>CM067845.1:391036388-396036388 GCA_034509565.1 Triticum monococcum | reverse complement strand
TTTATATGTAAATGGGGTAGAATTTTGCCTAGTTTAACATGGTGGCCTTACTTTCCATGTTTAATAACTCTAAAATTGTGTTTACGGCAGATCAGTACCGAATCTAAAATATGCTATGGGGAGTTTCCGGAATTGTTGTTCGTTGCTTCCGGCCTCATTTAACCTTGACTAGATAGGTAGTTTTCTTTTGCTTCACCTCTTGCCGTGTTAATCAACATTTAATATTGTTGAGTACTTAAACGGGAGAGAACTAAATAATTGACGTGGTGTTTCATCAATATGCAACTCGTTGCATATTGAGCTCCACTTAATTTGTAGGATTGCTTGTGCATTTTGCCATGCCATGCCTCTTTAAACCGGACATGCATCATACTCGATTGTGCATCATGCCATGTTGATGTGTTGGTTGTTGACTATGTTGTGTGCTTCTTTTCCGGTGTTGTTTCTTCGGGTTGGTTCCGATAACATCGCGTTGTGAGGATCCGTTCATCTACGTCTGTTTGTCTTCTTCATGGACTCGTTCTTCTTCCTTGCGGGATTTCAGGCAAGATGATCATACCCTCGAAATCACTATTATCTTTGCTATGCTAGTTTGCTCGCTCTTTTGCTATGCCAATGCTACGATGCCTACCACTTGCTTGTCAACCTCCCAAATTGCCATGTTCAACCTCTAACCCACCATGTCCTAGCAAACCGTTGATCGGCTATGTTACCGCTTTGCTCAGCCCCTCTTATAGCATTGTTAGTTGCAGGTGAAGATTGAAGTTTGTTCCTTGTTAGAACATGGAGATGTTGTTCCTTGTTGGAACATTTATTTACTTGTTGGGATATCACGATATATCTTGTTTAATTAATGCATCTATATACTTGGTAAAGGGTGGAAGGCTCGGCCTTATGCCTGGTGTTTTGTTCCACTCTTGCCGCCCTAGTTTCCGTCATATCGGTGTTATGTTCCCGGATTTTGCGTCCCTTACGCGGTTGGGCTATAATGGGAACCCCTTGACAGTTTGCCTTAAGTAAAGCTTTTCCAGCAATGCCCAACGTTGGTTTTACCATTTGCCACCTAGCCCTTTCCCTTGGGAGTCGCGCATCCCGAGGGTCATCTTATTTTAACCCCCCCCCCCCCCCGAGCCAGTGCTTGTCTGAGTGTTGGTCCGAACTGAGTAGACTGCGGGGCCACCTCAGGGAAACTTGAGGGCTGGTTTTACTCATAGGATGTCTCATCCGGTGTTGCCCTGAGAACGAGATATGTGTAGCTCCCATCAGGATGTCGGTGCATCGGGCGGTGTTGCTGGTTTAGTTTTACCCTGTCGAAATGTCTTGTTGTACTGGGATACCGAGTCTGATCGGAATATCTCGGGTGGAGGTCTATTCCTTCATTGACCGTGAGAGCTTGTCATGGGCTAAGTTGGGACACCCCTGCAGGGATTTGAACTTTCGAAAGCCGTGCCCGCGGTTATGGGCAAATGGGAATTTGTTAACGTCCGGTTGTAGAAAACCTGAACTTGACCTTAATTAAAATGAATCAACTGCGTGTGTAACCGTGATGGTCTCTTTCCGGCGGAGTCCGGGAAGTGAACACGGTTGTTGGAGTTATGCTTGACGTAGGTAGTCCAGGATCACTTCTTGATCATACTTTTATCGACCGTGCTTTGCCTTCTCTTCTCGCTCTCGTTTGCGAATAGATTAGCCACCATATATGCTAGTCGCTTGCTGCAGCTCCACCTCATACCTTTACCTTACCCATAAGCTTAAATAGTCTTGATCGCGAGGGTGCGAGATTGCTGAGTCCCTGTGGCTCACAAATACTTCCAAAACCAGCTTGCAGGTGCCGTTGAGTCCGTGCAGATGACGCAACCCAGCACAGGAGGAGCTCGTTGAAGACCTTGTTCATTTGTGTTGTTTCGTTCTAGTTGATCAGTAGTGGAGCCCAGTTGGGGTCGACCAGGGACCTTTGTCGCATTTGGGGTTCTTCTTTTATTTTGGTTCCGTAGTCGGACCCTGAGTGTATTTGATTGATGTAATGTTTATTCATGTAATTGTGTGAAGTGGCGATTGTAAGCCAACTATGTAACTTTTTCCCCTATTGTATTACATGGGTGGTGTGAAGATTACCTCACTTGCGACATTGCCTTCAATGCGATTATGCCTCTAAGTCGTGCCTCGACATGTGGGAGATATAGTCGCATCGAGGGTGTTACATACTTGCTCCTTATTATCTTGCAAACCTATCCAACAACACCTACAAAGTACTTCTAGTTTCATACTTGTTCTACGTAAAGCAAACGTCAAGCGTGCGTAGAGTTGTATCGGTGGTCGATAGAACTTGAGGGAATATTTGTTCTACCTTTAGCTCCTCGTTGGGTTCGACACTCTTACTTATCGAAAACTGTTGCGATCCCCTATACTTGTGGGTTATCAAGACCTTTTTCTGGCGCCGTTGCCGGGGAGTAATAGCGTGGGGTGAATATTCTCGTGTGTGCTTGTTTGCTTTATCACTAAGTAATTTTTATTTGATGTTCTTAGTTGTTTTCTATCTTTAGTTATGGGTAGGAAACGCAAAATACAAAAAAAATAGTTGTACCTACTGAACCAATGGTTGAAGAACCTATCAAAATCTATCACACTGCAGAAGCTTATTACTTGGATCATCTTCGATCCCTATGTGCTTGTGCTGAAACCCCAACTAGCTTAGTTGAGGGCAAATCTTTAGATGAGCATGCTTGTTATGTGCGACATCGTATATCTGAAAAAGGGAAACTATTATGGGGTCAAATTCAATGTTTGCAATGCTATGCTTGGAATTTATGTGAAATATATGATTTTACTTGTTGTTTTGAAAACCCTAAGAAACACCTTCCCTACCAATGTGAGTTTAGTGATAATGGAATCGTATCTCCTTATGCTAAGGGTGTTTATAATTACTATGATGTTCAAAAAATTGAAGAATTTGTTGCTTTTAAGGGTGCTTACGAAATTGCTTCTTTGATTGAAAAGTATGATGCTACTCTTTACAAATCTGAAAAAATTCCATATTTAAATATTGCTATGATAATTATGCTTCTAATGCCTATGTTGAACCATATATTGAGTACTACTCCGTTGTCCAAGAAGAGACTAATATTTTGCAGGAGTCTATGGAAGAAGAAATTGATGAAACTGTGAGCTCATTGGATGAAAAAGATGATGAGGAGAGCGAAGAACAAAAGGAGGAAGAGTGGATTAGCTACCTGTGCCCACCTTCTAATGAGAGTAACTCTTCAACTCATACATTGTTTAATTTCCCTTCATGCTTACCGAAGGATGATTGCTATGATGACTATTATGATCCCATTGATTCTTTTGAAATATCCCTTTTTGATGATGCTTGCTATACTTGTGGCCAAGATGCCAATATGAATTATGCTTATGGAGATGAACTTGCTATAGTTC
The DNA here is from genome assembly GCA_034509565.1 of Triticum monococcum. Lineage (NCBI taxonomy): Eukaryota > Viridiplantae > Streptophyta > Magnoliopsida > Poales > Poaceae > Triticum > Triticum monococcum. The sequence continues at coordinate 396,032,956 of CM067845.1, read as the reverse complement.
CTTATGTTAAACATGAAATTGTTGCTATTGCACCCACACATGATAGTCCTATTATCTTTTTGAATTCTCCAAACTACACTATATCGGAGAAGTTTGCACTTATTAAGGATTATATTGATGGGTTGCCTTTTACCGTTACACATGATGATTTTGATGAATATAATATGCATGTGCGTGCTGCTCCTACTGGCAATTATTATGAGAGAAGAACTATATCTCCACCTCTCTATGTCTCCAACATGATAAAATTGCAAGAAACTGTTTATACTATGCATTGGCCTTTACTATGTGTGCATGAATTGTTCTTTTATGACATGCCGATGCATAGGAAGAGAGTTAGACTTCGTCATTACATGATATATGTTGCCTTGTGCTCACTGCTAAATTACAAATCATTGTTGATTCAAATTGGCTTTGATATACCTTGGGATCCGGGTGGATTCACTACTTGAGCACTACATGCCTAGCTTAATGGCTTTAAAGAAAGTGCTGCCAGGGAGACAACCCGGAAGTTTTAGAGAGTCATTTATTTCTGTCGAGTTCTTTCATATAGTTTAAAAACAACAAAAATAAAGAGGGGAACCCAAAACTTTTTCAAAAAGGAAAGTGAAAGTGAGAAAGACAAGCACTGTTGAAGTGGGAGAGCTCCTTGAACTTTGTTCATGCTCACGGCAACTTTGTGAATCTTGATTACAGAAAATTTTCAACAAAAATAATTATCCCCTTGTACAATTCCATTGTATTATAAAATAATGTGCCAAGGTTTGCCTTTAGGATGTTTACATTTGCTTGATGGTTTGTACGGTGCAGGACAGAAACTTTGGCTGTAGTGCGCGATTTTACATTTTTAGCTGGAACGTCAAATGGTTCTGATTCTTTCTGCACTGTATTCCTATACAAATTGTTTAGTTTTCCTAATTTTGGTAGAATTTTTAAAGTATCAGAAGTATGGTGAACGTTCAGATTATTACAGACTGTTCTGTTTTAGACAGATTCTGTTTTTGATGCATAGTTTGCTTGTTTTGATGAAACTATCAATTTATATTAGTGGATTAAGCCATGAAAAAGTTATATTATAGTAGACACAATGCAAAAACAAAATATGAATTGGTTTGCAACAGCACTTATAGTGGTGATTTGCTTTATTATACTAACGGATCTTACCGAGTTTTCTGTTGAAGTTTTGTGTGGATGAAGTGTTCGATGATTGAGAAGGTCTCGATGTGAGAAGAAGGAAGGGAGGCAAGAGCTCAAGCTTGGGGATGCCCGAGGCACCCCAAGTAAATATTCAAGGATACTCAAGCGTCTAAGCTTGGGGATGCTGGGGAGGCATCCCCTCTTTCTTCAACAAATATCGGTATGTTTTCGGATTCGTTTCGTTCATGCGATATGTGCAAGTCTTGGAGCGTATTTTGCATTTAGGTTTTTATTTTTATTTTTTTTGCACCATGCTGGTATGAGATGGTCCTTGGTTGATTTATAGAATTCTCATTGCACTTCACTTATATTTTTTGAGTATGGCTTTATAGAATGCTTCATGTGCTTCACTTATATCATTTGAAGTTTGGATTGCGTGTTTCTCTTCACTTAGACAACCGCCATTTGTAGAATACTCTCTTGCTTCACTTATATCTATTTAGAGAGATGTCAGGAATTGGTCATTCACATGGTTAGTCATAAAATCCTACATAAAACTTGTAGATCACTGAATATGATATGTTTGATTCCTTGCAATAGTTTTGCGATATAAAGATGGTGATATTAGAGTCATGCTAGTGGGTAGTTGTGGATTAGTAGAAATACTAGTGTTGAGGTTTGTGATTCCCGTAGCATGCACGTATGGTGAACCGTTATGTAACGAAGTCAGAGAATGATTTATTTATTGATTATCTTCCTTATGAGTAGCGGTCGGGGACGAGCGATGGTCTTTTCCTACCAATCTATCCCCCTAGGAGCATGCGCGTAGTACTTTGTTTCGATGACTAATAGATTTTTGCAATAAATATGTGAGTTATTTATGACTAATGTTGAGTCCATGGATTATACGCACTCTCACCGTTCCACCATTGCTAGCTTCTCTAGTACTGCGCAACTTTCGCCGGTACCATAAACCCACCATTACCTTCCTCAAAACAGCCACCATACCTACCTATCATGGCATTTCCATAGCCATTCCGAGATATATTGCCATGCAACTCCATCATCATCATATACATGACTTGAGCATTTATTGTCATATTGCTTAGCATGATCGTAAGATAGCTAGCATGATGTTTTCATGGCTTGTCTGTTTTTTGATGTCATTGCTACGCTAGATCATTGCACATCCCGGTACACCGCCGGAGGCATTCATATACAGTCATATCTTTGTTCTAGATATCGAGTTGTAATATCGAGTTGTAAGTAAATAAAAGTGTGATGATCATCATTATTAGAGCATTGCCTCGGTGAGGAAAGGATGATGGAGACTATGATTCCCCCACAAGTTGGGATGAGACTCCGGACGAAAAAATAATAAAACAAAAATAAAAAATAAAAAACATGAGAAAGGCCAAAAAAAGAGAAGGCCCAGAAAAAGAGAAAAAAAGAAGAAGAAAAGAAAACAAAAAAAATGAGAGAAAAGAGAGAGAAGGGGCAATGTTACTATCCTTTTTTCACACTTGTGCTTCAAAGTAGCACCATGTTCTTCATATAGAGAGTCTCTTGAGTTATCACTTTCATATACTAGTGGGAATTTTCATTATAGAACTTGGCTTGTATATTCCGATGATGGGCTTCCTCAAATGCCCGAGGTCTTCATGAGCAAGCAAGTTGGATGCACACCCACTTAGTTTCAGTTGGAGCTTTCATACACTTATAGCTCTAGTGCATCCGTTGCATGGCAATCCCTACTCACTCACATTGATATCTATTGATGGGCATCTCCATAGCCCATTGATACGCCTAGTTGATGTGAGACTATCTTCTCCTTTTTGTCTCCTCCACCATCATATTCTATTCCGCCTATAGTGCTATGTCCATGGCTCACGCTCATGTATTGCGTGAAAGTTGAAAAGGTTTGAGAACGTCAAAAGTATGAAACAATTGCTTGGCTTGTCATCGGGGTTGTGCATGATTTGAATATTTTGTGTGGTGAAGATGGAGCATAGCCAGACTATATGATTTTGTAGGGATAACTTTCTTTGGCCATGTTATTTTGAAAATACATGATTGCTTTATTAGTATGCTTGAAGTATTATTGTCTTAATGTAAAAGGATAGACTATTGCTTTGAATCACTCATGTCTTAATATTAATGCCATGATTAGACATATGATCAAGATTATGCTAGGTAGCATTCCACATCAAAAATTATCTTTTTTATCATTTACCTACTCAAGGATGAGCAGGAATTAAGCTTGGGGATGATGATACTCTCTATCATATCTATAATTTTTTATTGTTCCATGCCAATATTATTCAACTTTCATATACTTTTTGGCAACTTTTTATATTATTTTTGGGACTAACATATTGATCCAGTGCCCAGTGCCAGTTCCTGTCTGTTGCATGTTTTTGGTTCCGCAGAATATCCATATCAAACAGAGTCCAAACGGGATAAAAACGGACGGAGCTTATTTTTGGAAAATTCGGAAGGAAAATCAACGTGAACCAGTGCCCGAGGTGGTCACGAGGCAGGCCTCCCCCTTAGGGTGCGCCCCCTACCCTCGTGAGCCCACCGTAAGGCAGTTGACGCTCTTCTTTTGTCGCAAGAAAGCTAATATTCGGAAAAAAAATCACGGCAAAGGTTTCAGGCCAATCGGAGTTACGGATCTCCATATATATACGAAACGGTGAAACAAAGCCAGAACAGGACGCAGAAACAGAGAGAGACAGAGAGACAGATCCAATCTCGAAGGGGCTCTCGCCCCTCCCGTGCCATGGAGGCCATGGACCAGAGGGGAAACCCTTCTACCATCTAGGGAGGAGGTCAAGGAAGAAGAAGAAGAAGAAGGAGCGGGGCTCTCTCCCCTCACTTCAGGTGGCACCGGAGTGCCACCGGGGGCCATGATCATCACCGCGATCTACACCAACACCTTCGCCATCTTCACCAACATCTCCATCACCTTCCCCCCTCTATCTACAGCGGTCCACTCTCCCGCAACCCACTGTACCCTCTACTTGAACATGGTGCTTTATGCTTCATATTATTATCCAATGATGTGTTGCCATCCTATGATGTCTGAGTAGATTTTCGTTGTCCTATTGGTGGTTGATGAATTGCTATGATTGATTTAATTTGCTTGTGGTTATGTTGCTGTCCTTTGGTGCCCATCATATGATTGCGCGCGTGGATCACACCATAGGGTTAGTTGTATGTTGATAGGACTATGTATTGGAGGGCAAGAGTGACAGAAGCTTCAACCTAGCATAGAAATTGATGCATACGGGATTGAAGGGGGACCAATATATCTTAATGCTATGGTTGGGTTTTACCTTAATGATCGTTAGTAGTTGCGGATGCTTGCTAATAGTTCCAATCATAAGTGCATAGAATTCCAAGTCAGGGATGACATGCTAGCAGTGGCCTCTCCCACATAATACTTGCTATCGGTCTAGTAAAGTAGTCAATTGCTTAAGGGACAATTCCACAACTCCTACCACCACTTTTTCACACTCGCTATATTTACTTTATTTTTTCTTAATCTAAACAGCCCCTACTTTTTATTTACTTGCTCCTTATTATCTTGCAAACCTATCCAACAACACCTACAAAGTACTTTTAGTTTCATACTTGTTCTAGGTAAAGAAAATGTCAAGCGTGCGTAGAGTTGTATCGATGGTCGATAGAACTTGAGGGAATATTTGTTCTACCTTTAGCTCCTCGTTGGGTTCGACACTCTTACTTATTGAAAACTGTTGTGATCCCCTATACTTGTGGGTTATCAGGCACTGACCGGCCCCACACGTCAGGGTTGACCATGGTCAACTCAGCTGACTGATGACATCATGATGACGTCATGCTGGTGCAATAACCCTATTTTAGTTTAATAATAAATCTAGGGTATTGTTTAAACTTTGAAAATTCATAGAAATTTAACCGTAGCTCGGATGAAAAAGTTTTCTATATGAAAGTTGCTCAGAATGACGAGACGAATTGGAATACACTCTCCGTTCATCTGTCACATGCCCCTAGCATAGAGAACGTCGAACCTTTCCCCTTCGGTTCATTTGTCTGAAAATGCAAACTTCGGGAAAACTTTCCCGGATGTTATCCCCCTTTGCCGGTAGCATGTAGTGTCGCGTTAGAACACCCCTAACGCCGCTTTTTGTCTTGTCATGCATAGTATTGCACTTGTTTGCTCTGTATTTACTGTTTCTTCCCCCTCTTCTCTCCGGTAGACCCCGAGACCATTGTTAAGGCCCCGGTGATCGACTACGTCACCGACGACCCGTCCTTCTCGTCCGAGCAACCAGGCAAGCAAACCCTCCTTGAGCATTCCGATATCGCCCATTTCTTTCCCTCTCATGCTTGCATTAGAACTGTTACTGCTTTCTTTATGATCCTACTCTGATGCATAGCCTGTTTTTGTTACCTACTTTCATACCTTACCTGCTTATCCTAAACTTCTTAGTATAGGTTGGTTAGAGAGCCATCAGTGACCCCACCTTGTCCCAGTTGCCTCGCTTTATGTTCGATGACTCGGTCAACGTGATCAACGTCCAGGCCCCAACACCGCACATCACCCCCCTAGTTGTACGACTCTGTAGAGTTACCATCGAGTGCCGAGGGTGGAACCTCTTACATCACTCCTGATGAGATCTCTGTAGTGTAGTTGTTCGGTCATGGTCATCGAGGGTGATTTCCTCCTTAACCACTTCCGATACGACTATGTCGTGCAACCCCTCAAGAGTGAACCTCGAGGGTGGTTCCTCTTACGTTCAGCTTGATGAGTACATTGAGTGGAATCCATCGAGGGTGATTCCTCGGGTTTTCCCCTTAGTGTTAGACACACAGTTCCTATGGTTACTATGACTTTACACTGAACCATGTTACTAAAGACGGGTCGGCCCTGAGGTGTACCCGCGCGAGCTTAATAGCGAGTGATGTGGAGTCGGGTTGACCTGGAAGGTGCCCGCGAGATACTTACGAGGCGTGGCCGGGCATTCGTAGCCCTTGCCGCAAGTACTCGAGACGGGGCGACGGGGTCACATCTTTCGTGAGTCTCTGCTTGTTACCGCGCGTTCCTAATCCACTACGATTTGGATATTTGATCCGAGGGGCCTCTGGCCTGATAGCACCAACCATCACGTGGGCATAGTATGGGTGTTCTGCATCATATCCATCAGCCGAAGCTTAATAGATGTCAGCGACTAAGCGGTGTGCGCCGGGTTGGACTGGTAAGCACCTGCCTTTTTGAAGGAGGTGGCTAGGTCTGCTCGCCGGCCGCGTAGGCAACGTGCAGGAGTTCCCGGGGAGATGGCCCATGACCCCTGGGGCATAGGCTTAGTCCAGCATGCTGACCTCTCTATTAAGCCTAGGTCGGGTTGCGGCATATTGTTTGGCCGAGGCCGGGCATGACCCAGGAAATTGTGTCCGGCCGGAGTTTATCGAGCGTGGTGGGTAAGTTGGTGCACCCCTGCAGGGAAGAAAACATCTATCGATAGCCTGTCCTACGGTAACGGACACTTGGAGTTGTATCCCATCGATAAAACTAGAACTGGATACTTGAGATGAGACATGGTTATGAGAAATCGATAGTATGGCTCTGAGATTGCTTTCTCGCAGGGAGTTGAGAAAGGATCTCTGGCCGAGGTTGATAACACTACTACTTTACATTACGTTGATATGTACTCTTCTATATGTTGCAAGATGCTTGAAGATGCTAGTCTTCGATAGGCTTGGCTTTCCCCTTTCTCTTCTGGCATTATGCAGTTTAGCCCACATATACAACCTTTTGTTTGATACAGATGCATACTTAGTTTAGATCTGATGTAAGTCTTGCGAGTACTTTGGATGAGTACTACGGTTGCTTTGCTACCTCTTTTTCTCCCATACCCGATTCTTGCGACCAGATGACGGATCCCAGGAGCCAGACGACGCCACTGATGACTACCACTACCCGGAGGGTGCCTACTACTACATGAAGACCGCCGACGACCAGGAGTAGTTAGGCGGCTCCCAGGCAAGAGGCCTTGCCTTTTCGATCGATGTTGTTTTTGTGCTAGCCTTCTTAAGGCAAAGTTGTTTAACTCCTGTATGTGCTCAGATATTGTTGCGTCCGCTGACTCTTGTGTATTTGAGCTTATGTATTCGAGCTCTCGAGGCCCCTGGCTTGTAAGATAAAGCTTGTATTATTTTAATTTGTGTCTAGAGTTGTGTTGTGATATCTTCCCGAGAGTCCTTGATCTTGATCGTGCACATTTGCGTGTATGATTAGTTTACGGTCAAATCGGGGGCGTCACAAGTTGGTATCAGAGCCAACTACCTGTAGGTAGCCCCTTTTCCAACTCCTTGGCCGAAGTTGAGTCTAGAAAACGAAAATCATTTTACTAACTTGGCTGTGTGTCTTATGGGCCCACGTCGCCAATTGAGTGGTATTAGGATCTTTTATTCCTCGTCTATACTCTGGGACTCTGATCTGTCTTCTATTCGGGTTAAATGATTTTACTAACTTGAACATTAGGATCTCGTGATCACATCCGCCCGGAGAGCCCGTTATTTCAGATGATCAATTTCTGCATGAGAAGATTCCGAAGATACTCTATGATATTCTCTTGAGACTTTGTGCTTGTTGCCTTTGCAATTCCCTACCACCGAAATATCCTTATGGATAACTACACACACTTGCCAATCTTACATTCTATCCCATTGATCTTGTTATTACCAGATGCCCTCAATTGTTCTCCTTTGTTCCGAGAATCCTTTGAGCTTATTGCCTTTCAGTTCCTTGTCACCTGAGTACCCCTACGGATAACTTTGTGCACCTATCGAGTATCCGCTCATCCTCAGTTGATTAATGTACTTCACAAAAGTCTTCTTAATACCATTCGTTCTTGTGAAAATCCTCAGCAACCTATTGTTCTTGAATTTCTTGCGTGCCGGCATTATGGTTAATTCCATATTTCTAGTAATCTCCATTGACATCCTATGTCTCTATCGTTTCTAGTCCCTTCATCCAATTTTTTGCGAATGCTTGAAATCGCCAATCAGATCCTAGCATTCATCCTTCCGGCTCATACGTCACTCCAAACATGGGCTTATTCTTGGAAAATGAAACCTTGATTGATTGTCGATCTATATCGATTCAACTCAATTATATTCTAATCAGAGCCTCTGCTTCTGCTCTTCTGATATGAAGATCGTAATTCCTTTGTATTCAAGCTTTGAAGTTATCCAAATATATCTATAATCCGATGCCTTTGCATCCCCTTCTTCATCTGATTGATTACCGATACTCACATCAACTCTGTCGTGAATCATCGGATCCATTACTGGGTTGTTATCCGATAGTGTCCTTCACATCCAAAATCTTGTGAGTTTTTCCCTGATACATGATACCTTCAGTAAATTGTATCATCTTCTTTGACTTTGATACTCTGCTTTTGAACTCGTATCTTTTGCTTGGATGATGGTTGTATAGATTTGTAAAAATGCCCCGATGGGTTGAACTTATGCATTCCATAATCCGTGTGAACCTGAGAGTTCTCACGAGTCTTACTCTTCTGGTACTTCGCCAGATAAATCTTCTGCACTGCAATTTCTTTGAAAACAAGGAGTGAATGAAAGGTTATGCATTGAAGAAGTGGGAGTCGACCTTGAACCTTTGTGTTCATGCCCATGGACCCGATGTAGAACTTATCATGGAAGTTGCTCGTAAAAATAATTATTTCTTTGGTACAAGCTCATCTTGTATCCATGAATTGATCCTTGTTATCGTGATTTCGACCATATTTCCTCCTTGATTCCATTTACTGGTTAAGTTAAAATACTTATCCTCTGCAAATCATTTCCCCGTCCAACCTCTACTCTGATTTACCTTCCGGCATTACACCTAGTACTTGATATTGGGAAGTTTTATAAACCATCACATCATTCCTAGCCTGATCGGCTATATTTTATCGTGTCAACCTTTAACTGTGCTACCTGGTCATTATGCCCGGAGCAACTTCCGATGATGAGCTAAGCTTACATAGATCTTCCTCATCTTATCATTTCACCTCGAACAACAAGCTTGACTTCGAGCTTTGTGTCGAATCTATGGTTCTCATAGCCTTTCACTTCATCCTTCCTTTTCGGCTCGATGGCATGTTCATAGAGTCTCTCGACAAAATTTGTCATGATCAACATCGACATTTTGACTTCTGTTGAGATGACAATTAATTCACGGTGAGAAATACCACCCTTGACCTTCGATGATTTGAGTTATCATCGGCAACCTCCTTGTATTCTTTCCAACACATGTTTAATCATGTCTTGGTTATACCTTGGACTCCTTGCTATTCCTACAATTGTTCCTTGAGTATTTCTTGTGGTCTTCAACTCCAACCCCTACTTGGAACACCATGTTAATGACACCTCAAAGCATGACTAAGGTATTCCGAATAGCAACAAGAACATTGGAAGTGCTTTTCCATATATCTTGCTCTATTATCCAAACATTGTTGTATGGATAACATCATGAATTCCCTTGCCCCTTTATCCAAATGGTGAGGTACTTGTTGATCTAACATGTATATCATGCTCTACTTTTCCTTGGGAAAAGATACACTCCTAAATCTTGTGTATAAACACATTTTTCTTTCCATTGGTTTGTTTAACCTTTCTTGTGATCTATATATGTTATAAGCAGAAATAATTCCCTGTTTATGGAAACACCCTAGTGTACCACTCTGTCAGCAAGACCCTGTTACTATTGTTGATGACATTTCGGTAACCACTGATGGATGAGAACTTTGCCTATAGGTCCGCCTCGTTCAACGAGCAGGAAAATGGTTCTCTTCGTCCCTCGCCCTTGGTACCGAAGTTGTCGCCGACATAACTGGCAGGATATCCCCTGACACGCCTTGCTATCATGTCTATGCAAAACATCACCGCCCTTTCTTTTTCAACACACAAGGTGGGCCCATAACCCATAGTTCCACAGGATCGAAACCTGACTCTCCTGTACAACCTTGATTCCAAAATATTCTTTGCACTTGGCTTCGTAGGTAATTCACAAGCTAACTTCCTTACCATGATTCATTTAGGTATCAGCGGCAACATTATTCTTCATTGCTCTGAACCCTTCCTCACCTGCTATAGGCATCAGCTTGATGCCTACCTGGTTGAAACTCGTTGAACCTCCTTGTAGCACTCTCGATTTGTTTCCTGGTGCTTCTAAACTCTCCTTCCTTGAGTTAATTACCGGATGCCAAACCTTTCAGACATCCGTCCTTATAGTTTTCCCCTTATACCATATTCGTAAGTACGATGGAGTTTCTGAAGAAAGGATGAGGACATCATCATGATGCCCTGATGCAGCGAACTAAAGACATCAACATTATGGATCCAACCTCTTCGATGAGGGCAACACGAAAAAGAACATTCGTTAGAATTTCATAACCAACTCTTTCCCCTTACTCCACCTCTTAAATCTCAGGACGAGATTTCTTGTAGTGGAGGAGTTTTATAACATCCTGATAATCACGCTACCATAAACTCCTATTAACGATTATCAAGTCATCACAATTATTTTGCTAATCATCACTTTGTTCCAAATCAAATTCAAATTCATTTTCCAATTTTATGTCAAATTATTATTTTTCTTCAAAAATAAAACAAAAATGTTGGTTGGGTTGCAAATATTCACCAAGGAATTATCATGTAGAAACCAACATCATTTTAACTCATAAATAAATTCCTAGGTTTTAATAAATGGTCCAACAACATTAAAATAAGCCTTTTTTATTTTAAACAATTGGTCTAACTTTTTGAATTCTCTAGAACTTTTTGTGCAGCCTTAGGATAACACCGGGCATTTTTGTGCCAAGCTTCAGTAATAGCTAAAATCATTTGCTACTAAAAGTAAATGCCAAATAACTAAATAATATATAAAAGAAGGGAAAGAGCTAGGCAAACTGGGCTCTAGTCCACAGCGGACAGCCCAGCCCACCTCACCTCTTCTCCCTTCTCGCTACAGGAGCAGAGGAGAATGTGGCATCCATCCGCCGGCGATGGCCGTGCGTGGCGGCCATCCACGCCCACCTGGCCGCCTACAAAACCTCCCTCGTGACCCCCTGGCCGAACCCTAGCGCCTCCCCACTTCCCCTTCCCTCGTGCCGCTTTGCTCTCCCCCACACCCACCCGACGCCATCGCCGTTGTGCCGTCGCCGTCGCGGCCACTGACCTCCCCGGTGCCCAGGAATACATCCAAGAGTTGCGCCGTCCTCGTCTGCGTCGATTCTGCGCACCCGTTCGACAGGAGCCGCACCGCATCACCACCCGCTCATCTTCTTCAACCTCGGAACACTAGACGCCTTCATCAAAACCATCGCCGTCAAGCCCTTCCCGGCCTTTCCGAGCGCAGCATCTACCCCGTGGTGAGCATCTCCCTCGATCCCCTCTTTTTTTTCCTTCGAATCGGCGTTGTAGACCCGCGCCCACCCGAGGCCGCCATGGCCAGACCTCGCCGTAGCCGCACCCGCGCTCCTGTGTGCACCCGCGGCCCCCTGCAGCCACCCACACGCCACGCCTACGGGATGTGCGCGCCCGTAGCCGCCCGATGCCCTGTCACCTGCAGCTGCTCCTGCCGCTGCGCTGCTACTTCTGCTACCTGCGTCGCCACTGGACGCCACTAGCGTAGCTGCTGCCCCTGCCTCGACCTCCACCCGTGCCCATCCCCTCCTGCCTCGTTCGCATCGTCGGCTGGCCACCTTCCCGCCGTGCCCCTGCGATGGCCCGCTCCAGCCGCCCACGCGCGCTCGCTGCTCCTCCCCCGCGTCGCTCCTCCCCTACCTTCTGTTATTGCAGATGCGCTGCTTCGCCGCCGCTGCGCTCGGCCGCGCCGGCTCTACCCGCTCCACCGCCCCTCCCTCCCGCGCCGGCGGTCGCCACGGCCAGCGCCCGGGCTCACCCCGTTGGGCACCCGAGGCTGCGCTCGTTCGCCCGCCTCGCCTCGCCCAGGACCCGCTTAGGCCATGGGCCACTGGACACGCGGGCCCACGCCCTGAAAAAAACAATATTAATCATTAATTAATTAGATAGTTAATTAAATTAATTAATTTTGCCTAATTAACTAATTAGCTAATTAGTTAGTAAGAGGACTCTATGATAGTGGGGCCCCACCCATAGTTAGCTTAATTTAACCCCCCCTTTTTAATATGTGACACTGACAGATGGGCCCCATTGACCCTGTTGACTGGTTAACATTGACCCAGTCAAAGTTAACTGTACTGCTGACTGGGCACTGACCGGCCCCACACGTCAGGGTTGATCATGGTCAACTTAGCTGACTGACGACATCATGATGACATCATGCTGGTGCAATAACCCTATTTTAGTTTAATAATAAATCTAGGGTATTGTTTAAACTTTGAAAATTCATAGAAATTAAATTGTAGCTCGGATGAAAAAGTTTTCTATATGAAAGTTGCTCAGAACGACGAGACGAATCGGAATACGCTCTCCGTTCATCTGTCACATGCCCCTAGCATAGCGAACATCGAACATTTCCCCTTCGGTTCATTTGTCTGAAAATACAAACTTCGGGAAAACTTTCCCGGATGTTATCCCCCTTCACAGGGAGCGTGTAGTGTCGTGTTAGAACACCCCTAACGCCGCTTTTTCTCTTGTCATGCATAGTATTGCATTTGTTTGCTCTGTATTTACTGTTTCTTCCCCCTCTTCTCTCTAGTAGACCCCGAGACCGCTGTTAAGGCCCCGGTAATCGACTACGTCACCGACGACCCGTCCTTCTCGTCTAAGCAACCAGGCAAGCAAACCCTCCTTGAGCATTACGATATCGCCCATTTCTTTCCCTCTCATGCTTGCATTAGAACTGCTACTGCTTTCTGTATGATCCTACTCTGATGCATAGCCTGTTTTTGTTACGTGCTTTCATACCTTACCTGCTTATCCTAAACTGCTTAGTATAGGTTGGTTAGAGAGCCATCAGTGACCCCACCTTGTCCCAGTTGCCTCGCTTTATGTTCGATGATTCGATCAACGTCCAGGCCCCGACACCGCACATCACCCCCCTGGTTGTATGACTCCGCAGAGTTACCATCGAGTGCCGAGAGTGGAACCTCTTACATCACTTCTGATGAGATCTCTGTAGTGTAGCTATTCGGTCGTGGTCATCGAGGGTGATTTCCTCCTTAACCACTTCCGATACGACTATGTTGTGCAACCCCTCAAGAGTGAACCTCGAGGGTGGTTCCTCTTACATTAAGCTTGATGAGTACATCGAGTGGAATCCATCGAGGGTGATTCCTCGGGTTTTCCCCTTGGTGTTAGACGCATAGTTGCTATGGTTACTATGACTTTACACTGAACCATGTTACTAAAGACGGGTCAGCCCTGAGGGGTACCCGCGCGAGCTTAATAGCGAGTGATGTGGAGTCGGGTTGACCTGGAAGGTGCCCGCGAGATACTTACGAGGCGTGGCCGGGCATTCGTAGCCCTTGGCGCAAGTACTCGAGACCGGGCGACGCGGTCACATCTTTCGTGAGTCTCTGCTTGTTACCACTCGTTCCTAATCCACTACGATTTGGATATTTGATCCGAGGGGCCTCTGGCCTGATAGCACTAACCATCACGTGGGCATAGTATGGGCGTTCTGCGTCGCATGCATCAGCCAAAGCTTAATAAACGTCAGCGACTGAGTGGCGCGCGCTAGGTTGGACTGATTGTCGTCGAGTGCCCACACCTCCCCCAAGGAGTGGGTCATACGTGCCTCGGGAACATGATGATAGGCATCCTCATAGTCTTGGGTGAGGGATTCCAGTCGACCCAGAGAGCCAGGCTTTGATGCAAGATCTATTCTCCTTCAAGGCTTGGTCGACAGAAACAGAGCTCACCGAGAAGGTCATGACAGAGATCTACCAACCAGCAGCAGAGTGCATGTCTCAGGTCCGGAGTGCTTCAGCAGAGCCATCAGGGCTGCAGTGATTCCCCCCAACTTCAGGTTGGCGACTGGAGTCAGTAAGTTCACTGGTGAGTCCAAGCCTAACACTTGGCTTGAAGACTACCGAGTGGCTGTTCAGATTGGTGGCGGCAACAATGAAGTGGCCATGAAACACCTTCCTCTGATGCTGGAGGGCTCGGCTAGAGCATGGCTGAATCAGTTAGCACCTAGTAGTATTTATACTTGGGAAGATCTTGCTCGAGTATTTGTTAGGACATTTGAAGGTACTTGCAAGCGGCCAGCAGGGTTGACAGAATTACAGTGTTGCATTCAGAAACCGAATGAAACTTTGAGGGATTATATCCAGAGATGGATCACATTGCACCACACGGTGGAGAATGTGTCTGATCATCAGGCAATTTGTGCCTTTAAAGAAGGCGTCAAATATCGGGAGTTGAATCTGAAATTCGGTCGGACAGGAGATATGACTCTGACTCGGATGATGGAAATTGCCACCAAGTACGCCAACGGTGAAGAAGAAGACCAACTCCAGAGTAGCAAGCATAAAACAGTCGCCCACAAAACCGGAGGAGGAAACTCCAGTCAGAAGAAGAAACGCAAAGCTGAGCCAGCCACTCCTGGTGAAGCCTTAACCGTTACTCAAGGAAAGTTCAAGGGGAAGCTCAAAGGGTCGTGGAACCCCAAGAAAGTAAAAGATCAAGATGGAAATGATGTGCTGGATTTACCATGCCACATTCACACCAAAAAAGATGAAGAGGGTAATTTCATTTACCCGAAGCATACCACTCGACAGTGTCGACTCCTAATCCAGCAATTCCGAGAGAAACAGCCCAAGGAAAAGGAAAAAGAAGCAGACAAGGTTGAGGACGAGGAAGAGGATGATGATGGTTATCCCCACATGAATTCCACTCTGATGATTTTTGCTGATGTTGAGAGTAAGAGTCGGTTGAAAGTCATCAACAGAGAAGTGAACATGGTCGCTCCGGTGACACCTAGTTATTTGAAGTGGTCCCAGACTGCCATTACATTCGACCAGTCCGATCACCCAGTGCACATAGCCACCCCTGGAAGGCAAGCGTTGGTGGTCGACCCAGTATTCGAAGGCACCCGACTGACTAAGGTTCTGATGGATGGTGGCAGTGGCCTGAATATACTGTATGCAGAGACGTTGAAAGGAATGGGCATTCCGATGTCCAGAGTCAGTGAAAGCAATATGAGTTTCCATGGGGTCATTCCCGGCAAGAAGGCTGCATCACTCGGCCAGATTGCTCTCGACGTGGTTTTCGATGATTCCAAGAATTACCGCAAAGAAAAGTTGACATTTGAAGTTGTGGATTTCCAGAGTGCCTATCATGCTATTCTGGGCAGGCCAGCTTATGCACGTTTTATGGCTCGACCATGCTACATGTACCTCAAATTGAAGATGCCTGCTCCCAAAGGGGTGATCACTATCACTGGTAGTCGGAAGAAGGCGGAAGAGTGCTTCTAGAAGGGCTCAAAGATCGCCGATGCACAGATGGTCGTAGTAGAATTGCAGGGATATCAAAAAAATGCAGATCCAAGTGATTTGTTGCGAGCCCAAAAGCCTGCCACGGATTCAGCATTCCAGTCGTCTGGCGAAACAAAGTCGATTCACATTCACCCGACGGACCCCAATGCTGCTCCGACTCACATTTCAACAACACTCGACTCCAAATAGGAAGAAGCGCTCATCCAGTTCCTCCATGAGAACTGGGACATCTTTGCATGGAAACCTTCGGACATGCTAGGTGTTCCTAGGGGACTGGCTGAGCATCGTTTGCGAGTCGACCCAAAAGTGAAACCAGTCAAAGAACATCTTTGACGGTCCGCTGTACAGAAGAGGAAGGCAATCGGTGAAGAGGTGGCTCGGCTTTTGGCAGCTGAGTTTATCCATGAGATTTACCACTCTGAGTGGTTAGCTAATGGTGTCATGGTCCCAAAGAAGGACGACTCACTTTGCATGTGCATTGACTTCAAGCATATCAATCGGGCCTGCCCGAAGGACCACTTTCCTCTCCCTCGCATCGACCAAATAGTCGACTCGACTGCGGGGTGTGAGCGTTTGTCCTTTTTGTTGGGGAACGTAGTAATTTCAAAATTTTCCTACGCACACGCAAGATCATGGTGATGCATAGCAACGAGGGGGAGAGTCTGATCTACGTACCCTTGTAGATCACAACGGAAGCGTTGACACAATGTAGAGGAAGTAGTCGTACGTCTTCTTCCCGATCCGACCGATCCAAGCATCGTTACTCCGGCACCTCCGAGTTCTTAGCACACGTACAGCTCAATGACGATCCCCGGGCTCCGATCCAGCAAAGCTTCGGGGAGGAGTTCCGTCAGCACGACGGTGTGATGACGATCTTGATGTTCTACCGACGCAGGGCTTCGCCTAAGCACTACAACGATATGATCGAGGTGGAATATGGTGGCAGGGGGCACCGCACACGGCTAAGGAACGATCTCAATGATCAACTTGTGTGTCTAGAGGTGCCCCCTGCCTCCAAGGGGGAGGGTGCGGCCGGCCAGGAGGAGGGCGCAGGAGGAGTCCTACTCCTACCGGGAGTAGGACTCCCCCCCCCCAATCCTAGTTGGACTAGGATTCCCCGAGGGGGGAAGAGAGAGAGGGGGCCGGCCACCTCTCCTAGTCCTAATAGGACTAGGGGAGGGGGAGGCGCGCGGCCACCTTGGGCTGCCCCTTTCTACTTTCCACTAAAGCCCATTAAGGCCCATATGGCTCCCGGGGGGTTCCGGTAACCTCCCGGTACTCCGGTAAAATCCCGATTTCACCCGGAACACTTCCGATATCCAAATATAGGCTTCCAATATATCAATCTTTATGTCTCGACCATTTCGAGACTCCTCGTCATGTCTGTGATCACATCCGGGACTCCGAACTAACTTCGATACATCAAAATGCATAAACTCATAATAACTGTCATCGTAACGTTAAGCGTGCGGACCCTACGGTTCGAGAACAATGTAGACATGACTGAGACACATCTCCGGTCAATAACCAATAGCGGGACCTGGATGCCCATATTGGCTCCTACATATTCTACGAAGATCTTTATCGGTCAGACCGCATAACAACATACGTTGTTCCCTTTGTCATCGGTATGTTACTTGCCCGAGATTCGATCATCGGTATCCAATACCTAGTTCAATCTCGTTACCAGCAAGTCTCTTTACTCGTTCCGTAATACATCATCTCGCAACTAACTCATTAGTCACAATGCTTGCAAGGCTTATGTGATGTGCATTACCGAGAGGGCCCAGAGATACCTCTCCGACAATCGGAGTGACAAATCCTAATCTCGAAATACACCAACCCAACATCTACCTTTGGAGACACCTGTAGAGCTCCTTTATAATCACCCAGTTACGTTGTGACATTTGGTAGCACACAAAGTGTTCCTCCGGTGAACGGGAGTTGCATAATCTCATAGTCATAGGAACATGTATAAGTCATGAAGAAAGCAATAGCAACATACTAAACGATCGGGTGCTAAGCTAATGAAATGGGTCATGTCAATCAGATCATTCAACTAATGATGTGACCTCGTTAATCAAATAACAACACCTTGTTCATGGTTAGGAAACATAACCATCTTTGATTAACGAGCTAGTCAAGTAGAGGCATACTAGTGACACTAAGTTTGTCTATGTATTCACACATGTATTATGTTTCCGGTTAATACAATTCTAGCATGAATAATAAACATTTATCATGATATAAGGAAATAAATAATAACTTTATTATTGCCTCTAGGGCATATTTCCTTCAGTCTCCCACTTGCACTAGAGTCAATAATCTAGATTACACAGTAATGATTCTAACACCCATGGAGCCTTGGTGCTGATCATGTTTTGCTCGTGGAAGAGGCTTAGTCAACGGGTCTGCAATATTCAGATCCGTATGTATCTTGCAAATCTCTATGTCTCCAACCTGGACTAGATCTCGGATGGAATTGAAGCGTCTCTTGATGTGCTTGGTCCTCTTGTGAAATCTGGATTCCTTTGCCAAGGCAATTGCACCAGTATTGTCACAAAAGATTTTCATTGGACCCGATGCACTAGGTATGACACCTAGATCGGATATGAACTCCTTCATCCAGACTCCTTCGTTTGCTGCTTCTGAAGCAGCTATATATTCCGCTTCACATGTAGATCCCACTACGACGCTT
Organism: Triticum monococcum; assembly: GCA_034509565.1. Lineage (NCBI taxonomy): Eukaryota > Viridiplantae > Streptophyta > Magnoliopsida > Poales > Poaceae > Triticum > Triticum monococcum. The sequence continues at coordinate 396,014,641 of CM067845.1, read as the reverse complement.
TGTTTAGAACTGCACCAACTGACAACTCCACTGTTTAATGTAAACACGTATCCGGTTTGCGATTTAGAATCGTCCGGATCAGTGTCAAAGCTTGCATCAACGTAACCTTTTACGGTGAGCTCTTTGTCACCTCCATATACGAGAAACATATCCTTAGTCCTTTTCAGGTATTTCAGGATGTTCTTGACTGCTGTGCAGTGATCCACTCCTGGATTACTTTGGTACCTTCCTGCTAAACTTATAGCAAGGCACATATCAGGTCTGGTACACAGCATTGCATACATGATAGAGCCTATGGCTGAAGCATAGGGAACATCTTTCATTTTCTCTCTATCTTCTGCAGTGGTCGGGCATTGAGTCTGACTCAACTTCACACCTTGTAACACAGGCAAGAACCCTTTCATTGCTTGATCCATTTTGAAGTTCTTCAAAATCTTGTCAAGGTATGTGCTTTGTGAAAGTCCAATTAAGCGTCTTGATCTATCTCTATAGATCTTTATGCCTAATATGTAAGCAGCTTCACCGAGGTCTTTCATTGAAAAACTCTTATTCAAGTATCCCTTTATGCTATCCAGAAATTCTATATCATTTCCAATCAGCAATATGTCATCCACATATAATATCAGAAATGCTACAGAGCTCCCACTCACTTTCTTGTAAATACAGGCTTCACCGAAAGTCTGTATAAAACCAAATTCTTTGATCACACTATCAAAGCGTTTATTCCAACTCCGAGAGGCTTGCACCAGTCCATAAATGGATCGCTGGAGCTTTGCACACTTTGTTAGCTCCCTTTGGATCGACAAAACCTTCCGGTTGCATCATATACAACTCTTCTTCAAGAAATCCATTCAGGAATGCAGTTTTGACATCCATCTGCCAAATTTCATAATCATAAAATGCGGCAATTACTAACATGATTTGGACAGACTTAAGCATCGCTACGGGTGAGAAGGTCTCATCGTAGTCAACCCCTTGAACTTGTCGAAAACCTTTTGCGACAAGTCGAGCTTTATAGACAGTAACATTACCGTCAGTGTCAGTCTTTTTCTTGAAGATCCATTTATTCTCAATTGCTTGCCAATCATCGGGCAAGTCAACCAAAGTCCATACTTTGTTCTCATACATGGATCCCATCTCAGATTTCATGGCTTCAAGCCACTTTGCGGAATCTGGGCTCACCATCGCTTCTTCATAGTTCGTAGGTTCATCATGATCTAGTAGCATGACTTCCAGAACTGGATTACCGTACCACTCTGGCGCGGATCTTACTCTGGTTGATCTACGAGGTTCAGTAGTATCTTGTTCTGAAGTTTCATGATCATTATCATTAACTTCCTCACTTATTGGTGTAGGTGTCGCAGAAACAGTTTTCTGTGATGTACTACTTTCCAACAAGGGAGCAGGTACAGTTACCTCATCAAGTTCTACTTTCCTCCAACTCACTACTTTCGAGAGAAACTCCTTCTCAAGAAAGTTTCCGAATTTAGCAACAAAAGTATTGCCTTCGGATCTGTGATAGAAGGTGTATCCAATAGTTTCCTTTGGATATCCTATGAAGACACATTTCTCCGATTTGGGTTCGAGCTTATCAGGTTGAAGCTTTTTCACATAAGCATCGCAGCCCCAAACTTTCATAAACAACAACTTTGGTTTCTTGCCAAACCATAGTTCATAAGGCGTCGTCTCAACGGATTTTGATGGTGCCCTATTTAACGTGAATGCGGCCGTCTCTAGAGCGTATCCCCAAAACGATAGCGGTAAATCAGTAAGAGACATCATAGATCGCACCATATCTAGTAAAGTACGATTATGACATTCGGACACACCATTACGCTGTGGTGTTCCGGGTGGCGTCAGTTGCGAAACTATTCCACAATTTTTCAAATGTACACCAAACTCGTAACTCAAATATTCTCCTCCACGATCAGATCGTAGAAATTTATTTTCTTGTTACGATGATTTTCCACTTCACTCTAAAATTCTTTGAACTTTTCAAATGTTTCAGACTTATGTTTCATTAAGTAGATATACCCATATCTGCTTAAATCATCTGTGAAGGTGAGAAAATAACGATATCCGCCACGAGCCTCAATATTCATCGGACCACATACATCTGTATGTATGATTTCCAACAAATCTGTTGCTCTCTCCATAGTACCGGAGAACGGTGTTTTAGTCATCTTGCCCATGAGGCACGGTTCGCATGTACCAAGTGATTCATAATCAAGTGGTTCCAAAAGTCCATCAGTATGGAGTTTCTTCATGCGCTTTACACCGATATGACCTAAACGGCAGTGCCACAAATAAGTTGCACTATCATTATCAACTCTGCATCTTTTGGCTTCTACATTACGAATATGTGTATCACTACTATCGAGATTCAACAAGAATAGACCACTCTTCAAGGGTGCATGACCATAAAAGATATTACTCATATAAATAGAACAACCATTATTCTCTGATTTAAATGAATAACCATCTCGCATTAAACAAGATCCAGATATAATGTTCATGCTCAACGCTGGCACCAAATAACAATTATTTAGGTCTAATATTAATCCCGAAGGTAGATGTAGAGGTAGCGTGCCGACCGCGATCACATCGATTTTGGAACCGTTTCCCACGCGCATCGTCACCTCGTCCTTAGCCAATCTTCGCTTAATCCGTAGTCCCTGTTTCGAGTTGCAAATATTAGCAACAGAAGCAGTATCAAATACCCAGGTGCTACTGCGAGCAATAGTAAGGTACACATCAATAACATGTATATCACGTATACCTTTGTTCACCTTGCCATCCTTCTTATCCGCCAAATACTTGGGGCAGTTCCGCTTCCAGTGACCAGTCTGCTTGCAATAGAAGCACTCAGTTTTAGGCTTAGGTCCAGACTTGGGTTTCTTCTCTTGAGTAGCAACTTGCTTGTCGTTCTTCTTGAAGTTCCCCTTCTTCTTCCCTTTGCCCTTTTTCTTGAAACTAGTGGTTTTGTTAACCATCAACACTTGATGCTCCTTCTTGATTTCTACCTCCGCAGCTTTCAGCATTGCGAAGAGCTCGGGAATAGTCTTGTTCATCCCTTGCATATTATAGTTCATCACGAAGCTCTTGTAGCTTGGTGGCAGTGATTGGAGAATTCTGTCATTGACACAATCATCTGGAAGATTAACTCCCATCTGAATCAAGTGATTATTATACCCAGACATTTTGAGTATATGCTCACTGACAGAACTGTTCTCCTCCATCTTGCAGCTATAGAACTTATTGGAGACTTCATATCTCTCAATCCGGGCATTTGCTTGAAATATTAACTTCAACTCCTGAAACATCTCATATGCTCCATGACGTTCAAAACGTCGTTGAAGTCCCGATTCTAAGCCGTAATGCATGGCACACTGAACTATCGAGTAGTCATCAGCTTTGCTCTGCCAGACGTTCATAACATCTGGTGTTGCTCCAGCAGCAGGCCTGGCACCCAGCAGTGCTTCCAGGACGTAATTCTTCTATGCAGCAATGAAGATAATCCTCAAGTTACGGACCCAGACCGTGTAATTGCTACCATCATCTTTCAACTTTGCTTTCTCCAGGAACGCATTAAAATTCAACGGAACAACAGCACGAGCCATCTATCTACAATCAACATAAACAAGCAAGATACTATCAGGTACTAAGTTCATGATAAATTTAAGTTCAATTAATCATATTACTTAAGAACTCCCACTTAGATAGACATCCCTCTAATCCTCTAAGTGATCACGTGATCCAAATCAACTAAACCATGTCCGATCATCACGTGAGATGGAGTAGTTTCATCGGTGAACATCATTATGTTGATCATATCTACTATATGATTCACGCTCGACCTTTCGGTCTCCGTGTTCCGAGGCCATATCTGTATATGCTTGGCTCGTCAAGTATAACCTGAGTATTCCGCGTGTGCAACTGTTTTGCACCCGTTGTATTTAAACATAGAGCCTATCACACCCGATCATCACGTGGTGTCTCAGCACGAAGAACTTTCGCAACGGTGCATACTCAGGGAGAACACTTCTTGATAATTTAGTGAGAGATCATCTTATAATGCTATTGTCAATCAAAGCAAGATATGATGCATAAAAGATAAACATCACATGCAATCAATATAAGTGATATGATATGGCCATCATCATCTTGTGCTTGTGATCTCCATCTCTGAAGCACCGTCATGATCACCATCGTCACCGGCGCGACACCTTGATCTCCATTGTAGCATCGTTGTCGTCTCGCCAATCTTATGCTTCCACGACTATTGCTACCGCTTAGTGATAAAGTAAAGCATTACATCACGATTGCATTGCATACAATAAAGCGACAACCATATGGCTCCTGCCAGTTGCCGATAACTCGGTTACAAAACATGATCATCTCATACAATAAAATTTAGCATCATGTCTTGACCATATCACATCACAACATGCCCTGCAAAAACAAGTTAGACGTCCTCTACTTTGTTGTTGCAAGTTTTACGTGGCTGCTACGGGCTTAAGCAAGAACCAATCTCACCTACGCATCAAAACCACAACGATAGTTTGTCAAATAGACTCCGTTTTAACCTTCGCAAGGACCGGCGTAGCCACACTCGGTTCAACTAAAGTTGGAGAGACAGTCGCCCGCAAGCCACCTGTGTGCAAAGCATGTCGGGGAAACCGGTCTCGCGTAAGCGTACGCGTAAGGTTGGTCCGGGTCGTCTCGTCCAGCAATACCGCCGAACCAAAGTATGACATGCTGGTAGGCAGTATGACTTATATCGCCCACAACTCACTTGTGTTCTACTCGTGCAAATAACATCAAACCATAAAACCTGGCTCGGATGCCACTGTTGGGGAACGTAGTAATTTCAAAATTTTCCTACGCACACGCAAGGTCATGGTGATGCATAGCAACGAGGGGGAGAGTCTGATCTACGTACCCTTGTAGATCGCAACGGAAGCGTTGACACAACGTAGAGGAAGTAGTCGTACGTCTTCTTCCCGATCCGACCGATCCAAGCACCGTTACACCGGCACCTCCGAGTTCTTAGCACACGTACAGCTCGATGACGATCCCCGGGCTCCGATCCAGCAAAGCTTCGGGGAGGAGTTCCGTCAGCACGACGGCGTGATGACGATCTTGATGTTCGACCGACGCAGGGCTTCGCCTAAGCACTACAACGATATGATCGAGGTGGAATATGGTGGCAGGGGGCACCGCACACGGCTAAGGAACGATCTCAATGATCAACTTGTGTGTCAAGAGGTGCCCCCTTCCTCCGTATATAAAGGAGCCAAGGGGGAGGGTGCGGCCGGCCAGGAGGAGGGCGCAGGAGGAGTCCTACTCCTACCGGGAGTAGGACTCCCCCCCCCCAATCCTAGTTGGACTAGGATTCCCCGAGGGGGAAAGAGAGAGAGGGGGGCCGGCCACCTCTCCTAGTCCTAATAGGACTAGGGGAGGGGGGAGGCGCGCGGCCACCTTGGGCTGCCCCTTTCTCCTTTCCACTAAAGCCCATTAAGGCCCATATGGCTCCCGGGGGTTCCGGTAACCTCCCGGTACTCCGGTAAAATCCCGATTTCACCCGGAACACTTCCGATATCCAAATATAGGCTTCCAATATATCAATCTTTATGTCTCGACCATTTCGAGACTCCTCGTTATGTCCGTGATCACATCCGAGACTCTGAACTAACTTCGGTACATCAAAATGCATAAACTCATAATAACTGTCATCGTAACGTTAAGCGTGCGGACCCTATGGTTCGAGAACAATGTAGACATGACTGAGACACATCTCCGGTCAATAACCAATAGCGGGACCTGGATGCCCATATTGGCTCCTACATATTCTACGAAGATCTTTATCGGTCAGACCGCATAACAACATACGTTGTTCCCTTTGTCATCGGTATGTTACTTGCCCGAGATTCGATCGTCGGTATCCAATACCTAGTTCAATCTCGTTACCGGCAAGTCTCTTTACTCGTTCCGTAATACATCATCTCGCAACTAACTCATTAGTCACAATGCTTGCAAGGCTTATGTGATGTGCATTACCGAGAGGGCCCAGAGATACCTCTCCGACAATCAGAGTGACAAATCCTAATCTCGAAATACGCCAACCCAACATCTACCTTTGGAGACACCTGTAGAGCTCCTTTATAATCACCCAGTTACGTTGTGACATTTGGTAGCACACAAAGTGTTCCTCCGGTAAACGGGAGTTGCATAATCTCATAGTCATAGGAATATGTATAAGTCATGAAGAAAGCAATAGCAACATACTAAACGATCGGGTGCTAAGCTAATGAAATGGGTCATGTTAATCAGATCATTCAACTAATGATGTGACCTTGTTAATCAAATAACAACACCTTGTTCATGGTTAGGAAACATAACCATCTTTGATTAACGAGCTAGTCAAGTAGAGGCATACTAGTGACACTAAGTTTGTCTATGTATTCACACATGTATTATGTTTCCGGTTAATACAATTCTAGCATGAATAATAAACATTTATCATGATATAAGGAAATAAATAATAACTTTATTATTGCCTCTAGGGCATATTTCCTTCAGTCTCCCACTTGCACTAGAGTCAATAATCTAGATTACACAGTAATGATTCTAACACCCATGGAGCCTTGGTGCTGATCATGTTTTGCTCGTGGAAGAGGCTTAGTCAACGGGTCTGCAATATTCAGATCCGTATGTATCTTGCAAATCTCTATGTCTCCAACCTGGACTAGATCTCGGATGGAATTGAAGTGTCTCTTGATGTGCTTGGTCCTCTTGTGAAATCTGGATTCCTTTGCCAAGGCAATTGCACCAGTATTGTCACAAAAGATTTTCATTGGACCCGATGCACTAGGTATGACACCTAGATCGGATATGAACTCCTTCATCCAGACTCCTTCGTTTGCTGCTTCCGAAGCAGCTATGTATTCCGCTTCACATGTAGATCCCGCTACGACGCTTTGTTTAGAACTGCACCAACTGACAGCTCCACCGTTTAATGTAAACATATATCCGGTTTGCGATTTAGAATCGTCCGGATCAGTGTCAAAGCTTGCATCAACGTAACCTTTTACGGTGAGCTCTTTGTCACCTCCATATACGAGAAACATATCCTTAGTCCTTTTCAGGTATTTCAGGATGTTCTTGACCGCTGTGCAGTGATCCACTCCTGGATTACTTTGGTACCTTCCTGCTAAACTTATAGCAAGGCACACATCAGGTCTGGTACACAGCATTGCATACATGATAGAGCCTATGGCTGAAGCATAGGGAACATCCTTCATTTTCTCTCTATCTTCTGCAGTGGTCGGGCATTGAGTCTGACTCAACTTCACACCTTGTAACACAAGCAAGAACCCTTTCTTTGCTTGATCCATTTTGAACTTCTTCAAAATCTTGTCAAGGTATGTGCTTTGTGAAAGTCCAATTAAGCGTCTTGATCTATCTCTATAGATCTTTATGCCTAATATGTAAGCAGCTTCATCGAGGTCTTTCATTGAAAAACTCTTATTCAAGTATCCCTTTATGCTATCCAGAAATTCTATATCATTTCCAATTAGCAATATGTCATCCACATATAATATCAGAAATGCTACAGAGCTCCCACTCACTTTCTTGTAAATACAGGCTTCACCGAAAGTCTGTATAAAACCAAATGCTTTGATCACACTATCAAAGCGTTTATTCCAACTCCGAGAGGCTTGCACCAGTCCATAAATGGATCGCTGGAGCTTTGCACACTTTGTTAGCTCCCTTTGGATCGACAAAACCTTCCGGTTGCATCATATACAACTCTTCTTCAAGAAATCCATTCAGGAATGCAGTTTTGACATCCATCTGCCAAATTTCATAATCATAAAACGCGGCAATTGCTAACATGATTCGGACAGACTTAAGCATCGCTACGGGTGAGAAGGTCTCATCGTAGTCAACCCCTTGAACTTGTCGAAAACCTTTTGCGACAAGTCGAGCTTTATAGACAGTAACATTACCGTCAGCGTTAGTCTTTTTCTTGAAGATCCATTTATCCTCAATTGCTTGCTGATCGTCGGGCAAGTCAACCAAAGTCCATACTTTGTTCTCATACATGGATCCCATCTCAGATTTCATGGCTTCAAGCCACTTTGCGGAATCTGGGCTCACCATCGCTTCTTCATAGTTCGTAGGTTCATCGTGATCTAGTAGCATGACTTCCAGAACTGGATTACCGTACCACTCTGGCGCGGATCTTACTCTGGTTGATCTACGAGGTTTAGTAGTATCTTGTTCTGAAGTTTCATGATCATTATCATTAACTTCCTCACTTATTGGTGTAGGTGTCGGAGAAACAGTTTTCTATGATGTACTACTTTCCAACAAGGGAGCAGGTACAGTTACCTCGTCAAGTTCTACTTTCCTCCCACTCACTACTTTCGAGAGAAACTCCTTCTCAAGAAAGTTTCCAAATTTAGCAACAAAAGTCTTGCCTTCGGATCTGTGCTAGAAGGTGTATCCAATAGTTTCCTTTGGATATCCTATGAAGACACATTTCTCCGATTTGGGTTCGAGCTTATCAGGTTGAAGCTTTTTCACATAAGCATCGCAGCCCCAAACTTTCAGAAACGACAACTTTGGTTTCTTGCCAAACCATAGTTCATAAGGCGTCGTCTCAATGGATTTTGATGGTGCCCAACGTGAATGCGGCCGTCTCTAGAGCGTATCCCCAAAACGATAGCGGTAAATCAGTAAGAGACATCATAGATCGCACCATATCTAGTAAAGTACGATTACGACGTTCAGACACACCATTACGCTGTGGTGTTCCGGGTGGCGTCAGTTGCGAAACTATTCCACAATTTTTCAAATGTACACCAAACTCGTAACTCAAATATTCTCCTCCACGATCAGATCGTAGAAATTTATTTTCTTGTTACGATGATTTTCCACTTCACTCTAAAATTCTTTGAACTTTTCAAATGTTTCAGACTTATGTTTCATTAAGTAGATATACCCATATCTGCTTAAATCATCTGTGAAGGTGAGAAAATAACGATATCCGCCACGAGCCTCAATATTCATCGGACCACATACATCTGTATGTATGATTTCCAACAAATCTGTTGCTCTCTCCATAGTACCGGAGAACGGTGTTTTAGTCATCTTGCCCATGAGGCACGGTTCGCATGTACCAAGTGATTCATAATCAAGTGGTTCCAAAAGTCCATCAGTATGGAGTTTCTTCATGCGCTTTACACCGATATGACCTAAACGGCAGTGCCACAAATAAGTTGCACTATCATTATCAACTCTGCATCTTTTGGCTTCTACATTACGAATATGTGTATCACTACTATCGAGATTCAACAAGAATAGACCACTCTTCAAGGGTGCATGACCATAAAAGATATTACTCATATAAATAGAACAACCATTATTCTCTGATTTAAATGAATAACCATCTCGCATTAAACAAGATCCAGATATAATGTTCATGCTCAACGCTGGCACCAAATAACAATTATTTAGGTCTAATATTAACCCCGAAGGTAGATGTAGAGGTAGCGTGCCGACCGCGATCACATCGATTTTGGAACCGTTTCCCACGCGCATCGTCACCTCGTCCTTAGCCAATCTTCGCTTAATCCGTAGTCCCTGTTTCGAGTTGCAAATATTAGCAACAGAAGCAGTATCAAATACCCAGGTGCTACTGCGAGCAATAGTAAGGTACACATCAATAACATGTATATCACGTATACCTTTGTTCACCTTGCCATCCTTCTTATCCGCCAAATACTTGGGGCAGTTCCGCTTCCAGTGACCAGTCTGCTTGCAATAGAAGCACTTAGTTTCAGGCTTAGGTCCAGACTTGGGTTTCTTCTCTTGAGCAGCAACTTGCTTGCCGTTCTTCTTGAAGTTCCCCTTCTTCTTCCCTTTTCCCTTTTTCTTGAAACTAGTGGTTTTGTTAACCATCAACACTTGATGCTCCTTCTTGATTTCTACCTCCGCAGCTTTCAGCATTGCGAAGAGCTCGGGAATAGTCTTGTTCATCCCTTGCATATTATAGTTCATCATGAAGCTCTTGTAGCTTGGTGGCAGTGATTGGAGACTTCTGTCAATGACACAATCATCTGAAAGATCAACTCCCATCTGAATCAAGTGATTATTATACCCAGACATTTTCAGTATATGCTCACTGACAGAACTGTTCTCCTCCATCTTGCAGCTATAGAACTTATTGGAGACTTCATATATCTCAATCCGGGCATTTGCTTGAAATATTAACTTCAACTCCTGAAGCATCTCATATGCTCCATGACGTTCAAAACGTCGTTGAAGTCCCGATTCTAAGCCGTAAAGCATGGCACACTGAACTATCGAGTAGTCATCAGCTTTGCTCTGCCAGACGTTCATAATATCTGGTGTTGCTCCAGCAGCAGGCCTGGCACCCAGCGGTGCTTCCAGGACGTAATTCGTCTGTGCAGCAATGAAGATAATCCTCAAGTTACGGACCCAGTCCGTGTAATTGCTACCATCATCTTTCAACTTTGCTTTCTCAAGGAATGCATTAAAATTCAACGGAACAACAGCACGAGCCATCTATCTACAATCAACATAAACAAGCAAGATACTATCAGGTACTAAGTTCATGATAAATTTAAGTTCAATTAATCATATTACTTAAGAACTCCCACTTAGATAGACATCCCTCTAATCCTCTAAGTGATCACGTGATCCAAATCAACTAAACCATGTCCAATCATCACGTGAGATGGAGTAGTTTCATCGGTGAACATCATTATGTTGATCATATCTACTATATGATTCACGCTCGACCTTTCGGTCTCCGTGTTCCGAGGCCATATCTGTATATGCTTGGCTCGTCAAGTATAACCTGAGTATTCCGCGTGTGCAACTATTTTGCACCCGTTGTATTTGAACATAGAGCCTATCACACCCGATCATCACGTGGTGTCTCAGCACGAAGAACTTTCGCAACGGTGCATACTCAGGGAGAACACTTGTTGATAATTTAGTGAGAGATCATCTTATAATGCTACTGTCAATCAAAGCAAGATAAGATGCATAAAAGATAAACATCACATGCAATCAATATAAGTGATATGATATGGCCATCATCATCTTGTGCTTGTGATCTCCATCTCCGAAGCACCGTCATGATCACCATCGTCACCGGCGCGACACCTTGATCTCCATCGTAGCATCGTTGTCGTCTCGCCAATCTTATGCTTCCACGACTATCGCTACCGCTTAGTGATAAAGTAAAGCATTACATCGCGATTGCATTGCATACAATAAAGCGACAACCATATGGCTCCTGCCAGTTGCCGATAACTCGGTTACAAAACATGATCATCTCATACAATAAAATTTAGCATCATGTCTTGACCATATCACATCACAACATGCCCTGCAAAAACAAGTTAGACGTCCTCTACTTTGTTGTTGCAAGTTTTACGTGGCTGCTACGGGCTTAAGCAAGAACCAATCTCACCTACGCATCAAAACCACAACGATAGTTTGTCAAATAGACTCCGTTTTAACCTTCGCAAGGACCGGGCGTAGCCACACTCGGTTCAACTAAAGTTGGAGAGATAGTCGCCCGCAAGCCACCTGTGTGCAAAGCACGTCGGGGAAACCGGTCTCGCGTAAGCGTACGCGTAAGGTTGGTCCGGGTCGTCTCGTCCAACAATGCCGCCGAACCAAAGTATGACATGCTAGTAGGCAGTATGACTTATATCGCCCACAACTCACTTGTGTTCTACTCGTGCAAATAACATCAAACCATAAAACCTGGCTCGGATGCCACTGTTGGGGAACATAGCAATTTCAAAATTTTCCTACGCACACGCAAGATCATGGTGATGCATAGCAACGAGGGGAGAGTCTGATCTACGTACCCTTGTAGATCGCAACGGAAGCATTGACACAACATAGAGGAAGTAGTCGTACGTCTTCTTCCCGATCCGACCGATCCAAGCACCGTTACTCCGGCACCTCCGAGTTCTTAGCACACGTATAGCTCGATGACGATCCCCGGGCTCCGATCCAGCAAAGCTTCGGGGAGGAGTTCCGTCAGCACGACGGCGTGATGACGATCTTGATGTTCGACCGACGCAGGGCTTCGCCTAAGCACTACAACGATATGATCGAGGTGGAATATGGTGGCAGGGGGCACCGCACACGGCTAAGGAACGATCTCAATGATCAACTTGTGTGTCAAGAGGTGCCCCCTGCCTCCGTATATAAAGGAGCCAAGGGGGAGGGTGCGGCCGGCCAGGAGGAGGGCGCAGGAGGAGTCCTACTCCTACCGGGAGTAGGACGCCCCCCCCCCAATCCTAGTTGGACTAGGATTCCCCGAGGGGGAAAGAGAGAGGGGGGGCCGGCACCTCTCCTAGTCCTAATAGGACTAGGGGAGGGGGGAGGCGCGCGGCCACCTTGGGCTGCCCCTTTCTCCTTTCCACTAAATCCCATTAAGGCCCATATGGCTCCCGGGGGTTCCGGTAACCTCCCGGTACTCCGGTAAAATCCCGATTTCACCTGGAACACTTCCGATATCCAAATATAGGCTTCCAAAATATCAATCTTTATGTCTCGACCATTTCGAGACTCCTCGTCATGTCCGTGATCACATCCGGGACTCCGAACTAACTTCGGTACATCAAAATGCATAAACTCATAATAACTGTCATCGTAACGTTAAGCGTGCGAACCCTATGGTTCGAGAACAATGTAGACATGACTGAGACACATCTCCGGTCAATAACCAATAGCGGGACCTGGATGCCCATATTGGCTCCTACATATTCTACGAAGATCTTTATCGGTCAGACCGCATAACAACATACGTTGTTCCCTTTGTCATCGGTATGTTACTTGCCCGAGATTCGATCGTCGGTATCCAATACCTAGTTCAATCTCGTTACCGGCAAGTCTCTTTACTCGTTCCGTAATACATCATCTCGCAACTAACTCATTAGTCACAATGCTTGCAAGGCTTATGTGATGTGCATTACCGAGAGGGCCCAGAGATACCTCTCCGACAATCAGAGTGACAAATCCTAATCTCGAAATACGCCAACCCTACATCTACCTTTGGAGACACCTCTAGAGCTCCTTTATAATCACCCAGTTACGTTGTGACGTTTGGTAGCACACAAAGTGTTCCTCCGGTAAACGGGAGTTGCATAATCTCATAGTCATAGGAACATGTATAAGTCATGAAGAAAGCAATAGCAACATACTAAACGATCGGGTGCTAAGCTAATGAAATGGGTCATGTCAATCAGATCATTCAACTAATGATGTGACCTCGTTAATCAAATAACAACACCTTGTTCATGGTTAGGAAACATAACCATCTTTGATTAACGAGCTAGTCAAGTAGAGGCATACTAGTGACACTAAGTTTGTCTATGTATTCACACATGTATTATGTTTCCGGTTAATACAATTCTAGCATGAATAATAAACATTTATCATGATATAAGGAAATAAATAGTAACTTTATTATTGCCTCTAGGGCATATTTCCTTCACTTTTTGGATGCCTATTCCGGGTATCATCAGATCCGTCTGTATGGATCCGACGACATAAAAACAGCTTTCATCACCCCATTTGGGTGCTTCTGTTATGTCACTATGCCATTCGGTTTGAATAACGCTGGAGCCACATTCATGCGGATGATTCAGAAGTGCCTGCTCACTCAGATCAGTCGGAATGTGGAAGCATACATGGATGACATTGTGGTCAACTCACGTAAAGGTTCCGACCTACTCGCTGACCTTGCTGAAACCTTTGCCAACCTCAGAAGGTATGATATAAAACTTAATCCATCAAAGTGCACGTTTGGAGTTGCAGGCGGAAAATTACTCGGTTTTCTCATTTCCGAACGAGGGATCGACACTAACCCAGAGAAAGTGGGTGCCATACTCCGGATGAAACGCCATGTGCGTGTGCATGATGTCCAGAAGCTTACTGGTTGTTTGGCCGCCCTAAGTCGATTCATTTCTCGCCTCGGTGAAAAGGCACTGCCTCTTTACCAACTGATGAAGAAATCTGATAAGTTCGAACGGACTCCTGAAGCTGATGCAGCATTTGCAGAGCTAAAAGCCCTGCTTTCCACCCAGCTGGTGCTTGCTGCCCCAATCAACAAAGAGCCTTTACTGCTTTATATAGCAGCCACTGGGCAAGTCGTTAGTACAGTACTTATGGTCGAGCGGGAAGAAGAGGGAAAAGCCTATAAAGTTCAGCACCCGGTTTATTATGTTTCTGAAGTTCTGACTCCGTCAAAGCAGAGATATCCACACTATCAGAAGCTTGTTTATGGGATTTACATGACCATGAAGAAGGTTGCACACTATTTCTCTGATCACTCTGTTACAGTCATCAGCGACGCTCCATTGTCGGAGATTCTGCACAACAGAGATGCAACCAGTCGAGTGGCTAAATGGGCGATTGAACTCCTTCCTTTAGATATCAAGTTTGAGGCAAAGAAAGCTATCAAGTCCCAAGCAGTGGCAGATTTCCTCGCCGAGTGGATCGAACAACAACTGCCGACTCAAGTTCACTCGGAGCACTGGACCATGTTCTTTGATGGATCCAAGATGTTGAATGGTTCTGGTGCTGCGGTGGTACTGGTATCCCCCCAATGAGACAAGCTCAGATACGTCCTCCAGATTCACTTTGATTCCTCCAATAACGAAGCAGAATATGAAGCACTCCTATATGGGTTATGTATGGCCATTTCACTCGGCGTCCGTCGCCTCATGGTTTATGGCGACTCGGATTTGGTGGTCAATCAAGTGATGAAAGAATGGGACGTTAGAAGCCCAGCTATGACTGGTTACTGCAATGCGGTGAGGAAGTTGGAAAAGAAGTTTGAGTGGTTAGAGCTCCACCACATACCCCGTCTGAAAAATCAAGCAGCCGGTGATTTGGCAAAGATAGGTTCCAAGAGAGAAGCCATTCCCAGCAATGTGTTTTTGGAACATATTCACACACCGATAGTTCAGGAAGATCCTTTTACTGAAGATCCTCCACAGCCTAAGAGCGCCACAGATCCGATTGAAGTCGAGGTCCCAGCCGTCGTCGATCTAATCATGGAGGTTCTGGTCATTACTCCCGACTGGACAGTGCCATACATTGCGTACATCCTTAGGAAGGAACTCCCAGAGGACGAAGAAGAGGCTCGATAGATCATCCGTCGATCCAAGGCCTTTACTGTGATAAGAGGACAACTGTTCAGGGAAAGTGTGACTGGAGTCGGTCAGAGATGCATAACGCCAAAAGAAGGTTGAATGATCCTCAACAACATCCACTCGGGGACCAGTGGTCACCATGCGTCCTCTCGGGCCATTGTGGCTAAAGCATACCGAGCCGGGTTTTATTGGCCACGAGCAAATGAAATGGCGAAAGATATAGTCGACAGATGTGAAGGCTGCCAGTTTTACTCTAACATGTCTCACAAGCCGGCATCAGCCCTGAAGACCATTCCCCTCGTCTGGCCCTTTGCTGTTTGGGGATTGGATATGGTTGGACCACTGAGAACTGGTAGGAGCGGCTTCACTCATGTGCTCGTAGCAGTCGACAAGTTTACCAAATGGATTGAAGCTAAACCTATCAAGAATCTTGAAGCCAACACCGTTGTCAGTTTTATCAGAGAATTGACATTCAGATATGGATTTCCACACAGCATCATCACTGACAACGGGTCGAACTTCAATTTTGATGAGTTTAGAGCTTTCTGCGCTTCTCAAGGCACACGAGTCAACTATGCTTCAGTCGCTCACCCGCAGTCGAATGGACAAGCAGAAAGAGCGAATGGCCTAATTCTCAAAGGACTAAAACCCTGACTGATGCGTGATCTCAAACACGCAGCAGGCGCTTGGGTCGATGAACTTCCGTCAATTCTTTGGGGTTTGAGGACAACTCCCAATCGATCGACCGGACGAACTCCTTTCTTTTTGGTCTATGGAGCCGAAGCTGTTCTGCCAAGTGACCTGCTCCACAACGCACCCCGAGTCGAACTCTTCTCCGAAGAGGAAGCAGAACAGGCCCGGCAAGATTCAGTCGATCTCTTAGAGGAGGAAAGAGAGATGGCCTTGATTCGGTCGACCATTTATCAACAAGACTTGCGTCGATTCCACGCCAGAAACGTGAGGGGTCGAACCTTTCAAGAGGGAGACTTGGTTCTTCAAGTGGATCAACAGAAACCACACAAGCTCGCCCCTGCTTGGGAAGGCCCCTTCATCATCACCAGAGTTCTCCATAATGGACGATACCATCTTTACAGCGTCGAGCATCAGAAGGACGAGCCACGGGCTTGGAACGCGGAGCTGCTCCGCCCCTTTTATACTTAAGCACTCGTTCGAATAAAATGTAATAAGAAATACCTTTGTAATTTGTTCATCAAAGACAAGACTTTACAGTCTTCTCACACGATTGTTGTTGTTTTTATTTACCTCTAAAATCCCCCAGTGGGTGGGCTTAGCCGCGAATCCGTTTCGCCTAAGTTCGAAAGAAAATCCTACCGAGTGATGAGCAAGCCTTGTTGGGGAACGTAGTAATTTCAAAATTTTCCTACGCACATGCAAGATCATGGTGATGCATAGCAACGAGAGAGGAGAGTGTTGTCTATGTACCCTCGTAGACCGGCAACGGAAGCGTTGACACAACATAGAGGAAGTAGTCGTACGTCTTCCCGATCCGACCGATCCAAGTACCGAACGTACAGCACCTCCGAGTTCTGCACACATTCAACTCGATGACGTCCCTCGAGCTCCGATCCAGCAAAGTGTTGAGGGAGAGTTTCGTCAGCACGACGACGTGATGACGGTGATGATGTTCTACCGATGCAGGGCTTCGCCTAAGCACCGCTACGATATGACCGAGGTGGAATATGGTGGAAGGGGGCACCGCACACGGCTAAGGAACGATCATGAAGATCAACTTGTGTGTCATGGGGTGCCCCCTTGCCCTCGTATATAAAGGAGGGAGAGGGGGAGGTGCGGCCGGCCCAAGGGGTGCGCCTGGAGGAGTCCTACTCCCACCGGGAGTAGGACTTCCCCCTCTTGCCTTGTTGGAAAAGGAAGGGGGAAGGAAGAAAGAGGAAAGGGGGGCGCCCCCCTTCCTTGTCATATTAGGACTAGGGGGAGGGGGCGCGCGGCCTGCCCTGGCCGGCCCTCCTCTTCTCCCTTAGGGCCCATGTAGGCCCAATAACCCCCGGGGGGTTCCGGTAACCCCCCCGATACTCTAGTAAAATCCCGATTTCACCAGGAACGTTTCGATATCCAAATATAGGCTTCCAATATATCAATCTTTATGTCTCAACCATTTCGAGACTCCTCGTCATGTCCGTGATCATATCCGGGACACCGAACAACCTTCGGTACATCAAAACACAAAAACCCTAATTACGATCGTCACCGAACTTTAAGCGTGCGGATCCTACGGGTTCGAGAACTATGTAGACATGACCGAGACACGTCTCCGGTCAATAACCAATAGCGGAACCTGGATGCTCATATTGGTTCCTACATATTCTACGAAGATCTTTATCGGTCAGACCGCATAACAACATACGTTGTTCCCTTTGTCATCGGTATGTTACTTGCCCGAGATTCGATCGTTGGTATCTCAATACCTAGTTCAATCTCGTTACCGGCAAGTCTCTTTACTCGTTCCGTAATACATCATTCCACAACTAACTCATTAGTTTCAATGCTTGCAAGGCTTAAGTGATGTGCATTACCGAGAGGGCCTAGAGATACCTCTCTGACAATCGGAGTGACAAATCCTAATCTCGAAATACGCCAACCCAACAAGAACCTTCGGAGACACCTATAGAGCACCTTTATAATCACCCAGTTACGTTGTGGCATTTGGTAGCATACAAAGTGTTCCTCTGGTAAACGGGAGTTGCATAATCTCATAGTCATAGGAACATGTATAAGTCATGAAGAAAGCAATAGCAACAAACTAAACGATCAAGTGCTATGCTAACGGAATGGGTCAAGTCAATCACATCATTCTCCTAATGATGTGATCCCGTTAATCAAATGATAACTCGTGTCTATGGTTAGGAAACATAACCATCTTTGATCAACGAGCTAGTCAAGTAGAGGCATACTAGTGACACTCTGTTTGTCTATGTATTCACACATGTATTATGTTTCCGGTTAATACAATTCTAGCATGAATAATAAACATTTATCATGATATAAGGAAATAAATAATAACTTTATTATTGCCTCTAGGGCATATTTCCTTCAGTCTCCCACTTGCACTAGAGTCAATAATCTAGTTCACATCACCATGTGATTTAATACCAATAGTTCACATCACCATGTGATTAACACCCATAGTTCACATCGACATGTGACCAACACCCAAAGGGTTTACTAGAGTCAATAATCCAGTTCACATTGCTATGTGATTAACACCCAAAGAGTACTGAGGTGTGATCATGTTTTGCTTGTGAGAGAAGTTTAGTCAGTGGGTCTGCCACATTCAGATCCGTAAGTATTTTGCAAATTTCTATGTCAACAATGCTCTCCACAGAGCTACTCTAGCTAATTGCTCCCACTTTCAATATGTATCCAGATTGAGATTTAGAGTCATCTGGATCAGTGTCAAAATTTGCATCAACGTAACCCTTTACGACGAACCTTTTGTCACTTCCATAATCGAGAAACATATCCTTATTCCACTAAGGATAATTTTGACCAATGTCCAGTGATCTAATCCTAGATCACTATTGTACTCATTTGCCAAACTCAGGGCAGAGTATACAATAGGTCTGGTACACAGCATGGCATACTTTATAGAACCTATGGCTGAGGCATAGGGAATGACTTTCATTCTCTCTCTATCTTCTGCTGTGGTCGGGTTTTGAGTCTTACTCAACTTCACACCTTGTAACACAGGCAAGAACTCCTTCTTTGACTGTTCCATTTTGAACTACTTCAAAATCTTGTCAAGGTATGTACTCATTGAAAAACTTATGAAGCGTCTTGATCTATCTCTATAGATCTTGATGCTCAATATGTAAGCAGCTTCACCGAGGTCTTTCTTTGAAAAACTCCTTTCAAAAATTCCTTTATGCTTTGCAGAATAATTCTACATTATCTCCGATCAACAATATGTCATTCACATATACTTATCAGAAATGTTGTAGTGCTCCCACTCACTTTCTTGTAAATACAGGCTTCACCGCAAGTCTGTATAAAACTATATGCTTTGATCAACTTATCAAAGCGTATATTCCAACTCCGAGATGCTTGCACCAGTCCATAGATGGATCGCTGGAGCTTGCATATTTTGTTAGTACCTTTAGGATTGACAAAACCTTCTGGTTGCATCATATACAACTCTTCTTTAAAAATCCATTAAGGAATGCAGTTTTGTTTATCCATTTGCCAGATTTCATAAAATGCGGCAATTTCTAACATGATTCGGACAGACTTAAGCACAGATACGAGTGAGAAACTCTCATCGTAGTCAACACCTTGAACTTGTCGAAAACCTTTTTGCGACAATTCTAGCTTTGTAGATAGTAACACTACTATCAGCGTCCATCTTCCTCTTGAAGATCCATTTAATCTCAATGGCTCGCTGATCAATGGGCAAGTCAATCAAAGTCCATACTTTGTTCTCATACATGGATCTCATCTCAGATTTCATGGCCTCAAGCCATTTCTCGGAATCTGGGCTCATCATCGTCTCCTCATAGTTCATAGGCTCGTCATGGTCAAGTAACATGACCTCCAGAACAGGATTACCATACCACTCTCGTGCGGATCTCACTCTGGTTTACCTACGAGGTTCGGTAGTAATTGATCTGAAGTTACATGATCATCATCATTAGCTTCCTCACTAATTGGTGTAGTAGTCACAGGAACAGATTTCTATGATGAACTACTTTCCAATACGGGAGCAGGTACAGTTACCTCATCAAGTTCTACTTTCCTCCCACTCACTTCTTTCGAGAGAAACTCCTCTAGAAAGGATCCATTCTCAGCAATCAATATCTTGCCTTCGGATCTGTGATAGAAGGTGTACCCAACATTTTCTTTTGGGTATCCTATGAAGATGCACTTCTCCGATTTGGGTTTGAGCTTATCAGGTTGAAACTTTTTCACATAAGCATTGCAACCTCAAACTTTAAGAAACGACAGCTTAGGTTTCTTGCCAAACCATTGTTCATACGATGTCGTCTCAATGGATTTAGATGGTGCCCTATTTAATGTGAGTGTAGCTGTCCCTAATGCATAATCCCAAAACGATAGTGGTAAATCGGTAAGAGACATCATAGATCGCATCATATCTAATAAAGTACGGTTACGACGTTCGTACACACCATTACACTATGGTGTTCCAGGTGGCGTGAGTAGTGAAACTATTTCACATTGTTTTAACTGAAGGCCAAACTCGTAACTCAAATATATTCCTTCTGCGATCATATCGTAGAAACTTTTATTTTTGTTACGATGATTGTCCACTTCACTCTGAAATTCTTCGAACTTTTCAAATGTTTTAGACTTGTGTTTCATCAAGTAGATATACTCATATCTGCTCAAATCATCTGTGAAGATCAGAAAATAATGATACCTACCGCGAGCCTCAATATTCATCGGACCACATACATCAGTATGTATGATTTCCAACAAATCTGCTGCTTGCTCCATTGTTCCGGAGAACGGAGTCTTAGTCATCTTGCCCATGAGGCATGGTTCGCAAGCATCAACTGATTCATAATCAAGTGATTCCAAAAGCCCATCAGCATGGATTTTCTTCATGCGCTTTACACCAATATGACCTAAACGGCAATGCCACAAATAAGTTGCACTATCATTATTAACTTTGCATCTTTTGGTTTCAATATTATGAATATGTGTATCACTACGATCGAGATCCAACAAACCATTTTCATTGGGTGTGTAACCATATAAGGTTTTATTCATGTAAACAGAACAACAATTTATTCTCTTACTTAAATGAATAACCGTATTGCAATAAACATGATCAAATCATATTCATGCTCAAGGCAAACACCAAATAACACTTATTTAGGTTCAACACTAATCCCGAAAGTATAGGGAGTGTGCGATGATGATCATATCAATCTTGGAACCACTTCCAACACACATCGTCACTTCACCCTTAACTAGTCTCTGTTCATTCTGCAACTCCCGTTTCGAGTTACTACTCTTAGCAACTGAACCAGTATCAAATACCGAGGGGTTGCTACGAACACTAGTAAAATACACATCAATAATTGGTATATCAAATATACCTTTGTTCACTTTGCCATCCTTCTTATCCGCCAAATACTTGGGGTAGTTCCTCTTCCAGTGACCAGTCCCTTTGCAGTAGAAGCACTTAGTCTCAGGCTTAGGACCAGACTTGGGCTTCTTCACTTGAGCAGCAACTTGCTTGCCATTCTTCTTGAAGTTCCCCTTCTTCCCTTTGCCCTTTTCTTGAAACTAGTGGTCTTGTCTAACACTTGATATTTTTCTTGATTTCTACCTTCGTTGATTTCAGCATTACGAAGAGCTTGGGAACCGTTTCCGTTATCCCTTGCATATCATAGTTCATCACAAAGTTCTACTAACTTGGTGATGGTGACTAGAGAATTCTGTCAATCACTATCTTATCTGGAAGATTAACTCCCACTTGATTCAAGCGATTGTGGTACCCAGACAATCTGAGCACATGCTCACTGCTTGAGCTATTCTCCTCCATCTTTTAGCTATAGAACTTGTTGGAGACTTCATATCTCTCAACTCGGGTATTTGCTTGAAATATTAACTTCAACTCCTGGAACATCTCATATGGTCCATCACGTTCAAAACGTCTTTGAAGTCCCGATTCTAAGCCGTTTAAGCATGGTGCACTAAACTATCAAGTAGTCATCATATTGAGCTAGCCACACGTTCATAACGTCTGCATCTGCTCCTGCAATAGGCCTGTCACCTAGCGGTGCATTAAGGACATAATTCTTCTGTGCAGCAATGAGGATAATCCTCAGATCACGGATCCAATCCGCATCATTGCTACTAACATCAATCAACTTAATTTTCTCTAGGAACATATCAAAAATAAAACAGGGGAGCTAAACGCGAGCTATTGATCTACAACATAGATATGCTAATACTACCAGGTACTAAGTTCATGATAAATTTAAGTTCAATTAATCATATTACTTAAGAACTCCCACTTAGAAAGATATCCCTCTAATCCTCTAAGTGATCACGTGATCCAAATCAACTAAACCATGTCCGATCATCACGTGAGATGGAGTAGTATCAATGGTGAACATCAATATGTTGATCATATCTACTATATGATTCACGCTCGACCTTTCAGCCTCCGTGTTCCGAGGCCATATCTGTTATATGCTAGGCTCGTCAAGTTTAACCTGAGTATTCCGCGTGTGCAACTGTTTTGCACCCGTTGTATTTGAATGTAGAGCCTATCACACCCGATCATCACATGGTGTCTCAGCATGAAGAACTTTCGCAACGGTGCATACTCAGGGAGAACACTTATACTTTGATAATTTAGTGAGGGGTCATCTTATAATGCCACCGTCAATCAAAGCAAGATAAGATGCACAAAAGATAAACATCACATGTAATCAATATAAGTGATATGATATGGCCATCATCATATTGTACTTATGATCTCCATCTCCGAAGTACCGTCATGATCACCATCGTCACCGGCGCGGCACCTTGATCTCCATCGTAGCATCGTTGTCGTCTAATCTTATGCTTCCACGACTATCGCTACTGCTTAGTGATAAAGTAAAGCATTACATCACGATTGTATTGCATACAATAAAGCGACAACCATATGGCTCCTGCCAGTTGCCGATAACTCGGTTACAAAACATGATCATCTCATACAGTAAAATTTAGCATCATGTCTTGACCATATCACATCACAACATGCCCTGCAAAAACAAGTTAGACGTCCTCTACTTTGTTGTTGCAAGTTTTACGTGGCTGCTACGGGCTTAGCAAGAACTGTTCTTACCTATGCATCAAAACCACAACGATAGTTTGTCAAGTTGGTGTTGTTTTAACCTTCGCAAGGACCAGGCGTAGCCACACTTGGTTCAACTAAAGTTGGAGAAACTGACACCCGCCAGCCACCTGTGTGCAAAGCACGTCGGTAGAACCAGTCTCGCGTAAGCGTATGCGTAATGTCGGTCCGGGCCGCTTCATCCAACAATACTGCCGAACCAAAGTATGACATGCTGGTAAGAAGTATGACTTATATCGCCCACAACTCACTTGTGTTCTACTCATGCACAACATCAACGCGTAAAACCTAGGCTCGGATGCCACTGTTGGGGAACGTAGTAATTTCAAAATTTTCCTACGCACACGCAAGATCATGGTGATGCATAGCAACGAGAGAGGAGAGTGTTGTCTACGTACCCTCGTAGACCGGCAACGGAAGCGTTGACACAACATAGAGGAAGTAGTCGTACGTCTTCCCGATCCGACCGATCCAAGTACCGAACGTACAGCACCTCCGAGTTCTGCACACGTTCAACTCAGTGACGTCCCTCGAGCTCCGATCCAGCAAAGTGTTGAGGGAGAGTTTCGTCAGCACGACAGCGTGATGACGGTGATGATGTTCTATCGACGCAGGGCTTCACCTAAGCACCGCTACGATATGACCGAGGTGGACTATGGTGGAAGGGGGCACCGCACACGGCTAAGGGACGATCACGAAGATAAACTTGTGTGTCATGGGGTGCCCCCTTGCCCCTGTATATAAAGGAGGGAGAGGGGGAGGTGCGACCGGCCCAAGGGGTGCGCCTGGAGGAGTCCTACTCCCACCGGGAGTAGGACTCCCCCCTCTTGCCTTGTTGGAAAAGGAAGGGGGAGGAAGAAAGAGGAAAGGGGGGCGCCACCCCCCCCCCCCCTTCATTGTCCTATTCGGACTAGGGGGGAGGGGGCGCGCGGCCTGCCCTGGCCGGCCCTCCTCTTCTCCCTTAGGGCCCATGTAAGCCCAATAACCCCCCGGGGGGTTCCGGTAACCCCCGGTACTGTGGTAAAATCCTGATTTCACCCGGAACATTTCTGATATCCAAATATAGGCTTCCAATATATCAATCTTTATGTCTCGACCAGTTCGAGACTCCTCGTCATGTCCGTGATCACATCCGGGACACCGAACAACCTTCGGTACATAAAAACACAAAAACCCTAATTACGATCGTCACCGAACTTTAAGCGTGCGGACCCTACGGGTTCGAGAACTCACATGACCGAGACACGTCTCTGGTCAATAACCAGTAGCGGAACCTAGATGCTCATATTGGTTCCTAGATATTCTACGAAGATCTTTATCGGTCAGACCGCATAACAACATACGTTGTTCCCTTTGTCATCGGTATGTTACTTGCCCGAGATTCGATCATTGCTATCTCAATACCTAGTTCAATCTCGTTACCGGCAAGTCTCTTTACTCGTTCCGTAATACATCATTCCGCGACTAACTCATTAGTTGCAATGCTTGCAAGGCTTAAGTGATGTGCATTACCGAGAGGACCCAGAGATACCTCTCCGACAATCGGAGTGACAAATCCTAATCTCGAAATACGCCAACCCAACAAGTACCTTCGAAGACACCTATAGAGCACCTTTATAATCACCCAGTTACGTTGTGACATTTGGTAGCACACAAAGTGTTCCTCTGGTAAACGGGAGTTGCCTAATCTCATAGTCATAGGAACATGTATAAGTCATGAAGAAAGCAATAGCAACAAACTAAATGATCAAGTGCTATGCTAACGGAATGGGTCAAGTCAATCACATCATTCTCCTAATGATGTGATCCCGTTAATCAAATAACAACTCATGTCTATGGTTAGGAAACATAACCATCTTTGATCAACGAGCTAGTCAAGTAGAGGCATACTAGTGACACTCTATTTGACTATGTATTCACACATGTATTTTGTTTCCGGTTAATACAATTCTAGCATTAATAATAAACATTTATCATGATATAAGGAAATAAATAATAACTTTATTATTGCCTCTAGGGCATATTTCCTTCAAGCCTCTCACTCGGGGGGCTTAGCCGCGAATCCGTTTCGCCTAAGTTCGAAAGAAAATCCTACCGAGTGGTGAGCAAGCCTCCCACTCAAGGGCTTAGCTACAGTCCAGTACTCGCCTAAGTTTGTAAAATCCTACCGAGTGGTGAGCAAGCCTCCCACTCAGGGGCTTAGCTACAGTCCAGTACTTGCCTAAGTTTGTAAAATCCTACCAAGTGGTGAGCAATGCTCCCACTCGGGGGCTTAGCTGCAGTCCAGTACTCGCCTAAGTTTAAAAAATCCTACCGAGTGGTGAGCAATCCTCCCACTAGAGGGCTTAGCTGCAGTCCAGTACTCGCCTAAGTTTAAAAAATCCTATTGAGCAATCATCCCACTCGGGGGCTTAGCTGCGGTCCAGTACTCGCCTAAGTTTGTAAAATCCTATCGAGTGGTGAGCAATCCTCCCACTCGGGGGCTTAGCTACAGTCCAGTACCCGCCTAAGTTTAAAAAATCCTACCGAGTGGTGAGCAATCCTCCCACTCGGGGGCTTAGCTGCAGTCCAGTACTCGCCTAAGTTTAAAAAATCCTACCGAGTGGTGAGCAATCCTCCCACTCGGGGGCTTAGCTCCAGTCCAGTGCCCGCCTGAGTTTGTAAAATCCTACCGAGTGGAGAGCAATCCTCCCACTCGGGGGCTTAGCTGCAGTCCAGTACTCGCCTAAGTTTAAAAAATCCTACCGAGTGGTGATCAATCCTCCCACTCGGGGGCTTAGCTGCAGTCCATCGCCTAAGTTTGTAAAATCCTTTCCCTAAGAGCTGCACCACCAGTACGACGTACGCTCCATCCCTACCCGCAAGGACGACGAGGTGCAGGTCGACCGCGGCCCTCTTCTCCGAGCTACGCCACAAATACAACGTACGCTCCACCCTTGTCTGCAAGGACAGCGAGGCGCAGGTCGACTGCAACCTTCTCCTTCGAGCTACGCCACAAATACAATGTATGCTCCACCCTTGTCCGCAAGGACGACGAGGCGCAGGTCAACTGCAACCCTCTTCTCTGAGCTTCGCCACAAGTACAACGTGCGCTCCATCCTTGTCTTCAAGGACGGCGAGGCGCAGGTCGACTGCAACCTTCTCCTCCGAGCTACACCACAAATACAACGGAGCAGATCCCAAAGGCAATCGCAAGTATACTCAAAAGCAGTTCGGATAAATCCTAAATTTCCAAGCAACAAATCAAAAGTATTCGAGCATCAAGCCCGAAGGAGTTTAATGGTTACAGCAACCACTCGGCATTCTGAGGCAAATTTAAGACAGGTTTAAATCTCATAGTTTGTTCACTCAGCAAAAGGAGGGCTGGAGGGTTTGACGAATTCGTCCAAGTCGATTCCATCTGCGATCCGAGTGGCGGCAGCGATGAAAGTCTCCGTAAAGGACTGGAAGTCGTGCCTTTTGGTGTTGGCGACCTGGATCGCCGCCAGCTTGTCTTCACGAGCTTCCTTGAAGTGGACTCTGACCAAGGACAACGCCACGTCAGCACCACACCGAGCAGAGGACTTCTTCCATTCTTGCACTCGACCAGGAATCTCGTTGAGCCGAGCCATCAGAGATTCCAGGTCACTTTGAAGCGTCGCCCCTGGCCAGAGTGATGAGTCGATCCATGAAATTGCCACCTTCAGGCGTGCGAGATAACTTGTGACGCCGGCGAGACGGGATTCCAGTCGGAGCACGTTCATGGCAGTCTCGTCGCAAATCGGAGAAACGATAGGGTCTAGACCAGTCTCGATCCTTCCAGTTTCCTCATCAAAGTCTTGGCAGAATTCTACAGTCAAAGAGTTAGTAAGTCGACTGGACAGGATTAACTTGCAAGCAGCAAAGCAGTCGGATTAAAAGGAGTACCTTCCAGCATAAGATAGAGCTTCTTGGCAAGAGTTCTCAGATAGGCTTCCGTGTCATTTCTCTTGCGGACCGCAGACTCCAGCTTCTCATTCAGGGAAATCTTATCCTTCTTCAAACGACTTACTTCTCGGCTAGACTCATTGAGACAGGACTTCAGCTTGTTCACCTCCCCTTCCAACGCTCCGACTGAAGGCAGCTTCTGGTCTGCAAGGGCAGTCTTGTCTTGAACTTCCTTCTGTGCAGCTGCAAGGTCCAAGTCCTTCTTCTCCAGAGCCAACCTCATTTTCTCTGCAAAAGAAGCAATCGAATCAAACAAGAGATCAAAGAAATATCTTAAAGGACGATCAACGTGAATAGTCGACAGGCAGCTACCTTCCATACCAGCAGCTTCATCTTCGGCTTTCTTCAACTTTTGCCGGGCCAACTCCAAGTCGAGGTTGAGTTGCCTCTGCTTCTCCTCAAACTCGGCAAACTTAGAAATGAGAGAACAAGATTTCTGCAGGAGGTAAGAGACGTGTCAATCAACAAGATCAAAGGTTGTTTACTTCCGAGTGAACAAAACTTAAAAGTTCACTTAGACCCTAGCCGACTGCCCGCAGTCGACTGCGGTCTCGGGGACTACACCCATCAGGTGCACTTGGCGTGCCCCCACTGCTTCAGACCCAACTCGACCGGTCTGCCCGGGTCAAGTAAAAAAAGAGAAAAGAACTATTCAGACCCCGGCCAACTGCCAGCAGTCGACCGCGGTCTCAAGGACTACACCCAGTGGGTGCACTTGATGTGCCCCCACTGGTTCAGATCTCATTCGACCGGTCTGCCCGGGTCGAGTGGAAGAAAAGAAAGAAAAAGAACTCAGACCCCAGTCGACTGCCCGCAGTCGACTGCAGTCTCGGGAACTACGCCCAGTGGGTGCACTTAGAGTGCCCCCACCAGTTCAGATCCTACTCGCCCAGACCGAGTGGAAGAGCGCAAATACCAAAGACAACAAAACACCCAGTGGGTGTACAGATTCGACGCAAACAATAAGAGATTGTATGGAAGAAAATATTTCGGGTAGCATATCCTAATAGAACAAGGTCAGTCGAAGTTTACTTACCTGGACATTGGCCCGGAGAGCAGCACTGGCGTCGTAAGCAGCCTGGCTATGCTCATGCACCGTCTTCATCCACTCCATCATCACATTAGCCTGACGGATGGCTTCCGCAGCCACGTCTGACTGATTTTCCGGAACATGGTAGTTGGTGAAGAAGGGGGCAGGCGAACCAGGTGCGGCAGCTTGGAGCTTCGAAGCGTGAGGCTGGCCGACTGAAGGGAACACCGGTTCAATCGATGGTGTAAGGCGCTCACTCGACAATGGTACAGCGAAAGTTACAGAGGCCCCGCCTGCGTCTTCAGATTGCCGGGCGGTTGGTGTGGTCGTCAGTCCCTGCTGAGACGTCTTGCCAGCTGCTACTTTTTTGTTCTTTCTGGGCCTAGGGGCCATGTCTTCATCATCATTTAGAAGATCGATGACGTTGGGTCGAGCTGCAGAGAAATCAGTCGACCCCAAGTGAATCGCTAGAATTTAATCAACCAAGTAATCAAGAACAAGATCATAAGAGTTTTAACCTGGGTTGGAGGTAACCGCGTCTTCCATCTCATCATCTCGATATTGGTAGGAAGAAGTTCCAGATGTAGCAGCACTGCAAACGTCAACATTCAGTCGATTACGTTATGTTGCTCGAGTCGGCCAAAAGAACAGATCAGATGATTACCTGGAGATGGTGGGGACGGTCACTTTGATTCGGGGCAAAGCCTTCGGTGGTTTAGAGGAGGTGGCTTTCGATGCTTTTGGAGCAGGAGGCGGCACAATCTTGGGTTGTTTCGATATCTTCTCAGTCGGCGCTGGCGAAGACGTCCGAGGGTGCTTCGAAGATGGCCTATCGGTGCAGCCGCCAGGACCGGGGTGCTCGCCGGGTCTTGAGCGTGCTTGGATCTTCTCTTTCTGCGAGGAGGCGAGTCGACCTCCTTGTTATCACTCGAGTCGTCGCTTTCCTCGTCCTCCTCGGCATCCGAGTGCCACTCACCACTCTCACCCCCGCTTGCCCCTTCCTCGACGTCTTGCTCCTGCACTCCATTGGGCATAGAGTACATATCAATAAGAGCCTAAAAAGACAATGAACGAAAGAAGTACAGTCGACCGTCAACAAGGTGTTACATACTGAATCGAGAAGATACTTGACAAAGCAGAGTCATACCTGTTCCGGCTGGCGCGAATGGTCGAATGGAATCACCCTCCTAGACCCCCGGGGATTATCTTTGTTGCCAGTGATTCCTCTCAGCCACTTCTCCATCGTGTCTTCACTAACGTCCTCCAGGTGGATCCGAGTGGAGTCCTCGAGTCCCGAGTACATCCACATCGGATGGTCACGGGCTTGAAGTGGTTGGATGCGTCGACTGAGAAAGACCTCCAGCAGGTCCATTCTAGTCACCCCGTCACGGACAAGTTGGACGACCCGCTCGACCAACGCCTTCACCTGCGCCTTCTCTTCCGGGATCACCCTCAAGGAGGAGGTCTTCTCCACTCGAGCCAAGGAAAAGGGGGGAAGTCCAGTCGACTGACCCGGAGTCGGCTGGTCCTTACAGTAAAACCAGGTCGACTACCAGCCGCAGACCGAGTCAGGAAGGATCATAGCTGGGAAGGTGCTCTTATTCCTCATTTGGATTCCAAGGCCCCGCACATCTGAATCACGTGCGACCTCTCGTCACTCGGGTTGGCCTTCTTGACCGACTGGGAGCGGCAGGTGAATATGTGCTTGAAGAGACCCCAGTGCGGTCGACAACCCAAGAAATTTTCGCACATCGACACGAAGGCAGCAAGGTACACGATAGTGTTTGGAGTAAAGTGGTGGAGTTGAGCCCCGAGAAATTCAAAAAACCATGAAAGAAAGGGTGGGGAGGCAGAGAAAACCCGCGGTCGACATGAGTGGCGAGGAGAATGCACTCACCCTTCCGCGGCCGCGGCTCAGTCTCGTTCCCCGGGAGCCGCGCCGAATCGTGGGGGATCAGCCCCCCCTCCACCAGATCATCGAGGTCGTCCTGGCTAATCGTCGAGCGGATCCAATTGCCCTGGATCCAGCCCGGTGGCAGGCTGGACCTTGACGAGGATCCACCTCAGCTGGTCCGCTTCCCTTTTGCCTTCGTCGTCACCTTCTTTGCGCGCTCCAGCGCCACCGTCTTCTCCTTCCCCATGGCAGCGAATCGAGTCTGAGTGGAGCTACGACGCCGAGAGCGGAAGCAGAGGTAGCGAAGAAATCTGAGGAAGAAGAAGGAGAATGAGGGCGCACTGTTCAAAGGCCCGGTCCGGTGCCTTTTATAAGGATACTTCCGAGTGACTGACTTGTAGGCCCGGACGATCTCATCAAATCCCGCAACAGTCGCGTGCGCGATACGTGGCAAAAAAGGTGGCGCGGGGATCGAGGCGACCTGCCTAATCCGTCCCGATTACCACGGCCTCCCCCGCCCGGCGTGCTTCCCAAAATTCGAATCCCGCGAAATCCGCGGACAGCAGAACAACTTGTCAGATGGAAGACATCCTCCGCATCATCACTCGAAGCTTTTCAGTAAAAGTTCACTCGACAAAAACTAAGAATGGATCAAGGCGACTGAAAAAGAAGTTGGTGTCATCACCTCAGTTCATTGATCCCGAACAAGATATATTCATAACAATGAAAAATGAGTCGGAAGCGTTCTCAACTCCTTCCTCACTCAAACCCTGATCCATTGGGGGGCTAATGATGAAGCCATGTACCTAGGGTAGGGTCATGGATCTGTCCAAGATACCCTCCCCAAGGACATCTCTAAAAGAACCAGAAGCAGTCGAAGAAAAATCATCATCCACTCGACCATGAAGCCATGTTCCACTCGACAGTCTTGAAGACACTCGACCGTACGGACAACCACTCGACTACCAGAAGATCTAGAGCCACTCCACTCTGCAACGGTCGGGATTTAAGTCATAGCCTTAATGGTCATTATATACTTTTATTACAGGCGTTACCAGTAATGTCTCCATCTTTATGTACCTTAAACCCTTTGTAACTAAGGGCGGGAGGGGTCTGGCGAACTCTATATAAGCCACCCCCCTCCTCAGGGACAAGGGTTCGCACTCCCTGTAACACACACGCATATAATCCAGTCGACCGCCTCCGGGCTCCGAGACGTAGGGTTGTTACTTCCTTCGAGAAGGGCCTGAACTTGTAAAACTCGTGTGTACAACTCCTCCATAGCTAGGATCTTGCCTCTACATTCCTACCCCCCATTCTACTGTCAGACTTAGAACCACGACACTATGCTAAGATCGACGACGACCAGGAGTAGTTAGGCGGCTCCCAGGAAGGAGGCCTTGCCTTTTCGATCGATATTGTTTTTGTGCTAGCCTTCTTAAGGCAAAGTTGTTTAACTCATGTATGTGCTCAGATATTGTTGCTTCCGCTGACTCTTGTGTATTCGAGCTTATGTATTCGAGCCCTCGAGGCCCGTGGCTTGTAATATAAAGCTTGTATTGTTTTAATTTGTGTCTAGAGTTGTGTTGTGATATCTTCCCGTGAGTCCTTGATCTTGATCGTACACATCTGCGTGTATGATTAGTGTATGGTCAAATCGGGGGCGTCACATTAGGGATGACATGCATTCTTGTGGGGCTACCTGATGAGACCGGTCTGGCTTGTTAGAGCTAGCTGGGTGACCTTTGATTACACAGCGCGGGAACTTGGCTCCCCCACCTAGCTAGTTGCGCGGGAAAACTTTTCTTGTGCGCAGGTCAACCAACACCTCCAGAATTTCAAAGATGGAGGCAGCTCAGCGGGAGGTCGGTTGTAGGATGACCGTGTTCAAGGGACGATTCATTTGAACTTGTTTCAAGCCCAGTGACTGAAGATGGCGTGCAACTCGGGGCTACCCGAGGTGCAGCCAAGCTTGAAGACCGTTTCAGGGGCTATTGACGGTACCCCGGCTAAGGGGCCTCACACCCTGTCAGTTCCGGTCTGGTGGGCCGAGCCTAGTTCTGTAACCCTAGGACCCCCGGACCCCCCCCCCCCCCCCCCCGCGCGCGCGCTTATGCTATATAAGTCAGGGGTCGTCGTACATCATATTCAATCCCTTGGTACTTGACATGTACTCTGTACACACTCAAAAGCAGGATGTAGGGTATTATCTCCTCTCTAGGAGCCTGAACCTAGGTAAACCTTGCCTCCTATTACCATCGTGCCAAGTCGCCTAGTTAGGATATCCTGTCAACGGGGATGTGTCGTATTTAACTCCGACAGCTGATACTTGCTAATATTAACCAAGTGCTCAGGCTTAGCTGATGCTTCTGCTGACATTAAACCTGTGCTCAGCTCAGGTAAACTCTATTGTGATCATCTACTCCAAGTACTCCACGTATACTTTTTCTCTGCTCTTCTTGATCTGTTGGAGTAAATTAAAAGGAGTATTGTATTTCTTGATGGTGTTGTCCTGCTGCTGCTACTCGGTATAACCCTCGGTTTGAATCAGTGGTACTCCTCCTCTACTATACAATTTGCTGATTTGTTGTAGGTGATAAGTTCATTTGTTGCAGCAGATGATCAATTGAACTGATATTGATCAGCAGCACTCCTTTTGCTCTGTTGATATGAACATATATTGATGTAGTAGACCTTGATTTGCGGATGATCTGCTCCTCTGCTGCACTCCCTCAGAGCAACCTAGCAGACCCTGCAAAAAGACCCGACCTGCAAAATAACCGCCAAAATAAGGGTCGGCGCGAAAAATCCCGCCCGAACAGACCTCGTAAACACGGCAGGCCCGCAAAAATTTTGAGGGGCGCGGCTTGACCCAAACCCGCGAATACGCGGGTTTGCCCCGCCCCCCGGCCCGGCGGTGCCCTGCATATAGCGGGAGCAGTTGGTGGGGAGGACATTTCAGCCCGCGTTTTCCCCACCAACCACCTCCCCTCTCCCCCTCGCCCCGCCGTCGCGCCGCCGCCTAAGATTCCGGCGAAAGTAGCCGGCGGGAGCACGGCAAAAGGCCGCCACACGCACGAGGTTGCCCTTCGCCCCCCCCCCCCCCCCCCCCTACATCGGCGGGCCGGAAAGTTGTGGATCTACGGCCCTTCATCACGGCCGGCCGGATTTGGCATTTCCAGTCGCCGATGGCTGCGCCAAGCGATGGAGTGGTCGGGGAGCATCTCACGCAGCCTCGGCAAGGTCGCATCGCCGCATTGTGGGTACAGGTTCGTCCTCCCGCCGCCGCCGCCGCCGGTTTGCGGGCATGTATTCGGCCGGCCGTCCACCGGGCTCGGCGCTCGCGCAACGGCTCTGTGGCTCGCCGATGCCGCTCATACAGTGCGATGACTGCACGCAAACAGTGTTGCGGCTAACTTCAGGCACGCCGAAGCACCCCGGACCAGATTCCGCAAAGCCGACCCATAAAAGAGCATATTCCGCGAATACCTTTTTTACCCGTTTTTCCACGAACTGCAAACGCGTTTTGCGGGCCGGCGAAATACGGGGTCTGCTAGAGATGCTCTCAGTTTGCTAGTTGATCTGCTCCTCCTTTGTTGTAGTGTTTGCTGGTTGGTCTACTTCTCCTTTGCGGGTTGATCAGTCGATTGTTTGAATCAGTTGCAAATGATCTGGACGAGAAGCTGCTGCTGGGCGAGATGCACCTGGGACGGCGAGGAGTGCCTGGGCAAAACCACAAGGAAACAGGTTGGGAACGCAAAAGAACCAATCCCGACTATAAGACACTTCCACAGCAATCATAAAACAGCAACACGTTCCGGTACCGGCAGCAATACTGATGTGTGCTTCCTCAGAATACTTCCATGCAAAACATCAAAACTACAAGATTTCCTACAGCTGCCTGCAATGCAACAAAAAGGTAAACTCAAGGCACACATTTGCATACCATTCTACATTCTAGAAAATGTACGGATTCCCAGGGGAGGAAGGGACTGGCATCAAAATTTTACATCATGGGCCCAGAGTGGCTTCATCTACACCACTCCCTTCGCGGAGGCATTTTCTCAAAGCTCAAATTGGAGCTATTTTGGGGAGAAGTGGATACCGACATCAACTTTGTTACAAACAATAGACCTGGACGGACACAGAACAATCGATTTATACATCCCGAAAGCACCTCCTGGCTAATCTCTTGCAAAGCACGCGCCCATCTGCCAACATGGCACGCCTTCAATACCCCCTATCGGCCCGCTGGTGCTCAAGGGCATGAAAAGACAGCGTGTCACATGCCATGTGTGTCAGTCTCAAAGAAAGTAATCTGGGGCAGGCCTCTTGGCAGGAACACCTCTTGATTCCTACAGAGGTAGGCAGACAAATTAGATGCCAGGTGCGTGCAACACATTGCAAAGGTAATGGTACAAGTCATGAGCACAAACATGTGGAGCAGCTTCAAATACACGGAACTGCTTATTCAGGTTCTCATCAAGCTCTAGGATTGCAGCAACATTGCCACACCTGCAAGTCAGATAATTTCGAAAGAGGTAAGCATTTTGTTAGGTACTATAACAAATACAGCATACCGATCAGAGATCACAGCACGCTAATAAGAAGGCCGCCAGAAAAATTCAGACTGTGTAACATATTCCTCTCAAGTCTTACATAACTCTCAAAATCCAAACAATTGCAGTAAGTTTTCTTATATAGCAACTAAAATAATTGCAGTACAATTGCTAAACCTCTGCAAATGGTACCGAGTTAAAAAATATCAAATTCAAAGTTTCATCACATATTCACATGTACTCAAACTGTAGGGTACGCAGTAGCCTGAACATAATTACATACAAAGCAGCATCACAGCAACAGAGAATCAAAAGCTTTGAACAGGTGGGAAAATATAGAACATGTTATGTCAGCAATCTTTTATGCCTTTGTTATAACCCCACACCCACTTTCATTCTCTTAATTTCCAGACACAATCATATTCAATACTGTCAACAGCTAAACTCTACAGAATTCATCATTATACTTCAAAAGGAACATTATGACAGAAGCTGGATTTTCAAGTACCTGTAGCAATAGTTAGGAGCAGACCATACAGTAACAATCTTGTTATTGAACATCCACTTGAATCCTTCCATGACTAGTTGATGAGCACGGCAAATATAATCTATGTTGTTTGAGTGGTTAAATGAAGAGACAACGTTTCCACCAAAGAGGAACCCTGCACCTCGAGGACTTAATCCCCAGCCGTCTACAGCATCCTCTGGATCAGACCAAAGAAGGTCACACATGGCACCATCATGAGGCACTTCTTGCTTGCGATCTATTACTCTGATCTGTTGGGGGGCACATGATAATAAAATAATAGAAATCGAATGCATGACCTACAAAATATAACACTGGAGAATAATATACCTGATCCAGTGTCGTAATAGCAGGGGAAAGGCCTCCATGGACACTGAAGATTTTGTTCTCAATAAGTGCAGACAAACTGAAAATAACAAACATGTCAGCTCTTGTAGATTATGATTTTAATTCAAAGAAGCATATAGCAGCCTCATAGCATTACCACATGCAATATAAAAGCAACATTGAAATATTACCTTAAATAGTCAAATATTTCTGTGCAATATCTCCAGACATTCACCGAGCCATATTTACGAAGACACTCATCATAGAAGCCATAAACCTGCAGCGATGCACGAGTTCGAAGAATAAATGGCAGCTACCGTAACATCAATACAGAATATCCAACTTGGAAAAGGTCCCTCACTTGTGTGATCTGCCTGCTCTCATGATTTCCTCGTATTAAAGTTATACGATCTGGGTACCTAACCTGGAGACAATTTGATAGTAAAGGTTAGGACAGGAAAGTAAATGGCACAGAATGTAACTTGAAAGAGAACAACTCAAAGTGTTTAACTACTGAATTTGGATTAGGGAATTTGAATATAGAGGAACCAAGATAAATCATAAATGAGCATAAGGCCTCTCCAAAAAATTAAAGCAAGCGTGCAGAATTCCCGTATTTTAAAACAGCCATAAGATAAATCTTTCAGCCATTCAGTGAGGTGCAGAGTTATGCTGACTTTAGGTGGCCTTTTTACAGCAAGATGCAATACAATATCTTATATGGCACCCTCAGTTATGAAACAGGCCAGGCACTTAGCAGCCAAACAACAGTTACTCTTTTAAGTAAGTTAGGCATCAGAATTTAGATTCTGTTTGGTAATATACCTTACCAATTTTTTGGCTATGACCAAAAGTTTGGTCTTTGTTTGGACAGTTGCCAATTTTTTGGCAAGCTAATACCCCTTTACCTACTCTGGTTCATTTTTTAGCCAGTGTTTACTAGAATCAGGGGCAAGCAAAACCTTGACCAAAATTTTGACTTGCCAAATTTTTGGTAGGGCAAAATTGGGCGCAGACCAAACACACCCTTACTCTCTGAAGCTATACATCATCAATACATGACAAGAGTATGTGTATATACCTAAGAATCTCCAGGGTCATTTGGCTGATAACTTGAGATGTAGCATACCCATAGTTAAAAAAGGCGCGCCTAGGCCCTAGGCGATAGCAAAATGCCTAGCGCTTAATGTGCGCATAATTGCGCTTAAGCGTGCGCTTTGGTAAGAAAAGCGCAACTAGGTGGCAAAACGCACAATTAACACCTAGCACTTTCCTTAAGTGTGAGCATACCAGACCAGATTACATTTCTGTCGACATGCAGAACCCTGTTTCATGCCACACTTCCCACATTGCACCTTTTCATGAGAGGCGTGGGAAGAAAGCAGCTCCTTCTACAAGACTTGCTATACTTCTAGTCCATTCAATCATTTCGGTCACTATGATATGAACCTAGAGGGTGGCCAGAAGGCATGGATTGAATGAGACCTTAAGGAGAGGAATAGCTAGGCAAGAACTTTTATAAGAAAAAACTAAATCATTAATCTTCTTTTCTAAAACAGAGAGAAGTCATAGAGACAATACATCCTTAAATGGAGGATGTGTTGTGTCCTTTCTGGACTCCAATTCTAATACTTCCAAATTAGCTTCAAAATCAACTTCCAAATTCTCCTCAATTGTCTACTAAGCAGTTCACTTTAATTCCTTACTGTCTCTGCAATCAACCTATTCTTCTTCTCCCTGGACTACAACTTGGATGCCAGATTCCTTATGAGCATTTTACGGGGCAGCAGGTAGTATTGATTGTCTTACCACAGCATGTATATGCTGATACAGCTGCCTAGACCATGTTCATAAAAGGCTACCTTTGGTTTCAAAGTTGACACAATCAAAATAAGTTAGAAATAGCTTCCAATTCTAGCTAGGAATTATTGCAAAACTGAGAGTTATAGATACACATGTGTGACCATTCCAGCAACAAAAAATGGTAATTAGACACCATTCATTTGAACTACTAGTTCACGTTATTACGCAGTCCAGTGTCATACAGGCTTCACACTATTGGCTTTCATGTGCACATCAGGGCCGCAAGCTGAGCGCCAGCCTTTGACCACTGCTGTACAAACAGGTCTACTATACCATATACCAGTCTGTATATAAGGAGCAGGGCCTTCCCCGTACAAGTAAAATAGTCTGGTAAGTCAGTGTAGGCAGAATCACTACTGGGTCAGTTGACTGAGGAAATGGTCGTTACCGTTTTTGAAACATAGGCATCAAGAAACATTAAAAAATACAGCATTAATAGATATGCGTACAAAACATATTAGTATTACTTATCAACAGCATACCTTTAAGGCCAAAAGAAGCAAAAATGTTTCAACAGAATAAAATCCTCGGTCGACAAAATCCCCAAGGAACAGGTAGTTTGTCTTTGGGCAGTCACCACCAACTTTGAAAAGTTCTTTCATGTCGTAGAACTGTCCATGAATGTCTCCACATATCTGAGTGCAAGAAGCAGATATTAGTTTCTTAAATCACAATTATTTGAACACGTGTAGATATATCAGTCAGACAAAAGCACAACCAATGAATATACACATTACATCATTTTCCTTGAAAAAGACATGACAGGAATGAGAAATATTTTCCCCAGACCATCTCCAGAAGATAATGACAGAGGAATTCTAGCATCACCTCACCAACGAAACCCTAGAGCCCTAATTCAAACACTAGTAAATCTCAATCAGAACGCAGTGAAATTTGGTTGCCCAAACGAACGGAATCGAAGCCTTCCCGCACATCAGGACATCTCCTGAGCACCCGCAATCTTCACCGGGACCTCGGGGAGCGACCCCGACTCGCTTCGAGAGCGCGCCATGTCCCCCATTGAATCGCGCCCAGACCGCTTCCAATCGAGAAGGAGAGGGAGCTGCGCGCAAGCACGTACCGTGACGGGGGCGTCGACGCGCTGGACGTTGCTCTCCTCGACGAGGATCTCCATGGCCTTGAGGCAGAGCGCCTTGACCTCCGCCTCCGCCAGCGGCTCGCACCGCTTGAGCTGCTCGATCTGCCGGTCCAGATCCGACGTCCCCATCTCGGCTCCTTCCCCACTAGAGCTTCTAGAAGCTTACGGAAGCGCGGCGCGCGCCTCGCCCTCCCTGCTTCACGCTGATTCTGGAAGATTCTAGGGTTAGGAGGGGGAGGAGGGAGGAGGCGCGTGCAGTGCGGGCCGTGGTGGCATGTGGGGGCGAGCGTTTCGGGGCCGGTAAGGTTACCTTACTTTCGATTCCCGTCGCCGGGGAACATTTTTGATTTCCCTGCCCCGTGTTCTCTTTGCCTGTCAGGTTCTCAACTTCTGCTAATCTCATGTTCATATTTTTTTCTCCAGATTTAATGGTAGATATTGCCTTTTATTTTAAAATCAACCAAAGGTATTGACTAATTTCCTTCATAAAACATAAAGTATAGTTGGAAATAATCATTTTTATTATAATTAAAGAGGAGTTAATGAATGAATGATGGTGTCACGCCCATCTTTCCTTCCCCTTTTCTCACTCTAGAAAACCAGTTACAAACCACATGGTGGGTATTGTGCGGTGTGTTTCTTATATTCTTCTCCTCGAGTTTGCTTCAAAAGGTGACCCTTCTTCATTATCAATATATATTTTTGTGTGTGTGGCTTGACAAACTCAAAGGCAGGGGCGGAGCTCTGTTGGGGCCGACTTGGGCCATGGCCCGCCCAGAAATTTAACCAATTTTTTTACCTATGTATCTTCCTATCCCAGCACCCCCAGCCCAGCTTTGCACATCCTCCGAATCTCTCGTAGACATCACACTTGCGCACGGCATCAGCGAGTGGGGACTGCACCACATCTCCACCCTCTCCTCATCTTGAAGCATGTAGCCGTATCGCCGCCCCGGACCAGGGAGCACCGGCCACCGGAGCGAACCTTCGGTTATCTCGCAGAGCAGCTGTCGGCCATGGCGCGCGGGGGGGGGGGGGGGGGGGGTCACATCTTTCGTCAGGTCGCATTAGTCGCGGGTCACCTCGTGGATCTCGCGTTTGTCAGTCTTGCTGCCAACAACGGTACCGGTGCGTGAGCCCTTGCTCTGTGTGCTGCGCCGGCTCTACCCCAAGGCTCCGACATCCCTGCCCACTGGTACTGGACAAGATTTTGTTGAGATACATCATACATCTGAAGGGACTGCACACAGCAGTAGGGCAACACAAAATTCTCCATTTGATAAGCAATAGCATGATAAATGTACAAATGTGCTCGCTCCATCTTGTAACATTGTATCATACGCTAATGCTTATGATTCAGAGTTTTAGAAAATTTGTGTTCTTCTTTAGTCTAGCCCACCCAGTTTTTTCTTTCAAGCTCCGCCACTGCTCAAAGGTGTCCTATCACATGCGCACCTTAAGCACGATAATGATGTGAATGTTTGGCTCCAAGTGATATCTAAATCGACGTCGCCATTGGCCATGGCCAATGCCACCCTTCCTTTTCATCGATCCACTACACACCAAATTCGCTCACACGATCAACAAATACATCTTACTGACATATACATCTTCATCGTTGAGCAGGCGACGTGGCCGTGCAAGGCAGTCATGAGGTGTCCATGTCGGCGTAAATTTAGTTCGGTGTGGACATATCTTGCATGCATGGTGTATGTTCCATGCATGGTCGATGGCGTGGTCAGACCTTCCGTCCAATAGCACTAGCAGCCATGGTGGTGGTAGCTGTCGATTTGTAATGTATAATGCTCAAGGCATGAGGGTGGGGTTTTGCTGATGTGGAGGCATGAGTTGCATATGGTGGCTGTTAAAGATGGGCTTGATAGAAACGGCTTGTCGTGATGTATGGTGTCAATAGCAACATGTCGAATCATGTGTTATGAGTATTTGAATGGCTTCACTAGCAGGGTTGTGGTTTGAATTCCTATGATATCATGATTTGTGCACAATGGGATGTTCTTAAAAGCTTTGAGTGATATACAGTTGATGGGTTTTAGTACTTCATACCAATTATAGCGCTATGAGTACGTGAAGAGTTGCGTGAGTTGAATGCTTAAATATTAACAGTTTGAAATGTGATGATATGTTACTATCCAACATGATATTTGGCTTGTGATGTATGTAAAATATGGTCAGATGATAAAACACTACGCAAGATGGGTGAGAAATACTACATGCACACTATAAAATTCAGTACACTCCTTGTTACATTTTGAATCGTTATATATTTTAGAGTTTTTTAAGCTGTCGAGGCCATCAAATGTTTGGGTGATATGCTTCAAGGTAGTTTTTAGTCTGTTCATGAATATACTTTATCTTCTTACAAAATGAAGGTAATTGTTGTGGTCGAGGACAGGGACTAGAGGGGGTGAATATTCCTATGAAACATCAGTTCTAAGGGCTAAGAGATTTTAACTTCACGCGATAAGGACCGGGCTACCATAAGAACTTAGCATGTAATATATAAAGAGTAATAAGCAACAGAAAGGTACTACTCTTGCAAGCAAGGTTGTGGTAGGGTCTAGAGAATGCAAACACTTATGGCATGAGTATTTTTCCCGTGGTTTGGATAGTTGACGCTATCTTACGTCCAAGTCAATAAAACTTCGAACTAAAGGGTTCTATGATCCAAGGATCCCGGTTCTGTCGCCCATCGAGTGGCCCATGAAGCACAACTAGCCTATTACATCATGGCTTGTACTTAGAAGCCCCACTAAAATATAGATCTTCACAAAGTAGGTTGTCTTTGTGCCCGTACAAACTCTTGTGTCCCTGGTGCATAGAACTTGGTAGGATCACAAGTTACTTATAACCATTTAGGATGCACTCATCATCCAAGGGTAACAATCAAAATAAAGTCGTTTGGAAACAGCCCCTTCAAAGATTCAAATCAAAGCTTCTCTCAAGTACCCAAAGGAATCACTCTCTCACAAAGACATAAATGCGAATAGATGATCTCGAGGAGTAGTGATTCAAAAAAAGTTAAGTTTATGTTTGTCAAAGAATCAAGAGGTGAATCATGGAATCACCCAACAATTATTTGTTCTTCTATTGCCTTAGATCTAGCTTTATCTATATGGTTAATGGATTGAGTAGAGTGAAGTGGGATGTCCAGTGGAGTCGAATGAATTGTGAGGGTATGTGATGGATGGAACCATGAAGGGTTATATGGAGAGAGAGATTCATAATCTGACCAGCACAAAATAGAGCCATTGCCAGGTTTAAGAAATCTAGAGCAAAGAGCTAAGTGATAGTTTAGAGGTGCCAAACTTACACTAGACAAAAAAGAAGCAACCTGAGATGGCTCAGAAGTGCTGATGAAAATGAAATGCTTGGAAGTTCTATGGGACCATATTTAAAGAAGTATGTGTTGAGTAGTTTTGACATATAAAAAAGACTTCATCATATGAACACTTACTAAGAATGACGTGTATTCAGTCAAATCATACTATAGGCTTCTGGTTGTGGAAAGTTAAGATGCCATCGAGAGTGGAAGTGTTTATTTGGCTGGTTCTTAGAAATAGTATCCTTACTAAAGACAACCTTCTTAGAAGAGGATGGATTGGTGATAATAAATGCCATATTGTGGAAGAAATGAATCTATCAACCATTTGTTCTTACAATGTTCTGTTGCAAAATTGCTTTGGAATGTAATGAAATGTGCTTTCAATTTGCATGATATATCTGACACTATACATGACCTGTTCAACATTTGGTTGTTGAGATTTAATAAAATTGGAAAAACTTACTTGTGGTTGGAAATCTGATATTTTTTGGACTATCTAGAAATGGAGAAATAATATCACTTTTTGATAAACACAAGGTGGCCGGTCATTGTACTCCTGTTAACATGGTTATCAAATGGCTTCATGATTTTAATATTCTCCAGAAAAACCCAGAACGACGAAGAACAATGAAGTGGGGAGTAAGAATGGTTGAGCTGATTGCAAGTGAAGTCTTCGAGGCGACGCACTGTTGGAGGATAGGGACAAACCGGATTATGGCTGGATGATCTTCAAGGAGATGTTCTTTGTCCCTCTTGCCTCTGGCTATTTCCGAAGTTTTTCATTTGTTATCCTGCTATAAAACAATGATGTATTGGTGTTTCGTTAGAGATTCCTGGCACTTTCTTATAACCATCTCCTGGAGATCTGTCTTGTAGACTACGAGGATGATTGCGTCAGAGTTTATTAGCTTTTGAAGGTTATCACTAGTTATATCGATATAACCCTTTGTGGTCTTTTGGGGTTGACGGGTGTAGGTTTTTTTGGAAAAAATCAAATGTAATATAAAAGTTCAGCGTGTTGGGAATCGTTGCATGGAAAACAAAAAATTCTACGCACACGCAGCGATCTATCCATGGAGATGCATAGCAACGAGGGGGAGAATGTGTCTACGTACCCTCGTAGACCGTAAGTGAAAGAGTTTGACAACGCGGTTGATGTAGTCGAACTTCTTCTAGCTCCGATCGGTCAAGTACCGAACATACGACACCTCTGAGTTATGCACATGTTCAGCTCGGTGACGTCCCTCGCCTTCTTGATCGAGTAATATGCCGATGTAGTAGATGAGTTCCGTCAGCACGACGGCATGGTGACGGTGATGGTGAAGTGATCTTCGCAAGGCTTCGCCTAAGCACTACGAAAATATGACCGGAGGCGTAAATGGTGGAGGGGGCTCTGCACACGGCTAGGCAATTGTCTGGTGTGTGCTAGGGGTGCCCCCCCCATATATATATATATATATATATATATATATATATATATATATATATATATATATATATATATATATAGGTGGGAGGGAGAGGTCAGGAGGCATGCTACCTCTTGAGCTTGCGTTGGTTTTTCCCTTGAAGAGGAAAGGGTGATGCAGCAAAGTAGAGTAATGATTTAGCTCAGTTTGAGAACCAAGGTATCAATCCAGTAGGAGACAACAAACAAGTCACCGAATACCTGCACAAACAATCAACAACTTGCATCCAACGCGATAAAGGGGTTGTCAATCCGTTCACGGTTACTTGCAAATATGAGATCTGATAGAGATAGATAAATGGTAAAGTAAATATTTTTGGTATTTTTTTATAGAACGGAAAGTAAAAGATTGCAAAATAGTAGATCGGAAACTTATATGATGGAAAATAGACCCGGGGGCCATAGGTTTCACTAGAGACTTCTATCAAGAT
Organism: Triticum monococcum; assembly: GCA_034509565.1. NCBI lineage: Eukaryota > Viridiplantae > Streptophyta > Magnoliopsida > Poales > Poaceae > Triticum > Triticum monococcum. The sequence continues at coordinate 395,971,068 of CM067845.1, read as the reverse complement.
AGAAAATATTACAGTGGGTGAAGAAATTACTACTGTCGGCGTTCTGGGAACGGGGGTCCCCAGACTTGCCTGCCTACGGCCTGCGGCGTGGCTCAAATGGGGGCCCGGCGCGGCCCATCTTCATCGACACAAGACTCAAGACCCTCGCGAGGGGCCAAGCCTCGCGGGGCGCACGACACGGCGCATCCTCAAGCGCAGCCTCCTCAGGCTGGCTCGCGAGGAGGCAGAGAGATCAAGGCAGGGTACCTCGCGAGGTGCCCATGACGCAAGCCATGACGATCGAGGGTGCCAGGCGGGCGCCAGCGCGCGCAGCGTCCTTCTTTCCTCTTTGGTGCAAAGGGGGCAAGCGCAGCTGCGGAGTACCGAGGCATCAGGCAAAGGTTGCCATTTCGGTGCAACGAGACCAATGCCAGGAGGACTACGAGATGGAGGTCACCATGGAGCCCAGCACGGCGTCACCACAGAGCCTTTGGCAGGCGAAGACCAACTTTAGTCAGGATAAGTGTACTAGATCTTCCCCTTCGAATTGGCCAATTGTTGGCGCCCTTCCCGCTCAATATTTGGGAAGAGGCCCAGGGCCTTTGCCTATAAATAGGACCAGCCACCCACTGTAACGCCCTCGATGCGGCTATAGCTCCCACGTGTTGAGGCACGTCTTAGAGACATAACCGCATTGAAAGCAATGTCGCAAGTTAGGCAATCATCACAACATCCCATGTAATATATATAATAAAAGGGGAGATACAATAGTTGGCTTACACTCGCCACGTCACATCAAAGTACATAAATAACATACATCATCCAAACACTCATGGCCCGACTACGGCGCCGAAATAAAAGACAACCCAACAAGCGACATAGGTCCCGATCACCCCAACTGGGCACCACTACTGATCATCAGGAAAAGACACGTAGTAACGCTGAGGATCCTCGTCGTACTCCCACTTGAGCTCAAGCGCGCCATCTGGAGCTGTATCCTCTGTCCCTGCATCTAGTGTAATAGTAATCTGTGAGCCACAGGGACTCAGCAATCTCGCACCCTCGCGATCAAGACTATTTAAGCTTAATAGGTAGGATGGGGGTAAATGTAAGTGGAGCTGCAGCAAGCGACTAGCATATATGGTGGCTAACTCATTCGCAAAAGAGAGCGAGAAGAGGAGGCAAGGCGCGAGCGAGAAACTAGAGAGCAACCTGCGCAAACATAACTCCAACACCGTGTCCGCTTCCTGGACTCCGCCGAGAAGAGGCCATCACGGTAACACACTCAGTTGATTCATTTTAATTAATCAAGGTTCAAGTTATCTACAACCGGACATTAACAAATTCCCATCTGCCCATAACCGCGGGCACGGCTTTCGAAAGATCAATCCCTGCAGGGGGGTCCCAACTTAGCCCATAACAAGCTCTCACGGTCAACGAAGGAATAGACCTCCACCCAAGACACACCGATCAGACTCGATATCTTGGTACAACAAGACGATTCGACAGGTTAAAACAAGTCCAGCAACACCGCCCGAATGTGCCGACAAATCCCGATAGGAGCTGCACATATCTCGTTCTCAGGGCACACTCAGATGAGCAGTCCATACAACTAAAACCAGTCCTCGAGTTTCCCCGAGGTGGCGCTGCAAGGGGCTCTGGTTCGGACCAACACTCAGAGGAGCACTGGCCCGTGGGGGGCTAAAATAAAGATGACCCTCGGGCTCCGGAAACCCAAGGGAAAAAAGGGGTAGGTGGCAAATGGTAAAACCAATGTTGGGCATTGCTGGAAAAGCTTTAATCAAGGCGAACTATCAAGGGGTTCCCATTATAGCCCAACCGCGTAAGGGACGCAAAATCCGGGAACATAACACCGATATGACGGAAACTAGGGCGGCAAGAGTGGAACAAAACACTAGGCGAGAGGCCGAGCCTTCCACCCTTTACCAAGTGTATAGATGCATTAAGATAATATGGCAATATAATGATATCCCAACAAGTAAATAAATGTTCCAACAAGGAACGGCTCCAATCTTCACCTGCAACTAACAACGCTATAAGAGGGGTTGAGCAAAGCGGTAACATAGTCAATCAACGGTTTGCTAGGACAATGGTGGGTTAGAGGTTCAACATGGCAATTTGGGAGGCTGACAAGCAGGTGGTAGGCATCGTAGCATTGGCATAGCAAAAGAGCGAGCAAACTAGCATAGCAAAGATAGTAGTGATTTCGAGGGTATAATCATCTTGCCTGCACAGTTGTCAGAGTTGACTGGATCCTCAAAAGCAAACTCAACGGGCTCCTCGTTAGCGAACTCGTCTCCCGGCTCTACCCAAACAACACAAACAAGCAACAAGAATACAGTCAACCACGTGCAAACTCCAACAATAAGATGCAATGATGGTATGCTATGCGGGATGCGATGCGGGATGCAAAATGCAAGACGTGACAGGAAATGCATGAACCTGGCCTCAACTTGGAAAACCAAGTGTGCCACTGGACAGAGGGTATGAAATCGCTTGAAAATGATATAAAGATCATTGGAATCGGAGTTACGGTTTGGAAATGGCAAGCGTTTTAAGATATGACACCGGTCTGCGATTTACAGCAAGTAGGCATCTAAATGCAACGAGATGAACATGTTACAGCCACCGAACATGACAACAAAATACATGGCAGGGATGCCCACAAGATGCTTAACAAAACACTAGCACTGAGCCATGGCCAAATTCATCCATTATGAGGTTCAAACAAGCATGGCAAAAACGCAAATGCAAAACATATTTCAGACTTAGTGAAATTAACACTAGTCTGAAATTTCAGATCACGAAGCTCTCTTCGGAGCAGCAAAACAACATGATACATGACCTGATTATGAAAAGTAAGAACATGGCATGGGGCTACTCAACAAGCTTATCAAGAGTCCCAAAGTGACCTGGGGCCAAAAGGGATCACAAAATATACTAACAAGCACACGAACATAGCTCACGCACAATCAGTTTTCAGACTTAGTGAAAACTGAGACATGCTGAAATATAACTCACGAAGGCATGTAAACGAGCTCGATGCACTCACTACGGTGCAAGTCATGCTAAGGCAAGCATATATCCATTAAGAAGACACAAAATGCTAGCTAGACATGGCTAGAACAATGGCATAGCATGCACGGATCAATAACAATAGCATCGGCAAAATCGCAAACAAGTTGACGATCCACCCAGATTTACCACGAAGCAAAAGTAGAGCTCGATTGACTCAAGCTAGAGTACTCCACATATGCAAACAAGACATGAATGGATAGAGCATAACATGATTAACAAAACTCCCCTACTGATCATCCTCAAAAGAGGCACGGATCACTAGGAAACAAGCTGAACATATGGCATCATGAACTAAATAATCCCAGGACTTTGTGAAATTACAGGACATGACAAAAACAGATTCAACATGGCATCTTTACAAGCTTGATTAACTCGCTACAAGGCATGTCATGGCATTGAACAAACTCTAGCATGAAGTAGACATGAAAATGAAGCTAACCATGTGCCAAACCACCTCATAGCATGTATCAAATAAATCACACAAAAATGCCAAAACAACAATATGATGTAAAATGGCATGTATGCAAACTTGCTTAAATGCAGAAAATAATGCCATCACTGGATTGGTGGGATTTTTCTACCCCAAAAACATATATAATATGTTGGGGTTGCTGTAGAGAAATCATCACAAGTGCAATAAGTTGGAAACTGCCCTAAATGGAATATGACAGAAATGGCATTGTCCTTATTTGGAAACATCCAGATGTGGATTTCCTGAAATGGAGAAAGAGGACTTTCCAGAAATGGAAAGCATGGGGATAAGGAAAAAAGGAGGAAGGCGCTGCGAGACTGACTGGTGGAACCCTACTGTCATAGGGCCATCCATTAAAACACCAGCAGAGGGAAATAAAAAGGGGAGCACCTGGGATTCGAACCTAGGTCGCTGCAGCGGGTGTGCGGGGTGCAAACCAGCTCGGCTAGGACAGGCTGTTGGTTAGGAAGGGGCTCTGGCCTACTTGAACAAGCCCCATGGCCCTGACTTCTTCTTCTCCAAACAGAGAAGAAAATGACGACAACGTCGGCGGCAGCAATGGCGACGGCGGGGCCTGGGTTGCGGCGGCGGGCATGCGGGATGTGCAAGGGAGTGCAGGTGCGGGGGTGCGTGAGCAAACGCTCGAGCACGAGCTCGCGGAACACAAGCGGCATGTGTACGTGGACGAGAGCGGGCAGAGGCGATGCACGAGCTCGCGTGCTGCAAGGGTGGCTGTGGCATGCGGGAATGGCGTGCGGGTGCGGTGCATGCATGCGGAGCTGTGCGCGCATGCGGGAACAGGGGAGAGCGCGTGTGCACGAGCTGCAGCAAAACAAGCGCAACTAAAACTACAGAGATCACCGGAGCACCGAGAGCACGGGAAATATTGAATCGAAGCAGCGCCTACGGTGATCTATTGACGATGGGAAGAAATAGGGAGGAAGTTGGGTATACCTCCTTACCCAAGGACAAGAATACGACGACGGAGTCGAGCTTGCGGCGATGCGGACGAGCTCTGAACTTGGCGAGGCTTCGGGCCCGAGAAGCAGGGGAGGAAGAGGACGACGGGGAGGAAGATCCAGAGGCCGTAGAGGTGCGTGCGTCGAAGTAGGATGCGTAGGGGAACTTGTCGGTCTTCTCTGCGGCGTCCGAGGTGATGGGAGGCGCGACAAGCGTCTATCCCGAGCTGAAGCTCGAGCTCGACCGGGTCATGGCGGGCAGGGCGAGGGCGAGGCATGGCTAGCCTTACCCGGCGGCGGCAAAGGAAGGAGAGGCGGGGGATCGGTCGAGGCGAGACCCTAGGGCACCGGGGACAACTTTATAGGGGTTCTAGGGAGCTTCTCCGGCCGTCAAATCGACCGGACGTCGACGTGGCGCGTCTGGATGATCTGCCGTACAGGGGAGACGATGCTCCTGTCGCCAGCGGGCTGGATGGGCTGCTGCTGCGGGGATTGGGCTACAGGCGCTGGGAGGCCGGCCCAGGTATATGCATTGGGAGGCTTCTCCCTTACTTTAGATCTAAGAAATTAAATACTGCTGTAGAAAAGGAAAAGTCCAGGGAGGTAGGAGAGGTATTTGGCAGAAATAAAAATAGCCTCAAGCTCCTGGAATTATGAGCCATTTGAATAAAATGTTTTGGGGATTTCTAAAGGAAGAAAATTAAATCAAGTTTGAATTAAATTCAAACTTGAGTCAATTTTTAACCTAACCCAAAACAGATTCAAATGAGTTGAAAATTGGCAGAGAGGATATAGACATGGTTCAAGATTTATAGGGAGAAGAAGAACATTAATGGAGTATTGCAATATGGCACTTGCAAGACAAGAAAAGGAAGGGAAGGAGAGGAGGTGATGGTGTAAAGGTTTGAGAGGGTGACAAGGGTAATGCACATGATGCTCATGGCTACAACATGAATGACCAAATGCAACATGGCAAGCACAAAGCTATACTAGATATGATCCAATGCAACATAAGATGGCAAACGAAATATGACAAGTAAAGACAAGACAAAGTGAAGGGAAACAAAAGAAACCCAAAATTAAACCCACCAAGAGGAAAAACCACATGGTATTGAACATGCCAAGGCTGGATACATTGCCAAATTTGGAAGTTTTACATCTGGGGTGCTACACCCACATAGCAAACAGAGGGTGGACAAGTGAGAGAAAAGCAGAGAGAGTGAGTGAGAGAGATAGAGAGAGGCGACTGAACTCCTCCTAGCAGTTCATCACCCCAGCCAAGAATAGACCCTCGCGAGGCTGTTCTTCCTTGTATTGTTCATCATCACCAGCCCCAGAAGGCAATCCACCAACCACACACTAGAGTAGGGTATTACACCACAACGGTGGCCCGAACTAGTATAAACCTTGTGTCTCTTGTGTAGTTCTTTCAGTAGTTTAGATCTTTGTGAGACGGGGAGGTAGAAGGCGTAATCTCCGCGCGCACCCCAGTGTTCGAACCTTAAGGGTCTGCCGGAACCCGTGATCCGACATTTGGCGCGCCAGGTAGGGGTGCGCCGGAATTTGCCTTCCTACCGCTCCGCCTCCCGTCGCATCGTCATCACCATGTCCAGCGACCAGGCGGGCAACCAAGGTCCATGGGCGGGGTGGCCCACCTGCGCGGAGCCGCCCGCCTCGGGCGACCCCGCGCCCCAAGCAGCTCATGGTCTGCAGGGTGCTGCGGGCCGCGGGCGACGCGGACAGGCCTCCGCAACCCTCACACCACGGCAAGCGTGGTCGGCGGCAAGGGCCTCCAATCACGCCGCAACCACGACACCGTACACCCGCCGGGAGCAGGCGAATTCAAGGGCCGTGCTCACGGTGGCCCGAGAGCTGCTGCAGTGCAGACTGCTGGAGGGCGGCCACGATGTGCTGCTGGAGCGAGTGGCGGAGCTCCTGGGCTTCGCCGCCTCGGGGGCTCACCCCTTCTCCACGCAGCTCCCATCTCAAGCCCAGGGCGACCCGCGCGGGGGCTCCGTACGCGCCCGTGGACTCCAAGGCTACTCCGACGCCAGCGAAGCTATCAGCACCGGACCAGCGGCGGCGCTGCCCCCGCCCCCGGCCCACGAAGAAGAAGGACTCGACGCGACCCGCGGCCCCGGAGGGCGGCCGCGCTGCCACCCCGCAGTAGGCATGATAGGTGGGACCACGTGGCATGCGGGGCATCACGGCGTGGCACTCGGGATGACGGCGACGGAGGAATACGTGCCCCTCATGATGGACCAAGGACACCCTCAAGAGAACGGACAAGGCTCGCTCCTCGGCCCAAGCTGGGGGGACGAGGCAATGGAAGCTGAGCCCTTCCGGGAGCCCCGGGACGAACCCGCTGGCCACGCTGGAGGCAACAATTATTGGGCACCGCTAACTCTTTAGGGGCAGGTATACGCTAACCATGGATCGCAGGAGGTGCAGGTCGCCGCGGCAAGCAGCTGCCCCGCTCCCACAGTCTCCTACCCCTCGGGAGGAGGGCGCAGGGGACTGCAGGAGAGGGGCCAGGATCCGACATCACTACCGCGGCGTTCGAAGCAAGGCGTTCTCAGGAGGTAGGCCCTCTGCTGGGGAGGTGCCTCAGGGCCTGCCCCTGGCAGAGGACCCGTGGTCGTCGGGGGAACCGTTGGCGACCGCTCTACCCCATCGGGCGTCGTCCTGGGTTCCGGTCATTGCTGATGGCACTAGAGTGTGGTGCAAGGCGGGGCCCTCGTCTGGCGATATGAAGCAAGGCCAGTACCTGTGAAGCTCGCCGCCCCGTGACACTCTCACGTAATAATGAGTGGGGCTGTACACGCCCCGGAGTCTCAGGGGTGCCGGCCTCAGGCCCTGGGGCTCCCTCCCACGCCCAGTGGACAGCACTTAGCTCCGCGCTGGTGAGAAGAGTCCAAGACTAGATTAGGTGCCGGACGCGGCCTTTTGCCTGCTTTTCGTTGCCTTTCCCTTTAGCTGTAGCTTTTCCCTCGCTGGATTTAAGTTGGATTCGAATTTGAGATTTGCGTGTGTTCGGGGAAGGGGTGCTTATTCTCGCTTGAGCCATTTCTCGCATTCTGGTTACCGCTTCGCCACAGCTGCCTCCCCTCGCGAGTCCGGTCAGGCCTGGCTCATGCGCGACCTAAATTGCTGTTGTTGCTCCCTCTCGGGAGGATCTTCGGGTGCCTGCGGAGGTTGCCCTCGCATTCTGAAAAGGCCCAGAGCCTGTGAAGCAAGGTGAGTGCCTGTGAAGCCCTCGCATTCTGAAAAGGCCCAGAGCCTGTGAAGCAAGGCGAGTGCCTGTGAAGCCCTCGCATTCTGAAAAGGCCCAGAGCCTGTGAAGCAAGGCGAGTGCCTGTGAAGCCCTCGCATTCTGAAAAGGCCCAGAGCCTGTGAGGCAAGGCGAGTGCATGTGAAGCTATCGTGTTCTAGAAAAGGCCCAGAGCCTGTGAAGCAAGGCGAGTGCCTGTGAAGTCACTGCGTTTAGGAAAAGGCCCAGAGCCTGTGAAGAAGGCGAATGCCTGTGAAGTCATCGTGCTCAGGAAAAGGCCCAGAGCCTGTGAAGCAAGGCGAGTGCTTGTGAAGCTCACACGTTCAGGAAAAGGCCCAGAGCCTGTGAAGAAGGCCAACGCTTGTGAAACTCCTCGCCGGTGACACTCTCGTATCCAATGGGTTCAACGAAAGAACACCAAGGGTGTCACGCCCTCCCACAGGCTGCTTCGGGGCTTGCGCGAAACAAAGGTAAACCAGCCAGCCACCAGGCGCGGGCGCTCGTGCAATATGACAACTGTTAATATGCTGAACACGGGTTTTACATGAGGGGCTTCCCCTCCCAAAATGCTCTCACAAGCCATCAGGACAAAAACCTGAGTTCTATTCATGCAGGGTGAAAAAGACAGGAGCGATACACACTCAGTCGGACCAATCCCCCAATGCGTCCCCGGAAGCACCTCCCGAGCCTTCGCTGGGGTCGCCGAATCCGCCATCGTCGTCTGCGTCGCCGCCAGCGGCATCAGGGCCGCTCGCCGCGCCGCCCTCGTCAGCACCCATGATCACGTCGTCATCGTCCGAAGCGAAGGCCCTGACAAGGGCGTCCATGTTGTCTTCCACCCAGTGCGCCAGGTCACCTCGGACTCCCTAGGGGACTGGGGCGATGACAGCGTCAAAATCGAAGTGGGGATCCATGATCAGGAGATGGCTGAAGACACGGGAGAAGGCGCGCCCGAGCAGCGCGCGGCTCCTCTCTTCCACCAACCTATCGGCCCTTGTCGAACGCGCCTCCAGCTGCGTCACCACGGCAGTGAAGAACTGAAGGTTGCCAGCATAGTTGGTTGTATGCAGCTCGCCAACAGCCGCCTCACAGATGTTGCCCAAGGCCGCGCTAGCTCTCCCCCAGAGCGTGGCAAGCATGGGACCGTGCACGTGCTCCAGGACCTGCCGCTGACATATCTCGTCCGTGTTCTGGCGCGCGACGCCCTCAGCCTCTTCCATCCGCTAGCGAAGACGGAGCACCTCGCCCTGGGAGGCAGCCAACTCCTTTTGCGCTGCCTCAAGGGCAGCCTGGGAGGCGTCGACCCGCCGCATCACCTCATCCCGTTGGGCCCTCAGGGCTGCGGTTCTGCCCTCGGCTTCGACCCGGATCATCCCTAGCTTCCCCTCGAACTCTCGCTCAAGGCCTTGGCGCGCCGTCGCCACCCGACGACAAACCTCCTCCAGGACACGCACTTCCCGCACAACGACATCGTCTTCCGCCTGTGTCACTAGGCGCTCCCTCGTCTCCAGCCGCTCGTACTCACGGGTGCGTTCGGCGGCTTCCAGCACCAACGCTTCCTCGCGCTTCCGAAGCTCAACCGGGTCGCCAGAAGCCACCTTCATCGATGCAAGGGCTGCCTCGGGCAGCTCCGCTTGCTCCTCCAATGAGTGGCACCAGGCCAAGAGCTCCCGAGCCCATTCTTCTGCTGCTTCTCGCCGTCGGTCTGCTCCCCGGGCCTCCTCAGCGGCCTGGGATCGGGCCACCCGGGAGGCCTCTAGCGACGCCTTCGCCTCTTCATCGTCAAGGTCGTGCTGATGATGCGCGAGGGCAATGGCGGCCTCTAGCTCGCGCCTCTCTGCGGCCAGGCGCAGGCCCTCGGCCTCCAGGCGCGCATCTTCGTTAGCAAGCTCCTCCCCAAGCAAGTTCACCGCGTCGGTCGCTCTTTGAAGGAACCCTTGGCGGCGAGCGCGGCGCTCCCGGGCACGCTCAAGCACGTCCTCCACACCATCATCCGCCCCAAGCAAGCGCCGGGGGCCACGAATCATCTTCCTCCTCCGAGCAGGGGGCTGGGGGTTGGCGCCCTCGCGATGGCCGGGCGCGCCGCACCAGAAGCCCGGCCTAGGGCCAGCCCGTCTCCAGATGAAGGGCGTAGGAGGCGCCTAAACCAGTCGCAGTCCCCGACCAGACGAGAAGCCCACGGCAGACTGGCTATTCCCCGAGAGGGCCCATGAAGGAAAATCGCGGGGAATGAAGGGCCGCGGTGCACCTCGGGATGGTCCACCCCTTCAGACGCCCTCACCACAAGGGCAGAGCTGCTCGGAGCATTTGAGGATGGTAGAGGGGGCGAAGCCAAGGGAGGCGGCACCTCTGCTACTTCCGCGAGCTCGGCCGGAAGGGGCCTGCGGAGCAAGGATCAGTGAAAGCAACAAGAGGATCAGGAGCCAGAGAGTAAGAAGTCTTACTCATCAGTGGCGAAGTACTTCCTGCGCTTCAGCACGCGACAAGGGAAGTCATCACCCAGGGCCTCCCTTTTCCTCCGGGGGGCCTCAAAGTCCACACGGAAGCGGCCCAGGAGAGGTGCACAGGAATCAACCTGCGAGGAGGACGGAGCACCAAGGCGATCTGCGTCGAGGACGCATGCCTGACGCGCACAGTCAGTTGCCTCGCTAGAAGGCACGACCGGGGGCTCAGGAGCCTCGGCCCTAAGCGTCGGAAGCAGCCGCACCTCACCCGCAGCCTCGGTAGCACGGGCCTGAGGAGCTGCCCCATCAAGAGCACCGCCAGGTGCGGCCACCTCGTCAGTAGCTCTCTCGACCCCCGCTGTCTCCGACCTCCCTGCTCCACCACTCGAGGAGGATTCACCTGGACCAATCGGAAGGGCAGTCACCGCCACAGGGTTCCCGCGAAGCCCTTGGAGGCCGACAGGACGTAGCCCCACTCGTCAAAGGAGGGCATCTGCCTCACGAAGTCATCCCTGTTCTGGCAGAGGTACAGCAGAGCTCCTCCCCGCTGGATACTGCCGGGGTTGGGGTCGCCAGTCAGGACCAAGAGCACCGTCCTTAGCGCCGCGGGCGTCAAGTCTTCTTCCTGAAGCCTCATGTGATCACCATGCCCGCTGAAGGCCCACATTCGACGAGAATGGCGCTGGAGAGGGGCAATGCGGCGCAGCAGGAACTCCTTCACCACCTTGGGCGCTGTCACGTTGAGCGATCTCAAGAACGTGAAGCGGCGCCAGACGAAGGCGAGCCGGGGGCTCTTAAGTGTCTCCTGGCCCCAGCCTGAATTAGGTACGACAGGCAAAGTTGGCTTCGCCAGCCAGGGGCTGGGCACCCCGACATCGACGTACAACCACCGCTCGCGGAACCCAGCTGGAGGCGGAGGGAGCTTGAAGTCAATACCCGAGGCCGCGGTCTCAGGCGCGGCGACGAAGCTCACGCACGCCGAGCATTGTGTGGGGTCGGCAAGGCTTAAAGAGAAGAAATGGCGCAGCAAGGCAATAGAAGGAGGGATGCCCATCAGCGCCTCACAGACAAATGCAAAGACCGAGAGGAGAGCAATGGATTCAGGACCCAGATGCATCATGTGGATCTGGTAATGGGAGAGGACGGCGTTGAAGAAATCGGAGAAGGGGGGAACCAGACCCGCCCACAAGGCATCGGCAAAGTAATGAACCTCGGTGATTATCCTGTTAGTGGGGAAGTGAGACGTAGGCCAGGCCGTCGTCCTCCCACACTCGTTGAAGACGGTGGCCAGGGCCGGACTGAGCTTATCCAGGCACTCCAGATTGAGTATGATTGAGCGGCCGACGGCGGGGGCCACCAACAGCGGCGGGCGAGATGGAGACGCGGGCTTCTTCCCTTTCTCTTTCCTCGTCGGAGCCATGGCGGTGGACAAGAGAAGGGAAGTGTGAGATGGGATTGGAGGCGAGAGTCGAAGTTCGAAGGGAGGAAGAACAAGGAACGTTCGAGCAACAGGAAGAGGGGCGGCTATGTACAACTGCGGGGCAACCTAGCAGGGCGCAAAATAAGGGAGCGTGGGCGAACGGTACCGCCCATGTCCAATCAACCGCCACGCTGTGCCCAAGGCCGCAGGCTGTTAGGGCCCGCGGCGCTTCGCCCCTGCCCTTTCGCCTCTCAGCACGGCCAAGTCCGGGCGCGCCTTGGGCCCGGGGGCTACTGTCGGCGTTCTGGGAATGGGGGTCCCCAGACTTGCCTGCCTGCGGCCTGCGGCGTGGCTCAAATGGGGGCCCAGCGCGGCCCATCTTCATCGACACAAGACTCAAGACCCTCCATCGGAGAGGCAATGGTGTTGATGTAGAAACCCTCCATGATCAATTCCCCCTCTGGCAGATCGCCGAAAAAGGCCCCAAGATGGGATCTCACGGGTACAGAAGGTTGCGGCGGTGGAGAAGTGGTTTCGTGGCTCTCCCTGATATTTCTAGGCGCTGCTAGGGAGACAACCCGAAAGTTTTAGAGAGTCATTTATTTCTGTTGTGTGCTTTTATAAAGTTTAAAAACAAAAAAATAAAGAGGGGAACCTAAAACTTTTTCAAAAATAAAAGCGAAAGTGAGAAAGACGAGCATTGTTAAAGTGGGAGCTAGCCTTGAACTTTGTTCATGCCCATGGAAACTTTGTGACCCTTGATTACAAAAAAAAAATTCAATAAAAATAATTACCCCCTTGTACAAATCCATCGTATCATAAAAATAATGTGCCAATATTTGCCTTTAGGATGTTTACATTGCTTGTTGGTTTGTGCGGTGCAAAACAAAAACTTTGGCTGTAGTGCATGATTTTACATTTTTTTACTAGAACACCAAACGGTTTTGAAACTTTTTGCACTGTCTTTCTATACAAATTGTTTATTTTTCCTATATTTTTTAGAATTTTTGGAGTAACAGAAGTATGGTAAATGTTCAGATTACTACAAACTATCCTGTTTAAGACAGATTCTGTTTTTGATGCATCGTTTGCTTGTTTTGATGAAACTATCGATTTCTATCAGTGGATTAAGCCATGGAAAAGTTATATTATGGTAGCTACAATGCAAAAACAAAATACTAATTGGTTTGCAATAGTACTTAGAGTAGTGATTTGCTTTATTATACTAACGAATCTTATCAAGCTTTCTGTTGAGTTTTGTGTGGATGAAGTGATCAAAGATCGAGGAGGTCTCTATATGAGGAGAAGGAGGAGATGCAAGAGCTCAAGCTTGGGGATGCCCAAGGCACCCCAAGTAAATATTCAAGGAGACTCAAGCGTCTAAGCTTGGGGATGCCCTGGAAGGCATCCCATCTTTCTTTAACAAGTATCGGTATGTTTTCGGTTTCGTTTCGTTCATGTGATATGTGCAAATCTTGGAGCGTCTTTTGCATTTAGTTTTCACTTTTATTTGATGCACCATGCTGGTATGAGATAGTCCATGGTTGATTCATAGAATGCTCTCTGCACTTCACTTATATCTTTTGAGCATGGCTTTATAGAATGCTTCATGTGCTTCGCTTATCTCATTTGAAGTTTGGATTGCCTGTTTCCCTACACATAGAAAACCGCCATTTGTAGAATGCTCTTTTGCTTCACTTATATTTGTTAGAGCATGGGCATATCTTTTGTAGAAAGAATTAAACTCTCTTGCTTCACTTATATCTATTTAGAGAGATGACATGAATTGGTCATTCACATGGTTAGTCATTAAATCCTACATAAAACTTGTAGATCACTGAATATGATATGTTTGATTCCTTGCAATAGTTTTGCAATACAAAGATGGTGATATTAGAGTCATGCTAGTGGGTAGTTGTGGATTGTAGAAATACTTGTGTTGAAGTTTGTGATTCCCGTAGCATGCACGTATGGTGAACCGTTATGTGACGAAGTTGGAGCATGAGGTATTTATTGATTGTCTTCCTTATGAGTGGCAGTCGGGGACGAGCGATGGTCTTTTCCTACCAATCTATACCCCTAGGAGCATGCGTGTAGTACTTTGTTTCGATGACTAATAGATTTTTGCAATAAGTATGTGAGTTCTTTATGACTAATGTCGAGTCCATGGATTATACACACTCTCACCCTTCCATCATTGCTAGCCTCTTCGGTACCGTGCATTGCCCTTTCTCACCTTGAGAGTCGGTGCAAACTTCGCAGGTGCATCCAAACCCCGTGATATGATATGCTCTATCACACATAAGCCTCCTTATATCTTCCTCAAAACAACCACCATACCTACCTACCATGGCATTTCCATAGCCATTCCGAGATATATTGCCATGCAACTTCCATCATCATCACATACATGACTTGAGCATTTATTGTCATATTGCTTTGCATGATCGTAAGATAGCTAGCATGTTGTTTTCATGGCTTGTCTGTTTTTTGATTTCATTGCTATGCTAGATCATTGCACATCCCGGTACACCGCCAGAGGCATTCATATAGAGTCATATGTTTGTTCTAGTATTGAGTTGTAATATTGAGTTGTAAGTAAACAAAAGTGTGATGATCATCATTATTAGAGCATTGTCCCATGTGAGGAAATGATGGTGGAAGCTATGATTCCCTCACAAGTTGGGATGACACTGGTGCGCGTAGTTCCTAAACAAACGGTTTAAAACCCCTTCCCGTGACGGCATTTGGAACCGTCGCCAAGTGAGTGTGGGCGATAGGGGGGTCCTTCCCACACGATCCAGAAACCGTCGGGGATAGGGCCCCTACAGTACTCCTACTCGTTTCTGCTCGCATTGCCATCACAATCGGTATTCTGTGATGCTACGTTTACAATGCGCGGTCCATCACAAACGGTTCACTATTATAGAACGTGTATGATGCGTGGCCCATCACAAACGGTTCACCGTTAAGAAGATTAGCTAATCGTCGTACGAGTGTCGGACAGGAATACGAAACGTCGGACCGTCGTAACATCGTCGTACACGACAACTATCGCACACACTATTCTGTGGTGCAATGTTTACGATGCATACTTCATCAGAAACAGCTCATGGTTGCGAATCATGTACGATAAGGCAACTAACACAAACGTTTAGTTTGCCCGCACCGTTTGTGATATTGTCTGACATCGCACACGCTTTGCAAGAGGCAACTGTGTGCATGCTTGCACACATTTCCTCTCTGTGAACCATCTCCGATTATGGTTCATATCACAAACATTTCTGTTTTACCAACTGTGTGTGTTGTAACAACCTGGAGAGCGTAATTTCACTGTAATTTAATTGCTGCTCTTCCAAATTGTACCGGATTTGGATTTGGATTTGAATGTATGCTACAACTTTATTCATATCCATCAGGTTCAAACAACCAATGCATTATTCGATTCATAGGTACATATGTTCAAGAATTACATAAGAACCAAATAAAGAATGATGAACCACAGTTGTATACTTGTACTATTAAAGACGATAAAGAAAGAGGCGAAATATATTCTAGTTGCTGAACAAGGTGAAGCGGAACGCCCATATTGTGCCCTCCTCCATGTAGAAGGCGCGCACGACTCTAGTCCAACCCCTTGTGATGGCCGACCGCCCATCCTTCACGGTCTTCATGAAAGCATCTAGATAATCGTCATGTTCTGGTAGAAATACTTTAACCTTTGCATGCCCACCAATCATGTAGTTTGAGAGGTAATCTTGAGTAAACTGCTTCCGCAACCACTACAAAGGAAAAAGATTCAGACATCGTCATCTAACACAACTCATTATGGGCAGTAAAAAGAAGGCTGCAGAGTTCTTACTTACCATCCCGCAGTTCGCTATTGTCTTGGATAAAGTGTAAACAAATAGTTTAATTGCCATCTTTGGACCCATTTTACTAACAATCTTTATCAGCTTCCTCACTTGATGCTAGTTCATCGATATCTCATTGCCCCATACGCAGAAAGGGTCGAAACACGGATCTTTACCAATGACTTATGTACCTAAAAGCACCAAGTTAATATTAGAAGCTAAATAGCAATTGCACAATGATGTAGTACAACACTCTTTTATAATATGTCTATATACATCCGTATGTGGTAGTCCATTTGAAATCTCTAAAAAGACAAATATTTAGGAACGTAGGGAGTATCTTATAACATCCAATATACTCATAGATTAGATGAATTAACATCTTATATTATGGGCCGGAAGGAGTTTAGTTCATTCCCACAAATTATCTGCTAATGTATCCATGGGTTACAGTTAGTTTGAGCTAGTTCGGGCTCAAATAGCCCTAAAGTATATCTAAATAAGAGGGCTAGTTTGAGCTAGTTGCATCTATAACCCACCCAAAAAAACTAGTATCCAACCCAAGAGGTGCTAATTGGAGCTAGCTCTCCTAGTGCATTTATTGTCAATCTAACCCTGCCATCCAAACAACTCTTTGGATGGAGTTAGTTCAGGGTTAGTAATGAGCTAGAAACTAACTCTAACCTCTAGCTAAGTTGAGTATCCAAACAGGACTGTGTTGTTGCTGTTGCTGCTACTGCTCTTCTACGTATATCTAGACATCATTAGAACATTAATGTAACACTCTTCCTTGTTGGTATGTAGCCTAGGATTGCATATTAGACATTAAGTACAACGCATGTTGCTATGTAGCCTCAGATATATTACATATGGCCCTAGTTATCCTAAGGAAAAATGGGTTACAGATATATTCAGTTAAAAGTCTGATTCACCGATTAGTCCCTTATCAGCCGCCGGCCTATATGGTACCAGCTACCGATATCCTGAACAGTGAGCAGATATAAGCCATGGGATGAAACTAACCTCGATGGAAAACAACAGTTGTTCCCAAAATTGTCCTGTGTAGGTACATCAAGAAGCATGTTAAGCACAACAGGCTAAACATCAACCAAAATTACACATGGTAGACAAAATAATCTCCAAAAGATAGCTTCAGTGTGCAGGTTTAAGTGCGCTAGTAAAGCAAAACAAGTGGAAAGGTGTGCTAACTGCAACAGGCCAAACATTTAACAACAAGCAAACATGGTCATTCAAACTGGTATTGTGCCAGTCTAAGTACACTGGTTATGGTTAAATAAAAATGGAAAGGTGTGTTAACTACAAGATGCAGCAACCAAATGTAGTCATTCATAGTGGTATTGTTGAAACGGGTACTGATGAAATTGAACTGCACAGTTCATACTTGCACATATAGAACATCACGTTGTGAATAACTGGAATAAACAAGGCATACTACGAACAACCAAAGATAGCATTTGAAACTGAACATATGTTAACTACAAACAACCGAACAATCAAAAAACTTTAAAAGAGGCATATGCTAGCTATAACAGGCTTAACAGCAAGCAAATATATGCATTCCTATCGGTATGTTTAAAATTGGATTGATGAAATGTACTGCACAGTAAATAATTGCACATATAGAGCATCACGTTGTGAACAACTAAAATAAACAAGGCATACTGCAAACAACCAGATATAGCAATTAAAATTGGGCATATTCTCACTACACTACAAAAGGGACTCGACAAAACAAATCATGGGTTTCCCCATGTGAAGAGGCACGACAAAACAAATCATGGGTTTCCTCACTTCTCATGGACGGGCTCGTTCCCGTGGGAAGAGCATGGACCCTGGATGCGCTCCATGTTGTCGCAGATGGGCTCCTTCCCCTTGGAAGAACACGACTGTAGGGTGCCCTCCTTGATGTCACAGACATGCGCTTTCCCCTTGGAAGAGCAGATGGGCTCTTTCCCCTTGGAAGAGCCGGAGAGGGTGCCCTCCTCGTGGTCGCCGTCGACGAGGTCTGACTTGGAAGCTGTGGATCCCAAGCCAGCGTCGCAGAACTGTCCTTCAGAAATGACAAAAGGGGCTCGATGGCGATGTAGAATGGCAAATTGTTGACGGCGAGCCAGAGGAGATCAGCGGCGGGGCCATGGATGAGATCAACGACGGTTGAACCCGAGCAGTTGGGGGTGGGCCACTTAACTTGTGACACAGCCCACCTCAGGGCGTCGCTATCGATGACCTTGATGTCGTAGCCGGCGAACGAGACATGCCCGCATACTCTAGCCTGTTGTTTGAGTGCCTGCCGCCAGTAATGGTCGTCAGCTTCCTCGGCGATGTCGGGCGAAGAAATGGCTATACACCTCTTTTGGGCCAGTCTCTCCTCGAGCTCCACGGGAAGTGTAGCCGAGCTTAGGCTATGACGCTCTGGAGTGGGGGTAGAGATGGGGATGGGGATCTATGGGAAAGGGGGTGTTTGGCACGCGTCATCTAAGAAACTTAGGGCGGCCTGGGTATGGAGATCGGTGGGTAGGCTGCACGGGCAAACCGGCAGATGTTGACAATGGAGGCCTTGCGGCGGCGGCGGGGACTTTGCTAGGGTTTCGAGCGAGGGAGGGTGTGTGTGTGTGTGCGCGCGCATGCCCGAGGAGGTTTTGGTGTGTGTGTGTGTGTGTGTGTAGAGGGGGGCATGGGGTGTTTGAGGAAATGACGCGGGTACTGAAAATTTTACTACGCGGGATTCAAAGGCGGGAGTGAAATGCGAGGCTATTGAAAATTTTAATGATAGTGCATCGCACACGGTCCGAAGATAACAACCATGTGTTATGAAACAGAAAAACCCTCGAGGCGGGCAGATATTTTCTAGGGATGCAGGCGGGATTGGGAACATGAAACATCGCACACAGTCTGGAGATAACAACCGTGTGTTATGAAACAGAAAAACCCTCGAGGCGGGCATATATTTTTGAGAGGGGGAGCCTCGTGGAGCCCAATGTACTGTGCGGATGTGTGCGTGACAGGTGCACCGGCGTGACACATGTTTAGTTTGAGTGAACCATGTCTGTTGCGTCATCCGACTTGTCTAATGTTCATAAATTTGGCGAAAAATGACGCGGGAGAGGGTCAAAACACGAACACACTTGCATGTGGACCAAATTTATGTATCAAAAGGGTGGTTTGATTTTAAAATACCAAATGCAACTTCAATGTGGAACCTCTCTCGCAAAGCGCACGGTATTGCTTGCCCCCACCCCACCCCCTCGTGTCAGCATGAAGGGAATCCTAAGCTATGAATGCATGCCCCCTCCCCCTCAACTAAGGTTCACCTATCAAAGTGCAAAGTAGCTAGCAGCCCCCCTCCTCCCTCGTGTTGGCACGAAGGGAATCCTAAGCTATGAATGCATGCCCCCCCAACCGAGGTTCACCGTAGCAAAGTGCAAAGTAGCTAGCAGCCCCCCTCCATCGTGTCGGCATGAAGGGAATCCTAAGCTATGAATGCATGCCCCCCAACCGAGGTTCACCTAGCAAAGTGTGAAGTAGAGCTAGCAGCCCCCTCCCTCGTGTCGGCACGAAGGGATTCCTAAGCTACGAATGCATGCCCCCCAACCGAGGTTCACCTAGCAAAGTGCAAAGTAGCTAGCAGCCCCCTCACTCATGTCGGCATGAAGGGAATCCCAGCTAAGCTATGAATGCATGCCCCCCAACCGAGGTTTACCCTAGCAAACGGCGACGTAGCTAGCAGCCACCCCTCCCTTGTGTCGGCACGAAGGGAATCCTAAGCTATGAATGCACATGCCCCCCAACCGAGGTTCACCTAGCAAAGTGCGAAGTAGCTAGCAAACCCCCTCCCTCATGTCGGCATGAAGGGAATCCTGAGCTATGAATGCATGCCCTCCCCCCAACCAAGGTTCACCCTAGCAAAGTGCGAAGTAGCTAGCAGCCATCCCTCCCTCGTGTCGGCACGAAGGGAATCCTAATCTATGAATGCACATGCCCCCCCCCCCCAACCGAGGTTCACCTAGCCACTACAAAAAAAGACATTTGTGACATTTTGGGCCGAACGAAAAAAAATTCTGTCATACATATGACACTTCTATGACGATTATTGCGACAAAACCCGATATCATCATAGATGTGGTGGGCTCCTACTTCTATGACAAAAAAACATGACAGAAAATGGGCTTTTCATCCTGGGCGGGCCGGAGACGCAGCTGCATGACATTCTTTGGGCCGTCCATGACGGAAAAAACCATGGTAGAAGCGAGGGGGAGGAAAATTTCGGGGAGTTCCCGGTTACGGTGGGAGGTCAGGGGCCGAGCGATGCGCGTTTCTCTCGTACACGTACGCGCGTGTGTGCGAGGCGTTGGCTCTAACTGAACCCGAGCGATTGCACTGTAGGCTACGCGTTACTGAACCCGAGCGATCGATCGATGGCTGTTAACTGAACCCGATCGAGTGATTCCTTCGCTACTGCTGCTGCTAACTGAAGCCGATCAATTAGATGAACAGTGAGCGTTGTGGGGGGGGGGGGGTTGGATGAACATTGAGCGGTGGCGTTGCCTCTGGATGAACAGGACCCCGTGGTGTGGAGGTCTGGATGAATAGTAGACGATGGAGGGGTGCCCGTGGAGGGGTGGTTGAACAGGACCCCGTGGTGTGGAGGGCTGGATGAACAGTAGACGGTGGAGGGGTGCCCGTGGAGGGGTGGTTGAACAGTAGCCGGTGGAGTAGTGCGCGGTGGAGGCTGGATGAACAGGAGCCCATGGAGGCTGGAGGAGGTCGACGGTGGAGATGAACAGTATCCCGTGGAGTCTCGTTTTGCGGTACACCACACCCCTCCCGATGAACAGGACCCTGTTTCGACCATAGGAGGTCCGTTTCGTCCGTTTTGCGGTACGCCACACCCCTCCCGATCAACAGGACCCCCGTTTTGACCGTAGGAGGTCCGTTTCGTCCGTTTTGCGGTACGCCACACCCCTCCCGATCAACAAGACCCCCGTTTCGACCGTAGGAGGTCTGTTTCCTCCGTTTTGCGGTACGCCACACCCCTCCCGATCAACAGGACCCCGTTCCGAACGTAGGAGGTTCGTTTCCTCTGTTTTGCGGTACGCCAGGCCTCGTTTCCACCGCCTGTTCCGTCCAAGCCCTCCCGATGAACACGACCACGCATTCTGTTCCGACCTAGCCGGTTGGCTCCCACGCGTTCCGTTGCCTCACGATGAACACGACGCATTCCGTTGCCTCCCCATGAACACGACGCATTCTATTGCCTCCCCATGAACACAATGACGACGCTGTTTATCCATTCCGACCCAACCATGTACACGAGCCCTGGCCGTACGTTTGCGCGAGTAGGCGTTCGAGACCCCGCCCGTATGTACACATACGTGACTGTATTTTATTCTGGCACCCTGGCCGTTGTACGTACGTGTACATGCTACATGCGCGCCTCTACTATGACACGTGCGCGCATCTACATCCACTAGTATATATGTACGTACACGTTCGCGACCAGAATGACAACACTACGTACGCTTCGACCAGGTGGGTCCCGACTGTCATGCACTTCCTTGCGTGCGAAGATGTAGCTGGTGGGTCCCAGCAGTCAGGGGGAAATGTTTTTTGTGAAATACGGTGGCCCGTCCGGTGGGTCCCCGCTGTCAGGTGGAGGAATAATTATTTTGCACGTAACAAGGAGGCACTTCCTTGCTGCGGCCGTGGACCCAGCTGTAGGATCGAAAGTATGTCTAGAGGGGGGTGATTAGACTACTTGACCAAATAAAAACTTAACCTTTTCCCAATTTTAGTTCTTGGCGGATTTTAGCTATTTTAGGACAAGTCAAGCAATCATCACACAATTCAAGCAAGCATGCAAAGAGTATATTGGCAGCGGAAAGTAAAGCATGCAACTTGCAAGAATGTAAAGGGAAGGGTTTGGAGAATTCAAACGCAATTAGAGACACGGATGTTTTTCCCGTGGTTTGGATAGGTGGTGCTATCCTACATCCACGTTGATGGAGACTTCAACCCACGAAGGGTAACAGTTGCGCGAGTCCACGGAGGGCTCCACCCACGAAGGGTCCACGAAGAAGCAACCTTCTCTATCCCACCATGGCCATCGCCCACGAAGGACTTGCCTCACTAGCGGTATATCTTCACGAAGTAGGAGATCTCCTTGCCCTTACAAACTCCTTGGTTCAACTCCACAATCTTGTCGGAGGCTCCCAAGTGACACCTAGCCAATCTAGGAGACACCACTCTCCAAGAAGTAACAACTGGTGTGTTGATGATGAACTCCTTGCTCTTGTGCTTCAAATGATAGTCTCCCCAACACTCAGCTCTCTCTCATAGGATTTGGATCTGGTGGAAAGAAGATTTGAGTGGAAAGCAACTTGGGGAAGGCTAGAGATCAAGATTCATATGGTAGGAATGGAATATCTTGGTCTCAACACATGAGTAGGTAGTTCTTTCTCAGAACATATGAGTTGGAAGTGTAGATCTGTTCTGATAGCTCTCTCCACGAGTGAAGAGGAGGTGGAGGGGTATATATAGCCTCCACACAAAATCCAACCGTTACACACAGTTTTCCAATCTCGGTGGGACCGAATCAACAAACTCGGTCGGACCGAAAAGTAAACCTAGTGACCGTTAGAGATTTTCGGTGGGACTGACATGCAACTCGGTAGGACCGATTTTGTTAGGGTTAGGGCATAATGTAATCTCGGTGAGACCGATTACACAAACTCGGTGAGACCGATTTTGGTAATTAGCTAACCAGAGAGTTGGCCAGGCAAACTCAGTGGGACCGATTTGCTCTTTCGGTGAGACCGAAAAGTTACAAAAAGGAAACACTGAATTTACATTGCAATCTCGGTGGGACCGATCCGCTCTTTCGGTGAGACCGAAAAGTTACGAAAGGGAAATAGAGAGTTTTCAATCCCATCTCGGTGAGACCGAGATCCCTATCAGTAGAACCGAATTGCTAGGGTTTGGCAGTGGCTTATGACAAGTGAAACTCGGTGGCGCCGGATAGAAAGAATCGGTAGGACCGAGTTTGGCTTAGGGTTTAGGTCATATGTGGATATGGGAAAGTAGTTGAGGGTTTTGGAGCATATCACTAAGCACATGAAGCAAGAGGCTCATTAAGCAACACCTCATCCCTCCTTGATAGTATTGGCTTTTCCTAAAGACTCAATGTGATCTTGGATCACTAAAATATAAAATGAAGAGTCTTGAGCTTTTGAGCTTGAGCCAATCCTTTGTCCTTAGCATTTTGAGGGTTCCACTTTCACCATCCATGCCATGCCAATCATTGAGCTTTCCTGAAATAATCATCTTGGAATAGCATTAGCTCAATGAGCTATATGTTGTTATGAATTACCAAAACCACCTAGGGATAGTTGCACTTTCAATCTCCCCCCTTTTGGTAATTGATGAGAACATATAGATCAAAGCTTCGACAAATGATAATAAGAATGAATTACATCGTCGCTTTGAGAAGTATGTGATAAGTAATAGCTCCCCCTAAATTTGTGCATATTTAAGATTTGCTTTGGACTGCAAGTGCACAAAGAGTTAGAGTCATGGGTTACTCTTCCATGTCACATACATCTTGGTGGAGCGCTTAAAATGATAAGAATGAAATACATGCACTCATCACCAAGAAAAGTGAATGATCACATAAGATAGATAAGATAATAGCATTCACCAAGCATGCATAAGTGTAGCTTATGATCAAACACATGATAATCAATGTCTCACAAGCATATCAAAGTATCTCGACCAAAAGCAAACAATGTTTGAGAAACCACCAAATAAAGCAAGAGAGAAAAGCAACACTCTCTCTCGAAGCCTATGATCTATACATTTTCTCCCCCTTTGGCAACAAGTTACCAAAAAGTTCCTAGAAAATGCATAGTGCTAAATCGACACTCAGGCTTGATCTTCAGGTGGTGGTGGAGTCCGGATCACTCCAAGGACGAAGGCTTCCGTAGACGCAGTTGGAGTTGGAGCTGAAGTAGATGCTGGAGCAGGTTGGGCTGGTGCTGCGGCTGGAGCTGAGGCGGTTGCTCTTGTGTCAGGAACTGGCACTACAGACGACCTCGAACCTCGTGGAACTCTGGCAAAGGCATCAGTGGTTGTCTTCCCTTTCCTCTCCTGCATGTCATCTTGGAGCTGCTCCACTGCAGTCTGAATCTCTGTCACCTTGATATCCAAGTCATAGAACTTTTGTTCTACGATTCTCTCTAGGCTTGCCTGGTTCTGAGTTAGGGTGGCCAATCCTTTCTCAATCCACAGGGTGGATGCAATCAAGTAACTGAGCTGCTCTTGCTTGTTCTTCAAGAAGTACTCAGATGCCTCCTCTTGAGTTGGCATCTTGGCAGCTTTCTCCTTTATTGCCTTCTCCTTCTTGGCTTGTGCATGGGCTGAAGATGGTTCATCTTTGGTCATCACAACTTGGTTGTCCTCGAAATCTGGATAGATAGGCAAATGTTCCTTGTCCAACAAGTATGTGTCTGTGCCCATTCTTGAGTTAATCAACATCTGGATCTGAGGGGCATATCCACAGCTCCTCTTCTAATCTGCTGCAGTCCTCTTGATAGTCTCGACCATGAGGCTCATGACCTTGAATTTCTGAGGCACATCAAAGATATGTAGTAAGTTAATGGCATGACCTCTGATCATCTTGTGATCTCCAGACTTGGGCAAAAGTGTGTGCCTAAGGATCCAGTTGATGGTTGGCAGCCCTGACAGAAGATAATGCACAGACCCAAACTTGAAAGTATCAAGTGCCTTGTTTGGAATTTCCTTGTACATATTGGACATAGAGTTATGATCCATCTTCTTCTTGGAATAGACATCCAAGTCATCTTCATTTTCCTCTGGGGCATTGATAAGCTGTGCCCACTCAGCAACTGTTGATTGGTACCTCATACCTTCAGACATCCAAACAATCCTCCCATCTGGATAAAAATGTGCTGTGGAGTAGAACTGCATGATAAGCTCCTCATTCCACTTTGTGAGCTTCTGCCCAACAAAGTCTGCTACTCCACATGCCTTGAAGCTGTCCTGCACTCCAGGGTAGTGCTCTTCATTCTCCTTGATATATTCCTAGTTGACCCATCTCATATCACATACAATTGGCTTCTTGTCTAACAAGACTGTCTCATAGAAGTCTTGTTGTTCCTTAGTGTAGAACCTGTAGTCAATAGCAGTTCTTCTCCTTGAAGCATATGGATCTTCCTCTCTCCACTTCCTCAGCCCTGAGTCTCTTCTGAGCTTCATGTCCTCAGCCACAGGATGAGCATCATTGTGGTCTGGGATCTTGGGCTTGAGCTTTCTCAGAACATGCTCTTCATCATCTTCTTCAACAACAGTCTCAGGCACTGGGGCCTTGTTCTTCTCAGTTGCAGGTATGTTCCTTGTATTCCTCTTGGGTGCTGACTTGGGCTTGGAGGCAGCTTTCGGTGCTTCTTTGGGCTTGGATGCAGCAGCCCCTATCCTGATAGCATCACCCATAAGCTTAGGTGCCTTAGGTGCTGGTGTAGCAACCTCTTCTTCTTCCTCTTCTTCCATGATGGAAGCCTTTCCAAGCACTTTGGCTACGGTCTTCTTGACCCTTTCCTTCCTTTTCTTTCCTTTAGCAGCAACTGGCTCTATGGTTGCAGGCTTTTCAAAAATCTGAGTTGAAGCTCTGGCCTTTTGCATAGGCTGCCTGCCTGCTGGCCTTTTGACCTTTAAGCCTGGCTTGGTGCTCTATCTTGAGCCATGCTCCTTTTTGAGTGCAACTCTCTTTGATGTGGCTTCCTCTTCCGCTGCCACATAATCTTCATCCTCTGATTCTGAGGTTCTCTTCTTTCTTTGTCTTGTGGCAGCTTTTGGCAGGTTACTAGGGGTGCTCCTGCTGCCATCATCTGAAGAACTGGAGGGACTAGTGCCCTCACTCATTTGCACTGGCTGCTCTGACAAATTCTGGCTATCACTTTGGTCTGACATGATGAACAAGCTGACTGCTGACCCTGTGAATAGTTTATAGATGAGGTAGAGTGGATGAGCATCACAAAATGCAGAGGTTTTTGCAAAAGAATGATTCAAAAACTTAGTTTTAGTTTTCCACAGAAAGCATTTCGGATCTACCGATTTTTAAACTCGGTGATACCGAAGCAGTTTTTGGAACCTAAACTAGTGAACTCGGTCAGACTGAGTCACAGTTCGGTGGCACCGAGACTGCTAGGGTTTCACAAAGTTCCAAAATCAGTCACACCGATTAGTAATACTCGGTCAGACCGAGTCTTACTTGTGCAATGGCATGAGCCAAATCGGTGGGACCGAGTTTTTCAACTCGGTGGGTCCGAGATGGTTTTGGCGGAAACCTAACCCTAAAATTTTCGAATCAAACCTCATCTACGAACGCATTGACTGGATAGAAGTTTATCAAACGTGGCAAGAATCATTATGATCACAATGTGCTAAGAATCGGATTGGGGAATAGCACAAAGATCGAGTCCATACCCTAGTTTGGCGGAGACTCGCTACGGCGGCAACGGCGGGGTTGATTCCCGTTGACGGTGACGGAGACCAGCGACTGGAGGCGGCTGGCAGCGAGGAGACGATCCGGAGACCACGTTGGCAGAGCGAGCTATCGCGCGGGCGAAGGGGTTCGGAGAAATTTCCAAATTTTTGCCCGTGACTATATATAGCCCGACCCTGTCGGTGTGCCGAGTGGAACAACTCGGTGGCACCGAGATGCAAAACTGTATACAGTTATTGCAACTCGGTGTGACCGAATAGTTCAAATCGGCTGCACCGAGATCGAAAACATAGATCAACTTAATGATCTCGGTAAGACCGAAAGTGGGGTATCGGTCAGACAGAGAATCACAAAGAGGTTTTGGAAGTTTAAGTCTATGACGAATCGGGGACTCCGAGTGCTCCTCACAAAGAGTGGTTCGAATCTGACTTGATCAAATTTTGTGATGTAGCATGAATAGAGTTTGAGACGAGAAAAGCATAGACAACTAGAGGAGGTTCTTAGGCATTCTTGTCCATCCACTTGGCAAAAGGAAATAAAACCAAACAATCAAAACAACAAGTGGATGTCCTCGAATGAGTAAAATATGCAACCAACATGCTCACACAATAAGATGGCAATTGAAATATGTGACAAAGCATGCAAAACCAATTCTAGCATCTATCAAGCAATTTGCTATGACTAGGTCATCTATATATGAGTATATTGACTTAGGAGTCAAGTGAGAACACTTGATCATAGGTCATACTCATCGTTTAAGCTCAAGTGGGGTTACCACTTTTACATAAAGCATTGTTGTGTTCACATCTTTAGAGTTGCTTTAGCTCAAGTCTTAGAGTAAAGCTCCCCCTAGATGTGATATCCCCCCTAAGAGGGATGAACTAACCTTGGGTTTTGTCGATGATGACTTCATGTAGATGTTGAAGATGTGGATGCTCAATGTTGATGTAGATCACTTGGAGCTATCCATTTGAGTGAATTGCACTTTCAATACCTACATGGGTTAGTCCCACAAGGAACAAACAAGGATATCCATAGACATAGAGTGATGCACACACAAGATGATGTCCATGAAAAATTTACGTTACCTTGTCCCTTGTCTTACCAACAAGAGGGTTTGTGACTCCTTGAACTAGTGCAAGATGTGGAAGTTGATTGCACTTGTTCTTGCCAAAATGATAAGAGTGAAGTATGTTGGCGGAGTCACCCTCAAGAACTCTCTAGTTCTTCTTCTTTTGGATCCACACCATCTTGATGGGAATCCTTAGAGTTGTAGTCGTACTTGATGAAGTGGAACTTGAAGTGGTCTTGGGAACCCACTTGACTAAGGTCTTAGGAGTTTCTTCAAATGCATCAATTTCCTCTTGAAGCTTGTCCTTGCCTTTTTGCTTGTAGTCTTGTGGTGGAAGATCATCTTGAGCTTGTGTCCCCTTGAAGGAAGTATCATACTTCTCTTGTTGAGGAACAAACTTTGTCTTGGGGTATTGATCTTCTTCCCACTCAACTCCATTGGCATTGAACTTTCGTTCAAAACCAACACCTTGATTCTTCCGGTGCATTCCTTGCTTGCGCACAATTTCCTCGAATTGCTTACTCCCGGCAAGGCTTTTGTACACTCCTTTCTCTATAATTCCCTTCAATGCGCTATTTTCTTGCTCAAGTGTAACTTGGCTAAGAGAATCATTAGTGGAATCAAGAGAACTACTAGAAGCAACCATATTGGATTTAGCATGATCATTGTTACTACTAGAGGAAGAATCTTTCTTGTTCTTGTTACTAGACTTGACTTGAGGCATGTAAGTGGATAAGAGTAAATGCTTGGCAATGTAAGAAGAAATTTTCTTGCGGAGATCATCATTGATTGCCTTTAAAAACTCATGCTCTTGCTCAAGATTGAGCTTTTCAAAGTGTAACTTCTCATGAGCTCTTAAAAGTTCTCGATGATCTTCGAAGATAGTTTCATGAGCTAACTTAAGAGTGTTTAGTTCTTTAGTTAGAGCCTCAATCTTCTCCTTATCATTGTCATTTGTTTTATCTTGATTATCATGATTAATTGACGTTTCATCATAGTATTCATCACTAGAGTTGTCAACAAGTAAATCATCATCACCTAACAAGTCATCTTCATCACTATTAAAATCAACATACTCGGGGTGTGTTACCTTAGGACCTTTGGCCATGAAGCATCTTCCAATTCCTTCATTTGGTGAGTCAAATATGTCGTAGGAGTTGGTTGACACAAGTGCTAGACCGGCAACACCTTCATCTTGGGTATATTCGGAATCGGAGTGATAACTTCTCTGGGAGTGGCTATCGGAGTCAGAGCCGGATACCCATTCACCAACATGAGCTTGATGTCTTTGTTTTGTGTAGCTCCTTGATGATTTTTCCTTCCTTTCCAAATCCTTGCTTCTCCGTGAGTATCTTCGTTCATAACGATCATCTCTACTCCTTCTCTCTCTTGGTGGTGATTCTTCTCTTTTGCTTCTTCTTTTTGGAGAGTCTTCTCTTCTCTTGTAGGGAGCCGTACACTCATTGGAATAGTGTCTGGGTCTTCCACAATTGTAGCAGTTTCGCTCTCGACTAGAAGATCTTTTGTCATTGTAGGGCCTTGACTTGGAGCTTCTATCTTTGCTTCTACTCTTGTAGAACTTGTTGAAGTTCTTCACCATTAAGCTCAATTATTCATTGAAGTTTTGTTTCTCACTTGATGATGTAGGGGCTTCACATGAGGCTTTATAGGCACCACTTGATTTGTTGTGAAGTTCCTCTTTATCCTTAAGTGACATCTCATGAGCAACAATTCTTCCAATTACCTCCGTTGGCTTGAGATCTTTGTAATTGGCAAAAGGAAATAAAACCAAACAATCAAAACAACAAGTGGATGTCCTCGAATGAGTAAAATATGCAACCAACATGCTCACACAATAAGATGGCAATTGAAATATGTGACAAAGCATGCAAAACCAATTCTAGCATCTATCAAGCAATTTGCTATGACTAGGTCATCTATATATGAGTATATTGACTTAGGAGTCAAGTGAGAACACTTGATCATAGGTCATACTCATCGTTTAAGCTCAAGTGGGGTTACCACTTTTACATAAAGCATTGTTGTGTTTCACATGAGGCTTTATAGGCACCACTTGATTTGTTGTGAAGTTCCTCTTTATCCTTAAGTGACATCTCATGAGCAACAATTCTTCCAGTTACCTCCGTTGGCTTGAGATCTTTGTAATTGGGCATCATTTGGATCAATGTGCACACGGTATCATATTTTCCATCCAAGGCTCTTAGAATCTTCTTGATGATGAATCTATCAGTCATCTCTTCACTTCCTAAGCCGGCAATCTCATTTGTGATGAGAGCAAGCCTAGAGTACATTTCAGCGACACCTTCACCATCCTTCATTTTGAACTTGTCAAGTTGACTTTGAAGCACATCCAATTTGGATTCCTTGACGGAGTCGGTACCTTCGTGCATATCAATCAAAGTGTCCCAAATTTCCTTTGCATTCTCAAGACGGCTGATTTTGTTGAATTCTTCGGGGCACAATCCGTTGAAGAGAATATCACAAGCTTGAGCATTGTATTGCAACATCTTCAACTCATCCGCGGTAGCTTCACGGTTTGGTTCTCTCCCATCAAAGAAGTCACCTTGCAAACCAACACACACAATAGCCCAAACGGCGGGGTTATGTCCAAGAATATGCATTTTCATTTTATGCTTCCAACTAGCAAAATTAGTACCATCAAAGTAAGGACCTCTACGGTGATAATTTCCCTCGCTAGACGCCATACTCTCCTAGGTTGTGAAACCAAGGCTATGACCACCAAAAGCTATGGAAATCAAAGCAAATGGAGACCAAGGCTCTGATACCACTTGTAGGATCGAAAGTATGTCTAGAGGGGGGGTGATTAGACTACTTGACCAAATAAAAACTTAACCTTTTCCCAATTTTAGTTCTTGGCAGATTTTAGCTATTTTAGGACAAGTCAAGCAATCATCACACAATTCAAGGAAGCATGCAAAGAGTATATTGGCAGCAGAAAGTAAAGCACGCAACTTGCAAGAATGTAAAGGGAAGGGTTTGGAGAATTCAAACGCAATTGGAGACACGGATGTTTTTCCCGTGGTTCGGATAGGTGGTGCTATCCTACATCCACGTTGATGGAGACTTCAACCCACGAAGGGTAACGGTTGCGCGAGTCCATGGAGGGCTCCACCCACGAAGGGTCCACGAAGAAGCAACCTTGTCTATCCCACCATGGCCATCGCCCACGAAGGACTTGCCTCACTAGCGGTAGATCTTCACGAAGTAGGCGATCTCCTTGCCCTTACAAACACCTTGGTTCAACTTCACAATCTTGTCGAAGGCTCCCAAGTGACACCTAGCC
Source organism: Triticum monococcum (assembly GCA_034509565.1). Taxonomy (NCBI): domain Eukaryota; kingdom Viridiplantae; phylum Streptophyta; class Magnoliopsida; order Poales; family Poaceae; genus Triticum; species Triticum monococcum. The sequence goes on along the minus strand of CM067845.1, from coordinate 395,940,636 downwards.
AATCTAGGAGACACCACTCTCCAAGAAGTAACAAATGGTGTGTTGATGATGAACTCCTTGCTCTTGTGCTTCAAATGATAGTCTCCCCAACACTCAACTCTCTCTCATAGGATTTGGATCTGGTGGAAAGAAGATTTGAGTGGAAAGCAACTTGGGGAAGGCTAGAGATCAAGATTCATATGGTAGGAATGGAATATCTTGGTCTCAACACATGAGTAGGTAGTTCTTTCTCAGAACATATGAGTTGGAAGTGTACATCTGTTCTGATAGCTCTCTCCACGAGTGAAGAGGAGGTGGAGGGGTATATATAGCCTCCACACAAAATCCAACCGTTACACACAGTTTTCCAATCTCAGTGGGACCGAATCAACAAACTCGGTCGGACCGAAAAGTAAACCTAGTGACCGTTAGAGATTTTCGGTGGGACTGACATGCAACTCGGTAGGACCGATTTTGTTAGGGTTAGGGCATAACGTAATCTCGGTGAGACCGATTACACAAACTCGGTGAGACCGATTTTGGTAATTAGCTAACCAGAGAGTTGGTCAGGCAAACTCGGTGGGACCGATTTGCTCTTTCGGTGAGACCAAAAAGTTACAAAAAGGAAACACTGAATTTACATTGCAATCTCGGTGGGACCGATCCGCTCTTTCGGTGAGACCGAAAAGTTACGAAAGGGAAACAGAGAGTTTGCAATCCCATCTCGGTGAGACCGAGATCCCCATCGGTAGAACCGAATTGCTAGGGTTTGGCAGTGGCTTATGACAAGTGAAACTCGGTGGCGCCGGATAGAAAGAATCGGTAGGACCGAGTTTGGCTTAGGGTTTAGGTCATATGTGGATATGGGAAAGTAGTTGAGGGTTTTGGAGCATATCACTAAGCACATGAAGCAAGAGGCTCATTAAGCAACACCTCATCCCTCCTTGATAGTATTGGCTTTTCCTAAAGACTCAATGTGATCTTGGATCACTAAAATATAAAATGAAGAGTCTTGAGCTTTTGAGCTTGAGCCAATCCTTTGTCCTTAGCATTTTGAGGGTTCCACTTTCACCATCCATGCCATGCCAATCATTGAGCTTTCCTGAAATAATCATCTTGGAATAGCATTAGCTCAATGAGCTATATGTTGTTATGAATTACCAAAACCACCTAGGGATAGTTGCACTTTCACCAGCTGTCAGCCTCTCCACGTACAGTCCGTGTCCGATGGAAGCCGTTCCTTGACCACGTTGACCACGCCACGCCAAGAGCACCAGGGCGGTGGACGACGGCGAGGCCTAGGAAGGGGACGACGCGGAGCTGGGGAAGACACGGCAGTGGATGCCCATGCATAGAGGAGTACGAGGGTTCACTGGTTCGTTTCCTCCATTTTGCGGTACGCCACACCCCTCCCGATCAACAGGACCCCCGTTTCGACTGTAGGAGGTCCGTTTCCTCCGTTTTGCGGTACGCCAGGCCTCATTTCCATCACCTGTTCCGTCCAAGCCCTCTCGATGAACACGACCACGCATTCCGTTCCGACCCATCCGGCTGGCTCCCATGCGTTCTGTTGCCTCCCGATGAACATGATGCATTCCGTTGCCTCCCCATGAACACGACGCATTCCGTTGCCTCCCCATGAACATGACGCATTCCATTGCCTCCCCATGAACACGACGACGACGCCGTTTCTCCGTTTCGACCCAGCCATGTACACGAGCCCTGGCCGTACGTATGCACGAGTAGGCGTTCGAGACCCCGCCTGTATGTACACATGCGCGGCCGTATTTTCTTTCTTGCACCCTGGCCGCTGTACGTACGTGTACATGCTACGTGCGCGCCTCTACTACGACACGTGCGCGCCTCTACATCAACCGGTATGTACGTACACATTCGCGACCAGAATGACAACGCTACGTACGCTTCCACCAGGTGGGTCCCGACTGTGAGGCACTTGTGTGTGAAGATGTAGCTGGTGGGTCCCAGCAGTCAGGGGGGCGAATCGTTTTTTTTGCCCGGACGCACTTCCTTGCGTGCGAAGGTGTAGCTGGTGGGTCCCAGCAGTCAGGGGGAAACGCTTTTTTGCGAAATACGGTGGCTCGTCCGGTGGTCTCCGCTGTCAGGTGGAGGAATAATTATTTTGCACGTAATAAGGAGGCACTTCCTTGCTGCGGCCGTGGACCCAGCAGTCAGCCTCTCCACGTACAGTCCACGTCCGATGGAAGCCGTTCCTTGACCACGTTGACCACGCCGCGCCGAGAGCACCAGGGCGGTGGACGACGGCGAGGCCTAGGAAGGGGACGACACGGAGCCGGGGAAGACGCGGCAGTGGATGCCCATGCATAGAGGAGTACGAGGGTTCCCTGGTTCGCTGCGGTGTGAGGCTGCCGTCGCCACAGAATAACATGGGGTGTAGGTGAGTAGAGGGATGGCCTGGCCAGCAGTGGGAGTAGTAGGGGGCGGTGAGGCCTCCGCCGCATCGCAACCAGCCACGGGAGGCAGGAGCACGAGGCACGACCGGCGCTGGTTTGGGCGGCTAGAGCAAGAAGACCAGAGGTTGAAGAAGCACTACAGCCGTTGGATGGACATCGTACGGTCAATGGAGCTAGAATCATGCATATTGACTAAGTTGACAAAGCCCTCTGTCCCCGTCAACTTAGTAGGCCCACAAGTCAGCCTACCACTATACTGGGTCCCAACTAATAGGGGGAGTATTCATTTTTTGTGTGTAATAAGGAGGCACTTCCTTGCGTGCGAAGATATAGCTGGTGGATCCGAGCTGTCAGCGGCGGTAATGTTTTTTCGCAAAATATAGAGGCCCTTTCGGTGGGTACCTGATGTCAGGTGGAGGAATCATTATTTTGCGCGTAATAAGGAGGCATTTCCTTGCATGCGGCCGTGGACCCAGCTGCCGGCCTCTGCACGTACAGTCCACTTCAGATGCATGTCGGTCGTTGACCACGTTGACCAGGCCGCGCCAAGAGCACCAGGGCGCTGGATGACGGCGAGGCCTAGGAAGGGAACGACACGGAGGCAGGGAAGACTTGGCAGTTGTTTCCCACGCGGAGGGGAGTACGACTGTACGAGGGTTTACTGGTTCATCTGCCGTCGCCGGAGAATAACAGCAGGTGTGGGTGAGTAGAGGGATGGCTAGTCCAGCAATGGGAGTATGGTGGGGCGGTGAGGCCTGCGTGATAGCAGAGCCGGCCGCGGGGAGGAGGGAGCAGGCAGTCCCACCGGCGCTTGTTTGAGCGTCTGGAGCAGGAAGAGCAGAGATTGAAGAAGCACGACGGCCGTTGGATGGCCATCCAACAGTCATTGCTTGTGCATCAACCTTTTTTTAGGAAAGCCTCAAATCTGTGGAAAACAGCATACATCCCATCTACCATTATTTCTAATAATTTACAGCCCATTTGCTAACTATTAAGGTTTTTTTGGAGCCCATATTCTTTTTGTTAGCATTACAGCCCATATTGTGGCCACGATTAAAAAATTATACAAAATTTTGCATATTTCGGTGCGGTCCGAACTGTTTTTAATCCCGAAATTTCGAATCACATTCAAACTGATTTAAAAATAAATGTATATCAATATAAAATCCAACAAATTCTCCACGCATAAAAATTAATATAATTTAAAATCTCGAAATGGAAAAAAAGATATTTGAAACTAATTGCCGGTTTGATGTGTTTTAAAAGTGTACAACCCATTTCTCATTACTGATGGGCCATTTTCTTGGCCAGCCGAATGAAAGCTCTCCTCGTCTTGAAAGATTTGCAGCCCAACAGGCCTGACAAAGCGACTTACTTGGCAAATCACAAAAAAACTGGGATGTGGCCGTGGACCCAGCTGTCGGCCTCTCCACGTACAATACTCTTCCGATGGAATGTCGTTGACCACGCCGTGCCGAGAGCACCAAGGCGGTGGACGACGACGAGGCCTAGGAAGGGGATGACGTGGAGCCGGGGAAGACGCGGCAGTGGATGCCCACGCGGAGAGGAGTACGAGGGTTCACTGGTTCGGCTGCGGTGTGAGGCTGTCATCGCCGCAGGGCCTGGCTAGCGGTGGGAGTAGTAGGGGGCGATGAGGCCTCAATGACAGCATAGCCGGCCACTGGAGGCAAGAGCAGGCGGTCTCCCCGGCGCTGGTTTGGGCGGCTGGTGCAAGAAGAGCAGCAATTGAAGAAGCAGCAGGACCGTTCGATTCAAATCCAATGGTTACTGCTGCTAGAATCGTTTGTTGACTAAGTTGACAAGCCCTGCATACGCGTCAATTTAGTAGGCCCACAGGTCAGCCTCCCAACCGGTGCACCCCAGATGTCAGTGGGAGGAATCATTTTTTCGCGTAATAAGGAGGCAGTTGATTGCGTGCGGCCAGGCCAGCGGAGGGAGTAGGGTGGGCCAGAAAAGCCTACGCGACATCACAGCTGGCCACAAGAGGAGGGAGCTGGCAGTCCTGCTGGCGCTAGTTTAGGCGGCTGGAGCAGGAAGATCAGAGATTGAAGAAGCACGTCGGCCGTTGGATGGACATCCAACAGTCACTGCTGCTAGAATCGTGTGTTCACTGACAAAGCCTTGCATAAACAAGTCAGCCTCGAAATCTGTGGCGTGTACAGCCCATTTGCTATTATTTTTATAATTTTTACTCATTTTCTAATTCATATGGAATTTATTGCAGCCCGTTTTCCATTTTAGAATTGCTGGCGATTTTTTGGTCAGTACTAGGGTCAAAAAATTAACTAAATATTTGGGAAAATTTAAAAATTCGCAAATTTTTGCTGGGGAACGAAATATTCTTAATCCAAAAATTAATAGCCATACTAAAACAAATTTAAAAATAAATTAGTACTATGTCATGTTAAATCCTATGAAATATGTATAAGATATCAGTGAAGAACAAAAACAAAAAAAGAAACTTATATCCCATTAGCTATAATTTTTTTGGAATTTTCAACCCCTTTTGATATTACTTTTAACAGACATTGACCATACTCTTAAGACAGGCCGGAATGTATCCCTCCTCGTCTTGAAAGATTTGCAGTCCAGTAATTCGAAGAAAACAAATAGGCCTAGCTTGGGTATTCTTCAAAAAGAAATACTGTACCTATTTTCCCAAAGAATTGGTGCATGAGCATTTATCTTTATTTATTTATTTACTTATTTATGTTTAGGGGATCATGAGCATGTACCTAGGCCGGATTCATGTGAGAGCCTTCCTTCCAGTTAATTATGGGCTTCTCTATTGGGCCTTCATCAGTGGGCTGCATGTTATCAACAAGTGGAAAATGTGTTCCATACAAAAAATAGTATGCGCTACGTACGGTACGGGGCACTAAAGGATCGAACCATGCAACGACTTCCAAAACATTGTGTTTGTCATTCTAACAACACATTTATTCAACCAACAGACGAAATATGCTACTGATTGTACATTAAAAACAGCAGCAGCAGCAACCAGGGGCTGGGGTTGCAACAGAAGCAGTAAGCAGGCCAGGAGAGTGAAGACGCGGCTCTCTCTTCCAAACCAAACATCAACCATCATTACAAAAGGGCTACCAAAAAAGAACAAGTGTATGCATCAAACTAAATAAAGATCCTACTACACCAAGTGTACGCATCTAACTAATTGGCTCAGTTAGACGTTACTATTTATTAAGCTGTGGAGATTGGCTGATGGCTTGAACCAGATGGGTGCCTGACAGGGGAAACTCCAGCCAGCAGGTCGAAGTCTAATACTTGCGACCCTCTCTCCTACTTTGGGCTGTAGAGCGTGGCGGCACATATCAGGGTATGGTGCATGCAGAGACGCATGGTATGCTGTGTACACACAGTTTTGCCTGATGAACGAAACCGCGCTGCCATCATGATCCTTGCCGTCGGTTATCTCCTGGTTAATCGGATAATTCAGTCCGACAAACAGAGAGCGTGTACCAAGGCTACTTATCAGCCTCCAGCCAAAAATTCCTGAAGGCCCAGAGAAGCTGGGATCCTGCTCAAAGACCTTGCAGTGACTGTGATTGTATTCCATGAAACAACACGTCCGGTACGTGCGAACAATCATCAATCTTTCGTCGTCGTCTGATCGAGCCAGGAACCACCTGCAACTGCCATGCTGCTTTTCTTTGAAAGGTTCTGGGATTAGGAAGGGTAGGGACACCAGGCGGCCTACAACATCATATCAAGTTGGAGTCAAATAAAAAAGGGCTCTTGATTTAGTCAATCTTAAGAACAACATGTTATGAGCATGAATATTTTTTCAGCAAATGTTGACAGTAATATAAGCAAGCCATCATGATATCATAGGGAAGTAGCATACTGCTGTAACAGCCGTTTGTAGCGATGACTGGAGTAGGCCAGCAATACGTCCAGCCATAGAAGGAGTCGACAGCGTAAATGAAGCCCTTGTGTTCAATGGCATCAGAGAACCATGGAGGATGTATGATCCTGCGATGGACGTGCAGATTTATCCACTTACCGCAGTGACCTGTCAGATAGGCGAGACTGCGGTTGAAGAACGCAATTAGCCTGAAGTCTTTATAATTCATAGATCTTGTGGGCACTTGGCAGATTACAACCTTGAGCAAATCAAACTTGGTATCATGTTGGCTACTGTAAGATTCCGAGTATTCTGGGCCGTGGTGCCAAAGCAGTGCAGTGTTAATCGAAGGAAGGGGGATCAATCGCCGGGTGTAGACCTCCACGAGCATCCAGCTGCCACGACCGTCGATGAGCACCATCCAATACGTGTTCATGCCGACCCAGTACATATCGTTAATGTAGTTGAGGCTGACGGGGATCGGATCGCAGTCAAGGGGGTTGATGCTCGCCACCATACGATCGTTATGCTGCGTGGCACGCCGTTTTTGAAGATCAGGCGGCATCAGCAAGCAAGGAGCTGGCTTAAAAAGCTCCGCCCTGAGGGCTTTGAGTAAACGGTACAGCCCCGATGAGCATGCGGCGAGCGGCATGGTACTGAGATTGTCCACACGTGAAACAATGAGCTTGATTACCTCTGTGGGGAGCGAATTCCAGCCACTCTTTTGGCGGACGCTGCTCGGTTCTGCCATTGTTAGTGCTTGGGTTTCGGTCGAGGGGGGGAGGCGCCTTAGCGGGGATGGAACATTGGACGAGATTATGTGCGGACAAAGATGGAGAAGCGAATATGTGCTGCGGGAAGTGGACAGGTGATGATGACTACAACACGCTGCTTGACTTATGAGACACATACCAGGAGCGTAGGGTCATGTCGATGCCAGACAACTTGCTTGAGTGATCACAGTACTGGTACTCCCTACAGTGCTATGCCCTAACTTGCTTGAGTAGAGTAGTAGAGTAGGACTCCGCTCTACTACTAGCACCGGAGAAGTAGTATATTCTAATCTAAAATAGTTACAAACTTCAATGCCCGAGCATGGAACGACTATGAACCGTTCTCAAAGACCATGTCTACGTGGTGTTTGGACATGGGCGACAACCTCAACGCCAACGGTGCTGCTCCCGTTGCACCGTATGTGTTTCCGTCCTTCCTGTTCGAAATCGTGGTAGAATTCATGTTTCTACTTTGTATCCTACTACTATGCTAGTCCACATGATTAGTTTCATCTTTGTCATAGCCGTCCTGATTTATTTTGTGCTTATTCGGATTAAATCTCGTAGTAACTTGCTCATATATTCAACTGGCACAACGTCCCCTACAGCCACTCCCGTTTCATGGACGGCCTGGTCGATGCCTCCAAGGAGCCCTTCGTCCACTTCTATGAGTGCCCGATGCCATTTTGTGGCTTGCCGGCGGACATGGTGCATCACCTCACGGATCCGTGCAGCAGTCACTGCTGGCCCTTGGCGGAGAACAACAAGTACGAGACGTGCTACCCGTTCACCATGCTGGAGTCGCTGGAGGATCACCGCCGCCTGCTAGTCTCAAAGGAGGATGGCAGCGTCTTCCTCTTGATCGTGGGCACCGGCGAGGCCCGCGCAGGCCGCCGCCCCGTCTCTATAATGTGCGTCAGGGGCGACGCCGCTGACGCTGACACTGACACGAGGCCGATGTACGTGTGTGTGGTCATTGTTACTACCCCTCCGGGTCGCGTGGGCGGTGACACCAGCCTCATCGAATGGACTTGGACTCTGGGGAGCTGGGACTATCCTGCCAATGTGGACTTGGAAAACCCATGGCATCCTTTACCCGCCGACGCGGTGCATGGGGACTCCAAGGAGTTCACCTGGACATACGCATTATCAAGTTAAATGTTGATCATTAGTCTTCGCTCAATGTAATCCGCTGTCTAAGCATCTGGAGACTTCCATGTAGGATCTTGCTCTATTGGAGTATCACGCATGAATAAAAGTGTATACGTTTATGGTTTAGTCTATAATCTTCCATGTATGAATTTTTACTACAGTTGGTGAAAGACTTACAATGAACCATTTCTTACATCTCCTCTGCCCGCTTGCAAGTCATCCTGATTTAATCCCTCCGTCTAGGTGTACAAGGGCATGGTTAATATTACTTAATAGTATAGCCAACTATTGACTATAAGAAAGTGCCATGTCATCTGTAGCCAACATGTATAACAATCGATACTCAAAAACTAATTCTTAAAGACCATTTCTTGCAAAGCACAATAATTGTTATTTCTTCACAAGTTTTGGATGCAGGTTGAACAGTTGAACGCTTTTGTTTGCAAAAGATACATTTTTTATCTACTTCACCTGGATGTTTGTGAGCTCTAGAGATGAAATAATATCCGAAGAAACCTATCGATACCCATTACACATGAGATGACCCCCACATCCTTTGTCAAAATAAACAACTTCCCGATCAATGCATTTCACTCTTCGGTGCAACGCACGGGCACCTTACTACTATAGATTAGTACGACCAAAAATTGAACTAACATTATATATAGTACGGTAAATGCTGATGCATGTCACCTAAAATTATATCATTCAAAACTATGTTCAAATACGAATCCAATGATATAGTTTTTGTTGACATGCACTAACATTTTGTCAGTTAAATCTTTAGTCAAATTCAATGGGGGACTAATAAACCACGATCGGTGTAGTACAAGTGTAGAGGGCGGCGCTGAACGGGAGTCTCACCTCTCACCCTGCTCATGGCGTGGCAGTAAAGCCGTCATATCACAAAACCCAACCACTCCCAGTAATAAGTGGCCTGGTAAAATAAACGGACAAGCAACCATCACATCCCTCCGTCTTTTTTGCATTTCATCTCTCTGCATTTACTTTCTTCGGTTCATCTCGCACACTCGATCCCTAGCTACTACTCCTAGGGCCAGTTCTTTTGGCGACTTCCCCAGCTTTTCCCACAAGACTAGTCACAGTGGAGTGTAACAATAAGGCGCCTCACTCATTTATTTGGGCTTCTAAACTACTACTCCGTCCTGGTTTATTCCTCACCATTGTAATTTGTGCTAAATTTTGACCAAATATTTAACTGGTTTATTCCTCACCATTGTAATCCCTCCGTCTAGGTGTGTAAGTCATCTTACGAAAACCAAATAATCCCAAAACACTTAGGCGTGGTGCATTAACTTCTACCTCGTTTCTTGTTTCTTGACATATCAACCAATAAGAGATAAAGAGTGTGCATGCTTTTAATGACTTGAGATATCAAACACGACATGCAGTGGTTAGTTCATTGCATGCAATACTATTAATTAGCAAATAAACATTAACGTTTCTCATTTTCTCCTCCTCCTTGGTCACGGTGCACAGCCTAAGATGACTTACTCACCTAGACGGATGGAGTAGTGCATGTGACATGCACTAACATTTCATTAGTTAAATTTATGATCAAAATTTGGCACAGATTACAATGGGGACCAATAAACCAGGACGGAGGTAGTAGTTATGGGATTACTAATCTAGAAGCCTAAAAGAACTGGCCCCTGGTACTCCTACTAGTAGTAGTACTCAAGTTGGAATTCCAATTGCATGGCACAACTTGTTAGGCAAAAAATTCGATACATGGTGTAGGAAGCAGTTTGGGAATTTGCATGCCTTTCCAACTAGTGAGATACTCCGTACAAAGTACGGTAGAGAAATAACCACAGAGAAGGAAGCTACAAGTAAACAATCAAACGAGCATTTTTGCATTTGTTTTGCATTGAATCGTTTCACAAGCTTTGACTAGTGCTATTTTTCTACTTTTACAAAAACCGCATCGTAATGTTAAAACGTGCATTTGCACGTAGATAAGTAATAGTAGTACTCCCTCCGTCTAGGTGTATAAGTCTTCCCTCCTTCTTGGTCATGGTGCACAACCAAAGATGACTTATTGACCTGGACGGAGGGAGTAGCACAGTCTGCAAGCATATATCGAGAGAGACGTGTAGTGCGATAGTATATAGTAAAGTTTGTGCTATATGCACGTACTTGCAAAATGCGTACGAATACACAAGGTTTCCAAACTTTCCCTTTTACACAATTAAGGATGCTAAAAATTCCTGAATGTTCGGGATTTATCATTTGCGTCCCAAAACTGATGAGATCGCCTTACGAAACAAAAATTATACTCCTCCTAAAAGCAACGGCGCTCGCAGGAGCACTTGCGGCGTGCCAGGAGTGCCCTGGTGCGCGACCGTTTCCCAGCGCGCCGACACAACGCCTCTTCCTCAGCCTCGCAACTCGCGAGGTGCTGATTGGCGGCGTGCCGGCGGGCGAGCGCGATCTCACCGGTGTGGTGATCCGGCGCCAACAGGTAATCCTCCTCGATGGAAGCGTGCACCCGGTCCATGTACCGCCAAGCGTAGATGAGGCGCTTGGGCCCGACTGCACTCAGGGCGTCGGCACAGGAGTCGTTCGCCACCCTCACGGCCCTCGCACGAGCCTTCTGCCAAAGAGCCAATTGCCTGACTCTCTCGGACGCGACATAGGCCTCCCAGGCAGCTTGTTCCGCGATGCGCTTCTCTTCCTCGGCCTTCTTCTTCGCCTCTATTTTGGCACGCTCTGCTGGAGGCAAAGCCTCCCACAAGGCGACATCCATTTATTTCCAAAGCTCCTCAAGGCTGGGGGGCTCGGCGGGCGACGCGGCGTTCTCCTCGTAGCGGGGAGCTGACGCGTCCTCCGGCGCGCGTGCTGACGAGATTGGGAACACCGACGCGTCCACCTCGACGCTTCATGGCAAGGAGCGGAACGCCAACGCGTCCTCCTCGACTAGTGGCGGCGAGGAACGGAACGGCGATGCGTCGCGTTGCGGCGAGGAGCGGAACGCCGACGCGTCCTCCTCGACTAGTGGCGGCGAGGAACGGAACGGCAACGCGTGACCATCCGCGTGGTGCAGCGAGGGGCTCCTAGGGCTTGGGAGGGGCGATGCCATGGTGGTCGACGTGAGAGGGAGGGGGAGGAGATAGCGATGAACGTGAACGTGAGGGGGAGGAGATAGCGATGTCGTGGGAGGCGCAGTATTTATAGCGAGCAATGGCACACCTATGTAAGATATGGATTGAGTTGCACTGACTTAACTGCAGGTCGAGTTGCATCACTGACATGTGGGCCAGACCCCTGTTGGGCCCATATGTCAGTGACCCAATGCACCTATAGTTAAGTAACAGCTACGTGGGCATATTTGTTGGAGTAAATTACGGGGGAGCGAAGGGGTGGAAATATTGCTGGTCACAACGGATTGGACGAGCGTGGGGGGAGGAGAGTCATGCATGCAGATTTTTTCACATGGGGTGGAGTGGTGGGACCGCCGGAGGGAGAAGGAGAGTTTGGCAGGTATATTGTTTCCACACATGGAGAGGAAAAGATTTGGAGATGAACGGGCTTCCTTCAGGTATGGGGAACGGTGCATAATAAGTCATCTTGCATGCCGGGCTAGGTATAGTCTCAAGTCATTAAAAACATACACGCCCCACACATGTTCATATTTCAAGGTGTACTAAATTATTGCATGCGATGATTAAGGCTAGCCATAATGGTGGTATCTTAGCTGGTATCATGCACACGGGAATAGCAAACATGCTGATGTGGCAAAAAATTAAAGAAGAGAGGGGGTTAGAGTAACTAGTGTTCATGCATGCATTGGTAAACACATTTTTTTTGTGAAGAACGACAACACTAGTTGAGTACTTTTGCAGACTTCAAAAACTATTCCACCGCCTCTACTATCTTGCTAAGAGTAGGTGAAAATTTTGAATCGAGCCCTTTAAACTAGAAGGGAGGTAGTGGTACTCTAATAGCTAACCTTGTTGTGATGACAATATAGGACATGGCACGCACCTGGATGGAGGAACTAGTCTGCATTGTGCATTTAAGTTTTGTCTGAAGTCAATGTACCTCTACTTTCACCAGACTTATAGAAAAATGTGTCAACATTCACAATGTCAAATCAATATTTTTACACTCATTATAAAACATAGTTCTTATACTCATTATAATCAGTATTGTAGATATTGATATTTTTAGTATAAATTTGGTCATGGGATTTCATTGATGCCTGTCAAAGCGTGGAGGAAGCGGAGCTTAGGGCTTGCATTGCCGGTCTCTACATAGGTATTTCTCTTCATAATCCTGTAATTTTAGAGACTGATTGCGCTTTTGTGGCAGCGTCTCTTGCATCGGGGGACTATGACAGGTCTGTTATGCGTGACCTGAAGATGAAAGCGTTGAGCATCTCGAAGTTGATCAACAATCTTCAATTGTCAAAGATTAGCCGTTCGGCCAATAAGGTGGCACACTTAATCGCTAAGTATAGCTTTGACAATAGATTAGATGGTATTCTTGTAAATAACGTACCGCCCTGTGTGGTGAATATTGTATCGAATGAGTGTACTGGTGTGGCTGGTTAATTAATATAAGGTGGTGTTCAAAAAAGTATAAATTTGGTCAAACACTTTGCAAATGGTTGACGGGAGTAAAAAGGACCAGAGGGAGTATCATGCATGCGGAGTAGGCAAAAAAAATTGCTTGTCTAAAAAAGGCAAAAAAATTTTGCTCATTTATAGCCGGTCGAAGTCTCAAAGGGCGCGACCGCACGAGGGAGGCGAAGGTCATGGGAGGCGCGACGTTTGATGGAATAACTGAAGTTACATCCACGCGCCGGCATGGCGTGCGAACAGGCAGAAGCTATACCGTCAAGCCTACGATATGGGTCTAGTAGACATGACATCTAGTGGGTCCCGCATAGTTCTTAAGAACTCTTTGGGGGCTAGCAGCCGTTTATCCACCGGGCAAGCCAGCAACCCCACGTTGTTCGCACGCCCTACTCGTCCCTGTCTTCTACCTTACAACGGTTCGCTCCCAGTCGTCCCGTCCTTTCACATTAGTTCGCTCCCAGTTTTTTTGCGGGGTACAACAGTTCAACTTCTCCTAACCCTCCTCCAAAATCCATGGCCTCCCAAATCTCCATGGTCGCCGCTAAGTACCAGGTTAGAGCCATCACCGGCGATCAGTTCATCGTCATCTACATACGTGGATCCGAGACGGTGAAAGCATGGCTTGCTCGCTTCCTACACATGTTCAACAGTTCAACGGATGAGTGGGTCACTGGGCTAGATGTTGAGTACACCACAGTCCTGGGACGAGAGAAGGATCTAAAGGACGAAGAGAGGAAGAAGCCCGCTGTGATCCAGGTTTGCGTACATAACGTTTGCTTGGTCTACCACATATGCCATGCCGACGTTGAGTGCCAGGATTTTAAGAACTTCCTCAAGGACAAAAGAGTGAAATTCATTACTGTAGGCTTTAAGAACGACAGTGATGTCCTGCGTCGGATAGGTCTCGTTGTAGGCCAGCCTTTCAATCTCCAGAAGGCAAGCCTGGTGTCCTCCTCTCAACCTTCAATGCTGACCCTGGCAGCAGCCATGATTGATCCTTCGTACGCTGAACTGAAGAAACCTCATCACGAGTTTCATCATGCATGGGAGTCAAAGACATTAGATGAAGATCACATCCTGTACGCAGCAATGGATGCCTACCTTTGTTTAAATATCTACAAGGGTTGGATGAAGAAGCAGAGCCCAGTGTCCGGTTGAAGCAAAGAAGCGTCGGCGAAGAGGAAGAGGGACGAGGACGAAGTCGAGGACGTGGACTCTGAGTAGGTGGCAGTGCCGTCGCTCATGCTAGTTCTACTGCAGTGTCAAGCGGACTAGTTGCTTAGTTTATTTTCAAGGGTGTATTGTGCTGAGGCCCCAGCAAAACTATGTTTATGTTCTTTCTCGTTATTTGAACTCTTTAGTACGTACAGTAGTACTAGTACTATTTCTTACTACTGTTCTTCTTGCAGTTGGTACTACTGCTCGTATCTTCGTGTTCCTACTGTACTTAATACGTTCGTACTAGTAGTATAATTTGGGTCAGTTGATTTGTGAAAGAAGTTCGACGGAGCGAAGGAAGAAGAAGACAGAAGAGGTGGAAGAATCCCTTCTAGCCATCCATGTTGCATCAAACGGCTCACATGAGTCGACTGACCCAAATTGCTCCTTCAGATTGCAGGATCCACGTGGCATTCAAGGTCTCGAAGGTAGATATCGCGTCAGCACCTGGTTTGTGGGCTCGACGCGCGCGTGACCGGCTTCCGTCGCGACAGCCACCATGCGCGCCTCCTCCGCGCGGGCGGAGAAGACAATGACATGCTAGTTCCTCCTTGCCGGCGTGCTGGAGCACGTGCTCGTCCTCCTCTTTGTACGATGCGTGCATAGACGCGGCTCCACTAGCTGCTCGCGTGCTTGGCAGCACGGTGGCATCGCGAGGAGGGACTGCAGACGACATGAGCGGGCGAGCCTTCGGCTTCATGGCACAGGGATGGTGGCGGCACGACGGTGATTGGCGAGAAATTGTTGGCCGGAGCAGGCAGGCGCCGGCATGCGCAACGGCGGCGGCAACATATTGATGAGTGCGTGTGTGGGAGCTTACTTTAGTTTTATATATAAGGTTGGTCAAACTTAAAATAAAACCGTACTAGTACACGTAAACATTAGACTTAGGCAGCGCTATTATTAGTTAGTACCACAACCACGATACGGAATCCTGTGCAAGCACGTGAACCGCGGCCGCGCGGTCGAT
Source organism: Triticum monococcum (assembly GCA_034509565.1). Taxonomy (NCBI): domain Eukaryota; kingdom Viridiplantae; phylum Streptophyta; class Magnoliopsida; order Poales; family Poaceae; genus Triticum; species Triticum monococcum. The sequence continues at coordinate 395,925,625 of CM067845.1, read as the reverse complement.
CGAACGGTGCGTCACCGTGTCGCGCTCGAAGGACATCCACCGAACCTTTTTGTGTGTGTGAAAACAATCCTCGAATATTACTCAACTTTTTTTTCCTATGAAAGTTCTTGACGCTGCAATATTTCCATATATTTGAATTTATCTCCAGTTCGTGTTTATTTGGATTTGGACATTTTAGGTGCGCCCTAGTTTTTCTAATACTGATTTTGTGTGTGTGTGTGACTAAGAGAGAACGTGTGTATGTGTCCATATGTGTGTTGTGGCGGAAGGGCAATGTGGAGACGGTGTGCGTGTGATACAGACATAGAGAGGTGTGAATGTGCAAATGATCATGCATGAGTGAGACATAGACAGATGCTGATACGTTGTGTATACATGAGAGAATGGTCTTCTAGTTTACTTGTGTGTGTGTGAGAGAGAGAGGGAGAGAGAGACAGAGAGAGGAGCATCCGTAACACAACAACCATCTCTCTTGGTTCATCCGTCCCTCGCACGGTCGCATGCAACACATGCATCAACGCGCACATTTTGACACCCTCACCCGGCCCCTGCCCACCTCAAGGCCTGCACAATCTCTTTGTTAATACCCATTTCTCTCCTTAGGTTTGTTTTCTCTCAATATCTGACACACCCACACACACGCAGCATCACACACACACACACACACACACACACACACACACTCCCTGAGCACACAATTCATCCCCATCCAAGGTTATACGGGGACCACTCTCGCTTGTGCTTCTTTGCACCCCAACATGCACACCACCTCAATCTTCAAAGAGGGCATCGAGCAGATCGAAGACGACAACCACACCGCGCTAGAGAATGCGGGGTCATTTGGAAGCAGGGTGATGTGACGACGGCTGACTGACTCCTCCCCCCACCCTCTCTCTCTCTTGCACAAAGTCACCAATCCCTCTCTCCCCCGCACAAAATTGTTAATCCCTCAACCCACGAGATCCTTCCCCTCTCATCCATGTTTTTCCAGCTCTCTCATCAAACATGTTGTCTCTTCTCCTTCCACGTATAAAGAATCCAGATGCACATGCATCTCATGTATATTACATGTATCCATCTTTTTCACAGACCCAACTTCTTCCTCTCTCTTTCTCTCTCTATCTCTCTGTTTCTGTCTCGTTAGGTTTGTCTCCTACTCTCTTGTCCACATACATACAATCTTTCCCGCCCTATCTGCTCCATCTTCAAAAGCTCTCTCTGCACGTTTCATTCACACATTGGGATAAGTCAAAATGTTGCTTCTATAATGGCTGATGTAGAGTTATGGTTGTTTTTGTTGCATCCTACAAAGTAATAACTATGAAATGCATTTAGATTCCCATTTGACTGGGATTATGTGAGTTTGAGCATGTTGTGAAGTACTATAGACATTGTATACATCTTGGGATTCGACAATGATTGTAATTATTGAATTGTATAGACCATTACATTCGAAGTCAATGGCCTAATATATTTATTTCACAATTTCAACAAATGATTAGTTCACTACAAACTAAGAAAACAAATGTGTACTCCCTCCATTTTTATTTAAGTCCGCGTATTAGCATTGGTCAAAGTCAAGTTTTGTACAATAACAAATAAATACCATTAGATTCATTATTGAATGTACTTTCACATCATATATATTTGTTATGGTAAATGTTTATATTTTTCTATAAACTTGGTCAAACTTTAGGAAGTTTGACTTCGGTCAAACCTAATATGCAGAGTTTACTACTACTACTCGCTAGTTGCTTAGCCGAATCACTAAACACGCCACACGGGGAGTCCAGTGTCACAAAATTTTGAGGTCGGCGGGAAAATCTCCCGCGACCCTGATTCGAGCAGTGGGAAGTTACCATCATATCCTTCGGAACAGGCCTACGGATGACGCCTGGTAGGGGGTTGTTTTCGTAACTCCAGGTTCACCCTACCCAACCAACCCCACCCCGGCACCCAGAGTAGTACACCTGAATACTCCCCATTTTCTGTCCCCACCGCAAAATAGACTTCTCCACGGCACCGCAACCTTCGTGCTCCTCCCCTTTACATCGGTGCACTCGTCCACCGCAGCGCATCTGCCTCATCGACAACCTCGTACGCCGCACTGGAGCTGGTCCACCATCGTTCTCGTACACGGAGCCTCTTCCCCGGCATCGTCTTCCACGGTCTCGGATCTACTTCCCGGAAGCCGACGCCAAGCGCAGAAGTACCACCGTCGTGGACAATGAACTGACTCCTGTTGCCGACCATGACTCACAGAGGCTGCCGCGACCATCGTTCTCCTCCTTGATTGGTAATGTGTGTATTGAATCACTTAGCAGTACATGTGCAGTTCCAATTTTGTTCATACCTACCCTTCAAATTTCCTGGGTGCTATTGTTCCCGTAAAAGTAATTGGTTATAGCCTCCATTGTCCAACAGAATATCAGCTTGTAATTGTCCGTCGCTCCTGTATCGCGCTGTGCTTGGGTAGGTTTTTCATCTGCAACCAGTAGTGTGGCAAATGATGGAAATGTTTTTAGAACTAGCAAGATGCCCATGCATTGCACGCATCAAGATGCATTTGTATGGGTAGTTTATCTTGTGGGAGAAAAGGATGAACGAGGGAAGGCCTTATTTGCAAATCTGGAGAGGGGTAGTTGAATTATCTTTTTTTATCTATCTATGCTGAGAACTATCCTCTACTCTTTAGTATCTACTTCTCGATCTCAGCACTGTAAACGCTTTTTTAAAGCGCCGCGCGTTGCGATTCTGTTGGAGATGCTCTAACATGGCAGACGAGTGCTTTAATGTTGCCCACAAGATGCTCGAGTATTACTAGTAGTATATTTTTCTTGCCATGTTGAGATTTTAAAACCACGAGTGCGAACATGCAGAGGAGCAATGTGGACCAAACACGGGATATTCGGGACATCTTCAAGGAGCGTGGCAAGTTAAAGAGGAGCTGCACCGAACGTGTAAAACGAGCTTTGGTAAGTAACACCCTTTCAATTACTTTCGTGTAGCCTCGTGTTCTTCGATGTGTATATGTTGTAGTTTCTGTTTCTCTTAAGCGTGGTGTTCTTCGATGTGTAATAAGAAGAGTCTTAATCGTCCTAATGCTTTCATTTTTAGCTTGATGTAGGAAGTGGGTGTTCTCACCTTGTTGTTTGCTTTTATTTTATTTTTTCCTTTTGAATTCACTTCTCCGAGTTCTGTTTATCTAGCTTCTACTAAATGGATCTAGGTTGCTCTGAGTATTGATCTAAAAAAGAAGTAACTTCATGTCAGGATGCAGTTCCTGCGAGGAGGGAAGTATGGTCAACCTCAAGATCATGTTTCCAAAATGAGGTTGGATTACACACAAGGTGCCAGTTCCCTAATGATGCTGGATTAGACACAATGTGCAAATTCCCAGATGACGCTGGATTACACACAAGCCAGGTGGAGTCGTCAGCTGTTCGTGTCCTCGTGGCATTAGTAAAGGCTGAAAGAAAGCGTGCAGCAGCCCTTGAGAATGTAGCTGAGTTCCTGAAGAAGTGAAAAGAGCAATCAGATGCTCTCTTCACCCAAGCCAAAGAAGAGATGGAAGAAGCCAGAAATAAGCTAGCAGAGGCAGAGCAGGCTAGGCGTCTCCTGCTATCTAAAACTATTGTCAATACAAAATTTCCTTCATAATAGCTAGGTTCAAATGTTTATCCAGTCAGCATGCCTGTTGTGATGTCCGTGCATCTACTGATGTGGCACAAAATGTTTTTTCGGGCATGTAATAACAGCAATTACTTTCCAAACAATAACAGACGAAGCATTGGACATGGTATAGTTCACGCGCAAGCCCGAAATTCCAAGTTCAACTTCCACATCAAACTCATGTTCACAGATATCTGCACATTCATACATAATGTCCTCAACCATGATTCACTTCAAAGCAAAAAAAATGTGAGGAGAGTTGTAAATAAAGAAAATCCTCTACTAGTTCCTGCTACCAGTGCGAGCACAACAAGTCAAGACCATGCGTAAATTAATTATATTTTAGTCATTTTTTGTGTTCTAAAATGCCTGCCGGCTCGTGGAAGGATGTGTTGCCGGCACATGCGCAGATTCAATGAAGGCAGGCAGGGTAGTCTTAAGCTGGTTGCATGCGGCGAGGAGGCGTGCTCAGCCGGGCCTGCAGCGAGTGCGGCCCTCTTGGCCAGCGCGCCGGTTCAATGCCTGCGCTATGAGAGGTCGCGTCCGTGTCAGAGCAATCACTCCCTCCAGCCCTTTTTTGTTTGGGTATAACAAAATCTCGTTTCCCATTCACATTTTACAAGTAAAATTCATGGACAAACTTTGACCCAAAGTACGATGGGGACTAGTAAACCAGAATGGAGGTAGTAGTTTTTTTAATCAAAGAAGGGTTTCCCCTTCCGATTTTCATTACTGAAAACCAGCATCTAAATCTAAACCATAGTATTTGCCCTAGAACTACCAGGTTCAACATCTCGCAACATAAACCCATACAACCTCCATCGCAAAAAAACCATACAACCATACGCCAAGGAGGTACGTAGTACTATGAATTCCATTTTCACTCCATACCAATCATTCTAAAAACTACTTACTACTTATAACGCGCCAATTAAAATCAAAACTCTTAACCCCGCTAAAAACGATATTTTAAACGTGGCTACTCGATCTGTGGCAACTGGCGAGCCACCGCGCTCCAAGTCATTCACCTGCGGTCCCGACCATCAACTCCTACGGATCAAATTATCACGCGAGCTGACTATCCCTACAAAGGTGCTCCACCACGTACCCGGTACCCGCGAATGCAGGAATCGTGCACCTAGGGTTTTAGGGTTTATTTGTTAACGTCGCCTTTACGTAACACTCATGTGTGTGAGACAGCGAGAGGCCGACTGCGTGTGTGCGCCTCTTCTCTTCGTATATGTACTCCACCATTTGTCTGGTGTCCAAAAAAATTATAATAACTACTAGCAATGTGCCAATGCGTTGCCACACGATCAAAGTAGATTAATACATATTCACCGATTTGATAGAAAACAAGTCTAGTTTTGAAATACGTATATCACTAAAAATATGTTATGTTTCACTCAAAATATATTCCTTTGGCGGTTTTGATGAGATAAGGGAGGAATGTTGTTGGTTTCAAGATTCGAGAAGTGGTATATGTCTAATTTCTACTCTTACTAGCAAGATGCCCGTGCGTTGCACGGAACATCAAGATCTTGTGGGAGAAAAGGATGAACAAGGGAAGGCCTTATCTGCAAATGTGGTGAAGAGTGCGGGTAAATTGTCATATTTTCCTTCCTATCCGTCAGATATAAATTGGACGACCTACATTGCAGGATGGCAGGCCCACCATCATCACCAACTCTATTTTTTATCCCTACTCTTATAAAAAGCATTGTCGGTGATGATCGTGTGCCTGCCATCCTACAATATAGGCCATCCGATCTATATCTGACGGATAGGAAGGAAACTATGGTAATTTTGCAAAAAGATACCCACACCCCTCTCCACGTTTGCAAATAAGGCCTTCCCTCGTTCATCCTTCCCCCCCACAAGATAAACTACTCATACAAATGCATCTTGATGTTCCGTGCAACGCATGGGCATCTTGCTAGTTGTTGCAAAAAGCCCATGTATGTGTGAGAGAGAGGGAGAGTGGAGGAGGACGGAGTGCATGTGTGACAAAGACACAAGGAGTGTGTGTGCGATAGGTATCAGCTTAAAATGAGGCGATAGTGTGTGTGTGCACGATCGAGAGGGTGTGTCTCAAGAAGGGAAGAAAAATCTACATAGATACAAGGAGCGGGAGAGAGACATGTATGCGATGGTGGAAGCACGAGTGTGTGGGTGTATAAACCTATCTAGAGGCTAGCTAGTCGATAAATGTTTGTGAGAGAAATATGAGTCGGGGTGCGAAAGCGAGAGTTTTGTGTGTGTGAGAGAGAGACGGTAGTCGGGAAGGGGAGTGGAAGCAGGAGTTGTGTGTGTGTGTGTGTCTGTGTGTGTGTGTGTGAGAGAGAGAGAGAGGAGATGGTAGTCGGGGTTATCTGATCAGTAAACAAATGAATAATGTCAATCTGGGATGGAGACGAAAAGGAGACCACTACAAATGTTGTGTCTACAGGAGAGAGAGAGAGAGAGAGAGTAATTTTAGTGGTATGAGTCATATGTAGAGACATATAGGGTGTGTGAGAGAATCCCATAGAGAGAAAGACAAAGTGAAAGACGAGTGGAGACTGTGTGTGTGGCGGTGAAAAAGAAAGCTTAGGTACCGAGTGATACCAGAGACCAGTAGAGACGTGAGAGATAATGAAAACTGTGTAATGTATAATGATAGGGAGAGTGTGACACTTCTCAAGGGAGACGTCGAGAGACCATGTTTGCGAGGATAGGAGAAACATGATGTGAGCGTGCGGGTGAGCTGGAGAAAAGAGAGTGATAGCTACCTGAAGGAGCATGCATGCGAGAGAGATGGGCGTGAAAGGAGTGAACAAAAAAGGGATTCAAATATTTGAATTCGAGATGATGATACATGTAATCCATACTCGAACCAAAATTGTTCTATCAAACATGCATACTCATATGAATTCACGCACATCTTTGTTATTTAATATGTATATATTACTGATCCATACATTTTAGTAGACCATAATTTGGTTAATTTTTTTCGAATTCAACCTTAAGATTTCGAGATCGTTGTATTTGTAAATCATATTATACATATAAAGGAGCAGAATTCTTTGTTGTGCTTTTGAAAGTATATATAAAAAATGATGTATATAGAATGTAATTCCAATTGAAAATGGATCCCGCCCAAAAAAAAGAATACAAACGGGATTCGAATTGAGTTGGCATGGTTAACGTGCACTCTGCAAAATTTGAACGAAGCGGGGAAAGTCGCAGTAACCGCCTGAAACCAAAATCTGCGAGATGGAAATCACTACTGCCTATCCCTGCCACGCAAAGCCTATTTGCTGGATTTCTATAGGTTTCGGTAGGGGTAGGTTTGTAATTTCAGGCAAACATGATGTAACCGCCTCTCACCCGGATTCATACACAGTGGGCGCCAAAACACAGTGTGTCCTCGGCCGAAATCGACTCCCTCCCCGATTCATATTCATACACGATGGGCGCCAAAAACAAACTCTCGTCGGCAAATATTCGGTGTATGCGAGATTACCGTCCTATCCCCAACCAACTAATGTTGCTGTGATGTAGTAGAAATTTGAAACGGGGGCTAAGTTTGTAAATTCCCTCGCATTTGAGACAAGCGCGCCCTGAATACATGCTTCCCCCTTCCTCTCTACCTCCCCTTTTCCCCATTCCTACTCCGTGGGCGCCAAAACACCCTCTCCACCCCACCCTCCTTCGTCCGTCGCCGTTCGCCACCCCATCCACCGCCGTCCTCCTCCACCATGCCGGAGCTGATACCCCGATGCCGCCATCCATCACAAGAGATCGACCTCACTCATCCACGGCTTCGGACCAGGATCCTTGCATCCCATCCTCTCGCTTCATCCCCGCCATCGTCCACCTTGCCGGTGCCGCTCCTAGGACCGTCTCGTCCACCGCTCCTATGACTGTCTCGTCCACCGCGCCCCGCCGCCACCGTCTACCCTCCTAGATCAGCTTCCACGCCGACGACAGCCATCGCTACCGCAGCACCATCAAATTCTCAGCAGATGCGTACACGGCGCCGCACCAGAGGTGGTACTCTTTTGTATCTGCTCAACTTATTTATCGCAGAAAGAAAATATATCGCCACTGCTTTACTCTAATTTCTTGTCTTGGTTGCGAAGTTGCCTTTGTCCGGTTTGCACCTTCAGATCCGCCATGGCACTGCTACCTCTTGAGCACTGCGTTGGATTTCCCCGAAGAGGAGAGGATGATGCAGCAAAGTAGCGTAAGTATTTCCCTCAGTTTTTGAGAACCAAGGTATCAATCCAGTAGGAGGCTACGCGCGAGTCCCTTGTACCTACACAAAAACAATAGCTCAACGCAACCAATGCGCTTAAGGGTTGTCAATCCCTTCACGGTCACTTACGAAAGTGAGATCTGATACAGATGATAGATAATATTTTTGGTATTTTTGGTATAGAGATGCAAAGTGAAAAGGAAAAGGCAAAGTAAAAGCAAAGAAATAATAAAGGTGATGGAGATTGATATGATGAGAAAGAGACCCGGGGGCCATAGGTTTCACTAGTGGCTTGTCTCAAGAGCATAAGTATTATACGGTGGGTGAACAAATTACTGTTGAGCAATTGACAGAATTGACCATAGTTATGAGAGTATCTAGGTATGATCATGTATATAGGCATCACGTCCGAGACAAGTAGACCGACTCCTGCCTGCATCTACTACTATTACTCCACTCATCAACCGCTATCCAGCATGCATCTAGAGTATTAAGTTAAAAACAGAGTAACGCCTTAGGCAAGATGACATGATGTAGAGGGATAGTTTCATGCAATATGATAAAAACCCCATCTTGTTATCCTCGATGGCAACAATGCAATACGTGCCTTGCTGCCCCTTCTGTCACTGGGAAAGGACACCGCAAGATTGAACCCAAAGCTAAGCACTTCTCCATGGCAAGAAAAACCAATCTAGTAGGCCAAACCAAACTGATAATTCAAAGAGACTTGCAAAGATAACCAATCATAAATAAAAGAATTCAGAGAAGATTCAAATATTATTCATAGATAGACTTGATCATAAACCCACAATTCATCGGTCTCAACAAACACACCGCAAAAAAGAAGATTACATCGAATAGATCTCCACGAGAGAGGGGGAGAACATTGTATTGAGATCCAAAAAAGAGAAGAGGCCATCTAGCTACTATCGATGGACCCGTAGGTCTGAAATAAACTACTCACACTTCATCGGAGGGGCTTGGATGATGATGTGGAAGCCCTCCGTGATTGATTCCCCTTTCGGCGGAGCTCCGAAATAGGCCCTAAGCTGGGATCTCGTGGATACATAAAGTTGCGGCGATGGAATTAGGTTTTTGGCTCCGTCCCCGATCGTTTGGGGGTACGTAGCTATATATAGGAGGAAGGAGTATTGTCGGTGTCAAAACTGGCGGATCTCGGGTAGGGGGTCCCGAACTGTGCGTCTAGGCCGGATGGTAACAGGAGGCAGGGGACACAATGTTTTACCCAGGTTCGGGCCCTCTTGATGGAGGTAAAATAAAACCCTACGTCCTGCTTGATTGATATTGATGATATGGGTAGTACGAGATTAGATCTACCACGAGATCAGAGAGGCTAAACCCTAGAAGCTAGCCTATGGTATGATTGTATGTTGTGGTTGTTGTCCTACGGACTAAAACCCTTCGGTTTATATAGACACCGGAGAGGGTTAGGGTTACACAAGGTCGGTTACAAAGGAGGAGATGTCCATATCCGTATTGCCTAGCTTGCCTTCCACGCCAAGTAGAGTCCCATCCGGACACGAGACAAAGTCTTCAATCTTGTATCTTCATAGTCCAACAGTCGGGCCAATAGAGATAGTCCGGCTGTCCGGAGACCCCATAATCCAGGACTCCCTCAGTAGCCCCTGAACCAGGCTTCAATGACGATGAGTCTGGCACGCAGTATTGTCTTCGGCATTAGAAGGCGGGTTCCTTCTCCGAATACATCAGAGAAGAATTTGAATATGAGGATAGTGTCCGACCCTGCAAAACAAGTTCCACATACCACCGTAGAGAGAATAATATTTTCGCAGATCTAATTTGCAGGCTTGTTTTGGCAGCATGACGTTATGTCATGGCCCGGCGATTATTCGAACCGTTTCCTTTAACCAGCCCCGCACATAACGCGAGGCAGTTTTTCGACACGTCTCATCAAAGCAGAGATCATGTCCCCTTGTTACGGGATTCTCATCAATACGGGCGTGGGTAACCCAACCGTGCCATCAATTACAGCACTTGGGGGATAAGCGAGTTTTACCAGGCAAGTGGGGACGCTTAGCTTCGTCCGCCCATATAAAGGGATAAGGATTCACCTTTCTATCCATGCCTTCTTCCTCATTTGCTCACACGTTTTCGCACACTCGAGCTCTAGCGCCCAAGTCCACACTTCCCACCTCAACCTTCTCCAACCATGTCCGGAGCGGGAGGCAGGTGTCGGCGTTCTGGGAACGGGGGTCCCCAAACTTGCCTGTCTGCGGCCTGCGGCGTGGCTCAAAGGAGGCCCAGCATGGCCCATCTTCATCAACAAAAGACTCAAGACCCTCGCGAGGGGACAAGCCTCACGGGGCGGACGACACGGCGCGTCCTCAGGCGCAGCCTCTTCAGGCTAGCTCATGAGGAGGCGGAGAAATCAGGGCAGGGTACCTCACGAGGTGCCCATGACGCAAGCCATGACGATCGAGGGTGCCAGGCGGGCGCCAGCGCGCGCAGCGTCCTTCTTTCCTCTTTGGTGCAAAGGAGGCAAGCACAGCCGCGGAGTACCGAGGCATCAGGCAAAGGTTGCCATTTCGGTGCAACGAGACCAAGACCAAGCGGACTACGAGACGGAGGTCACCATGGAGCCCAGCACGGCGTCACCGCAGAGCCTTTCGCAAGCGAAGACCAACTTTAGTCAGGATAAGTGTACTGGATGTTCCCCTTCGAATTGGCCAATTGTTGGCGCCCTTCCCGCTCAATATTTGGGAAGAGGCCCAGGGCCCTTGCCTCTAAATAGGACTAGCCACCCCCAGGGTAGAGGGATCCGAAAGCGAGGGGTTGGTTCATTGGTCCGGCTAGCAAGGAGAGAGAGTGAGTGAGAGAGAGAGAGAGAAGGGTGACTGAACTCCTCCTAGCGGTTCATCGCCCCAGCCAAGAACAGACCCTTGCGAGGCTGTTCTTCCTTGTATCATTCATCATCATCAGCCCCAAGAGGCAATCCACCCACCACACACTGGAGTAGGGTATTACACCACAACGGTGGCCCGAACCAGTATAAACCTTGTGTCTCTTGTGCAGTTCTTTTAGTAGTTTAGATCTTCGTGAGACGGGGAGGTAGAAGGCGTGATCTCCGCGCCCACCCCAGTGTTTGAACCTTAAGGGTCTGCCGGAACCCGTGATCCGACATTTTGGCGCGCCAGGTAGGGGTGCGCTGGAATCCGTCTTCCACCGCCCCATCCTCCTCCGGTCGCCGCATCCATGTACGGCGCCGGTCGAGCTCGCGTCGCCCCGGCGGCCCTCGCCGGTGGGCCTTCTCGTTGTCCCCCATCACCCGCCGTCAACACCACCACCGGCCCGACGGGGAACGAGCGGCGAGCACCCCCCTAGCATCTGCCTACGCGGCGGAGTAGCTGCACCGCAACATCGACGCCTCCGGTCGTTGCGGCCCTCCTGGGCGGCTCGCAGGCGCCACCCACGAGTTGCCACGTCAAGCCTTTTGCCCGCCGGGTCAGCGCCGCTTCCGCACGGCAGGGGGCTTCCCCGGACCGGGCGGCGCGCGAGGCCAGTCTGACCTTCAGCTCGGAGGACCACCCCACCAACCTGGTCGGCTCATGCGCGCTCCCCCTGTTGTGCACCCCCACCACCTGCCAGGTGGCCGTCACCAGAATCCTCGTTGACAGCGGCGCGGGCCTCAGCGTGCTTTCGGTCGAGACTTTCAACCTCCTCTGCATACCCTGGGAGCGGCTGCGACCCAGCCGATCTTTCTCGGGCGTCGGGGGCGGACCATCCGACTCCCTGGGACAGATCCGGCTCCCGGTAACCTTCGGCACCTACGACAACTTCCGCACGGAGATGGTCGACTTCGACATCGCCCCTATCGGCCTCCCTTACAACGCCATCCTCGGCTACCCGGCGCTGGCTCAGTTCATGGCCGCCACGCACCCGGCGTACAACCTCATGAAGATGCCCGGGAGCAGCGGTACCCTCGCCGTGCATGGGGACGCCGGGGATGCCCTGCGAGTACTCAAGCTCGCCTTCAAGACGGCGGCATCGGCACAGCCCGTCAACGCGGAGACCCCTGAGCCCAAGGGGGCTGCGCCCGCCAAGAAGAAGCAGTGTGCCCAAGATTGGTTGGCCAACCCTGTCGTTGTGCCCAAGAAAGGGGGGAAGAAACGCATGTGTGTCGACTTCACCAACCTCAACAAAGCATGCCCGCAAGATCTGTTTCCGCTCCCTCGCATTGACCAGATCGTCGATTCCACTGCGGAGTGCGACCTGCTATGCTTCCTGGACGCCTTCTCTGGGTATCACCAGATCAAGATGGCGGTAGAAGACGTTGAGAAGACCTCCTTCTTAACCCCGTGCGGGGTATACTACTATACATGCATGCCGTTCGGACTGCGTAACGCAGGGGCAACCTTTCAGCGGCTGATGCACAACACCTTGGGCCCGCAACTCGGAAAGAATGTCGAAGCCTACGTTGATGACATTGTAGTAAAATCTCGGGAGGCCAAGACCCTGATACAAGACCTGGAGGAGACCTTCGTGAGCCTCGACGCAGTAAACCTGCGGCTCAACCCGGAGAAATGTGTGTTTGGCGTCCCCTCGGGCAAGCTTTTGGGATTCCTCGTGTCCCATCGTGGCATCGAGGCCAACCCCGAGAAGGTCAAGGCGGTCAAGGACATGAGTCCGCCAAAGACCCTCAGAGAAATGCAGAAGCTCACTGGGCGCGTGACCGTGCTAGGGCACTTCATCTCCAAATTAGGGGAGCGAGCGCTGCCTTTCTTTCAGCTGATGAAGAAAAAGGGGCCCTTTGAATGGACTGAAGAGGCAGATAAGGCGTTTCAAGATCTCAGGAGGTACTTGACCAGTCCCCCAGTCATGGTGGCTCCGCGCCCTCAAGAGCCCCTGCTGCTTTACCTTGCTGCCACTCCCTACTCCGCCGGCACAGCCCTGGTGGCGGTTAGGGAGGAGCGCCGAGTCAAGACCACAGCGGCAGCCCGAGGCAAGACAAAACGGGAACAAGGAAAGCCTGCAGAAGCCGCAACCGCAGTTGAGGAGGGTCAGCTGCCGAGGAATGCACCGGAGGCAGGAGAGGCCGCACGCCCGGATGGTCCACCTCCCGAGGCCACGTCATCTCGTGAGGCGCCCTTACCTCTCAAGGGCGCCACGACCCCAGATACTCTCAACGTTGTTGAGCATGCCGTCTACTTTGTTAGCACGGTGTTACGGGACGTGAGGGTACGGTACCCAATGCCTCAGAAGCTCCTCCTCGCGCTACTGGTAGCCTCGCGCAAGCTGCGTCACTACTTCCAGGCTCATCCCATCAAAGTCGTCTCATCGTACCCCCTGGAGAGAGTGCTCAGGAGCCCTAACTCAGCCGGAAGGGTCACCGAGTGGAACATGGAGCTGTAGGCGTTTCAGCTCGAGTTCAGCACAACCAGGGTCATCAAAGGAGCAGCGTTGGCGGATTTCATAGCGGAATCGGCGGAGGCACCAGGCCTCAGGGACAACGAGGATCCGTCTCTCTCTCCAGGGAGTGAGGCGCCAGAAGGCCGGGTCATGTACTTCGATGGGGCGTTCTCCAGACACGGCGCGGGGGCTGGTGCGGTGCTGATATCGCCCACTCAGGATAAGCTCTACTATGCCGTACAGCTCTGTTTCCAGCAAGGTGAAAAGGTCTCCAACAACATTGCAGAATATGAGGGACTGATAGCCAGGTTGAAGGCCGCAGTAGCCCTGGGAGTGAAACGCCTCACCGTCAAGGGCGACTCGCAGCTCCTAGTCAACTTCTCCAACAAGGTGTACGAGCCGAAGGATGAGCATATGGAGGCCTACCTAGCGGAGGTCCGCAGGATGGAAAAGCAGTTCTGGGGGCTAGAGCTGAAGCACGTGCCCCGTGGCACCAATCAGGAAGCTGACGACATAGCCGGACGGGCATCCAGGCGGTTGCCGCAGGAACACGGCGTCTTCGAAGAGCGGCTCTTCAAACCTTCAGCACAGCCAACATTATCAAAGATCGCTCAGTCTCGAGAGGAGCTCCCCCAGCCGCCAGCCTCGGGAGCCCTGGTCTGTGGGCCGACCTCAGGAGCACGCCTGCTCCTGACGATGGAACCTCAGGAGGAGTGCTGGATCGCAGAACTCCGGAGTTATTTAACGCAAGGGGCCCTACTGGAAAAGGAAGAGGAAGCGGAGCGTGTGGCATGGCAGGCCACGGCATACTGCATCAGAGATGGAGAACTTTACCGGAAGCGACCAAACGGTGTATCTCTACGCTGCATCTCCAGGGAGCAAGGAAAGGAACTACTGGAGGACATACACGGCGGAGACTGCGGACACGACTCATCATCACGGACCCTCGTCGGCAAGGCATTCCATAGCGGGTTCTATTGGCCCACTGCGCTCAACGACGCAATCGAATTGGTAAAGGCTTGTGAGGCCTGCCAGTTTCATTCCAAGCAGATCTATCAACCGACAGGGGGCCTGCAGACAATACCCATCTCGTGACCATTCGCAGTTTGGGGGTTGGATATTCTGGGCCCGTTCCCTCGAGCGCCAGGGTGCTACCATTACCTCTACGTCGCCATTGACAAGTTCACCAAGTGGGCAGAAGTGGAGGCTGTCCGTACCATCTCCGCTGGCTCCGCGGTCAAGTTCATCAGGGGTATCGTGAGCCGGTTCGGGGTGCCGAATCGCATCATCACAAACAACGGTTCGCAGTTCACTAGTAATCTCTTCAAAACATACTGTGCTAACCTTGGGACGCAGATATGCTACGCTTCGGTGGCACACCCGCGAAGCAATGGGCAGGCCGAACGAGCCAATGCGGAGGTCCAGAGAGGCCTCAAGACCAGGACATTTAAGAAGAAGCTGGAGGCCTGCGGCAGAGGCTGGTAGGACGAGCTCCAGTCCATGTTGTGGTCCATCCGCACAACCGCAACCAAACCAACTGGGGAGACCCCGTTCTTCCTGGTCTATGGAGCCGAAGCAGTCCTTCCTCACGAGGTCAGGCATCGCTCCGCGCGGGTCCTGGCGTTTGACGAGGCGCAGCAGGATGCCATGCGGGGGATGGACCTCGTACTAGGGGAGGGACACCGCCAGGAAGCTGCGCTGCGAGCGGTAAGGTACCAACAGGCGCTACGACGATATCACTGCCGCAACATCCGCCCCAGGACCTTCGAGGTAGGAGACCTCGTACTCAGGTGGGTTCTCTCTAGGGAGGGGCTGCACAAGCTCTCTCCCATGTGGGAGGGCCCGTTCAAGGTTGTTCATGTTTCCAGGCCACGCTCCATGCGCTTGGAGACTCAATAGGGGGAGCCGATCCATAACGCATGGAACATCCAGCACCTCCGGAGGTTCTACCCCTAAAACGCCCAGAGCCTGTGAAGCAAGGCGAGTGCCTGTGAAGACCTCCCCTTTTTTGGAAAAGGCCCAGAGCCTGTGAAGCAAGGCGAGTGCCTGTGAAGACCTCCCCTTTTTTGGAAAAGGCCTAGAGCCTGTGAAGCAAGGCGAGTGCCTGTGAAGACCTCCCCTTTTTTGGAAAAGGCCCAGAGCCTGTGAAGCAAGGCGAGTGCCTGTGAAGACCTTCCCCTTTTGGAAAAGGCCCAGAGCCTGTGAAGCAAGGCGAGCGCCTGTGAAGCTATCCCTTTTTGGAAAAGGCCTAGAGCCTGTGAAGCAAGGCGAGTGCCTGTGAAGCTATCACGTTTTGGGAAAGGCCCGAAGCCTGTGAAGCAAGGCGAGTGCCTGTGAAGCTATCACGTTTTGGAAAAGGCCTGGAGCCTGTGAAGCAAGGCCAATGCCTGTGAAGCTCGCTGCCCCGTGACACTCTCACGTAATAATGAGTGGGGCTGTACACGCCCCGGAGTCTCAGGAGCGTCGGCCTCAGGCCCTGGGGCTCCCTCCCACGCCCAGTGGCAGCACTTAGCTCCGCGCTGGTGAGAAGACGTCGAAGACTAGATTAGGTGCCGGACGCGGCTTTTTCATTTGCTTTCCGCAGTTGACGTGTTTACTTGCATTTGAAGTCTTATTGAAGTTGTCGCTGTTGCTGATTTGTGGTTCATCGATTTTCGCTCCTCGCTTTGGTTTCTCTCATAAACGACCTCGCGAGGGATGGTACTCAAACGTCCTCGCGAGCGTTTCTGCTCTAGCCACTGGAAGGTTTCATGGCCCGGGCACGTTATAGGAGCACCCCTCTAGTCCGTGCCCCTCGGGAACCGCGACGCGCACACAGGGCCTGGGTCGGTCGCCCCCCCGGCGGGGGTCAAAGACTATCTACGCACAGGCGTGTAGTCAAGAGGCGCAAAAAATAAGATCAAGGTAATGGCTAAAACGGCAATAATTCCCAACACGCCCCAGCGGGGCTCCATGCAGCTGTTTTGTCTTACACAGGAAACAAAAGGAAAAGGAAAGGACGAGCCTGGCGCAGCCCTCCTCACATCAGCCCGCGGAGGCGACCCAGGCTGCCTCCAGGCCTCAGGAAGACTCCCTCTCGCGCTTCACCGGGGCACGATGGCGGGCGAACGAGCCATCACCTCCCAAGCAAGCTCGACGGCGCGGGGGTTGACAGCGGCCACCGCTGGAGGAGTCGCTTGAGGAAGAGTTGACGAAGCTTGGGGAGTCTCGGGCGCCGCCATCCACGTGGGCGCTATCTCCTCTATCACCGTCGGAGCGGGGCCCCCGGCCGCGGTCGTCGTCCTCAGGGGAACACCCCGCGCGGCGACCAACTTTCCCAAACACCCTCACATAGAGGGTGGCGTCGCCGTCAAACCTGAAGTGCAGGGTGCACCGGCGCCCCAGGCCACGAGCGCGGGCGAACGCCTGCCAGCCACGGGTTAAGGCCAAGCCCCTGTTGGCGGAGACCTCTAGCGCGGCCCACGAGGACCTGCTGCAGCAGCCCTCCGCCTGGAGCCAGAGGCCACTAGGAGCACCGACCGGGAGTTCACCAAGGAGGAAGCGAGGGAGTTGGAGCCGGGCGCTAGTCGGCTCCGCCGACCAGACGACGAACTCTGGCAGCACCTGTGCAGCGGGAAAGCGCGGCCTGGGGGAGCACGCAACCCAGGCGCGTCCCTCGGCCACAACGGCTTGCCCGCCCCCGCGCTGGGAGCCGCCACCATGACCACCAAATGCTACCGGGGCGGCCACCGGATGCTTCTGAGGGCGCCCATGACCGCGCTTGGGTGGGGGAGAGGCAGGATCGACCTGGAGGGCCTTCCCCTTCTCCGCAGCCGAGTACCTCCTCGATGGAGCCATCACACCAAGGCGGGGCAAGAATTGAGGCAAAGGAGAAAACAAGAAGAGATGGACTGGAAGGGCACGCGCCGTGCCGTACTTATAGCCAGCGAAGGCCAACCGCCGGCCTCCACGATCACAGGTAATCATGACACGATCTGCATGCAGGGACTTGTCCAACTTGTGCGATCACCGAGGCGTCATGGGGAAGTGGAGACACCTACATCCCACCAACCGCCACGCGGCGCCCAAGGCCGCAGGCTGTTAGGGCCCACGGTGCTTCGCCCTTGCCCTTTCGCCTCTCGGCACGGCCAAGTCCAAGCGCGCCTTGGGCCCGGGGGCTACTGTCGGCATTCTGGGAACGGGGGTCCCCAGACTTGCCTGCCTGCGGCCTGCGGCGTGGCTCAAAGGAGGCCCAACATGGCCCATCTTCATCAACATAAGACTCAAGACCCTCGCGAGGGGCCAAGCCTCGCGGGGCGGACGACACAGCGCGTCCTCATGCGCAGCCTCTTCAGGCTGGCTCGCGAGGAGGCGGAGAAATCAGGGCAGGGTACCTCGCGAGGTGCCCATGACGCAAGCCATGACGATCGAGGGTGCCAGGCGGGCGCCAGCGCGCGCAGCGTCCTTCTTTCCTCTTTGGTGCAAAGGGGGCAAGCACAGCCGTGGAGTACCGAGGCATCAGGCAAAGGTTGCCATTTCGGTGCAACGAGACCAATACCAAGCGGACTACGAGACGGAGGTCACCATGGAGCCCAGCATGGCATCACCGCAGAGCCTTTCGCAGGCGAAGACCAACTTTAGTCAGGATAAGTGTACTGGATGTTCCCCTTCGAATTGGCCAATTGTTGGCGCCCTTCCCGCTCAATATTTGGGAAGAGGCCCAGGGCCCTTGCCTATAAATAGGACTAGCCACCCCCAGGGTAGAGGGATCCGAAAGCGGGGGGTTGGTTCGTTGGTCCGACTAGCAAGGAGAGAGAGTGAGTGAGAGAGAGAGAGAAGGGTGACTGAACTCCTCCTAGCGGTTCATCGCCCCAGCCAAGAACAGACCCTCGCGAGGCTGTTCTTCCTTGTATCGTTCATCATCATCAGCCCCAAGAGGCAATCCACCCACCACACACTGGAGTAGGGTATTACACCACAACGGTGGCCCGAACCAGTATAAACCTTGTGTCTCTTGTGCAGTTCTTTTAGAAGTTTAGATCTTCGTGAGACGGGGAGGTAGAAGGCGTGATCTCCGCGCGCACCCCAGTGTTCGAACCTTAAGGGTCTGCCGGAACCCGTGATCCGACAGCAGGTGGATGGTCTCCTCCGTCACGGAGGGAGACATCAAGAAGCTGCGCGGAGCCGGATACTTAGCCGCGAACATCGCGCATCGGCTGCCCGTCGCGGGGCAGATCGTCCCTACCCCGGAACCTCACGAGAGGGTAGTTTTCCTTCACCACTTCCTCCGCGGACTAGGGTTTCCCCTCCATCCATTCATCCGTGGTCTCATGTTCTACTATGGGCTGGACTTTCATGATCTGGCCCCGAACTTCATCCTCAACATTTCGGCGTTCATTGTCGTGTGTGAGGTTTTCCTCCGCATCCGGCCCCACTTCGGCCTGTGGTTAAAGACCTTCAATATCAAGCCGAAGGTGGTACGAGGCCAACAAGCAGAATGCGGCAGAGCCATGGTGGGCAAGATGCCCAAAGTTATATGGCTCGAAGGCTCCTTCGTGGAGACAATAAAGGGATGACAATCGGCATGGTTCTACATCACCGAGCCGCGCGATGCCAAATGGGTGGCATCCCCCGAGTTTCAATCTGGATTCCCTACACGGCTCACTTCCTGGAAAGAGAAGGGCTTGTCGTGGGGTTCGTCGGTGGAGCTAGATGGACTCCAGAAATGTATCCGGAGTATGGTGAGCAAGAAGCTCAAGCTTGTCAACATAGTCCAAGTTATGCTCATCCGCCGGATCCTCCCGTGTCAACAATGGGATTTTACCTTGTGGGAGTTCGACCTGGCCCGGCACCAGACTCTGAGCGAGCTCTTTGATATGACGCACAAGGATGTCTGGAAGGTGCTGTTCAAGGGTGCCGAGGTCCCTCCTTCTCTCGCTGAGGACCGTGGACTAAGCGCAAAGCGCCTAGCGCGTTCAGTGAGTTCAATACGTCCCGTAGGACATTTAGTTTCCCTAGATTAATTATGTGCGGGGTCTAATCTCCATGCCTTTGACAGGACTGGGTGGAGATGTCGGGGCAGATTAACTGGCCCCTTTGCCCGAAGATACTGTGGGCGCTCTCCTGACGGAGATGCTGACTCCGGCTCCTTACAAGGTGCCGGAGAAGACCAAGAAGGCCAAGGGAACCCGAAACAGTTCCCAGCGCCAGCTGTTATCGGACTCATCGTCCGATAACTCTGCGGCACACTCCTCCCCCGAAGATGAGGAGGAAGAAGAAGATGCTCCCCCTCCAGGCGGGGGAGACAAGAAAAGGAAGGCCGCCCCAACTAGGGAGGCCGAAGGGTCCAAGAAGGGGAGGACTCTCCTTCCGGACAGTTCCACCGCCGCCGACGAGGGCGAAGACGAGTGGTTGCCCCGGGCCAAGCCCCCGGGGAGATTGTAAGTATTCGGATACCAGAGTAACTCATATAATTCCTTTGTCGCACTGCTTTCCCTAACGCCGAACATGATTATGCAGGCCGTCGCGAACCAGCATCAATGTATCATCGGACGGCTCCTTGGGCTCGTCGGACATGGATAGCGATCCAGTCCCGACCGCCACCTCCCCTCATCCTGCTGACGACGCCGAGGTGCTGTCTCAAGAGGCACCGGGTCGAGGGGAGAGAGTCCTGGAGGCGCCTCAAGGCGAACTTCCGGACTCTGGGAGCCGAGGGGACGGGGCCCCTGAGAGCTGCGAGTTTGGCCCTCAGCCGAACACCGCGCCGGACCCTCCAGTGGTTCCGGGCTCGGGCAGGCGGCCTCCTTCTAAGAGGGCAAGACGCCTGTGCTGGTGACCTCTGTCCATCTAGCGGCGCCAGACAATCTGCTAGAAGCGCTTCGCAGCGCTTCCATCGACGAGGAGCACCGCACTATCATGAGTGCGGTGATCTAGAAGGTTCAGCCCACCAAGAGCGGATTGACTGAAGCTTGTGCCAGCCTTCTAATAGGCTTTGAGGTAAGTGTTTTAAAAATGCAGTAGAAATATTACCGCATAGACAGTAGCCCCTGATGCTTTGTTCGGTGTTCACAAAGAAAAGCCGAACAGAGGATCAAATAATATCGCATGAGTCTAATATAAGTATGTCAATATGCATATGCAGGCTTCGCTCTTGGCATCCGCCGCACTGACTGCGGAGGTCGCCGTACTAAAGTAGGACCTCGAGGGGTCCAGGAAAGAGCTCGGCCTTGCCAAGAGGCAGCTCGAGGAGAACAAGGGTAAGTAATACCCTGTCTATAGATATGTATATATAAAAGAAGACGCGATTGCAAAATGACAGGATCAACGTGTATTTGCCAGGGGCCACGACCGAGGTGGCGACCCTGAAGCAAGCGCTAACCAAGGCCGAAGATAAAGCGGCCAAGGAGCGCACCGAGTGAGAGAAGCACGAGGCTCGGGTGGGCGAGGTGCAGCAAGAGCTCCAGGCTCTCATGGCGAAGTACGAGGCGTTGGAGCTTGACTCAAAGACGCGGGAGTCCGAGCTTGCCGCGGCCCTCGAGAGTGCAAAAAGTGCCAAGGCCGAAGCCCAAAAGGCCCTCCAAGAGATCGACGCGATGAAGAAGATAGCGGCGGGTAAGGCTTTCTATATGCAAAGCAAGCATGTAAAAGTAAATTACTGATTACTTACCCGAATCCGGAGCTCTCTAGGAGCATTCGCAGATTTGCCCCGCGGTGTGTCCGATGCCGCACAATTTTACCAGGCCGATGATGGAAGCTCAACGGAGAAGCTGTTCTGGTCTCAGTATGCTGAGGCCGAACACCCGGTGCCAATGAGCGACCAGCTGAAGCAGATGGTCGAGCTACATAAGGCGGCCGATCGGGCCATGAAGAGCTTTATAGTTCGGCTGTGGCCTGGCGACGCCCTTTCGAACAACTTCTTCATCCTGGTGAGGCGGCTTGTGGATGCCTGCCCGCGGCTGGAGGTCGTCAAGCGATCTGTCTGCATTGAAGGTGCACACCGGGCTTTCGCCCGTGTGAAATTGCAGTGGGTCAAGCTAGACGCCGTGAAGCTGATCAAGGAGGGGCCGCCGGAGGGCAAGGAGCACCGCCACCCCGAGATGTACTACGAGGGTGTTCTGCCGGGTGCCCGTCTCATTGCGGACGAGTGTTCAAAAGATGTAATATTTGAATGAGACTTGCTCATTTTATCCTGTATTTATGAAAACTTGTTTCATATGCGCTATGCAACGCTTGTTTGAATTTAAAATATTACCTTCTATTTGGCTGTTTATCCAATCTGAGAGATGGCTAGCCCTCGGCTTCTGCCCCCATGCCATGAGTGCTGGGCTGTTCGGGGTAAACCTGAGCACTCTTGTTCCCATGTTTGGGTCCTTCGAGGGAGGTGCTCAGCACAGCGAACAAGGCAACCGGACTAATAATGCTTTATCACTCTCACTTAGCCATATAATTCTATAATTTTAAATTTCGGCGAAGCCCCTGGTATTCGGAAGGCCGAATTTGGGGCACGATACACGCCTTAAAGCTGGACAGGGCCGGCCCCTTGCTTTAAGCGGCATAAGTCTTTATGGACTTGAAAACCTTGCCGAACAGCGACCAGTCTCTCGCCTTATCATGACAGTCAGTTTTAGCTTCCTCTACTAAGGTGCTCAACCCAGCAGAACCGGGGCACAATCATAGTAGTTCTCCTAGCGCTACCTTAGCCGATAGAGCAGAACGTAAGGTACCAAAACATAGGAGCCGGGCAAACCCAACATTTGACCAAAGACATGATTTAGAGATGATGCATATAATGCTATAAGTTTGGGGTGCCGCACTTGTGAAAGTGTTCGGACTTTTCACACCGCATTGTGGGGTACGTAAGCCCCTGGTGTATTGGCCGTACCAGAGTGTACGGTTGCAAGGCGTCATTAATGAACACATGGATATATATATATAACAAGAATGCAATAATAGTCGTAATGTCATGCATTGTTTATTCAAAAAATTGCATTAAATCAGAATGATACAAATAGTGCGATAAGCAAAGAGTAGGAATATGTCCCTTCCAAGGGCAAGCTGAGGAATGATATTAAATCGAATATTTCGCTTGTTACTGTAATCCACCTGTGAATTCTATGCTATGACGTAGCTGTCTGCCTCCTTGGTTGCTGCATCATGTGTTCGGCAATAGTGCCGCCGGACAGTGTTTCCAGAGATTAAGGTCCTGAAAAAAAGATAACCAAACGAGAAGCCCCTAGTGCGGTTTAAGCCGCGTCTTGGGGCGTGCCGCAGTTGTGCCCCCCTCCCCATCTGTGCCCATGGTATTTTTAATGAATACGCGCGGCATGAGTTTCGCCGCTGGGCTGGGATTGGGGTGGCCGCCGTATTGCTACACGAGCTCAGATCGCGCCAGGCGGTCTATTTGCCGATTGCCCCGAGCGCGCTTGAAGGTGTCCGGGCTTTGAAGCGCCGAACTGGTTGATTGCCTTGAGAGGCTGTTTTGCGCTTCTGCTGCAAGGGCCGCGGTGTGCTCCTCTGTTCGGAGAGAGTGCTCTGTGTTTCCATTGACTATAATAACTCCGCGAGGTCCTAGCATCTTGAGCTTGAGGTATGCATAATGCGGTACCGCATTGAATCTAGCAAATGCGGTTCGCCCGAGCAGCGAGTGATAACCACTGCGGAACGGGACTATATTGAAGATTAACTCTTCGCTTCGGAAATTATCCGGGGATCCGAAGACCACTTCCAGTGTAATTGAGCCTATGCAATGGGCCTCCACACCTGGAATGACGCCTTTAAAGGTCGTTTTTGTGGGTTTGATCCTTGAGGGGTCTATACCCATTTTGCGCACTGTGTCCTGATAAAGCAGGTTCAGGCTGCTACCGCCATCCATAAGGACTCGAGTGAGGTGGAATTCGTCAATGGTTGGGTCTAGGACCAGTGCGGCAAATCTGCCATGACGGATACTAGTAGGATGGTCCCTGCGATCGAAGGTGATCGGACAGGAGGACCAAGGGTTGAATTTTGGGGCTACTGGCTCCAACGCATATACGTCCCTGAGCGCACGCTTCCGCTCCCTCTTGGGGATGTGGGTTGCGTATATCATGTTCACCGTCCGCACTTGTGGGGGGAACCTCTTCTGTCCTTCGGTGTGCGACTGCCGGGGCTCCTCCTGGTCATCGCTATGTGGCCCCTTGTCCTTGTTTTCGGCAATTAACTTGCTGGCCTGCTTGAACACCCAACAATCCCTGTTGGTGTGATTGGATGGTTTGTTTGGGGTTCCGTGTATTTGACACAAGCGATCGAGTATACGGTCCAAGCTGGACGGACCCGGCGTACTTTGTTTGAATGGCTTTTTCCGCTGACCGGGTTTAGAGCCTTTGAATACGGCATTGACTGCCGTATCCTCGGTATTTTTGCTGTTAATGCGGCGCTTATGTTTGTTGCGACGTGACCTGCTATTGCCGTCCTTGGTATCCGGGGTACCATGGTTCTTTGGTATGTTATTGCTGCGAGCCAGCCAGCTGTCTTCTCCCGCACACAAGCGGGTCATGAGCGTCGTGAGAGCTGCCATAGATTTCGGCTTTTCCTGACCAAGGTGCCGGGCTAGCCACTCATCTCGGATGTTGTGTTTGAAAGCCGCTAAGGCCTCTGCATCCGGACAATCGATGATCTAATTTTTCTTTGTAAGGAACTGAGTCCAGAATTGCCTGGCCGACTCTTCTGGTTGCTGAATTATGTGGCTCAAGTCATCGGCGTCTAGTGGTCGCACATAAGTGCCCTGAAAGTTGTCGAGGAATGCGGCTTCCAGATCTTCCCAACAGCTAATGGAGTCTGCTGGCAGGCTGTTAAGCCAATGCCGCGCTGGTCCTTTGAGCTTTAGTGGGAGGTATTTGATGGCGTGTAAGTCATCACCGCGGGCCATGTGGATGTGGAGGAGGAAATCCTCGATCCATACTGCGGGATCTGTTGTGCTGTCGCATGATTCAATATTTACAAGTTTGAAACCTTCTGGGAATTGATGTTCCATTACTTCGTCTATGAAGCATAAGGGGTGTGTGGCGCCTCTGTATTGGGCTATATCGCGACGCAGCTCGAAAGGGTCTTGCCCGCTGTGTTCGGCCCGGCTGGATTTGCTTTTACTGTATCCAGCGTGAGGTTTATCGTCTCATAGAGTAGTGTGCCCTCGTGATCCATAGATCGATCTTGCATGCTTTGCTTTGTCCTCCAATATGTCTCGCAGGTCTGGCTTATCTCCCCATGCCTTTTTATTTGAATGGCATCGGGGTGGAGGCTGAGCTTTTGGCTGGAATGCCTCTCTATCGCAGCCACGAGGTGGCCGATCAGCCGTATCATACGCTTCCTCCTCCAGTCGGGGTAGTAACCTGCACTTTGGGTAATTCTTGGAGGGGCGCTCGAGTTTATATTCCTCGTCCGCGAGGACTTCAGTCCATCTGTCAGCTAGCAGATCTTGATCAGCTTGAAGCCGCTGCTGCTTTTTCTTCAGGCTATTTGCCGTGGCCATAAGCCGGCGCTTGAAGCGCTCTTGTTCGACGGGATCCTCTGCTATGGCAAATTCATCATCGCCGATGCTTGCCTCGTCTTCAGAGGGGGGCATGTAATTGTCATCCTCCTCCTCTCCATCTGCCGCTCTCTCAGGAGAGCTGGCTCCTCCATCTTCTTGCTCTGAATCTTGCTGGAGGGGAATGTTGTTGTCTTTGGCACTATCTGGAGTGTTATTATCTCCTGTGCCGGTATCACCACTTTTGCTTTGGCAGGACCTAGAGCGGCGCCACTGACATCGGCGCTTGGGTTGCTTCTTGGAGGGGTCATCCTTCGCTATCTCATCGCCATTGCCTTCTTTGGGTGTATCCACCATGTATATGTCGTATGACGAGGTGGCTTTCCATTGCCCTATAGGCGCTGGTTCATGTTCGTCTCCTACATCATCGTCCATACCGTCGATGTCTTCGGAGTCGAAGTCAAGCATGTCGGTTAAATCATCGACAGTGGCTACGAAGTGGGTGGTGGGTGGGCGTTGAATTTCGTCGTCCGCATCCCAATCCTGTTGGTCATAGTCCGGCCAGGGCTCTCCTGACAAAGAGAGAGACCTTAGTGAATTCAGAATGTCCCCGAAGGGCGAGCGCTGAAAGATATCCGTGGCGGTGAATTCCATGATCGGCGCCCAATCGAATTCGATTGGCAGGGGCGCGGATGGTTCGGAGTCCGAAAAAGAGTCCGGCACCTTGGAGTCACGGGCTGCGCAGAGGGTTAGGCTGGTGTTCGGCTCGATCACTGTTGAGACTGCAGCCCCTAAGGCGGTGTCTAACCACCCGTCCTCGATTGGCGCAGTTGGCTCCGAGCTAAGGGTCGGAGCTGATGCGGGCGCGGCCTCTGGGGTACTGTTCGGCGGCAGAGCTAGGTCATACCCATCATGACAGTGCGGCGCGCCCGGCTGTGGCTCGAATCCTTCGAACATCAAGTCTCCGAGGATGTCGGACATGTAGTTCAAACTTCCAAATCTGACCTGATGGCCAGGGGTGTACCTTTCAATCTGCTCCAGATGGCCAAGCGAATTAGCCCGCAGTGCAAAGCCGCCGAATACGAAGATCTGTTCGGGGAGAAAAGTCTCACCCTGGACCGCATCGCTATCGATGATAGTAGGATCCATCAAGCCTAATGGCGACGACACAGAGGAACTCTCAATGAGAGCACCAATGTTGGTGTCAAAACCGGCGGATCTCGGGTAGGGGGTCCCGAACTGTGCGTCTAGGCCGGATGGTAATAGTAGGCAGGGGACACAATGTTTTACCCAGGTTCGGGCCCTCTTGATGGAGGTAAAAGCCTACGTCCTGCTGGATTGATATTGATGATATGGGTAGTACAAGAGTAGATCTACCACGAGATCAGAGAGGCTAAACCCTAGACGCTAGCCTATGTTATGATTGTATGTTGTGCTTGTTGTCCTACGGACTAAAACCCTTCGGTTTATATAGACACCAGAGAGGGTTAGGGTTACACAAGGTCGGTTACAAAGGAGGAGATATCCATATCCGTATTGCCTAGCTTGCCTTCCACGCCAAGTAGAGTCCCATCCGGACACGAGACGAAGTCTTCAATCTTGTATCTTCATAGTCCAACAGTCCGGCCAATAGAGATAGTCCGGCTGTCCAGAGACCCCTAATCCAGGACTCCCTCAAGTACGTCGGTGGAGCTTCAAGGGGCCCATGAGGCAGGGGCGCACCCTAGGGGGGGGGGTGCCCTCCACCCTCATAACCGCCTCATGGCTTTCTTGACGGAGGGTCCAAGTCTCCTGGTGTGACGCCCCCGACTCGACCGTACACTAATCATACACGCAAACGTGTATGATCCAGATCAGGGACTCACGGGAAGATATCACAACACAACTCTACAAATAAAATAAGTCATACAAGCATCATATTACAAGCCAGGGGCCTCGAGGGCTCGAATACAAGAGCTCGATCATAGGCGAGTTAGCGGAAGCAACAATACCTGAGTACAAACATAAGTTAAACAAGTTTGCCTTAAGAAGGCTAGCACAAACTGGGATACATATCTAAAGAGGCGCAGGCCTCCTGCCTGGGATCCTCCTAAACTACTCTTGGTCATCATCAGTGGACTGCACGTAGTAGTAGGCACCTCCCGAGTAGTAGTAGTCATCATCGATGGTGGTGTCTGGCTCCTGGGCTCCAACGTCTGGTCGCAGCAATCGAGTATAGAAAGGGGGAAAAGAGGGAGCAAAGCAACCGTGAGTACTCATCCAAAGTACTCGCAAGCAAGGAGCTACACTACATATGTATGCAATGGTATCAAATGGAATAAGGGTATCATATGTGGACTGAACTGCAGAATGCCGGAATAAGAGGGGGATAACTAGTCCTATCAAAGACTACGCTTCTGGTAACCTCCACCTTGCAGCAGAACAAAGAGACTAGATGGTAAGTTCACCAAGTAGCATCGTGTAGCATAATCCTAACCGATGATCCTTTCCTCGTCGCCCTGTTAGAGAGCGACCACCGGGTTGTATCTGGCACTTGGAAGGGTGTGTTTTATTAAGTATCCGGTTCTAGTTGTCATAAGGTCAAGGTACAACTCCAAGTCGTCCTGTTACCGAAGATCACGGCTATTCGAATAGATTAACTTCCCTGCAGGGGTGCACCACATAACCCAACACGCTCGATCCCATTTGGCCGGACACACTTTTCTGGGTCATGCCCGGCCTCGGAAGATCAACATGTCGCAGCCCTACCTAGGCACAACAGAGAGGTCAGCACGCCGGTCTAAATCCTATGGCACAGGGGTCTGGGCCCATCGCCCATTGCACACCTGCACGTTGCGTACGCGGCCGGAGAGCAGACCTAGCAATCTCCATTACAAAGGAAGTTGCGTTACGCGGTCCAACCCGGTGCGCGCCACTCAGTCGCTGACATCACGAAGGCTTCGGCTGATACCACGACGTCGAGTGCCCATAACTATCCCCGTGTAGATGGTTAGTGCGTATAGGCCAGTAGCCAGACTCAGATCAAATACCAAGATCTCGTTAGGCGTGTTAAGTATCCGTGAACGCCGACCAGGGCCAGGCTCACCTCTCTCCTAGGTGGTCTCAACCTGCCCTATCGCTCCGCCTCAAAGTAAAAGTCGGGGGCCGTCGGGAACTCAGGCCCATCACTACCTGGATGGAGCCACCTGCCCCTTCGGCCCCATCTCCGAACAGTATCATAAGTAATGTAACAGTATAAGTAAATATCATATGGCCGGGATCACCTCCCGAAGTGATCATGGCCCAGTAGTATAGCATGGCAGACAGACAAGAACATAGGGCCACTGATGGTAAACTAGCATCCCATACTAAGCATTTAGGATTGCAGGTAAAGTATCAACAGCTGGAGCAACAATGACAGGCTATGCATCGGAATAGAATTAACGGAAAGCAGTAACATGCTACACTACTCTAATGCAAGCAGTAGAGAGAAGAGTAGGCGATATCTGGTGATCAAAGGGGGGGCTTGCCTGGTTGCTCTGGCAAGAGAGAGGGGTCGTCAACATCGTAATCGTACTGGGTAGCAGTGGTGTCAGTCTCGGTGTCTAGCGAGAGAAGAGGAGGAAGAAACAATAAATATTAAGCAAACAGATGCATAGCGATGCATGACATGACAAGTATCAGTGCTAGGGGTGCCCTAACGCGGTATGAGGTGGTACTGGTGAAGGATGAAAACATCCAGGAAAATATCCCGGTGTTTTGCGTTTCCGGACAGATGAACCAAAGGGGGAAGTTGCGTGTTTGCTATGCTAGGGATGCGTGGCAGACGAACGGGCTGCGTATCCGTATTCATCTCGTTGTTCTGAGCAACTTTCAAGTACAAAGTATTTTCATCCGAGTTACGTATTATTTTATATTAAAATTTTAAGTTTTAATAAAATTCTAGAATTAATACTAATTAGAAAATAAAGATTAAATTGCTACATGCACACACAAAGTGTACACGCCAAAGCAGCACCGAGACTGACAGTGGGCCAGGTAGGGTCCAGTCAGTAGTGTTGACTCGGTCAACATTTGACTGGTCAAATTGTGAATAGTAAAGGTGGGTCCTGGCTGTCATAGACTTAGGTACTTTTAATTTAATTTATCATTTTAATTTACAGAGGGGTCCACATGCCATATGTACATAAGCTACTAACCTACTAACCCATCTATTTTAGAATAAAGGGAGTAATTAACTAGTACTACTAACCTATCCTAACACTAACAGGGCCGGTCCTAACACACACGTACGCACACACATAGGACACACACTCACGCACACACACAAGAACAGCTCAGCCATGGCCATGGCCGGCCGTAGCAACGGAGGCAGCCAGCGGCCGCATCGACGGATAGTAGCGGCAGCAGCAGCTTAGCAAGAGGAGCAGCAGAGCACTAATAGCAGCAATTGGGCAGAGCAATCAGCAGCGACGGCGGCAGTAGCTGCGGTGCAAATAGCAACAAATGTTGGAGGCAGCAGCGGCAGCGCTAGTAGTAAGCAGTAGACAGGACCACCAGCAACAAGCAAGGCAACAGTGGCAGTATCAACTAGCGGAAGCAACAGGGGTCACTAGGAGCACACACACAACGGGCATGGAAATGGCCAGAGGCAAGTGCGGGCTCGCGCGAGCGGCTGTGGACGTGCGCGCTGGCAAGGCGCAAGTGCGTGGGGCGCGGCTGGGCATCCACGTGCAAACAGGGGCTTAGGCTGGAGCAGCACGGGCATACGGGCGTGACCACGGGCACGGGCGGGCCTAGCTCCGGCCATGGCGATTGGTCTTCGTGGGGCGACGTCTACAACGACAGATTGAGGGGAGAAAGCGGGGGAATCGGGAGATGAGCTCACCGCGAGCTCGATGGCGAGGTCGGGGAGGCCGGGGACGGACCAGTGGTGGAAATCGACGGCGGTGACGACGACGTGCATGGGGAAGACGAGCTCGATGGCGAGCGTACGGGCCTTCCCGGCTTGTTCCAATGCATGTAGGTGAAGGAGACGATGACGAGGGAGATCCTGGACATGTCGGTTCGACGGGGGATGGCTGGTAACTGCAGGATCGACGAGGCGATGGCGACGGGAGTGCTCGGCTCCGCGCGGAAAAGAAGAAAAAGCGGCGCGGAGGGGAATAGCACGGGTTCTAGGGTTTGGCCGAGACGGGGCGGCACCACATAGGCAACGGGGGGGGGGGGGGGGGTCGGGATGGTCGCCAAGAGACCGGGGCGCCATGGGATGGCCGCCACGATCCCCCTCAGCTCCTGTAGCGAGGAGGCAGATGAGTGGGGTGTGGGTTGGGCTTCTCCCAGGCCACATGGGCCTCTTTTATTTGATTCTTTTTTTGTTTTTCTATCTCTTTACTGTTTTGCACTTTATTTTAATATAAATATGAATTTTTTTAAGCGTGCGACACTTGTCTCAAAAATACTTGGCAATAATATGGACTGCCACCAAAAGTTTGGGGGCTATGCGAACTCGTTTAAATTGGATTTGAATTTAAATGGGTCTTTTTAGGTGTTGCTGGTTTAGTTTTAAATAGGTTGTGGCCACTTTAAATATTCAAAAGAGGTTGGTTTATACATAAAAAATAGTTAGTGAATATCTTTAACCCAACGAACATTTTTCATCTACTATTTGAAGAATTAATTATTTGACTTGTATTTTGAATCTGAATCTGACTGGGTTTGGATCAAAGTGAAGTTTAGGAAATTTAATCATGATGACATAGCATCTTTAGTAGAGGGTTACTGTAGCTAAATTACCCGGGCGTCACAATTCTCCTCCACTACAAGAATCTTGTCTCGAGATTTAAGAAGGGGGGGTAAGGGGAAGGGATTTAGTTACGAAGTCCTAACAAGTCTCCACGGTCTTAGTTGCTCTTCTCGAAGAGGTTGATCCATTACGTTGATGTCTTCATTTCTCTACTATCGTTCATCATGATGAAGTCATCATCCTTTCTTCGGAACTCCATTGTACTTATGAAAGGTATAAGGGTATCTTTGAAAGAATGAACCTCTACAAGGTTGCTTATCCGGAGAATAACACCAGGGAAGGTGGTGGAAAGTAACTCTCAAATTTGAAACTTAAGAAAATATCGAGAGCAAAGTAAGGAGGTATCATGGGAAGTTTTGAGCGGGCAGGCAATCGTTTGATGCCTGAGACAGGGTGCGAAAGGGGTTCAAAGCAGCGGGAATAAGTATTGTGTGTGATACGAGAATTGATGATCTTTTGGAAGGTGGCTCGTGAATTACATACGAGGCCACGCGCTGGAATAACCTTGGGAACAGGGGTGTGTAGGAGAGTCGGGTTTTGATCCTGTGGAACTGTGGGTTATGGGCCCGCCATGTGGGTTAAAAGTAGGAAGGGCGGTGACATCTTACACGATCATGTAAGCATGGCATGTCGGAGGATAGCCTGTCAGTTACATGGGCAACAACATCGGTACCAAGGGCGAGGGATGAAGAGAACCATTTTCCTGCTCGTTGAACGAGGCGTACCAATAGGCAAAGTTGTCGTCCATCGGTGGTTAACGGAATGTCATCAACAATAGTAACATGATCTTACTAACAGAGTGATACAACAAGGTGCTTACCTAAGCAAGGAATATTACTGCTTAGACCATATAGACCTCAAGAAAGTTTAAACAGAACAATGAAAAGGAAAATGTGATTATCAGATTAAACCGAACAATGGAATGGAAAATGTGTTTAAACACATATTCAGGGGTATATCCTTCCCAAGGACAAGCATAGTATGATATCCATGGCAGGATATAACGTAGAAAACCCTTTAGGAAAGGGGAGAGAAATTTCCTGACATTACCCATACAGCGGTGTTTGGATAATTGAGCAGGAAATATTTAGCATTGGGCTTCAAATGTTTTTAGTGATGTATGAGTACCACAGTGATGCTTCGAGGTAGCATTGACATGGTCATTAGGTAAAGGTCAGGCTTCGGATTCCCAAAGGATCAATCAGGAACAACTTATAGAACAAGCCTTACCATTTCCTCATGGAAGAATGGTTAACCTTGCTAAAATGGAAACTATAACAATAGGGCCTCGGGCCAGGTGTGCTAGGCACGACATCACATTACCGGGTCACATAAATACCAATGTGATAACTCTTGGGAATATGTTCCAACCATCATACCTGACCGAGATTCAGATCTGATTGGTGTCAGGATAACTCAGACACGGAATGCCTGAGTAGAAACGATGCAACACAAATTAACGAGATGGCATTGTAAGAATATTGGGAAATGAACTATGGAAGCGAGTTCTGAAACAAAAGTTCATCATTAACCAAGGAGAGGATGAGGGCTGGCTGATGGACTCAGCGACAATCCTCAAGATTTCCGAAAAGATGGATTTCCACAATTATGTGATCAAGGAGATAACATTTGTCAGATCAAATGATATAATGAGTTATGCTCGACGAAAACATTCATAGTTAAAGATTGGTTGAAAGGTGCACCCAAAATATGGGCGTAGGTAGCATGACTGATGTTATAATGGTGATTCGATAACCAATGGCCTAAGAATGAAATGTCAACCACAAACTTCAAAGCAATAGGGTTGCTAGAAGGAAGGAATACAAACGACACCATTCAATTGTTGGAATCAACATGGGGACCAAGAAAGAATGGTGATGGTGAGAAGCATCACCATACCAAGAATTCTTAATAGGTGGTGAAATTCTCACGACATCCTTGACATAAAAGATGGTAATACTCCAAGGTGAAGAGCAGATGCCGGATAGCAAGGATCTCAAGGTATAACACGAAACACGAACAAGTTTGCATTGAACAAAAGGCAATAAAGTGGTCGATGATAACACAAATCATCAAGGGCAAGGATGTTTCTCTTCTTAAATTCAATTGATATCCTGGAAGAGCTCAAAATGCTGATGATGATCACGACACATTTGCCGAGATATTTCATGAAGATGTAATCGATCAACGATGACATCAAGTCAAAGGAATGATGAAGCAAAAGGTAATTGAAACCAAGCGTATGACACAAACTCTAAATCAAGCTTGTTGTTCAAGGCAAAATGTTAAGACAAGGAAGATCGACGTAAGCTTAGCTCATCGCCGAAAGTGGTGCTTCGGAAATAAGGACCAGGTAGCACAGTTAAAATCAGCACGATACTGATATAGCCAATTAGGCTAGAAATGACGTGATCGAGTTCAAACTCGTAAGCAATGATGGTTAATTAGAGTTGTTGAATCGTACTATGGACTCGATTCAGTTATCGGTGTTCTCGAGTGACTAATAACTCATAACCCGTGGAAGGGGGAATTGGAATCGGCGAGAATAATAGTTGATGAAGAACTCATAATAAGTTATGTAGTTTCGTGATATTCTCGTGATACGAGAGGGTAATACTCGACGGTAGATCAAAGTAAAGGTTGGACTGAGATATTGATCCACAGAAGACAAATGCTTAAACATGCCCGAGAAATGGGATCAAAGAAGAACAATATGGTCGGAACCATAGTTGCAAGGGATCCAATTTATAGACACTGAAAGAATTATCCAAATGATTAAATATTTTGCAAGAAGCTTCCATGGTAAGTTCCACATCGGGCCCATGGGCATGAACACAAAGTTCAAGGTCGACTCCCACTTCTCCAATGCATAACCTTCCACTCACTTCTCATTTTCAGAGAAGTTGTAATATTGAAATTTAATCTGACATAACACCAGTAGAGTATGACCCGTAGTAGTTTCCGGGTTCACACAGGTTAAGGAAGGCATAGGTTCAACCCATCGGGGCATCTTTAGAAACATATACCACAAGCTTCGGGGGTGAGTATTACCAGCTCGAAGGCAAAGCATGGTTGGTCAAATCAAGGAATAGAATTTACCAATGTCAATATGTATCATGGAAAGTCTTCCAAAGTGGTTGAAATATGAAGGACATTGTCGGATAAAATCCAACAAAGGATCTGGTGGTCCACAAGGGATCTGATGTGAGCATTGGTACTCAACCAGAGGAAGACAGAATGCTAGGAGATCAGATTATAGAAACAGCTGACTAACTCAAAGCTCAAATGCAAAGGAATTATGATTCCCAAATCAAGGGATCAGAAGCAAAATCTCTAATTAAGGGTGGATAGGTTGAATAGCCTTAGGGGTAAAATCAACGACAATTTGATTGGTCAAGCTCCAACTCATGTTTAAAATGCGTCTGAGCCAAAAGGATGAATTCTAGGAACTGGCTAAAGATTGCGAGCAACCACAACATATTGAATCAACGGACTCAAAATGATAATGACAAAGGATGTCAATAAAATTACTAGACTTATGGGATTAACCATAATGTAAGTAAGCAGGAATTTCAAGAGCAAAAGGCTCCTGGGGATTTTCGGAAGATCGAATGGTATTTTGAAGACTTTTGTGAAACACATGAACAACTGGGGATGAGCGGATACTCGACAAGTGCGAGGACTTATTTGTAGGAGTATTCATGTGGCAAAGAACTACAAGGCAGTAGGCACAAAGTATTCTCGAAACAATAGAGAAAACTTCGGGGTATCTTGTAATAACCAGATCAATGGGGGATGATCGTATGAATGGCAAGTGTAAGTAGTTATCCATAAGGATTTATCGATGGTCGGGAATAGCAAAAGTGGTCGGCACAAGTCTCGAGAGAATATCGAAGAGTATCTTCAGAATCTTCTGGTGAAGCAGGCGGTCATCGGTAAAACAGGGCTCTCCGGTTGGAAGTGATCACGAGATCCTAATGTTAGAGTTAGCAAAATTTATTTAACCCGAATAGAAGGGAGATCAGAGTCCCAGAGTATAGACGAGGAGTAAAAGATCCTAATACCACCCAATGGCGGCGTGGGCCCATAAGCCGCACAGCCATATTAGTAAAAGTTTTTTATGACTAAACTCGACTTCGGCCAAGGAGTTCGAAAGGGGGATTCCTACAGGCAGTCGGCTCTGATACCAACTTGTGACGCCCCCGATTCGACCGTACACTAATCATACATGCAAACGTGTACGATCCAGATCAGGGACTCACGGAAAGATATCACAACACAACTCTACAAATAAAATAAGTCATACAAGCATCATATTACAAGCCAGGGGCCTCGAGGGCTCGAATACAAGAGCTCGATCATAGACGAGTCAGCGGAAGCAACAATATCTGAGTACAAACATAAGTTAAACAAGTTTGCCTTAAGAAGGCTAGCACAAACTGGGATACAGATCGAAAGAGGCGCAGGCCTCCTGCCTGGGATCCTCCTAAACTACTCTTGGTCATCGTCAGTGGGTTGCACGTAGTAGTAGGCACCTCCCGAGTAGTAGTAGTCGTTGTCGACGGTGGAGTCTGGCTCCTGGGCTCCAACATCTGGTCGCAGCAATCGAGTATAGAAAGGGGGAAAAGAGGGAGCAAAGCAACCGTGAGTACTCATCCAAAGTACTCGCAAGCAAGGAGCTACACTACATATGTATGCAATGGTATCAAATGGAATAAGGGTATCATATGTGGACTGAACTGCAGAATGCCGGAATAAGAGGGGGATAACTAGTCCTATCGAAGACTATGCTTCTGGTAACCTCCACCTTGCAGCAGAACAAAGAGAGTAGATGGTAAGTTCACCAAGTAGCATCGTGTAGCATAATCCTAACCGATGATCCTCTCCTCGTCGCCCTGTTAGAGAGCGACCACCGGGTTGTATCTGGCACTTGGAAGGGTGTGTTTTATTAAGTATCCGGTTCTAGTTGTCATAAGGTCAAGGTACAACTCCAAGTCGTCCTGTTACCGAAGATCACGACTATTCGAATAGATTAACTTCCCTGCAGGGGTGCACCACATAACCCAACACGCTTGATCCCATTTGGCCGGACACACTTTTCTGGGTCATACCCGGCCTCGGAAGATCAACACGTCGCAGCCCTACCTAGGCACAATAGAGAGGTCAACACGCCGGTCTAAATCCTATGGCGCAGGGGTCTGGGCCCATCGCCCATTGCACACCTGCACGTTGCGTACGCGGCCGGAGAGCAGACCTAGCAACCTCCATTACAAAGGAAGTTGCGTTACGCAGTCCAACCCGGCGCGCGCCACTCAGTCGCTGACGTCACGAAGGCTTCGGCTGATACCACGATGTCGAGTGCCCATAACTGTCCCCGCATAGATGGTTAGTGCGTATAGGCCAGTAGCCAGACTCAGATCAAATACCAAGATCTCGTTAAGCGTGTTAAGTATCCGCGAACGCCGACCAGGGCCAGGCCCACCTCTCTCCTAGGTGGTCTCAACCTGCCCTGTCACTCCACCTCAAAGTAACAGTCGGGGGCCGTCGGGAACTCAGGCCCATCACTACCTGGATGGAGCCACCTGCCCCTTCAGCCCCCATCTTCGAACAGTATCATAAGTAATGTAAAAGTATAAGTAAATATCATATGCCCGGGATCACCTCCCGAAGTGATCACGGCCCAGTAGTATAGCATGGCAGACAGACAAGAATGTAGGGCCACTGGTGGTAAACTAGCATCCAATACTAAGCATTTAGGATTGCAGGTAAAGTATCAATAGCTGGAGCAACAATGACAGGCTATGCATCGGAATAGGATTAACGGAAAGCAGTAACATGCTACACTACTCTAATGCAAGCAGTAGAGAGAAGAGTAGGCGATATCTGGTGATCAAAGGGGGGGCTTGCCTGGTTGCTCTGGCAAGAGAGACGGGTCGTCAACACCGTAGTCGTACTGGGTAGCAGTGGCGTCGGTCTCGGTGTCTAGCGAGAGAAGAGGAGGAAAAACAATAAATATTAAGCAAACAGATGCATAGCGATGCATGACATGACAAGTATCGGTGCTAGGGGTGCCCTAACGCGGTATGAGGTGGTACTGGTGAAGGATGAAAACATCCGGGAAAATATCCCGGTGTTTTGTGTTTCCGGACAGATGAACCCAAGGGGAAGTTGCGTGTTTGCTATGCTAGGGATGCGTGGCGGACGAACGGGCTGCGTATCCGTATTCATCTCGTTGTTCTGAGCAACTTTCAAGTACAAAGTATTTTCATCCGAGTTGTGTATTATTTTATATTAAAATTTGAAGTTTTAATAAAATTCTAGAATTAATACTAATTAGAAAATAAAGATTAAATTGCTACGTGCACACACAAAGTGTACACGCCAAAGCAGCACCGAGGCTGACAGTGGGCCAGGTAGGGTCCAGTCAGTAGTGTTGACTCGGTCAACATTTGACTGGTCAAATTGTGAATAGTAAAGGTGGGTCCCGGCTGTCATAGACTTAGGTACTTTTAATTTAATTTATCATTTTAATTTACAGAGGGGTCCACATGCCATATGTACATAAGCTACTAACCTACTAACCCATCTATTTTAGAATAAAGGGAGTAATTAACTAGTACTACTAACCTATCCTAACACTAATAGGGCCGGTCCTAACACACACGTACACACACACACACATAGGACACACACTCACGCACACACACAAGCACAGCTCGGCCATGGCCATGGCCGGCCGTAGCAACGGAGGCAGCCAGCGGCCGCATCGACGGACAGTAACGGCAGCGGCAGCTTAGCAGGAGGAGCAGCAGAGCACTAGTAGCAGCAACTGGGCAGAGCAATCAGTAGCGACAGCGGCAGTAGTGTCACACCCTAGTTAGTTCAAGCATTAGAATGTGCATCATGTTTAAATTCCTCTTAAATTTGAATCGGGGAAGGCAGAAACCCCCAACACCCCCTGGAAACAACTAGGGTTTACTAAAATTATTTTCAATGAACCTGAAATGCCCTTCTAAAAAGTTCACCCTCTTTGTCTTGGGTTAGAACCTCTGGCAAAATTGGTGCACAATTTTCTAGGTCAACAGAAGGTCATTGAATTAAATCATAAGTATTTGAATTTGGGCATTTAAATGCTCAAATAATTCTGGAAATAAATGTTTGCTGTTGGAAATAATCTAAAGAGAGCCCACAATTATTTTCAGGATTTTTGGAAACGTTTTAGTATTTTAATTAAAGCCCAACAGTTGCAGTTAAATAGAAAAACAGAAACAAATCAAAAAAAAGGGAGAGGGAAGCCCACCTGGGCCTTACCTGTGCTGGCCCAGCCCACCTGGCTCGGCCCAGCTGACTGGCCTCACCAGTCGTCGTCCTCCTCGCGCCAGAAGGCAGGGGCACGTGCTCGCCGCGCGCCGGCCACGCGCCAGCCACCTCCTGCTTCTGCCGACGTCCTGGAGTTGTCCAGGGATGCCACGCGACCCCCATGTCCCCCTCTCATCCTCTCTCACTCTCCCCCTCGTCTCCCTCACTCTCTCCCGCGATGGCCGAGCGCGAACCCCGCCGCCGATCGCCATAGTTGCCACCA
This sequence comes from Triticum monococcum, assembly GCA_034509565.1. NCBI lineage: Eukaryota > Viridiplantae > Streptophyta > Magnoliopsida > Poales > Poaceae > Triticum > Triticum monococcum. Next base: position 395,887,479 of record CM067845.1, on the reverse strand, counting down.
GAGCCACTTCCTCGCCCCTCCGACGAGCCCAATAGCTCCGCCTCGTCGCCCTGGACCTCTCCGCCGACCCACGCGACTCCAAACGCCGCCGAACGCCGTCTTCGCCCTCGTCTTCAACCTCGGGCACCCGAGCCGTCTCCGGTCGATTCGCCACCATAAGGACCTCCCCGAGCTCGCTGACCCCCCCCTCCGACCCCGCTGTGAGCTCCTCTTCCTTTTCCCCTAGCTCCCGTGCTCGTTTGGCCTCTGTAGCCGCCATTTCCACCGCAACCAAGAGCTCCCCGCCGCCGGCCATGGCATCGTCGTGGCTAGAGCCACAGTGGCTCGAAGCCAAGCTCGCCGTTGTGCTCAGTGCAGCACCAGGAGCCCGTAGCCACCACTAGCTCTTTCTCTCGTGCACCGTAGCGTCGAAACCAACCCCGTCCGAACTCCGGTCGCCGCCACGAGCTCGATTCCGGCGAGCTCGCTCCACCCCAGCTCCTCCCACTTGCTCCACTAGATGCGCACGAGCCCCAGCTATGCGTAGCACGTCTCCGCCGTCGATTTGGTCACCGGAGGACCAAATCCGAAGCCCTCCGCCGTCTCAGCCTCGCCGGCGACTCAACGCCGGCGGGATTAGCCCCGCTGACCAGGGGTTTGACCCCAGTTTGACTCCCCTGAGTCAATGACAAGTGGGTCCCCCTCTGCTAACTAAATCAAATTAGTTTTAACTAAAAATAATTAGTTTAATTAACTACTGACACGCGGGACCCACCAGTCAGGTTTGACCTGGACGTCCCCGTTGACCACTGACGTCACCCTAACGTAATGCTGACGCAGTAATTAAATTACTGGAATTATTCTTATACAGGAAATTCCAGAAAATGTTTAAAACTTCTAAAAATCATAGAAAATCAACCATAGCTCCAAATGCAAAGATTTATATATGAAAAATGATCAGAAAAATTCAATCTATCCATCTGTAATGGTTTCATGCATGACAAAACAAGTTTACCCTGCTGTTTAAGAAGAATAAGGAAATGCACTATTAAGGCCATGTTTAATGAGCTAATATTCGAATCTTTGATTCAAATGAGTTCATTCCTTTCTGTTATAGCTTGCATTAGGCCAAGACACATTCATATTGCCATGTCATAGCATGCATCATATTGTTGCACATCGTCATGTGTTGATTGTGTTCCGATGTGTTCTTCGTGGTAGGTTCTGCCTCCGAGAATATTCATGAGTATCCAACTGAAGGGCAGTATCCCACTACCACTCCATCAGGCAAGCAACCCATTGATCATTCCGATACAACCCATGCTCTCGCCTCTGCTCTTGTTTACTGCATTAAGACATCGCGATTCAAACTGCTGTGTGCTATGGTAGTTGAACCCTTATCCTCTGCATGACCTGTCATTGCCACAGTAACTAGATGAAACCCACTAGCATGTGTAGGAGTTGATTGAGCCATGTATGTGATTCCTACCTTGCTATGCCTGCTATGCTTAGAGTTGTGTCAGGTCTGGTTCATCTGGGTGATGGGCTAGAGTGATATGATTATGTCGGTAATATGAGGAATGTGTTGAACATGTTTTGGTAAAGGTATCGATGAGAGGCCATGTAGGAGTACATGGTGGGTTGTTTCATTGAGGCCGTCCCTAAGAACTGAGATCTGTATGTGTGATTTAAGATTCAGCTACTACCATGCATTGGGATCCTTAATTGACCCTCTCGGCTTCTTAAATACCTTAGTATTCTGTCCAGGAGTTGCAAATAGTTTCTGGTGTTGTAGGTTATGTGTTGGCGGCCGTGCATAGCGCTGACCCTAGGGGTGGGCTATGTTGCGGTAGATACACCATGGCACGGTGTACCGAGTCACCCGTTTGGTGTCTCGAGAACCCTGTTCACATCGTTCGGGGCCGTATGTGGAAACCTCGGCCGGACTCCCTGCGGATGGAACCTGGATAGGCGATAAACCTGGACTAGAGACTTAGGTGTTTAGGTAGGTCGTGGCCGACACCATCGCTGGGCTTCCGCTTGAAGGTTACGGAGTACATGTCGTGTAAACGGCGGTAAGTGGTGAAAGCGTGTATGACGAAGTACACCCCTATAGGGTATAAAACTATTCGAATAGCCGCGTCCGCGGTAAAGGACTACTTGGTTGCTTATACAGTTCATAGACAAGTTAATGGATACTACTAAAAGACTCAAGATAAGTGTGAGTACCGAGGATGGCCCTCTCATAGGATGACGAGGGAGGATCCCCGGTGGAGTATTGTGTGGTGAGTAATGGACTCGTGTGCGAAAACTATTTTACTAGTGAAGTTCCGTAGGATAGCTTAGCCAAGAGTCAAAGCTGGCTTGCTGCAATAGCCCCACCACCTTCTTGAGAATGAGCAAGTATAGTAGGTTCTGATGTAAGACTTGCTGAGTACCTTGTACTCATGTTTGCTTATTTATTGTTTTCAGACGACAACACTGCCCCCTCCGATGGGTTTTATGTAGACCTTGATGTCGACGAGTGACTAGCCACCCAGGTGGTGATCCTGGCCATGGAGGGCCCTATGTAGATAGACAGGCTTCGAGAAGCCTTCTTTCTTTCTAGTGTCTGTACTCAGACCGGTTGCTTCCGCATGCGCTTGTATGAGTGTATGACTTGAGTGTCGGGTCATGTGACCCCTATCTGTATGAACATGTTATGTATGGCTCTCTGGAGCCTTTAAATAAAGTACTTGAGTTGTAGAGTTTTGTTGTGATGCCATGTTGTATGTACTCATATCGGGCATATTGTGTGTATGATTGAAATGCTTGGTATGAGTGGGATCCGACAATCTAGTTGTTTATCCTTGGCACCCTTTCTTATGGGGAAATGTAGTCTAGTGTTCCTCGAGCCATAGTAGTCCGCTACAGCCCGGTTCACCGGAGTCCTGCTAGCCCAGCACTACTGCTCAGGACACTTGTCTGGCCGGCATGTGATTCACTTCGTTCCTATGTCTGTCCCTTCGGGGAAATGTCACGCGGTGACTTCCGGAGTCCTTCCTAGCCTGCTACAGCCCGGGTTCCCCGGAGTCCTGTTAGCCCAGTGCTACAGCCCGGAATAACTCGCTGATGACCGACATGCTCGATGTGATTCATGTATGCCTGTCTCCATAGGTCTGTGCCGCTTTGGGTTCACGACTAGCCATGTCGGCCCGGGTTCTCTGTCATATGGATGCTAGTGACACTATCATATACGTGAGCCAAAAGGCGCAAACGGTCCCGGGCCATGGTAAGGCGACACTCGTGGGATACCGTGCGTGAGGCCGCAAAGTGATATGAGGTGTTACCGGCTAGATCGATGTGGCTTGGAATCGGGGTCCTGACAGCGTTGGCATCAGAGCCGGACTGCCTGTAGGTTCGTTGAGCCAAACTGATCGATGTCGAGTCTAGAAATGCTTTAGTTATATGTAGGGGAATTGATTGTTGGAGGGAACGTAAGGCTCTTTTACTCCTTTACCCTATGCCTCTGATCTAAGTCATTCTCTTCTCATTCAACGCGGGTTAAGGACTAGGCTCTCTTCTTCTATCAGGTTCACGTGTTACTAATCCATAGTAGCTTATAGGATAGTTGTTACAAGCCCCAGTTCAGTTTCTACTATTTTTAGTATGTTGCTAATTGGATCATAACCTTGATATGATGTTGTTGAGTGGTATTGCGAACTGTTGTGGATGTCTCAAATCTTTTTCTGAGCATTTACAGCTGTTATGCTGTCCAATTTTCCCTAGAAATTCTAATGTCTTTGCATTGTGGTTGTGCTTTCAGATGGCCAACCATGCTCAAAACCAAGTGGTTTGCCTGACCCGGTGCCTCGACGTGCCCGGTCATACTGCTATGTTAGTCCGGGTAATGATCGAGATGGGTTACCGTTGGTATCCCGAATACACCGTCGAAGAGCAATTCCGAGACTTTAATCAAAGCCAATATTTCTGCACCGTCAGGATATTTCCTTCTTATCCTGGATCTACCAAGCCCCTTCACTGTTCCCATGGACTCGGGGTTACTGTTGAGATGGCCGTGCAGGATGCTGCCTATTCCATGATGACCATCATGCGAGTCCGGACTGGCCTGCTTCGGAACACCGACTTCCGTTACATGCCAGCTTCACTTCCGGGAGTGCAAGGGTATCTTCAGGCTATCTATGCTGACTCCACTTAGGAGGACTCATTAACTCGTACCACTGCTGAGATGCTCGAAGATAAGGACCGAGAGAATCGGGCCTTGAGGCTGGAGCTTTTCAATACCCGTGCTGATCATTGGGCCACATTGACTCGGTTTGCACCTGCGGTGCAAGCTGGATGTATGGATACAAGCGATCTGTATCCTGTGAGATCTGCTTTGCCAGACATGGTGGATTGGCATGATGTGGGAGGCATCACCCCACCCCGTGGTCCCCGCAGGCCACCGTTTGTTGGTCCAAGACCTCATCCTAGCCCCTATGGTCCACAGGCTCCTCAGGACCGTCTGTTCTCGGATGGTCACGTTGAACTTCCAGGCTATGGAGGTGACTTTTATGAGGACTACTACGGAGCTGTCTGAGTTAGTAGTAGTACCACTAGTATTGTAGTAGTTGTATTTCCACTGTCCTGTGTGACTTGTGGAATATGACTTTGTGTGTAATCAATTCCGGAGGTGTAGACAAATAATGTATAGGAGCTTGGAATGCCTCCGATGAGATGTAACGTCTTTCATCATAGTTGTACTGTAGCCTGGGCTTGTACTAAACTATGTATGATGTGTATGACCGTTGGTATATATATGGCAGTTTTATATTACCATGACATACGGATGAACATCTCTGCATTCCGTGTTATCCATTACATTCTGCATTTCCTTGCTAAGTTTGAGCCATTCTTGTCTAAACCGTTGTCTTGTTTACTCCTAGGATGGTCAACACCCGCAGCAACCCCGCTGCCCCGGAGCAGGGGGAAGCCAGTGCAGCTAGAGGTGAAAATCTGCCTCACCCGCCTTCTCTGGCCGAAGTAATGCTGGAGGCGGAAAGAAACAAGCGTGAGACCAACCGCCTACTGGAGCGGATTGAGCAGAACACTGCACGCCACCCGCGAAATGACTTGGTGTCAATTAATGACTTTATCAAGCTGTACCCACCAAAGTTTAACCATTCCGTCGAACCCCTCGATGCGGATGACTGGCTTCGCAGCATCACCCACAAGCTACGTTCTACCAATGTAGCCAAGGCCGACAAGGTTACTTATGCTGCCTACCATCTCGAAGGCCCTGCTAGCCTTTGGTGGGAGAATTTCGAAGCTATGCGCCCGGTCGGCCAAATCACTACTTGGGCTGAATTCAGTGAGGCTTTCCGTGAGCATCACATTCCGGAAGGTCTCATGGATCGCAAGAGGGAGGAGTTCTGCAACTTCACCCAAGGAAGAATGACTGTGGATGCTTATAGTCGTGAATTTGGGAATCTGGCACGTTATGCCCCTGAAGAGGTATCTACTGATGCTAAGAAGCAGGCAAGGTTCCGCAAGGGACTTAGCCCTGAGCTTCGCCGCGATCTTCGTCTGCACGAGTGCACCTCTTTTCATAAGTTGGTCAATAAAGCCATCAGTGCTGAGACAGGCAGACTGATTATGACGCTTCACGCAAGCACTCCCGTGATTTTGGCTCTTCATCCGGCTCTGGAGCTCAGAAGCGCCGGGTGTGGATCCCAAGCACGCCATTGCCACCCAGGTTCATTCCGAGGCCATCCTTTGAGGCGCCTCGTCCCAACCAGCAATTTGCACCGCCCAAGCCCTATGGTGGCCCCGCTGCTAATGCTGCTCCACGCCCCAATGTGGTGACATGCTTTAAGTGTGGAGAGCCGGGTCACTATAGCCGAGAGTGTCCCCAGAACAACAACCCCAATCAAACTGGAAAGTCCGTTGGCCGTGGTAAGCCCGCAGGAAAAACATTATACGCCAAGCCGGCCACCACTGCACGTGGCCATGTCAACTATGTTTCAGCCGAGGAGGCTCATGAGGATCCCAACGTCGTCCTTGGTACGCTCCTTGTTAACTGCCATCCGGCATCTGTTCTTTTCGATACTGGAGCATCTCATTCATTCATATCCGAGAACAATGCTCGATTGCATAACACGACATTCTGTGACATGCCCACTTCCATGGTAATTCAAACTCCGGGTTCCAAATGGCAAACTTCTAGAGTAAGCCATGGGAACGAAATTCTTGTCGATAGACTTGTCTTCCTTGCATCCTTAATAGCTCTCAAGTCCTCGAACATAAACATCATCTTGGGTATGGACTGGATGTCAGCTCATTATGCTAAGATTGATTGTGCCACTAGAACCGTTCAACTTACTCACCCATCGGGCAAGACAGTTAATGTCTTAACTCGAGTGGCCAAGCGCCAACTTTACTCCCTAAATGCCAACCCCCTTCCAGACCTTGAGGATGTTCCGGTAGTCCGAGACTTTCCGGATGTCTTTCCAGAAGAACTGCCAGGTGTTCCACCTGACAAAGATGTCGAGTTTGTGATAGACCTTGTTCCAGGAACCGTTCCAATTTCTAGAAGACCCTACAAGATGGCACCCTTAGAACTAGCCGAGCTTAAGAACCAACTCGATGAGTCCTTGAAAAGGGGTTTCATCCGTCCTAGTTCCTCTCCTTGGGCTTGCCCCGTCCTCTTCGTCGAGAAGATGGATGGAACGGATCGAATGGTTGTGGATTACCGACCTGTCAATTTGGTCACCATCAAGAACAAATATCCGCTTCCCAGGATCAACGATCTGTATGATCAGCTCGCTGGATCCTCAGTCTTTCCCAAGATGGATTTGAGGTTGGGCTACCATCAAACCAAAATCAGAAACGGGGACATTCCCAAAATGGCCTTTGTTACTCGTTATGGCCAATACGAGTACACCGTTATGTCCTTCGGTTTAACCAATGCCCCAGCCACCTTCTCTCGGTTAATGAACTCGGTCTTCATGGAGTACTTGGATAAATTCGTCGTAGTATACCTCGATGACATACTCATCTACTCCAAGAATGAGGAGGAACATGCCGAACATCTAAGGCTGGTATTGATGAAACTTCAAGAGCATTGCCTTTATGCCAAATTCTCCAAGTGTGAGTTTCGGTTGCCAGAAGTGACCTATCTAGGCCATGTAATTTCTAGTAAGGGTATTGCTGTCAATCCCGAGCGAGTTCAAGCCGTCCTTGATTGGACTCCACCTGAGATGGTCAAGCAAGTTCGGAGTTTCCTTGGCTTAGCGAGCTATTTCCGCCGCTTCGTCGAAAATTTCTCCAAGGTTGCTAAACCTCTAAATGAACTCCTCAAGAAAGATAAAAAGTTTGAGTGGACTCCACAGTGCGAGTTCAGCTTTCAGGAACTGAAAAGACGCCTGACATCTGCTCCCGTACTGGTACCACCAGATTTCTCCAAGGACTTTATTATCTATTGCGATGCCTCGCGACAAGGACTAGGTTGCATACTCATGCAAGATCGTCAGGTAATTGCCTATGCTTCACGGCAATTACATCCACATGAGAAAAATTATCCCACCCATGATCTAGAGCTGGCAGCTGTAGTCCATGCACTTAAAACTTGGCGACATTACCTCCTCGGTAATCGTTGCGAGATCTTCACCGATCACCAAAGTTTGAAATATATCTTCACCCAACCAGATTTGAATCTCAGGCAAAGACGTTGGGTCGAGTTGATCTCGGATTACGACTTAGGAATAACTTACACCCCGGGCAAAGCCAATGTCATGGCTGATGTGCTAAGCCGTAAATCCTATTGTAACAACCTGATGTTACGACAAAGTCAACCACTTCTCCATGAGGAATTCCATAAGCTTAATCTTCACATTGTTCCTCGAGGATTCCTATCCACCCTGGTGGCGAAACCTAACCTTATGGATCAGATCATAACCGCCCAGCGGTATGATAAGGGCATATCCCGGATTAAGGAAAACATCGCTAGCGGAGTTGCTAAATGTTTCTCCATGGATGAGCAAGGTGCTGTCTTCTTCGAGAACCGTCTGGTGGTTCCCAAGAAACAACATCTACGCCAGTTGATCCTTAAGGAAGCTCATGAATCCCCTCTCACCATTCATCCCGGTAGTACTAAAATGTATCAAGACCTACGCCAGAGGTTTTGGTGGACTAGGATGAAGAGAGAAATCGCTCAATACATTGCCAGCTGCGACGTCTGTCGTCGTGTTAAAGCAGAGCACCAACGGTCTGCTGGCACCCTTCAACCCTTGGCTATTCCCAAGTGGAAATGGGATAAAATCAGTATGGATTTCATCACTCGGTTTCCCAGGACCAAGAGAGGGAATAATGCCATCTTCGTCGTGATCGACCGTCTTTCCAAAGTAGCCCATTTCCTACCTGTTCGTGAGAGTATCACTGCTAGCCAGCTAGCCGAATTATACATCTCCCGAATAGTGTCTCTTCATGGTGTCCCATTGGAAATTAACTCAGACCGTGGGAGTCTCTTCACCTCTCGATTTTGGGAAAGTTTCCAAAATGCTATGGGAACTCGTCTCTCTTTTAGCACCGCCTTCCATCCTCAATCAAGTGGTCAAGTAGAGCGAGTCAATCAAATTCTGGAAGATATTCTGAGCTTCTATTATCTCATTCGGAATGAGCTGGGAGAAATGCCTTCCATTCACGGAGTTTGCTTATAGCAATAGTTATCAAGCTAGCTTGGGCAAAGCTCCTTTCGAAGTTCTCTATGGACGAAAATGTCGAACGCCCCTTAACTGGTCAGAAACCGGGGAAAGACAACTCTTTGGCCCGGATATGATTCAGGAAGCAGAAGAGCAGGTTCGCGTTATTCGTGAGAAATTGAAAACAACCCAATCTCGTCAAAAGAGTCAATATGATCGTAAACATAAGCCTATGACTTATGAAGTCGATGAGAAGGCTTACCTTCGGGTTACCCCATTAAAGGGAACCCATCGTTTCGGTATCAAAGGCAAATTGGCTCCTCGTTACATTGGACCCTTTCGCATTCTTGCCAAACGAGGATAAGTTGCCTACCAATTGGAACTACCTCCACATCTTTCCAGAGTTCACGATGTCTTCCACATTTCACAACTCAGGCGTTGCTTCGCGGATCCTATCCGTGGAGTGGTCCACGAAACACTTGATCTACAAGATAACCTCTCATATCGGGAATATCCTGTTCGTATCCTTGATCAAGCCGAGCGTACCACTCGACGTCATAATATCAAGTTTCTCAAGGTTCAATGGTCACACCACTCCGAGAAAGAAGCCACTTGGGAAAGGGAGGATCGTCTTCGACTCGAGTACCCCACCTTCTTTCCAGAGGATCCTAAATCTCGGGACGAGATTCTTTTAAGTGGGGGTGAGTTGTCACACCCTAGTTAGTTCAAGCATTAGAATGTGCATCATGTTTAAATTCCTCTTAAATTTGAATTGGGGAAGGCAGAAACCCCCAACACCCCTCCTGGAAACAACTAGGGTTTACTAAAATTATTTTCAATGAACCTGAAATGCCCTTCTAAAAAGTTCACCCTCTTTGTCTTGGGTTAGAACCTCTGGCAAAATTGGTGCACAATTTTCTAGGTCAACAGAAGGTCATTGAATTAAATCATAAGTATTTAAATTTGGGCATTTAAATGCTATAAAATAATTTAAATGCTCAAATAATTCTGGAAATAAATGTTTGCTGTTGGAAATAATCTAAACAGACCCACAATTATTTTCAGAATTTTTGGAAACGTTTTAGTATTTTAATTAAAGCCCAACAGTTGCAGTTAAAAAGAAAAACAGAAACAAATCAAAAAAAAGGGAGAGGGAAGCCCACCTGGGCCTTACCTGTGCTGGCCCAGCCCACCTGGCTCAGCCCAGCTGACTGGCCTCGCTAGTCGTCGTCCTCCTCGCGCCAGAAGGCAGGGGCGCGTGCTCACCGCGCGCCGGCCACGCGCCGGCCACCTCCTGCTTCTGCCGACGTCCTGGAGATGTCCAGGGATGCCACGCGACCCCCACGTCCCCCTCTCATCCTCTCTCACTCTCCCCCTCGTCGCCCTCACTCTCTCCCGCGATGGCCGAGCGCGAACCTCGCCGCCGATCGCCGTAGTTGCCACCAGACCCACTCCCTCGCCCCTCCGACGAGCCCAATAGCTCTGCCTCGTCGCCCTGGACCTCTCCGCCGACCCACGCGACTCCAAACGCCACCGAACGCCGTCTTCGCCCTCGTCTTCAACCTCGGGCACCCGAGCCATCTCCGGTCAATTCGCCACTGTCAGGACCTCCCCGAGCTTGCTGACCCCCTCTCCGACCCCGCTGTGAGCTCCTATTCCTTTTCCCCTAGCTCCCGTGCTCGTTTGGCCTCTGTAGCCGCCATTTCCACCGCACCCGAGAGCTCCCCACCGCCGGCCATGGCACCGTCATGGCCAGAGCCATAGTGGCTCGAAGCCAAGCTCGCCGTTGTGCTCAGTGCAGCACCAGGAGCCCGTAGCCACCACCAGCTCTTTCTCCCGTGCACCGTAGCGTCGAAACCAACCCCGTTCGAACTCCGGCCACCGCCACAAGCTCGATTCCGGCGAGCTCGCTCCACCCCAGCTCCTCCCACTTGCCCCACTAGATGCGCACGAGCCCCAGCTACGCGTAGCATGTCTCCGCCGTCGATTTGGTCACCGGAGGACCAAATCCGAAGCCCTCCGCCGTCTCGGCCTCGCCGGTGACTCAACGCCGGCAGGATTAGCCCCGCTGACCAGGGGTTTGACCCCAGTTTGACTCCCCTGAGTCAATGACAAGTGGGTCCCCCTCTGCTAACTAAATCAAATTAGTTTTAACTAAAAATAATTAGTTTAGTTAACTACTGACACGCGGGACCCACCAGTCAGGTTTGACCTGGACGTCCCCATTGACCACTGACGTCACCCTGACGTAATGCTGACGCAGTAATTAAATTACTGGAATTATTCTTATACAGGAAATTCCAGAAAATGTTTAAAACTTCTAAAAATCATAGAAAATCAACCATAGCTCCAAACGCAAAGATTTATATATGAAAAATGATCAGAAAAATTCAATCTATCCATATGTAATGGTTTCATGCATGACAAAACAAGTTTACCTTGCTGTTTAAGAATAATAAGGAAATGCACTATTAAGGCCATGTTTAATGAGCTAATATTTGAATCTTTGATTCAAATGAGTTCATTCCTTTCTGTTATAGCTTGCATTAGGCCAAGACACATTCATATTGTCATGTCATAGCATGCATCATATTGTTGCATATTGTCATGTGTTGATTGTGTTCCAATGTGTTCTTCGTGGTAGGTTCTGCCTCCGAGGATATTCACGAGTATCCAACTGAAGGGTAGTATCCCACTACCACTCCATCAGGCAAGGAACCCTTTGATCATTTCGATAAAACCCATGTTCTCGCCTTTGCTCTTGTTTACTGCATTAAGACATCGCGATTCAAACTGCTGTGTGCTACGGTAGTTGAACCCTTATCCTCTGCATGACCTGTCATTGCCACAGTAACTAGATGAAACCCACTAGCATGTGTAGGAGTTGATTGAGCCATGTATGTGATTCCTACCTTGCTATGCCTGCTATGCTTAGAGTTGTGTCAGGTCTGGTTCATCTGGGTGATGGGCTAGAGTGATATGATTATGTCGGTAATATGAGGAATGTGTTGAACATGTTTTGGTAAAGGTATCGATGAGAGGCCATGTAGGAGTACATGGTGGGTTGTTTCATTGAGGCCGTCCCTAAGAACTGAGATCTGTATGTGTGATTTAAGATTCAGCGACGACCATGCATTGGGATCCTTAATTGACCCTCTCGGCTTCTTAAATACCTTAGTATTCTGTCCAGGAGTTGCAAATAGTTTCTGGTGTTGTAGGTTATGTTTTGGCGGCCGTGCGTAGCGCTGACCCTAGGGGTGGGCTATGTTGTAGTAGATACACCATGGCACGGTGTACCGAGTCACCCGTTTGGTGTCTCGGGAACCCTGTTCACATCGTTCGGGGCCGTATGTGGAAACCTCGGCCGAACTCCCTGCGGATGGAACTTGGATAGGCGATAAACCTGGACTAGAGACTTAGGTGTTTAGGTAGGTCGTGGCCGACACCATCGCTGGGCTTCCGCTTGAAGGTTGCCGAGTACATGTCGTGTAAATGGCGATAAGTGGTGAAAGCGTGTATGATGAAGTACACCCCTGCAGGGTATAAAACTATTCGAATAGCCGCGTCCGCGGTAAAGGACTACCTGGTTGCCTATACAGTTCATAGACAAGTTAATGGATACTACTAAAAGACTCAAGATAAGTGTGAGTACCGAGGATGGCCCTCTCGTAGGATGACGAGGGAGGATCCCCGGTGGAGTATTGTGTGGTGAGTAGTGGACTCGTGTGCGAAAACTATTTTACTAGTGAAGTTCCGTAGGATAGCTTAGCCAAGAGTCAAAGTTGGCTTGCTGCAATAGCCCCACCACCTTCTTGAGAATGAGCATGTATAGTAGGTTCTGATGTAAGACTTGCTGAGTACCTTGTACTCATGTTTGCTTATTTATTGTTTTCAGACGACAACACTGCCCCCTCCGATGGGTTTTATGTAGAACTTGATGTCGACGAGTGACTAGCCACCCAGGTGGTGATCCTGGCCATGGAGGGCCCTATGTAGATAGACAGGCTTCGAGAAGCCTTCTTTCTTTCTAGTGTCTGTACTCAGACCAGTTGCTTCCGCATGCGCTTGTATGAGTGTATGACTTGAGTGTCGGGTCATGTGACCCCTATCTGTATGAACATCTTATGTATGGCTCTCTGGAGCCTTTAAATAAAGTACTTGAGTTGTAGAGTTTTGTTGTGATGCCATGTTGTATGTACTCATATCGGGCATATTGTGTGTATGATTGAAATGCTTGGTATGAGTGGGATCCGACAATCTAGTTGTTTATCCTTGGCAGCCTTTCTTATGGGGAAATGTAGTCTAGTGTTCCTCGAGCCATAGTAGTCCGCTACAGCCCGGTTCACCGGAGTCCTGCTAGCCCAGCACTACTGCTCAGGACACTTGTCTCGCCGGCATGTGATTCACTTCGTTCCTATGTCTGTCCCTTCGGGGAAATGTCACGCGGTGACTTCCGGAGTCCTTCCTAGCCTGCTACAGCCCGGGTTCCCCGGAGTCCTGTTAGCCTAGTGCTACAGCCCGGAATAACTCGCTGATGACCGACATGCTCGCTGTGATTCATGTATGCCTGTCTCCATAGGTCTGTGCCGCTTTGGGTTCACGACTAGCCATGTCGGCCCGGGTTCTCTGTCATATGGATGCTAGCGACACTATCATATACGTGAGCCAAAAGGCGCAAACGGTCCCGGGCCATGGTAAGGCGACACCCGTGGGATACCGTGCGTGAGGCCGCAAAGTGATATGAGGTGTTACCGGCTAGATCGATGTGGCTTGGAATCGGGGTCCTGACAAGTAGCTGTGGTGCAAATAGCAACAAATGTTGGAGGCAGCAACGGCAGCGCTAGTAGTAAGTAGTAGACAGGACCAGCGGCAACAAGCAAGGCAACAGTGGCAGCATCAACTAGCGGAAGCAATAGGGGGCACTAGGAGCACACACACAACGGGCATGGAAATGGCCAGAGGCAAGTGCGGGCTCGCGCGAGTTGCTGTGGACGTGCGCGCTGGCAAGGCGCAAGTGCGTGGGGCGCGGCTGGGCATCCACGTGAAACAGGGGCTTAGGCTGGTGCAGCACGGGCATACGGGCGGGCCTAGATCCGGCCATGGCGACTGGTCTTCGTGGGGCGACGTCTACAACGACAGATCAAGGGGAGAAAGCGGGGGAATCGGGAGATGAGCTCACCGCGAGCTCGATGGCGAGGTCGGGGAGGCCAGGGACGGACCAGTGGTGGAAATCGACGGCGGTGACGACGACGTGCATGGGGAAGACGAGCTCGATGGCGAGCGTACGGGCCTTCCCGGCTCGTTCCAACGCATGTAGGCGAAGGAGACGATGACGAGGGAGATCCTGGACATGTCGGTTCGACGGGGGAAGGCTGGTGACCGCGGGATCGACGAGGCGACGGCGACGGGAGTGCTTGGCTCCGCGCGGAAAAGAAGAAAAAGCGGCGCGGAGGGGAATAGCACGGGTTCTAGGGTTTGGCCGAGACGGGGTGGCACCATATAGGCAACGGGGGGGGGGGGGGGTCGGGATGGTCGCCAAGAGACCGGGGCGCCATGGGATGGCTGCCACGATCCCCCTCAGCTCCTGTAGCTAGGAGGCAGATGAGTGGGGTGTGGGTTGGGCTTCTCCCAGGCCACATGGGCCTCTTTTATTTGATTCTTTTTTTGTTTTTCTATCTCTTTACTGTTTTGCACTTTATTTTAATATAAATATGAATTTTTTTAAGCGTGCGACACTTGTCTCAAAAATACTTGGCAATAATATGGACTGCCACCAAAAGTTTGGGGGCTATGTGAACTCATTTAAATTGGATTTGAATTTAAATGGGTCTTTTTAGGTGTTGCTGGTTTAGTTTTAAATAGGCTGTGGCCACTTTAAATATTCAAAAGAGGTTGGTTTATACATAAAAAATAGTTAGTGAATATCTTTAACCCAACGAACATTGTTCATCTACTATTTGAAGAATTAATTATTTGACTTGTATTTTGAATCTGAATCTGACTGGGTTTGGATCAAAGTGAAGTTTAGGAAATTTAATCATGATGACATAGCATCTTTAGTAGAGGGTTACTGTAGCTAAATTACCCGGGCGTCACACCTGGGTCTTATCTGATGAGAAAATCACGTTCCCGAAGGTTTAATTCCGTTTGGACTCCGTTTGATATTCAGTTTCTCCGAAACACTGAAATAGGCAAAAAAACAATTCTTGGCTAGGCTTCGGTTAATAGGTTAGTCCCAAAAATAATATAAAAGTGGAAAATAAAGCCCTATATGGTCCAAAACAGTAGATAATATAGCATGGAGCAATCAAAAATTATAGATACGTTGGAGACGTATCAAGCATCCCCAAGCTTAATTCCTGCTCGTCCTCGAGTAGGTAAATGATAAAAGAGAATTTTTTATGCGGAGTGCTACTTGGCATAATTTTAATGTAATTCTTCTTAATTGTGGTATGAAGACAAAAGTTCATATTGACATAAAAATGATAATACTTCAAGCATACTAACTAAGCAATTATGTCTTCTTGAAATAACATGGCCAAAGAAAGTTCATCCCTACAAAATCATATAGTTTAGTCATGTTTCATTTTCGTCACACAAGAATGCTCTCATCATGCACAACCCCGATAACAAGCCAAGCAATTGTTTCATACTTTAGTAATCTCATACCTATAAACTTTCACGCAATATATGAGCGCGAGCCATGGACATAGCACTATGGGTGGAATAGAATATAATGAAGGGGGTTATGTGGAGAAGACAAAAAAGGAGAAAGTCTCACATAAACGAGGATAATCAATGGGCTATGGAGATGCCCACCGATTGATGTTAATGCAAGGAGTAGGGATTGCCATGCAACGGATGCACTAGAGCTATAAATGTATGAAAGCTCAACAAAAGAAACTAGTGGGTGTGCATCCAACTTGCTTGCTCACGAAGACCTAGGGCACTTGAGGAGGCCCATTGTTGGAATATACAAGCCAAGTTCTAAAAAAATTCCCACTAGTATATGAATGTGATAACATGAGAGACTCTCTACTATGAAGATCATGGTGCTACTTTGAAGCACAAGTGTGGTAAAAGGATAGTAACATTGTCCCTTCTCTCTTTTTCTCTTATTTTTTGGGCCTTCTCTTTCTTTATGACCTTTCTCTTTTTTTGGGCCTTCTCTTTTTTATGGCCTTTCTCTTTTTTTTATTCCTCACTTGGGACAATGCTCTAATAATGATGATCATCACACTTCTATTTATTTACAACTCCATGATTACAACTCGATACTAGAACAAAGATGACTCTATATGAATGCCTCCACCGCTGTACTGGGATATGCAATGAACCAAGAGTGACATGTATGAAAGAATTATGAATGGTGGCTTTGCCACAAATACTATGTCAACTACATGATCATGCTAAGCAATATGACAATGATGAATGTGTCATGATGAACGGAATGATGAAAAGTTGCATGGCAATATATCTCGGAACGGCTATGGGAATGCCATAATAGGTAGGTATGGTGGATGTTTTGAGGAAGATATAAGGAGGTTTATGTGTGAAAGAGTGTATCATATCACGGGGTTTGGATGCACCGACGAAGTTTGCGCCGACTCTCAATGTGAGAAAGGGCAATGCACGGTACCGAAGAGGCTAGCAAGGATGGAAGGGTGAGAGTGCGTATAATCCATGGACTCAACATTAGTCACAAAGAACTCACATACTTATTGCAAAAATCTACAAGTCATCAAAAACCTCGGTACTACGCGCATGCTCCTAGGGGGATAGATTGGTAGGAAAAGACCATCGCTCGTCCCCGACCGCCACTCATAAGGAAGACAATCAAATAACACCTCATGTTTCAAATTTGTTGCATAATGTTTACCATACGTGCATGCTACAGGACTTGCAAACTTCAACACAAGTATTTATCAATTTCACAACTACTCAACTAGCATGACTTTGATATTATTACCTCCATACCACAAAACAATCATCAAGCATCAAACTTTTCTTAGTATTCAACACACTCATAAGAAAGTTTTATTATTAATCTTGCATACCAAGCATATTAGGATTTTAAGCAAATTACCATGCTATTAAGACTCTCAAAATAATCTAAGTGAAGCATGAGAGATCAATAGTTTCTATAAAACGAATGCACCATCATGCTCTAAAAGATATAAGTGAAGCACTAGAGCAAAACTATAAAGCTCAAAAGATATAAGTGAAGCACATAGAGTATTCTATCAAATTCCAAATCATGTATAGCTCTCTCAAAAGGTGTGTACAAAAAGGATGATTGTGGTAGACTAACAAGCAAAAACTCAAATCATAAAATACGCTCCAAGCAAAACACATATCATGTGGTGAATAAAAATATAGCTCCAAGTAAAGTTACCGATAGAAGTAGACGAAAGAGGGGACGCCTTCTGGGGCACCCCCAAGCTTTGGCTTTTAGGTGTCCTTAGATTACCTTGGGGGTGCCATGGGCATCCCCAAGCTTAGGCTCTTGCCACTCCTTGTTCCATAATCCATCAATTCTTTACCCAAAACTTGAAAACTTCACAACACAAAACCTAAAGTAGAAAATCTCGTGAGCTCGGTTAGCGAAAGAAAACAAAAGACCACTTCAAGGTACTGTAATGAACTCATTATTTATTTATATTGGTGTTATACCTACTTTATTCCAACTTCTCTATGGATTATAAACCATTTTACTAGCCATAGATTCATCAAAATGAGCAAACAACACACGAAAAACAGAATCTGTCAAAAACAGATCAGTCTGTAGTAATCTGTAGCTAGCGCAAGATCTGGAACCCCAAAAATTATAAAATAAATTTATGGTCGTGAGGAATTTATCTATTAAACATCTTCAAAAAGAATTAACTAAATATCACTTTCCAAATAGAAATGACAGCAGTTCTCGTGAGCGCTAAAGTTTCTGTTTTTTACAGCAGGTTCAACAAGACTTTCCCCAAGTCTTCCCAACGGTTCTACTTGGCACAAACACTAATTAAACACAAAAAACACAACCAAAACAGAGGCTAGATAAATTATTTATTACTAAACAGGAGCAAAAAGCAAGGAATAAAAATAAAATTGGGTTGCCTCCCAACAAGCGTTATCGTTTAACGCCCCTAGTTAGGCATAACAAGCAAGAATAGATCTAGGTATTGCCATCTTTGGTTTTCAACTTTTTAGCAGAATCAAGCTCGAACCCGGGAGGTTCTTTATGTTTCCCTTCATATTCTGAAATTTTTAGATCTAATGAATCCAACTGCTTATTGCAAAGGGTAATCAACATATTCATGCGGTGAATATTTCCACTAATGTTCTTAAGAGGTTCAAGAGATTTTTGCAAGATTTTAGTAACTTCACAATATTTTTCAAAAACTTGTGTCTCTTCCTGAGTAGGATGAGGCCCCTTTTGTTGAGGTAGCGTTCCCACTATACCTTCTATAATTTGAAGTGCAATATGGGGATCGATTTCAATAAAATTGCCTTTGGCAACGCAATCCAAGAGTTGTCTATGAGACATATTTAATCCAACATAAAAATTGCAAAGCAAAATTCTCAGAGTTATTTCAGAGGTACAATTACGATGAGATTCCATTATTCTCAACCAGGCATCTTTGAAGTTTTCTCCTAACCTTTGTTTAAAGTGAAAGATTTCAAACTCAGGGGTCAACAGAGAAGATAAGGGACTAGCCACAACAACAAGCAAACAAACTAACACACAAGCAAACAAAAAGCAAGCGGGTAAAACAGGCAAATAGAGAAAGAGAGGGAGGATAGAGAGAGAGAGAGGGCGAATAAAACGTCAAGGGTGAAGTGGGGGAGAGGAAAACGAGAGGAAAGTGGCAAATAATGTAATGCGGGAGATAGGGATTGTGATGGGTACTTGGTATGTTGACTTTTGCGCAGACTCCCCGGCAATGGCGCCAGAAATTCTTCTTGCTACCTCTTGAGCACTGCGTTGGATTTCCCCGAAGAGGAGAGGATGATGCAGCAAAGTAGCGTAAGTATTTCCCTTAGTTTTTGAGAACCAAGGTATCAATCCAGTAGGAGACTACGCGCGAGTCCCTTGTACCTACACAAAAACAATAGCTCAACGCAACCAACACACTTAGGGGTTGTCAATCCCTTCACGGTCACTTATGAAAGTGAGATCTGATAGAGATGATAGATAATATTTTTGGTATTTTTGGTATAGAGATGCAAAGTGAAAAGTAAAAGGCAAAGTAAAAGCAAAGCAATAATAAAGTGATGGAGATTGATATGATGAGAAAGAGACTCGGGGGCCATAGGTTTCACTAGTGGCTTCTCTCAAGAGCATAAGTATTCTACGGTGGGTGAACAAATTACTGTTGAGCAATTGATAGAATTAAGCATAGTTATGAGAATATCTAGGTATGATCATGTATATAGGCATCACGTCTGAGACAAGTAGACCGACTCCTGCCTGCATCTACTACTATTACTCCACTAATCGACCGCTATCCAGCATGCATCTAGAGTATTAACTTAAAAACAGAGTAACGCATTAAGCAAGATGACATGATGTAGAGGGATAGTTTCATGCAATATGATAAAAAACCCCATCTTGTTATCCTTGATGGCAACAATACAATACGTGCCTTGCTGCCCCTTCTGTCACTGGGAAAGGACACCGCAAGATTGAACCCAAAGCTAAGAACTTCTCCCATGGCAAGAAAAACCAATCTAGTAGGCCAAACCAAACTGATAATTCAAAGAGACTTGCAAAGATAACCAATCATACATAAAAGAATTCAGAGAAGATTCAAATATTATTCATAGATAGACTTGATAATAAACCCACAATTCATCGGTCTCAACAAACACACCGCAAAAAAGAAGACTACGTCAAATAGATATCCATGAGAGAGGGGGAGAACATTGTATTGAGATCCAAAAAAAGAGAAGAAGCCATCTAGCTACTAACTATGGACCCGTAAGTCTGAAATAAACTACTCACACTTCATCGGAGGGGTGCTACCTCTTGAGCACTGCATTGGATTTCCCCGAAGAGGAGAGGATGATGCAGCAAAGTAGCATAAGTATTTCCTTCAGTTTTTGAGAACCAAGGTATAAATCCAGTAGGAGGCTATGCGCGAGTCCCTCGTACCTACACAAAAACAATAGCTCAACGCAACCAACGCGCTTAGGGGTTGTCAATCCCTTCACGGTCACTTACGAAAGTGAGATCTGATAGAGATGATAAATAATATTTTTGGTATTTTTGGTATAGAGATGCAAAGTGAAAAGTAAAAGGCAAAGTAAAAAGCAAAGCAATAATAAAGTGATGGAGATTGATATCATGAGAAAGAGACCCGGGGGCCATAGGTTTCACTAGTGGCTTCTCTCAAGAGCATAAGTATTCTACAGTGGGTGAACAATTTATTGTTGAGCAATTGACAGAATTGAGCATAGTTATGAGAATATCTAGGTATGACCGTGTATATAGGCATCACGTCCGAGACAAGTAGACCCACTCCTGCCTGCATCTATGTAGCGACCAGACCTCAAACAGTCTGATCTCTGTGCTCCGGTGTCATCCCTGGATCAGTAATGCTGACACCACACAATACTTCGAAGGATTTATAGCAGAGTGGCAATCACACACTTATTACAACGATGTCTCAAAAGAGAACTTATTACAATAATATGGCTTAAGGACATCTAAAATCGATAACAGCGGAAGACTTGGAAGATAAATGGGTCCATCAACTCCAACGGCATCACTGAGTATAGAACCACGACCTAAAGCACCTTAATCATCGTCTGAAAAGTCTACAACATTAACATTGCAGCCCGAAACGGGTCAGCACATGGAATATGCTGGCAAAGTAACACATAGAGAGTGATGGAATGAAACAGCTATTCTATATGCATATTTGGCTGGTGGAAAGCTCTATGGTTACTGTTTTGCGTAAAGCCAATTTTTCCCTACTGCAAAGGAATAAATTTATTTAACTATCATGGTGGTTGTTAAACATTGAGAATGGTTGACAGCATTCTCAATCCCAATTAAAAGTAGTCATTAAAACCCAACAATATTAATTAGAAGTAACATGATGAGATTCACATGATATTCAAGTACTAGATACTCAAGATTGTCCATAACCGGGGACACGGCTAATCATGATTAGTTTATTACACTCTGTAGAGGTTTGCACACTTTTCCCCACAAGACTCGATCGCCTCCGTTGGATTTCCCGCGCTACTAGTGTTTGAGAAACGGATGACCGAGACACAGTCTTTCAGAAGCGCTAGCACCTTACGATGGAGTAGACCGTACCACCTACAACCCCTACATCTGCTAGTCTACCCCTATAAGAGTTCGCACGACTTAGTCAACTATGCTAGAGCCCATAATGGCTTGTGGCTGCACACGTAAGTATTTAGCATGAAAGATCTTATGATCCCTTTGAGCCTGGGTGGCGGTCCAAAAAAAACAGGCAAGTCCTGATAGACATCAGGTGCCTCAATCTACCCAGATGTGTGTTTAAGTTGCCACCTTAGATAAACCATTAAAATTATCAATCTCACATCTGTCATGGATATCACTCACCCAATCCACGTCTACTAGCATAGCATGGCATAATAAGCAAACGTAGAAGTAACTCCCAAAGGTTTCATAATAATAGGTAATAGGTACTACCTCATCTACTTCCCATCCCACAATTTAATTAGATCCTAATCATGCAATGTGTGAGGATGGATCTAATGCAATAAAACTGGTTTGTAGAAAAGGTATGATCAAAGTGTTACTTGCCTTGCTGATGATCCGCGAGTCCTAGAGATTCGAAGTAACAGGCGGCGCAATCTGGGTAATCTATCGCAGACAAACAACAAGCATACAATAAGTACTCATCCAATGCACAGGTAAAACTCGAACAAGAGATCGAACCAGATAGTTCAACTTAAGAACTCCGGTTGCAAAGAGAGAAAGAACCGAACAAAGAAACCGAAAACAAACGGCGGAAGAAAACAACTCGGTTCTAGCAAGTTGAAACTAGGTCAAATTTTACCATAGCAAAACTTAGTTAAAGTTGATTAGACGAAACGGCGGTTTCGAAACGAAACTCCAGGCGCTTGAATCACCTGATTCCGATAAACGGGCGAGAAGATAAACTAGAAAGAAGATCGGATCTGAGATAGCGATCGCGGAAATAAATCCGACGAGAAGAAAAAGAAGAACGATTGAACGAACGGACATTCGTTAACCTAGAAGAATCCGGTGATCACGTTCGTTAGGACGAACGGTCCGGCGAACGGTCTCGGCAACTAAATCGGAAAAGAAAAACAAATCCGATCTAGGGTTTCGGAGAAAAAAATCGATCATAAAACCGATCTATAAAACCGGAACAGTTTCGCGAAGAACCGGAGAGAAAAACGAATCGGAAAAGAAGAATCGGAACGATTAGAAGAAAACGATCCGATGAAAGAAGAGATGCTGCGCGGGGATACCTCCGGCGAGGGGCTCCGGCGGCGTGGGGCAAGGGGCGGCGGCGGCAAGGTGCGGCGGCGGCGGGTGTGGGGTGCGGCGGCGGCGCGGGTGTGGGGTGGCGTGGCGGCGGTGGGGCACTAGCGCGGCACGGCGCGGGTGTGGGGCGCGGGGTGTGGGCGCGGTGGAGGCTTGGGGCTTTGGGTTGATGGGTTTAGAGGGGGGGGGGGTGCTTGGGTATTTATATTGGGGAGGGGGAGGGTTTACTTGGAGGAGGGATCAAGGAATAGGAATAGGAGTAGGAAAGAAAAGAGGGAAAGGAAAGATCTAGAAAATAAACGAAGTAGGACTAAAGTCCTACTAGGACTTCCAAAAAGAAGCAGTGGCGGCGGCCTCCCTGCGCCTGGGGCGCGCGCGCGCGGCCTCCTAGCCGGCGGCTTGGTGGCTTGGGCCTTTGGCCCAAGGCGCTGGAAATCTCTCTTTGTTTTAAAACGGTTCCGCGCTCGAAAAAAAACAGAAAAACAAATCTACCGGACTCCAAAACTAATAAAGTAAATTTTCCCCGACTCCTAAAAATGAGTCGAACAAAAAGAACTTTACTCCGGACCTAAAATGCAATTTTTTAAAACGCGCATTTTTCCCTATCCAAATAAAAGGCAAAAGAAACTCCGATAAAACCAATGATCCTTTCTTCAAAATTTGAGAAGACTCAAATATGAAAAAGACGGAATCTCCAACTCTCTCCGAGGGTCCTTGAGTTGCGTGAAATTTCTAGGATCACCAAAATGCAAGAAAATATGTATGCATGATGATCTAGTGTATAACACTCCAAATTAAAAATTTGGGATGTTACAAACCTACCCCCCTTAAGATGAATCTCGCCCTCGAGATTCGGGTTGGGTAGAAAATAGGTGAGGGTGGTCCTTGAGCAAATCTTCTTCTCTCTCCCAGGTGGCTTCATCCTCTGAGTGGTGGTTCCACTGAACTTTGCAAAACTTGATAACCTTGCTGCGGGTAACTCTGCTGGCATAATCGAGAATCTTGACCGGTTTCTCTTCATACGTTAAGTCGTCCTTCAACTGAATCGCTTCCAGCGGCACTGTATCTCTTAACGGTACCTCCGCCATCTCGGCGTGACATTTCTTCAGCTGAGAAACATGGAATACATCATGAACTCCTGACAGTCCCTCTGGTAATTCCAACTTGTAAGCGACTTCTCCCATACGTTGCAAGATCTTATACGGTCCAACGAAACGCGGTGCTAACTTTCCCTTAACTCCAAAGCGTTTAACTCCTCGAAGTGGGGATACTCGGAGATAAACCCTGTCTCCGGTTTCGTAAACTGTCTCCTTGCATTTAGAATCTGCGTAGCTCTTCTGCCTGGACTGGGCTACCTTGAGCCTATCGCGAATCAACTTAACTTTCTGTTCAGACTCCTTAATCAAATCTGGTCCAAAGAACTGACGATCTCCAACTTCGTCCCATGACAACGGTGTCCTGCACCTCCTTTCATACAAAGCTTCGAAAGGTGCCATCTTTAAACTGGTTTGATAACTGTTGTTATAAGAAAACTCTGCGTACGACAAGTTATCATCCCAACTAGATCCATAATCTAGTGCACAAGCTCTCAGCATATCTTCCAAAATCTGATTGACTCTCTTGGTCTGTCCATCTGTCTGCGGATGAAAAGCGGTGCCGAACTCTAGCCTGGTTCCTAAAGTTTCATGCAACTGATTCCAAAACTTTGAGGTAAATTGGGTTCCTCTGTCTGATACAATACTCCTTGGAACTCCGTGCAAACAAATGATCCTAGTCATGTATATCTTTGCCAACTTAGCACTGGTGTAAGTGGTCTTAACTGGAATGAAATGTGCTACCTTCGTCAAACGATCAACTACTACCCATATTGAGTCATATCCTGCTTTCGTCCTGGGTAGTCCTATGATAAAATCCATGCCTATCTTATCCCACTTCCATTCGGGTATCGGCAATGGTTGTAACAATCCGGCTGGCTTCTGATATTCTGCCTTTACTCTATGACATACGTCACAAACTGCTACATATGATGCAATATCCTTCTTCATTCCGGTCCACCAGAATGTCTCCTCCAAATCCAAATACATCTTGGTATTTCCTGGGTGAATCGAATATGGTGAATCATGTGCCTCTTGTAGAATCAACTTCCTGATCTCCGGGTCATTTGGCACATAAACACGGTCCGAAAACCATAGGGTATCGTGCTCATCCTCACGAAATCCCTTTGCTTTTCCTTTGCTTAGTTTCTCCTTTATAGCATCAATTTCCTTGTCAGATTTCTGAGCTTCTCTGATTTTATCCATCAATGTTGACTGAATCTCCAATGCTGCTACATAGCCTCTCGGAACTATTTCCAAACTTAGCTCACGAAGGTTTTCTGCTAACTCCTTTGGTATACTTCCCGTCATTATTGTATTGACATGGCTCTTACGGCTCAATGCGTCAGCTACTACATTAGCCTTTCCGGGATGGTAATGCAATCTCATATCATAATCCTTGATGAGCTCCAACCATCTCCTTTGTCTGAGATTCAACTCCTTCTGCGTGAAAATGTACTTCAAACTCTTGTGATCCGTGTACACCTCACAATGATTTCCAATGAGGAAATGTCTCCACGTCTTCAATGCATGCACTACGGCTGCTAACTCCAAATCATGTGTGGCATAATTCAACTCATGAGGTTTCAGTTGTCGTGAAGCATACGAAATAACTCTCCCTTTCTGCATAAGCACTGCTCCAAGTCCTCGACGTGAAGCGTCGCAATACACCTCATAATCCTTGGTCTGATCTGGCAAAATCAATACCGGTGAGGTAACCAATCGTTTCTTCAACTCCTGGAAACTAGCCTCACACTCCTCAGTCCAATTGAACTTGGTATCCTTCTTCAACAACTCCGTCATAGGCTTCGCAATCTTTGAAAAGTTCTCAATGAATCTCCGGTAGTATCCTGCGAGTCCAAGAAAACTCCGGATCTCTCCAACTTTCGTTGGTGCTTCCCATTCAGTTACGGTCTCAACCTTTGCAGGGTCAACTGCTATCCCTTCTCCGGATATAACGTGTCCGAGGAATCCAACTTCCTTCAACCAAAACTCACATTTGCTAAACTTGGCATATAACTGATGTTCCCTTAGCTTCTCCAATACCAAACGCAAATGTTCCTTATGCTCTTCTTCATTCTTCGAATAAACCAGGATATCATCAATGAACACTACGACGAACTTATCCAAAAACTCCATAAATACCTTGTTCATCAGGTTCATAAAATAGGCAGGCGCGTTAGTCAATCCAAATGACATAACAGTATACTCATATAGTCCATATCTCGTGGTGAATGCTGTCTTAGGTATGTCCTGCTCTCGAATCTTCAACTGGTGGTACCCTGATCGCAAATCGATCTTGGAAAACACTTTAGCTCCTTGCAAACGATCAAACATATCATTAATCATTGGCAGTGGGTACTTGTTCTTGATGGTTACTTCATTCAATCCACGATAATCAACAACCATCCTTAATGATCCATCCTTCTTCTCCACTAGAAGTACGGGTGATCCCCAAGGCGAAGAACTTGGGCGAATGTAACCCTTCTCCAATAACTCCTTAATCTGATTCTTAATTTCTACCAAATCCTTTGCTGGCATCCGGTATGGTCTCTTTGATATTGGTCCAGTGCCTGGCAATAACTCAATCAAAAACTCAATGTCTCTATCCGGTGGCGTGCCTGGCAACTCTTCCGGAAATACATCAGGAAAATCCTTTACCACAGGTACTTCCTCCTGCACGACTCCTGTCAGGCAATTTACCTGTGTCCTATTGGGCACATGCCGGGATACATACTTGATCCTTCTTCCTTCCGGCGTTGTAAGCAAATTGGACTTACTAGCACAATCGATGTTTCCTCCATACATCGACAACCAATCCATACCGAGGATTACATCCAATCCTTGAGACTCCAGTACTATTAGGTCTGAGGGAAAAACATAGTTACCAATCCTTAATGGTAACCGATCACACCATTGTCTAGCCATAAACTCCGCTCCCGGTGAGCTTACTAACATGGGTGACCTAAGGGCTTGGGTTGACAGGTTATATTTATCCACAAATCCCCTTGATATGTATGAATGCGATGCACCAGTATCAAAAAGAACGAGTGCGGTAAATGACTTAACCAAAAACTTACCGATCACTGCATCAGGCTGATCTTCAACCTCCTCCATGCTAACGTGGTTTACCTGTCCCCTATTCAAAGGGTTCGGCTTCTTCCCTGAGCTTCCATTGCCATTTCCATTCTGGCCTTCAGGACATTCATTGGCATAATGTCCGGTCTTGGAACACTTGAAACAGGTGACTTGGCTCAGGTCTCTCTTGGATGGGGTTGATGGGGTGGTCCGGTTCTGGCCGTTGCTTCCTCCATTCCCATTACCATTCTTGTGGCCATTGTGGTTGTGCGAACTACTTCCTCCATGGGTATGCTGAAACTGAAATCCCGATTTAGGGGTAAAACAGGGCTTCTGCTGGGCTCCAGAGTTATACTTCCCCTGTCCATACTTCCTCTTGCGGTTCTCAATCTGCTGTTGCTTCCCTTCAATCATGATGGCACGATCTACCAACTCCTGGTAGTTTCTGAAACTTGCTACCATCAACTGCATACTCAACTCATCATTCAGCCCTTCCAGAAACTTCTCCTGCTTAGCTGCATCCGTAGCAACGTCATTTGGGGCATAACGTGCTAGCTTGCTGAAGTTGTCAACGTACTGGCCAACTGTCCTTCCTCCTTGGCGTAAGTTGCGAAACTCACGCTTCTTCATGGCCATAGCTCCTGCTGAAACATGTGCAGTGCGGAAAGCTTGCTGAAATTGATCCCATGTGATAGTGTCAACTGCGAAAGTGGCTGTGAAATTCTCCCACCATGCTGCCGTGGGTCCTTCTAACTGATGGGCAGCAAACTTCACTTTCTCACCATCCGTGCATCCTGCAGTGGTCAACTCCCTTCCTATCTTGCGGAGCCAATCATCTGCTACTATCGGCTCGATGCTACTAGAAAACACCGGCGGATTTAGCCTAAGGAAACGGGCTAAGTGGTCAATAGGTGGCGGCGGCGGTGGTGGGTTGTTGTTGTTGTTGTTGTTGTTGTTCTACTGATTCTGGACTAACATCTGCATCAACTGATTATGCTGTTGGATCAACTGAGTGAGCTCCGGTGGAAATCTAGTGTCACGTCTCGGAGGCATCTGAGGGTTTAGAAAAGAAGAGAAATAAGAATAGAATGAGGTCTAAAGAGAAAACACTACCCCAATGCACATGAGCAAATTCACACAAAATCACTTCATTCAATCAAACAAGGGCTTACAATCGATCTAGCTATCACAAAAGTGCTCGAACTATAGTGTTTACATGGGGAAAAGTACTACTAATATTTGGTGGTCATCTAAAAATTTGAACCGGTGGAAGACTCCATGATGTCCGCTCCAGCTTCGTCTTCAAATTCGGGTTCACTTGGATCCGAATCGGTGTCATCGATGATGATGTAATTGCTCGGACATGCGACATACTCGTCTTCCTCCTTGGATACTAACTTCCTCTTGAGTTCTTCAATCTCCTGCTTGAGATCGACGTTGTGTCTTGCTAGAGCTACGATCTCGTCCATGTACTCCTTGCGTGTAGCCTTCAGTTCTCCTTCTAGCTCAATGATCCTTGTCTTCGCATTCTTCAACTCCATCATATCATTGCACATCTGGTTCTCATGGCGTCGAATGTGCTGGTTTAACTCCTGGATGAATGCTGCAATGGATCTATCCTTCTTGGTGCTGACTAACTCCCATTGTTCATCTCGACGTCCACAAATCTGGTAGATAGTGTCCTTGAGGTCTTCTTGATAAACTTCTCCAATGCATCCTATGGTGATATGGGCTGCCATGCTCTTTCCTAGGCTCCAAGTTGGTGCATTGAAAACACTATCTATGGGCTTCGTGATTGGCGCGAATGTCCTTCCCGGAACGTGAGCTTGAATCTTCCAGCGCTCCTCTTCAGGCAAAGTGGCATTGAAGGTTCCCATGAGACTTGGTAATCCAATGTTTAGGTACTTGGTGACTTCCTTCAAGTGAAATCCAAAAGGTGTGCCTTCATCCGGTTGAGCGTACTTAATCTTCGCGTCCTTCATCCTAAAGAGTAGAAAAGATGAGGAGTTAGAAAATGAGGAGAGAATAGTGATCTATGGCTTTAACTTAGTGGTCGTGTCCTACAGTCAGCGTGTGCTCTGATACCATCTCTGTAGCGACCAGACCTCAAATAGTATGATCTCTATGCTCCGATGTCATCCCTGGATCAGTAATGCTGACACCACACAGTACTTCGAAGGATTTATAGCAGAGTGGCAATCACACACTTATTACAACGATGTCTCAAAAGAGAACTTATTACAATAATATGGCTTAAGGCCATCTAAAATCGATAACAGCGGAAGACTTGGAAGATAAATGGGTCCATCAACTCCAACAGCATCACTGAGTATAGAACCACGACCTAAAGCACCTTAATCGTCGTCTGAAAAGTCTGCAACATTAACGTTGCAGCCCGAAACGGGTCAGCACATGGAATATGCTGGCAAAGTAACACATAGAGAGTGATGGAATGAAACAACTAGTCTATATGCATATTTGGCTGGTGGAAAGCTCTATGGTTACTGTTTTGCGTAAAGCCAATTTTTCCCTACTGCAAAGGAATAAATTTATTTAACTATCATGGTGGTTGTTAAACATTGAGAATGGTTGACAACATTCTCAATCCCAATTAAAAGTAGTCATTAAAACCCAACAATATTAATTAGAAGTAACATGATGAGATTCACATGATATTCAAGTACCAGATACTCAAGATTGTCCATAACCGGGGACACGACTAATCATGATTAGTTTATTACACTCTGCAGAGTTTTGCGCACTTTTCCCCACAAGACTCGATCGCCTCCGTTGGATTTCTCGCACTACTAGTGTTTCAGAAACGGATGACCGAGACACAGTCTTTCAGAAGCGCTAGCACCTTACGATGGAGTAGACCGTACCACCTACAACCCCTACATCTGCTAGTCTACCCCTATAAGAGTTCGCACGACTTAGTCAACTATGCCAGAGCCCATAATGGCTTGTGGCTGCACACGTAAGTATTTAGCATGAAAGATCTTATGATCCCTTTGAGCCTAGGTGGCGGTCCAAAAAAAATAGGCAAGTCCTGATAGACATCAGGTGCCTCAATCCACCCAGATGTGTGTTTAAGTTGCCACCTTAGATAAACCATTAAAATTATCAATCTCACATCTGTCATGGATATCACTCACCCAATCCACGTCTACTAGCATACCATGGCATAATAAGCAAACGTAGAAGTAACTCCCAAAGGTTTCATAATAACAGGTAATAGGTACTACCTCATCTACTTCCCATCCCACAATTTAATTAGATCCTAATCATGCAATGTGTGAGGATGGATCTAATGCAATAAAACTGGGTTGTAGAAAAGGTATGATCAAAGTGTTACTTGCCTTGCTGATGATCCGCGAGTCCTAGAGATTCGAAGTAACAGGCGGCGCAATCCGGGTGATCTATCGCAGACAAACTACAAGCATACAATAAGTACTCATCTAATGCACAGGTAAAACTCGAACAAGAGATCAAACCAGATAGTTCAACTTAAGAACTCCGGATGCAAAGAGAGAAAGAACCGAACAAAGAAACCGAAAACAAACGGCGGAAGAAAACAACTCGGTTCAAGCAAGTTGAAACTAGGTCAAATTTTACCGTAGCAAAACTTAGTTAAAGTTGATTAGACGGAACGGCGGTTTCGAAACGAAACTCTAGGTGCTTGAATCACCTGATTCTGATAAACAGGCGAGAAGATAAACTAGAAAGAAGATCGGATCTGAGATCGCGATCGTGGAAATAAATCCGACGAGACGAAACAGAAGAACGGTTGAACGAACAGATGTTCGTTAACCTAGAAGAATTCGGTGATCACGTTCGTTAGGACGAACGGTCCGGCGAACGGTCTCGGCAACTAAATCGGAAAAGAAAAACGAATCCGATCTAGGGTTTCGAAGAAAAAAAACCAATCGTAAAACCGATCTATAAAACCGGAACGGTTTCGCGAAGAACCGGAGAGAAAAACGAATCGGAAAAGAAGAATCGGAATGATTAGAAGAAAACGATCCGATGAAAGAAGAGATGCGGCACGGGGCTACCTCCGGTGAGGTCTCCGGCGAGGGGCTCCGGCGGCGTGGGGCAAGGGGCAGCGGCGGCAAGGTGCGGCGGAGGCGGGTGTGGGGTGCGGTGGCGACGCGGGTGTGGGGTGGCACGACGGCGGTGGGGCACTAGGGCGGCGCGGCGCGGGTGTGGGGCGCGGGGTGTGGGCGCGGTGGAGGCTTGGGGCTTTGGTTTGATGGGTTTAGAGGGGGGGGGTGCTTGGGTATTTATATTGGGGAGGGGGAGGGTTTACTTGGAGGAGGGATCAAGGAATAGGAATAGGAGTAGGAAAGAAAAGAGGGAAAGGAAAGATCTAGAAAATAAACGAAGTAGGACTAAAGTCCTACTAGGACTTCCAAAAAGAAGCAGCGGCGGCGGCCTCCCTGCGCCTGGGGCGCGCGCGCGCGGCCTCCTGGCCGGCGGCTTGGTGGCTTGGGCCTTTAGCCTAAGGCGCTGGAAATCTCTTTTTTTTTAAAACGGTTCCACGCTCGGAAAAAAACAGAAAAACGAATCTACCGAACTCCAAAACTAATAAAGTAAATTTTCCCCGACTCCTAAAAATGAGTCGAACAAAAAGAACTTTACTCCGGACCTAAAATGCAATTTTTTAAAACGCGCATTTTTCCCTATCCAAATAAAAGGCGAAAGAAACTCCGATAAAACCAATGATCCTTTCTTCAAAATTTGAGAAGACTCAAATATGAAAAAGACGAAATCTCCAACTCTCTCCGAGGGTCCTTGAGTTGCGTGAAATTTCTAGGATCACCAAAATGCAAGAAAATATGATATGCATGATGATCTAGTGTATAACATTCAAAATTGAAAATTTGGGATGTTACAATCTAGTACTATTACTCCCTCGTCGACCGCTATCCAGCATGCATCTAGAGTATTAAGTTAAAAAACAGAGTGACGCCTTAAGCAAGATGACATGATGTAGAGGGATAGTTTCATGCAATATGATAAAAAAACCCCATCTTGTTATCCTCGATGGCAACAATACAATACGTGCCTTGCTGCCCCTTTTGTCACTGGGAAAGGACACCGCAAGATCGGACCCAAAGCTAAGCACTTCTCCCATGGCAAGAAAAACCAATCTAGTAGGCCAAACCAAACTGATAATTCAAAGAGACTTGCAAACATAACCAATCATACATAAAAGAATTCAGAGAAGATTAAAATATTATTCATAGATAGACTGGATCATAAACCCACAATTCATCGTCTCAACAAACACACCGCAAAAATAAGATTACATCGAATAGATCTCCACGAGAGAGGGGGAGAACATTGTATTGAGATCCAAAAAGAGATAAGAATCCATCTAGCTACTAACTATGGACCCGTAGGTCTGAACTAAACTACTCACACTTCATAGGAGGGGCTTGGATGATGATGTAGAAGCCGTCCGTGATCGATGCCTCCTCCGGCATATCTCCGGAACAGGCCCCAAGATGGGATCTCGTGGATGCAGAAAGTTGCGGCAGTGGAATTAGGTTTTTGGCTCCGTTTGATATTCCTTTTCTTCGAAACCCTAAAATAGGCAAAAAAAACAGCAATTCTGGACTGGGCCTCTGGTTAATAGGTTAGTCCCAAAAATAATATAAAAGTGGATAATAAAGCCCAATAATGTCCAAAACAGTAGATAATATAGCATGGAGCAATCAAAAATTATAGATACGTTGGAGATGTATCAAGCATCCCCAAGCTTAATTCCTGCTCGTCCTCGAGTAGGTAAATGATAAAAATAGAATTTTTGATGTGGAGTGCTACTTGGCATAATTTCAATGTAAATCTTCTTAATTGTGGTAGGAATATTCAGATTCAAAAGATTCAAGACAAAAGTTCAGGTTGACATAAAAATAATAATACTTCAAGCATACTAACAAAGCAATTATGTCTTCTCAAAATAACATGGCCAAAGAAAGCTATCCCTACAAAATCATATAGTCTGGCTATGCTCCATCTTCACCACACAAAGTATTTAAATCATGCACAACCCCGATGACAAGCCAAGCAATTGTTTCATACTTTTGACATTTTCAAAACTTTTTTGATCTTCATGCAATACATGAGCGTGAGCCATGGATATAGCACTATATGCGGAATAGAATGGTGGTTGTGGAGAAGACAAAAAGAGGGGAAGATAGTCTCACATCAACTAGGCATATCAACGAGCTATGGAGATGCCCATCAATAGATGTCAATGTGAGTGAGTAGGGATTGCCATGCAACGGATGCACTAGAGCTATAAGTATATGAAAGCTCAACAAAAGAAACTAAGTAGGTGTGCATCCAACTCGCTTGCTCACGAAGACCTAGGTCATTTTGAGGAATCCCATCATTGGAATATACAAGCCAAGTTCTATAATGAAAAATTCCAACTAGTATATGAAAGTGACAGAATGAGAGACTCTCTATCATGAAGATCATGGTGCTACTTTGAAGCACAAGTGTGGTAAAAGGATAGTAACATTGTTCCTTCTCTCTTTTTCTCTCATTTTAGGGCCTTCTCTTTTTATGGCCTCTTTTTCTCTTTTTTTTCGTCTAGAGTCTCATCCCGACTTGTGGGGGAATCATAGTCTCCATCATCCTTTCCTCACTTGGGACAATGCTCTAAAAGTGATGATCATCACACTTTTTATTTTTCTTACAACTCAATACTTAGAACAAAATATGACTCTATATGAATGCCTCCGGCGGTGTACCGGGATAAGCAATGAATCAAGAGTGACATGTATGAAAGAATTATGAACGGTGGCTTTGCCACAAATACGATGTGAACTACATGATCATGCTAGCAATATGACAATGATGGAGCGTGTCATAATGAATGGAACGGTGGAAAGTTGCATGGCAATATATCTCGGAATGGCTATGGAAATGCCATGATAGGTAGGTATGGTGGCTGTTTTGAGGAAGGTATTTGGTGGGTGTATGATACCGGTGAAAAGTGCGCGGTATTAGAGAGGCTAGCAATGGTGGAAGGAAGGAAAGTGCGTATAATCCATGGACTCAACATTAGTCATAAAGAACTCATATACTTATTGCAAAAATCTAGAAGTTATCAAAGCAAACTATTACGCGCATGCTCCTAGGGGGATAGATTGGTAGGAAAAGACCACCACTCGTCCCCGACCGCCACTCATAAGGAAGACAATCAATAAATAAATCATGCTCCGACTTCATCACATAACGGTTCACCATACATGCATGCTACGGGAATCACAAACTTTAACACAAGCATTTCTCAAATTCACAACTACTCAACTAGCATGACTCTAATATCACCATCCTCATATCTCAAAACAATTATCAAGCATTAATTTTTTTCTTAGTATTCAACGCACTCAAAAGAAAGTTTTACAAATCTTGAATACCAGGCATATTATTATTAAGCGAATTACCATGCTATTAAGACTCTCAAAATAATCTAATTGAAGCATGAGAGATCAATAGTTTCTATAAAACAAATCCACCACCGTGCTCTAAAAGATATAAGTGAAGCACTAGAGCAAAATTACATAACTCAAAAGATATAAGTGAAGCACATAGAGTATTCTATCAAATTCCAAATTATGTATGGCTCTCTAAAAAGGTGTGTACAGCAAGGATGATTGTGGTAGACTAACAAGCAAAGACTCAAATCATAAAAGATGCTCCAAGCAAAACACATATCATGTGGTGAATAAAAATATAGCTCCAAGTAAAGTTACCGATAGAAGTAGACGAAAGAGGGGGTGCCTTCCGGGGCATCCCCAAGCTTTGGCTTTTAGGTGTCCTTAGATTATCTTGTGGGTTCCATGGGCATACCCAAGCTTAGGCTCTTGCCACTCCTTGTTCCATAATCCATCAAATCTTTACCCAAAACTTGAAAACTTCACAACACAAAACTTACAGTAGAAAATCTCGTGAGCTCCGTTAGCGAAAGAAAACTAAAGACCACTTCAAGGTACTGTAATGAACTCACTATTTATTTATATGGGTGTCATACCTTCTGTATTACAACTTCTCTATGGTTCATAAACTATTTTACTAGCCATAGATTCATCAAAATAAGCAAACAACACACGAAAAACAGAATCTGTCAAAAACAGAACAGTCTGTAGTAATCTGTAGCTAGCGCAAGATCTGGAACCCCAAAAATTCTAAAACAATTTATGGACGTGAGTAATTTATCTATTAATCATCTGCAAAAATAAGTAACTAAATAGCACTCTCCAAATAAAAATGACAGCAGTTCTCGTGAGCGCTAAAGTTTCGATTTTTTACAGCAAGTTCAACACGACTTTCCCCAAGTCTTCCCAATGGTTCTACTTGGCACAAATAATAATTAAACACAAAAAACACAACCAAGGAAGAGGCTAAATAATTTATTTATTACTAAACATGAGCAAAAAGCAAGGAATAAAAATAAAATTGGGTTGCCTCCAACAAGCGCTATCGTTTAACGCCCCTAGCTAGGCATAACAAGCAAGAATAGATCTAGGTATTGCCATCTTTGGTAGGCAATTCTTCAATGAGGCATCTATCTCCCATAGGAATTTATTTCTTTCTAGTGATTATCAAACTCTTAGGCATAAGATCGAAAAATTCATTTGTAGCAATTGCTTCCTTAATGATAGTAAAAAGATTGGGATGAATACTTATAGTTTTAAGATCCACAGTTTCCTTACTAGATGATTCACCCTTATTTTTAGGAACATACATAAGCTTGGCAATTTTAGTAGGAGGACTTGGAATATTCTTTACAGAAGAAAAAGCGGTTCCCAAGTTCATAATGATACCCTCAAGTTTATCGATTCTAGTGGAATCTAGATTTATTTTCTCATTAACTATGGGTTCCTTTTCCTTAATATTTTTCAAAGTCATTCCTACCTTAGATCCATATTGGGTAATTTGATTGTGGATCTTTTTATCTAGATTTTCAATTAATTCAATGGTAGCAACTTTATTTTCAATAATTTCAAGTCTTTGCATAACATGCTCCAAAGTTAACATAGTTCCATTAACAAAAAGAGGTGGTGAGCCAAATAAATCTAACATAGCATTATAAGAATAAAAAGTATGGCTACCAAAGAAATTCCCTCCAGTAATGGTATCAAGGATATATCTATACCAAGGACTAGCACCTACATAAAAATTGCGGAGAAGAACTGAAGTGGATTGCTTCCTGGTAGATCTATTTTGACCATTGCAAATTCTATACATAGAATCTTTTAGATTTTCTCCCTCCCTTTGTTTAAAATTTAGAACTTCATTCTCGGGAGACAAGAGAGAAGATATGAGACTAGCCATGACAAGCGAGCAAACAAAAAGCAAACGGGCAAAAGATGCAAATAGAGAGGGAGGACAGAGAGAGAGGGCGAATAAAACGGCAAGGGTGAAGTGGGGGAGAGGAAAACGAGAGGCAAATGGCAAATAATGTAAAGAGGGAGATAGTGATTGTGATGGGTACTTGATATGTTGACTTTTGCACAGACTCCCCGGCAACGGCGCCAAAAATTCTTCTTGCTACCTCTTGAGCACTGCGTTGGATTTCCCCGAAGAGGAGAGGATGATGCAACAAAGTAGCGTAAGTGAAAGTGCAACTATCCCTAGGTGGTTTTGGTAATTCATAACAACATATAGCTCATTGAGCTAATGCTATTCCAAGATGATCATTTCACGAAAGCTCAATGATTGGCATGGCATGGATGGTGAAAGTGAAACCCTCAAAATGCTAAGGACAAAGGATTGGCTCTTCATTTTACATTTTAGTGATCCAAGATCACATTGAGTCTTTAGGAAAAGCCAACACTATCAAGGAGGGATGTGGTGTTGCTTAATGAGCCTCTTGCTTCAAGTGCTTAATGATATGCTCCAAAATCCTCAGCTACTTTCCCATATCCACATTTGACCTAAACCCAAAGCCAAACTCGGCCCTACCGATTCTTTCAACCCGGCGCCACCGAGTTTCACTTGTCATAGCCGTTGCCAAACCCTAAGCAAATCGGTTCTACCGATAGGGATCTCGGTCTCACCGAGATGGGATTGCAATCTCTCTGTTTCCTTTTCTTAACTTTTCGGTCTCACCAAAAGAGCGGATCGGTCCCACCGAGATTGCAATGTAAACTCTCTGTTTCCTTTTTGTAACATTTCGGTCTCACCGAAAGAGCAAATCAGTCCCACCGAGTTCACCTGACCAACTCTCTGGTTAGCTTATTACCAAATCGGTCTCACCGATTTTGTGTAATAGGTCTCACCGAGATTACGTTATGCCCTAACCCTAACCATATCGGTCCTACCGAGTTGCATGTCAGTCCCACCGAAAATCTCTAACGGTCACTAAGTTTACTATTTCGGTCTGACCGAGTTTGTTGATTCGGTCCCACAGAGATTGGTAAATTGTGTGTAACGGTTGGATTTTGTGTGGAGGATATATGTGCCCCTCCACCTCCTCTTCACTCGTGGAGAGAGCCATCAGAACACATCTACACTTCCAACTCATATGTTCTGAGAGAGAACCACCTACTCATGTGTTGAGCTCAAGATATTCCACTCCTACCATATGAATCTTGATCTCTAGCCTTCCCCAAGTTGCTTTCCACTCAAATCTTCTTTCCACCAAATCCAAATCCTGTGAGAGAGAGTTGAGTGTTGGGGAGACTATCATTTGAAGCACAAGAGCAAGGAGTTCATCATCAACACACCATTTGTTACTTCTTGGAGAGTGGTGTCTCCTAGATTGGCTAGGTGTCACTTGGGAGCCTCCGACAAGATTGTGGAGTTGAACCAAGGAGTTTGTAAGGGCAAGCAGATCGCCTACTTCGTGAAGATCCACCGCTAGTGAGGCAGGACCTTCGTGGGCGATGGCCATGGTGGGATAGACAAGGTTGCTTCTTCGTGGACCCTTCGTGGGTGGAGCCCTCCGTGGACTCGCGCAACCGTTACCCTTCGTGGGTTGAAGTCTCCATCAACGTGGATGTAGGATAGCACCACCTATCCGAACCACGGGAAAAACATCCGTGTCTCCAATTGCGTTTGAATTCTCCAAACCCTTCCCTTTACATTCTTGCAAGTTGCATGCTTTACTTTCCGCTGACAATATAGTCTTTGCATGCTTTCTTGAATTGTGTGATGATTGCTTGACTCGTCCTAAAATAGCTAAAATCTGCCAAGAACTAAAATTGGGAAAAGGTTAAGTTTTTATTTGGTCAAGTAGTCTAATCACCCCCCTCTAGAAATACTTTCGATCCTACAAGTGGTATCAGAGCTTTGGTCTCCATTTGCTTTGATTTCGATAGCCTTTGGTGGTCATAGCCTTGGTTTCACAACCTAGGAGAGTATGGCGTCTAGCGAGGGAAATTATCACCGTAGAGGTCCTTACTTTGATGGTACCAATTTTGCTAGTTGGAAGCATAAAATGAAAATGCATATTCTTGGACATAACCCCGCCGTTTGGGCTATTGTGTGTGTTGGTTTGCAAGGTGACTTCTTTGATGGGAGAGAACCAAACCGTGAAGCTACCGCGGATGAGTTGAAGATGTTGCAATACAATGCTCAAGCTTGTGATATTCTCTTCAACGGATTGTGCCCCGAAGAATTCAACAAAATCAGCCGTCTTGAGAATGCAAAGGAAATTTGGGACACTTTGATTGATATGCACGAAGGTACCGACTCCGTCAAGGAATCCAAATTGGATGTGCTTCAAAGTAAACTTGACAAGTTCAAAATGAAGGATGGTGAAGGTGTCGCTGAAATGTACTCTAGGCTTGCTCTCATCACAAATGAGATTGCCGGCTTAGGAAGTGAAGAGATGACCGATAGATTCATCATCAAGAAGATTCTAAGAGCCTTGGATGTAGAATATGATACCGTGTGCACATTGATCCAAATGATGCCCAATTACAAAGATCTCAAGCCAACGGAGGTAATTGGAAGAATTGTTGCTCATGAGATGTCACTTAAGGATAAAGAGGAACTTCACACCAAATCAAGTGGTGCCTACAAAGCCTCATGTGAAGCCCCTACATCATCAAGTGAGAAACAAAACTTCAATGAAGAATTGAGCTTAATGGTGAAAAACTTCAACAAGTTCTACAAGAGCAGAAGCAAAGATAGAAGCTCCAAGTCAAGGTCCTACAATGACAAAAGATCTTCTAGTCGAGAGCGAAACTGATACAATTGTGGTAGACCCGGACACTATTCTAATGAGTGTACGGCTCCCTACAAGAGAAGAGAAGACTCTCCAAAAAGAAGAAGCAAAAGAGAAGAATCACCACCAAGAGAGAGAAGGAGTAGAGATGATCGTTATGAACGAAGAAACTCACAGATAAGCAAGGATTCGGAATGGAAGGAAAAATCATCAAGGAGTTACACAAAACGAAGACATCAAGCTCATGTTGGTGAATGGGTATCCGGCCCCGACTTTGACAGCCACTCCGAGAGAAGTTATCACTCTGATTCCGAATATACTCAAGATGAAGGTGTTGCCGGTCTAGCACTTGTGTCAACCAACTCCTATGACATATTTGACTCACCAAATGAAGGAATTGGAAGATGCTTCATGGCCAAAGGTCCTAAGGTAACACACCCCGAGTATGTTGATTTTAATAGTGATGAAGATGACTTGTTAGGTGATGATGATTTACTTGTTGACAACTCTAGTGATGAATACTATGATGAAACGTCAATTAATCATGCTAATCAAGATAAAACGAATGACAATGATAAGGAGAAGATTGAGGCTCTAACTAAAGAACTAAACACTCTTAAGTTAGGTCATGAAACTATCTTCGAAGATCATCGAGAACTTTTAAGAGCTCATGAGAAGTTACGCTTTGAAAAGCTCAATCTCGAGCAAGAGCATGAGTTTTTAAAGGCAATCAATGATGATCTCCGCAAGAAAAGTTCTTCTTACATTGCCAAGCGTTTACTCTTATCCACTTACATGCCTCAAGTCAAGTCTAGTAACAAGAACAAGAAAGATTCTTCCTCTAGTAGTAACAATGATCATGATAAATCCAATATTGTTGCTTCTAGTAGTTCTCTTGATTCCACTAATGATTCTCTTAGCCAAGTTACACTTGAGCAAGAAAATAGCTTATTGAAGGGAATTATAGAGAAAGGAGTGTACAAAAGCCTTGCCGGGAGTAAGCAATTCGAGGAAATTGTGCGCAAGCAAGGAAGGCACCCGAAGAATCAAGGTGTTGGTTTTGAACGAAAGTTCAATGCCAATGGAGTTGAGTGGGAAGAAGATCAATACCCCAAGACAAAGTTTTTTCCTCAACAAGAGAAGTATGATCCTACTTCCTTCAAGGGGACACAAGCTCAAGATGATCTTCCACCACAAGACTACAAGCAAAAAGGCAAGGACAAGCTTCAAGAGGAAATTGATGCATTTGAAGAAGCTCCTAAGACCTTAGTCAAGTGGATTCCCAAGACCACTTCAAGTTCCACTTCATCAAGTACGACTACAACTCCAAGGATTCCCATCAAGATGGTGTGGATCCAAAAGAAGAAGAACTAGAGAGTTCTTGAGGGTGACTCCGCCAACATACTTCACTCTTATCATTTTGGCAAGAACAAGTGCAATCAACTTCCACATCTTGCACTAGTTCAAGGAGTCACAAACCCTCTTGTTGGTAAGACAAGGGACAAGGTAACCTAAAAGTTTTCATGGACATCATCTTGTGTGTGCATCACTCTATGTCTATGGATATCCTTGTTTGTTCCTTGTGGGACTAACCCATTTAGGTATTGAAAGTGCAATTCACTCAAATGGATAGCTCCAAGTGATCTACATCAACATTGAGCATCCACATCTTCAATATCTACATGAAGTCATCATCGACAAAACCCAAGGTTAGTTCATCCCTCTTAGGGGGGATATCACATCTAGGGGGAGCTTTACTCTAAGACTTGAGCTAAAGCAACTCTAAAGATGTGAACACAACAATGCTTTATGTAAAATTGGTAACCCCACTTGAGCTTAAACGATGAGTATGACCTATGATCAAGTGTTCTCACTTGACTCCTAAGTCAATATACTCATATATAGATGACCTAGTCATCGCCAATTGCTTGATAGATGCTAGAATTGGTTGTGCATGCTTTGTCACATATTTCAATTGCCATTTTATTGTGTGAGCATGTTGGTTGTATATTTTACTCATTCGAGGACATCCACTTGTTGTTTTGATTGTTTGGTTTTATTTCCTTTTGCCAAGTGGATGGACAAGAATGCCTAAGAACCTCCTCTGGCTATCTATGCTTTTCTCGTCTCAAACTCTATTCATGCTACATCACAAAATTTGATCAAGTCAGATTCAAACCACTCTGTGTGAGGAGCACTTGGAGTCCCCGATTCGTCATAGACTTAAACTTCCAAAACCTCTTTGTGATTCTCGGTCTGACCGATATCCTACTCGGTCCTACCGAGATCATTAAGTTGATCTGAATTTTCGATCTCGGTGCAACCGATTTGAACCATTCGGTCACACCGAGTTGCAATAACTGTATACAGTTTGGCATCTCGGTGCCACCGAGTTGTTCCACTCGGTCACACCGACAGGGTCGGGCTATATATAGGCACGGGCAAAAATTTGGAAATTTCTCCGAACCCCTTCGCCTGCGCGATAGCTCGCTCTGCCAACATGGTCTCCGGATCGTCTTCTCGCCGCCAGCCGCCTCCAGTCGCTGGTCTCCATCGCCGTCAACGGAATTCAACCCCGCCGTTGCCGCCGTAGCGAGTCTCCGCCGAACTAGGGTATGGACTCGATCTTTGTGCTATCCCCAATCTGATTCCTAGCACATTGTGATCTTATTGTTTCTAGCCACAATTGAAACACTCCTATCCAGTCAATGCGTTCGTAGAATAGGATTGATTCGAAAATTTTAGGGTTAGGTTTCCGCCGAAACCATCTCGAACCCACCGAGTTGGAAAACTCGGTCCCACCGATTTGGCTCATGCCATTGCACAAGTGAGACTCGGTCTGACCGAGAATTACTAATCGGTGTGACCGATTTTGGAACTTTGTGAAACCCTAGCAGTCTCGGTGCCACCGAACCGTGACTCGGTCTGACCGAGTTCACTAGTTTAGGTTCCAAAACTGCTTCGGTATCACTGAGTTTAAAAATCGGTAGATCCGAGATGATTTCAGTGGGAAACTAAAACTAAGATTTTGAATCATTCTTTTGCAAAAACCTCTGCATTTTGTGATGCTCATCCACTCTACCTCATCTATAAACTATTCACAGGGTCAGCAGTCAGCTTGTTCGTCATGTCAGATCAGAGTGACAGCTAGAATGTGTCAGAACAGCAAGTGCACATGAGTGAGGGCACTATTCCCTCCAGTTCTTCAGATGAAGGCAGCAGGAGCACCCCTAGCAACCTGCCAAAAGCTGCCACCAGACAAAGGAAGAAGAGAACCTCAGACTCAGAGGATGAAGACTATGTGGCAGAAGAGGAAGCAACTTCCAAGAGAGTTGTGCTCAAGAAGGAATATGGCCCAGCACAGAGCACAAAGCCAGGGATGAAAGTCAAAAGGCCAGCAAGAAGGCAGCCTATGCCAAAGGCCAGAGCCTCAACTCAGATTCCTGAAAAGCCTGAACCCAAAGAGGCTGCTGCCGAAGGGAAGAAGAGGAAGGAGAGGATCAAAAAGACCACTGCTAGAGTGCTTGGGAGATCCTCAATCATGAGAGATTCTGAAGAGGAAGAGGAAGAAGAGGTTGTTGCACCAGCACCTAAGGCACCTAAGCTTATGGGTGATGCTATCAGGACAGGGGCTGATGCATCAAAGCCCAAAGAAGCACCCAAAGCTGCCTCCAAGCCCAAGTCAGCACCAAAGAGGAATACAAGGAGCATACCTGCAACTAAGAAGAACAAGGCCCCAGTGCCTGACATTGCTGAAGAAGAAGAAGGTCAAGTTCTGAGAAAGCTTAAGCCCAAGATCCCAGACCACAATGATGCTCATCCTGTGGCTGAGGACATGAAAATCAGAAGAGATTCAGGGTTGAGGAAGTGGAGAGAAGCAGATCCATATGCTTCAAGGAGAAGAACTATTGTTGACTACAGGTTCCACACAAAGGAACAACAGGACTTCTATGAGACAGTTTTGCTTGATAAGAAACCCATTGTTTGTGACATGAGATGGGTTGATTGGGAGTACATCAAGGACAATGAAGAGCACTATCCTGGAGTGCAAGACAACTTCAAAGCTTGTGGAGTAGCAGACTTTGTCGGGAAGAAGCTCACAGAGTGGAATGAAGATCTGATCGTGCAGTTCTACTCCACAGCACACTTCTATCCAGATGGCCGGATAGTGTGGATGTCTGAAGGCACTAGATACCAATCTATAGTTGCTGAATGGGCTCAGATGATCAATGCCCCACAAGAGCAGGAAGATGACTTGGATATCTATGCCAAGAAGAAGATGGATCACAATTCCATGTCAAACATGTACAAGGAGATCCCAAATGAAGCTCTTGAAACTTTCAAGTTTGGCTCAGTGCATTATCTTCTGTCAGGGCTGCCAACTATCAACTGGATCCTAAGGCACACTCTGTTTCCCAAGTCAGGTGATCACAAGATGATCAGAGGCCATGCAATAAATTTGCTTCATATATTTGATGTGCCACAGAAGTTCAAGGTGATGAGCCTCATGGTAGAGACCATTAAGAGGACAGCAGCTGATCAGAAGAGGAGCTGTGGATATGCCCCACAAATTCAGGAGTTAATCAACTCAAAGATGGGCACAGGCACATACTTGTTGGACAAGGAACATTTGCCTATTCATCCAGATTTTGAAGACAATCAAGTTGTGATGAATGAGAATGAACCATCATCAGTTCAAGCACAAGCAAAG
Organism: Triticum monococcum; assembly: GCA_034509565.1. Lineage (NCBI taxonomy): Eukaryota > Viridiplantae > Streptophyta > Magnoliopsida > Poales > Poaceae > Triticum > Triticum monococcum. Next base: position 395,844,239 of record CM067845.1, on the reverse strand, counting down.
AAGGAGAACGCAAGGAAGGAGAAAGCTGCCAAGATGCCAACTCAAGAGGAGGCATCTGAGTATTTCTTGAAAACCAAACAAGAGCAGCTTGGTTACTTGATTGCATCCACACCGAGGATTGAGAAAGGACTGGCCGCCCTCACTCAGAATCAGCAGAGCTTAGAGAGGATCATAGAACAAAAGTTCTATGACATGGATGTCAAAGTAACAGAGATTCAGTCTGCAGTGGAGCAACTTCAAGATGACATGCAGGAGAGGAGAGGGCAGACTACAACTGATGCATTTGCCAGAGTGCCACGAGCTCCGAGGTCGACTGCAGTGCCAGTTCCTGACACCAGAGCCACCACCTCAGCTCTAGCTACAGCACCAGCCCAACCAGCTCCAGCATCTACTTCAGCTTCAACTCCAACCACGTCTTCAGAAGGCTTCGTCCTTGGAGTGATCCATACTCCACCTCCACCAGAAGATCAAGCCTGAGAGTCGATCTAGCACTATGCATTTTCTAGGAACTTTTTGGTAAATTGTTGCCAAAGGGGGAGAAAAATGTATAGATCATAGGCTTCGAGAGAGAGTGTGTTGCTTTTATTCTCTCTTGCTTTATTTGGTGGTTTTTCAACTTTGTTTTCTTTTGGTTGAGAAACTTTGATATGCTTGTGAGACATTGATGATCATGTGTTTGATCATAAGCTACACTTATGCATGCTTGATATATCCTATCTATCTTATGTGATCATTCACTTTCTTTGGTGATGAGTGCATGTATTTCATTCTTATCATTTTGAGCGCTCCACCAAGATGTATGTGACATGGAAGAGTAACCCATGACTCTAACTCTTTGTGCATTTGCAGTCCAAAGCAAATTTTAAATATGCACAAATTTAGGGGAGCTCTTACTTATCACATACTTCTCAAAGCAACGATATATTTCATTCTTATTATTATTTGTCGAAGCTTTGATCTATATGTTGTCATCAATTACCAAAAAGGGGGAGATTGAAAGTGCAACTATCCCTAGGTGGTTTTGGTAATTCATAACAACATATAGCTCATTGAGTTAATGCTATTCCAAGATGATCATTTCAGGAAACCTCAATGATTTGCATGGCATGGATGGTGAAAGTGGAACCCTCAAAATGCTAAGGACAAAGGATTGGCTCTAGCTCATATGCTCAAGACTCTTCATTTTACATTTTAGTGATCCAAGATCACATTGAGTCTTTAGGAAAAGCCAATACTATCAAGGAGGGATGAGGTGTTGCTTAATGAGCCTCTTGCTTCAAGTTCTTAATGATATGCTCCAAAATCCTCAGCTACTTTCCCATATCCACATTTGACCTAAACCCAAAGCCAAACTCGGCCCTACCGATTCTTTCAACCCGGCGCCACCGAGTTTCACTTGTCATAGCCGTTGCCAAACCCAAAGCAAATCGGTTCTACCGATAGGGCTCTCGGTCTCACCGAGATGGGATTGCAATCTCTCTGTTTCCTTTTCGTAACTTTTCGGTCTCACCGAAAGAGCGGATCAGTCCCACCGAGATTGCAATGTAAACTCTCTGTTTCCTTTTTGTAACATTTCGGTCTCACCTAAAGAGCAAATCGGTTCCACCGAGTTCACCTGACCAACTCTCTGGTTAGCTTATTACCAAATCGGTCTCACCGAGTTTGTCTAATCGGTCTCACCGAGATTACGTTATGCCCTAACCCTAACCATATCGGTCCTACCGAGTAGCATGTCAGTCCCACCGAAAATATCTAACGGTCACTAGGTTTACTATTTCGGTCCGACCGAGTTTGTTGATTCGGTCCCACTGAGATTGGTAAATTGTGTGTAATGGTTGGATTTTGTGTGGAGGCTATATATACCCCTCCACCTCCTCTTCACTCGTGGAGAGAGCCATCAGAACACATCTACACTTCCAACTCATATGTTCTGAGAGAGAACCACCTACTCATGTGTTGAGCTCAAGATATTCCATTCCTACCATATGAATCTTGATCTCTAGCCTTCCCCAAGTTGCTTTCCACTCAAATCTTCTTTCCACCAAATCCAAATCCTGAGAGAGAGAGTTGAGTGTTGGGGAGACTATCATTTGAAGCACAAGAGCAAGGAGTTCATCATCAACACGCCATTTGTTACTTCTTGGAGAGTGGTGTCTCCTAGATTGGCTAGGTGTCACTTGGGAGCCTCCGACAAGATTGTGGAGTTGAACCAAGGAGTTTGTAAGGGCAAGGAGATCGCCTACTTCGTGAAGATCTACCACTAGTGAGGCAAGTCCTTCGTGGGCGATGGCCATTGTGGGATAGACAAGGTTGCTTCTTCGTGGACCCTTCGTGGGTGGAGCCCTCCGTGGACTCGCGCAACCGTTACCCTTCGTGGGTTGAAGTCTCCATCAACGTGGATGTAGGATAGCACCACCTATCCGAACCACGGGAAAAACATCCGTGTCTCCAATTGCGTTTGAATTCTCCAAACCCTTCCCTTTACATTCTTGCAAGTTGCATGCTTTACTTTCCGCTGCCAATATACTCTTTGCATGCTTGCTTGAATTGTGTGATGATTGCTTGACTCGTCCTAAAATAGCTAAAATCTGCCAAGAACTAAAATTGGGAAAAGGTTAAGTTTTTATTTGGTCAAGTAGTCTAATCACCCCCCCTCTAGACATACTTTCAATCCTACAGTAAGTATTTCCCTCAGTTTTTGAGAACCAAGGTATCGGTCCAGTAGGAGGCTACGCGTGAGTCCCTCGTACCTACACATAAACAATAGCTCAATGCAACTAACGCGCTTAGGGGTTGTTAATCCCTTCACGGTCACTTACAAAAGTGAGATCTGATAGAGATGATAAATAATATTTTTGGTATTTTTGGTATAGAGATGCAAAGTGAAAAGTAAAAGGCAAAGTAAAAAGCAAAGCAATAATAAAGTGATGGAGATTGATATGATGAGAAAGAACCTCGGGGGCCATAGGTTTCACTAGTGGCTTCTCTCAAGAGCATAAGTATTCTACGGTGGGTGAACAAATTACTATTGAGCTATTGATAGAATTGAGCATAGTTATGAGAATATCTAGGTATGATCACGTATATAGGTACCACGTCCGAGACAAGTAGACCGACTCCTGCCTGCATCTACTACTATTACTCCACTCATCGACCGCTATCCAGCATGCATCTAGAGTATTAAGTTAAAAACAGAGTAACGCCTTAAGCAAGATGACATTATGTAGAGGGATAGTTTCATGCAATATGATAAAAACCCCATCTTGTTATCCTCGATGGCAACAATACAATACGTGCCTTGCTGCCCCTTCTGTCACTGGGAAAGGACACCGCAGGATCGAACCCAAAGCTAAGCACTTCTCCCATGGCAAGAAAAACCAATCTAGTAGGCCAAACCAAACTGATAATTCGAAGAGACTTGCAAACATAACCAATCATACATAAAAGAATTCAGAGAAGATTCAAATATTATTCATAGATAGATTGGATCATAAACCCACAATTCATCGGTCTCAACAAACACACCACAAAAAGAAGATTACATCGAATAGATCTCCAGGAGAGAGGGGGAGAACATTGTATTGAGATCCAAAAAGAGAGAAGAAGCCATCTAGCTACTAACTATGGACCCGTAGATCTGAAGTAAACTACTCACACTTCATCGGAGGGGCTTGGATGATGATGTAGAAGCCCTCCATGATTGATGCCCCCTCCGGCGGAGCTCCGGAACAGGCCCCAAGATGGGATCTCGTGGATACAGAAAGTTGCGGCGGTGGAATTAGGTTTTTGGCTTCGTCCCCGATAGTTTGGGGGTACGTAGGTATATATAGGAGGAAGGAGTACGTCGGTGGAGCTTCGAGGGGCCTACGAGGTAGGGGGCGCGCCCTCCACCCTTGTGACCGCCTCGTGGCTTTCTTGATGGAGGGTCCAAGTCTCCTGGGTCTTATCTGATGAGAAAATCACGTTCCCGAAGGTTTCATTCCGTTTGGATTCCATTTGATATTCTGTTTCTCCGAAACACTGAAATAGGCAAAAACAACAATTCTAGGCTGGGCCTCCGGTTAATAGGTTAGTCCCAAAAATAATATAAAATTGGAAAATAAAGCCCAATATGGTCCAAAACAGTAGATAATATAGCATGGAGCGATCAAAAATTATAGATACGTTGGAGACGTATCAGGCACGCTCAACACTATACTCCCAATGCTTATGGTTTTCCCCTTTTATATTCCACACTAGTTAAATCACAGTAGATTAAATTTCAAAAATGGGTTAGTAGATTTTTCGGAGCTCGCCAGAGTTTGCTCATGCGATCGAAGGGGCTCGGGTGGTTGTTGGGCCTCGCCAAACAAAGAAAAATCGACGTGGGTGGGGGTGGGGTGGGGGTGGGGGTGGCGGAGGAACACAGGCGGTGGGGGCCAGTGGTCCAGCCAGCGGCCCGTGCGGTGTTCTGTATGGGAAGAATCAGAGACGAGGAAGAAGAAGGGTTAGGAGACGTAGGATCTTCATCCAACTGCCTGAAATGGTCGAGAGACAGCTGGGAGTTGCATTCTTAATGCGCTTTGGTTCATCATCTGTGGGCACTGCGCAACCAACATTTTATTATCCAAAATCTGCTTGCTCTTCTTTACCATGTTCCTCTTCTATTCTTCTTTAATATGTACACTCTCCGTTCCTAAATACAAGTCTTTGTATAGATTCCACCATGGACTACATATGGAGCAAAATGAGTGAATCTACACTCTAAAATGTATCTGGATACATCTGTATGTGATCCATAGTGGAAATCTCTACCAAGACTTATATTTTGGAACGGAGGGAGTATGATAGTAGCATAGTATGTTCCTTGTACTGAAGATGAGTAGGGACATTTGCAGTGTAGAGGTCTATACGGTCGGTTGTGATGGACACTTTGAGCCTCTTTGATTCGTAGGATCTTGTAAACATAGGAATAGGATTTGTAGTGGCCTGCCCACTTGAATCCTATAAGAATAGCAAGGAAATGCGGGGAGGTGTGTCGCCTTTGAGAGTTACACTGATATTAACAGTACCGCACCTTCACTTGAAGAGAGCTGGTATACGAAGCCTTTCTAGCCGTTCCGGCAATACTAGCACATATATTCCAGCAAGTTCCACTTTGCTGATTTTACTCTGATGCTTAAGGTTTTCCCATTATATCTACACTATGATCTGTGTAGCTGCTTTGTGTCGCACTAGCATCAGTCCACTCTTGAAGCTAAACACTGCAATGACTTACAAAATTGGCACCAAGGCATTGAGTGCCATTCTGGATGCAATGAAACTCATACACTCCCCACCTGTTGATTCTTGTTCTGAATATGATCCTAATGACTATTCTAACCTTGAGGAGTCAAAGGCAGACGGCCTGTCCTATTCACCCATCAAGGTGCCTGTTCTAATTTGGCAATGTTTGATTGCGGGTATCTTGCATATGTTGTCTTGCATTTCTTCTACTTTGTTGCACCGCCATCTGCTTAGTTTACTCATCATATATGTCGAGATGCCATGCCCATCCATTATCAATACATATTCCATCTGTCATCATACCATGTTTTCCTCTCAAATGTTGTTCTTGTGCATCAGACATCAAAAAGGAAGAGGGTGATTGCCGAACCTGAAGGAGCACCAGCAAGTCCTTGAAAAACGTGATGGTGCCGGAGAAATCAGACAGCACCCCACTTATATTGGCTGCACAACTACTGACACAAAACGTAGGACCGACTCCAGCAGACTATACCCATACTTCACTGGCCACACCACTAGCCCCACCACACAGGACCTGCACTCCAGCAAAAGGTATACCGATTTCATTTGCCATAGCACCAGCTGTACTACAGAAAAATCCCACTCCAGCAAAAAGTACAGCAAGTCCACCGGCCGAAGACCTATCCCAACTGCAGAGACGGCCAATTCCTGCAAATTGGAACCCCATTCCATTTATTCCCAGTTTAAAAGACAACGCTTCCAATGTTGTTAGGGACTACGTGCATATATTCCCATCATGGGAAGATTATTGTGAAGACAAACACCATTTTCACATCTTCCTGTCCAACTTACGTGTAAGTGCTATTATTCATGGTTATTATTTTCCTGTTTTCTGCTGATTGAACACATCAATGATTTACATTACATTGTTGTAACTAGGCGAGGGTCAATCTGGATAGTCATGACGAGCAAAGCTTGCTTGTGCTTTTCAAGGAAGCATTGCAGCAGTATCGGTGTTACCTGAGGAAATCACACTTTGATGGCAAGTCTATAAACAAATTTTAGGTGAAGTCTCCTGTGCTAAATTTAGAAGACATTGAATGGAAAAACCTTGTTATGCACTAGTCTTGTTCCCAAGATGAGGTACTGTCTATGAAATCACATGACAATTTGAACTTCTACTTTTCCGCATGTGCCTTACGGATCTTTTTTGTAGGAAATCTTCTCAAAGAAGAATTCCGGTTTGACAAGAATGACAGGATATCGCAATATGATGCCCGCTGCTTTGCTCTTGTTAGTACCTGTTGTCCTGTATCACTGTACTTGCATACATACCTGGTTCATTATGTGACAGCAGTATGCATGATAGCTTGCTTATCAATTGTTTGCTCCAAATTATCTGATTTGTATGAATGGTTACATTAGTGTAGAATATATCCAATGCCAATGTTTTTTTAGCTCTGCATTGTTCTCGTAAGTACATGCTGTCCATTATCAGTGTACTTATAATGACAGGTAGTTGTTCATGTACCATCACTCTGCAGCTTATTTTCCTTTGCCCTCCATTTTCTACACATCAGATCTATATTTACTCTTACCATAAGGTTGGTACTGAAGAAGTTTAGCTGTGCATTGCTCTTGGCTATACCTTTTGCCTGTATCGCTGCACTTACATTTATAGCTACTTGGTTATGTAGCATCACTCTTCATCTTATCTTAAATATTCTCCATTTTTTCGTATATTATCACATCTATATTTACTCTTAACAAAATGTAGAATAAAGGCAATGCTTTTGAAGAAGATTTTGTGGTAAACTTCTTGAATTGCCCCCCCCCCCCCATCAGCATGGACAAGGCCTTTATAGAGCATGTCTTCACCAATAATATAAGTTTGTCCATCTCAAGCCTTCAAACTTTGTTGAATATATTTGGTTAGGCATGACTGCAACAACTGTTTATTTTTGGTGTTTGCATCAAATTTCTTGTTTAAAGTTTATTATGTAGTTCATAAACAAAAGTTTGTCCTTTCTCAATTTAAGTTTTCAGTTGTACAACCAAGTTCCTTCTTCATACCATGTAAATTAAACTATACAGAGCAAGTGATCTTCTTTTGCACTGCATGTATGCTTCTGTTCTTCATCCGTAATCCAGTGGTGTGGTGAACCTACCCACTACAGCACAATGTCATATTCTGCAATGTCTTAACTATGAACAATGTCATATCATTCTACTATTATTTAAACCGTCTCTTTATTTGCCAATCTGAAATGGTATAAATTGACATCACACTAACCATTGATACTTATGAGTTCTTGATCTATAATCCAGTGGTGTCGTGAAGCTGCCAACTCCTTCACAATGTCATTTCCTGCCATGTCTTGACCTGAACAATACCATATTGTGTTAATGCAATTTTAAACTGAGTCACTTTATTCGTCAGTAAGAAATGTGATGAATTGTCAGCACTGATACTTTTATGTGCAAAACCTGTCATCTGTCTGCTTGTTTATCTTTCAGAGTGAGGAAGATATAAGTGTTGAACAAGCGCAGTCTCATCATCTTGCTCAGCTACTTGCGCTGCAGCTCCCCAGCAGGGCTAACCTTTCTTGAACTCTATTGAAGTGCTGTCGGTTTTGTATATTATTTTGTCGGTGTGTTTATTTGCACTGGTGGCGATCTATGATGCCCAGTGTATGTAATCTGCTGTCTGCTTGTGCTTTATTATCATAGTGGCGAAGTTTGATGCCTAGTGGATGTAATATGCCGTAATTTCTTTATTGTATAGTCTAGGTTTTTTCTTATTCACGATGCTCCAGTTATTTTACTGTATATATATCCTGTCTTCGCAGTAAACCGGCCAAACCGTAAAATTATGGTACATAATCGGTCCGTCATGCAATCACGATGTAGGTTGGGCCTAAAACGTGCCGAACAGCTCACGAGCCGACAGCAGCCCGAAATGAACCCCGGCCCATGATTGTGCGAATCAAATCACGAGCTTTTAGCAGGACAAAATTGTCTCGGTCCTTGTTTGGCCCAATCAGATATCGGCTGCGAGCAGGTCGGATGCAAACCGGGCCGTAGTTAGGCCCAACTATATGACGGGCTTTTAACAGGCCGAAATTAATATAGGGCCGAAATGTTAAACGGGCCCTTAACAGGCCAAAACTAATATCAGGCCGATTTACTAAGTGGACCTTTAGCAAGTGGGCCCAAAAGCATAGTGTCCAGTTGACGGGTCGAATCTGATATGGGCCATAATTGAGCCCAAAGCCTCTTAAAGGGCCGGACCTGATCTGGGCTGTAATTTGGCCCAGAACGTGGTAGGCTTTTAACAGGCCGGATCTCATATGTGCCACTATTAGGCCCGGAGCGTGGCAGGCCATTAATGGACCGGATCAAATATGGGCTGGCATTTGGCCCAAAACATGGTAGCCAGTTAATGGTCTGGCCTACTAGGGTCCTCAAAATCTTGTGGGCCTACAGCTGGGCCGGCCCATCAATGTTGGTGAAATCTCATGGGCCTTTAGCTAGGCCAGCCCATTATGATCTGCAAGAATCTTGTGGGCCTTTACCTGGGCCGGCCCATTATGACACACAAAAATCTTGTGGGCCTTTACCTGGGCCGGCCCATTATGGCCCGCAAAATTTTGTGGGCCTTTAGTTGGGCCAGCCCATTATGATCCGCAAAATCTCATGGGCCTTTAGCTGGGCCGGCCCATTATGGTCCGCAAAATCTTGTGGGCCTTCAGTTGGGCCGGCCCATTTAAACTTGATGGGCCGGTCCACGTGTCAACATATCATAGGCGGGTCTCGCCCTTTGGATGAGTGACACCCGTGCCAACGCGGACCTGACACGTGTCTCCTCCAGCCAATGATGATTTTACAAGTGGAAAATCCCCATTGGTCAGGGCTGTTAACGGGTTATCGGATCCAAAACCCGACCCGATAGCTTAACGGTGCTCCGTTACGGTGGATGCCACGTGTCGGTTACCCTTGACGAAAGCACTTCTGTGACGCGCGATTTATCGTCATGGAAGTGGACACTTCCACGATGATAATTTTGGTAATGTCATGGAACACTTCTACGACAGCACATGTATGACTATCTTGATTCTGTCATAAAATCGTCATGGATGTACATGCATGACAGAAAACGCGACCTACTATGACAAACACGTATCATCACGGAAGTGTATTTTTTTGTAGTGAGCAAAGTGCGAAGTAGCTAGCAGCCCCCCTTGTGTCGGCACGAAGGGAATCCTAGGCTATGAGCATGCCCCCTCCCCCCACCCCCTCGTGTTGCCATGAAGGGAATCCTAATTAAGCTATGAATGCATGCCCCCAAACCGAGGTTCACCTAGCAAAGTGCGATGTAGCAACCCCCACCCCCCCACACACACTTTCAGTCGGCGGGCCAGAGAGGCATATATATCACCAAGATGGATCATAAAACGGACCAAGAGTAATCCACCTTGGTCATTGTCGGCGTTCTAGGAACGGGGGTCCCCAAACTTGCCTGCCTGCAGCCCACAACATGGCTCCACCAGCGGCCCTGTATGGCCCATCTTCCCTAGCAAACACTCAAGTCCCTCGCGAGGGGCCAAGCCTTGTGAGGTAGACGATGCAAGACCTCCTCAGGGGCGGCTCGCGAGGGGCAGAGAGATCAAGGCAAGGGACACCTTGCGAGGTTTGCATGACGCATGCCATGACGACTGGAGCCAGGTGGGCGCCAGGGCGCGCAGTGTCCTCGTTTCCTCTTTGGTGCTAAAGGGGGCAAGTGCAGGCGAGGAGTCCCGATGCATCAGGCAAAGGTTTCCATATCGGTGCAACAAGACCAAGACTAGCAGGACTGCAGGATGGAGGTCACCGTGGAGCCCAAGACGGCGTCACCACCAGAGCCTTTGGCAGGCGAAGACTACTTTTGTCAGGATAGCATGTACTAGTTGTCTCCCTTCGAATGTGGCCATTGTGGGATCCCTTCCCGCTCAATATTTGGGAAGAGGACCCGGGCCTCTATAAATAGGGCGAGCCACCACCATAGAGAGGGATGGAAGGCGGATCTAGAGGCTCATATAGAAGGAGAGGATCCTCAACCACACAAGCTCACCAAGCACAAGAACACCTCTCCTCAGGAGGCTGTTCTTCGCTTGTAACTGTTCGTCCTCAGCCCAAGAGGCAATCCACCACACCACACTGGGGTAGGGTATTACACCACAACGGTGGCCCGAACCAGTATAAACTCTTGTGTCTCATGTTCTTTGGGTTCGTCGAGCTAGTCCGTGAGATCGTAGAGTGTGCGATCTAGAGAGGGGGAGAGATCTTTGTGCGCACCCCAGTGTTCGAACCTCAAGGGTTTTTCCGGAACCCGAAATCCGACATTTGGCGCGCCACGTAGGGGTGCGCCGAAGCCTTGCCCCCGATGGCCTCGCCTCTCCGACCGACTCTCATGGACGCCGCCCCTTCACTGAGGGGGCTCCGGGCCTTCACCCCTGCCTTGCGGCGGGTACAGTGGCTGCACAGGTTCAAGCCAGAGATGCCGCCCCATTACGATGGCGCGACGGATCCGGCAGCCTTCCTGCTAGTGTATGAGGAGGCCGTCTTAGAGGCCGGGGGCGACGGTAAAGTCATGGCCAACTGGCTCCGAATGGCCCTGGCTGGCGTGCCGCGCGCCTGGCTTCTCCATCTGTCGGAATTTTCTGTGGCCTCCTGGGAGGAGCTGCGCGACCTCTTCATCGCGTGCTTCGGGGGACCAGCACCCACCGTCGTCGCAGCTCTCCTCGGTGGCTCGCAAGCGCCGCCCTCGGACCGTCACACCAAGTCGTTCTTTCGCCAGATCAGCACCATCTCCGTGCGGCAGGGGGCTCCTCCGGGTTGGGCAGCGCCCAAAGCCAACCTGATCTTCGACTCAAGGGATTACCCAGTCCCCACCGTCGGCTCGGATGTGCTTCCAATGCTTTGGACGCCCACCATCTGCAGCGTAGCCGTCACCAAGACCCTCATTGACGGCGGCGCCGGCCTCAACATGCTCTCAGTGGAGGCTTTCAGCCTCCTTCATGTACCACTTGAGCGGCTCCGCCCCAGCAAGCCTTTCTCCGGGGTCGGCGGCGGCTCCTCCAACCCCCTGGGGCAGATCCGTCTCCCCATGACTTTTGTCACATGCGGCAACTACCGCACTGAGCTAATTGACTTTGACATCGCCCGCATCAGCTTGCCGTACAACGCCATCCTCGGGTATCCGTTGCTTGCCCAATTCATGGCGGCTACCCATCCTGCCTACAACCTCATGATGGTGCCTGGGAGCAAGGACGTCCTCACCATGGCCGGAGATACCAAGGAAGCCTTGGCGGCCCTCAAGCTCGCCTTCAGGGCCACGGTGGTAGCTTGCCCGACCGACAAGGCAGTTTCCGGAACCAAGGGGGCTGCGCCGACCAAGAAGAAGAAGCTATTCACTCAATGTCAAGCCAAGACGAAGCAGATACCGGTCGACGCGGACGGGGCCTCTGGCGCTACCTGTACCATAGGTGCCGACCTCGCCCCAGATCAAGAAAAGGAATTGGTGGACTTCTTGCGAGAAAACAAGGAAGTATTCGCCTGGGAGCCTAAGCAGCTAGTTGGGGTCCCGAGAGGAGTGATTGAGCATCATCTGAGGGTGTGTCCCAATGTGCGCCCTATGAAGCAGAAGGCGAGGCGACAATCCACGGAGAAGTAGTCTTTCATCGTTCAGGAAACCCGCAAGCTAGAGGCAGCAGGTGTCATTCGTGAGGTCCGGTACCCAGAATGGCTGGCGAACCCAGTCATCATGCCGAAGAAAGGAGGGGAGGAGCGCATGTGCGTCGACTTCACCAACCTCAACAAAGCTTGCCCTCAAGACCCATTCCCGCTGCCGCGCATCGACCAGATTGTCGACTCCACCGCCGAGTGTGATCTGCTATGTTTGCTAGATGCATTTTCAGGCTACCACTAGATCAAGATGGCGGTGGAGGATGTGGAGAAAACGGCTTTCTTGACCCCATGCGGGGTATACTGCTACACTTGCATGCCATTTGGACTACGCAACGCAAGAGCGACCTTCCAGCGACTGATGCACATCGCCTTGGGGCAGCAGCTCAGGAGAAACACTGAGGCCTATGTCGACGACAATATGGTGAAGTCTTGGAAGGCAAGGACTTTGATTCAGGACCTGGAGGAAACCTTCGCGAGCCTGCGCCAGGTGGACTTGCGGCTCAATCTGAAGAAGTGCGTATTTGGTGTCCCTTCCGACAAGCTCCTGGGCTTCCTCGTGTCCCACAAAGGGATCGAGGCCAACCCGGAGAAGGCCAAGGCAATCGAAGACATGAGCTCACCACAAAACCTCAAGGAGATGCAGAAGCTCGCAGGCTGCGTGACTTCGTTGGGGCGCTTCATCTCCAAGTTAGGGGAGCGTGCCTTGCCGTTCTTCAAGCTGATGAAGAAGAAGGGTCCATTCGAGTGGACCCCCGAGGCCGACCTGGCATTTCAAGACCTCAAGAGATACTTGACCAGCCTGCTGGTGATGGTGGCACCTCGTTCTCGCGAGCCCTTGGTACTCTACCTATCTGCCACACCCCACTCCGCCAGCGCGGCGCAGGTGGCCCTCAGGGAGGAGCCCGAGGTCAAGGACCCGTCAAGTGGAGTTGCCAAGCTGGATGAGGCAGCTCAGCACCAAGGTGATGCTCCTGAGACAGCGGCTGCCTCAGCCAGTCATCAAGCCCCAGGATCTAGAGACCCACAGGAAGCACCTCAGTCCTCGGGAGCCAGAAACTCTGTCAGCTCTCCCACCCTTGTCGAGCACCCAGTATACTTCGTCAGCACAGTGCCGTGAGATGCGAGGGCACGATACCCCATGCCTCAGAAGCTCTTGCTCGCACTCCTGGTGGCCTCACGCAAGCTGCACCACTACTTCCAAGGTAACCCCATCAAGGTCGTATCAACTTACCCATTGGAGAGAGTGCTCAGAAGCCCCAATGCTACAGGAAGGGTCGCCAAATGGAACATCGAGCTGCAAGCGTTTGACTTGGAGTTCAGCACAACCAGGGTCATCAAGGGGGTTGCGCTCGCCGACTTTGTGGCAGAATGGACCGATACCCCAGAGCTCGAAGCAGGCGAGAACTGATCCCTCTCGCCAGGGAGTGAAGCGCAGGATGGCTGGGTCATGTACTTCGATGGCGCGTTTGCACGCCAGGGCGTGGGGGCTGGAGCCATGCTCATCTCGCCCACTTAGGACAAACTTTACTACGCCGTGCAACTCTGCTTCCAGCGGGGCGAGAAGGTCTCCAACAATATCGCAGAGTATGAGGGTCTCATCACCAGCCTCAAGGCTGCGGTGGCCCTGGGGGTGAAATGCCTCACTGTCAAGGGAGACTCACAGCTCCTCGTCAACTTCTCCAACAAGGTGTACGAGCCAAAGGATGATCACATGGAGGCATACCTCACGGAGGTACGCAAGATGGAGAAGCAGTTCCTAGGACTGGAGCTACAACATGTGCCCCATGGCACCAACAAAGAGGCCGACGACATCGCCATAAGATCATCCAAGCGGCTGCCCCAAGAGCCTGGCGTCTTCGAGGAGCAGCTCTTCAAGCCTTGGGCAGCACCTCCGCCTGTGGAGCTGACGCCATCTTAGGAGGAACTCCCCCAGCCACCAGCCTCGGGAGCCCCCGCCTGCGGCCCGACCTCAGGGGCATGCCTCCTCTTAGCGCTCAGCCTCAGGAGGGGTGCTGGATCGAGGAGTTCAAGGTGTACCTGATGCAAGGCACGTTGCCGGAGAAGGAGGAAGACACAGAGCGTGTAGCTCGGCAGGCTATGGTGTACTGCATTCAGGACGATGAGCTATACAAGAAGCGGCCAAATGATGTTTCTCTGTGATGCATTTCCAAGGAACAAGGGAAAGAGTTGCTGGCTAACATACATGGCGGAGACTGCGGGCACCACTCGTCGTCGCGCACCCTTGTTAGCAAGGCTTTCCGCAGCGGGTTCTACTAGCCCATGACACTCAACGACGCGGCCGAGGTGGTGAAATCCCGCGAGGCCTGCCAATTCCACGCCAAGCAGATCCACCAGCCGGCTCAGGGCCTCCAGACTATCCCGCTCTCATGGCCGTTCGCGGTCTGGGGGCTAGATAGCCTGGGCCCATTCCCTCGAGCGCCTAGAGGTTACCGCTACCTCTACATCGCCATCGACAAATTCACCAAGTGGACGGAAGTGGAAGCCGTCCGCACCATCCCAGCTAGATCAGCAGTCAAGTTCATCAAGGGCCTCGTAAGCCGATTTGGGGTCCCTGATCGCATCATCACCGACAACGACTCATACTTCACTAGCAATCTCTTCAAAACATATTGTGCTAACCTTGGAACGCAGATCTGCTACGCCTCCATGGCGCACCCCAGGAGCAACGGCCAGGCCGAACGCGCCAACGCGGAGGTCCTGAGGGGTCTCAAGACTAGGACCTTCAAGAAGAAGCTCGAGGCCTGCGGCAGGGGCTGGCACGACGACCTCTAGTCCGTGTTGTGGTCCATCCGCACCACCGCCACCAGGCCGATAGGCGAGGCCCCGTTCTTCCTTGTCTACAAAGCAGAAGCAGTTCTCCCACACGAGGTCAGGCATCGCTCCACGCGGGTGCTGGCATTCGATGAAATGCAGCAGGACGCCATGCGGGGGATGGACCTCGTGCTGGGGGAGGAACACCGCCGTGAAGCCTCGCTCCGAGCTGCAAGGTACCAGCAGGCGCTGCGGCGGTACCACTGCTGCAGCGTCTGCTCCAGGACGCTCGAGGTGGGTGATCTTGTCCTGAGATGGGTGCTCTCCAGGGAAGGGTTGCACAAGCTCTCACCCATGTGGGAGGGCCCGTTTCGGGTTGCCCACGTCTCCAGGCCTGGCGTCGCGCGCCTGGAGACGCAGGACGGGATCCCCATTTAGAACGCCTGGAACATCCAGCACCTCCAGAAGTTCTACCCATGAAGCAAGGCCCGGTGCCTATGAAGCAAGGTCCAGTGCCTATGAAGAATCTCCACTCATGACACTCTCACATAATAATGAGTGGGGCTGTACACGCCTTGGAGTCTCAGGAGTGCCGCCGTCGGGCCTCGGGGGCTCCCTCCCATGCCTAGTGGCAGCACTTAGCTCCGCACTAGTGAGAAGACAAGAAGACTAGACTAGGTGCTGAACGCGGCTTTTCATTTGCTTTCCGCAGTTGGTTCGCCCCTCTTTAGTAAGAATTTGCTTTCTAGTGTTCCTTGCTGGCCTGGTTCCATTGCCTTTTCACCTCCTTCCTGCTCTTAGTTCCTCGTTTTGCCCTGTACTCTCCCTCGCGTGCCTCGTGAGGGGACTGGACAGGCACCCTCGTGAGCATTTTCATTTTCCTGTCTTTCGCAAGGCACCCTCGCACGAGATCGCAAGCTGGCGCACCGCTCTCAATCCGTGCCCCCCGAGTACCACGATGCGAAGCACTGGGTCATGGTCGGCTATGCCTACGACCACGATTCGGAAGAATAAGGATTCCCTAACGAATATTTGCAGTTCTCAGGCGCCTTCCGAGCACAGGAGGCCTCGTTAGGCATTGAGGAACGCGCGTCTCACGAGGCGGAACCTACTTCAGGCGCATCAAGCTAAGTTATTCCTACGCGCATACATAAAACATGATGCTGCAACACAACACATGAATGATAAACATAGCACAGCCACTTAGAAATCGTAATTATTGCACGCCCAGCAGGGCCCCATACTTGTCTCTCTCTTTATGCAGGAAGGAAAGGAAGAACGAAACAAAAGCGGAATGTGCTCCCGCAGCAGGTCGCAAGGACGGGCCCGTGGCGCTCTCCTGAGCTCAGCCAGACCCCTCCTCGCGCTTCAACGGGGCGCATCGACGAATTGACCCGCTGCCACCTTCGAAGCGGGCGCGACGGCATGGCGGCTGGCCATAGCCGCCGCTGCTAGAGCTGTCGCTGGAGGAAGAGTCGCTGTAGCTCGACGAGACATGGCCGGCACTCTCGTTGCGGCCATCGCGAAGGCCAAGCACCTCGTCGCCGTCGTTGTCCTCGGGGCAGCACCCGACGCGGCGACCATCTTCCCCAAATACCCTCACAAAGAGGGTCGCGTCACCGTCGTACTTGAAGTGGACGACACACCGCCTGCCCAGCCTGCGCGCGTGCGCGGGCGAATGTCTGCCAGCTGCGGGCCAGGACTACGTTGCCTGCGGCGGAGACCTCGACCGCGACCCACGAAGTCTTGCTGCAGTAGCCATCCGCCTGCAGCTAAAGACCGCTTGGACCTGTGGCTGGCAGCTCGCCGACAAAGAAGCATGGGAGCTGAAGCCAAGTGCCGACCGGGTTCTCCGACCACACAATGAACTCCGGCAGCATTTCCGCCGAGTGGAAGCGCGGCCTGGGCAGCCGTGCGACCATGGCACGCCTCCCTTCTTCAACAGGGCTACCACGACTCGGGCAACCACCACCACGCGAAGAGGTGCCACCGCGGCCGCGAGGGGACGCGGTGGGGGTCGCAGGATGCTTGCCGGGATGGCTGCGCCCCCTCTTAGGCGGCGGTGAGCCGGGCCCCTCCTGGCGAGCCTTCCCCTTCTCTATCGCCGAGAGCCTCTTCGTAGGCGCCATGGGTGTCGCTGTTGGCAGTGAAGCAAGGAAGGAGAAGCAGCGGGAGAAGCAAAGGAAGAGATGGGAAACAGGGGCTCCACCCCTCTACCCATTTATAGCCAAGGGGAGGCCAACCGCTGGCCTCCATGATCTAAGGTAATAATGATCCTTTTCTGCATGCAGCAAGGACCCGTCAAGTCGGGTAGTTGCCGAGGCGGCGTGGGGAAGCGGAGACACCCACGTCCAATCAACCGCCACGCGTCAACCGTGGCCGCAGGCTGTTGGGGCGCGCGGCGCTCCACACTTGCCCCTTTGGCTTGGCTCGAAGCCAAGCCCGAGCGGGCCTTGGGCCCGGGGGCTACTGTTGGCGTTCTGGGAACGGGGGGTCCTCAGACTTGCCTGCCTGCGGCCCACAGCATGGCTCCACCAACGGCAATGTATGGCCCATCTTCCCCAGCAAACACCCAAGACCCTCGCGAGGGGCCTAGCCTCACGAGGCGGACGATGCAAGACCTCCTCAGGGGCGGCCTCACTAGGCTGGCTCGCGAGGGGCAAAGAGATCAAGGCAAGGTACACCTCGCGAGGTTTGCGTGACACATGCCATGACGACTGGAGCCAGGCAGGCTACAGGGCGCGTAGTGTCCTCGTTTCCTCTTTGGTGCTAAAGGGGGCAAGCGCAGGCGAGGAGTCCCGAGGCATCAGGCAAAGTTTTCCATATCGGTGCAACAAGACTGAGACCAGCAGGATGGCAGGACGGAGGTCATCATGGAGCCCAAGACGGCGTCACCACCGGAGCCTTTGGCAGGCGAATACTACTTTTGTCAGGATACCTTGTACTAGTTGTCTCCCTTCGAATGTGGCTGTTGTGGGATCCCTTCCCGCTCAATATTTGGGAAGAGGACCCGGGGCTCTATAAATAGGACGAGCCATCACCGTAGAGAGGGATGGAAGGGGGATCTAGAGGCTCATCTAGAAGGAGAGAATCCTCAACCACACAAGCTCACCAAGCACGAGAACACCTCTTCTCAGGAGGCTGTTCTTCCCTAGTAGCTGTTCATCCTCAGCCCAAGAGGCAATCCACCACACCACACTGGAGTAGGGTATTACACCACAATGGTGGCCCGAACCAGTATAAAATCTTGTGTCTCGTGTTCTTTGGGTTCGTTGAGCTAGGCCGTGAGATCGTAGAGTGTGTGAGCTAGAGAGGGGGAGAGATCTTTGTGCACACCCCAGTGTTCGAACCTCAAGGGTTTTGCTGGAACCCGAAATCCGACACTCGTACAACCTCTCTCTTATTGTTGGTCAAAGTGATGGCCATCCATGCGACCCCGGAGATGGGCTAGCTCACCAATAATCACGCAAGTAGCTAGTCCTTGACGACAACCACTGCATGCATGTGGCCCAAACATATGTATGGAGAGGTGTGTTTTTGAGTAACAATGGAACAACTTTGATGTGGCACCGTGATTTCGAACTAGAAATCCCCACACCGAGTGAGGGTTAGGTTGACGATGCATATGTATGTTACACCACACTTCAAGCCAACGACGGGGATTCATATATGCATGCATGCGTGCATAGTATATGCGCTTAAACTTAATTAGGTCTGAATCTCACCATGACCTATACTATGATAACACGAACCAAATGAAGAATCTGCCATGGTAACCTATCTTGTTGTTGGTCAAGGTGATCATGGATG
Source organism: Triticum monococcum (assembly GCA_034509565.1). Lineage (NCBI taxonomy): Eukaryota > Viridiplantae > Streptophyta > Magnoliopsida > Poales > Poaceae > Triticum > Triticum monococcum. The sequence goes on along the minus strand of CM067845.1, from coordinate 395,825,705 downwards.
TCCACGTGGGCCCACGAACATATAGGCTTGTCGCCGATAACCACGCGAGGGAGTGTATCATTCTAAGGCAACAACTACATGCATATGTATGGAGGTGATGCGTGCATGCATGTTTGAATACACAACATTGATCTGGTGCGTGTGTCAAAAATCGTACACTAGCTCCCCACACAGAGCGAGATCGGTTCATGATGGTGTCGTTGTACTAGCCACTTCGACTCGATGGAAGGGATTCATGCATACACATGCATGTGTGTGTGCTCAAAGTGTATCATGCATGTCATCCCAGAGCAAAAATAATAATCCTCTCTTAAGTCAAATTAACCTCTCTTGGTGTTAGGCAAAAAGAAGTGATGGACCAAGCGGGCCCATAGATGGAAAGCATAGATATCGCTAATAACCGCTTAAGTGGGTGCGAGAGGACAACCACCACCGCTTTGCATGTGGGCAAAACATATATATGTTGAATACCCGAAATGCACAACTTTGATGTGCCACATGCCTCAAAAACCGTAAACCATGCACCCACACAAAGCGAGGTTCACATCAAGCGTACTACATATGATGGTCCCCTTCCCCCTCTTCACTGCATACTATATGCTCCTGCCATAATATATGTACAATCCAAAAGAATCCTCATCGATGGTGAAATTAATTAGCCTCTCCCGATGTAGGTCAAAGTGATGCATGCATGCATGCATGCATCGACGATGGCCTCGTGGGCCCACAGATGGAAGCGTCACACGTGAGTGTCCTGGCTAGGATATATATGCATGTGACCAAAAAAGGTGTTGTGCGATGTTTGAATAACCAATTTCACAATTTTGATGTGGCACATGCCTCGCTAACCAAAAAGTCCCGACGCTGAGTGAGGTGTACTTGTTCACAGACACATACGTATAGTATATATGCTAGTCCCCTCCCACCTCTTCGACACATAGTATATACCACCATAACACAAACAAAAAAGATTCTACCTTGCTGGTCAAATTAACCTCACTACCGGTTGTTCGTCAAAGTGATGGACGGCGAGCTCGCGGGCCCACAGAAAGCGTCACACGCGAGTATCGAGTGTCGTGTAGGACAACCATCGACTGCATGTGGACAAACATTTATGTATGAAAGGGTTGTGTAATGTTTTAAATAACGATTTCACGACTCTGATGTGGCACCAGCCAGCCTAACAAAATGGCCAACCCACACGGTGGCTCACAACTCGTAGTGTACTGCGAGCCACCCGCCATCCCCAGACGCACACACCCACACACACACACACACACACACACACACCGCGAATCCACCGCAACTACGATGCATGTTAAATTAATTATCCTGCGGTGAACATACATGTTACCAAAGGAGGGACGTTTTAATTTCAAAAAAATCATAGAGATTGTTTAGACGTTTTAGTACATTGATTGATTGATTTTCTATGGGTATAATATGCAAAAATGAAATTTGAGCTACATGCACATGTGACAGTGCACCTAAATGGATTGCAAAAACACATGTGTCTCAGTGGGTGCATGTTTACTCCCCGTGCAACAAATTTCAAACATTGAGAATCCTGATTTTTAAATTCTAGTACATCCAAAACTTATTTAAAGTTCATGAAACTTATCGTGTTGTCATATGGACACCAATACAAAGTGACATTGTACTTTTTTGTCAAATTTGAGACCAGTTTTGATGTAATCTTTATTTAATTACAGACGGGAGATTATTAATAATTGGGAATCAATATCCCAAACAGATTATTTATTCATATCGTGAGCGTTAGACCAACAATGGATACGTGCCATGCTTCGGTTAAGCAATAAAGCGGCAACATTAATCCTCCAAATAGAAAAACAATATACATGCTGCCACGCGACCCATGTGGCATGCGAGCAGGCGTGAGTTGACGGGACGCATGCGAGAAGTCCGCCGCGCAGGCACACGGGGAGGCATGCGTGGTGGTGTGTGAATTGACGGAGGCGTGCTGATACATCTGTTTTGCATCATGCTTTTATATCGATATTAATTGCATTATGGGCTGTTATTACACATTATATCACCATACTTATGCCTATTCTCTCTTATTTTACAAGGTTTACATAAAGAGGGAGAATGCCGGCAGCTGGGATTCTGGGCTGGAAAAGGAGCAAATATTAGAGACCTATTCTACACAGCTCCAAAAGTCCTGAGACTGCACGGAAGCTATTTCCAGAATATATTAAAAATACTGAGTGCAAGAAGTTCCAGAAGGGGGCCACACCCTGGCCACGAGGGTGGGGGGCGTGCCCTACCCCCTGGGCGCGCCCCCTGCCTCGTGGGCCCCTGGTGGACCTCCGATGCCCATCTTCTACTATATGGAGTCTTTCATCGAGGAAAAAATCATAAGCAAGCTTTCTGGACGAGACTCCACCGCCATGAGGCGGAACCTTGGCGGAAACAATCTAGGGCTCTAGCGGAGCTGTTCTGCCGGGGAAACTTCCCTCCGGGAGGGGGAAATCATCACCATCGTCATCACCAACAATCCTCTCATCAGGAGGGGGTCAATCTCCATCAACATCTTCACCAGCACCATCTCCTCTCAAACCCTAGTTCATCTCTTGTATCCAATCTTTGTATCCAAACCTCAGATTGGTACCTGTGGGTTGCTAGTAGTGTTGATTACTCCATGTACTTGATGCTAGTTGGTTTACTTGGTGGAAGATTATATGTTCAGATCCATTATGCATATTAATACCCCTCTGATTATGAACATGAATATGCTTTGTGAGTAGTTACATTTGTTCCTGAGGACATGGGAGAAGTCTTGCTATTAGTAGTGATGTGAATTTGGCATTCGTTCGATATTTTGATGAGATGTATGTTGTCTTCCCTCTAGTGGTGTCATGTGAACGCCGACTACATGACACTTCACCATTGTTTGGGCCTAGAGGGAGGCATGGGGAAGTAATAAGTAGATGATGGGTTGCTAGAGTGACAGAAGCTTAAACCCTAGTTTATGCGTTGCTTCGTAAGGGGCTGATTTGGATACATATGTTTCATGCTATGGTTAGGTTTACCTTAATACTTCTGTTGTAGTTGTGGATGCTTGCAATAGGGGTTAATCATAAGTGGGATGCTAGTCCAAGTAAGAACAATACCCAAGCACCGGTCCACCCACATATCAGATTATCAAAGTACCGAACGTGAATCATATGATCATGATGAAAACTAGCTTGACGATAATTCCTATGTGTCCTCGGGAGTGCTTTCCTTCATATAAGAGTTTGTCCAGGCTTGTCCTTTGCTACAAAATGGATTGGGCCATCTTGGTGCACCTTATTTACTTTTATTACTTGCTACTCATTACCAATTACCTTATCACAAAACTATCTATTACCGATAATTTTAGTGCTTGCAGAGAATACCTTGCTGAAAACCGCTTATCATGTCCTTCTCCTCGTTGGGTTCGACACTCTTACTTATCGAAAGGACTACAATAGATCCCCTATACTTGTGGCTCATCAAGACTCTTTTCTGGTGCCGTTGCTGGGGAGTGAAGCGCCTTTGGTAGGTGGAATTTGGTAAGGAAAAATTTATATAGTGTGCTGAAATTTACTATCACTTGTAACTATGGAAAGTAATCCTTTGAGGGGTTTGTTCAGGGTATCTTCAGCCCGACCGGTAGAGCAAATAGTTGCTCCTCAACCTACTCAACCTACTGAAAATGAAAATGCTTACTTCAAAATTCCTTCGGGTATGATAGAGAAACTGCTAGCTAATCCTTTTATAGGAGATGGAACATTGCATCCCGACTTACACTTAATCTATGTGGATGAAGTTTGTGGATTATTTAAGCTTGCAAGTATGCCTGATGATGTTATCAAGAAGAAGGTATTCCCTTTATCTTTGAAGGGAGATGCATTGACATGGTATAGGCTATGTGATGATATGGGATCATGGGACTATAAGTGATTGAAATTGGAATTTCATTAGAAGTTTTATCCTATACATCTTGTTCATCGTGATCGTAGTTATATATATAATTTTTGGCCTCGCGAAGGAGAAAGCATCGCTCAAGCTTGGGGGAGGCTTAAGTCAATGTTATATTCAGGCCCCAATCATGAGCTCTCTAGAGAAATGATTATTCAAATTTTTTATGCTTGGCTTTCTGACAACAATCGCTCCATGCTCGACACTTCTTGTACTGGTTCCTTTATTATGAAGACTATTGAATACAAATGGAATTTATTGGAGAGAATTAAACGCAACTCTGAAGATTGGGATCTCGACGAAGGTAAGGAGTCAGGTATAACACCTAAGTTTGATTGTGTTAAATCTTTTATGGATACCGATGTTTTTCGTAAATTTAGCACTAAATATGGACTTGACTCTGAGATAGTAGCTCCTTTCTATGAATCCTTTGCTACTCATGTTAATCTCCCTAAAGAGAAGTGGTTTAAATATAATCCTCCCATTGAAGTAAAAGTAGTTGCACCTATTAAAGTTGAAGAAAAGATTATCACTTATAATGATCCTATTGTTCCTACTGCTTATGCTGAGAAACCACCTTTCCCTGTTAGAATAAAGAATCATGCTAAAGCTTCAACTGTGGTCAACAAAAGTAATATTAAGACACTTAAACCCCCTGAGCAAGTTAAAGTTGAACCTATTGTTGCTATGGTTAAAGATCTCTTGGCTGATAATAATGATGGGCAGGTTATTTACTTCTGTGATGAGACTGCTAAAATTGCTAGACCTGGTGCTAAAGATAAACATAGACCTGTCGTAGGCATGCCTGTTATTTCTGTTAAAATAGGAGATCATTGTTATCATGGATTGTGTGATATGGGTGCAAGTGCTAGTGCAATACCTATTTCCTTATACAAAGAAATTATGCATGATACTGCACCAGCTGAAATAGAAGGTATTGAAGTTACCATTAAGCTTGCTAATAGAGATACTATTTCACCAATTGGGATTGTTAGAGATGTTGAAGTTTGTCTGGGAAGGTTAAATATCCTGCTGATTTTCTTGTTCTTGGTTCCCCTCAAGATAGCTTTTGTCCCATTATATTTGGTAGACCCTTCTTGAATATTGTCAATGCTAAGATAGACTGCAATAAGGATATTGTCTCTGTTGGTTTAGGGGATATGTCTCATGAGTTTAATTTTTCTAAATTTCGTAGACAACCCCATGATAAAGAATTGCCTAGTAAAGATGAAATTATTGGTCTTGCTTCTATTGCCGTGCCTCCTACTAATCCATTAGAACAATATTTGCTAGACCATGAAAATGATATGTTCATGAATGAAAGAATGGAAATAGATGAAGTATTCTTTAAACAGGGACCTATTCTGAAACACAATTTGCCTGTTGAAATCCTAGGGGATCCTCCTCCACCCAAGGGTGATCTCGTGTTTGAGCTTAAACAATTGCCTGATACTCTTAAATATGCTTATCTTGATGAAAAGAAAATATATCCTGTTATTATTAGTGCTAACCTTTCAGAGAAGGAAGAAGAGAAATTATTGAAAACTCTGAAGAAGCACCGTGCTGCTATTGGATATACTCTTCATGATCTTAAGGGCATTAGTCCCACTCTATGTCAACACAAAATAAATTTGGAGGAAGACGCCAAACCAGTTATTGATCATCAACGACGGCTGAATCCTAAGATGAAAGTAGTGGTAAGGAAGGAAATATTAAGGCTCCTTGAGGCAGGTATCTCGTTGCTGATAGTAAGTGGGTAAGTCCTGTCCATTGTGTCCCCAAGAAGGGAGGTATTACTGTTGTTCCTAATGATAAAGATGAATTGATTCCGCAAAGAATGATCACGGGCTATAGGATGGTAATTGATTTCTGAAAATTAAATAAGGCTACTAAAAAAGATCATTACCCTTTGCCTTTTATTGATCAAATGCTAGAAACATTATCCAAACATACACATTTTTGTTTTCTAGATGGGTACTCTGGCTTCTCTCAAATACATGTGTCAGCTGATGATCAATCAAAGACCACTTTTACTTGCCCTTTCGGTACTTTTGCTTATAGACGTATGCCTTTTGGTTTATGTAATGCACCTGCTACCTTTCAAAGATGCATGATGGCTATATTATTTGACTTTTGTGAAAAGATATGTGAGGTATTCATGGATGATTTCTCTGTTTATGGATCCTCTTTTGATGATTGCTTGAGCAACCTTGATCGAGTTCAGAGATGTGAATAAACTAATCTTGTTCTGAATTGGGAGAAATGGCACTTTATGGTTAATGAAGGTATTGTCTTGGGGCATAAAATTTCTGAAAGAGGAATTGAAGTTGATAAAGCTAAAGTTGATGCTATTGAAAAGATGCCATGCCCCAAGGACATTAAAGGTATAAGAAGCTTCCTCGGTCACGGTGGTTTTTATAGGAGGTTCATTAAGGACTTCTCAAAAATTTCTCGGCCTCTGACTAATCTATTACAAAAAGATATTCCTTTTGTCTTTGATGATGATTGCGTAGAAGCATTTGAAATACTTAAGAAAGCATTGATTTCTACACCTATTTTTCAACCACCTGATTGGAATTTACCCTTTGAAATTATGTGTGATGCTAGTGATTATGCTGTAGGTGCTGTTCTAGGGCAAAGAGTTGATACGAAATTAAATGTTATTCAACATGCTAGTAAAACTCTAGACAATGCCTAGAAAAATTATGCTACCACTGAAATGGAATTTTTAGCAGTTGTATTTGCTTGTGATAAGTTTAAACCTTATATTGTTGATTCTAAAGTGACTATTCACACTGATCATGCTGCTATTAAATACCTTATGGAAAATAAAGATGCTAAACCTAGACTTATTAGATGGGTTCTCTTGCTACAAGAATTTGATTTGCATATTATTGATAGAAAGGGAGCTGAGAACCCCGTTGCAGACAACTTCTCTAGGTTAGAAAATGTTCTTGATGACCCACTACCTATTGATGATAACTTTCCTGATGAACAATTAAATGTCAGAAATGCTTCTCGAACTGCTCCATGGTATGCTGATTATGCTAATTATATTGTTGCTGAATTTATACCACCTAGTTTCACATACCAGCAAAAGAAAAAGTTCTTCTATGATTTGAGACATTAATTTTGGGATGACCCACATCTTTATAAAGAAGGAGTAGATGGTGTTATTAGACATTGTGTACCTGAGCATGAACAGGAACAAATCCTACACAAGTGTCACTCTGAGGCTTATGGGGGACACCATGCTGGAGATAGAACTGCACATAAGGTATTGCAATCCGGTTTTTATTGGCCTACTCTCTTGAAGGATGCCCATAAGTTTGTCTTGTCTTGTGATGAATGTCAAAGAATTGGTAATATTAGTAGACGTCAAGAAATGCCTATGAATTATTCACTTGTTATTGAACCATTTGATGTTTGGGGCTTTGATCATATGGGACCTTTTCCTTCCTCTAATGGGTATACACATATTTTAGTTGCTGTTGATTACGTTACTAAGTGGGTAGAAACTATTCCGACTAGTACTGCTGGTCATAACACCACTATTAAGATGCTTAAAGAAGTTATTTTCCTGAGGTTTGGAGTCCCTAGATATTTAATGACCGATGGTGGTTCACATTTTATTCATGGTGCTTTTCGTAAAATGCTTGCTAAGTATGCCGTTAATCATAGAATTGCATCTCCTTATCACCCACAGTCTAGAGGTCAAGTAGAATTGAGTAACAGAGAGCTCAAATTAATTTTGCAAAATACTGTTAATAGATCTAGAAAGAATTGGTCCAAGAAACTTGATGATGCATTATGGGCCTATAGAAATGCATATAAAAATCCTATGGGTGTGTCTCCGTATAAAATGGTTTATGGTAAAGCACGTCACTTACCACTTGAACTAGAACATAAGGCATATTGGGCCATTAAAGAGCTCAACTATGATTTCAAACTTGCCGGTGAGAAGAGGTTATTTGACATTAGCTCACTTGATGAATAGAGAACCCAGGCTTATGAAAATGCCAAGCTGTTTAAAGAAAAAGTTAAAAGATGGCATGAGAAAAGGATACAAAAGCATGAGTTTAATGTAGGTGATTATGTATTTCTATACAACTCTCGTTTAAGATTTTTTGCAGGAAAACTTATCTCTAAATGGGAAGGTCCTTACATTATCGAGGAGGTCCATCGTTCCGGTGCCATAAAAATCAATAATTTCGAAGGCACAAATCCAAAGGTGGTGAACGGTCAAAGAATTAAACATTATATCTCAGGTAATCCTATAAATGTTGAAACTAATATTATTGAAACCCTAACCCCGGAGGAATACATAAGGGACACTTTCCGGAATGTTTCAGACTCCGAAAAGGAATAGGTACGTGGTACGGTAAGTAAACCGACTCCAAAACAGTTCTAATGGAAATATTTCTTCGTTTTGGAATATTTAAGAAAATAGGAAAATAAGAAGCAGACCGGAAAGGACACGGGGCTTCCACGAGGGTGGGAGGCGCGCCCTACCCCCCTGGGCGCGCCCCCTGCCTCGTGGGCACCTCGTGTGCTCTCCAGACTCCGTTTTCTTGCACGATACTTCTTTTGGTCGGTAAAAATTCATTATATAATCTCCCGAAGGTTTTGACCACCGTATCACGCAAATATCTCTTGTCTTTGTTTTGAGATGTTTTCTGTCAGGGTTGTCAAAACCAGGCATCATGTCGTCCCCCTCCTCCAACAATGGTGACAACGATGCTTGGCTAATGAAGATAGAGCTGAAGGGGGAAGAACCTATGGAGATCAACAAGGATGAAGGGATCAAGAAGACCACGGAGGACCAAGTTCCGGCAGTAGAAGACATCCTTCAACTTGATCACAATCTTCTTACCCCAACTGAGATTGAGGCTTTCAAGATGATTGAGTTATCCCGTATACAAATAAAGTATCTCACACATGAAAATATTTTGTTGAAGGAGCATATCATCACACTCAAGGGCATTATCCGCAAGTTGGAGGACCTCCTACACTCGTTGTGTGACTATCCATCATCAACAACATCACCTTCTTCACCAACAAAGAACTGAGTATCTGGTATGGGCACTCCCCTTGGCAACTGCCAAGCTTGGGGGAGTGCCCCGATATCGTATCACCATCACTTCTATCTTTACCGTTTTTCTTAGTTCGGTCCTTTTAGTAATATCTTGATCTAGTAGAATAAAGTTTTAGTATGATCTAGTTGTGAGTTTTTGCTTTATGATCCCTCTATGTAATCGAGTCCGTGAGCTATATAATAAAGATTAGTGTTGAGTCAAGGGCTTGATTATTTTGCTATGATCTTGAGGGAATTAAATAAAATAAAAGAGAAAGAATAAAAAGAAACAAAGAGATCATATGGATCTTCTGGAGAGTAATGAGCTCACATATAAAGAGTATGATGAATAAAAGTTGTTGAGAGTTGACAAACATAGTTTTGTTCATCATTGCAATTAATTGGAAGTAATAAAGAAAGAGAGGTTCACATATAAATATACTATCTTGGACATCTTTTATGATTGTGAGAACTCATTAAAGTATGACATGATAAGAGTTAACGTTGGACAAGGAAGACAACGTAATGGGTTATGTTTTCTTACATGTGAGATAAATTATATTGCCATGGATCATCTAACACGTTGAGCTTGCCTTTCCCCCTCATGCTAGCAAATTTCTTCGCACCAAGTAGAGATACTACTTGTGCTTCCAAATATCACTAAACCTAGTTTTTCCATGAGAGTCCACCATACCTACCTATGGATTGAGTAACATCCTTCAAGTAAGTTGTCATCGGTGCAAGCAATAAAAATTGCTCTCTAAATATGTATGACTTATTAGTGCGGAGAAAATAAGCTTTATATGATCTTGTGATATGGAAGAAATAAAAGCGACGGACTGCATAATAAAGGTCCATATCACAAGTGGCAATATAAAGTGACATTCTTTTGCATTAAGATTTCGTGCATCCAACCATAAAAGCGCATGACAACCTCTACTTCCCTCTGCGAAGGGCCTATCTTTTACTTTTATCTTCTAGCTTACATAGGAGTCATGGTGATCTTCACCTTTCCTTTTTTACATTTTATCCTTTGGCATGCACAATGTGTTGGAAAGATCCTGATATATATAGCTAATTGGGTCTGAGTCTTCATGAACTATTATTGTTGACATTACCCTTGAGGTAAAACATTGGGAGGCAAAACTATAATCCCCTACCTTTCTGTGTGTCCGATTAAAACTTCATACCCATAAATATTGCGTGAGTGTTAGCAATTGTGAAAGACTAAAAGATGGTTGAGTATGTGGACTTGCTGAAAAGCTCTTATATTGAATATTTCCTATGTTATGATAAATTGCAATTGCCTCAATGTCTAAGATTAGAGTTTGTTGGTTCTCAATGAAGTTTATGATTCATACTTGAAATTGTGATTGAATTGTTACTTTAGCATAACAGATCATATGAAAATATATATATATATATATGTTGCTGTTCTAAGAATGATCATGATGCCCTCATGTCCGTATTTTATTTTTATCGACAACTTTATCTCTAAACATCTGGACATATTTTTTGATTTCGGCTTCCGCTTGAGGACAAGCGAGGTCTAAGCTTGGGGGAGCTGATACGTCCATTTTGCATCATGCTTTTATATCGATATTTATTGCATTATGGGCTGTTATTACACATTATGTCACAATATTTATGCCTATTCTCTGTTATTTTACAAGGTTTACATAAAGAGGGAGAATGCCGACAGTTGGGATTCTGGCTGGAAAAGGAGCAAATATTAGAGACCTATTCTACACAGCTCCAAAAGTCCTGAAACTTCACGGAAGCTATTTCCAGAATATATAAAAAATACTGAGCGCAAGAAGTTCCAGAGGAGGGCCACACCCTGGCCACGAGGGTGGGGGCGCGCCCTACCCCCCTGGGCGCGCCCCCTGCCTCATGGGCCCCCTGGTGGCCCTCCGATGCCCACCTTCTGCTATATGGTGTCTTTCGTCAAGGAAAAAATCATAAGCAAGCTTTCGGGACGAGACTCCGCCGCGACGAGGCGAAACCTTGGCGGAACCAATCTAGGGCTCTGGCGGAGCTGTTCTGCCGGGGAAACTTCCCTTCGGGAGGGGGAAATCATCACCATCATCATCACCAACGATCCTCTCTTCGGGAGGGCATGAATCTCCATCAACATCTTCACCAGCACCGTCTCATCTCAAACCCTAGTTCATCTCTTGTATCCAATCTTTGTATCCAAACCTCAGATTGGTACATGTGGGTTGCTAGTAGTGTTGATTATTCCTTGTAGTTGATGCTAGTTGGTTTACTTGGTGGAAGATCATATGTTCAGATACATTATTCATATTAATACCCCTTTGATTATGAACATGAATATGCTTTGTGAGTAGTTACGTTTGTTCCTGAGGACATGGGAGAAGTCTTGCTATTAGTAGTCATGTGAATTTGGTATTCGTTCGATATTTCGATGAGATGTATGTTGTCATCCCTCTGGTGGTGTCATGTGAACATCGACTACATGACACTTCACCATTGTTTGGGCCTAGAGGGAGGCATTGGTAAGTAATAACTAGATGATGGGTTGCTAGAGTGACAGAAGCTTAAACCCTAGTTTATGCGTTGCTTCGTAAGGGGCTGATTTGGATCCATATGTTTCATGCTATGGTTAGGTTTACCTTAATACTTCTGTTGTAGTTGCGGATGCTTGCAATAGGGGTTAATCATAAGGGGATGCTTGTCCAAGTAAGGACAACACCCAAGCACCGGTCCACCCACATATCAAATTATCAAAGTACCAAACACGAATCATATGATCGTGCTGAAAACTAGCTTGACGATAATTCCCATGTGTCCTCGGGAGTGCTTTCCTTCATGTAAGAGTTTGTCCAGGCTTGTCCTTTGCTACAAAAGGATTGGGCCATCTTGATGCACCTTATTTACTTTTATTACTTGCTACTCGTTACCAATTACCTTGTCACAAGACTATCTGTTACCGATAATTTCAGTGCTGCAGAGAATACCTTGCTGAAAACCGCTTATCATTTCCTTCTGCTCCTCGTTGGGTTCGACACTCTTACTTATTGAAAGGACCACAATAGACCCCCTATACTTGTGGGTCATCACGTGCTCGCTGCGCAGTGTCATCAGGAGGCGTGCGAGTAGCTGTGTGAAACTTGGTAGGCATGCCAGCAGTCCCGTGCGCGGGCTCACCGGGAGGCGAGCCATCGGTTTGACTGCCGCCCGCCTCTCTCCCACAACTCCCACTACTCCATGATACGTCCATTTTGCATCATGCTTTTATATCGATATTTATTGCATTATGGGCTGCTATTACACATTATGTCACAATAGTTATGCCTATTCACTCTTATTTTATAAGGTTTACATAAAGAGGGAGAATGCCGGCAGCTGAAATTTTGGGCTGGAAAAGGAGCAAATATTAGAGACCTATTCTGCACAGCTCCAAAAGTCCTAAAACTTCATGAAAGTTATTTCCAGAATATATAAAAAATACTGAGCGCAAGAAGTACCAGAGGGGGGCCACCTACCAGCCACGAGGGTGGGGGTCGCGCCCCCTGCCTCGTGGGCCCCCTGCTGTCCCTCCGATGCCCATCTTCTGCTATATGGAGTCTTTCGTCAAGGAAAAAATCATAAGCAAGCTTTTGGGATGAGAATCCACTGCCACGAGGTGGAACCTTGGCGGAACCAATCTAGGGCTTCGGGGAGCTGTTCTGCCGGGGAAACTTCCCTCCGGGAGGGGGAAATCATCACCATCGTCATCACCAATGGTCTTCTCATCAGGAGGGGGTCAATCTCCATCAACATCTTCACCAGCACTGTCTCATCTCAAACCCTAGTTCATCTTTTGTATCCAATCTTTGTATCCAAACCTCAGATTGGTACCTGTGGGTTGCTAGTAGTGTTGATTGCTCCTTGTAGTTGATGCTAGTTGGTTTACTTGGTGGAAGATCATATGTTCAGATCCATTATGCATATTAATACCCCTCTGATTATGAACATGAATATGCTTTGCGAGTAGTTACGTTTGTTACTAAGGACATGGGAGAAGTCTTGCTATTAGTAGTCATGTGAATTTGGTATTCGTTCGATATTTTGATGAGATGTCTGTTGTTATCCCTCTAGTGGTCTTATCTGAACATCAACTACATGACACTTCACCATTGTTTAGGCCTAGAGGGAGGCAATGGGAAGTAATAAGTAGATGATGGATTGCTAGAGTGACAGAAGCTTAAACCCTAGTTTATGCGTTGCTTCGTAAGGGGCTGATTTGGATCCATATGTTTCATGCTATGGCTAGGTTTACCTTAATACTTCTGTTGTAGTTGGGGATGCTTGCAATAGGGGTTAATCATAAGTGGGATGCTTGTCCAAGTAAGGACAACCCCAAGCACCGGTCCACCCACATATCAAATTATCAAAGTACCAAACGCGAATCATATGATCGTGATGAAAACTAGCTTGACGATAATTCCCATGTGTCCTCGGGAGCACTTTCCTTCATGTAAGAGTTTGTCTAGGCTTGTCCTTTTCTACAAAAAGGATTGGGCCATCTTGCTGCACCTTATTTACTTTTATTACTCGCTACCCGTTACCAATTACCTTATCACAAAACTATATGTTACCGATAATTTCAGTGCTTGTAGAGAATACCTTGCTGAAAACCGCTTATCATTTCCTTTTGCTCCTCGTTGGGTTCGACATTCTTACTTATCAAAAGGACTACGATAGATCCCCTATACTTGTGGGTCATCAAGATTCTTTTATGCCGCTGTTGCCGGGGAGTGAAGCGCCTTTAGTAGTAGGTCGAATTTGGTAAGGAAAAATTTATATAGTGTGCTGAAATTTACTGTCACTTGTTACTATGGAAAGTAATCCTTTGAAGGGCTTGTTCGGGGTATCTTCACCCCAACAGGTAGAGCAAATAGTTGCTCCTCAACCTACTGGACCTACTGAAAATGAAAATGTTTACTTCGAAATTCCTTCAAGTATGATAGAGAAACTGCTAGCTAATCCTTTTGCATGAGATGGAACATTGCATCCCGACTTACACTTAATCTATGTTGATGAAGTTTCTGGATTATTTAAGCTTGCAGGTATGCCCGATGATGTTATCAAGAAGAAGGTCTTACCTTTATCTTTTAAGGGATATGCATTGACATGGTATAGGCTATGTGATGATATGGGATCATGGGACTATAAGCGATTGAAATTGGAATTTCACCAAAAGTTTTATCCTATGCATCTTGTTCATCGTGATCGTAATTATATATATAATTTTTGGCCTCGTGAAGGAGAAAGCATTGCTCAAGGTTGAGGGAGGCTTAAGTCAATGTTATATTCATACCCCAATCATGAGCTCTCAAGAGAAATGATTATTCAAAAAATTTATGCTCGGTTTTCTGACAACAATCGCTCCATGCTCGATACTTCTTGTACTGGATCCTTTATGATGAAGACTATTGAATTCAAATGGAATTTATTGGAGAGAATTAAACACAACTCTGAAGATTGGGATCTCGACGAAGGTAAATAGTCAGGTATAACACCTTAGTTTGATTGTGTTAAATCTTTTATGGATACCAATGTTTTCCGTAAATTTAGCACTAAATATGGACTTGACTCTGAGATAGTAGCTTCTTTCTGTGAATCCTTTGCTACTCATGTTGATCTCCCTAAGGATAAGTGGTTTAAATATAATCTTCCCATTGAAGTAAAAGTAGTTGCACCTATTAAAGTTAAAGAAAAGACTATCACTTATAATGATCCTATTGTTCCTACTGCTTATGTTGAGAAACCACCTTTCCCTGTTAGAATAAAGGATCATGCTAAAGTTTCAACTGTAGTCAACAAAAGTAATATTAGGACACACAAACCCCCTGATCAAGTTAAAGTTGAACGTAATATTGCTATGGTTAAAGATCTCTTGGCTGATAATATTGATGGGCCTGTTATTTACTTCTGTGATGAGACTGCTAGAATTGCTAAACCTGGTACTAAAGATAAACATAGACCTATGGTAGGCATGCCTGTTATTTCTGTTAAAATAGGAGATCATTGTTATCATGGCTTGTGTGATATGGGTGCTAGGGCTAGTGCAATACCTATTTGCTTATACAAAGAAATTATGCATGATATTGCACCAGCTGAGATAGAAGATATCGATGTTACCATTAAGGTTGCTAATAGAGATACTATTTCACCAATTGGGATTGTTAGATAAGTTGATGTCTTGTGTGGGAAGGCTAAATATCCTCCAGATTCTCTTGTTCTTGGTTCCCCTCAAGATAGCTTTTGTCCCATTATATTTGGTAGACCCTTCTTGAATACTGTCAATGCTAAGATAAACTGCAATGAGGATATTGTTTCTGTTGGTTTAGGGGATATGTATCGTGAGTTTAATTTTGCTAAATTTCATAGACAGCCCCATGATAAAGAATTGCCTAGTAAAGATGAAATTATTGGTATTGCTTCTATTGCCGTGCCTCCTACTGATCCATTAGAACAATATTTGCTAGACGATGAAAATGATATGTTCATGAATGAATGAAGGGAAATAGATGAAGTATTCTTTAAACATGGACCTATTTTGAAACACAACTTGCCCGTTGAAATCCTAGGGGATCCTCCTCCACCCAAGGGTGATCCCGTGTTTGAGCTTAAACCATTACCTGATACTCTTAAATATGCTTATCTTGATGAAAAGAAAATATATCCTGTTATTATTAGTGCTAACCTTTCAGAGAAGGAGGAAGAGAAATTATTGAAGAATCTGAAGAAGGACAGTGCTGCTATTGGATATATTCTTGATGACCTTAAGGGCATTAGTCCCACTCTATGTCAACACAAAATAAATTTGGAGGAAGACGCCAAACCAGTTGTTGATCACCAACGACGGCTGAATCCTAAGATGAAAGAAGTGGTAAGAAAGGAAATATTAAAGCTCCTTGAGGCAGGTATAATTTATCCCGTTGCTGATAGTAAGTGGGTAAGTCCTGTCCATTGTGTCGCTAAGAAGGGAGGTATTTCTGTTGTTCCTAATGATAAAGATGAATTGATCCAGCAAAGAATTATTACATGTTATAGGATGGTAATTGATTTCCGCAAATTAAATAAGGCCACTAAAAAGATCATTACCCTTTGCCTTTTATTGATAAAATGCTAGAAAGATTATCCAGACATACACATTTTTGCTTTCTAGATGATTACTCTGGCTTCTCTCAAATACCTGTGTCAGCTGATGATCAATCAAAGACCACTTTTACTTGCCCTTTTGTACTTTTTCTTATAGACGTATGCCTTTTAGTTTATGTAATGCACCTGCTACCTTTCAAAGATGCATGATGGCTATATTCTCTGACTTTTGTGAAAAGATATGTGAGGTTTTCATGGACGATTTCTTTGTTTATGGATCCTCCTTTGATGATGGCTTAAGCAACCTTGATCGAGTTTTGTAGAGATGTGAAGAAACTAATCTTGTCTTGAATAGGGAGAAGTGCCACTTTATGGTTAATGAAGGTATTGTCTTGGGGCATAAAATTTCTGAAAGAGGTATTGAAGTTGACAAAGCTAAAGTTGATGCTATTGAAAAGATGCCGTGTCCCAAGGACATCAAAGGTATAAGAAGTTTTCTGGGTCATGTCGGTTTTTATAGGAGGTTCATTAAGGACTTCTCAAAAATTTGTTGGCGCTGACTAAGCTATTACAAAAGGAAATTCCTTTTGTCTTTGATGATGATTGTGTAGAAGCATTTCAAATACTTAAGAAAGCATTAATTTCTACACCTATTATTCAGCCACCTGATTGGAATTTACCCTTTGAAACTATGTGTGATGCTAGCGATTATATTGTAGGTGCTGTTCTAGTGCAAAGAGTTGATAAGAAACTAAATGTTATTCAATATGCTAGTAAAATTCTAGATAGTGCCCAAAGAAATTATGCTACTACTAAAAAAGAATTCTTAGCAGTTGTATTTGCTTGTGATAAGTTCAGACCTTATATTGTTGATTCTAAAGTAACTATTCACACTGATCATGCTGCCAGTAAATACCTTATGGAACAGAAAGATGCTAAACCAAGACTTATTAGATGGGTTCTCCTGCTACAAGAATTTGATTTGCATATTATTGATAGAAAGGGAGCTGAGAACCCCGTTGGAGACAACTTGTCTAGGTTAGAAGATTTTCTTGATGACCCAGTACCTATTGATGATAGCTTTCCCGATGAACAATTAAATGTCATAAATGCTTCTCAAACTGCTCCATGGTATGCTAATTATATTGTTGCTAAATTTATACCACCTAGTTTCACATACCAGCAAAAGAAAAAGTTCTTCTATGATTTGACCCATTACTTTTGGGATGACCCACATCTTTATAAAGGAGTGGATGGTATTATTAGACGTTGTGTACCCGAGCATGAACATGAACATATCCTACGCAAGTGTCACTCCGAAGCCTATGGAGGACCCCATGCTGGAGATAGAACTGCACACAAGGTATTGCAATCCGGTTTTTATTGGCCTACTCTCTTCAAGGATGCCCGTAAGTTTGTATTGTCTTGTGACGAATGTCAAAGAATTGGTAATATTAGTAGACGTCAAGAAATTCCTATGAATTATTCACTTGTTATTGAACCATTTGATGTTTGGGGCTTTGATTATATGGGACCCTTTCCTTCCTCTAATGGGTATACACATATTTTAGTTGCTGTTGATTACCTTACTAAGTGGGTAGAAGCTATTCCAACTAGTAGTACTGATCATAACACCTCTATTAAGATGCTTAAAGAAGTTATTTTTCCAAGGTTTGGAGTCCCTAGATAATTAATGACCGATGGTGGTTCACATTTTATTCATGGTGCCTTTCGTAAAATGCTTGCTAAGTATGATGTTAATCATAGAATTGCATCTCCTTATCACCCACAGTCTAGTGGTCAAGTAGAATTGAGTAACAGAGAGCTCAAATTAATTTTGCAAAAGACTGTTAATAGATCTAGAAAGAACTGGTCCAAGAAACTTGATGATGCATTATGGGCCTATAGAACTACATATAACAATCCTATGGGCATGTCTTCGTATAAAATGGTTTATGGTTAAGCATGTCATTTACCTCTTGAGCTAGAACATATGGCATATTGGGCCATTAAAGATCTCAATTATGATTTCAAACTTGCTGGTGAGAAGAGGTTATTTGACATTAGCTCACTTGATGAATGGAGAACCCAGGCTTATGAAAATGCCAAGCTGTTTAAAGAAAAAGTTAAAAGATGGCATGACACAAGGATACAAAAGCGTGAGTTTAATGTAGGTGATTATGTATCGTTATACAACTCTCATTTAATAATTTTTTGCAGGAAAACTTCTCTCTAAACGGGAAGGTCCTTACATTATCGAGGAGGTCTATCGTTCCGGTGCCATAAAAATCAACAATTTCAAAGGCAGAAATCCGAAGGTGGTGAACGGTTAAAGAATTAAACATCATATCTCAGGTAATCCTATAAATGTTGAAACTAATATTATTGAAACCGTAACCCCAGAGGAATACATAAGGAACACTTTCCAGAATGTTTCAGACTCCGAAAAGGATTAGGTACGTGGTACGGTAAGTAAACCGACTCCAAAATAGTTCTAATGGCAATATTTCTTCGTTTTGGAATATTTAACAAAATAGGAAAATAAGAAGCAGACCAGAAAGGACACAGGGCTTCCACGAGGGTGGGAGGCATGCCCTACCCGCTGGGCACGCCCCTACCTCGTGGGCACCTTGTGTGCTCTCCGGACTCCGTTTTCTTGCACGATACTTCTTTTGGTCGGTAAAAATTCATTATCTAATCTCCCGAAGGTTTTGACCACCGTACCACACAAATATCCTCTGTTCTTGTTTCGAGCTGTTTTCTGTCAGGGTTGTCAAGGCCAGGCATCATGTCGTCCCCCTCCTCCAACAATGGTGACAACGATGCTTGGCTAATGAAGATAGAGCTGAAGAGGGAAGAACCTATGGAGATCAACAAGGATGAAGGGATCAAGAAGGCCACGGAGGACCAAGTTCTGGCAGTAGAAGACATCCTTCAACCTGATCACAATCTTCTTACCCCAACTGAGATCGAAGCTTTCAAGATGATTGAGTTAGCACGTATACAAAACAAGTATCTCACACGTGAAAATATTTTGTTAAAGGAGCATATCATCGCACTCAAGGGCATTATCTGCAAGTTGGAGGACCTCCTACGCTCGATGTGCAACTATCCATCATCACCAACACCCTCTTCACCGACAGAGAAGTAGATATAAACACATGAGTATGGGCACTCCCCTTGGCAACTACCAAGCTTGGGGCAGTGCCCCGGTATCATATCACCATCACTTTATCTTTACCATTTTTCTTAGTTCGATCCTTTTGATAATATCTTGATCTAGTAGAATAAAGCTTTAGTATGATCTAGTTGCGTGTTTTGCTTTATGATCCCTCTATGTAATCGAGTCTGTGAACTATATAATAAAGATTAGTGTTGAGTCAAGGGCTTGATTATTTTGTTATGATCTTGAGGGAGTTAAATAAAATAAAAGAGAAGAAATAAAAAGAAACAAAGAGATCATATGGATCTTCTGGAAAGTAATGAGCTCACATATAAAGGGTGTGATGAATAAAAGTTGTTGGGAGTAAACAAACATAGTTTTGGTCATCGTTGCAATGAATAGGAAGTAATAAAGAAAGAGAGGTTCACATATAAATATACTATCATGGACATCTTTTATGATTGTGAGCACTCATTAAAGTATGACATTCTAAGAGTTGACGTTGGACAAGGAAGACAACGTAATGGGTTATGTTTTCTTACATCTGAGATAAATTATATTGTCATGGATCATCCAACATGTTGAGCTTGCCTTTCTCTCTCATGCTAGCCAATTTCTTTGCACCAAGTAGAGATACTACTTGTGCTTCGAAATATCCCTAAATCCAGTTTTGCCATGAGAGTCCACCATATCTACCTATGGATTGAGTAAGATCCTTCAAGTAAGTTGTCATCGGTGCAAGCAATAAAAATTGCTCTCTAAATATGTATGACTTATTAGTATGGGAGAAAATAAGAATTATATGATCTTGTGATATGGAAGAAATAAAAGCGACGGACTGCATAATAAACGCCCATATCATAAGTGGCAATATAAAGTGACGTTCTTTCGCATTAAGATTTTATGCATCCAACCATAAAAGCGCATGACAACCTCTACTTCCCTCTGTGAAGGGCCTATCTTTTACTTTTATCTTCTACCTTACATAAGAGTCATGGTGATCTTCACCCTTCCTTTTTACATTTTATCCTTTGGCAAGCAAAATGTGTTGGAAAGATCCTAATATATATAGCTAATTGGATGTGAGTCTTCATGAACTATTATTGTTGACATTACCCTTGATGTAAAACGTTGGGAGGCAAAACTATAATCCCCTATCTTTCTCTGTGTCCGATTAAAACTTCATACCCATAAATATTGCGTGAGTGTTAGCAATTGTGAAAGACTAAAAGATGGTTGAGTATGTGGACTTGCCAAAAAGCTCTTATATTGAATCTTTCCTATGTTATGATAAATTGCAATTGCCTCAATGACTGAGATTAGAGTTTGTTGGTTCTCAATGAAGTTTATGATACATACTTGAAATTGTGATTGAATTGTTACTTTAGCATAAGAGATCATATGACAATATATATATATATATATATGTTGCTGTTCTAAGAATGATCATGATGC
Source organism: Triticum monococcum (assembly GCA_034509565.1). Taxonomy (NCBI): domain Eukaryota; kingdom Viridiplantae; phylum Streptophyta; class Magnoliopsida; order Poales; family Poaceae; genus Triticum; species Triticum monococcum. The sequence continues at coordinate 395,804,934 of CM067845.1, read as the reverse complement.
CCTCATGTCCGTATTTTATTTTTATCGACACCTTTATCTCTAAACATGTGGACATATTTTTCGATTTCGGCTTTCACTTGAGGACAAGCGAGGTCTAAGCTTGGAGGAGTTGATACGTCCATTTTGCATCATGCTTTTATACCGATATTTATTGCATTATGGGCTGTTATTACACATTATGTCACAATACTTATGCCTATTCTCTCTTATTTTACAAGGTTTACATAAAGAGGGAGAATGCCGGCAGCTGGAATTCTGGGCTGGAAAAGGAGCAAACATTAGAGACCTATTCTGCACAACTCCAAATGTCCTGAAACTTCACGGAAGTTATTTCCAGAATAAAAAAAATACTGAGCGCAAGAAGTACCAGAGGGGGGCCACCTACCAGCCACGACGGTGGGGGGTGCACCCTACCCCCTGGGCGCGCCCCTGCCTCGTGGGCCCCCTGGTGGCCCTCCGATGCCCATCTTATGCTATATGGAGTCTTTAATCGTGGAAAAAAAATCATAAGCAAGCTTTCGGCACAAGAATCCACCGCCACGAGGCGGGACCTTGGCGGAACCAATATAGGGCTCCGGGGAGCTGTTCTGCCAGGGAAACTTCCCTCCGGGACGGGGAAATCATCACCATCGTCATCACCAACGATCCTCTCATCGGGAGGGGGTCAATCTCCATCAACATCTTCACCAGCACCGTCTCATCTCAAACCCTAGTTCATCTCTTATATCCAATCTTTGTATCCAAACCTCATATTGGTACATGTGGGTTGCTAGTAGTGTTGATTACTCCTTGTAGTTGATGCTAGTTGGTTTACTTGGTGGAAGATCATATGTTCAGATCCATTATGCATATTAATACCCCTCTGATTATGAACATGAATATGCTTTGTGAGTAGTTACGTTTGTTCCTGAGGACATGGGAGAAGTCTTACTATTAGTAGTCATGTGAATTTGGTATTCGTTCGATATTTTGATGAGATGTATGTTGTCATCCCTCTGGTCATGTGAACGTCGACTACATGACACTTCACCATTGTTTGGGCCTAGAGGGAGGCATTGCTAAGTAATAACTAGATGATGGGTTGCTAGAGTGACAGAAGCTTAAACCCTAGTTTATGTGTTGTTTCGTAAGGGGCTGATTTGGATCCATATGTTTCATGCTATGGTTAGGTTTACCTTAATACTTCTGTTGTAGTTGCGGATGCTTGCCATAGGGGTTAATCATAAGTGGGATGCTTGTCCAAGTAAGGAAAACACCCAAGCACCAGTCCACCCACATATCAGATTATCAAAGTACCGAACGCGAATCATATGATCGTGATGAAAACTAGCTTAACGATAATTCCCATGTGTTCTCAGGAGCGCTTTCCTTCATATAAGAGTTTGTCTAGGCTTGTCCTTTTCTACAAAAAGGATTGAGCCATCTTGGTGCACCTTATTTACTTTTATTACTTGCTACTCGTTACCAATTACCTTATCATAAAACTATCTGTTACCGATAATTTCAGTGCTTGCAGAGAATACCTTGCTGAAAACCGCTTATCATTTCCTTCTGCTCCTCGTTGGGTTCGACACTCTTACTTATCGAATGGACTACAATAGATCCCCTATACTTGTGGGTCATCACTCCATATTAATGGTGCGCCCGAGTGGCCACACCCCCATCCTCGCTACGCACACACAATCCTCTCTCTCCGCTTGCATCCTCGACGCCCCTCTTAGTCCTTAAAGCCATCAGTGTGTGAGGATGCCGCCGAAGCGCCCCATCGGAGGGAGGGGCGATGCCGGGGCTACTAAAGCACCAGAGCACGGCATGGAGATGGAGACAGAGGTTGTCGTCACCGCCGGCAAGTTATCGCTGCACCCTGACATCGTCGACGGCGTCGAGCTTCCACAACCGAAGGCGGAGTTCAACACTGACTCCGACGACCACTCCGGTAAGGACTCCGTTGACCACTCCATGGACGACTCCGACGACGACGGACAGTTGGTTAGTCATCGATACCCATTCATGTGTCAAATAGATCACAGGGTTTCTCTGGTTACTCCTGCCTCCCCCTTTTTGGAATATAAGTCCTGTGGTTATGTTCTCCCAATCCATGAAATCCGAGTAAGTTTCATTAGATCAGTGTAGTGTGTTGATTGTTTGAATGGTAGAGGTGATAAGTGATTAGTTGTTTCATTTGTGCAAATGATTTCTGCTAGTAATCCGACTAGGGTTAGTGTTCGTGCTAATAATTCCTAGCCAGGACTTGACAATTGATTTTGAATGACCTGCCTATGTTTGTGCCATTATTTTCTTCAAGATTGGTCTATACATAGACGACTGTGCTTAAAAATCGAACCATAATCTCTGGATATGTATAAATAAGTAGCCATAAATTCCTAATCCTACTTCATGACATGTAATCAGTGATTTGATGCCAAATTTGTTTTACTATTTGTATAGGTGCTGTCTGGCGATGTGGACAGCGAGGATGAAGATGCCCAGAGGAGGTACAAGAGGCGAATCCTGAGGGAGCTTTATGCGGGAATGCATAACAGGCGTATTAGGACCTGGAACGACGGCTATGGATGCCCATTTTGCAATCACAAGATTCATGACGCGTATCTAAGTGTTCTGGCACATGCAAGAAGACGGGCCGTTGGCTCCTTCAAGCAGAAGTATTCTCGCAGGGTGGCGCACGGCGCGTACACTGAGTACCTGGAGAAGCTTCAGGATCGTGCCGGCCGCATGTGAGATGAGATGTGGGATGGATCGAACTATGTACGCTTGAGTATGCTTAATGACGGTTGAACTATGTACTTATGGTTGAACTATGCTCATGTACGTGTACGCTTATTATCTATGTCTGAGTATGTTAAATATTTCACCAAATTTTGGTAAAAATTACAACGGGGGACCAATAAACCAGGACGGAGGTAGTACGTCAATCACACACGGTTCCCAAAATTGGAACCATGTGCAATGACTTTTATTTTGCCTGCTACGTCAATCACACATGGTTCACTGTAGCAAACTGTCGCCCCCAAAATTCTTTGTGGGGACAGAAAACCCTCACCACCCTATTCAAAAAAGAAAAAACCTCACCATCCCCACGTCACAAAAACCCTCACCCCGCCCGCCACCCCCTCGGCCCCTCATGTACGTTCCCCATTCACACCTGACAAGCTCCCCCGCGTCTATGCCATGGCACCGCCTATCGAGGTGGTAAACACTTAGCTTGATGTCTGCCACCGCTGCCAGGCTGCTGGCAAAGCCCACCGCATTTTACCACTTCCGCTTGCTGCCGCCTATCGCCATCGACTTTCTCGACGCTGCTTGCGGTCGACCCTACTCCGCTCGGTTGGGGAATCTGCCGTACTGAGGGTTCTTTCTCATGGACGACAAGGTAACTAATTTAATGAGATATTATCTCGTCTCTTATCCCAGTTCATCTGCCTCCTTTAATCACCCGGCGGAAATCACCGTGAACTCATTTTTATTCGAGCTGATTTGAGGGTTTTCTTTTATTCATAGAATGTACAGTGCGCCAACAATTCAGGATTTGGCGACCGCCGCCAGAGATTCCATCTCATCATACGAGATAACTCGAGGACGCGCGCGGTATGTTAAATATCACCCTAAATCGGTTGGCATGGCCTACTTTCCCAAACATATTCTAAATATTGCTACAATTGGATAAAAGGTGCCACATGCACCATATACATCAAAGGGGATTTTCCCCCTCTTCTTTCTATATTAGGCAAATTAATGATGTATTGTTCTTTCGATTACTCTCATATTTCCATGACATCATGTTTACCCTATCTGTTTAATTACAGACTTTTGTCCTTCGATTTCAACTGTTGTACAATTTTTTCAATTTGGGCCCATATTTGCATGTTACCATATTTTCTTTAATAATCCTACCATTTTCTGCAAGACATCCCTCGCTATGCAACAGATTATGTAGCGCACAATTTTCCCTTTACATACATCTGGGCTCCACGAATGTCATACTGCACACAAACCATGGATTTACAATCGTTGCTACTGTAAGACTTGATGAACGTGGTGACTCCTATTTTGGCACTAGCTTTTGGAATGAAATTGCAAAGTTTTATGTACAGAAAGCTGGCACTAAAATTGCACTGCACATAGAAGGGCCTGGTCATGAGATATATGCTAACTTCCCCGACAAAATCATCCATCTAGACTTTGTTCGAAGTAAGTTTTATTTTCAACTATCTACATATGTTGACTTACCAAGCAATGTCAAATGAATTGTGTAGTATTTAAGCAACCAATTGTTATTCCCTTTTCTTACTATATCCCTATCTAATAAATTTTAGTTACCAATACACTTTTCTATTGCCCTGTTTTAACTAAATATTCCCTGTACTCCCATTTCTATCAGAAAGCGCCGCTGATAAGGAGACTCCGGAGGTGGAGAACGGGGCTGCCAACAAGCGGAGGCGGGGAGCTAGAACCGCAAGCGACTCCAGCAGGCCTAGACTTAATCAGCAGCCTCCCCAATGATATGTTGAGAGTCATCATCTCCCTCCTCCCAATCAAATATGGGGCGCGGACAACCCTCCTTTCCCGGCGGTGGCGCACCCTATGGAACTCCAGCCCTCTCGACCTCATCGACACCCACGAGCTCTGCCATGGATATCGCAAAAGCTTGGATGCGTTCTCCAAGATCCTTGGCAGTCACCTTGGCCCAACCAAAGGCCTTAGAATGGCAAGTTCCGTTCCAACGGTAAGGACCAAGCCAAGCTTGACGACTGGTTCCGATCCCCCTCCCTAGATCAGCTCGAGGAGCTCACTTTTGATGATGGGCATATGTGGTCGCTGCCAATGTCCGCACTCCGCCTCGCGCCCACGCTGCGCGTTGCCAAGTTTAGGAACTGCCATTTCCTGCCCCTTAATGACGCGCCCACTCTTACTCTACCACGACTGAAGCACCTCGAGCTCGTCGCCGTCTGCCTCTCAAAGGGTGACATGGAGTGCCTGCTCCGTGGCTATACTGCACTTGAGTACCTTCATCTTCAGGCGATCAATGGGTTGAGTACCTTCCACATCACCTCCATGACTCTCCGAACTATTTATGTGTGTTGCCGGTGCAGCAGGAAGACATCACAAAAGGTGGACTATGGTATGGTTATCCAGGACACACGTGCACTTGAGAGATTACTTGTAGTTGATCAAGAAGGTCCAACAAGAATCAATGTCATTTATGCGCCGAAATTGACAGTGGTGGGCTACTCGTCTGACAAATACTCCGAACTTGTTATTGGATCGACACCCGTTCAGGCACAACAACCACCTTCTATCTCTCCTTCTACAAAGTAACATCATTTCTAATTTTGAACATGTTTGTTCGCCTGTCATTCAGAAAATGATTTCGACAAGCTTGACCCCGAAACTGCGCACAATGAAGGTCTTGGTAGTAGAATCTATCGGGCCCGACCTGGAGCAAGTTTTCAGTTTCCTGAGATGCTTTTCATCCCAGGAGAAGCTATATATCGAGTTGATGTTCCTTTCCTATTAAATTTTAACCATAAGGGAGTTCAATTTGTGACACCTTTTTCCAAGTTTACAATCACAATGTACTACAATTTCTGAAGGTTCTTTTGGAGGATTTCAGTACATACATGCCCCCATATTGGTTGCTTGATCCATATGGTTATATTCAATAAGAATTTCTCCTTTGGATTCATCTGTACTGGTTTTCTTAGGGAACTTTTCATCCACTCCAACCTCTTGTGAAGAAGGCTACATTTTTCTAGAATGTAATCAAATGCCCATGTTAATCATGTAAGATCGAAGATGGCATGTTAGTGCATTTTACAAATCCTGCAAACCAAATAGCTAGTTCTGTAGTAATGTTCAAAACTGCATGTAGGCACTAACACGTTTTCTTCCTTTGCAGATAATAATAGGCCCAGTGGTGGATAATGTGATACAATATAATAATCACGTCGAATGCCTAGATTTGCATCTCTCAGAAATTACTTTGAACTCCTACCGAGGGACCTTACCGGAGATTATATTCGCCAGGTTCTTTGTTCTCATAGCAAGGGTGCTGAAGGAAATGAGGTTTGCCCTACATTTATTTCGAAAAAATGAATGGTCTGTTGATCAGCGCCGGCGCCTGTGGCAGAATGGAGTAGGCTCCCAAAATGCTGAAGTTCATTTTGGAACTTCAGATGACAGAGTAATCAGAAGTCATCGGGTCAACCCCATACACGACTTCTCAGTGGCTGACCCCTTTGCAAAAATTGTGAGGTTTCGAAGCGATACTTAGAAGCGGTGATATTAGTTTGAACCTCTCTGATATCCATGTTCAGCGCATCAGTGCGAGCGTTTGCAACTGATGAGATGAATTTCATTTCTAATATCAGTTTGAACCTTGTAATCTTCGAATTTGAGCCATATAACTATGGAATTTGAACCTTGTAACATTTTGAGCTTGTTGGAGTAATTGGACACGGATACCCCGAAGACGGCAAGATGATATTTCAAGACATCAGGGCTAGCAAAGCCCCTCAGTCCGACTGCGCCAACCAGCCGGCTGCCGACTGTAGCCCGACCCGACACCGACAAGACCCTAACAGGACGGCCATACCGCGGACGAGACAGCTGTACCGCGACACCATCATCTACAGTGTACTGAGTCCCCTGGGTACTGATTTATAAAGTACCCTAGGGGACAAGCATGACATGCCCCATGCCTAGGCCATGCCACTACATAGCTTGGTTTGTAAGCTACCCAAGGTAGCTTACAACCAACGCCACCACCATTTAGCTTAGGTAGCAAGCTAGCTCCCACTATATATATACCACACATCCATCCATCCAGGGAGGATGGACTCACACTCACAGGCACACACACATGAGTACTCACACTCATTCGGCCACACATGGCCAGGCACATGTGCCACACTAGTAAGCTAGCTCATTGCTACTACTCTCAGTCCAATACAGCTCTAGGAGCAACTCTGTACCAGATATACCAGATATACTCAGACATGCAGGAGTAGGGGTGTTATCTCTTCGGAGAGCCCCGAACCTGGGTAAACCACCGCGTGCTACTCGCATACTCGCTCCCGGGCCTATCAGCAGCAGTCTTACCCACACACTAAGCCCTTGTGGCATCTGTTGACTCGCAAAGCCCCCCGTGAGAAATACCACCACAGTTGGCGCCCACCGTGGGGTGGTACTACTACTATGTTACCACGCTGCTGCTGGTTTCGCTGTCCGGGCGGGACCCTTTTTTCTTCATCGCCTCCACCGCGGCGTCGCGCCGTCTCTCCGGTAGCGCTCGGGGGCTCGACATCGACCCGCCCCCGGAGCGGCCATGAGGGGCAGCGTGGCCTCGCCGTCGGCCTCGCCTTCTTCACCACCACCGTTGCGACGCCGGCTGTCCGTCCGCGCGCGCACCGCGCGCGGGGCCTTGTTTCGGTCGACCGTGGCCATCCACGCGCCGCTCGCGCCTGCTTTCCTCCGCGTTGCGCCTTGCTCCGGCCTCCATATATCATCTACAAGCTAGCTAGATGCATCAGTCAACCATGGTCAAACACTACCCATATAATGGCCATATACGCCCCGGACACTACCTGTACATGGGCTGATGCAAGTCCGGCATCGCCCCGTACGCTAGCCGTACTCTACCTAATCACTCCAATCACAAATACTTCTTGTACACGATCTGTACATCAGCCAGATATTCCCAAGTCAACGCCCAGACTATGGCTTGCCCCGAGTCTGCGTCTGCATCATGCCTGCCTTGACCGCGCTGCGTGTGCGCGTCCTCTACTCCCCCGCCTGCGCGCCCGCTGGCCCTGCCCGGCTCCCGCTCGCTAGCCGGCCACTGGCCCTCGCCGGCTCGCCGCTAGCCGGCTACGCTACCTCGCGCTGCTCTGCCTCCCCACGGGCATCGGCTCTGCTGCGCCCGCGCGCCGGGTCCGCTAGCCGGCTCCCATCCCGTGCGCCTCGCGCCAGCACTGCCTCCCTCGGACGGCTCCGCCCCCGCGGCCGGCTCTCTGCCCCGCGCCATCCGGCCTCCGTCGCGCCCTGCCGGCTCCGCCCCCGCGGCCGGCTCTCTGCCCCGCGCCATCCGGCCTTCGTCGCTCCCTGCCGGCTCCCCCCCAGCTCGGCCGGCTCCCGAGCACCGCCACTTCCGCGCCGGGCGTCGGCTCCGCCCTTGCCGAGACGCCTCGCCCGCCCACCAGCTTCCGCGGACCAGCTTCGCCTTGCCTTGGCCGCCTTCGCGCCGACCCGGCCCCCGTTCCGGGCTGCCTCCTCGCGGCCGCGCCGGCTCCTCCCGCAGCCCGGCTGCGCCGGCTCCGGCCGGCTTCGGCCCCGCCTGCTCGCAGCATCTGGCTACGCCCCGCCCAGGCCAACCCTCCAGCAGCGCCCGCGTCGCCCACTGCTCTCCTCGTCGCCACCGAGCGCCGTCTCCACCTCGCGGCCGCTGCGTCTCCATCGGCTCGCACCCGCAAGCCGGCCTCGCCATCTCTGCCGGCCCCCGTGTCGAGTCCCCGCACCTGCGTCGAGTCCCCGCACCTGCGCCGGGTCCCCGCACCCCGTCGTCTCCGCCGGCTCCGCCCCGAGGGCCCGGCCGCCTGCGCCGCGGCTGCCGCATGCTCCTCCGCCCGCGCTGGTTGTGGCCCCTTGCTCGCCCAGCCGCCTCTCGTGCCACTCGACCCCGGCCTGCCTCGTGCCGGCTGCGGCTCCAGCCTCCGCCGCCTGCGCCGCTCCCGCACCCGGCCGCCGGTTTCTGCACTCGGCCTTCCCGCGACCCGGTTGCCTGCTGCCGTCCCCACGCTGCAACTGTCCGACTACTTCCGAAAAGAAAGATAGAGAAAAGAGGGGGACGGCTGGGTCAGCACAGTGCGCCGACTACCTAGCCGGCCGCTAGAAAAAATCAGAGCCGGCTTGCTGCAAAAAAAAAGATAAAGATAGGATGCGAGCCGACTGCTCGTTTCCAGAAGTCCGACTACCCAGCCGGATGGAAAAGAAATGTGCGTCCGCCTGGGACAAAGAGAAGACAAAGTAGCTGTCGGAAGATCTGGCCCGACTGCTCAGCAGTGGGCCCAAATCTCGGGGGCTACACCCAGCGGGTGCGCTGACGCGCTCCCGCGAGAGAGAGAAGACAAGGTAGCTGCCGGAAGATACGGCCCGACTGCTCAGCAGTCGGCCCGAATCTCGGGGGCTACACCCAGCGGGTGCGCTGAGGCCCCCCCCCCCCCCCCCCCCCGCGAAGATGAAGACAAGATAGTTGCCGGAAGATCCGGCCCGACTGCTCAGCAGTCGACCCGAATCTCGGGGGCTACACCCAGCGGGTGCGCTGGCGCGCCCCCGCAAAGATTGCAGACAAGAGAATAGTTCTGTCCGGCTCCCCCAGCCGGCAGAAGAAAAGAAAAAGGGGCGCTGCAAGATGCCTCGCCACCTGGCCGGTCAAGCCTGACCGGCCGGGACCCCCCTTCGAGCTCCCGAAGGCTCGAAGGCTACACCCAGTGGGTGCACCGACGTGCTCCGCGAGCGTCGAGTCGCGCCAGCTGTCTTCGACGACCGCGACTACATGAAAATCAATGTGAGCTCCTCACCCGCATATTTTTTGCACCACGCAAGCATGGACAACCACGAGCGATGCTCGGGGGATGTCTCCGTATTTTATTACAGTACCATCACTGTTCGCCCCGGCGCCAGCCAGAGTTGGCCCGGGGGCTGGCCGCTTGGCCTAAGACGTTAGTTCCCGCAGACAGCTTAGTACCGTGCGCGGTATCAAAGGCCCACTCTTAGTCACAGACCGCAGAGCGGCTGTCCGACTAGCAAGAGTGAACGTTGGAGGCCACCCACGAGAAAAACGTCCGAGAAGAAAAATGGTTCGGGCGACCCGGTCGTTTCTTTTATGAGTATCTACTCGGTTGAATCTGCTCCTAAACTCTGAGTACTGTACACTCCACTTCGCGGCCCACTCTCAGCCACAGACCGCAGAGCGGCTGTCCGGCAAGCAAGAGCACAAGCCAAAGAGTGGAGGGAACACGAAAAAGATTGAAGGGGGCTCGGACGAAACCGAGTCGGCACCCTCCGCATAAAACTTGCAATACTAAAAGCAAGCATATGATATATTTGCGTGGACTAACCTTGTCCTTTTTATGATCATTTCCATGAACATTTGCCAAAAAACCTCCGCTCAACTTTGCCAAGTTGCCCGAAGGCTTGGGGGCTACTGTCGGAGTAATTAGACACGGATACCCCAAAGACGGCAAGATGATATTTCAAGACATCAGGGCTAGCAAAGCCCCTCAGTCCGACTGCGCCAACCAGCCGACTGCCGACTGCGCTAACCAGCCGGCTGCCGACTGCAGCCTGACCCGACACAGACAAGACCCCGACGGGATGGCCATACCGCGGACGAGACAGCTGTACCGCGACGCCATCATCTACAGTGTACCGAGTCCCCTGGGTACTGATTTATAAAGTACCCTAGGTGACAAGCATGACATGCCCCATGCCTAGGCCATGCCACTACATAGCTTGGTTTATAAGCTACCCAAGGTAGCTTACAACCAATGCCACCACCATTTAGCTTAGGTAGCAAGCTAGCTCCCACTATATATATACCACACATCCATCCATCCAGGGAGGATGGACTCACACTCATAGGCACACACGCATGAGTACTCACACTCATTCGGCCACACATGGCCAGGCACATGCGCCACACTAGTAAGCTAGCTCATTGCTACTACTCTCAGTCCAATACAGCTCCAGGAGCAACTCTGTACTAGATATACTCAGACATGTAGGAGTAGGGGTGTTATCTCTCCGGAGAGCCCCGAACCTGGGTAAACCACCGCGTGCTACTCGCGTACCCGCTCCCGGGCCTATCAGCAGTAGTCTTACCCACACACTAAGCCCTTGTGGCATCTGTCGACTCGCAAAGCCCCCCGTGAGAAATACCACGACAGAGCTTTTGTGGTAAAATCATTGAAATGGCATCGTATCAGACTCATATATTGCTAGCACTATTTTGACCTTAATATGCAATGGTCTTAGATTTTATTAACCATTCTCGAATCAATTTACCTTGTCGATCTCATAGCGCACGATCTGTATAGCTAACTCGACTGCGATCTTCGACAATATTGCACACTGTTGGTTTCTTCCACCGTGTGCACTGTAGAGCGCAAAATTTATTATCGCACTCGAGTGTCCATCATCACCCTTCTGTGTAACTTTGACATCATCACCCAAGGGTAAACTTATGGCCGAAGTCATTCCACACACTTCGTTTTTACAAAGCTTTTTTGCCAATAAATGCCCATGATTTGTCCTTCCTCTAGCCAACGCGTGGCCAAACTAGCCGGGCGGGAAGCTTGTGCGGTAGCGCGGGAACAGGCTCTTCGAGCCCACACCTGGGGTGCGGTGTTGTCAAGCGTGCACTCGATTCTGGAATCCTTCACTATGAACGTCATGACAAGACGTGACAATTACAGGCCGGTTGGCCCCCATTTATTACAACGTCCATTTAACCTACCCTTGTTTCTCTTCAACCTTTCGATCACGCCCCACCATTGCAATAAGCACACCCACAATGAGAAATTCTTAGAGGGTATCCTGCGCGGCTCCAATGGCGCTCCGAGCGGCTGCCGACAACGAGCAGCAGTTCACCATGCGTGCCATGGTGGACACCCACAGAAGGTTCATGGACCTCTCGGTGGTGTACACCAATGACCCGGTCTGCGAAGAGCACTCCATCCACATCATGGAGCTATTGCTTGCCGAGGAGAAGTACAAGGTGGTCGGGTTCGACCTCGAGTACACCCACGCTCGTGCCAGGTCTCGTCCCAAGGTCACTGTCGCCTAGATGTGCGTGCGCCACCACGTCCTCGTCTACCACTACTACCTGGCAACAAGGCCTTGTGAGCATTTCGCCAGGTTATTCAACAGCCCACTACATGTTCGCTACGGTGGACATCACCAGCGATGTAAAGGCACTCGAGAATTCGGGCATCGCCTGCCAGATCTTGTCGATATCCAAGGCCAATACAAGATCAGTGGCATCAAGGAGCATGAGAATGACTCACTGGTTCACCTCGCCAAGGCTATCATCGACCCCTACTATAGAGACATGAAGGATTCGTGAAACAAGGACAAGCATGCCTGGCACTTGGCCTGGATGGAGAAACTCGACAAAGCTCACGTCTTGTACGCGGCCAAGGAGGCATACATAAGGTACGACATGTATAGGAGGATCGTTGACATGAGGAAATCCTTCCTTCCCCAAAACGGCCAGGGATCCAGCCGGAAGCAGAGCAATGACAAGCGTCGTCATGCTACCTCTTGAGCATGCATTGGTTTTCCCTTGAAGAGGAAAGGGTGATGCAGCAAAGCAGCATAAGTATTTCCCTCAGTTGAGAACCAAGGTATCAATCCAGTAGGAGACCACGCGCGAATCACCTCGTACCTACACAAAAAAATAAGAACCTCGCAACCAACGCGATGAAGGGGTTGTCAATCCCTTCACGGCCACTTGCAAGAGTGAGATCTGATAGAGACAATGACAATAAGATAAATATTTTTGGTATTTTTATGATATAGATTGAAAGTAAAGATTCCAAAATAAAATAGATTGGAAACTTGTATGATGGATAATAGACCCGGGGGCCATAGGTTTCACTAGTGGCTTCTCTCAAGATAGCATAAGTATTACAGTGGGTGAACGAATTACTGTCGAGCAATTGATAGAAGAGCGAATAATTATTAGAATATCTAGGTATGATCATGTATATAGGCATCACGTCCGTGGCAAGTAGACCGACTCCTGCCTGCATCTACTACTATTACTCCACACATCGACCGCTATCCAGCATGCATCTAGAGTATTAAGTTCATAAGAACGGAGTAATGCCTTAAGCAAGATGACATGATGTAGAGGGATAAACTCATGCAATATGATATAAATCCCATCTTTTTATCCTCGATGGCAACAATACAATACGTGTCGTTTCCACTACTGTCACTGGGATCGAGCACCGCAAGATTGAACCTAAAGCTAAGCACTTCTCCCATTGCAAGAAAGATCAATCTAGTAGGCCAAACCAAACTAAAAATTCGAAGAGACTTGCAAAGATAACCAATCATACATAAAAGAATTCAGAGAAGTTTCAAATATTGTTCATAGATAATCTTGATCATATACCCACAATTCATCGGATCTCGACAAACACACCGCAAAAAGAGTTACATCAAGACTTGCAAAGATAACCAATCATACATAAAAGAATTCAGAGAAGATTCAAATATTTTTCATAGACAATCTTGATCATAAACCCACAATTCATCAGATCTCGACAAGCACACCGCAAAAAGAGTTACGTCGAACAGATCTCCAAGAGAATCAAGGAGAACTTTGTATGGAGATCCAAAGAGAGAGAAGAAGCCATCTAGCTAATAACTATGGACCCGAAGGTCTGAGGTAAACTACTCACACATCATTGGAGGGGCCATGGAGTTGATGTAAAGGCCCTCCATGATCAATGCCCCCTCCGGCGGAGCTCCGGAAAAGGCCCCAAGATGGGATCTCTTGGGTACAGAAGGTTGCGGCGGTGGAATTAGGTTTTCATGGTGCTCCTAGATGTTTGCGGGGTACGTTGGTATATATAGGAGGAAGAAGTAGGTCGGTGGAGCCACAAGGGGCCCACGAGGGTGGAGGGTGCGCCCCCTGCCCCGTGGCCTCCTTGTTGATTGCTTGACGTCCACTCCAAGTCCTTTGGATCATGTTTGTTCCAAAAATCACGCTCCCGAAGGTTTCATTCCGTTTGTACTCCGTTTGATATTCCTTTTATACGAAACACTGAAATAGGCAAAAAAAACAATTTGGGCTGGGCCTTCGGTTAATAGGTTAGTCCCAAAAATAATATAAAAGTGTAAAATAAAGCCCATTAACATCCAAAACAGACAATATAATAGCATGGAGCAATCAAAAATTATAGATACGTTGGAGACGTAGCAAGCATCCCCAAGCTTAATTCCTGCTCGTCCTCGAGTAGGTAAATGATAAAAACATAATTTTTGATGTGGAATGCTTCCTAACATATTTCTCAATGTAATTTTCTTTATTGTGGCATGAATGTTCAGATCCCAAAGATTCAAGATAAAAGTTTAATATTGACATAAAAATAATAATACTTCAAGCATACTAACTAAGCAATCATGTCTTCTCAAAATAACATGGCCAAAGAAAGTTATCCCTTCAAAATCATATAGTCTGGCTATGCTCTACCTTCATCACACAAAATATTAAATCATGCACAACCCCGATGACAAGCCAAGCAATTGTTTCATACTTTTGATGTTCTCAAACTTTTTCAACTTTCACGCAATATATGAGCGTGAGCCATGGACATAGCACTATGGGTGGAATGGAATGGTTGTTGTGGAGAAGACAAAAAGGAGAAGATAGTCTCACATCAACGAGGCGTATCAACGGGCTATGGAGATGCCCATCACTAGATATCAATGTGAGTGAGTAGGGATTGCCATGCAACGGATGCACTAGAGCTATAAGTGTATGAAAGCTCAACAAAAGAAACTAAGTGGGTGTGCATCCAACTCGCTTGCTCACGAAGACCTAGGGCAATTTGAGGAAGCCCATCATTGGAATATACAAGCCAAGTTCTATAATGTAAAATTCCCACTAGTTTACGAAAGTGACAACATAAGAGACTCTCTATCATGAAGATCATGGTGCTACATTGGAGCACAAGTGTGGAAAAAGCATGGTAACATTGTCCCTTCTCTCTTTTTCTCTCATTTTTTATTTGGGCCTTTTTTTTCTTTTGGCCTCTTTTTTTCGTCCGGAGTCTCATCCCGACTTGTGGGGGAATCATAGTCTCCATCATCCTTTCCTCACTGGGACAATGCTCTAATAATGATGATCACCACACTTCTTTTTACTTACAACTCAAGAATTACAGCTCAATACTTAGAACAAAATATGACTCGATGTGAATGCCTCCGGTGGTGTACCGGGATGTGCAATGAATCAAGAGTGACATGTATGGAAATTATGAAAGGTGGCTTTGCCACAAATACGATGTCAACTACATGATCATGCATGGAAATATGACAATGATGAAGCATGTCATAACGAACGGAACGGTGGAAAGTTGCATGGCAATATATCTCGGAATCGCTATGGAAATGCCATAATAGGTAGGTCTGGTGGCTATTTTGAGGAAGGGGTATGGTGGGTGTATAATACTGGCGAAAAGTGCGCGGTAATAGAGAGGCTAGCAAATGTGGAATGGTGAGGGTGCATATAATCCATGGACTCAACATCAGTCATAAAGAACACATATACTTATTGCAAAAATCTATTAGTTATCGAAACAAAGTACTACGCGCATGCTCCTAGGAGGATAGATTGGTAGGAAAAGACCATCGCTCGTCCCCGACCGCCACTCATAAGGAAGGCAATCAATAAATAAATCATGCTCCGACTTCATCACATAATAGTTCACCATACATGCATGCTACGGGAATCACAAACTTCAACACACGTATTTCTCAAATTCACAACTACTCAACTAGCATGACTCTAATATCACCATCTCCATATCTCAAAACAATTATCAAGTATCAAACTTCTCATAGTATTAAATGCACTTATACGAAAGTTTTTATTATTCCTAAAAGCAAATTACCATGTTGTTCTAAAGGACTCTCAAAATAATATAAGCTAAGCATGAGAGATCAATTATTCTATAAAATGAAACCACCACCATGCTCTAAAAGATATGAGTGAAGCACTAGAGCAAAAACTATATAGCTCAAAAGATATAAGCGAAGCACATAGAGTATTCTAATAAATTCCAATTCATGTGTGTCTCTCTAAAAAGGTGTGTACAGCAAGGATGATTGTGGTAAACTAAAAAGCAAAGACTCAAATCATACAAGATGCTCCAAGCAAAACACATATCATGTGGTGAATAAAAATATATCTCCAAGTAAAGTTAGCGATGAATGAAGACAAAAGAGGGGATGCCTTCTGGGGCATCCCCAAGCTTAGGCTTTTTGGTGTCCTTGTATTTACCTTGGGGCGCCTTCAGAATCCCCAAGCTTAGGCTCTTGCCACTCCTTGTTCCATAATCCATCAAATCTTTACCCAAAACTTGAAAACTTCGGAACACAAAACTTAACAGAAAATCTCGTGAGCTTCGTTAGCGAAAGAAAACAAAACACCACTTCAAGGTACTGTAATTAACTCATTCTTTATTTATATTGGTGTTAAACCTACTGTATTCCAACTTTTATATGGTTCATAAACTCTATTACTAGCCATAGATTCATCAAAATAAGCAAACAACACACAAAAAACAGAATCTGTCAAAAACAGAACTGTCTGTAGTAATCTGTAATTAACGCAAACTTATGGAACTCAAACAATTCTGAAATAAATTTTTGGACGTGAGGAATTTATCTAGTAATCATCTGCAAAAAGAATTAACTAAATAGCACTCTCGAGTAAAAAATGGCAGCAATTCTCGTGAGCACTAAAGTTTCTATTTTTTACAGCAAGATCAAAAAGACTTTCCCCAAGTCTTCCCAACGGTTCTACTTGGCACAAACCCTAATTAAACAGAAAAATCACAACCATAACAGAGTCTAGATAAATTATTTATTACTAAACAGGAACAAAAAGCAAGGAATAAAAATAAAATTGGGTTGCCTCCCAACAAGCGCTATCGTTTAACGCCCCTAGCTAGGCATAAAAGCGAAGATAGATCTAGGTATTGCCATCTTTGGTAGGCAATCCATAAGTGGATCTCATTATAGATTGATATGGTAATTTAATTTTCTTTCGAGGGAAGTGTTCCATGCCTTTCCTTAATGGAAATTGGAATCTAATATTCCCTTCCTTCATATCAATAATTGCACCAATCATTCTAAGGAAATGTCTACCAAGAATAATAGGACATGAAGGACATGAAGGATTGCAATCTATATCAAGAACAATGAAATCTACGGGGACATAATTCCTATTTGCAACAATAAGAACATCATTAATTTTTCCCATAGGTTTCTTAATAGTGGAATTCTCAAGGTGCAAGTTTAAAGAACAATCATCAAATTCACGGAAACCTAGCAAATCACACAATGTTTTTGGGATCATGGAAACACTAGCACCCAAATCACACAAAGCATAGCATTCATGATCTTTAATTTTAATTCTAGGTTCCCAGTCATCATAAAGTTTTCTAGGGGTAGAAACTTCTAAGTCAAGTTTTTCTTCATAAGATTGAAGCAAAGCATCAACGATATGTTTAGTAAAAGCATTATTTTGACTATAAGCATGAGGAGAATTTAGCACATATTGCAACAGGAAATACAAGCTATTACAGAACAATTATCATAATTAAATTCCTGGAAATACAAGATAGTGGGTTCATTGCTATTTAAAGTTTTAACCTCTTCAATCCCACTTTTAGCAATTTTTGCATCAAGATCTAAAAACTCCAAATCATTGGGATGCCTTCTAGCTAAAGTTGACACATCTCCAGTCCCATCATTATCAAGATTCATATTGCAAAACAAGGATTTAATAGGGGACACATCAATCACTTTTAGATCTTCATCTTTATTATCATGAAAACTAGAAGAACACGCTTTCACAAAGCAATCTTTCTTATCACGCATCCTAGCGGTTCTTTCTTTGCACTCATCAATGGAAATTCTCATGGATTTGAGAGACTCATTGATATCATGCTTAGGTGGAATAGATCTAAGTTTCAAAGAATCAACATCAAGAGAAATTCTATCCACATTCCTAGCCAATTCATCAATTTTAAGCAAATTTTCTTCAATCAAAGCATTGAAACTCTTTTGCGAACCAATAAATTCTTTAATACTAGATTCAAAATCAGAGGGCATATTTTTATAATTTACATAAGAATTGTTGTAGGAATTACCATAATTATTAGAGGAATTACTAGGAAACGGCCTAGGATTAAATTACCTCTATACGCGTTGTTACCAAAATTGTTCCTACAAACAAAATTCACATCCATAGATTCATTATTATTCTCAATCAAAGTAGACAAAGGCATATCATTAGGATCAGTAGGAGCACTATTATTAGCAAACAATTTCATAAGTTCATCTTTCCACTCAAAACATTAATCTCTTCAATCACATGAACTTTTTTACTAGTAGATCTTTCAGTGTGCCATTGAGAATAATTAACCATAATATTATCTAGGAGTTTAGTAGCTTCTCCTAAAGTGATTTCCACAAAAGTGCCTCCGACGGCCGAATCTAAAAGATTTCTAGAAGCAAAATTCAATCCGGCATAAATTTTTTGTATAATCATCCATAAATTCAATGCATGTGTAGGGCAATTACGTATAATCAATTTCATCTTCTCCCAAGATTGTGCAACATGCTCATGATCAAGTTGCTTAAAATTCATAATATCATTTCTAAGAGAGATGATCTTAGCGGGAGGAAAATACTTAGAGATAAAAACATCTTTGCACTTATTCCATGAATCAATACTATTTTTAGGCAAAGACGAAAACCAAGCTTTAGCACGATCTCTAAGCGAAAACGGAAATAGCTTCAATTTAACAATATCACTATTCACATATTTCTTCTTTTGCATATCACACAAATCAACAAAGTTGTTTAGATGGGTAGCGACATCTTCACTAGGAAGGCTAGAAAATGGATCTTTCATGACAAGATTCAGCAAAGCAGTATTAATCTCACAAGATTCAGCATCGGTAAGGGGAGTAATCGGAGTGCTAATAAAATCATTATTGTTGGTATTGGGAAAGTCACACAATTTAGTATTATCTTGAGCCATCATGACAAGCAAGCAATCCAACACACAAGCAAACAAGAGAAGAAAAAGCGAACAGAAAGAGAGGGCGAATAAAATGGCAAGGGTTCAGTGGGGGGGAGGAAAACGAGAGGCAAATGGAAAATAATGTAATGCGATGGATAAGAGTTGTGACAGGTACTTGGTATGTCTTGACTTGGCGTAGATCTCCCCGGCAACGGCGCCAGAAATCCTTCTTGCTACCTCTTGAGCATGCGTTGGTTTTCCCTTGAAGAGGAAAGGGTGATGCAGCAAAGCAGCGTAAGTATTTCCCTCAGATTTTGAGAACCAAGGTATCAATCTAGTAGGAGACCACGCGCGAGTAACCTCGTATATACACAAACAAATAAGAACCTCGCAACCAACACGATAAAGGGGTTGTCAATCCCTTCACGACCACTTGCAAGAGTGAGATCTGATAGAGAGCATGATAATAAGATAAATATTTTTGGTATTTTTATGATATAGATTGAAAGTAAAGATTGCAAAATAAAATAGATTGGAAACTTGTATGATGGAGAATAGACCCGGGGGCCATAGGTTTCACTAGTGGCTTCCCTCAAGATAGCATAAGTATTACGGTGGGTGAACAAATTACTGTCGAGCAATTGATAGAAGAGTGAATAATTATGAGAATATCTAGGTATGATCATGTATATAGGCATCACGTCCGTGACAAGTAGACCGACTCCTGTCTGCATCTACTACTATTACTCCACACATCGACCGCTATCCAGCATGCATCTAGAGTATTAAGTTCATAAGAACGGAGTAACACCTTAAGCAAGATGACGTGATGTAGAGGTATAAACTCATGCAATATGATATAAAACCCATATTTCTATCCTCTATGGCAACAATACAATACGTGTCGTTTCCCTTACTATCACTGGGATCGAGCACCGCAAGATTGAACCCAAAGCTAAGCACTTCTCCCATTGCAAGAAAGATCAATCCAGTAGGCCAAACCAAACTGAAAATTCGAAGAGACTTGCAAAGATAACCAATCATACATAAAAGAATTCAGAGAAGATTCTAATATTGTTCATAGATAATCTTGATCATAAACCCACAATTCATCGGATCTCGACAAACACACCGCAAAAAGAGTTACATCGAATAGATCTCCGAGAGAATCAAGGAGAACTTTGTATTGAGATCCAAAGAGAGAGAAGAAGCCATCTAGCTAATAACTATGGACCCGAAGGTCTGAGGTAAACTACTCACACATCATTGGAGGGGCCATGGAGTTGATGTAGAGGCCCTCCGTGATCAATGCCCCCTCCGGCGGAGCTCTAAAAAGGCCCCACGATGGGATCTCTTGGGTACAGAAGGTTGTGGCAGTGGAATTAGGTTTTCATGGTGCTCCTGGATGTTAGCGGGGTACATAGATATATATAGGAGGAAGAAGTAGGTCGGTGGAGCCACGAGGTGCCTACGAGGGTGGAGGGTGCGCCCCCGCTGCCACGTGGCCTCCTCGTTGATTCCTTGACGTCCACTCCAAGTCCTCTGGATCACGTTTGTTCCAAAAATCACGCTCCCGAATGTTTCATTCCGTTTGGACTCCGTTTGATATTCCTTTTCTACGAAACACTGAAATAGGCAAAAAACAACAATTTGGGCTGGGCCTCCGGTTAATAGGTTAGTCCCAAAAATAATGTAGAAGTGTAAAATAAATCCCATTAACATCCAAAATAGATAATATAATAGCATGCAACAATCAAAAACTATAGATGCGTTGGAGACGTATCACGTCGCAACAATAAGTAGATGATTAGATCCTCATTTCTCCTACTTTAGTATGCATGTAATTGCTTTCTTTGGTGTGTGGAAATGTTATGTGTGTAGTCACTTGTGTAATTGTATGCTTAATTTGGTTATGCAATGCTATCTTTTTAAGTATATATGTTGATGCTGTAGACATAGCATAGATGTTGTGCGGACAAAGAAAATCACGTCGCACATGGACTAAACAATGGAACCCGTCGGTGATGTTTTCATCAATCACTCACAATTGTATACCAGCAATCGTTTGCTCACAACACACACGGCTTGTTAACCGTAATCATTTGTGTTGTTATTGGTCTTCGCACACGTCTCTGATTACATACCTGTTTGCCTTGTATCACACACATCTTGTTCATTTGAACCGTTTTTGTTCTCATGTCTCAACGCAAATAGTTCATCTGAGTGAATCGCATGCCGTATATCGCACACACCTTTGATCTGGCTGACCATTTCTTTTGTGTTGCCTAATCACAAACAGTTCATCCGAGTGAACCGTATGCTGTGTATCGCACACGCCTTCATCTGGCTGCCCGTTTCTTTTGTTCCTCCTCATCACAAACAATTCATTGAACTGAACCGTACGCCCTTCATTGCACACGCAAATAAAACCTGAACCGTGTTTGATGCATCTGTCCTCACAAACGTTTTATACATTTCTGATGGTTTTCATACAGCATCGTTTGCGATTATTGCATCGCACATAGTTTCTCGAAGGGTCTCTGATCGTAGTGTCGCATTAGCAGCATCCTGCAGTAGTGTGAGTCCTCGGACTTTACAAAAAATAAAAGAGGCCAAAGAAGCCCACAAAAAAATAAAAGAGGCCAAAGAATCCCACCAAAAAAACAAAAAAGAGAGAAAAGGAGAGAAGGGGCAATGTTACTATCCTTTTACCACACTTGTGCTTCAAAGTAGCACCATGTTCTTCATAGAGAGAGTGTACTACGTTGTCACTTTCATATACTAGCGGGAATTTTTTGTTATAGAACTTGGCTTGTATATTCCGATGATGGGCTTCCTCAAATGCCCGAGGTCTTCATGAGCAAGCAAGTTGGATGCACACCCACTTAGTTTTCAGTTTGAGATTGCATACATTAATAGCTCTAGTGCATCCGTTGCATGGCAATCCCTACTCCTCACATTGACATTAATTGATGGGCATCTCCATAGCCCATTGATTAGCCGCGTCAATGTGAGCCTTTCTTCCTTGTTGTCTTCTCCACACAACCTCCACCATCATATTCTATTCCACCTATAGTGCTATATCCATGGCTCACGCTCATGTATTGCATGAAAGTTGAAAAGGTTTGAGAACATCAAAAGTATGAAAGAATTGCCTGGCTTGTCATCGGGGTTGTGCATGATTTGAATACCTTGTGTGGTGAAGATGGAGCATAGCCAGACCACATGATTTTGTAGGGATAACTTTCTTTGGCCATGTTATTTTGAAAAGACATGATTGCTTTATTAGTATGCTTGAAGTATTATTGTATTAATGTCAAATGATAGACTATTGATTTGAATCACTTGTGTCTTAATATTCATGCCATGATTAGATTACATGATCAAGATTATGCTAGGTAGCATTCCACATCAAAAAATATCTTTTCTATCATTTACCTACTCGAGAACGAGCAGGAATTAAGCTTGGGGATGTTGATACGTCTCCGTCGTATCTATAATTTTTGATTGTTCCATGCCAATATTATACAACTTTCATATACTTTTGGCAACTTTTTATACTATTTTTGGGACTAACATATTGATCTAGTGCCCAGTGCCAGTTCCTATTTGTTGCATGTTTTTGTTTCATAGAAAATCCATATCAAACAGAGTCCAAACGGGATAAAAACTTATGGAGATTTTTCGGAATATATGTGATTTTTGCGAGGAAGAATCAACGCGAGATGATGCCCGAGGGGGCCATGAGGCAGGGGCGCGCCCCAGGGGGGTGGGCGCGGCCCTAACCCTCATGGCCACCCCGTAAGGCGGTTGGTGCCCTTCTTTCACCACAAGAAAGCCAATATCTGGATAAAAAATCCTATTAAAATTTCAGCCAAACGGAGTTACAGATCTCCGGGAATATAAGAAATGGTGGAAGGTCGGAATCTGGAACGCAAAAACAGAGAGAGACAGAGAGACAAATCCAATCTCAGAGGGGCTGTCGCCCCTCCGCCGCCATGGAAGCCATGGACCAGGGGGTAAACCCTTCTCCCATCTAGGGAGAAGGTCAAGGAAGAAGAAGAAGGGGGGCTCTCTCCCCCTCTCTCCCGGTGGCGCCGGAACTCTCCCGGGGCCATCATCGTGTGACGGCGATCTACACCAACACCTCTGTCATCTTCACCAACATCTTCATCACCTTCCCCCATCTATCTACAGCGGTCCACTCTCCCGCAACCCGTTGTACCCTCTACTTGAACATGGTGCTTTATGCTTCATTATTATCCAATGATGTGTTGCCATCCTATGATGTCTGAGTAGATTTTCGTTGTCCTATCGGTAATTGGTGAATTGCTATGATTGGTTTAATTTGCTTGTGGTTATGTTGTTGTCCTTTGATGCCCATCATATGAGCACGCGCGTGGATCACACCATAGGGTTAGCTGTATGTTGATAGGACTATGTATTGGAGGTCAAGAGTGACAGAAGCTTCAACCAAGCATAGAAATTGATGCATACGAGATTGAAGGGGGACGAACATATCTTAATGCTATGGTTGGGTTTTACCTCAATGAATGTTAGTAGTTGCGGATGCTTGCTAATAGTTCCAATCATAAGTGCATAGAATTCCAAGTCAGGGATGACATGCTAGCAGTGGCCTCTCCCACATAAAACTTGCTATCGGTCTATAAAGTAGTCAATTGCTTAGGGACAATTTCACAAATCCTACCGCCACTTTTCCACACTCGCTATACTAACTTTATTGCTTCTTTACCTAAAACAACCCCTAATTTTTATTTACGTGCTCTTTATATTCTTGCAAACCTATCTCGTTACGCCTACAAAGTACTTCTAGTTTTATACTTGTTCTAGGTAAAGCGAACGTCAAGCATGCGTAGATTTGTATCGGTGGTCGATAAAACTTGAGGGAATATTTGTTCTACCTTTAGCTCCTCATTGGGTTCGACACTCTTACTTACCGAAAGAGGCTACAATTGATCCCCTATACTTGCGGGTTATCAAACCGAAAGCAATCCAGAAGACTTGGAGTTGAAGTCTGGAACTCCACGAGGAAGCCACGATACAGGAGGGCGCACCCAGGGGGTAGGCACGCCCCCACCCTCGTGGGCCCCTTGTAGCTCCGCCGACGTATTTCTTTCGCCTATATATACTCTTATACCCTATAAATATTAGGGAGAGCCATGAAACCACTTTTCCACCGCCGCAATCTTCTGTACCCGTGAGATCCCATCTTGGGGCCTTTTCTGGTGATCTGCCGGAGGGGGAATCGATCACGGAGGGCTTCTACATCAACACCAATGCCTCTCCATTGAAACGTGAGTAATTTACCACAGACCTTCGGGTCCATAGTTATTAGCTAGATGGCTTCTTCTCTCTTTTTTATTCTCAATACAAAGTTCTCCTCGATGTTCTTGGAGATCTATTCGATGTAATACTCTTTTGCGGTGTGTTTGTCGAGATCTGATGAATTGTGGATTTATGAACAAGATTATCGATGAATATTATTTGGTTCTTCTCTGAATTCTTATATGCATGATTTGATATCTTTGCAAGTCTCTTTGAATTATCAGTTTAGTTTGGCCTACTAGATTGATCTTTCTTGCAATGGGAGAAGTTCTTAGCTTTGGGTTCAATCTTGCAGTGTCCTTTCCCAGTGACAGTAGGGGCAGCAAGGCACGTATTGCATTGTTGCCATCAAGGATAAAAAGATGGGGTTTACATCATATTTCTTGAGTTTATCCCTCTACATCATGTCATCTTGCTTTTTGCGTTACTCCGTTCTTATGAACTTAATACTCTAGATGCATGCTAGATAGCGGTCGATGTGTGGAGTAATAGTAGTAGACGCAGAATCGTTTAGATCTACTTGACACAGATGTGATGCCTATATTCATGATCATTGCCTTTGATATCTTCAAAACTATGTGCTTTTCTATCAATTGCTTGGCAGTAATTTGTTCACCCACCGTAATACATGCTATCTTGAGAGAAGCCACTAGTGAAACCTATGGCCCTGGGGTCTCTTTCCTATTATATTACATCTCTTTTATTTACATCGCATATTGTTTACTATTTTGCAATCTTTACTTTCCAATCTATACAACAAAAATACCAAAACTATTTACTTTACTATCTCTACTAGATCTCACTTTTGCGAGTGACCGTGAAGGGATTGACAACCCCTTTATCGCGTTGGTTGCAAGGTTCTTGATTGTTTGTGCAGGTACTGGGTGACTTGTGCATTGTCTCCTACTGGATTGATACCTTGGTTCTCAAAACCGAGGGAAATACTTATGCTACTTTGCTGCTTCACCCTTTCCTCTTCAAGGGAAAACCAACACATTCTCAAGAGGTAGCAAGAAGGATTTCTGGCGTCGTTGCCAGGGAGATCTACGCCAAGTCAAGACATACCAAGTACCCACCATAAACTCTTCTCCCTCGCATTACAGTATTTTCCATTCGCCTCTCATTTTCCTCTCCCCCACTTCTAAAACGATTTTCAAAAACCTTTGCCTTTTCTTCGGCTTCTTCCGTATGTATCTTTGTTTTTGTTTCCATGTGCCTTCCATTTGCTTGCATCTTTGCTTGCTAAAAATCTATTAATATGGATTCACTTAAATTGTTCTACTTGGATCATCTTCGATCCTTATGCGCTCGTGCTAAAACCCCAACTAGCCTAGTTGATGGGAAATCTTTAGATGAGCATGCTCATTTTTTGCGTCACCGTTTGTTTGAAAAAGGAGACTCTTATGGGATCAAATAAACAGATTGCTGTGTTATGCTTGGAATCTTTGTGAAATTTATGATTTTACTTGTTGCTCTAAGAACCCTAAAAAACACCTCCCCTACCTATGTGAGTTTAATGATAATGAAATCTTATCTTCTTATGCAAAGGGTGTTTATAGTTACTACGATATCGAACAAATTGAAGAATTTGTTGCTTTTAAGGGTGCTTATGAAGTTGCTTATTTGATTGAAAAGTATGATATTACTCTCTACGAATCTAATTTTTTACATACTTAAATATTGCTATGAAAACTATGCTCATAATGTCTATGTCAAAGAATTTATTGAAAGAATGACCGCTGCTTTGAAAGAAAATAATGATATGCATGAGTCTATAGATAATTATGATTCTGATGATTTGATTGAAATATCCCTTGATGAACATGATGCTTGCTATTCTTGTGTCCATGATGCCAATATTTATGAAGATGAATTTGTTATAGTTCCTTATGTTAAACATGAGATCGTTGCTATTGCACCCATACTTGATAGTTCCTTTGATGAAAAGCATGATTGCAATGATGTTATTACAAATTCTCTTAATGTCAATTGTGTTAATGATATGCAAAACCTCAAGCTTGGGGATGCTAATTTTGCTATGTCTACTACTTGTTGCAATGATCATGATTAGGGTGATTCTTCTTATAATCTTAAAAGTTTATTTAAGCCCCATGATGAATATGAGATTGATAATAATGTTTGCAATAATATCGAAAGTGGGTTTGGAAGAGTGTCAACTTTAGATCCCACATATTTGGATAACGTTCAATGTTATGAAGTTCTTGATAAAAGAGGGTACGGAGAGGTCATGACTTTATTTTATGATAATCCCACTATTTTGGAAGAGTGTCAACTTTGCATGCATGTGGATCATGAAGAGAAAATTTTATGTGATAGCTATATTGTTTAATTTGATTATGATCCTACATGTAATTATTATGAGAGAGGAAAATATGGTTGTAGAAATTTTCGTGTCACTAAATTACCTCTCGTTATGTTGAGATTGCTATTGTTTCTTTCTCCTTCCTTGCATATGCTAGTTTTTGCTTGTCTTGATAATTTGTTTGCTTATATAATGCCTATGCATAGGAAGTATGTTAGACTTAGATGTGATTTTCATATGCTTCATGATGCTCCCTTCGTGTTTCAATTGCTATCTTTCATGTGAGCACCATTAAAATTATAGATGCCTAGCTTTATGGCTTTAAGGAATAGCGCTTGTTGGGAGGCAACCCAATTTTATTTTTGTTCTTGCTTTTTAGGTCATGTTTTGCTTTGAATAAATCATCTAGCCTCTGGTTATATGTGTTTTTTGTGTTTTAATTAGTGTTTGTGCCAAGTAAGACCTTTGGGATAGCTTACGGTGATAGTTGATTTGATCCTGCTGAAAAACAGAAACTTTTACGCCCAGGAGATTAGTTTTAATTTTTAACAAGAGCACGATAAAATACTGATTATTTTTTCAGATGATTAATAACAAATTATCTAGGACTTCCTAATTTCTCAGATTTTTTGAAGTTACAGAAGTATTCAAAAGTTACAGATTTCTACAGACTGTTTTGTTTTTGACAGATTCTGTTTTTCGTGTGTTGTTTGCTTATTTTGATGAATCTATGAGTAGTATGGGGGGGTATGAACCATAGAGAAGTTGGAATACAATAGGTTTAACACCAATATAAATAAAGAATGAGTTCATTACAGTACCTTAAAGTGGTGGTTTATTTTCTTATACTAACGGAGCTCATGAGATTTTCTGTTGAAGTTTTGTGTTGTGAAGTTCTCAAGTTTTTGGGTAAAGTTTTTGATGGATTTTGGAATAAGGAGTTGCAAGAGCCTAAGCTTGGGGATGCTCAAGGCACCCCAAGGTAAAATTCAAGGACAACCAAAATCCTAAGCTTGGGGATGCCCCGGAAGGCATCCCCTTTTTCGTCTTCGTCTATCGGTAACTTTTCTTGGGGCTATATTTTTATTCACCACATGATATGAGGGAGTCCTGGATTAGGGGGTCTCCGGGCAGCTGGACTATATCCTTTGGTCGGACTGTTGGATTATGAAGATACAAGATTGAAGACTCCGTCCCGTGTCCGGAAGAGACTTTCCTTGGCGTGGAAGGCAAGCTTGGCGATACGGATATGCAGATCTCCTACCATTGTAACCGACTTTGTGTAACCCTAACCCTCTCCGGTGTCTATATAAACCGGAGGGTTTTAGTCTATAGGACAATATACACATCAACAATCATACCATAGGCTAGATTCTAGGGTTTAGCCTCGCCGATCTCGTGGTAGATCTACTCTTGTACTACCCATATCATCAATATTAATCAAGCAAGAAGTAGGGTTTTACCTCCATCGAGAGGGCCCGAACCTGGGTAAAACTTCGTGTCCCTTGCCTCCTGTTACCATCCGGCCTAGACGCATAGTTCGGGACCCCCTACCCGAGATCCGCCGGTTTTGACACCGACATTGGTGCTTTCATTGAGAGTTCCTCTGTGTCATCGCCATCAGGAAGGATGCCTCACCCCGTCTTTAAAGACGGCACCGTTGCTAAGGGAGCTCTGGCTGTCGGCCAAACCCTCCGGCTAGGTGGTTTTCTTATGACCGCCTGTTCGGCTTCTGCGCTGACGATGACCTCTCGAGCCATCGAAAACAATCTTCATGTCAGCTCGGAACTCGCTGAGCAGTTAGATCCAATGGAGCTCTCCTCCATAAACGAGCTCTTGGATCGCTTCACCGCCCTAGGAGTCACCACGGATTACGACCAGATTGCGCCTAAACCCGATCTGAGAGAGAGATTAACTCTCCCCAAGTTACCCATCACGTTGCCGTGGTAGAGGGACAGTGCGGCAACCCTTCTTCTATCTTAAGGACTCGCTACGTCCGGATTCCCGATCCCTCCAAGCCGGATACCCGCGGAGGGGAGGATATCACTCAAGACATGAATTTAGAGTTAGGCGACGGGCTGGATTCATTGGACAACATCCAGGAATCCAAATTTTCGAGTTCGGAAATTCCTCGGCCTCTGAGCCTTAGATGGGGTGAGGCTGCAGATTTAATTCCACCCACCCACCCCAACATAAGCGATCTATCCAAAATCAGGCAAGAACCCGATGAAACAGTACATCATTACTGGGCCAGATTCCTCCTGGTTAAGAACAGGCTAACGGACTGCCGCGAGGAAGACGCAATCTCAATCTTCTGCAATAATTGCACGGACAAGGGTATACTCAACGCCATAAGTCGCCGTGATATTACACGCTTCGCTGACTTGGCGTCCATTGTACGAAAGTACTATGCGATGGAAAGTGCCTGGAAAACCGAAATAAAATTTTGGGACAATCCGGCCCTGAATACAAACTCAGTCCAAAATAAAAGGGTGCATCATCACCAGTCATCCGGGTCAAGCATTAAAAAGGAAAAACCCTCTACAGGGCATGGAACCGTACTGGAAGGATGGCTTAATGGACCCTGTAAAATTCACAGTACAGTGGACACCACACCAACTCACAGCCTCGGAGCATGTTGGATACTCCAGCAAGTGGCCAAAATTGGCGAAAATCTCCTAATTCTGGAGGCCACAGAAAGCCACCCCAGAGACACCAATACGGTATTAATAGTCTTCGAGACTTTCGCATCAAATAATATGTGAAAAAGGACACTCCGCAGCCTTGCCGAAGTCTACCAAGTAGCAACAATAAACCCATGGAGTGACACGGCTATTACCTTTAACGCCAGTGATGAACCTAAATCCCGAACAGCCCGAGCACCAGCCGCATTGGTCCTCAGTCCAATAGTGGACGACTTTCGTCTTACCAAGGTACTCATGGACGGCGGCAGTGGATTGAACCTCATTTATGAGGAGACCCTTCAAAAAATGGAAATAGACTGGAACCGCATTGAGTGAAGCAACACAACCTTTAGAGGAATAATCCCCAGTCGGGAAGCGCGATGTACAGGAAAAATCACACTAGATGTGGTGTTCGGCACGCCGGATAATTACAGGTCCGAAAAGGCCACGTTCTAGGTGGCTCCATTCCGCAACGGTTATCACACTCTGCTAGGGCGGGAAGCGTTTACAATCTTCCAAGCAATACCCCATTACGGGTACATGAAGCTCAAGATGCCCGGGCCTAATGGGATCATCACTCTCGCTAGTGATCCGGACACAGCACTCCGCGCCGAAAACAAGATAGCCGCACTGGCCCTCGAGGCACTATCCGAAGCCCTAGCAGCTGAGGAGCTAACTGCGCTGCGCTCTACGGTGAATAGGGACGATGTGGTACACGACAAAAGATCCAAGTCCACCTCCTTTAAACCGGTGGACGAAATAGTCAAATTCCAAGTCCATCCAACGGACCCCAATAAAATAGCTTCCATCGGGGCACAATTAAACCCTGATGTCGACGCCGCATTGCGAGAGTTCCTACGAGAGAACTGGGACATTTTCGCCTGGCACCCTTCAGACATGCCAGGAATCCCACGCAGGCTGGCCGAGCACAGCTTAAATATCCAAGCAGGATTCAAACCTGTCAAACAGGCTCTTCGGTGTTTTTCCGAACCTAAGAGACAGGCCATGGGAGAGGAGCTAGCAAAGCTATTGGAGGCCGGATTCATCAGAGATATAAAACATCTGGACTGGCTAGCAAACCTGGTGATGGTACCAAAGAAGGACAAATCATGGCGTCTGTGTGTTGATTTTAAAGACCTTAACAAGGCTTGCCCAAAGGATCCCTTCCCCCTCCCCCGCATCGATCAAATTATCGACGCTACCGCAGGACACGATTCGTTGTGTTTCCTCGACGCATATTCTGGCTACCATCAAATCAAGATGGCAGAACCAGACCAAGCCGCAACGACATTTATCACACCATACAGGCCATTCTGCTTCAACACAATGCCCTTCGGGCTCAAAAACGCCGGCGCAACATATCAGCGCATGATTTAGACATGTCTAGCAAGCCAGATCGGCAAAACAGTGGAGGCATATGTAGATGATGTGGTTGTCAAAACAAGACATGTTGAATCTCTAGTAGACGACTTGAGGCTCACATTTGATAACCTCCGAACATACGACGTCAAGCTCAACCCGAAAAAATGTGTTTTCGGCGTTCCAGCCGGAAAGCTCTTGGGCTTCATAGTATCCGGTAGAGGAATTGAAGCAAATCTAGCCAAGATCCGAGCTCTGTCGCAATTGGATATCCCAAAGGACCTCAAACAAATACAAAAGTTAACCGGATGCGTGGCGGCTCTAAGCCGCTTTATCTCCCACTTGGGAGAAAAGGCCCTACCCCTTTACCGCCTCCTTCGGCGCACCGAACACTTCAAATGGACGGATGCAGCCACGGCCGGACTCAACAAAATAAAAGCCATACTGGCAACAAACCCAGTCCTGGCCGCACCAAACATTGGCGAACCAATGCTATTATACATTGCAGCAACACATCAGGTTGTAAGCGCAGTGCTCGTCGTCAAACGAGAAGCGGACGGACACAAATTCGCCCTTCAAAAGCCGGTCTATTACGTGTCCACTGTCCTCACTCCCTGAAAATCACGGTACCTGCATTATCAAAAGATTACGTACGCGGTATTCATGGCATCCCGGAAGCTACGACACTACTTTCAAGAGTGTTCAATAACAATAGCCTCGGAAGTACCACTTAACGATATTATAAACAACCGTGACGCAACGGGCCAGATTGCAAAATGGGCCATTAAGCTCCTCCCGTTTGACATAACTTATAAGCAACGACGAGCCATCAAGTCGCAAGTCTTGGCCGACTTCGTCGCAGAATGGACGGAGGCCGAAATCCCTAAAGAGTACAGCACATATTCAAATTGGATCATGCATTTCGACGGCTCCAAGATGTTGGCCGGACTGGGGGCTGGCGTCGTTTTGACGTCCCCCACAGGAGACACAGTTCAATACGTACTATAGATTATGTACACGGACTCCAACAATGCAGCCGAATATGAGGCCCTTTTACATGGTCTCCGGATGGCAGTATCCATGGGCATCCAACGCCTAGAGGTGCGCGGGGACTCGAACCTCGCAATATCCCAAATCAATGGAGACTTCGATGCCAAGGATCCAAAAATGGCAGCTTACCGCAACGCCGTCCTAAAAATATCAGCTCGGTTCGAGGGGCTTGAATTTCACCATATAGCCCGGGAAAATAATCAGGCGGCAGATGTCCTGGCATGCATCGACACAAAACGCGATGTAGTCCCCCCCAACATCTTCTTGGAAAGGCTGTTCAAGCCATCCGTAGCATGGGAAGGGGAGCCGAACAATAACAGCCCGGACCCAACCGCACTGCCCGACACCGAACATTCTGACACAATCGGAGGCTCTGCCAATGAAATAACACCTTCAGTCCACGTAATAATGGCCATTATCGCCCTGTGGACAGAACCATTCCTTGCCTACCTTACTAGGCAGGAACTCCCCGAGGACCAAAATGAGGCACGCTGCATAGTCCGGCGATCCAAAGCCTACAGAGTCCACGAGGGAGAGCTTTATAAGAAAAGCACTACCGGAGTCCTTCAAAGGTGCATCTCCGAAGAGGAGGGGCGGAACCTCCTGGCTGAAATTCATGCCGGACTCGGCGGTCATCACGCTGCAGCCCGGTCCCTTGTAAGCAAGGCCTTCCGTACAGGTTTTTATTGGCCGACGGCCCGGGCAGACGCTTAGGACTTAGTCCAACGATGCACTGGTTGCCAGCTCTTTGCAAACCAAAGCCATATGCCACCCACCGCCCTCCAAACTATCCCCATTACTTGGCCCTTCGCGGTCTGGGGGCTTGACATGGTTGGACCCCTTAAAGGCGGAACCCACAAGCAAAAATACTTACTGGTCATGGTGGATAAATTCACCAAATGGATAGAAGCCAAGCCTGTTAAGACGGCCGAATCCGGACCGGTGATAGACTTTATATCCGGGGTTGTACACCATTACGGTGTCCCCCGCAGCATCATCACTGATAACAGCACGAACTTCACGGCCGACGAGGTAAAACTCTGGTGCAAAAACATGGGCATCAAGCTTGATTATGCTTCTGTCTATCACCCACAAACTAACGGCCAGGTCGAATGTGCAAATGGTCTTATCATGAGAGGCATCAAACCCAGATTAGTGCGGTCCCTCAAGGAATCTAACACGCACTGGGTAGAGGAGCTCGACTCCGTCCTCTGGGGGCTGCGGACCACACCGAATCGCACCACCGGATACACACCATTCTTTATGGTGTACGGCGTAGAGGCAGTGTTGCCTTGCGACATAATTCACGACTCACCTCGAGTGCGCATGTACGAACAGATAGAAGCTGAGCTCGATCTGCAGGACAGCTTGGACGCATTGGAGGAGGAGCGTGACGTGGCAAAAGCCCGTTCCGCATTCTATCAACAGTAGGCTCGAAGATACCAAAGCAGCGAAGTACGGGCCAAAAATTACAACGTTGGCGAATTAGTTCTACGACTACCAGACAAGAAAAGGACAAACTCAAGCCCAAGTAGGAAGGTCCCTTCATAATTGACCAAGTCCTGACTGGTGGAGCGTACCGCCTGCGGGATGCATCGGATAACCGACTCGAGCCAAACCCATGGAACGCAGCCCGTCTCCGGAGATTCTATGCCTAGCGCCGGACTCTGTGTTCGTCTCCTTCCTCTGTCCATTTTTTATATATTTTCTATCTTACATTTCTCTTTCTCTCTCTCTCTCTCTCTCTCTCTCTCTCATAGCCTCTAAAGGCTCATAAAGTGACGCGCTATCCGCGCTCATTAAACCTGTGGGCTTCTTTAAACAGAAGCTTATTCATACGGGCTTCATGCCCAACACATGTGTCACACTTTTGCATGTACCTTTTATTCACCATTATATCCATCGATATGACTTAAGTTTTGGCCAAGCTGGGTTGCCTGGCTCCTGTGCTTACCCCTACGTTCCTGATTGTTCGACTAGGTGGTAAAGGGAGCACCTCTGCGATTGTTACTGCCGTGTCAGCCGGACGTGTACCTCATACTGGGTGAAGCCGAAAGCTAGCGTTCTTAAGGGAATATTCGGTCGGTGAACTAAAGATGATCTTTTTTTATTTTTATCTATACTGAAAGTGCGTTATATCGACTAGAGGGGGGGGGGGTGAATAGGCGATTTTTATGAAAGTCTTCAAAACGTGGAAGTTATGAAGACAAACAGTAGAGATATGCCTATTACTATGCAGCGGAAGGTAGACTACACTAGGCAAGCCATGGTCAAGTATTCAATAGAGTGAAAGCACAATGACAAATAGCTGCAGTGTAATAAGGATCAGGTAGGAAGATATTATGAAGCCAAACAGATCATACATTCACGTTGTGAAGACAAAAGATAAAGCAAACATGTAATGACTTCACAATGAGTAACAGTAAGTGAAAGGAAGTGAAGATGAAACCAGTGACTCGTTGAAGACAATGATTTGTTGGACCAGTTCCAGTTACTGTGACAACTGTACATCTGGTTGGAGCGGCTAGGTATTTAAACCTTAGGACACACAGTCCCAGACACCCGGTCCTGAACACGCAGCTCAGGACACCCAGTCCTCACCGTATTCTCCTTGAGCTAAGGTCGCAGACCTCGCCCAATCACTCTGGTAAGTCTTCAAGGTAGACTCCCAAACCTTCACAGACTTCGTTCACCGGCAATCCACAATGTCTCTTGGATGCTCAGAATGCGACGCCTAACCGGCTGGAGGATGCACAGTCCTCAAGTGTAATAAGTCTTTAGATCACTCAGACAAGAAGACTTAAGTGATGCCCAATTCTCTCTGGCTCTGGGTGGTTAGGGCTTTATCCTCGCTAGGTATTCTCTCTCTCAAAGGCTTCAAGGTGGGTTGCTCTCAAACGACAAAAGCCGTGCACTAAATCTGAGCAGCCAACCGTTTATGGTTGTAGGGGGTGGGCTATTTATAGCCACTTGGCAACCCGACCTGATTTGTCCGAAATGACCCTGGGTCACTAAGGAACTGACACGTGTTTCAACGGTCAGAT
Source organism: Triticum monococcum (assembly GCA_034509565.1). NCBI lineage: Eukaryota > Viridiplantae > Streptophyta > Magnoliopsida > Poales > Poaceae > Triticum > Triticum monococcum. The sequence continues at coordinate 395,770,281 of CM067845.1, read as the reverse complement.
TTCAAACCCACACGGCAACTTTACTTGGGCTACAAGCAAAGCTGACTCGTCCGACTCTGGACAAGATTTTCTCTCATAGTCTTCACTCGAAGACATAGGTTTTTTGTTTAGGCATCACTTTAGTCGTTCTGACTGGTTCTCTTGGACCCCACTTAATAGTACGGTGGTTCCTATGACTCAACACAAATGAAAGAGAACTACGAAAGATCTAAGTCTTCGAGCTCCATAGGCTTCACGTGGTGTCTTCTCTTGTCATAGTCTTCAATGTGAATATCTTCATATACCACCATTGACTTCAATGTCTTCGTACATTTTTAGGGGTCATCTCTGGTAGGAAAACCGAATCAATGAGGGACTTCTACCTGTGTTATCCTGCAATTCTCACAAACACATTAGTCCCTCAACTAGGTTTGTTGTCAATACTCCAAAACCAACTAGGGGTGGCACTAGATGCACTTACATATACGCCCCCAGATGTTTTCCATGCGTTTCTTTTCGCAGCATGGACATGCACCTTAGGGCATGCCTCCCAGGGAAAGGAACCCCTAAAGGAACTATTCTCCCTGGAAGATGTTTCTTACTAACCATGTAATATAACATAACTAGTCGGGCACTTGTCTGTTGAAGCCCTAATGACCCCTACGCCTGGTCTCCATGCATTCCCCGGTTCCTATATAACCGCATGGGAATTCGGACACACTCCGGACCGTCAGGTCCCGAGGCCGAAGCGAAAAGGCCGGCCATGACAAATGATCTACAATCCGGCTAGAAGGCATTATAAATGTCAATTAAATTACATAGTCATTTTGACTGATTGTATTCCTCTTCAATACCATCTAACAGGCTGTCTAATTTACAGTCCTGTTGGCAATACTTTGCGGCCAACTCTACTTGGCCGTATACTAAGCTTACAGGGATCTCCTTCCCATCGGGCCCTACAGGACCGACCTCGGCCATGTGGTTGGGGTCAGCCTTTGCGTACCGCGTCTTCACCATGGCCCAGGCCTCCCTAGCGCCTTGACGGTAGGCTGATATCTTCCACAATCAGAAGCGCCGCCGTGCTCCCTTTAGCTTCTCCGCAAGCTCTCCAAAACCTTCGGACATGTAGACGGAAGGCCACAGGGCCTGGGCGACGCCTTGCATCGCCTGCCGAACTCGATCGAGCAGTTGCGAGAGCTCGGGAAGAAGGTCACCCGTAGAACCGGGCATCTCCTCTGCAGGACGACCTATTAGCACACCTACAGACATTGCTCTGTTAGTCGACTTCCCCATCGAACTTTCTTTCAAAGGTTCGTTAAAGCACTTACTAAATAAGCTGCACCGAAGCCGCTGATTCTCCTTCACGGAGTCTGACAGCTGGGCACGAACATCTTTCAGCTCGACGCCCAGCTTGGTGTTGGCATCTTGGAGATCGTTCTTCTCCCGCCTCACCTTTGTCAGCACCTTCTCACCAGCCTTTAGCTGGCGTTGTCGGATTTCGTGTTCCGGCAGACCCTTAAGGTTCGAACACTGGGGTGCGCATGGAAATCACGCCTTCTACCTCCCCGTCTCGCAAAGATCTAAAACTAATAAAAGAATCACACAAGAGACACAAGATTTATACTGGTTCGGGCCACCATTGTGGTGTAATACCCTACTCCAGTGTGTGGTGGATGGATTGCCTCTTGGGGCTGATGATGAAGAACAATAGAAGGAAGAACAGCCTCGCGAGGGTCTGTTCTTGGCTGGGGTGATGAACTGCTGGGAGGAGTTCGGTCACCTCTCTCTCTCTCTCTCTCTCTCTCTCTCTCTCTCTTTCTCTACTCTGTGTGCCTCCCTACGAGAACCGAACGAACCAACTGGCCGAACCCCCTTAACCTAAAAACCGAACCCCTTGCTATGTGGGCGGCTGATCCTATTTATAGGGGCCCTGGTCCTCTTCCCAAATATTGAGCGGGAAGGGAGCCAACAATGGCGGGCTAATTTGAAGGGGGACAACAAGTACTCTTATCCTGACTAAAGGTGGTCTTTGCCTGCGAAAGACTCTGCGGTGACGCCGTGCTGGGCTCCATGGTGACCTCCGTCTCGTAGTACGCTTGGTCCTGGTCTTGTTGCACCAAAACGGCAACCTTTTCCTGATGCCTCGGTACTTCGCGGCTGCGCTTGCCCCCTTTGCACCAAAGAGGAAAGGAGGACGCTTCGCGCGCTGGCGCCCGCCTGGCGCCCTTGATCGTCATGGCTTGCGTCACTGGCACCTCGCGAGGTACCCCGCCTTGATATCTCCGCCTCCTCGCGGGCCAGCCTAAGGAGGCTGCGCCTGAGGATGCGCCGTGTCGTCCGCCTCGCGAGGCTTGGCCCCTCGCGAGGGTCTTGAGTCTTGTGCCGATGAAGATGGGCCATGTTGGGCCCCCATTCGAGCCATGCCGCAGGCCGCAGGCAAGCAAGTCTGGGGACCCCCGTTCCCAGAACACCGACAGTAGCCCCCGGGCCCGTGGCGCGCATGGGCTTGGCCGTGCCGAGAGGCGAAAGGGCAAGGGCGAAGCGCCGCGGGACCTAACAGCCTGCGGCCTTGGGCGCCGCATGGCGGTTGATTGGACGTGGGCGACTCCACTTCCCCATGACGCCTTGGTGATCGCACGAGCCGGACAAGTCCCTGCATGCAAATCGTGTCATGATTACCTGTGATCGTGGAGGCCGGCGGTTGGCCTTCGCCGACTATAAGTACTGTGCGGCGCGTGCCCTTCCAGTCCATCTCTCCTGGCTTCTCCTTCTTCCCGATCCTTGCTCCGTCTTGGTGTGATGGCTCCGATCCGCTGGTTCTCCGCAGCGGAGAAGGGAAAAGCTCCTCGAGAGGGGCCAGATCCGCTCCCGCCGAAGAAATGGCTCGCCATTTGCAGCCGGGACGAGGAAGACCGGCAGGTGGAGCCGAGGCCCTGGTGCGAGCGGGCTCCGCCGGGGTTCCCGCTTCCTCTGTACGCCCCCGCCGAGGGCCCCGAGGGTGTCGATGCTGATCTCCGCGGCCGGCTCCATCGTAGGCGCCGTCGGGTCACGAAGGCGTGGGTTGTTCCTCCCGGAGTCCATGCCGAGGGCTCCTCCCACAAGTTCGTGCTCCACATCATCATTCCTCTTCAATCCTGGATCCGTCTGCCTCCCTTCTTCGCCTCTGTCGTCCCTCCAGGAGGGCCTCTGGAGCTCTGGCTGCAGCACGTCGGCTGCAGCACCCTCGCGACCGAGGCTGAGGTCGTGGTTGCAACCCCGGGCGAGGTCTACTTGTCCCGCGGCTGGAGAGAAATCGCCCGGGTCTGCAAGGAGAGGGGCGTCTTCGCGGTCCACCTGGAGTACGATGGCGCTGCAGTGATGTTCCTCAAGGTCTTCGACGCGATCGGGCGCCGGCTGGAGTGTTGCCGCGGGAGAGGCGGCCAGGACCTTGCCCTGGTGAGGGCTAGGCCCGTCGACCGCTCCCTTGGCGAAGGCGCCGGGGGTTCCAGCGACTCCAGCAAGATCTTCGCGACTCCGGAGTCCGTTCAGGGCTCCGGAGAGGGGAATTCGTGGCCATCGTCATCATCAACCATCCTCCATCACCAATTTCATGATGCTCACAACCCTGCGTGAGTAATTCCATCGTAGGCTTGATGGACGGTGATGGGTTGGATGGGATCTATCTTGTAATCGAGTTAGTTTTGTTATGGTTTTATCCCTAGTGTCCACTATGTTCTGAGATTGATGTTGCTATGACTTTGCTATGCTTAATGCTTGTCACTAGGGCCCGAGTGCCATGATTTCAGATTTGAACCTATTATGTTTTCATCAATATATGAGTGTTCTTGATCCTATCTTGCAAGTCTATAGTCACCTATTATGTGTTATGACCCGTTAACCCCGAAGTGACAATAATCGGGATACTTACCGGTGATGACCGTAGTTTGAGGAGTTCATGTATTCACTATGTGTTAATGGTTTGTTCAGGTTCTCTATTAAAAGGAGGCCTTAATATCCCTTAGTTTCCGTAAGGACCCCGCTGCCACGGGAGGGTAGGACAAAAGATGTCATGCAAGTTCTTTTCCATAAGCACGTATGACTATATTTGGAATACATGCCTACACTATATGAATGAACTGGAGCTAGTTCTGTGTCACCCTAGGTTATGACTGTTACATGATGAACCGCATCCGGCATAATTCTCTATCACCGATCCATTGCCTACGAGCTTTCCATATATTGTTCTTCGCTTATTTACTTTCCATTGCTATTGCTATCATGACTACAAAATACCAAAAACATTGCTTTTACTACCATTACCTTTTGTTAACGTTACCACTACTGTCATATTATTTTGCTACTAAATACTTTGCTGCAGATACTATGTTTCCAGGTGTGGTTGAATTGACAACTCAGCTGCTAATACTTGAGAGTATTCTTTGACTCCCCTTGTGTCAAATCAATAAATTTGGGTCGAATACTTTACCCTCAAAAACTGTTGCGATCCCCTATACTTGTGGGTTATCAAGACTATTTTCTTGCGCCATTGCCGAGGAGCGTAGCTCTATTCTTTGAGTCACTTGGGATATATATATCTGCTTATCATTATGAAGAACTTGAAAGATCCAAGAACCAAGATTTATTCCTCAACTACGAGGGGAGGTAAGGAACTGCCATCTAGCTCTGCACTTGATTCACCTTCTGTTATGAGTAAGTTTGCGACACCTACATCTGCTTCTGCTATTCGTTCTGATATGTCACATGTTATTGATGATGCCACTTCTGCTATACATGATACTTATGATGAAACTACCTCTATGCCTGATACTACTATGCCACTTAGTGATTTTCTTGATGAACAACTTGCTAGGGCTAGAGAAATTGAAAATATTGAGTCTGATGATACTGATGAAAGTGATGATGAAGAATCACTTTTTATTCCTAAGGGTTATGTTTTTTATCAAGAAGCTTCTTTAGCTATTTTAGCTTGCAAAAATAGAAATGAACTCAAAAGTTTATTATCTAATTGGAGTAAGCAATCTCTGAATGCTAGAATGAAACGTGACCCTACTTTTGCTACTTCACCTATCTTTGTTACTGATAAGGATTATGAATTCTCTATTGATCCTGATATAATTACTTTGGTTGAATCTGATCCTTTTTATGGTTATGAATCTGAAACTGTTGTGGCACATCTTACTAAATTGAATGATATAGCCACCCTGTTCACTAAAGATGAGAGAACTCGTTACTTTTATATCCTTAAAATATTTCTGAGGGAGTCCTGGATTAGGGGGTGTTCGGGTAGCCGGACTATACCTTCAGCCGGACTCCAGGACTATGAAGATACAAGATTGAAGACTTCGTCCCGTGTCCGGATGGGACTTTCCTTGGCGTGGAAGGCAAGCTTGGAGATGCGGATAGTCAAGATCTCCTACCATTATAACCGACTCTGTGTAACCCTAACCCTATCCGGTGTCTATATAAACCGGAGGGTTCTAGTCCGTAGAACAACATCATCATACAACAATCATACCATAGGCTAGCTTCTAGGGTTTAGCCTCTTTGATCTCGTGGTAGATCTACTCTTGTACTACCCATATCATCAATATTAATCAAGCAAGACGTAGGGTTTTACCTCCATGAAGAGGGCCCGAACCTGGGTAAAACATCGTGTTCCCTGCCTCCTGTTACCATTCGGCCTAGACGCACAGTTCGGGACCCCCTACCCGAGATCCGCCGGTTTTGACACCGACATTGGTGCTTTCATTGAGAGTTCCTCTGTGTCGTCGCCTTTAGGCCCGATGGCTCCTTTGATCATCAACAACGATGCGGTCCAGGGTGAGACTTTTCTCCCCGGACAGATCTTCGTCTTCGGCGGCTTCACTCTGCGGGCCAATTCGCTTGGCCATCTGGAGCAGATCGAAAGCTACGCCCCTGGCCATCGAGCCAGGTTTGGAAGCTTAAACTACATGGCTGACATCCGCGGAGACTTGATCTTTGACGGGTTCGAGCCATGTCCAAGCGCGCCGCACTATCTCGAGGGGCATGATCAAGCTCTGCCTCCGGACAGTGTCCTAGAGGCCGCACACGCATCGGTTCCGACCCCTAACTCGGAGCCTATTGCGCCAATCGAGGACGGGCGGTTGGACGTCGCCTCGGGGGCTGCGATCTCAAAGCCGATCGAGCCGAATGCTAGTCCCGCACTCTGCATGATCCGTGACTTCGAGGATCCAAACTCTTTTCCGAACTCCGAACCCCCCGCGCCCCTGCCGATCGAATCCAATTGGGCGCCGATAATGGAGTTCACCGCCGCAGACATCTTTCAGCACTCGCCTTTTGGCGACATCCTGAATTCTCTTAAGTCTCTCTCTTTATCAGGAGAGCCCTGGCCGGATTACGGTCAGCGAGGGTGGGATACAGACGATGAAGAAATTCAAAGCCCACCCACCACCCACTTTGTAGCCACTGTCGACGATTTAACCGACATGCTTGACTTCGGCTCCGAAGACATCAACAGTATGGACGACGATGTAGGAGACGAACAGGAACCAGCACCTGTAGGGCGCTGGAAGGCCACCTCATCATATGACATATATATATATGGTGGATACTCCAAAAGATGGAGATGGCGATGGAACAGTGGGGGATGACACCCCCAAGAAACAGCCAAAGCACCGGCGTCAGCGGTGCCGCTCTAAATCCCGCCAAAGGAAAAATGGTGATTCTGGCACAGGAGATAATACTACCCCGGATAGCGCCGAAGAACACCCACCTCAGCAAGATTCGGCACAGGAAGATGGAGAAGCCAGCCCTCATGAGAGAGCGGCAGACCGAGAGGTTGAGGATGATAACTATATGCCTCCCTCCGAAGACGAGGCAAGCTTCGATGACGATGAATTCGTCATACCATCAGACCCCGCCGAACAAGAGCGTTTCAAACGCAGGCTTTTAGCCACAGCAAGCAGCCTCAAGAAAAAGCAACAACAACTTAGAGCTGCCCATGATTTGCTAGCTGACAGATGGACTGAAGTCCTTGCGGCCGAAGAGTATGAACTCCAACGCCCTTCCAAGAGTTACCCAAAGCGCAGGCCGCTACCCCGATCAGAGGAGGAAGCACCTACATCACCAGCGCACGACATGGCAGACCGGCCACCTCGCGGCCGCGATAGAGAAGCCTCTCGGTCCTCCACCGAAGCCATGCCCCGACGCCGCTCAACTAAGGCACGGGAAAATGCGCCAGACCTGCAAGACGTACTGGAGGATAAGGCAAGACAAACAAGATCGATCTACGGATCGCGCAGGCGCCCTACGGCACGTGACGATGATCTTCACTCCGGATACAACAAATCCGGCCGGGCCGAACACAACAGACATAGCTCTTCCGAGCTGCGTCGTGATATAGCCTAGTACAGAGGCGCCGCACACCCGCTATGCTTCACGAATGAAGTAATGGATCATAAAATCCCAGAGGGTTTCAAACCTGTAAACATCGAATCATACGATGGCACAACAGATCCGGCGGTATGGATCGAGGATTATCTCCTTCACATCCACATGGCACGCGGCGATGATCTACACGCCATCAAATACCTCCCGCTCAAACTTAAAGGACCGGCCCGACATTGGCTTAACAGCTTGCCAGCAAACTCAATCGGTTCTTGGGAGGACCTGGAAGCCGCATTCCTTGACAACTTCCAGGGCACTTACATGCGACCACCGGATGCCGACGACTTAAGCCACATAATTCAGCAGCCAGAGGAATCGGCCAGACAATTCTGGACACGGTTCCTAACAAAGAAAAACCAGATAGTCGACTGTCCGGACGCAGAGGCCCTAGCAGCCTTCAAGCATAACATCTGCAACGAGTGGCTTGCCCGGCACCTGGGACAGGAAAAGCCGAAATCTATGGCAGCCATCACGACACTCATGACCCGCTTTTGCGCAAGAGAAGACAGCTGGCTAGCTCGCAGTAAGAACTTATCAAAGAACCCTGGTAACTCGGATACCAAGGACAAAAGTGGCAGGACACGTCAGAATAAGCAAAAACACCACGTTAGCAGCGACAACAATGAAGACACGGCAGTCAATGCCGAATTCAAAGGCTATAAATCCGGTCAGTGGAAAAAGCCATTCAAAAAGTGTCACACCCTAGCTAGATTATGCATTAGAGTGTGCATCATGCTTACCTTCATCAGAAAATTGAAATGGGGAAAGCAGAACCCCCAGCACCCCCCCCCTGAAATCAACTAGGGTTTACTAAAAATAAATTCAATGAACCTGAAATGCCCTTCAAAAATGTTCACACTCTTTGCCTTGGGTTAGAACCCTTGGGAAAAATGGTGCATATAATTTTAGGTCAACAAAAGGGGCATTGATTTAATTCATAAATATTTGAATTTGGGCATTTAAATACTATTAAATAATTCAAATGCTCAAATAATGTTGGAACTATTTTTTGGGCCACTGAAATATTTCAGTAAGTGTCCATAAATATTTTCAGGATTTTATAAAATGATTTAGTATTTAAACTAAATCAAAACAGAATAACAGAAATAGAAAAACACAAAAAAATAAAGAGGGAAAGGCCATGGGCCACTTACCTGGCCCATCTCCAGCTGGCGGCCCAGCCCACCCCGCTGCCTCCTGTCGTCCCCCTCCTCGGACAGAAGGACGCGGGCGTGTGCCCGGCGCTTGCCGGCACGCGCGCACCCCACCTCCCCCCTGCGCGCCACCTCCTGCTTCCCGGGCTCCCTCCCAATGCCACGGAGACGGCCACGCACCCCCTGGCCCTCTCATTCCCCTCCCCCGTGCTCATCCCCTCCTCTGGCTCTCCCCCTCTCTTCCACAGAACGCGGCCGTCGCCGCCGACGAGAACCACCACGGCCACAGCCACCCCCTCGCCCCTCGGTTGTGCCCACGAGCTCCGCAACGTCGTCCTCGACCCCCTCACCGAACCACGCCCCGCTGGAAGCCCTACATCGTCGACTTCGAGCTCTTCTTCAACCTCGGCCGCCCGAGCTCCTCGCCGTCGATTCGCGCCGTCAAGGTCGCCCCCGAGCCCGCTAGCCACCCCTACGGCACCGCTGTGAGCTCCCGGTCCTTTTCCCCTTAGCCACGCCATCGATTTCGCCCCGTAGCCGTTGCCCCGCGAGCACCCGAAGCTCGCCACCGTTGAGCCTCGACGCCGTCGTGGCTACGGCCGTGCAAGCACGCGTCCGAGTGCACCACCGTCTTCAACGCGTCCCCAGGAGCCTAATGCACCCACCCGTTCGACCTGCCGTGCCCCCTAGCGCTAACCCGCACCAGCCCCTAACTGCGGCCACCGCCGCGAGCTTGCCTCCGGCGAGCTCGGGCCATCTCAGCCCCTGCCATGTGCATAGATGGATGCGGGCGAGTCCCAGCTCCGCGTAGATGCCCTCCGCTGGCCATTTGGTCGCCGGAGGAGGATTTCCGAGCCCCTCCGCCGTCTCTGGCCTTGCCTGCGACGAGCCGGGGTCAACTCAGGCGTGTTTTGACCCCGGTCGGCTGGGTTGACTCCCCCCTGACTCACTGACGTGTGGGCCCAGGCACCTGCTTAATTAGTGTTAGTTAATTAGTGTTAATAAAATTAGCTAATTAGTGAGCCACTGACATGCGGGCCCCGCCCGACTAACTAAGTTAGTTAGGGCTAATTAACTTGGTTAGTTGATTGTGTCACTGACCAGTGGACCCCACTGGTCAGGTTTGACCTGGAGGCGCCCAGTTGACCTGCTGACATCAGGGTGATGTCATGCTGACGCAATAACTCTTTTTCTGGATTTAATTTTATATAGAAAATTCCAGAAAATTGCCTAAACTTCAAAAATTCATAGAAATTCAACCATAACTCCAAATGAGACAAATTATATATGAAAAATTATCAGAAAAATTCAAGGAATCCATCTGTACCATTTTCATGCATATTTGAACAATGTTTGTCCTCTGTTTTGGACAAAACAAATAAAGAGCATTTAAATAATCATATATGGGGTTGGAATTTGAATCTTGAACTCAAACCAATTTCATTTAAATCATAGCTAGTTGCATTAGCTCAAGACACATCCATATTGCCATGTCATAGCATGCATCATATTGTTGCATGTCGTCATGTGTTGATTGTGCTCGGTTGTGTTATTCGTGGTAGGTTCTGCCTCCGAGGATATTCACGAGTATCCAACTGAAGGGCAGTATCCCGTTACCACTCCATCAGGCAAGCAACCATTGATCATTCCGATACAACCCATGTTCTCGCTCCTGCTCTTGTTTACTGCATTAAGACAACACGATTCAAACTGCTGTGTGCTACGGTAGTTGAACCCTTATCCTCTGCATGACCTGTCATTGCCACAGTAACTAGATGAAACCCACTAGCATGTGTAGGAGTTGATTGAGCCATGTTTTGTGATTCCTACCTTGCTATGCCTGCTATGCTTAGAGTTGTGTCAGGTCTGGTTCATCTGGGTGATGGGCTAGAGTGAAATGCTTGTGCCAGTAATATGTGGGATGTGTTGAACATGTTTTGGAAAAGGTATCGATGAGAGGCCATGTAGGAGTACATGGTGGGTTGTTTCATTGAAGCCGTCCCTAAGAACTGAGTTCTGTATGCGTGAATTAAGATTCAGCTACTACCACACATTGGGCCCTGAAATATGACCCCGCTCGACTTACTGACCCCTCTCGCCTCAGTCCAGGAGTTGCAACTAGTTTCTGGTGTTTGTAGGATATGTGTTGGCGGCCGTGCGTAGCGCTGACCCTAGGGGTGGGCTATGTTGCGGTAGATACACCGTGGCACGGTGTACCGAGTCACCCGTTTGGTGTCTCGGGAACCCTGTTCACATCGTTCGGGGCCGTTGAGGACACCCCGGCCGGATTTCCTTGCGGATGGAACCTGAATAGGCGATGACCCTGGACTAGAGACTTGTGAGGTTAGTCAGGTCGTGGTCTACACCCACGTCGGTTTTCGCTTGAAGTCTGCCGAGCACATTTCGTGTGCAGACGCTAAGTGGTGGAAACATGTGTGACGAAGTACACCCCTGCAGGGTATAAAACTATTCGAATAGCCGCGCCCGTGGTAAAGGACTACTTGGTTGCCTATACAGTTCATAGACAAGTTAATGGATACTACTAAAAGACTCAAGATAAGTGTGAGTATCGAGGATGGCCCTCTCGCAGGTTACGAGGGAGGATCCACGGTGGAGTATTGTGATGGTGAGTGGTGGACTCGTGTGCGAAAACTATTTTGCTAAAAGATTCCGTAGGATAGCTTAGCCAAGAGTCAAAGCTGGCTTGCTGCATAAACCCCACCACCTTCTTGAGAATGAGCATGTATAGTAGGTTCTGATGTAAGACTTGCTGAGTACCTTTGTACTCATGTTTGCTTATTTATTGTTTTCAGACGACAACACTGCCCCCTCCGATGGGTTTTACGTAGACCTTGACGTCAACGAGTGACTAGCCACCCAGGTGGTGATCCAGGCCATGGAGGGCCCTATGTAGATAGACAGGCTTCGAGAAGCCTTCTTTCTTTCTAGAGTCTGTACTCAGACTAGTTGCTTCCGCATGTGCTTGTATGACTGTATGACTTGAGTGTCGGGTCATGTGACCCCTACCTGTATGGATATGTTATGTATGGCTCCCTGGAGCCTTTAAATAAAGTACTTGAGTTGTAGAGTTTTGTTGTGATGCCATGTTGTATGTACTCATATCGGGCATATTGTGTGTATGATTGAAATGCTTGGTATGAGTGGGATCCGACAATCTAGTTGTTTGTCCTTCGCAGCCTTTCTTATGGGGAAATGTAGTCTAGTGCTCCTCGAGCCATAGTAGTCCGCTACAGCCCGGTTCACCGGAGTCCTGCTAGCCCAGCACTATTGTTCAGGACACTTGACTGGCCGGCATGTGTTTCACTTCGTCCCTATGTCTGTCCCTTCGGGGAAATGTCACGCGGTGATCTCCAGAGTCCTGTCTAGCCTGCTACAGCCCGGGATCCCCCGGAGTCCTGTTAGCCCAGTGCTACAGCCCGGAATCACTCATTGATGACCGACATGTTCGATGTGATTCATGTATGCCTGTCTCCATAGGTCTGTGCCGCTTTGGGTTCACGACTAGCCATGTCGGCCCGGGTTCTCGGTCATATGGATGCTAACGACATTGTCATATACGCGAGCCAAAAGGCGCAAACGGTCCCGGGCCATGGTAAGGCGACACCCGTGGGATACCGTGCGTGAGGCCGCAAAGTGATATGAGGTGTTACCGGCTAGATCGATGTGGCTTAGAATCGGGGTCCTGACAGCGTTGGCATCAGAGCCGGACTGCCTGTAGATTCGTTCAGCCAAACTGGTCGATGTCGAGTCTAGAAATGCTTTAGTTATATGTAAGGGAATTGATTGTGGGAGAGAACGTAAGGTTCTTTTACTCCTTTACCTATGCTTCTGATCTGAGTCATTCTCTTCTCAATCAACGTGGGTTAAGGACTAGGCTCTCTTCTTCTATCAGGTTCACGTGTTACTAATCCGTAGTAGTTTATAGGATTATTGCTACGAGTTCCAGTCCAGTTTCTACTATTTTAGTACGTTGCTATTTGAATCAGAACCTTGATATGATGCTGTTGAGCGGTATTGTGAACTGTTGTGGATGTCTGAAATCTTTTCTGAGCATTTACAGCCGTTATGCTGTCCAATTTTCCCTAGGAATTCTGATGTCTTTGTCTTGTGGTTGTGCTTTCAGATGGCCAACCATTCTCAAAATCAAGTGGTTCGCCTGACCAGGTGCCTCGACGTGCCCGGTCATACTGCTATGTTGGTCCGGGTCATGATCGAGACAGGATACCGTTGGTATCCCGAATACACTGTTGAAGAGCAGTTCCGCGACTTTAATCAAAGCCAGTATTTCTGCACCGTCAGGATATTTCCTTCCTATCCTGGATCTACTGAGCCCCTTCACTGTTCCTATGGACTCGGAGTTACCATTGAGATGGCTGTGCAGGATGCTGCCTATTCCATGATGACCATCTTGCGAGTCCGGACTGGCCTGCTTCGGAACACTGACTTCCGTTACATGCCAGCGTCACTTCCGGGAGCGCAGGGGTATCTTCAGGCTATCTATGCTGACTCCACTCAGGAGGACTCATTAACTCGTACCACCGCTGAGATGCTCGAAGATAAGGACCGAGAGAATCGGGCCTTGAGGCTGGAGCTCTTTAATACCCGTGCTGATCATTGGGCCACATTGACTCGGTTTGCACCCGCGGTGCAAGCTGGATGTATGGATACCAGGGATCTGTATCCTGTGAGAGTAGCTCTGCCAGACATGGTGGATTGGCGTGATGTGGGAGGCATCACCCCACCCCTTGGTCCCCGCAGGCCACCGTTTGTTGGTCCAAGACCTCATCCTAGCCCCTATGGTCCACAGGCTCCTCAGGACCGTCTGTTTCCGGATGATCACGTTGAACTTCCAGGCTATGGAGGTGACTTCTATGAGGACTACTACGGAGCTATCTGAGTTAGTAGTAGTACCACTAGTATTGTAGTAGTTGTATCCCCACTGTCCTGTGTGACTTGTGGAATACGACTTGGTGTGTAATCGATTCCGGAGGTGTAGACAAATAATGTATAGGGACTCGGAATGCCTCCCATGAGATGTAACGTCTACCTTCATAGTTGTACTGTAGCATGGGCTTGTACTAAACTATGTATGATGAGTATGACCGTTGGTGTATATATGGCAGTTTTATATTACCATGGCATACGAATGACCATCTCTGCATTCCGTGTTATCCTTTACATTCTGCACTTCCCTGTTAAGTTTGAGCCATCCTTGTCTAAACCGTTGTCTTGTTTTCCTCCTAGGATGGTCAACACCCGCGGCAACCCTGCTGCCCCGGAGCAGGGGGAAGCCAATGCAGCTAGAGGTGAAAATTTGCCTCACCCGCCTTCCCTGGCCAAAGTGATGCTGGAGGCGGAAAGGAACAAGCGTGAGACCAACCGCCTGCTGGAGCGGATTGAGCAGAACACTGCACGCCACCCACGAAATGACCTGGTGTCAATCAACGACTTTATCAAGCTGTACCCACCAAAGTTTAACCATTCCGTCGAGCCCCTCGACGCGGATGATTGGCTTCGCAGCATCACCCACAAGCTACGTTCTGCCAACGTAGCCGAAGCCGACAAGGTTACCTATGCTGCTTATCATCTCGAGGGCCCCGCTAGCCATTGGTGGGAAAACTACAAAGCTATGCGCCCGGTCAGCCAAATCACTACCTGGGCTGAGTTCAGCGAGGCTTTCCGTGAGCATCACATTCCGGAAGGTCTCATGGATCGCAAGAGGGAGGAGTTCTGCAACTTCACCCAAGGAAGGCTGACTGTGGATGCATATAGCCGAGAATTTGGGAACCTGGCACGCTATGCTCCTGAAGAGGTTTCTACTGACGCCAAGAAGCAGGCAAGGTTCCGCAAGGGACTTAGCCCTGAGCTTCGCCGCGATCTCCGTCTGCACGAGTGCACATCCTTCCAGAAGCTGGTCAATAAAGCTATCAGTGCTGAGACAGGCCAGACTGATTATGACGCTTCACGCAAGCACTCCCGTGATTTTGGGTCTTCATCCGGCTCTGGAGCTCAGAAGCGCCGGGTGTGGATTCCAAGCACCGCACTGCCACCCAGATTCACCCCGAGGCCATCCTTTGAGGCGCCTCGTCCCAACCAGCAATTTGCACCGCCCAAGCCCTATGGTGGCCCCGCTGCTAATGTTGCTCCACACCCCACTGTGGTAACATGCTTCAAGTGTGGAGAACCGGGTCACTATAGTCGAGAGTGTCCCCAGAACAACCCCAATCAAGCTGGAAAGTCCGTTGGCCGTGGTAAGCCCGCGGGAAAGACTTTCTACGCCAAGCCGGCCACTACTGCACGTGGCCATGTCAACTATGTTTCAGCCGAAGAGGCTCATGAGGATCCCAACGTCTTCCTTGGTATGCTCCTTGTTAACTGCCATCCGGCATCTGTTCTTTTCGATACTGGAGCATCTCATTCATTCATATCCGAGAATTATGCTCGGTTGCATAACACGACATTCTGTGACATGCCCACTTCCATGGTAATTCAAACTCCGGGTTCCAAATGGCAAACTTCTAAGGTAAGCCATGGGAACGAAATTCTTGTCGATAGGCTTGTTTTCCTCGCATCTTTAATAGCTCTCAAGTCCTCCGACATAAACATCATCTTGGGTATGGACTAGATGTCGGCTCATTATGCCAAGATCGATTGTGCCACTAGAACCGTTCAACTTACTCATCCCTCGGGCAAGACAGTTAATGTCTTAACTCGAGTGGCCAAGCGCCAACTTTACTCTCTCAATGCCAACCCTCTTCCAGACCTTGAGGACGTTCCGGTAGTCCGAGACTTCCCGGATGTGTTTCCGGAAGAACTGCCAGGTGTTCCACCTGACCGGGATGTCGAGTTTGTGATAGACCTTGTTCCAGGAACCGTTCCAATTACTAGAAGACCCTACAAGATGGCACCCTTAGAACTAGCCGAGCTTAAGAACCAACTCGATGAGTCCTTGAACAAAGGGTTCATCCGTCCTAGCTCCTCTCCTTGGGCTTGCCCCGTCCTCTTCGTCAAGAAGAAGGATGGAACGGATCGAATGGTTGTGGATTACCGACCTGTCAATCTGGTCACCATCAAGAACAAATACCCGCTTCCCAGGATCAACGACCTGTATGATCAGCTCGCTGGATCCTCAGTCTTCTCCAAGATGGATTTGAGGCTGGGCTACCATCAAATCAAAATCAGAAACGGGGACATTCCCAAAACGGCCTTTGTTACTCGTTATGGCCAATACGAGTACACCGTCATGTCCTTCGGTTTAACCAATGCCCCGACCACTTTCTCCCGGTTAATGAACTCGGTTTTCATGGAGTACTTGGACAAATTCGTCGTAGTATACCTTGATGACATACTCATCTACTCCAAGAATGAAGAGGAACATGCTGAACATCTAAGGCTGGTATTGATGAAACTTCGAGAGCATCGCCTTTATGCCAAATTCTCCAAGTGTGAATTTTGGTTGTCAGAAGTGACCTATCTAGGCCATGTAATCTCTGGTAAGGGTATTGCTGTCAATCCCGAGCGAGTTCAAGCCGTCCTTGATTGGACTCCACCTGAAACGGTCAAGCAAGTTCGGAGTTTCCTTGGCCTAGCGAGCTATTGCCGCCGATTCGTCGAGAATTTCTCCAAGGTTGCTAAACCTCTAACTGAACTCCTCAAGAAAGATAAAAAGTTCGAGTGGACTCCACAGTGCGAGTTCAGTTTTTAGGAACTGAAAAGACGCCTGACATCTGCTCCCGTACTGGTACCACCAGATTTCTCCAAGGACTTTATTATCTATTGCGACGCTTCGCGACAAGGACTAGGTTGCATACTCATGCAAGATCGTCAGGTAATTGCCTATGCTTCACGGCAATTACACCCACATGAGGAAAATTATCCCACACATGATCTAGAGCTTGCAGCTGTAGTCCATGCACTCAAAACCTGGCGACATTACCTTCTCGGTAATCGTTGCGAGATTTTCACCGATCACCAAAGCTTGAAATATATCTTCACCCAACCAGATTTGAATCTCAGGCAAAGACGTTGGGTCGAGCTGATCTCAGATTACGACTTAGGAATAACTTACACCCCTGGCAAGGCCAATGTCATGGCCGATGCACTAAGTCGTAAGTCCTACTGTAACAACCTGCTGTTACAACAAAGTCAACCACTTCTCCATGAGGAATTTCGCAAGCTTAATCTTCACATTGTTCCTCAAGGATTCTTATCTACTCTGGTGGCGAAACCTACCCTTATGGATCAAATCATAGCTGCCCAAAAGCGTGATAAGGGCATATCCCGGATTAAGGAAAACATTGCTAGCGGAGTAGCTAAATGTTTTTCCATGGATGAACAAGGTGCTGTCTTCTTTGAGAACCGCCTGGTGGTTCCCAAGAAACAACATCTACGACAAATGATCCTTAAGGAAGCTCACGAATCCCCTCTCACCATTCATCCCGGTAGTACTAAAATGTATCAAGACCTATGCCAGAGGTTTTGGTGGACTAGGATGAAGAGAGAAATCGCTCAATACATTGCCAATTGCGACGTTTGTCGTCGTGTTAAAGCAGAGCATCAACGGCCTGCTGGCACCCTTCAACCTTTGGCTATTCCTGAATGGAAATGGGACAAAATCAGTATGGATTTCATCACTGGGTTTCCCAGGACCAAGAGGGGGAATAATGCCATCTTCGTCGTGATCGACCGTCTTTCCAAAGTAGCCCATTTTCTACCTGTTTGTGAGAGTATCACCGCTAGCCAGCTAGCTGACCTATACATCTCCCGAATAGTGTCTCTTCATGGCGTCCCATTGGAAATTAACTCAGACCATGGAAGTCTCTTCACCTCTCGATTTTGGGAAAGTTTCCAAAATGCTATGGGAACTCATCTCTCCTTTAGCACCGCCTTCCATCCTCAATCAAGTGGTCAAGTAGAGCGAGTCAATCAAATTCTGGAAGATATGCTCCGAGCTTCTGTTATCTCGTTCGGAATGAGTTGGGAGAAATGCCTTCCATTCGCGGAGTTTGCTTATAACAATAGCTATCAAGCTAGTCTGGGCAAGGCTCCCTTCGAAGTTCTCTATGGACGAAAATGTCGAACGCCTCTTAACTGGTCAGAAACTGGGGAAAGACAACTCTTTGGCCCGGATATGATTCAGGAAGCAGAAGAGCAGGTTCGCGTTATTCGTGAGAAATTGAGAACAGCCCAATCTCGCCAAAGGAGTCAATATGATCGTAAACATAAGCCTATGACATTTGAAATTGACGAGAAAGCTTACCTTCGGGTTACCCCGTTAAAGGGAACCCATCGTTTCGGTATCAAAGGCAAATTGGCTCCTCGTTACATTGGACCCTTTCGCATTCTTGCCAAACGAGGAGAAGTTGCCTACCAATTGGAACTACCTCCGCATCTTTCCAGAGTTCACGATGTCTTCCACGTTTCGCAACTCAGGCGTTGCTTCGCAGATCCTATCCGTGGAGTGGACCACGAAACGCTTGATTTACAAGATAACCTTTCTTATCGGGAATACCCCGTTCGTATCCTTGATCAAGCCGAGCGTACCACTCGACGTCATAATATCAAGTTTCTCAAGGTTCAATGGTCACACCATTCCGAGGAAGAAGCCACCTGGGAAAGGGAGGATCGTCTTCGACTCGAGTACCCCACCTTCTTCCCAGATGATCCTAAATCTCGGGACGAGATTCTATTGAGTGGGGGTGAGTTGTCACACCCTAGCTAGATTATGCATTAGAGTGTGCATCATGTTTACCTTCATCAGAAAATTGAAATGGGGAAAGCAGAACCCCCAGCACCCCCCCTGAAATCAACTAGGGTTTACTAAAAATAAATTCAATGAACCTGAAATGCCCTTCAAAAATGTTCACACTCTTTGCCTTGGGTTAGAACCCTTGGGAAAAATGGTGCATATAATTTTAGGTCAACAAAAGGGGCATTGATTTAATTCATAAATATTTGAATTTGGGCATTTAAATACTATTAAATAATTCAAATGCTCAAATAATGTTGGAACTATTTTTTGGGCCACTGAAATATTTCAGTAAGTGTCCATAAATATTTTCAGGATTTTATAAAATGATTTAGTATTTAAACTAAATCAAAACAGAATAACAGAAATAGAAAAACACAAAAAAAATAAAGAGGGAAAGGCCATGGGCCACTTACCTGGCCCATCTCCAGCTGGCGGCCCAGCCCACCCCGCTGCCTCCTGTCGTCCCCCTCCTCGGACAGAAGGACGCGGGCGTGTGCCCGGCGCTCGCCGGCACGCGCGCGCGCCACCTCCCCCCCTGCGCGCCACCTCCTGCTTCCCGGGCTCCCTCCCAATGCCACGGAGACGGCCACGCACCCCCTGGCCCTCTCATTCCCCTCCCCCGTGCTCATCCCCTCCTCTGGCTCTCCCCCTCTCTTCCACAGAACGCGGCCGTCGCCGCCGACGAGAACCACCACGGCCACAGCCACCCCCTCGCCCCTCGGTTGTGCCCACAAGCTCGGCAACGTCGTCCTCGACCCCCTCACCGAACCACGCCCCGCCGGAAGCCCTGCATCGTCGACTTCGAGCTCTTCTTCAACCTCGGCCGCCCGAGCTCCTCGCCGTCGATTCGCGCCGTCAAGGTCGCCCCCGAGCCCGCTAGCCACCCCTACGGCACCGCTGTGAGCTCCCGGTCCTTTTCCCCTTAGCCACGCCATCGATTTCGCCCCGTAGCCGTTGCCCCGCGAGCACCCGAAGCTCGCCGCCGTTGAGCCTCGACGCCGTCGTGGCTACGACCGTGCAAGCACGCGTCCGAGCGCACCACCGTCTTCAACGCGTCCCCAGGAGCCTAATGCACCCACCCGTTCGACCTGCCGTGCCCCCTAGCGCTAACCCGCACCAGCCCCTAACTCCGGCCACCGCCGCGAGCTTGCCTCCGGCGAGCTCGGGCCATCTCAGCCCCTGCCATGTGCACAGATGGATGCGGGCGAGTCCCAGCTCCGCGTAGATGCCCTCCGCTGGCCATTTGGTCGCCGGAGGAGGATTTCCGAGCCCCTCCGCCGTCTCTGGCCTTGCCGGCGACGAGCCGGGGTCAACTCCGGCGTGTTTTGACCCCGGTCGGCTGGGTTGACTCCCCCCCCCTGACTCACTGACGTGTGGGCCCAGGCGCCTGCTTAATTAGTGTTAGTTAATAAGTGTTAATAAAATTAGCTAATTAGTGAGCCACTGACATGCGGGCCCCGCCCGGCTAACTAAGTTAGTTAGGGCTAATTAACTTGGTTAGTTGATTGTGTCACTGACCAGTGGACCCCACTGGTCAGGTTTGACCTGGAGGCGCCCAGTTGACCTGCTGACATCAGGGTGATGTCATGCTGACGCAATAACTCTTTTTCTGGATTTAATTTTATATAGAAAATTCCAGAAAATTGCCTAAACTTCAAAAATTCATAGAAATTCAACCATAACTCCAAATGAGACAAATTATATATGAAAATTATCAGAAAAATTGAAGGAATCCATCTGTACCATTTTCATGCATGTTTGAACAATGTTTGTCCTCTGTTTTGGACAAAACAAATAAAGAGCATTTAAATAATCATATATGGGGTTGGAATTTGAATCTTGTACTCAAATCAATTTCATTTAAATCATAGCTAGTTGCATTAGCTCAAGACACATCCATATTGCCATGTCATAGCATGCATCATATTGTTGCATATCGTCATGTGTTGATTGTGCTCGGTTGTGTTATTCGTGGTAGGTTCTGCCTCCGAGGATATTCACGAGTATCCAACTGAAGGGCAGTATCCCGTTACCACTCCATCAGGCAAGCAACCATTGATCATTCCGATACAACCCATGTTCTCGCTCCTGCTCTTGTTTACTGCATTAAGACAACACGATTCAAACTGCTGTGTGCTACGGTAGTTGAACCCTTATCCTCTGCATGACCTGTCATTGCCACAGTAACTAGATGAAACCCACTAGCATGTGTAGGAGTTGATTGAGCCATGTTTTGTGATTCCTACCTTGCTATGCCTGCTATGCTTAGAGTTGTGTCAGGTCTGGTTCATCTGGGTGATGGGCTAGAGTGAAAATGCTTGTGCCAGTAATATGTGGGATGTGTTGAACATGTTTTGGAAAAGGTATCGATGAGAGGCCATGTAGGAGTACATGGTGGGTTGTTTCATTGAAGCCGTCCCTAAGAACTGAGTTCTGTATGCGTGAATTAAGATTCAGCTACTACCACACATTGGGCCCTGAAATATGACCCCGCTCGACTTACTGACCCCTCTCGCCTCAGTCCAGGAGTTGCAACTAGTTTCTGGTGTTTGTAGGATATGTGTTGGCGGCCGTGCGTAGCGCTGACCCTAGGGGTGGGCTATGTTGCGGTAGATACACCGTGGCACGGTGTACCGAGTCACCCGTTTGGTGTCTCAGGAACCCTGTTCACATCGTTCGGGCCCGTTGAGGACACCCCGGCCGGATTTCCTTGCGGATGGAACCTGAATAGGCGATGACCCTGGACTAGAGACTTGTGAGGTTAGTCAGGTCATGGTCTACACCCACGTCGGTTTTCGCTTGAAGTCTGCCGAGCACATTTCGTGTGCAGACGATAAGTGGTGGAAACATGTGTGACGAAGTACACCCCTGCAGGGTATAAAACTATTCGAATAGCCGCGTCCGCGGTAAAGGACTACTTGGTTGCCTATGCAGTTCATAGACAAGTTAATGGATACTACTAAAAGACTCAAGATAAGTGTGAGTACCGAGGATGGCCCTCTCGCAGGTTACGAGGGAGGATCCACGATGGAGTATTGTGATGGTGAGTGGTGGACTCGTGTGTGAAAACTATTTTGCTAAAAGATTCCGTAGGATAGCTTAGCCAAGAGTCAAAGCTGGCTTGCTGCATAAATCCCACCACCTTCTTGAGAATGAGCATGTATAGTAGGTTCTGATGTAAGACTTGCTGAGTACCTTTGTACTCATGTTTGCTTATTTATTGTTTTCAGACGACAACACTGCCCCCTCCGATGGGTTTTACGTAGACCTTGACGTCGACGAGTGACTAGCCACCCAGGTGGTGATCCAGGCCATGGAGGGCCCTATGTAGATAGACAGGCTTCGAGAAGCCTTCTTTCTTTCTAGAGTCTGTACTCAGACTAGTTGCTTCCGCATGTGCTTGTATGACTGTATGACTTGAGTGTCGGGTCATGTGACCCCTACCTGTATGGATATGTTATGTATGGCTCCCTGGAACCTTTAAATAAAGTACTTGAGTTGTAGAGTTTTGTTGTGATGCCATGTTGTATGTACTCATATCGGGCATATTGTGTGTATGATTGAAATGCTTGGTATGAGTGGGATCCGACAATCTAGTTGTTTGTCCTTCGCAGCCTTTCTTATGGGGAAATGTAGTCTAGTGCTCCTCGAGCCATAGTAGTCCGCTACAGCCCGGTTCACCGGAGTCCTGCTAGCCCAGCACTACTGTTCAGGACACTTGACTGGCCGGCATGTGTTTCACTTCGTCCCTATGTCTGTCCCTTCGAGGAAATGTCACGCGGTGATCTCCGGAGTCCTGTCTAGCCTGCTACAGCCCGGGATCCCCCGGATTCCTGTTAGCCCAGTGCTACAGCCCGGAATCACTCGTTGATGACCGACATGTTCGATGTGATTCATGTATGCCTATCTCCATAGGTCTGTGCCGCTTTGGGTTCACAACTAGCCATGTCGGCCCGGGTTCTCGGTCATATGGATGCTAGCGACATTGTCATATACGCGAGCCAAAAGGCGCAAACGGTCCCGGGCCATGGTAAGGCGACACCCGTGGGATACCATGCGTGAGGCCGCAAAGTGATATGAGGTGTTACCGGCTAGATCGATGTGGCCTAGAATCGGGGTCCTGACAAAAAGAATACTCAGGGCCCGTCTAGTTTGGACCGAATACTCGACCGCTTGTGCCAGATACATGGCACCCCCGAAAGGCCAGCTAATCACACTAACAGGGATTGTTGCGTGTTCAAGCAGGTAGGCAAGTTAAGAGCCGAAAACAAAGACAAGGGGCTGCACAGTGACGACGAGGAGGAGCCCAAGCCGCCGAACAACAATGGACAGAAGGGCTTTCCCCCACAAGTGCGGACGGTGAACATGATATACGCAACCCACATTCCCAAGAGGGAGCAGAAGCGTGCGCTACGGGACATATACGCGATGGAGCCAGTCGCCCCAAAGTTCAACCCATGGTCCTCCTGCCCGATCACTTTTGATCGAAGGGACCATCCCACTAGCATCCGTCATGGCGGCTTCGCCGCATTGGTTCTCGACCCAATCATCGACGGATTTCATCTCACAAGAGTCCTCATGGACGGCGACAGTAGCCTGAACCTGCTTTATCAGGATACAGTGCGGAAAATGGGCATAGATCCCTCAAGGATTATGCCCACAAAAACGACCTTTAAAGGCGTTATACCAGGTGTAGAAGCCAACTGTACAGGCTCAGTAACACTTGACGTGGTCTTCGGATCCCCGGACAATTTTCGAAGTGAAGAGTTAATCTTCGATATAGTCCCGTTTCGTAGTGGCTATCACGCCCTGCTCGGACGAACCGCATTCGCAAAGTTCAATGCGGTGCCGCACTACGCATATCTCAAGCTCAAGATGCCAGGCCCTCGAGGAGTAATCACGGTCAACGGAAACACCAAACGCTCCCTCCGTACGGAGGAGCACACGGCGGCTCTCGCAGCGGAAGTACAAAGTAGCCTTCTTAGGCAATTCTCCAGTCCGGCCATTAAAAAGGCAGACACTGCCAAGCGCGCCCGGAGTAACCCACAGCAGGACCGCCTGGCACACTATGAGCAAGCGTAGCAATGCGGCCCCAACCCCAGCTCTCGCGACATAGCAAAACCAGTACCTCGCGTACATAACTACGCCCTTGAAATACCATGGGCACAGGGGAAGGGGCACAGTAACGGCACGCCCAAAATACGGCTTAAAACGTACTAGGGGCTGCCGGATTCTTTTTGTAACTTTTTCTTACTTTCAGGACTCCATACTTCGGAAGACCTGTTCGGCAATTCGACTGTCGCACAAACGATGCAAGATCCAGGGAGGTAGACAAGCCATGCCGCATTATGGAACTCCCAGGTGGTCTTTGTTATGAGCGGTATACCTGTTTTAAATACAATTCCGCGGCCTGCCGCTGGTCAGGACATACTAAACAGTCCAATATCTTTTGCTTACCGCACTATTTGTATCGTTCGGCTTTCATAAATAGCCTCTCTATAAACAATGCATAGCTTTCTGTCTATTCTTTGCACTATCTTCTTTTTACATATATGTTTATTAAATGACATGATTGCACCCATACACCATGGTATGGCAAACACGCCAGGGGCTCCAGTACCCCTCATAATGGTGTGAGAAGTCCGTACACTTTCACAAGTGCGGCACCCCGAACTTATAGCACTATATGCGTCGGCTCAGAATCATGATTTGGGTCAATATTTGGGTTTGCCCGGCTCCTATGTTTTGGTGCCTTCGTTCCGCTATATCGGCTAAGATAGCACTAGGAGAACCACTGCGATTGTGCCCCGGTTCAGCTGGGTTAAGCACCTCAGTGGAGAAAGCTAAAACTGACTGTCATGATGTGGCGAGAGACCGGTCGCTGTTCGAGAGGTTTTTCGAGTCCCTAAAGGCTTATGCCGCTTCGAGCGAGGAGCTGGCATTGTCCGGCCAAGGCGTGGATAGCGCCCCGAACTCGGTCTTCCGAACTAGGGGCTTCGCCGAAATTTAAAATTATAGAGTTCTATGGCTAAGTGAGAGTGTTCAAGCATTATAGTTCGATTGCCTGGTTCGTTGTGCTGAGCGCCTCCCTCGAAGGACCAAACTATGGGAAAAAGAGCGCTTAGGTTTATCTCGAACACCCCAGCACTAGTGGCATGGGGGCAGAAGCCAACAACTGGCCATCTCTCAATTTTTGATAAACGGCCGCACAGAAAGTAATATTTTAAATTCAATAAGCATTGCTTAGCGCATATGAACAAGTTTTCAGCGCACAGGATAAACACGAGCGAGTTCATTCAAAAATCAGATCCTTGGTACATTCATCCGCCACAAGGCGGGCACCTGCAAGAACATCCTTGTAGTAGTTCTCGGGCTTGCGATGCTCCTTCCCCGGTGGCGGCCCGTCCTTCACAAGCTTCTCACCGTCTAGCTTACCCCAGTGCACCTTTACATGGGAAGGGGCCCGACGGGCACCTTCGATGCAGACGGAGCGCTTGATGACCTCGAGCCTCGGACAGGCCTCCACCAGCCGCCGCACCAGCCTGAAATAGCTCCCAAGCAGGGCCTCTCCGGGCCACAGCCGAACTATGAAGCCCTTCATGGCCTGTTCGGCCGCCTTGTGGAGCTCGACCAGCTGTTTCAGCTGGTCGCTCAAGGGCACAGGGTGTCCGTCCTCAGAATAGTGAGACCAGAACACCTTCTCCGTCGAGCTACCCACTTCAGCTCGGTAGAATGCGGCGGCGTCGGATACTTTGCGGGGAAGATCTGCGAATGCCCCAGGAGAGCTCCGGATTCGGGTAAGTAACAAGTAGTTCACTTTTATATTTCTGCTTTGCATAAAGAATGCCTTACCCGCTGGTATCTTCCTCATCTCCTCCAACTCTTGGAGGGCCTTTTGGGCTTCGGCCTTGGCATACTTGGCAGCCTCTAGGGCCGTCGCAAGCTCGGATGCTTGCGCCTTTGACTCAAGCTCCAAACTCTCATGTTTTTTCATGAGAGCCTGAAGCTCTTGCTGCACCTCGCCGACCTGAGCCCCAAGTCTGTCTCGCTCAGTGTGCTCCGCGGCCGTTTTCTTTTCGGCCTCAGACAGCGCCTGCTTAAGGGTTGCCACCTCAGTCGTGGCCCCTACAATAAGCAATACAATCCTGTTATTCTTTTTGCAATCAAGCCTTTGTATAGGCACTTTTTCCGTAAGGTATTTCTTACCTTCTTTCTCCTCGAGCTGCCGTTTGGCAAGGCCGAGCTCTTGCTCGGTCCGCTCGAGGCCCTATTTCAGGGCACCCACCTCCGCAGTCAGTGCGGCGGTGGCTAGCAGCGAAGCCTGCATACGCATATTGACTCTTTGTTGTTAGACTCCTGCGAAATTTAATTGATCCTCTATTCGGCTTTTCTTTCCGAATGCCAAACAGAGCATCAGGGGCTACCGTCTATGCGGTTATATTTTTACATATTTTTTACTTAACTCGAAGCCTGTTAGAAGGCTAGCGCAAGCTTCACTCAGTCCGCTCTTGGCGGACTGAACCTTCCGGATCACCGTACTCATAATAGTACGGTGCTCCTCGTCGATGGAGGTGCCGTCAAGCACCTCTAGCAGATTGTCCGGCACCTCCAGTTGGACGGAGACTATCGGCTCAGAAGGCTTTCTCCTCTTTGGAAGGAGTTTGCCTACCGCGGTCCAGAACTGTTGTAGATTCCGGTGCGGTGTCCGGCTCAAAGCCGGACTTGGAGCCCTGGGGGATCTTGTCCCCTTTACTCCGGGGGTCCGGTAGGTCGCCTTGCGGCTCCTCCAGGACCACCTCCTCCTGCCCCGGAGCTCATCGCGACACCACTTCAGCGTCGTCCGCGGTGCGAAGAGAGACAGCGGGCGGAACTGAGTTCACGTCCGATGAATTTAGGGAGCCGCTCGACGACTCGTCGAGTCCGGCCCGGGGCGGGCTGCATAATTATATTTGACATTAGGGAAAGCCGTGCAACAAAGGAACGTCGTGAGTTTCTCTGATATCCGAGCTTACGATTTCGCCGGACGCTTGGCCCTGTCTGGCCACTCCTCTTCGTCCTCTTCGGCGTCGGGGGAGTAGTCCGGCGGAGGGGTCTTCCTCTTCCTGGACCCTTCGGCCTCCCCCGTTGGGGCGGCCTTCCTTTTCTTTCCTTCCCCCGTTGGAGGGGGAGAGGTTTCTTCTTCCTCCTCCTCGTTTTCACGGGAGGAGAGCGTCTCGGACTCGTCAGATGATGAGTCCGACACCACCATATTACGGGAACTCTTTCGAGTCCCCGTGGCCTTCTTCTTCTTGGCCTTCTTCTCCGGCACCACATAAGGCACCGGAACCAGCAGCTTCCCTAGTAGAGCTGGGGCTGGGTCTTCGGGCAGCGGAGCCGGACAGTTAATCGGTCCGGATATCGCCCGCCAAGCCTGTCAAAGGTAAGGGAGTTTAGATCCCGCATAGAGTCAAACTATGGAAAAAGCTTAACATCCTGTAAAAGGTGTAGATGGCTTACCTCGCTAGCGTGACGCTGCGAGCTGTATCTGCGGTCCTCGGAAGCGGATGCGGGAGCCTCGGCGCCCTTGAATAGCATCTTCCAGGCGTCTTCGTACATCGTGTCAAAGAGCCTGCTGAGGGTTTGATGCTACGCCGGGTCGAACTCCCACAGATTAAAATCTCATTGTTGGCACGGGAGGATCCGGCGGACGAGCATAACCTGGATTACATTAACAAGCTGGACTGGCTTGTTCACCAGGGACTGGATGCATGTTTGCAATCCGGTTACCTCTTTTTCGTCACCCCACGACAGACGCGTCTCTTTGCAGGACATAAGCCACGTGGGGGGTCCGGATCGGAACTCGGGGGCTGCGGTCCATTTCGGATCACGTGGCTCGGTGATGTAAAACCACCCAGATTGCCATCCCTTTAGGGTCTCCACAAAAGAGCCCTCGAACCATAGCACGTTGGCCATCTTACCCGCCATGGCGCCTCCGCACTCCGCCTGGCTGCCGCGCACCACCTTGGGCTTGACGTTGAAGGTCTTGAGCCAGAGGCCGAAATGAGGGCGGACGCGGAGAAAAGCCTCGCACACGACGATAAATGCCGAGATGTTGAGGACGAAGTTCGGGGCCAGATCATGGAAGTCCAGGCCGTAGTAGAACATGAGCCCCCGGACAAATGGGTGGAGTGGAAAACCCAGTCCGCGGAGGAAGTGGGGAAGGAATACTACCCTCTCATGGGGCCTTGGGGTGGGGAGAAGCTGCCCCTCCTTGAGAAGCCGGTGCGCGATGTCCTTGGACAAGTATCCGGCCTTCCTTAGCTTTTTGACATGGCCCTCCGTGACGGAGGAGACCATCCACTTGCCTCCCGCTCCAGACATTGCTGGAGAAGTTTGAGGTGGGAAGTGCGGGCTTGGGCGCTGGAGCTCGAGTGCGCGGAAGATGGGTAGGCAAAGGAGGAAGAAGACGTAGGTAAAAAGGTGGATCCTTATCCGCTTATATGGGCGGATGCGGCTATACGTCCCCACTAGCCTAGTAAAACTCGCTTGCCTCCCAAGCGCCGTGATAAATGGCACGGTTGGGTTACCCATGTCTGTATTGATGAGAATCCTGTAAAGGGGGGACACGATCTCTGCTTTGACGAGACGTGCCAAGGAAACCGCCTCGCACAACATGCTGAGGTGGAAAAGTAAAAACGATTCGAGTAAAGGACTTGGCCGTAGTGTGATGTCACGCTGCGGAATACGTCAGCAGATTAGATTTGTGTTAATATTATCCTCTCTTTGGCAATATGTGGAAACTTATTTTGTAGAGCCGGACACTATCCTTGGTGTTTAAAAATCTTCTTGAAGAACTTGGAGGAGGAACCCGCCTTGCAATGCCGAAGACAATCTGCGCGCCGGACTCATCGTCATTGACGCCTGGTTCAGGGGCTACTGAGGGAGTCGTGGATTAGGGGGTGTTCGGGTAGCCGGACTATACCTTTAGCCGGACTCCAGGACTATGAACATACAAGATTGAAGACTTCGTCCCGTGTCCGGATGGGACTTTCCTTGGCGTGGAAGGCAAGCTTGGCGATGCGGATATTCAAGATCTCCTACCATTGTAACCGACTCTGTGTAACCCTAACCCTATCCGGTGTCTATATAAACCGGAGGGTTCTAGTCTGTAGAACAACATCATCATACAAAAATCATACCATAGGCTAGCTTCTAGGGTTTAGCCTCTTTGATCTCGTGGTAGATCTACTCTTGTACTACCCATATCATCAATATTAATCAAGCAGGACGTAGGGTTTTACCTCCATCAAAAGGGCCCGAACCTGGGTAAAACATCGTGTTCCCTGCCTCCTGTTACCATCCGGCCTAGACGCACAGTTCGGGACCCCCTACCCGAGATCCGCCGGTTTTGACACCGACAATTTCTGTTCTCATTAAAGGGTGATGCTAAGATATGGTTTAATTCTCTTGATCCTGGTTGTGTGCGTAGTCCCTATGATATGATTTATTACTTCTCTTCTAAATATTTCCCTGCTCATAAGAAAAAAGCTGCTTTAAGGGATATATATAATTTTGTGCAAATTCAAGAAGAGAGTCTCCCACAAGCTTGGGGTAGGCTTATCCAATTACTTAATGCTTTCCCTGATCATCCTCTTAAGAAAAATGAAATACTTGATATCTTTTATAACAGACAAACCGATGCCTCTAGAGATTACCTGGATAGTTGTGCTAGTTCTGTTTTCAGGGATGAAGCTGAAATTTTATTGAATAATATGTTGACAAATGAAAATAATTGGACACCTCCAGAGCCAATTCTTGAGACTATTCCTAAACCAACTCTGAAGAAGAGGGGTATTCTATTTCTCAGTCCTGAAGATATGCAAGAGGCAAAGAAATCTATGAAAGAAAAAGGTATTAAAGCTGAAGATGTTAAGAATTTACCTCCTATTGAAGAAATACATAGTCTTAATTTACCGCCTGTTGAAGAAACATATAATCTTAATCCTTTACCTATTGAAGAAACTCATGGTCTTTATAACCCGACACAGGTAGTAAAGGTAAATTCTCTCTACAGATATGATAAAGCTGAAATCCCATTTACTAAATTTACTAGCCCATGCTTAGATGAGTTTGATAAATTTATGGCTAAGCAAGAAGACTTTAATGCTTATTTTGGTAGAAAATTGAAATACAATTCAAATATGCTTGAACACTTGGGTGATTATATGTCTAATGTTAAAGGTGAACTTAAACTTATTAGTAAACATGCTTCTATGGTTACCACTCAAGTAGAACAAGTACTTAAAGCTCAAAATGATTTTCTCAATGAATTGAATAGTAAAGATAATGATAATGCTGTTAGAGTGGCTACTAGAACCGGTAGAATGAGTCAGGAACCTTTGTATCCTGAAGGCCACCCTAAGAGAATTGAGCAAGATTCTCAGAGAAATAATATAGATGCACCTAGTTCTTCTAAAAAGAAGAAAAATGATAGGACTTTGCATGCTTCTAGTGATCCTATTGTTGAAACACCTGAGAATCCAAATGATATTTCTATTTCTGATGCTGAAACACAATCTGGTAATGAACCTGAAATTAATGATAATGTTCATGATGATGCTCAACCTAGTAATGATAATGATATAGAAATTGAACCTATTGTTGATCTTGATAACCCACAATCAAAGAATCAACGTTATGATAAGAAAGACTTTGTTGCTAGGAAACATGGTAAAGAAAGAGAACCATGGGTTCAGAAACCCATGCCTTTTCCTCCCAAACCATCCAAGAAAAAGGATGATGAGGATTTTGAGCGCTTTGCTGAAATGATTAGACCTATCTTTTTGCGTATGCCATTAACTGATATGCTCAAAACCAATCCTTATGCTAAGTACATGAAAGATATTATTACAAATAAAAGAAAGATACCGAAAGCTGAAATTTCCACCATGCTTGCTAATTATACCTTTAAGGGTGGAATACCAAAGAAACTTGGAGATCCAGGAGTACCCACTATACCATGCTCCATTAAAAGAAATTATGTTAAAACTGCTTTATGTGATCTTGGAGCCGGTGTTAGTGTTATGCCTCTCTCTTTATATCGTAGACTTGATTTGAATAAGTTGACACATACTAAAATCTCATTGCAAATGGCTGATAAATCAACTGCTATACATGTCCGTATTTGTGAGGATGTGCCTGTTGTAGTTGCAAACGTTACTATTTTAACGGACTTTGTTATTCTTGATATTCGTGAGGACGATAGTACGTCTATTATTCTTGGAAGACCCTTTTTGAATACTGCAGGGGCTGTTATTGATTGCACTAAAGGCAATGTCACTTTTCATGTTAATGGTAATGAGCATATAGTACACTTTCCGAGGAAACAACCTCAAGTTCATAGTATCAACTCTATTGGAAAAATTCTATCGATTATATTTGGAGGTTTTGAATTCCCTCTTCCTACTGTCAAGAAGAAATATGATATTCTTATTATTGGGGATGTGCATATCCCCGTTGAGGTAACATAGTGTTATTCAAAATTTCTCTGGTTCCATGTTATTCGGAATGAGTTCGTTAACAAGATTTGATCAACCTTGTTAGTGGATTCCTTTTGATGATCATGAGATGGATGAAATTAGAGAGCACAACCTTCTGTACCCCACTTTTACTTTCTGTTATTTATATTAAATAAAATAGAAATAAATATTTTCTATCTCTTATCTGATTATCCGTGCAATGTAAAAATACCTTGAAAATAAAAGTTTTCCAAATGCCCTGAAATTTAAATATGATTTTTTCCAGAATATTTGAGAATATTTGGCACAAAGAACACATCAGGGGGGCCAACCACCTGCCCATGAGGGTGGAGGGCACGCCCTACCCCCTGGGCGCGCCCCCTGCCTTGTGGGCCCATGGTGGCCCTCCTCCACTTATTCCTGCACCCACACACTTCATCTTCATCCCACAAACACGAATATCCAGCTCAAGCACGAGTTCTAGCTCACTTTGCTGCCATTTTCTATCTCCTTGCTCAAAGCCCCTCTCACAAAACTGCTTGGGGAGATTGTTCCTTGGTATGTGACTCCTCCATTGGTCCAATCAGTTTTTGTTCTAGTGCTTTATTCATTGCAAATTTTTGTTGCTTAGGTGACCCTGTTCTTGAGCTTGCATGTCAAATTTATATGGTTCCAAGTAGTTTTGAGGCATGATATAGGCTCTAGGCACTTGCAGGAGTAGTTGCTACCAATATTATTGAGTTTGGTTTACCTTTATTTTGAAGTTACTAAAAAATTTCAGAATTTTTCAGAGGAAGAAAAATGCTTAGTAAAATGTTCCAAGGTGGTTCTTCAAGGAAGCAAGGACCCAGGCTTGCAATATGTGATGCTGATGAAGAGCCACCAAGAGACGCTCCAGTGCGTCCTTGTGAGTGGCCTTCTGAGAACTTTATGGATCGAGTGGGAATTAAAGAAGAATTCAACGCATATTTGCATAATGCTGATCTCGTGAGCTTCGAGGAAGAGAAGTGCAGCCAGTACCACAACCTCACCAGTACCTTTGTGAGGAGGTTTGAATTTTCAACTTCTTGTAATTCTCCAACTGTCCTGTTTGATCTTTATGATAAATCTTACACTATGGACTTAGAGGATTTTACCACCTCATGCAAACTTCCACAAATGGGGTAGTATAAGGGATCCTCGCAAATCTGAATTTAGAGATTTTCTTGCTAGCATAACTATGGGAGAATCTAGAGATATTACACAAGCTACCATAGGGAGCATTCACTTTCCTGCTATACATTATTTTGCTCTCTTCATAGGTAGATGCATAAATGGTAAAGATGAGGCATGTCACATGTGTGTCCCCGATCTCAGTACTCTTAGGAGTGCTGTGTCAGGAGACAAATCATATAATTTGGGAGCCATTGTTGCACGTAGGTTGCATCTTAATAGACTTAATGGAGATTTATTTGGTGGAATTTATGCAACCCGCGTAGCTAATTTTCTTGCTATAGCCATACACGAAGATGATATTGAATTACCTCCTGCTTATCTAGATTTTAATGCTATGGTTCACCACCAGTTTGTCGAGAGAATGAATCGCCTCTCCAGTATCGACTAATCTTTAACAGACGCCGTGCTGTCCGTGTTACTCTCATTGCTCCTGCCTTATTTGATTATTAGGCAAGAGGAAGATATACTATTACCAGAGAGGAGGCAGATGAGTACGAGAGGAGAGAGGAGGCCGATCGTCGCCACGTTGCAGCTCAGCAGGCGATAGCCGCCGCATAGCAGTACGACCCCAGCTATTATTATGGATATCCGCCAGGCCAGCCGTGGCCATAGACCAACTTAGGCCAAAAGCCTAAGCTTGGGTGAGTACGTATTTCTCACTGACATTACATTTATGTTCACACACTCATTGCTAGATGTCGGTGCTCATACTTTTTAATTGTATCATCCATGCTAGTTTATTTCCTTTTTATGCTTTCTTCTTGTGTGTTTAATAAACCTTAAGAAAAACCAAAAAAAATTAGTTGTAGCTTTTAATCAGTTTAATTCCCATGCTTGTAGTAGTAATTAAAAAGAAAACCCAAAAATGTTTCTGTTCTTCTTTTTGCTTGTTGGGAGCTTTCCCGTGTAAATAGTTTCTTTTCTTTTCTTTGGGGGTCGATAGGAGAAGACCATAATTAAATTGTTGAAGTGGCTCTTATATGCATTATTGTTTATCTGACGAAAGAGCCCATATTATCTTGTCTTCTCCTATTTATTGAATGCCTGCAGATTCCATCTTAGTCCAATGCATGTGCACTATTATTATTATTCATATCATTCGGTCGTGCAAGTGAAAGGCAATTATGATGCTATATGATTGACTGGCTGAGATGAGAAAAGCTGTTATGAACTCGACCTATTTTGTTTTTGTAAATATGATTAGTTCATCGTTCCTGATTCAGCCTATTATGAATAAACATGTTTGCAATGACAATTAGAGATCATAGTTTCTTGTGCCATGCTTGATTAGCTATGAGTTATAATGGTTTACCTTGCGTGCCAACATGCTATTAAAATAGTTATGATGTGGTATGATAGGGTGGTATCCTCCTCTGAATGATTTAAGTGACTTGACTTGGCGCATGTGCACGCATGTAGTTGAAACAAAATCA
This sequence comes from Triticum monococcum, assembly GCA_034509565.1. Taxonomy (NCBI): domain Eukaryota; kingdom Viridiplantae; phylum Streptophyta; class Magnoliopsida; order Poales; family Poaceae; genus Triticum; species Triticum monococcum. The sequence continues at coordinate 395,736,803 of CM067845.1, read as the reverse complement.
ACATAGCCTTCACGATATTTATGTTCATGGCGGATTATATCCTACTCATGCTTGCATTTGGTGTTGATTAATTTTAATGCATGTTCATGACTATTGTCGCTCTCTAGCTGGTCGCTTCCCAGTCTTTTGCTAGGCTTCACCTATACTAAGCGGGAATACTGCTTGTGCATCCAATCCCTTAAACCCCAAAGTTATTCCACATGAGTCCACTATACCTACCTATATACGGTATCTGCCGGATCACGGGTTCCGGCAGACCCCTAAGGTTCGAACACTGGGGTGCGTGCAGAGATCATGCCTTCTACCTCCCCGTCTCGCAAAGATCTAAACTACTGAAAGAACTGCACAAGAGACACAAGGTTTATACTGGTTCGGGCCACCGTTGTGGTGTAATACCCTACTCCAATGTGTGGTTGGTGGATTGCCTTCTGGGGCTGGTGATGATGAACAATACAGGGAAGAATAGCCTCGCGAGGGTCTGTTCTTGGCTGGGGCGATGAACTGCTAGGATGAGTTCAGTCACCCTTCTCTCTCTCTCTCTGATTTCGATCCTAGCTAGTTTCTGGTTGGCCGATTCTGGATCCCCGTACCCTGTGGGTGGCTAGTCCTATTTATAGGCAAAGGCCCTGGGCCTCTTCCCAAATATTGAGCGGGAAGGGCGCCAACAATTGGCCAATTCGAAGGGGAACATCTAGTACACTTATCCTGACTAAAGTTGGTCTTCGCCTGCCAAAGGCTCTGTGGTGACGCCGTGCTGGGCTCCATGGTGACCTCCATCTCGTAGTCCTCTTGGTCTTGGTCTCGTTGCACCGAAATGGCAACCTTTGCCTGATGCCTCGGTACTCCGCGGTTGCGCTTGCCCCCTTTGCACCAAAGAGGAAAGAAGGACGTTGCGCGCGCTAGCGCCCGCCTGGCACCCTCGATCGTCATGGCTTGCGTCATGGGCACCTCGCGAGGTACCCTGCCTTGATCTCTCCGCCTCCTCGCGAGACAGCCTGATGAGGCCGTGCCTGAGGAAGCTCCACGTCATCCGCCCCGCGAGGCTTGGCCCCTCGCGAGGGTCTTGAGTCTTGTGTCGATGAAGATGGGCCATGCTGGGCCTCCTTTGAGCCACGCCGCAGGCCGCAGGCAGGCAAGTCTGGGGACCCCCGTTCCTAGAACGCCGACAGTAGCCCCCGGGCCCAAGGCGCGCATGGACTTGGCCATGCCGAGAGGCGAAAGGGCAAGGGCGAAGCGCCGCGGGCCCTAACAGCTTGCGGCCTTAGGCGCCGCGTGGCGGTTGATGGGACGTGGGCGTCTCCACTTCCCCATGATGCCTCGGTGATCGCGTGAGTTGGACAAGTCTCTGCATGCAAATCGTGTCATGATTACCTGTGATCGTGGAGGCCGACGGTTGGCCTTCGCCGGCTATAAGTACGGCACGGCGCGTTCCCTTCCAGTCCATCTCTTCTTGTTTTCTCCTTTGCCTCAATTCTTGCTCCGCCTTGGTGTGATGGCTCCATTGAGGAGGTACTTGGCTGCGGAGAAGGGGAAGGCCCTCCAGGTTGATCCTGCCTCTCCCCCGCCCAAGTGCGGTCGTGGGCGCCCTCGGAAGCATCCGGTGGCCGCCCCGGTAGCGTTTGGTGGTCATGGGGGCGGCCCCCAGCGCGGCGGCGGGCGAGCCGCTATGGCCGAGGGACGCGGCTGGGTTGCGCGCTCCCCCAGGCCGTGCTTTCGCACTACGCAGGTGTTGCCGGAGTTCGTCATCTAGTCGGCGGAGCCGACTAGCGCCCGGCTCCAACTCCCTCGCTTCCTCCTTGGTGAACTCCCGGCTGGTGCTCCTGGTGGCCTCTAGCTCCAGGCGGAGGGCTCCTGCAGCAGGTCCTCATGGGCCGCGCTGGAGGTCTCCGCCAACGGGGGCTTGGCCTTGACTCGTGGCTGGCAGGCGTTCGCCCGTGCTCGCGGCCTGGGGCGCCGGTGCACCCTGCACTTCAGGTTTGACGGCGACGCCACCCTCTGTGTGAGGGTGTTTGGGGAAGATGGTCGCCGCGCGGGGTGTTGCCCTAAGGACGACGACCGTGGCCGGGGGCCCCGCTCCGACGGTGATGGAGGAGATAGCGCCCGCGCGGATGGCGGCGCCCGAGACTCCCCAAGCTTCATCAGCTCTTCCTCAAGCGACTCCTCCAGCAGTGGCCACAGTCAACCCCCGCGCCATCAAGCTTGCTTGGGAGGTGGTGGCTCGTCCGCCCGTCGTCGTGCCCCGGTGAAGCGCGAGAGGGAGTCTTCCTGAGGCCCGGAGGCAGCCCAGGTCGCCTCCGCGGGCCGATGTGAGGAGGGCTGCGCCGGGCTCGTCCTTTCCTTTTCCTTTTGTTTCCTGTGTAAGACAAAACAACTGCATGGAGCCCCGCTGGGGCGTGTTGGGAATTATTGCCGCTTTAGCCATTACCTTGATCTTATTTTTGCGCCTCTTGACTACACGCTTGTGGGTAGATAGTTTTTGACCCCTGTCGGGGGGCGACCGACCCAGGCCCTATGTGCACATCGCGGTGCCCGAGGGGCATGGACTAGAGGGGTGCTCCTGTAACGTGCCCAGGCCATGAAACCTTCCAGCGGCTAGAGCGGAAACACTCGCGAGGACGTTTGAGTACCATCCCTCGCGAGGTCGTTTAAGAGAGAAACCAAAGCGAGGAGCGAAAATCGACGAACCACAAATCAGCAACAGTGATAACTTCAATAAGACTTCAAATGCAAGTAAACACGTCAACTGCGGAAAGCAAATGAAAAAGCCGCGTCCGGCACCTAATCTAGTCTTCGACGTCTTCTCACCAGCGCGGAGCTAAGTGCTGCCACTGGGCGTGGGAGGGAGCCCCAGGGCCTGAGGCCGGCGCTCCTGAGACTCCGGGGCGTGTACAGCCCCACTCATTATTACGTGAGAGTGTCACGGGGTGGCGAGCTTCACAGGTATTGGCCTTGCTTCACAGGCTCCGGGCCTTTCCCAAAACGCGATAGCTTCACAGGCACTCGCCTTGCTTCACAGGCTCCGGGCCTTTCCCAAAACGTGATAGCTTCATAGGCACTCGCCTTGGTTCATAGGCTCTGGTCCTTTTCCAAAACGCGATAGCTTCACAGGCACTCGCCTTGCTTCATAGGCTCCGGGCCTTTCTCAGAACACGATAGCTTCACAGGCACTCGCCTTGCTTCACAGGCTCCGGGCCTTTCTCAGAACGCGATAGCTTCACAGGCACTCGCCTTGCTTCATAGGCTCCGAGCCTTTTCCAAAAAGGGAAGGTCTTCACAGGCACTCGCCTTGCTTCACAGGCTCTGGGCCTTTTAGGGGTAGAACCTCCGGAGGTGCTGGATGTTCCACGCGTTCTGGACCGGCTCCCCCTCTTGAGTCTCCAAGTGCACGGAGCCTGGCCTGGAAACATGAACAACCTTGAACGGGCCCTCCCACATGGGAGAGAGCTTGTGCAGCCCCTCCCTGGAGAGAAGCCGCCTGAGTACGAGGTCTCCTACCTCGAGGGTCCTGGGGAGGATGTTGCGGCAGTGATATCGTCGTAGCGCCTGTTGGTACCTTGCCGCTCGCAGCGCGGCTTCCCGGCGGCGTCCCTCCCCCAGTACGAGGTCCATCCCCCGCATGGCTGCCTGCTACGCCTCGTCGAACGCCAGGACCCGCGCGGAGCGATGCCTGACCTCGTGAGGAAGGACTGCTTCGGCTCCATAGACCAGGAAGAACAGGGTCTCCCCAGTTGGTTTGGTTGCGGTTGTGCGGATGGACCACAACACGGACTGGAGCTCGTCGTACCTACCTTTGCCGCAGGCCTCCAGCTTCTTCTTGAATGTCCTGGTCTTGAGGCCTCTCAGGACCTCCGCGTTGGCTCGTTCGGCCTGCCCATTGCTTTGCGGGTGTGCCACCGAAGCATAGCATATCTGCGTCCCAAGGTTAGCACAGTATGTTTTGAAGAGATTACTGGTGAACTGCGAACCGTTGTTTGTGATGATGCGATTCGGCACCCCGAACCGTCTCACGATACCCCTGGTGAACTTGACCGCGGAGCCAGCGGGGATGGTACGGACAGCCTCCACTTCTACCCACTTGGTGAACTTGTCAATGGCGACGTAGAGGTAACGGTAGCCCCCTGGCGCCCGAGGGAACGGGCCCAGAATATCCAGCCCCCAAACCGCAAATGGCCATGAGATGGGTATTGTCTATATGCCCCCCGCCGGTTGATGGATCTGCTTGGAATGAAACTGGCAGGCCTCACAAGCCTTTACCAACTCGACTGCGTCGTTGAGCGCGGTGGGCCAATAGAACCCACTATGGAATGCCTTGCCGATGAGGGTCCATGATGATGACTGGTGTCCGCAGTCTCCACCGTGTATGTCCTTCAGTAGTTCCTTTCCTTGCTCCCTGGAGATGCAGCGCAGAGATACATCGTTTGGTCGCTTCCGGTAAAGTTCTCCATCTTTGATGCAGTATGCCATGGCCTGCCGCGCCACACGCTCCGCTTCCTCTTCCTTTTCCGGTAGGCCCCCTTGCGTTAAATAACTCCGGAGTTCTGCGATCCAGCACTCCTCCTAAGGTTCCATCGTCAGGAGCAGGCGTGCTCCTCAGGTCGGTCCATAGACCGGGGCTCCCAAGGCTGGCGGCTGGGGGAGCTCCTCTCGAGACTGAGAGGTGTTTGATAACGTCGGCTGTGCTGAAGGTTTGAAGAGCCGCTCTTCGAAGACGCCGGGTTCCTGCGGCAACCGCCTGGATGCCCGCCCGGCTATGTCGTCAGGTTCCTGATTGGTGCCACGGGGCACGTGCTTCAGCTCCAGCCCCCAGAACTGCTTTTCCATCCTGCGGACCTCCGCTAGGTAGGCCTCCATATGCTCGTCCTTCGGCTCGTACACCTTGTTGGAGAAGTTGACTAGGAGCTGCGAGTCGCCCTTGACGGTGAGGCGTTTCACTCCCAGGGCTACTGCGGCCTTCAACCCGGCTATCAGTCCCTCATATTCTGCTATGTTGTTGGAGACCTTTTCACCTTGCTGGAAACAGAGCTATACGGCATAGTAGAGCTTATCCTGAGTGGGTGATATCAGCACCGCACCAGCCCCCGCGCTGTGTCTGGAGAATGCCCCGTCGAAGTACATGACCTACCCTTCCGGCGCCTCACTCCCTGGAGAGAGGGACCGATCCTCGTTGTCCTTGAGGCCTGGTGCCTCCGCCCATTCCGCTATGAAATCCACCAATGCTGCTCCTTTGATGACCCTGGTTGTGCTGAACTCGAGCTGAAACGCCTGCAGCTCCATGTTCCACTCGGCGACCCTTCCGGCTGAGTTAGGGCTCCTGAGCACTCTCTCCAGGGGGTACGATGAGACGACTTTGATGGGATGAGCCTGGAAGTAGTGACGCAGCTTGCGCGAGGCTACCAGTAGCATGAGGAGGAGCTTCTGAGGCATTGGGTACCGTGCCCTCGCGTCTCGTAACACCGTGCTAACAAAGTAGATGGGATGCTCAACAAGGCTGAGAGCATCTGGGGTCTCGGCGCCCTCGGGAGGTAAGGGCGCCTCACGAGATGACGTGGCCTCGGGAGGTGGACCATCCGGGCGTGCAGCCTCTCCTGCCTCCGGTGCATTCTTCGGCAGCTGACCCTCCTCAACTGCGGTTGTGGCTTCTGCAAGCTTTCCTTGTTCCCGTTTTGTCTTGCCTCGGGCTGCCGCTGCGGTCTTGACTTGGCACTCCTCCCTAACTGCCACCAGGGCTGCGCTGGTGGAGTAGGGAGTGGCGGCGAGGTAGAGCAGCAGGGGCTCTTGAGGGCGCGGAGCCACCATGACTGGGGGACTGGTCACGTACCTCTTGAGATCTTGAAATGCCTTATCTGCCTCTTCAGTCCATTCAAAGGGCCCCTTTTTCTTCATCAGCTGAAAGAAAGGCAGCGCTCGCTCCCCTAATTTGGAGATGAAGCGCCCTAGCGCGGTCACGCGCCCAGTGAGCTTCTGCATTTCTCTGAGGGTCTTTGGCCGACTCATGTCCTCGACCGCCTTGACCTTCTCAGGGTTGGCCTCGATGCCACGATGGGACACGAGGACTCCCAAAAGCCTGCCCGAGGGGACGCCAAACACACATTTCTCCGGGTTGAGCCGCAGGTTTACTGCGTCGAGGCTCGCGAAGGTCTCCTCCAGGTCTTGTATCAGGGTCTTGGCCTCCCGAGATTTTACTACAATGTCATCAACGTAGGCTTCGACATTCTTTCCGAGTTGCGGGCCCAAGGTGATGTGCATCAGCCGCTGGAAGGTTGCCCCCGCGTTACGCAGTCCGAACGGCATGCATGTATAGCAGTATACCCCGCACGGGGTTAAGAAGGCGGTCTTCTCAACGTCTTCTACCGCCATCTTGATCTAGTGATACCCGAAGAAGGCGTCCAGGAAGCATAGCAGGTCGCACTCCACAGTGGAATCGACGATCTGGTCGATGCGGGGGAGCGGAAACGGATCTTGCAGGCATGCCTTGTTGAGGTTGGTGAAGTCGACACACATGCGTTCCTTCCCCCCTTTCTTGGGCACAACGACAGGGTTGGCCAACCAATCCGGGTATCGGACCTCGCGAATGACCCTAGCAGCTTCTAGCTTGCGGGTCTCTTGGACAATGAAGGCCTGCTTCTCCAGGGACTGCCGCCTGGCCTTCTGCTTCACGGGGCGCACATTTGGGCACACGTTGAGGTGATGCTCGATGACACTCCTGGGGATCCCCGCCAGCTGATCGGGCTCCCAAGCAAATACCTTTTTATTCACGCGCAGGAACTTGACCAAGGCCTCCTCCTGCTCAGGCTCAAGGTTGGCGCCTATGGTGAAAGTGGCACTGGAGGACCCGTCCTCGTCGATGGGTATCTGCTTGGTTTCTGCCTTGTCCTGGGTGAACAAGTGCTTCTTCTTGGCGGGCGCAGCCCCCTTGGGCTCAGGGGCCTCCGCGTTGACGGGCCGTGCCGATGCCGCCGTCTTGAGTACTCGTAGGGCGTCACTGGTGTTCCCGTGCACGGCGAGGGTACCGCTGCTCCCGGGCATCTTCATGAGGTTGTACGCCGGGTGCGTGGCGGACATGAACTGAGCCAGTGCTGGGTAGCCGAGGATGGCATTGTAAGGGAGGCCGATGGGGGCGATGTCTAAGTCGACCATCTCCGTGCGGAAGTTGTCGTAGGTGCCGAAGGTTACCGGGAGCCGGATCTGTCCCAGGGAGTCGGATGATCCGCCCCCGACGCCTGAGAAAGATTGGCTGGGTCGCAGCCGCTCCCGGGGTATGCAGAGGAGGTTGAAAGTCTCGATCGAAAGCACGCTGAGGCCCACGCCGCCATCAACGAGGGTTCTGGTGACGGCCACCTGGCAGATGGTGGGGGTGCACAACAGGGGGAGCGCGCCCGAGCCGACCAGGTTGGTGGGGTGGTCCTCCGAGCTGAAGGTCAGACCGACCTCGCGTGCCGCCCGGTCCGGGGGAGCCCCCTGCCGTGCGGAAACGGCGCTAACCCAGCGGGCAAAAGGTTTGATGTGGCGACTCGTGGGCGGCGCCTGCGAGGCGCCCAGGAGGGCCGCAACGATTGGAGGCATCGATGTCGCGGTGCAGCTACTCTACCGCGTAGGCAGATGCTGGGGGGGGGTGCTTGCCGCTTGTTCCCCGCCCGGCCGGTGGGGGTGTTGACGGCGGGCGAAGGGGAACGACGAGGACGCCCACCGATGGGGGCCGTCTGGGCGACGCGAGAAGCGATGGTGGCCCGGCGCTTGGCGCGGGCCCGACGAGCGTCAGACATGGATGCGACGGTCGGAGGAGAGCGGAGTGGTGGAAGACAGATTCCGGCGCACCCCTACCTGGCGCGCCAAATGTCGGATCAGGGGTTCCGGCAGACCCCTAAGGTTCGAACACTGGGGTGCGCGCGGAGATCACGCCTTCTACCTCCTCGTCTCGCAAAGATCTAAACTACTGAAAGAACTGCACAAGAGACACAAGGTTTATACTGGTTCGGGCCACCGTTGTTGTGTAATACCCTAGTCCAGTGTGTGGTTGGTGGATTGCCTTCTGGGGCTGGTGATGATGAACAATACAAGGAAGAGCAGCCTCGCGAGGGCCTGTTCTTGGCTGGGGCGATGAACTGCTAGGATGAGTTCAGTCACCCTTCTCTCTCTCTCTCTCTGATTTCGATCCTGGCTAGTTTCTGATTGGCCGATTCTGGATCCCCCTACCCTGTGGGTGGCTAGTCCTATTTATAGGCAAAGGCCCTGGTCCTCTTCCCAAATATTGAGCGGGAAGGGCGCCAACAATTGGCCAATTCGAACGGGAACATCTAGTACACTTATCCTGACTAAAGTTGGTCTTCGCCTGCCAAAGGCTCTATGGTGGCGCCGTGCTGGGCTCCATGGTGACCTCCATCTCGTAGTCCTCTTGGTCCTGGTCTCGTTGCACCGAAATGGAAACCTTTGCCTGATGCCTCGGTACTCCGCGGCTGCGCTTGCACCCTTTGCACCAAAGAGGAAAGAAGGACACTGCACGCTGGCGCCCGCGTGGCACCCTTGATCGTCATGGCTTGCGTCATGGGCACCTCGCGAGGTACCCTGCCTTGATCTCTTCGCCTCCTTGCGAGCCAGCCTGATGAGGCCATGCCTGAGGAAGCTCCACGTCGTCCGCCCCGCGAGGCTTGGCCCCTTGCGAGGGTCTTGAGTCTTGTGTCGATGAAGATGGGCCATGCTGGGCCTCCTTTGAGCCACGCCACAGGCCGCAGGCAGGCAAGTCTGGGGACCCCCGTTCCCAGAACGCCGATAGTATCTACCTGCCGTTCCAAGTAAATTTGTATGTGCCAAACTCTAAACCTTCAAATAAATATTATGTTTTGTATGCTTGAATAGCTCATGTATCAACTAGGGCTGTCTGTATCTTCCATGTTAGGCGGGTTATTCTCAAGAGGAGTGGACTCCGCTCCTCACTCACGAGATAAATGGCTGGTCACCGGGATGCCCAGTCCCATGCTTTATGCAAACTAAATCAAAAATAATTGCAAACAAAACTCCCCCTGGGACTCTTGTTAGTTGGAGGCACTCGTTGTTTCGAGCAAGCCATGGATTGATGCTTGTTGGTGGAAGGGGGAGTATAAACTTTACCATTCTGTTGGTAACCGCCTATAATGTGTGTAGCATGGAAGATATCACCATCTCTCGGTTGTTATGTTGACAATGAAAGTATACCGTTGAAAATATTATTCACCTCTGTTTCAAAACCGAGCTCTGGCACCTCTACAAATCCCTGCTTCCCTCTACGAAGGGCCTATCTATTTACTTTTATGCCGAGTCATCATCCTCTTATTAAAAAGCACTAGTTGGAGAGCACCGCTGTCATTTGCATTCATTACTGTTAGTTTACATTGAGTATGACTTGACTGGATCTCTTTTACCATGAATTACAATGTCTAGTCAGTCCTTGGTCTTTAAAGGTGCTCTGCATTTATGTTTTGCGGTCTCAGAAAGGGCTAGCGAGATACCACCTTGTTATATCATATTATGATTGTTTTGAGAAAGTGTTGTCATCCGAGATTTATTATTATGGCTCGCTAGTTGATTATGCTATTGATATGAGTAAACTTGAGACCTATGCGTTATTGCGAATGTGGTTAGTTATAATCTTTGCTGAAAACTTGAATGCTGGCTTACATATTTACAACAACAAGAGCAAACAGAGTTTGTAAAAGTTTTTCTTTATCACTTTCAGTTTGTCAACTGAATTGCTTGAGGACAAGCAAAGGTTTAAGCTTGGGGGAGTTGATACGTCTCCAACGTATCTACTTTTCCAAACACTTTTGCCCTTGTTTTGGGCTCTAACTTGCATGATTTGAATGGAACTAACCCAGACTGACATTGTTTTCAGCAGAATTACCATGGTGTTATTTATGTGCCAGAGCAAACATTCTCGAAAAACCTGAAACTTCACGGAGACACTTTTCAGAAAATAAGAAAAATACCTGCAAAAGATGAAGGCCAGGGGGCCCCCCATCTCTCCACGAGGGTGGGGGGCGCGGCCCCCTACCTCGTGGGCCCCCTGTTGACTCTCCGACTCCAACTCCACCTCCATATATTGAGTTTTGGGGAGAAAAAAACCAGATAGAAGAATTCATCCCGTTTTACGATACGGAGCCGCCGCCAAGCCCTAAAACCTCTCGGGAGGGCTGATCTGGAGTCTGTTCGGGCCTCTGGAGAGGGGAATCCGTCGCCATCGTCATCATCAACCATCCTCCATCACCAATTTCATGATGCTCACCGCCATGCGTGAGTAATTCCATCGTAGGCTTGCTGGACGGTGATGGGTTGGATGGGATCTATCATGTAATCGGGTTAGTTTTGTTAGGGTTTGATCCCTAGTGTACACTATGTTCTAAGATTGATGTTGCTATGACTTTGCTATGCTTAATGCTTGTCACTAGGGCGCGAGTGCCATGATTTCAGATCTGAACCTATTATGTTTTCATCAATATATGAGTGTTGTTGATCCTATCTTGTAAGTCTATAGTCACCTATTATGTGTTATGATCCGTTAACCCCGAAGTGACAATAATCGGGATACTTACCGGTGATGACCGTAGTTTGAGGAGTTCATGTATTCACTATGTGTTAATGCTTTGTTCCGGTTCTCTATTAAAAGGAGGCCTTAATATCCCTTAGTTTCCGTAAGGACCCCGCTGCCACGGGAGGGTAGGACAAAAGATGTCATGCAAGTTCTTTTCCATAAGCACGTATGACTATATTCGGAATACATGCCTACATTACATTGATGAACTGGAGCTAGTTCTGTGTCACCCTAGGTTATGACTATTACATGATGTACCGCATCCGGCATAATTCTCCATCATCGATCCATTGCCTACGAGCTTTCCATATATTGTTCTTCGCTTATTTACTTTTCCGTTGCTATTGTTATCATCACTACAAAATACCAAAAACATTACTTTTGCTACCGTTACTTTTTCTATCGTTACCATTACTGTCATATTACTTTGCTACTGAACACTTTGCTACAAATATTAAGCTTCCAGGTGTGGTTGAATTGACAACTCAGCTGCTAATACTTGAGCATATTCTTTGGCTCCCCTTGTGCTGAATCAATAAATTTGAGCTGAATACTCTACCCTCGAAAACTGTTGCGATCCCTTATACTTGTGGGTTATAAAAACTCAACAAACACCTTCGGAGATACCTGTAGCGCATCATTGTAATCACACAGTTACGTTGTGATGTTCGATAACACAAAAGGCATTCCTCCGTTATCCGGGATTTGCATAATCTCATAGTCGAAGGAATATGTATTTGACATGAAGAAAGCAATAACAATAAAACTGAACGATCATAATGTTAGGCAAACGGATGTGTCTTGTCCATCACATCATTATTCTAATGATGTGATCCCATTATCAAATGACAACTCATGCCCATGGTTAGGAAACCTTAACCATCTTGTTTATATATTCACACATGTATTTAGGTTTCCGATTAATACAATTCTAGCATGAATAATAAACCTTTATTATGAATAAGGAAATATAAAATAACAACTTTATTATTGCCTCTAGGGCATATTTCCTTCAGTCTCCCACTTGCACATACACTATCAGAAATGTTACAAAGCTCCCACTCACTTTCTTATAAATACAGGCTTCACCGTAAGTCTGTATAAAACCATATGCTTTGATCACCTCATCAAAGCGTATATTCCAACTCCGAGATGCTTGCACCAGTCCATAGATAGATCGCTGGAGCTTGCACACTTTGTTACCACCTTTAGGATCGACAAAACCTTCTGGTTGCATCATATACAACTCTTCTTTAAAAATCCCTTAAGGAATGCAGTTTTGACGTCCATTTGCCAGATTTCATAAAATGCGGTAATTGCTAACATGATTCGGACAGACTTAAGCATTGCTACGGGTGAGAAAGTCTCATCGTAGTCAACCCCTTTGTAGATGGCGACATTACCATCAATGTCTGTCTTCTTCTTGAAGATCCATTTATTCTCAATGGCTTGCCGATCATTGGGCAAGTCCACCAAAGTCCACACTTTGTTCTCATACATGGATCCTATCTCAGATTTCATGGCCTCAAGCCATCTATCGGAATTTGGGCTCTTCATAGTTCGTAGGTTCGTCATGGTCTAATAACATGACTTCTCGGACAGGATTACCATACCACTCTCGTGCGGAACGTGCTCTGTTCGACCTACGAGGTCCAGTAGTAACTTGATCTAAAGTTTCATGATCATCATCATTAGCTTCCTATCTAGTTTGTGTAGGCATCACAAGAATGGATTTCTCTGATGTGCTACTTTCCAAATCGAGAGAAGGTACAATTACCTCATCAAGTTCTACTTTCCGCCCACTCACTTCTTTCTAGAGAAACTGCTTCTCTAGAAATGTTCCATTCTTGGCAACAAAGATCTTCCCTTTGGATCTGTGGTATAAGGTGTACCCAATTGTTTCCTCAGGGTATCCTATGAAGACGCACTTCTCCGAGTTGGGTTTGAGCATATCAGGCTGAAGCCTTTTGACATAAGTGTCGCAACCCCAAACTTTAAGAAACGGCAACTTAGGTTTCTTGCCAAACCACAACTAATACGGTGGCATCTGAACAGAATATACGGTGCCCTATTTAACGTGAATTCGGCTCTCTAATGCACATCCCCAAAATGATAATGGTAAATTAACAAGAGACGTCATAGATCGCACAATATCTAATAAAGTGCGGTTACGACGTTCGGACACACCATTACACTGTGGTGTTCCAGGTGGCGTGAGGTGTGAAACAATTCCACATTGTTATGAATGAAGGCCAAACTCGTAACTCAAATATTCACCTCTGCGGTCAGATCGTAGAAACTTTATTTTCTTGTTACGACAATTCTCTCCTTCAATCCGAAATTCTTTGAACTTTTCAAATGTTTCAGATTTGTGTTCCTTTAAGTAGATATACCCATACCTACTCAAATCATCTGTGAATGTTAGAAAATAATGATACCCGCCATGTGCCTCAACACTCATCAGACGACATACATCGGTATGTATTATTTCCAATAAGTCGTTAGCTCGCTACATTGTTCTGGAGAACTTAGTCCTGATAGTATTTGCATATCTATGTTGTATATCAATAGCTTGCGTATAGCTCCCCTGTTTTATTTTTGATATGTTCCAAGAGAAAACTAAGTTGAAAGATGATAGTAGCAATGATGCGGACTGGGTCCGTGATCTAAGGATTATCCTCATTCCTGCACAGAAGAATTATGTCCTTGATGCACTGCTAGGTGACAGACCTATTGCAGGAGCAGATGCAGATGTTATGAACGTTTGACAAGCTCGGTATGATGACTACTTGATAGTTTAGTGCACCATGCTTTACGACTTAGAACCGGGACTTCAAAAATGTTTTGAACGCCATGTAGCATATGAGATGTTCCAAGAGCTGAAATTGGTATTTCAGACTCATGCCCGTGTCAAGAGGTATTAGACCTCTGACAAGTACTTTGCGTAGAATATGGAGGAGAATAGCTCAACTAGTGAGCATGTGCTCAAAATGTCTGGGTACTACAATCACTTGAATCAAGTGGGAGTTAATCTTCCAGATAAGACAGTGATTGACAGAGTTCTCTAGTCACTATCACCAAGCTACTAGAGCTTCGTCATGAACTATAATATGCAAGGGATGACGAAAATGATTCCCGAGCTCCTCACGATGCTGAAATCGATGAAGGTAGAAATCAAGAAAGAGCATCAAATGTTGATGGTTATCAAGACCACTAGTTTCAAGAAAAGGGCAAGGGAAAGAAAGGGAACTTCAAGAAGAATGACAAGCAAGTTGTCACTCCCGTGAAGAAGCCCAAAGCTGGACCTAAGCCTGAAACTAAGTGCTTATACTTCAAAGGGAATGGTCACTAGAAGCGGAACTGCCCCAAATAAGTGGCGGATAAGAAGGATGGCAAAGTGAACAAAGGTATATTTGATATACAGATTATTGATGTGTACCTTCCTAGAGTTCGTAGTAGCCCTTGGGTATTTGATACCGGTTTAGTTGCTAAGATTAGTAACTCAAAACAGGAGTTGCAAAATGAACAGATGCTAGTTAAGGGCGAGGTGACGATGTGTGTTGGAACTGATTCCAAGATTGATAAGATCACGATCGCACACTCCCTCTACCTTCGGGATTAGTATTGGAGCTAAATAAATGTTATTTGGTGTTTGCGTTGAGCATACATATGATTGGATCATGTTTATTGCGATATGGTTATTCATTTAAGTCAGAGAATAATTGTTGTTCTGTTTACATGAATAAAACCTTCTATGGTCATACACGCAATGTAAATGGTTTATTGAATCTCGATAGTAGTAATACACATATTCATAATATTGATGCCAAAAGATGCAAAGTTGATAATGATAGTGCAACATACTTGTATCGCTGCCATTTTGGTCATATTGGTGTACATCGCATGAAGAAACTCCATGCAGATGAACTTTTGGATCACTTGATTATGAATCATTTGATACTTGCAAACCATGCCTCATAGGCAGGATGACTAAAACTCCTTTCTCCTGAACAATGGAGCGAGCTGATAACTTATTGGATATAATACATATCGATGCATGCGGTCCAACGAGTGTTGAGGCACGCGGCAGGTATCATTATTTTCTGACCTTGACTGATGATTTGAGTAGATATGGTCATATCTACTTAATGAAACACAAGTCTGAAACATTTGAAAAGTTCAAAGAATTTCAGAGTGAAGTGGAGAATCATCGTAACAAGAAAATAAAGTTTCTATGATCTGATCACGGAGGTGAATATTTGAGTTATGAGTTTGGCCTTCATTTAAAACAATGTGGAATTGTTTCACAGCTCACACCACCTAGAACACCATAACGTAATGGTGTGTCCGAATGTCCTAATCATACTTTATTAGATATGGTGCGATCAATGATGTCTCTTACCGATTTACCACTATCATTTTGGGTTATGCATTAGAGACAGCTACATTCACGTTAAATAGGGCACCGTCTAAATCTGTTGAGGCGACACCGTATGAACTGTGGTTTGGCAAGAAATCTAAGCCGTCGTTTCTTAAAATTTAGGGTTGCGACACTTATGTCAAAAGGCTTCAGCCTGATAAGCTCGAACCCAAATCGGAGAAGTGCATCTTCATAGGATACCCTAAGGAAACAATTGGGTACACCTTCTACCACAGATTCGAAGGCAAGATCTTTCTTGCTGAGAATGGAACCTTTCTAGAGAAGGAGTTTCTCTCGAAAGAAGTGAGTGGGAGGAAAGTAGAACTTGATGAGGTAATTGTACCTTCTCTCGAATTGGAACATAGCACATCAGTGAAATACGTTCCCGTGATGCCTACAACAACTAGAGAGGAAGCTAATGATGATGATCATAAAACTTTGGATCAAATTACTACTGGACCACATACGTCGAACTGAGCACGTTCCACATTAGAGTGGTACGATAATCCTGTCCTGGAAGTCGTATTATTAGACCATGGAGAACCTACGAAGTATGAAGAAGCTATGTGTTGGGGAACACAGTAATTTGAAAAAAATTCCTACGCACATGCACGATCTATCATGTCGATGCATAGCAACGAGAGGGGAAGAGTGTTGTCCACGTACCCTCGTAGACTATAAGCAGAAGCGTTATGACAACGCGGTTGATGTAGTCATATGTCTTCATGATCCGAGTACTGAAAGTACGGCACCTCCGTGATCTGCGCACGTTCGGCTCGGTGACGTCCCACGAACTCTCGATCCAGCTGAGTGTCGAGGGAGAGCTTCATCAGCACGACGGTATGATGACGGTGATGATGAAGCTACCGACGCAGGGCTTAACCTAAGCACTACGATGATATAACCGAGGTGGATTATGGTGGAGGGGGGCACCGCACACGGCTAAGGGATGAATGACCAACTTCTGTGTCTATGGGGTGCCCCTGCCCCCATATATAAAGGAGCAAGAGGGAGTGAGGGAGTCCTTGATTAGGGGGTCCTCGGACTGCCGGACTATATACTTTGGCCGGTCTGTTGGACTATGAAGATACAAGATTGAAGACTTCGTCCTGTGTCCGAGTGGGACTCTCCTTTGCGTGGAAGGCAAGCTTGGCAATTCGGATATGTAGATCTCCTCCCTTGTAACTGACTCTGTGTAACCCTAGCCCCCTCCGGTGTCTATATAAATCGGAGGGTTTAGTCATAGGACAACAACAATCATAATCATAGGCTAGCTTCCAGGGTTTAGCCTATACGATCTCGTGGTAGATCAACTCTTCTAATACTCATATCATCAAGATCAATCAAGCAGGAAGTAGGGTATTACCTCCATCGAGAGGGCCCGAACCTGGGTAAACATTGTGTCCCCCGCCTCCTATTACCATCCGCCTTAGACGCACAGTTCGGGACCCCCTACCCGAGATCCGCCGGTTTTGACACAGACATTCGTGCTTTCATTGACAGTTCCACTATGTCGTCACCATGAGGCTTGATGGCTCCTTCGATCATCGGCAAAGATGCGATCCAGGGTGAGGTTTTTCTCCCCGGACAGATCTTCGTATTCGGCGGCTTCGCACTACGGGCCAACTCGCTTGGCCATCCGGAGCAGATCGAGAGCTACGCCCCTGGCCGTTAGGTCAGGTTTGGGAACTTAAACTATACTGCCAACATCCGCGGAGACTTGTGTAACGCCCCGAGACCGATGTGCCAGGTGTCCTCTAGTTATTCGCTGTTGTTGCGTTGTCATTGCTTGCGTGTCATGCATTGCATATCATGTCATCATGTGCATTTCATTTGCATACATGTTTGTCTCATGCATCCGAGCATTTTCCCCGTTGTCCGTTTTGCAATCCGGCGCTCCTATGTCACACGGTGTCCCTTTCTACCTCTTTTCATGTGCAGGTGTTAAACGTTTTCAGATTGGACCGAGACTTGTCATGCGGCCTTGGTTTACTACCGATAGACCGCCTGTCAAGTTACATGCCATTTGGACTTCGTTTGATACTCCAACGGTTAACCGAGGGACCGAAAAGGCCTCGTGTGTGTTGCAGCCCAACACCCCTCCAAAGTGGCCCAAAACCCACCTAAACCCCGTCCATCATCTCGGTTGTTCGATCACGATCGCGTGGCCGAAAACCGCACCTCATTTGGACTCTGCTAGCTCCCTCTACCTATAAATATGTGCTCTCCTCCGAAATCTCGGGCAGTTGAAACCCTAAAAATTCCCCCGCTCGTCGCCGGACATGTTCAGCCGCCGCACCGGATGAATCCGGGCGCGACACGTCAGCACCGCCGGCTCTCTCTCTCCTCCTCCACCGCGCAGGCCCGCGACACCCAGATCTGGCCCGCCCGGGCCCGAACCGCCACCACGCCGCCGCCCGAGCGTTCCCTCACCACGCCGCCACCTTGTCTCTCACCGGCCGATCGTGCCGCCCCGCTGGCTCATAGCCAGCGACCTCCACGCAGCCGCCGGACCGCCTCGCCTCCTTGTCGCACCTCGCCGCTCCGGTGCCGCCCCGCACGCCCGTGAGCTGCCTCCTCCTCCAACGCTGCGCTCGGCCCCGCCCGGATCCTCCTCCCCGGCGTTCGTCGGCGCCTCGCCGCGGTAGGCTCCGGCCACCGCGCGCCCCTTGCCGGCGACCTCCTCCCTCGCCAGCCAGATCCGATCCGGCCCAGGTGGATCAGATCCACCGGGTGCCCGAACCAAACGCTTCGGCCCCGCGCCTGGATCTCGTCGTCCCGCACCACCTCGTCCGCCCGTTGACTTTTTCCGTGAGGTGATATGGCTAAGTCCCCAGATCTGCTATGTTTTTATGCAATCTTCATCGCATCATAACTCTGCATCCGTAGCTCCGATTCATGCTTGTAGCATATCAAAATGTTCGTCTCGACGAGTACATCATTTCATCTCATTGCATCATTTTCATTTGAGCTCATCTTGATGCCTGAAATGCTGTTGGCAGAGGGCTATGTGTTGTTTATGTCAGATCTATTTCAACAAATAGCCTTTTTTTCATTTTTGCCATGATTAATGTGTGCATGCTATGATCCTGAGCTCTACATGTGTTTTGTAGAATGCCATGCCATCTTTACAAGGGTGTATGCCATGTATTTTTGTGATCTTTCTGGTGACTAGCACAAGCATGCAAAGTAGCGTAATTGTTGATGCTGATTTCAGGGACTTAGAATTTCACTAAGTCCTTGTCCTGTTTTCGTTGTTACGCCATATGTTCATGTTGTTTCCTAGTGATCCATGCCTCTTTTGAGGATGATCAGTAAGGATGTTTTGTTAATATTGTGGTGCTCTATCCATCCATGTCTTTGTTTGCATTTATGGAGCACCCTAGCTTGAGTCAATCGAGCTCTACTTTTGCTATAAAATGTTCCTGGCAGATTGTTGACATGTTTAGCGATTTTGCTGAGGTTGTTGCTATTGATCCGTCCATGCTATGTTGTTGTTCTTGCCATGTCTAGCTTCTATGCCATGTCTTCTTGATGGGTGTATGCTTAGTTTATCATGCCATGCGCTGTAGTGAGTGCATCGAGCTCGTAAACATGCCTACTCGTTAACTGTTTTGCATGCTCCAGTTTTTCACCAAGTCTGAATCTGTTTATGTTTTTGCTATGTTCACATGCAATTGTATTTTCTAATCCCTTTTGGCCCAAGGTCACTAAGGAACTTTTGTTAAGTGCTTTGAGTAGCTTCATGCCATGCCTGGCTTTGCCATGTTTTGTTCCTGTAGCATGTAGTTTTCATGCTCTAAAGATTGCTTCCTGATGATAAATTCCTGACATGCTGTTAATTTCACAAAGTCTGAAACCTGTTACCATTTGCACTTTTGCCATGCTTGTTTGAGCTTGCTATTGGATGAATTAGCCATAGCTCAGTGTTCATCTTTTGTCAAGCTTCATGAGTGGATCCCAGCCATGTATTTTGTTGCCATGTTTGAGTGTTGCAGCATGTTGTTCTTGATGAATTTAGGAGGTCACTTGTTGATTATCGCGGACCGGTGCCATATTTGTTTTGCTTGCCATTTCCAAACCGTGCATCCGATTCCGGTGATCTTTATATCAATTTCAACCGAAACCACATCCCCTTTCCAGTGGCACTCTTGCATTCCAAGTTGAGGCTAGGTTCAATCATTCCTTTCCAAATCATGCATATGCATCACATACCGCATCCCGCATATCATGCCATGTTCATGTGTTGGTTGTTTACTATGTTGTGTGCTTCTTTCCGGAGTTTACTTGTTCGGGTTGGTTCCGATAACGTCGCATTTGTGAGGACCCGTTTGACTATGTTCGTTTGTCTTCTTCGTGGACTCGTTCTTCTTCCTTGCGGGATTTGAGGCAAGATGACCATACCCTCGAAATCACTTCTATCTTTTCTTGCTAGTTGCTCGCTCTTTTGCTATGCCTATGCTGCGATACCTACCACTTGCTTATCATGCCTCCCATATTGTTGAACCAAGCCTCTAACCCACCTTGTCCTAGCAAACCGTTGTTTGGCTATGTTACCGCTTTGCTCAGCCCCTCTTATAGTGTTGTTAGTTGCAGGTGAAGATGAAGTTTGTTCCTTGTTGGAACATGGAGATGTTGTTCCTTGTTGGAACATGTTTACTTGTTGGGATATCACAATATCTCTTATTTAATTAATGCATCTATATACTTTGCATCATATCGGTAAAGGGTGGAAGGCTCGGCCTTATGCTTGGTGTTTAGTTCCACTCTTGCCGCCCTAGTTTCCGTCATATCGGTGTTATGTTCCTGGATTTTGCGTTCCTTACATGGTTGGGTTATAATGGGAACCCCTTGATAGTTCGCCTTGAATAAAACTCCTCCAGCAATGCCCAACCTTGGTGTTACCATTTTCCACCTAGCCTCTTCTTTCCCTTGGGTTCTAAAGACTCAAGGGTCATCATTATTTTAACCCCCCGGGCCAGTGCTCCTCTAAGTGTTGGTCCAACCTGTCAGCCACCGGTGGCCACCAGGGGCAACACTGGGCTGGCCTACCGGAAGTTTGGACAATCTGAGTGTGCCCTGAGAACGAGATATGTGCAGCTCCTATCGGGATTTGTCGGCACATTCAGGCGGTGTTGCTGGACTTGTTTTACCATTGCCGAGGATGTCTTGTAACCTGGATGCCAAGCCTGATCGGATTGTCTTGGGAGAAGGAATATCCTTCGTTGACCGTGAGAGCTTGTGATGGGGTAAGTTGGGACACCCTTGCAGGGATTTGAACTTTCGAAAGCTGTGCCCGCGGTTATGGGCAGATGGGAATTTGTTAATGTCTAGTTGTAGAAAACCTGAAGTTGATCTTAATTAAAATACATCAACTGCGTGTGTAGCCGTGATGGTCTCTTTCCGGCGGAGTCCGGGAAGTGAACACGGTGTTGGAGTAATGCTTGACGTAGGTTGTTCTAGGATCACTTCTTGATCATAGTTTCTCGACCGTGCTTTTGCCTTCTCTTCTCGCTCTCTTTTGCGAATATGTTAGCCACCAAATATGCTAGTCGCTTGCTGCAGCTCCACCTCATACCTTTTCCCTACCTATAAGCTTAAATAGTCTTTATTGCAAAAGTGTGAGATTGCTGAGTCCCCGTGACTCACAGATACTTCCAAAAGCAGTTTGCAGGTGCCGATGATACCGTGCAGATGACGCAACCAAGCTCAGGGAGGAGGTCATTGAAGATCTTGTCCTTTATGTTGTTTCGTTCTAGTTGATCAGCAGTGGAGCCTAGTTGGGTCGATCGGGGATCTGTGTAGCATTTGGGGTAGTCTTCTTCTATTTTGGTTCCGTAGCCGGACCTTGTTTGTATCTTGATGATGTAAGGCTTTATTCATGTAATTGTGTGAAGTGGCGATTGTAAGCCAACTATGTATCTCTTTCCCTTATGTATTACGTGGGTTGTGTGAAGATTTGTGAAGATTACCTCACTTGCGACATTGCTTTCAATGCGGTTATGCCTCTAAGTCGTGCTTCAACACGTGGGGGATATAGCCGCATCGAGGGCGTTACAAGTTGGTAATAAGAGCCTTCCCTGACCTTAGGAGCCCCCTGCTTGATCGAATCGCTGGTGTTATTGAGTCTAGAAATGTTTTGAGTCATTTAGGAATTATATATATCGGAGAGTTAGGACTTCTTTTTACTCCTCAGTCCCTTCGTCGCTCTGGTGAGGAATCCTGACGTAGAGTTTTGACTCTTCTCTTCTCAAATTTCACAAAAAAAATTAGGATCACGCGGGTATCTTGGAATCGTTCTAATGGTTTTGTGACGAGAACATTGTTCTTGGTGCCTCCTGACATTTAGGGGTTGTGGTAGTGTCCCGGGGAGTTGAGCTCCAAGGTGTTGTCGTCACAATTTTATCGTTGCAGTTCTGGAATACCTGAGTTTTGTTTCGCCGACATCGAAAATCTCTTTTATGTAGTTGTTGGTGAGATAACCTCGACGCCACCCAGTACTGGGGCGGGATTTCGGGAGTATTGCCATAACTCGTATAACAGATGTTTTTCGAAGGTTGAGGTAAACGATTTCCGAAGGTTTCTTGGTTATGTGTTGAAGGATGGATACAGCTGGATGTAGGATTTGTTAGTTTGGGTGAGATATTATGCTTCCCCTATATCCCCAACACCTGATTGCATAACCGGAAAATTTCGGGAGTTTATAAGTGGGAAGTCAAGTAGCTCTTAGGATATCTTTCCGACATATGTATGATATGAAATTGGGGTTCGACGTCTAGTGGTCCGCCTATCCATGGTTGGTTTTACAGTGGTCTCGTTGTGTCTTAAAGAGTCCTTGGCTATGCCGACTCGGGGACGCTTCGTATGTCATGTGCACTGCCTTGTACATGATGGTGCTGTACGATCGAGCCCGTGTAGACCCCACCACTAAAACTTTGGACGAAATCTCTATCATATGTTTGTTCTGGCTCATTCCACAAGCCAATCCTTGTTTTGTTTTTGAGTTGTGGTATTCGAGTTGCTTCGAAGTCAAATGTTGATTCCATGCCTTTTCCTAAGTGGTGTTCTCATATTCCTATGTGGATACTAATACTTCATGATAATCGAAAGTGTCATGTCAATCCTTTTCAACCAGTGTGTTTCTCTTCTAGTGGATCTGATCACTTCAACATTCGCAAGATCAATTATCAGTTCTTCTCAACGGTGTTTGCTTCATCCGTTCCAAGTTGTCTTTGTTTTCCCACCCAACCAACCCTTTTCTTCAAGGAATCAGATTTCTTATTTAAGTATCCTGTTATTGATGGGAAGTCTCTCCATTCTTTTCCGTCAATGTTCTTATCCGTTGATTCTCGGGAAGATGCTAACGAAGCTTCAAGTTCGTCTCTCGTCACTCATTTTCTTCTCAAGTGGATTCAATTCAAGGTTTGGTATTGAGCATAGTCTTTTCTTTTGCCCAATGCTTTTCTTATGCCGGTGCACCTCATAATCATTCCCCGTTTTCTATTCAATTGCTCCGGAGTGCTCAAGATATCTCGAGGCTGTTATCTCATTCAAGTCTTTTAATTCAACCGGTGGAATCTCTCTCTTTAAATCATTTCAACGGTGTTTCTCTTGAGTGGGCCCTAACCCACGTGTCTTTTCCCAGGATCTTACCTGACTCTTCTTATTTTCCCGGAGCTATCTAAAGGAAATATGCCCTAGAGGCAATAATAAAAGTTATTATTTATTTCCTTAAATCATGATAAATGTTTATTATTCATGCTAGAATTGTATTAACCGGAAACATAATACATGTGTGAATACATAGACCAACAGAGTGTCACTAGTATGCCTCTACTAGACTAGCTCGTTAATCAAAGATGGTTATGTTTCCTAACCATGAACGAAGAGTTGTTATTTGATTAACGAGGTCACATCATTAGTTGAATGATCTGATTGACATGACCCATTCCATTAGCTTAGCACCCGATCGTTTAGTATGTTGCTATTGCTTTCTTCATGACTTATACATGTTCCTATAACTATGAGATTATGCAACTCCCGTTTACCAGAGGAACACTTTGGGTACTACCAAACGTCACAACGTAACTGGGTGATTATAAAGGAGTACTACAGGTGTCTCCAATGGTAGATGTTGGGTTGGCGTATTTCGAGATTAGGTTTTGTCACTCTGATTGTCGGAGAGGTATCTCTGGGCCCTCTCGGTAATACACATCACATAAGCCTTGCAAGCATAATAACTAAGATGTTAGTTATGAGATGATGTATTACGGAACGAGTAAAGAGACTTGCCGGTAACGAGATTGAACTAGGTATTGGATACCGACGATCGAATCTCGGGCAAGTAACATACCGATGACAAAGGGAACAACGTATGTTGTTATGCGGTCTGACCGATAAAGATCTTCGTAGAATATGTAGGAGCCAATATGGGCATCCAGGTCCCGCTATTGGTTATTGACTGGAGACGTGTCTCGGTCATGTCTACATTGTTCTCGAACCGTAGGGTCCGCACGCTTAACGTTACGATGACAGTTATTATGAGTTTATGCATTTTGATGTACCGAAGGTTGTTCGGAGTCCCGGATGAGATCACGGACATGACGAGGAGTCTCGAAAAGGTCGAGACGTAAAGATTGATATATTGGAAGCCTATGTTTGGGCACCGGAAGCGTTCCGGGTGAAATCGGGATTTTTCCGGATTACCGGGAGGGTTACCGGAACCCCCCCGGGAGGTAAATGGGCCTATTGGGCCTTAGTGGAAAAGAGAGAAGAGGCAGCCCACACCTGGCCGGCGCCCCCCACCTTTCCCAAGTCCTAATAGGACTAGGAGAGGTGGGCCGGCCCCCTCTTTCTCCTTCTTCCCCAAGAATCCTAGTTGGAATAGGATTGGGGGGAAGGAGTCCTACTCCCGGTGGGAGTAGGACTCCTCCCTGCGCCTCCCTCCTAGCCGGCCGAACCCCCTGCCCCTGGCCTTTATATACGGGGGTAGGGGGCACCACAAGACACACAAGTTAATCGTTCCTTAGCCGTGTGCGGTGCCCCCTGCCACCAAATTCCACCTCGATCATACCGTTACAGTGCTTAGGCGAAGCCCTGCGTCGGTAGTACATCAAGATCGTCACCACGCCGTCGTGCTGACGGAACTCTTCCTCGACGCTTTGCTGGATCGGAGCCCGAGGAACGTCATCGAGCTGAACGTGTGCTAAGAACTCGGAGGTGCCGGAGTAACGGTGCTTGGATCGGTTGGATCGGGAAGAAGACGTACGACTACTTCCTCTACGTTGTGTGATCGCTTCCGCAGTCGGTCTGCGTTGGTACGTAGACAACACTCTCCCCTCTCGTTGCTGTGCATCACCATGATCTTGCGTGTGAGTAGGAAATTTTTTGAAATTACTGTGTTCCCCAACAGTGGCATCCGAGCCTAGTTTTTTATGGTTTGATGTTATTTGCACGAGTAGAACACAAGTGAGTTGTGGGCGATACAAGTCATACTGCCTACCAGCATGTCATACTTTGGTTCGGCGGTATTGTTGGACGAGACGATCCGGACCAACCTTACGCGTACTCTTACGCGAGACCGGTTCCCTCGACGTGCTATGCACACAGATGGCTAGCGGAAGACTGTCTCTCCAACTTTAGTTGAACCAAGTGTGACTACGCCCGGTCCTTGAGAAGGTTAAAACGGAGTCTATTTGACGAACTATCGTTGTGGTTTTGATGCGTAGGTGAGATGAGTTCTTACTTAAGCCCGTAGCAGCCACGTAAAACTTGCAACAACAAAGTAGAGGACGTCTAACTTGTTTTTGCAGGGCATGTTGTGATGTGATATGGTCAAGGCATGATGCTGATTTTATTGTATGAGATGATCATGTTTTGTAACCGAGTTATCGGCAACTGGCAGGAGCCATATGGTTGTCGCTTTATTGTATGCACTGCAATCGCGATGTAATGCTTTACTAGATTACTAAACGGTAGTAATAGTCTTGGAAGCATAAGATTGGCGAGACGACAACGTTGCTACGATGGAGATCAAGGTGGCGCGCCGGTGACGATGGTGATCATGACGATGCTTCGGAGATGGAGATCACAAAGCACAAGATGATGATGGCCATATCATATCACTTATATTGATTGCATGTGATGTTTATCCTTTGATGCATCTTATCTTGCTTTGATTGACGGTAGCATTATAAGATGATCTCTCACTAAATTATCAAGAAGTGTTCTCCCTGAGTATGCACCGTTGCAAAAGTTCTTCGTGCTGAGACACCACGTGATGATCGGGTGTGATAGGCTCTACGTTCAAATACAACGGGTGCAAAACAGTTGCACACGCGGAATACTCAGGTTATACTTGACGAGCCAAGCATATACAGATATGGCCTCGGAACACGGAGACCGAAAGGTCGAGCGTGAATCATATAGTAGATATGATCAACATATTGATGTTCACCATTGAAAACTACTCCATCTCACGTGATGATCGGTTATGGTTTAGTTGATTTGGATCACGTGATCACTTAGAAGATTAGAGGGATGTCTATCTAAGTGGGAGTTCTTAAGTAAAATTAACTGAACTTAAAAATTATCATGAACTTAGTACCTGATAGTATCTTGCTTGTTTATGTTGATTGTAGATAGATGGCTCGTGCTGTTGTTCCGTTGAATTTTAATGCGTTCCTTGAGAAAGCTAAGTTGAAAGATGATGGTAGCAATTACACGGACTGGGTCCGTAACCTGAGGATTATCCTCATTGCTGCACAGAAGAATTACGTCCTGGAAGCACCGCTGAGTGCCAGGCCTGCTGCAAGAGCAACACCAGAAGTTATGAACGTCTGGCAGAGCAAAGCTGATGACTACTCAATAGTTCAGTGTGCCATGCTTTACGGCTTAGAACCGGGACTTCAACGACGTTTTGAACGTCATGGAGCATATGAGATGTTCCAGGAGTTGAAGTTAATATTTCAAGCAAATGCCCGGATTGAGAGATATGAAGTCTCCAATAAGTTCTATAGCTGCAAGATGGAGGAGAACAGTTCTGTCAGTGAGCATATACTCAAAATGTCTGGGTATAATAATCACTTGATTCAATTGGGAGTTACACTTCCGGATGATTGCGTCATTGACAGAATTCTCCAATCACTGCCACCAAGCTACAAGAGCTTTGTGATGAACTATAATATGCAAGGGATGAACAAGACTATTCCCGAGCTCTTCGCTATGCTGAAAGCTGCGGAGGTAGAAATCAAGAAGGAGCATCAAGTGTTGATGGTTAACAAAACCACTAGTTTCAAGAAAAAGGGCAAAGGGAAGAAGAAAGGGAACTTCAAGAAGAACGGCAAGCAAGTTGCTGCTCAAGAGAAGAAACCCAAGTCTGGACCTAAGCCTGAAACTGAGTGCTT
Organism: Triticum monococcum; assembly: GCA_034509565.1. Classification (NCBI taxonomy): domain Eukaryota; kingdom Viridiplantae; phylum Streptophyta; class Magnoliopsida; order Poales; family Poaceae; genus Triticum; species Triticum monococcum. The sequence continues at coordinate 395,710,417 of CM067845.1, read as the reverse complement.
CTACTGCAAGCAGACTGGTCACTGGAAGCGGAACTGCCCCAAGTATTTGGCGGATAAGAAGGATGGCAAGGTGAACAAAGGTATATGTGATATACATGTTATTGATGTGTACCTTACTAATGCTCGCAGTAGCACCTGGGTATTTGATACTGGTTCTGTTGCTAATATTTGCAACTCGAAACAGGGACTACAGAATAAGCGGACACTAGCAAAGGACGAGGTGACGATGCGCGTGGGAAACGGTTCCAAAGTCGATGTGATCGCAGTCGGCACGCTACCTCTACATCTACCTTCGGGATTAATATTAGACCTAAATAATTGTTATTTGGTGCCAGCGTTGAGCATGAACATTATATCTGGATCTTGTTTGATGCGAGACGGTTATTGAATTAAATCAGAGAATAATGGTTGTTCTATTTATATGAGTAATATCTTTATGGTCATGCACCCTTGAAAAGTGGTCTATTCTTATTGAATCTCGATAGTAGTAATACACATATTCATAATGTTGAAGCCAAAAGATGCAGAGTTGATAATGATAGTGCAACTTATTTGTGGCACTGCCGTTTAGGTCATATCGGTGTAAAGCGCATGAAGAAACTCCATGCTGATGGGCTTTTGGAACCACTTGATTATGAATCACTTGGTACTTGCGAACCGTGCCTCATGGGCAAGATGACTAAAACACCGTTCTCCGGTACTATGGAGAGAGCAACAGATTTACTGGAAATCATACATACCGATGTATGTGGTCCGATGAATATTGAGGCTCGTGGCGGATATCGTTATTTTCTCACCTTCACAGATGATTTAAGCAGATATGGGTATATCTACTTAATGAAACATAAGTCTGAAACATTTGAAAAGTTCAAAGAATTTCAGAGTGAAGTTGAAAATCATCGTAACAAGAAAATAAAATTTCTACGATCTGATCGTGGAGGAGAATATTTGAGTTACGAGTTTGGTGTACATTTGAAAAATTGTGGAATAGTTTCGCAACTCACGCCACCCGGAACACCACAACGTAATGGTGTGTCCGAACGTCGTAATCGTACTTTACTAGATATGGTGCGATCTATGATGTCTCTTACTGATTTACCGCTATCATTTTGGGGTTATGCTTTAGAGACGGCCGCATTCACGTTAAATAGGGCACCATCTAAATCCGTTGAGACGACGCCTTATGAACTATGGTTTGGCAAGAAACCAAAGTTGTCGTTTCTTAAAATTTGGGGTTGCGATGCTTATGTGAAAAAGCTTCAACCTGATAAGCTCGAACCCAAATCGGAGAAGTGTGTCTTCATAGGATATCGAAAGGAAACTATTGGATACACCTTCTATCACAGATCCGAAGGCAAGATTTTTGTTGCTAAATTCGGAAACTTTCTTGAGAAGGAGTTTCTCTCAAAAGAAGTGAGTGGGAGGAAAGTAGAACTTGACGAGGTAACTGTACCTACTCCGTTATTGGGAAATAGTACATCACAGAAAACTGTTTCTGTGAGACCTACACCAATAAGAGAGGAAGTTAATGATGATGATCATGAAACTTTAGATCAAGATACTACTGTACCTCGTAGATCAACCAGAGTAAGATCCGCACCAGAGTGGTACGGTAATCCTGTTCTGGAAGTCATGCTACTAGATCATGATGAACCTACGAACTATGAAGAAGCGATGGTGAGCCCAGATTCCGCAAAGTGGCTTGAAGCCATGAAATCTGAGATGGGATCCATGTATGAGAACAAAGTATGGACTTTGGTTGACTTGCCCGATGATCGGCAAGCAATTGAGAATAAATGGATCTTTAAGAAAAAGACTGACGCTGATGGTAATGTTACTGTCTACAAAGCTCGACTTGTCGCAAAAGGTTTTCGACAAGTTCAAGGAGTTGACTACGATGAGACTTTCTCACCCGTAGCGATGCTTAAGTCTGTCAGAATCATGTTAGCAATTGCCGCATTTTATGATTATGAAATTTGGCAAATGGATGTAAAAACCGCATTCCTGAATGGATTTCTGGAAGAAGAGTTGTATATGATGCAACCAGAAGGTTTTGTCGATCCAAAGGGAGCTAACAAAGTGTGCAAACTCCAGCGATCCATCTATGGACTGGTGCAAGCATCTCGGAGTTGGAATAAACGCTTTGATAGTGTGATCAAAGCATTTGGGTTTATACAGACTTTTGGAGAAGCCTGTATTTACAAGAAAGTGAGTGGGAGCTCTGTAGCATTTTTGATATTATATGTGGACGACATATTACTCATTGGAAATGATATAGAATTTCTGGATAGCATAAAGGGATACTTGAATAAAAGTTTTTCGATGAAAGACCTTGGGGAAGCTGCTTACATATTAGGCATAAAGATCTATAGAGATAGATCAAAACGCTTAATTGGACTTTCACAAAGCACATACCTTGACAAGATTTTGAAGAAGTTCAAAATGGATCAAGCAAAGAAAAGGTTCTTGCCTGTATTGCAAGGTGTGAAGTTGAGTCAGACTCAATGCCCGACCACTACAGAAGATAGAGAGAAAATGAAAGATGTTCCCTATGCTTCAGCCATAGGCTCTATCATGTATGCAATGCTGTGTACCAGACCTGATGTGTGCCTTGCTATAAGTTTAGCAGGGAGGTACCAAAGTAATCTAGGGGTGGATCACTGGACAGCGGTCAAGAACATCCTGAAATACCTGAAAAGGACTAAGGATATGTTTCTCATATATGGAGGTGACAAAGAGCTCACCGTAAGAGGTTACGTTGATGCAAGCTTTGACACTGATCCGGACGATTCTAAATCGCAAACCGGATACGTGTTTACTTTAAACGGTGGAGCTGTCAGTTGGTGCAGTTCTAAACAAAGCGTCGTAGCGGGATCTACATGTGAAGCGGAGTACATAGCTGCTTCGGAAGCAGCGAACGAAGGAGTCTGGATGAAGGAGTTCATATCCGATCTAGGTGTCATACCTAGTGCATCGGGTCCAATGAAAATCTTCTGTGACAATACTGGTGCAATTGCCTTGGCAAAGGAATCCAGATTTCACAAAAGAACCAAACACATCAAGAGACGCTTCAACTCCATCCGGGATTTAGTCCAGGTGGGAGACATAGAGATTTGCAAGATACATACGGATCTGAATGTTGCAGACCCGTTGACTAAGCCTCTTCCACGAGCAAAACATGATCAGCACCAAGACTCCATGGGTGTAAGAATCATTACTGTGTAATCTAGATTATTGACTCTAGTGCAAGTGGGAGACTGAAGGAAATATGCCCTAGAGGCAATAATAAAAGTTACTATTTATTTCCTTAAATCATGATAAATGTTTATTATTCATGCTAGAATTGTATTAACCGGAAACATAATACATGTGTGAATACATAGACCAACAGAGTGTCACTAGTATGCCTCTACTAGACTAGCTCGTTAATCAAAGATGGTTATGTTTCCTAACCATGAACAAAGAGTTGTTATTTGATTAACGAGGTCACATCATTAGTTGAATGATCTGATTGACATGACCCATTCCATTAGCTTAGCACCCGATCGTTTAGTATGTTGCTATTGCTTTCTTCATGACTTATACATGTTCCTATAACTATGAGATTATGCAACTCCCGTTTACCGGAGCAACACTTTGGGTACTACCAAACGTCACAACGTAACTGGGTGATTATAAAGGAGTACTACAGGTGTCTCCAATGGTAGATGTTGGGTTGGCGTATTTCGAGATTAGGTTTTGTCACTCTGATTGTCGGAGAGGTATCTCTGGGCCCTCTCGGTAATACACATCACATAAGCCTTGCAAGCATAATAACTAAGATGTTAGTTATGAGATGATGTATTACGGAACGAGTAAAGAGACTTGCCGGTAACGAGATTGAACTAGGTATTGGATACCGACGATCGAATCTCGGGCAAGTAACATACCGATGACAAAGGGAACAACGTATGTTGTTATGCGGTCTGACCGATAAAGATCTTCGTAGAATATGTAGGAGCCAATATGGGTATCCAGGTCCCGCTATTGGTTATTGACTGGAGACGTGTCTCGGTCATGTCTACATTGTTCTCAAACCGTAGGGTCCGCACGCTTAACGTTACGATGACAGTTATTATGAGTTTATGCATTTTGATGTACCGAAGGTTGTTCGGAGTCCCGGATGAGATCACGGACATGACGAGGAGTCTCGAAAAGGTCGAGACGTAAAGATTGATATATTGGAAGCCTATGTTTGGGCACCGGAAGCGTTCCGGGTGAAATCGGGATTTTTCCGGATTACCGGGAGGGTTACCGGAACCCCCCCGGGAGGTAAATGGGCCTATTGGGCCTTAGTGGAAAAGAGAGAAGAGGCAGCCCACACCTGGCTGGCGCCCCCACCTTTCCCAAGTCCTAATAGGACTAGGAGAGGTGGGCCGGCCCCCTCTTTCTCCTTCTTCCCCAAGAATCCTAGTTGGAATAGGATTGGGGGGAAGGAGTCCTACTCCCGGTGGGAGTAGGACTCCTCCCTGCGCCTCCCTCCTAGCCGGCCGAACCCCCTGCCCCTGGCCTTTATATACGGGGGCAGGGGGCACCACAAGACACACAAGTTAATCGTTCCTTAGCCGTGTGCGGTGCCCCCTGCCACCAAATTCCACCTCGATCATACCGTTACAGTGCTTAGGCGAAGCCCTGCGTCGGTAGTACATCAAGATCGTCACCACGCCGTCGTGCTGACGGAACTCTTCCTCGACGCTTTGCTGGATCGGAGCCCGAGGAACGTCATCGAGCTGAACGTGTGCTAAGAACTCGGAGGTGCCGGAGTAACGGTGCTTGGATCGGTTGGATCGGGAAGAAGACGTACGACTACTTCCTCTACGTTGTGTGATCGCTTCCGCAGTCGGTCTGCGTTGGTACGTAGACAACACTCTCCCCTCTCGTTGCTGTGCATCACCATGATCTTGTGTGTGCGTAGGAAAATTTTTGAAATTACTGCGTTCCCCAACACTATCCTCAAATTTTATTTTCGAAGTTTGACGTAAGAATGATTGTCATCAGTCTTATGTTTTTCTCCAAGATCTTTCAAATTCTTTTCATCATTGGCTCAACCTTTCCATTCTTCATTCCAGAGTGTCTAAATAATTCATGGTGGTGTTTCTCGTCGTCATTCTCGGATTTTGAAGACCGAAGAAGAGTTTCTCTTTAATCTTGCTCCATTCTCTTCAAGATTCGTGATTCTAGCTTGTTGCCATCCTCTCGTAATTGTTTTGATCGTGAGAATTCTTTTCACCTATTTGGAGCAATTCAAGAGTCTTCTCAGTTTGTTATCCGGAGTCCATCAATTCAGGTTTATTCATTCTCAGCTGTCAGTTATCATTCTCCTATCTTACCGGTGCTTCGTTCAAGTGATCTCTAATCGGCTCGTGATCTCTTTGTTCTCATGTATCTAAATCCTCTCAAGCATCTTCGTTCATTTTATAATTCTTCCCGGTGTTTCTTTATCTTCTCTTCGTTCATTTTCAATTCTTACGGTGGTTCATTCAAGAGTTCCTCTTCCTTCGTTTATCATATCAATTCATTCATTGTTCCAATCCTGCCGGTGGTTTGTTGAAGACCTTCCCTAGTGGACGCTATATCTATCTTAATCCTTTCTATGAGAATAAGTAGTTTGTCAAATCCGTTTGCTTGCCATCAATCTAATTGGTGAAGGATAAGCATAATGTAATTCTTATTCTTGTTTCATCAAGTAAAATCAATTTTTGCTTTCCGGAGTGGTTCATCATATCACATTCTCGGTTCGAGATGTGTTATATTTCCTTCCGGAGCCCAAAGTTTCCACTTTATCTCGTTGCAAAGTTTCTTCCAATCATTGCAAGGATTCACCTTGTGTTTTCAACTTGTCTTTCCTCCTGTTTGATCATTCTTTTGTTTAACGGAGCTCTTCATGAAGGTTCTACATGATGGTTCATAAAGGATGATATTTCTTCTCAAAGTTTTAATCGAGATTCTTTTCTAAGATCTCAAGTTTTTTTTCTTCATCTTGCTATCCAGAGTGCAATTCTTTCTACCATACCATTGGAGGTGGTATTATGTCATTCTTGATAATTCCCCTTCGTGCTTCATCAGTGACAAGTTATCAAGAATGAGATATTTTAAATCCATCAATCTCTTCTTTGGAGTTATCTTGGGTTATATTTCACCTAAGGCCTTCCCTAAGGATTGCTGCTATCTATGGTGCTTATAAATGACCCAAGTTCTTTGTTTATCCTCCCGGTGAGATAAGTTTTCTCGTCTACTTGTTCTTATCAATCCAATCTATTGCTTCCAGTAGTGGCAGAATTTCACCTCTTAGTTTTGAGATGTTCTCCATAAGTCCACTACAACCTTGTTCTTTTCGTTGTTGTTTTTTTCCAACAACTCCATTCGACCCTTCTCCTAAGGATGCCTTCTCAAGCTCTGTTGTGGCAGAAGTTGGCATTTTCTTCTCCATTCACCTATTTCAATTATCTATCTTCTATTCTTTTGTTCCGGAGGCATTGCGATGTTGTTCTTTTCACCCGTCATCTCGTCTTGTCAAAGATCATGTTCTTTCATGCCTACCCATTTAACCGGAGTCTTGTGCCTTTTGCTCAAGTTATTTTCGCCTTATCAAGCCTGGCATCTATTTTCTATCGGACTGCTGTCCGAATCAGTTCTTTCTTTTCCTCTTCCTTAACGGAGTGCTTTCAACTTCGTTCATCTCCATTGTATTCTTCTCTCGAAATGGCTTAACCTCGCAAGATTCTTTGGTTTCACTCGTTTGTCAAAGAAGTAACTTAGTTTTACCTCTTCTCTTTCTCTTCCGTTTGTCCCTCCGGAGCCATTCTAGATCTCGGGACGAGATCCTCTCGTAGTGGTGGAGTGTTGTAACGCCCCGAGACCGATGTGCCTGGTGCCCTCCAGTTATTCGATGTTGTTGCGTTGTCATTGCTTGCGTGTCATGCATTGCATATCATGTCATCATGTGCATTTCATTTGCATACATGTTCGTCTCATGCATCCGAGCATTTTCCCCGTTGTCCATTTTGCAATCCGGTGCTCCTATGTCACCCGGTGTCCCTTTCTACCTCTTTTCGTGTGCAGGTGTTAAACATTTTTGGATTGGACCGAGACTTGTCATGCGCCCTTGGTTTACTACCGGTAGACCGCCTGTCAGGTTTCGTGCCATTTGGACTTCGTTTGATACTCCAACGGTTAACCGAGGGACCGAAAAGGCCTCGTGTGTGTTGCAGCCCAACACCCCTCCAAAGTGGTCCAAAACCCACCAAAGCCCCCTCCATCATCTCGGTCATTCGATCATGATCGCGTGGCTGAAAACCGCACCTCATTTGGACTCTCCTAGCCCCCTCTACCTATAAATATGTGCTCTCCTCTGAAATCTCGCGCAGTTGAAACCCTAAAAATTCCCCCGCTCGTCATCGGACATGTCCACTCCGCCGCCGGTCACGTCCAGCCGCCGCGCCAGACGAATCCGGGCGCGACACGTCAGCACCGCCGGCTCTCTCTCTCCTCCTCCACCGCGCGGGCCCGCGTCGCCCAGATCCGGCCCGCCCGGGCCCGTAAAGCCACCACGCCGCCGCCCGAGCGTTCGCTCACCGCGCCGCCACCTTGTCTCTTGCCGGCCGACCGCACTGCCCCACTGGCTCGTCGCCAGCGACCTCCACGCGGCCGCTGGACCGCCTCGCCTCCCTGTCGCACCACGCCGCTCCGGTGCCGCCCTGCACGCCCATGAGCTGCCTCCTCCTCCAACGCTGCGCTCGGCCCTGCCCGGATCCTCCTCGCTGGCGTTCGTCGGTGCCTCGCCGCGGCAGGCTCCGGCCACCACGCGGCCCTCGTCGGCGACCTCCTCCCTCGCCGGCCAGATCAGATCCGGCCCGGGTGGATCAGATACACCGGGTGCTCGAACCAAACGCTTCGGCCCCGCGCCTGGATCTCGTCGTCCCGCACCACCTCGTCCGCCCGTTGACTTTTTCCGCGAGGTGATATGGCTAAGTCCCCAGATCTGCTATGTTTTTATGCAATCTTCATCGCATCATAACTCTGCATCCGTAGCTCCGATTCATGTGTGTAGCATATCAAAATGTTCGCCTCGACGAGTACATCATTTCATCTCATTGCATCATTTTCATTTGAGCTCATCTTGATGCCCGAAATGCTGTTGGAAGAGGGCTATGTGATGTTTATGTCAGATCTGTTTCAACAAATAGCCTTTTGTCATTTTTTCCATGATTAATGTGTGCATGCTATGATCCTGAGCTCTACATGTGTTTTGTAGAATACCATGACATCTTTACAGGGGTGTATGCCATGTATTTTTGTGATCTTTGTGGTGACTAGCACAAGCATGCAAAGTAGCATAATCGTTGATGCTAATTTCAGGGACTTAGAATTTCACTAAGTCCTTGTCCTGTTTTCGTTGTTATGCCATATGTTCATGTTGTTTCCTAGTGATCCGTGCCTCTTTTGAGGATGATCAGTAAGGATGTTTTGTTAATATTGTGGTGCTCTATCCATCCATGTCTTTGTTTGCCTTTATGGAGCACCCTAGATTGAGTCAATCGAGCTCTACTTTTGCTATAAAATGTTCCTGGCAGATTGTTGACATGTTTAGCGATTTTGCCGAGGTTGTTGCTATTGATCCGTCCATGCTATGTTGTTGTTCTTGCCATGTCTAGCTTCTATGACATGTCTTCTTGATGGGTGTATTCTTAGTTTGTCATGCCATGCTCTGTAGTGAGTGCATCGAGCTCATAAACATGCCTACTCGTTAACTATTTTGCATGCTCCAGATTTTCAGTAAGTCTGAATCTGTTTATGTTTTTTCTATGTTCACATGCTTGCAATTGTATTTTTTGATCCCTTTTGGCCCAAGGTCACTAAGGGACTTTTGTTAAGTGCTTTGAGTAGCTTCATGCCATGCCATGCCTTGCTTTTCCATGTTATGTTCCTGTAGCATGTAGTTTTCATGCTCTAAAGATTGCTTCCTGATGATAAATTCCTGACATGCTGTTAATTTCACAAAGTCTGAAACCTGTTATCATTTGCACTTTTGCCATGCTTGTTTGAGCTTGCTATTGGATGAATTAGCCGTAGCTCAGTGTTCATCTTTTGTCAAGCTTCATGAGTGGATCCCTGCCATGTATTTTATTTCCATGTTTGAGTGTTGCAGCATGTTGTTCTTGATGCATTTAGGTGGTCACTTGCTGATTATCGCGGACCGGTGCCATATTTGTTTCGCTTGCCATTTCCAAACCGTGCATCCGATTCCGGTGATCTTTATATCGATTTCAACCGAAACCACCTCCCCTTTCCAGTGGCACTCTTGCAGTCCAAGTTGAGGCTAGGTTCAATTATTCCTTTCCAAATCATGCATATGCATCACATACCGCATCCCGCATATCATGCCATGTTCATGTGTTGGTTGTTTACTATTTTGTGTGCTTCTTTCCGGTGTTTGCTTCTTCGGGTTGGTTCCGATAACGTCGCGTTTGTGAGGACCCATTCGACTACGTTCGTTTGTCTTCTTCATGGACTCGTTCTTCTTCCTTGCAGGTTTTCAGGCAAGATGACCATACCCTCGAAATCACTTCTATCTTTGCTTGCTAGTTGCTCGCTCTTTTGCTATGCCTATGCTGCGATACCTACCACTTGCTTATCATGCCTCCCATATTGTTGAACCAAGCCTCTAACCCACCTTGTCCTCATGCTTGGTATTTTGTTCCACTCTTGCCGCCTTAGTTTCCGTCATATCAGTGTTATGTTCCTGGATTTTGCGTTCCGTCATATAATGGGAACCCCTTAACAGTTCGCCTTGAATAAAACTCCTCCAGCAATGCCCAACCTTGGTTTTACCATTTGCCACCTAGCCTTTTCTTTCCCTTGGGTTCTGCAGACTCAAGGGTCATCATTATTTTAACCCCCCGGGCCAGTGCTCCTCTGAGTGTTGGTTCAACCTGCCAGCCACCGGTGGCCACCAAGGGCAACTCTGGGCTGGCCTACCGGAAGTTTGGACAATCTGAGTGTGCCCTGAGAACGAGATATGTGCAGCTCCTATCGGGATTTGTCGGCACATTCGAGCGGTGTTGCTGGACTTGTTTTACCATTGTCGAGGATGTCTTGTAACCTGGATGCCGAGCCTGATCGGATTGTCTTGGGAGAAGGAATATCCTTCGTTGACCGTGAGAGCTTTTGATGGGCTAAGTTGGGACACCCCTCCAGGGATTTGAACTTTCGAAAGCCGTGCCAGCGGTTATGGGCAGATGGGAATTTGTTAATGTCCGGTTGTAGAAAACCTGAAGTTGATCTTAATTAAAATACATCAACCGCGTGTGTAACCGTGATGGTCTCTTTCCGGCAGAGTCCGGGAAGTGAACACGGTGTTGGAGTAATGCTTGACATAGGTTGTTCTAGGATCACTTCTTGATCATAGTTTCTCGACCGTGCTTTTGCCTTCTCTTCTCGCTCTCTTTTGCGAATATGTTAGCCACCAAATATGCTAGTCGCTTGCTGCAGCTCCACCTCATACCTTTTCCCTACCTATAAGCTTAAATAGTCTTGATCGCGAGGGTGTGAGATTGCTGAGTCCCCGTGACTCACAGATACTTCCAAAACTAGTTTGCCGGTGCCGATGATACCGTGCAGATGACGCAACCAAGCTCAAGGAGGAGCTCGTTGAAGATCTTGTCCTTTATGTTATTTCGTTCTAGTTGATCAGTAGTGGAGCCCAATTGGGGTCGATCGGGGATCTGTGTAGCATTTGGGGTAGTCTTCTTCTATTTTGGTTCCATAGCTGGACCTTGTTTGTATCTAGATGATGTAAGGCTTTATTCATGTAATTGTATGAAGTGGTGATTGTAAGCCAACAATGTATCTCTTTCCCTTATGTATTACATGGGTTGTGTGAAGATTACCTCACTTGCGACATTGCTTTCAATGCGGTTATGCCTCTAAGTCGTGCTTTTACACGTGGGAGATATAGCCGCATCGTGGGCGTAACAACTTGATCTTGGACGGATTCGAGCCCATGTCAGGTGCGCCGCATAGCCACGACGAGCATGACTTAGCTCTGCCGCCGGAAAGTGTTCAGGAGATCACACCTGTGACATCTCCGGCCCTTGATCCGGAGCAGATCAAGTCGTCCGAGGACAGGTGGATGGACCCCACCACGGAGGCCGCACACTCAGCAGCGATAGAGCCGAATACTGACTTCACCTCCTACGAGACCTGTGTTGCCAGACCCTTGGATTCGTCCCCGACCACGGGCTTCGAACCGCCTGCGTCCGTGCCTATCAAATCTGATTGGGCGCTGATTATGGAGTTTTCCTCCGCGGATATCTTTCAGCACTCGCCCCTGGGCGACGCGCTGAATTCATTAAGGTCTCTCTCTTTGTCAGAAGGCCCTTGGCCGAACTATGTCCGGCTGGAGTGGGAAGCGGACGACGAAATTAGTTCCGCACCCACCACCCACCTAATAGCCACTATCGACGACTTAACCGACATGCTTGATTTCGCCTCCGAAGACATCGACGGTATGGACGATGAGGCAGGAGAGGAACGGGAACCACCGCCCATAGGGCGCTGGATAACCACTTCATCACATGATATATACATGGTGGATACACCCAAAGAAAACAATGACGAGGAACGCAAGGATGCAGCGAAGGATAATCCCCTCGAGAAGCAACCAAAGCGACGATGTAGGCACCGTTCCAAATCCCACCTCGGCAAAAACAGCGATAACAGCGCAAGAAAGAATAATACTGATGACACACAAGTATAGGGGATCGCAACAGTTTTCAAGGGTAGAGTATTCAACCCAAATTTATTGATTCGACACAAGGGGAGCCAAAGAATATTCTCAAGTATTAGCAGCTGAGTTGTCAATTCAACCACACCTGGAAACTTAGTATCTGCAGCAAAGTGTTTAGTAGCAAAGTAATACGATAGTGATGGTAACGGTAACAAAAGAGTAATGTAAGCAAAGTAATTTTTGTGGTATTTTGTAGTGATTGTAACAATAGCAACGGGAAAGTAAATAAGCGTAAACCACTATATGGAAAGCTTGTAGGCATCGGATCAATGATGGATAATTATGCCGAATGTGGTTCATCATGTAACAGTCATAACATAGGGTGACACAGAACTAGCTCCAATTCATCAATGTAATGTAGGCATGTATTCCGAATATAGTCATACGTGCTTATGGAAAAGAACTTGCATGACATCTTTTGTCCTACCCTCCCGTGGCAGCGGGGTCCTAATGGAAACTAAGGGATATTAAGGCCTCCTTTTAATAGCGAACCGGAACAAAGCATTAGCACATAGTGAATACATGAACTCCTCAAACTACGGTCATCACCGGTAAGTATCCCAATTATAACACATAATAGGTGACTACAGACTTGCAACATAGGATCAAGAACTCTCATATATGGATGAAAACATAATAGGTTCAAATCTGAAATCATGGCACTCGGGCCCTGGTGACAAGCATTAAGCATAGCAAAGTCATAGCAACATCAATCTCAGAACATAGTGGATACTAGGGATCAAACCCTAACAAAACTAACTTGATTACATAATAAATCTCATCCAACCCATCACCGTCCAACAAGCCTACGATGGAATTACTCACGCACGGCGGTGAGCATCATGAAATTGGTGATGGAGGATGGTTGATGATGACGACGGCGACGAATCCCCCTCTCCGAAGCCCTGAACGAACTCCAGATCAGCCCTCCCGAGAGGTTTTAGGGCTTGGCGGCAGCTCCGTATCGTAAAACGCGATAAAATCTTCTCTTATTTTTTCTCCCCGAAAGCAGTTATATAGAGTTGGAGTTGGAGTCGGGAAGTCTCCAGGGGGCCCACGAGGTAGGGGGGCGCGCCATAGGGGGGGGGAGCCCTCCACCCTCGTGGCAAGGGTGTGCCCCCCTGGTCTTCATCTTTGGCGAGGATTTTTTATTATTTATCATAAGATATTCCATGGAGTTTTGTCGGAGTAATGGGCAAGGGTAGGCCAACCCCAGGCCCAGAACCTTTCAAGACATCGGGGCAAGCTGCGCCCCTCAAGATCCCAAGACGAAGAGCCGCCTTCTAAGGAGCCGAGGGCAAGACGGCCGACTGACCACTCACGGCCGAGTCCCAGGGACGACTGCAGGGAGAGCCGACTCCTGACTGGCGACTCCCAAAGAAGCCGGCTTTGGGGAGTCGGCCTGCGACTCCAACAAACCCCATGACCTCATCAAGAGGGACGGGGCAGGGGAGTGGCTACAGTGAAGCCCACTCCCGCCCCTTACCAAGGGCGGGCATGGCCACAACATGCCGTACCCTGGAAGATCTCCGTGCGGCGTGGCACTGTTGCCATACCGGCCTTGACATCAGCACCACAAGATCGAATCATGTACCAACGACGGCTTGTCTGTACGGCCCAGAGGCAGCGGGTCCCACCAGTCAGTAAGACCCCAGGAGACGGCAAGGGGACCACCAGTCGGACCCATCGGGAGTCGGCTCCGGGGAGTCGACCGAGCCCTCACCCAGGGCCCACACACCATTAATCAAGATGTGATGGAGAGTGGCAATAGTGATCGCCCGCCAGGCGACGGGGCTGTTGCCATGACCCCATGATCAAGCCCGCGCCATCGGAAGAACGGCTACAGTAATTAGCAGCCGGCAAGGCCCGCCCGCGGCGGACGCGGCCTGTCGGCTCCGTACCAGGCCAGTCGGCGGGCCCCAGCGGTCGGCAGGGAAGACGGAGGCCAGAGGCGCTGACGGCTGGGCCCGCGTCCAGCCGGATTACCATTGTACCCCTGGGGGGGTAGGCCTATATAAACCCCCTAGGGCACCCATGCAAAGGGTTGGAACCCATTAGCTCTAGACCAGATCATATAGAAGGGAGAGAGCTAGCCTTGCCCTCTCCTACCTCTAGGTAACAGCTCAAGGAGCAACCGTGTAAACACTTTGCCATAGTGATCATGCGGAGACCCCGCAGAGCAGCAGTAGGGGTATTATCTCCCCGGAGAGCCCTGAAGTTGGGTAAGATTCGCCGGCGTGCATGTCTTTGCCTCATCCCGTTTCCAGGCACCGGCGACGTTCTACTCGCCCCCACCATGATAAGCCATCCTTTGGCATATGGCGCACCTAACCCCCGACATTTGGCGCCCACCGTGGGGCCTGGTGCACCGCCGTCCGGAGACCTTTTCTGGATGGGAACCCTTTTCCTCCCTGGCGAGCGCAGCCAGGCAGGCACGCCAGATGGAGTTTGTGCCGACGCGCTGCGCGGCGTTGAGATCGCCTGCGCCGCCAGCCGCTTGGCCGAGCTTGTCGGTGAGGTTCGCCTCTCCGACGAACCTGCATCCAATGCAGGCACGGGCGGCTCCGAGAGCCTCCTCGCAAGCCTCCTCGATCAACTCCACGTTTCCGGCGAGCCTGTCGTAGACTTAGGAGTCTATAGGCTCCACCGACCCGATGCTGGTCGACTCCGACACCGCATCGCTCGACGCGTTCCCCACCAATGTGGTGATCTATGATGAACCTCTCCCTCGCGCGGAGAGCGACGGAAGCACCGTCACCGAGGTGCTCGTCATCAGTCATGATGAGCTCCCCGGCGGAGGAGCCCACGACTCACTCGGCATGGCGCTACAAGACCTAACTGCGCCCATTCCAGAAGACGCTGACGCAGAGACGTTGGAGGTGCGCCGCCTTCAGCTCATTGATGGCGCGAAGAAGCTGGCCAGTATGAGGCGCTTGTCGGAAGCCTACCAGCGGGAGATGGATCGCGCCGTCGGCGGCTCGCCGGCCCCAGCGGGGCCCAGCCGCCTTGGCGCGGTCCAGCAGCGCGGCATGGCCATCGCCAACCTATTCGGGGCAAGCCGCCCTGTGTATGCTACACCAGTGGAGAACATCCGAGCGGCCCAGGCAGCGGCGGATGAGTTGGAAAATTTCGAGGGCGAAGAACGCCGCCTCATGATCGAGCGAGTCCAGCGGCTCCTCGACGCAGCCGCCGCGCAGAACGAGGTCGGCTGCTGCACGGAGGCGCCGCAGCGGCAAAATGACGACCTTCGCCGAGATCAAGGCGCGACATCTCGGACGCCGACTGGCGACGCCCGAGGAAGAAGAGACAAGGATCCGGCTGTCAGCCACAGTCGGACTCGCATTACCATAGAGCGCGACCGAGACGGCCGCTCGAGAGCAGTGGAACGATGGGACGAATGTCCGCCTCCCCCTCCTCGCAAGGAGAGGCGAGTCTCCCCGCCGCCTGTTGACCATCCGACTCTCGGCGACCGCCTTGGCCGCCGAGAGGGAGTTGGAGAGAATGACGCCCGCCACTGGATCGACCGACTTCACCGATCCCTAGCGCTGGAAGAAGAAGACGAGCTGGGTCTGCCTTGCTTCGGGCCCCGCATTCGAGATGAACCCTTTCCCAGAGGGTTCACGCTCCCAAGAGACACGCCCAAGTATACCGGCTCCGTGAAGCGGGAAGACTGGCTAGTCGACTACTCCACGACTGTCAGCATAGCAAACGGCAACAAGCGTGTCGCCGTAAAGTACGTTCCGCTCATGCTCCAGGGCACGGCCCGGACATGGCTGAATAGCCTGAAACCCCACAGCATCAACAGCTGGGTCGACTTCACCGAAGCGTTCGTCCGCAACTTCACCAGCACGTACAAGCGTCCTCCCAAGCCTCATCAGCTCTCCTTGTGCGTACAAGGCCCCGACGAGTTGACTCGCGATTACCTCACGCGTTGGGCCGAGCTTCGGAACTCCTGTGAGGGCGTGCACAAGGTGGAGGCCATCGAGTACTTCACAGCCGGGTGCAGAGAAGGCACCCTCCTCAAGCACAAGCTCCTCTGCGACGAGCCAGAAACCCTCGACGAGCTGCTGATCATAGCGGACAAGTACGCCACGGCCGACTCCTCCATGATGGCGGAGATTCAAATCAGCACAACTGGAAAAGTGGCCCCTCAAGCTCCAAGAACTCCGGCGGCAGACGCCAACCGGCGACAACAGCAGGGCGACCACAAGCGCAAGGCCCCGCAGCCGGTAGGTCGCGACCGGTGAAGCCCAGCCGCCGAATGAGCAGCCTCCGCCCAAGCGACAGAAAGGTGGCAAGCCAAACTAGTTGCCGGCCTTCTCCTACGAACAGACCCTGGATGGACCTTGCAAGTTCCATAGCGGCGCGAAGCCGTCGATTCACACCACCCGGAAGTGCCACTGGATCACCAGGATTGCTAAGTGAGACGGCCTCCTGCCTCCCCCGCCTGCTGGGCAGCCGCCTCCGCCTCCGCCCCAGCAGCCGGCTGTCAGGCCAGTCGGCGCAGTATAAGACGAATACCCTGAAGAACACAGAGCCTACGTGGTATTTACCAGTATGGCTGATGATCGACGCAGCAGGCGGCTGCAGCGGCAAGAGGTGAATGCAGTAGCATCAGAGATGCCAGAGTTCATGCATTGGTCCGAGAAGCCCATCAGCTGGAGCAGGGCTGACCACCCAGAGGTGATGCCGAGTCCGGGCTCCTATGCCTTGGTCTTGGATGCCACCTTTGCTATGGATAGACGAGCCGCACATTTCTCGCGAGTTCTGATAGACGGAGGCAGCAACATCAATATCTTGTACAAGGACACCATGGAGAAGTTAGGAATCAAGGAAAGACAGCTTCAGAACAGCCGGACTGTGTTCCACGGCATTGTTCCTGGGCTTTCCTACTCACCAATCGGCAAGATCCTGATGGATGTCCTCTTTGGAAACAAATATCACTTCCACCGAGAGTCTGTTTGGTTTGAGGCGGTGGACCTCGAGAGACCATACCATGCGCTACTCGGCCGACCCGCCTTGGCCAAGTTTATGGCGGTCCCCCACTACGCCTACCTTAAGATGAAGATGCCCAGTTCCAGGGGAATTCTGACTATAGCCGGCGACTACCAGAAGTCGTCTGCCTGTGCGGCTAAGAGCAGTTGGCTGACCGAGTCCCTGGTAATCGCGGGCGAGAAGCGGCTCCTTGAGCGAGTTGTGGTGATGGACGGCAAGCAGCCTGAGGTATCGCCCAACCCAAAGGAGTCGGAGGCTGAGAGTTCGTTCAAGCCGGCCAAAGAGACAAAGAAGATACCCTTGGGTCCGGAGCACCCAGAGAGGTATGCTGTCGTAGGTGCAAACCTTGACAGCAAATAGGAAGGCGAGCTTGTCGATTTCCTCCGTGAGAATCGGGACATCTTCGCATGGTCCCCCAAAGACATGCCAGGTGTACCAACGGAATTCGCCAAGCAAAAGTTACATGTCCGATCTGATGCAAAGCCAGTCAAGTAGCCCCTGCGCGCCTATCAGAAGAGAAGAGAAGAGTTGTCGGAGAAGAGAGAGCCCGACTCCTAGCAGCCGGCTTCATTATGGAAGTGTTCTTTCCAAAATGGCTAGCAAATCCGGTCCTAGTATTGAAGAAGAACAAGCAGTGACGAATGTGTATTGACTACACGAGCCTTAACAAGGCCTCCCCCAAGGACCCATTTGCTCTACCAAGAATCGATCAGGTGATAGACTCCACTGCCGGATGCGAGCTGTTGAGTTTTTTGGATGCATACTCAGGATATCACCAGATCAAGCTGAACCCGGCTGACAAACTAAAGACCGCCTTCATCACGCCGTTTGGAGCCTTCTGCTACCTCACCATGACGTTCGGCTTAAGGAATGCTGGCGCCACCTTTCAGCATTGCATGCAGAAGTGCCTCCTCAAGCAGCTCGGCAGGAACGCCCACGTCTACATAGCCGATGTGGTGGTGAAGACGGAAAAGCATGGAACACTGCTGGAAGACCTCAAGGAGACCTTTGAGAACCTGCGCCGATTCCAGATCAAGCTCAATCCCGAAAAGTGTGTCTTCGGAGTACCAGCCGGCCAGCTCCTTGGATTCCTGGTCTCTGAACGCGGCATAGAATGCAACCCTGTAAAGATCAAGTCCATTGAGAGAATGGAGGTACCCAGCCGACTGCTGGATGTGCGAAAGTTCACCGGCTGCTTGGCGTCCATCAGCCGATTCATCAGTCGGCTGGGCGAGAAAGCTCTCCCCTTATACCAACTCATGAAGAAGACCACTTTTTTCGAGTGGAACCATAAGGCGGACGAAGCTTCTCTCCAGTTGAAGAAGATGCTGACTACTCCGCCCGTCCTAGTGGCTCCAACTCACAAGGAACCTATGCTCCTGTACATCGCCGCCACCAGCCGGGTGGTCAGCACGGTCATTATAGTGGAACACAAGGAGGAAGGCAAGGCACTACCTATCCAGAGACCGGTATATTACCTGAGCGAAGTATTGTCGACCTCCAAGCAGAACTACCCCCACTACCAGAAGATGTGCTATGGCGTACACTTTACTGCCAAGAAATTGAAGCCTTACTTTCAAGAGCATCCAATCATGGTGGTCTGCACGGCCCCGCTTGCCGAGATCATTGGTAGCCGAGATGCTTCTGGCCGAGTGGACAAGTGGGCCATAGAGCTGGCTCCCTACACCATCCACTACCAGCCCGCACCCCTATCAAGTCACAAGCACTGGCCGACTTCCTCGTCGACTGGGCCGAGACCCAGTACTTACCTCCAGTGCCTGACTCCACCCATTGGTGGATGCATTTCGACGGCTCCAAGATGCGCACTGGCTTGGGAGCCGGCGTCGTCCTCACCTCTCCCAAAGGCGACAAGCTCAAATACGCACTACAAATCCATTTTGCCGCCTCCAACAACGTCGCCGAGTACGAGGCGCTCATTCACGGACTCCGGCTTGCCAAAGAACTTGGCATCCGCCGGATCTTGTGTTATGGTGACTCAGACTTAGTGGTCCAGCAGTCATCTGGCGACTGGGACGTGAAAGATGCAAACATGGTGAGTTACCGTTTCCTCGTGCAGCAACTCAGCGGGTATTTCAAAGGGTGCGAGTTCCTCCATGTGCCAAGAAACGACAACGACCAAGTAGACGGCTTGGCATGAATCGGCTCTACCCGCCAAGCAATACCATCCGGCGTCGCCCTTCAACGCCTCCTCAAGCCGTCTGTCAAGCCTTCACCAGAATCAGACTCCATTTTTGTGCCGGCTCCTCCCGAAGACGTCGGATCCGACTCCAGAGCCCCGGCAGTTGGTACGGGGATTTTGGCAGATGGCTCCAAAGCCGCCACAGTCGAACCCGGCCCGAGGACTGCGGCGGCGGACTCGAAGACTCCAGAACTTGACCCAAGGGCCGCGCCAGTCAGCCTGGGGACTTCATTAACCCAGCAAGCGGTTGTTGACTCCAACCCGCCGCCTCCCAGCCCAACCGCCCTCGTCCAAGTCATAGTTCTGGCAGTCGAAGAAATAGCAGCACCCTCATGGGCCCAGCCCATCCTCAAATTCCTGGTGAGCAAAGAGTTGCCGACTGATGAGACCTTGGCTCGGCAAGTACAACGCCGGGCGGCACCCTACACCATTGTCAACAGAGAGCTGGTCAGGCGCAGCGTCACTGGTGTCTACCAGCGCTGCGTAGAGCCAGAGTAAGGCCAAGCAATTCTCAAAGATATCCATCAAGGCAAGTGCGGCCACCATGCGGCTTCAAGAGCACTCGTCGCCAAAGCCTTTCGACACGGTTTCTTCTAGCCGACTTCCCTAGAAGAGGCCAAGGAGTTGGTCCAAAAATGCAAAGGGTGCCAGAAGTTCAGCTCCAAGCCGCACAAGCCGGCTTCTGCACTCAAGACCATCCCCATTGCCTGGCCTTTCGCAGTTTGGGGTCTAGACATGGTGGGACATTCAAGACAACACGAGGTGGCTTAACTCGCTTATTTGTCGCAGTGGACAAGTTCACCAAGTGGATAGAAGCGAAGCCAATCAAGAAGCTGAATGGTCCGACTGCCATGACTTTCATCGCTGATATCACAATTCGGTACGACATACCACACATCATCATCACCAACAATGGCACAAATTTTGCCAAAGGCGCCTTGGCCTGTTTTTGCGCAAAACAGGGCATCCGACTGGACCTAGCATCCGTCGCCCATCCACAGTCAAACGGTCAGGTGGAGCGAGCAAACAGCCTCATCCTGTCCGGCATCAAACCCCAGCTGATTGAGCCTCTGGAGCGCTCGGCTGGCTGCTGGCTCGACGAGCTACCAGCTGTCCTCTGGAGTCTGCGTACGACTCCAAACAAGTCAACCGGCTTCACGCCTTTCTTCCTCGTCTACGGTGCCGAAGCCGTCATCCCAACGGACATAGAGTTCGACTCCCCACGAGTCACCATGTACACCGAGGAGGAAGCAGAAGAAGCACGACATGACGGCGTCGATCTGCTGGAAGAGGGCCGGCTGTTGGCACTCAGCCGGTCCAGCATCTACCAGCAGAGCCTGCACCGATACCACAACAGGAAGGTCAAGCCAAGATCTTTCCAAGAAGGCGACCTTGTGCTCCGGTTGATCCAGCGAACAGCCGGCCAGCACAAGCTGTCGGTGCCTTGGGAAGGCCCTTTCATCATCAGCAAAGTACTGGGCAACGACTCCTGCTACCTGATTGACGCTCAGAAGCCCCGAGCACGCAAGAGGGACGACTCCGGCAAGGGAACAGAGCGGCCATGGAATGCTAATCTCCTCTGAAGATTTTACAGTTGATGCAGTATGTACCACGCTACCTTTTGTATTAAAGTACCAAGACTTTGGGCCCCCCGAGACGAGCTCGGGGACTGCCCTCTTTTGTCTGTATGATAAAAATTATGCCTACAAGTATGTTACTCTTTGTTATGCTGTTTCGCACCGGGCTCGACAAGTCGGCCCGGGGACTTGCCGCCTTGCACTATGAAATGCTTCCTGAAGTGGGACAAGTAGTGTGTTAATGCCTAAACCGTCTCCTATCAGAAGCTGCAGCTCGCAGAGAGACTGTACGGTGGGCAGAAGTAATGTAGAATGGGCATTCGCATGAAAAATGGCTAAGGACACAAAGCATAAAGCATAGCTTAAGACGGCTTCCAGCCTTTTTGCAAACCGACTCTCGAATAGTCGGATTGCCGCCTTCTATTCAACTTGCTCAAAAACTCTTAAAAACGGCTAAATACTTGCCTTCCCAAAGTAGCCAAGCATTTCATCCAGCGGCAATCTGCAGAGCGGCTGTCCGATTGGCAAGGCAGGCAACTAAGAGAAAGCGGCAAAGGAAAAAAGCCAAAAGAGCAATGAGCAAGAAAAGATAGAACTCGGATAAATATATTTACATAGCATAGGCCCTTGGCCAAATCTTCGAGCAGAAGTTCAAAATACACCCCGCGGGTGGAATTGTGCGAATTAACAAGTTCTTCAAAGACTACTGAAGCAGGTAAAATAAAGGTAAAGCGGCAGCTTAGGAAGCAGCTGACGGATTCGGAGGGTCGGAGGAGGCGGCAGCGTCAGGCGTCGGGGCGGCCGGCTGGCTAGTCTCGGCTTGATCGGCTCCGGTAGCAGTCGGGTCAGTCGCGCGCAGCTCGTTGTTGGAGGCGCGGTCGAGCTGAGGCTGGCCGTCTGCTCCGTCTTCTGGTGCCTCCGTCTCGCCTCCGTCCTCCGCCTCGCCATCCTCCTCGACGCTGGAGCCAATCACTTCTGCTGAGTCATCGCCGTAGTCTGGGTTCATCCCAAACCACTCCGACGATACCTCCTCGCCATCTTCAGACCGCTCAGGGACGAAGATGCTAGTGTCGGTGTACTCGGCGATCACCGTAGCACGCTTGACAAGGGCGTCTTCCGCAACTGCCAGCTCCGGCTGGGCCTCCGACTGAAGCGTGGCCAGCCGGTCTAGATCCAGCCCCGGATACCACGCCTTGAGGAACTCCAAGGCCCGGCGTGCTCCAGCTCGGGCCGAAGAACCCTTCCAGGCCTCAAGACGACCAGCCGCGACCACTAGCCAGTCGGCCATCAGGCTGGGGGTACGCGGAGGCATGTCCGGCCACAGGGCGGCAATCGCCTGGGCACCGACACGCTGAAGCCGGCGCAGCATCCAGTGAGTCGGCCGAAGGCGAGCCTCGATGCTCAGGATGTGCTCGTCAAGGGTTCGGGGGGCGTCGGCAGTGATCCCTGCGCCCTCCGCCCTCCGACCTTCACGGTCAGCCTCGATGGCTTGGATGGCGGCCTGCGAGTGCCCAGGAAAGAAGTCTGCCAAGATGGAAGAAACGAAGAAGCAAGTCAAAAACCAGGAGTCGGCACGACTTATAATCGGCAGCTCGAAGAAAGAAAGTAAAGAAACTCACCATCAATGATGTCTTCAATCTCATGGAAGACGGAGGCCAGCATCGCCTCCTTGTCAGACCAGGAGGAGCGCTCGCTCGCGAACTCAGCCATGAGGGCGGTCTCCATCTCTTCCGCCTCCCTCCGCGTCTTGACAAACAGCGCCTTCTGCTCTGCCAATTGAGTGGCCAGCAGATCGCGCTCTGTGGCGAGCTTGCTGCACTCCTCCCCTTTGGCGCGCAATGCGGAGTTGGCTTCGCTCAGCTGCTATTGAAGAGGAGCATTGGCTCCTGAAAAGAAGAAAGAAAGAAGGCATTAAGTCATCAATAAAGAAGATCGCCGGGGAGATCCGGCCTGACTCTCGGGGACTACAGCCCCCGTGTGCGCCAGCGCGCCCCCGCAAAGAAGAAAAAGGACTTACTCCGGCTCTCCGACAAATCGGCGGTCCGCTTGCCCAGCTCTTCAACGTTACGGTTGAAGGCAGTGACGCGAAGGTTGTGGTAATCCTGTGTCAAGCATTTTAGACAAAAAATTAATACCCAGAGTTCATCAATTGGAGTTCCGGGCCGCCTGCTCAGCAGCCAGCCTGAAACTCGGGGACTACACCCAGTGGGTGCGCTGGCGTGCCCCCACAAAGAGGAACAAGGAAACAAGGACCAAAGGAAAAAAACATACCCGGACGGCTGCCCGCGACGCCAGATACGCCTTGGTGCAATTCTGGAGAGCGTCGCCCTCGGCACGAAGCTTCGCCTGGACGTCCAGAAGCGCCTGGTTCAGCGGCCCCGTGCCGCCTCCTCGCACCCACCCAATGGGCGCGGCGCTCGTCGCTTCGGCATCTGGGATCGCCGAGCTGGCGGTGCTGGCCTCCAGGGGGCGGGGTGCCGAAGTCGCCTTCTCCAGACGGCGGCGCATCGGTGAGCCGACTTGGAGGAGTAACCTCACCACGGCCTCGTCTTCGGTCAGCGGCACCGGAGGGTCCGCTGGCTGCTTGCCTTGGGCACTCTCAGACGGCAGCGGAGGCGGCGGCGGAACGATCACGTCCGGCGTAGAGGGGTCGCCGCCTTCCCTCTCCACGATGGGGTTCTCGCCGCCGGCTTCCCCAGTCTGCCCCGTGAACTCTGGAGGCGGCGGCGCAGAGTTCAACGGGGTGACGAACACCGCCGATTGGCGGCGTGCGGCCTCCTCAGCCTGCCGCTTCGTCGCGGCGGCGGCTTCGGCCTCCGCCATTTTTTTCTTGGCGGAGGCCTCCGCCTTCTCCAGGCGAATGACCTCTTCTTTGTTGCGCTTCTCCTGCGCATTTGGCTCTGTCGCCTCCCAGAGGTCAGAAGCGGGGTCAATCCGCCGAATGGTGGTGGATGTCTCCGCTGACCCCATGACGGAGGCGGCGGTGACCCTCTCAAGAGTGAGGGGAGCCCTGAAGCAAGGGGAGCAAGCAAAGACTCAGACAAAGCCACAAATAAAGAATAAAGCATTGAGACAAAATACTCACAGGGAGACCAATGGCGGCTTCTTCACTTCCTTACGGAAGCGGATGGCCTTCGCAGTCGCCTCGTCCCGCCGGGTCGCCGCAGCCGAACCCTTGGGCTTCTTCGACCGACTGCCGAACAAGGTCGGCACGGCCCTGAGCTTCTTCCCGCCGCCTGGAGCACCCGGCGTGGCAGAAGAGCCCGCGCGAGGCTGGCTGGCTCCTGGCCAATGGCGGGGGGCGACTTCTCCCTCGGCGTCGTTGTCAGGCCAGTCGACGAAAGTGGTCGAAGGCCTGAAGTCGCCTGCTGCTCCTCCTCCTCCCTCGGCGTCGTCCTCCAAAGCCCCCGCCCCTAGATCGGGGTCGTCGACGTCGCTCTCCGCCCGGTCGGCGAGGAACTCGCGGGCCGGCCCCGAGGTGCCGGCTGGCGGGTGGAGGAGCAGATTCTGACCAAAACCGACTGGTCAAAACAAACTCGGCAAGAAAAAAGACAATCCAAAGAAAGAAAGGAAAGGAAACTCACCACAGGCGGGGTGTTGGTGCGGGAGTATAGCTCCTTGCCGAACCGCCAATCCTCCAGGAACTTGCTGTCCGAGAGGTAGTTCACCATGAAGGCCACCTCCTCGTGAGGCATGTCCTTGGTGCACATCCGACTCAGGTCGCGGTGCCCGCTCATTTGGCATATCATATGGGGGCGGCCTTGGAGCGGGAGAACTCGGCGCGCCAAGAAGAAGGCCAGCAGGTCTTGACCAATTAAGCCCTCCGACTGCGTTAGCACTCGGAGTCGTGCGATGGCGACGGCTCCCGCAGGCGTCACCGACTTGGACCGGTACGACGAGTTGGGCAGTCTCCCAGCCGGCGGGCTGGCTTCGAAAGCCGGCAGGTTGACCCAGTCGCCCGTCGCGGAGACGCTCCTGACGTAGAAGTACGATCTCTGCCACATCTTCACCGACTTTATCAGCGAGATGGAGGGGAAGGGGTTGTCGGCCCCCGACCTTCGCACGACGATAAAAGCACCGCATTGAGCCGGCACGCGTGCAGCCTGGGTGCCGACCTTGGAGAAGAAGAACTCCCCCAGAGCTCGAGGGTGGGGAGGACTTCAAGGAAGCCTTCACACAAGGCCATGAAGGCGGACAGCAGCACCACTGTGTTGGGGGTGAGGTGGTGCGGCCGGAGGCCGTAGAACTCCAGGACAGATCGGAAGAAACTGCTCGCCGGCAGCCCCAACCCGCGCAAGTAGTGCGAGCGGAAGATGACCCGCTCGCCCTCCTGAGGCACGGGGGAAATCTCCCCCTTCGGCGCAAGACGCACCTGCACGTGATCCTCGCCGGGGAGCCGACGAGTCCAGTGGAGGAACTCGATGTGGTCGTCATGAACTTCGGAGCCGTCCCAAGTGCCGGAGCGCACCAGGGGAGGCGCGACGGCAGAGGAAGAACTCATCGCGAGCTGATCGCCGTGGCGTTCATCGGAGCTTGGGCGCGTGGCGGAGCGAAGAAGAAGAAGAAGGAGGAGAGCGAGGAGCAGTGAGAAGGAGGAGAGCAAGGAGTAGTGGGAAGGAGGGGCGCGCGTGCCCCCTCTTTTCCCTACTTATAGCTTCGTGGGCTGCGAAGCCGAGGGGGCGGTCGTGGGATTTACAGCGCCCACGGCCCCACGATCCCCACGTTCCATGACAAAGTTACTGCGCGCAGTAACTCCACGGGAATCCCAACCGTCCACCGGGGCTGCGGCGGATCCGCTCGGCCGCCAAGGCGCAGTAGTGGCGGGCCCCGCCTATGGGCCTATCTCGTCGCACGCGTAGGCTGGCAGAATGGCCCAGCCACATGTCATCGCATGACGGGCCTAGAACGGGCGGCGGCCCGGAGGCTTAGCAAGCACGCTACTGGGATCCCGCCGCAATGTTTGAAATATTGTGCGAGTCAAAGTTGGGCGAGTCCGACTCCTTATAGCCGGCCCGGCGGAAGTTAACCAAGAGCCATGTGTTGAGCACCCGGAAAGAGAAACTGCTGAGTCTTCTCGGCCGATCGTCCGCGGCGCCTCACCAGCTTCGGGGACTACTGTCAGAGTAATGGGCCACGGGTAGGCCAACCCGAGGCCCAGAACTTTTCAAGACATCGGGGTAGGCTACGCCCCTCAAGACCCCAAGACGAAGAGCCGCCTTCTAAGGAGCCGACAGCAAGACGGCCGACTGACCACTCACGGCCGAGTCCCAGGGATGACTACAGGGAAAGCCGACTCCTGACTGGCGACTCCCAGAGAAGCCGGCTTTGGGGAGTCATCCTGCGACTCCAACAAAACCCATGACCTCATCAAGAGGGACAGGGCAGGGGAGTGGCTACAGTGCAGCCCACTCCCTTCCCTTACCAAGGGCGGGCATGGCCACAACACGCCGTACCCCGAAAGATCTCCGTGCGGCGTGGCACTGTTGCCATACCGGCCCTGACATCAGCACCACAGGATCGAATCATGTACCCACGACGGCTTGTCTGTACGGCCCAGAGGCAGCGGGTCCCACCAGTCAGTAAGACCCCGGGAGACGGCAAGAGGACCACCAGTCGGACCCGTCGGGAGTCGGCCCCGGGGAGTCGGCCGAACCCTCACCCAGGGCCCAGACACCATTAATCAAGATGTGATGGAGAGTGGCAATAGTGATCGCCCGCCAGGCGGCGGGGCTGTTTCCACGACCCCATGATCAAGCCCGCGTCATCGGAAGCACGGCTACAGTAATCAGCAGCCGGCAAGACCCGCCCGCGGCGGACGCGGCCTGTCGGCTCCGTACCAGGCCTGTCGGCGGGGCCCGCCAGTCGGCGGGCCCCAACGGTCGGCAGAGAAGACGGAGGCTAGAGGCGCTGACGGCTGGGCCCGCGTCCAGCCGGATTACCATTGTACCCCTGGGGGGTAAGCCTATATAAAACCCCCAGGGCACCCATGCAAAGGGTTGGAACCCATTAACTCTAGACCAGATCATATAGAAGGGAGAGAGCTAGCCTTGCCCTCTCCTACCTCCAGGAAATAGCTCAAGGAGCAAACGTGTAAACACTTTGCCATAGTGATCATGCGGAGACCCCGCAGAGCAGCAGTAGGGGTATTATCTCCCCGGAGAGCCCTGAAGCTAGCTAAGATTCGCCGACGTGCATGTCTTCGCCTCATCCCGTTTCCAGGCACCGGCGACGTTCTACTCGCCCCCACCATGATAAGTCATCCTTTGCCATATGTCGCACCTAACCCCCGACAAGTTTTAGGTCATTCCGAGAACTTTTGTTTTCTGCACATAAAACAACATCATGGCAATTCTGCTGAAAACAGCGTCAGTCCTGGTTAGTTCCATTCAAATCATACAAGTTAGAGTCCAAAACAAGGGCAAAAGTGTTTGGAAAAGTAGATACGATGGAGATGTATCAACTCCCCCAAGCTTAAACCCTTGCTTGTCCTTAAGAAATTCAGTTGACAAACTGAAAGAAATAAAGAAAAACTTTTACAAACTCTGTTTGCTCTTGTTGTTGTAAATATGTCAAGCTAGCATTCAAGTTTTCAGCAAAGATTATAACTAACCACATTTGCAATAATTCTCAGGTCTCATGATTACCCATATCAATAGCATAATCAACTAGCAAGCCATAATAATAAATCTCGGATGACAACACTTTCTCAAAACAATCATAATATGATATAACAAGATGGTATCTCGCTAGCCCTTTCTGAGACCGCAAAACATAAATGCAAAGCACCTTTAAAGATCAAGGACTCACTAGACATTGTAATTCATGGTAAAAGAGATCCAGTCATAGTCACACCCAATATAAATTAACAGTGATGAATGCAAATAACAACTGCGCTCTCCAGCTAGTGCTTTTAATAAGAGGGTGATGACTCAGCATAAAAGTAAATAGATAGGCCCTTCGCAGAGGGAAGTAGGGATTTGTAGAGGTTCCAGAGCTCGGTTTTGAAATAGAGGTGAATAATATTTTGAGCGGTATACTTTCATTGTCAACATAACAACCAAGAGATGGCGATATCTTCCATGCTACACACATTATAGGCGGTTCCCAAACAGAATGGTAAAGTTTATACTCCCCTTCCACCAACAAACATCAATCCATGGCTTGCAAGAAACAACGAGTGCCTCCAACTAACAATAGGTCCCAGGGGGAGTTTTGTTTTGCAATTATTTTTGATTTATTTTGCAGAAAGCATGGGATTGGGCATCCCGGTGACCAGCCATTTTCTCGTGAGTGAGGAGCGGAGTCCACTCCTCTTGATAATAACCCGCCTAGCATGGAAGATACATGCAACCCTAGTTGATACATGAGCTATTCGAGCATACAATATAGGATGATTATTTGAAGGTTTAGAGTTTGGCACATGCAAATTTACTTGGAACGACAGGTAGATACCGCATATAGGAAGGTATAGTGGACTCATCTGGAATAACTTTGGGGTTTAAGGGATTTGATGCACAAGCAGTATTCCCGCTTAGTACAGGTGAAGGCTAGCAAAAGACTGGGAAGCGATCAACTAGAGAGCAACAACAGCCATGTACATGCATTAAAATTAATAAACATTGGATGCAAGCATGAGTAGGATATAATCCACCATGAACATAAATATCGTGAAGGCTATGTTGATTTGTTTCAACTACATGCGTGAACATGTGCCAAGTCAAGTCACTTAAATCATTCAAAGGAGGACACCACCCCATCATACCACATCATAACCATCTCAATAGCATGTTGGCACGCAAGGTAAACCAATATAACTGGTACCTAATCAAGCATAGCACAAGCAACTATGATCTCTAATTGTCATTGCAAACATGTTTATTCATAACAAGCTGAATCAAGAACGATGAACTCATCATATTTACAAAAACAGAAGAGGTCGAGTTCGTACCAGCTTTTCTCATCTCAGTCAGTCCATCATATATCATCATAATTTCCTTTCACTTGTATGACCGAACGATGTGAATAATAATAAGAGTGCGCGTGCATTGGACTAAGCTGGAATCAGCGAGCATTTAATAAACAGGAGAAGGCAAAGCAATATGGGCTCTTGGTTAAATCAACAATAAATCATATAAGAGCCACTTCAACAATTTAATCATGGTCTTCTCCTACTGACCCCTAAAGGAAACAAAAGAAATAAAACTATTTACACGGGAAAGCTCCCAACAAGCAAAAGAAGAACGGGAAATATTTTTGGGTTTTCTTTTTAATTATTACTACAGCAAGAAAAGTAAACTACTACTATTTTTTTGTTTTTTCTTAAGGTTTATTAAACACACAAGAAGAAAGCATAAAAGGAAATAAACTAGCATGGATGGTACAATGAAAAAGTATGAGCACCGACATCTAGCAATGAGTGTGTGTGAACATAAATGTAATGTCGGTGAGACATACGTACTCCTCCAAGCTTAGGCTTTTGGCCTAAGTTGGTCTATGGCCGCGGCTGGCCTGGCGGATATCCATAATAATAGTTGTTGGGGTTGTACTGTGATGAGGAAGAAGAAGGCTCCGATTGCCACTGGATGGCAATCATCTCCGGATCCCGCTGATAGCTAGACTGTCGTGAAGGATGAAATTGTGGTTCCGGTTCTTGCTCCTCGGTTGGTGCAGGGTTCCGGTAGGCGTGAATAGCCGTCAACGGAACAAGGTACGTGCCTACAGTCAATCAAACAAAGGAGCAGGCAAGGTAATAGTCTTAGGATGATGTTTATTAAAGAACAATTGATATTTAAGCTCTCCTGCCCTATTCTTAATAATAAAATCATGTGCCACCCTACTTTTATAATCTAGATAAACACAAGGCAGCACTTTTTCTTCCTTCTCAGCATGCCTAATAGGTATGTTAAAATGTGCAGCTAGGCGTGTAGTATAGATGCCTCCAAAGATGGGGCCCTTTGTATGATTCAGACTTAACCATTTAGCAATAATACCGCCCATACTAAAAGTGTTATCAATGTATAATCCTTGGAGAAAAATAATAATATCAGGGATACTAAGGTTTCCACAGTTTCCGCGACCAATTAAGCAACGACTAGCAAATAATGCAAAGTAACGTAAGCCAGGAAAATGTATGCTAGTCATTCATGCATCGGAAACCTTCCTAGTTTCCCCTACAGTGATAGTATCGATAAATCCCTCCACATCATCACGATGTGGTTCTTCTGTCTTGCCCTCAAAAGGGACTAAACAAATCTGACAAAATCATAAAGTGAAATCTCCTTATGCTCATCATATAAATGAAACTCCACCGTAGGTGGTGAGTTCACTACAAAAAAAGACACATCCGTGACATTTGGGGCCAAACAAATTTTTTTCTGTCATACATATGACACTTCTATGACGATAATTGTGACAAAGCCCGGTATCATCATAGATGTGGTGGGCTCCTACTTCTATGACAACAAATCATGACAGAAAATGGGCTTTTCGTCCTGGGCGGGCCGGAGACACAGCTGCATGACATTCTTTGGGCCGTCCATGACGGAAAAAACCATGGTAGAAGCAAGGGCGAGGAAAATTTCAGGGAGTTCCCGGTTACGGTGGGAGGTCGGGGGCCGAGCGATGCGCGCTTCTCTCGTACACGTACGCGCGTGTGTGCGAGACGTTGGCTCTAACTGAACCCGAGCGAGGCGTTGGGCTCTAACTGAACCCGAGCGATTGCACTACAGGCTACGCGTTACTGAACCCGAGCGATCGATTGATGGCTGTTAACTGAACCCGATCAAGCGATTCCTTCGCTACTGATGCTAACTGAAGCCGATCGATGCTGCCTCTGGATGAACAGTGAGCATTGCGGGGGGGATTGGATGAACAGTTCTTGGTGGTGGTGGATGAACAGGACCCCGTGGTGTTGCCTCTGGATGAACAGGACCCCGATCGATCGAGCCGGTTGGGGCTGGATGAACAGGACCCCGTGGAGGGCTGGATGAACAGGACCACCCCGTGGAGGGCTGGATGAACAGTAGACGATGGAGGGCAAGATGAACAGTAGCCCGTGGAGGGGTGGTTGAATAGGAGCCCGTGGAGAGGGCTGGTTGAACAGTAGCCGGTGGAGTAGCGTGCGGTGGAGGCTGGATGAACAGGAGCCCGTGGATGAATAGCCGCATGTGGAGGCTGGAGGAGGTCGACGGTGGATGAACAGTAGCTCGTGGAGGCTGGAGGGGGTCGACGATGGAGATGAACAGTATCTCGTGGAGTCCCATTTTGTGGTACGCCACACCCCTCCCGATGAACAGGACCCCCGTTTCGACCGTAGCGCTCCAACACAAGTGCGTTTCCTCTGTTTTGCGGTACGCCACACCCCTCCCGATGAACAGGACCCCCGTTTCGACCGTAGGAGGTCCGTTTCCTCCGTTTTGCGGTACGCCAGACCCCTCCCGATGAACAGGATCCAGTTTCGAACGTGGCTGGTCGAACACAAGGCCGTTTCCTCTGTTCTGCGGTACGCCAGGCCTCGTTTTCATCTCCTGTTCCGTCCAAGCCCTCTCGATGAACACGACGCATTCCGTTGCCTCCCCATGAACACGGCGCATTCCGTTGCCTCCCCATGAACACAACGCATTCCGTTGCCTCCCCATGAACACGACGCATTCCGTTGCCTCCCCATGAACACGACGACGGTGTTGTTTCTCCATTTCGACCCAACCATGTACACGAGCCATGCCGTACGTATGCGCGAGTAGGCATTCGAGACCCCGCCCGTATGTACACATACGTGGTCGTATTTTCTTTCTTGCACCCTGGCCGCCTCTACTACGACACATGCGTGCCTCTACATCCACCAGTATATATGTACGTACACGTTCGCGACCAGAATGACAATGCTACGTACGCTTCGACCAGGTGGGTCTCGACTATCAGGCACTTCCTTGCGTGCGAAGATGTAGCTGGTGGGTCCCAGTAGTCAGGGGGGCAAAATACGGTGTCCCGTCCGGTGGGTCCCCACTGTCAGGTGGAGGAATAATTATTTTGCACGTAATAAGGAGGCACTTCCTTGCTGCGGCCGTGGACCCAGCTGTCAGCCTCTCCACGTACAGTCCATGTCCAATGGAAGCCGTTCCTTGACCACGTTGACCACACCGCGCCCAGAGCACCAGGGCGGTGAACGACAGTGAGGCCTAGGAAGGGGACGACGCGGAGCCGGGGAAGACGCGGCAGTGGATGCCCACGCGTAGAGGAGTACGAGGGTTCACTAGTTCGCTGCGGTGTGAGGCTGCCGTTGCCGCAGAATAACAGGGGGTGTGGGTGAGTAGTGCGATGGCCTGGCCAGCGGTGGGAGTAGTAGGGGGCGGTGAGGCCTCCGCCGCATCGTAGCCGGCCATGGGAGGCAGGAGCACGAGGCACGACCGGCGCTGGTTTGGGCGGCTGGAGCAAGAAGACCAGAGGTTGAAGAAGCACTACGGCCATTGGATGGACATCGTACGGTCACTAGAGCTAGAATCGTGCATATTGACTAAGTTGACAAAGCCCTCCGTCCCCGTCAACTTAGTAGGCCCACAAGTCAGCCTGCCACTATACTGGGTCCCAACTAACAAGGGGAGTATTCATTTTTTTGTGCGTAATAAGAAGACACTTCCTTGCGTGCGAAGATATAGCTGGTGGGTCCGAGCTGTCAGAGGCGGTAACGTTTTTTCACGAAATACAGAGGCCCTTTCGGTGGGTCCCTAATGTCAGGTGGAGGAATCATTATTTTGCGCGTAATAAGGAGGCATTTCCTTGCGTGCGGCCGTGGACCCAGCTGTCGGCCTCTCCACGTAAAGTCCACTTCAGATGCATGTTAGTCGTTGAACATGTTGACTAGGCCATGCCGAGAGCACCAGGGTGGTGGACGACGATGAGGCTTAGGAAGGGAATGACACGGAGGCAGGGAAGACTCGGCAGTTGTTTCCGACGCGGAGGGGAGTACGACTGTATGAGGGTTTACTTGTTCGTCTGCCGTCGCCGGAGAATAACAGCAGGTGTGGGTGAGTAGAGGGATGGCTAGGCCAATGATGGGAGTACGGTGGGGTGGTGAGGCCTGCGTGGCAGCAGGGCCGGCCGCGGGGAGGAGGGAGTAGGCAGTCCCGCCGGCGCCTGTTTGAGCGGCTGGAGCAGGAAGAGCAGAGATTGAAGAAGCACGACGACCGTTGGATGGCCATCCAACAGTCATTGCTTGTGCGTCAACCTTTTTTTAGGAAAGCCTCAAATCTGTGGAAAACAGCATACAGCCCATCTGCCATTATTTCTAATAATTTACAGCCCATTTGCTAATTATTAAGGTTTTTTTGGAGCCCATATTCTTTTTGTTAGCATTACAACCCATATTGTGGCCACGGTTAAAAACTTATACGAAATTTTGCATATTTCATTGCGGTCCGAACTGTTTTTAATCCCGAAATTTCGACTCACATTCAAACTGATTTTAAAAATAAATGTATATCAATATAAAATCCAACAAATTCTCCATGCATAAAAATTAATGTAATTTCAAATCTCGAAATGAAAAAAAAAGATATTTGAAACTAATTGCTGGTTTGATGTGTTTTAAAAATGTACAACCCATTTCTCATTACTGATGGGCCATTTTCTCGGCCAGCCGAATGAAAGCTCTCCTTGTCTTGAAAGATTTGCAGCCCAACAGGCCTGACAAAGCAACTTACTTGGCAAATCACAAAAAAACTGGGCTGTGGCCGTGGACCCAGCTGTCAGCCTCTCCACATACAGTACTCTTCCGATGGAATGTCGTTGACCACATTGACCATGCCGCGCCGAGAGCACCAAGGCGGTGGACAATGGCGAGGCCTAGGAAGGGGACGACGCGGAGCCGGGGAATACGCGGCAGTGGATGCCCGCACGAAGAGGAGTACGAGGGTTCACTGGTTCGGCTGCGGTGTGAGGCTGCCGTCGCCGCAGGGCCTGGCTAGCGGTGGGAGTAGTAGGGGCGATGAGGCCTCATCGGCAGCACAGCCGGCCACTAGAGGTAGGAGCAGGCGGTCTCCCCGGCGCTGGTTTGGCGGCTGGTGCAAGAAGAGCAGCGATTGAAGAAGCAGCAGGACCGTTCGATTCAAATCCAACGGTTACTGCTGCTTGAATCATTTGTTGACTAAGTTGACAAGCCCTGCGTACACGTCAACTTAGTAAGCCCACAGGTCAGCCTCCCAACCAGTGCGCCCCAGATGTCAGTGGGAGGAATCATTTTTTTCGCGTAATAAGGAGGCAGTTGATTGCGTGCGGCCAGGCCAGCGGAGGGAGTAGGGTGGGCCGGGGAAGCCTGCGCGGCATCACAGCAGGCCACAAGAGGAGGGAGCAGGCAGTCCAGCCGGCGCTAGTTTAGGCGGCTGGAGCAGGAAGATCAGAGATTGAAGAAGCACGTCGGTCGTTGGATGGACATCCAACACTAACTGCTACTAGAATCGTGTGTTCACTGACAAAGCCTTGCGTAAACAAGTCAGCCTCGAAATATGTGGCATGTACAGCCCATTTGCTATTATTTTTATAATTTTTACTCATTTTCTAATTCATATGGAATTTATTGCAGCCCGTTTTCCATTTTTAGAATTGCTGGCCATTTTCTGGTCAGTACCAGGGTCGAAAAATTTGTTGGGGAACGCAGTAATTTCAAAAATTTTCCTACGCACACGCAGGATCATGGTGATGCACAGCAACGAGAGGGGAGAGTGTTGTCTACGTACCAACGCAGACCGACTGCGGAAGCGATCACACAACATAGAGGAAGTAGTCGTACGTCTTCTTCCCGATCCGACCGATCCAAGCACCGTTACTCCGGCACCTCCGAGTTCTTAGCACACGTTCAGCTCGATGACGTTCCTCGGGCTCCGATCCAGCAAAGCGTCGAGGAAGAGTTCCGTCAGCACGACGGCGTGGTGACGATCTTGATGTACTACCGACGCAGGGCTTCGCCTAAGCACTGTAACGGTATGATCGAGGTGGAATTTGGTGGCAGGGGGCACCGCACACGGCTAAGGAACGATCTCAAGGATCAACTTGTGTGTCTTGGGGTGTCCCCTGCCCCCGTATATAAAGGTTGGAGGGAGGGGGGCTGGCCGGCCAAAGAGGGGAGGCGCAGGAGGAGTCCTACTCCCACCGGGAGTAGGACTCCCCCCTCCAATCCTATTCCAACTAGGACTCCTTGGGAAAAAGGGAGAGGGAAAGAGAGAGAGGTGGCCGGCCACCTCTCCTAGTCCTAATAGGACTAGGGGAGGGGGGGAGGTGCGCAGCCCTCCTTGGCAGCCCCTTTCACATTTCCACAATGGCCCATGTAGGCCCATTTGGCTCCCGGGGGGTTCCGGTAACCCTCCCGGTAATCCGGTAAAATCCCGATTTCACCCGGAACACTTCCGATGTCCAAACATAGACTTCCAATATATGAATCTTTACGTCTCGACCATTTCGAGACTCCTCGTCATGTCCGTGATCTCATCCGGGACTCCGAACAACCTTCGGTACATCAAAATGCATAAACTCATAATAACTGTCATCGTAACGTTAAGCGTGCGGACCCTACGGTTCGAGAACAATGTAGACATGACCGAGACACATCTCCGGTCAATAACCAATAGCGGGACCTGGATGCCCATATTGGCTCCTACATATTCTACGAAGATCTTTATCGGTCAGACCGCATAACAACATACGTTGTTCCCTTTGTCATCGGTATGTTACTTGCCCAAGATTCGATCGTCGGTATCCAATACCTAGTTCAATCTCGTTACTGGCAAGTCTCTTTACTCGTTCCGTAATACATCATCTCATAACTAACATCTTAGTTATTATGCTTGCAAGGCTTATGTGATGTGTATTACCGAGAGGGCCCAGAGATACCTCTCCGACAATCGGAGTGACAAACCCTAATCTTGAAATACGCCAACCCAACATCTACCATTGGAGACACCTGTAGTACTCCTTTATAATCACCCAGTTATGTTGTGACGTTTGGTAGTACCCAAAGTGTTCCTCCGGTAAACGGGAGTTGCATAATCTCATAGTTATAGGAACATGTATAAGTCATGAAGAAAGCAATAGCAACATACTAAACGATCGGGTGCTAAGCTAATGGAATGGGTCATGTCAATCAGATCATTCAACTAATGATGTGACCTCGTTAATCAAATAACAACTCTTTGTTCATGGTTAGGAAACATAACCATCTTTGATTAACGAGCTAGTCTAGTAGAGGCATACTAGTGACACTCTGTTGGTCTATGTATTCACACATGTATTATGTTTCCGGTTAATACAATTCTAGCATGAATAATAAACATTTATCATGATATAAGGAAATAAATAATAACTTTATTATTGCCTCTAGGGCATATTTCCTTCAGTCTCCCACTTGCACTAGAGTCAATAATCTAGATTACACAGTAATGATTCTAACACCCATGGAGTCTTGGTGCTGATCATGTTTTGCTCGTGGAAGAGGCTTAGTCAACGGGTCTGCAACATTCAGATCCGTATGTATCTTGCAAATCTCTATGTCTCCCACCTGGACTAAATCCCGGATGGAGTTGAAGCGTCTCTTGATGTGTTTGGTTCTTTTGTGAAATCTGGATTCCTTTGCCAAGGCAATTGCACCAGTATTGTCACAGAAGATTTTCATTGGACCCGATGCACTAGGTATGACACCTAGATCGGATATGAACTCCTTCATCCAGACTCCTTCGTTATCTGCTTCCGAAGCAGCTATGTACTCCGCTTCACATGTAGATCCCGCTACGACGCTTTGTTTAGAACTGCACCAACTGACAGCTCCACCGTTTAAAGTAAACACGTATCCGGTTTGCGATATAGAATCGTCCGGATCAGTGTCAAAGCTTGCATCAACGTAACCTCTTACGGTGAGCTCTTTGTCACCTCCATATACGAGAAACATATCCTTAGTCCTTTTCAGGTATTTCAGGATGTTCTTGACCGCTGTCCAGTGATCCACTCCTGGATTACTTTGGTACCTCCCTGCTAAACTTATGGCAAGGCACACATCAGGTCTGGTACACAGCATTGCATACATGATAGAGCCTATGGCTGAAGCATAGGGAACATCTTTCATTTTCTCTCTATCTTCTGTAGTGGTCGGGCATTGAGTCTGACTCAACTTCACACCTTGTAACACAGGCAAGAACCCTTTCTTTGCTTGATCCATTTTGAACTTCTTCAAAATCTTGTCAAGGTATGTGCTTTGTGAAAGTCCAATTAAGCGTTTTGATCTATCTCTACAGATTTTTATGCCTAATATGTAAGCAGCTTCCCCGAGGTCTTTCATCGAAAAACTTTTATTCAAGTATCCCTTTATGCTATCCAGAAATTCTATATCATTTCCAATGAGTAATATGTCATCCACATATAATATCAGAAATGCTACAGAGCTCCCACTCACTTTCTTGTAAATACAGGCTTCTCCAAAAGTCTGTATAAACCCAAATGCTTTGATCACACTATCAAAGCGTTTATTCCAACTCCGAGATGCTTGCACCAGTCCATAAATGGATCGCTGGAGTTTGCACACTTTGTTAGCTCCTTTTGGATCGACAAAACCTTCGGGTTGCATCATATACAACTCTTCTTCCAGAAATCCATTCAGGAATGCGGTTTTTACATCCATTTGCCAAATTTCATAATCATAAAATGCGGCAATTGCTAACATGATTCTGACAGACTTAAGCATCGCTACGGGTGAGAAAGTCTCATCGTAGTCAACTCCTTGAACTTGTCGAAAACCTTTTGCGACAAGTCGAGCTTTGTAGATAGTAACATTACCATCAGCGTCAGTCTTTTTCTTAAAGATCCATTTATTCTCAATTTCTTGCCGATCATCGGGCAAGCCAACCAAAGTCCATACTTTGTTCTCATACATGGATCCCATCTCAGATTTCATGGCTTCAAGCCACTTTGCGGAATCTGGGCTCACCATCGCTTCTTCATAGTTCGTAGGTTCATCATGATCTAGTAGCATGACTTCCAGAACAGGATTACCGTACCACTCTGGTGCGGATCTTACTCTGGTTGATCTACGAGGTACAGTAGTATCTTGATCTAAAGTTTCATGATCATCATCATTAACTTCCTCTCTTATTGGTGTAGGTCTCACAGAAATAGTTTTCTGTGATGTACTATTTCCCAATAACGGAGTAGGTACAGTTACCTCGTCAAGTTCTACTTTCCTCCCACTCACTTCTTTCGAGAGAAACTCCTTCTCAAGAAAGTTTCCGAATTTAGCAACAAAAGTCTTGCCTTCGGATCTGTGATAGAAGGTGTATCCAATAGTTTCCTTTGGATATCTATGAAGACACACTTCTCCGATTTGGGTTCGAGCTTATCAGGTTGAAGCTTTTTCACATAAGCATCGCAGCCCCAAACTTTAAGAAACGACAACTTTGGTTTCTTGCCAAACCATAGTTCATAAGGCGTCGTCTCAACGGATTTAGATGGTGCCCTATTTAACGTGAATGCGGCCGTCTCTAAAGCATAACCCCAAAATGATAGCGGTAAATCAGTAAGAGACATCATAGATCGCACCATATCTAGTAAAGTACGATTACGACGTTCGGACACACCATTACGTTGTGGTGTTCCGGGTGGCGTGAGTTGCGAAACTATTCCACAATTTTTCAAATGTACACCAAACTCGTAACTCAAATATTCTCCTCCACGATCAGATCGTAGAAACTTTATTTTCTTGTTACGATGATTTTCAACTTCACTCTGAAATTCCTTGAACTTTTCAAATGTTTCAGACTTATGTTTCATTAAGAAGATATACCCATATCTGCTTAAATCATCTGTGAAGGTGAGAAAATAACAATATCCGCCACGAGCCTCAATATTCATCGGACCACATACATCGGTATGTATGATTTCCAATAAATCTGTTGCTCTCTCCATAGTACCGGAGAATGGTGTTTTAGTCATCTTGCCCATGAGGCACGGTTCGCAAGTACCAAGTGATTCATAATCAAGTGGTTCCAAAAGCCCATCAGTATGGAGTTTCTTCATGCGCTTTACACCGATATGACCTAAACGGCAGTGCCACAAATAAGTTACACTATCATTATCAACTCTGCATCTTTTGGCTTCAACATTATGAATATGTGTATTACTACTATCGAGATTCAATAAGAATAGACCACTTTTCAAGGGTGCATGACCATAAAAGATATTACTCATATAAATAGAACAACCATTATTCTCTGATTTAAATGAATAACCGTCTCGCATCAAACAAGATCCAGATATAATGTTCATGCTCAACGCTGGCACCAAATAACAATTATTTAGGTCTAATATTAATCCCGAAGGTAGATGTAGAGGTAGCGTGCCGACCGCGATCACATCGACTTTGGAACCGTTTCCCACGCGCATCGTCACCTCGTCCTTTGCTAGTGTCCGCTTATTCTGTAGTCCCTGTTTCGAGTTGCAAATATTAGCAACAGAACCAGTATCAAATACCCAGGTGCTACTGCGAGCATTAGTAAGGTACACATCAATAACATGTATATCACATATACCTTTGTTCACCTTGCCATCCTTCTTATCCGCCAAATACTTGGGGCAGTTCCGCTTCCAGTGACCAGTCTGCTTGCAGTAGAAGCACTCAGTTTCAGGCTTGGGTCCAGACTTGGGTTTCTTCTCTTGAGCAGCAACTTTCTTGCCGTTCTTCTTGAAGTTCCCTTTCTTCTTCCCTTTGCCCTTTTTCTTGAAACTAGTGGTTTTGTTAACCATCAACACTTGATGCTCCTTCTTGATTTCTACCTCTGCAGCTTTCAGCATAGCGAAGAGCTCGGGAATAGTCTTGTTCATCCCTTCCATATTATAGTTCATCACAAAGCTCTTGTAGCTTGGTGGCAGTGATTGGAGAATTCTGTCAATGACGCAATCATCCGGAAGTGTAACTCCCAATTGAATCAAGTGATTATTATACCCAGACATTTTGAGTATATGCTCACTGACAGAACTGTTCTCCTCCATCTTGCAGCTATAGAACTTATTGGAGACTTCATATCTCTCAATCCGGGCATTTGCTTGAAATATTAACTTCAACTCCTGGAACATCTCATATGCTCCATGACGTTCAAAACGTCGTTGAAGTCCCGGTTCTAAGCCGTAAAGCATGGCACACTGAACTATTGAGTAGTCATCAGCTTTGCTCTGCCAGACGTTCATAACTTCTGGTGTTGCTCTTGCAGCAGGCCTGGCACTCAGCGGTGCTTCCAGGACGTAATTCTTCTGTGCAGCAATGAGGATAATCCTCAGGTTACGGACCCAGTCCGTGTAATTGCTACCATCATCTTTCAACTTTGCTTTCTCAAGGAACGCATTAAAATTCAACGGAACAATAGCACGAGCCATCTATCTACAATCAACATAAACAAGCAAGATACTATCAGGTACTAAGTTCATGATAATTTTTAAGTTCAGTTAATTTACTTAAGAACTCCCACTTAGATAGACATCCCTCTAATCCTCTAAGTGATCACGTGATCCAAATCAACTAAACCATAACCGATCATCACGTGAGATGGAGTAGTTTTCAATGGTGAACATCAATATGTTGATCATATCTACTATATGATTCACGCTCGACCTTTCGGTCTCCGTGTTCCGAGGCCATATCTGTATATGCTTGGCTCGTCAAGTATAACCTGAGTATTCCGCGTGTGCAACTGTTTTGCACCCGTTGTATTTGAACGTAGAGCCTATCACACCCGATCATCACGTGGTGTCTCAGCACGAAGAACTTTTGCAACGGTGCATACTCAGGGAGAACACTTCTTGATAATTTAGTGAGAGATCATCTTATAATGCTACCGTCAATCAAAGCAAGATAAGATGCATAAAAGGATAAACATCACATGCAATCAATATAAGTGATATGATATGGCCATCATCATCTTGTGCTTTGTGATCTCCATCTCCGAAGCACCGTCATGATCACCATCGTCACCGGCGCGATACCTTGATCTCCATCGTAGCATCGTTGTCGTCTCGCCAATCTTATGCTTCCACGACTATCACTACCGCTTAGTAATAAAGTAAAGCATTACATCGCGATTGCATTGCATACAATAAAGCGACAACCATATGGCTCCTGCCAGTTGCCGATAACTCGGTTACAAAACATGATCATCTCATACAATAAAATTAGCATCATGCCTTGACCATATCACATCACAACATGCCCTGCAAAAACAAGTTAGACGTCCTCTACTTTGTTGTTGCAAGTTTTACGTGGCTGCTACGGGCTTAAGTAAGAACTCATCTCACCTACGCATCAAAACCACAATGATAGTTCGTCAAATAGACTCCGTTTTAACCTTCTCAAGGACCGGGCGTAGTCACACTTGGTTCAACTAAAGTTGGAGAGGCAGTCTTCCGCAAGCCATCTATGTGCAAAGCACGTTGAGGGAACCGGTCTCGCGTAAGAGTACGCGTAAGGTTGGTCCGGATCGTCTCGTCCAACAATACCGCCGAACCAAAGTATGACATGCTGGTAGGCAGTATGACTTGTATCGCCCACAACTCACTTGTGTTCTACTCGTGCATATAACATCAAACCATAAAAACCTAGGCTCGGATGCCACTGTTGGGGAACGCAGTAATTTCAAAAAATTTCCTACGCACACGCAGGATCATGGTGATGCACAGCAATGAGAGGGGAGAGTGTTGTCTACGTACCAACGCAGACCGACTGCGGAAGCGATCACACAACGTAGAGGAAGTAGTCGTACGTCTTCTTCCCGATCCGACCGATCCAAGCACCGTTACTCCGGCACCTCCGAGTTCTTAGCACACGTTCAGCTCGATGACGTTCCTCGGGCTCCGATCCAGCAAAGCGTCGAGGAAGAGTTCCGTCAGCACGACGGCGTGGTGACGATCTTGATGTACTACCGACGCAGGGCTTCGCCTAAGCACTGTAACGGTATGATCGAGGTGGAATTTGGTGGCAGGGGGCACCGCACACGGCTAAGGAACGATCTCAAGGATCAACTTGTGTGTCTTGGGGTGTCCCCTGCCCCCGTATATAAAGGTTGGAGGGAGGGGGGCTGGCCGGCCAAAGAGGGGAGGCGCAGGAGGAGTCCTACTCCCACCGGGAGTAGGACTCCCCCCTCCAATCCTATTCCAACTAGGACTCCTTGGGAAAAAGGGAGAGGGAAAGAGAGAGAGGTGGCCGGCCACCTCTCCTAGTCCTAATAGGACTAGGGGAGGGGGGGAGGTGCGCAGCCCTCCTTGGCAGCCCCTTTCACATTTCCACAATGGCCCATGTAGGCCCATTTGGCTCCCGGGGGGTTCCGGTAACCCTCCCGGTAATCCGGTAAAATCCCGATTTCACCCGGAACACTTCCGATGTCCAAACATAGACTTCCAATATATCAATCTTTACGTCTCGACCATTTCGAGACTCCTCGTCATGTCCGTGATCTCATCCGGGACTCCGAACAACCTTCGGTACATCAAAATGCATAAACTCATAATAACTGTCATCGTAACGTTAAGCGTGCGGACCCTACGGTTCGAGAACAATGTAGACATGACCGAGACACATCTCCGGTCAATAACCAATAGCGGGACCTGGATGCCCATATTGGCTCCTACATATTCTACGAAGATCTTTATCGGTCAGACCGCATAACAACATACGTTGTTCCCTTTGTCATCGGTATGTTACTTGCCCGAGATTCGATCGTCGGTATCCAATACCTAGTTCAATCTCGTTACTGGCAAGTCTCTTTACTCGTTCCGTAATACATCATCTCATAACTAACATCTTAGTTATTATGCTTGCAAGGCTTATGTGATGTGTATTACCGAGAGGGCCCAGAGATACCTCTCCGACAATCGGAGTGACAAACCCTAATCTTGAAATACGCCAACCCAACATCTACCATTGGAGACACCTGTAGTACTCCTTTATAATCACCCAGTTATGTTGTGACGTTTGGTAGTACCCAAAGTGTTCCTCCGGTAAACGGGAGTTGCATAATCTCATAGTTATAGGAACATGTATAAGTCATGAAGAAAGCAATAGCAACATACTAAACGATCGGGTGCTAAGCTAATGGAATGGGTCATGTCAATCAGATCATTCAACTAATGATGTGACCTCGTTAATCAAATAACAACTCTTTGTTCATGGTTAGGAAACATAACCATCTTTGATTAACGAGCTAGTCTAGTAGAGGCATACTAGTGACACTCTGTTGGTCTATGTATTCACACATGTATTATGTTTCCGGTTAATACAATTCTAGCATGAATAATAAACATTTATCATGATATAAGGAAATAAATAATAACTTTATTATTGCCTCTAGGGCATATTTCCTTCAAAATTAACTAAATATGTGGGAAATTTTGAAAATTCGCAAATTTTTGCTGGGGAATGAAATATTCTTAATCCAAAAATTAATAGCCATACTAAAACAAATTTAAAAATAAATTAGTACTATGTCATGTTAAATCCAATGAAATACGTATAACATATCAGTGAAGAACAAAAACAAAAAAAGGAACTTATATCCCATTTGCTATAAATTTTTTTGGAATTTTCAACCCCTTTTGATATTACTTTTAACAGACATTGACCATACTCTTAAGCCAGGCCGGAATGCATCCCTCCTCGTCTTGAAAGATTTGCAGCCCAGTAATTCGGAGAAAACAAATAGGCCTAGCTTGGGTATTCTTCAAAAAGAAATACTGGGCTACCTATTTTCCCAAAGAACTGGTGCATGAGCATTTAGCTTTATTTATTTATTTATTTATTTACTTATTTATGTTTAGGGGACCATGAGCATGTACCTAGGCCGGATTCATGTGAGAGCCTCCCTTCTAGTTAATTATGGGCTTCTCTATTGGGCCTTCATCAGTGGGCTGCATCTTATCAACAAGTGGAAATGTGTTCCGAATTTCAAAAAAAAGTGTTCCGTACGATAAATAGTATGCGCTACGTACGGTACGGGGCACTAAAGGGTCGAACCGTGCAACGACTTCCAAAACATTGTGTTTGTCATTCTAACAACACATTTATTCAACCAATAGACGAAATATACTAGTGATTGTACATTGAAAACAGCAGCAGCAGCAACCAAGGCTAGGGGTGCAACAGAAGCAGTAAGCAGGCCAGAAGAGTGAAGACACAGCTCTCTCTTCCAAACCAAACATCAGCCATCATTACAAAAGGGCTACCAGAAAAGAACAAGTGTATGCATCAAACTAAATAAAGATCCTACTACACCAACTGTACGCATCTAACTAACTGGCTCAGTTAGACGTTACTATTTTTTTTGAAACGGAGGCAAAAGAATTGCCTCGTTGATTAATTAAGAAGAAGAGAATTTCCTGGATAATCTATGGAAAACCAGGCTAAAAC
Organism: Triticum monococcum; assembly: GCA_034509565.1. Taxonomy (NCBI): domain Eukaryota; kingdom Viridiplantae; phylum Streptophyta; class Magnoliopsida; order Poales; family Poaceae; genus Triticum; species Triticum monococcum. The sequence continues at coordinate 395,666,399 of CM067845.1, read as the reverse complement.
CGAAGATGTTACTATTTATTAAGCTGCAGTGGAGTCGCAGATGGAGAGGAGTGGGAAACTTCACTGGTTCGGGCACGCGGCAGCACAGCCGCGGTGTCGCCCACGGGAGACAGGAGCAAGAACAGAGGTTGAAGAAGGAGCGCGGCTGTTGGATTAACATCCAACGGTCCAGCTGCTAGAATCATTTGTTGATTAAGTTGACAAAGCCGTGCGTACACGTCCGCTTAGTAGGACCACAAGTCAGTCACCAAATCTGACGGGTCCCAGCTGTCAACGGGATGAATAATTTTTTTCACAAAACAAGGAGGCACTTCCTTTCGTGCGAACATACAGCCGGTGGGTCCCAGCTGTTAGGTGGAGGAAACATTTTTTCAGCTTAATAAGGAGGAACTTTCCTTGCGTGCGACCATGGACCTCGTGGGTCCCAGCCGTTAGGCTCTCCACGTAAAGTCCTCTTCCGATGACTCTCGTTTGTTGACCACGCCGCACCGAACGCAGCGAAGCGGTGGACGACGGTGAGGCCCTGGACAGGAATGACTCGAAGATGGGAAAACGCGGCAGTGGAGTCGTAGATTGAGAGGAGGAGAAGGGTTCTAACTGGTTCTGTTGCGCCATGGGGCTGTAGTCTGTGGAGAATAACAGGAGGTGTCGAGGGGTGGAGGGATAGCCTGGCCGACGGTGGGGTAGCGCTTCACAGCGATGCATGCTAAGCAGAGCCGCTAGCCGCCGAAGGCCGGACCAGGCGGTCCCGGCGACGCTGGAGGAAGAATACGAGAGATTGAAGGTGCATGTCGGCCGTTGGATATAAATCCAATGGTTGTGGATGACACAATCATTTGTTGACCAAGTTGACAACGCCCTACGTAGGCTTTGACCTATTGGCCCACATGTTAGCGTGTAAAAATGTGGCATATATTTAACCCATGTTTTCTAGAATGTATAGTCCATTTGCTGGTCTGGGTGAACAAATAATTTCGCGTCAATCAGGCCCATTTATATTTTCTAAGAAATCCCAGCCCATTTGCACTTCCTTGAAATACACGTATTAGGTGGGCTCGTTATATATACTCCCTCCGTCTGGAAATACTTGTCATCAAAATGGATAAAAGGGATGTATCTATATGTATTTTAGTTTTAGATACATCCCTTTTTGTCCATTTTGATGACAAGTATGTTCGGACGGAGGGAGTATAATGTTATGTTAGAAGGAGCAATTAATATCAAAGAATAAACTGGAGAGGCACATTTTTTATACATATCACTAAGAAATTAGCGAGTTATTGCTCAAAATAAAAATGAGCGCGTTATTATTAAATTGGTCCTTAAAATCTTCGCAAGCTTTTGTACGCAATCACCAGGATTTTCCTTGCCTGTGAGTCAAAAACAACCAGGATTTTCCTTGCCAACTTCCGTTAAACATTTACTTTTATAAGTTGGGATGTTTTTATAATGTATATATAAGTCTCTATGAAATATACGGTAATAGTAATAATATAAATATATATAATGTGGTTAGAAGGGAAAACATAAATTGGACACAACATTACTTTTATAAGAGACCTGCGTTTTATACCCCCACAGTAGGCATACTAACAAGTTCACACACAAATACAATAGAAAAGGTAAACATTCATATCAAACTCAGGTTCACAGGACACGTTCATATCCATAGCCAACATTCATAATCAACAACTCCAAAGATTCATATATACACAAGCTCAGCATATCTATGCATCCAAATGATTGATAGATCACACGACAATATTCATACATAATTTACAAAAAGATTCAGATATACACATGTTTAGTATGTTTATGCATCCAAATGATTGAGATCACAGACAATATGATCCATGGACGAACTTTAATTACCTAGGGTACAGACTGGTAAATGGTGTTCAATCGGAGGTACTTCTTGCTAAAATTAGTTCTTGTACGAGTAAACTTTCGAGTACATAAGAGGCAGCACAGACAATCTGAACTTTGCTTGTAGGTTTATCCTCAAATAGTGGCCTCGTGCCCAGGGAGGTTTGAGCAACTTGGCCACTACTTTCATCCAACCAGTTTACTGGGTCATCTTGGTCATGTATCTCGCCAAAATTCTACATTGAAGACGAGAAAGGAGGCGGTTGAGAAAATGAACCACCCAAATTTTTTGTGCAGTTCAACTGAAATGGAGCATCCTTGGCGTGCAGACTGATTAAGTGCCAGATGAATATACGCGTCAACCAACTTGTCTGGAATCTTTAGACTCCATGCCATATAGTTCTCTACCATATGTGTCGATAACCAAACGACACAAGTTGGGACCAAAGACTGGACTGCATTTTTCTGGACTATGCACCAAGCAATATTTTTGGCGTTCACTCTCCTAACACTTGGAGTTTGACAATTGGTTGACGTCGGTTGATACTCGAATGAATATGGGCACTTCTTGTCAACGTCGATGCTTGTCTGATTGAACTTTGGAGTACATAGCAGCAGCATAAGTACCTGTCCATCTGATCATTTTGTGCAGGTCTACTGAAATCACCCGATGTAATGATTTGCCTGCGAGTTCAGGCTCCAAATTACTCCTTTATGAAATCGGTTAACAGTAGCACAATACCAAATTACCAATACATATGACAAGCACAATAATCAGGATAAAGACCAGTACCAACATGTGTGAGGTAGCATATCAATTACTATTTCCTTTGACTGGAAGCCGAGATAAGCCAAGCAACTGACGGCAAAGGAAGAAAGCATGCAGAGTTTAGCGACTGACAGGAAAGGACGGAAGCTATCGAGGCAATGAAGCACCCAAAGTTTTTGTGCAGTTCCACCAAAATCAAGCATCCCTGTTGGCAAATATATTGAGAGAGTGAGATTACTGTAATAGTGGGACTAGTTTATGAAACATACACTAACAAATAGAAGCACCCTCGTTATTTTAACGGGTAAAGTTAGCAACATAGTAGTCTTGCTTAAAGAGAGGTATTAGTTTATTTAATCAGTGCCAATTAGCTCAACTCAACACTCAAAGCATTGCCATTTATCATAGGTTGCAAAACTTTAACGTGCAAAGATAAAGGAGTTTCCCATGACAGTAGCACGATACAAATAGAGATGACAACAAACTAATATGGATGAAGGCCTTAGGCCCGTAGCAACCTAAGAAAAAAAGCTTATTCATGTAGTCCCAAAAGAGATGATAAAGCACTCACTTGAATCACACAATAGTATATATTTTTGTGCACTTCAAATGTATGGTTGAAATCACTCTTGTTTACCAATGCTGAGATTATATCGAAAGATTATCAAGAACTTCCAGCAGAGTTAAAGCACTGGCTGGGATACAGTTCATTGTATTGTCTTGTGTAGTTCCATTTAATGTATGATTGGCACAACATGATCCCTGTTTGCACAAGTAGGAACAAGGTGAAACCTTCATTAGCTTAGTGAGAAAGGATAGGAAGACATTAGCATATTACTCAACCAGTAGCATCAAATTCATGATGGACAATACACAAAACATTGCCTCATTGAACCAATGACAATAAATTGACATGCAAAACAATAGCACTATTATGTCATGACACTAATAATATTCCCTCCCTGCTCCACCACATGATTCACATCCATAGACAAACATACACACGTACATGATTCAGCATAGGGTCCTACTAAAGATTTGTTTAACTCCAACAGGAAAATTAAGCAGTAATAAATTAGTGGTACTTAAGTACTCCTAATTAATTAAGTGAGACAGAAGAAGTGGAAGGGCTCCCTGGAGGATCGTCTCACATGTAAGGTAGTCGTTGCCGGAGCCCTTGAATGGCCTCGACTGAGGCCTCTGGCTTCAGCAAGATCGCCTTGGCACTGTTTATTCTTCTTCTTCTTCCTCTTCATGCTCTGTTTCTGTTTCTCCTCACCAGTTGGTGAAACCAAGTACATGATTGGCCTTCTAATTTAGAATTGGTTTTGTTAGTGAGGGAGTACAAGTGTACTAGTAAAAACGGCATTATTTTCTCATGGCAGTCGGAAAATAGAGATGAACACATGCATTAAATATCATTCTTACATAAAGGAAGGTTATGGCGCCAATATGGATGATGAGGATTGGAACACAGATCTCCCTTTGTGCAGTTCCACCAAAATGAACCAACTGTTCCATTCTAACATTCCAGTTAAACAACACAAAAGTCACTTCTTTTAAGAAGAGTTTTGTGCAGTGCACCAAAAGGTCGCAACAGCAACCAGGTGAATCGGATATCCCTGTTTGCACAAAAAGTCACAAAGGAAACAGTCAGAGTCTCAAACAATTACAGGCAAAAACGTTTAGCTAAACTTGTCATGGCTTATAACAGTGGGTGCACCAGCAGTCCAGCACCATGTACGTAAACAGGGGCATAAAGTGATGATTCATAGTTTTTTGCCCCGAGAAACAAACATCCAAGAAACATATCTGGGTTGGTCCCATTTTTGTTCACTCTAGCCACCTACTCCTATGTGTGGATAGCAAATCTAGTCCTGGTCATACCATTGTGTACAGCACTACCCCTATATTTCCCTTTTCGACCAAGAGACCGCTTGGATGACCAGTCTGTACTACTTTCACCCCCTTTCCTTCCTGTTTGTACCAAGTCCGATGTACATACTAAATTCCCCCACCCCCACTTTATTTCTTGTTTGAACCAAGTACTCCCTCCGTCCGGAATTACTTCATTTCGACGACGGCCTAAACGCTGCCCCTCCTCCCCTTCACCGGCGGAGGGGGATACGCCCAGATCTGTAACCAGCGGTGAGGATAGAAAGCCAGTGTTTTTTGAAGGGAGAAAGACAGTGTTACTACCCCTATCTTGTTTAAATCTGGCAGGATGAGAGTGTGTGAATAGAGCAACCCTAGCAAGCCAGCGCGGAGGCTCCGGCCTATATATACGTAGTGAGCAACCCTAGCAAGCAAGCAACCCCTATCTTCGTCAACTCGTACACGACCGAGAAATTTGATTACTACAACGCCCTCTCCCTCGCAGACTGAGCTCTGGTGCCTTAACTGCACCTGCCTTTGGCTGCATGACAGGAGGGCCAACCACCTGTTGGGCCCACCTGTCATGGACGCAAAGGTAGGAGCACTAACTTGAAGCTTTCGCTATCCCTCCCGCACGAGGTGGACGGACATGCAGTAGTGGATTCGATACTGTAGAAGTAGGAGTAACATCATTATTGTTCGTCTTCTCAAAGAGGCGAAGAGCCAAGCGCAAGCCGAACGTGGCAGTTGCAAACGCTCACGTGGTGCGGTTCCTTGGAGTACCAACCAGGCTCTTGCATGAGACAAAATTGCTATTGTTTAACAATTAAACTCCATTATCCATTGGTTGATACTCATTCTGCATAGGTCCACGCGCTTAGCACTGTTTCCTCCTGGGGTCACCAATGTTTATTTGCTAATTAATAGCATTGCATGCAATGAACTAGCCATTGCAAGTCATTAAAAGCATGCACACCTCTCATCTCTTATTGGTTGATATGTCAAGAAACAAGAAACAAGGTAGAAGTTAATGCACCGTGCCTAAGTGTTTTGGGACTATTTGGTTTTCGTAAGATGACTTACACACCTAGAAGAAGGGAGTAGTATAGCCCTGTAAACCGGAAAGGATTATTTGCCTTTCTAGAGATTTCAACAAGTGACTAGACTACACCGTGTGCAGTACTCCCTCCCTTCCAGTTTATAGGGCTCAAATCTCAAATCTCATGAACCAAGGCATTTTGCGATAGGAGGAATGTATCTCGTACTTTACAAAACTACCCTAATTAAACTCATGCATTAATTACGTAGTTCTCTCGTTTTCCTCTCTGCCTTGGTCGCGGTGCACAATATTGAGCACTCCTATATGACTAGCCGCTCTATCTACATGAGGGACATTTCAAAGCATCCGGGCCCGCGTGCCATCCACCAAATCACAATGAGGTGCTACAGTCGAGACTCACCTGTAACCCCGGTGTGGCCGTCATGACCCGTCATATCACAAAACCCACACCTTTACCAGCAGCGGTAAGGTGGCCTCCAAGTTGGACTGGACGAAGCAACCATCATTTCACTAGAATGCTCGTTCAAGCCCTTTCTTCCCTTTCTTGAAGAAAACCTCACTCCAGGCTACTCACTTCTGCCATTTTTCTTCTGTACTGACGAAGAAAAGGTAGGCGAATCAGTTATGCTGCTATATTTTCATTTCAAGAATCTTCTTTTTGCGAAGCACCGACCGATTCTCACATCGTGTTCTTTTCCCGTTTTCATTGCGATTGTGGTTTCCTTTCGATTGCTTTTTGTTTGTCAGTTCATTGATGAATCCTGGAGCACTAGGCAAAGAGTTGCTGGCGGACAACCCATTGGAGACAGCGATCTCCAGGAAGTGAGCACCGACCAACGAGTTGACCATGTTGGCGGGCCAACCCGTGGAGATGAAGAACTCCAAGAAACAAGCATTGGCCAAAGAGTTGAAGACGTTGGCGGACGAACTCCTCAAAGGAAGTTAGAACAACGGCAAGGGCCCCACCGTGCCTACCCCAGGAACTCTGATTGCCACCTATATGAGGCTCAAGACCAAGTTTGAGGAGATAGTCGCCGTTGAGAAGCAGTATTCCCCTGGCAAGGTGATGGCCCCCATCGAGGATGAGGAGATGGCCCCCTGAGGGATGAGATCCCCCGGTGAGCTGCACAAGGTAAAAAGTAATGGCTTATTACCATAGTTGTGGTTTTTGATTATTTGCAATGTGCTTGCTAATATGTTAGGGTTGTGCAGGTGTCGGTGGACGTCCTTGATGATTCCGATGTCGTGGCTCGTCCTGTTGGCATCACCCCGGAGATCGATTTCAATGCCACTGTCCATCCTGTGAACATCACCCCAGAGATTGATTCCGATGTCGCGGCCAGTCCTGCGGACATCGCCCCAGAAATCGATTCCCATGCCATTGTCCGTGCTGTGGTCATTGCCCGAGAGATCGATGACAAGAAATAGTTGGTCGCGCTAATCCTTCAGGGTAGTTTGCATTGCCCTGTGTTTAATTACCAGAACGATGTGTGTTATCAAACCATCTTAGGGCTCGTGCACTGTCTTGTGTGGGCGGATCTTGCTACTTTTGTTTGATAGTGAATCATGCGATGGATCATGCGAACCCTCTCCGAGTTATGGAAACAGATGTATCCTCACCAGCTTTAGATGTAATATATGGCATGATTAGATGTAGTTTGAACTATTTATCATATCAGCAGGGCTTGTTTGATGATTCTTGGTGTTAGTAGGCTAGCTACTGTGCGAGCTATAGTACTTGCAAAACACTCACCGAAGAGAAACGTTGGGGCTGATGAGCTCGTGGTACGCTTATACTTATCCCTCGTCGATCGACCAATAGCCCTAGCTCCTAAAATTATAGGCTTAGCGATCGATGACCTAGGCGGGCTAGTTTGGCCTAGTGGGTTTCAATGATATGACATGCAACACAAAATCATAGCAGTGTAGAGACGTACTCCCTCCGTTCCAAAATAGATGACCTAGGCGGGCTAGTTTGCCCTAGTGGGTTTTAGTGATATGACGTGGTACAGTGCCGTCCAGTCTTCGTGTGTGGTAGCAGTATTGCGGGTACAGTAAGTTTTCTTGAAGAAGCGGAATTCAACGAAGTCATGATGGTTCCTTCGTCCGAACAACTTACAGTGGGAAAGATTGGGACTACGATACGACCGGGGTAGACCAGGATAATTTTGTGCATGGCAGGTGGACCAGGATGGTCGACGTCCCACATGTCGGTGAATGAAAGTATTCTTTCCGATATAGAGGACGAGCAACGAGTATTCATTGTTTATTTTTGATGAAAGCTATTGTCTCCACTATTGCGATGGAGGAGTGTGAAACACGGTAGCCCAGTGAACTTGGCATGTGCACCACTCCCTCCTTCCTCATGTAATGCCCAGGTTACAACTTTTTCTCACTTTCTCTCTATCTATTTCCTCTCAAATGTTTTTTACCTTTCTTTTTTAAGACACAATTGTTTTTATGCCTTTTTTTAGAATTATTTTTTTATACCTAGGAGCACGTGTAGAGACGGGCTCTTGCAGAGCCCACTCCTTGACTTTGTCAATGCCTCTCTCTCCTCCACATAAGGAGTACTACTTGCTATGCATGCATGCGGCGGGCAACTGGCGTCTTGAGGGGCCAGGGCGGTGAGAGCGGGCTCCGGAAGCGGTCCGGACTCTAGCATAATTTTGGTTTTTACAGTATTTCTTTCTCCATTGACAGGTAGGCCTGCGTAGATAGATAAAGAACACGAGCTGATGAGGCGCATGCAGATTGTTTGACTGATCAACCAGACAAATACGGAGCTATTCGCTGAGCCAGTGACCGTATAATCACCATATCTCATATACAATGATCAAAGTGAGCTATCAAGACAAGTTCGATGATGGCCAATGCATTTTACTCGGTAATAAATGACCAGGATTGAAGGGGAATCCAAATTTGCTTCGTCTTCTGTCCTTGAGCTCTTGACAAACCAATGCACTATACGGTTGTCCGGCAACTCCACCCCAGAGCTCTCACCAAGTGTCTTTCATGCCACCGCGCCGCACACTAACCGATAAGGCAGCGATGGCATCCCGCCGCGCCGAGTTCCTCGCCGCCCACGACCGCACACAAAATGGTAGGGAAGCGATGGCATCCTGCCGTGCCGAGTTCATCGCCGCTCGCGACCTCACAATTATGTGGGAGGAATTTGAAGATGCCAAGGCCGAATGGGCGGTAGAGCAAGAGGCGGCCAAAGCCGCACAGAGGGAGCGGAAAAGTCAGAAAGCACTTAAGAAAAGAGAGGCCCGCTGCCGCAAGAAAGAAAAGGACGCACGCGCTGCTGCGGAGAGGTCGGTGGAGATCCAAGCACGGTCGGGTGTCGCCGACAAAGCCGGGAAGGAGAATGACGGCATCTGGCCAGCATGTGTGAAGTAGTAGTACTAGTAGTTAGTGTGTGTGACTGTGTGTCTGAGTACGAGCATGTACGAGTACTACTAGTTACTATTGTAGTTTTTAGAACAAATTACCAGTACATTAGCCTAGACTAAATGGAAAAATTCCTATCCTAAGCATCAAATGGCATCTCTTTCTCTATAGGAATTGAGATGCATGTCATCTCACTTCCTATGATTTTCATATTCCTATCCTATGAACGAAAGCAGGCCTCTGTTGGAGTAACTACTGTAGCTACCAGTACTGCTGGTACAGTAGTTTTCTTCAAGAAGCGAAATTCAACGAAGTCATGATGGTTCCTTCGTCCAAGCAACTTCAAAGTGGGAAGTGGGCCTGTAATTTGATGGCTTGTTAGTCATTGTTACTACGGCGCGACGACTTGGGTGACTCCCTTGGAGTTCTGCGTGCATGGCAAGTGGACCAGGATGGTCAACGTCCCACATGTTGGCGAATGGAATAATTCTTTCTGATATCGAGGAGAAAGGAAACCGCGTGGTATAGTATCACTACTGATTGGTTCACAAAAAAATAGTATCACTGCCGATTTATAATTAATTTTTATTTCTGATGAATGCTAGCGTTTCAACTCTTACGACGAAGGGTGCCAAACACGGCACGTGCTGGATGTCCCACACATCAGCGAAAGGAGTGGGACATGAACAGCGTGGTAGAGCCCAGCGTGAAAAAACAGCATGGTAGAGCGTCTCCACTTCTTCCACTTCTGGGTCGGAGACCACACGTAGTAGTACTTAGTGGTATGAAAGATACAAAGTGTGACCTGGAGACAAAGACACGTCTAGTTGGAAGGTCTCGGGGCACATACACGTAAACAAATATAAAAGTTAATGTGTGCCTCCAACTAATATAGTAGTAGTAGAGTACTTAGGCACGTACTCCATAACATCACCGTGCATTGCACGTACAACATTTAGTGGTAGTACGTAGTAAGAGACAAATGCCGCCCAAGAGTTCCCTTCTCGACCTACTTTTGGGTGTTTGGTAGAGTGTATGGAGGGTGCATGAGTCCACACTAGTTTAGCACAAATACACTAGAAGCATGCATGAAGAGATCATGCATGAAGAGGGGTGTTGAGTTGAGCATGCATGAAGAGGGAACAACTATGCTGAGATGAGAACGCAACCAAACGCACCCTATATGCCACGCATGGTCATACAATTTGTGCCTTTCTACTTCACTTATTGCGCTACATTACTCAGGTTCGTACATCCACTCCTGGGTACATGTTCGTCTCGTAGTTCCACTCCCACGTGTTCTTCATATAGATGGAACGATCCTTGCATAACACGTGCACCTTGATGCTAGATGTCTCGCGTGTTGGCAAAAGGATGAACAAAGCTCACGTAAAAAAATAGAGTGGAAGAACATAGATTCCGGACGACCGTGAAGGAGCAAGGAACCTCGTGGCGGAGCATCAGCACTCATAATATTTAATATTATTCAGCGATATAAAATTAACCAATCATCTCCATAGTGGACAGGAAGAGTACAAAACACGGCAGCCCAGTGTAGTATCATACTAGTACATGGCTAACCCACACTATAACCATATTTCTTGGCTTCCATGCGACACCTATCTCTAGTAATCCAGCAGCATGTATCTCTTCTCCCTCCTCGTCTCTATTAAAGTGCGGCGGGCTGGCGTTTCTGCCGTCTATTGAGGTCGGTTAACTATCACATGTTAGCGACATGCCAAGAGCATTCTAAAAAAATTCCTTTCACGTTCCGTTTTCAAAAAGAAATAAATCCTTTCACGTACGAATTTGCCTGTATGCTTTGAGCAACTTGCATGTCCTATACTGCTCCTGTTTGATACTCTAACTTAGCTAGAGGTTAGACTAACTCATGACTAACCCTGAACTAACTGTAGCCAAAGAGGTGTTTGGGTGACAGGGTTAGATTGACAATAAATGCGCTTCATGGAGAGAGAAAAGTGATTTTTCAGTGGTCCCAATGAGAACTATCTCCAGTTAGCACCTCTTGGGTGGGATAGTTTTTTTTGGTGGGTTCGGTGCAACTTTCTCCAATTTAAACCCTCATGCTTGGATAGTTTAGGGCTATTTGAGCCCCGACTAGATCAAACTCACTCTAACCCATGGATCCAAACAGGACCTATGGCCAGTCTCGACGCGGAGCAGTCACGTGCACCGGGAAGCGGCGCTCTCTCGGCCGTCGCGCCACTTCAAAGCCAGCGCCAGTGAGAGGTCGCCTCCGCTCTAGCCGGGTATTAATGCGGCATTGACGCTCCAGGGTGACACTGACCGTTTCACGCGGGAAGCGCGCGCTGGCAAGGGAGTATAGGTTTTGAACCGTTTCAAGTGTAGTACTGGTAGTTTGCAAAACTACTCAATTATTGCACTCAGTTTCCTAATAAATTGTGGTAAAAAACGTTACTCCATGACCCGCTTCCCTTATCCTTCCTCTTCCACCGCACGCGCACGTCCGCGGGAAGCGACCGGTCAACCCTTATATAGGAGTGCTAGCACAAAAAGATGCATGCATGACCACTAAAATTTCCATATTAAAGCGCCGCTCCGGCGGGAGTATGGCATATGTTGTTACCTTCGGCCCGCCCATGGCTACCGGGCGACGGCGACCAGAGAAGAGGCGGTGGGAGGGGAATGAATGCAGCTACTGTTTGGGTTCGCCTTCCGGCTTAAATAAATGTGCAGCATCACATGTACCCGCGGGTGAACAAATTGTAACATACGTGTCTGCTTAAGTGGGCATCATGTAACTGGTGTGTGTGTGTGAGAGATTCTGAGAGATAGAGTGCGTGTGTGTGACTCTACTCTTCGGACATGTACACAACCTTTTGCATCGGGATATAAGTATAATGGTATTTACTTTAGCTAGTGATTTACGTGGCCATGTTAACGTGGTTGTGTCAAAAAAATGTCACTTCCTGCTTGTGATTTGCATTATATAATTACAAGCAAGATTCTCGTGCATTGCATGGAACATCAATATGCATTTTTTTACAGAATACCTGTTGTGATTGACCCATGCAGGAGTAATCCCATGTGTAAAAACTAATGATATCTCAAGAATTTTATCGGAAAACTGGTATATCGAGAATGTCATCGAAAAAATGAAAGATGAGAGATAAGGCGAGGAGGAATGGAGCGTGGTGGTGACTGGTGGTCAGAATGGGAGGATGCATGGGGATGGACGGCGCCGGCAGGCGGCAGCGGCCACCATGCATGCTAGATTGTTCCAGAGACTTATTCCTTTTTTAATTGCTGAGCAATGAGGTTGCGAGATATAATGATGTGGAGAGATGTGCCGGTATCTTTTGTAAAATTATCATAGTTTGCTTTCTATCCTCAGATATAGATCATACGGTCTGTATTACAAGATGGCAGGCACACCATCACCACCAACTCGTTTTTTATAAGGGTACAGATGATAAGTTTGCTGACTACTAAAGTAAAGTGGAATTTGTTCATGTTATGCAAGTAAATAAAGGTGATTGTTTATCTTACGGGTAAGGTTGGATGAAGGGTGGTAGGAACAAATGCTCCGCCTAGAGCATGTGTGTGTGAGATGCAGTCTTAGTGTGTGTGTGGGGGTGTGTGAGAGAGAGAGAGTGAGAGAGGAGAGAGAGATGGAGTCTTAGGTTGTGAGTGTGTGTGAGAGATAGGGAGAGAGATGGAGTCTTAGTGTGTGTGTGGGGGGGGGCGTGCGTGCTTGCGCGTGCGTGTGTGTGTGTGTTTGTGTGTGTGTGAGAGAGAGATGGAGTCTTAGTGTGTGTGTTGGGGGGTGCGTGTGTGTGTGTGTGTGTCGCGGGGTCCTCTGTGGAGGATGTAATTTAAGTGTGCATGGCTTTCATCATGGAGAGGTGATGTGTATGGCAGAGGCCAACAACGATGGGGTGCGAGAGAGAAAATGCCCGTAGAGAAGGAAGAGAAGGTGTGTGCGCGTGAGAGGAGTCGACTTCGAGAGAACGTGTTTGTTTGAGAGACACCGAGGAAGGCTACTATATATCGATGGTGCATGCAGGCGGGAATTAAACTAAGGGATGGTCTTATTGGTTTCGGGGATACAGGGGAAGAGTGAGAGGTGGGGGGGTAGCTAGAAGGAGATTGTTAAGTGTGAATGTGTGTTTTACCCATCCAGGCGGAAGTTATGTGCACAAAAGATGAGAACGATTCGATGTGGTGTTAGGATTGAGGGTAATTAACTACGTATGGAGACATAGAGACCTTGAACGTGCATGTGTGAGAGGTATACATGTATACATGGGATGTGTGTGTGTGTGTGTGCGCGCGCATGATCGAGATAAAATAAAGAAGACATAAGTCATAAGATCAACGACATGGGAGAGACGGATCGGTATGACAATATGCATGCATGTGAGAATGCATGGAAGAAGTCCCGACAATTGAGCATGTGTTTTTGTCTTTAAGAGATAGTGGCGTGGGCTGGAGCATGCATCTATGGCGAGCAGAGGGAGTGAGGCGCAACGATTGTGCAAAAGAGACCAACCTATAAATGCGTATCTATGGAGAGACATATATAGTGTGGGTGATAGGAAGCAAGACTCCGTGCGAGAAAGAAATGTTCATAGAGTCTCTTCAATATCTCTTTCTCACACACAAACACAAACTCTGTCTCCCAGGGTCTCATATTTTTATATATACTGGAAGCAAGACTCCGTGAGAATCATAGGAAGCAAGACTCCGTGAGTGATAGCTATATGAGGCGAATATCTGGATTAAAGGGGATTCAAATATTTAAACTGGAGATCACGACATCAATAATATCATAACGCAAATTGGTGTATCAAACATGCATATTCATTTGAATTTGGGCACACGTGTAATGTTATATAGTTTATCAATATTGGTGATCCATAGATTCTTCAATTACAAACAATGCATGGTTTATATGCAATTAATGTCTAAATGGGATTACACTATATATTGCGTGTGTGAAACACATTATACATGTTTGAGAAGTAAAAAAAACCCGCATGAAACACACATTAATTGGAGACAGTTAGCGAGGAATGCATACATTGGATTTCAACATAAAGTGGTTTCAAATATTTGAAAATCCAAATTGATGGATACAACCTTATGAATCTGAGATCATGCCATTTGTAAACCATATTTATGTATAAATGGTGTTGTGCTTTTGAAAGTATATATAAAAATGATGTATATAGAATGTAATTCCAATTGAAAATGGATCCCTCCCGAAAAAATAGAATACAAGCGGGATTCGAATTGAGTTGGCACGGTAAACGTGCACTCTGCAAAATCTGAACGAAGGGGGGGAAAGTCGCAGTAACCGCCCGAAACCAAAATCTACGAGATGGAAATCACTACTGCCTATCCCTATCATGCAAAGCTTATATGCTGGATTTCTATATGTTTCGATAGGGGTAGGTTTGTAATTTCACCCAAACGTGACGTAACCACCTCTCACCCGGATTCATACACGGTGGGCACCAAAACATAGTGTGTCCTCGGCCGAAATCAACTCCCTCCCCGATTCATATTCATACACGGTGGGCGCCAAAAACAAACTCTCGTCAGCAAATATTCGGTGTATGCGAGATTATCGTCCTATCGCCAACCGACTAGTGTTGCTGTGATGTAGTAGAAATTTAAAACGGGGGCTAAGTTTGTAAATTTCCTCGCATTTGAGACAAGTGCGCCCTAAATACATGGTTCCCCCCTTCCTCTCTACCTCCCTTTTCCCCATTCGTACTCCGTGGGCGCCAAAACACCCTCTCCACCCCACCCTCCTCCGTATGCCGCCGTCCGCCACCCCATCCACCGCCGTCCTCCTCCACCATGCCGGAGCTGATACCCCGATGCTGCCATCCATTACAAGAGATCGACCTCTCTCATCCACGGCTTCAGACCGGGATCCTTGCATCCCGTCCTCTCGCTTCATCCCCGTCGTCGTCCACCTTGCCGGCGCCGCTCCTATGACCATCTCGTCCACTGCGCCCCGCCGCCACCGTCTACCCTCCTACATCTGCTTCCACGCTGCCGACAGCCATCGCTACCGCAGCACCATCAAATTCTCAGCAGATGCGTACACGGCGCTGCACCAGAGGCGGTACTCTTTCGTATCTGCTCAACTTATTTATCGCAGCAAGAAAATAGATCGCCACTGCTTTACTCTGATTTCTTGTCTTGGTTGCGAAGTTGCCTTTGTCAGGTTTGCACCTTCAGATCCGCCATGGCACGCTCAACACCATACTCGCAATGCTTATGGTTTTCCCCTTTTATATTCCACACTAGTTAAATTACAGTAGACTAAATTTCAAAATTGGGTCAATCAATTTTTCAGAGCTCGCCGGAGTTCGCCAGTGTGATCGAAGGGGCTCGGGTGGGGATGGTGGTCGTGGGGGCGGTGGTGGGGCCTCTCGAACAAAGAAAACTCGACGCGGGTGGGGGCGGCGGTGGGGGTTGCAGATGAACACAGGCGGTGGGGCCGGTGGTTCGGCCGGCGGCCCATGCGGTGTTCTGTATGGGAAGCACAGTATGTTCCTTGTCAGGAAGGGGAGCAGGGACATCTATAGTCAACAGCTGATAGAGCTGGCATGTACTTGATCGATAGGCTTTCAATTACTAGCGGCAATACAACACCGTAATTTCCAGCCAGTTCCACTTTCCCGATTTATATATCCTGGTTATGGTGTACCCCTGTTATGTACACGGTTGTTTGGTTTGTGACTAACTTTGCCAAAGATTGCCACACCTAAGGTTAGGCAAGTTTGACCAACTTAGGTGAGTGTTTGGTTCAAGCCACATCTTAGGCAAGCTACACTTGGACCCCACATGGCATACACACAAAAAGTGTGGAAAGATTCCCTTAGGCTTGCCAACTTGTGGCTCTCATTTTGATGAACTAACCTTAGTTAAGTTTGGCAAAAATGTGTGGCAAAGTGTGGCAATGCTAGTCCTAAAACCAAACATCCCCTATGATCTGCCTAGTTGTTGTGTGCTCTTGTTATCATGGTTTGGCAATAAACTCTCTATACAGTATATTATGAACCTATCATCTGCCAGCTATCCTTACTTCTTGAGCCTATTTTTTTGTGTACTTGTGCCAGATTATATAAATGCACGCACCATATTATAGCACACATGAACTCTCTCATCAGAATCTAGTGATAGCACACAAGTGTTTACAGGGGCGCCCCTATATTAGAATATCATCTGCATTACAAAGATAATCTCACAACTATTTATGTTTTCATGGTTCTCAGATATTATACGCAATTACAGTGAATATCAGAATCCGCGCATCAGAAGAATATTGTGGAACACTGCAATGACTTATAAAATTGGCAGCAAGGCATTGAGTGCCATTCTGGAAGCAATGAAACTCGTACGCTCCCCACCTGTTGATTCTTGTTCAGAATATCATCCTAATGACTATTCTAACCTCGAGGAGTCAAAGGCAGGTGGCCTGTCCTATTCACCCATCAAGGTGCCTGTTCTAATTTGGCAAGGTTTTATTGATTGCGCGTATCTTGCATATGTTGTCTTGCATTTCTTCTACTTTGTTGCACCGCCATCTGCTTAGTTTACTCATCATATATTTCGAGATGCCATGCCCATCCATTATCAATACAAATTCCATCTGTCATCATATCATGTTTTTCCACTCAAATGTTGTTCTTGTGCATTATACATCAAAAAGGAAGAGGGTGATTGCTGAACCTGAAGGAGCACCAGCAAAGTCATTGAAAAACATGGTGGTGCCGGAGAAATCAGACAGCACCCCACATATATTGGCTGTACAACCAGTGACACAAAACGTAGGACCGGCTCCAGCAGACTGTACCCATACTTCACAGGCTGCACCACTAGCCCCACCACATAGGACCTGCACTCCAGCAAAAGGTATACCGATTTCATTTGCCATAGCACCAGCTGTACCACAGAAAAATCTCACTCCAGCAAAAAGTACAGCAAGTCCACCGGCCGAAGACCAATCCTAACTGTAGAGACGGCCAATTCCTGCAGATTGGAACCCCATTCCATTTATTCCCAGTTTAAAAGACAATGCTTTCAATGTTGTTAGGGACTACATGCATATATTCCCATCATGGGAAGATTATTGTGAAGACAAACACCATTTTCACATCTTCCTGTCCAACTTACGTGTAAGTGCTATTATTCATGGTTATTATTTTCCTATTTTCTGCTGATTGAACACATCAGTGATTTACATTACATTGTTGTAACTAGGCGAGGGTTAATCTGGATAGTGATGATGAGCAAAGCTTGCTTGTGCTTTTCAAGGAAGCATTGCAGCAGTATCGGTGTTACCTGAGGAAATCACACTTTGATGGTAAGTCTATAAACGAATTTCCGGTGAACTCTCCTATGCTAAATTTAGAAGACATTGAATTGAAAAACCTTGTTATGCACTGGTCTCGTTCCCAGGATGAGGTACTGTCTATGAAATCACATGACAATTTGAACTTCTACTTTTCCACATGTGCCTTACGGATCTTTTTTGCAGGAAATCTTGCTCGAAGAAGAATTCTGATTTGACAAGAATGACAGGATATCGCAAATATGCTGCCCGCTGCTTTGCTCTTGTTAGTACCTGTTGTCCCGTATCACTGTACTTGCATACATACCTGGTTCATTATGTGACAGCAGTATGCATGATAGCTTGCTTATCAATTGTTTGCTCCAAATTATCTGATCTGTATGAATGGTTACATTAGTGTAGAATATATCCAATGCCAATGTTTTTTAGCTCTGCATTGTTCTTGTAAGTACAAGATGTCCTTTATCAGTGTACTTATAATGACAGGTAGTTGTTCATGTACCATCACTCTGCAGCTTATTTTCCTTTGCCCTCCATTTTCTACACATCAGATCTATATTCACTCTTACCATAAGGTTGGTACTGAAGAAGTTTAGCTGTGCATTGCTCTTGGTTGTACCTTTTGCCTGTATCGCTGCACTTACATTTATAGCTACTTGGTTATGTAGCATCACTCTTCATCTTATCTTAAATATTCTTCATTTTTTCGTATATTATCACATCTATATTTACTATTAACAAAATGTAGAATAAAGTCAATGCTTTTGAAGAAGATTCTGTGGTAAACTTCTTGAATTGCCCCCCCCCCATCAGCATGGACAAGGCCTTTATAGAGCCTATCTTCACCAATAATGTAAGTTTGTCCATCTCAAGCCTTCAAACTTTGTTGTATATATTTGGTTAGGCATGACTGCAACAGCTGTTTATTTTTGGTGTTTGCATCAAATTGCTTGATTAAAGTTTATTATATGTAGCTCATAAACAAAAGTTTGTCCTTTCTCAATTTAAGTTTTCAGTTGTACAACCAAGTTCCTTCTTCATACCATGTAAATTAAACTATACAAAGCAAGTGATCTTCTTTTGCACTACATGTATGCTTCCGTTCTTCATCTGTAATCCAGTGGTGTGGTGAACCTACCCACTGCAGCACAATGTCATATTCTGCAATGTCTTAACTATGAACAATGTCATATCATTCTACTATTATTTAAACCGTGTCTTTATTTGCCAATCTGAAATGGTATAAATTGACAGCACACTAACCATTGATACTTATGAGTTCTTAATCTGTAATCCAGTGGTGTCGTGAAGCTGCCAACTCCTTCACAATGTCATTTCCTGCCATGTCTTGACCTGAACAATACCATATTGTGTTAATGCAAATTTAAAGTGTGTCACTTTATTCATTAGTAAGAAATGTGATGAATTGTCAGCACTGATACTTTTATGTGCAAAACCTGTCATATGTCTGCTTGTTTATCTTTCAGAGTGAGGAAGATATAAGTGTTGAACAAGCGCAGTCTCATCATCTTGCTCAGCTGCTTGCGCTGCAGCTCCCCAGCAGGGCTAACCTTTCCTGAACTCTATTGAAGTGATGTCGGTTTTGCATATTATTTTGTCGGTGTGTTTATTTGCACTGGTGGCGATCTTTGATGCCCAGTGTATGTAATCTGCTATCTGCTTGTGCTTTATTATCATAGTGGCGAACTTTGATGCCCAGTGGATGTAATATGTCGTAATTTCTTTATTGTATAGTCTAGGTTTTTTCTTGTTCACGATGTCGCGGTTATTTTACTGTATATATATCCTGTCTTCGCAGTAAACCGGCCAAACCGTAAAATTACGGTACATAATCGGGCCATCATGCAATCACGATGTAGTTGGGCCTGAAACATGTCGAACAGCTCACGGGCCGGCAGCAGCCCGAAATTAACCCCGGCCCATGATTGTGTGAATCAAATCACGGGCTTTTATCTGGCCAAAAAATTCTCTCGGTCCTTGTTTGGCCCAATCAGATATTGGCTGTGAGCAGGCCGGATGCAAACCGGGCCGTAGTTAGGCCTAACTATATGACGGGCTTTTAACAGGCTGAAATTAATATAGGGCCGAAATGTTAAACGGGCCCTTAACAGGGAAAAACTAATATCAGGCCAAATTACTAAGTGGGCCTTTAGCAAGTGGGCCCAAAAGCATAGTGTCTAGTTGATGGGCCGAATCTGATATGGGCCATAATTGAGCCCAAAGCCTCTTAAAGGGCCGGACCTGATCTGGGCCGTAATTTGGCCCAGAACGTGGTAGGCCTTTAACGGGCCGGATCTCATATGGGCCACTATTAGGCCCGGAGCGTGGCAGGCCAATAATGTACCAGATCAAATATGGGCCGGCATTTGGCCCGAAACATGGCAGGCAATTAATGGGCCGGCCTACTAGGGTCCTCAAAATCTTGTGGGCCTACAGCTGGGCCGGCCCATTAATGTCAGCAAAATCTCGTTGGCCTTTAGCTGGGCCGGCCCATTATGATCCACAAGAATCTTGTGGACCTTTACCTGGGCCGGCCCATTATGGCACACAAAAATCTTGTGGGCCTTTACCTGGGTCGTCCCATTATGGCCCACAAAATCTTGTGGGCCTTTAGCTGGGCCAGCCCATTATGGTCCACAAAATCTCATGGGCCTTTAGTTGGGCCGGCCCATTATGGTTCGCAAAATCTTGTGGGCCTTTAGTTGGGCCGGCCCATTTAAACTTGTTGGGTCGTGCCACGTGTCGACGTATCATAGGCGCCTTCTGTCTAGTGAGTGGATGACATCTGTCCCGACGATGAGCCGACATGTCACATCCCTAGTTTTGGTATGGTCCTTGGCTTGCCTTATGCATCATGTTTAATTTTCAAATGAAATTGAAATGGGGAAGTTGCAAACCCTAGCACCAAAGCAATTCAAATAGGTTCAAATTAAAAGTGGAATTTCAATGAACCCAAAATGCTTTTCAAAAATGTTCATGGTCTTTGGAAAATGTTGGGAACAACAACCAGAGGTGATGCACATTTTTCCTTCCCATTTTGGATTTTTGAATCAATGCTTAAATATTTGAATTGGAGCTGTTTAAATTATATAAATATTTTTAATAGCTCCAAAAATGTTGGGAATTGGTGAGGGCCTCTAGAATATTATATCTAGTTGCCACAATTATTTTCAACATTTATGGAAATGTTTTAACATTTCCTTAAATACAAAACAAATGTCAGAAATAGAAAAAAGAAAACAGGAACAAAAAAAGGGCTTACCTGCCTTACCTGGCGGCCCAGCTGGCCAGCCCACCTGGCGGCCCAGCCCACCAGGGGCAGGGAGGTCTTCCTCCTCCCGCCAGGAGGACGCCGGGCGCGTGGCCGACGCACGCCGGCGCACGCCAGGCCACCTCCTGCTTCCCGCCGCTGCCACGACGCCCTGGCCCTTCCCTCGCGTCGCCACGCATCTCCCCGACCCCCCTCTCACTCCCTCTCGCTCCTTCCCCCTCCTCTGTCCTCTCATCGCAGCACACCCGAGCGCTGCCGTCGCCACCGCACGCTGTAGCCGTAGCCACCGTGCTCCCCTCGCCTCGTTGTGGTGTCCAAAAGCTCCGCCTCCTCCCTCTAAAGCTCTCCGCCGAGCCACAAGACGCCGGACGCCCTGTGGGACCGCCGTTGCCATCATCCTCCTCCTTGGGCGCCGCCGATCGCCGACTTCGATTCGCCATCGTCAGCGCCTCCCCGAGCCCACTGGCCTGCTCAGCAACTCCGCCGTGAGCTCCCCTTCCTCCTCCCCCTAGCCCCGTAGCTCGAGCGCCCCCCTAGCCCTGCCGGCCACCTTGGCCGAGAACTCGGCTCCGCCGTTCATGGCGCCACCGTGGCCAGGGGCCAAGCCAGTCGCAACCGAGCACGTCGTCGTGTTCCTGGTGACGCCAGGAACCCGTAGGACCTCTCCGCTCGCCTCCCCGTGCCTTGTAGCCTCGAACCCTAGCTCGCCCGAGCTCCGGCCGCCGCCTCGAGCCTGATTCCGGTGAGCTCCGGCCGTCCCTTCCTCGTCCACTTGCCCCAGAAGACGCGGACGAGCTCTGGCTCCTCGCTCGTGGTCTCCGCCGCCCGAATGGTCGCCGGAGGGCGAATCCCGCGCCCTCCGCCACGTCAGCTGCCGCCGGTGGCTAAACGCCGGCGCGTTAGCCCCAGTTGACCAGGGGGTTTGACCTCCCCTGGCTCAATGACAGGTGGGCCCGGCTCGGCTAATCTCAGTTTAGGATTAGTTTGAAATTTAATTAACCCCTGTTAGTTAACCATGACACTGACGGGTGGGCCCCGCGTGTCAGGTTTGACCTGGTCAGCCTGCTGATGCCTCTGTGACGTCATGCTGATGCAGTATTTGTTTTTCTGGATTTTAAATAATTCAGAGAAATTCCAGAAAATAGTTAAAACTTCAAAAATTCATAGTAATTCAACCGTAACTCCAAATCAAATAAATTATATATGAAAAATTATCAGAAAAATGCAAGGAATCCATTTATGCTAGTTTCATGCATGAAAAACCAACTTATACCTGCTGTATAAGTGAAAACGTAATAATGGCATGTTATATACTTAAATTAGGGTTTGCATATGAACCCTCGGTTCATATGGACTTCAACCAAATTGATGCTAGATGCATTAGGGCAAATCATAGCATTTTTGAATGTTATCTTCATGCATCATATTGTTGCATGTGGTTGTTTATTGATTGCCGGCACCGTTCCCTCTCGATAGGTTCTACTCCGGAAGGTGTCCCGAGTACCTGTCTGAGGAGCAGTGCTTCTTCGTGGATCTATCAGGCAAGCAAACCCCCTTGAGCATCCCGATAAAGTCCCACTCTCTCGCTCCTGCTCCTTTTTACTGCATTAGGACAACAACGATTCCAACTGCTACTTTCTGCTGCGGTAGCTGAACCCATTCCTCTGCATGACCTGTCATTGCCACAGTAAATAGTTGAAACCCACTAGCATGAGTAGGAGTTGCTTGAGCCTTGATGTGCCTGCTCATCCATGCTTGTTTTCTTTATGCCAGCTATGCTTAGAGTTGTGTCAGGTCTGATTCATCGGGAATGAATCGGAGTGGTGAACATGTCCTACCGGTAAAGGCTAAGTGTGTGAACACGTTTTGGTAAAGGTAGCGATGAGAGGCCATGTAGGAGTACATGGTGGGTTGTCTCATTGGAACCGTCCTTAAGCACTGAGTTCTGTGTATGTTATCCAAGTCCAGTTACTACCACACATTGGGTTCCGGTTATCCGGCCCCTCTCGGCTTATTAACCCACTTGATCTCTGTCCAGGAGTTGCAACTAGTTTCTGGCGTTTGTAGGTAGTGCTACTTGTCTACCAGGTGGTGTCCGACGGGACGGGCTTGGGACAGACTAGGCACTGTGGCACGGTGTACCAAGTGGCACCCGGATGGTGGGCTTGGGAACCCTGCACACATCGTTTGGGGCCGTGAGCGACACCCCGGCCGGATCTCCTTGCGGATGGAACCCGAATAGGCAATAAACCTGGACGAGAGACTTGTGTGGTTAGTCAGGTCGTGGCCGACACCCTCGCCCGGCTTCCGCTTGAAGGTTGCCGAGGTACATGACGTGTACAGGGCTATAAGTGGCGAGAGCGTGTGTGAAGAAGTACCCCCCTGCAGGGTTAATATTATCTATTCGAATAGCCGTTTTCCTCGGATATGGAAACTTGGAGAACTTATATAGTACATAGACAATTTGAAGTGGATACTCTAAAATACGCAAGCTAAGCGTGAGTGCTATGGATGGCCTTCTCGAAGGGAGACGGGAACGGATCCATAGTGGAGTATTGATATGGTGAATTTGTGGACTCGTGTGCGTCTTCTCACCTCAAAGAAGTTTCTGATACTCGTAGTATAGATTAGCCATTGAGTCAAAGCTGGCTTGCTGCTGTTAAACTCCACCCCCCCCCCTTTGTTGATAATGATGCATATGTAGATAGTTCTGAAGTAAGACTTGCTGAGTACCTTTGTACTCACGTTTGCTTATTTATGTTTTGCAGTTGGTTACACTAGTGGCTTCGACGAGTAGCTTGTATCCCAGCTACGATCTTGTACCCTTGGGAGGGTCGTGTTAGTCAGGCTTCTTAGTCTTCTTCTTTTGTAGTTGTCTGTACTCAGACATGTAATGATTCCGCTTGTTGCTTGTATGCTCTGAATGATGGGTCATGTGACCCCTGTTTGTATTTATGCTATGTGGCTCTTCTGGGCCCTTATCTATATGAGTTTGAGTTATGTTGTGATGCCATGATGTACCGCACATACATGCATGTTATGCGTACGTGTAACGTGTATTGCTATGTGTGGGATCCGACAATCTAGTTGTTTATCCTTCGCAGCCTTTCTTATGGGGAAATGTAGTCTAGTATTCCTCGAGCCATAGTAGTCCGCTACAGCCCGGGTCACCGGAGTCCTGCTAGCCCAGTACTACTGTTCAGGAGACTTGACTGGCCGGCATGTGTTTCACTTCGTCCCTATGTCTGTCCCTTTGGGGAAATGTCACATGGTGATCTCCGGAGTCCTGCCTAGCCTGCTACAGCCCGGGATCCCCGGAGTCCTGTTAGCCCAGTGCTACAGCCCGGAATCACTCGTTGATGACCGACATGTTCGATGCGATTCATGTATGCCTGTCTCCATAGGTCCGTGCCGCTTTGGGTTCACGACTAGCCATGTCGGCCCGGGTTCTCTGTCATATGGATGCTAGTGACACTGTCATATACGTGAGCCAAAATGCGCAAACGGTCCCGGGCCAGGTAAGGTGGCACCCGTGGGAATACCGTGCGTGAGGCCGCAAAGTGATATGACGTGTTACATGCTAGATCGGTGTGACTTGGGATCGGGGTCCCGACAGACTTGGTATCAGAGCCTGACTGCCTGTAGGATTACCAAGCCAAACTGGTCGAAGTTGAGTCTAGAAATGCTTTAGTTACATAAGGGAATTGATTGTGGAAGGGAACGTAAGGCTCTTTTTACTTCTTTACCTCATGTCATTCTTTCTGAGTCAGCCTCTTCTTTTCTACGAGGGTTAAGGCCTAGGCTTCTCCTCTATCTCTCAGGATGACGTGTTACTAAACTGTAAAGTCTTAGGTTTGTTGGGTTGTGTCTCAATACAGTTCTACTACTTCTGTGTGTCCTCAGTTTGACCCAGAACCTTGATATTATGATGCTGATGGATTATGCTATTCCTTTGATGAATGTCTCAAAAATCCTTTTGAGCATTTACAGCCGTTATGCTGCCGAAATTGTCCCAAGATTTCAAGACTTTCCAGTGCTTTTGCATTACTTTCCGCATCCCTAGGTCGATGCTAATTCCATCCTTGCTTCTTTGGTTTCTATGTCAGGATGTCGTCTGCTAACCAAGCTTCAGTTGCTCATAGCAAGAACCATGGAGATGGTAGGGACGAGGATCCTCCTGACCAACCTTTGGTGGCAGAGTTCTTGTTAGCATCCGAGAGGAACAAGTGTGAGACTAACCGCTTGCTGGCACAGATTGAGCAGAACACCGCACATCAGTGTAAGAAGTTGGTTTCCATCACCGACTTCATTGGTCTGAAACCACCCACCTTCCATCATTCCATTGAGACACTCGATGCGGATGACTGGCTCCGAAGCATCACTCACAAGTTGCATTCTGCGAACGTCGTTGAAAGTGACAAGGTCACCTATGCTACTTATCACTTGGAAGGACCTGCTAGTATTTGGTGGCAGAGCTTTGAAGCTATGCTTCCAGCTGGTCAGATTCCTACGTGGAAAGATTTCACCGAGGCTTTTCGTGAGCACCACATTCCTCAGGCTCTCTTTGACCGCAAGAGGGAAGAGTTCTGTAATTTTACCCAGGGTAAGCTACCTGTTGATGCTTACAGTAGGGAGTTTGGAAACCTCGCCCGCTATGCTACAGAAGAAGTGTCCACG
Organism: Triticum monococcum; assembly: GCA_034509565.1. Taxonomy (NCBI): domain Eukaryota; kingdom Viridiplantae; phylum Streptophyta; class Magnoliopsida; order Poales; family Poaceae; genus Triticum; species Triticum monococcum. The sequence continues at coordinate 395,641,111 of CM067845.1, read as the reverse complement.
GACGCTAAGAAGCAGGCTAGGTTCCGGAAGGGTCTCCACCCTAAGTTGCGTCGTGATCTCCACCTGCATCATTGTGATACTTTCCAGGCTCTTGTGAACAAGGCCATTAATGCAGAGACAGCTCAACTCACTTACGAGGAGTCTCGTAAGCACAACCGTGATCTGGGTTCTTCCTCCCGCTCTGGCTCTCAGAAGCGACGGATTTGGATTCCGAACTCGGCTCTTCCACCTCGATATGCACCGAGGCCATCCTATGTGGCGCCTCACCCAACTCAGCAACATGCTCCACTCAGGCCTATTAGTGTACCACTTGCCAACGTAGGTCCACGTCTTACCTCAGGAACTTGCTTTACCTGCGGAGAACCAGGACACTATGCACGTGACTGCCCTCAGTCCAGTTATGCTCCACCCCCGTCTGAGAGGTCTGTTGGCCGTGAAAAGCCATCAATCAAGATGATCAGTACCAAGCCAGCCTCCATTGAACGAGCATGTGTGCACCATGTCTCAGTTTCAGAAGTTCAATATGATCCCGATGTCGTACTGGGTACACTTCTTGTCAATTGTCACCCAGCTTCAGTTCTGTTTGATACTGGAGCATCCCACTCCTTCATATCTGAAGGTTACGCTCGGATGCACGACATGTCATTTTGTGATATGCCAACTCCATTAATAATCCAGACTCCTGGTTCCAAATGGCAAACCTCCAAGGTAAGCCATGGTAATGAAATCCTTGTTGATAGACTGGTTTTCCTTGCTTCTTTGATATCTCTCAAGTCCTCAGATATTAACATCATCTTGGGTATGGACTGGATGACAGCTCATCATGCCAAGATCGATTGTTACACCAGATCTGTTCAACTTACACATCCATCTGGCAAAATAGTCACTGTCTCCACTAGAGTTGCAAGGCGTCAACTCTATTCTCTTAATGCCAGCCCTCTTCCAGACCTTGAAGATATTCCGGTAGTCCGTGACTTCCCGGATGTCTTTCCAGAAGAACTGCCAGGTGTCCCACCTGATAGAGATGTAGAGTTTGTCATAGAACTTATCCCAGGAACTGTTCCAATCTCTAGAAGACCATACAAGATGGCACCTTTGGAGTTAGCCGAGCTTAAGAAACAACTCGATGAATCCTTGCAAAAGGGTTTCATCCGTCCTAGTTCTTCTCCCTGGGCTTGCCCTGTTCTCTTCGTCAAGAAGAAGGATGGTACGGACCGGATGGTTGTAGATTATCGTCCCGTTAATTTGGTCACGATAAAGAACAAGTATCCGCTCCCCAGGATCAACGACCTGTATGATCAGCTCGCTGGATCCTCAGTCTTTTCCAAGATGGATTTGAGGTTAGGCTACCACCAAATCAAGATCAAAAATGGGGACATCCCCAAAACGGCCTTTGTCACCCGTTATGGTCAATACGAGTACACTGTGATGTCTTTCGGCCTAACCAATGCTCCAGCTACTTTCTCCCGCTTGATGAACTCGGTCTTTATGTAGTACTTAGATAAGTTCGTCGTGGTTTATCTCGATGATATCCTTATATACTCGAAGAACGAGGAAGAGCATGCCGAACATCTTAGGCTTGTGTTAGAAAAACTCAGAGAGCATCGCCTTTATGCCAAGTTCTCCAAGTGTGAATTTTGGTTGCCAGAAGTAACCTATTTAGGCCACGTGATCTCCGGTCAGGGCATTGCTGTAAATCCCGAGAGAGTCAAAGCCGTTCTCGATTGGACTCCACCCGTAACAGTTAAGCAAGTTAGGAGTTTCCTCGGTCTAGCCATTTATTGTCGCCGCTTCGTTGAAAACTTCTCCAAAGTAGCCAAACCCCTCACGGAGCTTCTCAAGAAAGATAAAAGGTTTGAGTGGACCCCACAGTGTGAGCATAGTTTTCAGGAACTGAAAAGACGCCTGACTTCTGCGCCCATACTCGTGCCACTGGATTTCACTAAAGACTTTGTTATCTATTGCGATGCTTCGCGTCAAGGACTAGGTTGCATTCTTATGCAGGATCGTCATGTGATTGCCTATGCATCTCGACAGTTGCATCCACATGAGGAAAATTATCCTACACATGATCTAGAGCTTGCAGCCGTAGTCCATGCACTTAAGACCTGGCGACATTACCTTCTTGGTAACCGTTGCGAAATCTACACCGACCATCAGAGTCTCAAGTATATCTTCACCCAACCGGATCTGAATCTCAGACAGAGACGTTGGTTGGAGTTGATCTCAGATTACGACTTAGGAATCACCTACACCCCAGGCAAAGCCAATGTCATGGCTGATGCTTTAAGCCGTAAATCCTATTGCAACAACCTCATGTTGCAACATTGTCAACCGCCCCTCCATGAGGAATTCTGTAAGCTTAACCTTCACATAGCTCCTCATGGTTCCCTTTCTACCTTGGTGGCGAAACCTACCCTTACGGATCAGATCGTAGAGGCTCAGAAGCATGATACGGGAATCTCCCGGATCAAGAAGAATATTTCCAAGGGAGTTGCTGGTTGTTTCTCCATGGATGAATGAGGTGTTGTTTACTTTGGTAACCGTTTGATGGTTCCCAAATGTCAACAGATGCAGCAACTGATCCTTAAGGAGGCCCATGAATCCCCTCTCACGATTCATCCCGGTAGTACAAAGATGTATCAGGACCTACGCCAGAGGTTCTGGTGGACTAGGATGAAGAGAGAAATCGCTCAGTATATTGCCAACTGTGACGTTTGTCGTCGCGTTAAGGCAGAGCATCAAAGACCTGCTGGCACCCTTCAACCTTTAGCTATTCCCGAGTGGAAATGGGACAAAGTTGGTATGGACTTCATCACCGGCTTTCCCAGGACCAAGAAAGGAAATAATGCTATCTTCGTAGTCATTGATCGTCTTTCCAAAGTGGCTCACTTCCTACCTGTTCGAGAGAGTACCACTGCTAGTCAGCTCGCTGACTTATATATCTCCCGAATAGTGTCACTCCATGGTGTTCCACTAGAGATCAATTCAGACCGTGGCAGTCTTTTTACCTCTCATTTCTGGGAAAGTTTCCAAACTGCCATGGGCACCCATCTTTCTTTCAGTACCGCTTTCCACCCTCAATCAAGTGGTCAGGTGGAAAGGGTCAACCAAATTCTTGAAGACATGCTTAGAGCTTGCGTTATCTCATTCGGTATGGATTGGGAAAAATGTCTTCCCTTTGTCGAGTTTGCTTATAACAATAGCTACCAATCCAGTCTTAAGAAAGCACCCTTCGAGATCCTGTATGGACGAAGATGTCGAACACCTTTGAACTGGTCAGAAACCGGCGAAAGACAATTCTTTGGACCGGATATGATCCAGGAGGCCGAAGAGCAAGTTCGCATCATTCGTGAGAATTTGAAAACAGCCCAATCTCGTCAAAAGAGCCAGTATGACCGTCGTCATAAGGAAGTGGCTTATGAAGTTGGCGACAAGGCTTATCTTCGGGTTACCCCTTTGAAGGGTACCCATCGTTTTGGTATCAAGGGCAAGTTGGCTCCTCGTTACATCGGTCCTTTTCGCATTCTCGCTAAACGAGGAGAGGTTGCCTACCAGCTGGAACTACCCCCACATCTTTCTCGAGTTCATGATGTTTTCCACGTCTCTCAACTCAGGCGTTGCTTCTCGGATCCCATCCGTGGAGTGGACCACGAAACGCTTGATCTCCAAGATAACCTCACTTATCGAGAGTACCCCATTCACATTCTGGATCAAGCAGAGCGTGTCACTCGACGTCATAACATCAAGTTTCTCAAGGTTCAATGGTCTCATCATACCGAGAGAGAAGCTACTTGGGAGCGAGAAGATCGTCTTCGACTTGAGTACCCTGCTTTCTTTCCGCCAACTCCTGAATCTCGTGACGAGATTTCTTCGAGTGGGGGCGAGTTGTCACATCCCTAGTTTTGGTATGGTCCTTGGCTTGCCTTATGCATCGTGTTTAATTTTCAAATGAAATTGAAATGGGGAAGTTGCAAACCCTAGCACCAAAGCAATTCAAATAGGTTCAAATTAAAAGTGGAATCTCAATGAACCCAAAATGCTTTTCAAAAATGTTCATGGTCTTTGGAAAATGTTGGGAACAACAACCAGAGGTGATGCACATTTTTCCTTCCCATTTTGGATTTTTGAATCAATGCTTAAATATTTGAATTGGAGCTGTTTAAATTATATAAATATTTTTAATAGCTCCAAAAATGTTGGGAATTGGTGAGGGCCTCTAGAATATTATATCTAGTTGCCACAATTATTTTCAACATTTATGGAAATGTTTTAACATTTCTTTAAATACAAAACAAATGTCAGAAATAGAAAAAAGAAAACAAGAACAAAAAAAAGGGCTTACCTGCCTTACCTGGCGGCCCAGCTGGCCAGCCCACCTGGCGGCCCAGCCCACCAGGGGCAGGGAGGTCTTCCTCCTCCCGCCAGGAGGACGCCGGGCGCGTGGCCGACGCACGCCGGTGCATGCCAGGCCACCTCCTGCTTCCCGCCGCTGCCACGACGCCCTGGCCCTTCCCTCGCGTCGCTACGCATCTCCCCGACCCCCCTCTCACTCCCTCTCGCTCCTTCCCCCTCCTCTGTCCTCTCCTCGCAGCACACCCGAGCGCCGCCGTCGCCACCGCACGCTGTAGCTGTAGCCACCGTGCTCCCCTCGCCTCGTTGTGGTGTCCAAAAGCTCCGCCTCCTCCCTCTGAAGCTCTCCGCCGAGCCACAAGATGCCGGACGCCCTGTGGGACCGCCGTTGCCATCATCCTCCTCCTCGGGCGCCGCCGATCGCCGACTTCGATTCGCCATCGTCAGCGCCTCCCCGAGCCCACTGGCCTGCTCAGCAACTCCGCCGTGAGCTCCCCTTCCTCCTCCCCCTAGCCCCGTAGCTCGAGCGCCCCCCTAGCCCTGCCGGCCACCTTGGCCGAGAACTCAGCTCCGCCGTTCATGGCGCCACCGTGGCCAGGGGCCAAGCCAGTCGCAACCGAGCACGTCGTCGTGTTCCTGGTGACGCCAGGAACCCGTAGGACCTCTCCGCTCGCCTCCCCGTGCCTTGTAGCCTTGAACCCGAGCTCGCCCGAGCTCCGGCCGCCGCCTCGAGCCTGATTCCGGTGAGCTTCGGCCGTCCCTGCCTCGTCCACTTGCCCCAGAAGACGCGGACGAGCTCTGGCTCCTCGCTCGTGGTCTCCGCCGCCCGAATGGTCGCCGGAGGGCGAATCCCACGCCATCCGCCGCGTCTGCTGCCACCGGCGGCTAAACGCCGGCGCATTAGCCCCAGTTGACCAGGGGGTTTGACCTCCCCTGGCTCAATGACAGGTGGGCCCGGCTCGGCTAATCTCAGTTTAGGATTAGTTTGAAATTTAATTAACCCCTGTTAGTTAACCATGACACTGACGGGTGGGCCCCGCGTGTCAGGTTTGACCTGGTCAGCCTGCTGATGCCTCTATGACGTCATGCTGATGCAGTATTTTTTTTTCTGGATTTTAAATAATTCAGAGAAATTCCAGAAAATAGTTAAAACTTCAAAAATTCATAGTAATTCAACCGTAACTCCAAATCAAATAAATTATATATGAAAAATTATCAGAAAAATGCAAGGAATCCATTTATGCTAGTTTCATGCATGAAAAACCAACTTATACCTGCTGTATAAGTGAAAACGTAATAATGGCATGTTATATACTTAAATTAGGGTTTGCATATGAACCCTTGGTTCATATGGACTTCAACCAAATTGATGCTAGATGCATTAGGGCAAATCATAGCATTTTTGAATGTTATCTTCATGCATCATATTGTTGCATGTGTTTGTTTATTGATTGCCGGCACCGTTCCCTCTCGATAGGTTCTACTCCGGAAGGTGTCCCGAGTACCTGTCTGAGGAGCAGTGCTTCTTCGTGGATCTATCAGGCAAGCAAACCCCCTTGAGCATCCCGATAAAGTCCCACTCTCTCGCTCCTGCTCCTTTTTACTGCATTAGGACAACAACGATTCCAACTGCTACTTTCTGCTGCGGTAGCTGAACCCATTCCTCTGCATGACCTGTCATTGCCACAGTAAATAGTTGAAACCCACTAGCATGAGTAGGAGTTGCTTGAGCCTTGATGTGCCTGCTCATCCATGCTTGTTTTCTTTATGCCAGCTATGCTTAGAGTTGTGTCAGGTCTGATTCATCGGGAATGAATCGGAGTGGTGAACATGTCCTACCGGTAAAGGCTAAGTGTGTGAACACGTTTTGGTAAAGGTAGCGATGAGAGGCCATGTAGGAGTACATGGTGGGTTGTCTCATTGGAACCGTCCTTAAGCACTGAGTTCTGTGTATGTTATCCAAGTCCAGTTACTACCACACATTGGGTTCCGGTTATCCGGCCCCTCTCGGCTTATTAACCCACTTGATCTCTGTCCAGGAGTTGCAACTAGTTTCTGGCGTTTGTAGGTAGTGCTACTTGTCTACCAGGTGGTGTCCGACGGGACGGGCTTGGGACAGACTAGGCACTGTGGCACGGTGTACCAAGTGGCACCCGGATGGTGGGCTTGGGAACCCTGCACACATCGTTTGGGGCCGTGAGCGACACCCCGGCCGGATCTCCTTGCGGATGGAACCCGAATAGGCGATAAACCTAGACGAGAGATTTGTGTGGTTAGTCAGGTCGTGGCCGACACCCTCGCCCGGCTTCCGCTTGAAGGTTGCCGAGGTACATGACGTGTACAGGGCTATAAGTGGCGAGAGCGTGTGTGAAGAAGTACCCCCCTGCAGGGTTAATATTATCTATTCGAATAGCCGTTTTCCTCGGATATGGAAACTTGGAGAACTTATATAGTACATAGACAATTTGAAGTGGATACTCTAAAATACGCAAGCTAAGCGTGAGTGCTATGGATGGCCTTCTTGAAGGGAGACGGGAACGGATCCATAGTGGAGTATTGATATCGTGAATTTGTGGACTCGTGTGCGTCTTCTCACCTCAAAGAAGTTTCTGATACTCGTAGTATAGATTAGCCATTGAGTCAAAGCTGGCTTGCTGCTGTTAAACTCCACCCCCCCCCCTTTGTTGATAATGATGCATATGTAGATAGTTCTGAAGTAAGACTTGCTGAGTACCTTTGTACTCACGTTTGCTTATTTATGTTTTGCAGTTGGTTACACTAGTGGCTTCGACGAGTAGCTTGTATCCCAGCTACGATCTTGTACCCTTGGGAGGGTCGTGTTAGTCAGGCTTCTTAGTCTTCTTCTTTCGTAGTTGTCTGTACTCAGACATGTAATGATTCCGCTTGTTGCTTGTATGCTCTGAATGATGGGTCATGTGACCCCTGTTTGTATTTATGCTATGTGGCTCTTCTGGGCCCTTATCTATATGAGTTTGAGTTATGTTGTGATGCCATGATGTACCGCACATACATGCATGTTATGCGTACGTGTAACGTGTATTGCTATGTGTGGGATCCGACAATCTAGTTGTTTATCCTTCGCAGCCTTTCTTATGGGGAAATGTAGTCTAGTATTCCTCGAGCCATAGTAGTCTGCTACAGCCCGGTTCACCGGAGTCCTGCTAGCCCAGTACTACTGTTCAGGACACTTGACTGGCCGGCATGTGTTTCACTTCGTCCCTATGTCTGTCCCTTCGGGGAAATGTCACATGGTGATCTCCGGAGTCCTGCCTAGCCTGCTACAGCCCGGGATCCCCGGAGTCCTGTTAGCCCAGTGCTACAGCCCGGAATCACTCGTTGATGACCGACATGTTCGATGCGATTCATGTATGCCTGTCTCCATAGGTCCGTGCCGCTTTGGGTTCACGACTAGCCATGTCGGCCCGGGTTCTCTGTCATATGGATGCTAGCGACACTGTCATATACGTGAGCCAAAATGCGCAAACGGTCCCGGGCCAGGTAAGGTGGCACCCGTGGGAATACCGTGCGTGAGGCCGCAAAGTGATATGACGTGTTACATGCTAGATCGGTGTGACTTGGGATCGGGGTCCCGACACGACACTTGTTTCCTCTAGCCAATGATGATTTTACACGTGGAAAATCCCGATTGGTCGGGGCTGTTAACGGGTTATCGGATCCAAAACCCGACCCGAGAGCTTAACGGTGTTCCGTTACAGTGAATGCCACGTGTCGGTCACCCTTGACGAAAGCACTTCTGTGACGCGCGATTTAGCGTCATGGAATTGGACACTTCCATGATGATAATTTTGATACTGTCATGTTACACTTCTACGACAGCATAGGTATGACTATCTTGATTCTGTCATAAATTTGTCATGGATGTACATGCATGACAAAAAAAGCGACCTACTGTGACAAACACGTATCATCACGGAAGTGTATTTCTTTTGTAGTGGTTCCTAGAATGAAAATGAAAGTTTTTCACAAAGGTATTTGTGAGTAAGAGATACTGATCACATTGGTCGTGGAGGAAAGCGGTGAGGCCTGCATTATGAGCCAATTCATGAAAATCTTCATAAATCCCGGCTACTCTCAAGAAATCCTCGGAATGCCATTCACACGCTTGAACCTCCGCGGTGCGCGGCAAATTATACTTAGGCTTCAGTGCCTTTTCCTTCGAGCTTTGGCTCGATGAGCCCCTCAATAATCTCCTCATCATTTTCTGAAAAATTCTGAAATTTTGAGTAACTTCAAAATAAAAGTAAATCAAACTCAATAATATTGATAGAAACCACTCCTACAAGTTCCTATAGCCTATATCATGCATCAAAACTACTTTTGACCATATAAATTTGACATGCAAGCTCAAGAACAGGGTCACCTAAGCAGCAAAAATTTGCAATGAATAAAGCACTAGAACAAAAACTAATTGGACCAATGGAGGAGTCACATACCAACGAACAATCTCCCCCAAGCAGTTTTGTGAGAGGTGCTTTGAGCAAGGAGATCGAAAATGGCAGCAAAGAGGGCTGGAACTCGTGCTTGAGTTGGTTTTTCGTGTTTGTGGGAGGAAGAAGAAGAGGAAGGGTGAAGGAATAAGTGGAGGAGGGCCACCGTGGGCCCACGAGGCAGGGGGCGCGCCCTAGGGGGGTGGGCGCGCCATCCACCCTTGTGGCAAGGTGGTTGGCCCCCTGGTGTGTTCTTTGTTCCATAAATCCTCAAATATTCTAGAAAAAATCATATTTAATTTTCAGGGCATTTGGAGAACTTTTATTTTTGAGGTATTTTTATATTGCATGGATAATCATATAACAGACGGAAAATTATTTATTTTTTACTTTATTTCAACTAAATAACAGAAAGTATAGAGAGGGTACAGAAGGTTGTGCTTCTAGTTTCATCCATCTCATGCTCATCAAAAGGAATCAACTAACAAGGTTGATCAAGTCTTGTTAACAAACTCATTCCGATTAACATGAAACCGGAGAAATTTCGAATAACACTAGGTTACCTCAACGGGGATATGCACATCCCCAATAATAAGTATATCATATTTCTTCTTGACAGTAGGAAGAGGAAATTCAAAACCTCCAAATATAATCGATGGAATTTTTCCGATAGAATTGGTACTATGAACTTGAGGTTGTTTCCTCGGAAAGTGTACCGTATGCTCATTACCATTAACATGAAAAGTGACATTGCCTTTGTTGCAATCAATAACAGCCCCTGCAGTATTAAGAAAAGGTCTTCCAAGAATAATAGACATACTATCGTCCTCGGGAATATCCAGAATAACAAAGTCCGTTAAAATAGTAACGTTTGCAACCACAACAGCCACATCCTCACAAATACCGACAGGTATAGCAGTTGATTTATCAGCCATTTGCAAAGATATTTCAGTAGGTGTCAACTTATTTAAGTCAAGTCTATGATATAAAGAGAGAGGCATGACACTAACACCGGCTCCAAGATCACATAAAGCAGTTTTAACATAGTTTCTTTTAATGGAGCATGGTATAGTAGGTACTCCTGTGTCACATCCCTAGTTCTATTGATGCCTAGTGCTAGCATCTGGTGTTGCATCATGTTTAAATTTCAGTTAAACCTGAAATGGGGATTGCCTAAACCCTAGCACCAAATGAATTCAACTAGGTTCAATAAAAAAATATTTTCAATGACCTAGATTGCCCTTTAGAAAAGTTCATGATTTTTGTTAAAGGTGAAAACCTCTGCCAAAATCATGCACATATTTCTAGGCTATTCTGGATTTTTGAATTAAATCATAAAGTATTTGAATTTGAGCATTTAAATGCTATAATTATTTTAAAGGCTCAAATAATTCTGAAACTAAATGAGGGCTGTTGGAAATAATTTCACAAGTGCCCACAATTATTTTCAGAAATTTACCAAATGGTTTAGTACTTTTGCTAAATCAAAACAAAACAAAATAAATAGAAAATAGAAATAAAACAACAGAGAGAGAAAAACCAACCTGGCCTTACCTGAAGCCGGCCAGCTGGCAGCCCAGCCAACAGGCCCAGCCCACCAGCACCACCGTCCTCAAGCTCCTGCCAGGAGGACGCGCGCGCGTGGTCGCCGCGCGCAGGCACGCCCGTGCCACCTCCACCTTGCCTGTGTGCCCCCTCGACGGCCTGGACGGCTCCAGACGACGCCATGCAGCCCTCTCGACCCCCTCTCACTCTCCCCCGGCCTCGTCCCCTCCTCTGGCTCTCTCCCTCGCACCACCCGAACACGCCCGCCACCGCCGACGTGCACCACTGCAGCCACCGCCTCCCCCTCGCTTCCCTGACTGGCTCCCGAGCTCCTGCACCTCGTCGCCAGCCCCCTCACCGAGCCACGCGACGCCGGATGCCTCGAAGCGCCGCCATCGATGCCTTCTTCAACCTCGGGACCGCCGGCCATCTCCATCAAATTCGTCGGCTCCGGACCATCCCCGACCTCGCCGAGCGTTCCCTCGTCATCGCTGTGAGCCCCTGACCACTTACCCCCTGCTCCCCTTGACAAATTCATGCCGCAACCATCGATCCCCGCTGTGCCAGAAGCTCACCGCCGCCTGGCCTTGTCGCCGCCGTGGCTTGAGCTCGAACGAGTCACGCCCGTGCACCTCACCAAGCTCCTGGTGACCCCAGGAGGCTGCGTAGCGTTTTACTTTGCTCGCCCGTGCTCTGCAACGCCGTTTCCGCCGAGGTCCGAACTCCGGCCGCCGTAGCCGAGCTCGCCGGCGTCGTTTCCGGCCTCCCTGCACCCAACCTCCTGCACCACTGGGTGCGGCACACTTCCAGCTCGCCGTAGGACCAAACCGCATGCTCAGCCAACAACCGCAGCGCGATTCCGGCGCGCCTCCGCCGCGTTGGATGGTCGTCGCCGGCCAAACTCCGGCGTGCCGACGTGGACGTCATTAGTGGCTAATGACGCCACTAACGAACCCCCTCTTTCACTAACTATGGGCCCCATGTCTTAATTAACCCGGGATTTATTCTCTGTTTAGTTTAGGTTAATACCACCGGCCCCACGTGTCAGTTTGACCGTGCCACGTCAACGTTGACCGGACCCACACGTCAGCCCCTGTAGTTGACACTGTGTCACTGACCAGTGGACCCCACTGGTCAGGTTTGACCTGGACGGTGCCTGTTGACTTGCTGACGCCATCATGACCTCATGCTGACGCAGTAATACATTTCTGGATTTAATTAATCAGGAAATTCCAGAAAATGCCCAAAACTTCTAAAAATCATAGAAAATCAACCGTAACTCCAAATGAAATAAATTATATATGAAAAATTATCAGAAAAATTCAAGGAATCTGTTTATGGCATTTTCATGCATGTTTGAATAACTTAACCTCACTGTTTAGTCCAAAACATGATAATGCACTATTTGAATTCATAGTTTGAATTTGAATTTGAACCTAGTGTTCAAACCAACTCCATCTAACTTGTTGTTAGTTGCATTAGCTCAATCAATAGCATATTGCCATGTCATGATCATGCATCATATTGTGCATTGCATTGATTGTGTTTCTTTCTCTGTTGCCGGTATTTGTCCCCTCTCGATAGACGTTGTACCGACGCTATGATCGTTGACACTGATGAAGACCCAATGATATCTTCAGAAGTGCCAGGCAAGCACAACCCCCTTGTTCATTCCGATACAAGCCCACTCTCTCGCTCCTGCTCTCTTTTACTGCATTAGGACAACAACGATTCATCTGTTACTTGTTGCGGTAGTTGAACCCCTTATCCTCTGCATGACCTGTCATTGCCACAGTAAATAGATGAAACCCACTAGCATGAGTAGGAGTTGTTTGAGCCCTGATGTGCCTACTCATTCATGCTTGTTTGTTATGCCTGCTATTGCTTAGAGTTGTGTCAGGTCTGATTCATCGGGGATGAATTGGAAAGTTGTGAACATGTCCTACTGTGTGTGAGCTAAGTGTGTGAACACGATTTGGTAAAGGTAGCGGTGAGAGGCCATGTAGGAGTACATGGTGGGTTGTCTCATTGCAGCCATCCTCAGGAACTGAGTTCTGTGTCTGTCATCCATGAACAGCTACTACCACTCATTGGGATCCTTAATTGACCCTCTCGGCTTCTTAATCACCCTAGTACTCTGTCAGGAGTTGCAAGTAGTTTCTGGTGTTTGTAGGTTATGTCTTGGCAGCCGTGCGTACCGCTGACCCTAGGGGTGGGCTATGTTGCGGTAGATACACCGTGGCACGGTGTACCGGGCGCCCGTTTGGTGTCTCGGCAACCCTGCACACATCGTTTGGGGCTGTGAGCGAAACTCCGGCCGGATCTCCTCGCGGATGGAACCCGAATAGGCGATAAACCTAGACTAGAGACTTAAGTGTTTAGGTAGGCCGTGGCCGACACCCTCGCCAGGCTTCCGCTTGAAGGTTGCCGAGATACATGACGTGTATATGGTGGTAAGTGGTGGGAGCGTGTGTGAAAAAGTACACCCCTGCAGGGTTATCAATATCTATTCGAATAGCCGTGTCCGTGGTAAAGGACTTCTGGGTTGCCTATAACAGTTCATAGACAAGTGAAAGTGGATACTCTAAAACTCGCAATATAAGTGTGAGTGCTATGGATGGCCTTCTCGTAGGGAGACGAGAGCGGATCCATAGTGGTGTATTGATTGGTGAATATGTGGACTCGTGTGCACCACCTCAAAAGAGTTGCTTGCAGTCGTAGTTCAGATAGCCACCGAGTCAAAGCTGGCTTGCTGCAGTTAAACTCCACCACCCCCCCTTGTTGATACCGATGCATATGTAGTTTAGTTCTGATGTAAGCCTTGCTGAGTACCTTTGTACTCATGTTTGCTTAATTTATGTTTTGCAGAGAGATTTCGGTCTCGCTAGTAGATCCGCGTGGACTTCGACGTTTAGCTTGATACCTCAGCTACGATCTTGTGCCCTCGGCAGGATCTGGTAGATAGTCAGGCTTCTGAGCTTTTTTTCCATTTGTAGATGTCTGTACTCAGACATGTTAAGCTTCCGCATGTGCTTGATTTATATGCTATGATTGTTGGGTCATGAGACCCATGTTTGTAATATCTCGCTCCTTGGAGCCTAATGAATAAATACATGAGTTGTAGAGTTATGTTGTGATGCCATGTTGTATTTACACATATCGAGCATATTGTGTGCATGATTGAAATGCTTGGTATGTGTGGGATCTGACTATCTAGTTGTTTATCCTTGGCAGCCTATCATATGGGGAAATGTAGTCTAGTGCTTCTGAGCGATAGTAGTCCGCTACAGCCCGGATCACCGGAGTCCTGCTAGCCCAGCACTACTGCTCGGAACACTTGACTGGCCGGCATGTGATTCACTTCATTCCTGTGTCTGTCCCTTCGGGGAAATGTCGCGCGGTGACTTCCGGAGTCATGCCTAGCCTGCTACAGCCCGGGTTACCGGAGTCCTGTTAGCCCAGTGCTACAGCTCGGATTCACACGTTGTTGACCGACATGCTCGAGGTTGATTCATGTATGCATGTCCCCATGGGTTAGTGCCGCTTTGGGTTCACGACTAGCCATGTCGGCCCGGGTTCTTTGTCATATGGATGCTAGCGACACTATCATATACATGAGCCAAAAGGCGCAAACGGTCCCGGGCCAGGTAAGGTGGCACCCGTGGGAATACCGTGCGTGAGGCCACAAAGTGATATGATGTGTTACATGCTAGATCGGTGTGACCTAGGATCGGGGTCCTGACAGCTTTGGTATCAGAGCTTGACTGCATGTAGGATTACCAAGCCAAACTGGTCGAAGTTGAGTCTAGAAATGCTTTAGTTATATAAGGGAATTGATTGTGGAAGGGAACGTAAGGCTCTTTTTACTCCTTATTCTCATGACCTTCTGATCTGAGTCAACCTCTTCTTTTCTACGGGGATTAAGAACTAGGCCTTCTCATCTATCTATCAGGATGAAGTGTTACTAATCCATAGACTTATAGAATTGATAGTTTCAAGCCTCTTTTCAGTTTCTACTACTTCCATGTGTTCTCAGTTGATCTCAAAACTTTGATATTGTGATGTTAAGTGGTTATACCACCATTTTGTAGGATGTCTCAAATCATTTTAAGCATTTATAGTCGTTATGCTGTCCGAGTCATCCGAGGTTTCTAAACAATCTGATGCATTTGCAAATCCCTTCTTTCCATTCCGATGTCTCTTTGGGCCAGTTTAACCACACTAATCGGTGAGTTGAGGTACTTTGTTGCCTCAACATATATGTTGGAGCTATTACTATGACCCTAGGTGTTTTAGGGAGTCACCTAGTGATCTAGCCATGTTTTGTATCCCCAGTGTGTGATTCTGGCCATTATTCTCAAGAGCATCCCGTGATGCCATATAGTGGTAGGTATTCTATTCATGGGTTCCTGAACCCGAGATTCACCCTACTTACCTCATGTTGATAGTGTTTGATAGTTCCTTTAGGATATTAGTAACCTTTGCATCAGTCCTCCAGGTTCGTGGTATATCCTTCTTCCAATTATCATGAACCATTCTTGGCAGGAGTTCTTTTGAACCAAAAGGTCACGACAGAGTGCTCCCGATGAGTTCTCCATTCTATGTTGTGGCTCTACCAGTTCTACCTTTCTGCATGGGTTATCCGGAAGAAATATGTTGAGCTTTGCTCGACATACTAATCTATGCCTCCATAGCTCAGAAAATTATATGTTCCTTGAGTTGTTCCTCTTCAGTTGTATTCCGACCATCCTCTATCAGTAGATAGCCAAGAGTATGTGTGCATTCGTGCTCATCGGTGTATTTTATTCTTGTGGTCCGTCAAGCCATTCTATTCCGGAATGACTAGGAGAAACAAACTCCAGTACCCCATCCATATCTAGGGTTGGGTCAAAATAGTTGTATTCCGCAGATCAAATTGCCAATCCAGCTTTTGTTCTGTTCTACCTGGAGTGTTACCATCTTTAAGTCAAGAACGTCATGAGACCTGCACCACCTCTTATGAATTCTTGACGGAGTGATACTTCTCGCCATCATTATTCATTCCTCGGTATCGTGTTTTTATAACTGGAATCCCGACAAGTGAACCGTGATGTGTGAAATCAATACTCCTAGCAACCATGTTGCTTGGTAGTAAATGGACGAAATTCTCATTCTTAGCGTGTTGGTTATCAAATCATCATCCTAAGATTGATCGTGCTACCTAGTCCTTACTTCTGGTGCACTCTTCGACCAATGAGTTAGGATTGTGTCAATCCCTCACTCTGCTGATAATATCATCTTGCCCTGAAAAGCAAGGTTGTTCTCGAGCTTAGTAACGTATCGGTGGTTCGTGATTTTCCGAATATCTTCTCGGAAGTATTACCTGGTTGACACCTGACTGCTATGTTGAGTTCGTGATCAAGTTGGTTTTCTTATAAATCACCCCTTCTCCAAGAATCTGTGTTGGATATCCCTGAGCTAGTTGGTTAAGCTAGACAACAACTTGGAGAGTTGGAAGGTAAAAGCTTTGCTTAACTTAGTTCATCTCTAAGGGATATCTTCTATATGTGTGTTGAAGACAGATGATATCTTCATCAACTGGTCCTCGTGATCAGTTGTTGGGCCTATTGTCTTACCAAATCTTTGATTTGAGTATGGGCTATCGTCAAATCAAATTAGAACCAATGATGTTCGTAATGTTGTCTTACCTGTGGTTGATCCCTCGAGCATACACCATTACCTCTTTGGGTCTGACCAATACTATCGTCGTGTTCACATGATGGTGGAAGTCCAGTGATATGGAAATTCCGATGAGTTGTTGTTCAGCCCATCAACAACATTTTGCCTCCCCCATGATTCGTGTTGCACATGCAGCTAGTATTGGGAACTTTATAGGCATTGCCCTCATGTCCCAATCATGAAGCATATGTCCGGTTGAAAGATGTGACTTCCTCTAGTTCATGTGCATCCGATATAAGTTGTCGCCGTGAATTCGAGAAAGTTTGTTTTTGCTTCCTCTGGAATCATCCCAAGTCAGTCATGCATGTGTGAAGTATTCTATGGTTTGGTAGATTAATTACCTCCACTCCGTATGTGTTCCTAGCACACCAAGCCACTGATTGACTTATTCAAGGAAAAGAAGTCTATGCTTGGGATCTAATCCATGGACTTGCATAAGACTTTGAAATCTTTGATGATGGTTCCCCACCTGAACTCGATAGTGTTTTACTATAAGACTACTACGTGGTCATGCTCGACTTGGATAGCGTGTTCACAGGTTTGTAGCAGAACCAGCTCATGTTTTGGAGCTTGCTATCGCAGTTCATTTCCCCGAGAATCTCGCAACGTTGTCTCGTCGATTTGTGTTGCAAACCTTCATTTTCCTTTCTAGACTCGATGAGTCTGGAATATCCTGACACCAACCAGATCTGAATCTCAGGCAGATATGATGGTTGGAGCATTTCCCAAGAACTATAATATTGGTCTCTCGATAACCGGTAAAGTGGATGTCGTGGCCAACACACCTAGCCGGAAGACCTATTATTGTAGTATCTTGATTGAGGAAGTTGGTCACCTACCCATAAGGATTTCGTAGGATTTACTCTAGAAGTTGTTCCTTATGGATCAATTGTATTCCGAAGTCCGACCACTACTTGGTGGCTATGCCGATGCCTTAAAGCATGACCGTGGTAACCGGTACATCAAGGAGAACATTAGAAGCGGAGAGCTAAATGTCTCTCGGTCGATCATCCAGATTTTTATCGCTTGGCCTCGCTAAGGTGAAATCTGAGAAAGTGTTATCTTCCTTTGCATCTGCATCTTCCACCATTATTCATCATGGTAGGATGTTGTGTTGCCAGGATCCTTGACACGGATATTGGCAGAACCTTGATGAATACGGAAATGCTCAAGTTCTTGAGAGCATGCTCAGGCACTAGGATCTGATGTTGTCGTTAACTAGAATGTGCCTCCGTTCTCTCAGTTGTTCGATAGCCATCCAATTGGTGGAATCACCTTTGCCGGTGAACCTTCTCCCCAGTTACCAGAATCATTCCCAACATTTGCATTTTGTTCCCAGCTTGCACCTTAGTAGTTGTTGTTCAGGATCATCTTCAAAGTGGACATACCATGGGTCCCATACATCTCCGATGATAAGCAAAAATCATCCATTGCGTTGTCTTCAACATGGTAGTCCACATCATCCATCCTAGTCCGAGTATGCCATCTCTTCAAGCTACCTCAAACGATCAATTGTAAATTGCCTTAAGCTGGTATGAGGAGTTTCAATGATCTCTGAATCAAAAGTAATTCTTTTTTCCACTTAAGGGAATATTTCTGCGAGTCACTTTCCTTAAGATGTCTCGTTATGGTATCATGGCAATTTCCCTCGCTACTTTGAAACCCTCGTCAAATTGTTTCTTCTATCGCTCCTGATCCAAGTTTTGCCTCTCAGCTCCAGAGATGTTCCTATGTCTCACTCCATGAGTTGATCCTGAGTTGTTCGATCTTCGAGAAGATTGATCCTTCTAGAGTTCTCCCTTCCCTCTTGTTGTCATGTTGGTTGGAGTTCTCAGAGCAAGACATCGAGACAATGATGGTGATCGACTCAACAACCTTATGAGATGCAACTTGGATCGTCAAGATTATGTTAGCTTGTGTTTTCCCCATCATCTTACCTCACGTCTTGAATCTCGGGCCGAGATTCTTGTTTAGTGGGGGTGAGTTGTCACATCCCTAGTTCTATTGATGCCTAGTGCTAGCATCTGGTGTTGCATCATGTTTAAATTTCAGTTAAACCTGAAATGGGGATTGCCTAAACCCTAGCACCAAATGAATTCAACTAGGTTCAATAAAAAAATATTTTCAATGACCTAGATTGCCCTTTAGAAAAGTTCATGATTTTTGTTAAAGGTGAAAACCTCTGCCAAAAGTCATGCACATATTTCTAGGCTATTCTGGATTTTTGAATTAAATCATAAAGTATTTGAATTTGAGCATTTAAATGCTATAAATATTTTAAAGGCTCAAATAATTCTGAAACTAAATGAGGGCTGTTGGAAATAATTTCACAAGTGCCCACAATTATTTTCAGAAATTTACCAAATGGTTTAGTACTTTTGCTAAATCAAAACAAAACAAAATAAATAGAAAATAGAAATAAAACAACAGAGAGAGAAAAACCAACCTGGCCTTACCTGAAGCCGGCCCAGCTGGCAGCCCAGCCAACACGCCCAGCCCACCAGCACCACCGTCCTCAAGCTCCTGCCAGGAGGACGCGCGCGCGTGGTCGCCACGCGCAGGCTCGCGCCCGTGCCACCTCCACCTTGCCTGCGTGCCCCCTCGACGGCCTGGACGGCTCCAGACGACGCCACGCAGCCCTCTCGACCCCCTCTCACTCTCCCCCGACCTCGTCCCCTCCTCTGGCTCTCTCCCTCGCACCACCCGAATGCGCCCGCCACCGCTGACGTGCACCACTGCAGCCACCGCCTCCCCCTCGCTTCCCTGACTGGCTCCCGAGCTCCTGCACCTCGTCGCCAGCCCCCTCACCGAGCCACGCGACGCCGGACGCCTCGAAGCGCCGCCATCGATGCCTTCTTCAACCTCGGGACCGCCGGCCATCTCCGTCAAATTCGTCGGCTCTGGACCGTCCCCGACCTCACCGAGCATTCCCTCGTCATCGCTGTGAGCCCCTGACCACTTACCCCCTGCTCCCCTTGACGAATTCATGCCGCAACCATCGATCCCCTCCGTGCCAGAAGCTCACCGCCGCCTGGCCTTGTCGCCGCAGTGGCTTGAGCTCGAACGAGTCGTGCCCGTGCACCTCACCAAGCTCCTGGTGACCCCAGGAGGCTGCGTAGCGTTTTACTTTGCTCGCCCGTGCTCCGCAACGCCGTTTCCGCCGAGGTCCGAACTCCGGCCGCCGCAGCCGAGCTCGCCGGCGTCATTTCCGGCCTCCCCGCACCCAACCGCCTGCACCACTGGGTGCGGCACACTTCTAGCTCGCCGTAGGACCAAACCGCATGCTCAGCCGACAACCGCAGCGCGATTCGGGCGCGCCTCCGCTGCATTGGATGGTCGTCGCCGGCCAAACTCCGGCGTGCCGACGTGGACGTCATTAGTGGCTAATGACGCCACTAACGAACCCCCTCTCTCACTGACTATGGGCCCCATGTCTTAATTAACCCGGGAGTTATTCTCTGTTTAGTTTAGGTTAATACCACCGGCCCCACATGTCAGTTTGACCGTGCCACGTCAACATTAACCGGACCCACACGTCAGCCCTGTAGTTGACACTGTGTCACTGACCAGTGGACCCCACTGGTCAGGTTTGACCTGGACGGTGCCTGTTGACTTGCTGACGCCATCATGACCTCATGCTGACGCAGTAATACATTTCTGGATTTAATTAATCAGGAAATTCTAGAAAATGCCCAAAACTTCTAAAAATCATAGAAAATCAACCGTAACTCCAAATGAAATAAATTATATATGAAAAATTATCAGAAAAATTCAAGGAATCTGTTTATGTCATTTTCATGCATGTTTGAACAACTTAACCTCATTGTTTAGTCCAAAACATGATAATGCACTATTTGAATTCATAGTTTGAATTTGAACTTGAACCTAGTGTTCAAACCAACTCCATCTAAATTGTTGTTAGTTGCATTAGCTCAATCAACAGCATATTGCCATGTCATGATCATGCATCATATTGTGCATTGCATTGATTGTGTTTCTTTCTCTGTTGCCGGTATTTGTCCCCTCTCGATAGACGTTGTACCGACGCTATGATCGTTGACACTGATGAAGACCCAATGATATCTTCAGAAGTGCCAGGCAAGCACAACCCCCTTGTTCATTCCGATACAAGCCCACTCTCTCGCTCCTGCTCTCTTTTACTGCATTAGGACAACAACGATTCATCTGTTACTTGTTGCGGTAGTTGAACCCCTTATCCTCTGCATGACCTGTCATTGCCACAGTAAATAGATGAAACCCACAAGCATGAGTAGGAGTTGTTTGAACCCTGATGTGCCTACTCATTCATGCTTGTTTGTTATGCCTGCTATTGCTTAGAGTTGTGTCAGGTCTGATTCATCGGGGATGAATTGGAAAGTTGTGAACATGTCCTACTGTGTGTGAGCTAAGTGTGTGAACACGATTTGGTAAAGGTAGCGGTGAGAGGCCATGTAGGAGTACATGGTGGGTTGTCTCATTGCAGCCGTCCTCAGGAACTGAGTTCTGTGTCTGTGATCCATGAACAGCTACTACCACTCATTAGGATCCTTAATTGACCCTCTCGGCTTCTTAATCACCCTAGTACACTGTCCAGGAGTTGCAAACAGTTTCTGGTGTTTGTAGGTTATGTGTTGGCGGCCGTGCGTAGCGCTGACCCTAGGGGTGGGCTATGTTGCGGTAGATACACCATGGCACGGTGTACCGGGCGCCCGTTTGGTGTCTCGGGAACCCTGCACACATCGTTTGGGGCTGTGAGCGAAACTCCGGCCGGATCTCCTCGCGGATGGAACCCGAATAGGCGATAAACCTGGACTAGAGACTTAAGTGTTTAGGTAGGCCGTGGCCGACACCCTCGCCAGGCTTCCGCTTGAAGGTTGCCGAGATACATGACGTGTATATGGTGGTAAGTGGTGGGAGCGTGTGTGAAGAAGTACACCCCTGCAGGGTTATCAATATCTATTCGAATAGCCGTGTCCGCGGTAGAGGACTTCTGGGTTGCCTATAACAGTTCATAGACAAGTGAAAGTGGATACTCTAAAACTCGCAATATAAGTGTGAGTGCTATGGATGGCCTTCTCGTAGGGAGACGAGAGCGGATCCATAGTGGTGTATTGATTGGTGAATATGTGGACTCGTGTGCGCCACCTCAAAAGAGTTGCTTGCAGTCGTAGTTCAGATAGCCACCGAGTCAAAGCTGGCTTGCTGGAGTTAAACTCCACCACCCCCCCCCCCCTTGTTGATACCGATGCATATGTAGTTTAGTTCTGATGTAAGCCTTGCTGAGTACCTTTGTACTCATGTTTGCTTAATTTATGTTTTGTAGAGAGATTTCGGTCTCGCTAGTAGATCCGCGTGGACTTCGACGTTTAGCTTGATACCTCAGCTACGATCTTGTGCCCTCGGCAAGATCTGGTAGATAGTCAGGCTTCTTAGCTTTTTTCCATTTGTAGATGTCTGTACTCAGACATGTTAAGCTTCCGCATGTGCTTGATTTATATGCTATGATTGTTGGGTCATGAGACCCATGTTTGTAATATCTCGCTCCTCGGAGCCTAATGAATAAATACATGAGTTGTAGAGTTATGTTGTGATGTCATGTTGTATTTACACATATCGAGCATATTGTGTGTATGATTGAAATGCTTGGTATGTGTGGGATCCGACTATCTAGTTGTTTATCCTTGGCAGCCTATCATATGGGGAAATGTAGTCTAGTGCTTCTGAGCGATAGTTGTCCGCTATAGCCCGGATCACCGGAGTCCTGCTAGCCCAGCACTACTGCTCGGAACACTTGACTGGCCGGCATGTGATTCACTTCGTTCCTGTGTCTGTCCCTTCGGGGAAATGTCGCGCGGTGACTTCCGGAGTCCTGCCTAGCCTGCTACAGCCCGGGTTACCGGAGTCCTGTTAGCCCAGTGCTACAGCCCGGATTCATACGCTGTTGACCGACATGCTCGAGGTTGATTCATGTCTGCCTGTCCCCATGGGTTAGTGCCGCTTTGGGTTCACGACTAGCCATGTCGGCCCGGGTTCTTTGTCATATGGATGCTAGCGACACTATCATATACGTGAGCCAAAAGGCGCAAACAGTCCCGGGCCAGGTAAGGTGGCACCCGTGGGAATACCGTGCGTGAGGCCACAAAGTGATATGATGTGTTTGTCGGGGTAAATAGCCATGGGTAGCCCAGCCGGCTTCCCCTGGCCCCTCAGAAAAAATTATGAGCCCCTCCGGCTCATAAGGAGACTCAAGACCTGGGCCGCCTCCCCCCTAGCCGACTACCATCCTAGCCGGCTTCGGGGGCGGCCCGCCCTTTTTACCCCCATGAAGAAAACTGTGGAGGGTCGGCTACGGCATGGCCGGCTACGTCAGGGCCGGCTATGGCAAGGCCGGCTATGGCACGGCCGGCTACTGCCGGGCCGGCTCCGATAAAGCAGTCAACACCGTACCCGCGATGTACGTGTCCACTCTGCGATGATGAAGCGGGGCGTGGCTACAGTGGAGCCTGCCACCCCCAAAACCCGGAGCACGCCTGGTACAGCGCGTCGTGCGGGCAGCTGCGGCCCGCCTGGCGCGGCACTGTAGCCATGGCGGCTCTGACGCCGTCCACGACGGGCCGCCAGCGTGGCCCCCGAGGCGGTGGGCCCCTTCGGGCAGAGAGATGCCGAAGGCGGCCACACCCCCTCTCAAGCCGGCAAGACAGAGGGCCGGCTTCACATAGCCGGCCTGCCGCCTTCCTCGAAGGAGACGCCCATCAAGGAGACAAGGTGCGGCGGGGCTACAGTAATCGCTCGCCAGGGCGGCGTTACTGTAGCCACACTTACCCCGACCAAGCCTGCGCCAACAAACACGGGGCAACAGTAACCAGCCGCCGACCAGGCCCTGGCCAGTGGGGCTGGCCTGTCGACCCAGGAGCCGGCAGTCGGCGGGACCCACCAGCCGGCGGGCCCCAGAAGCCGGCGGAGAAGCCGGCGAACATAGCAACAGACAGCTGGGCCCCGCGCCCAGTCGGATTACCATTGTACCCCCGGGGGGTAGGCCTATATAAACCCCCCGGTGCACCCATGCAAAGGGTTGGACTCTCATCCTAGACCTAGACACATACAAGGAGAGGAAGCAAGCTGAGCTAAGCCCTTCTTCCTCCTTCCACCCCCAAACAGCTCAAGGAGCATTGTAGCCACCTGTGAACTTAGTAACCATGCGGAGACCCCGCAGAGCAGCAGTAGGGGTGTTATCTCCCCGGAGAGCCATGAAGCTGGGTAAGATTCGCCGGCGTGCATGTCTACGCCTCATCCCGTTTCCAGGCACCGGCGACGTTCTATTGGCCCCCGCAATGATAAGCCACCCGTTGGCATATGTCGATCCTACCACCCGACATTTGGCGCCCACCGTGGGGCCAGGTGCACCATCGTCCGGAGACCTGTTCTGGACAGGAACCCTTTTCCTTCCTCGCGGGCGCAGCCAGCCTGGCTCGCCCGATGGCGCTTGCCGCGACGCGCTGCATGGCGTCGCCGACGTCTGCGCGGCTAGCGGCCTCGCCAACCTCTTCGACAAGGCCCGCATCTCCGACGAGCTCGCCTCCGATGCGGGCACAGATCACCTCGCCAACCTCCTCAGCCAGCTCCACGTCTCCAGCGAGCCCGCTGCGGACTTGGAGTCGGTTGGCTCCACCGACCCGATGCCCGTCGACTCCGACGCGGCATCCTACGACACCTTCCCCACCAACATCACGGTCTACAACGACCCGCTCCCTCCGGCTGGCGATCGTGATTCTGACGCCCCCGAGGTGATGGTTATCGGCCTCGACGGCCCGACTGACGAGGGCGCCCGCGACTCCCCACGCGCGGCAGCCCAAGACTTGTCCGCCCCCCTTTCGGCTGATGCCAGCGACGAAGTTCTGGAGGCACGCCGCCTCGCCCTCCTCGCGGAGGGCCGGTGGCTGGCCTCCGTTAGACGCCTCACCGAGGCCTACCAGCGCGAAGCTGACCGCGCCACCTTCGGCACGCCGGCTCCGGCTGGCCCTAGCCGGGCCGGCGCTGTCAGGCAACGCGGCGCCGTCATCGCCGACACGCTTGGGGTGGATCGCCCGGTCTACGCCACCCCGCTCGAGAACCTGCGCGCCGCCCAGGCGGCCGTAGACGAGCTGGACGGCTTGGAAGCCGAAGATCTCCCCCATATGACGCGGCGCATCCAGCAACTAATCGATGCGGCCGCACGACGGCACGAGGCCGACGCCTGCGCGGGGAACCCTCCCCCGCGCCGCGAACACGGCGCGACCTCCCGGTCGCCGACTACCAGCTACACCCGCGTGCGGCGCGAGAAAGAGCCAGCTTCCAGCCGAAGCCGGACCCAAGTCTCCATCGAGCAAGACGCGGACGGCCGCCCCCGAGCCATGGAATGGCGGGGCACCCCGCCTCCGCCTCGAGCTCGAGGAGAAAGATATCCTACCCCGCCTCCGGTGGCTCACCCGACTCTCAGCGGCCGGCTTGGTCGTCGCGAGGGAATCGGCGAAAACGACGCCCGCCACCGGATCGACCGCCTGGCCCGGTCCCTGACTCTAGAAGAAGAAGACGATGTCGGCCCGCCTTGCTTTGGCCCCCGCATCCGCGACGAGCCCTTCCCCAAAGGGTTCTCGCTCCCAAGAGACACACCCAAGTACAACGGCTCGGTGAAGCTGGAAGACTGGCTGACCGACTACTCCACAGCCGTCAGCATCGCCAACGGCAACCGGCGCGTTGCCGTAAAGTACATGCCCCTCATGCTGCAAGGCACGGCGCGGACTTGGCTTAACAGCCTTAAGCCCCTCAGCATCAACAGCTGGGTGGATCTCACTGAAGCCTTCGTTCGCAACTTCACCAGCACCTACAAGCGGGCTCCCAATCCCAGACAGCTCTCCCTGTGCATACAGGGCCCAGCCGTGTCCACTCGCGACTACCTGACGCGTTGGGCCGAGCTCCGCAATTCCTGCGAGGGGGTGCACGAGGTGCAAGCCATCGAATACTTCACAGCCGGGTGCCGAGAGGGCACCCTCCTCAAGCACAAGCTTCCCTGTGATGAGCCGACTACCCTCGACGAGCTCCTGAACATCGCCGACAAGTACGCCACCGCCGACTCCTCGATGAAGACCGAGCTCCGGGTGGACGCATCCGGAAAGGTGCTCAATCCGGCGCCCAAAGCGCCGGCTGGAGACGGCGGCCGACGCCAACACCAGAACGATCAAAAACGCAAGGGCCCTGCGCCGCCTCCCGCCAGTCGGCAGGTGGCCACGGTCGAAGACGCGCCGCCTGAAGGGCGGCCCGCACCCAAGAAGCCCAAGGGCGGCCGGCCGGCTTGGCAGCCGGCCTTCTCCTATGAGCAAACCCTTGATGCCCCATGCAAGTTCCACAGCGGCGCGAAGCCGTCCAACCACACGACCCGCAAATGCAACTGGCTCGCCCGAATCTCGAAGGGCGAAGGACTCACGCCGACTCCGCCTGCCGGCCCGCCGCCGCCGGCTCCGCCGCCCAAAGCCGCCCGGCCCGCGGTCGACGCCGTGCAGGACGAGTTCCCTGATGAGCAAGCGTCTTATGTCGTCTTCACGAGCCAGCCCGAAGACCGGCGCAGCAAGCGCCGAGAGCAACAGGAGGTCAACATGGCCGCCACCAGCCCAGCCGGCCACATGCACTGGTCGGAGAAACCCATCAGCTGGAGCCGGGCCGACCACCCAGAGGTGATGCCATCCCCCAGCTCCTACGCATTGGTCCTGGAGGCCACCCTCGCAATGGATACGCGCGCCGCACGCTTCTCCCGCGTGCTGATCGACGGCGGAAGCAGCATCAACATCCTGTACCGCGACACCATGGAGAAGCTGGGCGTCAAGGCTAAGCAACTTGCGCCGACTCGAACGGTGTTCCACGGCATCGTACCCGGATTGTCCTGTGCCCCCATCGGCAAGCTCAAGATCGATGTACTCTTTGGGGGCAAGGATCATTTCCGCCGGGAAGCAATCTGGTTCGAGGTGGTGGACCTGGAGAGCCCTTATCATGCCTTGCTTGGCCAACCCGCCTTGGCCAAGTTCATGGCGGTCCCCCACTATGCTTACCTCAAGATGAAGATATCGAGCTCCAAGGGTGTCATCACCATCGCCGGCGACTACAAGAAGTCCGCCGACTGCGCCGCGGCCAGTAGCCGGCTGGCCGAATCCCTCGTGATCGCTGCCGAGAGGAAGACGCTGGACCGGGTCGTGGCCCTGGCCAGCAAGCAGCTAAACCAACCCGCCGACTCCAAGGAGTATGATGCCCAAGGATCTTTCCAGCCGGCCAAGGAGACCAAGAAGATACAGCTCGACCCCGAGCACCCCGATAGGTTTGCCGTCATTGGGGCGAGCCTGGATAGCAAATAGGAAGGCGAGCTCGCCGATTTCCTCCGTGAGAATCGGGATATCTTTGCGTGGTCCCCCAAGGACATGCCGGGTGTTCCGAAGGATTTCGCCGAGCACAAATTGCACGTGCGGGAGGATGCTAAACCAGTCAAGCAGCCCCTCCGCCGACTGTCAGAAGAGAAGAGAAGGATCGTAGGGGAGGAGATAGCCCGGCTCCTTGCAGCCGGCTTCATCATGGAAGTTTTCTTCCCCGAATGGCTCGCGAACCCGGTTCTCGTGCTGAAAAAGAATAACAAGTGGCGCATGTGTATAGATTACACGAGCCTCAACAAAGCCTGCCCAAAAGATCCCTTCGCTCTGCCCAGGATTGATCAAGTGATAGACTCCACAGCCGGATGCGAGCTGTTGAGCTTTTTGGATGCCTACTCGGGATACCACCAGATCAAGCTGAACCCGGATGACCAACTGAAGACCGCCTTCATCACGCCGTTTGGAGCCTTCTGCTACCTGACTATGACGTTCGGCTTGAGGAATGCCGGCGCCACTTTTCAGCGTTGCATGCAGAAGTGCCTCCTCACGCAGCTCGGCAAGAATGCCCATGTTTACGTGGATGATGTTGTGGTGAAGACGGAGAAGCGTGGCACTCTGCTGGAAGACTTGAAGGAGACGTTCAAGAACCTGCGCCGGTTCCGGATCAAGCTCAACCCGGAGAAATGCGTGTTCGGAGTGCTAGCCGGCCAGCTCCTAGGCTTTCTGGTCTTTGAACGCGGCATAGAGTGCAACCCTGAGAAGATCAAGGCCATCGAGAGGATGGCGGTCCCAACCAAGCTCAGAGAGATTCAGAAGTTCACCGGGTGCCTGGCCTCTCTTAACCGCTTCATCAGCCGGCTTGGAGAAAAAGCTCTCCCCCTCTACCGCCTCATGAAGAAGAGCACTCACTTTCAGTGGAATGACCAGGCCGACCAAGCTTTCCACGAGCTGAAGAAAATGCTGTCCACGCCGCCTGTCTTGGCGGCACCGACTGAGAAGGAGCCCATGCTCCTATATATTGCCACCACTAGCCGGGTGGTCAACACCGTCATTGTGGTCGAACGCCCCGAAGAAGGCCGAGCCCAGCCGGTCCAAAGGCCGGTTTACTACCTGAGCGAGGTGCTGTCCGCCTCGAAGCAAAATTACCCGCACTATCAGAAGATGTGCTATGGCGTGTACTTCGCCGCCAAGAAGCTGAAGCCGTACTTTCAAGAGCATCCCATCACGGTCGTATGCACTGCCCCGCTAGCCGACATCATAGGCAGCCGGGATGCATCCGGCCGGGTGGCCAAATGGGCCATCGAGCTGACCCCCTACACGATCTTCTACCAACCCCGCACCGCCATCAAGACGCAAGCGCTGGCCGACTTCCTCGTCGACTGGGCCGAGACCCAGTACTTACCACCAGCGCCCGACTCCACCCATTGGCGCATGCACTTTGACGGATCAAAGATGCGCACCGGCTTGGGAGCCGGCGTCGTCCTTACCTCTCCAATGGGCGACAAGCTCAGATACACGCTGCAGATCCACTTCGCCGCCTCCAACAACGTAGCCGAGTACGAGGCGCTCATACACGGGCTCCGGCTTGCCAAGGAACTTGGCATTCGCCGGATCCTGTGCTATGGCGACTCGGATTTGGTGGTGCAGCAGTCTTCTGGCGACTGGGACGCCAAGGACGCGAACATGGCGAGCTACCGTTTCCTAGTGCAGCAAATCAGCAGATACTTCGACGGGTGTGAATTCCTTCACGTGCCGCGAGCCGACAATGAGCCAGCGGATGCTCTGGCCCGAATAGGCTCCACGCGGCAAGCAATACCAGCCGGCGTCGCCCTGCAGCGCCTCCTCAAGCCTTCAATCAAGCCGTCTCCGGAGTCCGACTCCATTTTCGTGCCGCCTAACCCCAAGGAAGCCGGGTCCGGCTCGAAGAATCAAGTAGCCGGCCCAGGGACTTCAATATTTGGCTCGGGGACTGCAGTGCCCGGCCCGGGGACTGCCGCACCCGGCCCGGGGACTGCGGTAGCCGGCCCGGGGATTTCTTCGGCACAGGAAGCGGCGGCCGACTCCAGCACTGCACTGCCCAACCCGCCCACCCTGGTGGCTCTGGCCACATTGGTGGCTGAGGAGGTCGCCGCCCCATCATGGGCCCAAACCATCCGCAACTTTTTGGTGAACCATGACCTGCCGGCTGACAAAAACGAAGCAAGACAAGTTCAGCGCCGGGCTGGAGCATACACAATCGTCAACAGAGAGCTCGTCAAGCGCAGCGCCACCGGAGTCTTGCAGCGATGCGTCGAGCAGGAGAAAGGCATCGCGATCCTCAGGGATATACACCAAGGAGAGTGCGGCCACCACGCCGCATCTAGATCACTGGTCGCCAAAGCTTTCCGCCACGGTTTCTTCTGGCCGACTACTTTGGACGATGCCAAAGAGCTAGTCAAACACTGCAAAGGCTGCCAGCTTTTCAGCTCGCAGCAACACATGCCGGCTTCAGCACTCAAGACCATTCCCATCACCTGGCCCTTTGCCGTCTGGGGATTGGATATGGTGGGCCCATTCAAGACGGCGCGCGGCGGCATGACACATTTGCTCGTCGCCGTCGACAAATTCACCAAGTGGATCGAGGCGAAGCCGATCAAGAAGCTGAATGGGCCGACTGCAGTGACCTTCATTACAGATATAACAACCTGGTACGGCGTACCGCACAGCATCATCACCGACAACGGCACGAACTTTGCCAAAGGTGCCTTGGCACGGTTCTACGCTGCGCAAGGTATCCGGCTGGACCTTGCGTCAGTCGCCCACCCGCAGTCAAACGCCCAAGTGGAGCGAGCAAATGGCCTCATTCTGTCCGGCATCAAGCCTCGACTGGTCGTACCCCTGGAGCGTTCAGCCGGCTGCTGGCTCGATGAGCTGCCGGCTGTCCTATGGAGTCTGCGCACTACTCCCAACAGATCAACCGGCTTCACTCCCTTCTTCCTTGTATATGGTGCCGAGGCGGTCATCCCAACAGACATCAAGTTCGACTCGCCTCGGGTAACCATGTACACGGAAGCGGAAGCCAAAGAAGCACGAGAAGAGGGTGTCGACCTGCTGGAAGAGGCCCGGCTGTTAGCCCTCAGCCAGTCCGCCATCTACCAGCAGGGTCTGCGCCGCTACCATAGCCGGAGGGTCCGCCCAAGATCCTTCCAGGAGGGCGACCTTGTGCTCCGGCTAATCCAGCGAACAGCCGGCCAGCACAAGCTCGCAGCCCCCTGGGAAGGCCCCTTCATCATCAGCAGAGCCTTGGGCAACGACGCCTACTACCTCATCGACGCGCAGAAGCCGAAGGCACGCAAGAGAGACGACTCCGGCAAGGAGTCGGAGCGACCATGGAACGCAAATCTCCTTCGGAAGTTTTACAGTTAAAACGCAGTATGTGTTATGCCCACTTTTGTATTTAGTATGAAACAGTAGGCTCCCCGAGAAAGACTCGGGGACTGCCACCCTTTATCTTATGAATGAAAGTTATCATGCGCATGATTTCACCTCTTCATTTATTTTGTCCGGTACCGGGTCCGACGAGTCGGGCTGGGGACTGGCCGGCTAGAGTTATATTCGGAGCCCTACCCGCAGTCAGACAAGTAATGCGCCGACACCCAGGCTTGGCTCTTGCCGAAATCGCAGCTCGAAGAACCGACTACCCGGCTGGCAAGAGCCACAAGCCGGAAAGGGTGCGCACATGAAAAACGGCTAGGGACCAAACAGGCTCGCATATATAACAAAAGCCGGCTGACTGCCTCACACCGACCGACTACCAGACTAGCCGGCCGGCCGGCCTACATTCAGTCTACTTCAAATCCAAGAAAGCCCAAGTACTTGCCTTCCCAAAGAGGGAAGGCGGCAAAGGAAAGAGCCTAAGGACAAAAAGTACACTTGGATGAACGCCAACACATGCATATATTAATATATTACACAAAAAGCCTCCAGAGAGGTCGACATCCAACATTGTTCGATACACCCCCAGTGGGTGGAATTGCAGAAACTTAAAATTGTCCGAAAAAGTAAAACAGGGACAAAAAGAACGGCAGATCAAGCCGGCGGGGCCGCAGACGAGCCGGGCAAGGCGGTACAAGTAGTCGCGCCGGCTGAAGGAGCGGCCGGCTGGCCACCCTCGGCTTGATCATTGTCTCTGGCAGAGGGCGCACTCCCGCGTGGCTCGTTGCTGGAGGCACGGTCGGCTGGGGGACGGTCGGCCGTCTCACCAGTCGGGTCGGCATCTTCGCCGTCCTCCTCCTCGTCGTCCTTGCCCTCGTCGCTGGAGGCGATCTCTTCGGCCGAGTCCTCGCTGTCCGTCGGGTTCAGCCCGAACCATTCCTCCGGCTGAGCGGCGCCATCGTCGTTAAGCTCCGGCCCGAAGACGCTGGTGTCGGTGCACTCGGCGATCGTCGAAGCGCGTTGCGCGATCGCCGGCCGCACCTCCTCCAGCTCGGCGTCGGCTTCCGACCGCCACGTCCGCAGCTGGTCCAGGCTTAGCCCTGGGTACCACGCGCGGACGAACTCCAGCGCGCGCCCGGCTCCAAGACGGGCCGCGGACGCCTTCCAGGCCTCGAAGCGGCCGACTGCGACCTCGAGCCAGTCGGCCGTCTGGCTTGGGGTGCGGGGAATTGTCTGGCCGGGCCAGAGCGCGGCCAGCATCGTCGCCCCGGCGCGTTGGAGCCGGCGGAGCAACCGGTGGGCCGGCTGCAGCCGCGCCTGGACGGCGATGAGCTGCTCCGACAACGTCCGGTTCGCATCCGGCGGAATCACAACCCCGGCCTGATGGCGCTCCTCGCGGTAGGCTTCGATGGCCTGGGCGGCAAGGACGGACTGGCCGGGGAAGTACTCTCCGCAAGACAGCAAACACAAGTCAAAACAAAACCATAGGCAGCCGGCGAATGGAAGAAGAGCAAGAAAGACAGCCTACCATCGATGAGATCCTCGATCCGGCCGAAGCCTTCTTCCAGCGCCCGGCGCGTCTCGGCCCAGCTCGCCTCCCTGGCCTCGAACTCCGCCTTCAGGGTAGCCTCGGCGTCCTGCGCCTTTTGCAGGGCCGCCTTGTGGCTCTCCTCTTGGTCGGCCAGTTTCGTCGCCAGGCGGTCGTGCTCTTGAACCAAGTCAGCGTACTCGGCGTCCTTGGCACGAAGAGCGGCTTGCACCACGCCGAGTTCCCTCCGCAGGTCGGCGTTGGCCTCTGCCCGAGCAAAAGATAAAGAGAAAAGTCAGCAAAGAAAAAGTCGTCGAGTAAGATCCGACCCGACTGCGCTGCAATCGGCCCGGATCTCGGGGACTACACCCAGTGGGTGCGCTGTCGCGCCCCCACGAGAAATAAATAAGGACAAAGCACTTATGGCGGCTGCTGGCGAGGTCTTCGGTCCTCCGGCTTAGCTCCCGAGCCTGGGAGTTGAAGGCGGCAGCGCGAGAATTATGATAATCCTAAGAGATCAGAAAGAACAGTCAAAGATAGTCGTCGAGTAAGATCCGACCCGACTGCACTGATCTCGGGGACTACACCCAGTGGGTGCGCTAGCGCGCCCCCACGGAAAAAATTCAAAGGACCAGAATGGTCAAGGAGTGAAGACTTACCCGGATGGCAGACCGCGTCGACAGAAACTCCTGAGTAAATTCCCTCAGGAGGCCGGCCTGTGCCTGCAGCCGGCTCCGAACCTCTTGAGCCGCGATGTTCAGCTCGCCGCTCCCTCCGCTAGGAGTCCAGCCGGACGTAGCAGAGCTGGCCGCCTCCAAGGCGTCTGCCGTCCGCTCAGCCCCCGCGGCTCGGCGCGTGTCCGGCGGGGCCGTGCCCCCTCCGGCGGGCCGGCCCGCCGCCAGCTCGATCTCAAGGCCGGCTCCGGCCTCGGGCGCGGCCCGGGCCGGCTCCTCCGGCACCGCCGACGATTGGCCTCCTTCGCCTGCTCCGGCTGGCGCTGCCGGCGACGTCCCCTCGACGGATACCTCGAAGACTTCGTCCCTCTGCACCGGCGGCTGCTCGGGGATAATCTCCTCCGCCGTGGGCAGAGGGATATCCTGATCCAAGGTCTGGAGGGGGATGGCGAGTAGCGGAGGCTGGCTACGCGCGCCTTCCACCTCCGTCCCCGCGGCCACCCGCTCCGGCGGAGTCTCGGCCGCCGCGCTCGCTCGGTCTGGCGCCGCCTGGGCGGCCTCCCGCTCCACTGCCTCCCGCTCGGCCGCCTCCCTCTCTCGGCGCGCCTCGCGAGCGTTGCGCTCCGTGGCTGCGTCAAGTTCGGCGCGGGGGTCCACTCGGCGGGACCCTGAGGATCCGGCACTCGGCCCGACCACGGAGCCGGCTGGGCCTCGCTCGAGGGAAAGCGGCGCCCTACTCAGAAAATCAGAAAAGCATTCAAGAAAAGAAGACTTCAGAATAACAAGCACGTAGGCGGCTACTAGACTTACGCAGAAACTGAGGGGGGCTTCTTCACCGCCTTCCGGAAGCGGGCCGCCTTCGCCGCCGCCTCCTCGCACTTTGTGGCCGCGGCGGACGCCTTCGGCTTCTTCGGCCGGCTTCCGAAGAGCGGGAGCGCGGCCCGGCGCTTCCCCTTCCCACCACCGGCAGTCGACGCGGCAGACGAGCTCGCGCCGCGGCGGTCGGTTGCCGGCTGGCGGCGCGGGAGTTCTTCGGCTTCAAAATCGTCCGGCCAGTCGTCGAAACTGGCCGAGAGCCCGGTGCCGCCGAGCTCGGCGGCATCCCCCGTGGCGGCATCCTCCATGGCGACGGCGGAGAGATCCGGGTCGTCGAGGTCGTCCACCGTACGGTCCGGGGCGTACTCACGGTCGACTCCAGCCGCCCCGGATGGCGACGGAAGAAGAGGATTCTGATGAAGAGAAAAAAGAGAAGAGCCGCCTGGTCAGAAGCCGGCTGACCCAAGCCAGCAGACGACGAGAAGAAAAACTTACCATAGGCGGAGGATGGGCGCGGGAGTACGGCGCCTTGCCGAATTGCCACTCGTCGGTGAGCTTCAGGTTGGCGATGTAGTTCGCCATCAGAGCCACCTCGGCGTGGGGCATCTCCCATGTGCTCAGCCGGCAAGGGTCAAACCGGCCACTCATTTGGCACATCATGTGCGGCCGGCTTTGGAGGGGCAGAATCCGGCGCTCGACGAAGGCGGTTACCAGATTGGACGCGCGCAGGCCTTCCGACTGGACCATCACCCGCAGCCGAGAGATGGAAGCGTTCCCAGCCGGAGATAAGGACTTCGACTGGTAGCCCCAGGTCCGCCGCTTCCCAGTCAGCGGGCCGGCTACGTAAGCCGGCAGATTGACGTAGTCGCCGTGCGGGGCGACGTTCTTGACGTAGAAGTAAGATTTCTGCCAAAGCTTGACAGACTGGATTAGAGGAATGTGGGGGAAGGGGTTGTCGTCGCTTGCCCTCTTCATCGCGATGAAGGCGCCGCAGGGAGCTGGCACGCCGGCGGAGACGGTGCCGAGCTTATTCTAGAACAGCTCCGCCCAGAGCTCCAGCGTCGGCAGCACCCCCAAGAACCCTTCACAGAGCGAGATGAAGGCCGAGAGCTGCAGCACTGCGTTGGGCGTGACGTGGTGTGGTTGGAGGTTGTAGAATTCAAGAAAGGAGCGCATGAAGCTGCTCGCCGGGAAGCCGAAGCCACGGAGGAAGTGCGCGCGGAAGACGACGCGCTCGCCTTCCTCCGGCGCCGGCGAGACCTCCTTCGCGGGCGCCAGACGCACCTGCACGAGGTTGGCGGCGGGCAGGCGCCGGGTCTGGCGGAGGAACTCGATGTGGTCCTCGTGGACATTGGACCCGTCCCACGAGCTTGACAAAGCCAGAGACATGGCGGCGTGGGTGGGCTGCGGCGCGAAACTGCGTCGGGCGCGAGGAAGAAGAAGAGCAGGAGGGACGGGGAGCGGGGGAGCGAACAGGCCTGTGCCTCTCCCCCTCCCCCCCTACTTGTAGGCGCGTGCGCCAGAGACGAGGAGGCGCGGCGTGGGGGGTCGTGGGGATCGATCGTGCCCATCTCCCCCACGCCCGCGTTAATTACGCGCCTTGATGATGCGAAGTAACGGCCGCGGGGAGGCGAGCAGTCTCCTCGGGCCACAGAAGATCTGCGCCCGGGCCGAGGCCAGGGAGTGGCGGGCCCGGGCCTGCGGCGGCGTCCCGTCGCGCGCGTGCGACGGCAGGGCATCCCCGCCACGTGGCTCGTCGCGGGGCCCGTGGCTAGCCCGCGGGTCAACCACGGTCACCCTAACAACGAAAAGTGCTCCGAAGTCGGCTGCAACGACAAGGTCGGCCCCTCACGGTATGAAGCCGGCCTAGCTTCCCGTCCTTCCGTCCGCCGTGAAGCTCGCCCGCCTTCGGGGACTACTGTCGGGGTAAATAGCCATGGGTAGCCCAGCCGGCTTCCCCTGGCCCCTCAGAAAAAATTATGAGCCCCTCCGACTCATAAGGAGACTCAAGACCTGGGCCGCCTCCCCCCTAGCCGACTACCATCCTAGCCGGCTTCGGGGGCGGCCCGCCCTTTTTACCCCCATGAAGAAAACTATGGAGGGCCGGCTACGGCATGGCCGGCTACTGCAGGGCCGGCTATGGCAAGGCCGGCTATGGCATGGCCGGCTACTGCCGGGCCGGCTCCGATAAAGCAGTCAACGCCGTACCCGCGATGTACGCGTCCACTCTGCGATGATGAAGCGGGGCGTGGCTACAGTGGAGCCTGCCACCCCCAAAACCCGGAGCACGCCTGGTACAGCGCGTCGTGCGGGCAGCTGCGGCCCACCCGGCGCGGCACTGTAGCCACGGCGGCTCTGACGCCGTCCACGACGGGCCGCCAGCGTGGCCCCCGAGGCGGTGGGCCCCTTCGGGGAGAGAGATGCCGAAGGCAGCCACACCCCCTCTCAAGCTGGCAAGATAGAGGGCCGGCTTCACATAGCCGGCCTGCCGCCTTCCTCGAAGGAGACGCCCATCAAGGAGACAAGGTGCGGCGGGGCTACAGTAATCGCTCGCCAGGGCGGCGTTACTGTAGCCACGCTTACCCCGACCAAGCCTGCGCCAACAAACACGGGGCAACAGTAACCAGCCGCCGACCAGGCCCTGGCCAGTGGGGCTGGCCTGTCGACCCAGGAGCCGACAGTCGGCGGGACCCACCAGCCGGCGGGCCCCAGAAGCCGGCGCAGAAGCCGGCGAACATAGCCACAGACAGCTGGGCCCCGCGCCCAGTCGGATTACCATTGTACCCCCGGGGGTAGGCCTATATAAATCCCCCGGTGCACCCATGCAAAGGGTTGGACTCTCATCCTAGACCTAGACACATACAAGGAGAGGAAGCAAGCTGAGCTAAGCCCTTCTTCCTCCTTCCACCCCCAAACAGCTCAAGGAGCATTGTAGCCACCTGTGAACTTAGTAACCATGCGGAGACCCCACAGAGCAGCAGTAGGGGTGTTATCTCCCCGGAGAGCCCTGAAGCTGGGTAAGATTCGCCGGCGTGCATGTCTACGCCTCATCCCGTTTCCAGGCACCGGTGACGTTCTATTGGCCCCCGCAATGATAAGCCACCCGTTGGCATATGTCGATCCTACCACCCGACAGTGTTACATGCTAGATCGGTGTGACCTAGGATCGGGGTCCTGACATCCTGGATCTCCAAGTTTCTTTGGTATTCCACCCTTAAAAGTATAATTAGCAAGCATGGTGGAAATTTCAGCTTCTGGTATCTTTCTTTTATTTGTAACAATATCTTTCATGTACTTAGCATAGGGATTCATTTTTAGCATATCAAGCAATCGCATACGCAAAAAGATAGGTCTAATCATTTCAACAAAGCGCTCAAAATCCTCAATATCCTTTTTCTTGGATGGTTTGGGAGGAAAAGGCATGGGTTTCTGAACCCATGGCTCTCTTTCGTTACCATGTTTCCTAGCAACAAAGTCTGTCTTATCATAACGTTGATTCTTTGATTGTGGGTTATCAAGATCAACAACAGGTTCAGTTTCTACATCATTATCATTACTAGGTTGAGCATTATTATGAACATCATCATTAACATTTTCATTAGGTTCATGTTCATTGCTAGATTGTGTTTCAGCATCAAACATAGAGATATCATTTGGATTATCAGGTGGTTCAGCAATAGGTTCACTAGAAGTTTGCACAGTTCTATCATTTTTCTTTTTCGTCCTTTTAGAAAAACTAGGTGCATCAATATTATTTCTCTGAGAATCTTGCTCAATTCTCTTAGGGTGGCCTTCATAATACAAAGGTTCCTGAGTCATTCTACCAGTTCTAGTAGCCACTTTAACAGCATAACCATTTTTCTTACTATTCATCTCATTGAGCAATTCCAATTGAGCTTTAAGTACTTGTTCTACTTGAGTGGTAACCATAGAAGCATGTTTGCTAACAAGTTTAAGTTCACCTCTAATATTAGCCATATAATCACCCAAGTATTTAATCATATCAGCATCTTGTTTTAAATGTCTACCAAAATAAGCATTGAAGTCTTCTTGCTTAAACATAAAATTATCAAACTCATCCAAGCACTGACTAGCAATTTTAGTAGGAGGGATTTCAGCTCTATCATGTCTATAGAGAGAATTTACCTTTACTACCTGTGTCGGTTTATCGAGGTCTGGAGGTTCTTCAATAAATAAAGGATTAAGATCATATGTTTCTTCAATAGGCGGTAAATTAAGACCATGTATTTCTTCAATAGGAGGTAAATTATTAACATCTTCATCTTTAATACCTTTTTCTTTCATAGATTTCTTTGCCTCTTGCATATCTTTGGGACTGAGAAATAGAACACCTCTCTTCTTCGGAGTTGGTTTAGGAATAGGATCATTAATTGGAGCACGAGCTGGCTCAGGAGGTGCCCAATTATTTTCATTTGTCAACATATTATTCAATAAGATTTCAGCTTCATCCGGTGTTCTTTCCCTGAAAAGAGAACCGGCACAATTATCGATGTAATCTCTGGAAGCATCAATTAGTCCATTATAAAAGATATCAAGTATTTCATTTTCTCAAGAGGATGATCAGGCAAAGCATTAAGTAACTTGAGAAGCCTCCCCCAAGCTTGGGGGAGACTCTCTTCTTTAATTTGCACAAAGTTGTATATTTCATTTAAAGCAGCTTGTTTCTTATGAGTAGGGAAATATTTAGCAGAGAAGTAATAGATCATATCCTAGGGACTACGCACACAACCAGGAAAAGTAGATACGACGAAGACGTATCAAATACCCCGGTTGACTCCAAAGCAAACGACGACCACATGGACCCAACGACAGAGCAGGATGAACCAGCGGACGGCGAATAGAGTACGGAGCCGCCGTCCGATCACGGCGACGCCGAGGGTAAAGCTCATCAACCTGTCTCCCGAGAGGAGAACAGTCCGGACGATGATGCACACATTATCCCGGAGAGGCACTTGGAGCAAGAGGACCTCCACAGAAGGCTTATTGCCACCGCGAGGAGTCTGAAGAAGCAGAAGCAAAGGCTTAAAGCCATGCAAGATACACTCAATGGTATATGGAACAAAGTGCTCGACACTGAAGAAAAGTATGGTGGCAGCTGCCACACAAAGAGCTATCCAAAGCGCAAGCTGCTGCCTGAATTCGATGACGAGGCTTTAGAGCCTATATAGCCGAAAAATAAAATGGCCGATCAATCGGATCGACCACCCCGTGGCCGCGATAGGGCGGCTAACGATGTCGCACATAAGTCAGCACACGATTCACTTGAGGACTTACACCAAAAAGCCGGTATGACCAGGTCCATCTACGGATCTAGGAAACGCGCTCCGGCACAGAATGAATAC
This sequence comes from Triticum monococcum, assembly GCA_034509565.1. Taxonomy (NCBI): domain Eukaryota; kingdom Viridiplantae; phylum Streptophyta; class Magnoliopsida; order Poales; family Poaceae; genus Triticum; species Triticum monococcum. The sequence continues at coordinate 395,602,843 of CM067845.1, read as the reverse complement.
CGAACACTACAACCGTCAGAATGCCATGACACATCCAAATACAGGGGTGCCGCGCACCCCCTATGCTTCACCGATGAGGTTCTGGATCACGAATTTCCAAAAGGATTCAAACCCGTGAACATAGAGGCATACGACAGAACGACAGACCCTGGGGTCTGGATTGAGGACTTTATCCTTCATATCCACATGGCTTGCGGAGATGATCTCCATGCCATCAAATACTTGCCCTCAAGTTGAAAGGACCAGCTCGGCACTGGCTGAAGAGCCTCCCCAAAAACTCAATTGGAAGTTGGGAAGAGCTTGAGGAAGCTTTTAGGGCTAATTTTCAAGGGAGCTATGTCCGACCTCCGGATGCAGACGATTTAAGTCATATAATTCAACAGCCCGGAGAGTCAGCCCGAAAGCTTTCGAACAGATTCCTCACTAAGAAGAATTAAATTGTCGACTGCCCAGACGCCGAAGCCTTAGCGGCTTTCAAACACAGTGTCCGGGACGAATGGCTCGCCAGACACCTCGGCCAGGAAAAACCGAGGACAATGGCAGCCCTAACAAGCCTTATGACCCGCTTTTGCGCGGGCGAAGATAGTTGCCTGGCCTGTAGCAGCACTAGCGACCCAGACACATCCGAAGTCAGGGATGGCAATGGAAAACCACGACGCAATAAAAGCAAGCCTCGAAACAATGAAGACAACCCAGACAAAACGGCAATAAACGCCGGATTCAGGGGCTCTCGACCCGATCAACGGAAATGGCCATTCAAAGGCAGCAGAGATGGACCGTCCAGCCTAAACAAGATTCTAGACAGATTATGACAGATTCATGGCACCTATGACAAACCGGAAAATCACACCAACAGAGAATGCTGGGTCTTCTAGCAGGCCGGCGAGCTAAACACCGAACACAAGGGGAGGGAGACACCAAGTGAAGACGAGGATGAGCCTCGCCAGCAAAACACTAGGGGACAGAAAAAATTCCCACTACAGGTCAAAACAGTGAACATGATTCACGTAACGAAGAGGAGGAGCAAACGCGCACTTCGAGACGTATGCGCCGTGGAGCCCGTCACCCCCAAGTTCAACCCTTGGTCGGCCTGCCCAATCACTTTTGATCGCAGGGATTACCCGACTAGTATCCGGCACGGAGGATCGGCTGCCTTGGTACTAGACCCAATAATTAATGGATACCATCTCACCCGAGTCCTTATGGATGGTGGCAGTAGTCTTAATCTGATATATCAGGACACAGTCCGCAAAATGGGGATAGACCCGACAAGAATCAGCCAAAGCAATACTACCTTTAAAGGAGTAATACCAGGCCCAGAGGCCCGTTGCACGGGCTCTCTAGTACTATAGGTTGTATTCGGTTCTCCCGACAACTTCTGAAGTGAAAAGTTAACCTTCAACATCGCTCCATTCCGAAGCGGCTATCAAGCACTACTCGGAAGAACGACCTTTGCTCATTTTAATGCAATACCGCATTATGCTTATCTTAAGCTTAAGATGCCTGGTCCACGTGGCATCATCATAGTTGGTGGAAAAACAGAGCGTTCCTTACGTGCGGAAGAATGTGTGGAGGCTTTAGCAGCCGAACACTGAACGACCCCTCCAAGCAGAATAAATGATCGGTCATCAAGACCGCGGACACGGCTAGACGAGTCCGGCGCACCACTAGCTCAGATAAACCTAAGACTGGGTCGATGGATATACCCCCATAGGTGGTGCTAGGGACTTCCCACATGTAAAAAGGACTACAGTTCGGCTTGCCCTTATTTAGATTGAATTTTAACGATTTATTAAGAATAACCAATTTTTCGCACGAAAACTTTCACCTGGGCTTTTTTCTCTTACAGATGATCATCGTGCTACACCCTCCCAGGATACGGCACAACGGAGACACATGCGCAGACGTGCAGCAAGGCCCCACTCAAAGGTTTCGTTTTAGATTAAGACCATGTGTAAACCTCTTTTTACTGTCTCTTGTTGCTTCACACCCTCCGGATACTCAACATAACCAAGAGGGATGCTAGCGTTATTGGCATTTCGTCACGTCAGACTAATGCACATACCTGGAAATTCAGGGCTTATTATCGAGGGCGTTACTCAGCCCAGTATATGTTGTAAAGACCGAATACCTCAGGGAGTGTTCGGCGTCGCTAGTTTGGCCTTATATGCATTTGCTCCGAATCATGTCTTTGGTCAATAGTTGGGTTTGCCCAGCTCCCATGTTTTGCTACCTTACGTTCTGCTCTATCGGCTAAGGTGGCACCGGGAGAACTACTGTGATTGTGCCCTAGTTCATCTGGATGAGCACCTCAGTAGAGAAAGCCAAAAACTGACTGTCATGATAAAGCGCGAGACTGGTCAACCACTGGAGGACTCAGCGGAATCTTCGCGATTCCTCCGCATTAACGAAGGACCGGTTTCCTGGTCATGTATGTACGCACACCGTATTCGGATAAGCACGGAAGTACCAGGGGCTATATAGTAGCCCCACTGTCAAACTCCTATGGCTAACTGAAAGTGTTAAAGCAATATAGTCCGATTGCCTTGTTCGCTGCGCTATCACCTCCTTAATGGACGAAGACGTTGGATCAAGTGTGAATACTGATACGTCTCCGTCGTATCTACTTTTCCAAACACTTTTGCCCTTGTTTTGGACTCTAACTTGCATGATTTGAATGAAACGAACCCGGACAGACGATGTTTTCAGCAGAATTGCCATGGTGTTATTTATGTGCAGAAACAAAAGTTCTTGGAATGACCTGAAACTTCACGGAACGTCTTTTTCGAAATAATAAAAAATCCTTGCAAAAGATGAAGACCAGGGGGCCCACACCCTAGCCACGAGGGTGGGGGCGCTCCCCCTACCTCGTGGGCCCCCTAGAGCTCCTCAGACCTCAACCCCAAATCTATATATTTGCTTTCGAGGAGAAAAAAATCGAGAGAAGGAATCATTGCGTTTTACGATATGGAGCCACCGCCAAGCCCTAAAACCTCTTGGGAGGGCTGATCTGGAGTCCGTTCGGGGCTCTGGAGAGGGGAATCCGTTGGCATCGTCATCATCAACCTTCCTCCATCGCCAATTTCATGATGCTCACTGCCGTGCGTGATTAATTCCATCGTAGGCTTGCTGGACGGTGATGGGTTGGATGAGATTTATCATGTAATCAAGTTAGTTTTGTTAGGTTTGATCCCTAGTGTCCACTATGTTCTGAGATTGATGTTGCTATGACTTTGCTATGCTTAATGCTTGTCACTAGGGCCCGAGTGCCATGATTTTAGATCTGAACCTATTATGTTTTCATCAATATATGAGAGTTCTTGATCCTATCTTGCAAGTCTATAGTCACCTACTATGTGTTATGATCCGGTAACCCGAAGTGACAATAATCGGGACCACTCCCGGTGATGACCGTAGTTTGAGGAGTTCATGTATTCACTATGTGTTAATGCTTTGGTCCGGTACTCTATTAAAACGAGGCCTTAATATCCCTTAGTTTCCGCTACGCCCCGCTGCCACGGGAGAGTAGGACAAAAGATGTCATGCAAGTTCTTTTCCATAAGCACGTATGACTATATTCGGAATACATGCCTACATTACATTGATGAATTGGAGCTAGTTCTCTGTCACCCTATGTTATGACTGTTACATGATGAACCACATCCGGCATAATTCTCTATCACCGATCCATTGCCTATGAACTTTCCATATATTGTTCTCCGCTTATTTACTTTTCCATTGCTATTGCTATCATCACTACAAAATACCAAAAACACTACTTTTGCTACCATTACCTTTTGCTATAGTTTCCACTACTATCATATTACTTTGCTACTAAATACTTTGCTGCAGATATTAAGTTTCCAGGTGTGGTTGAATTGACAACTCAGCTGCTAATACTTGAGAATATTCTTTGGCTCTCCTTGTGTCGAATCAATAAATTTGGGTTGAATACTCTACCCTCGGAAACTGTTGCGATCCCCTATACTTGTGGGTTATCAAGACTATTTTATGGCGCCGTTGACAGGGAGCATAGATCTATTCTTTGAGTCACTTGGGATTTATATCTGTTTATCATTATGAAGAACTTGAGAGATCCAAAAACCAAGATTTATCCCTCAACTACGAAGGGAGGTAAGGAACTGCCATCTAGCTCTGCACTTGATTCACCTTCTTTTTTGAGTAAGCTTGCGACACCTAAACCTGCTTCTGCTATTCATTCTGATATGTCGCGTGTTATTAATGATGCCACTTCTGCTATGCATGATACTTATGATGAAACTACTTCTATGCTTGATACTATTGTGCCACTTGGTGAATTTCTTGATGAACAACTTGCTAGGGTTAGAGAGAATGAAATTATTGAAACTAATAATATTGATGAAAGTGATGATGAAGTCTCTCCCCCTAGTCAATATGAGTCGCCTGTTATTCCTGAGGGTTATGTTTTGGAAAAAGAAGCAGCTCTAGCTATTTTAGCTTGCAAAGATAGATACGAGCTCAAGAGGTTATTAGCTAAATGGAAGCAGCAATCTCTTTATGCTAGAGTGAAACCTGACCCTGCTTTTGCTACTTCACCTATCTGTGTTACTAATAAGGATTATGAATTCTCTGTTGATCCTGATATAATTACTTTGGTTGAATCTGATCCTTTTCATGGCTATGATTCTGAAACTGTTGTGGCACATCTTACTAAATTAAATTATATAGCCACCCTGTTCACTAATGATGAGAGAACTCGTTACTTTTATATCCTTAAAATATTTCCGTTCTCATTAAAGGGTGATGCTAAGATATGGTTTAATTCTCTTGATCCTGGTTGTGTGCGTAGTCCCCAGGATATGATTTATTACTTCTCTGCTAAATATTTCCCTGCTCATAAGAAACAAGCTGCTTTGACAGATATATATAATTTTGTGCAAATTGAAGAAGAGAGTCTCCCACATGCTTGGGGGTGGCTTCTCCAATTACTTAATGCTTTGCCTGATCATCCTCTTAAGAAAAATGAAATACTTGATATCTTCTATAATGGACTAACCGATGCTTCCAGAGATTACCTGGATAGTTGTGCTGGTTTTGTTTTCAGGGAAAGAACATGGGATGAAGTTGAAATTCTATTGAATAATATGTTAACAAATGAAAATAATCAGACACTTCCTGAGCCAGCTCCTGAGCCTATTCCTAAACCAACTCTGAAGAAGAGGGGTATTCTATTTCTCAGCCCTGAGGATATGCAAGAGCCAAAGAAATCCATGAAAGAAAAGGGTATTAAAGATGAAGATGTTAAGAATTTACCTCCTATTGAAGAAATACATGGTCTTAATTTACCGCCTGTTGAAGAAACATATGATCTTAATCCATTACCTATTGAAGAAATACATGGTATTGATAACCCGACACAGGTAGTAAAGGTAAACTCTCTCTATAGATATGATAAAGCTGAAATCCCTCTTACTAAGTTTGCTAGCCAATGCTTAGATGAGTTTGATAATTTTATGGTGAAGCAAGAAGATTTTAATGCTTATTTTGGTAGACAATTGAAATACAATTCAAATATGCTTGAACACTTGGGGGTTTATATGGCTAATGTTAAAGGTGAACTTAAACTTATTAGCAAACATGCTTCTATGGTTACCACTCAAGTAGAACAAGTACTTAAAGCTCAAAATGATTTTCTCAATGAACTGAATAGTAAGAATAATGATAATATTGTTAGAGTTATGACTAGAGGTGGTAAAATGACTCAGGAACCTTCGTATCCTGAAGGCCACCCTAAGAGAATTGAGCAAGATTCTCAGAGAAATAATATAGACGCACCTAGCCATTCTAAAAGGAAGAAAAAGAAAAATGATAGGACTTTGCATGCTTCTAGTGAACCTATTTCTGAAACACCTGAGAATCCAAACGATATTTCTATTTCTGATGATGAAACACAATCTGGTAATGAACCAGAAACTAGTGATAATGTTAATGATAATGTTCATGATGATGCTCAACCTAGTAATGATAATGATATAGAAATTGAACCTGTTGTTGATCTTGATAACCCACAATCAAAGAATCAATGTTATTATAAGAGAGACTTTATTGCTAGGAATCACGGAAAGGAAAGAGGGCCTTGGGTTCAGAAACCCATGCCTTTTCCTCCCAAACCATCCAAGAAAAAGGATGATGAGGATTTTGAGCGCTTTGCTGAAATGATTAGACCTATCTTTTTGCGTATGCGATTAACTGATATCCTCAAAATGAATCCTTATGCTAAGTATATGAAAGAAATTGTTACTAATAAAATAAAGATAGCGCAAGCTGAAATTTCCACCATGCTTTCTAATTATACTTTTAAGGGTGGAATAACAAAGAAACTTGGGGATCTAGGAGTACCCACCATACCATGCTCCATTAAAAGAAACTATGTTAAAACTGCTTTAGGTGATCTTGGAGCCGGTGTTAGTGTTATGCCTCTCTCTTTATATCATAGACTTGATTTGAATAAGTTGAGACCTACTGAAATATCTTTGCAAATGGCTGCTAAATCAACTGCTATACCTGTCGGTATTTGTGAGGATGTGCCTGTTGTAGTTGCAAACGTTACTATTTTAACGGACTTTGTTATTCTTGATATTCCCGAGGACGATAGTATGTCTATTATTCTTGTAAGACCCTTTTTGAATACGGCAGGGGCTGTTATTGATTGCAACAAAGGCAATGTCACTTTTCATGTTAATGGTAATGACCATACGGTACACTTTCCGAGGAAACAACCTCAAGTCCACAGTATTAATTCTATTAGAAAAATTCCATCAATTATTTTTGGAGGTTTTGAATTTCTTCTTCCTACTGTCAATAAGAAATATGATATTCTTATTGTTGGGGATGTGCATATCTCCGTTGAGGTAACTTAGTGTTATTCGAAAATTCTCCGGTTCCATGTTATTTGGAATGAGTTTGTTAACAAGACTTGATCAACCTTGTTAATGGATTCCTTTTGATGATCATGAGATGGATGAATTTATAAAACACAACTCTCTGTACCCTCCTTTTACTTTTTGTTATTTATATTAAATAAAATAAAAATAGTATTTTCTGTCTGTTATCTGAATTATCCGTGCAATATAAAAATACCCCGAAAATAAAAGTTCTCCAAATGCCCTGAAATTTAAATATGATTTTTCTGGAATATTTGAGAATATTTGGCACTGAGAACACAGCAGGGGGGGCATCCACCTGGTCACGAGGGTGGAGGGCGCACCCCCCTACCTCGTGGGCACATGGTGGCCCTCCTCCACTTATTCCTGTACCCACACACTCCTTGTTCCTCCCACAAACATGATTATCCAATTCAAACCCGAGTCCAAGCTCATTTTGCTGTCATTTTTGATCTTCTTGCTCAAAGCTCTTCTCACAAAACTGATTGGGGGGATTGTTCCTTGGTATTTGACTCCTCCATTGGTCTAATTAGTTTTTGTTCTAGTGCTTTATTCATTGCAAATTTTTGCTGCCTAGGTGACCATGTTCTTGAGCTTGCATGTCAAATTTATATGGTTCCAAGTAGTTTTGATGCATGATATAGGCTCTAGGCACTTGTAGGAGTAGTTGCTATCAATATTGTTGAGTTTGGTTCACTTTTATTTTTGAAGTTACTAAAGTTTTCAGAAATTTTTCAGAGGAAGAAATATGTTTAGGAAAATGTACCAAGGTGGCTCTTCAAGGAAACAAGAGCCCAGGCTTGCAATGCATGATGTTGATGATGAGCCACCAAGGGATGCTCCAGTGCGGCCCTGTGAATGTCCTTCAGAGGACTTTATGGATCGAGAAGAAATCAAGGAAGAATTTAATGCATATTTGCGTAACGCTGATCTTGTGAGCTTCAAGGAGGAAAAGTGCCGCAAGTACCACTATCTCACTAGTTCCTTTGTGAGGAGGTTTGAATTTTCATCTTCATGCAATTCTCCAACTGTCCTGTTTGATCTTTATAAAAATCTTATACGACGGACTTAGAGGATTTTACCACTGCTTGCAAACTTCCACAATCGGGTAGTGTCAGGGAACCTCGCAAATCTGAATTTAGAGATTTTCTTGCTAGTATAACTGTGGGGGAACCTAGAGATATAACACAAGCTACCATATGGAGCATTCACTTTCCTGCTATACATTATTTTGCTCTCTTCATAGGTAGATGCATTAATGGTAAAGATGAGGCATGTCACATGTGTGTCCCTGACCTCAGTATTCTTAGGAGTGCTGTGTTAGGAGATAAATCTTATAATTTCGGAGCCATTGTTGCACATAGGTTGCATCTTAATAGATTTAATGGAGATTTATTTGGTGGAATTTATGCAAACCGCATAGCTAATTTTCTTGGTATAACCGTACGTGAAGATGATATTGAGTTGCCTCCTGCTTATTTGGATTATGAGGTTATGGTTCGTCATCAGTTTGTTGAGAGGAATGATCAGTTCCTCCAGTACCGACTAATCTTTGACAGACGACGCACCTATCACGTTGCTCTCCCTGCTTCTACTTTCTTTGACTTTCAGGCAAAAAGGAGATATTTTATAACCAGAGAGGAAGTGGAAGAGTATAAGAGGAGAGTTGAGATAGCTCGCCTCCAAGCTGCAGCCCACGATGCAATGACTGCTGCATCGCAGTACGACCCCAACTATTACTATGGATATCCGCCAGGCCAACCGTGGCCATAGACCAACTTAGGCCAAAAGCCTAAGCTTGGGGAGTACGTATTTCCCACCGACATTACATTCATGTTCACACACTCATTGCTAGATGTCGGTGCTCATACGTTTTCATTGTATCATCCATGCTAGTTTATTTTCCTTTTTATGCTTTCTTCTTGTGTGTTTAATAAACCTTAAGAAAAACAAAAAAAATTAGTTGTAGCTTTTAGCTAGTTTTAATTTCCATGCTTGCAGTAGTAATTAAAAAGAAAACCCAAAAAGATTTCTTGTTCTTCTTTTGCTTGTTGGGAGCTTTCCCGTGTAAATAGTTTTATTTCTTTTCTTTTCTTTGGGGGTCGATAGGAGAAGACCATAATTAAATTGTTGAAGTGGCTCCTATATGCATTATAGTTGATCTGACAAAAGAGCCCATATTGCCTTGTCTTCTCCTGTTTATTGAATGCTTGCAGATTCCAGCTTAGTCCAATGCACATGCACTATTATTATTATCCACATCGTTCGGTCGTGCAAGTGAAAGGTAATTATGATGATATATGATGAACTTATTGAGATGAGAAAGCTGGTATGAACTCGAAATCTCTTGTTTTTGTAAATATGATTAGTTCATCGTTCCTGATTCAGCCTATTATAAACAAACATGTTTCAATGACAACTAGAGATCATAGTTTCTTGTGCCATGCTTAATTAGCTAGGAGCTTATAATGGTTTACCTTGCGTGCCAACATGCTATTAAAATGGTTGTGATGTGGTATGATAGGGTGGTATCCTCTTTTGAACGATTCGAGTGGCTTGACTTGGCACATGTTCACGCATGTAGTGGAAACAAAATCAACATAGCCTCTATGATATTTATGTTCATGGTGCATTATATCCTACTCATGCTTGCATTCGGTGTTGATTAATTTTAATGCATGTTCATGACTTTTGTCACTCTCTAGTTGGTCACTTCCCAGACTTTTTCTAGCCTTCACCTGTACTAAGCGGGAATACTGCTTGTGCATCCAACTCCATAAACCCCAAAGTTATTCCATATGAGTCCACCATACCTACCTATATACGGTATCTACTTGCTGTTCCAAGTAAATTTGTATGTGACAAACTCTAAACCTTCAAATAAATATCCTGTTTTATATGCTCGAATAGCTCATGTATCAACTAGGGTTGTCCGTATCTTCCATGTTAGGCGGGTTCTTCTCAAGAGGAGTGAACTTTGCTCCTCACTCACGAGAAAATGGTTGGTCACCGGGATGCCCAGTCCCATGCTTTATGCAAATCAAAACAAAATAATTGCAAAGAAAACTCCCCCTGGGACTCTTGTTAGTTGGAGGCACTTGTTGTTTCGAGCAAGCCATGGATTGATGCTTGTTGGTGGAGGAGGAGTATAAACTTTACCATTTTGTTTGGAAACCGCCTATAATGTGTGTAGCATGGAAGATATCGCCATCTCTTGGTTGTTATGTTGACAATGAAAGTATACCGCTCAAAATATTATTCACCTCTATTTCAAAACCGAGCTCTGGCACCTCTACAAATCCCTGCTTCCCTCTGCAAAGGGCCTATCTATTTACTTTTATGTTGAGTCATCATCCTCTTATTAAAAAGCACTAGTTGGAGAGCACCACTGTCATTTGCATTCATTACTGTTAGTTTACATTGAGTATGACTTGACTGGATCTCTTTTACCATGAATTACAATGTCTAGTCAGTCCTTGATCTTTAAAGGTGCTCTGCATTTATGTTTTGCGGTCTCAAAAAGGGCTAGCGAGATACCACCCTGTTATATCATATTATGATTGTTTTGAGGAAGTATTGTCATCCAAGATTTATTATTATTGCTCACTAGTTGATTATGCTATTGATATGAGTAAACATGAGACCTAAGCATTATTGTGAATATGGTTAGTTTATAATCTTTGCTGAAAACATGAATGCTGGCTTTACATATTTACAACAACAAGAACAAACAGAGTTTAGAAAAGTTTTTCTTTATCACTTTCAGTTTATCAACTGAATTGCTTGAGGACAAGCAAAGGTTTAAGCCTGGGGGAGTTGATACGTCTCCGTTGTATCTACTTTTCCAAACACTTTTGCCCTTGTTTTGGACTCTAACTTGCATGATTTGAATGAAACTAACCCGGACTGATGCTGTTTTCAGCAGAATTGCCATGGTGTTATTTATGTGCAGAAACAAAAGTTCTCGGAATGACTTGAAACTTCATGGAACATCTTTTTCGAAATAATAAAAAATCCTTGCAAAAGATGAAGACCAGGGGGCCCACACCCTAGCCATGAGGGTGGGGGCGCGCCCCCTACCTCGTGGGCCCCCTGGAGCTCCTCCAACCTCAACCCCAACTCTATATATTTGCTATCGGGGAGAAAAAAATGGAGAGAAGGATTCTTCGCGTTTTACGATATGAAGCCGCCGCCAAGCCCTAAAACCTCTCGGGAGGGCTGATCTGGAGTCCGTTCGGGGCTCCGGAGAGGGGAATCCGTCGCCATCATCATCATCAACCTTCCTCCATCACCAATTTCATGATGCTCACCGCCGTGCCTGAGGAATTCCATCATAGGCTTGCTGGACGGTGATGGGTTGGATGAGATTTATCATGTAATCGAGTTAGTTTTGTTAGGCTTTGATCCCTAGTGTCCACTATGTTCTGAGATTGATGTTGCTATGACTTTGCTATGCTTAATGCTTGTCACTAGGGCCCGAGTGCCATGATTTCAGATCTGAACCTATTATGTTTTCATCAATATATGAGAGTTCTTGATCCTATCTTGCAAGTCTATAGTCACCTACTATGTGTTATGATCCGGCAACCCCGAAGTGAAAATAATCGGGACCACTCCCAGTGATGACCGTAGTTTGAGGAGTTCATGTATTCACTATGTGCTAATGCTTTGGTCATGTACTCTATTAAAAGGAGGCCTTAATATCCCTTAGTTTCCGCTATGCCCCGCTGCCACGGGAGGGTAGGACAAAAGATGTCATGCAAGTTCTTTTCCATAAGCACGTATGACTATATTCGGAATACATGCCTACATTACATTGATGAATTGGAGCTAGTTCTGTGTCACCCTATGTTATGACTGTTACATAACCGCATCCGGCATAATTCTCTATCACCGATCCATTGCCTACGAGCTTTCCATATATTGTTCTCCGCTTATTTACTTTTCCGTTGCTATTGCTATCATCACTACAAAATACCAAAAACACTACTTTTGCTACCATTACCTTTTGCTATCGTTACCACTAGTATCATATTACTTTGCTACTAAATACTTTGCTGCAGATATTAAGTTTCTAGGTGTGGTTGAATTGACAACTCAGCTGCTAATACTTGAGAATATTCTTTGGCTCCCCTTGTGTCGAATCAATAAATTTGGGTTGAATACTCTACCCTCGAAAAATGTTGCGATCCCCTATACTTGTGGGTTATCAAATACGCGGTTTTCCGAACACCCCCGCATTATATGCGTGGGGGCTGAAGCCGACTACTGCAAACTTTCATGTTATATACATACATAAACGGCCGGACAGGAGGCATCATAATACTTTCAGGCAAAAGTATAAACACATCCTTTATAATCCAAATAGCATTGTTTTTACAATTGGGATACATGTCACTCGAACATGACACTCTTCGAGCACTAAGCCTCTATTAAACGAGCGCCTTCTAGGACTTCTTCAAAATAGTGCTCGGCCGAGACCTGGCCTACGGCCGAACCCCGGGTTGCAATAGCGGTGGCATCCATCTCCGCCCAGTATGTCTTAACACGGGCAAGAGCCATCCGCACACCCTCTATGCATGCCGACCTCTTTACAGCATCGATATGCGGCACAACACCAAGGAATCGTTGCACTAAACCAAAATAACTATGCGGCCTTGGTCCTTCCGGCCAAAGATGATCCACGACAGACCTCATGGCTAGCCCGGACAACCTATGGAGCTCAGCCCACTCGGCCATTTGCTCATTTAACAAAAGCGGACGCGTTGGAGCACTGAACTACGACCAGAACAATCTTTCCACTTCATGATCTTTCCGATCTTTGAAAAACTTAGTCGCATCAGCAGCACTCATTGCCAGGTCCGAATACGCATCTGCAGCACTCCATAATTGATCCAGAGGGGCATACTTCGGATCTCCGAACTTCGTCCGCAACAAAAAGGGCTTCCCAGCCATGATATCTCTAGCATGACGGAGCTCCTCCTTCGCCGCTCTAATTTTAGAGCGGGTTTCCTTGGCTACTACCTTGGCTTTCTTTAGGTCTACCGCTTTCGCTTGGCTTTCCTTCTCAAGAAGCTCATACCGGTCGGCGGCATCCTTCAGCTCAACAGCCATCTTGGCTATTTTATCTTCGCTCTGGCGATGAGCAGACCGCTCGGCTCTTAACTCTTCGGCCACCTTTAGGGTGGCCGCATCACTTCTCCTGGCTTGTTCCTTGGCTCGGGCAAGCTCTGCCCGAAGGGTCTCCACAGCGACAGCTCCATCTGCAGTCACAACATGTTATAGATACCAGCATCATGCTCCTCTTAATATCTGTTGACCACCGGAGAATACATACCCTGTGCCTCGTCAAGCCTCTTGTTCACAAGCACGATGTCAGCATCTGCCGTATCAAGTTGCCGCCTCAGTCCGGAAAACTCAGCAGTCCGGCCAGCTGCCGGATCATCAGCCGCCTGCACATGAAAGCAGCGCGATCATTACCTGGGACTATGATCCTCTATTTGCCGCCTCGGGACAGCAACCAGAGTCTCAGGGGCTACTATCTGTATAGAGCACACCTAGCGTGTGCGGTACCGTCAAAAAATTTATATATTACTTTGCGTACCTCAAAGCCTCTTAGTAGACTCATAAAAGCTTCATGCAACCCACTTTTGGCGGATGAAATCCTCTCAACCACCATACCCATTAAAGTACGATAGGCCTCTGAGATAGCCGCTTGCTCCAAAAGACCCATCAGTGTGTCCGGTTGTGCACCGGACAGTCCTGGACTCTTTTTGTTGCTCTCCTTAGGAGCCGAATGCTCCGGACTTCGGGTGGCTGAAGGGTTACCTTCTGGCCTCGGCGGATCAGGAGAAATCCTCCGTGATGACACCTCAGGGTCGTCCGCCCCAGGAGGCGGGGAGACAGGAGGGAGGCGTTTCGCTCTCCATCATCTCCGAAAGAAGATCCCCCAAAGACGAACTCTATTGAGAAGGGCTACGAGCCGGACTGCAAGATATATGTCTCGGTTATTGTCCTTGGAGATAAAGAAGGATATATTTACCAAAAGTACTCTTGATTCACTTACAGCTCAGTGGAGGGCTAGCCCCCTTGTGGGCACTGTGCGCTAAGGACGCCCTCTGGGGCAGGGCCCCTGGCGAAGGTTTCTTCCCTCGTTTGGAAACCTTCGTTTCCAAGTCTTCAGAGGTGGTCCTTTTCCTTCCTTGGGGAGAGGGGATTCTAGATTCTTCTCCCCGATTATCCTCCTTCACGGAGAGACTAATTCCCCCGGCTTGGATGAGTAATGCGTGAGGCCCGCTTTTGGCTTCTTTATTCCTCCCTTTATCTTCCCCTGATGGCACTTGATAAAGTGTGTGCTCAAGCATCCTGGCTAGTACAGGATCCGGTGAGCCTTCGGGAAGGGGGGCCGAGCACCTGATCATCTTCGCCTTTCTTATCTAGTCCTGGCCAAGAGAAATTCTTTCAGTATGATGTTATGACAAATGAAAAGATGACGTGTTCGGCCGCAGAATTACTTACATGGGTATTTGGACGATTGTAGTTTAGACCTGCATCCTTAGTGGTGTCCGGACACTTTATTCATGATCTGAAGAACAATCCATACATCCCTTCGAGCGTCACACCGAAGAATTGCTGAATAGTTCGCGGTCCTTCCGAGTTGAACTCCCACATACGGAGAGATCGACGTTGGCATGGCAGGACCCGACGAACTAGCATAACTTGCATTACCTTGACGAGATTGACATCCCTCTTGAGGAGATCTCAAATGCGACTTTGCAATGTCGGCACGTCATTAACTAGCCCCCAGTCCAGCCCCTTATTGACCCATGACGCCAGTTGTGGCGGGGGGCCCGATCGGAAGGCGGGGGCAGCTACCCACTTAGTACTTCAGGGAGCTGTGATGTAAAACCACTCCCGCTGCCATAAGATGGACACCTCCGAGAAGGAACCCTTTGGCCATGGAGCATCGGTGCCTTTGCTTATTATGGCACCTCCGCATTCTGTGTGTCGCCCATCAATCATCTTCGGCTTCACATTGAAGGTCTTGAGCCATAAGCTGAAGTGTGGGGTGATGCGGAGGAAGGCCTCACACACGATGATAAACGGCGAGATGTGAAGGATGGAATCTGGGGCTAGATCGTGGAAATCGAGCCTGTAATAGAACATAAGCCCTCTAACAAAGGGACCAAGACTAAAGCCTAGCCGTCGGAGGAAGTGGGAAACAAATACGACACTCTCGTTGGGTTCGGGAGTGGGGATGACCTGCCCTTGAGCAGGCAGCCTGTGCGAGATTTCGGCGGTCAGATACCTGGCTTCCCTTAGCTTCTTGATGTCCCCCTCTGTGACAGAGGAGGCCATCCACCGGCCTTGAAGGTTGCATCCGGACATGGTTGAAGTTCCGAAGCGCTTAGCCTGAGCCTTGGGTGTTGGAACTCAAGGTGGGGGAGGGGAAGGATCGAGCGCGAGGAGAAAAGGACAGGCCTTGGCCCCTTTATAAAGAGGATGAATATCAAGCGTCCTCCGCGTGGCCGTTCGGAACTTGCCTAAAATCGAGGAGTCATACCGGCAGGCGCGATTGGGTTACCCACACCCGTATTGATGAGAATCCCGTGATAAGGGACATGATCTCTTCTTCGACAAGACGCGCCATGAAAACCGCCTCGCAATATGTGCAATAGCTGGTTGAGAAAAATGGTTCGAATAATGACCGGCCCATGGCGTAATGTCGCGTTATGAAAAGTTGTCAGAAGATTAGATTTGTGGAAATATTATACTCTCTACGATGGTATGTGGAATTTGTTTTGTAGAGCCGGACACTATCCTTGTGTTCAAAATATTCTATGGAGTATTCAGAGGAGGAACCCTCCTTGCAATGCCGAAGACAATCTGCGCGTCGGACTCATCGTCATTGAAGCCTGGTTCAGGGGCTACTGAGGGAGTCCTGTATTAGGGGGTCCTCGGACTGCCGGACTATATACTTTGGCCGGACTGTTGGAATATGAAGATACAAGATTGAAGACTTCATCCCGTGTCTGGGTGGGACTCTCCTTTGCGTGGAAGGCAAGCTTGGCAATTCGGATATGTAGATCTCCTCCCTTGTAACTGACTCTGTGTAACCCTAGCCCCCTCCGGTGTCTATATAAACCGGAGGGTTTAGTCCGTAGGACAATAACAATCATAATGATAGCCTAGCTTCTAGGGTTTAGCCTCTATGATATAGTGGTAGATCAACTCTTGTAATACTCATATCATCAATATCAATCAAGCAGGAAGTAGGGTGTTACCTCCATCGAGAGGCCCCGAACCTGGGTAAACATTGTGTCCCCCGCCTCCTGTTACCATCCGCCTTAGACGCATAGTTCGGGACCCCCTGCCCGAGATCCGCCGGTTTTGACACCGATAGGGAGGCCGGTCGGCCCTAGGGGCGCACCAAGGAAGGAGGAATCCTCCTTTCCTAGTCCTACTAGGAGGAGAAGGGGAAGGAAGGAAGGGAGAGGAAGAGGAGAAGGAAAGGGGGGGCCTCCCTCCCTAGTCCAATTAGGACTCCCTATAGGGAGGGGAGCAGCGACCCCTTGTGGGCTGCTGATAACCCACAAGTATAGGGGATCGCAACAGTTTTCAAGGGTAGAGTATTCAACCCAAATTTATTGATTCGACACAATGGGAGCCAAAGAATATTCTCAAGTATTAGCAGCTGAGTTGTCAATTCAACCACACCTGGAAACTTAATATCTGCAGCAAAATATTTAGTAGCAAAGTAATATGATAGTAGTGGTAACGGTAGCAAAAGTAATATTTTTGGGTTTTGTAGTGATTGTAATAGTAGCAACAGAAAAGTAAATAAGCAAAGAACTATATAGGAAAAGCTCATAGGCATTGGATTGGTGATGGAGAATTATGCCGGATGCGATCGATCATGTAACAGTCATAACATAGGGTGACACAGAACTAGCTCCAGTTCATCAATGTAATGTAGGCACGTATTCCGAATATAGTCATACGTGCTTATGGAAAAGAACTTGCATGACATCTTTTGTCCTACCCTCCCGTGGCAGCGGGGTCCTATTGGAAAGTAATGGATATTAAGGCCTCCTTTTAATAGAGTACCGGACCAAAGCATTAACACATAGTGAATACATGAACTCCTGAAACTACGGTCATCACCGGTAAGTAACCCGATTATTGTCACTTCAGGGTTAATGGATCATAACACATAATAGGTGACTATAGACTTGCAAGATAGGATCAAGAACTCTCATATATTGATGAAAACATAATAGGTTCAGATCTGAAATCATGGCACTCGGGCCCTAGTGACAAGCATTAAGCATAGCAAAGTCATAGCACCATCAATCTCAGAACATAGTGGATACTAGGGATCAAATCCTAACAAAACTAACTCGATTACATGATAAATCTCATCCAACCCATCATCGTCCAACAAGCCTACGATGGAATTACTCACGCACGGCGGTGAGCATCATGAAATTGGTGATGGAGGAAGACTGATGATGACGATGGTGACAGATTCCCCTCTCCGGAGCCCCGAACGGACTCCAGATCAGCCCTCCCGAGAGAGTTTAGGGCTTGGCGGCGGCTACGTATCGTTAAACGCGATGAATCCTTCTCTCTGATTTTTTTTCTCCCTGAAAGTGAATATATGGAGTAAAGGTTGAGGTCGGTGGAGCGTCAGGGGGCCCATGAGGCAGTGGGCGCACCCAGGGGGGTAGGGCACGCCCCCCACCATTGTGGACGGGGTGTGGGCCCCCTGACGTGGATCTTTCTTCCATTATTTTTTATATATTCCAAAATAATTCTCCATTGATTTTCAGGTCATTCCGAGAACTTTTATTTCTGCACAAAAATAACACCATGGCAATTCTGCTGAAAACAGCGTCAGTCCAGGTTAGTTCCGTTCAAATCATGCAAGTTATTGTCCAAAACAAGGGCAAAAGTGTTTGGAAAAGTAGATACGATGGAGACGTATCAACTCCCCCAAGCTTAAACCTTTGCTTGTCCTCAAGCAATTCAGTTGATAAACTGAAAGTGATAAAGAAAAACTTTTACAAACTCTGTTTGCTCTTATTGTTGTAAATATGTAAAGCCAGCATTCAAGTTTTCAGCAAAGATTATGAACTAACCATATTCACAATAACATTTAGGTCTCATGTTTACTCATATCAATGGCATAATAACCTATCGAGCAATAATAATAAATCTTGGATGACAACACTTTCTCAAAACAATCATATTATGATATGACAAGATGGTATCTCGCTAGCCCTTTTTGAGACCACAAAACATAAATGCAGAGCACCTTTCAAGATTAAGGACTGACTAGACATTGTAATTCAAGGTAAAAGAGATCCAGTCAAGTCATACTCAACGTAAACTAACAGTAATGGATGCAAATGATAGTGGCGCTCTCCAACTGGTGCTTTTTAATAAGAGGATGATGACTCAAGATAAATGTAAATGGATAGGCCCTTCGCAGAGGGAAGTAGGGACTTGTAGAGGTGCCAGAGCTCAGTTTTGAAATAGATATGAATAATATTTTGAGCGGTATACTTTCATTGTCAACATAACAACCGAGAGATCTCGATATCTTCCATGCTACACACATTATAGGCGGTTTCCAAACAGAATGGTAAAGTTTATACTCCCCCTCCACCAACAAGCATCAATACATGGCTTGCTCGAAACAACGAGTGCCTCCAACTAACAAAAGTCTCGGGGGAGTTTTGTTTGTAGTTATTTTGATTTGATTTGCATAAAGCATGGGATTGGGCATCCCGGTGACCAGCCATTTTCTCATGAGTGAGGAGCGGAGTCCACGCCTCTCGAGAATAACCCGCCTAGCATGGAAGATACAGACAACCCTAGTTGATACATGAGCTATTCGAGCATATAAAACATAATGTTTATTTGAAGGTTTAGAGTTTGGCACATACAAATTTACTTGGAACGGCAGGTAGATACCGTATATAGGTAGGTATGGTGGACTCATATGGAACAACTTTGGGGTTTATGGAATTGGATGCACAAGCAGTATTCCCGCTTAGTACAAGTGAAGGCTAGAAAAAGACTGGGAAGCGACTAGCTAGAGAGCGACAACAGTCATGAACATGCATTAAAATTAATCAACACTGAATGCAAGCATCAGTAGGATATAATGCACCATGAACATAAATATCGTAGAGGCTTTGTTGATTTTGTTTCAACTACATGCGTGCACATGTGCCAAGTCAAGCCACTCGAATCATTCAAAAGAGGATACCACCCTATCATACCACATCACAACCATTTTAATAGCATGTTGGCACGAAAGGTAAACCATTATAAGCTCCTAGCTAATTAAGCATGTCATAAGCAACTACAATCTCTAATTGTCATTGCAAACATGTTTATTTCATAATAGGTTGAATCAGGAACGATGAACTAATCATATGTACAAAAACAAGAGAGGTCGAGTTCATACCAGCTTTTCTCATATCAATAAGTTCATCATATAATCATCATTATTGCCTTTCACTTGCACGACCGAATAGTGTGAATAATAATAATAGTGTACGTGCATTGGACTAAGCTAGAATCTACAAGCATTCAATTCAAGAGAGAAGAGAAGGTAATATGGGCTCTTTGTGAGATCAACAATAATGCATATGAGAGCCACTCATCATTTTCATTATGGTCTTCTCCTCTTGACCCCCAAAGAACAAGAAAATAAATAAAACTATTTACACGGGAAAGCTCCCAACAAGCAAAAGAAGAACGAGACATCTTTTGGGGTTTTATTTTTAATTACTACTACTACAGGCATGGAAAGTAAACTAACTAAAAGCTACAACTAATTTTTTTGGTTTTTCTTAAGGTTTATTAAGGCACACAAGAAGAAAGCATAAAAAGGGAAATAAACTAGCATGGATGATACAACGAAAAAGTATGAGCACCGACAACTGGCATGAGTGTGTGAACATGAATGTAATGTCGGTGAGAAATACATACTCCCCCAAGCTTAGGCTTTTGGCCTAAGTTGGTCTATGGCCACGGCTGGCCTGGCGGATATCCAAAGTAATAGTTGGGGTCGTACTGAGAAGGATCCCCCTGGTGCCATTGGTTGGCGATCTCTTCCGGATTCCACTGATAAATAGACTGCCGGTGAGGATCAAATTGTGGTTCCGGCTCTGGCTCTGTAGCTGGTGTGGGGTTTCGGTAGGCGTGAATGGCCTCCGGGGGAACAAGGTACATGCCTGCAGATAAGTCAAACAAGGAAGGAGCAGGCAAAGTAATAGTCTCAGGGTGATTTTTATCAAATATCAGCTTGTACTTAAGCATCCTTTCCTTATTCTTAACGATAAAATCATCTGCTACCATACTCTTATAGTCTAGAAAAACAGGAGGCAGCAACTTCTCTTCCTTCTCATAATGTCTAATAGGTATGTTAAAATGTGCAGTGAGGCTTGAGGCGAAGATACCTCCCAAGATGGGGCCTTTAGTACGGTTAAGATTTAACCGCTTTGCAACAATAGCACCCATACTAAATGTGTCATCACGGAACAAGGCATGGCACAAAATAACAATATCAAGGGCACTAAGGTTGCCACAGTTTCCGCGACCAATTAAGCATCTACTAGCAAATATTGCAAAGTAACGTAAAACAGGAAAATGCATGCTAGTAATTCTTGCATCGGAAACTTTCCTCGTTTCCCCTACAACAATTGTATCAATAAACCCTTCCACACCGTCACGATGTGGTTCCTCTACACTGCCCTCAAAAGGGATCAAGCAAACCCGACAAAAATAACAAAGTGACATCTCCTTATGCTCATCATATAAATAAAATTCCACCGTAGGTGGTGAGCTCCTAGCATGGAAATGAAAGTTTTGAACAAAGATATTGGTGAGTAAGAGATACTGTTCGCGTTGGTTGTGGAGGAAGGCGGTGAGGCCTGCACTCTCAGCCAACTCACAGAAATCATCATAAATCCCAGCTGCTCTCAAGAAATCATCACAAGGCTATTCACACGGCCTAACCTCCGCAGTATGAGGGAGATTATAGTTGGGCTTCTTGTTCTCTTCACTTTGTTTATCCTTCGAGCTACGGCTCGATGAGCCCCTCAAAAATCTCTTCATCTCTTTCTGAAATTTCCTAAAATTTTTAGCAACTCAAAATAAAAGTGAACCAAATTCAAGAATATTGATAGCAACTACTCCTACAAGTTCCTAGAGGCAATATCATGCATTAAAACTACTTTTGACCATATAAATTTGACATGCAAGCTCAAGAACATGGTCACCTAAGAAACAAAAAATTGCAATGAATAAAGCACTAGAACAAAAACTAATTGGACCATTGGAGGAGTCACATAGCAAAGAGCAATCCACCAAAGCAGTTTTGTGAATGGAGCTTTGAGCAAGGAGATCGAAAATGGCAGCAAGATGAGCTGGAACTCGGGTTTGAGCTAGCTAGTGATGTTTTTGGGAGGAAGAAGGAGTGTGTGGTAGCTGGAATAAGTGGAGGGGAGCCACCATGGGCCCACGAGGCAGGGGGCGCGCCCTGGACGCTCGTGGCAGGTGCTTGCTCCCCCTGGTGTGTTCTCAGTGCCAGATATTCTCAAATATTCTAGAAAAATCATATTTAAATTTCAAGGCATTTGGAGAACTTTTATTTTTGGGGTATTTTTTATTGCATGGATAATTCAGAAAACAGACAGAAAATACTATTTTTGCTTTATTTAATATAAATAACAGAAAGTAAAAGAAGGGTGCAGAGAGTTGTGTTTTCTAACTTCATCCATCTCATGCTCATCAAAAGGAATCCATTAAAAAGGTTGATCAAGTCTTGTTAACAAACTCATTCCGAATTGCATGAAACCGGTGAATGTTCGAATAACACTAGGTTACCTCAACGGGGATATGCACATCCCCAAAAATAAGTATATCATATTTCTTCTTGACAGTAGGAAGAGGAAATTCAAAACCTCCAATAGTGATTGTTGAAAATTTTCCAATAGAATTGATACTATGGACTTGAGGTTGTTTCCTCGGAAAGTGTACGGTATGCTCATTGCCATTAACATGAAAAGTGACATTGCCTTTGGTGAAATCAATAACAGCCCGTGCAGTATTCAAAAAGGGTCTTCCAAGTATAATAGACATACTATCGTCCTCGGGAATATCAAGAATAACAAAGTCCGTTAAAATAGTAACGTTTGCAACCACAACAGGCACATCCTCACAAATACCGACAGGTATAACAGTTGATTTATCAATCATTTGCAAAGATATTTCAACAGGTGTCAACTTACTCAAATCAAGTCTACGATATAAAGAGAGAGGCATAACACTAACACCGGCTCCAAGATCACATAAAGCAGTTTTAACATAGTTTCTTTTAATGGAGCATGGTATAGTTGGTACTCCTGGATCTCCAAATTTCTTTGGTATTCCACCCTTAAAAGTATAATTAGCAAGCATGGTGGAAATTTCAGCTTCCGGAATCTTTCTTTTATTAGTAATAATTTCCTTCATATACTTAGCATAATGATTCATTTTAAGCATATTAGTCAAACGCATACGCAAAAAGATAGGTCTAATCATTTCAGCAAAGCGCTCAAAATCCTCATCATCCTTTTTCTTGGATGGTTTAGGAGGAAAAGGCATGGGTTTCTAAACCCATGGTTCTCTTTCTTTACCGTGCTTCCTAGAAACAAAGTCTCTCTTATCATAACATTGATTCTTTGATTGTGGGTTATCAAGATCAACAGCAGGTTCAATCTCTACATTATTGTCATTGCTAGGTTGAGCATCAACATGAACATCATCATTAACATTATCACTAGGTTCATCTTCATTACCAGATTGTGTTTCAGCATCAGAAATAGAAATATCATGGGGATTCTCAGGTGTGTCTACAATAGGTTCACCAGAAGCATGCAAAGTCCTATCATTTTTCTTTTTCTTCCTCTTAGAAGGACTAGGTGCATCAATATTAATTCTCTGAGAATCCTGCTCAATTCTCTTGGGATGGCCCTCGGGATACAAAGGTTCCTGAGTCATTTTACCACCTCTAGTCATAACCCTAACAGCATTATCATTATTCTTACTATTCAATTCATTGAGCAAATCATTTTGAGCTTTAAGTACTTGTTCTACTTGAGTGGTAACCATAGAAGCATGTTCACTAATAAGTTTAAGTTCACCCTTAACATTAGCCATATAATCACTCAAGTTTTCAATTATATAAGCATTATGTTTCAATTGTCTACCAACATAAGCATTAAAATCTTCTTGCTTAACCATAAAAGTTATCAAGTTCATCCAAACATTGGCTAGCAAACTTAGCAGGAGGGATTTCAGCTTTGTCATATCTATAGAGAGAATTTACCTTTACTACCTGTGTCGGGTTATCAGGACCGTGTGTTTCTTCAATAGGTAATGAATTAAGACCATGTATTTCTTCAACATGAGGTAAAGTCTTAACATCTTCAGCTTTTATACCTTTTTCTTTCATAGATTTCTTTGCCTCTTGCATATCTTTAGGAATGAGAAATAGAATACCCCTTTTCTTCGGAGTTGGTTCAGGAAGTGTCCAATTATTTTCATTGGTCAACATATTATTCAATAGAATTTCAGCTTGATCAACAGTCCTTTCCCTGAAAACACAACCAGCACAACTATCCAGGTAATCTTTGGAAGCATCGGTTAGTCCATTATAAAAGATATCAAGTATTTCATTTTTCTTGAGAGGATGATCAGGCAAAGCATTAAGTAATTGGAGAAGCCTCCCCCAAGATTGTGCGAGACTCTCTTCTTCAATTTGCACAAAATGATATATTTCCCTTAAAGCAGCTTGTTTCTTATGTGCGGGAAAATATTTAGCAGAGAAGTAATAAATCATGTCCTGGGGACTACGCACACAACCAGGATCAAGAGAATTAAACCATGTTTGAGCATCACCCTTTAATGAGAACAGAAATAATTTAAGGATATAATAGTAGCGAGTTTTCTCATCATTAGTAAACAGGGTAGCTATATCATTTAATTTAGTAAGATGTGTCACAACAGTTTCAGATTCATAGCCATAGAAAGGATCAGGTTCAACCAAAGTAATTATATCGGGATCAACTGAGAAATCATAATCCTTATCAGTAATAAAGATAGGTGAAGTAGCATAAGCAGGATCATATTTCATTCTAGCATTCATAGAATTTTCTTTCAACTTAGCTAATAATTTCTTAAGATCACTTCTATCATTGCAGGAAAGAAAGTCTCTAGCAGTTTCTTCATCCATAACATAACCCTCAGGAACAACAGGCAATTCATATCTAGGGGAGAATCTTCATCATCACTTTCATCAATATTACCAGTTTCAATAATTTCATTCTCTCTAGCCCTAGCAAGTTATTCATCAAGAAATTCACCAAGTGGCACAGTAGTATCAAGCATAGAAGTAGTTTCATCATAAGTATCATGCAAAGCAGAAGTGGCATCATCAATAACATGCGACCTATCAGAATCAATAGCATGTGTAGGTGTCGCAAGTTTACTCAAAACAGAAGGTGAATCAAGTGTAGAGCTAGATGGCAGTTCCTTACCTCCCCTCGTAGTTGAGGGGAAAATCTTGGTTCTTTGATCTTTCAAGTTCTTCATAATATTAAGTAGATATAAATCCCAAGTGACTCAAAGAATACAGCTATGCTCCCCAGCAACGGCGCCAGAAAATGTTCTTGATAACCCACAAGTATAGGGGATCGCAACAGTTTTCGAGGGTAGAGTATTCAACCCAAATTTATTGATTCGTTACAAGGGGAGCCAAAGAATATTCTCAAGTATTAGCAGCTGAGTTGTTAATTCAACCACACCTGGAAACTTAATATCTGCAACAAAATATTTAGTACCAAAGTAATATGATAGTAGTGGTAACGGTAGCAAAAGTAATATTTTTGGGTTTTGTAGTGATTGTAACAGTAGCAACGGAAAAGTAAATAAGCGAAGAACTATATAGGAAAAGCTCGTAGGCATTGGATTGGTGATGGAGAATTATGCCGGATGCGATCGATCATGTAACACTCATAACATAGGGTGACATAGAACTAGCTCCAGTTCATCAATGTAATGTAGGCATGTATTCCGAATATAGTCATACATGCTAATGGAAAAGAACTTGCATGACATCTTTTGTCCTACCCTCCCATGGCAGCGGGGTCCTATTGGAAACTAAGGGATATTAAGGCCTCCTTTTAATAGAGTACCGGACCAAAGCATTAACACATAGTGAATACATGAACTCCTCAAACTACGGTCATCACCGGTAAGTATCCCGATTATTGTCACTTCGGGGTTAATGGATCATAACACATAATAGGTGACTATAGACTTGCAAGATAGGATCAAGAACTCTCATATATTGATGAAAACATAATAGGTTCAGATCTGAAATCATGGCACTCGGGCCCTAGTGACAAGCATTAAGCATAGCAAAGTCATAGCAACATCAATCTCAGAACATAGCCGAAACTAGGGATGAAACCCTAACAAAACTAACTCAATTACATGATAAATCTCATCCAACCCATCACCATCCAGCAAGCCCACGATGGAATTACTCACGCACGGCGGTGAGCATCATGAAAAATGTGATGGAGGAAGGTTGATGATGACGATGGCGATGGATTCCCCTCTCCGGAGCCCCGAACGGACTCCAGATCAGCCCTCCCGAGAGAGAGTTTAGGGCTTGGCGGCGGCTCTATATCGTAAAACGCGATGAATCCTTCTCTCTGATTTTTTTCTCCCCGAAAGTGAATATATGGAGTCAAGGTTGAGGTCGGTGGAGCGTCAGGGGGCCAACGAGGCAAGGGGGCGCGCCCAGGGGGTAGGGCGCGCCCCCACCATCGTGGACAGGGTGTGGGCCCCCTGACGTGGATCTTTCTTCCAGTATTTTTTATATATTCCAAAATAATTCTCCGTTGATTTTCAGGCCATTTCGAGAACTTTTATTTGTGCACAAAAATAACACCATGGCAATTCAGCTGAAAACAACGTCAATCCGGGTTAGTTCCATTCAAATCATGCAAGTTAGAGTCCAAAACAAGGGCAAAAGTGTTTGGAAAAGTAGATACGACTGAGACATATCAGCTGCCTCCCCTCCGCCCTATGGCCCATGAAGGCCTAACCCCCCCCCCCCCCCCGCCCCGGGGGGGGGAGGGGGGCGGTTCCGGTAACCCTCTGGCACTCCGGTTTTCTCCAAAATCACCCGGAACACTTCCGGTGTCCGAATATAGCCGTCCAATATATCAATCTTTATGTCTCAACCATTTCGAGACTCCTCGTCATGTCTGTGATCATATTCGGGACTCCGAACTACCTTCGGTACATCAAAACACATAAACTCATAATATCGATCGTCACCGAACGTTAAGCGTGCGGACCCTACAGGTTCGAGAACTATGTAGACATAACCGAGACACGTCTCCAGTCAATAACCAATAGCGGAACCTGGATGTTCATATTGGCTATCACATATTCTATGAAGATCTGTATCAGTCAAACCGCATAACAACATACGTTGTTCCCTTTGTCATCGGTATGTTACTTGCCCGAGATTCGATCGTTGGTATCTCAATACCTAGTTCGATCTTGTTACCGGCAAGTCTCTTTACTCGTTCCATAATGCATCATCCCGTAACTAACTCATTAGCCACATTGCTTGCAAGGCTTATAGTGATGTGCATTAAAGAGAGGGCCCAGAGATACCTCTCCGATACTCAGAATGACAAATCCTACTCTCGATCTATGCCAACTCAACAAACACCATCGGAGACACCTGTAGAGTATATTTATAGTCACCCAGTTATGTTGTGACGTTTGATAGCACACTAAGTGTTCCTCCGGTATTCGAGAGTTGCATGATCTCATAGTCATAGGAACATGTATAAGTTATGGAGAAAGCAATAGCAGTAAACTAAACGATCATCGTGCTAAGCTAACGGATGGGTCAAGTCAATCACATCATTCTCTAATGATGTGATCCCGTTAATCAATGACAACTCATGTCTATGGTTAGGAAACATAACCATCATTGACTCAACGAGCTAGTCAAGTAGAGGCATACTAGTGACACTCTGTTTGTCTATGTATTCACACATGTGCTAAGTTTTCGATTAATACAATTCTAGCATGAATAATAAGCATTTATCATGATATAAGGAAATATAAATAACAACTTTATTATTGCCTCTAGGGTGTATTTCCTTTAGTCTCCCACTTGCACTAGAGTTAATAATCTAGATTACATTGTAATGATTCTAACACCCATGGAGTCTTGGTGCTGACAATGTTTTGCTCGTGAGAGAGGCTTAATCAATGGGTCTGCAACATTCAGTTCCATATGTATCTTGCAAATCTATATGTCTCCCTCCTTGACTTGATCGCGGATGGAATTGAAGCGTCTGTTGATGTGCTTGGTTCTCTTGTGAAATCTGGATTCCTTTGCCAAGGCAATTGCACCAGTATTGTCACAAAAGATTTTCATTGGACCCGATGCACTAGGTATTACACCTAGATCGGATATGAACTCCTTCATCCAGACTCCTTCATTTGCTGCTTCTGTAGCAGCTATGTACTCCACTTCACATGCAGATCCCGCCATGACGCTTTGCTTGGAACTGCACCAACTGACAGCTCCACCATTTAATAAAAACACGTATCCGGTTTGTGACTTAGAGTCATCCAGATCAGTGTCAAAGCTTGCATCGACGTAACCATTTACGACGAGCTCTTTGTCACCTCCATATACGAGAAACTTATCCTTGGTCCTTTTCAGGTATTTCAGGATGTTCTTGACCGTTGTCCAGTGATCCACTCCTGGATTACTTTGGTACCTCCCTCCTAAACTAATAGCAAGGCACACATCAGGTCTGGTACACAGCATTGCATACATGATAGAACCTATGGCTGAAGCATAGGAATGACTTTCATTTTCTCTCTACCTTCTACAATGGTCGGGCATTGAGTCTGACTCAACTTCACACCCTATAACACAGGCAAGAATCCTTTCTTTGACTGATCCATTTTGAACTTCTTCAAAACTTTATCAAGGTATGTACTTTGTGAAAGTCCAATTAAGCATTTTGATCTATCTCTATAGATTTTGATGCCCAATATATAAGCATCTTCACCGAGGTCTTTCATTGGAAAATTCTTATTCAAGTATCCTTTTATGCTATTCAGAAATTCAGTATCATTTCCAATCAATAATATGCCATCTACATATAATATCAGAAATGCTACAGAGCTCCCACTCACTCTCTTGTAAATACAGGCTTCTCCAAAATTCTGTATAAAACCATATGCTTTGATCACACTATCAAAGTGTATATTCCAATTCCGAGAGGCTTGCATCGGTCCATAAATGGATCGCTGGAGCTTGCACACTTTGTTAGCACCTTTTGGATCGACAAAACCTTCTGGTTGCATCATATACAACTCTTCTTTAAGATATCCATTAAGGAATGCAGTTTTGACATCCATTTGCCAAATTTCATAATCATAAAATGCGGCAATTGCTAACATGATTCGGACGGGCTTAAGCATCGCTACGGGTGAGAAGGTCTCATCGTAGTCAACTCCTTGAACTTGTCGAAAACCTTTCGCAACAAGTCGAGCTTTGTAGACAATAACATTACCATCAGCATCAGTCTCCTTCTTGAAGATCCATTTATTCTCTATGGCCTGCCGATCATCGGGCAAGTCAACCAAAGTCCACACTTTGTTCTCATACATGGATCCCATCTCAGATATCATGGCCTCAAGCCATTTTGCGGAATCTGGGCTCATCATTACTTCCTCATAGTTCGTAGGTTCGTCATGGTCAAGTAACATGACCTCCAAAACAGGATTATCATATCACTCTGGTGCGGATCTTACTCTGATTGACCTACGAGGTTCAGTGTAACACTCCAAAAATTTTGATTTGGTTTTTATCAAATTCTTTAATTAATTGCAAGGAGGTTATTTAAATTTTTTTCTAAAAGACTCTCCTTCTCAAAAAAATTCTTTTATAACAAGTATTTTTATGGGTTCTTCCCAACCTTTATTGTTGGTCTTGAAGATTTCTTCATCTTGTGTTGGCTCAACACAAATAATTTTGGAAGGTTTTTACAATTCCTTTTTATTAAAAAGAATTTCTATAAATTATGAATTTTATTATTCCCCATTCAAAAAGTACTCTCTTGCCATGGCCTATGTAGAAAACTTTCTTCCAAAACCCACCTCCCTACTTTGGGTCAAGCTAAGCATCCAATTCCAGCAAGTTTCAACCACTTTTAGATTATATTTCTATTTATTTTATCCTTAAACCTTTTTCTGTAATTTATTTTGGACTCCTGGGATTTACAAAGGAGGTACCAGATTCCTTAAATTTCTAAGCCCAAGTAACTTCACCTAGCTACTCCTTAGTACCCACAACCTAGATCCATCAAGATTTGCTGGTCCACAGTTCAAATTTTTCAAAATTTACTTGCTGCAAGTTTGGACCAGATTTGCCATTTTTGGTGAAATTTATTGTTTTCCTTTTCCAAAAAATTTGAGAAAATTCAGGCAGTCTCTGGATGCATCAAGAGGCCATCTCACCAAGTTTCAGCTCAAGAAAAATTTTCCACGTGCGCCAAATATTTCGTCGAACAGCTGGTGTGCACTGTTCCTGTTCAAATTCAGAGTTTCAGTGTTAAGCTTCAGTCGTCAGTGTCGTTTTCTTCAGAGCTTGGTGTCAATCTCGCCAGTGCTTGCCCTGGCCTCTTGCTCCCTGTTCCCCCTCCTTATCCAGTGCGCCACACAGTTGTTTGGCCGGTCGCGAGCGTCGGCGGCGACGTGTCACGTCAACTCCGGTGCCTCCCGCGGTGGCAGGACCGCCCGTGGCGGCCAGCAGGGGCCAGCCCTGCAGTACGGCGCCGTCCAGCACCGCCCACACCACCAGGAGCCTCCGCATGGCCGTCCTCTTCTCTGTGCACGCTGCAGAACCGTCGCCGTGGCCTGAGAGGCGTAGAGCATGCTCTCTGCCGCCGACGAGCCCGTGAGCTACGTTCCGTCGAAGCCACGGGAGCAAGCCAGATCCGATCAAGCTTAGCTATTGAATGGAGCCAGTGGACCAATCCGAAGATGCCCAGTCACCAAAACCTCCAGCCTGACCACTACCTCGCCGTAATCACTCGCCGGAGTGATCCCGTTCTTGGCAATCGCCTCGGGTCGGCTATAAATGGAGGCCCCGAGCTCGCCTTCGACCCAGAACCACTCCTCCACCTCACCAGAACCGCACCCAGCCGCTAGGAGGACCTCGATGAGGCCTTCTTCCCCGACTCCGGCCGCCCCGATCCGCTTCGGGCTCCGGCAAGATTCTCTCTAGTGAGTGCACCCCCGCTCCCCAAACTATGCCAGTAGCATCCTAGTGCACCCTCTTGCCTACCCCACGCTTCAATTTGGAGTTTGTAGCTCCCTTCGGAGAGAATCATCCTCGACCGAACCACCGTCCGCCAGAGTGGAGGCCGCCATCGACGTGGTGCTCGCCGACGACCAACTCCACCACCCACGGACGCGGGAGAACTCCGTGAGTCCGTATGTACCGTCCACTCGCCCTACCTCTCCGTGGATCAACGTCGGCGACCACCGCGGGCCTCGGGCGCCGGTGGGACTCTGTTCTGAATTTCAAACCTGACGGGTGGGACCCCCTCGTCAGCCTCCCCTCCCCCTTCTAACCGTTTTCCATTGGTACCTTCGGCCCGGATACGTTTCCCCTCTGGAAGGCGTATTCCAACTGAAGCGTTTTCTGTTTTTTTCTAAACTAGCCCCTGGAAAGTTTCTGTTTCATCACAGATTAGTCCCTAGATTAAAACCTTTATAACTTTTAAACAAAAGATGATTTTGAGCTGATTCTTTTTCTGTCATCTTTATTTTTCTCTCTAGTTTTATCATATTTATTTGAAAAATATTTGGAACAATTTTATGCACGCACGGTATTTACGTTAGTGTCCGATTTCTTTTATAACGTAGATACCGAAGGAGGTGACGGAGCCGCAAACTTCGCCGAGCTAGACTCCGACTACTCCGAACCAGGCAAGCATGTTTGAACCTTTGATATGATGAGTGTTTTTCATGATTTCTTAAGTGGTTTTCTCATGACATGTTTATAGAAGCATTTGTGAATGTTATATTTCATGCAAGCAAGCTGCAAGTTAGCTTCGAAATTCGATGTGTTCATATGATGGTGAGATAACCTGATCATGTGGTGGCATGATAGGTTGCAAGCTGGTATTGTTGAAGCATGCCAGTTTTATATCAACTGTTTAACTCTAGTGTTAACGTGGAGCAAGTCTTGTTCCCATTCGTCCCCTTCCGTGCTACCACATGTTTTCTGCAAAGAATACGGTTTAGTAAGTTGCAAACCTCTTTCCTTGTACACACCAAATAGAGGGGCCGTGATGAGGGTTCCATGGCCCTGGATTAAAGCCCGTCATCCGGTCAGGGGCATGGGTGTTTCCGGTTGGGACCGAGAGGGGGGCACCCCTTAGAGCGCGCGATATAAATTTGATCCCATGCTATTAAAGGTTGTAGCCTCCCCGTCTTAGAGTTTTTCTTGAACGTTTCCTAGGGTGATTCCTGGCAGCGGAATGTGGAATGGGTGTGTACTGGTTAGATGTGTTTCTCCTAAAATACCGTAAACGGAACTAGTCCTTTGTGACTACTGAAATCTTTTGGCTGTGGTTAAAGAGTACAAACTCTGCAGAGTCATAACCATTCGAGTAACCATGTCCATGGTCAAGGACTTGAACAACATCTCAGTGTTAGTGTCAGTCTCTGTGTCAATCTCAGTGTCAGCCCCAGTGACAGTCTCCGGAGAATAAGCACGAAACTGAGAGTGGTAAACCCGGCTGAATGTTATTCCTGTGGATGGACTAACCAGTTTATTATCTTGTACCGAGTATTCCGTGGAATGATGTTAGCTTCATGAGCTACTTGAATTCGAATGATGAGATATAAGCCCTTTATGTGATGTCGCTCAGACGTCCGACTGTGGTATTCTTGTTATTTATTTTTTTATATAAGCCCTTTATGTGATGTCGCTCAGACGTCCGACTGTGGCATTCTTGTTATTTACTTTTGATATAAGCCCTTTATGTGATGTCTCTCAGATGTCCGACTGTGGCATTCTTGTTATTTACTTTTGATATAAGCCCTTTATGTGATGTCGCTCAGACGTCCGACTGTGGCATCCGAGTTATTTAATTTCATTATAAGCCCTTTTCGAGATGTCGCTTAGACGTCCGTCTGTGGCACGTACTGTCATTTATGTTTCAATATAAGCCCTTTATGTGGTGTCGCCCCGACGCCCGACTGCGGCATGTTAATTTATTTTACCTTTCGAGGTGTCGCTTCAGACACCCGATCGGTCTTCAGCTATTTTATTGGGATTTCGGCGCCTGACTTCCTTTCTATTTAACATGCAATGCAAATTTATTATCTGAGTGTGCATTACTAGTCTGCTCATGTGCATCATGTTTGCATTTGTTATATCTTATGTTCAAACTGTCTTGCGAGTACATTCAAAGTACTCACCTGGCTTGTTGATTTGGCCAGATGTTGACGAAGGCGATCTTATGGATGAAGAGTACAATAGCGAGTCCGACGCCTAGAGGAGTCCCAGTCAGTCCCGTGCGATCCTGGAGTTGGTCACTTGTATTATATATGCTTTCGCTACCCTAATAAAATCATCGAGCCTCACTCCGGCACTTGATGAGCTGTAAGATTTTGGAGTCATGTCACCCACTTCTCTGTGACATATCCACCACCACTTTTATTACGAGTTAGTAGTTATGCCACCATACCCTTTGTGTCATTTTCGCCTTTATGTGTAATATCGGCGTGCTTGTAATAAATTGTTGAGCAGCCTCAGCTCAACCCTGTATAATATTTAGTACTTCTAGATTTCTGTATCAAGGATTTATCTACCAGTAAGGAGGATTTTTTCTATACTGGTCTGATAAAATGGTTGATTTTTCAATAAATATTTTATTGGAAAACCGGTCTTGACAACCTTGGTATCAGAGCTAGGCTGACTGTAGGAAGCCACTAGGTGCGATCGCAAATCGGTTATTAGCGTAATAAGTGCTATTTTAACATTCTGTAATTGTAGCAACTTTCTGTTAGTCATCATAAATTTATGAATTGACTATCTAGAATTTTTGTCTACTTTGTAGATGGCTGGCAGCGACTGTGAGTCACAGGTGTTCGCCAATGTACCTGAGGGGTTTATCAAGCTTCTCGTCTCCATCACCAAGGTCGTGATCGGGCCATCGGCTCATCCGGAGTTCACACTCTACCAGCACAAGATCAGCGATAGCGTGTCTATGCACCAGGCCGCGGTGCAATTCAAGGGAGGACGTTCTGAGTCACGCCACTTCTGATTTTTGGGAAGGGCCATGCCTATGAAGAGGCATGCCACGCAGATGGCTGCCCGTGAGGCGATAGCTCATCACCGGGATGCCTCCCTTCGATGAAGGCTCGTCGCTACTGCTACCTCCCATGCCACGTGCCATACACATGTCACTATGCGTTCGCTTGTGCTAGGGGGCAGAGAGATGAGGCTATTGAAATGTTGGTTGAGTATCTCAAAGCTCTTGAGGCAGCTTTTGATAACCTCGTGGACGACTTTGTGGCTGCTCGTATGGACTTAGTTCAGGGCTGTTCCGCCAACAGGAGGGAGCTCCTCCATACAACAACACCACTGACTTACGTCTCATCCTCAGCATCCCATACACCTGCCATCTTAGCCACCGCTCGCCGCCTGCCTACCACTGAGGAGTTTGACCAAGTCATTGCTCTTACTCTAGTCAGTGCTGCACCACCTTCCACGCCCGCACCAGCTCCTCAACCCGGTACTTCGCTCCTAGAGCCTATTAGTGAGGAGGAGGTTGAGTCTCCAGCATCACTGGGTCTTACCCTCGGCAGGCCGAGGGAAGTTTTTACCATCTCCGACTGAGTGCGCAAAGCAGTCGTGCAATGTACCAGCTTGTATAATATGTTTATATGTATATAGGTTTGGTGAGAAGTAGTTTATGTGCGCATCATGTAGGAACTCGGAGAAGTGCACTAGCCTAAATAACATGTCAGGAATGTGTACGCACATCCTGAGTGATGTATTGTATAATTACGGCTTGCGTGTAAGATATGTACTGAGCGGTCCTTCTCCATGCGCAATCAAGTATTTTCTTGAAAAAAATTGGAGTTTTTTTATTAAAAAAATTCCGCCTTTGTAAAATTATTTATTTTTACCACTCAGTTTTTCTCATGAGTTCTGCAAATATACCCCAGAGTGGAAAGTGCCTCGTCCCTGGACTCGTTCCATGCCAAGTCCGCCGGAAGAAAATTATGGTACCCAGACAAGTAACAATTTCACACAGGGGCAGTCAAGTCAGCAAGGCAGTGAAGCAGCATTTTCTCAAGTATGCCGCCTTTATGAGCAAAGCCAGCAGCAGCATCAAGAAATGATGAACCATGTTATCAATATGGGAAATCACCGTGAACCATATCAGCAGCATTCCAAATTGTCTGAACTACAAAAGACACGTCCCCCAACGTTCTCTCACACTGATAGACCTCTTGAGGCCGATGATTGGCTTCGAGACATTGAAAGAAAGTTAATTATTGCACAATGTTTGGACCGTGAGAAGGTACTTTATGCACCTCACTACCTCACCGAAGCAGCTACATCATGGTGGGAAAATTTCCTACACATGCACCCCAATGAAAATAACATCACCTGGGAAGAATTTAAAGATGGTTTTCGTGGGGCGCACATTCCCAGAAGCATTATGAGGATCAAGAAAAGGGAGTTTCTGAACTCAAGCAGAGAAGCATGACAGTGACTGAGTACAATAGTCAGTTTACTCAATTATCTCGTTATGCCAACGAAGAGCATATGACTGAAAATAAAAAGATGGCAAAATTTCTGGATGGTCTAGCACCAGCACTTAAATGCCAGTTGGTCGTACACACCTTTCCGGATTTCAAAACACTTGCGGACAAAGCTATTACATTGGAAAATGAGCGCTGCAGCTTGGAGGATTTTCGCAAGCGCAAAAGGGACAAGACTACTCATGCTCGCAACAATCAGAACAAGACTGATTTTCAGAAAATTGGAGCGAACAAATCCACAACCATTGTTCCACGCCCAAACAAAATTTTTCATGCCATAGACAAGGATTTTACATATCACCCAGGTGTTACTTGCTATGCTTGTGGAGAGGAAGGACACTATACCAAACAGTGCCCAAAGCCAAGAAACTCGGCCCCCGAGCCGAACAACAGTGGAAATAATTCAACACCCAAGTGTAACAACTTCAACCCCAATAACAATCACAAGAAGGGTCACTTGAACCATGTGACCAAGGGGAAGCATAGAATGCCCCGGATATCGTACTCGGTACGTTCCCTGTCAACACAATACCTGCATGGTTTTGTTTGATTCTGGACCTTCTCACTCGTTCATTTCAAAGAAATTTGCTTTGCAACATGATTTTTCGATGCTTCCCTTGGAAAAATCCATGACCATCAAGTCCCCCGGGATTAAGCAAATCACTCAGAGTTACTGCCAAGGTGTGGTTATTGAGATTGAGGGACTAAAGTTTCGAGGAAACCTCATTGTATTGGAAAATAAGGGACTGGATGTCATCCTAGGAATGGACTAGTTAACCGCCAACAAGGGATTTATCGACTGCTTCAATCGGACTGTAATTCTTACTCATCATCATGGGAAAATGATAAAAATTGTAGCTCAAGAAAGACCAATATCACGGCAACCAAGGTTGAACAAGGTGGACATTTAAGAGTTAAGAAAAGTTCCAGTGGTGTGTTAGTTCCTTGACGTATTTCCCAAAGAACTACCAGGCATGCCACTAGACTGTGAAATAGAGTTCATCATTGAACTAGCACCTGTAACCACCCCCATTTACAAGAAACCCTATTGAATGGCACCCTCCGAGTTGGTAGAATTAAAGAAGAAAATAAAAGAATTACTGGACAAAGGATTTATACGGGCCAGCTCCTCACCTTGGGGTTCACCAGTATTATTTGCCAAGAAAAAGGATGGGACACTGAGATTATGTATAGACTATCGAGCACTCAACATGGTCACCATCAAGAACAAATATCCGATGCCACAAATAAATGATTTATTTGACCAGCTCGCACAAGCCAAGGTTTTCTCAAAATTTGATTTAAGGTCGGGGTATCATCAATTAAAAGTACGGACGGAAGATATCCCTAAGGCGGCATTCACCTCCAAATATGGATTATATGAATTTACAGTAATGCCGTTTGGACTGACAAACGCCCCCGCATATTTTGTCCACCTCATTAACAAAGTGTTTATGAAATTTATGGACAAATTTGTTCTGGTGTTCATTGATGATATTCTGGTATACTCTAAGACACCAGAAGAACATGTTGAACATCTCAGAATTGTACTGGGAGAATTAAGGAAACATCAATTATATGCCAAATTCAGCAAATGTGAATTTTGGTTAAGACATGTTGGTTTTCTAGGCCACGTATTGACCCAAGAAGGTGTTGCCGTGGACCCAGAAAAAGTCAAGGCCGTACTTGGCTGGAAACCACCAGCCAACGTAACAAATGTACGAAGTTTCCTGGGAATGGCTAGATATTACCGAAGGTTTATTGAGGGGTTCTCCACCATAGCAAAACCAATGACACAGTTACTCAAGAATGATAAGAAATTTCTATGGACTGAAGCTTGCGAGAAAAGTTTCCAAGAACTCAAAAGGAAATTAACAACAACACCAGTATTGGTTGTACCAGACATACACAAAAGTTTTGAAGTATATTGTGACGCATCCCGGAAGGGCCTCGGATGCGTACTATTGCAAGAAGGCAAAGTAGTCGTATACGCTTCCAGGCAACTACGAAAGCATGAAGAAAATTATCCTACTCATGACTTGGAATTGGCAGCAGTCATTCATGCACTCAAAGAGTGGAGGCACTTTTTGCTTGGAAATTGTTGTGAAATATATACATGTCGGCGTTCTGGGAATGGGGGTCCCCAGACTTGCCTGCCTGCGGCCTGCGGCGTGGCTCAAAGGAGGCCCAGCATGGCCCATCTTCATCAACACAAGACTCAAGACCCTCGCGAGGGGCCAAGCCTCGCGAGGTGGACGACACGGCGCATCCTCAGGCGCAGCCTCTTCAGGCTGGCTCGCGAGGAGGCGGAGGAATCAAGGCAGGGTACCTCGCGAGGTGCCCATGACGCAAGCCAAGACGATCGAGGGTGCCAGGCGGGCGCCAGCGCACGCAGCGTCCTTCTTTCCTCTTTGGTGCAAAGGGGGCAAGCGAAGCCGCAGAGTACCGAGGCATCAGGCAAAGGTTGCCATTTCGGTGCAATGAGACCAGGACCAAGCGGACTACGAGAGGGAGGTCACCATGGAGCCCAGCACGACATCACCGCAGAGCCTTTCGTAGGCGAAGACCAACTTTAGTTAGGATAAGTGTACTAGATGTTCCCCTTCGAATTTCCCAATTGTTGGCGCCCTTCTCGCTCAATATTTGGGGAGAGGCCCAGGGCCTGTGCCTATAAATAGGACCGCCACCCACTTAGCAGGGGGTCGGTTCAGTTCGCGGGGTTCGGTTCGGGAGGATCGAAAGAAAGGAGAGAGAGAAGGGTGACTGAACTCCTCCTAGCAGTTCATCCCCCCAGCCAAGAACAGACCCTCGCGAGGCTGTTCTTCCTTGTATCGTTCATCATCATCAGCCCCAAGAGGCAATCCACCCACCACACACTGGAGTAGGGTATTACACCACAACGGTGGCCCGAACCAGTATAAATCTTGTGTCTCTTGTGCAGTTCCTTTAGTAGTTTAGATCTTTGCGAGACGGGGAGGTAGAAGGCTTGATCTCCGCGTGCACCTCAGTGTTCAAACCTTAAGGGTCTCCCGGAACCCGTGAATCCGACATTTTGGCGCGCCAGGTAGGGGTGCGCCGGAATCTGTCTTCCACCACTCCATTCTCCTCCGACCGTCGCATCCATGTCCGACGCTCGTCGGGCCCGCGCCGAGCGCCGGGCCGCCATCGCTTCTCGCGTCGCCCAGACGGCCCCCGTCGGCGGGCATCGTCATCATTCCCCGTCGCCCGCCGTCAACGCCGCCACCGGCCCGGCGAGGGGCGAGCAGCAAGCGTCGTCTCAGCATCCATCCGTGCGCCAAGACGGCCGCACCGCTACTCCATCACTCGCACCAGCCGGTTCTTCGTCCCGCGCGCTCCGCGCACCCTTGGAGGCCCGAGCTGCGCTCCTCGCGGCAAACGAGCTCCTGTGCTACCGCCCTGTCGACGACGTCTATGAAGAGTGGCTCGACCGCGTCGCCGAGCTTGTCCGGGCCGCAGGGGGCTCTTCCGCACCGTCCGTTCCTCTGCGCGACAGGCCGCCCCGCGCGGGCAACGAAGCTCCAGAGGCGCACCAGCCGGCTCCTCTCCAAGAAGATGCCATGGCTCCAAGGCGCTTGGCCCCTGGGCGGAACCCGCTCTGTTAGGCGCCAGCGCAACAAGAACGGAGCTGCCAAGAAGTCCCTCGCCCGCAAGGAGCTGCCAGGGCGCTCCCTGCTCCGGCACGCCACGACCCTGCTCCAGCTCCGGCGCGCCAAGACCCCGCTCTGCTCCTAGCTGCTGCGCGTGGGGACCCTCAAGACCAAGCTCTCCATCAGCCGAAGCCTTTCGTGGCCACCGCAGGCTGCCGTGCCTACACCACTGAGCTGCGCAGCGTCGCGTGGCCCGGCAAGTTCAAGCCAGACCTGCCTCCTCGCTACGACGGCACAACTGATCCCGCAGAGTTCCTCCAGCTCTATGAGCTGGGCATCGAGGCTGCCAGCGGGGATGAAAAGGTCATGGCGAACTGGTTCCCCATGGCGCTCAAGGAAGGAGCTCGAACCTGGCTCCTGAATCTGGCTCCAGGCACGATCTCCTCTTGGGACCAGATGCGCACCCGCTTCATCGCCAACTTCCAAGGTACTCGCGACCGGCCACCCGCCGTGAGCGACATGCGCCGCATCAAGCAACAACCCGGAGAGACCCTGCAAAAGTACATCCAGCGCTTCAACAGCGCGCGCGTCAAGATCCCCAAGGTGTCCGAGGAAGCCATCATCTCGGCCTTCTCCGATGGCGTGCGCGACGTCAAGATGAAGGAGGAGCTGGCGATGCACGAAGACCTCTGCACCTCCTTGGAGCTGTTCAACTTGGCGACCAAGTGCGCCAGGGCTGAGGAGGGACGTCTCTTCCTCCTCGAGCTGCCTGCCGCGGACCAAGAAGAGAAGAAGCCCAAGGCTAAGGACGTGAAGCGCAAGGGGGATGCCGTACTCGCCGTAGAACCAGACACCAAGCGGGGCAAGGATCTGCCCGAATCCTCCAGGGGCAGCCGGTACTGTGTGTACCATGACCTCCACACCCACAACACCAACGAATGCCAAGAACTCCGCACCGTGCGAGAAGGAAGGATCGGCCGTCGCCCTGACCGTGCTGACCGGGGCTACGGCCGAGGAGGAGGAAGAAACCCAGGACGCTGGGAAGGTCACGGCCCGCACCAGGGGTGGCGTGACCAACCTCGCGAGGACCGCTGGCGGGACCTGCCTTGCGAGGGAGACTGGAGGGATCAGCCTCGTGAGGATCGCCCTCATGGCAACGCAGGCCTACCTCCGCTGCCGCCTCAGCCAAGGAGGAACAAAGACCGCCATCAAGACGAGGGGGCTGGGGGCTTCCTGGAGCCGCGCGCAATCGCCTGCATCCTGGGCGGAGCTCAAGCCCCAGCCTCTCAACGTATCTTCAAGCAGTTTGCCCGTGAAGTGAATGCAGTTCTCCCCAAGATCGAAGCAACACGCCCCCTCAGGTGGTCGGCGTGCGCCATCATGTTCAGCTCAGCAGACCAGCTCAAGTGCGTGGCCATGGCAGGAGTCCTCCCAATGCTTTGCTCCCCAGTCATCAGCAACGTGCTAGTCACCAAGACCCTCATCGATGGAGGGGCAGGGCTCAACGTCCTGTCCATGGAAACATTCAACAATCTCCAAGTACCATATGACCAGCTTCAGCCAACCAAGCCTTTCTCCGGAATCACCGACGGTTCCACAGTCCCGATCGGGCAGGTCCGCCTCCCTGTCACCTTCGGGGCCCGCATCAACTACCGCACCGAGCTCATCGACTTCGACATTGCCCACATCCGCCTGCCGTACAACGCCATCCTCGGGTACCCACCGCTGGCCAAGTTCATGGCCGTGACTCACCACGGCTACAACGTCCTCAAGATGCCAGGAAGTGGCGGCGTCATCACGGTGCCTTGTGAAGAGAAGGATGCAGTGTGCTCCCTGGAGCGAGCCTATCAGGCCGCGTCGCTAGAGGACCCAGATCGCGAAAGCAAGAGGCTTCCTGAGACCACCCCCAAGAAGAAGAAGACGTCGTCAGGCTCAGCCCCTCAGGAGGCAGGCCCTTCAGGGCCCGTGTCTGCCCAGGGGGACCCCCCATCCATCGCATAGGAAAGCACGCCCGGCGCCCTCCTCAGGCAGGGCTCGGGGGCTCTCACCTGGGGAGCCATCGACCTAGCCAGGGTCACGAGGGAGGCGCTTGGGCACCATGTGGAGGCATGCTTCGAAGCACGTTTCCCTCGAGAAGGAGCCAGGCAAGGAAGGTCAAACCAGCAGGAGTTCGTTAACAAGGCCATTCAAGAACTATAGGAGTCAAGGATCATGAGAGGTTGCCGTCGCCTACCAGCTGTGGCCCCACATCCAGGCGAGGATGGTGGGTTGCGCGCCTGCGTCGACGTACCAGGGCTCAATCAGATCGCCACGACGGAGCGTCTCTGGCCCTTGCAAGTGGGGCGCTGCGGGGGTCCACCCCACAGCTATGTTCGCATGCCTTACGGCCTGCCAAGCATGGCTGTGGCGTACCAGCGCCTCGTGAGGGGCATCATGGAGGCTCAGGAAGACAGGCGTTCCGCGGCCCTGGCGGAGATGAAGACAGCTCGCGAGGAGTCACCAGTGCCCCGGGAGCCTCCCGAGGACCCAGGGCCTGGGGGCTCGTGAGGATCAGCTTCCGCAGCACACCGAGCCTGCTGCACCAAGGCCACTTCACCGACGACATCCTCAGGTGACATCTTTCAAGCTTCATTCCCAGCTGGGAGCGCCCTCCCAGGGTTGCATCACTCCCAGGCCGCGTGGGTCCGTCCCTGCGGCATGTATCCCCTTTATTTTCCGGTCGTTAGTTCGCCTTGATGGGGGCGCCCCTCGGGCTGCATCATCCCCAAGCCGCTCGGGCTAGGCCCAGCGGCGTGTATCTCCTCGCGTTTATTTCCAACTATGCATTACCTATCACGCTTGATTGCTTGATGCCTGCCCACGGCATCCTTTCTTCTCCATGTCGGCCACTTGCACGTTAAAGGGGGGGCTGAGCATCGCGACTCAGGGCTCTTACTGGCTCTCCAGCCCTCACCCTCTGGCCTTGTCCACGGCATCGCGACCTGGCATACCAGCGACGGCTGAGACAAGCTCGAGGGCCGGGACCCGAGGACGTAGAGTACCGGCATCTAACCAAATTTTGCAGGGACATATCTCAAGATATGGCCCAATGCCAGGCGCAACCCGCCTAGAGGTAGGGCCTCGTGAGTCCCGCGCTGGCTCACGGGTGCCCAGATACACCTCACCTACTCCAACCAGTGAGCTCTTGAGCGACTAACGATCGACTAATGACTGCCATGGCAACCCCATCTTCTTTCTGTGATGAACCTGCAGGATCCTTAGAGGGAACTGCGCTAGCCAAGGCCCTCACGGAGTTCCCTTCACCCTCGCTCGCGCAAACCGCTTGCACGTTAAAGGGGGGGGTGCCTGACCATCGCGACTCAGGGCTCTTACTGGCTCTCCAGCCCTCATCCTCTGGCCTTGTCCACGGCATCGCGACCTGGCATACCAGCGACGGCTGAGACCAGCTCGAGGGCCAGGACCCGAGGACGTAGAGCAGAAAGGGGAGCAGAGGCGAGGGAGAAGGGGCGCGTGAGGACCTCGCCGAGCAACTCCGTCCCAACTATCCCACGGACCCGACGATGCGCTGGGGGCGATCCCCGATCCTCAAGATAAGTCACCATCCGAAGCACTGGCTACCATGGCACTACCACCGCACCTAAAGAAATTCCGTACTAGCAACATTGCTTCCCTTTCTCACCGAGCGACGGCTGCTTGGGCGCCAAAGGGGACCTCCTGAGCATCGCGACTCAGGGGCTCTTACTAGACCCCGGGTCGCTCACCTCCTGGCCTTGACCACGGCATCGCGACCTGGCATACCAGTGCGGCTGACGCTGCCTTGGGACTGGGACCTGTCGACGCAGAGCACCAAGCCCTCGCGAGGTTCGAAAGGGAGAACTAAGCTATGACGAAATTAGCAACTCACACAAATCCATAGCAAAGGTCACGTATTAACAAACGGGACTACAGACACCTTACAAGCCCCCGTGGGGCGCATTTTGATTCCTCGCAGGGAACGGATCCTAAGGAGTGCTAACTACACGGGCTCCTGCAAAAGATGCCATCATCAACAGTGTGCCGTCAGGCGCCGACGCCAACCCCATCCATATCAGGGTCAGCGACGGCCTGACGAGCCCGCCCTGCTCCGGGAGCGGCGCCGGCTCGGGGGCTCGTAGCTATCGTCGCTCGTCTCTGGAGTCGCGAAGATTTCGCTAGAGTCTCTGGACCCTCCGGCGCCTCCACCAAGGGAGCGGTCGACGGGCCTAGCCCTCACCAGGGCAAGGTCCTGGCCACCTCTCCCGGGGCAGCACTCCAGCCGGCGCCCGTTCGCGTCGAAGACCTTGAAGAACATCACCGCAGCGCCATCGTACTCCAGGTGGACCGCGAAGACGCCCCTCTCCTTGCAAACCCGGGCGATCTCTCTCCAGCCGCGGGACAAGTAGACCTCGCCCGGGGCAGCGACCACGACCTCTGCCTCGGTCGCGAGGGCGCTGCAGCCGGCGTGCTGCAGCCAGAGCTCCAGGGGCCCTCCTGGAGGGACGATGGAGGTGAAGAAGGGAGGCAGACGGATCCAGGACTGGAGAGGAACGACGACGTGGAGCATGAACTCTTGGGAGGAGCCCTCGGCATGGACTCCAGGAGGAACAACCCACACCTTCATGACCCGACGGCGCCTACGACGGCGCCGACCGCGGAGATCAGCATCGACACCTTCGGGGCCCTCGATGTGGGCATACAAAGGAAGTGGGAACCCCGACGGAGCCCGCTCGCACCGGGGCCTCGGCACCACCTGTCGGTCTTCCTCGCCCCGGCTGCAAAGGGCGAGCCGTTTCTTCGGCGGGAGCGGGTCTGGCCCCTCTCGAGGAGCCTTTCCCTTCTCCGTTGTAGAGAACCGGCGGATCGGAGCCATTGCAGCAAGACGGAGCAAGGATCGGGAAGAAGGAGAAGCCAGGAGGAATGGACTGGAAGGGCACGCACAGCTTCGTACTTATAGCCGGCGAAGGCCAACCGCCGGCCTCCACGATCGCAGGTAATCATGACACGATTTACATGCAGGGACTTGTCCACCTCCCGTGGTCACCGAGACGTCATGGGGAAGTGGAGACGCCCACGTCCCATCAACCGCCACGCGGCGCCCAAGGCCGCAGGCTGTTAGGGCCCGCGGCGCTTCGCCCTTGCCCTTTCACCTCTCGGCACAGCCAAGTCCATGCGCGCCTTGGGCCCGGGGGCTACTATCGGCGTTCTGGGAACGGGGGTCCCCAGACTTGCCTACCTGCGGCCTGCGGCGTGGCTCAAAGGAGGCCCAGCATGGCCCATCTTCATCAACACAAGACACAAGACCCTCGCGAGGGGCCAAGCCTCGCGAGGCGGACGACACGGCGCATCCTCAGGCGCAGCCTCTTCAGGCTGGCTCGCGAGGAGGCGGAGGAATAAAGGCAGGATACCTCGTGAGGTGCCCATGACGCAAGCCATGACGATCGAGGGTGCCAGGCGGGCACCAGCGCGCGCAGCGTCCTTCTTTCCTCTTTGGTGCAAAGGGGGCA
Source organism: Triticum monococcum (assembly GCA_034509565.1). Taxonomy (NCBI): domain Eukaryota; kingdom Viridiplantae; phylum Streptophyta; class Magnoliopsida; order Poales; family Poaceae; genus Triticum; species Triticum monococcum. The sequence goes on along the minus strand of CM067845.1, from coordinate 395,558,821 downwards.
AGCGCAGCCACAGAGTACCGAGGCATCAGGCAAAGGTTGCCATTTCGGTGCAACAAGACCAGGACCAAGCGGACTATGAGACGGAGGTCACCATGGAGCCCAGCACGACGTCACCGCAGAGCCTTTCGCGGGCGAAGACCAACTTTAGTCAGGATAAGTGTACTAGATGTTCCCCTTCGAATTGGCCAATTGTTGGCGCCCTTCCCGCTCAATATTTGGGGAGAGGCCCAGGGCCTGTGCCTATAAATAGGACCGGCCACCCACGTAGTAGGGGGTCGGTTCGGTTCGCGGGGTTCGGTTCGGGAGGATCGAAAGAAAGGAGAGAGAGAGAAGGGTGACTGAACTCCTCCTAGAAGTTCATCCCCCCAGCCAAGAACAGACCCTCGCGAGGCTGTTCTTCCTTGTATCATTCATCATCATTAGCCCCAAGAGGCAATCCACCCACCACACACGGGAGTAGGGTATTACACCACAACGGTGGACCGAACCAGTATAAATCTTGTGTCTCTTGTGCAGTTCCTTTAGTAGTTTAGATCTTTGCGAGACGGGGAGGTAGAAGGCTTGATCTCCGCATGCACCCCAGTGTTCGAACCTTAAGGGTCTGCCGGAACCCGTGAATCCGACAATATGGACCATAAAAGCCGCACATATATTTTCACACAACTAGAACTCAATTTACGACAACGGCGCTGGTTGGAATTAGTGAAAGATTATGATGTTGGCATTCACTACCATCCAGGAAAGGCGAATGTAGTGGCAGATGCTCTTAGTTGAAACCCCGGCTCGGGCAACGACAGCCTACAGAACTTGAGACCTGAATTTCAGCAGGAGTCCGCCAAACTCAACTTGGTGATGGTCACTGAAGGCAATGTGTCAAATTTGGAAATACAGCCCACCCTAATGGAACAGATTAAGAAGGCTCAGCATGGACACCCCAGCATCAAAGGCATAAAAAGAAAAGTGAGTCTGGGCAAGGCTTCAGAATTCGTCGTACATGATAAGGGAATATTATGGTATGGAGACAGACTTTGCGTACCAAATATAGAGGACCTCAAACAGCAAATTCTAGCCGAGGCCACACCGCTCCATATTCAATCCACCCTGGAGGAACCAAAATGTACAAGGACATTCAGGAAAAAATTTGGTGGCACGGTATTAAGAGGGATATAGCCACATTCATTGCATGTTGTGATTCATGTCAGCGCATTAAAGCCGAACACCAAAAACCAGTAGGACTATTACAGCCAAACAGGATACCTGAGTGGAAATGGGATGAAATTGGAATGGATTTTATTGTTAGACTACCTCGGTCACGACACGGAAATGATGCCATATGGGTCATCGCAGATAGATTAACTAAGGTGGCACATTTCATCCTAGTAAAGACAACCCACACCACTCAGAAGCTTCCCAAACTTTATCTCTCCCATATAGTTTGTCTGCATGGAATTCCAAAGACTATAATATCCGACAGAGGCACTCAATTTGTCTCTAGATTTTGGGATCATTTACAACAAGCTCTGGGAACTCAACTAGTATTCAGCATAGCATACCACCCCCAGACTGGAGGACAAACTGAACGTGTGAACCAAATTCTAGAGGACATGCTGAGAGCATGTGTTCTCACCTATGGAACCAGTTGGGAAGAAAGCTTGTCGTATGCCGAGTTCGCATACAACAACAGTTACCAAGCCAGTCTACAAATGGCACCTTTTGAAGCCTTGTATGGGCGAAGATGCCGTACCCCATTAAATTGGTCAGAAACAAGAGACAGTCGTATCTTCAGCCCAGACATGCTCAAGGAAGCTAAGGAGAAAGTTAGACTAATCAGGGATCGACTCAAGACAGCCCAGAGCCGACAAAAGAGTTATTACGATCAAAAACATCGTGAAGTCAGCTTTGAACCCGGTGAATATGTGTATCTACGAGTATCTCCTATGAGGGGCCTGCAGCGATTCAAAGTTAAAGGAAAGCTAGCACCATGGTTTATTGGACCCTTCCGTGTGATTGCACAAAGAGGCACAGTGGCCTACCAGCTAGACCTACCCGAAGAACTGTCAGACGTCCACGACGTGTTCCACGTCTCACAGTTGAGGAAATGTGTAAGCAACCTAGAAAAGCATGTATCTCACGAGAACATTGACATGCAACCAGACCTCACCTACACGGAACGTCCAATAAAAATATTGGAGGAGTCTGAAAGAAGGACCCGTCAGAAAACAATTAAGTTTTTCAAGGTCCAGTGGAGTAATCACACCGAGGATGAAGCAACATGGGAAAGAGAGGGTTTCCTTTGGGCAGAGTACCACACCTATTTGGGGATCAGCTGAAATCTCGGGGACGAGATTTTTCCTAAGGGGGTAAGTGTTGCAACACTCCAAAATTTTTTATTTGGTTTTTATCAAATTCTTTAATTAATTGGAAGGAGGTTATTTAATTTTTTTTTTCAAAAATACTCTCCTTCTCAAAAAATTTCTTTTATGACAAGTATATTTATGGGTTCTTCCCAACCTTGATTGTTGGTCTTGAAGATTTTTTCATCTTGTGTTGGCTCAACACAAATAATTTTGGAAGGTTTTTACAATTTCTTTTTATTAAAAATAATTCCTATAAATTATGAATTTTATTCTTCCCCATTCAAAAAGTACTCTCTTTCCATGGCCTATGTAGAAAACTTTCTTCCAAAACCCACCTCCCTACTTTGGGTCAAGCCAAGCATCCAATTCCAGCAAGTTTCAACCTCTTTTAGATTATATTTCTATTTATTTTATCCTCAAACCTTTTTCTGTAATTTATTTTGGACTCCTGGGATTTACAAAGGAGGTACGAGATTCTTTAAATTTCTAAGCCCAAGTAACTTACCCTAGCTACTCCTTAGTACCCTCAACCTAGATCCATCAAGATCTGCTGGTCCATAGTTCAAATTTTTCAAAATTTACTTGCTACAAGTTTGGACCAGATTTGCCATTTTTGGTGAAATTCATTCTTTTCCTTTTCCAAAAATTCTGAGAAAATTCAGGAAATCTCTGGATGCATCAAGAGGCCATCTCACCAAGTTTCAGCTCAAGAAAAATTTTCCACGCGCGCCAACATTTCGTCGAACAGCTGGTGTGCACTGTTCCTGTTCAAATTTAGAGTTTCAGTGTTAAGCTTCAGTCGTTAGTGTCGTTTTCTTCAGAGCTTGGCGTCAATCTCGCCAGTGCTCGCCCTGGCCTCTCGCTCCATGTTCCCCCTCCTTATCCAGTGCACCGCACGGTTGTTTGGCCGGTCGCGAGCGTCGGTGGCGACGTGTCACGTCAACTCCGGTACCTCCCGTGGTGGCAGAACCGCCTGCGGCGGCCAGCAGGGGCCAGCCCTGCAGTACAGCACCGTCCAGCACCGCCCACACCACCAGGAGCCTCTACGTGGCCGTCCTCTTCTCTATGCGCGCTGCAGAAACATCGCCGTGGCATGAGAGGCGCAGAGCGCTCTCTGCTGCCGACGAGCCCGTGAGCTCCGTTCCGTCGAAGCCACGGGAGGAGGCCAGATCCGGTCAAGCTTAGCTGTTGAATGGAGCCAGTGGACCAATCCAAAGATGCCCAGACACCTAAACCTCCAGCCCGACCGCTGCCTCGCCGTAATCGCTCGCCGGAGTGATCCCGTTCTCGGCAACCACCTCGGGCCGGCTATAAATGGAGGCCCTGAGCTCGCCTTCGACCCAGCACCACTCCTCCACCTCACCAGAACCGCGCCCAGCCACTAGGAGGACCTCGAGGAGGCCTTCTTCCCCGACTCCGGCCGCCCCGATCCGCTTCGGGCTCCGGCAAGATTCTCTCTAGTGAGTGCACCCCCGCTCCCCAAACTGTGCTAGTAGCATCCTAGTGCACCCGCTTGCATGACCCGCGCTTCAATTTGGAGTTTACAGCTCCCTTCGGAGAGAATCATCGTCGACCGAACCACCATCCGCTGGAGTGGAGGCCACCGTCGACGTGGTGCTCGCCGACGACCAAGTCCACCACCCACGAACGCGGGAGAACTTTGTGAGTCCGTATGTACCTTCCACTCCCCCTACCTCGCCGTGGATCAATGCCGGCGACCACCGCGAGCCTCGGGCGCCGGTGGGACTCTGTTCTGAATTTCAAACCTGACGGGTGGGACCCCCTCGTCAGCCTCACCCTCCCCCTTCGAACCGTTTTCAGTTGGCACCTTTGGCCCGGATATGTTTTCCCCTCTGGAAGGCATATTCCAACTGAAGCGTTTTCTGTTTTTCTAAACTAGCCCCTGGAAAGTTTCTGTTTCATCACAGATTAGTCCCTGGACTAAAACCTTTATAACTTTTAAACAAAAGATGATTTTGAGCTAATTCTTTTTCGGTCATTTTTATTTTTCTATCTAGTTTTTTTATCTTATTTATTTGAAAAATATTTGGAACAACTTTATGCACGCACGGTATTTACGTTAGTGTCCGATTTCTTTTATAACGTAGATACCGAAGGAGGTGACGGAGCCGCAAACTTCGCCGAGCTAGACTCCGACTACTCCGAACCAGGCAAGCATGTTTGAGCCTTTGATATGACGAGTGTTTTTCATGATTGCTTAAGTGGTTTTCTCATGACATGTTTATATAAGCATTTGTGAATGTTATATTTCACGCAAGCAAGCTGCAAGTGAGCTTCGAAATTCGATGTGTTCATATGGTTGTGAGATAACATGATCATGTGGTGGCATGATAGGTTGCAAGCTGGTATTGTTGAAGCATGCCAGTTTTATATCAACTGTTTAACTCCAGTATTAACATGGAGCAAGTCTTGTTCCCGTTTGTCCCCTTCCGTGCTACCACATGTTTTCTGCAAAGAATACGGTTTAGTAAGTTGCAAACCTCTTTCCTTGTACACACCAAATAGAGGGGCCGTGATGAGGGTTCCATGGCCCTGGATTAAAGCCCATCATCCAGTCAGGGGGCATGGGTGTTTCCGGTTGGGACCGAGAGGGGGCACCCCTTAGAGCGCGCGATATAAATTTGATCCCATGCTATTCGAGGTTGTAGCCTCCCCGTCTTAGAGTTTTTCTTGAACGTTGCCTAGGGTGATTCCTGGCAGCGGAATGTGGAATGGGTGTGTACTGGTTAGATGTGTTTCTCCTAAAATACCGTAAACGGAACTAGTCCTTTGTGACTACTGAAATCTTTTGGCTGTGGTTAAAGAGTACAAACTCTGCAGAGTCATAACCATTCGAGTAACCATGTCCATGGTCAAGGACTTGAACAACATCTCAGTGTTAGTGTCAGTCTCTGTGTCAATCTCAGTGTCAGCCCCAGTGACAGTCTCCGGAGAATAAGCACGAAACTGAGAGTGGTAAACCCGGCTGAATGTTATTCCTGTGGATGGACTAACCAGTTTATTATCTTGTACCGAGTATTCCGTGGAATGATGTTAGCTTCATGAGCTACTTGAATTCGAATGATAAGATATAAGCCCTTTATGTGATGTCGCTCAGACGTCCGACTGTGGCATTCTTGTTATTTATTTTTTATATAAGCCCTTTATGTGATGTCGCTCAGACGTCCGACTATGGCATTCTTGTTATTTACTTTTGATATAAGCCCTTTATGTGATGCCGCTCAGACGTCCGATTGTGGCATTCTTGTTATTTACTTTTGATATAAGCCCTTTATGTGATGTCGCTCAGACGTCCGACTGTGGCATCCGAGTTATTTACTTTCATTATAAGCCCTTTTCGAGATGTCGCTTAGACGTCCGACTGTGGCACGTACTGTCATTTACGTTTCAATATAAGCCCTTTATGTGCTGTCGCCCCGACGCCCGACTGCGGCATGTTAATTTAGTTTACCTTTCGAGGCATCGCTTCAAACACCCGATCGGTCTTCAGCTATTTTATTGGGATTTCGGGAGGACTACCACCTGACTTCCTTTTTATGTAACATGAAATGCAAATTTATTATCTGAGTGCGCATTACTAGTCTGCTCATGTGCATCATGTTTGCATTTGTTATATCTTATGTCCAAACTGTCTTGCGGGTACATTCAAAGTACTCACCTGGCTTGTTGATTTGGCCAGATGTTGACAAAGGCGATCTTATGGATGAAGAGTACGATAGCGAGTCTGACGCCTAGAGGAGTCCCAGTCAGTCCCGTGCGATCCTGGAGTTGGTCACTTGTATTATATACACTTCCGCTACCCTAATAAAATCATCGAACCTCACTTCGGCGCTTGATGAGCTGTAAGATTTTGGAGTCATGTCACCCACTTCTCTATGACATATCCACAACCACTTATATTACGAGTTAGTAGTTATGCCACCATACCCTTTGTGTCATTTTCGCCTTTATGTGTAATATCGGCGTGCTTGTAATAAATTGTTGAGCAGCCTCAGCTCAACCCTGTATAATATTTAGTACTTCTGGATTTCTGTATGAAGGATTTGTCTACCAGTAAGGAGGATTTTTTCTATACTGGTCTGATAAAATGGTTGATTTTTCAATAAATATTTTATTGGAAAACCGGTCTTGACATTCAGTAGTAACTTGATCAGAAGTTTCATGATCGTCATCATTAGCTTCCTCACTCACTGGTGTAGGAATCACTGGAACTGATTTCTGTGATGAACTACTTTCCAATAAGGGAGCAGGTATAATTACCTCATCAAGTTCTACTTTCCTCCCACTCACTTCTTTCGAGAGAAACTCCATCTCTAGAAAGGATCCATTCTTAGCAACGAATAACTTGCATTCAGATCTGTGATAGAAGGTGTACCCAACAGTCTCCTTTGGGTATCCTATGAAGACACATTTCTCCCATTTGGGTTCGAGCTTACCAGGTTGAAGTTTCTTCACATAAGCATCACAGCCCCAAACTTTAAGGAACGACAACTTGGGTTTGTTGCCAAACCACAGTTCGTAACGTGTCGTCTCAATGGATTTAGATGGTGCCCTATTTAACATGAATGCAGCCGTCTCTAAAGCATAACCCAAAAATGATAGCGGTAAATCAGTAAGAGACATCATAGATCGCACCATATCTAGTAAAGTACGATTACGACGTTCGGACACACCATTACGCTGTGGTGTTCTGGGTGGCGTGAGTTGCGAAACTATTCCACATTGTTTCAAATGAAGACCAAACACGTAACTCAAATATTCTCCTCCACGATCAGATCGTAGAAACTTTATTTTCTTGTTACGATGATTTTCCACTTCACTCTGAAATTCTTTGAACTTTTCAAATGTTTCGGACTAATGTTTCATCAAGTAGATATACCCATATCTGCTCAAATCATTTGTGAAGGTGAGAAAATAACGATATCCGCCGTGAGCCTCAATGTTCATTGGACCACATACATCAGTATGTATGATTTCCAATAACTCTAATGCTCGCTCCATTGTTCCGGAGAACGGAGTTTTATTCATCTTGCCCATGAGGCATGGTTCGCAAGTACCAAGTGATTCATTATCAAGTGATTCCAGAAGTCCATCAGAATGGAGTTTCTTCATGCGCTTTACACCAATATGACCCAAACAACAGTGCCACAAATAAGTTGCACTATCATTATCAACTCTGCATATTTTGGCTTCAATACTATGAATATGTGTATCACTACTATCAAGATCTAGTAAAAATAGACCATTCATCAAGGGTACATGACCATAAAAGATATTACTCATATAAATAGAACAACCATTATTCTCTGATTTAAATGAATAACCATCTCGCATCAAACAAGATCCAGATATAATGTTCATGCTCAACGCTGGCACCAAATAACAATTATTTAGGTCTAAAACTGATCCCGAAGGTAGATGTAGAGGTAGTGTGCCGACGACGATCACATCAACTTTGGAACCATTTCCCATGCGCATCGTCAGCTCGTCCTTAGCCAATCTTCACTTAATCCGTAGCCCTAGTTTCAAGTTGCTAATGTTAGCAACTGAACCAGTATCAAATACCCAAGCACTACTGCGAGCATTAGTAAGGTACACATCAATAATATGTATATCAAATATACCTTTCACTTTGCCATCCTTCTTCTCCGCTAAATACTTGTGGCAGTTCCGCTTCCAGTGACCAGTCCCTTTGCAGTAGAAGCACTCAGTTTCAGGATTAGGTCCATACTTGGGTTTTCTTCACTTGAGCAGCAACTGGCTTGCTATTCTTCTTGAAGTTCCCCTTCTTCCCTTTACCTTTTTTCTTGAAACTAGTGGTCTTGTTGACCATCAACACTTGATGCTCCTTCTTGATTTCTACCTCCGCATCCTTTAGCGTTGCGAAGAGCTCGGGAATAGTCTCATCCATCCCTTGCATATTATAGTTCATCACGAAGCTCTTGTAGCTTGGTGGTAATGATTGAAGAACTCTGTCAATGACACTATCATCAGGAAGATTAACTCCCAGCTGAGTCAAGTGGTTGTGGTACCCAGACATTTTGAGTATATGTTCACTAACAGAAGTATTCTCCTCCATTTTGCAGCTGTAGAACTTATTGGAGACTTCATATCTCTCAATCCGGGCATTTCCTTGAAATATTAACTTCATCTCCTGGAACATCTCATATGCTCCATGACATTCAAAACGTTGTTGAAGTCCTGGTTCTAAGCCGTAAAGCATGGCACATTGAACTATCGAGTAGTCATCAACTTTGCTCTGCCAGGTGTTCACAACATCTGGCGTTGCTCCTGTATCGGATTTTTCACCTAGAGGTGCTTCCAAGATGTAATTCTTCTGTGCAGCAATGAGGATAATCCTCAAGTTACGGACCCAGACTATGTAGTTGCTACCATCATCTTTCAACTTAGCTACTACGAGCATTAGTAAGGTACACATAAATATGAGCAACAGAACCAGTATCAAATACCCAGGTGCTACCACGAGCATTAGTAAGGTACACATAAATAACATGTATATCAAATATACCTTTCACTTTGCCATCCTTCTTATCCGCCAAATACTTGGGGCAGTTCCACTTCCAGTGACCGGTCCCTTTGCAGTAGAAGCACTCAGTTTTAGGCTTAGGTCCAGACTTGGGCTTCTTCCTAGGAGCAGCAACTTGCTTGCTATTCTTCTTGAAGTTCCCCTTCTTACCTTTGCCCTTTTTCTTGAAACTAGTGGTCTTGTTAACCATCAACACTTGATGCTCCTTCTTGATTTCTACCTCCGCAGCCTTAAGCATCGCGAAGAGCTCGGGAATTGTCTTTTCCATCCCTTGCATATTATAGTTCCTCACGAAGCCTTTATAGCTTGGTGGCAGTGATTGAAGAACTCTGTCAATGACACTATCATCCAGAAGATTAACTCCCAGCTGAGTCAAGTGGTTATGGTACCCAGACATTCTGAGTATGTGTTCACTAACATAATTGTTCTCCTCCATCTTGTAGCTATAGAACTTGTTGGAGACTTCGTATCTCTCAACTCGGGCATTTTCTTGAAATATTAACTTCAACTCTTGGAACATATCATATGCTCCATGACGTTCAAAACATCTTTGAAGTCCCGATTCTAAGCCGTAAATCATGGCACATTGAACTATCGAGTAGTCATCAGATTTAGCTTGCAAGATGTTCATAACATCCGGTGTTGCTCCTACAGCAGGCCTTGCACCCAGCGGTGCTTGAAGGACGTAGTTCTTTTGTGCAGCAATGAGGATAATCCTCAAGTTACGGACCCAGTCTGTGTAGTTGCTACCATCATCTTTTAACTTAGCTTTCTCTAGGAACGCATTGAAATTCAACGGAACAACAGCATGGGCCATCTATCTACAACAACATAGACATGCAAAATACTATCAGGTACTAAGTTCATGATAAATTAAAGTTAAATTAATCAAATTACTTAATAACTCCCACTTAGATAGACATCACTCTAATCATCTAAGTGATCACGTGATCCATATCAACTAAACCATGTACGATCATCACGTGAGATGGAGTAGTTTTCAATGGTGAACATCACTATGTTGATCATATCTACTATATGATTCACGCTCGACCTTTCGGTCTCAGTGTTCCGAGGCCATATCTGCATATGCTAGGATCGTCAAATTTAAACCGAGTATTCTGCGTGTGCAAAATTGGCTTGCACCCATTGTATGTGAATGTACAACTTATCACACCTGATCATAACGTGGTGTCTCGGCACGTCGAACTATAGCAACGGTGCATACTCAGGGAGAACACTTATACCTTGGAATTTAGTGAGAGATCATCTTATAATGCTACCACCGAACTAAGCAAAATAAGATGCATAAAGGATAAGCATCACATGCAATCAATATAAGTGATATGATATGGCCATCATCATCTTGTGCCTTTGATCTCCATCTCCAAAGCACCGTCAAGATCACCATCATCACCGGCTTGACACCTTGATCTCCATTGAAGCATCGTTGTCGTCTCGCCAACTATTGCTACTACGACTATCGCTACCTCTTAGTGATAAAGTAAATCAATTACATGGTGATTGCATTTCATACAATAAAGCGACAACCATATGGCTCCTACCAGTTCCCGATAACTCGGTTACAAAACATGATCATCTCATATAATAAAATTTAGCATCATGTCTTGACCATATCACATCAGAACATGCCCTGCAAAAACGAGTTAGACGTCATCTACTTTGTTGTTGCAAGTTTTACGTGGCTGCTACGGGCTGAGCAAGAACCATTCTTACCTATGCATCAAAAACCACAACGTGATATAGTGATTGCTTTTTGATCTTCAGAAAGAACCCTGTTCATTGAATCTGATTCAACTAAAGTTGGAGAAACTGACACCCACCAGCCACCTGTGTGTGAAGCACGTCGGTAGAACCAGTCTCGCGTAAGCGTACACGTAATGTCGGTCTGGGCCGCTTCATCCAACAATACCGCCGAATCAAGAATCAACTAGTGACGGCAAGCAATATGTATATACCCACGCCCACAACTCCTTTGTGTTCTACTCATGCATATAACATCTACGCATAGACCTGGCTCGGATGCCACTGTTGGGGAACGCAGTAATTTCAAAAAAAATCCTACGCACACGCAAGATCTATCATGGTGATGCATAGCAACGAGAGGGGAAGAGTGTTGTCCACGCACCCTCATAGACCGTAAGCGGAAGCATTATGACAACGCGGTTGATGTCGTCGTACGTCTTCACGATCCGAGTACTGAAAGTACGACATCTCCGCGATCTGCACACATTCGGCTCGGTGACGTCCCATGAACTCTCGATCCAGCTGAGTGTCGAGGGAGAGCTTCGTCAGCACGACGGCGTGATGACGGTGATGATGAAGCTACCGGCGCAGGGCTTCGCCTAAGCACTACGACGATATGACCGAGGTGGATTATGGTGGAGGGGGCACCGTACACGGCTAAGGGATCAATGATCAACTTGTGTGCCTATGGGGTGCCCCCTGCCCCCGTATATAAAGGAGCAAGAGGGAGGTCCGCCGGCCCTAGGGGCGCGCCAAGGGAGGAGGAATCCTCCTCCTAGTAGGAGTAGGATTCCTCCTTTCCTAGTCCTACTAGGAGGAGAAGGGGAAGGAAGGAAGGGAGAGGAAGAGGAGAAGGAAAGGGGGGGCGCCCCCTCCCTAGTCCAATTCAGATTCCCTATAGGGAGGGGGCACGGCTGCCCCTTGTGGGCTGCCTCCCTCTTCCCTATGGCCCATGAAGGCCCAACTTTCCCCACAGGGTTCCGGTAACCCTCCGGCACTCCGGTTTTCCTCGAAATCACCTGGAACACTTCTGGTGTCCGAATATAGCCGTCCAATATATCAATCTTTATGCCTTGACCATTTCGGGACTCCTCGTCATGTCCGTGATCATATCTGGGACTCCGAACTACCATCGGTACATAAAAACACATAAGCTCATAATATCGATCGTCACTGAACGTTAAGCGTGCGGACCCTACGGGTTCGAGAACTATGTAGACATGACCGAGACATGTCTCCGATCAATAAGCAATAGCGGAACCTAGATGTCCATATTGGCTCCCACATATTCCATGAAGATATTTATCGGTCAAACCGCATAACAACATACGTTGTTCCCTTTGTCATCGGTATGTTACTTGCCCGAGATTCGATCGTTGGTATCTCAATACCCAGTTCAATCTCGTTACCGGCAATTCTCTTTACTCGTTCCATAATGCATCATCCCGTAACTAACTCATTAGTCACATTGCTTGCAAGGCTTATAGTGATGTGCATTACCGGGAGGGCCCAGAGATACCTCTCTGATACTCGGAGTGACAAATCCTACCCTCGATCTATGCCAACTCAACAAACGCCATCGGAGACACCTATAGAGCATCTTTATAGTCACCCAGTTACGTTGTGACATTTGATAGCACACTAAGTGTTCCTTCGGTATTCGGGAGTTGCATGATCTCATAGTCATAGGAACATGTATAAGTTATGGAGAAAGCAATAGCAGTAAACTAAACGATCATCGTGCTAAGCTAACGGATGGGTCAAGTCAATCACATCATTCTCTAATGATGTGATCCCGTTAGTCAAATGACAACTCATGTCTATGGTTAGGAAACATAACCATCAATGATTCAACGAGCTAGTCAAGTAGAGGCATACTAGTGACACTCTGTTTGTGTATGTATTCACACATGTACTAAGTTTCCGGTTAGTACAATTCTAGCATGAATAATAAACATTTATCATGATATAAGGAAATATAAATAACAACTTTATTATTGTCTCTAGGGCATATTTCCTTCACTATGATGAGCCCAGAATCCGACAGATGGCTTGAGGCCATGGAATCTGAGATAGGATCCATGTATGAGAACAAAGTGTGGACTTGCCCGATGATCGGCAAGCCATTGAAAATAAATGGATCTTCAAGAGGAAGATGGACACTGATGGTAGTGTTACTATCTACAAAGCTCGACTTGTCGCAAATGGTTTTCGACAAGTTCAAGGTGTTGACTACTATGAGATTTTCTCACTCATAGTGATGCTTAAGTCTGTCCGAATCATGTGAGAAATTGCCACATTTTGTGATTATGAAATCTGGCAAATGGACATCAAAATTGCATTCCTTAATGGATTTCTTAAAGAAGAGTTGTATATGATGCAACCAGAAGGTTTTGTCGATCCTAAAGGTGCTAACAAAGTGTGCACGCTCCAGCGATCCATCTATGGACTGGTGCAAGCATCTCATAGTTGGAATATACACTTTGATAAGATGATCAAAACATATGGTTTTATATAGACTTATGGTGAAGCCTGTATTTACAAGAAAGTGAGTGGGAGCTCTGTAGCATTTCTGATATTATATGTGGATGACATATTGTTGATTGGAAATGATGTAGAATTTCTGGATAGCATAAAAGGATATTTGAATAAGAATTTTTCAATGAAAGACCTCGGTGAAGCTGCTTACATATTGGGCATCAAGATCTATAGAGATAGATCAGGATGCTTGACAAGACTTCCAATGAGTACATACCTTGACAAGATTTTGAAGGAGTTCAAAATGGATCAGTCAAAGAAGGAGTTATTGCCTGTATTGTAAGGTGTGAAGTTGAGTAAATACTCCAAACCCGACCACTGCAGAAGATAAAGAGAGAATGAAAGTCATTCCCTATGCCTCAGCCATTGGTTCTATAATGTATGCCATGCTATGTACCAAACCAGTTGTCTACCTTGCCATGAGTTTGCCAAGGGGGTACAATAGTGATCCAGGACTAGATCACTGGAAAACGGTCAAAATTATCCTTAGTTACCTTAAAGAGGACTAAGGAAATGTTTCTCATTTATGGAGGTGATAAAGAGTTCGTCGTAAAGAGTTACGTCGATGCAAGCTTTAACACTGATCTAGATGACTCTAAGTCTAAATCTAGATACATATTGAATGTAGGAGCAATTAGCTAGAGTAGCTCCATGCAGAGCATTGTAGACATAGAAATTTGCAAAATACATACGTTTGAATGTGGCAGACCCGTTGACTAAACTTCTCTCACAAGAAAAACACGATCACACCTTAGTAATCTTTGGGTGTTAATCACATAGAGATGTGAACTGGATTATTGACTCTAGTAAACCCTTTGGGTGTTGGTCACATGACGATGTGAACTAATGGTGCTAATCACATAAAGATGTGAACTATTGGTGTTAAATCACATGGTGATGTGAACTAGATTATTGACTCTAGTGCAAGTGGGAGACTGAAGGAAATATGCCCTAGAGGCAATAACAAAGCTATTATTTTATATTTACTTATATCATGATAAATGTTTATTGTTCATGCTAGAATTGTATTAACCGGAAACTTGATACATGTGTGGATACATAGACAAAGCACTGTGTCCCTAGTAAGCCTCTACTAGACTAGCTCGTTAATCAAAGATGGTTAAGTTTCCTAACCATATACATGTGTTGTCATTTGATGAACGGATCACATCATTAGGAGAATGATGTGATGGACAAGACCCATAGATTAGCTTAGCATATTGATCGTTCAGTTTTATTGCTATTGCTTTCTTCATGTCAAATACATATTCCTTTGACTATGAGATTATGCAACTCCCGGATACCGGAGGAATACCTTGTGAGCTATCAAACATCACAACGTAACTGGGTGATTATAAAGATTCTCTACAGGTATCTCCAAAGGTGTTTGTTGGGTTGGCATAGATCGAGATTAGGATTTGTCACTCCGAGTATCGGAGAGGTATCTCTGGGCCCTCTCGGTAATGCACATCATAAGAAGCCTTGCAAGCAAAGTTACTAATGAGTTAGTTGCAAGATGATGTATTACGGAACGAGTAAAGAGACTTTCAGGTAAGGAGGTTGAACTAGGTATGAAGATACCGGCGATCGAAGCTCGGGCAAGTAACATACCGATGACAAAGGGAATAACGTATGTTGTCATAATGGTTTGACCGATAAAGATCTTCATAGAATATGTAGGAGCCAATATGAGCATCCAGGTTCCGCTATTGATTATTGACCGGAGAGGTGTCTCGGTCATGTCTACATAGTTCTCGAACCCGTAGGGTCTGCACGCTTAACGTTCGATGACGATTTAGTATTATATGAGTTATGTGATTTGGTGACCGAATGTTGTTCGTAGTCCCGGATGAGAACACGGACATGACGAGGAGTCTCGAAATGGTCGAGAGGTAAAGCTTGATATATAGGATGATAGTATTCGGACACCGGAAGTGTTTCAGGGGGTACCGGGTACTTATCGGGTCACCGGAAGGGGTTTCGGGCACCCCCGGCAAAAGATAAGGGCATTATGGGCCAAGAGGGGAACACACCAGCCACAAGGGGCTGGTGCACCCCACACATGGGCTGGCCAAGGATGGAGAAGGAAAGGGGAAGGGAGAAAGGCAAGTGTGGATTAGGATTCACACTTCCTTCTCTCTCCCCCTTCTTTCCTTCCCCATCCGTTAAATATGCCCCGAGGGGGGGGGACGCAGGGCAAGGAAGCCTCAAGGGGTACGGCGGCCAGCACTTGGGGTGCCCCTTGGCCTCTCCCCTCTCCCTCCCACCTATATATATGAGGTGGGGGGCGCCTAGAACACAACAACATCAATTGTTAGCCGTGTGCGGCGCCCCCCTCCACAGTTTACACCCCCGGTCATATTCTCGCGGTGCTTAGGCGAAGCCCTGCGCGGATCACTTCACCATCACCACGCCGTCGTGTTGACGGAACTCATCTACTTCCTCGGCACCTTGCTGGATCAAGAAGTGAGGGACGTCATCACGCTGAATGTGTGTAGAACTCGGAGGTGTCATGCGTTCGGTGCTTGATCGGTCGGAGCTAGAAGAAGTTCGACTACATCAAGCGCGTTGTTAAACACTTCTGATTTTGGTCTACGCGCTTGATGAGTTCCATCATCAAGTGTCAAACACTTCAGAAGTGTTTGACAACGCGCTTGATGTAGTCGAACTTCTTCTAGTTCCGACCGATCAAGTACCGATTGTACAGCACCTCCGAGTTCTGCACACGGTCAGCTCGGTGACATCCCTTGCCTTCTTGATCCAACAAGACATCGAGGTAGTAGATGAGTTCCATCAGCACGACGGCATGATGACGGTGATGGTGAAGTGATCTCCATAGGGCTTCGCCTAAGCACTACGAAAATATGACCGGAGGCGTAAACGGTGGAGGGGGGCGCCGCACACGGCTAGGCAATTGTCTGGTGTGTGCTAGGGGTGCCCCCATATATATAGGTGGGAGGGAGAGGGGAGAGGCCAGGAGGTGCCCCAAGTAGGACCGAATCCTACTTGGGTTCCTCCTAGGCCGGTGCCCCCTCCTTATTTGCCGAAGGGGAAGGAAAGAGGAGGGAGGAGGGAAGGAAGGGGGAGGCCGAATCCCCCCTTTCCTTCTCCCTTCCCCGATGTCCTTCTCCTCTAGTTTGGCCCATATGGGGGGGCACACCAGCCCCTGGTGGCTGGTGCGTTTTCCCTCTTGGCCCACTAGGCCCATATCTTTTACCGGAGGTGCCCAGAACCCTTCCGGTGACCCGATAAGGACCCGGTACCCCCGAAACACTCCCGCTGTCTGAATACTATCATCCTATATATGAATCTTTACTTCTCAACCATTTCGAGACTCCTCCTCATACCCGTGATCTCATCCGGGACTCCGAACAACATTCGGTCACCAAATCACATACTCATATAATAAAAAATCGTCATCAAACGTTAAGCGTGCAGACCCCACGGGTTCGAGAACTATGTAGACATGATCGAGACACCTCCCCGGTCAATAACCAATAGCGGAACCTGGATGCCCATATTGGCTCCTACATATTCTACGAAGATCTTTATCGGTCGAACCGTTATGACAACATACGTTATTCCCTTTGTCTATGATATGTTACTTGCCCGAGATTCGATCATCTATATCTTCATACCTAGTTCAATCTCATTACCCCGGCAAGTCTCTTTACCCGTTCTGTTATACATCATCCTGCAACTAACTCATTAGTCACTTTGGTTGCAAGGTTTCTTATGATGTGTATTAACGAGAGGGCCCAGAGATACCTCTCCGATACTTGGAGTGAAAAATCCTAATCTCGATCTATGCCAACTCAACAAACACCTTCAGAGATACCTGTAGAGCATCTTTATAATCAACCGGTTACGTTGTGACGTTTGACAGGACACGAGGCATTCCTCCGGTAGCCCAGAGTTGCATAATCTCATAGTCAAAGGAATATGTATTTGACACGAAGAAAGCAATAACAATAAAACTGAACGACCATAATGCTAGGCTAACGGATGGGTCTTGTCCATCACATCATTCTTCTAATGATGTGATCCCGTTATGAAATGACAACTCATGTCCATGGTTAGGAAACCTTAACCATCTTTGATCAATGAGCTAGTCAAGTAGAGGCTCACTAGGGACACGGTGTTTGTTTATATATTCACACATGTATTTAGGTTTCTGATTAATACAATTCTAGCATGAATAAACCTTTATCATGAATAAGAAAATATAAAATAACAACTTTATTGTTGCCTCTAGGGCATATTTCCTTCACACCGAAAGTATAAAGCATCTCAAACATAATAAAATTTTAATTGAGATTTCGAGACCATCGGATGACCACTTAGAGCATCTCCAGCCGTGCCCCCAACAGGCCCCCCAGGCCACTTTTTCGGCGCCGGTGCCAAAAAAACGCCCCAGTCGCGCCCCTAGGACGATGAAAAGCACCGGTTCGGCCCTTTTTTCCGCCTGGCGTTCGCAGGACGAACCTGGCGCACTGGGGGCGATCGGGGGCTCTGGCGCAAGGGAAAAGCGCGGCTGGCCCACACCGTCGGGCGAAAGTCAAGATTTTCTTCCTCGACCCGCCTTCCACCCCCCGCGCCCTCGGCCACCACTAGCTATATCCCGGCGCCGCTCGCCGTCCTTCACCGCTAGATAGCCATTCCCCGTCAGACAAATAGCAGAGGTTCGCCGCGGCAGCCCCTCCAACAACAGCTGGGCGTTTCCGGCCGCGGAGGGGCGGTTCGGCGGGTGCACGCCCACCGAGCACAAGGTGTTCGGCGATTTTGCCTGCCTCGGCGATGGACTCGGGTGATGAGGAAGCGCTCGCCGCGCTGTTGGAGGAGGAAGCCGAGGCCGACGTCCAGGAAGAAGAGCATTTGATGGTGCTCGCCGCCCTCGCCCAGGTGCTGGCGAGCAATGAAAAGCTGCGGCGAGGTGGCTCGGCGCCGGGGCGGGTGAAAGCAAAAAACCGGCATCGTCTCGAAGGCTACTGCATGCTCTAGTCCGACTACTTCGCCGATGCTCCACTTCACAGCGACAAAACATTTTGGCGCCGTTATCAGATGAGCCGAAATCTCTTCCTCAGGATTGTGAAAGTTTGACAACTACTTCAAGTGCAAGATGGATTGCACCGGCAAACTTGGATTCACCTCGATCCAGAAGTGCACGACAGTGATGAGGATGCTTGCATACGGAGCTCCCGGTGATTCACTAGACGACTATGGGTGCATGGCCGAGTCCACCAGCATGGAGTGTTTCTACAAGTTCTGTCGGGCAGTGGTGGCAGTGTTTGGACCGCAATACTTGAGAACACCCAATGCGGAAGACACTGCTCGGATCCTAGCACAGAATGCAGCAAGAGGATTTCCTGGGATGCTTGGAAGCATCGACTGCATGCATTGGAAATGGAAGAATTACCCATTTGCTTGGCAGGGGATGTACAAAGGCGTCAAATGCGGTTGCAGCGTGGTACTTGAGGCAGTGGCCACACAGGACCTCTGGATTTGGCACTCCTTCTTTGGTATGCCAGGAACTCACAATGACATCAACGTGCTGCAGTGCTCTCCTGTTTTTCCAAGCTTGTTGAAGGTCATTCTCCTCCGATGAACTTCGAGATCAATGGGCGGCACTACAACAAGGGGTACTATCTAGCTGATGGCATCTATCCGAGATGGTCGACATTTGTGAAGACGATCTCAAACCCTGTGCCAGGAGGCAAGAACTCCTGGTTTGCGAAGGTTCAGGAGGCTTGCAGGAAGGATGTCGAGCGGGCATTTGGTGTGCTCCAATCTCGATTTGCTGTTGTCCGGTACCCCGCTCAGACCTGGTCGAAAGATCAAATGTGGGAGATTATGACTTGCTGTGTCATCTTGCACAACATGATCATCGAGAGCGAGCAAGAAGACCCAATGTTTGACACTGAACCATACTACAGGCAGGGTCCTCTAGCCGAAGTTGATCACCAGCTACCGGCAACCTGGACTGCCTATCTCAGTATGTGTCAGGAGATCCGAGACCCATAGGTGCATCATCAACTGCAGCAAGATCTGATAGAGCACCTATGGAGGCTCAAGGGCGACGCCGGGCACGATGTGTGATGAAATATGAGTTTTTATTTATTGAACTATATAATTTGTATTGAACTATTTGTTGTTGTACTATTTTGTTAAAGTATTTGATATTTTTGTGATGAAATATGTGATAAAAAAATTTATGTGGATAATTGAACACCGAACAACGGCGAACCACGCCGAATATGGGCCTATTGTCGCCCATAGGGGCCCTTTATTCGCCGAAATGGGGCTGAAAAGTGGGCCAATATCGGCGCCTGGGGGCGAGCTAGGGGCGACGAGTGGGCGTAAAACCGCCCCCAGTGCCGATTGTATCGCCGGCTCGCCCCCAGGGGGCGATATTTATGCGTCCTGAGGGGAGGGGGCGAACGGCTGGAGATGCTCTTAGTCATGCATGGTCACCCTTTATGCTTACTCGTTCTAGTTTCTGTAAGAAGACATTGTGGTTTCTGTTAAGGGAAATGATAGCGATCAGCCAACGGATAAACATCAGAGACGTTGACCTCCTCGAGCAAACGATGCGTGTCCTCACAAGTCCCACCAAACCGCTTATCCTTTCAACCCTATCTCCCCGCTGCACATCCACAAGTCTTACCCCTTTCCTTTCTAGCACCATCTGCATCACTCCTTCCTCACACCACCCAGCCTCATCTGCGCTGCTGAACTAGTCGTTGTGGTTGTAAGGGAGCAGGCGACGACACATCCATGTTGCAAATCGCCGCTGCAAGGATCGCCATTGCAAGGGATTCCAAAAGGTATTGTAGCGGGGCGGGGCTCCTACGCTGAACCGTTAGCGCACGTTCACCTCAAATCACTTTCAGGCGAGGCACGACTCGCCGACATGCTTCTGCAACAGCGGGAGCGATGGCGCTGCTGCTCTGTTGCGGTCGGCAGCGACGCGCACGACGCATGCAACGGCGGCGATGTGTCTGCACATCATTTCAGTTGCAAACTTTTCCGCAACATTACCTATGTTGCAAAAAGTTCTTCCACAACATCACTGCTGTTGCCAAAAAAATTGAAGCTAGAAAAAAAATTTTGTGACATGACCTATGTTGCAAAAAAAATTCCGCAACACAACCTATGTTGCAAAAATATATTCCGCAACATGACCTCTGTTGCGAATGTTTCTGCAACAAGATTTTTGTTGCAAAGTAGAAGAAAACGTTTGGCCACTAGATTGTCTCATATCCGACGGCTCTCAAAGCTGTGGACCTGTTAATGGAAATAAGAAGAAGCTCTTTTTATACTATAAAAAAACAGATGCGAAAATCCATATATGCATCCCTCGTGTGCTTTAAAAATTAGTGTATATATTCCTCTCAACCAAACTAAAGGCCAAATCAAAAAATCCACGTGTGCCTCCCTCGTGCGCTTTTGATACTACTTCATCCATCTTAACTTGAGTATCCTCCGTTCTAAATTACGCGTCACAGAAATGGATATATCTAGAATTAAAATACATCTAGATATATTCATTTCTGCGACAAGTAATTCGGAACGGAAGGAGTATAATCACATCTCATAGAAAAACTTCATATAATCACAACAGAAAATCATGTGTGCTTCTTTTTTTTAGGGAAATGTGTGCTTCCCTCGTGCGCTTTACACGTCCCACTCATTCACTCACTCACGCCCAGGACAAAACCACGGCACATATAACCTCGTGAGTCGTACGTGTCGCGGCCTCGCGCACCAAACACAACTCCGAATTCTCTCCAAAAAAAACACAACTCCGAAAGCCAAATTTATCTCTGCCCTCTCGACACGTACGCGATTGCTGCTGGGGGGGATGGCGGAGGCAAAGGCGGCGGCGCTGCTGGCGCGGGAGGACGGGGGCGCCGCCGCCGAGGGATCCGGGCGCGGCGGCGGAGCGACGTGGGCGCAGACGCTGGGAAACGTGGTGGTGTCCATCGTCGGCACGGGGGTGCTGGGCCTGCCCTACGCCTTCCGCGCCGCCGGCTGGCTCGCGGGAACCCTCGGAGTCGCCGCCGCGGGCTGCGCAACGCTCTACTGCATGCTCCTCCTCGTCAGTATCTACCCAAATTTGCTTTGCATCTTCCTCTTTTGTTTCTCTCCCGCTGATTATCTGAGTTTAAGCCAAATAATATATTTGGAGCTGCAATGCGTTCTGTCTATATGCAGATTGGGTGAACTGTTCATGATAAACTGGATGACGTTCGTGCTTAAACTTCCAAGTATTATGATGATTTGAAGATCTCAATCGCCATTAGTAGTGCAGAAAATACAGTTTACCCACAAATTATTTGTGTGGCTCTGTTCCTGTCTCACCTTTTTTTATTGAGCTCGCTTAACCCCTTAAGTATCCAATGAAAAAAATAGCGTGCTATAGGGTTCTAAGCAATGTCTCGTTAAATGAAATCGGCGGACAATCGTTCGCTACAACGTGATATACCGTCACTATAGTGGATTTTAAGGATTGCGCTATTTTGTCATAGCACGCTATTTTGTTCCCCCGAAAGTATCATGTCTTGGACGATTTTACCCTTAGTTGGTTTCTGAAAGAACAATAATGTGCATATATACAAAAAAACTCATACATGTATCTACGAGATGAAATATCAACGTGTAAATTTTTGTTAATGAGCATGATTATTTGCCATGCGTGCAAAAATAAAAATAAATGAGGTATTTTCCTACAAGTGGATTTTTGGCTCTTGGGATCGCATGATCTCTTTATTCCAAAATTTTAAAAACTGAGTTAAAAAGTTTTATATTAGAGTAAGTCATGTAACAAGTTTTTGTAAAGATGAATTCAAACCGGGTTTAAGAAAAAACTAAAGAGGCTAAAATAGCGTTTTCACATTGTGAAAGAAAACTTTGCTTTGTTATTTATCCACAGTTCACCCATCTGTTGTGTTTTTCTCAGAACTTCAAATTGAGTCATTTACATTTGAGATTCCTTTTGAATTTTTTGGGATGAGTGCATTTTTTTGTTTTTTTAAGCGGTCATGTGACCCCGAGAGCCAAATGTTATTTATTTATTTTTCTGAACAGGTCCTAAATGGTTAGACATGTGTATTCTACGTTTTCTGTTGCTTGTTGAGCATGCTCAATGCTTTCAGTTGGACTAAGCCTAAGAACTTTATTTGGCTTAGTTCACAATAATTGGCACTACTTTTATGGTGAATTTTTGTGTGTGCATTATGACGAATCTTTTACTCTTATAAACTGTTCAACTTTAGTTTTGACGAATACATTACCATTTTTCAGCTGTGTAATTTAATTGGTGTATTTTCTATCTGAAGGTGGAGTGTAGAGATAAACTGGAAGAGGAAGAAACAGAAGAGCCATGTGATGTTCTCTACACATACGGGGATTTGGGTCAGAAGTGTTTTGGGACAATCGGTCGGTGCTCGACAGAAATCCTCATCTTCCTTTCTCAAGCCGGCGGTTCTGTTGCTTACCTGATATTCATTGCTCAGAATCTCCACTCCATGCTTACCCAATTCATGTCACCAGATGGCTTCATCTTTGCCGTCCTCCTGCCTATGCAAATTGCACTCTCCTTCGTTCGCTCGCTGTCCTCCCTTTCACCTTTCAGCATATTTGCAGATGCATGCAATGTCCTAGCGATGGCCATAGTTATCAAAGAGGACATACGGCTTTTCGACCATCCATTTGCAGATAGAAGTGCTTTTAATGGGCTTTGGGCGATACCTTTCTCTTTTGGGGTTGCACTTTTCTGCTTTGAAGGGTTCAGCATGACTCTGGCACTGGAAGCATCGATGGCGGAACGGAAAAAATTCAAATGGGTGCTTTCTCAAGCACTTGTATGTATCATGTTTGTGTATGCGTGTTTTGGAGTGTGCGGATACTTGGCTTATGGTGAAGCCACCAAGGACATCGTAACACTTAATCTTCCCAACAGCTGGTCTTCTTCTGCAGTTAAGGTTAGTCCACTTTTTGCAACTTATTTGGTGTGACCAGATTTGAATTTGCTGAAGTAATGACGGTTGTACCAAGCTAACAGTTGGAAGATTTAAATTTTACAGATTGGCCTATGCATTGCACTAGCATTCACATTTCCGGTCATGATGCACCCGATCCATGAGATCATTGAGGCGAGAATCAGATCGAGTCAGTGCTTTCAGAAGTTTTCACAGAATGTTGGTGGCCCCAATTGGTTAGCCTTGCACGCAAGCCGCATCATGGTGGTGACCATCCTTGCTGTGGTGGCCTCGTACGTGCCTGCATTTGGGGCCTTCATCGCCTTCGTCGGGAGCACGGTGTGTGCTCTGCTCGCTTTTGTGCTGCCTACCACCTTCCATCTCAGCATTGTGGGGTCTTCGATGAGCTTGTGGCGACGCCTGCTGGACTACGGTTTCCTTCTCTTTGGCCTTGTTTTTGCTGTCTATGGAACCTTCACTGCTCTCTAGCTTGTCACATTGACCAAGATCAAAATGGCCAAGAACTATGCTGGTGTGTACAGGTCGGGTGTAATTATAAACCACATGACAAAATGTAATGCACATGAGAGAAATCAATAGAAAAAAAAACACCATCTAAAAGAAGACGATGAAAAGAAAACATGGATTTGAGAGATTATTCAAGAAAATGTTCATCAGGATTGGACTCGAAGGAAGCCTAGCTGCAAGGCACAAAGATCTACTAGAATCCCGAGGTGATTATTTTGACCTCGATTTAGAATTTCAGGTAGCGCATGCTAGCTTATGCTACGAGTACTAAGCAGTAGGGTGCTTTGCTGCGCCGAAAGATCACCTCAAAAAATTGATGGCATTTTCAGTTATTTGAAATAAGAGCATGCAGTTTCACTAGAGTAAGAGTTTAGTCGTATAAAAACGAGGAAGGATCCAACGTTTAGTTAAAATGAGGATGTGGTGAATTCAATCTACAATTTTTTGCTGTGGCTGCATAGGTGTTCTAAAAAGGGACCAACATGATAGCTTGCACAATCGGATTTTCTCTATTACCCTTCAGTGCTTGTAGTCATCGCTAGGTGTTCTACGAATCTGGATGTAATTTTTATTATTTCTGATGTTATAGTTGTATTATCATGATTGAAGATGAATAGATTGAAAGTTTTTTCGCAAAAATAATAATAAAAGAACCGTAAGGTTTTGTTTCCCACTTACGTTGTTGTTTTCGTCCGCGCCGTGAAAATCGTCCGTAGTACCAAAGTTTTTGCTCCTTCCATGATCTCGCATTAATCACACATTCCGTACAAAATGACTAAGATTGATTTCATCAATCACGTGGCCTTTCCTACCTTCCATG
The DNA here is from genome assembly GCA_034509565.1 of Triticum monococcum. Taxonomy (NCBI): domain Eukaryota; kingdom Viridiplantae; phylum Streptophyta; class Magnoliopsida; order Poales; family Poaceae; genus Triticum; species Triticum monococcum. The sequence goes on along the minus strand of CM067845.1, from coordinate 395,534,263 downwards.
CACGTGGCCTTTCCTATCTTCCATGTGTGCCTACCTACTTGAGAACCCAAGATAATTTACCATAACAGTCGCCTTGTCAATCTTCATTCTACCATCATCAAACCCATGATCGAGTTTCCTGGCTCTTGTGTCTATCGCACTCGCCACGCCCCCGGTGAAATCCCGCACATCTTGCAGCTCTGGCTTAGTTGGCGTCCCCGGGGCACCGTATGGCCATTCAAGGAACAAGCTAGGACGGTGTAATTATGCAATGACGAGGAGAGGGCGCAGGGAGGCATGATTGCGAGCTGCAGGACGCGGCAGTGGAACTCGCAGCAGTGTACGCATGGAGAGCGGCCATCGTCATCATGTCCTTTATTGTCTGCGACTCCTGGCTATCGCATTGTCTCTACATCGTCGATCGATCTCAGTCTCCATTGTTCGTACTACAGTCCCTCATCCGGTTCAGAGGAAGATTAATCATGTGTGTGACCAGATCGCCATTGTCTGCGACTCTTGGACATATGTTTTTTCTCTTTGTTGATTCCTTGATTGTGCTAGATGTGAAGCAGAATGCTTTGCTACTCGTACATTCCCTTCTATGAGAGATCTCTTTACTATGTCGATTTTTTTTATAAAGCATTTGTTTGTACACTTGTTAAGAGCAATAGAGCCGAAGAGATTGATGCCTTGTTTGTGCAGATTTTCCACTGACTTGAGTCCTAGCAGCAGTCATTTCTTCTTGGTTTTTATATTAATAGATAAGATAATTCTTATTATGAAAAGCTAATTGCATCTCTGCTTAGTGCATATAATGCTAGAGCAGCAGAGAGCTTATGCATGATCAGTAGTCAGGTTTGGAAATCATCATGGTGCATCGGTGCATTGCATCAGGAAGGATAAATGTTGGAAACGAATGTTTTGGCAATGCTTCACGATGTATTGATCGGTGCATAGCGCACGTATATATGGAGTACAAGGTGGGCCACAACCTCAACTATACAAAGACTAGGAGGTGGGCCGGGCTATACAATATACATGCACAAACCATATATTCAACACCCCCCGCAGTCGAAGCGTCGTCGGAGACGCAAAGACTGGACCTGAACTCCTCGAAAACAGAAGTAGGCAGTCCTTTTGTTATGACATCGGCAAACTGTTGCGCCGTCGGGACGTGGAGGACCCGGATGCACCCAAGGGCCACCTGCTCACGAACAAAGTGTATGTCGAGCTCAATATGCTTCGTTCGTCGATGGTGGACCGGGTTGGCGGAGATGTACACGGCGGAGACGTTGTCGCAGTAGACGAGTGTGGCCTTATGAACATCACAAAGCAACTCCTGGAGCAGCTGACGAAGCCAAGAGCATTCGGCAACGACGTTAGCCACTGCCCGATACTCTGCCTCGGCACTCGAGCGGGAGACGGTGGGCTGTCGCTTGGAGGACCAAGAGATCAGAGACGGCCCAAGGTAGACACAGTACCCCAAAGTGGAGCGCTGTGTGTCCGGGCAGCCATCCCAATCCGCATCAGAGTAGGCGACGAGGTCGGTGGAGGCGGAGGCCGTCAGTGTAAGTCCCATGGACAGGGTGCCGCGTATGTAACGGAGGATACGCTTCACCAAGGTCCAGTGAGAGTCACGCGGAGCATGCATGTGAAGACAGACCTGCTGAACGACATACTGCAAGTCGGGGCGCGTCAAGGTGAGGTACTGCAAAGCACCCACAATGGAGCGATAGAAGGCCGCATCGGATGCGGGAGAACCCTCCAGAGTGGAAACCTTGGCCTTGGTGTCGACAGGCGTGGGAGCGGGCTTGCAGTTAAGCATGCCGGCTCGGTCGAGAAACTCATGGGCGTAACGCTGTTGGTGCAGAAAGAACCCATCTGGCCGTCGAACCACCTCAATGCCAAGGAAGTAGTGGAGGGGCCCCAAGTCCTTCAGGGCAAACTCATCGCAAAGACGAGCAGTGAGCCGCTGGAGGAGCGCGACAGTGGATGCCGTCAGGATGATGTCGTCGACGTAGAGCAACAAGTAGGCCGTGTCAACCCCGTGATGGTACACAAAGAGGGACGCGTCGGAGCGAGTCGATGTAAATCCGAGCGTCTGCGGGAATGCAGCGATGCGCTGGTACCAGGCCCGAGGCGCCTGCTTCAACCCGTAAAGGGAACGGGAGAGCAAGCACACATGGTCTGGATGCGTGGCGTCGACGAAGCCGGTGGGCTGTTCACAGAACACCTGCTCAGCGAGGTGGTCGTGCAAGAAGGCGTTGGAGACATCCAACTAATGCACAGGCCAAGTTCGGGAGACGGCTAGCTGAAGCACGGTGCGGGTCGTGCCCGGTTTAACAACCGGGGCAAAAGTGTCGGTGAAGTCCACGCCCGCATGTTGTCGAAAGCCTCGAACCACCCAGCGAGCTTTGTAGCGCTCGAGAGTGCCATCCGGACGAGTCTTGTGCCGAAAAACCCACTTGCCTGTGATGATGTTGGCATGAGGCAGCCGAGGGACAAGCTGCCAGGTGTGGTTCCGTTGGAGCGCGTCAAACTCTTCCTGCATTGCAGCGAGCCAATGAGGGTCCCGAAGGGCGGCTCGAGCTGACGATGGGAGAGGAGACGGCTCGGAGACGGAAGCAGCGAGAAGTTACTCATCGCTGGTGTACCGCGTGCCCGGGCGGAAGGTGCCAGCCTGAGAGCGAGTCATCGGGTGGGGCAGCGAGTCCGGGTTGGCGACGAGCGAAGACGAAGAAGAGCCCGCCACCTCCGATGCCGCGGGCGAGGCCGCGGGCGAAGCCGCCGCAGGTGTGGACGCGGGCGAGGCCGCCTCGGACGAGGCAGCAGGCGAGGGTGCAGGGGGCGCCGAGGGGGCCCGCGCGACAGCCGGGGAGGCCGATGGCAGCGCGGCCGCCGGGGAGGCCGAGGGTGCAATGGGCGTCGCGGGCGCCGGGAGGGGTGCAACCCCTAAGGCAGCCAACCGGGGAGGAACTCCACCCGTGGCGCGGGGGGCACCCTCAAAGCCGGGAGGCGGCCCAAGAGAAGCGCGCGAGCGGGCAAGGCCGCAACGTCCGAAGGTACCTGCTGAAACGGAAAAACCATCTCATCAAAGTAAACGTGTCGGGAAGTGATCACCCGATGTGAGATAGGATCATAGCAGCGGTAGCCTTTGGTGTTGGGGGGATAGCCAAGAAAAATACATGCCACGGACCATGGTGCGAGCTTATGAGGAGTAGTGGAAGCGATGCTAGGGTAGCACTCAAGGTTGTCAGAATCGTGATTTTGAATCGGATCGGAGCTCTGATGGTAGGATCGCAAATCGTAGAATCTTCACTATCAGGATCGTAAAAACGTAGATTCTATGAACTAAAATCGTAGAATCAGAGGGGTTAGTGTGGATCGTAAAGTCGTAGAATTGTCTAACAGAATCGCGATTCTGACAACCTTGGGCACAGGCAACCGAAGATGCGGAGCTCGACATAGGAAGGTGGCGTGCCGAACAAAAGGTGATGAGGTGCAAAGTTCCCGCGAGTGCGACAAGGACGAATGTTGAGGAGTAGTGATGCGGTGGCAAGCGCATCGGGCCAAAAACGTGGTGGCACGTTGGCGTGAAAGAGGAGGGTGCGGACGCAGTCATTAAGAGTGCGAAGCACGTGCTCAGCGCGGCCATTTTGTTGCGAAGTGTACGGGCAAGTGAGACAAAAAATCGTGCCGTGTGTGGCGAGAAGGTTGCAGATCGCAAGATTATCAAACTCCTTCTCGTTGTCTATTTGCAATACATGAATGGGTCGACCAAACTGTGTGGAGACATAGGAGTAAAATGCAGTGAGAGTGGCAACAGAATCCGACTTTCGCCGCAATGGAAAGGTCCACACATAGTGCGAAAAATCATCAAGTATGACAAGATAATAAAGATAGCCCGTGTTACTTGCAACAGGAGAGGTACAAACATCACTATGAATTAACTCAAACAGGTATGATGCAACATGCGAGGAAGTGCTAAAGGGAAGACGAACATATTTGCCGAGACGACAAGCATGACAAGTGTGATCGTCGATCTTATTACACGTGAATGAAAAACTCCGAAGAATATGACGAAGAGTGGCGGTGTTGGGATGACCGAGACGAGCATGCCAAAGGTCCACTCCGGCGGAAAGCGCCATGGGTGCAGTGACGGAGGAGGTGGATGAGTGGACCGGGTAGAGCTCATTGGGGCTGTCACATCGGTGGAGCACCATCCGGGTACGGGCATCCTTAACAGAAAAGCCAAACATGTCAAATTCAACGGTGACAGGATTTTCACGTGTAAGAGAACGAACGGAAACAAGGTTTTTAATGATGTCAGGTGAGACAAGTACATTAGAAAGATATAATGGCATGGAGTTAGAAGGAAAAGCAGCATGACCGACATGAGTAATAGGCATGAAGGAACCGTTGCCCACGGTAATGCGAGCAGCGGTGTGAACAGGATGAGCGGTAAGAAGGTTACCGGGGTTGGCAGCCATGTGAGCCGTGGCTCCGGTGTCCATATACCAGTCGCCACCGCCAGTGTACTGCTGTGGCGTGGGGGCGGTGTGGAGGGCCGCTAGCAGCGTGGGGTCCCAAGGCACCGGCGAGAGGGCCGGGGCCTACGGCAGCGGCTGTGGCGGCGGCGCCGTGAACCCACCGGCCAAAGGTAGCCCATAGGCCGCAGAGGGGCCGTAGAGCGGTGCCAATGGATACGACCGAGGAGCCGCGTACAGAGCCTGATGAGATGTCGGGCGGGCGCCAAAGAAGCCGGGGACGGGGGCACACGGTATAGGCATGGAGTACGCGTGAGCGACCCCCCGTCCAAGGGTTCTGGACGGCCTGCCAGGGCACCGGCGGGAGCTGCGGCGGCAGTTGGTGCGGCGCTACACTATGGGCAGCCGGCTGCTGCTTGCGGCCACCTTGGCCGCGACGCCCGCCCCGGCGCTGCGGCTGCTCGGCCGGGGGCGGCGGGGGGGGCCTGTGGCGGCACCGGGTAGGGGAACCCGGGCGGCGGCGCCGCCTGGAAGGGGCCCGGGGCGGGCCGCGGCGGGAGAACCGGGGCGGTGGGTGGCGCACCACCGCGGGTACCGGTGGTGAGGGCCGTGTGGGTGGTCCGGGTGCACGACATCCGCATCCTCCGCTCCTCTAGCTTCAGGTACGCGGCGATCTTGGGGAAGGTCGGGTTGGTGATGAGAGGGATGTTGGAGGTGGCGTTCCCGAAGTCTTCGTTCAGGCCGGCGATGAGGGTGCCGAGAAGAAGCTCGTTGGAGACCTTCTCGCTAAGGTCACGGAGCTCGTCAACAAGCTTCTTGAGGCGCATGCAATAATCGTCAATGGACGAGTCAAGCTGCTGGCACCCAAAAAACTCGCCGTGCAAGAAAACCTTGCGTTGAAGTGCGTTGTCGGTAAAGAGGCCGTTGAGCTTAGTCCAAACGGCATGAGCGTCATCGTCGGCGGAGACCACCATGTGGAAGAGGTCCTTCGAGATGGTGGTGTAGAACCAACAGATGAGAGTGGCGTCGATGGACATCCACTCCTCATCGTCCTCCATGAAGCGGGAGTCCACATAGTCATCGATGTGATCCCGAAGATTGTACTGACAGAACACAAGGGAGAAGTACGTCTTCCAGGCATAGTAGGTGGAGGTGAGGTGATCGAGGACGACGGGAACTTGAGCGAGGATGTTGAGATCGCGGATGACGACGGGATCGGGGCCTTCGAACAGGTTGGTGCGGCGGCTGCGGGTGGTACCGGTGGAACCGGGGAGGCCATGTTCGAGAGGGGGGTGCGGTGGCGCGTGGTGAGACAGCGCGGAAAGGGGGGGTGGCGGCGCGGCTCGGAGCGGCGCTGCGGTGTGAGGACGGAGGTGCGAGTGGCTGCGGCACACGGGGGCGGTGGCGAAGGGACGCGGCGGCGGCGGCGATGGGATCGCGCCAGCGGCGGTGACAAGGGTTAGGGTTAGGATCGCATGTATGATACCATGTTGGAAACGAATGTTTTGGCAATGCTTCACGATGTATTGATCAGTGCATAGCGCACGTATATATGGAGTACAAGATGGGCCACAACCTCAACTATACAAAGACTAGGAGGTGGGCCGGATACAATATACTTGCACAAACCATATATTCAACAATAAACATAGATACAAAGAGCCCCTCCTCCTCCCTAGCCGCCCCTCCTCCTCTTCCCTTCCTCGCCGCCGTCTGAGGCAGCCGCCGGGCAAGCCTGGGGCGCCAAGGATGGTGGCGGTGGGGCCTCAGTTGCCCTGCCACTACATGGGGAACCACGGATCTGGAGCGACGGCTTCATTGGCAAGGCACATCCGGCTAGAAGTCGTGCGGGCGGTGGATCTGGCGTCCCGGCCACGCGGGAGACGGGATCCGGTGGTTGTTGGCGGCCGCCGGCGGTTTCTTTGGTGGCCGGTGCGCACGATCTGGCGCCTCCCCTCCTCTCCTGTTCGCTGTGCGGGTCAGCCTCGTCGGGCCGTGCTTCCTTGGGTCGCCGGTTCTGTACAGAAAGCGCTGCTGGTGGCGGGGATCTAGTTCGAGCGAAATCCCTGGTCGGCCATGGCCGGCCGCGTCGACGGCGACACCTGAGGGCGCCTTTCCCCTTCTTGGAGGCGTCGGTATGGACTGATCCCATCTCTTCCCCTTCCCCTAGGTCTCCCGGGCGAAAGCCCTAACTTTGTTGGGCGGCGCCGGCGCTCACGGCGCCGTTCACTTCTTGAAGGTGCCGCTTTGGGAACCTTGGGGTTGGGTGGCGCTTGTGGGTGGTGTACGACGGCTGTGGTGCGGCCCTATCCTAGCATGGATCTGCAACCGTTGCTTGGAGATGGACTCGCGTAGGTGGAGGTCATTGTTTGGCGTCATGGTGGCGTCGATGACAGATACACCTGTCAAGGTTGGCACCTAAATTTGCTCTGAAGATGAACCAGTGGAAGATGGCGGCGACGATACATGTGAGTGCGTCGGACCGGTTTGTGCCCCAGACCTGGTATGTGGCTCGGTCGGGACCCCCGGCTTTAGATGTTAGGTTTAGGTGAGAGGTCTGGATATTTGGCCCACCTTGCGCCCCTTCATTATATGGATTGGAGTAGCGGCAGATGTTGTCAAGATGACGGATTCAGGTATATTGTTGTACTACTTTGTAATGTCCTCGGGAATAATTAATAAAATGGTTGAATGCATCTTTTAGATGAAAAAACCGGGGGTCATCCTCTTTTTCTAAAAATAAAATAACAAAGACGACAAAAGTAAATTACAAGGCTCGAACAAGTATACGCGAAAACACACTTTATATTCAAGTGTGTGCGCTATCCTGAGTATATGTTTTTTCTTCTTCTTTCGAAACGGCTGAGTATATGTTTGAAGTCTGCATTGTTGTATCCGGTTGGTGAATGATTACCAAAGTAGTTTGCTGAATGCGATGAGAATGGTTGCATTTGTTTGCATTGAACTATATTCTCCTTCGGTTCCTTCATAATAGGTATATTGGTTTTTGAGAGAAATTCCAATTTGTAGGTGTATATACATTTTTTACTCCCTATATGCATTGTCAATTCCAGCCCTAAAGAAAATGCCACATCCATTTATTTTTGGAAGCCATGCTGCAATCGTGCAGTGTGTTATTTTTTGAAGGATATTTTTTTGAACTGGGCTAATACTCTTTTCATTAAAGATATAACAGAAATACAGCCAAATCCAAGTCCACACAAAAGGGAAAGGGAAAAGGCGAGTTCAAACAGTTGAGGGAAGCCCTTTGTGAGCACTCGCTCAACGCCCACTACGAGGCAAAAACCCCGAAGCACTATCAACACGCAGCAAACAACAACAAGTTCAGGTTCCATCACAGCCTACGTAGAGGCGACATAACAAGAGAAACAGACTAAAAAGGAAACTACTGAGATCTTCGAGTGGAGCTTCATCCCCTAGCTCCAGCGAACGAACTGCAGAGAGCTATGGTGCCTTTGACGAATCACTCCATAGTGTCACCAACATACGCGGTCTCACAGAGTCTCATCATCTCCTTGACATTCTCCCTTAGCAACATCGCGCCACGCTCTAGCTCCATTCCCCCTTCGCCTTTCAGGAGACCTGCCCAATAAGATAAATGCACACAGGCAGTGAAAACAATCTCAAAAGGAGATGAAATGTTTTTAAATTCAAAAGTAGCTTGGTTTCTTCGATTCCAAATAGCCTAGCAAACAGTCGCTAGGCCCATCGTGAAATATCGCTCCCTCTGAGGGAGGAAAGCATAGCACCAAGAGTAAAATTGACACAAATTATTGGGACATAAATCTGTACCAAGCAGTGCCCCAACTGTGCGCCAAGTTATCCTTGCCACAGGGCTAAGAAAGAACAAATGTAGATATGTTTCTCTACAATCACAAAAGGAACATCGAGGGTTGCCAGCCCAGTTTCTACGCTTCATAACATCTCTGGTCAGAATAGCATCTTGAAAAAGTTGCCAAAGAAAGATCTGTATTTTGACAGGCAATTTAGCCTTCCAAATACAAATTTAGTTGTGTATTTGCCTTTGGAATCAAAAGCACATACAATCCCATCTTGGCCAGCCGAGGTTTCAAGGCTATCAATGATATTCTTGACCCCCTCATACTGACGGGTCAGATATGCATTCAATCTGCGCCTAAAAATCTCTCCATTGACACGGTTCCTAAATTGAGCAATCAGGTCACCCTGATAATTGGCAATACTAAACAGGTCTAGATAAGCAACACATAAAGGTGGATGAGTGCTAATAGGGTCATACCATATTCTAGCAATGTTGCCATTATTGACAATCACTTTCCTCCCAGCCATATAAACTTCTTTAACTTTAAGCAGGGCTTTCCAAACAGGGGAATCATTAAACTTGGTCTTAGCATTGGCCACGGAATTATTTCTCAAGTATTTTGCTCTCACTACTTTTTGCTAGAGCCCCTCCCCTGTATCTAATTTCCACCACCATTTAGCTAAAGAGAGATGTTCTATTTGTGAAGATCTTTAATGCCCAGACCTCCTTTATTCTTAGAGCGACACACCGGTGGCCACTTAACCAGATAATACCGCCTTTTGCCCATCCCTCCACACCAAAAGAATTTACGACGATACTTGTCTAGTCTCTCAATAAAGGTTTTAGAGAGCAGGAACATCAACATATAGTAGTATGCGATGCTCGATAAGGACGAATTTAACAAGGTCAATCTCCCACCAAACGAGGCAGAATTGCCAATCCAGGAGTCACAACATTTGAGATACCGAACAACAACATATTCCCAATAAGAATTCCTGAAAGTGCAACTATCCCTAGGTGGTTTTGGTAATTTATAACAACATATAGCTCATTGAGCTAATGCTATTTCAAGATGATTATTTCAGGAAAGCTCAATGATTGGCATGGCATGGATGTGAAAGTGGAACCCTCAAAATGCTAAGGACAAAGAATTGGCTCAAGCTCAAAAGTTCAAGACTCTTCATTTTATATTTTAGTGATCCAAGATCACATTGAGTCTTTAGGAAAAGCCAATACTATCAAGGAGGGATGAGGTGTTGCTTAATGAGCCTCTTGCTTTATGTGCTTAGTGATATGCTCCAAAATCCTCAACCACCTTTCCATATCCACAAATGACCTAAACCCTAAGCCAAACTCGGTCATACCGATTCTGTCAATCCGGCGCCACCGAGTTTCACTTGTCATTTGCCACTGCCAAACCCTAGCAATTCGGTCCTACCGATAAGGATCTCGGTCACACCGAGATGGGGTTTGCAAACTCTCTGTTTACCTTTCGTAACCTTTTGGTCTCACCGAAAGAGCGAATCGGTCCCACCGAGAATGCAATGCAAACTCTCTATTTCCTTCTTGTAACTTTTCGGTCTCACCGAAAGAGCAAGTCGGTCCCACCGAGTTTGCCTGACCAACTCTCTGGTTAGCTAATTGCCGAACTCGGTCTCACCGAGTTTGTGCGATCGGTCTCACCGAGATTACGTTATGCCCAAACCCTAACCGAATCGGTCCTACCGAGTTGCATCTCAGTCCCACCGAAATTCCTAACAGTCACTAGGTTTACTATTTTGGTCAGACCGAGTTTTTTGATTCGGTCCCACCGAGATTGGTAGATTGTGTGTAACGGTTGGATTTTGTGTGGAGGCTATAAATACCCCTCCACCTCCTCTCCATTCGCTGAGAGAGCCATCAGAACACATACACCATTCCTACTCATATGTTCTGAGAAAGAGCCACCTACTCATGTGTTGAGACCAAGATATTCCATTCCTACCATATGAATCTTGATCTCTAGCCTTCCCCAAGTTGCTTTCCACTCAAATCTTCTTTCCACCAGATCCAAATCCTATGAGAGAGAGTTGAGTGTTGGGGAGACTATCATTTGAAGCACAAGAGCAAGGAGTTCATCATCAACGCACCATTTGTTACTTCTTGGAGAGTGGTGTCTCCTAGATTGGCTAGGTGTCACTTGGGAGCCTCCGACAAGATTGTGGAGTTGAACCAAGGAGTTTGTAAGGGCAAGGAGATCGCCTACTTCGTGAAGATCTACGGCTAGTGAGGCAAGTCCTTCGTGGGCGATGGCCATGGTGGAATAGACAAGGTTGCTTCTTCATGGACCCTTCATGGGTGGAGCCCTCCGTGGACTCGCGCAACCGTTACCCTCCGTGGGTTGAAGTCTCCATCAACGTGGATGTAGGATAGCACCACCTATCCGAACCACGGGAAAACATCCGTGTCTCCAATTGCGTTTGAATCCTCCAAACCCTTCCCTTTACATTCTTGCAAGTTGCATGCTTGACTTTCCGCTGCCAATAAATTCTTTGCATGCTTGCTTGAATTGTGTGATGATTGCTTGACTTGCTCTAAGATAGCTAAAATCTTCCAAGAACTAAAATTGGGAAAAGGCTAAGTTTTTAGTTGGTCAAGTAGTCTAATCACCCCCCTCTAGACATACTTTCGATCCTACAAGTGGTATCAGAGCCTTGGTCTCCATTTGCCTTCATCTCCATAGCTTTTGGTGGTCATAGCCTTGGTTTCACAACCTAGGAGAGTATGGTGTCTAGCAAGGGAAATTATCACCGTAGAGGTCCTTACTTTGATGGCACTAATTTCGCTAGTTGGAAGCATAAAATGAAAATGCATATTCTTGGACATAACCCCGCCGTATGGGCTATTGTTTGTGTTGGTTTGCAAGGTGAGTTCTTTGATGGGAGAGAACCAAACCGTGAAGCTACCGCGGATGAGTTGAAGATGTTGCAATACAATGCTCAAGCTTGTGATATTCTCTTCAACGGATTGTGCCCCGAAGAATTCAACAAAATCAGCCGCCTTGAGAATGCAAAGGAAATTTGGGATACTTTGATTGATATGCACGAAGGTACCGACTCCGTCAAGGAATCCAAGTTGGATGTGCTCCAAAGTCAACTTGACAAGTTCAAGATGAAGGATGGTGAAGGTGTCGCTGAAATGTACTCTAGGCTTGCTCTTATCACAAATGAGATTGCCGGCTTAGGAAGTGAAGAGATGACCGATAGATTCATCATCAAGAAGATCCTAAGAGCCTTGGATGGGAAATATGATACCGTGTGCACATTAATCCAAATGATGCCCAACTACAAAGATCTCAAGCCAACGGAAGTAATTGGAAGGATTGTTGCTCATGAGATGTCACTCAAGGATAAAGAGGAACTTCACAATAAATCAAGTGGTGCCTACAAAGCGTCATGTGAAGTCCCCACATCATCAAGTGAGAAACAAAACTTCAATGAAGAATTGAGCTTAATGGTGAAGAACTTCAACAAGTTCTACAAGAGTAGAAACAAAGATAGAAGCTTCAATTCAAGGTCCTACAATGACAAAAGATCTTCTAGTCGAGAGCGAAACTGCTATAATTGTGGAAGACCCGGACACTATTCCAATGAGTGTACGGCTCCCTACAAGAGAAGAGAAGATTCTCCAAAAAGAAGAAGCAAAGAATCTCCACCAAGAGAGAGAATGAGTAGAGATGATCGTTATGAACGAAGATACTCACGGAGAAGCAAGGATTCGGAAAGGAAGGAAAAATCATCAAGGAGCTATACAAAACGAAGACATCAAGCTCATGTTGGTGAATGGGTATCCGGCTCCGACTCCGACAGCCACTCCGAGAGAAGTTATCACTCCGACTCCGAAGATACTCAAGATGAAGGTGTTGCCGGTCTAGCACTTGTGTCAACCAACTCCTACGACATATTTGATTCACCAAATGAAGGAATTGGAAGATGCTTCATGGCCAAAGGTCCTAAGGTAACACACCCCGAGTATGTTGACTTTAATAGTGATGAAGATGACTTGTTAGGTGATGATGATTTGCTTGTTGACAACTCTAGTGAAGAATATTATCATGAAATATCAATTAATCATGCTAAAACGAATGACAATGATAAGGAGAAGATTGAGGCTCTAACTAAAGAACTAAACACTCTTAAGTTAGCCCATGAAACTATCTTCGTAGATCATCGAGAACTTTTAAGAGCTCATGAGAAACTACGCTTTGAAAAGCTTAATCTTGAGCAAGAGCATGAGTTCTTAAAAGCAATCAATGATGATCTCCGCAAGAAAAGTTCTTCTCACATTGCCAAGCGTTTACTTTTATCCACCTACATGCCTCAAGTCAAGACTAGTAACAAGAATAAGAAAGATTCTTCCTCTAGTAGTAACAATGATCATGCTAAATCCAATATTGTTGCTTCTAGTAGTTCTCTTGATTCCACTAATGATTCTCTTAGCCAAGTTACACTTGAGCAAGAAAATAGCTTATTGAAGGGAATTATAGAGAAAGGTGTTTACAAGAGCCTTGCCAGAAGTAAGCAATTCGAGGAAATTGTGCGCAAGCAAGGAATGCACCGGAAGAATCAAGGTGTTGGTTTTGAACGAAAGTTCAATGCCAATGGAGTTGAATGGGAAGAAGATCATTACCCCAAGACAAAGTTTATTCCTCAACAAGAGAAGTATGATACTTCCTTCAAGGGAACACAAGCTCAAGATGATCTTCCACCACAAGACTACAAGCAAAAAGGCAAGGACAAGCTTCAAGAGGAGATTGATGCATTTGAAGAAGCTCCTAAGACCTTAGTCAAGTGGATTCCCAAGACTACTTCAAGTTCCACTACATCAAGTATGACTACAACTCCAAGGATTCCCATCAAGATGGTGTGGATCCAAAAGAAGAAGAACTAGAGAGTTCTTGAGGGTGACTCCGCCAACATACTTCACTCTTATCATTTTGGCAAGAACAAGTGCAATCAACTTCCACATCTTGCACTAGTTCAAGGAGTCACAAACCCTCTTGTTGGTAAGACAAGGGACAAGGTAACCTAAAGTTTTCATGGACATCATCTTGTGTGTGCATCACTCTATGTCTATGGATATCCTTGTTTGTTCCTTGTGGGACTAACCCATGTAGGTATTGAAAGTGCAATTCACTCAAATGGATAGCTCCAAGTGATCTACATCAACATTGAGCATCCACATCTTCAACATCTACATGAAGTCATCATCGACAAAACCCAAGGTTAGTTCATCCCTCTTAGGGGGGATATCACATCTAGGGGGAGCTTTACTCTAAGACTTGAGCTAAAGCAACTCTAAAGATGTGAATACAACAATGCTTTATGTAAAAGTGGTAACCCCACTTGAGCTTAAACGATGAGTATGACCTATGATCAAGTGTTCTCACTTGACTCCTAAGTCAATATACTCAGATATAGATGACCTAGTCATCGCAAATTGCTTGATAGATGCTAGAATTGGTTGTGCATGGTTTGTCACATATTTCATTTGCCATCTTATTGTGTGAGCATGTTGGTTGCATATTTTACTCATTCGAGGACATCCACTTGTTGTTTTGATTGTTTGGCTTTCTTATTTTGCCAAGTGGATGGACAAGAATGCCTAAGAACCTCCTCTAGCTATCTATGCTTTTCTCGTCTCAAACTCTATTCATGCTGCATCACAAAACTTGATCAAGTCAGATTCGAACCACTCTGTGTGAGGAGCGCTCGGAGTCCCCGATTCGTCATAGACTTAAACTTCCAAAACCTCTTTATGAATCTCGGTCTGACCGATACTCCATTTTCGGTCCTACCGAGTTCATTAAGTTGATCTAGGTTTTCGATCTCGGTGCAACCGATTTGAACTTTTCGGTCACACCGAGTTGCAATAACTGCACACAGTTTTGCATCTCGGTGCCACCGAGTTGTTCCACTCGGTCACACCGACAGGGTCGGGCTATATATAGTGACGGGCAAAATTTTGGAAATTTCTCCAAAACCTCTTCGCCCGCGCGATAGCCTGCTCTGCCTTCGTGGTCTCCGGATCGTCTTCTCGCCGCCAGCAGCCTCCAGTCGCTGGTCTCCGCTGCCGTCAACAGAATTCTGCCCCGCCGTTGCCGCCGTAGCGAGTCTCCGCCAAACTAGGGTATGGACTCGATGTTTGTGCTACTCTCCACTCCGATTCCTAGCACAGTGTGATCATCATGATTCTTGCCACGATTGAAACACTCCTATCCAGTCAATGAACTCGTAGATTAGGTTTAATTCAAAAATTTTAGGGTTAGGTTTCCGCCGAAACCATCTCGGACCCACCGAGTTGAAAAACTCGGTCCCACCGATCTGGCTTTTGCCATCGCACAAGTGAAACTCGGTCTGACCAAGAATAACTTATCGGTGCGACCGATTTTGGAATTCTGTGAAACCCTAGCAGTCTCGGTGCCACCGAACTGTGACTCGGTCTGACCGAGTTCACCAGTTCTAGTGCCAAAACTGCTTCGGTGTCACCGAGTTTGAAAATCGGTAGATCCGAGATGCTTTCTGTGGAAAACTAAAACTAATTTTTTGAATTAATCTTTTGCAAAAATCTCTGCCTTTTGTGATGCTCATCCACTCTATCTTATCCATAATCTATTCACAGGGTCAGCAGTCAGTTTACAACATGTCTGATCAAAGTGACAGCCAGAATGTGTCTGAGAAGCAAGTTGTGATGAGTGAGGGCACTAGCCCCTTAAGTTCTTCTGATGATGGCAGCAGGAGCACCCCCAGCAATCTGCCTAAGGCTACCACATGTCAAAGGAAGAAGAAAACGTCTGATTCTGAGGATGAAGACTATGTGGCAGAGGAAGAGGCCACATCAAAGAGAGCTGAACCAGCTCAAGGCACAAAGCCAGGGCTGAAAATCAAAAGGCCAGCAGGCAGGCAGCCCATGTCAAAGGCTAGAGCTTCAACTGTGAAGCCTGCTCCAGTTGAGCCCATTGCTGCTGAGGGCAAAAAGAGGAAAGAAAGAGTGAAGAAGACTATAGCCAGAGTGCTTGGGAAGGCCTCCATCATGGTAGATGAGGAGGAGGAAGAAGAAGAGGTTGCTGCACCAGCACCCAAGGCAGCCAAACTCATGGGAGATGCTATAAGGTCAGGAACAGCTGCATCCAAGCCCAAGGAAGCACCTAAGGCTGCATCTAAGCCTAAGAGTGCACCAAAGAGAAACACACGAAGCATCCCAGCTACAGAAAAGAACAAGGCCCCAATGCCTGAAGCTATCAAAGAAGAGGAAGAGAGTGTCCTTAGGAAGCTCAAGCCCAAGATCCCAGACCACAACGATGCTCATCCTGTGGCTGAGGATATGAAGCTCAGGAGAGATTCAGGGCTGAGGAAATGGAGAGAAGCAGATCCGTATGCTTCTAGGAGAAGGACTGCCGTGGATTACAGATTTCATACCAAGGAACAACAAGATTTCTATGAGACTGTTTTGCTTGACAAGAAGCCAATCGTTTGTGACATGAGATGGGTCGACTGGACCTACATCAAGGACAATGAAGAGTACTACACCGGTGTATTTGACAGCTTTAGTGCGTGTGGAGTTGCAGACTTTGTTGGGCAGAAGCTCACAAAGTGGAACGAGGAGCTGATCATGCAATTCTACTCCACAACACACTTTTATCCGGATGGTAGGATCACATGGATGTCAGAGGGTACAAGGTACCAATCCACTGTTGAAAAATGGGCGAAGTTGATCAATGCCCCAGAGGAGCAAGCTGATGACTTGGACATTTATGCCAAGAAAAAGATGGATCACAACTCCATGTCCAACATGTACAAGGAGATCCCGAATGAAGCGCTCGACACGTTCAAGTTTGGCTCAGTGCACTATCTGCTCTCAGGATTGCCTACGATCAACTGGATCCTTAGGCACACCCTTCTGCCCAAATCTGGAGATCACAAGATGATCAGAGGTCACGCGATCAACTTGCTTCATGTCTTTGACGTGCCTCAGAAATTCAAGGCCATGAGTCTCATTGTGGAAACAATCAAGAGGACAGCTGCAGACCAGAAGAGGAGTTGTGGGTATGCCCCACAGATTCAGGAGCTCATCAACTCCAAGATGGGCACGAGCGTGTATTTATTGGATAAGGAACACCTACCCATCCGTCCAGATTTTGAGGATAACCAAGTGATTATGACTGAGAATGAACCCTCATCTGCCCATGCACAAGCTCAGAAGGAGAAGGCGAAGAAGGAGAAAGCTGCCAGGATGCCTACTCAAGTGGAGGCATGTGATTACTTCTTGAAGACCAAACAAGAGCAGCTCGGTTACCTGATAGCGTCCACCCTGCGTATTGAGAAAGGGCTTGCTACCCTGACTCAGAACCAGGCAAGCCTAGAGAGGATCATGGAACAGAGGTTCTATGACATGGACATCAAGGTGACAGAGATACAGACCGCCGTGGAGCAGCTTCAGGAGGACATGAATGAGAGGAGAGGCAGGACCACGACTGATGCTTTTGCGAGGGTGCCACGAGGTCCGTGGTCGTCTGCACTGCCAGTTGCTGACACCAGAGCCGCAATGTCTGCACCAGCTACAGCCTCCGTTCCACCAGCTCCAGCATCCACCACAGCCTCAACTCCTACCACATCTACTGAAGGCTTCGTCCTTGGCGTGCTCCGGACTCCACCACCACCTGAAGATCAAGCCTGAGCGTCGACTTAGCACTATGCATTTTCTAGGAACTTTTTGGTAACTTGTTGCCAAAGGGGGAGAAAATGTATAGATCATAGGCTTCGAGAGAGAGTGTTGCTTTTATTCTCTCTTGTTTTATTTGGTGGTTTTTCGAACTTTGTTTGCTTGCGTGTGCGATACTATGTCATTATTCATGAGACATCGATGATCAAGTGTTTGATCATAAGCTACACTTAATGGTTGCTTAATGCTTGCTAAATATTATCATTCTATCTATCGTTTGTGATGATTCACTATTCTTGGTGATGAGTGCATGTATTTCAATCTTATCATTTTTGAGCGCTCCACCAAGATGTATGTGACATGGAAGAGTAACCCATGATTCTAACTCCTTGTGCATTTGCAGTCCAAAGCAAATTTTAAATATGCACAAATTTAGGGGGAGCTCTTACTTATCACATACTTCTCAAAGCGACGATATATTTCATGATTATTATTATTTGTCGAAGCTTTGATCTATATGTTGTCATCAATTACCAAAAAGGGGGAGATTGAAAGTGCAACTATCCCTAGGTGGTTTTGGTAATTTATAACAACATATAGCTCATTGAGCTAATGCTATTTCAAGATGATTATTTCAGGAAAGCTCAATGATTGGCATGGCATGGATGTGAAAGTGGAACCCTCAACATGCTAAGGACAAAGAATTGGCTCAAGCTCAAAAGTTCAAGACTCTTCATTTTATATTTTAGTGATCCAAGATCACATTGAGTCTTTAGGAAAAGCCAATACTATCAAGGAGGGATGAGGTGTTGCTTAATGAGCCTCTTGCTTTATGTGCTTAGTGATATGCTCCAAAATCCTCAACCACCTTTCCATATCCACAAATGACCTAAACCCTAAGCCAAACTCGGTCATACCGATTCTGTCAATCCGGCGCCACCGAGTTTCACTTGTCATTTGCCACTGCCAAACCCTAGCAATTCGGTCCTCCCGATAAGGATCTCGGTCACACCGAGATGGGGTTGCAAACTCTCTGTTTCCCTTTCATAACTTTTCGGTCTCACCGAAAGAGCGAATCGGTCCCACCGAGAATGCAATGCAAACTCTCTGTTTCCTTCTTGTAACTTTTCGGTCTCACCGAAAGAGCAAGTCGGTCCCACCGAGTTTGCCTGACCAACTCTCTGGTTAGCTAATTGCCGAACTCGGTCTCACCGAGTTTGTGCGATCGGTCTCACCGAGATTACGTTATGCCCAAACCCTAACCGAATTGGTCCTACCGAGTTGCATCTCAGTCCCACCGAAATTCCTAACGGTCACTAGGTTTACTATTTCGGTCAGACCGAGTTTTCTGATTCGGTCCCACCGAGATTGGTAGATTGTGTGTAACGGTTGGATTTTGTGTGGAGGCTATAAATACCCCTCCACCTCCTCTCCATTCGCTGAGAGAGCCATCAGAACACATACACCATTCCTACTCATATGTTCTGAGAAAGAACCACCTACTCATGTGTTGAGACCAAGATATTCCATTCCTACCATATGAATCTTGATCTCTAGCCTTCCCCAAGTTGCTTTCCACTCAAATCTTCTTTCCACCAGATCCAAATCCTATGAGAGAGAGTTGAGTGTTGGGGAGACTATCATTTGAAGCACAAGAGCAAGGAGTTCATCATCAACACACCATTTGTTACTATCATATACGTGAGCCAAAAGGCGCAAACGGTCCCGGGCCAGGTAAGGTGGCACTCGTGGAAATACCGTGCGTGAGGCCACAAAGTGATATGATGTGTTACATGCTAGATCGGTGTGACCTAGGATCGGGGTCCCGACAGCGTTGGTATCAGAGCCTGACTGCCTGTAGGATTACCAAGCCAAACTGGTCGAAGTTGAGTCTAGAAATGCTTTAGTTATGTAAGGGAATTGATTGTGGAAGGGAACGTAAGGCTCTTTTTACTCCTTATTCTCATGCCCTTCTGATCTGAGTCAACCTCTTCTTTTCTACGGGGATTAAGAATTAGGCCTTCTCATCTATCTATCAGGATGACGTGTTACTAAACCGTAGTTGCCTAGGATTGTTGAGTTCAAGCCTCAGTTCAGTTCCTACTACTTCCATATATTCATAACTGGCCTCAGAACCTTGATTTTATGATTCTGAGTGGTTATGCCACCATTTTTGCAGGATGTCTCAAATCTTTTCGAGCATTTACAGCCGTTATGCTGTCCAAGTCATTCCAGGTTTATAAATAGTCTGATGCATTTGCAAATCCTTTCTTTCCATTTCTGATATCCTTTTGGGTCAGATTAACCACACTAATGGTGAGTTGAGGTACTCCGTTACCTCGACATATATGTTGGAGCTATTATTATGACCCTAGGTGTCTTAGAGGATCACCTAGTAATCGAACCATGTTTTGTGTTCCCAGTGTGATGATTCTGGCCATTATTCTCAAAAGCATCCCGTGATGCCATTTAGTTAGTAGGCATTCTATTCGTGGGTTTTGAACCCGAGACTCACCCTAGCTGCTTCATGTTGATAATGTTTGCTAGTTCCTTAGTACATTAGTAAACCTTGTGATAGGCTTCGAGGTCCGTGGTATTTCCTTCTTCCAAATACTATGAACCACTTATGGCAGAAGTTCTTGAACCAAAGGATCACAACCAGAGTGCTCTTGATGAGTTCTCCATTCTATATTGTGGCTCTGCCAGTTCTACCTTTCTGCATGGGTTATCTGGAAGAAATATGTTGAGCTTTGCTCGACATACTAATCTATGCCTCCACAGCTCAGAAAATTATATGTTCCTTGAGTTGTTCCTCTTCAGTTGTATTCCGACCGTCCTCTATCAGTAGATAGCCAAGAGTATGTGTACATTTGTGTTCATCGGTGCCTTTTATTCTTGTGGTCCGTCGAGCCGTTCTATTTTAGAATGACTCGGAGAAACAAACTCCAGTACCTCATCCATTTCTGGGATCGGGTCAAAGTGGTTGTATTCCGCAGATCAAAATGCCAATCCAGCTTTTGGTTCTGTTCTACCCTAAAGTATTACCCACTTTATGTCAAGAGCGTCATGAGAATTGCACCTTCTCCTATGAATTCTTGACGCAGTGATACTCTCTCCATCATTGTTCATTTCTTGGTTTCAGTGTTGTTGCAACCGGAATGTCGACAAGTGAATCATGGTGTGTGAAATCAATACTCCTAGCAACCCCGTTGCTTGGTAGTTAATGGACAATACCCTCATTCTTAGCGCGTTGGTTATTGAATTATCATTCTAAGACTGATCGTGCTACCTAGTCCATATTTCTGGTGCACACTTCGATCAATGGGTTAGGATTGTGCCAATCCCTCACTCTTTGATCATATCATCTTGCCCTGAAAAGCAAGGTTGTTCTCGAGCTTAGTAACATACCGGTGGTTCGTGATTTTCTGAATATCTTCTTGGAAGTGTTACCAGGTTGTCACCTGACCATTATGTTGAGTTCGTGATCAAGATGGTTTTTCAATAAACCACTTTTCCCCAAGAATCTATGTTGGATACCCCTGAGCTAGTTGGTTAAGCTTAACAACAACTTGGAGAGTTGGGAGATGAAAACTTGTCCGACTTAGTTCATCCCTAAGGGATATCCTTGTGTGTCTGTTCGTGTTGAAGAAAGATGATATATTCATCGACTGATCCCCGTGATCAGCTGTTGAATCTATTATCTTGTCCAAACCTTGATTTGAGTGTGGGCTATCGTCAAATCAAATCAGAACCAACGATGTTCGTAATGTTTTCTTACTTACGGTTGTCCCTCGAGCATACACCATTATATCTTTGGTCTGACCAATACTATCACATTGTTCACATAGTGGTGGAAGTCCAGTGATATGGAAATTACGATGAGTTGCTGTTGAGCCCATCAGCGGCATTTTGTCTCCTCCATGATTGTGTTGAACATCCAGTTAGTGTTGGAAACTTTATAAGCATTGCCCTCATGTCCCGATCATGAAGCATATGTCCGGTTGAAAGATGTGACTTCCTCTAATTCATGTGCATCTGATGTAAGTTGCCGCCGTGAATTTGAGAAAGTTTGTTTTTGCTTCCTCTGGAATCATCCCAAGTCAGTCATGCATGTGCGAAGTATCCTATGGTCTGATAGACTGATCATCTACATTCTATACGTATCCCTAGCACACCAAGCCACTGATTGATTTGTTCAAGGAGAAGAAGTTCTTCTTAAGGGTTAGACCTACGCAAGGACTTCGATATCCTCGTTGATGGTTTCCCCTGAACTCGGTAGTGTTTCATTTTAAGACTACCAGGTGACCATGCTTGTCTAGGACAACGTGTTCACATGCTTGTAGCAGAACCGGCTCATGTTTTGGAGCTTACTACCGTAGTTCATTCCCCCAAGAATCTCGCAACGTCGTCTCGTCGATTTGTGTTGCAAACTTTCATTTTGTTTCTAGACTCGATGAGTCTGGAATATCCTGACACCAACCAGATCTGAATCTCAGGCAGATATGATGGTTGGAGCACTTTACAAGAACTATAATGTTGGTCTCTCGATAACCGGTAAAGTGGATGTCATGGCCAACACATCCAGCCGGAAGACCTATTATTGTAGTATCTTGATTGAAGAAAGTTGGCCACCTTTCCATGAGGATTTCGTAGGATTTACTCCAGAAGTTGTTCCTTATGGATCTATTGTTTTCCGAAGTCCGACCACTACTTGGTGGCTATGCCGATGCTTAAAGCATGACCGTGGTAACCAGTACATCAAGGAGAACATTAGGAGCGGAGTGCTAAATGTCTCTCGGTCGATCATCCAGATTTTGTTTCCTTGGCTTCGCTAAGGTGAAATCTGAGAAAGTATTATCTTCCTTTGCATCTGCATTTTCCATCACCATTCATCATGGTGGTATGTTGTGTTGCCAGGATCCTTGACATGGATGTTGGTAAGACCTTAATGAGTATGGAAATGCTCAAGTTCTTGAGAGCACGCTCAGGCACTAGGTTCTGACGTTGTCATTAACTGGAATGTGCCTCCGTCCTCGTAGTTGTTCGATAGCCATCCAATTGGTGGAATCACCTTTGCCGGTGAACCTTCTCCCCAGTTACTAGAATCATTCCCAACATTTGCATTTTGTTCCCAGCTTGCACCTCAGTAGTTGTTGTTCATGGTCATCTTCAAAAGTGGACTTACCATAGGTCCCATCCATTTCCGATGATAAGCAAAAATCATCCATTGCGTTGTCTTCAACAAGGTAGTCCACATCATCCATCCTAGTCCGAGTATGTCATTCTTTCGAACTCCTTCCACTGATCGTTTGTGATTGCCTTAGGCTGGTATAAAGAGTTTCTATGATCTCCGAATCAAAAGTAATTCTTTTTGCCACTTAAGGGAATATTTCTGCGAGTCACTTTACCTAAGATGTCTCGTTATGGTATCATGGCAATTATCTCCTCGCTACTTTGAAACCATGCATCATCCTACTTAAGCATGGAATTGTTGCCTACCAAATTTGAACCTTTATCATCTGCTTCTTCCCATCACCTCTGTTGTGTGTTTCGTGTCTCAGCTCAAGAGATGTTTTATATCTCACTCCATGAGTTGATCTTGAGTGCTCGATCTCCGAGGAGATCGATTTCTGTAGAATTTCTTTCTGCCATCATCATGCTGGATGAAGATCCCGAAAACAAAGACCTCAAGATCAAGATGATGAAATGAATCAACATCCTCGGGAAGGGCAGTTGGATCGAGAAGACTGCGATAGTCTTGTGAACCCCCCTTCCTTCTTACCTCATGTCTTGAATCTCGGGCCGAGATTCTTGTTTAGTGGGGGTGAGCTGTCACATCCCTAGCCCTACTTTGGCCTTGGTCTAGCTTGGTGGTTGCATCATGTTTAAATTCAAATGAAATTTGAATTGAGGAATTTTCAAGCCTCAGAATCCCTTTAAAAATGATCAAGATAAAATTGCTTCAAATAAGTCCAAGAAAATGTTCCTGTTTTCTCTAAAAATATTGGCAAGAGGTAAAATTCAAACCAATATTTTTGGATTCACAGAAATATTTATTCTGGACATTTGAATTAAATCAATAGCTATTTGAATTGGATTTATATTTACTATTAAATAAATATAGGTCCAATAATTCTGAAATATTTTTTTGTGGAGCTTTGGTTTAATTCCTTTAGCTTCTAAAAATATTTCCAGAAGCAACAAAATTGATTTGGCTTCAAAACCAAATTCAAAACAAACCTGCAAATTAGAAAACAGAATAAAATTAGAAAAAAAGAGAGAGAGTAGGCCACTTACCTGGTCCTACCTGGCCCAGCGCCAGGCCACCAGCGGCCCAGCCCACCAGCACCTCGCCCGTCGTCTTCCTCCCCTCGCCCCGAAGCAGCTGCGTGCCAGCAGCAGCGCACACCGGAGGTCTCCACCTCCTGCTTCGCGGTGGCAGCCTCCCTGGCCTCCTAACCGCGCCACGAAGACACCCGCGGCCCCCTCGACCCTCTCTGGCTCTCCCTGGACCTCTCTCCCTCCTCTGCTCTCTCCCTACGACGCCACCGAACACGCCCATCGCCGCCGTTGGCCGTAGCCGCGACCACCGTACCTCCCTAGCCCATCCAACATGCTCGAGAGCTCCGCCTCGACCCCCTCTTTCTTTCACCCTAAGCCACGCCACCGCGGGAGCCCCACATCGCCGCCACGAGTCGTCTTCCCCGAGCACGGCCGCTGGACTCCATCGACGAATTCGTCGCCTCCCGGTCGTCCCCGAGCCAGCTGAGCTCCGCTTCGACCTCACTGTGAGCTCCCGCGTCGAAAACCCCTCCCCCGAGCTCGTTACGCCCTGTAGCTGTCACCCCCTTGCCGACCAAATCGCGCCGCCGCCTGAGCTCCTCACCGCCGTGGCCACGGCCACTGGAGCTCGAAACTGAGCGCGTCACCGCGCTCAGCGCGTCACCACGGGACCGGAGCAACCATCCGCCGCTCTTCTCGTGCCCTGCGACGTCGGCACGGTCGACGTCCGAACTCCGGCCGCCGTAGCCGAGCTCGTCGGCGTCAGCTCCGGCCATCCCAGCTACCGCTGCTTGCTGGAATGGATGTGCGCGTGTGCCAGCAATCCGTAGCCGCAAACGGCGTGCAAACCATCGACCGTGGGCAAATCCCGAGCCCTCCGCCGTCTCGGGCTTCGCCGGCGTCGAGCCGTGGACCAAGTCCGGCGGGTTTGAACCCGTTGACCAGGGGTTTGACCTCCCCTGGTTGACTGACGTGTGGGCCAGGCCCCTTTTAATTAGTGTTAGATTTAGTTAGTCCTAATTAACTTAGTTAAGTAAATTAGACACTGACATGCGGGCCCAGGCTCTAATTAACTTAAGTTAGTTAATTAGTCACTGACCAGTGGGTCCCACTGGTCAGGTTTGACCCGGACGCACCCTGTTGACTTGCTGACGTCACACCGACGTCATGCTGACGTAGTAAATGCTTTTCTGGTTTTTCTTATTTTGAAATGATTTAGAAATTCCAGAAATTGTCCAAAACTTCTAAAAATCATAGAAATTCAACCGTAACTCCAAATGAAATAAATTATATATGTAAAACTATCAGAAAAATTCAAGGAATCCGTCTGTACCATTTTCATGCATGTTTGAACAATGTTTGTCCTCTGTTTTGGACAAAACAAATAAAGGGCATTTAAATAATCATATATGGGGTTGGAATTTGAATCTTGTACTCAAACCAACTTCATTTAAATCATAGCTAGTTGCATTAGCTCAAACCACAGCATATTGACATGTCATGATCATGCATCATATTGTGCATTGCATTGATTGTGTTTCTTTCTCCTGTTGCCGGTATTTGTCCCCTCTCGATAGACGTTGTACCGACGATGTGATCATTGACACTGATGAAGACCCAATGATATCTTCAGAAGTGCCAGGCAAGCACAACCCCCTTGTTCATTCCGATACAAGCCCACTCTCTCGCTCCTGCTCTCTTTTACTGCATTAGGACAACAACGATTCATCTGTTACTTGTTGCGGTAGTTGAACCCCTTATCCTCTGCATGACCTGTCATTGCCACAGTAAATAGATGAAACCCACTAGCATGAGTAGGAGTTGTTTGAGCCCTGATGTGCCTACTCATTCATGCTTGTTGTCATGCCTGCTACTGCTTAGAGTTGAGTCAGGTCCGATTCATCGGGGATGAATCGGAGGTGTGTAAACATGTCCTACTGTTGAGAGCTAAGTGTGTGAACACGATTTGGTAAAGGTAGCGGTGAGAGGCCATGCAGCAGTACATGGTGGGTTGTCTCATTGAAACCGTCCTCAGGAACTGAGTTCTGTGTCTGTGATCCATGAACAGCTACTACCACACGTTGGGCCCTGAAATATGACCCCGCTCGACTTACTGACCCCTCTCGTCCTCTGTCCAGGAGTTGCAATTAGTTTTTGGTGTTTATAGGATATGTGTTGGCGGCCGTGCATAGCGCTGACCCTAGGGGTGGGCTATGATGCGGTAGATACACTGTGGCACGGTGTACCGGGCGCCCGTTTGGTGTCTCGAGAACCCTGCACACATCGTTTGGGGCTGTGAGCGAAACTCCGGCCGAATCTCCTCGCAGATGGAACCCGAATAGGCGATAAACCTGGACTAGAGACTTGTGTGGTTAGTCAGGTCGTGGTCTACACCCACGTCGGCTTTCGCTTGAAGTCTGCCGAGCACATGTCGTGTGCAGACGCTAAGTGGTGGAAACATGTGTGACGAAGTACACCCCTGCAGGGTTATAAATGATCTATTCGAATAGCCGTGAACGCGGTAAAGGACTTCTGGGTTGCCTATAACAGTTCATAGACAAGTGAAAGTGGATACTCTAAAACTCGCAAGATAAGTGTGAGTGCTATGGATGGCCTTCTCGTAGGGAGACGAGAGCGGATCCATAGTGGTGTATTGATTGGTGAATGTGTGGACTCGTGTGCGCCACCTCAAAAGAGTTGCTTGCAATCGTAGTTCAGTTTAGCCACTGAGTCAAAGCTGGCTTGCTGCAGTTAAACTCCACCACCCCCCCCTTGTTGATACCGATGCATATGTAGTTTAGTTCTGATGTAAGTCTTGCTGAGTACCTTTGTACTCACGTTTGCTTAATTTATGTTTTGCAGAGAGACTTCAGTCTCGCTAGTAGTTCCGCGTGGACTTCGACGTTTAGCTTGATACCTCAGCTACGATCTTGTGCCCTCGGCAGGATTTGGTAGATAGTTAGGCTTCTTAGCCTTTTTCTTTTATAGATGTCTGTACTCAGACATGTTAAGCTTCCGCATGTGCTTTGCATTGTATGCTATGATTGTTGGGTCATGAGACCCATGTTTGTAATATCTGGCTCTACGGAGCCTAATGAATTAATACTTGAGTTGTAGAGTTATGTTGTGATGCCATGTTGTATTTACACATATCGAGCATATTGTGTGCATGATTGAAATGCTTGGTATGTGTGGGATCCGACTATCTGGTTGTTTATCCTTCGCAGCCTTTCTTATGGGGAAATGTAGTCTAGTGTTCCTCGAGCCATAGTAGTCCGCTACAACCCGGTTCACCGGAGTCCTGCTAGCCCAGCACTACTGTTCAGGACACTTGACTGGCCGGCATGTGTTTCACTTCGTCCCTATGTCTGTCCCTTCGGGGAAATGTCACACAGTGATTTCCGGAGTCCTACCTAGCCTGCTATAGCCCGGGGTCCCCGGAGTCCTGTTAGCCCAGTGCTACAGCCCGGAATCACTCGTTGATGACCGACATGTTCGATGTGATTCATGTATGCCTGTCTCCATAGGTCTGTGCCGCTTTGGGTTCGCGACTAGCCATGTCGGCCCGGGTTCTCTGTCATATGGATGCTAGCGACACTATCATATACGTGAGCCAAAAGGCGCAAATGGTCCCGGGCCAGGTAAGGTGGCACCCGTGGAAATACCGTGCGTGAGGCCACAAAGTGATATGATGTGTTACATGCTAGATCGGTGTGACCTAGGATCGGGGTCCCGACATCCAACCGATCTAGTACCGAACGTACAACACCTCTGAGTAAAGCACACGTTCAGCTTGATGACGTCCCTCGAACTCTTGATCCAGCAAAGGGTTGAGGGAGAGTTTCGTCAACATGACAGCGTGGTGACGGTGATGGTGATGTGATTTGCGCAGGGCTTCGCCTAAGCACTACGACGCTATGACCGAAGGAGTAAGTTGTGGATGGGGGCACCACACACGACTAAGAGAACAATTGTTGTGCTATGGGGTGCCCCCTGCCCCCGTATATAAAGGAGGAGGGGAGGATGCCACCAGCCTAGAGGGGTGCACCATGGGGGAAAACCGAATAGGACTCCAAGTCCTATGGCTCCCCTTCCTTTCTTATGGAGGGGGAAAAGGGGAAGGGAGAGGGAAGAGGAGAAGGAAAGGGGGCACGCCTCTCCCCTAGTCCAATTCGGACTCCCTATGGTGTTGGGGAACGCAGTAATTTCAAAAAATTTCCTACGCACACGCAAGATCATGGTGATGCACAGCAACGAGAGGGGAGAGTGTTGTCTACGTACCAACGCAGACCGACTGCGGAAGCGATCACACAACGTAGAGGAAGTGGTCGTACGTCTTGTTCCCGATCCGACCGATCCAAGCACCGTTACTCCGGCACCTCCGAGTTCTTAGCACACGTTCAGCTCGATGACGTTCCTCGGGCTCCGATCCAGCAAAGCGTCGAGGAAGAGTTCCGTCAGCACGACGGCGTGGTGACGATCTTGATGTACTACCGACGCAGGGCTTCGCCTAAGCACTGTAACGGTATGATCGAGGTGGAATTTGGTGGCAGGGGGCACCGCACACGGCTAAGGAACGATCTCAAGGATCAACTTGTGTGTCTTGGGGTGTCCCCTGCCCCCGTATATAAAGGTTGGAGGGAGGGGGGCTGGCCGGCCAAAGAGGGGAGGCGCAGGAGGAGTCCTACTCCCACCGGGAGTAGGACTCCCCCCTCCAATCCTATTCCAACTAGGACTCCTTGGGAAAAAGGGAGAGGGAAAGAGAGAGAGGTGGCCGGCCACCTCTCCTAGTCCTAATAGGACTAGGGGAGGGGGGGAGGTGCGCAGCCCTCCTTGGCAGCCCCTTTCACATTTCCACAATGGCCCATGTAGGCCCATTTGGCTCCCGGGGGGTTCCGGTAACCCTCCCGGTAATCCGGTAAAATCCCGATTTCACCCGGAACACTTCCGATGTCCAAACATAGACTTCCAATATATCAATCTTTACGTCTCGACCATTTCGAGACTCCTCGTCATGTCCGTGATCTCATCCGGGACTCCGAACAACCTTCGGTACATCAAAATGCATAAACTCATAATAACTGTCATCGTAACGTTAAGCGTGCGGACCCTACGGTTCGAGAACAATGTAGACATGACCGAGACACATCTCCGGTCAATAACCAATAGCGGGACCTGGATGCTCATATTGGCTCCTACATATTCTACGAAGATCTTTATCGGTCAGACCGCATAACAACATACGTTGTTCCCTTTGTCATCGGTATGTTACTTGCCCGAGATTCGATCGTCGGTATCCAATACCTAGTTCAATCTCATTACTGGCAAGTCTCTTTACTCGTTCCGTAATACATCATCTCATAACTAACATCTTAGTTATTATGCTTGCAAGGCTTATGTGATGTGTATTACCGAGAGGTCCCAGAGATACCTCTCCGACAATCGGAGTGACAAACCCTAATCTTGAAATACGCCAACCCAACATCTACCATTGGAGACACCTGTAGTACTCCTTTATAATCACCCAGTTACGTTGTGACGTTTGGTAGTACCCAAAGTGTTCCTCCGGTAAACGGGAGTTGCATAATCTCATAGTTATAGGAACATGTATAAGTCATGAAGAAAGCAATAGCAACATACTAAACGATCGGGTGCTAAGCTAATGGAATGGGTCATGTCAATCAGATCATTCAACTAATGATGTGACCTCGTTAATCAAATAACAACTCTTTGTTCATGGTTAGGAAACATAACCATCTTTGATTAACGAGCTAGTCTAGTAGAGGCATACTAGTGACACTCTGTTGGTCTATGTATTCACACATGTATTATGTTTCCGGTTAATACAATTCTAGCATGAATAATAAACATTTATCATGATATAAGGAAATAAATAATAACTTTATTATTGCCTCTAGGGCATATTTCCTTCAGTCTCCCACTTGCACTAGAGTCAATAATCTAGATTACACAGTAATGATTCTAACACCCATGGAGTCTTGGTGCTGATCATGTTTTGCTCGTGGAAGAGGCTTAGTCAACGGGTCTGCAACATTCAGATCCGTATGTATCTTGCAAATCTCTATGTCTCCCACCTGGACTAAATCCCGGATGGAGTTGAAGCGTCTCTTGATGTGTTTGGTTCTTTTGTGAAATCTGGATTCCTTTGCCAAGGCAATTGCACCAGTATTGTCACAGAAGATTTTCATTGGACCCGATGCACTAGGTATGACACCTAGATCGGATATGAACTCCTTCATCCAGACTCCTTCGTTCGCTGCTTCCGAAGCAGCTATGTACTCCGCTTCACATGTAGATCCCGCTACGACGCTTTGTTTAGAACTGCACCAACTGACAGCTCCACCGTTTAAAGTAAACACGTATCCGGTTTGCGATTTAGAATCGTCCGGATCAGTGTCAAAGCTTGCATCAACGTAACCTCTTACGGTGAGCTCTTTGTCACCTCCATATACGAGAAACATATCCTTAGTCCTTTTCAGGTATTTCAGGATGTTCTTGACCGCTGTCCAGTGATCCACTCCTGGATTACTTTGGCACCTCCCTGCTAAACTTATGGCAAGGCACACATCAGGTCTGGTACACAGCATTGCATACATGATAGAGCCTATGGCTGAAGCATAGGGAACATCTTTCATTTTCTCTCTATCTTCTGCAGTGGTCGGGCATTGAGTCTGACTCAACTTCACACCTTGTAACACAGGCAAGAACCCTTTCTTTGCTTGATCCATTTTGAACTTCTTCAAAATCTTGTCAAGGTATGTGCTTTGTGAAAGTCCAATTAAGCGTTTTGATCTATCTCTATAGATTTTTATGCCTAATATGTAAGCAGCTTCCCCGAGGTCTTTCATCGAAAAACTTTTATTCAAGTATCCCTTTATGCTATCCAGAAATTCTATATCATTTCCAATGAGTAATATGTCATCCACATATAATATCAGAAATGCTACAGAGCTCCCACTCACTTTCTTGTAAATACAGGCTTCTCCAAAAGTCTGTATAAACCCAAATGCTTTGATCACACTATCAAAGCGTTTATTCCAACTCCGAGATGCTTGCACCAGTCCATAAATGGATCGCTGGAGTTTGCACACTTTGTTAGCTCCTTTTGGATCGACAAAACCTTCGGGTTGCATCATATACAACTCTTCTTCCAGAAATCCATTCAGGAATGCGGTTTTTACATCCATTTGCCAAATTTCATAATCATAAAATGCGGCAATTGCTAACATGATTCTGACAGACTTAAGCATCGCTACGGGTGAGAAAGTCTCATCGTAGTCAACTCCTTGAACTTGTCGAAAACCTTTTGCGACAAGTCGAGCTTTGTAGATAGTAACATTACCATCAGCGTCAGTCTTTTTCTTAAAGATCCATTTATTCTCAATTGCTTGCCGATCATCGGGCAAGTCAACCAAAGTCCATACTTTGTTCTCATACATGGATCCCATCTCAGATTTCATGGCTTCAAGCCACTTTGCGGAATCTGGGCTCACCATCGCTTCTTCATAGTTCGTAGGTTCATCATGATCTAGTAGCATGACTTCCAGAACAGGATTACCGTACCACTCTGGTGCGGATCTTACTCTGGTTGATCTACGAGGTACAGTAGTATCTTGATCTAAAGTTTCATGATCATCATCATTAACTTCCTCTCTTATTGGTGTAGGTCTCACAGAAACAGTTTTCTGTGATGTACTATTTCCCAATAACGGAGTAGGTACAGTTACCTCGTCAAGTTCTACTTTCCTCCCACTCACTTCTTTCGAGAGAAACTCCTTCTCAAGAAAGTTTCCGAATTTAGCAACAAAAGTCTTGCCTTCGGATCTGTGATAGAAGGTGTATCCAATAGTTTCCTTTGGATATCCTATGAAGACACACTTCTCCGATTTAGGTTCGAGCTTATCAGGTTGAAGCTTTTTCACATAAGCATCGCAGCCCCAAACTTTAAGAAACGACAACTTTGGTTTCTTGCCAAACCATAGTTCATAAGGCGTCGTCTCAACGGATTTAGATGGTGCCCTATTTAACGTGAATGCGGCCGTCTCTAAAGCATAACCCCAAAATGATAGCGGTAAATCAGTAAGAGACATCATAGATCGCACCATATCTAGTAAAGTACGATTACGACGTTCGGACACACCATTACGTTGTGGTGTTCCGGGTGGCGTGAGTTGCGAAACTATTCCACAATTTTCAAATGTACACCAAACTCGTAACTCAAATATTCTCCTCCACGATCAGATCGTAGAAACTTTATTTTCTTGTTACGATGATTTTCAACTTCACTCTGAAATTCCTTGAACTTTTCAAATGTTTCAGACTTATGTTTCATTAAGTAGATATACCCATATCTGCTTAAATCATCTGTGAAGGTGAGAAAATAACGATATCCGCCACGAGCCTCAATATTCATCGGACCACATACATCGGTATGTATGATTTCCAATAAATCTGTTGCTCTCTCCATAGTACCGGAGAACGGTGTTTTAGTCATCTTGCCCATGAGGCACGGTTCGCAAGTACCAAGTGATTCATAATCAAGTGGTTCCAAAAGCCCATCAGTATGGAGTTTCTTCATGCGCTTTACACCGATATGACCTAAACGGCAGTGCCACAAATAAGTTACACTATCATTATCAACTCTGCATCTTTTGGCTTCAACATTATGAATATGTGTATTACTACTATCGAGATTCAATAAGAATAGACCACTTTTCAAGGGTGCATGACCATAAAAGATATTACTCATATAAATAGAACAACCATTATTCTCTGATTTAAATGAATAACCGTCTCGCATCAAACAAGATCCAGATATAATGTTCATGCTCAACGCTGGCACCAAATAACAATTATTTAGGTCTAATATTAATCCCGAAGGTAGATGTAGAGGTAGCGTGCCGACCGCGATCACATCGACTTTGGAACCGTTTCCCACGCGCATCGTCACCTCGTCCTTTGCTAGTGTCCGCTTATTCTGTAGTCCCTGTTTCGAGTTGCAAATATTAGCAACAGAACCAGTATCAAATACCCAGGTGCTACTGCGAGCATTAGTAAGGTACACATCAATAACATGTATATCACATATACCTTTGTTCACCTTGCCATCCTTCTTATCCGCCAAATACTTGGGGTAGTTCCGCTTCCAGTGACCAGTCTGCTTGCAGTAGAAGCACTCAGTTTCAGGCTTGGGTCCAGACTTGGGTTTCTTCTCTTGAGCATCAACTTTCTTGCCGTTCTTCTTGAAGTTCCCTTTCTTCTTCCCTTTGCCCTTTTTCTTGAAACTAGTGGTTTTGTTAACCATCAACACTTGATGCTCCTTCTTGATTTCTACCTCTGCAGCTTTCAGCATAGCGAAGAGCTCGGGAATAGTCTTGTTCATCCCTTGCATATTATAGTTCATCACAAAGCTCTTGTAGCTTGGTGGCAGTGATTGGAGAATTCTGTCAATGACGCAATCATCCGGAAGTGTAACTCCCAATTGAATCAAGTGATTATTATACCCAGACATTTTGAGTATATGCTCACTGACAGAACTGTTCTCCTCCATCTTGCAGCTATAGAACTTATTGGAGACTTCATATCTCTCAATCCGGGCATTTGCTTGAAATATTAACTTCAACTCCTGGAACATCTCATATGCTCCATGACGTTCAAAACGTCGTTGAAGTCCCGGTTCTAAGCCGTAAAGCATGGCACACTGAACTATTGAGTAGTCATCAGCTTTGCTCTGCCAGACGTTCATAACTTCTGGTGTTGCTCTTGCAGCAGGCCTGGCACTCGGCGGTGCTTCCAGGACGTAATTCTTCTGTGCAGCAATGAGGATAATCCTCAGGTTACGGACCCAGTCCGTGTAATTGCTACCATCATCTTTCAACTTTGCTTTCTCAAGGAACGCATTAAAATTCAACGGAACAACAGCACGAGCCATCTATCTACAATCAACATAAACAAGCAAGATACTATCAGGTACTAAGTTCATGATAATTTTTAAGTTCAGTTAATTTACTTAAGAACTCCCACTTAGATAGACATCCCTCTAATCCTCTAAGTGATCACGTGATCCAAATCAACTAAACCATAACCGATCATCACGTGAGATGGAGTAGTTTTCAATGGTGAACATCAATATGTTGATCATATCTACTATATGATTCACGCTCGACCTTTCGGTCTCCGTGTTCCGAGGCCATATCTGTATATGCTTGGCTCGTCAAGTATAACCTGAGTATTCCGCGTGTGCAACTGTTTTGCACCCGTTGTATTTGAACGTAGAGCCTATCACACCCGATCATCACGTGGTGTCTCAGCACGAAGAACTTTTGCAACGGTGCATACTCAGGGAGAACACTTCTTGATAATTTAGTGAGAGATCATCTTATAATGCTACCGTCAATCAAAGCAAGATAAGATGCATAAAAGGATAAACATCACATGCAATCAATATAAGTGATATGATATGGCCATCATCATCTTGTGCTTTGTGATCTCCATCTCCGAAGCACCATCATGATCACCATCGTCACCGGCGCGACACCTTAATCTCCATCGTAGCATCGTTGTCGTCTCGCCAATCTTATGCTTCCACGACTATCACTACCGCTTAGTAAT
This sequence comes from Triticum monococcum, assembly GCA_034509565.1. NCBI lineage: Eukaryota > Viridiplantae > Streptophyta > Magnoliopsida > Poales > Poaceae > Triticum > Triticum monococcum. Next base: position 395,500,381 of record CM067845.1, on the reverse strand, counting down.
AAAGTAAAGCATTACATCGCGATTGCATTGCATACAATAAAGCGACAACCATATGGCTCCTGCCAGTTGCCGATAACTCGGTTACAAAACATGATCATCTCATACAATAAAATCAGCATCATGCCTTGACCATATCACATCACAACATGCCCTGCAAAAACAAGTTAGACGTCCTCTACTTTGTTGTTGCAAGTTTTACGTGGCTGCTACGGGCTTAAGTAAGAACTCATCTCACCTACGCATCAAAACCACAACGATAGTTCGTCAAATAGACTCCATTTTAACCTTCTCAAGGACCGGGCGTCGTCACACTTGGTTCAACTAAAGTTGGAGAGGCAGTCTTCCGCAAGCCATCTATGTGCAAAGCACGTCGAGGGAACCGGTCTCGCGTAAGAGTACGCGTAAGGTTGGTCCGGATCGTCTCGTCCAACAATACCGCCGAACCAAAGTATGACATGCTGGTAGGCAGTATGACTTGTATCGCCCACAACTCACTTGTGTTCTACTCGTGCATATAACATCAAACCATAAAAACCTAGGCTCGGATGCCACTGTTGGGGAACGCAGTAATTTCAAAAAATTTCCTACGCACACGCAAGATCATGGTGATGCACAGCAACGAGAGGGGAGAGTGTTGTCTACGTACCAACGCAGACCGACTGCGGAAGCGATCACACAACGTAGAGGAAGTGGTCGTACGTCTTGTTCCCGATCCGACCGATCCAAGCACCGTTACTCCGGCACCTCCGAGTTCTTAGCACACGTTCAGCTCGATGACGTTCCTCGGGCTCCGATCCAGCAAAGCGTCGAGGAAGAGTTCCGTCAGCACGACGGCGTGGTGACGATCTTGATGTACTACCGACGCAGGGCTTCGCCTAAGCACTGTAACGGTATGATCGAGGTGGAATTTGGTGGCAGGGGGCACCGCACACGGCTAAGGAACGATCTCAAGGATCAACTTGTGTGTCTTGGGGTGTCCCCTGCCCCCGTATATAAAGGTTGGAGGGAGGGGGGCTGGCCGGCCAAAGAGGGGAGGCGCAGGAGGAGTCCTACTCCCACCGGGAGTAGGACTCCCCCCTCCAATCCTATTCCAACTAGGACTCCTTGGGAAAAAGGGAGAGGGAAAGAGAGAGAGGTGGCCGGCCACCTCTCCTAGTCCTAATAGGACTAGGGGAGGGGGGGAGGTGCGCAGCCCTCCTTGGCAGCCCCTTTCACATTTCCACAATGGCCCATGTAGGCCCATTTGGCTCCCGGGGGGTTCCGGTAACCCTCCCGGTAATCCGGTAAAATCCCGATTTCACCCGGAACACTTCCGATGTCCAAACATAGACTTCCAATATATCAATCTTTACGTCTCGACCATTTCGAGACTCCTCGTCATGTCCGTGATCTCATCCGGGACTCCGAACAACCTTCGGTACATCAAAATGCATAAACTCATAATAACTGTCATCGTAACGTTAAGCGTGCGGACCCTACGGTTCGAGAACAATGTAGACATGACCGAGACACATCTCCGGTCAATAACCAATAGCGGGACCTGGATGCCCATATTGGCTCCTACATATTCTACGAAGATCTTTATCGGTCAGACCGCATAACAACATACGTTGTTCCCTTTGTCATCGGTATGTTACTTGCCCGAGATTCGATCGTCGGTATCCAATACCTAGTTCAATCTCGTTACTGGCAAGTCTCTTTACTCGTTCCGTAATACATCATCTCATAACTAACATCTTAGTTATTATGCTTGCAAGGCTTATGTGATGTGTATTACCGAGAGGGCCCAGAGATACCTCTCCGACAATCGGAGTGACAAACCCTAATCTTGAAATACGCCAACCCAACATCTACCATTGGAGACACCTGTAGTACTCCTTTATAATCACCCAGTTACGTTGTGACGTTTGGTAGTACCCAAAGTGTTCCTCCGGTAAACGGGAGTTGCATAATCTCATAGTTATAGGAACATGTATAAGTCATGAAGAAAGCAATAGCAACATACTAAACGATCGGGTGCTAAGCTAATGGAATGGGTCATGTCAATCAGATCATTCAACTAATGATGTGACCTCGTTAATCAAATAACAACTCTTTGTTCATGGTTAGGAAACATAACCATATTTGATTAACGAGCTAGTCTAGTAGAGGCATACTAGTGACACTCTGTTGGTCTATGTATTCACACATGTATTATGTTTCCGGTTAATACAATTCTAGCATGAATAATAAACATTTATCATGATATAAGGAAATAAATAATAACTTTATTATTGCCTCTAGGGCATATTTCCTTCATATGGAAGGGGTTGTGGCCACCCCTTGTTGGGGTGCCTCCCCTCTCCCCTATGGCCCATGTAGGCCCATTACTTTCCCCGGGGGGTTCGGGTAACCCCTCGGTGCTCCGAAAAATACACGAACCATTCTGAAACAATTATGGTGTCCGAATACCATCTTCCAATATATCAATCTTTACCTCTCGACCATTTCGAGACTCCTTGTCATGTCCGTGATCTCATCCGGGACTCCAAACAATCTTCGGTCACCAAAACACATAACTCATAATACAAATCGTCATCGAACGTTAAGCGTGTGGACCCTACGGGTTCGAGAACTATGTAGACATGACCGAGACACATCTCCGATAAATAACCAATAGCAGAACCTGGATGCTCATATTGGTTCCTACATATTCCACAAAGATCTTTACCGGTCAAACCGCAATGACAACATACGCAATTCCCTTTGTCATCGGTATGTTACTTGCCCGAGATTCGTTCGTTGGTATCATCATACCTAGTTTAATCTCATTACCAGCATGCCTCTTTACTCGTTCCATAATGCATCATCCCGCAACTAACTCATTAGTCACATTGCTTGCAAGGCTTATCATGATGTGCATTACCGAGAGGGCCCAGAGATACCTCTCCGATACTCAGAGTGACAAATCCTAATCTCGGTCTATACCAACCCAACAAACACCTTTAGAGACACCTGTAGAGCATCTTTATAATCACCCAGTTACGTTGTGACGTTTGATAGCACACAAGGTGTTCCTATGGTATTCGGGGGTTGCATAATCTCATAGTCAAAGGAATATGTATAAGTCATGAAGAAAGCAATAGCAATAAAACCTAACAATCATTATGCTAACCTAACGGATGGGTCTTGTCCATCACATCATTCTCCTAATGATGTGATCCCGTTCATCAAATGACAACACATGTCTATGGTCAGTAAACTTAACCATCTTTGATTGACGAGCTAGTCAAGTAGAGGCATACTAGGGACACTGTGTTTTGTCTATGTATTCACACATGTATCAAGTTTCCGGTTAATACAATTCTAGCATGAATAATAAACATTTATCTGGATATAAGGAAATATAAATAACAACTTTATTATTGCCGCTAGGGCATATTTCCTTCAGTCTCCCACTTGCACTAGAGTTAATAATCTAGATTACATTGTAATGATTGTAACACCCATGGAGTCTTGGTGCTAATCATGTTTTGCTCGTGGAAGAGGCTTAGTCAATGGGTCTGCAACATTTAGATCCATATGTATTTTGCAAATCTCTGTCTCTTCCTTGACTTTATTGCGGATGGAGTTGAAGCGTCTCTTGATGTGTTTGGTTCTCTTGTGAAATCTGGATTCCTTCACTAAGGCAATTGCTCCAGTATTGTCACAAAAGATTTCATTAGACCTGATGCACTTGGTATTACACCTAGATCAGATACGAACTCCATCCAGACTCATTCATTTGCTGCTTCCGAAGCAGCTATATACTCCGCTTCACACGTAGATCCCACCACGACACTCTGCTTGGAACTGCACCAGCTGACAGCTCCACCATTCCATATAAGTACGTATTCGGTTTGCGACTTAGAGTCATCCAGATCAGTGTCAAAGCTAGCATCGACGTAACCATTTACAACAAGCTCTTTGTCAACTCCATAAACGAGAAACATATCCTTAGTCCTTTTCAGGTATTTCAGGATGTTCTTGACCGTTGTCCAGTGATCCACTCCTGGATTACTTTGGTACCTCCCTGCTAAACTTATAGCAAGGCACACATCAGGTCTGGTACACAACATTGCATACATGATAGAACCCATGGCTCAAGCATAGGGAATGGCTTTCATTTTCTCTCTATCTTCTGCAGTGGTCGGGCATTGAGTCTGACTGAACTTCACACATTGTAACACAGGTAAGAACCCTTTCTTTGACTGATCCATTTTGAACTTCTTCAAAACATTATCAAGGTATGTGCTTTGTGAAAGTCCAATTAAGCGTCTTGACCTATCTCTATAGATCTTGATGCCCAATATATAAGCAGCTTCACCGAGGTATTTCATTGAAAAATTCTTATTCAAGTATCCTTTTATGCTATCCAGAAATTCTATATCATTTCCAATCAATAATATGTCATCCACATATAATATTAGAAATGCTACAGAGCTCCCACTCACTTTCTTGTAAATACAGGCTTCTCCAAAAGTCTGTATAAAACCATATGCTTTGATCACACTATCAAAGCGTATATTCCAACTTCGAGAGGCTTACACCAGTCCATAAATGGATCGCTGGAGCTTGCTGACACGTCTCCAATGTATCTATAATTTTTGATTGCTCCATGCTATTATATTATCTGTTTTGGATGTTTAATGGGCTTTAATCTACCTTTTTATATCATTTTTGGGGCTAACCTATTAACCGAAATCCCAGTGCAAATTGTTGTTTTTTTGCCTATTTCAGTGTTTCGCAGAAAAGGAATATCAAACGAAATGAAACCTTCGCGAGGATATTTTTTGGAACAAACGTGATCCAGGAGACTTGGAGTGGACTTCAAGGAAGCAACGAGGCGGCCACGAGGTAGGAGGGCCTGCCCAGGGGGGTGGGCGCGCCCCCCACCCTTGTGGTTCCCTCGCAACTCCACCGACCTGCTTCTTTCACCTATATATACTCTCGTACCCTGAAACCTGCGGGGAGAGCCACAAAACACCTTTTCCACTGCCACAACCTTCTGTACCCATGAGATCCCATCTTGGGGCCTTTTTCGGCGATCTGCCGGAGGGGGATTCAATCACGTAGGGCTTCTACATCAACACCATAGCCTCTCCGATGATGTGTGAGTAGTTTACCACAGACCTTCGTGTCCTAGATGGCTTCTTCTCTCTCTTTGGATCTCAATACAAAGTTCTCCTCGATCTTCTTGGAGATATATTCGATGTAACTCTTTTTGCGGTGTGTTTGCCGAGATCCAATGAATTGTGGGTTTATGAACTTGATTATCTATGAATATTATTTGATTCTTCTCTGAATTCTTATATGCATGATTTGATATCTTTGCAAGTCTCTTTGAATTACCAGTTTGGTTTGGCCTACTAGATTGATCTTTCTTGCAATGGGAGAAGTGCTTAGCTTTGGGTTCAATCTTGCGGTGTCCTTTCCCAGTGACAGTAGGGGAAGCAAGGCACGTATTGTATTGTTGCCATCGAGGATAAAAAGATGTGGTTTATATCATATTGCTTGAGTATATCCCTCTACATCATGTCATCTTGCCTAATGCGTTACTCTGTTCTTATGAACTTAATACTCTAGATGCATGCTGGATAGTGGTCGATGTGTGGAGTAATAGTAGTAGATGCAGAATCGTTTCGGCCTACTTGTCATGGACATGATGCCTATATTCATGATCATTGCCTTAGATATCATCATAACTATGCGCTCTTCTATCAATTGCTCGGCAGTAATTTGTTCACCCACCGTAATACATGCTATCTTGAGAGAAGCCACTAGTGAAACCTATGGCCCCGGGTCTACTTTACATCATATAAGTTTCCAATCTACAATTCTAGTTTACTATCTATTTTGCAATCTTTATTTTCCAATCTATATCATAAAATACCTAAAATATTTATGTTATTATCTCTATCAGATCTCACTCTTGTAAGTGACTGTGAAGGGATTGACAACCCCTTTATCGCGTTGGTTGCGAGGTTCTTGTTTGTTTGTGCAGGTACTAGGGGACTTGAGTGTAGTCTCCTATTGGATTGATACCTTGGTGAAGCAACTATCCCTAGGTGGTTTTGGTAATTCATAACAACATATAGCTCATTGAGCTAATGCTATTCCAAGATGATCATTTCAGGAAAGCTCAATGATTGGCATGGCATGGATGGTGAAAGTGGAACCCTCAAAATGCTAAGGACAAAGGATTGGCTCTAGCTCATATGCTCAAGACTCTTCATTTTACATTTTAGTGGTCCAAGATCACATTGAGTCCATAGGAAAAGCCAATACTATCAAGGAGGGATGAGGTGTTTTTTAATGAGCCTCTTGCTCCATGTGCTTAATGATATGCTCCAAAATCCTTAGCTACTTTCCCATATCCACATTTGACCTAAACCCAAAGCCAAACTCGGCCCTACCGACTCTTTCAACCCGGCGCCACTGAGTTTCACTTGTCATAGCCATTGCCAAACCCTAAGCAAATCGGTTCTACCGATAGGGATCTCGGTCTCACCAAGATCGGATTGCAATTTCTCTGTTTCCTTTTCATAACTTTGCGGTCTCACCGAAAGAGCGGATCGGTCCCACCGAGATTGCAATGTAAACTCACTGTTTCCTTTTCGTAACATTTCGGTCTCACCGAGAAGAGCGAATCGGTCCCACCGAGTTTGCCTGACCAACCCTCTGGCTAGCTTATTACCAAATCGGTCTCATCGAGTTTGTGTAATCGGTCTCACCGAGATTACGTTATGCCCTAACCCTAACCATATCGGTCCTACCGAGTTGCATGTCAGTCCCACCGAAAATCTCTAACGGTCACTAGGTTTACTATTTCGGTCCGACCGAGTTTGTTGATTTGGTCCCACCGAGATTGGCAAATTGTGTGTAACGGCTGGATTTTGTGTGGAGGCTATATATACCCCTCCACCTCCTCTTCACTCATGGAGAGAGCCATCAGAACACATCTACACTTCCAACTCATATGTTCTGAGAGAGAACCACCTACTCATGTGTTGAGGCCAAGATATTCCATTCCTACCACGTGAATCTTGATCTCTAGCCTTCCCCAAGTTGCTTTCCACTCAAATCTTCTTTCCACCAAATCCAAATCCTGTGAGAGAGTGTTGAGTGTTGGGGAGACTATCATTTGAAGCACAAGAGCAAGGAGTTCATCATCAACACACCATTTGTTACTTCTTGGAGAGTGGTGTCTCCTAGATTGGCTAGGTGTCACTTGGGAGCCTCCGACAAGATTGTGGAGTTGAACCAAGGAGTTTTTAAGGGCAAGGAGATCGCCTACTTCGTGAAGATCTACCGCTAGTGAGGCAAGTCCTTCGTGGGCGATGGCCATGGTGGGATAGACAAGGTTGCTTCTTCGTGGACCCTTCGTGGGTGGAGCCCTCCGTGGACTCGCGCAACCGTTACCCTTCGTGGGTTGAAGTCTCCATCAACATGGATGTAGGATAGCACCACCTATCCGAACCACGGGAAAAACATCCGTGTCTCCAATTGCGTTTGAATTCTCCAAACCCTTCCCTTTACATTCTTGCAAGTTGCATGCTTTACTTTCCGCTGCCAATATACTCTTTGCATGCTTGCTTGAATTGTGTGATGATTGCTTGACTTGTCCTAAAATAGCTAAAATCTGACAAGAACTAAAATTGGGAAAAGGCTAAGTTTTTATTTGGTCAAGTAGTCTAATCACCCCCCTCTAGACATACTTTCGATCCTACAAGTGGTATCAGAGCTTTGGTCTCCATTTGCTTTGATTTCCATAGCTTTTGGTGGTCATAGCCTTGGTTTCAAAACCTAGGAGAGTATGGCGTCTAGCGAGGGAAATTATCACCATAGAGGTCCTTACTTTGATGGCACTAATTTTGCTAGTTGGAAGCACAAAATGAAAATGCATATTCTTGGACATAACCCCGCCGTTTGGGCTATTGTGTGTGTTGGTTTGCAAGGTGACTTCTTTGATGGGAGAGAACCAAACCGTGAAGCTACTGCGGATGAGTTGAAGATGTTGCAATACAATTCTCAAGCTTGTGATATTCTCTTCAACGGATTGTGCCCCGAAGAATTCAACAAAATCAGCCGTCTTGAGAATGCAAAGGAAATTTGGGGCACTTTGATTGATATGCACGAAGGTACCGACTCTGTCAAGGAATCCAAATTGGATGTGCTTCAAAGTCAACTTGACAAGTTCAAAATGAAGGATGGTGAAGGTGTCGCTGAAATGTACTCTAGGCTTGCTCTCATCACAAATGAGATTGCCGGCTTAGGAAGTGAAGAGATGACCGATAGATTCATCATCAAGAAGATTCTAAGAGCCTTGGATGGAAAATATGATACCGTGTGCACATTGATCCAAATGATGCCCATTTACAAAGATCTCAAGCCAACGGAGGTAATTGGAAGAATTGTTGCTTATGAGATGTAACTTAAGGATAAAGAGGAACTTCACAACAAATCAAGTGGTGCCTACAAAGCCTCATGTGAAGCCCCTACATCGTCAAGTGAGAAACAAAACTTCAATGAAGAATTGAGCTTAATGGTGAAAAACTTCAACAAGTTCTACAAGAGTAGAAGCAAAGATAGAAGCTCCAAGTCAAGGTCCTACAATGACAAAAGATCTTCTAGTCGAGAGCGAAACTGCTACAATTGTGGAAGACCCGGACACTATTCCAATGAGTGTACGGCTCCCTACAAGAGAAGAGAAGACTCTCCAAAAAGAAGAAGCAAAAGAGAAGAATCACCACCAAGAGAGAGAAGGAGTAGAGATGATCGTTATGAACGAAGACACTCACGGTGAAGCAAGGATTCGGAAAGGAAGGAAAAATCATCAAGGAGCTACACAAAACGAAGACATCAGGCTCATGTTGGTGAATGGGTATCCGGCTTCGACTCCGACTACCACTCCGAGAGAAGTTATCACTCCGATTTCGAATATACTCAAGATGAAGGTGTTGCCGGTCTAGCACTTGTCTCAACCAACTCCTACGATATATTTGACTCACCAAATGAAGGAATTGGAAGATGCTTCTTGGCCAAAGGTCCTAAGGTAACACACCCCGAGTATGTTGATTTTAATAGTGATGAAGATGACTTGTTAGGTGATGATGATTTACTTGTTGACAACTCTAGTGATGAATACTATGATGAAACGTCAATTAATCATGCTAATCAAGATAAAACGAATGACAATGATAAGGAGAAGATTGAGGCTCTAACTAAAGAACTAAACACTCTTAAGTTAGCTCATGAAACTATCTTCGAAGATCATCGAGAACTTTTAAGAGCTCATGAGAAGTTACGCTTTGAAAAGCTCAATCTTGAGCAAGAGCATGAGTTTTTAAAGGCAATCAATGATGATCTCCGCCAGAAAAGTTCTTCTTACATTGCCAAGTGTTTACTCTTATCCACTTACATGCCTCAAGTCAAGTCTAGTAACAAGAACAAGAAAGATTCTTCCTCTAGTAGTAACAATGATCATGCTAAATCCAATATTGTTGCTTCTAATAGTTCTCTTGATTCCACTAATGATTCTCTTAGCCAAGTTACACTTGAGCAAGAAAATAGCTTATTGAAGGGAATTATAGAGAAAGGAGTGTACAAAAGCCTTGCCGGGAGTAAGCAATTTGAGGAAATTGTGCGCAAGCAAGGAAGGCACCAGAAGAATCAAGGTGTTGGTTTTGAACGAAAGTTCAATGCCAATGGAGTTGAGTGGGAAGAAGATCAATACCCCAAGACAAAGTTTGTTCCTCAACAAGAGAAGTATGATCCTACTTCCTTCAAGGGGACACAAGCTCAAGATGATCTTCCACCACAAGACTACAAGCAAAAAGGCAAGGACAAGCTTCAAGAGGAAATTGATGCTTTTGAAGAAGCTCCTAATACCTTAGTAAAGTGGATTCCCAAGACCACTTCAAGTTCCACTTCATCAAGTATGACTACAACTCCAAGGATTCCCATCAAGATGGTGTGGATCCAAAATAAGAATAACTAGAGAGTTCTTGAGGGTGACTCCGCCAACATACTTCACTCTTATCATTTTGGCAAGAACAAGTGCAATCAACTTCCACATCTTGCACTAGTTCAAGGAGTCACAAACCCTCTTGTTGGTAAGACAAGGGACAAGGTAACCTAAAAGTTTTCATGGACATCATCTTGTGTGTGCATCACTCTATGTCTATGGATATCCTTGTTTGTTCCTTGTGGGACTAACCCATGTAGGTATTGAAAGTGCAATTCACTCAAATGGATAGCTCCAAGTGATCTACATCAACATTGAGCATCCACATCTTCAACATCTATATGAAGTCATCATCGACAAAACCCAAGGTTAGTTCATCCCTCTTAGGGGGGATATCACATCTAGGGGGAGCTTTACTCTAAGACTTGAGCTAAAGACACTCTAAAGATGTGAACACAACAATGCTTTATGTAAAAGTGGTAACCGCACTTGAGCTTAAACAATGAGTATGACCTATGATCAAGTGTTCTCACTTGACTCCTAAGTCAATATACTCATATATAGATGACCTAGTCATCGCCAATTGCTTGATAGATGCTAGAATTGGTTGTGCATGCTTTGTCACATATTTCAATTGCCATTTTATTGTGTGAGCATGTTGGTTGCATATTTTACTCATTCGAGGACATCCACTTGTTGTTTTGATTGTTTGGTTTTATTTCCTTTTGCCAAGTGGATGGACAAGAATGCCTAAGAACCTCCTCTAGCTATCTATGCTTTTCTCGTCTCAAACTCTATTCATGCTACATCACAAAATTTGATCAGGTCAGATTCGAACCACTCTGTGTGAGGAGCACTCGGAGTCCCCGATTTGTCATAGACTTAAACTTCCAAAACCTCTTTATGATTCTCGGTCTGACCGATATCCTACTTTCGGTCCTACCGAGATCATTAAGTTGATCTGAATTTTCGATCTCGGTGCAACCGATTTGAACCATTCGGTCACACTGAGTTGCAATAACTGTATACAGTTTTGCATCTCAGTGCCACCGAATTGTTCCACTCGGTCACACCGACAGGGTCGGGCTATATATAGGCACGGGCAAAAATTTGGAAATTTCTCCGAACCCCTTTGCCCGCGCGATAGCTCGCTCTGCCAACATGGTCTCCGGATCGTCTCCTCGCCGCCAGCCGCCTCCAGTCGCTGGTCTCCATCGCCGTCAACGGAATTCAACCCCGCCGTTGCCGCCGTAGCGAGTCTCCGCCGAACTAGGGTATGGACTTGATCTTTGTGCTATCTCCAATCTGATTCCTAGCACATTGTGATCTTATTGTTTCTAGCCACGATTGAAACACTCCTATCCAGTCAATGCATTCGTAGAATAGGATTGATTAGGAAACTTTAGGGTTAGGTTTCCGCCGAAACCATCTCGGACCCACCGAGTTGAAAAACTCGGTCCCACCAATTTGGCTCATGCCATTGCACAAGTGAGACTCGGTCTGACCGAGAATTACTAATCGGTGTGACCGATTTTGGAACTTTGTGAAACCATAGCAGTCTCGGTGCCACCGAACCGTGACTCGGTCTGACAAAGTTCACTAGTTTAGGTTCCAAAACTGCTTCGGTATCACCGAGTTTAAAAATCGGTAGATCCAAAATGATTTCTATGGGAAACTAAAACTAAGATTTCGAATCATTCTTTTGCAAAAATCTCTGCATTTTGTGATGCTCATCCACTCTACCTCATCTATAAACTGTTCACAAGGTCAGCAGTCAGCTTGTTCATCATGTCAGATCAGAGTGATAGCCAAAACCCGTCAGAGCAGCAAGTGCACATGAGTGAGGGCACTAGTCCTTCCAGTTCCTCAGATGAAGGCAGCAGGAGCACTCCTAGTAACTTGTCAAAAGCTGCCACCAGACAGATGAAGAAAAGAACCTCAGAATCAGAGGATGAGGACTATGTGGCAGAAGAAGAAGCCACTTCCAAGAAAGTGGTTAAGAAGGAATACAGCACTACTGCTGCCACCAAGCCAGGCATGAAGCAAAAGGTTCCTGCAAAGAGAATTCCAATGTCTAAGGCCAGAGCATCTACTCAAGTCCCTTTGGGATCTGAACCCAAAGAGCCTGCTGTAGAAGGGAAGAAGAGGAAGGAGAGGATCAAAAAGACCACTGCTAGACTGCTTGGGAGATCCTCAATCATGAGAGATTCTGAAGAGGAAGAGGAAGAAGAGGTTGATGTACCAGCACCCAAGGCACAAAAGCTGATGGGTGATGCTATAAGATCAGGGGCTACTGCATCCAAGCCCAAGGAAGCACCCAAGGCTGCATCAAAGGCCAAGACAGCTCCAAAGAGGAACACAAGGAGCATACCAGCTGCTGAAAAGAACAAGGCCCCAGTGCCTGACACTGCAGAAGAAGAGGAAGGCCAAGTTCTTAGGAAGCTAAAGCCCAAGATCCCAGACCACAATGATGCTCATCTTGTGGCTGAGGACATGAAGATCAGAAGAGACTCAGGGCTGAGAAAGTGGAGAGCAGAAGATCCATATGCTACAAGAAGAAGAACTGCTGTTGACTATAGGTTCCACACTAAGGAACAACAGGACTTCTATGAGACAGTCTTGTTGGATAAGAAGCCCATTGTTTGTGACATGAGATGGGTAGATTGGCAGTTCATCAAGGACAATGAAGAGCACTATCCTGGAGTGCAAGACAGCTTCAAGGCTTATGGAGTAGCAGACTTTGTTGGGAAGAAGCTCACAAAGTGGAATGAAGAGCGGATCATGCAGTTCTACTCCACAGCACACTTCTATCCAGATGGAAGGATTGTGTGGATGTCTGAAGGTATGAGGTACCAATCAACAATTGCTGAGTGGGCACAGCTCATCAATGCCCCAGAGGAGCATGAGGATGACTTAGACATATATGCCAAGAAGAAGATGGACCACAACTCTATGTCCAACATGTACAAGGAAATTCCAAACAAGGCACTTGATACTTTCAAGTTTGGGTCTGTACATTATCTTCTGTCAGGGTTGCCAACTATCAATTGGATTTTGAGGCACACTCTGTTGCCCAAGTCAGGTGATCACAAGATGATTAGAGGCCATGCAATCAACTTGCTTCATATCTTTGATGTGCCACAGAAATTCAAAGTCATGAGCCTCATGGTAGAAACCATCAAAAGAACTGCAGCAGATCAGAAGAGGGGCTGTGGTTATGCCCCTCAGATCTAGGAGCTAATTAACTCCAAGATGGGCACATGCATATACCTATTGGACAAGGAACATTTGCCTATTCATCCAGATTTTGAAGATAATGAAGTTGTGATGGACAAGGATGATCCATCATCAGTTCATGCTCAAGCACAGAAGGAGAAGGCAAGGAAGGAGAAAGCTGCCAAGATGCCAACTCAAGAGGAGGCATCTGAGTATTTCCTGAAAAACAAGCAAGAGCAGCTTAGTCACTTGATTGCTTCCACACTGAGGATTGAGAAAGGACTGGCCACCCTCACTCAGAATCAGGTGAGCTTAGAGAGGATCATAGAACAAAAGTTCTATGACATGGATGTCAAAGTAACAGAGATTCAGTCTGCAGTGGAGCAAATTTAAGATGACATGCAGGAGAGGAGAGGGAAGACTACAACTGATGCATTTGCCAGAGTGCCACGAGCTCAGAGGTCGACTGCAGTGCCAGTTCCTGATACTAGAGCCACCACCTCAGCTCCAGCCACAGCACCAGCCCAACCAGCTCCAACATCTACTTCAGCTCCAGCTCCAACCACATCTACAGAAGCCTTCGTCCTTGGAGTGATCCAGACTCCACCACCACCAGAAGATCAAGCCTGAGAGTCGATCTAGCACTATGCATTTTCTAGGAACTTTTTGGTAACTTGTTGCCAAAGGGGGAGAAAAATGTATAGATCATAGGCTTCGAGAGAGAGAGAGAGAGAGTGTTGCCTTTATTCTCTCTTGCTTTATTTGTTTTGTTAACTTTGTTTGCTTTTGGTTGAGATACTTTGATATGCTTGTGAGACATTGATGATCATGTCTTTGATCATAAGCTACACTTATGCATGCTTGATATATCTTATCTATCTTATGTGATCATTCACTTTCTTTGGTGATGAGTGCATGAATTTCATTCTTATCTTTTTGAGCGCTCCACCAAGACGTATGTGACATGGAAGAGTAACCCATGACTCTAACTCCTTGTGCATTTGCAGTCCAAGGCAAATTTTAAATATGCACAAATTTAGGGGGAGCTCTTACTTATCACATACTTCTCAAAGCAACGATATATTTCACTCTTATTATTATTTGTCGAAGCTTTGATCTATATGTTGTCATCAATTACCAAAAAGGGTGAGATTGAAAGTGCAACTATCCCTAGGTGGTTTTGGTAATTCATAACAACATATAGCTCATTGAGCTAATGCTATTCCAAGATGATCATTTCAGGAAAGCTCAATGATTGGCATGGCATGGATGGTGAAAGTGGAACCCTCAAAATGCTAAGGACAAAGGATTGGCTCTAGCTCATATGCTCAAGACTCTTCATTTTACATTTTAGTGGTCCGAGATCACATTGAGTCAATAGGAAAAGCCAATACTATCAAGGAGGGATGAGGTGTTGCTTAATGAGCCTCTTGCTCCATGTGCTTAATGATATGCTCCAAAATCCTCAGCTACTTTCCCATATCCACATTTGACCTAAACCCAAAGCCAAACTCGGCCCTACCGATTCTTTCAACCCGGCGCCACCGAGTTTCACTTGTCATAGCCATTGCCAAACCCTAAGTAAATCGGTTCTACCGATAGGGATCTCGGTCTCACCGAGATGGGATTGCAATTTCTCTGTTTCCTTTTCGTAACTTTTCGGTCTCACCGAAAGAGCGGATCGGTCCCACCAAGATTGCAATGTAAACTCATTGTTTCCTTTTCGTAACATTTCGGTCTCACCGAGTTTGCTTGGCCAACCCTCTCGTTAGCTTATTACCAAATCGGTCTCACCGAGTTTGTGTAATCGGTCTCACCGAGATTACGTTATGCCCTAACCCTAACCATATCGGTCCTACCGAGTTGGATGTTAGTCGCACCGAAAATCTCTAACGGTCACTAGGTTTACTATTTCGGTCCGACCGAGTTTGTTGATTCGGTCCCACCGAGATTGGTAAATTGTGTGTAACGGTTGGATTTTGTGTGGAGGCTATATATACCCCTCCACCTCCTCTTCACTCGTGGAGAGAGCCATTAGAACACATCTACACTTCCAACTCATATGTTCCGAGAGAGAACCACCTACTCATGTGTTGAGGCCATGATATTCCATTCCTACCACATGAATCTTGATCTCTAGCCTTCCCCAAGTTGCTTTCCACTCAAATCTTCTTTCCACCAAATCCAAATCCTGTGAGAGAGAGAGTTGAGTGTTGGGGAGACTATCATTTGAAGCACAAGAGCAAGGAGTTCATCATCAACACACCATTTGTTACTTCTTGGAGAGTGGTGTCTCCTAGATTGGCTAGGTGTCACTTGGGAGCCTACGACAAGATTGTGGAGTTGAACCAAGGAGTTTGTAAGGGCAAGGAGATCGCCTACTTTGTGAAGATCTACCGCTAGTGAGCCAAGTCCTTCGTGGGCGATGGCCATGGTGGGATAAACAAGGTTGCTTCTTCGTGGACCCTTCGTGGGTGGAGCCCTCCGTGGACTCGCGCAACCGTTACCCTTCGTGGGTTGAAGTCTCCATCAACGTGGATGTAGGATAGCACCACCTATCCGAACCACGGGAAAAACATCCGTGTCTCCAATTGCGTTTGAATTCTCCAAACCCTTCCCTTTACATTCTTGCAAGTTGCATGCTTTACTTTCCGCTGCCAATATACTATTTGCATGCTTGCTTGAATTGTGTGATGATTGCTTGACTTGTCCTAAAATAGCTAAAATCTAACAAGAACTAAAATTGGGAAAAGGTTAAGTTTTTATTTGGTGAAGTAGTCTAATCACCCCCCTCTAGACATACTTTCGATCCTACACTTGGTTCTCAAAAATTGAGGGAAATACTTACACTACTTTGCCGCATCACCCTTTCCTCTTCAAGGAAAAACCAACGCATGCTCAAGAGGTAGCAAGAAGGATTTCTAGCGCCATTGACGGGGATATTTGCACCAAGTCAAGTCAAGATTTGATCTCCCGTCAACTAGCCATTTCTGGCGCCGTTGCCAGGGAGATCTACGCACAAGTCAAGACATACCAAGTACCCATCACAAACACTTATCTCTCGCACTACTTTATTTGCCATTTGCCTCTCATTTTTCTCTCCCACACTTCACCCTTGCCGTTTCATTCACCTCCTTTCTGTTCGTCCTTTTTACGTTCGTCTCTTTTCGCTTGCCTCTTGTTTGCTTGTGTGTTGGATTGATTGTTTGTCATGATGCCTCAAGATAATACTAAATTATGTGACTTTACCAATACAAACAACAATGATTTTATTAGCACTCCGATTGCTCCTCTTACGGTCTTACCGATGCCGAATCTTGCGAAATTAATACTGCTTTGCTGAATCTTGTCATGAAAGATTAATTTTGTCAGGACCCCGACTCTAAGTCACACCGATCTAGCCTGTAACACCTCATATTACTTTCCGGCCTCACGCACGGTATTCCCACGGGTGTAGCCTTACCATGGCCCGAGACCGTTTGCGCCTTTCGGCTCACGTATATGATAGTGTCGCTAGCATCCATATGACAGAGAACCCGGGCCGACATGACTAGTCGTGAACCCAAAGTGGCACTAACTTACGAGAACAAGCATATATGAATCAACATCGAGCATGTCGGTCAGCAGCGTGTGAATCCGGGCTGTAGCACTGGGCTAACAGGACTGTGGTAACCCGGGCTATAGCAGGCTAGGCAGGACTCCGGGTTTTACCGCGTGACATTTCACCGAAGGGACAGACACAGGAACGAAGTGAAACACATGCCGGCCAGCCAAGTGTTCCAGAGCAGTAGTGTTGGGCTAGCACGACTCCGGTGAACCGGGCTGTAGCGGAGTACTATGGCTCATGGAAGCACAAGACTACATTTCCCCATAAGAGAGGCTACCAAGGATAAACAACTAGGTTGTCGGATCCCACACATACCAAGCATTTCAATCATACACACAATATGCTCGATATGTGTAAATACAACATGGCATCACAACAAAACTCTACGACTCAAAGTATTTGTTCATTAGGCTCCGAGGAGCGAGATATTACAAACATGGGTCTCATGACCCAACAATCATAGCATACAATCAGAGCACATGCGGAAGCTTAACATGTCTGAGTACAGACATCTATAAATGAAAAAGGCTGAGATGCTTGACTATCTACCAGATCCTGCCGAGGGCACAAGATCGTAGCTGAGGTATCAAGCTAAACGTCGAAGTCCACACAGAACTACTAGCGAGACTGACGTCTCTGCAAAACATAAAATAAGCAAACGTGAGTACAAATGTACCTAGCAAGACTTACATCAGAACTAGCTACATATGCATCGGTATCAACAAAGGGGGTGGTGGAGTTTAACTGCAGCAAGCCAGCTTTGACTCAGTGGCTAACCTGAACTACGACTGCAAGTAACTCTTTTGAGGTGGCACACACGAGTCCACATATTCACCATACCAATACACCACTATGGATCCGCTCCCGTCTCCCTACGAGAACGTCATCCATAGCACTCACGCTTATCTTGCGCATTTTAGAGTATCCACTTTCACTTGTCTATGAACTATGCAAGGGGTCCAAGTTTCCATATCCGAGGAATCCGGCTATTCGAATAGATAATGATAACCCTGCAGGGGTGTACTTCTTCACACACGCTCTCGCCACTTATTGCCCTGTACACGTCATGTACCTCGGCAACCTTCAAGCGGAAGCCGGGCGAGGGAGTCGGCCATGACCTGACTAACCACACAAGTCTCTCGTCCAGGTTTATCGCCTATTCGGGTTCCATCCGCAAGGAGATCCGGCCGGGGTGTCGCTCACGGCCCCAAACGATGTGTGCAGGGTTCCCAAGCCCACCATCCGGGTTCCACTTGGTACACCGTGCCACTTTGCCTAGTCTGTCCCAAGCCCACCTGTACCGGGTGCCACTTGGTAGACTACTAACACTACCTACAAACACCAGAAACTAGTTGCAACTCCTGGACAGAGATCGAGTTGATTAATAAGCCGAGAGGGGCCGAGTTACCGGAACCCAATGTGTGGTAGTAACTTTTCATGGACCACAAACACAGGCCTGAGGACGGCTGCAATGAGACAACCCACCATGTACTCCTACATGGCCTCTCACCGCTACCTTTACCAAATCGTGTTCACACACTTAGCTCTCAACGGTAGGACATGTTCACCACGTTCCAATTCATTCCCGATGAATCAGACCAGACTCAACGCTAAGCAGTAGCAGGCATGACAACAAGCATGAATGAGTAGGCACATCAGGGCTCAAACAATTCCTACTCATGCTAGTGGGTTTCATCTATTTACTGTGGCAATGACAGGTCATGCAGAGGAAAGGGGTTCAGCTACCGCAGCATGTAACAGTTGAAACAGTGTTGTCCTAATGCAGTAAAAGAGAGCAGGAGCGAGAGAGTGGGATTGTATCGGAATGAACAAGGGGTTTTTGCTTGCCTGGCACTTCTGAAGATAGTATAGTTCTTCATCGGTGTCATCGATCACATCGTCGGAACGTCGCCTACTGAAGGGGGACAAACACCGGCAATAGAGAAGAACACAATCAATGCATATGCGACAATATGATGCGTGATCATGACATGGTAATATGCTGTGATTTGAGCTAATGCATCTAGTTATGATTTAAATGAAGTTGGTTTGAATACAAGATTCAAATTCCAACTCCATATATGATTATTTAAATGCCCTTTATTTGTTTTGTCCAAAACAGAGGACAAACATTGTTCAAACATGCATGAAAATGGTACAGATTGATTCCTTGAATTTTTCTGATAATTTTTCATATATAATTTATCTTATTTGGAGTTACGGTTGAATTTCTATGATTTTTAGAAGTTTTGGGTATTTTCTGAAATTTATAAATCATTTCTGATTTATTTTAATTCCAGAAAACAATTACTGCGTAAGCATGAGATCGGTGTGACATCAACAAGTCAACAGAGGTGGTCCAGGTCAAACATGACAAGTGGGACCCGCACGTCAGTGTAATAGGGCAGGGTCAGAGGCTGACTAGTGGGTCCGGGTCAACGTACACGTCAACATATTCAAAGCTGACGCGTGGGCCCGCTGCAATTAGATTAACCTTAATCTATTATTGTTAGTCGATTAGTTAGGCAGTGGGGCCCGGCTGTCAATGTAACTAGGGGGTTGGTTAGTATGTCATTAGCCACTAATGATGGTGCTACGTCGGCACAGCCGGAGTTAAGCCGCCGGCGACGTCCAGAGACGGCGGCGATGCTCGGGTTTTGTTTTCCGGCGACCATATGGGCGGCGAAGTGCGTCTACGTGACGAGGAAGCTCGTCCGCGTTGAGTGGTGCATGCAGCAGCAGCTCCGGTGGCCTAGGTCGACGGCGGCGGCAACTTGCGCGGCGGCCGGAGCTCGGGTTGATGCGGGCGCGGGGCTGTAGGGTACGGCGAGGCCAGCTAAGGGGATCTACGGCCTCCTGGTACATCTAGGAGCTCGCTAGGCTCGTCGGCTTGAGTGGAGCGGCACGACAGCGCCATGCCCAGCGTCCATGGCGGACGGCGGTGCTCGGTACGGTGGCTAGCACGACTACGGCAAGCGACAAGCCACAGGGACAGGGGGAAACGGTGGAGGAGCTCACTGGGAGGTCGAAGCACAGCTCAGTGGGCTCGGGGTCGACCTGGAAGCGGTGAATTTGTCGACGGCGTCCGGCGGCCATGCGGAGAAGACGAGCTCGAGGACGAGGCTTCAGGGCGTCCGGGGTCCTGCAGTTCGGCGTAGAGGTGTGCGGCAGCGAGGCGAAGCTCGTGGGATAGCTAACTGGCCGTGGGGAGATCGGTGGACGCGGCGAGCGGCGGCGGTGGCAACGGATCCGTTCGGGTTGCTGCGAGAGAGAGAGAGAGAGAGCAGAAGAGGGGAAAGAGGTCCAGGGAGAGAGGGGAGAGGACGAGGGGGTCGGGGGGTGTGCGTGGCGGCAACCAGGTAGTCGAGGGGGGCACGCAGGCAGGGAGGAGCCAGCGCGGCTCGCCTGCGCATCGGGCACGCAGCTGCTTCTCCTCCTGGCAGGAGGAAGAAGACAGTGCTGCCCCCGGTGGGCTGGGCCGGCTTTGGCCAGTAGGCCACTACAGTGGTGGGCTGCACGGTAAGGTTTCCTCTTTCTCTCTCTCTCTCTCTCTTTTCCATTTCTGTTTTCTATTTCTGTAATTGTTTTGAATTTGGTTTGCTAACCAAATATTTTTGTAGCTTCTAAGATTTATTGTAGAAGCAATATGGATTATTCCAAAGCTCCACAAAATGTTTCAGAATAATTGGAGCTACCAAATATTTTATAGGAATTAATAGCTCCAATTCAAATATAATATGAGTTAATTCAAAAACCATAAATGCCTTGGAAAAATGTGCATGCCCTCTGGTAAAGGTTTTAACCTTTTTCCATAAATAATGAACATTTTTGAAGGGCATTTTGGGTTCATTGAAAATATTTTTATTAGAACCTAGTTGAATTTATTTGGTGCTAGGGTTTGAATATCCCCAATTCAAATTTCATAAATTTAAACATGATGCATAGATGATCTCAGATGCAACTAAATACAAGCAGTTCTAGGGTTGTGACAAATTTGCTGGCCTTCCTAGTGAAGATGCCGCTACACATCTAAAAAACTTTGTTGATTTATGTGATATGCAAAAGAAGAAAGATGTGGATAATGATATTGTTAAATTGAAGCTATTTCTGTTTTCGCTTAGAGATCGTGCTAAAACTTGGTTCTCCTCTTCGCCTAAAAATAGTATTGATTCATGGAATAAGTGCAAAGATTCTTTTATCTCTAAATATTTTCCTCCCGCTAAGATCATCTCTCTTAGAAATGATATTATGAATTTTAAGCAACTTGATCATGAGAATGTTGCACAAGCTTGGGAGAGGATGAAATTAATGATACGTAATTGCCCTACACATGGTTTGAATTTATGGATGATTATACAAATTTTTTTGCTGGGTTGAATTTTCCTTCTAGAAATCTTTTAGATTCGACCGCGGGAGGCACTTATGGAAATCACTTTAGGAGAAGCTACTAAACTCCTAGATAATATTATGGTTAATTATTCTCAATGGCACACCGAAAGATCTACTAGTAAAAAGGTTCATGCGATAGAAAAGATTAATGTCTTGAGTGGAAAGATGGATGAACTTATGATTTTTTGCTAATAAGAGTGTTTCTTCTGATCCTAATGACATGCCTTTGTCTACTTTGATTGAGAATAATAGAGAATCTATGGATGTGAATTTTGTTGGTAGGAACAATTTTGGTAACCACGCGTATAGAGGAAACTTTAATTCTAGGCCGTTCCCTAGTATTTCCTACAACAACTCTTATGGAAATTTTAATAAGATGCCCTCTTATTTTGAGACTAGTGTTAAAGAATTTATGAATTCACAAAATAATTTCAATGCTTTGCTTGAAGAAAAATTGCTTAAGATTGATGAGTTGGCTAGGAACGTGGATAGAATTTCTCTTGATGTTGATTCTTTGAAACTTAGATCTATTCCACCTAAGCATGATATCAATGAGTCTCTCAAAGCCATGAGAATTTACATTTATGAGTGCAAAGAAAGAACCACTAGGATGCGTGCTAAGAAATATTACTTTGTAAAAGCATGTTCTTCTAGTTTACATGATCATAATGATGAAGATCTAAAAGTGATTGGTGTATCTCCTATTAAATCTTTGTTTGCCAATATGAATCTTGATAAAGATGGGACTGGAGATGAGTCAACTTTAGTTAGAAGGCATCCCAATGATTCAGAGTTTTTAGATCTTGATGCAAAAATTATTAAAAGTGGGATTGAAGAGGTCAGAACTTTACATAGCAATGAACCCACTATTTTGGATTTCAAGGAATTTAATTATGATAATTGCTCTTTGATAGATTGTATTTCCTTGTTGCAATCCGTGCTAAATTCTCCTCATGCTTATGATCAAAACGAAGCTTTCACTAAACATATCGTTGATGCTTTAATGCAATCTTATGAAGAAAAACTTGAATTAGAAGTTTCTATCCCTAGAAAACTTTATGATGAGTGGGAACCTACTATTAAAATTAAGATTGAATATCATGAATGCTATGCTTTATGTGATTTAGGTTCTAGTGTTTCCACGATTCCAAAAACTTTGGGTGATGTGCTAGGTTTCCGTGAATTTGATGATTGTTCTTTAAATTTGCATCTTGCGGATTCCACCATTAAGAAACCTATGGGAAGAATTAATGATGTTCTTATTGTTGCAAATAGGAATTATGTGCCCGTAGATTTTATTGTTCTTGACATAGATTGCAATACTACTTGTCCTGTTATTCTTGGTAGACCTTTCCTTTGAACGATTGGTGCAATTATTGATATGAAAGAAGGAAATATTAGATTCCAATTTCCATTAGGGAAAGGCATTGAACACTTTCCTAGGAAGAAAATTAAATTACCTTATGAATCTATTATGAGAGCCACCTATGGATTGCATACCAAAGATGACAATACCTAAATCTATTCGTGTTTTTATGCCTAGCTAGGGGCGTTAAACGACAACGCTTGTTGGGAGGCAACCCAATTTTATTTTTGTTCCTTGATTTTTGTTCCTGTTTAGTAATAAATAAATCATCTATCCTCTGTTATGATTGTGTTTTTATGTTTTAATTAGTGTTTGTGCCAAGTAAAGCCTTTAGGATCTTCTTGGATGATTGTTATTTGATCTTGCTGAAAAGAACAGAAAGTATGCGCTCATGAGAATAATTTTCATTTTTAACCAGAGAGCGATAAAATACTGATTCCAACTGAAGTATATCAATATACAAATTATTTAGGTCTTCCTAATTTAGTAGGATTTTTGGAGTTACAGAAGTATTCGAAAACTATAGATTACTACAGACTATTCTGTTTTTGATAGATTCTGTTTTTCGGTTGTTGTTTGCTTATTTCGATGAATCTATGGCTAGTATCGGGGGGTATGAACCATAGAGAAGTTCGAATACAGTAGGTTTAACACCAATATAAATAAATAATGAGTTCATTACAGCACCTTAAGTGGTGATTTGTTTTTTATACTAATGGAGCTCATGAGATTTTCTATTGAGTTTTGTGTTGTGAAGTTTTCAAGTTTTTGGGTAAAGATTTGATGGATTTTGGAACAAGGAGTAGCAATAGCCTAAGCTTGGGGATGCCCAAGGCACCTCAAGGTGAAATCCAAGGACAACCAAAAGCCTAAGCTTGGGGATGCCCCGGAAGGCATTCCCTCTTTCGTCTTCGTCTATCGGTAACTTTACTTGAGGCTATAATTTTATTCACCACATGATATGTGTTTTGCTTGGAGCGTCTTGTATAATTTGAGTCTTTGCTTTTTAGTTTAGCACAATCATCCTTGCTGTACACAACTTTTGGGAGACACACAAATGAATCGGAATTTATTAGAATACTCTATGTGCTTCACTTATATCTTTTGAGCTAGATAATTTTGCTCTAGTGCTTCACTTATATTTTTTAGAGCATGGTGGTGGATTTATTTTGTAGAAATTATTGATATCTCATGCTTCACTTATATTATTTTGAGAGTCTTTTAGAACAGCATGGTAATTTTCTTTGGTTATAAAACTAGCCCTAATATGATAGGCATCCAAGATGGGTATAATAAAAAACTTTCATATAAAGTGCATTGAATACTATGAGAAGTTTGATACTTGATGATTGTTTTGAGATATGAAGATGGTAATATTAGAGTCATGCTAGTTGAGTAGTTGTGAATTTGAGAGATACTTGTGTTAAACTTTGTGATTCTCGTAGCATGCACGTATGGTGAACCGTTATGTGATGAAGTCGGAGCATGATTTATTTATTGATTGTCTTCCTTATGAGTGGCGGTCGGGAACGAGCGATGGTCTTTTCCTACCAATATATCCCCCTAGGAGCATGCATGTAGTACTTTGTTTCGATAACTAATAGATTTTTTCAATAAGTATGTGAGTTCTTTATGACTAATGTTGAGTCCATTGTTAGACTCTCTAGTAGCGCGCAACTTTCGCCGGTACCATAAACCCACCATATAACTTCATCAAAACAGCCACCATACCTACCTATTATGGCAGTTCCATAGCCATTCTGAGATATATTGCCATGCAACTTTCCACCACTCCGTTTATTATGACACACTTCATCATTGTCATATTGCTTTGCATGATCATATAGTTGACATCGTATTTGTGGCAAAGCCACCGTTCATAATTCTTTCATACATGTCACTCTTGATTCATCACATATCCCGGTACACTGCTGGAGGCATTCACATAGAGTCATATTTTGTTCTAAGTATCGAGTTATAACATTGAGTTATGAGTAAATAAAAGTGTGATGATCATCATTATTAGAGCATTGTCCCATGTGAGGAAAGAAAAAAAAGAGGCCAAAGAAGCCCAAATAAAAAAAGAGAGAAAAAGAGAGAAGGGACAATGTTACTATCCTTTTTCCACACTTGTGCTTCAAAATAGCACCATGGCCTTCATGATAGAGAGTCACCTATTTTGCCACTTTCATATACTAGTGGGAATTTTTCATTTTAGAACTTGGCTTGTATATTCCAATGACGGGCTTCCTCAAAATGCCCTAGGTCTTCGTGAGCAAGCGAGTTGATGCACACCCACTTAGTTTCTTTTTGAGCTTTCATACACTTATAGCTCTAGTGCATCCGTTGCATTGCAATCCCTACTCACTCACATTGATATCTATTGATGGGCATCTCTAGAGCCCGTTAATACGCCTAGTTGATGTGAGACTATCTTCACCTTTTTTGTCTTCTCCACAACCACCATTCTATTCCACCTATAGTTCTATATCCATGGCTCACGCTCATGTATTGCGTGAAGATTGAAAAAGTTTGAGAGCATCAAAAGTATGAAACAATTGCTTGGCTTGTCATCGGGGTTGTGCATGATTTAAATATTTTGTGTGATGAATATAGAGCATAGCCAGACTATATGATTTTGTAGGGATAGCTTTCTTTGGCCATGTTATTTTGAGAAGACATGATTACTTTGTCAGTATGCTCTCCATGATGGAGGAGCGCCACGAAACACCTTTTCCACTGCCGCAACCTTCTGTACCCATGAGATCCCATCTTGGGGCCTTTTTCGGCGATCTGCCGGAGGGGGATTCAATCACGGAGGGCTTCTACATCAACGCCATAGCCTCTCTGATGATGTGTGAGTAGTTTACCATAGACCTTCGGGTCCATAGTTATTAGCTAGATGGCTTCTTCTCTCTCTTTGGATCTCAATACAAAGTTCTCCTCGATCTTCTTGGATATCTATTTGATGTAACTCTTTTTGCGGTGTGTTTGCCAAGATCTGATGAATTGTGGATTTATGAACTTGATTATCTATGAATATTATTTGATTCTTCTCTGAATTCTTATATGCATGATTTGATATCTTTGCAATTCTCTTCGAATTATCAGGTTAGTTTGGCCTACTAGATTGATCTTTCTTGCAATGGGAGAAGTGCTTAGCTTTGGGTTCAATCTTGCGGCGTCCTTTCCCAGTGACAGCAGGGGCGGCAAGGCACGTATTGTATTGTTGCCATCAAGGATAAAAAGTTGGGGTTTATATCATATTGCTTGAGTTTATCCCTCTACATCATGTCATCTTGCCTAATGTGTTACTCTGTTTTTATGAACTTAATACTCTAGATGCATGCTAGATAGCGGTCGATGTGTTGAGTAATAGTAGTAGATGCGGAATCATTTCGGTCTACTTGTCACGGACGTGATGCCTATATTCATGATCATTGCCTTAGATGTCATCATAACTATGTGCTCTTCTATCAATTGCTCGACATTAATTTGTTCACCCACCGTAATACATGCTATCTTGAGACAAGCCACTAGTGAAACCTATGGCCCCGGGGTCTACTTTACATCATATAAGTTTCCAATCTACAATTCTAGTTTACTATCTATTTTGCAATCTTTATTTTCCAATCTATATCATAAAATACCAAAAATATTTATCTTATTAGCTCCATCAGATCTCACTCTCGTAAGTGACCGTGAAGGGATTGACAACCCCTTTATCGCATTGCTTGCGAGGTTCTTGTTTGTTTGTGCAGGTACTAGGGTACTTGAGTGTAGTCTCCTACTGGATTGATACCTTGGTTCTCAAAAACTAAGGGAAATACTTACGCTACTTTGCTTCATCACCCTTTCCTCTTCAAGGGAAAACCAACGCATGCTCAAGAGGTAGCACTTGCACACTTTGTTAGCACCTTTAGGATAGACAAAACCTTATGGTTGCATCATATACAAATCTTCTTTAAGAAATCCATTAAGGAATGCAGTTTTGACATCCATTTGCCAAATTTCATAATCATAAAATGCGGCAATTGCTAACATGATTTAGGCAAACTTAAGCATCGCTACCGTTGAGAAGGTCTCACCGTAGTCAACTCCTTGAACTTGTCAAAAACCTTTCGCAACAAGTCGAGCTTTGTAGATAGTAACATTACCATTAGCGCCAGTCTTCTTCTTGAAGATCAATTTATTCTCTATGGCTTGCCGATCATCGCGTAAGTCAACCAAAGTCCATACTTTGTTCTCATACATGGATCCCATCTCAAATTTCATGGCCTCAAGCTATTTTACGGAATCTAGGCTCATCATCGCTTCCTCATAGTTCGTAGGTTCGTCATGGTCTAGTAACATGACTTCCAAAATAGGATTACCGTACCACTCTGGTGCAGAACGTACTCTGTTTGACCTATGAGGTTCGGTAGTAACTTGATCTGAAGTTTCATGATCATCATTATTAACTTCCTCACTAATTGGTGTAGGCATCACTGGAACTGATTTCTGTGATGAACTACTTTCCAACTCTAGAGAAGGTACAATTACCTCATCAAGTTCTACTTTCCTCCCACTCACTTATTTCGAGAGAAACTCCTTCTCTAAAATGGATCCATTCTTAGCAACAAATATCTTGCCTTCGGATCTATGATAGAAGGTGTACCCAACAGTTTCTTTTGGGTATACTATGAAGACACATTTCTCCGATTTGGGTTCGAGCTTATCAGGCTGAAGCTTTTTCACATAAGCATTGCAACCCCAAACTTTAAGAAACGGCAGCTTAGGTTTCTTGCTAAACCACAGTTCATATGGTGTCATCTCAATGGATTTAGATGCTGCCCTATTTAACGTGAATGCAACCATCTCTAAAGCATAGCCCCAAAACGATAGTGGTAAATCGATAAGAGACATCATAGATCACACCATATCTTATAAAATACGGTTACGACATTCGAACACACCATTACGCTGTGGTGTTCCAGGTGGCGTGAGTTGCGAAACTATTCCACATTGTTTCAAATGAAGACCAAACTCGTAACTCAAATATTCACCTATGCGATCAGTTCGTAGAAACTTTATTTTCTTGTTACGATCATTTTCCACTTCACTCTAAAATTCTTTGAACTTTCCAAATGTTTCAGACTTATGTTTCATTAAGTAGATATACCCATATCTGCTCAAATCATATGTGGAGGTCAGAAAATAACAATACCCGCCGCGGGCCTCAACACTCATCGGACCGCATACATCAATATGTATTATTTCCAATAAGTCAGTGGCTCGCTCCATTGTTTCGGAGAACAGAGTCTTAGTCATCTTGCCCATGAGGCATGGTTCGCAAGCATCAAGTGATTCATAATCAAGTGATTCCAAAAGCCCATTAGCATGGAGTTTCTTCATGCGCTTTACATCAATATGACCTAAACGGCAGTGCCATAAACAAGTTGCACTATCATTATTAACTCTGCATCTTTTGGCTTCAATATTATGAACATGTGTATCACTACGATCAAGATTCAACAAAAATAGACCACTCATTAAGGGTGCATGACCATAAAAGATATTACTCATATAAATAGAACAACCATTATTCTCTGATTTAAATGAATAACCATCTCACATCAAACAAGATCCAGGTATATTGTTCAAGCTCAACGCTGGCACCCAATAACAATTATTCAGGTCTAAAACTAATCCCGAAGGTAGATGCAGAGGTAGCGTGCCGACGATGATCACATCGACCTTGGAACCATTTCCGCTGCACATCGCCAGCTCGTCCTTAGCCAATATTTGTTTAATCCGTAGCCCCTGTTTCGAGTTGCAAATATGAGCAACAAAACCAGTATCAAATACCCAGGCGCTACTACAAGCATTAGTATGGTACACACAAATAACATGTATATCAAATATACCTTTCACTTTGCCATCCTTCTTATCCGCCAAATACTTGGGGCAGTTCCGCTTCCAGTGACCAGTCCCTTTGCAGTAGAAGCACTCAATTTCAGGCTTAGGTCCAGACTTGGGCTTCTTCCTGGTAGCAGCAACTTGCTTGCTATTCTTCTTGAAGTTCCCCTTCTTACCTTTGCCCTTTGTCTTGAAACTAGTGGTCTTGTTAACCATCAACACTTGATGCTCCTTCTTGATTTCTACCTCCACAGCCTTGAGCATCGCGAAGAGCTCGGGAATTGTCTTTTCCATCCCTTGCATATTATAGTTCCTCACGAAGCCTTTATAGCTTGGTGGCAGTGATTCAAGAACTCTGTCAATGACACTATCATTCGGAGGATTAACTCCCAGCTGAGTCAAGTGGTTATGGTACCCAGACATTCTGAGTATGTGTTCACTAACAGAACTGTTCTCCTCCATCTTGCAGCTATAGAACTTGTTGGAGACTTCATATCTCTCAATTTGGGCATTTGCTTGAAATATTAACTTCAACTCCTGGAACATCTCATATGCTCCATGATGTTCAACACATCTTGAAGTCCCGATTCTACGCCGTAAATCGTGGCACACCGAACTATTGAGTAGTCATTAGATTTAGCTTGCCAGACGTTCATGACGTCCGGTGTTGCTCCTGCAGCAGGCCTTGCGTCCAGTTGTGCTTGAAGGATGTAATTCTTCTATGCAGCAATGAGGATAATCCTCAAGTTACGGACCCAGTCCGTGTAGTTGCTACCATCATCTTTCAACTTAGCTTTCTCTAGGAATGTATTAAAATTCAAGGGAACGGTAGCAAAAAACTACCAGGACTAAGTTCATGATAAATTTAAGTTCAATTAATCATATTACTAAAGAACTCCCACTTATATAGACATCCCTCGAGTGATCTAAATGATCACGTGATCCATATCAACTAAACCATGTCCGATCATCATGTGAGATGGAGTAGTTTTCAATGGTGAACCTCTCTATGTTGATCATATCTACTATATGATTCACGTTTGACCTTTCGGTCTCAGTGTTTTGAGACCATGTCTGTACATGCTAGGTTCGTCAAGTTTAACCTGAGTATTCTGCATGTGCAAAAGTGTCTTACACCCGTTGTTTGTGAACATAGAGCTTATCACACCCGATCATCATGTGGTGTCTTGGCACGACGAACTCTAGCAACGGTGCATACTCAGGGAGAACACTTATATGAAATTTAGTGAGGGATCATCTTATAATGCTACCGCCGTACTAAGAAAAATAAGATGCATAAAAGATAAACATCACATGTAATCAAAATATGTGATATGACATGGCCATCATCATCTTGTGCCTTTGATCCCCATATCCAAAGCACCGTCATGATCTCCATCGTCACCTACTTGACACCTTGATCTCCATCGTAGCGTCGTTATCGTCTCGCCAACTATTGCTTCTGCACCTATCGGTACCGCATAGTGATAAAGTAAAACAATTACATAGCGATTGCATTTCATACAATAAATCGACAACCATAAGGATCCTGCCAGTTGCCGATAACTTCTACAAAACATGATCATCTCATACAATAACTTATATCACATCACAACAAGCCCTGCAAAAACAAGTTAGACGTCCTCTACTTTATTGTTGCAAGTTTTACGTGGCTGCTACGGGCTTCTAGCAAGAACCGTTCTTACCTACGCATGAAAACCACGATGATTTTTCATCAAGTGTGCTATTTTAACCTTCAACAAGGACCGGCCTTAGTCAAATTTGATTCAACTAAAGTTGGAGAAACGGACATCTGCCAGCCACCTTTATGCAAAACAAGTTGCATGTCTGTCGGTGGAACCGGTCTTATGAACGTGGTCATGTAAGGTTGGTCTGGGCCGCTTCATCCAACAATACCGCCGAATCAAAATAAGACTTGGCTCTGATACCACTGTTGGGGAACGTAGCATGCAATTGCAAAAAAAAATTCTACGATCATGCAAGATCTATCTAGGAGATGCATAACAAGAAGAGGGCAAGAGTGTGTCCACGTACCCTCATAGACCGAAAGCGGAAGCGTTAGGTTAACGCGGTTGATGTAGTCGAATGTCTTCAGGATCCAACCGATCTAGTACCGAACGTACGACACCTCCGAGTTCAGCACACGTTCAGCTCGACGATGTCCCTGGAACTCTTGATCTAGCAAAGGGCCGAGGGAGAGTTTCGTCAGCACAATGACATGGTGATGGTGATGGTGATGTGATCCGTGCAGGGCTTCACCTGAGCACTACGATGCTATGACTGGAGGAGTAAACTGTGGAGGGGGGCACCGCACACGGCTAAGAGAACAACTGTTGTGCTATGGGGTGCCCCTGCCCCCGTATATAAAGGAGGAGGGGAGGAGGCCGCTAGCCTAGAGGGCCGCGCCATGGGGGAAAACCAAATAGGACTCCAAGTTCTATTCGGCCCCCTTCCTTTCTTACGGAGGGGGAAAAGGGGAAGGGAGAGGGAAGAGGAGAAGAAAGGGGGCGCGCCCCCTCCCCTAGTCCAATTCGGACTCCATATGGGAGGGGGCGCGACCACCCCTTGTGGTCTGCCTCCCCTCTCCCTATGGCCCATGTAGGCCCATTACTTTCCCCGGGGGGTTCCGGTAACACCTAGGTGCTCCAAAAAATACCCGAACCATTCCGGTGTCCGAATACCATCTTCCAATATATCAATATTTACCTCTTGACCATTTTGAGACTCCTTGTCATGTCCGTTATCTCATCCGGGACTTCGAACAATCTTTGGTCACCAAAATACATAACTCATAATACAAATCGTCATCGAACGTTAAGTGTGCGGACCCTACGGGTTCGAGAACTATGTAGACATGACCGAGACACATCTCTAGTCAATAACCAATAGCAGAACCTGGATGCTCATATTATTTCCTACATATTCTATGAAGATCTGTATCGGTCAAACCGCAATGACAACATACGTAATTTCCCTTTGTCATCGGTATGTTACTTGCCCGAGATTCGTTCGTCGGTATCATCATACCTAGTTCAATCTTGTTACCGACATGTCTCTGTACTCGTTTCATAATGCATCATCCCGCAACTAACTCATTAGTCACATTGCTCACAAGGCTTATCATGATGTGCACTACCGAGAGGGCCCAGAGATACCTCTCCGATACTCGGAGTGACAAATCCTAATCTCGATCTATGCCAGCCCAACAAACACCTTTAGAGACACCTGTAGAGCATCTTTATAATCACCCAGTTATGCTGTGATGTTTGATAGCACACAAGGTGTTCCTCCGGTATTCGAGAGTTGCATAATCTCATAGTCAAAGGAATATGTATAAGTCATGAAGAAAGCAATATCAATAAAACTTAACGATCATCATGCTAAGCTAACGGACGGGTCTTTTCCATCACATCATTCTCCTAATGATGTGATCTCGTTCATCAAATGACAACACATGTCTATGGTCAGGAAACTTAACCATCTTTGATTAACGAGCTAGTCAAGTAGAGGCATACCAGAGACACTTTGTTTTGTCTATGTATTCACACATGTATCAAGTTTCCGGTCAATAAAATTCGAGCATGAATAATAAACATTTATCATGATATAAGGAAATATAAATAACAACTTTATTATTGCCTCTAGGGCATATTTCCTTCACTGATCCCTCGCGCTTTGATCTGATCTTTGTGCAGTAATCTCGTTCTTGGGCCTATGCATAGTGTGGGCAACGGACCCAGGGTTTGTTGCACCGACACGATACTTATGGACTTGGTGTTAGGGTAGACGGAGCCTCATGGGGCCAATAAGCTCAGCCGAGGGCGCCACCTGAGCTTGTGGCTCTGTGGTAGCCCCCTCTGGTACATCTTTGTGCAAGTATTTTTTTTCTATTCCAAAACAATTCCTCGTAAAATTTTGGCCAATTCTGAGAATTTTTTATTTCTACACAAAAAACAACACCAAAGTAGTTCTGCTGAAAACAACGTCAGTCCAGGTTAGTTTCATGCAAATTAGAGTCCAAAACAAGAGCAAAAGTGTTTGGAAAAGTCGATACATTGGAGATGTATCATGTATGTCCCCACTCCACCTAATTTGGGAGCTTGTGGGATTTCAGACATCCGGACCGATTTGTCCCAATTTGATGGCCCATGTTCGAGGCCTAAAAGTGTCTGGACCGACTGATCCAGACATTTGCGTGTTTTCTGGTGATCCATGTTGGAGAAGCGCTTAGATGGGGTGTAGGAGTATATGATAGGGTAGGGGTGGCTAAGGGTTGGCTTGCGAGACAAGTGTGTCCATAAGAAGGTGGGATGGACGTTGTTGGTGAGGTAAAGAGAAATATTTTATAGCTTGGAAATTTGTTGGTTAATGGTTTTCCAAAGGAAGAAGAATTCTAAGATGGGGCGACAGTATTGTTGGAGTGACGACATGGAATCAATAAACCCATAGACGAAAGAATATTGAAAGAGAATGTCGTATGTAGAAAATTATTGTGGTAAGCAAGTTTTTAATACCTAGACAATTTATTTCTCATAAAAATAGATGAAATTTGAATGAACTAGTATCTATTACATTTAGTATGTTAGCTAGTTGTACCTAGTAAAGTGCAATTGAACTCGTCCAAGGTAAAGTAACACATTGCATGAAAGAACATTGAAGAGTAATTAAATGAAATAGAATTGTGAGCATGATCTATGTTTTAACAACTAATGTAGTGTTGTTTTATTTTATCTATTAATCATGGAACATAGCTTTTCTCGGGTATCTGTGTAACCAATATGTAAACCAGATTGTTACAAAGCCATTACAACTTTGAAGTCAAGAGACATGATGAAAGATGAAAAGATACACAAGGGTTGAACAAAATATAAATACTACATGCTATGTTACATCAAATTTAAATGGAAAACTTTCTTCAGCTAGTCTTATCCAGTGATGGACTTAACATCGACTGATTGTGTCTTTTGTCTGCATTAGATCAATACAAGGACACCACCCAATATCTCTGGACAAACAACCTTCTCCCAACCTCGTTACATGTTGTTGTAAACTAGCTCTACAAGGCATACTTGTAAAAAAAGAATCTCCACAATGTAGAACTTACTCTGGAGTTACCACTTATATATATTGCTAAGCTAGATGTGAGAGTTCAAATGTGACATCATAATATAGATGGAAGGGTAACACAAAACATACCTCTTTTATGGCATTTTCTAATATTTTGATTGTGCTAGGTCTTCTCCTCCTCATTCTTGATAGACTTCATGAATCCCATGGAATTCGCATGGAAAATAGTTTATGAGATATATATCTAAATTACAATCATTTTACATTATAAAGTAGCAAACCTAGATATAATAAACCTCAAAAAATTAAAAATAATTTGCCAAAAATCACAAACTAACAACATTAGTGCCCAAGACAAAATGGTAGAACAAATATGTTGAAGTTTTTAATACAACCAACATGACTACAAAATTGCACAGATCCATGCAAAATTATAAACTTAACATAACAAATGTCTGGTGTACCACACAATAGATATTAGAAATTTTAAATTTTGAGTTGCATCCTAGGAATCAAATCCTCCTAGACGTATTACACAAAACCATGTGGAAGATTGTCTGAAGTTGGCACCCTCCTTCCTCTGATGAATTGACTTTGATCTGCATAAGCAATAAAAAGTTGACAGTGAAATTCCTTTGGATGTAGGTTTCAATTTTCAAGAGCTTTTGAAAATGATAGATGCACTCTTTACAAAGGTAAAATATTGTTCTTAGATAACTTTGACACATCACAAATATTTTAGCACACCCACATGTGGGTTGGGCGGTATGAGAATAATAGACATAATACCAAATTATTAAACTGCTTTACAACCCAAACATCTCAAAGGAATAATACTCTTTCATGTAATGCTATCTTAATAATAATCCATATTTGATACGAGAAACTTAGAAGGAAAAGTATCTAACCTTGGTCATTTGTCCTTCCTCTTTTGGACTCGCCAATGCCTGTACATGTTAGCGAGAACAAGTAAATGCCATGGGTCCAAAATTATAAACTTGAAGGTTGAAACGAGTTAGAAATGTTAACTAAATCAATACATAAATAATTATTTTGAATCTGTTACCCATTTATCCTCTAATCTTCCAGTAATTATTTTTGGATTTCGGGTTCCATGGAGGCCATTTATATATATATATATATATATATAAACCACAATTGAAGTTTCATTTTTTTGACAAAAGATACATGGGAACCTAGGGATGTGTATTACATCTCGTAAACTTTCATGATGAAATTCGTTGAAGTTCAAGCTACACAATAAAATCATCTCTTTCTAGCACATGTACTATTCACTATCAAAGTTATGATTTTATTTATTATATGGATCACACAAAAGAGTATTTGATCATGAAACTTGAGAGAAATGTAGTATACATCTCAATGTTCATGTGTATTTTTTCTCCAGATTTTATTATTATTGATTTTTTTTTTCAAAAATAGGGCTCCATGGAGCTTGGGAGCAAGACATACAATCTCAAAATAAAATAGCGGAATATACATAAAAATATTTAACACATGGATAAGGTTTGTATATACAAGCATGTATAAAAAATTACACAATCATATTCATGCATACCATTTCCTTGTAAATTATGATTTATTGATTTCTGCAAGGGAATATAAGAGTATGTTAGTATAAAAAAGTTGAAAGGTATGAGCAATATAGACACATAATGCACACATTACACATTGTAATATATGCAATTTATGGTAAAGAAGGAATGATCTCACACATGCAGTCATATTTAGAATATACATCCGTAAACCATCACTAATGAACTAGTTTATTCCTCTAACAAACAAATAGTTAAAAGTCTCATAGCATACTCGATAGTAAACATAGGACCAATGCTAAATGTGATCACCATAGTAGCAATAAAAGTATTTGTTGTGTTTTGTTGGCGGGGTTATTTGTGAGAAGAAACATATATCATAATATAAACTACTAATTATATTTTCTCTAGATCGAAGGCACAAAAAGGGGGTACATCTGTCCTAAAAAATAAACATACAAAACTGAAAGATATAAATATACTAACCTGAGTTTTATGCCCACCATTATCTTCTTGAGCTCCTTTTTTTACTTTCTTTCCACTTTGGATGTTGGACGAGTTTTCTTTACTAATAGAGTATACTTCTTGTTTCTTAATAGCAACAAGGTCTGTAGAAACAACTTTAGATTCATCACCACGATCGATCTTTTGGATGCTTCTGATACTACTAGCATGTGTTTTCGTAGACGTATCGACCAATCTCTCCCTTTTTCCCTGAGAAAACACCACTATAGAATCTACTTCTGATTCACCACCATGATGTATATCTTGGATGTCTCCAAAACTATCTGTAAGTGTCTTCTCACTATCACTCAAGGTTCTTGAATTTTCAAGAGCTTTGGGAAATGAGAGGTTCACTTTAAAAAAATGTAAAACATTATTATTAGCCAACCTTGACACATCCCAAATATTTTAGCACACTCACATGTGGGTCGGGTGGTGTGATAATAATAGACATAATCCTAGAAGTATTAAACTGCTTTACAACCCAAACATCTCAAAGGAGTAATACTCTTTTGTGTAATGTTATCTTGATAAAAAAATCCATATTTGATATGAGAAACTTAGAAGGAAAAGTATCTAACCTTGGCCATTTGTCCTTCCTCTTTTAGACTCACCAGTACCTATACATGTTAAACAAAACAAGTAAATGCGATGGGTGCAAAACCATAAACTTGAAGATTGAAACAAGTTAGAAAACATTGACTAAATGTATACATAAATATTTATTTTGAATATGTTACCCATTTATTCTTTCATCTTCTAAACCTTAATTTTGGATCTTCGGCTCCATGGAGCCTGATTTTAAAACAAATTACAAAAAACAAAATTTAAGTTTTATTTTTTGACAAAACTTACACAAGAATATAGGGATGTATATTATATTAAATCTCAGTACATTTTCCGGATGATTACGTCATAGTTCAAGCTACATATACTATTCACTATAAAAGTTTATGATTTTATTTTTTATACAGATAACACCAAAACGCTTTTGATCAATGAGAGTTTACATAAATGTGGTATATATCACAATGTTCATTGTATTTTTTCAGAATAATTTGATTTTGAATATTTCAAAAACACAACTCTATGGAGCTTGTAAGCAAAAAATACACTCTCAAATTAAAAAAGCAGAGTACTACACAGAAATATTTGACACATGGATAAGGTTTTATATATACAAGCATGTATAAAAAAATTACACAATCATATTCATGTATACAGTTTCCTTGCAAATTAGGATTTCTTGAATTATGCAAAGGGAATATAAGAATATGTCAATATAAAAAATAAAATTGAAAGGCATAAGCAATGTAGACACACGTAATACATACATTACACATTGTAGTATTTTTTTAGGTACGGTACAAAAGGAATGATCTCACACATGCACACTTTTCGAACAATATCATCCACAAAACATCACTAATGAACTAGTTTATTCCTCTAAAAAAGAACCGGTTATAAGCAATATAGTCACATAGCATACTCAGTAATCAACCATGACCAATGCTAAACCTGATCACTAGAGTAGCAATAAAACTATTTGTTATATTTTGTTGACGACTTGATTTGTGAGAAGACACATATAGTATTATCTAAACTACCCATTATATTTTGTCTAGATAGAAGACGGGAAAAAGGGCATGTTTGTCCTCACAAATAAACATTCAAAACTTAAAGGATATAAATATACTAACCTGAGTTGTTGCAGAAGTATCCACGAATCTCTCCCTTTTTCCTTGAGAAAGCACCAATTCAGAATCTACTTCCGGTTCACCACCATGATCTATTTCTTGGATTTCTCCAAAACTATCTGTAAGTGTCCTCTCACTATCACTCAAGTCTCTCTCGGGGAAATCACTCAAATCTTGTGGATGTTCCTTCATCTGGCTTCTAGATTCCCTTGCTTCCTTAGTAGCATAGGTACAACCATGGGGATTTTTGTCCATCGCTCTTCTCCAGATCTATTGGTTTTTTTGAGTTGAGGAAGGTGAAAGGTAATAAAATGGACACATTAGTAGAATTATATGTTTATTTTCTTGGATGGACATATATACAAGTACACCTATAATTGGCATTATTATTTTAGGAAGAAACGGTAGGCGTTACATGTGCACTATTAAAACCTTGCCTATTCATGGTTTGGAAGAAAAATACATGCTAAAATTATTATTAGTTGCCAAATTTGCACTATTATGAATGGAAGTTTTGGGAGTCAGATCACAACATATATATGGTGGTCTAAGTTGTTGCATAGCCAGTGTATGTTATGCCCTTTTACCACCAAAATAGTATATGTATGGTTGTTTGAGGAAGAACCGGGGTCATTAGTGGCTGAAGTGAATGCGATATATCCTAAACTTCCACACTATCATTGGACTTAGTGTCCCTCAAGCTCATCTACAGACATGCAGGATCATGCCAATGATCTGAACTTCGGGAAGAAGTCACCAAGTTTAGGAGTCCCCAACTTGTCTCTATTTACTTTCTCACAAATTATTTTTGATAAAAAAATTATATGTAAGTTGTTTGTCATCACCTAAGTTCATTTATACATGGGAATCTTAACTCCACTGTAAAAAAATTGTATCTCCTACCCTTCCCTATAGTCGATCTTACTCGATCCATAAAGGGATCGGAGTGAGATTTACCTTATTTTAGCTTTATCAATGTGGTCGGAAAGAACCTCATCAAGAATATTGAATCCCTCGCGGCACCTGTGAATAAACACTAGACACCTTCCACGGCGACAACATACAACAATGTAGCATATTTTTTGACTGTACGTGCACCTACAAGCCAAGTTGAATGCAGGAGGGGAGGAAAAAATAAGTGCTTTGAGATTTGCCGGGCTAAATTGCTCCTATTTTCTAAGTTTTTTTGAAATGGCAGGATTCCTGCATTCATTAAGAAGAAAAGATTATCTCGGTTAATTAAGGAAATAAGAGAAAAAACCATCACAACCACTGAGCTGCACACACAGGATACCTCACACGCACCACTCCAAAGAGGGCCTCGCTGAAACAATACATAGGCGACATCATCATCACTCCTCCACTAGAAGGAATCATTGCCATCCATAGACCCTGAGCAAACAATTTTGACTTTCTCACATGCAATCTTTGACTCAACCCTCATTGTAGAGGCCATGCCAAGTTGCATGAAGATCTGCATCAGAACTTAGTCACACACAACCAGACAACACAGCTCCGACTCTGACAAAGAAATACGAAGAGGACTAGGCATGACTGGTGCCGCAGAAGATCACCGAACAAACCACCTGATTCCTGTCATCGTACACCACCGATACCCTGCCACCGCAGTTTCGACTTCACAGTAATAAAAAAGTCGAGGCAATCCTACAGACGTGTTGGATAAGAGTCAACACTACAAAGAAGACACATCCGTGACATTATGGCCTGAATGAAACATTTTCTATCATGGAAGTTACACTTCCATGACAATAATTGTGACAAAAACACATATCATCATGGATGCGGTGGGCTCCTAGGTCCGTGACAAAAAATAATGATAGAAAATGGGCTTTCGTCCTGGGCGGGCCGGAGGCGGACCTGCATGACATTCTTCAGGTCATCCATGACGTAAAAAATCATGGTATAAGTGAGGGCGGGATTTTTATGGGGATTTCCGTACGGTGGGAGGTCGCGTCCGAGTGATGTAGGGGTGGTTGCACGTTTATCTTGTACGGGCGCGTGTGCGAGCCATTCACTTACTGAACCTGGGCGATCCACTATCTTAGTGAACCTAAGCAATCTTTCCCTCGCAATACCAAACCCAAGCGATTGATCGCTCGCACTAACAAACCCGAGCGATCGAGACCTTCGCTTACTGAACATGAGCGATCCATTCACTGCTTACTAAACCCGATTGAGCGATGGGTGCGAGACTAGTGCGCATACACAGTTTGTTGGCCCAATCCCCGCACAAGACATGAGTTGACCTAGCCGGTTGGTTGCCTCTCGATGAGCATCCCCTGTTGCTGTCACATGCACAATATGTACATCGAGTCGAGACCAACAGTCGGTGCATCGAGTCCCTTAGGCGAGACGTGATGAGTTGACCTAGCCGGTTGGTTGGTTGTGGATGAACAATTGATACGTCTCCAATGTATCTATAATTTTTTATTCTTCCATGCTATTATCGTATCAATCTTGGATATTTTATATAACTTTTTATGCTATTTTATATCATTTTTTTCGGACTAACCTATTAACCCAGTACCTAGTGC
Organism: Triticum monococcum; assembly: GCA_034509565.1. Lineage (NCBI taxonomy): Eukaryota > Viridiplantae > Streptophyta > Magnoliopsida > Poales > Poaceae > Triticum > Triticum monococcum. The sequence continues at coordinate 395,460,520 of CM067845.1, read as the reverse complement.
ATGTTTTTGTTTTCTAATTGTTTTTGGTTTTCCAGGAAATCAGTACCAAATGGAGTCCAAACGCTATGTAATTTTTTATGATTTTTTAATGGACAAGAGAGACCCCTTTTCCGCTACTGGAAGTTTCTATTCTTCGGTGATCCCATATGGAGGCCTTTTTCGGTACTTTGCCGGAGGGGGAATCGATCACGGAGGGCTTCTACATCATCCTTGACGCCTTCCGATGATGCGTGAGGAGTTCACCACAGACCTATGGGTCCAAAGCTAGTAGCTAGATGGCTTCTTCTCAATGTTTGATCTTCAGTACAGTGTTCTCCTCGATGTTCTTGGAGTTCTATCTGATGTAAGCACCTTTTGCGGTGTGTTTGTTGGGATCCGATGAATTTGATTGTTTATGATCTCAATATTCATTGGAAGTAATTGAGTCTTTTCTAAACTTTATTATGCATGATTATTTATAGATTTGTATTTCTCTCTGATATATCCATTTGGTTTGGCGAACTAGATTGATTTATCTTCAATGGGAGAGGTGCTTTGTGATGGGTTCAATCTTGCAGTGCTCTATCCTAGTGACAGAAAGGGACAAGGCATGTATTTGTATTGTTGACATTAAGGGTAAAACAACGTGATTTATACTGGGTTTACTTTGTCTATATCATGTCATCTTGCTTAAGGCGTTACTCTGTTTTATTAACTGAATACCCTAGATGCATGCTGGATAGCGGTCGATGGGTGGAGTAATAGTAGAAGATGCAGGCAGGAGTGGGTCTACTTATCTTGGACGTGATGCCTATATACTTGATCATTGTCTTGGATATCGTCATAACTATGCGCTTTCCTATCAATTCCCAACAGCAATTTGTTCACCCACCATATGCTATGTGTTTGAGAGAGAAGCCTCGAGTGAAAACTATGGCCCTCGGTCTACTTTTATCATATAAAAAACCAAAATATTCTTTTTTATCTTTTATTTGATTTTGCAATTTATCTATCTAATACTACAAGTTTTGATCCTTGCAAGTAACGACTTCAAGGGGATTGACAACCCTCTTCCTTAAATTGGGTGCAAGTATTTGCTTTTGTGTGTGCAGGTGCTATTCATGAGGCTTTGCGTGATTCTCCTACTAGATTGATACATTGGTTCTCACTAAGGGAAATACTTATATCTACTATGTTGCATCTCCTCTCCTCTCCGGGGAAAATACCAACACAGCTCACAAATAGCAGGAAGAATTTCTGGCGCCGTTGCCGGGGAGACATCATCAGAACCTATCAAGCACCTTCGCACAAACTATCATCTACTTGCTCTACTTTTTATTTTCCTTTGACGCTCATTTTCATCTCCTCCACTTCTCATAAAATTTACAAAAACACAAAAATATTTTTTGTTTGCTCGTTTGCTTGCTTTTATGGCCTTCATGTCAACACTCAAAAACAAGAAATGAAAGCAAGAATTTAAGATGACTATGGATCCACTTAAAATATTCTACTTTGATCATCTTGGACCCATTTGTGCTCATGTTGAAACCCCAACTAGTTTCACTACAAAAAAGAGACATCCGTGACATTATGGCTCGAACGAATCTTTTTTCTGTCATGGTTATGACACTTCTATGATGATAATTGTGACAAAAACACGTATCATCATAGATGTGGTGGGCTCCTACTTCTATGTCAGAAAATCATGACAAAAATGGGCTTTTCAACTTCGGCCGACCAGAGACACACCTGCATGAAATTCTTTGGGCCGTCCATGACATAAAAAGTCATGGTAGAAGAGAGGGCGAAGAAAATTTTGGGGAGTTATCAGTTACAGTGGGTGGTCGGGGCCGAGCGACGCAATGTGGTTTGAGCGTTTCTCTCATATGCACGACGCTCACTAACTGAACCTGAGCGAGGCATTCACTTATTGAACCCGACCAATTACACTAGTTGTACATACTGAACACGGGTGATCGATCCCACTACATACTAAAGCCGACCGGTCGATCCCTTCGCTGCTAACTGAACCCCAGCGATTCCTTCACAGTTGCGGTACACCATAAGAAGTCAAAGAGAAGTCCGTTTCCTCCATGTAGCGGTACGCCAGACCCTTCCTGATGAACCAGACCCCGTTTCGATCATACACGGTCGAACAGAAGGCCGTTTCCCTATTCTGCAGTACGCAGAACTCATTTCGGCTGTTCCGTCCAAGCCGGTTGGCTCCTGATGGATAGGATGTATTCCGACCCAGTCAGTTGCCTCCCGATGAACGCGACGCTATTTCCATCATTCTGACCCAGCAGGTTGGCTGCCGATGAACAGGACGTCGTTACTATACGCATTCGAGACCCCATCCATATGTATGTATGTAGCTGTATTTACTTTCTTGCGTTGTGGTTGTACGTACGTTTACACGATATAGACGGGAATGCATGACATGCCACGTCGGCGGCTCTACTACGACATGTGCTGCTCCTTACTCGGCCACGGTTCATCGCTGTAGACAGAACGATCGACCAGTATGTACGTACACGTTTGCAACCAGATAGACAACCCTGCGTACGGTTTGACTGGGTAGGTCCCAACTATCAGGGAGGATAAGGAGGCACTTCCTTGAGTGCGAAGATATAACTAGTGGGTCCCAGCTGTTAGGAGCAAGAATCATTTGTTCCTATAATATGGACCCACTTTCTTGCGTGCAAAGATGTAGCTGGTGGGTCCTAGCTGTCAGGGGGAAATGATATTTTTTGCAAAATACATAGGCCCTTCCAGCGGGTCCTCGCTGTTAGGTGCAGGAATCATTATTTTGCGCGTAATAAGGAGACACTTCCTTGTTGCGGCCGTGGACCCAGCTATCAGCCTCTCCACGTATAGTCCTCTTCTGATGGAAGTCGTTGCTTGACCACGGTGACCACGCCGCTCCAAGAGCACCAAGGAGGTTAGTGCCAATGAGACCTAGGAAGGGAATGTCCCGGAGCCGAGGAAGACTTAGCAGTTGTTTCCCATGCAGAGGGGAGTATGAGGTTTTACTAGTTCGGCTACAGTGTGAGGCTGCCGTCGCTGAAGAATAACAGGAGGTCTGGGTGAGTACAGGGATGGCCAAGACATCAATGGGTGTAGGGTGGGACGGTGAGGTCTGCGCGGCAGCATAGCCGGCCATGGGAGGCCTGAGCAGGCAGTCCCGCTAGCATTGGTTTGGGCGGCTGGAGTAGGAAGATCAGAAATTGAAGAAGCACAACGGCCATTGGATGGACATCCAACAGTCACTGCTCCCGTGTGTCGACTCAGTTGGCACGACCAAGCGTACGCGTAAACCTAGTAGGCTCGCAAGTCAGCCTCAAATGTGTGGAAAACACCATACAGTCCATCTGCCATTCTTTCTAATAAATTTACGACCCATTTGCTAATTCTTAAGGATTTTTTGAAGCCCCAATTCTTTTTGTTAGCATTACAGCCCATATTCTGGCCACAGTTAAACAAATTAACAAAATTTTGCATATTTAAGTGTAGTCCGAAATATTTTTAATCCCAAAAATTCGAGGAGTATTGTAACTAATTTAAACTATAAATTTATATCAATTTAAAATCCAACATAATTTTCCCTGCAAAAAAAACAATTGAATTTGAAATTTTGAAATGCTAAAAAACTATTATTGAAACTAATTGCCGGTTTGCTATGTTTTTAAAATTTATACCCATTTCTTACTATTTATAGCCCATTTTCTGGGCAAGCGAATACATCCCTCTCGTCTTGAAAGATTTGCAGCTCAGTAGGGCTGAGAAAAGGAAGTAGGCCTCAGTTGGGTATTCTTTTAAGAAAATAGAACTGGACTAGCCATTTTCAAAAGAAAAAAACAACAACTGGGCTCATCATGTGGTGAATATAAAATAAAAGCTTGGGCTAGACGGACCACAGCCCCCGCACAGCCCCTTTGATACCTGCTCCATCTCTAAAACTAAATAATAACTACGCGACCTGCTGAGTCCTACTGTCAGCCGCTCATTGTGTAATTCTCTCATTTATTGACTATGCTGGCAATAGCATGGGACATAGATGTCCAAGTGTTAGGAGGAAGCATTTTTTGGGGTTGTACTAATAAATAGGCACTTGCTTGTGTACTGCTGATGTCGCTTGAAACTGGGTCAGTATTTTCCCAAAGAGGAAGGGACGATGCAGTAAAGCTATGGTAGGTATTTCCCTCGGTTATGAAAACAAGGTATCAATCCAGTAGGAGAACCAAGCAACACTATGTAAGTGGTACCTGCACACAAAGAACAAATACTTGCAACCTGATGCGTATGAGGGCTTGTCAATGCCTACGGGGTAATGGCGCCAGAAATTGTCAAGTTGACGAGAGAAAAATTGTGGTAGATTGGATAAATAGATGTCAATAAAATGTGAAATAAAACAAATAATAAAAAATTGCAACAAGGTATTTTGGGTTTTTTGTAATACTAGATCTAAAAATAAAAGCGAATAAAAATTGATCTGAAAGCAAATATGATAAAGAATAGACCCGGGGGCCGTAGATTTCACTAGTGGTTTCTCTCAAGAGATAGCACACGGTGGGTAAACAAATTACTGTTGGACAATTAATAGAAGATTGAATAATTATGATGATATCCAAGGCAATGATCAATATATAGGCATCACATCCAAGATTAGTAGACTGACTCATGCCTGAATCTACTACTATTACTCCACACATCGACCGTAATCCAACATGCCTCTAGTGTATTAAGTTCATGGAAAAATGGAAAAATGCAATAAGAATGATGACATGATGTAGGCGAGATCTATTCATGTAGGAATAGCCCCCATCTTGTTATCCTTAATAGTAATGATACATGCGTGTCTTGTTACCGCTTCTGTCACTGGGAAAGAACACCGCAAGATCGGACCCATAACGAAGCACCTCTTCTCATGGCAAGAAAAATTGATCTAGTTGGCCTTACTAAACCAAAGATTCGAAGAAGAAATACGAGGCTATAAATAATCATGCATATAATAGATCAAAGAAGACTCAAATAATATTCATGGATATAGATCTGATCATAAACTCAAAGTTCAACGGATCCCAACAAACACACTGCAAAAAGAGTTACATCAAGTAGATCTGCAAGAGACCATTGTATTGAGAATCAAAAGAGAGAGGGAGACGAAGCCATCTAGCCACTGACTACGGACCCGTAGGTCTATGGTGGACTACCCACACATCATCGGAGAGGCACCAATGAGGATGATGAACCCCTCTTAGATGGTGTTAGATTGGATCTCGTGGTTCTGAACTTGCGGCAGCTGGAATTGTGTTTCGTCAACTCCCCTAGGGTTTCTGGAATATTTGGGTATTTATAGGGTGAAGAGGCGGTGCATGGGGGGCTTCGCGGGGGGCACAACCCCCCTGGGCACACCTGGGCTCCTGGGTGCATCCTGGTGGGTTGTGCTCCCCACGGGCCTCTCCTCTAGTACTTCTTTGGCCCACTGGGTGTTTTCTGGTCCTGAAAAAATGTCCAAAAAGTTTTGCTGCATTTGGACTCCGTTTGGTGCTGATATTCTGTGAAGTAAAAAACAAGCAAAAACCAGCAACTGGCACTAGGCACTATGTCAATAGGTTAGTCTAAAAAATGATATAAAGTTGCTATAAAATGATTGTAAAACATCTAAGAATGATAATATAACAGCATGGAACAATAAAAATTGTAGATACGTTGGATACGTATCAGCATCCCCAAGCTTAATTCATGCTCGTTCTTGAGTAGGTAAATGATAAAAACAAAATTTTTGATGTGGAATGCTGCCTGACATGTTCATCACATATTCTTTTATTTTGTAGCATGGACATTTGGACTTTTATATGGTTCAAAGCAATAGTCTAGTTTTGACATGAAGATTTCAATACTCAAGCTTATCAACAAGCAACCATGTCTTTCAAAATATGAACACTAAAGAAAGTTATCCCTAGCCCATCATGCTCAATCATTGATCCATTCATGAAACACACTCTCATATTAGCTACTTCCAATGCTCAAGTATGATCATAGTGCTCCCTAGTTGGTGCTTTATAAGAGAAGATGGAGACTCAAATAAAAATAAAAATTACATAAAATAAATAGACAGGCCCTTCGCGGAGGGAAGTAGGAATTTGTAGAGGTGCCAAAGCTCAAAGCAAAAATTTAGAGATACTTTTTTTGAGAGGCATACTTTTCCCGTCAACGAAAACGACTGAGTAATTCCCAACACTTTCCATGCTAGATATATCATAGGTGGTTCCCAAACAGAAAATAAAGTTTATTCCTTTTTCCACCATTCTTTCACAATCCATGGCTAGCCGTATCCATGGGTGCCTTCCGTACCAACACTTTCCAAGGAATTTATTATTTGACAACATAAAGTAAATTTCGTTTTCATTTCGGGACTGGGCATCCCTATTACAGCTGTACGCTCATGTAATGACTAGTGAATAAACACTCATCTTGAGAATAACACATATAGCATGGAAAATATTGGCCACCCGCTACAGCTTCATGAGTGGTACTTTGCTTAGAACGGCACAAAAATACCGCACATAAGTAGGTATGGTGGACTCATATGGCAAAACTGGGTTTAAAGGTTTTGTATTCACAAGTAGTATTTCTACTTAGTACAAGTGGAGGGTAGCAAATAGATTGAGAAGCAACCAACCAAGAAACGAAAAATCACATAAGCGAGCATTAAGCATAACTAACACCAAATAATGCACCATAAGTAGGATGTAATTGCATTGCATAACTATTAACTTTTGTGCTTATATAAGGGATCACAAACCTTAACACCAATATTCTAACTAAAGTACTCACCAACATGAGTCACATCACTACAAAAAAATACACTTCCGTGATGATACGTGTTTGTCACAGTAGGTCGCTTTTTTGTCATGCATGTACATCCATGACAAATTTATGACAGAATCAAGATAGTCATACCTGTGCTGTCGTAGAAGTGTTCCATGACATTACCAAAATTATCATCACGGAAGTGTCCACTTCCATGACGATAAATCGTGCGTCACAGAAGTGCTTTCATCAAGGGTGACCGACACGTGGCATCCACCGTAACGGAACGCCGTTAAGCTATCGGGTCAGGTTTTGGATCCGTTAACCTGTTAACAGCCCTGACCAATGGGGATTTTCCATGTGTAAAATCATCATTGGCTAGAGGAAACACGTGTCGGCTCATCGTCGGGACAGATGTCATCCACTCACTACACAGAATGCGCCTATGATACATCGACACGTGGCACGACCCAACAAGTATAAATGGGCCGACTCACCTAAAGGCCCACAAGATTTTGCAGACCATAATGGGCCGGCCCAGCTAAAGGCCCACGAGATTTTGCGGACCATAATGGGCTGGCCGAGCTAAAGGCCCACAAGATTTCGCGGGCCATAATGGGCCGACCCAGGTAAAGGCCCACAAGATTTTCGTGTGCCATAATAGGCCGGCCCAGGTAAAGGCCCACAAAATTCTTGCGGATCATAATGGGCCTGCCCAGCTAAAGGCCCACGAGATTTCGCCGACATTAATGGGCCGGCCCAGCTATAGGCCCACAAGATTTTGAGGACCCTAGTGGGCCGACCCGTTAACTGGCTGCCATGTTTTGGGCCAAATGCCGACCCATATTTGATCCGGTCTATTAATGGCCTGCCACGCTCCGGGCCTAATAGTGGCCCATATGAGATCCGGCCCATTAAAAGCCTACCATGTTCTGGGACAAATTACGGCCTAGATCAGGTCCGGCCCTTTAAGAGGTTTTGGGCCTAATTATGGCCCATATCGGATTCGGCCCGTTAACTGGACACTATGCTTTTGGGCCCACTTGCTAAAGGCCCACTTAGTAATTCGGCCTGATATTAGTTTTGGCCTGTTAAGGGCCCGTTTAACATTTCGGCCCTATATTAATTTCAGCCTGTGAAAAGCCCGTCATATAGTTGGGCCTAACTACGGCCCGGTTTGCATTCGGCCTGCTCGCAGCCGATATCTGATTGGGCCAAACAAGGACCGAGACAATTTTTTGGCCTGTTAAAAGCTCGTGATTTGATTCGCACAATCATGGGCCGGGGTTCATTTTGGGCTGCTGCCGACCCGTGAGCTGATCGGCACGTTTCGGGCCCAACCTACATTGTGATTGCATGACGGCCCGATTATGTACCGTAATTTTACGGTTTGGCCGGTTTACTGCGAAGACAGGATATATATACAGTAAAATAACTGCAGCATCGTGAATAAGAAAAAACCTATACTATACAATAAAGAAATTACGGCATATTACATCCACTAGGCATCAAAGTTCGCCACTATGATAATAAATCATAAGCAGACAACAAATTACATACACTGGGCATCAAAGATCGCCACCAGTGCAAATAAACACGCCGATAAAATAATATACAAAACCGACAGCACTTCAATAGAGTTCAAGAAAGGTTAGCCCTGCTGGGGAGCTGCAGCGCAAGCAGCACAGCAAGATGATGAGACTACGCTTGTTCAACACTTATATCTTCCTCACTCTGAAAGATAAACAAGCAGACAGATGACAGGTTTTGCACATAAAAGTATCACTGCTGAAACTTCATCACATTTCTTACTAATGAATAAAGTGACACAGTTTAAATTTGCATTAACACAATATGGTATTGTTCAGGTCAAGACATGGCAGGAAATGACATTGTGAAGAAGTTGGCAGCTTCACGACACCACTGGATTACAGATCAAGAACTCATAGGTATCAATGGTTAGTGTGTTGTCAATTTATACCATTTCAGATTGGCAAATAAAGAGATGGTTTAAATAATAGTAGAATGATATGACATTGTTCATAGTTAAGACATTGCAGAATATGACATTGTGCTGTGGTGGGCAGGTTCACCACACCACTGGATTACGGATGAAGAACAGAAGCATACATGCAGTGCAAAAGAAGATCACTTGCTCTGTATAGTTTAATTTACATGGTATGAAGAAGGAAGTTGGTTGTACAACTTCCTTCTTAAATTGAGAAAGGACAAACTTTTGTTTATGAACTACATAATAAACTTTAAAGAAGCAATTTGATGCAAACACCAAAAATAAACAGTTGTTGCTGTCATGCCTAACCTAATATATACAACAAAGTTTGAAGGCTTGAGATGGACAAACTTACATTATTGGTGAAGACAGGCTCTATAAAGGCCTTGTCCATGCTGATGGGGGGGGGGCAATTCAAGAAGTTTACCACAAAATCTTCTTCAAAAGCATTGCCTTTATTGTACATTTTGTTAAGACTAAATATAGATGTGATAATATACGGAAAAATGGAGAATATTTAAGATAAGATGAAGAGTGATGCTACATAACCAAGTAGCTATAAATGTAAGTGCAGCGATACAGGCAAAAGGTACAGCCAAGAGCAATGCACAGCTAAACTTCTTCAGTACCATCCTTATGGTAAGAGTAAATATAGATCTGATGTGTAGAAAATGGAGGGCAAAGGAAAATAAGCTGCAGAGTGATGGTACATGAACAACTACCTGTTATTATAAGTACACTGATAAAGGACAACATGTACTTACAAGAACAATGCACAGCTAAAAAAACATTGGCATTGGATATATTCTACACTAATGTAACCATTCATACAGATCAGATAATTTGGAGCGAACAATTGATAAGAAAGCTATCATGCATACTGCTGTCACATAATGAACCATGTATGTATGGCAGTACGGTGATACAGGACAACATGTACTAACAAGAGCAAAGCAACGGGCATCATATTTGCGATATCCTGTCGTTCTTGTCAAACCGGAATTCTTCTTCGAGCAGATTTCCTGCAAAAGAGTGTTGGGGAACGCAGTAATTTCAAAAAATTTCCTATGCACACGCAAGATCATGGTGATGCATAGCAACAAGAGGGGAGAGTGTTGTCTACGTACCCTCGTAGACCGAAGCGGAAGCGTTGATGCAACATAGAGGAAGTAGTCGTACGTCTTCCCGATCCGACCGATCCAAGCACCGTTACTCCGGCACCTCCGAGTTCTTAGCACACCTACAACTCGATGACGCTCCCCGGGCTCCGATCCAGCAAAGCTTCGGGGATGAGTTCCGTCAGTACGACGGCATGGTGACGATCTTGATGTTCTACCGTCGCAGGGCTTCGCCTAAGCGCTGCTACAATATGACCGAGGTGGAATATGGTGGAAGGGGGCACCGCACACGGCTAAGGAACGACCACGATGATCAACTTGTGTTTCCTAGGGTGCCCCCTTGCCTCCGTATATAAAGGATCCAAGGGGGGGGGGGTGCGGCTGGCCCTAGAGGAGGCGCGCAGGAGGAGTCCTACTCCTACCGGGAGTAGGACTCCTCTCCCTTTCCTTGTCCAAGTAGGAGAGGTGGAAGAAGAGACGGAAAAAGAGGGGCGCCGCCCCTCCCTCCTTGTCCAATTCGGACTAGGGGGATAGGGGGCGCGCGGCCTGCCCTGGCAGCCCCTTCCTCTTCTCCACTTTAGGCCCATGAGGCCCATTAACCCCCCGGGGGGTTCCGGTAACCCCGCGGTGCTCCGGTTTTATCCGAAACTTCCCCGGAACGCTTCCGGTGTCCGAATATAGTCATCCAATGTATCAATCTTTATGTCTCGACCATTTCGAGCATCCTCGTCATGTCCGTGATCACATCCGGGACTCCGAACTAACTTCGGTACATCAAAATGCGTAAACTCATAATAACTGTCATCGTAACATTAAGCGTGCGGACCCTACGGTTCGAGAACAACGCAGACATGACTGAGACAAATCTCCGGTCAATAACCAATAGCGGGGCCTGGATGCCCATATTGGCTCCTACATACTCTACGAAGATCTTTATCGGTCAGACCGCATAACAACATACATTGTTCCCTTTGTCATCGGTATGTTACTTGCCCGAGATTCGATCATCGGTATCCAATACCTAGTTCAATCTCGTTACCGGCAAGTCTCTATACTCGTTCCGTAATACATCATCTCGCAACTAACTCATTAGTTGTAATGCTTGCAAGGCTTATGTGATGTGCATTACCAAGAGGTCCCAGAGATACCTCTCCGACAACCGGAGTGACAAATCCTAATCTCGAAATACGCCAACCCAACATGTACCTTTGGAGACACCTGTAGAGCTCCTTTATAATCACCCAGTTACGTTGTGACGTTTGGTAGCACACAAAGTGTTCCTCCGGTAAACGGGAGTTGCATAATCTCATAGTCATAGGAACATGTATAAGTCATGAAGAAAGCAATAGCAACATACTAAACGATCGGGTGCTAAGCTAATGGAACGGGTCATGTTAATCAGATCATTCATCTAATGATGTGATCCCGCTAATCAAATAACAACTCTTTGTCCATGCTTAGGAAACATAACCATCTTTGATTAACGAGCTAGTCAAGTAGAGGCATACTAGTGAAACTCTGTTTGTCTATGTATTCACACATATATCATGTTTCCGGTTAATACAATTCTAGCACGAATAATAAACATTTATCATGAAATAAGGAAATAAATAATAACTTTATTATTGCCTCTAGGGCATATTTCCTTTAGTCTCCCACTTGCACTAGAGTCAATAATCTAGTTCACATCGTCATGTGATTTAACAACAATAGTTCACATCACCATGTGTTTGACACCCATAGTTCACATCGCCATGTAACCAACACCCAAAGGGTTTACTAGATTCAGTAATCTAGTTCACATCGCTATGTGATTAACACCCAAAGAGTACTAAGGTGTGATCATGTTTTGCTTGTGAGAGAATCTTAGTCAACGGGTCTTTCACATTCAAATCCATTATGTATTTTGCAATTTTCTATGACTACAATGCTTTGCATGGAGCTACTCTAGCTAATTGCTCCCACTTTCAATATGTATCTAGATCGAGACTTAGAGTCATCCAGATCAGTGTCAAAACCTGCATCGATGTAACCCTTTACGGCGAACCTTTTTGTCACCTCCATAATCGAGAAACATATCCTTATTCCACTAAGGATAAGTTTGACCACTATCCAGTGATCTACTCCTAGATCACTATTGTACTCCCTTGCCAAAATCAGTGTAGGGTATACAATAGATCTGGTACACAACATGGCATACTTTATAGAACCTATGGCCAAGGCATAGGGAATGACTTTCATTCTCTTTCTATCCTCTGCCGTGGTCAGGCTTTGAGTCTTACTCAATTTCACCCCTTGTAACACAGGCAAGAACTCTTTCTTTGACTGTTCCATTTTGAACTACTTCAAAATCTTGTCAAGGTATGTACTCATTGAAAAAACTTATCAAGCGTCTTGATCTATCTCCATAGATCTTTGATGCTCAATATATAAGCAGCTTCACCGAGGTCTTTCTTTGGAAAATCCTTTGAAACACTCCTTTATGCTTTGCAGAACAATTCTACATTATTTCCGATCAACAATATGTTATACACATATACTTATCAGAAATGCTGTAGTGCTCCCACTCACTTTCTTGTAAATACAGGCTTCACCGCAAGTTTGTGTAAAACAAAATGTTTTGATCAACTTATCAAAGCGTATATTCCAACTCCGAGATGCTTGCACCAGTCCATAGATGGATCGCTGGAGCTTGCATATTTTGTGAGCACCTTTAGGATTGACAAAACCTTCTAGTTGCATCATATACAAGTCTTCTTTAAATCCATTAAGGAATGTAGTTTTGTTTATCCATTTGTCAGATTGTACTCCCTTGCCAAACTCAGTGGTAGGGTATACAATAGATCTGGTACACAGCATGGCATACTTTATAGAACCTATGACCAAGGCATAGGGAATGACATTCATTCTCTTTCTATCTTCTGCCGTGGTCGGGCTTTGAGTCTTACTCAATTTCACACCTTGTAACATAGGCAAGAAACTCTTTCTTTGACTGTTCCATTTTGAACTACTTCAAAATCTTGTCAAGGTATGTATTTATTGAAAAAACTTATCAAGCGTCTTGATCTATCTCTATAGATCTTGATGCTCAATATGTAAGCAGCTTCATCGAAGTCTTTCTTTGAAAAACTCCTTTCAAACACTCCTTTATGCTTTACAGAATAATTCTACATTATTTCCGATCAACAATATGTCATTCACATATACTTATCAGAAATGATGTAGTGCTCCCACTCACTTTCTTGTAAATACAGGCTTCACTGCAAGTCTGTATAAAACTATATGCTTTGATCAACTTATCAAAGCGTGTATTCCAACTCTGAGATGCTTGCACCAGTCCATAGATGAATCGCTGGAGCTTGCATATTTTGTTAGCACCTTTAGGATTGACAAAACCTACTGGTTGCATCATATACAACTCTTCTTTAAGAAATCCATTAAGGAATGCAGTTTTGTTTATCCATTTGCCAGATTTCATAAAATGCGGCAATTGCTAACATGATTCAGACAGACTTAAGCATAGATACGAGTGAGAAACTCTCATCGTAGTCAACACTTTGAACTTGTCGAAAACCTTTTGCAACAATTCTAGCTTTGTAGATAGTAACACTACTATCAGCGTCTGTCTTCCTCTTGAAGATCCATTTATTTTCTATGGCTTGCCGATCATTGGGCAAATCCATCAAAGTCCATACTTTGTTCTCATACATGGATCATATCTCAGATTTCATGGCCTCAAACCATTTCGTGGAATCTGGGCTCATCATCGCTTCCTCATAGTTCGTAGGTTCGTCATGGTCAAGTAACATGACCTCCAGAACAGGATTACCGTACCACTCTGGTGCGGATCTCACTCTGGTTTACCTACGAGATTCGGTAGTAACTTGATCTGAAGTTACATGATCATCATCATTAGCTTCCTCACTAATTGGTGTAGTAGTCACAAGAACAGATTTCTGTGATGAACTACTTTCCAATAAGGGAGAAGGTACAATTACCTTATCAAGTTTTCTACTTTCCTCCCACTCACTTCTTTCGAGAGAAACTCCTTCTCTAGAAAGGATCCATTCTTAGCAACGAATGTCTTGCCTTCGGATCTGTGATAGAAGGTGTACCCAACAGTCTCCTTTGGGTATCCTATGAAGACATATTTCTCCGATTTGAGTTTGAGCTTATCGAGATGAAACTTTTTCACATAAGCATTGCAACTCCAAACTTTAAGAAACGACAGCTTAGGTTTCTTGCTAAACCATAGTTCACACGGTGTCGTCTCAACGTATTTAGATGGTGCCCTATTTAACATGAATGCAGCTGTCTCTAATGCATAACCCCAAAATGATAGTGGTAGATCGGTAAGAGACATCATAGATCGCACTATATCTAATAAAGTACGGTTATGACGTTCGGACACACCATTACACTATGGTGTTCCAGGTGGCGTGAGTAGTGAAACTATTTCACATTGTTTTAATTGAAGGCCAAACTCGTAACTCAAATATTTTACCTCTGCGATCATATCGTAGAAACTTTTATTTTCTTGTCACGATGATTTTCCACTTCACTCTGAAATTCTTTGAACTGTTCAAATGTTTCAGACTTATGTTTCATCAAGTAGATATCCCCATATCTGCTCAAATCATCTGTGAAGGTCAGAAAATAATGATACCTGCTGCAAGCCTTAATATTCATCGGAGCACATACATCAGTATGTATGATTTCCAACAAATCTGTTGCTTGCTTCACTATTCCGGAGAACGGCGTTTTAGTCATCTTGCCCATAAGGCATGGTTCGCAAGCATCAAGTGATTCCAAAAGCCCATCAGCATGGAGTTTCTTCATGCGCTTTACACCAATATGACCTAAACGGAAGTGCCACAAATAAGTTGCACTATCATTATTAACTTTGCATCTTTTGGTTTCAATATTATGAATATGTGTATCAATGTGATCGAGATCCAATGAACTTGTTTCATTGGGTGTATGACCATTGAAGGTTTTATTCATGTAAATAGAACAACAAGTATTCTTTGACTTTAATGAATAACCATATTGCAATAAACATGATCAAATCATATTCATGCTCAACGCAAAAACCAAATAACACTTATTTAGGTTCAACACTAATCCCGTAAGTATAGGGGAGTGTGCGATGATGATCATATCAATCTTGGAACTTCTTCCAACACACATCGTCACTTCACCCTTAACTAGTCTTTGTTTATTCTGCAACTCCTGTTTCGAGTTACTACTCTTAGCAACTGATCCAGTATCAAATACTGAGGGGTTGCTATAAACACAAGTAAAGTACACATCAATAACATTTATATCAAATATACTTTTGTTCACTTTGCCATCCTTCTTATCCGCCAAATACTTGGGGCAGTTCCGCTTCCAGTGACCAGTCCCTTTTGCAGTAGAAGCACTTAGTCTTAGGCTTAGGACCAGACTTGGGTTTCTTCACTTGAGCAGCAACTTGCTTGCCGTTCTTCTTGAAGTTCCCTTTCTTCCCTTTTGCCCTTTTCTTGAAACTAGTGGTCTTGTCAACCATCAACACATGATGTTTTTCTCGATTTCTACCTTCGTCAATTCAAACATTACGAAGAGCTTGGGAATCATTTCCGTTATCCCTTGCATATTATAGTTCATCACGAAGTTCTACTAACTTGGTGATGGTGACTAGAGAATTCTATCAATCACTATTTTATCTGGAAGATTAACTCCCACTTGATTCAAGTGATTGTAGTACCCAGACAATCTGAGCACATGCTCACTAGTTGAGCGATTCTCCTCCATCTTTTAGCTATAGAACTTGTTGGAGACTTCATATCTCTCAACTCGGGTATTTGCTTGAAATATTAACTTCAACTCCTGGAACATCTCATATGATCCATGACGTTCAAAACGCCTTTGAAGTCCCGATTCTAAGTTGTTAAGCATGGTGCACTAAACTATCAAGTAGTCATCATATTGAGCTAGCCAAACGTTCATAACGTCTGCGTTTGCTCCTGCAATAGGTCTGTCACCTAGCGGTGCATCAAGGACATAATTCTTCTGTGCAGCAATGAGGATAAACCTCAGATCACGGATCCAATCCGCATCATTGCTACTAACATCTTTCAACACAATTTTCTCTAGGAACATATCAAAATAAACACAGGGAAGCAACGCGAGCTATTGATCTACAACATGATTTGCAGAATACTACCAGGACTAAGTTCATGATAAATTTAAGTCCAATTAATCATATTACTGAAGAACTCCCACTTAGATAGACATCCCTCTAATCCTCTAAGTGATTACGTGATCCAAATCAACTAAACCATGTCCGATCATCACGTGAGATGGAGTAGTTCCATTGGTGAACATCACTATGTTGATCATATCTACTATATGATTCACGCTCGACCTTTCAGTCTCCGTGTTCCGAGGCCATATCTTTATATGCTTGGCTCGTCAAGTATAACCTAAGTATTCCATGTGTGCAACTGTTTTGCACCCGTTGTATTTGAACGTAGAGCCTATCAGACCCGATCATCACGTGGTGTCTCAGCACGAAGAACTTTCGCAACGGTGCATACTTAGGGAGAACACTTCTTGATAATTTAGTGAGAGATCATCTTATAATGCTACCGTCAATCAAAGCAAGATAAGATGCATAAAAGATAAACATCACATGCAATCAATATAAGTGATATGATATGGCCATCATCATCTTGTGCTTGTGATCTCCATCTCCGAAACACCGTCGTGATCACCATCGTCAGGGGCGCGACACCTTGATCTCCATCGTAGCATCGTTGTCGTCTCGCCAATCTTATGCTTCCACGACTATCGCTACCGCTTAGTGATAAAGTAAAGCATTACAGCGCGATTGCATTGCATACAATAAAGCGACAACCATATGGCTCCTGCCAGTTGCCGATAACTCGGTTACAAAACATGATCATCTCATACAATAAAATTTAGCATCATGTCTTGACCATATCACATCACAACATGCCCTGCAAAAACCAGTTAGACGTCCTCTACTTTGTTGTTGCAAGTTTTACGTGGCTGCTACGGGCTTAAGCAAGAACCAATCTTACCTACACATCAAAACCACAACGATAGTTTGTCAAGTTGATGCCGTTTTAACCTTCGCAAGGACCGGGCGTAGCCACACTTGGTTCAACTAAAGTTGGAAAACAGTCACCCGCAAGCCACCTATGTGCAAAGCACATCGGGAGAACCGGTCTCGCGTAAGCGTACGCGTAATGTTGGTCCGGGCTGCTTCATCCAACAATACCGCCGAACCAAAGTATGACATACTGGTAGGCAGTATGACTTATATCACCCACAATTCACTTGTGTTCTACTCGTGCATATAACATCAAACCATAAAACCTAGGCTCTGATACCACTGTTGGGGAACGCAGTAATTTCAAAAAATTTCCTACGCACACACAAGATCATGGTGACGCATAGCAACGAGAGGGGAGAGTGTTGTCTACGTACCCTCATAGACCGAAGCGGAAGCGTTGACGCAACGTAGAGGAAGTAGTCGTATGTCTTCCCGATCCGACCGATCCAAGCACCGTTACTCCGGCACCTCCGAGTTCTTAGCACACGTACAGCTCGATGATGCTCCCCGGGCTCCGATCCAGCAAAGCTTCGGGGATGAGTTCTGTCAGCACGACGGCGTGCTGACGATCTTGATGTTCTACCGTCGCAGGGCTTCGCCTAAGCGCTGCTACAATATGACCGAGGTGGAATATGGTGGAAGGGGGCACCGCACACGGCTAAGGAATGATCACGATGATCAACTTGTGTTTCCTAGGGTGCCCCTTGCCTCCGTATATAAAGGATCCAAGGGGGGGGGGTGCGGCCGGCCCTAGAGGAGGAGCGCAGGAGGAGTCCTATTCCTACCGGCAGTAGGACTCCTCTCCCTTTCCTTGTCCAAGTAGGAGAGGTGGATGAAGAGACGGAAAAAGGGGGGCGCCGCCCCTCCCTCCTTGTCCAATTCGGACTAGGGGGAGAGGGGGCGCGCGGCCTGCTCTGGCAGCCCCTTCCTCTTCTCCACTTTAGGCCCATGAGGCCCATTAACCCCCCGGGGGGTTCCGGTAACCCCCCGGTGCTCCAGTTTTATCCGAAACTTCCCCGGAACGCTTTCGGTGTCCGAATATAGTCATCCAATATATCAATCTTTATGTCTTGACCATTTCGAGACTCCTCGTCATGTCCGTGATCACATCCGGGACTCCGAACTAACTTCGGTACATCAAAATGCATAAACTCATAATAACTGTCATTGTAACGTTAAGCGTGCGGACCCTACGGTTCGAGAACAATGCAGACATGACTGAGACAAATCTCCGGTCAATAACCAATAGTGGGACCTGGATGCCCATATTGGCTCCTACATATTCTATGAAGATCTTTATCGGTCAGACCGCATAACAACATACGTTGTTCCCTTTGTCATCGGTATGTTACTTGCCCGAGATTCGATCGTCGGTATCCAATACCTAGTTCAATCTCGTTACGGGCAAGTCTCTTTACTCGTTGTGTAATACATCATCTCGCAACTAACTCATTTGGTGTAATGCTTGCAAGGCTTATGTGATGTGCATTACCGAGAGGGCCCAGAGATACTTCTCCGACAATCGGAGTGACAAATCCTAATCTCGAAATACGCCAACCCAAAATGTACCTTTGGAGACACCTGTAGAGCTCCTTTATAATCACCCAGTTACGTTGTGACGTTTGGTAGCACACAAAGTGTTCCTCCGGCAAACGAGAGTTGCATAATCTCATAGTCATAGGAACATGTATAAGTCATGAAGAAAGCAATAGCAACATACTAAACGATCGGGTGCTAAGCTAATGGAATGGGTCATGTCAGTCAGATCATTCATCTAATGATGTGATCCCGTTAATCAAATAACAACTCTTTTTCCATGGTTGGGAAACATAACCATCTTTGATTAACGAGCTAGTCAAGTAGAGGCATACTAGTGACACTCTGTTTGTCTATGTATTCACACATGTATTATGTTTCCGGTTAATACAATTCTAGCATGAATAATAAACATTTATCATGAAATAAGGAAATAAATAATAACATTATTATTGCCTCTAGGGCATATTTCCTTCAGTTGTTGAGGAACACAGTAATTTCAAAAAATTTCCTACGCACACGCAAGATCATGGTGATGCATAGCAACAATAGGGGAGAGTGTTGTCTACCTACCCTTGTAGACCGAAGCGGAAGCGTTGACGCAACGTAGAGGAAGTAGTCGTAAGTCTTCCCGATCCGACCGATCCAAGCACCGTTACTCCGGCACCTCCGAGTTCTTAGCACACGTACAGCTCGATGACGCTCCCCAGGCTCCGATCCGTCAACACGACGGCGTGGTGACGATCTTGATGTTCTACCGCCGCAGGGCTTCGCCCAAGCGCTGCTACAATATGACCGAGGTGGAATATGGTGGAAGGGGCACCGCACACGGCTAAGGAACGATCACGATGATCAACTTGTGTTTCCTAGGGTGCCCCCTTGCCTCCGTATATAAATGATCCAAGGGGGGGGGGGTGCGGCCGGCCCTAGAGGAGGCGCGCAGGAGGAGTCCTACTCCTACCGGGAGTAGGACTCCTCTCCCTTTCCTTGTCCAAGTAGGAGAGGTGGAAGAAGAGACGGAAAAAGGGGGGCACCGCCCCTCCCTCCTTGTCCAATTCGGACTAGGGGGAGAGGGGGCACGCGGCCTGCCCTGGCTGCCCCTTCCTCTTCTCCACTTTAGGCCCATGAGGCCCATTAACCCCCGAGGGGTTCCGGTAACCCCCCGGTGCTCCGGTTTTATCCGAAACTTCCCTGGAATGCTGCCGGTGTCCGAATATAGTCATACAATATATCAATCTTTATGTCTCGACCATTTCGAGACTCCTCGTCATGTCCGTGATCACATCCGGGACTCCGAACTAACTTCGGTACATCAAAATGCATAAACTCATAATAACTGTCATTGTAATGTTAAGCGTGCGGACCCTACGGTTCGAGAACAATGCAGACATGACTGATACAAATCTCCGGTCAATCACCAATAGCGGGACCTGGATGCCCATATTGGCTCCTACATATTCTACGAAGATCTTTATCGGTCAGACCGCATAACAACATACGTTGTTCCCTTTGTCATCGGTATGTTACTTGCCCGAGATTCGATTATCGGTATCCAATACCTAGTTCAATCTCGTTACCGGCAAGTCTCTTTACTCATTCCGTAATACATCATCTCGCAACTAACTCATTAGTTGTAATGCTTGCAAGGATTATGTGATGTGCATTACCGAGAGGGCCCAGAGATACCTCTCCGACAATCGGAGTGACAAATCCTAATCTCGAAATACGCCAACCCAACATGTACCTTTGGAGACACCTGTATAGCTCCTTTATAATCACCCAGTTACGTTGTGATGTTTGGTAGCACACAAAGTGTTCCTCCGGCAAACGGGAGTTGCATAATCTCATAGTCATAGGAACATGTATAAGTCATGAAGAAAGCAATAGCAACATACTAAACGATCGGGTGCTAAGCTAATGGAATGGGTCATGTCAATCAGATCATTCATCTAATGATGTGATCCAGTTAATCAAATAACAACTCTTTGTCCATGGTTGGGAAACATAACCATCTTTGATTAACGAGCTAGTCAAGTAGAGGCATACTAGTGACACTCTGTTTGTCTATGTATTCTCACATGTATTATGTTTCCGGTTAATACAATTCTAGCATGAATAATAAACATTTATCATGAAATAAGGAAATAAATAATAACTTTATTATTGGCTCTAGGGCATATTTACTTCAGTTGTTGAGGAACGCAGTAATTTCAAAAAAATTCCTACGCACACGCAAGATCATGGTGATGCATAGCAACGAGAGGGGAGAGTGTTGTCTACGTACCCTCATAGACCGAAGCGGAAGCGTTGATGCAACATAGAGGAAGTAGTCCTACGTCTTCCCGATCCGACCGATCCAAGCACCGTTACTCCGGCAGCTCCGAGTTCTTAGCACACGTACAACTCGATGACGCTCCCCGGGCTCCGATCCAGCAAAGCTTCGGGGATGAGTTCCGTCAGCACGACGGCGTGGTGACGATCTTGATGTTCTACCGTCGCAGGGCTTCGCCTAAGCGCTGCTACAATATGACCAAGGTGGAATATGGTGGAAGGGGGCACCGCACACGGCTAAGGAACGATCACGATGATCAACTTGTGTTTCCTAGGGTGCCCCCTTGCCTCCGTATATAAAGGATCCAAGGGGGGGGGGGTGCGGCTGGCCCTAGAGGAGGCGCGCAGGAGGAGTCCTACTCCTACCGGGAGTAGGACTCCTCTCCCTTTCCTTGTCCAAGTAGGAGAGGTGGAAGAAGAGACGGAAAAAGGGGGCGCCGCCCCTCCCTCCTTGTCCAATTCGGACTAGGGGGAGAGGGGGCGCGCGGCCTGCCCTGGCTGCCCCTTCCTCTTCTCCACTTTAGGCCCATGTGGCCCATTAACCCCCCCCCCGGGGGGTTCCGGTAACCCCTCGGTGCTCTGGTTTTATCCGAAACTTCCCCGGAACGCTTCCGGTGTCCGAATATAGTCATCCAATATATCAATCTTTATGTCTCGACCATTTCGAGACTCCTCGTCATGTCCGTGATCACATCCGGGACTCCGAACTAGCTTCAGTACATCGAAATGCATAAACTCATAATAACTGTCATCGTAACGTTAAGCGTGCGGACCCAACGGTTCAAGAACAATGCAGACATGACTGAGACAAATCTCCGGTCAATAACCAATAGCGGGACCTGGATGCCCATATTGGCTCCTACATATTCTACGAAGATCTTTATCGGTCAGACCGCATAACAACATACGTTGTTCCCTTTGTCATTGGTATGTTACTTGCCCGAGATTCAATCATTGGTATCCACTACCTAGTTCAATCTCATTACCGGCAAGTCTCTTTACTCGTTCCGTAATACATCATCTCGCAACTAACTCATTAGTTGTAATGCTTGCAAGGCTTATGTGATGTGCATTACCGAGTGGGCCCAGAGATACCTCTCCGACAATCGGAGTGACAAATCCTAATCTGGAAATACGCCAACCCAACATGTACCTTTGGAGACACCTGTAGAGCTCCTTTATAATCACCCAGTTACTTTGTGACGTTTGGTAGCACACAAAGTGTTCCTCCGACAAACGGGAGTTGCATAATCTCATAGTCATAGGAACATGTATAAGTCATGAAGAAAGCAATAGCAACATACTAAACGATCGGGTGCTAAGCTAATGGAATGGGTCATGTCAATCAGATCATTCATCTAATGTTGTGATCCCGTTAATCAAATAACAACTCTTTGTCCATGGTTGGGAAACATAACCATCTTTGATTAACGAGCTAGTCAAGTAGAGGCATACTAGTGACACTCTGTTTGTCTATGTATTCACACATGTATTATGTTTCCGGTTAATACAATTCTAGCATGAATAATAAACATTTATCATGAAATAAGGAAATAAATAATAACTTTATTATTGCCTCTAGGGCATATTTCCTTCAGTTGTTGAGGAACGCAGTAATTTCAAATTTTTTCCTACGCACACGCAATATCATGGTGATGCATAGCAACGAGAGGGCAGAGTGTTGTCTACGTACTCTCGTAGGCCGAAGCGGAAGCGTTGACGCAACATAGAGGAAGTAGTCGTACGTCTTCCCGATCCGACCGATCCAAGCAGCGTTACTCCGGCACCTTCGAGTTCTTAGCACACGTACAGCTTGATGACGCTCCCCGGGCTCCGATCCAGCAAAAATTCGGGGATGAGTACCGTCAGCACGACGGCGTGGTGACGATCTTGATGTTCTACCATCGCAGGGCTTCGCCTAAGCGCTGCTACATTATGACTGAGGTGGAATATGGTGGAAGGGGGCACCGCACACGGCTAAGGAACGATCACGATGATCAACTTGTGTTTCCTAGGGTGCCCCCTTGCCTCCGTATATAAAGGATCCAAGGGGGGGTGCGGCCGGCCCTAGAGGAGGCGCACAGGAGGAGTCCTACTCCTACCGGGATTAGGACTCCTCTCCCTTTCCTTGTCCAAGTAGGAGAGGAGGAAGAAGAGACAGAAAAAGGGGGGTGCCGCCCCTCCCTCCTTGTCCAATTTGGACTAGGGGGAGAGGGGGCGCGCAGCCTGCCCTGGCAGCACCTTCCTCTTCTCCACTTTAGGCCCATGAGGCCCATTAACCCCCCGGGGGGTTCCAGTAACCCCCCGGTGCTCCGGTTTTATCCGAAACTTCCCCGGAACGCTTCCGGTGTCCGAATATAGTCATCCAATATATCAATCTTTATGTCTCGATCATTTCGAGACTCCTCGTCATGTCCGTGATCACATCCGGGACTCCGAACTAACTTTGTTACATCAAAATGCATAAACTCATAATAACTGTCATCATAACATTAAGCGTGCGGACCCTACGGTTCGAGAACAATGCAGACATGACTGAGACAAATCTCCGGTCAATAACCAATAGCGGGACTTGGATGCCCATATTGGCTCCTACATATTCTACGAAGATCTTTATCGGTCAGACCGCATAACAACATACGTTGTTCCCTTTGTCATCGGTATGTTACTTGCCCGAGATTCGATCGTCGGTATCCAATACCTAGTTCAATCTCGTTACCGGCAAGTCTCTTTATTCGTTCCGTAATACATCATCTCGCAACTAACTCATTAGTTGTAATGCTTGCAAGGCTTATGTGATGTGCATTACCGAGAGGGCCCAGAGATACCTCTCCGACAATCGGAGTGACAAATCCTAATCTCGAAATACACCAACCCAACATGTACCTTTGGAGACATTCGTAGATCTCCTTTATAATCACCCAATTACGTTGTGATGTTTGGTAGCACACAAAGTGTTCCTCCGGCAAATGGGAGTTGCATAATCTTATAGTCATAGGATCATGTATAAGTCATGAAGAAAGCAATAGCAACATACTAAACGATCGGGTGCTAAGCTAATGGAATGGGTCATGTCAATCAGATCATTCATCTAATGATGTGATCCCGTTAATCAAATAGCAACTCTTTGTCCATGGTTCGGAAACATAACCATCTTTGATTAACGAGCTAGTCAAGTAGAGGCATACTAGTGACACTCTGTTTGTCTATTTATTCACACATGTATTATGTTTCCGGTTAATACAATTCTAGCATGAATAATAAACATTTATCATGCAATATGGAAATAAATAATAACTTTATTTTTGCCTCTAGGGCATATTTCCTTCAGTCTCCCACTTGCACTAGAGTCAATAATCTAGTTCACATCGTCATGTGATTTAACAACAATAGTTCACATCACCATGTGATTAACACCTACAGTTCACATCACAATGTGACCAACACCCAAAGGGTTTACTGGATTCAGTAATCTAGTTCACATCACTATGTGATTAACACCCAAAGAGTACTAAGGTGTGATCATGTTTTGCTTGTGAGAGAATCTTAGTCAACGGGTCTGCCACATTCAGATCCGCATGTATTTTGCAAATTTCTATGTCAACAATGCTCTGCATGGAGCTACTCTAGCTAATTGCTCCCACTTTCAATATGTATCTAGACCGAGACTTAGAGTCATCTAGATTAGTGTCAAAACTTGCATCAGCGTAACCCTTTACGATGAACCTTTTTTCACTTCCATAATCGAGAAACATATCCCCTCTCATTGCTATGCATCACCATGATCTTGCGTGTGCGTAGGAATTTTTTTGAAATTACTGTGTTCCCCAACAGTGGTATCAGAGCCTTAGTATTCATCGGACCACATACATCAGTATGTATGATTTCCAACAAATCTGTTGCTTGCTTCACTATTCCGAAGAACGGCGTTTTAGTCATGTTGCCCATAAGGCATGGTTCACAAGCATCAAGTGATTCATAATCAAGTGATTCCAAAAGCCCATCAGCATGGAGTTTCTTCATGTGCTTTACACCAATATGACCTAAACGGCAGTGCCACAAATAAGCTGCACTATCATTATTTACTTTGCATCTTTTGGTTTCAAGATTATGAATATGTGTATCAATGCGATCGAGATCCAATGAACATGTTTCATTGGGTGTATGACCATCGAAGGTTTTATTCATGTAAATAGAACAACAATTATTCTCTGACTTTAATGAATAACCGTATTGCAATAAACATGATCAAATCATATTCATGCTCAACACAAAAACCAAATAACACTTATTTAGGTTCAACACTAATCCCGTAAGTATAGGGGAGTGTGCGATGATGATCATATCAATCTTGGAACTACTTCCAACACACATCGTCACTTCACCCTTAACTAGTCTTTGTTTATTCTACAACTCCTGTTTCGAGTTACTACTCTTAGCAACTGATCCAGTATCAAATACTGAGGGGTTGCTATAAACACTAGTACAGTACACATCAACAACATGTATATCAAATATACTTTTGTTCACTTTGCCATCCTTCTTATCCGCCAAATACATGGGGCAGTTCTGCTTCCAGTGACCAGTCCCTTTTGCAGTAGAAGCACTCAGTCTCAGGCTTAGGACCAGACTTAGGCTTCTTCACTTGAGCAGCAACTTGCTTGCCGTTCTTCTTGAAGTTCCCCTTCTTCCCTTTTGCCCTTTTCTTGAAACTAGTGGTCTTGTCAACCATCAACACTTGATGTTTTTCTCGATTTCTACCTTCGTCAATTTCAACATTACGAAGAGCTTGGGAATCGTTTCCGTTATCCTTTGCATATTATAGTTCATCACAAAGTTCTACTAACTTGGTGATGGTGACTAGAGAATTCTGTCAATCACTATTTTATCTGGAAGATTAACTCCCACTTGATTCAAGTGATTGTAGTACCCAGACAATCTGAGCACATGCTCACTAGTTGAGCGATTCTCCTCCATCTTTTAGCTATAGAACTTGTTGGAGACTTCATATCTCTCAACTCGGGTATTTGCTTGAAATATTAACTTCAACAACCGGAACATCTCATATGGTCCATGACGTTCAAAATGCCTTTGAAGTCCCGATCCTAAGCTGTTAAGCATGGTGCACTAAACTATCAAGTAGTCATCATATTGAGCTAGCCAAACGTTCATAACGTCTGCGTCTGCTCCTGCAATAGGTCTGTCACCTAGCGGTGCATCAAGGACATAATTCTTCTGTGCAGCAATGAGGATAAACCTCAGATCACGGATCCAATCCGCATCATTGCTACTAACATCTTTCAACACAATTTTCTCTAGGAACATATCAAAATAAACACAGGGAAGCAACAACACGAGCTATTGATCTACAACATGATTTGCAGAATACTACCAGGACTAAGTTCATGATAAATTTAAGTTCAATTAATCATATTACTTAAGAACTCCCACTTAGATAGACATCCCTCTAATCCTCTAAGTGATTACGTGATCCAAATCAACTAAACCATGTCCGATCATCACGTGAGATGGAGTAGTTTCATTGGTGAACATCACTATGTTGATCATATCTACTATATGATTCACGCTCGACCTTTCGGTCTCCGTGTTCCGAGGCCATATCTGTATATGCTTGGCTCGTCAAGTATAACCCGAGTATTCCACGTGTGCAACTGTTTTGCACCCATTGTATTTGAACGTAGAGCCTATCACACCCGATCATCACGTGGTGTCTCAGCACGAAGAACTTTCGCAACGGTGCATACTCAGGGAGAACACTTCTTGATAATTTAGTGAGAGATCATCTTATAATGCTACTGTCAATCAAAGCAAGATAAGATGCATAAAATATAAACATCACATGCAATCAATATAAGTGATATGATATGGCCATCATCATCTTGTGCTTGTGATCTCCATCTCCGAAACACCGTCGTGATCACCATCGTCAGGGGCGCGACACCTTGATCTCCATCGTCGCATCGTTGACGTCTCGCCAATCTTATGCTTCCACGACTATCGCTACCACTTAGTGATAAAGTAAAGCATTACAGCGCGATTGCATTGCATACAATAAAGCGACAACCATATGGCTCTTGCCAGTTGCCGATAACTCAGTTACAAAACATGATCATCTCATACAATAAAATTTAGCATCATGTCTTGACCATATCACATCAGAACATGCCCTGCAAAAACAAGTTAGATGTCCTCTACTTTGTTGTTGCAAGTTTTACGTGGCTGCTACGGGCTTAAGCAAGAACCAATCTTACCTACGCATCAAAACCACAACGATAGTTTGTCAAGTTGATGCCATTTTAACCTTCGCAAGGACCGGGCGTAGCCACACTCGGTTCAACTAAAGTTGGAGAAACAGTCACCCGCAAGCCACCTATGTGCAAAGCACGTCGGGAGAACCGGTCTCGCGTAAGCGTACGCGTAATGTCGGTCCGGGCTGCTTCATCCAACAATACCGCCGAACCAAAGAATGACATGCTGGTAGGCGGTATGACTTATATCGCCCACAACTCACTTGTGTTCTACTCGTGCATATAACATCAAACCATAAAACCTAGGCTCGGATGCCACTGTTGGGAACGCAGTAATTTCAAAAATTTTCCTATGCACACGCAAGATCATGGTGATGCATAGCAACGAGACGGGAGAGTGTTGTCTGCGTACCCTCGTAGACTGAAGCGGAAGCGTTGACGCAACGTAGATGAAGTAGTCGTACGTCTTCCCGATCCGACCGATCCAAGCACCGTTACTCCGGCACCTTCGAGTTCTTAGCACACGTACAGCTCGATGACGCTCCCCGGGCTCCGATCCAGCAAAGCTTCAGGGATGAGTTCTGTCAGCACGACGGCATGGTGACGATCTTGATGTTCTACCGTCGCAGGGCTTCGCCTAAGCACTGCTACAATATGACCGAGGTGGAATATGGTGGAAGGGGGCACCGCACACGGCTAAGGAACGATCACGATGATCAACTTGTGTTTCCTAGGGTGCCCCCTTGCCTCCGTATATAAAGGATCCAAGGGGGGGTGCGGCCGGCCCTAGAGGAGGCGCGTAGGAGGAGTCCTACTCCTACCGGGAGAAGGACTCCTTTCCCTTTCCTTGTCCAAGTAGGAGAGGTGGAAGAAGAGAAGGAAAAAAGGGGGGCGCCGCCCCTCCCTCCTTGTCCAATTCAGACTAGGGGGAGAGGGGGTGCGCGGCCTGCCCTGGAAGCCCCTTCCTCTTCTCCACTTTAGGCCCATGAGGCCCATTAACCCCCCAGGGGGTTCCGGTAACCCCCCGGTGCTCCGGTTTTATCCGAAACTTCCCCGGAACACTTCCGGTGTCCGAATATAGTCATACAATATATCAATCTTTATGTCTCGACCATTTCGAGACTCCTCGTCATGTCCGTGATCACATCCGGGACTCCGAACTAACTTCGGTACATCAAAATGCATAAACTCATAATAACTGTCATCGTAACGTTAGGCGTGTGGACCCTACGGTTCGAGAACAATGCAGACATTACTGAGACAAATCTCCGGTCAATAACCAATAGCGGGACCTGGATGCCCATATTGGCTCCTACATATTCTATGAAGATCTTTATCGGTCAGACTGCATAACAACATACGTTGTTCCCTTTGTCATCGGTATGTTACTTGCCCGAGATTCGATCGTCGGTATCCAATACCTAGTTCAATCTCGTTACCGGCAAGTCTCTTTACTCGTTCCGTAATATATCATCTCGCAACTAACTCATTAGTTGTAATGCTTGCAAGGCTTATGTGATGTGCATTACCGAGAGGGCCCAGAGATACCTCTTCGACAATCGGAGTGACAAATCCTAATCTCAAAATACGCCAACCCAACATGTACCTTTGGAGACACCTGTAGAGCTCCTTTATAATCACCCAGTTACGTTGTGATGTTTGGTAGCACAAAAAGTTTTCCTCCGGCAAACGGGAGTTGCATAATCTCATAGTCATAGGAACATGTATAAGTCATGAAGAAAGCAATAGCAACATACTAAACGATCGGGTGCTAAGCTAATGGAATGGGTCATGTCAATGAGATCATTCATCTAATGATGTGATCCCACTAATCAAATAAAAACTCTTTGTCCATGGTTAGGAAACATAACCATCTTTGATTAACGAGCTAGTCAAGTAGAGGCATACTAGTGACACTCTGTTTGTCTATCTATTCACACATGTATCATGTTTACGGTTAATACAATTCTAGCATGAATAATAAACATTTATCATGAAATAAGGAAGTAAATGATAACTTCATTATTGCCTCTAGGGCATATTTCCTTCAAAAAGATCCGTAAGGCACATGCGGAAAAGTAGAAGTTCAAATTGTCATTTGATTTCATAGATAGTACCTCATCCTGGGAATGAGACCAGTGCATAAAAAGGTTTTTCCATTCAATGTCTTCTAAATTTAGCACATGAGACTTCACCGGAAATTCGTTTATAGACTTGCCATCGAAGTGTGATTTCCTTAGGTAACACTGATACTGCTGCAATGCTTCCTTGAAAAGCACAAGAAAGCTTTGCTCGTCATGACTATCCAGATTGACCCTTGCCTAGTTACAACAATTTAATGTAAATCATTCATGTGTTCAATCAGCAGAAAACAGGAAAATAATAACCATGAATAATAGCACTCACATGTAAGTTGGACAGGAAGATGTGAAAATGGTGTTTGTCTTCACAATAATCTTCCCATGATGAGAATATATGCATGTAGTCCCTAACAACATTGAAAGCATTGTCTTTTAAACTGCGAATAAATGGAATGGGGTTCCAATCTGCAGGAATTGGCTGTCTCTGCAGTTGGGATAGGTCTTCGGCCAATGGACTTGTTGTACTTTTTGCTGGAGCGGGATTTTTCTATGGTACAGCTAGTGCTATGGCAAATAAAATCGGTATACCTTTTGCCGGAGTGCAGGTCCTGTGTGGTGGGGCTAGTGGTGTGGCTAGTGAAGTATGGGTACAGTCTACTGGAGTCGTTCCTACGTTTTGTGTCACTGGTTGTACAACCAATATAAGTGGGGTGCTGTCTGATTTTTCCGGCACCACCACGTTTTTCAAGGACTTTGCTGGTGCTCCTTTAGGTTCGGCAATCACCCTCTTCCTTTTTGATGTCTGATGCACAAGAACAACATTTGAGTGGAAAAACATAGTCTGTTGACAGATGGAATATGTATTGATAATGGATGGGCATGGCATCTCGACATATATGATGAGTAAACTAAGCAGATGGCGGTGCAACAAAGTAGAAGAAATGCAAGACAACATATGCAAGATACCCACAATCAATAAAACATTGCCAAATTACAACAGGCACCTTGATGGGTGAACAGGACAGGCCATCTGCCTTTGACTCCTCGAGGTTAGAATAGTCATTAGGATGATATTATGAACAAGAATCAACAGGTGGGGAGCGTATGAGTTTCATTGCATCCAGAATGGCACTCAATGCGTTGGTGCCAATTTTGTAAGTCATTGCAGTGTTTAGGTTCAAGAGTGGACTGCTGCTAGTGCGACACAAAGCAGCTACACATATCATAGTGTAGTTATAACGGGAAAACCTTAAGCATCAGAGTAAAATCAGCAAAGTGGAACTTGCTGGAATATATGTGCTAGTATTGCCGGTATGGCTAGAAAGGCTTTGGATACTAGCTCTCTTCAAGTGAAGGTGCGGTACTGTTAATATCAATGTAACTCTCAAAGGCGACACAGCTCCCTGCATTTCCTTGCTATTCTTATAGGATTCAAGTGGGCAGGCCACTACAAATCCTATTCCTATGTTTACAAGATCCTACGGATCAAAGAGGCTCAAAGTGTCCATCACAACCGACCGTATAGACCTCTACACTGCAAATGCCCCTGCACATCTTCAGTACAAGGAACATACTGTACTACTATCATACTCCCTCCATTCCAAAATATAAGTGTTGGTAGAGATTTCCACTATGGATCACATACAGATGTATCCAGGTACATTTTAGAGTGTAGATTCACTCATTTTGCTCCATATGTAGTCCATGGTGGAATCTATACAAAGACTTGTATTTAGGAACGGAGAGAGTACATATTAAAGAAGAACGGAAGAGGAACATGGTAAAGAAGAGCAAGCAGATTTTGGATAATAAAATGTTGGTTGCGCAGTGCTCACACATGATGAACCAGAGCGCATTAAGAATGCAACTCCTAGCTGTCTCTCAACCATTTCAGGCGGTTGGATGAAGATCCTACGTCTCCTAACCCTTCTTCTTCCTCGTCTCTGATTCTTCCCATACAGAACATTGCACGGGCCGCCGGACGGACCACCGGCCCCCACCGCCTGTGTTCCTCCGCCACCCCACCCCAAACCCCACCCGCGTCGAGTTTTGTTCGTTCGGCGAGGCCCCACAACCACACGAGCCCCTTCGATCGCACCGGCGAACTCCGGCAAGCTCTGAAAAATCGACTGACCCAATTTTGAAATTTAGTTTACTGTGATTTAACTAGTGTGGAATATAAAACGGGAAAACCATAAGCATTGCGAGTATGGTGTTGAGCGTGCCATGGCGGATCTGAAGGTGCAAACCGGACAAAGGCAACTTCGCAACCAAGACAAGAAATCAGAGTAAAGCAGTGGCGATCTATTTTCTTGCTGCGATAAATAAGTTGAGCAGATAGGAAAGAGTACTGCCTCTGGTGCGGCGCCGTGTACGCATCTGTTGAGAATTTGATGGTGCTGCGGTAGCGATGGCTATCGGCGGCGTGGAAGCAGATCTAGGAGAGTAGACGGTGGCGGTGGGGCGCGGTGGAGGAGATGGTCGTAGGAGTGGCGCCGGCAAGGTGGACGACGGCGGGGATGAAGCGAGAGGACAGGATGCAAGGATCCCGGTCCGAAGCCGTGGATGAGAGAGGTCGATCTCTTGTAATGGATGGCGGTGTCGGGATATCAGCTTTGGCATGGTGGAGGAGGACGGCCGTGGATGGGGTGGCGGACGGCGGCGGACGGAGGAGGGTGGGGTGGAGAGGGTGTTTTAGCGCCCACGGAGTACGAATGGGGAAAAGGGAGGTAGAGAGGAAGGGGGGAACCATGTATTCAGGGCGCGCTTGTCTCAAATGCGAGGAAATTTACAAACTTAGCCCCCGTTTCAAATTTCTACTACATCACAGCAACACTAGTCAATTGGGGATAGGACGGTAATCTCGCATACACCGAATATTTGCCGACGAGAGTTTGTTTTTGGCACCCACCGTGTATGAATATGAATCGGGGAGGGAGTCGATTTCGGCCGAGGACACACTGTGTTTTGGCGCCCACCGTGTATGAATTTGGGTGAGAGGCGGTTACGTCATGTTTGGGTGAAATTACAAACCTACCCCTATCAAAACCTATAGAAATCCAGCATATAGGCTTTGCGTGGCAGGGATAGGCATCAGTGATTTCCATCTTGCAGATTTTAGTTCTGGGCGGTTACTGCGACTTTCCCTGCTTCGTTCAAATTTTGCAGAGTGCACGTTTACCGTGCCAACTCAATTCGAATCCCGTTTGTATTCTATTTTTTTTCTGGCGGGATCCATTTTCAATTGGAATTACATTCTATATACATCATTTTTTATATATACTTTCAAAAGCACAATACCATTTATACATAAATATGGTTTACAAATGGCATGATCTCAGATTCATAAGGTTGTATCCATCAATTTGGATTTTCAAATATTTGAAACCACTTTATGTTGAAATCCAATGTATGCATTCCTCGCTAACTGTCTCCAATTAATGTGTGTTTCCTGCGGGGTTTTTTACTTCTCAAACATGTATAATGTGTTTCACACACGCAACATATAGTGTAATCTCGTTTAGACATTAATTCCATATAAACCATGCATTGTTTGTAATTGAAGAATCAATGGATCACCAATATTGATAAACTATATAACATTACACGTGTGCCCAAATTCCAATGAATATGCATGTTTGATACACCAATTTGCATTATGATATTATCGATGTCATGATCTCCAGTTGAAATATTTCAATCCCCTTTAATCCAGATATTCGTCTCATATAGCTATCACTCATGCTTATATAGGACTATCTCTCTGGACCTATACGCGTTCATCGTCTCTCAGGTATCTCTCGTGCTACCTGTATGTCGACAATGATCTTTTATCTTCGTAACACACTGACGGTACTCTCTCCCTCGACCTTCATCACTCTATCTCTCTCTAAGTATATCTTGCTCCCTGCTATGTGTCTCTAACTATGATTCTCCATGTCGAATCTCTTTCTCTCACACAAACACAAAACTTTGTCTCCCGGGGTCTCATTTCTCTCTACTATTCCCATGTGTGCCACTCGCACACCCCTCATACAGAGATGTCTTTCGCTCCTTAGATATGAGAACCTACGACTCTTCCTCATCAATATCTCTTTCTCACATACAAACACAAACTCTGTCTCCCAGGGTCTCATATTTCTCCATTGTTCTCTTGTACGTCGCTCACACACACCCTCTCTCCCTAGAGATATCTTGCGTTCCCTCATATGTCTCTCTAGCTATCACTCTCGTTGGGAAATATCTTTCTCTCTCGCAGACACAAAACTCCGTCTCTCTGGATCTCATTTCTCTCTGATATCTGTTTGTATGTGACTCACACGCACCCTCTCTCTATCTCTCTCACACCCACACACATAACCCAGCCTTCTGATCCACTCGACTCCTATCTCTAACGCACACTAGCTAGCATCTTTATCTTTCTATTTATCTGTTTCTCCATCAACCCTCTTTCTCGCCCTCACTCTTGATTCCTATCACGCACACTACATATGTTTCTCTCTACATGCAGTCAAGTGCCCTCACATGCACATATATAACTTCACCCTTTGAACCACCCGACGGTCATCTCCAACACCCAAACTAGCGGATGTCCCTCTAGCTAGCATCTCCATCTCCGTATCTATCTGTAGTTTCTCCGTCAACATTTCTTTCTCACACGGAGTCTTGCTTCCTATCACCCACACTATATATGTCTCTCCATACATATGCATTTATAGGTTGGTCTCTTTTGCACAATCGTTGCGCCTCACTGCCTCTGCTCGCCATAGATGCATGCTCCAACCCACGCCACTATCTCTTAAAGACAAAAACACATGCTCAATTGTCGGGACTTCTTCCATGCATTCTCACATGGATGCATATTGTCATACAGATCCGTCTCTCCCATGTCGTTGATCTTATGACTTATGTATTCTTTCTTTTATCTCGATCATGCGCGCGCACGCACACACACACACATCCCACATATACATGTATACCTCTCACACATGCACGTTCAAGGTCTCTATGTCTCCATACATAGTTAATTACCCTCAATCCTAACGCCACATCGAATCGTTCTCCTCTTTTGTGCACATAACTTCCGCCTAGATGGGTAAAACACACACTCACACTTAACAATCTCCTTCTAGCTACCCCCCGCCTCTCACTCTTCCCCTATATCCCCGAAACCAATAAGACCACCCCTTAGTTTAATTCCCGCCTACATGCACCATCGATATATAGTAGTCTTCCTCGGTGTCTCTCGAACAAACACGTTCTCTCGAAGTCAACTCCTCTCATGCATATAGGGCCTAATGCATTTTTCGAGGCTAACTTTGACCAAACATTAGAGCAATAATATATGATATGCAACTTAAACAAATCATACCTTCAATTTTGTATGTCAAAGGAGCTTCCAATAATATAATTTGCATAGTATACATTGTCGGATTTCGGGTTCCGGCAGACCCTTAAGGTTTGAACACTGGGGTGCGCGCGGAAATCTCACCTTCAACCTCTCCGTCTCGATGGGATCTAAACTATTAAAAGAACTGCACGAAAGACACAAGATTTATACTAGTTCGGGCCACCAATGTGGTGTAATACCCTACTCTAGTGTGTGGTGGATGGATTGCCTCCTGGGGCAGGTGTGGATGAGCAATACAAGGAAGAACAGCCTCGCGAGGGTCTGTTCTTGGCTGTGGTGGTGAACTGCTATGAAGAGTTCAGTCACCTCCCTCTCTCTTTTTCTCTCAGATCCCGGGCCGAACAACCAGGAATCGAACCCCTTGCTATGTGGGTGGCTAGTCCTATTTATAGAGGCCCTGGTCCTCTCCCCAAATATCGAGCGGGAAGGGATCCAACAATGGCGGGCTAATTTGAAGGGGGACAGCGAGTACATCTATCTTGACAAAAGCAGTCTTCGCCTGCCAAAGGCTCTGGTGATGACGCCGTGCTGGGCCCCATGGTGACCTCCGTCTCGTAGTCCTCTTGGTCTTGGTCTTGTTGCACCGAAGTGGCAACCTTTGCCTGATGCCTCGGTACTCCGTGGATACGCTTGCCCCCTTTGCACCAAAGAGGAAAGAGGGACACTGCATGCGCTGGCTCCCGCCTAGTGCCCCGTGTCGTCATGGCTTGCGGTCATGGGCACCTCGCGAGGTGCCCCGCCTTGA
Source organism: Triticum monococcum (assembly GCA_034509565.1). Lineage (NCBI taxonomy): Eukaryota > Viridiplantae > Streptophyta > Magnoliopsida > Poales > Poaceae > Triticum > Triticum monococcum. The sequence goes on along the minus strand of CM067845.1, from coordinate 395,425,104 downwards.
ACTCTCCGCCTCCTCGCGAGCCAGTCTGACGAGGCTATGCCCGAGGATGCGCCGTGTCATCCGCCTCGCGAGGCTTGGCCCCTCGCGAGGGTCTTGAGCCTCGTGTTGATGAAGATGGGCCGTGCTGGGCCCCCGCTTGAGCCACGTCGCAGTCCGCAGGCAGGCAAGTCTGGGGACCCCCGTGCCCAGAACGCCGACAGTAGCCCCCGGGCCCAAGGCGCGCATGGACTTGGCCGTGCCGAGAGGCGAAAGGGCAAGGGCGAAGCGCCGCAGGCCCTAACAGCCTGCGGCCTTGGACGCTGCATGGCAGTTGATTGGACGTGGCGCCTCCGCTTCCCCATGATGCCTTGGTGATCGTGCGAGTTGGACAAGTCCCCGCATGCAGAACGTGTTATGATTACCTGTGATCGTGGAGACCGGTGGTTGGCCTTCGCCGGCTATAAGTACGGCACCGCTCATGCCCGTCCAGTCCATCTCCTCTTACTCTCTCTTGCGCCTCAGTTCTTGCTCCGTCTTGGTGTGATGGCTCCGTCGAGGAGGTACTCGGCCGCAGAGAAGGGGAAGGCCCTCCAGGTCGGTCCTGCCTCTCCCCCATCCAAGCGTGGTCGCGGGCGCCCCCGGAAGCACCCGGTGGCCGCCCCGGCAGCTCCCAACGGCCGTGGGGGGAGGGGGGCTCCCAGCACGGCGGCGGGCAAGCCGTCGCAGCCGGAGGGTGCGCCTGGGTTGCGCGCTCCCCCAGGCCACGCTTTCGCGCTGGGCAGGCGCCGCCGGAATTCGTCGTTTGGTCGGCGGAGCCGGCTCACGCCCCGCTCCCGCTCCCTCGCTTCCTCCTCGGCGAACTCCCGGCCGGCGCTCCTGGCGGCCTCTGGCTCCAGGCGGAGGGCTGCTGCAGCAGGTCCTCGTGGGTCGCGCTGGAGGTCTCCGCCAGCGGGGGCTTGGCCTTCACTCGCGGCTGGCAGGCGTTCGCCCGCGCTCGCGGCCTGGAGTGTCGGTGCACTTTGCACTTCAGGTTCGATGGCGACGCCACCCTCTACGTGAGGGTGTTTGGGGAAGATGGTCACCGCGCGGGGTGCTGCCCTGAGGACGATGACCGCGTCCGCGGGCCCCGCTCCGATGGTGATGGGGGAGATAGTGCCCGAGCGGGCGGCGGTGTTAGCGACTCCCCCAGCCTCGTCAGCTCTTCCTCAAGCGACTCCTCCAGTGGTGGCAGCAGTCCTCCCCCGCGCCGTCGGGTTTGCCTAGGAGGTGGTGGTTCGTCCGCCCGCCGTCGTGCCCCGGCGCAGCGCGAGAGGGGGTCCGCCTGAGGCCCTGAGGCGGCCTGTGTCGCCGCCGTGGGCCGATGCGGGAGGGGCGGCGCCAGGCTCGTCTTTTTCCTTTCTCTTTTGTTCCCTGTGTAAAACAGAACAGATGCATGGAGCCCCCTTGGGGCGTGTTGGGAAATGTTACTGCTTCAGCTATTACCTTGATCTCATTTTTGTACTTCCTGATTTCCCGCATGTGCGTAGATAGCTTTTGACCCCTGCCGGGGAGTGGGGCGACCGACCCAGGCCCTGTGTGCGCGTTGTGGTACCCAAGGGGCACGGACTAGGAGGGGTGCTCCTATAATGCGCCAGGGCTGTGAAACCCTCCTGTGGCTAGGGCAGAAACCCTCGCGAGGGCGCCTGAGCACCATCCCCCGCGAGGTTGTTCACGAGAGAATCCAAAGCGAGGGGCGAAAATCGACGAACCATAAATCAGCAACAACGATAACTCCAATAAGACTCCAAATGCAAACGAACACGTCAACTGCGGAAAGCGAATGGAAAAGCCGCGTCCGGCACCTAATCTAGTCTTCGACGTCTTCTCACCAGCGCGGAGCTAAGTGCTGCCACTGGGCGTGGGAGGGAGCCCAGAGCCTGAGGCCGGTGCTCCGGAGACTCCGGGGCATGTACAGCCCCACTCATTATTACGTGAGAGTGTCACGGGGCGGCGAGGTTCACAGGCATTGGCCTTGCTTCACAGGCTCTGGGCCTTTTTCCAAAGCGATGATCTTCACAGGCACTCGCCTTGCTTCACAAGCTCTGGGCCTTTCCAAAATGCGATAGCTTCACAGGCACTCTCCTTGCTTCACAGGCTCCGGGCCTTTTTCCAAAACGCGATAGCTTCACAGGCACTCACCTTGCTTCACAGGCTCCGGGCCTTTTTCCAAAGCGATGATCTTCATAGGCACTCGCCTTGCTTCACAGGCTCCGGGCCTTTCCAAAAAGAAATGATCTTCATTGGCACTCGCCTTGCTTCACTGGCTTCGGTCCTTTTTCCAAAGCGATGATCTTCACAGGCACTCGCCTTGCTTCACAGGCTCTGGGCCTTTCCAAAAAGAGATGATCTTCATAGGCACTCGCCTTGCTTCACAGGCTCCGGGCCTTTTTCCAAAGCGATGATCTTCACAGGCACTCGCCTTGCTTCACAGGCTCCGGGCCTTTCCAAAAAGAGATGATCTTCATAGGCACTCGCCTTGCTTCACAGGCTCTGGGCCTTTTTAGGGGTAGAACCTCCGAAGGTGCTGGATGTTCCACGCATTCTGGATTGGCACTCCCTCCTGAGTCTCCAAGCACGCGGAGCCAGGCCTGGAAACATGAACAACCTTGAACGGGCCCTCCCACATGGGAGAGAGCTTGTGCAACCCCTCCCTGGAGAGAACCCGCCTGAGCACGAGGTCTCCTACCTCGAGAGTCCTGGGGCGGATGTTGCAGCAGTGATATTGCCGCAGCGCCTGCTGATACCTCGCCGCTCACAGCGCGGCCTCCCGGTGACGTTCCTCCCCCAGCACGAGGTCCATCCCCCGCATGGCGTCCTGCTGCGCCTCGTCGAACACCAGGATCCGTGCGGAGTGACGTCTGACCTCGTGAGGGAGGACTGCTTCCGCTCCGTAGACCAAGAAGAACGAGGTCTCCCCAGTTGGTTTGGTCGCGGTGGTGCGGATGGACCACAGCACGGACTGCAGCTCGTCGTACCATCCTCTGCCGCAGGCCTCCAGCTTCTTCTTGAACGTCCTGGTCTTGAGGCCCCTCAGGACCTCTGCGTTGGCCCGCTCGGCCTAGCCGTTGCTTCGAGGGTGCGCCACTGAAGCGTAGCATATCTGCGTTCCAAGGTTAGCACAGTATGTTTTGAAGAGGTTATTGGTGAACTGCGAACCATTGTCTGTGATGATGCGGTTCGGCACCCCGAATCAGCTCACGATGCCCCTGATGAACTTGACCGCGGAGCCCACGGGGATGGTGTGGACGGCCTCCACTTCAGCCCACTTGGTGAACTTGTCCACGGCGACGTAGAGGTAGCGATAGCCCCCTGGCGCCCGAGGGAACGGGCCCAGGATGTCCAGCCCCCAGACTGCGAACAGCCATGAAAGGGGTATAGTCTGCAGGCCTCCGTCCGACTTATGGATTTGCTTGGCGTGCAACTGGCAGGCCTCACAAGCTTTCACCAGCTCTACGGCGTCATTAAGTGCGGTAGGCCAATAAAACCCACTGCGGAACGCCTTGCCGACGAGGGTCCGCAATGATGAGTGGTGCCCGCAGTCTCCACCGTGTATGTCCTCCAGTAGTTCCTTTCCTTGCTCCCTGGAAATGCAACGCAGGAGTACATCATTTGGTCGCTTTCGGTAGAGTTCTCCGTCTCTGATGCAGTACGCAGTGGCCTGCCGCGCCACCCACTCCGCTTCCTCCTCCTTCTCCGGCATGGTCCCTTGCGTCAACTAACTCCGGAGCTCCGTGATCCAGCACTCCTCCTGAGGTTCCATCGTCAGGAGCAGGCATGCTCCTGAGGCCGGGCCACAGACCGGGGCTCCTGAGGTAGGTGGCTGGGGGAGCTCCTCCCGAGGCTGAGCCGTGTTTGATAGTGACGGCAAGGCTGAGGGTTTGAAGAGCCTCTCCTCGAAGACACCAGGCTCCTGAGGCAGCCGCCTGGATGCCCGCTTGGCGATGTCGTCGGCCTCCTGATTGGTGCCACGGGGCACATGCTGCAACTCCAACCCCCAGAACTGCTTCTCCATCCTACGGACCTCCGCAAGGTAAGCTTCCATGTGCTCGTCTTTCGGCTCATACACCTTGTTGGAGAAGTTCACGAGGAGCTGTCAATCACCCTTAATGGTAAGGCACTTCACCCCCAGGGCTGCCGCGGCCTTCAGGCCCGCTATTAGACCCTCGTATTCCGCTGTGTTGTTGGAGACCTTTTCACCTTGTTGGAAGCAGAGCTGTAGAACGTAATAGAGCTTGTCCTGAGTGGGCGATATAAGCACCGCTCCAGCCCCAGCGCCATGTCTGGAGAACGCCTCGTCAAAGTGCATGAGCCAGCCTTCTGGCGCCTCGCTCCCCGGGAAGAGGGACCGATCCTCGTCGGCCTTGAGGCCTGGTGCCTCTGTCCATTCTGCCACAAAATCCGCCAATGCTGCTCCTTTGATGACCCTGGTTGTGCTGAATTCAAGCTGAAACGCCTGCAGCTCTATGTTCCACTCAGCGACCCTTCCGGCTGAGTTAGGGCTCCTGACCACCCTCTCCAGGGGGTATGACGAGACGACTTTGATGGGGTGAGCCTGGAAGTAGTGACGCAGCTTGCGCGGGGCTACCAGTAGCGCGAGGAGGAGCTTCTGAGGCATTGGGTACCAGGCCCTCGCGTCCCGTAGCACCGTGCTAACAAAGTAAACTGGGTGCTCGACAAGGCTGGGAGCATCTGGGGTTGCTGCGCCCTCGGGAGGTAAGGGCGCCTCACGGGGCGTCGTGGCCTTGGGAGGTGGACCATCTGGTCGGGCGGCCTCTCCTGCCCCCGGTGCATTCCTCGGCAGCTGATCCTCCTCAGCTGCGGTTGCGGCTTCTGCAGGCTTTCCTTGTTCCTATTTTGTCCTGCCCCGGGCTGCCGCTGCGGCCTTGACTTTGCGTTCCTCCCTAACCACCACCAGGGCTGCGCTGGCGGAGTAGGGTGTGGCGGCAAGGTACAGTAGCAGGGGCTCCTGAGGGCGTGGCGCCACCATGACTGGGGGACTGGTCAAGTACCTCTTGAGATCTGAAAATGCCTTATCTGCTTCTTCAGTCCACTCAAAGGTCCCTTTCTTCTTCATCAGCTGGAAGAAAGGCAGCGCTTGCTCCCCCAGCTTGGAGATGAAGCGCCCTAGCGCGGTCACACGCCCAGTGAGCTTCTGCATTTCTCTGAGGGTCTTCGGTGGACTCATGTCTTCGACTGCCTTGACCTTCTCGGGGTTGGCATCGATGCCACGGTGGGACACGAGGAATCCCAAGAGCTTGCCCGAGGGGACGCCAAACACACATTTCTCCGGGTTGAGCCGCAGGTTTACTGCATCGAGGCTCGTGAAGGTCTCCTCCAGGTCTTGTATCAGGGTCTTGGCCTCCCGAGATTTTACTACAATGTCATCGACGTAGGCCTCGACATTCCTTCCAAGCTGCTGACCCAAGGTGATGTGCATCAGTCGCTGAAAGGTTGCCCCTGCGTTACGCAGCCCGAACGGCATGCATCTATAGCAGTATACCCCGCATGGGGTCAAGAAGGCGGTCTTCTCAACGTCTTCCACTGCCATCTTGATCTGGTGATACCCGGAGAAGGCGTCCAGGAAGCATAGCAGGTCGCACTCCGTAGTGGAATCGACAATCTGGTCGATTCGGGGGAGCGGGAACGGATCTTGTGGGCATGCCTTGTTGAGGTTGGTGAAGTCGACACACATGCGTTCTTTCCCCCCTTCTTGGGCACAACGACAGGGTTGGCCAACCAGTCCGGGTATCGGACCTCGCGAATGACCCCTGCAGCCTCTAGCTTGCGGGTCTCTTGGGTGATGAAAGCCTGCTTCTCCGTGGACTGCCGCCTGGCCTTCTGCTTCACGGGGCGTACATTTGGGCATACGTTGAGGTGGTGCTCGATGACACTTCTGGGGATCCCCGCCAGCTGATCCGGCTCCCAAGCAAATACCTTCTTATTCGAGCGCAGGAACTTGACCAAGGCCTCCTCCTGCTCGGGCTCTAGGTTGGCGCCTATGGTGAAAGTGGCGCTGGAGGACCCGTCCGTGTCGACGGGGATCTTCTTGGTTTTTGCTTTGTCCTGGGTGAACAACTGCTTCTTCTTGGCGGGCGCAGCCCCCTTGGGCTCTGGGGCCTCTGCGTTGGCGGGCCGTGCTGACGCCGCTGTCTTGAAGGCGAGCTTGAGTACTCGCAGGGCGTCCCCGGTGTCCCCGCGCACAGTGAGTGTACCATTGCTCCCGGGCATCTTCATGAGGTTGTACGCCGGGTGCGTGGCGGCCATGAACTGGGCCAGTGCCGGGTAGCCAAGGATGGCGTTGTAAGGAAGGCCGATGGGGGCGATGTCGAAGTCGACCGTCTCCGTGCGGAAGTTGTCATAGGTGCCGAAGGTCACCGGGAGCCGGATCTGCCCCAGGGAGTCGGATGATCCGCCCCCGACGCCCGAGAAGGATCGGCTGGGTCGCAGCCGCTCCCGGGGTATGCGGAAGAGGTCGAAAGTCTCGACCGAAAGCAAGCTGAGGCCCACGCCGCCGTCGACGAGGGTCTGGGTGACGGCCACCTGGCAGATGGTGGGGTGCACAACAAGGGGAGCGCGCCTGAGCTGACCGGGTTGGTGGGGTGGTCCTCCGAGCTGAAGGTCAGATCAACCTCGCTCGCCGCCCGGTCCGGGGGAGCCCCCTGCCGCGCGGCAGCGGTGCTAACCCGGCGGGCAAAAGGCTTGATGTGGCGACTTGTGGGCGGCGCCTGCGAGCCGCCCAGGAGGGCCGCAACGACCGGAGGCGTCGGTGCCGCGGTGCAGTTGCTCTGTCGCGTAGGCGGACGCTGGGGTGGTGCTCGTAGCTCGTTTCCCGCCAAGCCAGTGGCGGTGTTGACGGCGGGCAGCGGGGGACGACGAGAGCGCCCACCGGCGAGGGCCGCCGGGCCGGCGCGAGCCCGGCTGGCGCCGCGCATGGTTGCGGCGGCCGAAGAAGAGCGGAGCGGTGGAAGACGGATCCCGGAGCACCCCTACCTAGCGCGCCAAATGTCGGATTTCAGGTTCCGGCAGACCCTTAAGGTTCGAACACTGGGGTGCGCGCGGAAATCTCACCTTCAACCTCTCCGTCTTGATGGGATCTAAACTACTCAAAGAACTGCACGAAAGACACAAGATTTATACTAGTTCGGGCCACCAATGTGGTGTAATACCCTACTCCAGTGTGTGGTTGATGGATTGCCTCCTGGGGCTAGTGTGGATGAGCAATACAAGGAAGAACAGCCTCGCGAGGGTCTGTTCTTGGCTGTGGTGGTGAACTGCTATGAAGAGTTCAGTCACCTCCCTCTCTCTTTTTCTCTCAGATCCCGGGCCGAACAACCAGGAATCGAACCCCTTGCTATGTGGGTGGCTAGTCCTATTTATAGAGGCCCTGGTCCTCTCCCCAAATATTGAGCGGGAAGGGATCAAACAATGGCGGTCTAATTTGAAGGGGGACAGCGACTACATCTATCCTGACAAAAGCAGTCTTCGCCTGCCAAAGGCTCTGGTGATGACGCCGCGCTGGGCTCCATGGTGACCTCCCTCTCGTAGTCCTCCTGGTCTTGGTCTCGTTGCACCGAAGCGGCAACCTTTGCCTGATGCCTCGGTACTCCGCGGATACGCTTGCCCCCTTTGCGCCAAAGAGGAAAGAGGGACGTTGCGCGCGCTGGCTCCTGCCTGGTGCCCCGTGTCGTCATGGCTTGCGTCATGGGCACCTCGCGAGGTGCCCCGCCTTGAACTCTCTGCCTCCTCGCGAGCCAGCCTGACGAGGCTGTGCCCGAGGATGCGCCATGTCGTCCGCCTCGCGAGGCTTGGCCCCTCACGAGGGTCTTGAGCCTCGTGTTGATGAAGATGGGCCGTGCTGGGCCCCCGCTTGAGCCACGCCGCAGACCGCAGGCAGGCAAGTCTGGGGACCCCCGTTCCCAGAACGCCGACATACATCTCATGTGCTATTAATCTTGTGAATAGTCAAAGGCTATCTTGAAAAACACATTAGGCCCTATTTAGATGGAAGGAGGGAGTAGGTCCCATGCAAAAAATTAGAATAAAATCCAAACATCTGGGCATCGTGGCTCGGTCGATAGCATTGAGAAACTTGGTTTTAAAATCATGAAACTTGGCATGGTGTCATGTCATGGTAGTACCATGCCGTGGTAAAAAAATTGGCCGAATAGGAACAAATTTTGGTATAAGCTTCTTGCAAATCGGAGCTTCTCTCAAGAAGGCTCGTGGTTCTGGGAGGGAACGTGTCACCTTTGTGTGCATAATTAAATTTTGAAATACAAGCACATGTTCCAGTGCACCAAAGTTGGTTGAAAAATCACATGTGTGTCCTCGGGTAAATTTCTAGGTTCCATGCAAGAAATGGGAATGAAATTTAAAATTCCGGGCGTCGTGGCTGGGTTGGAAACATTGAGAAACTTAGTTTTTTAATTCATGTAAATCCAAAACACGCATGAAAATAATGAAACTTGGCTTGGTGCCATGACATGGCACCAACATGCTGTGGTAAATTTGCAGTCCGATTTGCGAAGGCACACACATTAACAATCAACAAAGTCATTTTGGAAGAAGTGTTGTCACGTTACAATCAGAAACACAAGTATTATTGAAACCGTGGGCGTTCTACTTACTAGTACCATTTACGTGCCGCCACATGTCCCCTTTTTTATTAGCTAGGAGGCGACGTGCAGGGTAGCAATTTGAGTACGAGAGGCGTGCTATCAGACCCCTGCGCGTGCTTATCGGGAGGAGAGCCCTTTGACCTCCATCTATCGTCCACCTCTCTCCCAAGGTCTCCATTAATGGTGCCCGAGCCTCTATTTAATGGCTTGGCTATGTCTCACTCGACTGAGATTTAAGAAAGAAAAAAGAAAATATGAAAGCACGGATCTTGATGTAAGATCCGACGGACCTATATAGCATCTACTTTGAATTATAGCAAGACTGACGAATATATAAGGACGATTAAATTTTTTTGATCAAAGAAGGGCTTGCCCCTTTTGATTTTCATTACTGAAAACCACCACAATTCACAAGAAGTTCAGCACAACTCCAGCCTAACACGAAGGACTAAAAGCTACCAGATTGAAATCGCAACATCCCAAGAGGCCAACAAAGGCCAAACATCTCCGCTAGAACCCAACATTTCACAACCGACGACACAATCCACATCCTAAACCGATTATTACATCAAAAGAAACCAGGAAACTAGTCTCCGCGGCGAGCGGCAATGAGCTCTTTCGTGTCCTCAAGACGCTGCTTGAGAACATCCACGGATTCCTCCACCAGCGTTAGGCGCTCGTTGCGGAGCATTTCATTCTCGTCCATAAGTTTCTCCAACAAGGCACTAGTCTCCTCCTGCAGGTCTGCACTTCAGACGATCTTCTCCCTCAGCAGGTCGCGCTCGGCCCGGAGCCTCTCATTGCCCTCCCTTAGTTGCCGGATGACGCCGGTAGCCTGTTCAAACAAGGCTATCATGTCATCCTACAACCTCGCCGAGCGGGAGATCTTATCCGTCTGGCTATGGACGATCGCATGCATGCGCCTGTAACAGTCGTCGCATGCCCGCGAGAAATTTTCCCAGGCCGCCGCGGCGCGGTGGGACATCTCTACTGCATTCGTGGCACGGCGGGACATCTTTGCTGCTTCCGCGGCACGGCCGGACCAGTCTACTGCATCAACGGCGCGGCCGGACCTGTCTGCTGCATCGACGGCGCGGCGGGACCTCTGTGCTGCTTCAGGGTCACGGCGGCACCTCTGTGCTGCTACTTCCGCGTGGTGGGACATGTCGGCTGCTCTCGTAGCGAGGCGGGACATCTCTCTTGCTTCCGCTTCCATGCTCGCCTCTCCCTGGTGGCAATCTCTCAACCCAAAACTCACGCTGGCCATGGCAGACGCAAGGGAAGGATGCTGAATGACTTGTTTGTTTTTGTGGATGAGGAGTTGAGGTGGAATGTGCAGTCATCTTGGCATACTAGTATTTATAACCGAGTAATAATACGCTCCTAAGTGGGAAACCGTTTAGGTTGTGATCGGTGTGAACAGGTTTGCAATTCAATATATTGTGGAGTAATTTGGAATGTGACGAGACGCAAGCTCAAAATTTATTGGCGGTTCTAGTTTCGAAGTGCGGCACTATTCCCGGATGGAGTACTTCTTTTTCTACTCCCTCCTTTCCGGTTTTATAGGGCTTATCTCAAAATTTTAGTTTTTCCATTTTATAAGGCTCAATTTGGTTGTCCCCAACACATGTTCAGATTCCAAGGTGCATTAAATCATTGCATGCAAGTATTAAGAGAAAATTGACCAATGCATGTACTTTATGCATGCATGCATTGCAATTAATGCATTAAACCTATCTCTCGGGACTTCTCGCACGCACCATCGTGCCACCCACAAAAACTTGTACTCTGAGTTTAGTAGTACGTTATACAGGAAGAGAAGAGGTGCACGCACGCACTCGTCCTCTCACACACGCGTCTATTTTTTCTCGAAAAGGAGGATGATGACCCCCGGCCTCTACATCTGGGAGTCACACACGCAAATTATTGAAATATATCGAGTGCAGTGCTTTGATGTGTCGCGTCAACTTGTACATCAATGAGAAGTTTGATTATCCTCTCCCTCGCGGACTTAACTGCACATGCCTTTGGCTGTATGACAGGTTGGCCACACACCTGTAGGGCCCACCTGTCATACACGCAAAGGCAGGAGCGTCCCTCCCTCGCCCATGAGCGTGGTGGTTGGCAAGACCAAGAGAAGCTTTGAGTACACGCTCTCCCTCCCGCACGTGGTGGACATGCAACAGTTCAATCGGTGTCAGATGGCCAGAAGCGTACTGTAGTACTCCTCCAGTGCAGTAGTATTCCATCATTGTTCGACTTCCTGAAGAGGCGATGAGCCAAGCGCAGCCCGGACGCTCGTGTGGCAGTTTCATGTCTATAGTAGTCTAGGATAGCATGTACCGTGCCTGTAAGCTTAAAATCGTTGGGGTCGGCTCCATGCTATGTGGTTGTCTCGAAGTTTAAAAAATAATTAAAATAGTCTTCTAGCCCTACCCGAAAACTGCCGCGCGTACTGCCCGGGAAAAGCCCCGCCCTCAACTTTTAACTATGCGAAAACAGTTCGAGCTTGTTCGTTCTATATAAATAGAGTACTTACTGTATGTTTATTCACCCATGGGGTTGTTCAATGAATGGAGGGGTGGGGAGCACAAGTGAACAATACTGTAGTACTACTAGTAGTAAGTAGGATTCGTACAGTAGTCACCTTAAATAGAGAGTTTCTTTTCTTTAATGCCACGTACACAAATTGAAACGCTTGTTGTGGAGAGAAAAAAGATAATCACTCCACTATATATGGACGCAGGGGCCTGAGCGCTTGCTTTACTAGGGTTGCTCTCTGCATTCTCTCATCCTCTCTAGATATAAACAAGACAGCGGTAGCAACATTTTCTCTCTGCTCACCGCTGGTCACATATCAGGTCGGATCCCTTCGGCTGGTGTGTGTAGAGGACTAAAAGGTGCATCGTTCACGCGGTCATCGCCGCCGAGGGAGGAAACCCACAGCTGCCGGAGGGGCCCGATCCTCTGCCCGTGCCGTTCTCTCCGACACATGGCCGGCTTGGGAGGTCCTCCGACCCTTCTTCCTCCCTGCCGTATTGTCCGTAGATCCGATCTGCCGCCGCTGACATCCCGACGACCCTCAGGTATAAGTTCTTCGAAAGCGGCCTTGCTCTACTGCCCCAGCTCCCCACGTGTCTGCATGTGCATCTTTTTCTACTCCCATCAGCTCTTCCAAAGCCACCTAAATTTTTAGTATTATTAGAGGTAAAGCTACTTCATGCATTCGAATGTAGGGCTTTGTTCAAACAACAAAGAAAGGGGGGAAAGTTGTAGCATGCATCTAGGACTTGATTCAAAGAGGAAATAATATGGTGAAAGTAGTAGAGACCGGATACCCAACCGGTCTCTTGGTTGAAAAGGGAAATAATGGGAAACGCAGTACACACTGGATAAGGAACATATCTATTATTGGTTGAAAAAAGGATAGAAAGTGGCGGCTGGTGGACAAGTCAACAGAGTATGTCTAGGATTAGATTTTCTGCCATCACATAGTAAAAGGTCTCCAGGATTAGATTTGCGGCCCTCACATAGTAAAAGGTCTCAGGATTAGATTTGCTGCCCTCACATAGTATAAGGTCTCCAGGATTAGATTTGCTGCCCTCACATAGTAAATGGTCTCCAGGATTAGATTTGCTGCCCTCACATAGTACAATGGTGAAAGTGCAACTATCCCTAGGTGGTTTTGGTAATTCATAACAACATATAGCTCATTGAGCTAATGCTATTTCAAGATGATTATTTCAGGAAAGCTCAATGATTGGCATGGCATGGATGTGAAAGTGGAACCCTCAAAATGCTAAGGACAAAGAATTGGCTCAAGCTCAAAAGTTCAAGACTCTTCATTTTATATTTTAGTGATCCAAGATCACATTGAGTCTTTAGGAAAAGCCAATACTATCAAGGAGGGATGAGGTGTTGCTTAATGAGCCTCTTGCTTTATGTGCTTAATGATATGCTCCAAAATCCTCGGCTACTTTCCCATATCCACAAATGACCTAAACCCTAAGCCAAACTCGGTCATACCGATTCTTTCATTCTGGCACCACCGAGTTTCACTTGTCATTTGCCACTGCCAAACCCTAGCAATTCAGTCCTACCGATAAGGATCTCGGTCTCACCGAGATGGGATTGCAAACTCTCTATTTCCCTTTCGTAACTTTTCGGTCTCACCGAAAGAGCGAATCGGTCCCACCGAGATTGCAATGTAAACTCTATGTTTCCTACTTGTAACTTTTCGGTCTCACCGAAAGAGCGAGTCGGTCCCACCGAGTTTGCCTGACCAACTCTCCGGTTAGCTTATTGCCAAACTCGGTCTCACCGAGTTTGTGCAATCGGTCTCACCGAGATTACGTTATGCCCAAACCCTAACCGAATCGGTCCTACCGAGTTGCATGTCAGTCCCACCGAAATTCCTAACGGTCACTAGGCGATCGAGTTTTCTGATTCGGTCCCACCGAGATTGATAAATTGTGTGTAACGGTTGGATTTTGTGTGGAGGCTATAAATACCCCTCCACCTCCTCTTCGCTCATGGAGAGAGCAATCAGAACACATACACCATTCCAACTCATATGTTCTGAGAGAGAACCACCTACTCATGTGTTGAGACCAAGATATCCCATTCAAACCATATGAATCTTGATCTCTAGCCTTCCCCAAGTTGCTTTCCATTCAAATCGTCTTTCCACCAGATCCAAATCCTATGAGAGAGAGTTGAGTGTTGGGGAGACTATCATTTGAAGCACAAGAGCAAGGAGTTCATCATCAACACACCATTTGTTACTTCTTGGAGAGTGGTGTCTCCTAGATTGGCTAGGTGTCACTTGGGAGCCTCCGACAAGATTGTGGAGTTGAACCAAGGAGTTTGTAAGGGCAAGGAGATTGCGTACTTCGTGAAGATCTACCGCTAGTGAGGCAAGTCCTTCGTGGGCGATGGCCATGGTGGGATAGACAAGGTTGCTTCTTCGTGGACCCTTCGTGGGTGGAGCCCTCCGTGGACTCGCGCAACCGTTACCCTTCATGGGTTGAAGTCTCCATCAACGTGGATGTAGGATAGCACCACCTATCCGAACCACGGGAAAAACATCCGTGTCTCCAATAGCGTTTGAATTCTCCAAAACCTTCCCTTTATATTCTTGCAAGTTGCATGCTTTACTTTCCGCTGCCAATATACTCTTTGCATGCTTGCTTGAATTGTGTAATGATTGCTTGACTTGCCATAAGATAGCTAAAAACTGCCAAGAACTAAAATTGGGAAAAGGTTAAGTTTTTATTTGGTCAAGTAGTCTAATCACCCCCTCTAGACATACTTTCGATCCTACAAGTGGTATCAGAGCTTTGGTCTCCATTTGCCTTGATCTCCATAGCTTTTGGTGGTCATAGCCTTGGTTTCACAACCTAGGAGAGTATGGCGTCTAGCGAGGGAAATTATCACCGTAGAGGTCCTTACTTTGATGGTACTAATTTTGCTAGTTGGAAGCATAAAATGAAAATGCATATTCTTGGACATAACCCCGCCGTATGGGCTATTGTTTGTGTTGGTTTGCAAGGTGAGTTCTTTGATGGGAGAGAACCAAACCGTGAAGCTACCGCGGATGAATTGAAGATGTTGCAATACAATGCTCAAGCTTGTGATATTCTCTTCAACGGATTGTGCCCCGAAGAATTCAACAAAATCAGCCGCCTTGAGAATGCAAAGGAAATTTGGGACACTTTGATTGATATGCACGAAGGTACCGACTCCGTCAAGGAATCCAAGTTGGATGTGCTCCAAATTCAACTTGACAAGTTCAAGATGAAGGATGGTGAAGGTGTCGCTGAAATGTACTCTAGGCTTGCTCTTATCACAAATGAGATTGCCGGCTTAGGAAGTGAAGAGATGACCGATAGATTCATCATCAAGAAGATCCTAAGAGCCTTGGATGGTAAATATGATACCGTGTGCACATTGATTCAAATGATGCCAAATTACAAAGATCTCAAGCCAACAGAAGTGATTGGAAGGATTGTTGCTCATGAGATGTCACTCAACGATAAAGAGGAACTTCACAACAAATCAAGTGGTGCCTACAAAGCCTCATGTGAAGTCCCCACATCATCAAGTGAGAAACAAACCTTCAATGAAGAATTGAGCTTAATGGTGAAGAACTTCAACAAGTTCTACAAGAGTAGAAGCAAAGATAGAAGCTTCAAGTCAAGGTCATACAATGACAAAAGATCTTCTAGTCGAGAGCGAAACTGCTATAATTGTGGAAGACCCGGACACTATTCCAATGAGTGTACGACTCCCTACAAGAGAAGAGAAGATTCTCCAAAAAGAAGAAGCAAAGAATCACCACCAAGAGAGAGAAGGAGTAGAGATGATCGTTATGAACAGAGATACTCACGGAGAAGCAAGGATTTGAAAGGAAGGAAAAATCATCAAGGAGCTACACAAAACGAAGACATCAAGCTCATGTTGGTGAATGGGTATCCGGCTCCGACTCCGACAGCCACTCCGAGAGAAGTTATCACTCCGACTCCGAAGATACTCAAGATGAAGGTGTTGCCGGTCTAGCACTTGTGCCAACCAACTCCTACGACATATTTGACTCACCAAATGAAGGAATTGGAAGATGCTTCATGGCCAAAGGTCCTAAGGTAACACACCCCGAGTATGTTGATTTTAATAGTGATGAAGATGACTTGTTAGGTGATGATGACTTGCTTGTTGACAACTCTAGTGATGAGTAATATGATGAAACATCAATTAATCATGCTAAAACGAATGACAATGGTAAGGAGAAGATTGAGGCTCTAACTAAAGAACTAAACACTCTTAAGTTAGCTCATGAAACTATCTTCAAAGATCATCAAGAACTTTTAAGAGCTCATGAGAAATTACGCTTTGAAAAGCTCAATCTTGAGCAAGAGCATGAGTTCTTAAAAGCAATCAATGATGATCTCCGCAAGAAAAGTTCTTCTTACATTGCCAAGCATTTACTATTATCCACTTACATGCCTCAAGTCAAGTCTAGTAACAAGAACAAGAAAGATTCTTCCTCTAGTAGTAACAATGATCATGCTAAATCCAATATTGTTGCTTCTAGTAGTTCTCTTGATTCCATTAATGATTCTCTTAGCCAAGTTACACTTGAGCAAGAAAATAGCTTATTGAAGGGGATTATAGAGAAAGGAGTGTACAAAAGCCTTGCCGGGAGTAAGCAATTTGAGGAAATTGTGCGCAAGCAAGGAATGCACCGGAAGAATCAAGGTGTCGGTTTTGAACGAAAGTTCAATGCCAATGGAGTTGAATGGGAAGAAGACCAATACCCCAAGACAAAGTTTGTTCCTCAACAAGAGAAGTATGATACTTCTTTCAAGGGGACACAAGCTCAAGATGATCTTCCACCACAAGACTACAAGCAAAAAGGCAAGGACAAGCTTCAAGAGGAGATTGATGCATTTGAAGAAGCTCCTAAGACCTTAGTCAAGTGGATTCCCAAGACCATGTCAAGTTCCACTTCATCAAGTACGACTACAACTCCAAGGATTCCCATCAAGATGGTGTGGATCCAAAAGAAGAGGAACTAGAGAGTTCTTGAGGGTGACTCCGCCAACATATTGCGCTCTCATCATTTTGGCAAGAACAAGTGCAATCAACTTCCACATCATGCACTAGTTCAAGGAGTCACAAACCCTCTTGTTGGTAAGACAAGGGACAAGGTAACCTAAAGTTTTCATGGACATCATCTTGTGTATGCATCACTCTATGTCTATGGATATCCTTGTTTGTTCCTTGTGGGACTAACCCATGTAGGTATTGAAAGTGCAATTCACTCAAATGGATAGCTCCAAGTGATCTACATCACATTGAGCATCTACATCTTCAACATCTACATGAAGTCATCATCGACAAAACCCAAGGTTAGTTCATCCCTCTTAGGGGGGATATCACATCTAGGGGGAGCTTTACTCTAAGACTTGAGCTAAAGCAACTCTAAAGATGTGAATACAACAATGCTTTAAGTAAAAGTGGTAACCCCACTTGAGCTTAAACGATGAGTATGACCTATGATCAAGTGTTCTCACTCGACTCCTAAGTCAATATACTCATATATAGATGACCTAGTCATCGCAAATTGCTTGATAGATGCTAGAATTGTTTGTGCATGCTTTGCCACATATTTCAGTTGCCATCTTATTGTGTGAGCATGTTGGTTGCATATTTTTCTCATTCGAGGACATCCACTTGTTGTTTTGATTGTTTAGCTTTATCTTCCTTTGCCAAGTGGATGGACAAGAATGCCTAAGAACCTCCTCTAGCTATCTATGCTTTTCTCATCTCAAACTCTATTCATGCTGCATCACAAAACTTGATCAAGTCAGATTCGAACCACTCTGTGTGAGGAGCGCTCGGAGTCCCCGATTCGTCATAGACTTAAACTTCCAAAACCTCTTTGTGATTCTCGGTCTGACCGATACCATATTTTTGTTCCTACCGAGATCATTCAGTTGATCTAGGTTTTCGATCTCGGTGCAACCGATTTGAACCACTCGGTCACACTGAGTTGCAATAACTGTATACAGTTTTGCATCTCGGTGCCACCGAGTTGTTCCACTCGGTCACACCGACAGGGTCGGGCTATATATAGTGACGGGCAGAATTTTGGAAATTTCTCCGCAACCTCTTCGCCCGCGCATAGGTCGCTCTGCCTCCTGGGTCTCCGGATTGTCCTCCTCGCCGCTAGCAGCCTCCAGTCGCTGGTCTCCATCGCCGTCAACGGGAATTCTGCCCCGCTGTTGCCGCCGTAGCGAGTCTCCGCCGAACTAGGGTATGGACTCGATCTTTGTGCTATTCTCCAATCCGATTCCTAGCACATTGTGATCATCATGATTCTTGCCACGTTTGATAAACTACTATCCAGTCAATGAACTCGTAGATTAGGTTTAATTCGAAAATTTTAGGGTTAGGTTTCTGCCGAAACCATCTCGGACCCACCGAGTTGAAAAACTCGGTCCCACCGATTTGGCTTATGCCATTGCACAAGTAAAACTCGGTCTGACCGAGAATTACTTATCGGTGTGACCGATTTTGGAACTCTGTGAAACCCTAGCAGTCTCGGTGCCACCGAACTGTGACTCGGTCTGACCGAGTTCACTAGTTCTGGTGCCAAAACTGCTTCGGTGTCACCGAGTTTGAAAATCGGTAGATCCGAGATGATTTCAGTGCGAAACTAAAACTAAGTTTTTGAATTATTCTTTTGCAAAAATCTCTGCATTTTTTGATGCTCATCCACTCTATCTCATCTATAATCTGTTCACAGGGTCAGCAGTCAGAATTTGCATCATGTCAGACCAGAGTGACAGCCAGAACTTGTCAGAGCAGCAAGTGCAGTTGAGTGAGGGCACTAGCCCCTCAAGTTCCTCAGATGATGGCAGCAGGAGTACACCCAGCAATCTGCCTAAAGCTTCCACACATCAGAGAAAGAAGAGAACCTCAGATTCTGAAGATGAGGATTATGTGGCAGAGGAAGAGGCCACATCAAAGAGAGTTGAGCCAGCTCAAGGCACCAAGCCAGGCCTGAAAATCAAAAGGCCAGCAGGTAGGCTGCCCGTGTCAAAGGCTAGAGCTTCAACTGTGAAGCCTGCTCCCATTGAGCCCGTTGCTGCTGAGGGCAAAAAGAGAAAAGAAAGGGTCAAGAAGACCGTAGCCAGAGTGCTTGGGAGGGCCTCCATCATGGTAGATGAGGAGGAAGAAGAAGAGGTTGCTGCACCAGCACCCAAGGCTCCCAAGCTAATGGGAGATGCCATAAAATCAGGGGGAGCTGCTTCCAAGGCCAAGTCAGCTCCAAAGCCAAAGCCGAAGAGAAACACAAGAAGCATCCCAGCCACTAAGAAGAACAAGGCCCCAGTGCCTGAAGCTGCAGAGGAAGAGGAAGAAAATGTCCTTAGGAAGCTCAAGCCCAAGATCCCAGACCACAACGATGCTCATCCTGTGGCTGAGGATATGAAGCTCAGGAGAGATTCAGGGCTGAGGAAGTGGAGAGAAGCAGATCCGTATGCTTCTAGGAGAAGGACTGCAGTGGACTACAAATTTCATACCAAGGAGCAGCAGGATTTCTATGAGACAGTTTTGCTTGACAAGAGGCCAATTGTATGTGACATGAGATGGGTCGACTGGACCTACATGAAGGAGAATGAGGAACACTACGCTGGAGTATATGACAGCTTTAGTGCGTGTGGAGTGGCAGACTTTGTTGGGCAGAAGCTCACAAAGTGGAACGAGGAGCTAATCATGCAATTCTACTCCACAGCACACTTCTACCCGGATGGCAGGATCACTTGGATGTCAGAGGGTACAAGGTACCAATCAACTGTTGAGGAATGGGCGAAGTTGATCAATGCCCCAGAGGAGCAAGCAGATGACTTGGACATTTATGCCAAGAAAAAGATGGACCACAACTCTATGTCCAACATGTACAAGGAGATTCCGAATGAAGCACTTGACACGTTCAAGTTTGGCTCAGTGCACTATCTTCTGTCAGGACTGCCCACTATCAACTAGATTCTAAGGCACACCCTGTTGCCCAAGTCTGGAGATCACAAGATGGTCAGAGGTCACGCGATCAATTTGCTTCATGTCTTTGACGTGCCTCAAAAATTCAAAGTCATGAGTCTCATAGTGGAAACAATCAAGAGGATAGCAGCAGACCAGAAGAGGAGCTGTGGATATGCCCCACAGATTCAGGAGCTCATCAACTCCAAGATGGGCACGGGCATATACCTCTTGGATAAGGAACACCTGCCCATCCGTCCAGATTTTGAAGATAACCAAGTGGTCATGACTGAGAATGAGCCATCACCTGCCCATGCACAAGCTCAGAAGGAGAAGGCAAAGAAGGAGAAAGCTGCCAGGATGCCTACTCAAGAGGAGGCATCTGATTACTTCCTGAAAACCAAACAAGAGCAGCTTGGTTACCTGATTGCGTCCACCCTGCGGATTGAGCAAGGACTTGCCACCCTGACTCAGAACCAGGCAAGCTTAGAGAGGATCATGGAACAGAGGTTCTATGACTTGGACATCAAGGTGACAGAGATACATACTACCGTGGAGCAGCTCCAGGAGGACATGAATGAGAGGATAGGCAGGACCACGACTGATGCTTTTGCCAGGGTGCCACGAGGTCCGAGGTCGTCTGCACTGCCAGTTGCTGACACTAGAGCTACAACGTCTGCGCCAGCCACAGCCTCAGTTCCACCAGCTCCAGCATCCACTTCAGCCTCAACTCCGACCACGTGTACCGAAGGCTTCGTCCTTGGAGTGCTCCGGACTCCACCACCACCTAAAGATCAAGCCTGAGGATCGACTTAGCTCTATGCATTTTCTAGGAACTTTTTGGTAACTTGTTGCCAAAGGGGGAGAAAATGTATAGATCATAGGCTTCGAGAGAGAGTGTTGCTTTTATTCTCTCTTGTTTTATTTGGTGGTTTTTCGAACTTTGTTTGCTTGTGTGTGAGACACTACATCCTTATCTGTGTGAGACATCGATGATCATGTGTTTGATCATAAGCTACACTTAATGTTTGCTTAATGCTTGCTTAAATATTATCATCCTATCTATCTTTTGTGATCATTCACTATTCTTGGTGATGAGTGCATGTATTTCAATCTTATCATTTTTGAGCGCTCCACCAAGATGTATGTGACATGGAAGAGTAACCCATGACTCTAACTCCTTGTGCATTTGCAGTCCAAAGCAAATTTTAAATATGCACAAATTTAGGGGGAGCTCTTATTTGTCACATACTTCTCAAAGCCACGATATATTTCATGCTTATTATCATTTGTCGAAGCTTTGATCTATATGTTGTCATCAATTACCAAAAAGGGGGAGATTGAAAGTGCAACTATCCCTAGGTGGTTTTGGTAATTCATAACAACATATAGCTCATTGAGCTAATGCTATTTCAAGATGATTATTTCAGGAAAGCTCAATGATTGGCATGGCATGGATGTGAAAGTGGAACCCTCAAAATGCTAAGGACAAAGAATTGGCTCAAGCTCAAAAGTTCTAGACTCTTCATTTTATATTTTAGTGATCCAAGATCACATTGAGTCTTTAGGAAAAGCCAATACTATCAAGGAGGGATGAGGTGTTGCTTAATGAGCCTCTTGCTCTATGTGCTTAATGATATGCTCCAAAATCCTCGGCTACTTTCCCATATCCACAAATGACATAAACCCTAAGCCAAACTCGGTCATACCGATTCTTTCATTCCGGCGCCACCGAGTTTCACTTGTCATTTGCCACTGCCAAACCCTAGCAATTCGGTCCTACCGATAATGATCTCGGTCTCACCGAGATGGGATTGCAAACTCTCTGTTTCCCTTTTGTAACTTTTCGGTCTCACCGAAAGAGCGAATCGGTCCCACCGAGATTGCAATGTAAACTCTATGTTTCCTACTTGTAACTTTTCGGTCTCACCGAAAGAGCGAGTCGGTCCCACCGAGTTTGCCTGACCAACTCTCTAGTTAGCTTATTGCCAAACTTGGTCTCACCGAGTTTGTGCAATCGGTCTCACCGAGATTACGTTATGCCCAAACCCTAACCGAATCGGTCCTACCGCGTTGCATGTCAGTCCGACCAAAATTCCTAACAGTCACTAGGTTTACTATTTCGGTCCGACCGAGTTTTCTGATTCGGTCCCACCGAGATTGATACCCCGCCACCTCCTCTTCACTCGTGGAGAGAGCAATCAGAACACATACACCATTCCAGTTCATATGTTCTGAGAGAGAACCACCTACTCATTTGTTGAGACCAAGATATTCCATTCAAACCATATGAATCTTGATCTCTAGCCTTCCCCAAGTTGCTTTCCACTCAAATCTTCTTTCCACCAGATCCAAATCCTATGAGAGAGAGTTGAGTGTTGGGGATACTATCATTTGAAGCACAAGAGCAAGGAGTTCATCATCAACACACCATTTGTTATTTCTTGGAGAGTGGTGTCTCCTAGATTGGCTAGGTGTCACTTGGGAGCCTCCGACAAGATTGTGGACTTGAACCAAGGAGTTTGTAAGGGCAAGGAGATCGCCTACTTCGTGAAGATCTACCGCTAGTGAGGCAAGTCCTTCGTGGGCGATGGCCATGGTGGGATAGACAAGGTTGCTTCTTCGTGGACCTTTCGTGGGTGGAGCCCTCCATGGACTCGCGCAACCGTTACCCTTCGTGGGTTGAAGTCTCCATCAACGTGGATGTATGATAGCACCACCTATCCGAACCACGGGAAAAACATCCGTGTCTCCAATAGCGTTTGAATTCTCCAAACCCTTCCCTTTATATTCTTGCAAGTTGCATGCTTCACTTTCCGCTGCCAATATACTCTTTGCATGCTTGCTTGAATTGTGTAATGATTGCTTGACTTGTCCTAAGATAGCTAAAAATTGCCAAGAACTAAAATTGGGAAAAGGTTAAGTTTTTATTTGGTCAAGTAGTCTAATCACCCCCCTCTAGACATACTTTCGATCCTACAAATGGCACTGCTGCTATTTTCCCCAGTATGATAAGTAAGTTGCTCCTTTATGCTGCTGAGTGTCCTGGTGTCCCCACGGTCCCATGCCCTTAAACCAACTCTTTAGCTGCTATTGATTTACTGTGTCTGGTAAACAAGCAATGCCACCATTAAAGTAATCCCATATTTGAGGCATCTCATTGTTGATCGTAATGCTTCTGGTAACATGAAGCATCGCTGACGTTTTAAAATTTCTATTGTCCTTGCGGGATTGCCATGAACATAATTAAGATGCTTCTTTTCATTTTGTATATGTTTCGTATATTCTTATTGACCAACAACTGTTTACTTTCTATCTTTTTGTGCAGATAGGGATATCCATTTCACCTTGTTGCTATTGTGACCTTTTGGTGAACTGCAAAAAACACTTTTTTGGAATGAGTGTCTTGTGCAGTTCAACTAAAATGTCACGTGGGCAACATCTCTCAATTTTGGTGGAACTGCACAAAATGGTGATGGGAGTTTCCAAAATCTCCGTCAAGTTCTGCTAGTAATCTCGTGCAACATTTTATTAGCCTTTGCAAGATGGAGCCATCACTGTCACCACAATGGCACTTTATTTTAGTGGAACTGCACAAAAGGATAAGAAAATTATAGTTGCACCTTACATGAGCCGGACAGCCAACCTTAATGTTCCTCAATTTTAGTGCAACTACTAAAGAAGAACCTGCCATCTCACAAGAGCAAGTACTTCTTGCTAGCTGAATGATGCAATCTTTGCTTCATTTCAGGTGAATTGCAGAAAAAGGCACATGAATTGAATCATGGAACTCCAGGTAGACCTCATCCAAGTAGAGATGGAGGTTGAGTTCAAGGAGGCCGCTATTAAAGCGAAATCATGCTCTCCCGTCTCCTTATTTGTGCTGTGCAAACACGTTGTGCAAACAGGAATACTCAACTACACATGTGTGACGGTCAAGAGCATTCACCAAGTTCTTCGATTGTATGACATGGCTAGCCAAGATGGATTTAATCCCGATATTCACTTTATCAAAAGGCTCTAATGGGTTGGTTTTGAATCTTGCAAGCTGAGAATCAGTGAGATGTGTAGGCATATTTGTTGTACTTATTATTTGGATCTTATTTGTTGGTTCTGAATCTTGCAAGATGGGAATCAATGAGATGTGTAGGCATCTTTGTTGTACTTATTATTTGGATCTTATTTGTTGGTTCTGAATCTTGCAAGCTGGGAAACACGGCATGATGATGCAGAGGACAACAACCATAACAAACAGTTCAAACTCGGTAGTATTATCTTTTGTGAAAGTGCGACAAATGTGATGATCGTGTGAGTCGTGAGAATAATAATTCTAATTGTTGTGCATGTTGATCCTGTGGCACTGATAGAACAAGTGAATGCATTGCTTGTTTTAAGTATGAATTTATATTAAAGCTAATTAAATTTAAGTAAAGTGACCACTAACTCCTGTTATTACCGTACCAATACAGACCCGCTCGTGAACCGATGTGTGGCCGAGGGTGCATCTTCTGCCGGGCGTGCAGCGGACGAGGGAGGGGTAGTAACTGTTGTCTCCTGTACACACTCAGCTTACTATTGAATCCAATTCCCCAAGAGCTGAAAAACAAACTGTTGCCGCCGCCTACACACTCGTTCACTCAAAGAGACTCCAATGGCGATCCGAGGGGTTAGCCTGCTGGATATGGACTTCAGCAAGGAGTTCCCCTTTGAGTTCATCATTCAGTCCTATGGCTGCACCAAGTTGAATGTGATGTACACCAACGATACAGCCTCGGTGAAGCTCTGCCTTGCCTCAGTCCTATGGCTGCACCAGGTTCTGGAGCATTCGCCCGTTTCATCGGCAGCGCCGACTGCACCTTCGCTACGGTGGAGAGAAGGAAGAATGCGACGATTCGGCCATTTGGTGCAACAAGCTTGTCGACATCCAGAAGCAATACAAGACCATCAGCAAAGGGCAGGAGAAGGACTCCGTGGTTGACCTCGCTGAGACCATCATCGACCCCTGATACGCCAACATGAAAGAAGATGACCTAAACACGTGGGAGGTACCTCTGAATCTAGCCTACATAACCTACGCGGCCAAGGGTGCATACGCATGCTACGACATGTACATGCAGATCTTGGACATGAGGGCGTGTCTACTTCCCGTAACCGACGAGTACATGGATAGCCGCAGCTTCATGATCAAGCATGCCAGGAAGGTCTAGATGTTGTACTTTATCTGTTTATAAGCACCTTTATCATGTGAGTGTTTCATGCATTAGCCTATGTGTCGTAATTATCTGTTTTGTCCGAAATATTTCTTTTAATAACCCATTAACCTGATTGCTTTTTTAGTGGCAATTTTCTTATGTATGTAAACTAGTTCACTTGTCTGTAAAAAAAAACTAGTTCACTCGGCTGTCGTGCTTTGAATCTCCTTCCTCCCAACATATTCCCCTCCTCAGGTGGACCCAGCAGGTCTTTGAATTTTCTCCCACTTTCCTTTTCGATGTAAACTGAGTTTTCTCCCAGTACTTTCCCCTAGAACCAACTCAACTGTCGCACGTTTAGCCTAAAAAATAATAATACCCCACATACTATTAACTCATCAAACTAAAATGATATTTTATTTCGTAAGTTGAAAGTTCTTACAAAATAATAATAATAATTGTTTATATATAACTTGGCAAGTTAACTCCTAGTGATTGCGTACATAAGCTTGCAAAGATTTTACTGACGTGCAATCATGTGTTTATGTTTTTATAACATTTCTCTGTCAAGCCCAACCTGATATTTTCACCCAGCCCAGCAAGTCCGCGACTTTCGAGAAAAATGCAAATGGGATTTAAATGGGCTGCATAGATGCCACATCATTGTTTCACCCAGCCCACCAAATGGACTAAAAAAACAAATGGACTGACAGCTGGGTCCACGGCCACAACCCAGTTTTTTTGTGATTTGCCAAGTAAGTCGCTTTTGTCAGGCCTGTTGGGCTACAAATCTTTCAAGACGAGGAGAGCTTTCATTCGGCTGGCCGAGAAAATGGCCCATCAGTAAGGAGAAATGGGTTGTACATTTTTAAAACACATCAAACCTGCAATTAGTTTCAAACATCTTTTTTTCATTTCGAGATTTTAAATTACATTAATTTTTATGCGTGGAGAATTTGTTGGATTTTATATTGATATACATTTATTTTTAAAATCAGTTTGAATGTGAGTCAAAATTTCGGGATTAAAAACAGTTCGGACCGCACCGAAATATGCAAAATTTCGTATAATTTTTTAACCGTGGCCACAATATGGGCTGTAATGCTAACAAAAAGAATATGGGCTCCAAAAAAAAACCTTATGAATTAGCAAATGGGTTGTATGCTGTTTTCCACAGATTTGAGGCTTTCCTAAAAAAAGGTTGACGCACAAGCAGTAACTGTTGGATGACCATCCAACGGCCGTCGTGCTTCTTCATTCTCTGCTCTTCCCGCTCCAGCCGCTCAAACAGGCGCCGGCGGGACTGCCTGCTCCCTCCTCCCCGCGGCCGGCTCTACTGCCGTGCAGGCCTCACCGCCCCACCGTACTCCAATCGCTGGCCTAGCCATCCCTCTACTCGCCCACACCTGTTGTTATTCTCCGGCGACGGCAGACGAACCAGTAAACCCTCATACAGTCATACTCCCCTTCGCGTGGGAAACAACTGCCGAGTCTTCCCTGCCTCCGTGTCGTTCCCTTCCTAGGCCTCGCCGTCGTCCACCGCCCTGGTGCTCTCGGCGCGGTCTGGTCAACGTGCTCAAAGACAGCTGGGTCCATGGCTGCACGCTAGGAAATGCCTCCTTATTACGCGCAAAATAATGATTCCTCCACCTGACATCAGGGACCCACCGAAAGGGCATCTGTATTTCGCGAAAAAAACGTTACCACCGCTGACAGCTCGGACCCACCAGCTATATCTTCGCATGCAAGGAAGTGCCTCCTTATTACGCACAAAAAAATGAATACTCCCCCTGTTAGCTGGGACCCAGTATAGTGGCAGGCTGACTTGTGGGCCTACTAAGTTGACGGGGACAGAGGGCTTTGTCAACTTAGTCAACATGCATGATTCTAGCTCAAGTAACCATACGATGTCCATCCAACGGCCATAGTGCTTCTTCAACCTCTGGTCTTCTTGCTCCAGCCGCCCAAACCAGCATCGGTCGTGCCTCGTGCTCCTGCCTCCTGTGGCCGGCTGCGATGCGGCGGAGGCCTCACCGCCCCCTACTACTCCCACCGCTGGCCAAGCCATCCCTCTAATCACCCACACCCCCTGTTATTCTGCGGCGACGACAGCCTCACACCGCAGCGAACCAGTGAACCCTCGTACTCCTCTACGCGTGGGCATCCACTGCCGCGTCTTCCCCGGCTCCGCGTCGTCCCCTTCCTGGGCCTCGCCGTCGTCCACCGCCCTAGTGCTCTCGGCGTGGCGTGGTCAACGTGGTCAAGGAATGGCTTCCATCGGACGTGGACTGTACGTGGAGAGGCTGACAGCTGGGTGCACGGCCGCAGCAAGGAAGTGCCTCCTTATTATGTGCAAAATAATTATTCCTCCACCTGACAGCAGGACCCACCGGACGGGCCACTATATTCCGTGAAAAAAACGTTTCCCCCTAACCGCTGGGACCCACCAGCTACATATTCGCACGCAAGGAAGTGCGTCCGGACAAATAAAAAATGATTCGCCCCCTGACTGCTGGGACCCACCAGCTACATCTTCGCAGGCAAGGAAGTGCCTGACAGTCGGGACCCATCTGGTCGAAGCGTACATAGCGTTGTCATTCTGGTCGCGAACGTGTACGTACATACTGGTCGACATAGAGGTGCGCACGTGTCATAGTAGAGGCGCGCACGTAGCATTTACACGTACGTACAGCGGCCAGGGTGCAAGAAAGAAAATACGGCCACGTATGTGTACATACAAGCGGGGTCTTGAACGCCTACTCGCGCATACGTACGGCAAGGGCTTGTGTACATGGCTGGGTCGGAACGGAGAAACAACGTCGTCGTCGTGTCCATGGGGAGGCAACGAAATGCGTCGTGTTCATGGGGAGGCAACGGAATGCGTCATGTTAATCGGGAGGGCTTGGACGGAACAGGCGATGGAAACGAGGCCTGGAGTACCGCAGAACGGAGGAAACGACCTTGTGTTCGATCGGCCACATTCGAAACGGGATCCTGTTCATCGGGAGGGGTTTGGCGTACCGCAAAACAGAGGAAACGGACCTCCTACGGTCGAAACAGGGGTCCTGTTGATCGGGAGGGGTGTGGCGTATAGCAAAACGGAGGAAACGGACTTGTGTTGGAGCGCTACGGTCGAAACAAGGGTCCTGTTCATCAGCAGGGGTGTGGTGTAGCACAAAACGGGACTCCACGGGATACTATTCATCTCCACTGTCGACCTCCTCCAGCCTCCACGGGCTCCTGTTCATCCAGCCTCCACGGGCTCCTGTTCATCCAGCCTCCACCGCACGCTACTCCACCGGCTACTGTTCAACCACCCCTCCACCATCTACTATTCATCCAGCCCTCCACACCACGAGGTCCTGTTCAACCACCCCTCCACGGGCACCCCTCCACCGTCTACTGTTCATCTAGCCACCCACACCACGGGGTCCTGTTCAACCACCCCTCCACCTTCTACTATTCATCCAGCCCTCCACACAACGGGGTCCTGTTCATCCACCCCTCCACGGGCACCCCTCCACCGTCTACTGTTCATCCAGCCCTCCACCACACCACGGGGTCCTGTTCATCCAGAGGCAATGCCACCGCTCACTGTTCATCCAAACCTCCCCGCAACGCTCACTGTTCATCCCATCGATCGGCTTCAGTTAGCAGCAGTAGCGAAGGAATCTCTCGATCGGGTTCAGTTAACAACCATCGATCGATCGCTCGGGTTCAGTAACGCGTAGCCTGCAGTGCAATCACTCGAGTTCAGTTAGAGCCCAACGCCTCACCCGGGTTCAGTTAGAGCCAACGCCTCGCACACACGCACGTACGTGTACGAGAGAAATGCGCATCGCTCGGCCCCCGACCTCCCACCGTAACCGGGAACTCCCCAAAATTTTCCTCCCCCTCGCTTCTACCATGGTTTTTTTCCGTCATGGACGTCCCAAAGAATGTCATGCAGTTACATCTCCGGCCCGCCCAAGACGAAAAGCCCATTTTCTGTCATGATTTTTTGTCATAGAAGTAGGAGCCCACCACATCTATGATGATACCGGGTATTTTCACAATTATCGTCATAGAAGTGTCATATGTATGACAGAAAAAAATTCGTTCGGCCCAAAATGTCACGGATGTGTCTTTTTTTTGTAGTGCATATTACTATCATCATATCTCAAAAGAATCAAGTTTAATTTGTCCAATGATCTTTATGAAAGTTTTTATTATGTCCCTCCTGAATACCTATCACTTTGGGACTAGTTTCATATGTTGCTTTTGATAAGCTCAAACAAACTTAAGTGAAGAACATGAGCATAAAATTTTTCCTCTCTCAAAATAATGTAAGTGAAGCATGAGATAATTCTTCAAGAATTTACTAACTCTCAAATAAATCTAAGTGAAGCATGAGAGCATTTCTTCAAAATATTAAAGCAGACCATGCTCAAAAAGATATAAGTTAAGCACTAGAGCAATTCCATAGCTCAAAAAATTTAAGTGAAGCATAAAGAGCAATTCTCACAAATCATAGCATAATTTTGGCTCTCTCGAATAGGTGTGTCCAGCAAGGATATTTGACACAAACTAAAAAGCAAAACAAGCAAAGACTCATATAATACAAGATGCTCCAAGAAAAACTCATGATATGTGACGAATAAAAATATAGCTCCAAGTAAAATACCGATGGTCGTTAGAAGAAATAGGGGATGCCTTCTGAGGGCATCCCCAAGGTTAGTTGCTTGGTTCTCCTTGAATAATAACTTGGGGTGCCATGGGGCATCCCCAATATTAGGCTCTTTTCACTCCTTATTCCTTCATCCATCGTGATCTCACGCAAAACTTCAAAATTCCAATCACACAAAACTCAACAAAATCTTCGTGA
The DNA here is from genome assembly GCA_034509565.1 of Triticum monococcum. Taxonomy (NCBI): domain Eukaryota; kingdom Viridiplantae; phylum Streptophyta; class Magnoliopsida; order Poales; family Poaceae; genus Triticum; species Triticum monococcum. Next base: position 395,395,873 of record CM067845.1, on the reverse strand, counting down.
GATCCGTTAGTATAACAAAGCGAATCACCAATCTAAGTACTATTGCAAGCCCATTCATATTTTATTTTTTCATTATACCTAGTGTATTCTAACTTTACCAGGGCTTATACCCCCCGATACAATCCATAGATTCATCAAAATAGGCAGCCAATGCAAAGAAAACAGAATCTGTCAAAAACAGAACAATCTGTAGTAATATGGAAAACTCCGTATACTTTTGTAACTCTAAACATTCTGAATAATTATGAAAATTTAGGCAATTTGTATATAAATCTTGTGTACTAAAATCATGATTTTGTCGCGCTTCTGTGATTTTTAACAATTCTTCTACTGGCACAAAAAGTTTCTGTTTTTCAACAAGATCAAGTCAACTATCACCCAACATGATCCCAAAGGCTTTACTTGGCCCAAACACTAATTAATACATAAAACACTCAATCATAAGAGTAGCATAATTGTGCAAACACTCAAGAATAGAAAGAAAAGGGCACAAATAAAATTTATTCATTGGTTTACCTCCCAACAAGCGCTATCATTTTATGCCCCTAGCTAGGCATAATCCATAGATTAAAGTATTGTCGTCTTTGGTTTTTGATCCATAGGATGCTTTCATGATTGATTCATATGGTGGATTAATTCTTGTTCTAGGGAAGTGTTCCATACCCTTTCTTAGTGGAAATTGAAATTTCATATTCCCTTCTTTCATATCAATCACGACACCTATAGTGCGTAAAAACGGTCTACCGAGTATAATAGGACAAGATGGATTGCAATCAGTATCAAGAACAATAAAATCTATGGGCACATAAATCCTATTTGCAAGAATAAGAACATTATTAATTCTTCCCAAAGGTTTTTTAATAGTAGAATCCGCCAAGTGCAAATTAGGAGAACATTCTTCAATATCAGTAAGACCAAGCACATCAGATAAAGATTTTGGAATTGTGGAAACACTAGCAGCCAAATCACATAAAGCAAAACACTCATAATTTTTAATCTTGACTTTGATAGTAGGTTCCCATTCATCATGTAATTTTCTAGGAATTGAAATCTCTAATTCCAACTTTTCTTCTAAAGCTTTCATCATGGCATCCACGATATGTTTACTAAAAGCTTTATTTTGTTCATAAGCATGGGGTGGATTTATCATATTTTGCAACAAAGAAATACACTCAATCAAAGAGAAATTATCATAATTAAAGTCTTTGTAATCCAAAAGAGTGGGCACATCACTAGTTAAAGTTTTTGTCTCTCCAAAACCACTTTTATCAATTTTCTCAACAAGATTTTCACCCTCCAAATTATCGGGACAGCTTCTAGCTAAAGTTGACTCTTCTTCAGTCCCTCTATCATCAATTTTACTTTTCCTAAACAAAGAATCAATAGAATAAACACCAATCACTTTAAGATATTCATCATTTTTATCTTCCAAAGAAATTGGTTTAGCAGCCATTTGATTTACTAGGGTAGCTTATGGTGGCTTATTTTGTCTAGAAATTTTTCAGCAAGAGGATACTTATATTGTAGCTTATGGTGGCTTATTATGCATCAGATATTTTGCCTAGAAATTTTTCAGCAAGAGGATACTTATATTGTAGGTTATGAACTTCTCTAATAATATCATCAAGTTGTTTTTTTATAGAATCTAACACAATAGAGTGTTATTTAAGTTCCTCAGTAAAATACTTATTGTGCTCAAATTGTGTAGTCATATATTCCTTGGTACTTTTTTCAATATAGAGCAAAATGTTGGGGTAAGGAATATCATAGTACTTTCTTTGAGACATCATGACAATCCAAATAACATTGTAAACAAAAAGATAGATCTGACGAGAAAAAGGGCGAATGAAAAGGAAGGCGAATAAAATGGCAATTTTTTGTGAAGTGGGGGAGATGAAAATGAGAGGCAAATGGAAAATAATGTAAATTGCAAGGAGATGAGATTTGTGATTAGGAACCTGATAGATGTTGATGATGTCTCCCCGACAATGGTGCCAAAAATTCCTTTTGATGTCGCTTGAAACTGCATCGGTATTTTCCCAAAGAGGAAGGGATGATGCAGTACAACTACGGTAGGTATTTCCCCCAGTTATGAAACCATGGTGTCAATCTAGTAGGAGAACCAAGCAACACAATGTAGATGGTACCTGCATACAAATAACAAATACTTGCAACCTGACACGTATGAGGGGTTGTCAATCCCTATGGGGTAACGGCGCCAAAAATTGTCAAGTTGACGGGAGAATAATTGTGGTAGATTGGATAAATAGATCCCGATAAAACGCGAAATAAAAAATAAAAAAATGCAGCAAGTTATTTTTGGGTTTATGGAGTAATAGATCTGAAAATAAAAGCGGATAAAAACAGATCTCAAAGCAAATATGATAAAGAATAGACCCGGGGGCCGTAGATTTCACTAGTGGCTTCTCTCAAGAAATAGCACATGGTGGGTAAACTAATTATTGTTGGGTAATTGATAGAATATTGAATAATTATGACGATATCCAAGGCAATGATCAATATATAGGCATCACGTCCAAGATTAGTAGACTAACTCCTTCCTGCATCTACTACTAGTACTCCACACATCGACCGCTATCCAGCACGCATCTAGTGTATTAAGTCATGGAAAATGGAGTAATGCAATAAAAATGATGTCATGATGTAGACGAGATCTAGTCATGTAGGAATAGCCTCCATCTTGTTATCCTTAATAGCAATGATACATGCGTGTCTTGCTACCCCTTCTTTCACTGGGAAAGAGCACCGCAAGATCGAACCCATCACAAAGCACATCTTCCCATGGCAAGAAAAATCGATCTAGTTGGCCTAACTAAACCAAAGTTTCAAAGAAGAAATACAATGCTATAAATAATCATGCATATAAGAGACCAAAGAAGACTCAAGTAATATTCATGGATATATATCTGATCATAAAGTCAATGTTCATTGGATCCCAACAAACAGACCACAAAAAGAGTTACATGAAATAGATCCCGAAGAGAACATTGTATGAGAATCGAAAGAGAGAGAGGAAGCCATCTAGATACTGCCTAAGGACCCATTGGTATATGGTGGACGACTCACGCATCACCGGAGTGTCACCGATGAGGATGATGAGCCCCTCTGTGATGGTGTTAGATTGGATCTCATGGTTCTGGAACTTGCAGCTGCTGGAATAGTGTTTCGTCGACTCCCTAGGGTTTCTGGAATAGTTGGGTATTTATAGGGTGAAGAGGCAGTCCAGGGGGGCTCCATGGGGGGCACGACCCCCTGGGCGCACCCTGGTGGGTTGTCCTCCCCATGAGCCTCCCCTCTAGTACTTCTTTGGCCCACTGGGTGTCTCTGGTCCAGAAAAAAATCTCCAAAAAGTTTTGCTGCGTTTGGACTCCGTTTGGTACTGATATTCCACGAACTAAAAAACAAGGAAACAACAACAACTGGCACTGGGCACTATGTCAATAGGTTAGTCCCAAAAAATGATATAAAGTTGTTGTAAAATGATTGTAAAACATCCAGGAATGATAATATAACAACATGGAACAATCAGAAATTATAGATACGCTGGAGACGTATCAACTGCCATGACCCTGGTGGGGTCCCTACTGTCATCCTCTCCATGTACAATCATCTGCTTATTCTTCTTGGTTATTGACCACGTTGACAATGCCAGGCGGCGACGCACAATGCACAGGGAGAGAACCCAGGTGGAGGACGATAGCGAGGGCTCGGACGGGAACGAACAGGAGCCGTGGAAGATGCGACAGTCTAGTCGCGGGCGGAGGGGAGTACGAGGGTTGACTGGTTCGGGTTCAGGTGTGGGTTGGGGCTAATGTCGTAGGAGAATAACATGACGTGTGGGGGGATAGAGGGATGGACTAGCCAATATTTGAGGGTACGTAGGGTGGTGGAGGCGCAGCCAGCCGTCGGAGGCGGGAGCAGGCGGGACCGATGGCGTGGTTTGGCTTGGGCGGCTGGAGGAAGAAGACAAGAGATAGAAGAAACACGACAGATGTTGAATGTCAATCCAACGGCTGGTAGGCAGAATCGTTTCTTGACTAAGTCGACACCACCTTGGATAGTCTTCTTCCTCGTGGATCCCAAATGTCAGAATCCAAATCTTTCCTGGCCATGCAACCTTTCTCTTGAAGAATTACAACCTATTTGGTGTGCTAGCTCAAAATTAGTTTGTGGGTGCTAGCGGGCACTAAGCACTTGAGTTCCGTAATGCATAATGAGCTGAAGCAGCCAGCGAGAGTGATGTTATTTCCCTGGGATTTGTTACAATATTTCTCTCCTAATTAAGGAAATGGCCAGCCATTTGCCTTGTTTCAATGAAAAATGACAGTCAAAACCGAGTCGAAAAGGGCAACAACATCTAACTCAAGCTTACAAGCAGTACAAAAGCACAAGGATTAATTTTTCATCAGGTTAAGACAAAACCCAGATTGAACATGGTAATAACATCTAACCCAACAACTGTTTTTGGGAGTCGCAAACAAATGGATCGGTCTAGTCCATAAAATCAACATCCCGTGCCAATTTTTTTACTCAAATATGACCAGAAGTTGTTGTAAACAGAAGCCGATCATGTTCAAAAGCCCATTTGTCCACGTGAAACATATTTTTTTGTTGTTCAACATATCCATCCATGAGAAATTTCTTGCTGAAAAACTTAAGGCTCATGGACAATAGTAACCTCGCATTCAACAGGAAGAATGTGACGAAGTTTCTGTTTGCCTGGTTGGATGCATAACCTTCCATTGTTATTGTCCTCAAACAAATGCCATGAGAACTGAGAAAATCCCGTTGCTTATTACTCCACCGATTGGTTATATGTTTTTCTCCATGTGTTAGTGCCTACGTAGACATGAAGATTGAAAATAGTTAAGGTCTAAAAAAAGAGTATGTCGAAAGAGCGGCAACTGAATGGTAATTCTAGTACAATATATTTGGGCTTTCAATGTGCATGAAATCATCACCTTTATATACAAATTCTCCAGACATGGAAAGCATCGCCGCAAGCCAATGATTGTGTTCAGATCATAACTAAACATTCTAATATATAAGATCTTGACAGAATCTAGGAGCATTGATAGGCTATCCATGGAAGAACTCTTCATTGAACATATAACATGATATTAGTACCCAAAGTGTACTCCAAGATGATATAAAACTTATGCGCACAAATGAAAAATGCAGCTTATGATTAGAAAAGTGAAGATGATAGTATACAATACCTGAATAAGTGTGGAGCCAAGCACCATCTTCTGACCATTAAATGAATCATCAAGTACACCCATGGTCTCCAGTTTAGGCATAGAGATAACTGTTATTTGAGAAGGTACGGATCAATAATCAAGGAGCAACCTTTGATGTGAAGGGGCATCTTCGATGATGAGCTGCTATCCTTCAATAAAAATTCCAATGCTTTTAAGGTGAGGTGACTTTATTTGGAGATAATGGATACTGATTTCTATTCCCAAAACAATCAACAAACTCTCTAGGACTGGGCAACTGGAGTGGATGATGATGTGCAGTGAGGCCTCTGATAGATTAACCACCACAAGCGAAAGGTTTTTTTAGTAGTGGGAGTCGAAGCATTTGTACCAGATTGTCTGGTAGATGGCGTCGGGCGAAGGTGGCGGTGTGCAGAGACGAGGAAGACCACTAGATGTACAACAGTAGTGTGGGCACAAATACATGGCGTTCGGTTCATGGTATGTAATTTGCGTAGTAATGGTAGAACTCAAGCTGCCGGAGTTTTTCTAATTCTAGGGATGTTAGACAGCGTCCACCATGCAGGGTATGGACAGGAGGTAGCATGTCGGGATGCAAGGGCGTTGAACAGAGCCCTGGTGGGAGGAGATGATGGCTTTGAGGAGTTCAAAATCATGAACGATAGATAGCCCATGACAGTTGCGATTAAGAAGTGCGACGCCCCATAGGAGGTGCCACCGAGTTGAGAGGACATGGATGCGGATGCAATCCTTGGTGGGGAGAAGCGACATGATTTCCCCAAGGTAGGTGTCCGGGAGCTCGCTGATGCAGTCCACCCGAGAATCTACGGGTTCCTTAGATCCGGGGGGGCTGTCGGTGTCAAAACCGGCGGATCTCGGGTAGGGGGTCTTGAACTGTGTGCCTAAGGTCGATGATAACAGGAGACAGGGGACACGATGTTTACCCAGGCTCGGGCCCTCTCTATGGAGGTAATACCCTACATCCTGCTTGATTGATCTTGATGAATATGTGTATTACAAGAGTTGATCTACCACGAGATCGTAATGGCTAAACCCTAGAGGTCTAGCTTGTATGGCTATGGTAATGAATATATCTCCCTCCTCCGGACTAAGTCCTCCAGTTTATATAGACACCGAGAGGATCTAGGGTTACATAAGGTCGGTTACAAAGAAAGGAATCTACATATTTGGTCGCCAAGCTTGCCTTCCACGCCAAGGAGAGTCCCATCCGGACACGAGTGCAGTCTTCAGTCTTCGTGTTCTTTACAGCCCATCAGTCGGGCCCATGGCTAAAAGGCCGGACGCCGGAGGACCCCTTAGTCCAGGACTCCCTTAGTAGCCCCTAAACCTTGCTTCAATGACAAGGTATCCGGTGCGTAGATCTGTCTTCGGCATTGCAAGGTGGGTTCCTCCTTCCGAACTCCAAGATAATCTTCGGACGTATTGAATGTGTCCAGACCTGTAACACACACACCACACACAACCGCAGAGGGAATATAATATTCCATGAGTCCCATCTGCTGACAACTTTTTGCAAGATGACATCACATCTGTTCAGTCACTATATCGAACCGTTCCTGTCCGCCGCTCCGCGTTTCAAGATGCGGTTTCCATTGGCACGTCTTGTCAAAGCAGGGATCGTGTCCCCTTACTACGGGATTTTCATCAATTCGGGCGTGGGTAACTCAACCGTGCCTGTTTACACAGCCCTTGGGAATAGGTGAGTTTTAAAGCGAGTGGGGAGGCGTTCGATATTCACTGCCTTTATAAGGGGACAAGGATTCCCCCTTCTTCTCCCACGCCTTCTCTCTTCCTCTATCCTTCCACTCTTGAGCTCCAGCGCCCAAGTTCTCATCTTCTTCCCACTCAAGTTAGCACTCAACCATGTCCGGATCCGGAGGCCAAGGCAAGTGGATTGTCTCCTCTGTCAAGGAGAAGGACATTACTGAGCTTCGGGCGGCCGGGTACTTGGCGAAGGAAATCACCCACCGTCTTCCGGCCCAGGAACAAGTCATCCCTACGCTGAAGCCCAACGAGAGGGTGGTATTCATCCCTCAGTTCCTCCGCGGGCTAGGGTTTCCACTCCACCCTTTTTTCCGCGGGCTGATGTACTATTACGGGATAGACTTCCATGATCTATCCCCGAACTCCTTCCTCAACATCTCAGCGTTCATTGTCGTGTGTGAGGCCTTCCTCCGTATCCAACCCCACTTCGGGCTGTGGCTCAAAGTCTTCAATGTGAAGTCGAAGGTGGTGGATGGCCAGTACGCGGAGTGCCATGGTGAGTAAGCTGTCCAATGTCTCCTGGACGAAAGGCACTTTCGTGGAGACTCTCAAGGAATGGCAAAAACAATGGTTCTACATTACAGAACCCCGTGGCACCAACTGGGCCGCAACTGCCGAATTCAACTCCAGGGCTCCAATGTGGCTCACCTCCTAGGTCGAGAAGAGCCCGAACTGGTGTTCACCAGACGAGCAGATAGCGCTGCAGATGCGCGTTCAGAGCATGGTGGACAAGGATGTCAAACTCGTTGATATAATCCAGGTGATGCTAGTTTGCCGGATTCTCCCGTGCCAAAGACGAAGCCTATTGCTATGGAAAGTTCAATCCGAAGAAGCACCATACCCTGAAGAGGCTCTTCGAGACCACTCACGAAGATTCCTGGAAGTTGCTCTTCAAGGGCAACGAGATACCGCCAGCCACGGATTCGGACCATGGGCATGATATTAACCACCCCACCAGCGAGGTAAGTTTTTAAGATGCCCTCTACTTATTTGTTTCAAGGAGGATATCTGAATTTTTACTGTCATTGTTTCTTCAGGAATGGATGGAGAGGGCGAAGAAGATCTAGTGCTCGGCTCCGCTATCTGAAGAACCAGTCATTTCGCGTTTAGCGAAGATGCTAGTGCCGGCGCCCAATACGGCGCCGACGAAGAAGGCTATGGGGAAGGCCAAGGGGGTTCAGAGTGGCCCCCGCCACAAGGGCCCTCCAGACGCAACGTCCGCAAACAAGACATGTTCCTTCATCGCTGAAGATGACGACGATGAAGAGGAGGAGTAGGAGGAGGAGGGTGACTCTCCCCCTGATGGGGGGAGAAAGAAGAGGGCAGACTCCACAATTCTGGAGGCCGAGCCGCCAAAGAAGGGGAGAGGCCCGCTCGCGGGCAGCTCCGCATGGGACGTTCACTATAGTTCGGAGCGACGCCCCCGCACTAGGCCTCGGGCCGCATCGTAAGTGCAGAGACTCGTATATGCCCATAGATCTAACCTCTCCTCTTTGTCGTATTGACATGGTTAGTTATGCTATTGCAGTCCGGCCCATGACAGCTCCCAGCGATCCTCATCAAGAGGCTCGTTGGACTCAAAGGAGATGGCCAGCGAGATACCGCCGGCCGCTTACTCTCCCAAGGCCAAGGGAGACGACAAGGTGCTCTCCCAACGGACCTTCTTAGGCCGGGGAGAGGCTCAGGAGGCGCCAGAAGGCGAAGCCTCTGTCGCCGAACACCAGGCGGAGCCAATCCCCATGGAGACCGGGGGTGAGGGCCGTATTCAGTTCGGCCCTCAACCAGACTCGATTCTGGAGACCGATACGGCTCCGAAATCCGGCACGCAACCTCCTTCGAAAGAAGGGGGTATGCCTATTCCACCGGTGACCCCTATCCAACCAGGGGCACTAGATAATCTGCTGGAGGCGCTGCGAGGTGCTTCCATTGTGGACGAGCACCATGTTCTTATGGGCATGGTGATTGAAATGGTTCAGTCCGTCAAGAGCGGACTAACCGAAGCCTGCATCAGCCTGCTGACAGGTTTTGAGGAAAGCGACACAAAAAAGAGAAAATCCCAATATAGACAGTAGCCCCTGAGACACTGTCCGGTGTCCGGAAAGAAGAAACCGGACTGAGGATCAATCCCTCATGGCAGGAAATGAATATGTAGGCGTCGCTGTTGGCCGCAGCCTCACATACTGCCGAAGTCTGCGGACTGAAGCAGAGACTGGAGCAGGCCGAGGAGGAGCTTGGCCAAGTGAGGAGGCAGCTCCAAGAAAAACAAGGTATGTGATAACCCGTTTTATGTTAAAAAGGTAAAATGATATGCATTGACTGAAGTGTCAAGATATATATAGAAGCGACTACCGAGGTCGAGGCCCTGAAGAAGGCCCTGGCCGAAGCCGAGGGGAAAGCTGTCGAGGAGCAGGCTCCTCGCAAGAAGCTGAAGGCCCGGCTGAACGAGGTCCAGCAAGAACTCCAGGACGCGGCGAAGAAGTACGAGACCCTGGAGGGCGATGTTTTGGCTTGAGAGACCGAACTCTCCAAGGCTCATCAAAGCGCGGAAGCAGCCCGGGTTGAAGCCCAATGTGCCCTCGAGGAGATCCAAGAGGCCAGGAAGATCACGACGGGTAAAGCATTTAGTATGCAAAGTAAGTATTTGAAGAAGAAGTATTTCTTACTAACGCGGATTCGGAGTTCTCCAGGAGCCTTCGCAGATCTGCCGTGTAGTGTGTCCGGCGCCGCGGAGTTCTTCCGAGCCAAAGAAGGGAGCTCCATGGAGAAATTGTTTTGGTCGCAGTATCTTGCACCAGAGCATCCCGGGCCCTTCACCTATCGGCTGAAACACCTGGTGGAGTTGCATAGGGTGGCCGAACTAGCCATGAAGGATTTGATAATCCGGCTATGGCCAGCCGAAGCTATGCCCGATAGCTATTTCGGACTCGTGAAGCGGCTGGTTAGCGCCTGTCCTCGGCTGGACATCGTCAAGCGGTCGGCCTGTATTGAAGGTGCGCGCATGGCCTTCGCCCATTGCAAGATGTGGTGGGCGAAGATGGACGCCGTCGTGCTGACCAGGGGGCCGCCAGAGGGCAAGGAGCACCGCACACCCAAGCGTTATTTTGCGGATGTCCTAGAGGGGTCTCACATTGTAGCAACACCATGTGGGCAAGACATTATTTTCGAATGAATACATTCATGTTGTCTTTGTCTTGTATGATGAAACAAAGTCATTTTGTAATATAATGCTTGTTATGTTTTAATTTTTCCTCCTGTGCAGCCGTGTTATATGAAATCTGAGGGTTGGCCAGTCGTCGGCTTCTGCCCCGATGTAGGTAGTATGGAGGTGTTCGGGATGGAATCTAAACAATCTTGATCCAATTATATGGTCCTTGAAGGAGTTGTTTAGCACAACGAACCAGTCAATCAGACTATGCGGCTTGAACGCCCTCACTTAGCCATAGGAGTTTTATAATAAAACATGGGCGCAACCCCTAGTGTCCGAACCAGAGTGCTATGAGCGTCTGATCGGGAAGTACCGATCCTTCGCGTAATGCAGGAGAAATCTCCAATGGTTTGCTACCTCCGAACAGCTGACCGGCTCTCGCCGCATCATGACAGTCAGTTTTTGGCTTTCTCTACTGAGGTGCTCCTTTGGATAAACCAAGGCACAGTCGCAGTATTTCTCCCTTTACTACCTTACCCGATATAGCGGAACGTAAGGTAGCAAGCACAGGAGCCGGGCAGCCCAACTATTGACCAAAGACATGATTCGGAGCCAATGCATATAATGCTAAGTTCGGGGTGCCGAGCTATACTTATAAAAAGTGTTCGAACGTTTGTTGCTATAGTGTGGGGTACGATGAAGCCCCTAGCATATTGAAACGCACCCGAGTGTACAGGTGTTACCTGATAGAATTACCAGAAAGGAAAAGACAAAAGTAAAGAAGAAGAAGAACCAGTGGTAAGCTAGGGCCGTGAAAATTTGGGCCGCAAACTGTTTCTATTATAATTTCATTGGTGCGTTAAAGCGCATTTATACAGGTAGTGCAATAAGCAGAAATGCTATTTACTATGCTTTCACCAAGAGAGAGCTGCATATGGGTCCTGAAGAACAGGTAGAGTGATCATTTAATGAAACCACGTGGAGAAGTCCCCCATATGTCTGTGTATCTTGCCGTCTTGGTGTGTTTGTCCTTCGCATTGTTGAGGAAATTGTTAACTGGTAGTGGCTCGGTTGGCTAGCGAGTAGGGGATTAATCGGCTAATCGGCAAGTTAATCGGCCATTTAATCAATTAATCGGGCGATTTTTTGGTTTATCGGCTACTCGGTGACCCTATGAGTAGGGATTAATCGGCAAGTTAATTCGCTAATTGGATGAATTCTTGAACAGGAGTCCTTCAAGAGGACCCATGATCAGGCCATCGGATGGGGCCTGCGGGATTGAGACCTGAGAGGAAAAAGTAAAAGTAAAAGTATGTGTGTATCCGGTGCCGGTTGAGCCGCACTGTGGATCACAACCTAGCTATGCCTCTGTCAATGCCTATGGAATTTTGAGTGCGTAGTTTTGTACGCGCGGCATGATTGCCGCCACTTGATCGGGACTGAGACAGAGGCTGGATTGCTAGTTGAGCTCCTAACGAGTCGAGCTGTCCTGCTGTAGGGTAGTTCGGACCCTCTTAACGGTGTCCGTGGGCTCAACAGCCGAATTATGATTCTGCTTGAGAAGGCTAGTCTGTACTTCTACTGCTAAGGCGGTTGTGTGCTCTTCTGTACAGAGGGAGCATTCTGTATTTCCGTTGACCGTGATGACGCCGTGTGGACCGGGCATCTTGAGCTTGAGATAAGCATAGTGTGGCACTACATTGAATCGAGCAAATGTGGTTCATCTGAGAAGCGCGTGATAGCCGCTGCGAAATGGGACGATGTCGAAGATTAACTCCTCACTTCAAAAATTGTCCGGAGACCCGAAGATGACCTCTAGCGTGATTGAGCCTGTACACCGGGCCTCTACGCCTGGTATGACTCCTTTAAAGGTAGTCCTTGTGGGCTTGATCCGTGATGGGTTAATGCCCATTTTTCGCACTGTGTCCTGATAGAGCAGATTGAGGTTGTTTCCACCATCCATGAGGACTCGCGTCAGGTGGAATCCATCAATGATTGGGTCTAGGACTAGTGCGACTGATCCGCCATGCCGGATACTGGTTGAATGATGCCAATGATCAAAAGTGATCGGGCATGATGACCATGGATTGAATTTTGGGGCGACTAGATCTATCGCATAGATGTCCCTGAGTGCGCGTTTGCGCTCCCTCTTGGGGATGTGTGTAGCATATATCATGTTCATCATTTTTACCCGAGGGGGAAACTTCTTCTGTCCCCCTGTGTTTGGCTGCAGGGGCTCCTTGTCACCGTCCTCGCTCTGTGATCCCTTTTCCTTGTTCTCGGCATTTAACTTGCCGTCTTTCTTAAAAACCCAGCAATCTTTGTTGGTATGGTTGGCTGGTTTGTCTAGGGTGCCATGGATTTAGCATGGACGGTCAAGTAAGCGGTCCAGGCTGGATGGTCCCTGATTGTTTCTCTTGTACGGCTTCTTCCACTGGCTGGACTTGGAGCTGCTGAATCCGGCATTGACGATAGTGTCGTCGGTATTATCACCATTGCTTCGGCGTTTGTGTCTGCTACGTCGGAGCTTGCCGTTGCTGTTTTTGGCCTCGGAGGGGCCTGCGTCGCTGGCCGTATTTTTACTACGAGCTAGCTAGCTATCCTCACCCGCACAAATGCGGGTCATAAGTTCCATGAGGGCTGCCATAGGTTTCGGCTTTTCATGGCCGAGGTGGCGGGCGAGCCATTCATCGCAGATGCTATTTTTAAAGGCCGCTAGAGCTTCTGCATTCGGACAGTCGATGATCTGGTTCTTTTTGGTTAGGAACCTAGTCCAAAATTTCCTAGCTGACTCTCCAGGTTGTTGGACTATGTGGCTTAAGTCATCGGTGTCTGGTGGCCGGACATATGTACCTTGGAAGTTGTCGAGGAAGGCTTCTTCCAAGTCCTCCCAACTGCCGATAGAGTTTTCAGGCAGGCTGTTTAACCAGTGCCGAGCTGGCCCTTTGAGCTTTAGTGGAAGGTATTTGATAGCGTGGAGGTCATCTCCGTGGGCCATGTGGATATGGAGAATAAAATCCTCGATCCATACCGCGGGGTCGGTTGTTCCGTCGTATGATTCAATGTTAACGGGTTTGAACCCTTCGGGGAATTCGTGATCCATTACTTCATCGGTGAAGCAAAGAGGGTGTGCGGCACCTCTATATCGGACCGCATCGCGACGTAGCTCCGATGGAGTCCATCTACAATTGTCGGCTCGGGTGTGACTAGGTTTGTCACGTCCGAATAGGTAGCCATCATCACGTGTCGAGGAACGTCCTCGCGATCCATAAATCGATTGGGTATTGCTCTACTATCCAGGGTCTGCCGGAGGTCATGTGTATGACCCCGAACTATTTTGTCTCTATTTTTTCATGGCAGCGGGGCGGGCTGCTATTTGGCTTGAGTTGCCGCTCTATCCCGACCACGAGGTGGTCGGTCTGCCACACTGTTCCGACCGCGTAGTGTTTGGTCAGCCGCATTACGCGAGGGGAGTATGGGCTCCGACGCCTCTTCATTGAACTGAGGTAGCAACCTTCGCTTTGGGTAACTCTTGGCCGGGCATTTGAGGTTGTATTCTTCGGCTACCGGAACATCGGTCCACCTATCAACGAGAAGATCTTGGTCAGCTTGAAGCTGCTGCTGGTTCTTTTTCAGGCTCCTTGCGGTGGCTATTAGCTGGCGCTTGAAGCGCTCCTACTCGAGAGGTTCCTCAGGCACGATGAAATCTTTGTTGCTGAGGATTTCCTCATCCTCAGAGAGCGAATGATAACTACCATCCTCCGAGTCGTTAGGCCTAGCCTGCTCATCAGGGTTGGCTTGCCCGTTTTCTTGCTCCTCCTGTTCGGATGTTACCTCAGCAAGGTCTTCATTGTTTTCGGCATCGTCCGGAGTACTGTCTTCTCTAGTGCCGGTATTGATGTCCTTTGAACGATGTGACTTAGAGCGGCGCCGAGGACGCCGACATTTTTGCTGTGTCTCAGGAGGTTTATTCTCAACTGGATTTTCTTTGTCATCGTCGTTGGTTGTTTTGGATGTGTCCACCATGTACAAATCGTATGAAGAGGTGGCCATCCAGCATCCAGTGAATGGCAGACTTTGATTTTGCTCCTCATCAGCATCGTCGTCAATACGTTGATGTCTTCGGAGTCGTAATCGAGCGTGTCGGTTAAATCCTCGACTATGGCTATGAAGTGGGTGGCGGTGTCTATGGAGGTAATACCCTGTGTCATGCTTGATTGATCTTGATAAATATGAGTATTACAAGAGTTGATCTACCACGAGATCGTAAATGGCTAAACCCTAGAGGTCTAGCTTGTATGGCTATGGTAATGAATATATCTCCCTTCTCCGGACTAAGTCCTCCGGTTTATATAGACACCGGGAGGATCTAGGGTTACACAAGGTCGATTACAAAGAAATGAATCTACATATTTGGTCGCCAAGCTTGCCTTCCACACCAAGGAGAGTCCCATCTAGACACGGGTGCAGTCTTCAGTCTTCGTGTTCTTCACAGCCCATTAGTCTGGCCCATGGCTAACAGGCCGGACGCCCGAGGACCCCTTAGTCCATGACTCCCTCAGGGGGGGGGGGGGGGGGGGCTCGCCGCCTCTCCCCACGCTGTCGGGTGCGGGATTTACAACCGGCGTCGCCGCTGGTGGGAGCCTCATCTTCTTGGCGCTGGGGCCAGCTGACACCATTTTCCTTGTGGGCGTCGAGCTGAGCTCACGGGTTTGAGCAGAGTAGCGAGAGACGAGCCTAGTGGCAGTTCGAGTGGGGAAGAAGGAGGGCTAGGGTTTTATGCATGTGCGAGGAAGAAGAGGAGCACACGTTTTCTGTATGAGTGAGGAAGAAGGTGAGCGGGGGTTTTCTGTATGAGTGAGCAAGATGGGGAGCGGGGGCAATTGGTGGGGGGGGGTGATGGAAGTGGGAGAGTCTAGTGAGCTGCAGTGATTGAAGGCATGGAGGAAGGAGGGTCTTTTTGGGATCACCCCTCTTGAAGAAGTATGGGCTTTTCCTCACAAAAAATAAATGGGCTTTAAGATGGTTAGG
Source organism: Triticum monococcum (assembly GCA_034509565.1). Classification (NCBI taxonomy): domain Eukaryota; kingdom Viridiplantae; phylum Streptophyta; class Magnoliopsida; order Poales; family Poaceae; genus Triticum; species Triticum monococcum. The sequence continues at coordinate 395,380,672 of CM067845.1, read as the reverse complement.
CTTTTGTATGGGCCTAGTCGACTGCCGTGTTTCGTACTAGACGGCCTTAACACTAGAGGCAGCCCATTAGAGACACTAATTGAACGAAAAAAAGAGACGCCCTCCAGCTTATGGCTCCTCATCCGTAACCTTTTTCAACTTTAAAAAAAGCAGGCCCGCTTGGCATCCTCCAAATTAGAGGATGCGGTACTATATGCAGACACTCACACTGGTCGTAATGCGACAAAATGAGGGATCAAATAACAGGCCCTCAATATAGATTGTAAAGGTTCATACGCTAGTCAACATTCACATTAAACTAAACTTCAGAAGATACGGTATGCATACTAGCTAACATTCACAAGCACATAAGTTCAACATGTTTACGCATCTAAATGATTCACAAGACTATAACCAAGAGAAAGTTGTGAGAAGGTGTAGAAAGAAAAAATGATCAATGCTTCTCTGAGCAAAGGGCCTCCATACGCACGCATTAATTTCCCGAGCATGCTTCTTTCTACTCAATGTTGCATGCACTTTAGGCATGTTGACAACTCTACAGTTGGCTTGATGGCTCATCTTACAATTGACGCTGACACATTGCAACATATAGAGGAGGCAATAGAGATCACTCAACATCAGACCATTGTGTGTAGTTCCACTAGAACCATCTTCATTGTCCTGAATGTTAGGTATGCCAGGTCGCGATGCCGTGGTCAAGGCCAGGGGGTGAGGGTTGGAGAGTCAGTACGAGCTTTTGAGGCACGATGCTCAGGAGCCCCCCTTTAACGCGCAAGCGAATCGCATGAAAAAGGGGCAGTTCGTGGGGCCACCTGTAGCTAAGCTCTGGAGGTTCTTATGGGTTAGTCCGGAGGGAGATCATAGCTCGTAGTCGCGTTTGCTGCCCTGCCTCTAATCTTTCTGCAAGAAGATGAAGGCACTAAGTATCTGGTGAGGTGACGTGCGCGGGACGGGCCGCGAGCCAGAGCTCAATCTCTCAGGTTTATCAGCGCTACAGGGATGGACCCGAGCACAAGCGTCGTGCCAGCATGTGTAGCTCCCGTTGCGGGATGAGCAGGAGGACGGCCAACAATGTGGGAGGCTGCGAAGGGTGACAGGCGAGCAGGTGACAACATAAATCATCTTATGGGAAGAGGTAAAGCTAGTTCAGATAGATGCAAGAACGATACATGCCGCAGGGACAGACCCACGCGGCCTAGGGATGATGCAGCTGAAGGCCCTCCCCCCCAACAGAGCAACCGGAGGATGCAAGAAAGATACATGCCGCTGGGACAGGCCCATGCGGTCTGGAGATAATGCAGCACGAGGGGCGCCCCCAATTGAATAAACCAGAAAATATCACCTGACATCGTTGCTGAAGAGATGTTGAAGTAGCAGAAGATGCATGCTGAAGAGGTTGCTCCTCATGAGCCACCTAGGTCCTGAACCTCGGGAGGCTCTAGAGGCTCGGGAGGCTCATGAAGAGCCATCGCCATCTCCGCAGGACTGCGTGGTGCCTGGCCTCCTGAGCCGCCATGATGCTTCGTAGGCAGCGCTGATACGTCTCCAACATATATATAATTTTTGATTGTTACATGCTATTATATTACCTATTTTAGATGTTAATGGGCTTTATTTTACACTTTTATATTATTTTGGGACTAACCTATTAACTAGAGGCCCAATCCAAATTGTTGTTTTTTGCCTATTTCAGTGTTTCGCAGAAAAGGAATATCAAACGGAGTCCGAACGGAATGAAACCTTCAGGAACGCGATTTTTGGAACAAACGTGATCCAGAGGATTTGGAGTGGACGTCAAGAAATGAATGAGGCGGCCACGAGGCAGGGGGCGCGCCCTCCCCCTCGTGGGCCCCTCGTGGCTCAACCGACATACTTCTTCCTCCTATATATGTTCACATACCCCAAAAACATCCAGGAGCACCATGAAACCCTATTTCCACCGCCGCAACCTTCTGTACCCAAGAGATCCCATCTTGGGGCCTTTTCCGGAGCTCTACTGGAGGGGGCATTAATCACGGAGGGCCTCTGTCGGTGTCAAAACCGGTGGATCTTGGGTAGGGGGTCTCGAACTGTGCGTCTAAGGCGGATGGTAATAGGAGGCAAGGGACACGATGTTTACCCAGGTTCGGGCCCTCTTGATGGAGGTAATACCCTACGTCCTGCTTGATTTTTCTTGATGATATGAGTATTACAAGAGTTGATCTACCATGATATCAAAGAGGCTAAACCCTAGAAGCTAGCCTATGGTATGATTGTATGTTGTACTACGGACTAAACCCTCTGGTTTATATAGACACCGGAGGGGGCTAGGGTTACACAAGGTCAGTTACAAAGGAGGAGATATACATATCCATATTGCCTAGCTTGCCTTCCACGCCAAGTAGAGTGCCATCCGGACACGGGACGAAGTCTTCAATCTCGTATCTTCATAGTCCAACAGTCCGGCCAAAGGATATAGTCCGGCTGTCCGGAGACCCCCTAATCCAGGACTCCCTCAGTAGCCCCTGAACCAGGCTTCCATGACGATGAGTCCGGCACGCAGTATTGTCTTCGGCATTGCAAGGCGGGTTCCTCCTCCGAATACTCCATAGAAGATTTTGAACACCGGAATAGTGTCCGACTCTACAAAACAAGTTCCACATACGACCGCAGAGAGAATAATATTTGCACAAATCTAATCTGCCGATGCGTTCTGACAGCACGACGTTATGTCATGGCTCGGTCATTATTCGAACCGTTTTTCTCAACCATCACCGCACATAACATGGGGCGGTTTTCTCGACACGTCTTGTCAAAGCAGAGATCGTGCCCCCCTTATTACGGGATTCTCATTAATACGGATGTGGGTAACCCAACCGCGCCATCAATTACGGCGCCTGGGGAATAAGAGGTTTTACCAGGCAAGTGGGGAGACACATCGCCTCTTCTGCCCTTATAAAGGGACAAGGATTCACTCTTTTCACCCACGCCTTCGTCCTCCTTGCTTACCCATTCCCGCACACTCGAGCTCTAGCGCCCAAGCTCGCGTTCCTCTTCTCAAACCACTCCAGGCATGTCTGGAGCAGGAGGCAAGTGGATGGTCTCCTCCGTCACGGAGGAGAGCATCAAAAAGTTACGGGAAGTTGGATATCTGGCCGCAGATATCGCACACCGGCTGCCAAATGCGGGGCAGATCATCCCAACGCCCGAACCCCATGAGAGGGTAGTTTTTCTTACCCATTTTGTCCGTGCACTGGGATTTCCCCTCCACCCGTTTGTCCACGGGCTCATGTTCTACTATGGGCTGGATTTTCATGATCTGGCCCCCAATTTCATCCTCAACACCTCGGCGTTTATCGTCGTGTGCGAGGCCTTCCTCCGCATCAGGCCCCACTTCGGCCTATGGCTAAAAACCTTCAATGTTAAACCGAAGGTGGTGGGTGGCCAGCAAGCAGAGTGCGGAGGCGCCATGGTGGGAAAGATGCCTAATGTCACCTGGCTCGAGGGCACCTATGTGGGTACCATAAAAGGGTGGTAATCGGGGTGGTTCTACATCACCGAGCCGTGCGACTCCAACTGAGTGGCGGCCCACAAATTTCGATCTGGAATCCCCACGCGGCTCACCTCCTTGAAAGAGAAGGGCCTGTCCTGGGGTTCTTCGGTAGAGTTGACCGGACTCCAGACCTGTATCTGGAACATGACGAGCAAGAAAATCAAGCTCGTCAATATGGTCCAGGTCATACTCTTCCATCGGATCCTCCCGTGTCAACGACGGGCATTTGATTTGTGGGAGTTCGACCCGGCCAAGCACTAGACGCTGCGAGAGCTCTATGACACGACGCACGAGGTTGTCTGGCGGGTGCTGTTCAAGGGCGCCGAGATTCCTCCTTCCCTCACTGAGGACCGCGTACTCAGCGCAAAACGCTGCGCCAATCCGGTAAGTTTTATATCTCTCAAGGTATTTATTTGCCCTGGTTTAGTCATATGCAGGATCTAAGCTCCTACGCCATTAACAGGACTGGATAAAGACAGTGGAGCACCTTGATTGCCCAGCCCCCCTGCCCGAAGATCCTGCAGGCGCTCTCCTAACGGAGATGCTGACTCTGGCACCTTACAAGGTGCCGGTGAAGAAGACCAAGAAGAAGGCAGCGGGGACCCGAAAGGGTCTCCGGTGCAATGTTGTATCGGACACATTGTCCGATGACTCCGACGTGTACTCCTCCCATGAAGACGAGGAGGAGGAAGTGGAAAGTTCTCCCCCCCCCCCAGCTGGGGGAGACAAGAAAAGGAAGGTTGACCCATCCGGGGAGGCCGAAGGGTCAAAGAGGGGAAGGACCCTTCCTCCAGACCGCGCCACAATGGCCGCCGACTGCGGCGACGAGTGGCTACCCAGGGTCAAGCCCCTGGCGAAATCGTAAGTGTCCGGGCACCATAGTACTTCATGGTATGTGTTATTACACTGCCTCTCCTCATGCCGAACATGATTATGCAGTCCGTCCCGAGTTTGTCTCGACATATCCTCGTCGAGCGGCTCTCTGGACTCGTCGGATATGAACAATGGTTCTCTCCCGACCGCTACCACCCCTCGGCCTACGGACAATGCCGAGGTGTTGTCTCAAAAGGCACCGAGCCAAGGGGAGGTGGTCCTGGGGGCGCTTCGAGGTGACTTCCCGGACCCTGGGTACCAAGGGAGCGAGGCTCCTATGGGCTCCGAGTTTGGCCCTCAGCCAAACACTGCGCCGGAACCTTCGATGGTTCCAAACTCTGGCAGGCGGTCCCCCATTAAGGGGGGCCAACCATCTGTGCCGGTGTCCTCTGTCCAACCAGAGGCACCGGACAACTTGCTAGACGCGCTTCGCAACGCTTTCATTGATGAAGAGCACCGCACTATCATGAGTGCGGTGGTCGAGAAGGTTCAGTCCACCAAAAACGGACTGACCGAAGCTTGTGCCAGCCTCCTAACAGGCTTTGAGGTAAGCAATCAAAATATAAGAAAATATTACCGCATAGATAGTAGCCCCTGATGCTCTGTTCGGCGTTCGTGAAGAAAGGCCGAATGGACGATCAAATGATAACTCAGGAGTCTAATTAGAGTATGTCTATGTGTATGTGCAGGCTTCACTGCTGGCCGCTGCCGGATGTACTGCGGAGGTCTCTGCGCTGAAGCAGGACCTGAAGCGGTCCGAGGACGAACTCGACCTTACCAAGAGGCAGCTTGAAGAGAGTAAAGGTAAGAAATACCCCTGTCTATATAGTTTAAAAAGAAATTTAGTTATAAAATAATAGGATCACTCATGGGTTTGCCAGGGGCCATGACTGAAGTGGCGACCCTGAGGAAAGCGCTGTCTAAGGCCGAAGACAAAGCGGCAAAGGAGCACATTGAACAGGAAAAGAAAGAAGCCCAAGTAGGCGAGGTGCAGTAAGAGCTCGAGGCTCTCGCCAAAAAGCACGAGTCCTTGGAGCTTAACTCTAAGACACGAGAGTCCGAGCTCGCGCAGGCGCTTGAAAGAGTTCGGAGCGCCAAGGCTGAAGCCCACAAGGCCCTCCAGGAGATTGACGTGGTGAAGAAGATAGTAGCGGGTAGGGCATTCATTATGCAAAGCAAGGACGTGAAGGAGACTTTCCCTTTTCTTACCCGAGTTCGGAGCTCTCCAGGAGCATTTGCAGATCTTCCCCGCAGTGTACTGGATGCCGCTTAGTTTTACCGGGCTGAGGAGGGGAGCTCAACGGAGAAGTTGTTCCGGTCTCAGTATACTGGGACCGAATACCCCGTCCCCTTGAGCGACCAGCTGAAGCAGTTGGTCGAGCTTCACAAGGCGGCCGAACAGGCCACGAGGGGCCTTATAGTCCGGATGTGGCCTAGCGAGCCCCTGTCCGGCAGCTACTTCGGTCTGGTGAGGCGGCTTGTGGAATCCTGCCCACGGCTTGAAGTCATCAAGCGGTCCGTGTGCATCGAGGGTGCACGCAGGGCTTTTGCCCCAGCGAAGGTGCACTGGGTGAAGCTGGACACCGTGAAGCTGGTGAAGGAGGGGCCGCCGGAGGGCAAGGAGCATCGCTGCCTCGATAATTATTATGAGAGTGCCCTGAAGGGTTCCCGCCTTGTGGCAGATGAGTGTGCCAAGGATGTAATTTTTGAATGAACATGCTCATGTGATCCTGTAATATGAAACGAGTTCATTTGCGTCATGCGACGCTTTCTTAATTTAAAATATTACCTTCTGTGTGGCCGTTTATAAAATCTGAGAGTTGGCCAGTCGTCGGCTTATGCTCCCCATGTAACTAGTACTGGGGTGTTCGGGATAAACCTGAGCAGTCTTTACCCCAATTTTGGGTCCTTCTAGGGAGGTGTTCAGTGCGATGAACCAGGCAATCGGACTATAATGCTTTATCACTTCACTTAGCCATAGAAGTCTATGATTTTAAATTTTGGCGAAGCCCCTGGTATTCGGAGGGCCGAATTTGGGGCGCTATACACGCCTAAGCCGGACAAGGCCGACTCCTCGCCCAAAGTGGAAAAAGTCTTTAAGGACTTGAGACCTCTCGAACAGCGACCAGTCTCTCGCCTTACCATGACAGTCAGTTTTTGGCTTTCTCTACTGAGGTGCTCGTCTGGAAGAACCGGGACACAATCGCAATAGTTCTCCCACCGCTACCTTAGCCGATATAGCGGAACGTAAGGTGCCAAAGCATGGGAGCCGGGCAACCCAACATTTGACCAAAGACATGATTCCGAGTTGATGCATATAATGCTATAAGTTCGGGGTGCTGCACTGTCGAAAGTGTTCGGACTTCTTGCGCCATATTATGGGGTAAACGAGAACCCCTGGCAAACTGACCGTACCCAAACGTGCGGGTGCGGATTGTTGTAAATGGACATATAAGAGAAAGAGAAAAAACTTAAATAATGCAATGACAGATTAATGATATGCATTGTTATTTAACTAATAAGTCGAAGCATACTTGGTACAAGTAGTGCAATAAGCATAAATTAGGACAACTCGAAATGTCCTATCCCAGGGCAGGCTATGCATAAATAGTGAAAAGCGGGTATATCAATTATTACTAGAGACCACCTGGCTGTTCCCGTGTTCATCTTAGCTTCTTGCCTCCTTGGTTGTTGCTTCCGAAATGTGTCCGACAATCGTATTGCCAGAAAGGGCTTCCAGAGAGTTAGGCCCTGAAAGAGAAAAGGAATGACAAAGGTATACAACCCCTAGTGCGGTTAAGCCACAATGCGGGGCGTGTCCTGATCGTGCCCCCGCCTATGTCCATGGTATTTTCAATGCATAGTTATGTATGTGCAACACGGATTTCGTCGCTTCACTGGGACTAGGACGGGGGCCGAATTGCTAGGCGAGCTCTGATCGTGCCAGGCGATCCTGTTGCAACTTGTTCCGGACTCGCTTGAAGGTGTCCGAGGGCCATGACACTGAATGAGTGGTCTGCCAGAACAAGCTGCTTTGTGCTTCTACTGCAAGGGCCGCAGTGTGCTCTTCCGTACGGAGCGAGCATTCTATGTTTCCATTTACTGTTATGACCCAGCAAGGTCCTGGCATCTAGAGCTTGAGGTATGCGTAATGCGGCACTGCATTGAATTTTGCAAATGCTGTTCATCCAAGCAGTGCATGGTAGCCACTGCGAAACGGGACGATGTCGAAGATTAACTCTTCGCTTCAGAAGTTGTCTGGTAATCCGAAGACCACTTCCAGTGTGATTGAGCCTGTGCAATGGGCCTCTACACCTGGGATGATGCCTTTAAAGGTGGTTTTGCTGGGTTTGATCCTCGAGGGATCGATACCCATTTTTCGCACTATATCTTGATAAAGCAGGTTCAGGCTGCTACCGCCGTCCATAAGGACTTGAGTCAGGTGAAATCCGTCAATGATGGGGTCTAGGACCAGTGCGGCGGATCCGCCATGATGGATGCTAGTGGGGTGGTCCCTGTGATCAAAGGTGATCGGGCAAGCAGGCCATGGGTTAAACTTTGGGGCGACGGGCTACATCGCATAGACGTCCCTTAGTGCACGCTTCCGCTCCCTCTTGGGAATGTGGGTTGCGTATATCATGTTCACCGTCTTCACTTGTGGGGGAAACCCCTTCTGTCCTCCTGTGTTCGGCGGCCGGGGCTCCTCCTCGTCATCGCTATGCAACCCCTTGTCCTTGTTTTCGGCATTTAACTTGCCGACCTACTTGAACACCCAGCATTCTCTGTTGGTGTGATTGGCTGGCTTGTCGGGGGTGCCGTGGATTTGACACGAGCGATCCAGTATGCGATCCAGATTGGACGGAGCCGGAGTATTTCTTTTAAATGGCTTTTTCTGCTGACCGGATCTAGAGCCTCTAAATCCGGCATTGACTGCGTATCTTCGGTGTTATCGCCGTTATTGCGGCACTTTGGTCTATTACGACGCTGCCTACCATTAACATATTTGGTATCCGAGGTATCCTGATTCCTCGATGTGTTGTTGCTGCGAGCCAGCCAGTTGTCCTCGCCCGCGCAAAAGCGGGTCATGAGTGTTGTGAGGGTTGCCATAGATTTCGGCTTCTCCTGGCCGAGGTGGCAGGCGAGCCACTCGTCGCGGATGTTATGCTTGAATGCTGCTAGGGCCTCTGCATACGGATAGTCTATAATTTGTTTTTTCTTAGTCAGGAACCATGTCGAGAATTGTCTGTCCGATTCCCCTGGCTGCTGGGTTATGTGGCTCAACTCATCAGCATCCGGTGGCCGCACATAAGTGCCCTGGAAGTTTTCAAGAAATGCGTCTTCCAGATCCTCCCAACTGCCGACGGAATCTGCTGGCAAGCTGTTCAGCCAATGCCGAGATGGTCCTTTGAGTTTTAGTGGGAGGTGCTTTATGGCATGTAGATCATCACCGCGAGCCATGTGGATGTGAAGGAGGAAATCCTCAATCTATATAGCGGGATCTATTGTGCCATCATATGATTCGGTATTTACGGGTTTGAAACCCTCCGGGAATTCATGATTCATAACTTCATCAGTGAAGCATAGGGGGTGTGCGGCACCTCTGTGCCGGGCTATATCCCGACGCGATTCGTATGAGTCTTGTCCGCTGTATCCGGCCCGGCCAGATTTACTCTTGATGTATCCGACGCGACGATCATCATCCCGTGTTGGCGCGCATGCCTGTGTCCCGTATATTGACCTTGCGATTTTTGCCTTACTGTCCAATATGTCTCGCAGGTCCTCTGTGTTACCCCGGGCCTTAGTATTTCTGATTGAGTGGCGACGGGGTGCGGGCTGAACTTCAGGCTGAAACGCCTCTCTGGCTCGGCCGCGTAGTGGCTGGTCAGCCGCATCATACACTGGTGAATGATTTTTCAATGCTTCGTCCTCGAGGTAAGGTAGCAACCTGCATTTTGGGTAACTCTTGGGCGGGTGCTCGAGTTCATGCTCCTCGGCCGCAAGGACTTCGGTCCACCTGTCTGCTAGCAAGTCTTGATCAGCTTGAAGTTGTTGCTGCTTTTTCTTCAGGCTATTTGTTGTGGCCATAAGCCGGTGCTTGAAGTGCTCTTGCTCGACGGGGTCCTCAGGCACGATAAATTCGTCGTCGCCGAGGATCGCCTCGTCTTCGGAGAGAGGCATGTAATTATCCTCCTCCGGTTCTCCATATGCTGCCTGCTCTGGAGGGCTAGCTTGTTCGTCCTCCAGCTCTATATCGTGCTGGATGGGATTGTTGTTGTCTTCGGTGCTATCCGGAGTGTTATTATCTCCTGTGCCAGTATCACTGCTCTTGCTGTGGCGGGACTTAGAGCGGCGCCGCTGATGTCGGCGCTTGGGTTGCTTCTTGGAGGGGTCATCCTCCGCTGTCTCGTCGCCATTGCCTTCTTTGGGGGTGTCCACCATGTATATATCATATGATGAGGTGGTGGTCTAGCGCCCTGAGGGTGGTGGTTCCTGTTCGTCTCTGTCTTCGTCGTCCATACCGTCGAAGTCTTTGGAGTCAAAGTCGAGCATGTCGGTTAAGTCATCGACAGTGGCTACTAAGTGGGTGGTGGGTGCGGAGCGAATTTCTTCGTCGTCCGCATCCCATTCTAGCCGGACATAGTTCGGCCAAGGTTCTCCTGACAGGGAGAGAGACCTTAATGAATTTAGCACGTCGCCGAAGGGCGAGTGCTGAAAGATATCTGCGGAGGTGAACTCCATGATCGGAGCCCAGTCGGATTCGACGGGCACGGATGTGAGCGGCTCGGAGTCCGTGGCCGGAGATGAACCCAGTGGTTCGGCGACACAGCTCTCGTAAGGGGTGAAGTCAGTATCTGGCTCTATCGCCATAGAGAGGGCGGCCTCCATGGCGGGGTCTATCCCTCCGCTCTCGAACGACGTGATTTGCTCCGGATTAACGGCCGGAGTGGTTGCGGATGCGATCTCCCGAACACTGTCCGACGACAGAGTTATGTCACGCTCGTCATGACTGTGCGGCGTACCCGACATGCGCTCGAATCCGCCGAAGATCAAGTCTCCGCGGATGTCGGCGGTGTATTTTAAGTTTCCGAACCTGACCTGATGGCCAGGGGCGTAGCTCTCGATCTGCTCCAGATGGCCAAGCGAATTGGCCCGCAGTGCAAAGCCGCCGAATACAAAGATCTGTCCGGGGAGGAAAGCCTCACCCTGGACCGCATCGCTAGCGATGATCGAAGGAGCCATCAAGCCTTATGGTGACGACACAGTGGAACTCTCGATGAAAGAACCAATGTCGGTTTCAAAACCGGCGGATCTTGGGTAGGGGGTCCCGAACTGTGCGTCTAAGGCAGATGGTAACAGGAGGCAAGGGACATGATGTTTACCCAGGTTCGGGCCCTCTTGATGGAGGTAATACCCTATGTCCTGCTTGATTGTTCTTGATGATATGAGTATTACAAGAGTTGATCTACCACGAGATCAAAGAGGCTAAACCCTAGAAGCTAGCCTATGGTAAGATTGTATGTTGTCCTACGGACTAAACCCTCCGGTTTATATAGCTAGGGTTACACAAGGTCGGTTACAAAGGAGGAGATATACATATTCGTATTGCCTAGCTTTCCTTACACGCCAAGTAGAGTACCATCCGGACACGGCACGAAGTCTTCAATATCGTATCTTCATAGCCCAACAGTCCGGCCAAAGGATATAGTTCGGCTGTCCGGAGACCCCCTAATCCAGGACTCCCTCAGCCTCTACATCAACTCCATGGCCCCTCCGATCATGTGTGAGTAGTTTACCTCAGACCTTCGGGTCCATAGCTAGTAGCTAGATGGCTTCTTCTCTCTCTTCGGATCTCAATACAACGTTCTCCTCGATTCGCTTGGAGATCTATTCGATGTAACCTTCTTTTGCGGTGTGTTTGTTGAGATCCGATGAATTGTGGGTTTATGATCAAGTCTATCTAAGAACAATATTTGAATCTTCTCTGAATTCTTTTATGTATGATTGGTTTATCTTTGCAAGTCTCTTTGAATTATCTATTTGGTTTGGCCTACTAGATTGATCTTTCTTGCAATGGGAGAAGTGCTTAGCTTTGGGTTCAGTCTTGCGGTGCTCGATCCTAGTGACAGAAAGGGAAATGACATGTATTGTATTGTTCCCATCGAGGATAAAAATATGGGGTTTACATCATATTGCATGAGTTTATCCCTCTACATGATGTCATCTTGCTTAAGGCGTTACTCTGTTCTTATGAACTTAATACTCTAGATGCATGATGGATAGAGGTCGATGTGTGGAGTAATAGTAGTAGATGTAGGCAGGAGTCGGTATACTTGTCACGGACGTGATGCCTATATACATGATCATACCTAGATATTCTCATAATTATTTGCTTTTCTATCAATTGCTCGATAGTAATTTGTTCACCCACCGTAATACTTATGCTATCTTGAGAGAAGCCACTAGTGAAACCTATGGCCCCCGGGTCTATTTTCCATCATACAAGTTTCCAATCTATTTTATTTTGCAATCTTTACTTTCAATCTATATCATAAAAATACCAAAAGTATCAGATCTCACTCTTGCAAGTGCCCGTGAAGGGATTGACAACCCCTTTATCGCATTGGTTGCGAGGTTCTTATTTGTTTGTGTAGATACAAGGTGACTTGCGCGTGGTATCCTACTGGATTGATACCTTGGTTCTCAAAAACTAAGGGAAATACTTACGCTGCTTTACTACATCACCCTTTCCTCTTCAAGGGAAAACCAACGCAGTGCTCAAGAGGTAGCAAGAAGGATTTCTGGCACCGTTGTTGGGGAGATCTATGCCAAGTCAAGACATACCAAGTACCCATCACAACTATTATCCTTGGCATTACATTATTTACCATTTGCCTCTCCCTTTCCTCTCCCCCACTTCACCCTTGCCGTTTTATTCGCCCTCCTTTTCCGTCCCCCTTCTCTTTTCTAGTTTGCCTCTTTTGCCTATTTCTTGTTTGCTTGTGTGTTGGATTGCTTGCTTGTCACCATGGCTCAAGATAATACTAAATTGTGTGACTTTGCCAATACCAACAATAATGATTTTATTAGCACTCCGATTGCTCCTCTTACCGATGCTGAATCTTGTGAAATTAATACTGCTTTGCTGAATCTTATCATGAAAGATCCGTTTTGTAGCCTTCCTAGTGAAGAGGCCGCTACCCATCTAAACAACTTTGTTGATTTGTGTGATATGCAAAAGAATAATGATGTGGATAATGATATTGTTAAACTTAAGCTATTTCCGTTTTCGCTTAGATATGGTGCTAAAGCTTGGTTTTCGTCTGTGCCTAAAAATATTATTGATTCATGGAATAAGTGCAAAGATGCTTTTATCTCTAAGTATTTTCCTCCCGCTAAGATCATATCTCTTAGAAACGATATTATGAATTTTAAGCAACTTGATCATGAGGATGTTGCACAATCTTGGGAGAGGATGAAATTAATGATACATAATTGCCCTACACATGGTTTGAATTTATGGATGATTATACAAAAAAAATTTGCCGGATTGAATTTTGCTTCTAGAAATCTTTTAGATTCGGCCGCGGGAGGCACCTTTACGAAAATCGCTTTAGGAGAAGCTACCAAACTCCTAGATAACATTATGGTTAATTATTCTCAATCACACACGGAAAGATCTACTAGTAAAAAAGTTCATGCAATTGAAGAGATTAATGTTTTGAGTGGAAAGATGGATGAACTTATGAAATTGTTTGCTAATAAGAGTGCTCCTACTGATCCTAATGATATGCCTTTGTCCTCTCTGATTGAGAATAATAATGAATCTATGGATGTGAATTTTGTTGGTGGAACAATTTTCGTAACATGCGTATAGAGGTAATTTTAATTCTAGGCCATTTCCTAGTAATTCCTCTAATAATTATGGTAATTCCTACAACAATTCTTATGGAAATTACAATAAGATGCCCTATGATTTTGAATCTAGTATTACAGAATTTATTAGTTTGCAAAAGAGTTTCAATGCTTTGATTGAAGAAAAATTGCTTAAGATTGATGAGTTGGCTAGGAATGTGGATAGAATTTCTCTTGATGTTGATTCTTTGAAACTTAGATCTATTCCACCTGAGCATGATATCAATGAGTCTCTCAAAGACATGATAATTTCCATTGATGAGTGCAAAGAAAGAACCGTTAGGATGCGTGCTAAGAAAGATTGCTTCATAAAAGCGTGTTCTTCTAGTTTTCATGATAATAATGATGAAGATCTAAAAGTAATAGATGTGTACCCTATTAAATCTTTGTTTTGCAATATGAATCTTGATAATGATGGGACTAGAGATGAGTCAAGTTTAGTTAGGAGGCGTCCCAATGATTGAGAGTTTTTAGATCTTGATGCAAAAATTGATAAAAGTGGGATTGGGGAGGTCAAAGCTTTAGATAGCAACGAACCCACTATCTTGGATTTCAAGGAATTTAATTATGATAATTGCTCTTTGATAGATTGTATTTCCTTGTTGCAATCCGTGCTAAATTCTCCTCATGCTTATAGTCAAAATAAAGCTTTTACTAAACATATAGTTGATGCTTTGATGCAATCTTAAGAAGAAAAACTTGAGTTGGAAGTTTCTATCCCTAGAAAACTTTATTATGAGTGGGAACCTACAATTAAAATTAAAATTAAAGAACATTAATGCTATGCTTTGTGTGATTTGGTTGCTAGTGTTTCCACGATCCCAAAAACTTTGTGTGATTTGCTAGGTTTCCGTGAATTTGATGATTGTTCTTTAAACTTGCACCTTGCGGATTCCACCATTAAGAAACCTATGAGAAAAATTAAAAATGTTTTTATTGTTGCAAATATGAATTATGTGCCCGTAGATTTCATTGTTCTTGATATAGATTGCAATTCTTCATGTCCTATTATTCTTGGTAGACCTTTCCTTAGAACGATTGGTACAATTACTGATATGAAGGAAGGGAATATTAAATTCCAATTTGCATTAAGGAAAGGCATGGAACACTTTCATAGAAAGAAAATTAAATTACCATATGAATCTATTATGAGAGCCACTTATGGATTGCCTACCAAAGATGGCAATACCTAGATCTATCCTTGCTTTTATGCCTAGCTAGGGGCGTTAAACGATAGCGCTTGTTGGGAGGCAACCCAATTTTATTTTTATTCCTTGCTTTTTGCTCCTATTTAGCAATAAATAATTTATCTAGCCTCTGTTTTGGTTGTGTTTTTTGTGTTTAATTAGTGTTTGTGCCAAGTAGAACCGTTGGGAAGACTTGGGGAAAATCTTTTTGATCTTGCTGTAAAAAATAGAAACTTTAGAGCTCAAGAGAATTGCTGCCATTTTTTTACTGGAGAGTGCTATTTAGTTAATTATTTTTGAGGATGATTAATAGATAAATTCCTCACTTACAGAAATTTATTTTATAATTTTTGGGGTTCCAGAAGTATTCGAAACCCACAGATTACTACAGACTGTTATGTTTTTTGACAGATTCTGTTTTTCGTGTGTTGTTTGCTTATTTTAATGAATCTATGGCTAGTACTAGAGTTTATGAACCATAGAAAAGTTGGAATATAGTAGGTTTAACACCAATATAAATCAAGAATGAGTTCATTACAGTACCTTGAAGTGCTGGTTTGTTTTCTTTTACTAACGGAGCTCATGAAGATTTTCTTTTAAGTTTTTGTGTTGTGAAGTTTTCAAGTTTTGGGTAAGGATTTGATGGATTATGGAACAAGGAGTGGAAAGATCCTAAGCTTGGGGATGCCCAAGGCACCCCAAGGACAACCAAAAGCCTAAGCATGGGGATGCCCCGGAAGGCATCCCCTCTTTCGTCTTCGTCTACCAGTAACTTTACTTGGAGCTATACTTTTATTCGCCACATGATTTGTGTTTTTCTTGGAGCGTCTTGTATGATTTGAGTCTTTGCTTTTTTATTTTACCACAATCATCCTTGTTGTACACACCTTTTGGGAGAGACACACATGAATTGTAATTTATTAGAATACTCTATGTGTTTCACTTATATCTTTTGAGTTGGATAATTTTTGCTCTAGTGCTTCGCTTATATCTTTTAGAGCATGGCAGTGGTTCTATTTTATAGAAATAATTGACCTCTCATGCTTCACTTATATCATTTCGAGAGTCCTTTAGAACAGCATGGTAATTCACTTTGGTTATAAATTTTAAATGCTAAGAGAAGTTGGATGCTTGATAGATGGTTTTGAGATATAAATGTGGTAATATTAGAGGTGTGCTAGTTGAGTAATTGCTAAATTGATCAATACTTGTGTTGAAGTTGGCAAGTCCCGTAGCATGCACGTATGGTGAATGTTGTGTGACAAATTGGAAGCATGGGGTGTTCTTTGATTGCTTTCCTTATGAGTGGCGGTCGGGGACGAGCGATGGTCTTTTCCTACCAATCTATCCCCCTAGGAGCATGCGCATAGTGCTTGGTTTTGATGACTTGTAGATTTTTGCAATAAATATGTGAGTTCTTTATGACTAATGTTGAGTCCATGGATTATAAGCACTCTCACCCTTCCATCATTGCTAGCCTGTTCAGTACCGTGCATTGCCCTTTCTCACCTTGAGAGTTGGTGCAAACTTCGCCGGTGCATCCAAACCCCGTGATATCATACGCTCTATCACACATAAGCCTCCTTATATCTTCCTCAAAAAAGCCACCATACCTACCTATTATGGCATTTCCATAGCCATTCCGAGATATATTGCCGTGCAACTTTCCACGTTCCATTTATTATGACACCCATCATCATTGTCATATTGCTTTGCATGATCATGTAGTTGACATCGTATTTGTGGCAAAGCCACCATTCATATTTTTTTCATACATGTCACTCTTGATTCATCGCAATCCTGGTACACTGCTGGAGGCATTCACATAGAGTCATATTTTTTTCTAAGTATCGAGCTGTAATTCTTGAGTTGTAAGAAAATAAAAGTGTGATGATCATCATTAGAGCATTGTCCCATGTGAGGAAAGGATGATGGAGACTATGATTCCCCCACAAGTCGAGATGGGACTCCGGACGAAAAAAAGAAGAAAAGAGGCCAAAAAAAGAAAGAAGGCCCAAATAAAAAAAGAAAAGAAAAGAAAAAAATGAGAGAAAAGAGAGAAGGGACAATGTTACTATCCTTTTTCCACACTTGTGCTTCAAAGTAGCACCATGATCTTCATGATAGAGAGTCTCTTATTTTGTCACTTTCATATACTAGTGGGAATTTTTCATTATAGAACTTGGCTTGTATATTCCAATGATGGGCTTCCTCAAATGCCCTAGGTCTTCGTGAGCAAGCGAGTTGGATGCACACCCACTTAGTTTCTTTGATGAGCTTTCACATATTTATAGCTCTAGTGCGTCCATTGCATGGCAATCCCTACTCATTGCATTGACATCAATTGGTGGGAATATCCTTAGCCCATTGATTAGCCGCATCAATGCGATACTTTCTCCCTTTTTGTCTTCTCACACAACCTCAATCATCATATTCTATTCCACCCATAGTGCAATGTCCATGGCTAGCGCTCATATATTGCGTAAAAGTTGAAAGAGTTTGAAAAGGCTAAGTATGAAACAATTACTTGGGTTGTCATCAGGGTTGTGCATGATGAGAGCATTTTGTGTGACGACAATGAAGAATGGCCAAACTATATGACTTTGTAGGGATAAGTTTTCTTTGGCTATGGTATTTTGATAAGACATAATTGCTTGATTAGCATACTTGGAGTATTACTATTTTATGTCAACAATAAACCTTTATCGTGAGTCTTTCAGATCTGAACATTCATGGCACAATAGAGAAAAATACATTGAAGAATATTCTAGAAAGCATTCCACATCAAAAATTCCGTTTTTATCATTTACCTACTCGAGGACGAGCAAGAATTAAGCTTGAGGATGCTTGATACGTCACCAACGTATCTCTAATTTTTGATTGTTCCATGCTATTATATTATCTATTTTAGGTGTTAATGGGCTTTATTTTACACTTTTATATTATTTTTGGGACTAACCTATTAACCGGAGGCCCAACCCAAATTGCTGTTTTTTTGCCTATTTTAGTGTTTCGCGGAAAAGGAATATCAAACGGAGTCCAAACGGAATGAAACCTTCGGGAACGTGATTTTTGGAACAAGATCCAGAGGACTTGGAGTGGACGTCAAGAAATGAACGAGGTGGCCACGAGGTCGGGGCGCGCGCCTACCCGCCAAGGCGCGCCCTCCCCCCTCGTGGCTCAACCGACCTACTTCTTCCTCCTATATTTGTTCAAATACCCTGAAAACATCCAGGGGCACCACGAAACCCTATTTCCACCGCCGCAACCTTCTGTACCCAAGAGATCCCATCTTGGGGCCTTTTCCGGAGCTCCCCCGGAGGGGGCATTGATCACGGAGGGCCTCTACATCAACTCCATGGCCCCTCCGATGATGTCTGAGTAGTTTACCTCAGACCTTCGGGTCCATAGCTAGTAGCTAGATGGCTTCTTATCTCTCTTTGGATCTCAATACAAAGTTCTCCTCGATTCTCTTGAAGATCTATTCGATGTAACCTTCTTTTGCGGTGTGTTTGTCGAGATTCGATGAATTGTGGGTTTATGATGAAGTCTATCTATGAACAATATTTGATTCTTCTCTGAATTCTGTTATGTATGATTGGTTTATCTTTGCAAGTCTATTTGAATTATCAGCCAGGACAAGGGGCCGTGCCAGGTGGTAGGCGGCGGTCGCCGCGCATGGCTCTCGCCTCTTGAAGCTCCTGATCGCCTTGGTGATGAACTCCTGAGCACCTGGCACCCCATGCCTTGTGCCCTCGTGAGGGAAGCGTGCGATGAAGCATGCCTCCATGTGGTGCCCGAGCGCCTCCCTCATGACATTGTCTAAGTCAGAGGCCCTCCAGAAGAGAGCCCCGAGCCCAACCTGAGGAGGGCGCCGGGCACACCTTCCTATGTGAGGGAGGGAGGCGCCCCATCCGTGGGCGTAGGTCTTGAGGTGGTAAGGCTGGAGACACTGCCCTCTCGAGGCTCGTGGCGGAGCAGCCGCTTCTTCTTCTTGGGGACAGCCTCAGGAGGGTAGATGGCGCCTTCGTTGTCTGGGTCTTTGACTGCCGCAGCCTGGTAGGCGTCCTCAAGGGAGCACACCGCATCCTTCTCCTCACAGGCTATCGTGATGATGTCACAGTTCCCTGGCATCTTGAGGACGTTGTAGCCATAGTGGGTCACCGCCATGAACTTGGCCAAGCACGGATATCTATGGATGGTGTTGTACGGAAGGCGGATGTGGGCAACGTCAAAGTCAATGAGCTCGGTGCGGTAGTTTTCGCGTTGGCCGAAGGTGACAGGGAGGTGGATCTGCCCTATCGGGGTGGTGGAGCCGTCGGTCACTCCTGAGAAAGGCTTGGTGGGCTGCAGCTAATCGTATGGCATTTGGAGGTAGTCGAATGTCTCGATGGAAAGAACATTGAACCCTGCACCACCATAGATGAGGGTCTTGGTGACAAGGATGTTGCTGATGACGGGCGAGCAAAGCATCGGGAGGGCGCCAACAGTCGCCGCAGACTTGAGCTGGTCGGACGAGCTGAAGGTGATGGTGCACTTGGACCACGTGAGCGGACGCGTGGCCTCGAGCCTGGGGAGGGCCGCGTTCACCTCATGAGCGAACTACTTGAAGATGCGCTGGGAGGCTGGGGCCTGAGCGCCACCCAAGATATAGTCGATGGCGCGAGGCTCCTGGAAGCCCCCAGCCCCCTCGTCCTGGTGGTGTTCGTCGTTCCTCCTTGGTGGTGGTGGCAGCGGAGGGAGGCCAGCATTGCCATGAGGATGGTCCTCACGAGGCTGGTCTCTCCACACGCCCTCGCGAGGCTGGCCTTGCCAGTGGTCCTCACAAGGCTGGTCGCGCCACTCCTGGCTGGGACCGCGGTCGTCCCAGCGTCCTCCACTTCTGCCTCCTCTGCAGTCGTAGCGTGGATGTTGCGCTCGGGGCTTCGACCTAGGCGCCCATCGTGTATGGCCCTAAGCTCCTGACAATCCTTGGTGTTGTGGCCGTGTACGTTGTGGAAGACACAGAATGGACGGCTGCCCTTGGATGATCCTGGGTGGTTACAGTCGCGCTTCATCTCTGGTTCTTCCGCGAGCACGGTAGGCCCCTTGCGCTTCACGTCCTTGGCCTTGGCCTTCTTGTCTTCTACGTCTGCCGCTGGGAGTTCGAGGAGGGAGAAGCGCCCTTCCTCAGCTCTCGCGCACTTGGTTGCCATGTTGAACATCTCCAGAGTCGTGCAGAAGTCCTCATGGATGGCAAGCTCGTCTTTCATCTTGACATCACGAACGCTATCGGAGAATGCCGAGATGATAGCCTCGTCTGAAACCTTGGGGATCTTGAGGTGAACATTGTTGAAGCGCTGGATGTACTTCTGCAGGGTCTCCCCTAGCTGCTCATGCGTCGCAGGTCACCCGCGGCAGGCGGGCGGTCACGAGTGCCCTGGAAGTTGGCAACGAAATGCTCACGCATCTCGCCCTAGGAGGAGATCGATCCCACGGGCAGATTCAGGAGCCACGAGCGCGCACCATCCTTGAGAGCCATGGGAAACTAGTTCGCCATGACCTTCTCGTCGTCATTGGCCGCCTCGATGCTCAGCTTGTAGAGCTGTAGGAACTCCGTAGGGTCGGGCGTGCCGTCGTAGCATGGAGGCAGGTCGGGTTTGAACTTGCCCGGCTAGACGACGTTGCGTAGTTCGGGAGTGAAGGCTCGGCATCCCGTGATGGTCATCGGGGCCGGTCGTGGAGGTGGAGCCTAATCTCGGCGCTCACGTGCCGCCACCGCAGGCGGCGTGCGGTCTTGACGTGGCGGTGCTGGAAGCACACGTGCCGCCACCGCAGGCGGCGTGCGGTCTTGACGTGGCGGTGCTGGAAGCACACGTGCCTCTGCTTGCGGCCGGTGGACCACCTAGCAGCTTTCTTCTTCACGTGCAGGCACCTTGCGTGGCGGGTTGCGCCTTGGGGCCTCGCGTCTTGGACTGAGGGCGACATCCTAACGGGGAGGTGGTGGCGGAGCTCCATGGGCCACGTCGCCCGCAGCAGGCGATGGGCGAGGCAACGAGAGGGACGGTGCAGGAGAGCCCCCAGTGGCGCTGACAAGCTTGGCGATGCGGTCCAGCCAGTCTTCGTAGAGGTCGTCGACGGGGCGGTAGCACAGGAGCTCACACGCCATGAGAAATGCGGCCTGCGCGTTGGCTGGGCCGTGACGAGCGTGGGACGACAAACCAGCCGGAGTTAGTGACGGGGTGGTGGTGCGTCCATCTCGCCACAGGGAGGGGTGTAGCGACGAAGCTTGCTGCTGATGCCCCGCCGGGCCGGTGGCGGCATTGGCGCAGGTGATGGAGAACAACGGGCAGGCCCGTCGACTGGCGCCGTCTGGGCGACGCGAGCGCCAAGGGCGATCCGACGCTCAGCACGGCTCGACGAGCGTCAGCCATGGAAGCAGTGGAGCGGCGGCAGGTTGACCGACCGAAGAGAGGCTTCGACGCACCCCTACCTGGCGCGCCAAATGTCGGATTCAGGGTTCCGCAGACCCTTGAGAGGTTCGACTCTGGGGTGCGTGCGAAGAACTCCCTCTTCCCAGTCTGCCTACTCAACGATTCCACGGCCTAGCTCGACGAACCCAAGGGACAAGAGACACAACATCCTAGTTCGGGCCACCTTGCGGTGTCATACCCTACTCCAGCTTTGTGGTGGATTGCCTCGAGAGGCTGAGGATGAACTAGTACAGTGGACGAACAACCTCAGGAGGTGAGGTGTTCTTGGGCTCGATGAGCTGGTGGGTGTGTGGATGATCTGAACGATGCGTCCCCCTCTCTATGGTGGTGGCTAAGTCCTATTTATAGTGGCCTTAGTCCTCTTCCCAATTGTAGGCAGGAAGGGATCCCACAACAGCCAAATTTGAAGGGAGACAACTAGTACAAGCTATCCTGACAAAAGTAGTCTTCGCCTGCAAAAGGCTTTGGTGGTGATGCTGTAGTGGGCTCCGTGATGACCTCTATCAGTTGTCCCGGTGGTCTTGGTCTTGTTGCACTGATATGGAAACCTTTAGTTGATTCCTCATGACCCTGCGCATGCGCTTGCCTCCTTAGTACCAAAGAGGAAACTGGCACGCTGCGCCCGCTGGCGCCCGCCTGGCCTTGGTCGTCATGGCTCACGTCATGTGAACCTCACGAGGTGCACCTTGCATTGATATCTCCGCTCCTAGGGAGCTAGCCTAGTGAGGCCTATCGGATCACGGGTTCCAGGAAAACCCTTAAGGTTTGAACACTGGGGTGTGCGCGAAGATTCCCCCCTATCGATCCACATCCTAACTCAGCTAAGATCTTGCGAACTAACTCGACGAACTCGCAACACAAGGACATAAGATTTATACTGGTTTAGGCCACCGTTGTGGTGTAATACCCTACTCTAGTGTGTGGTGGTGGATTGCCTCTTGGGCAGAGGATGAACAGTACAAGGGGAAGAACAGCCTCCTGAGGAGAGGTGTTCTTGTGCTCGGTGAACTTGTGGTTGTTTTGGTCTCTCTCGATTTGACCCCCCTAGTTATGGTGGTGGCTAGTCCTATTTATAGAGGACCTGGTCCTCTCCCCAAATATTGAGCAAGAAGGGATCCAACAACGGCCAATTTGAAAGGGGACAGCTAGTACAACTTATCCTGACAAAAGTGGTCTTCGCCTGCAAAAGGCTCTGGTGTTGACGCTGCCTTGGGCTCCATGGTGACCTCCATCTTGCCCTCCTGCTGGTCTCGGTCTCGTTGCACCAATATGGAAACCTTTGCTTGATGCCTGGGTACTCCGCGCCTACGCTTGCCCCCTTAGCACCAAAGAGGAAACAAGGACGCTGTGCACGCTGGCGCTCGCCTGGTCTCGGTCGTCATGGCTCACGTCACGAGAACCTCGTGAGGTTTTCCTTGCCTTGATCACTCCGCCCCTCGCGAGCCTGCCTGGCGAGGCCGCTCATGAGGAGGTATTGCGTCGTCCGCCTCGTGAGGCTTGGCCCCTCGCGAGGGTCTTGAATGCCTTGTTGATGAAGATGGGCCGTACAGGCCTGCTAGCAAAGCCACGCCATGGGCCGCAGGCAGGCAAGTCTGGGGACCCCCGTTCCCAAAACACCGACATAGCCCCTGGGCCCAAGGTGCGCTCGGGCTTGGCTTCGGGACGAAGCCAAAGGTCAAGTGCGGAGCGCCGCGGGCCCCAATAACCTACGGCCTTGGTCGATGTGTGGCGGTTGATTGGTCGTGGGCGTCTCCGCTTCCCCATGCTGCCTCGGCAACTGCCTGACTGTCAAAAGGCTGGTGTAGACAGCGCTCGCCTTCACTATTTACTTTCGCCTTGCTCAGATCCCCTTTCTTGCTCCCCGCTTCCGAAATCTCCAGATCTACTCCCACCCTTTCCTGCATCAGCGACCAATGGCGCCCCGGAGGGTCAAGCCCGCCTCGTCAGCGGCTTGGTACGAACCTGCTCTTGACTCGCCCAACGTCTCGAAGAAGAGCCTCGCTGCCATGCATTTGCTGACGGCGGGGGAGAGCAATGAAAGGGGGAAGACGGAGCTCCGGGTTGCCTGCGACGTGCCGGAGCCCGAGGGGAGCACGTTCTTCCCCTTCTTCACGAGCAGTATCGCTGCAGGGTTGGTTCCTCCCTTCTCTGATTTCTTCTATGAGGTCCTCAGCCACTATGGGCTGCAGGCGCTGCATCTCCATCCCAACTCCATCCTTCTCTTGTCCATCTTCGCCTACTATTGTGAGGCATATCTGGGCGTAATGCCGTCCGTGGCTCTGCTGCGCCACTTCTTCTTCCTCCGTGCCAGTGAGGGCCATATCTCCGGGTGCACCAATTTCATCGCGCCAGCAAGGCCAACTCGATCTCAAACACCGGGAAGAAGGCCGACAACCTCAGGGCCTAATGGGTCATGATGGGCGCCAAGTGCGTCCATCCGCTCTTGGCACTGCCGACGGAGAGGCCCCAGTCCGACAAGGGGTGGTCCTGCGCGAAGCTCACCGACGAGCGGGCGACGTTGGTGCTGGAGCAGATGATGTATGACCTGAAGCCTGGCAATGCGCAGGCGGCGAAGATTATAGGGGCCATGCCCCTGAGGGAATTCCTGGCGCTGGGCGTGGCCCCTCTTCAAGCCCGCACGCGCCCCTTGTGGGAACTTGGGGATGAAGAGGACAAGGTTCGCTTGAGCTCGGAGGCCTTGTCTGATGAGGATATGACCGCAGCTCTCCGCCTCCTGGTTAGGGACGATCAAGAGTACCTGCCAAATGTCTTTACTCCCTTGTTCCGCCACAAGGATGGGGCGTTGATCGTGGCCTCCAAGCCGACCTTTGACGGGCGTGGACTGGTGCCGCCGGTGCTCACCGGGGCCCCTGTGGCGCCGGCGCCGGTGGAGCTATCTTCTGGTGAGTCCCGTGGGGAGGAAGAAGAGGAGGAGGAAGACTCGGAGGTGACCCCCGAAGGGATGGGGGAGACCTCTCTCCTAAGTAAGGCTGACATCCTCCGCGCCTTTCCCGACGATGACAAGGCCGACGCTCCCCAGGAGAAGTAGGAACTGTCCATGATCCCGACGAGGAGCAGGTCGGCGCTGATCTCCCGAGATTCTTCTGCTGCTCCAGTGCTGGCTGGAGCCGCTTCCGGCTCAACTGCTGCTCCTGCTTCAGCTTCTGGGGCTAGTGCGCCCGCGCCTTGAGTCACGAAGCCCTCGGGCTTCAAGCTCGCCAAGCGGAACGTGGACTATGCTGCTGTGGACCAGTAAGTGCCCTGCCTCTCCTTGTTCCTGTTATTGATGCTTGTTTCCGACTCTCTTTCCTTGTTGTGTAACCAGGCTGTCGTCTGCGGCGAAGAGGAGAAGGGAGAGCGAGGTGGTGCCGTTTGAGTCCATGTCGCCTCCTGCGACCGTGCCCCTCTCCATGAGCAAAGGTGGGGATGGTGCTCGTGCTTCTCCAGCCCGGTCATCCTTGCGAGGCCCAGTGGAGCATCGTCGGGAGGAGTCAGCCCCCAAAGCGCCGCTGGCTCATGAGGTGCCGGTGTCCGGCTCGGGTGCTGAGGTCCAAGAGGCTCAGGAGCCTCCTGCCTCTCAGGCCATGGTGACGACGCCTCTTCCTGCTTCCACGCCATTATTCTCAGGTTCTTCTGCCTCCTCTGCTATCTTGGAGCGTGCCCTTTTAGAGATGGCTCAGCTGCCGGAAGATATCCTGAGCATGGATCCGCGCCTAGCAGCCAGGCTCCTGGAGCTGGCCTCTGGCTAGCTTTAGTCTGACGCAGTAGTCCGAGCGACACTAAGCCAGGCCGCGACGATCTCCGAGAAGGAGAAGCGGGCCTTCGCCCAAGCTGCGGCCGATCGCGAGGCGGTGATGAAGGACGCCAAAGCCGCCCACGACCGCTGCCAGGCGCTAGAAAACGAGCTGAAGAGTCTGCGTGATGAGCGCGTAGAGGAAGCTCGCGGCTGTCAGGAAAATGAGGAAAAAATGAAAGCCCGTGAGGATGCCATCAAGGACCGCAATGACGAGCTGGGGGAGTTGGCGAAGGCGCAGGCCACTGAACACAGCCGGCTGGAGGAGCTGGAGCGGAAGGTGGAGGTGAAGGGGGTCGATCCTGACGCCAAGGCGAAGGTTCTTGCCGAGGACCGCGCGGCCTTCGCGCTTCTGGAGAAGAGGTCTCGCGAGGCTC
The DNA here is from genome assembly GCA_034509565.1 of Triticum monococcum. Lineage (NCBI taxonomy): Eukaryota > Viridiplantae > Streptophyta > Magnoliopsida > Poales > Poaceae > Triticum > Triticum monococcum. Next base: position 395,355,524 of record CM067845.1, on the reverse strand, counting down.
TAAAGTCGCTCTATGAGAAGGGCTTGGAGAAGCCCTTGGCCACCAGTGAGGACGGCCCTGCCCGGTTGCTCCCCTACTTGGTCGATGCGCTTGAGGAAGTTGTGCGCGGCATCAGCCCCATGGCATGGGCCGAGGCTCGTGTCCTTTCTTCAGCCATGCTGACGCGTGTCTTCAGCCACCTCCATGTTCATGATCCTGCCGGAGCCTGTGGCTGATGAATACTGCTCAATCGCCGCCGCTGCCGTGAAAGCTCAGGTGGAAGCCCTGCTGGAGAAGTTCAACACCTTTGCCCCCGCGCCCTCGCTTGGTGATGCAGGTGAAGGCGACGCTACCCAGGAGGGGGCACCTCTTGCAGGTGCCGGCGGTGTTGAGGGATGACGGGCTTGCGGCTCCTTTCCTGTTGAGATTCCTGCAGCATGTAACGTGCCTCGTGGAGGCGTTTAAATTCGCGTTTGATATTGTGAGAACAATATGTCTTGTAATATTTTCTTTGAAATTTTGCAATTTTCTTCCTATTTGCTTTGTGTTCTGCATCGGTAGAGCCCGGCCCCGCGCATACCTCAACCGCCATTGGGCCGACCGGAAACCAGGACGGACCAAGGAGTGAGGGGCTATGTGACCAGTTAGGCTCCTGAGTCGCGATGCTCAGGAGTTCCCCTTGACGCGCAAACAACTTATAGGAAGGATACGCGAGGATAGGTTAATGTTCTATGTCGGCAGAGCCATGCCCCGCGCATACCTGAACCGCCGTTGGGCCGACCGGAGACTAGGACGGACCAAGGAGTGAGGGGCTACGTGACCAGTTAGGCTCCTGAGCCGCGATGCTCAGGAGTTCCCCTTGACGTGCAAACATTCTCCATACCTTCGCCCTCACCGAGGCTCGGCTCGGGGGGGGGGGGGGTGATGACCAGGTCCGCGGGACCTGGTTGGGTGGCGTACGCTTGGGCGTGACCCAAGCGCAGCCCCCGTGCCCAGCCCCCTCACACGGCTCTCCCGAGGGGAGGCGTTGCGGTGAGGCTGGACACTGAGCTCTGGGGCTCCCTGAGGTTGGTATGGCCGTGAGGCCGCCCTCAGTAGTTTATCACCAGCGCGAAGCGTAGTGCTTCCTCTTTTTCACGGGCATAGCCGCTCCTCGGCAGTGTTGACGGCTAGCGCAGAGCATGGTGCTTCCACTAGTGCATTGGTGGGGGACTCCCTACTACGGAGAGCCCGCGGGGCATGTACAGCCCCGCCCTGACATGTGGCTTGCATGACATGTCTAGACGAGGTGTATCTGGGCACTTGTGAGCCAGCGCAGGACTCACGAGGCCCTACCTCAAGGCGGGTTGCATCGGGTCTTGGTTCTTGTTCGCTGTGTTGGTCCTGCAAGGTGGTTAGACAACTTGCGCTGAACGAATCTCCTGAGGTCATCACGTGAGAAAGCCAGGCACCAACGGCCCCAGGAGGTGACGTGAACGGGGCCGGCCCGCCAGACAGAGCTCAGCTGCTGGATTTATCGACGCTGCAGGGACGGGCCTGGGCAGAGACACCGTGCTTAACTTACTCACGCCAAAGGTCCCGAAGAAAGACGGCCGACGCATGGCTCCCGCGATGGGTGACAATCAAGCAGGTGATAGTCATAGATAGATTAAGAATGAAAGGCAACCTAGCTCAGGTAAATGCATAACGATACGCGCCACTGGGTTTGGCCCGGGCGGCTTGGGGATGATGCAGCCTGAGGGGCGCCCCCAGCAAGATAAGCTAAAGACATAAACAAGGAAAGATACATGCCACAAGGAAGAACCGACGCGGCCTGGGAATGATGCAGCCCTGGGGGCGCTCCTAGCTGAATGAACTTGGAAAATGTCACCTGGTTCTGTTGATGAAGGAGAGTTGGGGCAGCTGAAGTTATGCGGCGAAGGGGCTACTCCACATGAGCCACCGAGGCCCTGAGCCTTGGGAGGCTCTGGGGGTCCAGGGGGTTCCTTGAGGACCGTCTTCATCTCTGTCAGCGCAGCGTGGTGCCTGGCCTCCTGAGCCAACAGGATGCTCCGCAGGTTGCACTGATAGGCGGTCGCCATGCTCCGTAGGCTAAAAGGCATGCGAACGTAGCTATGAGGCGGGCCCTCGCAGCATCCCACGCGTGAAGGCTAGAAAAGCTCCTGAGAGGTGGCCCGGTTGAGCCCTGGGGCGTCGATGCAGACGCGCAGCCCGGCATCCTCACCTGGATGGGGGAGCTGCGCCTGTTGAGCGGCGGCCGCCGCGCATGGCCCTTGCGTCTTGCAGTTCTTGAGTGGTCTTGGTGATGAACTCCTGAACGGTGGGTACTCCTTGCCCTGTGTTCTCCTAAGGGAAACGTGCCACGAAGCACACCTCCAAGTGGTGCCCAAGCACCTCCCTCGTGATGTTGGCGAAGTCTGAGGCCCTCCAAAAGAGAGCCCCTGAGCCCTTCCTGAGAGGGACACTGGGCGCGCTTTCCTATTCGATGGAGGGAGGCGCCCTAGGTGCAGGCGCCGATCCTGATGAGGCGCCGCTTGCCTAAGGCCCTGCGTGGCGCAACTGTTTCTTCTTCTTGGGGGTGGCCTTAGGAGGGTGCTCGCCCTGGCTGTCGGGGTCGTCGATTGCTGCAGCTTGGAAGGCATGCTCGAGGGAGCACACCGCGTCTCTTTCCTCGCACGGGACTGTGATGATTCCACCGCTTCCCGGCATCTTGAGGACATTGTAGCCGTGATGGGTCACCACCATGAACTTGGCTAGGGCTCGATACCCGAGGATGGCGTTGTATGGCAGGCGGATGTAGGCGACATCGAAGTCGATGAGTTTGGTGTGGTAGTTGTTGTGTTCTTCGAAGGTAACGGGCAGGCGGACCTGCCCGATCGGGGTAGTAGAGCCGTCGGCCACTCCTGAGAAAGGCTTGGTAGGCTGAAGCTGGTCATATGGCACTTGGAGGTTGTCGAACATGTCAACGGATAGGACATTGAGCCATGCGCCACCGTCAATGAGGGTCTTGGTAACTTGCACGTTGCTGATGACTTGTGAACAAAGCATTGGGAGGATGCCTGCAGTAGGTGTGCACTTGAGCTAATCTGCCGAACTGAACGTGATGGGGCACTTGGACCATCTGAGCGGGCGTGTGGCCTTGAGCTTGGGGAGGGCTGCATTCACTTCGCGAGCAAACCGTTTGAAGGTACGCTATGAGGCTGGGGCTTGAGCTCCGCCCAAGATGCAGGCGGTAGTGCGCGGCTCCTGGAAGCCCCCAACCCCCTCTTCTTGATGGTGGTCGTCATTCCTTCTGGGTGGTGGCGGTAGTGGAGGAAGGCCAGCGTTGCCTTGAGGACGATCCTCACAAGGCTGGTCCCTCCAGGCGCCCTCGCGAGGCTGATCCTGCCAGCGGTCCTCACGATGCCGGTCACGCCACTCCTGGCAGAGGCCACGGTTGTCCCAACGTCCACCACCATGTCCTCCTCCTCGGCCGTAGCTCCGGTCACTACACTTAGGACGTGGACCGAGACGTCCTTCTCGAATGTCTCTGAGCTCTTGACAGTCACTGGTGTTGTGGGTATGCAGGTTATGGAAGGCGCAGAACGGTCGGCTGCTCTTGGATAACTCGGGTTGGTCTCTGCCGTGCTTGGTGTCCGGTTCCGCCACGAGCATGGCTGCTCCCTTGCGCTTCATGTCCTTTGCATTGGCTTTCTTCTCCTCCGGGTCCGTAGCCGGGAGCTCGAGGAGGGAGAGGCGCCCCTCCTCAGCTCTGGCACACTTGGTTGCCAGGTTGAACAACTCTAGAGACGTGCACAGCTCCACGTGGATGGCGAGCTCTACATTCATCTTGACGTCACGGACGCCATCAGAGAACGCGGAGATGATGGCTTCGTTCGTCACCTTGGGGATCTTGAGACGAACGTTGTTGAAGCACTGGATGTACTTTTGGAGGGTCTCTCCTGGTTGTTGCTTGATGCGACGCAGGTCACCCGCGGCCGGGGGGTGATACGTCCATTTTGCATCATGATTTTATATCGATATTCATTGCATTATGGGCTGTTATTACACATTATGTCACAATACTTATGCCTATCCTCTCTTATTTTACAAGGTTTGCATAAAGAGGGAGAATGCCGGCAGCTGGGATTCTGGGCTGGAAAAGAAACAAATATTAGAGACTTATTCTCCAGAGCTCCAAAAGTCCTGAAACTGCACGGAAGCTATTTCCAGAATATATTAAAAATACTGAGCGCAAGAAGTTCCAAAGGGGGGCCACACCCTGGCCATGAGGGTAGGGGGTGCACCCTACCCTCCTGGGGCGCCCCCTGCCTCGTGGGCCCCCTGGTGGCCCTCTGATGCCCATCTTCTACTATATGGAGTCTTTCGTCGAGAAAAAAATCATAAGCAAGCTTTCCGGACGAGACTCCACCGCCATGAGGCGGAACCTTGGCAGAACCAATCTAGGGCTCTGGCAGAGCTGTTCTACCGGGGAAACTTCCCTCCGGGAGGGGGAAATCATCACCATCGTCATCACCAACGATCCTCTCATCAGGAGGGGGTCAATCTCCATCAACATCTTCACCAGCACCATCTTCCTCTCAAACCCTAGTTCATCTCTTGTATCCAATTCTTTTCTCTAAGTCTGGGATTGGTACCTGTGGTTGCTAGTTGTGTTGATTACTCTTTGTAGTTGATGCTAGTTGGTTTATTTGGTGGAAGATCATATGTTTAGATCCTATATGCATATTAATACCCCTATGATTATGAACATGAATATGCTTTGTGAGAAGTTACGTTTGTTCCTAAGGACATGGGAGAAGTCTTGCTATTAGTAATCATGTGAATTTGGTATTCGTTCGATATTTTGATGAGATGTATGTTGTCTCTCCTCTAGTGGTGCTATGTGAACGTCGACTACATGACACTTCACCATTATTTGGGCCTAGAGAAAGGCATTGGGAAGTAATAAGAAGATGATGGGTTGCTAGAGTGATAGAAGCTTAAACCCTAGTTTATGCGTTGTTTCGTAAGGGGCTGATTTGGATCCATATGTTTCATGCTATGGTTAGGTTTGCCTTAATACTTTTGTTGTACTTGCGGATGCTTGCAATAGAGGTTAATCATAAGTGGGATGCTTCTCCAAGTAAGGGCAGTACCCAAGCACCTGTCCACCCACATACCAAATTATCAAAGTACTGAACGCAAATCATATGATCATGATGAAACCTAGCTTGACGATATTCCCATGTGTCCTCGAGAGCACTTTTCTCTATATAGGAGTTTGTCTAGGCTTGTCCTTTGCTACAAAAAGGATTGGGCCACCTTGCTGCACCTTATTTACTTTTGTTACTTGTTGCTCGTTACAAATTATCTTATCATAAAACTATCTACCACCTACAATTTTAGTGCTTGCAGAGAATACCTTGCTGAAAACCGCTTATCATTTCCTTCCGCTCCTCGCTGGGTTCGACACTCTTACTTATCGAAAGGACTACGATAGATCCCCTATACATGTGGGTCATCAAGACTCTTTTCTGGCGCTGTTGCCGGGGAGTGAAGCGCCTTTGGTAGGTGGAATTTGGTAAGGAAAAATTTATATAGTGTGCTGAAATTTACTGTCACTTGTTACTATGGAAAGTAATCCTTTGAGGGGCTTGTTCGGGGTATCTTCACCTCTACCAGTAGAGCAAAGAGTTGCTCCTCAACCTACTGAACCTACTGAAAATGAAAATGAAAATGTCTACTTTGAAATTCCTTCGGGTATGATAGAAAAAACTGCTAGCTAATCCTTTTGCAGGAGACGGAACAATGCATCCTGATGAGCACCTAATATATGTGGATGAAGTTTGTGGATTATTTAAGCTTGCAGGTGTGCCCAATGATATTATGAAGAAGAAGGTCTTCCCTTTATCTTTGAAGGGAGATGCATTGACATGGCATAGGCTATGTGATGATATGGGATCATGGAACTACAAACGATTGAAATTGGAATTTCATCAAAAGTTTTATCCTGTGCATCTTGTTCATCATGATCGCAATTATATATATATATAATTATTGGCCTCGTGAAGGAGAAAGCATCGCTCAAGCCTGGGGGAGGCTTAAATCAATGTTATATTCATGCCCCAATCATGAGCTCTCAAGAGAAATAACTATTCAAAATTTATATGCTCGGCTTTCTGATAGCAACCGCACCATGCTCGATACTTCTTATGCTGGCTCTTTTATGATGAAGACTATTGAATTCAAATGGGATTTATTGGAAAGAATTAAATGCAACTCTGAAGATTGGGACCTCGACGAAGGTAAGGAGTCAGGTATGACACCTAAGTTTGATTGTGTTAAATCATTTATGGATACCGATGTTTTCCATAAATTTAGCACTAAATATGGACTTGACTCTGAAATAGTAGCTTCTTTCTGTGAATCTTTTGCTACTCATGTTGATCTCCCTAGGGAGAAGTGGTTTAAATATCATCCTCCCATAGAAGTAAAAGTAGCTGCACCTATTAAAGTTGAAGACAAGACTGTCACTTATAATGATCCTATTGTTCCTACTGCTTATGTTGAGAAACCACCTTTAGGATAAAAGATCATGCAAAAGCTTCAACTGTGGTTCATAAAAGCAATATTAGAACCTATACACCTCCTGAGCAAATTAAAGTTGAACCTAATATTGCTATTGTTAAAGATCTCTTGTCTGATAATATTGATGGGCATGTTATTCATTTCCGTGATGAAACTGCTAGAATTGCTAAACCTTGTGCTAAAGATAAACATAGATGTGTGGTAGGCATGCCTGTTATATCTGTTAAAATAGGAGATCATTGTTATCATGGCTTATGTGATATGGGTGTCAGTGCTAGTGCTATACCTCATGACTTATACAAAGAAATTATGCATGATATTGCACCTGCTGAGATAGAAGATATTGATGTCACAATTAAACTTGCCAATAGAGATACTATTTCACAAATTGGAATTGTTAGAGATGTTGAAGTCTTGTGTGGGAAAACTAAATATCCTGCTGATTTTCTTGTTCTTGGTTCCCCACAAGATAGCGTTTGTCCCATTATATTTGGTAGACCCTTCTTGAACATAGTTAATGCTAAGATAGATTGCGAAAAGGATGTTGTTACTATTGGTTTAGGTGATATGTCTCATGAATTTAATTTCTCTAAATTTCATAGACAACACTGTGAAGAGGAATTGCCTAGTAAAGATGAAATTATTAGTCTTGCTTCTATTGTCGTGCCTCCTAGTGATCCTTTAGAACAATATTTGCTAGACCATGAAAATGATATGTTTATGAATGAAAGAAGGGAAATAGAGGAAGTATTCTTTAAACATGAACCCATCCTGAAACAAAATTTGCGTGTTGAAATCCTAGGGGATCCTCCTCTACCCAAGGGTGATCCCATGTTTGAGCTCAAACCGTTACCAGCTACTCTTAAATATGCTTATCTTGATGAGAAAAAGATATATCCTGTTATTATTAGTGCTAACCTTTCAGAGCATGAAGAAGAGAGATTATTGAAAACTCTGAAGAAGCACCGTGCTGCTATTGGATATACTCTCGATGATCTTAAGGGCATTAGTCCCACACTATGTCAACACAAAATAAATTTGGAGAAAGATGCCAAACCAGTTCGTGATCACCAACGACGGCTGAATCCTAAGATGAAAGAAGTGGTAAGAAAGGAAATACTAAAGCTCCTTGAGGCAGGTATAATTTATCCCGTAGCTGATAGTCAGTGGGCAGGTCCTATCCATTGTGTCCCTAAAAGGGAGGTATTACTGTCGTTCCTAATGATAAAGATGAATTGATTCCTCAAAGAATTATTACACTTTATAGGATGGTAATTGATTTCCGCAAATTAAATAAGGCTACTAAAAAATATCATTACCCCTTACCTTTTATTGATCAGATGCTAGAAAGATTATCCAAACATACACATTTTTTCTTTCTAGATGGTTATTCTAGTTTCTCTTAAATACCCGTGTCAGCTGATGATCAATCTAAGACCTCTTTTACTTGCCTGTTCGGTACTTTTGCTTATAGACGTATGACTTTTGGTTTATGTAACGCACCTACTACCTTCCAAAGAAGCATGATGGCTATATTCTCTGACTTTTGTGAAAAGATTTGTGAGGTTTTCATGGACGATTTCTCCGTCTATGGATCCTCTTTTGATGATTGCTTAAGCAACCTTGATCGAGTTTTGTAGAGATGTGAAGAAACTAACCTTGTCTTGAATTGGGAGAAGTGCCACTTTATGGTTAATTAAGGTATTGTCTAGGGGCATAAAGTTTCTGAAAGAGGTATTGAAGTTGATAAAGCTAAGGTTGATGCTATTGAAAAGATGCCATGTTCCAAGGACATCAAAGGTATAAGAAGTTTCCTTGGTCACGCCGGTTTTTATAGGAGGCTCATTAAGGACTTCTCAAAAATTTCTCGGCCTCTGACTAATTTATTACAAAAAGATATACCATTTGTTTTTGATGATGATTGCATAGAAGCATTTGAAATACTTAAGAAAGAATTGATCTCTGCACCTATTGTTCAGCCACTTGATTGGAATTTACCCTTTGAAATTATGTGTGATGCTAGTGATTATGCTGTAGGTGCTGTTCTAGGGCAAAGAGTTGATAAGAAATTAAACGTTATTCAATATGCTAGTAAAACTCTAGACAATTCTCAGAGAAATTATGCTACTACTAAAAAAGAATTCTTAGCAGTTGTATTTGCTTGTGATAAGTTCAGACCTTATATTGTTGATTCTAAAGTAACTATTCACATGGATCATGCTGCTATTAAATATCTTATGGAAAAGAAACATGCTAAACCTAGACTTATTAGATGGGTTCTCTTGCTACAAGAATTTGATTTGCATATTATTGATAGAAAGGGAGCTGAGAACCCCATTGCAGACAACTTGTCTAGGCTAGAGAATGTTCTTGATGACCCACTACCTATTGATGATAGCTTTCCTAATGAACAATTAAATGTCATAAATGCTTCTCATACTACTCCATGGTATGCTGATTATGCTAATTACATTGTTGCTAAATTTACACCACCTAGTTTCACATACCAGCAAAAGAAAAAGTTCTTCTATGATTTGAGACATTACTTTTGGGATGACCCACATCCTTATAAAGAAGGAGTAGATGGTGTTATTAGACGTTGTGTACCTGAGCATGATCAGGAACAGATCCTACGCAAGTGTCACTCCGAGGCTTATGGAGGACACCATGCTGGAGATAGAACTGCACATATGGTATTGCAATCTGGTTTTTATTGGCCTACTCTCTTCAAGGATGCTCGTAAGTTTGTTGTATCTTGTGATGAATGTCAAAGAATTGGTAATATTAGCAGACGTCAAGAAATGCCTATGAATTATTCACTTGTTATTGAACCATTTGATGTTTGGGGCTTTGATTATATGGGACCTTTTCCTGCCTCTAATGGATTTACACATATTTTAGTTCCTGTTGATTACGTTACTAAGTGGGTAGAAGCTATTCCAACTAGTAGTGCTGATCATAACACCTCCATTAAAATGCTTAAAGAAGTTAGTTTTCCGAGGTTTGGAGTCCCTAGATATTTAATGACTGATGGTGGTTCAGATTTTATTCATGGTGCTTTCTGTAAAATGCTTGCTAAATATGATGTTAATCATAGAATTGCATCTCCTTATCACCCACAGTCTAGTGGTCAAGTAGAATTGAGCAATAGAAACTCAAATTAATTTTGCAAAAGAATATTAATAGATCTAGAAAGAATTGGTCCAAGAAACTTGATGATGCATTATGGGCCTATAGAACTGCATATAAAAATCCTATGGGTATGTCTCCGTATAAAATGGTTTATGGAAAAGCATGTCACTTACCTCTCGAACTAGAACATAAGGCTTATTGGGCTATTAAGGAGCTCAATTATGATTTCAAACTTGCCGGTGAGAAGAGGTTATTTGACATTAGCTCACTTAATGAATGGAGAACCCAAGCCTATGAGAATGCCAAGAGTTTCAAAGAAAAAGTTAAAAGATGGCATGACAAAAGAATACAAAATCGTGAGTTCAATGTAGGTGATTATGTATTGCTATACAACTTTCGTTTAAGATTTTTTGCAGGAAAACTTCTCTCTAAATGGGAAGGTCCTTATGTTATCAAGGAGGTCTATCGTTCCGGTGCCTTAAAAATCAACAATTTCGAAGGCACAAATCCGATGGTGGTGAACGGTCAAAGAATTAAACATTATATCTCAGGTAGTCCTACAAATGTTGAAACCAATGTTATTGAAACTGTAACCCTGGAGGAATACATAAGGGACACTTTTCGGAACGTTTCAGACTCCAAAAAGGAATAGGTATGTGGTACGGTAAGTAAACCGACTCCAAAACAGTTCTAATGGCAATTTTCTTCCGTTTTGGAATATTTACAAAAATAGAAAAATAAGAAGCAGTCCGGGAAGGACACGAGGGCTCCACATGGGTGGAGGGCGCGCCCTACCCCTCTAGGCGCGCCCCCTACCTCGTGGGCACCTCGTGTGCTCTCTGGACTTTGTTTTCTTACACGTTACGTATTTTGGTCGGTAAAAATTCATTATATAATCTCCCGAAGGTTTTGACCATTGTATCATGGAATTAGCCTTTATTTGTGTTTTGAGCTGTTGTTGCTGCAGATTAGAGCAAGATGTCTTCTCAAGAGTCAGTCGGGGAGAGCCGAGTGTCTCATCCGGCACCGAGATCAATGACAAACAACAATGTTGACCACTTTGGGCCAGCAACGGAGGAAGAGGTGGAGGCTGATTTGAAGAGGATAGATGCCATGGAGGAGGATCAAGAAGTTATTTCCCGCTTCTGGGCTGGATTCACAATGGGGGAACTGCAGAGCTCGGCTATTCCAAACTCGGTTATCCCTTCCAATGTTAGATTTCTTTCTTATGAGAATATGAAAAAGAGTGTCACTAGTTCTCCCGCAGCTATGCAGCACCCTTGGGTGCAGGGAGCTTTGGCTGTTACAGGAAAGCTTCAAAAGGAAATAATGGACCTCAAGCAACAAATCAATAAGCTTGAGGAGGAAAATTGTATCCTGAGGGGCATCATCGCCAAGAATATTACATCACCATCCCCGAAAAGAGAGACATAATCACATGGGTATGGGCACTCCCCTTGGCAACTGCCAAGCTTGGGGGAGTGCCCCGGTATCGTATCACCATCACTTTTATCTTTACCGTTTTTAGTTCGATCCTTTGGTAATATCTTGATCTAGTAGAATAAAAGCTTTTTAGTATGATCTAGTTGTGAGTTTTGCTTTATGATCCTTCTATGTAATCGAGTCCGTGAGCTATATAATAAAGATTAGTGTTGAGTCAAGGGCTTGATTATTTTTCCATGATCTTGAGTGAATAAAAGAAAAGAGAAAGAATAAAAGAGATCATATGGATCTTATGGAGAGTAATGAGCTCACATAGAAAGAGTAGGATGAATAAAAGTTGTTGAGAGTTGACAAACATAGTTTTGGTCATCGTTGCAATTAATAGGAAGTAATAAAGAAATAGAGGTCTTCACATATAAATATACTATCTTAGACATCTTTTATGATTGTGAGCACTCATTAAAATATGACATGCTAAAGAGTTGACGTTGGACAAGGAAGACAAAGTAATGGGTTATGTTTTCTTGCATCTGAGATAAATTATATTGTCTTGGATCGTCCAAGATGATTGAGCTCGCCTTTCCCCCTCATGCTAGCTAAACTCCTTGCACCAATTAGAGACACTACTTGTGCTTCCAAATATCCCTAAACCCAGGTTTGCCATGAGAGTCCACATATCTACCTATGGATTGAGTAAGATCCTTCAAGTAAGTTGTCATCGGTGCAAGCAATAAAAAAATTGCTCTCTAAATATGTATGACTTATTAGTGTGGGAGAAAATAAGCTTTATACGATCGTGTGATATGGAAAAAATAAAAGCGACAGACTGCATAATAAAGGTCCATATCACAAGTGGCGATATAAAGTGACATTCTTTCGCATTAAGATTTTGTGCATCCAACAATAAAAAGCGCATGACAATCTCTGCTTCCCTCTGCGAAGGGCCTATCTTTTACTTTTATCTCCTACCTTACATAAGAATCATGGTGATCTTCACCCTTCCTTTTTACATTTTATCTTTTGGCAAGCACAACATGTTGGAAAGATCCTGGTATATATGGCTAATTGTATGTGAGCTTTCATGAACTATTATTGTTGACATTACCCTTGAGGTAAAACGTTTAGAGGCAAAACAATAAGCCCTTATCTTTCTCTGTGCCCGAATAAAACTACATACCCATAAGTATTGTGTGAGTGCCAGCAATTGTGCAAGACTATATGATTGTTGAGTATGTGGACTTGCTGAAAAGCTCTTATATATTAACTCTTTCTTATGTTATGATAAATTGCAATTGCTCCAATGACTGAGATTATAGTTTGTTAGATTTCAATGAAGTTTATGATTCATACTTGAAATTGTGATTGCATTGTTACTCTAACATAAGAGATCATATGACAAGAATTATATAAGTTGATGTTCTAAGAATGATCATGATGCCCTCATGTCCGTATTTTATTTTTGTCGACACCTCTATCTCTAAACATGTGGACATATCTTTCGATTTTGGCTTTCGCTAGAGGACAAGCAAGGTCTAAGCTTGGGGAAGTTGATACGTCCATTTTGCATCATGATTTTATATTGATATTCATTGCATTATGGGCTGTTATTACACATTATGTCACAATACTTATGCCTATTCTCTCTTATTTTAAAAGGTTTACATAAAGAGGGAGAATGCCAGCAGCTGGTATCCTGGGCTGGAAAAAGGAGCAAATATTTGAGACCTATTCTGCACAGCTCCAAACGTCCTAAAACTTCACGGAAGTCATTTTCAAAATATATAAAAAATACTGAGCGCAAGAAGTTCACCAGGGGGTCACACCCTGCCCACGGGGGTGGGGGCGCGCCCTACCCTCCTGGGCGCGCCCCCTACCTCGTGGGCCCCCTGGCAGCCCTCCGATGCCCATTTTTTGCTATATGGAGTCTTTCGATGAGGAGAAAATCATAAGCCATCTTTCCAGAAGAGACTTTGCCGCCACGAGGCAGAACCAATCTAGGGCTCCGGCGGAGCTGTTCTGTCGGGGAAACTTCCCTCCGGGAGGGGGAAATCATCGCCATCGTCATCACCAACGATCCTCTCATCGGGAGGGGGTCAATCTCCATCAACATCTTCACCAGCACCATCTCCTGTCAAACCCTAGTTCATCTCTTGTATCCAATTCTTTTCTATAAGTCTGGGATTGGTACCTGTGGGTTGCTAGTAGTGTTGATTACTCTTTGTAGTTGATGCTAGTTGGTTTATTTGGTGGAAGATCATATGTTCAGATCCTATATGCATATTAATACCCCTCTGATTACGAACATGAATATGCTTTGTGAGAAGTTATGTTTGTTCCCGAGGACATGGGAGAAGTCTCGCTATTAGTAATCATGTGAATTTGGTATTCGTTCGATATTTTGATGAGATGTATGTTATCTCTCCTCTAGTGGTGTTATGTGAACGTCGACTACATGACACTTCACCATTATTTGGGAATAGAGGAAGGCATTGGGAAGTAATAAGTAGATGATGGGTTGCTAGAGTGACAGAAGCTTAAACCCTAGTTTATGCGTTGCTTCGTAAGGGGCTGATTTGGATCCATATGTTTCATGCTATGGTTAGGTTTGCCTTAATAATTTTGTTGTAGTTGCGGATGCTTGCAATATAGGTTAATCATAAGTGGGATGCTTGTCCAAGTAAGGGCTGTACCCAAGCACCGGTTCACCCACATACCAAATTATCAAAGTACCGAACGCGAATCATTTGAACGTGATGAAACCTAGCTTGACGATATTCCCATGTGTCCTCGGGAGCGCGTTTCTGTATAGAAGAGTTTGTCTAGGCTTGTCCTTTCCTACAAAATGGATTGGGCCACCTTGCTGTGCCATATTTACTTTTGTTACTTGTTGCTCGTTACAAATTATCTTATCATAAAACTATCTATCACCTACAATTTTAGTGCTTGCAGAGAATACCTTGCTGAAAACCGCTTATCATTTCTTTATGCTCCTCGTTGAGTTCGACACTCTTACTTATCGAAAGGACTACGATAGATCCCCTATACTTGTGGGTCATCAGGGGGCGGTCGTGAGTGCCCTGGAAGTTGGTGATGAAGCGGTCGTGCATCTCGTCCCAGGAGGAGATCGAGCCTGGAGGGAGGTTCAGGATACAGGAACAGGCGCCGTCCTTGAGGGCCATGGGAAACCAGTTCGCCATGACTTTCCCGTCACCATTGGCCGCCTCGATGCTCAGCTCGTAGAGCTGCGGGAACTTCGTGGGGTCAGGGGTGCCGTTGTAGCGAGGAGGCAGATCTGGCTTGAACTTGCCTGGCCAGGCAAGGCTACGCAGCTCGGGGGTGAAGGCGCGGCAGCCGGCCGTGGTCACCGAGGCCCGCCTTGGAGGTGGAACTTGGTCTTGGCGCCCGTGCGCAGCTACGGCAAGCGGCACGGGGCCTTGCCGCAGCTAACGATCCTGGCGCGGCGGTGCGAGGAGTTGCGAAGCATTCTCTTGCGGTCGAGGGACTTCTTGATAGCTTCTTTCTTCATGCGCGGGCACTGCACGCGGTGGGTTACGCCGTGGAGACGCGCGCCTTGGCCCTAGGGCGCCGTCTTGGTGCAGAGGTGGCGGAGGTGCTTCGTGAGCTACGTCGCCCGTGGCTAGCGGAGGGCGAGGCAGAGAGAGGGACAGCGCAGGGGAGCCCCCTGCGGCGCGGACAAGCTCGGCGATGCGGTCAAGCAAGTCCTCATAGGGGTCGTTGACTGGGCGGTAGCGCAGGAGCTCATGCGCCATGAGGAGCGCGGCCCGTGCGTCCGTGGGAACGCGACGAGCGTGAGACGACGAACCGGCGGGAGTCAGTGATGGAATGGCGGTGCGGCCGTCCTGTCGCACCGAGGGGTGTAGCAAGGATGCTTGCTGCTCGTTCCCCGCCGGGCCGGTGGTGGCGTTGGCGGCAGTCGACGGAGAGTGATGGGGTGGCCCGCCGACAAGGGATGTTTGAGCAACATGGGTGGCGAGGGTAGCCCAGCACTTGGCGTGGGCGCGATGTGCGTCTGCCATGGAAACGATGAAGCGGACATGACGCGGAGCGACATAAGGTAAGCTTTGGCGCACCCCTACCTGGCACGCCAAATGTCGGATCAAAAGTTCCGGCAAAACCCTTATGGTTCGAACACTTGGGTGCGCGCAAAGATTCCCCCCTACCGATCCACGTCCTAACTCAGTTAAGATCTTACGAACTAACTCGACGTGCGCGCGAAGTCTTTTCCTCCCACCGATCTATGCCCTAGCTCGCTAAGATCTCGCGGAAGAACTCGACGAACTCGCAACACAAAAAGACACAAGATTTACACTGGTTCGGGCCAACATTGTGGTGTAATACCCTACTCTAGTGTGTGGTGGTGCATTGCCTCTTCGGCTGAGGATGAACAGTAAAAGGGGAAGAACAGCCTCCTGAGGAGAGGTGTTCTTGTGCTCGGTGAACTTGTGGTTGTTCTGGTCTCTCTCGATCTGACTCCCTAGCTATGGTGGTGGCTAGTCCTATTTGTAGAGGCCCTGGTCCTCTCCCCAAATATTGAGCGGGAAGGGAGCCAACAACGGCCAATTTGAAAGGGGACAACTAGTACAGCTTATCTTGACAAAAGTGGTCTTTGCCTTCAAAAGGCTCTAGTGGTGACGCCGCCTTGGGCTCCATGGTGACCTCCATCTTGCCGTCCTACTAGTCTTGATCTCATTGCACCAATGTCGAAACCTTTGCTTGATGCCTCGGTACTCCGCGCCTGCGCTTGCCCCCTTAGCACCAAAGAGGAAACAAGGATGTTGCACGCGCTGGCGCCCGCCTGGTCTCAATCGTCATGGCTCACATCACGAGAACCACGCAAGGTTTGCCTTGCCTTGATCTCTCTGCCCCTCGCGAGCTTGCCCGGCGAGGCCGCTCCTTAGGAGGTCTTGTGTCGTCCGCCTCGCGAGGCTTGGCCCCTCGCGAGGGTCTTGAATGCCTTGTTGATGAAGATTGGCCATACATGCCTACTAGCAAAGCCACGCCATGGGCCGCAGGCAGGCAAGTCTGGGGACCCCCATTCCCAGAACACCGAAAAGGCCACCCCCAGGGAGGTCCTGGTGTCGTCCGCCGCACGAGGCTTGGCCCCTCGCGAGGCTCTTGGGTTGTTGTTGTTGAAGCTGAGCCATACCGGGCCGTCGATGGAGCCACGCCGCGTGCCGTAGGCAGGCAAGTCTGGGCACCCCCATTCCCAGGACGCCGTCAGGCCGGTTCTAAAAGAAGTTATACCTCCAGTCGGTGGGATGTGGCGAGGCAGGCGGCGGGATCTGCCAACACGACGGCAGGGAGAAACGGTGCGGAGGTCCTCCCACACCGGCGCCAGGTCAAAGACAGTGCGCGTTGGCTTCCTCCCTCGCCACCGGCGACCGCGTCAACATTGCACCTCCTCCCCTAACCAGCGGAAGGGATTTGGGCCGATCTAAGACAACCGGTGGGTAGAGAGAAAGAGAGAGAGAGAGAGAGAGAGAGAGAGAGAGAGAGAGAAGAGAGCGAGAGTTGACACCGCCATCTTGTTTAGATCTAGAGAGGGTGAGAGTGAGAAGAAGAGAGCAACCCCAGCAAGCAAGTCCCGAAGTGGAGTAGTAAAAGTTTTTCTCTCCGTTAGTTAACCTGGAAATTATTTTCTCTCTCTAGCGATCCATTTAAATTAAATACGCGCGGAGCCATCTTTTCATTTAACGTACCAGTAAAAATAAACTCGATTAATAACCGTGCCACCGCGTTCAGGTCGCACTTGGTATGGCTAACATTTCGTCCCAGACCCCACATGCTTTAAGTGGACAACTTGATGTGTCAAATTGTCAGGTTACCTTCATGTGCAAAGCGCTCCACCGTGAGTGTACCCGCGCATGTGCGTGAGGTGAGAGTGAAGTCCAATTTATAAACCTTGAGGTTGTAGAGCTAGTCGGAAACAAACCCTCACCTTTAAATCCCCGAAGTTTGTACCCTGTCCTCTGTAATCCCTGTCATTTTTAACCTTAAGGGCCTATGCGGTTCAAGGGGTTTTAGCAGGGATTAACAGGGATTGTAGGGAATTAAATCCTATACCAGCGAAATTCCCCTCCAATCCTCTACAAACCCCTTCAGAGGAGGTTGAACCAAAAAGTCTAAAGACTAACTAGTGGGAGTAACTTCAAGAGTAACATCGGGTCCAAATTAGTAAATTTGCCTACAAAAACTTACGTGATGATTTTACATAAAAGCTGATGTGGAGGTAATTAATTGGGCCAAGATTAGTGGCCGGGGCCCACCCCAGTTAAAATCAGGGGCAGGAGGGAATTTATGGAAGGTTAAGTAAGCTTAAGTGGGACTTGTATGTAGGTGTAGGATTATAGATGGAAATAGTCCCATCCCAGCTGTCAGATTCAGGGCTCTGCAAACCCAAGATAGATTCTACCTACCCGCCGATCTCACTACCTAGCTCGATCAACAGGAAGGAAATGGAACAAGACAGTTTACCCATGTTCGGGACACCTTGCGGTGTAAAACCATACTCCTGCTTTGTGGTGGATTAGCCTCGAGGTGGGTTGAGGATGAACTAGTATAGAGGAGGAACAATCTCAGGAGGTGTGTTCTTGTACTTGTGTGAGCTGGTGAGGGTGAGGATGGCCTGAATGATTCGTCCCCTGAATGATCCGTCCTCCTCTAAGGTGGTGGCTAGGCTATATCTATAGTGGCCTTGGTCCTCTTCCCCCAAAACAAAGGCGGGTGGGGATCCCACAATGGCCAAATTTGAAGTGAGACAACTAGTACATCTTATCCTGAAGAAATGTGGTCTTGGCCTACAAAGCTCTTGTCGTGACACTGTGATGGACTTGCCGATGACCTCCGTCCTGCCATCCCGGCGGTCTTGGTCTTGTTGAATGGAAATGAAAACCTTTGGCTGATTCCTCGGGACTCCGTGTGTAACGCCCCGAGACCGATGCTTGAGAAGACCTCCATATATTTCCGGGTTTCGCCGTGTGTTTCATTTGTGCCTCCCCTTTTATTTTTTTGGCATTGCATCATGTCATCATGCCATCATGTCATTTAATTTTTAAAACTCAAGGAAATAAATTGTGTGGATCTTTGATGCATTTAAATCGAGGGATATTCACAATGGTGATTTCTCTTTACAACATATTCAAAGTCTCCAATATTATTAAGGAGCTATAATAAAATGTTCCATTAATGGGAATGCACCATTACACACTTATATTTTAATTTTATGCCTTCCCTACCCTCACTTCTTATTCAAATCATTTGATTTTAAATCAAATGAGTTTGAATTTATATCTTTCGATCATGCCACTTCTAATTTTCTTGGACCAAGTGCATTTTTGTGAGTCCGGGAAAATTATTCGCGTGTCCAACTTCTTCCCCTAACCCCCCCCCTCTTTCTTTTTCTTTCTCTTTAATTGTTTTCTGCTAAAGAAAATAAGAGAAGGGAGGAGAGAGGAGCCAACCTAGCCAGTCTCCAAGCCGGCCCATCCCCGTGGCCCTCCTAAGGCCCAGCAGCAGCCAGCCCACCTAAACTCGTAACCCTAGCGCATCCCTCCTCTCTCCCTCGTCTCATCCTCACGCCGCCAGCCTCTTTCTCCTCGATCCCATCCCCTTGCGCCCGACCTCCTTCTCCCTCTCGATCATCCAGTGCCTCCTCACCCTCTCCCTCGATCCCATCCTCCCCGACGCCCTCTCCTGGCCTCGCGCCGCCTCTCTCCCCTTTCCTCCTGGCGTCGCTGCACAAAGAGGGGGCCGCTACCGCGCCCCTGCCGAACACCGGATCTCGAGCGCCGCGCCCTCAAGGGCCCCGCCTTCGCGCCACCGTCCTCCATGGTCGTAGCCGACCGAGCTCGAAGCTCCCGCCGATGCACCACGTCGCGTCTCTGCTGCCTCCTCGCCGCCGCCCGGGGTTCCCCTGCAACTCAAGCCTGACACCCGACCTGCGACCTCCGCCACCTCGATGTCCCTTGGCGCCCTACCGGCCAATCTGGCCCTGTCATCCAGGATCTCCATGGTGCTACCTTGCTGCTTCCTCCAGCGCCCAAGTCCACCTTGCTGCTTCTGCCGTCCTCACGCCCTGCTTCTTCCATGGCGTTGTTGCCATCCATGGCAGCTCTGCCGATGTCGCATTACCGCTGCCATCAACCGCAACACCTGCAGGAGATGGCCAGAGCCGCGATCCCCTGCTCCTCTGCTTCTGGTCCTAGTGTCATGCGGCCATCGCCCCTGCATCATGCCAAGTACATGCGCCGTGCTCTGAACCGCCAAGGAAGACCACCGAACAGGGATTCACCAAGTACCAAGTCAACGGAGATCGCCAAGTTAATTTCCGTCGCCTTCGAAATCGCCAAGTACCACGACAACCTCGAAGGGATTCAACTCCGTCAAGTTCCTCTAACGATGACCCGAACGGCTACGAAACGCGTACCACTACTTTCGCCGAAGACCCGTGCAACAGAACCGTCAAGTTCGACTACCTTCATGTGTACCTTTACTTCCCATGATGACCGTGTACAACTACCATCCCGTGCATGTCGCGAAGTACCTCTTCGAAACGACCGAGTACCACTACCATTGACCCTCGAAGAACCCGCGGACGATAAGTTCCTCGGTGTGACCCCGAACACCTACGGAGTGTGTACAACTACGAAACGAGAACAACTACTTCCTGTACTTTGCACCGAACGGGAATCGTCCCGTTTGCACACTTCGAAGGTATAACCCCAAGATGACGCTCGTGAACGAATGCATGCATGTTGTATGAGATGCACCCTTGTTTTGCCTCGAGTCTTAACTATCGGTGCATGTTGCCCCTCTTTTTCCTTGCCACTGACATGTGGGAACCCGGTATTTGAGAGCACCCACCTTCTTGGGCACGATCCCGTCACACTACCTTTTGCACCGGTATCTCCGTGAGCTACCGGAACCGATTTGTTGCCGTGGCATCATTTTCGGATTCGTTGTCGTGGCACCCCTTTCGTTTCCGCCATGATGACAAATGCTTACCTTTTCATAAAACTGGCATAAACTTGCACATGTCATCCGCATCATGTTAACAACATTAATATGGTTTAAATTGTTGTTTGCTTTATTTGGCTAAATGCATATGAGGATTTACCGGAATTGTTGTTGGTTATTTCCGGCCTCATTTAAAACTTTCCTAAATGTTTAGTTTACTTATGCTCCACCTCTTGCCATGTTTAAACAACATTTAATTTTGTTGAGTAGTTTAAACGGGAGAGAACTAAATAAGTCATGTGGTGTTTCGTCAATATGCAACTTGTTGCATATTGAGCTCCACTTAATTTGTAGTTTCGTTTGTGCATTTTTCCATGCCATGCTTCATTAAACCAGACATGCATCATACTTGTTTGTGCATCATGCCAAGTTCATGTCGTGGTTGTTTACTATGTTGTGTGGTTCTTTCCGGTGTTGCTTCTTCGGTTGGTTCCGATAACGTTGCGTTTGTGAGGACCCCGTTCGTCTACATCCGTTTGTCTTCTTCATGGACTCGTTCTTCTTCCTTGCGGGATCTCAGGCAAGATGATCATACCCTCGAAATCACTTCTATCTTTGCTTGCTTAGTTGTTCGCTCTTTTGCTATGCCTATGCTGCGATACCTATCACATGCTTATCATGCCTCCTATATTGTTGAACCAAGCCTCTAACCCACCTTGTCCTAGCAAACCGTTGTTTGGCTATGTTACCGCTTTGCTCAGCCCCTCTTATAGCGTTGTTAGTTGTAGGTGAAGATTGAAGTTCGTTCCTTGTTGGAACATGGCAATGTTGTTCCTTGTTGGAACATGTTTACTTGTTGGGATATCACAATATATCTTATTTAATTAATGCATCTATATACTTGGTAAAGGGTGGAAGGCTCGGCCTTATGCCTGGTGTTTTGTTCCACTCTTGCCGCCCTAGTTTCCGTCATATCAGTGTTATGTTCCCGGATTTTGCGTTCCTTACGCGGTTGGGTTATAATGGGAACCCCTTGATAGTTCGCTTTGAATAAAACTCCTCCAGCAAGGCCCAACCTTGGTTTTACCATTCGCCACCTAGCCTTTATTCCCTTGGGAGTCGGGCATCCCGAGGGTCATCTTTATTTTAACACCCCCCCCCCCCCCGGGCCAATGCTTGTCTAAGTGTTGGTCCAAACTACAGCCCCTTGCAGCGCCACCTCGGGGAAACTCGAGGGCTGGTTTTAGTTGTACGGAATGCTTATCCGGTGTTGCCCTGAGAACGAGATATGTGCAGCTCCCATCAGGATGTGGGCGCATCGGGCGGTCTTGCTGGACTTGTTTTACCATTGTCGAGGATGTCTTGGAGTACCGGGATACCGAGTCTGATCGGAATGTCTCGGGAGGAGGTATATTCCTTCATTGACCATGAGAGCTTGTGATGGGCTAAGTTGGGACACCCCTGCAGGGATTTGAACTTTTGAAAGCCGTGCCCGCGGTTATGGGCAGATGGGAATTTGTTAATGTCCGATTGTAGAAAACCTGAAGTTGACCTTAATTAAAATACATCAACCGCGTGTGTTACCGTGATGGTCTCTTCTCGGCGGGGTCCGGGAAGTGAACACGGTGTTGGAGTTATGCTTGACGTAGGTTGTTTTAGGATCACTTCTTTATCATAGCTTCTCAATCGTGCTTTGCCTTCTCTTCTCGCTCTCATTTGCGTTTGTTAGCCAGCATATATGCTAGTCGCTTGCTGCAACTCCACCTCATACCTTTACCTTACCCATAAGCTTAAATAGTCTTGATCGCGAGGGTGCAAGATTGCTGAGTCCCCGTGGCTCATAGATACTTCCAAAACCAGTTTGCAGGTGCCGATGAGTCCGTGCAGATGACGCAACCAAGCTCAGGAGGAGCTCGATGAAGATCTTGTCCTTTGTGTTGTTTCGTTCTAGTTGATCAGTAGTGGAGCCCAGTTGGGGTCGATCGGGGACCTTCTCGCATTTGGTGTTCTTCTTTTATTTTGGTTCCGTAGTCGGACCTTGATTGTTTTTGGATGATGTAATGCTTTATTTATGTATTTGTGTGAAGTGGCGATTGTAAGCCAACTATGTATCTCTTTCCCTTATGTATTACATGGGTTGTGTGAAGATTACCTCACTTGCGACATTGCTTTCAATGCGGTTATGCCTCTAAGTCATGCTTCGACACGTGGGATATATAGCTGCATCGAGGGCATTACAAGTTGGTATCAGATCCTTCCCCGACCTTAGGAGCCCCCACTGATTGATCGTTTTTAGCAGCCGAGTTGTGTCTAGAAAAATGTTTTGAGTCATTTAGGATTTATATATCGGAGAGTTTAGGAATTCTTTTTACTACCCAGTCCCTTCATCGCTCTGGTAAGGCTTCCTGACGTAGATTTTTGACTCTTCTCTTCTCAAATTTCACTAAAAAAAATTTAGGATCACGCGGGTATCTTGGAATCGTTCCGATGGTTTTGTGACGAGAACATTGTCTTGGTGCCTCCTGTCAGGGGTTTTCTGGAAGTGTCCCGGGGAGTTGAGCTCTGAGGTGTTGTCATCATAATTTTATCGCTGCAATTCTGGAATACCTAAGTTTAGTACGCCGACATCGAAAATCTCTTTTATGCAGTTCGTTGGTGAGATAACCTCGACGCCACCCAGTACTGGGGCGGGAGTTCGGGAGTATCGCCATAACTTGTATAACGGATGCTTTTCGAAGGTTGAGGTAGATGATTTCCGAAGGTTTCTTGGTTATGTGTTGAAAGATGGATACAGCTGGATGTAGGATTTGCTAGATTTGGGTGAGATATTATGCTTCCCCTGTATCCCCAACACCTGATTGCATAACCGGAAAGATTTGGGAGTTTCATAAGTGGAAATTCAAGTAGCTCTTAGGATATCTTTTCGACAGATGTATGATATGAAATTGGGGTTCGACGTCTAGTGGTTCGCCTATTCACGGTCATTTTTACAGTGGTCTCGTTGTGTCTTAAAGAGTCCTTGGCTATGTCGACTCGGGGACGCTTCGTATGTCATGTGCACTGCCTTGTACATGATGGTGCTGTAGGATCGAGCCCGTGTAGGCCCCACCACGAAAACTTCGGACGAAATCTCTATCATATGTTTGATCCGGCTTATTCTGCAAGCCAATCCTTTGTTTTGTTTTGAGTTGGGGTATTCGAGTTGCTTCGAAGTCAAATGTTGATTCCATACCTTCTCTAAACGGTATTCTCATACTCCGATGTGAATACCAAACCCCTTCATATTAATCGAGATTGTCATGCCAATCCTTTTCAACCGGTGTGTCTCTCTTCAAGTGGATCCGATCACTTCAATATTCGCAAGATCAATTATCAGTCCTTCTCAACGGTGTTTGTTTCATCTGTCTCCAAGTTACCTTTGTTTTTCCCGCCCACCCGCCCTTTTTCCTCGAGGACCCAAATTCTTAATCAAGTATCCATCTTATTGATGCGAGGCCTCTTCATTCCTTTTCCGTCAATGCTTCTTATCCGGCGATTCTCATGAAGATTCTAACGGAGTCTCAAGTTTATCATTCTTTGTTCTTTTTCTTCTCCGGTGGATTCAAGCCAAGCCTTGTGGATCATATCCTTTTTCCTCGTTTCAAATACCTTTTCTTACCGGTGCACCTCTTTATCATTCACCTCTCGCTATTCATTTGTTCCGGAGTTCTCAAGATATCTCGAAGATTCGTGTTTTCCACTCTGCATTCATTCAAGATCTTTCGAGGTTGTTATCTCATTCAAGTCATTTAATTCAACCGGTGCAACCTCTCTTTTTAATCTTTTCAATGGTGTTTCTTTTGAGTGGGCCCTAACCCACAGGTCTTTTCCCAGGATCTTACCTGACTCTTCTAATTCTCCCGGAGCTATCCTCAAAAAATTCTTTTCGAAATTTGACGTAAGAATGATTCATCATCAGTCATATGTTTTCTCCAAATTATTTCAAATTCTTTCATCGTTGGCTTAACCTCTCCTCTTTTAATCATCCCGGAGTATCTCAACAATTCATGGTGGTGTTTCTCGTCGTAATTCTCGGATTTTGAAGACCGAAGAAGAGTTTTCCTCCATATCTTATTTGCTTTCTCAGAGATTCGTGATTCTAGCTTGATGCCATCCTCTCATAATTATTTTCGATTGTGAGATATTTCTTTTCACCCTTTCGGAGCAATTCAAGAGTCTTCTCAGTTTGTTATCTGGAGTCCACCTATTCAGGTTTATTCATTCTCAGCTTTCAGTTATCATTCTCCAATCATACCGGTGCTTCGTTCAAGTAATCTCTAATCAGTTCGTGATCCCTTCGTTTTCATCTATCTAAATTCTCTCAAGCACCTTCGTTCATTTGCTAATTCTGACCGGTGATTCACCCCTACTTCGACCATTTTCAATTCTTGCGGTGGTTCGTTCAAGAGTTTTCTTCCTTCATGTATCATATCTATGCATTTGTGCTTTTCAAATTCTACCGGTGGATCGTTGAAATTTTCTCAAGTTTATGTTATATCTCTCTTAATCTTTTCTACGAGAATAAGTAATATGTCAAATCCTTTGATTGTCATCAATTTAATTGGTGAAGGATACGCATAACATAATTCTTATTCTTGTTTCATCCAAGTGATTAATTCCTTATCTCGGAGGTGCATCATATCACATTCTGGGTTCGAGATGCTTTATCTTTTCTTTTCCCGGAGTTCGTAGCTCTCGCAATCACATCACCGCGGAGATTCATTTAAATCATTGCAAGGCTTCAAACTTATTCTTTTCATCCTCCATTTCGATTGATCATTTCTTTTATTTCCGGAGTTCTCATGGATGTTCTACATGATGGTTCATCAAGGATTTACTTCCTTCTCGAAGTGTCCATTAAGATTCTTTTCAAAGAAGCTCAAGTTTTCTTCATCTTGCTATCCGGAGTACAATTTCTTTCTACCGTATCTTTATAGGTGGTTTTACATCATTCTTGATAATTTGAGTTCATGATTCACATGTTATTAAGAATGAGGTATTTTAAATCCATCAATCTCTTCTTTGGAGTTATCTTGGGTTATATTTCACCAAAGCCTTCCCTAAGGACTGTTGCTAGTTATGGTTCTCATAAATGACCCAAGTTCTTCATCTATCCTCCCAGTGAAATAAGATTCTTGTCTTGTTCCTATCAATCCAATCTATTATTTCCATAGTGGCAGAATTTCACCTCATTATCTCAAGATGTTTCCCATAAGCCTCAACAAGCCTGTTCTTTTCGTTGTTGATTTCCCAACAAATCCGTTCAATCCTTCTCTTTTAAGGATGCTCTCTCAAATTCGTTTGAGGTAGAACATTTTGTTCTTCTTCTTCATTCTTTTCTTTGCATTCTTTCATTTCTTCCGGAGGCTTTGTATTGCTGCTATATTCACCCATCATCTCGTTTTCTCAAATATCATGTTCTTTTCGTGCTTATCCTTTTAATCGGAGTGTCATGTCCTCTTTTGAAGTATCCTCTCATCTTGTCAAGTTTAATTCCTTACATTTACAGGTGGAGTGTTGTACAAATTATATCATTCTTATTCCTACCCTATCTTGTTTTAACCGGAGTATTGTGCCCCTTTGCTCAAGTTCTTTTCACCTTATCAAGCCTTGCATCTCTTTTCTACCGGAGTGCTGTCCGAATTTGTTCTTCCTTATTAATCTTCCCTACCGGAGTGCTTTCAACTTTGTTCTTCCTTGTCCCTCTTTTCTAACGGAGTGTTTTCAAATTTGTCATCCCCGTTGTAATCTTTTCTCGAAATGGCTTAACCTTTTCAAGGTTCTTTGGTTTCACTCGTTTGTCCAAGAAGCAACTTAGTTTTACCTCTTCTCTTCTCTTTCTCTTCCATTTGTCTATCCGGTGCCATTCTAGATCTCGGGACGAGATCCTCTCATAGTGGTGGAGTGTTGTAACGCCCCGAGACCGATGCTCGAGAAGACCTCCATATATTTCCGGGTTTCGCCGTGTGTTTCATTTGTGCCTCCCCTTTTATTTTTTTGGCATTGCATCATGTCATCATGCCATCATGTCATTTAATTTTTAAAACTCAAGGAAATAAATTGTGTGGTTCTTTGATCCATTTAAATCGAGGGATATTCACAATGGTGATTTCTCTTTACAACATATTCAAAGTCTCCAATATTATTAAGGAGCTATAATAAAATGTTCCATTAATGGGAATGCACCATTACACACTTATATTTTAATTTCATGCCTTCCCTACCCTCACTTCTTATTCAAATCATTTGATTTTAAATCAAATGAGTTTGAATTTATATCTTTCGATCATGCCACTTCTAATTTTCTTGGACCAAGTGCATTTTTGTGAGTCCGGGAAAATTATCCGCGTGTCCAACTTCTTCCCTTAACCCCCCCCCTCTTTCTTTTTCTTTCTCTTTAATTGTTTTCTGCTAAAGAAAATAAGAGAAGGGAGGAGAGAGGAGCCAACCCAGCCAGCCTCCAAGGCGGCCCATCCCCGCGGCCCTCCTAAGGCCCAGCAGCAGCCAGCCCACCTAAACCCGTAACCCTAGCACATCCCTCCTCTCTCCCTCGTCTCATCCTCACGCCACCAGCCTCTTTCTCCCTCGATCCCATCCCCTTGCGCTCGACCTCCTTCTCCCTCTCGATCATCCAGGGCCTCCTCACCCTCTCCCTCGATCCCATCCTCCCCGACGCCCTCTCCTGGCCTCGCGCCGCCTCTCTCCCCTTTCCTCCTGGCGTCGCTGCACAGAGAGGGGGCCTCTACCGCGCCCCTGCCGAACACCGGATCCCGAGCGCCGCGCCCTCAAGGGCCCCGCCTTCGCGCCACCGTCCTCCATGGTCGTAGCCGACCGATCTTGAAGCTCCTGCCGATGCACCACGTCGCATCTCTGCTGCCTCCTCGCTACCGCCCGGGGTTCCCCTGCACCTCAAGCCTGACGCCCGACCTGTGACCTCCGCCACCTCGATGTCCCTTGGCGCCCTGCCGGCCAATCTGGCCCTGTAGTCCAGGATCTCCATGGTGCTACCTTGCTGCTTCCTCCAGCGCCCAAGTCCACCTTGCTGCTTCCGCCGTCCTCACGCCCCTGCTTCTTCCATGGCGTTGTTGCCATCCATGGCAGCTCTGCCGCTGTCGCCTTACCGCCGCCGTCCAGCGCAACACCTGCAGGAGATGGCCAGAGCCTCGATTCCCTGCTCCTCTGCTTCGGGTCCTAGTGTCATGCGGCCATCGCCCCTGCATCATGCCAAGTACATGCACCATGTCCTGAACCGCCAAGGAAGACCACCGAACAGGGATTCGCCAAGTACCAAGTCAACAGAGATCGCCAAGTTCATTTCGGTCACCTTCGAAATCGCCAAGTACCACGACAACCTCGAAGGGATTCAACTCCGTCAAGTTCCTCTAACGATGACCCGAACGGCTACGAAACACGTACCACTACTTTCGCCGAAGACCCGTGCAACGGAACCATCAAGTTTGACTACCTTCGTGTGTACCTTTACTTCCCATGATGACCGTGTACAACTACCATCCCGTGCATGTCGCGAAGTACCTCTTCGAAACGACCGAGTACCACTACCGTCGACCCTCGAAGAACCCGCGGACGATAAGTTCCTTGGTGTGACCCCGAACACCTACGGAGTGTGTACAACTACGAAACGAGAACAACTACTTCCTCTACTTCGCACCGAACGGGAATCGTCCCGTTTGCACGCTTCAAAGGTATAACCCCGAGATGACGCTCGTGAATGAACGCATGCATGTTGTATGAGATGCACCCTTGTTTTGCCTCGAGTCTTAACTATCGGTGCATGTTCCCCTCTTTTGCCTTGCCACCAACATGTGGGAACCCGGTATTCGAGAGCGCCCCACCTTCTTTGTCACGATCCTGTCACACTACCTTTTGCACCGGTATCTTCGTGAGCTACCGGAACCGATTTGTTGTCGTGGCATCATTTTCGGATTCGTTGCCGTGGCACCCCTTTCGTTTCCGCCATGATGACAAATGCTTACCTTTTCAGAAAACTGGCATAAACTTGCACATGTCATCCACATCATGTTAACAACATTAATATGGTTTAAATTGTTGTTTGCTTTAATTGGCTAAATGCATATGAGGATTTACCGGAATTGTTGTTGGTTATTTCCGGCCTCATTTAAAACTTGCCTAAATGTTTAGTTTACTTATGCTCCACCTCTTGCCATGTTTAAACAACATTTAATTTTGTTGAGTAGTTTAAACGGGAGAGAACTAAATAAGTCATGTGGTGTTTCGTCAATATGCAACTCGTTGCATATTGAGCTCCACTTAATTTGTAGTTTTGTTTGTGCATTTTGCCATGCCATGCTTCATTAAACCGGACATGCATCATACTTGTTTGTGCATCATGCCATGTTCATGTCGTGGTTGTTTACTATGTTGTGTGCTTCTTTCCGGTGTTGCTTCTTCGGGTTGGTTCCGATAACGTCGCGTTTGTGAGGAACCCGTTGGTCTACGTCTGTTTGTCTTCTTCATGGACTCGTTCTTCTTCCTTGCGGGATCTCAGGCAAGATGATCATACCCTCGAAATCACTTCTATCTTTGCTTGCTTAGTTGCTCGCTCTTTTGCTATGCCTATGCTGCGATACCTATCACTTGCTTATCATGCCAACTATATTGTTGAACCAAGCCTCTAACCCACCTTGTCCTAGCAAACCGTTGTTTGGCTATGTTACTGCTTTGCTCAGCCCCTCTTATAGCGTTGTTAGTTGCAGGTGAAGATTGAAGTTCGTTCCTTGTTGGAACATGGCAATGTTGTTCCTTTTTGGAACATGTTTACTTGTTGGGATATCACAATATATCTTATTTAATTAATGCATCTATATACTTGGTAAAGGGTGGAAGGCTCGGCCTTATGCCTGGTGTTTTGTTCCACTCTTACCGCCCTAGTTTCCGTCATATCGGTGTTATGTTCCGGATTTTGCGTTCCTTACGCGGTTGGGTTATAATGGGAACCCCTTGATAGTTCGCTTTGAATAAAACTCCTCCAGCAAGGCCCAACCTTGGTTTTACCATTCGCCGCATAGCCTTTTTTCCCTTGGGAGTCGCACATCCCGAGGGTCATCTTTATTTTAACCCCCCGGGCCAGTGCTTGTCTAAGTGTTGGTCCAAACTTGAGCCCCTTGCAGCGCCACCTCGGGGAAACTCGAGGGCTGGTTTTAGTTGTACGGGTTGCTTATCCGGTGTTGCCCTGAGAACGAGATATGTGCAGCTCCCATCAGGATGTCGGCGCATCGGGCGGTCTTGCTGGACTTGTTTTACCATTGTCGAGGATGTCTTGGAGTACTGGGATACCGAGTCTGATCGGAATGTCTCGGGAGGAGGTCTATTCCTTCCTTGACTGTGAGAGCTTGTGATGGGCTAAGTTGGGACACCCCTGCAGGGATTTGAACTTTCGGAAGCCGTGCCCGCGGTTATGGGCAGATGGGAATTTGTTAATGTCCGGTTGTAGAAAACATGAAGTTGACCTTAATTAAAATACATCAACCGCGTGTGTTACCGTGATGGTCTCTTCTCGGCGGGGTCCGGGAAGTGAACACGGTGTTGGAGTTATGCTTGACGTAGGTTGTGTTAGGATCACTTCTTGATCATAGCTTCTCGATCGTGCTTTGCCTTCTCTTCTCGCTCTCATTTGCGTATGTTAGCCACCATATATGCTAGTCACTTGCTGCAGCTCCACCTTATACCTTTACCTTACCCATAAGCTTAAATAGTCTTGATCGCGAGGGTGCGAGATTGCTGAGTCCCCATGGCTCACAGATACTTCCAAAACCAGTCTGCAGGTGCCGATTAGTCCGTGAAGATGACGCAACCACGCTCAGGAGGAGCTCGATGAAGATCTTGTCCTTTGTGTTGTTTCGTTCTAGTTGATCAGTAGTGGAGCCCAATTCGGGTCGATCGGGGACCTTGTCACATTTGGGGTTCTTCTTTTATTTTGGTTCCGTAGTCGGACCTTGATTGTATTTTGATGATGTAATGCTTTATTTATGTATTTTTGTGAAGTGGCGATTGTAAGCCAACTATGTATCTCTTTCCCTTATGTATTACATGGGTTGTGTGAAGATTACCTCACTTGCGACATTGCTTTCAATGCGGTTATGCCTCTAAGTTGTGCTTCGACATGTGGAAGATATAGCCGCATCGAGGGTGTTACACCGTGCCTGCGCTTGCCTCTTTAGCACCAAAGAGGAAACCTATTGTACCACACCCGCTGGTGCCCGCTTGGCCTTGGTCGTCATGGCTTGCGTCATCCGGGCCTCATGAGGCGAGGGTTTGCATAGAAATCTCCGGTCCTCAGCAGCTAGCCTAAGGAGGCCGCTCCTTCTAGAGGTCTTGGCGTCGTCCGCCTCGCAAGGATTGCCCCCTCGTGAGGGTCTTGTGTTGTTGATGTTGAAGGTGGGTCATACCAGGCCGTCAATGAAGCCACGTCGTGGGCCGCAGGTAGGCAAGTCTGGGTACCCCCGTTCCCAGAACACCGACAGTCGCCCCCGGGCCCAAGGCGCGCTCGGACTTGGCTTCGAAGCGAAGGCAAGGGGCAAGGGTGGAGCGCGGCGGGCCCCAACCGCGTGCGTCCTTGATCAATGCGTGGCGCTTATTGGGACGTGGGCGTCTCTGCTTCCCCACATAGCCTCGGTAACCATTCGACTTGATTGGAGCCTCCTGCATGCAGAAAAACCATCATTACTGGGGATCATGGAGGCCAGCGGTTGGCCTCCTCCTGGGTATAAATAAGAGGAGGGGCAGAGCCCCCTTGCTCGTCTCCATCTTCTCACTACCCGCTTCTTCTCCTTCTTCGTCTCGCCATCTTGCCGGAGCGTCGAGGGCGCTAACGAGGAGATTCTCCATGGCAGAAAAGGGAAAAGCTCCTCGGGAGGAGCCCAAGCCTCTCCCGCTGTACCACCGCGACGACGGGCGCGAAGGTGGCCGCCGCCATGCCCGTGTTCAACGAGCGAGGGCTTGTGTCGCCGAAGCTTCACCAGCCCCCTAGCTCCCAGGTGCCTGTGTCCTCTGATGAGCCCTCCAAGGAGGAGGAGGGGGACTCGAAGGCGACCTTGGAGGGGGTGGGGGAGACCTCGGCCCCGCGGCAGAGCGAGCTCCTCCGCGTCCTCTCTGACGATGATGATGCCGGTGAGTACCTGGCCGAGGGGTCGCCGCGCTCCACCAGGGTTGCCACGAGGTCCAGGGGACCCCCTGAGGAAGCCAAAGCTGGTGACCCCGAAGAAGGGCGCGATGACGTCGCTTCCCCGGGGCGACGCCTCCACCTAGTTGCCGGCTGCCACCATTGCAGAGCCAGCCGCTACGCACTCGTCCTCTCCTGAGAGCGTGGCAAAGCTCCTGACTAGGAAGCTCGGGGGTGCCGCACTCCTGGTATCTGGCCCTGGCCAAGTTCATGGCTGCGACTCATCATGGCCACAATGTCCTCAAAATGCTAGGAACCTGCAGCAGCACCATGGTCACCTGCAACGAGAAAGATGCGGGGTGCTCTCTTGAGCACACCTACCATGCTACGGCGGTCGATAACCCAGATGACTAGGGCACTGCCTACCCTCTTGAGGTCGTCCCCAAGAAGAAAAAGCAGCTGCTGCGCCTAGGAACTCAGGAGGATGGGGCCTCCAACGGCCAGGCATCAGGACCTGCGCCCACTGACGGGGCGCCTCCCTCTCTCCCATAGCAAGGTGCGCCTGGCACCCCTCTCAGGCCAGGCTCGAGGGCTCTCCTCTGGAGGGCCTCGGACCTGGCCAGCGCCTCGAGGGAGGCGCTCGTGCACCATGTGGAGGCGTTCTTCAACGCGCGCTTCCGCGAGGAGAGGACAGGGCGCGAGGCGCGAGGCACTCAGGAGTTCATCACCAAGGACACCAAGGAGCTTCAGGAGGAAAGAGCCATGCGAGGCGAGCATTGCCCCGCCCCACCCGGCACTGCTCCCTCCCCTGACGAGGGCAGCGAGCTGCGCGCCTATGTCAACACCCCAGGGCTCCAAGGAGTCGCGTCTGAGGAGCTTTTCTAGCCGTCCCATGTTGGCCAATGCGAGCGCCCCCCTCATAGCTACGTTCGCATGCCTTTCGGTTTGCTGAACAGGGCTGTCGCGCACCAGCGCCACGTGCGGGGCGTCCTGGCAGCTCATGAGGCCAGGCACCAGGTGATCCTTTCAGAGATGGCAATGGATCCTCGTGAGCCCCCCCCCAGACCACCAAAGCCTCGCGAGGTTCAGGACCTGGGCGACTCGTGAGGAGCGATTTCTGTAGCACGCATCTTCAGCTACTTCAACACTTCTCCAGCAATGGGGCTAGGGATGGCGAAGCAACAATAGCAAGGTTGGCCGGGGGCTCCACAGCCCTCGGACCCCCAGCAGGTGTGTTGAGGACGGGCGCCTCCGGAGTCAGCTTAGCCATGGAGGCGGACTTGTCCGGAGGCTGGGCCCCTGAGACGGGGTTGGCCTCTTCTTTCCGCACCGGAGTCACCGCAGCCACGGCAGGCCGCTGGGCCTCGGAGGCCCAGGCATCCTCCTTCTCCTTCTTCGCCACCGACGTCAGCCTGACCAGCAAGAGGAAAATGTCTGGGCACTACATCAAGATCGGGAAGCAAAGACAAGGTAAAGCACTTAATCGTCCTCAACGACGTACGACCTCTTCCTAGCCAAGGATGGCATTGTACGGGAGGCAAATGTGGGAGTCGAAGTCGATGAGCTCAGTGCGGTAGTTGTCACGCTTGCCGAAGGTGACAGGGAGGCGGATCTGCCCTATCGGGGTGGTGGAGCCGTCAGTCACTCCTGAGAAAGTCTTGGTAGGCTGAAGCTAGTCGTACGGCACTTGGAGCCTGTCGAATGTCTTGACGGAGAGAACATTGAGCGCAGTGCTTCCATCGACGAGTGTCTAGGTGACGAGGACCTTGCTGATGGTAGGCGAGCAGTGCATCAGGAGGGCACCGGTAGTGGCCGCGCACTTGAGCTGGTCAGTAGAGTCGAAGGTGATGGCGTACTTGGACCACGTGAGCAGACACGTCGCCTTGAGCTTGGGGAGGGCCGCGTTCACCTCGTGAGCGAATTGCTTGAAGATGCGAGGGGAGGCAGGGTCCCGAGCGCCGCCCAGGATGCAAACGATGGCGCGAGGCTCTTGGAAGCCCCCATCCCCATCATCCTAGTGGTGGTCCTCATTCCTTCTTAGTGGCGGTGGTAGTGGAGGGAGGCCAGCATTGCCCTGAGGTTGGTCCTCGCAAGGCTGATTCCTCCAGGGACCCTCGCGAGGCTAGCCCTGCTAGCGGTCCTCACGAGGTTGATCGCGCCAGTCCTGGCAGGGGTCACGGTTGTCCCAGTGCCCTCTGCCTCAGCCTCCTCCACGGCCGTCGCCTTGGTCGTTGCGCTCGAGGCGACGACCGAGGCACCAATCGCGGATGGCCCTATGCTCTTGGCAGTCATTGGTGCTGTGGCTGTGCAAGATGTGGAAGATGCACAACGGATGGCTTCCCTTGGATGACTCTGGGTGGTCGCAGCCACGTTTCATCTCAGGTTCGGCCGTGAGCCCAGCTGGACCCTTGCGCTTTGCATCCTTGGCCTTGGCCTTCTTGTCTTCTGGGTTGGCCTCTGGAAGCTCAAGGAGGGAGAGGTGACCTTCCTCGGCCCTTGCGCACCTGGTTACCATGTTGAACATCTCTAGGTCCGAGCACTGGTCCTCGTGTATGGCGAGCTCTTCCTTCATCTTGACGTCGCGGACACCATCGGTGAACGCTAAATGATGTACTCATCCGACACCTTGGGGATCTTGAGGCAAACGTTGGTGAAGAGCTGGATGTATTTGTGCAAGGTCTCTCCTGGCTGCTGCTTGATGCATCACAGGTCACCCGCGGCCGGTGCATGGTCACAAGTGCCCTGGAAGTTGGCGATGAAGATCTCCCGCATGTCGTCCCAGGAGGAGATCGATCCTGCGGGGAGGTTCAGGAGCCGCGAGCGGGTGCCATCCTTGAGTGCCATGGGAAACCAGTTCGCCATGACCTTCTCATTGTCGTTCTCCACCTCGATGCTCTGTTCGTAGAGCTGTAGGAACTCAGCAGGGTCAGGGGTGCCATCGTAGCGTGGAGGCAGGTCTAGCTTGAAATTCCCTGGCCAGACGACGTGACGCACCTCCAAGGTGAATGCGCGGCAGCCTGTGGCACCCAGCGGGGCCCATTGTGGAGGTGGAGCCTGATCTTAGCGCCCGCACACCACCGCTTCAGGTGGCACGTGGTCTTGACGTGGTGGTGCTAGGAGCGCCCGCGCCTCTCCTTGTGGCGCTGCACCCCCAGGCAGCTTTCATCATTGTGCGCTGGCGCCCTGCGTGGCGGGTCGCGCCTTAGACCCTCACGCCTTGGCTCGGGGAGGATGTCTTGCCTGGGAGGTGGAGGAGGCACGCCATGGGCCACATCGCTCACAAGGGGTGGCGGAGGAGGTAGTGAGTGGGACGGTGCAGCGGCCTCTCCCGCAGCGCTGACGAGCTCGGCGTTGCGGTCCAGCCAATCCTCGTAGAGATCATCGGCTAGGCGAAAGCGCAGGATCTCGCGTGCCATGAGCAACGCAGCCCGCACGTTCGCCGGCCGTTGATGTCAGCGTCCTAGGAACGGGGGTACCCAGACTTGCCTGTCAGTGGCTCACGGCGTGGCTCCATCGACGGCCTGGTACGGCCTAGCTTCAACATCAACAACCCAAGACCCTCACGAGGCGGACGACACCAAGACCTCCCTGGGGGGCGGCCTCACCAGGCTGGCTCCTGAGGAGCGGAGATATCTATGCAAGGTGCACCTCGCGAGGTTCACATGATGTGAGCCATGATAGCCAAGGCCATGCGGGCGCTAGCGGGCGCAGTGTGTCAGTTTCCTCTTTGGTGGTAAGGAGGCAAGCACAGGCGCAGGGTCCCGAGGAATCAAGCAAAGGCTTCCATATCGGTGCAACAAGACTAACACCGCCAGGACGGCAGGATGGAGGTCATCACGGAGCCCACCGCGGCGTCATTACCAGAGGCTTTTGCAGGCGAAGACTACTTTTGTCAGGATAGCTTGTACTAGTTGTCTCCCTTCAAATTTGGCCGTTGTGGGATCCCTTCCCGCTAGTATTTGGGAAGAGGACCAAGGCCACTATAAATAGGACTTAGCCACCACCATAGAGGGGGACGGATCATTCGGATCATCCTCCCATCCACCAGCTCATCGAGGGCAAGAACACCTCAACTCCTGAGGTTGTTCTACCACTGTACTAGTTCATCCTCAGCCCCTCTAGGCAATCGATCCCAAAGCTGGAGTAGGGTATTACACCGCAAGGTGGCCCAGACTAGGATAGACTGTTATGTCCCTTGTTCGTTGGGCTCGTCGAGCTAGGCTTGGGAATCGTTGAGCTGTTAGGCAAGGGAAGACGAGTTCTTCACATGCACGCTAGAGATCGAACATCTCAAGGGTCTGCAGAACCCCGAAACCGACATTTGGCGCGCCGGGTAGGGGTGCGTCGGAGCCCCTCTTCCGTCGATCGACTCGCTGCTACTCCACTGCTTCCATGGTTGACGCTCATCGAGCCCGTGCTGAGCGTTCGGCTGCTCTCGCTACTCGCATCGCCCAGACGACGCCCATTGGCAGACCTCCCCGTCGCTCTCCATCGCCTGCCGCCAACGCCCCCACCGGCCTAGTGGGGCTCGAGCAGCAAACTTTATCGCTGCACCCCTCCGTGTGCGCATGATGGACGCACGGCCACCCCGTCACTGACTTTGGCTAGCTTGTCATCTCACGCTCGTCACGGGCCGGTGGACGCGCAGGCTGCGCTGCTCATGGCATGCGAGCTCCTGCGATACCGCCAGGTCGACAACTTCTACGAAGACTGGCTGGACCGCATTGCCGAGCTTGTCAGCGCCACTGGGGACTCTCCTGCGCCATCCCTCTCGCTACCTCGCCCGCTGCTTGCTGCAGGCGACATAGCCCATGGAGCGCCTCTGCCACCTCCCTGTCAAGACGTCTCCCTCGGACCAAGGCGCACGGCCCCACGGTGTGACCCACCGCGTAGGGTGCCTGTGCGTGAAGAAGAAAGCTGCCAGGAGGTCCAGCGGCCACAAGAAGATGCTCCAATGCTCCTTGCACCACCACGTCAAGACGGCGTGCCGCCTGCGGTGGTGGCGGGTGAGCGCCAAGATCAGGCTCCACCTCCACATCGGGCTCCCGTGACCACTGCGGGCTGCCGGTCCTTCACTCCCGAGCTATGAAGCATCGTCTGGCCAGGGAAGTTCAGGCCCGACCCGCTTCCGCGCTATGACGGCACCCCCGACCCTGTCGAGCTCCTGCAACTCTACAAGCCAAGGTTGTCAGAATCGCAATTCTGTTATACGATTCTACGACTTTACGATCCAAACTAACCCCTATGATTCTACGATTTTAGTTCATAGAATCTACGTTTCTACGATCCTGGCAGTGAAGACTCTATGATTTGCGATCTTACCATCGGAGCTCCCATCCGTTTCAAAATTGCGATTCTGACAACCTTGCTACAAGCTAAGAATCGAGGCGGCCAACTACGATGAGAAGGTCATGGCGAACTGGTTTCCCATGGCCCTCAAGGATGGCACACGCTCGTGGCTCCTGAACCTGCCCGCGGGATCGATCTCCTCCTGGGGCGAGATGTGTGAGAGTTTCGTCCCCAACTTCCAAAGCACTCACGACTGCCCGCCTGCCGTGGGTGACCTGCGGCGCATCAAGTAGCAGCTAGGGGTGTCGGATGTGGGGTTCCGGCAAACCCTTAAGGTTCGAACACTGCGGTGTGCAGGAAGTCTTTTCCTCCCACCGATCTACGCCCTAGCTTGCTAAGATGTCGTGGATGAACTTAACGAACTCGCAACACATAAAGACACAAGGTTTATACTGGTTTGGGCCACCGTTGTGGTGTAATACCCTACTCCAGTGTGGTGGTGGTGGATTACCTCTAGGGCTGATGATGAACAATACAATCAGAAGAACAGCCTCCTGAGGTTGAGGTGTTCTTGTGCTTGGCTAACTTGTGTGGTTCTGGATGGTCTAAAATGGTCCTTTCTTGCCTATGGTGGTGGCTAGTCCTACTTATAGAGGCCCTGGTCCTCTTCCCAAATATTGAGCGGGAAGGGAGCCAATAACGGTGGGCAAATTTGAAGGGGGACAGCTAGTATAAGCTATCCTGACAAAGGCGGTCTCCGCCTGCGAAAGGCTCTGGTGGTGACGCCATCTTGGGCTCCATGATGACCTCTGTCTTGCCGTCCTTCTGGTCCTGGTCTTGTTGCACCGATATGGCAACCTTTGCCTGATGCCTCGGTACTCCTCGCTTGCGCAGGCCTCCTTACCACCAAAGAAGAAACAAAGATGCTGCACGCGTTGGCACCCGCCTGGTATCGATCATCATGGCTCGCGTCACGAGAGCCTCATGAGGTTTGCCTCGCCTTGACATCTCCGCTCCCCGTGAGCCTGCCCGACTAGGCCACTCTAGAGCAGGTCTTGTGTCGTCCACCTCGCGAGGCTTGGCCCCTCACGAGGGTCTTGGATGCCTCATTGATGAAGATAGGCAGGCAAGTCTGGGGACCCCCATTCCCAGAATATCGATAGTAGCCCCCGAGCCCAAGGTGCGCTCGGGATTAGCTTCGCGGCGAAGCCAAGGGTTAAGTATGGAGCACCGCGGGCCCCCAAAAGCCTGCAGTTTCGGTTGACGCATGGCGGTTGATTGGACGTGGGCGTCTCCGCTTCCCCATGCTGCCTCGGCAACTGCACGACTTGGCAAAAGGCTGGTGCAGGCAGCACTTGCCTTCATTGCTTCTTCCTCTCCTTGCTCCAGATCCCCTTCCTTGCTCTCTGTCACCGTTATCTCCAGATCCGCTCCAATCTCATTCTGTAGCTGCGATCCATGGCGCCGCGCAAGGCCAAGGCTTCCTCAGTGCCGGCTTGGTATGAGCCGGCCCTTGAGGCACGCTCCTTCACGGAGAAGAGCCTCGCCTCCGTGCGTCTGCTAACGGCGGGTGAAAGTAATGAGTGGGGGAAACCGAGCTCCGGCTTGCCTCCAACATGCCGGAGCCCAAGGAAAGCACCTTATTCCCCTTCTTCTCCAGTAGTGTCGCCGTCAGGTTGGTTCCTCCCTTCTCTGATTTCTTTTACGAAGTCCTCGAGCACTACGGGCTGCAGGCATTGCATCTCCATCCCAACTCTATCCTCCTCCTGTCCATCTTTGCCTACTACTGTGAGGTGTACCTAGGCGTGATGCCGTCCGTGGCGCTCCTGCGCCATTTCTTCTTCCTCCGTGTCAGCGAGGGTCACATTTCCGAATGCGCTAACTTCATCGCATCCGGCAAGGCCAACTCGATCTCAAGCACCGGGAAGAGGGCCGACAACATTCGGTCCAAATGGGTCATGATGGACGCCAAGTGTGTTGATCCGCATCTGGCGTTGCCTGCGGTGGCAGCCTCTCTCCACGGGGGGTGGCCCAGGGCGGAGCTTGCTGATGAGCAGGCATCATCTGTGTTGGGGCAGATGGTGACCAACCTAAAGCCAGGCAACGCGAGGGCGGCGAAGGTTACAGGGGTCATGCTTCTGAGGGAGTTCTTGGCACCGCGAGTAGCCCCACTCCAGGCGCGTGCACGCCCCCTGTGGGAGCTTGAAGAAGAGGGAAACAAGACCCACCTAAGATCGGGGGCCCTGCCTGACGATGAATTGGCCATTGTTCTGCGCCTCATAGTCGGGGACAACCAGGAGTACCCACCAGGCGCCTTCGTCCCCTTGTTCCAACACAGGGATCGGGAGGAATTCGTCGCCTCCAGGCCGACCTTTGACGCGTGTGGGCTGGTGCCGCCGACGCTCCTGGGAACCCCCGCAGCACCGAAACTGGTGGAGGTGCCTTCTGACGAGCCCCGCGGGGAGGGGGAAGAGGAGGTGGACCCGGAGAAGACTCTGGAAGAGGTGGGGGAGACCTCCCCTCTGAGCAAGGCCGAGATCCTCTGCGCCCTTCCTGGCAATGCCGAGGCCGACGTCCGTCAAAGGGAGAGGGAGCAGCCCCCCATCCTGACAAGGGGTAGGTCGTCGTTGGTGCCTCGTGATGCCGCCTCCACCGCGATGTTGTCAGGCTTCAGGCTTCCTAAGCAGAAGTATGTCGCGGTGGATTGGTAAGTGTCTCAAGCTTCGCCTTGTCCCTGTTTGCACTCTTCATTTCCTGATGCTGGTCCTTATTTGGTTAGGCCGGTGTCTTCTGCAAAGAAGATGAAGGAGGATGCGGCGTCCGTGCCTCCTTCCTCAGAGAAAGGGGGTAGCAGCACCCGGATCTCCCCAGCCCAGTCGTCCTCGTGGGGCCAAGAGGAGCATTGCCACGTGGAACCGGCCCCCATGGCCCTGTCAGCTCCGGAAGTGCCGGCGCCTAGTGTGGCCGATGAGGTTCCAGCTGCTCCTAAAGTCGTGGTTTCCTAGGCCCTTGTGACGATGCCACCTCGTCCCACTGTTGCACCTCCACTTCCAGGTTCTTCTGCTCCTGCTGCTACTCTGGAGCGTGCTCTCTCGGAGATGACCCGGCTGCAGGCGGATCTCCTGGGCGCAGATCAATGCCTTGTGGCCGGCACCTGGAGCTGGCCTCAGGCGGGCTCCATTCCGACCTTGCGGTTCGCGCGGCGCTGGGCCAGGTCGCTGCGGCTACTGAGAAGGAGAAGCAGAGCGCCACCAACGCCGCAGCCGATCGTGAGATGGTGTTGAGAGACATCGAGGCCGCTCGCGACCGCTGTCAGGTGCTGTGGGACGAGCTGCAAGGCCTGCACGCCAAGCACGCCGAAGAAGCACGCTGCCACCAAACGAAGGAGGAGGAAATGAAGGCCCGGGAGGACACCGTCAAAAACCGTGATGCTGAGCTGGCGGAGTTGGGGTGGACGAAGGCCGTCGAGCGCAACCGGTGGGAAGAGCTGGAGCGGGAGGCGAAGGCGAGGGAGGCCGAGCTCGACGCCAAGGCGCGAGTCCTGACCGAAGACCGTGCGGCCTTTGCCGATCTCGAGAAGAGGTCCCGCAAGGCACTGAAGACGCTCTACGAGCATGGCTTGGAGAAGTCGCTGGCCGCCGATGAGGATGGCCCTGCCCAACTGCTTCCTCTCTTGGTGCAGGCTCTCGAGGAAGTCATTGATGGCGTCGGTCCTATGGCGAAGGCGGAAGCTCGCATCCTGTCTTTAGCTGCGTTGACTCGCGTCTTCAGCCACCTGCACCTTCGCGACCCCAGCGCTTGCCCTGACGAGCTGCGGGAGCCTGTGGTTGAAGACCAATACGAGGCTGCCGCTGTAGCCGTGCAAGGTCAGGTGGAGGCCTTGCTAAAAAAGTTCCGCGGCTTTGTCTCCGCTCCTCTGTCAAGTGATGTCGCCGATCCTGCGGCTGGTGGTGCAGTTGAAGACAACGTCGCTCACGAGGTAGCTCCTTCCGCAGGTGATGGCGGCGTCCGGGGGTGACATGCGGCTACCCTCCTGTTTCGTTCCTGCAACATGCATTAGGCCTCGGGGAGGCGTTTAGACTTTTCATTTGATATTGTGAAGACAATGTGTGAGGACATTGTGTTTGTAATATTTGCTTCGAGATTTTGCGGTTTCCTCCCTATTTGCTTTGCGTTCTGCATCGACACAGCCCGGCCCCGCGCATACCTCAACCGCCATTGGGCCGACCAGAGACCAGGACGGACCAAGGAGTGAGGGGCTACGTGACCAGTTAGGCTCCTGAGTCGCGATGCTCAGGAGTCCCCCTTGATGCGCTAACAGCTTATAGGGAGAGTTCATGAGGATAGACTGATGTTCTACATCGGTAGGTGAAAGTGCAACTATCCCTAGGTGGTTTTGGTAATTCATAACAACATATAGCTCATTGAGCTAATGCTATTCCAAGATGATTATTTCAGGAAAGCTCAATGATTGGCATGGCATGGATGTGAAAGTGGAACCCTCAAAATGCTAAGGACAAAGAATTGGCTCAAGCTCAAAAGTTCAAGACTCCTCATCTTATATTTTAGTGATCCAAGATCACATTGAGTCTTTAGGAAAAGCCAATAGTATCAAGGAGGGATGAGGTGTTGCTTAATGAGCCTCTTGCTTTATGTGCTTAGTGATATGCTCCAAAATCCTCAACCACCTTTTCCATATCCACAAATGACCTAAACCCTAAGCCAAACTCGGTCATACCGATTCTGTCAATCCGGCGCCACCGAGTTTCACTTGTCATTTGCCACTGCCAAACCCTAGCAATTCGGTCCTACCGATAAGGTTCTCGGTCTCACCGAGATGGGCTTGCAAACTCTCTGTTTCCCTTTCGTAACTTTTCGGTCTCACCGAAAGAGCGAATCGGTCCCACCGAGAATGCAAGGTAAACTCCATGTTTCCTTCTTGTAACGTTTCGGTCTCACCGAAAGAGCAAGTCGGTCCCACCGAGTTTGCCTGACCAACTCTCTGGTTAGCTAATTGTCGAAGTCGGTCTCACCGAGTTTGTGCGATCGGTCTCACTGAGATTACGTTATGCCCAAACCCTAACTGAATCGGTCCTACCGAGTTGCATCTCAGTCCCACCGAAATTCCTAATGGTCACTAGGTTTCCTATTTCGGTCAGACCGAGTTTTCTGATTCGGTCCCACCGAGATTGGTAGATTGTGTGTAACGGTTGGATTTTGTGTGGAGGCTATATATACCCCTCCACCACCTCTTCATTCGAAGAGAGAGCCATCAGAACACACACTCCATTCCTACTCATATGTTCTGAGAAAGAACCACCTACTCATGTGTTGAGACCAAGATATTCCATTCCTACCATATGAATCTTGATCTCTAGCCTTCCCCAACTTGCTTTCCACTCAAATCTTCTTTCCACCAGATCCAAATCCTATGAGAGAGAGTTGAGTGTTGGGGAGACTATCATTTGAAGCACAAGAGCAAGGAGTTCATCATCGACACACCATTTGTTACTTCTTGGAGAGTGGTGTCTCCTAGATTGGCTAGGTGTCACTTGGGAGCCTCCGACAAGATTGTGGAGTTGAACCAAGGAGTTTGTAAGGGCAAGGAGATCGCCTACTTCGTGAAGATCTACCGCTAGTGAGGCAAGTCCTTCGTGGGCAATGGCCATGGTGGAATAGACAAGGTTGCTTCTTCGTGGACCCTTTGTGGGTGGAGCCCTCCGTGGACTCGCGCAACCGTTACCCTTCGTGGGTTGAAGTCTCCATCAACGTGGATGCAGGATAGCACCACCTATCCGAACCACGGGAAAACATCCGTGTCTCCAATTGCGTTTGAATCCTCCAAACGCTTCCCTTTACATTCTTGCAAGTTGCATGCTTTACTTTCCGCTGCCAATAAACTCTTTGCATGCTTGCTTGAATTGTGTGATGATTGCTTGACTTGCTCTAAGATAGCTAAAATCTGCCAAGAACTAAAATTGGGAAAAGGCTAAGTTTTTAATTGGTCAAGTAGTCTAATCACCCCCCTCTAGACATACTTTTGATCCTACAAGTGGTATCAGAGCTTTGGTCTCCATTTGGCTTGATCTTCATAGCTTTTGGTGGTCATAGCCTTGGTTTCACAACCTAGGATAGTATGGCGTCTAGTGAGGGAAATTATCACCATAGAGGTCCTTACTTTGATGGCACTAATTTTGCTAGTTGGAAGCATAAATTGAAAATGCATATTCTTGGACATAACCCCGCCGTATGGGCTATTGTTTGTGTTGGCTTGCAAGGTGAGTTCTTCTATGGGAGGGAACCAAACCGTGAAGCTACCGCGGATGAGTTGAAGATGTTGCAATACAATGCTCAAGCTTGTGATATTCTCTTCAACGGATTGTGCCCCGAAGAATTCAACAAAATCAGCCGCCTTGAGAATGCAAAGGAGATTTGGGATACTTTGATTGATATGCACGAAGGTACCGACTCCGTCAAGGAATCCAAGTTGGATGTGCTCCAAAGTCAACTTGACAAGTTCAAGATGAAGGATGGTGAAGGTGTTGCTGAAATGTACTCTAGGCTTGCTCTCATCACAAATGAGATTGCCGGCTTAGGAAGTGAAGAGATGACCGATAGATTCATCATCAAGAAGATCCTAAGAGCCTTGGATGGGAAATATGATACCATGTGCACATTAATCCAAATGATGCCCAACTACAAAGATCTCAAGCCAATGGAAGTAATTGGAAGGATTGTTGCTCATGAGATGTCACTCAAGGATAAAGAGGAACTTCACAATAAATCAAGTGGTGCCTACAAAGCGTCATGTGAAGCCCCCACATCATCAAGTGAGAAACAAAACTTCAATGAAGAATTGAGCTTAATGGTGAAGAACTTCAACATGTTCTAGAAGAGTAGAAGCAAAGATAGAAGCTTCAAGTCAAGGTCCTACAATGACAAAAGATCTTCTAGTCGAGAGCGGAACTGCTATACTTGTGGAAGACCCGGACACTATTCCAATGAGTGTACGGCTCCCTACAAGAGAAGAGAAGATTCTCCAAAAAGAAGAAGCAAAGAATCTCCACCAAGAGAGAGAAGGAGTAGAGATGATCGTTATGAACGAAGATACTCACGGAGAAGCAAGGACTCGGAAAGGAAGGAAAAATCATCAAGGAGCTATACAAAACGAAGACATCAAGCTCATGTTGGTGAATGGGTATCCGGCTCCGACTCCGACAGCCACTCCGAGAGAAGTTATCACTCCGACTCCGAAGATCCTCAAGATGAAGGTGTTGCCGGTCTAGCACTTGTGTCAACCAACTCCTACGACATATTTGACTCACCAAATGAAGGAATTGGAAGATGCTTCATGGCCAAAGGTCCTAAGGTAACACACCCCGAGTACGTTGATTTTAATAGTGATGAAGATGACTTGTTAGGTGATGATGATTTGCTTGTTGACAACTCTAGTGAAGAATATTATGGTGAAACATCAATTAATCATGCTAAAACGAATGACAATGATAAGGAGAAGATTGAGGCTCTAACTAAAGAACTAAACACTCTTAAGTTAGCTCATGAA
Source organism: Triticum monococcum (assembly GCA_034509565.1). NCBI lineage: Eukaryota > Viridiplantae > Streptophyta > Magnoliopsida > Poales > Poaceae > Triticum > Triticum monococcum. The sequence continues at coordinate 395,311,392 of CM067845.1, read as the reverse complement.
ACTATCTTCGAAGATCATCGAGAACTTTTAAGAGCTCATGAGAAATTACGCTTTGAAAAGCTCAATCTTGAGCAAGAGCATGAGTTCTTAAAAGCAATCAATGATGATCTCCGCAAGAATAGTTCTTCTTACATTGCCAAGCGTTTACTTTTATCCACCTACATGCCTCAAGTCAAGACTAGTAACAAGAATAAGAAAGATTCTTCCTCTAGTAGTAACAATGATCATGCTAAATCCAATATTGTTGCTTCTAGTAGTTCTCTTGATTCCACTAATGATTCTCTTAGCCAAGTTACACTTGAGCAAGAAAATAGCTTATTGAAGGGAATTATAGAGAAAGGTGTTTACAAGAGCCTTGCCGGAAGTAAGCAATTCGAGGAAATTGTGCGCAAGCAAGGAATGCACCGGAAGAATCAAGGTGTTGGTTTTGAACGAAAGTTCAATGCCAATGGAGTTGAATGGGAAGAAGATCAATACCCCAAGACAAAGTTTGTTCCTCAACAAGAGAAGTATGACACTTCTTTCAAGGGGACACAAGCTCAAGATGATCTTCCACCACAAGACTACAAGCAAAAAGGCAAGGACAGGCTTGAAGAGGAGATTGATGCATTTGAAGAAGCTCCCAAGACCTTAGTCAAGTGGATTCCCAAGACTACTTCAAGTTCCACTACATCAAGTACGACTACAACTCCAAGGATTCCCATCAAGATGGTGTGGATCCAAAAGAAGAAGAACTAGAGAGTTCTTGAGGGTGACTCCGCCAACATAGTTCACTCTTATCATTTTGGCAAGAACAAGTGCAATCAACTTCCACATCTTGCACTAGTTCAAGGAGTCACAAACCCTCTTGTTGGTAAGACAAGGGACAAGGTAACCTAAAGTTTTCATGGACATCATCTTGTGTGTGCATCACTCTATGTCTATGGATAACCGTGTTTGTTCCTTGTGGGACTAACCCATGTAGGTATTCAAAGTGCAATTCACTCAAATGGATAGCTCCAAGTGATCTACATCAACATTGAGCATCCACATCATCAATATCTACATGAAGTCATCATCGACAAAACCCAAGGTTAGTTCATCCCTCTTAGGGGGGATATCACATCTAGGGGGAGCTTTACTCTAAGACTTGAGCTAAAGCAACTCTAAAGATGTGAATACAACAATGCTTTATGTAAAAGTGGTAACCCCACTTGAGCTTAAACGATGAGTATGACCTACGATCAAGTGTTCTCATTTGACTCCTAAGTCAATATACTCATATATAGATGACCTAGTCATCGCAAATTGCTTGATAGATGCTAGAATTGGTTGTGCATGCTTTGCCACATATTTCATTTCCCATCTTATTGTGTGAGCATGTTGGTTGCATATTTTACTCATTCGAGGGCATCCACTTGTTGTTTTGATTGTTTGGCTTTCTTCTTTTGCCAAGTGGATGGACAAGAATGCTTAAGAACCTCCTCTAGCTATCTATGCTTTTCTCGTCTCCAACTCTATTAATGCTGCATCACAAAACTTGATCAAGTCAGATTCGAACCACTCTGTGTGAGGAGGGCTCGGAGTCCCCGATTCGTCATAGACTTAAACTTCCAAAACCTCTTTATGAATCTCGGTCTGACCGATACTCCATTTTCGGTCCTACCGAGTTCATTAAGTTGATCTAGGTTTTCGATCTCGGTGCAACCGATTTCAACTTTTTGGTCACACCGAGTTGCAATAACTGCACACAGTTTTGCATCTCGGTGCCACCGAGTTGTTCCACTCGGTCACACCGACAGGGTCGGGCTATATATAGTGACGGGCAAAATTTGGGAAATTTCTCCGAAACCTCTTCGCCCGCGCGATAGCCTGCTCTGCCTTCGTGGTCTCCGAATCGTCTTCTCGTCGCCAGCAGCCTCCAGTCGCTGGTCTCCGCCGCCGTCAACGGATTTCTGCCCCGCCGTTGCCGCCGTAGCGAGTCTCTGCCGAACTAGGGTATGGACTCGATCTTTGTGCTATTCTCCACTCCGATTCCTAGCACATTGTGATCATTATGATTCTTGCCACGATTGAAACACTCCTATCCAGTCAATGATCTCGTAGAATAGGTTTAATTCAAAAAATTTAGGGTTAGGTTTCCGCCAAAACCATCTCGGACCCACCGAGTTGAAAAACTCGGCCCCACCGATCTGGCTTTTGCCATTGCACAAGTGAAACTCGGTCTGACCGAGAATAACTTATCGGTGCGACCGATTTTGGAATTCTGTGAAACCCTAGCAGTCTCGGTGCCACCGAACTGTGACTCGGTCTGACCGAGTTCACCAGTTCTGGTGCCAAAACTGCTTCGGTGTCACCGAGTTTGAAAATCGGTAGATCCGAGATGCTTTCTGTGGAAAACTAAAACTAAGTTTTTGAATTAATCTTTTGCAAAAATCTTTGCTTTTTGTGATGCTCATCCACTCTATCTTATCCATAATCTATTCACAGGGTCAGCAGTCAGTTTGCAACATGTCTGGTCAAAGTGACAGCCAGAATGTGTCTGAGCAGCAAGTTGTGATGAGTGAGGGCACTAGCCCCTCGAGCTCTTCTGATGATGGCAGCAGGAGCACCCACAGCAACCTGCCTAAGGCTGCCACACGTCAAAGGAAGAAGAGAACGTCTGATTCTGAGGATGAAGACTATGTGGTAGAGGAAGAGGCCACATCAAAGAGAGCTGAACCAGCTCAAGGAACCAAGCCAGGGCTGAAGATCAAAAGGCCAGCAGGCAGGCAGCCCATGTCAAAGGCTAGGGCTTCAACTATGAAGCCTGCTCCCATTGAGCCCATTGCTGCTGAGGGCAAGAAAAGGAAAGAGAGGGTGAAAAAGACTGTAGCCAGACTGCTTGGGAAGGCCTCCATCATGGTCGATGAGGAGGTAGAAGAAGAAGAGGTTGCTGCACCAGCACCCAAGGCAACCAAACTCATGGGAGATGCTATAAGGTCAGGAACAGCTACATCCAAGCCCAAGGATGCACCTAAGGCTGCATCTAAGCCTAAGAGTGCACCCAAGAGAAACACACGAAGCATCCCAGCTGCAGAAAAGAACAAGGCCCCAATGCCTGAAGCTATCGAAGAAGAGGAAGAGAGTGTCCTTAGGAAGCTCAAGCCCAAGATCCCAGACCACAACGATGCTCATCCTGTGGCTGAGGATATGAAGCTCAGGAGAGATTCAGGGCTGAGGAAATGGAGAGAAGCAGATCCGTATGCTTCTAGGAGAAGGACTGCCGTAGATTACAGATTTCATACCAAGGAGCAACAAGATTTCTATGAGACTGTTTTGCTTGACAAGAAGCCAATCGTTTGCGACATGAGATGGGTCGACTGGACCTACATCAAGGACAATGAAGAGCACTACCCCAGTGTATTTGACAGCTTTAGTGCTTGTGGAGTTGCAGACTTTGTTGGGCAGAAGCTCACAAAGTGGAACGAGGAGCTGATCATACAATTCTACTCCACAGCACACTTTTATCCGGATGGCAGGATCACATGGATGTCTGAGGGTACAAGGTACCAATCCACTGTTGAAGAATGGGCGAAGTTGATCAATGCCCCAGAGGAGCAAGCTGATGACTTGGACATTTATGCCAAGAAAAAGATGGATCACAACTCCATGTCCAACATGTAGAAGGAGATCCTGAATGAAGCGCTCGACACGTTCAAGTTTGGCTCAGTGCACTATCTGCTCTCAGGATTGCCTACGATCAACTGGATCCTTAGGCACACCCTTCTGCCCAAATCTGGAGATCACAAGATGATCAGAGGTCACGCGATCAACCTGCTTCATGTATTTGACGTGCCTCAGAAATTCAAGGTCATGAGTCTCATTGTGGAAACAATCAAGAGGACAGCTGCAGACCAAAAGAGGAGTTGTGGGTGTGCCCCACAGATTCAGGAGCTCATCAACTCCAAGATGGGCACAGGCGTGTATTTATTGCATAAGGAACACCTACCCATCCGTCCAGATTTTGAGGATAACCAAGTGGTTATGACTGAAAATGAACCCTCATCTGCACATGCACAAGCTCAGAAGGAGAAGGCGAGGAAGGAAAAAGCTTCCAGGATGCCTACTCAAGCAGAGGCATCTGATTACTTCTTGAAGACCAAACAAGAGAAGATCGGTTACCTGATAGCGTCCACCCTGCGTATTGAGCAAGGACTTGCCACCCTGACTCAGAACTAGGCGAGCCTAGAGAGGATCATGGAACAGATATTCTATGACATGGACATCAAGGTGACAGAAATACAGACCGCCGTGGAGCAGCTTCAGGAGGACATGAATGAGAGGAGAGGCAGGACCACAACTGATGCTTTTACCAGGGTGCCACGAGGTCCGAGGTCATCTGCACTGCCAGTTGCTGACACCAGAGACACAACGTCTACACCAGCTACAGCCTCCGTTCCACCAGCTCCAGCATCCACTTCAGCCTCGACTCCGACCACTTCTACTAAAGGCTTCGTCCTTGGCGTGCTCCGGACTCCACCACCACCTGAAGATCAAGCCTAAGCGTCGACTTAGCACTATGCATTTTCTAGGAACTTTTTGGTAACTTGTTGCCAAAGGGGGAGAAGATGTATAGATCATAGGCTTCGAGAGAGAGAGAGTGTTGCTTTTCTCTCTTGTTTTTATTTGGTGGTTTTTCGAACTTTGTTTGCTTGTGTGTGAGATACTACGTCCTTATGTTTGTGAGACATCGATGATCAAATGCTTGATCATAAGCTACACTTAATGTTTGCTTAATGCTTGCTTAAATATTATCATTCTATCTATCGTTTGTGATCATTCCTATTCTTGGTGATGAGTGCATGTATTTCAATCTTATCATTTTTGAGCGCTCCACCAAGATGTATGTGACATGGAAGAGTAACCCATGATTCTAACTCCATGTGCATTTGCAGTCCAAAGCAAATTTCAAATATGCACAAATTTAGGGGGAGCTCTTATTTATCACATACTTCTCAAAGCGAAGATATATTTCATGCTTATTATCATTTGTCGAAGCTTTGATCTATATGTTGTCATCAACTACCAAAAAGGGGGAGATTGAAAGTGTAACTATCCCTAGGTGGTTTTGGTAATTCATAACAACATATAGCTCATTGAGCTAATGCTATTCCAAGATGATTATTTCAGGAAAGCTCAATGATTGGCATGGCATGGATGTGAAAGTGGAACCCTCAAAATGCTAAGGACAAAGAATTGGCTCAAGCTCAAAAGTTCAAGACTCCTCATTTTATATTTTAGTGATCCAAGATCACATTGAGTCTTTAGGAAAAGCCAATACTATCAAGGAGGGATGAGGTGTTGCTTAATGAGCCTCTTGCTTTATGTGCTTAGTGATATGCTCCAAAATCCTCAACCACCTTTTCCATATCCACAAATGACCTAAACCCTAAGCCAAACTCGGTCATACCGATTCTTTCAATCCGGCGCCACTGTGTTTCACTTGTCATTTGCCACTGCCAAACCCTAGCAATTCGGTCCTACCGATAAGGTTCTCGGTCTCACCGAGATGGGCTTGCAAACTCTCTGTTTCCCTTTCGTAACTTTTCAGTCTCACCGAAAGAGCGAATCGGTCCCACCGAGAATGCAAGGTAAACTCCATGTTTCCTTCTTGTAATGTTTCGGTCTCACCGAAAGAGCAAGTCGGTCTAACCGAAAGAGCAAGTCGGTCCCACCGAGTTTGCCTGACCAACTCTCTGGTTAGGTAATTGCCGAACTCGGTCTCACCGAGTTTGTGCAATCGGTCTCACCGAGATTACGTTATGCCCAAACCCTAATCGAATCGGTCCTACCGAGTTGCATCTCAGTCCCATCGAAATTCCTAACGGTCACTAGGTTTACTATTTCGGTCAGACCGAGTTTTCTGATTCGGTCCCACCGAGATTGGTAGATTGTGTGTAACGGTTGGATTTTGTGTGGAGGCTATATATACCCCTCCACCACCTCTTCATTCGAAGAGAGAGCCATCAGAACACACACTCCATTCCTACTCATATGTTCTGAGAAAGAACCACCTACTCATGTGTTGAGACCAAGATATTCCATTCCTACCATATGAATCTTGATCTCTAGCCTTCCCCAAGTTGCTTTCCACTCAAATCTTCTTTCCACCAGATCCAAATCCTATGAGAGAGAGTTGAGTGTTGGGGAGACTATCATTTGAAGCACAAGAGCAAGGAGTTCATCATCAACACACCATTTGTTACTTCTTGGAGAGTGGTGTCTCCTAGATTGGCTAGGTGTCACTTGGGTGCCTCCGACAAGATTGTGGAGTTGAACCAAGGAGTTTGTAAGGACAAGGAGATCGCCTACTTCGTGAAGATCTACCGCTAGTGAGGCAAGTCCTTCGTGGGTGATGGCCATGGTGGAATAGACAAGGTTGCTTCTTCGTGGACCCTTCGTGGGTGGAGCCCTCCGTGGACTCGCACAACCGTTACCCTCCGTGGGTTGAAGTCTCCATCAATGTGGATGTAGGATAGCACCACCTATCTGAACCACGGGAAAACATCCGTGTCTCCAATTGCGTTTGAATCCTCCAAACCCTTCCCTTTACATTCTTGCAAGTTGCATGCTTTACTTTCCCTGCCAATAAACCCTTTGCATGCTTGCTTGAATTGTGTGATGATTGCTTGACTTGCTCTAAGATAGCTAAAATCTGCCAAGAACTAAAATTGGGAAAAGGCTAAGTTTTTAATTGGTCAAGTAGTCTAATCACCCCCCCCCCTCTAGACATACTTTCGATCCTACAGTAGGGCCCGACCCTGCGCATACCTCAACCGCCATTGGGACGGCCAGAGACCAGGATAGACCAAGGAGTGAGGGGCTACATGACCAGTTAGGCTCCTGAGTCGTGATACTCAGGAGTCCCCCTTGACGCGCAAACAATTTCCATACCTGCCCTCGCCGAGGCCTCGGGAGGGGCGCGCGACGCCCAGGTCCGGGAGACCTGGTTGGGTGGCGTGTGCTTGGGTGTGGTCCGAGTGCAGCCCCCGTACCCAACCTCCTCGTGCGGCTCTCCCGAGGGGAGGCGTTGCGGTGAGGCCGGACGCTGAGCTCTGGGCTCCCTGAGGTTGGTACGACCGTGGGGCCGCCACTACTAGGAAAAAGTCTAAAGATGGAATTGACACTAATGGCGCACCAGAGAAGTGGTGCGCCACTACTCTATAGTAATGGCGCACCATGTGGGGATGCGCCATTAGTGTGGAAGACACTAATGGCGCACCAGGCACACGGTGCGCCACTAGTAACAAAATGTTTTTTTTCATTTTTTCAAACATACTAATGGCGCATCCGGGCAGAGTGCGCCATTAGTAGTTAGAACTACTAATGGCGCACCAGCCATAGAGTGCGCCACTACTGTATTTTTTTTTACTTTTTCTGCAAAACTACTAATGGTGCACCATTGCATAGTACGGCATTACTAGTTTAAACTAGTAATGGCGCACTGTGCCACGGTGCGCCATTAGTATAAAAATTATTTTTTTTACTTTTTTGCAAAACTACTAATGGCGCATGTGTATGTGGTGCGCCATTAGTGTATTGGGTTACTAATGGCGCATGTCTGTGTGGTGCGCCATTAGTAACCTGGGACCAGCTAGATATTTTTGGACAACCACACCTACACACTCACTTTCCCCACTTTATCCCCCCCACTTCCTTCTCTAAGCTTGTCGGCTGCCTCCTCCTCCTCACCTCATTTGCACCATAGATTCATCAAAATTAAGTGTTGAAATTACCTTTTTTGATAGGTAAGTAAGGGGAAAGCTATCTTCATGTTGTAGATCTACTTTTTTTCTCCCTAGCTCGCTCCAACAACATGCACATGCACTTTTTGTGTCCTAGCTAGATCTATGTATGCTTGTGGTGTTGCATATGTTTGTGGTGTTGCATATATGTTTGTGTTTGCAGGTACCGGTATTTGAAATGCGATAGTTGCCAATATTTTGCCGGAATGTTGATTCATTTCCGTTTCGGCGAGAATTTTAGCACTATGCATTCTTTTTGGTCCTATTTTTAGGGAAAGTCATGCCAAATTTTTTCTTGGTTCTAAAATATCGTTTTGCTCTACCCCGCAGGCGACCATGGTCCGCACGATGACCGAAGGCATCGTGAATAGGTTTTTGAGCTCCGTGAAGGCCAATATGCTTCAAAAGAACGAGACGGAGATAAGATGTCCGTGTCGAAGGTGCAACCTGAAGAGCCTTATTGCGGACCCGGATTCCGGGTAGGTGCGGGACCACCGGCTCTTGCGTGGTTTCATGGATGGCTATCGGTGGCAAGGTGATGAAGATGACTATGAAGTCGTCCATGGGGGCTGGGCAAGAAATGAGGAAGGACAGCAAGACAACCACCGCGGCTTGGGCGGGCGAGAAGACGAAGAATCTCCAGGACATGATCACGACGGTGATGTTGTACACAGTCATCATGTAGAAGATGCCGGACATGATGATGAGGAAGATGCCGGAGCAGACGAAGGGCATGATCATGAAGATCTAGATGCCGGAGGAGCAGACGACGATGGACCATCGATGGGCTGGGTGCAGGACCCTCATATTCAAGAGCTGCTTCTCAAGCAGACGGATAACGCAAGAGCTGCCGCCCGAGAGAAGCCAAGCTGGATCAACTGGAGATAGACGCGGTTACTCCATTGTATGAAGGATGCAGACCCGAGGATACCCGCCTGAAAGTAACGCTCATGGCTTTGGAGATGAAGGTAAAACACAAAATGACCGACGCATGCTTCGACGAGAACATGTCATTCTGGCACGAACATCTTCCCAAGGGGAACAAGTGCCCGACCAGTTTCGAGGAGGCGAAGAAAGTCGTGTGTCCTATGGATTTACCGCACGTGAAATACCATGTGTGCATGAACAATTTCATCATTTATCGGGGCGAGCACGCGGAGTCTACCATATGTCCAGTGTGCGGCGTCACTCGATACAAGAAGAGGAAGAAAGCTCCTCGAAAAGTGGTGTGGTACTTTCCGATCACTCCTCGTCTGCAGCGGTATTTCGCTGACCCTAAGGTAGCAAAGCTCCTGCGTTGGCACGCGGATAGGGAGGAGAAGAAGCGAGAAGATGACGCAAATGATCCGGAGATAAATAAAAAAGACAAGATGCTGAGTCACCCTAAGGATGGGAGCCAGTGGCAAGCGTTGAACTTCGAACACCCAGAATTTGGGAAGGATCCAAGGAACATCGTGCTGGGCGCGAGCACTGATGGAGTCAATCCGTTTGGCAGCCAGAGAAGCACACATAGCACCTGGCCTGTGTTTGTGTGGATGTACAACCTTCCCCCTGGTTGTACATGAAGAGGAAGTACATTCACATGAGTATGCTAATTGAAGGGCCGAAACAACCAGGGAATGACATCAATCTGTATCTGGGGCTGCTGAAAGAGGAGCTAGACACGCTGTGGAAAACGCCAGCCAATACGTTGGACGCCGCAGAGAAAGAATATTTCCCTATGAGAGCCGCACTGCTCACGACGGTGCATGACTATCTCGGTTACGGTTATCTCGCGGGGCAGGTGGTCCACGGATTTTCTGGATGAGCCAGGTGCATGGATGACACAACGTATCACCAGCTAGATAGAGATCCCGTGTCTTTGAAAACCGTGTGTAGGACCTTGAAGTAGATGTGTCTAGAGGGGGGGTGATTAGACACTTAGTGCTAAAGTTGCAGTTTTTAAGCCTTTTCGGTTTAAGTGGAGTTTAGGCACAATTTCAACATTCATAATACATATCAAGCAAGCATGCAAAGAGTATATAGGCAGCGGAAAGTAAAGCATGCAACTTGCAAGAATGTAAAGGGAAGGGTTTGGAGAATTCAAATGCAATTGGAGACACGGATGTTTTTCCCGTGGTTCGGATAGGTGGTGCTATCCTACATCCACGTTGATGGAGACTTCAACCCACGAAGGGTAACGGTTGCGCGAGTCCATGGAGGGCTCCACCCACGAATGGTCCACGAAGAAGCAACCTTGTCTATCCCACCATGTCCATCGCCCACGAAGGACTTGCCTCACTAGCGGTAGATCTTCACGAAGTAGGCGATCTCCTTGCCCATACAAACTCCTTGGTTCAACTCCACAATCTTGTCGGAGGCTCCCAAGTGACACCTAGCCAATCTAGGAGACGCCACTCTCCAAGAAGTAACAAATGGTGTGTTGATGATGAACTCCTTGCTCTTGTGCTTCAAATGATAGTCTCTCCAACACTCAACTCTCTCTCACAGGATTTGGATTTGGTGGAAAGAAGATTTGAGTGGAAAGCAACTTGGGGAAGGGTAGAGATCAAGATTCATATGGTAGGAATGGAATATCTTGGTCTCAACACATGAGTAGGTGGTTCTCTCTCAGAACATATGAGTTGGAAGTGTAGATGTGTTCTGATGGCTCTCTCCACGAATGAAGAGGAGGTGGAGGGGTATATATAGCCTCCACACAAAATCTAACCGTTACACACAATTTACCAATCTCGGTGGGACCGAATCGACAAACTCGGTCGGACCGAAATAGTAAACCTAGTGACCGTTAGAGTTTTTGGTGGGACCGACTGGATCAACTCGATGGGACCGATGTGCTAGGGTTAGGGTACATCCAAAACTCGGTTTGACCGATTACTCAAACTCGGTGGGACCGATTTGGGTAATAAGTGAAATAGAGAGTTGACCAAGCAAACTCGGTGGGACCGAAAGTATTGCAATAGGTAACAGAGAGTTTGCAAGCCCATCTCGGTGAGACCGAGATCCCATCGGTGAGACCGAATTGATTAGGGTTTTGGCAGTGGCTATGACATCTGAACTCGGTGGCGCCGGATAGAAGAAATCGGTGGGGCCGAGTTGGATTTTTGGTATAGGTCATATGTGGAAGTGAGAAAGTGGTTGAGGGCTTTGGAGCATATCACTAAGCACTTTGAGCAAGCAAGCCATTAAGCAACACCTCATCCCTCCTTGATAGTATTGGCTTTTCCTATGGACTCAATGTGATCTTGGATCACTAAAATGTAAAATGAAGAGTCTTGAGCTTTAAGCTTTGGCCAAACTTTTGTCCTTAGCATCTTGGAGAATTTCCCACAACCTTTAGTCCATGCCACTCCATTGTTGAACTTATCTGAAACATACTAGATAGAAACGTTAGTCCAACAAGAGATATGTTGTCATTAATTATCAAAACCACCTAGGGAGCACTTGTGCTTTCAATCTCCCCCTTTTTGGTAATTGATGGCAACATACATCAAAGCTTTAGATAAAGATATAAGGAACAACAAGTAAAGCTTTGGAAGGACATGTAACAAGCATAGGCTCCCCCTACATGTATGCACTCATGTAAATGTGAAATATAGAGGCATGTGAGAGCATAACCATGACAGAGTAGGCAATGTGTTACATGTATCTTGGCCATATGCATCAGAGCAAAAGATTATCAAGGAAAATACCTTCATGCTCATGAGTCCTTCTTGCAAACAGTATGTACATAAGCAAGAATTCCTCATACTCATGATTTTGATGCACACACTTACCTTGTAGTCCTTAGCTGGCATAGGATGGAATGAACCTGCACAAACAAGGTTAGATAACACAGGTACCTCCACTAGCCAGAGCAAACCAAAGAAGCCACAAGAGTACCAAGACTGGGATGACATGTAGAGAGTGAGTACAAGGTACCACAATGGATTCAACATGTCCCCAAGAGTAAAGATATGCAATGAATTTGACTGATTTCTTTCCCTTAGGTGTCTTGCTCCCCTTGAATCTTACATGTGATATTGCGAGAAGATAGGGAACAGAAAATCGGAGCTGAAATATACAAATGGATAGAACTTAATGCAAATAAGCACATATGAACATGTCTTTCCCCCAAAAAGAATATGAACATGTCTTTCCCCCAAAAGGACATGTGACATCTCTCCTCTTGAACATCAAGCATCTGGAATCCTTGAGTATTCTCTCCCCCTGGAAATCTCTTTCTCCCCCTTAATACTTTCTCCCTTGTAGGTGATAAGCTTTGATGTGATCTCTCTCTCCCCCTTTGACAACAATTTCCAAGAAGGGCCTTCTGGAATCCGTCGTATAGGTTTGGTCCTTGAGACTCAGCACAAAGCAATGGATAAAACTGTGATGCTTGTAGAGGACAAGATTCATTGAGTAGAGCTGGATCAGAAGAAATATAGAACAAGTGGCAAACTGTTTTTTGCTGTTGCGAAGTCGGTGGCACCGAGTGGTATGTTTCGGTGGTACCGAAAAGATTCGGTTGGACCAAAAACTACAAGTCGGTGAAACCGAGTTCAACACAGAGAAAAACACTTGTCACCTCAGCTCACTAAACATGTAGGATCTCACAAAGATTTGCAATGAATTAAATACAAAAACAAAAAGAAAAGAGAAGAAACTGAAAGATCTAGATGAAGAACACAAGAGAACTTCATCTAGAGTTGGGCGGTGACATAGTCACCTATGTTAGAGTATATTGACTTAGGAGTCAAGTGAGAACACTTGATCATAGGTCATACTCATCGTTTAAGCTCAAAATGGGGTTACCATTTTTCGTTTAAGCATCTTGATGTATTCACATCTTGGTGAGTTGCTTTGACTCATGTCTTGGAGTAAAGCTTCTCTAAGATGGAATAACATACCTTGGGTGGTGGTGTGGGTCTTGCTCATGTAGTTGAACTTGTGTGGGTGCTCAAGGTTGATGTAGCTCATCAAGAGTTGGGAGCACCACTTGGAGTTTGAGTTCATCTACCTACATGGGTTAGTTCTTGCAAGGAAGAGCACTTGTGTATCCAAAAATGACAATCATGAAGCTCAACATAGAATTTGTCAAAGGATATGTTTGAATGGTTTTGTGCTTCCTTGTCTTCAACCACCATTGTGTAGAGACTTGGTAATGTAGAGATTGCTCAAGATGTGAGTGAGTCGCAATCTCATGGAATTAGATTCAACCAAGCACCTACATGGGTTAGACAACATGCAAGGTACAAATATATCCAAGACATAAGATAGTCATCATAAGAGATATATCATGGATTAGTCATAAGCTCATGTCTTGCATGTATCCAATGGAGTTCCTACTCCAAGTTCGAAGCATCAATAATGTTCAATTCACCTCTCAACCTGCAAAATACTTTCTCATCAAGAGGTTTAGTAAATATATCCGCTAATTGCTTATCGGTGCGAACATGCTTAAGATCAATGTCACCCTTAGCAACATGGTCTCGAATGAAATGATGACGTACTTCAATATGCTTAGTTCGAGAATGTTGTACGGGATTATGACCGATTTTGATAGCACTTTCATTGTCACAAAGCAGTGGAACATGTTTCATATAGATCCCATAATCTTTAAGAGTTTGGGTCATCCAAAGTAATAGAGCTGAACATGAACCAGCGGCAATGTATTCCGCTTCGGCGGTGGATAAGGATACCGAGTTTTGTTTCTTGGAAGACCAAGACACAAGAGATCTACCAAGAAATTGACAAGTACCCGAAGTGGACTTTCTATCAACCTTGTCTCCGGCATAATCCGAGTCGGAATAGCCAACAAGATCAAAAGAAGACCTCTTAGGATACCAAATGCCAAAGTTTGGTGTATGAATTAAGTATCTCACTATCCTTTTCACAGCCTTAAGATGACATTCTTTAGGAGCGGCTTGATATCGTGCACACATGCACACACTTAGCATAATGTCAGGACGTGAAGCACATAGGTATAACAAAGAGCCAATCATAGAGCGATAAACCTTTTGATCAACCGGTTCACCATCTTTGGTCAAATCAAGATGTCCACTAGTAGGCATGGGTGTAGGCATACCTTTGCATTCTTGCATATTGAACTTCTTGAATAAGTCCTTGGTGTACTTCGTTTGAGAGACAAATGTACCTTCCTTAGTTTGCTTGATTTGCAAACCGAGAATGAATTTGAGTTCACTCATCATAGACATCTCAAACTTCTCTGACATTAGCTTTCCAAACTTTTCACTAAAGAGAGGGTTAGTTGAACCAAATATGATATCATCAACATAAATTTGGCATACAAATAGTTCTCCATGAACCCTTTTAGTAAAAAGAGTAGAATCAATTTTACCAATTTCAAAACCACTTGCAATAAGGAACTTGGTCAAGCATTTATACCATGCTCTAGGAGCTTGTTTAAGACCATAAATAGCTTTGTGAAGTTTGTAAACAGGATTTGGTTTCTTAGGATTGATAAAGCCGGGAAGTTGTTTGACATAAACTTCCTCCTATATTTCACCATTAGGAAAAGCACTTTTAATGTCCATTTGGTACAAGGTGATATTATGGTGATTAGCATAGGCAAGTAAGATGCAAATGGACTCAAGTCTAGCAAAGGGAGCATATGTCTCACCATAGTCCATACCTTTGACTTGTGTGTACCCTTGGGCGACGAGACATGCTTTGTTGCGAACCACTTGTCCATCTTCATCTTGCTTGTTGCGAAACACCCATTTGGTACCAATGATGTTGTGGTTGTTGTTGGGCTTCTCAACCAATGTCCAAACTTGGTTTCTCTCAAAGTTGTGTAGCTCTTCATGCATAGCGTTTATCCAATCCGGATCTTCCAATGCTTCTTCAACCTTCATAGGTTCAATGCTAGAGATGAATGAATAGTTTTCACAAAAGTTAGCTAAACGAGTTTTTGAGCGAGTGATTCTCCCGGCTTGTATATCATTGTAGATTTGCTTGAAGGGATGATCTTTGGCAATTCTTGCTCGAACTCGTGAGAGTTTTTGCTTGGGTCTTTGTTGAACATCTTCTTCATCTTGTTCTTCTTCTTGTCTTTCTTCATTGTTGACGTTGTCGTTCTCTTGTTGTGGTGGAGAAGGTGGTTGTTGATGTTCGTCTTGATGCATTTCCTTGTCTTCTTCATCTTGGTGTGTCCCACTTGTGGATGCTTCCGTATCAATTCTTGGTTCACCTTGTCGTGAAGTAGAAGCTTCCACTTGGACGAACGAGGTACTCTCCTTCACCTCCGTTGGACGAATTTTGCCAATAGACAAGTCTTGGATTGCTTCTGAAGGGTCTTTATCTCCTACATCGATTGGCAATTGCTCTACTTGTGAGCCATTAGATTCATCAAACTTCACATCTACCGTCTCTTCAACCTTTCAGGTGAAATTGTTGTAGACACGGTAAGTGTGAGAGTTTGAGCCATAACCAAGTAGAAAACCTTCATGAGATTTAGAAGGAAACTTTGAACGACGATGCTTGTCAAGAATGTAGCACTTAGAGCCGAATACTCAAAAGTATCCAACTTGGGGTTTGTTACCGGTGAGGAGCTCGTATGCCGTCTTGCCGAGTAGTTTGTGAAGATACAAGCGATTTGTTGCATGACAAACTGTCTCAACCGCTTCTGCCCAAAAGTGCTTCGGCGTCTTGTACTCATCAAGCATCGTTCTCGCCATCTCGATGAGCGTCCGGTTCTTCCTCTCAACAACTCCATTTTGTTGAGGTGTCTACGTAGCCGAGAACTCGTGTGAAATCCCTTCTTCGTCAAGAAAGGTGTCCACATTTGCATTCTTGAACTCCGTTCCGTTGTCACTCCGAACCTTCTTGATCTTCACGTCAAACTGATTTTGGGCCTTCCTAGCGAAGTTTTTGAAGATCTTCTGGACCTGTGACTTTTCATCAAGAAAGAACACCCACGTAAATCTTGAAAAATCATCAACTATAACTAGACCAAAAGAATTTCCACCGAGACTCTTGTAGGCGTTGGGACCAAAAAGATCCATATGAAGTAGCTCGAGTGGCCTCCTTGTGGTCATGATGTTCTTCACGGGATGCCTTCCTCCAACCTGTTTACCTGCTTGACAAGCACTGCAAAGTCTATCCTTATCAAATATGACATCGTTAACTCCAAGGATATGATTTCCTTTAATAAGCTTGTCAAGGTTTCTCATGCCAATGTGACCTAGTCGTCTATGCCACAACCAACCTTTTGAGGATTTAGCAATAAAGCAAGTTTTAGGTTGTGCCCTTTTAGAGAAATCAACAATGTAAAGATCACCTCTACGCATACCGGTAAAGACCATTTTATGATTGTCTCGACGAAACACTTGGCAATCTACCTCAGTAAATAGGACATTCAAACCGAAATCAGCAAGTCTAGATACTGAAAGTAAGTTGTAGCTGAGAGATTCAACGAGCATGACATTTTGAATGGAACTATCATGTGAGATGGCCACCTTACCAAGGCCAACCACTTTACCCTTTGAGTTATCACCAAAGGTGACATATTTTCGAGGGCCATCATTTTCAGCAAGCTCACGGAACATCTCTTTATCTCCGGTCATATGATCAGTACATCCACTATCAAGAACCCATTCCTTTCCTCCTAACACATATCCCCGAAGATTTGCCGTAAGACCAAAATGTCTCATTGCATCATCAAGATCGAAGTCACTATCATCATCATCATCATCATCATCATCATCATCATCATCATCATAGTATCCATGTTCACCATGATCTTGTGACTCATCATTTCCTAGAGAGGGTAATTCATTAGATAAATGATCATCAAAGTGGTCACCTGTATGAATTCTTATAGCTTCGGATATAATATCACTAATGATTCCAACATCTCCTCTAGCATGCTTGAGATTGGTAAGCTCAAATAGACAATCACCAAAACTAGGATCACTAGAGTTCATCTTACTCAAGGCAATACATTTATGGAGAATTTCATCCAAATTTTTTAAGGAATAATCGGGAAATCGTTCCTCAAAAAATTTCCATATAGTATAGGCACAATTAAGAGTAGGCAAACTAGCAATCAAATTTTTGGGCAATCCTCTAATGATGAGCTCAACAGTTCTAAGATTGCGAATTATGTCAATATCTTCATCTAGGGTAGGATGCAACGGATCAATATGAGGTGCACAAGGGCTAGCAATATACTTGTTCAAATGATATTGATTGAAAATTACAAGCATCTCATTCTTCCACTCATGAAAATACTCTCCATCAAGAATAGGCACTCTATGTCTAAGACTCCCTAAAGTAGGCACACCCATCTTCCTCCAATGGTGATTAAACCAAGGCAATGGAGACCAAAGCTCTGATACCACTTGTAGGACCTTGAAGTAGATGTGTCTAGAGGGGGGGTGATTAGACACTTAGTGCTAACATTGCAGTTTTTAAGCCTTTTCGGTTTAAGTGGAGTTTAGGCACAATTTCAACATTCATAATACATATCAAGGAAGCATGCAAAGAGTATATAGGCAGCGGAAAGTAAAGCATGCAACTTGCAAGAATGTAAAGGGAAGGGTTTGGAGAATTCAAACGCAATTGGAGACACGGATGTTTTTCCCGTGGTTCGGATAGGTGGTGCTATCCTACATCCACGTTGATGGAGACTTCAACCCACGAGGGTAACAGTTGCGCGAGTCCACGGAGGGCTCCACCCACGAAGGGTCCACGAAGAAGCAACCTTGTCTGTCCCACCATGGCCATCGCCCACGAAGGACTTGCCTCACTAGCGGTAGATCTTCACGAAGTAGGCGATCTCCTTGCCCTTACAAACTGCTTGGTTCAACTCCACAATCTTGTCGGAGGCTCCCAAGTGACACCTAGCCAATCTAGGAGACACCACTCTCCAAGAAGTAACAAATGGTGTGTTGATGATGAACTCCTTGCTCTTGTGCTGCAAATGATAGTCTCCCCAACACTCAACTCTCTCTCACAGGATTTGGATTTGGTGGAAAGAAGATTTGAGTGGAAAGCAACTTGGGGAAGGCTAGAGATCAAGATTCATATGGTAGGAACGGAATATCTTGGTCTCAACACATGAGTAGGTGGTTCTCTCTTAGAACATATGAGTTGGAAGTGTAGATGTGTTCTGATGGCTCTCTCCACAAATGAAGAGGAGGTGGAGGGGTATATATAGCCTCCACACAAAATCTAACCGTTACACACAATTTACCAATCTCGGTGGGACCGAATCGACAAACTCGGTCGGACCGAAATAGTAAACCTAGTGACCGTTAGAGTTTTCGGTGGGACCGACTGGATCACCTCGGTGGGACCGATGTGCTAGGGTTAGGGTAAATCCAAAACTCGGTTTGACCGATTACTCAAACTCGGTGGGACCGATTTGGGTAATAAGTGAAATAGAGAGTTGACCAAGCAAACTCGGTGGGGCCGATTGCATATCTCGGTGGGACCGAAAGTATTGCACTAGGTAACAGAGAGTTTGCAAGCCCATCTCGGTGAGACCGAGATCCCATCAGTGAGACCGAATTGATTAGGGTTGTGGCAGTGGCTATGACATCTGAACTCCGTGGCGCCGGATAGAAGAAATCGGTGGGGCCGAGTTGGATTTTTGGTATAGGTCATATGTGGAAGTGAGAAAGTGGTTGAGGGCTTTGGAGCATATCACTAAGCACTTTGAGTAAGCAAGCCATTAAGCAACACCTCATCCCTCCTTGATAGTATTGGCTTTTCCTATGGACTCAATGTGATCTTGGATCACTAAAATGTAAAATGAAGAGTCTTGAGCTTTAAGCTTTAGCCAAACTTTTGTCCTTAGCATCTTGGAGAATTTCCAACAACCTTTAGTCCATGCCACTCCATTGTTGAACTTATCTGAAACAAACTAGATAGAAACGTTAATCCAACAAGAGATATGTTGTCATTAATTACCAAAACCACCTAGGGAGCACTTGTGCTTTCACGGTGTTCATGGGACATCGAAGGTGGCTTCGCGACGATGACCCGTGGAGGAAATGCAAGGATCTGTTCGATGGTGAAACCGAACTCCGAAGTCGCCCGCGTACGAGGAGCGGCGAGGAAATAGACGGGCTGTTGAAAAATTGGAAAGATTGCCAACTGCCGGGAAAGAAGCAAAAGGCGCCAGAGCCGGGAAAGAAGCGAAAGGCGCCAGAGCCGCTGCTGAAGGTATGGAAAACGAGGTCTGTTTTCTAGGACTTTCCGTACTGGAAGATCCACCGTGTGCCTCACAGCCTTGATGCCATGCATATCACGAAGAACGTGTGCGAGAGTCTGCTTGGTACCCTGCTCAACATGCCAGAGAGGACCAAAGATGGGCCGAAAGCAAGGGCAGACTTGAAATCAATGGGCATCAGGCAGGAGCTTCACGCTAATGATGATGATGATGAGGCGAAGCAGGACACAGAAAGTCGTCGCAAAGGCAAAAAGGCAAAGAAGACCGGAAATGACTACCCTCCCGCGTGCTTCACTCTAAGTCAGGAGGAGATCAAGCAGTTTTTCACCTGCCTAGTAGGAGTAAAACTTCCTTATGGTTACGCGGGGAAGATAAGCAGATACCTAGACGCAGCGAAGCAGAAGTTCAGCGGGATGAAGTCTCACGACTATCACGTGATGATGACGTAGATACTTCCAGTTGCAATCCATGGGATCATGGACGCGCACGTCCGTGAAACGCAATTTGGCCTATGCAACTTTTTTGACGTCATCTCTCAAAAGTCGGTTGGCGTGAGGTAACTCAGAAGGCTACAGGAAGAGATCGTGGTGATACTATGTGAGCTTGAGATGTACTTCCTGCCCGCATTCTTCGACATTATGGTGCATCTGCTGGTCCATATCGTGGAGGATATCATCCAACTCGGGCCAACGTTCCTGCACAGCATGATGCCGTTCGAAAGGATGAATGGTGTCATCAAAGGATACGTTCGCAACATGTCACGTCCAGAGGGAAGTATAGCCAGGGGCTTTCTGACCGAAGAGTGCATCTCCTACTGCACGAATTATCTAGGCATCGAGAACCCCATTGGTCTGCCCGTCAACAGGCACCTCGGCAGGCTCGCTGGATGGGGTCACCGTGAGGGTCGCCACGAAATGCATGTCGACTTCGGGGGTCGACTCGCCAACTTTGAAAGAGCAAACCTAGTCGCGCTACAACACATAGACGTGGTCGATCCTTGGGTGGTAGAGCACAAAACCTTTATTGAGAAGACGTACAATGACCGAGGCCAACAGAGGACGGACGGAGATATAATCAAAGAGCATAACTCATGTTTCACGCGTTGGTTCAAGCAGAAGCTTCTGTCGTACCCTTTACATGAGGATTCTTCCGCGGAAGAACAACTCATATTCGCCTTGTCACAGGGCGCCGAGCACAACCTGATGACCTATGAGGCGTACGATATCAACGGCTACACATTCTACACCGAGGACAAGGACATGAAGAGCGATGGTTATCAGAACTCCAGGGTAATGATGGAATCCTACACCGGTAACAACAAGGACATATACTACGAAAGGATCGAGGAGATCTGGGAGCTGAGCTACGCTGGAGAGAAGGTCCCGATGTTCCGTGTCAGATGGGCCAAGAGCGTCCTAAAAGAAGACCGGTATTTCACCACCATGGTTATACCCGAAGCCAAATCCAAGACCGCGGGCGCAAACGTCACCGTGAAAAATGAGCCATGGGTACTGGCTTCCCAAGTGGACCAATGCTTCTTCATTACCGACCCGCCAAAGCCCAGTCATGTTGTCATGAGGAGAGGCAAAAGGAAGATCATCGGAATGGATGGAGTAACCAATGAGCAAGACTTTGACAAGTACGGCGACCCAAAGATCGAACATGACGACGACGATGAAGTAGCAGCATACACCACAAGAAGAAGCAGGACCACCCTACCTAAAGGACGTCCGTTCCACAGAAGAACTCCATTTGCGAAAAAGAAGGAATAGAAGATTATGAACAGATAGCTAGCTAAGATCGACTGTATTTAAATCGTAGTCTTCATTTCTCGGTTGTATTTCATGGGCACTTTTTGAATTCATGAATATTTTTTCAAATCTGAAGATATTTTTTCATATTCAATATGATAAAATATTGAATATTCATGAGGACACACGATCTCTATCCCCCTCCATCTCGATATCGATTCCCCCTCCATCTCGATCTCGATGCCCCTTTATCTCGACCGCTATCCCCCTCCATCTCGATCTTGATCCCACCCGCACCCTCCCCCGCTGGCTCCACCACCGCCGACGACCCACCGCACCCTCCCCCGCTCCACCGCCGCCGACGAGCACCCCCCGCACCCTCCCCCGCTCCACCACCGCCGACGAGAACCCCCCGCACCCTCCCCCGCTCCACCACCGCCGACGAGCACCCCCCGGACCCTCCCCCGCTCCCCGGTGAGCTCCGCCTCCTCTCCCCTCTTCACTTAAAAATAATAATAAAAAAGTGTAGACTACAATTGTTGTTAAACAACAATTATTACTGTTTCATATTCATATTCATTTTCTAAAAAATTATTACATGCAACAAAAAATAAAAATAAACTACTTATGGCACACCTCTGGCTAGTGCGCCATTGCTATATATATATATAAAAAGATTACTAATGGCGCACCTCTGCCTGGTGCGCCATTGCTATGTAAAAAAAGATTACTAATGGCGCACCAACCGCGGGTGCGCCATTAGTAAGACACCCCCCTAGCTAATTCCCTCCCTCTCGCCAGAACCCCTTCGTCCCTCTCCCGCGCCAGATCCACTTCCCCCCGCCGCCCCGACCCACGCTGCCGCCACCCCGACCAACGCCGGACTCCACCCCCGCCACCGCCGCGCCCCCGCACCCCCACCCCCGCCGCCTCGACCCCCATCGGACTCCACCCCCGCCTCCCTCGCGTCCGGCCTCCCTCGCGCTCTGCGGCTTCCTCATCTTCCTCAACGTCTTCGCCTTCCTCCTCGCCGTCGGCGCGGAGCAGCGATGCAGCACCGTACGCCCCCGACCCTCCTCCTCCCCTTACCCCTCCTCGTCCTCCACTTCCCCCCCCCCCCCGCCTGCGCCGGGGCTGACGGCCCCTTCTCTGTCTCGCAGGGCAAGGTCTCCGGCGCCTCTACGACACCAACACCTCCACCGTCTACGGCGTCTCCGCCTTCTTCGTGCTCCTCCTCGCGCAGCTGCTGGTCTCTGGCGTCACCCGCTGCCTCTGCTTCGCCGTCTTCGCAGTCACTCGCTGCCTCCTACCCCGCCCGCTTGCTGGTCGGTCCGCACCCTGCGCCAAACTACTTGTCGACCTCTCAGGTTCTGCTCTGATCCTTGCTTGCTTGTGTACAAGGGTGCCCTGCCCTGCTCCTTGCTTGCAAAAACATGTCATGATAATTTCAGTACAAAGGGTGTCTTGCAGAGAAATAAACACATTAATGCCTTTAAATGGTGCACTCTATAAGAAATTAATAACCTAGCATCACAATTCAGAAATACTCCTGCTACTCATGTAGGTGCTGCATGAGTTTTTTTTGGTTTTGTTACCGGTAGGTAGGTTGATAAGGAGAACTGCATATTTGACAGGCACAATGTCCTGTTTTTTAGTAGGAGCACATTTTACAGACAGTTTGGAGTACTAGCTTGCCTAATCTGAATGAATGCTCTGTCCTGAATATTTGGAGTACATGATTAACTGATGGTGCCATTTGGAGTACATTTGCTTGCGGTAATACATTCTGTAATTTTGAACTTGCTACTCCACGTGCTTGTTGTCAGTAAATTTTAAACTTGATGTCATGGAGTAACTTGTTCCTACCAATGAATTTATAATTTCACACACACATACTTGTTCAGCAGAAAATGAATTTTACAAGATATGTACTGGTCGATATTATTTGCTGCATTGACAGTGCTATTGTGCTAATCTTCAGTTAGGAGTTTACTGAAACTATTGTATTCTGTAACTACTGCTAATAATTAGTTAGGAGTTTACTGAAACTATTGTATTCTGCAAATGCTGCTAATCTTTAGTTAGGAGTTGGGAGTTGTCTGGACTATTGTCTGTATTAGATATAAGTAGAAGGAGTTGAATAGAAGTACTAGTTGGTACTTGCATTATGCATGTTGCATAGATGTAGTCAAGTGACTGTGTCATGGTTTTGGTTCTGTTTTTGAAAAGGAAAGCCAGTTGTTCAGGCTTCAAGAAAATATTTTCTCAGAATATTACTGCTAAGCCCAAGCTTGTTAATCAGCATGTACATTTCTGTCATATATTGCTAATGTCTGCTCAGATGTGTGCTTGCTATTGTCACCTATCTTTTTTTCTTCTACATGATATGGAACCTTATGATACTGCACCAATAGCCTTTGTGCATCCAAGTTATCAAACTATGTGAATTAGAAACAGAAATAGATAGAATTGATCATTACTTTTCTGAACTGTCGCAGAAGCCTTGGTAGTTCTTTCAAGTTCATACATTAAAAGGCTTGTTTCACAATTTTTGAATTACTTGTGATGCCTCTGAATTACTTGTGATCACATTGAGAAAGACTTGCAAAGATGATGAATATCTTTTACAGAAAACAATTTATGTAAACACGTCAGTAACTCTGCTAGTTTGCTGGTTTTGTCTCCGACCATTGTGTCGTGATGAATTTGCAGGTACCCCGAGAGGCCCTTGAGTTTGCCGGAATGTCGATTAACTTCCGTTCCGGCAAATTCAGGTACTCCATATGTCCTATTTTTAGAAAAGGTCATGCTGAAATTTTCCGTGAATTTTAGCATGACTTTGCTAAAAATAGGACATATGGGGTACTTGCGACTAATGCATGGGCTGGGGTATCTTAGTACTTAGTTAAGTAGGATCAACTACCCTGCCATTCTTGCTGCATTAAACCATAGGTGGCAATAGAGCCATGTGATTAGGCTCAACTTAGAATTCTCCTTAGCATCGATAAACCCTAGATGATAAACCCAACATAGGTGGCAATAGAGCCAAGTGATTAGTGCCAAGTGATTAGGCCCAACCTAGGGTGCCTCGGCATCGATAAACCCTAAATGATGAAAACTTAACTTGGCTTCTATAGGGTGCCTCAGTGTCGATGAGAACCTAAATGATGTACGCTTAGGCTTTTAGGGTGCGTCGGCGTCGACAAACCCTAAATGATAAAAGCTTAGCTTTTAGGATGCCTCGGTGTCGACAAACCCTAAATGATGAGACCATGATCTTGTTCCTTGACAATAACCAACTTTTTGACCAAACATTTTTCCTATTTAGAGCGAAACATGGCCCACAATGATGAGGCCGGCGGTTCGGGCGGCAAGCAATTCTAGGAGTTGTCCCAGGAGTTGGAGGAAGAACCTCACCGCTATGAGGACGCCGCGGAAGACACCGATCCTGACTACACAACCCCTAGTGGCGTCGGGGATGACACCACTGATGATGGCGCCGCGGATGCCACCACTGATGATGGTGGCGCACGCATAGATGGCAGCCAACCGAAGAGGCAACGGAAGGACCGGCGCCCGAACGTGCTCGGCACTGTCAGGGAGGAATTTACTAAAGTGAACTCCGACGGGCATCCGACGGCGCCCAAACACGTAGTCAAGGGGTACTCGATTCAGCTCGGGTGCATTCTCCGGAGCACCGCCTCGATCAACACCGAGAACCTAAGGCATAAGGACCGAGGGAATTTGCGCAGCCTCCTCTTCATGAAGCTGCACGAACGATACAAGTTCCCCGCTGAGTTCGCAAACACATGCCTCTCGGGTAATAAAGTGAACGGTGCCGCCCTCACGATGATGTGCACGGCCCTGTCTACTTGGAAAAGCATGGTGAAGGCAATGATTGACAAAGGTGATAGTTATGAGAAGATCAAGGCGAAATATCCTTTGATTAGCGAAGATGACTACAAGGAGTTCAAGATCAAGTGCAAGATCCCCGCAACCTCTGAATCAAGTCAGTGGGGGAAAGAAATGCGGCAGTTGAACATAGGGGTCCACCAACTCGGTCCCGGCGGTTACAGAGTGGCGGAGCCTGTATGGGACAAGGAGGACGCGGAGCATGCCGAGTAAGGCCTACCGCCCCGGTTCGAGAAATACAGTGACAAGCAGACCAGGAACTTTCTCAGGGCCCGGTACAAGGAGGACCCGGTAACAAAGGAGCTTACCACGAATCCGAAGACCAAGGAGCTTGAGCTTGTTCTGGTAAGGAATACACCCCCGCGTAATTAGCTCCATATGGTTGCATTCTAATTAATCCCCAATATTTCTAAATGGTTCACGTTCCTTCCGCGGGACAAAGATAGCAGTAGCGCGGGGTCATCTCAGAGCTTCCCTTTCGACACCCCTTTGAATAGGGCTTTGAACATAATGAAAAACAGGGATAAGCTCAATAAGCCGACGTCAGCTGGTCGTGTGGCCGGCAAAGGCTTGTCCACAAAATGGTCGTCATACTATGCCGCTGGTGGGCGAAAGGAGAAAAAGACCAGCTTGGAAAGCCAGTCGCGCGAGGTTGAAGCACTCAAGGCGCAAGTGGCGAGGATTCCGGAGATGGTCCAAGAGCAAGTGCAACAACAACTGGGATCGACGCTCACCGGCATTATGCCTACCTTGATTCATGGGATAACAACGTGGATTGCGGGTGGCCAACAGGGGCCGCCCCCGATTCCCAGCTTCACGGCCAGCAACTCGCACAATGCGCAGGCTGCGCCATTGGTGTCTCCGGCGGCGGCGGTATTGGTGTCTATGGCGGCGGCACCATTGGTGTCTCCGGCGGCGGCAGTATTGGTGTCTCGGACGCCGGCATTAGAGCTTAATGCACCCGGGTGTACGCCGGCCGGCACCTCGCCAGCAAGCGGCCCCTCCGTCAGTTGCACGCCCGCCGTTGGCGGTGCCTCAACATTAGCCGAGCTCGATGGCATCATGGTAACTAAGCCTCTCGGCCGAGGACTTCATCTCCTTGCCTTTGACTAGGCATCCCTGACGCCCTACATGTTTTCGCAAGGCGCCGCCGACGTTCCTTGCACTCTCCTGCACTTCGTGGGCGGCGAGTTGGTCGATGTCGCCAAGGGCAGAATCGTTCAACTGGGCAACCCCGTGTTCCACGGTAATCCGATGCCACCCACAATGTATAGGGTTGAAGTGATTCGGGTGCTGCCAGGCTGCGACGAGCTATTACCTCCGATTCGACCTGCTGGGGCCGACGAAGAAGATGAGATGACCCTCAGCGCCTGCGTAAGCTGGCCCCTGCTTTGGCCTAAGAGCCAGATTCCGTTGGGGGCGGGGGACGCCACCCCACAGACAAGAACGCCAGTCGTGCCGGCGCCAAGCCATGGCAAGAACGCTGCAACGCTACTGGACATGCCCGGCATCCCTATGGCACAGTATCCGGACATGCCCGACATCCCTATGGCACAGTATCTGGACATGCATATGGCACAGGATCCGGACGACGACGACAACGACGATGCTACATTTACCAACATCGATAAGTACTTTGCCGAACATGGGTACGGTGACGAGTTCTGTGGGCCTCCTTCTCAAGAACCCCAAACAAGACGACCGCGATCTAGCTGGTACAGCAGAGAAACCCAATTGCAACAAGCGTCGTCTGGCGTTCAGTTCTCAGGAGACGCCTCCAGCTGCCGTCTTCACCGAGCCTCAGATAGCGGAGGTGCCAAATATTATCAGCCCCAACACACTCAAGAAGGCGGTCTATGAGCAGAACTCGGTCCCATTACAGCAGATCAAGAAGAAGGGCCGAAAACGGCAGACTAAAAGGGCGCGGGTGCGAGCCAGCCAGCACCGAGTATGATCCGTGCTCAGGACGGGCCACCTTCACCTAAGGATGTCTCGAGGAGGGTGCATGTGGCGGGTAGGGCGATGCTACCGACAAATATGCCCAATGCTGCAACCGGTGCTATGCGGAGTCTGCACGACAGTGTTCTTTCTTTGGAGAAGCGGCGTCTCAGAGAGAATGATGTGGCATACCCAGTTTTCGTGGCCAAGGTGCCAGAGGGCAAGGGCTTTGTGGATGGCGCCACCGGGGGTACGATCATCCTGCGGTTTGATGACATCTTTGCTATGTTCAACCTTCATCCGCTGCACAACACCTTCGTTCGGCTGTTTTCGCTGAGTATGGAGATGCGGATCATTAGAGACAAGACCCCGGACATCGTGATCGTCGACCCCTTCTACATGCGTGCCAAGCTCTTGAGCAGCGCTGGGGACGCCAAGTCGCGAGTTCACACCTTGAAGACGTCATTCTGGCAAACCCAGATAAGGATAACTTCCTTGTGGCTTACTTTCCCGAGTAAGTCATCCCTTAACCACCCCGTAACATATGATTTCTTAGATTTCGATTGTTCTTTTTTTTCTATCATCCCGTGTTCTGTGCAGTGACACACATTGCACACTCATCCTCTTAAGCCCAAAATATTCCATGGCCACGTATTTTGACCCGAACTGTAACTCCAAGATAGACTACACAAATATCAAGAAAGTTCTTGATGATGTTCTCCCCGGCTACGCCAAATCTGGAGGCACCTTCACTAGGGCAGTTCGTAAGTATGGCAAGCACGTGTTCACCCACAATACGATGTTTTGCTACGTCAAGCAGCCGCCTAGCGGTCAGAAGGATGCCTACTATGCCCTCAATCACATGCGAGTGATCGTAAGGGACCATCATCACCTTCTGCTACCAAATAATCTCAAAGATTGGGCCGCGAGCTTGTCGGCAATCCAGGACGCGGACATCAGACAAGAATTCTTTCGCATCCAGTTGGAGTTTGCGGACATCATCCATCAAGATGTCCTTCATACCTCAGGGCAGTTCTTCCTCAGATATCAACCATCCAACATTGAGATAGACGGAATGCTACAAATGCAGGCTGACAACGCCCGCGATTTCATGACCATCACGACAGACGATGGCTTCATCCACGCTCCTGTCCATGAGTCGAGTCGAAAGTAGTGATGTGTAGTTCTGAAACATTGATTGGCTCATGTTGTAATTAAACTTTAATGAATTGTATGTCTCTTTGGTTTGGACAGTCGTTCAACTTAGATGTAATCGATGCTATTGATTAGTAGGACCATGAATCGTGCTATTAATGTCTTGCTTTTCTCTTCCGATCCTTTTGTTGCATACTTATATATTGCTTATGTATGTATTTTCTGTTGTTTGGCTTGTGCATAGAGATGCCGTCGTATGTCGTGTACAAGGGTAAGGTTCCCGGAGTCTACGACGACTGGGAGGAGTGTCAGAGACAGGTTCACCGTTTCAGTGGTAACAGTTACAAAGGGTACACCACTAGGGCAGAGGCGGAATCTAGATACGCCCGCTATCTAGCGGGAGAGAGGAGGGAGCGTTGGAGGAACCGGATGAAGACCAGTTTCATCGCGATGATGCTCATCATGATGACCGCAGCTCTCTTCTATGTGATGGTAGTTTAGATGATCGATGTCGACTTGTAATGTGAAGACAAACTCAATACTCGCGGTCTCAGGACTTGTAATGTTTTATCTTTGTTCGGTCTTTTGAATTCGGAGACTAATATGATGAATTGTATTCGGAGACTAATATTCTATTGTATTCGATGAATCTGCTCTTGCTGTGTGCTACTGTCTATATTCTGTCAAATAATATATTTTGTAACCTGTGCAAAAATCAGAAAAGTAAAAAAAACTAATATTCATACTAATGGTGCATCACTACAGAGTGCACCATTAGTATGCCAAAGTATACTAATGGCGCATCACCAAACAGTGCCTCATTAGTGTGCCAAGTACTAATGGCGCATCCATCCGCAGTGCGCCATTAGTGTGCCAAAGCACATGGTTAAATATGGCCCCTGGGAGGCATACTAATGGTGCATGGTGTTATATACTAATGGCGCACTGGGTGGTGCGCCATTAGTAATAAATACTAGTGGCGTGATACTAATGGCACACCAGTGATGCGCCATTAGTAGGCAAAACTGCTGCGCCATTAGTAGGCCTTTTCCTAGTAGTGCGCCCTTAGTTGTTTATCACCAGCGCGGAGCATAATGCTTCCGCTTGTGCACGGGCATAGCCGCTCCTCGGCAGTGTCGACGGCCAGCGCGAAGCATGGTGCTTCCACTTGTGCGTGGGATGGGGGCCGCCCTCCGGGAGGAGCCCCTAGGGCATGTACAGCCCCGCCTTGACACGTGGCTTGCACGACAGGGCTGCGAGGTGTATCTGGGCACTCACGAGCCAGCGCGGGACTCACGAGGGCCTACCTCAAGGCGGGTTGCGCCTGGTCTTGAGTCTTGGTGACTGTGTGTTCCTACAAGGCAGTTAGGTGCAAGCACTCTAAGTCCTCAGGTCCCGGCCCTTGAGCGAGCTCAGCCGCCGCTGGTATGCCAGGTCGCGATGCCGTGGTCAAGGCCAGGGGTGAGGGCTGGAGAGCCAATAAGAGCTCCTGAGTCATGATGCTCAGGAGCCCCCCTTTTAACGCGCAAGCGGATTGCACGGGGTGAATATATCCACGGCGGGTGGCAATCGAGCAGGCGATAATCGTAGGAAGGTTAAGCAGGGAAGGCAGGAAGATACATGCCACTGGGTCTGGCCCGAGCGACTTGGGGATGATGTAGCCGGAAGGGTGCCCCCCAGCAAGGCAAGCTAAGACATGAGCAAAAGGGATACATGCCACAGCGACAGACCCACGCGGCCTGGGAATAATGCAGCCCAAGGGGCGCTCCCAGCTTAAACGAGCTTGGAAGATGTCACCTGGTTCTGTAGGCGAAGGAGAGTTGGTGCAGCTGAAGGCGTGCGTCGAAGAAAGGACTCCTCATGAGCCACCGGAGCCCTGAGCCTCGGAAGGCTCTGGGGGCTCAGGAGGCTCCCCAAAGACCGTCTCCGTTTCCTCTAGGACGGCGCGGTATCTGGCCTCTTGAGCCGTCAGGTCACGCCGCATGTTGTGCTGATAGGCCGACGCCACGCTTGGCAAGCCGAGGGGCATGCGAACGTAGCTGTGTGGTGGGCCCTCGCAATGGCCCACACGCGAAGGCCAGAAGCGCTCCTGAGACACGACCCTGTTGAGCCCTGGGATGTCGATGCAGACGCGCAGCTCAGCACCCTCGCTTGGGTGGTGAGCTGCACCCTGTGAGCGGCTAGCGCCATGCATGGCTCTTGCGTCTTGCAGTTCCTGTGTGGTCTTGGCGATGAACTCCTGAGTGGTGGCACCCCTTGCTCTATGTTCTCATGAGGAAAACATGTCGCGTAGCACGCCTCCAAGTGGTGCCCAAGAGCCTCCCTTGTGAGGTTGGCAAGGCCTGACGCCCTCCAGAAGAGAGCCCCGAGCCCTGCCCGAGGAGGGTGCTGGGCGTGCCTTCCTATGCGATGGAGGGAGGCGCCCCTGGGACGGACGCCGATCCTGTCGAGGCTCCCGCCGTGACATCATCCTCCTGAGGTCCTGCGCGGCACATCTGCCTCTTCTTGGGGATGGCTGTTACGCCCTCGATGCGGCTATATCTCCCATGTGTCGAAGCACGACTTAGAGGCATAACCGCATTGAAAGCAATGTCGCAAGTGAGGTAATCTTCACACAACCCATGTAATACATAAGGGAAAAGAATACATAGTTGGCTTACAATCGCCACTTCACACAATTACATGAATAAAGCATTACATCATCCAGATACAATCAAGGTCTGACTACGGACCAAAATAAAAGAAGAACCCCAAATGCGACAAGGTCCCCGATCGACCCCAACTGGGCTCCATTACTGATCAACTAGAATGAGTCAACACAAAGGACAACATCTTCATCGAGCTCCTCCTGAGTTTGGTTGCGTCATCTGCACGGACTCAACGGCACCTGCAAACTAGTTTTGGAAGTATCTGTGAGCCACGGGGACTCAGCAATCTCACACCCTGGCGATCAAGACTATTTAAGCTTATGGGCGAGGTAAAAGGTATGAGGTGGAGCTGCAGCAAGTGACTAGCATATATGGTGGCTAACATACGCAAATGAGAGTGAGAAGAGAAGGCAAAGCACGGTCGATAAAAGTATGATCAATAAGTGATCCTAAAACAACCTACGTCAAGCATAACTCCAACACTGTGTTCACTTCCCGGACTCTGCCGGAAAGAGACCATCACGGTTACACACGCGGTTGATGCATTTTAATTAAGGTCGACTTCAGGTTTTCTACAACCGGACATTAACAAATTCCCATCTGCCCATAACCGCGGGCACGGCTTTCGAAAGATCAATCCCTGTAGGGGTGTCCCAACTTAGCCCATCACAAGCTCTCACGGTCAACGAAGGAATAGACCTCCTCCCGAGACATTCCGATCAGACTCCGTATCCCGGTTCTACAAGACATTTCGACAGGGTAAAACTAAACCAGCAACACCGCCCGAATGTGCCGACAAATCCCGATAGGAGCTGCACATATCTCTTTCTCAGGGCACACCGGATTGTCTAAACTTTCGGTAGGCCAGCCCAGAATTGCCCCTGGTGGCCACCGGCGGCTGACAAGTGAAGGAAATATGCCCTAGAGGCAATAATAAAGTTATTATTTATTTCCTTATATCATGATAAATGTTTATTATTCATGCTAGAATTGTATTAACCGGAAACATAATACATGTGTGAATACATAGACAAACTTAGTGTCACTAGTATGCCTCTACTAGACTAGCTTGTTAATCAAAGATGGTTATGTTTCCTAACCATGAACAATGTGTTTTTATTTGATTAACGAGGTCACATCATTAGTTGAATGATCTGATTGACATGACCCATTTCATTAGCTTAGCACCCGATCGTTTAGTATGTTGCTATTGCTTTCTTCATGACTTATACATGTTCCTATGACTATGAGATTATGCAACTCCCATTTACCGGAGGAACATTTTGTGTTCTACCAAATGTCACAACGTAACTGGGTGATTATAAAGGAGCTCTACAGGTGTCTCCAAAGGTAGATGTTGGGTTGGCGTATTTTGAGATTAGGATTTGTCACTCCGATTGTCGGAGAGGTATCTCTGGGCCCTCTCGGTAATGCACATCACATAAGCCTTGCAAGCATTGTGACTAATGAGTTAGTTGCGAGATGATGTATTACGGAACGAGTAAAGAGACTTGCCGGTAACGAGATTGAACTAGGTATTGGATACCGACGATCGAATCTCGGGCAAGTAACATACCGATGACAAAGGGAACAACGTATGTTGTTATGCGGTCTGACCGATAAAGATCTTCGTAGAATATGTAGGAGCCAATATGGGCATCCAGGTCCCGCTATTGGTTATTGACTGGAGATGTGTCTCAGTCATGTCTACATTGTTCTCGAACCGTAGGGTCCGCACGTTTAACGTTACGATGACAGTTATTATGAGTTTATGCATTTTGATGTACCGAAGTTAGTTCGGAGTCCCGGATGTGATCACGGACATGACGAGGAGTCTCGAAATGGTCGAGACATAAAGATTGATATATTGGAATCCTATATTTGGATATCGGAAGTGTTCCGGGTGAAATCGGGATTTTACCGGAGTATCGGGAGGTTACCGGAACACCCCGGGAGCCATATGGGCCTTAATGGGCTTTAGTGGAAAGGAGAAAGGGGCAGCCCAAGGTGGCCGCGCGCCTCCCCCCTCTCCTAGTCCTATTAGGACTAGGAGAAGTGGCCGGCCCCCCTCTCTCTCTTTCCCCCTCGGGGAATCCTAGTCCAACTAGGATTGGGGGGGAGTCCTACTCCCGATAGGAGTAGGACTCCTCCTGGCCGGCCGCACCCTCCCCCTTGGCTCCTTTATATACGGAGGCAGGGGCACCTCTAGACACACAAGTTGATCCACATGGTCGTTCCTTATCCGTGTGCGGTGCCCCCTGCCACCATATTCCACCTCGATCATATCGTTGTAGTGCCTAGGCGAAGCCCTGCGTCGGTAGAACATCAAGATCGTCATCACGGTGTCGTGCTGACGGAACTCTTCCCCGAAGCTTTGCTAGATCGGAGCCCGGGGATCGTCGTCGAGCTGTACGTGTGATAAGTACTCGGAGGTGCCGGAGTAACGGTGCTTGGATCGGTCGGATCGGGAAGAAGACGTACGACTACTTCCTCTACGTTGTGTCAACGCTTCCGTTGCGATCTACAAGGGTACGTAGATCAGACTCTCCCCCTCGTTGCTATGCATCACCATGATCTTGCGTCTGCGTAGGAATTTTTTTGAAATTACTACGTTCCCCAACAGTGGCATCCGAGCCTAGGTTTTATGGTTTGATGTTATTTGCACGAGTAGAACACAAGTGAGTTGTGGGCGATATAAGTCATACTGCCTACCAGCATGTCATACTTTGGTCCGGCGGTATTGTTGGACGAGACGACCCGGACCAACCTTACGCGTACGCTTACGCGAGACCGGTTCCCCGGACGTGCTTTGCACACAGGTGGCTTGCGGGTGACTGTCTCTCCAACTTTATTTGAACCGAGTGTGGCTACGCCCGGTCCTTGCGAAGGTTAAAACGGAGTCTATTTGACAAACTGTCGTTGTGGTTTTGATGCGTAGGTGAGATTGGTTCTTACTTAAGCCCGTAGCAGCCACGTAAAACTTGCAACAACAAAGTAGAGGACGTCTAACTTGTTTTTGCAGGGCATGTTGTGATGTGATATGGTCAAGACATGATGCTAAATTTTATTGTATGAGATGATCATGTTTTGTAACCGCGTTATCGGCAACTGGCAGGAGCCATATGGTTGTCGCTTTATTGTATGCAATGCAATCGCGATGTAATGCTTTACTTTATCACTAAGCGGTAGCGATAGTCGTGGAAGCATAAGATTGGCGAGACGACAACGATGCTACGATGGAGATCAAGGTGTCGCGCCGGTGAGGATGGTGATCACGACGGTGCTTCGGAGATGGAGATCACAAGCACAAGATGATGATGGCCATATCATATCACTTATATTGATTGCATGTGATGTTTATCTTTTATGCATCTTATCTTGCTTTGATTGACGGTAGCATTATAAGATGATCTCTCACTAAATTATTAAGAAGTGTTCTCCCTGAGTATGCACCGTTGCGAAAGTTCTTCGTGCTGAGACACCACGTGATGATCGGGTGTGATAGGCTCTACATTCAAATACAACGGGTGCAAAACAGTTGCACATGCGGAATACTCAGGTTATACTTGACGAGCCAAGCATATACAGATATGGCCTCGGAACACGGAGACCGAACGGTCGAGCGTGAATCATATAGTAGATATGATCAACATAATGATGTTCACCAATGAAACTACTCCATCTCACGTGATGATCGGACATGGTTTAGTTGATTTGGATCACGTGATCACTTAGAGGATTAGAGGGTTATCTATCTAAGTGGGAGTTCTTAAGTAATTTGATTAATTGAACTTAAACTTATCATGAAACTTAGTACCTGATAGTATCTTGCTTGTTTATGTTGATTGTAGATAGATGGCTCGTGTTGTTGTTCCATTGAATTTTAATGCGTTCCTTGAGAAAGCAAAGTTGAAAGATGATGTTAGCAATTACACGGACTGGGTCCGTAACTTGAGGATTATCCTCATTGCTGCACAGAAGAATTACGTCCTGGAAACACCGCTGGGTGCCAGGCCTGCTGCTGGAGCAACACCAGATGTTATGAACGTCTGGCAGAGCAAAGCTGATGACTACTCGATAGTTCAGTGTGCCATGCTTTACGGCTTAGAATCGGGACTTCAACGACGTTTTGAACGTCATGGAGCATATGATATGTTCCAGGAGTTGAAGTTAATATTTCAAGCAAATGCCCGGATTGAGAGATATGAAGTCTCCAATAAGTTCTATAGCTGCAAGATGGAGGAGAACAGTTCTGTCAGTGAGCATATACTCAAAATGTCTGGGTAAAATAATCACTTGATTAAATTGGGAGTTAATCTTCCAGATGATTGCGTCATTGACAGAATTCTCTAATCACTGCCACCAAGCTACAAGAGCTTCGTGATGAACTATAATATGGAAGGGATGAACAAGACTATTCCCGAGCTCTTCGCAATGCTGAAAGCTGCGGAGGTAGAAATCAAGAAGGTGCATCAAGTGTTGATGGTTAAGAAAACGACTAGTTTCAAGAAAAAGGGCAAAGGGAAGAAGAAGGGGAACTTCAAGAAGAACGGCAAGCAAGTTGCTGCTCAGGAGAAGAAACCCAAGTCTGGACCTAAGCCTGAAACTGAGTGCTTCTACTGCAAGCAGACTGGTCACTGGAAGCGGAACTGCCCCAAGATTTGGCGGATAAGAAGGATGGCAAGGTGAACAAAGGTATATGTGATATACATGTTATTGATGTGTACCTTACTAATGCTCGCAGTAGCACCTGGGTATTTGATACTGGTTCTGTTGCTAATATTTGCAACTCGAAACAGGGACTACGGATTAAGCGAAGATTGGCTAAGGACGAGGTGACGATGCGCGTGGGAAACGGTTCCAAAGTCGATGTGATCGCGGTCGGCACGCTACCTCTACATCTACCTTCAGGATTAATATTAGACCTAAATAATTGTTATTTGGTGCCAGCATTGAGCATGAACATTATATCTGGATCTTGTTTAATGCGAGACGGTTATTCATTTAAATCAGAGAATAATGGCTGTTCTATTTATATGAGTAATATCTTTTATGGTCATGCACCCTTGAAGAGTGGTCTATTCTTGTTGAATCTCGATAGTAGTGATACACATATTCATAATGTAGAAGCCAAAAGATGCAGAGTTGATAATGATAGTGCAACTTATTTGTGGCACTGCCGTTTAGGTCATATCGGTGTAAAGCGCATGAAGAAACTCCATACTGATGGACTTTTGGAACCACTTGATTATGAATCACTTGGTACTTGCGAACTGTGCCTCATGGGCAAGATGACTAAAACACCGTTCTCCGGTACTATGGAGAGAGCAACAGATTTGTTGGAAATCATACATACAGATGTATGCGGTCCGATGAATATTGAGGCTCGTGGCGGATATCGTTATTTTCTCACCTTCACAGATGATTTAAGCAGATATGGGTATATCTACTTAATGAAACATAAGTCTGAAACATTTAAAAAGTTCAAAGAATTTCAGAGTGAAGTGGAAAATCATCATAATTAGAAAATAAAGTTTCTACGATCTGATCGTGGAGGAGAATATTTCAGTTACGAGTTTGGTGTACATTTGAAAAATTGTGGAATAGTTTTGCAACTCACGCCACCCGGAACACCACAGCGTAATGGTGTGTCCGAACGTCGTAATCATACTTTACTAGATATGGTGCGATCTATGATGTCTCTTACTGATTTACCGCTATCGTTTTGGGGATACGCTCTAGAGACGGCCGCATTCACGTTAAATAGGGCACCATCAAAATCCGTTGAGACGACGCCTTATGAACTATGGTTTGGCAAGAAACCAAAGTTGTCGTTTCTAAAAGTTTGGGGCTGCGATGCTTATGTGAAAAAGCTTCAACCTGATAAGCTTGAACCCAAATCGGAGAAATGTGTCTTCATAGGATATCCAAAGGAAACTATTTGATACACCTTCTATCACAGATCCGAAGGCAAGACTTTTGTTGCTAAATTCGGAAACTTTCTTGAGAAGGAATTTCTCTCGAAAGAAGTGAGTGGGAGGAAAGTAGAACTTGATGAGGTAACTGTACCTGCTCCCTTGTTGGAAAGTAGTACATCACAGAAAACTGTTTCTGCGACACCTACATCAATAAGTGAGGAAGTTAATGATAATGATCATGAAACTTCAGAACAAGATACTACTGAACCTCGTAGATCAACCAGAGTAAGATCCGCGCCAGAGTGGTACGGTAATCTAGTTCTGGAAGTCATGCTACTAGATCATGATGAACCTACGAACTATGAAGAAGCGATGGAGAGCCCAGATTCCGCAAAGTGGCTTGAAGCCATGAAATCTGAGATGGGATCCATGTATAAGAACAAAGTATGGACTTTGGTTGACTTGCCCGATGATCGGCAAGCAATTGAGAATAAATGGATCTTCAAGAAAAAGACTGACGCTGACGGTATTGTTACTGTCTATAAAGCTCGACTTGTCGCAAAAGGTTTTCGACAAGTTCAAGGGGTTGACTATGATGAGACCTTCTCACCCGTAGCGATGCTTAAGTCTGTCCGAATCATGTTAGCAATTGCCGTGTTTTATGATTATGAAATTTGGCAGATGGATGTCAAAACTGCATTCTTGAATGGATTTCTGAAAGAAGAGTTGTATATGATGCAACCGGAAGGTTTTGTCGATCCAAAGGGAGCTAACAAAGTGTGCAAGCTCCAGCGATCCATTTATGGACTGGTGCAAGCCTCCCGGAGTTGGAATAAACGCTTTGATAGTGTGATCAAAGCATTTGGCTTTATACAGACTTTTGGAGAAGCCTGTATTTACAAGAAAGTGAGTGGGAGCTCTGTAGCATTTCTGATATTATATGTGGATGACATATTGCTGATTGGAAATGATATAGAATTTCTGGATAGCATAAAGGGATACTTGAATAAGAGTTTTTCAATGAAAGACCTCGGTGAAGCTGCTTACATATTAGGCATAAAGATCTATAGAGATAGATCAAGACGCTTAATTGGACTTTCACAAAGCACATACCTTGACAAAATTTTGAAGAAGTTCAAAATGGATCAAGCAAAGAAAGGGTTCTTGCCTATGTTACAAGGTGTGAAGTTGAGTCAGACTCAATGCCCGACCACTGCAGAAGATAGAGAGAAAATGAAAGACGTTCCCTATGCTTCAGCCATAGGCTCTATCATGTATGCAATGCTGTGTACCAGACCTGATGTGTGCCTTGCTATAAGTTTAACAGGGAGGTACCAAAGTAATCCAGGAATGGATCACTGGACAGCGGTCAAGAACATCCTGAAATACCTGAAAAGGACTAGGGATATGTTTCTCGTATATGGAGGTGACAAAGAGCTCACCGTAAGAGGTTACATTGATGCAAGCTTTGACACTGATCCGGACGATTCTAAATCGCAAACCGGATACGTGTTTACATTAAACGGTGGAGCTGTCAGTTGGTGCAGTTCTAAACAAAGCGTCGTAGCGAGATCTATATGTGAAGCGGAGTACATAGCTGCTTCGGAAGCAGCAAACGAAGGAGTCTGGATGAAGGAGTTCATATCCGATCTAGGTGTCATACCTACTGCATCGGGTCCAATGAAAATCTTTTGTGACAATACTGGTGCAATTGCCTTGGCAAAGGAATCCAGATTTCATAAGAGGACCAAGCACATCAAGAGACGCTTCAATTCCATCCGGGATCTAGTCCAGGTGGGAGACATAGAGATTTGCAAGATACATACGGATCTGAATGTTGCAGACCCGTTGACTAAGCCTCTTCCACGAGCAAAACATGATCAGCACCAAGGCTCCATGGGTGTTAGAATCATTACTATGTAATCTAGATTATTGACTCTAGTGCAAGTGGGAGACTGAAGGAAATATGCCCTAGAGGCAATAATAAAGTTATTATTTATTTCCTTATATCATGATAAATGTTTATTATTCATGCTAGAATTGTATTAACCGGAAACATAATACATGTGTGAATACATAGACAAACTTAGTGTCACTAGTATGCCTCTACTAGACTAGCTCGTTAATCAAAGATGGTTATGTTTCCTAACCATGAACAATGTGTTGTTATTTGATTGACGAGGTCACATCATTAGTTGAATGATCTAATTGACATGACCCATTTCATTAGCTTAGCACCCGATCGTTTAGTATGTTGCTATTGCTTTCTTCATGACTTATACATGTTCCTATGACTATGAGATTATGCAACTCCCGTTTACCAGAGGAACACTTTGTGTGCTACCAAACGTCACAACGTAACTGGGTGATTATAAAGGAGCTCTACAGGTGTCTCCAAAGGTAGATGTTGGGTTGGCGTATTTCGAGATTAGGATTTGTCACTCCGATTGTCAGAGAGGTATCTCTGGGCCCTCTCGGTAATGCACATCACATAAGCCTTGTAAGCATTGTGACTAATGAGTTAGTTGCGAGATGATGTATTACGGAACGAGTAAAGAGACTTGCCGGTAACGAGATTGAACTAGGTATTGGATACCGACGATCGAATCTCGGGCAAGTAACATACCGATGACAAAGGGAACAACGTATGTTGTTATGCGGTCTGACCGATAAAGATCTTCATAGAATATGTAGGAGCCAATATGGGCATCCAGGTCCCGCTATTGGTTATTGACCGGAGATGTGTCTCAGTCATGTCTACATTGTTCTCGAACCGTAGGGTCCGCACGCTTAACATTACGATGACAGTTATTATGAGTTTATGCATTTTGATGTACCAAAGTTAGTTCGGAGTCCTGGATGTGATCATGGACATGACGAGGAGTCTCGAAATGGTCGAGACATAAAGATCGATATATTGGAAGCCTATATTTGGATATCGGAAGTGTTCTGGGTGAAATCGGGATTTTACCGGAGTACGGGAGGTTACCGGAACCCCCCGGGAGCCATATGGGCCTTAATGGGCTTTAGTGGAAAGGAGAAAGGGGCAGCCCATGGTGGCCGCGCGCCTCCCCCCTCCCCTAGTCCTATTAGGACTAGGAGAAGTGGCCGGCCCCCCTCTCTCTCTTTCCCCCTCGGGGAATCCTAGTCCTACCGGGAGTTGGACTCCTCCTGCGCCCTCCTCCTGGCCGGCCGCACCCTCCCCCTTGGCTCCTTTATATACGGAGGAAGGGGGCACCTCTAGACACACAAGTTGATCCACGTGATCGTTCCTTAGCCGTGTGCGGTGCCCCCTGCCACCATATTCCACCTCGATCATATCGTTGTAGTGCTTAGGCGAAGTCCTGCGTCAGTAGAACATCAAGTTCGTCATCACGCCGTCGTGCTGACGGAACTCTTCCCCGAAGCTTTGCTGGATCAGAGCCTGGGGATCGTCATCGAGCTGTACGTGTGCTAAGAACTCGGAGGTGCCGGAGTAATGGTGCTTGGATCGGTCGGATCGGGAAGAAGACGTACGACTACTTCCTCTATGTTGTGTCAACGCTTCCATTGCGATCTACAAGGGTACGTAGATTAGACTCTCCCCCTCGTTGCTATGCATCACCATGATCTTGCGTGTGCATAGCAATTTTTTTGAAATTACTACGTTCCCCAACAACAAGTTGGACCAACACTTAGAGGAGCACTGGCCCGGGGGTTTAAAATAATGATGACCCTTGGGCGCGCGACCCCCAAGGGAAAAGAAAAAGCTAGGTGGCGAATGGTAAAACCAATGTTGGGCATTGCTGGAAGAGCTTTACTTAAGGTGAACTGTCAAGGGGTTCCCATAATAGCCCAACCGCGTAAGGAACGCAAAATCTGAGAACATAACACCGATATGACGGAAACTAGGGCGCCAAGAGTGGAACAAAATACCAGGCATAAGGCCGAGCCTTCCACCCTTTACCAAGTATATAGATGCATTAAATTAAATAAGATATATTGTGATATCCCAACAAGTAAATATGTTCCAACAAGGAACAACATATCCATGTTCCAACAAGGAACAAAACTTCAATCTTCACCTGCAACTAGCAACGCTATAAGAGGGGCTGAGCAAAGCGGTAACATAGCCAAACAACGGTTTGCTAGGACAAGGTGGGTTAGAGGCTTGGTTCAACAATATGGGAGGCATGATAAGCAAGTGGTAGGTATCGCAGCATAGGCATAGCAAAAGAGCGAGCAACTAAGCAAGCAAAGGTAGAAGTGATTTCGAGGGTATGATCATCTTGCCTGAGATCCCGTAAGGAAGAAGAATGAGTCGATGAAGAAGACAAATGGACGTAGACGAACGGGTCCTCACAAACACGACATTACCGGATCCAACCCGAAGAAGCAAACACCGGAAAGAAGCACACAACATAGTAAACAACCACCACATAGACATGGCATGATGTGCAAACAAGTATGATGCATGTCCGGTTTAATGAGGCATGGCATGACAAAGGGCACAAACAAAACTACAAGTTAAGTGTAGCTCAATATGCAACGAGTTGCATATTGACGGAACACCACATCAATTATTTAGTTCCATCTCGTTTATGTACCCAACAATATTAAATGTTGTTAAACATGGCAAGAGGGTGAAGCAAAATAAAACTACCTATCTAGTCAAGTTTAAATGAGGCCGGAAGCAACGAACAACAATTCCGGTAAGTCCCCATATGCATATATTAGGTTTGGTACTGTTCTGCCCTAAACACAACTTTAGAGGTATTAAACATGCAAAGTAAAGCCACCATGTTAAACTAGGCATTTTTCTACCCCATTTACATATAAAGATTATTAAAATCTGAGTTACAGTTATTAAGTTATGAATTAAATCATTTTACATGGCATAGGGGCAAATTTACCCAAACATCATTTTAGGCATTTTAACATGGCAAGAAAGTGGTATATTATTAATCTACACATAATTTTAAGCAAGTTTCATATATAGTTCTTTTTAATCTGATGCATAGTTTGGGAGTTATTAAATGCATGAAGATGAAGGCCTTTTCTGTAAAACTGCGTTCTCTGGAACAAATACTAAATTCGCAGGCGCTGGAAAAAAACATGATATCGGCCGAATCTGAAGGCTGGCCCAATGAACAGAGGGAAAAAAAGAGCCAGGGGCTGCTCACCCTGGGCCTTGGCCATCGGAGGTAATGGGCTGGGGTGCACTGGGCCGGATCTGGCCATCGGCTGGGCCTGGCGATGTGGAGAGGAGCCGGCTCGGGAGGAGCTGGGCCTTGCGCAGCGGTGGGACGAGAGGCTGCAGGCGCAGGCTTGCGTTCGTCCTCGCCTCCGTGATGCAGTACGTCAGCGGCGGACTTGTCGCGGGCTCCTGGCGACGGGGTCGGCAGGAAGCGGCCGGAACAGCCAGATCCGGTGCGCCTCAGCAGGGAACCGGCGGGTCTGGATGACGACGCGCACGGGACGACAGCGGCGGAGCTTGGCGACCAAGGCATGGTTCCTGCTCCTGGGCAAAGAAGAGAGAGAGAGGGACACTGAGCGATAGAGAGAGACGCACGGGAAGGAAGGGAGACGGGGAGAAGAAGGCGACGGTCCTAGGGTCACCGATGTGTGGCTCCAACAAGGGGAAGGAGATCAGGGGAGAGGAAGAGGGAGTCCGGCCTGGCGCCTCGGGATCGGGGCTCCCCTGTTCGAGCTCCTGGGCGCGTGCTCGCGCATGAGAGCGAGTGGAGGCTGGGCCTCGATTGACTGGATCGGGGCCAGGGGCGCGGCTACGCAGGGAGTCGGTTGGCTTGATGATGAAATTGAGGGGAGGAGGAGGTTGGCCTGGTTTGCAAATCGAGGAGGGGAATCGACTGGATGAATGGATCGGGAGGAGATGAAGTTGGTTGGCTGCGGGTGAGATCCCGATGGGGATTTGGGGAATAAGTGCGAAGGCGGCAGGGACAAGTGCCTAGAAGTTAGGGTTTGGCTAGTTTAGGTAGGGTTCATCTGCTATAAATAGCAACTAGGAATTGGTTAGGGGCTATCATGTCCCTATGATCGCAACCGAACGATCGCGAATAAAATAGCTAGGAAGCCCAAATAAGAAAACGGTGACGTTTTGTAGACGTTTGGGGATGATCCGGATCCAACGGTGACGACAGTCTGGGTCGGGTTAGGGACAACTTTCGGACACGCGCGAGGGGGGCTGCGGGCTGACGAGAGAGGTTAGGTTGGACCTGACGGTAGGTAGTGGGTTGTGTAGACGGTCTCGAGGTCAGAGAAGAGAAAAGAGAGGCCCGACGACTGTTTCTGGAGACCGAAAACGTCCGACGTTTGACCGACTATAATGTCGCTATAGTTATCCGTTGGGCTATCAAACGAACTCCGAATGTGATGAAACTTGGCAGGCGGGCTACAACATAACAAGACCGCACGCCAACTCTCATCCCATTCTGAGAACATTTTCCGGCCACTTCTCAAATAATATTTCGGACATGCCGCAGGCGCGTGCAAGTGTGGTTGGGCTCAGAACGGAGAACGGAAGGAACGGGGAGAACCCGGATGGATGCAAGTTTTGAAAACATGATGATGCAATGCACATGATGACAAGATATGCAATGCATGACACGCAAGCAAAGGCAACACCACAACAGCGAATAACTGGAGGACACCTGGCACATCGGTCTCAGGGCGTTACAACACTCCACCACTACGAGAGGATCTCGTCCCGAGTTGTATAATGGCACCGGAGGGAAAAACGGAAAAGAAAGAGAAGGGGTAAAAACTAAGTTGCTTCTTTGACAAACGAGTGAAACCAACGGACCTTGAGAGGTTAAACAAATTCGAGAAAAGAATACAACGAAGGTGAACAAAGTTGAAAACACTCCGTTAGAAAAGAGGGACAAAGGACATTGGGAAAAACCTTGAGGTTAAAGGGCAAGATATATATTGAAACCACTCCGGTTAAAACAAGATAGAGAAGGATTAAGAATGATATAATTTGGACAGCACTCCGACTATAAATGGAAGGAATTGAGCATGAATTTGACAAGATGAGGGGATACTTGATGAAATCACAACATACAGCCTCCAGAAGTATTGAATGCATGGAACAAGGGGTAAGAAAGATCTCAGACAGCACTCCGGTTGAGAAGATATGCAAGACTTGATAAGGCGAGAAGAACTAGAAGAGATTACACCACACTCCGGTTAGATGGATAAGCAAGAAAGGAACAAGGTCCTGACAAGAACAAAAAGAAAGGTTGAAGATAGCAACATCACAATGCCTCCGGAACGAAGGGAAACAATATCTTGAGAGAGGACGATTACAACAAATGCTAGAACGGAGTTGTTGGATTAACAACAAGAAAAGAACAAGGTTGTAGTGGGCTTATGGAGACCATCTCAAACTTTATGAGGTGAAAATTCTGCCACTAACGAAAACAAAAGATTGGATTGATATGAACTAGGAGGCGAGAAACTTATTTCGCCGGGAGGATAAATGAAGAACTTGGATCATTTATGAGCACCATTATAGCAACAATCCTTAGGGAAGGCTTTAGGTGAAATATAACCCAAGATAACTCCAATGACGAGATTGATGGATTTAAAATATCTCATTCTTGACAACATGTGAATCATGAAAACATGAACTCAAATTATCAAGAATGACATAATACCACCTCAAACGATACGGTTGAAAGAATTGCACTTTAAAATGCAAGATAAAGAATGCTTGAGTTCCTCTGAAAATAATCTTCATGAACACTTCGAGAAGGAATATAATCCTTGATGAACCATCATGTAGAACCTTCATGAGAACTCCGGAAATAAAAGAAATGATCAATCGAAATGGAGGATGAAAAGAA
Organism: Triticum monococcum; assembly: GCA_034509565.1. NCBI lineage: Eukaryota > Viridiplantae > Streptophyta > Magnoliopsida > Poales > Poaceae > Triticum > Triticum monococcum. Next base: position 395,267,278 of record CM067845.1, on the reverse strand, counting down.
TAAGGTTGAAGCCTTGCAATGTTTTAAATGAATCTCCGTGGTGATGTAATTGCGAGAGCTAGGAACTCCGGGAAAAGAAAAGATAGAGCATCTCGAACCCAGAATGTGATATGGTGCCCCTCCGGAATAAGAAATTAATCACTTGGATGAAACAAGAATAAGAATTACATTATGCTTATCCTTCACCAATTAAATTGATGACAATCAATGGATTTGGCATACTACTTATTCTCGTAGAAAGGATTAAGATAGATAATGCGCAAACTTGAGACAGTCTTGAACTAACCACCGGTGGGATAGAAATAACAAATGAATCGATACAATAAGAAAGGAAGAGAAATCTTGAACAATCCACCGGTAAGAATTGAAAAAGATTGAAGAAAAGGTAAAGAAACACCGGGAAGAATTATAAAATGAATGAAGAAGCTTGAGAGAATCTAGATACATGAGAATGAAGAGATCACGAGCCAATTAAAGATCACTTGCACGAAGCACCGGTAAAATTTGGAGAATGATAGCTGAAATCTGAGAATGAATAAATCTGAATTGATGGACTCCGGATGAACAAATTGAAAAGGCTCCTGAATTGCTCCATATGGATAAAAAGAATTCTCACAATCAAAAATAATTATGAGAGGATGGTAACAAGCTAGAATCACGAATCTTGAAGATAATGGAACAAGGTTGAGAGAAAAATCTTCTTCGGTCTTCCAATCTGAGAATGACGATGAGAAACACCACCATGAATTATTGAGGTACTCCAGAATTAAAATTGGAAAGGTTGAACCAACGATGAAAAGAATTTGAAAGATCTTGGAGAAAGACATTTGACTGATGATAAATCATTCTTACGTCACACTTCGAAAAGAATTTGATTATAACTCCGGAAAAAATAAGAAGAGTTAGGTAAGATCCTGGGAAAAGATCTATGGGTTAGGGCCCACTCAAAAGAAACACCGTAGAACGATTGCTTGGAAGAGAGATTGCACCGGTTGAATTAAATGGCTTGAATAAGATAACAATCTCGAAAGAGCTTGAAAGGATCTTGAATGACAAGACGAGCCTTTTGAGAAAACTTGAGCACTCCGGAACAAATGAATAGGGAGAAATGAATGGCTATGAGGTGCGCCGGCACGAGAAAAGCATTAAAATACGGAAAAGAATATGATCAACACTGAAAGCTTGAATTGGATCCATCGGAAAAGAAAACGATTGAAGAGTGACGAACTTGAAGCTCCGTTAGAATATTCATGAGAATCACCGGATAAGAATATTGATAGAAAAGAATGGAGAGACTTCACATCAATAAGAAGGATACTCGATTAAGAGATCTGAATCCTTGGGTAAAAACAAAGGGAGGGAGGGTGGGAAAAACAAAGGCAACTTGGAGACGGATGAAACAAACAACATTGAGAAAAACTTGAGTTGATCTTGCAGATGTTGAAATGATCGGATCCACTTTACAAGAAACACGCCGGTTAAAAGGATTCACATGACAAACTCGATGACCGAGAAGGATTAGTGTTCACATCAGGGTATGAGAACACCGCTTAGGAAAAGGTATGGAATCAACATTTGACATTGAAGCAACTCAAATACCACAACTCAAAACAAGACAAGGATTGGCTTGCAGAATAAGCCGGAACAAACATATGATAGAGATTTCGTCCGAAGTATTCGTGATGGGGCCTACATGGGCTCGATCGTACAGCACCATCATGTACAAGGCAGTGCACATGACATACAAAGTGTCCCCGAGTCGGCATAGCCAAGGACTCTTTAAGACACGACGAGACCATTGTAAAACCGAAGGTGAATAGACGGACCACTAGACGTCGAACCCCAATTTCATATCATACATCTGTCGGAAAGATATCCTAAGAGCTACTTGCATTCCCACCTATGAAACTCCCGAAACTTTCCAGTTACGCAATCAGGTGTTGGGGATACAGGGGAAGCATAATATCTCACCCAAACTAGCAAATCCTACATCCAGGTATATCCATCCTTCAACACATAACCAAGAAACCTTCGGAAATCGTCTACCTCAACCTTCGAAAAGCATCCGTTATACAAGTTATGGCAATACAACCGAACTCCCGCCCCAGTACTGGGTGGCGTCGAGGTTATCTCACCAACGAACTGCATAAAAGAGATTTTCGATGTCGGCGTACTAAACTCAGGTATTCCAGAACTGCAACAATAAAATTGTGACGACAACACCTCAGAGCTCAACTCCCCGGGACACTGCCACAAAACCCCTGACAGGAGGCACCAAGACAATGTTCTCGTCACAAAACCATTGGAACGATTCCAAGATACCCGCGTGATCCTAAAATTTTTTTTAGTGAAATTTGAGAAGAGAAGAGTCAAAACTCTACGTCAGGATGCCTTTCTAGAGCAATGAGGAGACTGGGAAGTAAAAAGAATTCCTAAACTTTCCGATATATAATTCCTAAATGACTCAAAACAATTTTCTAGACTCAACTCGGCTGCTAAAAACGATCAATCAGTGGGGGCTCCTAAGGTCGGGGAAGGCTCTGATTACCAACTTGTTACGCCCTCGATGCGGCTATATCTCCCACGTGTCGAAGCACGACTTAGAGGCATAACCGCATTGAAAGCAATGTCGCAAGTGAGGTAATCTTCACACAACCCTTGTAACACATAAGGGAAAAGAATACATAGTTGGCTTACAATCGCCACTTCACACAATTACGTGAATAAAGCATTACATCATCCAGATACAATCAAGGTCCGACTACGGAACCAAAATAAAAGAAGAACCCCAAATGCGACAAGGTCCCCGATCGACCCCAACTGGGCTCCACTACTGATCAACTAGAACGAGTCAACACAAAGGACAAGATCTTCATCGAGCTCCTCCTGAGTTTCGTTGCGTCATCTGCACGGACTCAACGGCACCTGCAAACTGGTTTGGGAAGTATCTGTGAGCCATGGGGACTCAGCAATCTCGCACCCTCGCGATCAAGACTATTTAAGCTTATGGGCAAGGTAAAAGGTATGAGGTGGAGCTGCAGCAAGCGACTAGCATATATGGTGGCTAACATACGCAAATGAGAGCGAGAAGAGAAGGCAAAGCACGGTCGATAAAAGTATGATCAAGAAGTGATCCTAAAACAACCTATGTCAAGCATAACTCCAACACCGTGTTCACTTCCCGGACTCTGCCGGAAAGAGACCATCACGGTTACACACGCGATTGATGCATTTTAATTAAGGTCGACTTCAGGTTTTCTACAACCGGACATTAACAAATTCCCATCTGCCCATAACCGCGGGCACGGCTTTCGAAAGATCAAATCCCTGCAGGGGTGTCCCAACTTAGCCCATGACAAGCTCTCATGGTCAATGAAGGAATAGACCTCCTCCCGAGACATTCTGATCAGACTCGGTATCCTGGTTCTACAAGACATTTCGACAGGGTAAAACTAAACCAGCAACACCGCCCGAATGTGCCGACAAATCCCGATAGGAGCTGCACATATCTCTTTCTCAAGGCACACCGGATTGTCTAAACTTCCGGTAGGCCAGCCCAGAATTGCCCCTGGTGGCCACCGGCGGCTGACAAGTTGGACCAACACTTAGAGGAGCACTGGCCCGAGGGTTTAAACTAATGATGACCCTTGGGCGCGCGACCCCCAAGGGAAAAGAAAAGGCTAGGTGGCGAATGGTAAAACCAATGTTGGGCATTGCTGGAAGAGCTTTACTTAAGGCGAACTGTCATGGGGTTCCCATAATAGCCCAACCGCGTAAGGAACGCAAAATTCGAGAACATAACACCGATATGACGGAAACTAGGGCGGCAAGAGTGGAACAAAACACCAGGCATAAGGCCGAGCCTTCCACCCTTTACCAAGTATATAGATGCATTAAATTAAATAATATATATTGTGATATCCCAACAAGTAAACATGTCCCAACAAGGAACAACATCTCCATGTTCCAACAAGGAACAAAACTTCAATCTTCACCTGCAACTAACAACGCTATAAGAGGGGCTGAGCAAAGCGGTAACATAGCCAAACAACAGTTTGCTAGGACAAGGTGGGTTAGAGGCTTGGTTCAACAATATGGGAGGCATGATAAGCAAGTGGTAGGTATCGCAGCATAGGCATAGCAAAAGAGTGAGCAACTAAGCAAGCAAAGATAGAAGTGATTTCGAGGGTATGATCATCTTGCCTGAGATCCCGTAAGGAAGAAGAACGAGTCCATGAGGAAGACAAACGGACATAGACGAACGGGTCCTCACAAACACGACGTTACCGGATCCAACCCGAAGAAGCAAACACCGGAAAGAAGCACACAACATAGTAAACAACCACCACATAGACATGGCATGATGCGCAAACAAGTATGATGCATGTCTGGTTTAATGAGGCATGGCATGACAAAGGGCACAAACAAAACTACAATTTAAGTGGAGCTCAATATGCAACCAGTTGCATATTGACGAAACACCACATCAATTATTTAGTTCGATCTCGTTTATGTACCCAACAATATTAAATGTTGTTAAACATGGCAAGAGGGTGAAGCAAAATAAAACTACCTATCTAGTCAAGTTTAAATGAGGCCGAAAGCAACGAACAACAATTCCGGTAAGTCCCCATATGCATATATTAGGTTTTGTACTGTTCTGCCCTAAACACAATTTTAGAGGTATTAAACATGCAAAGTAAAGCCACCGTGTTAAACTAGGCATTTTTCTACCCCATTTACATATAAAGATTATTAAAATCCGAGTTACGGTTATTAAGTTATGAATTAAATCATTTTACATGGCATAGGGGCAAATTTACCCAAACATCATTTTAAGCATTTTAACATGGCAAGAAAGTGGTATATTATTAATCTACACATAATTTTAAGCAAGTTTCATATATAGTTCTTTTTAATCTGATGCACAGTTTGGGAGTTATTAAATGCATGAAGATGAAGGCCTTTTCTGTAAAACTGTGTTCTCTGGAACAAATACTAAATTCGCAGGCGCTGGAAAAAAAACATGATATGGGCCGAATCTGAAGGCTGGCCCAACGAACAGAGGGAAAAAAGAGCCAGGGGCTGCTCACCCTGGGCCTTGGCCATCGGAGGTGATGGGCTGGGGTGCACTAGGCCGGATCTGGCCATCGGCTGGGCCTGGCGATGTGGAGAGGAGCCAGCTCGGGAGGAGCTGGGCCTTGCGCAGCGGTGGGACGAGAGGCTGCAGGCGCGGGCTTGCGTTCGTCCTCGCCTCTGTGATGCAGTACATCAGCGGCAGACTTGTCGCGGGCTCCTGGCGACGGGGTCGGTAGGAAGCGGCCGGAACAGCCAGATCCGGTGCGCCTCAGCAGGGAACCGGCGGGTCTGGATGACGACGCGCACGGGACGACAGCGGCCGAGCTTGGCGACCAAGGCATGGTTCCTGCTCCTGGGCAGAGAAGAGAGAGAGAGAGGGACACTGAGCGATAGAGAGAGACGCACGGGAAGGAAGGGAGACGGGGAGAAGAAGGCGACGGTCCTGGGGTCGCTGATGTGTGGCTCCAACAAGGGGAAGGAGATCAGGGGAGAGGAAGAGGGAGTCCGGCCTGGCGTCTCGGGATCGGGGCTCCCCTGTTCGAGCTCCTGGGCGCGTGCTCGCGCATGAGAGCGAGAGGAGGCTGGGCCTCGATTGACTGGATCGGGGCCAGGGGCGCGGCTACGCAGGGAGCTGGTTGGCTTGATGATGAAATTGAGGGGAGGAGGAGGTTAGCCTGGTTTGCAAATCGACTGGATGAATGGATCGGGAGGAGATGAAGCTGGTTGGCTGCGGGTGAGATCCCGATGGGGATTTGGGGAATAAGTGCGGCGGCGGCGGCAGGGACAAGTGCCTAGAAGTTAGGGTTTGGCTAGTTTAGGTAGGGTTCATCTGCTATAAATAGCAACTAGGAATTGGGTAGGGGCTATCACGTCCCTACGATCACAACCGAACGATCGCGAATAAAATAGATAGGAAGCCAAAATAAGAAAACGGTGACGTTTTGTAGACGTTAGGGGATGATCCGGATCCAACGGTGACGACAATCCGGGTCTGGTTCGGGACAACTTTCGGACGCGCGCGAGGGGGGCTGCGGGCTGACGAGAGAGGTTAGGTTGGACCTGACGGTAGGTAGTGGGTTGTGTAGACGGTCTCGAGCTGAGAGAAGAGAAAAGAGAGGCCCGGCGACTGTTTCCGGAGACCGAAAACGTCCGATGTTTGACCGACTATAATGTCGCTATAGTTATCCGTTTGGCTATCAAACAAACTCCGAATGCGATGAAACTTGGCAGGCGGCCTACCTACAACATAACAAGACCGCACGCCAGTTCTCATCCCATTCTGAGAACATTTTCCGGCCACTTCTCAAATAATATTTCGGACGTGCCGCGGGCGCGTGCAAGTGTGGTTGGGCTTAGAACAGACAACGGAAGGAACGGGGAGAACCCGGACGGATGCAAGTTTTGAAAACATGATGATGCAATGCACATGATGACAAGATATGCAATGCATGACATGCAAGCAAAGACAACACCACAACAGCGAATAACTGGAGGACACCTGGCACATCGGTCTCGGGGCGTTACAATGGCCTCCGGAGGGCCCTCTCTTCTGCTGTCGGGGTCGTCGATTACTGCAACTTGGAAGGCGCGCTTGAGGGAGCTCACTTCATCCCTTTCTTCACATGGGACCGTGATGACCCCGCCGCTTCCAGGCATCTTGAGGACGTTGTAGCCATGGCGGGTGACCGCCATGAACTTGGCCAGGGCCGGATACCCGAGGATGGCATTGTACGGCAAGCGGATGTGGGCGACATCGAAATCGATGAGCTCGGTGCGGTAGTTGTCGCATGTGCCGAAGTGATTGGTAGGAGGACCTGCCCTATCAGTGTGGTGGAGCCGTCGGTCCCTCCTGAGAAAGGTTTGGTAGGCTGGAGCTGCTCGTATGGCACTTGGAGGTTGTCGAATGTGTCGACAGATAGGACGTTGAGCCCTGCACCGCCGTCGATGAGGGTCTTGGTAACCTGCACATTGCTGATGACTGGGGAACACAACATCGGGAGGACGTCGGCGGTGGCTGGGCACTTGAGCTGATCTGCCAAGTTGAAAGTCATGGCGCACTGGGACCACCTGAGCGGGCGCACGGCCTCAAGCTTGGGGAGCACCACGTTCACCTCGCGAGCGAACCGTTTGAAGATGTGCTGAGAGGCTAGGGCCTGGGTGCCGCCCAAGATGCAGGCGATTGCACGCGGCTCATGGAAGCCCCCAGCCCACTCGTCCTGATGTTGATCGTCGTTCCTTCTTGGTGGCGGCAGCGGGAGAAGACCGGCGTTGCTTTGGGGGCGATCCTCACGAGACTAGTCCCTCCAGGCCCCCTCACGAGGATGGTCTTGCCAGTGGTCCTCACGAGGCCTGTTGCGCCATTCCTGGCATGGGCCATGGTCGTCCCAGCGTCCGTCTCCATGTCCTCCTCCATGGCCGTAGCCCTGGTCGTTGCGCTCGGGGCGTCGACCGTAACGTCCTTCTCGTATGGCTCTGAGCTCTTGGCAGTCGCTGGTGTTGTGGGTGTTCAGGTTGTGGAAGGTGCAAAACGGTCGACTGTTCTTGGATGACTCGGGCTAATCACTGCCCTGTTTGGTGTCGGGCTCCGCCGCTAGCACCGCGGCTTCCTTGTGCATTGCGTCCTTGGCCTTGGCTTTCTTCTCCTCTGTGCCCGCGGCTGGCAGCTCAAGGAGAGAGAGGTGCCCATCATCAGCTCTTGCACACTTGATCGCCAGGTTGAATAGCTCCTAAGATGTGTAGAGCTCCTCGTGGATAGCGAGCTCTTCCTTCATCTTGACGTCACGGACGCCGTTAGAGAACGCGGAGATGATGGCCTCATCCGTGACCTTGGGGATCTTGAGGCGGGTGTTGTTGAAGCGCTGGGTGTACTTCTGGAGGGTCTCCCCTGGCTGTTGCTTGATACGGCGCAGGTCGCCCACGACCGGTGGGCGGTCGCGAGTGCCCTGGAAGTTGGCGACGAAGCGTTCGTGCATCTTGTCCCAAGAGGAGATCGAGCCGTGCTGCAAGTTCAGGAGCCAGGAGCGGGCCCCATCCTTGAGAGCCATGGGAAACTAGTTTGCCATGACTTTCTCATTGCCGTTGGCTACTTCGATGCTCAGCTCATAGAGCTGCAGGAACTCCGCGGGGTCGGCGGTGCCGTCGTAGCGAGGAAGCAGATCCGGCTTGAACTTGCCTGGCCAGGCGACACTGCGCAACTCGGGGGTGAAGGCACGGCAGCCGGCCATAGTTATTGAGGCCCGCTTCAGAGGTGGAGCTTGGTCCTGATGAGATCCGCATGGTGCCACCATGGACGGCGCGCGGTCTTGACGACGCGGTGCGGGGAGCGCGGGTGCAGCTCCTCGTGGCCGACGGATCTCTTGGTAGCTTCCCTCTTCACGCGCAGGCACCGGGCGTGGTGGATCACACCGCGGGGCCGCGCGCCTTGGTGCCAAGGCGCCGTCCTTGGGCTGGGGTGGTGGAGGCGCGCCTCAGGCCTCGTCGCCCGTTGCCGGCTAAGGGTGAGGCAGAGATACGGATAGCGCTGGGGAGCCCCCTGCGGCGCGGACAAGCTCTGCAACGTGGTCGAGCCACTCCTCCTAGAGGTCGTCGACTAGGAGGTAGCGCAGGAGTTCGTTTCCAGCAAGGAGTCCGGCCCGCGCCTCCATGGGAGCATGGCGTGCATGGGACGAAGAACCGGCCGGGGTCAGCGATGGAGTGGCGGTGCAGTCGTCCTCCTGTACCGAAGGATGCAGCGAAGACGCTTGCTGCTCGTTCCCCACCAGGCCGGTGGCAGCGTTGGCGGCGGGAGATGGAGAACGACGAGGTGGACCGCCGATGGGGGCCATCTGAGCAACGCGGGCGGTGAGGGCAGCTCGACGCTCAGCTCGAGCACGGCGAACGTCCGCCATGGAGACGATGGGGCGACGGAGCGATGAACTAATGGAAGGGAAGCTACGGTGCAGACCTACCTGGCGCGCTGTCGGATTTCGGGTTTCGGCAGACCCTTAAGGTTCGAACACTGGGGTGCGCGCGGAAATCTCACCTTCAACCTCTCCGTCTCAATGGGATCTAAACTACTAAAAGAGCTGCACGAAAGACATAAGATTTATACTGGTTCGGGCCACCGATGTGTTGTAATACCCTACTCCAGTGTGTGGTGGATGGATTGCCTCCTAGGGCTGGTGAGGATGAACAATACAAGGAAGAACAGCCTCGCGAGGGTCTGTTCTTGGCTGAGGTGATGAACTGTTGTGAAGAGTTCGGTCACCCTCTCTCTCTCTATGCCTTTTCTCTCTCCCGTCGTCTGGACCGAACGACCAGGAATCGAACCCCTTGCTACGTGGGTGGCTGGTCCTATTTATAGAGGCCCTAGTCCTCTCCCCAAATATTGCGTGGGAAGGGATCCAACAATGGCGGGCTAATTTGAAGGGGGACAACGAGTACATCTATCCTGAAAAAAGCAGTCTTCGCCCGCCAAAGGCTCTGGTGATGACGCCGCGCTGGGCTCCATGGTAACCTCCATCTCATAGTCCTCCTGGCCTTGGTCTCGTTGCACCGAAGTGGCAACCTTTGCCTGATGCCTCGGTACTCCGCTAATACGCTTGCTCCCTTTGCACCAAAGAGGAAAGGGGGACGCTGCGCGCGCTGGCACCCGCCTGGTGCCCCGTGTCGTCATGGCTTGCGTCATAGGCACCTCGCGAGGTACCCCGCCTTGAACTCTCCGCCTCCTCACGAGCCAGCCTGACGAGGCTATGCCTGAGGATGCGCCGTGTCATCCACCTCGCGAGGCTTGGCCCCTCGCGAGGGTCTTGAGCCCCGTGTTGATGAAGATGGGCCGCGCTGGGCCCCCATTTGAGCCACGCCGCAGGCTGCAGGTAGGCAAGTCTGGGGACCCCTGTTCCTAGAACGCTGATAGTAGCCCCCGGGCCCAAGGTGCGCATAGACTTGGCCGTGCCGAGAGGTGAAAGGGCAAGGGCGAAGCGCCGCGGGCCCTAACAGCCTGCAGCCTTGGACGCCGCGTGGCGGTTGATTGGACGTGGCGCCTTAGCAACCACGCGAGTTGACAGGGGAGAGGTATCTTCCCAGACTTCGCCTTGCTTTCTCCGGTTGCTGCTCAGATCCCCTTTCTTGCGCCTCCCCTTTCTTCCTCCAAACTTCTAGATCTACTCCAGTTGCGCGACCTAGGAAGCCATGGCGCCTCGCAAGCCTCCGGCCGAAGCTTGGTATTCCCCTGCTCTGGACCCGCCGACTGTGTCCAAGGCCACTTTTACCCGGCTGTGCCGGATGGCGGCGGCGCAGGGCATCGTCGGGACGGAGGTGTTCAAGGTCGGCTCCGCCTCCCCTGAAGGTCGAGGGAGCACCTATTACCCTTTCTTCGTGGGCGCCATCGCAGCGGGCTTGGTGCCCCCCTTCTCCGAGTTCTTCTTCTCTGTCCTCCGCCACTACAACTTGCTGGCTCTGCATCTCCACCCCAACTCTGTCCTTCTCCTGGCGATCTTCGCCTACTACTGCGAGGCCCACGTGGGGGTGCAGCCCTCGGTGGCCTTGCTGCGCCACTACTTCTACATCCGGATTTCTGGCAGCTCTCCTTCTGCGCGCGCGAGCTTCGTCGCGCATGGCAGCACCATTACCATCTCGAATCCTGGGAAGAGGGTTGATGGCTTCCGGAGCAAGTGGGTCTTGGTTGACACCGGGCGCGTCCACCCTCGGCTGATCCTGCCCAAGGAGCAGGCCGTGAGCGCCAGTGACTGGTGCCGGGAGGAGCTCGCGGATCCCCGCGCGAAGCCGGTGTTGGAGAAGATGGATGCGGACTTGAGGCCAACCAACATGGCGACGGCGAAGTTGACTGGCGCATCACTGTTGAGGGAGTTCTTGGAGCAGCAGCTGGCTCCACTCCGGCAGTACTCTTCTCCGATGTGGAGGCCTCATCCGAGCCCCGTGCCTGCGGAAGAAGAGGACGTGGACACGGTTCTTCAATCTCTGGTCGGGAGCACGGCGGCAAGGTTGGAGGGCGCTCCCGAGCCCTTGTTTCTTCACAGCGACTGGGAGCAGGTGGTGAAGTCCATGCCCGTTTTCAACGGGGTCGGGCTCGTGCCCGTGGCGCCTTCTGAAGGACTGGTGGATGTGCCCTCCAGCGACTCCAGCGAGGAGGGGGGCGAAGAGGAGCGGGGAGAGGGGCCCAACTCCGGGGCGACTGACGGAGAGTCGAGGGCTCCCTTCCCTCGGCGCTCACCCCGCACTCTCCGCCTATCGCTGAGCGATGATGATGATGATGATGACGATGATGATGTGCTGGGTAGTGGGAGCTCGCCTTCGATCCCGAAGAAGGACAGGACCAGACTGGTCCCCCGCGGGCCTGCCCCTACCCCAGGGCAGTCCGCCGCCGCGCCTCCCGCTCCCAAGGTCGACCCTTCCAGTCGGCTGTTTGGCTTGAAGTTGGGCCGAAAGCTTCCCGAGCTCACCGGCGAGGACCCGTAAGCGCCTGATCCTTGTTCTCTTGTTTCTCATTCTGCAGACGAGGCCTGATGATTGCTTCTCTTGAGTAGGCGGGCGCCTTCGGCGAAGAAACTAAAACGGGCTCCTGAGGCTCCATCCGTGGCAGCGCCCCCGCCTGTGAAAGGGGGCGATCGCGGTGCGCGGGCTTCTCCTGGTCGGTTGCCCTCAGGGGCTCTGGCCATTCTGGCGGGGGCGAGCTCAGCCCCCACGGCCCAGGTGACTCCTGAGGTGTCCTCGTCTGGCGCCACTGCCACGGCTGGGGAGACGCAACGAACGCTGGCTCGGGATTCGGTAGCCTTGCCGCCGCCACCTTCTCCTCCCGTTTTGCTGGCCACTGCTCCCTCAGCTCCTCCTGTCGTCCTGGAGCGCGCCGAGGCTCCTCCGTCTTGGAGCATGCTGCTGCTGAACTGGACCGGCTGCGCCAGGACCTTCTCAGCGCCGACCCTCGCCTAGTGGCCGGGCGTCTGGAACTGGCTTCAGGGTGGATTCTGAAAGTGCAACTATCCCTGGGTGGTTTTGGTAATTTATAACAACATATAGCTCATTGAGCTAATGCTATTTCAAGATGATTATTTTAGGAAAGCTCAATGATTGGCATGGCATGGATGTGAAAGTGGAATCCTCAAAATGCTAAGGACAAAGAATTGGCTCAAGCTCAAAAGATCAAGACTCTTCATTTTATGTTTTAGTGATCCAAGATCACATTGAGTCTTTAGGAAAAGCCAATACTATCAAGGAGGGATGAGATGTTACTTAATGAGCCTCTTGCTTTATGTGCTTAATGATATGCTCCAAAATCCTCAGCCACTTTCCCATATCCACAAATGACCTAAACCCTAAGCCAAACTCGGTCATACCGATTCTTTCATTCCGGCGCCACCGAGTTTTACTTGTCATTTGCCACTGCCAAACCCTAGCAATTCGGTCCTACCGATAAGGATCTCGGTCACACCGAGATGGGGTTGCAAACTCTTTGTTTCCCTTTCGTAACTTTTCGGTCTCACCGAAAGAGCGAATCGGTCCCACCGAGAATGCAATGCAAACTCTCTGTTTCCTTCTTGTAACTTTTAGGTCTCACCGAAAGAGCAAGTCGGTCCCACCGAGTTTGCCTGACCAACTCTCTGGTTAGCTAATTGTCGAACTCGGTCTCACCGAGTTTGTGCGATCGGTCTCACCGAGATTACATTATGCCCAAACCCTAACCGAATCGGTCCTACCGAGTTGCATCTCAGTCCCACCGAAATTCCTAACAGTCACTAGGTTTACTATTTCGGTCAGACCGAGTTTTCTGATTCGGTCCCACCGAGATTGGAAAACTGTGTGTAACAGTTGGATTTTGTGTGGAGGATATATATACCCCTCCACCACCTCTTCATTCGAAGAGAGAGCCATCAGAACACATACACCATTCCTACTCATATGTTCTGAGAAAGAGCCACCTACTCATGTGTTGAGACCAAGATATTCCATTCCTACCATATGAATCTTGATCTCTAGCCTTCCCCAAGTTGCGTTCCACTCAAATCTTCTTCCCACTAGATCCAAATCCTATGAGAGAGAGTTGAGTGTTGGGGAGACAATCATTTGAAGCACAAGAGCAAGGAGTTCATCATCAACACACCATTTGTTACTTCTTGGAGAGTGGTGTCTCCTAGATTGGCTAGGTGTCACTTGGGAGCCTCCGACAAGATTGTGGAGTTGAACCAAGCAGTTTGTAAGGGCAAGGAGATCGCCTACTTCGTGAAGATCTACCGCTAGTGAGGCAAGTCCTTCGTGGGCGATGGCCATGGTGGAATAGACAAGGTTGCTTCTTCGTGGACCCTTCGTGGGTGGAGCCCTCCGTGGACTCGCGCAACCGCTACCCTCCGTGGGTTGAAGTCTCCATTAACGTGGATGTAGGATAGCACCACCTATCCGAACCACAGGAAAACATCCATGTCTCCAATTGCATTTGAATCCTCCAAACCCTTCCCTTTACATTCTTGCAAGTTGCATGCTTTACTTTCCGCTGCCAATAAACTCTTTGCATGCTTGCTTGAATTGTGTGATAATTGCTTGACTTGCTCTAAGATAGCTAAAATCTGCCAAGAACTAAAATTGGGAAAAGTCTAAGTTTTTAGTTGGTCAAGTAGTCTAATCACCCCCCTCTAGACATACTTTTGATCCTACAAGTGGTATCAGAGCTTTGGTTTCCATTTGCCTTGATCTCCATAGCTTTTGGTGGTCATAGCCTTGGTTTCACAACCTAGGAGAGTATGGCGTCTAGCAAGGGAAATTATCACCGTAGAGGTCCTTACTTTGATGGTACTAATTTTGCTAGTTGGAAGCATAAAATGAAAATGCATATCCTTGGACATAACCCCGCCGTATGGGCTATTGTTTGTGTTGGTTTGCAAGGTGAGTTCTTTGATGGGAGAGAACCAAACCATGAAGCTACCGCAGATGAGTTGAAGATGTTGCAATACAATGCTCAAGCTTGTGATATTCTCTTCAACGGATTGTGCCCCGAAGAATTCAACAAAATCAGCCGCCTTGAAAATGCAAAGGAAATTTGGGATACTTTGATTGATATGCACGAAGGTACCGACTCCGTCAAGGAATCCAAGTTGGATGTGCTCCAAAGTCAACTTGACAAGTTCAAGATGAAGGATGGTGAAGGTGTTGCTGAAATGTACTCTAGACTTGCTCTCATCACAAATGAGATTGCCGGCTTAGGAAGTGAAGAGATGACCGATAGATTCATCATCAAGAAGATCCTAAGAGCCTTGGATGGGAAATATGATACCGTGTGCACATTAATCCAAATGATGCCCAACTACAAAGATCTCAAGCCAATGGAAGTAATTGGAAGGATTGTTGCTCATGAGATGTCACTCAAGGATAAAGAGGAACTTCACAATAAATCAAGTGGTGCCTACAAAGCGTCATGTGAAGTCCCCACATCATCAAGTGAGAAAGAAAACTTCAATGAAGAATTGAGCTTAATGGTGAAGAACTTCAACAAGTTCTACAAGAGTAGAAACAAAGATACAAGCTTCAAGTCAAGGTCCTACAATGACAAAAGATCTTCTAGTCGAGAGCGAAACTGCTATAATTGTGGAAGACCCGGACACTATTCCAATGAGTGTACGGCTCCCTACAAGAGAAGAGAAGATTCTCCAAGAAGAAGAAGCAAAGAATCTCCACCAAGAGAGAGAAGGAGTACAGATGATCGTTATGAACGAAGATACTCACGGAGAAGCAAGGATTCGGAAAGGAAGGAAAAATCATCAAGGAGCTATACAAAACGAAGACATCAAGCTCATGTTGGTGAATGGGTATCCGGCTCCGACTCCGACAGCCACTCCGAGAGAAGTTATCACTCCGACTCCGAAGATACTCAAGATGAAGGTGTTGCCGGTCTAGCACTTGTGTCAACCAACTCCTACGACATATTTGACTCACCAAATGAAGGAATTGGAAGATGCTTCATGGCCAAAGGTCCTAAGGTAACACACCCCGAGTATGTTGACTTTAATAGTGATGAAGATGACTTGTTAGGTGATGATGATTTGCTTGTTAACAACTCTAGTGATGAGTACTATGATGAAACATCAATTAATCATGCTAAAACGAATGACAATGATAAGGAGAAGACTGAGGCTCTAACTAAAGAACTAAACACTCTTAAGTTAGCTCATGAAACTATCTTCGAAGATCATCGAGAACTTTTAAGAGCTCATGAGAAATTATGCTTTGAAAAGCTTAATCTTGAGCAAGAGCATGAGTTCTTAAAAGCAATCAATGATGATCTCCGCAAGAAAAGTTCTTCTCACATTGCCAAGCATTTACTTTTATCCACCTACATGCCTCAAGTCAAGACTAGTAACAAGAATATGAAAGATTCTTCCTCTAGTAGTAACAATGATCATGCTAAATCCAATATTGTTGCTTCTAGTAGTTCTCTTGATTCCACTAATGATTCTCTAAGCCAAGTTACACTTGAGCAAGAAAATAGCTTATTGAAGGGAATTATAGAGAAAGGTGTTTACAAGAGCCTTGCTGGAAGTAAGCAATTCGAGTAAATTGTGCACAAGCAAGGAATGCACCGGAAGAATCAAGGTGTTGGTTTTGAACGAAAGTTCAATGCCAATGGAGTTGAATGGGAAGAAGATCAATACCCCAAGACAAAGTTTGTTCCTCAACAAGAGAAGTATGATACTTCCTTCAAAGGAACACAAGCTCAAGATGATCTTCCACCACAAGACTACAAGCAAAAAGGCAAGGACAAGCTTCAAGAGGAGATTGATGCATTTGAAGAAGCTCCTAAGACCTTAGTCAAGTAGATTCCCAAGACTACTTCAAGTTCCACTACATCAAGTACGACTACAACTCCAAGGATTCCCATCAAGATGGTGTGGATCCAAAAGAAGAAGAACTAGAGAGTTCTTGAGGGTGACTCCGCCAACATATTTCATTCTCATCATTTTGGCAAGAACAAGTGCAATCAACTTCCACATCATGCACTAGTTCAAGGAGTCACAAACCCTCTTGTTGGTAAGACAAGGGACAAGGTAACCTAAAGTTTTCATGGACATCATCTTGTGTGTGCATCACTCTATGTCTATGGATATCCTTGTTTGTTCCTTGTGGGACTAACCCATGTAGGTATTGAAAGTGCAATTCACTCAAATGGATAGCTCCAAGTGATCTACATCAACATTGAGCATCCACATCTTCAACATCTACATGAAGTCATCATCGACAAAACCCAAGGTTAGTTCATCCCTCTTAGGGGGGATATCACATCTAGGGGGAGCTTTATTCTAAGACTTGGGCTAAAGCAACTCCAAAGATGTGAATACAACAATGCTTTATGTAAAAGTGGTAACCCCACTTGAGCTTAAAAGGTGAGTATGACCTATGATCAAGTGTTCTCACTTGACTCCTAAGTCAATATACTCATATATAGATGACCTAGTCATCGCAAATTGCTTGATAGATGCTAGAATTGGTTGTGCATGCTTTGCCACATATTTCATTTGCCATCTTATTGGGTGAGCATGTTGGTTGCATATTTTACTTATTCGAGGACATCCACTTATTGTTTTGATTGTTTGGCTTTCTTCTTTTGCCAAGTGGATGGACAAGAATGCCTAAGAACCTCCTCTAGCTATCTATGCTTTTCTCGTCTCAAACTCTATTCATGCTACATCACAAAACGTGATCAAGTCAGATTCAAACCACTCTGTGTGAGGAGCGCTCAGAGTCCCCGATTCGTCATAGACTTAAACTTCCAAAACCTCTTTATGAATCTCGGTCTGACCGATACTCCATTTTCGGTCCTACCAAGTTCATTAAGTTGATCGAGGTTTTCGATCTCGGTGCAACCGATTTGAACTTTTCGGTCACACTGAGTTGCAATAACTGCACACAGTTTTGCATCTCGGTGCCACCGAGTTGTTCCACTCAGTCACACCGACAGGGTCGGGCTATATATAGTGACGGGCAAAATTTTGGAAATTTCTCCGAAACCTCTTCGCCCGTGCGATAGCCTGCTCTTCCTTCGTGGTCTCCGGATCGTCTTCTCGCCGCCAGCAGCCTCCAGTCGCTGGTCTCCGCCGCCGTCAACGGAATTCTGCCCCGCCGTTGCCGCCGTAGCGAGTCTCCGCCGAACTAGGGTATGGACTCGATCTTTGTGCTATTCTCCACTCTGATTCCTAGCACATTGTGATCATCATGATTTTTTCCATGATTGAAACACTCCTATCCAGTCAATGAACTCGTAGATTAGGTTTAATTCGAAAATTTTAGGGTTAGGTTTCCGCCGAAACCATCTCGGACCCACCGAGTTGAAAAACTCGGTCCCACCGATTTGGCTTTTGCCATTACACAAGTGAAACTCGGTCTGACCAAGAATAACTTATCGGTGTGATCAATTTTGGAATTCTGTGAAACCCTAGCAGTCTCGGTGCCACCAAACTGTGACTTGGTCTGACCGAGTTCACCAGTTCTGGTGCCAAAACTGCTTCGGTGTCACCGAGTTTGAAAATCGGTACATCTGAGATGCTTTCTGTGGAAAACTAAAACTATGTTTTTGAATTAATCTTCTCCAAAAATCTCTGCTTTTTGTGATGCTCATCCACTCTATCTTATCCATAATCTATTCATAGGGTCAGCAGTCAGTTTGCAGCATGTCTGATCAAAGTGACAGCCAGAATGTGTCTGAGCAGCAAGTTGTGATGAGTGAGGGCACTAGCCCCTCAAGTTCTTCTGATGATGGCAGCAGGAGCACCCCCAGCAATCTGCCTAAGGCTGCCACACGTCAAAGGAAGAAGAGAACGTCTGATTCTGAGGATGAAGACTATGTGGCAAAGGAAGAGGCCACATCAAAGAGAGCTGAACCAGCTCAAGGAACAAAGCCAGGGCTGAAAATCAAAAGGCCAGCAGGCAGGCAGCCCATGTCTAAGGTTAGAGCTTCAACTGTGAAGCCTGAACCCACATAGCCAGTTGTTGCTGAGGGAAAAAAGAGGAAGGAAAGGGTCAAGAAGACTGTAGCCAGAGTGCTTGGGAAGGCCTCCATCATGGTAGATGAGGAGGAAGAAGAAGAAGAGGTTGCTGCACCAGCACCCAAGGCAGCCAAACTCATGGGAGACGCTATAAGGTCAGGAACAGCTGCATCCAAGCCCAAGGAAGCACCTAAGGCTGCATCTAAGCCTAAGAGTGCACCAAAGAGAAACACATGAAGCATCCCAATTGCGGAAAAGAACAAGGCCCCATTGCCTGAAGCTATCGAAGAAGAGGAAGAGAGTGTCCTTAGGAAGCTCAAGCCCAAGATCCCAGACCACAACGATGCTCATCCTATGGCTGAGGATATGAAGCTCAGGAGAGATTCAGAGCTGAGGAAATGGAGAGAAGCAGATCCGTATGCTTCCAGGAGAAGGACTGCCATGGATTATAGATTTCATACCAAGGAGCAGCAAGATTTCTATGAGACTGTTTTGCTTGACAAGAAGCCAATCGTTTGTGACATGAGATGGGTTGACTGGACCTACATCAAGGACAATGAAGAGTACTACCCCGGTGTATTTGACAGCTTTAGTGCATGTGGAGTTGCAGACTTTGTTGGGCAGAAGCTCACAAAGTAGAACGAGGAGCTGATCATGCAATTCTACTCCACAGCACACTTTTATCCGGATGGCAGGATCACATGGATGTTAGAGGGTACAAGGTACCAATCCACTGTTGAAGAATGGGCGAAGTTGATCAATGCCGCAGAGGAGCAAGCTGATGACTTGGACATTTATGCCAAGAAAAAGATGGATCACAACTCCATGTCCAACATGTACAAGGAGATCCCGAATGAAGCGCTCGACACGTTCAAGTTTGGCTCAGTGCACTATCTGCTCTCAGGATTGCCTACGATCAACTAGATCCTTAGGCACACCCTTCTGCCCAAATCTGGAGATCACAAGATGATCAGAGGTCACATGATCAACTTGCTTCATGTCTTTGACGTGCCTCAGAAATTCAAGGTCATGAGTCTCATTGTGGAAACAATCAAGAGGACAGCTGCAGACCAGAAGAGGAGTTGTGGGTATGCCCCACAGATTCAGGAGCTCATCAACTCCAAGATGGGCACGGGCGTGTATTTATTGGATAAGGAACACCTGCCCATCCGTCCAAATTTTGAGGATAACCAAGTGGTTATGACTGAGAATGAACCCTCATCTGCCCATGCACAAGCTCAGAAGGAGAAGGCGAGGAAGGAGAAAGCTGCCAGGATGCCTACTCAAGCGGAGGCATCTGATTACTTCTTGAAGACCAAACAAGAGCAGCTCGGTTACCTGATAGCGTCCACCCTGCGGATTGAGAAGAGTATAGCTACCCTGACTCAGAACCAGGCGAGCCTAGAGAGGATCATGGAACAGAGGTTCTATGACCTGGACATCAAAGTGACTGAGATACAGACTGCCGTGGAGCAGCTCCAGGACGATATGAACGAGAGAAGAGGCAGAACCACAACTGATGCTTTTGCCAGGGTGCCACGAGGTCCGAGGTCGTCTGCACTGCCTGTTGCTGACACTAGAGCTACAACATCTGCACCAGCTATAGCCTCCATTCCACCAGCTCCAGCATCCACCACAGCCTCAACTCCTACCACATCTACTGAAGGCTTCGTCCTTGGCGTGCTCCGGACTCCACCACCACCTGAAGATCAAGCCTGAGCGTCGACTTAGCACTATGCATTTTCTAGGAACTTTTTGGTAACTTGTTGCCAAAGGGGGAGAAAATGTATAGATCATAGGCTTCGAGAGAGTGTTGCTTTTATTCTCTCTTGTTTTATTTGGTGGTTTTTTGAACTTTGTTTGCTTGCGTGTGTGATACTATGTCATTATTCGTGAGACATCGCTGATCAAGTGTTTGATCATAAGCTACACTTAATGGTTGCTTAATGCTTGCTAAATATTATCATTCTATCTATCGTTTGTGATCATTCACTATTCTTGGTGATGAGTGCATGTATTTCAATCTTATCATTTTTGAGCGCTCCACCAAGATGTATGTGACATGGAAGAGTAACCCATGATTCTAACTCCTTGTGCATTTGCAGTCCAAAGCAAATTTTAAATATGCACAAATTTAGGGGGAGCTCTTACTTATCACATACTTCTCAAAGCGACGATGTATTTCATGATTATCATTATTTGTCGAAGCTTTGATCTATATGTTGTCATCAATTACCAAAAAGGGGGAGATTGAAAGTGCAACTATCCCTAGGTGGTTTTGGTAATTTATAACAACATATAGCTCATTGAGCTAATGCTATTTCAAGATGATTATTTCAGGAAAGCTCAATGATTGGCATGGCATGGATGTGAAAGTGGAACCCTCAAAATGCTAAGGACAAAGAATTGGCTCAAGCTCAAAAGATCAAGACTCTTCATTTTATGTTTTAGTGATCCAAGATCACATTGAGTCTTTAGGAAAAGCCAATACTATCAAGGAGGGATGAGGTGTTGCTTAATGAGCCTCTTGCTTTATGTGCTTAATGATATGCTCCAAAATCCTCAGCCACTTTCCCATATCCACAAATGACCTAAACCTTAAGCCAAACTCGGGCATACCGATTCTTTCATTCCGGTGCCTCCGAGTTTTACTTGTCATTTGCCACTGCCAAACCCTAGCAATTTGGTCCTACCGATAAGGATCTCGGTCACACCGAGATGGGGTTGCAAACTCTCTGTTTCCCTTTCGTAACTTTTCGGTCTCACCGAAAGAGCGAATCGGTCCCACCGAGAATGCAATGCAAACTCTCTGTTTCCTTCTTGTAACTTTTCAGTCTCACCGAAAGAGCAAGTCGGTCCCACCGAGTTTGCCTAACCAACTCTCTGGTTAACTAATTGCTGAACTCGGTCTCACCGAGTTTGTGCGATCGGTCTCACCGAGATTACGTTATGCCCAAACCCTAACCGAATCGGTCCTACCGAGTTGCATCTCAGTCCCACCGAAATTCCTAACGGTCACTAGGTTTACTATTTCGGTCAGACCGAGTTTTTTGATTCGGTCCCACCGAGATTGGAAAACTATGTGTAACGGTTGGATTTTGTGTGGAGGCTATATATACCCCTCCACCACCTCTTCATTCAAAGAGAGAGCCATCAGAACACATACACCATTCCTACTCATATGTTCTGAGAAAGAACCACCTACTCATGTGTTGAGACCAAGATATTCCATTCCTACCATATGAATCTTGATCTCTAGCCTTCCCCAAGTTGCTTTCCACTCAAATCTTCTTTCCACCAGATCCAAATCCTATGAGAGAGAGAGTTGACTGTTGGGGAGACTATCATTTGAAGCACAAGAGCAAGGAGTTCATCATCAACACACCATTTGTTACTTCTTGGAGAGTGGTGTCTCCTAGATTGGCTAGGTGTCACTTGGGAGCCTCCGACAAGATTGTGGAGTTGAACCAAGGAGTTTGTAAGGGCAAGGAGATCGCCTACTTCGTGAAGATCTACCGCTAGTGAGGCAAGTCCTTCGTGGGCGATGGCCATGGTGGAATAGACAAGGTTGCTTCTTCGTGGACCCTTCGTGGGTGGAGCCCTCCGTGGACTCGCACAACCGTTACCCTCCGTGGGTTGAAGTCTCCATCAACGTGGATGTAGGATAGCACCACCTATCCGAACCACAGGAAAACATCCGTGTCTCCAATTGCGTTTGAATCCTCCAAACCCTTCCCTTTACATTCTTGCAAGTTGCATGCTTTACTTTCCGCTGCCAATAAACTCTTTGCATGCTTGCTTGAATTGTGTGATAATTGCTTGACTTGCTCTAAGATAGCTAAAATCTGCCAAGAACTAAAATTGGGAAAAGGCTAAGTTTTTAGTTGGTCAAGTAGTCTAATCACCCCCCCTCTAGACATACTTTCGATCCTACAGATTCACTCTGATGCTTCGATCCGGGCGGCGCTGGTTCAGGCTTCGACGGCCTGTGACCTGGAGAAGCGGGCCGTCCTTGAGGCGAAGATTGCTCGTGACGCGGCCCTGGGGGAAGCGGTCAAGGCCCGCGACCGCTGCAAGGCGCTGGAGGACGAGGTGCAAGGCCTGCGGGGCCTACTTGTAGAGGAGGCTCGCCTTCGCCAAGAGCAGGAGAGGGGGGCAAAGGCGCATGAGGCGGCGCTCGTGGACTCGGAGGCCAAGCTCAAGAAGCGCCGCGAACGTCTAGGCGTGTGGAAGCAGGAGCTGGAGGCGACGAAGGCCGAGCTGGACGCCAAGTCTCAGGTCCTCGCCGAAGACCGCGTGGCCTTCGCGGACATGGAGAAGGACGCTCGCGCTTCGCTGAAGATGCTTTACGAGAGCAGCTTGGACAGCCCGCTTGTTGGTGACGAGGATGGCCCCGCCAAGCTGCTTCCCTTCCTGGTCAAGGCTCTAGAGGACGTCGTTCTCGGCATCGGCCCCACGGCCGACGCCGAGGCGCACGTCCTGTCTTCTGCCGCGCTGACACGGTTCTTTGCCCATGTCTACCTCCGCGATCCCAACACCGACCTCGACGCCCTGCTAGAGCCGGTGAGCGGCGAGGGTGCTGCTGCCGCTGTCGAAGCCGTGAAGGGGCGCGCGGAGGCACTGCTGGAGAAGTTCCAGGCCTTCAGCACCAGGCCGAAGCAAGGCGCTGCCGACCCCGCTGTTCCACAAGGCGGAACCAGCGCCGACGAGTGACTCCGTCCCATCCCTGCTCTTCTTTAGGTTCCTGCACATGCATCACGCCTCGGGGAGGCATTTAAACTTGCGTTTGGTATTGAGATTGACAGTATGGACTGTAATATTTGCTTTTAAGTTCCTTGGATTTTATGCTTTTCTTCCCTACTTGCCTGTGTTCTACGCCGGCAGGGCCTGGCCCCGCGCATGCCTCACCCAGCATCAGCCCTGACCGGAAACAAGGACGGGACCAAAGGAGTGAGGGGCCACGTGACAAGTTAGGCTCCTGAGTCACGATGCTCAGGAGTCCCCTTTGGCGCTCGAACAACAAGTAGGGAAGCGTGATGTAGGTGTGTTTTCTGTTCTACGTCTGCAGAGCCCGACCCCACGCGTACCTCACCCAGCATAGCCTTTCGGAACTAAGGAGTGAGGGGCTATGGAGCCAGTTAGGCTCCTGAGTCGCGATGCTCAGGAGTCCCCCTTGACGCGCGAACAGCGGGTGATGAGGCGAGGTGTAAGCGTGGCTACCGTTCTACGTCTGTAGAGCCCGGCCCCGCGCGTACCTCACCCAGCATAGCCTTTCGGAACTAAGGAGTGAGGGGCTACGGGACCAGCTAGGCCCCTGGGTCGCGATGCCCAGGGGTCCCCCTTGACACGCAAACGGCCTTCGTACCTTGGCTCCTCTCGGGGAGAGACGCACGGCGAACCAGGCCCGAGGGGCCTGGCTGGGCGGCATACGTCTAGGCGTGACCCAACCGTAGCCCCCGTGCCCAGCCCCCTTGCGCGGCGCTCCCGAGAGGAGGCATTGCGATGAGGCCAGCCACTGAGCTCTGGGCTCCCTGAGGTTAACGCGGCCCGGAGGCCACCCTCAGTTGTTTATCACCAGTGCGGAGCATAGCGCTTCCGTATGTGTATGGGCATAGCCGCTCCGTGGCAGTGTCATCAGCCAGCGTGGAGCATGGTGCTTCCACTAGTACGTGGGAGGGGGCTCCCCTCCGGGAGGAGCCCCCGGGGCGTATACAGCCCCGCCCTGACACGTGACCGGCACGGTAGAGCTAGGTGAGGTGTATCTGGGCACCCGTGAGCCAGCGCGGGACTCACGAGGCCCTACCTCTGGGCGGGTTGCGCCCGGCACTGGGCCATATCTTGAGATGTGTCCTTGCAAAATTTGGTTAGATGCCGGTACTCTACGTCCTCGGGTCCCGGCCCTCGAGCTTGTCTCAGCCGTCGCTGGTATGCCAGGTCGCGATGCCATGGACAAGGCCAGAGGGTGGGGGCTGGAGAGCCAGTAAGAGCCCTGAGTCGCGATGCTCAGGCACCCCTCCTTTAACGTGCAAGTAGCCGACATGGGAAGAGAAGATGCTGCGGACAGGCTCCATGCAGCTAAGCGTGATACGCAATGCATAGTTAGAAATAAACACTTGGGGGATACACGCCGCTGGGTCTGGCCCGAACGGCTTGGGGATGATGCAGCCCGAGGGGCGCCCCCAACAAGGCAAACTAACGACGGAAAGGTAAATGCAGATACATGCCGCGGGGACAGACCCACACGGCCTGGGAGTGATGCAACCCTGGGAGGGTGCTCCCAGCTGAGAACGGAACTTGAAAGATGTCACCTGAGGATGTCGTCGGTGTAGTGGCGTCGGTGCAGCAGACTTGACGGGCTGCAGAAGCTGATCCTCACGAGCCCCCAGGCCCCGGGGCCTCGGGAGGCTCCGGAGGCACTGGTGACTCCTCGCGAGCTGTCTCCACCCCCGCCAAAGCCGCGTAACGCTTGTCTTCCTGAGCCTCCATGATGCCCCTCATGAGGCGCTGGTGCGCCGCAGCCATGCTCGGCAGGCCGTAAGGCATGCGAACATAGCCGTGGGGTGGACCTCCGCAGCGCCCCACTTGCGAGGGCCAGAGGCGCTCTGTTGCAGCGATTTGATTGAGCCCTGGTACGTTGACACAGACGCGCAGCCCACCATCCTCGCCTGGATGTGGGGCCACGGCTGGCAAGCGGCAGCAACCTCTCATGATCCTTGTCTCCTGTAGCTCTCGAATGGCCTCGTCAACGAACTCTTGCTGGTCTGATCTTCCTCACCTGGCTCCCTCTCGACGGAAACGTGCTGCGAAGCATGACTCCATATGGTGCCCAAGCGCCTCCCTCGTGACCCTGGCTAGGTCGGTGGCCCTCCAGGTGAGAGCCCCCGAGCCCTGCCTGAGGGGGCGCCGGGCGCGCTTTCCTATGCGATGGATGGAGGGCCCTCCTGAGGGGGCACGGGCCCTGAGGGGCCTGCCTCCTAAGGGGCTGAGCCTGACGACGTCTTCTTCTTCTTGGGGGTGGTCTCAGGAAGCCTCCTGCTTCCGCGATCTAGGTCTTCCAACGACGCGGCCTGGAAGGCTCGCTCCAGGGAACACACTGCGTCTCTCTCTTCACAAGGCACCGTGATGACGCCGCTACTTCCTGGCATCTTGAGGACATTGTAGCCGTGGTGGGTCACGGCCATGAACTTGGCCGGCGCTGGGTACCCGAGGATGGCGTTGTACGGTAGGTGGATGTGGGCGACGTCGAAGTCGATGAGCTCGGTGCGGTAGTTGCTGCGGGCTCCGAAGGTGACAGGGAGGCGGACCTGCCCGATCGGGATTGTGGAACCGTCGGTGATCCCGGAGAAAGGCCTGGTTGGCTGAAGCTGGTCATAGGGCACTTGGAGGTTGTTGAATGTTTCCACGGACAGGACGATGAGCCCTGCCCCACCATCGATGAGGGTCTTGGTGACCTGCACGTTGCTGATGACCGGGGAGCAGAGCATCGGGAGGACTCCTGCAGTGGTCGCGCACTTGAGCTGGTCTGCCGAGCTGAACGTGATGGGGCACGCCGACCACCTGAGGGGGCACGTTGCTTCGAGCTTGGGGAGAACTGCATTCACTTCGCGGGCAAACTGCTTGAAGATACGTTGGGAGGCTGGGGCTTGAGCTCCGCCCAGGATGCAGGCGATCGCGCGCGGCTCCTGGAAATCCCAGCCCCCTCGTCTTGATGGCGGTCTTTGTTCCTTCTTGGCGGAGGCGGCAGCGGAGGTAGGCCTGCGTTGCCATGAGGGCGGTCCTCACGAGGCTGGTCTCTCCAGTCCCCCTCACGAGGCAGGTCCCGCCAGCGGTCCTCGCGAGGCTGGTCGCGCCACCCCTGGCGCGTGCCGCGGTCTTCCCAGCGCCCTGGGTTTCTTCCTCCTCCTCGGCCATAGCCCCGGTTAGCACGGTCAGGGCGACGGCCGATCCTTCCTTCTCGCACGGCGCGGAGCTCTTGACATTCATTGGTGTTGTGGGTGTGGAGGTCATGGTACACACAGTACCGGCTGCCTCTGGAGGGTTCGGGCAGATCCTTGCCCCGCTTGGTGTCCGGTTCGGCTGCGAGCACGGCAGCCCCCTTGCGCTTCACGTCCTTAGTCTTGGGCTTCTTCTCTTCTGGGTCTGCGGCAAGAAGCTCGAGGAGGGAGAGACGTCCCTCCTCAGCCCTGGCGCACTTGTTCGCCAAGTTGAACAGCTCTAGGGAGGTGCAGAGGTCTTCATGCATCTCCAGTTCCTCCTTCATCTTGACGTGGCGCACACCATCAAAGAAGGCGGAGATGATGGCCTCCTCCGACACCCTGGGGATCTTGAGGCGCGTGCTGTTGAAGCGCTGGATGTACTTTTGCAAGGTCTCTCCGGGTTGTTGCTTGATGCGGCGCATGTCGCTCACGGCAGGCGGCCGGTCGCGAGTACCTTGGAAGTTGGCGATGAAGCGGGCGCGCATCTGGTCCCAGGTGGAGATCGTGCCTGGAGCCAGATTCAGGAGCCAGGTTCGCGCCCCTTCCTTCAGCGCCGTGGGGAACCAGTTCACCATGACCTTTTCATCCCCGCCGGCAGCCTCGATGCCCAGCTCATAGAGCTGGAGGAATTCCGCGGGGTCAGTTGGGCCGTCGTAGCGAGGAGGCAGGTCGGGCTTGAACTTGCCGGGCCACGCGATGCTGCGCAGCTCAGTGGTGTAGGCGTGGCAGCCCGCGGTGGCCACGAAAGGCCTTGATTGGTGGAGAGCTTGGTCTTGAGGGTCCCCACGCGCTGCAGCTAGGAGCAGGGCGGGGTCTTGACATGCCGGAGCTGGAGCAGGGTCGCGGCATGCCGGAGGAGGGAGCGCCCGGGCAGCCCCCTGCGGGCAAGGGATTTCTTGGCAGCTTCGCTCTTGCTGTGCTGGCACCTGACGGAGCGGGTTCCGCGCAGGGGCCAGTCGCCTTGGAGCCACGGCATCTTCTTGGAGGGGAGGCGGCTGGTGCGCCTCCGAAGCTTCGTTGCCCGCGCGGGGCGGAGTGCGGTGCAGAGGGACGGACGGCGCGGAAGAGCCCCCTGCGGCGCGGACAAGCTCGGCGACGCGGTCGAGCCATTCTTCGTAGATGTCGTCGACGGGACGGTAGCGCAGGAGCTCGTTTGCCACGAGGAGCACAGCTCGAGCCTCCAAGGGTGCGCGGAGCGCGTGGGGCTAAGAGCCAGCTGGTGCGAGTGACGGACTGGCGGTGCGGCCGTCTTGCCGCACGGACGGGTGCTGAGACGATGCCTGCTGCTTGCCCCCCGCCGGGCCGGTGGCGGCGTTGACGGCGGGCGACGGGGAACGACGAGGACGCCCACCGAAGGGGCCGTCTGGGCGACACGAGAAGCGATGGTGGCCCGGCGCTCGGCGTGGGCTCGGCGAGCGTCAAACATGGACGCGACGGTCGGAGGAGAGCGGAGCAGTGGAAGACGAATTCCGGCGCACCCCTACCTGGCGCGCCAAATGTCGGATTTCGGGTTCCGGCAAACCCTTATGGTTCGAACACTTGGGTGCGCGCGGAAATCTCACCTTCAACCTCTCCGTCTCAATGGGATCTAAACTACTAAAAGAGCTGCACGAAAGACACAAGATTTATACTAGTTCGGGCCACCGATGTGGTGTAATACCCTACTCCAGTGTGTGGTGGATGGATTGCCTCCTGGGGCTGGTGAGGATGAACAATACAAGGAAGAACAGCCTCGCGAGGGTCTGTTCTTGGCTGAGGTGATGAACTGTTGTGAAGAGTTCGGTCACCCTCTCTCTCTCTATGCCTTTTCTCTCTCCCATCGTCTGGACCGAACGACCAGGAATCGAACCCCTTGCTACGTGGGTGGCTGGTCCTATTTATAGAGGCCCTGGTCCTCTCCCCAAATATTGCGCGGGAAGGGATCCAACAATGGCGGGCTAATTTGAAGAGGGACAGCGAGTACATCTATCCTGACAAAAGCAGTCTTCGCCTGCCAAAGGCTTTGGTGATGACGCCGCACTGGGCTCCATGGTGACCTTCGTCTCGTAGTCCTCCTGGCCTTGGTCTCGTTGCACCGAAGTGGCAACCTTTGCCTGATGCCTCGGTACTCCGCTGATACGCTTGCTCCCTTTGCACCAAAGAGGAAAGGGGGACGCTACGCGCGCTGGCACCCGCCTGGTGCCCCGTGTCGTCATGGCTTGCGTCATAGGCACCTCGTGAGGTACCCCGCCTTGAACTCTCCGCCTCCTCGCGAGCCAGCCTGACGAGGTTGTGCCTGAGGATGCGCCGTGTCATCCGCCTCGCGAGGCTTGGCCCCTTGCGAGAGTCTTGAGCCCCGTGTTGATGAAGATGGGCCGCACTGGGCCCCCATTTGAGCCACGCCGCAGGCAGGCAAGTCTGGGGACCCCCGTTCCCAGAACGCCGACACGCGCCAAATGTCGGATGTGGGGTTCTAGCAAACCCTTAAGGTTCGGACACTGGGGTGCACGCGAATTCTATTCCTCCCACCGATCTATGACATAGAAAGACACAAGATTTATACTGGTTCGGGCCACCGTTGTTGTGTAATACCCTACTCCAGTGTGGTGGTGCTGGATTGCCTCTAGGGGTGATAATGAACAATACAATGGGAAGAACAGCCTCCTGATGTTGAGGTGTTCTTGTGCTTGGCTAACTTGTGTGGTTCTGGATGGTCTAAAATGGTCCTTTCTTGCCTATGGTGGTGGCTAGTCCTACTTATAGAGGCCCTGGTCCTCTTACCAAATATTGAGCGGGAAGGGAGCCAACAACGGAGGGCAAATTCGAAGGGGGATAGCTAGTACAAGCTATCCTGACAAAGGCGGTCTCCGCCTGCGAAAGGCTCTCGTGGTGACGCCGTCTTGGGCTCCATGATGACCTCCGTCTTGTCGTCCTTCTGGTCCTGGTCTTGTTGCACCGATATGGCAACCTTTGTCTGATGCCTCGGTACTCCTCGCCTGCGCAGGCCTCCTTAGCACCAAAGAGGAAACAAGGACGATGCGCGCTGGAGCCCGCCTGGTGTCGATCGTCATGGCTCGTGTCACGAGAGCCTCGTGAGGTTTGCCTCGCCTTGATATCTCCGCTCCTTGTGAGCCTACCCGACTAGGCCACTCCAGAGGAGGTCTTGTGTTGTCCACCTCACGAGGCTTGGCCCCTCGCGAGGGTCTTGGATGCCTCGTTGATGAAGATGAGCCGTACGGCCTGCTGGCTTAGCCACGTCGCGGGCCGCAAGCAGGCAAGTCTGGGGACCCCCGTTCCCAGAACGCCGCCAAGGGGAAACCCTGCAGAAGTACATCTAGGACTTCAATAGCGTTCTCGTCAAGATCCCCAAGGTGTCAGACGAAGCCATCATATCAGCATTCTCTGATGGCATCCGCGATGGCAATATGAAGGAGGAGCTTGCCATACACGAGGACCTATGCACTGTTCTAGAGATATTCAACATGGCAATCAAGTGTGCGAGAGCTGAGGAAGAAACCTCTCCCTCCTCGAGCTCTGATACGTCTCCAACGTATCTATAATTTTTGATTGTTCCATGCTATTATATTATCTGTTTTGGATGTTTATGGGCATTATTATACACTTTTATATTATTTTTGGGACTACCCTATTAACCGGAGGCCCGGCCCAAATTCCTGTTTTCTTGCCTATTTCAGTGTTTCGAAGAAAAGGAATATCAAACGGAGCCCAAACGGAATGAAACCCTCAAGAGAGTTATTTTTGGAACGGAAGCAATCCAGGAGACTTGGAGTAGACGTCAGGGAAGCTTTGAGGAAGCCACGAGGCAGGGAGGCGCGCCCTACCCCCCTGGGCGTGGGCCCCTCGTGGCTCCCCTGACCGACTTCTTTCGCCTATATATATCAATATACCCTAAAAACATCATGGAACAGAATAGATCGGGAGTTCCGGCGCCAGAAGCCTCCGTAGCCACCGAAAACCTATCTAAACCCGTTCCGGCACCCTGCCGAAGGGGGGAATCCCACTCCGGTGGCCATCTTCATCATCCCGGCGCTCTCCATGACGATGAGGGAGTAGTCCACCCTCGGGGCTGAGGGTATGTACTAGTAACAATGTGTTTGATCTCTCTCTCTCTTGTTCTCGATATGGCACGATCTTGATGTATCGCGAGCTTTGCTATTATTTTTGGATCTTATGATGTTTCTCCCCCTCTACTCTCTTGTGATGAATTGAGTTTTCCCTTTGAAGTTATCTTATCGGATTGATTCTTTAAGGATTTGAGAACACTTGATGTATGTCTTGCATGTGTCCACCCTCGGGGCTGAGGGTATGTACTAGTAACAATGTGTTTGATCTCTCTCTCTCTTGTTCTCGAGATGGCACGATCTTGATGTATCACGAGCTTTGCTATTATATTTGGATCTTATGATGTTTCTCCCCCTCTACTCTCTTGTGATGAATTGGGTTTTCCCTTTGAAGTTATCTTATCAGATTGAGTCTTTAAGGATTTGAGAACACTTGATGTATGTCTTGCATGTGCTTATCTATGGTGACAATGGGATATCACGTGATCCACTTGATGTATGTTTTGGTGATCAACTTGCGAGTTCCGTGACCTCGTGAACTTATCCATAGGGGTTGGCACACGTTTTCGTCTTGACTCTCCGGTAGAAACTTTGGGGCACTCTTTGAAGTTCTTTCTGTTGGTTGAATAGATGAATCTGAGATTGTGTGATGCATATCTTATAATCGTACCCACGGATACTTGAGGTGACATTGGAGTATCTAGGTGACATTAGGGTTTTGGTTGATTTGTGTCTTAAGGTTTTATTCTAGTACGAACTCTAGGATATATTGAACGGAAATAATAGCTTTGTGTTATTTTACTACGGACTCTTGAATAGATCGATCAGAAAGGATAACTTTGAGGTGGTTTCGTACCCTACCATAATCTCTTCGTTTGTTCTCTGCTATGAGTGACTTTGGAGTGACTCATTGTTGCATGTTGAGGGATAGTTATACGATCCAATTTTGTTATTATTGTTGAGAGAACTTGCACTAGTGAAAGTATGAACCCTAGGCCTTGTTTCCTAGCATTGCAATACCAGTTGTGCTCACTTTTATCATTAGTTACCTTGCTGTTTTTATATTTTCAGATTAGAAAAACCTTTATCTACCATCCATATTGCACTTGTATCACCATCTCTTCGCCGAACTAGTGCACCTATACAATTTACCATTGTATTGGGTGTGTTGGGGACACAAGAGACTCTTTGTTATTTGGTTGCAGGGTTGTTTGAGAGAGACCATCTACATCCTACGCCTCCCATGGATTGATAAACCTTAGGTCATCCACTTGAGGGAAATTTTCTACTGTCCTACGAACCTCTGCACTTGGAGGCCCAACAACATCTACAAGAAGATGGTTGTGTAGTAGACATCAAGCTTTTTTCTGGCGCCATTGTCGGGGAGGTTAGCGCTTGAAGGTATATCTTTAGATCTTTTAATCGAATCTTTTTGTTTCTTGTTTTAGCACTAGTTTAGTTTATAAAAGAAAACTACAAAAAATGGAATTGAGTTTGCCACATATGCTTCATCTTTTGTGAGAATGATGGAAAGGAAAATTGTGCTCAAGTGCTAGAAGAAGAAGTCTATAAATTTTTTGGCACTAAATCTTTGAATGATGAGAATGATTACAATGTTGTTAGTATGAACTCCTTGAATGTCCATAGTACTATTGATGATTGCACTAGTCATGATGAAAATGTCTCTTATAAGCATGTCAACTTTTGTGGAATATATAGAGCCTACAAGTACACACCAATTAGGGAAAATAGATTTTGCAAGAGGCAGAAGTATTTGGAAACTAAATGGTTGCAAGAGAGGCTAGATGTTTGTGCTGAAAATTTAAAATTTCTTCGCCATACTTGTGAACTTTGCAATGAACATAGTCATTTAAATCTCAAATGCAAATTGTTTCATGATCGTATCATGTCCAAAAATTGTGATGATTTAATTTCCCTTGCACATCATAATTAATTTAGTTTGGTTTTGGGTAATGAAGAAATGAAACGTATAACTAAGCATATTCCAGAATATAACCTTGAGAAATTCCTCGATATTGATCTAGAAGAAATTTTTATGTATTGTGCGGTGAATTGCATTGAAAATCCTTATATTGCCAATTAAATAAAGAAAAGAAAACAAATAGAGGATGAGGATAATACTAATGAAAGGGAAGAGGCTTCCCAATATCCTCCTATTATTTCTTATGATGAATCAGGTAACGAGGAGGAGCCTTCTAATCAACCAATCTCATCAATAATGAGCTCCAAAAAGAGTATTGAACCCACACATAATGTGAAGAAGAAAAAGAAAATACAGAGAAGTAAAGGTAAAAATGTATCCCTCCCAAATGATGTTGCTCCTACTACTCATTGTGATGATGATAATTGTTATACTATTGGTGCTATCCATACTATTAATGATGAGAATGATTATGCTTATGATATGAAAAGGCCCAAGCTTGGGGATGCTATGTTTGATGAGAATGGCATGTTTGAGAATATATTTGTTGCAATTAATGTTTGTCCCAAGCTTGGGGATGCTATGTTTAATGAAGATGTTATTTTTAGCCTCCCAATTTTTGATATGCAAATTTGTTATGATGATAGCATGCCCCCTACTTATGATGATTATATTGATGAAAGTGTGTTTGGAAGAGTGTCAACTTTAGGAAGTAATGATCCAACTATTTTGGAGGATGTTCAATCTTATTGTGACAATTATGAAAGTGGATTTGGAGAGGTCATGACTTTATTTAGTAATGATTCCACTATCTTGGAAGAGGTTTCAATCGATTATGATGAGAACAAAGTTGCTATTTATGATGATTATTGTGATGATACTTATGCTATAAAAAGTAGTGATTATTATATTTATAAACCTTGTCATGATTATGATTACCCTTTTTCTGAACATTACGCCTTTAATGTGGAAACAATTTATAGTATTCGAGTTTCTTATGATACTCCCACTATTCCGAACGAGAATAATTTTGCTTATGTGGAGAGTAATAAAATTTCTATGCTTGTAGATCATGAAAAGAATGCTTTATGTGATAGTTATATTGTTGAATTCATTCATGATGCTACTGAAATTTATTATGAGGGAGGAATATATGCTTATAGGAATTGCAATAATATCACGTTTCCTCTCTATGTGCTTAAAGTTTTGAAGATATGCTTGTTTTGCCTTCCTATGCTAGTTGATTATTGTTCCCATAAGTTGTTTGCTCACAAAATCCCTATGCATAGGAAGTGGGTTAGACTTAAATGTGCAAGTCATGTTCTTCATGATGCTCTCTTTATATTTCAATTCTTATCTTTTATGTGAGCATCATTGAAATCATCATGCCTAGCTAGGGGCGTTAAACGATAGCGCTTGTTAGGAGGCAACCCAACTTTATTTTTTACTGTTTAGTAATAAATAATTCATATAGCGTCTGTTTAGATGTGCTTTTATGCTTTTAGTTAGTGTTTGTGCCAAGTAGAACCTTTGGGAAGACTTGGGGAAAGTCTTTGCGATCTTGCTGTAAAAAACAGAAACTTTAGCGCTCACGAGATTTGCTTCCATTTTTTAATGGGGAGTGATATTTAGTTCATTCTTTCTGCATATGATTAATAGAAAAATTCCTCACGTCCATAAATTTATTTTAGAATTTTTGGGATTGCAGAAGTATACGTTTGATACATATTACTACAGATTGTTCTGTTTTTAACAGATTCTGTTTTTCGTGCGTTGTTTGCTTATTTTGATGAATCTATGGCTAGTATCGGAGGGTATGGACCATAGAGAAGTTGGAATACAGTAGATATTACACAAATATGAATTTAGAATGAGTTCACACCAGTACCTATGTGGTGATTTATTTTCTTATTCTAACGGAGCTTACGAGTTTTCTGTTAAGTTTTGTGTTCGGAAGTTTTCAAGTTTTGGGTAAAGATTCGATGGACTATGGAATAAGGAGTGGTAAGAGCCTAAGCTTGGGGATTCCCAAGGCACCCTAAGGTAATATTCAAGGACAACCAAAAGCCTAAGCTTGGGGATGCCCCGGAAGACATCCCCTCTTTCGTCTTCGTTTATCGGTAACTTTACTTGGAGCTATATTTTTATTCACCACATGATATGTGTTTTGCTTGGAGCGTCGTTTTATTTTATTTTGTTTTGCTTGATGTTTGAATAAAATACAAAGATCTGAAATTCTTAAATGTTAGAGAGTCTTCACATAGTTTCATAATTATTCAACTACTCATTGATCTTCACTTATATCTTTCGTAGTAGTTTGTCATTTGCTCTAGTGCTTCACTTATATCCTTTTAGAGCACAGTGGTAGTTTTATTTTGAAGAAATAGATGAACTTTCATGCTTCACTTATATTATTTTGAGAGTCCTAAACAGCATGATAATTTTCTTTGGTTATGAAACTAGTCCTAATATGATGGGCATCCAAGAGGGATACAATAAAAACTTTCATATAGAGTGCATTGAATACTATGAGAAGTTTGATACTTGATGATTGTTTTGAGATACGAAGATGGTGATATTAGAGTCATGCTAGTTGGAGTAGTTTTGAATTTGAGAGATACTTGTGTTAAAGTTTGTGATTCCCGTAGCATTCACGCATGGTGAACCGTTATGTGATGAAGTCGGAGCATGATTTATTTATTGATTGTCTTCCTTATGAGTGCTAGTCGGGGACGAGCGATGGTCTTTTCCTACCAATATATCCCCCTAGGAGCATGCGCTTAGTACTTTGTTTCAATGACTAATAGATTTTTGCAATAAGTATGTGAGTTCTTTATGACTAATGTTGAGTCCATGGATTATACGCACTCTCACCCTTCCACCATTGCTAGCCTCTCTAGTACTGCGCAACTTTCGCCGGTACCATAAAACCCACCATTTACCTTCCTCAAAACAGCCACCGAGATATATTGCCATGCTACTTTCCACCATTCCATTTATTATGACATGCTTCATCATTGTCATAATGCTTTGCATGATCATGTAGTTGACATCATATTTGTGGCAAAGCCACCATTCATAGTTCTTTCATACATGTCACTCATGAGTCATTGCACATCCCGGTACACCGCCGGAGGCATTCATATAGATTCATATTTTGTTCTAAGTATCGAGTTGTAATTCTTGAGTTGTAAGTAAATAATGGTGTGATGATCATCATTATTAGAGCATTGTCCCCTGTGAGGAAAGGATGATGGAGACTATGATTCCCCCACAAGTCGGGATGAGACTCCGGACGAAAAATAAAAAAGGAAGAAAAAAGAGGCCATACAAAAAGGAAGGCCCAAAAAAAATGAGAGAAAAAGAGAGAAGGGGCAATGCTACTATCCTTTTACCACACTTGTGCTTCATAGTAGCACCATGATCTTTATGATGGAGAGTCTCCTATGTTGTCACTTTCATATACTAGTGGGAATCTTTCATTATAGAACTTGGCTTGTATATTCCAACGATGGGCTTCCACAAAGTGCCCTAGGTCTTCGTGAGCAAGCAAGTTCGATACACACCCACTTAGTTCTTTTGTTGAGCTTTTATACACAGCTCTGGTGCATCCGCTGCATGGAAATCCCTACTCACTCACATTGATATCTATTGATGGGCATCTCCATAGCCCGTTGATACGCCTAGTTGATGTGAGACTATCTTCTCCTTTTTGTCTTCTCCACAACCACCATTCTATTCCACATATAGTGCTATATCCATGGCTCACGCTCATATATTGCGTGAAGATTCAAAAAGTTTGAGAACATCAAAAGTATGAAACAATTGTTTGGCTTGTCATCAGGGTTGTGCATGACTTAAATATTTTGTGTGGTGAAGATAGAGCATAGCCAGACTATATGATTTTGTAGGGATAACTTTCTTTGGCCATGTTATTTTGAGAAGACATGATTGCTTAGTTAGTTTACTTGAAGTATTATTATTTTTATGTCAATATTAAACTTCTGTCTTGAATCTTATGGATCTGAATATTCTTGACACAATAGAGAAGATTACATTGATAAATATGTTAGGTAGCATTCTACATCAAAAATTCTGTTTTTATCATTTACCTACTCGAGGACGAGCAGGAATTAAGCTTGGGGATGCTTGATACGTCTCCAACGTATCTATAATTTTTATTGTTCCATGCTATTATATTATCTGTTTTGGATGTTTATGGGCTTTATTATACACTTTTATATTATTTTTGGGACTAACTATTAACCGGAGGCCTAGCCCAAATTCATGTTTTCTTGCCTATTTCAGTGTTTCGAAGAAAAGGAATATCAAACGGAGTCCAAACGGAATGAAACTTTCGGGAGAGTTATTTTTGGAACGGAAGCAATCTAGGAGACTTGGAGTAGACGTCGGGGAAGCTTCGAGGAAGCCACGAGGCAGGGAGGCGCGCCCCCCACCCTCGTGGGCCCCTCGTGGCTCCCCTGGCTGACTTATTTCGCCTATATATATATCAATATACCCTAAAACATTGAGGAACAGAATAGATCGGGAGTTCCGCCGCCAGAAGCCTCCGTAGCCACCGAAAACCAATCTAGACCCGTTCTGGCACCCTGCCGGAGGGGGGAATCCCACTCCGGTGGCCATCTTCATCATCCCAGCGCTCTCCATGACGAGGAGGGAGTAGTCCACCCTCAGGGCTGAGGGTATGTACCAGTAGCAATGTGTTTGATCTCTCTCTCTCTCTTGTGTTCTTGAGATGGCACGATCTTGATGTATCGCGAGCTTTGCTATTATATTTGGATCTTATGATGTTTCTCCCCCTCTACTCTCTTGTGATGAATTGAGCTTTCCCTTTGAAGTTATCTTATTGGAATTTGTCTTTAAGGATTTGAGAACACTTGATGTATGTCTTGCATGTGCTTATCTGTGGGGTTGGCACACGTTTTCGTCTTGTCTCTCCGGTAGAAACTTTGGGGCACTCTTTGAAGTTCTTTGTGTTGGTTGAATAGATGAATCTGAGATTGTGTGATGCATATCGTATAATCATACCCACGGATACTTGAGGTGACATTGGAGTATCTAGGTGACATTAGGGTTTTGGTTGATTTGTGTCTTAAGGTGTTATTCTAGTACAAACTCTAGGATAGATTGAACGGAAAGAATTGCTTCGTGTTATTTTACTACGGACTCTTGAATAGATCGATCAGAAAGGATAACTTTGATGTGGTTTTGTACCCTACCATTATCTCTTTGTTTGTTCTCCTCTATTAGTGACTTTGGAGTGACTCTTTGTTGCATGTTGAGGGATAGTTATATGATCCAGTTATGTTATTATTGTTGAGAGAATTTGCACTAGTGAAAGTATGAACCCTAGGCCTTGTTTCCTAGCATTGCAATACCGTTTGTGCTCACTTTTATCATTAGTTACCTTGCTGTTTTTATATTTTCATATTACAAAAACCTTTATCTACCATCCATATTGCACGTGTATCACCATCTCTTCGCCGAACTAGTGCACGTATACAATTTACCATTGTATTGGGTGTGTTGGGGACACAAGAGACTCTTTGTTATTTGGTTGCAGGGTTGTTTGAGAGAGACCATCTTCATCCTATGCGTCCCACGGATTGATAAACCTTAGGTCATCCACTTGAGGGAAATTTGCTACTGTCCTACAAACCTCTGCACTTGGAGGCCCAACAACGTCTACAAGAAGAAGGTTGTGTAGTAGACATCAAGCTCCCAGCGGCCGACCCAGAAAACAAGTGTCGGTGTGAAAACCGGTGGATCTCGGGTAGGGGGTCCCGAACTGTGCGTCTAGGATCGATGGTAACAGGAGACAGGGGACACAAAGTTTACCCAGGTTTGGGCCCTCTCTATAGAGGTAATACCCTACATCCTGCTTGATTGATATTGATGAATATGGGTGTTACAAGAGTTGATTTACCACGAGATCATAATGGCTAAACCCTAGAAGCCCAGCCTGTATGACTATGGTAATGCATATATCCTTTCCAGATTATCCCCTCCGGTTTATATAGACACCGAGGGGATCTAGGGTTTACATAGAGTCGGTTACATAAGAAGGAATCTTCATAGTCAGTCACCAAGCTTGACTTCCACGCCAAGGAGAGTACAATCCGGACCCAGGTACGGTTGTCGGTGTTCTGGGAACGGGGGTCCCCAGACTTGCCTACCTGCGGCCCGCGGCGTGGCTAAGCCAGCAGGCCGTACGGCCCATCTTCATCAACAAGGCATCCAAGACCCTCGCGAGGGCCCAAGACTCGTGAGGCGGACGACACAAGACCTCCTATGGAGTGGCCTAGTCGGGCAGGCTCACGAGGGGCGGAGATAACAAGGCAAGGCAAACCTCACGAGGCTCTCGTGACGTGAGCCATGACGATCGACACCAGGCGGGTGCCAGGCGGGCGCCAGAGTGCAACGTCCTTGTTTCCGCTTTGGTGCTAAGGAGGCCCGCGCAGGCGAGGAGTACCGAGGCATCAGGCAAAGGTTTCCATATCGGTGGAACAAGACCAATACCAGAAGGACGACAAGATGGAGGTCATTGTGGAGCCCAAGACGGCGTCACCACCATAGCCTTTCGCACGCGGAGACCACCTTTGTTAGGATAGCTTGTACTAGCTATCCCCCTTCAAATTTGCCCCCCGTTGTTGGCTCCCTTCCTGCTCAATATTTGGGAAGAGGACCATGGCCTCTATAAATAGGACTAGCCACCACCATAGGCGGGGACGGATCATCAAGATCATCCCCACCCACACAAGTTAGCCAAGCACAAGAACACCTCACCCTCAGGAGGCTGTTCTTCCCCTTGTATTGTTCGTCATCAGCCCAAGAGGCAATCCACCACAACCACACTGGAGTAGGCTATTACACCACAATGGTGGACCGAACCAGTATAAATCTTGTGTCTTTTTGTGTTGCGAGTTCGTCGAGTTCGTTCGCGAGATCTTAGCGAGCTATGGCATAGATCGGTGGGAGGAAAAGACTTCACGCACACCCCAGTTTTCGAACCTTAAGGGTTTGCCAGAACCCCACATCCGACATTTGGCACGCCAGGTAGGGGTGCACCGTAGCTTCCCTTCCATCAGTTCGTCGCTCCGTCGCTCCATCGTCTCCATGGCGGACGCTCGCCGTGCTCGAGCTGAGCGTTGGACTGCCCTCACCGTCCGCGTTGCTCAGACCGCCCCCATCGATGGGCCACCTCGTCGTTCTCCGTCTCCCGCCGCCAATGCTGCCACTGGCCCGGTGGGGAATGAGCAGCAAGTGTCTTCGCTGCATCCTTCGGTACGGCAGGATGGCCGCACTGCCACACCATCGCTGACCTCGGCCGGTTCTTCGTCCCATGCACGCTACGCTCCCATGGAGGCGCGGGCCGCAGTCCTCGCCGTAAACGAACACCTGCATTACCGCCCAGTCGACGACCTCTACAAGGAGTGGCTCGACCATGTCGCGGAGCTCGTCCGCGCCGCAGGGGGCTCCCTGGCGCTATCCGTCTCTCTGTGTCACCCTCAGCCAGCTAGGGGCGACGAGGCCCGGGGCGCGCCTCCACCACCCCAGCCCAAAGACGGCGCCTTGGCACCAAGGTGCGCGGCCCCGCGGTGTGATCCGCCACGCCCGGTGCCGGCACGCGAAGAGAGAAGCCCCCAAGAAATTCCTCGGCCGCAAGGAGCTGCACCCGCGCTTCCCGCGCCGCCTCATCAAGACCGCGCGACCGCGGCGGCGCCGCGCGGACCTCATCAATACCAAGCTCCACCTCCGAAGCGGGCCCGAATAACTATGGCCCGCTACCGCCCCTTCACCCCTGAGCTGCACAGCGTCGCCTGGCCAGGCAAGTTCAAGCCGGATCTGCCTCCTCGTTACGACGGCACCGCCGACCCTGCGGCGTTCCTGCAGCTCTACGAGCTGAGCATCGAAGTAGCCAACAGCGACGAGAAAGTCATGGCAAACTGGTTTCCCATAGCTCTCAAGGATGGGGCCCGCTCCTGGCTCCTGAACCTACAGCACGGCTCGATCTCCTCCTGGGATGAGATACGTGACCGCTTCGTCGCCAACTTCCAGGGCAATCGCGGCCGCCCGCCGGCCGCGGGCGACCTGCGCCGCATCAAGCAACAGCCAGGGGAGACCCTCCAGAAGTACATTCAGCGCTTCAACAACACCCGCCTCAAGATCCCCAAAATCATGGATGAGGCCATCATCTCCGCGTTCTCTGACGGCGTCCGTGACGTCAAGATGAAGTAAGAGCTTGCTATCCACGAGGAGCTCTGGACATCTCAGGAGCTGTTCAACCTGGCGACCAAGTGCGCAAGAGCTGAGGAGGGGCGCCTCTCTCTCCTTGAGCTGCTAGCCGCGGGCACGGAGGAGAAGAAAGCCAAGGCCAAGGACGTGAAGCGCAAGGAAGCAGTGGTGCTAGCAGCGGAGCCCGACACCAAACGGGGCAAAGATCAGCCCGAGTCATCCAAGAACAGCAGACCGTTCTGCGCCTTCCACAACCTGAACACCCACAACACCAACGACTGCCAAGAGCTCAGAGCCATACGAGAAGGAAGCTACGGTCAATGCCCCGAGTGCAGTGATCGGGGCTACGGCCGTGGAGGCGGACGCTGGGATGACCGTGGCCCGCGCCAAGAATGGCGCGACAGGCCTCGTGAGGACCGCTGGCAAGACCATCCTCGCGAGGGGGCCTGGAGGGACCAGCCTCATGAGGATCGCCCCCAAAACAACGCCGGTCTTCCCCCGCTGCCGCCACCAAGAAGGAACGACGATCATCATCAGGACGAAGGGGCTTGGGGCCTTCCAGGAGCCGCGTGCAATCGCCTGCATCTTGGGTGGCACCCAGGCCCCAACCTCTCAGTGCATCTTCAAACGGTTCGCTCGCCGACGTGAACGTGGTGCTTCCCAAGCTTGAGGCTATGCGCCCGCTCAAGTGGTCCCAGTGTGCCATCACTTTCAACTCGGAAGATCAGCTCAAGTGCGTGGCCACCGCCGGAGTCCTCCCAATGTTGTGTTCCCCAGTCATTAGCAATGTGCAGGTTACCAAGACCCTCATCGACGGTGGTGCAGGGCTCAATGTCCTATCCATCGACACATTCGACAACCTCCAAGTGCCATATGAGCAGCTCCGGCTTACCAAACCTTTCTCAGGAGTGACCGACGGCTCCACCACACCGATAGCGCAGGTCCGCCTGCCTGTCACCTTCGGCATGCGCGACAACTACCGCACCGAGCTCATCGACTTCGACGTCGCTCACATCCGCCTGCCGTACAACGCCATCCTTGGGTATCCGGCCCTGGCCAGCTTCATGGCACACTACTAGGAAAAGGGCTAGTAATGGCGCACTAGTTTTGCCCACTAATGGCGCACTGCTGGTGCGCCATTAGTATCACGCCACTAGTATTTCTTACTAATGGCGCACCACCGGTGCGCCATTAGTATCTGGTATACTAATGGCGCATCGAGCCGTGCTCCATTAGTATAGAACACCATGCGCCATTAGTATGCCTCCCAGGGGTCCATATTTAACCATGTGCTTTGGCATACTAATGGCGCATTGTTAGGTGATGCACCATTAGTGTGATTATAACAGTGCGCCATTAGCGTCTTGTGTGGTGCGCCACTAGTATGAATATTAGGGATTTTTTTCATTTCTGATATTTTCACAGGTTAAAAAATATTAGAGATAACATACAACACAGATCTGCTTAGCTTACATACAGGGGGCCATATGTAACGATGTTACCTGCGTCCACCAGATCATATCCAACACACAAGTTTCATCATATATACATACATAGCCAACACATAGTTCCATCGTTACATATTACAAAAGTATCACAATGTTCATTCAACACCGTTATCCATCAATTCACAAAAGTTTCACATTGATACAAAATAAAAACACAAATGGAAAAGAAGCACTCCATCCATGCAAGCTTCCGTGAATTAAATCAAATCTGCAAAATGATAAACAAGAAGTTAGAAGAAGAAGAAGAAGAAGAAGAAGAGAAGAAGAAGAAGACTGGAAGAAGAATAAGGAGAAGAATAAGAAGAATAAGAAGAAGACTATAAGCTTATTATGTAAACTTGATCATTTTGTGCTAACATAAGTAATTTTGGAGCTAACCTATAGGAAACTAAGGATATAAGCTCTAAGTTAGCATATTAGAGCCAACTTAAGTAAAATGAAGCTAACCTATGTCATTTTGGATAAGAAGAAGAATAAGAAGAAGACTATAAGCTTATTATGTAAACTTGATCATTTTGTGCTAACATAAGTAATTTTGGAGCTAACCTATAGGAAACTAAGCATATAAGCTCTAAGTTAGCATATTAGAGCCAACTTAGGTAAAATGAAGCTAACATATGTCATTTTGGATAAGAAGAAGAATAAGAAGAAGACTATAAGCTTATTATGTAAACTTGATCATTTTGTGCTAACATAAGTAATTTTGGAGCTAACCTATAGGAAACTAAGCATATTCGAGATAAATAGGTAACTAAGTATATATATATATATATCATTTTGGAGATCTGACATACCTGACATAGTTCAGTTCTCATTATTCTTCTCCTTCTCCTTCCTCAGCCTGATGCGCCAAGAGCGGCGAGGCGGTGGAGGCAGTGGAGGCAGTTGTGGGATGTAGTCTTCTACCAAAATTGGCGTGGTCATGTCGCCCAGCTGTGGGATCGCCGGCGCCACCACCGGTGCGTGGTAATTGTCAGGCACCACTACTATCGCGAGGCCACCCTCAGCCACCACCATCTCTTGCCCATGGTCAGCCACCACCATCTCTTGCCCATGGTCAGCCACCACCATCTCTTGCCCATGGTCAGCCACCACCATCTCTTGCACCTAGTCAGCCACCACCATCTCTTGCCCTTGGTCAGCCACCACCAGCGCTAGGTCATCCTCAGCCTGATGCCCATTGTCATCCTGCAGCTCCTCATCCCCACTCTGCTCCTCTTCTCCCCCACTCCAGTCCGGATCATCCTTCTTGTTGTCTTCGCTGCTGCCAGAATCGCTGCTGCTTTCGCTAAGGCCATAATCGCTGTTGCTTTTGCTACAACCATAATCGCTGCTGCTTTGGCTGTAGCCAGTGTCGCTGCTGCTGCTCCCATAGCCTGTCCAAATGCAACAATGACCGTTAACAATCGATGTGAGACAAAGCCAAATATGGAGGAATAAGAAGAGGCAGAACGCACTGGCATCTTCGTCTTCGGCGTAGGGCATGGGACACATAGTCTTGTTGAAAACCTTCATGATGAGCATTGTGGCGTCATCGTCGTACCTCAAGAGAAGAAAGTACCAGGTCCGCATGTCGTAGGCACTGTAGAACTTCTCCCAGCCACGGCACAGGTACATGTGGCCCTCCTTGATCACCAACTCCATGTCCCACAGCCTGCGAACCCTGCTGCCGGCCTGTTGGAGCTTCACATTATCTGGCGGATCTTCACCCAGCATCTTCATAAAAGCGTCAGGCAGCCTCTGCAATTTGGGACAAGGAGTGATGTAGCAAACAATAGAGTTATCGTAATGAGATGGGTGAAGGGGAGATCTCTCGTTTTATATATCCGCCTCGTGGCTGATACTGAAGAAGAAAGTATGATAGTGAAGAACTTGAAAGCATCCAACTCGTACTCTGGTGAGGCAGAGTGGCGGTGGCTGCTTCCCCCCATCTCTGATAAGCAGCAGAAGAGACCAATTAGTACCCTTACAACATTATAGCAACATAAATTTTGAGCAGAAGATAATCAACATTAGTCGCAAGTACCCCATATGTCCTATTTTTAGCAAAGTCATGCTAAAATTCATGGAAAATTTCAGCATGACCTTTGCTGAAAATAGGACATATGGAGTACCCGAATTTGTCGGAACGGAAGTTAATCGACATTCCGGCAAACTCAAGGGCCTCTCAGGGACAAAACCCAGCAAACTAGCAAGATGATCATCATCTTTGCAAGTCATTACTTGTCAAATACAGAAGAAGGAACAATTTATTTGTGACATAGTTGGCCCATACAGAAGAAGCAACACCCTACACTAGCCTAAAAACAAGTGAAGTTTCACACATATAAGAACAACTTTATAACATCAGAGAAGTTGTTATGTTTTTTCTACTGCTAGGAAAAACATCACTCATTGGAAATGAAAATCTCAGTACCAGCATTTTGAACTTTGAAATATAATACAGTAGTAGTATTGGTAGTATATGGAGTAGTATCTTGTCTAGTAGTAGTATTAGTTGTATATGGAGTAGCAAGTTTTGCCTCAGAGACAGCAAAAGCTATGTTTTTTCTCAATTCAGATAGCTAAGTGGAAAACCACGTCAAGTTCTGATAATCCATCTAATCTAATGAAATATGAACTCAACCTGATCATGGTTCATGCCCTCAGACACA
Organism: Triticum monococcum; assembly: GCA_034509565.1. NCBI lineage: Eukaryota > Viridiplantae > Streptophyta > Magnoliopsida > Poales > Poaceae > Triticum > Triticum monococcum. The sequence continues at coordinate 395,222,840 of CM067845.1, read as the reverse complement.
TCAGCACCTCAAGAATGCCATGACAAAAATGAAAAGGACCAAGACAATCACCACACAAGTGATGAAAGCACTAGCGAATCATGTTAAAGCTAACCTATACTTTTGACCCTTAACTATAACAACCGCATGCAGTACAGAGAAGTGTTGATGCAGGCATCAAACATTATAATGGCTGAATTTGATCTACTCCAATAATTTTGTCAAGTTACATGATTAACAAGCTTGGGCTTAGCAGTAATATTCTGAGATCATATTTTCTTGAAGCCTGAACAACTGGCTTTCCTTTTTAAAAATAGAACCAAAACCATGACACAATCACCTGACAACATCTATTGACTACATTAGATGGATAAATTCCATATGTTGTGGAAGACCACCCTCAAGCAGACTGCTTATGACCGTGGCTCCTAAATGGATAAGTGTTTGGCGAGAAGACATTGTGGACAACAATATTCAGAAGCATACCTTAAGTAATATTCTTAACTATATCATCATCTTATGAAATATTATAGTGTGGTGGCTATTCTAGAAAATGCAGCAATATTGTAAACATAACTTTTAGACAAGCTAGAGAAAGAGATGAATGGATGAAATGACACCCTCACTATTTTAAATTTAATAGAAACCACACAGGAGTTACCATGCCCAAATCTTTTTTTTTTATTTATGGTCAAGTAATTGCTGAAATATTTGAAACAGAGGCACCATTGCACCACCATTCACTGACAAACCATTAGAGCATTGTGAACAAAAAATTCAGAGAAAACACTCTTTGGCACACAAATTCAGAGCATTGTGAACAACAGAAACAACTGAATGTCCTATCATGACATGGCAACGAACTAACAAAAATTGCGCGTTCTACCAGCACACCATTAGCACAAAATTTTCTCTAATCTTACTGGACACAAATTTTTTCTTCAATGTGTCCAGTGCATTTTTTCAGTGTGTCCAAATCTTGCAGGTACCAAGTACTCCAATGCACATGGAGTACTAATTATTCATGTTTGCTAGGCACTACTCCCAAAAAATTTTGAACCTAATTTGACCTAAATTCGAGAGGGATTTGACCTAAACCTAGCAAAAGAGAGAAGAAGAGGGCATGGCTGGGAGGGAGGAGAGGAGGAAGAGAGGAGAAGAGAGGCAGAGGAAGGAGGGTTACCTGACCACGATGAGGTGGTGGCCGGAGCGGAGACGACAGAGGGAGGAGACGGCGAGCTTGGGGGGGCGGGGATAGACGGCGGGGAGGTCGCGGGCCACCTCTCCTGGTGGACGTGGGGCCTCCTCTCCTGGTGGAACTCGGGGCAGGGCGGCTCCGAGGCGAGGGAGGCGGCGCTCGGGGGGGAGGCGACGAAGGGGAAAGGGAGGCGGCGGGGGCGCGTGGGCGGCTGCGGCGAGGTTAGGTCGAGTGGGAGAGGGGGAGAGGCCAGAGGGGAACAGGTGGAGTGGGGGGAGGGTTAGCAATGGCGCACCTCCCCCTGGTGCGCCATAAGTACGACGACAGCAATGGCGCACCACCCCTAGGTGCGCCATTAGTACAATTTTTTTATTACAGTTCGAGCACTCAGGTTATATTCCACCTAACCGTATCCATAACAGAACACACACACTAGCCCGACTGGTCAGCACGCAGCACACACACTGGGAGGTCCTGGGTTCAATTCCCGCGCTCCCCAATTTTTGTTTTTATGCATTTTTTTTCTTTACACATATCTTTTTATGCATGCATCCAAATATAACATGTTGCATATGCTAGATGCTCAGAATTTCATGTAGAAAAATAATATGCAGTTTGTTGCCATGTTAACAACATTTAAAATGCTGTTTGATATTTATTTGTGTTTAAATATGTTCAAACTTGTTTAAATCATAACTAAATATCCATAGCTCAAAATTTGACAAAATTTATATGCTTTGGGAGTAACATATATGTGGTGGCTCGTCGGCGGCGGTGGAGCGGGGGAGGGTGCGGGGGGTGCTCGTCGGCGGCGGTGGAGCGGGTGCGGGTGCGGGGGGTGCTCGTCGGCGGCGGTGGAGCGGGGGCGGGTGCGGGGGGTGCTCATCGGCGGCGGTGGAGCGGGGGCGGGTGCGGGGGGTGCTCGTCGTTGGCGGTGGAGCGGGGGAGGGTGCGGGGGGTGCTCGTCGGCGGCGGTGGAGCGGGGACATGTGCGGGGGGTGCTCATCGGCGGCGGTGGAGCGGGGGCGGGTGCGGGGGGTGCTCGTTGGCGGCGGTGGAGCGGGGGAGGGTGCACCACACATACATGCGCCATTAGTAGTTTTGCAAAAAATTATTAAAAATAATTTTTATACTAATGGCGCACCGTGGCGCAGTGCGCCATTACTAGTTTGAACTAGTAATGGCGCACTATGCAACGGTGCGCCATTAGTAGTTTTGCAAAAAAGTAAAAAAAATACAGTAGTGGCGCACTCAACGGTTGGTGCGCCATTAGTAGTTCTAACTACTAATGGCGCACTTTGCCTGGATGCGCCATTAGTATGTTTGAAAAAATGAAAAAAAAAACATTTTGTTACTAGTGGCGCACCTTGTGCCTGGTGCGCCATTAGTGTCTTACACACTAATGGCGTATCTTCACGTGGTGCGCCATTAGTAAATAGTAGTGGCTCACCACTTCTCTGGTGCGTCATTAGTGTCAATTTCATCTTTAGCCCTTTTCCTAGTAGTGGCAGTCACCCACCATGGATATAACGTCCTCAAGATGCCTGGAAGCGGTGGGGTCATCACGGTCCCATGTGAAGAAAGGGATGCGGTGTGCTCCCTCGAGCGCGCCTTCCAAGCTGAAGCAATCGACGACCCCGACAGCAAAAGTGAGGGCCCTCCGGAGGCCATCCCCAAGAAGAAGCAGCTGCGCCATGCAGGACCTCGGGAGGATGGCATCGCGGTAGGAGCCTCATCAGGATCAGCGTCCGTCCCAGGGGCGCCACCCTCCATCGCATAGGAAGGCGCGCCCAGCGCCCTCCTCGGGTAGGGCTATTGGGCTCTCTTATGGAGGGCCTCAGGCCTTGCCAACCTCACGAGGGAGGCACTCAGGCACCACTTGGAGGCTTGCTACGTGACATGTTTTCCTCAGGAGAACACATGACAAGGGGTGCCCACCACTTAGGAGTTCATCGCCAAGAGAACACAGGAACTTGAAGACGCAAGAGCCATGTCCGGCGACAGCCGCTCACAGGGCGCAGCTCACCACCCAGGCGAGGGTGCTGAGCTGCGTGTGTGCATCGACGTCCCAGGGCTCAACAGGGCCGCGTCTCAGGAGCGCTTCTGGCATTCGCGTGTGGACCGTTGCGAGGCGCCGCCACACAGCTACGTTCGCATGCCCCTCAGCTTGCCGAGCGTGGCGTCGGCCTATCAGCGCAACATGTGGCGTGACCTGGCAGCTAAAGAGACTAGGTACCGTGCCGTCCTGGAGGAAACAGAGACGGTCTTCAGGGAGCCTCCTGAGCCCCTAGAGCCTCCCGAGGCTCAGGGCTTCGGTGGCTCATGAGGAGTCATTTCTTCGACGCATGCCTTCAGCTGCACCAACTCTATTTCGTCTACAGAACTAGGTGACATCTTCCAAGCTCGTTTAAGCTGGGAGCGCCCCTTGGGCTGCATTATTCCCAGGCCGCGTGGGTCCGTCCCTACGGCATGTATCCCTTTTTCTCATGTCTTTAGCTTGCCTTGCTGGGGGAACCCCTCGGGTTGCATCATCCCCAAGCTGCTCGAGCCGGACCCAGTGGCATGTATCTTCCTGCATTTACCCAAGCTGATTTGCCTTCCCTGCTTAACCTGCCTACAGTTATCACCTGCTCGATCATCGCTTCCCACGGGGCCTCCTCATAGGCACGATGCTGGTGCATTGGTCCGTCCCTGCCACGTCGACAAATCTGAGTGGTCGAGCTCTGGCTCGTGGCACGCCCTCGCATGTCACTCCACCAGGCCCTCGGTGCCTTCACTTCACCCGGACCAACTAGCGGCAGGAAGGCGGCAGTAACGGCAAACCATGTTCTTCTTGTGCCTGTTCAGGGGTTCAGCGGCTGGATTATGGTGCCGCTTGAGAAGGACGCTCTGTACTTCTGCTGCTAGGGCTGCGGTATGCTCCTCTGTGCGGAGGGAATGTTCCGTGTTTCCATTTATTGTAATAACGCCGCATTGACCGGGCATCTTGAGCTTGAGATAAGCATAATGCGGCACCACATTGAATTTAGCAAACGCGGTTCGTCCAAGCAGTGTGTGGTAGCCACTGCAGAAGGGGACGATATTGAAGATTAGCTCTTCGCTTCGGAAGTTATCCGAGGAACCGAAGACCACCTCCAGCGTGATCGAGCCCGTACAACGGGCTTCTACACCTGGTATAACTCCTTTAAAGGTAGTTATCTTGGGCTTGATTCATGAGGGATTAATGCCCATTTTGCATACTGTGTCCTGATAGAGCAGGTTGAGGCTGCTACCACTATCCATTAGGACTCGTGTCATGTGAAATCCGTCGATGATTGGGTCGAGTACCAATGCGGCCGAACCGCCATGACGGATGCTAGTTGGATGATCACTACGATCGAAGGTGATCGAGAATGACGACCATGGATTGAACTTTGGGGCGACCGGCTCTACCATGTAAACGTCCCTAAGTGCGCGCTTGCGCTCCCTTTTGGGGATGTGCGTAGCGTATATCATGTTCACTGTTTTGACTTGAGGCGGGAATTTCTTCTGCCCCCCAGTGTTCGGCTGTCGGGGCTCCTCGTCTTCGTCCTTGCTCTGCGACTCCCCTTCCTTGTTTCCTCTTTTTACCTTGCTAGCTTGCTTAAAGACCCGGCAATCTCTGTTAGTATGGTTGGCCGGTTTGTCTGGGGTGCCATGTATCAGGCAAGGACGATCGAGTATGCAGTCCAAGCTGGATGGTCCTCCGTTGTTCCTTTTATAGGTCTTCTTTCGCTGGCCGGATTTGGAACCGCTGAATCCGGCGTGAACTGTGGTGTCATCAGTATTATCGCCATTGCTTCGGTGTTTGTGTCTGTTGCCCGGAGCTTGCTGGTGCTATTTTTGGCCTTGGAGGGGCCTGCTTCGTTCGCTGTGCTTGTAACGCGAGCCAGCCAACCATCTTCTCACGTGCAAAAGTGGGTCATAAGTGCCGAGAGGGCTGCCATGGACCTTGGCTTTTCTTGGCCAAGGTGGCGGGCTAGCCATTCATCACGGATGCTGTGTTTAAAGGCCGCTAGGGCTTCGGCATCCGGACAGTCAACGATCTGATTCTTTTTGGTTAGGAACCTAGTCCAGAATTTTCTGGCTGATTCGCCGGGTTGTTGAACTATGTGGCTTAGGTCATGGGCATCGGGTGGCCGGACATATGTAACTTGAAAGTTGTCCAGGAAGGCTTCTTCCAAGTCCTCCTAGCTTCCAATGGAATTTTCAGGCAGGCTGTTCAGCGAGTGGCGAGCCGGTCCTTTGAGCTTTAATGGGAGGTATTTGATAGCGTGGAGGTCATCTCCTTGGGCCATGTGGATGTGGAGAATAAAATCTTCGACCCACACTGCAGGGTCGGTTCTTCCGTCGTATGATTCCATGTTGACATGCTTGAACCCCTCGGGGAATTCGTAATCCAGCACCTCATCTATGAAGCAGAGAGGGTGTACGGCGCCTCTGTATCGGGCCGCATCACGGCGCACCTCTAATGGAGTGTGTCTGCAGTTATCGGCCTGGGTGTAACTAGGTTTGTCACACCCGAATAGGTAGCCGTCATCCTGAGTCGGGAAGCGTCCTCGCGATCCGTAGACTGATCTGGTGTGTCCTACTCTGTTGTCTAGATCCCGCTAAAGGTTGTGCGTATGGTCCTGAGATGTTCTGTCCCTATTTTTGCAAAGTGGTGGGGCGGGCTGTTGTTCGGCCTGAGTTGCCACTTTATCCTAACCGTGGGGTGGTCGGTCCGCTGTACTATCCTGACCACGTGGTGGTCGGTCCGCATTGCGTGAGGGTGGTATCGGACCCGGTGCTTCCTCGTCGAACTGAGGTAGCAGTCTGCGCTTTGGGTAACTCTTGACTAGGCGCTCGAGGCCATATTCCTCGTCTGCCAGGACATAAGTCCACCTGTCGATGAGCAGGTCTTGATCGGCCTGGAGCTGCTGCTGCTTCTTTCTCAGGCTTCTGGCAGTAGCTATTAGCTGGCGCTTGAAGCGTTCTTGCTCTAAGGGTGCCTCAGGTACGATGAAATCTTCGCTACCGAGGCTCTCCTCATCTCCGGAGACTAGACGATAACTATCATCATCGGAGTTATTGGGCGTGGCCTGTTTATCAGGGTTATCTTCCCGTTGTCTTGTTCCTCCTGTTCGGACGTAGCTCCAACAGGGTCTTTATTTTTTTCGGCGTCGCCCGGAGTACCATTTTCTCCTGTGCCAGTGTTGTCATCTTTTGAGCGACGAGGCTTAGAGCAGCGTTTAGGGCGCCGGCGCTTGGACTGTGTCTCAGAAGGTTTATCCGCGACTGGATTCCTTTTGTCATCGTCGCTAGCTTCTTTAGGTGTCGACCATGTACACATCGTATGAAGAGGTGGCTATCCAACGTCCAGTAAATGGCGGGTTTTGGCCTTGTTCCTGGTCATCATCGTTGTCCATACCATTGATGTTTTCGGAGCCGTAATTGAGCATGTCGGTTAAGTCATCGACAGTGCCTATGAAGTGGGTGGCCGGTGGGAAACATAATTTCCCATCGTGAGCCTTTGGCTCGAATCGAACATACTTCGGTTGTGAGTCTTTCTCCAAGGACAAGTTCTTTAAAGAGTTTAGCACATCACTCAAGGGTAGATGCTGGAAGATGTTTGCGGTGCTCAATTCAAAAATCGATAACCGATCCAGCTCGGTGTCTGCAGGCGTGCCCGGTCCGGGACTCATAGCCGGAGATGAATCCGGAGTTCTATTTGCGCAAATATCGCTAGGTGTCGAGTCCGTGTGCGGCTCCAACGCCGGGGACTCTGTCGGATTTCGGGTTCCGGCAGACCCTTGATGTTCGAACACTAGGGTGCGTGCGGAGATTTCGCCTTCTACCTACCCGCACCCCTCCGCCTTGCTAAGAACTAAGCTATGGAAAGAACAGCACAAGAGACACAGGGTTTATACTGGTTCAGGCCACCGTTGTGGTGTAATACCCTACTCCAGTGTGTGGTGTGGTGGATTGCCTCTTGGGCTGATGATGATGAGCAATACAAGGAAGAACAGCCTCACGAGGGTCTGTTCTTGGTTGGGGGGATGAACTGCTAGGAGGAGTTCAGTCGCCCTTCTCTCTATATATATGATGCTACTCGATCCGATCTTCCTCCCTCTCTCTTTGTGGGTGGCTAGTCCTATTTATAGGTAAAGGCCCTGGGCCTCTTCCCAAATATTGAGCGGGAAGGGCGCCAACAATTGGCCGTTCTGAAGGGGAACATCTGGTACACTTATCTTGACTAAAGTTGGTCCTCGCCTGCCAAAGGCTCTGGTGGTGACGTTGGCTTGGGCTCCACAACGACTTCCTCCCTGCCGTTGGACTGGTCTTGGTCTCGTTGCACCGAAATGGGTGCCTTTGCTTGATGCTCTCGCCTGCGCTTGCTCCCTTTGCACCAAAGAGGAAAGGAGGACACTGCGCGGGCTGGCGCCTGCCTGGCGCCTTTGGACATCATGGCTTGCGTCACGGGCACCTCGTGAGGTATCCCGCCTTAATCTCTCCGCCTCCTCGCGAGCCAGCCTGATGAGGCCGTGCCTGAGGAAGCTCCGTGTCATCCGCCACGCGAGGCTTGGCCCCTCGCGAGGGTCTTGGGTTTGTGTTGATGAAGATGGGCCGTGCTGGGCCCCCTTTGAGCCACGCCGCAGGCCGCACGCAGGCAAGTCTGGGGACCCCCGGGCCCAAGGCGCGCCCAGTCTTGGCCGTGCAGGGAGGCGAAAGGGCAAGGGCGAAGCGCCGCGGGCCCTAACAGCCTGCGGCCTTGGGCGTCGCGTGGCGGTTGATGTGGGCGGCACTGTTCCCCCACGCCCCCCTTATTTTGCGCCATGCTAGGCGGACTCGCAGTCGTACACAGCCGCTCCCCTTTCTGTTGCTCGAACGCCCTCTGTCCTTCCTCCGCTCGAACTCCGGCTTCTGTTTTCAACCCAATCTCGAACCTTCCCCCCCCCTTCCCATCGCCATGGCTTCGACGAAGAAGGGAAGAGGGAAGAAACCCATGCCTCCGCCTTGCTCGCTGCCGTTGGCGGCCCCCGCCGAGGGCTTGGGCAAGGTCAGCTCGGCTCTGGCCACCATCTTCAACGAATGCGGGAGGACGACGGCCTAGCCCGCGTCTCACTTCTCCATCGACAAGATAGTCACCGAGGTCCAGTATTTCGCCGACGCCCTGTGGGCGGGTCTGGTTCCCCCCTTTTCTGATTTCTTCAACGCCGTGCTTTCCCACTATCAGATCCACATGATGCATCTAGGTCCTGAATCCATCACCCTCCTTTCGGTCTTCGCCTTTGTTTGCGAGGCAATGATGGGCATCCTTCCTTCGGTTGCCTTGCTGCGCCACTTCTTCTCTCTGCGCCTTGTCGACCCTACCCAATGCTGGGCGTGCGTGAGCTTCGTTGCTGCGTCTGAGACAGCAGCCTCAGGTATTGACTTCAGGCACCCTCCGCCTGCGGTTGGGTTCCGCGAGCTGTGGCTGTATGTGGATGCAGGGGTGCCCAGCCCCCTACTATCGGAGCCAACTTCGCCTGCTGTCCCCAATTCGGGCTGGGGCCAGGAGACGCTTGAGAGCCCCTGGCTCGTCTTCGTTTGGCACCGCTTCGCGTTCTTGAGGTCGCTTGGCGTGACAGCGCCCAAGGTGGTGAAGGAGTTCCTGCTTCACCGCATTGCTCCTCTCCAACGCCACTCCCATTGGATGTGGGCCTTCAGCGGGCATGATGACCGTATGAGGCTCCAGGAAGAGGACCTGAAACCTGAAGTGCTGAGGACAGTGCTCTTGATCCTAACTAGGGACCCCAACCTTGGAAGCATCCAGCGGGGAGGGGCCTTGCTGTACCTCTGCCAGAACAGGGGCCATTTCGTGAATCAGATGCCTATCTTTGATGAGTGGGGGCCACGCCCCGCCGGCCTCCGGGGGTCTCGCGAGAACCCAGTGACAGTGACTGCCCTTCCAGTCGGCCAAGGCGACTCTTCCTCAAGTGGCGGAGCAGGGAGGCATGAGGTGCCAGAGGCCGAGGGGGCTCCCGGCAGGGTGACAGCGCCGGGCGATGCTCATGAGGGAGCAGATCTTGGGGCCCGTGCCACTGAGGCTGAGGGTGGCAAGCAGCTGCCCTCAGCGCCTGCGACTGAGGCCCCTGAGGCTCTAGCCGCTTCTCTTGGTGAGGCGATTGGCAGCGCGCATCAGGCAGGCGCCCCTGATGCGGATCGTCTTGACGCTCCATCTTCGTCGCAGGTTGATCCCTGTGCTCAACTCTTGGGCCGCTTCCGCATGGACTTTGAGGCCCTCCAGAAGAGAAGGGAGGCCCTGGGCGACGATTACCCTTGTCGCATGCTGAAGTGTAGGAAGTACTTCACCACTGATGAGTAAGCCTTCTCCTTTCCCAGCTCCTGATACTTCTGTTGCTTTTACTGATCCTTGCTCCGCAGGCCCCTTCCAGCCGAGCTCGTGGGGATGGCTGAGCTGCCGTCCCCCATGGCTTTGCCCCCTCCACCGTTCTCAAGCGCTCCGAGCAGCAGAGCCCTTGTTGTGAGGGCAATCGGAGAGGCGAACCATCCCGGGGCGCATCGTGGCCCTGCGCACCTCGCGATCCTCCTTCGCGGGCCTTCTCGTGGCATAGCCAGCCTGCCGTGGGCTTCTCGCCTGGTCGTGGACTGCGATTAGCTAAGGCGCTCCCTGCGCTCTTCATCTGGGGATGGGCTGGCTCCAGGCCAGGCTTCTGGCGTGGCGTGCCCGGTCGTCGTGAGGGTGCCAGCCCCTAGCCCCCTGTCTGGAGGGGGAGTGCTGATTTGTGGCCCCCGACGCTTGCTTGGGGTAGATGATGGTGTGGAAGACGTGCTCGAGCGCACCCGGGAGCGTCGCGCTCTTCGCCAAGGATTCCTTCGAAGGGCGGCTGACGCGGTGAGCCTGCTTGGTGAAGAGCTTGTTGATGAAGACGCACGCCTTGAGGCCGAGGGCCTGTGCCTGGCTACAGAGAGGCGCGAGCTGGAGGGCGCCATCGCCCTTGCGCGCCGTCAGCGCGATCTTGATGACGCAGAGGCCAAGGCGTCGCTGGTGGCCTCTCGGGAGGCCCGATCTTGGGCCGCTGAGGAAGCCCGGGAAGCTGATCGGCGGCGAGAGACGGCGGAGGAGTGGGCTCGGGAGCTCCTGGCTTGTTGCCACTCATTGGAGGAGCAAGTGGAGCTGCACGAGGCAGCCCTCGCGTCGATGGAGGTGGCCTCTGGCAACCCAGCAGAGATCCAGAAGCGTGAGGAGGTGCTGACGCTGGAAGCCGCCGAACGTACCCGCGAGTACGAGCGTCTGGAGACGAGGGAGCGCTTGGTGACGCGGGCGGAGGATGATGTCGCTGCACGGGAAGCCCGTGTCCTGGAGGAGGTCGGACGTCGGGTGGCGATGGCGCGCTTGGACCTCGAGCGCGAGTCCGAGGAGAGGCTGGGGTTGATCCGGGCCGAGGCTGAATGTAGGACTGCTGCCTTGAGGGCCAAGCTGGAGGAAGCGACACGGAGGGCCAATGCTCTTCGGGACGCCCTTGAGGTAGCGCAAGGGGAGTCAACCACCTCGCAGGCCGAGCTGCTCCTTCTTCGCCAGCGGGTGGAGGAGGCTGAGGTCGTCGCACGCCGGAATGCGGACGAGATACGGCAGTGGCGGATCCTGGAGCATGAGCACGGCCCCATGCTCACCACGCTCCGGGAGAGAGCCAACACAGCCTTGGGCAACATCTACGAGGCAGCTGTTGGCGAGATGCACGCAGTCAACTATGCTAGCAACCTTCAGTTCTTCACCGGCGTGGTGACGCAGCTGGAGGTGCGGTCGGTCAGGGCTGACAGGTTGGTGGAGGAGAGGAGCCGCACCCTGCTCAGGCGCGCCTTTTCTCGCGTCTTCAGCCATCTCCAGAACATGGATCCCCACTTCGATTTCGACGCCGCCATCGCCAACAGTCCCCCAGGGCGTCCGAGACGACCTGGCGCACTGGGTGGAAGACAATGTGGATGCTCTTGTCAGGGCCTTCGCTTCAGACAACGACGGCATGATCGTGGCTGCCGACGAGGGCGGTGTGGTGAACGGCCCTGCCGCCGCTGGCGGCGAAGCGGACAGCGATGGCGAGTCCAGCGACGCCAGCAACGGTTCGGGTGGTGCTCCTGAGGACGCATTGGGGGATTTATCCGACTGATTGTGCATCGTTCCTGCTTCCTTACCCTGCATGAATAGAACTCAGGTTTTGGCCTGATGGCTGTGAGAGCATTTTGGAGGGGGAGCCCCTCATGTAAAACTTGTGTTCATCGTATTAGTAGACGTTACATTGCCCATGCGCCCACGCCAAGTGGTTGGCTTAAGCGACGCGCTCGTTGGCTAGTTTACCTTTGTCCCGTGTAGGCCCTGAGGTATCCTGTGGGAGGTTGTGGTGTCCTGAGTGTTCCCTGATCGAATCCATAGGATCTGCAGTAAAAAACCCTCCTGAGAGGACGCGGCGGCGGCAGTCCGGGCTGCACGCAAGCTGGGCCTGACCCGGCTCGTGAGGGGCTCACGAGGGGAGGTAGCTGAGGTGAAGTGGCAATCAAAACGCGAGAAATTGCTCGAACGAGACTAAGCACCCCTTCCCCAAACACACGCAAATCTCAAATTCGAATCCAACTTAAATCCAGCGGGGGAAAGCGATGACCGAAGGGAAAAGCAATGAAAGCAAACAAAAGGCCATGTCCAGCACCTAATCTAGTCTTGGACGTCTTCTCACCAGCGTGGAGCTAAGTGTTGCCACTGGGCGTGGGAGGGAGCCCTAGGGCTTGAGGCTGGCACCCCTGAGACTCCGGGGCATGTACAACCCCACTCATTATTACGTGAGAGTGTCACGGGGCGGCGAGCTTCACAGGCACTGGGCCTTCTTCACAGGTACCGGCCTTGCTTCATATTGCCAGACGAGGGCCCCGCCTTGTGCCACACTCTAGTGCCATCAACGACGACCGGAAACCAGGACGCCGCCGATGGGGTAGAGCGGTCGCCACTGGTTCCCCCAACGACCACGGGTCCTCCACCAGGGGCAGGCCCTGAGGCACCTCCCCAGCAGAGGGCCTACCTCCTGAGAAGACCTTGCTCCGAACACGACGGTGGCGATGTCGAATCTCGTCCCCTCTCCTGCAGCCCCCTGCGCCCTCCTTCCGAAGGGTAGGAGACTGTGGGAGCGGGGTAGCTGCTCCCTGTGGCGACCTGCACCTCCTGCGATCCATGATTAGCGTATGCCTGTTCTTGAGGAATTAGCGGTACCCGATAATCGCTGCCTTCAGCGTGGCCGGTGGGACCGTCCCGGGGCTCCTGGAAGAGCTCAGCTTCTGGCGCCTCGTCCCCCCAGCTTGGGCTGAGGAGCGAGCCTTGTTCGCCCTCGTGAGGGTGCCCTTGGTCCATCATGTGGGGCACGTATTCTTCTAGCACCGTCATCCCGAAGGCCACACCGTAGTGCTCCACGTGCCATGCAGCTCTGCTTGACGCGCCCACCGTGGGGTGGTAGCGCGGCTGTCCACTGGAGCCGCGGGTCGTGTTGAGTCCTTCTTCTTCGCGGACCAGGAGCGGGGGCAGCGCAGCCGTCGGTCCGGTGCCGACAGCTTCGCTGGCGTTGGAGTAGCCTTGGAGCCCGTGGGTGCGCGCGGAGCCCCCGCGCGGGCCGCCCTGGGCTTGAGATGCGAGGTGGGTGCAGAAGAGGTGAGCCCCCGAGGCGGCGAAGCCCAGGAGCTCTGCCACCCGCTCGAGCAGCACATCGCGGCCGCCCTCCAACAGTCTGCACTGCAACAGCTCTCGGGCCACCGTGAGCGCGGCCTTCGAGTTCGCCTGCTCCCGGCGGGTGTATGGTGTCGTGGTCGCGGCGTGATTGGAGGCCCTTGCTGCAGACCACGCCTGTCGTGGTGTGGGAGCTGTCGAAGTCTGTCCGCGTCGCCCGCGGCCTGCAGCGCCCTGCAGACCGCGAGCTGCCTGGGGCACGGGGACGCCCGAGGCGAGCGGTTCTGCGCGGGCGGGCCATGCCGCCCATGGATCTGGGTTGCCAGCCTGGTCGTCGGACATGGTGACGACGACGCGACGGGACACGAAGCGGTAGAAGGTGGATTCCGGCGCACCCCTACCTGTCGTGCCAAATGTCGGATTTCGGGTTCCGGCAGACCCTTGAGGTTCGAACACTGGGGTGCGCGCGGAGATTTCGCCTTCTACCTACCTGCACCCCTCCGCCTCGCTAAGAACTAAGCTATGGAAAGAACAGCACAAGAGACACAGGGTTTATACTGGTTCGGGCCACCGTTATGTTGTAATACCCTACTCCAGTGTGTGGTGTGGTGGATTGCCTCTTGGGCTGATGATGATGAGCAATACAAGGAAGAATAGCCTCATGAGGGTCTGTTCTTGGTTGGGGGGATGAACTGCTAGGAGGAGTTCAGTCGCCCTTCTCTCTCTGTGTGTATGATGCTACTCGATCCGATCTTCCTCCCTCTCTCTTTGTGGGTGGCTAGTCCTATTTATAGGTAAAGGCCCTGGGCCTCTTCCCAAATATTGAGCGGGAAGGGCGCCAACAATTGGCCATTTTGAAGGGGAACATCTGGTACACTTATCCTGACTAAAGTTGGTCCTCGCCTGCCAAAGGCTCTGGTGATGACGTTGGCTTGGGCTCCACAATGACTTCCTCCCTGCCGTTGGACTGCTCTTAGTATCATTGCACTGAAACGGGTGCCTTTGGTTGATGCTCTCACCTGCGCTTGCTCCCTTTGCACCAAAGAGGAAAGGAGGACACTGCGCGGGCTGGCGCCCGTCTGGCGCCTTTGGTCGTCATGGCTTGCGTCACGGGCACCTCGTGAGGTATCCCGCCTTGATCTCTCCGCCTCCTCGCGAGCCAGCCTGATGAGGCCGTGCCTGAGGAAGCTCCATGTCGTCCGCCCCGCGAGGCTTGGCCCCTCATGAGGGTCTTGGGTTTGTGTTGATGAAGAAGGGCCGTGCTGGGCCCCCTTTGAGCCACGCTGCAGGCAGGCAAGTCTGGGGACCCCCCTTTCCAGAACGCCGACAGACTCTATGGCTTCGGGTGGCACGAGTTGCTCCGGTTCTAAGGCCGTTGTAGCAACAAGGACCATCCACTGGGTGTGATCCGATGACATATTTAAGTGATGTTCATCGGAGCGAGGGGGGAGCGATCGCTGCGGTCTCAAATCCATCGAAGATCAACTCTCCATGGATATCCGTGACGTAGTTCAAACTTCCAAATCTATCCTGGTGGCCAGGGGTGTAGCTATCGATCTGCTCCAGATGGCCAAGCGAGTTGGCCCATAGTACCAAGCCGCCGAACAAGAAAATCTGTCCAGGGAGGACGGTTTCTCCTTGGATAGTGTCGCTATAGACGATTGAAGGGGCCATCAAACCTTTCGTCGAAGGCACAGTGGAACCACTACAAAAAAATACACTTCTGTGATGATACGTGTTTGTCAAAGTAGGTCTCCTTTTTTGTCATGCATGTACATCCATGACAAATTTATGACAGAATCAAGATAGTCATACCTGTGCTGTTGTAGAAGTGTTCCATGACATTACCAAAATTATCATCACGGAAGTGTCCACTTCCATGACGATAAATCGCGCCTCACAGAAGTGCTTTCATCAAGGGTGACCGACACATGCCATCCACCGTAACGGAACGTCGTTAAGCTATCGGGTCGGGTTTTGGATCCGATAACCCATTAACAGCCCCGACCAATGGGAAATTTCCAAGTTGTAAAATTCTTATTGGCCGGACAAAACACGTGTCAGCTCATCAGTGGATCAGATAGGCGACTATGATACGTCGACACATGGCACGACCCAACAGAGGCCCATTCCTGTGAAAAGGCCGGCCCATTTGACTTGGTCAAAAGGTGGTGGGTCGGCCCATGGAAAGCCTGTTAATGGCCTGTTTGCATATAGCCCATTTACAGCCCGCTAACCCAAGGCCCGTTACGCCCTATCCAAATTAGGCCCAGTAGCGTCATCTGGGTCATCCAATATGATTCCAGCCCGTTTTCACTTCTGGCCCATGTATGGCCCATGACGTCTTTCGGCCCATATGAGGCCCTATGTAACTCTTGGCCTATTAATGGCCCGTGGTGAAACTGGCCCGTAATGAACAATGTATCACTTTACACCCATTAATGGCCCATGGTGAAACTGGCCCATAATGAACAGTGTATCACTTTATACCCATTAACGGCCCGTTATTCCGTTGGGCCGTTTCCAGCCCATGTTATCTTTTGGCCTTCTCATAGCCCATTTATTCTTGGGCTCATTTCCAGCATTCGTTTAATTACGGCCCGTTACTGTCATTTTCTGCTTGTGGGCCAAATTCAGCCCGTGGTTACAGTCGGCACGTTTTCATAGCATCATCAAATACGGCCTATTAATGATGGCCCATTATGTTCGGCCCATGAACCGACGATTCCAACTCTAGCCCGTTTACGGCCATTATGCGGCCTGCTATTGGCCCATGTTTGGCCAATCGATCATACGGCCCGTATAAGGCCCATTGATGATATGGCCCGTAGAAGGCCCATTGTTTCTACGGCCCGTAGAAGGCCTACTGTTTCTACGGCACGTAGAAGGCCCGCTGTTTCTACGGCCCGTAGGAGGCCCAGTGTCACTACAGTAAATATTAGCCCATGGTTATTGTGGCCTAGTTTTAAAAAATAGGTTATTGCAGCCACTAGTTAGCCGTGGAAAAAGAACTGCAATGACTACAAGCAAACAAATAAACAAGACAACAAGGAAATAAATAAGCAAGCAACTAACACTAGGCTATCACGGCTATTACACATATTACATCCACTGGGCATCAAAGTTCGCCACCAGTGCAAATATAGGGAACAAAGCAGCATATCATATACACTGGCCATCAAAATTGGCCACCAGTGCAAATAAACGCGGCAGCAAAACAAAGAGCATAACTGAAACAACTTCAGAAGAGCTCAAGAAATGTTATCCTGGGTATCCACCATGCTAGCAATAAGCTTAGCAAGCTGATTAGCTTTGTCCTGTTTGGCGCTAAAATCCTCCAATGATTGCTATTGCACCAGAAAGTATGCATCTGAATGCTCCAGGGACTTCCGTAGTCCTTCCGCTTCTTGTCACAGCATAGTTGATCGATGTCTTTCAGCTTGTAGTTAAGACTCAAGAAACTGAACTGATTCACACATTGAGTTTGAATAGCTTGTGCAAGCGGTAGTGGCCAGTAACTCCAACACTAAACCAAGACAGGATGTGTCACTATCCTGAACCTTATCTGCATTACTTCCTTTACCGTTGCTTAATAAGGCACTCTTCCCCAATATTCTGTCAGCATTCTAAAAGAAGAAACAAGCAGACACATAACAAGTTTAGCATGTACTAGTATATGAAACTCATTTCGGTGAACCAGTTCATTAGTAAGGTGGACAGGATTAAACTACCAAGTCTTCTATTGCCAAGTACTAGTACATAATAAAAGCATCAAACAAACATATATCTATGTCCTATGGTAGCAATGGAATCTTAAACTAGAACAGTTTTTCTTCAGGTTTAGGCACTTGTTCTACATGAACAGAGTACAGTAAGACGCAAGAATATAATACTTAAAAATAGAAAATGAGCTCATTGACCTTACCACATTCTTGGTTCAGGACCAGTACAGAACAAGGCGTTCCCAGTCATCGTCCAGTAAATGTGTCTCGGGAGAACGTAAGGGAATTTGATGAGTTTCTTTGCTGGTGAAGTACGTTTTCTTCAGGTAATTCCGATACTGCCACCAAGCATTCTTGAAGATAGCAGAGGTATTAGAATAGGTTACCTCATCCTGAGTTTCTAAATCGGTCCTTCTCTATAGAGAAAAATGGGAAATTTTGTTGTATTATAACCATCATGGAGGTAGGATGTATCGGATGAAGCAAAGTAATTGCCCTAAATAACATTACTTACACATAACTCCTGGACAAACACCTGCAACTGGCATTTTCCTTCATCTTTAGTATAATATTTCCAAGATGGGAAGATGCGCACATACGATTTAACAACATCAAATGTGATAGATGATAAACTACGACTAGCTGGTTGTGCTTCCTCCACAGGAATAGGCGTACTAACTGGTGGATTTGGGGTTCGCCATGATAGTACTGGCCCTTTGGGCACTGGAGCTGCCTTACTAACTGCTCTTGTTTGGGAGCTCTATGGTGGAGATGGTGCTGTGTCAACAGGAACTGGGTTACTATCGGCTAGGGTTTGGGTTAGATTGGGTGAAGCTGGTTCTCTGTCCATCGTAGTAGGGGTACAATCTGCGAGAGTTTGGGTTATGTGTGGTAGGGCTGGTTCTTGTGCATGTACAACCGGGGTGCTATCTCCACCAAGAGGTAGCACTGTTTTATTTGAAGACCGTGTTTTTAGTCTGCTAGATACTGGCATCACCCGCTCCAATTCAAATGGCTGATAAACAGGAAACATAGTTGAATGTACAGACATTGTATGAGAGACAGATGCAATAGATAGTGTGGAAAAAAGAGGGCATGAAATAGTTGACATGTATATTGTTTAACTAAAACGGATAGCATGACATAATTCCACATATATGATGTCTATCTAAACTGGATAGCATAGCATAACATAATTCAAAGATATGATGAATAACTAAACAGGATCGCATGACATAATTCACCTGCATGTTAGCTAAGTAATCATGATCGCGTCATTTAATTCACATATGTGATTTATATGCTAAACAGAGGGCATTCGATATGATGTCTAAACTAAGAACATGGTGTTGAATATTGTGTATATGATGTCTAAACTATGCAATGCAAGACACTGTATGCATGATATGAGCAGTATAACCGTGCCAAGTTAGAGCATACACCTCAGTGGGGGAATAGGACTGGTCATCTGTCTCTGAATCCATCTCTGAGGAGCTATCGGGACCCAACAAGAGATCTGCTTCGACAGGTAGCACTATCTGCTCTGATGGCCTTCTTTTCACTCCAGATTTTTTCCATCTCCCACCCAAATGGCTGATTCACAAGAAGAGTAGTTTAATGTACAAACATTGTTGACAAATGGAAATGTAATGAAGAAAAGGATGGGCAAGATATCATTCAAATATATGATGCCTGGTTAAACAGGATGGCATTGCACATTTCACATATATTATGGCTGGCTAAAAGACATGAGACTGCATAATTCCCATATATGATATAGAAAATAAACATGTGGCATTACAGAACATGTCTAAACTAAGCAGATGACATATATGATGTCAAAAGTAGGCACTGCAAGGCAACATATGCATGATATGACTAACATCATCATGCCAAGGTAGAGCAAACACCTTGGGGAGTAAATAGGAGTGGTTAGCGGCGTCCGAATCCGCCTCAGAACAGATATCTTCCTCTGGATTACAATCTGGAGAGGGGTGGGGAGGGTTTGCCATTGAACCCACCATGGAGCGATGTCTGCATGACATTGTATTGCCGCGCAAAACTCTTCTCTTTTTCTCTACATGTTTAGGATGACTGTGTACAATATCTGGCATGCATACGACAAAAATATGGTGAGATTATGTAAGGAGAGCATGCAGAAGTTTAGAGTGATGGTAACAACCAGTGGATCGATGTTTTTCCGTTGAACCAAAATAGCCCTAATGGATCGACGTGAATGTATAGTAATAAGTGATGCAACAAGTGTACAACCTCTTTGCCATAGCCATGTCGACCTCAGCATCATTGGGTTGGTCGCTGAAGCAGTTGAGGCAGAGGTGGCTGTCGGAGGTGTGGAGGAAGATCTAAGGAATCTGTAGACGGCGTCCAGGGCACTGCTCTGTTGTGATGGATCGTTCTGTCGTTGGAGCAGCTCCGGTGAGCCGTAAGATGTCAAGGCTGAAGCAGCACAAGACAGACATCATCAATCTCAAGTGGGATTCTAATAGCATCTCCAATAGATGATGTAAAATGGATGTAAAATTAACATCACCAAAAACCACCTGACTACAACAGATGAGGTAAAAACTATCGACTCTGAACTTAACTGTCGAAAATGAAATTTACTGTGGAATCTGAATGCTACTATCGAAACTAAACGCAATGGTAGCAGAGAGGCACTTGACATGTAGTTTAGGGAGGGCCTGCAGTTCATCTTCAACTTGCACCCCCTGAGCCGCCAGCCACCACCGGCCGAACCGCCGGCCCCAGCGCCACCTCGCCGCCCCGAAACACCTCGCCACCACCGCCCCGGCCAGCCCTCTAGGCCCCCCGCCCCCACCCTGAACCCTAAGATAGATAGTGGGGTACCTCTCCGGCGAGCCCCCGTCCCCGCTGCGGGTGGTTCTTCCTTAACTCCGGCGAGCCCCCAACCCCTGAAAATCGACTGAACCAAAAGTCAATTCAGTCGACTGAAGTGTGGCTTAATCAGAGCAGAGCAGCAGCATGAGCGAGGGGGAGAGCAGCAGTAGCAGCTGGGCGAGCGAGCGATCGAGCGAGAGCCGGAGCAGCAGCAGCAGATCCGGTTGGTATGGACGCCGCCGCCGAAGGGGCCTCGCACTCGGGGAGAGCCACCGTGGAGATGTCGCCCGCGGCGCCGGCTTTAAGGTAGCCGCTCCATGGGGGTGCAGGATGGAGCACCGTCGGTGTCGGGAGGTCGAGTTAAGGAGAAGGTGTGATGCAATGAGTGTACAACCTCTTTGGTGGCGCCGAGTAGGCCTCGGCTTTGTCCGAGGAGTCGGTGAGGATGCTGCAGTTCTGGTGGAGCAGGTTAAGGCGGCACTGTGGGGATGAAGCAGCTGCGATAAACGAGGCGATCATCGGAGCAGCTCCTTGGAGGTGGAGGACGGGGCGGCTGAAACGGCGGGACGGCTAGATGGACGACGGATCCTCATCCGGGGAGGTGGATGAGGGACGTCGAGCTGTTGCAGTGGACGACGTCGTCGGGGAAGAGGCTCCGGCTGGGCAGCGGTGACGTGGCGGGCGGAGGAGGGTGGGATTTCGTGGCTGGAGCGGAGAGGTTATGGCGGCATGTGATTTCGAATGGCGAAAAGGGGGCAATGGGAGAGGGTGAAGCATGACTTAGGAACGCGCTTGTCCAAAATGTAGGGTGTGTTACAAAAGTACCCCCCCCCCACCGATTTGAACTAGCGTCCCTTTCAGCTCAGGGTTAGAAGGGGGATTTCGCGTGTCGGGATTTGGCAGCTGGAGGGAGTTTTCGCACGCGTTGTAATTTCGGGATAGCAAGGCGCGGGTTGTGAAGGCGCCAGTTTTGGGAGCCCGATATCTAAATTTTCGGGATATAACAAGATGCGGGTTGAATTTTAGGGACAAGCCTAACGTGTAGTAATATTGTACTTGTACGTACCAAATCAATTCGCACTTCCCTCAACCAAAAAGAAAACGAAAAAAAACTATTCACACCACACAAAGAGAGAGTCTTGCCCCGTTTTACTATGCAAATGCTATTCAAAGCTACTCCCTCATTCCATCTATATAGGGCCTAATGCGTATTTCGATGCTAACTTTGATCAAATATTAGAGCAATGATATATGACATGCAACTTACGCAAAGCACACCGTTAAATTCATCTGTGAAAGGTTCTTTCAATGATATAATTTTCACATTGTGCATGTCATGTACTATTAATCTTGTCAATAGTCAAAGGCGGTCTTAAAAATCTCATTACGCCCTATATAGATGGAAGGAGGGAGTATGAATCCATGTTATGTACGATTAAATTTTTTTGCTTGGTGTATAATGCGTGTAACCTACTCATACCAACATTTTAGTGCATTCCAAATTTCTATACTACCGCTGCAATTCGAACTAAATTTGAATTCGTTTCTCTATTTCAATAAGAATCTACAATCATGATTGTTGCCAACTTCAACCATCATAGTTTCCTTGCTATCCACCAGATATAAATCAGACGGCCTATAATGCAGGATGGCAGGCACACCATCATCAACAACTCCGTTTTTTATAAGAGTAGAGATAAAATATATTAAATGTAGTATACCATGTTCATAACCACACCATGTGTATCACCATTATATATATTCACACATCCGTCGGTTTGAAACACTATGATAAATTCTTCAAATATCCGAATTCGCTTTTTATAATGAAGTATATATGATCTCTATTCGTCTTTTACACCCACACAACCCTCTTATCTTTGTAGCTAGCGCTAACTTTCTCTTGTGCATGCACATGCCCGCATCCCTCTCACCCTCCCTCAGCATTCTCTAGCTCCATCACGCAAATTCGTCTTTTCACTTTAGGTCGTTCACCCATGGTGTGTGTAGGTCCCCAGCTCCTTCTTTACGACACACATCAATCGATATGCCTCTCTAGCCAGGTGTTCCTATCACAAACACAAGCTTCCCCTCTTCTCTTGTCACCGTCCATGCCTCACTCCCACCACTCATTTCATCATTCTCATACTCGCACACTCCTCCCCCTCGATATAGTATGCCTCTTGTACCACCTCCTGCATGCATCCCTCTCTCTCTATCCTTCTCCTCGTGCCTCATTTGTTCTAACACACACATGCATGTCTACCGCTCGATCTCCCAACATATACCTAAGTCGACTTTAACTACCCCCCCCATCGATCGACGTACCTCACAAGTTATGTCTCTCCTTTCTCTTACAAAGGGCGATTGATCTTCCTATGTAGTTACTTCTGCTTACCACAGCGACATCGTCCCCCCTCATCATTCGTGCATGCATCCTAACCCGTCTCTCACACGCACGTGCACAGACAACAAGCAGCCATCTCCTCTCTTATTGATATTGCGGGCATGCTCTCCGTTTGTCTAGCAAGCCTATCCCACCATTTGTTAGAAGCAACTCCACTACCACCCCCTCCAACACTCTAGCTCTGTCTCTCTCCCAACCTTATTCATCTCCTGCACATATGCATGGATGCCGATCGATCTCCCTTAATACATGAGGCAGATCGATCTCCTTAATACATGAGGTAGGCCTCTCTCCTCCTCCACACATATACCAGCCATTGTACCTCTATAGTTAATTGGGGGGACGTTGCTGCCAATGAAAGCATGGACCAATTTTAATTTAACACCTTCTAACAACTTTGTCTTCAGTTGTGATGTAATTATTAGCTCTGATCTGCTAATAATTGACATGCATTAGCAAGGAAGTTAGTTTTTTTGTTTCCGAAAGAGCATCGATGGAAAGACACGCGAAACAAAAGCTGAAAGCTCACACCATTGTACAATTTCATGTCGCTGGAAAATTATTTGTATAGTACGTCAATTATGTAAACAAATGATGGAAGCTTGATAGCATTGCCAGAAGCCTCTTCATCATCCGGGTCCATGTGCCATGCACAAAATTATACTCCTTCGTTCCTAAATATTTGTCTTTTTACAAATTTCAAACGGGCATATTGTAGAGTGTAGATTCACTCATTTTGCTTCGCATGTGTACTCCCTCCATTCCTAAATATTCTATTCATCTTAACAGAGATTTCAACAAGTGACTACATACGGAGTAAAATGAGTGAATCTACACTCTAAAATATGTCTATATACATCCGTATGTGCCAGTCCATTTGAAATCTCTAAAAAGACAAATATTTGAGTAGTCACTCGTTGAAATCTCTAGAAAGACAAATACTCCGGAGTATATTTAAGAACCGAGGGGGTAGTGCACAACCACATGGGAGACTCAGCCCGGTCATTGCGCCGCATTAATAGTGAGTAATGAGCACTCAAATCATAAGCCCCACCTTTCCCACTGTAAGTTTCTCTAAAGAAGCAACCATCAATACGGTCTTCTTTGAATCTGCTCATACTACTCCATCCGTCACTGTTTATACAGCGCGCTTCAGAAAAAAGAAAAAAATCTGTGGGACCAAGGCAACTAGCGATCGGCTAGAAAAATAGCATTGGTAGTTATAGCACGACGTCTATTACTAGAGGGAATAATGCGTACACACATGCATGTAGTACTTCCACCCCGGGTACACACATGCATGCACTCCGTAGTAGTACAGTACATGTAGAAAAGAAAGACACCATCGACATAATCACCCACGTCTACGCGCAAATCATCCACGAGGACTACTACATGCAAGAGGAGGACGATAGGACGCAGGCCTTCTTGGAGCGCAGGGTAACCTTGGACAACACTGCTCAAAAGCACGTTGAGCTCGCCGCCAATGCTGCTGCTCCTCAGACGTCGGTTGGTGACCCGGCGCACTAGGGCGTGAGGATGTCGTTGAACGTTGATGGATCCGTATGTATTTTTATCTTTCCGTCAAATCCATGTAGTAGTATATGATACTATAGTAATTATCTTACCTTCCGCATCAACTTCATAATTTTCGTACGTACTCCATACATGAACGGCGCCAGAACCAAACTTCTCACTATTCTAGGCAAAATCATTATTTTCTATCTATCGGTCGCGCCATGGAGCAGAACCAAATTTTACAAGTTACGAGTTCAAAAGGAAAGGCCTGCCGTGTTCGCGTCGCACCCCCACACGGTTGGTCTGGCACGCCGCTCAAGAGGGAATGCGTGCGGTGTTGCATTTTCACTTACAAGTGGGACCACAGTTGAGCAAACGGACTATCGGCAAACCCCCACCCCGCCCACCGCGCGATGGCTAAGAAAACATGAGGGAGAAGAGATGGTTGTAGCATGGACTCTAAGAAAATTGGTGTCGGATGTGACTCGTGTGGGTGGCGTGTGTCGTACTGCTAGACATGAATGCTAGTTATGGCCCATGCCACCCCACTATATCGAGCCTATATCGAGGTACGTACAACAAATTTCTTGCAGTCCTTGCTCAGCCCTCCTCTATCTCTCTTCTCAGCCAGCCAGCGGACGCACGGAGCCCATCGTCTGTTTGCTCACATGCGGCCTCACATGTCAGTGGAAAGGCAAGAGGACCCACTGAAACTGCACATCTTTCACCTCGACGTGCTGGTGATGAAAAACAAATCCAATAAAGATCTTCGGTGGCCGCTTTTGGAGTTACTCAAGAGTAGTAAGATTCTATTTACAGTTTAACCCAAGATGCACATCTCGTGGCTTCAATTACCACTCTATTTTCTTTCATGACACGAACTGGATGCTGGATGTCCCATGTGTCAGCAAAAGGAGGAAGAACCCGACCAAATCTTCGGTTCTGCTCTCGGATTAGACTAGTTGTGCTAACTTAAAAATTTTATTGTGTACTCCCTCCGTTCCAAAATACTTGACTTCCATTTGTCCAAAAATGGATGTACCTATATACTAAGACATGTCTAGATACATATATATTTTGACAAATAGAAGGCATGTATTGTGCAACAGAGGGAGTAGAATGGATGCAAGTTTTTGTATTGGGAAGAAGAGTACATCCATATATTGATAGAGCGTAATTTAGTAGATGTTCTATCACTTTTAGCTAGCACAGATGCAAGATCGAGCCTCCGTAGTTCAACAATGAATGCATCGAGAAGGCACTAATCCAACTTACAGGAGTAGTAAAATGTATTCTTGTGGTTCTTGTTTTCTTTGGTCTTGCTTTTCTAGTCAAGATTATCGTTGGAGTTCGTGCAAAACGGAGGTGTGTTTGTGGTCATCCGTTGGAGTTGGCCTTACAAGTGGGACCGCAGTTAAGGAAACCAACTATCGGCAAACCCCCACCTCACCCGCCGCGCGATGGCTGAAGTTAGAGAAGTGACGAGGTTGAAGAGATTGCTCCAGCGCGGACTCCAAGAAATAATATGGTGTCAGATGGATGTCGTGGTGGTGGCGTGTGCCGTACTCCTGGACGTGAATGCTTGTTCTGGCCCATGCCACCCTACTACTCCTACTACTTACTCCTACTACTATATAGTATACTAGTATTGAGGATTCGAGGTGCTGGTTACGTACAACAAACACATTAACATATGGCTACAGTAAAAACACCCGCCCGACGCGCGAAGCATGTGAAGCTAGTACAAATAGTGTACTACTATTGTTGATTGGCCTCATCCGATAACTTGTTGCAATGCACGTACAATTATGTATTCGGAAAATATTTTTTTGCCTTGTCGCACCACTCACTCAGAGAAGCGACTCGAAAGCCATTCATAAATTTAGTAAGTTTATCACAGGCATATCATTTTATTACATACAACAGGTCATCAACCCACATCGACAACGAGGATACATTATAAATACTAAAGTCATGAAATGAACTTCAACTCAACCATTCCGTGGCGTTGGAAACGCTTGCTTTGAACCACAAGTGATTCTCTGGGACGGGCCATCCGTTGTCGATTTGGAGACCAACGCAGGACTGATCATCCAGGCTGAAGCGTCCTACTATGTCAGTAACAGGGTAGGGAACCACCCAAATGTCCGAGGTATAGACACAGTTGCTTCTCATAAATGTGTCAACAGCAGTTGGATCGCCTTTCACCATCATCGGATAGTTTTGTCCAAGGAAGAGCGAGTTTTCTCCAAGACTATCAATTCTGTGCCAGGGAGAAGGAGTTGGTGCTAGCACACTAGTATCCATCCCGAATACCATGCAATGGGTGTTGGAATAGGTCCGGAGAGTGCGACCATGGGAGACACCTGCTTCCTTAGCAGTAACATCATCAGTGGGCTGTATACACACAAGAAGAGGTGATCCATTGGAATTAGTTGCCAGGCGCCACAGAGTATATGGGCGCTGCTCGTGATCATCACCATCGGCATCTCCCCCTTGGTTATAAAAATTTTCAAGTATAGGTGGTGGGATGTTCACATGACCTTGGAAACACAAGAAGAAGGTTAATTAGTAAAGGGAAACTTGCTAACCCGCATGCATGTAGATGAAACAATTATAATTATGGTGGAAGACAAACGTACCGAAACTACTAGGATGCCATGCAAAAACAGTGCCACGAGTGGTGGCAGCAAACACAAGGCCCTCGTATTGAATTACATCACAGTACTCATCCGTGTACAGAAACTGATTTTTGAGCAATATCCATCGAGTCGAACCACGAAGGACGGCAACAAGCTTGTCGAAGATAGCAACAACTTGATAGTTGTTGTAATTCCAAGAGTGGTTGGGAACTCCACAAATTGCTATCTTCCGTAGAAGACAGTCGCCATGATCGTATTTGAACGTGCGTACATTACCGGTGTGCTCAACCTCTGGGCGGTGTGCTGTGATTTTTGGAAGTGGAACCTGGTGACGAGTGTACACATTCACAAGTTCCCACTCACAGTTGGACCCAATGTAAACAACCCAATCTCCATTTGTGCCCGCCCAAGCCTTGCCCTCAAGCGATGGCATCTTAACATCATACGTATCATTATCAAGCGGGATCAACTGGCACAGGGCGAGGCCTCCGTCGTGCCGGCGCCAGTCATCAGGGTCACGGCGAAGAAGATAGGGGAGATCAAACCGCTCCTTGACTCTTGGGTTCTTTGTAATTATGTTATTAGTTGAGTCGAGAATGGGCTTGAACGGACCTGCCATGCTAGCCGAGGTGATGACATCGCACCGATCAATGAGTTCCTTCACCACGTCATCTTTCAGATCGGGGCAAGAATAACGGGGTCGTTTCCGGCCTGTTCCCTCCATGGAGAAGACGGTCGAACAATGGCAGAAGAAAGGGTGAAGGGCTAAAGGAAAATGGAGGAGGGAGAGGAAGAGCGTGCGACAGCAGTTCCAAATCGAGAGGGAAAGGCGAAGAGTCGGTGGATGGTTGCGAGTTTTCCACGGTTCACGAAGAGGCGCCCCGGCCTACACGTCCGTTCGGAAATACTCCTACTACTCGCCGCCGTCTCACTGATATGTTGGAACGGGACCACGTGTCAAACAAACATGGTGTCTAATTTCTCGTGCAAAATGCAATCTGGCCGTGTTGGCCCGAGGTGCCGCATTAGTTATCGACCTTTATTTTTTTAATGGCGTGCCGATTAGTTTTGAAGCACGGCTAACTGGTACTATACGCAGAGAAAATGGGTTGTATTTGTCCTCCACGGTTTAGAGGCTGACTTGTGGGCCTAGCAAGTTGACGCGTACACAATCAGGAGATGATTATACGTGGAGAGGATGACTGCAGGGACCCGCCAAGGTCATGGTAGTAAGCAAGCAAGTGACTCCTTATTTCAAGCCAATAAAAAAATGGCTCCTCCTAGTGGATTTCTGACATCTGGGTCCCATGCCATTGTCAATGTAGTCAATAAACGAGAGAATTGCACAACGAGCGGCTGACACCAAGGACCCAGCAGCTCGCCTAGTTATTTTTGTTTTCGGTTAATTTGATAAATGCCACTCCAAATCTGGTGTATCCGAGAAATGCTACTACAATTTCCAAACTTTGAAAAATGCCATTTCATGCCATTTCTAGTGGCATTTTTCGAAGTCTGGAGTGGCGTTTTTCAAAGTTTGCAAACTGCAGTGGCGTTTTTCAAAGTTTTCAAAAATTGCAGTGGCATTTTTAAAAGTTTGAAAATTGCAGTGGCATTTTTATGAATCGCCATAATTGGAGTGGCATTTATCTAATTTGTTTTTGAGACGGAAGCAGGGTGTCAACTGGGCTGTGCCGGACACTCTGGCCTGTCTAGACAACCTCTTCTTTTATGTTTACCACAGACTAGCCCAGTAGTTTTTTTTCCTTTCTGAAAATGGCTAGCCCAGTTCTTTTGTGATTTTTCAAGTAAGTCGCTTTATCAGGCCTGTTGGGCTGCAAATCTTTCAAGACGAGGAGAGCTTCATTCGGCTGGCCGAGAAAATGGCCTATCAGTAATGAGAAATGGGATGTACATTTTTAAAACACAGCAAACCGGTAATTATTTTCAAATATCTTTTTTTCATTTCGAGATTTTAAATTGCATTGATTTTTATGCGTGGACAATTTATTGGATTTTATATTGATATACATTTATTTTTAAAATCAGTCTGACTGTGACTCGAAATTTCGAGATTAAAAACAGTTCAGACCGCACCAACATATGCAAAATTTCGTATAATTTTTTAACCGTGGCCACAATATGGGCTGTAATGCTAACATAAAGAATATGGGCTCCAAAAAACCCGTAAGAATTAGCAAATGGGCTTTAAATTATTTGAAATAATGGCAGATGGGTTGTATGCTATTTTCCACAGATTTGAGGCTTTCCACGGATGGCCTGTATACTGTTGGATGTCCATCCAACGGCCGTCGTGCTTCTTCAATCTTTGCTCTTCCTACTCCAGCCGCTCAAATAAGCGCCAGCGGTACTGCCTGCTCCCTCCTCCCCGCGGCCGGCTGTGCTGCCGCACAGGCCTCACTGCCCCACCGTACCCCCATCGCTGGCCTAGCCATCCCTCTACTCACCCACACCTGTTGTTATTCTCCGGCGATGGCAGACGAACCAGTAACCCTCGTATAGTCGTACTCCCCTCCGCGTGGGAAACAAAAACAACGGTCGAGTCTTCCCTGCCTCCGTGTTGTTCCCTTCCTAGGCCTCGCCGTCGTCCACCGCCCTGGTTCTCTCGGCGTGGCGTGGTCAACGACCGACATCCATCTAAAGTGGATGGTACGTGGAGAGGCTGACAGCTGGGTCCACGGCCGCACGTAAGGAGATGCCTCCTTATTACGCGCAAAATAATGATTTCCTCCACCTGATATCTGGGACCCACCGAAACGGCCTCTGTATTTCATGAAAAAAACGTTACCGCCGCTGACAGCTCAGACCCACCAGCTATATCTTCGCACGCAAGGAAGTGCCTCCTTATTACGCACACAAAAATGAATACTCCCCCTGCTAGCTGGGACCCAGTATAGTGGGCCTACTAAGTTGACGGGGACGAAGGGCTTTGTCAACTTAGTCAATATGCACGATTCTAGCTCGACAGACCGTACGATGTCCATCCAACGGCCATAGTGCTTCTTCAACCTCTGGTCTTCTTGCTCCAGCTGCCCAAAGCAGCGCCGGTCGTGCCACCTGCTACTGCCTCCCATGGCCGGCTGTGCTGCCGCGGAGGCCTCACCACCCCCATACTACTCCCATCGCTGGCCAGGCCATCCCTCCACTCCACTCACCCACACCCCCTATTATTCTGCGGCGACGATAGCGCAGCCGAACCAGTGAACCCTCGTACTCCTCTCCGCGTGGGCATCCACTGCCGCATCTTCCCGTCTCCGCGTCGTCCCCTTCCTAGGCCTCGCCGTCGTCCACCGCAGTGGTGCTATCGGCGCGGCGTGGTCAATGTGGTCAACGACCGAATTCCATCGGAAGAATACTGTACGTGGAGAGGCTGACAGTTGGGTCCACGGCAGCCGCAAGGAAGTGCCTCCTTATTACGCGGAAAATAATTATTCCTCCACCTGACAACAGGGACCCATCGGACGCCCACTAGTATATCGCGAAAAAAATGTTTGCCCCTGACTGCTGGGACCCACCCGACGGGCCACCATATTTCGCAAAAAAATGTTCCCCCTGCTGTCAGCTTGGACCCACCGGAAGTGCCTCCTTATTACGCACAAAAAAATGAATACCCCCTGCTAGCTGGGACCCACCTTGGCTAGAGGCTGACTTGTGGGCCTACTAAGTTGACGGGGACGGAGGGCTTTGTCAACTTAGTCAATATGCACGATTCTAGCTCCAATGACCGTACGATGTCCATCCAACGGCCGTAGTGCTTCTTCAACCTCTGGTCTTCTTGCTCCAGCCTCCCAAACCAGCGTCGGTCGTGCCTCGTGTTCCTGCCTCCCGTGGCCGGCTGCGATGCGGCGGAGGCCTCACCGCCCCCTACTACTCCCACCGCTGGCCAGGCCATCCCTCTACTCACCCACACCCCCTGTTATTCTGCGGCGACGGCAGCCTCACACTGCAATGAACTAGTGAACCCTCGTACTCCTCTACGCGTGGGCAGCCACTGCCGCATCTTCCCCGGCTCCATGTCGTCCCCTTCCTATGCCTCGCCGTCGTCCACCGCCCTGGTGCTCTCGGCGTGGCGTGGTCAACATGGCCAAGGAACGGCTTCCATCGGACGTGGACTGTACGTGGAGAGGCTGACAGCTGGGTCCACGGCCGCAGCAAAGAAGTGCCTCCTTATTACGTGCAAAATAATTATTCCTCCACCTGACAGCGGGGAGCCACCGGACGGGCCACCGTATTTCGCGAAAAAACATTTGCCCCTGACTGCTGGGACCCACCAGCTACATCTTCGCACGCAAGGAAGTGCCTGGCAGTCGGGACCCACCTGGTCGAAGCATACGTAGCATTGTCATTTTGGTCGCGAACGTGTACGTACATACTGGTCGATGTAGAGGCGTGCACGTGTCGTAGTAGAGGTGCGCACGTAGCATGTACACGTACATACAACGGCCAGGGTGCAAGAAAGAAAATACGGCCACGTATGTGTACATACGGGCAGGGTCTCGAACGCCTACTCGCGCATACGTACGGCCAGGGCTCGTGTACATGGCTGGGTCGGAACGGAGAAACAGTGTCGTCGTCGTGTTCATGGGGAGGCAACGGAGTGCATCGTGTTCATGGGGAGGCAACGGAATGCGTCGTGTTCATCGGGAGGGCTTGGATGGAACAGGCGATGGAAACGAGGCCTGGCGTACCGCAAAACGGAGGAAACGGCCTTGTGTTCGACTGGCTGCGTTCGAAACGGGATCCTGTTCATCGGGAGGGGTATGGCGTACCGCAAAATGGAGGAAACTGACCTCCTACGGTCGAAACGGGGGTCCTGTTGATCAGGAGGGGTGTGGCGTACCGCAAAACGGACGAAACGGACTTGTGTTGGAGCGCTATGGTCGAAACGGGGGTCCTATTCATCGGGAGGGGTGTGGCATACCGTAAAATGGGACTCCACAGGATACTGTTCATCTCCACTGTCGACCCCCTCCAGCCTCCATGAGCTACTGTTTTTTTATAGAAAGACTGTAAGGGAACCCCTTACAGTATAATTGGTGCAACAAACCCAAATTGCAAGTGCCATGCCTTGAACCTGGGTGGGTGGAAAGGCATCAACCCTTCCCACCACTAGGCTATGCCTTAGTCTGCCTCCACGAGCTACTGTTCATCCACCGTCGACCTCCTCCAGCCTCCACCTGCGACTGTTCATCCACGGGCTCCTATTCATCCAGCCTCCACCGCGCGCTACTCCACCGGCTACTGTTCAACCAGCCCTCTCCATGGGCTCCTGTTCAATCACCCCTCCACGGGCTACTGTTCATCTTGCCCTCCACCGTCTACTGTTCATCCTGCCCTCCACGGGGTGGTCCTGTTCATCCAGCCCTCCACGGGGTCCTGTTCATCCAGCCCCAACCGGCTCGATCGATCGGGGTCCTGTTCATCCAGAGGCAACACCACGGGGTCCTGTTCATCCACCCCCACCGGGAACTGTTCATCCAACCCCCCCCCCCCCCCCCCCGCGTGACGCTCACTATTCATCCAGAGGCAGCATCGATCGGCTTCAGTTAGCAACAGTAGCGAAGGAATCGCTCGGTCGGGTTCACTTAACAGCCATCGATCGATCACTCGAGTTTAGTAATGTGTAGCCTGCAGTGCAATCGCTCGGGTTCAATTAGAGCCCAACGCCTCGCTCGGGTTCAGTTAGAGCCAATGCCTCGCACACACGCGCGTACA
Organism: Triticum monococcum; assembly: GCA_034509565.1. Taxonomy (NCBI): domain Eukaryota; kingdom Viridiplantae; phylum Streptophyta; class Magnoliopsida; order Poales; family Poaceae; genus Triticum; species Triticum monococcum. The sequence continues at coordinate 395,191,081 of CM067845.1, read as the reverse complement.
TGTAAGAGAGAAGCGCGCATCGCTTGGCCCCCGACCTCCCATCGTAACCGGGACTCCCTGAAATTTTCCTCCCCCTCGCTTCTACCATGGTTTTTTCCGTCATGGACGGCCCAAAGAATGTCATGCAGCTGCGTCTCCGGCCCGCCCAGGACGAAAAGCCCATTTTCTGTCATGATTTTTTGTCATAGAAGTAGGAGCCCACCACATCTATGATGATACCGGGTTTTGTCACAATTATCGTCATAGAAGTGTCATATGTATGATAGAAAAAAAATTGTTTGGCCCAAAATGTCACGGATGTGTCTTTTTTTGTAGTGAACTCTCAATGAAAGCACCAATGTCGGTGTCAAAACCGGCGGATCTCGGGTAGGGGGTCTCGAACTGTGCGTCTAGGATTGATGGTAATAGGAGACAGGGGACACAATGTTTACCCAGGTTCAGGCCCTCTCTATAGAGGTAATACCCTACATCCTGCTTGATTGATATTGATGAATATGGGTGTTACAAGAGTTGATCTACCACGAGATCGTAATGGCTAAACCCTAGAAGCCTAGCCTATATGACTATGGTAATGCATATATCCTTTCCGGACTATCCCCTCTGGTTTATATAGACAACGAGGGGATCTAGGGTTTACATAGAGTCCGTTACATAAGAAGGAATCTTCGTAGTCGATCGCCAAGCTTGCCTTCCACGCGAAGGAGAGTCCAATCCGGACCCAGATACGGTCTTCGGCCTTCATGTCTTCATAGCCCATTAGTCTATCCCAATAGATAACAGGCCAGACGCCCGAGGACCCCTTAGTCCAGGACTCCCTCAACAAGAAGGCCAAGTCCAAGGACGTGAAACGCAAGGGAGCGACCGTGCTCGCGGCTGAACCAGAGATGATGCGCGGCTGCGGCCACCTAGAGTCATCCAAGGGCAGTCGAACGTTCCGCGTCTTCCACAACGTACATAGCCACAACACCAACGCCTGTCAAGAGCTCAGGGCCATCCACGATGGGTGCCTCGGTTGTCGCCCCTAGTGCAACGATCGAGGTTACGACCGTGGAGGAGGTCGAAGTGGAGGACGCTGGGATGACCGTGGCCCCCGCCATGAGTGGCGCGACCAGCCTCGTGAGGACCGCTGGCAGGGCCAGCCTCGCGAGGGCCTGAGGACCGTCCTTAGGGTAACGCCGGCCTCCCTCCGCTGCCACCACCACCAAGAAGGAAAGTCGACCACCACCAATACGAGGGGGCTAGGGGCTTCCAGGAGCCTCGGGCCATCGCTTGCACCCTGGGCGGCGCTCAGGCCCCAGCCTCTCATTGCATCTTCAAACAGTTCGCCCGTGAGGTGAACAGGGCCCTCCCTAGGCTCGAGGCCACACATCCGCTCAGGTGGTCCAAGTGCACCATCACCTTCAGCTCGGCCGACCAGATCAAGAGCGCGACGACTACCGGCGCCCTCCCGATGCTTTGCTCGCCCGTCATCAGCAATGTCCTCGTCACCAAGACCCTCATCGATAGCGGTGTGGGGCTCAATGTTCTTTCCATCAAGACATTCGATCGCCTCCAAGTGCCCTATGATCAGCTGCACTACACCAAGCCTTTCTCAGGAGTGACCAATGGCTCCACCACCCCGATTGGACAGATCTGCCTCCCTGTCACCTTCGACCAGCGCGACAACTATCGCACTGAGCTCATCGACTTCGATGGCGCCCACATCCGCCTTCCGTACAATGCCATCCTTGGATATCCAACCTCAGCCAAGTTCATGGCGGTGACTCATCATGGTTACAATGTTCTCAAGCTGCCATGGAACCACGATATCATCACAATCTCCCGCGAAGAGAAGGATGCGGTGTGCTCTCTAGAGCGTGCCTACCAGGCTGCAGTAGTCGAGGACCCAGACAACAAGGGCACCATCTACCCTCCTGAGGTGCCCCGTCCAAGAGCCTCGGAAGAGTGGTGTCTCCAGCAGCACCACCTCAGGACCTGCGCCCATGGACGGGGCACCTCCCTCTCGCGCATAGGAAGGCACGCCCGGCGCCCTCCTCAGGTTGGGCTCGGGGGCTCTCTTCTGGAGGGCCTCTGACTTAGCCAATGTCACGAGGGAGGCACTCAGGCACCACATGGACGCATGCTTCATCGCACGCTTCCCTCATGAGGGCACAAGGCACGAAGTGCCAGGTGCTCAGGAGTTCATCACCAAGGCGACCGAGGAGCTCCAAGAGGCGAAAGCCATGCGCGTTAACCGCTGCTCACCACCTGGCACTGCTCCTTGTCCCAGCAAGGACAAAGAGCTGCACGTCTACGTCAACATTCACTACACCACAACACCAATGCAACAGCATGTAATCTGTCGGGAGAAAGCCCTTTAAAGGGCAGAGAAACTGTCGGGATAACATTTCTTCCGGCAGATAGAACTGCCACGAGAATGGCTGCCGGGGATTACTTGTCCCGGCAGATAAACTATTCCCGGCAGTTTTTCTGCCCTGGCACATGTATTTGCCGGCAGTTAATATTCTCTCCGCAGATTGGTCAAGGCACGGGAGACTACAAATACCGGCAGTGGAACTTCCTGCAGAAGCTTGTTTGGCTGGTAATTAATATGCCATCACGTTAGTTTCACTAGCAAAGGGAAACATATCTCCCAGTTTAGCATCCATTCGCTATGTTCAAGCAATCAGGACGTATCATGCAATTTATATATACATCTCAATTGAAGTTACATAAAGGCCTCGTCATAAGTATTGAACTTCACTCAATAATCATAGCAATCATATACAAAGACGTTGTGCCACAAAAGAAGTGCTTATATTTGTTTTTAGATGTGCCACACAACCAAGCCGAAGTTGTGCCAAAAAAGGAGAAACACATTTATTTCTTGATGCACCACACAACCAACATGAGCATACATTGACTTAACAACCACCAAAATGAGCAGAGCAAGTCTCCAGGTTCAACAAACAAGGCATATTCCATTGTCACTACACTGACTTAATTGTAGGCGCTCATAATCTTCGTCAACCTGTAGATCTCCCAAACCTCCATCAACTTGTCAATCTTTGAGAAACCTGTACCAAATCAAAAACTCAAAATGGATCTCTTGCTTCAGATTTTCAATTAACACATTAAAGATTTTGACATGCTGCAGTTTAACTGATCCGCATAAATAAAACTCTTCTGAATGTGCAGCACTTCATCATCGCAGCAAGCAATATTACATAATTAGATCAAGCAGGGAATTATTTGAACTACGCATACAAAAACTTCCCAAAAGGAGTATATACTGCTTGGTTCGAATGCAAAGTTACAAATTACTCCGTACTAGTGAAAACTATGATTAGGGATATGGAATTGATTTGCAAATGGAGTATATACTGCTCAGATTTGTGTCTAGTGTTCACAGAAAGATATTATTATCTTTGGGTAATATACATTGATTGGATGCCAAGTTACAACATACTAGTATAAAGCTTATTCATTCTTACGAGTGACATAGGATTTAAATGATAGAGAACTATCCTACAAAGAAATTGCTATAGGATTTTAATGGGATGGAATTTAATTTGGATGAGTGGCCGAGCTACAACAAAATAGTTGGGCGGGCCAGCTTAAAGAAAAACACAGGAAAAAAACTCAAAATTTGAATCATGGTAGTACTAAGGCATTAGTCAACACTTAGTTATTTTGGAAACACATCATCTCAGGCTTGCTGGTCTGCTGTTCTCATAGACTGAGCTGCAGTGGGTTGTGCATTCGGTCTTTGAGCAACAGCTAGGCTCTCGTGCATTCAGGCAGGCTGACAAGAATAGAAGTATCTCATCCAGTGGCGAGTCTAGTAGGGGGGCTTCAACACGCTCTAGACTACCCTCCAAAAATATTTAAAAAATTAGTACTCACGTCGCAGCTCAGCAACCCAATATCTTATTCTCTGCCGAACAGCACCAACACTCCAACAGCCCACACGCAAGTAGCACACAGGATATCGAGTATGGACATAGCGAGATGACAGACCCTCACGCTCCACGGCTCAAGACAAGTATATCAATATTTGTTTTCTGTAAAAAAGAATATCAATATTTGTCTGTTTAAGTAGCAAAATATGAAATATATAATCAAATACTACATGTTTCCAATAGTAATCTGGCTAATTTTGAGCTTATTTGAAGAAAAAGGATTAAGTAATAATGGCTATATTTTGCTAACTAATTCATATTTTGGTGAAAATTTTGATTTTTTAAATCTATCAAATACTACATGTTTCTAGTAGTAATCTAAGAAAGTTTCAGCTTGTTTGAAGCGAAAGGACTGGAGATAATGACTATTTAGCTAGATAGATATAAATTTCCGTTCAAAATTTGATATTTTCAGAAAACCATAAGATGACAGTAATAAGACATATATTTTCAGTAGCATTCTGCCAAATATTAGCTTATTTGGATAAAAAAATTAGGAGATAATGCCCTTTTCTCTTTAATTAAAATGATGCTTAGTTTCTCGTTGTTAAGTTTGAGCCCACCCTTCATTGTCTTCCTGGATTCGCCACTGATCTCATCTATGCTGCTCACGGAGTATCACTATTTATTTAGGACCTAAGATGAGTTACTTTAACAGTAGGATTTTCTACATTGCTCTACAAATAAGCAACAAGATGATGTGCAAACTTAACATCAACATGCACCTAATATGTGCATGACAAAGTGAACTGCAAAAAGCATGAATTAATATGCATGACAAAGTGAACTCTGCAAAGCATGAATTAATGTGCATGACAAAGTGAGATGCGCAAAGCATGTAACAAGATGAAGTTTTATGATAGACGCAATTGTACAATAGATGCAGTAACCAAAGAGATCACCTTCTTTCTTTTATTTTGTCGCTGACTGGCTCGTCCTCCAAAATCTTCTTTTAGATTTGAGAACGTAAAGGACCCAAATCGTTCAAAATCATCACTATTCCTTGCTTTAAGTATAGCTAGCCTCTCTTGCTCTTGTGCTTCAGCATTGTCTTCTTCTATTCCTTTTCCATTCTTTTTCCTGAAACGAGAATTCGTGGCACATTAGGATTGACTCGTTAGGTGTCATGCAGATAAGCATGTAACTGAAAACTGGAAAGAAAGGCACAAACTTTAGTTGCTGAATATCATCATCTATATTATAAAAACATAGCACTTGTTTTTTCCGTCGGATTTTGCAGAACACAAACAGAGAAGCTACTACCAAAATTAGCATAAAAAACTAGTATGGTCGCCTTGCAGATCTTGCCCAACCTCCAACACCTTCAAGATTGTGTCAAACCTTTCAAGACCTAAGTTATAATGCCGAGCTGAAATTTGAGGTTAGTCTAAAACATGCATTCTAAGTTGGTACAAAGCAGAGCAACATCACTCTGACATAGTACTGCCACTTACCACATGACTATCATTACGATAGGAAAAATAGAATATTCGAAATAAAACAGAGAAATTTGAACATCACAGCAAGATGGAGGACAATTAACTTCAAGATCATGTTTAGCTAGAATGCAGACATCCAACAAAAAACCATAAAGGACCTGTTTGGACTGGTTTTAATTTCTTCTTGCACCAGTCTACAAGACCCTATACTTGCTCTAGGTACCAGTCTACCAGTAAGTATAGTTGTCAGTTTTTACTTTTCACTAATGTCACTTTATTGAGCCAAGTCATGAAAGTGGGTGATATCTTGTACTCCCTCCGTCCCGAAAAACATGTCGTAAGGGCAATTTTACAAAAAAAACCTTCAGTTTCTCCCGACCAAACCCGCACTCCTCGTCGTCCTCCTCCGACAGAATCCCCAGCTGCGCTGCTCCCCGCCGCCGTCACTACCCCGCTCCCCCGCCGCAGCTGCGCTGCTCCCCGCCGCCGCGGCTCCCCTGCTCCCCCGCTCCCTCGCCGCAGCTGCCTCCTGCTCCGGCGCCGCAGCTGCCGCTCGCCTGCCTCCCCAAGCTCCCCGCTTCCTCATAAAAATCTTTGATTTCCCCAGCTTAAGCTCGACGACCCACGCGCCACCAGAGGAGGAGGGAACCGAGGTCGGCGCCCCTGCCAATCTCCACAGCCTCAAGCGACCAACCCCATCTCCTGCCCCCTGCAATTGGTCTTGCCAGTACGCCGCGTCCGCCGCCGGTGAATGCCCTCGGCAAGGACTGCGCCTAGCCCCTCTGCTCCGGCGCTCCTCGGCCGTCCCTGGCCCTCTGCCTGGTCGCCAGGGACGTGCTGCTCCGCGCCTGCTCCAGCCGGGGGCCGCCGCCCGCCGCGCCGGCTCTGGCCCTTTGCTCCGACCAATCCCGGTGCTGCTCGCCTACTCGGCCGAACTCTGTCGCCCAAGACTTGCTGTCAACAAACTGCAAGCAGGCTGGGACAAGGGTAATGTTCTGAGAAAGCTCTTCTTTATGATGTTCTTCCTACCAGTATATGATGAAAATGAAATTAAATTTGAACTGCAAATTTGTGTATCAGCATGTATGAAGCTGAATCATGCTTATAACACTGAAGATCTACTGAATTTTAATGAATGTGAGATGTTTTGATCTGAACTAGCTATGTTACAACAACCTGACAAAATACTCTGAAGATGTTTGTGGTCATGTATGTTTGTTTTTTGGGCATCTGCACATCAGGCCCTAATAGTGCAACAAGTCATGGTTTTCCCTTTTTGAATTGAGATATTTGACATAAAGCCTCTGTGGTCATCTCCTATCACCACTAATAGTTCTGGTCTAAATTTGCTTCGGAGAGTTGAATCCCAGTTTAAATAGAGGCTTTATTTCCTGGTACTAGTAAAATATCCTAGGTACTGGTTGTTGTGATGCAGCTATATCTTCCTTGTGAAGTTAAGCAAAAGTAGATCAAGTGCTCTGTTTTTTCCTAAAGGATTCTGCAGTGTCATCATATCTGAACTAAATCAAGGAAGTGCTAGATTAAATTCTTAATGATCTTGCTTTAACTTCTTCTCGGGGATCATTTCTGATCACAAACAAGTACCGGCCACCCAGTGTCCCAAGATCATGTGCAAACCTTTCAAAGTGTCCAGGTTTCAGTGAACTAGTCTCAGCTTGAAATTTGGTTCAGTTAACTCCATAAAAGGTTTCTGTAAATCTTTTTTTCAGTGTAAAGTCAGACTAGATTTGAATTCCGAGTAGTGCATTCAGAGAAATGCATTCAGTGTAAATTCTCATAGATACAGTGTAAATTCAGTGTAAATTCCGAGCAGCACATTCAGTGTAAATTCTCACAGATTCAGTGTAAATGCATTCAGTGTAAATTCTCACAGATTCAGTGCGAAATGCATTCGGTGTAAATTCCGAGCAGCACATTCCACACTAGCTTCATCTTAGAAATTTAATTAGTGCATGTGTACACTTTAAACTGGAGTACATTTTGATTTTGATAACTGACAGCATATTCATGCATTGATTTTGATTTCGGTTTTGTTTTCTATACAGGACAATTGGCTTCTTCAAGAAGGTAGAAGACGCCGTCCACCCTGTGTCACCGTCGCCAGAAGGTAGAAGACGCCGTCTACTCCTGTTCAGCCACTGCACCATCGTCCAGCACCTCAAGGCCGACATCGCCTGGAGCTCCTGTTCAAGATTTCAGATCCAGAGATGAGTACTGAAACTACTTGATGCTAAGATTCAGACTGAAGTTACTGTCAAAACTGTCAATTTTCTCCTTGATGTGAGCATTTATAGTTTGATCCAGAGATTCAGCCAAATTGTCCATTTAACAGAAGTTAGGTTCATAACTGATCCCTAGCTATCAAAATTTAGTTAATCAAACTGTAACAAATTGTCCATTTAACAAAACTTAGGTTCATACCTGATCACTAACTGACAAAACTGAGAAGTGTACTCCTGGAGTACTCCTGCTTGGAATATTTTCCATTTTGAAACTAAGATCTGCTTGGAGCATTTTCAGTTTGCAAAATTGTAGTACAGCAGAAGTGTATTTTCCATTTTCAGTTTGACAAATTTCACTGAATTCAGTCAATAGCAATCATTTTAAATGGTGTACACAAGAATCAGTAGTTATCTGATTTTTACAGTAGAGTGTATCTTGTTTGAACTACTATGAATTATGTCAAGATGACAAGATGAGAATGCCTCCCCCTTTCCTAGAACAGCCTTCCTTTAGTTTCATTCAGTTTGGGCATGGGACATCCACATTTTCTTTTTACTGGACCTCCACAGACTAATGGTTTTATTCTCACAAATTGATCATGAAATGTGGGGGCATCATTCACCAAAGCCATGACATGAAAAAAAGTTGGGTCATCTTGACATCCTGTGTTGTGTGTGTGTGTGTGTGTGTGTGTGTGGTGTAGGAAAAAGCTTAGACTTGCTCTTAGTGGATCAGAACATGCTGTTAGGAAGTCTAAGTTTACTCAAGGCCTTGTTGTTAATGCATCTTTAATTGGATTTACTCAAGGCCTTTTTTAACTGAATTTCCCTTACTGCAAGTGCTCTTCAAGTCCCATTTGCTCCTTTGTAAACCCAAGGACTGCAACATAATGATACTCCTACTTATTCCTTCTCCTCAGTTTTGAAACTTCAGCTATCCTATCTACAATACCTAGCTACTGTCAGAACAGAACACTGTATATCTATGGCTTCATTTAGAAATTTAATTAGTGCATTTATAAAATGGCAAATATTATGTTAGCACAAATATTCAGTTTTAATCCAAATTATTCAAATTAATCCAAATATTTTAAATTAATTCAAATAACTAAAATTAATCCAAATCAATTCAAATTCCAAATAACCCAAATTCCAATAAATTCCAACAAGGAGTTTATATACAAGGATTAGACAAGGCATACACAAGGGCATGACATAAGGTCCTCGGTGTCCCCTCTTGACACAAGATTACACATGACATAAGGGAATCTTTGTCCCCTCTTGACACAAGATTACACAAGACATACACAAGGAGCACCTAACTACATGACATAAGGGCCTCTTTGTCCCCTCTTGACTACATTCTTTTCCTTTCTTTGGCCACTTCTTTCCTTCCCTTCCCTTTACCTTCTCTAGCTAATTCTTTCCTTTCATTTTCTTTTCCTATTGCAATTTCCATTTCTTCTATAATGGCCCTAGTATCAACAACTACCCGACTGTCGCAATATACACCGGTTATTTCCATTCCAGCATTCTGAACGTGATCCTTGTGCAAGTGGGGCAACTTATGTTGATTTCCTCCTTTGGCTTTCATAACTTCAAACATAACTGCTTCTAATGTGATAAAGCTTCTGTGCAACTTGTCGGGATCGTAGTTCTCGAATTCCTCTTCCACACCCTGTACCAGTTCCTGGATGTTTGTAGGTGACCTGCAGTCGGTTAGAGACTGGAGAGAGGTATGGAAGCAGAGGTCCAAACAATTTAACTCAGGGCTATTTGGGGGCTGTTGTAGCAATCGGATGTCAAGATCAGTTTGTTCCATAGCTTCTCGAAAAGCTGCATCATTGGGAAGGACATGAGGCTTTGCGTTATCCTGTTGGATGAATATTGTCTCTCCCTCATCATCGTCAGGCCACTTATCCTGAATTGCCGGAATAACCTTATTGATTAGATAATCTCTGCACACAGGCCTAGTTACTTTCACTGATGTCAACACTTTTGTTCCCTTTGTTCTGTTTTGACTTGTCCGCTTCGCCTCAGTCTCTTCGACAAATGCCCAAATGCCGATCTTCCCATCGAATGTTAGCTCCCCCTCATTGTTATATCGAGGCTTGGCAATGGCTGTTAGGAACATCACCTTCCCAGTGTTGTGAGTGTTTGACACGGTGCGCTTCGGTTCAGGTTCTCCTGAAAGTACATAGTAACTATTCTTCACTCTCGTCATGTCAAACCACTTCTCATCGATGTGAACCATATTCGTCATTGGTTTTAACATAGCACGAGAAGTTGATATCGAATTATCATCGACCATGGACATACAAAATTTCAATCTCGCAAGCTTGTTCTCTAGCTTGAGGTGAGGCTTCACGGTGCTTGTGATGCGGTTGAGCTCATTCAACTGGAACCTCTTATGTAGGGTCGATCGGGCCACACCTAGAGACCGTGCCAGAGATCGAATTGTTCTTCTTTTATTCAGTGGGATTGTTGAGGTCCTCTCTAGATTTAGCTCCTTTCTCTGTCGGCCAGATCTTCCCGGCTTCTTGCTTGAGACATCTACTTCTTTGCCATCGGCAATTTGCATTTTGGCGTCTTCCCAGATTCTTTCAACAGATCGTACACTTATGTCCAACGGGTTTTGAGACTAGCAGCTTGTCGTCTGGTTGAACAGACCTGAACAGACCCATCTCTGAGCTCGATTACCAGCAAGGCGAAGTAAACACCATGCCTCTCCTTATCTGACAATTCTCTTCTCTTCCCTTGAAGTATCCAATTCATAACTTCATCCTCTTCCTCTTGAGCTTCATCCTCTTTCCCTTCATCTTCTTGAGGCATCCAATTCATATCTTCATCATCTTCCTCTTGAGGCATCAAGTTCAAATCCATAGCTACATTCTCTGCCACTTGAGGTTCCTCCTCTTGAGGCATCAAATTCAAATTAATACCTTCATCGTCTTCCTCTTGAGGCATCAAGTTCAAATCAATGGTTTCATGTTCTTCCTCTTGAGGCATCAAGTTCAAATCCATATTTGTGTGTTCCTGCCATCAATGACAAAAGATGAGTACACCATGGTACCATAACAAGAATATACACACACAAAATGAGTATGCAAGTCAAACAAGAAATATGTGCCATGGCACCATTTCTAGTTTTGTTGCCACGGTACCCAACAAGAAATGGTTCCATGGGACCATTTCTACAAATGGCTGCCATGGCACCATTTATAGAAAGGCTGCCATGGCAGCCAAACACTTTGCTCTAACCATAAGCCATTTTCTCTAGTTAGAGTAGTTCACATAATTTTACTCTAGTTAGAGTAGTTTTGTTGAATTTTACTTGCTCATAGTACCATGCCTATGGTAGAAAAGTGTCAAGAGAAATATACTCCTGTCAATAGAATCAAAACTAATTTATTACCTTTGCATATAAACTACTCCTAGTGAAACTACAACACATTCCAATCAATTTATGTTTGCTTATTTTTGTTTTTTCTCTCTACAGGAAATACTTTGGCATGGTACAGTTTGACCAACCACAGGACCAAATGAGTTAACCTACTCCCTTTAGTCTGCATCAAGGTACAGATCTTTTAACTGAATTTTAACAGTCTGGTGATGTTTTCACTGGCATCACTGACCTCATTTGGGTTCCATCGGCAAGTGGGGATATACTGTATGTTGTTACTCAGAAAATCGAAATTTTGTGGAGATTGACCATCCTATATGGAAAACAGCTTGACTAGTTACAAGCCCTTGTGCGGGTGTCCATGTTCTGCCAAAAGTCTCCAGCTCCTCTTGATTTCCTCCTAGATTTTGATTTCTGAAGTCAAACTAAAGCAACAATCTGTCTGCAACCAACCAACAAGCAAAAAAAAAAGAGAGATGACTATGTTTTAACACTGGTGAAGTTTTAAGGCTGATCTTAGGAAGAATGTCTTAAGTTAAAAGATCTGTACCTACAGTTTAACTGAATCTCTCTAACCCACTACAGTACAGAATTACCTCACCGTAGCATGTGCTGATGGATGTTGGGTGATGCTACTGATTCAGTTAACAGTAAATCAATTTGACAAATTTCCAGGTAGCAATTTTACTCTGATGGAATACCTTCTCTGATGATATTGTCTCTGAATTTTTAGGAAGCAATTCTTCAGATTGCAATTAGCAGCAACAACAACAACACGGGCAGAGGATTAGCAACATCAACACGGGCAGAGGAGCAGCAGCAGCAGCACGGTCAGTTGGATCAGCAACACGGTCACGGGCAGAGGAGCAGCAGCATCAACACGGGCAGAGCAACAGCAGCAGCAGCTCCACCGGCGACAGGGGAGAAGCAGAGGAGAAACAGCCGTGCGGGCAGAGGAGAAGGAGGAGCACAGCGGCGCGTGGGAGCTCGAAGAGGACTCGCGGGAGATAGAGGAGGACGCGCGCGAGCTCCTATCCACCGGATCGTGGAGGATGGTTCCGGCGATGCCCGTAGGGGATCACAGCGGGAGGGATCGCGGTGGCGCACGGGAGGCAGCTCAAGGTGGACTCGCGGGAGCTCGAGGAGGACTCGGGGTAGCTCGAGGACGATGAGAGGGAGCTCCTGCTCCACCGGATCGTGGTGGGAAATTCCGGCGACGCCCACAGGTGGTCGTGGCGGGAGGGGATCGCGGCGGCGGCAGGTCAGGGCGGAGGTGGCGGAGCAGGTACTTGGCGACGGCGGCGACGTTGAAGGTACGTGGCGATGGAGGCACGACGGCGGCGGAGCACTTCCTGATGGGCGACAAATCGCGCAGCTTGGCGGCGACAGCCCCTGGCGACGCACGGGCGATAGCCGAGGAAGAAGACAGGGTGGAGGGACTTGTTTGTGACGGTTTTGAAACTATGAGGGTTTTTTTTGCAAAATCAGCAATGAACTACAGGCACGACATGTTTTTCGGGACGGAGGGAGTATTATCTTTCTTGCGCACACAGCTGCTACACAGAAATACCATTTACTAGTCAAACATATTTAAAAGGAGATCATTGCTTCATGTTTTTAGTAAATTGAATATGAACCTTCCATAAATGTAATTCTACATCCTCGTGGAGATGATTCAAAGCATATTTCTCTTCCCAATATACAACAAGAGCTTAGTAAGAGGTAGATTTTTATATACTACACCCGTTCCTAAATATAAGACGTTTTGGCAGTCTAATTTAAACTTCCAAAACATCTTATATTTAGAAACAAAGGGAGTATATCCTGGTGCATTGAGCACTTGCAGCTAAGAAAGAAGAGGATGCAGCTTGACATGGCATGTAGATTAGGGACATAAAATCATAGGAGAGGAGAAAGAGCAGCATTAGCAGCAATATATCATAGCAAACACAGGCAGCGGAGGCAGCACGGGAGGAGCAACTTGTACCTTGCAGAACTGTACAGTCTGGCGGCTTGTGGAAGCGGCGGAGAGAGCATCGATGGAGGTGACCTTCCAGCATCTTGGGGAGGCAGCAGAGACACTTCCAGCAGACTGGAACAGGGTAAGAAACTGCTGCATTGTTCTAGTTTTATCAGATTTCACAGAAGTTTGCAACACTTATGTTCATAGAATAAATAAATATCCACATACAGAAACAAAAATGTACTATGTGAACAAAGGGACTTCGGACCCCAGACAACTCACATGAAACATCTAGTAATTCATGAATATGGTCTGATGATCAAGATAAAATTCAAGCAATACTTTTTTCCCCAGGAATAGAACCGCTATTCTAAACCAATAAGACGATACCTGCTACCTAAACAATGTATAGAAGATTTGCATAAATCGGATCTTATCATTAGATTGAAAATAGTTACGAGATCAAGATAATTCATTGAATGAAGAGAGCCCCATCAATTAGGTGGACAAGAATAAGGGCTTACAAGCAGGTTGACGGGGAGCCATCACACCAAGGCAGACCGTTGAATCAGTCGAGCTTGCACCCTTAGTGAAGAAGGCTTGAAGCCACCGTGAGCGGCGGGTTGGGAACAAGGCTTGAAGCCCCCCTACCCCCGTATATAAATGAGCCATAACAGTGTGCCTCTAGGGCCAGTTGGGAACAAGGCTTGAAGCCACCATGAGCGGCGGGTACTCCTCCAAATCTCCGTCCAGAAGCGGAGCTGCAAGGCGGGGGCGCAACGGATAAAGGCGGCCATGGCAAGGAGGGAGGGGGAGATGCGAATCCACGTCGTCTCCGCCGGTGCTTGTGGAGAAGAGGTGGATCCGCGCCATCCCATCCGCCGCTGGTGGAGGAGAGCCAGATCCGTTGTCACAGGCGGCTCCAAGCAGGAGAGGGGAAGGAATGGTGGGAGGAGCCACATCCGTGTTCACAGGCTTTGGAAGGAGGGTGGAAGCCATTTCCTCTAGCGACCAACCGGAGGACGACCAGGAGGGCCGGCGGTGTCAAACCCTAGCCCGCCAAGGTGGTCGGGAAGGAAGCCGGGTGCGGTAGAGGTCAGGGACGGCGAAGGGTGAGGCTAGGGTCGGGGACGGTGGAGGGTATCGACTGCCGCTGAGGTCAGGAGCGGCGAAGGTTGGTCGGCAGCGGATGGGATCAGGGGTGGAAGGCTGCCTGATTTGGGGGTGCGACTTAGGGGAATAGAAGAGGTGAGGATGAGATGCGGCGGCTATTTTTTTTATCTTTTGGCTGAAATGTCTCGGCACACACAGTAGCCGGAAATAACAAGTCGGGGTTCAGTTCTCCCGGCAGATAAGGTGACCTAAAATGTGGACATCGTTGCCGACAGTTTATATGCCTGCGTTGCTCAACTTCTGCCGGCAGTTCACCCGCCCTTAAGTATTACTGCCGACAGTAATGAGATTCCTAGCAGATAGTTTGTCGTTCACCTGGTATTTCTCCCGGCAGTTGATTGCCCCCAATTAAGTGATGTGGTGTAGTGATTCCAGGGCTCAACAGGGCCGCATCCTAGGAGCGCTTCAAGCCAGCGCACGTTGGTCGGTGTGAGGGCCCCCCTCACAGCTACGTTCGCATGCCTTTTGGCCTATCGAACGCGGCTGTTACCTTCCAAAGCCGCCTGCGGAGCATTATGGCGGCACAGGAGGCCAGTCACCACGCGGTCTTGGCAAAGATGATGACGGTTATTCACGAGCCCCCCGAGCCTCCAGAGCCTCCCGAGGTTCAAGATCCAGGCGGCTCGCGAGGTGCGACTTCTTCAGCTACTCCAACATCTGTTCAGCAACGGAGCCAGGTGACATTTTCCAGTTTATCCAGTTGGGGCGCCCCTCGGGCTGCATTATCCCCAAATTGCATGGGCATGTCCCTGCGGCATGTATCTTTCTTGCATCTTCTAGTCGCTCTGTTGGGGGCGTCCCTCGGGCTGCATCATCCCCAGGCCGCGTGGGTCTGTCCCTGTGGCGTGTATCGTTCTTGCATCTATCAGAGCTAGTGTTAGCTCCTTCCATAAGTTATTTCATGATTATCATTTGCCTGTTCGGCACTTCGTTGCCATGATCGTCATACGCCCTTGCTAGCCCTCCCACGACCACCCCGTGCTTAAGGGCGGGCACGGCGGCTGTGCTCGGGTCCGTCCCTGCAGCATCGCTAAACCCAAGTGGCTGAGATGCATGTCACCTCCCATGGTCCTTGGTGCCTTGTCCTCGCATGAGCTAATCAGGGGCGGATAAGTTAGGGCGCACGTCACGGTGCCTCGTCACCGCGGGAGCCACACGTCGGTTGTCTTTCTTCAGGATTTTCACATGAGAAGACTGGGCACGGCATCTGTGCTCGGGTCCATCCTTGCAGCATCGATAAACCCAATGGCTGAGCTCTGTCTGGTGGGCCAGCCCCGTTCACGTCACCTCCTAGGGTCATTGGTGTTTGGCCTTCTCATGTGATAGCCTCAGGAGATTCATTCGTTGCAGCTTGTCTAACCATCTCGTAGGGCCATCACAAGTGTTCCAAATCAAATTCAGGCACAACCCGCCTTGAGGTAGGGCCTCGTAAGTCCCACGCCGCCTCACAAGTGCCCAGACACACCTCCTCCAGTCGTGCCGTGCAAGCCATGTGTGAGGGCAGGGCTGTACATGCCCCGGGGGCCCCACTCAGAGGGAGTCCCCGCCCATGCACCAGTGGAAGCACCATGCTCTGCACTGGCAGTCGACACGGTCGAGGAGCGGCTATGCTCGTGCAAGTGCGGAAGCGCCATGCTCCGCACGGTGATAAACAACTGGGGGCGGCCCCATGGCCGCATTAACCTCACGGAGCCGCTAGGCTCAGTGGCCAGCCTCATCGCAACACTTTCCCTTCGGAAGAGTCGCGCGAGGGGGCTGGTGCTACATCTCCATCGTATCTATAATTTTTGATTGTTCCATGTTGTTTTGTTATCAATCTAGGATGTTTTATAATCATTTTATATCATTTTTGGTACTAACCTATTGACATAGTGCCAAGTGCCAGTTGCTGTTTTGCATGTTTTTTAGATCGCAGAAAATCAATATCAAACGAAGTCCAATGCCATGAAACTTTACAGAGATTTTTTATGGACGAGAAGGAAGATGTTGGGCCCTGGTTGCACTTGGGGGAGTCCCTAGGAGGGGACAACCCACCTCGGGTGCCCCTCGGACCGTCTCTTTGCTCTATAAATACCCCAATATTCCCAAAACCCTGGGAGAGTCGATGAAATATTCATCCAGCCGCCACAGAGTCCAGAACCACCATATCCAATCTAGACACCATCTTGGATGGGGTTCACCACTTCCATTGGTGCCTCTCCGATGATGCGTGAGTAGTTATTTGTATACCTTCGGGTCCGTAGTTAGTAGCTAGCTGGCTTCGTGTCTCTCTCTTGATTCTCAATACAATGGTCTCTTGGAGATCCATATGATGTAACTCTTTTGCGGTGTGTATGTTGGGATCGATGAACTTTGAGTTTATGATCAGATCTATATTTTATATCCATGAAAGTATTTGATTTTCTTTAATCTCTTTTATGCATGATCTCTTATAGCCTCATATTTCTTCTCCAATATTTGGGTTTTGTTTGGCCAACTTGATGTATTTATCTTGCAATGGGAAGAGGTTCCCGGTAGTGGGTTCGATCTTACGGTGCTTGATCCCAGTGATAGAAAGGGAACCGACACGTATGCATCATTGCTACTAAGGATAAAAAGATGGGATCTATATCTACTGCCATAGATAAACGAATCTCGTCTACATCATGTCATCGTTCTTATTGCATTACTCCATTTTTCCATGAACTTAATACACTAGATGCATGCTGGATAGTGGTCGATGTGTGCAGTAATAGTAGTAGATGCAGGCAGGAGTCGGTCTACTAATCTTGGACATGATGCCTATGAAATGATCATTTCCTAGATATCGTCATAATTATTTGAGGTTTTATCAATTGCCCAATAGTAATTTGTTCACCCATCGTTTGCTATTTTTCTCGAGAGAAGCCACTAGTGAAACCTACGGCCCCCAGGTCTTATTTCTCATATATTTGCCTTTGCGATCTACTTTTTACTTTCTTTTATTTCCAGATCTATTAAACCAAAAACCCAAATATACCTTGCTGTAGTTTATTTTATTTTGCGTTCGATCTATTAATATTTACAACTTTCTCCCGTCCATGCATCGTTTATGGCGCCATTACCCAAAAGGGATTGACAACCCCTTTTACACGTAGGGTTGCGAGTTGTTGTTATTTGTGTGCAGGGGATGTTTACATTGTGTTTCTTGGTTCTCCTATTGGTTCGATAACCTTGGTATCATACCTACCGCCTCTGCGCTGCATCATCCCTTCCTCTTTGGGGAAAAACCGACGTAGCTTCAAGCAACATCAAATGGAATTTCTGGCGCCGTTGCCGGGGAGGATCTTCATCATAACCAGGTTCCTAATCATAAATCTCATCTCCTCGCAATTTACATTATTTGCCCTTTGCCTCTCGTTTTCCTCTCCCCCACTTCACAAAAATTTGCCATTTTATTCGCCTCTCTTTTTCGTTCGTTGTTTTCTTGCCGGATCTATTTTTTGTGTGTGAGATCTCGTTTGCCGTTATGGATAATTCCTCCTCTATTGCTTGCACTCCCGAGAACGAGGTTCTCAAGTTTAAACAAAGGGGAGGAGAAAGTTTAAAAGATGCTTGCTATATAATTTTCAATGCTCATAATAGATCTATCCATAAGCAATCTACCATTGTTCTTCTGCATTGTTTTTATACTGGCATCACCACTTGGTATAGACTCATTCTTGATACGATTACCGTTGGAAATTTCTTAATGAGTCCTCCTTTTATGCTCTTAATGCTATGGGAAATTTAGTGGGCTCACCACCTCTTATGGTTAATGAAACAATTTTGACTCTTGAGCATGTTATGGAAAGACTAGATGCTATCGAAAAGAAAATGCTCACTGAAGATCATATGAAAATTATACATAAAAGATGCATAATTTTGCTATTAATCTTGGGTCAAAAGCGGGCGATATTTTTAAGTTGTTAAAAGAGAGGGGTATCTTAATTCATGAAATAATAGAAGAAAGTCCGTATCGGATCGAAAAATTGGAAGAAATCTTTAGTAATCTAAGAACGACTTTTACTACCACTAAAATGATTGAGGAAACTCCCGTAAAGAGTAGGAGATCCAGAAACAAGGGTGCAACTTCTAGTGATAGCAATAAGGGAGATCTTAAGATGATTAGTATCCACCCTGATTTTGTTGAAGTGATAAGAGATCCTTTTTGCAAGAATGAAATTTTTAAATTTACTCCTAGAAGTATTGCTATTGAAAGTCTTTACGTTAAATCTTTGAAGGATTCTAAGTGTTTGATTGAAGAGTTGGACAAAGATGACAAAACTTAGATCCTTGCTTTATGCCTAGCTAAGGGCATAAAACTATAGCGCTTGTTGGGAGGCAACCCAATGAATACAATTTATTTTTGCTTTTTTGCTTCCTGTTCTTGTGTGTTAGCACAATTATGCTACTATTATGATTGTGTTTTTTATATTTTAATTAGTGTTTGTGCCAATTAAAGCCTTTAGGATCTTCTTGGGCAATAGTTGTTTGATCTTGCTGAAAAATAGAAACATTTACGCTCATGAAATCAATTTTAGTTTTTTTACTAGAGAGCGATAAAATACCCATTCCGATTGCAGCAGATCAATATACAAATTTCTCAGGTCCTCCTAATTTTTCACAATTGTTGGACTTACAGAAGTATTCTAAATAGTTAGATTGCTACAGACTATTCTGTTTTGACAGATTCTGTTTTCTTTGTGTTGTGTCCTTATTTTGATGGCTCTATGGTTTTCTTTGATGAGTTTTTGCCATAGAAAAGTTGGAATACAGTATATATAATACAAATACAAAATATGAATTGGTTTGATACAACACTTATAGTAGTGGTTTATTATTCTTATACTAACAGATCCCGCGAAGGTTTTGCTGAGTTTTGTGTGATTGAAATTTTCAAGTTTGGGTTATCTTACGATGGATCAAGGAAGGATGTAAGAGCCTAAGCTTGGGGATGCCCCGGCATCCCAATCTATTATCCAAGAATGAGCAACCAACTAAGCTAGGGGATGCCCCCGAGTGACATCCCCGCTTTCTTCCAACAACTATCGGTATTTTACTCGAGACTATATTTTTATTCATCACATGATATGTGTTTTTCTTGGAGCGTCTTGTATGATATGTGTCTTTGCTTGTTTTATTTTGTGTTTTAAGTCATCTATCCTTTCTGGACACACTTATTTGAGAGATCCAAAATTTTGTCATGACTTGTTAGAATTGCTCTCTATGCTTCACTTAAATTTTTTATGAGCAATGGACTTGCTCTAGTGCTTCACTTATATCTTTTTGAGCATGGTGTGCTTTGTTATTTTTGAAGAAATGTTGTCTTGCTTCACTTAGAATTATTTGAGAGTTAGTAAAATTTTGAAGAAATTCTCTCTTGCTTCACTTAAATTATTTTGAGAGAAAGAAAATTTTGTTATGCTCATGATCTTCACTTATATTTGTTTGAGCTTATGAAAAGAAACACATGAAAATTAGTCCCAAAGTGATAAATATCCAAGAAGGATAAAGAAAGAAAAATGTCATGAAGATCATTGGACATAATAAACTTGATTCTTAGTAATAGTTTTGAGATATGATGATGTGATATGTGAGTCATCTTGATGAGTAATTATGCTTTAATAAGAATATTGGTGTTAAGGTTTGTGATTCCCTATGCATGCACGAAAGTCAATAATCATGCAATGAAATTATATCTTACTTGTGGTGCATTATTCGGTGTTAATTATGCTTAATGCTTGCTTATGAGATTATTCGTTCCTTGGTTGGCCGCTTCCCAATCTTTTGCTAGCCTTCATTTTGCACTAAGTATGACCTCTACTTGTGCATCAAAAATACTTTAAACCAGTTTTGCCACATGAGTCCACTCTATCTACCTATATGCGGTATTATTTTGCCATTCTAAGCAAATTTGCATGAGCCATCTCTAATTTTCAAAATAAACTTCTCTTTTGTGTGTTCATTTCGCTCGCGGAGTGGTGAGGGGTGGCTAATATTTTCCATGCTAGATTTGTTATTCTCAAGATGAGTGTTTATTCACTTGTCATTGCACGAGAGTAAGGCAAAGGTATTAGGGATGCCCTGCCCCAAAATGGAAAAACAAATGAATTTACTTTATGTTGTCAAATAATAAATTCCTTGGAAAGTATTGGTATGGAGGGCACCCGTGGATACGGTTAGCCATGGAAAGTGAAAGTTATGGTGGAAAAAGGAATAAACTTTATTTTTTGTTTGGGAACCGCCTATGGTATATCTATGCATGGAAAGTATTGGGAACTCCAAGTCATTTTCATTGGTGGGATGGATACACCTCCTAAAATGTTTTTATCTCAAGTTTTTCGTTTTGAGCTCTGGCACCTCTACAAATCCCTACTTCCCTCTGTGAAGGGCCTTTCTTTTACTTTATGCAATTTTTATTTTGAGTCTCCATCTTCTCTTACAAAAGCACCAACTAGGAGGCAATATGATCGTACTTAAGTATTGGGTGTAGTTAATATTCGAGTGTGTTTCATGAATGGATCAATGTTTGAGCATGATGGGCTAGGGATAACTTATTTTAGCGTTGATATTTTGAAAGACATAGTTGTTTGCTGATATGCTTGAGTATCTAAATTATTATGTCAAAACTAGACTATTGCTTTGAATCACATAAAAGTCCAAATGTCCATGCTATAAAGAAAAGAATATGATATGACATGATGAACAACACTCCACATCAAAAAATCTATTTTTATCACTTACCTACTCGAGGACGAGTAGGAGTTAAGCTTGGGGATGCTGATACGTCTCCAACGTATCTATAATTTTTGATTGTTCCATGCTGTTTTATTATCAATCTTGGATGTTTTATAATCATTTTATATCATTTTTTGGTACTAACCTATTGACATAGTGCCAAGTGCTAGTTGCTGTTTTTTCCATGTTTTTTACATCGCAGAAAATCAATATGAAACGGAGTCCAAATGCCACGAAACTTTACGGAGATTTTTAATGGACCAGAAGGAAGATGTTGGACCCTAGTTGCACCTGAGGGGAGTCCCAAGGAGGGGA
Organism: Triticum monococcum; assembly: GCA_034509565.1. Lineage (NCBI taxonomy): Eukaryota > Viridiplantae > Streptophyta > Magnoliopsida > Poales > Poaceae > Triticum > Triticum monococcum. The sequence continues at coordinate 395,169,866 of CM067845.1, read as the reverse complement.
CAACCCACCAGGGCGCGCCAGGAAGACCAAGCGGGCCCTGGTGGGTTGTGTTGGGGAACGTAGTAATTTCAAAAAAATCCTACGCACACGCAAGATCATGGTGATGCATAGCAACGAGAGGGGAGAGTGTGTCCACGTACCCTCATAGACCGAAAGCGGAAGCGTTAGCACAACGTGGTAGATGTAGTCGTACGTCTTCACGATCCGACCGATCAAGTACCGAACGCACATCACCTCCGAGTTCTGCACATGTTCAACTCGATGACGTCCCTCGAACCCTGATCCAGCTGAGTGTTGAGGGAGAGTTCCGTCAGCACGACAGCATGGTGACGATGATGATGTTCTACTGACGCAGGGCTTCGCCTAAGCACCGCTACGATATGATCGAGGTGGATTATGGTGGAGGGGGGCACCTCACACGGCTAATAGATCAAGAGATCAATTGTTGTGTCTATGGGGTGCCCCCCTCCTCCGTATATAAAGGGGGGAGGAGGAGAGGGCCGGCCAAGGGGGTGGTGCACCCTAGGAGGGGGAAACCTACTCCAAGTAGGTTTGCCCCTACCTTTCCTAATCCAAGAAGGAGGGGGAAGGAAGGAGTGGGAGAGGGGAAAGGCAAGGGGGGCGACGCCCCCCTTTACTTGTCCTATTCGGATTCAAAGGGAGGGGGCGCGCCTCTTGCCCTGGCCGGCCCCTCTCTCTCTCTCCACTAAGGCCCAACAAGGCCCATTAGTTTCCGGGGGGGGGGGGGGGGTTCCGGTAACCCCCGGTACTCCGATAAATGTCCGAAACCTTCCGGAACCTTTCTGGTGTCCAAACATAGTCGTCCAATATAGTGATCTTTACGTCTCGAACATTTTGAGACTCCTCGTCATGTCCGTGATCACATCCGGGACTCTGAACTACCTTCGATATATCAAAACATATAAACTCATAATATAACCGTCATCTAACTTTAAGCGTGCCGACCCTACGGGTTCGAGAACAATGTAGACATGACCGAGACACGTCTCCGGTCAATAACCAATAGCGGAACCTGTATGCTCATATTGGCTCCTACATATTCTATGAAGATCTTTATCAGTCAAACCGCATAACAACATACGTTGTTCCCTTTGTCATCGGTATGTTACTTGCCCGAGATTCGATCATCGGTATCTCAATACCTAGTTCAATCTCATTACCGGCAAGTCTCTTTACTTGTTCTGTAATACATCATCCTGCAACTAACTCATTAGTTGCATTGCTTGCAAGGCTTATAGTGATGTGCCTTACCAAGTGGGGCCAGAGATACCTCTCCGACAATCGGAGTGACAAATCCTAATCTTGAAATACGCCAACCCAACAAGTACCTTTGGAGACACCCGTAGAGCACATTTATAATCACCCAGTTACGTTGTGACATTTGGTAGCTCACAAAGTGTTCCTCCGGTAAACGGGAGTTGCATAATCTCATAGTCATAGGAACGTGTATAAGTTAAGTCAATCACATCATTCTCCTAATGATGTGATCCCATTAATAAAATGACAACTCTTTGTCTATGGCTATGAAACATAACCATCTTTGATTAACGAGCTAGTCAAGTAGAGGCATACTAGTGACACTCTGGTTGTCTATGTATTCACACATGTATTATGTTTCCGGTTAATACAATTCTAGCATGAATAATAAACATTTATCATGATATAAGGAAATAAATAATAACTTTATTATTGCCTCTAGGGCATATTTCCTTCAGTCTCCCACTTGCACTAGAGTCAATAATCTAGATTACACAGTAATGATTCTAACACCCATGGAGCCTTGGTACTGATCATGTTTTGCTCGCGGAAGAGGCTTAGTCAATGGGTCTACAACATTCAGATCCGTATGTTTCTTGCAAATCTCTATGTCTCCCACCTGGACTTGATCCCGGATGGAGTTGAAGCATCTCTTGATGTGCTTGGTTCTCTTGTGAAATCTGGATTCCTTTGCCAAAGCAATTGCACCAGTATTGTCACAAAAGATTTTCATTGGACCTGACGCACTAGGTATGACACCTAGATCGGTTATGAACTCCTTCATCTAGACTCCTTCATTTGCTGCTTCCGAAGCAGCTATGTACTCCGCTTCACATGTAGATCCTGCGACAACGCTTTGTTTAGAACTGCACCAACTGACAGCCTCACCGTTTAATAAAAACACGTATCCGGTTTGCTATTTAGAATCGTCCAGGTAAGTGTCAAAGCATGCATCGACGTAACCATTTATGACTAGTTCTTTGTCACTTCCATAAATGAGAAACATATCCTTCGTCCTTTTCAGGTATTTCAGGATGTTCTTGACCGCTGTCCAGTGATCCACTCCTGGATTACTTTGGTACCTCCCTGCTAAACTAATAGCAAGGCACACATCAGGTCTGGTATACAACATTGCATACATCATAGAGCCTATGGCTGAAGCATAGGGAACATCTTCCATTTTCTCTCTATCTTCTGTAGTTGTCGGGCATTGACTCTTACTCAACTTCACACCTTGTAACACAGGCAAGAACCCTTTCTTTGCTTGATCCATTTTGAACTTTTTCAAAACTTTGTCAAGGTATGTGCTTTGTGAAAGTCCAATTAAGCGTCTCGATCTATCTCTATAAATCTTGATGCCCAATATATAAGCAGCTTCTCCGAGATCTTTCATTGAAAAACTCTTACTCAGATATCGTTTTATGCTATCCAGAAATTCTATATCATTTCCAATCAACAATATGTCATCCACATATAATATCAGAAATGCTACAGAGCTCCCACTCACTTTCTTGTAAATACAGGCTTCTCCAAAAGTCTGTATAAAACCATAAGCTTTGATCACACTATCAAAACATTTATTCCAACTCCGAGAGGATTGCACCAGTCCATAAATGGATCGCTGGAGCTTGCACACTTTGTTAGCTCCCTTTGGATCGACAAAACCTTTCGGTTGCATCATATACAACTCTTCTTCCAGAGATCCATTCAGGAATGCAGTTTTGACATCCATTTGCCGAATTTCATAATCATAAAATACAGAAATTGCTAACATGATTCGGATAGACTTAAGCATCGCTACGGGTGAGAAAGTCTCATCATAATCAATCCCTTGAACTTGTCGAAAACCTTTTGCAACAAGTCGAGCTTTATAGACAGTAACATTACCGTCAGCGTCAGTCTTCTTCTTGAAGATCCATTTATTTTCAATGGCTTGCTGATCATTGGGTAAGTCAACCAAAGTCCACACTTTGTTCTCATACATGGATCCCATCTCGGATTTCATGGCCTCAAGCCATTTTGCGGAATCTGGGCTTACCATCTCTTCTTCATAGTTCGTAGGTTCATCATGGTCTAGTAACTTAACCTCCAGAATAGGATTACCGTACCACTCTGGTGCGGATCTTACTCTGGTTCACCTATGAGGTTCAGTAACAACTTGATCTGAAGTTTCATGATCATCATCATTAACTTCCTCACTAATTGGTGTTGGTGTCACAGGAACCGGTTTCTGTGATAAACTACTTTCTAATAAGGGAGCAGGTACAGTTACCTCATCAAGTTCTACTTTCCTCCCACTCACTTCTTTCGAGAGAAACTCCTTCTCTAGAAAGATTCCAAATTTAGCAACAAAAGTCTTGCCTTCGGATCTATGATAGAAGGTGTACCCAACAGTCTCTTTTGGGTATCCTTTGAAGACACATTTCTCTGATTTGGGTTCGAGCTTATCAGGTTGAAGCTTTTTCACATAAGCATCGCAGCCCCAAACTTTAAGAAACGAGAACTTTGGTTTCTTGCCAAACCATAGTTCATAAGGCGTCGTTTCAACGGATTTTGATGGTGCCCTATTTAACGTGAATGCAGCCGTCTCTAAAGCATAACCCCAAAATGATAGCGGTAAATCAGTAAGAGACATCATAGATTGCACCATATCTAGTAAGTATGATTATGATGTTCGGACACACCATTACGCTGTGGTGTTCCGGGTGGCGTGAGTTGCGAAACTATTCCGCATTGTTTCAAATGAAGACCAAACTCGTAACTCAAATATTCTCCTCCTTGATCAGATCGTAGAAACTTTATTTTCTTGTTACGATGATTTTCAACTTCACTCTGAAATTCTTTGAACTTTTCAAATGTTTCAGACTTATGTTTCATTAAGTAGATATACCCATATCTGCTTAAATCATCTGTGAACATGAGAAAACAATGATGCCCACCACGAGTCTCAATATTCATCGGACCACACACATTTGTATGTATGATTTCCAACAAATCTGTAGCTCGCTCCATAGTTCCGGAGAACGGCGTTTTAGTCATCTTCCCCATGAGGCACGGTTCGCAAGTACCAAGTGATTCATAATCAAGTGGTTCCAAAAGTCCATCAGTATGGAATTTCTTCATGCGCTTTACATCTATATGACCTAAACGGCAGTGCCACAAATAAGTTGCACTATCATTATCAACTCTGCATCTTTTGGCTTCAATACTATGAATATGTGTATCACTACTATCGAGATTTAACAAAAATAGACCACTCTTCAAGGGTGCATGACCATAAAAGATATTACTCATATAAATAGAACAACCATTATTCTCTGATTTAAATGAATAACCGTCTCGCATCAAACAAGATCCAGATATAATGTTCATGCTCAACGCTGGCACCAAATAAAAATTATTTAGGTCTAAAACAAATCCCGAAGGTAGATGTAGAGGTAATGTGCCGACCGCGATCACATCGACTTTGGAACCATTTCCCACACGCATCGTCACCTCGTCCTTAGCCAATCTTCGCTTAATCTGTAGCCCCTGTTTCGCGTTGCAAATGTTAGCAACAGAACCAGTATCAAATACCCAGGTGCTACTTTGAGCATTAGTAAGGTACACATCAATAACATGTATATCACATATACCTTTGTTCTGTTGGGGAACGTAGTAATTTCAAAATTTTCCTACGCACACGCAAGATCATGGTGATGCATAGCAATGAGGGGATAGTGTGATCTACGCACCCTTGTAGATCGACAACAGAAGCGTTTGGTTGATGTAGTCGTATGTCTTCACAGCCCGACCGATCAAGCACCGAAACTATGACACCTTCGAGTTTTAGCACACGTTCAGCTCGATGACGATCCCCGGACTCCGATCCAGCAAAGTGTCGGGGAAGAGTTCTGTCAACACGACGGTGTGGTGACGATCTTGATGTACTACTGTCGCAGGGCTTCGCCTAAGCACCGCTACAATATTATCGAGGACTATGGTGGCAGGGGGCACCGCACACGGCTAAGAATAAGATCACGTGGATCAACTTGTGTGTCTCTAGGGTTCCCCTGCCTCTGTATATAAAGGATCAAGGGGGGGGGTGTGGGCGGCCAAGGAGAGGCGCGCCAGGAGGAGTCCTACTCCCTCTGGGAGTAGGATCCCCCCCCCAATCCTAGTTGGAATAGGATTCACGGAGGGGGGAAAAGAGAGAGGGGGGCCGGCCCACTCTCCTTGTCCTATTCGGACCAAGGAAGGGGAGGGGCGCGCGGCCCATCTTGGTCTGCCCCTTATCTTTTCCACTAAGGCCCACTAAGGCCCATATAGCTCCCGGGGTGTTCCGATAACCTCCCAGTACTCCGGTAAAATCCCGATTTCACCCGGAACACTTCCGATATCCAAACATAGGCTTCCAATATATCAATCTTTATGTCTCGACCATTTCGAGACTCCTCGTCATGTCCGTGGTCACATCCGGGACTCCGAACAACCTTCAGTACATCAAAACGTATAAACTCATAATATAATTGTCATCGAAACCTTAAGCGTGCGGACCCTACGGGTTCGAGAACAATGTAGACATGACCGAGACACGTCTCCAATCAATAACTAATAGCGGGACCTGGATGCGCATATTGGCTCCTACATATTCTATGAAGATCTTTATCGGTCAGACCGCATAACAACATACGTTGTTCCCTTTGTCATCGGTATGTTACTTGCCCGAGATTCGATCGTCGGTATCCAATACCTAGTTCAATCTCGTTACCGGCAAGTCTCTTTACTCGTTCCATAATACATCATCTTGCAACTAACTCATTAGTTGCATTGCTTGCAAGGCTTAAGTGATGTGCATTACCGAGAGGGCCCAGAGATACCTCTCCGACGATCGGAGTAACAAATCCTAATCTCGAAATACGTCAACCCAACATGTACCTTTGGAGACACCTGTAGAGCACCTTTATAATCACCCAGTAACGTTGTGACGTTTGGTAGCACACAAAGTGTTCCTCCGGCACACGGGAGTTACATAATCTCATAGTCATAGGAACATGTATAAGTCATGAAGAAAGCAATAGCAACATACTAAACGATCGGGTGCTAAGCTAATGGAATGGGTCATGTCAATCAGATCATTCAACTAATGATGTGATCCCATTAATCAAATGACAACTCTTTGTCCATGGTTAGGAAACATAACCATCTTTGATTAACGAGCTAGTCAAGTAGAGGCATACTAGTGACACTCTGTTTGTCTATGTATTCACACATGTATTATGTTTCCGGTTAATACAATTCTAGCATGAATAATAAACCTTTATCATGATATAAGGAAATAAATAATAACTTTATTATTGCCTCTAGGGCATATTTCCTTTAGTCTCCCACTTGCACTAGAGTCAATAATCTAGATTACATAGTAATGATTCTAACACCCATGGAGCTTTGGTGCTGATCATGTTTTGCTCGTGGAAGAGGCTTAGTCAACGGGTCTGCTACATTTAGCTCCGTATGTATCTTGCAAATCTCTATGTCTCCCACCTGGACTAGATCCCGGATGGAATTGAAGCGTCTCTTGATGTTTTTGGTCTTCTTGTGAAATCTGGATTCCTTTGCCAAGGCAATTGCACCAGTATTGTCACAAAAGATTTTCATTGGACCCGATGCACTAGGTATGACAGCTAGATCGGATATGAACTCCTTCATCCAGACTCCTTCGTTTGCTGCTTCCGAAGCAGCTATGTACTCCGCTTCACATGTAGATCCCGCCATGATGCTTTGTTTAGAACTGCACCAACTGACAGCTCCACCATTTAATGTAAATACGTATCCGGTTTGCGATTTAGAATCGTCCGGATTAGTGTCGAAGCTTGCATCAACGTAACCGTTTACGATGAGCTCTTTGTCACCTCCATATACGAGAAACATATCCTTAGTCCTTTTCAGGTATTTCAGGATGTTCTTGACCGCTGTCTAGTGATCCACTCCTGGATTACTTTGGTGCCTCCCTGCTAAACTTATAGCAAGGCACACATCAGGTCTGGTACACAGCATTGCATACATGATAGAGCCTATGGCTGAAGCATAGGGAACATCTTTCATTTTCTCTCTATCTTCTGCAGTGGTCGGGCATTGAGTCTGACTCAACTTTACACCTTGTAACACAGGCAAGATCCCTTTCTTTGCTTGATCCATTTTGAACTTCTTCAAAATCTTGTCAAGGTATGTGCTTTGTGAAAGTCCAATTAAGCGTCTTGATCTATCTCTATAGATCTTTATGCCTAATATGTAAGCAGCTTCACCGAGGTCTTTCATTGAAAAACTCTTATTCAAGTATCCCTTTATGCTGTCCAGAAACTCTATATTATTTCCAATCAGTAATATGTCATCCACATATAATATCAGAAATGCTACAGAGCTCCCACTCACTTTCTTGTAAATACAGGCTTCTCCGAAAGTCTGTATAAAACCAAATGCTTTGATCACACTATCAAAGCGTTTATTCCAACTCCGAGAGGCTTGCACCAGTCCATAAATGGATCGCTGGAGCTTGCACACTCTATTAGCTCCCTTTGGATCGACAAAACCTTCCGGTTGCATCATATACAACTCTTCTTCCAGAAATCCATTCAGGAATGCAGTTTTGGCATCCATCTGCCAAATTTCATAATCATAAAATGCGGCAATTGCTAACATGATTCGGACAGACTTAAGCATCGCTACGGGTGAGAAGGTCTCATCGTAGTCAACTCCTTGAACTTGTCGAAAGCCTTTTGCAACAAGTCGAGCTTTGTAGACAGCAATATTACCGTCAGCGTCAGTCTTCTTCTTGAAGATCCATTTATTCTCAATTGCTTGCCGATCATTGGGCAAGTCAACCAAAGTCCATACTTTGTTCTCATACATGGATCCCATCTCATATTTCATGGCTTCAAGCCATTTTGCGGAATCTGGGCTCACCATCGCTTCTTCATAGTTCATAGGTTCATCATGATCTAGCAGCATGATTTCCAGAACAGGATTACCGTACAACTCTGGCGCGGATCTTACTCTGGTTGATCTACGAGGTTCAATAGTATCTTGTCCTGAAGTTTCATGATCAGTATCATTAGCTTCCTCACTAATTGGGGTAGGTGTCGCAGAAACAGTTTTCTGTGATGTACTACTTTCCAATAAGGGAGTAGGTACAGTTACCTCATCAAGTTCTACTTTCCTCCCACTCACATCTTTCGAGAGAAACTCCTTCTCCAGAAAGTTTCCAAATTTAGCAACAAAAGTCTTGCCTTCGGATCTGTGATAGAAGGTGTATCCAATAGTTTCCTTTGGATATCCTATGAAGACACATTTTTCCGATTTGGGTTCGAGCTTATCAGGTTGAAGCTTTTTCACATAAGCATCGCAGCCCCAAACTTTCATAAACGATAACTTTGGTTTCTTGCCAAACCATAGTTCATAAGGCGTCGTCTCAATGGATTTTGATGGTGCCCTATTTAACGTGAATGCGGCCGTCTCTAAAGCATAACCCCAAAATGATAGCGGTAAATCAGTAAGAGACATCATTGGTCGCAGCATATCTAGTAAAGTACGATTACGACGTTCGGACACACCATTACGCTGTGGTGTTCCGGGTGGCGTGAGTTGCGAAACTATTCCGCATTGTTTCAAATGAAGACCAAACTCGTAACTCAAATATTCTCCTCCTTGATCAGATCGTAGAAACTTTATTTTCTTGTTACGATGATTTTCAACTTCACTCTAAAATTCTTTGAACTTTTCAAATGTTTCAGACTTATGTTTCATTAAGTAGATATACCCATATCTGCTTAAATCATCTGTGAACATGAGAAAACAATGATGCCCACCACGAGTCTCAATATTCATCGGACCACACACATTTGTATGTATGATTTCCAACAAATCTGTAGCTCGCTCCATAGTTCCAGAGAACGGCATTTTAGTCATCTTCCCCATGAGGCACGGTTCGCAAGTACCAAGTGATTCATAATCAAGTGGTTCCAAAAGTCCATCAGTATGGAATTTCTTCATGCGCTTTACATCTATATGACCTAAACGGCAGTGCCACAAATAAGTTGCACTATCATTATCAACTCTGCATCTTTTGGCTTCAATACTATGAATATGTGTATCACTATTATCGAGATTTAACAAAAATAGACCACTCTTCAAGGGTGCATGACCATAAAAGATATTACTCATATAAATAGAACAACCATTATTCTCTGATTTAAATGAATAACCATCTCGCATCAAACAAGATCCAGATATAATGTTCATGCTCAACGCTGGCACCAAATAACAATTATTTAGGTCTAATACTAATCCCGAAGGTAGATGTAGAGGTAGCGTGCCGACCGCGATCATATCGACTTTGGAACCGTTTCCCACGCGCATCGTCACCTCGTCCTTAGACAATCTTCCCTTAATTCGTAGTCCCTGTTTCGAGTTGCAAATATTAGCAACAGAACCAGTATCAAATACCCAGGTGCTACTGCGAGCATTAGTAAGGTACACATCAATAACATGTATATCACATATACCTTTGTTCACCTTGCTATCCTTCTTATCCGTCAAATACTTGGGGCAGTTCCGCTTCCAGTGACCAGTCTGCTTGCAGTAGAAACACTCAGTTTCAGGCTTAGGTCCAGACTTGGGTTTCTTCTCTTGAGCAGCAACTTGCTTGCTGTTCTTCTTGAAGTTCCCCTTCTTCTTCCCTTTGCCCTTTTTCTTGAAACTAGTGGTCTTGTTGACCATCAACACTTGATGCTCCTTTTTGATTTCTACTTCCGCAGCTTTTAGCATTGCAAAGAGCTCGGGAATAGTCTTATTCATCCCTTGCATATTATAGTTCATCACGAAGCTCTTGTAGCTTGGTGACAGTGATTGGAGAATTCTGTCAATGATGCAATCATCTGGAAGATTAACTCCCATCTGAATCAAGTGATTATTATACCCAGACATTTTGAGTATATGCTCACTGACAGAACTGTTCTCCTCCATCTTGCAGCTATAGAACTTATTAGAGACTTCATATCTCTCAATCCGGGCATTTGCTTGAAATATTAACTTCAACTCCTAGAACATCTCATATGCTCCATGATGTTCAAAATGTCGTTGAAGTCCCGATTCTAAGCCGTAAAGCATGGCACACTGAACTATCGAGTAGTCATCAGCTTTGCTCTGCCAGACGTTCATAACATCTGGTGTTGCTCCTGCAGCAGGCCTGGCACCCAGTGGTGCTTCCAGGACGTAATTCTTCTATGCAGCAATGAGGATAATCCTCAAGTTACGGACCCAGTCCGTGTAATTGCTACCATCATCTTTCAACTTTGCTTTCTCAAGGAACGCATTAAAATTCAACGGAACAACAGCACGGGCCATCTATCTACAATCAAACATACATGAGCAAGATACTATCAGGTACTAAGTTCATGATAAATTTAAGTTCAATTAGTCAAATTACTTAAAGAACTCCCGCTTAGATAGACATCCCTCTAATCCTCTAAGTGATCACGTGATCGAAATCAACTAAACCATGTCCGATCATCATGTGAGATGGAGTAGTTTCATTGGTGATCATCACTATGTTGATCATATCTACTATATGATTCACGGTCGACCTTTCGGTCTTCGTGTTCCGAGGCCATATCTGTATATGCTTGGCTCGTCAAGTATAACCTAAGTATTCCGCGTGTGCAACTGTTTTGCACCCGTTGTATTTGAACGTAGAGCCTATCACACCCGATCATCACGTGGTGTCTCAGCGCGAAGAACTTTCGCAACGGTGCATACTCAGGGAGAACACTTCTTGATAATTTAGTGAGAGATCATCTTATAATGCTACTGTCAATCAAAAAAAGATAAGATGCATAAAAGATAAACATCACATGCAATCGATATAAGTGATATGATATGGCCATCATCATCTTGTGCCTGTGATCTCCATCTCCGAAGCACCGTCATGATCACCATCGTCACCGGCGCGACACCTTGATCTCCATCGCAGCATCGTTGTCGTCTCGCCACTTTTATGCTTTCACGACTATCGCTACCGCTTAGTGATAAAGTAAAGCATTACAGCGCGATTGCATTGCATACAATAAAGCGACAACTATATGGCTCCTGCTAGTTGCCGATAACTCGGTTACAAAACATGATCATCTCATACAATAAAATTTAGCATCATGTCTTGACCATATCACATCACAACATACCCTGCAAAAACAAGTTAGACGTCCTCTACTTTGTTTGTTGCAAGTTTTACGTGGCTGCTACGGGCTTAAGCAAGAACCAATCTTACCTACGCATCAAAACCACAACGATAGTTTGTCAAGTTGATGCCGTTTTAACCTTCGCAAGGACTGGGCGTAGCCACACTCGGTTGAACAAAAGTTGGAGAAACAGTCACCCGCAAGACACCTATGTGCAAAGCACGTCGGGGGAACCGGTCTCGCGTAAGCGTACGCGTAATGTCGGTCCGGGCCTGTAACGCCCTCGATGCGGCTATGTCTCCCACGTGTCGAGGCACGACTTAGAGACATAGGCGCATTGAAAGCAATGTCGCAAGTCGGGAATAATTACACAACCCATGTACATATATAATATAAAGGGGAAATATAGCATAGTTGGCTTACACTCGCCACGTCACATCAAAGTACATAAATAACATCCATCATACAATCACTCATGGCCCGACTACGGCGCCAAAATAGAAAAGACCCCCAACAAGCGACTAGACCCTAAATCGAACCCCGAATAGGCACCACTACTGATCATCAGGAAACGACACATAGTAGCGCTGGGAGTCCTCGTCGTACTCCCACTTCAGCTCGAGCGCGCCATCCGGAGAGGTATCATCGGTCCCTGCATCTGGTGTAATAGTAATCTGTGAGCCACAAAGGACTCAGCAATCTCGCACCCTCGCGATCAAGACTATTTAAGCTTAATAGGTAGGAAAGGGGTAATGTAAAAGTGGAGCTGCAGCAAGTGACTAGCATATATGGTGGCTAACTTATTCGCAAAGGAGAGCGAGAAGAGGAGGCAAAGCACGAGCGGAAAACTATATAGAGTAGCCTACGCAAACATAACTCCAACGCCGTGTCCACTTCCCCGGACTCCGCCGAGAAGAGGCCACCATGGCAACACACGCAGTTGATTCATTTTAATTATTTAGGGTTCAAGTTATCTACAACCGGACATTAACAAATTCCCATCTGCCCATAACTGCGGGCACGGCTTTCGAAAGATCAATCCCTGCAGGGGGGTCCCAACTTAGCCCATAACAAGCTCTCATGGTCAACGAAGGAATAGACCTCCACCTAGGACCCACCGATCAGACTCGGTATCCCGGTACAACAAGATGATTCGACAGGTCAAAACTAGTCCGCAACACCGCCCGAATGTGCCGACAAATCCCGATAGGAGCTGCACATATCTCGTTCTCAGGGCACACTCAGATGAGCTCTCCATACAACTAAAACCAAACCTCGAGTTTCCCCGAGGGGGCGCTGCACAGGACTCTAGTTCGGACCAACACTCAGAGGAGCACTGGCCCGTGGGGGGCTAAAATAAAGATGACCCTCGGGCTCCGGAAACCCAAGGGAAAAAGGGGTAGGTGGCAAATGGTAAAACCAATGTTGGGCATTGCTGGAAAAGCTTTAATCAAGGCGAACTATCAAGGGGTTCCCATTATAGCCCAACCGCGTAAGGGACGCAACAATCCGGGAACATAACACCGATATGACGGAAACTAGGGCGGCAAGAGTGGAACAAAACACTAGGCGAGAGGCCGAGCCTTCCACCCTTTACCAAGTATATAGATGAGTAAAGATAACATAGCAATATAATGATATCCCAACAAGTAAATAAATGTTCCAACAAGGAACGGCTCCAATCTTCACCTGCAACTAGCAACGCTATAAGAAGGGGCTTGAGCAAAGCGGTAACATAGCCAATCAATGGTTTGCTAGGACAAAGGTGGGTTAGAGGCTCAATCATGGCAATTGGGAGGCTGACAAGCAAGTGGTAGGCATCGTAGCATTGGCAAAGCAAAAGAGCGAGCAAACTAGCATAGCAAAGATAGTAGTGATTTCGAGGGTATGATCATCTTGCCTGCACAGTTGTCAGAGTTGACTGGATCCTCAAAAGCAAACTCAACGGGCTCCTCGTTAGCGAACTCGTCTCCTGGCTCTACCCAACAACACAAACAAGCAACAAGGATACAATCAACCACGGGCAAGGGCAACCAATAAGATGCGAAGATGATATGCTATGCGGGATGCGATGCGGGATGCAAAATGCAAGACGTGACAGGAAATGCATGAACCTGACCTCAACTTGGAAAACCAAGTGTGCCACTGGATAGAGGGGAAGAAATCCCCTGAAAACGATATAAAGATCATGGCAATCGGAGCTACGCTTTGGAAATGGCAAGCGATTTACGAAACGAACCGATCTGCGATTTACAGCAAGTAGGCTCCTAAATGCAACAAAATGAACATGCTACAGCCACCAAACATGAAAACAAAATGCATGGCAGTGATGTACTCAAGAAGCTTAACAAATCACCAGGACTGAGGCATAGGCAAATTCATCCATTAAGGGCTTCAAACAAGCATGGCAAAACTGAATAAGCAAAACAGATTTCAGACTTAGCGAAATTAACGCTAGTCTGAAATTTCAGACCACGGTGCTCTCTTCGGAGCAGCAAAACAACATGAAGAAAAACCTGCACATGGCAAGTAAGAGCATGGCATGGAGCTACTCAACAAGCTTAACAAAACACCCAAAATGACCTGGGGCCAAAAGGGTTCACAAAATGCTCTACCGAGCACACGAACATCGATGAAACACAATCAGTTTTCAGACTTAGTGAAAACTGGGACATGCTGAAATTATAACTCACGGAGGCATGTAAACGAGCTTGATGCACTCACTACGGTGCAAGTCATGGCAAGGCAAGCATATATCCATTAAGAAGGCACAAAATGCTAGCTAGACATGGCAAGAACAATGGCATAGCATGCATGGATCACTAGCAATAGCTCCGGCAAAATCGCAAAAGAGTTCACGATCTGCCCAAAACAACAACTATGCAAAAGTTGAGCTCGATTGAGTCAACCTAGGGTGCTCCAACATAACAAGTAAAGACATGGATGGATTAAGCACAACAAGCATAACAAATCACTCTTACTGATCATCCTCAAAAGAGGCACGGATCACTAGGAAACAAGCTGGACATATAGCATCGTGAACTAAAACATCCCAGACTTAGTGATTTTCACTAAGTCCCTGAAATCAGTAAACTCAGGTACCCCTCTTCGCAAGCTTGCACAAGACAACATACACATCCTAAAACTGCAAGGGAGGCACCTCTGGAAAGAAAACAACATGCTTAACAATTCATCCCAAAGGGGCACAGGCATATCATGCACACAACAATCATGGCAAAAATGACAAAAGTCAATGTAAGACTAACGGATCTGCAATTTAACTCATGATGCCTCCTTCCAACAGAATTTTGGGCACCCAGATGACCTCAAATGCAAATGATGCAATGGAATGAAATGATGTACTCGTCGAGACGAAGATTTTGATATATTATGTGCCCAAATGGGAGCTACGGATGCAGAGATACGGCCGGTCAAAGTAGGCATAAAAATCAGGGGAGAGGGAGAAAAAGTCAACCGTGCGAGATCTAGGTTTTACTGTAGCAGCCGGGTGCACGCGAACCGAGGCGGCGGATCTCGCCGGAATCGCTGCCGGAGAGGAGGGAGGTGACCGGATCCGAAGCGGGGCTCGCCGGTGAGGGTCCTCGGGGCCGCGGGGAGGCGGCGCCGACGGCGAAGCGGCGAGGGGCGGCGGTGGCGGCGCCGCGGCGGGGCTGGCGAGGGGCGGTGGCGGCGGCGCCGCGGCGAGGCTGGCCGGCAGCCGGACGGCGGTGGGGCGCGCCGGAGGTGGCGGCGGTGGCCGCGCCCGAAGAAGACGGCGGCGCGAGCGGCGGAGGGCGTCGGGCGGCGGAGTGGGCCTCGGGGGTTGGCGCTGGGCCTGCGGGCCCGCGTCGGTGGGCGGCGAACTGGTCCCGCGGGGACACGTGGCGGCGGCGGGTTGGACGGCGGCAGCGGGCGGACAAAGTCCGGCGCGGGCGGACACGTCCGGCCCGGCGCGGGGAGAGATGGATCTATGTTTTTTTAGGAGGAGGACGGGGAGAATCTGAGATTTGGAATGGGGGGGGTGTATATATAGGCATAGAGGGAGCTAGGAGAGTCCAAATGAGGTGCGGTTTTCGCCCACACGATCGTGATCGAACGACCGAGACGATGGAGCAGAGTTTGGTGGGTTTTGGGCCAAATTGGAGGGGTGTTGGGCTGCACACACACGAGGCCTTTTCGGTCCCTCGGTTAACCGTTGGAGTATCAAACGAAGTCCAAATGACACGAAACTTGACAGGCGGTCTACCGGTAGTAAACCAAGGCCACATGGCAAGTCTCGGTCCAATCCGGAAATGTTTAATCCGCACACATGAAAGAAAGCTAGAAATGGCCACCGGAGGAGAACGAAGCGCCGGAATGCAAAACGGACAACGGGGAAAAGCTCGAATGCATGAGATGAACATGTATGCAAATGCAATGCACATGATGACATGATATGAGATGCACGAAAAACAAAACAACACATGGAGACAAAGACCCGAACCCGAGAATTAAATATAACTTAATGCCGGAAAAGGAAAGAGTTGGAGTACAATTTGGGAAAGTCACATATGGGGCGTTACAACACTCCACCACTACGAAAAGATCTCGTCCCGAGATCTAGGACTGAAAGAACTCCGGGTACTCAGAACGGAGGTGATCCTCGCGTTCCCAGGTAGCTTCACAATCGGAATGGTGTGACCACTTGACTTTGAGAAATTTGATTGACTTGTTGCGAGTTTTGCGTTCAGTCTCTTCAAGGATTGCAACTGGGTGCTCACGGTAGGAGAGATCTTCTTGGAGCTCAATGTCCTCGAAGTTGATGGTGCGCTCAAGCGTCTTGAAGCACTTTCGGAGTTGGGAGACATGGAACACATCATGAACATTGGCAAAGTTTGCAGGAAGCTCGAGTTGATAGGCGAGGTTGCCTCTCTTGCTGACGATCTTGAAAGGCCCAACGTATCTGGGGGCAAGCTTCCCTTTGATACCGAAGCGACGAGTCCCTTTCATAGGAGAGACGCGGAGGTAGACATGATCTCTGATCTCGAAAGCCAAATCACGGTGCTTACTATCATAGTAGCTCTTTTGGCGGGATTGGGCTGCTTTGAGGTTATCACGAATGACCTTGCACATTTCTTCTGCCTCTGTGATCAGGTCATTACCCAGCAGCTGACGTTCACCGGTTTCAGACCAGTTGAGAGGTGTACGACACTTCCTACCATACAGGATTTCAAAAGGGGCCTTGCAGAACTTGCTTGGAAACTGTTGTTGTACGAGAATTCAGCATAAGGAAGACAATCCTCCCACTTCATGCCGAAGGAGATAACACAAGCCCTGAGCATATCTTCAAGAATCTGGTTGACACGCTCGACTTGACCGCTTGTTTGAGGATGGAAAGCAGTGCTGAAGCGAATGCTGGTGCCCATGGCCTTCTGAAAAGAATCCCAAAACTTGGAGGTAAAGATGCTGCCACGGTCTGAAGATATCACTTGAGGAATACCGTGCAGAGAGACAATACGAGAGGTATAGAGCTCCGCCAATTGAGCTGCAGTGATTGACTCTTTGATAGGCAGGAAATGAGCCACTTTGGTGAGCTTGTCGATGACAACGAATATAGCATCATTGCCACGCTTGGACTTAGGAAACCCAGTCACGAAGTCCATTTCAATGTGGTCAAACTTCCATTCTGGAATGGCAAGAGGTTGGAGGAGACCTGCTGGCCTTTGGTGTTCTGCCTTCACTCTTCTGCAGACATCACATTCATTCACGAATTGAGCGATCTCGCGCTTCATTCGAGTCCAACAATAAGTTTGCTTCAGATCTTGATACATCTTCGTGCTCCCAGGGTGGATGGAGAGGAGAGAGTTGTGAGCCTCATTCATGATCACTTTACAAAGTTCACCTTTGGGCACAACAATTCGATCCTCGAAGAAGAGAGTGTCCTTGTCATCAAGTCGGTAGCACTTGTACTTGGACTGACTCTTTGCAATACCAATCTTCACCTTTTTCACCATAGCATCAAGAAGCTGGGCTTGGCGAATCTGGTCTTCCAAGGTAGGAGAGACTTGAAGGTTGGCGAGGGAACCTTGAGGAACAACTTGCAGATTAAGTTTGTGGAAAGCTTCACAAAGCTCGGGTTGATAAGGCTTGAGAATCAGACTATTGCAATATGCTTTTCTGCTCAAAGCGTCAGCAATCACATTAGCCTTGCCTGGAGTATACTCGATACTCGGATTGTACTCTTGAATCATTTCGACCCATCGAGTCTGCCTGAGGTTGAGATTAGGCTGAGTGAAGATGTACTTGAGACTCTTGTGATCAGTGAAAATGTCCACTTTTCTTCCCAAGAGAAGATGTCTCCAAGTCAACAATGCGTGCACAACTGCCGCCAACTCGAGATCATGAGTGGGGTAGTTCTTCTCATTAGGCTTCAACTGGCAAGAGGTATAAGCCACAACTTTCTTCTCTTGCATCAGTACAGCACCTAGACCTTGGAGAGAGGCATCACAAAAGACCTCGTACGGCTTGGCTTCATCAGGCGGAGTTAGAACTGGAGCAGTGATCAATTTCTCTTTCAAAGCATTGAAAGCGATATCACATTCCGAAGACCAAACATACTTGACGTGCTTCTGAAGAAGATTAGAGAGAGGCTTCGCGATCTTGGAGAAGTTTTCAACGAATCTTCGGCAGTAGCTTGCGAGACCGAGGAAGCTACGGAGTTGCTTCACATTCTGAGGAGGTTCCCAATAAACGATTGCAGACACCTTCTCAGGATCCACGGAAATGCCCTTGGCAGAGATGATATGGCCAAGATAAAGAACCTCATCGAGCCAAAATTCACACTTGGAGAACTTGGCGTAGAACTGATGTTCCCTTAGCTTGTCAAGAACCAAACGCAAGTGTTTGGCATGATCTTCCTTGTTCTTCGAGAAAACCAGAATGTCGTCGAGGTAGACCAAAACGAAGTCGTTGGTGTAGGGGTTGAAGATGAAGTTCATCATGCGAGAGAATGTCGGAGGAGCGTTGGCGAGGCCAAAAGACATAATAGTGTATTCATATGACCCATAGCTTGTTCTGAACGGCGTCTTGGGAATATCTTCCTCATGAATGCGAATTTGGTGATAACCCATACGGAGGTCAAGCTTGGAGAATACTTGGGCACCCTTGAGTTGTTCAAACAACTCATTAATGTTGGGAAGTGGATATTTGTTCTTGATGGTCTTCTTGTTCAATGGACGATAATCAACACAAAGTCGGTCCGTTCCATCCTCCTTCTTCACAAAAAGAACACCACAACCCCACGGAGAAGTACTAGGCCGAATGAGACCCATTCTTTCTTGCACGTCGAGTTGTTTCTTCAACTCCTTCAACTCTTCGAGGCCGAGCTTGTAGGGACGTTTGCACACAGGTTTCGTACCGGGCTCAAGTTCAATAACAAATTCAACCGGCCGGTTTGGAGGCATGCCTGGGAGTTCTTCTGGGAAGACATCTTGATACTCACAAACAACCGGAATCTGCGCTATAGCATCCAATTCACCCTTCTCATTGAGAGAGAACAACCGGATGGTATTATCCCGAGCAGCAAAAACAATTACATCCTTAGACGAATGAGTCAGTTGAATCTACCTGGCTGCACAATCGAGGTGAGCCTTGTGTTTAGAGAGCCAGTCCATCCCAAGAATAAGATCGATATCGGAATCGCCAAGAACAATTGGGGAAGAAAGGAACTTGTGGTCTCCCAAGGTGATAGTAACATCCGGAACACAGAAATTAGCTGTCATCTGTTTGCCCGGTGACACAATTTGTAAAGAACTTTGCAGGTGCTGATAATCGCAGTCATACTTTGATGCAAAAGGTTTGGAAATGAAGCAATGCGATGCACCTGTATCAAAAAGAACTTTTGCAGGAATATCGTTAACAGGGAGGTTACCCATGATCACATCTGAAGAATCCTCTGCCTGAGCTGCGTTCATCAAGTTGACCTTGGCGGACTTGGGGTTATGCTTGACCACAGCTGTACTTGCCGATCTGACAGGAGGAGGAGGAGGAAGACGCCTCTGGTTGAAACACTTGTTGGCATAGTGACCATTCTGTTGGCACTTGTTGCACATGACCTCTGAGAGCGGACGGTGGTACGGAGCACTCGATCTTGAAGCTTGAGACGAAGTCTTGTTCTGAAAGCCTGGGTTGGGTGGGTGGGATGAACCACTGCCACCTTTGCTCTTCTGCTGATACGGCTGAAGGAACGGAGGAGGAGGAAGCCAATACTTCTGCTGCTTGGCCACTTGAGTAGAGGAAGAAGGCGTAGTGTCTCTGACTCGCTTCCTGGAAGCATCACACCTTAGCTGAGTAGCCTCTTGCTTCAGAGCCATGTTGTAGAACTCATCGTATCTCAGCGGCTCGAAGAGGACAAGAGCGAGCTGAATTTCTTCACGAAGACCACCCCTGAACTGATAGATCATGCTCTTCTCATCAGGAACATCCTGCTTGGCAAAACGGGCGAGCTTTTGGAACAACTTGTTGTAGTCATAGACAGACAAAGAGCCTTGCTTCAGATTGCGGAATTCTTCACGTTTGCTTTCAGTCACACTTTGAGGAATGTGATGAGCTCGGAAATCACGACGGAAATCATCCCAAGTGATCAAACGTCCACCTCTAGAATCCTGGTACTGCTGAAACCACTCTGCGGCCTGATCCTTGAGCTGGAAAGACGCGAACTTGACAAAATCTTCAGGTCTGACGTTGCTACATTCAAAATGCTTGCCCAGATCGACTAACCAATCATCAGCATCGGTAGCCTCAACGCAGTTGCTGAACGTCTTTGGACCATTTGCGAGGAACTGATTCAGAGTTGCAAAATGGTTCTGGTTGTTGCCTTGATTCGCTTGACTGCTTTGATTCCGCTCTTGGATGATTTGCATGATCAGCTGTGTATTTGCATTAGTAGCAGCCATCACAGCTTGCCATGCTTCCGGAGGAGGCGGAGGTGGCGGAGGATCTTGATTTTGGTTCTGACTGGTGCTCTTAGCGGGAGCCATCCTGAAGAGGTTGACCACCGTTAGCACACAAATAGAGAAATATTGAAGGTGAAACCAACGGAATGAAAATTGCAACATAAAGTCTTCACATCCGAACAAAATGAACGAATGCACTTCTCTTGAAGTGGTCACATATTCCTAAATTGTGAAGCCATGAAGAATCAGGTAGAAGAGGTACATCAACGAGGGATGGAATCAACATATGACGTCGAAGCAGAACGAATACCACAACTCGAAATAAAACCAAGGGTTGGCTTGCGGAATAAGCCGAAACAAACACATGATAGAAATTTCGTCCGAAGTTTTCGTGGTAGGACCTACACGGGCTCGACCGTACAACACCATCATGTACAAGGCAGTGCACATGACATACGAAGCGTCCCCGAGTCAGCATAGCCAAGGACTCTTTAAGACACAACGAGGCCACTGTAAAATCGACCGTGAATAGGCGAACCACTAGACGTCGAACCCCAATTTCATATCACACATCTGTTGGAAAGATATCCTAAGGCTACTTGAATTCCCACCTATGAAACTCCCGAAACTTTCCGATTATGCAATCAGGTGTTGGGGATACAGGGGAAGCATAATATCTCACCCAAGCTAGCAATTCCTACATCCAGCTGCATCCATCCTTCAATACATAACCAAGAAACCTTCAGAAACCATCTATCTCAACCTTTGAAAAGCATCCGTTATACGAGTTATGGCGATACTCCCGAACTCCCGCCCCAGTACTGGGTGGCGTCGAGGTTATCTCACCAACGAACTGCATAAAGGAGATTTTCGATGTCGCGCACATATCTCAAGTACACCAGAATTGCAACGATAGAATTATGATGACAACACCTCAGAGCTCAACTCCCCGGGACACTTCCACTAAACCCCTGACAGGAGGCACCAAGACAGTATTCTCATCATAAGCCATCGGAACAAAACCAAGATACTCGCGTGATCCTAATTTTTTTTTGTGAAATTTGAGAAGAGAAGAGTCAAAACTCTACGTCAGGATGCCTTACCAGAGCGATGAGGAGACTGGGAAGTAAAAATAATTCCTAAGCTCTCCGATATATATAAGGACTCAAAACATTTTTCTAGACACAACTCGGCTGCTAAAAACGATCAAGCAATGGGGCTCCTAAGGTCGGGGAAGGCTCTGATTACCAACTTGTAACGCCCTCGATGCGGCTATGTCGCCCATGTGTCGAGGCATGACTTAGAGACATAGGCGCATTGAAAGCAATGTCGCAAGTCGGGAATCATTACACAACCCATGTACATATATAATATAAAGGGGAAATATAGCATAGTTGGCTTACACTCGCCACGTCACATCAAAGTACATAAATAACATCCATCATACAATCACTCATGGCCCGACTACGGCGCCAAAATAGAAAAGACCCCCAACAAGCGACTAGACCCTCAATCGAACCCCGAATAGGCACCAGTACTGATCATCAGGAAACGACACATAGTAGCACTGGGAGTCCTCGTCGTACTCCCACTTCAGCTCGAGCGCGCCATCCGGAGAGGTATCATCGGTCCCTGCATCTGGTGTAATAGTAATCTGTGAGCCACAAAGGACTCAGCAATCTCGCACCCTCGCGATCAAGACTATTTAAGCTTAATAGGTAGGAAAGGGGTAATGTAAAAGTGGAGCTGCAGCAAGCGACTAGCATATATGGTGGCTAACTTATTCGCAAAGGAGAGCGAGAAGAGGAGGCAAAGCACGAGCGGAAAACTATATAGAGCAGCCTACGCAAACATAACTCCAACGCCGTGTCCACTTCCCCACACTCCGCCGAGAAGAGGCCATCACGGCAACACACGCAGTTGATTCATTTTAATTATTTAGGGTTCAAGTTATCTACAACCGGACATTAACAAATTCCCATCTGCCCATAACCGCGGGCACGGCTTTCGAAAGATCAATCCCTGCAGGAGGGTCCCAACTTAGCCCATAACAAGCTCTCACGGTCAATGAAGGAATAGACCTCCACCCAGGACCCACCGATCAGACTCGGTATCTCGGTACAACAAGATGATTCGACAGGTCAAAACTAGTCCAGCAACACCGCCCGAATGTGCCGACAAATCCCGATAGGAGCTGAACATATCTCGTTCTCAGGGCACACTCAGATGAGCTCTCCATACAACTAAAACCAAACCTCGAGTTTCCCCGAGGGGGCGCTGCACAGGACTCTATGTCGGACCAACACTCAGAGGAGCACTGGCCCATGGGGGGCTAAAATAAAGATGACCCTCGGGCTCCGGAAACCCAAGGGAAAAAGGGGTAGGTGCCAAATGGTAAAACCAATGTTGGGCATTGCTGGAAAAGCTTTAATCAAGGCGAACTATCAAGGGGTTCCCATTATAGCCCAACCGCGTAAGGGACGCAACAATCCGGGAACATAACACCGATATGACGGAAACTAGGGCGGCAAGAGTGGAACAAAACACTAGGCAAGAGGCCGAGCCTTCCACCCTTTACCAAGTATATAGATGAGTAAAGATAACATAGCAATATAATGATATCCCAACAAGTAAATAAATGTTCCAACAAGGAACGGCTCCAATCTTCACCTGCAACTAGCAACGCTATAAGAAGGGGCTTGAGCAAAGCGGTAACATAGCCAATCAATGGTTTGCTAGGACAAAGGTGGGTTAGAGGCTCAATCATGGCAATTGGGAGGCTGAAAAGCAAGTGGTAGGCATCATAGCATTGGCAAAGCAAAAGAGCGAGCAAACTAGCATAGCAAAGATAGTAGTGATTTCGAGGGTATGATCATCTTGCCTGCACAGTTGTCAGAGTTGACTGGATCCTCAAAAGCAAACTCAACGGGCTCCTCGTTAGCGAACTCGTCTCCCGGCTCTACCCAACAACACAAACAAGCAACAAGGATACAATCAACCACGGGCAAGGGCAACCAATAAGATGCGAAGATGATATGCTATGCGGGATGCGATGCGGGATGCAAAATGCAAGACGTGACAGGAAATGCATGAACCTGACCTCAACTTGGAAAACCAAGTGTGCCACTGGATAGAGGGGAAGAAATCCCCTGAAAACGATATAAAGATCATGGCAATCGGAGCTACGCTTTGGAAATGGCAAGCGATTTACGAAACGAACCGATCTGCGATTTACAGCAAGTAGGCTCCTAAATGCAACAAAATGAACATGCTACAGCCACCAAACATGAAAACAAAATGCATGGCAGTGATGTACTCAAGAATCTTAACAAATCACCAGGACTGAGGCATAGGCAAATTCATCCATTAAGGGCTTCAAACAAGCATGGCAAAACTGAATAAGCAAAACAGATTTCAGACTTAGCGAAATTAACGCTAGTCTGAAATTTCAGACCACGGTGCTCTCTTCGGAGCAGCAAAACAACATGAAGCAAAAGCTGAACATGGCAAGTAAGAGCATGGCATGGAGCTACTCAACAAGCTTAACAAAACACACGAAATGACCTGGGGCCAAAAGGGTTCACAAAATGCTCTACCAAGCACACTAACATCGATGAAACACAATCAGTTTTCAGACTTAGTGAAAACTGGGACATGCTGAAATTATAACTCACGGAGGCATGTAAACGAGCTCGATGCACTCACTACGGTGCAAGTCATGGCAAGGCAAGCATATATCCATTAAGAAGGCACAAAATGCTAGCTAGACATGGCAAGAACAATGGCATAGCATGCATGGATCACTAGCAATAGCTCCGGCAAAATCGCAAAAGAGTTCACGATCTGCCCAAAACAACAACTATGCAAAAGTTGAGCTCGATTGAGTCAACCTAGGGTGCTCCAACATAACAAGTAAAGACATGGATGGATTAATCACAACAAGCATAACAAACCACTCTTACTGATCATCCTCAAAAGAGGCACGGATCACTAGGAAACAAGCTGGACATGTAGCATCGTGAACTAAAACATCCCAGACTTAGTGATTTTCACAAAGTCCCTGAAATCAGTAAACTCAGGTACCCCTCTTCGCAAGCTTGCACAAGACAACATACACATCCTAAAAATGCAAGGGAGACACCTTTGGAAAGAAGACAACATGCTTAACAATTCATCCCAAAGGGGCACAGGCATATCATGCACACAACAATCATGGCAAAAATGACAAAAGTCAATGTAAGACTAACGGATCTGCAATTTAACTCATGATGCCTCCTTCCAACAGCATTTTGGGCACCCATATGACCTCAAATGCAAATGATGCAATGGAATGAAATGATGTACTCGTTGAGACGAAGATTCTGATATATCATATGCCCAAATCGGAGCTACGGATGCGGAGATACGGCCGGTCAAAGTAGGCATAAAAATCAGGGGAGAGGGAGAAAAAGTCAACCGTGCGAGATCTAGGTTTTACTGTAGCAGCCGGGTGCACGCAAACCGAGGCGGCGGATCTCGCCAGAATCGCTGCCGGAGAGGAGGGAGGTGACCGGATCCGAAGCGGGGCTCGCCGGTGGGGGTCCTCGGGGCCGCGGGGAGGCGACGCTGACGGCGAAGCGGCGAGGGGCGGCGGTGGCTGCGCCGCGGCGGGGCTGGCGAGGGGCGGTGGCGGCGGCGCCGCGGCGGGGCTGGCCGGCAGCCGGACGGCGGCGGGGCGCGCCGGAGGTGGCGGCGGTGGCCGCGCCCGAAGAAGACGGCGGCGCGAGCGGCGGAGGGCGTCGGGCGGCGGAGTGGGCCTCGGGGGCCGGCGCTGGGCCTGCGGGCCCGCGTCGGTGGGCGGCGAACTGGTCCCGTGGGGACACGTGGAGGCGGCGGGTTGGACGGCGGCGGCGGGCGGACAAAGTCCGGCGCGGGCAGACACGTCCGGCCCGGTGCGGGGAGAGATGGATCTATGTTTTTTTAGGAGGAGGACGGGGAGAATCTGAGATTTGGAATGGGGGGGGGGTGTATATATAGGCATAGAGGGAGCTAGGAGAGTCCAAATGAGGTGCGGTTTTCGCCCACACGATCGTGATCGAACGACCGAGACGATGGATTGGAGTTTGGTGGGTTTGGGGCCAAATTGGAGGGGTGTTGGGCTGCACACACACGAGGCCTTTTCGGTCCCTCGGTTAACCGTTGGAGTATCAAACGAAGTCCAAATGACACGAAACTTGACAGGCGGTCTACCGGTAGTAAACCAAGGCCACATGGCAAGTCTCGGTCCAATCCGGAAATGTTTAATCCCCACACACGAAAAAAGCTAGAAATGGCCACCGGAGGAGAACGAAGCGCCGGAATGCAAAACGGACAACGGGGAAAAGCTCGAATGCATGAGATGAACATGTATGCAAATGAAATGCACGTGATGACATGATATGAGATGCACGAAAAACAAAACAACGCACGGAGACAAAGACCCGAACCCGAGAATTAAATATAACTTAATGCCGGAAACGGCAAGAGTTGGAGTACAATTTGGGAAAGTCACATATGGGGCGTTACAGGGCCGCTTCATCCAACAATACCGCCGAACCAAAGTATGACATGCTGGTAGGCAGTATGACTTATATCGCCCACAACTCACTTGTGTTCTACTCATGCACATAACATCAAACCATAAAACCTGGCTCGAATGCCACTGTTGGGGAACGTAGTAATTTCAAAATTTTCCTACGCACACGCAAGATCATGGTGATGCATAGCAACGAGGGGAGAGTGTGATCTACGTACCCTTGTAGATCGACAATGGAAGCATTTGGTTGATGTAGTCGTACGTCCTCACGGCCCGACCGATCAAGCACCGAAACTACGGCACCTCCGAGTTTTAGCACACGTTCAGCTCGATGACGATCCCCGGACTCCGATCCAGCAAAGTGTTGGGGAAGAGTTCCGTCAGCACGACGGCATGGTGACGATCTTGATGTACTACTGTCGCGGGGCTTCGCCTAAGCACCGCTACAATATTATCGAGGACTATGGTGGCAGGGGGCGCCGCACACGGCTAAGAATAAGATCACGTGGATCAACTTGTGTGTCTCTAGGGTTCCCCTGCCTCTGTATATAAAGGATCAAGGGGGGGGGGGGTGCGGCCGGCCAAGGAGAGGCGCGCCAGGAGGAGTCCTACTCCCTCTGGGAGTAGGATCCCCCCCAATCCTAGTTGGAATAGGATTCGCGGAGGGGGGAAAAGAGAGAGGGGGGCCGGCCCACTCTCCTTGTCCTATTCGGACCAAGGGAGGGGAGGAGCGCGCGGCCCATCTTGGGCTGCCCCTTCCCTTTTCCACTAAGGCCCACTAAGGCCCATATAGCTCCCGGGGGTTCCGGTAACCTCCCGGTACTCCGGTAAAATCCCGATTTCACCCGGAACACTTCCGATATCCAAACATAGGCTTCCAATATATCAATCTTTATGTCTCGACCATTTCGAGACTCCTCGTCATGTCCGTGATCACATCCGGGACTCCGAACAACCTTCGGTACATCAAAACGTATAAACTCATAATATAACTGTCATCGAAACCTTAAGCGTGCGGACCCTACGGGTTCGAGAACAATGTAGACATGACCGAGACACGTCTCCGATCAATAACCAATAGCGGGACCTGGATGCCCATATTGGCTCCTACATATTCTACGAAGATCTTTATCGGTCAGACCGCATAACAACATATGTTGTTCCCTTTGTCATCGGTATGTTACTTGCCCGAGATTCAATCGTCAGTATCCAATACCTAGTTCAATCTCGTTACCGGCAAGTCTCTTTACTCGTTCCGTAATACATCATCTCGCAACTAACTCATTAGTTGCATTGCTTGCAAGGCTTAAGTGATGTGCATTACCGAGAGGGCCTAGAGATACCTCTCCGACGATCGGAGTGACAAATCCTAATCTCGAAATATGTCAACCCAACATGTACCTTTGGAGACACCTGTAGAGCACCTTTATAATCACCCAGTTACGTTGTGACGTTTGGTAGAACACAAAGTGTTCCTCTGGCACACGGGAGTTACATAATCTCATAGTCATAGGAACATGTATAAGTCATGAAGAAAGCAATAGCAACATACTAAACAATCGGGTGCTAAGCTAATGGAATGGGTCATGTCAATCAGATCATTCAACTAATGATGTGATCCCGTTAATCAAATGACAACTCTTTGTTCATGAGTAGGAAACATAACCATCTTTGATTAACGAGCTAGTCAAGTAGAGGCATACTAGTGACACTCTGTTTGTCTATGTATTCACACATGTATTATGTTTCCGGTTAATACAATTCTAGCATGAATAATAAACCTTTATCATGATATAAGGAAATAAATAATAACTTTATTATTGCCTCTAGGGCATATTTCCTTCATGTTCACCTTGCCATCCTTCTTATCCGCCAAATACTTGGGGCAGTTCCGCTTCCAGTGACCAGTCTGCTTGCAGTAGAAGCACTCAGTCTCAGGTTTAGGTCTAGACTTGGGTTTTTTCTCTTGAGCAGTAACTTGTTTGCTGTTCTTTTTGAAGTTCCCCTTCTTCTTCCCTTTGCCTTTTTTTGAAACTGGTGGCCTTATTGACCATCAACACATGATGCTCCTTCTTTTTTTTGAAAGGTTTAGACAGTAGGAAAGGCTCCTACTGCATATATATTACCACCACACAACTATTACAGGTTACAAGTGTTACTTTTACATATGCACATAAGGAAGTAGACGTGCCACGGAAGGAGCAAGGGTGGGTGGAGGGGCAGAAGTACAAAATATATAGAATTACAGTTGAGGTATGGAAGAAAGGAAGTCAGTCACTAGCTGCTTCTTGTGGGGGGGGGGCACTCTGTAGCTGATGTCAGCAAAATCTTTCCTGAATCTAGCCAGCCAAGATGAGATTGATGGGACTACCTGGCGAAAGTAGTTATTACTCCTCTCTTTCCATAGGCTCCATGCTGCCACCAGAAAAATATCCATGATCATTTTCTTAGGGAACCGTGTCTGTAAGTGTAGAACGAGGTCTAATCTATTTCCATGCAAGGGCCACTGAATGTTGAGTTTGCTCCAGCACAAACGACTAAAAGTACAGTGGAAGAAGAGATGTTTCACAGTTTCTTCCACGTGGAGGCCACAAAGCAGACAGTTGAAATTATTGCCAATGTTATAATGTCTCCTTTTCAGCATGTTCCTTGTGTTTAGGCGATCCACGAGGAGAAACCATCCAAAAACCTTAATTTTAGGGATGCACTTGGCCTTCCAGAGCCTACTGTATGCATCATGGGCAATCACCTCCCGGAAGTAAAATGTGTAGTAGGCCGAGGTTTTGAAAGTGGCAGAATCCCAGATGCAGGTCCACTCATCATTAGAGTCAGACAGCCCAACCCCTTGAACATTTTGCTGGAGAGCTCGAAGTTCTTCAAAAGCTTGAACAGAGAGGGGCAATTCAAAAGCCTGATTAAGGTGGGTAATTGAGAGGAATTTTCTGACTAAGGTATCTTCATCACTTGCGTAGGAAAAGGCCCGAGGATGTGTGTCTGATAGGATGGAGTTGTTCCAATCGTCTTTCCAAAACAGCACCGTGTCACCGGCTCCAATCTGCACGTTTGTGATTCCTCTATAGATTGGCATCAGCTGCACAAGTTGGCGCCACCAGAAAGATCCGCATGGCGTTGTAGTGTGAGGGACAATGGAAGCATAGTACGTATCCCAGATCAGGTGTACCCAAGGTACATCCAGTTTGTTGTAGAACTTGTGCAGCAATTTCAGAAGCATTGCGTCATTCTGCACCTTGAGGTTGAGAACACCGAGGCCGCCGTTTTTCTTCGGTCGGCAAACCATGTCCCAAGCTGCAAGAGAGTTACATTTGTTGCCATCCTCAGTTTTTTTGTCCAAAGGCCATGTCGTCTAATCTTGTCAAATTGTTCGACTATCTTTGGTGGAAGTTTGAGGATTCCCATGGGGTATATGGCAAGCGAAGTAACCAGGGAGTTCATGAGCGCAAGCTTTCCGGCGTACAACATAAGTGACATGGCCGCAGTGATCCTACTCTCCGCCTTGCAGATCCATGGAGTTAGATCAATAACCAAGGGTTTAGTTGTGCCTAGGGGCAAACCCAGGTACGTGAACGGCAGCTGAGCACAAGCACATCCGAAAATGGCCGCAATATCCTTGTATGTATCTTCTGGGGTGTTTAAAGGAATAAGCGTGGACTTGTGGAAGTTAATGTGTAAACCCACTGAGTCAGCGTAGTCCGTGAGAATCTGCTTCATGCAGGCGGCTTGAACACAGCAGGCTGGCATGACAATGATTGTATCGTCGGCGTATTGGATGATCGGGAACTGATTGTTGCGGCCCGAGGGGATTGGCAGATGTAGTTCGTCATGCTGCATGGCCTCATTAATTGATATCTGAAGCAAATCGGTCGCAAGGACAAAGAGCAAGGGGGACAGCGGGTTGCCCTGGCGGACGCCGCATTTGCACCAGAAGTGTTTTCCAGGAACACCATTAAGGAGAACCGAAGATTTGCTAGAGGAAGAAATGCATTGAATCCATGTAATCCATTTGTCATTAAAACCCATGCTCCTCATGATCCGTAAGATAGCCGAGTGTTGAACTGTGTCAAAAGCCTTGGCGAAGTCTAATTTTAACAGAACAATCTCCCTCTTCGATGCTTGGCATTGGTGTATGTATTCGAAAGCCCAGGCTAAACAGTCATTGATGGTTTGCCCTTTAAGAAAACCGTATTGATTTCAATGTACAATTTGCAGGATGATTTTTTGCAAGCGATTAGCTAGAAGCTTTGTAATCAGCTTAAGGAAACAGTTAAGCAACGTGATGGGTCGAAAATCGTTGACAGTTTCAGGGGCTCTGACCTTGGGTATAAGATTAATATGCCCGTAGTTGAGGCTTTCCAGGTTCAGGTTACCAGTGTGGAATTCATCACAGAGACGATAGAAATCATCTTTGATTATTGGCCAGCAAACTTTAAGAAAAGCACTGTTGAAACCGTCCGGCCCAGGGGCCCGATCTGGGGGCATATCATTAACTACTACATCAATCTCAGCCTTAGTGAAGGGAGCGGTGAGACTGTCGAAATCCACATTGTCACGCAGCATTCTTGAAAGGTTGAATTTCATTTGTGGGGGGGGGGGGTCGAAGTGCCCAAACGAGTTTTAAAGGCTTCAAATAAGATGGCCTCTTTTCCAGCATGGTCCTCAATCACAATATCATCATTGGTTTTTAGGCTAGAAATGAAGTTTCTGCGGTATCTTTCGGTGGCAACAGCTTGGAAGAATTTGGAATTCTCATCACCGAATTTAATCCAACGAATGGTACATCTTTTCTTCCAGTAGTCTTTTTGGTGCTGAAGGAGTCTAAGTAGATGTCTTTTAAGGATGGACTGAAAATTACTCTCTTGTCTGGTCAGCATGCGTTTGTCAGCAATGTTATCAATCTCAAGGAGGGCTTTGTTGGTGTTTGCAAGGGCTGTCTTAAGCCTAGAGATTTTTCTACTCCAGAGACTGAGGGCATGCCTTAAGTTTTTGAATTTTTGACCAAGACTAGAAGCAGCATTTGTATTCTTACCATGCTTGAGGGGTTTGGACCATGCTTTAGTGACTACGTCCATGAATCCAGGGTGGGCGATCCAAAAGGTTTCAAATCTGAAAATATTGCTTCTAGGGATGTTGGTCTGAATCACAACAGAGCAAGGGGTGTGATCTGAGACAGGTCGGCCAAGTGGATTAACCATGGTGTTAGGAAAGGAGCAGGTCCAGTTAAGGGTGGTAAAGAACCAGTCAAGTTGCTCTAACAAGGGGTTTTGCTGCATATTGGACCAGGTATAATTTCTACCTTTGATAGGTAGTTCAGTGAGTTGTTGGTCTCTGATGAAGTCATTAAAAGTGAACATGTCATGAACATTACCACCAGGCTTATTTCTGTTATCAGGTGAGCGGATATAATTAATGTCCCCAAGAATGAGCCAGTCTTCTGAGGAAGGAATATCGATATAAAAAACCATTGGGTGAATCTATCGCGTTGTTCTCCTTGGCAAGGGCCATAAACATTTACTAGCTTCCAAGAGTGAGATGAGATCGTAGACTTGAAAATTACACCCAATGCAGATTGTTCTTGAATGAAAATTTGTCCAGAAAATGCTGAATTGCACCAAATCGTGATAATCCCCCCTGCGGCGCCAACAGAAGGAATGAACGCAAAAGAATCAAAGCGCGGGGGACAAATAGTCTTAAGGACATCTGCATTAAAGTCTTGCATCTTGGATTCTTGCAAACAGATGATCGAGCAGCCTGAAGAGCTGATCGCATTAGCTAGTGCAAGAATCTTTTTAGGAGAGTTCAGGCCACGAACGTTCCAACATAACACGTTCCAATTATGCAAAAGTGTCATAATGCGCGTAAAGATAAGGTAAAAAACTTAGGTGGAAGGCGAAGCTAGGTCTTTAGTGGTCCCATTGAGCGCTTCAACAGTGAGTTCCTCCGCAGGGATAGCGCAAAGCTGAACTCCAATTTGCTGCATGGTGGGAATGGCAGTGGGGGGAGGAATAGCAGCAGATTGATCCTCATCCTGGTTCCCGGAGGAGTTGGCTGTTTCAGTCACAACAGAGGGGGTAACTCTGGGCTTCACCTTGGATTTAGGAGGACGGGAATCCTGATTGAGGTTGACACGAAATCCATCATATTTATTTTGCCTAGTACTGCGATGGAGAGGAGCAGAGCTGAGTGGTGCAACCGCTTTCCCTTTGCGGCCAGCCCTTGTGGCATCAGCAGAAGTCCCGGAGGACTGGACCTGGGTGTCCAGAAGAGGGAGCACGGTTTGAAGGCCACGAAGCATGGTATCAGAGGCTGATGCTGGCATAGGTTCAGTTGCAGCAACTTCTAGAGCAGAGGCACTTAGACCTTCAGAGTCAAGGTTAGAAACTTCAGACACAGCAGACTGAGTAAGCTGGACAGGGGGCAGGACAGATTCAGAGAGTGCAGTGTTCCTTGGAGCCTGAATGGTCAAATCTGCAGCAGTGATGGATTCGGCCATGGCAAGGTCCTCCTGGGAGGGCGCAGCAGTAAGCAGCAGGGGCCCCTCAGAAAGTGCAGACACATCATCAGAGGCAGATAGCAGGGCAGAATTGCTGTAGTCTGAAGGCATGGGCTAGGTTAACTGGCTGAAGTGCAGAGCATTGTTGCGAACAGAAACTTGAATCTCCACATGTATAGGTTCAGGCCTGATCCCATAAGACTGACGCCACGGGCCCATAGTAGCCAAATGTGGGCGGAGAGCGTTGAAGATTGACAAATTAAGCTGCTGACGAGGTATAGCATCGGCCAATAGGAGAGACAACAACTGATTACCTTCATTGGATAAGGCAAAACGAATGCCATGACTATGCAGGTCCACAGAGACCGTGAGAAGCTCCGGGTTCTGATGAGTTGTGTGCTCAGATACAAGTGCATTGTCCATGATAATGACAGTGTCATTGGAGGTCCCAGAGTTGGAGCTGTCAGATATAGTGAGAGAATCATTCCACGCATCAGCAGCATTATCAGTGATGTTATCTTCAGGGACAATGCTGTCCATAACCGTGAGGCCCTGAGCCACGAGCCATGCTTGAAAGTTCATCAAATGTGGAGGCATCACCAAAGGCTGAGCAGGCGGGGAAGGAGGCCAGGCACCCCAACCTGCCTGGTTATTCTGAGGAGGA
This sequence comes from Triticum monococcum, assembly GCA_034509565.1. Lineage (NCBI taxonomy): Eukaryota > Viridiplantae > Streptophyta > Magnoliopsida > Poales > Poaceae > Triticum > Triticum monococcum. The sequence goes on along the minus strand of CM067845.1, from coordinate 395,136,718 downwards.
ACTTGTTGAGTAGCAGGTGCCTCAACATTGGGAGCTGCATTTTGGATCAACCAGTTATGCACCTGTTGTTGATAAAGCTGTTCTGCAGTCAACTCCGGACCGAACTGCGGGTGAGGGTTGCCGTCCGGGGGGGGGGAGGTTCTTCACCTGCCGGCGGTACTTCAGCCAACATGGCGTTCCAGTCACTGCTACGGAGGATCGTCACCTGCACCGTCCAGCAATCCCGAGCTCCACCAAGCTGCCAAACCACAAAACTCTTGGGGATCAATCTGAGATGGATGACTTGTGCTTTGATCAGCATAAATCTCCTGTCTTGCCGAGGATTGTACCAAGTTATTAAGGATCCATAGCCCCCTAGTGCTTTGGTGATGTAATAATCCGTCTCATAGTCATAGGGGATGCCAAAGAACATAATCCAAATGGCAGGACCAAAAGTAGTAGTGCACCTATTGAGAGCTTCATTATGCGGAACAAAAGTGATGAGTAAATCTTCATCCTCAAGCTCAAGAGGAGTTGCAACCGCCGAATCATGAATAAACGAATCCGCAAAGCCAAAGATCCCAATGCCGAAAGGGTGGTCACTTTCTTCAGTAGTAAAGAGGTGGGCTTCATGGAGCAAACCTAGCACTGCTTCATGGATGGCGGGGCGATGATGAAGAGGAACATAGGCACTGGCCTCCGCAATCGCCAAGAAATCATGGTTGAGGGGTGGAAAGGGCCCAACCACCATCCCACTGTACACCAGTCGATCAGCAGGGCCCGGTTCCATGGCGAAGCCCGGCGGCAGGAAGGGCACTGGGTTGAGGGGGTAGTTGGCCATGTCGATGAGGTGGAGCAGGGGTGGAGTCGTCAAGGGTGATGGATGTGAGTTGTAGAGTGAGGGTGGCGGCAGGGAGGCGATGATGGCATTGGGCGGTGGCGTTTGGAAACTCGAGGCGGAATGGCGACCGTCCGGGGTAGTTTTGGAAGGGCATATTTTCTTTGGGACCCATTTCCATTTTTCACGCCATCGTTTGGAAAAACAGGACGAGGCCACGTGGCTATATGCCCCACAAAAATTGCATCTAATGTTGGTACGATGGGGGAGCCTCTGCGTGCTAATCAGATCTTTAGAATCCATAGTCTTAGGGGGATTGATCAAGTTACCATGATGCATTAAAGAGCATTCAGTATCCGGAGCTGATTGAGAATCCCGGCCTGCAAGTTTAGGACAATTAATGGCCTTATGATCCGGAGTAGAGCAGTGAATGCATATTAGTCTTGCCATACAGGAGGATCGGCTATGGCCCCATTGTAAGCAACGGGCACATAAATTGGCCCAATGAGCCGCCAGCATGGATATCTCCGATTCTGAGTAGTCAGCTTGGGCAAGATCGGCTTTATGCCGAGCAGTTAAAATAGGAGGCCAAAATTTATGCGGGGGGGGGGGGGGCATATTTGAAAGCCGAGGATAAAAAACATTGCGGCAGAGACGGGTAGGATAGCCATAAAGGGCATTTAAAAGATCCAATCGCCAGGAATGAATGTGGTTAATGTCGCGGCCGGATTTTTCCGGACATTGATTTCCAGAAAATGGCCGTCGTGCTCACCAGCCCCAGGATTACTGTTAGCTGATGAGGCACCAACTTGATACAGAAATTCCAAGCAAAAATACAAAATATGTAGTACAAGACCATTCTGGCCTGTGAGTACAACAATTGGTTTCTAGTGGTCGATGGCGGAAGCGGTTTGGGAGTCATCGGTGTCTATGGGACTCCATTTCCCACAAGAACAGCTGACCAGGTCAACTCCTATCTTCACGAGGCCGCTATCACCATTGGTTAGTTTCCGGGGCTGTCACCGCAACGCTCCTCTCCATGCCGAAATCTGGCCAAGACAATAGCCAGGGACAAGCCAGTGAGTACTTTGAATGTACTCGCAAACATTAAGAACACTGGGATAATATAATTGATAATTATGCATTGAAATATTCTATGATCACATTGTCAGTCACAAATAAAATATCTTTTATGCAGGCAAGCAGGTTAGTTATATGCAACATGAATAGGCAATAATGGAGTGGGAATAAAATGCAGCAGTCGGGCGTCTGTGCGACACCACATAAAGGGCTTACAAAGTAAATAAATAACAAGCAATGCCACAGTCGGGCGTCTGAGCGACACCACATAAAGGGCTTAAAAGAAATGCCACTGTCGGGCGTCTAAGCGACACCACATAAAGGGCTTAAAGAAATGCCACAGTCGCGCGTCTGAGCGACACCACTTAAAGGGCTTAAAAGAAATGCCACAGTCGGGCGTCTAAGCAACAGCACATAAAGGGCTTAAAAGAAAATGCCACAGTCGGGCGTCTAAGCGACACCACTTAAAGGGCTTAAAGAAATGCCACAGTCGGGCGTCTGAGCGACACCACTTAAAGGGCTTAAAAGAAATGCCACAGTCAGGCGTCTAAGCGACACCACATAAAGGTCTTAAAAGAAAATGCCACAGTCGGGCGTCTAAGCGACACCACATAGAGGGCTTAAAAGAAAATAAATGATCACATTGAATATCCAGGAGGTAGGACCATCCCAGGGATACTCGATAATACGAATAATGCAACGGGTTAGTCCATCACAAAATAATAATCATGGTCCTCACAAGTCACCTGTCGGTATCCAAGTTTGGTTTAACAAATTCACCTCCGAAGACCGACACTAAGACCAACACTTGACCCGCCCCAGACTGTAATCCTTAACCATGGACACAGCTATTCGAATAGGTTTAATCTCTGCAGAGGGTGTACTCTTTACCCACGAGTAACGGATTCCTTTCGTCCATCGGGACTAATTCCGTCTACGGCCTTTTAGTTGAAAACACGCCTAACTTGCACACACCAGCTTAACTCATCGGTGTCTGGAATCACCCACGACACTTGTTAAGCAAAACTTTAAGTGGGGAGGCTACAACCTCGCGTAGCATGGGATCAAATTTATATCGCGCGCTCTAAGGGGTGGCCTCCCCTCTCGGTCCCAACCGGAAACACCCATGCCCCCTGACCAGGTGGCATGCCTACCGGTTACAACCGATATCTTCCACCATGGCCTCTCTGTATGGTGTGTGCTGGAAAGGGGTTGACGACTTACCGAACCGTACCCTACCTGCGGCAGGGACGAGTGGTAGTACGAGGCAAGTATGGGGGTTACTGGAACAAGACTCGATCTGCGGTCGACTCAGGAGGTTTATAAGTTCCCTGCATGATATGTATACCAAATATATTTCAACCAACGCAATCACCACTCAATGTACCTTACCATGCCATACCGGACATAACCGTCCCGACGGGGACCGGAGACAAGCTCACGCCTACCCAAGGCCGAGGCTTTCCCGGATTCCTTTCCGGCATGCATGCAAGGCACATGAGGATGATTACCATCACAATTATATTCATTTCCAACAGCAAGGAAATCACTAATATGCTTTCATGCAAATGATCATGTCACATGAAATAACAAGTCCTCTGAAATAAGGTGGTGTTATAAACGTGTCAAATAACACACCAAAAACATTATGCCAGGGTTCAGAATGCTTGCCTTTAAGTTGTGGAGGGGTGAGGTGCTCTCCAAAACTTTTGAAAGTTTCTTCTCTCTCTCCAAAATCCTATTTTAAAAATATATTTGAATTAACACACATTTCAAAAAACAGTACAAAAAAGTTGTTTGAAATTTTTTTCAGATAAATCTTAAAATAAACTAGACCAAATTTGAGGAAGGTAGGAAAAAGAATCAACTCATTTGGAGTTATAATTAAAAAGTTATAGCCAGTCAAAGTTCTGGTCAAATCTGTTTTTAAAATAAAATCCAGAAAAGAAAACGGTTCGAATGGCATGTCACATCCCTAGTTTGGTATGGTCCTTGGCTTGCTTTGTGCATCATGTTTAATTTTTCAAATAAAATTGAAATGGGGAAGTTGCAAACCCTGGCACCAAAGCAATTCAAATAGGTTCAAATTAAAAGTGGAATTTCAATGAACCCAAAATGCTTTTCAAAAATGTTCATGGTCTTTGGAAAATGTTGGGAACAACAACCAGAGGTGATGCACATTTTTCCTTCCCATTTTGGATTTTTGAATCAATGCTTAAATATTTGAATTGGAGCTGTTTAAATTATATAAATATTTTTAATAGCTCCAAAAATGTTGGGAATTGGTGAGGGCCTCTAGAATATTATATCTAGATGCCACAATTATTTTCAACATTTATGGAAATGTTTTAACATTTCTTTAAATACAAAACAAATATCAGAAATAGAAAAAGAAAAAAACAGAAGAAGGAAAAAGGCTTACCTGGCCTTACCTTTGGCCCAGCTGGCCAGCCCACCTGGCGGCCCAGCCCACCAGGGGCAGGGAGGTCTTCCTCCTCCCGCCAGGAGGACGCCGGGCGCGTGGCCGACGCACGCCGGCGCACGCCAGGCCACCTCCTGCTTCCCGCCGCTGCCACGATGCCCTGGCCCTTCCCTCGCGTCGCCACGCATCTCCTTGACCCCCCTCTCACTCCCTCTCGCTCCTTCCCCCTCCTCTGTCCTCTCCTCGCAGCACACCCGAGCGCCGCCGTCGCCACCGCACGCTGTAGCCGTAGCCACCGTGCTCCCCTCGCCTCGTTGTGGTGTCCAAAAGCTCCGCCTCCTCCCTCTGAAGCTCTCCGCCGAGCCACAAGACGCCGGACGCCCTGTGGAACCGCCGTTGCCATCATCCTCCTCCTCGGGCGCCGCCGATCGCCGACTTCGATTCGCCATCGTCAGCGCCTCCCCGAGCCCACTGGCCTGCTCAGCAACTCCGCCGTGAGCTCCCCTTCCTCCTCCCCCTAGCCCCGTAGCTCGAGCGCCCCCCTAGCCCTGCCGGCCACCTTGGCCGAGAACTCGGCTTCGCCGTTCATGGCGCCACCGTGGCCAGGGGCCAAGCCAGCCGCAACCGAGCACGTCGTTGTGTTCCTGGTGACGCCAGGAACCCGTAGGGCCTCTCCGCTCGCCTCCCCGTGCCTTGTAGCCTCGAACCCGAGCTCGCCCGAGCTCCGGCCGCCGCCTCGAGCCTGATTCCGGTGAGCTCCGGCCGTCCCTGCCTCGTCCACTTGCCCCAGAAGACGCGGACGAGCTCTGGCTCCTCGCTCGTGGTCTCCGCCGCCCGAATGGTCGCCGGAGGGCGAATCCCGCACCCTCCGCCGCGTCTGCTGCCGCCGGCGGCTAAACGCCGGCGGCTAAACGCCGGCGCGTTAGTCCCAGTTGACCAGGGGGTTTGACCTCCCCTGGCTCAATGACAGGTGGGCCCGGCTCGGCTAATCTCAGTTTAGGATTAGTTTGAAATTTAATTAATCCCTGTTTAACTAATCCCTGACGCTGACAGTGGGCCCTGGCATCCTAATCCTTTAATTAGATTAGTTTAATAACCCCTGTCAACTAACTAAGTCACTGACGTGCGGACCCCACACGTCAGGTTTGACCTGGTCAGCCCATTGACTCGCTTACGTCATGCTGACGTAGAGCTGATGCAATAATTGATTTCTGGTATTAATTTAATCAGGAAATTCCAGAAAATAGTTAAAACTTCAAAAAATTATAGTAATTCAACCATAACTCCAAATCAAATAAATTATATATGAAAAATTATCAGAAAAATGCAAGGAAACCATTTATGCCAGTTTCATGCATGAAAAACCAACTTATACCTGCTGTATAAGTGAAAACGTAATAATGGCATGTTATATACTTAAATTGGGGTTTGCATATGAACCCTTGGTTCATATGGACTTCAACCAAATTGATGCTAGATGCATTAGGGAAAATCATAGCATTTTTGAATGTTACCTTCATGCATCATATTGTTGCATATGGTTGTTTATTGATTGCCGGCACCGTTCCCTCTCGATAGGTTCTACTCCGGAAGGTGTCCCGAGTACCTGTCTGAGGAGCAGTGCTTCTTCGTGGATCTATCAGGCAAGCAAACCCCCTTGAGCATCTCGATAAAGTCCCACTCTCTCGCTCCTGCCCCTTTTACTGCATTAGGACAACAACGATTCAAACTGCTACTTTTTGCTGCGGTAGCTGAACCCATTCCTCTGCATGACCTGTCATTGCCACAGTAAATAGTTGAAACCCACTAGCATGAGTAGGAGTTGCTTGAGCCTTGATGTGCCTGCTCATCCATGCTTGTTTTTCTTTATGCCAGCTATGCTTAGAGTTGTGTCAGGTCTGATTCATCGGGAATGAATCGGAGTGGTGAACATGTCCTACCGGTAAAGGCTAAGTGTGTGAACACGTTTTGGTAAAGGTAGCGATGAGAGGCCATGTAGGAGTACATGGTGGGTTGTCTCATTGGAACCGTCCTTAAGCACTGAGTTCTGTGTATGTTATCCAAGTCCAGTTACTACCACACATTGGGTTCCGGTTATCCGGCCCCTCTCGGCTTATTAACCCACTTGATCTCTGTCCAGGAGTTGCAACTAGTTTCTGGCGTTTGTAGGTAGTGCTACTTGTCTACCAGGTGGTGTCCGACGGGACGGGCTTGGGACAGACTAGGCACTGTGGCACGGTGTACCAAGTGGCACCCGGATGGTGGGCTTGGGAACCCTGCACACATCGTTTGGGGCCGTGAGCGACACCCCGGCCGGATCTCCTTGCGGATGGAACCCGAATAGGCGATAAACCTGGACGAGAGACTTGTGTGGTTAGTCAGGTCGTGGCCGACACCCTCGCCCGGCTTCCGCTTGAAGGTTGCCGAGGTACATGACGTGTACGGGGCTATAAGTGGCGAGAGCGTGTGTGAAGAAGTACACCCCTGCAGGGTCAATAATATCTATTCGAATAGCCGTTTTCCTCGGATATGGAAACTTGGAGAACTTATATAGTACATAGATAACTTGAAGTGGATACTCTAAAATACGCAAGATAAGCGTGAGTGCTATGGATGGCCTTCTCGTAGGGAGACGGGAACGGATCCATAGTGGAGTATTGATATGGTGAAGTTGTGGACTCGTGTGCGTCTTCTCACCGCAAAGAAGTTTCTGATACTCGTAGTATAGATTAGCCATTGAGTCAAAGCTGGCTTGCTGCTGTTAAACTCCACCACCCCCTTTGTTGATAATGATGCATATGTAGATAGCTCTAAAGTAAGACTTGCTGAGTACCTTTGTACTCACGTTTGCTTATTTATGTTTTGCAGTTGGTTACACTAGTGGCTTCGACGAGTAGCTTGTATCCCAGCTACGATCTTGTACCCTTGGGAGGGTCGTGTTAGTCAGGCTTCTTAGTCTTTTTCTTTTGTAGTTGTCTGTACTCAGACATGTAATGATTCCGCTTGTTGCTTGTATGCTCTGAATGATGGGTCATGTGACCCCTGTTTGTATTTATGCTATGTGGCTCTTCTGGGACCTTATCTATATGAGTTTGAGTTATGTTGTGATGCCATGATGTACCGCACATACACGCATGTTATGCGTACGTGTAACGTGTATTGCTATGTGTGGGATCCGACAATCTAGTTGTTTATCCTTCGCAGCCTTTCTTATGGGGAAATGTAGTCTAGTGTTCCTCGAGCCATAGTAGTCCGCTACAGCCCGGTTCACCGGAGTCCTGCTAGCCCAGTACTACTGTTCAGGACACTTGACTGGCCGGCATGTGTTTCACTTTGTCCCTATGTCTGTCCCTTCGGGGAAATGTCACATGGTGATCTCCAGAGTCCTGCCTAGCCTGCTACAGCCCGGGATCCCCGGAGTCCTGTTAGCCCAGTGCTACAGCCCGGAATCACTCGTTGATGACCGCCATGTTCGATGCGATTCATGTATGCCTGTCTCCATAGGTCCGTGCCGCTTTGGGTTCACGACTAGCCATGTCGGCCCGGGTTCTCTGTCATATGGATGCTAGCGACACTGTCATATACGTGAGCCAAAATGCGCAAACGGTCCCGGGCCAGGTAAGGTGGCACCCGTGGGAATACCGTGCGTGAGGCCGCAAAGTGATATGACGTGTTACATGCTAGATCGGTGTGACTTGGGATCGGGGTCCCGACATGGCATTACGCTTTCGCACAGAGGAGACGTACTTGTGCCTTTACGCCTCCACTTATCCAGCGTGGGCGGCGCGTGTGTCACTGACAGTGGGTCCAAGGGGCCCGCTAGTCAGGTTTGACTAGTCTTCTCCCTCCTCTTCCCTTTCCCGAACGGAGGCGGGGCAACGGCGGTCATCGCCGGCGAACGGCGGTTCCCCGCGGGTTCCAGAGGGTCTGGATGGATCCGCGAGACCAAGGCGGTCCTCCTGGTGGTCGTTGGGTCGACGGGGGTGGAAGGAGTCGTCGGCGGTGAGCTTCGCGGCGGAGGAAGCTTCGGGAGCGAAGTGAGTTTGGGGCTTCGGTGGTTCCCGATCAAAATCGAGTAGGGGAACGTGTTCACGGGAGGATGAGAAGGTTACTGGTGGAGAGAACGGAGAGGGAGAGTCCTTGGTGGTGCTGGAAGAGCTGGGGCCATGGCGGCGGCTGTTGTTGCCAGAGGTGGGGAAGACGGCGTTTCCCCGACGATTGCGGGCTGTGGGGGTGCCATGGGGGTAGCCTGAGGTCGCCTGCATGCTCGAATGGTCCCGGGTGTCCTCTTATAGCGTGACGAGGTCGGCTCCGCGGCGGTGGGGATAAGATCGCCGGCGAACGGACGTTCTGTAGCTGCAGGGGAACATGGCGGCGACGAGAGCTAGGCGACACCCTTGTGGATGAGCTCGCGCTGTTCCAGGGGCCAGGTGGCGAGCGGGAGAGGCTTGGGCGGCGCTGCCCGTGGTAGAGGCGCACTGCCGACGCCGGCGTGCCGCCAAAAGCTCTGATGGCGGCGCTGTTGGCTGCCAGGGCGGCTTGGCGCATTGCTGCGAGGAGGGTAGCGCGAGGCGTGGCGCTACAGAGCGGGCCAAAACCAGGGGGGCCAGTGTGTCGGCGCGGGCGTGGTTCGTGCAATACGCGCACTCTGGGCGCGTCCAGTGCATGCACGGAAGGTGCTCGACGGAATGCCATGGCATGCTAGGTGGCTCGTTTGGAGCTGGGGTTAGCAGGTCTAGGTTTGGGCTTACAAGGAGATCAGTGGACAAGCTGGTTTGGTCAGGGGATTAGGTTCACAGTGCAAACAAAAACTCATGTCAAAACAGATCATGCCCATAAGGTGTATGACCAAATGCCAAGGGCACTTAGGCATTTCTTGGAGTGGCCAAATTTTCCAGATCAGGGTCTCCTGAGATGCAAAAGAGAGTGGTGAGGTCATTTGGACAAAAGGAGAAACTTGCTAGTGCAAGTTTTGCTGAACTTCGATTCTGGACAGGAAATAAATGGCATCATTTCATGAACCAAAAATGATCCAAAGGGTGCATGCTCCTGGACTTAGGGGTTTGGTAGGGTGGTCTACAAGCAGGTGAAAGCACAAGGTCACTGGAGCAAAAATAAATAGGGTTGCAGTAGAAGTCAGAAGGCTGGACCAGAATGAAGATGATGCCGATTCACTCAAAATTTACAAATAACATCACTGGGTTTTTGCATAAAGTTGAATCATATGATACTACTAACATCCCATAATTTTGGTGGAGGCTAGAAAGAATTATTTAAATGAGTTGTAGTGCAAAATAGCCCACTGAACCAGAGAAGAAAAAAGGGTGTAGATCTCAAAATATTTCAGGAAATAAAGATGTTTTTGCACAAAAGTTATTTAATAACATCACATGACATCTCCAAATTTTTGTGGGAATTTTAAGTGAATTTATCAAATGGTTGTAGTTCAAATATGGCCATTTAACCTTGAAAAACCATTTTCAAGAAAGTAAAGATCAAGCAACTTAATTATTTAATTAGTTATACTGATAAAAGAGAAGTTTTTCTTGAGAGGTTAAACAAGTCCAATAACATATTTGAAAATTTTTCTCTTTGGGAAAAACTCATCACAACAGGGAAGAAAATGATTAAAAAAATCAAAAAGGAGCTCAGAAATTCAAAGTTTTAATTCTTGGCAAAATTTTAATTCATTAAAACAAGGTCAAAATTTTGGGGTGTCACAACACTACCCCCCTTAAGAAAAATCTCTCCCTCGAGATTTGTTAAAAGCTGTTTCAAGAAAACTATAGGTAATCAAAATGTGGCTACGGTGAGAGGGCAATAAGTGGTGTAAAACCACAGTGTGAATACTGGCGCTGCGTGGAAGAAATCTATGGTTCGGGACAAAAACGTGGGATTCTACGCTAGATATAAATTTAGAATAATTTCTAAATTTAAATATACGCTGGTCGTACCCGAGAGCACAGTGCTCAGTCTGGCCGACAGGTGGACCCGGGGCCCACAGTCAGCCTCTTCTTCCTCTGGCTCTCTCTTCTTCCTCTGTCCCGCGTGCTTTCCCACGCTTTCTCCACCGGCGACGTCTAGCGCGTAGGGCATCTAGGCCATACCGCGGTAGTGCGCGGCATGCTAGCTGCCGGTGCAGCATGCACTCACCTCGCGGGCCAGCATGCTGTCGGCACTGCTCACGGATTCGACTCCGAACACCGGCGATCGGGCGACGAGCGGCATTGGTGGACTTCACCCACCGTACACCGAGCTCGAGCTATAAAACGGCTGAGGTGTCCCTCTCTTCTTCCTTACACTTGGCCTCGCTTCTCCTCCTCCTTCCTCCATTACTGCTTACAGAAGCTCGGGTGGGGCTCTAATGGCGGAGGTGATGCCGGACTGGTTTGCGATCCTGATATTTGGAGGGCTGGCGACACTACTGGGGCTCTCTATGCTCCTGTGCGCGATGATCCTCGACGATCGTCGCGACGCTGCTGCTCGGGTGTTGGCTCTCCGCGGTGGTGGTGATCACGAGGAGTAGATGGGGTGTGCCGGGTGCTAACTGTTGTTAGGGGTGATTAGCTGGATGTAACACCATTGCAAAGTTTTGCAAACAGTGTATGTGTTCGAATGATTATGGTTGTGAGTCTGCTGCCATGGTGCTGTGTGAAATTAATTAATCCACGTCGTGAGAAGGTGCAGATGTAGCAACTCAGGGAAAAGAAATCTCATTCCAATATTTTGCAAGGGAAGAACAGTTAATTTAAAGGAGCATAAGCCACAACAAAAACTACACATATCGGTAGAAGCCAAATAATCGACTCATCGTACAAACTCAGGGTATCACGCATAAGTCACACACATAAATAAATGCTGCAATAATGAATACCGCAGCGACGTCTAAAATGGAAATGGTAACTGGATGGGGTCCCTAGTAAACGTCTCTGGTACTGGGATACACTCCTCTTCTATCGGGGGAAGTGGATTGACCAGTCGATGCACGTGTCTTTCCCGGTCAGGCCTTAGTGCTCTGCCGATGGCGATCTGAGGATTTAAATCTGCGAGGCTCTGGAGATAACCCATCACACGTTGGGTTAAACGCTCTTGAGCGATGACGTACTGGAGAAGGTTGGCCAGGACTGGGTCTCTCTCAATTCATCCACCGGGAAAAGATGTTACTCCCCCAGGCGTTGCACGGCTCGGGAAGTAATAATACCCTCGTTCGCTGGCATAGGGTACTGCGTATCGAAGGCGAGCAAGCGCTTCGTATGCAACAGCTTCTATGGCCATATGTGGGGTTGGCATAGATTTCCCCATGAAGGAGACCTCTGTTGGATCTTGGTTTGGGTTTATGGGAGGGATGTGTACTGCTGCCCAATATCTCGAGGTGGAAGGGGTGATTCTCGATTTGAACAACTCGTACTGGGGTGCTGGGTAGCGCCCATGGTACTGCAGGTAAAATCCCACAATATCTTGACAAAACTACCCTGGGTTGCATCTGGGGTTCTCAGATAAATGCTGGGGCTCAGCATGGCAAGAAATGGTTGTGAGGGTGGTGCACAATGTGAGAGGTGCTTGGCAAGGTCATGCGGTGGTCTTTTTTTTATAGCACCGGAGCTGGGTCATTTTTACCGTGGTGAATGGTAAGGAAAATTTTCAGCTCTGTTCCAAGGGTCGGGGTCAAGCCACAGATTCACACATTTCACTATAGTGATGTGTTACTGTGGGGGTTGTCGGGGAAGGTTTTTTTTTGGGTAGTTGTGTCCGGAAAATATGCAACTGTGTGCTGACATACCCATGCAAGGCTACTATTTAAAACAGAGGCACAACAACAGGCGGCGTTTATTTACAAGGTCACACGATAACAAGGTGAGGGTACACTGGGACTCGACAATACTCGAGTGACTTAGTCTACCTCGTTTATATCCAAGCGGGCGTGCCTTGTGGATGTCGAGGCTTCTCTTCGGGTCTCGTCGTCCGAATTAGCTGGAGTGGGCTGAGGTGCTGCAGGCTCGGGGTAGCGATGATGACCATCCCGGGGATTGTTGGCCACAACCCCGTTGGAGTGTGCTCCCAATATGCGACGAAGCACTTCTGGGGTTATCGCAGCACCTTGGCCGATGGCTGGGGCAGACCTCAGGGACTCGATCGGGTGTCCAAACAGCACGACTGGGTTGTCGGCGTTGGGCTCGTTCTCTTCTCTCGCTGGGGCTCGACGAACCAGCTCTCCACGAGCTGCGATTAGATCAATCATGATTTGATCGCACAGTTCCTCTAGTGCACTTACATAGCGCACTAGGTGCAACAATGCATGATCTGTCTCGTGATCTCCGTTGGCAACTTGGGGTGGTCTACCATACCCTTCACTTCTGGGATAGTAGTGGAACGAGTGACAGTTAACTCTGGGCGACAAGTGCCGGAGATGAACTATAGCTTCTCGAGCAGCTAGTTGGATGGCTTGTGGCTCAAAGGAAGTCGTTCTTCCGGTGAACCTGTAGGGGCGTTCGGGCTCTAGACCCCTACCATAGATGTGCACAGTGGCCCAGAATTGACGGCTCTCACCGCTCATGGGTCCTTGGTACACAACATATTCTGGGGGCTCCTCTAACACGTAGGCACGACGGGTGAGGTTTGCGAGTATGGTCACAAAGCCTCCAAGGTTGGTTGCTATGGTCTCATTGTGCACGATGAGGCCAGGCATTGTGGCTCGGTTTGGGGTAGCGGCTGTGCTGTGCTGGGTTGGGGCTAGCGTGCCCTTTTTATAGGAAAAAAAGGGAACGGAGTCTTCCTTCGCACGCTTGTGAGAAAGACTATTCAGGATTCGGTCACTGGTGCATGAGTGACAGGTTGGGTTGATAGGTTGGGCACCGACTGCCAAAAAGGTGTCGGGTCATGGTGTGGCTATCTTGCAAGGGAAGCTTGACTGGGGTTTGGCTGAGGTCTGGTGGGTTGGTTTACCTAAGATACTTCGACCTGGCTAAGATAGGATTAGCCAATGGTCAGCCTGGCTCTGATACCAAGTCTATCGCGACCGGATTTTTCCGGACATTGATTTCCAGAAAATGGCCGTCGTGCTCACCAGCCCCAGGATTACTGTTAGCTGATGAGGCACCAACTTGATACAGAAATTCCAAGCAAAAATATAAAATATGTAATACAAGACCATTCTGGCCTGTGAGTACAACAATTGGTTTCTAGTGGTCGATGGCGGAAGCGGTTTGGGAGTCATCAGTGTCTATGGGACTCCATTTCCCACAAGAACAGCTGACCAGGTCAACTCCTATCTTCGCGAGGCCGCTATCACCATTGGTTAGTTTCCGGGGCTGTCACCGCAATGCTCCTCTCCATGCCGAAATCTGGCCAAGACAATAGCCAGGGACAAGCCAGTGAGTACTTTGAATGTACTCGCAAACATTAAGAACACCGGGATAATATAATTGATAATTATGCACTGAAATATTCTATGATCACATCGTCAGTCACAAATAAAATATCTTTTATGCAGGCAAGCAGGTTAGTTATATGCAACATGAATAGGCAATAATGGAGTGGGAATAAAATGCCGCAGTCGGGCGTCTGTGCGACACCACATAAAGGGCTTACAAAGTAAATAAATAACAAGCAATGCCACAGTCAGGCGTCTGAGCGACACCACATAAAGGGCTTAAAATAAATGCCACCGTCGAGCGTCTAAGTGACACCACATAAAGGGCTTAAAGAAATGCCACAGTCGGGCGTCTGAGCGACACCACTTAAAGGGCTTAAAAGAAATGCCACAGTCGGGCGTCTAAGCGACACCACATAAAGGGCTTAAAAGAAAATGCCACAGTTGGGCGTCTAAGCGACACCACTTAAAGGGGTTAAAGAAATGCCACAGTCGGGCGTCTGAGCGACACCACTTAAAGGGCTTAAAAGAAATGCCACAGTCGGGCGTCTAAGCGACACCACATAAAGGGCTTAAAAGAAAATGCCACAGTCGGGCGTCTAAGCGACACCACATAGAGGGCTTAAAAGAAAAGAAATGATCACATTGAATATCCAGGAGGTAGGACCATCCCAGGGATACTCGATAATACGAATAATGCAACGGGTTAGTCCATCACAAAATAATAATCATGGTCCTCACAAGTCACCTGTCGGTATCCAAGTTTGGTTTAACAAATTCACCTCCGAAGACCGACACTAAGACCAACACTTGACCCATCCCAGACTGTAATCCTTAACCATGGACACGGCTATTCGAATAGGTTTAATCTTTGCAGAGGGTGTACTCTTTACCCACGAGTAACGGATTCCTTTAGTCCATCGGGACTAATTCCGTCTACGGCCTTTTAGTTGAAAACACGCCTAACTTGCACACACCAGCTTAACTCATCGGTGTCTGGAATCACCCACGACACTTGTTAAGCAAAACTTTAAGTGGGGAGGCTACAACCTCGCGTAGCATGGGATCAAATTTATATCGCGCGCTCTAAGGGGTGGCCTCCCCTCTCGGTCCCAACCGGAAACACCCATGCCCCCTGACCAGGTGGCATGCCTACCGGTTACAACCGATATCTTCCACCATGGCCTCTCTGTACGGTGTGTGCTGGAAAGGGGTTGATGACTTACTGAACCGTACCCTACCTGCGGCAGGGACGAGTGGTAGTACGAGGCAAGTATGGGGGTTACTGGAACAAGACTCGATCTGCGGTCGACTCAGGAGGTTTATAAGTTCCCTACATGATATGTATACCAAATATATTTCAACCGACGCAATCACCACTCAATGTACCTTACCATGCCATATCGGACATAACCGTCCCGACGGGGACCGGCGACAAGCTCACGCCTACCCAAGGCCGAGGCTTTCCCGGATTCCTTTCCGGCATGCATGCAAGGGACATGAGGATGATTACCATCACAATTATATTCATTTCCAACAGCAAGGAAATCACTAATATGCTTTCATGCAAATGATCATGTCACATGAAATAACAAGTCCTCCGAAATAAGGTGGTGTTATAAACGTGTCAAATAACACACCAAAAACATTATGCCAGGGTTTAGAATGCTTGCCTTTAAGTTGTGGAGGGGTGAGGTGCTCTCCAAAACTTTTGAAAGTTTCTTCTCTCTCTCCAAAATCCTATTTTAAAAATATATTTGAATTAACACACATTTCAAAAAACAGTACAAAAAAGTTGTTTGGAATTTTTTTCAAATAAATCTTAAAATAAACTAGACCAAATTTGAGGAAGGTAGGAAAAAGAATCAACTCATTTGGAGTTATAATTAAAAAGTTATAGCCAGTCAAAGTTCTGGTCAAATCTGTTTTTAAAATAAAATCCAGAAAAGAAAACGGTTCGAATGGCATTACGCTTTCGTACAGAGGAGACGTACTTGTGCCTTTACGCCTCCACTTATCCAGCGTGGGCGGCGCGTGTGTCACTGACAGTGGGTCCAAGGGGCCCGCTAGTCAGGTTTGACTAGTCTTCTCCCTCCTCTTCCCTTGCCCGAACGGAGGCGGGGCAATGGCGGTCATCGCCGGCGAACGGCGGTTCCCCGCGGGTTCCAGAGGGTCTGGATGGATCTGCGAGACCAAGGTGGTCCTCCCGGTGGTTGTTGGGTCGACGGGGGTGGAAGGAGTCGTCGGCGGTGAGCTTCGCGGCGGAGGAAGCTTCGGGAGCGAAGTGAGTTTGGGGCTTCGGTGGTTCCCGATCAAAATTGAGTAGGGGAACGTGTTCATGGGAGGATGAGAAGGTTACTGGTGGAGAGAACAGAGAGGGAGAGGCCCTGGTGGTGCTGGAAGAGCTGGGGCCATGGCGGCGGCTGTTGTTGCCGGAGGTGGGGAAGACGGCGTTTCCCCGACGATTGCGGGCTGTGGGGGTGCCATGGGGGTAGCCTGAGGTCGCCTGCGTGCTCGAATGGTCTCGGGGCGTCCTCTTATAGCGCGACGAGGTCGGTTCCGCGGCGGTGTGGATAAGATCGCCGGCGAACCGACGTTCTGTAGCTGCAGGGGAACGTGGTGGCGACGAGAGCTAGGCGACACCCTTGTGGATGAGCTCGCGCTGTTCCAGGGGCCAGGTGGCGAGCGGGAGAGGCTTGGGCGGCGCTGCCCGTGGCAGAGGCGCACTACCAACGCGGGTGTGCCGCCAAACCTCTGACGGCGGCGCTGTTGGCTGCCAGGGCGGCTTGGCGCGTTGCTGCGAGGAGGGTAGCGCGAGGCGTGGCGCTGCAGAGCGGGCCAAAACCAGGGGGGCCAGCGTGTCGGCTCGGGCGTGGTTCGTGCAATACACGCGCTCTGGGCGCGTCCAGTGCACGCACGGAAGGTGCTCGACAGAATGCCATGGCATGCTAGGTGGCTCGTTTGGAGCTGGGGTTAGCAGGTCTAGGTTTGGGCTTACAAGGAGATCAGTGGACAAGCTGGTTTGGTCAGGGGATTAGGTTCACAGTGCAAACAAAAACTCATGTCAAAACAGATCATGCCCATAAGGTGTATGACCAAATGCCAAGGGCACTTAGGCATTTCTTGGACTGGCCAAATTTTCCAGATCAGGGTCTCCTTAGATGCAAAAGAGAGTGGTGAGGTCATTTGGACAAAAGGAGAAACTTGCTAGTGCAAGTTTTGCTGAACTTCGATTCTGGACAGGAAATAAATGGCATCATTTCATGAACCAAAAATGATCCAAAGGGTGCATGCTCCTGGACTTAGGGGTTTGGTAGGGTGGTCTACAAGCAGGTGAAAGCACAAGCTCACTGGAGCAAAAATAAATAGGGTTGCAGTAGAAGTCAGAAGGCTGGATCAGAATGAAGATGATGCTGATTCACTCAAAATTTGCAAATAACATCACTGGGTTTTTGCATAAAGTTGAATCATATGATACTACTAACATCCCATAATTTTGGTGGAGGCTAGAAAGAATTATTTAAATGAGTTGTAGTGCAAAATAGCCCACTGAACCAGAGAAGAAAAAAGGGTGTAGAGCTCAAAATATTTCAGGAAATAAAGATGTTTTTGCACAAAAGTTATTTAATAACATCACATGACATATCCAAATTTTTGTGGGAATTTTAAGTGAATTTATCAAATGGTTGTAGTTCAAATATGGCCATTTAACCTTGAAAAACCATTTTCAAGAAAGTAAAGATCAAGCAACTTAATTATTTAATTAGTTATACTGATAAAAGAGAAGTTTTTCTTGAGAGGTTAAACAAGTCCAATAACATATTTGAAAAGTTTTCTCTTTGGGAAAAACTCATCACAACAGGGAAGAAAATGATTAAAAAAAAATCAAAAAGGAGCTCAGAAATTCAAAGTTTTAATTCCTGGCAAAATTTTAATTCATTAAAACAAGGTCAAAATTTTGGGGTGTCACAGTTGATTATCCTCAAATTGTGCCTGAGCGAGGTAAATGTCCCTTAACCGTAATCGTGCCTCGTGGGGAGCCGAAACTGTCGCTGCATTAACGTCAGCGGTGAACGAACCAAAATGGATAGGTCGAGACTCATGCTGATCATGTGTGATAGGATGATCCAAAGAACTAAAATGAGCACACGATGATGTAGAGGCCTCAGCATAGTGTTTATTGGAGAATTCCATCCTCTGAATTGGTAATAAAGCAAACTTGCTTAATTCTTTCACCGAATCCTGATTCATAGCCACCGAAGAGTTTGAAAGAGGAATGCAAGGAGGGATGGCCATCGGTTTACGAGTCTCGATGCAAGTAAGCTCTTCATCAGCATGCCAACCAAGATTGCCAAGATGGCTACGGTTGAAGCGACCATTGAACAAGTGAAAATGGCAAATGAAGTCCGGCCAGATACGATCTTTGAGCCCATAAATAAAATGTCCAACCTTGTTATTGGCCACCGAGAACCGAAAAACCCAAGCACTCAGAGGAGAAACTTTGAAACCAGTAGCAATACCACCAATGCAACATTGGAGAGCTATGCCCACAGATTCCACAGTGAGAGGGAAGGAGGCCGACGAAAAGGAGACCACCAAGAAAAACTCCTTGGTGTCACGGGTAAGAGAGAAGTGTACCGTAGAACCAAATTTTCTCCTCACCTGATCGGCTAAGGCCAAACCAGGAGCAAAGTCCCAGTGTAGCAGACCTTCCATTGTAGAGATCAACAATAGAGATCGCCATTGGAGAGGGTGGTGAGGGTGGAGCAGGTGGGAGGAGAGGTGGGAGGAGCCATCTTGACTACGAGGGACGAGGCAGAACAGTCTTCTCCATAAATCGCCATTGATGCTCCTTCTTGATTTCTACCTCCGTAGCCTTTAGCATCACGAAGAGCTCGGGAATTGTCTTATTCATCCCTTGCATATTATAGTTCATCACGAAGCTTTTGTAGCTTGGTGGCAGCGATTGAAGAACTCAGTCAATGACACTATCAACAGGAAGATTAACTCCCAGTTGAGTCAAGTGATTATGATAACCAGACATTTTGAGTATATGTTCACTGACAGAACTATTCTCCTCCATCTTGCAGCTATAGAACTTATTGGAGACTTCATATCTCTCAATCCGGGCATTTGCTTGAAATATTAACTTCAATTCCTTGAGCATCTCATATGCTCTATGACGTTCAAAACGTCGTTGAAGTCCCGGTTCTAAGCCATAAAGCATGGCACACTGAACTATCGAGTAGTCATCAGCTCTACTCTGCCAAACATTCTTAACGTTGTCAATAGCATTTGCAGCAGGCCTGGCACCCAGCGGTGCTTCTAGGACAATATTCTTCTATGCAGCAATGAGGATAATCCTCAAGTTACGGACCCAGTCCATGTAATTGCTACCATCATCTTTCAACTTTGCTTTCTCAAGGAACTCATTAAAATTCAACGGAACAACAACACGAGCCATCTATCTACAATCAACATAGACAAGCAAGAAACTATCAGGTACTAAGTTCATGATAAATTTAAGTTCAATTAATTATATTACTTAATAACTCCCACTTAGATAGACATCCCTCTAATTCTCTAAGTGATCACGTGATCCAAATCAACTAAACCATGTCCGATCATCACGTGAGATGGAGTAGTTTCAATGGTGAACATCACTATGTTGATCATATCTACTATATGATTCACACTTGACCTTTCGGTCTCAGTGTTCCGAGGCCATATCTGTTATATACCAGGCTCGTCAAGTTTAACCTGAGTATTCCGTGTGTGCAACTGTTTTGCACCCGTTGTATTTGAACATAGAGCCCATCACACCCGATCATCACATGGTGTCTCAGCACGAAGAACTTTTGCAACGGTGCATACTCAGGGAGAACACTTGTACCTTGAAATTTAGTGAGAGATCATCTTGTAATGCTACCGTCAATCAAAGCAAGATAAGATGCATAAAAGATAAACACCACATGCAATCAATATAAGTGATATGATATGGCCATCATCATCTTTTGCTTGTGATCTCCATCTCTGAAGCACCATCATGATCACCATCGTCACCGGCACGACACCTTGATCTCCATTGTAGCATCGTTGTCATCTCGCCAACCTACGCTTCTACGACTATCGCTACCGCTTAGTGATAAAGTAAAGCATTATAGGGCGATTGCATTGCATACAATAAAGCGAAAACCATATGGCTCCTACCAGTTGTCGATAACTCGGTTACAAAACATGATCATCTCATACAATAAAATATAGCATCATGCCTTGACCATATCACATCACAACATGCCCTGCAAAAACAAGTTAGACGTCCTCTACTTTGCTGTTGCAAAGTTTTACGTGGCTGCTACGGGCTGAGCTAGAACCGTTCTTACCTACGCATCAAAACCACAACGATAGTTCGTCAAGTTAGTGTTGTTTTAACCTTCTCAAGGACCGGGCGTAGCCACACTTGGTTCAACTAAAGTTGGAGAAACTGACACCTGTCAGCCACCTGTGTGCAAAGCACGTCGGTAGAACCAGTCCCGCGTAAGCATATGCATAATGTCGGTCCGAGCCGCTTCATCCAACAATACCGCCGAACCAAAGTATGACATGCTACTAAGCAGTATGACTTGTATCGCCCACAACTCACTTGTGTTCTACTCATGCATATGACATCTATGCATAAAACCTGGCTCGGATGCCACTGTTGGGGAACATAGTAATTTCAAAAATTTCCCTACACACACGCAAGATCATGGTGATGCAAAGCAACGAGAGGGGAGAGTGTGTCCACATACCCTCGTAGACCAAAAGTGGAAGCGTTAGCACAACGTGGTCGATGTAGTCGTACGTCTTCACGATCCGACAAATCAAGTACCGAACGCACGGCACCTCTGAGTTCTGCACACGTTCAACTCGATGACGTTCCTCGAACTCCGATCCAGCCGAGTGTTGAGGGAGAGTTTCGTCAGCACGACGGTGTGGTGACGAAGATGATGTTCTACCGACGCAGGGCTTCGCCTAAGCACCGCTATGATATGATCGAGGTGGATTATGGTGGAGGGGGGCACCGCACACGGCTAAGAGATCAAGAGATCAATTGTTGTGTCTGTGGGGTGCCCCCTCCTTCATATATAAAGAGGGGAGGAGGAGAGGGCCGGCCAAGGGGGTGGCGCGCTCTAGGAGGGGGAAACCTCCTCCAAGTAGGTTTGCCCCTTCTTTTCCTAATCCAAGAAGGAGGGGGCGCGCATCTTGCCCTGGCCGACCCCTCTATCTCTCCACTAAGGCCCAACAAGGCCCATTAGTTCCGGGGGGGGGGGGGTTCCGGTAACCCCCGGTACTCCGATAAATGTCCGAAACCTTCCGGAACCTTTCTGGTGTCCAAACATAGTCGTCCAATATATCGGTCTTTACGTCTTGACTATTTCGAGACTCCTCGTCATGTCCGTGATCACATCTAGGACTCCGAACTAGCTTCGGTACATCAAAACATCTAAACTCATAATATAACCGTCATCTAAATTTAAGCGTGCCGACCCTACGGGTTCGAGAACTATGTAGACATGACCGATACACGTCTCCGGTCAATAACAAATAGCGGAACCTGGATGCTCATATTGGCTCCTACATATTCCACGAAGATCTTTATCGGTCAAACCGCATAACAACATACGTTGTTCCCTTTGTCATCGGTACGTTACTTGCCCGAGATTTGATCGTCGGTATCTCAATACCTAGTTCAATCTTGTTATTGGCAAGTCTCTTTACTCGTTCTGTAATACATCATCCTGCAACTACCTCATTAGTTGCATTTCTTGCAAGACTTATAGTGATGTGCATTACAGAGTGGGCCCAGAGATACCTCTCCGACAATCGGAGTGACAAATCCTAATCTCGAAATACGCCAACCCAACAAGTACCTTTGGAGACACCTGTAGAGCACCTTTATAATCACCCAGTTACTTTGTGACATTTGGTAGCACACAAAGTGTTCCTCCGGTAAACGGGAGTTGCATAATCTCATAGTCATAGGAACATGTATAAGTCATGAAGAAAGCAATAGCAACAAACTAAACGATCAAGTGCTAAGATAACGGAATGGGTCAAGTCAATCACATCATTCTCCTAATGATGTGATCACATTAATCAAATGACAACTCTTTGTGTATGGCTAGGAAATATAACCATCTTTGATTAAGGAGCTAGTCAAGTAGATGCATACTAGTGACACTCTATTTGTCTATGTATTCACACATGTATTATGTTTCCGGTTAATACATTCTAGCATGAATAATAAACATTTATCATGATATAAGGAAATAAATAATAACTTTATTATTGCCTCTAGGGCATATTTCCTTCAGGTTGTGCCCACCTCGGGTGCCCCCCGGACCGCCTCTTTGCTCTATAAATAACCCAATATCCCCAAAACCCTGGGGGAGTCGACCAAATATTCATCCAACCGCCGCAGAGTCCAGAACCACCATACCCAATCTAGACACCATCTCAGATGGGGTTCACCACTTCCATTGGTGCCTCTCCGATGATGCATTAGTAGTTCTTTGTAGACCTTCGGGTCTGTAGTTAGTAGCTAGATGGCTTCATCTCTCTCTCTTGATTCTCAATATAATGGTCTCCTAGAGATCCATATGATGTAACTCTTTTGCGGTGTGTTTGTTGGGATCGATGAACTTTGAGTTTATCATTAGATCTATCTTTTTGTATCCATGAAAGTATTTGAGTTTCCTTGAACTCTTTTATGCATGATCTCTTATAGCCTCGTATTTCTTCTCCGATATTTGGGATTTGTTTGGCCAACTTGATATATTTATCTTGAAATGGGAAGAGGTGCCTGGTAGTGGGTTCGATCTTACGGTGTTTGATCCCAATGACAGAAATGGAACCGACACGTATGTATCATTGCTACTAAGGATAAAAAGATGGGATCTATATCTACCACCATAGATAAACGGATCTCATCTACATCATGTCATCGTTCTTATTGCATTAGTCCGTTTTTACATGAACTTAATACACTAGATGCATGCTGGATAGCTGTCGATGTGTGGAATAATAGTAGTAGATGCAGGCAGGAGTCGGTCTACTAATCTTGGACATGATGCCTATGTAATGATCATTGCCTGGATATAATCATAATTATTTGAGGTTCTATCAATTGCACAACAGTAATTTGTTCACCCGCCGTTTGCTATTTTTCTCAAGAGAAGCCACTAGTGAAACCTACGGCCCTCGGGTCTTCTTTCTCATATATTTGCCCGTGCGATCTACTTTTTACTTGCTTTTATTTTCAGATCTATTAAACCAAAAACCCAAAAATAGCTTGCTGCAATTTATTTTATTTAGCGTTCGATCTATTAATATTTACAACTTTCTCCCGTCCACGCACCATTTCTAGCGCAGTTACCCGAAAGGGATTGACAACCCATTTAACACGTCGAGTTGTGAGGTGTTGTTATTTGTGTGCAGGAGCTATTTACGTTGTGTTGCTTGGTTCTCCTACTGGTTCGATAACCTTGGTTTCATATATGAGGGAAATACCTAGCGCCGTTGTGTTGCATCATCCCTTCCTCTTTGGGAAAACAACCAACGTAGCTTCAAGCGACATCAGCTGGGCACGGGGGCTATGCTTAGGTCATTCCTAGTGTACGCCACCCTTCCAGGTCCCTCGGACCTAGTCGTCACGCGCCCCTCCCGAGCGGGACCTCGGTGAGGAAAGTTATGGATTCTGTTCATATGTTAAGGGGGACTCCTGATCATCGCGACTCTAGAGCCTAACTAGTCATGTAGCCCCTCACCCCTTGGTCTCGTCCTGGTGATCCGGACGACCCAACGGCGGCTGAGGTATGCGTGGGGCCGGGCCCTGCCGACGCAGAACGCTAAGATCTACTGTCGCATCACCTTCCCGAGGGCTGTTCGTATGTCAAGGGGGACCCCTGAGCATCACAACTTAGGAGCCTAACTAGTCACATAGGCCCTCACCCTTGGTCTCATCCCGGTGATCCGGACGACCCAACGGCGGCTGAGGTATGCGTGGGGCCGGGCCCTGCTGACGCAGAACGTTAAAGCAAACAGGAAGGAAATCGCAAATCTAGCAAATTATTACAATACATAATGTCTCTTAAAAGCACCAAGTGCATAAGTTCTTACGCCTCCACGAGGCACGATACATGTGGCAGGGGATAAGATGAAGGGGAGCACCACCAGCGAGCTTCTTCTTCAGCCTTGAGCGTCACCATCGCCCGCGAGGGGTGCCCCATCGTCGACAATGTCATCGTGGACTGTGCCTTCAACCGTGGTCGTAGGTTTGGCGGCGTCATCAGTCGTGGGCGCGGGGTCAACGACGAGGAACTTTTGCACCAAGGCCTCCACCTAGTCCTTCGCGGCTTTGACAGCAGCGGTGCAGTCCTCCAGGTCCACAGGCTCAAGCAAGGCTCCAAAGTCGAAGTTGGGGTCGCGAAGGTGGAGGTGGCTAAAGATGCGAGTCATGGCCGAGGCGGAGAGCGCGTGGGCCTCAGGTTCCACCATGGGGTCGACCCCAAGAATGACGCCCTCGAGTGCCATGACAAGCTGGGGGAGCAACTCGGTGGGGCCCTCCTCAGCAGTCACCAACGGCTTCTTCAACCCCCTCCCGTAGAGATCCCGCAGCGCCTTGCAGGACCTCTGCTCAAGAGAATTGAAGGCAACGCGATCTCTGGCAAGAACTTTTGCCTTGGTCTCTAGCTGGGCCTTCTCCGCCTCCACCTCCTCCTTCAGCTTCTCTAGGCGGCTGCACTTTGCGGCCTGCTCCCGCGCCAAGCGCTCCAGCTCAGTGTTACGATCGGCGACCGCATCTTCTCGAGCCTTCAACTTCTCCTCCCACTCCTCGCACTGACGGGCCTCGGCGACCTGTTGGTCACAAAGGGCCCTCAGTTCGGCCTCTGCCACCCGGCAGCGCTCCTTGGTAGCCTTCACCGCCATGTCGCGAGCGGTCGCGGCCAGGCCACTACTGTAGGTTGCTGCTAACGCGACACTATGATCAGGGACCCTTCGATGAAACTGTGTGCAATGCCATAATCGCAAATGGTAGTGTAAAAAACCGTCAAAAAGGTGCAAACATTTGCGATGGAGGATGCATCGAACACGGTTCAGATTTTAGTTGCGTGTGCGATGCAGGGCATACGGTTCAGCTCAATTAACTGTTTACGATGAGGAGGAGCAAAAGAGATGGGCAGCTAGATGAAGTTGTGTGCGATGTATAACATACGGTTCACTCGGATGAACTGTTTTTGATTAGGCAACACAAAAGAAACGGTCGGCGAGATCAAAGGTGTGTGCGATATACAGCATGCGGTTCACTCGGATGAACTGTTTGCGTTGAGACATGAGAGCAGAAACATTTCGAATGAACAAGATGTGTATGATACGAGGCAAACATGTGTGTAATTAGAAACGAGTGCAAAGACCGATAACAACACAGACGATTACTGCTAACAAGCTGTGTGTGTTGTGAGAAAACGATTGCTGGTATACAATTGTGAATGATTGATGAAAACATCACCGACGCGTTACATTGTTTAGTCTGTGTGTGATGTGATTTTCTTTGTCCGCACAACATCTACACTCTGTCTACATAGCATCAACATATATACTCAAAAAGACAGCATTGCATAACCAAATTAAGCATACAATTACACAAGTGACGACACACATAACACTTCCACACAACAAAGCAAGCAATTACATGCATACTAAAGTAGGAGAAATGAGGATCTAATCATCTACTTATTGTTGCAACGACGCTTGCCATTGCTCTGCTTCCGGCTGGATCACTGGTCGCTTTGTGGAAGGAGGCACTTCCTCATGTCAATGATCCGCCTGTACATGTCGTAGCTCATGTACGCCTCCCTGGCCGCGTACACGACGTGAGCTTTGTCAAGTTTCTCCATCCAGGCCGAGTGCTGCTACCTCTTGAGCACTGCGTTGGATTTCCCCGAAGAGGAGAGGATGATGCAGCAAAGTAGCATAAGTATTTCCCTCAGTTTTTGAGAACCAAGGTATCAATCCAGTAGGAGGCTTCGCGTGAGTCCCTCGTACCTACACAAAAACAATAGCTCAACGCAACCAACGCGCTTAGGGGTTGTCAATCCCTTCATGGTCACTTACGAAAGTTAGATCTGATAGAGATGATAAATAATATTTTTCGGTATTTTTGGTATAGAGATGCAAAGTAAAAAGTAAAAGAAAAGCAATAATAAAGTGATGGAGATTGATATGATGATAAAGAGACCCTGGGGCCATAGGTTTCACTAGTGGCTTCTATGAAGAGCCTAAGTATTCTATGGTGGGTGAACAAATTACTGTTGAGCAATTGACAGAATTGAGCATAGTTATGAGAATATCTAGGTATGATCATGTATATAGGCATCACGTCCGAGACTAGTAGACCGAAACGATTCTGCATCTACTACTATTACTCCACTCATCGACCGCTATCCAGCATGCTTCTAGAGTATTAAGTTAAAAACAGAGTAACGCCTTAAGCAAGATGACATGATGTAGAGGGATAGTTTCATGCATTATGATAAAAACCCCATCTTGTTATCCTCGATGGCAACGATACAATACGTGCCTTGCTGCCCCTTCTGTCACTGGGAAAGGACACCGCAAGATCGAACCCAAAGCTAAGCACTTCTCACATGGCAAGAACAACCAATCTAGTAGGCCAAACCAAACTGATAATTCAAAGAGACTTGCAAAGATAACCAATCATACATAAAAGAATTCAGAGAAGATTCAAATATTATTCATAGATAGACTTGATCATAAACCCACAATTCATCGGTCTCAACAAACACACCGCAAAAAGAAGATTACATCGAATAGATCTCCATGAGAGAGCGGAGAACATTGTATTGAGATCCAAAAAGAGAGAAGAAGCCATCTAGCTACTAACTATAGACCCGTAGGTCTGAAATAAACTACTCACACTTCATCGGAGGGGCTTGGATGATGATGTAGAAGCCCTCCGTGATCGATGCCCCCTCCGGTGGAGCTACGGAACAGGCCCCAAGATGGGATCTCATGGATACAGAAAGTTGCGGCGGTGGAATTAGGTTTTTGGCTCCGTCCCCGATCGTTTGGGGGTACGTAGGTATATATAGGAGGAAGAAGTACGATGGTGGAGCTTCGAGGGGCCCACGAGGCAGGGGCCGCACCCTAGGGGGGCGCCCTCCACCCTCGTGACTGCCTCGTGGCTTTCTTGACGGAGGGTCCAAGTCTCCTGGATCTTATCTGATGAGAAAATCACATTTCCGAAGGTTTCATTCCGTTTGGACTCCGTTTGATATTCTGTTTCTCCACAACACTGAAATAGGCAAAAAACAACAATTCTGGGTCGGGCCTCTGGTTAATAGGTTAGTCCCAAAAATAATATAAAAGTGGAAAATAAAGCCCAATATAGTCCAAAACAGTAGATAATATGGCATGGAGCAATCAAAAATTATAGATACGTTGGAGACGTATCAAGCATCCCAAAGCTTAATTCCTGCTCGTCCTCGAGTAGGTAAATGATAAAAACAGAATTTTTGATGTGGAGTGCTACTTGGCATAATTTTAATGTAATTCTTCTTAATTGTGGTATGAATATTCAGATCCGAAAGATTCAAGACAAAAGTTCATATTGACATAAAAATGATAATACTTCAAGCATACTAATTAAGCAATTATGTCTTCTCAAAATAACATGGCCAAAGAAAGTTCATCCCTACAAAATCATATAGTTTAGTCATGTTTCATTTTCGTCACACAAGAATGCTCTCATCATGCACAACCTCGATGACAAGCCAAGCAATTGTTTCATACTTTAGTAATCTCAAACCTATAAACTTTCACGCAATATATGAGCGCGAGCCATGGACATAGCACTATGCATGGAATAGAATATAATGGAGGGGGGTTATGTGGAGAAGACAAAGAAGGAGAAAGTCTCACATCAACGAGGCTAATCAATGGGCTATGGAGATCCCCACCGATTGATGTTAATGCAAGGAGTAGGGATTGCCATGCAACGGATGCACTAGAGCTATAAATGTATGTAAGCTCAATAAAAGAAACTAGTGGGTGTGCATCCAACTTGCTTGCTCATGAAGACCTAGGGCACCTGAGGAGGCCCATTGTTCGAATATACAAGCCAAGTTCTATAATGAAAAATTCCCACTAGTATATGAAAGTGATAACATGAGAGACTCTCTACTATGAAGATCATGGTGCTACTTTGAAGCACAAGTGTGGTAAAAGGATAGTAACATTGTCCCTTCTCTCTTTTTCTCTCATTTTTTTGGGCCTTCTCTTTTTTATGGCCTTTCTCTTTTTTTGGGCCTTCTCTCTTTTTTTATGGCCTTCCTTTTTTTAAACCCACACTTGGGACAATGCTCTAATAATGATGATCATCACACTTCTATTTATTTACAACTCAATGATTACAACTCGATACTAGAACAAAGATGAATCTATATGAATGCCTCCGGTGGTGTACCGGGATATGCAATGAACCAAGAGTGATATGTATGAAAGAATTATGAATGGTGGCTTTGCCACAAATACTATGTCAACTACATGATCATGCTAAGCAATATGACAATGATGAATGTGTCATGATGAACAGAATGATGGAAAGTTGCATGGCAATATATCTCGGAATGGCTATGGAAATGCCATAATAGGTAGGTATGGTGGCTGTTTTGAGGAATATATAAGGAGGTTTATGTGTGAAAGAGTGTATCATATCATGGGGTTTGGATGCACCGGCGAAGTTTGCGCCAACTCAATCCAAGAGTGGTCTATGAGACATATTTAATCCAACATAAAAATTGCGAAGAAAAATTCTCAGATTTATTTCAAAGGTACAATTACAATGAGATTCCATTATTCTCAACCATTCATCTTTTAATTTTTCTCCTAACCTTTGTTTAAAGTGAAAGATTTCGAACTCAAGGGTCAACGGAGAAGATAAGGGACTAGCCATAACGACAAGCAAGAAAACTAACACACAAGCAAACAAAAAGCAAACGGGCAAAAAGAGGCAAATAGAGAGAGAGAGGGAGGATAGAGAGAGAGATAGAGGGCGAATAAAATGGCAAGGGTGAATTGGGGGGGGGGAGAGGAAAATGAGAGGCAAATGGCAAATAATGTAATGCGGGAGATAGGGATTGTGATGGGTACTTGGTATGTTGACTTTTGCGCAGACTCCCCGGCAACAGCGCCAGAAATGGCTCATTGTCGGGAGTCAAATCTTGACTTGCGCGAACCTCCCCGGCAACGGCGCCAGAAATTCATCTTGCTACCTCTTGAGCACTGCGTTGGATTTCCCCGAAGAGGAGAGGATGATGCAGCAAAGTAGCGTAAGTATTTCCCTCAGTTTTTGAGAACCAAGGTATCAATCCAGTAGGAGGCTACGCGCGAGTCCCTCGTACCTACACAAAAACAATAGCTCAACGCAACCAACGCGCTTAGGGGTTGTCAATCCCTTCACGGTCACTTACGAAAGTGAGATCTGATAGAGATGATAAATAATATTTTTTGGGTATTTTTGGTATAGAGATGCAAAGTAAAAAGGAAAAGCAAAGTAAAAGCAAAGCAATAATAAAGTGATGGAGATTGATATGATGAGAAAGAGACCCAGGGGCCATAGGTTTCACTAGTGGCTTCTCTGAAGAGCATAAGTATTCTACGGTGGGTGAACAAATTACTTTTGAGCAATTGACAGAATTGAGCATAGTTATGAGAATATCTAGGTATGATCATGTATATAGGCATCATGTCCGAGACAAGTAGACCGAAACGACTCTGCATCTACTACTATTACTCCACTCATCGACCGCTATCCAGCATGCATCTAGAGTATTAAGTTAAAACCATAGTAACGCCTTAAGCAAGATGACATGATGTAGAGGGATAGTTTCATGCAATATGATAAAAACCCCATCTTGTTATCCTCGATGGAAACGATAAAATACGTGCCTTGCTACCCCTTCTGTCACTGGGAAAGGACACCGCAAGATGGAACCCAAAGCTAAGCACTTCTCCCATGGCAAGAACAACCAATCTAGTAGGCCAAACCAAACTGATAATTCGAAGAGACTTGCAAAGATAACCAATCATACATAAAAGAATTCAGAGAAGATTCAAATATTATTCATAGATAGACTTGATCATAAACCCACAATTCATCGATCTCAATAAACACACCGCAAAAAGAAGATTACATCGAATAGATCTCCATGAGAGAGGGGGAGAACATTGTATTGAGATCCAAAAAGAGAGAAGAAGCCATATAGCTACTAACTATGGACCCGTAGGTCTGAAATAAACTACTCACACTTCATCGGAGGGGCTTGGATGATGACGTAGAAGCCCTCTGTGATCGATGCCCCCTTCGGCGGAGCTCCGGAACAGGCCCCAAGATGGGATCTCGTGGATACAGAAAGTTGCGGCGGTGGAATTAGGTTTTTGGCTTCGTCCCCGATCGTTTGGGGGTAAGTAGGTATATATAGGAGGAAGAAGTACGTCGGTGGAGCTTCGAGGGGCCCACGAGGCAGGGGGAGCGCCCTAGGGGGGCGCCTTCCACCCTCGTGACCGCCTTGTGGCTTTCTTGACGGAGGGTCCAAGTCTCCTGGATCTTATCTAATGAGAAAATCACGTTTCCGAAGGTTTCATTCCGTTTGGACTCCGTTTGTTATTTTGTTTCTCCGAAACACCGAAATAGGCAAAAAACAACAATTCTGGGCTGGGCCTTCGGTTAATAGGTTAGTCCCAAAAATAATATAGAAGTGGAAAATAAAGCCCAATATCATCCAAAACAGTAGATAATATAGCATGGAGCAATCAAAAATTATAGATACGTTGGAGACGTATCAACTGCCAGGCATGCTTGTCCTTGTTGCACGAATCCTTCGTGTCTCTGTAGTAGGGGTTGATGATGGCCTCAGCGAGGGGAACCAGTGAGTCCTTCTCATGCTCCTTGCTGCCCCAGATCTTGTATTGGCCCTGGATGTCGACAAGATTCTGGCAGGCGATGCCTGAATTCTCGAGTGCCTTTACATCATTGGTGATGTCCACCGTAGCAAACATGTAGTGGGGGCTGTTGACAAACCTGGCAAAATGCTCGCAAGGCCTTGTGGCCAGGCAGTAGTTGTAGACAAGTACGTGGTGGCACACGCATATCTGGGCGACGGCGACCTTGGGACAAGACCCGGCACGAGCGCAGGTGTACTCGAGGTCGAACCCGACCACCTTGTACTTCTCCACGGCAAGCAACAGCTCCATGATGTGGATGGAGTGCTCCACCCAGACCGGGTTGTTGGTGTACACCACCGAGAGGTCCATGAACCTTCTGTGGGTGTCCACCACGGCATGCATGGTGAACTTCTGCTCGTTGTCAGCAGCCGCTCGGAGCGCCATTGGAGCCGCGTAGGATACCCTCTAAGAATTTCTCGTGGTGGGTATGCTTCTTGCAATGGTGGGGCGTGATCAAAAGGTTGAAGAGACACAAGGGTTAAATGGCCGCTGTAATAAATGGGGGCCGGCCGGCCTGTAATCGTCACATCTTGTCACGATGTTCATAGTAGAGGATTCTAGTGCACACTTGACAACACCGCCCCGCACGCGTGGGCTCGAAGAGGCGCCAAATGTATCGTCGGTGAGCCTATTCCCGTGCTATTCTGCTATTTATCGTGCAAGCTTCCTACCCGGCTTGTTTGGCCACGCGTCGGCTAGAAGAGGGACAAATCGTGGGCATTTATTGGCAAAAAGCTTTGTAAAAATGAAGTGTGTGGAATGACTTCGATCATAAGTTTACCCGTGGGTCATGAGGTCAAAGTTACACAGAAGTGTGATGATGGACACTCGAGTGCGATAAGTAATTCTGCGCTCTACAGTGCACATAGTGGAAGAAACCAACTGTTTGCAATAATGACAAAGATTGCAGCCGAGTTAGCTATACATATCGTGTGCTGTGAGATCGACAAGGTAAACCGATTCGAGAATGGTTAATAAAATCTAAGACCATTGCATATTAAGGTCAAAATAGTGTTAGAAATATACAAGTCTCATACGATGCCATTTCAACGATTGTACCACAAAATCTCGAAATGTTACAAGGTTCAAATTCCAGAGTTATATGGCTCAAATTCAAAGATTACAATGTTCAAACTGATATTAGAAATGAAATTCATCTCATCACCTGCAAACGCTTGCGCTGATCCGCTGAACATGGATATCAGAGAGGTTCAAACTAATATCACCACTTCTAAGTCTGGTTTCGAAACCTCAATTTTTTTTGCAAAGGGGTCAGCCACTGAGAAGTCATGTATGGGGTTGACACAATGACTTTCGATTACTCTGTCATCTGAAGTTCCAAAATGAAATTCCACATTTTTGGAGGCTACTCCATTCTGCCGCAGGCGCTGATCAACAAACCAATCATTTTTGCGAAATAAATGTAGGGCAAACCTCATTTCCTTCAGCGCCCTTGCTCTGAGAACAAAGAACCTGACGAATATAATCTCCGGTAAGGTCCCTCGGTAGGAGTTCAAAGTAATTTCCAAGAGATGCATATCTAGGCATTCGACGTGATTGTTATATTGTATCACATTATCCAGCACTTGGCCTAATCTTATATGCAAAAGAAGAAAACGTGTTAGTGCCTACATGTAGTTTTGAACATTACTACATGCCTATTTGGTTTGCAGGATTTGTAAAATGCACTAACATGCCATCTTCGATCTGACATGATTAACATGGGCATTTGATTACATTCTAGAAAAATATAGCCTTCTTCACAAGAGGTTGGAGTGGATGAAAAGTTCCCTAAGAAAACTTAAACTCCCTTATGGTTAACATTTAATAGGAAAGGAACATCACCTCGATATATACCTTCTCCAGACACGGAAAGCATCTCAGGAAACTGACAACTTGCTCCAGGTTGGGGCCGATAGATTCTAGTGCCAAGACCTTCACTATGCGCAGTTTCAGGGTCAAGCTTGTCGGAATCATTTTCTGAATGACAGACGAACAAACATCTTCAAAATTAGAAATAATGTTAATTTGTAGAAGGAGAGGTAGAAGGCGGCTGTTGTACCTGAACAGGTGTGGATCAAATAACAAGTTCAGAGTATTTGTGAGACGAGTAGCCCACCACTGTCAATTTCGGTGCAGAAATGACATTGGTTCTTGTTCGACCTTCTTGATCAACTACAAGTAATCTCTCAAGTGCAGGTGTGTCCTCAATGACCGTACCGTGCTACACATCTTGTGATGTCTTCCTGCCGCACCAGCAACACAGATAAATAGTCCAGAGAGTCATGGAGGTGATGTGGAAGGTACTAAACCCATTGATCGCCTAAAGACGAAGGTACTCGAGTGCAGTACAGCCACAGAGCAGGCGCTCCATGTCACCATTTGAGAGGCAGATGGCGACGAGCTCGAGGTGCTTCAGTCATGGTAGAATAAGAGCGGGCGCGTCATTAATGGGGGATGACAGTTCCTGAACTTGGCGACGCGCAACATGGGCGCGAGGCAGAGTGCGGACGTTGGCAGCGACCGCATATGCCCATCATCAAAAGTGAGCTCCTCGAGCTGATCTAGGATGGGGGATCGGAACTAGTCGTCAAGCTTGGCTCGGTCCTTGCCGTTGGAATGGGACTTGCCCATTCTAATGCCTTTGGTTGGGCCAGGTGACTGCCGAGGATCTTGGAGAATGCATCCAAGCTTTTGTGATAGCCATGGCAGAGCTCGTGGGTGTTGATGAGGTCGAGAGGGCTGGAGTTCCATAGGGGGCGCCACCACCGGGAAAGGACGGTTGTACACACCCCATATTTTATTGGGAGGAGGGAGATGATGACTCTCAACATATCAACGGGGAGCATGATGATGAAGTATAGGCCTGCTGGAGTCACTTGGTGTTCTAGCTCGCCCCGCCTCTACTTGTTGGCAGCCCCGTTCTCCACCTCCGAAGTCTCCTTGTCAGCGGCACTTTCTAATAGAAATGGGAGGACATGGAATATTTAGTTAAAACAGGGCAATACAAAAGTGTATTGGTAACTAGAAGTTATTAGGTAGGAATATAGTAAGAAAAGGGAAAACAATTGGTTGCTTAAATACTACACAATTCATTTGACATTGCTGGGTAAGTCAACATGTAGATAGTTGAAAAGAAAACTTACTTCGAACAAAGTCTAGATGGATGATTTTGTCTAGGAAATTAGCATATATGTCATGACCACGCCCTTTTATGTGCAATGCAATTTTAGTGCCAGCTTTCAGTACATAAAACTTTGCAATTTCTTTCCAAAAGCCAGTGCCAAAATAGGAGTCACCATGTTCATCAAGTCTTACGGTAGCAATGATTGTAAATACATGGTTTGTGTGCAGTATGACATCCGTGGTGCCTTCATCTAGGTAAAGGGAAAAAATTGTGCACTACATAATCTGTTGCATAGCAAGGGATGTTCTGCAGAAAATGGTAGGATTTGTCGGATTTCGGGTTCCGGCAGACCCTTAAGGTTCGAACACTGGGGTGCGCGCGGAAATCACGTCCTCAACCTCCCCGCCTCACAAAGATCTAACCTACTAAAAGAATCACACAAGAGACCCAAGATTTATAGTGGTTCGGGCCACCATTGTGGTGTAATACCCTACTCAAGTGTGTGGTGGATGGATTGCCTCCTGGGGCTGGTGATGATGAACAATACAAGGAAGAACAGCCTCGCGAGGGTCTGTTCTTTGCTGGGGCGATGAACTGCTAGGAGGAGTTCAGTCGCCCTTCTCTCTCTCTCTCTCTCTCTCTCTCTCTCTCTCTCTCTCTGATTTTCGATCCCTGTGTGCCTTCCTACGGGAACCGAACGAACCAACTGCTCGACCCCCTACTACGTGTGTGGCCGGTCCTATTTATAGGGGCCCTGGTCCTCTTCCCAAATATCGAGCAGGAAGGGAGCCAACAATGGCGGGCTAATTTGAAGGGGGACAACAAGTACATCTATCCTGACAAAAGGTGGTCTTCGCCTGCGAAAGGCTCTGCGGTGACACCACGCTGGGCTCCATGGTGACCTCTGTCTCGTAGTCCACTTGGTCCTGGTCTTGTCGCACCGAAACAACAACCTTTGCCTGATGCCTCGGTACTCCACGGCTGCGCTTGCCCCCTTTGCACCAAGGAGGAAAGAAGGACGCTGCGCGCGCTAGCGCCCGCCTGGCACCCTCGATCGTCACGGCTTGTGTCACTGGCACCTCGCGAGGCACCCCGCCTTGATATCTCCGTCTCCTCGCGAGCTAGCCTGAGGAGGCTGCGCCTGAGGATGCGCCATGTCGTCCGCCTCGGGAGGCTTGGCCCCTCGCGAGGGTCTTGAGTCTTGTGCTTGATTAAGATGGGCCATGTTGGGCCCCCATTCGAGCCACACCGCAGGCCGCAGGCAGGCAAGTCTGGGGACCCCCATTCCTAGAACGCCGACAGTAGCCCCCGGGCCCAGGGCGCGCATGGGCTTGGCCGTGCCGAGAGGCGAACGGGCAAGGGCGAAGCGCCGCGGGCCCTAACAGCCTGTGGCCTTGGGCACCGCGCGGCGGTTGACAGGACGTCAGTGCTTCAGCAACCACACAGGTTGGTAAAGGAGCGGCATCTGCCCAGACTTCGCCTTTTGCTCTCTCCGGTCGTCGCTCAGATCCCCTTTCTTGCGCCTTCCCTTTCTTCCTCTAAACTTCCAGATCTACTCCAGCTGCGTGACCTAGGAAGCCATGGCGCCTCTCCAGCCTCCGGCCAAAGCTTGGTACTCCCCTGCCCTGGATCCGCCGAATGTGTCCAAAGCGAGCTTCGCCCGGCTGTGCCGGATGGCGACGACGCAGGGCGTCAATGGGGCGGAGGTGTTCAAGGCCGGCTCCACCACCCCTGAGGACCGAGGGAGCACCTTTTATCCTCTCTTTGTGAGCTCCATTGCCGCGGGCTTGGTGCCTCCCTTCTCCGAGTTCTTCTTCTCCGTCCTCCGTCATTACGACTTGCAGGCTCTACATCTCCACCCCAACTCTGTCCTCCTTCTGGCGATCTTCGCTTACTACTGCGAGGCCCGCGTGGGGGTGCAACCTTCGATGGCCCTGCTGCGCCACTACTTCTCCCTCCGGGTCTCCGGCAGCTCTCTTTCTGCCTGTGCGGGCTTTGTTGCATATAGCGGCACCATTGCCATCTCGAGTCCCGGGAAGAGGATTGAGGGCTTCAGGAGCAAGTGGGTCTTGGCAGATGTCGGGCGCGTCCACCCTCAGCTGATCTTGCCCAAGGAGCAACCCGTGAGCACCAGCGACTGGTGCCGAGCAGAGCTCACGGACCCCCGCGCGAAGCCGGTGTTGGAGAAGATGGACGCGGACCTGAGGCCGGCCAACATGGCGACGGCGAAGTTGACCGGTGCGTCGCTGCTGAAGGAATTCCTGGAGCACCAGCTGGCCCCGCTCCGGGAGTACGCTCCTCCAATGTGGAGGCCTCATCCATGCCCCGAGGCTGTGGACGAAGAGGATGTGACCGCGGTTCTCCAATCTCTGGTCGGGGGCGAGGTGGCAAGGCCGAAGGGCGCTCCCAAGCCCTTGTTCCTTCGCGACGACTGGAAGCGGGTGGTGAAGTCCATGCCCGTTTTTAACGGGGACGGGCTCATGCCCGCACTGGCCTCTGAAGGGTCGGTGGATGTGCCCTCCGGCAACTCCAGCGATGAGGAGGAGGAAGAGGAGCGGGGAGAGGGGCCCGACTCTGGGACGACTGATGGAGAGTCGAGGGCTCCCCTCTCCCGGCGCGTGTCCCGCACTCTCCGCCTTTCGCCGAGCGATGATGACGATGATGATGATGATGATGATGATGCTCTGGGTAGCGGGAGCTCGCCCGCGATTCCGAAGAGGGACATGACCGTGCAGATCTCCCGCGGGTCCGTCCTAACTCCGGGGCGAACCGTGCATGCGCCTTCTGCTTCTGAGGTCGACCCTTCCAGCTGGCTGTCAGGCTTCAAGTTAGGCCAGAGGCTGCCCGAGCTCACCGGCGAAGACCCGTAAGTGCTTGATCCTTGATCTTTTGTTTCTCGTTCTGCCGACGAGGCTTGATGATTGCTTCTCTTGGATAGGCTGGCGCCAGCGGCGAAGAAACCGAAGGGGGCTCCTGAGGTCCCACCTGCGGCGACGCCTTCGCCTGCAGGGGAGGGAGATCGTGCCGCGCGGGCCTCTCCTACCCGTTCATCCTTGCGAGGCTTGGCTGAGCTGGCTGGGGCAAGCTCAGCCCCCATGGCCCAAGTGACTCCGGAGGTGCCCTCGTCTGGCGCCGCTGCTACGGCTGCGGAGGTGCAGCGGACTCTGCTTCGACGCACCACGGCCTCACCGCCGTTACCTTCCCCTCCCGTTCTACTGGCCGTTGCTCCCTCAGCTCCTCCTGTTGTCCTGGAGTGTGCCGATGCTACTCCGTCTTCTTCTTCCATCTTGGAGCGTGCCGCCGCTGAACTAGACCGGCTGCGGTAGGACCTTCTCGGCGCCGACCCTCGCCTGGTGGCCGGGCGCCTGGAACTGGCTTCGGGGTGGATTCGCTCTGATGCTTCGATTCGGGCGGCGTTGGTTCAGGCCTCAACGGCCTATGACGGAGAGAGGGAAGCCACCCTCGAAGCGAAGGCTGCTCGTGACGCAGCCTTGGGGGAAGTGGTCAAAGTCCGCGGCCGTTGCAAGGCACTGGAGGACGAGCTGCAAGGCCTGCGGGGCCAGCTTGCGGAGGAGGTCCGCCTGCGCCAAGAGCTAGAGAAGGGGGCGAAGGCGCGCGAGGCGGCACTCGAGGACCAGGAGGCCAAGCTCAAGAAGCGCCGCGACGACTTAGGCGCGTTGAAGAAGGAGCTGGAGGCGACGAAGGCCGAGCTGGACGCCAAGGCCCGGGTTCTTGCCGAGGATCGTGTGGCCTTCGCGGACATGGAGAAAGATGCCCGTGCTTCGCCGAAGATGCTGTACAAGAGCGGCCTGGACAGCCCACTAGCTGGTGACGAGGACGGCCCCGCCAAGCTGCTTCCCTTCCTGGTCAAGGCCCTTGGGGATGTCGCCCTTGGCATCGGCCCCGCGGCCGAGGCCGTGGTGCACGTCTTGTCTTCTGCTGCGCTGACGCGGTCTTCGCCCACGTCAACCTTCGTGATCCCGACGCCGACCTCGACGGCCTACTGGGACCAGTGAGCGGCGAGGGTGCTGCCGCCGCTGTCGAAGCCGTGAAGGGGCGCGCGGAGGCACTGATGAGGAAGTTCCGGGCCTTCAGCACCAAGCCAAGGCAAGGCGCTGCCGGCCCCGCTGCTCCATGAGGCGAAGCCGCTCTGCACAGCTTCATCGCCGACAAGTGACTTCGTTCCATCCCTGTTCTTCTTTCAATTCCTGCACATGTACCATGCCTCGGGGAGGCATTTAAACTTGCGTTTGGTATTGAGACGACAGTATGGACTGTAATATTTGCTTTTAAGTTCCTTGGATTTTATGCTTTTCTTCCCTACTTGCTTGTGTTCTACGCCGGCAGAGCCCGGCCCCGCGCATGCCTCACCCAGCATTAGCCCCGACCGGAAACTAGGACGGGACCAAAGGAGTGAGGGGCCACGTGACAAGTTAGGCTCCTGAGTCGCGATGCTCAGGAGTCCCCCTTGGCTCGTGAACGACAAGTAGGGAAGCGTGATGTAGGCGTGTCTTCCGTTCTACGTCTGCAGAGCCCGACTCTGCGCGTACCTCACCCAGCATAGCCTTTCGGAACTAAGGAGTGAGGGGCTACGGAGCCAGTTAGGCCCCTGAGTCGCGATGCTCAGGAGTCCCCCTTGACGCGCGAACAACGGGTGATGAGGCGAGATGTAAGCGTGGCTACCGTTCTACGTCTGCAGAGCCCGGCCTCGCGCGTACCTCACCCAGCATAGCTTTTCGGAACTAAGGAGTGAGGGGCTATGGGACCAGTTAGGCTCTTGAGTCGCGATGCTCAGGAGTCCCCCTTGACGCGCAAACGGCCTTCATACCTTGGCTCCGCTCGGGGAGAGACGCGCGGCGAACCAGGCCCGAGGGGCCTGGCTGGGCGGCGTACGCCTGGGCGTGACCCAGTCGTAGCCCCCGTGCCTAGCCCCCTCGCGCGGCACTCCCGAGGGGAGGCGTTGCGACGAGGCCAGCCACTGAGCTCTGGGCTCCCTGGGGTTAATGCGGCCCGGAGGCCACCCCCAGTTGTTTATCACCAGCGCGGAGCATAGCGCTTCCGTATGTGTACGGGCATAGCCGCGCCTCGGCAGTGTCGTCAGCAGCGCGGAGCATGGTGCTTCCACTGGTACGTGGGAGGGTGCTCCCCTCCGGGAGGAGCCCCCGGGGCGTATACAGCCCCGCCCTGACACGTGACCGGCACGGTAGGGCTAGGTGAGGTGTATCTGGGCACCCGTGAGCCAGCGCAGGACTCACGAGGCCCTACCTCTGGGCGGGTTGCGCCCGGCACTAGGCCGTATCTTGAGATGTGTCCCTACAAAATTTGGTTAGATGCCGGTACTTTACGTCCTCAGGTCCCGGCCCTCGAGCTTGTCTCAACCGTCGCTGGTATGCCAGGCCGCGATGCCGCGGACAAGGCCAGAGGGTGAGGGCTGGAGAGCCAGTAAGAGCCCTGAGTCGCGATGCTCAGGCACCCCCCTTTAACGTGCAAGTAGTCGACATGGAGAAGAAGGGATGCCGCGGACGGGCATCATGCAATCAAGCGTGATAGGCAAATGCATAGTTGGAAATAAACGCTAGGGAGATACACACCGCTGGGTCTGGCCCGAGCGGCTTGGGGATGATGCAGCCCAAGGGGCGCCCCCAACAAGGCAAACTAATGACGAAAGGGTAAAAGGGGATACATGCCGCAGGGACGGACCCACGCGGCCTGGGAGTGATGCAACCCTGGGAGGGCGCTCCCAGCTGGGAATGAAACATGGAAGGTGTCACCTGGGGATGTCATCGGCGAGGTGGCGTTGGTGCAGCAGACTTGGTGGGGTGCGGAAGCTGATCCTCACGAGCCCCCAGGCCCCGGGGCCTCGGGAGGCTCCGGAGGCACTGGTGACTCCTCACGAGCTGTCTTCATCTCCGCCAAGGCCGCGGAACGTCTGTCTTCCTAAGCCTCCATGATGCCCCTCATGAGGCGCTGGTACGCCGCAGCCATGCTCGGCAGGCCGTAAGGCATGCGAACATAGCTGTGGGGTGGACCCCCACAGCGCCCCACTTGTGAGGGCCAGAGACGCTCCGTCGTGGCAATCTGATTGTGCCCTGGTACGTCGACGCAGACGCGCAGCCCACCATCCTCGCCTGGATGTGGGGCCACGGCTGGCAGGCGGCGGCAACCTCTCATGATCCTTGTCTCCTGTAGTTCTTGAATGGCCTTGATGACGAACTCCTGCTGGTCTGACCTTCCTGGCGCGACTCCTTCCCAGGGGAAACGTGCTGCGAAGCACGCCTACACATGGTGCCCAAGCGCCTCCCTCATGACCCTGGCTAGGTTGGTGTCCCTCCAGGTGAGAGCCCCCGAGCCCTGCCTGAGGAGGGCACCGGGCGCGCTTTCCTACGCGATGGAAGGAGGGTACCCCTGGGCAGACATGGGCCCTGAGGGGCCTGCCTCCTGAGGGGCCGAGCCTGACGATGTCTTCTTCTTCTTGGGGGTGGTCTCAGGAAGCCTCCTGCTTCCGCGATCCGGGTCTTCTAGCGACGCGACCTGATAGGCCCGCTCCAGGGAACACACTGCATCCTTCTCTTCACAGGGCACCGTGATGACGCCGCCACTTCCTGGCATCTCTAGGACATTGTAGCCGTGGTGGGTCGCAGCCATGAACTTGGCCAGCGCTGGGTACCCGAGGATGGCGTTGTACGGCAGGCGGATGTGGGCGACGTCGAAGTCGATGAGCTCGGTGCGGTAGTTGCTGCGGGCCCCGAAGGTGACAGGGAGGCCGACCTGCCCGACCGGGACTGTGGAACCGTTGGTGATCCCGGAGAAAGGCTTGGTTGGCTGAAGCTGGTCATAGGGCACTTGGAGGTTGTTGAATGTTTCCACGGACAGGACGTTGAGCCCTGCCCCACCATCGATGAGGGTCTTGGTGACCAGCACGTTGCTGATGACTGGGGAGCAGAGCATCGGGAGGACTCCTGCTGTGGCCGCGCACTTAAGCTGGTCCGCCGAGCTGAACGTGATGGGGCACGCTGACCACCTGAGGGGGCGCGTTGCTTAGAGCTTGGGGATGACTGCATTCATTTCACGGGCAAACTGCTTGAAATTACGTTGAGAGGCTGGGGCTTGAGCTCCGCCCCGGATGCAGGCGATTGCGCGCGGCTCCTGGAAGCCCCCAGCCCCCTCGTCTTGATGGCGGTCTTCGTTCCTCCTTGGCTGAGGCGGCAGCGGAGGTAGGCCTGCATTGCCATGAGGGCGGTCCTCACGAGGCCGATCCCTCCAGTCTCCCTCGCGAGGCAGGTCCCGCCAGCGGTCCTCGAGAGGTTGGTCACGCCACCCCTGGCGCGGGCCGCAATCTTCCCAGCGTCCTGGGTTTCTTCCTCCTCCTCGGCCGTAGCCCCGGTCAGCACGGTCAGGGCGACGGCCGATCCTTCCTTCTCGCACGGCGCGGAGCTCTTGACATTCGTTGGTGTTGTGGGTGTGGAGGTCATGGTACATGCAGTACCGGCTGCCTCTAGAGGGTTCGGGCAGATCCTTGCCCCGCTTCGTGTCTGGTTCTGCCGCGAGTACGGCAGCCCCCTTGCGCTTCGCGTCCTTGGCTTTGGGCTTCTTCTCTTCTGGGTTCGCGGCAGGCAGCTCGAGGAGGGAGAGACGTCCCTCCTCAGCCCTGGCGCACTTGTTCACCAAGTTGAACAGCTCCAGGGAGGTGCAGAGGTCTTCATGCATCGCCAGCTCCTCCTTCATCTTGATGTCGCACACACCGTCGGAGAAGGCCGAGATGATGGCCTCCTCGGACACCTTGGGGATCTTGAGGCGCGCGCTGTTGAAGCGCTACATGTATTTTTGCAGGGTCTCTCCGGGTTGTTGCTTGATGTGGCGCATGTCGCTCACGGCGGGCGGCCGGTCGCGAGTAACCTGGAAGTTGGCGATGAAGCGGGCGCGCATCTGGTCCCAGGAGGAGATCATGCCTGGAGCCAGATTCAGGAGCTAGGTTCGAGCTCCTTCCTTGAGCGCCATGGGGAACCAGTTCGCCATGACCTTTTCATCCCCGCCGGAAGCCTCGATGCCCAGCTCATAGAGGTGGAGGAACTCTGCGGGATCGGTTGTGCCGTCATAGCGAGGAGGCAGGTCTGGCTTGAACTTGCCGGGCCACGCGACGCTGCACAGCTCAGTGGTGTAGGCGTGGCAGCCCGCGGTGGCCACAAAAGGCCTCGATTGGTGGAGAGCTTGGTCTTGTGGGTCCCCACGCGCTGCAGCTAGGAGCAGGGCGGGGTCTTGGCACGCCGGAGCTGGAGCAGGGTCGCGGCGCGCCGGAGCAGGGAGCGCCCTGGCAGCCCCTTGCGGCCGAGGAACTTCTTGGCAGCTCCGCTCTTGCTGCGCTGGCGCCTGACGGAGCGGGTTCCGCCCAGGGGCCAAGCGCCTTGGAGCCATGGCATCTTCTTGGAGGGGAGACGGCTGGTGCGCCTCTGGAGCTTCATTGCCCACGCGGGGCAGAGTGTGGCGCAGAGGGACGGACGGCGCGGAAGAGCCCCCTGCGGCGCGGACAAGCTCGGTGACGCGGTCGAGCCACTCTTCGTAGACGTCGTCGACGGGGCGGTAGAGCAGGAGCTCGTTTGCCGCGAGGAGCGGAGCTCGAGCCTCCAAGGGTGCGTGGAGCGCGCGGGATGAAGAACCGGCTGGAGCAAGTGATGGAGTAGCAGTGCGGCCATCTTGCCGCACGGACGGGTGCTAAGATGATGCTTCCTGCTCGCCCCCCGCCGGGCCGGTGGCTGCGTTGACGGCGGGCGACGGGGAACGACAAGGACGCCCACCGACAGGGGCCGTCTGGGCGACGCGAGAAGCGGTGGCGGCCCGGCGGTCGGCGTGGGCCCGACGAGCGTCGGACATGGATCCGACGGTCGGAGGAGAACAGAGTGGTGGAAGACAGATTCCGGCGCACCCCTACCTGGCGCGCCAAATGTCGGATTTCGGGTTCCGGCAGACCCTTAAGGTTCGAACACTGGGGTGCGCGCGGAAATCACGTCCTCAACCCCCCCGCCTCACAAAGATCTAAACTACTAAAAGAATCACACAAGAGACCCAAGATTTATACTGGTTCGGGCCACCATTGTGGTGTAATACCCTACTCTAGTGTGTGGTGGATGGATTGCCTCCTGGGGCTGGTGATGATGAACAATACAAGGAAGAACAGCCTCGCGAGGGTCTGTTCTTGGCTGGGGCGATGAACTGCTAGGAGGAGTTCAGTCGCCCTTCTCTCTCTCTCTCTCTCTCTCTCTCTCTCTGATTTTCGATCCCTGTGTGCCTTCCTACGGGAACCGAACGAACCAACTGCTCGACCCCCTGCTACGTGGGTGGCCGGTCCTATTTATAGGGGCCCTGGTCCTCTTCCCAAATATCGAGCGGGAAGGGAGCCAACAATGGTGGGCTAATTTCAAGGGGGACAACAAGTACATCCATCCTGACAAAAGGTGGTCTTCGCCTGCGAAAGGCTCTGCGGTGACGCCGCGCTGGGCTCCATGGTGACCTCCGTCTCGTAGTCCACTTGTTCCTGGTCTTGTCGCACCGAAACGGCAACCTTTGCCTGATGCCTCGGTACTCCACGGCTGCGCTTGCCCCCTTTGCACCAAAGAGGAAAGAAGGACGCTGCGCGCGCTGGCGCCCGCCTGGCACCCTCGATCGTCACGGCTTGCATCACTGGCACCTCGCGAGGCACCCCGCCTTGATATCTCCGTCTCCTCGCGAGCTAGCCTGAGGAGGCTGTGCT
This sequence comes from Triticum monococcum, assembly GCA_034509565.1. NCBI lineage: Eukaryota > Viridiplantae > Streptophyta > Magnoliopsida > Poales > Poaceae > Triticum > Triticum monococcum. The sequence continues at coordinate 395,093,090 of CM067845.1, read as the reverse complement.
TGAGGATGCGCCGTGTCGTCCGCCTCACGAGGCTTGGCCCCTCGCGAGGGTCTTGAGTCTTGTGCTTGATGAAGATGGGCCATGTTGGGCCCCCATTCGAGCCACGCCGCAGGCCGCAGGCAGGCAAGTCTGGGGATCCCCGTTCCCAAAACGCCGACAGGATTGTTAAAGAAAATATGGTAACATGCAAATATGGGCCCAAATTGAAAGAACTATACAACAGTTGAAATCGAAAGACAAAAATCTATAATTAAACAGATAGGGTAAACATGATGTCATGGAAATATGAGAGTAATAGAAAGAACAATACATCATTAATTTGCCTAATATAGAAAGAAGAGGGGGGAAATCCTCTTTGACGTATATAGTGCATGTGGCACCTTTTATCTAAATCTAGCAATATTTAGAATATGTTCAGGAAAGTAGGCCATGCCAACCGATTTAGGCCGAGATTGAACATACCGCGTGTGTCCTCAAGTTATCTGGTACGGTGAGATGGAATCTCTGGCGGAGGTCGCAAAGTCCTGAAGTGTTGGCGCACTGTACATTGTATGAATGAAAGAAAACCCTCAAATCAGCTCGAATAAAAATGAATTCATGGCGATTTCCGCCGGATGATTGAAGAAGGCAGATGAACTGGGATAAGAGATGAGATAATATCTCATTAAATTAGTTACCTTGTCATCCATGAGGAAGAACCCTCAGTACGGCAGATTCCCCAACTGAGCAGAGCTGGGTCGACCGCGAGCAGCATCGAGAAAGTCGATGGCGATAGGGAGCGGCAAGCGGAAGTGGCGAAATGCGGTGGGCTTTGCCGGCAGCCTGGCAGCGGCGGAAAGCATCGAGCTAAGTGTTTACGTCCACGATAGGCGATGTCCTGGCATAGACGCGGAGGAGCTTGTGCAGGTGTGAATGGGGAACGTACCGGAGTGGCCGAGGGGGTGGTGGGCGGGGTGAGGGTTTTTGTGACATGGGGGTGGTGAGGGTTTTCTTTTTTCTTTTTTGAATTGGGTGTTGAGGGTTTTCTTTCCAACAAAGAATTTTGGGGGCGACGGTTTGCTAGAGAGAACCGTGTGTGATTGACGCAGCAGGCAAAATGAAAGTCATTGCGCACGGTTCCAATTTTGGGAACTGTGTGTGATTGACGTACTACCTCCGTCCTGGTTTATGGGTCCCCCGTTGTAATTTTTACCAAAATTTGGCGAAATATTTAACATACTCAGACATAGATAATAAGCGTACATGTACATAAGCATAGTTCAACCAGAAGTTGTACATAGTTCAACTGCATTAAGCATACTCAAGCGTACATATATAGTTCGATCCATCCCACATCTCATCTCACAGGCCGGCACCATCCTGAAGCTTCTCCAGGTACTCGGCATACGCGTCGTGCACCACCGTGCGAGAATACTTCTGCTTGAAGGAGCCAACGGCCTGTCCTCTTGCATGCGCCATAACACTTAGATACGTGTCATGAAGCTTCTGGTTGCAAAATGGGCATCCATAACCGCCATTCCAGGTCTTAATACGCCTGTTATGCATTCCCGCATAAAGCTCCCTCAGGATTTGCCTGTTGTACCTCCTCTGGACATCTTCATCCTCGCTGTCCACATCGTCAGACATCACCTATACAAATAGTAAAACAAATTTGGCATCAAATCAATGATTACATGCTGTGAAATAGGATTAGGAATTTATGGCTATTTATTTATACATATCCAGAGGTTATGGTTCGATTTTTAAGCATAGCCATCTATGTATAGACCAATCTTGAAGAAAATAATGGCACAAACATACGTAGGTCATTGAAAATCAATTGTCAAGCCATGGCTAGGAATTATTAGCATGAACACTAACCCTAGTCGGATTACTAGAAGAAATCATTTTCACAAATGAAACAACTAATCACTTATCACCTGTACCATTCAAACAATCAATACACTACACGGATCTAATGAAACTTACTCAGATTTCATGGATTGGGAGAACATAACCATAGGATTTCTATTCCAAAAAGGGAGAGGCAGGACTAACCAGAGAAACCCTGTGATCTATTTGACACATAAATGGTTATAGATGACTAACCAGCCGTCCGTCGTCGTCGGAGTCGTCACTGGAGTCATCACCGGAGTGGTCGTCGGAGTCGGTGTGGAACTCCGCCTCCGGCTATGGAAGCTCGACGCCGTCGACGACGTCAGGGTGCAGTGATAACTCACTGGCAGTGACGGCAACCTCTGTCTCCATCTCCATGCCGTGCTCCGGTACTTTAGCAGCCCCGGCGTCACCACTCCCTCCGATGGGGCGCTTCGGCGGCATCCTCATACACTAACGACTTTGAGGACTGAGAGCGGCGTCGACGATGCAAGCAGAGAGAGAGAGAGGATTGTGTGTGCGTAGCGAGGATGGGGGGTGAGGCCGCTCGGGCGCACCATTAATATGGAGTAGTGGGAGTTGTGGGAGAGAGGCGGGCGGCGGTCAAACCGATGGCTCAGCCTGTGCACCGAACTGCTGGCATGCCTACCAAAGTTTCACACAGCTACTCGCACGCCTCCCGATGACACTGCGCAGCGAGCACGCCTTTGTGAATTCACACACCTGCACGCATGCCTCCCCATCTGCCTGCGCAGCGGACACGTCCCGTCAACTCACGCTTGCTCGCACGACACACGGGTCGCACGGCAGCATGTAGATTGTTTTTCTATTTGGATGATTAATGCTTCCGCTTTATTGCTTAACCGAAGCATGGCACGTATCCATTGTTGGTCTAACACTCATGGTTCGAATAAATAATATGTTTGGGATATTGGTTCCCAATTATTAATAATCTCCCATCTGTAATTAGATAAAGATTACATCAAAACTGGTCTCAAATTTGATAAAAAAAGTACAATGCCACTTTGTATTGGTGTCCATATGACAACATGATAAGTTTCATGAACTTCAAATAAGTTTTGGATGTAATAGAATTTAAAAATCAAGATTATCAATTTTTGAATTTTTTTGCACGGGGAGTAAACATGCACCCAATGAGACACATGTGTTTTTGCAATCCAGTTAGGTGAACCATCACGTGTGCATGTAGCTCAAATTTGATTTTTGCACATTATACCCGTAGAAAATCAATCAATCTATGTACTAAAACGTCTTAGTGATCTCTATGATTTTTTTTGAAATTAAAACGTCCCTCCTTTGGTAACATGTATGTTCACCACGACATAGTTAATTTAACATGCATCGTAATTGCGGTAGATTCGCGGTGCGTGTGTGGGTGTGTGCGTCTGGGGGTGGCAGGTGGCTCGCAATACAGTACGAGTTTTGAGCCACCGTGTGGGTTGGCCGTTTTGTTAGGCAGGCCGGTGCCACATTAGAGTCGTGAAATCATTATTTAAAACATTACAAACCCTGTCCACTACAAAAAAAGACACATCCGTGACATTTTGGCCCGAACAAATTTTTTTCTGTCATACTTATGACACTTCTATGACGATGATTGTGACAAAACCCGGCATCATCATAGATGTGGTGGGGTCCTACTTCTATGACAAACAATCATGACAGAAAATGGACTTTTCGTCTTGGGTGGGCTGGAGACGCAGCCGCATGACATTCTTTGGGCTGTCCATGACGAAAAAAATCATGGTAGAAGTGTGGGCGAGGAAAAGATCAGGGAGTTCCCGGTTACGGTGGCTGGTCGGCGGCTGAGCGATGCGCGTTTCTCTTGTACGTACGCGCGTGTGTGCGAGGCGTTGGGCTCCAACTAAACCTGAGCGAGGCGTTGGGCTCTAACTGAACCCGAGCGATTGCACTGCAGGCTACATGTTACTGAATCCGAGTGATCGATCGATCCCTTGCTATTAATTGAACCCGAGTGATTCCTTCGCTACTGCTGCTAACTGAAGCCGATCGAACACTGCTGCCCGTGGGGGGTTGGGTGAACAGGACCCTGTGGTTGTAGAGGCCATTGCCGCTGGATGAACAGTACCCCGATCGATCGAGCCGGTGGATGAACAGGACCCCGTGGAGGGCTGGTTGAACAGTAGCCGGTGGAGGGTGATACGTCCATTTTGCATCATGCTTTTATATCGATATTTATTGCATTATGGGCTGTTATTTCACATTATGTCACAGTACTTATGGCTACTCTCTCTTATTTTATAAGGTTTACATAAGGAGGGAGAATGTCGGCAGCTAGAATTCTGGGCTGGAAAAGGAGCAAATATTAGAGACCTATTCTGCACAACTCCAAAAGTCCTGAAACTCCACGGAATACCTTATAATAAATAATGAAAAATCCTTGCCAAAGATGAAGACCAGGGGGTCCACACCCTTTCCACGAGGGTGGGGGCATCCCCCCTAGGGCGCGCCCCCTACCTCGTGGGCCCCCTTGTGGCTCTCCGATGACCATCTTCTACTATATGAAGTCTTTCGTCGAGAAAAAACCTAGAAGCAACCTTTCGGGACAAAACTCCGCTGCCACGAGGCGGATCCTTGGGCGGAACCAATCTAGGGCTCCGGCAGAGCTGTTCTGCCGGGGAAACTTCCCTCCCGGAGGGGGAAATCATCGCCATCGTCATCACCAACGCTCCTCTCATCAGGAGAGGGCAATCTCCATCAACATCTTCATCAGCACCACCTCATCTCAAAAGCCTAGTTCATTTCTTGTATCCAATTCTTGTCTCCAAGTCCGGCATTGGTGCTAGTAGGTTGCTAGTAGTGTTAATTACTCCTTGTAGTTGATGCTAGTTGGTTTAATAGGTGGAAGATCATATGTTCAGATCCTCTATGCATATTATTACCCCTCTGATTATGAACATGAATATGCTTTGTGAGTAGTTACGTTTTTTCCTGAGGACAAGGGAGAAGTCTTACTATTTGTAGTCATGTGAATTTGGTATTCGTTTGATATTTTGATGGGATGTATGTTGTCTAGCCTCTAGTGGTGTTATGTGAACGTCGACTACATAACACTTCACCATTATTTGGGCCTAGAGGAAGGCATTGAGAAGTAATAAGTAGATGATGGGTTTCTAGAGTGACAGAAGCATAAACCCTAGTTTATGCGTTGCTTCGTAAGGGGCTGATTTGGATCCATATGTTTCATGCTATGGTTAGGTTTACCTTAATACTGTTGTTGTAGTTGCGGATGCTTGCAATAGAGGTTAATCATAAGTGGGATGCTTGTTCAAGTAAGAAGAACACCCAAGCACCGGTCCACCCACATGTCAAATTATCATAGTACCGATAGCGAATCATATGAACGTGATGAAAACTAGCTTGACGATATTCCCATGTGTCCTCGGGAGCGCTTTTCCTTATATAAGAGTTTGTCCAGGATTGTCCTTTGCTACAAAAAGGATTGGGCCACCTTGTTGCACTTCATTTACTTTTGTTACTTGTTGCTCGTTACAAATTATCTTATCACAAAACTATCTGTTACCACTTATTTCAATACTTGTAGAGAATACCTTGCTGAAAACCGCTTATCATTTCCTTCCGCACCTCGTTGGGTTCGACACTCTTACTTATTGAAAGGACTATGATAGATCGCCTATACTTGTGGGTCATCAAGGCTCTTTTCTGGCGCCCTTGCCGGGGAGTGAAGCGCCTTTGGTAGGTGGAATTTGGTAAGGAAAATTTATGTAGTGTGGTGAAATTTACTCTCACTTGTTACTATGGAAAGTAATCCTCTGAGGGGCTTGTTCGGGGTATCTTCACCCCGACCAGTAGAGCAAAGAGTTTCTCCTCAACCTACTGAACCTATTGAAAATGAAATTCCTTATGAGTATCCTTTGGGTATGATAGAAAAACTGCTAGCTAATCCTTTTACAGGAGATGGAACAAAGCATCCTAATGAACACCTAATATATGTGGATGAAGTTTGTGGATTATTTAAGCTTGTAGGTATACCCGATGATGTTGCTAAGAAGAAGGTCTTCCCTTTATCTTTGAAGGGAGACACATTGACATGCTATAGGCTATGTGATGATACGAGATCATGGAACTATAGAAGATTGAAATTGGAATTTCATCAAAAGTATTACCCTATCCATCTTGTTCATCATGACCGCGATTATATATATAATTTTTGGCCTCGCGAAGGAGAAAGCATCGCTCAAGCTTGAGGGAGGCTTAAATCAATGTTATATTCATGCCCCAATCATGAGCTCCCAAGAGAAACAATTCTTCAAAAAATTTATGCTCGGCTTTCTGACAATAATCGCACCATGCTCGATACTTCTTGTGCTGGCTCTTTTATGATGAAGACTATTGGATTTAGATGGGATTTATTGGATAGAATTAAACGCAACTCTAAAGATTGGGATCTCGACAAAGGTAAGGAGTCAGGAATGACACCTAAGTTTGATTGTGTCAAATCTTTTATGGATACCGATACTTTCCATAAGTTTAGCACTAAATATGGACTTGATTCTGAGATAGTAGCTTCTTTCTGTGAATCTTTTGCTACTTATGTTGATCTCCCTAAGGAGAAGTGGTTTAAATATCATCCTCCCATAGAAGTAATAGTAGTTGCACCTATTAAAGTTGAAGAAAAGACTGCCACTTATAATGATCCTATTGTTCCTACTTGTTCTGTTCAGAAACCACCTTTCCCTGTTAGGATAAAGGATCATGCTAAAGCTTCAACTGTGGTTCGTAAAAGCAATATTAAAACATATACACCTCCTGAGCAAGTTAAAGTTGAACCTAATATTGCTATTGTTAAAGATCTCTTGTCTGATAATATAGATGGGCATGTTATTTAGTTCTGTAATGAAACTGCCAGAATTGCTAAACCCCGTGATACAGATAAACCTAGACCTGTGGTAGGCTTGCCTGTTATTTCTGTTAAAATAGGAGATCATTGTTATCATGGCGTATGTGATATGGGTGCTAGTGCTAGTGCAATACCTATTGACTTATACAAAGAAATTATGCATGACATTGCACCCGTTGAGTTAGAAGAAATTGATGTCACTATTAAACTTGCTAATAGAGATACTATTTCACCAATGGGAATTGTTAGAGATGTTGAAGTCTTGTGTGGGAAAACTAAATATCCTGCTGATTTTCTTGTTCTTGGTTCCCCACAAGATAGCTTTTGTCCCATTATATTTGGTAGACCCTTCTTGAATACTGTTAATGCTACCATAGGTTGCACAAGGGATGTTGTTACTACCGGCTTAGATGATATGACTCATGAGTTTACTTTCTCTAAATTTAGTAAACAACACCGTGAAGAAGAATTGCCTAGTAAGGATGAAATTATTGGTCTTGCTTCTATTGCCGTACCTCCTAGTGATCCTTTAGAAGAAGAGTTGCTAGACCATGAGAATGATATGTTTATGAATGAAAGAAGGGAAACAGATGAAGTATTCTTTAAACAGGAACCTATTCTGAAATACAATTTGCTTGTTGAAATCCTAGGGGATCCCCCTCCACCTAAGGGTGATCCCGTGTTTGAGCTTAAACCGTTGCCTGATAATCTTAAATATGCTTATCTTGATGAAAAGAAGATATATCCTGTTATTATTAGTGCTAACCTTTCAGAGCATGAAGAAGAATGATTATTCAAAAGTCTGAAGAAGCACCGTGCTGCTATTGGATATACTCTTGATGATCTTAAGGGCATTAGTCCCACTCTATGTCAACATAAAATAAATTTGGAAGCAGATGCCAAACCAGTTCGTGATCCTCAACGACGTCTGAATCCTAAAATAAAGGAAGTGGTAAGAGAAGAAATACTAAAGCTTCTGAAGGCAGGTATAATTTATCCCGTTGTTGAAAGTCAGCGGGTAAGTCCTGTTCATTGTGTCCCTAAGAAGGGAGGTATTACTGTTGTTCCTAATGATAAAGATGAATTGATTCCACATATAATTATTACAGGTTATAGGATGGTAATTGATTTCTGCAAATTAAATAAGGCTACTAAGAAAGATCATTACCCCTTACCTTTTGTCGATCAAATGCTATAAAGATTATGCAAACATACACATTACTGCTTTCTAGATGGTTATTCTGGTTTCTCTCAAATACCTGTGTCGGCTAAAGATCAATCAAATACTACTTTTACATGACCTTTTGGTACTTTTGCTTATAGACGTATGCCTTTTGGTTTATGTAATGCACCTGCTACCTTTCAAAGATTCATGATGGCTATATTCTCTGACTTTTGTGAAAAGATTTGTGAGGTTTTCATGGACGAGTTTTCCGTCTATGGCTCTTCTTTTGATGATTGCTTGAGCAATCTTGATCGAGTTTTGCAGAGATGTGAAGAAACTAATCTTGTCTTGAATTGGGAAAAGTGCCACTTTATGGTTAATGAGGGTATTGTCTTGGGGCATAAAGTTTCTGAAAGAGGTATTGAAGTTGATAAAGCCAAGGTTGATGCTATTGAAAAGATGCCATGTCCCAAGGACATCAAAGGTATAAGAAGTTTCCTTGGTCACGCCGGATTTTATAGGAGGTTTATTAAGGACTTCTCAAAAATTTCTTGGCCTCTGACTAATTTATTACAAAAAGATATATCATTTGTCTTTGATGATTATTGTGTAGAAGCATTTGAAATACTTAAGAAGAGTATCCTGATTGGAATTTACCCTTTGAAATTATGTGTGATGCTAGCGATTATCCTGTAGGTGATGTTCTAGGGCAAAGAGTTGATAAGAAATTAAATGTTATCCATTATGCTAGTAAGACTCTAGACAATGCTCAAAGAAATTATGCTACTACTGAAAAAGAACTTTTAGCATTTGTATTTGCTTGTCATAAGTTCATACCTTATATTGTTGATTCTAAAGTAACTATCCACACTGATCATGCTACTATTAAATATCTTATGGAGAAGAAAGATCCTAGACCTAGACTTATTAGATGGGTTCTCTTGCTACAAGAATTTGATTTACATATTTTTGATAGAAGAGGAGCTGAGAACCCCGTTGCAGACAACTTATCTAGGTTAGAGAATGTTCTTGATGACCCACTACCTATTCATGATAGCTTTCCTGATGAACAATTAAAAGTCATAAGTACTTCTCGTAGTACCCCTTGGTATGCTGATTGTGCTAATTACATAGTTGCTAAATTTATACAACCTAGCTTCACATACCAACAAAAGAAAAAGTTCTTCTATGATTTGAGACATTACTTTTGGGATGACCCACATCTTTATAAAGAAGGACTAGATGGTGTTATTAGGCGTTGTGTACCTGAGCATGAACATGAACATATCCTACGCAAGTGCCACTCCGAAACTTATGGAGGACACCATGCGGGAGATAGAACTGCACATAAGGTATTGCAATCCGGTTTTTATTGGCCTACTCTCTTCAAGGATGCCCGTAAGTTTGTCCTATCTTGTGATGAATGTCAAAGAATTGGTAATATTAGTAGACGTCAAGAAATGCCTATGAATTATTCACTTGTTATTTAACCATTTGATGTTTGGGGCTTTGATTATATGGGACCTTTTCCCGCCTCTAATGGATATACACATATTTTAGTTGCTGTTGATTATGTTACTAAGTGGGTCGAAGCTATTCCAACTAGTAGTGCTGATCATAACACTTCTATTAAAATGCTTAAAGAAGTTATTTTTCCGAGGTTTGGAGTCCCTAGATATTTAATGACTGATGGTGGTTCACATTTTATTCATGGTGCTTTCCGTAAAATGCTTGCTAAATATGATGTAAATCATAGAATTGCATCTCCGTATCATCCACAGTCTAGTGGTCAAGTAGAATTGAGTAATAGAGAACTCAAATTAATTTTGCAAAAGACTGTGAATTGGTCTAGAAAGAATTGGTCCAAGAAACTTGATGATGCATTATGGGCCTATAGAACTGCCTATAAAAATCCTATGGGTATGTCTCCGTATAAAACGGTATATGGAAAAGCATGTCACTTACCTCTCGAACTAGAACATAAGGCATATTGGGCTATTAAAGAGCTCAACTATGATTTCAAACTTGCCGGTGAAAAGAGGTTATTTGATATTAGCTCACTTGATGAATGGAGAACCCAAGCTTATGAAAATGCCAAGTTGTTTAAAGAAAAGGTTAAAAGATGGCATGACAAAAGGATACAAAAGCGTGAGTTTAATGTAGGTGATTATGTATTGCTATACAACTCTCATTTAAGATTTTTTGCAGGAAAACTTCTCTCTAAATGGGAAGGCCCCTATGTTATCGAGGAGGTCTATCATTCTGGTGCAATAAAAATCAACATCTTCGAAGGCACAAATCCGAAGGTGGTAAACTGTCAGAGAATTAAACATTATATCTCAGGTAATCCCATAAATATTGAAATCAATATTATTGAAACCGTAACCTCGCAGGAATACATAAGGGACACTTTCCAGAATGTTTCAGACTCCAAAAAGGAATAGGTATGTGGTACGGTAAGTAAACCGACTCCAAAACAATTTTTAAGGCAACATTTCTCTGTTTTGGAATATTTAGAAAAATAGAAAATTAAGTAGCAGTCCGGGAAGGACACGAGGGCCCCACGAGGGTGGATGGCGCGCCCTACCCCCTGGGCGTGTGTAACACCCCAGATGTAACTTACCCAATATGTACTCCAACTCTTGCCGTTTCCGGCTTTAAGTTATTTTATTTTCTCGGGTTCGGGTCTTTGTGTCCGTGTGTTGTTATGATTGTCTTTCATCTCATTTCATGTCATCATGTGCATTGCATTTGCATACGTGTTCATCTCATGCATCCGAGCATTTTCCCCGTTGTCCGTTTTGCATTCCGGCGCTTCGTTCTCCCCCGGTGGTCATTTCTAGCTTTCTTTCGTTTGTGGGGATTAAACATTTCCGGATTGGACCGAGACTTGCCAAGCGGCCTTGGCTTACTACCGGTAGACCGCCTGTCAAGTTTGGTACCATTTGGACTTCGTTTGATGCTCCAACGGTTAACGAGGGACCGAAATGGCCTCGTGTGTGTTGCAGCCCAACACCCCACCAAGTTGGCCCAAAACCCACCTAACTCTGCTCCATCATCTAGAGCGTTCGATCACGATCGCGTGGCCGAAAACCGCACCTCATTTGGACTCTCCTAGCTCCCTCTATGCCTATATAAAGACCCCCCATTCCAAATCTCGGATCCCCTTCCTCTAACCCTAAAAATCCGCTCGCACCGCGCCAGACATGTTCGATCCGGCCGGACAAGCCGCCGCTGCCGCCAGCGGCCACTGAGGCGCCGCCACCTATCGCCACCACGTCGCCCACCACCGCGGCCCGCGGGAGCCCGGAGCCGGCACCCCCGGCCCAAGCCGCATCCAATCCACCGCCACCTTCTCCTACCTCGCCGCCTCGCCGTGCCGCCACTCTCCCTTATTGCCGGCCGCCGTGCTCCGCCCCGCCGCCTCACGTCCTCCTCGCGCCGCCGCCCGGTGCCGGCCGCCGCCTCCATCGCGCCGCCCCGCACCTGCCTCCACCCGGCGCCGGCCGCCACCGCCGCGGGCTGACCCCGGGCCGCCCGGCCTCGCCTCTCCCTCATCTTCCCGCCGATGAACCGAGCTCGCCGGAGCTACAGTGCTCGCCGGAACCGCCTCGTTTTGCATGTCGGGTCAAACCCTAGATCCGGAGGTTCAATTTTTCTTCTAAGTCCTCAAAATCGCAGATCCATTTGCTCATGTTCATAGCATCGTATCTCCTCATCCGTAGATCTGATTTGGGAAGATAGCATATCAAATTGTTTGTCTCAGAGAGTACATCATTTCATTTCATTGCATCATTTTCATTTGAGTTCATCTTGATGCCCGAAATGCTGTTAGAAGGAGGCTACTTGAGATAATTGTCAGATCTGCTACTCCATTTAGCTATTTGTCATTTTTGCCATGATTTTTGTGTGCATGATATGCCCTGATGCTCTACATATGTTTTGTTAAGGGTTTTGTCATCTTTCCAGAGGTGCAACCCATGTATTTTTGTGATGTGTGTGGTGACTAGCACAAGCTTGCAAAGTGAGGCACTTGATATTTCTGTTTTCAGGGACTTAGCATTTCCACTAAGTCCTTGAGCTGTTTAGTTCATGATGCCATATGTTCATGTTGTTTCCTAGTGATCCGTGCCTCTTTTGAGGAAGATCAGTGATGTTTTGTTAATCTTGTAGTGCTCTATCCATCAATGTCTTTGTTTGCATTTATGGAGCACCCTAGCTTGAGTCAATCGAGCTCTACTTTTGCTACTTTGTGAATCTGGGCAGATTGTCAACTTGTTTGCAATTTTGCCGAGGATGTTGTAGTTGATCCGTGCATGCTGTGCTATTGTTCTTGCCATGTCCATCTTGCATTTTGTGTATTCTTGTTGTATGTATGCTTAGCTTATCATGACTTGCTCCGTAGTGAGTGCATCGAGCTCGTAAACATGCCTACTTGAGATTTGTTTCAGCATGCTCCAGTTTTCACTAAGTCTGAAAACTGATTATGTTTTTGCCATGTTCACATGCTTGCAAATGTATTTTGTGATCCCTTTTGGCCCAAGGTCACTAAGGGACTTTTGTTAAGATCTTTGAGTAGCTCCGTGCCATGCTTTCCTTTGTCATGTTCAGGTCCTATAGCATGTAGTTTTGTTGCTCCGAAGAGTGCTACCTGATCTGAAATTCCAGAGAAGTGTTTATTTCACTAAGTCTGAGATCTGTTTACCATATGCATTTTTGCCATGCTTGTTTGAACCTGTTAATGGATGAATTGGCCGTAGCTCAGTGCTAGACTTTTCTTAAGCATCTTGAATGCATCCCTGCCATGTATTTTGTTGTCATGTTTGGGTGCTGTAGCATGTTCATCTCATTGCATTTAGTTGGCTACTTGCTGTAAATCGCAGAACGTGGCCATATTTGAATCGCTTGCCATTTCCAAACCGTAACTCCGATTCCGGTGATCTTTATATCGTTTTCAAGCGATTTCATCTCATATTTCCAGTGTCACACTTGGTTTTCCAAGTTGAGGCCAGGATCTTGCATTTCCTGTCAAATCTTGCATATGCATCCCGTATCGCATCCCGCATAGCATACCATGTTTGCATCCTCTTGTTTGATCCTTGCACGTGGTTGATTGTGTTCTTGTTTGCTTGTTTGTCTTGTTTGGGTAGAGCCGGGAGACGAGTTCACTAACGAGGAGCCCGTTGAGTTTGCTTTCGAGGATCCAGTCAACTCTGACAACTTTGCAGGCAAGATGATCATACCCTCGAAATCACTACTATCTTTGCTATGCTAGCTTGCTCGCTCTTTTGCTATGCCAATGCTACGATGCCTACCACTTGCTTTCAAGCCTCCCAAATTGCCATGTTCAGCCTCTAACCCACCATGTCCTTGCACACCGTTGATTGGCTATGTTACCGCTTTGCTCAGCCCCTCTTATAGCGTTGCTAGTTGCAGGTGAAGATTGGAGACTGTTCCTTGTTGGAACATTTATTTACTTGTTGGGATATCATTATATTGCCTTGTTATCTTAATGCATCTATATACTTGGTAAAGGGTGGAAGGCTCAGCCTCTCGCCTAGTGTTTTGTTCCACTCATGCCGCCCTAGTTTCCATCATATCGGTGTTATGTCCCCGGATTTTGCGTTCCTTACGCGGTTGGGTTATAATGGGAACCCCTTGATAGTTCGACTTGATTAAAGCTTTTCCAGCAATGCCCAACCTTGGTTTTACCATTTGCCACCTAGCCTCTTTTTCCCTTGGGTTTCCGGAGCCCGTGGGTCATCTTATTTTAAACCCCCCTGGGCCAGTGCTCCTCTGAGTGTTGGTCCGACCGAGTAGACTGCGGGGCCACCTCGGGGCAACTTGAGGGTTGGTTTTACTCGTAGGATGTCTCATCTGAGTGTGCCTTGAGAATGAGATATGTGCAGCTCCTATCAGGATTTGTCGGCACATTCGGGCGGTGTTGCTGGTCTAGTTTTAACCTGTCGAAATGTCTTGAAGAACCGAGGTACCGAGTCTGACCGGAACGTCTCGGGAGGAGGTCTATTCCTTCGTTGACCGTGAGAGTTTGTCATGGGCTAAGTTGGGACTCCCCTGCAGGGATTTGAACTTTCGAAAGCCGTGCCCGCAGTTATGGGCAGATGGGAATTTGTTAATGTTCGGTTGTAGATAACTTAAACATTAACTTAATTAAAATGAATCAACTGTGTGAGTTACCGTGATGGCCTCTTCTCGGCGGAGTCCGGGAAGTGGACACGGTGTTGGAGTAATGTTTGCCGCAGGATTGCCCTCTTTAGTTATGCGTTCGCGCTTTGCCTTCTCTTCTTGCTATCTTTTGCGAATAGGATAGCCACCATATATGCTAGTCGCTTGCTGCAGCTCCACATATATTTACATTGCCTTACCTATTAAGCTTAAATAGTCTTGATCGCGAGGGTGCGAGATTGCTGAGTCCCTGTGGCTCACAGATTACTATTACACTAGATGCAGGGCCTGATGATACAGCTCCAGATGGCGCGCTTGAGCTCAAGTGGGAGTTCGACGAGGACTCTCAGCGTTACTATGTTTCTTTTCCTGATAATCAGTAGTGGTGCCCAGTTGGGGTGATCAGGACCGTGTCGCATGTTGGGTTGTCTTTTATTTTGGCGCCGTAGTCGGGCCATGAGTGTTTGAATGATGTAATGTTATTTATGTACTTGATTGACGTGGCGAGTGTAAGCCAACTATGTTATCTCCCCTTTATTAATTATATTACTTGGGATGTTTGTGAAGATTGCCTAACTTGCGACATATGCCTTCAATGCGATTATGCCTCTAAGTCCTGCCTCGACACGTGGGAGATATAGTCGCATCGAGGATGTTACAAGTTGGTAATCAGAGCCTTCCCCGACCTTAGGAGCCCCCACTGATTGATCGTTTTTAGCGGCCGAGTTGTGTCTAGAAAAATGTTTTGAGTCATCTAGGAATTATATATCGGAGAGTTTAGGAATTCTTTTTACTTCCCAGTCTCCTCATTGTTGGGGAACGCAGTAATTTCTAAAATTTTCCTACGCACACGCAAGATCATGGTGATGCACAGCAACGAGAGGGGAGAGTGTGGTCTACGTACCAACGCAGACCGACTGCGGAAGCGATCACACAACGCAGAGGAAGTAGTCGTACGTCTTCTTCCTGATCCGACCGATCCAAGCACCGTTACTCCGGCACCTCCGAGTTCTTAGCACACGTTCAGCTCGATGACGTTCCTCGGGCTCCGATCCAGCAAAGCGTCGAGGAAGAGTTCCGTCAGCACGACGGCGTGGTGACGATCTTGATGTACTACCGACGCAGGGCTTCGCCTAAGCACTGTAACGGTATGATCGAGGTGGAATTTGGTGGCAGGGGGCACCGCACACGGCTAAGGAACGATCTCAAGGATCAACTTGTGTGTCTTGGGGTGCCCCCTGCCCCCGTATATAAAGGTTGGAGGGAGGGGGGCTGGCCGGCCAAAGAGGTGTAGGCGCAGGAGGAGTCCTACTCCTACCGGGAGTAGGACTCCCCCCTCCAATCCTAGTCCAACTAGGAAACCTTCAAAGGGGAGAGAGAGAGAGGTGGCCGGCCCCTCTCCTAGTCCTAATAGGACTAGGGAGAGGGGGGGAGGCGCAGCCCTATGTGGGCTGCCCTCTCACCTTTCCACTAAGGCCCATGTTGGCCCATTTGGCTCCCGGGGGGTTCCGGTAACCCTCCCGGTAATCCGGTAAAATCCCGATTTCACCCGGAACACTTCCGATGTCCAAACATAGGCTTCCAATATATCAATCTTTACGTCTCGACCATTTCGAGACTCCTCGTCATGTCCGTGATCTCATCTGGGACTCCGAACAACCTTCGGTACATCAAAATGCATAAACTCATAATAACTGTCATCGTAACGTTAAGCGTGCGGACCCTACGGTTCGAGAACAATGTAGACATGACCAAGACACGTCTCCGGTCAATAACCAATAGCGGGACCTGGATGCCCATATTGGCTCCTACATATTCTACGAAGATCTTTATCGGTCAGACCGCATAACAACATACGTTGTTCCCTTTGTCATCGGTATGTTACTTGCTCGAGATTCGATCGTCGGTATCCAATACCTAGTTCAATCTCGTTACCGGCAAGTCTCTTTACTCGTTCCGTAATACATCATCTCACAACTAACTTATTAGTTGCAGTGCTTGCAAGGCTTATGTGATGTGCATTACCGAGAGGGCCCAGAGATACCTCTCCGACAATCGGAGTGACAGACCCTAATCTCGAAATACGCCAACCCAACATCTACCATTGGAGACACCTGTGGTACTCCTTTATAATCACCCAGTTACGTTGTGACGTTTGGTAGTACCCAAAGTGTTCCTCCGGTAAACGGGAGTTGCATAATCTCATAGTTATAGGAACATGTATAAGTCATGAAGAAAGCAATAGCAACATACTAAACGATCGGGTGCTAAGCTAATGGAATGGGTCATGTCAATCAGATCATTCTACTAATGATGTGACCTCGTTAATCAAATAACAACTCCTTGTTCATGGTTAGGAAACATAACCATCTTTGATTAACGAGCTAGTCTAGTAGAGGCATACTAGTGACACTCTGTTGGTCTATGTATTCACACATGTATTATGTTTCCGGTTAATACAATTCTAGCATGAATAATAAACATTTATCATGATATAAGGAAATAAATAATAACTTTATTATTTCCTCTAGGGCATATTTCCTTCAGTCTCCCACTTGCACTAGAGTCAATAATCTAGTTCACATCGCCATGTGATTTAACAGCAATAGTTCACATCACCATGTGATTAACACCCATGGTTCACATCGTCATGTGACCAACACTCAAAGGGTTTACTAGAGTCAATAATCTAGTTCACATCTCTATGTGATTAACACCCAAAGAGTACTAAGGTGTGATCATGTTTTGCTTGTGGGATAATTTTAGTCGACGGGTCTGTCATATTCAGATCCGTAAGTATTTTGCAAGTTCTATGTCTACAATGCTCTACACGGAGCTACTCTAGCTAATTGCTCCCACTTTCAATATGTATCCAGATTGAGACTTAGAATTATCTGGATCAGTGTCAAAAACTTGCATCGACGTAAACCTTTACGATGAACCTTTTTGTCACGTCCATAATCGAGAAACATATCCTTATTTCACTAAGGATAATTCTGACCGCTGTCCAGTGATCTACTCCTAGATCACTATTGTACTCCCTTGCTAAATCAGTGCAGGGTATACAATAGATCTGGTACACAGCATGACATACTTTATAGAACCTATGGCCAAGGCATAGGGAATGACTTTCATTCTCTTTCTTTCTTCTGCCGTGGTCGGGCTTTGAGTCTTTACTCAACTTCACACCTTGTAACACAGGCAAGAAACCTTTTCTTTGACTGTTCCATTTTGAACTACTTCAAAATCTTGTCAAGGTATGTACTTATTGAAAAACTTATCAAGCGTCTTGATCTATCTCTATAGATCTTGAAGCTCAATATGTAAGCAGCTTTATCGAAGTCTTTCTTTGAAAAACTCCTTTCAAACACTCCTTTATGCCTTACAGAATAATTCTACATTATTTCCGATCAACAATATGTCATTCACATATACTTATCAGAAATGCTGTAGTGCTCCCACCCACTTTCTTGTAAATACAGGCTTCACCGCAAGTCTGTATAAAACTATATGCTTTGATCAACTTATCAAAGCGTATATTCCAAGTCCGAGATGCTTGCACCAGTCCACAGATGGATCGCTGGAGCTTGCACATTTTGTTAGCACCTTTCGGATTGACAAAACCTTCTAGTTGCATCACATACAACTCTTCTTTAATAGATCCATTAAGGAATGCAGTTTTGTTTATCCATTTGCCAGATTTCATAAAATGCGGCAATTGCTAACATGATTCGGACAGACTTAAGCATAGATACGAGTGAGAAAAAACTCATCGTAGTCAACACCTTGAACTTGTCGAAAACCTTTTGCGACAATTCTAGCTTTGTAGATAGTAACACTACTATCAGCATCCGTCTTCCTCTTGAAGATCCATTTATTTTCTATTGCTTGCCGATCATCAGGCAAGTCAACCAAAGTCCATACTTTGTTCTCATACATGGATCATATCTCAGATTTCATGGCTTCAAGCCACTTTGCGGAATCTGGGCTCACCATCGCTTCTTCATACTTCGTAGGTTCATCATGATCTAGTAGCATGACTTCCAGAAAAGGATTACCGTACCACTCTGGCGCGGATCTTACTCTGGTTGATCTACGAGGTTCAGTAGTATCTTGTTCTGAAGTTTCATGATCATCATCATTAGCTTCCTCACTAACTGGTGTAGGTGTCACAGAAACAGTTTTCTGTGATGTGCTACTTTCCAACAAGGGAGCAGGTACAGTTACCTCGTCAAGTTCTACTTTCCTCCCACTCACTTCTTTCGAGAGAAATTCCTTCTCCAGAAAATTTCCGAATTTTAGCAACAAAAGTCTTGCCTTCGGATCTGTGATAGAAGGTGTATCCAATAGTTTCCTTTGGATATCCTATGAAGACGCACTTCTCCGATTTGAGTTTGAGCTTATCAGGATGAAACCTTTTCATATAAGCATCACAACCCCAAACTTTAAGAAACAACAGCTTAGGTTTCTTGCCAAACCATAGTTCACACGGTGTCGTCTCAACGGATTTATATGGTGCCCTATTTAACGTGAATGCAGCTGTCTCTAATGCATGACCCCAAAAACGATAGTGGTAAATCGGTAAGAAACATCATATTTTGCACTATATCCAATAAAGTACGGTTATGACGTTCGGACACACCATTATGCTGTGGTGTTCCAGGTGGCGTGAGTAGTGAAACTATTTCACATTGTTTTTAACTGAAGACCAAACTCGTAACTCAAATACTCTTCTCTATGATCAGATCATAGAAACTTTATTTTCTTGTTACGATGATTTTTCACTTCATTCTAAATTTCTTTGAACTTTTCAAATGTTTCAGACTTATGTTTCATCAAGTAGATATACTCATATCTGCTCAAATCATCTGTGAAGATCAGAAAATAATGATACCTGTCGCGAGCCTCAATATTCATCGGACCACATACATCAGTATGTATGATTTCCAACAAATCTTTTGCTTGCTCCATTGTTCCGAAGAACGGCGTTTTAGTCATCTTGCCGAAAAGGCATGGTTTACAAGCATCAAGTGATTCATAATCAAGTGATTCCGAAAGCCCATCAGCATGGAGTTTCTTCATGCGCTTTACACCAATATGACCTAAACGGTAGTGCCACGAATAAGTTGCACTATCATTATTAACTTTGCATCTTTTGGTTTCAATAATATGAATATGTGTGTTATTAAGATCGAGATCCAATGAACTGTTTTCATTGGGTGTTTAACCATATTAGGTTTTATTCATGTAAACAGAACAACAATTTATTCTCTTACTTAAATGAATAACCGTATTACAATAAACATGATCAAATCATATTCATGTTCAACGCAAACACCAAATAACACTTATTTAGGTTCAACACTAATCCCGAAATTATAGGGAGTGTGCGATGATGATCATATCAATCTTGGAACCACTTCCAGTACACATCGTCACTTCACCCTTAACTAGTCTCTGTTTATTCTGCAACTCCCGTTTCGAGTTACTAATCTTAGCAACTGAACTAGTATCAAATACTGAGGGTTTGCTATAAACACTAGTAAAGTACACATCAATAACATGTATATCAAATATACTTATGTTCACTTTGCCATCTTTCTTATCCGCCAATCACTTGGGGTAGTTCCGCTTCCAGTGACCAGTCCCTTTGCAGTAGAAGCACTTAGTCTCAGGCTTAGGATCAGACTTGGGCTTCTTCACTTGAGCAGCAACTTGCTTGCCGTTCTTCTTGAAGTTCCCCTTCTTCCCTTTGCCCTTTTTCTTGAAACTAGTGGTCTTGTCAACCATCAACACTTGATGTTTTTCTTGATTTCTACCTTCGTTGATTTCAGCATCACGAAGAGCTTGGGAGTTGTTTCTGTTATCCCTTGCATATTATAGTTCATCACGAAGTTCTACTAACTTGGTGATGGTGGCTAGAGAATTCTGTCAATCACTATCTTATCTGGAAGATTAACTCCCACTTGATTCAAGCGATTGTAGTACCCAGACAATCTGAGCACATGCTCACTAGTTGAGCGATTCTCCTCCATCTTTTAGCTATAGAACTTGTTGGAGACTTCATATCTCTCAACTCGGGTATTTGCTTGAAATATTAACTTCAACTCCTGGAACATCTCATATGGTCCATGACGTTCAAAACGTCTTTGAAGTCCCGATTCTAAGCCATTAAGCATGGTGCACTAAACTATCAAGTAGTCATCATATTGAGCTAGCCAAACATTCATAACGTCTGCATCTGCTCCTGCAATAGGTCTGTCACCTAGCGGTGCATCAAGGACATAATTCTTCTGTGCAGCAATGAGGATAAACCTCAGATCACGGATCCAATCCGCATCATTGCTACTAACATCTTTCAACACAATTTTCTCTAGGAACATATCAAAATAAACACAAGGAAGCAACAACGCGAGCTATTGATCTACAACATAATTTGCAAAATACTACCAGGACTAAGTTCATGATAATTTTTAAGTTCAGTTAATCAAATTACTTAGGAACTCCCACTTAGATAGACATCCCTCTAATCCTCTAAGTGATCACGTGATCCAAATCAACTAAACCATAACCGATCATCACGTGAGATGGAGTAGTTTTCAATGGTGAACATCAATATGTTGATCATATCTACTATATGATTCACGCTCGACCTTTCGGTCTCCGTGTTCCGAGGCCATATCTGTATATGCTTGGCTCGTCAAGTATAACCTGAGTATTCCGCGTGTGCAACTGTTTTGCACCCGTTGTATTTGAACGTAGAGCCTATCACACCCGATCATCACGTGGTGTCTCAGCACGAAGAACTTTTGCAACGGTGCATACTCAGGGAGAACACTTCTTGATAATTTAGTGAGAGATCATCTTATAATGCTACCGTCAATCAAAGCAAGATAAGATGCATAAAAGGATAAACATCACATGCAATCAATATAAGTGATATGATATGGCCATCATCATCTTGTGCTTTGTGATCTCCATCTCCGAAGCACTGTCATGATCACCATCGTCACCGGCGCGACACCTTGATCTCCATCGTAGCATCGTTGTCGTCTCGCCAATCTTATGCTTCCACGGCTATCACTACCGCTTAGTAATTAAGTAAAGCATTACATCGCGATTGCATTGCATACAATAAAGCGACAACCATATGGCTCCTGCCAGTTGCCGATAACTCGGTTACAAAACATGATCATCTCATACAATAAAATCAGCATCATGCCTTGACCATATCACATCACAACATGCCCTGCAAAAACAAGTTAGACGTCCTCTACTTTGTTGTTGCAAGTTTTACGTGGCTGCTACGGGCTTAAGTAAGAACTCATCTCACCTACGCATCAAAACCACAACGATAGTTCGTCAAATAGACTCCGTTTTAACCTTCTCAAGGACCGGGCGTAGTCACACTTGGTTCAACTAAAGTTGGAGAGACAGTCTTCCGCAAGCCATCTGTGTGCATAACACGTCGAGGGAACCGGTCTCGCGTAAGAGTACGCGTAAGGTTGGTCCGGATCGTCTCGTCCAACAATACCGCCGAACCAAAGTATGACATGCTGGTAGGCAGTATGACTTGTATCGCCCACAACTCACTTGTGTTCTACTCGTGCAAATAACATCAAACCATAAAAACCTAGGCTCTGATACCACTGTTGGGGAACGCAGTAATTTCTAAAATTTTCCTACGCACACGCAAGATCATGGTGATGCACAGCAACGAGAGGGGAGAGTGTGGTCTACGTACCAACGCAGACCGACTGCGGAAGCGATCACACAACGTAGAGGAAGTAGTCGTACGTCTTCTTCCCGATCCGACCGATCCAAGCACCGTTACTCCGGCACCTCCGAGTTCTTAGCACACGTTCAGCTCGATGATGTTCCTCGGGCTCCGATCCAGCAAAGCGTCGAGGAAGAGTTCCGTCAGCACGACGGCGTGGTGACGATCTTGATGTACTACCGACGCAGGGCTTCGCCTAAGCACTGTAACGGTATGATCGAGGTGGAATTTGGTGGCAGGGGGCACCGCACACGGCTAAGGAACGATCTCAAGGATCAACTTGTGTGTCTTGGGGTGCCCCCTGCCCCCGTATATAAAGGTTGGAGGGAGGGGGGCTGGCCGGCCAAAGAGGTGTAGGCGCAGGAGGAGTCCTACTCCTACCGGGAGTAGGACTCCCCCCTCCAATCCTAGTCCAACTAGGAAACCTTCAAAGGGGAGAGAGAGAGAGGTGGCCGGCCCCTCTCCTAGTCCTAATAGGACTAGGGAGAGGGGGGGAGGCGCAGCCCTATGTGGGCTGCCCTCTCACCTTTCCACTAAGGCCCATGTTGGCCCATTTGGCTCCCGGGGGGTTCCGGTAACCCTCCCGGTAATCCGGTAAAATCCCGATTTCACCCGGAACACTTCCGATGTCCAAACATAGGCTTCCAATATATCAATCTTTACGTCTCGACCATTTCGAGACTCCTCGTCATGTCCGTGATCTCATCCGGGACTCCGAACAACCTTCGGTACATCAAAATGCATAAACTCATAATAACTGTCATTGTAACGTTAAGCGTGCGGACCCTACGGTTCGAGAACAATGTAGACATGACCAAGACACGTCTCCGGTCAATAACCAATAGCGGGACCTGGATGCCCATATTGGCTCCTACATATTCTACGAAGATCTTTATCGGTCAGACCGCATAACAACATACGTTGTTCCCTTTGTCATCGGTATGTTACTTGCTCGAGATTCGATCGTCGGTATCCAATACCTAGTTCAATCTCGTTACCGGCAAGTCTCTTTACTCGTTCCGTAATACATCATCTCACAACTAACTTATTAGTTGCAGTGCTTGCAAGGCTTATGTGATGTGCATTACCGAGAGGGCCCAGAGATACCTCTCCGACAATCGGAGTGACAAACCCTAATCTCGAAATACGCCAACCCAACATCTACCATTGGAGACACCTGTGGTACTCCTTTATAATCACCCAGTTACGTTGTGACGTTTGGTAGTACCCAAAGTGTTCCTCCGGTAAACGGGAGTTGCATAATCTCATAGTTATAGGAACATGTATAAGTCATGAAGAAAGCAATAGCAACATACTAAACGATCGGGTGCTAAGCTAATGGAATGGGTCATGTCAATCAGATCATTCTACTAATGATGTGACCTCGTTAATCAAATAACAACTCCTTGTTCATGGTTAGGAAACATAACCATCTTTGATTAACGAGCTAGTCTAGTAGAGGCATACTAGTGACACTCTGTTGGTCTATGTATTCACACATGTATTATGTTTCCGGTTAATACAATTCTAGCATGAATAATAAACATTTATCATGATATAAGGAAATAAATAATAACTTTATTATTGCCTCTAGGGCATATTTCCTTCACTCATCGCTCTGGTAAGGCTTCCTGACGTAGAGTTTTGACTCTTCTCTTCTCAAATTTCACTAATTTTTTTTAGGATCACGCGGGTATCTTGGAATCGTTCCGATGGTTTTATGATGAGAACATTGTCTTGGTGCCTCCTATCAGGGGTTTTGTGGAAGTGTCCCGGGGAGTTGAGCTCTGAGGTGTTGTCGTCATAATTTTATCGTTGCAGTTCTGGAATACCTGAGTTTAGTACGCTGACATTGAAAATCTCTTTTATGCAGTTTGTTAGTGAGATAACCTCGACGCCACCCAGTACTGGGGCGGGAGTTCGGGAGTATCGCCATAACTTGTATAACAGATGTTTTTTCAAGGTTGAGGTAGATGGTTTCCGAAGTTTTTCTTGGTTATGTGTTGAAGGATGGATACAGCTGGATGTAGGATTTGCTAGATTTGGGTGAGATATTATGCTTCCCCTATATCCCCAACACCTGATTGCATAACCGGAAAGGTTCGGGAGTTTCATAGGTGGGAATTCTTGTAGCTCTAGTTCTTCTTCCACGGATATTGGTTTGAGATTGGGATTTCTTACCGATTATTCGTTCTTGATCCGTACCTTGTTGATTTATTTCTTCTACCTTAATTCTACGTGGCTTCTCAATTTATGGATATGTGACCATTTCAAGAGGAATGCATTCGTTCATTTTGTTCGGATGTGAAGACTTTATGTTGCAATTTTCATTCCGTTGGATTCAGCTTCATTTTATCTGTCTATGTGCTAACGGTGGTCAACCTCTTCAGGATGGCTCCCGCTAAGAGCACCAGTCAGAATCAGAACCAGAATCAAGATCCGCCACCACCTCCACCTCCTCCGGAGGCATGGCAAGCTGTGATGGCCGCAACCAATGCAAACACGCAGTTGATCATGCAAATTCTTCAAGAGTGCAATCAAGGCAACCAAGGGAATCAAGGCAACAATCAGAATCACTTTGCTACACTCAACCAGTTCCTTGCTAACGGGCCAAAGACTTTTAGCAATTGTGTTGAGGCAACCGATGCTGACGATTGGCTTGTGGATCTGTCCAAGCATTTTGAGTGCAGTAACGTCAGGCCTGAGGATTTTGTCAAGTTCGCTTCCTTCCAACTCAAAGTCCAAGCCGTAGAGTGGTTCCAGCAGTACAAGGATTCCAGAGGTGGACGTGTGATCACTTGGGATGAATTTCGTCAAGATTTCCGAGCTCATCACATCCCTCAGAGTGTGACTGAAAGCAAGCGTGAGGAATTCCGCAACCTGAAGCAAGGCTCTTTGTCTGTCTGTGACTACAACAAGTTGTTCCAGAAGCTCGCCCGCTTTGCCAAGCAGGACGTACCTAATGAGAAGAGCATGATATACCAGTTCAGGGGTGGTCTCAGAGAAGAAATTCAGCTAGCTCTTGTTCTCTTTGAGCCCTTGAGGTACGATGAGTTCTACAACATGGCACTGAAGCAAGAGGCCGCTCAACTGAGGTGTGATGCTTCCAAGAAGCGAGTCAGAGACACTACTCCTTCTTCCTCTACTCAAGTGGCCAAGCAGCAGAAGTATTGGCTTCCTCCTCCTCCGTTCCATCAGCCGTATCAGCAGAAGAGCAAAGGTGGCAGTGGTTCTTCCCACCCACCCAACCCTGGCTTTCAGAACAAGACTTCGTCTCAAGCTCCAAGCTCGAGTGCTCCGTACCAACGTCCGCTTTCAGAGGTCATGTGCAACAAGTGCCAACAGAAGGGTCACTATGCCAACAACTATTTCAACCAGAGGCGTCTTCCTCCTCCTCCTCCTGTGAGATTGGCAAGTACAGCTGTGGTCAAGCATAACCCCAAGCACGCCAAGGTCAACTTCATGAACGCAGCTCAGGCAGAGGATTCGTCAGATGTCATCATGGGTAACCTTCCTGTTAACGATGTTCCCGCAAAAGTACTTTTTGATACTGGTGCATCGCATTCTTTCTTGTCATGCCCGTTTGCATCGAAGCACAATGTTGATACTGAGATCATGCCCAGAGTCATGCAAGTTGTTTCTCCCGGCAAGCTTTTGACTTCTAGTTTGGTTGCTCCCGATATCTCTATCACGTTGGGCAACTACAAGTTTCTCTCTTCTCCAGTGGTTCTTGGTAAATCGGATATTGATCTTATTCTCAGAATGGATTGGCTTTCTAAGCACAAGGTGCATCTTGATTGTGCAGCCAGGCAGATTCAATTGACTCATTCGTCTGAGGATGTAATTTTTTTTTCCGCTCGTGATGATACAATCCGTCTATTTTCTCTCAATGAGAAGGGTGAACTGGATGCTATCTCGTAGATTCCAGTCGTTTGCGAATATCAAGACGTCTTTCCAGAAGAGCTTCCAGGAATGCCTCCGCACCGGCCAGTTGAATTCGTCATCGATCTTGAGCCTGGTACGGAACCTGTTTGCAAGCGTCCTTACAAGCTCGGACCCGAAGAGTTGAAGGAGCTGAAGAAGCAACTCGATGTTCAAGAAAGAATGGGTCTCATCCGGCCTAGTTCTTCTCCATGGGGTTGTGGTGTTCTTTTTGTGAAGAAGAAGGATGGAACGGACCGACTTTGTGTTGATTACCGTCCATTGAACAAGAAGACCATCAACAACAAATACCCACTTCCCAACATCAACGAGCTCTTCGAACAACTCAAAGGTGCTCGAGTATTCTCCAAGCTTGATCTCCATATGGGTTATCATCAGATTCGAATCCGTGAGCAAGATATTCCCAAGACAGCTTTCAGGACAAGCTATGGTTCATATGAATACACTATCATGTCTTTTGGCCTCGTCAACGCTCCTCCGACGTTCTCTTGAATGATGAACTTCATCTTCAACGCCTACACCAATGACTTCATTTTTGTCTATCTCGACGACATTCTGGTTTTCTTGAAGAACAAGGAAGATCATGCCAAGCACTTGCGTTTGGTTATTGACAACCTGAGGGAACACCAGTTCTACGCCAAGTTCTCCAAGTGTGAATTTTGACTCGATGAGGTTCTTTATCTTGGTCATATCATCTCTGCCAAGGGCATTGCCATGAATCCTGAGAAGGTGTCTGCAATTGTGAATTGGGAACCTCCTCAGAACGTGAAGCAACTCCGTAGCTTCCTCGGTCTCGCAAGCTACTGCCAAAGATTCGTTGAGAACTTTTCTAAGATCGCGAAACCTCTCTCAAATCTGCTCCAGAAGCACATCAAAGTACGTTTGGTCTCCGGAGTGTGACATTGCTTTCAACACTTTGAAATTGAAATTGATCACTGCTCCAGTTCTGACTCCGCCTGATGAATCCAAACCGTACAAGGTGTTTTGTGATGCCTCTCTCCAAAGTCTCGGTGCAGTATTGATGCAAGAGAAGAAAGTTGTTGCGTTTACATCTCGCCAGTTGAAGCCCAATGAGAAGAATTACCCCACTCATGATCTCGAGTTGGCGGCAATTGTGCATGCTCTTTTGACTTGGAGACATCTCTTATTGGGAAGAAAAGCGGACATTTTCACTGACCACAAGAGTCTCAAGTACATCTTCACTCAGCCTAATCTCAACCTCAGGCAAACTCGATGGGTCGAAATGATTCAAGAGTATAATCCGAGTATCGAGTATACTCCAAGCAAGGCCAATGTGATTGCTGACGCATTGAGCAGGAAGGCTTATTGCAACAGTCTGATTCTAAAGCCTTATCAACCCGAGCTTTGTGAAGCTTTCCGCAAACTTAATCTGCAAGTTGTTCCTCAAGGTTTCCTCGCCAATCTTCAAGTCTCTCCTACCTTGGAAGACCAGATTCGCCAAGCCCAGCTTCTTGATGCTATGGTGAAAAAGGTGAAGATTGGATTGCCAAGAGTCAACCCAAGTACAAGTGCTACCGCCTTGATGACAAGGATACTCTCTTCTTCGAGGATCGTATTGTTGTGCCCAAAGGTGAACTTCGTAAAGTGATCATGAACGAGGCTCACAATTCTCTCCTCTCCATCCACCCTGGGAGCACGAAGATGTATCAGGACCTCAAGAAGGCTTATTGGTGGACTCAAATGAAGCGCGAGATTGCTCAGTTCGTGAATGAGTGTGATGTCTGGAGAAGAGTGAAGGCAGAACACCAAAGGCCAGCTGGTCTCCTCCAACCTCTTGCCATTCCCGAATGGAAGTTTGACCACATTGAAATGGACTTCGTGACTGGGTTTCCAAAGTCCAAGTGTGGCAATGATGCTATATTCGTTGTCATCGACAAACTCACCAAAGTGGCTCACTTCATGCCTATCAAAGAGTCAATCACTGCAGCTCAATTGGCGGAACTCTATACCTCTCGGATTGTCTCTCTGCACGGTATTCCTCAAGTGATCTCTTGAGACCGTGGCAACATCTTTACCTCCAAGTTTTGGGATTCTTTTCAGAAGACCATGGGCACCAACATCCGCTTCAGCACAGCTTTCCATCCTCAAACTAGCGGTCAAGTCGAGCGTGTCAACCAGATTCTTGAAGATATGCTCAGGGCTTGTGTGATCTCCTTCGGCATGAAGTGGGAGGATTTTCTTCCTTATGCTGAATTCTCCTACAACAACAGTTTTCAAGCAAGTTCAGGCAAGGCCCCATTTGAAATTCTGTATGGCAGGAAGTGCCGTACCCCTCTCAACTGGTCTGAAACCGGTGAACGTCAGCTTTTGGGAGATGACTTAATCACAGAGGCAGAAGAAATGTGCAAAGTCATTCGAGATAACCTCAAAGCAGCCCAATCCCGTCAGAAGAGCTACTATGATAGTAAGCACCGTGA
Organism: Triticum monococcum; assembly: GCA_034509565.1. NCBI lineage: Eukaryota > Viridiplantae > Streptophyta > Magnoliopsida > Poales > Poaceae > Triticum > Triticum monococcum. The sequence continues at coordinate 395,064,804 of CM067845.1, read as the reverse complement.
TTTGGCTTTCGAGATCGGAGATCATGTTTACCTCCGCGTCTCTCCTATGAAAGGGACTCGTCGCTTCGGTATCAAAGGGAAGCTTGCCCCCAGATACGTGGGACCTTTCAAGATTGTCAGCAAGAGAGGCGACCTCGCCTATTAACTCGAGCTTCCTTCAAAATTTGCAAATGTTCATGATGTGTTCCATGTCTCTCAGCTCCGAAAGTGCTTCAAGACTCCTGACCGCACCGTCAACTTCGAGGACATTGAGCTCCAAGAAGATCTCTCCTATCGTGAGCACCCCGTTGCTATCCTTGAAGAGACTGAACGCAAGACTCGCAACAAGTCGATCAAGTTCCTCAAAGTCAAGTGGTCACACCATTCCGACCGTGAAGCTACCTGGGAACGCGAGGATCACCTCCGTTCTGAGTACCCGGCGTTCTTTCAGTCCTAGATCTCGGGACGAGATCCTTTCATAGTGGTGGAGTGTTGTAACACCCCGGATGTAACATACCCAATATGTACTCCAACTCTTGCCGTTTCCGGCTTTAAGTTATTTTATTTTCTCGGGTTCGGGTCTTTGTCTCCGTGTGTTGTTATCGTTGTCTTGCATCTCATTTCATGTCATCATGTGCATTGCATTTGCATACGTGTTCATCTCATGCATCCGAGCATTTTACCCGTTGTCCGTTTTGCATTCCGGCGCTTCGTTCTCCTCCGGTGGTCATTTCTAGCTTTCTTTCGTGTGTCGGGATTAAACATTTCCGTATTGGACCGAGACTTGCCAAGCGGCCTTGGTTTACTACCGGTAGACCGCCTGTCAAGTTTCATACCATTTGGACTTCATTTGATGCTCCAACGGCTAACTGAGGGACCGAAAAGGCCTCGTGTGTGTTGCAACCCAACACCCCTCCAAGTTGTCCCCAAACCCACCTAACTCTGCTCCATCATCTAGAGCGTTCGATCACGATCGCGTGGCCGAAAACCGCAGCTCATTTGGACTCTCCTAGCTCCCTCTATGCCTATATAAAGACCCCCCATTCCAAATCTCGGATCCCCTTCCTCTAACCCTAAAAATCCGCTCGCACCGCGCCGGACATGTCCGATCCGGCCGGACAAGCCGCTGCCGCCGCCTGCGGCCACTGAGGCGCCGCCACCTGTCGCCACCACGTCGCCCACCACCGCGGCCCGCGGGAGCCCGGAGCCGGCCCCCCCCGGCCCAAGCCGCATCCGATCCACCGCCGCCTTCTCCTACCTCGCTGCCTTGCCACGCCGCCACTCTCCCTCATCGCCGGCGCCGTGCTCCGCCCTGCCGCCTTGCGTCCTCCTCGCGCCGCCGCCCGGTGCCAGCCGCCACCTCCATCGCGCCGCCCCGTGCCTGCCTCCACCCGGCGCCGGCTGCCGCCGCCGAGGGCTGACCACGCGCCGCCCGGCCTCGCCTCTCCCTCATCTTCCCGCCGACGAAACGAGCTCGCCGGAGCTACAGTGCTTGCCGGAACCGCCTCGTTTTGCGTGCCGGGTCAAACCCTAGATCCGAAGTTTCAATTTTTCTTCTAAGTCCTCGAAATCGCAGATCCATGTGCTCATGTTCATAGCATCGTATCTACTCATCCGTAGATCCGATTTGGGCATATAACATATCAAATTGTTCGCCACAGAGAGTACATCATTTCATTCCATTGCATCATTTTCATTTGAGTTCATCTTGAGGCCCGAAATGCTGTTAGAAGGAGGCTACTTGAGATAATTGTCAGATCTGCTACTCCATTTAGCTATTTGTCATTTTTGCCATGATTTTTGTGTGCATGATATGCCCTGATGCTCCACATATGTTTTGTTAAGAGTTTTGTCATCTTTCAAGAGGTGCAACCCATGTATTTTTGTGATGTGTGTGGTGACTAGCACAAGCTTGCAAAGTGAGGCACTTGATATTTCTGTTTTCAGGGACTTAGCATTTCCACTAAGTCCTTGAGCTGTTTAGTTCATGATGCCATATGTTCATGTTGTTTTCTAGTGATCCGTGCCTCTTTTGAGGAAGATCAGTGAAAGTGCGTTATATCGACTAGAGGGGGGGTGAATAGGCGATTTTTATGAAAGTCCTCAAAACGTGGAAGTTATGAAGACAAACAGAATAGACAAGCCTATCACTATGCAGCGGAAGTTAGATTACACAAGGCAAGCCATGGTCAAGTATTCAATATAGTGAAAGCACAGTGACAAACAGCTTCAGTGTAATAAGGATCAGGTAGGAAGAAGTTATGAAGCCAAATAAATCATACAGTTAAGTTGTGAAGACAGAAGATAAAGCAAGCATGCAATGGCTTCACAGTGTGTAACGGTAAGTAAAAAGAGGTGAAGATGAAACCAGTGACACGCTGAAGACAATGATTTGTTGGACCAGTTCCAGTTGCTGTGACAACTGTACGTCAGGTTGGAGCGGCTAGGTATTTAAACCAAAGGACACACAGTCCCGGACACCCAGTCCTGAACACGCAGCTCAGGACACCCAGTCCTCACCGTTTTCTCCTTGAGCTAAGGTCACACAGACCTCGCCCAATCACTCTGGTAAGTCTTCTAGGTAGACTCCCAAACCTTCATAGACTTCGTTCACCGGCAATCCACAATTTCTCTTGGATGCTCAGAACGTGACGCCTAACCGGCTGGAGGATGCACAGTCCTCAAGTGTAATAAGTCTTCAGATCACTCAGACAAGAAGACTTAAGTGATGCCCAATTTACTCTGGCACTGGGTGGTTAGAGCTTTTCTCCTCGCTAGGAATTTTCTCTCAAAGGCTTCGAGGTGGGTTGCTCTCAAACGACAAAAGCCGTGCACTGAAATCTGAGCAGCCAACCGTTTATGGTTGTAGGGGTGGACTATTTATAGCCACTTGGCAACCCGACCTGATTTGTCTGAAATGACCCTGGGTCACTAAGGAACTGACACGTGTACCAACGGCCGGATTTCAAACTCACACGGCAACTTTACTTGGGCTACAAGTAAAGCTGACTTGTCTGACTCTGGACAAGATTTTCTCTCATAGTCTTCACTCGAAGACACAAGATTTGAATTAGGCATCACTTCAGTCATCCTGACTGGTTCTCTTGGACCCCACTTAACAGTATGGTGGTTCCTATGACACAACATAAATGAAGTAAAACTACGAAGGATCTAAGTCTTCGAGTTCCATAAGCTTCATAGGGAGTCTTCACATGTCATTGTCTTCAATATGAATATCTTCATAAACCACCATTGTCTTCAATGTCTTCATACATTTTTAGGGGTTATCTCTGGTAGTGAAACCGAATCAATGAGGGACTTCTACCTGTGTTATCCTGCAATTCTCACAAACACATTAGTCCCTCAACTAGGTTTGTCGTCAATACTCCAAAACCAACTAGGGGTGGCACTAGATGCACTTACAATCTCCCCCTTTTTGGTGATTGATGACAAACTAGTTGAAGTTTTCAACGGGGAATATAATTTGTGAAATTGTAAAGGAATTGTCTTCATAAGCTGCAAGGGCTACCCCTGAAGATGTGCATATAAGTAATTTGCTTCTGGAACGCAAATGCACATGGCAGGTTGTACTTGTGGAAATCCACTTCAACTTATGATGACAATCCACCATGCATGTAAGAGTATATGAAGAGAATGACATGCATAATGAAAAATGGACGTCTGCGAAATGATATAAGTGCGGAAATTATCGTCGTACATGCGGAATTTATCTTCGCAAAAACATGGTGGCAAACAAGTAGCAGACGACCATCAAGTTTAAGTGTTACAACTCAAAGAACCAAATGTAGCAAAACGAGATTTGTAAGCATGAAGCAAAATGTAGCAAAATATAAAGCACCCGCCCTTATTGACCCGCTTGAAGACTATAAACATCATATGCTTCTCCCCCTTTTGTCAGTGATGACCAAAAAGGTTTGAAGACATAGAGTTTTCTACGCGTTCCCGAGCGCAGCAGGGTCGGTGGAGGCGTTTGGTGGTGCTGAAGAGCTTGGTGCAGGGTCGACGCGCGCTGAAGGAGGTGGTGGTGATGTAGCGTCGTCTTCTTCCTCAATGATTCTTGCAATCACGGTGGCAGCAGAGGAAGAGAACTCAGAATCTTCAAGGGATGGAGTTCTGCGCAGCACAGCTCTTCTGGGGGGTGTGGAGTCAAACTTGAATCTCTCTCTGAAGCCATCCTCTTGAAGTTCAGCTTTAGTGCACATCATGGCGAGGCCTTTCCAAGTGCGGCGACAGGTTTCGTGTGAGACGAAGGCATTCTTGGTGGCCAGATTTCTGATGCGATTGACGTCTTGCATGATACTTCTCATCTGCCTCTTGAGCTAGTCGTGATGCCTATCTTGCTTTTGGTGTAGAGCCACAAGAAGTTCTCGGTCATTTAGTGCACGAGCGTGTTTCTTGGGTCTCGGTGCAGCTGTGCTGTCAGTGGCTTCAGTTGATGCAGGGGCACGTGTGGTGCCAGCCATTGGATACACTCTTGAGACGGCTTCAACACCTTCATCATTCTGAGTGAAGCTCTGGTGTTCTGCATTCTGAAGACTTAATGGTTGCTTGGCAGGCTCAGGATATATTGCTTCAGTAGAAGTGTCCACATCGGGTAAGAAGATCCTATGGTTGCGGGCTGAGGGCTGATAGGAGATGGCAGAGTGAAGCTTGATCAGCCTCATAACCCAAGGAGCATAAAACTTCAAACCAAAGAGATCTGATCCAGACGCTACAAGTTGGCGGATAAAGAGATCCTGTGCGTTGAAGCATTTGCCATGCAGGATACAGAAGATGAGAGTCTTCATTGCACCTTCAACCTTGGCATATGGAGAGTGCCCCTTAATGGGCCATAGAGTCCGCCTGACGATGTGATATATGGTTCTGGGCAGGTACTCTAAGTCTTCAACAAAGAACTCAGTTGGATAAGGTGCATCATGAGGCATTGGCTTCATCATTGAGAGCATCTGACTCATATTTGGCTCAGGCCGCTGGAATATGCTCGCAATTTCTTCAGCATGGAGTTGGCAGCCTTCTTCGAAGAGTTCGCCAGGAGTGGGTAGGCCGGTAAGCTCAATGATATCGAATGCATTAGCTTCATGGTGGACATTGCCGGTCATCCACTCCAGGACCCAAGTCTTCGGATCTCTGTTATAGCCTTTGATATGCAGGGTGGCATAGAACTGGAGCAGAAGCTCTTCATTCCAGTGCTCTTCATCGGTGATAAACGGCAGCAGACCCACTTGCTTGAAGCAATCCAGTGCTTCTTCCAGACCAGGCAGACCAGCAACAGCTTCAACCTCAAGGCGCTGGTGAGGAAAGATGCGGCCTTGGTTGTATAGGATGCATGAATAATTGCTGCGTTGTGGGTAGCTCCAGAACCTATCTGATACAATCCGTTCCCTTGAGTAAGGGTTCGTGGAGCTGTTGAAGAACGTGTTATCTGCCCTGAAGCTGTTGATGTTGAAGGAGCCAGGAGCTGATGCAGGACCTGGGAACCTTGGCAGTCGTGGGATCGGCTTCTGGACCTGGGGCCTGTTCGCAACATGATAGTTGAATTGTGGACCGGCAGCAGACTCAGGCACAGAAGGTTCAGGTGCAGTAGCTTCAGTGTCTCTTGAAGCTGTTGTTGGGAAGGGCTCCACAATTGCTTCAGTGTTGGTTGTGGCAGCCTCAACGTTTTCAGCCTCAACACGTGTAGTGAGAGGGACGGATTCAGGTACGTTCTCCCGGAAAACTGCTTCTTGTTAGTGCGGGGGAGATGGAGCTTGAGGTTCTTCTTCAATATCTTCGGCAGATGCAGCCGGAATGTTGTCAGCAGCCTGAGCCCTTGGCCCTTTGCGAAGCCTACGGAATGTAGGCGACGCCGGTGGAGTTGCAGTGGGCTGGGGCTCATTATCTTCCTCCTGTGGGCGATCTGCCCACGATGCATCTTGTGTGATTGGTGTCAATGGATGACCAATGCTGATCATTTCGCTTGTCTCAAGATGAGGAAGGGCTGTATCATCTTGTACATTGTCTTGGAGACCAATGTCTTCAGCAGCGTTGGGGTCAGCTGCTGGAATGTCTTCAGCTTGCGGAGCCTCTGTGAGAGCAGGCTCATGCACTGTCAACTGATGATCTTCGTCAGGATAGCGGACGGAGAGGGGTTCGACTATCAAGGGCTCTGTGGGAGCAGCCCGAGATTTCTTGGTCTTGCGCTTCTTGATGGTGGGGTCAGAAGCAGAGGCTTCAGAGTGTTTCCTCTTCCTAGCTTCAGCCTCTGCAGTCCGTGTCTTCTTGAGCTCAGAGGCGGTTGATCGACTCTTTGGCTTCGAGCCAGTCGTAGCATTAGGGAAGACAATCGGAACAGGTTCTTGCCTTGGTGCCTCTGGTTCAGCCACAGCAGGCTTCTTCTTTTTCTTTGCGGCCATCCTGGGGTCGATGCCGGGACGCCCAAGTGCCTTGCGCTTCTCGGCCTCATTGTAGGCCTGCACACAACGATCAGCTAGAGTCTTCATTCGCTCCCGCGAACCCTGAGCTTCTGCACGTTTCTTCAGAAAGTTTTCCTTTAGCTCGTGCAGCATGATCTTGAAGTCCTTGACTTCTTGGACGCTGAGCCTGGCCATATTCTGCTTGAACTGAGCCTTTTCATAATCAATTTTCTGCTTCAGTTCAATAATGCGCTGGGCAATTGCAAGTTCTGAAGCAATAGCGCCTTGGAAGGCGACGCTGAGGCCAATGGGCAGCTGCAGATCATCGAAGCTAATATTTGGTGTAGCAAACCACTCATCGATGAAGTTGTGGATGATTGCTACATCAAACAAAGGAAGATTGTTGAAGATTTCAGCCTCCTCCTTGCTCTTGATGAGCTGCTCAAGAGCGTCATCTCCAAGATCTTCGTCGCTGGACAGACAATGGTTTCGCTGCGCAGAATGGCAGCAGCTGCGAGCTCTTTGCCTGTGTGTGGCTGTGGCTTCTTGGCTTCTTGGGGCTTGGAGACTCGTGATAAGTCTTCAGACTGCACACTGGTTTCAGGAGGTGCAGTTGCCAATGGCTTTGCTCTAGAGATTTTGGGAGAAGCGGCTGGCTTTGAAGCTTTTGTCTTCTTCGTCTGCTCCGGCTTCAGTGCAGCAGGAGCGTCATCAGACTCAGTGTCTGCTGGAGGGTCGTTCACGGCAGTCCCTTGGACTAGAATGCGAGTGATGAGGCCTGCGAGATTGGCATACTGCCCGATGATATTGGGATTGGCGTCGCGTGTGCCATCCACCCTTGGTTTAGAGGGACCAGGGTTGAAGTCCAACCCCAGCTCCTTCTTGTTTTGCTTCGCAGAGTTCTGAGCAAATTGGAAGTTGCGCTTGAACAGATTGTCATCGTGACACCATAGAAGTGATGACGGATGTGCTTCAGCTGGCTGTGGTCCTCTGACCATGCATGGATAGAAGCCTTGAGCAATGGCTTCGTCTCTGGACCGGGGTACGAGATTTTGGTACAATACGTCTCGCCACGGTCTTTTGATGGTGCACTTTTCTGCATATTCCTGAGTGACGAAGCGGTATTGGAACCACTGCTCTGCCCAATAGCGTCGAATCCATTGGATTCGTGTCTTGCGCTGACCGTAGCTCTCTTCAGGATCAGTTTTGTACATTTCTGCCAATTCACCAGGCAAATCTTTGGACGTTTCACCACGTCTCTATCTGCCTCCTTTCCTTGCTGGTTTTTCTGCTGCCATGAAGCTTAACTTGGAAGGCTTCAAAGCGTTCAAGGGCTTCAACGGTTCTCTTTTGCTGGACCAACAGGAACTGGCTTCAGTAGAATTGATGTGACGCTGTAAGAACTCTGCAAATTAATGCAGACTATGAGAACCAAAAGATTCTCCCACGTACATGTACCTGTGACAGCATTAAGGTGCGAGGGAAGGGGAAGAGGTCATATGCATTCTCAGAAGATTTTGAAGATAAATCAGTTTAGAAGATATTGACCTCATCATGCGAAGACATTCACCTATAGAAAAGAAGTTGGTTCCAGATTTGTACGAACCCATAGATCAGTACAAGTGAGGAATCTAACTACTTCACGATGCACAAGTGAATATTCTAGGCAAGTTATGAGATGCAGATTGAGAGAGATGTAACGTGTGAGAGATGAAACTCCTTATGGCAGTAGGTGACTGAACTATGGGATCGAAAGAGGCTGCAAAAAGAGGTTTTATTTACCACACTTGGAACTGCTAGATGAAGTGGGAGTTGAGGCCGAGCAGTTTGATCCTCCGTGCCCTAACTTGGTGACGGAAGATACCTACGGCGACGGCGGAGAGAGTGATGTCCGCGGTCGGCATGAAAATGGCGTCGGAGAGGTTGCGGCAGTGAAGCGCTTCGTCGCCGGCGTCGTCGAGAGCTAGCGGTGGCGCTAGGGTTCGTGCGAGGGTGGAAGAAGAGATAATGACCGCAGTGAATCGTGTATTTATAGGGATAGAGGCGGCACTACGCTATTACTCAGGTGCCCCTGGCGATTCGCATCTGAACAACATGTGGCCATCATGCGGTATTTTGGGGGCAGTTCCACATCCCACGCACGCCTTGATTGTCGGGTGTCGTTCCTACTTCTCCGGATGTCTTGTTGATGAAAAAGCATTGAAAACGGTTTTAAAGTTTGTCTCTGTGTCTTCTGCTGACAAGGATGTAGTGAAGACATTCGACAGTTTCAATAGAATGCATACGACTTGGAGAGATAGAGTTTGAGGTAGGTAGCATGGAGAGGTTAGGGTCTGATAACATTCACTTAGTTCAAAAGATTCAAACAAGAAGACATAGCTATAAGTGAATGCTGTAGAGGACAGAACACTAGGACATATATATATATATATATATATATAATTAACGCAGTGAAGATGATCATGAAGACAAATTGATTGAAGCCAAACCAAATGTGAAGACATTGCGAGGTAACGCCATGAGGGAAACACTTCAAATAGAACGTTTGGTGGTGGCGTTACCCACCGTATAGGAAGTATTAGACTTAGACACGGCGCACAATTATCGTGGCGCTCCGAAGTCAAATTCCATGTTAATGTATTCACACTTAGAATGTATGTCTTCATTGATTGAAGATATACGTTACTTCGTGTGTTGCACATCTAAGTCATCAGCATGCATAAGTGTTAGGATGTGTGCCTGATCACAAGACATTTGAGGATTCCAAGATATTTAGCTCACACCGTAACTTGCAAAATCTCTTCTCATCCAAGGGCTTGGTGAAGATATCTGCCAATTGCTCTTCAGTGTTGACGTGTATGATATCAATATCTTCCTTTGCAACATGATCTCTGAGAAAATGATGACGAATTTCAATGTGCTTTGTCTTCGAGTGCTGAACTGGGTTGTTGGCGATCTTGATGGCGCTTTCGTTGTCGCAGTAAAGTGGCACTTCCTTCAGATGAATGCCATAATCCTTGAGGGTTTGCTTCATCCATAGAAGCTGAGCGCAGCAGGATCTAGCAGCAATGTATTCAGATTCAGCAGTGGAGAGAGATACACAGTTCTGCTTCTTTGAAGACCAACATACAAGTGATCGGCCCAGAAAGTGACATGTGCCTGATGTGGACTTCCGATCAACCTTGTCACCAGCGTAATCAGCATCAGAGAATCCAACCAGATCAAACTCTGAGCCCTTTGGATACCATAACCCTAGAGTTGGGGTGTGAGCCAAATATCGAAGAATTCGCTTCACTGCTAAGTGATGCGACTCCTTTGGTGCCGCTTGGAATCGAGCACACATGCAAACACTAAGCATAATATCTGGCCTAGATGCACATAAATAAAGCAAAGAACCAATCATGGAGCAGTATACCTTTTGATCGTACTCTTTACCATTGTCGTCAGGACCCAGATGATGTTTGGCTGGCATTGGTGTTGTGAAACCTTTGCAGTCTTGCATACCGAACTTCTTCAGGCAATCTTTGAGATACTTCTCTTGAGATATGAAGATGCCATTGCGTTGTTGCCGTATCTGAAGACCGAGGAAGAATTTCAGCTCCCCCATCATAGACATCTGATATTGCTCTTGCATCATATATCCGAACTCCTCACTATACTTCTGATTGGTGCAGCCGAAGATAATATCATCCACATATATTTGGCACACAAACAGTTCACCATCATATGTCTTCGTGAAGAGAGTGGGATCTAGGGAGCCAGGTATGAAGCCTTTGCTCTTCAGGAAGTATTTGAGTGTGTCATACCAGGCCCGAGGGGCTTGTTTGAGGCCATATAGTGCCTTATTGAGCTTGTAAACCATGTCAGGACGTTTTGGATCTTCAAACCCAGGTGGTTGTGCAACATACACTTCTTCTTCAATCTTGCCATTGAGAAAGGCACTCTTCACAGCCATTTGATACAAAAGTATGTTATGATGATTTGCATAGGCCAGCAGTATACGGATGGCTTCAAGTCTGGCCACAGGAGCAAATGTTTCATCGAAGTCAATGCCTTCCACTTGAGTATATCCTTGGGCAACGAGACGAGATTTGTTTCTGACAACTTGACCATGCTCATCTTGCTTGTTGTGGTATATCCATTTGGTGCCTATTATGTTATGCTTCCGTGGATCAGGACGCTTAACCAATTCCCATACATTGTTCAGCTCAAACTGATGAAGCTCTTCTTGCATTGCTTGAATCCACTCAGGTTCCATAAAAGCTTCTTCTACTTTCTTGGGTTCTATGATTGAAATGAATGCGAAGTGTCCGCAGAAATTTTCCAGTTGAGTTGCCCTTGAACGAGTCAGTGGACCAGGTGCATTGATGCTATCAATTATTCTGTCAATCTGCACTTCATTGGCAACATAAGGATGTATGGGTCGAAGACTTTGCTCTTGCTGATCTATGTTGTCGTGGGGAGGAATGTCTTCAGGCTGAGCATTGTCTTCATGTGGATCAGGTGCTGAGATGATAAGTTCTTCTTCAGGATGAGCTTCAGAAGGTATAATTTCTCTAGTTCCCATTAGGTTGATTGATTCACTGGCTGGAACTTGATCTAGCACATCTGGCAGTTGCTCTCTTTGTGACCCATTGGTCTCATCGAACCGCATCCACTGTTTCAACCACTTTGTAGTGAAAGAGATTGAAGACTCTGTAGGAGTGCGAATCCTTTCCATATCCAAGCATAAAGCCCTCATGTGCTTTTGGTGCAAATTTTGAGGTGTGGTGTGGGTCCTTGATCCAGCATCTTGAGCCAAATACTCTGAAGTAACTGACATTTGGCTTCTTGCCAATTAGAAGTTCATAAGATGTCTTGTTCAGAAGCTTGTGAAGATAAACACGGTTGATTGTATGGCATGCAGTGTTGATGGCTTCAGGCCAGAATTTTCTTGGAGTCTTGTACTCATCTAGCATTGTTCTGGCCATCTCAATGAGTGTTCTATTCTTGCGTTCGACGACGCCATTCTGCTGTGGCGTGTACGGAGCTGAGAATTCATGTGTGATGCCCAAGGTATCCAGATATGTATCAAGGCCAGTGTTCTTGAATTCAGTGCCATTGTCACTTCTGATGTGCTTTATCTTGTAGCCATAATTGTTCATAGCCCGATTTGCGAAGCGTCTGAAGACATCCTGCACTTCAGTCTTGTAAAGGATTATGTGCACCCAAGTATATCTAGAGTAATCATCAACAATGGCAAAGCCATAGAGGCAAGCAGTAGTGGAAAAAGTTGAGTCGTGAGTGGGACCAAAGAGATCCATGTGAAGCAGTTCGAAGGGTCGAGTAGTGGTCATGATTGTCTTCGAAGGATGTTTTGCCCTAGTCATCTTCCCTGCTTCACAGGCACCGCATAAGTGATCTTTCTTGAACTTGACGCCCTCGATGCCTATGACAGGCTTCTTCTTCGCAAGGGTGTGGAGGTTCCTCATGCCAGCATGCCCAAGCCTCCGATGCCAAAGCCAGCATTCTGAAGCCTTTGCGAGAAGACATACTGCAAGCTGTGGCCCTGCTGAGAAATCTACCACGTACAAATCATCTTTCCGATAACCTTCAAACACTAGAGACTTGTCAGATTCCATTAGTACCAGGCAACGATATTTTCCAAAAATTACAATCATGTTCAAATCGCAAAGCATTGAGACAGACATTAAGTTGAAGCCAAGGGATTCAACAAACATGACTTTATCCATGTGTTGATCCTTTGAGATTGCAACTCTACCTAGACCCAATACCTTACTTTTACCAGTGTCAGCAAATTTGATTTGTACACCCACTGTCAATAATCCATTCTAAAGACTCTGAAGACGCTGGTGTCGTACCCTACAGTGCAGTTAGGGGTATAGGCTTCACGAAGAGTATTGTGAAGCAAAAACATTTGACGAACCAGTGGGTTATGAAAACTTAGATCCAGGTTAGGACTAATAGGGAGAGTAGCATGCGATTCAGGTACGAAATACATAGTGATGCCATTCGGGCATTTGATCTTGCGCTCCACAAGATTTTTAAGGTCCCCAGCAATAGCGTTAGAAGATTTTGGTTTTCTGCTGGAGACCTTTCCCTGCAAAAGAGAGTTAAGCTTTCTTAACCACCCACATCTTCAAGGGTGGCTTAGAAGCAATAAGTCTAAGTGCAGCATCTGAGAATTTTGGCTTTGGAGCCCTAGCAAATAGTCTAGCAGGCAGGCAATAGTACTCATAAGAATAGGCAGAATAGTTCTTGGTCATATGAGCATGACGGTTTGAAGAACCGCTCTCATATGCCTGAGCATGGTTTCCCTGCAAAACATTTGCGTTAGTGCGACTCAGGTGAGTCCTCTGCCTATATGAAGCCTTTGGACCATATGAAGCCTTTGGTCTGAGGTTTGTCTTCTTCATGTGAGGTGTCATGAGGACATTCACAGGAAGATTCTCCAGACACGTTTTTGGAACCCAGATCTTCTTCATAGGCGGTCCATTCCTGCAGTTAGTACCAATGTACCTGGCAAATACTTCACCATTCTGATTCTTAAATAGTTTATAGTTTGCATCAAAGGATTCATCAATGATAATAGGATTAGCACAAGTGAAGCCAGATAGATTGGATGGATCTGCTGAGGATTCCTTTGCAGCAACCCATGTGGTTTTGGGGTACTGCTCAGGTTTCCAGTAAGAGCCATCTGCATTAATTTTCCTCACGAACCCAACACCCTCTTTCCTAGGGTTTCGGTTCAGAATCTGCTTCTTGAGGACATCACATAATGTCTGATGTCCTTTGAGACTTTTGTACATCCCTGTTTCAAGCAATGTCTTCAACCTAGCATTCTCATCAGCAATAGCAGTGGTATCCTCAGCAGAGGGGTTAGTTACCACTTCAACAGTTGAAGATATTGCAACAGCAGTAGCAGTGGAACATTCATTAACAGAAGTAGCATTATCACGCTCAATGCATTTAAGGCATGGTGGTTCAAATCCTTCCTGAGCGGAACTGATCTGTTCGGCGCGAAGTGACTCGTTTTCCTTTTGAAGATCTTCATGATCTGCTCTCAACTTCTCAAGATCTTGCTTCTTTTGAAGATAATCATAGGAAAGCTTTTCATGAGTAGTTGAGAGAGTCTCAAGACGATCTTCAAGTTCCTGATACTTAACATGAAGATTTTTTATGTCTTCAATTAAGGATTCGGAACGAGTCATTTCAGCACCCAACAGATCATCGCTTCTGTCTAACAGTTTTTGAATATGTTCCATAGCCTTTTGTTGTTCAGCTGCAATTTTAGCAAGTGTTTTGTAGCTGGGTTTTGAATCACAATCAGAGTCATCGTCACTGGATGTTTGATAGTGAGTAGTGCGTGTGTTTACCTTGGCACCGCGTGCCATGAAGCAGTAGGTAGGAGTAGAGTCGTCCTTGTCATTTGCATCGGTGTTGGTGATGAAGTCATTGTCTTCAGTGTTGAAGATGGACTTGGCGACGTAGGCTGTAGCCAGACTCGCAATGCCAGAATCAGACTCCTCCTCAGACTCCACCTCTGCCTCCTCAGAAGCGGACTCCTCCTCTGAATCCATTTCCTTGCCAACAAACGCACGAGCCTTGCCAGTTGAGCTCTTCTTTTGTGATGAAGACTTTGAGGAAGACTTGGAAGAAGACTTTGAGTATTTCTTCTTCTTGTCGTCGGAGTCATATTCCTTTCTCTTCTTCTTCTTTCTGCTCTCATTGTCCCACTGTGGACACTCAGAGATGAAGTGTCCAGTTTTCTTGCACTTGTGACATGTTTTCTTCTTGTAGTCATGAGCAGAAGCTTCATCATTCCTTGAGCTTGATCGTGAAGACTTTCTGAAGCCTTTCTTCTTGGTGAATTTCTGGAAATTCTTCACTAGCATTGCAAGTTCCCGTCCAATGTCTTCAGGATCATCAGAACAGCTGTCAGATTCTTCTTCAAATGAGGACACAGCTTTTGCCTTCAAGTCACGAGTTCGCCCATAGTTTGGACCATCGATATCTCTTTTCTCAGAAAGCTGAAACTCATGTGTGTTGAGCCTCTCAAGTATGTCAGACGGATCGAGTGTCTTGAAATCTGGACGTTCTTGAATCATCAGGGCTAGGATGTCAAACGAACTGTCAAGTGATCTCAGCAGCGTCTTGACGATTTCATGTTTGGTGATCTCAGTGGCGCCGAGGGATTGAAGCTCATTTGTGATGTCAGTGAGCCGGTCAAATGTGTGCTGGACATTCTCATTGTCATTTCGCTTGAAGCGGTTGAAGAGATTGCGAAGAACACTGATTCTCTTATCTCTCTGGGTTGAGATGCCTTCATTGACTTTGGAGAGCCAGTCCCAGACTAGCTTGGATGTCTTCAAGGCACTTACACGGCCGTACTGTCCCTTGGTCAGATGACCACAGATGATATTCTTGGCAGTAGAGTCCAGTTGAGTGAACTTCTTGACATCAGCAGCAGTGACACCTTCTCCAGCCTTGGGAACGCCATTTTCGATGACATACCATAGGTCGACATCAATGGCTTCAAGATGCATGCGCATCTTATTCTTCCAGTAGGGATATTCAGTTCCATCGAAGACGGGGCACGCAGCGGAGACTTTAATTATCCCTGCAGTCGACATAGCTAAAACTCCAGGTGGTTAAACCGAATCACACAGAACAAGGAAACACCTTGCTCTGATACCAATTGAAAGTGCGTTATATCGACTAGAGGGGGGGGGTGAATAGGCGATTTTTATGAAAGTCTACAAAACGTGGAAGTTATGAAGACAAACAGAATAGACAAGCCTATTACTATGCAGTGGAAGTTAGATTACGCAAGGCAAGCCATGGTCAAGTATTCAATATAGTGAAAGCACAGTGACAAACAACTTCAGTGTAATAAGGATCAGGTAGGAAGAAGTTATGAAGCCAAAAAATCATACAGTTAAGTTGTGAAGACAGAAGATAAAGCAAGCATGCAATGGCTTCACAGTGTCTAACGGTAAGTAAAAAGAGGTGAAGATGAAACCAGTGACACGCTGAAGACAATGATTTGTTGGACCAGTTCCAGTTGCTGTGACAACTTTACGTCTGGTTGGAGTAGCTAGGTATTTAAACCAAAGGACACACAGTCCCGGACACCCAGTCCTGAACACGCAGCTCAGGACACCCAGTCCTCACCGTTTTCTCCTTGAGCTAAGGTCACACAGACCTCGCCCAATCACTCTGGTAAGTCTTCTAGGTAGACTCCCAAACCTTCACAGACTTCGTTCACCGGCAATCCACAATTTCTCTTGGATGCTCAGAACGCGACGCCTAACCGGCTGGAGGATGCACAGTCCTCAAGTGTAATAAGTCTTCAGATCACTCAGACAAGAAGACTTAAGTGATGCCCAATTTACTCTGGCACTGGGTGGTTAGGGCTTTTCTCCTTGCTAGGAATTTTCTCTCAAAGGCTTCGAGGTGGGTTGCTCTCAAACGACAAAAGCCGTGCACTGAAATCTGAGCAGCCAACCGTTTATGGTTGTAGGGGTGGACTATTTATAGCCACTTGGCAACCCGACCTGATTTGTCCGAAATGACCCTGGGTCACTAAGGAACTGACACGTGTACCAACGATCGGATTTCGAACTCACACGGCAACTTTACTTGGGCTACAAGTAAAGCTAACTTGTCTGACTCTGGACAAGATTTTCTCTCATAGTCTTCACTCGAAGACATAGGATTTGAATTAGGCATCACTTCAGTCATCCTGACTGGTTCTCTTGGACCCCACTTAACAGTACGGTGGTTCCTATGACACAACATAAATGAAGTAAAACTACGAAGGATCTAAGTCTTCGAGTTCCATAAGCTTCATAGGGAGTCTTCACATGTCATTGTCTTCAATATGAATATCTTCATAAACCACCATTGTCTTCAATGTCTTCGTACATTTTTAGGGGACATCTCTGGTAGTGAAACCGAATCAATGAGGGACTTCTACCTGTGTTATCCTGCAATTCTCACAAACACATTAGTCCCTCAACTAGGTTTGTCGTCAATACTCCAAAACCAACTAGGGGTGGCACTAGATGCACTTACAATCAGTAAGGATGTTTTGTTAATCTTGTAGTGCTCTATCCATCCATGTCTTTGTTTGCATTTATGGAGCACCCTAGCTTGAGTCAATCGAGCTCTACTTTTGCTACTTTGCGAATCTGGGCAGATTGTCAACTTGTTTGCAATTTTGCCGAGGATGTTGTAGTTGATCCGTGCATGCTATGCTATTGTTCTTGCCATGTCCAGCTTGCATTTTGTGTATTCTTGTTGTATGTATGCTTAGCTTATCATTACTTGCTTCGTATTGAGTGCATCGAGCTCGTAAACATGCCTAATTGAGATATGTTTCAGCATGCTCCAGTTTTCACTAAGTCTGAAAACTGATTATGTTTTTGCCATGTTCGCATGCTTGCAAATGTATTTTGTGATCCCTTTTGGCCCAAGGTCACTAAGGGACTTTTGTTAAGCTCTTTGAGTAGCTCCATGCCATGCTTTACTTTGTCATGCTCAGGTCCTATAGCATGTAGTTTTGTTGCTCCGAAGAGTGCTACCTGATCTAAAATTCCAGACAAATGTTAATTTCACTAAGTCTGAGATCTGTTTATCATATGCATTTTTGCCATGCTTGTTTGAACCTGTT
Organism: Triticum monococcum; assembly: GCA_034509565.1. Lineage (NCBI taxonomy): Eukaryota > Viridiplantae > Streptophyta > Magnoliopsida > Poales > Poaceae > Triticum > Triticum monococcum. The sequence continues at coordinate 395,047,737 of CM067845.1, read as the reverse complement.
AATGGATGAATTGGCCGTAGCTCAGTGCTAGACTTTTGTTAAGCATCTTGAATGCATCCCTGCCATGTATTTTTTTGTCATGTTTGGGTGCTGTAGCATGTTCATCTCATTGCATTTAGTTGGCTACTTGCTGTAAATCGCAGAACATGGCCATATTTGAATCGCTTGCCATTTCCAAACTGTAACTCCGATTCCGGTGATCTTTATATCGTTTTCAAGCGATTTCATCGCATCTTTCCAGTGGCACACTTGGTTTTCCAAGTTGAGGCCAGGATCTTGCATTTCCTGTCAAATCTTGCATATGCATTCCGTATCGCATCCCGCATAGCATACCATGTTTGCATCCTCTTGTTTGATCCTTGCACGTGGTTGATTGTGTTCTTGTTTGCTTGTTTGTCTTGTTTGGGTAGAGCCGGGAGACGAGTTCACTAACGAGGAGCCTGTTGAGTTTGCTTTTGAGGATCCAGTCATATCTGACAACTTTGCAGGCAAGATGATCATACCCTCGAAATCACTACTATCTTTGCTATGCTAGCTTGCTCGCTCTTATGCTATGCCAATGCTATGATGCCTACCACTCCGAGTCTGACAGGAACGTCTCGGGAGGAGGTCTATTCCTTCATTGACCATGAGAGCTTGTCATGGGCTAAGTTGGGACTCCCCTGCAGGGATTTGAACTTCTGAAACCGTGCCCGCGGTTATGGGAAGATGGGAATTTGTTATTGTCCGGTTGTTGATAACTTAAACATTAACTTAATTAAAATGAATCAACTGTGTGAGTTACCGTGATGGCCTCTTCTTGGCGGAGTCCGGGAAGTGGACACGGTGTTGGAGTAATGTTTGCCGCAGGATTGCCCTCTTTAGTTATGCCTTCGCGCTTTGCCTTCTCTTCTCGCTCTCTTTTGCGAATAGGATAGCCACCATATATGCTAGTCGCTTGCTGCAACTCCACATATATTTACCTTGCCTTACCTATTAAGCTTAAATAGTCTTGATCGCGAGGGTGCGAGATTGCTGAGTCCCTGTGGCTCACAAATTACTATTACACCAGATGCAGGGCCTGATGATACAGCTCCAGATGGCGCGCTTGAGCTTAAGTGGGAGTTCGACAAGGACTCTCAGCGTTACTATGTTTCTTTTCCCGATGATCAGTAGTGGTGCCCAGTTGGGGTGATCGGGACCGTGTCGCATGTTGGGTTGTCTTTTATTTTGGTGCCGTAGTCGGGCCATGAGTGTTTGAATGATGTAATGTTATTTATGTACTTGATTGACGTGGCGAGTGTAAGCCAACTATGTTATCTCCCCTTTATTAATTATATTACTTGGGATGTTTGTGAAGATTGCCTAACTTGCGACATATGCCTTTAATGCGATTATGCCTCTAAGTCGTGCCTCGACACGTGGGAGATATAGTCGCATCGAGGGTGTTACAGCGTGCCCCCTACCTCGTGAGCACCTTGTGTGCCTTCCGGACTCCGTTTTCTTGCACGATATGTATTTTGGTCGGTAAAAATTCACTATATATTGTCCCGAAGGTTTTGACTCCCGTATCAGCAAATATTCTCTGTTCTTGTTTCGAGCTGTTTTTCTGACAGATCTAGATTATCATGACGTCCCCAAGTGCTTCCAAGGAAAAGTTCTTCGAGAAGGTCATCAACCCTTACCTCGCGGAGGTGCTGCAACACCCTCAAACCATTGAGATGCGTGACGGGTTGCTGCACATCCGCGATGCTGAGGGACCAAAGGGAATTAGAAGCGTGGAGACGAGGCTCGAAGCAATTGAGCAACAAGTTTTCAAATGCCAGGGGATGGTGGAGCGTGGAATCAACGCTAGCCACACGATGCTCGTGGAGTTCACTAACAACTACAAGACGGATGCCAAGAACACCGAGGAGGCCATCTTCAAGCTACATGAGAAGATCGAGCACCTCCAAGCCCAAATCTTTGACCTGCAAAACCAAAACTGTGAGGATGAATATAGATTCAAAAGAATGAGTTTGACTGCAAATTCAAGGATTCCGGAGACTCGATCATCCTTCTATGATGGTTAACCTATGCCTTGGAAGATGGATGACAAGCCCGCATCATCAACAACACCTCCACCTTCTTCACCAACCAAGGAGATATAATAACATGGGTATGGGCACTCCCCTTGGCAACTGCCAAGCTTGGGGGAGGTGCCCCGGTATCGTATCACAATCACAACTCCTATCTTTACCGTTTTCCTTAGTTCGATCCTATTAGTAGTATTTTGATCAAGTAGAATAAAGTTTATGGCATGATCTAGTTTTGAGTTTTGCCTTATGATCTCTCTATGTAATCGAGTCCGTGAGCTATATAATAAAGATTAGTGTTGAGTCAAGGGCTTGATTTTCTTGCTATGATCTTGGGTGAATAAAAGAAAAGAGAAAAAGAATAAGAAGAAACAAAAGTTCATTTTGATATTATTGATAGTAATGACTTCACATAGAAAGAGTGTGATGATTAAAAGTTGTTGGGAGTTGGCAGACATAGCTTTGGTCATCGTTGCAATTAATAGGAAGTAATAAGAAAAGAGAGGTTTCACATGTAAATATACTATTATTGACATCTTTTATGATTGGGAGCACTCATCAAAATATGACATGCTAAAGAGTTGATGTTGGACAAGGAAGACAACGTAATGGGTTATGTTTTCTTATATCTGAGATAAAGTATGTTGTCATGGATCATACAACATGTTGAGCTTGCCTTTCCCCCTGATGCTAGCCAAATTCTCAGCACCAAGTAGAGATACTACTTGTGCTTCTAAATACCCTTAAACCAGTTTTGCCATGAGAGTCCACCATATCTACCTATGGATCGAGTAAGATCCTTCAAGTAAGTTGTCATCGGTGCAAAGCAATAAAAAATGCTCTAAATATGTATGATTAGTGTGGGAGAAATAAGCTTTATACGATCTTGTGATGTGGGAGTAATAAAAGCGACAGACTGCATAATAAAGGTTCATATCACAAGGGGCAATATAAAGTGACGTTCTTTTGCATTAAGATTTTGTGCATCTAACCATAAAAAGCGCATGGCAACCTCTGCTTCCCTCTGCGAAGGGCCTATCTTTTATTATTATCTTCTACCTTATGCAAGTGTCATGGTGATCTTCACCTCTCCCTTTTTCATTTTATCCTTTGGCAAACCCAGCATGTTGGAAAGAACCTGATATATATATATATATATATATATATATATATATATATATCTAATTGGATGTAGGGGGGCATGAGTTATTATTGTTGACATTACCCTCAAGGTAAAAGGTTGTGGGGCGAAACTATGAGCCCCTATCTTTCTCTGTGTCCGATTAAAACTCCATAACCACAAGTATTGCGCGAGTGTTAGCAATTATGAAGGACTAGATGATAGTTGAGTATGTGGACTTGCTTTTTAGCTCTGACATAGACTCTTTCTGATGTTATGATAAATTGCAATTGCTTTAATGGCTGAGGTTATAGTTTGTTGGTTCTCAATAAGGTTTCTGATTCATACTTTTACATTGTGAATAGATCATCACTTGAACATAGGTAATCATATGACAATATCTATATATGTTGTTGTTATGAGAATAATCATGATGCCTTCATGTCCATATTTCATTTTTATCGATGCCTCTACCTCTAAACATGGGGACATATTTATTGTTATCGGCTTTCGCCTTAGGACAAGCGAGGTCTAAGCTTGGGGGAGTTGATACGTCCATTTTGCATCATGCTTTTATATCGATATTTATTGCATTATGGGTTGCTATTTCACATTATGTCACAATCTTATGGCTATTCTCTCTTATTTTATAAGGTTTACATAAGGAGGGAGAATGTCGGCAGCTGGAATTCTGGGCTGGAAAAGGAGCAAATATTAGAGACCTACTCTGCACAACTCCAAAAGTCCTGAAACTCCACGGAATACCTTATAATAAATAATAAAAATCCTCGCCAAAGATGAAGACCAGGGGCCCCACACACTTTCCACGAGGGTGGGGGGCGCCCCCCTAGGGCGCGCCCCCTACCTTGTGGGCCCCCTGGTGGCTCTCCGATGACCATCTTCTGCTATATGAAGTCTTTCGTCGAGAAAAATACCAGAAGCAACCTTTCGGGACGAAACTCTGCCACCATGAGGCGGAACCTTGGCGGAACCAATCTAGGGCTCCGGCAGAGCTGTTCTGCCGGGGAAACTTCCCTCCGGAGGGGGAAATCATCGCCATCGTCATCACCAACGCTCCTCTCATCGGGAGAGGGCACTCTCCATCAACATCTTCATCAGCACCATCTCATCTCAAAACCCTAGTTCATCTCTTGTATCCAATTCTTGTCTCCAAGTCCGGGATTCGTTGCGGAACCAATTCTTGGCGGAACCAATTCTAGTAGGTTGCTAGTAGTGTTAATTACTCCTTGTAGTTGATGCTAGTTGGTTTAATTGGAGGAAGATCATACGTTCAGATCCTTTATGCATATTATTACCCCTCTGAATATGAATATGAATATGCTTTGTGAGTAGTTACGTTTGTTCCTAAGGACAAGGGAGAAGACTTGCTATTACTAGTCATGTGAATTTGGTATTCGTTCGATATTTTGATGAGATGTATGTTGTCTAGCCTCTAGTGGTGTTATGTGAACGTCGACTACATAACACTTCACCATTATTTGGGCCTAGAGGAAGGCATTGGGAAGTAATAAGTAGATGATGGTTTGCTAGAGTGACAGAAGTTTAGACCCTAGTTTATGCATTGCTTCGTAAGGGGCTGATTTGGATCCATATGTTTCATGCTATGGTTAGGTTTACCTTAATACTTTTGTTGTAGTTGCGGATGCTTATAATAGAGGTTAATCATAAGTGGGATGCTTGTTCAATTAAGAACAACACCCAAGCACCGGTCCACCCACATGTCAAATTATCAAAGTACTGAACGCAAATCATATGAACGTGATGAAAACTAGCTTGACGATATTCCCATGTGTCCTCGGGAGCGCTTTTCCTTATATAAGAGTTTGTCCAGGATTGTCCTTTGCTACAAAAAGGATGGGGCCACCTTGTTGCACTTCATTTACTTTTGCTACTTGTTGCTCGTTACAAATTATCTTATCACAAAACTATCTGTTACCACTTATTTCAGTACTTGCAGAGAATACCTTGCTGAAAACCGCTTATCATTTCCTTCTGCTCCTCGTTGGGTTCGACACTCTTACTTATCGAAAGGACTACGATAGATCCCCTATACTTGTGGGTCATCAGAGAGCTGGATGAACAGTAGCCCATGGAGGGGTGGTTGAACAGGACCTCGTGGAGAGGGCTGGTTGAACAGTAGCTGGTGGACGCTCGATGAACAGGAGCCCGTGGCTGAACAGTCGCAGGTGGAGGCTGGAGGAGGTCGACGGTGGATGAACATTAGCCCGTGGAGGCTAGAGGAGGTCGACGGTGGAGATGAACTGTATCCCGTGGAGTCTTGTTTTTCCGTACGCCACACCCCTCCCGATGAACAGAACCCTCGTTTCGAATGTAGCACTCCAACACAAGTCCGTTTCCTCCGTTTTGCGGTACGCCACACCCTTCCCAATCAACAGGACCCTGTTTCGACTGTAGGAGGTTAAATAGAAGTACGTTTCCTCCGTTTTGCGGTACGCCGGACCCCTCCCGAGGAACAGGACCCCGTTTCCACCGTCGCCGGTCGAACACAAGGCCGTTTCCTCCGTTCTGTGGTACACTAGGCCTCGTTTCCATCACCTGTTCTGTCCAAGCCGGTTGCATCCCGATGAACACGACGACGCATTCCGTTCCGACCCAGCCGGTTGCCTCCCCATGAACACACCGACGATGCAGCTTCTCCGTTCCGACCTAGCCATGTACATGAGCCCTGGCCGTACGTATGCGCGAGTAGGCGTTCGAGACCCCGCCCGTATGTACGTACGTGGCCGTATTTTCTTTCTTGCACCATGATCGCTGTACGTACGTGTACATGCTATGTGTGCGCGCCTCTACTACGACACGTGCCCTTCCTTACACGGCCACAGTTCATCGTTGCAGCCTGCAGACAGACCGATCGTATGTACGTACACGTTCACGACCGGAATGACAACGCTACGTACGCTTCGACCAGGTGGGTCCTGACTATCAGACAGTTCCTTCCGTGCGAAGATGTAGGTGGTGGGTCCTAGCAGTCAGGGGGCGAATATTTTTTCCCGTAAGTTGGATGCACTTCCTTGCATGCGAAGATATAGCTGGTGGGTCCCAACAGTCAGGGGGGGAATATTTTTTTTCATGAAATACAGTGGCCCGTCCGGTGGGTCCCTGCTGTCAGGTGGAGGAATAATTATTTTACGCATAATAAGGAGGTACTTCCTTGCTGCGTTCATGGACCCAGCTGTCAGCTTCTCAACATATAGTACTCTTGCGATGGAAGTTGTTGGTTGACCATGTTGACCACGACGCGCCGAGAGCACCAAGGCGGTGGACGACTGTGAGGCCTAGGAAGGGAATGATGTGGAGCTGAGGAAGACGGGGTAGTGGATGCCCACACGAAGAGGAGTCGGAGGGTTCACTAGTTCGGCTGCCGTCACCGCAGGGCCTGGCCAGCGGTGGGAGTGGTAGGGGCGGTGAGGCCTCTGCGACAGCACAGCCGGCCATAGGAGGCAAGAGCACGCTGTGGTTTGGACGGCTGGAGCAAGAAAATCAGAGGTTGAAGAAGCAGGACGACCGTTGGATGTTAACAATCCAACGATCACTAGTGATAGAATCGTTTGTTGACTAAGTTGACAAAGCCTTCCGTCCGCGTCAACTTAATAGGCCCACAAGTTAGCCTCCAACTATGGTGGGTCCCAGCTAGTAGGGGGAGTATTCATTTTTTGCGTAATAAGGAGGTACTTCCTTGCGTGTGAAGATATAGCTGGTGGGTCTGAGCTGTCAGTGGGAGTATTCATTCTTTTTGGCGTAATAAGGAGGTACTTGCTTGCGTGCGGCCATGGACCATGTGGGTCCCAACTGTCAGCCTCTCCATGTACGTCCCTCTTCCGATGTTGTCGTTTGTTGACAACATTGACCACGCCGTGCCGAGAACACCAGCGTGATGGACGACAGCGAGACCCAGGAAGGGAATAACCCGGAGGCGGCAAAGCCACAACAGTGGAGGGATGTGGGTGAGTAGAGGGATGGTCTGACCAGTGGTGGGAGTAGTAGGGGGTGGTGAGGCCTACATGGCAGCATAGCCGGCCACGGGAGGCGGGAGCAGGCGGTCCCGCCGGCGCTGGATGTGGCGGCTGGAGCAAGAAGATCAGAGATTGAAGAAACACGACAGCCGTTGGATTGACATCCAACGGTTACGTCTACTAGAATCGTTTGTTGTTGTATATAATAAGTAAAAAAATCTTGCATACGCGTCAACTTAATAGGCCCACAAGTCAGACCATTCCCTATTTTTTTAATAATTTATATATAGCTCATTGCAACTTCTTATGCAATTTATTGCAGTCCGTTTTTTGTTGCCCATGGCCAGGGTTAAAAATTTAAACAAAATTTCACATATTTATGTGGGTTCCAAACTATTTTTAATACCGAAATGTCGAGCCAGATTTAAAGTACTTTGAATATATATTTGATTTAGGTTAAAGCCCTATGAAATTGGAATCTAAAAATGTGAAAAAATCAGAAATTATAAAGTAATTGCCAATTTGTCATCTGTTTTTTATATTTACAACCCATTTCATATTACTTTCAAGATTTGCAGGCGTCTTGAAAGAGTTGCAGCCCATCAGGGCGTAGAAAAATAAGTTGGCCTAGATTGGGTATTCTCCAGAAAAAATAATCTGGGCTCATTTTCACAAACAAAAAATAGCTGGGCTGGTCATGTGGTGAACATAAAATATAAGCCTGGGCTAGGCGGGCCACAACCTAGTTGAAACCGTGCTCCGTCTTAACAATAACAAAAAATACTGCTCGAGTAGCTACGTCCCAGGTGTGAGCCGGTCTTGTGCTGTTCTCTTGTCTATTGACTATATACACTGACAATGTCGTGGGTCCCAGATGTGAGGAAACCACTAGCAGGAAGCATTTTCTTTTTCCGTACGCTGACAATGGAGTGTATATATATATATATATATATAAATGAGGAACTTCCTTGCGTCTGGCCATGGACATGGTGGGCCCCTACTGTCATCCTCTCCACGTATAGTCCTCTGCCGATTCCTCTTGTTTGTTGACCATGTTGAAAACACGAGAGAGAGGCGCCGCCACGAGCATAGCAAAGCGCGCGCAGGATGACAACGAGGACTCGGAGGTTGGCGTTAATGATTTAGGAGACGATGGGGCGGCGATGCATGCGCTGAGGCGCATCCAGCCGTGGGAGGCAGAAGCAGGCGGCCCCGCTGGTGCTGGTTTGGTTTTGGTGGCTGGAGGAAGACATGACTGAAGAAACACGATAGACTGTAAAAGCAGTAGTAGTACTTAACAACCTTAACTGAAACCAGCAGGGCACTTAACAACCATAGATGAAAGCAGTATGAGTACTTATATATGTTCAACCGTAAAAGCACGCCCCGAACAGTGCTACTTTGCCTACAGTTAACCAAAGGGTGAGGCCGCCAAACCCCAGGACAAGGCCCAGGCGCCACCCCGCGCATCCACAACCTTCTGAAAGCAGCTTCATCTCGCAATGTGGTCAATAAACAGGATATTCGCTTTAGAGCCATGGAAAAATAGGAACATAATCTTATGTCTTATTCTCCAAGATGGATGGGCCTTCATTATTTGAGACCACCCATGAATAAGTATCTTTTCAGCTCCAAGGGGAATGGAGTAGGTCGACATAAACATCATGTTGTGACCAAGCGCAAGTCTGACCCGACCATGGCCAGGCATGTGTATAGGAAAAATAGGCCTGGGCAGTTCCTATTTCAAGAAGATCACAACTGTAAAAATGTGCATAAGCAAGAGTTTATGAACAACATATATAATAACAAATAGCTCGTACCATAAGTTTCTCAACACAGTTGGACCTGTTCAATGAGTGCAGCAGTGCCACACATATCCCACGTGACTTTCCACCATTGAAACGCCCCACAAGAACCTCAAGACGATCAATAAAGTGTAGGAACTTGTGGATGTCGTCCAAGTCAAGTTCAGTGCCATGAGTAACAGCCGAGTTCTTATAGAATAAAAAATGAGTAGCCTGCTTAACACTAAAAAAACCTACATGTGCCACCAATAATAAGAAAATATTAGTTAGAAGTAGCATCTTCATGAGAGATTCATTGCTACTTCTAAAGTTAAATTGTGATTAGTTAGACAGAATAGGTGGATTAAGAAGTAACATGGTAGAACAATTGGAACAACGTCGGGGTGGAAGATCGCAGTGAAGATGAGACTAGGTTATCCTATTTCCATCAACATTCATGCGCCAACTTTCAATCCGTAGCACTTGAGAAAGTTTATCCAAGTTCGGCCATAAAAAGTAGCGATCTTCTTGGTTCATGAACCCAACTCAAAACTTATATCCATGGCTTGTCTTCACTGTGACCATTAAACTGGTGTATTCAGTTATGGCAAGGCCGAGCATCTTGAGTACATGTGTTCTGGCAGAGCAAGGAATGCACTACAAGAAAAATAATATGAGAACACAATGTATTCCCTATATCCAAATCTAGAAATAATTTCCTCATTCACGTCAGTGTTGACCATGGTACTAGTACCTTTTATCCAAATATAGCAATCCAAATTTCCAAATTAGTCAACAGCATGTTCAAAAAACCCCACCCTCCCGGATAGAAAAGAGGATTCGAGGAACATACTGTGCGTGTTTAAAATCCTGTGTTAGGATGAGAAGGAACAAGTGTGGCGTCTTGCCAAGGGCGCAGAAACCTGTAGGGTCCTCGCACTTTGGGCACTACAAATGAAACACACTAGATTCAGTAGGAAGAAAAATGCATCAATGGCGGCGGCTACCATACTGCTACCTCTTGAGCACTGCGTTGGTTTTCCCTTGAAGATGAAAGGGTGATGCAGCAAAGTAGCGTAAGTATTTCCCTCAGTTTTTGGGAACCAAGGTATCAATCTAGTAGGAGGCCACACGCAAGTCCCTCGTACCTACACAAATAAATAAGAACCTCGCAACCAACGCGATAAAGGGGTTGTCAATCCCTTCACGGTCACTTACGAGACTGAGATCTGATAGAGGTGATAAGATAATATTTTTGGAATGTTTATGATAAAGAGTAAAAGTAAAGATTGCAAAATAAAAGGTAATAGAAATAGCTCATTGATGGAAGATTAATATAATGGAGAATAGACCCGGGGGCCATAGGTTTCACTAGTGGCTTCTCTCAAGATAGCATAAGTATTACGTTGGGTGAACGAATTACTGTCGAGCAATTGATAGAAAAGCGAATAATTATGAGAATATCTAGGAATGATCATGTATATATGCATCACGTCCGTGACAAGTAGACCGACTCATGCCTGCATCTACTACTATTACTCCACACATCGACCGCTATCGAGCATGCATCTAGAGTATTAAGTTCATAAGAATAGAGTAACACATTAGGTAAGATGACATGATGTAGAGGGATAAAGACAAGCAATATGATATAAACCCCATCTTTTTATCCTCGATGGCAACAATACAATACGTGTCGTTTCCCTTTCTGTCACTGGGATCGAGCACCGCAAGATTGAACCCAAAGCTAAGCACTTCTCCCATTGCAAGAAAGATCAATCCAGTAGGCCAAACCAAACTGATAATTCGAAGAGACTTGCAAAGATAACCAATCATACATAAAAGATTTCAGAGAAGAATCAAATATTGTTCATAGATAGACTTGATCATAAACCCACAATTCATCGTATCTCGACAAACACACCGCAAAAAAGTTACATCGAATAGATCTCCAAGAAGATCGAGTAGAACTTTGTATTGAGATCCAAAGAGAGAGAAGAAGCCATCTAGCTAATAACTATGGACCCGAAGGTCTGAAGTAAACTACTCACAAATCACCGGAGAGGCCATGGAGTTGATGTAGAGGCCCTCCGTGATCGATGCCCCTCCGGCGGAGCTCCGAAAAAGGCCCCAAGATGGGATCTCTTGGGTACAGAAGGTTGTGGAGGTGGAAATAGGGTTTCATGGTGCTCCTTCATGTTTTTGGGGTATATGAATATATATAGGAGGAAGAAGTAGGTCGGTTGAGCCACGAGGGGCCCACGAGGGGGGAGGGCGCGCCCAGGGGGTAGGCGCGCCCCCTGCCACGTGGACTCCTCGTTGATTGCTTGACGTTCACTCCAAGTCCTCTGGATCACGTTTGTTCCAAAAATAACTCTCCCGAAGGTTTCATTCTGTTTGGATTCCGTTTGATATTCCTTTTCTACGAAACACTGAAATAGGCAAAAAACAACAATTTGCACTAGGCCTTGGGTTAGTAGGTTAGTCCCAAAAATAATATAAAAGTGTAAAATAAAGGCCATTAACATCCAAAACAGATAATATAATAGCGTGGAACAATAAAAAATTATAGATACGTTGGAGACGTATCAAGCATCCCCAAGCTTAATTCCTGCTCGTCCTCGAGTAGGTAAATGATAAAAACAGAATTTTTGATGTGGAATGCTACCTAACATAATTCTCAATGTAATTCTCTTTATTGTGGCATGAATATTCAGATCCGAGAGATTCAATATAAAAGTCTAATATTGACATAGCAATAATAGTACTTCAAGCATACTAACTAAGCAATTATGTCTTCTCAAAATAACATGACCAAAGAAAGTTATCACTACAAAATCATGTAGTGTGGCTATGCTCTATCTTCACCACAAAAAGTATTTAAATCATGCACAACCCCGACGAGAAGCCAAGCAATTGTTTCGTACTTTTGATGTTCCCAAACTTTTTCAATCTTCACGCAATACATGAGCGTGAGCCATGGACATAGCACTATATGTGGAATAGAATGGTGGTTGTGGAGAAGACAAAGAGGAGACGATAGTCTCACATCAACTAGGCGTATTAATGGGCTATGGAGATGCCCATCAATAGATATCAATGTGAGTGAGTAGGGATTGCCATGCAACAGATGCACTACACCTATAAGTGTATGAAAGCTCAAAAAGAAACTAAGTGGGTGTGCATCCAGCTTGCTCGCTCACGAAGAACTAGGGCATTTTAAGGAAGCCCGTCATTGGAATATACAAGCCAAGTTTTATAATGTAAAATTCCCACTAGTATATGAAAGTGATAACATAAGAGACTCTCTGTTATGAAGATGATGGTGCTACTTTGAAGCACAAGTGTGGAAAAAGGATAGTAACATTGTCCCTTCTCTCTTTTTCTCTCATTTTTTATTTGGGCCTTCTTCTCTTTTTTTGGCCTCTTTTTTTCGTCCGGAGTCTCATCCCAACTTGTGGGGGAATCATAGTCTCCATCATCCTTTCATCACTTGGGACAATGCTCTAATAATGATGATCATCACACTTTATTTACTTACAACTCAAGAATTACAACTGAATTCTTAGAACAAAATTTGACTCTATGTGAATGCCTCCGGCAGTGTACCGAGGTATGCAATGACTCATGAGTGACATGTACGAAAGAATTATGAATGGTGGCTTTGCCACAAATACGATGTCAACTAAATGATCATGCAATGCAATATGACAATGATGAAGCGTGTCATAACAAACAGAACGGTGGAAAGTTGCATGGCAATATCTCTCGGAATGGCTATGGAAATGCCATAATAGGTACGTATGGTGGCTGTTTTGAGGAAGGTATATGGTGGGTTTATGGTACCGGTGAAACTTGCATGGTACTAGAGAGGCTAGCAATGGTGGAAGGGTGAGAGTGCGTATAATCCACGGACTCAACATTAGTCATAAAGAACTCACATACTTATTGCAAATATCTATTAGTTATCAAAACAAAGTACTACGTGCATGCTCCTAGGGGGATAGATTGGTCGGAAAAGACCATCGCTCGTCCCCGACCGCCACTCATAAGGAAGACAATCAATAAATAAATCATGCTCTGACTTCATCACATAACGGTTGACCATACGTGCATGCTACGAGAATCACAAACTTTAGAACAAGTATTTCTCAAATTCACAACTACTCAACTAGCATACTCTAATATCACCATCTCCATATCTCAAGACAATCATCAAGTATCAAACTTCTCATAGTATTCAATGCACTTTTTATGATAGTTTTTATTATACCGATCTTGGATGCCTATCATATTAGGACTAAATTATAACCAAAGCAAATTACCATGATGCTCTAAAGGACTCTCAAAATAATATATGTGAAGCATGAGAGATCAATAATTTCTCTAAAATAAAACCACCTCCGTGCTCTAAAAGATATAAGTGAAGCACTAGAGCAAAATTATCTAGCTCAAAAGATATAAGTGAAGCACATAGAGTATTCTAATAAATTCCAATTCATGTGTGTCTCTCCCAAAAGGTGTGTACAGCAAGGATAATTGTGGTAAACTAAAAAGCAAAGACTCCAATCATACAAGACGCTCCAAGCAAAACACATACCATGTGGTGAATAAAAATATAGCTCCAAGTAAAGTTACCGATGGACGAAGACAAAAGAGGGGATGCCTTCCGGGGCATCCCCAAGCTTAGGCTTTTGGTTATCCTTGGATTTTACCTTGGGGTGCCTTGGGCATCCCCAAGCTTAGGCTCTTGCCACTCCTTGTTCCATAATCTATCAAATCTTTACCCAAAACGTGAAAACTTCACAACACAAAACTTAAAAGAAAATCTCGTGAGCTCCGTTAGTAAAAGAAAACAAACCACCACTTCAAGGTACTGTAATGACCTCATTTTTTATTTATATTGGTGTTAAACCTACTGTATTCAAACTTCTGTATGGTTCATAAAGTCTATTACTAAGCATAGATTCATCAAAATAAGCAAACAACACACAAAAAACAGAATGTGTCAAAAACAAAACAGTCTGTAGTAATCTGTAGGTTTCGAATACTTCTAGAACCCCAAAAATTCTAAAATAAATCGCTGGACGTGAGGAATTTATCTATTAATCATCTGCAAAAAATAATTAACTAAATATCACTCTCTAGTAAAAAAAAGGCAGAAAATCTCGTGAGCGCTAAAGTTTCTGTTTTTTTACAGCAAGATCGCAAAGACATTCCCCAAGTCTTCCCAAAGGATCTACTTGGCACAAACACTAATTAAAAGCATAAAACCATATCTAAACAGAGTCTAGATGAATTATTTATTACTAAACAGAATCAAAAAGCAAGGAACAAAAATAAAATTGGGTTGCGTCCCAACAAGCGCTATTGTTTAACGCCCCTAGCTAGGCATAAAAGCAAGGATAGATGTAGGTATTATCATCTTTGGTATGCAATCCATAAGTGGCTCTCGTTATAGATTCATAAGGTAATTTTTTTTATAGGAAAGTGTTCCATGCCCTTCCTTAATGGAAATTGGAATCTAATATTCCCTTCTTTCATATCAATAATTGCACCAATCGTTCTAAGGAAAGGTCTACCAAGAATAATAGGACATGAAGGATTCCAATCTATATCAAGAACAATGAAATCTACGGGCACATAATTCCTATTTGCAACAATAAGAACATCATTAATTCTTCCCATAGGTTTCTTAATGGTGGAATCCGCAAGATGCAAGTTTAAAGAACAATCATCAAATTCACAGAAACCTAGCAAATCACACAAAGTTTTAGGAATCGTGGAAACACTAGAACCCAAATCACACAACGCATAGCATTCATGATCTTTAATTTTAATTTTAATAGTAGGTTCCCAATCATCATGAAGTTTTCTAGGAATAGAAACTTCTAATTCATCACGGATATGTTTAGTAAAAGCTTTATTTTGACTATAAGCATGCGGAGAATTTAGCACGGATTGCAACAAGGAAATACAATCTATTAAAGAACAATTATCATAATTAAATTCCTTGAAATCCAAGATAGTGGGCTCATTGCTATTTAAAGTTTTGACCTCTCCAATCTCACCTTTATCTATTTTTGCATCAAGATCTAAAAACTCCGAATCATTGGACGCCTTCTAACTAATGTTGACTCCTCTCCAGTCCCATCATTATCAAGATTAATATTGCAAAACAAAGATTTAATAGGGGACACATCAATAACTTTTAGATCTTCATCATTATTATCATGGAAACTAGAAGAACACACTTTCACAAAGCAATCTTTTTTAGCACGCATCCTAGCGGTTCTTTCTTTGCACTCATCAATGGAAATTCTCATTGCTTTGAGAGACTCATTGATATCATGCTTAGGTGGAATAGACCTAAGTTTCAAAGAATCAACATCAAGGGAAATTCTATCCACCTTCCTAGCCAACTCATCAATCTTAGATGATTTTCTTCAATCAAAGCATTGAAACTCTTTTGTGAACTAATAAATTCTTTAATATTAGATTCAAAATTAGAGGGCATCTTATTATAATTTCCATAAGAATTTTTGTAGTAATTACCATAATTATTAGAGTAATTACTAGCGAATGGCCTAGGATTAAAATTACCTCTATATGCGTTATTACCAAAATTGTTCCTACCAACAAAATTCACATCCATAGATTCATTATTATTCTCAATCAAGGTAGACAAAGGCATATCATCAGGATTAGAAGAAACACTCTTATTAGCAAACAATTTCATAAGCTCATCCATCTTTCCACTCCAAACATTGATTTCTTTTATAGCATGCACCTTTTTATTAGTAGATCTTTCAGTGCGCCATTGAGAATAATTAACCATAATATTATCTAGGAGTTTAGTAGCTTCTCCTAAAGTGATTTCCATAAAAGTTCCTCCCGCGGCCGAATCTAAAAGGTTTCTAGACGCAAAATTCAATCTAGCATAAATTTTTTGTATAAACATCCAAAGATTCAAACCATTTGTAGGGCAATTACCTATCATTAATTTCATCCTCTCCCAATCTTGTGCAACATGTTCATGATCAAGTTGCTTAAAATTCATAATATCGTTTCTAAGAGTGATGATCTTAGCAGGAGGAAAATACTTAGAGATAGAAAGCATCTTTGCACTTATTCCATGAATCTATACTATTTTTAGGCAAAGACGAAAACAATGTTTTAGCACTATCTCTAAGGGAAAACGGGAATAACTTCAGTTTAACAATATCATTATCCACATCTTTCTTCTTTTGCATATCACACAAATCAACACAGTTTTTTATATGGGTAGCGGCATCTTCACTAGGAAGGCCGGAAAACAGATCTTTCATAACAAGATTCAGCATCGGTAAGAGGAGCAATCGGAGTGCTAATAAAATCATTATTGTTGGTATTGGAAAAATCACACAATTTAGTATTGTCTTGAGCCATCATGATAAGCAAGCAATCCAACACACAAGCAAACAAGAAACAAGCAAAAAGAGACGAACTAGAAAAGAGAAGGGGAACGGAAGAAGAGGGCGAATAAAACGGCAACGGTGAAGTGGGGGAGAGGAAAATGAGAGGCAAATGGCAAATAAAGTAATGCGAGGGATAAGAGTTTGTGATGGGTACTTGGTATGTATTGACTTGTGCATAGACTCCCCGGCAACGGCGCCATAAATCGTTCTTACTACCTCTTGAGCAATGCGTTGGTTTTCCCTTGAAGAGGAAAGGGTGATGCAGCAAAGTAGCGTCAGTATTTCCCTCAGTTTTTGAGAACCAAGGTATCAATCCAGTAGGAGGCCACACGCAAGTCCCTCATACCTACACAAACAAATAAGAACCTCGCAACCAACGCGATAAAGGGGTTGTCAATCCCTTCACGGTCACTTACGAGAGTGAGATCTGACAGAGATGATAAGATAATATTTTTGGTATTTTTATGATAAAGAGTAAAAGTAAAGATTGCAAAATAAAAGTTAATAGGAATAGCTTGTCGATGGAAGATTAATATATTGGAGAATAGACCCCGGGGCCATAGGTTTCACTAGTGGCTTCTCTCAAGATAACTTAAGTATTACGGTGGGTGAACGAATTACTGTTTGGCAATTGATAGAAAAGTGAATAATTATGAGAATATCTAGGCATGATCATGTATATAGGCATCACGTCCGTGACAAGTAGATCGACTCCTGCCTGCATCTAGTACTATTACTCCACACATCAACCGCTATCCAGCATGCATCTAGAGTATTAAGTTCATAAGAACAGAGTAATACATTAGGTAAGATGACATGATGTAAAGGGATAAACTCAAGCAATATGATATAAACCCCATCTTTTTATCCTCGATGGCAACAATACAATACGTGTCGTTTCCCTTTTTGTCACTGGGATCGAGCACTGCAAGATTGAACCCAAAGCTAAGCACTTCTCCCATTGCAAGAAAGATCAATCTAGTAGGCCAAACCAAACTGATAATTTGAAGAGACTTGCAAAGATAACCAATCATACATAAAAGATTACAGAGAAGAATCAAATATTGTTCATAGATAGACTTGATCATAAACCCACAATTCATCGGATCTCGACAAACACACCGCAAAAAGAGTTACATCGAATAGATCTCCGAGAAGATCAAGGAGAACTTTGTATTGAGATCCAAAGAGATAGAAGAAGCCATCTAGCTAATAACTATGGACCCGAAGGCCTGACATAAACTACTCACACATCACCGGAGAGGCCATGGAGTTGATGTAGAGGCCCTCCGTGATCGATGCCCCCTCCGGCGGAGCTCCAGAAAAGGCCCCAAGATGGGATCTGTTGGGTACAGAAGGTTGCGGCGGTGGAAATAGGGTTTCGTGGTGCTCCTGGATGTTTTTGGGGTATATGAATATATATAGGAGGAAGAAGTAGGTCGGTTGAGCCATGAGGGGCCCACGACGGGGAGGGCGCGCCCAGGGGGGTAGGCACGCCCCCTGCCTCGTGGACTCCTTGTTGATTGCTTAACGTTCACTCCAAGTCCTCTAGATCAAGTTTGTTCCAAAAATTAACTCTCCCGAAGGTTTCATTCCGTTTGGATTCCGTTTGATATTCCTTTTCTGCGAAACACTAAAACAGGAAAAAAAATAGCAATTTGCACTGGGCCTTGGGTTATTAGGTTAGTCCTAGAAATAATATAAAAGTGTAAAATAAATCCCATTAACATCCAAAACAGATAATATAATAGCATGGAACAATAAAAAATTATAGGTACGTTGGAGACGTATCACATGCTAGGAGTACCCACGACCAAGGGACTTGGATTTATCGGGGATGGATGAAGAATTCATACCAGGTTCTCCATGAGAAAACCCTATGCAATCGCCGAGCGGGGGTTTTCTCTGAACAGGCAAACGAGGGAGAAGGGGATTCAGGCCCAGTGAAATATTGCGGATTTGTCCGTCCAGCTTACTGCTAAAGCTGGAAAGTTGGGGGGGGGGTTGTGAGTTGACGGCTCATTGGGCATTACTGTGGCGCTACGACCGGGGTGTGTCTACCTGCAGTTGTGCACTCTAATTTGGTGCATATGGCACGTGGAACCCGTTGCCGGATGCCCCACATATCAGCGAAAGGAAGTATAAAGACAAGAGTAACTAGTTACACATAAATATATTTTTGACAGAGAGATACTCCCTCTGTAAAGAAATATAAAGATCTTTTATATGACAACTTTATACATAAGAAAAATCATGTGGAATATATATAACATATATAATTATAAAAAAACAAAGTTTTTTTTAACACAGTATAGACGAGTTGGTGATGATGGTGTGCCTGCCATCCTGCAATATAGGCTGTCCGATTTATATCTGACGGATAGGAAGGGAACGATGGCAATTTTGAAAAAGGTTTCCACACACCTTTCCACATTTGCAAACAAGGCCTTCCCTCATTCATCCTTTTCTCTCACAAGATAAAATACTCATACAAATGCATCTTGATGTTACGTGCAACGCACGGGCATTATGGGGGTTCAGCTAAGAAATACTCAGACAGGATCACGGTTCTGGACTTTGGGCCACAAGCCGGTGGGCCTGCATGTTTGGGGGGCCAAGTGTTCTACCTCAGCTCTTTTCATATTGCAAGCGGTCGGTACGGAGCTGGTTTTAGATGCTATCGCAAGGCGAATACACAAAATTGAATAAAGCACGACAACTGTTGGAATGAAATCAAATGACAGTTCCTAACAAGCAATCAGAGTTGCAATTCTATCAATGATACTGTCATACTACTTATACACACAGGACACTTGTTTCACCATGCCAGAGTATTACATCAAAATCTCTCGGAGGATAGATCAATTCGGCAGTTGCGTGCTGCTACTGTAGAATTTCAAAGTTGATTTGGACCAGCTCTCCTTGCCGAGAAAGTTCGATTTTGACATCATCCCCTACCGCAAGATATGATTTAGATTTGAACCTTGACAATCCTTTAGCATCAATCATCATGTGACCATCCGTCGTACTTATGGTATATTAAGCAGGTTCATTCACACCAAGGCTGCGCATGGTAAGAGAAACTTGGCCACGGTCGCCCGGTTTGTTGAACGACTCCCTCGTTGCTCTATGATTTCTCTGTTTGCAAACAAGAAGACATACACAAACAGTTAGATCAACATAGTGAATCATGTGAAACAACATGGAAAGAAACAAGAACGAAGAACTTAGGTGGCCAATGCTTACCAAGAAGGTGGACATGTAGGTTTTTGTAAGGACTTTGGTATATGAAGTGCGAACTGCAGCCCGGTCTATTGCCGGTGCAACTGCTGGTTCCATTTCCGCTGCACGGGCCGGAGCAGATGCAAGTGCAAGTGTTGGTGTAGGTGCCGAAGTCATTGCTAGTGCCCGTGCCGGTGTGACTGCTAGTGTCGCTGCTGCTGCCGGAGATGGTGCTCCTTGTAGAGCTGGTGCCGGTGTCGATGCCCGATCCTCCGGTAGATCAGCCTGATCCACTGATGTGGTCGGTGCCCAATCCTCAGCTGGATCAGACTGAGCTGTTGCCGCTGTCAGTGCAAGAGCAACTGCCGGTACTCGATCCATTGCTGAAGGTGGTACCAATGTGCGAGACAGCGGCGATCGTGTCTGATCTGCTATGATTAGCTTTCTAACTTGACTAGGCCCCGTGACCATGATCCAGTCTTTTTCCTCATTTATTTTAAACGTGAGAAGGACTAATTGTGCCGTGTCTGTTAAACCAAACTTTAGTTCATCATAGGGATTCAGCTTGTACTCAGACAATAGACTGATCCAATTTTTTCCAGTAATATAAGTGATGGACAGTGCCTTCATTACTGACACGACATAATAAGTTGTAACACCCCAGATGTAATTTACCTTATCTGTACTCCAACTCTTGCCGTTTCCGGCCTAAGTTATTTTATTTTCCTCGGGTTCGGGTTTTTGTCTCCGTGTGTTGTTGCCTTTGTCATGCATCTCATATCATGTCATCATGTGCATTGCATTTCCATACGTGTTCGTCTCATGCATCCGAGCATTTTCCCCGTTGTCCGTTTTGCATTCCGGCGCTCCTATCTCCTCCGGTGGTCCTTTCTACCTCTTTTCATGTGTGGGGGTTAAACATTTCCGGATTGGACCGAGACTTGCCATGCAGCCTTGGTTTACTACCGCCTATCAAGTTTCGTGCCAATTGGACTTCGTTTGATACTCCAACGGTTAACCGAGGGACCGAAAAGGCCTCATGTGTGTTGCAGCCCAACACCATTCCAATTTGGCCCAAAACCCACCTAAACCCTCTCCATCATCTAGAGCGTTCGATCACGATCGCGTGGCCGAAAACCGTGCTCAATTTGGAGCCTCCTAGCTCCTCCTACCTATAAAACTAGACCCCCTTCCAAAATTCCCGGATCCCCTCCTACCCTAAACCCTAGCCCCGCTCCCTCTCCGCCGCCAGACAAAAATCGCCGGGCCGGACACGTCTGACCCGCGCCGCCGCCGCCATGTGGCACGCCGCATTTCGACACCGCGTCGCCCCACTTCGCCGGCCCGCCTGGGCCCGAGGAGGGCCCCCCGAGGCCTGTGCGCCACCGCCGCCTACCCGGCGCGCCCCGCGCCTTTTCCCGCGACTCCGCCGCCGTCCTCCTCAACGCCGGTCGCCGCCCGGCACCACCACCGCCGCCCACCTGCCGGCGCTCCTCCGTCTGCAGCCGCCTCTCCCCGCCGACAGCCCTCGTGCACCGCGCCGCCCAGAGCTCCCCGAGTCGCCCCGCGCAGGTCCGACGTCTCCGGCGAGCTCCGCAGCAAGCTTCGGCAATCCCCCCTCCATTTCCGGCTAGCTTGAGTAGACCTTGGTTCACATGCGGCTACAGTGCTGGATCTAAGATCTAGCGGAGATGGTTGACTTCTATCCCGTAACCCTAGTTTTTTTGTGATTTTCATCATGTCGTAACTCCGCATCCGTAGCTCCGATTTTGCGCGTGTAGCATATCAAAATGTTTGTCTCAGATAGTATATCATTTCACCTCATTGCATCATTTTCATTTGAGCTCATCTTGATGCCCGAAATGCTGTTGGAAGAGGGCTATGTGATATATTTGTCAGATCTGTTGCATCAAATAGATATTTGTCTTTTTTGCCATGATTAATGTGTGCATGATATGCTCCTGAGCTATACATGAGTTTTGTTATATGCCATGCCATATTTACAGAGCTGCTTACCATGTATTTTTGTGATATGTGTGGTGACTAGCACAAGCTTGCAAAGTAGCGTAATCGGTAATGCTGCTTTCAGGGATTTAGAATTTCTCTAAGTCCTTGTCCTGATTTTGTCATTATGCCATATGTTCATGTAGTTTCCTAGTGATCTGTGCCTCTTTTGAGGATGATCAGTAAGGATGATTTGATAACATTGTGGTGCTATGTCCATCCATGTCTTTGTTTGCATTTATGGAGCACACTAGCTTCAGTCAATCGAGTTCAACTTTTGCTATTTCGTGAATCCTGGCAGATTGTTGACTTGTTAGCGATTTTGCCGAGGATGTTGCTATTGATCCGTGCATGCTATGTTGTTGTTCTTGCCATGTCTAGCTTCTAGGACATGTATTCTTGATGGGTGTATGCTTAGTTTGTCATGCCATGCTCTGTAGTGAGTGCATCGAGCTCGTGAACATGCCTACTCATTAACTGATTTGCATGCTCCAATTTTTCACTAAGTCTGAGATCTGTTTATGTTTTTGCCATGTTCACATGCTTGCAATTGTATTTTCTGATCCCTTTTTGCTCAAGGTCACTAAGGGTCTTTTGTTAAGTGCTTTGAGTAGCTTCATGTCATGCCTTGCTTTGCCATGTTAAGTTCCTGTAGCATATAGTTTTCATGCTCTAAAGTGTGCTTCCTGATGTTAAATTCCAGACTTGTGTTAGTTTCACTAAGTCTGAAACCTATTACCGTTTATACGTTTGCCATGCTTGTTTGAACCTGTTAATGGATGAATTGGCCATATCTCAGTGTTCATCTTTTGTCAAGCATCATGAGTGGATCACTGCCATTTATTTTGTTGTCATGTTTCAGTGTTGTAGCATATTTATCTTGATGCATTTAGATGGCTACTTGCTGATTATCGTAGACCGGTGCCATATTTGTTTTGCTTGCCATTTCAAAACCGTGCATCCGATTCCGGTGATCTTTATATAGATTTCAACCGAAATCACCTCACCTTTCCAGTGGCACTCTTGGTTTTCCATGTTGAGGCCAGGTTCAATCATTCCTTGTCAAATCTTGCATATGCATCACATATCGCATCCCGCATAGCATACCATATTTGCATCATGTTGTTTGAGCATTGCATGTGGTTGATTGTGTTCCTTTTGCTTGTTTGTCTTGTTTGGGTAGAGCCGGGAGACGAGTTCGTGAACGAGGAGCCCGTTGAGTTTGCTTACGAGGATCAAGTCAACTGTGACAACTTTGCAGGCAAGATGATCATACCCTCGAAATCACTTCTATCTTTGCTTGCTAGATGCTCGCTCTTTTGCTATGCCTATGCTACGATGCCTACCACTTGCTTATCATGCCTCCCAAATTGCCATGTCAAACCTCTAACCCACCATGTCCTAGCAAACCATTGACTGGCTATGTTACCGCTTTGCTCAGCCCCTCTTATAGAGTTGCTAGTTGCAGGTGAAGGTTGGAGATCGTTCCTTGTTTGGAACATTGTTTATTGTTGGGATATCACCATATTATATTGTTTATCTTAATGCACCTATATACTTGGTAAAGGGTGGAAGGCTCAGCCTTATGCCTAGTGTTTTGTTCCACTCTTGCCGCCCTAGTTTCTGTCATATCGGTTTTATGTTCCCGGATTTTGCGTTCCTTACGCGGTTGGGTTATAATGGGAACCCCTTGACAGTTCGCCTTAAATAAAACTCCTCCAGCAATGCCCAACCTTGGTTTTACCATTTGCCACCTAGCCTCTTTTTCCCTTTGGTTTCCAGAGCGCAAGGGTCATCTTTATTTAAACGCCCGTGGGCCAGTGCTCCTCTAAGTGTTGGTCCGACCGAGTAGACTACGGGGCCACCTCGGGGCAACTTGAGGGTTGGTTTTACTCGTACGATGTCTCATCTGAGTGTGCCCTGAGAACGAGATATGTGCAGCTCCTATCGGGATTTGTCGGCACATTCAGGCGGTGTTGCTGGACTTGTTTTGCCATTGTCGAGGATGTGTTGTAACCGGGATTCCGAGTCTGATCGGGTCTTCCCGCTAGAAGGAATATCCTTCGTTGACCGTGAGAGCTTGTGATGGGCTAACTTGGGACTCCCCTGTAGGGATTTGAACTTTCGAAACCCGTGCCCGCGGTTATGGGCAGATGGGAATTTGTTAATGTCCGGTTGTAGATAACATGAAACTTAACTTAATTAAAATGAATCAACGGCGTGTGTAACCATGATGGCCTCTTCTCGGCGGAGCCCGGGAAGTGAACACGGTGTTGGAGTAATGCTTGACGTAGGTTGTTCTAGGATCACTTCTTGATCATAGTTCTCAGTTCGTGCTTTGCCTTCTCTTCTCACTCTCTTTTGCGAATAGGTTAGCCACCATATATGCTAGTCGCTTGCTGCAGCTCCACATATTACCTTGCCTTACCTATAAGCTTAAATAGTCTTGATCGCGAGGGTGCGAGATTGCTGAGTCCCCGTGACTCACAGTTTACTTCCAAAAGCAGATGCAGGGACCGATGATACCGTTCCAGATGATGCGCTTAAGCTCAAGTGGGAGTTCGATGAAGACTCTCGTCGTTACTATGTGTCTTTCCCAGATGATCAGTAGTGGTGCCCAGTTGGGGCGATCGGGGACCGTGTCACATGTTGGGGTTGATCTTTTATTTTTGGTACCGTAGTCGGACCATGAGTGTATTGGATGATTGTAATGTTATTCATGTATTTGTGTGTAACGCCCCAGATATAACTTTCCCAATTTGTACTCCAACTCTTGCCGTTTCCGACGTTAAGTTATATTTATTTCTCGGGTTCGGGTCTTTGTCTCCGTGTGTTGTTTTCTTTTCATGCATCTCATATCATGTCATCACGTGCATTGCATTTGCATACATGTTCATCTCATGCATTCGAGCATTTTCCCCGTTGTCCGTTTTGCATTCCGGCGCTTCGTTCTCCTCCGGTGGCCATTTCTAGCTTTCTTTCGTGTGTGGGGATTAAACATTTCCGGATTGGACCGAGACTTGTCATGCAGCCTTGGTTTACTACCGGTAGACCGCCTGTCAAGTTTCGTACCATTTGGGCTTCGTTTGATACTCCAACAGTTAACCGAGAGACCGAAAAGGCCTCGTGTGTGTTGCAGCCCAACACCCCTCCAATTTGGCCCAAAACCCACCAAACTCTGCTCCATGTCCTAGAGCGTTCGATCACGATCGCGTGGCCGAAAACCGCACCACATTTGGACACTCCTAGCTCCCTCTACCTCTATAAATAGACACCCCATTTTTCAGATCTCTCCCTCTCCTCCGAAACCCTAAAATCCCGTCCGACGCGCCGGACATTGTCCGCCCGCGCCGAACGCGTCCGCCGCCGCCCGCCTCCGCCAACCACGCGCTGCCACGTGGCACGCCTGCCCACCGCCGCCGCCGGCCCGGGAGGCCCAGGAGGGTCCCCCGCGAGCCCATCTCCGCGCGCTGCCGCCGCGCTCTTCTCCTCCGGCGCCGCTCCCCTCACCGGCCGGCACCGCCGCCGCCGCGCCGGACCTCGCCACCAACGCCTCAACGCTGCCGCGGCCATGCCCCAACGCCGGCGGATCTCGCCGCAGGGTCTGTCCGGTCGCCCGGAGCCCCGGCGCTCTACCCCGCCGGCGACGAGCCCTCCTCCGTCGACCTTCGCGCCTGCTACAGTGCCCCGCCCGCTGCTACAGTGCGATGAACAGTGCCTCGAAACCCTAGATTCGGTTGACTTTCTTCCCTCTCCCCCTTTATTTTTGTGCAATCTTTGACTGATCATATCTTTGCATCCATGGCTCCGTTTTGGACATATAGTATATCAAAATGTTCGCCTCGACATGTACATCATTTCATTCCATTGCATCATTTTCATTTGAGTTCATCTTGATGCCCGAAATGCTTCTAGAAGGAGGCTTCGTGAGATAATTGTCAGATCTGTTAGTTCATCATAGACTTTTGTCATTTTTTCCATGATTATTGTGTGCATGATATGCCTGTGAGTCTTTGGGATGAATTGTTAAGCATTTTGTCTTCTTTCCAGAGGTGCCACCCATGCATTTTTAGGATGTGTGTGGTGACTTGTGCAAGCTTGCCAAGTGAGCCACTTGGTAGATCTGTTTTCATGGACTTAGTGGATTTCACTAAGTCTAGGATATTTTAGTTCATGATGCCATATGTTCAGCTTGTTTCCTAGTGATCCGTGCCTCTTTTGAGGATGATCAGTAAGGGAGTTTTGTTAATCATGTTATGCTCTATCCATCGATGTCTTTGTTTTCATATGTGGAGTGATCTAGCTTGAGTCAATCGAGCTCTACTTTTGCTTCATGGTAAATCTGGGCAGATCGTGAACTTGTTTGCGATTTTGCCGATGCTATTGTTATTGATCAATGCATGCTATGCCATTGTTCTTGCCATGTCTAGCTAGCATTTTGTGTCTTCTTTATGGATATATGCTTGCCTTGCCATGACTTGCACCGTAGTGAGTGCATCGAGCTTGTTTACATGCCTTCGTGAGTTAAATTTCAGCACGTCTCGGTTTTCACTAAGTCTGAAAACTGATTGTGCGTGAGCTATGTTCGTGTGCTTGTTAGTATATTTTGTGATCCCTTTTGGCCCCAGGTCACTTTGGGACTTTTGATAAGATTGTTGAGTAGCTCCATGCCATGTTCTTACTTTTCATAATCAGGTCATGTATCATGTTGTTTTGCTGCTCCGACGAGAGCTTCGTGATCTGAAATTTCAGACTAGTGTTAATTTCACTAAGTCTAAAATCTGTTTTGCATTCGTGTTTTTGCCATGCTTGTTTGAACCTCCTAATGGATGAATTTGGCTATGGCTCAGTGCCAGTGTTTTGTTAAGCATCTTGTGGGCATCCCTGCCATGTATTTTTTTGTCATGTTTGGTGGCTGTAACATGTTCATTTCGTTGCATTTAGATGCCTACTTGTTGTAAATCGCAGACCGGTTCATTTCTTAAAACGCTTGCCATTTCCAAACCGTAACTCCGATTCCAATGATCTTTATATCGTTTTCAAGCGATTTCATCCCCTCTATCCAGTGGCACTCTTGGTTTTCCAAGTTGAGGCCAGGTTCATGCATTTCCTGTCATGTCTTGCATTTTGCATCCCACATCGCATCCCGCATAGCATACCATCATTGCATCTTATTGCTTGAGTTTGCACGTGGTTGATTGTATCCTTGTTGCTTGTTTGTGTTGTTTGGGTAGAGCCGGGAGACGAGTTCGCTAATGAGGAGCCCGTTGAGTTTGCTTTTGAGGATCCAGTCAACTCTGACAACTGTGCAGGCAAGATGATCATGCCCTCGAAATCACTACTATCTTTGTTATGCTAGTTTGCTTGCTCTTTTGCTATGCTAACACTACGATGCCTACCACTTTCTTGTCAGCCTCCCAATTGCCATGTTGAACCTCTAACCCACCATTGTCCTAGCAAACCGTTGATTGGCTATGTTACCGCTTTGCTCAGCCCCTCTTATAGCGTTGTTAGTTGCAGGTGAAGATTGGAGCCGTTCCTTATTGGGACATTTATTTACTTGTTGGGATATCATTATATTGCCATGTTATCTTAATGCATCTATATACTTGGTAAAGGGTGGAAGGCTCGGCCTCTTGCCTAGTGTTTTGTTCCACTCTTGCCGCCCTAGTTTCTGTCATATCGGTGTTATGTTCCCGGATTGTTGCGTCCCTTAGGCGGTTGGGCTATAATGGGAACCCCTTGATAGTTCGCCTTGATTAAAGCTTTTTCAGCAATGCCCAATATTGGTTTTACCATTTGCCACATACCCCCTTTTTCCCTTGGGTTTCTGGAGCCCGAGGGTCATCTTTATTTTAGCCCCCCACGGGCCAGTGCTCCTCTGAGTGTTGGTCCGAACTAGAGCCCTGTGCAGCGCCACCTCAGGGAAACTCGAGGGCTGGTTTTAGTTGTATGGATTGCTCATCTGAGTGTGCCCTGAGAACGAGGTATGTGCAGCTCCTATCGGGATTTGTCGGCACATTCGGGCGGTGTTGCTGGACTTGTTTTAACCTGTCGAATCGTCTTGTTGTACCGAAATACCGAGTCTGATCGGTGTGTCTTGGGTGGAGGTCTATTCCTTCATTGACCGTGAGAGCTTGTTATGGGCTAAGTTGGGACCCCCCTGCAGGGATTGATCTTTTGAAAGCCGTGCCCGCGGTTATGGGCAAATGGGAATTTGTTAATGTCCAGTTGTAGATAACTTGAACCTTAATTAATTAAAATGAATCAACTGAGTGTGTTACCGTGATGGCCTCTTCTCGGTGGAGTCCGGGAAGCGGACACGGTGTTGGAGTTATGTTTGCGCAGGTTTCTCTCTGGTTTCTCGCTCGTGCTTCGCCTCCTCTTCTCGCTCTCTTTTGCGAATAAGTTAGCCACCATATATGCTAGCCGCTTGCTGCAGCTCCACTTATACATTACCCCTTTCCTACCTATTAAGCTTAAATAGTCTTGATCGCGAGGGTGCGAGATTGCTGAGTCCCTGTGGCTCACAGATCACTATTACACCAGATGCAGGGACAGATGATACCGCTCCAGATGGCGCGCTCGAGCTCAAGTGGGAGTACGACGAGGACTCTCAGCGTTACTATGTGTCTTTTCCTGATGATCAGTAGTGGTGCCCAGTTGGGGTGATCGGGACCTATGTTGCTTGTTGGGTTCTTTTCTATTTTGGCGCCGTAGTCGGGCCATGAGTGTTCTATATGATGGATGTTATTTATGTACTTTGATGTGACGTGGCGAGTGTAAGCCAACTATGTACCTCCCCTTTTATATTATGTCACATGGGATGTGTGATGATTTCCTAACTTGCGACATTGCTTTGAATGCGGTTATGCCTCTAACTCGTGCCTCGACATGTGGGAGATATAGCCGCATCGAGGGCATTACATTGTGTGACATGGCGAGTGTAAGACAACTATGTATCCTTTCCCCTTTTATATATTTACATGGGTTGTTGTGAAGATTACATTACTTGTGACATTGCTTTCAATGCGGTTATGCCTCTAAGTTGTGCTTCGACACATAGGAGATATAGCCGCATCGAGGGCGTTACAAGTTGGTATCAGAGCCTTCCCCGACCTTAGGAGCCCCCTGCTTGATCGAATCGTTGGCGTTGTTGAGTCTAGAAAAATGTTTTGAGTCATTTAGGATTATATATATCGGAGAGTTTCGGAATTATTTTTACTCCCCAGTCCCTTCATCGCTCTGGTGAGGCATCCTGACATAGAGTTTTGACTCTTCTCTTCTCAAATTTCACTATTTTTTAGGATCACGCGGGTATCTTGGAATCGTTCCGACCGATTTGTGATGAGAACATTGTTCTTGGTGCCTCCTGTCATTTAGGGGTTGTGGCAGTGTCCCGGGGAGTTGAGCTCCGAGGTGTTGTCGTCACAATTTTATTGTTGAGATTCTGGAATACCTGAGTTTCGCCGACATCGAAAATCTCTTTTATGCAATTGTTGGTGAGATAACCTCGACGCCACCCAGTACTGGGCGGGAGTTCGGGAGTATTGCCATAACTCGTATAACGGATGCTTTTCGAAGGTTGAGGTAAATGATTTCTAAAGTTTTTCTCGGTTATGTGTTGAAGGATGGATACAGCTGGATGTAGGGTTTGCTAGATTTGGGTGAGATATTATGCTTCCCCTGTATGCCCAACACCTGATTGCATAACCGGAAAGGTTCGGGAGTTTCATAGGTGGGAATTCTTGTAGCTCTAGTTCTTCTTCCACGGATATTTGGTTTGAGATTGGGTGATCCTTACCGAGTATTCATTCTTGTTCCGTACCTTGTTGTTTTTCTTCTACCTCAATTCTAAGTTGCTTCTCAATTTATGGATATGTGACCATTTCTATTGGAATGCATTCGTTCATTTTGTTCGGATGTGAAGACTATATGTTGCAATTTCAACCCGTTTGATTCAGCTTCAATATTTGTCTGTCAATGTGCTAATGGATGTCAACCTCTTCAGGATGGCTCCTCCAACGCGCACGACTCCGAATCCTGATCCGCCACCACCACCTCCACCTCTGGAGGCATGGCAAGCTGTGATGGCCGCTACCAATGCAAACACGCAGCTGATCATGCAAATTCTTCAAGAGCACAACCAAGGGAACCAGGGCCAAGGCAACAATCAGAATCACTTTGCTACACTCAACCAGTTCCTTGCTAACCAGCCAAAGACCTTCAGCAATTGTGTTGAGGCAACAGATGCTAATGATTGGCTCGTGGACATATGCAAGCATTTCGAGTGTAGTAACGTCAGACCTGAGGACTTTGTCAAGTTCGCTTCCTTCCAACTCGAAGACCAAGCTGCAGAATGGTTTCAGTAGTACAAAGATTCTAGAGGAGGCCGTGTGATTACCTGGGATGAATTCCGTCAAGACTTGAAAGCTCATCATATTCCTCAGAGCGTGGTTGAAAGCAAGCGTGAGGAATTCCGCAACCTGAAGCAAGGCTCTATGTCTGTTTACGAGTACAACAAGATGTTTCAGAAGCTCGCCCGTTTTGCTAAGCAAGACATCCCTGACGAGAAGAGCATGATATACCAGTTCAGGGGTGGTCTCAGAGAAGAAATTCAGCTAGCCCTCGTTCTCTTTGAGCCCAAGAGGTACGATGAGTTTTACAACATGGCAATGAAGCAAGAGACTGCTCAACTGAAGTGTGATGCTTCCAAGAAGCGAGTCAGAGATGCAACTCCTTCTTCCTCAACTCAAGTGGCTAAGTAGCAGAAGTATTGGCTTCCTCCTCCTCCGTTCCATCAGCCTTATCAGCAGAAGAGCAAAGGTGGCAGTGGATCTTCCCACCCACCCAACCCTGGCTTTTAGAACAAGACTTCGTCTCAAGCTCCAATATCAAGTGCTCTGTATCACCGTCCGCTTTCAGAGGTCACGTGCAACAAGTGCCAACAGAAGGGTCACTATGCCAACAAATGTTTCAATCAGAGGTGTCTCCCTCCTCCTCCTCCTGTGAGATCGGCAAGTATACCTATGGTCAAGCATAACCCCAAGCACGCCAAGGTCATCTTGATGAATGCAGCTCAGGCAGAGGACTCATTAGATGTCATCATGGGTAACCTTCCTGTTAACGATGTTCCTGCAAAAGTACTTTTTGACACTGGTGCATCGCATTCTTTCTTGTCATTCCCATTTGCATCGAAGCACAATGTTGATACTGAGGTTATGCCCAAAGTCATGCAAGTTCTTTCTCCCGGCAAGCTTTTGACTTCTAGTTTGGTTGCTCCCGATGTCTCTATCACGTTGGGCGACTACAAGTTTCTGTCCTCTCTAGTGGTTCTTGGAAACTTGGATATTGATCTTATTCTTGGAATGGATTGGCTTTCTAAGCACAAGTAGCATCTTGATTGTGCTGCCAGGCAGATTCAATTGACTCATTCGTCTGAGGATGTAATTGTCTTTGCCGCTTGTGATGATACCATCCGCCTGTTTTCTCTCATTAAGAAGGGTGAACTGGATGCCATCTCTCAAATTCCAGTCGTTTGCGAATATCAACACGTCTTTCCAGAAGAGCTCCCAGGAATGCCTCCGCACCGGCTAGTTGAATTCGTCATCGATCTTGAGCCTGGCACGGAACCCGTTTGCAAACATCCTTACAAGCTTGGACGTGAAGAGTTGAAGGAGCTGAAGAAGCAACTCGATATTCAAGAGCGAATGGGTCTCATCCGACCTAGTTCTTCTCCGTGGGGTTGTGGAGTTCTTTTTGTGAAGAAGAAGGATGGAACGGACCGACTTTGTGTTGACTACCGTCCATTGAACAAGAAGACTATAAAGAACAAGTACCCACTTCCCAACATCAATGACCTGTTTGGAAAACTCAAAGGTGCTCAAGTATTCTCCAAGCTTGATCTCCGTATGGGCTATCACCAGATTCGAATCCGTGAGCAAGATATCCCCAAGACAGCGTTCGGAACAAGCTATGGTTCATATGAATACACTATCATGTCTTTTGGTCTCGTCAACGCTCCTCCGACTTTCTCTCGCATGATGAACTTCATCTTCAACCCCTACACAAATGACTTCGTCTTGGTCTACCTCGATGACATTTTGGTCTTTTCCAAGAACAAGGAAGATCATGCCAAGCACTTGCGTTTGGTGCTCGATAAGCTCAGAGAACATCAGTTCTATGCCAAGTTCTCAAAGTGCGAGTTTTGGCTCGATGAGGTTCTCTATCTTGGACATAGCATCTCTGCCAAGGGCATAGCGGTGAATCCTGAGAAGGTGTCTGCAATTGTGAATTGGGAACCACCTTAGAACGTGAAGCAACTCCGCAGCTTCCTTGGTCTCGCAAGCTGTTGTCGAAGGTTCGTTGAGAACTTTTCAAAGATCGCGAAGCCTCTTTCAAACCTTCTCCAGAAGCACGTGAAGTACGTTTGGTCTCCTGAGTGTGACATCGCTTTCAACACCCTGAAAGAGAAATTAGTCACTGCTCCAGTTCTGACTCCTCCTGATGAATCCAAACCGTTCGAGGTCTTCTGCGATGCCTCTCTTCAAGGTCTTGGCGCAGTGTTGATGCAAGAGAAGAAAGTTGTGGCTTATACCTCTCGCCAGTTGAAGCTCAACAAGAAGAACTACCCCACTCATGACCTTGAGTTGGCGGCAGTTGTGCATGATCTTTTGACTTGGAGACATCTCTTATTGGGAAGAAAAGTGGACATCTTCACTGACCACAAGAGTCTCAAGTACATCTTCACTCAGCCTAATCTCAACCTCAGGCAGACTCGTTGGGTCGAAATGATTCAAGAGTATAATCCGAGTATCGAATATACTCCAGGCAAGGCCAATGTGATTGCTGACGCATTGAGCAGGATGGCTTACTGCAACAGTCTGATTCTCAAGCCTTACCAAACCGAGCTTTGTGAAGCATTCCGCAAACTCAACTTGCAAGTTGTTCCTCAAGGTTTCCTCGCCAACCTTCAAGTCTCTCCTACTTTGGAAGATCAAATTCGCGAGGCTCAACTTCTTGATGCTATGGTGAAGAAGGTGAAGATTGGGATTGCCAAGAGTCAACCCAAGTACAAGTGATATCGCCTTGATGACAAGGATACTCTCTTCTTCGAGGATCGCATTGTCTTACCTAAAGGTGACCTTCGTAAAGTCATTATGAACGAGGCTCACAATTCACTCCTCTCTATCCACCCTGGGAGTACGAAGATGTACCAGGACCTCAAGGAGGCTTATTGGTGGACTCGAATGAAGCGCGAGATTTCTTAGTTCGTGAATGAATGTGATGTCTGCAGAAGAGTGAAGGCAGAACACTAAGGACCAGCTGGTCTCCTCCAACCTCTTGCCATTCCAGAATGGAAGTTTGACCACATTGAGATGGACTTCATGACTGGGTTTCCAAAGTCCAAGCGTGGCAATGATGCTATATTCGTTGTCATCGACAAACTCACTAAAGTGGCTCATTTCCTGCCTATCAAAGAGTCTATCACTGCAGCTCAATTGGCGGAGCTTTATACCTCTCGGATTGTCTCTCTCCACGGCATTCCGCAGTTGATCTCTTCAGACCGTGGCAGCATCTTTACCTCCAAGTTTTGGGATTCTTTTCAGAAGGCCATGGGCATCAACATCCGTTTCAGCACAGCTTTCATCCTCAAACTAGCGGTCAAGTCGAGCGTGTCAATCAGATTCTCAAATATATGCTCAGGGCTTGCGTTATCTCTTTCGGTATGAAGTGGGAAGATTGTCTTCCATATGCCAAGTTCTCCTACAACAACAGTTTTCAAGCAAGTTCGGGCAAGGCCCCATTTGAAATTCTCTATGGCAGGAAGTGTCGTACTCCTCTTAACTGGTCAGAGACTGGTGAACGTCAACGTCTTGGTAATGACTTGATCACAGAGGCAGAGGAAATGTGCAAAGTCATTCGTGATAACCTCAAAGCAGCGCAATCGCGCCAGAAGAGCTACTATGATAGTAAGCATCGTGATTTGGCTTTCGAGATCGGAGATCATGTTTACCTCCACGTCCCTCCAATGAAAGGTACTCGTCGCTTTGGTATCAAAGGGAAGCTTCCCCCTAGATACGTGGGTCCTTTCAAGATCGTCAGCAAGAGAGGCGATCTCGCCTATAAACTCGAGCTTCCCTCCAAATTTGCTAATGTGCACGACGTGTTCCATGTCTCTCAGCTCCGCAAGTGCTTCAAGACACCTGACCGCACCGTCAACTTCGAAGACATTGATCTCCAAGAAGACCTCTCTTATCGTGAGAACCCAGTTGCTATTCTTGAAGAGACTAAACGCAAGACTCGCAATAAGTCAATCAAATTCCTCAAAGTCAAGTGGTCACACCATTCCGACCGTGAAGCCACCCGGGAACGCGAGGATCACATCCGTTCTGAGTACCCGTCGTTTTTCCAGTCTTAGATCTCAGGACGACATCCTTTCGTAGTGGTGGAGTGTTGTAACACCCCGGATGTAATTTACCTTATCTGTACTCCAACTCTTGTCATTTCTGGCCTAAGTTGTTTTATTTTCCTCGGGTTCGGGTTTTTGTCTCCGTGTGTTGTTGCCATTGTCATGCATCTCATATCATGTCATCATGTGCATTGCATTTGCATACGTGTTCGTCTCATGCATCCGAGCATTTCCCCGTTGTCCATTTTGCATTCCGGCGCTCCTATCTCCTCCGGTGGTCCTTTCTACCTCTTTTCGTGTGTGGGGGTTAAACATTTCCGGATTGGACTGAGACTTGCAATGCGGCCTTGATTTACTACCGGTAGACCGCCTGTCAAGTTTCGTGCCAATTGGACTTCGTTTGATACTCCAACGGTTAACCGAGGGACCAAAAAGGCCTTGTGTGTGTTGCAGCCCAACACCCTTCTAATTTGGCCCAAAACCCACCTAAACCCTCTCCATCATCTAGAGCGTTCGATCACGATCGCGTGGCCGAAAACCGTGCTCAATTTGGAGCCTCCTAGCTCCTCCTACCTATAAAACTAGACCCCCTTTTGAAATTCCCGGATCACCTCCTACCCTAAACCCTAGCCCCGCTCCCTCTCCGCCACCGGACAAAAATTGCCGGGCCGGACACGTCCGACCCATGCCGCCGCCGCCACGTGGCACGCCGCCATTCGACACCGCGCCGCCCCACTTCGCCGGCCCGCCTGGGCCCGAGGAGGGCCCCTGAGGCCCGCGCGCCGCCGCCGCCTACCCGGCGCGCCCCGTGCCTTTGCCCGCGACTCCGCCGCCGTCCTCCTCAACGCCGGTCGCCGCCCTGCACCACCACCGCCGCCCGCCTGCCGGAGCTCCTCCGTCCGCGGCCCCCTCTCCCCGCCGACAACCCTCGTGCGCGGCGCCGCCCGGAGCTCGCCGAGTCGCCCCGCGCCTGCTCCTCCGCCCTCGTCGCCGCACCACTCTGCCGGCGCCGGATCCGGCAGGTCCGGCTGTCGGATTTCGGGTTCCGGCAGATCCTTAAGGTTTGAACACTAGGGTGCACGCGGAAACCTCGCCTTCAACCTCTCCGTCTCACTAGGATCTAGACTACTAAGGGAATCACACAAGAGACATAAGGTTTATACTGGTTCGGGCCACCATTGTGGTGTAATACCCTACTCCAGTGTGTGGTGGATGGATTGCCTCTTGGGGGCTGGTGATGATGAACAATACAAGGAAGAACAGCCTCGCGAGGGTCTGTTCTTGGCTGGGGTGATGAACTGCTATGGGGAGTTCAGCCACCTCTCTCTATCTCTCTCTTTCTTTCTTCCTCTCTTCCAGATCCCAACTGACCAACCGAACCGAACCCCTTGCTATGTGGGTGGCTAGTCCTATTTATAGAGGCCCTGGTCCTCTTCCCAAATATTGAGCAGGAAGGGAGCCAACAATGGCGGGCTAATTTGAAGGGGGACAACGAGTACGTCTATCCTGACAAAAGCAGTCTTCGCCTACCAAAGGCTCTGGTGGTGACGCCGGGCTGGGCTCCATGGTGACCTCCGTCTCGTAGTCCTCCTGGTCTTGTTGCACTGGAATGGCAACCTTTGCCTGATGCCTCGGTACTCCGCGGCTGCACTTGCCCCCTTTGCACCAAAGAGGAAAGGAGGACGCTGCGCGCGCTGGCGCCCGCCTGGTGCCCTCGATCGTCATGGCTTACGTCACGAGCATCTCACGAGGCACCCTGCCTTGATATCTCCGTCTCCTTGCGAGCCAGCTTGAGGAGGCTGCGCCTGAGGATGCGCCGTGTTGTCTGCCTCGCGAGGCTTGGCCCCTCGTGAGGGTCTTGAGCCTTATGCTTGGTGAAGATGGGCCATGTTGGGCCCCCACTCGAGAGACGCCGCAGGCCGCAGGCAGGCAAGTCTGGGGACCCCCGTTCCCAGAACGCCGATAGTAGCCCCCGGGCCCAAGGCGCACATGCACTTGGCCGTGCCGAGAGGCGAAAGGGCAAGGGCGAAGCGCCACGGGCCCTAACAGCCTGCGGCCTTGGACGCCGCGTGGCGGTTGATTGGACGTGGCATCTCCGCTTCCCCATGAAGCCTTGGTGATCGTGTGAGTCGGACAAGTCCCTACATGCAGAACGTGTTATGATTACCTGTGATCGTGGAGACCGGCGGTTGGCCTTCGCCGGCTATAAGTACGGCACCGCGCGTGCCCGTCTAGTCCATCTCTTCTTGCTCTCTCCTTCACCTTAGTTCTTGCTCCGTCTTGGTGTGATGGCTCCGATTCGCCGGTTCTCTGCAGCGGAGAAGGGAAATGCTCCTCGAGAAGGGCCAGACCCTCTCCCGCCGAAGAAGCGACTCGCCCATTGCAGCCGGGACGAAGAGGACCATCCGGCGGCAGCGAGGCCCTGGGGTGAGCGGGCTCCGCCGGGGTTCCCGCTGCCCTTGTACGCCCACGTCGAGGGCCTCGGAGGTGTTGATGCTGATCCCCGCGGTCAGCGCCGTCGTCGACGCCGTCGGGTTACGAAGGCGTGGGTGGTTCCTCCTGGAGTCCATGCCGAGGGCTCCTCCCGTGAGTTCGTGCTCCACGTCGTCACTCCCCTTCAGTCCTGGATCCGTCTTCCTCCCTTCTTCGCCTCCATCGTTCCTCCAGGAGGGCCCCTGGAGCTTCAGCTGCAGCACGCCGACTACAGCGCCCCCGCGACCGAGGCCGAGGTCGTCGTCGCTGCCCCGGGCGCGGTCTACATGTCCCGCGGCTGGAGGGAGATCGCCCGGGTCTGTAGGAAAAGAGGCGTCTTCGCGGTCCACCTAGAGTACGACGACGCGACGGTGATGTTCTTCAAGGTCTTCGATGCGATCGGGCGCCGGCTGGAGTGCTACCATGGGAGAGGTGGCCAGGACCTCGCCCTGGTGAGGGCTAGGCCCGTCGACCGCCCCCTGGGCAGAGGCGCCCGAGGGTCCAGCGATTCCAGCGAACGTTCGCGACTCCGGAGACGAGCGACGACAGCTACGAGCCCCCGAGTTGTTGCCGCTCCAGGAGCAGGGCGGACGCGTCAGGCCGTCGCCAACCCTGATCTGGATGGAGTTGGCGCCGGTGCCTGACGGCCCACTGTTGAAGATGGCGTCTCCCGCAGTAGCTCATGTAGTTAGCATCCCTTAGGATTCGTTCCCTGCGATGAATCAGAATGCGCCCCGTGGGGGCTTGTAAGGTGTTTGTAGTCCTGTTTGTTAATATGTATAACCTTTTGACTTGGATCCGTGCGAGTTGCCAACTCCGTTATAGTTCAGCCTTCCCTTTCGCACCTCACGAGGGCTTGGTGCTCTATGCCAACAGGTCCCAGTCCCAAGGCGGCGTCAGCCGTCGCTGGTATGCCAGGTCGCGATGCCGTGGTCAAGGCTAGGAGGTGAGCGACCGAGGTCCGGTAAGAGCCCCTGAGTCGCGATGCTCAGGAGGTCCCCTTTGGCGCCCAAGCAGCCGTCGCTTAGTGAGAAAGGGAAGCAACATCGCTAGTACGGAGTTGCTTTAGGTGCGGGGGTAGTGCTGCAGCAGCCAGTGCCGTGGGTGGTAACTTATCTTGAGGATCACGGGCCATTCCAGGTGTGCCGTTGGGTACATGGGTAGGCAGGAGCGGAATCGCTCGACAAGGTCCTCGTGAGGCCCCCTCTTCCCCGCCTCTGCTCCCCTTTCTTCTCTACGTCCTTGGGTCCCGGCCCTCGAGCTTGTCTCAGCCGTCGCTGGTATGCCAGGTCGCGATGCCGTGGACAAGGCCAGAGGGTGAGGGCTGGAGAGCGAGTAAGAGCCATGAGTCGCGATGCTCAGGCGCCCCCCTTTAACATGCAAGCGGTTCGCGCGGGCGAGGGCGAAGGAAACCTCGCGAGGGCCTCGGCTTGCGCGGTTCCCTCCAGGGGTCCTGCAGGGTCATCACAGAAAGAAGATGGTGTTGCCATGGCGGCCATTAGTCGATCGTTAGTCACTCAAGAGCTTGCTGGTTGGAGTAGGCGAGGTGTATCTAGGCACCCGTGAGCCAGCGCGGGACTCACGAGGCCCTACCTCTGGGCGGGTTGCACCCGGCACTGGGCCGTATCTTGGAATGTGTCCCTGCAAAATTTGGTTAGATGCTGGTACTCTACGTCCTCGGGTCCCGGCCCTCGAGCTTGTCTCAGCCGTCGCTGGTATGCCAGGTCGCGATGCCATGGACAAGGCCAGAGGGTGAGGGCTGGAGAGCCAGTAAGAGCCCTGAGTCGCGATGCTCAGGCACCCCCCTTTAACGTGCAAGTGGCCGACATGGGAAGAAAAGATGCCGCGGACGGGCACCATGCAGCTAAGCATGATAGGCAATGCATAGCTGGAAATAAACGCTAGGGGGATACACGCCGCTGGGTCTGGCCCGAACGGCTTGGGGATGATGCAGCCCGAGGGGCACCCCCAATCAAGGCAAACTAACGACCGAAAAGTAAATGCAGATACATGCCACGGGGACGGACCCACGCGGCCTGGGAGTGATGCAACCCTGGGAGGGCGCTCCCAGCTGGGAATGAGGCTTGGAAGATGTCACCTGAGAATATCGTTGGCGAACTGGCGTTGGTGTAGTAGGCTCGGTGGGCTGCGGAAACCTATCCTCACGAGCCCCCAGGCCCCGGGGCCTCGGGAGGCTGCGGAGGCACTGGTGACTCCTCGCGAGCTGCCTTCATCTCCGCCAAGGCCGCGGAACGCCTGTCTTCTTGAGCCTCCATGATGCCCCTCATGAGGCACTGGTACGCCACAGCCATGCTTGGTAGGCCGTAGGGCATGCGAACATAGCTGTGGGGTGGACCCCGCAGCGCCCCACTCGTGAGGGCCAGAGACGCCCCGTCGTGGCGATCCGATTGAGCCCTGGTACGTCGACGCAGGCGCGCAGCCCACCATCCTTGCCTGGATGTGGGGCCCCGGCTGGCAAGCGGCGGCAACCTCTCATGATCCTGGTCTCTTGTAGCTCTTGAATGGCCTTGTCAACGAACTCTTGCTGGTCTGATCTTCCTCGCCTGGCTCCCTCTCGAGGGAAACGTGCTGCGAAGCACGCCTCCACATGGTGCCCAAGTGCCTCCCTCGTGACCCTGGCTAGGTCGGTGGCCCTCCAGGTGAGAGCCCCCGAGCCCTGCCTGAGGAGGGCGCTGGGCGTGCTTTCTTATGCGATGGAAGGAGGGTCCCCCTGGGCAGACACGGGCCCTGAGGGGCCTGCCTCCTAAGGGGCTGAGCTTGACGACGCCTTCCCCTTCTTGGGGGTTGTCTCGGGAAGCCTCCTGCTTCTGCGATCTGGATCCTCTAGCGACGCGGCCTGATAGGCTCTCTCCAGGGAACACACTGCATCCTTCTCTTCACAGGGCACCGTGATGACGCCGCCATTTCCTGGCATCTTGAGGACGTTGTAGCCGTGGTGAGTCGCAGCCATAAACTTGGCCAGCGCTGGGTACCCGAGGATGGCGTTGTACGGCAGGCGGATGTGGGCGACGTCGAAGTGGATGAGCTCGGTGCGGTAGTTGCTGCGAGCCCCGAAGGTGACAGGGAGGCGGACCTGCCCGATCGGGACTGTGGAACCGTCGGTGATCCCGGAGAAAGGCTTGGTTGGTTTAAGCTGGTCATAGGGCACTTGGAGGTTGTTGAATGTTTCCACGGACAGGACGTTGAGCCCCGCCCCTCCATCGATGAGGGTCTTGGTGACCAGCACGTTGCTGATGACTGGGAAGCAGAGCATCGGGAGGACTCCTGCAGTGGCCGCGCACTTGAGCTGGTCTGCCGAGCTGAACATGATGGGGCACGCCGACCACCTGAGGGGGCGCGTTGCTTCGAGCTTGGGGAGAACTGCATTCACTTCGCGGGCAAACTGCTTGAAGATACATTGGGAGGCCGGGGTTTGAGCTCCGCCCAGGATGCAGGCGATTGCGCGCGGCTCCTGGAAGCCCCCAGCCCCCTCGTCTTGATGGCGGTCTTCGTTCCTTCTTGGTGGAGGCGGCAGTGGAGGTAGGCCTGCATTGCCATGAGGGCGATTGTCGCGAGGTTGATCCCTCCAGTCTCCCTCGCGAGGCAGGTCCCGCCAGCGGTCCTCGCGAGGCTGGTCGCGCCACCCCGGGCGCGGGCCGCGATCCTCCCAGCGTCCTGGGTTTCTTCCTCCTCCCCGGCAGTAGCTCCGGTCAGCACGGTCAGGGCGACGGTCGATCCTTCCTTCCCGCATGGCGCGGAGCTCTTGACATTCGTTGGTGTCGTGGGTGTGGAGGTCATGGTACACACAGTACCGGCTGCCTCTGGAGGGTTCGGGCAGATCCTTGCCCCGCTTGGTGTCTGGTTTTGCCGCGAGTACGGCAGCCCCCTTGCACTTCGCGTCCTTGGCTTTGGGCTTCTTCTCTTCTGGGTCTGCGGCAGGCAGCTCGAGGAGGGAGAGACGTCCCTCCTCAGCCCTGGCGCACTTGTACGCCAAGTTGAACAGCTCCAGGGAGGTGCAGAGGTCTTCGTGCATCACCAGCTCCTCCTTCATCTTGACGTCACGCACGCCGTCAGAGAAGGCGAAGATGATGGCCTCCTCGGACACCTTGGGGATCTTGAGGCGCGCGCTGTTGAAGCGCTGGGTGTACTTTTGCAGGGTCTCTCCAAGTTGTTGCTTGATGCGGCGCATGTCGCTCACGGCGGGCGGCCGGTCGCGAGTACCTTGGAAGTTGGCGATGAAGCGGGCGAGCATCTGGTCCCAGGAGGAGATCGCGCCTGGAGCCAGATTCAGGAGCCAGGTTCGAGCTCCTTCCTTGAGCGCCATGGGAACCAGTTCGCCATGACCTTTTCATCCCCGCCGGCAGCCTCGATGCCCAGCTCATAGAGCTGGAGGAACTCTACGGGATCGGTTGTGCCGTCATAGCGAGGAGGCAGGTCGAGCTTGAACTTGCCGGGCCATGCGACGCTGCGTAGCTCGGGGGTGTAGGCGCGGCAGCCCGCGGTGGCCACGAAAGTCCTCGGTTGGTGGAGAGCTTGGTCTTGAGGGTCCCCACGCGCTGTAGCTAGGAGCAGGGCGGGGTCTTGGCGCGCCGGAGCTGGAGCTGGGTCGCGGCGTGCCGGAGCAGGGAGCGCCCTGGCAGCCCCTTGCGGGCGAGGAACTTGTCGGCAGCTTCGCTCTTGCTGCGCTGGCGCCTAACGGAGCGGGTTCCGCCCAGGGACCAAGCGCCTTGGAGCCATGGCATCTTCTTGGAGGGGAGGCGGTTGGTGCGCCTCTGGAGCTTCGTTGCCCGCACGGGGCGGAGTGCGGCGCAATGGGGCGGACGGCGCAGGAGAGCCCCCTGTGGCACGGACGAGCTCGGCGACGCGGTCGAGCCACTCCTTGTAGATGTCGTCGATGGGACGGTAGCACAGGAGCTCGTTTGCCGCGATGAGCGCAGCCCGACCTCCAAGGGTGCGCGGAGCGCGTGGGACGAAGAACCGGCTGGAGCGAGTGATGGAGAGGCGGTGCGGCCGTCTTGCCGCACGGACAGGTGCTGAGACGATGCCTGCTGCTCGCCCCCCGCCGGGCCGGTGGCGGCGTTGACGGCGGGCGACGGGGAACGACGAGGACGCCTACCGACGGGGGCCATCTGGGCGACGTGAGAAGCGATGGCGGCCCGGCGCTCGGCGCGGGCCCGACGAGCGTCGGACATGGATGCGACGGTCGGATGAGAACGGAGTGGTGGAAGACAGATTCCGGCGCACCCCTACCTAGCGCGCTAGATGTCGGATTTCGGGTTCGGGCACTGGGGTGCGCGCGGAAACCTCGCCTTCAACCTCTCTGTCTCACTAGGATCTAGACTACTAAGGGAATCACACAAGAGACACAAGGTTTATACTGGTTCCGGCCACCATTGTGGTGTAATACCCTACTCCAGTGTGTGGTGGATGGATTGCCTCTTGGGGGCTGGTGACGATGAACAATACAAGGAAGAACAGCCTCGCAAGGGTCTGTTCTTGGCTGGGGTGATGAACTGCTATGGGGAGTTCAGCCACCTCTCTCTATCTCTCTCTTTCTTTCTTCCTCTCTTCCAGATCCCAACTGACCAACCGAACCGAACCCCTTGCTATGTGGGTGGCTAGTCCTATTTATAGAGGCCCTGGTCCTCTTCCCAAATATTGAGCGGGAAGGTAGCCAACAATGGCGGGCTAATTTGAAGGGGGACAGCGAGTACGTCTATCCTAACAAAAGCAGTCTTCGCCTGCCAAAGGCTCTGGTGGTGACGCCGGGCTGGGCTCCATGGTGACCTCCGTCTCATAGTCCTCCTGGTCTTGTTGCACCGGAATGGCAACCTTTGCCTGATGCCTCGGTACTCCACGGTTGTGCTTGCCCCCTTTGCACCAAAGAGGAAAGGAGGACGTTGCGCGCGCTGGCGCCCGCCTGGTGCCCTCGATCGTCATGGCTTACGTCGTGGGCACCTCACGAGGCACCCTGCCTTGATATCTCCGTCTCCTCGCGAGCCAGCCTGAGGAGGCTGCGCCTGAGGATGCGCCGTGTCGTCCGCCTCGCGAGGCTTGGCCCCTTGCGAGGGTCTTGAGCCTTGTGCTTGGTGAAGATGGGCCATGTAGGGCCCCCACTCGAGCCACGCCGCAGGCCGCAGACAGGCAAGTCTGGGGACCCCCGTTCCTAGAACGCCGACACCGGCGAGGTCCGCAGCAAGCTCCGGTGAGCTCCGCAGCAAGCTCCGGCGTTCCCCCCTCCATTTCCATTGAGCTCGAGTCGACCTTGGTTCACGTGCGGCTACAGTGCTGGATCTGAGATCTAGCGGAGACGGTTGACTTTTATCCCGTAACCCTAGTTTTTTTTTGTGATTTTCATCATGTCGTAACTCTGCATCCGTAGCTCCGATTTGCACGTGTAGCATATCAAAGTTTTCTTCTCAGAGAGTACATCATTTCATCTCATTGCCTCATTTTCATTTGAGCTCATCTTGATGCCCGAAATGCTGTTGGAAGAGGGCTATGTGATATATTTGTCAGATCTGCTGCATCAAATAGATATTTGTCTTTTTTGCCATGATTAATGTGTGCATGATATGCTCCTAAGCTCTACATGAGTTTTGTTATATGCCATGCCATGTTTACAGAGGTTCCTACCATGTATTTTTGTGATATGTGTGGTGACTAGCACAAGCTTGCAAAGTAGCGTAATCGGTAATGCTGATTTCAGGGACTTAGAATTTCTCCAAGTCCTTGTCCTGATTTTGATATTATGACATATGTTCATGTTGTTTCCTAGTGATCTGTGCCTGTTTTGAGGATGATCAGTAAGGATGATTTGTTAACATTGTGGTGCTCTATCCATCCATGTCTTTGTTTGCATTTATGGAGCACCCTAGCTTGAGTCATTCGATTCTACTTTTGCTATTTCGTGAATCCTGGCAGATTGTTGACATGTTTAGCGACTTTGCTGAGGTTGTTGCTATTGATCCGTCCATGCTATGTTGTTGTTCTTGACATGTCTAGCTTCTATGCCATGTCTTCTTGATGGGTGTATGCTTAGTTTGTCATGCCATGCTCTGTAGTGAGTGCATCGAGCTCGTAAACATGCCTACTCGTTAACTGTTTTGCATGCTCCAGTTTTTCACCAAGTCCGAGATCTGTTTATGTTTTTGCCATGTTCACATGCTTGCAATTGTATTTTCTAATCCCTTTTGGCTCAAGGTCACTAAGGGTCTCTTGTTAAGTGCTTTGAGTAGCTTCATGTCATGCCTTGCTTTGCCATGTTAAGTTCCTATAGCATATAGTTTTCATGCTCTAAAGTGTGCTTCCTGATGTTAAATTCCAGACTTGTGTTAATTTCACTTAGTCTGAAACCTGTTACCGTTTGCACTTTTGCCATGCTTGTTTGAACCTGTTAATGGATGAATTGGCCGTATCTCAGTGTTCATCCTTTGTCAAGCATCATGAGTGGATAACTGCCATTTATTTTATTGTCAATTTTGAGTGTTGTAGCATATTTATCTTGATGCATTTAGATGGCTACTTGCTGATTATCGTAGACCGGTGCCATATTTGTTTTGCTTGCCATTTCCAAACCGTGCATCCGATTCTGGTGATCTTTATATTGATTTCAACCGAAATCACCTCACCTTTCCAGTGGAACTCTTGGATTTCCAAGTTGAGGCCAGGTTCAATCATTCCTTGTCAAATCTTGCATATGCATCACATATCGCATCCCGCATAGCATACCATGTTTGCATCATGTTGTTTGAGCATTGCACGTGGTTGATTGTGTTCCTTTTGCTTGTTTGTCTTGTTTGGGTCGAGCTGGGAGACGAGTTCGCGAACGAGGAGCCCGTTGAGTTTGCTTACGAGGATCAAGTCAGCTCTGACAACTTTGCAGGCAAGATGATCATACCCTCGAAATCACTTCTATCTTTGCTTGCTAGATGCTCGCTCTTTTGCTATGCCTATGCTACGATGCCTAACACTTTCTTATCATGCCTCCCAAATTGCCATGTCAAACCTCTAACCCACCATGTCCTAGCAAACCGTTGATTGGCTATGTTACCGCTTTGCTCAGCCCCTCTTATAGCGTTGCTAGTTGCAGGTAAAGGTTGGAGATCGTTCCTTGTTTGGAACATTGTTTATTGTTTGGATATCACCATATTATCTTGTTTATCTTAATTCACCTATATACGTGGTAAAGGGTGGAAGGCTCGGCATTATGCCTAGTGTTTTGTTCCACTCTTGCCGCCCTAGTTAACGTCATATCAGTGTTATGTTCCCGGATTTTGCGTTCCTTACGCGGTTGGGTTATAATGGGATCCCCTTGACAGTTCGCCTTGAATAAAACTCCTCCAGCAATGCCCAACCTTGGTTTTCCCATTTGCCACCTAGCCTCTTTTTCCCTTGGGTTTCTGGAGCGCAAG
This sequence comes from Triticum monococcum, assembly GCA_034509565.1. Lineage (NCBI taxonomy): Eukaryota > Viridiplantae > Streptophyta > Magnoliopsida > Poales > Poaceae > Triticum > Triticum monococcum. The sequence goes on along the minus strand of CM067845.1, from coordinate 395,002,803 downwards.
GGTCATCTTTATTTAAACCCCCCTGGTCCAGTGCTCCTCTAAGTGTTGGTCCGACCGAGTAGACTGTGGGGCCACCTCGGGGCAACTTGAGGGTTGGTTTTACTCGTAGGATGTCTCATCTGAGTGTGCCTTGAGAACGAGATATGTGCAGATCCTATCAGGATTTTTCGGCACATTCGGGCGGTGTTGCTGGACTTGTTTTACCATTGTCGAGGATGTCTTGTAACCGGGATTCCGAGTCTGATCGGGTCTTCCCGCTAGAAGGAATATCCTTCGTTGACCGTGAGAGCTTGTGATGGGCTATGTTGGGACTCCCCTGCAGGGATTTGAACTTCCGAAAGTCGTGCCCGCGGTTATGGGCAGATGGGAATTTGTTAATGTCCGGTTGTAGATAACATGAAACTTAACTTAATTAAAATGAATCAACTGCATGTGTAACTGTGATGGTCTCTTCTTGGCGGAGTCCGGGAAGTGAACACGGTGTTGGAGTAATGCTTGACGTAGGTTGTTCTAGGATCACTTCTTGATCATAGTTCTCCGTTCATGCTTTGCCTTCTCTTTTCGCTCTCTTTTGCGAATAGGTTAGCCACCATATATGCTAGTCGCTTGCTGCAGCTCCACATATTACCTTGCCTTACCTATAAGCTTAAATAGTCTTGATCGCGAGGGTGCGAGATTGCTGAGTCCCCGTGACTCACAGTTTACTTCCAAAACCAGATGATGCGCTTGAGCTCAAGTGGGAGTTCGATGAAGACTCTTGTCATTACTATGTGTCTTTCCCAGATGATCAGTAGTGGTGCCCAGTTGGGGCGATCGGGGACCGTCTCGCATGTTGGAGTTGATCTTTTATTTTGGTACCGTAGTCGGACCATGAGTGTATTGGATGATTGTAATGTTATTCATGTATTTGTGTGACGTGGCGACTGTAAGCCAACTATGTATCCTTTCCCCTTTTATATATTTACATGGGTTGTTGTGAAGATTACCTTACTTGCGACATTGCTTTCAATGCGGTTATGCCTCTAAGTTGTGCTTCGACACGTAGGAGATATTGCCGCATCGAGGGCGTTACATAAGTGAAACCTACAAAAATATCCATCGTAGAGCAAACCAAACAGTTTAGTCCGTGATGAATGTCACATGGCAAAACCCGCATCGTAAAATTGCAGCAAAAGAAAAAAACAATACATTAAATCAATAAGATTTAGATAGTAAATCAATAAGATTTACTTGATGTGACATGAATGAACCCTTACCAGGAAATCACTATGTTGAAGTACTAAACAGAAGATTGGTCGTCCAACTACGTGTGGCATGCAGGGCCCCTGCCTACTCCCACAAGCAGGACAGTCCAAAGGTCGTGACAAATCGTATGGACCGAACATCCATGGTACTGGAAATCCTAGTGGGTGCGATAAACCCTGCAATGCATACAACTATTGGAGTGTAACCATAATATAAACCGTCCCCACAAAAAAGATGATCTGGATACTTCAAAATATATAGACTAAATTGAGTGGACAGACATTAATATAGACTGTTCTCAGGACTCACCACACACCAAAAGCGGCAGTACTAAACAATACAGGGTTCACAAACACAAATCAAGTACTGAATAATAGTACTTACTACAGACAAGAAAAGTTGCACTAATTAAACTCTGCAAACTATTTCTTGCCACCGACCTACGGGATGAACCCCACATAACTGACTAGGCCATGGACTTCGTGAGAGATTTGTACCGGCACCATCACTATCTCCTCAACCTTGGAAAACCTAATAGAGTGGTCATTCCACTCATAAACATGACGATGAAGACGGGCCGCATCAGATTTGTCGGGAAGCTTTACAAGAACCACACACTTTGTAATCGAAGGCACATCTAAGAAATTGTTGTGGTCAAGTATAGCCTCGAGAACACACCTGACAACAATACTACAGGAAAACACTAGTTCAGGACATGTGGCAACAAGGGCACATCAGCTGGATAGTTTAGCAGTAGAACTCATCCTCAGGTCTTCCAGTTCACATGACATGACTTTGAGAACTTCATCTCCACCGCGGACCTGGTTCTAATTCAAACAGAAACCAAATATTTTATTACTACCTCCGTTAAGAAATATAAGATGATTTTCAATATTTTACTCCATATATGACAACATATATGCACAGAAATGAGTGAACAAAGACACTAGAACATGTCTTCAAAGGCATGAGAGCAGAGGGATTACTTGCAATATCCATAACACAAGTTACTGATGCAAATATACCCTCTTCAAAGGTAGCATTGATGTACATAAAGTAGTTGAAAGTAATCTATAAGAAATCAGTGTCAACCTCTCACATGTTTTGGTCAAAAGAGGAATTTAGAACCGCCATTTGGCACACAAAAATCACATGCAAGATCACCCAGAAAGTGGTACTACTAGTACTAGTACTATGTGTTAGATGAAAAAACACGATCAAGATCGAGAAAAAGATCATCAAGAAGAGATATTACCTGGACTTGTTTAATGAGGGATCCCGGAGAGGGGGGCTTGGACAGGGCGATGGCTTTGAACTTGTCTGCGGTAGTCTCGGTGGGGTGCTTGCGCTTCTTCGTACCATGAGCCTCGACGGTTTTTGCAAGAGCCATAGACATCATTTCGGCCAGTGCTCCATCGTCCATCAAGAAACTGTCAAATAGAAATAAAAGAAAAGAAACCATAATCACAAACCCAAAAGAAGAACAAAGAGGGAGTTATGGGATCAGTCTCAGGGTTGCAAGACCGGGCCTTGGCCAGAACCAACACCATTGATGCGCTCACCTTTCCTTCTTTGGGAGAGAAGAACAATGGCAGAAGCAGGTCGGGGTTTTCTTGAAGAAATGAGGAACAAGATGAGGGATAAGCGAGGGTTGGGTAGAGACGAAGCCGAGAGAGAAGAGTGAAATGATGGTTGCTTCGTCCGTCCAACTTACTACTAGAAAGGAGGGGGTTTTGTGATTTGACGACTCATTGGGCATTACTGTGACGCTTTGATCAGGGAAGTCTACCGTGTAGTTGGGCACTCTATTATAGAGTAATTTATGCATGGCTCGTGGACCCTAATGATGGCTGTCCCACACATCGGTGAAAGTAAGTAGCAAAGTTCCCGACAACCCATTTAGGAGTATCCGCATGGTAGAGCGAGTCCACTGTTTTTTCTGAACAAAAAAAGGATTACAACAAGTGTTTCCACTCTGACGGGGGAGTGCGAAACACGGTAGCCACTTGAACATACATAGTGCTCCTACTACTAGGCATGTGTAGTGGTTCATATGTCAGTACTACATAATCTTGTTGCTAGTGTAGTAAGATATGACGATAAAAATGATGTTGTGCGCATGTCAACTGTATGAATAGTAATGTAACATAGTATCGCTTTTTCGACTGTCCGGTCGAGAATGAACGGTGAGATCAATGTTAAAAGTACTAGGTCTACAACACACGGAGAGTATGGTGCTACAGTACTCCATGAAACATGAACCATATGAAGCACGCTGACTCAGTGTTAGGTAGGGTGTATGAAGGGTGCATGGGATGGGAGCAAAAGTTCCCTTCTCGACCCACTTTTGGGTGTTTGGCAGAGTGCATGAAGGGTGCATGAGTCCACACTAGTAGGTTAACACAAATACATGAAGAGGCAACAACTATATTGAGATGAGAATGCAACCAAACACACCCACATGCTTTGTGCTACAGTGACTGATCTGCACTGTCTGATTTTGATCCAATGGTCATGTTGCACTAAGACATGGACATGCCCATGCAGAGGACACCTAAACACCACCGAAGTCCCTCTGCTTCTCGAGGCGCACGGCATAGGTTATGCAGGGTGCAACGGCCCGTAGAGCCCTCTCCCAGTCGACGGGAGCCAGCTCGTCAAAGATGGCGTCCAATGGCACGAGTGGATTCCGGTGATGGAGCCCTGAGAGGATTCGCCCGGAAACGGCGACGGCAGCCTGCAACCCCTCCTTGTCTAGCTCTGCCCCCACCATCGCGCGAAGACGACTCAGCTCCTCGGAGATATAGGTGAAGAAGGAGACCAGGTCAGTGTCGGCGTCCTGGGAATGGGGGTCCCCAGACTTGCCTGCCTGCGGCCCACGGCGTGGCTCCGCCAGCGGCCCCGTACGACCCATCTTCACCAGCAAACACTCAAGACCCTCGCGAGGGGCCGAGCCTCGTGAGGCGGACGATGCAAGACCTCCTCGGGGGTGGCCTCACAAGACTGGCTCGCGAGGGGCGGAGAGATCGAGGCAAGGGGCACCTCGCAAGGTTCCTGTGATGCAAGCCATGACGACCAAGGCCAAGCGGCGCCAGCGCACACAGTGTCCTCGTTTCCTCTTTGGTGCTAAAGAGACAAGTGCAGGCGAGGAGTCCGGAGGCATCAGGCAAAGGTTTCCATATTGGTGCACCGAGACCAAGACCAGCAGGACGGCAGGACTGAGGTCACCATGGAGCCCAGGACGGCGTCACCACCAGAGCCTTTGGCAGGCGAAGACCACCTTTTGTCAGGATAGCTTGTACTAGTTGTCCCCCCTCAAATTGGCCATTGTGGGATCCCTTCCCGCCTAATAATTGGGAAGAGGACCTGGGCCTCTATATATAGGACTAGCCATCGCCGTAGGGAGGCATCTCATCTTGGACCGGATCCATTCCACCAAGGCCACCACTCAAGCCCCCCTAGCTCAAGGACACCTCTCCTCAGGAGGCTGTTCTTCCCTTCTACTTGTTCATTCTCAGTCCAAGAGGCAATCCACCACACTGGAGTAGGGTATTACACCACATCGGTGGCCCGAACCAGTATAAACCATGTGTCCTTTGTTCTGCGAGTTCGATGTGTTGAGCTTTGAGATTGCGGTGAGGGCGTGCGCTAGAGGGAAGAGAGATCTTCGTGCGCACCCCAGAGTTCAAACCTCAAGGGTTTTGCCGGAACCCCAAATCCGACATTTGGCATGCCAGGTAGGGGTACGCCGCAGCCTCTCTCCCATCAGTAGACCCGCGAACGCTCTGCAACACCGATGTCCGGCGACCCGAGGGCCGACGCCGACGACTGGGCAGCCTGGCTAGCCTGGGCGGCATCATCCGCCCCAGAAGACCTCATATCCACGCTCCAGGTGGCACGCGCACAGCCAAACGCTGCGGGGCACACGCGATGTGGTCTGACGCTTTCCACCCTTACCCTGCGGCACGCACGGGCTGCCGCAAGGGCCTCAAGCTATGCTGCGGTGGCGGCGCCGCACTCCCGACGGGAATACGCGAACATGAGGGTCATGCTCACAGTGGCACGGGAGTTGCTGCGATGCCGACTGATGGAGAGAGGATGGGATGCATTGCTGGAGCGTGTTGCCAAGCTGTTGGACGCCGCATCCATGGCCCATGGGTATGCCGCCTTTATATTCCTTGCTTACGCCTCAGGCTTCGGTCGGATCGCACGGTGGGCCTTGTCGCGCCCAGGCGCCCCCGAGCACACCAGGAGGTTTCATCAGCATCGGCGCAACCTGCGGCGTTGGACACCCAACCGCACCTATGCCTCCCAAAATGGGCGTAGGCGTAAGCATCACCACCCACGGTCCCGGCAGGATGCCGCCCTACCATCCTGGCGCGCCTAGCCAAGCGACATGGAGCGTGGGGCACCTCAGCGAGGTTTCCGTGGCGACGGCTCCGGAGGCCTATGTGCCCTGCATGATGGACCAGGAGTACACGCCAGAAGATGACCCCATCTCGTTCCTTGAGCCGGGTTGGGAAGAGGAGACGTTGGAAGCTGAGGCCTTCCAGGAGCCACCCGGGAGCCTCGCCGACCACACCGGCGACAACAGCTACAGGGTACAACTAATCTCTCAAGAGCAGGCTTACGCTAACCATGGGTCGCAAGTGAATTATGTCACATCGATGGACGATGGCCCCAACACGGCAGCCCCCTTCCACCAAGGGAAGCGCATTGGGGGCTGTGGGGGAGGAGCCAGGAGCAAGGCCCCCCCTCCCCATCGTATGGAGCAAGGCGTCGCTTGGAGGTAGGTCCTCTGCCGGGGAGGCACTGGCGAGCCTTCCCCCCTCCCCGGCAGAGGGCCCGTGGTCGCCGAGGGCGTCGCTAGTGTCCCTTTTGCCCCTTGGCATCGTCTTGGTTTTCGGACACGCCAACGGTGGTCGAGGGCAGCGCAAGGCGGGGCCCTCGCCTGGTGATATGAAGCAAGGTTCACGCCTGTGAAGGTCTCCGCTCGTGACACTCTCACGTAATAATGAGTGGGGCTGTACACGCCCCAGAGTCTCCGGAGTGCCGCCTTCAGGCCTCGAGGGCTCCCGCCCACGTCCTAGTGGAAGCACCATGCTCCGCGCTGGTCGTCGACACTATCCCCCAATGACTATGCTCACGGCCTGTGAAAGCACTTAGCTCCACGCTGGTGAGAAGACTCGAAGACAAGAAGACTAGCTAGGTGCCGGATGCAGCCATTTGCTTTTGACCTCTTTTCTGTAGCTCAGACTTGCAGCTTTTGATCTTGAATTTGAAGTTGCATTTCCATGGCAATCATGGGGGGGGGCATCCTTTCTTGTTCGTGTTGATTTCGCGAGTTTCTGGATTCGTGTTTTGTTTGAGGTTCGCGTCCGCTACCTCCCCCCTTCCGAGCACCTCGCGAGCGGGGGCTGGCAGCGGCGTACATGCACTACGAGCACACCTTGCCATTACTAGCGCTCGCTTCTCGCAAGACCCTCTCAGGTGGACCGGTGGACCTCTTAGGAAACCAAAACCTCGCGAGCTCGTGAAGGAATGCATGTCCACAATTGCAAAATCAGTTTGAACCCTGGCTAAACCAAAGTAAGTTACGGCATCAAGCCCACAAGGGGAGTCACAAGCACCCAAAAAAGTGCGCTTTAAGTCTAGCCAAAGGAATGAAGTGGTAGTCTATTTACATGAGGGGCTTCCCCTCTCCAAAATGCTCATACATTGTGAGGGGCCGTACCCAAGCTTTTGTGTGCAGGTTCAAATTAAAGGAGAGAGGGCTGAACCAGACATATCGCTCGCCTCATCTCCCGAATCGCTTCCGGACAAGCTGCTGGCGTCGTAGCTGTCGCTGTCTTCACTGCCATCAGCCACGCCGCCATCAACTATGCCGCCATCAACCACATCTCCCTCATCCGCCGCGAGCACCACCGCGTCGTCATCAGAAGCAAAGGACCTAACTAGAGCATCCACATTATCATCCACCCAGTGCGCTGGTTTGCTCCGGATGACCTCATGCACTGGGGCAATGGCGGCGACACAATCAAAGTCAGGATTGGTGTTCAGTAGATGGCTGAAGATGCGGGAGAATGTGCGCCCGAGAAGGCCTCGTCTATTTTTGTCCACAAGCTCGCGAGCCCTCTCAGCACGGCTCTCCAGGCACGTCACAACATCAGTGAAGAAGCGAAGATGGCTGGCGTAATCCTCGGTGTGGGGATGAGGGGCATGCTCTTCGCAGATGGTTCCAAGCACCTAGTTGGCCTTCATCCTTTGGTCCCGAAGCATGGGAGCGTGCTTGCATAGTAGCGTCTGCCGGCGAAGTGCCTCCTCCCTGCTTTGCTATGTGAAGGTCTCAGCGCTGGCAACCCGCTGCTAAAGAGAGAGCAGCTCGACACTGGCGGAGGCCAGCTCAGCCTGCACCGAGATCAGGGTGGCTGCGGCAGCTTTCTCGCGCTGTTCCGCATCAGCCAGCCCTGACCTATGGGCAGTGGTCCTGCCCACACCTTCGGCTTCCACGAGCTTTAGCTTCAGGTCGTACTTGCCAGCAAGATCCGCGCGAGCCTCGGCCACCCTGCGGTCGACCTCTTCCTGGGCCCTGGCCTCATGCACGCCAACAACATCCTCTGCTTGGGTGACTTGGCACTCCCTCATCTCCAACCGCTCAAGCTCAAGGCTGCGCTCCGTGGCCTCTAGCAACAGTGCTTCCTCGCGCCTCAAGATCTCCTCCTCGACGAACGGAGCGCCCATCATCGATGCCAGGGCAACTCTGCGCACCTCCACCTGCTGCTCCAGGGAAGCGCTCAAGTCCTGGAGTTCCCGCCTGCACTCCACGGTGGCCGCGCTGCAATTGTCTGCCTCCCTTGCCTCCTCCAAGGCCTGGGTGCTGGCCTCTCACGACGTTGCTAGGGATGCCTCGGCCTTTGCATTGGAGTGCTCACGCTGGTGGCTCCCGAGGTTGATAGCTACCTTCAATTGATGCCACTCCTCCACCAGCTGGAGGCCTTCGGCTTCAAGGCGAGCGTCAACGTCCACGAGTTCACCGCCGAGCCGGCTCATCGCGCCCATTGCCTCCTAAAAGAGGTCGTGGCGGATGACACTCCGCTCATGCGCAAACTTAAGCGCGCGACCGAGTCTGTCCCCCACAGCGGGAGTTGCCAACGGGATCCCAAGTGGCTCACCCCCTTTCAATAGGGGGCTGGCGCCTCCCGGGCCGCTGACCGGTCTTCCGCAGGGGCCCGGATGGGTTGAGGCCTGTTGCTCTAAGAAGAAGCCAGGATCGAAGTCACCCAGCCGACGTCCATAACCAGAGGAGGAGCCCTTGGCACACTTGCCACACCCCAGGCGAGGCCACGAAGGAGAGAGGACAAAGGCGCGGGCTCAAGGCGCCAGGCTAGCGTGTTTGCCTCTCCGTCCGACCTCGCGCCGAGTGCGGTATGCTGGCTTGGGGCGCTCAAGGCCAGTGGGGGATTCGAGGCAGGAGGAGGTTGCTTCCCGGGAGACATCGCCGCCTTAGCAAAAGGGGCCCTGAGGAGCCATAGTCAGGAGGGGAAGCAGCACTCGAGAAATTAAAGTATAAGGTACTCACTCGTCTATGGTGATATACTTCCTCTGCTTCAACGGCCGGAAGGCATCACTGCTGCATCTTGGAGACCCTTTCATCTTGCGGAGCATATCAAAGTCCAGACGGAGCCGACCGAAGTCTTGGACGCAGCAACCAGCACAGGGCGTGGTTGGTGAGGCACCCAAGGAGACGACCTTGGGAGTGCTGGGCTGAGGGGAGCCCTCTGGCTCCGCCTCATGATGACCTACTGAGACCTCAGAGGCTTCGGCCTCAGGAGCAGCCGATCGCATCGCCCCCTCAACTCTCACCCTAGGGCAAGAGTCACGGGCTCCCGGGGATGGCACCTCGGGAGCCTCAAGCAGTGTCGATCCCTCAGCACCCACGCCTCCGGCCTCCAGCGGTGCTCGCCCCCCTGCATTCCACTCTTAGGGTAATTTCAGCGCTGGCGGCAAGAAGGGGAACCACGAAGACATGGTTCTTGCGGGGTCCTTCAAGGCTGACTGGACGCAGCCCCCATTCATCGAAGGGGGTCATCTGCCCCACGAACTCCACCTTGTTTGAGCAGCAGTACAAAAGAAAGCCCTCCTGCGGCATATCGGCTGGCGAGGGGTCACCCGTCAGGACCTCGAGCACTGTACTTCGCGCCTCGGGCAGAAGCCCCGACTCCTGAAGCCTCATGCGATCCTGGCTGCCGGACAGGGCCCACATGGGCCGAGAATGGCACTGGAGTGGGGCGACGCGACATTGGAGGAACTCCTTCATCACCATGGGCGCAGTCACGCCGAGATCTTTCAGCCTCTTCAACCAGAGCCAGACGAAGGCAAGGCGGGGGTCTGCGAGATTCTCGTGGCCCCAGCCAGAGCTGGGAATGGCGGGCAACGAAGGGGGCGAGAGCAGGGGGCTGAGCACGCCAACATCCACAAACACCCATCATGTCTGAAACCCGCTCGCAGATGGTGGGAGCTCAAATTCAATCCCCGAGCTGGCTGTCACAGCCACGGCCTAGAAGCGCAGGCATCCCGAGCATTATCGAGGATGAGTCAGGTGCAGCGAGAATAAATGGTACAGTAGGGCCACGGAAGGAGCAATGCCCGCCGTGGCCTCGCAGACGAAGGCGAAAACGGCGAGAAGGGGGGCGGATTTGGGATCTAGGTGCAACATATGGATCTGATAGTTGGAAAGCACGATGTTGAAGAAGGTGGAAAAGGGAGGAACCAGGCCAGCCCACAAGGCATCAATGAAGAATTGGACCTCGGTTGCTATCCTATCAATAGAGGTGCGGGATGCAGGCCAGGCCACCGGCCCCCATTCGTTGAAGCCAGTGGCGAGCGCTAGGCGGACCATGTCCATGGCTTCCTGGTTGAGCACCAACGACTGAGCAACGGTGGGTTCAATGCTTGGAGGTGACTTGACTGAAGACTGGGCCTTCTTCTTCCCCTTCTCTGTTCGGCTCAGCGCGATGGCAATAGGGAGGGCCGAGCTCAGGTCGAGTTGGGAGAGGAGGTTGTTGTTTTGGAAGGTGCAAGAATTGGAGAAGTGCATTGCCAGCAACGACGGAATAACTGTGTAAGTCACGATGGCCCCAGGCTAGGCGGATATCAAGGCTGCATGGGGACGCGGGGCTGCCCACATCCTGTCAATCGCCACGCGTCAACCAAGGCTGCTGGCTATTGGGGCCCACGGTGCTCCGCACTTGCCCCTTGGCTTCGCCTCGAAGCCAAGTCCGAAAGCGCCTTGGGCCCGGGGGCTACTGTCGGCATCCTGGGAACGGGGGTCCCCGGACTTGCCTGCCTGCGGCCCATGGCGTGGCTCCGCCAGCGGCCCCGTACGGCCCATATTCACGAGCAAACACTCAAGACCCTCGTGAGGGGCTGAGCCTCACGAGGCGGACGATGCAAGACCTCCTCGGGGGCGGCCTCACCAGGCTGGCTCGCAAGGGGCGGAGAGATCAAGGCAAGGGGCACCTCGCGAGGTTCCTGTGACGCAAGCCATGACAACCAAGGCCAGGCGGGCACCAGCTCGCACAGTGTCCTCATTTCCTCTTTGGTGCTAAAGGGACAGGCGCAAGCGAGGAGTCCCGAGGCATCAGACAAAGGTTTCCACATCAGTGCAACGAGACCAAGACCAGCAGGACGGCATGACGAAGGTCACCATGGAGCCCAGGACAGCGTCACCACCAGAGCCTTTGGCAGGCGAAGACCACCTTTTGTCAGGATAGCTTGTACTAGCTGCCCCTTCTAATTAGCCGTCGTGGGATCCCTTCCCGCCTAATATTTGCGAAGAGGACCCAGGACTCTATATATAGGACTAGCCACCGCCGTAGGGAGGCATCTCATCTTGGACCGGATCCATTCCACCAAGGCCACCACACAAGCCCCCCTAGCTCAAGGACACCTCTCCTCAGGAGGCTGCTCTTCCCTTGTAAATGTTCATTCTTAGTCCAATAGGCAATCCACCACATTGGAGTAGGGTATTACACCACATTGGTGGCCCGAACCAGTATAAACCCTGTGTCCTTTGTTTTGCAAGTTCGACGTATTGAGTTTTGAGATTGCGGTGAGGGCGTGAGCTAGAGGGACGATAGATCTTCATGCGCACCCCAGAGTTCGAACCTCAAGGGTTTTGCCGGTACCCCAAATCCGACAGTCAGGAAGCCGCAGCTCATTGAAGTCGATAGGGTGGTTGAGCGGGTTTAGCCCGACGGCCGGCATGGTCGTGCTGGCATGACGGTAGGCATCCCACAGCCGCAACACGTGCGTGGAAACTTGGTCCACCAAGCTAGTGGCAGAGGCGATCCTGGACCTCGTCACGATAAGCCCGCTCGCGCTCCAGCCGCCTCCCCCGACGGCCTATCGTATCTCCCGTTTTCTGCAGCAACGCCGCTGATTCCTCGAGCATCTTTATGGTGGACACCTGCCGCTTTTGACGCTCCGTGAACCCCCGCACACAACGGAGGAGCATGGCACTCCTCTCCTCCTTGAGATCACGGAGCTCCATGTCATTGGCCCTGAGCTCCGCATCCTTGGTCTCGAGCTCCTGTGTCATTCGCCTCACCTCAGACTCCGTGATCTGCTGCGCCACCATGGCACCTGCTAGAAGCAATTGGGGAGAGGAAGCAAAGGGTCGAAACGGCTGAAAGGCAATGCAATCTACGGAACACGGAGGGAGCCAGCCGAGGAGTGGGGAATCTTTTGGTTTTCACCATGGGAAAACACCAGTCGACGACTTCTCACATCAGGGAGCAGTGGGTTTTAGAGGCGGAGTCATCGTGACTAATTACTGCCGCGCCTGCTCCCGTTAATCAAGAAATTAAAAATCCTGCCGCGCCTGCTCCCGTCAATCAAAAAATTAAAAATCCTGCCGCGCCTGCCGCACCCAAAGACTAGAGCAACACCGCGGTGGACATTTCAATTTACCTGCTGGCAAGGAGATAAAAAGGGTGAAAAAAGTGGCAGTGGCCTAGCTAATCGGTCGCACTAGCCCAACTAGCTAGCCACCGTGCTTCACTGATGTACTCGGCGGGAAAGGTGGTCTTTCGTGAGTTGACGACTCATTTACTTGCTTCGGTGCTACGACTGAGGAGGACCCAGAAAATGCGTGGTAGGGCATCCCAGGTCTCAGCAAGGAAGAATATAGGCGTGCACCACCCGGGAGGCCCCCGAAACAGCGCGGTAGGGTGTGCCACGTCTCGGCAGAGAGGAAAAATGTGCGTATAAAAACCTCGGGACCCAGCCAGTCGGTCGAAAGCACCCCACTAGCCACCCAGCTTCATCATGCTAATATGGAATGGATGATAGGTATGGTCAGCTCCGTCTCGACCAGCCGCAATGTCTCTTGTTCTAGGCGATTCTTCTATTTTCCAAGCTTTTTTAGTTATAATAACACCACAACAAGCTAGAACCGCTCTTCGTGTGTGCCCGTGCGTCTAAAGGTTAGACGATGGATGATAACCCACAAGTATAGGGGATCGCAATAGTTTTAGATAAGTAAGAGTGTCGAACCCAACAAGGAGCTAAAGGCAGAACAAATATTCCCTCAAGTTCTATCGACCACCGATACAACACTATGCACGCTTGACGTTCACTTTACCTAGAACAATTATGAAACTAGAAGTACTTTGTAGGTGTTTTTGGATAGTTTGCAAGATAATAAAGAGCAAGTAAATTAAAAGTAGGGGCTGTTTAGATAAATACACAACTAAGTTAGTTTTAGTAAAGAGCCTTTTGTTACGAGAAAGTTATTTGTCCCTAGGCAATCGATAACTAGACCGGTAATCATTATTGCAATTTTATATGAGGGAGAGGCATAAGCTAACATACTTTCTCGACTTGGATCATATGCACTTATGATTGGAACTCTAGCAAGCATCCGCAACTACTAAAGATCATTAAGGTAAAACCCAACCATAGGATTAAAGCATCAAGCCCTCTTTATCCCATAAGCAACAACCCCCTTACTCGGGTTTGTGTTTCAGTCACTCACGCAACCCACTATAAGTGAATCATGAATGTATTGCAACACCCTACAGAGGGGATCCCTCACGCTTGCGTGACACGGAGAGCACCATAGGACAGCACCAACAATAAAACATGCAACTCAAACCAATCATGATCATCAAATAGCCCATAGGATAAAACAGATCTAATCAAATATCATAGGATAGCCATACATCATTGGGAAATAATATATAGCATGGAGATGTTTAAGTAGAGATTACAGCAGGTAAGAGAGAGGTTACACTGCTGCATAGAGCGGGGAAGAGTTGGTGATGATGGCGGTGAAGTTGTTGGTGAAGATTGCGGTGATGATGATGGCCACGGCAGTGTTCCGGCGCCACTGGAAGAGAAGGGGAGAGGGGGCCCCTTTATCTTCTTCTTCCTTGACCTCCTCCCTAGATGGGAGAAGGGTTTCCCCTCTGGTCCTTGGACTCCATGGCGTGGGAGGGGCGAGAGCCCCTTCGAGATTGGATCTGTCTCTCTGCCTCTCTCTGTTTCTGCGTTCTCAGATTTTACCCTTTCACCATTTCTTATATTCCCGGAGATCCGTAACTCTGAGTGGGCTGAAATTTTAACACAATATCTATCCGGATATTAGGTTTCTTGCAGCGAAAGAAGGGCATCAACCGCCTTACGGGGTGGCCACGAGGGTCAGGGGAGCGCCCAAGGGATGGGGTGCGCCCCCTGCCTCGTGCCTCCCTTGGGCACCGTCTCGCGTGGATTTTTCTTCCCAAAAATCATATATATTCCAAAAAAATCTCCGTCAGTTTTTATCCCGTTTGGACTCCGTTTGATATGGATATTCTGCGAAACAAAAAACATGCAAAAAACAGGAGCTGACACTGGGCACTGGATCAATATGTTAGTCCCAAAAATAGTATAAAAAGTTGCCAAAAGTACATGAAAGTTGTAGAATATTGGCATGGAATAATCAAAAATTATAGATATGACGGAGACGTATCAGCATCCCCAAGTTAATTCCTGCTCGCCCTCGAGTGGGTAAACGATAAAAAAATAATTTTTGATGTGGAATACTACCTAGCGTAATCTTGATCACATATCTAATCATGGCATGAATATTAAGACACAAGTGATTCAAAGCAATAGTCTATAATTTGACATAAAAACAATAATACTTCAAGCCCACTAATGAAGCAATCATGTCTTTTCAAAATAACAAGGCCAAAGAAAGTTATCCCTACAAAATCATATAGTCTGGATATGCTCCATCTTCACCACACAAAATATTCACATCATGCACAACCCCGATGACGAGCTGAGCAATTGGTTCATACTTTTTAACGCGCTTCAGCATTTTCAATCCTCGCGCAATACATGAGCATGAGCCAAGCAATAGTCTATAATTTGACATAAAAACAATAATACTTCAAGCCCACTAATGAAGCAATCATGTCTTTTCAAAATAACAAGGCCAAAGAAAGTTATCCCTACAAAATCATATAGTCTGGATATGCTCCATCTTCACCACACAAAATATTCACATCATGCACAACCCCGATAACGAGCTGAGCAATTGGTTCATACTTTTTAACGCGCTTCAGCATTTTCAATCCTCATGCAATACATGAGCGTGAGCCATGGATATAGCACTATCGGTGGAATAGAATGGTGGTTGTGGAGAAGACAAAAAGGAGACGATAGTCTCACATCAACTAGGCATATCAACGGGCTATGGAGATTCCCATCAATAGATATCAATGTGAGTGAGTTGGGATTGCCATGCAACGCATGCACTAAGAGCTATAAGTTTATGAAAGCTCAAACTGAAAACTAAGTGGGTGTGCATCCAACTTGCTTGCTCATGAAGACCTCGGGCATTTGAGGAAGCCCATTGTCGGTGTCAAAACCGGCGGATCTCGGGTAGGGGGTCCCGAACTGTGCGTCTAAGGCGGATGGTAACAGGAGGCAGGGGACACGATGTTTTCCCAGGTTCGAGCCCTCTTGATGGAGGTAAAACCCTACGTCCTTCTTGATTAATATTGATGATATGGGTAGTACAAGAGTAGATCTACCACGAGATCAGAGAGGTTAAACCTTAGAAGCTAGCCTATGGTATGATTGTATGTTATTGTTGTCCTACAGACTAAAACCCTCCGGTTTATATAGACACTGGAGGGGGCTAGGGTTACACAAGGTCGGTTACAAAGGAGGAGATATCCATATCCGTACTTCCTAGCTTGCCTTCCACGCCAAGTAGAGTCCCATACGGACACGAGACGAAGTCTTCAATCTTGTATCTTCACAGCCCAACAGTCCGGCAAAAGGATATAATTAGGATGTCCGGAGACCCCTAATCCCAGACTCCCTCAGTAGCCCCTGAACTAGGCTTCAATGACGAGGAGTCCGGCGCGCAGTGTTGTCTTCGGCATTGCAAGGCGGGTTCCTCCTCCGAACATATCACAGAAGAGTGTGAATATCAGGATAGTGTCTGACCCTGCAAAATAAATTCCACATACCACTGTAGAGAGAATAATATTTCCACATATCTTAATCTATTGACACACTTTGGCAACATGACGTCAGGCCATGTCTCGGTGATTATTTGAACCGTTTTTCTTCAACCAGCTCCACACATAACGCGATGCGGTTTCTTGACACGTCTTGTCAAAGCAGAGATTGTGTTCCCCTAATTATGGGATTCTCATCAATATGGTCGTGGGTAACCAAACCGTGCATAGGACTCCTATATTTTAGGCTAGTCCCAAATGACCACTAGGAGGACGCTTGATATTCACCCACTTTATAAAGGGACAAGGCTTTTACTTTTTTCCCTCGCGTGCTCAACCGAATCCTTCCCCCGCCCCGAGTTCTAACACCCAAAGCCCAGGTCAGGTGCTTCGGACCTTGAATCATGCCCGGATCTAGCCTTCAAGGCCAGTGGATGCCCTCCTTCGTTATGGAAGAGGATATCAAGAAGTTGAGGGAGGCCAGATACCGGACCGCCGAGGTTTCGCATCGGCTGCCTGCCCGAGGGCAGGTCGTCCCTACTCCCGAACCCAACGAGAACTTTGTGCTCATCTCCCACTTCCTCCGAGGCCTAGGCCTCACCCCGGATCCCCGTGTTACAGGTTTGATGTTCTATTACGGGCTAGATTTCCATGATCTAGCCCCGGACTCCTTTCTCCACATCTCGGCATTTATTGTCATATGTGAGGCTTTCCTCCGGATTACCCCTCACTTCGGCCTGTGGCTCAAGACCTTTGACGTGAAGCCGAAGATGGTTGAGGGGCAGCACGTAGCGTGCGGAGGCACATTAATAAGTAAAATCGCTGGAGCTCCATGGCCAAAGGGTTTCTTTCCAGAGGTGTCCGGATTATGGCAGCGGGAGTAGTTTTACATCACTGTCCCAGAAGTGCCAAGTGGGTGGCCGCCCCTGCTTTCCGCTCAGGCCCTCCACCGCAACTGATGTCATGGATTAGCAGAGGGCTGAGTTGGGGTCTAGCCAAGGACGTGTTTGTACTGCAAAGCCGCATTCAAGATCTCTTCGACGGAGCTTTCAGTCTGGTTACGGTGGTGCAAGTCATGCTGGTTCATCGAGTCCAGCCTTGCAAACGCAGGCCCCTCCGCATGTGGGAGTTCAACCCAGAAGGGTCACGCACTATTCAGAATTTCCTCGGCCTGACGCACGAGAAGATGTACAAATCATTCTTCGGACCCCAAATAGAGTGTCCGGATACTACCGAGGACGTGGGCCTGAGCAGGAACCGTACTGCCGACCAAGTAAGTAATCCTCTAGCCGAACACATCGTCTTTCATTTACCATGACACCATTCTGAGAAATTGCTCTTTGACCAGGACTGGCTAACAAAGGCGAAGATGATTCGGTGTTTGTCCCCCCTTCCTGAGGGTTTGGAGAATCCAGTACTGGAAAAGATGCTCGAGCTAGCACCTTGCCCGGAACCCTCAAAGGAAGATAAAGGGGGGAATAATGAGGTCGAAAGCGGGCCCCCATCGCTACCAATTCCAACCGAGGGAATGAGCGCCTCCGTGAAGGAGGATAAGCAGGGGAAGAATCTGACCTTCTCTCGCTTCGGGGAAGGAAGAGGACTTCCTCTGAAGATCCGAAAACCAAGGCTTCCAAACGGGAAAAGAAGTCTCCACCAGAGGGTCCTGCCTCGGAGGGTGCTTTTGCTGCACAAAGTCCGCGCGGGGATCAGCCCTCTAACGAGCTGTAAGTGATCAAAAAATACTTAATAGTAAAGATATTCTACATTACTTTCGAGGAAAATAACCGAAGCGTTTACCTCGCAGTTCGGATCTTAGCCCTTCTCAACGGAGCTCGTCTTCAGGGGACCTTCTTCCGGAGATGATGGAGAGCAAAACGCTTCCCCCGGACTCCCTCGCTCAAGAAGCGGGCGACCTTGAAGTGTCGTCACGGAGGGCCTCTCCGGATCCGGTGAGGCCATAAGATAATCCTATAGTCACCCGAAGTCCCCAACATCTGGCTCTTGAAGAGAGCCAACAAAAGAGTCCGGTGCCGTCTGGTATGCGGTCGGACGCACTGAGGTATCTACTAAGGCGGGCGAACATCTCTGAAGAACACCATACATTGATGGGTACGGTGATGGAAAGGATTTCATCCGCCGAAAGCGGGTTGCATGACGCCTTTGTGAGTCTACTGACGGGCTTTGAGGTACGTAAAATGATGTACATTTGTGATGGTACCACACATTTTTAGGTGTGCCCTGTGTAGATAGTAGCCCCTAAGACTCTGGTTGTCGCCGAGAATGGCGGCAAACAGAGCATCGTAGTCCCAGGTAATAACCATACTGCTTTATGTGCAGGTGATGGAAGCTCCGGTGGCTGGCCGGACTAATGAGTTTGCCAAACTAAAGCGGCAACTGGATGCGGCAGATGCCGACATCGAGCTTGTTAACAAGTGGCTTGATGAGGCACAGGGTAAGTAATGTTTTTCCGGTCAATGTCACATAGTAAGAGCAGGGCGATGCCGGTATCTTAAATATGTTGTGACTGCAGATGGAGCCGCCGCTGTGGAGACCCTTTGGGCGGAACTTGCCCGAGCCAACGAACAAACAAGGATTAGTAATGCGGCCGCTTTAAAGGCGGCCGAAGAGTTAAGAGCCGAGAAGGCTGCGCATTGCGAGAGCAAAGAAAACATGTCCAAGATGGCTGTAAAGTTAAAAGACACTGCCGACCGTTGCCGGTTCCTTAAAGAAGAAAACCGAGCAAAGGCGACGGACCTTGAAAAGGCCACGATAGCGGCCAAAGACACCCGCTCTGCCATGAGGGCAAAGAAGGAAGAGCAGCGTGAAGCTGGTGATATTGTGGCTGGGAAGCCCTTTTTGCTGCGGAGGAAGTTCGGAGATCCGCGGTATGCCCCTTTGGATCGGCTGTGGAGTTTGGCAGACGCATATCTGGATTTGACGGTGAGTGTTGTCGATGCAGCCGAATACTTCAGAGATCAAACAGATCATGAAGTGGACAAGCTATTCTGGTCGCAGTTTAACATTCCAGAGCGTCCTCTTCCACTAACTGATCAACTAGCCGAATGGGCCGAACTCAATAGATTGTCCGGACTCGCCATGAGGTCCGTCATAGATCATCTATGGCCGAAAAAGCTGAAGCCGAACATCTATTTTAGCTTAGTGTAGCAGTTCCTTGGTGCGGTGTCGTGCATCAATGCGATGAAGCAGTCGGCGTGCATAGAAGGCTCGCGGATGGCCCTTGCCCGTGTCAAAGCATACTGGGCGGAGATGGATGCTACCACTGTTGCGGTGCAGGGTTCGGCTATAGGCCGAGTGGCTGCCGAGCACTATTTTGAAGAAGTTCTTGAGGGTGCTCGTTTGATAAAGGCCCAGCGCTCAAAGAATATTATGTTTGAGTGACATCTATTCCCATTGTAAAAACAATGTTTATCAAATTTATAAAGGATGTATTTATACTTTTGCCTGAAAGTAATATGATGCCTCCTATGCGGCCGTTTATGTATATATGTATATAACCTGAAAGATTGCAGTCGTCGGCTTCAGCCCCCATGCATATAATGTGGGGGTGTTCACAAAAGACGCGTGTTCACACTTAATCCAACGTCTTGGTCCTAATAAGGAGGTGATAGCGCAGCGAACGAGGCAACCGGACTATAATGCTTTAACACTTTCACTTAGCCATAGGAGTTTGACGGTGGGGCTACTATATAGCCCCTGGTGGCTCCGCACTCTCCCGGATTCGGGGTGCGTACATGCCTGGCCGGGAAACGGCCCTTCGTTAAGGCGGAGGAATTCTAACATTCTGATGGGTCATCGAGTGGTTGACCAGTCTCACGCTATATCATGACAGTCAGTTTTCGGCTTTCTCTACTGAGGTGCTCGTCGGGATGAACCGGGGCACAATCGCAGTAGTTCCCCTGGTGCCGCCTTAGCCGATAGAGCAGAACGTAAGGCAGCAAAACACAGGAGCCGGGCAAACCCAACATTTGACCAAAGACATGATTCAGAGCTGATGCATATAAGGCTAAACTCGCGACGCCGAACACTCCCTAAGGTATTCGGTCTTTTATGGTATAAACCGGTCCTAAACAGTGCCCTTTGTAAGAAGCCCCTGGTGTCCAGGTATGTGCATTATTCTAACGTGGCCACATGCCAAGACGTCAGCATCCTTATCAATAGTACTGAGAATCCGAGGGATGTGTATCAACAAGAGATAGTAAGAAAGGTTTACGCAGGGTCTTAATCTAAAAAGAATCCTTGGAACGGGTCCCTGTTGCACGTCTGCGCCTGTGTCTCCGTTGTGCCATATCTTGGACGGGTGTAGCACGATGGTCATCTGTAAAAGAGAGGAACTTAGGTGAAAAGTTGTTGTGCAAAAAGGTAGGTTATATTAAAGAAACCATGTACAATTCAAGATGAGTAAAAATTGCCACTTGTCTGCGCGCGTTGAGCCCCTTGTATTTGTAATAGGGGTGTGGCCATCAAACCTGTATGAATTACATATAGCTGTGTCGGACTCATCTAACCGTGTCCGTAGTCTTGACAACCTATCAAATGCTTTAGTTGGTGAGGCCGTTTTAGTCTGCGGCTGCCAAGGCAGCCGCACTCTCTTCGGCGCGCAGGGATCGCTCAATATTTCCATGTACCGTAATGATGCCACGTGGACCAGGCATCTTAAGCGTGAGGGAAGCGTAATGCGGTATTGCATTAAAGCGAGCGAAAGCTTCGCGTCTAAGTAGTGCTTGATAGCCACTTTAGAACGGAGCAATGTGGAAGGTTAAATTTTCGCTACGGAAGTTATCGGGGAAGCCGAATATAACCTCTAGTAGCAGGGAGCCCGTGCAATGATCCCCTGGGCCTGGCGTTACTCCTTTAAAGGTAGTATTGATGTGGCAAATTTTCGTTGGGTCTATCCCCATTTTGCGGATTGTATCCTGATATATCAGGTTTAGACTGCTGCCACCATCCATCAGGACTCGTGTGAAGTGGTATCCGTCAATTATTGGATCTAATACCAAGGTAGCCCATCCTGCATGCTGGATACTTGCTGAGTAATCCCGATGGTCGAAAGTGATCAGTTGGGATGGCTAGTGGCAGGACTCCGCGGTGATAGGCCCTTGGGCATATTTCTCTGGGAGTGCCGCTTTGTTTCTCCCCTTGATCACGTGTAACACATGTACTATTTTGAAATATGGTGGAAATTTCTTTTGTTCCCCAGTGTCTTGCTTGAGAGGCTCATCCTCGTCTTCGCTTGGTGTATCCTCCCCCTTGTGTACGGCGTTGAGCTTGTCGGACTGCTTGAAGACCCAACATTCTCTGTGGGTATGATTGGCAGGTTTATCGGGGGTGCGATGGATCTGACATATTTGATCCAGAATTTTATTTAGGTTGGACAGTTCATCTCAGGCGCCTTTAGAGGGCGGCTTTTGCTGACTTGGCCGAGAGCTTTTAAATCCGGCATTTACCGCCGTGCTCTTCGGGCTGTCTTCTTTATTCCGGCGCTTATTATTTTTGCTGTGTCGTGATTTCCCGTTTCCATCTCTATCTTCGTATGTACTTGCGTCGCTGGTGCTGCATCGGGCTAGCCAGCTGTCCTCACCCGCGCAAAAGCGGGTCATGAGGCTTATTAATGCTGACATTGTTCTCGGCTTTTCTTGGACGAGGTGTCTGGCAAGCCATTCATCTCAGACGCTGTGTTTAAAAGCTGCCAGGGCTTCGGCGTCCGAACAGTGGACTATTTGGTTCTTTTTAGTCAGAAACCAGTTCCAAAGCTTTCGGGCTGACTCTCCGGGTTGTGGAGTTATATGACTTAAATCATCCGCATCCGGAGGTCGGACATAAGTCCCTTGAAAATTCGCCCGAAAAGCGTCTTCGAGCTCTTCCCAGCTTCCAGTGGAGCTTTCGGGGAGGCTTTTGAGCCAGTGCCGAGCTGGCCCTTTGAGCTTGAGGGGTAAGTACTTGATGGCATGGAGATCATCTCCTCGAGCCATATGGATATGGAGGATATAGTCCTCAATCCATAACCCAGGGTCTGTTGTTCCGTCGTATGCCTCTATGTTTACGGGTTTGAATCCCTCTGGAAATTCATGGTCCAGCACCTCGTCAGTGAAACATAGGGGGTGTGCGGCACCCCTGTATCTGGGTGTACCGTGATGTTCGTATGTTTGTTGTGTTGCATTGTATGCTGGAGCACACTTGGGTGGTCCATAGATGGATCTGGTTGCGCTATCCTTTTGATGCGAGCCATCGCGTGGATCGTGTATTGGCTTATGTGCGGCGTTGTTTGCCGCTCTATATTGGCCGTGAGGTCGTCTATCCGGCCAGATGGTCGTTTTAATTTTTGGTTGCGGGGGATATAAGGCCTCCTCATCGAATTCAGGTAGCAACTTCCACTTCGGGTAGCTCTTGGTGGGGCGATTACCACCGTAATTCGCTGCTGTATTGAGTACTTTACTCCATCTGATCCTGAGTGTGTCTTGCGCAACCTTGAGCCTTTGCTTCTGCCTTTTTAGACTCCTCGCGGTGGCCACAAGCCGGCGGGATTTGAGGCGGCGCTTATGCCGTCGCTTTGACTGCTTCTCGAGGGGACAACCCTCTGTTGCGTCCTTTCGTTCCTCGTCATCATCTTCTTTTGGTGTGTCCACCATGTATACGTCATGTGATGAAGTGGGCATCCAGTGCCCTGTGGGCAGTGGTTCCTGTTCGCCTCCTGTGTCGTCGTCCATACCATCGATGTCTTCGGAGTCGAAGTCGAGCATGTCGGTTAAGTCGTTGACAGTGGCTACTAAGTGGGTGGTGGGTGGGCAGCGCATTTCTTCGTTATTCGCATCCCAATCCTGCCAGGCATAGTTCGGCCAGGATCCTCCTGACAAGGAGAGAGACCTTAATGAGTTCAGTATGTCACCAAAGGGTGAGTGCTGAAAAATATCCACGGAGGTGAACTCCATGATCGGCGCCCAATCGGATTCGCTAGTAACGGGCGCAGGCGGTTCGGAGTCCGTGGTTGGAGAAGGATCCGGCAGTTTGACAACACGGCTCTCATGAAGGGTAAGTTCGATATCCGGCTTGATCGCCGCTAAGGATACGGCCTCCGTGACGGGGTCCATCCACCCGTCTATGGATGGCACAACTGGCTCCGAATTGAGGCTCGGAGTGGCTGTCGGTGCGATCTCCTGAATGAGGTCCGAAGGTAGAGCTAAATCGTACTCATCGTGACCGCGTGGCGCACAACGCAGGGGCTTGAATCCGTCGAAGATCAAGTCTCCGCGGATATCGGCCGTGTACCTTAAGTTCCCAAATCTGACTTGATGGCCACGGGTGTAGCTTTCGATCTGCTCCAGATGGCCAAGAGAGTTGGCCCGCAGTGCGAAGCCACCGAACACAAAGATCTGTCCGGGGAGAAAAGTCTCACCCTGGACTGCATCGCTATCGATGGTAGAAGGAGCCATCAAGCCTAACGGTGACGACACAGAGGAACTCTCAATGAAAGCACCAATGTCGGTGTCAAAACCGGCGGATGTCGGGTAGGGGGTCCCGAACTATGCGTCTAAGGTGGATGGTAACAGGAGGAAGGGGACACGATGTTTTACCCAGGTTCGGGCCCTCTTGATGGAGGTAAAACCCGACGTCCTGCTTGATTAATATTGATGATATGGGTAGTACAAGAGTAGATCTACCACGAGATCAGAGAGGCTAAACCTTAGAAGCTAGCCTATGGTATGATTGTATGTTATTTCTTGTCCTACGGACTAAAACCCTCTGGTTTATGTAGACATCGGAGGGGGCTAGGGTTACACAAGGTCGGTTATAAAGGAGGAGATATCCATATCCGTACTGCCTAGCTTGCCTTCCACGCCAAGTAGAGTCCCATCCGGACACGAGACGAAGTCTTCAATCTTCTATATTCACAGCCCAACAGTCCGGCCAAAGGATATAATTCGGCTATCCGGAGACCCCTAATTCCAGACTCCCTCACCCATCATCGGAATATACAAGCCAAGTTCTTATAATGAAAATTCCCACTAGTATATGAAAGTGATAACTCAAGAGACTCTCTATATGAAGAACATGGTGCTACTTTGAAGCACAAGTGTGGTAAAAGGATAATAACATTGCCCCCTTTTTCTCTTTTTCTTCAAGGGCTTCTTTGGCCCACTTTTTTTATTTAGGCTTCTTTGGCCTCTCCTTTTTTTGGCAGAAAATGCTCTAATAATGATGATCATCACACTTTTATGTACTTACAACTCAATATTACAACTCGATACTAGAACAAAGATATGGCTCTATATGAATGCCTCTGGTAGTGTAGCGGGATGTGCAATGATCTAGAGTAGCAATGACATCAAAAAATGGACAAGCCATGAAAACATCATGCTAGCTATCTTACGGTCATGCAAAGCAATATGAAAATGAATGCTCAAGTCATGTATACGATGATGATGGAAGTTGCATGGCAATATTGTCGGATTTCGGGTTCCAGCAGACCTTTAAGGTTCGAACACTGTGGTGCGCGCGGAGATTACGTCTTCTACCTCTCCGTCTCGCAAAGATCTCGACTACTGAAAGAAATGCACAAGAGACACAAGGTTTATACTGGTTCGGGCCACCGTTGTGGTGTAATACCCTACTCCAGTGTGTGGTGAGTGGATTGCCTCTTGGGGCTGATGATGATGAACGATACAAGGAAGAACAGCCTCGCGAGGGTCTGTTCTTGGCTGGGGCGATGAACTGCTGGGAGGAGTTCAACCACCTTTCTCTCTTTCTCTCTCTCTCTCACTGCCTTACTCTTACTCGCCCCCCCCCCCTTGCTATGTGGGTGACTGGTCCTATTTATAGAGGCCCTGGTCCTCTTCCCAAATATCGAGCGGGAAGGGAGCCAACAATGGCGGGCTAATTTGAAGGGGGACAACAAGTATCAACTATCCTGACAAAAGCAGTCTTCGCCTGCGCAAAGCTCTGGTGATGACGCCGTCTTGGGCTCCATGGTGACCTCCGTCTCGTAGTCCTCCTGGTCTTGGTCTCGTTGCACCGAAATGGCAACCTTTGCCTGATGCATCGGTACTCCGCGGCTGCGCTTGCCCCCTTTGCACGAAAGAGGAAAGGAGGACGCTGCGCAGCCTGGCGCCCGCCTGGCGCCCTGAGTCGTCATGGCTTGCGTCATGGGCACCTCGCGAGGTACCCCGCCTTGATCTCTCCGCCTCCTCGCGAGCCAGCCTGACGAGGCCGAGCCTAAGGAAGCTCCGTGTCGTCCGCCCTATGAGGCTTGGCCCCTCGCGAGGGTCTTGAGTCTTGTGTTGATGAAGATGGGCCGTGCTGGGCCCCCTTTGAGCCACGCCGCAGGCCGCAGGCAGGCAAGTCTGGGGACCCCCGTTCCCAGAACGCCGACAGTAGCCCCCGGGCCCAAGGCACGCCCGGACTTGGCCGTGCCGAGAGGCGAAAGGGCAAGGGCGAAGCGCCGCGGGCCCTAACAGCCTGCGGCCTTGGGCCCCGCGTGGCGGTTGATTGGACGCAAGTGCTTCAGCAACCGCGCAGGTTGATAAAGGAGCGGCATCTGCCCAGACTTCGCCTTTTGCTTACTCCGGTTGCTACTCAGATCCCCTTTCTTGCGCCTCCCCTTTCTTCCTCCAAATTTCCAGATCTACTCCGGCTGCGTGACCTAGGAAGCCATGGCGCCTCGTTAGTCTCCGGCCGAAGCTTGGTACTCACCTGGTCTAGACTTCCCAACGTGTCCAAGGCGGCCTTGCCTGGCTGCGCCGGATGGCGGCGGCGCAGGGCATCAATGGGGCGCAGGTGTTCAAGGCCGGCTCCGCCACCCTTGAGGGCCGAGGGAGCACCTTTTATCCTCTCTTTGTAAGCTCCATTGCTGCGGGCCTGGTGCCTCCCTTCTCCGAGTTTTTCTTCTCTGTCCTCTGCCATTACAACTTGCAGGCTCTGCATCTCCACCCCAACTCCGTCCTTCTCCTGGCGATCTTCGCTTATTACTACGAGGCCCACATAGGGGTGCAGCCTTCAGTGGCCTTGCTGCGCCACTACTTCTCCCTCCGGGTCTCTCGCGGTTCTCCTTCCGCGCGCGCGAGCTTCGTCGCGTACGGTGGCACCATTGCCATCTCGAATCCCGGGAAGAGGATTGAGGGCTTCAGGAGCAAGTGGGTCTTGGTAGATGCTGGGCGCGTCCACCCTAGGCTGATCTTGCCCGTGGAGCAGCCCGCGAGCTCCAGCGACTGGTGCCGAGCCGAGCTCATGGGCCCCCGTGCGAAACTGGTGTTGGAGAAGATGGACGCGGACCTGAGGCCAGTCAGCACGGCGGCGACAAAGTTGACCGGTGCGTTGCTGCCATCCTGGAGCACTAGCTGGCTCCACTCCGGCAGTACTCACCCCCGATGTGGAGGCCTCATCCGAGCCCCGCGGCTGAGCGACCAAGATTTGGCCGCGGTCCTCCAATCTCTGGTCGGGGGCGAGGTGGCAAGGTTGGAGGGCGCTCCCAAGCCCTTGTTCCTTTGCGACGACTGGGAGCAGGTGGTGGAGTCCATGCCCGTTTTTAACGGGGACGGGCTCATGCCCGTGGCGGCTTCCGAGGGACTGGTGGACGTGCCCTCCGGCGACTCCAGCAAGGAGGAGGACGAAGAGGAGCGGGAAAAGGGGCCTGACTCCGAGGCGACCGACGGAGAGTCGAGGGCTCCCCTCCCCCGACGCAGGCCCCGCAATCTCCGCCTTTCTTCAAGCGATGATGACGAGGATGGAGACGAGCAGGTCGGCGGGAGCTTGCCCCTGATCCCGAAGAAGGACGGGACCGGGCTGATCTCCCGCGGGTCTGCCCCTGCCCCGAGGCAGTCTGCAGACGCGCCTTCTGCTTCCGAGGTTGACCCTTCCAGCCGGGTGTCAGGATTCAAGTTTGGCCGGAGGCTGCCCGAGCTCACCGGCGATGACCCGTAAGTTCTTGACCCTTGTCTTTATTTCTTGTTCCGCTGCCGAGGCTTGACGTTCACATCTCTTGAATAGGCTGGAGCCTGCGGCGAAGAAGCCGAAGGGGGCTCCTGAGGCTCCATCCGCGGCAGCGCCTCCGCCTGTGGAGGAGGGTGACCACGGCGCGCGGGCCTCTCCTGCCCAGTCGTCCTCGTGAGGCCTGGCCGAGCTAGCTGGGGCGAGCTCAGCCCCCATGGCCCAAGTGACTCCTGTGGTGCCTTTGCCCACTGCCGCCACCACAGCCGCTGGGGCGCAGCAGGCTCCACCTCAGGACGCTGTGGTCTTGCCGTTGTCGCCTTCTTCCCCCGTTCCGCCGACTGTTGTTTCTCCAACTCCTCCTGCCATCCTGGAGCGTGCTATTGCTGGACTGGACCGGCTGAGGCAGGATCTTCTTGGCGCCGACCCTCGCCTGGTGGCCGGGCGCTTGGAGCTGGCTTCAGGATGGATTCGCTCCGACGCCTCGATCCGAGCGGCGCTGGTTCAAGCCTCGACGGCCTGCGATGAGGATAGGCAGGCCATCCTTGAGACGAAGGCTGCTCGTGACGCAGCCCTGGGGGAGGTGGTTGAAGTCCGCGATAGTTGCAAGGCGCTAGAGGACGAGCTGCAAGGCCAGCAAGACCAGCTCGCGAAAGAGGTTCGTCTTCGCCGGGAGCAAGAAGAAGGCATGAAGGCTCGCGAGGTGGCCATTGAGGGCCGGGAGGCCAAGCTCAAGAAGCGCCGCGACCGCCTAGGTGCGCTGGGGAAGGAGTTGGAGGCGACGAAGGTCGAGTTGGATAGCAAGGCCAAGGTTCTTGCCGAGGATCGCGTGGCCTTCACAGACATGGAGAAGAAGGCTTGTGCTTCACTAAAGATGCTCTACGCCAGTGGCCTGGAGAGCCCACTGGCCGGCGCCGAGGACGGCCCCGCCAAGCTGCTTCCCTTCCTGGTTCGTGCTCTTGAGGATGTCACCCTTGGCCTTGGCCCCACGGCCAAGGCCGAGGCGCGTGTTCTGTCTTCTGCTGCGCTGACGCGGGTCTTCACCCACATCTACCTTGGCGACCCCAGTGCCGACCTCGACAGCCTGTTGGAGCCAGTAAGCGGCGAGGGTGCTGCCGCCGCTGCCGAGGCCGTGAAGGGTCGCGTGGAGGCTCTGCTGGGGAAGTTCCAGGCCTTCAGTACCAAGTCGAAGCAGGATGCTTCCGGTCCTGCTGCTCCATGAGGCGGGGCCACCCACGCTGCTCCACCGCCGCCAAGTGACTCCGCTACTGCTCCTGCCCTGCTTTTAATTCCTGCACATGCATCGTGCCTCGAGGAGGCATTTAAACTCGCGTTTGGTATTGAGACGACAGTATGGACTGTAATGTTTGCTTTTAAGTTTCTTGAATTTTATGCTTTCCTTCCCTACTTGCTTGTGTTCTACGCCGGCAGAGCCCGGCCCCGCGCGTACCTCACCCAACATTAGCCCTGACCGGAAACCAGGATGGGACCAAAGGAGCGAGGGGCTACGGAGCTAGTTAGGCTCCTGAGTCGCGATGCTCGGGAGTCCCCCTTGGCGCACGAACAACAAGTAGGGAGGTGTGATGTAGGTGGATCTTCCGTTTTACATCTGCAGAGCCCGACTCCGCGCGTACCTGACCCAGCATTAGCCCCGACCGGAAACCAGGACGGGACCAAAGGAGTGAGGGGCTACGAAGCCAGTTAGGCTCCTGAGTCACGATGCTCAGGAGTCCCCCTTGACGCGAAAACAACAAGTGATGAGGTGAGATGCGAGTGGGACCACCGTTCTACGTCTGCATAGCCCGGCCCCGCGCGTGCCTCACCCAGCATTAGCCTTTCGGAACTAAGGAGTGAGCGGCTACGGGACCAGTTAGGCCCCTGAGTCACGATGCTCAGGGGTCCCCCTTGATGCTCAAACGGCCTTCATACCTTGGCTCCGCTCGGGGAGAGACGCACGACGAACCAGGCCCGAGGGGCCTGGCTGGGTGGCGTACGTTTGGGCATGACCCAGGCGCAGCCCCCGTGCCCCCCCCCCTCACGCGGCGCTCCCGAGGGGAGGCGTTGCGATGAGGCTAGACACTGAGCTCTGGGCTCCCTGAGGTTGATGCGGCCCGGGGGCCACCCTCAATTGTTTATCACCAGCGCGGAGCATAGTGCTTCCGCATGTGTACGGGCATAGCCGCTCCTCGGCAGTGTCGTCAGCCAGCGGGGAGCATGGTGCTTCCACTGGTACGTGGGAGGGGGCTCCCCTCTGGAGGAGCCCCTGGGGCGTGTACAGCCCCGCCCTGACACGTGGCCGGCACGGTAGGGCTAGGTGAGGTGTATCTGGGCACCCGTGAGCCAGCGCAGGACTCACGGGGCCCTACCTCTAGGCGGGTTGCGCCTGGCACTGGGCCTTATCTTGTGATGTGTTCCTGCAAATTTGGTTAGATGCCGGCACTCTACATCCTCGGGTCCCGGCCCTCGAGCTTGTCTCAGCCATCGCTGGTATGCCAGGTCGCGATGCCGTGGACATGGCCAGAGGGTGAGGGCTAGAGAGCCAGTAAGAGCCCTGAGTCGCGATGCTCAGGTACCCCCCCCCCTTTAACGTGCAAGTGGTCGACATGGAGAAGAAGAGGTGCCGTGGACAGGCATCAAGTAATCAAGCATGATGGGCGAATGCATAGCCAGAAATAAAAGCAAGGGAGATACATGCCACTGGGCCTGGCCGAGCAACTTGGGGATGATGCAGCCCGAGGGGCGCCCCCATCAAAGCAAGCTAACGACATGAAATAAAAGGGATACATACCGCAGGGACGGACCCACGCGGCCTGGGAACGATGCAGCCCTGGGAGGGCGCTCCCAGCTGGAAATGAAACTTGTAAGATGTCACCTAAGGGTGTCGAGGGCGAAGGGGTGTTGGTGCAGCAGACTCGATAGGCTGCGGAAGCCGATCCTCACGAGCCCCCAAGCCCAAGGGCCTCGGGAGGCTCCGGAGGCACTGGTAGCTCTTCACGATTCATCTCCATCTCCGCCAAGGCTGTGGAACGCCTGTCTTCTTGAGCCTCCATGATGCCCCTCATGAGGCGCTGGCACCTAGCAACCGCGCTCGGCAAGCCGTAAGGCATGCGAACCACTCGCGAGGGCCAGAGGCGCTCCATCGTAGCGACTTGGTTGAGCCCTGGTACGTCGACGCAGCCGCACAGCCCACCATCCTCGCCTGGATGGGGAGCCACAGCCGGTAGATGGCAGCAACCTCCCATGATTCTTGATTCCTGTAGTTCTTGAATGGCCTTGTCGACGAACTCCTGCGGGTCTGACCTTCCTTGCCTTGCTCCTTCTTGAGGGAAACATGCCTCGAAACACGCCTCCATGTGGTGCCCAAGCGCCTCCCTCGTGACCCTGGCCAGGTCGGTGGCCCTCTAGGGGAGAGCCCCCGAGCCATGCCTGATTTGGGCACCGGGCGCGCTTTCCTATGCAATGGAAGGAGGTTCCCCCTGGGTAGATACGGGCCCTGAGGGACCCGCCTCCCGAGGGGACGGTTCGGACGATGTCTTCTTCTTCTTGGGGGTGGTCTCGGGAAGCCTCCTGCTTCCGCGATCCGGGTCTTCCAGTGACGTGGCCTGAAAGGCTCACTCCAGGGAACACACTGCATCCTTCTCTTCACAGGGCACCGTGATGACTCCGCCACTTCCTGGCATCTTGAGGACGTTGTAGCCATGGTGAGTCACGGCCATGAACTTGGCCCGCGCTGGGTACCCAAGGATGGCGTTGTACGACAGGCGGATGTGGGCGACGTCGAAGTCGATGAGCTTGGTGCGGTAGTTGTCGCATGCCTCGAAGGTGACAGGGAGGCGGACCTGCCCAATCGGGACCGTGGAGCCGTCGATGACTCCGGAGAAGGGCTTGGTTGGCTGAAGCTGGTCGTAGGGCACTTGGAGATTGCTGAACGTTTCCACGGACAGGACGTTGAGCCCTGCCCCACCATCGATGAGGGTCCTGGTGACCAGTACATTGCTGATGACTGGGGAGCAAAGCATCGGGAGGACTCCGGCTGTGGCCGCACACTTGAGTTGATCCTCTGAGCTGAATGTGATGGCGCATGCCGACCACCTGAGAGGGCATGTTGCTTCAAGCCTGGGGAGGACTGCATTCACTTCGCGGGCAAACTGCTTGAAGATGCGTTGGGAGGCTGGGGCTTGAGCTCCGCCCAGGATGCAGGCGATTGCGCGTGGCTCCTGGAAGCCCCCAGCCCCTTCGTCTTGATGGCGCTCCTCATTCCTCCTTGGCTGAGGCGGCAGTGGAGGGAGGCCTGCGTTGCCCTGTGGGCGATCCTCACAAGGCTGATCCCTCCAGTCCCCCTCGTGAGGCAGGTCTCGCCAGCGATCCTCGCGAGGTTGATCGCGCCACCCTTGGCGCGGGCCGCGGTCTTCCCAGTGTCCTGCGTTTCTTCCTCCTCCTCGACCGTAGCCCCGATCAGCACGGTCGGGACGACAACCGACCCTTCCTTCTGGCACGGCGCGGAGTTCTTGGCATTCGTTGGTGTTGTGGGTGTGGAGGTCGTGGTACACACAGTACCGGCTGCCCTTGGAGGACTCAGACAGATCTTTGCCCCGCTTGGTGTCTGGTTCTGCTGCGAGCATGGCAGCCCCTTGCGCTTCACGTCCTTGGCCTTGGGCTTCTTCTCCTCTGGGTCTGCGGTAGGCAGCTCGAGGAGGGAGAGGCATCCCTCCTTAGCCTTGGCGCACTTGGTCGCCAAGTTGAACAGCTCCAGGGAGGTGCATAGGTCTTCATGCATCGCCAGCTCCTCCTTCATCTTGACGTCGCGCACACCATCTGAGAAGGCCGAGATGATGGCCTCCTCGGACACCTTGGGGATCTTGAGGCGCGCGCTGTTGAAGCGCTGGATGTACTTTTGCAGGGTCTCTCAAGGTTGTTGCTTGATGCGGTGCATGTCGCTCACGGCGGGTGGCCGGACGCGAGTACCTTGGATGTTGGCGATGAAGCGGGTGCGCATCTGGTCCCATGAAGAGATCGTGCCTGGAGCTAGATTCAGGAGCCAGGTGCGAGCTCCTTCCTTGAGCGCCATGGGGAACTAGTTCGCCATGACCTTCTCGTCCCTGCTGGCACCTTCGATGCCCAGCTCATAGAGCTGGAGGAACTCTGCAGGGTCAGTCGTGCCATCATAACGAGGAGGCAGGTCTGGCTTGAACTTGCCGGGCCACGCGACGCTACGCAGCTCGGTGGTGTAGGCACGGCAGCCTGCGGTGGCCACGAAAGGCCTTGGCTGGTGGAGAGCTCGGTCTTGAGGGTCCCCACGCGCTGCAGCTAGGAGCAACGCGGGGTCTTGGCATGCCAGAGCTGGAGCAGGGTCGCGGCGTGCCGGAGCAGGGAGCGCCTGGGCATCTCCTTGCGGGCGAGGGACTTCTTGGCAGCTCCATTCTTGCTGCGCTGGCACCTGGCGGAGCGGGTTCCGCCCAAGGGCCACGCGCCTTGGAGCCATGGCGTCTTCTTGGAGAGGAGGCGGCTGGTACGCCCCCGGAGCTTCGTTGCCCGCGCGGGGCGGGGTGTGGCGCAGCGGAACGGACGGCGCAGGAGAGCCCCCTGCGGCGCGGACAAGCTCGGCGACGCGACCGAGCCACTCTTCGTAGATGTCGTCGACAGGATAGTAGCGCAGGAGCTTGTTTGCCACGAGGAGCGCAGCTCGAGCCTCCAAGGGGGCGCGGAGCGCGCGGGACGAAGAACCAGCTGGTGCGAGCGATGGAGTAGCGGTGCGGCCGTCTTGCCGCACGGATGGATGCCGAGCTGACGATTGCTGCTGGCCCCCCGCCGGGCCGGTGGCGGCATTGATGGCGGGTGACATGGAACGATGAGGACATCCGCCGACGGGCGCCGCCTAGGTGACACGGGAAGCGATGGCGGCCCGGCGCTCGGCGCGGGCCCGACGAGTGTCGGACATGGATGCGATGGTCGGAGGAGAATGGGGCGGTGGACGACGAATTCCGGCGCAACCCTACCTAGCGCGCCAAATGTCGGATTTCGGGTTCCGGTAGACCCTTAAGGTTCGAACACTGGGGTGCGCGCGGAGATTACGTCTTCTACCTCTCCGTCTCGCAAAGATCTAGACTACTGAAAGAACTGCACAAGAGACACAAGGTTTGTACTGGTTCGGGCCACCGTTGTGGTGTAATACCCTACTCCGGTTTGTGGTGGGTGGATTGTCTCTTGGGGCTAATGATGATGAATGATACAAGGAAAAACAGCCTCGCGAGGGTCTATTCTTGGCTGGGGCGATGAACTGCTGGGAGGAGTTCAGCCACCTTTCTCTCTTTCTCTCTCTCTCTCTCACTGCCTTACTCTTACTCGCCCGCCCCCCTTGCTATGTGGGTGACTGGTCCTATTTATAGAGGCCCTGGTCCTCTTCCCAAATATCGAGCGGGAAGGGAGCCAACAATGGTGGGCTAATTTGAAGGGGGACGGCAAGTATCAACTATCCTGACAAAAGCAGTCTTCGCCTACACAAAGCTCTGGTGATGACGCCGTCTTGGGCTCCACGGTGACCTCCGTCTCGTAGTCCTCCTGGTCTTGGTCTCGTTGCACCGAAATGGCAACCTTTGCCCGATGCCTCGGTACTCCACGGCTGCGCTTGGCCCCTTTGAACCAAAGAGGAAAGGAGGACGCTGCGCGGGCTGGCGCCTGCCTGGCGCCCTGAGTCGTCATGGCTTGCGTCATGGGAACCTCGCGAGGTACCCCGCCTTGATCTCTCCGCTTCCTCGTGAGCCAGCCTGACGAGGCCATGCCTGAGGAAGCTCCGTGTCGTCCGCCCCGTGAGGCTTGGCCCCTCGCGAGGGTCTTGAGTCTTGTGTTGATGAAGATGGGCCGTGCTGGGCCCCCTTTGAGCCACGCCGCAGGCCGCATGCAGGCAAGTCTGGGGACCCCCGTTCCTAGAACGCCGACAAATATATCTCGGAATGGCTATCGAAAGGCCATGATTGGTAGGTACGGTGGCTGTTTTGAGGAGGGTATATGGTGGGTTTAAGGTACCGGCGAAAGTTGCGCGATACTAGAGAGGCTAGCAATGATGGAAGGGTGAGAGTGCGTATAATCCATGGACCCAACATTAGTCATAAAGAACTCACGTACTTATTGCAAAAGTTTATTTGCCCTCGAAGCAAAGTACTACTACGCATGCCCCTAGGGGGATAGATTGGTAGGAAAAGACCATCGCTCGTCCCCGGCCGCCACTCATAAGGAAGACAATCAATAAATACCTGATGCTCCGACTTTGTTACATAACGGTTCACCATACGTGCATGCTACGGGAATCACAAACCTCAACACAAGTATTTCTACTAATCCACAACTACCCACTAGCATGACTCTAATATCACCATCTTTATATCGCAAAACTATTGCAAGGAATGAAACTTATCATATTCAGTGATCTACAAGTTTTATGTCGGATTTTATGACTAACCATGTGAATGACCAGTTCCTGTCATCTCTCAATAGATATAAGTGAAGCAAGAGAGTTTAATTCTTTATACAAAAGATATGCCCATGATCTAACAAATATAAGGGAAGCAAAAGAGCATTCTACAATGGCAGTTTTCTATGTAAAGAGAAACAGGCAATCCAAACTTCAAATGATATAAGTGAAGCACATGAAGCATTCTATAAAGCCATACTCAATAGATATAAGTGAAGTGCATAGAGAATTGTATAAATCAACCAAGGACTATCTCATATCAGCATGGTTCATAAAAGAAAAATGAAAACTAAATGCAAAAGACGCTCCAAGATTGCACATATCGTATGAACGAAACGAATCCGAAAACATACCGATACTTATTGAAGAAAGAGGGGATTCCTTCCGGGGCATCCCCAAGCTTAGATGCTTGAGTCTCCTTGAATATTTACTTGGGGTGCCTCGGGCATCCCCAAGATTGAGCTCTTGCCTCTCTTCCTTCTTCTCACATCGAGACCTTCTCGATCATCGAACACTTCATCCACACAAAACTTCAACAGAAAACTCGGTAAGATCCATTAGTATAATAAAGCAAATCACTACTCTAAGTACTGTTGTAAACCAATTCATATTTTTTTAGCATTGTAGATACTGTAATATAACTTTTTCATGGCTGAATCCACTGATATAAATCGATAGTTTCATCAAAACAAGCAAACTATGCATCAAAAACAGAATCTGTCTAAAACAGAACAGTCCATAATAATATGAACATTCACCATACTTATGATACTTGGAAAATTCTACCAAAATTAGGAAAAATAAAAAAATTATAGAAAGGAACTGCAAAAAGAATCATAACCATTTGACATTCCAGTAAAAAAATGTAAAATCGCCCACTACATCCAAAGTTTCTGTCCTACACTGCACAAACCAATAAGCATTGTAAACATCCTAAAGGAAAACCTTGGCACATTATTTTTATAATACAATGGAATTGTACAAGGGTATAATTATTTTTGTTGAAAAGTTTCTGTAATCAAGATTCACAAAGTTTCCGTGAGCATGAACAAAGTTCAAGGCTAGCTCCCACTTCAACAATGCCTGTCTCTCTCACTTTCACTTTCCTTTTTGAAAAAGTTTTGGGTTCCCCTCTTTATTTTTGTTGTTTTTAAAATATATGAAAGCACTCAACAGAAATAAATGACTCTCTAAAACTTTTGGGTTGTCTCCCTGGCAGTGCTTTGTTTAAAGCCATTAAGCTAGGCATATAGTGCTTAAGTAATGGATCCACCCGGATCCCAAGGTATATCAAAGCCAATTTGAATCAACAATGATTTGTAATTTAGTAGTGAGCACAAAGAAACATATATCATGTAATGACTAATTCTATCTCTCTTCCTATGCATTGGCATGTCATAAAAGAACAATTCATGCACACTTAGTAAAGGCCAATGCATAGTATAAACACTTTCTTGCAATTTTATCGTATTGGAAACATAGAGAGGTAGAGATATAGTTCATCTCTCATAATAATTGCAAGTAGGAGCAGCAAGAACATGCATATTATAATCATCAAAATCAGCATGTGTATTAGTAAAAGGCAACACATCAATATAATCCTTAATAAGCACAAACTTCTCCGATATAGTGGAGTTTGGAGAATTCAAAAATATAATAGGACTATCATGTGTGGGTGCAATTGCAAAAATTTC
This sequence comes from Triticum monococcum, assembly GCA_034509565.1. NCBI lineage: Eukaryota > Viridiplantae > Streptophyta > Magnoliopsida > Poales > Poaceae > Triticum > Triticum monococcum. Next base: position 394,966,939 of record CM067845.1, on the reverse strand, counting down.
ATGTTTAACATAAGGAACTATAGCAAGTTCATCTCCATAAGCATAATTCATATTGGCATCTTGGCCACAAGCATAGCAAGCATCATCAAAAAGGGATATTTCAGAAGAATCAACGGGATCATTGCAATTATCGTAGCATTCATCCTTCGGTAAGCACGAAGGGAAATTAAACAATGTATGAGTTGAAGAGTTACTCTCATTTGAAGGTGAGCATGGGTGATCAATCCGCTCTTCCTCCTTTTGTTCTCCGCTCTCCTCCTCATCTTTTTCATCCAATGAGCTCACAGTTTCATAAATTTCTTCTTCCATAGATTCCTGCAAAATATTAGTCTCTTCTAGGACAACGGAGACTTTCTCAATAAATGCATCAATATCGAAATTGTATTCATAATTCTCATAACAATATTTAAGGATAGCTAAATTTTTAGGTCTGTAGACATCATCATAAAGATTTTCATATTCTTTGAACATAGATTCAATTTCATAAGCACCCATAAAAGCAACAAATTCTTCTATTTGTTCCACATCATAGTAGTCATATATACCTCTAGCATAAGAAGCCAAATTTTAATTACCATTAAATTCACATGAAAAGGGAAGGTGTGGAGCCTTCATCCTAGAGCAACAAGTATAATCATATCTTAAGCATAGTTGCCTAGCATACCAATACAACATATAAATTTGATCCCATAATAGTTTCCCCTTTTGAGTCAAGCGAAAATCCCTAAAGTATTCACGTTGATCCAACATGTCTCCCATTACCAAATAGAATGGGCTTTTCTCTGGATTATCAAAGTAGTACATAATATCTGTCACATAACGAGCATCGAGGGTTTTAGGAGGTTCCTTATCTCCATGAGCAGCAAGTAAACCTAATTTTTTTTGGTATTTCGTGTTCCATATCCATAACTAAAGATAAAGAACAACTAAGAACAGCAAATAAAAATTACTTAGTGATAAAGCAAACAAGCACACACGAGAATATTCACCCCATGCTATTGCTCCCGGGCAACGGAGCCAGAAAAAAGATCTTGATAACCCACAAGTATAGGGGATCACAATAGTTTTTGATAAGTAAGAGTGTCCAACCCAACGACGAGCTAAAGGCAGAACAAATATTCCCTCAAGTTCTATTGACCACCGATACAACTCTACGCATGCTTGATGTTTGCTTTACCTAGAACATGTATGAAACTAGAAGTACTCTGTAGGTGTTTTTGGATAGGTTTGCAAGATAATAAAGATCAAGTAAATAAAAAGTAGGGGCTGTTCAGATAAAGACACAACTAAGTTAGTTTTAGTAAAGAGCCTTTTGTTACGAGAAAGTTATTTGTCCCTAGGCAAGCGATAACTAGACCGGTAATCATTATTGCAATTTTATGAGGGAGAGGCATAAGCTAACATACTTTCTCTACATGGATCATATGCACTTATGATTGGAACTCTAGCAAGCATCCGCAACTACTAAAGATCATTAAGGTAAAACCCAACCATAGCATTAAAGCATCAAGTCCTCTTTATCCCATATGCAACAACCCCCTTACTCGGGTTTGTGTTTCAGTCACTCACGCAACCCACTATAAGAGAATCATGAACGTATTGCAACACCCTACAGCGCGGATCCCTCACACTTGCGCGACACGGAGAACACCATAGGACAGCACCAATAATAAAACATGCAACTCAAACCAATCATGATCATCAAATAGCCCATAGGACAAAACGGATCTACTCAAACATCATAGGATAGCCATACATCATTGGGACATAATATATAGCGTTGAGCACCATGTTTAAGTAGAGATTACAACGGGTAAGAGAGAGGTTACACCTCTGCATAGAGGGGGTAAGAGTTGGTGATGATGGCGGTGAAGTTGTTGGTGAAGATTGCGGTGATGATGATGGCCACGGCAGCGTTCTGGCTCCACCGGAAGAGAAGGGGAGAGGGGGCCCCTTCGTCTTCTTCTTCCTTGACCTCCTCCCTAGATGGGAGAATGGTTTCCCCATTGGTCCTTGGCCTCCGTGACATGGGAGGGGCGAGAGCACCTCCGAGATTGGATCTGTCTCTCTGTCTCTCTCTGTTTCTGCGTTCTCAGATTCTACCCTTTCACCGTTTCTTTTCCCAGAGATTCGTAACTCTGATTGGGCTAAAATTTTAACACGATCTCTATCCGGATATTAGCTTTCTTGCGGCGAAAGAAGGGCACCAACCACCTTACGGGGTGGCCACGAGGGTCAGGGGCGCGCCCCCTGCCTTGTGCCTCCCTCGGGCACCGTCTCGCATGGATTTTTCTTCCCAAAAATCATATATATTCAAAAAAAATCTCCGTCAGTTTTTATCCCGTTTGGACTCCGTTTGGTATGGATATTCTGCGAAACAAAAGCATGCAACAAACAGGAACTAACACTGGGCACTGGATCAATATGCTAGTCCCAAAAATAGTATAAAAAGTTGCCAAAAGTATATGAAAGTTGTAGAATATTGGCATGGAACAATCAGAAATTATAGATACGACGGAGACGTATCAATGGAGAGGAGAGAGAGATCGCAGACCTGGGACCCACCAGTAAGTGAGTCAACGGTCATGCACGTGTTGACGAGGCACTCCCTCTACTCTACTCAATGTAAAACTATATAAAATCAAGTTATGGGACAAAGCCAAAAACCGTTATTGTTTCAGGCTATCGAATTACGCTTTGTAATCCAGGTTGCCAGTTCGAATCTCGTCTTTCTGATTTGTTAGTTTTCGGTCAAAATTTGATCAATGACAAGTGGGACCCCCGTGTGTTGTTTTGATATTTTAGTGTAGGATGGTTTTTCTGAACAAACACTTTGCACGGTTAGACAAGTAACGGCACGAGTTACACGTATTTTACAAGTTTACGAACAAAAATGACAACGACATAGATTATCACATCCACCCCGCAGCTTAGATGCTATTGTGATATGAGTTTTTACATCATTGGAAGTGAGATCCAATGGCTTGGGAGTAGTCTTCATAATTATGCGCAACTTCCAAAGTCTCCAAAGGTTTTTTTGCAAATAAAACATGCAGGCCTCGTGTGTGCTACTGCATCTTGGATCCAACGGCTCCCCGTTGCTCATATTTGGTGCTCCCCATAGCTTAATTAGCCGCTACGGTGATACAAGCATCTAGGTCGTATAATCTGTGATCAGATGGCACATGCATAGTACTTGTACTTTCTGTGCAATTCCCAAACTCTCTCAGTCTTATATTGCAAAAACATTCAAACCTCCTACTGTGGGCCGTTAGATCTCCATGAACTCGTATCACCATAGAATCTATGGTGCGGGAGCACCTCATATTCTCCCGTGCAAGAAAACATCAGGTGCTCTCGCAGCTTGGATGCTTTGGTGATACAAGCTTCGAGGTTGTTTGATCTGAGATCGAATGGCATCTGAGCAATCTTTGTGCTTGTAAGCAGTGGCCGAACTCTTTGGGGGCTTTTCTACGAAAAACCATTTGAACCACTGAGGAGTTGTTGGGTCACAAATCCAATGGCTCCGAAGAGCTTGTATCACCAAATTATCTAAGGTGTGGTAGAACATGATATTCTTACATACAAGAGAATATGATGTCCTCCTTCATCTTAGATGATACGGTGATACGAGCTTTGAGGTCGTTGGATATGGGATCCAAGGGCATCTGAGTAGTTTTTGTACAAATTGTGTGCAATTCTCAAACTCATTATGGTTTCCTGTAAAAATATTAAGACATCATGTGAGGTGCTATATCTTAGATCTACAAGCTCCAAGCAACTCGTATCAGCGTATAGCATCTAAGGTGTGGGGGCACATGATATTCTCTCGGGGAGGAGGGGGTGCACAACCAATCGGTGTTTGGGAGCTAGGGTGGGGACAAATATAATCTAAACAATCCTAAATAGAGCTTCACAAATTTATCTAAGGTCGAGGGGTTTACCCCCGACAATCTAGATAGCTCCGCCTAAACACAACATTTGCATGTACTGTAGTACTAGACTTAATATTCATGTTTCAGTTTCCTATTCATTTTAAATATTGAATTGAGGACCATGCATGTCTTACATTTTACTCCATTCATTCCTAAATATTAGTCTTTTTAGAGATTTCAAATGCACTGGCACATACGGATGTATATAGATATATTTTAGAGTGTAGATTCACTCATTTTGCTCCGTATGTTGTCACTTGTTGAAATCTGTAAAAGACTAATATTTATGAACAGAAGGAGTATTTTTGAATTCATGTCATACATGCATGGTTTGGAAATATAGATGCATTGTACTTATTGGATTGTTGTTGTGTTCATGTGTGTGTGTGTGTGTGTGGTCATATGCTTGATACATACAAAGTTTTCTCACCACCATATTGTTCATCTTTTAAATTTGAATTTGCAATGAAAAACTTACTAGGGTACCATGACATGTGAAATCCACGTTGAGATCACTGTAGCACAAACTCGCTCTAATTCAAGAAGTCGTCATAAATCAATTACCACGTCGAGATTACTATATGCAAGGAAAATACGGGCATTGTAATACACATAGATTCGTTTGGCAATTTAAAAGATTCGTTTCGTATTCTCGAATGGTACCCAACGGCGTAGCCAGACCTTGGCTCGTGTTGATCGTAAAAAAACGGGCTTGTTCCTTCTGGTGGCGTGCATGGTATGCACATTAGCCAACCCCAACCAGTCGAGCCTCCGCGTTTCGAGTCGAAATATCTGGCAGCCAGAATACCAGCCCTAGGAAATTTCCCCTCATGTCCCTGGTCCATAATGACTACCGATGAACAATGGAGGGATGATTAAGTAACTAGAAAATGTTACTTACCATGCCGAGCACGGTTCAATTCCCTCGGTTGCCTGCTCCCCAAGGTCACCTGTCAACTGCATTGCCTAGTACTACTAATACTACACCAGGATGAGCACATAATTGAGCCCGTTTGTTCGTGCCTAGTACTTGAGTTAATATATCAGGGACCCTAAAAGAAGAGTTAATATATCAGGCAATGCACTGGTACGAACGGATTATCCTTTTACTCTCCATATATAACTTGTCTGAAGTCTAACTAAGCAAAATGTTTGACCAAATCCTTTCTTAAGAAATACAATAGGACAGATGTATCGCTTGAAAACTTATTGCATGATGCAGGTTATGATATTGTTTCGAATCCTGGATTTTAAATTTCAGAAAATCCAAAAGTGACCAGAAATTCATGAAACTGAGCATGGTCATGTGATATGGGACAAATATTCCTTCGTAATTTTCTTCTTCAATTTGAGAGAAGATGCTTATGACAAGTTGCACAAATGAAGTGCCAAGGTATTTTGGAACAAAGACCTGTCATGTTAAGGTGAACGCTTTCACTATTGAAACCGTGGGCGTTTACGTGCCGCCACGAGTCCCGCTTCTCATCGGCAGGTGCCGTCCAAGCAAGCGTGTGAGTCAACGGGAGGCGTGCGAGCAGACCGCTGCACAGGCTCACCGGAAGGTGAGCCCTTTGACTAGGTTTCGCCGCCCACCTTCATCCCAACTGCTCCCACTTTTAATGTCGCCGGCGCCGCACATTAAAATCAACCCCGCACTACCCGGTATCGCTACAATCTTCTCTCTTCCTCTCCGATTCTCCTATCGTCTACCTCCAACCAGCCTGACCTAAACGTATGCCATGCCGCATCACAATGGTCCGCCCTTAGTCTTCTAGTTTCCTGAGGAAGACACCCAACCGGAGTCCCAAGAACATAAGGTGCTTTGGGACGAGCTTGAACTGGCCTTGCGGGAAGACGTCGCACCTGTCCCTGCTCCCGTTCCGGCTCTCGTCGCCCCGACTGCGCCAGCAGCCATCCCCGTGGCATTGATGGGCTGGGAGCTGCACATTGTCGCCGAGCTTGATGCCACGGGATTCCACGAGCCCCTTGACTTTTAGACGCCCGTGCACCTGCCAGCACATGCGCCTGCGCGTACCCTGACGCGCACGCCCATGCCGGTGCCCGTGCACCTGCCAGCGCATGCGCCTGCACATGCACTAACGTGTGCACCCGTGGCGGTGCCCGTGCACACGAATGTCTCCGCCGCACCATTGCCAGCGCCTGTCCCTGCGCGGGTGCCAGTGCCCCCCTCAGCGGCATGGATGGCCGCCATCGACCACTTCCTTGCACCAACACCAGTCGCCTCCTCCCGCCAGTTGACTCGCTACTCGAGACCGAAGTCTAGAACATTGTGGCCTTGCTTGAAGCTAGGGCCAACGTCTAGGAGTACGCCAACAACGGCGCAAGACGCCGCCGTCACCGTCACCGTCGGTCAGTGACCCTGACGACACACAGAGCACGGCAGAGGAGCCGCTTCCCACTTCAAGACGTCGCAGCCGCCACATAATCTAAATTTGCCATGAAAAACGCTCGGGTTGTCATGCTTAAAATCCGGATGTTTATCATTTCCGTTTATTTTAGATCGATCGTCATATGAATGTAAATTCGGAGTTAGACTGAATGAAATCTATAGTTTGATTGATTGAATGTTCTGCTAGAGCCATATCAAATTAAATATAAAACGTCATCAAGCCACATGTATTCCTTCTCATCCAACGACCTAGACTGCTTCAATGTTGAGCGCTCAACACGTTTAGCGTGTAGTTATTTTCATGCCAAAAATAGTGCTAATCACATAATAACACGCAAATAATATCCTACTTAATATCCGCATGCACTTAATATACTTCCAGATTAACGTGGATTGCACGTACACATTGACTAGTACTACTAGTATGTGAAACTGGTGTCGTAACTTGTGAACGCGTCCAGATATGGTCAACGGCAACATCGTTGCGAGTTCTTCGTGTTTGCCCATGCATCTAAAAGCAGAAGGGGAGGTGAGATAGAGCACACATGGAACCCACCTGTAAATGAAGGCGAATAGTACGTGCTAACGAGTCGGTCCCACTAATGTACTAAAAATAATATTACATGTTATCCAATAAATAGGCTGTGGTAATATAAAAACATTATATGAACAAAGGGGGTACAACAAACATTGTTGTTCTACGTATGTTGCCTATTGACGTGTGGCTTGAAGGCCCTGGTCGCATGTTCGATCCTCGTCCTTTATTTTTTATTTGTACATGGGTTCAAATTTGTTTCATGACAGGTGGGCTCCTCGGTGTGTAGTTTGTGGCACTTTAATTTGTGGGTCAAAATTTGTTCCATTCCAAGTGGACTATCGGTGTGTAGTTTTGTAGCTTATTTGTAATAATCAGAGTTTTTTCCAATAATAGCATGGTGCGATGTTGAAGGCGAGAAAGGACATGCGAGAGAGCGATGACCGAGCTAGACGGAAATCAATTGGGGGAGGTGCGGGGGTTGCAACAGTGTTTGGAGTAGTTGTGGGCCGAATGCTACGAAAATATAATCTACCACTGGAATAAAGGCCTACACAAATTAATCCAATGTGAGGACCCCGATTCCAAGCCACATCGATCTAGTCGGTAACACCTCATATCACTTTGCGGCCTCACGCACGGTATCCCCCGGGTGTCGCCTTACCATGGCCCGGGACCGTCTGCGTCTTTTGGCTCACGTATATGATAGTGGCGCTAGCATCCATATGACAGAGAAACCGGGCCGACATGGCTAGTCGTGAACCCAAAGTGGCACCAACCTATGGGGACAGGCATACATGAATCACATTGAGCAGCGTGTGGATCCGGGCTGTAGCACTGGGCTAACAAGACTCCGGGAACCCGGGCTGTAGCAGGCTAGGCAGGACTCCGGATGTCACAGCGTGAACTTTCCCCGAAGGGACAGACACAGGAATGAAGTGAAACACATGCCGACCAGTCAAGTGTCCTGAGCAGTAGTGCTGGGCTAGCAGGACTCCGGTGAACCGGGCTATAGTGGACTACTATGGCTCATGGAAGCACTAGACTACATTTCCCCATAAGAGAGGCTGCCAAGGATAAACAACTAGATTGTCGGATCCCACACATAGCAAGCATTTCAATCATACACACAATATGCTCGATATGTGTAATACAACATGGCATCACAACATAACTCTACAACTCAAGTATTTATTCATTAGGCTGCGAGGAGCGAGAAATTACAAACATGGGTCAGATGACCCAAAAATCATAGCATACAAATCAAAGCACATGCGGAAGCTTAACATGTCTGAGTACAGACGTCTATAAATGGAAAAGGCTAAGAAGCCTGACTATCTACCAGATCCTGCCGAGGGCACAAGATTGTAGCTGAGGTAGCAAGCTAAACATTGAAGCCCACACGGAACTACTAGCAAGACTGACATCTCTCTGCAAAACATAAATTAAACAAACGTGAGTACAATTGTACTCATCAAGACTTACATCAGAACTAACTAAATATGCATCGGTATCAACAAAGGGGGTAGTGGGGTTTAATTGCAGCAAGCCAGCTATGACTCAGTGGCTAACCTGAACTACGATAGCAAGCAACTCTTTGTGGTGGCGCACACAAGTCCACATATTCACCATTCAATACAACACTATGGATCCGCTCCCGTCTCCCTACGAGAAGGCCATCCATAGCACTCACACTTATCTTGCGAGTTTTAGAGTATCCACTTTCACTTGTCTATGAACTGTTATAGGCAACCCAGAAGTCCTTTACTTCGGACACGGCTATTCGAATAGATGATGTTAACCCTACAGGGGTGTAGTCTTCACACACGCTCTCACCACTTACCGCCGTTTACACGACATGTACTCGGCAACCTTCAAGCGGAAGCCCAACGAGGGTGTCGGCCACGGCCTACCTAAACACTCAAGTCTCTAGTCCAGGTTTATCGCCTATCCAGGTTCCATCCGTAGGGAGTCCGGTCGAGGTTTCCACATACGGCCCCGAACGATGTGAACAGGGTTCCCGGGACACCAAACGGGTGCCCGGTACACCGTGCCACGGTGTATCTACCGCAACATAGCCCACCCCTAGGGTCAGCGCTACGCACGGCCACCAACAAATAAACTACAAACACCAGAAACTAGTTGCAACTCCCGGACAGAGGACAAGGGTGATCAAGAAGCCAAGAGGGTCCATTGGTTTCGGGCCCAATGCATGGTAGTAACTGTTTCATGGATCACAAACACAGAACCCAGTTCCTAAGAACGGTTTCAATGAGACAACCCACCATGTACTCCTACATGGCCTCTCACCGCCACCTTTACCAAATCGTGTTCACACACTTAGCTCTCAACAGTAGGACATGTTTACACACCTCCGATTCATCCCCGATGAATCAGACCTGACTCAACTCTAAGCAGTAGCAGGCATGACAAACAAACATGAATGAGTAGGCATATCAGGGCTCAAACAACTCCTACTCATGCTAGTGGGTTTCATCTAATTACTGTGGCAATGACAGGTCATGTAGAGGAAGAGGGTTCAACTACCGCAGCATGTAACAGTTAAATCGTCGTTGTCCTAATGCAGTAAAAGAGAGCTGGAGTGAGAGTGGAATTGTATCGGAATGAACAAGGGGGTTTTGCTTGCCTGGCACTCCTGAAGATAACATAGTTCTTCATCGGTGTCATCGATTTCATCGTCGCAACCACGCCTATCGAGAGGGGAAAAATACTGGCAACAGAGAAAGAAACACAATCAATGCAATGCACAATATGATGCATGATCATGACATGTCATATGCTGTTGATTGAGCTAATGCAACTAGCAACACAATTAAATGAAGTTGGTTTGAACCCAAAGTTCAAATTCAAACTCCACATGTGGCTATTTAAATACCAATCATTTGATTTGTCCTAAACAGTGGCCTTAAGTTGCTCTAACATGCATGAAAATGGTACAGATGGATTCCTTGAATTTTTCTGATAATTTTTCATATATAATTTATTTCATTTGGAGTTACGGTTGACTTTCTATGATTTTTAGAAGTTTTAGGCATTTTCTGAAAATAATAAATCATTTAAGATTTAGTTAAATTCCAGAAAAGGCTTTACTGCGTCAGCATGACGTAAGAGTGACGTCAGCGGGTCAAAGGGGCTGGTCCAAGTCAAACCTTATAGTGGGGTCCACACGTCAGTGACATAGTTAACTAACAAAGTTAATAAAAATTAAACTAAACCTAATCTAGTTTAGTTAAGGCATGGGCCCACATGTCAGAGGCTAATTAACTAACTAAATAATTAACACTAACCTGGGTTAATTAGTAGGGCTGGCCCCATGCGTCAGTGACCCAGGGTGGTCAAACCCTGGTTAGACGGGGTCAAACCCCCGGGTCAACTCGCCGGAGTTGACCCGCGGCTTGTCGCCGGCGAAGCCAGAGACGGCGGAGGGCTCGGGATTTGCCCACGGTCGACGGTTTGGCGCGCCGTCTGTGGCTACGGATTGCTAGCACACGCACGCATCCATTCCAGCAAGCAGCAGTAGCTGGGATGGCCGAAGCTGACGCCGGCGAGCTCGGCTGCGGTGGCCGGAGATCGGACCTCGGCGGAAACGGCGTTGCGGAGCATGGGCGAGCGAAGTAAAACACCGCGTAGCCTCCTGAGGTCGCCAGGAGCTCGGTGAGGTGCACGGGTGCGACTTGTTCAAGCTCAAGCCACGGCGGCGACAAGGCCGAGCGGCGGTGAGCTTCAGTGAATGTGGGGAACGGCGCTACGGCAAGGAAACGACGCGGGGAAGAGTGGGTAACGACGGCGGAGCTCACAGGGAGTCGGACAGCGGTCTCAGTGGGCTCAGGGACGTCCAGTAGCTCTTGAATTGACAACGAGAATCCACAGTGGCCGGCGATGGAAACGGTGATGCTGGCGATGTTGTGGCGCGTCAGTAGCTCCAGGGCTTGGTGGAGAGCATGAGGAAGTCGAGGTGAAGCCTGTGGGCACCGGAGAAGCGAGGGGGAGGCGGTGGCTGCGGCAGCAGCGAGCGGCGGCGACGAGCTCCGCTCGGTGGGGAAGAGGGGGATCCAAAGGAGGGGGAGAAGGCGCGGGAGAGAGTGAGAGGGTCGAGAGGGAGTGTGTGGCATCCTTAGGGCGATGGGGAGACAGGCAGGAAGGCAGGAGGTGGCCGGCGCGTGCCGGCGCACGGCGAGCACACGCCCTCCTGCCTACTGGCAGGAGGTTGAAGACGGTGCGACGGCTGGGCTGGGCCAGCTACAGTGCTGGGCCGAGGTAAGTGGCCAGGTAAGCCCAGGTAGTTCCTCTGTCTCTCTCTTTTATTTCTATTACCTTTTTTAATTTCTGTTTTGGTTTAAAATAAATAGTAAACCATTCATAAAATCCTAGAAATAATTATGGGTGCTTTCTGAGTTATTCTAGTGACCCTTAACAATTTCCAACATTTTTGGAGCAACAAAAATATATATAGCATTTAAATAGCTCCAATTCAAATATGGTTGAATTAATTCAAAGTCCAAATATGTCCTGCAAAAATGTCAACCATTTTTGGTAGATGCTTCCACCTTCATCCAGAAATGATGAACCTTTTTAAAGGGCATTTTGAAATTATTGAAAAAGATTTTAGTAAACCCTAGTTGGTTTAAGGGGGGTGCTGGGGGTTCTGTCATCCCCATTTCAGTTTCATAAAAAAAATAAACATGATGCCATGATGATGATGCAAGAGTAAGCAAAGCTAAGCTAGGGCTGTGACAACTCACCCCCACTAAACAAGAATCTCGGCCCGAGATTCAAGACGTGAGGTAACAAGGAAGGGGGGTCACAAAACTATCGCAGTCTTCTCGATCCAACTGCCCTTCCCGAGGATGTTGATTCATTGCGTCATCTTGATCTTGACGTCTTTACTTTCGGGATCTTCATCCAGCATGATGACGACAGAAAGAAATTCTACAGGAATCGATTTCCTCGGAGATCGAGCACTCAAGATCAACTCATGGAGTGAGATATAAAACATCTCTTGAGCTGAGACACGAAACACACATCAGGGTGATGGAAAGAAGCGGATGATAAAGGTTCAAATTTGGTAGGCAACAATTCCACGCTTAAGTAGGATGGTGCATGGTTTCAAAGTAGCGAGGAGATAATTGCCATGAAACCATAAGGAGACATCTTAAGGAAGGTGACTCGCAGAAATTTTCCCTTAAGTGGCAAAAAGAATTACTTTTGATCCATAAATCATTGAAACTCTTCATACCAGCTTAAGGCAATTTACAATTGATTGTTTGAGATAGCTCGAAGAGACGGCATACTTGGACTAGGATGGATGATGTGGACTACCTTGTTGAAGACAATGCAAGGGATAATTTTGCTTACGCGTGCTCTCAAGAACTTGAGCATTTCCATATTCATCAAGGTTCTACCAACATCCGTGGCAAGGATCCTGGCAACACGACATACCACCATGATGACTAGTGATGGATGATGCGGATACAAAGGAAGATAACACCTTCTCAGATCTTCCCTTAGCGAGGCTAAGGGAACAGAATCAGGACGATCGACCGAGAGACATTTAACACTCCGCTTCTAATGTTCTCCTTGATGTGCTAGCGTAATCCATTTATAGATATGGTTTGATATCTAGCACATCAAGTAAAAGGTCAGACTTCGGAAGCTCAAGAATCCATAAGGAATAACTACGGAGGGAGATCCTGCGAGATCCTTATGGGGAGGTGACCAACTTCTTCAACCAGGATACTACAATAATAGGCCTTCCGGTTAGGTGTGTTGGCCACGACATCCACGTTAACGGTTACAGAGGGACCAACAATATAGTTCTTGGAGTACGTTCCAACCATCATATCTGCTTGAGATTCAGATATGGTTGGTGTTAGGATATTCCAGACTCATCGAGTCTAGAAAGAAAATGAAAGTTTGCAACACAAATCAACGAGATGTCATTGCGAGATTCTCAGGAAATGGACTATGATAGTAAGCTCCAAAACATGAGCTGGTTCTGCTAAACACATGTGAACATGTTGTCCCAGACAAGCATGACCACATAGTAGTCTTACAATGAAACAATACCGAGTCCTAGTTGGGAACCATCATCAAGGATATCGAAGTCCTTGCATAAGTCATATGATTAGCTCTTATGAAGAAACTTCTTTTCCCTGAACAAATCAGCCAGTGGCTTGGTGTGATAGAGAATACAAATGGAATGGAGGTAGCGAGCCTGTCAAACCATAGCACACTTCGCACATGCATGACTGACTTGGGATGGTACTAGAGGAAACACAAACAAACTTTCTCGAATTCACGGCGGCAACTTGCACCTAAAGCACATGAATTTGAGGAAGTCACTTCTTCCATCCAAGCATAAGCTTCATGAACGGGACACGAAGACATTGCTTACAAAGTTTCCAACACTAGGTTGATGTTCAACATGACCCATGGGGAAGACAAAATGCTGCGAATGGGCTCAACAGCAACTCATCGGAATTTCCATATCACTGGACCCCCACCATCATGTGAACACGGTGATAGCATTGGACAAACCAAAAGATGTAATGGTGTATGCTCGAGGGATCAACCATGAGTAAGACAACATTACGAACATCGTTGGTTCTAATTTGACTTGACGATAGCCCATACTCAAGTCAAAGTTTTGACAAGGCAATAGATCCAACAACTGATCACGAGGACCAATCGATGGAGATATGATCTTCCTTCAACACACACACACACACACAAAGATATCCCTTAACATGAACTAAGTCAGACAAGCTTTTATCTTCCAACTCTCCAAGTTGTTGTTTAGCTTAACCAACCAGGTCAGGGACATCCAACACGGATTCTTGGAGAAGGGGTGGTTTACAAGAAAACCAACTTGATCACGAACTCAACATAGCGGTCAGGTGACAACCAAGTAATACTTCCGAGAAGATCTTCGGAAAATCACGAACCACTAATATGTTACTAAGCTTGAGAACAATCTTGTTGTTCAAGGCAAGACGATGTGATCAAATAAGCAAGGGGTTGAATAATCCTCACTCATTGATCGAAGAGTGCACCAGAAATAAAGACTAGGTAGCACGATCAATTTTAGGATGATGATTTAATAACCATCACACTAAGAATGAGAATATTGTCCATTAACTACCAAGCAACACGGTTGCTAGGAGTATAAATTTCACACATCATGGTTCACTTGTTGGCATTCCGGTTACAACAACACGGGACCGAGGAATGAATAATGTTAGTGAGAAGTATCACTGCGTCAAGAATTCATAAGAGGTGGTGCAATTCTCATGACATTCTTGACATAAAGATGGTAAAACTCCATGGTAGAACAGAGCAAAAGCTGGATCGGCATTTTGATCTATGGGATACAACTACTTTGACCCAATCCTAGATATGGATAAGGTACTGGAGTTTGTTTCTGCTAGTCATTCTGGAATAGAATGGCTTGACGGACCATAAGAATAATAGGCATCGATGAACACAAATGCACACATACTCTTGGCTATCAACTGATAGAAGATGGTCGGAATACAACTGAAGAGGAACAACTCGAGGAACATATAATTTTCTGAGTTGTGGATGCATAGATTAGTATGTCGAGCAAGCTCAACATTTCTTCCGGACAACCCATGCAAATAGATAGGCCTGGCAGATTCACAATGCAGAATGGAGAACTCATTAAGAGCACTCTGGTTGTGATCTTTTGATACAACAAACTTCTGCCATAAGTGGTTCATAGTATTTGGAAGAAGGAAATACCAGGGACCTCAAGGACTATCGCAAAGGTTACTAATATCCTAAAGGAACTAGCAACACTATCAACATGAGGTAAGTAGGGTGAATCTCGGGTTCAAGAACCCATGAATAGAATACCTACCACTACATGGCATCACGGGATGCTTTTGAGAAGAATGGCCAGAATCACACACTGGGGATACAAAACATGGCTAGATCACTAGGTGACTCCCTAAAACACCTAGGGTCATAGTAATAGCTCCAACATATATGTCGAGGCAACAAAGTACCTCAACTCACCGATTAGTGTGATTAATCTGGCCCAAATGGACATCAGGAATAGGAGGAAGGGATTTGCAAATGCATCAGATTATTTAGAAACCTAGGATGACTCGGACATCATAACAGCTGTGAATGCTTGAAATATTTGAGACATCCTGCAAAATAGTGGCATGACCACTCAACATTACAATATCAAGGTTCTGAGGCCATCTATGAGCATACGAAGTTAAAGGAACTGAACTGAGACATGAATCCAACAATCCTACAAGTCTACGGATTAGTAACACGTCATCCTGATAGATAGATGAGAAGGCCTAGTTCTTAATTCCCGTAGAAAAGAAGATGATGACTCAGATCAGAGGGCATGAGGTATAAGGAGTAAAAAGAGCCTTACGTTCCCTTCCACAATCAATTCCCTTACATAACTAAAGCATTTCTAGACTCGACTTCGACCAGTTTGGCTTGGTAATCCTACAGGCAGTCAGGCTCTGATACCAATGCTGCTAGGACCCCGATTCCAAGTCACATCGATCTAGCCGGTAACACCTCATATCACTTTGTAGCCTCACGCACGGTATCCCCCGGGTGTCTCCTTACCATGGCCCGGGACCGTCTGCGTCTTTTGGCTCACGTATATGATAGTGGCGCTAGCATCCATATGACAGAGAACCCGGGCCGACATGGCTAGTCGTGAACCCAAAGCGGCACCAACCTATGGGGACAGGCATACATGAATCACATCGAGCATGTCGGTCAGCAGCGTGTGGATCCGGGCTGTAGCACTGGACTACCAGGACTCCGGGAACCCGGGCTATAGAAGGCTAGGCAGGACTCCGGATGTCACCGCGTGACATTTCCCCGAAGGGACAGACACAGGAATGAAGTGAAACACATGCCGGCCAGTCAAGTGTCCTGAGTAGTAGTGCTGGGCTAGCAGGACTCCGGTGAACCGGGCTGTAGCGGACTACTATGGCTCATGGAAGCACTAGACTACATTTCCCCATAAGAGAGGCTGCCAAGGATAAACAACTAGATTGTCGGATCCCACACATAGCAAGCTTTTCAATCATACACACAGTATGCTCGATATGTGTAATACAACATGGCATCACAACATAACTCTACAACTCAAGTATTTATTCATTAGGCTGCGAGGAGCGAGAAATTACAAACATGGGTCTCATGACCCAACAATCATAGCATACAAACCAAAGCACATGCGGAAGCCTAACATGTCTGAGTACAGACATCTATAAATGGAAAAGGCTAAGAAGCCTGACTATCTACCAGATCCTGCCGAGGGCACAAGATCGTAGCTAAGGTAGCAAGCTAAACGTTGAAGCCCACACGGAACTACTAGCGAGACTGACGTCTCTCTGCAAAACATAAATTAAACAAACGTGAGTACAATTTTATCAACAAAGGGGGTAGTGGGGTTTAATTGCAGCAAGCCAGCTTTGACTCAGTGGCTAACCTGAACTACGACAGCAAGCAACTCTTTGAGGTGGCGCACACGAGTCCACATATTCACCATTCAATACACCACTATGGATCCGCTCCCGTCTCCCTACGAGAAGGCCATCCATAGCACTCACACTTATCATGCGAGTTTTAGAGTATCCACTTTCACTTGTCTATGAACTGTTATAGGCAACCTAGAAGTCCTTTACCGCGGACACGGCTATTCGAATAGATGATGTTAACCCTGCAGGGGTGTACTTCTTCACACACGCTCTCACCACTTACCACTGTTTACACGACATGTACTCGGCAACCTTCAAGCGGAAGCCCAACGAGGGTGCCGGCCACGTCCTACCTAAACACCCAAGTCTCTAGTCCAGGTTTATTGCCTATCCAGGTTCCATCCACAGGGAGCCCGGCCGAGGATGCCACATACGGCCCCGAAACGATGTGAACAGGGTTCCCGAGACACCAAATGGGCGCCCGGTACACCGTGCTATGGTGTATCTACCGCAACATAGCCCACCCCTAGGGTCAGCGCTACGCACGGCCGCCAACACATAACCTACAAACACCAGAAACTAGTTGCAACTCCTGGACAGAGGACAAGGGTGATCAAGAAGCCGAGAGGGTCCATTGGTTTCGGGCCCAATGCATGGTAGTAACTGTTTCATGGATCACAAACACAAAACTCAGTTCCTAAGAACGGTTTCAATGAGACAAACCACCATGTACTCCTACATGGCCTCTCACCGCCACCTTTACCAAATCGTGTTCACACACTTATCTCTCAACAGTAGGACATGTTTACACACCTCCGATTCATCCCCGATGAATCAGACCTGACTCAACTCTAAGCAGTAGCAGGCATGACAAACAAACATGAATGAGTAGGCACATCTGGGCTCAAACAACTCCTACTCATGCTAGTGGGTTTCATCTATTTACTGTGGCAATGACAGGTCATGCAGAGGAAAAGGGTTCAACTACCGCAGCATGTAACAGTTGAATCGTCGTTGTCCTAATGCAGTAAAAGAGAGCAGGAGCGAGAGTGGGATTGTATCGGAATGAACAAGGGGGTTTTGCTTGCCTGGCACTCCTGAAGATAACATAGTTCTTCATCGGTGTCATCGATCTCATCGTCGAAACCACGACTATCCAGAGGGGACAAATACCGGTAACAGAGAAAGAAACACAATCAATGCAATGCACAATATGATGCATGATCATGACATGTCATATGCTGTTGATTGAGCTAATGCAACTAGCAACATAATTAAATGAAGTTGGTTTGAACCCAAAGTTCACATTCAAACTCCACATGTGGCTATTTAAATACTAATCATTTGATTTGTCCTAAACAGTGGCCTTAAGTTGTTCTAACATGCATGAAAATGGTAGAGATGGATTCCTTGAATTTTTATGATAATTTTTCATATATAATTTATTTGATTTGGAGTTATGGTTGAATTTCTATGATTTTTAGAAGTTTTAGGCATTTTCTGGAAATAATAAATCATTTAAGATTTATTTAAATTCCAGAAAAGGTTTTACTGCGTCAGCATGACGTAAGAGTGATGTCAGCGGGTCAAAGGGGCTGGTCCAAGTCAAACCTGACAGTGGGGTCCACATGTCAGTGACACAGTTAACTAACAAGGTTAATAAAAATTAAACTAAACCTAATCTAGTTTAGTTAAGGCATGGGCCCACATGTCAGAGGCTAATTAACTAACTAATTAATTAACACTAACCTGGGTTAATTAGTAGGCCTGGCCCCATGCGTCAGTGACCCAGGGTGGTCAAACCCTGGTCAGACGGGGTCAAACCCCTGGGTCAACTCGCCGGAGTTGACCCGCGGCTTGTCGCCGGCGAAGCCAGAGACGGCGGAGGGCTCGGGATTTGCCCATGGTCGATGGTTTGGCGCGCCGTTTGCGGCTACGGATTGCTGGCACACACGCACATCCATTCCAGCAAGCAGCAGTAGCTGGGATGGCCGGAGCTGACGCCGGCGAGCTCGGCTGCAGCGGCCGGAGTTCGGACCTCGGCGGAAACGGCGTTGCGGAGCACGGGCGAGCGAAGTAAAACACCGCGTAGCCTCCTGGGGTCGCCAGGAGCTCGGTGATGTGCACGGGCGCGACTCGTTCGAGCTCAAGCCACGGCGGCGACAAGGCCGGGTGGCGGTGAGCTTCGTGACGGTGGGGAACGGTGCTACGGCAAGGAAACGACGCATGGAAGAGTGGGTAACGACGGCGGAGCTCATAGGGAGTCGGACGGCGGTCTCAACGGGCTCGGGGACGTCCGGTAGCTCTTGAATCGATGGCGAGAATCCACGGTGGCCGGCGATGGAAACGGCGATGCTGGCGACGTTGTGGCGCGTCCATACCTCCATGGCTTGGTGGGGAGGATGAGGAAGTCGAGGTGAAGCTCGTGGGCACGTCAGAGAAGCGAGGGGGAGGCGGTGGCTGCGGCCGCAGCGAGCGGCGGCGACGAGCTCCGCTCGGTGGGGAAGAGGGGGAGCCAGATGTGACGCCCGGATAATTAGGCTACAGTAAACCCCTGCTAGTGTTGCCACGTCACCACGATTACTGTTGATAATCTCGCGATGATTCAAAACTTGTTCAAATTCAAATTTTAAATAAAGTCAAACTAGAAAAATTTTCAAACGTCAAAACTAAAATGTTCGGGTTGTGACAAATAAATCGTAAGCAATTATGGTGGAGAAACCAAACTTTGATAAAATGTTTAAAGGCTCTATAACAATTTAAAACAGTAGTGAAAACGATTAAAAAAATGCCTATTGAATTTATAAAATGCTAAAACTATTTTATTATGGGTTAAGAATTAATCTCATCGTAGTTTGTTGATAACCACAAATTTAGGCACTAGTGGTGATTATTATAAAACTAGAAAAAATAAAAGAAACTACAAATAAAAAGAGAAAAGAAAATAAAAAACAAAAAATCAAAACTAACAAAGAACAAAAAAATAAAAATAAAAATAGAAGAACCCCCCCTCCCCACTGGGCCACGGCCCAGCTGGCCTCTGGACCCACTAGGCCGGTCCAGTCGGCCCAGCCGCCGCCCGACCTAACCCTAGACGACCGAACCCCCACTCCCCTCGTTCCCCACTTCCCCCACTCCCCCCCCGCACGCCTCCCTCTCCTTCCTCGATCTGGATCGGGGGGCAGCGACCCCGACCCCGATCCCGCATCGCCCCCCCCCCCCCACGCTCGACTGGTTCTGGATCGTGGAGGGGCCCGATCCTGCGCCGCGCCTCCTCATCCTCCTCCCCGCCTGGACCTCGCCGGCGCTCCCCCACCGGCCCGCCTCCTCAACGACACCGTCCCGTCCACCTCGACCCCCGTTGCCCCGGTTCCTACAAACCCCCGTGAGCTGCCCCTCCTCGCTTCCTTCTCCGCTCCTCGCGCCGCGCCCGAGCTCGCGCACGCTCCGCCGCGGCCTCCTCCCCGTGCGCGCCCACGCGGCCACAGCCACACCCGCCCGCCTCGGTAGCTCCTCGCCGTCCGTGCCCGAAGGTGACCGCGCCCCGACTCTGCTTGGCTACCTCCCCCCTGCTCTGCTCCCCCTCGCCCTCGCCCCGTTCCGCTCGCCGCTCGCCCCGTCGACGGCGCCTCCGCCTCCGTCGCGCCTCCGACGCGCCCCTGCTCCCTCGCCTTCGTCGCCCCTGCACCCCGCATCGGCGCCGTCCACCGGTGGATTCGCCGCCATCCCGCGACCACGCCGGCGTGCGCGCTCGCCGCTGCTTCCCTTCCCCGCGCCTGCTGCAGCTCGCTGCGGTGGCCGACGGAGCCCCGCTGCGGCCCTCGCGGCTCCGACCGGCCAGCCGGGCCTGTGCCCATAGACCCGCATGCCCATGCGCCCGTTAGCCCCCAGGGCCCTATGACAAAGTGGGCCCCCCCCCCCAGAACGTTAAAAAAAAGAGGTAAAAAATATATAATAAATAAAACAATAATTAAAATAGAAATAAATTTAATTAATTAATTAATTAACTAAATTAATTAAGTTAATTAACCTTAGTTAATTAATCTAATTAACCTATTAGTTTAATTAATCAGTAATTAGTTTAACTACACCCTAATTAACCTAACAGAGTATGACAGGTGGGCCCCGCTGGACCCACGGGCCAGGTTTGACTTTGGTCAGCTGGGTTTGACCTGCTGACGTCATGGTGATGTCATGCTGACATCACCTTTCACTGTTCTGGATAATGTTCAATTTAAATAATTAAATAAATTTCAAAAATGCCTAAAACTTTGATAAATCATAGAAAATAAACCGTAACTCGGATGAAAAAGTTTTATACATGAAAGTTGCTCAGAACGACGAGACGAACCCGGATACGCAGCCCGTTCGTCCGTCACGCATCCCTAGCATAGCAAACTCGCAACTTTCCCCCTCCGGCTCCTCTGCTCGAAAACGCAAAACACCGGGATACTTTCCCGGATGTCATCCCCCTTCACCGGTATCACCTACTACCGCGTTAGGGCACCTCTAACGCCGTTACTTGTCATGTCATGCATCACTATGCATATGCTTGCTTAAATATTTATTGTTTTCTCCCCGCTCTCCTCTCGATAGACACCGAGACCGACGCCGCTGCTACCCAGTATGACTACGGAGTTGACGACCCCTCTCCCTTGCCAGAGCAACCAGGCAAGCCCCCCCCCCCTTTGATCACCAGATATCGCCTACTCTTCTCTATACTGCTTGCATTAGAGTAGTGTAGCATGTTACTGTTTCTCGTTAATCCTATACTGATGCATAGCCTGTCCTTGCTACTACTGTTGTTACCTTTACCTGCAATCCTAATGCTTAGTATAGGGTGCTAGTTTATCATCAGTGGCCCTACATTCTTGTCCGTCTGCCATGCTATACTGTCGGGCCGTGATCACTCGGCAGGTGATCACGGGTATATACTATATACTTTATACATGATACATGTGGTGACTAAAGACGGGACGGCTCGTAGGAGCACCCGCGAGTGGATCTTTGAGGCGGAGCGACAGGGCAGGTTCCGACCACCTAGGAGAGAGGTGGGCCTGGCCCTGTTCGGCGTTCGCGGACACTTAACACGCTTAACGAGATATGGGTATTTGATCTGAGTCTGGCCATTTGGTCTATACGCACTAACCATCTACGCGGGAGTAGTTATGGGTATCCCAGCGTCGTGGTATCAGCCGAAGCCTTCGTGACGTCAGCGACTGAGTGGCGTGCGCCGGATTGGAACGTAAGCCTACTCTTGTATTAAGGGGGCTAGTTCTGCTTTCGGCCGCGTTCGCAACATGCAGGTGTGCTAAGGGCGATGGGCCCAGACCCCTGCGCCATAGGATTTAGACCGGCGTGCTGACCTCTCTGTTGGGCCTAGGTAGGGCTGCGACGTGTTGATCTTCCGAGGCCGGGCATGACCCAGGAAAGTGTGTCCGGCCAAATGGGATCGAGCGTGTTGGGGTATGTGGTGCACCCCTGCAGGGAAGTTTATCTATTCGAATAGCCGTGTCCCTCGGTAAAAGGACGACCCAGAGTTGTACCTTGACCTTATGACAACTAGAACCGGATACTTAATAAAACACACCCTTCCAAGTGCCAGATACAACCGGTGATCGCTCTCTCACAGGGCGACGAGGGGAGGATCATCAGTTAGTATTATGCTATACGATGCTACTAGGAGGACTTCAGTCTACTCTCTTCTACATGCTGCAAGACGGAGGCTGCCAGAAGCGTAGTCCTCGAAAGGATTAGTTATCCCCCCTTATTCTGGCATTCTGCAGTTCAGTCAACATATGATACCCTTATTCCATTTGATACCCATGCATATGTAGTATAGCTCCATGCTTGCGAGTACTTTGGATGAGTACTCACGGTTGCTTTCTCCTTCTTTTCCCTCTATTCCTTCTACCTGGTTGTCGCAACCAGATGTTGGAGCCCAGGAGCCAGACGCCATCGTCAACGACGACTCCTACTACACCGGAGGTGCCTACTACTACGTGCTGCCTGCTGACAACGTCCAGGAGTAGTTACGAGGATCCCAGGCAGGAGGCCTGCGCCTCTTTCGATCTGTATCCCAGTTTGTGCTAGCCTTCTTAAGGCAAACTTGTTTAACTTATGTCTGTACTCAGATATTGTTGCTTCCGCTGACTCGTCTATGATCGAGCTCTTGTATTCGAGCCCTCGAGGCCCCTGGCTTGTAATATGATGCTTGTATGACTTATTTTATTTGTAGAGTTGTGTTGTGATATCTACCCGTGAGTCCTGGATCTTGGTCGTACACATTTGCGTGCATGATTAGTGTACAGTCAGATCGGGGGCGTCACACCAGAGGAGGGGGAGAAGGCGCGGGAGAGAGTGGGAGGGTCGAGAGGGAGTGCGTGGCATCCTTAGGGCGATGGGGAGACATGCAGGAAGGCAGGATGTGGCCGGCGCGTGCCGGCGCGCGGCGAGCACACACCCTCCTTCCTACTGGCAGGAGGTTGAAGACGGTGCGACGGCTGGGCTGGGCCAGCTACAGTGCTGGGCCAAGGTAAGTGGCCACGTAAGCCCAGGTAGCTCCTCTGTCTCTCTCTTTTATTTCTATTACCTTTTTTAATTTCTGTTTTTCTGTTTTGGTTTAAAATAAATAGTAAACCATTCATAAAATCCTGGAAATAATTATGGGTTCTTTCTGAGTTATTCTAGTGACCCTTAACAATTTCCAACATTTTTGGAGCAACAAAAATATATATAGCATTTAAATAGCTCCAATTCAAATATGGTTGAATTAATTCAAAGTCCAAATATGTCCTGCAAAAATGTCAACCATTTTTGGTAGATGCTTCCACCTTGATCCAGAAATGATGAACATTTTTAAAGGGCATTTTGAAATTATTGAAAAAGATTTTAGTAAACCCTAGTTGGTTTAAGGGGGGTGCTGGGGGTTCGGTCATCCCCATTTTAGTTTCATAAAAAAATAAACATGATGCCATGATGATGATGCAAGAGTAAGCAAAGCTAAGCTAGGGCTGTGACATCCAAGGTTGGAGCCCCCCTCGCAATGTAAATAGCTCCGGCTTTGCGAGGGATGGAGAGGTAGCTTCAATGTGTGGAAGATACGGCGTGAGAAAGCGAGGTCAATCTAGAGACATATAGATAGAGAGACAAAGTGAGTCTGGTACGACATTCATTGAAAAGATATATATGCTCTGGAGAGATATTGTTCGATTGAGCTTTTGGGAAGGGCGAGGGCTGTAAGATAGAGCTTGAGAGATGATCCAGTCACAGACATGTAGATATATTTTGTGCGTGGGAGGAATCAAGGTCAATCGATTACATATATAAAGGGAGAGAGATTGAGCAAGTGTGGGTCGTCGTGCGATCGAAAGAGTGATACGGGATGGAGAGAGTGACCTAGATAGACAATGTGCGTGAGAGAGTATACAATATGAATATGTCGAACTGGGCTCAAACATGGCGATATATCGTTTGTGCCTGAGAAAGAGCGAGGTTAATCGAGACATACAAAGAGAGACAGAGAGAGAGAGGGAGGGAGGGAGAGAGAGATTGAGCGAGCGTGGCCCGCCATGAGGTTGAAAGAGTGGGGAAGGCTTGGATGGACTAACCTAGATAGACAATCTGCGTGAGAGAGTATAAAGTGTGTCGATCGATGCCCGAACAGGGAGATATATCATTTGTGTGTGAAAGAAAATGAGGTTAATCGAGACTCAGATAAAGAGAGCGAGATTGAGCGAGTCTGGCCCGCCGTGTGGAAGAAAGAGTGAGACGGTCTCGGGGGAGTGACCTAGATAGATGATACGTCGATTTTGCATCATTCTTTTGTATCGATATTTATTGCATTATGGGCTGTTATTACACATTATGTCACAATACTTATGCCTATTCTCTCTTATTTTACAAGGTTTACATAAAGAGGGAGAATGTCCGCAGCTAGGATTTTGGGCTGGAAAAGGAGGAAATATTGGAGACCGATTCTGCACAGCTCCAAAAGTCCTGAAACTTCATGGAAGTCATTTTCAGAATATATAAAAATACTGAGCGCAAGAAGTTCCAGAGGGGGGGCACACCCTGCCCACGAGGGTGGGGGCGCGCCCCCTGCATCGTGGGCCCCCTGGTGGCCCTCCGATGCCCATCTTCTGCTATATGGAGTCTTTCGATGAGGAAAAAAATCATAAGCAAGCTTTCAGGACGAGACTCCGCCGCCACGAGGTGGAACCTTGGCGGAACCAATCTAGGGCTCTGGCGGAGCTATTCTGCCGGGGAAACTTCCCTCCGGGAGGAGGAAATCATCACCATCGTCATCACCAATGATCCTCTCATCGGGAGGGGGTCAATCTCCATCAACATCTTCACTAGCACCATCTCCTCTCAAACCCTAGTTCATCTCTGGTATCCAATTCTTGTCTCCAAGTCTGTGATTGGTACCTGTGGGTTCCTAGTAGTGTTAATTACTCCTTGTAGTTGATGCTAGATGGTTTATTTGGTGGAAGATCATATGTTCAGATCCTATATGCATATTAATACCCCTCTGATTATGAACATGAATATGCTTTGTGAGTAGTTACGTTTGTTCCCGAGGACATGGGAGAAGTCTTGCTATTAGTAGTCATGTGAATTTGGTACTCATTCGATATTTTGATGAGATGTATGTTGTCTCTCCTCTGGTGGTGTTATGTGAATGTCGACTACATGACACTTCACCATTATTTGGGCCTAGAGGAAGGCATTGCGAAGCAATAAGTAGATGATGGGTTGCTAGAGTGACAGAAGCTTAAATCCTAGTTTATGCGTTGCTTCGTAAGGGGCTGATTTGGATCCATATGTTTCATGCTATGGTTAGGTTTACCTTAATACTTTTGGTGTAGTTGCGGATGCTTGCAATAAAGGTTAATCATAAGTGGGATGCTTGTCCAAGTAAGGACAGTACCCAAGCACCGGTCCACCCACATACCAAATTATCAAAGTACCGAACGCGGATCATATGAACGTGATGAAAACTAGCTTGCCGATAATTCCCATGTGTCCTCGGGAGCGCTTTTCTCTATATGAGAGTTTATCCAGGCTTGTCCTTTGCTACAAAAAGGATTGGGCCACCTTTCTGCACTTTATTTACTTTTGTTACTTGTTGCTCATTATAAATTATCTTATCACAAAACTATCTGGTACCTATAATTTTAGTGCTTGCAGAGAATACCTTGCTGAAAACCGCTTATCATTTCCTTCTTCACCTCGTTGGTTCGACACTCTTACTTATCGAAAGGACTACGATATATCCCATATACTTGTGGGTCATCAAGACTCTTTTCTGGCACCGTTGCCGGGGAGTGAAGCGCCTTTGGTAGGTGGAATTTGGTAAGGAAAAATTTATATAGTGTGCTGAAATTTACTGTCACTTGTTATTATGGAAAGTAATCCTCTGAGGGGCTTGTTCGGGGTATCTTCACCCCGACTAGTAGAGCAAAGAGTTGCTCCTCAACCTACTGAACCTACTGAAAATGAAAATGTCTACTTTGCAATTCCTTCGAGTATGATAGAAAAACTGCTAGCTAATCCTTTTATAGGAGACGGAACAATGCATCCTGATGAGCACCTAATATATGTGGCTGGAGTTTGTGGATTATTTAAGCTTGGAGGTGTGGCCGATGATGTTATTAAGAAGAAGGTCTTCCCTTTATCTTCGAAGGGATATGCATTGACATGGTATAGGCTATGTGATGATATGGGATCATGTGACAATAAGCGATTGAAATTGGAATTTCATCAGAAGTTTTATCCTATGCATCTTGTTCATCGTGATCGCTATTTTACATATAATTTTTGGCCTCGCAAAGGAGAAAGCATCGCTCAAGCTTGGGGGAGGCTTAAATCAATGTTATATTCATGGCCCAATCATGAGCTTCCATTATTCAAAATTTATATGCTCGGCTTTCTGATAACAATCGCACCATGCTCGATACTTCTTGTGCTGGCTCTTTTATGATGAACACTAATGAATTCAAATCGGATTTATTGGAAAGAATTAAACGCAAGTCTGAAGATTGGGACATCGAGAAGGTAAGAAGTCAGGTATGACACCTAAGTTTGATTGTGTTAAATATTTTATGGATACCGATGTTTTCCGTAAATTTAGCACTAAATATGGACTTGACTCTGAAATAGTAGCTTCTTTCTGTGAATCTTTTGCTACTCATGTTGATCTCCCTAGGGAGAAGTGGTTTAAATATCATCCTCCCATAGAAGTAAAAGTAGCTGCACCTATTAAAGTTGAAGAAAAGACTATCACTTATAATGATCCTATTGTTCTGCTTATGTTGAGAAACCACCTTTTCCTGTTAGGATAGAAGATCATGCTAAAGCTCCAACCGTGGTTCGTAAAAGCAATATTAAAACCTATGCACCTCCTGAGCAAATTAAAGTTGAACCTAATATTGCTATTGTTAAAGATCTCTTGTCTGATAATATTTATGGGCATGTTATTCATTTTTGTGATGATAATGCTAGAATTGCTAAACCTTGTGCTAAAGATAAACATAAACCCATGGTAGGCATGCCTGTTATTTCTGTTAAAATAGGAGATCATTGTTATCATGGCTTATGTGATATGGGTGCCAGTGCTAGTGCTATACCTCAGGACTTATACAAAGAAATTATGCATGATATTGCACCTCCTGAGATAGAAGATATTGATGTTACCATTAAGCTTGCCAATAGAGATACCATATCACCCATTGGAATTGTTAGAGATGTTGAAGTCTTGTGTGGAAAAACTAAATATGCTGCTGATTTTCTTGTTCTTGTTTCCCCAGCAGATAGCTTTTGTCCCATTATATTTGGTAGACCCTTCTTGAACACAGTTAATGCTAAGATAGATCGTGAAAAGGATGTTGTTACTATTGGTTTAGGTGATATGTCTCATGAATTTAATTTCTCTAAATTTTGTAGACAACAACGTGAAGAGGAATTTCCTAGTAAAGATGGAATTATTGATCTTTCTTCTATTGCCGTGCCTCCTAGTGATCCTTTAGAACAATATTTGCTAGACCATAAAAACGATGTGTTTATGAAGAAAGAAGGGAAATAGATGAAGTATTCTTTAAACAGGAACCCATCCTGAAACACAATTTGCCTATCGAAATCCTAGGGGATCCTCCTCCACCCAAGGGTGATCCCGTGTTTGAGCTCAAACCGTTACCTGATACTCTTAAATATGCTTATCTTGATGAGAAAAAGATATATCCTGTTATTATTAGTGCTAACCTTTCAGAGCATGAAGAAGAGAGATTATTGAAAACTCTGAAGAAGCACCATGCTGCTATTGGATATACTCTCGATGATCTTAAGGGCATTAGTCCCACACTATGTCAACACAAAATAAATTTGGAGAAAGATGCCAAACCAGTTCATGATCACCAACGACAGCTGAATCCTAAGATGAAAGAAGTGGTAAGAAAGGAAATACTAAATCTCCTTGAGGCATGTATAATTTATCCCGTTGCTGATAGTCAGTGGGTAAGTCATGTCCATTGTGTCCCTAAAAAGGGAGGTATTACTGTCGTTCCTAATGATAAAGATGAATTGATTCCGCAAAGAATTATTACATGTTATAGGATGGTAATTGATTTCCGCAAATTAAATAAGGCCACTAAAAAAGATCATTACCTCTTACCTTTTATTGATCAAATGCTAGAAAGATTATCCAAACATACACATTTTTGCTTTCTAGATGGTTATTCTAGTTTCTCTCAAATACCAGTGTCAGCTGATGATCAATCTAAGACCACTTTTACTTGCCCGTTCCGTACTTTTGCTTATAGACGTATGCCTTTTGGTTTATGCAATGCACCTGCTACCTTCCAAAGATGCATGATGGCTATATTCTCTGACTTTTGTGAAAAGATTTGTGAGGTTTTCATGGACGATTTCTCTGTCTATGGACCCTCTTTTGATGATTGCTTAAGTAACCTTGATCGAGTTTTGCAGAGATGTGAAGAAACTAACCTTGTCTTGAATTGGGAGAAGTGCCACTTTATGGTTAATGAAGGTATTGTATTGGGGCATAAAGTTTATGAAAGAGGTATTGAAGTTGATAAAGCTAAGGTTGATGCTATTGAAAAGATGCCATGTCCCAAGGACATCAAAGGTATAAGAAGTTTCCTTGGTCACACCGGTTTTTATAGGGGGTTCATTAAGGATTTCTCAAAAATTTCTCGGCCTCTGACTAATTTATTACAAAAAGATATACCATTTGTTTTTTATGATGATTGCGTAGAAGCATTTGAAATACTTAAGAAAGCATTGATCTCTGCACCTATTGTTCCGCCACCTGATTCGAATTTACCCTTTGAAATTATGTGTGATGCTAGAGATTATGCTGTAGGTGCTGTTCTAGGGCAAAGAGTTGATAAGAAATTAAATGTTATTCAATATGCTAGTAAAACTCTGGACAATGCTCAGAGAAATTATGCTACTACTGAAAAACAATTTTTGGCAGTTGTATTCGCTTGTGATAAGTTCAGACCTTATATTGTTGATTCTAAAGTAACTAGTCACACGCATCATGCTGCTATTAAATATCTTATGGAAAAGAAAGATGCTAAACCTAGACTTATTAGATGGGTTCTCTTGCTACAAGAATTTGATTTGCATATTATTGATAGAAAGGGAGCTGAGAACCCCATTGCAGACAACGTGTCTAGGCTAGAGAATGTTCTTGATGACCCGCTACCTATTGATGATAGCTTTCCTGATGAACAATTAAATGTCATAAATGCATCTCGTACTGCTCCATCGTATGCTGATTATGCTTATTATATTGTTGCTAAATTTATACCACCTTGTTTCACATACCAGCAAAATAAAAAGGTTTTCTATGATTTGAGATATTACTTTTGGGATGACCACATCTTTATAAAGAAGGAGTAGAAGGTGTTATTAGACGTTGTGTACCTGACACAAACATGAAGAGATACTACACAAGTGTCACTCCGAAGCTTATGGAGGACACCACGCTGGAGATTGAACTGCAAATAAGGTATTGCAATCTGGTTTTTATTGGCATACTCTCTTCAAGGATGCCCGTAAGTTTGTTGTATCTTGTGAGAATGTCAAAGAATTGGTAATATTAGTAGACGTCAAGAAATGCCTATGAATTATTCACTTGTTATTGAACCATTTGATGTTTGGGGCTTTGATTATATGGGACCTTTTCCTGCCTCCAATGGATACACACATATTTTAGTTGCTGTTGATTACGTTACTAAGTGGGTAGAAGCTATTCCAACTAGTACTGCTGATCATAACACCTCTATTAAGATGCTTAAAGAAGTTGTTTTTCCAAGGTTTGGAGTCCCTAGATATTTAATAACTGATGGTGGTTCACATTTTATTCATGGTGCTTTCCGTAAAATGCTTGCTAAATATGATGTTAATCATAGAATTGCATCTCCTTATCACCCACAGTCTAGTGGTCAAGTAGAATTGAGCAATAGAGAACTCAATTTAATTTTGCAAAAGACTGTTAATAGATCTAGAAAGAATTGGTCCAAGAAACTTTATGATGCATTATGGGCCTATAGAACTGCATATAAAAATACTATGGGTATGTCTCTGTATAAAATGGTTTATGGAAAAGCATGTCACTTACCTCTCAAACTAGAACATAAGGCTTATTGGGCTATTAAAGAACTCAATTATGATTTCAAACTTGCCGGTGAGAAGAGGTTATTTGACATTAGCTCACTTGATGAATGGAGAACCCAAGCCTATGAGAATGCCAAATTTTTTAAAGAAAAAGTTAAAAGATGGCATGACAAGAGAATACAAAAGCGAGTTTAATGTAGGTGATTATGTATTGCTATACAACTCTCGTTTAAGATTTTTTGTAGGAAAACTTCTCTCTAAATGGGAAGGTCCTTACGTTATCGAAGAGGTCTATCGTTCTAGTGCCATAAAAATCAACAACTTCGAAGGCACAAATCCGAAGGTGGTGAACAGTCAAATAATTAAACATTATATCTTAGGTAATCCTATAAATGTTGAAACCAATGTTATTGAAACCGTAACCCTGGAGGAATACATATGGGACACTTTCCGGAACGTTTTAGACTCCAAAAAGGAATATGTATGTGGTACGGTAAGTAAACGGACTCCAAAACAGTTCCAATGGAATTTTCTTCCGTTTTGGAATATTTAGAAAAATAGAAAAATAAGAAGCAGTCCGGGAAGGACATGAGGGCTCCATGAGGGTGGAGGGGGCGCCCTACCCCCGTGAGCACGCCCCTACCTCGTGGGCACCTTGTGTGCTCTCCGGACTCCGTTTTCTTGCACGTTACGTACTTTCGTCAGTAAAAATTCATTATATAATCTCCCGAAGGTTTTAACTCCCATATCACGCAAATATGCTTTGTCTTTGTTTCGAGCTGTTTTTCTGACAGATCCAGGTTCTCAGGTCATCTTCAAGTGCCCCCAAGGACCAGTTCTTCGAGAAGGTCATCAACCCCTACCTCGCGGAAGTGCTGCAACACCCTCAAACCATTGAGATGCGTGAGGGGTTGTCACACATGCGCGATGTTGAGGGACCAAGGAAGATTGGAAGCATGGAGGCAAGGCTCGAGGCATGGGAGCAACAAGTTTTCAAGTGTTAGGAGATGGTGGAGCATGGAATCGATTCCAATCACATTGTGATCATGGAGTTCAACAACAACCACAAGCTGGACGTCAAGGACATTGGGGAGGCCATCTTCAAGCTTCATGAGAAAATCGAGCACCTCCA
Source organism: Triticum monococcum (assembly GCA_034509565.1). Taxonomy (NCBI): domain Eukaryota; kingdom Viridiplantae; phylum Streptophyta; class Magnoliopsida; order Poales; family Poaceae; genus Triticum; species Triticum monococcum. The sequence goes on along the minus strand of CM067845.1, from coordinate 394,935,780 downwards.
AGCCCAGATCTATGACCTGCAAAATCAAAACTATGAGTATGAATATAGATTCAAGAGGATGAGTTTGGCTGCAGATTTGAGGTTTCAGGAGACTCGATCATCCTTCTATGATGGTGAGCCTATGCCTTGGAAGAGGGACGATAAGCCTACGCCATCAACAAAGCCATCAACTCCTTCACCGGCAAAAGAGATATAATCACATGGGTATGGGCACTCCCCTTGGCAACTGCCAAGCTTGGGGGAGTGCCCCGGTATCGTATCACCATCACTTCTATCTTTACCGATTTTCTTAGTTCGATCCTTTTCGTAATATCTTGATCTAGCAGAATAAAGTTTTAGTACGATCTAGTTGTGAGTTTTGCTTTATGATCCTTCTATGTAATTGAGTCCATGACCTATATATAATATAGATTAGTGTTGAGTCAAGGGCTTGATTATTTTGCCATGATCTTGAGTGAATAAAATAAAAGAAAAAGAAATAAAAGGAAACAAAGAGATCATATGGATCTTATGGAGAGTAATGAGTTCACATATAAAAAGTATGATGAATAAAAGTTGTTGAGAGTTGACAAACATAGTTTTGGTCATCGTTGCAATTAATAGGAAGTAATAAAGAAAGAGAGGTCTTCACATATAAATATACTATCTTGGACATCTTTTATGATTGTGAGCACTCATTAAAATATGGCATGCTAAAGAGTTGACGTTGGACAAGGAAGACAACGTAATGGGTTATGTTTTCTTACACCCGAGATAAATTATATTGTCATGGATCATCCAACATGATTGAGCTCGCCGTTCCCCCTCATGCTAGCCAAATTCTTTGCACCAAGTAGAGATACTACTTGTGCTTCCAAACACCATTAAACCAGTTTTGCCATGAGAGTCCACCATACCTACCTATGGATTGAGTAAGATCCTCCAAGTAAGTTGTCATCGGTGCAAGCAATACAATTGCTCTCTAAATATGTATGACTTATTAGTGTGGGAGAAAATAAGCTTTATACGATCATGTGATATGGAAGAAATAAAAGCGACGGACTGCATAATAAAGGTCCATATCACAAGTGGCAATATAAAGTGACGTTCTTTTGCATTAAGATTTTGTGCATCCAACCATAAAAGCGCATGACAACCTCTGCTTCCCTCTATGAAGGGCCAATCTTTTAATTTTATCTCCTACCTTTCATAAGAGTCTTGGTGTTCCTCACCCTTCTTTTTTACATTTTATCTTTTGGCAAGCACAACATGTTGGAAAGATCCTGGTATATATATGGCTAATTGGATGTAAGTTTTCATGAACCATTATTGTTGACATTACCCTTGAGGTAAAATGTTTGGAGGCAAAACTATAAGCACCTATCTTTTTCTGTGTCTGATTAAAACTCCATACCCATAAGTATTGTGTGAGTGTTAGAAATTGTGAAAGACTATATGATAGTTGAGTATGTGGACTTGCTGAAAAGCTCTTATATTGACTCTTTCCTTGTCACAGCCCTAGAATTGTTCGCAATTAGTGGCACAAGCATCCATGCATCTTGTCTAAATTACTTCTTTAATTTGAAATGGGGGATAATAAACCCTAGCAGCAAATGAAATTCAACCAGGTTCAAACTTAAATCTTTTCAATGATCCCAAAATGCCCTTTAGAAATGTTCATCATTTCTGAATTGGTCCAGCACCTCTGACAAAAATGATGCACATATTTCTATGCCATCCTGGATTTTTGAATTAAATCATATGCTATTTGCAATTGGGCATTTAAATGCTATATAATATTTTGAATGCTCATTTAATTCTGAACTTAAGTGAGGGCTGTTCGAAATATTCCAACCAGAGCCCACAATTATTTCCAGGATTTTTGGAAATGTTCTGGTATTTTTAATAAAGCCCTAAAGTTACAGAAATAATAGAAAACAAAAATAGAGGAGAGAGAGAGAACCTACCTGACTTACCTATCGCGGCCCAGTTGGCCAGCCCACGTGCGCGGCCCAGCCCGCCTGGCCCCTCCCCTGTCGTCTTCCTCCTTGCCAGGAGGACAGGCACGTGCCCGACGCGCGCGCACCGCCGTGCGCCACCTCCTGCATGATGCCGAGGGCCTAGACGCCTCTGGCGTTGCAACGCAGACCCCCTCGACCCCTCTCTCGCTCCTCTCTCTCCCTGCCTCGCCTCTCTCGCTCTCTCTCCCGAAGCCGAGCGGAGCTCATCGCCGCCGCACGCCGTAGACGCGGCCTCCGTGCTCCCCTCGCCTCCCCGACGTGTCCACGAGCATCGCCACGCCTCCCTCATCCTCTCCGTCCAGCCACGCCTCGCAGGAGGCCTTGCATCGACGCCATCTTCATCGTCTTCATGTGGGTTAGCGATAATCCTATTTAGGTTAGTCGCTGACATGTGGGCCCTGGCCCCTGTTAATTAGCTAAGTGTTAAATTAACTTAGTTTTAAACCCACAGTCACTAACGTGTGGGTCCAAGGACTAATTAGCCTAGATTAACTGATAGTTAGTGCTAGTTAACCCTGTCAGTTAACTGAGTCACTGACCAGTGGACCCCACTGGTCAGGTTTGACATGGACGGTGCCTGTTGACCTGCTGACGTCGGCATGACCTAATGCTGACGCAGTATTACATTTTCTGGATTTATTAATAACCAGGAAATTCTAGAAAATTGTTGGGACCCCGATCCTAGGTCACACCGATCTAGCATGTAACACCTCATATCACTTTGCGGCCTCACGCACGGTATCCCATGGGTGTCGCCTTACCATGACCCGGGACCGTTTGCGCCTTTTGGCTCACGTATATGATAGTGTCGCTAGCATCCATATGACAAAGAACCCGGACCGACATGGCTAGTCGTGAACCCAAAGCGGCACAGACCTATGGAGACAGGCATACATGAATCACATCGAACATGTCGATCATCAACGAGTGATTCCGGGCTGTAGCACTGGGCTAACAGGACTCCGGGGATCCCGGGCTGTAGCAGGCTAGGAAGGACTCCGGAAATCACCGCGTGACATTTCCCCGAAGGGACAGACATAGGGACGAAGTGTAACACATGCCGGCCAGTCAAGTGTCCTGAACAGTAGAGCTGGGCTAGCAGGACTCCGGTGAACCGGGCTGTAGCGGACTACTATGGCTCGAGGAACACTAGACTACATTTCCCCATAAGAAAGGCTGAGAAGGATAAACAACTAGGTTGTCGGATCCTACCCATGCCAAGCATTTCAATCATACACACAATATGCTCGATATGTGTGAATACAACATGGACTCACAACATAACTCTACAACTCAAGTATTTATTCATTAGGCTCCGAGGAGCGAGATATTACAAACATGGGTCTCATGACCCAACATACAGAGCATACAAGCAACAGGCACAAGCGGAAGCTTAACTTGTCTGAGTACAGACATCTACAAATGAAAAAGGCTAAGAAGCCTGACTATCTACCAAATCCTGTCGAGGGCACAAGATCGTAGCTGAGGTATCAAGCTAAACGTCGAAGTCCACGCGGAACTACTAGCGAGACTGAAGTCTCTCTGCAAAACATAAATTAAGCAAACGTGAGTACAAAGGTACTCAGCAAGACTTACATTAGTCCAGGTTTATCGCCTATTCGGGTTCCATCCGCGAGGAGATCCGGCCGGAGTTTCGCTCACAGCCCCAAACGATGTGTGCAGGGTTCCCGAGACACCAAACGGGCGCCCGGTACACCGTACCACAGTGTATCTACCGCAACATAGCCCACCCCTAGGGTCAGCGCTACGCACGGCCGCCAACACATAACCTACAAACACCAGAAACTAGTTGCAACTCCTGGACAGAGTACTAGGGTGATTAAGAAGCCGAGAGGGTCCATTGGTTTCGGGCCCAATGCGCGGTAGTAACTGTTCATGGATCACAGACAAAGAACTCAGTTCCTGAGGACGGCTGCAATGAGACAACCCACCATGTACTCCTACATGGCCTCTCACCGCTACCTTTACCAAATCGTGTTCACACACTTAGCTCTCAACAGTAGGACATGTTTACACATCTCCGATCCATCCCTGATGAATCAGACCTGACTCAACTCTAAGCAGTAGCAGGCATGACAAACAAGCATGAATGAGTAGGCACATCAGGGCTCAAACAATTCCTACTCATGCTAGTGGGTTTCATCTATTTACTGTGGCAATGACAGGTCATGCAGAGGATAAGGGGTTCAACTACCACAACAAGTAACAGATGAATCGTTGTTGTCCTAATGCAGTAAAAGAGAGCAGGAGCGAGAGAGGGGGATTTTATCGGAATGAACAAGGGGGTTTTGCTTGCCTGGCACTTCTGAAGATATCATTGGGTCTTCATCAGTGTCAACGATCACATCATCGGTACAACGTCTATCGAGAGGGGACAAATACCGGCAACAGGAGAAAGAAACATAATCAATGCAATGCACAATATGATGCATGATCATGACATGTCAATATGCTGTGGTTTGAGCTAATGCAACTAGCTATGATTTAAATGAAGTTGGTTTGAGTACAAGATTCAAATTCCAACCCCATATATGATTATTTAAATGCCCTTTATTTGTTTTGTCCAAAACAGAGGACAAACATTGTTCAAACATGCATGAAAATGGTACAGATGGATTCCTTGAATTTTTCTGATAATTTTTCATATATAAATTATCTCATTTGGAGTTATGATTGAATTTCTATGATTTTTAGAAGTTTTAACTATTTTCTGGAATTTCTAAATCATTTCAAAATAAGAAAAACCAGAAAAGCATTTACTACGTCAGCATGACATCAGTGTGACGTCAGCAGGTCAACAGGGTGCGTCTGGGTCAAACCTGACCAGTGGGACCCACTGGTCAGTGACTAACTAACTAACTTAAGTTAATTAGAGCTTGGGCCCGCATGTTAGTGTCTAATTTTACTTAACTAAGTTAATTAGTACTAACTAAATCTAACACTAATTAAAAGGGCCTGGCCCACACGTCAGTCAACCAGGGGAGGTCAAATCCCTGGTCAACGGTTCAAACCCGCCGGACTTGGTCCACGGCTCGACGCCGGCGAAGCCCGAGACGGCGGAGGGCTCGGTATTTGCCTAAGGTCGATGGTTTGGCGCGCCGTTTGCGGCTACGGATTGCTGGCACACGCGCGCATCCATTCCAGCAAGCAGCGGTAGCTGGGATGGCCAGAGCTGATGCCGACGAGCTCGGCTACGGCGGCCGGAGTTCGGACGTCGACCGTTCTGACGTCGCAGGGCACGAGAAGAGCGGCGGATGGTTGCTCCGGTCCCGTGGTGACGCGCTGAGCGCGGTGACGTGCTCAGTTTCGAGCTCCAGTGGGCGTGGCCACGGCGGTGAGGAGCTCAAGCGGCGGCGTGATTTGGTCGGCAAGGGGGCGACGGCTACAGGGCGTAACGAGCTCGGGGGAGAGGGGTTTTCGATGCGGGAGCTCACAGTGAGGTCGAAGCGGAGCTCAGCTGGCTCGGGGATGACCGGGAGGCGACGAATTCGTCGATGGAGTCCGGCGGCCGTGCTCGGGGAAGACGACTCGTGGCGGCGATGTGGGGCTCCCGCGGTGGCGTGGCTTGGGGTGGAAGAAAGAGGGGGTCGAGGTGGAGCTCTCGAGCATGTTGGATGGGCTAGGGAGGTACGGTGGTCGCGGCTACGGCCAACGGCGGCGATGGGCGTGTTCGGTGGCGTCGTAGGGAGAGAGCAGAGGAGGGAGAGAGGTCTAGGGAGAGCCAGAGAGGGTCGAGGGGGCCGCGGGCGTCTCCGTGGCGCGGTTAGGAGGCCAGGGAGGCTGCCACCGCGAAGCAGGCGGTGGAGACCTCCGGTGTGCGCTGCTGCTGGCACGCAGCTGCTTCGGGGCGAGGGGAGGAAGACGACGGGCGAGGTGCTGGTGGGCTGGGCCGCTGGTGGGCTGGCGCTGGGCCAGGTAGGACCAGGTAAGTGGCCTAGTGGCCTACTCTCTCTCTTTTTTTCTAATTTTATTATGTTTTCTAATTTGCAGGTTTGTTTTGAATTTGGTTTTGAAGCCAAATCAATTTTGTTGCTTCTGGAAATATTTTTAGAAGCTAAAGGAATTAAACCAAAGCTCCACAAAAATATTTCAGAATTATTGGACCTATATTTATTTAATAGTAAATATAAATCCAATTCAAATAGCTATTGATTTAATTCAAATGCCCAGAATAAATATTTCTGTGAATCCAAAAATATTGGTTTGAATTTTGCCTCTTGCCAATATTTTTAGAGAAAACAGGAACATTTTCTTGGACTTATTTGAAGCAATTTTATCTTGATCATTTTTAAAGGGATTCTGAGGCTTGAAAATTCCTCAATTCAAATTTCATTTGAATTTAAACATGATGCAACCACCAAGCTAGACCAAAGCCAAAGTAGGGCTAGGGATGTGACAGCTCACCCCCACTAAACAAGAATCTCGGCCCGAGATTCAAGACATGAGGTAAGAAGGAAGGGGGGTTCACAAGACTATCGCAGTCTTCTCGATCCAACTGCCCTTCCCGAGGATGTTGATTCATTTCGTCATCTTGATCTTGAGGTCTTTGCTTTCGGGATCTTCATCCAGCATGATGATGGCAGAAGGAAATTCTACAGAAATCGATCTCCTCAGAAATCAAGCACTCAAGATCAACTCATGGAGTGAGATATAAAACATCTCTTGAGCTGAGACACGAAACACACAACAGGGGTGATGGGAAGAAGCGGATGATAAAGGTTCAATTTGGTACGCAACAAACCCACGCTGGAGTAGGATGATGCATGGTTTCAAAGTAGCGAGGGATAATTGCCATGATACCATAACGAGACATCTTAAGGAAGGTGACTCGCAGAATTATTCCCTTAAGTGGCAAAAAGAATTACTTTTGATTCGGAGATCATAGAAACTCTTTATACCAGCCTAAGGCAATCACAAACGATCAGTGGAAGGAGTTCGAAAGAATGACATACTCGGACTAGGATGGATGATGTGGACTACCTTGTTGAAGACAACACAATGGATGATTTTTGCTTATCATCGGAAATGGATGGGACCTATGGTAAGTCCACTTTTGAAGATGACCATGAACAACAACTACTGAGGTGCAAGCTGGGAACAAAATGCAAATGTTGGGAATGATTCTAGTAACTGGGGAGAAGGTTCACCGGCAAAGGTGATTCCACCAATTGGATGGCTATCGAACAACTGAGAGAACGGAGGCACATCCCAGTTAACGACAACAACAGAACCTAGTGCCTGAGCGTGCTCTCAAGAACTTGAGCATTTCCATACTCATCAAGGTCTTACCAACATCCATGTCAAGGATCCTGGCAACACAACATACCACCATGATGAATGGTGATGGATAATGCAGATGCAAAGGAAGATAACACTTTCTTAGATTTCACCTTAGCGAAGCCAAGGAAACAAAATCTGGATGATCGATCGAGAGACATTTAGCACTCCGCTTCTAATGTTCTCCTTGATGTACTGGTTACCACGGTCATGCTTTAAGCATCGGCATAGCCACCAAGTAGTGGTCGGACTTCGGAATACAATAGATCCATAAGGAACAACTTCTGGATTAAACCATACGAAATCCTTATGGGAAGGTGGCCAACTTTCTTCAATCGAGATACTATAATAATAGGTCTTCCGCCTGGATGTGTTGGCCACGACATCCACTTTACCGGTTATCGAGGGACCAATATTATAGTTCTTGGAAAATGCTCCCACCATCATATCTGCCTGAGATTCAGATCTGGTTGGTGTGAGGATACTCCAGACTCATCGAGTCTAGAAAGAAAATGAAAGTTTGCAACACAATTTGACGAGATGACGTTGCGAGATTCTCGGGGAATGAACTGCGATAGCAAGCTCCAAAACATGAGCTGGTTCTGCTACAAGCATGTGAACACGTTGTCCTAGACAAGCATGGTCACCTGGTAGTCTTAAAATGAAACACTACCGAGTTCAGGGGGAACCATCAACGAGGATATCGAAGTCCTTGCGTAGGTCTAACCCTTAAGAAGAACTTCTTCTCCTTGAACAAATCAATCAGTGGCTTGGTGTGCTAGGGATAAGTATAGAATGTAGATGATCAGTCTATCAGACCATAGGATACTTCACACATGCATGACTGACTTGGGATGATTCCAGAGGAAGCAAAAACAAACTTTCTCGAATTCACGGCGGCAATTTACATCAGATGCACATGAATTAGAGGAAGTCACATCTTTCAACCGGACATATGCTTCATGATCGGGACATGAGGGCAATGCTTATAAAGTTTCCAACACTAGCTGGATGTTAAACACAATCATGGAGGAGACAAAATGCCGCTGATGGGCTCAACAGCAACTCATCGTAATTTCCATATCACTGGACTTCCACCACTATGTGAACAATGTGATAGTATTGGTCAGACCAAAGATATAATGGTGTATGCTCGAGGGACAACCATAAGTAAGACAACATTACGAACATCGTTGGTTCTGATTTGATTTGACGATAGCCCACACTCAAATCAAGGTTTGGACAAGATAATAGATCCAACAACTGATCACGAGGACCAATTGGTGAAGATATCATCTTTCTTCAACACACACTCACACAAGGATATCCCTTAGGGATGAACTAAGTCGGACAAGTTTTCATCTTCCAACTCTCCAAGTTGTTGTTAAGCTTAACCAACTAGCTTAGGGGTATCCAACACAGATTCTTGGGGAAAAGTGGTTTATTGGAAAACCATCTTGATCACGAACTCAACATAACGGTCAGGTGACAACCTGGTAACACTTCCGAGAAGATATTCGGAAAATCGCGAACCACCGGTATGTTACTAAGCTCGAGAACAACCTTGCTTTTCAGGGCAAGATGATATGATCGATAGAGCAAGGGTTTGGCAAAATCCTAATCCATTGATCGAAGTGTGCACCAGAAATATGGACTAGGTAGCACGATCAGTCTTAGAATGATAATTCAATAACCAACACGCTAAGGATGAGAATATTGTCCATTAACTACCAAGCAACGGAGTTGCTAGGAGTATTGATTTCACACATCACGGTTCACTTGTCGGCATTCCGGTTGCAACAACACTGAAACCGAGAAATGAATTATGATGGAAAAAGTATCACCGCGTCAAGAATTCATGAGAGATGTGCAATTCTCACGACGCTCTTGACATAAAGTGGGTAATACTTTAGGGTAGAACAGAACCAAAAGCTGGATTGGCATTTTGATCTGCGGAATACAACCACTTTGACCCGATCCCAGAAATGGATGAGGTACTGGAGTTTGTTTCTCCTAGTCATTCTAAAATAGAACGGCTCGACGGACCACAAGAATAAAAGGCACCGATGAACACAAATGTACACATACTCTTGGCTATCTACTAATAGAGGATGGTCGGAATACAGCTGAAGAGGAACAACTCAAGGAACATATAATTTTTTGAGCTGTGGAGGCATAGATTAGTATGTCGAGCAAAGCTCAACATATTTCTTCCAGATAACCCATGCAGAAAGGTAGAACTGGCAGAGCCACAATATAGAATTGAGAACTCATCAAGAGCACTCTGGTTGTGATCCTTTGGTTCAAGAACTTCTGCCATAAGTGGTTCATAGTATTTGGAAGAAGGAAATACCACGGACCTCGAGGTCTATCGCAAAGGTTACTAATATCTTAAGGGAACTAGCAAATACTAACGACATGAAGCAGGTAGGGTGAGTCTCGGGTTCAAAAACCCAGGAATAAAATGCCTACTAACTAATAGCATCACGGAATGCTTTTGAGAATAATGGCCAGAATCACACACTGGGAATACAAAACATGGCTAGATCACTAGGTGACTCCCTAAAACACCTAGGGTCATAGTAATAGCTCCAACATATATGTCGAGGTAACGGAGTACCTCAACTCACCGATTAGTGTGATTAACCCGGCCTAAATGGACATCAGGAACAGGGGAAAAGGTTTGCAAATGCATCAGACTATTTAGAAACCTGGGATGACTCGGACAGCATAACGGCTGTAAATGCTCGAAAAGATTGAGACATCCTGCAAAATGGTGGCATAACCACTCAGAATCATAATATCAAGGTTCTGAGGCCAGTTATGAATATATGGAAGTAGTAGGAACTGAACTGAGGCTTAAATCCAACAATCTTAGGCAACTACGGTTTAGTAACACGTCATCCTGATAAATAGATGAGAAGGCCTAATTCTTAATCCCCGTAGAAAAGAAGATGTTGACTCAGATCAGAAGGGCATGAGAATAAGGAGTAAAAAGAGCCTTACGTTCCCTTCCACAATCAATTCCCTTACATAACTAAAGCATTTCTAGACTCAACTTCGACCAGTTTGGCTTGGTAATCCTACAGACAGTCAGGCTCTGATACCAACACTGTCGGGACCCCGATCCTAGGTCACACCGATCTAGCATGTAACACCTCATATCACTTTGCGGCCTCACGCACGGTATCCCACGGGTGTCGCCTTACCATGGCCCGGGACCGTTTGCGCCTTTTGCCTCACGTATATGATAGTGTCGCTAGCATCCATATGACAAAGAACCCGGGCCGACATGGCTAGTCGTGAACCCAAAGCGGCACAGACCTATGGAGACAGGCATACATGAATCACATCGAACATGTCGGTCATCAACGAGTGATTCCGGGCTGTAGCACTGGGCTAACAGGACTCCGGGGATCCCGGGCTGTAGCAGGCTAGGCAGGACTCCGGAAATCACCGCCTGACATTTCCCCGGAGGGACAGACATAGGGACGAAGTGAAACACATGCCGGCCAGTCATGTGTCCTGAACAGTAGTGCTGGGCTAGCAGGACTCCGGTGAACCGGGCTGTAGCGGACTACTATGGCTCGAGGAACACTAGACTACATTTCCCCATAAGAAAGGCTGCGAAGGATAAACAACTAGGTTGTCGGATCCTACACATACCAAGCATTTCAATCATACACACAATATGCTCGATATGTGTGAATACAACATGGCATCACAACATAACTCTACAACTCAAGTATTTATTCATTAGGCTCCGAGGAGCGAGATATTACAAACATGGGTATCATGACCCAACATACAGAGCATACAAGTAACAGGCACAAGCGGAAGCTTAACTTGTCTGAGTACAGACATCTACAAATGAAAAAGGCTAAGAAGCCTGACTATCTACCAAATCCTGTCGAGGGCACAAGATCGTAGCTGAGGTATCAAGCTAAACGTCGAAGTCCACGCGGAACTACTAGCGAGACTGAAGTCTCTCTGCAAAACATAAATTAAGCAAACGAGAGTACAAAGGTACTCAGCAAGACTTACATCAGAACTAGCTACATATGCATCGGTATCAACAAGGGGGGGGGGGTGGTGGAGTTTAACTGCAGCAAGCCAGCTTTGACTCGGTGGCTATTTTGAACTACGATTGCAAGCAACTCTTTTGAGGTGGCGCACACGAGTCCACACATTCACCAATCAATACACCACTATGGATCCGCTCTCGTCTCCCTACGAGAAGGCCATCCATAGTACTCACACTTATCTTGCGAGTTTTAGAGTATCCACTTTCACTTGTCTATGAACTATGCAAGGGGTCCAAGTTTCCATATCCGAGGAATTCAGCTATTCGAATATATATTGATAACCCTGCAGGGGTGTACCTCTTCACACACGCTCCCACCACTTATAGCCCTGTACACGTCATGTACCTCGGCAACCTTCAAGCGGAAGCCGGGCGAGGGTGTCGGCCACGGCCTACCTAAACACTTAAGTCTCTAGTCCAGGTTTATCGCCTATTCGGGTTCCATCCGCGAGGAGATCCGGCCGGAGTTTCGCTCACAGCCCCAAACGATGTGTGCAGGGTTCCCGAGACACCAAACGGGCGCCCGGTACACCGTACCACAGTGTATCTACCGCAACATAGCCCACCCCTAGGGTCAGCGCTACGCACGGCCGCCAACACATAACCTACAAACACCAGAAACTAGTTGCAACTCCTGGACAGAGTACTAGGGTGATTAAGAAGCCGAGAGGGTCCATTGGTTTCGGGCCCAATGCGCGGTAGTAACTGTTCATGGATCACAGACAAAGAACTCAGTTCCTGAGGACGGCTGGAATGAGACAACCCACCATGTACTCCTACATGGCCTCTCACCGCTACCTTTACCAAATCGTGTTCACACACTTAGCTCTCAACAGTAGGACATGTTTACACACCTCCGATCCATCCCCGATGAATCAGACCTGACTCAACTCTAAGCAGTAGCAGGCATGACAAACAAGCATGAATGAGTAGGCACATCAGCGCTCAAACAATTCCTACTCATGCTAGTGGGTTTCATCTATTTACTGTGGCAATGACAGGTCATGCAGAGGATAAGGGGTTCAACTACCGCAACAAGTAACAGATGAATCATTGTTGTCCTAATGAAGTAAAAGAGAGCAGGAGCGAGAGAGGGGGATTGTATCGGAATGAACAAGGGGGTTTTGCTTGCCTGGCACTTCTGAAGATATCATTGGGTCTTCATCAGTGTCAACGATCACATCATCGGTACAACGTCTATCGAGAGGGGACAAATACCGGCAACAGGAGAAAGAAACACAATCAATGCAATGCACAATATGATGCATGATCATGACATGTCAATATGCTGTGGTTTGAGCTAATGCAACTAGCTATGATTTAAATGAAGTTGGTTTGAGTACAAGATTCAAATTCCAACCCCATATATGATTATTTAAATGCCCTTTATTTGTTTTGTCCAAAACAGAGGACAAACATTGTTCAAACATGCATGAAAATGGTACAGATGGATTCCTTGAATTTTTCTGATAATTTTTCATATATAAATTATCTCATTTGGAGTTACGGTTGAATTTCTATGATTTTTAGAAGTTTTAACTATTTTCCGGAATTTCTAAATCATTTCAAAATAAGAAAAACCAGAAAAGCATTTACTATGTCAGCATGACGTCGGTGCGACATCAGCAAGTCAACTGGGTGCGTCCGGGTCAAACCTGACCAGTGGGACCCACTGGTCAGTGACTAACTAACTAACTTATGTTAATTAGAGCTTGGGCCCGCATGTCAGTGTCTAATTTTACTTAACTAAGTTAATTAGTACTAACTAAATCTAACACTAATTAAAAGGGCCTGGCCCACACGTCAGTCAACCAGGGGAGGTCAAATCCCTGGTCAACGGTTCAAACCCGCCGGACTTGGTCCACGGCTCGACGCCGGCGAAGCCCGAGACGGCGGAGGGCTCGGGATTTGCCTACGGTCGATGGTTTGGCGCGCCGTTTGCGGCTACGGATTGCTGGCACACGCGCGCATCCATTCCAGCAAGCAGCGGTAGCTGGGATGGCCGGAGCTAACGCCGACGAGCTCGGCTATGGCGGCCGGAGTTTGGACGTTGACCGTTCCGACGTCGCAGGGCACGAGAAGAGCGGCGGATGGTTGCTCCGGTCCCGTGGTGACGCGCTGAGCGCGGTGACGCGCTCAGTTTCGAGCTCCAGTGGGCGTGGCCACGGCGGTGAGGAGCTCAGGCGGCGGCGCGATTTGGTCGGCAAGGGGGCGATGGCTACAGGGCGTAACGAGCTCGGGGGAGAGGGGTTTTCGACGCGGGAGCTCACAGTGAGGTCGAAGCGGAGCTCAGCTGGCTCGGGGACGACCGGGGGGCGACGAATTCGTCGATGGAGTCCGGCGGCCGTGCTCGGGGAAGACGACTCGTGGCGGCGATGTGGGGCTCCCGCGGTGGCGTGGCTTGGGGTGGAAGAAAGAGGGGGTCGAGGCGGAGCTCTCGAGAATGTTGGATGGGCTAGGGAGGTACGGTGGTCGCGGCTACGGCCAACGGCGGCTATGGGCGTGTTCGGTGGCGTCGTAGGGAGAGAGCAGAGGAGGGAGAGAGGTCCAGGGAGAGCCAGAGAGGGTCGAGGGGGCCGCGGGCGTCTCCGTGGCGCGGTTAGGAGGCCAGGGAGGCTGCCACCGCGAAGCAGGAGGTGGAGACCTCCGGTGTGACCTGCTGCTGGCACGCAGCTGCTTCGGGGCGAGGGGAGGAAGACGACGGGCGAGGTGCTGGTGGGCTGGGCCGCTGGTGGCCTGGCGCTGGGCCAGGTAGGACCAGGTAAGTGGCCCAGTGGCCTACTCTCTCTCTTTTTTTCTAATTTTATTCTGTTTTCTAATTTGCAGGTTTGTTAATTTGGTTTTGAAGCCAAATCAATTTTGTTGCTTCTGGAAATATTTTTAGAAGCTAAAGGAATTAAACCAAAGCTCCACAAAAATATTTCAGAATTATAGGACCTATATTTATTTAATAGTAAATATAAATCCAATTCAAATAGCTATTGATTTAATTCAAATGCCCAGAATAAATATTTCTGTGAATCCAAAAATATTGGTTTGAATTTTGCCTCTTGCCAATATTTTCAGAGAAAACAGGAACATTTTCTTGGACTTATTTGAAGCAATTTTATCTTGATCATTTTTAAAGGGATTCTGAGGCTTGAAAATTCCTCAATTCAAATTTCATTTGAATTTAAACATGATGCAACCACCAAGCTAGACCAAAGCCAAAGTAGTGCTAGGGATGTGACAAAAATAGTATAAACTTCTAAAATTCATAGAAATTAAACCGTAACTCCAAATGAAATAAATTATATATGAAAAATGATCAGAAAAATATGAAGAATCGGTTTATGCCATGATCATGCATGTTTGAACAAGTTAACCTCACTGAATAGGACAAATTATGATTAGGGAAAATTACGAAATAACATTTGGAGTTGGAATTTGATCTTGTTTCAGTTCCACTTCAATTAAATTGGCTAGATATAGAATTAGGTCAATTCAGTACCTTAATATGTCGTATCATTCATTCGCTTGTGCGTTGCATTAATTGAATGTTGTTTATGTTCCCTTGCCAGTAATTGTCCCCTCTCAGTAGACGTGTTTTGGCAATATGATCGATGACACCGATGAAGAGCTATACTATCTTCAGAAGTGCCAGGCAAGCAAAACCCCCTTGCTCATTCCGATACAATCCCACTCTCTCGCTCCTGCTCTCTTTTACTGCATTAAGACAACAACGATTCATCTGTTACTTGCTGCGGTAGTTGAACTGCATGATCTGTCATTGCCACAGTAAATAGATGAAACCACTAGCATGAGTAGGAGTTGTTTGAGCCCTGATGTGCCTACTCATTCATGCTTGTTTGTCATGCCTGCTATTGCATAGAATTGTGTCAGGTCTGATTCATCGGGGATGAATCGGAGGTGTGTGAACATGTCCTACTGTTGAGAGCTAAGTGTCTGAACATGATTTGAGAAAGGTATCGATGAGAGGCCATGCAGGAGTACATGGTGGGTTGTTTCATTGAAGCCATCCTTAGGAACTGAATTATGTGTTTGTGATCCATGAAACAGCTACTACCACACATTGGGCCCTGAAATATGACCCCGCTCGACTTACTGACCCGTCCCGTCCTCTGTCCAGGAGTTGCAACTAGTTTCTGGTGTTCATAGGATATGTGTTGGCGGCCGTGCATAGCACTGACCATAGGGGTGGGCTATGATGCGGTAGATACACCGTGGCACGGTGTACCGGGCGTCCGTTTGGTGTCTCGGGAACCCTGCACACATCGTTTGGGGCTGTGAGCAAAACTCCGGCCAGATCTCCTCGCGGATGGAACCCGAATAGGTGATAAACCTGGACTACAGACTTGTGCGGTTAGTCAGGTCGTGGTCTACACCCACGTCGGCTTTCGCTTGAAGTCTGGCGAGCACATGTCGTGTGCAGACGCTAAGTGGTGGGCATGTGTGACGAAATACACCCCTGCAGGGTTATAAATGATTTATTCGAATAACCGTGTCCGTGGTAAAGGACTTCTGGGTTGCCTATAATAGTTCATAGATAACTTGAAGTGGATACTCTAAAATGTGCAAGATAAGCGTGAGTGCTATGGATGGCGTTCTCGTAGGGAGACGGGAGCGGATCCATAGTGGTGTATTGATATGGCGAATATGTGGACTCGTGTGCGCCACCTCAAAAGAGTTGCTTGCAGTCGTAGTTCAGGTTAGCCACTGAGTCAAAGCTGGCTTGCTGCAGTTAAAACTCCACTACCCCTTTGTTGATACCGATGCATATGTAGTTAGTTCTAATGTAAGTCTTGCTGGGTACATTTGTACTCACGTTTGCTTAATTTATGTTTTGCAGAGAGACTTCAGTCTCGCTAGTAGTTCCACATGGACTTTGACTTCTAGCTTGATACCTCACCTACGATCTTGTGCCCTCGGCAGGATCTGGTAGATAGTCATGCTTCTTAGCCTTTTTCATTTGTAGATGTCTGTACTCAGACATGTCAAGCTTCCGCATGTGCTTTGATTTGTATGCTATGATTGTTGGGTCATGAGACCCATGTTTGTAATATCTCGCTCCTCGGAGCCTAATGAATAATACTTGAGTCGTAGAGTTATGTTGTGATGCCATGTTGTATTTAGCCATATCGAGCATATTGTGTGTATGATTGAAATGCGTGGTATGTGTGGGATCCGACAATCTAGTTGTTTATCCTTGGAAGCCTCTCTTATGGGGAAATGTAGTCTAGTGCTTCCATGAGCCATAGTAGTCCGCTACAGCCCGGTTCACCGGAGTCCTGCTAGCCCAACACTACGGCTCACGACAATTGACTGGCCGGCATGTGTTTCACTTTGTTCCTGTGTCTGTCCCTTCGGGGAAATGTCACGCGGTAACATCCGGAGTCCTGCCTAGCCTGCTACAGCCCGGGATTGCGGAGTCCTGTTAGCCCAGTGCTACAGCTCGGATTCACACATTGCTGACCGACATGTTCGATGTGATTCATGTATGCCTGTCCCCATAGGTTGGTGCCACTTTGGGTTCACGACTAGCCATGTCGGCCCGGGTTCTCTGTCATATGGGTGCTAGCGACACTATCATATACGTGAGCCAAAAGGTGCAAACGGTCCCGGGCCATGGTAAGGCGACACCCATGGGAATACCGAGTGTGAGGCCGCAAAGTGATATGAGGTGTCACCGGCTAGATCAATGTGACTTGGAATCGGGGTCCTGACATTCCTAAGTTATGATAAATTGCAATTGCTCCAATGACTGAGATTATAGTTTGTTAGTTTTCAGTGAAGTTTATGATTCATACTTGAAATTGTGATTGAATTGTTACTCTAGCATAAGAGATCATATCACAAGAATTATATAAGTTGTTGTTCTAAGAATGATCATGATGCCCTCATGTCCGTATTTTATTTTTATCGACACCTCTATCTTTAAACATGTGGACATATTTTTCGATTTCGTCTTTCCTTGAGGACAAGCGAGGTCTAAGCTTCGGGGAGTTGATACGTCCATTTTGCATCATGCTTTTATATCGATATTTATTGCATTATGGCTATTATCTATTATATAATTAAAATAAGAGTCAAACAAGACACCACGTTCATCCACATAGATTAAACTATCTTGATCATTAATTTTAAGATATGAACGGTCGAGATTTAAATACATGACGTTACATACAAATATTGTCTAGAAACATATATTATTTTTTTGCATAGGGGAAATCTGTCACGTAGATTTATTAGGATGGAAAAGTGCAATCATAGCCACGTACATGGGATAGGCATGTACAAGTCTCAATTTTGTTAAGTTCGGATGGAAGCGTTGTACATGGAGAAAAGGATAGGTAGTCAATTCCGATTTGAATTCAACTAGAAGAGAAAACGAGAAAGCTTGCTAGGGGTAAACATAGGCCAATCTGTCATCACCTGCCGGCCCAATTCATGCTCCATACGAAAGGGAGGGAGATTCGGACAACCATATGACCAGCATAAACGGCCAGCATATTTTCCATTGTTGAACGGGCCAACATATATGAACAAGGTTTTGCTCATAAAAAAAGCGCAAGGTCATAATAAAGATTTAAAGGCTGAAAAAATGTCACCCAATTGATAGGTAGATATTACTCGATGAATAATAATAATAACAACAACAACAACAACAACAACAACAACAACAACAACAACAACAATAATAATAATAATAATAATAATAATAATAATAATAATAATAGACGAAAAAGGTTAATAGTGAAAGTAAATTTTATGTATTAAACTTAAAATTTATAAGTAGCTAAATTTGAATTGTATTATAATATTCAAAAATCTTATTGGATACATGTCGGCATAGTTCATAATCCAAAGGATCGGAGAAGCCTATAACCAACAGAGGTGGGCCAACAAATAAAAATGAGACCAAAATAAATATTGAAAGTCTGAAAAAACAAAATCTAGACAGATAAAAAACAAAAGATTGGTAAGAAGTATAAACGAAGGCAAGAATTGTTATGACTATTCATGAAATTGATGACTTTGAAAAACACATTGGTGATTGAGGATGATTCGCAAGAAATGTAAGGCTCGCAAATAAAAGAGTTAGTGTGAGAAAATATTTTAGCAAACATGCCATATAAAAGTCGTCACAAGTTTGTAATAACACATGTTGGTAGTGCATATACATTGTACGAGTTCTCCTAAAATAACGTAAAGACTATTAGAATTAAAAATTTGACGGTCCAAGTGAAAGAGAGGGCGTTCTTTCAAACATTGAATAATAATAGTAGTATTGCCTTACGTCTGTGGTCAATCGACTTGGATAATTTAAGTTAAATGAGTCACGATTAAAGCACCTAGAAGCATGGCATTGCACCAATTGGTACACCATAAATGTGTAAGTAAAGGAGCAAAATACATTAAGATGGTAGAAAAAGAACACAAGATTTTTGTGTGATTCATCGATGTTTGGGTTTATTCTTAATGATCAGATCATAAAACCAATTGCTTCAAGTATTAACAATAAGGGACAAGATGAAGTAAAAGAAGCGAAAATGAAATTAGTATGAGTGGCACGTGAAAATCCTTATGAAAAACTTAGCACACTTTTTAAAGAGTTTTCTTAGAAAAAACAAGTTCCATCATGTAGCAAAATCTAGCCGCGCAAATGCGCGGTGACCATGCTAGTTACACATTATGTCACAATACTTATGCCTATTCTCTCTTATTTTACAGGGTTTACATAAAGAGGGAGAATGCCGGCAGCTGGGATTCTGGGCTGGAAAAGGAGAAAATATTAGAGACCTATTCTGCACAGCTCCAAAAGTCCTAAAACTTTACGGAAGTCATTTTCAGAATATAAAAAATATTGAGCGCAAGAAGTTCCGGAGGGGGGCCACACCCTGCCCACAAGGGTGGGGGGCGCGCCCTACCCCCCTGGGCGCACCCCCTGCCTCGTGGGCCCCCTGGTGGCCCTCCGATGCCCATCTTCTGCCATATGGAGTCTTTCGATGAGGAAAAAAATCATAAGCAAGCTTTCGGGATGAGACTCCTCCGCCGCGAGGCGGAACCAATCTAGGGCTCTGGCGGAGCTGTTCTGCCGAGGAAACTTCCCTCCAGGAGGGGGAAATCATCGCCATCGTCATCACCAACGATCCTCTCATCGGGAGGGGGTCAATCTCCATCAACATCTTCACAAGCACCATCTCCTCTCAAACCCTAGTTCATCTCTTGTATACAATTCTTGTCTCCAAGTCTGGGATTGGTACATGTGGGTTCCTAGTAGTGTTAATTACTCCTTGTAGTTGATGCTAGTTGGTTTATTTGGTGGAAGATCATATGTTCAGATCCTATATGCATATTAATACTCCTCTGATTATGAAGATGAATATGCTTTGTGAGTAGTTACATTTGTTCATGAGGACATGGGAGAAGTCTTGCTATTAGTAGTCATGTGAATTTGGTATTCGCTCGATATTTTGATGAGATGTATGTTGTCTCTGCTCTAGTGGTGTTATGTGAACGTCGACTACATGACACTTCACCATTATTTGTGCCTAGAGGAAGGCATTGGGAAGTAATAAGTAGATGATGGGTTGCTAGAACGATAGAAGCTTAAACCCTAGTTTATGCATTGCTTCATAAGGGGCTGATTTGGATCCATATGTTTCATGCTATGGTTAGGTTTACCTTAATACTTTTGTTGTAGTTGCAGATGCTTGCAATAGAGGTTAATCATAAGTGGGATGCTTGTCCAAGTAAGGACAGTACCCAAGCACCGGTCCACCCACATACCAAATTATCAAAGTACCGAACGCGAATCATATGAACGTGATGAAAACTAGCTTGACGATAATTCCCATGTGTCCTCGAGAGCGCTTTTCTCTATATAAGAGTTTGTACAGGCTTGTCATTTGCTACAAAAAGGATTGGGCCACCTTGCTGCACTTTATTTACTTTTGTTACTTTCTGCTCGTTACAAATTATCTTATCACAAAACTATCTGTTACCTGTAATTTCAGTGCTTGCAGAGAATACCTTGCTGAAAACCGCTTATCATTTCCTTCTGCCCCTCATTGGGTTCGACACTCTTACTTATCAAAAGGACTATGATAGACACCCTATACTTGTGGGTCATCAATAGACAATGTGCATGCGTGTGCACGAGAGGTAGGGGGCTAGATAGGCAATGCATGTATCTAGCAAGAGAGGGTGGGAGGGAGAGAGAGAGCTGGGCATGGGGTGCAATGGCGGGTGTGTGAGGTAAATACATTTGGTAATAGAGTGGAAAACGGGGGTTGTATAGTTGAGAGAGTTAGAGATCGAAACATGGAGAGAATGAATGAACGTGTGCCGGAAACTGACAACTTCCTAAGGTGGTTAGTAGAGGAAGATTGACCGATACAGGAAGTATGTAACGTGTCTGCCGAGGGGGTGGGGGGCTAAAAACTACATTTGAATGTAGATAGTTCTAGACTTAATATCGATGTTTCAATTCAGTGTACATTGTAAGATTTGAACTGAGGACCATGCATATGGGTAATTATTTCGAATTCGTGCCCTGCTATGTTTGGAAAAGTTGACATTGACTCGATTGTTGTGCTATTTTTGTAGGTCATATGTTTGAATCCATCCAAAAGTTTTCTCACTACCATGGTGTTCATCATATACATATGAATTCGTATAAAAAAAGTAGCATGGATACAGTGAAATGTGAAATCCATGTTAGAATTGGAGATCAATCTGTGACACACACTCTAATTCAAATAACTAATTATGTGACACACACTCTAATCCATGTTAGCATGGATACCGTGGATATTGTTTCATTTTTTTCAAATAACTCCTCATTAATTAATTTGTAGTATCGCATTCCGAATGATTAATTATTTGCGAGGAAAACACGGGCATGGTAATACATACAGATTCGTTTGCAAATGAAAGTAGATTCATTTGCATTCTCAAATCTCCTCTCAAATGTAGGCGCACCAGGCAGACCAGGGTCATGTCGTGGTGGTTGCGTGTGTGGTACGGACGCTTAGCACCCAGCCACCCACCCCCTCCCCCTAAAAAAACGACGAAGACAAAATAAACTTGCGCTTCCACATTTCGGATTGAAATATCTGGCGGCCCCAATTCCATCCCTGCAAAATCTCCCTTCTCCATCGTCCCCTTCCGTGCCTAGATTGCTCAAATCCCCAATTCGTCGCCAACCCAAGCAAAGTTCGAATCGCCCCTCGTCTCGTCTCTTTCCCCACCTTTGTGCTGGACGACGACGATGGTCGCGCTTCACCACTGCACTGCAGCTACCTCATCTATGCCCTCGTCCATCGTACTGGGTGGTCCACCAACAACAGCGGCCGCCGCATCCGACGTGCCTCACAGACACCGACTTCCACCACATCAGGTGCGCTTTATCGACGCCGTCACCCACCTCACCGGGGCTACTTCACCGAGCACATCGTCGCACCTCTGCCCCCCCCCCCCCCGAGGCCATTGGGGCTTCACCAACGGTCTCGCCCACTGCATCATAGCGCTCGGCTGCCACACAAGATCTACATCCGTGCGCGGCTAGCCAACGCCAGCGCATCACCGTCAACGCCTCTGAAGTGACCCGCACTCTAGCTAGGCGAGCATGCCCAAATGTCGGCTCGAACTAGGTATCCACACATCACTCGCTTGTGCACTATTCTGACGATGTTTTGATATCCTTTCACTGCTCTCTTAGCTTACACGCCTATGCAACTCTGACTTTAACTCTTATTTCTTTTGGAGATATCATCTGAAACAAGTAAAACCATTTTTTAGCGAAGCATGATGGCTACGGGATCTGGTACACATCCTGCACACCCATATAACCTTGTAAGTATCTGTCCTCCGGTACAACAGCAAGGTCGATTCCTCTTATTTGATCAACCATTCGCCGTGTCAAAAATGCAGAGGGGGTGCAAGGAGCACAAGGTCTGCACATGCAAGCAAGTGGTAACATGGACTTGTACATGGAACATCCCAAGCGCAAGCAGAGCTGCAGTGAGCCTGTACAATGAGCTAGCGTAAGTCCCTACATTTCATTTTATTCCTACTGGCATGCGTGTATGATTTGTGTGCAGTGGCGGATCCACGAATTCAAGTTACCAGGGGCGAACATGTAACGCCCCGAGACCGTTGCGCTAGGTGTCTTCCAGTTATTCGCTGTTGTTGCATTGTCATTTGTTTGTGTGTCATGCATTTCATATCATGTCATCATGTGCATCGCATTTCAATACATGTTCGTCTCATGCATCCGAGCATTTTCCCCGTTGTCCGTTTTGCATTCCGGCACTCCTATGTCCTCCGGCGCCCTCTTTTGTCGCTTTTCGTGTGCGGGTGTTAAACGTCCTCGGATTGCACCTAGATTTGCCAAGCAGCCTTGGTATACCACCGGTAGACCGCCTGTCAAGTTTCGTGCCATTTGGAGTTCGTTTCATACTCCAACGGTTAACCGAGGAACCGTAAAGGCCTCGTGTGTGTTGCAGCCCAACACCCCTCCAAAGTGGCCCAAAACCCTTCCAAACCCCCTCCTTCCTCTCGGCCGTTCGATCACGATTGCGTGGCCGAAAACCACACCTCATTTGGACTCTCCTAGCTCCCTCTACCTATATATACGTGTGCCTCCCCGAAATTTCATGCAGATGAAACCCTAGATCTTCCTCCTCCGCGCGTCGGATATGTCCACTCCGCCGCCGGACATGTCCGCCGGCCACCTCGCTCCGGCCAATACGAATCCGCCACCATCGCCGCACCGCAGCCTCCATCGCCGCCCGCGCGCCCGCGCACAACGTCGCCGCCGTGCGCCGCCCATCGCCGGCCTCCTCAGCCCGTCCCGCGCCGTCCCCGGCAACTCCGGCCAGCCGCGCCAGCCACCCCTCGCCGGAATTCCTCGCCGGAGTCCGTCCCGGCCAGATCCACCCCGGGTGGATGAGATCCACCCGGATCCGAACCAAACGCCACCGTCCCGTGAACTGGATCTACCCTGTCCCGGGATATCCCCATCCCGCGTTGACTTCTTCCAGAGGTTGATT
This sequence comes from Triticum monococcum, assembly GCA_034509565.1. Classification (NCBI taxonomy): domain Eukaryota; kingdom Viridiplantae; phylum Streptophyta; class Magnoliopsida; order Poales; family Poaceae; genus Triticum; species Triticum monococcum. The sequence goes on along the minus strand of CM067845.1, from coordinate 394,912,342 downwards.
TTTCCTCTAAGTCATTTTTCTGCGATGATTTTATGCCATGTTCATCGCATCATAACTTCATGTGTGATGCTCCATTTTGGGCGTGCCATATATCCAAATGTTCATCATGATGCCCTCTTCATTTCATTCCAGTGTGCCATGCTTGTTTGAGTCCATCTTGATGCCCTAAATGTTGTTGCAAGAGTGCTAAAAATGTTAGTTTCTATTTCTTAACAGATTATGAGCATTTGTCATTTTTGCCATGATTAATGTGTGCCTCCTATGAACTTGAGCCCTACATGTGTTTTGTTATATGCCATGCCATCTTTACAGATGTGTATGCCATGTATTTTTGTGATCATTGTGGTGACTAGCACAAGCATGCAAAGTAGCTCTCATGATGTTGCTGATTTCAGAGACTTAGAATTCTTCTAAGTCATTTCCCTGATGTTATTTTTATGCCATGTATTCATGTTACTACAGAGTGATCCACGCCTCTTTTGAGCATGTTCAGTAAGGATGATTTTGAGATATTGTAATGTTCTATCTATCCATGTCTTTGTTTGCAATTATGGAGTACCCTAGCATGACTCAATCTTGCTCTACTTTTGCTATAAATTGTTCCTGGCAGATTGTTTACGTGTTAGTCAATTTTGCCGAGGTTGTTGTAGTTGACCCATGCATGCGATGAACTTGTTCTTGCTTTGCTTGGCTTCATGATCATGTCTTCTTGCTAGGTGTATGCTTAGTTTGTCATGAAATGCCTTGTGGTGAGTGCATCGAGCTCGCAAACATGCCTACGTAACTCTATTTTTGCCATTCCAGTTTTCTGCTAAGTCTGAATCTGTTAACAAAACATGGTATGTTTACATGGGTGCCATCATATCTTCTGATCCTTTTTGACTTATGGTCAGTAAGGGACTTTTGTTATATGCTTTGAGTAGATTCATGCCATGCCTTGCTTAGCCATGATATGATCCTGTAGCATGTTGTTATCTTGCTCTAAACATTGCTTCCTGATGTTAATTCCTGACATGTTGTTATTTTCACTAAGTCTGTGAACCTGATATCTTTTGCACTTTTGCCATGCTTGTCTCAACCTGCTCTTGTGTGATTTAGCCGTAGCTCAGAGTTCATATTTTGCCAAGCATCTTGAGTATATCTCTGCCATGTGCTTTGTTGCTATGTTGGAGTGCAGTAGCTTAATTTCTTGTTGCATTCTAGATGGCATCGTGCTGTTAATCGCAGATTTGTGCCATTATTGTTTTGCTTGCCATTTGCAAACCGTGCATCCAATTCCGGTGATCTCTCTATCGATTTCAGCCGAAATCAACTCATCTTTCCAGCGGCACACTTGGTTTTCCAAGTTGAGGCCTGGTTCAACCTTTTCCTCCCGGAGCTCGCATATGCATTGCATATCACATCCCGCATATCATGCCATGTTTTGCGTCATGTTGCTTGCGCATTGCATCATGGTTAATTATGGTTCCCTTTGCTTGTGTTCTTGCTTTGGGTAGAGCCGGGAGACGAGTACGTGATCGAGGAACCCGTTGAGTAGGCTTACGAGGATCAAGCTTTCGTCAACTCGGAGTACTTTGCAGGCAAGATGACCATACCCTCGAAATCACTTCTATCTTTGCTTGCTAGTTGCTCGCTCTTTTGCTATGCTGCGATACCTGCCGCTTGCTATATCATGCCTCCCATATTGCCTTGTCAAGCCTCTAACCCACCTTTCCTAGCAAACCGTTGTTTGGCTATGTACCGCTTTGCTTAGCCCCTCTTATAGCGTTGCTAGTTGCAGGTGAAGATGGAGTTTGTTCCTTGTTGGAAAATGGATATTTGTTGGGATATAACAGATATTTGTTGGGATATAACAATATATCTTATTTTTTAATGCATCAACATACTAGGTAAAGGGTGGAAGGCTCGGCCTTATGCCTGGTGTTTTGTTCCACTCTTGCCGCCCTAGTTTCCGTCATACCGGTGTTATGTTCCTTGATTTTGCGTTCCATACGTGGTTGGGTTATAATGGGAACCCCTTGACAGTTCGCCTTGAATAAAACTCCTCCAGCAAGGCCCAACCTTGGTTTTACATTTGCACTAACAACCTAGCCTTTTTCCCTTGGGTTTCCGGAGCCCGAGGGTCATCTTTATTTTAACTACCCCGGGCCAGTGCTTCTATAAGTGTTGGTCCAACCTGAGCGATGTCCGGCGCCCCCTGGGCAACCAGGGTCTATGCCAACCCGATGTCTTGCTCATCCGGTGTGCCCTGAGAACGAGATATGTGCAGCTCCTATCGGGATTTGTCAGCACATTCAGGCGGCTTTGCAGGTCTTGTTTTACCATTGTCGAGATGTCTTGTAACCGGGATTCCGAGTCTGATCGGGTCTTCCTGGGAGAAGGAATATCCTTTGTTGACCGTGAGAGCTTGTGATGGGCTAAGTTGGGACAACCCTGCAGGGTTTTGAACTTTCGAAAGCCGTGCCCGCGGTTATCGGTAGATGGGAATTTGTTAATGTCCGGTTGTACAGAACTTGACACTTAACTTAATTAAAATACATCAACCGCGTGTGTAGCCGTGATGGTCTCTTTCCGGCGGAGTCCGGGAAGTGAATACGGTGTTGGAGTTATGCTTGAACGTAAGTAGTTTCAGGATCACTTCTTGATCACTTCTAGTTCACGACCGTGCTTTGCTTCTCTTCTCGCTCTCATTTGCGTAAGTTAGCCACCATATATGCTAGTGCTTGCTGCAGCTCCACCTCACTACCTTTTCCTACCCATAAGCTTAAATAGTCCTGATCGCGAGGGTGTGAGATTGCTGAGTCCCCGTGGCTCACAGATTACTTCCAAAACCAGTTGCAGGTGCCGATGATAACCGTGCAGGTGACGCACCTGAGCTTAAGGAGGAGCTCGATGAAGATCATGTTCGTTGTGTTGTTTCGATTTCCATTTGATCAGTAGTGGGGCCCAGTCGGGGAAATCAGGGATCTAGCATTAGGGATGGTCTTCTTTTATTTTGGTTCCGTAGTCGGACCTCGTTTGTATTCTGGATGATGTAATGCTATATTCGTGTATTGTGTGAAGTGGCGATTGTAAGCCAACTCTTTATCTCTTTCTTATTCAGTGCATGGGATGTGTAAAGATCACCCCTCTTGCGACATGCCTGCGGTTATGCCTCTAAGTCGTGCTCCGACACGTGGGAGATATAGCCGCATTGTGGGTGTTACAGAACATTTAACTTAAAAAATACGAAGGCACTTGCACTCCGGAAATCAACATAACTTGAGAAATGTGAAGCTACATGCACTTTGAAAACCAGCTACTGATCCAAAGTAGTTCAGATTATAAAACACTAAATGATGCAAGCACCAAAAAACACAAAATGCAACATGGCGTACAAGGACTACTAACATGGTCTGTACATGCTTGAATTATTCGTTCTCTGGCTGAAAATATCGAAGTGTAATTGCACCTATAACCAGTGTGCAAACTGCATATCAATATATCTATCCTGCACAAGTATGCCAATAGTTCCAAACAAGAGATTAGAAAAGTATTTATGCTACATTGTCATGATACAGGGACTTTCTGGTAGATGGCCTCGACGTTTCCTCAAGCCATGGAAATGTACTATAATTTGCTTGTCATCAATGCCTGCGAATCTCTATGTCTCTCTCAACACAGCAGATCATCATTACACACTAAATCCTTCAATGGGAGCTTGCAAAATAGTTGCATTAGATCCCTCATTAGACACTATATGTTCATCACCAGGAGCATGTAAAATGTTTGCATCAAATCCTTCATTAGCAATCTATTCATTAGACACTTCAGCCTCAAGAACAACATGAGCTTGCATTTTTGCACCGGAAACTTGATTAGATACATCAGATTCAGTTAGTTCAATATTGATTGGGGGAGTAATAAAATAAGCAGAATTGGTTTCATTTTCTCATAGATTCCCTACATACAAGCAGTTTTGCAACACCGTCAGCTTTAACTATTGGCCAGAAATAGAACAGTTGACTTAGATATAATCAGGGATGTGATGTACCTGCTCGCTGCGCATGCTACTCTTGCAAGCTGCGACTGTCTGTTTGTGCAAGCTCGATGCCATGCCCGTGCTGCCACCACTGCCTCCCATGCAGGCTACACCCAGGGTTGGATCTTCAACTTATTGTCCTTCCGTTCGATTGAAGCCCGACTACCGCCCTCCAACGAGGGCGCGATGAAGTGTTGTGTCGGTCTGTCCAGCGGCGGCTAGGTTAGGAGCAAACCAGACTTGAGGCTGGAGCGAATGAATTGGGATTTTTCCTGCTGTCGATCGATATGGGAGGCGCTCGTTTGGGCCTCGAGCCTGCTATAGGGCCTGCCTTGCACTTACGTTATTGGCCCATCCAAGTTGAAACATTTTTCTTCATTTTTACATTGCCTTCTTGTGCTTTGGGCCGAACAAAAATAGCCTGGGCCAACCTGGATGACTCAAACTAGGTGCACACTTTCCAGCCATCCAAGGCAGCCGCCCACACCAGCCCCTATGGTGGCATCGCCCCTTTTGTGTGTATGATTGGGGTAGTGAAAAATATTCCAGTGGGGCTTTTGATTTACCCACAGATTGGTTGAATTTCTTGTTTCTATGACTGAGTTCGCCAATAATATGAAGGGTGCCAGTCTTTTCAACCTATTGTAGATTGCTTAGATCTCGATATGCCAAATGTAATCACATGAAATATATAGTAAAAGCCAGTATGATGTGTGTGGCTACAACCAGTCTGACTACATGTCCTCATATAATATATCAAGGACGCACATCTTACCAGATTAACCATTCGACTTACCAATGCAGTGTGGGAAGAAAGAAGTATTGGGACTGCGTATCCAAGTAATTGATGCCATGGACTCCTTCGTAGAACCTTGTAAGCGAAAAATAAGTTGCAGTGTGCATGTACAAAGAGCTAGCATAAGTTCAGTTATCTGCTTTCGGAATTTTAGTTAGCCACTTATTACTAAATTGTTCAATTACATTGCTTGGCTTAATTTAGTTTGCTACAGATTACATAATGCCATAACATGTTAATCCTATTATAGATTGCGCCTATCTATATGTTTGATACTTACTGTTAAGAATTACTTGTTTGCCTGAACTTAAATAGCTACTTAAGCACGTAGATAGATGGTCATATGTACTTCTAGGGTGCAGCAGACTTCACGTGTAATTGACGTTCTGATACCCTGTTTGTTTAAATGGTTTACGGTTATCAGTTGTGGCACTAGTAATGTTTGCATGTTCATAGATAGACAACTGTCAGGTATATATGAGGGACACCGTCTTTTTAACTTATATATGTGTTGGAATCATTTTGCTTACATCAAAGAAATTTACAAATGTCTGTGTTGCTAGTAAACGGTACCGACTTGTTACTTTAATATGTTGCCAAGAACTTGTTAGTTTTACTAGTTCATGTGTAATTAAATACGTTGCCAAAACCGGTTAGTTTTACTAGTTTGATGTTAGTTTCTTATGCCTCTTGCAAAACTTTATTTATTGATTGCTAACATTAAAGTTTGCAGGATCCAACTGAAACTCCATTGGCACAACAGGTATGTTTTAAGAAACTTCCTTGTTGACCTGGTTTGCTGTCGTAACTTGTTGCTGTAATCATCTTACCAACTTCAAGTTTTCAGGATCGAATTGGAAGTCCAATTGCATAGTAGGTACATTTTCAAAAATATATATGTGTAACAGGTTTGCTGCTGTAAGTTGTTGCTCTAACAGGATTTTCAAAAAACTTGGCTACTCAACTTTTCAGGATCCATGAGAAACTCCAATGCCACAAGAGGTACCTTTTGTAGAACTTGTTTGTTTAACTGATTTGCTGCTGCAACAACCGGTTACAATGCTGTTAATAACTACTTTTCAGCATCCAATTGGAACTCTTTATTTCCTTGTTTGTTTAACTGGTTTGCTGTTATAACTCCCAGTTGAGATGTTTTGCTAACTTCAACTTTTCGGAATCCAATCAGAACTTTAATGGCAAAACAGGTTAGCCCAAGATCAAAGAGCGAGATCCCCATGGACGTTGTATCATCCCACAGCAGTGGCACCGGCTCAATCGTGCATCATGAATTGCCAACTACCGATGCTTTAGAGGCTAAACTAGTGGTAGAAAGACATTATGTTTTTGCACTTAGAGATGAAGTTGACATGTTGAGGAAGCAAACAACACAATCACAAGCAGTACTCAGGACAACCATTAAATATTTGGTGGATTTCAAAACAAAGCAAGCTGAGACTGACCGCATTGTTAAGGTCCTAAAGGAAAAAAGGAAATTAAATTCCCACTTGGTAAATCATAGCTAAAATGTTCTTTCCATCGTTGAATAACCTTTATGTTGTTTGTTTATGTAATCAATGAAACCATTTGTTTTAGAGATTATGTAATAATTGTTTTTTGTTTTTTGTTTTTTGGTTTGTAATTTTATTTGAGCACAAGTCCGTATTAATTGATAAGACTCGGAGACATTTCATTTTGATTGTTGTGCCAGACCTACAAATATGCCAATTGGGCTGAATGTGCATACAGCAATAATAGTAGTATAGATGGACCATAAGTGGCACGCATCGGAAAGGGCCAAGATGATGTAGTAGCTTCGCTAAAAAAGGATATTGTTCTAGCAAAAAAAAAGTACAGCGGCCTGGCTTATGTATGTTAGTTGATATTATTGATCCATATACTCTATAAGTGTTTATATATATGTCTGTTAGTTATGTACATTCTTGGTTGATTGACTCGGTATTTGAATTTTGATACATCGCTTGTGTACATATCTAAATGGGAGTACACATTATGCTGCGTGTGACATTTGTTGGACATAAAGTGTTCCAAATATTTGAATTCACCTTAAACGGGATTCTAGGTTCTGAATTTGAGTATCGACATTTGTAAATCATATTCATATATGATAGTGGAATACATCTTTGTCGTGCTTTTGAAGATATATAAAAACACATAGAATGATTTATAAAGATTCATATAGGAATACAAAATGGATTCAAATTTAGTTGCCAGGGTAAACGTGTATACTTATTGTCCCAAAATTCGAAGGAAGCGGAAAAATGTCCACTCCCATGTCGGTTGCCCGCAGCCAAGTGTTTGGGAGATGGAAATTACTGTCAACCCATTACACGGACAATCCATTAGCCCGATCTCCACTGCTTTCAATAGGGGTAGGTTAGTAACTTCAATTGGACGTGACACAACCGCCTCTGAGCCCATTCTGACATGGTGGGCGCCAAACATGGGTGGCGAAACACATTTGATTGAAGCTCGTCCGAAAGACCTCTGCTTCTCCCGCCATTTCCCCATTCATACACGGTGGGCGGCAAAACAAACTCGACTCTGCCGAAATTGATGTAGGCAAATATTTTCACTAGGGGCAGGTTTGTAACTTCACTCAGACGTGACACAACTGCCCTACCTGTCAGCCCCGTTCATACACCATGGGCCCCAACCATGAGTGCCAAAACACCCTCTCCTCGCCTGAAATCGCTCTGGGCAAATATTGGCGAGATGCGAGATTACTGTCCTATCCCCAACCAACGAGACGTCCAAGTTTTAAACAGGGGCTAAGTTTGTAACTTTCCCATATTTCAAACAGGTGTGTCCCAAAAACATGGTTCCCCGTACCTCTCCCTCCATTTTCCCATTCATACACCATCCGCGCTAGAAGACCATTGTCGGTGTCAAAACCGGCGGATCTCAGGTAGGGGGTCCCGAACTGTGCGTCTAAGGTCGATGGTAACAGGAGACAGGGGACATGATGTTTACCCAAGTTCGGGCCCTCTCTATGGAGGTAATACCCTACGTCCTGCTTGATTGATATTGATGAATACGAGTATTACAAGAGTTGATCTACCTCGAGATTGTAATGGCTAAACCCTAGAAGTATAGCCTGTATGACTATGGTAATGAGTATCTCTCTCTCCGGACTAAGTCCTCCGGTTTATATAGACACTGGGGGATCTAGGTGTCAGCACCCCGATTCTAAGCCACATCGATCTAGCCGGTAACACCTCATATCACTTTGCGGCCTCACGCACGGTATCCCACGGGTGTTGCCTTACCATGGCCCGGGACCGTTTGCGCCTTTTGGCTCGCGTATATGACAATGTCGCTAGCATCCATATGACCGAGAACCCAGGCCGACATGGCTAGTCGTGAACCCAAAGCAGCACAGACCTATGGAGACAGGCATACGTGAATCACATCGAACATGTCGGTCATCAACGAGTGATTCCGGGCTGTAGCACTGGGCTAACAGGACTCCGGGGATCCCGGGCTGTAGCAGGCTAGACAGGACTCCGGAGATCACCGCGTGACATTTCCCCGAAGGGACAGACATAGGGACGAAGTGAAACACATGCCGGCCAGTCAGGTGTCCTGAATAGTAGTGCTGGGCTAGCAGGACTTCGGTGAACGGGCTGTAGCGGACTACTATGGCTCGAGGAACACTAGACTACATTTCCCCATAAGAAAGGCTGCGAAGGACAAACAACTAGATTGTCGGATCCCACTCATACCAAGCATTTCAATCATACACACAATATGCCCGATATGAGTACATACAACATGGCATCACAACAAAACTCTACAACTCAAGTACTTTATTTAAAGGCTCCAGGGAGCCATACATAACATATTCATATAGATAGGGGTCACATGACCCGACACTCAAGTCATACAGTCATACAAGCACATGCAGAAGCAACTAGTCTGAGTACAGACTCTAGAAAGAAAGAAGGCTTCTCGAAGCCTGTCTATCTACATAGGGCCCTCCATGGCCTGGATCACCACCTGGGTGGCTAGTCACTCGTCGACGTCAAGGTCTATGTAAAACCCATCGGAGTGGGCAGTGTTGTCGTCTGAAAACAATAAATAAGCAAACATGAGTACAAATGTACTCAGCAAGTCTTACATCAGAACCTACTATACATGCTCATTCTCAAGAAGGTGGTGGGGTTTATGCAGCAAGCCAGCTTTGACTCTTGGCTAAGCTATCCTACGGAACCTCTTTAGTAAAATAGTTTTCGCACACGAGTCCACTACTCACCAACACAATACTCCATCGTGGATCCTCCCTCGTATCCTGCGAGAGGGCCATCCTCGGTACTCACACTTATCTTGAGTCTTTTAGTAGTATCCATTAACTTGTCTATGAACTGTATAGGCAACCAAGTAGTCCTTTACCGCGGACGTGGCTATTCGAATAGTTTTATACCCTGCAGGGGTGTACTTCGTCACACATGTTTCCACCAATTAGCGTCTGCACACGAAATGTGCTCGGCAGACTTCAAGCGAAAACCGACGTGGGTGTAGACCACGACCTGACTAACCTCACAAGTCTCTAGTCCAGGGTCATCGCCTATTCAGGTTCCATCCGCAAGGAAATCCGGCCGGGGTGTCTTCAACGGCCCCGAACGATGTGAACAGGGTTCCCGAGACACCAAACGGGTGACTCGGTACACCGTGCCACGGTGTATCTACTGCATCATAGCCCACCCCTAGGGTCAGCGCTACGCACAGCCGCCAACACATATCCTACAAACACCAGAAACTAGTTGCAACTCCTGGACTGAGGCGAGAGAGGTCAGTAAGTCGAGCGGGGTCATGTTTCAGGGCCCAATGTGTGGTAGTAGCTGAATCTTAAATTACGCATACAGAACTCAGTTCTTAGGGACGGCTTCAATGAAACAACCCACCATGTACTCCTACATGGCCTCTCATCGATACCTTTACCAAAACATGTTCAACACATCCCACATATCACTGACACAAGCATTTCACTCTAGCCCATCACCCAGATGAACCAGACCTGACTCAACTCTAAGCATAGCAGGCATAGCGAGGTGGGAATCACAAAACATGGCTCAATCAACTCCTACACATGCTAGTGGGTTTCATCTAGTTACTGTGGCAATGACAGGTCATGCAGAGGATAAGGGTTCAACTACCGTAGCACACAGCAGTTTGAATCATGTTGTCTTAATGCAGTAAACAAGAGCAGGAGCGAGAACATGGGTTGTATCGGAATGATCAATGGTTGCTTGCCTCATGGAGTGGTAACGGGATACTGCCCTTCAGTTGGATACTCGTGAATATCCTCGGAGGCGGAACCTACCATGAAGAACACAACCGAGCTCAATCAACACATGACGATATGCAACAATATGATGCATGCTATGACATGGTAATATGAATGTGTTTTGGCCTAATGCAAGCTAAAACAGAAAGGGGTGAACTCATTTGAATCCAAGATTCAAATATTAGCTCATTAATTATTGCATTTATAGGGCTTTTCCTTATTCTGCTTAAACAGTAGGGTAAACTTGTTTTGTCATGCATGAAACCATTACAGATGGATAGATTAAATTTTTCTGATAATTTTTCATATATAATTTGTCTCATTTGGAGTTATGGTTGAATTTCTATGAATGTTTGAAGTTTAGGCAATTTTCTGGAATTTTCTATATAAAATTAAATCCAGAAAAGAGTTACTGCTTCAGTCTTGCGTCAGCATGACGTCAGCAAGTCAAAGGCACGGTCCAGGTCAAACCCGACCAGTGGGGTCCACTGGTCAGTGACCCTAGCTGGTTTCTGTGGCTGACGTGTGGGACCAGGTCAACGGTGACGTGGCAAAGTCAAAATGACAGGTGGGGCCCTCCTGAGACCGGTGCTAATCTAACAGAGTAGTTAACTAACTAATTATGCACTAGGGCCCACATGGCAGTGGCTCTAGAGGGGTTGGTTAGTGGGTTAATTAACCGCTAATGACGGCCACGTCGGCTACCGGCGTTTAGCCGCCGGCGACCTCAGATTGCGGCGGCGTCCGCGTCGGGATTGCGCTACAGGGCTCGGTTCGACGCGCTGGAGGCACCAGAGGGATGCCCATCCTCGCGCGCATCTAGGGGATCACGCGGGAGGCTGCGGGGTGGACGGAGCTAACGGCGGCGAGCTCTTTTGCGGCCGCCGGAGTTCGGGCGGAGAGGGAAAGAGGGCTACGGTGTACGGCGGGACGAGGGAGTGCGTGCGTTAGGCTCCTGGGGACGCGCTGAATGCGGTGGTGCGCTCGGATGCGTGCTTGCATGGCCGTAGCCACGACGGCGTCGAGGCTCAGCGGCGGCGAGCTTCGGGTGCTCGGGCAGCAGCTACGGGGCGAAAACGACGGCGTGGTTAAGGGGAAAAGGATCGGGAGCTCACAGCGGTGCCGTAGGGATGGCTAGCAGGCTCGGGGATGTCCTTGACGGCGCGAATCGACGGCAAGGGTCTCGGGTGCTCGAGGTTGAAGATGACCACGATGGCGAGGAAACAGGGCCTCCCGGCGTCTTCTAGCTCGATTGGGAGGACGAGGAGGCTTCGGGGGTGCTTCTGGACTCGGCGGGAGGGTGAGGGGAGAACGGAGGCTGCGCCTACGGCATACGGCGGCGACGAGCTCCGCTCGGTGGAAGAGAGAGGGAGCCAGAGGGGGGAATGGGGACGAGAGCGTGAGCGAGAGGGGTTCCAGGGGCTGCGTGGCGCTCGTCTAGAGGGGTCAAGAAGAAGGAGGTGGCCAGGCAGGGTGGAGGTGGCGCGCGCGCGTGCCGGCGGGCGTCGAGCACACGCCCTGTCCTTCTGTTCGAGGAGGGAGACGACAGGGGGCAGCGGTGGTGGGCTGGGCCGCCAGCTGGAGTTGGGCCAGGTAGGGTCCAGGTAAGTGGCCCAGTGGCCTTCCCTCTTTTATTATTTCTGTTTTCTATTTCTGTTATTTTGTTTTGATTTAGTTTAAATACTAAATCATTTTATAAAATCCTAAAAATATTCATGGACACTTGCTGAATTATTTGAGTGGCCCAAAAAATAGTTCCAACATTATTTGAGCATTTGAATTATTTAATAGCATTTAAATGCCCAAATTCAAATAATTATGAATTAAATCAGTGACCTTCTGTTGACCTAGAAAAATGTGCACCTATTTTCCCAAAGGTTCTAACCCAAGGCAAAAAGGGTGAGCATTTTAGAAGGGCATTTCAGGTTCATTGAATTTATTTTTAGTAAACCCTAGTTGATTTCAGGGGGGGTGCTGGGGGTTCTGCTTTCCCCATTTCAAGTTTCTGATGAAAGTAAACATGATGCACGCTCTAATGCATGGTCTAGCTAGGGTGTGACAACTCACCCCCACTCAATAGAATCTCGTCTCGAGATTTAGGATCATCTGGAAAGAAGGTGGGGTACTTGAGTCGAAGACGATCCTCCCTTTCCCAAGTGGCTTCTTCCTCGGAATGGTGTGACCATTGAACCTTGAGAAACTTGATATTATGACGTCGAGTGGTACGCTCGGCTTGATCAAGGATACGAACGGGGTATTCTCGATAAGAAAGGTTATCTTGTAAATCAAGCGTTTCGTGGTCCACTCCACGGATAGGATCCGCGAAGCAACGCCTGAGTTCCGAAACATGGAAGACAACGTGAACTCTGGAAAGATGCGGAGGTAGTTCCAATTGGTAGGCAACTTCTCCTCGTTTGGCCAGAATGCGAAAGGGTCCAATGTAATGAGGAGCCAATTTGCCCTTGATACCGAAGCGATGGGTTCCCTTTAACGGGGTAACCCAAAGGTAAGCCTTCTTGTCAACTTCAAATGTCATAGGCTTATGTTTACGATCATATTGACTCTTTTGGCGAGATTGGGCTATTTTCAATTTCTCACGAATAACGCGAACCTGCTCTTCTGCTTCCTGAATCATATCCGGGCCAAAGAGTTGTCTTTCCCTGGTTTCTGACCAGTTAAGAGGCGTTCGACATTTTCGTCCATAGAGAACTTCGAAGGGAGCTTTGCCCAAACTAGCTTGATAACTATTGTTATAAGCAAACTCCGCGAATGGAAGGCATTTATCCCAACTCATTCCGAACGAGATAACTGAAGCTCGGAGCATATCTTCCAGAATTTGATTGACTCGCTCTACTTGACCACTTGATTGAGGATGGAAGGCGGTGCTAAAGGAGAGATGAGTTCCCATAGCATTTTGGAAACTTTCCCAAAATCGAGAGGTGAAGAGACTTCCACGGTCTAAGTTAATTTCCAATGGGACACCATGAAGAGACACTATTCGGGAGATGTATAAGTCAGCTAGCTGGCTAGCGGTGATACTCTCACGAACAGGTAGAAAATGGGCTACTCTGAAAAGTCGGTCGATCACAACGAAGATGGCATTATTTCCTCTCTTGGTCCTGGGAAACCCAGTGATGAAATCCATACTGATTTTGTCCCATTTCCATTCAGGAATAGCCAAAGGTTGAAGGGTTCCAGCAGGCCGTTGATGCTCCGCTTTAACATGACGACAAACGTCGAAATTAGCAATGTATTAAGCGATTTCTCTCTTCATCCTAGTCCATCAAAACCTCTGGCGTAGGTCTTGATACATTTTAGTACTACCAGGATGAATGGTGAGAGGGGATTCATGAGCTTCCTTAAGGATCATCTGGCGTAGATGTTGTTTCTTGGGAACCACCAGGCGGTTCTCGAAGAAGACAGCACCTTGTTCATCCATGGAAAAGCATTTAGCTACTCCGCTAGCAATGTTTTCCTTAATCCGGGATATGCCCTTATCAAGCTTTTGGGCAGCTATGATTTGATCCATAAGGGTAGGTTTCGCCACCAGGGTAGATAGGAATCCTCGAGGAACAATGTGAAGGTTAAGCTTACGAAATTCCTCGTGGAGAACTGGTTGACTTTGTTGTAACATCAGGTTGTTACAGTAGGACTTACGACTTAGTGCATCAGCCATGACATTGGCTTTGTCCAGGGTGTAAGTTATTCCTAAGTCATAATCCGAGATCAACTTGACCCAACGTCTTTGCCTGAGATTCAAATCTGGTTGGGTGAATATATATTTCAAACTTTGGTGATCGGTGAAGATCTCGCAACGATTACCAACAAGGTAATGTCGCCAGGTTTTGAGTGCATGGACTACAGCTGCAAGCTCTAGATCATGTGTGGGATAATTTTCCTCATGTGGGTGTAATTGCCGTGAAGCATAGGCAATTACCTGACGATCTTGCATGAGTATGCAACCTAGTCCTTGTCGCAAGGCGTCGCAATAGATAATAGAGTCCTTGGAGAAATCTGGTGGTACCAGTACAGGAGCAGATGTCAGGCGTCTTTTCAGTTCCTGAAAACTGAACTCGCACTGTGGAGTCCACTCGAACTTTTTATCTTTCTTGAGGAGTTCAGTTAGAGGTTTCGCAACCTTGGAGAAGTTCTCGATGAAGCGGCGGCAATAGCTCGCTAGGCCAAGGAAACTCCGAACTTGCTTGACCGTTTCAGGTGGAGTCCAATCAAGGACGGCTTGCACTCGCTCGGGATTGACAGCAATACCCTTACCAGAGATTACATGGCCTAGATAGGTCACTTCTGACAACCAAAATTCACACTTGGAGAATTTGGCATAAAGACGATGCTCTCAAAGTTTCATCAATACTAGCCTTAGATGTTCGGCATGTTCCTCTTCACTCTTGGAGTAGATGAGTATGTCATCGAGGTATACTATGACGAATTTGTCCAAGTACTCCATGAAGACTGAGTTCACTAACCGGGAGAAGGTGGCCGGGGCATTAGTTAAACCGAAGGACATGACGGTGTACTCGTATTGGCCATAACGAGTAACAAAGGCCGTTTTGGGAATGTCCTCGTTTCTGATTTTCATTTGATGGTAGCCCAACCTCAAATCCATCTTGGAGAAGATTGAGGATCCCGCGAGCTGGTCATACAGGTCATTGATCCTGGGAAGCGGGTATTTGTTCTTGATGGTGACCAGATTGACAGGTCGGTAATCCACAACCATTCGATCCGTTCCATCCTTCTTCTTGACGAAGAGGACGGGGCAAGCCCAAGGAGAGGAGCTAGGACAGATGAACCCCTTGTTCAAGGACTCATCGAGTTGGTTCTTAAGCTCGGCTAGTTCTAAGGGTGCCATCTTGTAGGGTCTTCTAGCAATTGGAACGGTTCCTGGAACAAGGTCTATTACAAACTCAACATCCCTATCAGGTGGAACACCTGGCAGTTCTTCTGGAAACACATCCGGAAAGTCTCAGACTACTGGAACGTCCTCAACGTCTGGAAGAGGGTTGGCATTGAGGGAGTAAAGTTGGCGCTTGGCCACTCGAGTTAAGACATTAACTGTCTTGCCCGAGGGGTGAGTAAGTTGAACTATTCTAGTGGCACAATCGATCCTGGCATAATGAGATGACATCCAGTCCATACCCAAGATGATGTTTATGTTAGAGGACTTGAGAGCTATTAAAGATGCAAGGAAGACAAGCCTATCGACAAGTATTTCGTTCCCATGGCTTACCCTAGAAGTTTGCCATTTGGAACCCGGAGTTTGAATTACCATGGAAGTGGGCATGTCACAGAATGTCGTGTTATGCAACTGAGCATAATTCTCGGATATGAATGAATGAGATGCTCCAGTATCGAAAAGAACAGATGCCGGATGGTAGTTAACAAGGAGCATACCAAGGACGACGTTGGGATCCTCATGAGCCCCTTCGGCTGAAACATAATTGACATGGCCATGTGTAGTGGTGGCCGGCTTGGCGTAGAAAGTCTTTCCCGTGGGCTTACCACGGCCAACGGACTTTCCAGCTTGATTGGGGTTGTTCTGGGGACACTCTCGACTATAGTGACCCGGCTCTCCACACTTGAAGCATGTTACCACAGTGGGGCATGGAGCAGCATTAGCAGCGGGGCCACCATAGGGCTTGGGCGGTGCAAATTGCTGGTTGGGACGAGGCGCCTCAAAGGATGGCCTCGGGGTGAATCTGGGTGGCAGTGCTGTGCTTGGAATCCACACCCGGCGCTTCTGAGCTCCAGAGCCGGATGAAGACCCAAAATCACGGGAGTGCTTGCGTGAAGCGTCATAATCAGTCTGGCCTGTCTCAGCACTGATAGCTTTATTGACCAACTTCTGAAAGGATGTGCACTCGTGCAGACAGAGATCACGGCGAAGCTCAGGGCTAAGTCCCTTGCAGAACCTTGCCTGCTTCTTGGCGTCAGTAGAAACCTCTTCAGGAGCATAGCGTGCCAGGTTCCCAAATTCTCGGCTATATGCATCCACAGTCAGCCTTCCTTGGGTGAAATTGCAGAACTCCTCCCTCTTGCGATCCATGAGACCTTCCGGAATGTGATGCTCACGGAAAGCCTCACTAAACTCAGCCCAGGTAGTGATTTGACCGACCGGGCGCATAGCTTCGTAGTTTTCCCACCAATGGCTAGCGGGGCCCTCGAGATGATAGGCAGCATAGGTAACCTTGTCGGCTTCGGCTACGTTGGCAGAACGTAGCTTGTGGGTGATGCTGCGAAGCCAATCATCCGCGTCGAGGGGCTCGACGGAATGGTTAAACTTTGGTGGGTACAGCTTGATAAAGTCGTTGATTGACACCAAGTCATTTCGTGGGTGGCGTGCAGTGTTCTGCTCAATCCGCTCCAGCAGGCGGTTGGTCTCACGCATGTTTCTTTCCGCCTCCAGCATCACTTCGGCCAGAGAAGGCGGGTGAGGCAGATTTTCTCCTCTAGCTGCACTGGCTTCCCCCCGCTCCGGAACAGCAGGGTTGCCGCGGGTGTTGACCATCCTAGGAGGAAACAAGACAACGGTTTAGACAAGGATGTCTCAAACTTAACAAGGAAGTGCAGAATGTAAAGGATAACACGGGATGCAGAGATGCTCATTCGTATGCCATGGTAATATAAAACTGCCATATATACACCAACGGTCATACCCGTCATACATAGTTTAGTACAAGCCCATGCTACAGTACAACTATGAAGGTAGATGTTACATCTCATCGGAGGCATTCCGAGTTCCTATACATTATTTGTCTACACCTCCGGAATCGATTACACGCCAAGTCATATTCCACAAGTCACGCAGGACAGTGGGGATACAACTACTACAATACTAGTGGTACTACTACTAACTCAGATAGCTCCGTAGTAGTCCTCATAGAAGTCACCTCCATAGCCTGGAAGTTCAATGTGATCATCCGAAAACAGACGGTCCTGAGGAGCCTGTGGACCATAGGGGCTAGGATGAGGTCTTGGACCAACAAACGGTGGCCTGCAGGGACCACGGGGTGGGGTGATACCTCCCACATCACGCCAATCCACCATGTCTGGAAGAGCTGATCTCACAGGATACATATCCCTTGTATCCATACATCCAGCTTGCACCGCAGGTGCAAACCGAGTCAAAGTGGCCCAATGATCAGCACGGGTATTAAAAAGCTCCAGCCTCAAGGCCCGATTCTCTCGGTCCTTATCTTCGAGCATCTCCGCGGTGGTACGAGTTAATGAGTCCTCCTGAGTGGAGTCAGCATAGATAGCCTGAAGATATCCTTGCGCTCCCGGAAGTGAAGCTGGCATGTAACGGAAGTCAGTGTTCCGAAGCAGGCCGGTCTGGACTCGCAAGATGGTCATCATGGAGTAGGCAGCATCCTGCACAGCCATCTCAACGGTAACTCCGAGTCCATAGGAACAGTGAAGGGGCTCGGTAGATCCAGGATAGGAAGGAAATATCCTGACGGTGCAGAAATACTGGCTTTGATTAAAGTCGCGGAACTGCTCTTCAACAGTGTATTCGGGATACCAACGGTATCCTGTCTCGATCATGACCCGGACTAACATAGCAGTATGACCGGGCACGTCGAGGCACCTGGTCAGGCGAACCAGTTGGTTTTGAGGACGGTTGGCCATCTGAAAGCACAACTACAAGACAAATACATCAGAATTCCTAGGGAAAATTGGACAGCATAACGGTTGTAAATGCTCAGAAAAAGATTTGATACATCCACAACAGTTCACAATACCGCTCAACGGCATCATATCAAGGTTCTGGTTCAAATAGCAACATGCTAAAATAGTAGAAACTGGACTGGGACTCGTAGCAATAATCCTATAAACTACTACTGATTAGTAACAGGTGAACCTGATAGAAGAAGAGAGCCTAGTCCTTAACCCACGTTGAATGAGAAGGGAATGACTCAGATCAGAGGCATAGGGTAAAGGAGTAAAAGAACCATACGTTCCCTCCCACAATCAATTCCCTTACATATAACTAAAGCATTTCTAGACTCGACATCGACCAGTTTGGCTCAACGAACCTACAGGCAGTCCGGCTCTGATACCAACGCTGTCAGGACCCCAATTCTAAGCCACATCGATCTAGCCGGTAACACCTCATATCACTTTGCGGCCTCACGCACGGTATCCCACGGGTGTCGCCTTAATATGGCCCGGGACCGTTTGCGCCTTTTGGCTCGCGTATATGACAATGTCGCTAGCATCCATATGACCGAGAACCCGGGCCGACATGGCTAGTCGTGAACCCAAAGCGGCACAGACCTATGGAGACAGGCATACGTGAATCACATCGAACATGTCGGTCATCAACGAGTGATTCCGGGCTGTAGCACTGGGCTAACAGGACTCCGGGGATCCCGGGCTGTAGCAGGTTAGACAGGACTCCGGAGATCACCGCGTGACATTTCCCCAAAGGGACAGACATAGGGACGAAGTGAAACACATGCCGGCCAGTCAGGTGTCCTGAACAGTAGTGCTGGGCTAGCAGGACTCCGGTGAACCGGGCTGTAGTGGACTACTATGGCTCGAGGAACACTAGACTACATTTCTCCATAAGAAAGGCTGCGAAGGACAAACAACTAGATTGTCGGATCCCACTCATACCAAGCATTTCAATCATACACACAATATGCCCGATATGAGTACATACAACATGGCATCACGACAAAACTCTACAACTCAAGTACTTTATTTAAAGGCTCCAGGGAGCCATACATAACATATTCATACAGATAGGGGTCACATGACCCGACACTCAAGTCATACAGTCATACAAGCACATGCGGAAGCAACTAGTCTGAGTACAGACTCTAGAAAGAAAGAAGGCTTCTCGAAGCCTGTCTATCTACATAGGGCCCTCCATGGCCTGGATCACCACCTGGGTGGCTAGTCACTCGTCGACGTCAAGTTCTACGTAAAACCCATCGGAGGGGGCAGTGTTGTCGTCTGAAAACAATAAATAAGCAAACATGAGTACAAAGGTACTTAGCAAGTCTTACATCAGAACCTACTATACATGCTCATTCTCAAGAAGGTGGTGGGGTTTATGCAGCAAGCCAGCTTTGACTCTTGGCTAAGCTATCCTACGGAACCTCTTTAGTAAAATAGTTTTCGCACACGAGTCCACTACTCACCAACACAATACTCCACCGTGGATCCTCCCTCGTATCCTACGAGAGGGCCATCCTCGGTACTCACACTTATCTTGAGTCTTTTAGTAGTATCCATTAACTTGTCTATGAACTGTATAGGCAACCAAGTAGTCCTTTACCGCGGACGCGGCTATTCGAATAGTTTTATACCCTGCAGGGGTGTACTTCGTCACACATGTTTCCACCACTTAGCGTCTGCACACGAAATGTGCTCGGCAGACTTCAAGCGAAAACCGGCGTGGGTGTAGACCATGACCTGACTAACCTCACAAGTCTCTAGTCCAGGGTCATCGCCTATTCAGGTTCCATCCGCAAGGAAATCCGGCCGGGGTGTCCTCAACGGCCCCGAACGATGTGAACAGGGTTCCCGAGACACCAAACGGGTGACTCGGTACACCGTGCCACGGTGTATCTACCGCATCATAGCCCACCCCTAGGGTCAGCGCTATGCACGGCCGCCAACACATATCCTACAAACACCAGAAACTAGTTGCAACTCCTGGACTGAGGCGAGAGAGGTCAGTAAGTCGAGCGGGGTCATGTTTCAGGGCCCAATGTGTGGTAGTAGCTGAATCTTAAATTACGCATACAGAACTCAGCTCTTAGGGACGGCTTCAATGAAACAACCCACCATGTACTCCTACATGGCCTCTCATCGATACCTTTACCAAAACATGTTCAACACATCCCACATATCACTGACACAAGCATTTCACTCTAGCCCATCACCCAGATGAACCAGACCTGACTCAACTCTAAGCATAGCAGGCATAGCAAGGTGGGAATCACAAAACATGGCTCAATCAACTCCTACACATGCTAGTGGGTTTCATCTAGTTACTGTGGCAACGACAGGTCATGCAGAGGATAAGGGTTCAACTACCATAGCACACATCAGTTTGAATCGTGTTGTCTTAATGCAGTAAACAAGAGCAGGAGCGAGAACATGGGTTGTATCGGAATGATCAATGGTTGCTTGCCTGATGGAGTGGTAACGGGATACTGCCCTTCAGTTGGATACTTGTGAATATCCTCGGAGGCAGAACCTACCACAAAGAACACAACCGAGCTCAATCAACACATGACGATATGCAACAATATGATGCATGCTATGACATGGTAATATGAATGTGTTTTGGCCTAATGCAAGCTAAAACAGAAAGGGGTGAACTCATTTGAATCCAAGATTCAAATATTAGCTCATTAATTATTGCATTTATAGGGCTTTTCATTATTCTGCTTAAACAGTAGGGTAAACTTGTTTTTTCATGCATGAAACCATTACAGATGGATAGATTGAATTTTTCTGATAATTTTTCATATATAATTTGTCTCATTTGGAGTTATGGTTGAATTTCTATGAATTTTCGAAGTTTAGGCAATTTTCTGGAATTTTCTATATAAAATTAAATCCAGAAAAGAGTTACTGCTTCAGTCTTGCGTCAGCATGACGCCAGCAAGTCAAAGGCACGGCCAGGTCAAACCCGACCAGTGGGGTCCACTGGTCAGTGACCCTAGCTGGTTTCTGTGGCTGACGTGTGGGACCAGGTCAACGGTGACGTGGCAAAGTCAAAATGACAGGTGGGGCCCTTGTGAGACCGGTGCTAATCTAATAGAGTAGTTAACTAACTAATTAGGCACTAGGGCCCACATGGCAGTGGCTCTAGAGGGGTTGGTTAGTGGGTTAATTAACCGCTAATGACGGCGACGTCGGCTACCGGCGTTTAGCCGCCGGCGACCTCAGATCGCGGCGGCGTCCGCGTCGGGATTGCGCTACAGGGCTCGGTTCGACGCGCTGGAGGCACCAGAGGGATGCCCATCCTCGCGTGCATCCAGGGGATCACGCGGGAGGCTGCGGGGTGGCCGGAGCTGACGGCGGCGAGCTCTTTTGCGGCCGCCGGAGTTCGGGCGGAGAGGGAAAGAGGGCTACGGTGCACGGCGGGATGAGGGAGTGCGTGCGTTAGGCTCCTGGGGACGCGCTGAATGCGGTGGTGCGGTCGGATGCGTGCTTGCATGGCCATAGCCACGACGGCGTCGAGGCTCAGCGGCGGCGAGCTTCGGGTGCTCGCGGGGCAGCAACTACGGGGCGAAAACGACGGCGTGGTTAAGGGGAAAAGGATCGGGAGCTCACAGCGGTGCCGTAGGGATGGCTAGCGGGCTCGGGGACGTCCTTGATGGCGTGAATCGACGGTGAGGGGCTCGGGTGCCCGAGGTTGAAGATGACCACGACGGCGAGGAAACAGGGCCTCCCGGCGTCTTCTAGCTCGATTGGGAGGACGAGGAGGCTTCGGGGGTGCTTCTGGACTCGGCGGGAGGGTGAGGGGAGCACGGAGGCTGCGCCTACGGCGTACGGCGGTGACGAGCTCCGCTCGGTGGAAGAGAGCGGGAGCCAGAGGGGGGAATGGGGACGAGAGAGTGAGCGAGAGGGGTTCCAGGGGCTGCGTGGCGCTCGTCTAGAGGGGTCGAGAAGCAGGAGGTGGCCAGGCAGGGTGGAGGTGGCGCGCGCGCGTGCCGGCGGGCGTCGAGCACACGCCCTGTCCTTCTGTCCGAGGAGGGAGACGACAGGGGGCAGCGGTGGTGGGCTGGGCCGCCAGCTGGAGTTGGGCCAGGTAGGGTCCTGGTAAGTGGCCCAGTGGCCTTCCCTCGTTTATTATTTCTGTTTTCTATTTCTGTTATTTTGTTTTGATTTAGTTTAAATACTAAATCATTTTATAAAATCCTGAAAATATTCATGGACACTTGCTGAATTATTTCAGTGGCCCAAAAAATAGTTCCAACATTATTTGAGCATTTGAATTATTTAATAGCATTTAAATGCCCAAATTCAAATAATTATGAATTAAATCAGTGACCTTCTGTTGACCTAGAAAAATGTGCACCTATTTTCCCAAAGGTTCTAACCCAAGGCAAAAAGGGTGAGCATTTTAGAAGGGCATTTCAGGTTCATTGAATTCATTTTTAGTAAACCCTAGTTGATTTCAGGGGGGGTGCTGGGGGTTCTGCTTTCCCCATTTCAAGTTTCTGATGAAAGTAAACATGATGCACACTCTAATGCATGGTCTAGCTAGGGTGTGACACTAGGGTTACACAGGGTCGGTTACAAAGAATGTAATCCACATGTTCGTTCGCCAAGCATCCCTTCGCCGCAAGGAGAATCCCATCTAGACACGGGTACAGTCTTCGGTCTTTGTATCATCACAGCCCATCAGTATGGCCCATGGTTAATAGGCCGGATGTCCGAGGACCCCTTAGTACAGGACTCCCTCAGTAGCCCCTGAACCTGGCTTCAATGACAAGGTATCCGGCGCGTAGAGCGGTCTTCGGCAATCCAAGGCGGGTTCCTCCTTCCGAACTCCAAGATAGTCTTCGGACGAAACAAACATGTCCGGATCTGCAACACACAGCCATAGAGAGTATAGTATTTCATGAATCCAGTCTGCTGACAACTTTAGTAATGTGACATCACGCTTTCCCGGTCATTATTTAGAAGCGTTTCCTGTCCTGTTGTTCCATGTTTCGAGGCGTGGTTTTTATTGGCATGTCTTGTCGAAGCAAAGATCGTGTCCCCTTATTGCAGGATTTTCATCAATACGAGCATGGGTAACCCGACCGTCCTGCAGGAAAGATTCCTTAGGAATAGGCAGGTTCTTAGGCTTAGGAGGAGGCGTTCAATACCCGCTGCCTTTATAAAGGAACCATGGGTCGCCTTTCTTACGCCAAACTTCTCCTCGGCCTCCCCAACCTCGAGTTCTAGCACCCAAGGTTCGACTTCATTGCTTCAAGCCTCCCCATCATGTCCGGACCCAGCCCTCAAGGTCGATGGATAGATTCCTCCGTTACAGAGGAGGATATTGGAAAGCTTTGGGCGGCCAGATACTTGACCGCGGAGATACACCACAGGCTTCCTGCTCAAGGACAAGTTATTCTGACCCCCAGATCTGGCGAGAGGGTCGTATTCATCTCCCACTTCCTCCGAGGTCTAGGGTTTTCTCTTCACCCCTTCGTCCGGGGGCTAATGTTTTATTACAGACTAGATTTTCATGATCTAGCTCCGGACTCCTTCCTCCATGTCTCGGTGTTTGTCATCATATGCGAGGCCTTCCTCCGAATCCTCCCACACTTCGGCTTATGGCTAAAGAACTTTAGTGTGAAGCCAATGGTAATTGACGGGGAACAGGCAGAGTGCAGTCGTGCTGTAGTGAGCAAACTAAACAAACTCCTTGGCCAAAAGGCTCTTTCACCGAAACCTCCAACCAATGGCAGCGAGAGTGGTTTTATGTCACGGAACTCGGTAGTACCAAGTGGGCAGCCATACCTGCGTTCCGTTCCAGCCCTATGCCATAGCTTGCATCATGGATTAACAAGGGGCTAGACTGGGGATTAGTTGATGAAGTGTAGACTCTACAGAGCCGCATCCGAAACCTCCTTGAGAGAGACATCGATCTTGTCAACGTGATTCAAGTGATGCTAGTTCGCAGAATCCTGCCATGCCAGCGCAGGTCTCGCCGTATGTGGGAGCTTAATCCAGAAGGATCATGAACCCTGCAACACTTCTTTGACACTACGCACGAAGGGATGTGGAAGTTGTTTTTCAGGAAGCGAAAACATTGGCCGAACACTACTGAGGACGCTGGCCTTAACTGCAACCATCTAGATACCCCGGTAAGCACTCGTCTCCCGAACACTTTGTAATTACGCATACCGTAATATGGTACTGAGAAACCTATCTTCTTCCAGGGCTGGATAAAGAAAGCGGAACTAATTATGTGTTCGGCCCCTCTTCCCGATGGCCCAGCAAATCCTGTTCTAACAAGCATGCTGGCCCTGGCACCATACCAGATGCCTACGAAGGAGGGCAAGGCAGAGAGTGGGAGGACCAAAATGGCCCCTATCCCAAGGGTTCATCAGACATTGTGTCCAAAGGAATCAAAATTCCCTCATCCGAAGACAAAAGTGAAGGGGGGCACTGTCTCCTCCCCTCATGGGAATAATGGGCCGCCTCCGAAGATTTGGAGAAACAAGCTCCTAAGCGAGGCAAGATGGCTTTGTTGGGTGCCTCGGGCTTGGAGGGCGTCGAAGCACAGTCTCATGACGAGGACAAGCCTCAGGCCAAATCGTAAGTTAACAAGGATATTTTAAACATATCCCGTTCTTTTCTTGTAATGCCTGGAATATATGTTTTTTCCAGCTCGGCACGCAGTCTTCTACAACAATCCTCTTCTTCGGGGGACCTTCTCCCTGAGATGATGGAAAGCGAGACGCCTCCACCGGTTTCTTCGCACAATAGGGCAGACGACTTCGAGGTGTCGTCGCGGAGGGTCCCCCCCAACCAACAGGTGGTGCAAGGGATGATGAAGACATTACCCGGAGGGGATACTTCGGTGGCCCAGGGTCCGAGAACCAATAGTGAAGGCCCCGAACAATCCGGTATACAGCCGGATATGAATAAACGAATCCCTTCAAAGGGTGGCCGTACTCCTATGGCAGCCTCCGGAGACCCAGAGGCGCCGAATATCTTGACGAACATGCTGGGACAGGTGTCCGTCTCAGAGGAACATCGTACCTTGATGGGCACGGTGGTTAAAAAGGTCCTGTCCGCAATGAGCGGATTGAATGAGGCCTTTGTGAGCCTAGTAAGAGGCTTCGAGGTTTGTACTGTAATATGTGCAATTATGTTTTATTCGTGAAATACACTTGTGTATAGATAGTAGCCCCTAGGACTCTGATAGGCTTCCCGAGGGAGGCGATCAGAGGATCAAAAGATATGCCCAGGAAATAATATGATTAATTGGAACACAGGCTGTGACCTCGCCGGAAACTGCCCGGACTATAGAGGTTGCAGATTTACAACACAAGATTGATGAGGCAGATAATGATACCGCGCTTATCAATAGGCGTCTTGACAAGTCGCAAGGTATGTATTTAGAGCAATGCTTACATATACATGTTTGTAATATAAGCATGATGCTGAAAGTTGCATACTGGAATATGCATGGCTGCAGATGGTGCCGCCGCCATTGACATTCTTCAGGCGGAGCTCGCCCGGGCCAAGGAGCAGGCCCGGTTTAGTAATGCGGCTGCCGAAAAGCCATCAGCCGAGTTGAAGGCCGAACAAGCTGCTCGGCACCAAGACGAGGAGAAAATATCCACGATGGCGCTTGAACTGAAAAAATGCTACTAGCCGCTATGAATTCCTAGAGAAGGAGAATAAAGCCAAAACGGCAGAGCTTGACAAGGCCTTGTGAGAGGCGAATGAAGCGCGGTCCGAATCTAGAGCGGCCCGTGAGGAGATCTGGCAAGCTGGGGAGATTGCGGCTAGTAAGCCCTTTTTGCTACAGACTAAGTTTGGAGATCTGAACTATACTCAGCTTAACCAAACATGGAGTTCCCCAGATGAGTTTTTAGACTTGCTGAAGAGTTCTTCCGATGCGGTGCAGTTTTAGCAAGCGCAAGAGGGGTATGCAACGGAGAGCTTTTCTGGTCATAGTTCGGCGTATCAAAACACCC
The DNA here is from genome assembly GCA_034509565.1 of Triticum monococcum. Lineage (NCBI taxonomy): Eukaryota > Viridiplantae > Streptophyta > Magnoliopsida > Poales > Poaceae > Triticum > Triticum monococcum. The sequence continues at coordinate 394,886,534 of CM067845.1, read as the reverse complement.
TCTGCTGCTGAATAAACAGATGTCCCAATGGGCCGAGCTTCACAGGATGTCCGATGCTGCCATGAAGAACGTCATACTTCAGCTGTGGCCGACTGAGCTGAATCCGAATAGCTATTTTGGCTTGGTGCGGGGGCTTACTAATGCGGTGCCACGTATCACGCGGTGAAGCGGTCGACCTGCATTGAAGGTGCACGGATGGCCTTTGCGTGAGTCAAGACATACTAGGGGAAGATGAAGGCCGTTGATGTTGCGGCGCAGGGTCCACCCTAGGTCAAGGACCATCATGCACCTGAGCATTACTTTGAGGACGTCTTAGAGGCTGCCCACTTCATAGAGGGTCAATGTTCGAAAGGCATAATATTCGAGTGAATTCTTTACGAATTGTAAAAGATAATTGTTATAATCAGTCTATATTTTGATTTTGCCTAAAGGCTTTTTGTTCCTCCTGTGCGGCCATTTGTATTTGATCTGAAAGTTTTCCAGTCATCGGCTTCAGCCCCCTCGTAGGAAGTACGGGGGTGTTTGAAAAAGCATCTGATCACTCTTGACCCAACGTCTTGGTCCGTGAATGAGGTGTCAATGCGGCGAACCAGGCAACCAAACTATAGGGCGTTAACACTTTCACTTAGCCATAGGAGTTTTATGGTGGGTCTACGACATAGCCCCTGGTATCTATGCGGCTTATTCATACGATGCATTTACATATTTGACCGGAAAGAGGCCCTTCATGTGACACAGAGGAATCGCTAAAGATTCCGATAAGTCATCGAGTGGTTGACCAGCTCTCGCCGCATCATGATCATCAATTTTCGGCTTTCTCTACTGAGGTGCTTGACCAGGTGAACCGGAAGCACAATCGTAGTAGTTCTCCCTTTACTACCCTAGCCGATAGAGTGGAACGTAGGATAGCAAGCACAGGAGCCGGGCAACCCAACTATTAACCCAAGACATGATTCGGAGCTGATGCATATAAGGCCAAACTCGCGACGCCGAAGTATGCTATATAGCTGTTCGAACTTGTCGTCAACTCCCTTGTTCCCATACCAAGCCCCTGGCAAGTTATGCCGAGGAGTATGTCTGAAACAACCATAGGGGCAAAACTCGGTCCTTTAGAAAAGAATGGATTATTTTTACTGGGATCTAAGTGATGTGCCAATCGTGTATATAGATAACAAAGCTGCAACCCCGGCTATTTGATATGCCAGGGGTCGAAGGCGGAGGAAAAGGCACTTTACAGGCTCGAAATAGAGAGTGCGGTCTACAAAAAGTAATTTTGGACCTCCTGTCGCACGTCTGCGCCGCCTGTCCTCGGTGAGGGGACTCCTTAATGGAAATAGCCCCGTAGGTGAGTGTATCAATCCGAACTTCGATGGAGTTGGTTTTGGATGTTCCTCCTTTGCGCCACCTATTTTTAAGGGATAAATAAAATGGAAAGTAGATAGAAATGTTATGGGAGTGCTTGTAGTCTTGTCCGTATTGTGCTTCCGCCGATGCCCATGGTATCTTAAGTGCGTAGTTATGTATGCGCGGTACAGATTGAGCGGGTATATGAGGTGGGCAGTGGAAGCCGAACTACTATTTCTGCTCCGGGATTGATCGATCCTTAGGGAGAAATTGCTTTTGATCCCCGGTATTTTGTTGGTGAACCTCTCTGTCATCCCTATCGCCTGGCGGCCTCCTCCCCTTGTGTTCGGCATTGAGCTTGCCGGCCTGCTTGAAGACCCAACAGCTTCTGTTGGTATGATTAGCAGGTTTATCGGGGTGCCCGTGAATCTGGCAGGGTCAGTCCAATATCCTGTCTAGGTTGGATGGTCCGTCTCGGTTCGCCTTGAATGGATTTTTCCGTTGACCGAGTCTAGGATTGCTGAATCCGTCGTTGACCGTTGTGTCGCATGATCTTTCATTATCATTGCGACTGTTGTGTTTGCTTCATCGTGGCTTCCCATTGCCGTCTCAGATTTCAAAAGTGCCCGAGTCGCCGGCGCTATTGCTTCTACGAGCAAGCCAGCTGTCTTCTCCCACGCAAAAGTGAGTCATTAGAGCGGTAAGGGCTGTAGTGGATTTAGGTCCTTCTTGACCGAGGTGGCGTGCAAGCCATTCATCCCGGACGCTGTGTTTGAAGGCCACAAGGGCTTCCACGTCCGGATAGTTGATGATTTGGTTCTTTTTAACTAAGAACATAGTCCAGAGCTTCCTAGCTGACTCTCCGGGCTACGGGACAATGTGACTTAAGTCATCGGCGTCTAGTGGCCGGACATATATTCCTTGGAAGTTGTCGCGAAAGGCGTCTTCCAAATCTTCCCAGTTGCCAATAGAATTTTCCGGCAGACTGTTTAACCAACACCGAGCTGGTCCTTTGAGTTTTAGTGGTAGGTATTTGATGGCATGAAGGTCATCTCCACGAGCCAAGTGGATATGGAGGAGGAAGTCCTCGATCCATACCGCGGGATCCGTTGTTCCGTCATATGATTTTATATTCATGAGTTTGAACTCGTCTAGGAATTCATGCTCCATTACTTCGTCTATGAAGCAAAGAGGGTGTGCGGCGCCTCTATGTTGGGCCACACTGCGACGTACCTCTGATGGAGTCCATTTGCGGTTTTCGGCCCGGGCGTGGCTAGGTTTGTCACGTCCGAATAGGTAGCCGTCGTCGCGTGTCGAGGCACGTCCTCGCGATCCGTAGATCAATCTTGCGTATCCTGCTCTACTGTCCAAGTCCTGTCGAAAGTCATATGTACAACCCCGAGCGGTTTTATTCTTACCTTTACGACGAGGTGGGGTGGTCTGGTGTTCGGCTTGAGTTGCCGCTTTATCTGGACCAAGTTGTGGTCGACCTGCTGCATTGTGCGATGATGGTACGGGCTCTAGCACCTTGTCATCGAACTGAGGTAGCAATCTACGCTTCGGTAGATTTTGGCTGGGCCACTAAGGCCGTATTCTTCGGCGACCAGGACTTCGGTCCATCTATCATTGAGCAGATCATGGTCCGCTTGAAGCTGCAGCTGCTTCTTTTTCAGGCTCTTTGCAGTGGTTATTAGCCGGCGTTTGAAGCGCTCCTGCTCGAGAGGTTTCTCAGGCACGATGGAATCCTCGTTGCCGAGGCTCTCCTCCTCCTTGGAGAGCGGAAGATAATTACTGTCCTCTGAGTCTCCGTGTATGGCCTGTTCATCAGGGCCAACTTGCCCATTTTCCTATTTCCCCTGTTCGGAGGTTACCTTGATGGGGTCTTCATTATTTTTGGCATTGTCCGGAGTATTATTTTTTCCGGTACCCGTACTGCAGTCTTTGGAGCGACGTTACTTAGAGCAGCGTCGAGGAAGCTGGCGCTTGGGCTGTCTCTCAGGAGGTTTATCCTCAACTGGATCCTATTTTTCATCGTTGTTAGTTTTTTCAGGCGTGTCCACCATGTATACGTCGTAGAAAGAAGTGGCCGCCCGTCGTCTAGTAAATGGCGGGTTTTGGCCTTGCTCCTTGTCGGCATCGTCGTCCATACTGGCGATGTCTTCGGAGCCATGGTCAGGCATGTCGGTTAAATCCTCGACAGTGGCTATGAAGTGGGTGGAGGGTGGGAAGCAAAATTCCCCATCATTAGCCTCGAGAGTTTGAACCATACATAGTTTGGCTATGAGTCCCCCGCCAAGGACAAGTTCTTTAATGTGTTCAGCACATCGCCCAAGGGCGAGTGCTGGAAGATGTCTATGGCGCTGAACTCGAAGATTGATAAGTGATCAAGTTCCGTATCCGCGGACTCACACGGTTCGGAACTTATACCCGAGAAGAGTCCGGAGTTCCGGTGACATGAGTATTGCATGCGGTTAAGTCCATGTGCGGCTCCAACGCTGGGAATATGTGACCTCTGTGGTGGGTTTGAGCCTCCAATCCTTGGATGCCACAGCATGCTCTGGATATAAGGCCAGAGTGGTCACAGGAGCTATCTCCTGGATGCGGTCTGACGACAAATTTAGGTTATGTTCGTCAAGGTGACCAGGAGTGGTCACTGCGGTCTCGAATCCGGCGAAGATCAAATCTCCATGGGTGCCCGCAACGTAATTTAAGCTCCCAAATCTGACTTGATGGCCAGGGGCGTAGCTATTGATCTGCTCCAGGTGGCCAATCGAGTTGGCGCGCAGCGCGAAGCCGCCGAACACGAAGATCTATCCAGGGAGGAAGGTTTCTCCTTGGACAACGTCACTATCGACAATTGAAGGGGCCATCGAGCCTTTCTTTGATGACACAGTGGAATTTTCAATGGAAGCACCAATGTCGGTGTCAAAAACCGGCGGATCTCAGGTAGGGGGTCCCGAACTATGCGTCTAAGGTCGATGGTAACAGGAGACAGGGGACACGATGTTTACCCAAGTCCGGGCCCTCTCTATGGACGTAATACCCTACGTCCTGCTTGGTTGATATTGATGAATACAAGTATTACAAGAGTTGATCTACCTCGAGATCGTAATGGCTAAACCCTAGAAGTCTAGCATGTATGACTATGGTAATGCGTATCTCTCTCTCCGGACTAAGTCCTGCGGTTTATATAGACACCGGGGGGGTCTAGGGTTACACAGGGTTGGTTACAAAGAAAGGAATCTACATGTTTGGTCACCAAGCTTGCCCTCCACGCCAAGGAGAATCCCATCCATACACGGGTACAGTCTTCGGTCTTCGTATCTTCACAGCCCATCAGTCCGGCCCATGGTTAACAGGCCGGACGTCCGAGGACCCCATAGTCCAGGACTCCCTCAACCATCCCCACACCAGCCTCCTCCGTCCGCCACCCCATCCATCGCCGTTGTCCTCCACCCCATCCATCTCCAACGTCCTCCACCATGCCGGAGCGCCTACCAAGACCGCGTCGTCCACCGCTAGATAGAGATGGACGTTTCTCATCCACGGCGACGGACCAAGATCCTTGCATCGCGTTCTCTCGCTTCATCTGCGCCGTCGTCCTCTTTGCCGGGGCCGCTCACATGACCTTCTCTTCCACCGCAACGGGACTTATCCCCCAATGCACCCATCTACCATCGCAGATCTGCTTCAACACCACCGATAGCCATCACACCCCCGATGCCTACACGATACCGCAAGAGAGGTGGTACTTCATATCTCCTCAACTTTTTGATCTCAACCAGAAAATAGATTATAACTTGGTTACTCTACTTTCTTTTCAGCTCTTAGAATTTAGTTCTTAGTTCGAAGCAAACAATGGATGCTAAATATCATTTCTCCGGTTTGCAGCTTTAAATCTGTCATGCCAAAGTCATAATATGGTTTAATTGATCATGCTTAGGGTTTAATTGATCATGTTGGTTCCGTGATGGTTTCTTTAATAGAAATCAGAGGGGAAACCCTCTTTTTCTTAAAAAATGCTTAGGGTTTCCCCCTTTTATGATTACTATACGATCAGAATACGTGCTTCGTGTCATAATAGCACTGCTCCACCCATCAAGCTAAACAAGCTTAGTTATTCAAATATGAATATGATATTATTAAAATAGAGTCATTTAATTGGTTAGCTAAATGTTCCTAATTTAGTTTTGAAAATGCATGTTTGCTGCTCGGGTGTGTATCTCTATAGGCACTCGCCCACCCTGGGATTTTGGGTCATCCCAGGCCCCGATTCCCCTCTATTTTGCTGCGCGCTTCCGATCTCTACTCGCCCCCACCCGCTTGCCTCGCCGGCGACTTGCCGTCCCCGGACGGCATGACTCTAGGAGGAGACTCCGGACTAGCAGGAGGTCAGGAGCCGCTCGCCCTACAGCATCACCGCTGCCTGGGCGCCCCGCCGTGCCTACCTTCATAGTCCGTTCAGGGCTCAGGCGTGCAGCACCCACTAAGCCAACCCAATTTATCCTAAGGTACGTACTCAACACTCAGCACTTCAGCAGCCACTTCTCGTCACCCATTTTCTAATTGATTGATTACTCATTAGGCAGGACTGCCATTAGGGTTTGTTGTGTGCTGAGTGGTACCTACACTTAATGGTTTAGATGTATTTCAGTAATCTTTAGTACCTGTAAAGTTCATAGGGTTTCAAAATTTTGGCCCTAGGAATAGACACTAGTCATTTTGGATTGTTGGTCGTAGTGACACTGACCCAGATTACTACTACAGGCCTGGTTTGTGGACCATTTTACTTGTCTTTCTTACTCATTCGATATGATATCCAATTATTCACGTCGATTAGTTGCAAACAGTAAGTGCTAAGACAAACTTCTTGATTCAGATTTTGGATGGTCTCTTACTGCAGTTACAATTGTGCATACTTGTCCCAATGAGTTCATAAGTAAATGATTGGTTCACTACATCTATGCTTTCCTTCCCATATTTGTTGTCAATATTGTTTTAGGGTGGACCACCCTGTTTCAAAATACTGGAACCGTAGACATGAGTGAATAGTATTTATCTGTGTGATCTCTTCCATCATGTGTGGGCAATGAACACTGCATTGTAATGTGCTTCCCATATTTGTTGTCAAGAAAGTGTCATTTCCATCTTTTACATAGGCTACGATCTTTTACATGGAATACAATCTGCCTACTTGCTTTGTGTCGCACTACCAACACTCCATCCTTGAAGCTAAACATTATGCCACTCATAATTCCTTGGTTTATTTGTTCAAATATGAATTTGATATGATTCTAATGTTCCTACTTCGGTTTTGAAATGTGTGTCTGCCTGTTATAGAGACATAAGGGGTTTGTATTTCTGTGTGTCGTCTGGTCAGCACGGTTGGGGGTGAACTTTGCATATGCAAGGGTTTATAGGGAGACACTCTTCGAGTTGAATCCGCAATGCATTCCATGGATAATATGACTACTTTTTATGTTTTCATGAATCTCAGATTCTGAACGGCATCATAATGATTATGAGCTTGCGTGCATGAAAAGAATAAGGCAAAACAATGCCATGGCTGTCAAACTTGGCATTAAGGGACTAAAATCAAGTCTGGATGCAATGCAATGCAAACACTCTCCACCTACAGATTCATGCTCAGAATATGATCCTAACAGTTATTCTGAGCTAGAGGGAGACCTAAGTCAATGTAGGACCCTAGCGGAGGAGTCAGAGGCAGATGCCCTATCTTATTCACCCATCAAGGTTCTTTCTCTAACTTTCCACGGTTATATTGGTCGCACATATCTTGCAATAATGCTTTGCATTGCTTCTACTTTGGTGCACTGCCATTAGCGTAGTTTACACATCGTGTATGTGAATACGCCCTGCCTATCAATTTTCAGTACATATTCCATCTGCCATCATACCATATTTATCCATTCAAATGTTGTTCTTGTGTATTAGATGTTCAAAAGGAGAGGGTGATTCCTGATCGCGGAGGAGCACAAGCAATGTATTTGGAAAAGGTAGTGACACCTGATAAATCAAATAGCCAATTAGGTGTAGTTGCAATATCACCTGACCCACAAAACACCCCAACTCTAGCAGACTCTAGCCCTACTACACTAGTCATTTCTGATGCCCCAACTTAACAGACCCCAACTGCAGCAAACAGTATGATGATGCCAGTTGACATAGCACCAGATCTACCACGCAAATCCCCCATTCCAGCAAAGAGTACACCAAATCCAGTTGCCAAATCCCTTTTCAAACCAGAGAGAGCCCCAATTGCAGCAAATAGGACCCCTATTCCATTTCTTCCTAGTTTAGAAGACGAAGGTTATATTGTTGTCAGGAACTTTGTGCGCATCTTTCCTTCATGGAAAGATTATAACGCAGACACAGAACAATTTCTAGTCTTCCTGCGCAACTTACGCGTAAGTAATGTACTAATGTTATTCATGGTAATTACTACATATGTTTCTGCTGATAGAAGACACAAGATTTCATTCTTTTACATAGGAGAGGACCAAACTAGATTGTCAAGACGAGCAAGGGTTGGTTGCGCTTTTTCAAACTATCGTTGATGAAGTATCGTTCCTACCTGAGGCAAGCGCACTTCGATGGAAAGCCTCTAAACGAAATTTCTTTAAAGTCTCTGGTGCTACATTTATCCGACAGTGACTGGAATAATCTTGTTACACATTGGTCTTTTCTACAGCGTAAGGTACTGTCTATGATATCACATCACAATTGGAACTACATTTCTGCATTTGCCTTAAAATCTCACTTGTACGAAAACTGTTAGGAGAAGAACATCCATTCTCAAGGGACCACAGAATCTCACAACTATACTGCACACTGCATTGCTCTTGCGAGTACCTCTTGCCCTGTATGACTATACTTACTTTCATAGCTTTTTGATTATGTAGCAGCACTGCACATGTTAGCCTCGTTATCGCCCATTTGGTGGACATTATAAGATCCGTATGGACTCTTACATAAATTTAGAATCAACCCAATGCTTTTGAAGAGGTTTAGCTCTGCATTCCTCTTGTAAGGACTGAACATTGTATATCACTGTACTTACATTAATAGCTACTCCCTCTGTCCCATAATATAAGAATATTTTGTATAGTACACCAATGTTCAAAACACTCTTGTATTATTGGAAGAGGGATTAGTTCATTGTGTAGCATTCTGCATTTTATCCCCCTCGCCCACCATTTACTAAAAGATATCAGATCTATATTTAATCTTACCAAAAAGTTGAATACACAGACAATGCCAGTGCAAAAGTGTAGCCCAATGGTCTTGTCAGTACATTTTGTCCTGTAACGCTTGTACTTCCAGGGATTGGTAGTTGATTACGTAGCATGAATCTTCATCTTATCTTCATTATCCTCTACCCCTTCCAGTATTATCATATCTATATTTACTCTCTACAAAATGTAGAGTACATGCAATGCTTATGAAGAAGATTCTATGCTAAAATTCTTGAGGTATTCTTCCCTTGACATGGAGAAGGGCATTATAAAGTCGGTGTTAACTGTTAATGTAAGTCAGTCCTTCTAAAGCCTTTATCCTCAACTGCTATTTAATTTGCTCATACTCCCTATCGTTTACTGATGTTTAGTTTGCTGTTTCTATCAAAATGCATGTTCGCAAGAACCGTAAGTTCCAAGTTTTACTTGTAAAACCAAATTCCTTATTCATACCATGCACATTACTCAATACTCCCTATATGTAAGCTTGTTTTTGTGGATCTATAATCCAGTGTGTGGTGAAGTAGCCCACGTTTGCACCTTGTCATCTTCTGTTTTATCTTACTGATGTGGCTGATGATATGAACAACATGCAATGCACATTAACCAAAATAGATACAATGATTGTCTTTGCCCTTCATCTATGCTTGTTATGTTGACATGGTAATCCAGTAGTGTGGTGAAGCTCCCCGCATTATGAACAATGCCAGATCATTCTATTGATATTTTGAAATTACTCTTTGTTTTCTAATTTGAAATTGGATGGAATTGACAGCACCGTTACCATCTTTGTTTATACACGTGGAAAACCTGTCATCTCTCTGCTTGTTTTAGGGTGATATGCCTGATGGCATGCACAAGTCTGCTGAAGGCTGTGAGACAAACCCAACATATGTTGCAGCAAAGAAGGAAATACATCTTGAAGATAGCGAGACAACCCCAAAGTCTTGTCTTGATGCAGTGTTCAAGTTACTTGAGACTAGCAGTCAGACAAGCTCACATAATTCATTGTCTGAATCAGTTCGACTTCTTCAGTCCCAAGTTCTAGCAGAAAGGCATTCTGCAACTCAACTTCGACTTGAAGTCCTATCTCTAAGAAAGATTGCGGAGAACACCAATGAGAACCTCATTGCTAAACAGCTACACCTAGAAGCTATGACCGACATGCTAGGCCGGTCTCACCGCCTTGCTCAGCAGCTTGCGCAGCAGTTCCCGCACAAGTCTAAGCTTTCTTGAACTGTCTTGGAAGTGGTCTCGGTTCAGTATTATTTTGTTACGCTGCAATGGTGCCCAGTTTTTGTAATATGCTTCTTCGTTGCGCTTTATGATCACTGGTGGCGAACTTTGATGCCCAGTGGATGTAATATACCATAAATCCGTTATTGTATAGTGTAGGTTAATTCTAAGTTACTATTGAAAGTGTGTTATATCGACTAGAGGGGGGGTGAATAGGCGATTTTTATGAAAGTCTTCAAAACGTGGAAGTTTCGAAGACAAACGATAGAATTAAACCTATTACCATGCAGTGGAAGGTAGACTACACTAGGTAAACCATAGTCATGTATTCAATGAAGTGAAAGCACAATGACTAACAGCAGCTAGGTAGTAAGGATCAGGTAGGAAGATGTTAGGAAGCCAAACAGATCACACAGTCACTCAGTGAAGACAAAAGATAGTGCAAACATACAATGACTTCACAAGGAGTAACAGTAAGAAAAGAGAAGGGAAGGAAGAAACCAGTGACTCGTTGAAGACAATGATTTGTTGGACCAATTCCAGTTGTTGTGACAACTGTACGTCTGGTTAGGGCGGCTAGGTATTTAAACCTGAGGACACGCAATCCCGGACACCCAGTCCTGAACACGCAACTCAGGACACCCAGTCCTCACCGTATTCCCCATGAGCTAAGGTCACACAGACCTTGCCCAATCACTCTGGTAAGTCTTCAAGGTAGACTCCCAAACCTTCACAGACTTTGTTCACCAGCGATCCACAATGTCTCTTGGATGCTTAGAACGCGACGCCTAACCGGCTGGAGGATTCACAGTCCTCAAGTGTAATAAGTCTTCAGATCACACAGACAAGAAGACTTAAGTCATGCCTAATTCTCTTTGGCTCTGGGTGGTTAGGGCTTTTATCCTCGCAAGGAATTCTCTCTCAAAGGCTTCGAGGTGGGTTTCTCTCAAACGACAAAAGCCGTACTCTGAATCTGAGCAGCCAACCGTTTATGGTTGTAGGGGGTGGGCTATTTATAGCCACTAGGCAACCCGACCTGATTTGTCCGAAATGACCCTGGTTCACTAAGGAACTGACACATGTTCCAACGGTCTGATTTCAAACTCACGCGGCAGCTTTACTTGGGCTACAAGCAACGCTGACTTGTCCGACTCTGGACAAGATTCGCTCTCATAGTCTTCGCTCGAAGACATGGGTTTTGTTTAAGCATCACTTCAGTCATTTTGACTGGTTCTCTTGGACCCCACTTAACAGTACGGTGGTTCCTATGACTCAACGAAGAAGAAAAAGAACTAAGAAAGATCTAAGTCTTCGAGCTCCATAGGCTTCATGCGATGTGTTCTCTTGTCATAGTCTTCAATGTGAATATGTTCATATACCACCTTTGACATCAATGTCTTCATACATTTTTAGGGGTCATCTCTGGTAGGAAAACCGAATCAATGAGGGACTTCTACCTATGTTATGCTACAATTCTCACAAACACATTAGTCCCTCAACTAGGTTTGTCGTCAATACTCCAAAACCATCTAGGGGTGGCACTAGATGCACTTACAATTTCCCCCTTTTTGGTGATTGATGACAAACTAGTTGAAGTTTTCAATGGGGAATATAATATGTGAAATTGTAAAGAATAAGGAATTGTCTTCATAAGTTGCAAGGGCTCCCCCTGAAGATGTGCATATAAGTAATTTGCTTTTGGAATGCAAATGCACATGGCAGGTTGTGCTTGTGGAGATCCTCTTCAACTTATGATGGCAATCCACTATCATGTGAAGGTATGTGAAGATAATGACATGCATAATGGAAAATGGACGTCTGCAAAATGATCTAAGTGTAGAATTTATCATCGCACATGCGGAATTTATCATCGCATCACAAGGTGGCAATAAGTAGCAGACGACCATCGAGTTTAAGTGTTACAACTCAAAGAACCAAATGTATCAAAACGAGAGTTGTAAACACGAAGCAAAATGTAAAGCACCCACCCATATGGACCCGCTTGAAGACCATCAAACTCATATGCTTCTCCCCCTTTTGTCAGTAAGGACCAAAAAGGTTCGAAGACATAGAGCATCTACTCGTTCCCACAGGGAGTAGGTGAAGTAGCAGGGTCGTCGGTGGTGTTCGGCGGTGCAGAGGAACTTGGAGCAGTGTCGAAGCGTGCTGAAGGAGGTGGCGGTGAAGTGGCATCGTCTCCATCCTCGAACACTCTGGCATTCACAGTTGCCGCATAGGAAGAGAACTCAAAGTCTTCAAGAGATGGAGTTCGTCGCAGCACTGCCCTTCGAGGAGGTGCGGAGTCAAACTTGAAGCGTTCTGAGAAGCCATCCTCTTGAAGATCATCTTCAGAGCACATCAGCGTCAGCCCCTTCCATGTGCGTCGAGAGGTTTCATGGGCAACAAAAGCATTCTTGGTGGCAAGATTGCGAATGCGGTTGACATCCACCAAGAGGCTTTACATTTGACGCTTTAGCCAGTCATGATGCCTATCCTGTTTCTGATGAAGAGCCACAAGAAGCTCTTGGTCATTGAGAACACGAGTGCGCTTCTTCGGTCGCTGGGCAATGGTGCTATCAGTGGCTTCAGTAAGGGCAGGATGTGGTGCACGTGTAGTGCCAGCCAAAGGATACACATGAGTGACTGCTTCAACTCCTTCAATGTCCTGAGAGAAACTTTGATGCTCTGCATTCTGAAGACTTAGAGGTTCCTTGGCAGGCTCAGGATAGATGGCTTCAATAGACATATCCACATCAGGAAGAAAGATCCGATGATTGCGAGCAGATGGCTGATATGAGATAGCGGAGTGAAGTTTGATCAGCCGCATTACCCATGGGGCGTAGAACTTCAAGCAAAAAAGATCAGAGCCTGAGGCAGCAAGTTGGTGAATGAAGAAGTCCTGTGCATTGAAGCATTTGCCATGAAGAATATGGAAGACCAAAGTCTTCATTGCACCTTCCAGCTTGGCATGTGGAGAATGTCCTTTGATTGGCTAGAGAGTTCGCCTTATGATGTGATAAATAGTCCTTGGCAGATATTCAAGGTCTTCAACAAAGAACTCCGTGGGATATGCAGCATCTTGGGGCAATGGCTTCATCATACTGAGCATCTGACTCATGTTAGGTTCAGGCTTCTGAAAGATGCTCTCAACAGCTTCACTGTGAAGCTGACAGTCATGTTCGTAGAGATTCAAGGTCTTCAACAAAGAACTCCGTGGAATATGCAGCATCTTGGGGCAATGGCTTCATCATACTGAGCATCTGACTCATGTTAGGTTCAGGCTTCTGAAAGATGCTCTCAACAGCTTCACTGTGAAGCTGACAGTCATGTTCGTAGAGATCGCCAGGAGTGGGCAAACCAGTGAGCTCAATGATGTCAAAGGCTTTGGCTTCGTGATGAACATTTCCTATCATCCACTCCAGGACCCATGTCTTCGGATCTCTGTTGTACCCACGGATGTGAAGTGTGGCATAGAATTGGAGCAGCAACTCTTCATTCCAACGCTCTTGGTCGGTGACGTATGACAGCAATCCAACCTCCTTGAAGCAATCTAGAGCTTCTTCCAGACAGGGCAGACTAGCTATTGCTTCAATGTCAAGACGCTTATGTGGGAAGATGCAACCTTGATTGTATAGAATGCAAGAGTAATAGCTTCACTGCGGATAGCTCCAGAACCGATCAGATGATATCCTTTCCCTTGAGTAGGGGTTCCTGGAGCTATTGAAGAAAGTGTTGTCTGCTTTGAAGCCATTGATATTGAAGGATCCAGGTGCTGATGCAGGACCTGGGAACCTGGGCAATCTTGGGATTGGCTTCTGGACCTGAGGCCTGTGCTCAACATGATAGTCGAACTGAGGACCAGCAGCAGGCGCAGGAATAGAGGCAGTGGGATCAGTGGCTTCGCTGACTTCTAGTGCTTGAGTTGGTGAAGGCTCCACATTAGCTTCAGCCATGACAGCGTCACTGGATTCATTGGTGTTAGTGGTGGCAGCCTGGAGATTCTCAACCTCCACTTGACGAGCGGGAGGGTCGGTCACAGTCATGTTCTCCTCGAGAACAGCTTCTTGGTGAGACGGGGGTGTAGCAGCGCTTGGTGTTTCTTCTTCATCGGCTGATGCGGCCGGAATGTCTTCAGTAGCTTTGGCTTCGGACTCAGAGACTGGAGGCCTTGGTCCTTTGCGAAGCCTGCGCAACACGGGTGACGCCTATGGAGTTGGTGTTGGCTGGGCCTCAAAGTCTTCTTCCTCTTGTGGGCGATCAGCCCATGAAGCATCCTGAGCAATTGGCATCAGAGGACGACCAATGCTGATGAGTTCACTATGCGTTAGCACAGGCGATGATAAATGTTGGTGCTCGAGATGAGGAAGGATTGTATCATCTTCAACATGGTCATGGTGACCAATGTCTTCAGCAGCGATGGGATCAGCTGCTGGAATGTCTTCAGCTTCATGAGCCTGTGCGAATGCAGGATCATGGACAGTCAGTAGATGTTCTTGTGGTTCAGCATCAGGGTGAACCATGGAAATGGGTTCAACAATCAAGGGCTCTGTGGGAGCAGCCCGTTCCTTCTTGGTCTTTCTCTTCTTCTTGGAGGGGACAGTAGCAGAGGCTTCAGGATGTTTCCTCTTCCTTGCTTCAGCCTCAGCAGTCCTTGTATTCTTCAGTTCTGAAGCAGTAGACCTGGCTTTTGGCTTCGAGCCAGTCATGCTAGTTGGGAAGACAATGGAAACTGCTTCCTGCCTTCGTGCGTCGGGTTCAGCCATAGCAGGCTTATTCTTCTTCTTGGCAGCCATCCTGGGGTCTATGCCAGGACGCCCAAGGACCTTGCGCTTCCCAGCCTCATTGTAGGCTTGCACACACCTGTCAGCTAGGACCTTCATGCGCTCACGAGAACCCTGAGCTTCTGCACATTTCTTGAGAAAGGCTTGCTTGAGCTCGTGCAACATAATCTTGAAGTTCTTCACCGCTTGCACGCTGAGCTTGGCCATATGCTTCTTGAACTGAGATTTCTCAAAGTCAATCTTCTGCTTCAGTTCAACATTGCGCTGGGCGATGGCTAACTCTGAAGCAATGGCGCCATGGAAGGCGACATTGAGGCCAATGGGAAGTTGCAGATCTTCGAAGCTGATGTTGGGCGTGTCAAACCATTCATCAATGAAGTTGTGCATGATTGCCATGTCAAAGAGAGGCAGATTATTGAAGATTTCTGCTTCTTCTTTGCTCTTGATCAGTTTCTCAAGAGCGTCATCTGCAAGATCTTCATCACTTGACAGATCAATGGCATCATTACGCAGAACAGCAGCAGCTATCAGTTCTTGGCCGGTGTGTGGCAGAGTGAAAGTGCAACTATCCCTAGGTGGTTTTGGTAATTCATAACAACATATAGCTCATTGAGCTAATGCTATTTCAAGATGATTATTTCAGGAAAGCTCAATGATTGGCATGGCATGGATGTGAAAGTGGAACCCTCAAAATGCTAAGGACAAAGAATTGGCTCAAGCTCAAACGTTCAAGACTCTTCATTTTATATTTTAGTGATCCAAGATCACATTGAGTCTTTAGGAAAAGCCAATACTATCAAGGAGGGATGAGGTGTTGCTTTATGTGCTTGGTGATATGCTCCAAAATCCTCAACCACTTTTCCATAGCCACAAATGACCTAAACACTAAGCCAAACTCGGTCATACCGATTCTTTCAATCCGGCGCCACCGAGTTTCACTTGTCATTTGCCACTGCCAAACCCTAGCAATTCGGTCCTACCGATAAGGATCTCGGTCTCATCGAGATGGGATTGCAAACTCTCTGTTTTCCTTTCGTAACTTTTCGGTCTCACCGAAAGAGCGAATCGGTCCCACCGAGATTGCAATGTAAACTCTCTGTTTCCTTCTTGTAACTTTTGGGTCTCACCAAAAGAGCGAGTCGGTCCCACCGAGTTTGCCTGACCAACTCTCTGGTTAGCTTATTGCCAAACTTGGTCTCACCGAGTTTGTGCAATCGGTCTCACCGAGATTACGTTATGCCCAAACCCTAATCGAATCGGTCCTACCGAGTTGCATACACCGAAATCTCTAACGGTCACTAGGTTTACTATTTCGGTCCGATCGAGTTTGTTTATTCGGTCCCACCGAGATTGGTAAATTGTGTGTAACGGTTGGATTTTGTGTGGAGGCTAAATATACCCCTCCACCTCCTCTTCACTCGAGGAGAGAGCCATCAGAACACATACACCATTCCAACTCATATGTTCTGAGAGAGAACCACCTACTCATGTGTTGAGACCAAGATATTCCATTCCAACCATATGAATCTTGATCTCTAGCCTTCCCCAAGTCGCTTTCCACTCAAATCTTCTTTCCACCAGATCCAAATCCTATGAGAGAGAGTTGAGTGTTGGGGAGACTATCATTTGAAGCACAAGAGCAAGGAGCTCATCATCAACACACCATTTGTTACTTCTTGGAGAGTGGTGTCTCCTAGATTGGCTAGGTGTCACTTGGGAGCCTCGGACAGGATTGTGGAGTTGAACCAAGGAGTTTGTAAGGGCAAGGAGATCGCCTACTTCATGAAGATCTACCTCTAGTGAGGCAAGTCCTTCGTGGGCGATGGCCATGGTGGGATAGACAAGGTTGCTTCTTCGTGGACCCTTCATGGGTGGAGCCCTCCGTGGACTCGCGCAACCGTTACCCTTCGTGGGTTGAAGTCTCCATCAACGTGGATGTAGGATAGCACCACCTGTCTGAACCACGGGAAAAACATCCGTGTCTCCAATTGCGTTTGAATCCTCAAAATCCTTCCCTTTATATTCTTGCAAGTTGCATGCTTTACTTTCCGCTGCCAATATACTCTTTGCATGCTTGCTTGAATTGTGTGATGATTGCTTGACTTCTCCTAAGATAGTTAAAATCTGCCAAGAACTAAAATTGGAAAAAGGTTAAGTTTTTATTTGGTCAAGTAGTCTAATCACCCCCCTCTAGACATACTTTCGATCCTACAAGTGGTATCAGAGCTTTGGTCTCCATTTCCCTTGATCTCCATAGCTTTTGGTGGTCATAGCCTTGGTTTCACAACCTAGGAGAGTATGGCGTCTAGCGAGGGAAATTATCACCGTAGAGGTCCTTACTTTGATGGCACTAATTTTGCTAGTTGGAAGCATAAAATGAAAATGCATATTCTTGGACATAACCCCGCCGTATGGGCTATTGTTTGTGTTGGTTTGCAAGGTGAGTTCTTTGATGGGAGAGAACCAATCCGTGAAGCTACCATGGATGAGTTGAAGATGTTGCAATACAATGCTCAAGCTTGTGATATTCTCTTCAACGGATTGTGCCCCGAAGAATTCAACAAAATCAGCCATCTTGAGAATGCAAAGGAAATTTGGGACACTTTGATTGATATGCACGAAGGTACCGACTCCGTTAAGGAATCCAAGTTGGATGTGCTCCAAAGTCAACTTGACAAGTTCAAGATGAAGGATGGTGAAGGTGTCGTCGAAATGTACTCTAGGCTTGCTCTCATCACAAATGAGATTGCCGGCTTAGGAAGTGAAGAGATGACCGATAGATTCATCATCAAGGAGATCCTAAGAGCCTTGGATGGGAAATATGATACCATGTGCACATTGATTCAAATGATGCCCAATTACAAAGATCTCAAACCAACGGAAGTGATTGGAAGGATTGTTGCTCATGAGATGTCACTCAAGGATAAAGAGGAACTTCACAACAAATCAAGTGGTGCCTACAAAGCCTCATGTGAAGTCCCCACATCATCAAGTGAGAAACAAAACTTCAATGAAGAATTGAGCTTAATGGTGAAGAACTTCAACAAGTTCTACAAGAGTAGAAGCAAAGATAGAAGCTTCAAGTCAAGGTCCTACAATGACAAAAGATCTTCTAGTCGAGAGCGAAACTGCTATAATATTGGAAGACCCGGACACTATTCCAATGAGTGTACAGCTCCCTACAAGAGAAGAGAAGATTCTCCAAAAGGAAGAAGCAAAGAATCACCACCAAGAGAGAGAAGGAGTAGAGATGATCGTTATGAACGGAGATACTCACGGAGAAGCAAGGATTCAGAAAGGAAGGAAAAATCATCAAGGAGCTACAGAAAACGAAGACATCAAGCTCATGTTGGTGAATGGGTATCCGGCTCCGACTCCGACAGCCACTCCGAGAGAAGTTATCACTCCGACTCCGAAGATACTCAAGATGAAGGTGTCGCCAGTCTAGCACTTGTGTCAACCAACTCCTACGACATATTTGACTCACCAAATGAAGGAATTGGAAGATGCTTCATGGCCAAAGGTCCTAAGGTAACACACCCCGAGTATGTTGATTTTAATAGTGATGAAGATGACTTGTTAGGTGATGATGACTTGCTTGTTGACAACTCTAGTGATGAGTACTATGATGAAACATCAATTAATCATGCTAATCAAGATAAAACGAATGACAATGATAAGGAGAAGATTGAGGCTCTAACTAAAGAACTAAACACTCTTAAGTTAGCTCATGAAACTATCTTCGAAGATCATCGAGAACTTTTAAGAGCTCATGAGAAATTACGCTTTGAAAAGCTCAATCTTGAGCAAGAGCATGAGTTCTCAAAGCAATCAATGATGATCTCCGCAAGAAAAGTTCTTCTTACATTGCCAAGCGTTTACTATTATCCACTTACATGCCTCAAGTCAAGTCTAGTAACAAGAACAAGAAAGATTCTTCCTCTCGTAGTAACAATGATCATGCTAAATCCAATATTGTTGCTTCTAGTAGTTCTCTTGATTCCACTAATGATTCTCTCAGCCAAGTTACACTTGAGCAAGAAAATAGCTTATTGAAGGGTATTATAGAGAAAGGAGTATACAAAAGCCTTGCCGGGAGTAAGCAATTCGAGGAAATTGTGCACAAGCAAGGAATGCACCAGAAGAATCAAGGTGTTGGTTTTGAACGAAAGTTGAATGCCAATGGAGTTGAGTGGGAAGAAGATCAATACCCCAAGACAAAGTTTGTTCCTCAACAAGAGAAGTCTGATACTTCTTTCAAGGGGACACAAGCTCAAGACGATCTTCCACCACAAGACTACAAGCAAAAAGGCAAGGACAAGCTTCAAGAGGAGATTGATGCATTTGAAGAAGCTCCTAAGACCTTAGTCAATTGGATTCCCAAGACCACATCAAGTTCCACTTCATCAAGTATGACTACAACTCCAAGGATTCCCATCAAGATGGTGTGGATCCAAAAGAAGAAGAACTAGAGAGTTCTTGAGGGTGACTCCGCCAACATATTTCACTCTCATCATTTTGGCAAGAACAAGTGCAATCAACTTCCACATCATGCACTAGTTCAAGGAGTCACAAACCCTCTTGTTAGTAAGACAAGGGACAAGGTAACCTAAAAGTTTTCATGGACATCATCTTGTGTATGCATCACTCTATGTCTATGGATATCCTTGTTTGTTCCTTGTGGGACTAACCCATGTAGGTATTGAAAGTGCAATTCACTCAAATGGATAGCTCCAAGTGATCTACATCAACATTGAGCATCCACATCTGCAACATCGACATGAAGTCATCATCGACAAAACCCAAGGTTAGTTCATCCCTCTTAGGGGGGATATCACATCTAGGGGGAGCTTTACTCTAAAACTTGAGCTAAAGCAACTCTAAAGATGTGAATACAACAATGCTTTATGTAAAAGTGGTAACCCCACTTGAGCTTAAACGATGAGTATGACCTACGATCAAGTGTTCTCACTTGACTCCTAAGTCAATATACTCATATATAGATGACCTAGTCATTGCAAATTGCTTGATAGATGCTAGAATTGGTTGTGCATGCTTTGCCACATATTTCATTTGCCATCTTATTGTGTGAGCATGTTGGTTGCATATTTCACTCATTCGAGGACATCCACTTGTTGTTTTGATTGTTTGGCATTATCTTCTTTTGCCAAGTGGATGGACAAGAATGCCTAAGAACCTCCTCTAGCTATCTATGCTTTTCTTGTCTCAACCTCTATTCATGCTGCATCACAAAATTTGATCAAGTCAGATTCGAACCACTCTGTGTGAGGAGTGCTCGGAGTTCCCGATTCGTCATAGACTTAAACTTCCAAAACCTCTTTGTGATTCTTGGTCTGACCGATACCATACTTTCGGTCCTACCGAGATCATTAAGTTGATCTAGGTTTTGGATCTCGGTGCAACCGATTTGAACCACTCGGTCACACCGAGTTGCAATAACTGTATACAGTTTTGCACCTCGGTGCCACCGAGTTGTTCCACTCGGTCTCACTGACAAGGTCAGGCTATATATAGTGACGGGCAAAATTTTGGAAATTTCTCCGAAACCTCTTCGCCCGCGCATAGCTCGCTCTGCCTCCTGGGTCTCCGGATCGTCCTCCTCGCCGCCAGCCGCCTCCAGTCGCTGGTCTCCGTCGCCGTCAATGGGAATTCTGCCCCGCCGTTGCCGCCGTAGCGAGTCTTCGCCGAACTAGGGTATGGACTCGATCTTTGTGCTGTTCTCCAATCCGATTCCTAGCACATTGTGATCATCATGATTCTTGCCACGTTTGATAAACTCCTATCCAGTCAATGAACTCGTAGATTAGGTTTAATTTGAAAATTTTAGGGTTAGGTTTCCGCCGAAACCATCTCGGACCCACCGAGTTGAAAAACTCGGTCCCACCAATTTGGCTTATGCCATTGCACAAGTAAAACTCGGTCTGACCAAGAATTACTTATTGGTGTGACCGATTTTGGAACTCTGTGAAACCCTAGCAGTCTCGGTGCCACTGAACTGTGACTCAGTCTGACCGAGTTCACTAGTTCTGGTGCCAAAACTGCTTCGGTGTCACCGAGTTTGAAAATCGGTAGATCCGAGATGATTTCAGTGGGAAACTAAAACTAAGTTTTTGAATTACTCTTTTGCAAAAATCTCTGCACTTTGTGATGCTCATCCACTCTATCTCATCTATAATCTATTCACAGGGTCTGCAGTCAGAGTTTGCATCATGTCAGACCAAAGTGACAGCCAGAACCCTCAGAGCAGCAAGTGGTGATGAGTGAGGGCACTAGTCCCTCCAGCTCTTCAGATGATGGCAGCAGGAGCACCTCCAGCAATCTGCCTAAAGCTGCCACTAGACAAAGGAAGAAGAGAACTTCCGATTCTGAAGATGAAGATTATGTGGCAGAGGAAGAGGCCACATCAAGGAGAGTTGAGCCATCTCAAGGCACAAAGCCAGGGCTGAAAATCAAAAGGCCAGCAGGCAGGCAGCCCATGTTTAAGGTTAGAGCTTCAACTGAGAAGCCTGCACCCACAGAGCCAGTTGCTGCTGAGGGCAAAAAGAGGAAGGAAAGGGTCAAGAAGACTGTAGCCAGAGTGCTTGGCAAGGCCTCCATCATGGAAGATGAGGAGGAGGAAGAAGAATAGGTTGCTGCACCAGCACCCAAGGCACCCAAACTTATGGGAGATGCCATAAGGTCAGGGGCAACTGCATCCAAGCCCAAGGAAGCACCCAAGGCTGCATCTAAGCCAAAGAGTGCACCAAACAGAAACACAAGAAGCATTCCAGCCACTGAAAAGAACAAGGCCTAGTGCCTGAAGCTGCAGAGGAAGAGGAAGAGCATGTCCTTAGGAAGCTCAAGCCCAAGATCCCAGACCACAACGATGCTCATCCTGTGGCTGAGAATATGAAGCTCAGGAAAGACTCAGGGCTAAGGAAGTGGAGAGAGACAGATCCCTATGCTACCAGAAGGAGGACTGCAGTGGACTACAGGTTTCACACCAAGGAGCAGCAGAATTTCTATGAGACAGTTTTGCTTGACAAGAAGCCAATAGTATGTGACATGAGATGGGTCGACTAGACCTACATGAAGGAAAATGAGGAACACTATCCTAGAGTGTATGACAGCTTTAGTGCGTGTGGAGTTGCAGACTTTGTTGGGCAGAAGCTCACAAAGTGGAACGAGGAGCTAATCATGCAATTCTACTCCACAGCACACTTCTACCCAGATGGGAGGATCACTTGGATGTCAGAAGGTACGAGGTACCAGTCCACAGTTGCTGAATGGGCACAGCTTATCAATGCCCCCGAGGAAAATGAAGATGACTTAGATGTCTACTCCAAGAAGAAGATGGATCACAACTCTATGGCAAATATGCACAAGGAGATTCCAACAGATGATCTTGACACTCACCAGTTTGGGTCTGTGAAACACTTGCTATCAGGATTGCCTACGATCAACTGGATCCTTAGGCACACTCTTTTGCCCAAGTCTGGAGATCACAGGATGATCAGAGGTCATGCCATTAACTTGCTACATATCTTTGATGTACCTCGGAAATTCAAAGTCATGAGCCTCATAGTGGAAACAGTCAAGAGGACAGCTGCCGACCGGAAGAGGAGTTGTGGGTATGCCCCACAGATTCAGGAGCTCATCAACTCAAAGATGGGCATGGGCACATACTTGTTGGATAAGGAACACCTGCCCATCCGTCCAGACTTCAAAGATAATCAAGTGATCATGACTGAGAATGAGCCATCATCTGCCCAAGCACAAGCCAAGAAGGAGAAGGCGAAGAAGGAGAAAGCTGCCAGGATGCCTACTCAAGAGGAGGCATCTGAATATTTTCTGAAAACCAAACAAGAGCAGCTTGGTTACCTGATTGCGTCCACCCTGCGGATTGAGCAAGGACTAGCCACCCTAACTCAGAACCAGGCAAGCTTAGAGAGGATCATGGAACAGAGGTTCTATGATTTGGACATCAAGGTGACAGAGATACAGACTGCGGTGGAGTAGCTCCAGGATGACATGAATGAGAGGAGAGGCAGGACTACGACTGATGCTTTTGCCAGGGTGCCACGAGGTCCGAGGTCGTCTGTAATGCCAGTTGCTGACACCAGAGCTACCACGTCTGTGCCAGCCACATCCTCAGTTCCACCAGCTCCAGCGTCCACTTCAGCCTCAACTCCGACCACGTCTACCGAAGGCTTCGTCCTTGGAGTACTCCGGACTCCACCACCACCTGAAGATCAAGCCTGAGCGTCGACTTAGCACTATGCATTTTCTAGGAACTTTTTGGTAACTTGTTGCCAAAGGGGGAGAAAATGTATAGATCATAGGCTTTGAGAGAGAGTGTTGCTTTTATTCTCTCTTGTTTTATTTGGTGGTTTTTCGAACTTTATTTGCTTGTGTGTGAGATACTACGTCCTTATGCCTGTGAGACATCGATGATCATGTGTTTGATCATAAGCTACACTTAATGTTTTCTTAATATTATCATTATATCTATCTTATGTGATCACTCACTATTCTTGGTGATGAGTGCATGTACCTCTTTCTTATCATTTTTGAGAGCTCCATCAAGATGTATGTGACACGGAAGAGTAACCCATGACTCTAATTCCTTGTGCATTTGCAGTCCAAAGCAAATTCTAAATATGCACAAATTTAGGGGGAGCTCTTACTTGTCACATACTTCTCAAAGCGACGATGTATTTCATGATTATTATAATTTGTCGAATCTTTGATCTATATGTTGTCATCAATTACCAAAAAGGGGGAGATTGAAAGTGCAACTATCCCTAGGTGGTTTTGGTAATTCATAACAACATATAGCTCATTGAGCTAATGTTATTTCAAGATGATTATTTCAGGAAAGCTCAATGATTGGCATGGCATGGATGTGAAAGTGGAACCCTCAAAATGCTAAGGACAAAGAATTGGCTCAAGCTCAAAAGTTCAAGACTCTTCATTTGATATTTTAGTGATCCAAGATCACATTGAGTCTTTAGGAAAAGCCAATACTATCAAGGAGGGACGAGGTGTTGCTTAATGAGCCTCTTGCTTTATGTGCTTGGTGATATGCTCCAAAATCCTCAACCACTTTTCCATAGCCACAAATGACCTAAACACTAAGCCAAACTCGGTCATACCGATTCTTACAATCCGGCGCCACCGAGTTTCACTTGTCATTTGCCATTGCCAAACCCTAGCAATTCGGTCCTACCGATAAGGATCTCGGCCTCACCGAGATGGGATTGCAAACTCTCTGTTTCCCTTTCGTAACTTTTCGGTCTCACCGAAAGAGCGAATCGGTCCCACCGAGATTGCAATGTAAACTCTCTGTTTCCTTCTTTTAACTTTTCGGTCTCACCGAAAGAGCAAGTCGGTCCCACCGAGTTTGCCTGACCAACTCTCTGGTTAGCTTATTGCCAAACTTGGTCTCACCGAGTTTGTGCAATCGATCTCACTGAGATTACGTTATGCCCAAACCCTAATCGAATCAGTCCTACCAAGTTGCATGTCAGTCCCACCGAAATCTCTAACGGTCACAAGGTTTACTATTTTGGTCTGACCGAGTTTGTTTATTCGTTCCCACCGAGATTGGTAAATTGTGTGTAACGGTTGGATTTTGTGTGGAGGCTATATATACCCCTTCACCTCCTCTTCACTCGAGGAGAGAGCCATCAGAACACATACACCATTCCAACTCATATGTTTTGAGAGAGAACCACCTACTCATGTGTTGAGACCAAGATATTCCATTCCAACCATATGAATCTTGATCTCTAGCCTTCCCCAAGTCGCTTTCCACTCAAATCTTCTTTCCACCAGATCCAAATCCTATGAGAGAGAGTTGAGTGTTGGGGAGACTATCATTTGAAGCACAAGAGCAAGGAGTTCATCATCAACACACCATTTGTTACTTCTTGGAGAGTGGTGTCTCCTAGATTGGCTAGGTGTCACTTGGGAGCCTCCGACAAGATTGTGGAGTTGAACCAAGGAGTTTGTAAGGGCAAGGAGATCGCCTACTTCATGAAGATCTACTGCTAGTGAGGCAAGTCCTTCGTGGGCGATGGCCATGGTGGGATAGACAAGGTTGCTTCTTCGTGGACCCTTCGTGGGTGGAGCCCTCCGTGGACTCGCGCAACCGTTACCCTTCATGGGTTGAAGTCTCCATCAACGTGGATGTAGGATAGCACCACCTATCCGAACCACGGGAAAAACATCCATGTCTCCAATTGCGTTTGAATCCTCAAAACCCTTCCCTTTATATTCTTGCGAGTTGCATGCTTTACTTTCCGCTGCCAATATACTCTTTGCATGCTTGCTTGAATTGTGTGATGATTGCTTGACTTGTCCTAAGATATTTAAAATCTACCAAGAACTAAAATTGGGAAAAGGTTAAGTTTTTATTTGGTCAAGTAGTCTAATCACCCCCCGTATAGACATACTTTTGATCCTACACAGAGGCATCTTGACCTTCTGGGGCTTGGAGATGCGTGACAAATCTTCAGATTGCACACTGTCTTCAGGAGGTGCAGTTGCCAGTGGCTTCGCCCATGAGATTGTTGGAGCAGAGACAGGCTTTGAAGCTTTAGGCTGCTTCTTTGGCTTCGGCGCTGCAGGCGCTTCATCTGATTCAGCGTCATCTGCAGGCTCATTCACGGCTGTCCCTTGAACCAAGATATGGGTGATGATACCTTCAAGGTTGTAGAAAGGACCGATGACATTGGGTTCTGCATCTCGTGTGCCGTCAGCCCTTGGAGCAGAAGG
Organism: Triticum monococcum; assembly: GCA_034509565.1. Classification (NCBI taxonomy): domain Eukaryota; kingdom Viridiplantae; phylum Streptophyta; class Magnoliopsida; order Poales; family Poaceae; genus Triticum; species Triticum monococcum. Next base: position 394,861,138 of record CM067845.1, on the reverse strand, counting down.
ACCAGGGTTGAAGTCTAGTCCCAATGTCTTCTTGTTCTGCTTTGCTAAGTTCTGGGCAAACTGGAAGTTGCGCTTGAACAGAATGGCGTCACGACACCATAGCAGTGACGATGGGCCAGCATCCGCAGGCTGTGGTCCACGGACCAATCAGGGATAGAAGCCTTGTTCAATGGCTTCATCTCTGGTCCTGGGTTGAAGATTTTTGTAGAGGATGTCTCCCCATGGTCGCTTGATGGCATTCTTTTCAGCATATTCCTTTGTCACAAATCTGTACTTGAACCACTGTTCTGCCCAATAGCGTCGAATCCATTGGATTCGTGTCTTGCGCTGATTGTAATCCTCTTCAGGATCTGTCTTGTACAGCTCTGAGAGGTCATCGGGCAGATCTCTTGATGTTTCTCCACGATGCTTTCTGCCACCCTTCCTTGCTGATTTCTCTGAAGCCATGAACTTTAAACTGAAAGGCTTCAATATGTTCAAAGGCTTCAAAGGCTTTCGCTTGCTGGACAGACAGGAACTGGCTTCGGGAGAATTTATGTGATACTGTAAGAATTCTGCAAATGAATGCAGACTATGAGAACCAAGGGATTCTCCCACGGACATGTACCTATGACAGCATTAAGGTGCGAGGGAAGGGGAAGAGGTCATATGCATTCTCAGAAGATTTTGAAGATAAATCAGTTTAGAAAACATTGACCTCATCGTGCGAAGACATTCACTCATAGATAAGGAGTTGGTTCCAGATTTGTACAAATCCACAGATCAGTACAAGTGAGGAATCTAACTACTTTGTGAAGCATAAGTGAATATACTAGGCATGTTATGAGATGCAGTATGAAAGAGATCCAATTTGTGTGAAGAGAAACTGCTTGTGGTAGAAAGTGATAAAGCAATAGGATCAAAGGGTCCGTAAAAAAGGAAGTTTTATTTACCACACAAAGAACTGCTAGACATAGTGGAAGAGGAGGCCGAGCAGTTCGATCTTCCATGCCCTAACTTGGCGATGGAGGACACCTACGGCGACGGTGGAGAGGACGATGTCCGCGGTCGGCGTGAGGACGGCGTCGGAGAGGTTGCGGCAACGAAGCGCTTCGTCGCCGACATCGGCGAGGGCTAGCGGTGGCGCTAGGGTTCGTGCGAGAGTGGAAGAAGGGATAATGACTGTGGTGAGGTGTGTATTTATAGGTACAGGGGCGGCACTGCGTTATTACACAGGTGCCCTTGGCGATTCACATCTGAGGGACACATGGCCGTCATGCAGCATATCGGGGGTTGTTCCACGTCCCAGGCACGCCTGGATTGTTGGGTGGTCGTTCCCACTTCTCCGGGTTTCAGGTGAAGGAATGAGCATTGAAAACGGACTTAATGTTTGTCTCTGTATCTTCTGCTGACAAGGACGCAGAGAAGACATTCGACAGTTTCAATAGAATGCATATGATTTGGAGAGATAGAGTTTGAGATAGAAAGCATAGAGAGGTTAGGGTCCGATCACATTCACTTAGTTCAAAAGATTCAACGAGAAGACATAGCTATAAGTGAATGTTGTAGAGGACAGAACACTAGTATATATATATATAGTCAACATAGTGAAGATAATCATGAAGACATGTTGAGATTGAAGTCAAACCAAATGTGAAGACATAGCAAATGTAACGCCATGAGTGAAACACTTCAAACAGAACATTTGGTGGTGGCGTTACCCACCGTATAGGAAGTATTAGACCCAGACACGGCGCACAATTATCGTGGCGCTCCGAAGTCAAATTCCACATTAATGTATTCACACTTAGAATGTATGTCTTCATTTATGGAAGATATACTTTACTTCATGTGTTGCACATCTAAGTCATCAATATGCATAAGTGTTAGGATGTGTGCTTGATCATAGGACGTTTGAGGATTCCAAGATATTTAGCTCACACCGTAACTTGCAAAATCTGTTCTCATCCAAGGGCTTGGTGAAGATATATGCCAATTGCTCTTCAGTGTTGACGTGTATGATATCAATATCTTCCTTCACAACATGATCTCTGAGAAAGTGATGACGAATTTCAATGTGCTTTGTCTTCGAGTGCTGAACTGGGTTGTTGGCAATCTTGATGGCGCTTTCGTTGTCGCAGTAGAGTGGCACTTGCTTCAGATGAATGCCATAGTCCTTGAGTGTTTGCTTCATCCACAGAAGCTGAGCGCAGCAAGATCCAGCAGCAATGTATTCAGATTCAGCAGTGGAGAGAGATACAGAGTTCTGTTTCTTTGAAGACCAACATACAAGTGAGCGTCCCAGAAAATGACACGTGCCTGATGTAGACTTAGGAGCCACTTTGTCACCCGCATAATCAACATCCGAGAATCCAACCAGATCAAACTCTAAGCCCTTTGGATACCATAATCCTAGAGTTGGGGTGTGAGCCAAATATCGAAGAATTCGCTTCACAGCTGAGTGATGCAACTCCTTTGGTGCCGCTTGAAACCGAGCACACATGCAAACACTAAGCATAATATCTGGCCTAGATGCACATAGATAAAGCAAAGAACCAATCATGGAGTGGTATACCTTTTGATCGAACTCTTTACCATTGTCGTCAGGACCCAGATGATGCTTGGCTGGCATTGGCGTTGTGAAACCTTTGCAGTCTTGCATACCGAACTTCTTCAAGCATTCTTTGAGATACTTCTCTTGAGATATAAAGATGTCGTTGCGTTGATGTCGTATTTGAAGACCGAGGAAGAACTTCAGCTCTCCCATCATGGACATCTGATATTGCTCTTGCATCATATATCCAAACTCTTCACTGTACTTCTGATTGGTGCAGCCGAAGATAATGTCATCCACATATATTTGGCACATAAACAGTTCACCATCATATGTGTTCTTGAAGAGAGTGGGGTCGAGGGAACTAGGTATGAAGCCTTTGCTCTTCAAGAAGTATTTGAGTGTGTCGTACCACGCCCGAGGGGCTTGTTTGAGGCCATACAGTGCCTTGTTGAGCTTGTATACCATGTCAGGATGTTTTGGATCTTCAAAGCCAGGCGGTTGTGCAACATACACTTCTTCTTAAATCTTGCCATTGTGAAAGGCACTCTTCACATCCATTTGATATAGAAGTATGTTATGATGATTTGCATATAGGCCAGCAGTATGCGTATGGCTTCAAGTCTAGCCACACGAGCAAATGTTTCATCAAAGTCAATGCCTTCCACTTGAGTATATCCTTGAGCAACAAGACGAGCTTTGTTTCTGACAACTTGACCATGCTCATCTTGCTTGTTGCGGTATATCCATTTTGTGCCTATTATGTTGTGCTTCCAAGGATCAAGACGCTTAACCAGTTCCCATACATTATTTAGCTCAAACTGTTGAAGCTCTTCTTGCATAGCTTGAATTCATTTAGGTTCCATGAAGGCTTCTTCAACTTTCTTGGGTTCTGTTATTGAGACGAATGCGAAGTTCCCACAGAAATTTGCTAGCTGAGTTGCCCTTGAACGAGTGAGCAGACCGGGTGCATTGATGCTATCAATTATTCTTTCAGCCTGCACTTCATTGGCAACACAAGGATGTACAGGGCGAAGATTTTGCTCTTGTTGATCATTGTCGTTGTTAGAGGGAATTTCTTCAGGTTGAGCATTGTCTTCAGGTTGATCATGTGCGGAGATCATAAGTTCTTCTTCAGGTTGAGCTTCAGAAGGTATGATTTCTCCAGTTCCCATTATCTTGATTGATTCACTGGATGGAACTTCATGTAGCACATTTGGCAGGTGCTCTCTTTGTGAACCGTTAGTCTCATCAAACCGCACATCCACTGTTTCAACCACTTTATAATGAAAGATATTGAAGACTCTGTAGGAGTGCGAATCCTTTCCATATCCAAGCATAAAACCCTCATGTGCTTTTGGTGCAAATTTTGAAGTGTGATGTGGATCCTTGATCCAGCACCTAGCGCCAAATACTCTGAAGTAACTGACATTTGGCTTCTTGCCAGTAAGGAGCTCATAAGATGTCTTGTTCAGAAGCTTGTGAAGATAAACACGATTGATTGTATGGCATGCAGTATCAATGGCTTCAGGCCAGAATTTTCTTGGAGTCTTGTATTCATCAAGCATCGTTCGGGCCATCTCAATGATGTTCTGTTCTTGCGTTCGACTACGCCATTCTGTTGTGGCGTGTACGGCGCTGAGAATTCATGTGTGATGCCCAAGGTATCAAGATATGTATCAAGGCTAGTGTTCTTGAATTCAATGCCATTGTCACTTCTGATGTGCTTTATCTTGGCGCCATAGTTGTTCATTGCTCGATTGGAGAAGCGTCTGAAGACATCCTGCACCTTAGTCTTGTAGAGGATTATGTCCACCCAAGTATATCTAGAATAATCATCAACAATGACAAAGCCATAGAGACAAGCAGTAGTAGTAAGTGTTGAGTAATGAGTGGGACCGAAAAGATCCACGTGGAGCAGTTCAAAGGGTCGAGTAGTAGTCATGATTGTCTTCGAGGGATGTTTGGCCCTCGTCATCTTTCCTGCTTCACAGGCACCGCATAAGTGATCTTTCTTGAACTTGACGCCCTCAATGCCTATGACATGCTTCTTCTTTGCAAGGGTGTGGATGTTCCTCATGCCAGCGTGCCCTAGCCTCTGATGCCAGAGCCAGCATTCTGAAGCTTTTGCTAGAAGACATATGGCAAGCTGTGGTCCTGCTGAGAAATCTACCACGTACAAATCATCTTTCCAATACCCTTCAAACACTAGAGACTTGTCAGATTCCATTAGAACAAGGCAACGATATTTTCCAAATATTACGATCATGTTCAAATTGCAAAGCACTGAGACAGACATTAAGTTGAAGCCAAGGGATTCAACAAGCATGACTTTATCCATGTGTGGATCCTTTGAGATTGCAACTCTACCTAGACCCAATACCTTACTTTTAGCAGTGTCAGCAAATGTGATGTGACTTTTGTCGGATGGACGTAAGGTTGAGTCCATAAGAAGGCTTCGTTTGCCAGCCATGTGGTTGGTACACCCACTATCAATAATCCATTCCGAAGACGCTGGTGTCGTACCCTACAGTGCAGTTAGGGGGATAGGCTTCACGAAGAGAATTGTGAAGCAAAAACATTTGGAGAACCAGTGGGTTATGAAAGCTTAGATCCAGATTAGGACTGATAGGGAGAGTAGCAAGCGATTCAGGAACAAAGTACATAGTAAGACCATTCAGGAATTTGATCTTGCGCCCTACAAGATGTTTAAGGTCCCCAGCAATAGTGTCAGAAGATTTTGGTTTTCTGCTGGAGACCTTTCCCTGCAAAAGAGAGTTAAGCTTTCTTAGCCACCCACATCTTCAAGGGTGGCTTAGAAGCGATAAGTCTAAGTGCAGCGTCTGAGAACTTTGGCTTTGGAGCCCTAGCAAAAAGTCTTGTAGGCGGACTATAGTACTCATAAGAATAAGTAGTAGAACATTCAGCAACAGAAGTGGCATTATCACGCTCAATGCATTTAAGACACGGTGGTTCAAATCCTTCCTGAGCGGAACTGATCTATTCGGCACGAAGTGACTCGTTTTCCTTTTGAAGATCTTCATGTGCCGCTCTCAATTTCTCAAGTTCTTGCTTCCTTTGAAGATAATCATAGGAAAGCTTTTCATGAGTTGTTGAGAGCGTTTCATGACGACTTTCAAGTTCCTCATACTTAACGTGAAGATTTTTTATGTCTTCAATTAAGGACTTAGATCGAGTCATTTCAGCGCCTAACAGATCATCGCTTTTGTCTAACAGTTTTTGAATATGTTCCATAGCTTTCTGTTGTTCAGTTGCAATTTTAGCAAGTGTTTTGTAGCTGGTTCTTGAACCACAATCAGAGTCATCTTCACTAGATGTTTGATAGTGAGTAGTGCGTGTGTTTACCTTGGCACCGCGTGCCATGAAGCAGTAGGTAGGAGCGGAGTAGTTCTTGTCATTTGCATCGATGTCGGTGATGAAGTCATTGTCTTCAGTGTTGAAGATGGACTTGGCAACGTATGCTGTAGCCAGACTTGCAACGCCAGAATCGGACTCCTCCTTAGACTCCACCTCCGCCTCCTCAGAAGCGGACTCCTCCTCTGAATCCATCTCCTTGCCAACAAACGCACGTGCCTTACCAGATGAGCTCTTCTTGTGTGACGAAAACTTTGAGGAAGACTTGGAAGAAGACTTTGAGTATTTCTTCTTCTTCTTGTCGTCAGAGTCATATTCCTTGCTCTTCTTCTTATTTTTGTTCTCATTGTCCCACTGCGGACACTCAGAGATGAAGTGGCCAGTTTTCTTGCACTTGTGGCATGTTTTCTTCTTGTAGTCATGAGCAGAAGATTCATCATTCCTTGAGCTTGATCGTGAAAATTTCCTGAAGCCTTTCTTCTTGGTGAATTTTTGGAACTTCTTCACAAGCATAGCAAGTTCCTTTCCAATGTCTTTAGGGTCATCAGAACTGCTGTCAGATTCTTCTTCAGATGAGGATACAGCTTTTGCCTTCAAGGCACGAGTTCGCCCATAGTTTGGACCGTAGATATCTCTTTTCTCAGAAAGCTGAAACTCATGTGTGTTGAGCCTCTCAAGTATGTCAGACAGATCGAGTGTCTTGAAATCAGGACGTTCTTGAATCATCAGGGCTAGGGTGTCAAACGAGCTATCAAGTGATCTCAGTAGTGTCTTGACGACTTCATGCTTGGTGATCTCAGTGGCGCTGAGAGCTTGAAGCTCATTTGTGATGTCAGTGAGTCGATCAAACGTGAGCTGAACATTCTCATTGTCATTTCGCTTAAAGCGGTTGAAGAGGTTGCGAAGGACACTGATTCTCTGATCTCTCTAGGTTGAGACGCCTTCATTTCCAAAGCACTCACACAGGCATACTGTCCTTTGGTCAGATGACCACAGATGATATTCTTGGCAGTAGAGTCCAGTTGACTAAACTTCTTGACATTAGCAGCAGTGACACCTTCTCCAGCTTTGGGAACGCCGTTCTTGACGACATACCATAGGTGGACGTCAATGGCTTCAAGATGCATGCACATCTTATTCTTCCAGTAGGGATATTCAGTTCCATCGAAGATGGGGCACGCAACGGAGACTTTAATTATCCCTGCAGTCGACATAGCTAAAACTCCAGGTGGTTAAACCGAATCACACAGAACAAGGGAGTACCTTGCTCTGATACCAATTGAAAGTGCGTTATATCGACTAGATGGGGGGTGATAGGCGATTTTTATGAAAGTCTTCAAAACGTGGAAGCTTTGAATACAAATGATAGAATTAAACCTATTACCATGCAGCGGAAGGTAGACTACACTAGGTAAACCATAGTCATGTATTCAATGAAGTGAAAGCACAATGACTAACAGCAGCTAGGTAGTAAGGATCAGGTAGGAAGATGTTAGGAAGCCAAACAGATCACACAGTCACTCAGTGAAGACAAAAGATAGTGCAAACATACAATGACTTCACAAGGAGTAACAGTAAGAAAAGTGAAGGGAAGGAAGAAACCAGTGACTCGTTGAACACAATGATTTGTTGGACCAGTTCCAGTTGTTGTGACAACTGTACGACTGGTTAGGGCGGCTAGGTATTTAAACCTGAGGACACACAGTCCCGGACACCCAGTCCTGAACACGCAGCTCAGGACACCCAGTCCTCACCGTATTCCCCTTGAGCTAAGGTCACACAAACCTTGCCCAATCACTTTGGTAAGTCTTCAAGGTATACTCCCAAACCTTCACGGACTTCATTCACCGGCGATCCACAATGTCTCTTGGATGCTCAGAACGCGACGCCTAACCGGCTGGAGGATTCATAGTCCTCAAGTGTAATAAGTCTTTAGATCACACAGACAAGAAGACTTAAGTGATGCCCAATTCTCTTTGGCTCTGGTGGTTAGGGCTTTTATCCTCGCAAGGAATTCGCTCTCAAAGGCTTCGAGGTGGGTTGCTCTCAAACGACAAAAGTCGTACTCTGAATCTGAGCAGCCAACCGTTTATGGTTGTAGGGGGTGCGCTATTTATAGCCACTAGGCAACCCGACCTGATTTGTCCGAAATGACCCTGGGTCACTAAGGAACTGACATGTGTTCCAACGGTCAGATTTCAAACTCACGCGGCAGCTTTACTTGGGCTACAAGCAACACTGACTTGTCCGACTCTAGACAAGATTCGCTCTCATAGTCTTCGCTCGAAGACATGGGTTTTGTTTAAGCATCACTTCAGTCATTCTGACTGGTTCTCTTGGACCCCACTTAACAGTACGGTGATTCCTATGACTCAACGAAGAAGAAAAAGAACTACGAAAGATCTAAGTCTTCGAGCTCCATAGGCTTCATGCGATGTCTTCCCTTGTCATAGTCTTCAATGTGAATATGTTCATATACCACCTTTGACATCAATGTCTTCATACATTTTTAGGGGTCATCTCTGGTAGGAAAACCGAATCAATGAGGGACTTCTACCTGTGTTATCCTGCAATTCTCACAAACACATTAGTCCCTCAACTAGGTTTGTCGTCAATACTCCAAAACCAACTAGGGGTGGCACTAGATGCACTTACAACTATGCCGCAATTTCTTAATTGTATAGAGTAGGTTTGTTCTTAATTCCTACTAGTTACTGCCGTCATTCGCTATCTGAAAAAATCTGATGTCGTCGATCGAGCTAAAACATTCACCTCTAACGAGCCTGGTGTCGTGGGAATGATTCCGACAATAATAAGGTATAGGGTAATGGAGCATGATCTATCGAGATGCATATGGGTACAACGGTGGTTTTAGCGAGTTCGGGCCTCTCATGGTGGAGATAACAGCCCTACGTCTCGTGCTCTGGAGAGGCTTTGTATTATCTGAGTATATATCCAGAGATTACAATGTGTGAGAGAAGGGAATGGATCCCATGCCTGATCTAAGTCCTGAGACTAATGGTGAAAAGAGAGAGAGGTGGCAGAAAAGACCCCCTAGTCTAGTGGTGGGGGGTGGCTTATATAGAGTGCGCCACCCCCTCACCCCTTATGTTACACGGTGGAGCATCAATGCCATAATGCCTGCCCACTAGAAAACCGTCATGCTGACTATTGGTCTTTGCATATCCTAATGAGTTACATGGTCGAGTGGAATGAGCTCGTCGAGTGAAGTGCCGTGCTCCGAGTGGTTGTCGCCGTCCGAGTGACTATCAAGTTGCGATACATCTAGACAGCGATCTGGCCCAGGGGCCCAGTACAAAGTATACAATGTCCATGGGTAGGGCCTTTAGGTCAGGCCTGTTACCCTACCCCCAATACATGTCCTCGTCATTAGCCCCCGAATCGGTCGAGGTTGAGCGGGTCGAGTCGAGGTGAATTCCCAGATGAGTCGAGTGCTGCGGAGGCCCTTATGAACTCCCTCTAGTCACCCGGCGATCTTATCTTCGCATGTTGCCTTGACAGATTCCAGACTGTATGGTGTCCGAGTGAAATGAGCTCAAATGGGTCCGTGGAGGAGCGTTAAACTCACCTTATAGCAATTTTTTTGAGTGATTTGGAGCTGGTCCTGCATTGAGTAACTGATTACTTGAAATTTCTTCACGCCTGGAACGTGTCTTTTTTTGTTGTTTGGCCGTCACTCGGACCGGGCGGACCATTCCGAGTGGATACCATTCCATTGGGGGCACGCTGAGTGCACCCACTGGGTGTAGTCCCAGAGACTGCTGTGGACTGCGGGCAGTCGGCGGGAGTCTTAGAGCCTGTCTTTTTTGTTGTTGTTTGGCCGTCACTCGGACCGGGCGGACCGTTCCGAGTGGATACCAACAGTCGGCGGGAGTCTTAGAGCCTATCTTTTTGTTGTTATGTTCATCACTCAGACTGGTCAGGCCGTACCGAGTGGAGATTACTCCAGTGGGGGCACGCTGAGTGCACCCACTGGGTGTAGTCCCCGAGACCACTGTCGACTGCAGGCAGTCGGCGGGGGTCTGAGAGAACTAGAACTCTTCTTAGATGGTACTGATCGAAATTGTTCTTCTCTGACTCGGATGTCGAGTAATTCTGGAGCTGGTTTTGCATCGAGCAAAATGTTTCTTTTCGAGTTCTCTTCCAGTGGGGGCACGCTGAGTGCACCCGCTGGGTGTAGTCCCCGAGCCTCTGTCGGACTAGATGAGTCGGGCAGAGGGTTTAAGTCTCCTGGTAAACCTCCACGCAGTCGACACGGTAAATATCTTTTAGTCTGAAATTGAGTCAATCAGATGCATCTTCAGGTGCTTGACATGGTAAATAAGCTCAACTTGGAGCTGAGTCAGTCGGAATGATCTTCGTGCACTCGACACGGAATAAATTCAGCCTGGAACTCGGTCAAGCAGGTGAATCTTCGTGCTCTCGGCAGGGTGAATGAATTCGGCTTTGAAACTGTCGACTGTAGAAAAAAGCTGGACACTCCAGGGAGTAATCTTTCCATTAGTACTTCTACCGTTAGATTTTGCATGAAAGGGGTATTTGTAAGAGCACATTGTATCCACAGAGGAGCTTCATTTTCACCCTTTTGCATGAAAGGGGTATTTGCCCGAGTGGACATGCTTCCCGACTGATCGAGGTATGTTGACTGTAAGGAAAGACTTAGTGGCACTTGTATGTCTCTCGGAGGAGATAGACTAGTGGTCTGACATGGACGTGCCATGAAACCCGAGTGATGAGGCTAGTGTGTAGGCTGACTCTCCGGAGAGAGGCCACTCATTATCCCGGGGGAACACCAGCACATGCCATCTCTGAGTCCAAGTTTGTGAAACTGACGCCTTGGAACCTAGGATAGGACCAAGTTATCCGTAGAGGAGCGTTGTTTTCACCCTTTTGCTGTCTTGAAGATGACTTTAGGTAATGATTTGGGCGATCGTCCGAGTGGACAGTACTACCCTTATAGATTTTCGGTAGACCGGGCAAGTATGGTCAGAAAGATATTCCTGATGTGATCAATGGGTTGATTGAATGGGCGTAACCCCTGAGGGAGGCATGGCCAACGGCTGTGCGTAGCCCCCGAGTGATGCTCGAAAGAGGCAAGCTTGCTACAGAATGTGATATGAGGTTTGACCATATGAGTAACTTAGTCATTCCCGTGTTGGGTGTGTAGAGGTAAAGACATGTCCAACTGATGGTGACGCGCGAGGTTGCTAAGGGGCGATGATGTGTACAACCGAGTGACGATGCGCGGGGCGGTCGAGTGGTGAATACATGCACAACCAAGTGGCAAAACGCGGGGCGGCCGAGTGGTGAAGATGTGCACAACCGGGTGGCGACGCGCGGGGCGGCTGAGTGAGGATGCGCGAGGTGGCCGAGTGAAGGACTACGTGTCCAGCCAAGTGGTGACGCATGGGGCGGCCGTGTGACGAAGGCATGTACAACCGAGAGGCGACGCGCGGAGCGGCCAAGTGGTGAAGACGTGCACAACCGAGTGGCGATGTGCGGGACGGCCGAGTGAGGATGCACGAGGTGGTCGAGTGAAGGATTACGTGTCCAGCCAACGGGTGTCGCGTGGGGCGGTCGTGTGGTGAAGGCATGCACAACCGAGAGGCGACGCGCGGAGTGACCAAGCGGTGAAGACGTGCGCAACCGAGTGGCGACGTGCGGGACGGCCGAGTGAAGATACGCGAGGTGGCCGAGTGAAGGACTACGTGTCCAGCCAAGTGGATGAAATTGTCTTCGAAGGAGTTAGCCAGATGCTTCCGAAGTTAATGTAGCGACGAGGTTGATGTAGTGTGGTTGCGACGCAACAAGACCGGCGTGACAACTGAGTCTGAGTAGGAATGAAGATGGCGCGCAGAGCGTCTGGGTGATTATAAAACTTGTCAAAGTGGTGGGTCGAATGCACTTGTTGAAGTGAAGGATCTAACTGGTGATGAAGCACTCAACCACTCAGGAGAGTGTCATTCCAAATGAGTTGCAGCCCCCGAGTGTGGCGTAGCTCCCAAGCGTACTACAGGCTTCAACAACGGACATGTCGGGATACGGGAAATATAGTGTTGAATGGATAATTTGTAATTCATCGAGTCGGACTCGGGTAAGGATGAGGAGAAATTTCCAAGTGATACTCGAAAGATGCGAACTCGCAAAAAGAGTGACGTGTGAAGTTTAATTATAAAAGGGACTTATCTGTCTCATGCCTGACGAGGTCTATATTATCGATGAAGAGGATTCCACAGAGGGGTTGGCTGGATGTGTTTGAAGCCAACAGAGCGGCAAGGTCAGTGTTGTGGTGCGCTAGGACCAGTATGGTGACCGAGTCCGAGCAGCGATGAAGTTGACACATAGGGCCGTCGAGTGATCGCGTAACTTGTGTAAAAAATGGCACAAGTCAACAAAATAATTTCTTGAGGAAATTTGATGTGCGCGGAAACGATTTGTGTGAATAACACCCATAGACACCCGCTGGGAGTGCAAGGGGCCTGCTGGTTAACCAGCAAGAGTCTAAAAGAGCGAAGGATTCGTTCGAACTTGTCGAAGCGAGAGATCCTACTAAACTCGTTGGAATACTGGCTAAAATAAAACAGAAGTGTAGTGTTTCAACTGAGTTGAAGCCCCAGAGGACCGATGCAAACTCGAAATGAAGAACGACACATGGTGTTCGTGAATGATGTGTGCGAAAAAATGGAAGTTGGACTCGGGAGTCACATAACCAGTACTAAGCAAGTATGTGAAAATAAACAGCCGAGCATAGAGGTACACTCGATGGCGTGGCCTCCGAGTGAACGTGATGTGTGAATTGCGGGATACTCGGAAAGACAGAAATAACAGAATGTAAAATGACTTAGCTGTCTGAAGGCACGCGAGTGGTGACGAGACGATGGTTACAGTCGACCTTCGTCTCGGTGTCCCTGCGGATAGGGATGGAGCACACATTATACTTGTGATGCAGCTCCTTGAATTAGAGGTTTGCTCTTGTCTCAGTCGGATTTTCGCTACTTAGGCGAGTCCTTGGACTGCAGCTAAGCCTCCGAGTGGGAGGCTTGCTCTCCACTCGGTAGGATTTCAAACACTTAGGCGAGTACTGGACTATAGCTAAGCCCCCAAGTGGGAGGTTTGCTCTTCACTCGGTAGGATTTTTTTTCAAACTTAGGCGAGTACTGGACTGCAGCTAAGCCCCCGAGTGGGAGGTTTGCTCTCCACTCGGTAGGATTTTCTTCAAACTTAGGCGAGTACTGGACTGCAGCTAAGCCCCCGAGTGGGAGGTTTGCTCTCCACCCGGTAGGATTTTTTCTAACTTCGGCGAGTACTGGACTGCAGCTAAGCCCCCTAGTGGGAGGTTTGCTCTCCACTTGGTAGGATTTTTTCAAACTTAGGCGAGTACTGGACTGCAGCTAAGCCCCCGAGTGGGAGGTTTGCTCTCCACCCGGTAGGATTTTTTTCCAACTTAGGCGAGTACTGGACTGTAGCTAAGCCCCCGAGTGGGAGGTTTGCTCTCCACTCGGTCGGATTTTTTCAAACTTAGGCGAGTATTGGACTGCAGCTAAGCCCCCGAGTGGGAGGTTTTCTCAACACTCGGTAGGATTTTTTCAAACTTAGGCGAGTACTGGACTGCAGCTAAGCCCCCGAGTGGGAGGTTTGCCCTCCACTCGGTAGGATTTTTTCAAACTTAGGCGAGTACTGGACTGCAGCTAAGCCCCCGAATGGGAGGTTTGCTCTCCACTCGGTAGGATTTTTTGAAACATAGGCGAGTCCTTGGATTGCAGCTAAGCTGCCAAGTGGGAGGTTTGCTCTTCACTCGGTAGGATTTCTTGAACTTAGGTGAAACAGATTCGCAGCTAAGTCACCCACTGGGGGATTTTGGCGATGGCGACGCGCGGGGCGGCCGAGTGGTTATGAGGTGGGCAACCAATGGCGACGCGCGGGGCGGCCAAGTAGTTATGAGGTGACCAACCGATGGCGACGCGCGGGGCGGCCGAGTAGTTATGAGGTGACCAACCGAGTGGCCACGTGCGGGGCGGCCGAGTGGTTATGAGGTGACCAACTGATGGAGACGCGCGGGGCGGCCGAGTGGTTATGAGGTTACCAACCGATGGCGACGCGCGGGGCGGCCGAGTAGTTATGAGGTGACCAACCGAGTGGCGACGCGCGGGGCGGCCGAGTGGTTATGAGGTGACCAACCGATGGCGACGCGCGGGGCGGCCGAGTGGTTATGAGGTTACCAACCGAGTGGCGACACGTGGGCGGCCGAGTGGTTATGAGGTCACCAACCGATGGCGACGCGCGGGGCGGCCGAGTGGTTATGAGGTGACCAACCGATGGCGACGCGCGGGGCGGCCGAGTGCTTATGAGATTACCAACCGATGGCGAAGCGCGGGGCGGCCGAGTGGTTATGAGATTACCAACCGAGTGGCGACGCGGGGGGCGGCCGAGTGGTTATGAGGTGACCAACCGATGGCGACGCGCGGGGCGGGCGAGTGGTTATGAGGTGACCAACCGAGTGGCGACGTGCGGGGCGGCCGAGTGGTTATGAGGTGACCAACCGAGTGGGGACGCGCGGGGCGGCCGAGTGGTTATGAGGTGTCCAACCGATGGCGACGCGCGGGGCGGCCGAGTGCTTATGAGGTGACCAACCGAGTGGCGACGCGCGGGGCGGCCGAGTGGTTAGAGGTGACCAACCGATTGGCGACGCGCGGGGCGGCCGACTGGTTATGAGGTGACCAACCGAGTGGCGACGCGCGGGGCGGCCGAGTGGTTATGAGGTGACCAACGGATGGCGACGCGTGGGGCGGCCGAGTGGTTATGAGGTGACCAACCGAGTGGCGACGCGCGATGCGGCCGAGTGGTTATGAGGTGACCAACCGATTGGCGACGCGCGGGGCGGCCGAGTGGTTATGAGGTGACCAACCGAGTGGCGACGCGCGGGGCGGCCGATTGGTTATGAGGTGACCAACCGATGGCGACGCGCGGGGCGGCCGAGTGGTTATGAGGTGACCAACCGAGTGGCGACGCGCGGGGCGGCCGAGTGGTCACGAGGTGACCAACCGATTGGCGATGTCCGGGGCGGCCGAGTGGTTATGAGGTTACCAACCGAGTGGCGACGCGCGGGGCGGCAGAGTGGTTATGAGGTGACCAACCGAGGGCGACGCGCGGGGCGGCCGAGTGGTTATGAGGTGACCAACCGAGTGGCGCGCGCGGGGCGGCCGAGTGGTTATGAGGTGACCAACCGATTGGCGACGCGCGGGGCGGCCGAGTGGTTATGAGGCGAGCAACCGAGTGGCGACGCGCGGGGCGGCCGAGTGGTTATGAGGTGACCAACCGAGTGGCGACGCGCGGGGCGGCCGAGTGGCGATGTACGGGGTATCCGAGTGAAGTAGACGCGTCCCGCGGAGTGACGATGCATGGGGCGTCAGGGTGATGTAGACGCATGCCGCGGAGTGACGATGTGCGGGGCATCCGAATGAAGTAGACGCGTCACGCAAGGTGACGATGCATGGGGCGTCCGAGTGAGCAGACGCTCCCGCAGAATGATGAAGCGCGGGGTGTCCGACTAAAATAGACGCGTACAGCAGAGCGACCACGCGCGGTGCGTCCGAGTGACGGGTAGTCGAATGTCCTTACCCTTTCTTCTGAGTGGTTGAGGATGACATTTCCTTCGGTTTCATCTCTGTCGAGTGCCGAGGAGGGTGAGCGGAGCTACTCGGTGTTGAGGCCACGAAGATTCTTTTCCCTGGATCGAAACGCCCCAATGCCTTGATGTAGGAGTTACACACGTCCAGAATCATGGCTCATTCACGGCATGCAATAACTCTGGCTCAATTAACGCCAGCGCCTGCTGCATGCAATGGCAGTTTTCTTCTATTGGCCGCGCATTAATTGTCATTGATTTGTCAATCAAAGTAATTTCCTTTCTTCTCCTTCTGTTATACCTTCCTTTGGCCATGCACTAACCGACATTGATTTGTCAATCAAAGCAATTTCCTTTCTCCTCCTTCCATTCTCAACGTGCATGCAAGTGGGATATGCATGAGCTTGCATGCATGCGTGACAAATGCAAACCCAGCCGCAGAGCCATTGACACCGGTTGGAGGAGGTGGCCGTGCATGAGCACCTCGCAGACGGGCTGGAGACAACGCGGCGGACCGTGCCAGTGGCTGTTTGTACGTGCTCAACGGCGCGGCGGACCGTGCCGGAGGGCGTTTGGATGAGCTGCCGATGGTGCCATGGACGAGGACGGAGGCGACGCGGCGGACCGTGCTGGAGGGCATTTGGACGAGCTCGCCGACGGTGTCATGGACGAGGCCCGAGGCGACGCGGCAGACAGCGCCGGAGGGCGTTTGGACGAGCTCGCCGACGGCACCGTAGATGTGGCCAGAGATGACGCAGCAGATGCCGCACCGGAGGGTGTTTGCACGAGCTCGTCGACGGTGTCGTAGATGATGCTGGAGACGACGGGATGGCCCACGCCAACGGCTGTTTGTGGTGGTTGCCATTGATGATGATCCTGTGAGAAGGCAAGAAATATGAGAAATGACTTGCCGTTTTCTCTTCCTCTCTGCTTCATGATCGATCATGCATGTGTGTGTCTAATCCTACTGGAGGAAAAGACAAAACTCATTGTTAGAAAATGTATTGTAAAAAGACTAGATCAAATGGATACTTCCCTGATCCTTTTGTTTGTACGAATGACGCGATGGCCAGAACTTCAGCGGCCAATTTCTCTGGCGATGGTAGTTGATCCGCTGTCGAAGATGGAAGAAAAACCATTTGCACCATGGCTCGATAGACGCCATGCCCCACGGTGGGCGCCAACTTTCGTGGGAATGATTCCAACAATAATAAGGTATAGGGTAACGGAGCATGATCTATCGAGATGCATATGGGTAACACGGTGGTTTTAGCGAGTTCGGGCCTCTCATTGTGGAGATAACAGCCCTACGTCTCGTGCT
This sequence comes from Triticum monococcum, assembly GCA_034509565.1. Lineage (NCBI taxonomy): Eukaryota > Viridiplantae > Streptophyta > Magnoliopsida > Poales > Poaceae > Triticum > Triticum monococcum. Next base: position 394,844,263 of record CM067845.1, on the reverse strand, counting down.
CCGGAGAGGCTTTGTATTATCTGAGTATATATCCGGAGATTACAATGTGTGAGAGAAGGGAACGGATCCCATGCCTGAGCTAAGTCCTGAGACTAATGATGAAAAGAGAGAGAGAGAGAGAGAGGTGGCAGAAAAGACCCCCTAGTCTAGTGGTGGGGGGTGGCTTATATAGAGTGCGCCACCCCCTCACCCCTTATGTTACACGGTGGAGCATCAATGCCATAATGCCTGCCCACTACAAAACCGTCATGCGGACTATTGGTCTTTGCATATCCTAATGAGTTACATGGTCGAGTGGAATGAGCTCGTCGAGTGAAGTGCCGTGCTCCGAGTGGTTGTCGCCATTCGAGTGACTTTCAAGTTGCGGTACATCTAGACGGCGATCTGGCCCAGGGGCCCAGTACAAAGTATACAATGTCCATGGGTAGGGCCTTTAGGTCAGGCCTGTTACCCTACCCCCAATACATGTCCTCGTCACCTGGTTTTTAGCGGGCCATAATTGGGCCAGCCTGCATCTTTCTTGGGCCCGAATGGCCATTGGGGCCTTCACACTTTGCGCCAGGCCCACAACTTATTTCGGCCTATATTCGGCCCAAATTTTAGTTGGGCCTTTTGTGGACCCGGCGCTTAGATTGGCCTAGGTAGCATTGGGCCATTAACAGACTGAATATTGTGCTGGCATGTTACGGCCCAGAAGAAACCATGGGCCTTTAGTAGGCCGAAATGTATGTTGGGCTTCAATTTTCACTAGTCGTCGACGGGCCTTCAGTAGGCTGGAATGTAGAACGAGCCTTTTTTGGCCCATTTATATGACGGGCCATTACCAGGATGAGACATATCTTGGGACTTAGTTGGCCCACTGATATCATGGGCCTTTAAGAGGCCGAAAGCTTAGTACATCAACAGGCCGAATTATACAACAGGCCATTAAAAGGCCCAAAGTCACGTTGGGCCGAACTGTTGCCACCTTTATCACATGCCGTTAGTGGGCCGGATGTCGCGTCGGACCATATATGGCCCATGGGAAGCATGGGCCATTCCCAGGACGAAAGACACACCGGGCTGAAATGGGCCCATGTCTACATCGGGCCTAGGCCAAAATTCACTGGGCTATAATTGGGCCTAAATATTCAACGAACAATTAACGGGCCGCATCTGGCTTCGGGCGGTAAGTGGGCCTTTATTAAACAAGCCATTATTGGGCTAGCCCACTAGTACCTGAGTAAGTACTACAGGCCTTTGACTGGGCCGGCTTTTGAACCTATATGGGCCTCTGTTGGTCCCTGCCACGTGTCGACATATCATAGGCATGTCTCCTCCAATGGACGAGCGACATCTGGCCCACCGAGGAGCAGACACGTGTTTCCTCCGGCCAATGAGAATTTTACACATGGAAAATCACCATTGGTCCGGGCTGTTAGCGGGTTATCGGATCCAAAACCGGACCCGATAGCTTAACGGCGAGTCGTTATGATGGATGCGACATGTCGGTCACCCTTGATGAAAGCACTTATATGACGCGCGATTTATCGTCATGGAGGTGGACACTTCCGTGATGATAATTTTGGTAATTTCATGGAACACTTCTACGACAGCACAGGTATGACTATCTTGATTCTGCCATAAAATCGTCATGGATGTACATGCATGACAGAAAACGTGACCTACTGTGACAAACACGTATCATCACGGAAGCGTCTTTTTTTGTAGTGGTCATACATAAATTTTTGGCCATATGCAGTCGATGGTTGTCCTACACACACTCGATACTCGCGTGTGACGCTTTCTGTGGGCCCGCGAGGTCGTCGTGCATCACTTTGACGAATAGCCGGTAGTGAGGTTAATTTGACCAGCAAGGTAGAATCTTTTTTGTTTGTGTTATGGTGGTATATAGTACGCATCGAAGAGGTGGGAGGGGACTAGCATATATACTATACGTACGCGTCCGTGAACAAGTACACCTCACTCTGTGTAGGGACTTTTTTTCGAGGGACGTGCCACATCAAAATTGTGAAATTGGTTATTCAAACATCACACAACACCTTTTTGGGCCACATGCATATCCTAGCTAGGACACTCACGTGTGACGCTTCCATCTATGGGCCCACGAGACCATCGTCAATGCTTGCATGCATCACTTTGACCTACATCAGGAGAGGTTAATTAATTTCACCATCGATGAGGATTCTTTTAGGTTGTACATATATTATGACAGGAGCATATAGTATGCGGTGAAGAGGGGAGAAGGGGACCATCATATGTAGTACGCTTGATATGAACCTCGCTCTGTGTGGGTGCATGGTTTACAGTTTTTGATGCATGTGGCACATCAAAGTTGTGCATTTTTGGTATTCAACATATATATGTTTGGCCCACAAGCAAAGAGATGGTGGTTGTCCTCTCCCACCCACTTAAGCGGTTATCAGTGATATCGATGCTTTCCATTTGTGGGCCCGCTTGGTCCATTGCTACTTTTTTCCTAACAACAAGAGAGGTTAATTTGACTTAGGAGGGGATTATTATTTTTGCTCTGAGATGACATGCCTGATACAGCTTGAGCATACACACATGCATGTGTACGCATGAATCCCTCCCATCGAGTAGAAGTGGCTAGTAAAATGACACATCATGAACCGATCTCGCTCTGTGTGGGGAGCTAGTGTACGATTTTTGACACACGCGGCACATCAATGTTGTGTATTCAAACATGCATGCACGCATCACCTCCATACATATGCATGTAGTGGTTGCCTTTGAATGGTACACTCCCTCGCGTGGTTATCGGCGAAAAGCCTATATATTCGTGGGCTCGCGTGGACATCCATGATCACCTGACCAACAACAAGATAGGTTACCATGGCGGATTCTTCATTTCGTTCAGGTTATCGTAGTATAGGTCATGGTGAGATTCAGACCTAATTAAGTTTGAGCACATATGCATGCATGAATCCCCGTCATTGGCTTGAAGTGTGGTGTAACATACATATGCACCATGAACCTAACCCTCACTCAGTCTGGGGATTTCTAGTTCGAAATCACGGTGCCACGTCAAAGTTGTTCGATTGTTACTAAAAACACACCTCTCCATACATATGTTTGGGCCACACACATGCAGTGGTTGTCTTCGGCGACTAGCTACTTGCGTGATTATTGGCGACCTAGCCCATCTCCGGGGTCGCATGGACGGCCATCACTTTGACCAACAACAAGAGAGAGGTTCTATGACCAAGGTGGATTATTCTTGGTCCATTTTACGATCCATCTTGGTGAGATATATGCCTCTTTGTCCCCGCTGACTGAAAGTGTGTGCGTGGGGTGGGGGGGTTCTACTTCGCACTTTGCTAGGTGAACCTCGGTTGGGGGGCATGCACTCATAGATTAGGATTCCCTTTGTGGCGACACGAGGGGGGTGGGGGGCTTCTAGCTACTTCGCACTTTGATAGGTGAACCTCAGTTTGGGGGGAGGGGGTGTCAGTGTCAAAACCGGCGGATCTCGGGTAGTTGGTCTCGCACTATGCATCTAAGGTCGATGGTAACAGGAGACAGGGGACACAATGTTTTACCCAGGTTTGGGCCCTCTCTATGGAGGTAATACCCTACGTCCTGCTCGATTAATCTTGATGAATATGAGTATTAAAAGAGTTGATCTACCACGAGATTGTAATGGCTAAACCCTAGAGGTTTAGCCTGTATGACTATGATAATCATCTATCGACTAGCCTGGCCTTGGCTTGTATAATGCACGAGAGGCCTAGGATAACAAGAGTCCTAGCCAAATACGTTTGTGGTGAGGAGTCCTTATCTTGATCACCAAGTCTTGTGGAATACTCCTTGTATGCGGCATGGGCTGCCCGAAGTGGCCCATGAGTGAACCACCATGGGGGTCCTCGGCCCAATCCACCTGGTCGGGAGACGATGTGGTCAGTACCCCCGAGTCCATGACACCATCAGTGGCCCCCTAAAGCGGTCTTCAAGTTGGGGATGCTCCTCTATTCTTCCGAACTGTTCTTCATCTTCAGTCGTCGGTCTTGAAAACTGGTTGAACAAATCTTCTCATCTTCGATCTTGAGGGTCGTCGAAGTGCATCCAAAGAGTTTACACATTGGGTATCCGAGGAGCCCCTTGAAGTTCCCGACATTTATCAATGCCTTGTTATTTTTATGCCACTCAGGTTTGAAGTTGTTTTCTGGCGGCGGTGTCCTCTTGCGTCCGAGCTCCAACTCCATATTGCATTTGAGGTATCTTTTGCAGCTGAGCACCAACGCCGAACTGCATCCGAGCCCCAGCGCCGGACTATATCCGAGGTGTCATAGATCACCTTGGTTCAAAAAGTTGAAGGAGTTTACCCGACCTTAATGCCGGAAATGCCCTCTAGGAGCCAGCCACTTGCGTCTGAGCTATATCTCGAAATGCTTTCGAGGGGGTTCAGCACCTCGGTCATGGGCTAATTGTTTGCGGATTTTATTTCCAATGCGTGTAAATTTATTTGCTATCAATATGTATAACCAGTAGCCCTCAAGGTGTGTGTCGGTCTAAAACCCGAGATGCACCTGAAGGATGACATAAGGCCGCTGATCCCAGTAGACCCCAAGACTCAGGTTGATTCGCAAAATCAGCCTGAGGATCAACTCCTAGCTCGGCAGCATACTTCGAGACACAAAAAGCGGTGTGCACAGTCCTCGAGACTCAGGTTGGGTGTGCCAGACCAACCTAAGGACCATAATCTCCTCGAAAACTATGTTGCACTTAAATTTTCTGCATTGGATAGGCAATGTAGTAGTCCCCCGAGACACTAGTCGGGTGGCTGCTACCTCTTGAGCACAACATTGGTTTTCCCTTGAAGAGGAAAGGGTGATGCAGTGGAGGAGCATAAGTATTTCCCTCAGTTTTTGAGAACCAAGGTATCAATCCAGTAGGAGGCCACGCACGAGTCCCTCGCACCTACACAAACAAATAAACTCCTCGCAACCAACGCGATAAAAGGGTTGTCAATCCCTTCACGGTCACCTACGAGAGTGAGATCTGATAGATATGATAAGATAAGATAATATTTTTGGTATTTTTATGATAAAGAGAAATAAAGATGCAAGTAAAATAAACAGCAAAGGAAATAACTAAGTATTGGAAGATTAATATGATGGAAAATAGACCCGGGGGCCATAGGTTTCACTAGAGGCTTCTCTCAAGAGCACAAGTATTACGGTGGGTGAACAAGTTACTGTTGAGCAATTGACAGAATTGAGCATAGTTATGAGAATATCTAGGTATGATCATGTACCTAGGCATCATGTCCGAGAAAAGTAGATCGACTCCTGCCTGCCTGCATCTACTACTATTACTCCACACATCGACCGCTATACAGCATGCATCTAGAGTATTAAGTTCAAGAGAACAGAGTAACGCTTTAAGCAAGATGACATGATGTAGAGGGATAAACTCATGCAATATGACATAAATCCCATCGTGTTATCCTCGATGGCAACAATACAATACGTGCCTTGTCACCCCTACTGTCACTGGGAAAGGACACCGCAAGATTGAACCCAAAGCTAAGCACTTCTCCTATTGCAAGAAAGATCAATCTAGTAGGCCAAACCAAACTGATAATTCGAAGAGACTTGCAAAGATAACCAATCATACATAAAAGAATTCAGAGAAGATTCAAATATTGTTCATAGATAAACTTGATTATAAACCCACAATTCATCGATCTCAATAAACACACCGCAAAAGAAGATTACAGTGAATAGATCTCCACAAGAGAGGGGGAGAACTTTGTATTGAGATCCAAAAAGAGAGAAGAAGCCATTTAGCTAATAACTATGGACCCGTAGGTCTGAAGTAAACTACTCACACTTCATCGGAGAGGCTATGGTGTTGATGTAGAAGCCCTCCGTGATCAATACCCCCTCCGGCAGAGCTCCGAAAAAGGCCCTGTCGGTGTCAAAACCGGCAGATCTCGGGTAGGGGGTCCCGAACTGTGCGTCTAGGCTGGATGGTAACAGGAGGCAGGGGACACAATGTTTTACCCAGGTTCGGGCCCTCTTGATGGAGGTAAAACCCTATGTCCTGCTTGATTAATATTGATGATATGGGTAGTACAAGAGTAGATCTACCATGAGATCAGAGAGGCTAAACCCTAGAAGCTAGCCTATGGTATGGTTGTATGTTGTGGTTGTTGTTCTACGGACTAAAACCCTTCGGTTTATATAGACACCGGAGAGGGTTAGGGTTACATAAGGTCGGTTACGAAGGAGGAGATATCCATATCCGTATTGCCTAGCTTGCCTTCCATGCCAAGTAGAGTCCCATCCGGACACGAGACGAAGTCTTCAATCTTGTATCTTCATAGTCTAACAGTCCGACCAATGGAGATAGTCTGGCTGTCCGGAGACCCCCCCAATCCAGGACTCCCTCAGTAGCCCTTGAACCAGGCTTCAATGACGATGAGTCGGGCGTGCAGTATTGTCTTCGGCATTGCAAGGCTGGTTCCTTCTCCGAATACATCACAGAAGAATTTGAATACGAGGATAGTCTCCGACCCTGCAAAATAAGTTCCACATTCCACCGTAGAGAGAGTAATATTTTTGCAGATCTAATTTGCTGACTTGTCTTAACAGTATGACGTCATGTCATGGCCCGGTGATTATTCGAACCGTTCCCTTTAACCAGCCCCGCACATAACGCGAGGCAGTTTTTCGACACGTCTTGTCAAAGCAGAGATCGTGTCCCCTTATTGCGGGATTCTCATCAATATGGGCGTGGGTAACCCAACCGCGCCATCAATTGCGACGCTTGGGGATAAGCGAGTTTTACCAGGCATGTGGGGACGCTTAGCTTCGTCCACCCTTATAAAGGGATAAGGATTCACCTTTCTAACCACGCCTTCTTCCTCTTTTGCTCATCCATTTTCGCACACTCGAGCTCTAGCGCCCAAGCCCACAGTTCCCACCTCAACCTTCTCCAACCATGTCTGGAGCGGGAGGCAGGTGGATGGTCTCCTCCGTCATGGAGGGAGACATCAAGAAACTGAGGAGAGCCGGATACGTGCCTGACAACATCGCGCACTGGCTCCCAGATGAGGGGCAGCTCATCCCCACCCCCAGGCCCCACGAGAGGGTAGTATTCCTCACCCATTTCCTCCGCGGACTGGGATTCCCTCTCCATCCATTCATCTGGGGGCTCATGTTCTATTACGGCCTGGATTTCCATGATCTGGCCCCGAACTTCATCCTCAACATCTCGGCATTTATCGTCGTGTGCAAGGCCTTCCTCCGCATCCAGCCCCACTTCGGCTTATGGCTGAAGACCTTCAATGTCAAGCCGAAGGTGGTGGGTGGCTGCCAGGCGAGTTCGGAGGCGCCATGGTGGGCAAGATGCCCAACGTAGCATGGCTCGATGGATCCTTTGTGGAAACCATAAAGGGGTGGCAATCGGGGTGGTTCTACATCACCGAGCCGCGCGACCCTATATGGGCAGCGGCCCCCGAGTTCCGATCTGGCATCCCCACGTGGCTAACCTCCTGGAAAGAGAAGGGCCCATCCTGGGGTAGTTCGGAAGAGCTGACTGGACTCCAAACATGTATTCAAAACATGGTGAAAAAGAAGCTCAAGCTTGTCAACATAGTCCAAGTTATGCTCATCCGCCAGATCCTCCCGTGCCAACAACGGGGGTTCAACTTGTGGGACTTCGACCCGGCGCAACACCGAACTCTGAACAGGCTCTTCGATACGACTGATGAAGATGCCTGGAGGGTCTTGTTCATAAGTGCCGAGGTCCCCCCTCCTATTACTGAGGATCGCGGATTCAGCGCGAAGCGCCAAGCCAGTGCGGTAAGCTGCTTTACCTTTCACAAGATACTTATCTCATATCTGTGTTCACCCGAATTTTGAACGCATCTTAACCGACCGCCGGCTTCTCCCTCTTCGGTCAAGGGCGGAAAAGTGTTATGTACTCCACCTATCGAGAATATCGACGATGTTTCCGATAACCAGGCAATTAGGCCATATGGCCGTAACAGACAAAACGCGCTCAGGGAACTTATGCTATATTACCGACGAAGTGTAAGAAGCATCTTCGAAGAAAATAGTACCCCCACCGATACCTTTCTTCGGTTGCTCATCTTTACTCTGAGACTTGTGCAACAGATTTTTTGTAGTCATGAGTTCCATTGTGTGTGTACCATGATTGAAAACAATAAGAGTGCTAGCTTTCGGCTTCACCCAGTCTATGGTACTAACTCGGATGACCCGGTAGTAACAATCACAGAGGTGCTCCCTTTACCGCCTAGCTGAACAATTGGGAACATAGGGGTAAGCACAGGAGCCAGGCAACCCAGCTTGCAAAACACTTAAGTCAACATGGTGCATATTGTGGCATAATACATGAACAAAGAACAAAGCCATACAAGTATAATCATATGCAAGAGGAAAGGCTTCATAAAGGAAGCCCCTAAGTAAATGGGGTATTTGAATTTGTGTGTCACAAACTAAGTTTTGACAAGGAATTTTGTCACAAACAACTTTTTTGCCAAAAAGTATAATGCATGGTCGAACCGAACAAAATTTAAAACTGAAAGTTTTTGAGAATGAAAGTGACTTAGCTGGTTAATGTGTTCGGTGTTGATGACGCAATTCGGGCTTGTGGCGGGATGAAGACGCCCATTGATCTATGACAGATCCAACAAGGTTCGCAGTCCTCGGCATGGCCGAGGTCCTAGCCTCCAAGCCTGAGGTGTCCGAGCAAGGAGTTCGGCACTCCAAGGTAGTGACACGGCTCGGCCAATGTAGGCCGGCAGAGTGACGCCAAAGTCCCCGGCGTGGGTTAATGAAGTGATGATGAAGCCCCCGGTCCAACCGAGGTGACAGCGCTGCCCAATCCGGATCATTTACCTGTACATAGAAGATAGTGCAAGTCGGAGATAACAGTAATATAAAAAGGTTGCATGATTAATAATTCATGTAAAGTGAGTAATAAAAGAAATATGGATCGTGCGCCAAACACTCGATGAGGTAGGTCCCTCTTGATGGTGCCGAAGTCTCGGAGCCAACCGAACATGTCGGTATTCAATCAACAAGATGATCATGCGAGCCGATTTATGCCAATTGAGACGATGACATTGGCTTGTCGAAGTGACCGCGCGACGCAGTCGAAGTCGATCACCTACACAAATAAAATAGCGCGGTCCAAAATGAATAATATAAATATATATAAAATCCTTGCCTAATTGCTTTTCGCAAAAATAATTTATTTAATGATATGTGGCCTGGCGCCGAAGTCAATGTTGATACAAGGCATCGACATGATGCAGTAAAGGCATGGCAAAGCTGAATTCACAGGTTGGTCCGAGCTCCAGATGCGGCATTCGCCGATCTATGTACAGAAACTGACCGGACCACCACGCGACCGTCGTTAATGCGGCCACCATTTGATAGACATGTGTACATATGATGGAACAAACCAGAGTAATAATTCCTTAGAAAAGATAAACCCAAACAAACAAAAATTGCTAGGATTAATAGCACCAAGTTTATTTGTTGTAGCAGTCCGAAGAAAGGTTACTCCCAAAATTGGGACTCGATCCGCACACCCATTGCCTGATGGGTGATGATGCGACGGCATGGCGATGCTGGCAAAGATTGTCTCGCCGAGGCAAAGACCCCTGTCTAGCTAACGTAATGAAGCTGGTCGGCTGGTGACGCCGAAGTCTCCGGAGTAGGTTGACGAAGAAATAGCGAAGCCCCGGTCTAGCCGAGGTGTCGAAGTAGGTCGGCATGATCGACATCGGCTTGAAGAAGCAACAGTGCGGCCATGCCGATGCAGGTCGTAGCTCGTGACATGGTCAGTGCCGGCTTGATGAAGTGACCGTGCCGCAATGCTGGTGTGCCGGCTCCGTGTAGTCCATGGGGCGGCGTAGTTGGTGATGATTTGTCCTTCGCGATGCCGAACTCTTGCTCGAATCGCAGCGATGATGATCCGAAGAAGTTGAGCTCGGCTCAACAAAGTGACGACATGTCCAGCGCAGGTCGAGAGCCGTAGAGCAACGTTGTCGGGCTGGTTTGACACCGGCGTGAAAGTGAAGATCATATTGGAAAAGACTTTAAATTTAGCGGGATGTGTTTGGGAACAAAACACAATACCCCATAAAAAAGTTCCTTCAAAAAGGATGTGCGAAATCCAGTTCATAAAAAAGATGAACACGGGTCGGATTCGCTCTCACGCGGAAAATAGATCTGAAAAGTGATGCACTAATCGGAAGGTTCCCGGAGTTTGGACGGTCGGATCGATCTGAAATTGTGAGCGGTGGTAGATATGGGAATTCCGCAGAAGATGAATGGTTGGATATTCCAAAGGACCTCCGAGCTGGGCTCTGGTGATCACGCCCTAAACTCATCTAGATTCCCATCCAGATCTCACAGGGCTCCGGTATATCGTAGATTGCCAGAGAGTCCTCCATCGGAACTTGATGAAATTTTCCAGGGTTGTTGTAGACTTAATTCCGCACAATTACACTGAAGCAATTATTAAAAAGACACTCGAGGAGACGGTGGCAGCGGATAAAAGTTTGCTGTCTAGAAAAACAGCACGATCGCCCGAGGGCAATGTTCACGTTGAGCCCCCGAGCTCCATGGATGATTCCTCTACGATCTTGATAGAGATCGGAGTTAATGTTGATGAAGCACCTTATCCGAACAAGATGATCGGAGGTGGGGCACAGTCCTCGGTCAAGCCAAGGTGACCAGTCAAGCCGGCGACGAAGATGCCGTCGTCGAAGTTGATCTGCACTCGAGCCATTGATCCTTTGTCGATCACATAGCAGAACTCTCAATGAAAGCACCAATGTCGGTGTCAAAACCGGTGGATCTCGGGTAGGGGGTCCCGCACTGTGTGTCTAAGGTCGATGGTAACTGGAGACAGGGGACACAATGTTTTACCCAGGTTCGGGCCCTCCCTATGGAGGTAATACCCTACGTCATGCTTGATTGATCTTGATGAATATGAGTATTACAAGAGTTGATCTACCACGATATCGTAATGGCTAAACCCTAGAGGTTTAGCCTATATGACTATGATAATCATCTATAGACTAGCCTGGCCTTGGCTTATATAATGCACCAGAGGCCTAGGATAACAAGAGTCCTAGCCAAATACATTGGTGGAGAGGAGACCTTGTCTTGATCACCAAGTCTTGTGGAAAACTCCTTGTATGCGGCATGGGCTGCCCGAAGTGGCCCATGAGTGAACCGTCATGGGGGTCCTCGGCCTGATCCACCTAGTCGGAAGACGATGTGGTGAGTACCCCCTAGAACATGACACCGTCAGGGTGCATGCATTCATAGCTTAGGATTCCCTTCGTGCTGACACGAGGGGGGCTGCTAGCTACTTCCCACTTTGCTAGGTGAACCTCGCTGGGGGGGGGCATGCATTCATAGCTTAGGATTCCCTTCATGCCGACACGAGGGAGGGGTGGCTACTAGCTACTTCGCACTTTGCTAGGGTGAACCTCGGCTGGGGGCATGCATTCATAGCTTAGGATTCCCTTCGTGCCAACACGAGGGAGGGGGCTTCTAGCTATTTCGCACTTTGCTAGGTGAACCTTGGTTGGGGGGCATGCATTCATATCTTAGGAAACCCTACATGCCGGCACGAGGGAGGGGGGCTACTAGCTACTTCACACTTAGCTAGGTGAACCTCGGTTGGGGGGCCTGCATTCATTGCCGAGGATTCCCTTCATGCCGACACGGGGGAGGGGGGTTGCTAGCTACTTCGCACTTTTCTATGGTGAACCTCGGTTGGGGGGGCATGCATTCATAGCTTAGAATTCCCTTCAAGACGACACGAGGGAGGGGGGCGGCTAGCTATTTTGCACTTTGCTAGGGTGAACCTCGGTTGGGGGGGGGGCATGCATTCATAGCTTAGGATTCCTTTTATTCCAACATGAGGGGGGGGGATGCTAGCCACTTCGCACTTTGCTAGGGTGAACCTCGGTTGGGGGGCAAGCATTCATAGCTTAAGATTCCCTTCGTGCCGACACGAGGGAGGGGGAGGGGCTGCTAGCTACTTCGCAGTTTGCTAGGTGAATGAACTTCAGTTGGGGGGCATGCATTCATAGCTTAGGATTCCCTCTGTGCTGACACGAGGGAGGATGGAGCTGCTAGCTACTTCGCACTTTGCTAGGTGAACCTCGGTTGGGGGGAAGGGGGCATGCATTCATAGCTTAGGATTCCATTCGTGCTGACACAAGGGGGGTAGTGGCGACCAATATAGTGCGCTTTGCGAGGGAGGTGCCACATCGAAGTTGCATTTTGTATTTGAAAATCAAACCACCATTTGGATACATAAATTTGGTCCACATGCAAGTGTGTTCGTGTTATGGCCCTCTTCCGCGTCATTTTTCGCCAAATTTATGAACATTAGATAAGTCGGATGATGCAACAGACACGGTTCACTCAAACTAACCATGTGCCATGCCGGTGCACCTGTCATGCACACATCCGCACAGTACATTGGGATCCACGAGGCTCCTCCTCTCAAAAATGTCTGCCCGCCTCAAGGGTTTTTCTATTTCATAACACACGATTGTTATCTCTGGACCGTGTGCGATGTTTCTTGTTCCCAATCCCGCCTGCATCCCTAGAAAATACCTGCCTGCCTCGAGAGTTTTCCTATCTCATAACACACGGTTGTTATCTCCGGACCATGTGCGATGCACTATCATCAAAATTTTCAATAGCCTGGCATTTCAATCCCGCGTTTGACTCCCGCGTAGTAAAATTTTCAGTACCCGTGTCATTTCCTCAAACACTCCGCGCCCCCATTCACACACACACACACACACACACACCAAAACCTCCTCGGGCATGCGCGCGCACACACACATCCTCCCTCGCTCGAAACCCTAGCAAGGTCCCCGCCGCCGCAGCCGCCACAAGGCCTCCATTGTCAACATCTGTCGGTTTGCCCGTGCAGCTTACCCACCGATCTCCATACCCAGGCCGCCCTGAGTTTCTTAGATGATGCCTGCCAAATGCCCCCTTTCCCATAGATCCCCATCCCCATTCCCCACTCCAGAGCGTCGCAGCCTAATCCAGGCTACGCTTCCCATGGAGCTCGAGGAGCGACTGGCCCAAAAGAGGTGTATAGCGGTCTCTTCGCCCGACGTCGCCCAGGAAGCTGACGACCATTATTGGCGATAGGCACTCAAGCAGCGGGCTAGAGTATGCGGGCATGTCTCGTCCACCGGCTACGACATCGAGGTCATCGACAGCGACGGCCTAAGGTGGGCTATGTCACAAGTTAAGTAGCCCACCCCGACCCCTCGGGTTCAACCACCATCAATCTCATCCATGGCCCCGCCGCTGATCTCCTCTCGCTCACTATCAACAATTTGCCATTCTACATCGCCATCTAGCCCCTTTTGTCATTTCTGAAGGACACGTTCTGCGACGCTGGCTTGGGATCCACAGCTTCCAAGTCAGACTTCATCAACGGAGACCACGAGGAGGGCAGCCTCTCCGGCTCTTCCAAGGGGAAAGCGCCCGTCTGCGACATCAGGGAGGGCACCCTATAGCCGTGCTCTTCAAAGGGGAAGGAGCCCATCTGCGACAACATGGAGTGCATCCAGGGTCTGTGTTCTTCCCATGGGAACGAGCCCGTCTGTAACAAGTGAGGAAACACATGATTTGTTTTGCCGTGCCTCTTCATAGGGGGAAACCCATGATTTGTTTTGTCGAGTCCCTTTTGTAGTGTAGTAAGAATATGTCCAGTTTTAATTGCTATATCTGTTTGTTTGCAGTATGCCTTGTTTATTTCAGTTGTTCACAATGTGATGCTCTATATGTGTAATTATTTACTGTGCAGTACATTTCATCAATCCAGTTTTAAACATACCGATAGGAATGCATATATTTTCTTGTTATTAAGCCTGTTATAGTTAGCATATGCCTCTTTTAAAGTTTTTTGATTGTTCGGTTGTTTGTAGTTAGCATATGTCCAGTTCCAAGTGCTATCTTTGGTTGTTCGTAGTATGCCTTGTTTATTCCAGTTATTCAGAACATGATGTTCTATATGTGCAAGTATGAACTGTTGTGCTTAACATGCTTCTCGATGTACATACACAAGACAATTTTGGGAACGACTGCTGTTTTCCATTGAGGTTAGTATCATCCCATGGCTTATATCTGCTCACTGTTCAGGTTATCGATAGCTGGTACCATATAGGCTGGCGGCTGATAAGGGACTAATCGGTGAATCAGAGTTTTAACTGAATATATCTGCAATCCATTTATCGTTAGGTTAACTAGGGCCATATGTAATATATCTGAGGCTACATAGAAACATGCATTGTACTTATTGTCTAAATATGCAATGCTAGGCTACATAGCAACAAGGAAGAGTGTTACATTAATGTTCTAATGATGTCTAGATATACGTAGAAGAGCAACGACAGCAACAACAACATAGCCCTTTTTGGATACTCAACTTAGCTAGAGGTTAGAGTTAGTTTCTATCTCATTACTAACCCTGAACTAACTCCATCCAAAGAGTTGTTTGGATGGCAGGGTTAGATTGCCAATAAATGCACTAGGAGAACTAGTTCCAATTAGCACCTCTTGGGTGGATAGTTTTTTTGGGTGGGTTATAGATGCAACTAGCTTAAACTAGCCCTCATGTTTAGATATACTTTAGGGCTATTTGAGCCCGAACTAGCTCAAACTAACTGCAACCCCTGGATACAACATTAGTTAATCAGCCAATAATTTGTAAGAATGCACTAAACTCCTTCGGGCCCATAATATAAGATGTTAATTCATCTAATATGTGAGTATATTGGATGTTATAAGATACTCCCTCCGTTCCAAAATATTTGTTTTTTGAAAGAATTCAAATGGACTACTACATACGGATGTATATAGACATATTAGAAAAGAGTATTGTACTACATCATTGTGCAATTGTTGTTTGGCTTCTAATATTAACTTGGTGCTTTTAGGTACATATGTAATTGGTAAAGATCCACGCTTCGACCCTTTCTGCGTATGGGGCAATGAGATATCGATGAACCAACATCAAGTGAGGAAGCTGATAAAGATTGTTAGTAAAATGGGTCCAAATATGGCGATTAAACTATTTGTTTACACTTTATCCAAGACAATAGAGAACTGCAGGATGGTAAGTAAGAACTTTGCAGCCTTCTTTTTACTGCCCATAATGAGCTATATTAGATGACAATGTATGAATCTTTTTCCTTTGTAGTGGTTGCCAAAGCAGTTTACTCAAGATTACATCTCAAACTACATGATTGGTGGGCATGAAAAGGTTAAAGTATTTCTACCAAAACACAATGATTATGTAGATGTTTTCATGAAGACCATGAAGGGTGGGCGGTCGGCCATCGCAAGGGGTTGGACTAGAGTCATGCGTGCCTTCTGCATAGAGGAGGGTACAATATGGGCATTACGCTTCACCTTGTTCAGCAACCAGAATACATTTCGCCTCTTTCTTTACCATCTTTAATAGTACAAGTATACAACTATGGCTCATCATTCTTTATTTGGTTCTTATGTAATTCTTGAATATATGTACCTATGAATCGAATAATGCATTGGTTGTTTGAACTTGATTGATATGAACAAAGCTATAGCATACATTCAAATTCAAATTCAAATCCGGTACAATTTGAAATAGCAGCAACTAAACTACGGTGAAATTACGCTCTCCAGGTTGTTACGACACACATGGTTGGTAAAACACAAATGTTTGTGATATACACCATAATCCAAGACAGTTCATAGAGAGGAAACGTGTGCAAGCATGCACACAGTTGTCATTTCCAAAGTGTGTGCGATTTCAGATAATATCTTAAACGGTGCGAGCAAACTAAACGTTTGTGTTATTTGCCTTATCATACACGATTCGCAACCATGAATTGTTTCTGATGAAGTATGCGATAGTTGTCATGTACGATGATGTTACGACGGTTTGACGTTTTGTAATCCTGTCCGACACTCGTACGAGGATTAGCTAATCTTCTTAACAGTGAACCGTTTGTGATGGGCCGTGCAACATACACATTCTATAATAGTGAGCTGTTTGTGATGGGCCGCGCATCGTAAACGTAGCACCACAGAATACCGACTGTGATGGCAATGCGACCAGAAACGAGTTGGAGTATTGTAGGGTCCCTATCCCCGACGGTTTCTAGGTCATGTGGGAAGGACCCCCTATCGCCCACACTCACTAGGCGACGGTTCCATATGTCGTTGCGGAAAGGGGTTAAAACCGTTTGTTTAGGACCGACATGCACCAGTGGTTTGCCCTCCTCTAAGGCCGCCACGGCCTGGCTCCATGCCGCCTTGACGGACGCGTCAGCTTGAAGCCATCCCGGGATCAGCTCCAGTCGCCCGATGCAAACGCTGATCGGAGCCTTGAAGATCGCCACGAAGTTGGTTCAGCGCAAAAAGAACCTCCTGCAGAGCATCAGGCGCATCAGAAGGGGTCGGCGACTCCGAAGCCTTCAAGGCTTCAGCAGGCGAGCTGAGCGCCTCCATAGTCGGCTCGGACACGGAGATCACCTCCTCTTGAGGTCGGGCCTCCGGGCCTTGGGAGGATAACCCAGTCGCAGGTGCATGCATTCCAGCCCCATCCTACCACGACGGAGGTGGCGCAATCACGACGGGTTGCTGGGCCATGGTGGTCCCGACCATCTCCTTCTTCTTCTTCGCCACCGGCATTGGCCTGGCCTTACAAGAGGGAGGCATCCAGACACTATGACAAGAACAAGGAACAAAGACCAAGACGGCGCACTTATTGGTCCATGGGAGCATAGTCCCTCACCCTCTTCTGAAGCACCATGCCCGCAGGCCTCGCGGACCGGGGCGGTGGCGCGTGAGCCCCAGCGGCGGACAACGGTGCGGCGCCCGGGGCTGCGTCCGTCTCAGCCGATGGCGAGGCGGAGCCACAGCCTCGCGGGATCAGCGCCAACCTGCTCTTCTTCGGCACCCCCTGCTTCAGCTCCTTTGAAGGGGTGCCCTTGGACCTCGTGGAGACCTCGACAAAGCAAAGCGACTCCTTGACAGGGTGCTTGCCCGCGTCATCATCATCGAAGAGGGTACGGAGGAGGTCGGTCCAATGCAGGCAAGAGGTCTCCCCCGCCCTCTCTCGGGTCGCCTCCGAGTTCGCCCGCTCCTCCTGGTCAGACTCGCCGGAAGATACCGGCACTATCAGGCCCGGGAGCTGGGAAGGCTCCGGAGGAACAAGCCCGCGCTCGTCAAAGACAGGTATGGCGGCGATGATCTTCTCTTCATCCCTGGGGAGGTACAGTGGAATATGGGAGTCCGGGGGGCAGCTCTGGTCCTTCCCTGGTTGGGTGTGCAAAATCTGGTCCAGCTCCTCCTGGGACAGGTCACCCGATGCAACCGGAGGTCATCTTCTATGCCATTGAACATCCACAGGGGGCGTGAGTGCACCTCAAGAGGAGCCAGGCGTTGCATCAAGAATTCCTTGACGATCATGGCCCCCGTCAGCTTCTCCACCTTTGGGTCATTGTTCTTTAGGTGTGCCGCCATCCTCTC
Source organism: Triticum monococcum (assembly GCA_034509565.1). Lineage (NCBI taxonomy): Eukaryota > Viridiplantae > Streptophyta > Magnoliopsida > Poales > Poaceae > Triticum > Triticum monococcum. The sequence goes on along the minus strand of CM067845.1, from coordinate 394,826,690 downwards.
CAGCAACGGCTCTGCCCTGGGATCGGTGAGCTTCTTGTGAGGCCACCCTTCCTGGGGCATCGTCTGCAAGGTCGGCAGCACCAGCCGGGGGTGGATGCGCATGGCATCGATGAGGATCCACCTGTTCCTGAAGGCACCTTCTTCCCAGCTCGCGAGATCGCGTTGCTGCCATGCGTCACGATGAAGTTGGCGCACCCCTAGCACTAGGTGTCGTTGACCCGGAGGTTGAAGAGGCGGCAGAGGAGCGCCATGGACGGCATCACCCCCAATGTCGGGGGTGTCGTGCGACATATGCCAACGGGTGGCTTATCATGGAGGGGGCTAATAATACATCGTCGATGCCAGGAAACGGGATAAGGCGCAAACATGCCCGCCAGTGAATCTTACCCAGGTTCGGGGTTCTCCTAGGAGATAAAACCCCTACTCCTGCTCTACGGGGTCTCGGTATGATCCCTCAAGCAACAATGGTGACTACAAGCTTGCTCCTTGAGCTGTTTCTCAAGTGGGGGAAGAGTACAGCTAGCCCTAGCTTACTCCCTCTATCTGTGTGTGTGCTAAGTTTCTATCAAGCTGAACCCTTTGCATGGATGCCCTGGGGGTTTATATAGGCCTACCCCCCAGGGGTACAAAGGTAATCTGGCCAAGTGGAGGACCCGGCTGTCAGTGTCTATGGTCGCCAGCTTCTCCGCCGGTCACTGGGGCCCGCCGCCTGGTGGGGTCCGTCGACTGTCTTGTACTTGGCCGATAGGCCGCGCCCGCCGCTGGCGTGTCCTGCAGGCTTCTTAGTATTGTGGCAATGCCACTAATGATGTGTGCTTTGTCGGGGAAGCGTGGCTACAGTACCGCCGCCTGGCGAGTGATCACTGTAGCCATCCCTCATCTCTTCTGATTAATGGTGCATGAATTTTGAGGGAGGGGGAGAGCCACCTGCTAGGAGTTGGCCTCCCCTCATGCCGACTGGTCCGAACTCACCGCCTTCTGGCTTCTCACTGACTGGTAGGGCCCACCGTCTTTGGGTTGTACCGATAGCCCGTAGTGGGAGCGTGGCCTTCTCTGCCATGGGTGATGTCATGGGCTGCATGGCAACAGTGCCGCGCTGGGCGGGGGACGTCCGCCCCGTACGACGCACTGTGGCCATGCTTGGCCCTGGATTCTGGGGTGGCTGATAGCATTGTAGCCACTCCCCGTCTCGTCATCATAATGTGGTGCAAACTTTGAGGGCGCTTGGGGCCGCCTGCTAAGGGCCGGCCTCTCTAGAGGCCGCCTGCTAGGAGTCGACCCACTTTAAGGCCGTCTACTGGGCCTTGCCGCCTTCCGCCAGCCGGCCACCGGGACCAGCCGTCCGTAAGAAGGCGGCTAGTTGATCCTTGAGTCTTGAGGGGCGAATCCGACCCTAATGTCTTAAAATGCCATGGGGAGCAAATGAAGCTACCCGTGGCTAATTACTCCGACAGTTGTCCCCGAAGCTAGTGGGGCGCGGGGGCTGAAAGTGGCAAGGGGCCTCAGGAGCTTCCTACTCTGACTGCTTCATTGATCTTGCTTCGTTTGTCTTCTGGAACGCCGACTTCTAGGAGCCGGACACGACCAGGCGGGCCGCCTGATGGTTTTTGAAATGTCTTGGCGGGAGCTGGGTGGCCGCCGGCCTGGCACCAGTCTTGCCGCCAGCCAGTTGCACGCCACGTGTCACCAGCCATCCAGGACGCCTGCCAGCCCACGCATGTGATGGGAGATCGCTGCAGGCCGGGGCCCACCATTACCAGGCCTCGGCACGCGCGTGGATCAGCTACTGCCGAGGCAAACGGTTGGGATTCCGGGGCGTGATTACTCCACGCCGTTACTGCGCGGTTAATGCGGGGTCATAGGGTCATGGGCACAGTTAATCCCACGATCCCCATGACCTGTCCCCTCGGCTTCGCGGCCCAGGGCTATAAGTAGGGGGCATGGGGGCAGCATTAGCACACGCGCCCTCCTCTCCCCTCGCCTTGTTCTTGTCTCTTTTCTCCGCTGCCGCCACACTCCCGCAACACGCCAGAGTGCTTCCGCGGCCCATCGTTGCCAACTCCTGCCTGTCCACTGCGCCGTTGCTCCGGTAGCCTCGAGCTTCCATGGCACAAGAGCGAGCCGGCGGATGGGATGGCTTCAACGTCATCGAAGACCACATCGCCTTCCTCCGCAACACGCGACGGTTGCCCGGCGAGGGCTATGTTCGGATGTGCGTCCCACCGGCGAAGGAGATCTCGCCGACGCCGGAGGAGGGTGAGCGCGTGATCTTCCGCTCGCATTTCCTCCGGGGCTTCGGCCTACCGGCGAGTGGTTTCCTCCTTCCTTTCTCCAATTTTACCACCTCCAGCCACACCACCTCACACCAAACACGGTGGTGCTGCTGTCGGCCTTCGTCACGCTGTGCGAGGGCTACCTCGGCGTTCTCCCCACTCTCGAGCTATGGGGATAATTCTTCTACACAAAAATCGGTGTCTCCGCCAAGGACGAGCTGGCTCAGTGCGGTGCCTTCATCGCGGTGAGGCGCCCGGAAGCTGGGAACCGCTTCCCGTCCATCACCCTGACGCAATCGGTCAAGCTCTGGCAGAAGTCTTACTTCTATGTCAAGAACGTCAACCCGTCGCTCGACTTCGTCATCCTGCCGGCCTATGAAGCCGGCCCGCCGGCCGAGCCCCGCACAAACTAGGTTCAAGCCAAGGGTGCTATCGGCCGCCTCCACCGCCGCCGTCACCCGACTCTAGGAGATGACGGAATAGGAGGGCCTCAAGGCCTCCGATCTGCTGGCCGCCTTCATGGAGCGTCGGGTTCTCCCTCTTCAAGGCCGGCCTCATCTGATTTGCCAAATGAGTGGGGTTCTCCCTCTGCGGTAAGTTCTCTGACTCACGATCTTTCCTTTGTCCGCCGGGTTCTTATTTACCGACTGACCAGTTGGCCATGTTGCAGCTTCTCATGACCCGGCCGGCCGTCGATGTCCTGGCGCAGGGCCGGGAGTACCTGCCGGACTGGGCGGCGAGCGATGTGGACGACCCCAATCTCGGGGCGGCCGCCATGGAGGCAGATGATGCCACGGGGGGTGGCGATGGAGCAGGTGGCTCCGGAGGAGGAGGCGCAGTCTTGAGGCCTAGCTAGATGACGACAAGGAGGAGCACGTGCCGCACCGCCCGCCGGTTGCCAACAAGGCGGGGGCGGGCTCCTCAGCGGCGCCGCCCGCACCAGGCGGCGCACCGAAGCGTCGAGCCGACATGCAACTGCAAGGCGGCCGGTCGAAGAACCCCAAGGGGTCGGCCGCAGGGACCAGGCGGATGGGGGCCGCCGCGAAGGCAACCCGGTACCAGAGGGCCCCGAAGCAGCCGCTGACAGTGTCCGCGTAAGGGCACATCTGTCCTTGTGTCTTCCTTTGTTCTTTTTGTGTTTTTTCTCGCAAACCTTTCTGAGTTTGTCTTGTCTTGTGTGGAAAGAGCCCTGCTCTCCCTTGAGCTGTCGGCCTATGCCTTCATTGTTGGGGGGATGGACGGCTCTTCCAACACCCGCCACATCGACCCGCTCGCCGACCTCCGGGAGGCGAAGGAAAAGAACGCGCGGGAGGCAAAGGAGGAGAAGGAGAGGGCAGAGCAGGAGAAGGCGGATACAACCAAGGCGGCGCAAGAGGAGGCGGACGCGACAACCAAGGCCCGGGAGGAGGAGGCGACAAAGTCCTAGGCAGACGCAGCCGCTAAGGCGCAAGCAGGGGGAGCCGTGGGTGGCCAGGCTCCATAGGTGGTCGTCCCACTGAGCTCCATGCCGCCGGCGCCAGAGGTCTTGGCGCCGTCTGGAGCGGCCGGCAACAACCAGCCGGTCATGGAGAGGGAGGGAGGCGATGCCGTCATCCCGGAGATGGAGGTGTTCCAGCAGACGCCGGCTACCGAGGCTCCGAGCAGTCGGCCTGACGCGCCGCCGGCGCCTCGAGTCGGTGGCGAGCTGGTGGTGCGGGCGACTCCCGTCGTCCGTACTCTGACCCATCAGCGTGTGATGAAGGCAACTTTTGTGCCACGGCCTCAAGAAGTCAGAGCCTCGAGCTCGTCGGCCTTGGAAGCCGAGGCTACTAGCATCGTCCCCCGGGAGTGGACGCCTGGGGGTGGGACAGGTGTCCTGAACAAGGCTGCACAGGAAGTCTGCTCCCTGCTTCAGGCCCAAGGTGATGCCCTCCAGGACTACACGAAGAAGTTCTTGGCGCCGCGAGCTGCCATCTGGGTATGGTCCTTATCCTTTTTGCTTTCAATCTTTGCAATCATCTGTGGGGGCGCGCCAGCGCACCCACTGGGTGTAGCCCCGGAGTTTCGGGCCGGCTGCTGAGCAGGCGGTCCGGAACTTTAATGTAGTTTTCAGGTGCTGACATTTTCTTTTCCTTTGTTGATTCTATTGTAGGATTATCACAACATTCATGTGGCCGCCTACAACACCCAATTCCAGGAGCTGGCCAAGCAGACCGCCGAGCTGACCAACAGCCGAAGTAAGCACTCCTCTCTTTATTCTCGCGAGGGTGCGCTAGCGCACCCGCGGGGTGTAGCCCCGAGATTCGGGCCGACTGCTGAGTAGTCAGGTCAGATCTTTCGGCAACTACCTTTTCTTGTTGATTTACTGACCTCTCCTCTCTCTTATCTTCTGCAGGAGCCAATGCCACCTTGCGGCAGCAAATGGGCAAAGCTCAAACTGCCCTGCTCGCCAAGGAGGAGGAGCGCCTCAAGGTAGAGCAAGAGCGAGACCGCCTGGCCAAGCAGATGGCTGACCAGGCGGACAAGCACAAGGCGGAGCTGTAGGAGCTCAATGACGCGGAGAAGTCCCTTGAGGCTGAATTCGAGACTGAGCACTCGAAGTGGGTGGACAAGGAGAAGTACTTGTGGGATGGCTATGGCGAGATCGAGAAATTGCTCGATGGTGAGTTGTCCCTCTCTTTCTTCCACTGGCCGACTTGTCATATGAGCTATCTTGTGGCTTCATATTTCTTTTTCTTCTTATGCAGAGTACTTCCCTGGTTATTCCGTCGCCACCAGCCAAGCCGTCGAAGCTCGTCGTGATGAGCGGAGGCGGGCTGGTGCCACGATCGCGCCCAACGCCCTACGAACCCTCGCCGAGCAGCTGCTTGCCATCCAGGCTCGTCTCCAGCCGGCACATTGAGCTCTCCGCCGTCTTCAGTGTGCCGGGGCCCAGGTGGTCTCCGCCCCCTGGCCGGGTACTCCCGTTCTGCGCACCATCAACCGGATGTCCGACTGGCTGGAGGCGCCCATTGGCCGCATCGAGGCATGGAAAGGCTCCTCCGCCCGGGCAGGTGCGTGGCGGGCCCTGGTATTCGTCAAAGGGTGGTACCTTGGGATGACTTGAACCAGCTAGTAACTCTCCGCGCTGAAGCCAGAGAGGAGTTGGAGGCGGTGGCGCCCTAGCTCTATCACTGCGCCGCGGCGATCGCTGAGTACACAGACACCGACATCTTCCTCCCCGAGCTAGATGAAGCAGGCGCCGAGGTGCCGCCCAACTGGTTCGGGCTAGACCCAGAAGGCGGCGAGGACTCAGTGGAGGAGATTGCCTCTAGTGACGAAGGTGGCGAGGAGGAGGATGAGGACGGCGAAGACGACGCGCCGGATGGTTGAGACGACGGCCGGCCTCAGCCTGATCAAGTCTCGACCAACAAACGGAGCATTGGCGAGCCGACCGCTGCCGATGCTGACCAGGCCGAGACCCACCAGGCGGGCGCTCCACCACCCAGGGCCTCTGCCTCTGCCGACCCCTCCGATTCGGCTGCTGCTCCTTTGGCCTAGGCAGCCAAGTTATCTTTCATTTTCTTGTTTTGTAGCCTCTCGAAAAATTGTTAAGGTCGCATAGTTCCACCCACTGGGAGTGTATTCAAACTCTGTTGAATGCTGGCCAAGGGCCTTTTGCTGTAAAAAATTGCTTTTGCCGATTTCCGACTTATCTTTCTCCTTCTGCTCTTTTGGCCTTTTTCCTTTACCGCCTTCCCTTAGTTGTCGTCTTGCCAGCCGGTTGTAGTGGACTTGGCCTCTTTGGGAAGGAAAGTGCTTAGCCGTTTGTAGAGCGTAGGAAGTTTAAGTTTTTAGAAACCGGCCGGTTGGCTGTTCAACAGCCGGTCGGCAAGGCAAGGAGCCGACTTGGCCTATGCGAATGCCTTGGTCCTTAGCCATTTTTCATGTGTGCACCGTTTCCCGCCTTTAACTCTTGCCAGCCGGTTAGCCGCTCTGTGAGCTACGGCTGATGGCAAGAGAGGGCCTAGGTGACGACACACTACTTGTCCGACTGCGGGAAGCATTGACATAGTACAAGGCGGCAAACCCCCGGGCCGACTGGTCGAGCCCGGTGCTGGGCGGGAATAATGAAAAGATACATTCATAGGTGCAGAACTTATCATATAGATAAAGAGGGTAGCCCCGACTGCTCCTCGAGGGACCCAATGTCTTAGTGCTTAATACAAAAGGTAGCATGGTACATACTGCATCAACTCTAAAATCTTCCAAGGAGGTTTGCATTCCATGGATGCTCCGATTCCTTGCCAGAGTCATCTCTCTTGCACGCTCTAAGCTTCTGTGCATCGATCAAGTAGTAGGAGTCATTGCCCAAAGCTTTAGTGATGACGAAGGGGCCTTCCCATGGGGCCGAGAGCTTGTGTTGGCCGACTGTTCGCTGGATCAGCCGGAGCACATGGTCTCCCTCTTGGAATGATCTTGGCTTGACCTTTCGACTGTGGTATCGGCGTAGGTTCTGCTAGTAGATGGCAGACCGGCTGAGTGCGAATAGTTGGCCCTCTTCCAGCAGATCGATGCCGTCTTCTCGTGCCTCCTTTGCTTTCGCCTCCGTGTACATGGTGACGTGAGGTTTTGTCGAACTCAATGTCAGTTGGGATGACGGCCTCGACACCATACACGAGAAAGAATGGAGTGAAGCCGGTTGATTTATTCAGAGTGGTGGGGAGGCTCCAAACGACGGTCGGCAGCTCATCAATCCAGCAGTCGGCCGGCCGTTCCAGAGTCTCGACCAGTCGGGGCTTGATGCCGGAGAGGATGATGCTGTTTCTCGCTCTACTTGGCCGTTTGAATGTGGTTGGGCAACGGATGCTAAGTCCAGTCGGATGCCCTTTGTCGCATAGAAACAGGCCAAGGCTCCCTTGGGAAAGTTCGTGCCATTGTCGGTGATGATGCTATGTGGTACTCCGTAGCGGGTGGTGATGTCTGCGATGAAGGTCACAACAGTCGGACCATTCAACTTCTTGATTGGTTTTGCTTCAATCCACTTGGTGAATTTGTCCACAACGACGAGCAGATGGGTCATGCCACCGCGTGCTGTCTTGAATGGTCCCACCATGTCCAGTACCCAAACGACAAAGGGACAAGTGAGGGGCATGGTCTTGAGTGCAGAAGCCGGCAAATGCTGCTTGGAGCTGAACTTCTGGCACCCTTTGCAATGCTTGACCAACTCCTTGGTGTCCTCCAAAGCAGTCGGCCAGAAGAAACCATGGCGGAAAGCTTTGGCAACAATAGATCTGGAAGCCGCGTTGTAACACCCACAATGCGGCTATATCTCCCACGTGTCGGGGCACGACTAAGAGGCATAGCCGCATGGTAGGCTTGTCGCAAGAGGGGTAATCTTCACACATCCCATGTACTGAATAAGAAAGGGATAAAGAGTTGGCTTACAATCACCACTTCACACAAATACAAGTTAAACATACATCATCCAGATTACAAACAAGGTCCGACTATGGAACCAAAATAAAAGAAGACAACCCCAAATGCAGGATCCCCGACCGTCCCAACTGGGCTCCACTACTGATCAACAGGAAACATAACAAAACAACGATCAAGATCTTCATCGAGCTCCCACTTGAGCTCGGTTGCGTCATCTGCACTGTTATCATCGGCACCTCCAACTGTTTGGAAGTATCTGTGAGCCATGAGGAGTCAGCAATCTCACCCCCGTGAGATCAAGACTATTTAAGATTATGGGTAGGAAAGGGTATTGAGGTGGAGCTGCAGCAAGCACTAAGCATATATGGTGGCTAACATACGCAAATAAGAGCGAGAAGAGAAGCAACACAACGGTCGTAAACTAGAAGTGATCAAGAAGTGATCCTGAAACTACTTACGCACAACCAAAACCCCAAAACCGTGTTCACTTCCCGGACTCCGCCAGAAAGAGATCATCACGGCTACACACACAGTTGATGCATTTTAGTTAAGTCAAGTGTCAAGTTCTCTACAACCAGACATTAACAAATTCCCATCTGCCACATAACCACGGGCACGACTTTCGAAAGTTCAAACCCTGCAGGCGTGTCCCAACTTTGCCCATCACAAGCTCTCACGGTCAAAGAAGGATATTCCTTCTCCCGGGAAGACCCGATCAGTCTCGGAATCCCGGTTACAAGACATTTCGACAATGGTAAAACAAGACCAGCAAGACCGCCCGATGCGCCGAGTTCCCGATAGGAGCTGCACATATCTCGTTCTCAGGGTAACACCGGATGAGACATCCTACGAGTAAAACCAAACCGCAAGTTTCCCCAAGGTGGCCCGGCAGTCTACTCGGTTCGGACAAACACTTAGAGAAGCACTGGCCCGAGGGGGTTAAAATAAAGATGACCCTCGGGTTAATTACTCCCAAGGGAAATGTATAGGTTGTTAGGCAAATGTAAAACCAAGGTTGGGCCTTGCTGGAGGAGTTTTATTCAAAGCGAACTATCAAGGGGTTCCCATAACACCCAACCGCGTAAGGGACGCAAAATCAAGGAACATTGCACCGGTATGACGGAAACTAGGGCGGTAAGAGTGGAACAAAATACCAGGCATAAGGCCGAGCCTTCCACCCTTTACCAAGTATATAGATGAATTAAAGTAAATAAGATATATTGTAATATCCCAACATATCCATGTTCCAACATGGAACAAACTTCAGATTCTCCTGCAACCAGCAACGCATAAGACGAGCTGAGCAAAAGCGGTAACATAGCCAAACAACGGTTTGCTAGGAAGGTGGGTTAGAGGCTTGACATGGCAATATGGGAGGCATGATAAGCAAGTGGTAGGTAGCGCGACATAACGATAGAGCAAACAACTAGCAAGCAAAGATAGAAGTGATTTCTAGGGTATGGTCATCTTGCCTGAGATCCCGCAAGGAAGAAGAACGAGTCCATGAAGAAGACAAGCGGTCGAAGTCGAACGGATCCTCACAACTCCAGAACGAAACCGAAGCTAATGAGAGAAGCAACCTGGAAAGAAGAGAACAACATGGTAAACCAACAAGCATAAACATGGCATGATGCAGAACCAAGGATGATGCATGTCCGATTTAAATATGCATGGCATGGCAAAGTGCACAAACGAAACTACAAATTAAGTGGAGCTCAATATGCAACGAGTTGCATATTGATGGAACACCACATGACTTATTTAGTAATCTCCCGCTTATGTACTCAACAATATTAAATGTTGGTTAGCATGGCAAGAGGTGAAGCACAACAAAACTACCTATCTAGGCAAGTTTAAATGAGGCCAAAACAACGAACAACAATTCCGGAAAATCCCCATGTGCAAATTATGGTTTTGGTATTTTTCTACTTTAAACCATATTTTAGAGTTGTTAAACATGCAATATTAGTGCACCAAGTTAAACTAGGCATTTTTCTACCCCATTTACATATAAAGTTTATTAAAATTGGAGCTACGGTTATTAAGTTATGAATTAAAGCATTTTAGCATGGCATGTGAGCAAATTTAAACAAACAACATCTTAAACATTTTAAACATTCATGAAAGTGGCATATTATGAAACTAGATGAAATTCTAGTCATATTTCATATATAATTCATTTTAAACCGATGCACGGAAGATGAGTTATAATATGCGGGAAGTCTAGGGGGCTTCCTGTAAAACTGGTTTTTCTCTAGATAATAGGAAAATTGCTCTATGGGAAAAAACATGAAGTGGGCCAAATCTAAAAATGCCCACTGGGCGGCTGGCTGCTCACCTAGCTAGGCCAGGCCCAGTTCGATGGGAGGAGCATTGGCTAGCTGACTTGGCACTGGCTGGGCCCAGACACGCGAGGCGGGGAGGCTACGGGTGCGTCGCCCTCTGTTCGACAAAGAACAGATGAGCAGCGGCACTGGAGCTCGCGACGCTGGCTCGCACGGGACTCCGGCGAAGTAGAGAGGCAGGGGCGGACACGGGAAAACGAGGGAGGCTTGGATCCTCTAGATACGGTGGCGCTTGGCTTGTGGAGGCCGGCGACGAGCTACACGACCATGGAAGCTGTTGTTACCTGAAGAAAAACAACAACGAGGCGACAAAGAACAGACGACGGGAAGAAGCAGAAAGCAAAGAAGAGGAGGCAGGGCACGGCGACCTAACCTGCTGGTCGCCGACGGCGACATCCGGGCACGAAATAGAGGCAACGGCAGTGGTATAACACCCTCGGTGCGACTATATCTCCCACGTGTCGAGGCACGACTTAGAGGCATAATCGCATTGAAGGCATATGTCGCAAGTGAGGTAATCTTCACACAACCCATGTAATATATTAAGGAAAAGGATACATAGTTGGCTTACAATCGCCACTTCACACAAATACATGAATAAAGCATTACATCATTCAAATACACTCAAGGTCCGACTACGGAACCAAAATAAAAGAAGAACCCCAAATGCGACAAAGGTCCCCGATCGACCCCAACTGGGCTCCACTACTGATCAACTAGAACGAAACAACACAAAGGACAAGATCTTCAACGAGCTCCTCCTGAGCTTGGTTGCGTCATCTACACGGACTCATCGGCACCTGCAAGCTGGTTTTGGTAGTAATCTGTGAGCCACAGGGACTCAGCAATCTCACACCCTCGCGATCAAGACTATTTAAGCTTATGGGTAAGGTAAAGGTATGAGGTGGAGCTGCAGCGAGCGACTAGCATTTATGGTGGCTAACATACGCAAATGAGAGCGAGAAGAGAAGGCAAAGCACGGTCGATAAAATATGATCAAGAAGCGATCCTGGACTACCTACGTCAAGCATAACTCCAACAACCGTGTTCACTTCCTGGACTCCGCCGGAAAGAGACCATCACGGTTACACACGCGGTTGATTCATTTTAATTAAGGTCGACTTCAGGTTTTCTACAACCGGACGTTAACAAATTCCCATCTGCCCATAACCGCGGGCACGGCTTTTGAAAGTTCAAATCCCTCCAGGGGTGTCCCAACTTAGCCCATCACAAGCTCTCACGGTCAGCGAAGGAATAGACCTCCACCCGAGACATTCCGATCAGACTCGGTATCCCAGTACAACAAGACATTTCGACAGGGTAAAACTAAACCAGCAACAACGCCCGACTGTGCCGACAAATCCCGATAGGAGCTGCACATATCTCTTTCTCAGGGCACACTCAGATGAGACTAGCTACGAGTAAAACCAACCCTCAAGTTTCCCCGAGGTGGCCCCGCAGGCAGCTCAGTTCGGACCAACACTCAGAGGAGCACTGGCCCGGGGGGGTTAGAATAAAGATGACCCTTGAGTCTGCAGAACCCAAGGGAAGGTGGTAGGTTGTTAGTGCAAATGTTAAAACCAATGTTGGGCATTGCTGGAAGAGCTATACTTAAGGCGAACTGTCAAGGGGTTCCCATTATAGCCCAACCGCGTAAGGGACGCAAAATCCGGGAACATAACACCGATATGATGGAAACTAGGGCGGCAAGAGTGGAACAAAACACCAGGCATAAGGCCGAGCCTTCCACCCTTTACCAAGTATATAGATGCATTAATTAAATAAGATATATAATGATATCCCAACAAGTAAATAAATGTTCCAACAAGGAAGGCTATCTCCATGTTCCAACAAGGAACAAACTTCAATCTTCACCTGCAACTAACAACGCTATAAGAGGGGCTAAGCAAAGCGGTAACATAGCCAATCAATGGTTTGCTAGGACATTGGTGGGTTAGAGGCTGAACATGGCAATTTGGGAGGCTGACAAGCAAGTGGTAGGCATCGTAGCAATGGCATAGCAAAAGAGCGAGCAAACTAGCATAGCAAAGATAGTAGTGATTTCGAGGGTATGATCATCTTGCCTGAAATCTCGCAAGGAAGAAGAACGAGCCCATGAAGAAGACAAACGGACGTAGATGAACGGGTCCTCACAAACTCGACGTTACCGGAACCAACCCGAAGAAGCAATCACTGGAAAAGAAGAACACGACCTAGTAAACAACCAACACATCAACATGGCATGATGCACAATCAAGTATGATGCATGTCCGGTTTAAAGAGGCATGGCATGGCAAAGTGCACAAGCAATCCTACAAATTTAAGTGGAGCTCACGGGATGCATATTGACGGAGCACCACATCAATTATTTAGTTCGATCTCGTTTATGTACTCAACAATATTAAATGTTGTTAAACATGTCAAGAGGGTGAAGCAAAGTAAAACTACCTATCTATTCAATGTTAAATGAGGCCGGAAGCAACGAACAACAATTTCGGTAAATCCCCATAGCATATTTTAGATTTGGTACGGTTCTGCCCTAAACATTATTTTAGAGTTGTTAAACATGCAAGATGAGGCCATCACATTAAACTAGGCAAAATTATACCCCATTTACATATAAAGTTTATTAAAATCAGAGTTACAGTTATTTAGTTATGAATTAATTCATTTTAACATGGCATAGGAGCAAATTTAAACAAACGTCATTTTAGACATTTTAAACATGGATGAAAGTGGCATATTATTAATCTACACAAAATTCTAAGCAACTTTCATATATAAATCATTTTAATATGGTGCACGGCTATTAAGTTATTAAAAGCATGGACTTGAAGGGCTTTGCTGTAAAACTGCCAATCCCCTGGAAAATTAGGAAAAACACAGATCGGGAAAAAAACGGAGCAGGCCGAATCTGGCTGGGTGCTGGGCTGTGGTGTTCTCACCATTGGGCCTAACAGGCCGGATCGGACGGAGAGGGAGGCCTGCAGGGGTAAACAGCAGCGGGTGGCTGGCCTTGGGCCTGATGGTGGAGGAGACAGGAGGCATGGGGGCCTGCTGGACGGGGCCCGAGCGGCGCGATGGGCCGAGGACAGCGAGGAGACCCACGCGCGAGAGGCCTTCGTCCCTTCATCTCGATCCCCCGATCAAGGCAGGGGCCTGGCGGCGGCAGACAACACCATCGACGAGGCAGTGGGGAAAACGCCGGGCGAAGCGGATCTGGTGGGGGCGGCGCCAGATCCGATGGGAGGAGGGGTCAACGACGAGGAGCAGTGCCAGAGGACGATGTTGGAACTACGGCGGCGGGGAGGTCACGGCTTGCGGAGCTTCACGGGGCGCCATGGCTGCTCCTGTCATGACACGGAGAGAGGTAAGAAAAGAGAGAGGAAGAAAGAAAAGGAAGGAGGGAAGGCATGGGGCGAGGCCGGATGGATCCACCTCGGACCCAGCGTGGCAGCTCGATCTCGGCGGTTGGGCTCGCCGGCAGGGTGCAGCGGAAGGAGGAGACACACACGGGAGGGGCGCCATGGATCTTGGGAGCGTGCTCGAGCACCCTCGGGATGAACAAGAGGAGGCTGGATCTGTGCCTGATTCAGTTGATTCGGTGGGGATCGATAGGTGGCTGCTGGTTGGTGGGGCGTGGAAAACAAGGAGAGTGGCGGCGGATGGGATGGATGGAAGGGACAAACTGCCTAGGATCTAGGGTTGGTCTAGTTTATATAGTGAGTGGGTTTGTTTAGGGGCTATACCGTCCCTCCGATCGCAATCGAACGATCGCGAATAAAATAGCTAGGAAGTCCAAATAAGAAAACGGTGACGTTTTGCAGACTCTTGGGGATGATCCGGATCCAACAGTGGCGACAGTCCGGTTCGGGTCCGGGACAGCTTTAGGGCGCGCGCGAGGGGGGGCTGCGGGCTGACGAGAGGGGTTAGGTTGGACCTGGCGGTAGGTAGTGAGTTGTGTAGACGGTCTCGAGCTGAGAGAAGAGAAGAGAGGGAAAGCCCGACAACAGTTTTCGAGACCGAAAACGTCCGACGTTAGACCGGCTACTATTGCCGCTATATTTATCCGTTGGGGCATCAAACAGACTCCGAATGCAATGAAACATGGCAGGCGACCTACTAACAACAAAACAACACCGCACGCCAACTTTCATCCCACTCCGAGAACATTTTCCGGCCACTAATAAAATAATATTTCGGACATGCCGCGGGCGCGTGCAAGTGTGTCTGGGCTCAGGACGGGCAACGGACGGAACTGGGAGAACCCGGGCTAATGCAGGTTTTTAAAACATGATGATGCAATGCACATGATGACATGGCAAGATGCAACATGCAAGCGAATGACACGGCAACGACAACGAATAACTGGACGACACCTGGCACATCAGTCTCGGGGCGTTACAACACTCCACCACTACGAGAGGATCTTGTCCCGAGATCTAGAATGGCACCGGAGGGAAACAACGGAAGAGAAAAGAGGAGAGGTAAAACTAAGTTGCTTCTTTGACAAACGAGTGAAACCACAACCTTGAGAGGTTGAATACATTCGAGACAGAATTCAACGAAGGTGAACAAGGTTGAAAACAGCCATTTAGAAAAGAAGAAGAAAGAACATTGCAAAAAACCTTGAGGTTTAAGGGAAGATATATATTGAAAACACTCCGGTTAAGGAAGGGGATCAAGGAAGACCAAATTCGGGCAGCACTCCGGTTGGAAAGAAAAAGAATTGAATAAGGTCTTGATAAGATGAGAAGATACTTGATGAAATCACAACACACTGCCACCGGAACTATTGAATGAATGGAACAAGGGGTAAGAAAGATCTCAGACAGCACTCCGGTTGAGAAAGGATGTAAAACTTGATAAGATGAGAGGACTGGCATGAAAACACAACACTCCGGTTGAGAAAGGATGCAAGACTTGATAAGGCGAAAAGAACTTGAGCAGAATGGCACCACACTCCGGTTAAACAAAATAGAGAAGGAAAAAGACTGATATAATTTGGACAGCACTTTTGACTGTAAATGGAAGAAATAGAACATGATCTTGACAAACCGAGAAGAGGAGTGAAAAGAGCAACATCACTAGACCTCCGGGAGAAAGAATGGAAGTTGGATCTTGGAAAAGGAAAGAATTGAGAGGAAAAGACATCTTCTACCACAATAGAATTTGAAAAGCATCTTAAAGAGAAGGTTCGCACAGAGTTGTTGGAAACCAACAACGAAAAGAATAAGCTTGATATGGTCTTATGGAATACATCTCAAATTATGAGGTGACAACCTGCCACTCACGGGAAAAAGAATTGGATTGATAAGAACAAGGAGACGAGAAACTTATTTCACCGGGAGGATAATTGAAGAACTTGGGTCATTTATAAGCACCATAAATAGCAACAATCCTTAGGGAAGGCTTTAGGTGTAACATGGCCCAAGATAACTCCAATAAAGAGATTGATGGGTTTAACTATCTCATCTTGATAACTTGTGAAACATGAAGCACGAAGGGAAATTATCAAGAATGACATAACACCACCTCAAAAGATATGCGTGAAAGAATTGCACTCTGGATTGCAAGATGAAGAATGTCTGAGTTCCTCTGAAAAGGATCTCAAAGAACACTTCGAGAAGGAATTCAATCTTTGATGAACCATCATGTAGAACTTTCATGAGAACTCCGGAAATAAAAGAAATGATCAATCAAAATGGAGGATGAAAAGAATAAGGTTGAAGCCTTGCAATGATTTTGTTGGATCTCGCGATGAAATAGTTGAAAAAAGGTTGGAACTCCGGAAAAAGAGAAGATGAACAATTGGAACCAAGAATTTTGATGAACCTCCGGAATAAGGAATTAATCACTTGGATGAAACACGAATAAGAATTACATTATGCTCGTCCTTCATCAATTAAATTGATGACAAACCATGGATTTGGCACACTACTTATTCTCGTGGAAAAGGATTAAGAGAGATATCACATAAACTCGAGAGAATCTTGAACGAACCATCGGTAGGATAGAAACAACGAATAAATTGATATGATAAGAAAGGAAGAGAAATCTTGAACGAACCACCATAAGAATAGAAAACGATTGAAGAAAAGATAAATAAAACACCGGGAAGAATTAGCAAATGAATGAAGAAGCTTGAGAGAATTTAGATACATGAGAACGAAGCGATCACAAGCTGATAATAGAATACTTGAATGATGCACTGGTAAGATCGGAGAATGATAAGTGAAAGCCGAGAATGAATAAACCTGACTTGATGGACTCCAGATAACAAACTGAGAAGACTCTTAAATTGCTCCAGAAGGGTGAAAAGAATTCTCACAATCAAAAAAATTATGAGAGGATGGCAACCAGCTAGAATCACGAATCTTGAAGAGAATGGAGCAAGATTAAGAGAAAAACTCTTCTTCGGTCTTCAAATGACAACGAGAAACACCACCGTGAATTGTTGGGGCACTCCGGAAAGAATAATGGAAAGGTTGAGCCAACGACGATGAGAAATTGAGAGATCTTGGAGAATACATCTGATAGATGAAAACTCATTCTTATGTCATACTTCGAAAAGAAATTTGGATAGCTCCGGGAAAATTAGAAGAGTCAGGTAAGATCCTGGGAAAAAACCTCTGGGTTAGAGCGCACTCAAAAGAGAACATCGTTGAAATGATTTAAAAGAGAGGTTGCACCGGTTGAGTTAAGTGGATTGAATGAGGGAACATCCTCGAAAGAACATGAACAAAAGCAGAGTGGTAACATGAATCTTCGAAATATCTTGAGCACTCCAGAACAATAGGATAGCGAGAGGTGAACGATTAAGAATTGCACCGGCATGAGAAAACATTGAAAACGAGGAAAGGGATATGATCAACAAAGCTTGACTTGAAACCACCGGAGAAGAAAAAGAATGAAGAATGACAAACTTGAAGCTCCGTTAGAATCTTCATGAGAAACACCGAATACGAACATTGAAGGAAATAGAACAGAGGGACTTCCATCAATAAAATGGATAGTGATTAAGAAATCTGAATCCTTGAAGAAAAAGGGTGGGTGGGCGGGAAAAACAAAGGCAACTTGGAGATGGATGAAACAAACACCGTTGAGAAGAAACTGATACTTGATCTTGCGAATGTTGAAATGATCGGATCCACTAGAAGAGAAACACACCGGTGAAAAGGATTGACAAGACAATCTTGATGATCAAGAAGGATTGGTATTCACATCGGAGTATGAGAACACCATTTGGAAAAGTATGGAATCAACACTTGACATTGAAGCAACTCAAATACCACAACTCAAAACAAAAACAAAGGGTTGGCTTGCAGAATAAGCCGGAACAAACATATGATAGAGATTTCGTCCAAAATTTTTGTGGTGGGACCTACACGGGCTCGATCGTACGACACCATCATGTACAAGGCAGTGCACATGACATACGAAGTGTCCCCGAGTCAGCATAGCCAAGGACTCTTTAAGACACAACGAGACCACTGTAAAATCGACCGTGAATAGGCGAACCACTAGACGTCGAACCCCAATTTCATATTATACATCTGTCGGAAAGATATCCTAAGAGCTACTTGAATTCCCACTTATGAAACTCCCGAAACTTTACGGTTATGCAATCAGGTGTTGGGGATACAGGGGAAGTATAATATCTCACCCAAACTAGCAAATCCTACATCCAGCTGTATCCATCCTTCAACACATAACCAAGAAACCTTCGGAAACCATCTACCTCAACCTTCGAAAAGCATATGTTATACAAGTTATGGCGATACTCCCGAACTCCCGCCCAGTACTGGGTGGCGTCGAGGTTATCTCACCAACGAACTGCATAAGGAGATTTTCGATGTCGCGAACATATCTCAAGTATACCAGAATTGCAATGATAAAATTATGATGACAACACCTCAGAGCTCAACTCCCCGGGACGCTTCCACTAAACCCCTGACAGGAGGCACCAAGACAGTATTCTCATCATAAGCCATCGGAACAAATCCATTATACTCGCGTGATCCTAAAAAAAAAATTTAGTGAAATTTGAGAAGAGAAGAGTCAAAACTCTATGTCAGGATGCCTTACAAGAGCGATGAGGAGACTGGGAAGTAAAAAGAATTCCTAAGCTCTCCGATATATAATTCCTAAATGACTCAAAACATTTTTCTAGACACAACTCGGCCGCTAAAAACGATCAAGCAATGGGGCTCCTAAGGTCGGGGAAGGCTCTGATACCAACTTATAACATCCTCGATGCGACTATATCTCCCACGTGTCGAGGCACGACTTAGAGGCATAATCGCATTGAAGGCATATGTCACAAGTGAGGTAATCTTCACACAACCCATGTAATATATTAAGGAAAAGGATACATAGTTGGCTTACAATCACCACTCCACACAAATACATGAATAAAGCATTACATCATTCAAATACACTCAAGGTCCGACTACGGAACCAAAATAAAAGAAGAACCCCAAATGCGACAAAGGTCCCCGATCGACCCCAACTGGGCTCCACTACTGATCAACTAGAACGAAACAACACAAAGGACAAGATCTTCAACGAGCTCCTCCTGAGCTTGGTTGCGTCATCTGCACGGACTCATCGGCACCTGCAAGCTGGTTTTGGAAGTAATCTGTGAGCCACAGGGACTCAGCAATCTCGCACCCTCGCGATCAAGACTATTTAAGCTTATGGGTAATGTAAAGGTATGAGGTGGAGCTACACCGAGCGACTAGCATATATGGTGGCTAACATACGCAAATGAGAGCGAGAAGAGAAGGCAAAGCACGGTCGATAAAATATGATCAAGAAGTGATCCTGGACTACCTACGTCAAGCATAACTCCAACAACCGTGTTCACTTCCCGGACTCCGCCGGAAAGAGACCATCACGGTTACACACGCGGTTGATTCATTTTAATTAAGGTCGACTTCAGGTTTTCTACAACCGGACGTTAACAAATTCCCATCTGCCCATAACCGCGGGCACGGCTTTCGAAAGTTCAAGTCCCTGCAGGGGTGTCCCAACTTAGCCCATCACAAGCTCTCACGGTCAACGAAGGAATAGACCTCCACCCGAGACATTCCGATCAGACTCGGTATCCCAGTACAACAAGACATTTTGACAGGGTAAAACTAAACCAGCAACACCGCCCGAATGTGCCAACAAATCCCGATAGGAGCTGCACATATCTCTTTCTCAGGGCACACTCAGATGAGACTAGCTACGAGTAAAACCAACCCTCAAGTTTCCCCGAGGTGGCCCCGCAGGCAGCTCAGTTCGGACCAACACTCAGAGGAGCACTGGCCCGGGGGGGTTAGAATAAAGATGACCCTTGAGTCTGCAGAACCCAAGGGAAGGTGGTAGGTTGTTAGTGCAAATGGTAAAACCAATGTTGGGCATTGCTGGAAGAGCTTTACTTAAGGCGAACTATCAAGGGGTTCCCATTATAGCCCAACCGCGTAAGGGACGCAAAATCCAGGAATATAACATCGATATGACGGAAACTAGGGCGGCAAGAGTGGAACAAAACACCAGGCATAAGGCCGAGCCTTCCAACCTTTACCAAGTATATAGATGCATTAATTAAATAAGATATATAGTGATATCCCAACAAGTAAATAAATGTTCCAACAAGGAACGGTATCTCCATGTTCCAACAAGGAACAAACTTCAATCTTCACCTGCAACTAACAACGCTATAAGAGGGGTTGAGCAAAGCGGTAACATAGCCAATCAACGGTTTGCTAGGACATTGGTGGGTTAGAGGCTGAACATGGCAATTTGGGAGGCTGACAAGCAAGTGGTAGGCATCGTAGCAATGGCATAGCAAAAGAGCGAGCAAACTAGCATAGCAAAGATAGTAGTGATTTCGAGGGTATGATCATCTTGCCTGAAATCCTGCAAGGAAGAAGAACGAGCCCATGAAGAAGACAAACGGACATAGATGAACGGGTCCTCACAAACTCTACGTTACCGGAACCAACCCGAAGAAGCAATCACCGGAAAAGAAGAACACGACATAGTAAACAACCAACACATCAACATGGCATGATGCACAATCAAGTATGATGCATGTCCGGTTTAAAGAGGCATGGCATGGCAAAGTGCACAAGCAATCCTACAAATTTAAGTGGAGCTCACGGGATGCATATTGACGGAGCACCACATCAATTATTTAGTTCTATCTCGTCTATGTACTCAACAATATTAAATGTTGTTAAACATGGCAAGAGGGTGAAGCAAAGTAAAACTACCTATCTAATCAATGTTAAATGAGGCCGGAAGAAACGAACAACAATTCCGGTAAATCCCCATAGCATATTTTAGATTTGGTACTGTTCTGCCCTAAACATTATTTTAGAGTTGTTAAACATGCAAGATGAGGCCCTCACGTTAAACTAGGCAAAATTCTACCCCATTTACATATAAAGTTTATTAAAATCGGAGTTACAGTTATTTAGTTATGAATTAATTCATTTTAACATGGCATAGGAGCAAATTTAAACAAACATCATTTTAGACATTTTAAACATGGATGAAAGTGGCATATTATTAATCTACACAAAATTCTAAGCAACTTTCATATATAAATCATTTTAATATGGTGCACGACTATTAAGTTATTAAAAGCATGGACTTGAAGGGCTTTGCTGTAAAACTGCCAATCCCCTGGAAAATTAGGAAAAACACAGATCAGGAAAAAAACGGAGCAGGCCGAATCTGGCTGTGTGCTGGGCTATGGTGTTCTCACCATTGGGCCTAACAGGCCGGATCGGACGGAAAGGGAGGCCTGCAGGGGAAAACAACAGCGGGTGGCTGGCCTTGGGCCTGACGGTGGAGGAGACAGGAGGCAGGGGGGCCTGCTGGACGGGGCCCGAGCGGCGCGATGGCCGAGGACAGCGAGGAGACCCACGCGCGAGAGGCCTTCGTCCCTTCGTCTCGATCCCCCGATCAAGGCAGGGGCCTGGCGGCGGCAGACAACACCGTCGACGAGGCAGTGGGGAAAACGCCGGGCATAGCGGATCTGGTGGGGGCGGCGCCAGATCCGATGGGAGGAGGGGTCAACGACGAGGAGCAGTGCCAGAGGCCGATGTTGGAGCTACGGCGGCGGGGAGGTCACGGCTTGCGGAGCTTCACGGGGCGCCATGGCTGCTCCTGTCATGACACGGAGAGAGGTAAGAAAAGAGAGAGGGATAAAGAAAAGGAAGGAGGGAAGGCATGGGGCGAGGCCGGATGGATCCACCTCGGACCCAGTGTGGTAGCTTGATCTCGGTGGTTGGGCTCACCGGCAGGGTGCAGCGGAAGGAGGAGACACACACGGGAGGGGCGCCATGGATCCTGGGAGCGTGCTCGAGCACCCTCGGGATGAACAAGAGGAGGCTGGATCTATGCCTGATTCGGTTGATTGGGTGGGGATCGATAGGTGGTTGCTGGTTGGTGGGGCGTGGAAAACAAGGAGAGTGGCGGCGGATGGGATGGATGGAAGGGACAAACTGCCTAGGATCTAGGGTTGGTCTAGTTTATATAGTGAGTGGGTTTGTTTAGGGGCTATACCGTCCCTCCGATCGCAATCGAACGATCGCGAATAAAATAGCTAGGAAGTCCAAATAAGAAAACGGTGACGTTTTGTAGACGTTTGGGGATGATCCGGATCCAACAGTGGTGACAGTCCGGTTCGGGTCCGGGACAGCTTTCGGGCGCGCGCGGGGGGGCTGCGGGCTGACGAGAGGGGTTAGGTTGGACCTGGTGGTAGGTAGTGAGTTGTGTAGACGGTCTCGAGCTGAGAGAAGAGAAGAGAGGGAAAGCCCGACAACAGTTTTCGGAGACCGAAAACGTCCGACGTTAGACCGGCTACTATTGTCGCTATATTTATCCATTGGGGCATCAAACAGACTCCGAATGCGATGAAACATGGCAGGCGACCTACTAACAACAAAACAACACCGCACGCCAACTTTCATCCCACTCCGAGAACATTTTCCGGCCACTAATAAAATAATATTTCGGACATGCCGCGGGCGCGTGCAAGTGTGTCTGGGCTCAGGACGGGCAACGGACGAAACTGGGAGAACCCGGGCTAATGCAGGTTTTTTAAACATGATGATGCAATGCACATGATGACATGGCAAGATGCAACACGCAAGCGAATGACACGGCAACGACAACGAATAACTAAACGACACCTGGCACATCGGTCTCGGGGCGTTACAAGTGGTGAGCGACGAGGGACTGGAGCTGGACGTCAAATGGGGCGGCGCAGGAAGTCGAACAGGGGAGGCTCGGCTGGCCGTGGGAGATGGAGGCGCGGCAAGCTAGGGAGGTCCGGCAGGCGGAGACGCTCCGCTAAAGCGGACGATGCGAAGGTCTCCGGCGGAGCTGAAGCCCCAGGCGACGGCGCTAAAGATCTGCGGCAACGGTGCTGGGACTCCGACGAGGAGGAACCGGGCGGAGGCGAGGAGAGCAGGTGCGCGATGTGGAAGAAGACCGTCGCCGTGGCCACGAGTCATAGGGAGGCATGGCTCCGGCGGGCAGGGGATGGTGACGAGGTGCAGAAGGACAGCTCCCACAGCCTCTCATGTTCGCGGGGTCCTGTAGGAGTTGCGGCTTGCTACCGGTTCTGTCACCGGCGACAATGACACCATGGAGGGAGGAGGAAGCGGGAGGAGCTTGACAATGGCATGCTCCTTTCCTCTGGATCGAGCGAACCAAGGGCATGGGGACGAGGGGCACGGCCTCGATCCCATCCGGATCGAGCAGAAGGACTGCAGGTTGGAGGCCAATAGAATTTTTGGATCGGGGGCGCAGGCAGCTGGATCGATGAGGAGCAGTGGAGAGAGCTGGTTGTATTGGTGGGACAAAGGGATTGGGGATGGATCCCAAGCGATTTTGAGTGGGTGGCGGCGGCTTTTCCGAGGAGGGGGAAGGCTGTAGGTGGCGGTGGCTAGAGGGGACAAACCTCCTAGAATTTAGGGTTTGGTCTATAAATAGACAAGGAGGTCTATATATAGCAAAACAGATCATTTTAGGGCGGTTAGGCCCCTACGATCGTAATTGGACGGTCCGAGAAAAATAGATTAGGAGGCTCCAACGAGAAAACGATGATACTTTATAGATGTTTGGGGATGATCTGGACCCAACGGTGACGACTGTCCGGGTTGGGTTTGGGGAAGTTTCGGACGCGCACACGAGGGGGTTTGGTGGGCTAGTTTAGGAGGGTGTGGACTGAAGGAGAGAAAAGAGGGCAGCCCGGCAACAGTTTCCGGAGACCGGAAACGTCCGACGATTTTACCGACTATATTGCCGCTATAGTTATCCGTTGGGGCATCAAACGAACTCCGAATGCGTTGAAATTTGGCAGGCGTCCTACTAACAACATAGCAACACCGAGAGCATTTTTTAGCCAGTTATAAAATACTATTTCGGACGTGCCGCGGGCGCGTGCAAGTGTGTTTGGGCTCAGAACAGACAACGGACGGAACTAGGGGAATCCGAACGAATGCATGTTTGGAAAACATGATGATGCAATGCACATGATGACATGGCAAGATGCAACACGCAAGCGAATGACATGGCAGCGACAGCGAATAACTGGAAGACACCTGGCACAACGGTCTCAGGGCGTTACAACACTCCATCACTACAAGAGGATCTCGTCCCGAGATCTAGGATGGCACCGGAGGGAAACGGAAGAGGAAAGAAGAGGTAAAACTAAGTTGCTTCTTCGACAAACGAGTGAAACCAAAGAACCTTGAAAGGTTAACCCATTTTAAGAAAAGAATGCAATGAGATGATGGAAGTAGAAAACACTCCGTTAGAAAAGAGGAACAAGGAAGA
The DNA here is from genome assembly GCA_034509565.1 of Triticum monococcum. Classification (NCBI taxonomy): domain Eukaryota; kingdom Viridiplantae; phylum Streptophyta; class Magnoliopsida; order Poales; family Poaceae; genus Triticum; species Triticum monococcum. The sequence goes on along the minus strand of CM067845.1, from coordinate 394,802,830 downwards.
ACAAATTCGGACAGCACTCCGGTTTAAAAGAGATACAAGACTTGGAAAGATGAAAAGAACTTGAGCAGAGGGCACAACACTCCGGTTAAATGGATAAGCATGAAAAGAACACGATCCTCATACTTCGAGATGATGAGTGAAGAGAGCAACATCACAATGGCTCCGGAAGAGAGAATAGAAGATAGATCATTGGAATGAAAGAATGGAGAAGAAAATGCCAACTTCTGCCACAAATTTGCTTGGAAAAACTCCCTTCCAAGAAAATTATAACTGAGTTGTTGGAAAACCAACAACGAAACGAATAAGCTTGTAGTGGGCTTATGGAAAACTTCTCAAAAATTGAGGCGAAATTCAGCCACTATAGAAACAATAGATTGGATTTATATCAGCAAAGAGACGAGAAGCTTATTTCACTGGGATAGGAAGGAGAAGATTGGATCATCGATAAGCATCACAATAGCAACATTCCCAATGGAAAGCTTTCGGTGAAATCGAAACCAAGATACCCCAACGAAGAGATTGATGGATTGAGAGGAGCTCATGCTCGAAGAAATTGATGGGTTTAAGTATCTCATTCTTGGCAACTTGCGAATCATGAAACACGAAAGAAATTGTCAAGAATGACATAACAGCACCTCAAAAGATAAGGTAGAAAGAATTGCACTTTGAAATGCAAGATGAAGAAATATTGAACTCCTCCAAACAAGACATGTGTTGAACACCATGTTTATTTGAGAGTATAGCTTGGTGGATCTTAACTTCGAGAGAAAATCTTAAAGAACAAATGAAGAATGAAAGGAATCCTTGACGAACCACCAAGTTGAGCATCCATGAAGAACTCCGGTAATAAAAGAGTGAACAAATGAAAGGAAATTTGAAAATAACTCTGGGACAAGCGTTGCAATGATTAGATGAAGCTTTGAAATGATATAATTGAAATAACTTGGAACTCCCGAAAGTAAAAATAAAGCATCTCGAACCGAGAATGTGATATGATGAACCACTCCGGAAAGAAGAAATTAGATCACATGGATGAAACAATAATAAGAATTATGTTATGCGTATCCTTCACCAATATAAATTGATGACAAGCAACGGATTTGGCATGCTACTTATTTTCGTAGAAAGGTTTACGATAGATATAGACAAACTTGAGAAGGACTTCAACGAACCACTGGTAGGATTGGAAAGAACGAATGAATTGATATGATAACAAAGGAAGAGAAATCTTGAATGAACCACCGTAAGGATTGAAAATGAACGAAGAAAATATAAAGAAACACCGCGAAGAATTAGAGAACGAAGATACTTGAGAGAATTTAGATACAAGTGAACGAAGAGATCCCGAGCTGATTAGAGAATATATGAATAATGCACCAGAAGAATTCAAGAACTAGAGCTGAAAGCTGGAATGAATAATTCTGAGATGATGGGCTCCGGAGAAACAAACTGAAAAGACTCCTAAATTGCTCCAGATGGGTGAAAATAATTCTCACACTCGAATACAATTATGAGAGGATGGCAAAACACTAGAACCATGAATCTTGAAGAGAATGGAGCAAGATTGAGAGAAAAATCTTCTTGGGTCTTCAAATCCGAGAATGATGACGAGAAACACCACCATGAATTGTTTAGTCAATCCAGGAGAATCCAAAGCGAAGAGGTTGAGCCAATGATGAAAAGAATTTAACCGATCTTGGAGAAGTACATATGACTGATGATAATTCATTCTTACATCAAACTTGGAGAATAATTTGAGAGTAACTCCGGGAAAATAGAAGAGTCAGGTAAGATCATGGGAAAAGACCTGTGGGTTAGGGACCACTCAAAAGATACACCGTTGAACGATTTAAAAGAGAGATTGCACTAGTTGTATTAAATGGCTCATCCTCCAAAGAACTTGAGCGGATTGATAATGGAAACTTGAATCTTCTGAGAAATCTTCAGCACTCCAGAACAATTGAATAGCAAGCGGGGAATGATTATGAGGTGCACCGGCATGGGAAAGCATTTAAAATGAGGAAATGATATGATCGACAAAGCTTGAATTGAATCCACAGGAGAAGAAAAAGAATGAAGAATGATGAACTTGAAGCTCCGTTATTATCTTCCTGAGAATCACCGGATAAGAACATTGAAAGAAAAGAATGAAGAGACTTCACATGCATAAGACGGATATTTGATTGAGAAATATGAGTCCTTGAAGAAAAAGGGTGGGAGGGCGGGAAAACAAAGGCAACTTGGGCAGATGGAACAAACATCATTGAGAGAACTAAGAGGTGATCTTGCGAATGAGAAAAAGATAGGATCATCTTGAAGAGAATCACACCGGTTCAAAAACATTTGGCATGACAATCTCGATGATCACGAAGGATCATTATTCACATAGAAATATGAGAATACCGCTTAGGAAAGGTATGGAATCAACACTTGACATTGAAGCAACTTGAATACCACAACTGAAAACAAAACAAAGTATTTGGCTTGAGGAATAAGCCGGAAACAAACATATGATAGACCCCATATCGTATCATGTGTCTGTTGGAAAGAATTCCTACGTGATACTTGAATTCCCACTTATAAACTCCCGAAACATTCTGGTTATGCAATCAGGTATTGGGGATACACGGGAAGCATAATATCTCACCCAAACTAACAATTCCTACATCCAGCTGTATCCATTCTTCAACACATAACCAAGAAACCTTCGGAAATCATGTACCTCAACCTTCTAAAAGCATTCGTTATATGAGTTATGGCAATACTCCCTAAATCCCGCCCCAGTACTGGGTGGCGTTGAGGTTATCTCACCAACAACTGCATAAGAGAGATTTTCGGTGTCAGCGAAACTCAGGTATTCCAGAACTGCAATGATAAAATTGTGACGACAACACCTCGAAGCTCAACTCCCCGGGACACTACCACAACCCCTAAATGTCAGGAGGCACCAAGAACAATTTTCTCGTCACAAGACTATCAGAACGATTCCAAGATACCCGCGTGATCCTAATTTTTTTTGTGAAATTTGAGAAGAGGAGAGTCAAAAATTCTACATCAGGAGGCCTCACCAGACGAACGAAGGGACTGAGGAGTAAAAAGAATCCTAGTCTCCGATATATATAATCCTAAGACTCAAAACATTTTGTTCTAGACTCAACAACGTCAGCGATTCGATCAAGCGGGGGGCTCCTAAGTCGGGGATGGCTCTGATACCAACTTGTAACACCCACAATGCGGCTATATCTCCCACGTGTCGGGGCACGACTTAGAGGCATAGCCGCATGGTAGGCTTGTTGCAAGAGGGGTAATCTTGACACTTCCCATGTACTGAATAAGAAACGGATAAAGACTTGGCTTAGAATCGCGACTTCACACAAATACAAGTTAAACATACATCATCCTGAGTACATACAAGGTCCAACTATAGAACCAAAATAAAAGAAGACAACCCCAAATGCTTGATCCCCGATCGTCCCAACTGGGCTCCACTACTGATCAACAGGAAACGAAACAATACAATGATCAAGATCTTCATCGAGCTCCCACTTGAGCTTGGTTGCGTCATCTGCACTTGTATCATCGACACCTGCAACTGTTTGGAAGTATCTGTGAGCCACGAGGAGTCAGCAATCTCACACCCGCGAGATCAAGACTATTTAAGCTTATGGGTAGGAAAGGGTAGTGAGGTGGAGCTGCAACAAGCACTAAGCATATATGGTGGCTAACATACGCAAATAAGAGCGAGAAGAGAAGCAACCAACGGTCGTAAACTAGAATTGATCAAGAAGTGATCCTGAAACTACTTACGCACAACCAAAACCCCAAAACTGTGTTCACTTCCCAGATTCCGCTGGAAAGAGACCATCACAGCAACACACATAGTTGATGCATTTTAATTAAGTCAAGTGTCAAGTTCTCTACAACCGGACATTAAAAATTCCCATCTGCCACATAACTGCGGGCACGGCCGAATGTTCAAACCCTGCAGGGGTGTCCCAAATTAGCCCATCACAATCTCTCATGGTCAACGAAGCATATTCCTTCTCCCGGGAAGACCCGATCAGTCTCGGAATCCCGGTTACAAGACATTTCGACAAGGGTAAAACAAGACCAGCAAGACCGCCTGATGCACCGACATCCCAATAGGAGCTACACATATCTCGTTCTCAGGGCAACACCGGATGAGACATCCTACGAGTAAAACCAAACCTTAAGTTTCCCCGAGGTGGCCCCGCAGTCTACTCGGTTCGGACCAACACTTAGAGAAGCACTGGCCCGAGGGGGTTAAAATAAAGATGACCCTCGGGTTAATTACTCCCAAGGGAAACGTATAGGTTGTTAGGCAAATGTAAAACCAAGGTTGGGCCTTGCTGGAGGAGTTTTATTCAAAGCGAACTATCAAGGGGTTCCCATAACACCCAACCGCGTAAGGGACGCAAAATCAAGGAACGTTGCACCGGTATGACGGAAACTAGGGCGGTAAGAGTGGAACAAAATACCAGGCATAAGGCCGAGCCTTCCACCCTTTACCAAGTATATAGATGAATTAAAGTAAATAAGATATATTGTAATATCCCAACATATCCATGTTCCAACATGGAACAAACTTCAGATTCTCCTGCAACCAGCAACGCATAAGACGAGCTGAGCAAAAGCGGTAACATAGCCAAACAACGGTTTGCTAGGAAGGTGGGTTAGAGGCTTGACATGGCAATATGGGAGGCATGATAAGCAAGTGGTAGGTAGTGCGACATAGCGATAGAGCAAACAACTAGCAAGCAAAGATAGAAATGATTTCGAGGGTATGGTCATCTTGCCTGAGATCCCGCAAGGAAGAAGAACAAGTCCATGAAGAACACAAGCGGACATAGTCGAACGGATGCTCACAACTCCGGAACGAAACCGAAGCTAACAAGAGAAGCAACCCGGAAAGAAGCAAACAACATGGTAAACCAACAAGCATAAACATGGCATGATGCACAACCAAGGATGATGCATGTCCGGTTTAAATATGCATGGCCTGGCAAAGTGCACAAACGAAACTACAAATTAAGTGGAGCTCAATATGCAATGAGTTGCATATTGACGGAACACCACATGACTTATTTAGTTCTCTCCATCTTATGTACTCAACAATATTAAATGTTGGTTAGCATGGCAAGAGGTGAAGCACAACAAAACTACCTATCTCGGCAAGTTTAAATGAGGCCGAATCAACAAACAACAATTCCAGAAAATCCCCATGTGCAAATTATGGTTTTGGTACTGTTCTGCCTTAAACCATATTTTAGAGTTGTTAAACATGCAAGATGAGTGCACGAAGTTAAACTAGGCATTTTTCTACCCCATTTACATATAATGTTTATTAAAATCGGAGCTACGGTTATTAAGTTATGAATTAAAGCATTTTAGCATGGCATATGAGCAAATTTAAACAAACAACATCGTAAACATTTTAAACATTCATGAAAGTGGCATATTATGAAACTAGATGAAATTCTAGTCATATTTCATATATAATTCATTTTAAACTGATGACCAAAAGATGAGTTATAATATGTGTGAAGCCTAGGGGGCTTCCTGTAGAAATGGTTTTTCTCTGGATAATAGGAAAATCGCTCTATGGGAAAAAACATGAAACGGGCCAAATCTGAAAATGCCCACTGGGCGGCTGGCTGCTCACCAAGCTGGGCCCGGACCAGTTCGGTGGCAGGAGCGCTGGCTGGCTGACTTGGCGCTGGCTTGGCCCAGATGCATGAGGCGGGGAGGCTACGGGTGTGTCGCCCTCTGTTCGACAGAGAACAGAGGAGCAGCGATGCTGGAGCTCGCGACGCTGGCTCGCGCGGGACTCCGGCTGTCGGTGCTGAGGAACGACACCTATGGGATCACGAGAATCCCTACTATGGTAGGTGGGGCGCGGGGTCGTGAGAAGAGCGGATCAAGCAGGTAGCCCACAGTCCGTTTATCTAGGTTCGGGCCGCAAGGGTGCGTAAAACCCTACTCCTGCTGTGGTGGATTATGTATTTGTGTTCTTGAGCTAGCTATGGGGCGTGAGGAGCTCCAAAAAGCCGAATCCCTCTCCTGGTCGCCTCGGGCCTCCTTTTATAGGAAAAGGGGTGGCCACAGTGGCACACAGGAGGTGGAAAGGGAACAGTGATGCGAGGTTATCCCTCGCATTACATGACAAGGCGTAGTTAATGCATCTTGGTTAGGTGTCCTTGCTTTATCGGGGACGGGGGAAAGATCTGCCTCGTCCGTCGCTGCTCCTTCTTGTGTCGACACGCGCCCTGGCCAGCGACGCCTGAGATGCCACGCAGGTAGGCAGGCAGCTGAGGTGGCGCAGTGGTGGGTCTTCATGAAGATCTGCATGCTGCCACACAGGTGCCTGACCAGCTGGTTGGGTCGGTAGTTGCATGCATGCGGTGGTGGAGGCTCAGTCGGCGTGGGCCTGATGGTGGCCCTGCGGGTGTCCTCGGCAAGACCCTTGCCGGGGCCCCGACAAGGGTCTTGCCGACGCGCCTGCTGTCATCCCCGGCAAGGCGCTTGCCGGGGGCCTTGTGGTCTTCCTTGGCTGGGATCCCGCCAAGGGTTGTCGTCTCCCTAGTGCGTATCCAGTCTTGAATATCTTCACAAAGATCTGCATGTCGCCACGGGGATGTCTCCTGAATCCTTGCCCTTTGGGGGCAGTGGACTCAAGGGTGATTCGCTCCGTAGGCGCGGGACGAGTCACCATGTCAAGGGTCTTGCCGGGGCTGCTAGAACTGTCTCCCGACAAGGATCTTGCTGAGGGAGTCCGCTTTGTCCCCTTTGTTCTTTATGGTCTTGGTCTTGGCGTCGTGGTTCTCTCGAGCTTCGGTCTTACCCTGGTGCACCTCCCTTGCCATGCTTGGTGTGGTGGTGCCCGTGGCTCAGACTGCCCGTGCACAGTTATAGGGGTACAAAAAGTGTACCCCTCTTTTTTTACACCGACAGGAGCCCCCGGGCCTGGGCCACACATAAGCACAACGCGTTGTTTGGGCTAGGCCCAAAAACGGTGCAGTGCAGGTGGGGCGGTTTTTACCGCGGTAAGATTCTTCACGCGCTGCGCTTCCTACGATTCCCGAGAGTGGCGCGGCATGGGTATGCGCGTGTGACGTGGGCGGCATGTGTGGGGTTGGTTCCTGCAGGCATGCGTCACGTCGTAGTAAAGGGGGCGGTTCGCGCCTTCCCCATAAACGGAGGGAGGCGTGGAGGCGCGGCCCATTTACTGAATGGGGCCGAGGCGCGGTCCTCGAGGCGTCCACTCCCCACGATCACGGGGTGGGGAGAGGTCGCCTCACCCGTCCCCTCAGTTCTGAACGTCCGCCACGTGTCTCCCATGTGCTTGGGGTGGCAAACGGTGGAGGCTGGAAACCGGGCCATCGCTGGTTGGGGCAGCGGGTCGGCCATGGCTCCCTGCGCCTCCTGTGTCTTGATTGGCCGAGCGGGGCGGCCAAGCCCCAACCCCGATCCTTTATAAAGAGCGGGAGGGGGATGGTGTCCCACATTCCTTCTTCTTCGTCTTCCTTCAGCTTTGGCTCCTCCCTTCCACCCGTCATGGAGAGAGGGAATCCCGGTCCTTCAACAGTGGCGGCGAGGGTCGCCGCTCGACAACGCGCCCCTCCTTCTCTTGTGCCTGCGGTGGCAGAGCCAGCCGCGAGGGGAAGGGGGAGGAGGCGAGGCCGTGGGCGAGGCCGGGGCACTCGGGGAAGAGGAGGACGGGGTGGCGCGCGGCCTCGCCTCCGCCAGCAGCTCCTCCTCCAATGGAGGGCCACGTTGGGGACGATCCTTGTGAGTTCTTCGTCAGGCTGTGCCGGCCGCCGCGCCATCGCCTTCGTCTCCCGACTCCATTTGCTTGGGAGATGGAGCTGGATCCACCGGAGTCGTTGTGGCAGCACATGAGGGACTGCGGGATCAGTGGCACATGGACCCGTGTCGACTTCCCCGCCCCTCACATGATGTATCTTTGTCGAGGATGGAAGACGTTTGTGCATATCCACCGCTAGATGGAGGGGCTCACTCTCCATTTTAAGCTGATGGAGGGTGGCCTTCTCTCCGTCAAGGTCTTTGGGTGCTTTGGGACCCGTGCAAGGTGCTGCATGGAGAGCTCTTCTGATAGCAAAGACTCCTCCTAGGGCGGGAGTGACGAGGAGGACAGCGGCAGCGACGACAAGGGTAGTAGGCGGCAGGATGACGGGTCCGATTAGGTGTCGGTTGCCACTCCGTGCGGCACCGGTGACCCCATCATCCGCGTCGCCGGCTCCCTGAACTTCTCGGGGTCGTCTCCTTGGGCGGCTGGCATTGGGAGGCTGCGGAAGAGGAAGAGGGCGGGCGGCAAGGCCGTCAAGTCGGAGTACGCGGGCACCGACACCTTCGACGCGTGCTAACGTCCTGCCGCCTCGTCTTCGAGCTCTGCTTCCGGCGCCGCCATCACCATCCAGCCTTTGGACGGCCACCAAGATGTTCTCTTGGTGTCTTCTGCCACTCGTAGCTCACCTAGGCGCTCCTTTTGTCTCTTTCGCCTCCTTGACCTGCCTCCTAAGGAGAGGGACAAGAAAGGGATTGCGTGCACCTTATCTCTTTTTAGTTTGTAAGCCTTCGGGCCTTTGTTGAATTTGAAACTTGTAATCCCATCATTCATGTTTTCCATTCCCTATGGACTGTACCTGAGTGGAATGTTTTTAATGAAAAAGGGATGCTTGCCGGGTCATTTGTTTGCGGGTGAAACCCACGGCAAGGAATAAATCCTTGATATCTTTAAGATAAACATTTCCTTGCCCGGCAGCAGGCCTTGCCGTCTTCCCACTTCGCTCCACCTTTCTCACGCTTTTGGCGGAGGCAGAGATGAGGCGGGTCCAGGCTCCTTGTTTCATCCTTTCGCTGCCGCGACTACGACCAAACTTGTCCCCAGGAATGAGCCCTAGGGCCTAGAGTTATGGGAGCACGGTAGCTTAGGGGAAAATGAGGTTTCACATACCTCAGTCCACAACGGAATGCATGATAAGGGATGAAGAGCTTATCTAAAGCTGCAGCCCCCGGCAACCCTGGTTCGCCGTGGGTGAATCTTTGCTCTTGCAGCCCCTGGCAATACTGGCTTGCCGGGGGCTAGATGCTGGTATGTTCATCTTCTTTTCCTCCCCAAGTGGTTCGGCACGGAAATCTGTGTGTCCCGTGAACCAAAGAAGACGAAAGGAAGACAAGGAGACGCACACTCAACCTCTAAGCTGGGGGTTAGTCGCCGCTAAGCACTATCAACCCTAACCAAGGACGAGGCTTGACCTAGCATGCATGCTATAACTCAGGGTGCCAGTGCTTCATTTACTTATGCTCAGGGTCTACGCCTGGCTTTGTACAAAGGGTTACATGCGTCATGGGCAATGCTTGTACAAAAAGTGGCTTGTCGGGGGGGCCGGCAAGCTGCACCTTACGGGTAAAACTTGCGAAGATGCTCAATGTTCCAGGAGTTACTCACCGGAACGGCATCTTCAGTCTCCAGGCAGACTGCGCCGGGCCGGGTGACTCGTATTACCCGATAAGGGCCTTCCCACTTCGGCGTCAACTTGTTGGAATTTTTGTCCGATTGAACGTGCCGAAGAACAAGGTCGCCTTCCTCAAAGCTTCGGGCATGAACCTTGCGGCTATGCTAGCGGCGCAAGGCTTGCTGGTAGCGCGCTGCTCTCACAGCCGCCCAAAGACGATCTTCCTCAGGGAGCGTTGCGTCATCCTAGCGCAGTTGCTCTTGCCCAAGCTCATCATAAGTGAGTACTCGAGGTGACCCGTATATGAGTTCAGTGGGGAGAACTGCTTCTGCCCCGTATACCAGGGCAAAGGGTGTCTGGCTGATGGCTCGATTTGGTGTCTTTCTGATTGACCAAAGAACTGCCGGCAATTCATCAATCTAGCGCCTTCCACTCTTGTGCAGCCTGTTAAAGGTCTTTGTCCTTAAGCCTCACAGTACTTCAGCGTTTGCCCTCTCAGCTTGACCATTGCTTCGTGGGTGAGCAAAGGAAGCGAAACAGACTTTGCTGCCGAGGTCTTGGGTATATTGCATGAAGGTGCGGCTTGTGAACTGTGTACCGTTGTCGGTGATGACCCTGTTGGGTTCACCAAAACGGCACACTAGTCCCTTGAAGAATTTGACGGCTGACTGAGTTGTGACGTTCCTCACTGCTTCCACCTCTGGCCACTTTGTGAACTTGTCGATCGCGACGTACAAGTACTCAAAGCCCCCGACAGCACGGGGGAAAGGGCCCAGTATGTCGAGCCCCCAGACCGAGAAGGGCCAGGAGAGAGGAATGGTTTGAAGGGCTTGAGCTGGCTGATGAAGCTTCTTTGAATGGAACTGACACGCTTCACACCTGGTGACTAGTGTCGTCGCATCCTGGAGGGCGGTGGGCCAGAAGAAGCCTTGCCGAAATGCTTTGCCGGCATGGGCCCTTGACCCGATGTGGGATCCACATATGCCTCCATGTATCTCTGCCAATAGCCCCAGTCCTTCCTCTCGAGGGCTACACTTCAATTTCACGCTGTTCGGCCTCTTTCTGTATAGGACGTCATCGACGAACTGGTACATAGTAGAGCGATGGGCTACTTTTTCCGCTTCTTCCTGCTCCTCAGGAAGTTTCCCTGTTTGGAGGAATCAGACGGTATGCTGTGCCCATGATGGAGCCTGGGGCTCGACGGCGAGGACTAAAGGCGTTTCCTCCGCTACAGGAGCGGGTGTCTCGACGGCAAGAGCTTGATGCTCCGCCGGAGCTAGCCGTCCCGTGGCAGGCTCAGTATCTCCGGCAACATCCTTGCCGGCGGATCTGGGGAGCTCAGCGGGAAAGTACTTGCTGGGCCCTGATTTCCTCCTCTTGTTTTGCTCTGTTGATTGATCAACGGATGGCTGAGTTAGCTGAAGCACAAAGGTACCTGGTTCCACAGGTAGCTTGAGGGCAGCACGTTTTGACAGGTAATCGGCGATATCATTCTCTTCTCGGGGAACATATTCTGCCTGTATACCATCAAAACGCTCTTCCAGCTTTCTCACTTCATCGACGTAGGCCTTCATCAACGGGCTCTGGTAATCTTTGTTGACTTGCTTGACGACAAGTTGCGAGTCGCATCTGACAACGAGTTTCTTGATTCCGAGGTCCGCCGCGATCCTAAGACCGGCAAGAAGCCCTTCGTACTCAGCCGTATTGTTTGTTGACACCTCCCTGGGGAAGTGCATATGGATCACATACTTGAGGTGCTCTCACGTGGGCGCGACAAGCAGTACGCCAGCCCCGGCACCCTACAAGGAGAATGCTCCATCAAAGTACATGATCCAGTCACAACTTGCCTCCTTGTCGGGGAGAGCAGTCTCTTGGGCTTCTTCTTTAGGCGTCACGGTCCATTCTACAACGAACTCTGCCAGGACTCGGCTTTGAATCGTCGAGGTACTCTCAAACTTGAGGCCAAAGCTGGATAGTTCCAGTGCCCACTCTACGATCCTTCCCGTTGCATCTGGATTGTGCAATATCCGTTGCAGAGGGAGGCGAGTGACGACATTGATTTCGTGCGCCTAGAAGTAGTGACGCAGCTTTCTCGAGGCCATAAGAAGGCCGAAGAGCAGTTTCTGCACACCGGAGTACCTTGATCTAGCCCCCTGTAGAAGGGAGCTAACAAAGTAGACTGGGTGCTGCATCATCTTCTTCCTCGACGGCACTCCAACCGGCTGCGTCGTCTCGGCATCGGTGGCATCGGGCTCCATCGCTGCTATTACCTCATCGTCAATTTCTCTCTGCGCCACTAGTGCGGCGCTGACCACCTGATTCGTTGCCGCCAGGTACAGCAGCGACGGTTCCTGTGGCCTAGGCGCAACTAGTATTGGCGCGGAGGAGAGGTACCTCTTCAAATCTTGCAATGCTGCTTCGGCTTCTGGTGTCCACTCCATCGGGCCCGCCTTTTTCTAAATCTTGAAAAAGGGAAGGGCGCGCTTGGTGGACTTGGAGATGAACCTGCTCGTGGCGGCAACGCTACCGGCAAGACGATGCACATCCTTGACTCGCTGGGGCGCTTCAATCTGCTCTATAGCTTTGATCTTGTCCGGATTGGCCTCTATCCCATGCTGTGACACAAAGAACCTGAGAAGCTTGCCAGACGGGACGCCGAAGACGCACTTCTCAGGGTTCAGCTTGAGATTGATCTTGCGTAGGTTTGCAAATGTTTCTTGTAAATCTGATATGAGGGTTGCCCTGTTCTTGGTTGTCAGGACCCCGATCCTAGGTCACACCGATCTAGCATGTAACACATCATATCACTTTGTGGCCTCACGCACGGTATTCCCACGGGTGCCACCTTACCTGGCCCGGGACCGTTTGCGCCTTTTGGCTCACGTATATGATAGTGTCGCTAGCATCCATATGACAAAGAACCCGGGCCGACATGGCTAGTCGTGAACCCAAAGCGGCACTAACCCATGGGGACAGGCATACATGAATCAACCTCGAGCATGTCGGTCAACAGCGTGTGAATCCGGGCTGTAGCACTAGGCTAACAGGACTCCGGTAACCCGGGCTGTAGCAGGCTAGGCAGGACTCCGGATGTCACCGCGTGGCATTTCCCCGAAGGTACAGACACAGGAACGAAGAGAAACACATGCCGGCCAGTCAAGTGTCCTGAGCAGTAGTGCTGGGCTAGCAGGACTCCGGTGAACCGGGCTGTAGCGGACTACTATCGCTCAGAAAGCACTAGACTACATTTCCCCATATGATAGGCTGCCAAGGATAAACAACTAGATTGTCGGATCCCACTCATACCAAGCATTTCAATCATACACACAATATGCCCGATATGAGTACATACAACATGGCATCACAACAAGACTCTACGGCTCAAGTATTTATTCATTAGGCTCCGAAGAGCCGGATATTACAAGCATGGGTCTCATGACCCAACAATCATAGCATACAATGCAAAACACATGCGGAAGCTTAACATGTCTGAGTACAGACATCTATAAATGAAAAAGGCTAAGAAGCCTGACTATCTACCAGATCCTGCCGAGGGCACAAGATCGTAGCTGAGGTATCAAGCTAAACGTTGAAGTCCACGTGGAACTACTAGCGAGACTGACGTCTCTCTGCAAAACATAAAATAAGCAAACGTGAGTACAAATGTACCCAGCAAGACTTACATTAGAACTATCTACATATGCATCGGAATCAATAAAGGGGGTGGTGGAGTTTAACTGCAGCAAGCCAGCTTTGACTCAGTGGCTAACCTGAACTACGACTGCAAGTAACTCTTTTGAGGTGGCGCACACAAGTCCACACATTCACCATATCAATACACCACTATGGATCTGCTCCCGTCTCCCTACGAGAACACCATCCATAGCACTCACGCTTATCTTGCGCATTTTAGAGTATCCACTTTCACTTGTCTATGAACTATGCAAGGGGTCCAAGTTTCCATATCCGAGGAATCCGGCTATTCGAATAGATAATGATAACCCTGTAGGGGTGTACTTCTTCACACACGCTCTCGCCACTTATAGCCCTGTACACGTCATGTACCTCGGCAACCTTCAAGCGGAAGCCGGGCGAGGGAGTCGGCCACGACCTGACTAACCAACAAGTCTCTAGTCCAGGTTTATCGCCTATACGGGTTCCATCCGCAAGGAGATCCGGCCGGGGTGTCGCTCACGGCCCCAAACGATGTGTACAGGGTTCCCAAGCCCACCATCCGGGTGCCACTTGGTACACCGGGCCACTGTGCCTAGTCTGTCCCAAGCCCACCTGTACCGGGTGCCACTTGGTAGACTACTAACACTACCTACAAACACCAGAAACTAGTTGCAACTCCTGGACAGAGATCAAGTTGATTAATAAGTCGAGAGAGCTTGGAGCGCCCGGAGCCCAATGTGTGGTAGTAACTGTTCATGGATCACAAACACAGAACTCAGTTCCTGAGGACGTTTTCAATGAGACAACCCACCATGTACTCCTACATGGCCTCTCACCGCTACCTTTACCAAATCGTGTTCACACACTTAGCTCTCATCAGTAGGACATGTTCACCACATTCCAATTCATCCCTGATGAATCAGACCTGACTCAACTCTAAGCAGTAGCAGGCATGAAAAACAAGCATGAATGAGTAGGCACAACAAGGCTCAAACAACTCCTACTCATGCTAGTGGGTTTCATCTATTTACTATGGCAATGAAAGGTCATGCAGAGGAAAGGGTTCAACTACCGCAGCATGTAACAGTTGAATCGGTGTTGCCCTAATGCAGTAAAAGAGAGCAGGAGCGAGAGAGTGGGATTGTATCGGAATGAACAAGGGGGTTTTGCTTGCCTGGCACTTCTGAAGATGGAATAGTTCTTCATCGGTGTCATCGAACTCATCGTCGGTACATACGTCTACTGAGGGGAACAAACACCGGCAAACACAAAGGGAACCACAATCAATGCAATGCACAATCATATGAATGATATGTCATATTAAAGTACTGAATTGACCTAGTCAACAGTTAGTCATGTTCATTGAAGTGGAATTCAAACCTATAGCAAATTCCAACTCCAAAACTATTTACCATTTGTTCCATAATCATGAATTGTCCTATTCAGTGATGTTAACTTGTTCAAACATGCATGAAAATGGTACAGATGGATTCCTTGAATTTTCTGATAATTTTTCATATATAAATTATTTCATTTGGAGTTACGGTTGAATTTCTATGATTTTTCAAAGTTTTGGATATTTTCTGAAATAAATAAATCATTTAAGATTTATTTAAATCCTAGAAAAGGATTACTGCGTCAGCATGACATCGTCATGACGTCAGCAGGTCAACAGGGCAAGGTCCAGGTCAAACCTGACCAGTGGGACCCAGTGGTCAGTGACCCAGTGCCAATTTGTCTCACAGACAGGTGGGGCCAGTCAACTGCCACGTCAGCATGGTCAACGCCTACGCATGGGGCCACTGTGTTTAGATTAAGTCTAATCTAAACTTAACCCGAGGTTATTTAGTCGGTGGGTCCCTATTGTCAGTGGCTGAGGTGATTAAACTAAACGTGATTAGGCCATAATGTCGACGCCATGTCAGCAGTCGCCGGGGTTAATCGCCGGCGCTAGCAGAGGGCACCGGAGTTGCCCTCCCGGTCATTTCCGGCGATAGGAGCAAGCGGGGCTGGCCTCTACGGCTGCGGCACGACGAGGCGGTTCGATTGGTGGCCATAGGCGGTGCCGGGGCAGCGTGTAGCAGCGGTGGTGACGACCCGGACGGCGGCCGGAGTTTGGCAGGTGCGGGGATGCGGCTGCGGTGCCCAAGGGAGCCAGCTAGCATGCTGAAGATCCAGCACGCGATGCCCTGAGCGTAACGTACGCATGCCCGGGACCAATTGGTCACCGGAGCCACGCCGACGTTGAGCTCAGGCGGCGGTGAGTATTGGCCTTGACGGAACCACGGCTAGAGGTCGGGGAAGACGCGGGAAAGAGAGGGGGAATGTGTCAAAGCTCACTTGGAGGTCGGTGAGGAGCTCAGCGTGCTTGGGGGCGGCTCGGAGGCGACGAAATCACGGCGGCGATCTCGATTGCCCGAGGAGGAAGATGAGGGCGGAGGCGGCTCCACGGGGCGTCCGAGCTTGAGTACGTCGACGATGAGGAAGACGAAGTTGCTGCGGTTCTTCCAGACACAATGGATGGGCGAGGGAGGGCCGGTGGCCGTGGTGGTGCTCGTCGGTGGCAGCGGGTGTGTTCGGCCGAGCTTGAGATCGAGCGGGGAGAAGAGGGAGAGTGACCAGAGGATGGGAGAGAGAGCGGCGAGGTGCGGAGAGAGAAGAGAGGATCGAGGGGGCCGCGGGCGTCTCCGTGGCGCGGTTAGGAGGCCGGGGAGGCTGCCACCGCGAAGCAGGAGGTGGAGGCCTCCGCGTGCGCGCGTGCGACTTCGCCTCTGCCTACTGGCAAAGGTAGAAGACAGCACCGGCTGGGCTGACTGGGCCGGCTGTCTACTGGGCTGCCAGGTAAAACCCTCTCTCTCTGCTTTCTATTTTGTTACTGTTTTCTATTTATGCAAATGGGTTTTAATTTGGTTTTTGAACCAAACTATTTTTTCCACTTCTGATAATTTTTGCAGGGACTAAATGGATTATTCCAAAGCCCCTCAACAATTATCAGAATTATTGGACATATAGTTAACATATCACATATATAAATCCAATGCAAATAATTGTTGAATTAACTCAAATGGCCAAAATAAATATTTCTGTGACTCCAAAAATATTGGTTTGGATTTTACCTCCTGCCAATATTTTTATAGCTTAACAGGAACATTTTCTTGGGTTATTTGAAGCAATTTTTAATGTTGATCATTTTTTTAATCGATTTCTGGGGCTTTCAGCTTTCCCCAATTCAACTTTCAGAAATATAGACATGATGCACACATGAAGCTAGCCTAGAGCATTACCAGAAGCTAGGGATGTGACAGCTCACCCCTACTAAACAAGAATCTCGTCCCGAGATTCAAGCGTAGGGTAAGATGATGGGGGTACGCAACTAACGTAATCTTCACGATCCAGGTTGCACTTCAAATGAACATTGATTCAATCACCATCTTTGTCTCAATGTCTTTCCCCGAGAACTCCAACTAACATGACAAGAGAGAAAAGGTAAACCTCTAGAAGAATCGATCTTCTCGAAGATCAAACAACTCAGGACCAACTCATGGGATGAGACATTGAAACATCTCTTGAGCTGAGACACAAGACAAACATTTGGAATGAGGAAAAGGTAGCAGATGACAAAGGTCCAATTTGGTAGGCAACATCTTCACGTTGGAGTAGGATGGTGTATGGTTTCAAGGTAGCGAGGAGATTGATTGCCATGATTCCACAACGGGGCACCTTAGGGGAGGTGGCTCGTAAAATTATTTCCTTAAGTGGCAGAAAGAATTACTTTTGATACAAAGATCATTGAAACTCTTTATACCATCCTGAGGTAATCACAATCGACCGTTGGAAGGGGTTCAAAAGAATGGCATACTTGGACTAGAAAGGATGATGTGGACTACCTTGTTGAAGACAACGCAATGGATGATTTTTGCTTATCATCGGAGATGGAAGGGACCCATGGTAAGTCCACTTTTGAAGATGATCCTGATCAACAACTACTAAGGTGCAAGCTGGGAACAAAATGCAAATGTTGGGAATGATTCTGGTAACTGGGGAAGAACTCAACAATCAAGAGTGAGTCCACTGTTTGAAAATGTTATAACATAACCGAGGAAACTGGAAGCAAATCCCAGTTTAACGCCAACGGTAAAACCTATTGCTTGTGCGTGCTCTCAAGAACTTGAGCATTTCCATACTCATCAAGGTCTTACCAACATCCATGTCGAGGATCCTGGGAACACATCTTACTACCATGATGAATAGTGATGGATAATGCGGGTGCAAAGGAAGATAGCACTTTCTCATATTTCACCTTGGCGAGGCCAAGGAAAAGAAATCTGGATGATCGACCGAGACATATAGCACTCCGCTTCTAATGTTCTCCTCGATGTGCTAGTGTATCCCATTTATTGATATGGTTTGGTATCTAGGACATCAAGTAAAGGTCGGACTTCGGAAGCTCAAGAATCCGTAAGGATTAACTACGGAGGTAAATCCTACGAAATCCTCATGGGAAGGTGGCCAACTTTATTCAATCGAGATACTACAACAATAGGTCTTCCGGCTGGATGTGTTGGCCACGACATCCACTTTACCGGTTATCGAGAGACCAATATTATAGTTCTTGGAAAATGCTCCAACCATCATATCTGCCTGAGATTCAGATCTGGTTGGTGACGGGATATTCCAGACTCATCGCGTCTAGAAAGGAAAATGAAGGTTTGCAACACAAATCGACGAGACGACGTTGCGAGATTCTCGGGGAATGAACTACGGTAGTAAGCTCCAAAACATGAGCCGGTTCTGCTACAACATGTGAACACATTGTCCCAGACAAATATGACCACATGGTAGTCTTATAATAAAACACTACCTAGTTCTGGTGGGGAACCATCATTGAGGATATCGAAATCTTGTGCATGACCTAGGATAGCACAACAACTCCTTTTCCTGGAATAGGTCAATCAGTGGCTTAGTGTGCTATGGAATTCATATGGAATGAAGATGATCAGTCTATCAGACCATGGAATACTTCGCACGTGCATGACTGACTTGGGATGATTCCAGAGGAAGCAAAACTAACTTTCTCGAACTCACGGCGGCAGCTTGCACCAAATGCACGTGAATCAGGGGAAGTCACTTCTTTCATCCAACATATGCTTCATGAGCTAGCATGAAGAGATGCTTTCAAAAGATTCCAACACTCGCTTAATGTTCGACAAAATCATGGAGAGGACATGGATGTTGTCGATGGGCTCAACAACAATTCATCTAGGTTTCCATATAAATGGAATTCCATAATTAAGTGGACACGATGATAGCATTGGTCAGACCCAAAGGATATAATGATGTATGCTCGAGGAATCAACCACGAGTAAAACAACATTACGAATATCGTTGGTTCTGATTTGATTTGACGATAGCCCACACTCAAATCAAAGTTTGGGTAAGACAATAGCACCGACGATTGATCACGAGGATCAATTGATGAAGATATCGTCTTTCTTCAACACACACGCACACACACGCAGGATATCCCTTAGGGATGAGCTAAGTCGGACAAGTTTTCATCTTCCAACTCTCCAAGTTGTTGTTAAGCTTAACCGACTAGCTCAGGGTATCCAACACAGATTCTTGGGGAAAAGTGGTTTATTGAAAAACCATCTTGATCACGAACTCAACATAATGGTCAGGTGACAACCTGGTAACACTTCCGAGAAGATATTCGGAAAATCACGAACCACCGGTATGTTATTAAGCTCGAGAACAATCTTGCTTTTCAGGGCAAGACGATATGATCAAGGAGCGAGGGATTCACAGTCCTAACTGATTGGTCGATGAGTGCACCCGGAAATATGATATTGGTAGCACGATCAATCTTAGGATGGTGATTTAATTACCAGCACACTAAGAATGAGAGTATTGTCCATTAACTACCAAGCAACGGAGTTGCTAGGAGTATTGATTTCGCACATCACAGTACACTTGTTGGCACTCCGGTTACAATAACACGGAACCGAGGAATGAACAATGATGGCAAGAAGTATTACTGCGTGAAAAATTCATAAGAGGTGGTGCAATTCTCATGACACTCTTGACATAAAGACGGTAACATTCCAAGGTACAGCAGAGGAAAAGCGGGTTTGGCATTTTCATCCGCGGAATACAATTGCTTTGATCCAATCCTAGATATGGATAAGGTACTAGAGTTTGTTTCTCCTAGTCATTCCGAATAGAATGGCTTGACGGACCACAGAAGTAGAAGGCACTGATGAACATGAATGCACGACTACTTCTGACTATCAATTGATAGACGAAGGTCGGAATATAACTGAAGGGGGGAACAACTCAAGGAACATATAACTTTCTGAGTTGTGGATGCATACGTTAGTATGTCGAACGAGTTCAACATATTTCTTCCGGATAACCCATGCAGAAAGGTAGAACTGGCAGAGCCATAATATAGAATGGAGAACTCATCAAGAGCACTCTGGTTTTGATCCTTTGGTTCAAGAACTTCTGCCATAAGTGGTTCATAGTATTTGGAAGAAGGAAATACCACGGACCTCGAGGTCTATCACAAGGTTTACTAATGTCCTAGGAACTAGCAAACACTATCAACATGAAGCAGGTAGGGTGAGTCTCGGGTTCAAAACCCAGGAATAGAATGCCTACTAACTAAATGGCATCACGGGATGCTTTCGAGAATGATGGCCAGAATCATCACACTGGGAACACAAAACATGGTTCGATTACTAGGTGATCCTCTAAGATACCTACGGTCATAATAATAGTTCCAACATAAATGACGAGGCAACGGAGTACCTCAACTCACCGATTAGTGTGATTAACCTGGCCTAAATGGACATCAGGAACAGGGGAAAAGGTTTGCAAATGCATCAGACTATTTAGAAACCTGGGATGACTCGGACAGCATAACGGCTGTATATGCTCAAAATGATTTGAGACATCCTGCAAAATGGTGGCATAACCACTCAACATCATAATATCAAGGTTCCGAGACCAACTATGAACATACAAAAGTAATAGAAACTGAACTGAGACTTGAATCCAACAATCCTACAAGTCTACGGGTTAGTAACACGTCATCCTAATAGATAGATAAGAAGGCCTAGTTCTTAATCCCCGTAGAAAGGAAGAGGATGACTCAGATCAGAAGGGCATAGGGTAAAGGAGTAAAAAGAGCCTTACGTTCCCTTCCACAATTAATTCCCTTACATAGCTAAAGCATTTCTAGACTCAACTTCGACCAGTTTGGCTTGGTAATCCTACAGGCAGTCAAGCTCTGATACCAAAGCTGTCAGGACCCCGATCCTAGGTCACACCGATCTAGCATGTAACACATCATATCACTTTGTGGCCTCACGCACGGTATTCCCACGGGTGCCACCTTACCTGGCCCGGGACCGTTTGCGCCTTTTGGCTCACGTATATGATAGTGTCGCTAGCATCCATATGACAAAGAACCCGGGCCGACATGGCTAGTCGTGAACCCAAAGCGGCACTAACCCATGGGGACAGGCATACATGAATCAACCTCGAGCATGTCGGTCAACAACGTGTGAATCCGGGCTGTAGCACTAGGCTAACAGGACTCCGGTAACCCGGGCTGTAGCAGGCTAGGCAGGACTCCGGATGTCACCGCGTGACATTTCCCCGAAGGGACAGACACAGGAACGAAGAGAAACACATGCCGGCCAGTCAAGTGTCCTGAGCAGTAGTGCTGGGCTAGCAGGACTCTGGTGAACTGGGCTGTAGCAGACTACTATCGCTCAGAAAGCACTAGACTACATTTCCCCATATGATAGGCTGCCAAGGATAAACAACTAGATTGTCGGATCCCACTCATACCAAGCATTTCAATCATACACACAATATGCCCGATATGAGTACATACAACATGGCATCACAACAAGACTCTACGACTCAAGTATTTATTCATTAGGCTCCGAAGAGCCAGATATTACAAGCATGGGTCTCATGCCCAACAATCATAGCATACAATGCAAAACACATGTGGAAGCTTAACATGTCTGAGTACAGACATCTATAAATGAAAAAGGCTAAGAAGCCTGACTATCTACCAGATCCTGCCGAGGGCACAAGATCGTAGCTGAGGTATCAAGCTAAACGTCGAAGTCCACGTGGAACTACTAGCGAGACTGACGTCTCTCTGCAAAACATAAAATAAGCAAATGTGAGTACAAATGTACCCAGCAAGACTTACATCAGAACTATCTACATATGCATCGGAATCAATAAAGGGGGTGGTGGAGTTTAACTGCAGCAAGCCAGCTTTAACTCAGTGGCTAACCTGAACTACGACTGCAAGTAACTCTTTTGAGGTGGCGCACACGAGTCCACACATTCACCATACCAATACACCACTATGGATCTGCTCCCGTCTCCCTACGAGAACACCATCCATAGCACTCATGCTTATCTTGCGCATTTTAGAGTATCCACTTTCACTTGTCTATGAACTATGCAAGGGGTCCAAGTTTCCATATCCGAGGAATCCGGCTATTCGAATAGATAATGATAACCCTGCAGGGGTGTACTTCTTCACACACGCTCTCGCCACTTATAGCCCTGTACACGTCATGTACCTCGGCAACCTTCAAGCGGAAGCCGGGCGAGGGAGTCGGCCACGACCTGACTAACCAACAAGTCTCTAGTCCAGGTTTATCGCCTATTCGGCTTCCATCCGCAAGGAGATCCGGCCGGGGTGTCGCTCACGGCCCCAAACGATGTGTACAGGGTTCCCAAGCCCACCATCCGGGTGCCACTTGGTACACCGGGCCACTGTGCCTAGTCTGTCCCAAGCCCACCTGTACCGGGTGCCACTTGGTAGACTACTAACACTACCTACAAACACCAGAAACTAGTTGCAACTCCTGGACAGAGATCAAGTTGATTAATAAGTCGAGAGAGCTTGGAGCGCCCGGAGCCCAATGTGTGGTAGTAACTATTCATGGATCACAAACACAGAACTCAGTTCCTGAGGACGGTTTCAATGAGACAACCCACCATGTACTCCTACATGGCCTCTCACCGCTACCTTTACCAAATCGTGTTCACACACTTAGCTCTCATCAGTAGGACATGTTCACCACATTCCAATTCATCCCCGATGAATCAGACCTGACTCAACTCTAAGCATTAGTAGGCATGAAAAACAAGCATGAATGAGTAGGCACAACAGGGCTCAAACAACTCCTACTCATGCTAGTGGGTTTCATCTATTTACTGTGGCAATGACAGGTCATGCAGAGGAAAGGGTTCAACTACCGCAGCATGTAACAGTTGAATCGGTGTTGCCCTAATGCAGTAAAAGAGAGCAGGAGCGAGAGAGTGGGATTGTATCGGAATGAACAAGGGGGTTTTGCTTGCCTGGCACTTCTGAAGATAGAATAGTTCTTCATCGGTGTCATCGAACTCATCGTCGGTACATACGTCTACTGAGGGGAACAAACACCGGCAAACACAAAGGGAACCACAATCAATGCAATGCACAATCATATGAATGATATGTCATATTAAAGTACTGAATTGACCTAGTGCAACAGTTAGTCATGTTCATTGAAGTGGAATTCAAACCTATAGCAAATTCCAACTCCAAAACTATTTACCATTTGTTCCATAATCATGAATTGTCCTATTCAGTGATGTTAACTTGTTCAAACATGCATGAAAATGGTACAGATGGATTCCTTGAATTTTCTGATAATTTTTCATATATAAATTATTTCATTTGGAGTTACGGTTGAATTTCTATGATTTTTCAAAGTTTTGGATATTTTCTGAAATAAATAAATCATTTAAGATTTATTTAAATCCTAGAAAAGGATTACTGCGTCAGCATGACATCGTCATGACGTCAGCAGGTCAACAGGGCAGGGTCCAGGTCAAACCTGACCAGTGGGACCCAGTGGTCAGTGACCCAGTGCCAATTTGTCTCACAGACAGGTGGGGCCAGTCAACTGCCACGTCAGCATGGTCAACGCCTACGCATGGGGCCACTGTGTTTAGATTAAGTCTAATCTAAACTTAACCCGAGGTTATTTAGTCGGTGGGTCCCTATTGTCAGTGTCTGAGGTGATTAAACTAAACGTGATTAGGCCATAATGTCGACGCCATGTCAGCAGTCGCCGGGGTTAATCGCCGGCGCTAGCAGAGGGCACCGGAGTTGCCCTCCCGGTCATTTCCGGCAACAGGAGCAAGCGGGGCTGGCCTCTACGGCTGCGGCACAACGTGGCGGTTCAATTGGTGGCCATAGGCGGTGCCGGGGCAGCGTGTAGCAGCGGTGGTGACGACCCGGATGGCGGCCGGAGTTTGGCAGGTGCGGGGATGCGGCTGCGGTGCCCAAGGGAGCGAGCTAGCATGCTGAAGATGCAACACGCGATGCCCTGGGCGTAACGTACGCACGCCCGGGACCAATTGGTCACCGGAGCCACGCCGACGTTGAGCTCAGGCGGCGGTGAGTATCGGCCTTGACGGAACCACGGCTAGAGGTCGGGGAAGACGCGGGAAAGAGAGGGGGAATGCGTCAAATCTCACTTGGAGGTCAGTGAGGAGCTCAGCGTGCTTGGGGGCAGCTCGGAGGCGACGAAATCACGGCGGCGATCTCGGTTGCCCGAGGAGGAAGATGAGGGAGGAGGCGGCTCCACGGGGCGTCCGAGCTTGAGTACGTCGACGATGAGGAAGACGGAGTTGCTGCGGTTCTTCCAGACACAATGGATGGGCGAGGGAGGGCCGGTGGCCGTGGTGGTGCTCGTCGGCGGCAGCGGGTGTGTTCGGCCGAGCTCGAGATCGAGCGGGGAGAAGAGGGAGAGTGACCAGAGGATGGGAGAGAGAGCCGCGAGGTGCGGAGAGAGAAGAGAGGATCGAGGGGGCCGCGGGCGTCTCCGTGGCGCGGTTAGGAGGCCGGGGAGGCTGCCACCGCGAAGCAGGAGGTGGAGGCCTCCGCGTGCGCGCGTGCGACTTCGCCTCTGCCTACTGGCAAAGGTAGAAGACAGCACCGGCTGGGCTGACTGGGCCGGCTGTCTACTGGGCTGCCAGGTAAAACCCTCTCTCTCTGCTTTCTATTTTGTTACTGTTTTCTATTTATGCAAATGGGTTTTAATTTGGTTTTTGAACCAAACTATTTTTTCCACTTCTGATAATTTTTGTAGGGACTAAATGGATTATTCCAAAGCCCCTCAACAATTATCAGAATTATTGGACATATAGTTAATATATCACATATATAAATCCAATGCAAATAATTGTTGGATTAACTCAAATGGCCAAAATAAATATTTCTGTGACTCCAAAAATATTGGTTTGGATTTTACCTCCTGCCAATATTTTTATAGCTTAACAGGAACATTTTCTTGGGTTATTTGAAGCAATTTTTAATGTTGATCATTTTTTTAATTGATTTCTGGGGCTTTCAGCTTTCCCCAATTCAACTTTCAGAAATATAGACATGATGCACACATGAAGCTAGCCTAGAGCATTACCAGAAGCTAGGGATGTGACAGCTCACCCCTACTAAACAAGAATCTTGTCCCGAGATTCAAGCGTAGGGTAAGATGATGGGGGTACGCAACTAACGTAATCTTCACGATCCAGGTTGCACTTCAAATGAACATTGATTCAATCACCATCTTTGTCTCAATGTCTTTCCCCGAGAACTCCAACTAACATGACAAGAGAGAAAAGGTAAAACTCTAGAAGAATCGATCTTCTCGAAGATCAAACAACTCAGGACCAACTCATGGGATGAGACATTGAAACATCTCTTGAGCTGAGACACAAGACAAACATTTGGAATGAGGAAAAGGTAGCAGATGACAAAGGTCCAATTTGGTAGGCAACATCTTCACGTTGGAGTAGGATGGTGTATGGTTTCAAGGTAGCGAGGAGATTGATTGCCATGATTCCACAACGGGGCACCTTAGGGGAGGTGGCTCGTAAAATTATTTCCTTAAGTGGCAGAAAGAATTACTTTTGATTAAAGATCATTGAAACTCTTTATACCATCCTAAGGTAATCACAATCGACCGTTGGAAGGGGTTCGAAAGAATGGCATACTTGGACTAGAAAGGATGATGTGGACTACCTTGTTGAAGACAACGCAATGGATGATTTTTGCTTATCATCGGAGATGGAAGGGACCCATGGTAAGTCCACTTTTGAAGATGATCCTGATCAACAACTACTGAGGTGCAAGCTGGGAACAAAATGCAAATGTTGGGAATGATTATGGTAACTGGGGAAGAACTCAACAATCAAGAGTGAGTCCACTGTTTGAAAATGTAATAACATAACCGAGGAAACTGGAAGCAAATCCCAGTTTAACGCCAACGGTAAAACCTATTGCTTGTGCGTGCTCTCAAGAACTTGAGCATTTCCATACTCATCAAGGTCTTACCAACATCCATGTCGAGGATCCTGGGAACACATCTTACTACCATGATGAATAGTGATGGATAATGCGGGTGCAAAGGAAGATAGCACTTTCTCATATTTCACCTTGGCGAGGCCAAGGAAAAGAAATCTGGATGATCGACTGAGACATATAGCACTCCGCTTCTAATGTTCTCCTCGATGTGCTAGTGTATCCCATTTATTGATATGGTTTGGTATCTAGGACATCAAGTAAAGGTCGGACTTCGGAAGCTCAAGAATCCGTAAGGATTAACTACGGAGGTAAATCCTACGAAATCCTCATGGGAAGGTGGCCAACTTTATTCAATCGAGATACTACAACAATAGGTCTTCCGGCTGGATGTGTTGGCCACGACATCCACTTTACCGGTTATCGGGAGACCAATATTATAGTTCTTGGAAAATGCTCCAACCATCATATCTGCCTGAGATTCAGATCTGGTTGGTGACGGGATATTCCAGACTCATCGCGTCTAGAAAGGAAAATGAAGGTTTGCAACACAAACCGACGAGACGACGTTGCGAGATTCTCGGGGAATGAACTACGGTAGTAAGCTCCAAAACATGAGCCGGTTCTGCTACAACATGTGGACACATTGTCCCAGACAAATATGACCACATGGTAGTCTTATAATAAAACACTACCTAGTTCTGGTGGGGAACCATCATTGAGGATATCGAAATCTTGTGCATGACCTAGGATAGCACAACAACTCCTTTTCCTGGAATAGGTCAATCAGTGGCTTAGTGTGCTATGGAATTCATATGGAATGAAGATGATCAGTCTATCAGACCATGGAATACTTCGCACGTGCATGACTGACTTGGGATGATTCCAGAGGAAGCAAAACTAACTTTCTCGAACTCACGGCGGCAGCTTGCACCAAATGCACGTGAATCAAGGGAAGTCACTTCTTTCATCCAACATATGCTTCATGAGCTAGCATGAAGAGATGCTTTCAAAAGATTCCAACACTCGCTTAATGTTCGACAAAATCATGGAGAGGACATGGATGTTGTCGATGGGCTCAACAACAATTCATCTAGGTTTCCATATAAATGGAATTCCATAATTAAGTGGACACGATGATAGCATTGGTCAGACCCAAAGGATATAATGATGTATGCTCGAGGAATCAACCACGAGTAAAACAACATTACAAATATCGTTGGTTCTGATTTGATTTGACGATAGCCCACACTCAAATCAAAGTTTGGGTAAGACAATAGCACCGACGATTGATCACGAGGATCAATTGATGAAGATATCGTCTTTCTTCAACACACATGCACACACACGCAGGATATCCCTTAGGGATGAGCTAAGTCGGACAAGTTTTCATCTTCCAACTCTCCAAGTTGTTGTTAAGCTTAACCGACTAGCTCAGGTGTATCCAACACAGATTCTTGGGGAAAAGTGGTTTATTGAAAAACCATCTTGATCACGAACTCAACATAACGGTCAGGTGACAACCTGGTAACACTTCCGAGAAGATATTCGGAAAATCACGAACCACCGGTATGTTATTAAGCTCGAGAACAATCTTGCTTTTCAGGGCTAGACGATATGATCAAGGAGCGTGGGATTCATAGTCCTAACTGATTGGTCGATGAGTGCACCCGGAAATATGATATTGGTAGCACGATCAATCTTAGGATGGTGATTTAATTACCAGCACACTAAGAATGAGAGTATTGTCCATTAACTACCAAGCAACGGAGTTGCTAGGAGTATTGATTTCGCACATCACAGTACACTTGTTGGCACTCCGGTTACAATAACACGGAACCGAGGAATGAACAATGATGGCAAGAAGTATTACTGCGTCAAAAATTCATAAGAGGTGGTGCAATTATCATGACACTCTTGACATAAAGACGGTAACACTCCAAGGTACAGCAGAGGAAAAGCGGGTTTGGCATTTTCATCCGCGGAATACAATTGCTTTGATCCAATCCTAGATATGGATAAGGTACTAGAGTTTGTTTCTCCTAGTCATTCCGAATAGAATGGCTTGACGGACCACAGAAGTAGAAGGCACTGATGAACATGAATGCACGACTACTTCTGACTATCAATTGATAGACGAAGGTCGGAATATAACTGAAGGGGGGAACAACTCAAGGAACATATAACTTTCTGAGTTGTGGATGCATAGGTTAGTATGTCGAACGAGTTCAACATATTTCTTCCGGATAACCCATGCAGAAAGGTAGAACTGGCAGAGCCATAATATAGAATGGAGAACTCATCAAGAGCACTCTGGTTGTGATCCTTTGGTTCAAGAACTTCTGCCATAAGTGGTTCATAGTATTTGGAAGAAGGAAATACCACGGACCTCGAGGTCTATCACAAGGTTTACTAATGTCCTAGGAACTAGCAAACACTATCAACATGAAGCAGGTAGGGTGAGTCTCGGGTTCAAAACCCAGGAATAGAATGCCTACTAACTAAATGGCATCACGGGATGCTTTCGAGAATGATGGCCAGAATCATCACACTGGGAACACAAAACATGGTTCGATTACTAGGTGATCCTCTAAGATACCTACGGTCATAATAATAGTTCCAACATAAATGACGAGGCAACGGAGTACCTCAACTCACCGATTAGTGTGATTAACCTGGCCTAAATGGACATCAGGAACAGGGGAAAAGGTTTGCAAATGCATCAGACTATTTAGAAACCTGGGATGACTCGGACAGCATAACGGCTGTATATGCTCAAAATGATTTGAGACATCCTGCAAAATGGTGGCATAACCACTCAACATCATAATATCAAGGTTCCGAGACCAACTATGAACATACAAAAGTAATAGAAACTGAACTGAGACTTGAATCCAACAATCCTACAAGTCTACGGGTTAGTAACACGTCATCCTAATAGATAGATAAGAAGGCCTAGTTCTTAATCCCCGTAGAAAGGAAGAGGATGACTCAGATCAGAAGGGCATAGGGTAAAGGAGTAAAAAGAGCCTTACGTTCCCTTCCACAATCAATTCCCTTACATAGCTAAAGCATTTCTAGACTCAACTTCGACCAGTTTGGCTTGGTAATCCTACAGGCAGTCAAGCTCTGATACCAAAGCTGTCAGGACCCCGATCCTAGGTCACACCGATCTAGCATGTAACACATCATATCACTTTGTGGCCTCACGCACGGTATTCCCACGGGTGCCACCTTACCTGGCCCGGGACCGTTTGCGCCTTTTGGCTCACGTATATGATAGTGTTGCTAGCATCCATATGACAAAGAACCCGGGCCGACATGGCTAGTCGTGAACCCAAAGCGGCACTAACCCATGGGGACAGGCATACATGAATCAACCTCGAGCATGTCGGTCAACAACGTGTGAATCCGGGCTGTAGCACTAGGCTAACAGGACTCCGGTAACCCGGGCTGTAGCAGGCTAGGCAGGACTCCGGATGTCACCGCGTGACATTTCCCCGAAGGGACAGACACAGGAACGAAGAGAAACACATGCCGGCCAGTCAAGTGTCCTGAGCAGTAGTGCTGGGCTAGCAGGACTCTGGTGAACTGGGCTGTAGCAGACTACTATCGCTCAGAAAGCACTAGACTACATTTCCCCATATGATAGGCTGCCAAGGATAAACAACTAGATTGTCGGATCCCACTCATACCAAGCATTTCAATCATACACACAATATGCCCGATATGAGTACATACAACATGGCATCACAACAAGACTCTACGACTCAAGTATTTATTCATTAGGCTCCGAAGAGCCAGATATTACAAGCATGGGTCTCATGCCCAACAATCATAGCATACAATGCAAAACACATGTGGAAGCTTAACATGTCTGAGTACAGACATCTATAAATGAAAAAGGCTAAGAAGCCTGACTATCTACCAGATCCTGCCGAGGGCACAAGATCGTAGCTGAGGTATCAAGCTAAACGTCGAAGTCCACGTGGAACTACTAGCGAGACTGACGTCTCTCTGCAAAACATAAAATAAGCAAATGTGAGTACAAATGTACCCAGCAAGACTTACATCAGAACTATCTACATATGCATCGGAATCAATAAAGGGGGTGGTGGAGTTTAACTGCAGCAAGCCAGCTTTAACTCAGTGGCTAACCTGAACTACGACTGCAAGTAACTCTTTTGAGGTGGCGCACACGAGTCCACACATTCACCATACCAATACACCACTATGGATCTGCTCCCGTCTCCCTACGAGAACACCATCCATAGCACTCACGCTTATCTTGCGCATTTTAGAGTATCCACTTTCACTTGTCTATGAACTATGCAAGGGGTCCAAGTTTCCATATCCGAGGAATCCGGCTATTCGAATAGATAATGATAACCCTGCAGGGGTGTACTTCTTCACACACGCTCTCGCCACTTATAGCCCTGTACACGTCATGTACCTCGGCAACCTTCAAGCGGAAGCCGGGCGAGGGAGTCGGCCACGACCTGACTAACCAACAAGTCTCTAGTCCAGGTTTATCGCCTATTCGGGTTCCATCCGCAAGGAGATCTGGCCGGGGTGTCGCTCATGGCCCCAAACGATGTGTACAGGGTTCCCAAGCCCACCATCCGGGTGCCAGTTGGTACACCGGGCCACTGGCCTAGTCTGTCCCAAGCCCACCTATACCGGGTGCCACTTGGTAGACTACTAACACTACCTACAAACACCAGAAACTAGTTGCAACTCCTGGACAGAGATCAAGTTGATTAATAAGTCGAGAGAGCTTGGAGCGCCCGGAGCCCAATGTGTGGTAGTAACTGTTCATGGATCACAAACACAGAACTCAGTTCCTGAGGATGGTTTCAATGAGACAACCCACCATGTACTCCTACATGGCCCCTCACCGCTACCTTTACCAAATCATGTTCACACACTTAGCTCTCATCAGTAGGACATGTTCACCACATTCCAATTCATCCCCGATGAATCAGACCTGACTCAACTCTAAGCAGTAGCAGGCATGAAAAACAAGCATGAATGAGTAGGCACAACAGGGCTCAAACAACTCCTACTCATGCTAGTGGGTTTCATCTATTTACTGTGGCAATGACAGGTCATGCAGAGGAAAGGGTTCAACTAACGCAGCATGTAACAGTTGAATCGGTGTTGCCCTAATGCAGTAAAAGAGAGCAGGAGCGAGAGAGTGGGATTGTATCGGAATGAACAAGGGGGTTTTGCTTGCCTGGCACTTCTGAAGATAGAATAGTTCTTCATCGGTGTCATCGAACTCATCGTCAGTACATATGTCTACTGAGGGGAACAAACACCGGCAAACACAAAGGGAACCACAATCAATGCAATGCACAATCATATGAATGATATGTCATATTAAAGTACTGAATTGACCTAGTGCAACAGTTAGTCATGTTCATTGAAGTGGAATTCAAACCTATAGCAAATTCCAACTCCAAAACTATTTACCATTTATTCCATAATCATGAATTGTCCTATTCAGTGATGTTAACTTGTTCAAACATGCATGAAAATGGTACAGATGGATTCCTTGAATTTTCTGATAATTTTTCATATATAAATTATTTCATTTGAAGTTACGGTTGAATTTCTATGATTTTTCAAAGTTTTGGATATTTTCTGAAATAAATAAATCATTTAAGATTTATTTATATCCCAGAAAAGGATTACTGCGTCAGCATGACATCGTCATGATGTCAGCAGGTCAACGGGGCAGGGTCCAGGTCAAACCTGACCAGTGGGACCCACTGGTCAGTGACCCAGTGCCGGTTTGTCTCACAGACAGGTGGGGCCAGTCAACTGCCACGTCAGCATGGTCAACGCCGACGCGTGGGGCCACTGTGTTTAGATTAAGTCTAATCTAAACTTAACCCGAGGTTATTTAGTCGGTGGGTCCCTATTGTCAGTGGCTGAAGTGATTAAACTAAACGTGATTATTCCATAATCTCGACGCCATGTCAGCAGTCACCGGGGTTAATCGCCGGCGCTAGCAGAGGGCACCGGATTTGCCCTCCCAGTCGTTTCCGGCGACAGGAGCAAGCGGGGCTGGCCTCTACGGCTGCGGCACGACGAGGCGGTTCGATTGGTGGCCATAGGCGGTGCCGGGGCAGCGTGTAGCAGCGGTGGTGATGACCCGGACGGCGGCCGGAGTTTGGCAGGTGCGGGGATGCGGCTGCGGTGCCCAAGGGAGCGAGCTAGCATGCTGAAGATGCAGCACACGATGCCCTGAGCGTAACGTACGCACGCCCGGGACCAATTGGTCATTGGAGCCACGCCGACGTTGAGCTCAGGCGGCGGTGAGTATCAACCTTGACAGAACCGCGGCTAGAGGTTGGGGAAGACGCGGGAAAGAGAGGGGGAATGCGTCAAAGCTCACTGGGAGGTCGATGAGGAGCTCAGCGTGCTTGGGGGCGGCTCGGAGGCGACGAAATCATGGCGGCGATCTCGGTTGCCCGAGGAGGAAGATGAGGGCGGAGGCGGCTCCACGGGGCGTCCGAGCTTGAGTACGTCGACGATGAGGAAGACGGAGTTGCTGCGGTTCTTCCAGACACAATGGATGGGCGAGGGAGGGCCAGTGGCCATGGTGGTGCTCGTCGGCGGCGGCGGGTGTGTTCGGCCGAGCTCGAGATCGAGCGGTGAGAAGGGGGAGAGTGACCAGAGGATGGGAGAGAGAGCGGCGAGGTGTGGAGAGAGAGGAGAGGATCGAGGGGGCCGCGGGCGTCTCCGTGGCGCGGTTAGGAGGCCGGGGAGGCTGCCACCGTGAAGCAGGAGGTGGAGGCCTCCGCGTGCGCGTGTGCGACTTCGCCTCTGCATACTGGCAAAGGTAGAAGACAGCACCGGCTGGGCTGACTGGGCCGGCTGTCTACTGGGCTGCCAGGTAAAACCCTCTCTCTCTGCTTTCTATTTTGTTACTGTTTTCTATTTATGCAAATGGGTTTTAATTTGGTTTTTGAACCAAACTATTTTTTCCACTTCTGATAATTTTTGCAGGGACTAAATGGATTATTCCAAAGCCCCTCAACAATTATCAGAATTATTGGACATATAGTTAATATATCACATATATAAATCCAATGCAAATAATTGTTGGATTAACTCAAATGGCCAAAATAAATATTTCAGTGACTCCAAAAATATTGGTTTGGATTTTACCTCCTGCCAATATTTTTATAGCTTAACAGGAACATTTTCTTGGGTTATTTGAAGCAATTTTTAATGTTGATCATTTTTTTAATTGATTTCTAGGGCTTTCAGCTTTCCCCAATTCAACTTTCAGAAATATAGACATGATGCACACATGAAGCTAGCCTAGAGCATTACCAGAAGCTAGGGATGTGACATTGGTTTTGACCACTATATCATCCATATAAGCTTCCATATTTCTATGGAGCTGGGGTTCAAAACCAATCTGGACCGCCCTTGCAAACGTCGAACCAACACTCTTCAACCCGAAAGGCATCCGTATAAAGCAATACGTACCACATCGGTGATGAATGCCGTTTTCTCTTCATCTTCCCTTGTCATGAAGATCTGGTGGTAGCCGGAGTAGGCATCGAGGAATGACAACAGATCACACCCAGTTGTGGAGTCAACAATCTGGTCGATGCGCGGCAACGGGAAGGGGTCTTTGGGACAAGCCTTATTAATATCTGTGTAATCAATACACAACCTCCACTTCCCATTTGCCTTGCGCACTACCACCGGATTGGCCAACCACGTTGGATGGAGCACTCCTCTTACCAAACCCGCTGCTTCCAGTTTCCGGATCTCCCCTGTGATGAACTCTTGTCATTCCAAAGCTTGCTTTCTGACCTTCTGCTTGACGGGCCGCGCATGAGGACAGACAACAAGGTGGTGCTCAATCACCTTCCTGGGAAGGCCGGGGATGTCGGATGCTTGCTAGGCAAACACATTGACATTCGCCCACAGGAAGGTGATGAGCGCGTCTTCCTATTTGTCGTCAAGGGTGGAGCTTATGGTAAAAGCTCCTCCCGTGTCGTGCTCCTTGACAGAAACCTTCTTGGTTCCCGGCGGTGTGGCCCTGGACTTCTTGTTTCTGTCGACGGAGCTCTCTAGCACGTCCTCGACGGGAGCGCTACACTCCAAAGAGGTGTGCTTGCCAGAGTGGGTGCCTGAGGTCTCACCAGTCTTCTTCTTTTGCCTCCCCGAGGCTCCAGCGGCAGGAGCAAGCGCCTTGGCAGTGGCGGCTGCTTCAACTTCTTGTTGATAGATTTGGTCAGCGCAAATTAGCGCATCTTCAGGGTGTTGTAGGCGTAATGTGACGCCGCCATGAACTTGGCCAGCGCTGGGCGGCCAAGGATCCCGTTGTAAGGCAAGGGGATCTTGGCAACGTCGAACACAACCCTTTCTATCCTGTAGTTCAGATCGCTCCCAAAAGTCACAGGCAACGTGACCTTTCCCTTAGGTTGACTTCTTCCTGGGTTGACCCCCTGAAACATGCCCGTCTCTTCGCGGTCTTCATCGGGAATCTGCAATTTCTCGATCACGGCAGGCGAGATTAAGTTCAGACCGGTCCCGCCATCGACTAGCATCTTTGTCACCTTGAGGTTGTGTATTGTTGGTGAAACCAACAATGGCAAGCACCCGACTGAAGTAGTGCGATCAGGGTGATCCTCAGTGTCAAAAATGATAGGTGTGCTGGACCACTTCAGCGGCCTTTGGGCATCAAACGACGGTTCCACCACTATAATCTCATGCGCCCACTGTTTAAGCTGGCGGTGAGAGGTATGCAGCGAGGCGCCGCCACCGACGCACATGGCCTCTGTAGCTTTCTGAAATCCTGAGTCACCAGACTCATCGTCCTCTTCGTGATCATCGTCTTCTGGCTTTTTGTCACGGCCCCGGGCGGGCCTCTCCCGCTGTTTGTCTTTGCCACGACGGCCCGCTTGGCCGTCACGCTTCTTGCCGGGCCCCTCAGCACCCTCCTGGCCTTTCTCCTTGTCCCGCCTCTCATATCCAGCCCTCTGCTTCTCAACAAGGAGCTCAACATGTCAGTAGTTCTGGAGATCATGGCCTTTGGTGCGATGGATCTAGCAGTATTGCTTGTCGGAGTTTCTTGGCTTCTCTGCAGCCGCCAAGGCCTGGCAGGCGACACATCCGACAATTTCCTTGCTGGGGTCATTTGCCTTGGTTTTCTTCGCGGAGCCGGAGTCGCCAGATCCCTCGACGGCAGGCACAACTTTACCTTTCCGCTTCCTGTTGCGGCACCGGCCTTTCTTGGCTGGGGCGGCAGTATCCTCTTCCGAGGAGTCGGTTTCCACGCCGGCATCTTCGCCGGGGTACTTCCTTCCCTCTTCAGCCGGGGCACATTTATCAGCAAGAACATAGAGTTCTGCCACATCTTTCACCTTGTTCATTGCCAGTTCTTCGCGCATCTCGCGGTTACGCATGTTCTGATGGAACGCGCTGATGATGGCGGCAGGGTAAACATCAGGGATATTGTACGGTACCCGGCTGAACCTCTGTATATACTTGCGCAGACTCTCGTCTCCCTTCTGGGGAATGACATGCAAGTCGCTTTCTTGGCCATGGGCTTGGTGAGCCCCAGTAAAGGCGCCCACAAACTCATGGCACAAATCCGAAAAGGAGGAAATAGAGTCTACCGGCAAGTGCATCAACCACGGCATGGCGTTGGGTTTAAGAGCCAATGGAAAGTAATTCGCAAGCACCATATCGTCATGGGCTCCGGCGGCTTGCATCGCGATGGTGTAGATGCTGAGGATCTCAGGGGGTGAGTCTTGCCGCTATAATTTTCGCCAACGTCGGGTTTGAAGGTGCGA
This sequence comes from Triticum monococcum, assembly GCA_034509565.1. Taxonomy (NCBI): domain Eukaryota; kingdom Viridiplantae; phylum Streptophyta; class Magnoliopsida; order Poales; family Poaceae; genus Triticum; species Triticum monococcum. Next base: position 394,767,437 of record CM067845.1, on the reverse strand, counting down.
TGAGTGGGCCACTAGAACTGCCGCAGCTCACGGGTAAAAGCCGGACAGCCTATCTCGTAAGGTAGGCCTCTAGGGCTCTTCGGGGCCGGGTGGTTCACAGCAGGCCCTGCTCGCCTGTCTGACTGGTGGCGCGCTCCGCGCCGGTGCTCGATAGTGGTTCGAGCGTCTTCATGGGCTCATTCCCGAAGAACTTGGCGCTGATCACAGTGGGTCCGCGGGTCAGACGATGCTATGGAGATGGTGTCGCCCGCGGTACCGGATGGGGAAGAGGTGAATGCACTGTGGTCGCGGCGCCGCTGGCTTTTCCGCCACTGGTCCGTGGGACTCCATCGGAGCATCGACCCGGGGGCCTCACCGGACTTGGTTCGTGTTTGTTGGCCACCGCAACAAGGTTTCGGGTAGTGGCTCTCCATTCGTCGAGTTTCCCCATAGTAGGAGGAAAATCGAGGAGCAACTGCGCACACGCCAAGGCCTCCGCTGGCGTTGGCGACAGTGAAACCTGCATGGATCGCAACGCGCTTCGACTTCTGACCATGTCAGGAGGAGCTCTATCACGACCCCACGGTCGCATGCCGCTTTCGCCAGCGCCTCGGCAAGTGGGCGGGTCTTCTACGTCCCGGGAGTGGCGCCCGGAGCTCTTCCCGCGGCGACGCTCGGGGTCTTCGGCGTGATTACCACATTCGTCACGCGCTGCCTGGGAGGAGCGCGTTGTTGACACCGGCGTGGGAGTCTTGGAAGCCCTCGCTTCGCCTTCGGGCGGGGCGGCGATGACCTTGGAAGGCCCCGCTCCACCCGCGAAGGACTTGGCTCCGCCTTTGGATTTGGCGACGTGTGGCCCGTTACCAGGCACACGAACATTGCCGCCTCCCAAACTCCGGCTGCTGGGATGGTGTTGGTGTTCGCGATCAGCGCCCCGGGTCCTCTCTGCGACCGGTCCGCTGCTCGCCCGCGTCGGGACGGGCTGTCCGGCTTACGATTGGCCAGCTACCACCATCGTCTTATTCTTGGGCACCATGATGATGAAGAAGCGCCGAACTAACTGCTAAAGCCGATTCTCACAACCCCGCTCCCCTACCTGGCGCGCCAAAGATGTCGGTGCTGAGGAATGACACCTATGGGATCACGAGAATCCCTACTACGGTTAGCGGGGCGCGGGGTCGTGAGAAGAGCGGATCAAGTAGGTAGCCCACAGTTCGTTTATCCAGGTTCGGGCCGCAAGGGTGCATAAAACCCTACTCCTGCTTTGGTGGATTATGTATTTGTGTTCTTGAGCTAGCTATGGGACGTGAGGAGCTCCAAAATGCCGAATCCCTCTCCTGGTTGCCTTGGGCCTCCTTTTATAGGAAAAGGGGTGGCCACAGTGGCACACAGGAGGTGGAAAGGGAACAGTCATGAGAGGTTATCCCTCGCATTACATAACAAGGCGTATTTAATGCGTATTGCTTAGGTGTCCTTGCTTTATCGAGGATGGGGGAAAGATCTGCCCCGTCCGTCGCCGCTCCTTCTTGTGTCGACACGCGCCTTGGCCAGCGACGCCTGAGATGCCACGCAGGCAGGCAGGCAACTGAGGTGGCACAGTGGTGGGTCTTCTTGAAGATCTGCATGCCGCCACGCATGTGCCTGCCCAGCTGGTTGGGTCGGCAGCTGCATGCATGCGGTGGTGGAGGCTCAGTCGGTGTGGGCCTGATGGTGGCCCTGCGGGTGTCCTCGGCAAGAGCCTTGCCGGGGCCCCGGCAAGGGTCTTGCCGAGGCACCTGCTGTCATCCCCGGCAAGGCGCTTGCCGGGGGCCTTGTGGTCTTCCTTGGCTGGGATCGCGCCAAGGGTTATCGTCTCCTTAGTGCGTATCCGGTCTTGAACGTCTTCACAAAGATCTGCATGTCGCCATGGGGATGTCTCCCAAATCCTTGCCCTTTGGGGGCAGTGGACTCAAGGGTGATTCGCTCCGTAGGCGCGGGACGAGTCGCCGTGGCAAGGGTCTTGCCGGGGCTGCTAGAGCTGTCTCCCGGCAAGGATCTTGCCAGGGGAGTCCGCTTCGTCCCCTTTGTTCTTTGTGGTCTTGGTCTTGGCGTCGTGGTTCTCTCAAGCTTCGGTCTTACACTGGCTCAAATCCCTTGCCTTGCTTGGTGTGGTGGTGCCCGTGGCTCAGACTGCCCATGCACAGTTAAAGGGGTACAAAAAGTGTACCCCTCTTTTTGTACACCGACACCGGCGAAGAGGAGAGGCAGGGGCGGACACGAGAAAACGAGGGAGGCTCGGATCCTCCAGATCCATTCGCGCTTGGCTTGTGGAGGCCAGCGACGAGTTACACGACCATGGAAGTTGTTGTTACCTGAAGAAAAACAACAGTGAGATGACAGAGAACAGACGATGGGAAGAAGCAGAACGCGAAGAAGAGGAGGCAGGGCACGGTGACCTGACCTGCTCGTCACCGACGGCAACATCCGGGTGCGAAACAGAGGCAACGACAGTGGTGAGCTATGAGGGACTGGAGTTGGAGGTCAAACGGGGTGGCGCAGGAAGTCAAACAAGGGAGGCTCGGCTGGCCACGGGAGATGGAGGCACGGCAAGCTGGGGAGGTCCGGCCGCAGAGACGCGCCGGTGAAGCGGATGATGCGAAGGTCTCCGGCGGCGCTGAAGCCCCAGGCGGCGGCGCTGAAGATCCGTGGCGGTGGTGCTGGGACTCTGGCGAGAAGGAACCAGGCGGAGGCGAGGGGAGCAGGTGCGTGACATGGAAGAAGACAGTCGCTATGGCCGCGGGTCACAGGGAGGCATGGCTCCGGCGGGCGGGAGATGGTGATGAGGTGCAGAAGGGCAGCTCCCACAGCCTCCTCATGTTCGCGGGGTCCTGCAGGAGTTGCGGCTTGCTGCAGGTTCTTTTGCCGGCGACGACGACGCCATGGAGGGAGGAGCTTGACGATGGCGTGCTCCTCTCCTCTGGATTGAGCGAACCAGGGGCATGGGGATGAGGGGCACGGCCTCGATCCCATCTAGATCGAGCAGAAGGACTGCAGGTTGGAGGCCGAGAGAATTTTTGGATCAGTGGCGCAGGCAGCTGGATCGATGAGGAGTAGTGGAGAGAGCTGGTTGGATCGGTGGGACAATGGGATTGGGGCATGGATCCCTAGAGATTTTGAGTGGGTGGCGGCGGTTGATCCGTGGAGGGGGAAGGTTGTAGGTGGCGGCGGCTAGAGGGGAAAAACCTCCTAGAATTTAGGATTTGGTCTATAAATAGACAAGGAGGTCTATATATAGCAAAACAGATCATTTTAGGGCGGTTCGGTCCCTCCGATCGTAATCAGACGGTCCGAGAAAAATAGGTTAGGAGGCTCCAATGAGAAAACGATGATACTTTATAGATGTTTGGGGATGATCCGGACCCAATGGTGACGACTGTCTGGGTTGGGTTCGGGGAAGTTTCGGACGCGCACACGAGGGGGTTTGGTGGGATGGTTTAGGAGGGTGTGGACTGAGAGGAGAGAAAAGAGGGCAGCCCGGCAACAGTTTCTGGAGACCGAAAACGTCCGAAGATTTTACCGACTATATTGCCGCTATAGTTATCCGTTGGGGCATCAAACGAACTCCGAATGCGTTGAAATTTGGCAGGCGGCCTACTGACAACATAACAACACCACATGCCAACTTTCATCCCATTCCGAGAACATTTTTCAGCCACTTATAAAATACTATTTTGGACGTGCCGCCTGCGCATGCAAGTGTGTCTGGGCTCAGAACGGACAACGGACGGAACTAGGGGAACCCGAACGAATGCAAGTTTTGAAAACATGATGATGCAACACGCAAGCGAATGACATGGCAACGACGACAAATAACTGGAAGACACCTGGCGCAATGTTCTCGTGGCGTTACACGCGTGGTGGCCGCACTCGCCTTGGTGAATATCTTTGATGATTGCTTGGCCCTTCTATGGTTCTACGCAGCGCTGGAAGACTCTAGTCATACTGCGTCTGACAAGCTCTCGATTTACTATCGTGTAGTTTCCTACTCGGTTTTGCACTTGCCGGGCTGAGATCTCATCAGCCGGCAGCTCTCTGTTTACCAGAAACTTGAGAATGGGCTCTGCCCATGATGGTGCTTGAATTTCTTCTCCTGCCACTACAGCAATTTGTACTTGGGCGGCTAGGCTGGGAGGTGGCGGGTTGGAGTTGGTTGCCACCTGTTGCATCGTTGAAGTCTACGGGCCGACTGTTGCAGCCTTCGGGCAGAGTTGTGAAGTCCCCGGGCCGGGTGCGACTGCTGCAGTCCCTGAGCCGCTTGGCGAAGTCTCCGGGCCGACTTCCGCAGCCCCCGGGCCGGGTAGCGAAGTTCCCAGGCCGGGTGCTACTACTGCAGTCCCTGTCCCGCCTGCTGAAGTCCCTAGGCCGGCTGTTGCAGCCCCCGAGTCGGATTCGACTGCTTCGGGAGGAGCCGGCACGAAGATGGACTCAGATTGTGGAGAAGGCTTGATTGATGGCTTGCAGAGGCACTGAAGGGAGACACCAGCTGGTATTGCTTGTCGGGTGGAGCTGATCCGTGCCAGGGTGTCAGCTGGCTCATATTCATTCTGTGGCACGTGAAGGAACTCGCACCCTTCAAAATATCCGCTGAGTTGCTGAACGAGGAAACGATAACTCGCCATGTTTGCATCCTTGGCGTCCCGGTCACCAGATGACTGTTGGACCACCAAGTCGGAGTCGCCGTAGCACTGGATCCGGCGGATGCCGATCTCTTTGGCCAACCGGAGGCCGTGTATTAGTGCTTCATACTCGGCTACATTGTTGGAGAGGGTGAAATGGATTTGCAATGTGTAACTGAGCTTGTCGCCTTTGGGATAGGTGAGAATGATGCCGAGTCCCAAGCCGGTGCACATCTTCGAGCCATTGAAGTGCATTCGCCAATAGGTGGAGTCCGGAGCTAGCGGCAGGTACTGGGTCTCGACCCAATCGACAAGGAAGTCGGCCAATGCTTGGGACTTGATGGCGGTGCGCGGCTGGTAGAAGATGGTATAAGGGGCCAACTCGATGGCCCATTTGGCCACCTGGCCGGATGCCTCTCTGTTGCCAATGATCTCAGCAAGCGGGGCAGTGCAAACAACAGTGACCGGGTGCCCTTGAAAGTATGGCTTCAACTTCTTGGGTGCACGCGGTAGCACATCTTCTTGTAATGGGCGTAGTTCTGCTTTGAGGTTGACAACACTTCGCTTAAATAATACACAGGCCACTGGACCGGCTGTGCCCTGGAGGCCTCTGGGTGCTCTACCACCATGACAACGCTGACCACCCAGCTGGTGGTGGCAACGTAGAGGTACATGGGTTCCTTATCAGCCGGAGCCGCCAGGACAGGCGGCGTGGTCAACATCTTTTTCAAGTGGAGAAAAGCTTCATCCGCCTTGTCATTCCACTCGAAGTGAGTGGTTTTCTTCATGAGCTGGTATAGGGGAAGAGCCTTCTCACCCAGCCGACTGATGAAACGGCTGATGGATGCCAAGAAGCCGGTGAATATCTGGACATCTCTTAGTCAGGTGGGTTTCTCCATCCTCTCGATGGCCTTGATCTTCACGGGGTTGCACTTGATGCCGCGTTCTGAGACCAGGAAGCCAAGGAGCTGGCCGGCTGGTACTTCAAAGACACATTTCTCTGGGTTGAGCTTGATCTAAAACCAGCGCCGATTTTCAAAAGTTTCCTTGAGATCTTCGAAGAGAGTGTCGCGCCTTTCTGTCTTCACCGCAATATCGTCCACATAGACATGGGCGTTTCTGCCAAGCTGCGTGAGGAGGCACTTCTGCATGCAACGCTGGAACGTGGCACCGGCATTTCTCAAGCTGAATGTCATGGTCATGTAGCAGAAGGCTCCAAATAGTGTGATGAAGGCGGTCTTCAGGCGGTCTGCTGGGTTCAGCTTGATCTGATGATATCCTGAGTAGGGATCCAAGAAGCTCAATAGCTCGCATCCGACTGTGGAGTTTATCACTTGATCAATCCGAGGCAAAGCAAACTGATCTTTTGGGCAAGCTTTTTTGAGACTAGTGTAATCAATGCACATCTGCCACTTGTTATTCTTCTTTAGTACAAGGACTGGGTGGGCAAGCCACTCTTGAAAAAACACTACCATGATGAAGCCGGCTGCCAAAAGCCGGGCTATCTCTTCACCAACAATTCTTCTCTTTTCCTCCGACAATCGGCAAAGGGGTTGTTTGACTAGTTTGGCATCTGCTCTGACATGTAACTTGTGCTCGGCGAAATCCGTCGGAACACCCAGCATGTCCTTGGGAGACCATGCGAAGATGTCCTGATTCTCATGGAGGAAATCGACGAGCTCATTTTCCTATTTGCTATCAAGGTTGGCACCTATGACTGCAAATCTCTCTGGGTGCTCAGGGTCCAAAGGGATCTTCTTTGTTTCTTTGGCTGGCTGGAAGGAGCCCTGGGTCTCTGACTCATTGGGCTCTGGGGACATGTCCGGTTGTGCAACCTCTTGAGCACTGCGTTGGTTTTCCCTTGAAGAGGAAAGGGTGATTGTCGGATTTCGGGTTCCGGCAGACCCTTAAGGTTCGAACACTAGGGTGCGCGCGGAAATCTCACCTTCAACCTCTCCGTCTCGAGGGGATCTAAACTACTAAAAGATCTGCATGAAAGACACAAGATTTATACTGGTTCGGGCCACCGATGTGGTGTAATACCCTACTCCAGTGTGTGGTGGATGGATTGCCTCCTGGGGCTGGTGAGGATGAACAATACAAGGAAGAACAGCCTCGCGAGGGTCTGTTCTTAGCTGTGGTGATGAACTGCTATGAAGAGTTCAGTCACCCTCTCTCTCTCTATGCTTTTTCTCTCACTTGTCGTCCCTTTGTTATGTGGGTGGCTGGTCCTATTTATAGAGGCCCTGGTCCTCTCCCCAAATATTGAGCGGGAAGGGATCCAACAATGGCGGGCTAATTTGAAGGGGGACAGCGAGTACATCTATCCTGACAAAAGCAGTCTTCGCCTGCCAAAAGCTCTGGTGATGACGCCGCGCTGGGCTCCATGGTGACCTCCGTCTCGTAGTCCTCCTGGCCTTGGTCTCGTTGCACCGAAGTGGCAACCTTTGCCTGATGCCTCGGTACTCTGCTGATACGCTTGCTCCCTTTGCACCAAAGAGGAAATCGGGACGCTGCGCGCGCTGGCACCCGCCTGGTGCCCCGTGTCGTCATGGCTTGCCTCATGGGCACCTTGCGAGGTACCCCGCCTTGAACTCTCCGCCTCCTCGCGAGCCAGCCTAACGAGGCTATGCCTGAGGATGCGTCGTGTCATCCGCCTCGCGAGGCTTGGCCCCTCGCGAGGGTCTTGAGCCTCGTGTTGATGAAGATGGGCCGCGCTGGGCCCCCACTTGAGCCATGCCGCAGGCCGCAGGCAGGCAAGTCTAGGGACCCCCATTCCCAGAACACCGATAGTAGCCCCCGGGCCCAAGGCGCGCAGGGACTTGGCCGTGCCGAGAGGCGAAAGGGCAAGGGCGAAGCGCCGCGGGCCCTAACAGCCTGCGGCCTCGGACGCTGCATGGCGGTTGATTGGATGTGGCGCCTCCGCTTCCCCACGACGCCTTGGTGATCGTGCGAGTTGGACAAGTCCCTACATGCAGAACGTGTCATGATTACCTGTGATCGTGGAGACCGGTGGTTGGCCTTCGCCGGCTATAAGTACGGCAACGCTCGTGCCCGTCCAGCCCATCTCCTCTTGCTCTCTACTTCGCCTCAGTTCTTGCTCCGTCTTGGTGTGATGGCTCCATCGAGGAGGTACTCGGCCGCAGAGAAGGGGAAGGCCCTCCAGATCGGTCCTGCCTCTCCCCCATCCAAGCGTGGTCGCGGGCGCCCTCGGAAGCACCCGGCGGCCGCCCCGGCAGCTCCCAGCGGCTGTGGGGGGCTCCCAGCGCAGCAGCGGGCAAGCCACCGCAGCCGGAGGGTGCGCCTGGGTTGCGCGCTCCCCCAGGCCGCGCTTTCGCGCCGGGCAGGTGCCGCCGGAATTCATCGTTTGGTCGGCGGAGCCGGCTCGCACCCGGCTCCCACTCCATCGCTTCCTCCTTGGCGAACTCCCGGCCGGCGATCCCGGTGGCCTCTGGCTCCAGGCGGAGGGCTGCTGCAGCAGGTCCTCGTGGGTCGTGTTGGAGGTCTCCGCCAGCGGGGGCTTGGCCTTCACCCGCGGCTGGCAGGCGTTCGCCCGCACTCGCGGCCTGGAGCGTCGGTGCACTCTGCACTTCAGGTTCGATGGCGACGCCACCCTCTTCGTGAGGGTGTTTGGGGAAGATGGTCGCCGCGCGGGGTGCTGCCCTGAGGACGATGACCGCGTTCGCGGGCCCCGCTCCGATGGTGATGGGGGAGATAGCGCCCGAGCGGGCGGTGGCGTCAGCGACTCCCCCAGCCTCGTCAGCTCTTCCTCAAGCGACTCCTCCAGCGGTGGCAGCAGTCCTCCCCCGCGCCGTCGGGTTTGCTTAGGAGGTGGTGGTTTGTCCGCCCGCCGTCGTGCCCCGGCACAGCGCGAGAGCGGATCCGCCTGAGGCCCTGGGGCAGCCTGTGTCACCGCCGTGGGCCGATGCGGGAGGGGCGGTGCTAGGCTCGTCTTCTTCCTTTCTCTTCTGTTCCCTGTGTAAAACAGAACAGATGCATGGAGCCCCCTTGGGGCATGTTGGGAAATGTTGCCGCTTCCACGATTACCTTGATCTTATTTTTTTACTTCCTGATTTCCCGCCTGTGCATAGATAGCTTTCGACCCCTGCCGGGGAGTGGGGCGACCGACCCAGGCCCTGTGTGCGCGTCGTGGTACCCGAGGGGCACGGACTAGGAGGGGTGCTCCTGTAATGCGCCAGGGCCGTGAGACCCTCCCATGGCTAGGGCAGAAATCCTCGCGAGGGTGCCTGAGCACCATCCCTCGCGAGGTTGTTCACGAGAGAAACCAAAGCAAGGGGCGAAAATCGACGAACCATAAATTAGCAACAGCGATAACTCCAATAAGACTCCAAATGCAAACGAACACGTCAGCTGCGGAAAGCAAATGGGAAAGCCGCGTCCGGCACCTAATCTACTCTTCGACGTCTTCTCACCGGCGCGGAGCTAAGTGCTGCCAGTGGGCGTGGGAGGGAGCCCCAGGGCCTAAGGCCGGCGCTCCTGAGACTCTGGGGCGTGTACAGCCCCACTCATTATTACGTGAGAGTGTCACGGGGCGGTGAGCTTCACAGGCATTGGCCTTGCTTCATAGGCTCTGGGCCTTTTTCCAAAGCGATGATCTTCACAGGCACTCGCCTTGCTTCACAGGCTCCGGGCCTTTCCAAAAAGAGATGATCTTTACAGGCACTCGCCTTGCTTCACAGGCTCTGGGCCTTTCCAAAACGCGATAGCTTCACAGGCACTCGCCTTGCTTCACAGGCTCCGGGCCTTTCCAAAATGCGATAGCTTCACAGGCACTCGCCTTGCTTCACAGGCTCCGGGCCTTTCCAAAATGCGATAGCTTCACAGTCACTCGCCTTGCTTCACAGACTCCGGGCCTTTCCAAAACGCGATAGCTTCACAGGCACTCGCCTTGCTTCACAGGCTCCGGGCCTTTCCAAAACGCGATAGCTTCAAAGGCACTCGCCTTGCTGCACAGGCTCCGGGCCTTTCCAAAACGCGATAGCTTCACAGGCACTCGCCTTGCTTCACAGGCTCCGGGCCTTTCCAAAACACGATAGCTTCACAGGCACTCGCCTTGCTTCACAGGCTCTGGGCCTTTTCAGGGGTAGAACCTCCGGAGGTGCTGGATGTTCCACGCATTCTGGATCGGCACTCCCTCCTGAGTCTCCAAGCACGCGGAGCCGGGCCTGGAAACATGAACAACCTTGAACGGGCCCTCCCACATTGGAGAGAGCTTGTGCAACCCCTCCCTGGAGAGAACCCGCCTGAGCACGAGGTCTCCTACCTCGAGAGTCCTGGGGCGGATGTTGCGGCAGTGATATCGCCGCAGCGCCTGCTGATACCTCGCCGCTCGCAGTGCGGCTTCCCGTCGTCGTTCCTCCCCCAACACGAGGTCTATCCCCCGCATGGCGTCCTGCTGCGCCTCGTCGAACGCCAGGACCCGCGCGGAGCGATGTCTGATCTCGTGAGGGAGGACTGCCTCCGCTCCATAGACCAGGAAGAATGGGGTCTCCCCAGTCGGCTTGGTCACGGTGGTGCGGATGGACCACGGCACGGATTGAAGCTCGTCGAACCAACCTCGGCCGCAGGCCTCCAGCTTCTTCTTGAACGTCCTGGTCTTGAGGCCTCTCAGGACCTCTGCGTTGGCTCGTTCGGCCTGGCCGTTGCTTCGAGGGTGTGCCACGGAAGCGTAGCATATCTGCGTTCCAAGGTTAGCACAATATGTTTTGAAGAGGTTACTGGTGAACTGCGAACCGTTGTCTATGATGATGCGGTTCGGCACCCCGAAGCGGCTCACGATGCCCTTGATGAACTTCACCGTGGAGCCCGCGGGGATGGTGCGGACGGCCTCCACTTCAGCCCACTTGGTGAACTTGTCCACGACGACGTAGAGGTAGCGGTAGGCCCCTGGCGCCCGAGGAAACGGGCCCAGGATGTCTAGCCCCCAGACTGCGAACGTCCATGAAAGGGGTATAGTCTGCAGGCCTCCGGCCGGCTGATGGATTTGCTTGGCGTGGAACTGGCAGGCCTCACAAGCTCTCACCAGCTCTACGGCGTCATTGAGTGAGGTAGGCCAATAAAACCCACTGCAGAACACCTTGCCGACGAGGGTCCACGATGATGAGTGGTGCCCGCAATCTCCGCCGTGTATGTCCTCCAGTAGTTCCTTCCCTTGCTCCCTCAAAATGCAGCGCAGGAGTACATCGTTTGGCCGCTTTCGGTAGAGTTCTCCGTCTCTGATGTAGCACGCAGTGGCCTGCCGCGCCACTCGCTCCGCTTCCTCCTCCTTCTCCGGCATGATCCCTTGCGTCAAGTAACTCCGGAGCTCGGTGATCCAGCACTCCTCCTGAGGTTCCATCGTCAGGAGTAGGCGTGCTCCTGAGGCTGGGCCACAGACCCGGGCTCCTGAGGCAGGTGGCTGGGGGAGCTCCTCCCGAGGCTGAGCCGTGTTTGACAGTGACGGCAAGGCTGAGGGCTTCAAGAGCCTCTCCTCGAAGACGCCAGGCTCCTGAGGTAGCCGCCTGGATGCCCGCTTGGCGATGTCGTCGGCCTCCTGATTGGTGCCACGGGGCACATGCTGCAACTCCAACCCCCAGAACTGCTTCTCCATCCTACAGACCTCCGCAAGGTAAGCTTCCATGTGCTCGTCTTTCGGCTCGTACACCTTGTTGGAGAAGTTCACGAGGAGCTGTGAATCGCCCTTAATGGTAAGGTGCTTCACCCCCAGGGCTGCCGCGGCCTTCAGGCCCGCTATTAGACCCTCATATTCCGCCATGTTGTTGGAGACCTTTTCACCTTGTTGGAAGCAGAGCTGTACGGCATAGTAGAGTTTGTCCTGAGTGGGCGATATAAGCACCGCTCTAGCCCCAGCACCATGTTTGGAGAACGCCCCGTCAAAGTGCATGACCCAGCCTTCTGGCGCCTCGCTCCCCGGGAAGAGGGACTGATCCTCGTCGGCCTTGAGGCCTGGTGCCTCTGTCCATTCTGCCACAAAATCCGCCAATGCTGCTCCTTTGATGACCCTGGTTGTGCTGAATTCGAGCTGAAACGCCTGCAGCTCTATGTTCCACTCAGCGACCCTTCCGGCTGAGTTAGGGCTCCTGAGCACCCTCTCTAGGGGGTATGACGAGACGACTTTCATGGGGTGAGCCTGGAAGTAGTGACGCAGCTTGCGCGAGGCTACCAGTAGCGCGAGGAGGAGCTTCTGAGGCATTGGGTACCGGGCCCTCGCGTCCCGTAGCACCGTGCTAACAAAGTAAACTGGGTGCTCGACAAGGCTGGGAGCATCTGGGGTTGCTGCGCCCTCGGGAGGTAAGGGCGCCTCACGGGGCGTCGTGGCCTCGGGAGGTGGATCATCTGGTCGGGCGGCCTCTCTTGCCCCCGGTGCATTCCTCGGCAGCTGACCCTACTCGGCTGCGTTTGCGGCTTCTGCAGTCTTTCCTTGTTCCCGTTTTATCCTGCCTCGGGCTGCCGCTACGGCCTTGACTTGGCGGTCCTCCCTAACCGCCACCAGGGCTGCGCTGGCGGAGTTGGGTGTGGCGGCGAGGTACAGCAGCAGGGGCTCCTGAGGGTGCGGAGCCACCATGACTGGGGGATTGGTCAGGTATCTCTTGAGATCTTGAAACGCCTTATCTGCTTCTTCAGTCCACTCAAAGGTCCCTTTCTTCTTCATCAGCTGGAAGAAAGGCAGCGCTCGCTCCCCTAGTTTGGAGATGAAGCACCCTAGCACGGTCACGCGCCCCGTGAGCTTCTGCATTTCTCTGAGGGTCTTTGGCGGGCTCATGTCCTCGACCGCTTTGACCTTCTCGGGGCTGGCCTCGATGCCACGATGGGACACGAGGAACCCCAAGAGCTTGCCCGAGGGGACGCCAAACAAACATTTCTCCGGGTTGAGCCGCAGGTTTACTGTGTCGAGGCTCGCAAAGGTCTCCTCCAGGTCTTGTATCAGGGTCTTAGCCTCCCAAGACTTTACCACTATGTCATCGACATAGGCCTCGACATTCCTTCCGAGCTGCTGACCCAGGGTGATGTGCACCAGTCGCTGAAAGGTTGCCCCCGCGTTACGTAGCCCGAATGGCATGCACGTATAGCAGTATACCCCGCACGGGGTCAAGAAAGCAGTCTTCTCGACATCTTCCACGGCCATCTTGATCTGGTGATACCCAGAGAAGGCATCCAGGAAGCATAGAAGGTCACACTCCGCTGTGGAATCGACAAGCTGGTCGATACGGGCGAGCGGGAACGGATCTTGCGGGCATGCCTTGTTGAGGTTGGTGAAGTCGACACACATGCGTTCTTTCCCCCCCTTCTTGGGCACAACGACAGGGTTTGCCAACCAGTCCGGGTATCGGACCTCACGAATGACCCCTGCAGCCTCTAGCTTGCGGGTCTCTTGGGTGAGGAAAGCATGCTTCTCCGTGGACTGCCACCTGGCCTTCTGATTCACGGGGCGTACATTTGGGCATACGTTGAGGTGGTGCTCGATGACACTTCTGGGGATCCCCGCCAGCTGATCTGGCTCCCAAGCAAATACCTTCTTATTCGAGCGCAGGAACTTGACCAAGGCCTCCTGCTCGGGCTCTAGGTTGGCGCCTATGGTGAAAGTGGCGCCGGAGGACCCGTCCTTGCCGACGGGGATCTGCTTGGTTTCTGCTTTGTCCTGGGTGAACAACTGCTTCTTCTTGGCGGGCGCAGCCCCCTTGGGCTCTGGGGCCTCCGCGTTGGCGGGCCGTGCCGACGCCGCTGTCTTGAAGGCGAGCTCGAGTACTCGCAATGCGTCCCCGGTGTCCCCGCGCACAGTGATGGTACCATTGCTCCGGGGCATCTTCATGAGGTTGTACGCTGGATGCATGGCGGCCATGAACTGGGCCAGTGCCGGGTAGCCGAGGATGGCATTGTAAGGAAGGCCGATGGGGGCGATGTCGAAGTCGACTGTCTCCGTGCGGAAGTTGTCGTAGGTGCCGAAGGTCACCGGGAGCTGGATCTGCCCCAAGGAGTCGAACGATCCGCCCCCGACGCCCGAGAAGGATCGGCTGGGTCGCAGCCGCTCCCGGGGTATGCGGAAGAGGTCGAAAGTCTCGACCGAAAGCAAGCTGAGGCCCGCGCCACCGTCGACGAGGGTCCGGGTGACGGCCACCTGGCAGATGGTGGGGGTGCACAACAAGGGGAGCGCGCATGAGCTGACCGGGTTGGTGGGGTGGTCCTCCGAGCTGAAGGTCAGATCGACCTCGCTCGCCGCCCGGTCCGGGGGAGCCCCCTGCCGCGCGGCAGCGGTGCTAACCCGGCGGGCAAAAGGCTTGATGTGGCGACTTGTGGGCGGCGCCTACGAGCCGCCCAGGAGGGCCGCAACGACCGGAGGCGCCGGTGCCGCGGTGCAGTTGCTCTGTCGGGTAGGCGGACGCTGGGGTGGTGCTTGTAGCTCGTTACCCGCCGAGCCGGTGGCGGTGTTGACGGCGGGCGACGGGGAATGATGAGGACGCCCACCGACGTGGGCCGTCTGGGTGACGCGAGAAGCGATGGCGGCCCGGTGCTCGGCGCAGGCTCGACGAGCGTCTGACATGGATGCGACGGTCGGAGGAGAGCGGAGCGGTGGAAGACGAATTCCGGCGCACCCCTACCTGGCACGCCAAATGTAGGATTTCAGGTTCCGGCAGACCCTTAAGGTTCGAACACTGGGGTGCGCGCGCAAATCTCACCTTCAACCTCTCCGTCTCGAGGGGATCTAAACTACTAAAAGAACTGCACGAAAGACACAAGATTTATACTGGTTCGGGCCACCGATGTGGTGTAATACCCTACTCCAGTGTGTGGTGGATGGATTGCCTCTTGGGGCTGGTGAGGATGAACAATACAAGGAAGAACAGCCTCGCGAGGGTCTGTTCTTGGCTGTGGTGATGAACTGCTATGAAGAGTTCAGTCACCCTCTCTCTCTATGCTTTTTCTCTCACTCGTTGTCCCTTTGTTATGTGGGTGGCTGGTCCTATTTATAGAGGAACTGGTCCTCTCCCCAAATATTGAGCGGGAAGGGATCCAACAATGGCGGGCTAATTTGAAGGGGGACAGCGAGTACATCTATCCTGACAAAAGAAGTCTTCGCCTGCCAAAGGCTCTGGTGATGACGTCGCGCTGGGCTCCATGGTGACCTCTGTCTCGTAGTCATCCTGGCCTTGGTCTCGTTGCACCGAAGTGGCAACCTTTGCCTGATGCCTCGGTACTCTGCGGATACGCTTGCTCCCTTTGCACCAAAGAGGAAAGAGGGACGTTGCGCGCGCTGTCACCCGCCTGGTGCCCCGTGTCGTCATGGCTTGCGTCATGGGCACCTCGCGAGGTACCCCGCCTTGAACTCTCCGCCTCCTCACGAGCCAGCCTAACGAGGCTGTGCCTAAGGATGCGCCGTGTCGTCCGCCTCGCGAGGCTTGGCCCCTCGCGAGGGTCTTGAGCCTCATGTTGATGAAGATGGGCCGCGCTGGGCCCCCACTTGAGCCACGCCGCAGGCCGCAGGCAGGCAAGTCTGGGGACCCCCGTTCCCAGAACGCCGACAGTGATGTAGCAAAGTAGTGTAAGTATTTCCCTCAGTTTTTGAGAACCAAGGTATCAATCCAGTAGGAGATCATGCTCAAGTCCCACGCACCTACACAAACAAATAAGAAACCTCGCAACCAATGCGATAAAGGGGTTGTCAATCCCTTCACGGTCACTTACGAGAGTGAGATCTGATAGATATGATAAGATAATATTTTTGGTATTTTTATGATAAAGAGCAATAAAGATGCAAAGTAAAATAAACGGCAAAGGAAATATGATGAAAGATAGACCCGGGGCCATAGGTTTCACTAGTGGCTTCTCTCAAGAGCATAAGTATTATGGTGGGTAAACAAATTAGTGTCGAGCAATTGATAGAATTGAGCATAGTTATGAGAATATCTAGGTATGATCATGTATATAGGCATCACGTCCGTGACAAGTAGACCGAAACGATTCTGCATCTACTACTATTACTCCACACCTCGACCGCTATCCTACATGCATCTAGAGTACTAAGTTCATAAGAACAGAGTAATGCTTTAAGGAATATGACATGATGTAGAGGGATAAACTCATGAAATATGATATAAACCCCATCTTTTTAGCCTCGATGGCTACAATACAATACGCGTCTTTTCCCTTTCTGTCACTGGGATCGAGCACCGCAAGATTGAACCCAAAGCAAAGCACTTCTCCCATTGCAAGAAAGATAAATCTAGTAGGCCAAACCAAACTGATAATTCGAAGAGACTTGCAAAGATAAACCAATCATACATAAAAGAATTCAGAGGAGATTCAAAAATTGTTCATAAATAAACTGGATCATAATCCCACAATTCATTGGATCTCGACAAACACACCGCAAAAGAAGATTACATTGAATAGATCTCCAAGAAGATCGAGGAGAACTTTGTATTGAGATCCAAAGATAGAGGAGAAGTCATCTAGCTAATAACTATGGACCCGTAGGTCTGAAGTAAACTACTCACACATCATCGGAGAGGCCATGGAGTTGAGGTAGAGGCCCTCCATGATCAATGCCCCCTCCGGCGGAGTTCCAGAAAAGGCCCCGAGATGGGATCTCTCAGGTACAAAAGGTTGCGACGGTGGAATTAGGTTTTCGTGGTGCTCCTGGATGTTTGGGGGTACGTGGATATATATAGGAGGAAGAAGTACGTCGGTGGAGCAACGAGGGGCCCACGAGGATGGAGGGCGCGCCCCCTGCCTCGTGGCTTCCTCGTTTGTTTCTTGACACCCACTCCAAGTCTCCTGGATCACGTTCGTTGAGAAAATCACGTTCCCGAAGGTTTCATTCCGTTTGGACTTCGTTTGATATTCCTTTTCGGCGAAACCCTAAAATAGGCAAAAAAAATAGCAATTTGGGCTGGGCCTTCGATTAGTAGGTTAGCCCCAAAAATGATATAAAAGTGTAAAATAAAGCCCATTGACATCCAAAATAGATAATATAATAGCATGGAGCAATCAAAAATTATAGATATGTTGGAGACGTATGAAGCATCCCCAAGCTTAATTCCAGGTCGTCCTCGAGTAGGTAAATGATAAAAGAATAATTTTCAGGTGGAATGCTTTCTAACATATTTCTCAATGTAATTTTTCTTTATTGTGGCATGAATATTCAGATCTGAAAGATTCAAGATAAAAGTTTAATATTGACATAAAAATAATAATACTTCAAGCATAGTAACTAAGCAATCATGTCTTCTCAAAATAACATGGGCAAAGAAAGTTATCCCTACAAAATCACATAGTCTGGCTATGCTTTATCTTCACCACATAAAATATTTAAATCATGCACAACCCCGATGACAAGCCAAGCAATTGTTTCATACTTTTGATGTTCTCAAACTTTTTCAATCTTCACGCAATATATGAGCGTGAGCCATGGATATAGCACTATGGTGGAATAGAATTGTGGTTATGGAGATGACAAAAAGGAGAAGATAGTCCCACATCTACTAGGTGTATCAACGGGCTATGGAGATGCCCATCAATAGATATCAATGTGAGTGAGTAGGGATTGCCATGCAACGGATGCACTAGAGCTATAAGTATATGAAAGCTCAACAAAAGAAACTACATGGGTGTGCATCCAACTTGCTTGCTCACGAAGACCTAGGGCATTTTGAGGAAGCCCATCATTGGAATATACAAGCCAAGTTCTATAATGAAAAATTCCCACTAGTGTATGAAAGTGATATCATAGGAGACTCTCTATATGAAGAACATGGTGCAACTTTGAAGCACAAGTGTGGAAAAATGATAGTAACATTGTCCCTTCTCTCTTTTTCTCTCATTTTTTTATTTGGGCCTTCTTTTTTGGCCTCTTTTCTTTTTTTTTTCTTTTTTTCGTCTAGAGTCTCATCCCGACTTGTGGGGGAATCATAGTCTCCATCATCGTTTCCTCACTTGGGACAATGCTCTAATAATGATGATCATCACACTTTATTTACTTACAACTCAAGAATTACAACTCAATACTTAGAACAAAATATGACTCTATGTGAATGCCTCCGGTGGTGTACCGGGATGTGCAATGATGCATGAGTGACATGTATGAAGAATTATGAACGGTGGCTTTGCCACAAATACGATGTCAACTACATGATCATGCAAGCAATATGACAATGATGAAGCGTGTCATAATAACGGAATGGTGGAAAGTTGCATGGCAATATATCTCGGAATGGCTATGGAAATGCCATAATAGGTAGGTATGGTGGCTGTTTTGAGGAAGGTGTATGGTGGGTTTATGGTACCGGCGAAAGTTGCGCGATACTAGAGAGGCTAGCAATGGTGGAAGGGTGAGAATGCGTATAATCCATGGACTCAACATTAGTCATAAAGAACTCACATACTTATTGCAAAAATCTATTAGTTATCGAAACAAAGTATTAAGCGCATGCTCCTACAGGGACTGATTGGTAGGAAAAGACCATCGCTCGTCCCCGACCGCCACTCATAAGGAAGACAATCAATAAATAAATCATGCTCCGACTTCATCACATAACGGTTCACCATACGTGCATGCTACGGGAATCAAAAACTTCAACACAAGTATTTCTCAAATTCACAACTACTCAACTAGCATGACTCTAATATCACCATCTCCATATCTCAAAACAATTATCAAGTATCAAACTTCTCATAGTATTCAATGCACTTCTATGAAAGTTTTTATATTATTACTAAAAGAAAATTTCCATGTTGTTCTAAAGGACTCTCAAAATAATATAAGTGAAGCATGAGAGAACAATAGTTTCTATAGAACAAATCCACCACCGTGCTCTAAAAGGTATAAGTAAAGCACTAGAGCAAAAACTATATAGCTCAAAAGATATAAGTGAAGCACATAGAGTATTCTAATAAATTTCAAATCATGTGAGTCTTGCTCAAAGGTGTGTATAGAAAGGATGATTGTGGTAAACTAAAAAGCAAATAATAAAATCATACAAGACGCTCCAAGCAAAACACATATCATGTGAATAAAAGTATAGCTCCAAGTAAAGTTACCGATAGACGAAGACGAAAGACGGGATGCCTTGTGGGGCATCCCCAAGCTTAGGATTTTTGGTGTCCTTGAATTTTACCTTGGGGTGCCATTGGCATCCCCAATATTAGGCTCTTTCCACTCTTTGTTCCATAATCCATCAAATCTTTACCCAAAACTTGAAAACTTCACAACACAAAACTCAAAATAGAAAATCTCGTGAGCTCCGTTAGCGAAAGAAAGCAAAACACCACTTCAAGGTACTCTAATGAACTCGTTCTTTATTTATATTGGTGTTAAGCCTACTATATTCCAACTTCTCTATGGTTTATAAACTCTTTTACTAGCCATAGATTCATCAAAATAAGCAAACAACACACGAAAAACAGAATCTGTCAAAAAAAGAACAGTCTGTAGTAATCTGTAGCTAACGCAACTTCTGGAACCCGAAAAGTTTCAAAATAAATTTCTGGACGTGAGAAATTTATCTATTAATCATATTAAAAAATAATTAACTAAATAAGACCTTCCAAATAAAAATGGCGGCGATTCTCGCGAGCGCTTAAGTTTCTGTTTTTTACAGCAAGATCAAAAAGACTTTCCCCAAGTCTTCCCAACGGTTCTACTTGGCACAAACACTAATTAAACACAAAAACACAACAAAAATAGAGGCTAGATAAATTATTTATTACTAAACAGGAGCAAAAATCAAGAAATAAAAATAAAATTGGGTTGCCTACCAAGAAGCGCTAGCGTTTAACGCCCCTAGCTAGGCATAAAAGCGAAGATAGATCTAGGTATTCCCATGTTTGATATGCAATCCATAAGTGGCTCTCATAATAGATTCATATGGTAATTTAATTTTATTTCTAAGAAAGTGTTCCATGCCGTTCCTTAATGGAAATTGGAATTTAATATTCCCTTCCTTCATATCAATAGTTGCACCAATCGTTCTTAGGAAAGGTCTACCAAGAATAATAGGACATGAAGGATTGCAATCTATATCAAGAACAATGAAATCTATGGGCACATAGTTCCTATTTGCAACAATAAGAACATCATTAATTCTTCCCATAGGTTTCATAATAGTGGAATCCGCAAGGTGCAAGTTTAAAGAACAATCATCAAAATCATGGAAACCTAGCAAGTCACACAAAGTTTTTCGAATCATGGAAACACTAGCACCCAAATCACACAAAGCATAACACTCATGATCTTTAATTTTAATTTTTATTGTAGGTTCCCACTCATCATAGAGTTTTCTAGGGATAGAAACTTCCAACTCAAGTTTTTCTTCATAAGATTTCATGAAAGCATCAACGATATGTTTAGTAAAAGCTTTATTTTGACTATAAGCATGAGGAGAATTTAGCACGGATTGCAACAAGGAAATACAATCTATCAAAGAGCAATTATCATAATTAAGTTCCTTGAAATCCAAGATAGTGGGTTCATTGCTATTTAAAGTTTTAACCTCTTCAATCCCACTTTTAACAATTTTTGCATCAAGATTTAAAAACTATGAATTTTTGGAACGCCTTCTAGGTAAAGGTGGCTCATCTTCAGTCCCATCATTATCAAGATTCATATTGCAAAACAAAGATTTAATAGGAGACACATCAATAACTTTTAGATCTTCATCTTTATTATCATGAAAACTAGAAGAACACGCTTTCACAAAGCAATCTTTCTTAGCACGCATCCTAGCGGTTCCTTCTTTGCACTCATCAATGGACATTCTCATGGCTTTGAGAGACTCATTGATATCATGATTAGGTAGAATAGATCTAAGTTTCAAAGAATCAACATCAAGAGAAATTCTATCCACGTTCTAGCCAACTCATCAATCTTAAGCAATTGTTCTTCAATCAAAGCATTGAAACTCTTTTGCGAAGTAATAAATTCTTTAATACTAGATTCAAAATCAGAGGGCATCTTATTATAATTTCCATAGGAATTGTTGTAGGAATTAACATAATTATTAGAGGAATTACTAGGGAACGACCTAGAATTAAAATTACATCTTTACGCGTTGTTACCAAAATTGTTCCTACCAACAAAATTCACATCCATAGATTCATTATTATTCTCAATCAAAGTAGACAAAGGCACATCATTAGGATCGGAGGAAACACTTTTATTAGCAAACAATTTCATAAGTTCATCCATATTTGCACTCAAAACATTAATCTCTTCAATTGCATGCACTTTTTTATTAGTAGATCTTTCGGTGTGCCATTGAGAATAATTAACCATAATATTATCTAGTAGTTCAGTAGCTTCTCCTAAAGTGATTTCCATAAAAGTTCCTCCCACGGCCGAATCTAAAAGATTTCTAGAAGCAAAATTCAATCCAGCATAAAAGTTCTGTATAATCATCCAAAGATTCAAACCATGTGTAAGGCAATTATGTATCATTAATTTCATCCTCTACCAAGATTGTGCAACACGTTCATGATCAAGTTGCTAAAAATTCGTAATATCATTTCTAAGAGAAATGATCTTAGCGGGAGGAAAATACTTAGAGATAAAAGCATCTTTGCACTTATTCCATGAATCAATACTATTTTTAGGCAAAGACAAAAACCAAGCTTTAGCACGATCTCTAAGTGAAAACCGAAATAGCTTAAGTTTAACAATATCATTATCCACATATTTCTTCTTTTGCATATCACACAAATCAACAGAGTTGTTTAGATGGGTAGCGGCATCTTCACTAGGAAGGCCGGTGAATTGATCTTTCATAACAAGATTCAACAAAGAAGCATTAAATTTCACAAGATTCAGCATCGGTAACAGGAGCAATCGAAGTGCTAAGAAAATCATTGTTGTTGGTATTGGCAAAGTCACACAATTTAGTATTATCTTGAGCCATCGTGACAAGCGAGCAATCCAACACACAAGCAAACAAGAAGCAGGCAAAAAAGGCAACTAGAAAAAGAGAAGGGGAACGGAAAAAGAGAGGGCGAATAAAACGGCAAGGGTGGAGTGGGGGAGAGGAAAACGAGAGGCAAATGGCAAATAATGTAATGCGCGAGATAAGAGTTTGTGATTGGTACTTGGTATGTCTTGACTTGGTAACGTCGGCATAATTGAATCGTTGTTGGGAGTCAAATCTTGACTTGACTTGGCACGAATCTCCATGGCAATGGCGCCAGAAATCCTTCTTGCTACCTCTTGAGCACTGGTTGGTTTTCCCTTGAAGAAGAAAGGGTGATGGAGCACAGTAGCGTAAGTATTTTCCTTAGTTTTTGAGAACCAAGGTATCAATCCAGTAGGAGATCACGCTCAAGTCCCACACACCTACACAAACAAATAAGAACCTTGCAACCAACGCGATAAAGGGGTTGTCAATCCCTTTACGGTCACTTACGAGAGTGAGATCTGATAGATATGATAAGATAATATTTTTGGTATTTTTATGATAAAGAGAAATTAAGATGAAAAGTAAAATAAACGGCAAAGGAAATAACTAAGTGTTGGAAGATTAATATGATGAAAGATAGACCTGGGGGCCATAGGTTTCACTCGTGGCTTCTCTCAAGAGCATAAGTATTACTGTGGGTAAACGAATCACTGTCGAGAAATTGATAGAATTGAGCATAGATATGATAATATCAAGGTATGATCATGTATATAGGCATCATGTCCGTGACAAGTAGACCGAAACGATTCTGCATCTACTACTATTACTCCACACATCGACTGCTATCCAGCATGCATCTAGAGTATTATGTTCATAAGAACAGAGTAATGCTTTAAGGAATATGACATGATGTAGAGGAATAAACTCATGCAATATGATATAAACCCCATATTTTTATCCTCTATGGCAACAATACTATACGTGTCGTTTCCCTTTCTGTCACTGGGATCGAGCACCACAAGATTGAACCAAAGCTAAGCACTTCTCCCATTGCAAGAAATATCAATCTAGTAGGCCAAACCAAACTGATAATCCGAAGAGACTTGCAAAGATAAACCAATCATACACAAAAGAATTCAGAGGAGATTCAAATGTTGTTCATAGAAAAACTGGATCATAAACCCACAATTCATCGGATCTCGACAAACACACCGCAAAAGAAGATTACATAAAATAGATCTCCGAGAAGATCGAGGAGCACTTTGTATTGACATCCAAAGAGAGAGAGAAGAAGCCATATAGCTAATAACTATGGACCCGTAGGTCTGAAGTAAACTACTCACACATCACCGGAGAGGCCATGGAGTTGATGTAGAGGCCCTCCGTTATCAATGCCCCCTCCGGCGGAGCTCCAGAAAAGGCCCCGAGATGGGATCTCTCGGGTACAGAAGGTTGCGGCGGGGAAATAGGTTTTCGTGGTGCTCCTGGATGTTTGGGGGTCGGCCCGGCTCCAGCTGACGGGCTTCTCAGACCAATGCATGAATTCAGGAGCGCTTGAAGCGACGATGTTCACCTCCCAGTGCTGCTGACGCCGGCTGCACTGATCGTCCGCCACACTAGTGAAGACGACATAAGCTCCATGCTCTTCAAGGTAATCATCTTGTACGACACCGACTGCTGGACAGGTCGTCGGCTGCTGAGGCGGAGGCGGCGGCGGGCCAGCAGGCGGAGGGGGCAGCAACCCTTCGCTCTTGGAGATTCGGGTGAGCCAATTGCACTTCTGGGTGATGTGGTTGGATGGCTTCGTGCCGCAATGGAACTTGCAGGGAGCATCAAGTGTCTGCTCATAGGAGAAGGCTGGTAACCAAGCAGGCTTGCCGCCCTTCTGGCGCTTGGGGAGTGGTTGCCCTTTAGGTTGTTAGTCTTCGACTGTTGCCACTTGTCGGCTGGTGGAAGCCAGCTGTGGGGCTTTGCGCTTGTTGTCGTTCGGCTGCTGATGCCGACTACCGTCTCTAGCCGGTGTGCGAGGATCCGGAGGGAGCACCTTCCCAGAAGAGTCCATTCGAAGCTTCGACTTCATGGAGGAGTCGGCAGTGGCGTACTTGTCTTCTATGATTAGCAGTTCGTCCAGCATGGCTGGCTCGTCGCGGAGAAGCCGGTGCTTGAGCAAGGTGCCCTCTCAGCACCCGGTGGTGAAGTACTCAATTGCTTGGACCTCGTGCACTCCTTCGCAGGATTTGCACAGTTCAGCCCACCGTGTTAGGTAGCCGCGAGTGGATTCTTCAGGGCCTTGAACGCATAGCAGAGTTGGCGATGCTTGGGAGGCCGCTTGTAGGTGCTGGTGAAGTTGCGGATGAACACGTCGGTGAAATCCAGCCAGCTGTTGACGCTTTAGGGCTTGAGGTTGTTTAGCCACGTCCGGGCAGTGCCCTAGAGCATGAGCGGGACGTACTTCACGACAACACGCTTGTTGCCGTTTGCTATGCTGATGTGTCGGCATTCTGGGAACGGGGGTCCCCAGACTTGCCTGCCTGCGGCCTGCGGCGTGGCTCAAAGCGGGCCCAACACGGCCCGTCTTAATCAACACAGTCCCAAGACCCTCGCGAGGGGCCAAGCCTCATGGGGCAGATGACGGGGAGCTTCCTCAGGCACGGCCTCATCAGGCTGGCTCGCGGGAAGGCGGAGAGATCAAGGCGGGGTACCTCACGAGGTGCCCGTGACGCAAGCCATGACGACCAAGGGTGCCAGGCGGGCGCCAGTCCGTGCAGTGTCCTCCTTTCCTCTTTGGTGCAAAGGGAGCAAGCGCAGGCGAGAGCATCAAGCAAAGGCACCCGTTTCGGTGCAACGAGACCAAGACCAGTCCAATGGCAGGGAGGAAGTCATTGTGGAGCCCAAGCCAGCGTCACCACTAGAGCATTTGGCAGGCGAGGACCAACTTTAGTCAGGATAAGCGTACCAGATGTTCCCCTTCAAAATGGCCAATTGTTGGCGCCCTTCCCGCTCAATATTTGGGAAGAGGCCCAGGGCCTTTGCCTATAAATAGGACTAGCCACCCATAGGGTAGAGGCATCGAGATCGAGATCGAGATCGAAATCGGATAGGGGAAATCGGGGAGAGAATCGAGAAGAGAGAGAGAGAGAGAGAAGGGTGACTGAACCCCTCCTAGCAGTTCATCCCCTCTGCCAAGAACAGACCCTTGCGAGGATGTTCTTCCTTGTATTGCTCATCATCATCAGCCCACGAGGCAATCCACCACACCACACACTGGAGTAGGGTATTACACCACAACGGTGGCCCGAACCAGTATAAACCCTGTGTCTCTTGTGTTGTTCTTTCCATAGCTTAGATCTTAGCGAGGCGGAGGGGTGCAGGTAGGTAGAAGGCGAAATCTCCACGCGCACCCCAGTGTTCGAACCTCAAGGGTCTGCCGGAACCCAAAATCCGACATTTGGTGCGCCAGGTAGGGGTGCGCCGGAATTCGTCTTCCACCACCCCGTTCTCCTCCGACCATCGCGTCCATGTCTGACGCTCGTCGGGCCCGCGCCCAGCGCCGGGCCGCTCTCGCTTCCCGCGTCGCCCAGATGGCTCCTGTCGGTGGGCGTCTGTAGGATCAAAAGTATGTCTAGAGGGGGGTGATTAGACTACTTGACCAAATAAAAACTTAACCTTTTCCCAATTTTAGTTCTTGGCAGATTTTAGCTATTTTAGGACAAGTCAAGCAATCATCACACAATTCAAGCAAGCATGCAAAGAGTATATTGGCAGCGGAAAGTAAAGCATGTAACTTGCAAGAATGTAAAGGGAAGGGTTTGGAGAATTCAAATGCAATTGGAGACACGGATGTTTTTCCCGTGGTTCGGATAGGTGGTGCTATCCTACACCCACGTTGATGGAGACTTCAACCCACGAAGGGTAACGGTTGCACGAGTCCACGGAGGACTCCACCCACGAAGGGTCCATGAAGAAGCAACCTTGTCTATCCCACCATGGCTATCGCCCACGAAGGACTTGCCTCACCAGCGGTAGATCTTCACGAAGTAGGCGATCTCCTTGCCCTTACAAACTCCTTGGTTCAACTCCACAATCTTGTCGGAGGCTCCCAAGTGACACCTAGCCAATCTAGGAGACACCACTCTCCAAGAAGTAACAAATGGTGTGTTGATGATGAACTCCTTGCTCTTGTGCTTCAAATGATAGTCTCCCCAACACTCAATTCTCTCTCACAGGATTTGGATTTGGTGGAAAGAAGATTTGAGTGGAAAGCAACTTGGGGAAGGCAAGAGATCAAGATTCATGTGGTAGGAATGGAATATCTTGGCCTCAACACATGAGTAGGTGGTTCTCTCTCAGAACATATGAGTTGGAAGTGTAGATGTGTTCTGATGGCTCTCTCCACGAGTGAAGAGGAGGTGGAGGGGTATATATAGCCTCCACAGAAAATCCAATTGTTACAAACAATTTACCAATCTCGGTGGGACCGAATCAACAAACTCGGCCGGACCAAAATAGTAAACCTAGTGACCGTTAGAGATTTTCGGTGGGACTGACATGCAACTCGTTAGGACCGATATGGTTAGGGTTAGGGCATAACGTAATCTCGGTGAGAACGATTACACAAACTTGGTGAGACCGATTTGGTAATAAGCTAACCAGAGGGTTGGTCAGGCAAACTCGGTGGGACCGATTCGCTCTTCTCGGTGAGACCGAAATGTTACGAAAAGGAAACAGTGAGTTTACATTGAAATCTCGGTGGGACCGATCTGCTCTTTCGGTGAGACCGAAAAGTTACGAAAAGGAAACAGAGAAATTGCAATCCCATCTCGGTGACACGGAGATCCCTATCGGTAGAACCGATTTTCTTAGGGTTTGGCTATGGCTATGACAAGTGAAACTCGGTGGCGCCGGGTTGAAAGAATCGGTAGGGCCGAGTTTGGCTTTGGGTTTAGGTCAAATGTGGATATGGGAAAGCAGCTGAGGATTTTGGAGCATATCATTAAGCACATGAAGCAAGAGGCTCATTAAGCAACACCTCATCCCTCCTTGATAGTATTGGCTTTTCCTATGGACTCAATGTGATCTTGGATCACTAAAATGTAAAATGAAGAGTCTTGAGCATATGAGCTAGAGCCAATCCTTTGTCCTTAGCATTTTGAGGGTTCCACTTTCACCATCCATGCCATGCCAATCATTGAGCTTTCCTGAAATGATCATCTTGGAATAGCATTAGCTCAATGAGCTATATGTTGTTATGAATTACCAAAACCACCTAGGGATAGTTGCACTTTCAATCTCCCCCTTTTTGGTAATTGATGACAACATATAGATCAAAGCTTCGACAAATAGTAATAAGAATGAAATATATCGTTGCTTTGAGAAGTATGTGATAAGTAAGAGCTCCCCCTAAATTTGTGCATATTTAAAATTTTCTTTGGACTGCAAATGCACAAAGAGTTAGAGTCATGGGTTACTCTTCCATGTCACATACATCTTGGTGGAGCACTCAAAATGATAAGAATTAAATACATGCACTCATCACCAAGAAAAGTGAATGATCACATAAGATAGATAGGATAATATCAAGCATGCATAAGTGTAGCTTATGATCAAACACATGATCATCAATGTCTCACAAGCATATCAAAGTATCTCAACCAAAAGCAAACAAAGTTTGAAAAAACACCAAATAAAGCAAGAGAGAATAAAGGCAACACTCTCTCTCTCAAAGCCTATGATCTATACATTTTTCTCTCCCTTTGGCAACAAGTTACCAAAAAGTTCCTAGAAAATGCATAGTGCTAGATCGACTCTCAGGCTTGATCTTCTGGTGGTGGTGGAGTCTGGATCACTCCAAGGACGAAGGCTTCTGTTGAAGTGGTTGGAGCTGGAGCTGAAGTGGATGCTGGAGCTGGTTGAGCTGGTGCTGTGGCTGGAGCTGAGGTGGTGGCTCTAGTGTCAGGAACTGGCACTACAGTTGACCTCCGAGCTCGTGGCACTCTGGTAAATGCATCAGTTGTAGTGTTCCCTTTCCTCTCCTGCATGTCATCTTGAAGTTGCTCCACTGCAGACTGAATCTCTGTTACCTTGACATCCATGTCATAGAACTTTTGTTCTACGATTCTCTCTAAGCTCTCCTGATTCTGAGTGAGGGTGGCTAGTCCTTTCTCAATCCTCAGGGTAGATGCAATCAAGTAACTAAGCTGCTCTTGCTTGGTTTTCAAGAAATACTCAGATGCCTGCTCTTCAGTTGGCATCTTGGCAGCTTTCTCCTTCCTTGCCTTCTCCTTCTGTGCTTGAGCATGAGCTGATGATGGTTCATCCTTGTTCATGACAACCTGATTATCTTCAAAATCTGGATGGATGGGCAGGTGTTCCTTGTCCAATAAGTATATGCCTGTGCCCATCTTTGAGTTTATCAGCTCTTGGATCTGAGGGGCATAACAACAGCTCCTCTTCTGATCTGCTGTAGTCCTTTTGATAGTTTCTACCGTGAGGCTCATCACCTTGAACTTCTGTGGCACATCAAAGATATGAAGCAAGTTTATTGCATGGCCTCTGATCATCTTGTGATCACCTGACTTGGGCAATAGAGTGTGCCTCAGAATCCAATTAATAGTTGAAAGTGCGTTATATCGACTAGAGGGGGGGTGAATAGGCGATTTTTATGAAAGTCTTCAAAACGTGGAAGTTATGAAGACAAACAGAATAGACAAGCCTATCACTATGCAGCGGAAGTTAGATTACACAAGGCAAGCCATGGTCAAGTATTCAATATAGTGAAAGCACAGTGACAAACAGCTTCAGTGTAATAAGGATCAGGTAGGAAGAAGTTATGAAGCCAAACAAATCATACAGTTAAGTTGTGAAGACAGAAGATAAAGCAAGCATGCAATGGCTTCACAATGTGTAACGGTAAGTAAAAGGAGGTGAAGATGAAACCAGTGACACGCTGAACACAATGATTTGTTGGACCAGTTCCAGTTGATGTGACAACTGTACGTCTGGTTGGAGCGGCTAGGTATTTAAACCAAAGGACACACAGTCCCGGACACCCAGTCCTGAACACGCAGCTCGGGACACCCAGTCCTCACCGTTTTCTCCTTGAGCTAAGGCCACACAGACCTCGCCCAATCACTCTGGTAAGTCTTCAAGGTAGACTCCCAAACCTTCACAGACTTTGTTCACCGGCAATCCACAATTTCTCTTGGATGCTCAGAACGCGACGCCTAACCGGCTGGAGGATGCACAGTCCTCAAGTGTAATAGGTCTTCAGATCACTTAGACAAGAAGACTTAAGTGATGCCCAATTTACTCTGGCTCTGGGTGGTTAGGGATTTTCTCCTTGCTAGGAATTTTCTCTCAAAGGCTTCAAGGTGGGTTGCTCTCAAACGACAAAAGCCGTGCACTGAAATCTGAGCAGCCAACTGTTTATGGTTGTAGGGGTGGACTATTTATAGCCACTTGGCAACCCGACCTGATTTGTCTGAAATGACCCTGGGTCACTAAGGAACTGACACGTGTACCAATGGTCGGATTTCGAACTCACACGGCAACTTTACTTGGGCTACAAGTAAAGCTGACTTGTCTGACTCTGGACAAGATTTTCTCTCATAGTCTTCGCTCGAAGACATAGGATTTGAATTAGGCATCACTTCAGTCATCCTGACTGGTTCTCTTGGACCCCACTTAACAGTACGGTGGTTCCTATGACACAACATAAATGAAGTAAAACTACGAAGGATCTAAGTCTTCGAGTTCCATAAGCTTCATAGGGAGTCTTCACATGTCATTGTCTTCAATATGAATATCTTCATAAACCACCATTGTCTTCAATGTCTTCGTACATTTTTAGGGGTCATCTTGGTAGCGAAACCGAATCAATGAGGGACTTCTACCTATGTTATCCTGCAATTCTCACAAACACATTAGTCCCTCAACTAGGTTTGTCGTCAATGCTCCAAAACCAACTAGGGGTGGCACTAGATGCACTTACAATCTCCCCCTTTTTGGTGATTGATGACAAACTAGTTGAAGTTTTCAACGGGGAACATAATTTGTGAAATTGTATATGAATTGTCTTCATAAGCTGCAAGGGCTCCCCCTGAAGATGTGCATATAAGTAATTTGCTTCTTGAATGCAAATGCACATGGCAGGTTGTACTTATGGAGATCCACTTCAACTTATGATGACAATCCATTATGCATGTTAGAGTATACGAAGATAATGACATGCATAATGGAAAATGGACGTCTGCAGAATGATCTAAGTGCGGAATTTATCGTCGCACATGCGGAATTTATCTTCGCATAACAGAGTGACAAACAGGTAGCAGATGACCATCAAGGCTACGTGTTACAACTCAAAGAAGCAAATGTAGCAAAAACAGGAGTTGTAAGAACGAAGCAAAATGTAGCAAAAGATGAAAGGCACCAGCCCATAGTGACCCGCTTGAAGACTATAAACATCATATGCTTCTCCCCCTTTGGTCAATGATGACCAAAAAGGTTTGAAGACATAGAGTTTTCTACGCGTTCCCAGGCGCAGCAGGGTCGGTGGAGTTGGGTGGCGGTGCAGACGAGCTTGGTGCAGATTCGACGCGAGCTGAAGTAGGTCGAGGTGATGTAGCATCGTCTTCTTCTTCGATAATTCGGGTGGACACGGTGGCAGCAGAGGAAGAGAACTCTGAATCTTCAAGTGATGGTGTGCTTCGCATCACAGCTCTTCTAGGAGGTGTGGAGTCAAACTTGAATCGCTCTTTGAAGCCATCCTCTTGAAGTTCAGCTTCAGTGCACATCATGGTGAGGCCTTTCCAAGTGCGGCGACAGGTTTCGTGTGTGACGAATGCATTCTTGGTGGCCAGATTTCTGATGCGATTGACATCTTGCATGATACTTCTCATCTGCCTCTTGAGCCAGTCGTGATGCCTATCTTGCTTTTGGTGAAGAGCCACAAGAAGTTCTCGGTCATTGAGTGCACGAGCGCGTTTCTTGGGTCTCGGTGCAGCTGTGCTGTCAGTGGCTTCAGTTGATGCAGGGGCACATGTGGTGCCAGCCATTGGATACACTCTTGAGATGGCTTCAACACCTTCATCATTCTAAGTGAAGCTCTGGTGTTCTGCATTCTGAAGACGTAATGGTTGCTTGGCAGGCTCAGGATATATTGCTTCAGCAGAGGTGTCCACATCGGGTAAGAAGATCCTATGGTTGCGGGCTGAGGGCTGATAGGAGATAGCAGAGTGAAGCTTGATTAGCCTCATAACCCAAGGAGCATAAAACTTCAAACCAAAGAGATCTGAGCCAGACGCTGCAAGTTGGCGTATAAAGAGATCCTATGCGTTGAAGCATTTGCCATGCAGGATACAGAAGATGAGAGTCTTCATTGCACCTTCAACCTTGGCATATGGAGAGTGCCCCTTAATGGGCCATAGAGTCCGCCTGACGATGTGATATATGGTTCTGGGCAGGTACTCTAAGTCTTCAACAAAGAACTCAGTTGGATAAGGTGCATCATGAGGCAATGGCTTCATCATTGAGAGCATCTGACTCATATTTGGCTCAGGCCGCTAGAATATGCTCGCAATTGCTTCAGCATGGAGTTGGCAGCCTTCTTCGAAGAGTTTTCCAGGAGTGGGTAGGCCGGTAAGCTCAATGATATCGAATGCATTAGCTTCATGATGGACATTGCCGGTCATCCACTCCAGGACCCAAGTCTTCGGATCTCTGTTATAGCCTTTGATATGCAGGGTGGCATAGAACTGGAGCAGAAGCTCTTCATTCCAGTGCTCTTCATCGGTGATAAACGGCAGCAGACCCACTTGCTTGAAGCAATCCAGTGCTTCTTCCAGACCAGGCAGACCAGCAACAGCTTCAACCTCAAGGCGCTGGTGAGGAAAGATGTGGCCTTGGTTGTATAGGATGCATGAATAATAGCTGCGTTGTGGGTAGCTCCAGAACCTATCTGATACAATCCGTTCCCTTGAATAAGGGTTCGTGGAGCTGTTGAAGAACGTATTATCTGCCCTGAAGCTGTTGATGTTGAAGGAGCCAGGAGCTGATGCAGGACCTGGGAACCTTGGCAGTCGTGGGATCGGCTTCTTGACCTGGGGCCTGTGCGCAACATGATAGTTGAATTGTGGACTGGCAGCAGACTCAGGCACAGAAAGTTCAGGTGCAGTAGCTTAAGTGTCTCTTGAAGCTGTTGTTGGGAAGGGCTCCACAATTGCTTCAGTGATGGTTGTGGCAGCCTCAATGTTTTCAGCCTCAACATGTGTAGTGAGAGGGACGGATTCAGGTACGTTCTCCTGGAAAACTGCTTCTTGTTGGTGCGGGGGTGATGGAGCTTGAGGTTCTTCTTCAATATCTTCGGCGGATGCAGCCGGAATGTTGTCAGCAGCCTGAGCCCTTGGCCCTTTGCGAAGCCTACGGAATGTAGGCAACGCCGGTGGAGTTGCAGTGGGCTGGGGCTCATTATCTTCCTCCTGTGGGCGATCTGCCCACGATGCATCTTGTGTGATTGGTGTCAATGGACGACCAATGCTGATCAGTTCACTTGTCTCAAGCTGAGGAAGGGCTGTATCACCTTGTACATTGTCTTGGAGACCAATGTCTTCAGCAGCGTTGGGGTCGGCTGCTGGAATGTCTTCAGCGTGCGGAGCCTCTATGAAAGCAGGCTCATGCGCTGTTAACTGACGATCTTCGTCAGGATAGCGGACGGAGAGGGGTTCGACTATCAAGGGCTCTGTGGGAGCAGCCCGAGATTTCTTGGTCTTGCGCTTCTTGATGGTGGGGTCAGAAGGAGAGGCTTCAGAGTGTTTCCTCTTCCGAGCTTCAGCCTCTGCAGTCCGTGTCTTCTTGAGCTCTGAGGCAGTTGATCGACTCTTTGGCTTCGAGCCATTCGTTGCGGTGGGGAAGACAATCGGAGCAGTTTCTGACCTTGGCGCCTCTAGTTCAGTTACAACAGGCTTCTTTTTCTTCTTCGCGGCCATCTTGGGGTCGATGCCGGGACGCCCAAGTGCCTTGCGCTTCTCGGCCTCATTGTAGGCCTGCACGCAGCGATCAGCCAAAGTCTTCATGCGCTCTCACGAGCCTTGAGCTTCGGCACGCGTCTTCAGAAAGTTCTCTTTCAGCTCGTGCAACATGATCTTGAAGTTTCTTACTTCTTGCACGCTGAGCTTGGACACATGCTTCTTGAACTGAGCCTTTTCGAAATCAATTTTCTGCTTCTGTTCAACAATGCGCTGGGCTATTGCAAGTTCTGAAGCAATTGCGCCTTTAAAGGCAACGCTGAGGCCTATTGGCAGCTGCAGATCGTTGAAGCTGATGTCCGGTGAGGTAAACCATTCATCGATGAAGTTGTGGATGATGGCGACATCAAACAGAGGCAGATTGTTGAAGATTTCAGCCTCCTCCTTGCTCTTGATGAGTTGCTCAAGATCATCATCTCCAAGATCTTCATCGCTTGAAAGATCAATGGTTTCACAGCACAGAATGGCAGCAGCTATGAGCTCTTTGCCTGTGTGTGGCTGAGGCTTCTTGGCTTCTTGGGGCTTGGAGACTCGTGATAAGTCTTCAGACTGCATACTGGCTTCAGGAGGTGCAGTTGCCAATGGCTTCGCTCTGGAGATTTTGGGAGAAGCGGCTGGCTTTGAAGCTTTTGGCTTCTTCGTCTGCTTCGGCTTTGGTGCAGCAGGAGCGTCATCAGACTCAGTGTCTGTTGGAGGGTCGTTCACGGCAGTCCCTTGGACTAGAATGCGAGTGATGAGGCCTGCGAGATTGGCATACGGCCCGATGATATTGGGATTGGCGTCGCGTGTGCCATCCGCCCTTGGTTCAGAGGGACTAGGGTTGAAGTCCAACCCCAGCTTCTTGTTTTGCTTCGCAGAGTTCTGAGCAAATTCGAAGTTGCGCTTGAACAGATTGTCATCGCGACACCAGAGAAGTGATGACGGATGTGCTTCAGCTGGCTGTGGTCCTCTGACCATGCATGGATAGAAGCCTTGAGCAATGGCTTCGTCTCTGGACCGGGGTACGAGATTTTTGTATAATACGTCTCCCCACGGTCTCTTGATGGCTCACTTTTCTGCATATTCCTGACTGACGAAGCGGTATTGGAACCACTCCTCTGCCCAATATCTTCGAATCCATTGGATTCGTGTCTTGCGCTGACCATAGCTCTCTTCAGGATCAGTTTTGTACATTTCTGCCAATTCATCAGGCAGATCTTTGGACGTTCCACCACGTCTCTGTCTGCCTCCCTTCCTGGCTGCTGTTTCTGAAGCCATGAATCTTAACTTGGAAGGCTTCAAGATGTTCAAAGTCTTCAAAGGCTTCCTTTTGCTTGACCAACAAGAACTGGCTTCAGGAGAGTTGATGTGATGCTGCAAGTACTCTGCAAATGAATGCAGACTATGAGAACCAAAGGATTCTCCCACGGACATGTACCTGTGACAGCATTAAGGTGCGAGGGAAGGGGAAGAGGTCATATGCATTCTCAGAAGACTTTTGAAGATAAATCGGTTTAGAAGACATTGACCTCATCGTGCGAAGACATTCACTCATAGATAAGGAGTTGGTTCCAAATTTGTACGAACCCACAGATCAGTACAAGTGAGGAATCTAACTACTTCATGATGCACAAGTGAATATTCTAGGCAGGTTATGAGATGCAGATTGAGAGAGATGTAACTTGTGAGAGCAGAAACTTCTTATGGCAGTAGGTGACTGAACTATGGGATCAAAAGAGGCTGTAAAAAGAGGTTTTATTTACCACACTTGGAACTACTAGACGAAGTGGGAGTTGAGGCCGAGCAGTTCGATCCTCCGTGCCCTAACTTGGCGACGGAAGACACCTACGGCAACGGCGGAGAGAGCGATGTCTGCTGTCAGCGTGAAAACGGCGTCGGAGAGGTTGCGGCAGTGAAGCGCTTCGTCGCCGGCGTCGTCGAGAGCTAGCGGTGGCGCTAGGGTTCGTGCGAGGGTGGAAGAAGAGATAATAACCGCAGTGAATCGTGTATTTATAGGGATAGAGGCGGCACTGCGCTATTACTCAGGTGCCCCTGGCAATTCGCATCTGAACAGCACGTGGCCATCATGCGGTATTTTGGGGGCAGTTCCACATCCCACGCACGCCTTGATTGTCGGGTGTCGTTCCTACTTCTCCGGATTTCTTGTTGATGAAAAAGCATTGAAAACGGTTTTAAAGTTTGTCTCTGTGTCTTCTGTTGACAAGGATGCAGTGAAGACATTCGACAGTTTCAATAGAATGCATACGACTTGGAGAGATAGAGTTTGAGGTAGGAAGCATGGAGAGGTTAGGGTCCGATCACATTCACTTAGTTCAAAAGATTCAAACAAGAAGACATAGCTATAAGTGAATGTTGTAGAGGACAGAACACCAGTACATATATATATATATATATATATAATTAACGCAGTGAAGATAATCATGAAGACAAATTGATTGAAGCCAAACCAAATGTGAAGACATTGCGAGGTAACGCCATGAGTGAAACACTTCAAATAGAACGTTTGGTGGTGGCGTTACCCACCGTATAGGAAGTATTAGACTTAGACACGGCGCACAATTATCGTGGCGCTCCGAAGTCAAATTCCATGTTAATGTATTCACACTTAGAATGTATGTCTTCATTGATTGAAGATATACGTTACTTCGTGTGTTGCACATCTAAGTCATCAACATGCATAAGTGTTAGGATGTGTGCCTGATCACAGGACATTTGAGGATTCCAAGATATTTAGCTCACACCGTAACTTGCAAAATCTCTTCTCATCCAAGGGCTTGGTGAAGATATCTGCCAATTGCTCTTCAGTGTTGACGTGTATGATATCAATATCTTCCTTTGCAACATGATCTCTGAGAAAATGATGACGAATTTCATTGTGCTTTGTCTTCGAGTGCTGAACTGGGTTGTTGGCGATCTTCATGGCGCTTTCGTTGTCGCAGTAAAGTGGCACTTGCTTCAGATGAATGCCATAATCCTTGAGGGTTTGCTTCATCCATAGAAGCTGAGCGCAGCAGGATCCAGCAGCAATGTATTCAGATTCAGCAGTGGAGAGAGATACACAGTTCTGCTTCTTTGAAGACCAACATACAAGTGATCGGCCCAGAAAGTGACATGTGCCTGACATGGACTTCTGATCAACCTTGTCACCAGCGTAATCAGCATCCGAGAATCCAACCGGATCAAACTTTGAGCCCTTTGTATACCATAACCCTAGAGTTGGGGTGTGAGCCAAATATCGAAGAATTCGCTTCACAGCTAAGTGATGCGACTCCTTTGGTGCTGCTTGGAATCGAGCACACATGCAAACACTAAGCATAATATCTGGCCTAGATGCACATAAATAAAGCAAAGAACCAATCATGGAGCGGTATACCTTTTGATCGAACTCTTTACCATTGGTGTTGTGAAGCCTTTGCAGTCTTGCATACCGAACTTCTTCAGGCACTCTTTAAGATATTTCTCTTGAGATATGAAAATGCCGTTGCGTTGTTGCTGTATTTGAAGACCGAGGAAGAACTTCAGCTCCCCCATCATGGACATCTGATATTGCTCTTGCATCATATAGCCAAACTCTTCACTGTACTTCTGATTTGTGCAGCCGAAGATAATGTCATCCACATATATTTGGCACACGAACAGTTCACCATCATATGTCTTCGTGAAGAGTGTGGGATCTAAGGAACCAGGTATGAAGCCTTTGCTCTTCAGGAAGTATTTGAGTGTATCATACCAGGCCCGAGGGGCTTGTTTGAGGCCGTACAGTGCCTTATTGAGCTTGTACACCATGTCAGGATGTTTTGGATCTTCAAACCCTGGTGGTTGTGCGACATACACTTCTTCTTCAATTTTGCCATTGAGAAAGGCACTCTTCACATCCATTTGATACAGAATTATGTTGTGATGATTTGCATAGGCCAGCAGTATGCGTATGGCTTCAAGTCTGGCCACATGAGCAAATGTTTCATCGAAGTCAATGCCTTCCACTTGAGTATATCCTTGAGCAACGAGGCGAGCTTTGTTTCTGATGATCTGTCCATGCTCATCTTGCTTGTTGCGGTATATCCATTTTGTGCCTATTATGTTATGCTTCCGTGGATCAGGACGCTTAACCAGTTCCCATACATTGTTCAGCTCAAACTGTTGAAGCTCTTCTTGCATAGCTTGAATCCATTCAGGTTCCATAAAGGCTTCTTCAACTTTCTTGGGTTCTGAGATTGAGACGAATGCGAAGTGCCCATAGAAATTTGCCAGTTGAGTTGCCCTTGAACGAGTGAGGGGACCAGGTGCATTGATGCTATCAATTATTCTGTCAATCTGCACTTCATTGGCAACACGAGGATGTATAGGGCGAAGACTTTGATCTTGCTGATCTGTGTTGTCATTTGGAGGTATATCTTCAGGCTGAGTATTGTCTTCATGTGGATCAGGTGCTGAGATGATAGGTTCTTCTTCAGGATGAGCTTCAGAAGGTACAATCTCTCTAGTTCCCATAAGCTTGATTGATTCACTAGCTGGAACTTCAGATAGCACATTTGGAAATTGCTCTCTTTGTGATCCATTGGTTTCATCGAACCACACATCCACTGTCTAAACCACTTTGTAGTGGAAGAGATTGAAGACTCTGTAGGAGTGCGAATCCTTTCCATATCCAAGCATGAATCCCTCATGTGCTTTTGGTGCAAACTTTGAGGTGTGGTGTGGGTCCTTGATCCAGCATCTTGCACCAAATACTCTGAAGGAACTGACATTTGGCTTCTTGCCAGTTAGGAGTTCATAAGATGTCTTGTTCAGAAGCTTGTGAAGATAAACGCGGTTGATTGTATGGCATGCAGTGTCAATAGCTTTAGTCCGGAATTTTCTTGGAGTCTTGTATTCATCTAGCATTGTTCTGGCCATCTCAATGAGTGTTCTGTTCTTGCGTTCGACGATGCCATTTTGCTGTGGCGTGTAAGGAGCTGAGAATTCATGAGTGATGCCCAATGTATCAAGATATGTGTCAAGGCCAGTGTTCTTGAATTCAGTGCCATTGTCACTTCTGATGTGCTTTATCTTGGCACCATAATTGTTCATGGCTCGATTTGCGAAGCGTCTGAAGACATCCTGCACTTCAGTCTTGAAAAGGATTATGTGCACCCAAGTATATCTAGAATAATCATCAACAATTACGAAGCCATAGAGACAAGCAGTAGTGGAAAAGGTTGAGTAGTGAGTGGGACCAAAAAGATCCATATGAAGCAATTCGAAGGGTCGAGTAGTGGTCATGATTGTCTTCGAAGGATGTTTTGCCCTTGTCATCTTCCCTGCTTCACAGGCACCGCATAAGTGATCTTTCTTGAACTTGACGCCCTCGATGCCTATGACATGCTTCTTCTTTGCAAGGGTGTGAAGATTCCTCACGCCAGCATGTCCAAGCCTCCGATGCCAAAGCCAGCATTCTGAAGCCTTTGCCAAAAGGCACACTGCAAGTTGTGGCCCTGCTGAGAAATCTACCACATACAGATCATCTTTCCGATACCCTTCAAACACTAGAGACTTGTCAGATTCCATTAGTACCAGGCAACGATATTTTCCAAATATTACGACCATATTCAAATCGCAAAGCATTGAGACGGACATTAAGTTGAAGCCAAGGGATTCAACAAGCATGACTTTATCCATGTGTTGATCCTTTGAAATTGCAACTCTATCGAGACCCAATACCTTACATTTACCAGTGTCAGCAAATGTGATGTGACTCTTGTCGGATGGACGTAAGGTTGAGTCCATAAAGAGGCTTCTTTTGCCAGTCATGTGATTTGTACACCCACTGTCAATAATCCATTCTGAAGACTCTGAAGACGCTGGTGTCGTACCCTACAGTGCAGTTAGGGGGATAGGCTTCACGAAGAGAATTGTGAAGCAAAAACATTTGACGAACCAGTGGGTTATGAAAACTTAGATCCAGATTAGAACTAATAGGGAGAGTTGCATGCGATTCAGGAACGAAATACATAGTGATACCATTAGGGCATTTTATCTTGCGCCCTGCAAGATTTTTAAGGTCCCCAGCAATAGCGTCAGAGGATTTTGTTTTTCTACTGGAGACCTTTCCCTGCAAAAGAGATTTAAGCTTTCTTAACCACCCACATCCTCAAGGGTGGCTTAGAAGCAATAAGTCTGAGTGCAGCATCTGAGAACTTTGGCTTTGGAGCCCTAGCAAATAGTCTAGCAGGGGGGCAATAGTAATCATAAGAAAGGCAGAATAGTTCTTATTCATATGAACATGGCGGTTTGATGAACCGTTCTCATATTCATATGCCTGATTATGGTTTCCCTGCAAAACATTTGCGTTAGTGCGACTCTGGTGAGTCTTCTGTCTGTATGAAGCCTTTGGACCATATGAAGCCTTTGGTCTGAGGTTTGTCTTCTTCATGTGAGGTGTCATGAAGACATTCACAGGAAGATTTTCCACACATGTTTTCGGAACCCAGATCTTCTTCATAGGCGACCCATTCCTGCAGTTAGTACCAATGTACCTGGCAAACACTTCACCATTCTGATTCTTAAATAGTTTATAGTTTGCATCAAAGGATTCATCAATGATAATGGGGTTAGCACAAGTGAAGCCAGATAAATTTGATGGATCGACTGAGGATTCCTTTGCAGCAACCCATGTGGTTTTGGGGTACTGCTCAGGTTTCCAGTAAGAGCCATCTGCATTTATTTTCCTTGTGAACCCAACACCCTCTTTCCTAGGGTTTCGGTTCAGAATCTGCTTCTTAAGGACATCACACAATGTCTGATGCCCTTTAAGACTTTGTACATCCCTGTTTCAAGCAATGTCTTCAACCTAGCATTCTCATCAGCAATAGTAGTGGTATCCTTAGCAGAGGGGTTAGTTACCACTTCAACAGTTGAAGATATTGCAACAGCAGTAGCAGTGGAACATTCAGCAACAGAGGTAGCATTATCACGCTCAATGCATTTACGGCATGGTGGTTCAAATCCTTCCTGAGCGGAACTGATCTGTACGGCTCGAAGTGACTCATTTTCCTTTTGAAGATCTTCATGATCCGCTCTCAACTTCTCAAGATCTTGCTTTTTTTGAAGATAATCATAGGAAAGCTTTTCATGAGTAGTTGAGAGAGTCTCAAGACGATCTTAAAGTTCCTGATACTTAACATGAAGATTTTTTATGTCTTCAATTAAGGATTCAGAACGAGTCATTTCAGCACCCAACAGATCATCGCTTATGTCTAACAGTTTTTGAATATGTTCCATAGCCTTTTGTTGTTCAGTTGCAATTTTAGCAAGTGTTTTGTAGCTGGGTTTTGAATCACAATCAGAGTCATCGTCACTGGATGTTTGATAGTGAGTAGTGCGTTTGGTTACCTTGGCACCATGGGCCATGAAGCAGTAGGTAGGAGTGGAGTCGTCCTTGTCATTTGCATCGGTGTTGGTGATGAGGTCATTGTCTTCATGTTGAAGATGGACTTGGCAACGTGTGCTGTAGCCAGACTCGCAATGCGAGAATCAGACTCCTCCTCAGACTCCACCTCTGCCTCCTCAGAAGCGGATTCCTCCTCTGAATCCATTTCCTTGCCAACAAACGCACGAGCCTTGCCAGTTGAGCTCTTCTTGTGTGACGAAGACTTTGAGGAAGACTTGGATGACGACTTTGAGTATTTCTTCTTCTTCTTGTCGTCAGAGTCATATTCCTTGCTCTTCTTCTTCTTTCTGTTCTCATTGTCCCACTGTGGACACTCAGAGATGAAGTGTCCAGTTTTCTTTCACTTGTGACATGTTTTCTTCTTGTAGTCATGAGCAGAAGCTTCATCATTCCTTGAGCTTGATCGTGAAGACTTTCTGAAGCCTTTCTTCTTGAATTTCTGGAACTTCTTCACTAGCATTGCAAGTTCCCTTCCAATGTCTTCAGGATCATCAGAGCTGCTGTCAGATTCTTCTTCAGATGAGGACACAGCTTTTTCCTTCAAGGCACGAGTTCGCCCATAGTTTGGACCGTAGATATCTCTTTTCTCAAAAAGCTGAAACTCATGTGTGTTGAGCCTCTCAAGTATGTTAGACGGATCGAGTGTCTTGAAGTCTGGACGTTCTTGAATCATCAGGGCTAGGATGTCAAACAAACTGTCAAGTGATCTCAGCAGCGTCTTGACGATTTCTTGTTTGGTGATCTCAGTGGCGCCGAGGGCTTGAAGCTCATTTGTAATGTCAGTGAGCCGGTCAAATGTGTGCTGGACATTCTCATTGTCATTTCGCTTGAAGCGGTTAAAGAGGTTGCGAAGAACACTGATTCTCTGATCTCTCTGGGTTGAGATGCCTTCATTGACTTTGGAGAGCCAGTCCCAGACCAGCTTGGATGTCTTCAAGGCACTCACACGGCCGTACTGTCCCTTAGTCAGATGACTACAGATGATATTCTTGGCCGTAGAGTCCAGTTGGGTGAACTTCTTGACATCAGCAGCAGTGACACCTTCTCCAGCCTTGGGAACACCGTTTTCGACGACATACCATAGGTCAACGTCAATGGCTTCAAGATGCATGCGCATCTTATTCTTCCAGTAGGGATATTCAGTTCCATCGAAGACGGGGCACGCAGCGGAGACTTTAATTATCCCTGCAGTCGACATAGCTAAAACTCCAGGTGGTTAAACCGAATCACATAGAACAAGGGAGCACCTTGCTCTGATACCAATTGAAAGTGCGTTATATCGACTAGAGGGGGGGTGAATAGGCGATTTTTATGAAAGTCTTCAAAACATGGAAGTTATGAAGACAAACAGAATAGACAAGCCTATCACTATGCAGCGGAAGTTAGATTACACAAGGCAAGCCATGGTCAAGTATTCAATATAGTGAAAGCACAGTGACAAACTGCTTCAGTGTAATAAGGATCAGGTAGGAAGAAGTTACGAAGCCAAACAAATCATACAGTTAAGTTGTGAAGACAGAAGATAAAGCAAGCATGCAATGGCTTCACAATGTGTAACGATAAGTAAAAGGAGGTGAAGATGAAACCAGTGACACGCTAAAGACAATGATTTGTTGGACCAGTTCCAGTTGCTGTGACAACTGTACGTCTGGTTGGAACGGCTAGGTATTTAAACCAAAGGACACACAGTCCCGGACACCCAGTCCTAAACACGCAGCTCAGGACACCCAGTCCTCACCGTTTTCTCCTTGAGCTAAGGTCACACAGACCTCACCCAATCACTCTGGTAAGTCTTCAAGCTAGACTCCCAAACCTTCACAGACTTTGTTCACCGGCAATCCACAATTTCTCTTGGATGCTCAAAACGCGACGCCTAACCGGCTGGAGGATGCACAGTCCTCAAGTGTAATAAGTCTTCAGATCACTCAGACAAGAAGACTTAAGTGATGCCCAATTTACTCTGGCTCTGGCTGGTTAGGGCTTTTCTCCTTGCTAGGAATTTTCTCTCAAAGGCTTCAAGGTGGGTTGCTCTCAAACGACAAAAGCCGTGCACTGAAATCTGAGCAGCCAATCATTTATGGTTGTAGGGGTGGACTATTTATAGCCACTTGGCAACCCGACTTGATTTGTCCGAAATGACCCTGGGTCACTACGGAACTGACACGTGTACCAACGGTCGGATTTCGAACTCACACGGCAACTTTACTTGGGCTACAAGTAAAGCTGACTTGTCTGACTCTGGACAAGATTTTCTCTCATAGTCTTCGCTCGAAGACATAGGATTTGAATTAGGCATCACTTCAGTCATCCTGACTGGTTCTCTTGGACCCCACTTAACATTACGGTGGTTCCTATGACACAACATAAATGAAGTAAAACTACGAATGATCTAAGTCTTCGAGTTCCATAAGCTTCATAGGGAGTCTTCACATGTCATTGTCTTCAATATGAATATCTTCATAAACCACCATTGTCTTTAATGTCTTCGTACATTTTTAGGGGTCATCTCTGGTAGTGAAACTGAATCAATGAGGGACTTCTACCTGTGTTATCCTGCAATTCTCAAAAACACATTAGTCCCTCAACTAGGTTTGTCGTCAATGCTCCAAAACCAACTAGGGGTGGCACTAGATGCACTTACAATAGTTGGCAGCCCTGACAGAAGATAATGTACTGAGCCAAACTTGAAAGTATCAAGTGCCTTGTTTGGGATCTCCTTGTACATGTTAGACATGGAATTGTGATTCATCTTCTTCTTGGCATAAATGTCCAAGTCATCCTCATTTTCTTCTGGGGCATTGATCAACTTTGCCCATTCCTCAACAGTTGATTGGTACCTTGTACCTTCAGACATCCACACAATTCTGCCATCTGGATAGAAGTGTGCTGTGGAGTAGAACTGCATGATCAGCTCTTCATTCCACTTTGTGAGCTTCTGCCCAACAAAGTCAGGTACTCCACAAGCCTTGAAGCTGTCTTGCACTCCAGGATAGTGCTCTTCATTGTCCTTGATGTACTGCCAATCTACCCATCTCATGTCACAAACAATGGGCTTCTTATCCAACAAGACTGTCTCATAGAAGTCCTGTTGTTCCTTAGTGTGGAACCTATAGTCAACAGCAATTCTTCTTCTTGTAGCATATGGATCTTCTGCTCTCCACTTTCTCAGCCCTGAATCTCTTCTGATCTTCATGTCCTCAGCCACAGGATGAGCATCATTGTGGTCTGGGATCTTGGGCTTTAGCTTCCTAAGAACTTGGCCTTCCTCTTCTTCTGCAGTGTTAGGCACTGGGGCCTTGTTCTTTTCAGCAGCTGGTATGCTCCTTGTGTTCCTCTTTGGAGCTGTCTTGGCCTTTGATGCAGCAGCCCCTGATCTTATAGCATCACCCATCAGCTTTTGTGCCTTGGGTGCTGGTGCAGCAACCTCTTCTTCCTCTTCCTCTTCAGAATCTCTCATGATTGAGGATCTCCCAAGCACTCTAGCAGTGGTCTTTTTGATCCTCTCCTTCCTCTTCTTCCCTTCTGCAGCAGCCTCTTTGAGTTCAGATCCCAAAGGGACTTGAGTAGATGCTCTGGCCTTAGACATTGGAATTCTCTTTGCAGGAACCTTTTGCTTCATGCCTGGCTTGGTGGCAGCAGCAGTGCTATATTCCTTCTTAAGCACAACTGTCTTGGAAGTGGCTTCTTCTTCTGCCACATAGTCCTCATCCTCTGATTCTGAGGTTCTTTTCTTCCTTTGTCTGGTGGCAGCTTTTGGCAAGTTAGGAGTGCTCCTGCTGCCTTCATTTGAGGAACTGGAGGGACTAGTGCCCTCACCCATGTGCACTTCCTGCTCTGACAGGTTTTGGCTATCACTCTGATCTGACATGATGAACAAGCTGACTGCTGACCATGTGAACAGTTTATAGATGAGGTAGAGTGGATGAGCATCACAAAATGCCGAGATTTTTGCAAAAGAATGATTCAAAATCTTAGTTTTAGTTTCCCATAGAAATCATTTCGGATCTACCGATTTTTAAACTCAGTGATACCGAAGCAGTTTTGGAACCTAAACTAGTGAACTCGGTCAGACCAAGTCACAGTTGGGTGTCACCGAGACTGCTAGGGTTTCACAAAGTTCCAAAATTGGTCACACCGATTAGTAATTCTCGGTCAGACCGAGTCTCACTTGTGCAATGGCATGAGCCAAATCGGTGGGACCGAGTTTTTCAACTCGGTGGGTCCGAGATGGTTTCGGCGGAAACCTAACCCTAAAGTTTTCAAATCAATCCTATT
Source organism: Triticum monococcum (assembly GCA_034509565.1). Taxonomy (NCBI): domain Eukaryota; kingdom Viridiplantae; phylum Streptophyta; class Magnoliopsida; order Poales; family Poaceae; genus Triticum; species Triticum monococcum. Next base: position 394,723,180 of record CM067845.1, on the reverse strand, counting down.
CTACGAACGCATTGACTGGATAGGAGTGTTTTAATGGTAGCTAGAAACAATAAGATCACAATGTGCTAGGAATCAGATTGGGAATAGCACAAAGATCGAGTCCATACCCTAGTTCGGCAGAGACTCGCTACGGCGGCAACGGCGGGGTTGAATTCCGTTGACGGCGATGGAGACCACCGACTGGAGGCGGCAAGGAGACGATCTGGAGACCGCGTTGGCAGAGCGAGCTATCACGCAAGCGAAGGGGTTCGGAGAAATTTCCAAATTTTTGCCCGTGCCTATATATAGCCCGACCCTGTCGGTGTGACCGAGTGGAACAACTCGGTGGCACTAAGATGCAAAACTGTATACAGTTATTGCAACTCGGTGTGATCGAATGGTTCAAATCGGTTGCACCGAGATCGAAAATTCAGATCAACTTAATGATCTCGGTAGGACCGAACGTAGGATATCGGTCAGACCGAAAATCACAAAGAGGTTTTGGAAGTTTAAGTCTATGATGAATCGGGGACTCCGAGTGCTCCTCACACAGAGTGGTTCAAATCTGACTTGATCAAATTTTGTGATGTAGCATGAATAGAGTTTGAGACGAGAAAAGCATAGATAGCTAGAGGAGGTTCTTAGGCATTCTTGTCCGTCCACTTGGCAAAAGGAAATAAAACCAAACAATCAAAACAACAAGTGGATGTCCTCGAATGAGTAAAATATGCAACCAACATGCTCACACAATAAAATGGCAATTGAAATATGTGACAAAGCATGCACAACCAATTCTAGCATCTATCAAGCAATTGGCGATGACTAGGTCATCTATATATGAGTATATTAACTTAGGAGTCAAGTGAGAACACTTGATCATAGGTCATACTCATCGTTTAAGCTCAAGTGGGGTTACCACTTTTACATAAAGCATTGTTGTGTACACATCTTTAGAATTGCTTTAGCTCAAGTCTTTGAGTAAAGCTCCCCCTAGATGTGATATCCCCCCTAAGAGGGATGAACTAACCTTGGGTTTTGTCGATGATGACTTCATGTAGATGTTGAAGATGTGGATGCTCAATGTTGATGTAGATCACTTGGAGCTATCCATTCGAGTGAATTGCACTTTTAATACCTACATGGGTTAGTCCCACAAGGAACAAACAAGGATATCCATAGACATAGAGTGATGCACACACAAGATGATGTCCATGAAAACTTTTAGGTTACCTTGTCCCTTGTCTTACCAACAAGAGGGTTTGTGACTCTTTGAACTAGTGCAAGATGTGGAAGTTGATTGCACTTGTTCTTGCCAAAATGATAAGAGTGAAGTATGTTGGCGGAGTCACCCTCAAGAACTCTCTAGTTCTTCTTCTTTTGGATCCACACCATCTTGATGGGAATCCTTGGAGTTGTAGTCGTACTTGATGAAGTGGAACTTGAAGTGGTCTTGGGAATCCACTTGACTAAGGTCTTAGGAGCTTCTTCAAATGGATCAATTTCCTCTTGAAGCTTGTCCTTCCCTTTTTGCTTGTAGTCTTGTGGTGGAAGATCATCTTGAGCTTGTGTCCCCTTGAAGGAAGTAGGATCATACTTCTCTTGTTGAGGAACAAACTTTGTCTTGGGGTGTTGATCTTCTTCCCACTCAACTCCATTGGCATTGAACTTTCGTTCAAAACCAACACCTTGATTCTTCCGGTGCCTTCCTTGCTTGCGCACAATTTCCTCGAATTGCTTACTCCCGGCAAGGCTTTTGTACACTCCTTTCTCTATAATTCCCTTCAATAAGCTATTTTCTTGCTCAAGTGTAACTTGGCTAAGAGAATCATTAGTGGAATCAAGAGAACTACTAGAAGCAACAATATTGGATTTAGCATGATCATTGTTTCTACTAGAGGAAGAATCTTTCTTGTTCTTGTTACTAGACTTGACTTGAGGCATGTAAGTGGATAAGAGTAAACGCTTGGCAATGTAAGAAGAACTTTTCTTGCGGAGATCATCATTGATTGCCTTTAAAAACTCATGCTCTTGCTCAAGATTGAGCTTTTCAAAGCGTAACTTCTCATGACCTCTTAAAAGTTCTCGATGATCTTCGAAGATAGTTTCATGAGCTAACTTAAGAGTGTTTAGTTCTTTAGTTAGAGCCTCAATCTTCTCCTTATCATTGTCATTCGTTTTATCTTGATTAGCATGATTAATTGACATTTCATCATAGTATTCATCACTAGAGTTGTCAACAAGTAAATCATCATCACCTAACAAGTCATCTTCATCACTATTAAAATCAACATACTCGGGGTGTGTTACCTTAGGACCTTTGGCCATGAAGCATCTTCCAATTCCTTCATTTGGTGAGTCAAATATGTCATAGGAGTGGTTGAAACAAGGGCTAGACCGGCAACACCTTCATCTTGAGTATATTCGGAATCGGAGTGATAACTTCTCACGGAGTGGTTGTCAGAGTCGGAGCCGGATACCCATTCACCAACATGAGCTTGATGTCTTTGTTTTGTGTAGCTCCTTGATGATTTTTCCTTCCTTTCCGGATCCTTTTTTCTCCATGAGTGTCTTCATTCATAACGATCATCTCTACTCCTTCTCTCTCTTGGTGGTGATTCTTCTCTTTTGCTTCTTCTTTTTGGAGAGTCTTCTCTTCTCTTGTAGGGAGCCGTACACTCATTGGAATAGTGTCCGGGTCTTCCACAATTGTAGCAGTTTCGCTCTCGACTAGAAGATCTTTTGTCATTGTAGGACCTTGACTTGGAGCTTCTGTCTTTGCTTCTACTCTTGTAGAATTTGTTGAAGTTTTTCACCATTAAGCTCAATTCTTCATTGAAGTTTTGTTTCTCACTTGATGATGTAGGGGCTTCACATGAGGCTTTGTAGGCACCACTTGATTTGTTGTGAAGTTCCTCTTTATCCTTAAGTGACATCTCATGAGCAACAATTCTTCCAATTACCTCTGTTGGCTTGAGATCTTTGTAATTGGGCATCATTTGGATCAATGTGCACATGGTATCATGTTTTCCATACAAGGCTCTTAGAATCTTCTTGATGATGAATCTATCGGTCATCGCTTCACTCCCTAAGCCGGCAATCTCATTTGTGATGAGAGCAAGCCTAGAGTACATTTCAGCGACACCTTCACCATCCTTCATTTTGAACTTGTCAAGTTGACTTTGAAGCACATCCAATTTGGATTCCTTGACGGAGTCGGTACCTTCGTGCATATCAATCAAAGTGTCCCAAATTTCCTTTGCATTCTCAAGACGGCTGATTTTGTTGAATTCTTTGGGGCACAATCTGTTGAAGAGAATATCACAAGCTTGAGCATTGTATTGCAACATCTTCAACTCATCCGCGGTAGCTTCACGGTTTGGTTCTCTCCCATCAAAGAAGTCACCTTGCAAACCAACACACACAATAGCCCAAACGGCGGGGTTATGTCTAAGAATATGCATTTTCATTTTATCCTTCCAACTAGCAAAATTAGTACCATCAAAGTAAGGACCTCCACAGTGATAATTTCCCTTGCTAGGCGCCATACTCTCCTAGGTTGTGACACCAAGGCTATGACCACCAAAATCTATGGAAATCAAAGCAAATGGAGACCAAAGCTCTGATACCACTTGTAGGATCGAAAGTATGTCTAGAGGGGGGGTGATTAGACTACTTGACCAAATAAAAACTTAACCTTTTCCCAATTTTAGTTCTTGGTAGATTTTAGCTATTTTAGGACAAGTCAAGCAATCATCACACAATTCAACAAGCATGCAAAGAGTATATTGGCAGCGGAAAGTAAAGCATGCAACTTGCAAGAATGTAAAGGGAAGGGTTTGGAGAATTCAAACGCAATTGGAGACATGGATGTTTTTCCCGTGGTTCGGATAGGTGGTGCTATCCTACATCCACGTTGATGGAGACTTCAACCCATGAAGGGTAACGGTTGCGCGAGTCCACGGAGGGCTCCAGCCATGAAGGGTCCATGAAGAAGCAACCTTGTCTATCCCACCATGGCCATCGCCCACGAAGGACTTGCCTCACCAGCGGTAGATCTTCATGAAGTAGGCGATCTCCTTGCCCTTACAAACTCCTTGGTTCAACTCCACAATCTTGTCGGAGGCTCCCAAGTGACACCTAGCCAATCTAGGAGACACCACTCTCCAAGAAGTAACAAATGGTGTGTTGATGATGAACTCCTTGCTCTTGTGCTTCAAATGATAGTCTCCCCAACACTCAATTCTCTCTCATAGGATTTGGATTTGGTGGAAAGAAGATTTGAGTGGAAAGCAACTTGGGGAAGGCTAGAGATCAAGATTCATGTGGTAGGAATGGAATATCTTGGCCTCAACACATGAGTAGGTGGTTCTCTCTCAGAACATATGAGATGGAAGTGTAGATGTGTTCTGATGGCTCTCTCCACGAGTGAAGAGGAGGTGGAGGGGTATATATAGCCTCCACACAAAATCCAACCGTTACACACAATTTACCAATCTCGGTGGGACCGAATAAACAAACTCGGTCGGACCGAAATAGTAAACCTAGTGACCGTTAGAGATTTTCGGTGGGACTAACATGCAACTCGGTAGGACCGATATGGTTAGGGTTAGGGCATAACGTAATCTCGGTGAGACAGATTACACAAACTCGGTGAGACCGATTTGGTAATAAGCTAACCAGAGGGTTGGTCAGGCAAACTTGGTGGGACCGATTCGCTCTTCTCGGTGAGACCGAAATGTTATGAAAAGGAAACCGTGAGTTTACATTGCAATCTTGGTGGGACCGATCCGCTCTTTTGGTGAGACCGAAAAGTTACGAAAAGGAAACAGAGAAATTGCAATCCCATCTCGGTGAGACCGAGATCCCTATCGGTAGAACCAATTTGCTTAGGGTTTTGCTATGGCTATGACAAGTGAAACTCGGTGGCGCCGGGTTGAAAGAATCGGTAGGGCCGAGTTTGGCTTTGGGTTTAGGTCAAATGTGGATATGGGAAAGCAGCTGAGGATTTTGGAGCATATCATTAAGCACATGAAGCAAGAGGCTCATTAAGCAACACATAATCCCTCCTTGATAGTATTGGCTTTTCCTATGGACTCAATGTGATCTTGGACCACTAAAATGTAAAATGAAAAGTCTTGAGCATATGAGCTAGAGCCAATCCTTTGTCCTTAGCATTTTGAGGGTTCCACTTTAACCATCCATGCCATGCCAATCATTGAGCTTTCCTGAAATGATCATCTTGGAATAGCATTAGCTCAATGAGCTATATGTTGTTATGAATTACCAAAACCACCTAGGGATAGTTGCACTTTCAGCGTCCTCGCCGTTCCCCATCACCTGCCGACAACGCCACCACCGGCTCAGCGGGGAATTTGCAGCAAGCGTCGTCTCAGCATCCGCCCGTGCGGCAAGACGGCCGCACCGTTACTCACTCGCTCACCCCAGCTGGTTCTTCGTCCAGCGCGCTCCGCGCACCCATGGAGGCTTGAGCTGCGCTCATCACGGCAAACGAGCTCCTGTGCTACAGTCCCGTCGACGACGTCTACGAAGAATGGCTCGACCGCGTCGCCGAGCTCGTCCGCGTCGCAGGGGGCTCTCCTGCGACGTCCGTTCCGCTGCACCGCACCCCGCCCTGCACGGGTGATGAAGCTCTGGGGGCACCCCAGCCGCCTCCTCCTCAAGAAGGCGCCGTGGCTCCAAGGCGCGTGGCCCCTAGGCGGAACCCGCTCCGTCAGGTGCCAGCGTGGCAAGAGCAGAGCTGCCAAGAAGTCCCTTGCCCGCAAGAAGCTGCCCGGGCGCTCCCTGCTCCAGCACGTCGCGACCATGCTCCTGCTCCCGCACGTCAAGACCCCGCACTGCTCCCAGCTGCAGCGCGTGCAGACATGCAAGACCAAGCTCTCCGTCACCCAAGGCCTCCCGTGGCCATAGCAGGCTTCCGTGCCTTCACCACCGAGCTACGCAGCGTCGCGTGGCCCAGCAAGTTCAAGCCAGACCTGCCTCCTCGTTACGACGGCACGGCCGACCCTGCGGAGTTCCTCCAGCTCTATGAGCTGGGCATCGAAGCTGCCAACGGAGACAAGAAGGTCATGGCGAACTGGTTTCCCATAGCGCTCAAGGACAGGGCCCGCACCTGGCTCCTGAACCTGGCTCCAGGCATGATCTCCTCCTAGGACGAGATGCACACTCGCTTCATCGCCAACTTCCAAGGCACTCGCGACCGGCCACCCACCGTGAGCGACATGCACCGCATCAGGCAACAACCCGGAGAGACCCTGCAGAAGTACATCCAGCGCTTCAACAACGCACGCCTCAAGATTCCCAAGGTGACCGAGGACGCCATCATCTCATCTTTCTTCCACGGCGTGCGCGATGTCAAGATGAAGGAGGAGCTGGCGGTGCATGAAGACCTATACACTTCCTTGGAGTTGTTCAACTTGGCAACCAAGTGCGCCAGGGCTGAGGAAGGGCGTCTCTCCCTCCTCGAGCTGCCTGCCGTAGACCCAGAAGAGAAGAAGCCCAAGGCCAAGGAGGTGAAGTGCAAGGGGGCTGCCGTGCTCGCGGCAGAACCAGACACCAAGCGGGGCAGAGATCAACCCGAATCTTCCAACAGCAGTCGGTACTGTGTCTATCGCGACCTCCACACCCACAACACCAACGAATGTCAAGAGCTCCGAGCCGTGCGAGAAGGAAGGATCGGCCGTCGCCCCGACCACGGTGACCGGGGCTACGGTCGAGGAGGAGGAAGGAACGCGGGACGTTGGGAAGACCGCGGCCCGCGCCAAGGGTGGCGCGATCGACCTCGTGAGGATCGCTGGCAAGACCCACCTCGCGAGGGAGACTGGAGGGATCAGCCTCGCGAGGATCGCCCGCAAGGCAATGCAGGCCTCCCTCCGCTGCCACCGCAGCCAAGGAGGAACGAGGACCGCCATCAGGACGAGGGGGCTAGGGACTTCCAGGAGACGCGCGCGATCGCCTGCATCCTGGGCGGGGCTCAAGCCCCACCCTCTCAATGCATCTTCAAGCAGTTTGCCCGCGAAGTGAATACAGTCCTCCCGAAGCTCGAAGCCACGCGCCCTCTCAGGTGGTCGGCGTGCACCATCATGTTCAGCTCAGCAGATCAGCTCAAGTGTGCGGCCACAGCCGGCGTCCTCCCGATGCTTTGTTCCCCAATCATCAGCAACTTGTGGTCACCAGGACCCTCATCGATGGCGGGGCAGGGCTCAACGTCCTGTCCGTGGAAACATTCAACAATCTCCAAGTGCCCTACAGCCAGCTTCAGCCAACCAAGCCTTTCTCCGGAGTCACCGACGTCTCCACGGTCCCGATTGGGCAGGCCCGCCTCCCTGTCACCTTCGGGGCACACGACAACTACCGCACCGAGCTCATCGACTTTGACGTCGCTCACATTCACCTGCCGTACAACGCCATCCTTGGGTACCCAGCGCTGGCCAAGTTCATGGCCATAACTCACCACGGCTACAACGTCCTCAAGATGCCAGGAAGTGACGGAGTCGTCACGGTGCCCTGTGAAGAGAAGGACGTGGTGTGTTCCTTGGAACGACCCTTTCAGACCGCATCACTGGAAGAACCAGATCACGGAAGCAGGAGGCTTCCCGAGACCGCCCCCAAGAAGAAGAAGACATCGTCCGGCCCGGCCCCTCAGGGCCCGCGCCTGCCCAGGGGGAACCTCCTTCTATCGCATAGGAAAGCGCGCCCGGTGCCCTCCTCAGGCAAGGCTTGGGGGCTCTCCCCTAGAGGGCCACCGACCTGGCTAAGGTCATGAGGGAGGCGCTTGGGCACCACATGGAGGCGTGTTTTGAAGCATGTTTCCCTCAAGAAGGAGTAAGGCAAGGAGAGCCAGACCCTCAGGAGTTCGTCAGCAAGGCCATTCAGGAGCTACAGGAGTCAAGAGTCATGAAAGGTGGCCGCCGCCTACCAGCTGTGGCTCCCCATCCAGGCGAGGATGGTGGGTTGTGCGTCTGCATCGACATACCAGGGCTCAATTGAGTCGCCTCTCTGGAGCGCCTCTGGCCCTCGCGAGTGGGGCGCTGCGAAGGTCGACCCCACAGCTACGTCTGCATGCCTTACGGCTTGCCGAATGCAGCTGCCACATACCAGCGCCTCATGAGGGGCATCATGGAGGCTCAATAGGCCAGGCGTTCCACAGCCCTGGCGGAGATGGAGATGGTCCGTGAGGAGCCACCAGTGCGTCCGGAGCCTCCCGAGGCCCCTGGGCCTGGGGGCTCGCGAGGATCAGCTTCCGCAGCCCACCGAGTCTGCTACACCAACACTCCTTTGTCCTCAACATCATCAGGTGACATCTTTCAAGTTTCATTTCTAGCTGGGAGCGCCCCCAGGGCTGCATTATTCCCAGGCCGCGTGGGTCCGTCCCTGCGGCATGTATCCCTTTTATTTCATGTTGTTAGCTTACCTTGTTGGGGGCGCCCCTCGGGTTGCATTATCCCCCAAGTCGCTCGGGCCAGACCCAGCGGCATGTATCCCTTTTGCGTTTATTTCTGGCTATGCGTTCGACCCACCATGCTTGATTATTTGATGCCTGTCCACGGCACCTCTTCTTCTCCATGCCGACCACTTGCACGTTAAAGGGGGGGGGGTACCTGAGCATCACGACTCAGGGCTCTTACTGGCTCTCCAACCCTCACCCTCTGGCCTTGTCCACGGCATCGTGACCTGGCATACCAACGACGACTGAGACCAGCTCGAGGGCCAGGACCCGAGGACGTAGAGTGTCGGCATCTAACCAAATTTGCAGGTACACATCACAAGATAAGGCCCAGTGCCAGGCGCAACCCGCCTAGAGGTAGGGCCCCGTGAGTCCCGCACTGGCTCACGGGTGCCCAGATACACCTCGCCAGGCCCTACCGTGCCAGCCACGTGTCAGGGCGGGGCTGTACACGCCTCGGGGGCTCCTCTCGGAGGGGAGCCCCCTCCCACGTACCAGTGGAAGCACCATGCTCCGCGCTGGCTGACGGCACTGCCGAGGAGCGGCTATGCCCGTACACATATGGAAGCGCTATGCTCCGCGTTGGTGATAAACAACTGAGGGTGTCTCCCGGGCCGCATCAACCTCAGGGAGCCCAGAGCTCAGTGTCTAGCCTCATCGTAACGCCTCCCCTCGGGAGTGCTGCGCGAGGGGGATGGGCACGGGGGCTGTGCCTGGGTCACGCCCAGACGCACGCCACCCAGCCAGGCCCCCCGGGCCTGGTTCGTCGCGCGTCTCTCCCCGAGCGGAGCCAAGGTACGAAGGCCATTTGAGCGTCAAGGGGGACTCCTGAGCACCGTGACTCAGGAGCCTAACTGGTCACGTAGCCCCTCACTCCTTAGTTCCGAAAGGCTAACGACGGTTGACGTATGCGCGCGGCCGGGCTCTGCAGACCTAGAACGGTAGATCCACCCACATCACACCTTCCTACTTGCTGTTCGTGCACCAAGGGGGACTCCTAAGCATCGCGACTCAGGAGCCTAACTTGTCACGTAACCCCCCACTCCTTGGTCCCGTCCTGGTTTCCGGTCGGGGCTAACGGCGGCTAAGGTATGCGCGGGGCCGGGCTCTGCCGGCGTAGAACATAAGCAAGTAGGAAGGAAAAGCGTAAATTTCAAGGAATTCAAAAGAAAATATTACAGTCCACACTGTTATCTCAATGCCAAACGCAAGTTTAAACGCCTCCCCGAGGCATGATACATGTGCAGGAATTAAAGGCAGGACAGGAGCCACAACGGAGTCACTTGTCGGCGGTGGAGCAGCGCGGAGTGGGTTCGCCTCATGGAGCAGTGGGGTCGGCAGCGCCTTGCTTCGGCTTGGTGCTAAAGGCCCAGAACTTCCCCAGCAGAGCCTCCGCACAACCCTTCATGGCCTCGGCAGCGGCAGCGGCATGCTCGCCGCTTACTGGCTCCAGCAGGCTGTCGAGGTCGACGCCGGGATCGCGAAGGTAGATGTGGGTGAAGACCCGCGTCAGCGCAGCAGAAGACAGGACACGCGCCTCGGCCTCGGCCGTGGGGCCAAGGCCAAGGGCAACATCTTGAAGAGCGCGAACCAGGAAGGGAAGCAGCTTGGTGGGGCCGTCCTCGGCGCCAGCCAGCGGGCTCTCCAGGCCGCTGTCGTAAAGCGTCCTCAGTGAGGAGCGAGCCTTCGCCTCCATCTCCGCGAAGGCCACGCGGTCCTCGGCAAGAACCTGGGCCTTGTCGTCCAGCTCGACCTTCCTCGCCCTCGATGGCCGCCTCGCGAGCCTTCACGCCTTCTTCCTGCTCTTGGGGAAGGCGGGCCTCTTTCGCAAGCTGGTCCTGTAGGCCATGCAGCTCGTCCTCCAGCGCCTTGTAGCGACCACGGACGTCGACCACCTCCCCCAGGGCTGCTTCACGAGCAGCCTTCGCCTCAACGGCGGCCTGCCTCTCCTCATCGCAAGCCGTCGAGGCTTGGACCAGCGCCGCCCGAATCGAAGCGTGGGAGCGAATCCATCCTGAAGCCAGCTCCAAGCGCCCGGCCACCAAGCGAGGGTCGGTGTCGGTGTCAAAACCGGCGGTTCTCGGGTAGGGGGTCCCGAACTATGCGTCTAGGCCGGATGGTAACAGGAGGTAGCGAACACGATGTTTTACCCAGGCTCGGGCCCTCTCGATGGAGGTAAAACCCTACGTCCTGCTTGATTAATATTGATGATATCGGTAGTGCAAGAGTAGATCTACCACGAGATCAAGGAGGCTAAACCCTAGAAGCTAGCCTATGGTATGATTGTTATCTCTGGAGTTGATGATGTTGTCCTACGGACTAGAACCCTCCAGTTTATATAGACACCGGATAGGGTTAGGGTTACACAGAGTCGGTTACAATGGTAGGAGATCTTGAATATCCACATCGCCAAGCTTGCCTTCCACGCCAAGGAAAGTCCCATCCGGACATGGGACGAAGTCTTCAATCTTGTATCTTCATAGTCCTGGAGTCCGGCTGAAGGTATAGTCCGGCTACCCGAACACCCCCTAATCCAGGACTCCCTCAGTAGCCCCTGAACCAGGCTTCAATGACGATGAGTCCGGCGCGCAGATTGTCTTCGGCATTGCAAGGCGGGTTCCTCCTCCAAGTTCTTCAAGAAGATTTTTAAACACCAAGGATAGTGTCCGGCTCTGCAAAATAAGTTTCCACATATTGCCATAGAGAGAATAATATTAACACAAATCTAATCTGCTGACGTATTCCGCAGCGCGACATCACACTACGGCCAAGTCCTTTACTCGAATCGTTTTTACTTTTCCACCTCAACACGTTGTGTGAGGCGGTTTCCTTGGCACGTCTCGTCAAAGCAGAGATCGTGTCCCCCCTTTACGGGATTCTCATCAATACGGACGTGGGTAACCCAACCGTGCCATTTATCACGGCGCTTGGGAGGCAAGCGAGTTTTACTAGGCTGGTGGGGACGTACAGCCGCATCCGCCCATATAAGGGGATAAGGATCCACCTTTTTTACCTACGCCTTCTTCCTCCTTTGCCTACCCATCTTCCGCGCACTCGAGCTCCAGCGCCCAAGCCCGCACTTCCCACCTCAAACTTCTCAAGCAATGTCTGGAGCGGGAGGCAAGTGGATGGTCTCCTCCGTCATGAAGGGCCATGTCAAAAAGCTAAGGAAGGCCGGATACTTGTCCAAGGACATCACGCACCGGCTTCCCGAGGGGGGCAGCTTCTCCCCACCCCAAGGCCCCATGAGAGGGTAGTATTCCTTCCCCACTTCCTCCGTGGACTGTGTTTTCCACTTCACCCATTTGTCCGGGGGCTCATGTTCTACTACGGCCTAGATTTCCACGATCTGGCCCCGAACTTCATCCTCAACATCTCGGCGTTTATCATCGTGTGCGAGGCTTTTCTCCACGTCCGCCCTCATTTCAGCCTCTGGCTCAAGACCTTCAGTGTCAAGCCCAAGGTGGTGCGCGGCAGCCAGGTGGAGTGCGGAGGCGCCATGGCGGGCAAGATGGCCAACATCCTATGGTTTGAGGGCTCTTTTGTCGAGACCCTAAAGGGATGGCAATCCGGGTGGTTTTATATCACCGAGCCACACGATCCAAAATGGACCGCAGCCCCCGAGTTCCGATCTAGACCCCCCACGCGGCTTATGTCCTGGAAAGAGACGGGCCTATCGTGGGGTGATGAAAAAGAGGTGACCAGATTGCAAACATGCATCCAATCCCTGGTGAACAAGCCAGTCCGGCTTGTTAATTTAATCCAGGTTATGCTCGTCCGCCGGATCCTCCCGTGCCAACAACAGGATTTTAATCTGTGGGAGTTCGACCCGGCGCAGCATCAAACCCTCAGCAGGCTCTTCGACACAACGTACGAAGACGCCTGGAAGATGCTATTCAAGGGTGCCGAGGCTCTCGCATCCGCTTCCGAGGACCGCAGATACAGCTCGCAGCGTCATGCTAGAGAGGTAAGCCATCTACACCTTTTACAGGATGTTAAGCTTTTTCCATAGTTTGACTCTATGCGGGATCTAAACTCCCTTACCTTTGACAGGCTTGGCGGGCGATATCCGGACCGATTAACTGTCCGGCTCCGCTGCCCGAAGACCCAGCCCCAGCTCTACTAGTGAAGCTGCTAGTTCCGGCGCCTTATGTGGTGCCGGAGAAGAAGGCCAAGAAGAAGAAGGCCACGGGGACTCAAAAGAGTTCCCGTAATATGGTGGTGTCGGATTCGTCATCCGACGAGTCCGAGACGCTCTCCTCCCGTGAAACAAGGAGGAGGAAGAAGAAACCTCTCCCCCTCCAGTGGGGGAAGGAAAGAAGAGGAAGGCCGCCCCCACGGGGGAGGCCGAAGGGTCCAGGAAGAGGAAGACCCCTCCGCCGGACTACTCCCCAGACGCCCAAGAGGACGAAGAGGAGTGGCCAGACAGGGCCAAGCGTCCGGCGAAATCGTAAGTTCGTATATTAGAGTAACTCATGACGTTCCTTTGTTGCACAGCATTCCCTAATGTCAAATATAATTATGAAGCCCGCCCCGGGCCGGACTCGACGAGTCGTCGAGCGGCTCCCTGAATTCATCGGATGTGAACTCAGTTCCGCCCGCTGTCTCCCCCCACACAGCGGACGACGCCGAAGTGGCATGGCGACGAGCTCCGGGGCAGGAGGAGGTGGTCCTGGAGGAGCCGCAAGGCGACCTCCCGGACCCTAGGAGTAAAGGGGACAAGACCCCCCAGGGCTCCAAGTCCGGCTTTGAGCCATACACCGCACCGGAATCTACAACAGTTCCGGACCGCGGTAGGCGAACTCCTTCCAAGAGCAGTAAGCATTTTGAGCCGGCAGTCTCCATCCAACCGGAGGTGCCGGACAATCTGCTGGAGGTGCTTGACGGCGCCTCCATCGACGAGGAGCACCGTACTATTATCAGTACGGTGATCCGGAAGGTTCAGTCCGCCAAGAGCGGACTGAGTGAAGCTTTCGCTAGCCTTCTAACAAGCTTCGAGGTAAGTAAAAAATATGTAAAAATATAACCGCATAGACAGTAGCCCCTGATGCTCTGTTTGGCGTTCGGAAAGAAAAGCCGAATAGAGGATCTATTAAATTTCACAGGAGTCTAACAACAAAGAGTCAATATGCATATGCAGGCTTCGCTGCTAGCCACCGCCACACTGACTGCGGAGGTGGGTGCCCTGAAACAGGGCCTCGAGCGGACCGAGCAAGAGCTCGGCCTTGCCAAACGGCAGCTCGAGGAGAAAGAAGGTAAGAAATACCTTACAGAAAAAGTGCCTATAAAAAGACGTGATTGCAAAAAATAACAAAATTGTACTGCTTATTGTAGGGGCCACGACTGAGTTGGCGACCCTCAAGCAGGCGTTGTCCGAGGCCGAAAAGAAAATGGCCGCGGAGTGCACCGAGCGAGAGAAACTTGAGGCCCAGGTCGGCGAGGTGCAGCAGGAGCTTCCGGCTCTCATGAAAAAACATGAGAGTTTGGAGCTTGAGTCCAAGACGCAAGCCACCGAGCTCGCGGCGGCCCTTGAGACTGCCAAGTCTGCCAAGGTCGAAGCCCAAAAGGCCCTCCAAGAGTTGGAGGAGATGAAAAAGATAGCGGCGGGTAAGGCATTCTTTATGCAAAGAAGAAGTATAAAAGTAAAGTACTTGTTACTTACCCGAATCCGGAGCTCTCCAGGGGCATTCGCAGATCTTCCCCGCAGCGGATCTGATGCCGCCGCATTCTACCGAGCCGAAGAGTGCAGCTCGACGGAGAAGGTGTTCTGGTCTTAGTATGCTGAGGCCGGACACCCTGTGCCCTTGAGCGACCAGCTGAAACAGCTGGTCGAGCTCCAACAGGCGGCCGAACAGGCCATGAAGGGCTTGATAGTTCGGTTGTGGCCCGGAGAGGCCCTGCCTGGGAGCTACTTCGGGCTGGTGCGGCGACTGGTGGAGGCCTGTCCAAGGCTCGAGGTCATCAAGCGCTCCGTCTGGATCGAAGGTGCCCGTAGGGCCCTTGCCCGTCCAAAGGTGCACTGGGTAAGCTGGACGGTGAGAAGCTTGTGAGGGATGGGCCGCCGCCAGGGAAGGAGCATCGCAAGCCCGAGAACTATTATAAGGATGTTCTTGCGGGTGCCCCCCTTGTGGCGGATGAATGTACCAAGGATGTAATTTTTGAATGAACTCGCTCGTGTTTATCCTGTGCGCTGAAAACTTGTTCATATGCGCTAAGCAATGCTTGTTGAATTTAAAATATTACTTTCTGTGCGGCCGTTTATCAAAAAATTGAGAGATGGCCAGTCGTCGGCTTGTGCCCCCATGCCACTAGTGCCGGGGTGTTCGGGATAAACCTGAGCGCTCTTTTTCCCACAGTTGGGTCCTTCGAGGGAGGCGCTCAGCAGAACGAGCCAGGCAATCAGACTATAATGCTTGAACACTCTCACTTAGCCATAGAACTCTATAATATTAAATTTTGGCGAAGCCCCTAGTTCGGAAGACCGAGTTCGGGGCGCTATCCACGCCTTGGCCGAACAAAGCCGGCTCCTCGCTCAAAGCGGCATAAGTCTTTAGGGACTCGAATGCCGACCAGTCTCACGCCTCATCATGACAGTCAGTTTTAGCTTTCTCCACTGAGGTGCTTAACCCAGCTCAATCGGGGCACAATTGTGGTGGTTCTCCTAGTGCTACCTTAGCTGATATAGCGGAACGTAAGGCACCAAAACATAGGAGCCGGGCAAACCCAACTATTGACCCAAATCATGATTCAGAGCCGATGCATATAGTGCTATAAGTTCGGGGTGCCGCACTTGTGAAAGTGTACGAACTTCTCACGCCATATTTATGGGTACTAAAGCCCCTGGCGTATTTTGCCATACCACAGTGTACGGGTGCAACATGTCATAAACATATATGTAAAAAGAAGATAATGCAAAAAATAGACAGAAAGCTATGCATTGTTTATAGAGAGGCTATTTATCAAAGCCGAATGATACAAATAGTGCGGTAAGCAAAAGATATTGGACTATTTAGTATGTCCTGACTAGGGGCAGGCCGCGGAATTGTATTTAAAACAGGTATACCGCTCGTAACAGAGACCACCTGGGAGTTCCATAATGCGGCATGGCTTGTCTGCCTCCCTGGATCTTGCATCGTTTGTGCGGCAGTCGAATTGCCGAACAGGTCGTCCGAAGTATGGAGTCCTGAAAGTAAGAAAAAATAAAAAAAAAAGAATCCAGCAGCCCCTAGTACGTTTTAAGCCGTATTTTGGGTGTGCCGTTACTATGCCCCTTCCCCTGTGCCCATGGTATTTCAAGGGCGTAGTTATGTACGTGAGGTACTGGTTTTGCTATGTCGCGAGAGCTAGGGTTGGGGCCGCATTGCTACGCTTGCTCATAGTGTGCCAGGCGGTCCTGCTGTGGGTTACTCTGGGCGCGCTTAGCAGTGTCTGGCTTTTTAATGGCCGGACTAGAGAATTGCCTAAGAAGGCTACTTTGTACTTCCGCTGCGAGAGCCGCCGTGTGCTCCTCCATACGGAGGGAGCATTCGGTGTTTCCGTTGACCGTGATTACTCCTCGAAGGCCTGGCATCTTGAGCTTGAGATATGCATAGTGCGGCACCGCATTGAACTTTGCGAATGCGGTTCGTCCGAGCAGGGAGTGATAGCCACTGCGAAACGGGACTATATCGAAGATTAACTCTTCGCTTCGGAAATTGTCTGGGGATCCGAAGACCACGTCAAGTGTTACTGAGCCTGTATAGTTGGCTTCTACACCTGGTATAACGCCTTTAAAGGTCGTTTTTGTGGGCTTAATCCTAGAGGGATCGATGCCCATTTTCTGTACTGTATCCTGATAAAGCAGGTTCAGGCTACTACCGCCATCCATGAGGACTCTTGTGAGATGAAATCCGTCGATGATTGGGTCAAGAACCAATGCGGCAAAGCCGCCATGACGGATGCTAGTGGGATGGTCCCTTCGATCAAAAGTGATCTGGCAGGAATACCATGGGTTGAACTTTGGGGCGACTGGCTCCATCGCGTATATGTCCCGTAGCGCACGCTTCGCTCCCTCTTGGGAATGTGGGTTGCGTATATCATGTTCACCGTCCGCACTTGTGGGGGAAAGCCCTTCTGTCCATTGTTGTTTGGCGGCTTGGGCTCCTCCTCGTCGTCGCTCTGCAGCCCCTTGTCTTTGTTTTCGGCTCTTAACTTGCCTGCCTTCTCGAACACCCAATAATCCCTGTTAGTGTGATTAGCTGGCCTTTCGGGGGTGCCATGTATCTGGCACAAGCGGTCGAGTATTTGGTCCAAACTGGACGGGCCCTGAGTATTCTTTTTGAATGGCTTTTTCCGCTGACCGGATTTATAGCCTTTGAATCCGGCATTGACTACCGTGTCTTCATTGCTGTCGCTGCTAACGCGGTGTTTTTGCTTATTCCGACTTCTCCCGCCACTTTTGTCCTTGGTATCCGAGTTACCGGGGTTCTTTGATAAGTTGTTACTGCGAGCTAGCCAGCTGTCTTCTCCCGCACAAAAGCGGGTCATGAGTGTTGTGAGGGCTGCCATAGATTTCGGCTTTTCCTGTCCCAGGTGCCGGGCAAGCCACTCGTCGCGGATGTTATGCCCGAAGGCTGCTAGGGCCTCTGCGTCCAGACAGTCGACTATCTGGTTTTTCTTTGTTAGGAACCGTGTCCAGAATTGTCTGGCCGATTCCTCTGGCTGCTGAATTATGTGGCTTAAGTCGTCGGCATCCCGTGGTCGCACGTAAGTGCCTTGGAAGTTGTCGAGGAATGTGGCTTCCAGGTCCTCTCAAGGACCGATTGAGTCTGTTGGCAAGATGTTAAGCCAATGCCGGGCCGGTCCTTTAAGTTTGAGCGGGAGGTATTTGATGGCGTGTAGATCATCGCCGCGTGCCATGTGGATGTGAAGGAGATAATCCTCGATCCATACCGCTGGATCTGTTGTGCCATCGTATGATTCGATGTTTACGGCTTTGAAACCCTCTGGGATTTTATGATCCATTACTTAATTCGTGAAGCATAGCAGGTGTGCAGCGCCTCTGTACTGGGCTATGTCACGACGCAGCTCGGAAGAGCTATATCTGTTGTGTTCGGCCTGGCCGGATTTGTTGTATCCGGAGTGAAGATCATCGTCACGTGCCGTAGGGCGCCTGCGCGATCCGTAGATCGATCTTGTTTGTCTTGCCTTAACCTCCAGTACGTCTCGCAGGTCTGGCGCATTTTCCCGTGCCTTAGTTGAGCAGCGTCGGGGCATGGCTTGGGTGGAGGGCCGAGAGGCCTCTCTGTCGCAGCCGCGAGGTGGCCGGTCTGCCATGTCATGCGCTGGTGATGTAGGTGCTTCCTCCTCTGATCGGGGTAGCGGCCTGCGCTTTGGGTAACTCTTGGAAGGACGTTCGAGTTCATACTCTACGGCCGCAAGGACTTCAGTCCATCTGTCAGCTAGCAAATCTTGGGCAGCTCTAAGCTGTTGCTGCTTTTTCTTGAGGCTGTTTGCCGTGACTAAAAGCCTGCGTTTAAAATGCTCTTGTTCGGCGGGGTCTGATAGTATGATGAATTCGTCGTCATCGAGGCTTGCCTCGTCTTCGGAGGGAGGCATATAGTTATCATCCTCGACCTCTCGGTCTGCCACTCTCTCATGAGGGCTGGCTTCTCCATCTTCCTGTGCCGAATCTTGCTGAGGTGGGTGTTCTTCGGCACTATCCGGGGTAGTATTTTCTCCCGTGCCGGAATCACCGTTTTTGCTTTGGCGGGATTTAGAGCGGTGCCACTGACGCCGGCGCTTTGGCTGTTTCTTGGGGGTGTCATCCCCCACTGTTCCATCACCATCTCCATCTTTTGGAGTATCCACCATATATATGTCATATGACGAGGTGGCCTTCCAGCGCTCTACAGGTGCTGGTTCCTGTTCGTCTCCTACATCGTCGTCCATACCGTCGATGTCTTCGGAGCTGAAGTCAAGCATGTCGGTTAAATCATCGACAGTGGCTACAAAGTGGGTGGTGGGTGGGCTTTGAATTTCTTCATCGTCCGTATCCCACCCTCGCTGACCGTAATCCGGCCAGGGCTCTCCTGTTAAAGAAAGAGACTTAAGAGAATTCAGGATGTCCCCACAAGGCGAGTGTTGAAAGATGTCTGCGGCGGTGAACTCCATTATCGGCGCCCAATCGGATTCGATCGGCAGGGGCGCGGGGGGTTCGGAGTTCGGAAAAGAGTCCGAATCCTCGGAGTCACCGATCATGCAGAGTGCGGGGCTAGCGTTCGGCTCGATCGCCTTTAAGATCGCAGCCACCGAGGTGACGTCCACCCGCTCGTCCTCGATTGGCGCAATAGGCTCCGAGTTAGGGGTCGGAACCGGTGCGTGTGCGGCCTCCAGGACACTGTCCGGAGGCAGAGCTTGATCATGCCCCTTGAGATAGTGCGGCGCGCTTGGTCGTGTCTCGAACCCATCGAAGATCCAGTCTCCACGGATGTCAGTTGTGTAGTTTAAGCTTCCAAACCTGACTCGATGGCCAGGGGCGTAGCTTTCGATCTGCTCCAGATGGCCAAGTGAATTGGCCCGCAGAGCGAAGCCGCCGAAGACGAAGATCTGTCCAGGGAGAAAAGTCTCACCCTGGACCGCATCGTTGTTGATGATCAAAGGAGCCATCGGGCCTAAAGGCGACGACACAGAGGAACTCTCAATGAAAGCACCAATGTCAGTGTCAAAACCGGCGGATCTCGGGTAGGGGGTCCCGAACTGTGCGTCTAGGCCGGATGGTAACAGGAGGCAGGGAACACGATGTTTTACCCAGGTTCGGGCCCTCTCGATGGTGGTAAAACCCTATGTCCTGCTTGATTAATATTGATGATATGGGTAGTACAAGAGTAGATCTACCACGAGATCAAGGAGGCTAAACCCTAGAAGCTAGCCTATGGTATGATTGTTATCTATGGAGTTGATGATGTTGTCCTACGGACTAGAACCCTCCGGTTTATATAGACACTGGATAGGGTTAGGGTTACACAGAGTCGGTTACAATGGTAGGAGATCTTGAATATCCGCATCGCCAAGCTTGCCTTCCACGCCAAGGAAAGTCCCATCCGAACACGGGACGAAGTCTTCAATCTTGTATCTTCATAGTCCTGGAGTCCGGCTGAAGATATAGTCCGGCTACCCGAACACCCCCTAATCCAGGACTCCCTCAGTCGGCGCCAAGAAGATCCTGCCTCAGCCGGTCCAGCTCAGTAGCAGCATGATCCAGAATGGCAGGAGGAGTCGGAGAGACAGCAGTCGATGGAGTAGGAGGAGAAGGCAGCAGCGCGACCACAGCATCCTGAGGCGGAGCCTGCTGCGCCCCAACGGCTGTAGTGGCGGCAGCAGCCAAAGGCACCTCGGGAGTCACTTGGGCCATTGGGGCTGAGCTCGCCCCAGCCGGCTCAGCCAGGCCTTGCGAGGACGACCGGGCAGGTGAAGCCTGTGCGTCCCGGTCACCTTCCTTCGCGGGCAGAGGCGCTGCCACGGATGGAACCTCAGGAGCTCCCTTCGGCTTCTTTGCTGCGGGCGCCAGCCTGTCCAAGAGATGTGCACGTCAAGCCTCAGCAGCAGAACAAGAAATAAAGACAAGAATCAAGTGCTTACGGGTCATCGCCAGTGAGCTCAGGCAACCTCCGGCCAAATTTGAAGCCTGAAAGCCGGCTGGAAGGGTCAACCTCGGGAAGCTTGGAAGCGGAAGGCGCGTCTGCGGTCCGCCTCGGGGCCGGGGC
Source organism: Triticum monococcum (assembly GCA_034509565.1). Lineage (NCBI taxonomy): Eukaryota > Viridiplantae > Streptophyta > Magnoliopsida > Poales > Poaceae > Triticum > Triticum monococcum. The sequence continues at coordinate 394,702,993 of CM067845.1, read as the reverse complement.
AGACCCACGGGAGATCAGCCCGGTCCTGTCCTTCTTCGAGATTGGGGGCAAGCTCCCACCGCCCTGCTCGTCATCATCCTCGTCGTCATCGCTCGGAGAGAGGCGGAGAGCGCGGGACCTGCGCCGGGGGAGGGGAGCCCTCGACTCTCCGTCAGTCGCCTCGGAGTCAGGCCCTTTTTCTCGCTCCCCTCCTTCCTCCTCTTCGCTGGAGTCGTCAGAGGACACGTCCACCGGTTCCTCGGGAGTTTCCATGGGCACGGGCCCATCCCCGTTGAAGATAGGCATGGACTCCACTACCTGTTCCCAGTCGTCGCAGAGGAACAAGGGCGTAGGAGCGCCCTCCAACCTCGCCACATCTTCCCCGACCAGAGATTGGAGGACCGCGGCCAGATCTTCGTCGGCCAAGGCCGCGGGGCTCGGATGGGGCCTCCACATCGGAAGTGAGTACTGCCAAAGCGGAGCCAGCTGGTGCTCCAGGAATTCCCTCAGTAGCGACGCGCCGATCAGCTTCGCCGCCGCCATGTTGGCCGGCCTCAGATCCGCGTCCATCTTCTCCAACACCAGCTTCGCGTGGGGTCCATGAGCTCCGCTCGACCCCAATCGCTGGAGCTCGTGGGTTGCTCCGTGGGCAAGATCAGCCAAGGGTGGATGCGCCCAGCATCTGCCAAGACCCACTTTCTCCTGAAGCCCTTAATCCTTTTCCCGGGGTTTGAAATGGCAAGGGCGCCACCGTACGTGATGAAGCTCGCGCACGTGGAAGCAGGACCGCGAGAGGTCCGGAGGTAGAAGTAGTGGCGCAGCAAGGCCACCGAGGGTTGCACCCCTACGTGAGCCTCGCAGTAATAGGCGAAGATTGCCATGAGAAGGATGGAGTTGGGGTGGAGATGAAGAGCCTATAGCTTATAATGGCGGAGGACAGAGAAGAAGAACTCGGAGAAGGGAGGCACCAGGCCAGCAGCAATGGCGCCTACAAAGAGCGGATAGAAGGTGCTCCCTTGGCCCTCAGGGGTAGCGGAGCCGGCCTTGAACACCTTCGCCCCGTCGATGCCCTGCGCCGCCGCCATCCGACGCAATCGGGCGAGGCTCGCCTCCGACATGTTCGGCGAGTCCAGGGCAGACGAGTACCAAGCTCCGGCCAGGGACTGAAGAGGCGCCATGGCTTCCTAGGTCACGCGGTCGAAGTAGATCTGGAAATTTTGGAGGAAGGGAGGAGAGGCGCAAGAAAGGGGATCTGAGCAGCAACCGGAGAAAGCAAAAAGCAAAGCCTAGGCAGATGTCGCTCCTTTATCAACTCGCGTGGTTGCTGAGGCGCTCACATCCAATCAATCGCCACGCGGCGCCCAAGGCCGCAGGCTGTTAGGGCCCGCAGCGCTTTGCCCTTGCCCTTTCGCCTCCCTGCACGGCCAAGTACGGGCGCGCCTTGGGCCCGGGGGCTACTGTCGGCGTTCTAGGAACGGGAGTCCCCAGACTTGCCTGCCTGCGGCATGGCTCAAAGGGGGCCCAGCACGGCCCGTCTTCATCAACACAGACCCAAGACCCTCGCGAGGGGGCAAGCCTCGTGGGGCGGACGACACGGAGCTTCCTCAGGCACAGCCTCATCAGGCTGGCTTGCGAGGAGGCGGAGAGATCAAGGCGGGGTACCTCACGAGGTGCCCATGACGCAAGCCATGACGACCAAGGGTGCGAGGCGGGCGCCAGCCCGCGTAGTGTCCACCTTTCCTCTTTGGTGCAAAGGGAGCAAGCGCAGGCGAGAGCATCAAGCAAAGGCACCCGTTTCGGTGCAACAAGACCAAGCCAGCGTCACCACCAGAGCCTTTGGCAGGCGAGGACCAACTTTAGTCAGGATAAGTGTACCAGCTGTTCCCCTTCAAAATGGCCAATTGTTGGCGCCCTTCCCGCTCAATATTTGGGAAGAGACCCAGGGCCTCTTCCTATAAATAGGACTAGCCACCCACAGGGTAGAGGCATCGAGATCGAAATCGGATCGGGGAAATCGGAGAGAGAATCGAGAAGAGAGAGAGAGAGAAGGGTGACTGAACCCCTCCTAGCAGTTCATCCCCTCTGCCAAGAACAGACCCTCGCGAGGCTGTTCTTCCTTGTATTGCTCATCATCATCAGCCCAAGAGGCAATCCACCACACCACACACTGGAGTAGGGTATTACACCACAACGGTGGCCCAAACCAGTATAAACCCTATGTCTCTTGTGTTGTTCTTTCAATAGCTTAGATCTTAGCGAGGTGGAGGGGTGCAGGTAGTTAGAAGGCAAAATCTTCGCATGCACCCCAGTGTTCGAACCTCAAGGGTCTGCCGGAACCTGAAATCCGACATGACGGTCGTGGAATAGTCCACCTACCAATCCTCCGGCTTCATAGAGCCGTTGTACTTGGGTGTGTCTCTTCGGAGTGAGAACCCTTTGGGGAAGGGCTCATCAGGAATGCGGGGGCCAAAGCACGGCGGACCCATTGCATCTTCTTCTTCTAGCGCCAAGGATCGAGCCAGGCGGTCAATCCGGTGGCGGGCATCATTCTCTCTGACTCCTTCTCGGCGGCCAAGCCGGTCGCCGAGAGTCGGATGATCAACATGCGGTGGGGAAGCGCGCTTCTCCCTTCGAGGAGGTGGTGGTGGTGGAGCATCGCCCCGTCGTTCAACCGCTCATGGTCGGCCGTCTTGGTCGTGCTCGATGATTATTCGAGTCCGGCTACGGCTGGCAGCCGGCTCCTTGTCTCGTCTGTCGTGGGCGTCAGCTATCGGCGTCCGGGAGGTCGCGCCATGCTCTTGGCAAAGGGCTGGTTCTCAACCTGCTGGTCAGGCTCTTCTGCGCGACAGCCGGCTTCTTGCTGCGTGGCAGCCGCATCAATATGCTGTTGAACACGCTCCATCATGTAGCGGTGCTCGTCGCCCTCCAGGTGGTCCAGCTCATCCGCTACCGCCTAGGCAGCGTGTATGTTCTCCATAGGCGTGGCGTAGACTAGGCGGTCTACTCCAAACATGCTAGCGACGGCACCGCCTCGCTGCCTGACCGTGCCTGCGCGGCTAGGCCCAGCAGCAGTCACCGTGCCGCCAATAGCGCGATCAACCTCGTGCTAGAAGGCCTCGGAGAGGCGTCTCATGGTATCCAGTTTCTTGGGGTTCTCCACCAGTGAGACACGGCAGGCTTCCAGCGTCTCAGCATCCGCATCTGCCGCAATGGGCGTGGACAGGTCCCGCATTGCCGCTTGCAATGGGTCCTAGCTGACAACTACGGAAGCCCATTGTGGCTGATGACAAGCACCTCTGTGATGATGATGCCGCCACTCTCTGCGCGAGGAAGCGGGTCGTCGATGACCACCACGTTCGTGGGGAAGGAATCGGAGGAAACCGTGTCGGTGTTGACAACCATCGGATCGGTGGAGCCAACCGACTCCAGATTGGTAGCGGGCTCGTTGGCAATGTGAAGCTTGCCGAGAAGGTGGATGAAGCAGCTCTCGAAGCTAGCTGCTCCTGCGTCGGGTGCGGGCTCGGTGGAGAGGCGAAGCTATCCAACAAGATCGGCGAGGTTAGTTGCCGCATAGCTTATCGGCGCAAATGCCATCGGGCGAGCCGGGCTGGCTACGCTCGCGAGGGAGGAACAGGGTTCCCATCCAGAACAGATCTCCGGATGACGGTGCACCTAGCTCCACGGTGGGCGCCAAATGTCGGGGGTGTCGTGCGACATATACCAACGGGTGGCTTATCATGGAGGGGGCTAATAATATGTCGTCGGTGCCAGGAAACGTGATAAGGCGCAAACATGCCCGCCAGTGAATCTTACCTAGGTTCGGGGATCTCCTAGGAGATAATACCCCTACTTCTGCTCTGCAGGGTCTCCGCATGATCACTCAAGCAACAATGGTGGCTACAAGCTTGCCCCTTGTGTTGTTTCTCTAGAGGGGGAAGAAGAGCACGACTAGCCCTAGCTTACTCCTCTATCTGTGTGTGTGCTAAGTTTCTGTGAGGCTGAACCCTTTGCATGGGCGCCTTGGGGGTTTATATCGGCCTACCCCCAGGGGTACAAAGGTAATCTAGCCGAGTGTAGGACCCGGCCGTTAGTGTCTATGGTCGCCGGCTTCTCTACTGGTCGCTGGGGCCCGCCGCCTGGTGGGGTCCGCCGGGTGTCTTGTACTTGGCCGACAGGCTGCGTCCACCGCTGGTAGGTCCTGCCGGCTGCTTAGTACTGTGGCAATGCCACTGATGACATGTACTTTGTCGAGGAAGTGTGGCTACAGTACCGCCGCCTGGCGGACGATCACTGTATCCATCCCTCATAACTTCTGATTAATGGTGCACGGATTTTGAGGGAGGGGAAGGTCTGCCTTCTAGGAGTCGGGCTCCCCTCATGCCAACTGGTCCGAACTCGCAGACTTCTGGCTTCTCACTGACTGGTAGGGCCCACCATCCGTGGGCCGTACCGAAAGCCCATAGTGGGAGCATGGCCTTCTCTGCCATGGGTGATGTCATGGGCTACATGGCAACAGTGCCGCGCCGGGCGGGGGACGTCCGTCCCGTACAATGCAATGTGGCCATGCTTTGCTCTGGATTCGGGGGTGGCTGACAGCACTATAGCCTCGCCCCCGTCTCGTCGTCACAACATGGTGCAAACTTTGAGGGCGCTTGGGGCCACCTGGTAAGGGTCGGCCTCTCTAGAGGCCGCCTACTAGGAGTCGGCCCACTTTGAGGCCGTCTGCTGGGCCTTGCCGCCTTTCGCCAGCCGGCCACCGGGACCAGCCAGCCGTAAGAAGGCGGCTAGTTGATCCTTGAGTCTTGAGGGGTGAAGCCAGCCCTGATGTCTTAAAATGCCATGGGGAGCAGATGAAGCTACCCGTGGCTAATTACTCCGACACCAAGGAATGCCTTGTAGTAAAAGGCAAAAATCGACTGGAGGAGGACAGAGTTGGGGTGAAGATGGAGGGCGTGGAGCTTGTAATGGCGAAGGACGGCGAAGAAATCAAAGAAAGGAGAAACCAGCCCCGCGAAGACACTATGTTGAAAGAAGGGGTAGAAGGTGCCGCCCAGGGTTTCTTGCTTAGCACAGCCAACCTAGAGCATCGTCCCTCCCCTTTCGTTGCTGCTATCGGCCGTCACCTGCAGCACGGTGGCAAGGTGTCTCTCCTCGGTTATGGTGGACGCGCTCAAGGCCGGCTAAACCCAGGAGGCTTGGCGCCCGGACGCAGCGGAGGATCCAGCCTTATTGGTGGCCATCGGTTGCTGATTCGGGATGAGATTGCCGGATCTGGAGGTTTCTGAGCAAGACAAAGGAAGGGCAATGAAGGCTTCGTGGCAGATGCCAGCCTTTTTGTCAGCCAGGAGCAGTTGCCGAGGCAGCATGGGAACATAGGCGCCCACGTCCCATTAATCGCCATGCGTCAACCGAGGCCGCAGGCGGTTGGGGCCTGCGGCGCTCCGCACTTGCCCTTTGGCTTCGCCTCGAAGCCAAGTTCGAGCGCACCTTGGGCTCGGAGGCTATTGTCGGCATCCTGGGAATGGGAGTACCCAGACTTGCCTGCCTGCGGCCCATGGCGTGCCTCCGTTGATGGCTCGGTACGGCCCAGCTTCAGCATCAAAAACCCAAGATCCTCACGAGGGGCCAAGCCTGCAAGGCAGACGACACCAAGACCTCCTTGGGGGTGGCCTCACCAGGCTGGCTCACGAGGAGCGGAGATATCTATTCAAGGTACACCTCGCGAGGTTCACATGACGTGAGGCATGACGACCAAGGCCAGGCGGGCGGCAGCGGGCGCAGTGTACCAGTTTCCTCTTTGTTGCTAAGGAGGCAAGCGCAGGCGCGGGGTCCTGAGGAATCAAGCAAAGGTTTCCATATCAATGCAACAAGACAAAGACCGCCAGGACGGCGGGATAGAGGTCATCACGGATCCCACCGCGGCGTCACCACCAGAGGCTTTTGCAGGAGAAGGCTACTTTTGTCAGGATAGCTTGTACTAGTTGTCTCCCTTGAAATTTGGCCGTTGTGGGATCCCTTCCCGCCTATATTTGGGAAGAGGACCAAAGCCACTATAAATAGGACTTAGCCACCGCCATAGAGGGGGACAAATCATTTGGATCATCCTCCCATCCACTAACTCATCGAGCACAAGAACACCTCACCTCCTGAGGTTGTTCTACCATTGTACTAGTTCATCCTCAGCCCCTCGACGCAATCCACCCCAAAGCTGGAGTAGGGTATTACACCGCAAGGTGGCCCGAACCAGGATAAACAGTTGTGTCCCTTGTTCGTTGGGTTCGTCGAGCTAGGCCTCGGAATTAATGAGTGGGCAGACTAGGGAAGACGAGTTCTTCGCACGCACCCCATAGTTCGAACCTCTCAAGGGTCTGCGGAACCCCGAATCTGACAGTCGGTTGGCATGTGATGATGAAGCGGCCGCCGAAATCAGCGATGGAGTGGCGGTGCGCCCATCACGCCACACAGAAGGATGCAGCAACAAAGCCTGCTGCTCATGGGCCGCGGATCCAATGGCAGCATTGGCCGCAGGCGATGGGGAATGGCGGGGAGCGTTGTCGCGTGCAGGCGCCGTCAGGGCAACATGGGCAGCCCGACGCTCAGCACAAACTTGATGAGCATCAGCCATGGGGACGGTGCAATGGTGACGAATCTACAGGAGGAAGAGAAGCTTCGACGCGCCCCTACCTGGCGCGCCAAATGCTGGATTCAGGGCTCCACAAACCCAAGATAGATTCGAACTCTAGGGTGCGTGCGAAGTGTTGGATTTCGGGTTCCGGCAGACCCTTAAGGTTCGAACACTGGGGTGCGCGCGGAAATCTAACCCTCAACCTCTCCGTCTCGATAGGATCTAAACTACTAAAAGTGTTGCACGAAAGACACAAGATTTATACTGGTTCGGGCCACCGATGTGGTGTAATACCCTACTCCAGTGTGTGGTGGATGGATTGCCTCCTGGGGCTGGTGAGGATGAACAATACAAGGAAGAACAGCCTCGCGAGGGTCTGTCTTGGCTGTGGTGATGAACTGCTATGAATAGTTCAGTCACCCTCTCTCTCTCTCTATGCTTTTTCCCTCACTCGTCGTCCTCCCCTTGTTATGTGGGTGGCTGGTCCTATTTATAGAAGCCCTAGTCCTCTCCCCAAATATTGAGCGGGAAGGGATCCAACAATGGCGGGCTAATTTGAAGGGGGACAGCGAGTACATCTATCCTAACAAAAGCAGTCTTCGCCTGCCAAAGGCTCTCGTGATGACGCCGCGCTGGGGTCCATGGTGATCTCCATCTCGTAGTCCTCCTCGCCTTGGTCTCGTTGCACCGAAGTGGCAACCTTTGCCTGATGCCTCGGTACTCCGCTGATACGCTTGCTCCCTTTGCACCAAAGAGGAAAGAGTGACGCTGCGCGCGCTGGCACCCGCCTGGTGCCCCGTGTCGTCATGGCTTGCGTCATGGGCACCTCGCGAGGTACCCCGCCTTGAACTCTCCGCCTTCTCGTGAGCCAGCCTGACGAGGCTGTGCTTGAGGAGGCGCCGTGTCTTCCGCCTTGCAAGGCTTGGCCCCTCGCGAGGGTCTTGAGCCTCGTGTTGATGAAGATGGGCCGCGCTGGGCCCCCACTTGAGCCACGCCGCAGGCCGCAGGCAGGCAAGTCTAGGGACCCCCATTCCCAGAACACCGACAGTAGCCCCCAGGCCCAAGGCGCGCATGGACTTGGCCGTGCCGAGAGGCGAAAGGGCAAGGGCGAAGCACCACGGGCCCCAACAGCCTGCGGCCTTGGACGCCGCGTGGCGGTGGATTGGACGTGGGTGCCTTAGCAACCGCATGGGTTGACAAGGGAGAGGCATCTTCCCAGACTTCGCCCTTGCTTTCTCCGGTTGCTGCTCAGATCCCCTTTCTTGCGCCTCCCCTTTCTTCCTCCAAACTTCCAGATCTACTCCGGTTGCGCGACCTAGGAAGCCATGCGCCTCGCAAGCCTCCGGCCGAAGCTTGGTATTCCCCTGCTCTGGACCCGCCGACTGTGTCCAAGGCCACCTTTGCCCGGCTATGCCGGATGGCGGCGACGCGGGGCGTCGTTGGGACGGAGGTGTTCAAGGTCGGCTCCGCCTCCCATGAAGGTCGAGGGAGCACCTATTACCCTTTCTTTGTGGGCGCCATCGCAGCGGGCTTGGTGCCTCCCCTCTCCGAGTTCTTCTTCTCTGTCCTCCGCCATTACAACTTGCTGGCTCTGCATCTCCACCCCAACTCTGTCCTTCTCCTGGCGATCTTCGCTTACTACTGCGAGGCCCACGTGGGGGTGCAGCCCTCGGTGGCCTTGCTGCGCCACTACTTCTACCTCCGGACTACTGACAGTTCTCCTTCCGCATGCGCGAGCTTCGTCGCGCATGGCAGCACCATTACCATCTCGAATCCTAGGAAGAGGGCTGATGGCTTCCGGAGCAAGTGGGTCTTGGTTGACGCCGGGCGCGTCCACCCTCGGCTGATCCCACCCATGGAGCAGGCCATGAGCGCCAGTGACAGGTGCCGGGAGGAGCTCGCGGATCCCCGCGTGAAGCCGGTGTTGGAGAAGATGGATGCGGACTTGAGGCCAGCCAACATGGCGACGGCGAAGTTGACTGGCACGTCACTGTTGAGGGAGTTCTTGGAGCAGCAGCTGGCTCCACTCCGGCAGTACTCTTCTCTGATGTGGAGGCCTCATCTGAGCCCCGTGCCTATGGACGAAGAGGACGTGGACGCGGTTTTTCAATCTCTGGTCGGGAACATGGTGGCAAGGTTGGAGGGCGCTCCCGAGCCCTTGTTTCTTCGCAGCGACTGGGAGCAGGTGGTGAAGTCCATGCCCGTTTTCAACAGGGTCGGGCTCGTGCCCGTGGCGCCTTCTGAAGGACTGGTGGACGTGCCCTCCAGCGACTCCAACGAGGAGGAGGGCGAAGAGGAGCGGGGAGAGGGGCCCGACTCCGGAGCGACTGACGGAGAGTCGAGGGCTCCCTTCCCTCGGCGCTCGCCCCGTACTCTCCGCCTATCGCCGAGCGATGATGATGATGATGACGACGATGTGCTGGGTAGCGGGAGCTCGCCTACGATCCCGAAGAAAGACAGGACCGGGCTGGTCCCCCGCGGGCCTGCCCCTACCCCGGGGTAGTCCGCTGCCGCGCCTTCCGCTCCCAAGGTCGACCCTTCCAACCGGCTGTTTGGCTTGAAGTTGGGCCGAAAGCTGCCCGAGCTCACCGGCGATGACCCGTAAGCGCTTGATCCTTGTTCTCTTGTTTCTCATTCTGCTGACGAGGCCTGATGATTGCTTCTCTTGAGTAGGCGGGCGCCTTCGGCGAAGAAACCGAAGCGGGCTCCTGAGGCTCCATCCGCAGCAGCGCCCCGCCTGTGAAAGGGGGCGATCGCAGTGCGCGGGCTTCTCCTGGTTGGTCGCCCTCAGGAGGTCTGGCCATTCTGGCGGGGGCGAGCTCAGCCCCCATGGCCCAGGTGACTCCTGAGGTGTCCTCGTCCGGCGCCACTGCCACGGCTGAGGAGACGCAACAAATGCTGGCTCGGGGTTCGGCGGCCTTGCCGCCGCCACCTTCTCCTCCCGTTTTGCTGGCCACTGCTCTCTCAGCTCCTCTTATCGTTCTGGAGCGCGCCGAGGCTCCTCTGTCTTCTTCCTCCGTCTTGGAGCATGCTGCTGTTGAACTGGACCGGCTGCGCCAGGACCTTCTCGGTGCCGACCCTCGCCTGGTGGCCGGGCGTCTGGTACTGGCTTTGGGGTGTATTCGCTCTGATGCTTCGATCCGGGCGGCGCTGGTTCAGGCTTCGACGGCCTGCGACGAGGAGAAGTGGGCCATCCTTGAGGCGAAGATTGCTCGTGACGCGGCCCTGGGGGAAGCGGTGAAGGCCCGCGACCGCTGCAAGGCGCTGGAGGACGAGCTGCAAGGCCTGTGGGGCCAACTTGCGGAGGAGGTTCGCCTTCGCCAAGAGCAGGAGAGGGGGGCGAAGGCGCGTGGGGCAGAGCTTGTGGACTCGGAGGCCAAGCTCAAGAAGCGCCGCGAGCGTCTAGGCGTGTGGAAGCAGGAGCTGGAGGCGACGAAGGCCGAGCTGGACGCCAAGGCTCAGGTCCTTGCCGAAGATCGCGTGGCCTTCGCGGACATGGAGAAGGACGCTCGCGCTTTGCTGAAGATGCTTTACGAGAGCGGCTTGGACAGCCCGCTTGTTGGTGACGAGGATGGCCCCGCCAAGCTGCTTCGCTTCCTGGTCAAGGCTCTTGAGGACGTCGTCCTCGGCATCGGCCCCGCGGCCGAGGCGCACGTCCTATCTTCTGCCGCGCTGACACGGGTCTTCGCCCACGTCTACCTCCGCGATCCCAACACCGACCTCGACGCCCTGCTGGAACCGGTGAGCGGTGAGGGTGCTGCTGCCGCTGTCGAAGCCATGAAGGGGCGCGCGGAAGCGCTGCTGGAGAAGTTCCGGGCCTTCAGCACCAGGCCGAAGCAAGGCGCTGCCGACCCTGCTGTTCCACAAGGCGAAACCAGCGCCGACGAGTGACTCCGTCCTGTCCCTGCTCTTCTTTAGGTTCCTGCACATGCATCACGCCTCGGAGAGGCATTTAAACTTGCGTTTGGCATTGAGATTGACAGGATGGACTGTAATGTTTGCTTTTAAGATCCTTGGATTTTATGCTTTTCTTCCCTACTTGCTTGTGTTCTATGCCGGCAGGGCCCGGCCCCGCGCATGCCTCACCCAGCATCAGCCCTGACCGGAAACCAGGACGGGACCAAAGGAGTGAGGGGCCACGTGACAAGTTAGGCTCCTGAGTCGCGATGCTCAGGAGTCCCCTTTGGCGCTCGAACGACAAGTAGGGAAGCGTGATGTAGGCGTGTTTTCCGTTCTACGTCTGCAGAGCCCGACCCCGCGCGTACCTCACCCAGCATAGCCTTTCGGAACTAAGGAGTGAGGGGCTACGGAGCCAGTTAGGCTCCTGAGTCGTGATGCTCAGGAGTCCCCCTTGACGCGCGAACAGCGGGTGATGAGGCGAGATGTAAGCATGGCTAGCATTCTACGTCTGCAGAGCCCGGCCCCACGCGTACCTCACCCAGCATAGCCTTTTGGAACTAAGGAGTGAGGGGCTACGGGACCAGTTAGGCCCCTGGGTCGCGATGCCCAGGGGTCCCCCTTGACGCGCAAACGGCCTTCGTACCTTGGCTCCGCTCGGGGAGAGACGCGCGGCGAACTAGGCCCGAGGGGCCTGGCTGGGCGGTGTATGTCTGGGCGTGACCCAGCCGTAGCCCCCGTGCCCAGCCCCCTCGCGCGGCGCTCCCGAGGGGAGGCGTTGCAATGAGGCCAGCCACTGAGCTCTGGGCTCCCTGAGGTTAACGCGGCCCAGAGGCCACCCTCAGTTGTTTATCACCAGCACGGAGCATAGCGCTTCCGTATGTGTACGGGCATAGCCGCTCCTCAGCAGTTCCGTCAGCCAGCGCGGAGCATGGTGCTTCCACTGGTACGTGGGAGGGGGCTCCCCTCCAGGAGGATCCCCCAGGGCGTATACAGCCCCGCCCTGACACGTGACCGGCACGGTAGAGCTAGGTGAGGTGTATCTGGGCACCCGTGAGCCAGCGCGGGACTCACGAGGCCCTACCTCTGGGTGGGTTGCGCCCGGCACTGGGCCATATCTTGAGATGTGTCCCTGCAAATTTTGGTTAGATGCCAGTACTCTACGTCCTCGGGTCCCGGCCCTCGAACTTGTCTCAGCCGTCGCTGGTATGCCAGGTCGCGATGCCATGGACAAGGCCAGAGGGTGAGGGCTGGAGAGCCAGTAAGAGCCCTGTGTCGCGATGCTTAGGCACCCCCCCTTTAACGTGCAAGTGGCCGACATGGGAAGAGAAGATGCTGCGGACAGGCTCCATGCAGCTAAGCGTGATAGGCAATGCATAGTTGGAAATAAACACTAGGAGGATACACGCCGCTGGGTCTGGCCCGAACGGCTTGGGGATGATGCAGCCCGAGGGGCGCCCCCAACAAGGCAAACTAACGATGGAAGGGTAAATGCAGATACATGCCGCGGGATGGACCCACGCGGCCAGGGAGTGATGCAACCCTGGGAGGGTGCTCCCAGCTGAGAACGGAACTTGAAAGATGTCACCTGAGGATGTCGTAGGCGTAGTGGCATCGGTGCGGCAGATTTGGCGGGCTGCAGAAGCCGATCCTCACGAGCCCCCAGGCCCCGGGGCCTCGGGAGGCTCCGGAGGCACTGGCGAATCCTCGCGAGCTGTCTCCACCTCTGCCAGAGCCACGGAACGCCTGTCTTCCTGAGCCTCCACGATGCCCCTCATGAGGCGAGGGTACGCCGCAGCCATGCTCGGCAGGCCGTAAGGCATGCGAACATGGCTGTGGGGTGGACCTCCGCAGAGCCCCATTCGCGAGGGCCAGAGGCGCTTCGTTGCGGCGATATGATTGAGCCCTGGTACATCGACGTAGACGCGCAGCCCACCATCCTCGCCTGGATGTGGGGCCATGGCTGGCAAGCGGCGGCAACCTCTCATGATCCTTGTCTCGTGCAGCTCTTGAATGGCCTCGTCAATGAACTCTTGCTGGTCTGGTCTTCCTCGCCCGGCTCCCTCTCAAGGGAAACGTGCTGCGAAGCACGCCTCCACATGGTGCCCAAGCGCCTCCCTCGTGACCCTGGCTAGGTCGGTGGCCCTCCAGGTGAGAGCCCCCGAGCCCTGCCTGAGGAGGGTGCCGGGTGCGCTTTCCTATGCGATGGATAGAGGGCCCTCCTGAGGGGGCACGGGCCCCGAGGGGCCTGCATCCTAAGGGGCTGAGCCTGACGACGTCTTCTTCTTCTTGGGGGTGGTTTCGGGAAGCCTCCTGCTTCCGCGTTCTGGGTCTTCTAGCGACGCGGCCTGAAAGGCTCGCTCCAGGGAACACACTGCATCTTTCTCTTCATAGCGCACCATGATGACGCTGCCGCTCCCTGGCATCTTGAGGACGTTGTAGCCGTGGTGGGTCACGGCCATGAACTTGGCCAGCGCTGGGTACCCGAGGATGGCGTTGTACGGCAGGCGGATGTGGGCGACGTCAAAGTCGATGAGCTCGGTGCGGTAGTTGCTGCGGGCCCCGAAGGTGACAGGGAGGCGGACCTGCCCGATCGGGATTGTGGAACCGTCGGTGATCCCGGAGAAAGGCCTGGTTGGCTGAAACTGGTCATAGGGCACTTGCAGGTTGTTGAATGTTTCCACGGACAAGACGTTGAGCCCTGCCCCGCCATCGATGAGGGTCTTGGTGACCTGCACATTGCTGATGACTGGGGAGCAGAGCATCGGGAGGACTCCCGCAGTGGCTGCGCACTTGAGCTGGTCTGCCGAGCTGAACGTGATGGGGCACGCTGACCACCTGAGGGGGCGCGTTGCTTCGAGCTTGGGGAGAACTGCATTCACTTCGCGCGCAAACTGCTTGAAGATACGTTGGGAGGCTGGGGCTTGAGCTCCACCTAGGATGCAGGCGATCGCGCGCAGCTCCTGGAAGCCCCCAGCCCCCTCGTCTTGATGGCGGTCTTCGTTCCTTCTTGGTGGAGGCGCCAGCGGAGGTAGGCCTGCATTGCCATGAGGGCGGTCCTCACGAGGCTGGTCTCTCTAGTCCCCCTCACGAGGCAGGTCCCGCCAGCGGTCCTCACGAGGCTGGTCGCGCCACCCCTGGCGCGGGCCGCGGTCTTCCCAGCGCCCTGGGTTTCTTCCTCCTCCCCGGCCGTAGCCCCGGTCAGCACGGTCAGGGTGATGGTCGATCCTTCCTTCTTGCACGGTGCGGAGCTCTTGACATTCATTGGTGTTGTGGGTGTGGAGGTCATGGTACACACAGTACCGGCTGCCTCTGGAGGGTTCGGGTAGATCCTTGCCCCGCTTGGTGTCTGGTTTGGCTGCGAGCACGGCAGCCCCCTTGCGCTTCATGTCCTTGGCCTTGGGCTTCTTCTCTTCTGGGTCCGCGGTAGGCAGCTCGAGGAGGGAGAGACGTCCCTCCTCAGCCCTGGCGCACTTGTTCGCCAAGTTGAACAGCTCCAGGGAGGTGCAGAGGTCTTCGTGCATCGCTAGCTCCTCCTTCATCTTGACGTCACGCACGCCGTCAGAGAAGGCGGAGATGATGGCCTCCTCTGACACCCTGGGGATCTTGAGGCGCGCGCTGTTGAAGCGCTGGATGTACTTTTGCAGGGTCTCTCTGGGTTGTTGCTTGAAGCGGCGCATGTCGCTCACGGCAGGCGGCCGGTCGCGAGTACCTTGGAAGTTGGCGATGAAGCGGGCGCGCATCTGTTCCCAGGAGGAGATCGTGCCTGGAGCCAGATTCAGGAGCCAGGTTCGAGCTCCTTCCTTGAGCGCCATGGGGAACCAGTTCGCCATGACCTTTCCATCCCCGCCGGCAGCCTCGATACCCAGCTCATAGAGCTGGAGGAATTCCGCGGGGTCAGTTGTGCCGTCGTAGCGAGATGGCAGGTCGGGCTTGAACTTGCGGGGCCACGTGACGCTGCGCAGCTCAGTGGTGTACGCGTGGCAGCCCGCGGTGGCTACGAAAGGCCTCGGTTGGTGGAGAGCTTGGTCTTGAGGGTCCCCACGCGCTGCAGCTAGGAGCAGGGCGGGGTCTTGACGCGCCGGAGCTGGAGCAGGGTCACGGCGTGCCGGAGCAGGGAGCGCCCGGGCAGCCCCCTGCGGGCAAGGGATTTCTTGGCAGCTTCGCTCTTGTTGCGATGGCGCCTGGCGGAGCGGGTTCCGCCCAGGGGCCAGTCGCCTTGCAGCCGCGGCATCTTCTTGGAGAGGAGGCGGCTGCTGCACCTCCGGAGCTTCGTTGCCCGCGCGGGGCGGAGTGCGGCGCAGAGGGACGGACGGCGCGGAAGAGCCCCCTGCGGCGCGGACAAGCTGGGCGACGCGGTCAAGCCATTCTTCGTAGACTTCGTCGACGGGACGGTAGCGCAGGAGCTCATTTGCCGCGAGGAGCGCGGCTCGAGCCTCCAAGGGTGCGCGGAGCGCGCGGGAAGAAGAACCGGCTGGAGCGAGTGATGGAGTGGCGGTGCGGCCGTCTTGCCGCACTGACGGGTGCTGAGACGATGCTTGCTACTCGCCCCCCCCCCCCCCCCCCCCCGCCGGGCCGGTGGCGGCGTTGACGGTGGGCGACAGGGAACAACGAGAACGGCGAGCGATGGCGGCCCGGCGCTCGGCGCGGGCCCGACGAGCGTCAAACATGGATGCGACGGTCGGAGGAGAGTGGAGCGGTGGAAGACGAATTCCGGCGCACCCCTACCTGGCGCGCCAAATGTCGGATTTCGGGTTCTGGCAGACCCTTAAGGTTCGAACACTGGGGTGCGCGCGGAAATCTCACCCTCAACCTCTCCATCTCGATAGGATCTAAACTACTAAAAGAGCTGCACGAAAGACACAAGATTTATACTAGTTCGGGCCACCGATGTGGTGTAATACCCTACTCCAGTGTGTGGTGGATGGATTGCCTCCTGGGGCTGGTGAGTATGAACAATACAAGGAAGAACAGCCTCGCGAGGGTCTGTTCTTGGCTGTGGTGATGAACTGCTATGAAGAGTTCAGTCACCCTCTCTCTCTCTATGCTTTTTCCCTCACTCGTCGTCCTCCCCTTGTTATGTGGGTGGCTGGTCCTATTTATAGAGGCCCTGGTCCTCTCCCCAAATATTGAGCGGGAAGGGATCCAACAATGGCGGGCTAATTTGAAGGGGGACAGCGAGTACATCTATCCTGACAAAAGCAGTCTTCGCCTGCCAAAGGCTCTAGTGATGACGCCACGCTGGGCTCCATGGTGACCTCCGTCTCGTAGTCCTCCTGGCCTTAGTCTCGTTGCACCGAAGTGGACACCTTTGTCTGATGCCCCGGTACTCCGCTGATACGCTTGCTCCCTTTGCACCAAAGAGGAAAGAGGGACGCTGCGCGCGCTGGCACCCGCCTGGTGCCCCGTGTCGTCATGGCTTGCGTCATGGGCACCTCGCGAGGTACCCCGCCTTGAACTCTCCGCCTCCTCACGAGCCAGCCTGATGAGGCTGTGCCTGAGGACGCGCCATGTGGTCCGCCTCACGAGGCTTGGCCCCTCGCGAGGGTCTTGAGCCTCGTGTTGATGAAGATGAGCCGTGATGGGGCCCCACTTGAGCCACGCCGCAGGCCGCAGGCAGGCAATTCTAGGGACCCCCGTTCCCAGAACACCGACACGAAGAACTCAACCTCCCCAGTCTGCCTACCCGCCAATCTCATGGCCTGGCTCGATGAATTGGAAGGAAATGGAACAAGTCATTTTACCCAGGTTCGGGCCACCTTGCGGTGTAAAACCCTACTCCTGCTTTGTGGTGGGTTAGCCTCGAGGTGGGTTGAGGATGAACTAGTACAGAGGAGCAACAACCTCAGGAGGTGTGTTCTTGTGCTCGTGTGAGCTAGTGAGGTTGAGGATGTCCCGAATAATCCATCCTCCTATAAGGTGGTGGCTAGGCTATATTTATAGTGGCCTTGGTCCCCTTCCCTGAAAACAAAGGTAGGATGGGATCCCACAACAGCCAAATTCAAAGGGAGACAATTAGTACATCTTATCCTGACGAAATTTGGTATTCACCTGCAAAGCCTCTGGTCGTGACGTCGTGGTGGGCACGGCGATGACCTCTGTCCTGTCGTCCTAGCAGTCTTGGTCTTGTTGCATGGAAATGGAAACCTTTGGCTGATTCCTCAGGACTCTGCGCCTGTGCTTGCCTCTTTAGCACCAAAGAGGAAACCTGCTATACGGTGTCCGCTAGCACCCTCCTGGCCTTGGTCGTCATGGCTTGCATCATCCAAGCCTCACGAGGTGAGGGCTCGGATAGAAATCTCTACTCCTCAGGAGCCAGCCTATGGAGGGCGCTCCTTCTGGAGGTCTTGGCGTTGTCTGCCTCGCGAGGCTTGGCCCCTCGCGAGGGTCTTGTGTTGTTGATGTTGAAGGTGGGGTGTACCAAGCCATCGATGAAGCCATGCCATGGGCCGTAGGCAGTCAAGTATGGGTACCCTCGTTCCCAGAACACCGACACCAGCCGCTCTCCCTACTCGTGCATCTACGTTCTACTACTGTCTTCCACCCTGAGGTGCACCTATGCCGTCTTCAAGGTGGATTTGTAAGGCATGCATGATCATCCCCGCCAAGCAAGTAAGCGCATGGCAATTTAATTTTTGTTGTGTTCTCTACTATACAAATTATATGTATGGCCAATAATTTGACATGAGCAAGTTGCAGCTGGGATGGTTACCACGCGCCGGAGTACTTCCTTATACTCGTATGTTTCTTGTTTGATGGTTTGAATCCCACTGTTGACAATGAGATACTGACCTGGACAGAGTTGGTGAGTACAAAAAGTCGTGAATGTGTGTGTGCGCACGCACTCGTGCGTGAGAGCGGACATGGATGCAGGAGGACGCCATCCATCTGTAGCCGCATACATTTTGAACAAAATTCGTGCAAACACGGCCGGATTTCATATAAACACGACAGATATCATTACCTTTACATCAAATAAGTTGTGATAGTCCGAAGCTAATGGTAGAATAATATAACTAAACTAAATGGTCACCGTATGATCTCTTTGTCTTCCTCCCACATCCGGCTGAAGAAGAATTGTGCAAGACACCGACCGTCGTCGCCTCAGTGGTGGCCTTCATGGGATACAATCGGCGACGGCCTCCCGTGTTCTACCTCTCCTGGATGGCGGCGGGTGTGGACGTGTTGGCCATCACCTCGTCAACATCCACATAGCCGCGTGACCTCATCAGCATCGGCGGGGGCTTCTTTCTCTGGCCGCGTGGCATGGCTATGCATGCGTTGATGGCAGATGGCGTAGTAGTAGGCACTGGAGGCGCTATACGATGCGGCATCATCGAGGGAAGCGATGATGCCCATGCCGCCGTACTCCCTGCCACACCGGCATGGAGCAACTCGAAACTCCTTCTCGAGCTGGATTGGAGCAGCCAGTTGAGGAACCACGCGCTAGCTTAGGGCGGCAACTAGCCTTGTTGGGCTAAGCGAGGTAGGCGGAGCAGCGAGCTACCTCCCTCGTATCTGCCCTACTCGGCGGGCCACCCAACTGACTTTTATGCTGGAGAATTGCTCTTCATGCTCGTCGGATGCCATCAAAAGAGTGGAGAAAATGGTGGAAGGAGGAGCTTGGTCGGTGTCCCGCTCCTGAACGGACGTGTGGTCGGAGTGGGTTTCTCGGATTCCATGCGGGTTTAAATGTAGGCAGTTGAATGCGGCGAGGAGGGGGTATAGCCGTGAGTGCAGTGGGTAGGGCTCTCGACCAGCACGCCGAGGAGAGGTCGCGTCCGCCCTGACCCCCTTGACCATGGACCTTAACCTTGTACGTCTGGCTTTGAGCACAACATTATCCTTAATGGACCTTGATGGTGTACGTCACCTTGTGTCCAGATTTGAGATGCCACCTGTACCAGATGAATGGCTCCGAGTTCAATCCCTGTGATGCTTTTATGTCCAAATAATTGCCTCATGCAAAAATTCTACTTCATTTTCCTAGCCAACTTCCCTCAGTGAATTTTCAAAGTTTCTGTCAGACAGAAGGCTTTGTGAAGGAAGTGCTATCTAGGTTTATCCAAATGAGTTGAAATTTTGCACACTCCTTAATGTGCTCATATTAGCACACCCCTCCAAATTTCAGCTCCATCCCTTATCTATGTGAGCACAGGAACCAATCTTTGTTTTTGTCTAAATTTTCAGTTAGTGAAGCAAGTTTATTTTATCCTATTCCATTATGGATGAACAAATTTCGGAACCTTCTACTATCCATAAAACCTATCTACACAAATTTTGGGATCAATTCTTCAAGCCAATATTTCTCTAGAATTTTTGCAAGTTTCTGGACAGAGGGGATGTTTGTGAAGCAAGTACCATTTTGGCTTGTCCAATTGGTATGATTTTTTACAGCATCATCACCTGCCCAAATCATCATGATATACCCAATTTCAGCTCAAGTGGCCACACCATTTGAGTGCATCATCTTGATCCATTTTTTGGACCATTTTTGTCGGAGGAATGGGCCACGGGTAGGCCAACCCGAGTCCCATAACCTCTCAAGACATCAGGGCAGGCTGCGCCCCTCAAGACCCCGGGGCGAAGAGCCGCCTCCTGAGGAGTCGACGGCAGGGCGGCCGAGTGCCCGCTCATGGCCGAGTCCCAGGGACGCCTTCCAGAGAAGCCGGCTTTGGGGAGTCGGCCAGCGACTCCAACAAACTATGACCTCATCGAAGGGGACGGGGCAGGGGCGTGGCTACATTGAAGCCCACTCCCCGCCCCTTACCGAGGGCAGGCATGGCTACAGCAAGCTGTACTCGAGAAGATCTCCCTGCGACATGGCACTGTTGCCTGGCCGGCCCTAACATCAGCACCACTATACCGCGCCCTGCGCCCACGATGGCTTGTTTGTACGGCCTGGAGGCAGTGGGGCCCACTGGTCAGCGAGACCTCGGGAGACGGCGGGAAGGCCGCCAGTCGAACCCGTCGGGAGTCGGCCCAGGGGAGTCGGCCGAGCCCTCCCCCGGGGCCCACGCGCCATTAATCAAGATGAGATGGGGAGTGGCCACAGTGATCGCTCGCTAGGCGGCGGGGCTGTTGCCACGACCCCATGACCAAGCCTGCGTCATCAGAAGCACGGCTACAGTAATCAACCGCCGGCAAGACCTACCCGCGGTGGACGCGGTCTGTCGGCTCCATACCGGACCAGTCGGCAGGGCCCACCAGTCGGTGGGCCCCAGCAGTCGGCGGAGAAGTCGGAGGTCGCACGCACTGACGGCTGGGCCCGCACCCAGTCAAATTATGATTGCACCCCTGGGGGTAGGCCTATATAAACCCCCCAGGGCACCCATGCAAAGGGTTGGATCCCAGTAGTTCTAGACCACACTAGATAGAAGGAGAGAGCTAGCCTTGCCCCCTTCGACCACCAGAAACAGCTCGAGGAGCAACCGTGTAAACACTTGGCCTTAGTGATCATGCGGAGACCCCGCAGAGCAGCAATAGGGGTGTTATCTCCCTGGAGAGCCCTAAAGCTGGGTAAGATTCGCCGGCGTGCATGTCTTTGCCTCATCCCGTTTCCAGGCACCGGTGATGTTCTACTCGCCCCCACCATGATAAGCCATCCGTTGGCATATGTCGCACCAAACCCCCGACATTTGGCGCCCACCATGGGGCCTGGTGCACCGCTGTCCGGAGATCTATTCTGGACAGGAACCCTTTTCCTCCATGGCGAGCGTAGCCAGCCAGGCGCGCCAGGCGAAGTCTGCATCGACGCGCTGCGCGGTGTTGAGATCGCTTGCGTGGCCAGCTCCTTGGCCGAACTTGTTGGCGAGGTCCGCCTCTCCAACGAACATGCGTCCGATGCAGGCGCGGGCGGCCCCGAGAACCTCCTCGCGGGCCTCCTCGATCAACTCCACATTTCTGGCGAGCCTGCCTTAGACTTGGAGTCCGTAGGCTCCACCGACCCAATGCTGGTCGACTCCGACACCGCGTCGATCGACGCGTTCCCCACTAACGTGGTGGTCTACGATGAACCTTTCCCCCATGCAGAGAGCGACAGAAGCACCGTCACTTAGGTGCTACTCATCAGTCATGACGAGTTCCCTGGCGGAGGAGCGCCCGACTCCCTCGGCGCGGCGCTGCAAGACCTAACTGCGCCCATTCCGGAAGATGCTGATGCAGAGACGTTGGAAGCGCCGCCTTCAGCTCGTTGAAGGCGCGAAGAAGCTGGCCAGCATGAGACGCTTGTCAGAAGCTTACCAGCGGGAGATGGATCATGCCGTTGGCGGCTCGCCGGCCCCTGCAGGGCCCAGCCGCCTTGGCGCAGTCCAGCAGCGCGGCGTAGCCGTCGCCAGCCTGTTTGGGGCTAGCAGCCCCGTGTACGCCGCGCAACTGGAGAACATCCGAGCCGCCCAGGCAACGGCGGACGAGCTGGACAATTTCGAGGGAGAAGAGCGCCGCCTCATGATGGAGCGAGTCCAGCGGCTCCTCGACGCGGCCTTCGCGCAGAACGAGGCCGGCTGCCGCATGAATGCGCCGCGGCAGCCAAACGATGACCCGCACCGAGATCAAGACATGACGTCTCGGACGCTGACTGGCGGAGCCCGAGGAAGAAAGGACAAGGAGCCGGCTGTCAGCTAAAGTTGGACTCGCATTACCATAGAGCGCGACCGAGATGGCCGCCCGAGAGCAATGGAACGATGGGACGATTGTCCGCCTCCCCCTCCCCGCAAGGACAGGCGAGTCTCCCCGCCGCCTGTTGACCATCCGACTCTCGGTGACCGCCTTGGCCGCCGAGAGGGGGTCGGAGAGAATGACGCCCGCCACCGGATCGACCGACTTCACCGGTCCCTGGCGCTGGAAGAAGAAGATGAGCTGGGTCCGCCTTGTTTCGGGCCCCGCATTCGGGATGAGCCCTTTCCCAGAGGGTTCATGCTCCCAAGAGACACACCCAAGTATACCGGCTCAGTGAAGCCGGAAGACTGGCTAGTCGACTACTCCACGGCTGTCAGCATAGCAAACGGCAACAAGCATGTCGCCATAAAGTACGTTCCGCTCATGCTCCAGGGCACGGCCCGGACATGGCTGAACAGCCTAAAGCCCTGCAGCATCAACAGCTGGGTCGACTTCACCGAAGCATTCGTCCGCAACTTCACCAGCATGTACAAGCGTCCTCCCAAGCCTCGTCAGCTCTCCTTGTGCGTGCAAGGCCCTGACGAGTTGACACGTGACTACCTCACGCGTTGGGATGAGCTCCAGAACTCCTGCGAGGGCGTGCATGAGGTGCAGGCCATCGAGTACTTCACAGCTGGGTGCCGAGAAGGCACCCTCGTCAAGCACAAGCTCCTCTGCAACAAGCCAGAAACCCTCGACGAGTTGTTGATCATAGCGGACAAGTACGCCACGGCCGACACCTCCATGAAGGCGGAAATTCAAATCAGCACAGCTGGCAAAGTGGCTCCTCAAGCTCCAAGAACTCCGGTGGCAGACGCCGGCCGGCGGCAACTGCAGGGCGACAACAAGCGCAAGGCCCCGCAGCCGGCTTCCGGTAGCCGGCAGGTCGCGACCGTTGAAGCCCAGCAGCCAGAAGAGCAACCTCCGCCCAAGCGACAGAAAGGCGGCAAGCAAAACTGGTTGCCAGCCTTCTCCTACGAGCAGACCTTGGATGGACCTTGCAAGTTCCACAGCGGTGCGAAGCCGTTGAATCACACCACCCGGAAGTGCCACTGACTCACCAGGATCACCAAGGGAGACGGCCTCCTGCCACCCCCGCCTGCTGGGCAGCCGCCTCCGCCCCAGCAGCCGGCAGTCAGGCCAGTCGGCGCAGTACAAGACGAATACCCTGAAGAGCACGGAGCCTACGTGGTGTTCACCAGTGTGGCTGATGATCGACGCAGTAGGCGGCTGCAGCGACAAGAGGTGAACGCAGTAGCCTTAGAGACGCCAGAGTTCATGCACTGGTCTAAGAAGCCCATCAGCTGGAGCAGGGCCGACCACCCAGAAGTGATGCCGAGTCCGGGCTCCTACGCCTTGGTCCTGGACGCCACCTTTGCTACGGACAAATGGGCCGCGCGTTTCTCGCGAGTTCTGATAGACGGAGGCAGCAGCATCAATATCATGTACAAGGACACCATGGAGAAGTTAGGAATCAAGCAAAGACAGCTTCAGAACAGTCGGACTGTGTTCCACAGCATTGTACCTGGGCTTTCCTGCTCACCAATCGGCAAGATCCTGATGGACGTCCTCTTTGGGGACAAAGATCACTTCCGAAGAGAGTCTGTTTGGTTTGAGGTGGTGGACCTTGAGAGCCCATACCATGCGCTACTTGGCCGACCCGCCTTGGCCAAGTTCATGGCGGTCCCCCACTACGCCTACCTCAAGACGAAGATGCCTAGTTCCAGGGGAATTCTGACTATGGCCGGCGACTACCGGAAGTCGTCCGCTTGCGCAGCCGAGAGCAGTCGGCTGGACGAGTCCCTGGTGATCCCAGCCGAGAAGCGACTCCTTGAACGAGTTCTGGCGATAGCAGGCAAGCAGCCGAAGATATCGCCCGACCTGAAGAAGTCGGAAGTCAAAGGTTTGTTCAAGCCGGCCAAAGAGACAAAGAAGATACCCTTGGATCCGGAGCACCCAGAGAGGTATGCTGTCATAGGTGCAAACCTCGACAGCAAATAGGAAGGCGAGCTCGTCGATTTCCTCCGTGAGAATCGGGACATCTTCGCATGGTCTCCCAAAGACATGCCATGTGTACCGACGGATTTCGCCGAGCACAAGTTACATGTCCGATCTGATGCAAAGCCGGTCAGGCAGCCCCTGCGCCGCTTATCAGAAGAGAAGAGAAGAGTTGTCGGAGAAGAGATAGCCCGACTCCTAGTAGCCGGCTTCATTATGGAAGTTTTCTTTCCGGAGTGGCTGGCGAATCCGGTCCTGGTACTAAAGAAGAACAAGCAGTGGCGAATGTGTATTGACTACACGAGCCTCAACAAGGCCTGCCCCAAGGACCCATTTGCTCTACCAATAATCGATCAGGTGTTAGACTCCACAGCCGGATGCAAGCTGTTGAGTTTCTTGGATGCATACTCAGGATATCACCAGATCAAGCTGAACCCGGCTGACAGATTGAAGACCGCCTTCATCACGCCATTTGGAGCATTCTGCTACCTCACCATGATGTTCGGCTTGAGGAATGACGGCGCCACCTTTCAGCATTGCATGCAGAAGTGTCTCCTCAGGCAGCTCGGCAGGAACGCCCACGTCTACGTAGATGACGTAGTGGTGAAAATGGAAAAGCGAGGAACACTGTTGGAAGACCTCAAGGAGACCTTTGAGAACCTGCGTCGGTTCCAGATCAAGCTCAACCCCGAGAAGTGTGTCTTTGGATTACCAACCGGCCAGCTGCTAGGTTTGCTGGTCTCTGACGCGGCATAGAATGCAACCCAGTAAAAATCAAGGCCATTGAGAGAATGGAGGTACCCAGCCGACTGCTGGATGTGCAGAGGTTCACCAGCTGTTTAGCGTCCATCAGCCGATTCATTAGTCGGCCGGGCGAGAAAGCTCTCCCCTTATACCAACTCATGAAGAGGACCACTTTTTCGAGTGGAACCATAAGGCGGACGAAGCTTTTCACCAGTTGAAGAAGATGCTGACTACTCCACCCGTCCTGGCGGCTCCGACTCCCAAGGAACCTATGCTCCTGTACATCGCCGCCACCAGCCGAGTAGTCAGCACAGTCATTGTAGTGGAGCGCAAGGAGGAAGGCAAGGCGCTGCCTGTCTAGAGACCGGTATATTACCTGAGCGAGGTACTTTCGACCTCCAAGCAGAACTACCCCCACTACCAGAAGATGTGCTATGGCGTACACTTTGCTGCCAAGAAATTGAAGCCTTACTTTCAAGAGCATCCAATCACGGTGGTTTGCACGGCCCCACTTGCCGAGATCATCGGTAGCCGAGATGCTTCTGGTCGAGTGGCCAAGTGGGCCATAGAGCTGGCTCCTTACACCATCTACTACCAGCCCCGCACCGCTATCAAATCACAGGCACTGGTCGACTTCCTCGTCGACTGGGCCGAGACCCAGTACCTGCCTCTAGCGCCTGACTCCACCCATTGGCGGATGCACTTCGACGGCTCCAAGATGCGCACCGGCTTGGGAGCTGGCGTCGTCCTCACCTCTCCTAAAGGCGACAAGCTCAAATATGCACTGCAAATACATTTTGCCACCTCCAACAACGTTGCTGAGTACCAGGCGCTCATTCACGGGCTCCGGCTTGCCAAAGAACTTGGCATCCGCCGGATCTTATGGTACGGCGACTCGGACTTAGTGGTCCAGCAGTCATTTGGCGACTGGGACGCGAAAGACGCAAACACGGCGAGCTACCATTTCCTCGTGCAGCAACTCAGCGGGTATTCCGAAGGGTGCGAGTTCCTCCACGTGCCAAGAAACGACAACGACCAAGCAGACACCTTGGCGCGAATCGGCTCTACCCGCCAAGCAATACCATCTGGCGTCGCCATTCAAACGCCTCCTCAAGCCGTCTGCCAAGCCTTCACCAGAATCAGACTCCATTTTTGTGCCAGCTCCTCCTGAAGACGGAGGATCCGACTCCAGAGCTCCGGAAGACGGAGCATGGGACTTTGGCGGATGACTCCAAAGCCGCCACTGTCGAGCCTGGCCTGGGGACTGCGGCAGCAGACTCGAAGATTCCAGAACTCGGCCCAAGGACCGCGCCAGTCGGCCTGGGGACTTCATCAACCCAGCAAGCGGCTGTTGACTCCAACCCGCTGCCTCCCAGCCCAGCCGCCCTCGTCCAAGTCGCAGTTCTGGTAATCAAAGAAATAGCAGCACCCTCATGGGCCCAGCCCATCCTCAAATTCCTGGTAAACAAAGAGCTACCAACTGATGAGACCTCAGCTCGGCAAGTACAACGCCGGGCGGCAGCCTATACCATAGTCAACAGAGAGCTGGTTAGGCGCAGTGTCACTGGTGTCTACCAGCGCTGCGTAGAGCCAGAGCAAGGCCAAGCGATTCTCAAAGACATGCACCAAGGCGAATGCGGCCACCATGCGGCTTCAAGAGCACTCGTCGCCAAAGCCTTTCGGCACGGCTTCTTTTGGCCGACTGCCTTGGAAGAGGCCAAGGAGTTGGTCCAAAAATGCAAAGGGTGCCAGAAGTTCAGCTCCAAGCCGCACCAGCCGGCTTCTGCACTCAAGACCATCCCCATTGCATGGCCTTTCGCAGTTTGGGGTCTAGACATGGCGGGACCATTCAAGACAACACGAGGTGGCCTAACTCACCTACTTGTCGCAGTGGACAAGTTCACCAAGTGGGTGGAAGCGAAGCCAATTAAGAAACTGAACGGTCCGACTGCCGTGACCTTCATCACTGATATCACAATTCGGTACAGCATACCACACAGCATCATCACCGACAACGGCACAAATTTTGCCAAAGGCGCCTTGGCCCGTTTCTGCGCAACACAGGGCATCCGACTGGACCTAGCGTCCGTCGCCCACCCGCAGTCAAACAGCCAAGTGGAGCGAGCAAACGGCCTCATCTTGTCCGGCATCAAGCCTCGGTTGATCGAGCCTCTGGAGCGCTTGGCTGGCTGCTGGCTCGACGAGCTGGCAGCCGTCCTCTGGAGTCTGCGCACGACTCCAAACAAGTCAACCGGCTTCACGCCCTTCTTCCTCGTCTACGGTGCCGAAGCCGTCATCCCAACGGACATAGAGTTCGACTCCCCACGAGTCACCATGTACACCAAGGAGGAAGCAGAAGAAGCACGACAAGACGATGTCGATCTGCTGGAAGAGGGCCGGTTGTTGGCACTCAGCCGGTCCAGCATCTACCAGCAGAGCCTGCGCCGATACCACAACAGGAAGGTCTGGCCAAGATCTCTCCAAGAAGGCGACCTTGTGCACCAGCTGATCCAGCAAACAGTCGGCCAGCACAAGCTGTCGGCGCCTTGGGAAGGCCCTTTCATCATCAGCAAAGTATTGGGCAACCATTCCTACTACCTGATCGACACTCAGAAGCCCCGAGCACGCAAGAGGGACGACTCTGGCAAGGAGACAGAGCGGCCATGGAATGCAAATCTCTTCTCGAAGATTTTACAGTTGATGCAGTATGTACCATGCTACCTTTTGTATTAAAGTACCAAGACTTCGGGCCCCCCGAGACGAGCTCGGGGACTGCCCTCTTTTGTCTGTATGATAAAAATTATGCCTACAAGTATGCTACTCTTTGTCATGCCGCTTGGCACCGGGCTTGACAAGTCAGCCCGGGGACTTGCCGCCTTGCACTATGAAATGCTTCCTGCAGTCGGACTAGTAGTGTGTAAACGCCTAAGCCGTCTCCTGCCAGAAGTCGCAGCTCGCAGAGCGACTGTACGGCAGGCAGCAGTAAGGTAGAATGGGCATTCGCATGAAAAATGGCTAAGGACCCAAAGCATAAAACGTAGCTCAAGACGGCTTCCAGCCTTTCTCACAAACCGATTCTCGGGTAGTCGGATTATCGTTTTCTATCCAACTTGCTCAAACAATCTTGAAAACGGCTAAGTACTTGCTTTCCCAAAGTAGCCTGGCACTTGATCCAGCGATAGTCCAAAGAGCGGTTGTCCGATTGGCAAGGCAGGCAACTAAGAGAAAGCGGCAAAGGAAAACAGCCAAAAGAACAATGTGCAAGAAAGGATAGATATAGATATATACATAACATAGGACCTTGGCCGAATTCTCAAGCAGAGGTTCAAAATACACCCCGCGGGTGGAATTGTGCGAATTAACAAGTTCTTCAAAGACTACTGAAGCAGATAAAACAAAAGACACAGCGGCAGCTTAGGAGGCGGCAGACGGATTCGGGGGGTCGGAGGAGGCGCCAGCATCAGGCGTCGGGGCAGTCGGCTGGCTAGTCTCGGCTTGATCGCCTCCGGCAGCAGTCGGGTCGGTCACACACGGCTCGTTGCTGGACGCACGATCGGGCTGAGGCTGGCCGTCTGCACCGTCTTCTGGTGCCTCCACCTCGCCCCCATCCTCCGCCTCATCCTCCTCCTCGACGCTGGAGCCAATCACCTCCGCCGAGTCTTTACCGTAGTCTGGGTTCATCCCAAACCACTCTGGCGGAAACTCCTCGCCGTCTTCACACCGCTCGGGGACGAAGATGCTGGTGTTGGTGTACTCGGCGATCGCCACAGCATGTTTGACGAGGGCGTCTTCCGCAGCCGCCAGCTCCGGCTGGGCCTCCGACCGAAGCATGGCCAACCGGTCTAGATCCAGCCCCGGGTACCACGCCTTGACGAACTCTAAGGCCCGGTGCGCTCGAGCCCGGGCCGAAGAGCCCTTCCAGGCCTCAAGACGACCAGCCGTGACCTCCAGGCAGTTGGCCGTTAGGCTGGGGGTGCGCGGAGCCTGCATATCCGGCCAAAGGGCGGAAATCGCCTGGGCACCGACACGCTGAAGCCGGCGCAACATCCGGTGAGCTGGTCGGAGGCGAGCCTCGATGCTCAAGATGTGCTCATCAAGAGTTCGGGGGGCATCGGCGGCGATCTCTGCGCCTTCCGCCCTCCGGCTTTCATAGTCGGCCTCGATAGCTTGGATAGCGGCCTGCGACTGCCTAGGGAAGAAGTCTGCAAAAGACACGAAGAAACGAAAAAGCAAGTCAAAAACCAGGAGTCGGCACGATCTAAGTCGGCAGCTCGAAGAAATAAAATAAAGAGACTCACCATCAACGATGTCTTCGATCTTGTGGAAGCTGGAGGACAGCAGTGCCTCCTTGTCAGACCAAGAGGAGCGCTCGCCCGTGAACTCGACCAAGAGGGCGGTTTGCGTCTCCTCCGCCTCCCTCTGCGACTTCGCAAGTAGCTCCTTCTGCTCTGCCAACTGAGTGGCCAATAGATCGCGCTTTGTGGCGAGCCTGCTGCACTCCTCCCCTTTGGCAAGCAGGGCGGAGTTGGCTTCGCTCAACTGCTGTTGAAGAGCAGCGTTGGCTCCTGAAGGAAAGGAAGAAAGGCAACAGTCATCAATAAGTAGGTCGCCGGGGAGATCCCGCCTGACTGCTCAGCAGTCGGCCCGAATCTCGGGGACTACAGCCCGCGGGTGTGCTAGCGTGCCCCCGCAGAGAAGAAAAAAGAGGGAAGGACTTACTCCGGCTCTCCGCCAAGTCGGCGGTCCGCTTGCCCAGCTCTTCAACATTACGGTTGAAGGCAGTGACGCGGAGGTTGTGGTAATCCTGCAACAAGCATTTCAGATAAAGTTAGTACCCAGAAGTTCATCAATTGGAGTTCCGGGCCGCCTGCTCAGCAGCCGGCCCGAAACTCGGGGACTACACCCAGTGGGTGCGCTGGCGTGCCCCCACAGAGAGGAACAAGAAAAACAAAGGCCCAAAGAAAAAACATACCCGGACGGCTGCCCGCGATGCTAGGAACGCCTTGGTGCAACTCTGGAGCGCATCGCCCTCAGCGCGGAGCTTCGCCTGGACGTCCAGGAGCGCCCAGTTCAGCGGCCCTGTGCCGCCTCCTCGCACCCACCCAACAAGTGCGGCGCTCATCGCTTCGGCGTCTGGAGCCGCCGAGCTGGCGGTGCCGGCTTCCAGGGGGCGGGGTGCCGAAGTCGCCTTCTCCAGATGACGGCGCGCTAGCTAGCCGACCTGGGGGAGTAGCCTCGCCACGGCCTCTGTCACATCCCTAGTTATGGTATGGTCCTAGGCTTGCTTTGTGCATCATGTTTATATTTCAAATAAAATTGAAATGGGGAAGTTGCAAACCCTAGCACCAAAGCAATTCAAATAGGTTCAAACTAAAAGTGGAATTTCAATGAACCCAAAATGCTTTTCAAAAATGTTCATGGTCTTGGGAAAATGTTGGGAACAACAACCAGAGGTGATGCACATTTTTCCTTCCCATTTTGGATTTTTGAATCAATGCTTAAATATTTAAATTGGAGCTGTTTAAATTATATAAATATTTTTAATAGCTCCAAAAATGTTGGGAATTGGTGAGGGCCTCTAGAATATTATATCTAGATGCCACAATTATTTTCAACATTTATGGAAATGTTTTAACATTTCTTTTAAATACAAAACAAATGTCAGAAAATAGAAAAGAAAACAAAACAGGAGAAAACCTAACTGGGCTTCTTACCTGACTTACCTGGCGCCCCACCACGGCCCAGCAGTGGCCCAGCCCACCAGGGGCAAGGTTGTCTTCAACCTTATGCCCACTGGCAGCCAGTGCACGCAGCCGGCCGCGCCACCTCCTGCTTCGCCGTGTCGAGCTCCCCGATGACCCAATCCCGCGCCTGGAGACGTCTTGAAGCCCCTCTCTCCTCTCCCTCTCTCGTAGCTCACTCTCCCTTCCCCTGCTCTCTCTCTGTAGCATGCCCGAACGGGTCCGTCGCCGCCGTTCGCTGCCACCGTGAGCACCGTGGTCCTCTCGCCCCTTCCCCGTGTCGAAAAGCTCCGTGACGACGCACCGCTCCTCCACGCAGAAGATCCCGAACCCAGGAGCACCGTGGTGACGCCTTCGAGCTCGTCAATCACCTCAGGTGCCGCCGATCACCGCCGGCGATTCGCCGCCGTCCGTGCTTCCCCGAGCTCGCTGACCCTCCCTGCGTGATCCCAGTGAGCTCCCCTTCCTCCTCCCCATAGCCCCGTAGCTCGAGCGCCCCCCTAGCCCTGCCGGCCACCTTGGCCGAGAGCTCGGCTCCGCCGTTCATGGCGCCACCGTGGCCAGGGGCCGAGCCAGCCGCAACGGAGCACGTCACCGTGCTCCTGGTGCCACGAGGGTGCCGCAGAGCCCCTCGGGTGGCCTCCTCGTGCCCCACAGCCGCTCCCGCTTGAAGCCCGTGCTCCGGCCGCCGCCCCGAGCTCCGCTCCGGCGAGCTCCGGCCATCCCCGCCTCCCCCACTTGCTCCATATGACGCGGACGAGCGCTGGCTCCTCGCCAGTGGTCTCCGCCGTCCAAATGGTCGCCGGAGGGCGAAATCCGAGGCCTCCGCCGCGTCTGGCTCGCCGGCGTCAAGCCGCCGGTGGTTTTGACCCCCACGGCCCCGTTGACCTCTCCCTCTCTCTCAGTGACATGCGGGCCCGGCCCTGTTAAGTTCTAATTAGGATTAGATTAACGACTAATTAAACCCTGTTTAGCTAGATGGGTCACTGACGTGTGGGCCCAACCCCATTAACTAAATCAGATTAGGTTATTCTTAAATTAAGATTAACCACAAACACTGACGTGTGGGCCCCACACGTCAGGTTTGACCTGGTCAGCCTGCTGACGCCTCTGTGACGTCATGTGAAGGAAATATGCCCTAGAGGCAATAACAAAAGTTATTATTTATTTCCTTAAATCATGATAAATGTTTATTATTCATGCTAGAATTGTATTAACCGGAAACATAATACATGTGTGAATACATAGACCAACAGAGTGTCACTAGTATGCCTCTACTAGACTAGCTCGTTAATCAAAGATGGTTATGTTTCCTAACCATGAACAAAGAGTTGTTATTTGATTAACGAGGTCACATCATTAGTTGAATGATCTGATTGACATGACCCATTCCATTAGCTTAGCACCCGATCGTTTAGTATGTTGCTATTGCTTTCTTCATGACTTATACATGTTCCTATAACTATGAGATTATGCAACTCCCGTTTACCGGAGGAACACTTTGGGTACTACCAAACGTCACAACGTAACTGGGTGATTATAAAGGAGTACTACAGGTGTCTCCAATGGTAGATGTTGGGTTGGCGTATTTCGAGATTAGGTTTTGTCACTCTGATTGTCGGAGAGGTATCTCTGCGCCCTCTCGGTAATACACATCACATAAGCCTTGCAAGCATAATAACTAAGATGTTAGTTATGAGATGATGTATTACGGAACGAGTAAAGAGACTTGCCGGTAACGAGATTGAACTAGGTATTGGATACCGACGATCGAATCTCGGGCAAGTAACATACCGATGACAAAGGGAACAACGTATGTTGTTATGCGGTCTGACCGATAAAGATCTTCGTAGAATATGTAGGAACCAATATGGGCATCCAGGTCCCGCTATTGGTTATTGACTGGAGACGTGTCTCGGTCATGTCTACATTGTTCTCGAACCGTAGGGTCCGCACGCTTAACGTTACGATGACAGTTATTATGAGTTTATGCATTTTGATGTACCGAAGGTTGTTCGGAGTCCCGGATGAGATCACGGACATGACGAGGAGTCTCGAAAAGGTCGAGACGTAAAGATTGATATATTGGAAGCCTATGTTTGGGCACCGGAAGCGTTCCGGGTGAAATCGGGATTTTTCCGGATTACCGGGAGGGTTACCGGAACCCCCCCGGGAGGTAAATGGGCCTATTGGGCCTTAGTGGAAAAGAGAGAAGAGGCAGCCCACACCTGGCCGGCGCCCCCCACCTTTCCCAAGTCCTAATAAGACTAGGAGAGGTGGGCCGGCCCCCTCTTTCTCCTTCTTCCCCAAGAATCCTAGTTGGAATAGGATTGGGGGGAAGGAGTCCTACTCCCGGTGGGAGTAGGACTCCTCCCTGCGCCTCCCTCCTAGCCGGCCGAACCCCCTGCCCCTGGCCTTTATATACGGGGGCAGGGGGCACCACAAGACACACAAGTTAATCGTTCCTTAGCCGTGTGCGGTGCCCCCTGCCACCAAATTCCACCTCGATCATACCGTTACAGTGCTTAGGCGAAGCCCTGCGTCGGTAGTACATCAAGATCGTCACCACGCCGTCGTGCTGACGGAACTCTTCCTCGACGCTTTGCTGGATCGGAGCCCGAGGAACGTCATCGAGCTGAACGTGTGCTAAGAACTCGGAGGTGCCGGAGTAACGGTGCTTGGATCGGTCGGATCGGGAAGAAGACGTACGACTACTTCCTCTACGTTGTGTGATCGCTTCCGCAGTCGGTCTGCGTTGGTACGTAGACAACACTCTCCCCTCTCGTTGCTGTGCATCACCATGATCTTGCGTGTGCGTAGGAAATTTTTTGAAATTACTGCGTTCCCCAACAGTGGCATCCGAGCCTAGGTTTTTATGGTTTGATGTTATTTGCACGAGTAGAACACAAGTGAGTTGTGGGCGATACAAGTCATACTGCCTACCAGCATGTCATACTTTGGTTCGGCGGTATTGTTGGACGAGACGATCCGGACCAACCTTACGCGTACTCTTACGCGAGACCGGTTCCCTCGACGTGCTATGCACACAGATGGCTAGCGGAAGACTGTCTCTCCAACTTTAGTTGAACCAAGTGTGACTACGCCCGGTCCTTGAGAAGGTTAAAACGGAGTCTATTTGACGAACTATCGTTGTGGTTTTGATGCGTAGGTGAGATGAGTTCTTACTTAAGCCCGTAGCAGCCACGTAAAACTTGCAACAACAAAGTAGAGGACGTCTAACTTGTTTTTGCAGGGCATGTTGTGATGTGATATGGTCAAGGCATGATGCTGATTTTATTGTATGAGATGATCATGTTTTGTAACCGAGTTATCGGCAACTGGCAGGAGCCATATGGTTGTCGCTTTATTGTATGCAATGCAATCGCGATGTAATGCTTTACTAGATTACTAAACGGTAGTAATAGTCTTGGAAGCATAAGATTGGCGAGACGACAACGTTGCTGCGATGGAGATCAAGGTGGCGCGCCGGTGACGATGGTGATCATGACGATGCTTCGGAGATGGAGATCACAAAGCACAAGATGATGATGGCCATATCATATCACTTATATTGATTGCATGTGATGTTTATCCTTTTATGCATCTTATCTTGCTTTGATTGACGGTAGCATTATAAGATGATCTCTCACTAAATTATCAAGAAGTGTTCTCCCTGAGTATGCACCGTTGCAAAAGTTCTTCGTGCTGAGACACCACGTGATGATCGGGTGTGATAGGCTCTACATTCAAATACAACGGGTGCAAAACAGTTGCACACGCGGAATACTCAGGTTATACTTGACGAGCCAAGCATATACAGATATGGCCTCGGAACACGGAGACCGAAAGGTCGAGCGTGAATCATATAGTAGATATGATCAACATATTGATGTTCACCATTGAAAACTACTCCATCTCACGTGATGATCGGTTATGGTTTAGTTGATTTGGATCACGTGATCACTTAGAAGATTAGAGGGATGTCTATCTAAGTGGGAGTTCTTAAGTAAAATTAACTGAACTTAAAAATTATCATGAACTTAGTACCTGATAGTATCTTGCTTGTTTATGTTGATTGTAGATAGATGGCTCGTGCTGTTGTTCCATTGAATTTTAATACGTTCCTTGAGAAAGCTAAGTTGAAAGATGATGGTAGCAATTACACGGACTGGGTCCGTAACCTGAGGATTATCCTCATTGCTGCACAGAAGAATTACGTCCTGGAAGCACCGCTGAGTGCCAGGCCTGCTGCAAGAGCAACACCAGAAGTTATGAACGTCTGGCAGAGCAAAGCTGATGACTACTCAATAGTTCAGTGTGCCATGCTTTAAGGCTTAGAACTGGGACTTCAACGACGTTTTGAACGTCATGGAGCATATGAGATGTTCCAGGAGTTGAAGTTAATATTTCAAGCAAATGCCCGGATTGAGAGATATGAAGTCTCCAATAAGTTCTATAGCTGCAAGATGGAGGAGAACAGTTCTGTCAGTGAGCATATACTCAAAATGTCTGGGTATAATAATCACTTGATTCAATTGGGAGTTACACTTCCGGATGATTGCGTCATTGACAGAATTCTCCAATCACTGCCACCAAGCTACAAGAGCTTTGTGATGAACTATAATATGCAAGGGATGAACAAGACTATTCCCGAGCTCTTCGCTATGCTGAAAGCTGCGGAGGTAGAAATCAAGAAGGAGCATAAGTGTTGATGGTTAAAAAAACCACTAGTTTCAAGAAAAAGGGCAAAGGGAAGAAGAAAGGGAACTTCAAGAAGAACGGCAAGCAAGTTGCTGCTCAAGAGAAGAAACCCAAGTCTGGACCTAAGCCTGAAACTGAGTGCTTCTACTGCAAGCAGACTGGTCACTAGAAGCGGAACTGCCCCAAGTATTTGGCGGATAAGAAGGATGGCAAGGTGAACAAAGGTATATGTGATATACATGTGTACCTTACTAATGCTCGCAGTAGCACCTGGGTATTTGATACTGGTTCTGTTGCTAATATTTGCAACTCGAAACAGGGACTACAGAATAAGCGGACACTAGCAAAGGACGAGGTGACGATGCGCGTGGGAAACGGTTCCAAAGTCGATGTGATCGCAGTCGGCACGCTACCTCTACATCTACCTTCGGGATTAATATTAGACCTAAATAATTGTTATTTGGTGCCAGCGTTGAGCATGAACATTATATCTGGATCTTGTTTGATGCGAGACGGTTATTCATTTAAATCAGAGAATAATGGTTGTTCTATTTATATGAGTAATATCTTTTATGGTCATGCACCCTTGAAAAGTGGTCTATTCTTATTGAATCTCGATAGTAGTAATACACATATTCATAATGTTGAAGCCAAAAGATGCAGAGTTGATAATCATAGTGCAACTTATTTGTGGCACTGCCGTTTAGGTCATATCGGTGTAAAGCGCATGAAGAAACTCCATGCTGATGGGCTTTTGGAACCACTTGATTATGAATCACTTGGTACTTGCGAACCGTGCCTCATGGGCAAGATGACTAAAACACCGTTCTCCGGTACTATGGAGAGAGCAACAGATTTACTGGAAATCATACATACCGATGTATGTGGTCCGATGAATATTGAGGCTCGTGGCGGATATCATTATTTTCTCACCTTCACAGATGATTTAAGCAGATATGGGTATATCTACTTAATGAAACATAAGTCTGAAACATTTGAAAAGTTCAAAGAATTTCAGAGTGAAGTTGAAAATCATCGTAACAAGAAAATAAAATTTCTACGATCTGATCGTGGAGGAGAATATTTGAGTTACGAGTTTGGTGTACATTTGAAAAATTGTGGAATAGTTTCGCAACTCACGCCACCCGGAACACCACAACGTAATGGTGTGTCCGAACGTCGTAATCGTACTTTACTAGATATGGTGCGATCTATGATGTATCTTACTGATTTACCGCTATCATTTTGGGGTTATGCTTTAGAGACGGCCGCATTCACGTTAAATAGGGCACCATCTAAATCCGTTGAGACGACGCCTTATGAACTATGGTTTGGCAAGAAACCAAAGTTGTCGTTTCTTAAAATTTGGGGTTGCGATGCTTATGTGAAAAAGCTTCAACCTGATAAGCTCGAACCCAAATCGGAGAAGTGTGTCTTCATAGGATATCCAAAGGAAACTATTGGATACACCTTCTATCACAGATCCGAAGGCAAGATTTTTGTTGCTAAATTCGGAAACTTTCTTGAGAAGGAGTTTCTCTCGAAAGAAGTGAGTGGGAGGAAAGTAGAACTTGACGAGGTAACTGTACCTACTCCGTTATTGGGAAATAGTACATCACAGAAAACTGTTTCTGTGAGACCTACACCAATAAGAGAGGAAGTTAATGATGATGATCATGAAACTTTAGATCAAGATACTACTGTACCTCGTAGATCAACCAGAGTAAGATCCGCACCAGAGTGGTACGGTAATCCTGTTCTGGAAGTCATGCTACTAGATCATGATGAACCTACGAACTATGAAGAAGCGATGGTGAGCCCAGATTCCGCAAAGTGGCTTGAAGCCATGAAATCTGAGATGGGATCCATGTATGAGAACAAAGTATGGACTTTGGTTGACTTGCCCGATGATCGGCAAGCAATTGAGAATAAATGGATCTTTAAGAAAAAGACTGACGCTGATGGTAATGTTACTGTCTACAAAGCTCGACTTGTCGCAAAAGGTTTTCGACAAGTTCAAGGAGTTGACTACGATGAGACTTTCTCACCCGTAGCGATGCTTAAGTCTGTCAGAATCATGTTAGCAATTGCCGCATTTTATGATTATGAAATTTGGCAAATGGATGTAAAAACCGCATTCCTAAATGGATTTCTGGAAGAAGAGTTGTATATGATGCAACCAGAAGGTTTTGTCGATCCAAAGGGAGCTAACAAAGTGTGCAAACTCCAGCGATCCATCTATGGACTGGTGCAAGCATCTCGGAGTTGGAATAAACGCTTTGATAGTGTGATCAAAGCATTTGGGTTTATACAGACTTTTGGAGAAGCCTGTATTTACAAGAAAGTGAGTGGGAGCTCTGTAGCATTTCTGATATTATATGTGGACGACATATTACTCATTGGAAATGATATAGAATTTCTGGATAGCATAAAGGGATACTTGAATAAAAGTTTTTCGATGAAAGACCTTGGGGAAGCTGCTTACATATTAGGCATAAAGATCTATAGAGATAGATCAAAACGCTTAATTGGGCTTTCACAAAGCACATACCTTGACAAGATTTTGAAGAAGTTCAAAATGGATCAAGCAAAGAAAGGGTTCTTGCCTGTATTGCAAGGTGTGAAGTTGAGTCAGACTCAATGCCCGACCACTGCAGAAGATAGAGAGAAAATGAAAGATGTTCCCTATGCTTCAGCCATAGGCTCTATCATGTATGCAATGCTGTGTACCAGACCTGATGTGTGCCTTGCTATAAGTTTAGCAGGGAGGTACCAAAGTAATCCAGGGGTGGATCACTGGACAGCGGTCAAGAACATCCTGAAATACCTGAAAAGGACTAAGGATATGTTTCTCATATATGGAGGTGACAAAGAGCTCACCGTAAGAGGTTACGTTGATGCAAGCTTTGACACTGATCCGGACGATTCTAAATCGCAAACCGGATACGTGTTTACTTTAAACGGTGGAGCTGTCAGTTGGTGCAGTTCTAAACAAAGCGTCGTAGCGGGATCTACATGTGAAGCGGAGTACATAGCTGCTTCGGAAGCAGCGAACGAAGGAGTCTGGATGAAGGAGTTCATATCCGATCTAGGTGTCATACCTAGTGCATCGGGTCCAATGAAAATCTTCTGTGACAATACTGGTGCAATTGCCTTGGCAAAGGAATCCAGATTTCACAAAAGAACCAAACACATCAAGAGACGCTTCAACTCCATCCGGGATTTAGTCCAGGTGGGAGACATAGAGATTTGCAAGATACATACGGATCTGAATGTTGCAGACCCGTTGACTAAGCCTCTTCCACGAGCAAAACATGATCAGCACCAAGACTCCATGGGTGTAAGAATCATTAATGTGTAATCTAGATTATTGACTCTAGTGCAAG
This sequence comes from Triticum monococcum, assembly GCA_034509565.1. Taxonomy (NCBI): domain Eukaryota; kingdom Viridiplantae; phylum Streptophyta; class Magnoliopsida; order Poales; family Poaceae; genus Triticum; species Triticum monococcum. Next base: position 394,665,266 of record CM067845.1, on the reverse strand, counting down.
TGGGAGACTGAAGGAAATATGCCCTAGAGGCAATAACAAAAGTTATTATTTATTTCCTTAAATCATGATAAATGTTTATTATTCATGCTAGAATTGTATTAACCGGAAACATAATACATGTGTGAATACATAGACCAACAGAGTGTCACTAGTATGCCTCTACTAGACTAGCTCGTTAATCAAAGATGGTTATGTTTCCTAACCATGAACAAAGATTTGTTATTTGATTAACGAGGTCACATCATTAGTTGAATGATCTGATTGACATGACCCATTCCATTAGCTTAGCACCCGATCGTTTAGTATGTTGCTATTGCTTTCTTCATGACTTATACATGTTCCTATAACTATGAGATTATGCAACTCCCGTTTACCGGAGGAACACTTTGGGTACTACCAAACGTCACAACGTAACTGGGTGATTATAAAGGAGTACTACAGGTGTCTCCAATGGTAGATGTTGGGTTGGCGTATTTCGAGATTAGGTTTTGTCACTCTGATTGTCGGAGAGGTATCTCTGGGCCCTCTCGGTAATACACATCACATAAGCCTTGCAAGCATAATAACTAAGATGTTAGTTATGAGATGATGTATTACGGAACGAGTAAAGAGACTTGCCGGTAACGAGATTGAACTAGGTATTGGATACCGACGATCGAATCTCGGGCAAGTAACATACCGATGACAAAGGGAACAACGTATGTTGTTATGCGGTCTGACCGATAAAGATCTTCGTAGAATATGTAGGAACCAATATGGGCATCCAGGTCCCGCTATTGGTTATTGACTGGAGACGTGTCTCGGTCATGTCTACATTGTTCTCGAACCGTAGGGTCCGCACGCTTAACGTTACGATGACAGTTATTATGAGTTTATGCATTTTGATGTACCGAAGGTTGTTCGGAGTCCCGGATGAGATCACGGACATGACGAGGAGTCTCGAAAAGGTCGAGACGTAAAGATTGATATATTGGAAGCCTATGTTTGGGCACCGGAAGCGTTCCGGGTGAAATCGGGATTTTTCCGGATTACCGGGAGGGTTACCGGAACCCCCCCGGGAGGTAAATGGGCCTATTGGGCCTTAGTGGAAAAGAGAGAAGAGGCAGCCCACACCTGGCCGGCGCCCCCCACCTTTCCCAAGTCCTAATAAGACTAGGAGAGGTGGGCCGGCCCCCTCTTTCTCCTTCTTCCCCAAGAATCCTAGTTGGAATAGGATTGGGGGGAAGGAGTCCTACTCCCGGTGGGAGTAGGACTCCTCCCTGCGCCTCCCTCCTAGCCGGCCGAACCCCCTGCCCCTGGCCTTTATATACGGGGGCAGGGGGCACCACAAGACACACAAGTTAATCGTTCCTTAGCCGTGTGCGGTGCCCCCTGCCACCAAATTCCACCTCGATCATACCGTTACAGTGCTTAGGCGAAGCCCTGCGTCGGTAGTACATCAAGATCGTCACCACGCCGTCGTGCTGACGGAACTCTTCCTCGACGCTTTGCTGGATCGGAGCCCGAGGAACGTCATCGAGCTGAACGTGTGCTAAGAACTCGGAGGTGCCGGAGTAACGGTGCTTGGATCGGTTGGATCGGGAAGAAGACATACGACTACTTCCTCTACGTTGTGTGATCGCTTCCGCAGTCGGTCTGCGTTGGTACGTAGACAACACTCTCCCCTCTCGTTGCTGTGCATCACCATGATCTTGCGTGTGCGTAGGAAAATTTTTGAAATTACTGCGTTCCCCAACATCATGCTGATGCAGTATTTGTTTTCTGGATTTTAAATAATTCAGAGAATTTCAGAAAATAGTTAAAACTTCAAAAATTCATAGTAATTCAACCGTATCTCCAAATCAAATAAATTATATATGAAAAATTATCAGAAAAATTCAAGGAATCCATTTATGCCAGTTTCATGCATGAAAAACCAACTTATACCTATTGTATAAGTGAAAACGTAATAATGGCATGTTATATATCTAAATTAGGGTTTGCATATGAACCCTTGGTTCATATGGACTTCAACCAAATTGATGCTAGATGCATTAGGGCAAATCATAGCATTTTTGAATGTCATCTTCATGCATCATATTGTTGCATATGGTTGTTTATTGATTGCCGGCACCGTTCCCTCTCGATAGGTTCTACTCCGGAAGGCGTCCCGAGTACCTGTCTGAGGAGCAGTGCTTCTTCGTGGATCTATCAGGCAAGCAAACCCCCTTGAGCATCCCGATAAAATCCCACTCTCTCGCTCCTGCTCCTTTTACTGCATTAGGACAACAACGATTCAAACTGCTACTTTCTGTTGCGGTAGCTGAACCCATTCCTCTGCATGACCTGTCATTGCAACAGTAAATAGTTGAAACCCACTAGCATGAGTAGGAGTTGCTTGAGCCTTGATGTGCCTGCTCATCCATGCTTGTTTTCTTTATGCCAGCTATGCTTAGAGTTGTGTCAGGTCTGATTCATCGGGAATGAATCGGAGTGGTGAACATGTCCTACCGGTAAAGGCTAAGTGTGTGAACACGTTTTGGTAAGGGTAGCGATGAGAGGCCATGTAGGAGTACATGGTGGGTTGTCTCATTGGAACCGTCCGTAAGCACTGAGTTCTGTGTATGTTATCCAAGTCCAGTTACTACCACACATTGGGTTTCGGTTATCCGGCCCCTCTCGGCTTATTAACCCACTTGATCTCTGTCCAGGAGTTGCAACTAGTTTCTGGCGTTTGTAGGTAGTGCTACTTGTCTACCAGGTGGTGTCCGACGGGACGGGCGTGGGACAGACTAGGCACTGTGGCACGGTGTACCAAGTGGCACCCGGGTGGTGGGCTTGGGAACCCTACACACATCGTTTGGGGCCGTGAGCGACACCCCGGCCGGATCTCCTTGCGGATGGAACCCGAATAGGCGATAAACCTGGACGAGAGACTTGTGTGGTTAGTCAGGTCGTGGCCGACACCCTTGCCCGGCTTCCGCTTGAAGGTTGCCGAGGTACATGACGTGTGCGGGGCTATAAGTGGCGAGAGCGTGTGTGAAGAAGTACACCCCTGCAGGGTCATTATTATCTATTCGAATAGCCGTTTTCCTCGGATATGGAAACTTGGAGGACTTATATAGTACATAGACAATTAGAAGTGGATACTCTAAAATACGCAAGATAAGCGTGAGTGCTATGGATGGCCTTCTCGTAATGAGACGGGAACGGATCCATAGTGGAGTATTGATATGGTGAAGTTGTGGACTCGTGTGCGTCTTCTCACCTCAAAGAAGTTTCTATTACCCGTAGTATAGATTAGCCATTGAGTCAAAGCTGGCTTGCTGCTGTTAAACTCCACCACTCAGACATGTAATGCTTCCGCTGGTTGCTTGTATGCTCTGAATGATGGGTCATGTGACCCCTGTTTGTATTTATGCTATGTGGCTCTTCTGGGCCCTTATCTATATGAGTTTGAGTTATGTTGTGATGCCATGATGTACCGCACATACATGCATGTTATGCGTACGTGTAACGTGTATTGCTATGTGTGGGATTCGACAATCTAGTTGTTTATCCTTCACAGCCTTTCTTATGGGGAAATGTAGTCTAGTGTTCCTCGAGCCATAGTAGTCCGCTACAGCCCGGTTCACCGGAGTCCTGCTAGCCCAGTACTACTGTTCAGGACACTTGACTGGCCGGCATGTGTTTCACTTCGTCCCTATGTATGTCCCTTCGGGGAAATGTCACATGGTGATCTCCGGAGCCCTGCCTAGCCTGCTACAGCCCGGGATCCCCGGAGTCCTGTTAGCCCAGTGCTACAGCCCGGAATCACTCGTTGATGACCGACATGTTCGATGCGATTCATGTATGCCTGTCTCCATAGGTCCGTGCCGCTTTGGGTTCACGACTAGCGATGTCGGCCCGGGTTCTTTGTCATATGGATGCTAGCGACACTATCATATACGTGAGCCAAAATGCGCAAACGGTCCCGGGCCAGGTAAGGTGGCACCCGTGGGGATACCGTGTGTGAGGCCGCAAAGTGATATGAAGTGTTACATGCTAGATCAGTGTGACATGGGATCGGTGTCCCGACAGACTTGGTATCAGAGCCTGACTGCCTGTAGGATTACCAAGCCAAACTGGTCGAAGTTGAGTCTAGAAATGCTTTAGTTACATAAGGGAATTGATTGTGGAAGGGAACGTAAGGCTCCTTTTACTTCTTTACCTCATGTCATTCTTTCTGAGTCAGCCTCTTCTTTTCTACGAGGGTTAAGGCCTAGGCTTCTCCTCTATCTCTCAGGATGACGTGTTACTAAACCGTAAAGTCTTAGGATTGTTGGGTTGTGTCTCAATACGGTTCTACTACTTCTGTGTGTCCTTATGATGATGATTGATTATGCTATTCCTTTGATGAATGTCTCAAAAATCCTTTTGAGCATTTACAGCTGTTATGCTGCCAAAATTGTCCCAAGATTTCAAGACTTTCCAATGCTTTTGCATTACTTTCCGCATCCCTAGGTCGATGCTAATTCCATCCTTGTTTCCTTGGTTTCTGTGTCAGGATGTCGTCTGCTAACCGAGCTCCAGTTGCTCATAGCAAGAACCATGGAGATGGTAGGGACGAGGATCCTCCTGACCAACCTTTGGTGGCAGAGTTCTTGTTAGCATCCGAGAGGAACAAGCGTGAGACTAACCGCTTGCTGGCACAGATTGAGCAGAACACCGCACATCAGCGTAAGAAGTTGGTTTCCATCACCGACTTCATTGGTCTGAAACCACCCACCTTCCATCATTCCATTGAGCCACTCGATGCGGATGACTGGCTCCGAAGCATCACTCACAAGTTGCATTCTGTGAACGTCGTCGAAAGTGACAAGGTCACCTATGCTACTTATCACTTGGAAGGACCTGCTAGTATTTGGTGGCAGAGCTTTGAAGCTATGCTTCCAGCTGGTCAGATTCCTACATGGAGAGATTTCACCGAGGCTTTTCGTGAGCACCACATTCCTCAGGCTCTCTTTGACCGCAAGAGGGAAGAGTTATGTAATTTTACCCAGGGTAAGCTGCCTGTTGATGCTTACAGTAGGGAGTTTGGAAACCTCGCCCGCTATGCTACAGAAGAAGTGTCCACGGACGCTAAGAAGCAGGCTAGGTTCCGGAAGGGTCTCCACCCTAAGTTGCGTCGTGATCTCCACCTGCATCATTGTGATACTTTCCAGGCTCTTGTGAACAAGGCCATTAATGCAGAGACAGCTCAACTCACTTACGAGGAGTCTCGTAAGCACAACCGTGATCTGGGTTCTTCCTCCCGCTCTGGCTCTCAGAAGCGACGGATTTGGATTCCGGACTCGGCTCTTCCACCTCGATATGCACCGAGGCCATCCTATGTGGCGCCTCACCCAACCCAGCAACATGCTCCACTCAGGCCTACTAGTGGACCACTTGCCAACGTAGGTCCACGTCCTACCTCAGGAACTTGCTTTACCTGCGGAGAACCAGGACACTATGCACGTGACTGCCCTCAGTCCAGCTATGCTCCACCCCAGTCTGAGAGGTCTGCTGGCCATGAAAAGCCATCAGTCAAGATGATCAGTACCAAGCCAGCCTCCATTGAACGAGCATGTGTGCACCATGTCTCCGTTTCAGAAGTTCAAGATGATCCCGATGTCGTACTGGGTACACTTCTTGTCAATTGTCACCCAGCTTCAGTTCTGTTTGATACCGGAGCATCCCACTCCTTCATATCTGAAGGTTATGCTCGGATGCACGACATGTCATTTTGTGATATGCCAACTCCATTAATAATCCAGACTCCTGGTTCCAAATGGCAAACCTCCAAGGTAAGCCATGGTAATGAAATCCTTGTTGATAGACTGGTTTTCCTTGCCTCTTTGATATCTCTCAAGTCCTCAGATATTAACATCATCTTGGGTATGGACTGGATGACAGCTCATCATGCCAAGATCGATTGTTACACCAGATCTGTTCAACTTACACACCCATCTGGCAAAATAGTCACTATCTCCACTAGAGTTGCAAGGCGTCAACTCTATTCTCTTAATGCCAGCCCTCTTCCAGACCTTGAAGATATTCCGGTAGTCCGTGACTTCCCGGATGTCTTTCCAGAAGAACTGCCAGGTGTCCCACCTGACAGAGATGTAGAGTTTGTCATAGAACTTATCCCAGGAACTGTTCCAATCTCTAGAAGACCATACAAGATGGCACCTTTGGAGCTAGCCGAGCTTAAGCAACAACTCGATGAATCCTTGCAAAAGGGTTTCATCCGTCCTAGTTCTTCTCCCTGGGCTTGCCCCGTTCTCTTCGTCAAGAAGAAGGATGGTACGGACCGGATGGTTGTAGATTATCGTCCCGTTAATTTGGTCACGATAAAGAACAAGTATCCGCTCCCCAGGATCAACGACCTGTATGATCAGCTCGCTGGATCCTCAGTCTTTTCCAAGATGGATTTGAGGTTAGGCTACCACCAAATCAAGATCAGAAACGGGGACATCCCCAAAACGGCCTTTGTCACTCGTTATGGTCAATACGAGTACACCGTGATGTCTTTCGGCCTAACCAATGCTCCAGCTACTTTCTCCCGCTTGATGAACTCGGTATTTATGGAGTACTTAGATAAGTTCATCATGGTTTATCTCGATGATATTCTTATTTACTCGAAGAACGAGGAAGAGCATGCCGAACATCTTAGGCTTGTGTTAGAAAAACTCAGAGAGCATCGCCTTTATGCCAAGTTCTCCAAGTGTGAATTTTGGTTGCCAGAAGTAACCTATATAGGCCACGTGATCTCCGGTAAGGGCATTGCTGTAAATCCCGAGAGAGTCAAAGCCGTTCTCGATTGGACTCCACCCGAAACAGTTAAGCAAGTTAGGAGTTTCCTCGGTCTAGCCAGTTATTGTCGCCGCTTCGTTGAAAACTTCTCCAAAGTAGCCAAACCCCTCACGGAGCTTCTCAAGAAAGATAAAAAGTTTGAGTGGACCCCACAGTGTGAGCACAGTTTTCAGGAACTGAAAAGACGCCTGACTTCTGCGCCCATACTCGTGCCACCGGATTTCACTAAAGACTTTGTTATCTATTGCGATGCTTCGCGTCAAGGACTAGGTTGCATTCTTATGCAGGATCGTCATGTGATTGCCTATGCATCTCGACAGTTGCATCCACATGAGGAAAATTATCCTACACATGATCTGGAGCTTGCAGCCGTAGTCTATGCACTTAAGACCTGGCGGCATTACCTTCTTGGTAACCGTTGCGAAATCTACACCGATCATCAGAGTCTCAAGTATATCTTCACCCAACCGGATCTGAATCTTAGACAGAGACGTTGGTTGGAGTTGATCTCGGATTACGACTTAGGAATCACCTACACCCCAGGCAAAGCCAATGTCATGGCTGATGCTTTAAGTTGTAAATCCTATTGCAACAACCTCATGCTGCAACATTGTCAACCGCCCCTCCATGAGGAATTCTGTAAGCTTAACCTTCACATAGCTCCTCATGGTTTCCTTTCTACCTTGGTGGCGAAACCTACCCTTACGAATCAGATCATAGAGGCTCAGAAGCATGATACGGGAATCTCCCGGATCAAGAAGAATATTTCCAAGGGAGTTGCTGGTTGTTTCTCCATGGATGAACGAGGTGTTGTTTACTTTGGTAACCGTTTGGTGGTTCCCAAATGTCAACAGATGCAGCAACTAATCCTTAAGGAGGCCCATGAATCCCCTCTCACGATTCATCCCGGTAGTACAAAGATGTATCAGGACCTAGGCCAGAGGTTCTGGTGGACTAGGATGAAAAGAGAAATCGCTCAGTATATTGCCAACTGTGACGTTTGTCGTCGCGTTAAGGCAGAGCATCAAAGACCTGCTGGCACCCTTCAACCTTTAGCTATTCCCGAGTGGAAATGGGACAAAGTTGGTATGGACTTCATCACCGGCTTTCCCAGGACCAAGAAAGGAAATAATCCTATCTTCGTAGTCATTGATCGTCTTTCCAAAGTGGCTCACTTCCTACCTGTTCGAGAGAGTATCACTGCTAGTCAGCTCGCTGACTTATATATCTCCCGAATAGTGTCACTCCATGGTGTTCCACTAGAGATCAATTCAGACCGTGGCAGTCTTTTCACCTCTCATTTCTGGGAAAGTTTCCAAACTGCCATGGGCACCCATCTTTCTTTCAGTACCGCTTTCCACCCTCAATCAAGTGGTCAGGTGGAAAGGGTCAACCAAATTCTCGAAGACATGCTTAGAGCTTGCGTTATCTCATTCGGTATGGATTGGGAGAAATGTCTTCCGTTTGCCGAGTTTGCTTATAACAACAGCTACCAATCCAGTCTTAAGAAGGCACCCTTCGAGATCCTGTATGGACGAAGATGTCGAACACCTTTGAACTGGTCAGAAACCGGCGAAAGACAATTCTTTGGACCGGATATGATCCAGGAGGCCGAAGAGCAAGTTCGCATCATTCGTGAGAATTTGAAAACAGCCCAATCTCGTCAAAAGAGCCAGTATGACCGTCGTCATAAGGAAGTGGCTTATGAAGTTGGCGACAAGGCTTACCTTCGGGTTACCCCTTTGAAGGGTACCCATCGTTTCGGTATCAAGGGCAAGTTGGCTCCTCGTTACATCGGTCCTTTTCGCATTCTCGCTAAACAAGGAGAGGTTGCCTACCAGTTGGAACTACCCCCACATCTTTCTCAAGTTCATGATGTTTTCCACGTCTCTCAACTCAGGCGTTGCTTCTCGGATCCCATCCGCAGAGTGGACCACGAAACGCTTGATCTCCAAGATAACCTCACTTATCGAGAGTACCCCATTCACATTCTGGATCAAGCAGAGCGTGTCACTCGACGTCATAACATCAAGTTTCTCAAGGTTCAGTGGTCTCATCATTCCGAGAGAGAAGCCACTTGGGAGCGTGAAGATCGTCTTCGACTTGAGTACCCCGCTTTCTTCCCGCCGACTCCTGAATCTCGGGACGAGATTTCTTCGAGTGGGGGCGAGTTGTCACATCCCTAGTTATGGTATGGTCCTAGGCTTGCTTTGTGCATCATGTTTATATTTCAAATAAAATTGAAATGGGGAAGTTGCAAACCCTAGCACCAAAGAAATTCAAATAGGTTCAAACTAAAAGTGGAATTTCAATGAACCCAAAATGCTTTTCAAAAATGTTCATGGTCTTGGGAAAATGTTGGGAACAACAACCAGAGGTGATGCACATTTTTCCTTCCCATTTTGGATTTTTGAATCAATGCTTAAATATTTAAATTGGAGCTGTTTAAATTATATAAATATTTTTAATAGCGCCAAAAATGTTGGGAATTGGTGAGGGCCTCTAGAATATTATATCTAGATGCCACAATTATTTTCAACATTTATGGAAATGTTTTAACATTTCTTTTAAATACAAAACAAATGTCAGAAAATAGAAAAGAAAACAAAACAGGAGAAAACCTAACTAGGCTTCTTACCTGACTTACCTGGCGCCCCACCACGGCCCAGCAGTGGCCCAGCCCACCAGGGGCAAGGTTGTCTTCAACCTTATGCCCACTGGCAGCCAGCGCACGCAGCCGGCCGCGCCACCTCCTGCTTCGCTGTGTCGAGCTCCCCGATGACCCAATCCCGCGCCTGGAGACGTCTTGAAGCCCCTCTCTCCTCTCCCTCTCTCACAGCTCACTCTCCCTTCCCCTGCTCTCTCTCTCTCTCTGTAGCACGCCCGAACGGGTCCGTCGCCGCCGTTCGCTGCCACCGTGAGCACCGTGGTCCTCTCGCCCCTTCCCCATGTCCAAAAGCTCCGTGACGACGCATCGCTCCTCCACGCAGAAGATCCCGAACCCAGGAGCACCGTGGTGACGCCTTCGAGCTCGTCTATCACCTCAGGTGCCGCCGATCACCGCCGGCGATTCGCCGCCGTCCGTGCTTCCCCGAGCTCGCTGACCCTCCCTGCGTGATCCCAGTGAGCTCCCCTTCCTCCTCCCCATAGCCCTGTAGCTCGAGCGCCCCCCTAGCCCTGCCGGCCACCTTGGCCGAGAGCTCGGCTCCGCCGTTCATGGCGCCACCGTGGCCAGGGGCCGAGCCAGCCGCAACGGAGCACGTCACCGTGCTCCTGGTGCCACGAGGGTGCCGCAGAGCCCCTCGGGTGGCCTCCCCGTGCCCCACAGCCGCTCCCGCTTGAAGCCCGTGCTCCGGCCGCCGCCCCGAGCTCCGCTCCGGCGAGCTCCGGCCATCCCCGCCTCCCCCACTTGCTCCAGATGACGCGGACGAGCGCTAGCTCCTCGCCAGTGGTCTCCGCCGTCCAAATGGTCGCCGAAGGGCGAAATCCGAGGCCTCCGCCACGTCTGGCTCGCCGGCGTCAAGCCGCCGGTGGTTTTGACCCCCACGGCCCCGTTGACCTCTCCCTCTCTCTCAGTGACATGTGGGCCCGGCCCTGTTAAGTTCTAATTAGGATTAGATTAACGACTAATTAAACCATGTTTAGCTAGATGGGTCACAGACGCGTGGGCCCAACCCCATTAACTAAATCAGATTAGGTTATTCTTAAATTAAGATTAACCACAGACACTGACGTGTGGGCCCCACACGTCAGGTTTGACCTGGTCAGCCTGCTGACGCCTCTGTGACGTCATGCTGATGCAATATTTGTTTTCTGGATTTTAAATAATTCAGAGAATTTCAGAAAATAGTTAAAACTTCAAAAATTCATAGTAATTCAACCGTATCTCCAAATCAAATAAATTATATATGAAAAATTATCAGAAAAATTCAAGGAATCCATTTATGCCAGTTTCATGCATGAAAAACCAACTTATACCTACTGTATAAGTGAAAACGTAATAATGGCATGTTATATATCTAAATTAGGGTTTGCATATGAACCCTTGGTTCATATGGACTTCAACCAAATTGATGCTAGATGCATTAGGGCAAATCATAGCATTTTTGAATGTCATCTTCATGCATCATATTGTTGCATATGGTTGTTTATTGATTGCCGGCACCGTTCCCTCTCGATAGGTTCTACTCCGGAAGGCGTCCCGAGTACCTGTCTGAGGAGCAGTGCTTCTTCGTGGATCTATCAGGCAAGCAAACCCCCTTGAGCATCCCGATAAAATCCCACTCTCTCGCTCCTGCTCCTTTTACTGCATTAGGACAACAACGATTCAAACTGCTACTTTCTGTTGCGGTAGCTGAACCCATTCCTCTGCATGACCTGTCATTGCCACAGTAAATAGTTGAAACCCACTAGCATGAGTAGGAGTTGCTTGAGCCTTGATGTGCCTGCTCATCCATGCTTGTTTTCTTTATGCCAGCTATGCTTAGAGTTGTGTCAGGTCTGATTCATCGGGAATGAATCGGAGTGGTGAACATGTCCTACCGGTAAAGGCTAAGTGTGTGAACACGTTTTGGTAAGGGTAGCGATGAGAGGCCATGTAGGAGTACATGGTGGGTTGTCTCATTGGAACCGTCCGTAAGCACTGAGTTCTGTGTATGTTATCCAAGTCCAGTTACTACCACACATTGGGTTCCGGTTATCCGGCCCCTCTCGGCTTATTAACCCACTTGATCTCTGTCCAGGAGTTGCAACTAGTTTCTGGCGTTTGTAGGTAGTGCTACTTGTCTACCAGGTGGTGTAGGACGGGACGGGCGTGGGACAGACTAGGCACGGTGGCACGGTGTACCAAGTGGCACCCGGGTGGTGGGCTTGGGAACCCTGCACACATCATTTGGGGCCGTGAGTGACACCCCGGCCGGATCTCCTTGCGGATGGAACCCGAATAGGCGATAAACCTGGACGAGAGACTTGTGTCGTTAGTCAGGTCGTGGCCGACACCCTCGCCCGGCTTCCGCTTGAAGGTTGCCAAGGTACATGACGTGTACGGGGCTATAAGTGGCGAGAGCGTGTGTGAAGAAGTACACCCCTGCAGGGTCATTATTATCTATTCGAATAGCCGTTTTCCTCGGATATGGAAACTTGGAGGACTTATATAGTACATAGACAATTAGAAGTGGATACTCTAAAATACGCAAGATAAGCGTGAGTGCTATGGATGGCCTTCTCGTAGGGAGACGGGAACGGATCCATAGTGGAGTATTGATATGGTGAAGTTGTGGACTCGTGTGCGTCTTCTCACCTCAAAGAAGTTTCTATTACCCGTAGTATAGATTAGCCATTGAGTCAAAGCTGGCTTGCTGCTGTTAAACTCCACCACCCCCCTTTTGTTGATAATGATGCATATGTAGATAGTTCTGAAGTAAGACTTGCTGAGTACCTTTGTACTCACGTTTGCTTATTTATGTTTTGCAGTTGGTTACACTAGTGGCTTCGACGAGTAGCTTGTATCCCAGCTACGATCTTGTACCCTTGGGAGGGTCGTGTTAGTCAGGCTTCTTAGTCTTTTTCTTTGGTAGTTGTCTGTACTCAGACATGTAATGCTTCCGCTGGTTGCTTGTATGCTCTGAATGATGGGTCATGTGACCCCTGTTTGTATTTATGCTATGTGGCTCTTCTGGGTCCTTATCTATATGAGTTTGAGTTATGTTGTGATGCCATGATGTACCGCACATACATGCATGTTATGCGTACATGTAACGTGTATTGCTATGTGTGGGATCCGACAATCTAGTTGTTTATCCTTCACAACCTTTCTTATGGGGAAATGTAGTCTAGTGTTCCTCGAGCCATAGTAGTCCGCTACAGCCCGGTTCACCGGAGTCCTGCTAGCCCAGTACTACTGTTCAGGACACTTGACTGGCCGGTATGTGTTTCACTTCGTCCCTATGTCTGTCCCTTCGGGGAAATGTCACATGGTGATCTCCGGAGCCCTGCCTAGCCTGCTACAGCCCGGGATCCCCGGAGTCCTGTTAGCCCAGTGCTACAGCCCGGAATCACTCGTTGATGACCGACATGTTCGATGCGATTCATGTATGCCTGTCTCCATAGGTCCGTGCCGCTTTGGGTTCACGACTAGCCATGTCGGCCCGGGTTCTTTGTCATATGGATGCTAGCGACACTATCATATACGTGAGCCAAAATGCGCAAACGGTCCCGGGCCAGGTAAGGTGGCACCCGTGGGGATACCGTGCGTGAGGCTGCAAAGTGATATGAAGTGTTACATGCTAGATCGGTGTGACTTGGGATCGGGGTCCCGACAGACTCGTCTTCGGTCGGCGGCACCGGATGGTCCGCTGGCTGCTCGCCTTGCGCGCCTTCAGACGGCGGCGGAGGCGGCGGAACGTTCGCGCCCGGAGTAGAGGGATCGCCGCCTTCCCTCTCCTCGACGAGGTTCTCCCCACCGGCTTCTCCAGTCTGCCCCGTGAACTCCGGAGGCGGCGGCGCAGAGTTTAGCAGGGTAACGAGCAAGGCCGACTGGCGGCGCGCGGCATCCTCAGCCTATTGCTTCGCCGCGGCGGCGGCTTCGGCCTCCGCTAGTTTTTTATTAGCGGAGGCCTCCGCCCTGTCGGCTTCCGCCTTCTCCAGGCAGAGGGCCTTTTCTTCGTTGCGCTTCTCCTGCGCATTCTGTTCCGTCGCCTCCCGGAGGTCAGCAGCAGGGTCAATCCGCCGAGTGGTGGCAGATGTCTCCGCTGACCCCATGACAGAGGCGGCGGCAACCCGCTCAAGAGAGAGGGGAGCCCTAAAGAAAGAGGGGCAAGAAGAGACTCAGACAAATCACGAAGAAAGAATAAACTTTGAAGACAGAATACTTAGGCAGAGAGCAACGGTGGCTTCTTCACTTCCTTGCGGAAGAGGATGGTCTTCACAGCTGCCTCGTCCCGCCGGGTCGCCGTAGCCGAGCCCTTGGGCTTCTTCGACCAACTGCCGAACAAAGTCGGCGCGGCCCTGTGCTTCTTCCCGCCGCCTGGAGCGCCCAGCGCGGCAGAAGAGCCCGCGCCAGACTGGTTGGCTCCCGGCCAATGGCGAGGGGCGACTTCTCCCTCGGCATTGTCCTCAGGCCAGTCGGCGAAGGTAGCCGAGGGCCTAAAGTCGCCTTCTATCCCTCCTCCTCCCTCGGCGTTGTCTTCCAGAGCTGCTGCCCCCAGATCGGGGTCGTCGATATCGCTCTCCGCCCGGTCGGCGACGAACTCACGGGCCGGCCCCGAGGTGCCAGCTGGTGGGTGAAGAAGGGGATTCTAACGAAAGCCGACTGATCAGAACAAAACTCGGCAAGAAGAAGACAATCCAAAGAAAGAAAAGAAAGGCGACTCACCATGGGCGGGGGGTTGGCGCGGGAGTATGGCTCCTTGCCGAATCGCCAGTCCTCCAGGAGCCTGCTGTCCGAGAGGTAGCTCCCCATAAGGGCCACCTCTTCGTGAGGCATGTCCTTGGTGCACATCCGACTTGGGTCGTGGTGCCCGCTCATCTGGCATATCATGTGAGGGCGGCCTTGGAGTGGAAGAACTCGGCGGGACACGAAGGCGACCAGCAGGTCCAGACCAGTCAGGCCCTCCAACTGCGCTAGCACTCGGAGTGGCGTCATGGCGCCGGCTCCCGCAGGCGTCAGCGACCTGGCCCGGTATGACCAGTTGGGCAGTCTCCCAACCGGCGGGCCGGCTTCAAAAGCCGACAGATTGACATAGTCGCCCCTCGTGGCGACGTTCCTGACGTAGAAGTAGGACCTCTGCCACATCTTCACCGACTTCAACAGCGAGATGGAGGGGAAGGGGTTGTCGGCTCCTGACCTTCGCACGGCGATGAAGGCGCCGCATTGAGCCGGCACGCCCGCGGCCTGGGTCCCGAGCTTGGAGAAGAAGAACTCCCCCCAGAGCTCGAGGGTGGGGAGGACTCCGAGGAAGCCTTCGCATAGAGCCACGAAGGCGGACAGGAGCACCACTGTGTTGGGGGTGAGGTGGTGCGACTGATGGCCGTAGAACTCCATGAAAGGCCGGAAAAAGCTGCTCGCCGGCAGCCCCAGCCCGCGCAGGCAGTGCGAGCGGAAGATGACCCGCTCGCCCTCCTTGGGGACGGGAGAAATCTCCCCCGCCGGCGCGAGACGCACATGCACGCAATCCTCTCCGGGAAGCCGACGGGTCCGGCGGAGGAACTCAATATGGTCTTCGTGGACTTCGGAACCATCCCAGGTGCCGGAATGCACTGGGGGAGGCGCGGCAGCGGAGGAAGAACTCATCACGCGCTGTCGCCGTAGCGTTCGCCGGAGCTTGGGCGTGCGGCGGGGCGAAGAAGAGAAGAGGAAGGAGGAGAGCGAGGAGCTGCGAGGAGGAAGAGAACGGGGGGTAGTCGGAAGGAGGGGCGCGCGTGCCCCCCTCTTCCCCCTACTTATAGCCCCGTGGGCTGCGAAGCCGAGGGGGCAGACGTGGGGATTTACTGCGCCCGCAACCCCACGACCCCCACGATCCACGTAAAGTTACTGCACGCAGTAACTTCACAGGAATCCCAACCATCCACCGGGGCTGCAGCGGATCCGCTCGGGCGCCGAGGCGCGGTAGTGGCGGGCCCCGCCTGTGGGCCTGTCCCGTCACGCGCGTGGGCTGGCAGGATGGCCTGGCCACGTGCCCTCACGTAACAGGCCAAGAACGGGCGGCAGCCTGGAGGCTTACCTAGCACACCACTTGAAATCCCGCCGTGACGCTCGAACTACTGAGCAAGTCGGAATTTGAGTGAGTTTGAGTTGGGCAAGTCTGACTCCTTCTAGTCAGCCCAGTAGAAGTCAATCAAGACCATGTGTTGAGCACCCGGAAGGAGAAACTGCTGAGGCTTCTCGGCCGATCGTCCGCGGCGCCTCATCAGCTTCGGGGACTACTGTCGGAGGAATGGGCCACGGGTAGGCCAACCCGAGTCCCATAACCTCTCAAGACATCGGGGCAGGCTGCGCCCCTCAAGACCCCGAGGCGAAGAGCCGCCTCCTGAGGAGTCGACGGCAGGGCGGTCGACTGCCTGCTCACGGTCGAGTCCCAGGGCCGGCGACTCCAACAAACCAAGACCTCATCGAAGGGGACGGGGCAGGGGCGTGGCTATAATGAAGCCATCTCCCCGCCCCGTACCGAGGGCAGGCACGGCTACAGCACGCCGTACTCGGGAATATCTCCCTGCAGCATGGCACTTTTGCTTGGCCGGCCCTGACATCAGCACCACTGTACCATGCCCTGCGCCCACGACAGCTTGTCTGTACGGCCTGGAGGCCGCGGAGCCCACCAGTCAGCGAGACCTTGGGAGACGGCGGGAAGGCCGCCAGTCGGACCCGTCGGGAGTCGGCCCGGGGGAGTCGGCCGAGCCCTCCCCTGGGGCCCATGCGCCATTAATCAAGATGAGATGGGGAGTGGCCACAGTGATCGCTCGCCAGGCGGCGGGGCTGTTGCCACGACCCCATGACCAAGCCTACATCATCAGAAGCGCGGCTACAGTAATCAACCACCGGCAAGACCCGCCCGCGGCGGACGCGGCCTGTCGGCTCCGTACCGGACCAGTCGGCGGGGCCCACCAGTCGGCGGAGAAGTCGGAGGTCGAAGGCACTGACGGCTGGGCCCGCACCCAGTCAAATTGCCATTCTACCCCTAGGGGGTAGTCCTATATAAACCCCCCAGGGCACCCATGCAAAGGGTTGGATCCCGGTAGTTCTAGACCACACTAGATAGAAGGATAGAGCTAGCCTTGCCCCCTTCGACCACCAGACACAGCTCAAGGAGCAACCGTGTAAACACTTGGCCTTAGTGATCATGCGGAGACCCCGCAGAGCAGCAGTAGGGGTGTTATCTCCCCGAAGAGCCCTGAAGCTGGGTAAGATTCGCTGGTGTGCATGTCTTCGCCTCATCCCGTTTCTAGGCACTGGCGACGTTCTACTCGCCCCCACCATGATAAGCCATCCGTTGGCATATGTCACACCAAACCCCCGACAATTTTGGTCAGTTGCAAAGCAACTATATTAAGCCTTGGTCCATTTATCCTCAAAACCTCCAGGATCATAGTCCTTCCG
Organism: Triticum monococcum; assembly: GCA_034509565.1. NCBI lineage: Eukaryota > Viridiplantae > Streptophyta > Magnoliopsida > Poales > Poaceae > Triticum > Triticum monococcum. The sequence continues at coordinate 394,648,360 of CM067845.1, read as the reverse complement.
TAATTAATCATCCCAGACAACACCACCGGCTCCAATCCCTTTCCTATTGATCAGCAGTGCTCTGCCAAGTTTGATGCAACAAACTTCAGAGCTTAATTCCAACTTAACCACAGTGCCTCAGATCAAGCCATAGAGTCATAAATGCTGTAACTTGGAAGGACTTCACCTCAGACATAGTTTGTAATCCTCTCCTGACCTCCCTGTGCACTGTCCCGTGGTGATCGCGGAGCTGGCATGCAATTTACGCACTCTGTGCACAGTGGCCGCGTCCAGGCGTCGTTTGTGCTTTGGCCACTCCTCCTCTCGTCGCCTTCGCACGTGTGACCGTGTCCAGCATCTTCATCTCGTCATCGCCGTTCCCCTGGACCCCTCTCGTCCTCCGGCAGCTTCCTCACCGACGCTCGCCGCCACGTGCCCACTGGCGAACAATGGCCGACCAGGCACTAATGGTGCTCATCTCTTCTTCCTCTGCTCTCCCTTGGCTCCTGTGGCTCCATGACTTTGGCCTATCCTCCTTGTCGTGTTCCCGTGCCTGCCCGTGCTCGCTGAGCCTCGCTAGAGCTTTAGCCAAGCTCGAGCGGTGGCACTCGGCCATGGCCTCCCTCACCCGCCTATATATAGCTAGCCCCAAGCCCTCCCGAGCAGTCCATCGCGTTTGCCTCACTCCTCTGACCCCGTCCAACCTCTTCCCCAAGCACCGGAGCCTCTATGCTTGTCCTCCATCCACCAGGGCCGCCGCGAAGCTCGGCTTAAATCTAAGCCGTCCGGTCCCCTCCTCCACCCACTGACTGCACCAGCGTGTTCCCCCTGCTCTGTCAAGCGTCCCTAGTCGTTTGCCCCTTCCTCCGGCGGCCTCTGGCCGTGACTCCATCACCAGCCCAAGCTGCTGTCTGCCATGCACTACAAAAAAGACACAACCATGCCATTTTTGGCTGAACAATTTTTTTTCCTGTCATACTTATGACACTTCTATGATGATAATTGTGACAAAACCCGGTATCATCATAGATGTGGTGGCGTCCTACTTCTATGACAAAAAATCAAGACAGCAAATGGGCTTTTTGTCTTGGGCGGGCCGAAGACGCAGTTGTCGGTCTCAAGACTGGCGGATCTCAGGTAGGGGGTCCCGAACTTTGCGTCTAAGGCGGATGGTAACAGGAGGTGGGGGACACAATGTTTACCTAGGTTCGGGCCCTCTCAATGGAGGTAATACCCTATGTCCTGCTTGATTGATCTTGATGATATGAGTATTACAAGAGTTGATCTACCACGAGATCGTAGAGGCTAAACCCTAGAAGCTAGCCTATGATTATGATTGTAGTTGTCCTACGGACTAAACCCTCCAGTTTATATAGACACCGGAGGGGGCTAGGGTAACACAGAGTCGGTTACAAGGGAGGAGACCTACATATCCGAACTACCAAGATTGCCTTCCACCACCCAGACACGGGACGAAGTCTTCAATCTTGTATCTTCATAGTCCAACAGTCCGGCCAAAGTATATAGTCTGGCTGTTCGAGGACCCCCTAATCCAGGACTCCCTCAGTAGCCCCTGAACCAGGCTTCAATGACGATGAGTCCGGCGCGCAGATTGTCTTCGGCATTGCAAGGCAGGTTCCTTCTCCGAATACTCCATAGAAGATTTAGAACACAAGGATTGTGTTCGGCTCTGCAAAAAAAATTCCACATACCACCGTAGAGAGTATAATGTTTCCACAAATCTTATCTGCTGACAACTTTTCATAACGTGACAACACATCGTGGCCCGGTCATTATTTGAACCGTTTTTCTCAACCAGCTACTACACGTATTGCGAGGTGGTTTTCTTGGCACGTCTTGTCGAAGCAGAGATCGTGTCCCCTTATCATGGGATTCTCATCAATACGGGTGTGGGTAACCCAACCGCGCCATCAACTACGTCGCTTGGGGAATAAGCGAGTTTACCAGGCTGGTGAGGAGGTGCATAGCTTCTTCCACCCTTATAAAGGGACAAGGACTCCTCCTTTTCACCCATGGCTTCTTCTTCCCTGCCCATCGATTCTTCCGCACTCGAGCTCCAGCGCCCAAGTTCGCATTTTCTCTATAAAACCACTCCAAACATGTCCGGAGCGGGAGGCAAGAGATGGTCTCCTCCGTTATAGAGGAGAACATTACGAAGCTCCGGGAAGCCGAATACCTGGCCACAGACATCGCGCACAGGCTCCCAGACGAGGGGCAGATCGTCCCTCCCCCGAACCCTACGAAAGGGTTGTATTCCGTACCCATTTCGTCCGTGTGCTGGGATTTCCCCTCCACCCATTTGTTCGCGAGCTCACGTTCTACTACGGGCTGGACTTCCATGATCGGGCCCCAAATTTCATCCTCAACATCTCGGCGTTTATCATCGTGTGCGAGGCCTTCCTCCGTATCAAGCCCCACTTCGGCCTGTGGCTAAAAACCTTCAACGTTAAACCGAAGGTGGTGGTCAGCCAACAAGCGGAGTGCGGAGGCGCCATGGTGGGAAAAATGCCAAACGTGTCACATCCCTAGTTTGGTATGGTCCTTGGCTTGCTTTGTGCATCGTGTTTAATTTTTTCAAATAAAATTGAAATGGGGAAGTTGCAAACCCTAGCACCAAAGCAATTCAAATAGGTTCAAATTAAAAGTGGAATTTCAATGAACCCAAAATGCTTTTCAAAAATGTTCATGGTCTTTGGAAAATGTTGGTAACAACAACCAGAGGTGATGCACATTTTTCATTCCCATTTTGGATTTTTGAATCAATGCTTAAATATTTGAATTGGAGCTGTTTAAATTATATAAATATTTTTAATAGCTCCAAAAATGTTGGGAATTGGTGAGGGCCTCTAGAATATTATATCTAGATGCCACAATTATTTTCAACATTTATGGAAATGTTTTAACATTTCTTTAAATACAAAACAAATATCAGAAATAGAAAAAGAAAAACAGAAGAGGAAAAAGGCTTACCTGGCCTTACCTTTGGCCCAGCTGGCCAGCCCACCTGGCGGCCCAGCCCACCAGGGGCAGCCCCGTCTTCTACCTCTTGCCAGTAGGCAGAGGAGAAGCCGGGCATGACGCCGCGCGCTGGCCACGTCGCCCCGCCACCTCCTGCTTCCCTCGTCGTCGCCCTAGCCCTTCCTTCGCGTCGCCACGCATCTCCCCGACCCCCCTCTCACTCCCTCTCGCTCCTCCCCACTCCTCTGTCCTCTCCCCGCAACGCCACCGAGCGCAGCCGAGCGCCACCGCGGCCACCGGCCACCCCTCGCCCTGCCGCTGCGCCCAGGAGCTCCGCCACATCGCCGGCTACCTCTTCGTCGAGCCACGCACCTCCGGACGGCCTGCATCGCCGCCATCGCCATCGTCTTCCTCCTCGGCCTCCGCCGTCCACCGCTGCAATTCGTTGCCGTGGACCTCCCCCAAGCTCTCTGATGCCTCCACCGGATCCGCGGTGAGCCCCGCCACCATTTCCCCTTCTCCAATTAGCCGCTCGCGCACCGTAGCATCGTTCCCGCCATGGCCATAGCGCTTCGCCGCCGTCCATGTCGCCGCCGTCGTCTTGGCCCGCCTCCGCCCAAACCGAGCACCCCATCGTGCTCCTGGTGCCACGAGGGTGCCACAGAGCCCCTCGGGTGGCCTTCCCGTGCCCCACAGCCTACTCCCTCCCATAGCCGTGCTCCGGCCCCCGCGGATGACCTTGCTGCGGTCGTCTCCGGCCACCCCACGGCCTCCCGCGTGTCCCACTGGATGCGCGCGAGCCTGGGCGTCGCGTAGGTGGCCTCCGCCGCCTAAATGGTCACTGGAGGACCAAATCCGAGGTCTCCGCCGCGTTCTGCCTCGCCGGCGGCTAAACGCCGGCGGGTTGACCGATCTGACCCCCACAGCCGTTGACCTCCCCCCTCTGTGTCAATGACATGTGGGCCCGGCCCTGTTAAGTTTTAATTAGGATTAGTTTAACGACTAATTAATCCCTGTTTAACTAATCCCTGACGCTGACAGTGGGCCCTGGCATCCTAATCCTTTAATTAGATTAGTTTAATAACCCCTGTCAACTAACTAAGTCACTGACGTGTGGACCCCACACGTCAGGTTTGACCTGGTCAGCCCGTTGACTCGCTTACGTCATGCTGATGTAGAGCTGATGCAATAATTGATTTCTGGTATTAATTTAAATCAGGAAATTCCAGAAAATAGTTAAAACTTCAAAAATTTATAGTAATTCAACCGTAACTCCAAATCAAATAAATTATATATGAAAAATTATCAGAAAAATGCAAGGAATCCATTTATGCCAGTTTCATGCATGAAAAACCAACTTATACCTACTGTATAAGTGAAAACGTAATAATGGCATGTTATATACTTAAATTAGGGTTTGCATATGAACCCTTGGTTCATATGGACTTCAACCAAATTGATGCTAGATGCATTAGGGCAAATCATAGCATTTTTGAATGTTACCTTCATGCATCATATTGTTGCATATGGTTGTTTATTGATTGCCGGCACCGTTCCCTCTCGATAGGTTCTACTCCGGAAGGTGTCCCGAGTACCTGTCTGAGGAGCAGTGCTTCTTCGTGGATCTATCAGGCAAGCAAACCCCCTTGAGCATCCCGATAAAGTCCCACTCTCTCGCTCCTGCTCCTTTTTACTGCATTAGGACAACAACGATTCCAACTGCTACTTTCTGCTGCGGTAGCTGAACCCATTCCTCTGCATGACCTGTCATTGCCACAGTAAATAGTTGAAACCCACTAGCATGAGTAGGAGTTGCTTGAGCCTTGATGTGCCTGCTCATCCATGCTTGTTTTCTTTATGCCAGCTATGCTTAGAGTTGTGTCAGGTCTGATTCATCGGGAATGAATCGGAGTGGTGAACATGTCCTACCGGTAAAGGCTAAGTGTGTGAACACGTTTTGGTAAAGGTAGCGATGAGAGGCCATGTAGGAGTACATGGTGGGTTGTCTCATTGGAACCGTCCTTAAGCACTGAGTTCTGTGTATGTTATCCAAGTCCAGTTACTACCACACATTGGGTTCCGGTTATCCGGCCCCTCTCGGCTTATTAACCCACTTGATCTCTGTCCAGGAGTTGCAACTAGTTTCTGGCGTTTGTAGGTAGTGCTACTTGTCTACCAGGTGGTGTCCGACGGGACGGGCTTGGGACAGACTAGGCACTGTGGCACGATGTACCAAGTGGCACCCGGATGGTGGGCTTGGGAACCCTGCACACATCGTTTGGGGCCGTGAGCGACACCCCGGCCGGATCTCCTTGCGGATGGAACCCGAATAGGCGATAAACCTGGACGAGAGACTTGTGTGGTTAGTCAGGTCGTGGCCGACACCCTCGCCCGGCTTCCGCTTGAAGGTTGCCGAGGTACATGACGTGTACGGGGCTATAAGTGGCGAGAGCGTGTGTGAAGAGGTACACCCCTGCAGGGTCAATATTATCTATTCGAATAGCCGTTTTCCTCGGATATGGAAACTTGGAGAACTTATATAGTACATAGACAATTTGAAGTGGATACTCTAAAATACGCAAGATAAGCGTGAGTGCTATGGATGGCCTTCTCGAAGGGAGACGGGAACGGATCCATAGTGGAGTATTGATATGGTGAATTTGTGGACTCGTGTGCGTCTTCTCACCTCAAAGAAGTTTCTGATATTCATAGTATAGATTAGCCATTAGGTCAAAGCTAGCTTGCTGCTGTTAAACTCCACCCCCCTCCCTTTGTTGATAATGATGCATATGTAGATAGTTCTAAAGTAAGACTTGCTGAGTACCTTTGTACTCACGTTTGCTTATTTATGTTTTGCAGTTGGTTACACTAGTGGCTTCGACGAGTAGCTTGTATCCCAGCTACGATCTTGTACCCTTGGGAGGGTCGTGTTAGTCAGGCTTCTTAGTCTTTTTCTTTTGTAGTTGTCTGTACTCAGACATGTAATGATTCCGCTTGTTGCTTGTATGCTCTGAATGATGGGTCATGTGACACCTGTTTGTATTTATGCTATGTGGCTCTTCTGGGCCCTTATCTATATGAGTTTGAGTTATGTTGTGATGCCATGATGTACCGCACATACATGCATGTTATGCGTACGTGTAACGTGTATTGCTATGTGTGGGATCCGACAATCTAGTTGTTTATCCTTCGCAGCCTTTCTTATGGGGAAATGTAGTCTAGTATTCCTCGAGCCATAGTAGTCCGCTACAGCCCGGTTCACCGGAGTCCTGCTAGCCCAGTACTACTGTTCAGGACACTTGACTGGCCGGCATATGTTTCACTTCGTCCCTATGTCTGTCCCTTCGGGGAAATGTCACATGGTGATCTTCGGAGTCCTGCCTAGCCTGCTACAGCCCGGGATCCCCGGAGTCCTGTTAGCCCAGTGCTACAGCCCGGAATCACTCGTTGATGACCGACATGTTCGATGCGATTCATGTATGCCTGTCTCCATAGGTCCGTGCCGCTTTGGGTTCACGACTAGACATGTCGGCCCGGGTTCTCTGTCATATGGATGCTAGCGACACTGTCATATACGTGAGCCAAAATGCGCAAACGGTCCCGGGCCAGGTAAGGTGGCACCCGTGGGAATACCGTGCGTGAGGCCGCAAAGTGATATGACGTGTTACATGCTAGATCGGTGTGACTTGGGATCGGGGTCCCGACAAACTTGGTATCAGAGCCCGACTGACTGTAGGATTACCAAGCCAACTGGTCGAAGTTGAGTCTAGAAATGCTTTAGTTACATAAGGGAATTGATTATGGAAGGGAACGTAAGGCTCTTTTTACTCCTTTACCTCATGTCATTCTTTCTGAGTCAGCCTCTTCTTTTCTACGAGGGTTAAGGCCTAGGCTTCTCCTCTATCTCTCAGGATGACGTGTTACTAAACCGTAAAGTCTTAGGATTGTTGGGTTGTGTCTCAATACAGTTCTACTACTTCTGTGTGTCCTCAGTTTGACCCAGAACCTTGATATTATGATGCTGATGGATTATGCTATTCCTTTGATGAATGTATCAAAAATCCTTTTGAGCATTTACAGTCGTTATGCTACCGAAATTGTCCCAGGATTTCAAGACTTTCCAATGATTTTGCATTACTTTCCGCATCCCTAGGTCGATGCTAATTCCATCCTTATTTCCTTGGCTTCTGTGTCAGGATGTCGTCTGCTAACCGAGATTCAGTTGCTCATAGCAAGAACCATGGAGATGGTAGGGACGAGGATCCTCCTGACCAACCTTTGGTGGCAGAGTTCTTGTTAGCATCCGAGAGGAACAAGAGTGAGACTAACCGCTTGCTGGCACAGATTGAGCAGAACACCGCACATCAGCGTAAGAAGTTGGTTTCCATCACCGACTTCATTGGTCTGAAACCACCCACCTTCCATCATTCCATTGAGCCACTCGATGTGGATGACTGGCTCCGAAGCATCACTCACAAGTTGCATTCTGCGAACGTCGTTGAAAGTGACAAGGTCACCTATGCTACTTATCACCTGGAAGGACCTGCTAGTATTTGGTGGCAGAGCTTTGAAACTATGCTTCCAGCTGGTCAGATTCCTACCTGGAGAGATTTCACCGAGGCTTTTCGTGAGCACCACATTCCTCAGGCTCTCTTTGACCGCAAGAGGGAAGAGTTCTGTAATTTTACCCAGGGTAAGATGCCTGTTGATGCTTACAGTAGGGAGTTTGGAAACCTCGCCCGCTATGCTACAGAAGAAGTGTCCACGGACGCTAAGAAGCAGGCTAGGTTCCGGAAGGGTCTCCACCCTAAGTTGCGTCGTGATCTCCACCTGCATCATTGTGATACTTTCCAGGCTCTTGTGAACAAGGCCATTAATACAGAGACAGCTCAACTCACTTACGAGGAGTCTCGTAAGCACAACCGTGATCCAGGTTCTTCCTCCCGCTCTGGCTCTCAGAAGCGACGGATTTGGATTCCGAACTCGGATCTTCCACCTCGATATGCACCGAGGCCATCCTATGTGGCGCCTCACCCAACTCAGCAACATGCTCCACTCAGGCCTATTAGTGTACCACTTGCCAGCGTAGGTCCACGTCTTACCTCAGGAACTTGCTTTACCTGCGGAGAACCAGGACACTATGCACGTGACTGCCCTCAGTCCAGTTATGCTCCACCCCCGTCTAAGAGGTCTGTTGGCCGTGAAAAGCCATCAATCAAGATGATCAGTACCAAGCCAGCCTCCATTGAACGAGCATGTGTGCACCATGTCTCCGTTTCAGAAGTTCAAGATGATCCCGATGTCGTACCGGGTACACTTCTTGTCAATTGTCACCCAGCTTCAGTTATGTTTGATACCGGAGCATCCCACTCCTTCATATCTGAAGGTTATGCTCGGATGCACGACATGTCATTTTGTGATATGCCAACTCCATTAATAATCCAGACTCCTGGTTCCAAATGGCAAACCTCCAAGGTAAGCCATGGTAATGAAATCCTTGTTGATAGACTGGTTTTCCTTGCTTCTTTGATATCTCTCAAGTCCTCAGATATTAACATCATCTTGGGTATGGACTGGATGACAGCTCATCATGCCAAGATCGATTGTTACACCAGATCTGTTCAACTTACACATCCATCTGGCAAAATAGTCACTATCTCCACTAGAGTTGCAAGGCGTCAACTCTATTCTCTTAATGCCAGCCCTCTTCCAGACCTTGAAGATATTCCGGTAGTCCGTGACTTCCTAGATGTCTTTCCAGAAGAACTGCCAGGTGTCCCACCTGACAGAGATGTAGAGTTTGTCATAGAACTTATCCCAGGAACTGTTCCAATCTCTAGAAGACCATACAAGATGGCACCTTTCGAGTTAGCCGAGCTTAAGAAACAACTCGATGAATCCTTGCAAAAGGGTTTCATCCGTCCTAGTTCTTCTCCCTGGGCTTGCCCCGTTCTCTTCGTCAAGAAGAAGGATGGTACGGACCGGATGGTTGTAGATTATCGTCCCGTTAATTTGGTCACGATAAAGAACAAGTATCCGCTCCCCAGGATCAACGACCTGTATGGTCAGCTCGCTGGATCCTTAGTCTTTTCCAAGATGGATTTGAGGTTAGGCTACCACCAAATCAAGATCAGAAACGGGGACATCCCCAAAACGGCCTTTGTCACTCGTTATGGTCAATACGAGTACACCGTGATGTCTTTCGGCCTAACCAATGCTCCAGCTACTTTCTCCCGCTTGATGAACTCGATCTTTATGGAGTACTTAGATAAGTTCGTCGTGGTTTATCTCGATGATATCCTTATATACTCGAAGAACGAGGAAGAGCATGCCGAACATCTTAGACTTGTGCTAGAAAAACTCAGAGCACACCGCCTTTACGCCAAGTTCTCCAAGTGCGAATTTTGGTTACCAGAAGTGACCTATCTCGGCCACGTAATCTCTGGTAAGGGCATTGCTGTCAATCCCGAAAGAGTTCAGGCCGTTCTTGATTGGACTCCGCCTGAAACAGTTAAGCAAGTTAGGAGTTTCCTTGGTCTAGCCAGTTATTGTCGCCGCTCCGTTGAGAACTTCTCCAAAGTGGCCAAACCTCTCACGGAACTTCTCAAGAAAGATAAAAAGTTTGAGTGGTCCCCACAGTGTGAGCACAGTTTTCAGGAACTGAAAAGACGCCTGACTTCTACGCCCATACTCATGCCACCGGATTTCACTAAAGACTTTGTTATCTATTGCGATGCTTCGCGTTAAGGACTAGGTTGCATTCTTATGCAGGATCGTCAGGTGATTGCCTATGCATCTCGACAGTTGCATCCACATGAGGAAAATTATCCTACACATGATCTGGAGCTTGCAGCCGTAGTCTATGCACTTAAGACCTGGCGACATTACCTTCTTGGTAACCGTTGCGAAATCTACACCGACCATCAGAGTCTCAAGTATATCTTCACCCAACCGGATCTGAATCTCAGATAGAGACGTTGGTTGGACTTGATCTCGGATTACGACTTAGGAATCACCTACACCCCAGGCAAAGCCAATGTCATGGCTGATGCTTTAAGTCGTAAATCCTATTGCAACAACCTCATGTTGCAACATTATCAACCGCCCCTCCATGAGGAATTCTGTAAGCTTAACCTTCACATAGCTCCTCATGGTTTCCTTTCTACCTTGGTGGCAAAACCTACCCTTACGGATCAGATCGTAGAGGCTCAGAAGCATGATACGGGAATCTCCCGGATCAAGAAGAATATTTCCAAGGGAGTTGCTGGTTGTTTCTCCATGGATGAACGAGGTGTTGTTTACTTTGGTAACCGTTTGGTGGTTCCCAAATGTCAACAGATGCAGCAACTGATCCTTAAGGAGGCCCATGAATCCCCTCTCACGATTCATCCCGGTAGTACAAAGATGTATCAGGACCTACGCCAGAGGTTCTGGTGGACTAGGATGAAGAGAGAAATCGCTCAGTATATTGCCAACTGTGATGTTTGTCGTCGCGTTAAGGCAGAGCATCAAAGACCTGCTGGCACCCTTCAACCTTTAGCTATTCCCGAGTGGAAATGGGACAAAGTTGGTATGGACTTCATCACCGGCTTTCCCAGGACCAAGAAAGGAAATAATGCTATCTTCGTAGTCATCGATCGTCTTTCCAAAGTGGCTCACTTCCTACCTATTCGAGAGAGTATCACTGCTAGTCAGCTCGCTGACTTATATATCTCCCGAATAGTGTCACTCCATGGTGTTCCACTAGAGATCAATTCAGACCGTGGCAGTCTTTTCACCTCTCATTTCCGGGAAAGTTTCCAAACTGCCATGGGCACCCATCTTTCTTTCAGTACCGCTTTCCACCCTCAATCAATTGGTCAGGTGGAAAGGGTCAACCAAATTCTCGAAGACATGCTTAGAGCTTGCGTTATCTCATTCGGTATGGATTGGGAGAAATGTCTTCCCTTTGCCGAGTTTGCTTATAATAATAGCTACCAATCCAGTCTTAAGAAAGCACCCTTTGAGATCCTGTATGGACGAAGATGTCGAACACCTTTGAACTGGTCAGAAACCGGCGAAAGACAATTCTTTGGACCGGATATGATCCAGGAGGCAGAAGAGCAAGTTCGCATCATTCGTGAGAATTTGAAAACAGCCCAATCTCGTCAAAAGAGCCAGTATGACCGTCGTCATAAGGAAGTGGCTTATGAAGTTGGCGACAAGGCTTATCTTCGGGTTACCCCTTTGAAGGGTACCCATCGTTTCGGTATCAAGGGCAAGTTGGCTCCTCGTTACATCGGTCCCTTTCGCATTCTCGCTAAACGAGGAGAGGTTGCCTACCAGCTGGAACTACCCCCACATCTTTCTCGAGTTCATGATGTTTTCCACGTCTCTCAACTCAGGCGTTGCTTCTCGGATCCCATCCGTGGAGTGGACCACGAAACGCTTGATCTCCAAGATAACCTCACTTATCGACAGTACCCCATTCACATTCTGGATCAAGCAGAGCGTGTCACTCGACGTCATAACATCAAGTTTCTCAAGGTTCAATGGTCTCATCATACCGAGAGAGAAGCTACTTGGGAGCGAGAAGATCGTCTTCGACTTGAGTACCCTGCTTTCTTTCCGCCAACTCCTGAATCTCGGGACGAGATTTCTTCGAGTGGGGGCGAGTTGTCACATCCCTAGTTTGGTATGGTCCTTGGCTTGCTTTGTGCATCGTGTTTAATTTTTTCAAATAAAATTGAAATGGGGAAGTTGCAAACCCTAGCACCAAAGCCATTCAAATAGGTTCAAATTAAAAGTGGAATTTCAATGAACCCAAAATGCTTTTCAAAAATGTTCATGGTCTTTGGAAAATGTTGGTAAAAACAACCAGAGGTGATGCGCATTTTTCCTTCCCATTTTGGATTTTTGAATCAATGCTTAAATATTTGAATTGGAGCTGTTTAAATTATATAAATATTTTTAATAGCTCCAAAAATGTTGGGAATTGGTGAGGGCCTCTAGAATATTATATCTAGATGCCACAATTATTTTCAACATTTATGGAAATGTTTTAACATTTCTTTAAATACAAAACAAATATCTGAAATAGAAAAAGAAAAACAGAAGAGGAAAAAGGCTTACCTGGCCTTACCTTTGGCCTAGCTGGCCAGCCCACCTGGCGGCCCAGCCCACCAGGGGCAGCCCCATCTTCTACCTCTTGCCAGTAGGCAGAGGAGAAGCCGGGCACGACGCCGCGCGCTGGCCACATCGCCCCGCCACCTCCTGCTTCCCTCGTCATCTCCCTGGCCCTTCCCTCGCGTCGCCACGCATCTCCCCAACCCCCCTCTCACTCCCTCTCGCTCCTCCCCCCTCCTCTGTCCTCTCCCCGCAGCGCCACCGAGCGCAGCCAAGCGCCACCGCGGCCACCGGCCACCCCTCGCCCTGCCGCTGCGCCCAGGAGCTCCACCACATCGCCGGCTACCTCTTCGTCGAGCCACGCACCTCCGGACGGCCTGCATCGCCGCCATCTCCATCGTCTTCCTCCTCGGCCTCCGCCGTCCACTGCTGCAATTCGTTGCCGTGGACCTCCCCCGAGCTCTCTGATGCCTCCACCGGATCCGCGGTGAGCCCCGCCACCATTCCACCTTCTCAAATTAGCCGCTCGCGCACCGTAGCATCGTTCCCCGCCATGGCCGTAGCGCTTCGCCTCCGTCCATGTCGCCGCCGTCGTCTTGGCCCGCCTCCGCCCAAACCGAGCACCCCATCGTGCTCCTGGTGCCACGAGGGTGCCACAGAGCCCCTCGGGTGGCCTTCCCGTGCCCCACAGCCTACTCCCTCGCGTAGCCGTGCTCCGGCCGCCGCGGATGACCTCGCCGCGGTCGTCTCCGGCCACCCCACGGCCTCCTCCGTGTCCCACTGGATGCGCGCGAGCCTGGGCGTCGCGTAGGTGGCCTCCGCCGCCTAAATGGTCACCGGAGGACCAAATCCGAGGCCTCCGCCGCGTTCTGCCTCGCCGGCGGCTAAACGCCGGCGGGTTGACCGGTCTGACCCCCACAGCCGTTGACCTCTCCCCTCTCTGTCAATGACATGTGGGCCCGGCCCTGTTAAGTTTTAATTAGGATTAGTTTAACGACTAATTAATCCCTGTTTAACTAATCCCTGACGCTGACAGTGGGCCCTGGCATCCTAATCCTTTAATTAGATTAGTTTAATAACCCCTGTCAACTAACTAAGTCACTGACGTGTGGACCCCACACGTCAGGTTTGACCTGGTCAGCCCGTTGACTCGCTTACGTCATGCTGACGTAGAGCTGACGCAATAATTGATTTCTGGTATTAATTTAAATCAGGAAATTCCAGAAAATAGTTAAAACTTCAAAAATTCATAGTAATTCAACCGTAACTCCAAATCAAATAAATTATATATGAAAAATTATCAGAAAAATGCAAGGAATCCATTTATGCCAGTTTCATGCATGAAAAACCAACTTATACCTACTGTATAAGTGAAAACGTAATAATGGCATGTTATATACTTAAATTAGGGTTTGCATATGAACCCTTGGTTCATATGGACTTCAACCAAATTGATGCTAGATGCATTAGGGCAAATCATAGCATTTTTGAATGTTACCTTCATGCATCATATTGTTGCATATGGTTGTTTATTGATTGCCGGCACCGTTCCCTCTCGATAGGTTCTACTCCGGAAGGTGTCCCGAGTACCTGTCTGAGGAGCAGTGCTTCTTCGTGGATCTATCAGGCAAGCAAACCCCCTTGAGCATCCCGATAAAGTCCCACTCTCTCGCTCCTGCTCCTTTTTACTGCATTAGGACAACAACGATTCCAACTGCTACTTTCTGCTGCGGTAGCTGAACCCATTCCTCTGCATGACCTGTCATTGCCACAGTAAATAGTTGAAACCCACTAGCATGAGTAGGAGTTGCTTGAGCCTTGATGTGCCTGCTCATCCATGCTTGTTTTCTTTATGCCAGCTATGCTTAGAGTTGTGTCAGGTCTGATTCATCGGGAATGAATCGGAGTGGTGAACATGTCCTACCGGTAAAGGCTAAGTGTGTGAACACGTTTTGGTAAAGGTAGCGATGAGAGGCCATGTAGGAGTACATGGTGGGTTGTCTCATTGGAACCGTCCTTAAGCACTGAGTTCTGTGTATGTTATCCAAGTCCAGTTACTACCACACATTGGGTTCCGGTTATCCGGCCCCTCTCGGCTTATTAACCCACTTGATCTCTGTCCAGGAGTTGCAACTAGTTTCTGGCGTTTGTAGGTAGTGCTACTTGTCTACCAGGTGGTGTCCGACGGGACGGGCTTGGGACAGACTAGGCACTGTGGCACGATGTACCAAGTGGCACCCGGATGGTGGGCTTGGGAACCCTGCACACATCGTTTGGGGCCGTGAGCGACACCCCGGCCGGATCTCCTTGCGGATGGAACCCGAATAGGCGATAAACCTGGACGAGAGACTTGTGTGGTTAGTCAGGTCGTGGCCGACACCCTCGCCCGGCTTCCGCTTGAAGGTTGCCGAGGTACATGACGTGTACGGGGCTATAAGTGGCGAGAGCGTGTGTGAAGAAGTACACCCCTGCAGGGTCAATATTATCTATTCGAATAGCCGTTTTCCTTGGATATGGAAACTTGGAGAACTTATATAGTACATAGACAATTTGAAGTGGATACTCTAAAATACGCAAGATAAGCGTGAGTGCTATGGATGGCCTTCTCGAAGGGAGACGGGAACGGATCCATAGTGGAGTATTGATATGGTGAATTTGTGGACTCGTGTGCGTCTTCTCACCTCAAAGAAGTTTCTGATATTCGTAGTATAGATTAGCCATTAGGTCAAAGCTGGCTTGCTGCTGTTAAACTCCACCCCCCCTTTGTTGATAATGATGCATATGTAGATAGTTCTGAAGTAAGACTTGCTGAGTACCTTTGTACTCACGTTTGCTTATTTATGTTTTGCAGTTGGTTACACTAGTGGCTTCAACGAGTAGCTTGTATCCCAGCTACGATCTTGTACCCTTGGGAGGGTCGTGTTAGTCAGGCTTCTTAGTCTTTTTCTTTTGTAGTTGTCTGTACTCAGACATGTAATGATTCCGCTTGTTGCTTGTATGCTCTGGATGATGGGTCATGTGACCCCTGTTTGTATTTATGCTATGTGGCTCTTCTGGGCCCTTATCTATATGAGTTTGAGTTATGTTGTGATGCCATGATGTACCGCACATACATGCATGTTATGCGTACGTGTAACGTGTATTGCTATGTGTGGGATCCGACAATCTAGTTGTTTATCCTTCGCAGCCTTTCTTATGGGGAAATGTAGTCTAGTATTCCTCGAGCCATAGTAGTCCGCTACAGCCCGGTTCACCGGAGTCCTGCTAGCCCAGTACTACTGTTCAGGACACTTGACTGGCCGGCATGTGTTTCACTTCGTCCCTATGTCTGTCCCTTCGGGGAAATGTCACATGGTGATCTCCGGAGTCCTGCCTAGCCTGCTACAGCCCGGGATCCCCGGAGTCCTGTTAGCCCAGTGCTACAGCCCGGAATCACTCGTTGATGACCGACATGTTCGATGCGATTCATGTATGCCTATCTCCATAGGTCCGTGCCGCTTTGGGTTCATGACTAGCCATGTCGGCCCGGGTTCTCTGTCATATGGATGCTAGCGACACTGTCATATACGTGAGCCAAAATGCGCAAATGGTCCCGGGCCAGGTAAGGTGGCACCCGTGGGAATACCGTGCGTGAGGCCGCAAAGTGATATGACGTGTTACATGCTAGATCGGTGTGACTTGGGATCGGGGTCCCGACAAAACGTCACCTGGCTCAAAGGCTCCTATGTGGAGACAATGAAGGGGTGGCAATCGGGGTGGTTCTACATCATCGAGCCGCGTGACACCAACTGGGCGGCGGCCCCCGAATTTTGATCCGTCATCGCCACGCGGCTCACCTCCTGGAAAGAGAAGGGCCTATCCTGGGGTTCATCGATGGAGCTAACCGGACTCCAGAATTGTGTTAAAAACATGATAAGAAATAAACTCAAGCTTGTGAACGTGGTCCAGGTCATGCTCTTCCACCGGATCCTCCCGTGTCAAAGACGGGAATTCAATATGTGGGAGTTCGACCTGACTAGGCACCAGACGCTGTGAGAGCTCTTTGACACGACACACCAGGACATCTAGAGGGTGCTGTTCAAGTCTGCCGAGGTACCTCCTCCCCTTACCGAGGATCGCGGACCCAGTGCAATGCGCCCTGGCAATCCGCTAAGCTTCTTATATCTCATAAGATGTTTCTTTCCCTAGTATAATCATGTGGGGGATCTAAGCTTCCACGCCATTTAATAGGAATGGGTCGCGACACTGGAGTAGATTGATTGTCCGGCCCCACTGCCTGAGGATGCAGCAAGTGCTCTCTTAACAGAGATGCTGGTTCCGGTGCCCTATGAGGTGCCGGAGAAGAAGGCCACGAGGACCAGGAAAGGTCTCCGGCGCAAGGTCGTATCAGAATCATCGTCCGATAACACTGAGGCGCCCTCCTCCCATGAAAATGAGGAGGAGCAAAAGTAAAGTTCTCCGCCTCCCCCCCCCTATCTGGGGGAGACAAAAAAAGGAAGGCCGCCCCGTCAGGGGAAGCCGAAGGGTCCAAGAAGGGAAGGACTCTCCTTCCGGAGTGCTCCATGGCGGCCGCTTTTAGCGACGAGGAGTGGTTACCCAGGGACAAGCCCCAGGCGAAGTCGTAACTATCCGGATACCATAATAATTCTTGGTATGTTTCATGTTATTACTTCTTATCATGTCGAACATGATCATGCAGCCCCTCCAAAGCCCATATCGACGTATCCTCTTCGGATGAGTCTTTGGGCCCATCGGAGATGAACAACGATTCACACCCGACCGCCTCCTCCCCCCGCCCTACGGACGGCGTCGAGGTGCTGTCTCAAAGGGTACCAAACCATGGGGAGACAGTTCTGGAAGCGCCCCAAGGCGACATTCCGGACGCTGGGCGCAGGAGGGGCAAGACTCCCACGGGCTCTAATGCCGGGGGCAGCAAGTCTGTGCCGATGGCCTCTGTCCATCTAGGGTCATCGGACAATTTGCTGGAAGCGCTTCGCGACGCTTCCATTGACGAAGAGCACCGCACTATCATGAGTGCGGTTGTCAAGAAGATTCAGTCTGCCAAAAGCAGACTGACTGAAGCCTATGCCAGCCTCCTAACAGGCTTTGAGGTAAATAATCAAATTGTGAGAAAATGTT
Organism: Triticum monococcum; assembly: GCA_034509565.1. Lineage (NCBI taxonomy): Eukaryota > Viridiplantae > Streptophyta > Magnoliopsida > Poales > Poaceae > Triticum > Triticum monococcum. The sequence continues at coordinate 394,631,158 of CM067845.1, read as the reverse complement.
ATAGCATAGACAGTAGCCCTTGATGCTCTGTTTGGTGTTCGGAAGAAAAGACGAACAGAGGATCAAATAATAATCACGGGAGTCTAATCAGAATATGTCTATGTGAATAAGCAGGCTTCACTGCTGGCCGCTGCCACCCACATGGTGGAGGTCTCCGCACTGAAGCGGGACCTTGAACGGTCCGAGGAAGAGCTCGGCCTTACCAAGAGGTAGCTCGAAGAGAACAAAGGTAAGTGATACCTTGTCTGTTTATTGATAAAGAAAAAGGAAACTTGTTGTTAGATCATAGGATCGTCATGAACTTTGCCAGGGGCCACGACCAAAGTGGCGACCCTGAAGAAGGTGCTGTCTGAGGCCGAAGACAAAGCGGCCAAGGAGCGCGCTGAGCATGAAAAGCAAGAGGCCTGAGTCGGAGAGGTTCAGCAAGAGCTCCAGGTGTTTGTCAAGAAGTACGAGTCCTTGGAGCGTGACTCGAGGACGCAAGGGTCCGAGCTTGCGAAGGCCCTCGAGAATGCACAGAATGCCAAGGCCGAAGCCCAAAAGGCCCTCCAAGAGAGGCGGTCAGGAAGATAGCATTGGGTAAGGAATTATTTATGCAAAGCAAGCATGTGAAGGAAACTTTCCTTTTACTTACACGAATTCGGAGCTCTCTAGGAGCGTTCACAGATCTACCCAGCAGTGTGTCGGATGCTGCGGACTTCTATCAGGCCGAGGAAGGGAGCTCAACGGAGAAGTTGTTCTGGTCTCAGTATACTAGGACCGAACATCCGATGCCCTTGAGCGACCAGTTAAAGCAATTGGTCAAGCTTCACAAGGCGCCCGCATGTGGCCTGGCGAGCCCCTGCCTGGCAGCTATTTCGGCCTGGTAAGGCGGCTTGTAAACGCTTGCCCCTAGCTTGAAGTCATAAAGCGGTCCGCCTGCATTGAGGGTGCGCGCAGGGCTTTTGCCTGGGCGAAAGTGCACTCGGCGAAGATGGACGCCGAGAAGCTGGTGAAGGAGGGGCCACCGGAGGGCAAGGAGCATCGCCACCCTGAAAAGTATTATGATAGTGTCCTGAAGGGTGCTCGCCTTGTGGCACATGAATGTGCTAAGGATGTAATATTTGAATGAATGTACTTTTTGATCATGTAATATGAAACGAGTTCATGTGCGCTATGTACGCTTGTTAATTTAAAATATTACCTTCTGTGCGGCCGTTTATAAAATTTGAGAGTCGGCCAGTCGTCAACTTCTGCCCCCATGAAACTAGTACCGAGGTGTTCAGGATAGACCCGATCACTCTTTATCCCAATTTTGGGTCCTTCGAAGGAGGTGTTCAGCATAATGAACCAGGCAATCGGACTATAAGGCTTTACCACTCTCACTTAGCCATAGATGTCTACAATTTTAAATTTTGGCGAAGCCCCTAGTATTCGGAAGGCCGAACTTGGGGCACTATGTATGCGTAAATCAGACAAGGCCGACTCCTCTCCCGAAGTAGGAAAAATCTTTAAGGATTTGAGACCTCTAGAACAGCGACCAGCTCTCGTCGCATCATGACAGTCAGTTTTCGGCTTTCTCTACTGAGGTGCTCGTCCGGACGAACCGGGACACAATCGCAGTAGTTCTCCCAGTGCTACCTTAGCCGATATAGTGGAACGTAAGGTACCAAAACATGGGAGCCAGGCAAACCCAACTATTGACCCAAGACATGATTCGGAGCTGATGCATATAATGCTATAAGTTCGGGGTGCCGCACTGTCGAAAGTGTTCGGACTTTTTGTGCCATGTTATGGGGTAAACTGAGGCCCCTGGCGCACTGGTTGTATCAGAATGTACGGGTGCGATTTGTCGTAAATAAGCAGACAGAAGAAAAAAAAGGTAAAGGAATGCAATAATGAGCTAATGCTGTACATTGTTATTTCAATGATACGTCAAAGTGTATGCATACATGTAGTGCAATAAGTAAAAGAAAGGACTATTTGACATGTCCTATCCGAGGTCAAGCTGCGTGTGGGTATGCAAAACAGGTATATCGATCGTTATCAGAGACCACCTGAGGATTCCCTTGTACGGCAAAGCTTCTTGCTTCCTTGGTGCTTCCTTCCCGTGACTGGTCCTATAATCAGACGATCGGAGAGGACCTTCAGAGGATTGGGGCCTGAAAGGAAGAAAATGTAAAAGGTATACGGGTCCTGAAGCGGTTGAGCCGCATTGCGGGCCGTGCCATGGCCGTGCCTCCGCCTATGCCCATGGTATCTTGAGTGCGTAATTATGTACGCGCGGCGCAAATTTCGCCGCTTGACTGGGACTGGGACGGAGGCCGAATTTCTAGGCGAGCTCTAAACAAGCCTGGCGATCCTCTTGCAGGGTACTCTGGACTCGCTTGAAGGTGTCTGGGGTCTTTTTTGCCGAATTGGCGGTTTGCCTCATAAGGCTGCTTTGTGCTTCTGCTGCGAGGGCTGCAGTGTGCTCCTTCGTGTGGAGCGAGCGTTCTGTGTTTCCATTAACTGTTATAACCCCGCGAGGTCCAGGCATTTTGAGCTTGAGGCATGCATAATGCGGTACCGCATTGAATCTAGCAAATGCGGTTCGTCCGAGTAGTGCGTGATAGCCACTGCGGAAGGGGACGATGTCGAAGATTAACTCCTCTCTTCGGATGTTGTCCGGTGATCCGAAGACCACTTCCAATGTGATTGAGCCCGTGCAACAGGCCTCTACACCTGGGATGACACCTTTAAAGGTGGTTTTGGTGGGTTTGATCCTCGAGGGGTCTATGCCAATTTTACGCACTGTATCCCGATAGAGCAGGTTCAGGCTGCTACCATCGTCCATAAGGACTCGAGTGAGGTGAAATCTGTTGATGATGGGGTCAAGGACCAATGCGGCAGAACCGCCATGACGGATACTATTGGGGTGGTCCCTACGATCGAAGGTGATCGGACAAGAAGACCATGGGTTGAACTTTGGGGCAACTGGCTCCATCGCATAGATGCCCCTCAATGCACGCTTCCGTTCCCGCTTGGGAATATGGGTTGCGTATATCATGTTTACCGTTTTCACTTGGGGAGGAAATTTCTTCTGTCCTCCTGTGTTTGGCGGCCGGGGCTCCTCCTCGTCGTCGCTATGCAGCCCCTTTTCCTTGTTTTCGGCATTTAACTTGCTGGCCTGTTTGAACACCCAGCATTCTCTGTTGGTGTGGTTGGTCGGTTTATCGGGGGTGCCGTGAATTTGACACGAACGATCGAGTATGCGGTCCAAGATGGATGGGCCCGGATTACTTCTTTTGAACAGCTTTTTTTGCTGACCGGATTTAGAGCCGCTGAATCCGGCATTAACTGTTGTCGTGGTATTCTCACGGGGGGTGCAAGACGACATATGCCACAAGGTGGATTCGTGTGAGGGCAAGACTGCTGCTGGAATATCCAGGGACGGGTATGTGAGTAGCACGCGCTAGTTTACCCAGGTTCGGGGCTCTCCGCAGAGATAACACCCCTACTCCTGCATGTCTGAGTATATCTGGTATATCTTGTACAGAGTGCTCCTGGAGGTGTATCTGAGGTCAGTGACGTAGGCATCTGGCCTCGTATATGCATATGAGCACAAGTAAGAGAGTGGCTAGCTAGTGGCCGAATGGGGTGGTCGTGGTGGGCTTGTGTGCTCATGCGTGAGTGAGTGTGTGTGAGCCCATATGTGTGTCTTCTCCTGATGAATGGATGGATGGATGGAGCTAGCTTATATAGTGGTAGGCATGGGTGGTGGTAGCGTTGGTTGTAAGCTACATCGGGTAGCTTACAAACCAAGCTATGTAGTGGCATGGGCTAGGCATGGTGCCTGTCATGCTTGTCCCCTGGGGTACTTTATAAATCAGTAGCCAGGGGACGCGGTACACTATAGATGACATCCCGGTACGGCCGTGCCGTCGGTGTCGGGTCAGGCTGCAGTCGGCAACCGGTTCGTTGGAGCAGTCGGGCCGGATCTCCCGGCAACTACTTTGTTGTCTTCTTCGCGGGGGCATGTCAGCACACCCGCTGGGTGTAGTCCCCAAGATCTGGGCCGATTGCCGAGCAGTCGAGCCAGATCTCCCGGCAACTACTTTGTCTTCTTCTTCGCGGGAGCGCGTCAGCGCACCCACTTGGTGTAGCCCCCGAGATTCAGCCCGATGCTCGATTGTCCCAGCGTCAAGGCAAACAGGCAGCCGTGCCAGCGCTCTTGCCGGCCAGACATTGAAGCGTGCAGGCAGGCCGGGTCGCGTCTAGCCGTCCGAGTAGCGAAGCAGGCGGACGGACAGACAGACGCTTTTTCTTTTCTTCTCTTTGTCTGGCCGTGGGCAGCCGAAAGCAGATGTCTTTTTCAAGGGCTGTTGGTAGCCGGATGCTTCTTTTTCTTGTGAGCTGGCTGTGGGCAGTCGGACGCACATCCCTCTCTTTTTTTCCTTTTTTTCAGTCCGACTCCACCCAGGCAATAGGACCCTCTTTCTTCTTCTTCTTCTTCTTTTTTTCTCACGGGGAGCAGTCAGTTTGACTTTTCCTCTTTCCCTCACGTGGGGCAGCTGGCCCCTTTTCTTTTCTTCTCTAGCCGGCCCTGGAGAGCTAGATGTGGGAACCAGCAGCAGGCGAGCGGGGAGCCGGCGGCCGGCCAGGGCGGCCGGGTGGTGGGCGAAGCCGGCAGGTGGCGGGGCCGGCAAGCTGCGGAGCCAGCCGTCCGGCTCACGGCAGAGACGGCAAGCGGTCGGAGCCGGGCGCGGAGGCCGACTGTAGAGGCGGCCGGGTTGGGGGAGCCGGTCGGGGCGGAGCAGGCGAGCCGGCATGGAGGACCCGGAGGGGAGGAGCCGGACGCTCGGGGCTGGCTAGGAGAGAAGGTGGAGCCGGCGCGGAGGTCCCGGGGAGGCGGCACGGGGCCAATGCGGGGTGGCGGCCGGACACCTAGGGGCGCGGACGCAGGCGAGCCCGGCGAGGCTGAATGCGGGCGCGCGTGAGGCGTAGCGAGACCCGCACGACCAGACGGCGCAGTGACGGAGCAGCCGGATGCTTGGGCAGGTGCGGGGCATCCTCAGAGAGTCGGACATGGCCGTGCTTGTGGGGGGAGATGGCACAGCAGCGCAGGCGCTGCCAGGGGGCGCGCGATGTAGGGGCACCCGGGGACGAGGCGATGGGGAGGAGCTCGGGCATGAGCGGGTGGCGCAGCTCCGGCGGGGAGGAGTGGCTGGAGGAGGCCGGCCCACCCACTGGATATGGATAGGGCCGGGGATGACTTGGAGCGCCGCGGTAGCGCGAGGACACGCGGGCAAGGGCCGGATAGCAGAGCTGGAGCAGCTTGCGGAGCGGCGGACCAGCGCGCAGGGCAAGGCAGGAGCAACACACTGCTGCGGGGCAGACTCCATGGCCCCGGCGGGGCTCGCGAAGGTGGAGCACTTAGCCGGAGTGAGCCTCTGCATAGCTAGAGTCCGGGCAGTATCCGACTCGCATCCGGCCAATGTACTGGTAGTGTATGGGGCATGTCCGGCCATTATACAGGTAGTGTTTGACCATGGTTGACTTGCATCTAGCTAGCTTGCAAGCAGATGCAAGCGAGCGGGATGAGCGTGAGCAGGCTCAGCGGTGTCGAGGCTGACGAGGCGGACGCACTGTCCTGTGCGGCCGCCCCGGGGCGTGTCGATGTCGAGCCCTCGAGCGCGACCGGAGAGGCGACAGAGATGCCACGACCGAGGTGACGAGCATGGCGAGGCCGACGGCAAGAACGCGTCGCCCCTCGCGGCCACTCCGGGGGCGTGTCGATGTCGAGCCCCCGACGCTATCGGTGAGACGGCGCGACGCCACGGCGGTGAAGGCGAGGATGGTCCCGCCCGGACTGCGAAACCAGCAGCAACACGGTAGCATAGTACCGCCACAGTGGGTGCCAAATGTGGCACCCCGGCTCAGAGAACCGGAACGGCCCATATTCCAGCCCAGAGATCGAGGAAAAGTCTCTGGAATACGACACTGTTTGACATAGAATAAATCAGCTCTTATTACAAGAATAATAATACAAGGGTCTGATGTCACAACGAAGCATATCAGCACGGTGACACTATGCATGCGATACTACACTTGCTCTATGCTTGCAGCGGAACAACTCGTAGCTGCGGAATACTTCTAGCAGCGGAACAACGACGAAGGTGGTGAACTCCACTCCGCAGGGACTCTGGCTGGGACACGATCTAGCTCGCATGCACGGCAACCATCGACAAGCAACCAAGCAATCATTGCATCACCTGCAATCTAGCATGACACGCTAGGTTAGTACATTGAATATACTTGCAAGCTCACAACAACCATAAACATCAAGGCAAGACAATAACATAGCATTAACAGGTTAATTAAATTAACAACTATTATGATGGAACAACTACTAAGCATGGTATGAACATGATACAATACTAATGAATCACCATCTCAGATCTCCATAACCATATCTCTCTTGGCTAATCGGCCAAGCAATATACCATCTCGATCACCTCGTGATCAAAACCAAACGGTGATCATTCCGGCGATCACAACCATGACCAACACTTGGTATCAAACGAGATCCTTCCGGCGATCACTAGGAATACGCTCTCAGAACAGAGGAAACGTATTTCTGGCCGAAGAGAAACTAGAACACACTTTCTGAAAGGGAACACGTACTCTGCGGGTTGACGCTTCCACTTATCCCCGTCATCAGAGAGCGGGGCCGGCCTCTGGGTCGCTGACTGGCGGGTCCCGCCTTATCCATCTCTCTCCTCGCGCATGTCTTCTTCCTCCGTGCTACCTCCCCGATCAGAGACAGAGGAGCGAGGGTAGGGAAGAGGCTGGCACCCGCCCGGCCAACCCCGGCCGTCTCCGGCCGAGGTGAGGACACCGGCGGCCACGGAATGCAACGGCGCACCCGTCAAGATGAGAAAGAGGCACCAGGGAGGGATGGGGAGAAGACGACGGGAGGAGACCGAGGCAGAGCAAAGGCGCTGCCGGCGATGGCCTAGGCGATTCCGGCCATGGCCTAGGAGATTCTGGCCATCTCCGGCCGAGGCGCTGGCACCGGTGGTTCTACTGGTGAGGTCAGGAGGGAGGGGGAGGGCTTAGATAGCTCATATTTAAGTGGACGGCCGCGGCAGCCATGGTGGCCAGCAGAGGCGAGGAAAGCTCCTGGAGCTCGTGCGAGAGGTTGGGGAGGGGTAGTGGAGCGAGGCAAGGCTGGTGACGCACTCGGAGAGGGTCGGGGCTTCCTTATATAGGCCGAGGCGAGGGGCACGGGATCGGGTGTCGCCGGGCACGTCCGGCCGAGGCTCAGGCAACGGCCATCGATCACGGGGAGGCGCAGGAATGCGACGAGCTATTGATTCCGAGCTCACAGAGGGGTAGGCGACGCCGGAGAGTAGAGGAAAAGGTCGAGCACCATTAAAACATGTCGAGGCACGGTGCTCCCGTGGGCATTCGGCGGCGTGCATCAGTGAGCATCAGTGAGAGGTTTTACGGAGAGGGAGAGAGGTCCAGGAGGACGGCGATGACGCGGTAAAACAGTTGGACATGCTCATGCGCGCGAAGACGACGAGAGGAGGAGGTGCCGAAGCACAGACGGCCACTACACGCAGAGCGCGCGCATAGTGATGCCATTAACGCGGTCACCTTGTGCAATGGCATGTAGCGAGGGAAATGAGCTGGAGCATGTTGTCTAGTGGAGAGTTCATCCTGGGTAGGTTTCAACTACGGTGGTAGCTCGGTTTAAAGTGATCTGATTAAACGGTAAGAAGTCTCTGAAGTTTACTGCAGTAAACTTGATTGAGCACTAGTGATCAACGGGAAAGGGTTTGGAGCCATTGAGTTTGTCTGCGAGGTTGAGGTAAAGAAGGACTTTCATCATGGTAATTTTGAGAAGATTAGGATCAAGGTTTAACATAGTTGCTTTGCAACTGACCCAAATGGTCCAGAAAATGGATCAGGATGATGCACTCAAATGGTGTGGCCACTTGAGCTAAAATTTGGCAAGGCTTCACTATTTGATCATATAAAGATGATGTATAAGTTTCATACCAATTGGATTCAGCAAAATGGTACTTCCTTCACAGCTATCTTAACTGACCAGAATCTTGCAAGAATTTTGGAGAAATATTGGCTAAGTTAAATGGTGCCAAATTTGGTGGAGAGAAGTTATATAGGTGGGAGAACAATCTGGTATTTTCTCAGAATTAATGAAGCAATATAAAGTGCACTTGCTTCACAACCTGGAAATATTGCCAGAATCAAAGATTCGGTCCTGTGCTCACATAGACGATCGGATGGAGCTAAAACTTGGAGGAGCGTGTTAATATGAGCACATTAAGGATTGCGAAAATTTCATCGCATTTGGAAAATCCTAGATAGTACTTCCTTTACAAAGCCTTCTGTTTGACAGAAACTTTGAAAACTTGCCGAGGAAGATTGGATAGGCAAATAAAGTTGAATTTTGGCATGAGGCAATTATTTGGACATAGAAGAATGCCCAACAAGTTTGGGAGCAAACAAGATTGGATAGGTGGCACTTCCTTCACAAAGTGCCACTCTAGACAGAATGGAAGAATGAATTTTGGAGAATTATTCTTGGGCTAGGACAGGAAAGTTTGGGCATATTTGAGCAACCTATGACCCAAAGGAATTATGAGAATTATTTGGGAATTATTGGATTGAAATAAATATAGGTTGCTTCACAACCTATGGTCGTTAGGGTTATTCCTTTAATAGAAAAAGGAATTTTCCCTAGACAAAGGAATTAGGGTTTGGTCAAGCAGTGGAGTGACATGGTCTTGGCAAGGTTTTGAGAATGATGAGCCACTTGGGAGAGGAAATGAAGCTGATTTCCCATGTGACAAGGCCATAGAACCACTCCAAAAAGAAAAATAGAGCAAAAACCAAATAAATCAAAAAGAAAAAGGAAAGGTCCAAAATCCAGGCTGTTACACCAAATTTCATGGTATTATCACGGGGGGGGGGTGCAAGACAACATATGCCACAAGGTGGCTTCGTATGAGGGCAAGACTGCTGTCGGAATATCCAGGGACGGGTATGCGAGTAGCACGTGCTAGTTTACCCAGGTTCGGGGCTCTCCGGAGAGATGACACCCCTACTCCCGCATGTCTGGGTATATCTGGTATATCTGGTACAGAGTGCTCCTGGAGCTATATCTGAGGTTAGTGCCATAGGCATCTGGCCTCGTACATGCATATGAGCATAAGTGAGAGAGTGCCTAGCTAGTTGCCGAATGGAGTGGCCGTGGTGGGCTTGTGTGCTCATGCGTGAGTGAGTGTGTCTGAGTCCATGTGTGTGTCTTCTCCTAATGGATGGATGGAGCTAGCTTATATAGTGGTAGGCATGGGTGGTGGTAGCTTTGGTTGTAAGCTACCTTGGTAGCTTACAAACCAAGCTATGTAGTGGCATGGGCTAGGCATGGTGCATGTCATGCTTGTCCCCTGGGGTACTTTATAAATCAGTACCCAGGGGACACGGTACACTATAGATGACGTCGTTGTACGGTCGTCCCATTGGTGTCTTGTCGGTGTCGGGTCAGGCTGCAGTCGGCAGCCGGCTGGTTGGAGCAGTCGGCAGCCAGCAGCCGGCCTGGTGGACCAGTCGGCAGCCAGCAGCCGGCCTGGTGGACCAGTCGGCAGCCAGCAGCCAGCATGGGCGGCCGGGCAGTCGGCAGCCAGCAGTCAGCCTGGTGGAGCAGTCAGTAGTCAGCAGCCAGCAGCCAGTAGCCGGCGGGTGGAGCAGTCAGCAGTCAGTAGCCAGCAACCGTCTGGGTAGTTGGACTGAGGGGCTTTGCTAGCCCCGATGTCTTGAAATATCATCTTGCCGTCTTCGGGGTATTTGTGTCCAATTACTCCGACAACTGCCGTGTCTTCGGCGTTGTCGCCGTTGTTGCGGCGCTTGTGTGTGTTGCGACGTGGCCTGCCGTTGCTATCTTTGGCATCTGAATTGCCAGGGTTTCTTGAAGTGTTGTTGCTGCGAGCCAGCCAGCTATCCTCGCCCGCAGGAAAGCGGGTCATGAGTGTCGTGAGGGCTGCCATGGACGTCGGTTTTTCTTGGCCGAGGTGTCGGGCGAGCCATTCGTCACAGATGTTATGCTCAAATGCCGCTAAGGCCTCGGCATCTGGACAGTCGATGATTTGGTTCTTTTTAGTTAGGAACCGAGTCCAGAATTTCCTGGCTGATTCCCCTGGCTGTTGAGTTATGTGACTCAAGTCATCGGCATCCGGTGGTCGCACATAAGTGCCCTAGAAGTTATCAAGGAAAGCGTCTCCCAGGTTCTCCCAACCGCCAATGGAGTTTGCCGGCAGGCTGTTCAGCCAATGCCGAGCAGGTCCTTTGAGTTTTAATGGGAGGTACTTGATGGCATGTAGATCGTCACCGCAGGCCATGTGGATGTGGAGGAGGAAATCTTCGATCCATACCGCGGGGTCTGTTGTGCCATCGTATGATTCAATATTCACGGGTTTAAAACCTTCTGGGAATTCGTGATCCATTACTTCATCAGTGAAGCATAGGGGGTGTGCGGTGCCTCTGTGCCGGGCTATATCATGATGCAGTTCATACGAGTCTTGTCTGCTATATTCAGCCCGACTGGATTTGGTTTTAGTATATCCGGCGTGACGGTCGTCGACATTCGTTGGGGCGCGCCCCCGTGATCCGTAGATCGATCTTGTATGTCCTGCTTTGTTTTCCAATACTTCTTGCAGGTCCTGCGTGTTGCCCCGGGCCTTGGTGTTTTTGTTTGACTGGCGATGGGGTGTGGGCTGGACTTCGGGCTGATACGCCACTTTGTCTCGTCCATGAGGTGGCCGGTCAGCCGGATCGTACGCTCGTAGTGTAGGCTTTAATGCTTCCTCCTCGAGTTGGGGTAGCAACATGCGCTTTGGGTAACATTTGGTTGGGCGCTCGAGTTCGTATTCCTCGGCTGCCATCACTTCAGTCCATCTATCCGCTAGCAGATCTTGATCAGCTTGAAGCTGCTGTTGCTTTTTCTTCAGGCTTTTTGCTGTGGCTATAAGCCGACGCTTGAAGCGTTCCTGCTCAACGGGATCCTCAGGCACGATAAATTCTTCGTCACCAAGGCTCACCTCGTCATCGGAGAGAGGCATGTAATTGTCATCCTCTGATTCTCCGTCTGTCGCCTGTTCCTTAGGGCTAGCTTTCCCATCCACCAGCTCGAAGCCTGGCTGGAGGGGATTGTCTTCGGCACTGTCCGCAGCATTATTGTCTCTTGTGCCGGTATCGCTGCTTTTGCTATGGCGGGGCTTGGAGCGGCGCCGATGACGTCGGTGCTTGGATTGCTTCTCGAGGGGATTATCCTCCGTTGCCTTATTGTCATCGCTTTCTTTGGGGGTGTCCACCATGTATATATCATATGATGAGGTGGCTGTCCAGCGCCCTGTGGGCGGTGGTTCCTGTTCTTCTCCTGCATCATCGTCCATACCGTCGATGTCTTCGGAGCCAAAATCAAGCATGTTGGTTAAGTTGTCGACAGTGGCTATTAAGTGGGTGATGGGTGGGGGATGAATTTTTTCGTCGTCTGCTTCCCACTCGAGTCGAAAATAGTTCAACCAAGGGTCTCCTGACAAGGAGAGAGACCTCAATGAATTTAGCACGTTGCCCAAGGGCGAGTGCTAAAATATATCCGTGGAGGTAAACTCCATAGGCACGGACGCAGGCGGTTCGGAGCCTGTAGCCGGGGACGAATCCAATGGTCCGGTGATGCAGGTCTCATAGGAAGTGAAGTTAGTATTCGGCTCTATCGCTGCTGGGTGTGCGGCCTCTGTGGCGGGGTCCATCCACCCATCCTCGGACAGCACGATCTGCTCCGGATTAAGGGCCGGAGTAGCCACAGGTGTAATCTCCCGAACACCATCCGGCGGCAGAGCTAAGTCATGCTCGTCGTGACTGTGCGGTGCACCTGACACGAATGTTGGCAGTATAGTTTAAGTTTCCAAACCTGACCAGGCGGCTAGGGGCGTAGCTCTCGATCTGCTCCAGATGGCCAAGGGAGTTGGCCCGCAGTTCGAAGCTGCCGAATACGAAGATCTGTCTGGGGAGAAAAACCTCACCTTGGATCGAATCGTTCGCGATGATCGAAGGAGCCATCAAATATTATGGTGACGACACAGTGGAACTCTCAATGAAAGCACCAATGTCGGTGTCAAAACCGGCGGATCTCGGGTAGGGGGTCCCGAACTGTGCGTCTAAGGCGGATGGTAACAGGAGGCGGGGGACACAATGTTTACCCAGGTCCGGGCCCTCTCAATGGAGGTAATACCCTACATCCTGCTTGATTGATCTTGATGATATGAGTACTACAAGAGTTGATCTACCACGAGATCGTAGAGGCTAAACCCTAGAGGCTAGCCTATGATTATGATTGTTGTTGTCCTATGGACTAATCCCTCTGGTTTATATAGACACCGGGGGGCTAGTGTTATACAGAGTCGGTTACAAGGGAGGAGATCTATATATCCGAACTGCCAAGCTTGCCTTCCACGCAAAGGAGAGTCCCACCCATACACGGACGAAGTCTTCAATCTTGTATCTTCATAGTCCAACAGTCCGGCCAAAGTATATAGTCCGGCTGTCCAAGGACCCCCTAATTCAGGACTCCCTCAGCAGTTGCATGACATTCTTTGGGACGCCCATGACGGAAAAACCCGTGTTAGAAGCGAGGGTGAGGAAAATATCGGGGAGTTCCCGGTTACGGTGGGTGGTCGGTGGCCAAGCTATGCGCTTGCTCTCATACGTACGCGCGTGTGTGCGAGGCGTTGCGCTCTAACTGAACCCGAGCGAGGTGTTGGGCTCAAACTGAACCTGAGCGATTGCACTGTAGGCTACGCGTTACTAAACCCGAGCGATCGATCGATCCCTTGCTGTTCACTGAACCCGAGTGATTCCTTCGCTACTGCTGGTAACTGAAGCCGATCGAACACTGATGCCTCCTTCCCTTGATGAACAGTGAGTGTTGTTGGGGGGGTTGGATGCACAGTTCCCGATGGGGGTTGAATGAATAAGACCTTGTGGTAGTAGAGGCCGTTGCCGCTGGATGAACAGGACCCCGATTGATTGAGTCGATGGATGAACAGGACCCCGTGGAGGGGTGGATGAACAGGACCCCGTGGAGGGCTGGATGAACAAGACGACCCCATGGAGGGCTGGTTGAACAGTAGCCGGTGGAGGGCTGGATGAACAGTAGCCCGTGGAGGGGTGATTGAATAGGACCCCATGGAGAGGGCTGGTTGAACAGTAGGCGCGGTGGAGGAGCACGCGGTGGAGGCTGGATGAACAGTAGCCCATGGATGAACAGTCGCAGGTGGAGGCTGGAGGAGGTCGACGGTGGATGAACAATAGCCCATGGAGGCAGTCGATAGTGGATGAACAGTAGCTCTTGGAGGCAGTCGACAATGGAGATGAACATTATCCTGCGGAGTCCCGTTTTTGCGGTACGCCACACCCCTCCCGATGAACAGGACCCCCGTTTCGACCATAGCGCTCCAACACAAGTCTGTTTCCTCCATTTTGCAGTATGCCACACCCCTCCCGATCAACAGGACCCCGTTTCCATCATAGGAGGTCCGTTTCCTCTGTTTTGCGGTACGCGAGACCCCTCCCAACGAACAGGATCCCGTTTCGACCGTGGCCAGTCAAACACAAGGTCGTTTCCTCCATTCTATGGTATGCTAGGCCGCGTTTCTATCGGCTGCTCCGTCCAAGCCGGTTGGCTCCCGATGAACACGACGACGCATTTCGTTCCAACCCAGCCGGTTGCGTCCCCATGATCATGACGACGGCGCGGCTTCTCCGTTCTGACCCAGCCATGTACACGAGCCCTGGCCATACGTATGCGCTAGTAGGCGTTCGAGACCCCGCCCGTATGTACGTACGTGGCCGTATTTTCTTTCTTGCACCCTATCCGCTATACGTACGTGTACATGCTACGTGCGCGCCGCTACTACGACACGTGCGCGCCTCTACTACGACACGTGCACGCCTCTACATCGACCAGTACGTACATACACGTTTGCGACCAGAATGACAATGCTACGTACGCATCGACCAGGTGGGTCCCGACTGTCAGGTACTTCCATGCGTGCGAACATGTAGCTGGTGGGTCCCAGCAGTCAGGGGGCGAATCATTTTTTTGCCCGTAATATGGACGCACTTCCTTGCGTGCGAAGAGGTAGCTGGTGGGTCCCAGCAGCTAGGGGGAAACGTTTTTTTCCGGAAATACGGTGGCCCGTCCGATGGGTCCCTGCTGTCAGGTGGAGGAATAATTATTTTAGGCGTAATAAGGAGGCACACTACTAGGAAAAGGGCTACAGATGAAATTGACACTAATGGCGCACCAGACATGTGGTGCGCCACTACTATATACTAATGGCGCACCATGTGTTGGTGCGCCATTAGTGTCCAAATACTAATGGCGCACCACATCCACGATGCGCCATTAGTAACTAGATTTTTTTATTATTTTTTCAAAACTAGTAATGGCGCACCAGGGGAGTGGTGCGCCATTACTAGTAAAACTAGTAATGGCGCACCACATCCACGTTGCGCCATTAGTAAAAAAAATTCAAATTTTTTTTCAATTTTTTTTTCAAAACTAGTAATGGCGCACCACATCCATGGTGCGCCACTAGTAATTTTTTTTCAAATTTTTTTATATTTTTTTGAAAACTAGTAATGGTGCACAACTCCCACGGTGCACCATTACTAACTTGGCCCAAAAATCCCTCGCATGCACCCCCCTCCCCCCTGTGGACCGCCTTTTCAGTTTTAAGAAAAATAAAAGAAAATGATGAAAATGTCAAAAAAATAAAATAAATTAAGTTTCCCATGTGATATGTGGTCTAGTTGTTCGGAAAATTTACAAAAATGAATTTCGACTTTATTTGCAAAATCTCTCTGGAATTTGTAAAATTGGCATAACTTTTGCATACGAACTCGGATAAAAAAGTTTTCTATATGAAAAATCATCTACTCGAAAAGTTACATCCGAATTCAACTGGGGGAACCCCGTTAACATTTTCAAAATCCTCAAAAACCTAACAGAAAAAAGTTACGGGGCTTTTAAGATCTGGGGGCAAAAAAATTCAAAAAATTTCAAACTTACTAGTGGCGCACCGTATGCTAGGTGCGCCACTAGTAATAGAAAAAATAGTTTCTATTTTTTTGGGAATTTTTTTCAAAATATGATACGTAATATGAACGGAAGTTTGAAATATTTTTTCAAAATTTCATCACACTCATGAACATGAACAAAGTCCCAAACATCAACAAGGTTTAATAGGATTGATATGCTAGATATATCAACAAGTGCCTGTGAAGTGAGCTTGTGCTGGGGTTGGATAGAACTTTGAAGTTAAGCGTGCTTGGGCTGGAGTAGTGTGAGGATGGGTGACCTTTCGGGAAGTTTGACCACGGAGCGCAATTTGACCCGAGATTAAGCCGTAGTGACCCGAGATTAAGAAAAAAAATAAAAAAATTGATTATTTTTAAAAAATAAAAAAATTATTACTAATGGCACATCTGTAAAATACTAGTGGCGTGGTACTAGTGGCGCACCAGTAGTGCGCCATTAGTAGGCAAAACTGGTGCGCCACTAGTAGGCATTTTCCTAGTAGTGGCCCTTCCTTGCTGCGGCTATGGACCCAACTGTCAGCCTCTCCATGTACAGTACTCTTTCGATGGAAATCAGTCGTTGACCACATTAACTATCTCACGTCGAGAGCACCAAGGCGGTGGAAGACGGTGAGGCCTAGGAAGGGGACGATGCGGAGCCGGGGAAGACGCGGCAGTGGATGCCCGCGCGGAGAGGAGTACGAGGGTTCGCTGGTTGGGCTGCGGTGTGAGGCTGTCGTCGCCGCAGGGTTTGGACAGTGGTGGGAGTAGTAGGGGCGGTGAGGCCTCCACGGCAGCACAGCTGGCCACGGGAGGCAGGAGCAGGCGGCATGACCGGTGCTGCTTTGGGCGGCTGGAGCAAGAAGACCAGAGGTTGAAGAAGCACTACAGCCGTTGGATGGACATCATATGGTCACTGGAGCTAGAATCGTTCATATTGACTAAGTTGACAAAGCCCTCCGTCCCCGTCAACTTTGTAGGCCCATATGTCAGCCTCCCACTATGCTGGGTCCCAGCTAGCAGGGGGAGTATTCATTTTTTGTGCGTAATAAGGAGGCACTTCCTTGCGTGCGAAGATATAGCTGGTGGGTCTGACCTGTCAGCGGGGGGGACGTTTTTTCGTGAAATACAAAGGCCCTTCTGGTGGGTCCCAGATGTCAGGTGGAGGAATCATTATTTTGCGCGTAATAAGGAGTCATTTCCTCGTGTGCGGCCATGGACCTAGCTGTTAGCCTCTCCACATAAAGTCCACGTCCGATGGATGTCGTTCGTTGACCACGGCGCACCGAGAGCACGAGGGCGGTGGACGATGGCGAGGCCTAGGAAGGGAACGACACGGAGCCAGGGAAGACACGGTAGTGGCTGCCCACACAGTGGGGAGTACGAGGGTTAACTGGTTCGGCTGTCGTCGCCGGAAAATAACAGGAGGTGTGGATGAGTAGAGGGATAGCCAGGCAGCACAGCCGGCCACGGGAGGCGGGGGTAGGTGGTTCCATCGGCGCTGGTTTGAGCGGCTAGTGCAGGAAGATCAGAGACTGAAGAATCACGATTGCCGTTAGATTGACATCTAACGGTCTAACGCTGGTAGAGTCGATTGTTGACTAAGTTTATTTTTTTGAGAAACCTTGTGTACGCATGAACTTAGTAGGCCCACAAGTCATCCTCCAAATCTGTGGTAGACAACATAGAGCCCATTTGCTATTTTTTTAATAATTTGCAGCCCATTTGCTAATTCTTAAGTAATTTATTACAGCCCATTTTTTGCCCAGGACCACGGTCAAAAAGTTCAACCTTATTTTGCATATTTCGATGGAGTCTAAACTATTGTAATCCTGAAATGATAAACATTTTTTTAAGAACTTATTGATTTGGCAAAAAATCGTTTTGTTCTTGCAAGCGAACAAGATGTGGGACAATTGAGTTGGTTTAAGGGAAAACTAATGGTAAATAAATCAGCGCTTGGAGGGAAAACAACAACAAAAATAAGGATGTAAATATGAAAAGGGACTTTATGTATTTTCAATATAATGATACGTGTATATGAACTAGTAAAACTATAGGTAGAGATTAGAAAACAAAAGTAGGACATGGCGTTTCAAGAGGAAAATAGAACTAGGCTGTGTTTTTGATTCAGTAAAAAAACTGCCTGCGGATGTTGTAAGACAAAATATAACTAACGCTGGCGGGCCAGAGGCCAGTAGATACCTGCTGGATCTCTGTGCCCCGTTGTCATCATGGGCTAGGCCTGTTAAAAACAAAACCAAGCCTGGGCAGTCTACAGCCCAGTAGAAACTTGCTCGACATGAAAAAACAATATACCTGCTCAATAAATGAAAGAATTCTGCAAGTACAGACTGATAACTGGGATGTAGCAGATATATTGTTTTATCATCATGATAATAAGTGCATGCACTTGTTTTGAAAATTTTAGAGAACTGGGAATTCGAACGGCAGGTGCTTATGCTCCCCACAAATAAAAAACAGGTTCCTGAAAATTCGTTTCGAAACAAATGATTCTGCTTTATATCCACGTC
Source organism: Triticum monococcum (assembly GCA_034509565.1). Lineage (NCBI taxonomy): Eukaryota > Viridiplantae > Streptophyta > Magnoliopsida > Poales > Poaceae > Triticum > Triticum monococcum. The sequence goes on along the minus strand of CM067845.1, from coordinate 394,613,495 downwards.
GACCCTTGGCATGATGGTTGGAAGCAAATGCCAAGTTCATACTAAAAGATCGTTAACAACAATACCAACTTGCGGACGACAAGGTAGTACAAGTACCAATACCAAACTAACTTATAATATTTTTAGTCGTGGCCCTAGTGTTCGTCTGGTAGAAAATCTTGCAGAGGGCCAGCTCCCTCTCCTTCTCTTGCTCCAGGTCCCCGAGGTGGTACTGGTGCATCACCCAGTTGGTCCTCTGCTGGTCGAAGCTATTTTTTTGCGGGAATGGTCGAAGTTCTTGTTGGTGTGCAGCACCAGAACCTTTTTGCTGCCCGTCTGCCGGCCATTGATCATCACCGACAAGGTATTGCCGGTCTTATGCCACATCGCGTTCATGCCGCACCCCGACTGTATCTTGCGACGCGTCCATGTGTCCCTTTTGAACGCCCTGGAATTGTGCTGGAAGAAATGCTTGCTTAGGCCACTCAGTGTGATACCTGCAGTATTGTCGAATACAGGTTTTAGTGTACGTACTTGGCATTTTCATAACATCTTTGGCATGTTGCAGTCACTAGTTTCACTTTTTATTAACTCTCAAATTGTAATTACTTCACTAGGCCTGTGTTTAAAAAGAAAAATAGAGCTATAAACAAAGAAATATGTTTTTGCAAGTAGACGGCCGATCGGTGTCTTACCTGGAAGTTTCTCAGGATGGGTGTAGCATATGCCATGCTCACTGTCGATGGTTGGTATGAACAAATCTATCAGAGGGTGAGATCTCGCGCTGTCAGCACTCACTTTGGCCTCAAGGTACTCGATCAGCTCCTGATCCGTGGGATCGAACTTGACGCCAGCCGGCAGCACCGGCCAATCCTTCTTGGAGTTGCATCGGTTAAGTCTAGTTATATGGTACTCAATGTATGAGCAATCGACTGTTTTAAGTGAATGATGAAAGATTTCGACAGATAAGTGGTAGTACTCCAAAGCTGAATTCCACAATACCTAAACACGCCGCCGGGATTCTTGTGTCACCACATGCGTAGCGTGTTGTCACGTGAATTCAATGTGAGGACATAACGTATACTAGTACTGCTACTATACTACTTACTTGTCATATTTAGTGTCACATTTTAACCATAGGTTTAACTAACAAAATTTCAACGCATGTCGTCGAAAGTTATCCCATTTGAATCTATGTTCAAATACGAATAAAACAATATAATTTTTTGTGACATGCATTAACATTTAGTTAGTGAAATTTATGGTCAAAATTTGACACAAATTACGAAGGGGACAAGTAAACCAGGAGGGAGGTAGTAGTACGAGTAGCGCAATATACGGTATAGAGTTGTTGGATTCGGGGTTTCGGCAAACCCTTGAGGTTCGAACTCTGGGGTGCGCACGTAGACCTCTCTCTCCCTACCTTGCTCTCGCAACAATCTCAAGGCATAGCTCGCCGAACCCAAGGAACAAGAGACAAGAGAGTGTTTACTGGTTCGGGCCACCGTTGTGGTGTAATACCCTACTCAAGTGTGGTGTGGTGGATTGCCTCATGGGCTAGGGATGAACTAGTATAGTGGATGAACAGCCTCCTGAGGAGAGGTGTTCTTAAGCTCGATGAGCAGGTGAGATGGCCTCAGTGGAGTGGATCCGATCCAAGATGAGCTGATGTGTCTGAGGATGGTCTGAATGATTCCCCTTTTCAATGGTGGTGGCTAGTCCTATTTATAGTGGCCCTGGTCCTCTTCCCAAATATTAGGCGGGAAGGGATCCCACAACGGCCAGTTTTGAAGGGAGACAACTAGTACAAGTTATCCTAACAAAAGGTGGTCTTAGCCTGCCAAAGGCTCTGGTGGTGACGCCGCCGTGGGCTCCGCGGTGACCTCCATCCCGCCATCCTGCTAGTCTTGGTCTTGTTGCACTTATATGGAAACCTTTGCCCGATACCTCAGGACTCCTCGCCTGTGCCTGCTTCCTTAGCACCCAAGAGGAAACTGGCACTCTGCGCCCGCTGGCGCCCGCCCGGCCTTTGTCGTCATGGCTCACGTCACTCAGACCTCGCGAGGTGCCCCTTGCATAGATATCTCTGCTCCTCGGGAGCCAGCTTAGCGAGGCCACCCCTGAGGAGGTCTTGGTGTCGTCCTCCTCACGAGGCTTGGCCCCTCGCGAGGGTCTTGAGTGGTTGCTGATGAAGATGGGCCGTACCGGGCCATTGGTGGAGCCACGCCCTGGGCCGCATGGAGGAGAGTCTGCGTACCCCCGTTCCCATGACACCGACAGTAGCCCCTGGGCCCAAGGCGCGCTCAGACTTGGTGTCGAGGCGAAGCCAAACGGCAAGTGCAGAGCGCCGCGGGCCCCAAACGCATGCGTCGTTGATTGACGCATGGCGATTGACAGGACATGGGCGTTTACGCTTCCCCACGCTGCCTCGGCAACTGCCTGACTAACAAAACACTGGCGCGCACTGCAGAGCCTTCATTGCCTTCCTTTGCCTTGCTCCAGATCCCCTTTCTCTTTCTCAACCCAAGAGACTCCAGGTCTACACGAACCCCTCTCCGAGCCTATAGTCAATGGCGTCCGACAAGGCGAAGGCCACGAACATGGCTTCCTGGTACGAGCCGGCCTTGAGCACGCCTAGCGTCTCGGAGAAGAACCTCTCTACCACGCTCCTGATGACGGCGGACAACACCAAGGGGGGAAAGACCACACTTCGGGCTGGCTCCGCCGAGGCGGAGTCCTCAGGCAGTACCTTCTACCCCTTCTTCATGAATAGTGTTGTTGCAGGACTGGTCCCCCCTTTCTCCGACTTCTTCTACGCTATCCTCAGCCACTACAAGATACATGCCCTTCATCTCCATCCCAACTCCATTCTCCCCCTGTCGATTTTCGCCTTTTATTGTGAGGCATTTGCGGGGGTGATGTCGTCCGTGGCGTTGCTTCACCAATTCTTCTACCTCCAGCTCAAGGAAGGCCATTGCTCAGGATGCGCCAACTTCGTTGGAGCTAACGGGACCAACACGATCTCGAAGGACGGGAAGAAGGCCGAGGGCTTCAGGAGCAAGTGGGTCCTGATGGACGCTAAGTGCATCCACCCTCGGTTGGTGCTGCCGACGGAGATGCCCTCGCCTCATGACAGGTGGCTCCATGCAAAGCACACCGACCCCCGGGCGAAGCAGGTGCTGGAGAAGATGATCGCCGACCTGAAGCCTGACGACCCGAGGGTAGAGAAGCTGATGGGGGCCATGCTCGTGAAGGAGTTCCTGGTGCAGTGCGTGGCCCCGCTCCAGGCGCGCTCGCGCCCCTTGTGGAAGCTTGGGGACGAGGGGGACGACCTCCGTCTGTGCCCAAATGCTTGGTCCAAAGAGCAGCTGGGCGCGGCCATCCGTCTCCTAGTCGGGGACGATCTGGGGTACCTGCCAGAGTCCCATCTTCCTCTGTACCGCTGCCTAGATGGGGCGAAGGTAGCCGCCGACATGCCTGTCTTCGACGGGCACGGGCTCGTGCCGCCAGCGCCTTCAGAGGTCACAGAGGTGGCGGCCCCAGTACTGATGTCTTCTGGCAATTCTGGCGAGGAGGAGAGGCCTGACTCGGAGGCGACCCTGGAGGGGCAAGGGGAGACTTCCCCCATTGCGGCAGACCTCCTCCGCGCCTCCATGACGATGACGAGGCCGGTGACCATCCGGTGAGGGAGTCCCAGGCTCCCGCCGGAGTCACTACGAGGTCCAGGGGCACCCCCAGAAGAAGCCATGGCCAGGGTCCCGACGAAGAGCAGGTGGCGCTGGTCTCCCAAGGTGGCGCCCCTATTCTGACGTCAACCGGTGCTGCCGCAGGGCCAGCTGCCGCGACCTCGTCCGCTCCTGGGACTCGAGGGCCAGTGCCCCAGGCTATTAGGCCTCCGTGCTTTTGAAGAGGCCGTGGGACTACACCGCCATGGACCAATAAGTACCTCATCCTGATTTTGTTCTTGCTCCTGCTCCTGTAGCTGCTTCCTGACGTTCTCCTTTTGCACCACCAGGCCGATGCTCACGCCGAAGAAGAAGAGGGAGGGAGCGGCCGCTCCCTCGAGGACCCAGCAGCCTAGCCTGGCCGCATCTGATTCGGCGCAGAAGGGCAGCAACAGCCCCCCCCCCCCCCCCCGACGCGTGCTTCCCCGACCCGGTCATCCTCGCGAGGCCCGATGGACCAACCCCAGGAGAAGGCGACCTCCACAGCGAAGCCGTCTTCGGAGGCGCCCGCTCTCAGCTCGCCGGCCGAGGTCCCATAGGCCTAGGGGTTCCCGGCCTCTTCTGCTGCCATCAATTCGCTGATCTTGGCGACGACGCTGCCTCCTCCTCCTATCGCACCGCTGGCTCACGATCCTTCTGCTCTGCCTGACGCTCTGGAGGGGGCTCTTTCGGTGCTGACACGGCTCCGGGATGACCTTCAGGGCGCCGACCGCCACCTGGTGGCGGGGCGCCTGGAGCTGATCTCAGGATGGCTGCACTCCGACGAGTCTGTCGGGGTGGCGCTGAGCCAGGCCGTGGCAGCTTCCGAGGAGGACAAGTGGGCCGCCGACCAGGCCGCGGCCGCCCGCGAGGTGGCATTGAAGGATGCCAAGGCCGCCAAGGAGTGCTATCGGGTAGCAGAGGTCGAGATGGAGATCCTGGGCAAGGAACGGGCTACTGCGGCTCACCAGCTCGAGGCGCGGGAGGAGAAGCTGAAGGCTCAAGAAGAAGCGGTGGCCGGCCGTGACGCTGAGCTGGAGCAGCTGGCGCAGGCGCAGGCCGCGGAATGCGACCGCCCGAAGAAGATGGAGAAGGAGGTGGAACTGGAGAGGGCCCAGCTGGAAATTAAAGAGAAGGTTCTTGCCGAGGATCGCGAGGCCTTCAAGTCTCTTGAGGAGAGGTTCCGCAAGGCGCTGTGGGGACTCTATGAGAAGGGTTTGGAGAATCCTTTGGTGACTGATGATGACGGCCCCACCCAACTACTTCCTCATCTCGTCACGGTGCACGAGGACATCATTGATGGAATCGGCCCCATGGTGGAGGGGGAAGCGTGTGCGCTTTCCTGATCGGCCCTAACGCGTGTCCTCAGCCACCTTCACCTTCGCGACCCCAATGCCGACCTTGGTGTCCTGCTCGAGCCTGTGGATGAGGGGTGCTGCGAAGCCGCTGCAGAAGCAGTGAAGGGCCAGGTGGTGGCCTTGCTGAAGAAATTCCTTCCCATCAACCCTGCGCCTCCAGCTGATGGTTCTGCCGATCCCTTGACCAAGGCTGACAGCAACGCTGCCGACGAGCGGGCACTTCCGGACGACAGCCCCCAAGGCTGAAGAGGAGGCTCGCTGGTGAACGAAGGTGCTCCTTCCTGCTTTTACTTTCCTGCGACGTGCGACGTGCCTCGTGGAGGTGTTAAAACTCTTGTTTGGTGTTTAAGGACCAACATGTTTAGTAATATCTCCTTAAGATTCCGCAACCTCCTTCCCATTTGCTTGATGTTCTACATCGGCAGGGCCCAACCAAGCGCATACCTCAGCCGCCGTTGGACTATCCGGATCACCAGGACGGGAACAAGGGGTGAGGGGCTATGTGGCCAGTTAGGCTCCTGAGTCACGATGCTCAGGAGTCCCTCTTAACATGCAAATAGCCTGCGAGGAGGAGATGTGACAGTAGGCCTTACTGTTCTACATCGGCAGAGCCCGACCCCGCGCTTACCTCAACCGCCGTTGGACCGTCCGGATCACCAGGACAGGACCAAGGGGTGAGGGGCTATGTGGCTAGTTAGGCTCCTGAGTCGCGATGCTCAGGAGTCCCCCTTGATGCACAAACATACCTTCATACCTATCCTCGCCAAGGTCCCGCTCGGGAGGGGCGCATGATGACCAGGTCCGAGGGACCTGGCAGGGCGGCGTACGCTAGGCGTGACCTGAGTGTAGCCCCCGTGCCTAGCTCCCTCGCGCGACTCTCCCGAGGGGAAAGCATTGCGGTGAGGCGGGTGGCTCCCTGAGGTTGACGCGGCCACAGGACCGCCCTCAGTTGTTTATCACCAGTGCGGAGCATAGCGCTTCCGCACTTGCACGGGCATAGCCGCTCCTCGACCGTATCGACTGCCAGCGCGGATCATGATGCTTCCACTGGTGCGTGGGTGAGGGCTCCCTCTGAGTGGAGCCCCCAGGGCATGTACAGCCTCACCCTGACACGTGGTTTGCATGGCAGGGCAAGATGAGGCGTGTCTGGGCACTCGTGACCCAGCGGGACTCACGAGAGGCCCTACCTCAAGGCGGGTTGTGCCTGGTCTCTTGATTCTTGATGGCTACAGTGGCCCTACGAGATGGTTAGGCAACCTGAACCGGACAAATCTCCTGAGCTATAACATGAGAAGGCCAAACACCAACGACCCCAGGAGGTGACGTGAACAGGGCCGGTCGTCCGAACAGAGCTCAGGCGTTGGGTTTATCGATGCTGCAGGGACGGACCCGAGCACAGACGTCGTGTCTAGTCTTCTCATGCAAAAAATCCTGAAGAAAGACGACCGGTGCGCGACACCCATGGTGGTGAGGCACCGGGTCGTGCACCCTGGCTTATCCATCCGCGATTAGCTCATGCAAGAACAAGGCACCAAGGGCCATGGGAGGTGACATACACGGGAGCTGGCCCATGAGCCAGAGCTCAGCCTCTTGGGTTTAGAAACGCTGCAGGGACGGACCCGAGCACAGAGGCCGTGCCACTCCTTAATCATGAGGCGGTCATGGGCGGGCTTGCAAGGGCGTGCAACGTTCATGTTATTGAAGTACCGAACATGCAGGTGGTAATCATAAGGCAATTCATGCAAGAGGGCAAGTTGGTTTAGATAGGTGCAAGAACGATACATGCCACTCGGACGGACCCGAGCGGCCTGGGGATGATGCAGCTCGTGAGGCGCCCCCAACAGAGTAAGCTATAGATGCAAAGGGATACACACCATAGGGACAGACCCATGCGACTTGGGGATAATGCTGCCCGAAGGGTGCCCCTAACTGAATGAACTGGAAAGAGTCACCTGATACCATAGCTGGAGTGGTGTCGGGGTAGCTGAAGATGCGCGCCGGAGAAGTTGCTACTCATGAGCCGCCAGGGTCCTGAGCCTCAGGAGGCTCCGCGGGCCCAAGTGGCTCCTAAAGAACTGACGCAATCTCTGCCAGGACAACGTGATGCCTGGCCTCCTAAGCCGCCAGAATGCTCCATAGGTGGTGCTGGAAAGTGACAGCTATGTTCGGCAGGCCGAAAGGCATGCGAACGTAGCTATGAGGGGGACCCTCACACTGTCCAACACTTGATGGCCAGAAGCGCCCCTGAGATGCGGCCCTGTTGAGCCCTGGAATGTCGACATAGATGCGCAGCTCGCCGACCTTGCCAGGATGGGGAGCTGCGCTAAGTGGTGGGCGGTGAAAGTGCTAGTGATCGACTAGAGGGGGGTGAATAGGTGATTTTTATGAAAGTCTTCAAAACATGGGGCTTTGAAGAAAAACAGTAGAAATAATCCTATTGATATGCAGCGGAAGGTAGACTACACTAGGCAAGCCATAGTCAAGTAAGCAATGAAGTGAAAGCACGAAGACTATCAAACAGCTAGGTAGTATGGATCAGGATGGAAGACAGTATGAAGCCAAACAGTAAATAGTCTTCACTCAGTGAAGTCAATCAGATCATACAGGGAAGAAATGACTTCACGAAGACAAACTATAAAGTAAAGGGAAGTGAAGGATAGAACCAGTAGCTTGGTGAAGACAAGGATTTGGTAGACCAGTTCTAGTTGTTATGACAACTGTACGTCTGGTTAGGGAGGCTGAGATTTAACTTAGAAGACCGCGTCTTCACCTTATTCCCCTTGAGCTAAGGACACACAGTCCTCGCCCAATCACTCTAGAAAGTCTTCAAGGTAGACTTCCAAACCTTGACAGACTTCGTTCACCGGCGATCCACAATGACTCTTGGATGCTCATAATGCGACGCCAAACCGGTTGGACGATTCATAGTCCTCAAGTGTAACAAGTCTTCAGATCACGCAGATAGAAAGACTTTAGTGATGCCTAACACTCTTTGGCTCTGGGTGTTTTGGGATTTGTCCTCGCAACGACCTATCTCTCAAATGCATCGGAGGTGGGTTGCTCTCAAACGACAAAATCCGTGCACTAACACTAAGAAGACACCAATTTATGGTGTAGGGGGTGGGCTACTTATAGCCAGGAGGCAACCCGACCTGATTTGTCCAAAATGACCCTGGGTCACTAAGGAACTGACATGTGTCCAATTGTCAGATTTCAAAGACACACGGCAGCTTGACTTGGGCTACAAGTAAAGCTGACTCATCCAGCTCTGGATAAGATTTGCTCTCATTGTCTTCGCTCCAAGACATAGGATTTGGTTCAGCATCACATCAGTCACTATGACTTTGTTCACTTGGACCCCACTTAATAGTATGGTGGCTCCTATGACTCAACAAATAAGAAAAGGAAACTACGAAACAACTATGTCTTCACACTCCATGGTCTTCATGTGAATGTCTTCTCATGTCATAATCTTCACCGTGAATATCTTCACAGACCACCATTGTATTTAAATTCTTCACACATTTTTAGGGGTCATCTCTTGTAGGTAAACTGTTGGTGTTCTGGCAACGGGGGTCCCCAGACTTGCCTGCCTGCGGCCTGCGGTGTGGCTCAAGTAGGGGCCCAGCATGGCCCATCTTCATCAGCTCAAGCTCAAGACCCTCGCGAGGGGCCAAGACTCGCGGGGCGGACGACAGGAAGCTTCCTCAGAGGCAGCCTCATCAGGCAGGCTCGCGAGGAGGTGGAGAGATCAAGGCAGGGGTACCTCGCGAGGAACCCATGATGCAAACCATGACGATCGAGACCAGGCGGGCGCCAGGCAGGCGCCGGCCTGCGCAGTGTCCTTGTTTCCCCTTTGGTGCAAAGGGGGCAAGCATAGGCCAAGGCATCAAGCAAAGGTTACCATTCCAGTGTAACAAGACAAAGACCAGCCGAACGGTAGGACGGAGGTCACCATGTGTACGACCTTGAAGTGGGTGTGTCTAGAGGGGGGTGAATAGACACTTCATGCCAAAGTTGCAATTTTCAAGCTTTTTCGGTTTGAGTGGAGTTTAAGCACAATTTCAACACTCAGAATACATATCAAGCAAGTATGCAAAGTGTATATAGGCAGCGGAAAGTAAAGCATGCAACTTGCAAGAATGTAAAGGGAAGGGTTTGGAGAATTCAAACGCAATCGGAGACACGGATGTTTTTCCCGTGGTTCGGATAGGTGGTGCTATCCTACATCCACGTTGATGGAGACTTCAACCCATGAAGGGTAACGGTTGCGCGAGTCCACGGAGGGCTCCACCCACAAAGGGTCCACGAAGAAGCAACCTTGTCTATCCCACCATGGCCATCGCCCACAAAGGACTTGCCTCACTAGCGGTAGATCTTCACGAAGTAGGCGATCTCCTTGCCCTTACAAACTCCTTGGTTCAACTCCACAATCTTGTCGGAGGCTCCCAAGTGACACCTAGCCAATCTAGGAGACACCACTCTCCAAGAAGTAACAAATGGTGTGTTGATGATAAACTCCTTGCTCTTGTGCTTCAAATGATAGTCTCCCCAACACTCAACCCTCTCTCATAGGATTTGGATCTGGTGGAAAGAAGATTTGAGTGGAAAGCAACTTGGGGAAGGCTAGAGATCAAGATTCATATGGTAGGAATGGAATATCTTGGCCTCAACACATGAGTAGGTGATTCTCTCTCAGAACATATGAGTTGGAATGGTGTATGTGTTCTGATAGCTCTCTCCACGAGTGAAGAGGAGGTGGAGGGGTATTTATAGCCTCCACACAAAATCCAACCATTACACACAATTTACCAATCTCGGTGGGACCGAATCAGAAAACTCGGTGGGACCGAAATAGTAAACCTAGTGACCGTTAGGAATTTCGGTGGGACTGACATGCAACTCGGTAGGACCGATTCGGTTAGGGTTTGGGCATAACGTAATCTCGGTGAGACCGATTGCACAAACTCGGTGAGACCGAGTTTGGCAATAAGCTAACCAGAGAGTTGGTCAGGCAAACTCGGTGGGACCGACTCGCTCTTTCAGAGAGACCGAAAAGTTACAAGTAGGAAACATAGAGTTTACATTGCAATCTCGGTGGGACCGATTCGCTCTTTCGGTGAGACCGAAAAGTTACGAAAGGGAAACAGAGAGTTTGCAATCCCATCTCGGTGAGACCGAGATCCTTATCGGTAGGACCGAATTGCTAGGGTTTGGCAGTGGCAAATGACAAGTGAAACTCGGTGGCGCTGGATTGAAAGAATCGGTATGACCGAGTTTGGCTTAGGGTTTAGGTCATTTGTGGATATGGGAAAGTAGCTGAGGATTTTGGAGCATATCATTAAGCACATAAAGCAAGAGGCTCATTAAGCAACACCTCATCCCTCCTTGATAGTATTGGCTTTTCCTAAAGACTCAATGTGATCTTGGATCACTAAAATATAAAATGAAGAGTCTTGAGCTTTTGAGCTTGAGCCAATCCTTTGTCCTTAGCATTTTGAGGGTTCCACTTTCACATCCATGCCTTGCCAATCATTGAGCTTTCCTGAAATAATCATCTTGAAATAGCATTAGCTCAATGAGCTATATGTTGTTATGAATTACCAAAACCACCTAGGGATAGTTACACTTTCAGTCTCCCCCTTTTTGGTAATTGATGACAACATATAGATCAAAGCTTCGACAAATGACAATAAGCATGAAATATATCGTCGCTTTGAGAAGTATGTGACAAATAAGATCTCCCCCTAAATTTGTGCATATTTAAAATTTGCTTTGGACTGCAAATGCACAAGGAGTTAGAGTCATGGGTTACTCTTCCATGTCACATACATCTTGGTGGAGCGCTCAAAAAAATGATAAGATTGAAATACATGCACTCATCACCAAGAATAGTGAGTGATCACATAAGATAGATAGAATAATAATAGCATTAAGCAAACATTAAGTGTAGCTTATGATCAAACACATGATCATCGATGTCTCACACAGATAAGGGCATTGTATCTCACACAAAAGAAAATAAAGTTCGAAAAACCACCAAATAAAACAAGAGAGAATAAAAGCAACACTCTCTCTTGAAGCCTATGATCTATACATTTTCTCCCCCTTTGGCAACAAGTTACCAAAAAGTTCCTAGAAAATGCATAGTGCTAAGTCGACGCTCAGGCTTGATCTTCAGGTGGTGGTGGAGTCCGGAGCACTCCAAGAACGAAGCCTTCAGTAGACGTGGTCGGAGTTGAGACTGAAGTGGATGCTGGAGCTGGTGGAACTGAGGCTATGGCTGGCGCAGATGTGGTAGCTCTGGTGTCAGCAACTGGCATTGCAGACGACCTCGGACCTCGTGGCACCCTGGCAAAAGCATCAGTCGTAGTCCTGCCTCTCCTCTCATTCATGTCATCCTGGAGCTGCTCCACGGCAGTCTGTATCTCTGTTACCTTGATGTCCAAATCATAGAACCTTTGTTCCATGATCCTCTCTAAGCTTGCCTGGTTCTGAGTTAGGGTGGCTAGTCCTTGCTCAATCCGCAGGGTGGACGCAATCAGGTAACCAAGCTGCTCTTGTTTGGTTTTTAGAAAATATTCAGATGCCTCCTCTTGAGTAGGCATCCTGGCAGCTTTCTCCTTCTTCGCCTTCTCCTTCTTGGCTTGTGCTTGGGCAGATGATGGCTCATTCTCAGTCATGACCACTTGGTTATCTTCAAAATCTGGACGGATGGGCAGGTGTTCCTTATCCAAGAGGTATATGCCCGTGCCCATCTTGGAGTTGATGAGCTCCTGAATCTGTGGGGCATATCCACAGCTCCTCTTCTGGTCTGCTGCTGTCCTCTTAATGGTCTCTACCATTAGGCTCATCACCTTGAATTTCTGAGGCACGTCAAAGATATGAAGCAAGTTGATTGCGTGGCCTCTGATCATCTTGTGATCTCCAGATTTGGGCAATAAGGTGTGCCTTAGAATCCAGTTGATAGTGGGCAGTCCTGATAGAAGATAATGCACTGAGCCAAACTTGAACGTGTCAAGTGCTTCATTCGGAATCTCCTTGTACATGTTGGACATAGAGTTGTGGTCCATCTTCTTCTTGGCATAAATGTCCAAGTCATCATCCTGCTCTTCTGGGGCGTTGATCAGCTGAGCCCATTCAGCAACTGTGGACTGGTACCTCGTACCTTCTGACATCCATACAATCCTGCCATCTGGATAGAAATGTGTTGTGGAGTAGAATTGCATGATTAGCTCCTCGTTCCACTTTGTGAGCTTCTGCCCAACAAAGTCTGCAACTCCACATGCACTAAAGCTTTCATACACTCCAGGATAGTGTTCCTCATTTTCCTTCATGTAGGTCCAGTTGACCCATCTCATGTCACATACTATTGGCTTCTTGTCAAGCAAAATTGTCTCATAGAAATCCTGCTGCTCCTTGGTGTGAAATCTGTAGTCCACTGCAATCCTTCTCCTAGAAGCATACGTATCTGCTTCTCTCCACTTCCTCGGCCCTGAATCTCTCCTGAGCTTCATATCCTCAGCCACAGGATGAGCATCGTTGTGGTCTGGGATCTTTGGCTTGAGCTTTCTAAGGACATTCTCTTCCTCTTCCTCTGCAGCTTCAGGCACTGGGGCCTTGTTCTTTTCAGTGGCTGGGATGCTTCTTGTGTTTCTCTTTGGCTTTGGCTTTGGAGCTGACTTGGCCTTGGAAGCAGCTCCCCTGATTTTATGGCATCTCCCATTAGCTTGGGTGCCTTGGGTGCTGGTGCAGCAACCTCTTCTTCTTCTTCCTCAACTACCATGATGGAGGCCTTGCCAAGCACTCTGGCTACAGTCTTCTTGACCCTTTCCTTCCTCTTTTTGCCTTCAGCAGCAACTGGCTCTGTGGATGCAGGCTTCTTAGTTGAAGCTCTAACCTTAGACATGGGTTGCCTGCCTGCTGGCCTTTTGAACTTCAACCCTGGCTTTGTAACTGCTGCTGGCTCAAGTCTCTTGGAGGTGGCTTCCTCCTCTGCCACATAATCCTCATCTTCAGAATCTGAGGTTCTCTTCTTTCTCTGACATGTGGCAGCTTTAGGCAGATTGCTGGGGGTGCTCCTGCTGCCATCATCTGAGGAGCTGGAGGGACTAGTGCCCTCACTCATCACCACTTGCTGCTCTGAGAGGTTCTGGCTGTCACTTTGGTCTGACATGATGCAAACTCTGACTGCTGACCCTATGAATAGATTATAGATGAGATAGAGTGGATGAGCATCACAAAATGCAGAGGTATTTGCAAAAGAATAATTCAAAAACTTAGTTTTAGTTTCCCACTGAAATCATCTCGGATCTACCGATTTTCAAACTCGGTGACACCGAAACAGTTTTGGCACCAGAACTAGTGAACTCGGTCAGACCGAGTCACAGTTTGGTGGCACCGAGACTGCTAGGGTTTCATAGAGTTCCAAAATCGGTCACACTGATAAGTAATTCTCGGTCAGACCGAGTTTTACTTGTGCACTGGCATAAGCCAAATCGGTGGGACTGAGTTTTTCAACTCGGTGGGTCCGAGATGGTTTCGGCGGAAACTAAAACTAAGTTTTGAATTATTCTTTTACAAAAATCTCTGCATTTTGTGATGCTCATCCACTCTATCTCATCTATAATCTATTCACAGGGTCAGCAGTCAGAGTTTGCATCATGTCAGACCAAAGTGACAGCCCAAGACGACGTGGTCAGAGTTTGCACTTTCACCATGGAGCCCAAGACGACATCATTGCCAGTGCTTTTGGCAGCCAAAGACCACCTTTGGTCAGGATAACTTGTACTAGATGTTCCCTTTCGAAATGGCCAATTGTTGGCGCCCTTCCCGCTCATTATTTGGGGAGAGGCCCAGGGCCTTTATAAATAGAGCTAGCCATCACAGAAGGAAGAGGGACCACGACGGTTGGAAATCTGGTAGAACCATAGCAGAGAGAGAGAGGCGACTGAACTCACCCTAGCAGTTCATCGCACCAGCTCAAGAACACCTCTCGCGAGGCTGTTCTTCCCTTGTACTGTCCATCATCAGCCCCAGAGGCAATCCACCACACCACACACTAGAGTAGGGTATTATACCACAACGGTGGCCCGAATCAGTATAATCATCGTGTCCCTTGTGCTGTTCATCATTTTCATCTTCGCGCGCACCCCAGTGTTCGAACCTCAAGGGTCTGCCGGAACCCGAAACCCGACATTTGGCCCGCCAGGTAGGGGTGCGCCGGAGTCCTCCTTCCTGCGTGTCGCGTTCAGCCGCTTCTCCACCCAGATGTCAAGCAACCCGGCTGCCAACGCCAACCACTGGGCGGCATGGCCCACCCATGCCATGTTGCCATCTCAGGGCGACCCCAACCTTGTGCCTCAGGCAGCTCGCGCTCCGCAGGGCGCTGCGGGGCACGGGCAACGCGGCCAGACACCGCCTGCCCTCACGCCACGGCAGGTGCGGGCCGCAGCAAGGGCCTCGAACCACGCCGCTGCCACAGCGCCATACACCCAACGGGAGCAGGCAAACTCTAGGGCCACGCTCACGGTGGCCCGAGAGCTACTGCGGTACAGCTTGCTGGAAGGCGGCCGCGACGTGTTGTTGGAGCGAGTGGCCGAGCTCCTGGACGCCGCCGCATCAGGAGCGCCCCCTTTCTGCATCCAGCTGCCGCCCCAGATCCAGGACAGGTCGCACGATGGCATTATGCGCGCCCACGCAATTTCAGGCGGGCCCTAGGGCCGGTTCGATGCCAACACCTCCACCGGCACCGGGCGGCAGATCGCGCTGGCCCTTCCTTGGGCCAACGAAGGGATGTGCGCCACGTCCTTTGGCCTCCACGGACCACCACGTCATCACATACAAGGAGACGCCCCATGCCAAATGTCAGGACCCCGATTCCAAGTCACATCGATCTAGCCAGTAACACCTCATATCACGTTGCGGCCTCACGCACGGTATTCCCATGGGTGTCGCCTTACCATGCCCCGGGACCGTTTGTGCCTTTTGGCTCACGTATATGATAGTGTCGCTAGCATCCATATGACAGAGAACCCGGGCCGACATGGCTAGTCGTGAACCCAAAGCGGCACTAACCTATGGGGACAGGCATACATGAATCACATCGAGCATGTCGGCCAGCAGCGTATGAATCCGGGCTGTAGCACTGGGCTAACAGGACTCCGGGAACCCGGGCTGTAGCAGGCTAGGAAGGACTCCGGATGTCACCGCGTGACATTTCCCCGAAGGGACTGACACAGGAACGAAGTGAAGCACATGCCGGCCAGTCAAGTGTCCTGAGCAGTAGTGATGGGCTAACAGGACTCCGTTGAACCGGGCTGTAGGGGACTACTATGGCTCATGGGAGCACTAGACTACATTTCCCCATAAGAGAGGCTGCCAAGGATAAACAACTAGATTGTCGGATCCCACACATACCAAGCATTTCAATCATACACACAATATGCTCGATATGTGTAAATACAACATGGCATCACAACATAATTCTACAACTCAAGTATTTATTCATTAGGCTCCGAGGAGCGAGATATTACAAACATGGGTCTCATGACCCAACAATCATAGCATACAAATCAAAGCACATGCGGAAGCTTAACATGTCTGAGTACAGACATCTACAAATGAAAAAGGCTAAGAAGCCTGACTATCTACCAGATCCTGCCGAGGGCACAAGATCGTAGCTGAGGTATCAAGCTAAATGTCAAAGTCCACACGGAACTACTAGCGAGACTGACATCTCTCTGCAAAACATAAAATGGGCAAACATGAGTACAAATGTACCCAGCAAGACATACATGAGAACTATCTACATATGCATCGGTATCAATAAAGGGGGTGGTGGAGTTTAACTGCAGCAAGCCAGCTTTGACTTAGTGGCTAACCTGAACTACGACTGCAAGCAACTCTTTTGACGTGGCGCACACGATTCCACATATTCACCAATCAATACACCACTATGGATCCGCTCCCGTCTCCCTACGAGAAGGCCATCCATAGCACTCACACTTACCTTGCGAGTTTTAGAGTATCCACTTTCACTTGTCTATGAACTATTATAGGCAACCCAGAAGTCCTTTACTGCGGACACGACTATTTGAATAGATCATTTATAACCCTGCAGGGGTGTACTTCTTCACACACGCTCTCGCCACTTACCACCATGTACACGTCGTGTATCTCGGCAACCTTCAAGCGGAAGCCTGGCGAGGGAGTCGGCCATGACCTGACTAACCACACAAGTCTCTAGTCCAGGTTAATTGCCTATTCGGGTTCCATCCGCGAGGAGATCCGGACGGAGTTTCGCTCACAACCCCAAACGATGTGTGCAGGGTTCCCGAGACACCAAATGGGCGCCTGGTACACCATGCCACGGTGTATCTACCGCATCATAGCCCACCCCTAGGGTCAGCGCTACGCACGGCCGCCAACACATATCCTACAAACACCAGAAACTAGTTGCAACTCCTGGACAGAGGACAAGGGCAGTTAATAAGTCGAGAGGGTCCATAGGTTTCGGGCCCAATGCATGGTAGTAGTTGTTCATGGATCACAAACACATAACTCAGTTCCTAAGAACGGTTTCAATGAGACAACCCACCATGTACTCCTACATGGCCTCTCACTGCTACCTTTACCAAATCGTGTTCACACACTTAGCTCACACACAGTAGGACATGTTCATCGCCATTTCAATTCATCCCCGATGAATCAGACCTGACACAACTCTAAGCAATAGCAGGCATGACAGCAAACATGAATGAGTAGGCACATCAGGGCTCAAACAACTCCTACTCATGCTAGTGGGTTTCATCTATTTACTGTGGCAACGACAGGTCATGCAGAGGAAAGGGGTTCAACTACTGCAGCATGTAATAGTTGAATCGTCGTTGTCCTAATGCAGTAAAAGAGAGCAGGAGCGAGAGAGTGGGATTGTATCGGAATGAACAAGGGGGTTTTGCTTGCCTGGCACTTCTGAAGATAATATAGTTCTTCATCGGTGTCATCGATCACGTCGTCAGAAACTTCGTCGACTCAGAGGGGAAGATTACCGGCAAACAGAGAAGGACACAATCAATGCAATGCAACAATATGATGCATGAATGTGACATGGCAATATGTTGTTGATTGGCCTAATGCAACTAGCAACAAGTTAAATGGAGTTGGTTTGAACACTAGGTTCAAATTCAAACTCCATATGTGCTTTCTTAAATGCCATTTAATTGAATTGTCCTAAACAGAGGATATAAGTTGCTCTAAGATGCATGAGAATGCCATAACCAGATTCTTTGGATTTTTCTGATCATTTTTCATATATAATTCATTTGATTTGGAGCTACGGTTGATTTACTATGAATTTTAGAAGTTTTAACTATTTTCTGGAATTTTCTGAATAAGAATAAATCCAGAAAAAGGAGTTACTGTGTCAGCACTATGTCACTATGACGTCAGCTGGTCAACAGGGTCGCCCAGAGTCAAACCCGACGGCTGGTTTGTGTGGATGGTAGGTGGGACCGGTCAACGGCCACGTCAGCGAGGTCAACGCCGACGCGTGGGGCCACTGTGTTTAGATTAATCTTAATCTATTTTTGTTAGCTGGTTAGTTAGGCAATGGGGCCTGCTCTCTGTGTCACTGGAGGGTTTAATTAGTGGATCATTAGCCACTAATGATGCCCACGTCACTTAAATGGTGATTAGCCATCGGTGCTAAGCAGGACGCGGCGGCGCTCCTCATCTGGGCGACTCCGGCGACGAGAGCGTGCACGGATGGGCTCGTTGGAGAGCCCTTGCCGGCGCGTGTCGGATGGTGGTGGTGGCCGGGCCTATGGTGGTCGGAGTCATCGCCAGCGACGACTTTGGCGACAGCCGGAGCTCGGGTGAGCTCGGGGCCGAGGCTACGGCGAGTGAGGCGGCGCGTGCGAGGCATCAACAGGCTCTACGCGGAGTGGGGATCAAGCGGGGCATGACGGCCAGGCCGTTGAGTGGCCGACGGCACATCGGCGGCGAGCACAGGTGGCGGCGCATGCGGGTGGACGCGGTGCGGCAGCTACGGCATGCGAGAGAGGGAGCGGAGAGGGGAAGCTGGGTCAGGAGCTCACGGTGGTTGCGACGAGGCGAACGGTGAGCTCGGGGAGGTTCTGGAGCGAGCGGGGCGGCGAGAGGGATCTCCGGTAGCCGGCGATGAAGATGACGAAGATGGCATCAATGCAGGGCCTCCAGCGAGGCGTGGCTGGATGGACAGGACGAGGGAGGCGTGGCGATGCTCGTGGACACGTCGGAGAGGCTCGGGGATGGCTGCGGCTGCGGCTATGGCGAACAACGGCGGTAGTGGCGTTCGGTGGAGAGAGGGAGAGAGTAGAGGAGGGGGAGGAGCACGGGGAGATTGTTAGAGGGCCAGAGGGGTTGTGTGGCGCCCTTAGCCAGCTCCACGCGGTCAGCGGCAAGCAGGAGGTGGCGAGCTACGGGCGCGCGCTCGTCGGGCACACGCTCTGCGTCCTACTGGCGCGAGGTGGAAGACGGCTCTGCCGCTGGTGGGCTGGGTCGGCCTACTGGGCCGCCAGGTGGGATGCAGGTAAGGCTTTTGTCCTTTCCTTTTTTTTCTAATTCTGTTCTGTTTTCTATTTTGCAGGTTTGTTTTGAATTTGGTTTTGAAACCAATTCATTTTTTTTTGCTTCTGAAAATATTTTTAGGAGCTAAAAGAATTAAACCAATGCTCCACAAAATATTTCAGAATTATTGGACCTATATTTATTTAATAGTAGATATAAATCCAATTCAAATAGCTATTGATTTAATTCAAATGCCCAAAATAAATGATTCTGAGATACCAAAAATATTGGTTTGGATTTTACCTCTTGCCAATATTTCCAGAGGATAACAAGAACATTTTCTCGGACATATTTGAAGCAATTTTATCTTGATCATTATTTAAAGGATTCTGAGGCTTTGAAAGTTCCCCAATTCAAATTTCATTTGAATTTAAACATGATGCAGCAACCAAGCTAGTCCAAGGCCAGGGTAAAGCTAGGGATGTGACAACTCACCCCCACTAAACAAGAATCTCGTCCCGGGATTCAATCGTATGGAAAAAAGAAGGGGGAATGCAAACTAACACGATCTTCATGATCCAGGTGGCACTTCATAAGAACGTTGATTCGATCACCATCATTGTCTCGATGTCTTGCCCCGAGAACTCCAACTAACATGACAATGAGAGGAAGAGAAAACTCTAGAAGGATCGATCATATCGAAGATCGAACAACTCAGGATCAACTCAGAGAGTGAGACATTGAAACATCTCTCGAGCTGAGACACGAAGTACACATCTAGAGGGGTGGAGTGGAACAGATGACGAGGTTTTACTAGGTAGACAACAATTCCACACCTAAGAGGGTGGTGAACAGTTGTCAACGTAGCAAGGATTTGAGTTGCCATGATACCATAACGAGACACCCTAGAGAAGAAGACTCGTAGAATTATCCCTTAAGTGGCAAAAAGAATTACTTTTGATCTAGAGATCAATAAAATTCTCTATACCAGCCTAGGGAAAATCTCGAGCAATCGTTTGAAGGGGTAAGAAGGGATGGCATACCCAGACTAGAATGGATGATGTGGGCTACCTTGTTGAAGACAACGCAATGGATGATTTTGCTTGCACATGCTCTCAAGAACTTGAGCATTTCCATATTCATCAAGGTTTTACCAACATCTGTGGCACGGATCCTGGCAACACAACATACTACCATGATGAGTAGTGATGGATGATGCGGATACAAAGGAAGACATTTAGCACTCCGCTTCTAATGTTCTCCTTGATGTCCTAGCATCGTCCCTTCATAGATATGGTTTGATATCTAGAACATCAAGTAAAAGGTCGGACTTCGAGAACACAAAAAATTCATAAGGAACAACTGTTGGAATAAATTCTACGAGATCCTTATGGGGAGGTGGCCAACTTTCTCAATCAAGATACTACAATAATAAGTCTTCCGGTTGGGTGTGTTGGCCACAACATCCACTTTACCGGGTTACAGAGAGACCAATATTACAGTCCTTGAGAAACGTTCCAACCATCATATCTGCCTGGGATTCAGATCTGGTTGGTGCCAGGATAATCCAGACTCATCGGGTCTCGAAAGAAAAATGAAAGTTTGCAACACAAATCGATGAGATGACGTTGCGAGATTCTCGGGGGAATGAACTACGATAGTAAGCTCCAAAACATGAGCCGGTTCTGCTACAAGCATGTGAACACGCTGTCCTAGACAAGCATGGACACCTGGTAGTCTTACAATGAAACACTACCGAGTTCAGGAGGGAACCATCAACGAGGATATCGAAGTCCTTGCCTAAGTCTAGCTCCTAAGAAGAAACTTCTTCTCCTTGAACAAACCGATCAGTGGCTTGGTGTGTTAGGAACACATATGGAGTGGAGGTAATTAATCTACCAAACCATAGAATACTTCACACGTATGCATGACTGATTTGGGATGATTCCAAGGGAAACAAAATAAACCTTTCTCCAATTCATGGTGGCAACTTACACCTAATGCACGTGAACTTGGAGAAAGTCACTTCTTTCATCCAAGCATAAGATTTATGAACGGAACACGAAGGCATTGCTAACAAAGTTTTCAACACTAGGTTGATGTTCAACATGAATCATGGGGGAGACAAAATGCTGCTGATGGGCTCAACAGCAACTCATCAGAATTTCCATATCACTGGACTTCCACCATCATGTGAACACGGTGATAGCATTGGTCAGACCAAAAGATGTAATGGTGTATGCTCGAGGGATCAAGCACGAGTAAGACAACATTACGAACATTGATGGTTCTGATTTGACTTGACGATGGCCCATACTCAAGTCAAAGTTTTGACAAGGCAATAGATTCAATAACTGATCACGGGGATCAATCGATGAAAATATCATCTTTCTTCAACACACACACACACACACACACACACTCAAGGATATCCCTTAGTGATGAACTAAGTCGGACAAGCTTTCATCTTCCAACTCTCCTAGTTGTTGTTTGGCTTAACCAACTAGCTCAGGGGTATCCAACACAGATTCTTGGAGAATAGGTGGTTTGGAGGGGAACCAACATGATCACGAACTCAACATAGCGGTCAGGTGACAACCTGGTAATACTTCCGAGAAGATAACCGGAATGTCATGAACCACTGATATGTTACTAAGCTCGAGAATAATATTGCTTTTCAGGGCAAGACGATATGATCAAATAAGCAAGGATTGACAATATCCTAACTCATTGATCGAAAAGTGCATCGGAAATAAGGACTAGGTAGCACGATAAACCTTAGGGTGATGATTCAATAATCAACACGCTAAGGATAAGATTATTGTCCATTATCTACCAAGCAAGAGGGTTGCTAGGAGTATTGATTTCACACATCACAGTTTACTTGTCGGCATTCCGGTTGCAACAACACGGGACCGAGGAATGAATAATGATGGCGAGAAGTATCACTGTATCAAGAGTTCATAGGAGGTTGTGCAATTCCTATGATATTCCTGACATAAAGAGGGCAACACTTCAGGGTAAAACAGAATCAAAAGCTGGATTGGCGTTTTGATCTGCGGAATACAACTGCTTTGACCCAATCCTAGATATGGATGAGCTACTTGAGTGTCAGGACCCCGATCCTAAGCCACATCGATCTAGCATGTAACACATCATATCACTTTGCGGCCTCACGCACGGTATTCCCACGAGTGCCACCTTACCTGGCCCGAGACCGTTTGCGCCTTTTGGCTCACGTATATGATAGTGTCGCTAGCATCCATATGACAGAGAACACAGGCCGACATGACTAGTCATGAACCCAAAGTGGCACTAACTCATGGGAACAGGCATACATGAATCACATCGAGCATGTCGGTCAGCAGCATGTGACTCCGGGCTGTAGCACTGGGCTAATAGGACTCCGGGAACCCGGGCTGTAGCAGGCTAGGCAGGACTCCGGATGTCACCGCGTGACATTTCCCCGAAGGGACAGACATAGGAACGAAGTGAAACACATGCCGGCCAGTCAAGTGTCCTGAGAAGTAGTGCTGGGCTAGCAGGACTCCGGTGAACTGGGCTGTAGCGGACTACTATGGCTCTTGGCATCACAACATAACTCTACGACTCAAGTATTTATTAACTAGGCTCCGAGGAGCGAGATATTACAAACAAGGGTCTCATGACCCAACATTCAGAGCATACAAGTCATAGCACATGCGGAAGCTTAACATGTCTGAGTATAGAGATCTACAAATGAAAAAGGCTGAGAAGCCTGATTATCTACCAGATCCTGCCGAGGGCACAAGATCGTAGCTGAGGTAACAAGCTAAACGTCGAAGTCCATGCAGAACTACTAGCGAGACTGGAGTCTCTCTGCAAAACATAAATTAAGCAAACGTGAGTACAAATGTACCCAGCAAGACTTACATCAGAACTAACTACATATGCATCGGTATCAACAAAGGGGGTGGTGGAGTTTAACTGCAGCAAGCCAGCTTTGATTCAGTGGCTAACCTGAACTACGACTACAAGTAACTCTTTTGAGGTGGCGCACACGAGTCCACAAATTCACCGTAGCATCGGTACCCAGCAAGACTTACATCAGAACTAACTACATATGCATCGGTATCCACTCCCATCTCCCTACGAGAAGGCCATCCATAGCACTCACGCTTATCTTGCGCATTTTAGAGTATCCACTTTCACTTGTCTATGAACTATGCAAGGGGTACAAGTTTCCATATCCGAGGAATCCGGCTATTCGAATAGATAATGATAACCCTGCAGGGGTGTACTTCTTCACACACGCTCTCGCCACTTATAGCCCTGTACATGTCATGTACCTCGGCAACCTTCAAGCGGAAGCCAGGCGAGGGAGTCGGCCACGACCTGACTAACCAACAAGTCTCTCGTCCAGGTTTATCACCTATTCGGGTTCCATCCGCAAGGAGATCCCGCCGGAGTGTCGCTCACGGCCCCAAACGATGTGTGCAGGGTTCCCAAGCCCACCATCCGGGTGCCACTTGGTACACCGTGCCACGGTGCCTAGTCTGTCCCAAGCCCACCTGTACCGGGTGCCACTTGGTAGACCACTAACACTACCTAGAAACACCAGAAACTAGTTGCAACTCCTGGATAGAGATCAGGCTGATTAATAAGTTGAGAGAGCTTGGAGCGCCCGGAGCCCAATGTGTGGTAGTAACTGTTCATGGATCACAAACACAGAACTTAGTTCCTAAGGACGGCTACAATGAGGCAACCCACCATGTACTCCTACATGGCCTCTCACCGCTACCTTTACCAAATCGTGTTCACACACTTAGCTCTCAACGGTAGGACATGTTCACCATGTTCCAATTCATTCCCAATGAATCCGACTGAACTCAACTCTAAGCAGCAGCAGGCATGACAACAAACAGGAATGAGTAGGCACATCAGGGCTCAAACAATTGCTACTCATGCTAGTGGGTTTCATCTATTTACTGTGGCAATGACAGGTCATGCAGAGGAAAGGGGTTCAGCTACCGCAGCATGTAACAGTTGAAACGGTGTTGTCCTAATGCAGTAAAAGAGAGCAGGAGCGAGAGAGTGGGATTGTATCGGAATGAACAAGGGGGTTTTGCTTGCCTGGCACTTCCGAAGATAATATAGTTCTTCATCGGTGTCATCGATCAATCGTCGGAACCACGTCTATCGGGGGGGCAATCACCGGCAAACACAGAAAGAATACAATCAATGTAATGCAACAGTATGATGCATGATCATGACATGGCAATATGATGTGAGTTGAGCTAATGCAACTAGTAGCAGAAAGGTTTGGGTTGATTTGAACTCAAGGTTCAAATTCAAATTCAATCTATGAATTCAAATAGTGCATTATCATGGTTTGGACTAAACAGTGAGGTTAACTTGCTCAAACATGCATGCAAATGCCATATTCATATTCTTTGGATTTTTTTGATCATTTTACATATATAATTTATCTTATTTGGAGTTACGGTTGAATTTCTATGAATTTTTTAAGTTTGCAACATTTTCTGGAATTTTCTATATAAGAATAAATCCAGAAAAGGATTTACTGCGTTAGCCTGGCGTCATTGTGACGTCAGCGGTCAACAGAGACGGTCCAGGTCAACCCTGACCTGTGGGTCCCGTCTATCAGTGTTAATTAAACTAAGTTTAGTTAGCGTTAAACAAATACTAACCTAGTTTAGTTAGTGGCCTGGGGCCCACATGTCAGTGACCCAGAGGGTCAAACTGGGTCCACCCGGGGTCAACGGTCTACGCGGTCAAACTCACCGGCGACGACAGGCGCGGCGGAGAGGCTCGGAAATGAGCCACAGGGCATCATTTTGGCCGCGGTCTGTTGCGTTCGAACGCAAGCAGCAGCACGCATCAAGTGGTGGCAGTGGTAGGTGCTGCGGTGGCCGGAATCAGCGGCGGCGACGGCAAGTGCGGCGGCCGGCGTTCGGGCGTCGAATGAATCGACGTCGCAGGGGACGGCAGGAGCAACGGATGGTGGCTACAGCTCCGTGGTGATGCGCTGAGCGCAGTGGCGCGCTCGGTTTCGAGCTCCGGTGGACGTGGCCACGGCAGCGAGGAGCTTAGGCGGCGGTGCGCTCTCGGGTCCGGTGGAGACAACCGCTAGAGTGGGCAAACGGCAAGGGAAGAAGAGGGGAATGGGTCAGCGGCTCACAGTGAGGTCGTTGGTGATCTCAGCGTGCTCGGGGACGGCTTGGATGGAGAAAATCGACGGCGGCGGCCCACGGCGGCCGAGGACGGAGATGAGGGTGGTGAGGACGTTGCAGGGCTTCCCGACTCACTTGGCGCGGTGAGGAGGAAGGGTAGGTTGAGGCGGAGCTTCTTGGCACAACGAGAGGGCGAGGGAGGTACGGTGGTCGCGGCTACGGCCAACGGCGGCGATGGGCGCGTTCGGGTGGACGCGCGCGAGAGAGACAGAGGAGGGAGGGCGCTCGAGGGACAGAGGGGAAAGTGACAGGGGACCAAGGAGGGTCGCGTGGCGATGCTAGAAGGGCCGAGGTGTCGCAGTGGAAGCAGGAGGTGGCCAGGCGTGCGCCGGCGCGCGGCGAGCACGCGCCCTACGTCCGACTGGCGCGAGGTGGAAGACGCCTCTGCCCCTAGTGGGCTGGGCTGTCTTACCGGGCCGCTAGCTGGCCAGGTAAGTGGGCTACCAGGTAAGTTCTGTTCTGTTTTAGTTTTTTTTTTGTTTTCTTTTATTTAATCATTTTGCCACTGATTCAAATTCAAAAGAATTTCAAAACAGTGACAAAACCCTTTGAGTAATTTTATGTTGCTAGATGGACTTTTCCAACAGCACATAAAACATTTCAAAGTTAATTGAAAATATATCCCATATATTATGAATATAATTCCAAATTCAAATACAATAATGATTTAAATTCAGTGCCAAAATAATTCCTTAAAAATGTTCAATATTTTTGGTTTGGATACAAACCCTTGCCAAAATTATCAAACATTAATGAAGGCCATTTTGGTTTCACTGAATGCAAGCTTAAGGGTTCTTGCCCCTTTTTTATTTAAGTTTTTGAGGCTTCCACTTTCCTCAATTCAAGTTTCAGAAATTTAGACATGATGCAGGATGCTTATGAAACTAATTGCAATCAAATTCTAGGGCTGTCACATGGAGATTGTTTCTCCTAGTCATTCTGAAATAGAGCAGCTCGACGGACCACAAGAATAATAAGCATCGATAACACGAATGCACAACTACTCCTGACTATCAATTGATGGATGAGGGTTAGAATACAACTAAAGAGGGACAACTCAAAGGAACATATAATTTTCTGAGTTATGGATGCATAGATTAATGTGTCGAGGAAAGCTCAATATTTCTTCCGGATAACCCATGCAGAAAGGTAGAACTGGCAGATTCACAAGGTAGAATGGAGAACTCCTCAAGAGCACTCCTATTGTGATCTTTCGGTTCAACGAGGAACTTCTGCCATAAGTAGTTCATGGTATTTGGAAGAGGAAAATACCACGGATATCGAGGTCTATCGCAAAGGTTACTAATATCCTAAAGGAACTAGCAAACACTATCAACATGAAGTAGGGTGAATCTCGGGTTTCAAAAACCCAGGAGTAGAATACCTACTACTAAGTAGCATCACGGGATGCTCTCGAGAATAATGGCTAGAATCATCACACCAAAAACATAAAACATGGCTAGATTACTTGGTGACTCACTAAACCCATAGGATCATAAAAATAGCTCCAACGTATATGTCGAGGCAATAGAGTACCTCAACTCACCGATTAGTGTGATTAATCTGGCCCAAAAGGACATCACACTACTAGGAAAAGGGCTATAGATGGAATTGACACTAATGGCGCACCAGACATATGGTGCGCCATTACTATATATTAATGGCGCACCATCTGTTGGTGCGCCATTAGTGTGGAAGACACTAATGGCGCACCAGGCACACGGTGCGCCACTAGTAACAAAATGTTTTTTTCATTTTTTTCAAACATACTAATGGCGCATCCGGGCAGAGTGCGCCATTAGTAGTTAGAACTACTAATGGCGCACCAGCCATAGAGTGCGCCACTACTGTATTTTTTTTACTTTTTTGCAAAACTACTAATGGCGCACCGTTGCATAGTGTGCCATTACTAGTTTAAACTAGTAATGGCGCACTGTGCCACGGTGCGCCATTAGTATAAAAATTAATTTTTTTACTTTTTTGCAAAACTACTAATGGCGCATGTCTGTGTGGTGCGCCATTAGTATGTTGGGTTACTAATGGCGCATGTCTCTGTGGTGCGCCATTAGCACCCCCCGCACCACCGCCGACGACGACCCCCCGCACCCTCTCCCCGGCTCCACCACCGCCGACGACCCACTGCACCCTCCCCCGCTCCACCGCCGCCGACAACCCACCGCACCCTCCCCCGCTCCACCACCGCCGACGACCCCCCGCACCCTCCCCTGCTCCACCGCCGCCGACGACCCACCGCACCCTCTCTCGCTCCACCGCCGTCGACGACCCACCGCACCCTCCCCCGCTCCACCACCGCCACCGACACCCCGCACCCTCCCCTACTTTTTGATGATATTTTTAAATGACAAATTGATGATATTTTCAAATAAGAAATTTGATGATATTTTCAAATAACAAATTGGATGATATTTTCAATTAAAAATAAAAAACAAATTTGATGATATTTTCAAAAAAATTGATGATATTTGATGATATCTTCTGTTCTAGTCCTCCTAAAAATAACAAATTTGATAAAAAAACTAATTATTAGATGCAACTAGAAATAATGAAAAAAAAGTTACTAATGGCGCACCAGAGGCGGGTGCGCCATTGCTATCAGAAAAAAAAGTTACTAATGGCGCACCAGAGGAGGGTGCGCCATTGCTATCAAAAAAACTACTAATGGCGCACCAAAGGGTGGTGCGCCATTGCTATAGTGTCTAGCTGGATACCCCTTGCCCGATCCCCCCTTCCCTCTCCCTCGCCAGATCCCCCTTCGCCCGATCCCCCCTTCCCTCTCCCTCGCCAGATCCCCCTTCCCTCCCCCGCCACAACCACTCTGAGACCCCCGGCCCGCTCCGACAACCCCCGCGCCCGCTCCACACCCGCTCCGGCTCCCCCGCGCCCGCTCCGACGACCCCCACGCCCGCTCCACACCCTAGCACCTCCCCACTTCCCCTCCCCTCGCGCTGCTTCACCCGACTAGATCGTCCCCGTCGACACCGCATCGTCCCCGCGACCACCGTCGTCCCCGCACCCCACCAAGGAGTCCAGGAGCTTTGCAGTGTTCTTCTACATCATCTACGGCCAGCCGTTCGAGCTCGACGACTCTGCATCGTGCGGATCGAGGTCTTCTTCCACCTCCGGCCACCGCGGCCTCACCGTCGATCCGCGCCACCTCGTCAACCCCAGCCCCACACGAACTCGCCATCGTCTTCCTCTCGGTGAGCTGCACCAGTTCCCCTTCCCCCCCCCCCCCCCCCTCGGTGACCTGGCTATCTGGCTTAAGTTGGAGGCTGCAACGGAAGAGTTCATTAAAAAAAATACAGGCTTTAAAGATGATTTTTTCTTACTATTGCCATGTTTTTTCAATTTATCAAGCTCCAGCACAAATATCCGATAGTATTTGGGCTGCAGTTAGTGTACTAATTAGTTGGATATTTGAGTAGTATTGTCAACAGTAATAACTTTTACATGTTTGCATTGCTTCCAAGAGTAACAGCAGGTGCTTAGGACACCTTTAGGAGATCTACTCATCTCTAATCATGCTACTCAAGGATAGGAACCATAGGCTTCTCTAATCTACTTGTGCTAGGTTGTTCTACAGTTCAAGATTTACTCCTTAATTGAATTCTGTAACTAACAAACCTAGCTCTTGCAAGTAACAACATGTTCAAGATCAAGGTTGACAGTATGTTCTGACAGTATAAGAGTAGGAATTCTGTGTTGTTTCTAAAAGCTCTACAATATCCAGATTTTATGATATTTGTACATCCAGTTTTTGTGGTTAGATATCTGATAGTATAAGAGTATGTTCTAACAGTATAAGAGTATAATAGTAGTATATCCAGTTTTTGTGGTTAGATATCTGAATTGAGAAAAAACATAGCTTTTGCGGTCTCCATATACTACTAATACTACTACTGTATTTCATTTCAAAGTTCAAAATGCTGCTACTGAGATTTTCATTTCCAATGAGTGAAGTTTGTCCTAGCAGTAGAAAAATAGCAGTAGCCATGTACTAGGACTGCATTTTTTTTCTAGGGTGATGGATAGATCTAGTGAGTACTGCATTGCTTTTGTCCAACTTTTGATAGGACCAAGGAAATGAGTGCTCGAAAGCATGCCCATGCGTTTTCCCCCTTCTCATGGGCCTGGTCTTCTCCCCCTCTTTATGCCCATTTCTTTTGAACAGGAAAAGAGGGTCATAACCCTTGTAATTATGCACAAGCTCTTTGCTTTATACCCACAAAAAATGTTGGTTCATGGCTGGCTAACTGCAGGTCCAGCCAACTGGTAGGTGGGTGTAGATGCTTGAATTGCATAGGGCCAACTAACTGCCCCTTGAAGGGGGCAAACAAGATGTTGTTGATACATAAATGTAGTTTTCAGTATTCTGTCCAAACTGAAAACTGTTAAAAAGACCATGTGTTTTTTGGTCAAAATCTGCATGTAAAACTGAAATAATCTCCTAGTAGTTAACTGTTATGGACAATTGTCAATTTTCTGTAATGATGATGGAACATTATAAAGCATTGTACTCCAGTGTATATGAAGGATACAAAAATTTTAGCAACTTCTCTGATTTTATAAAGTTGTTCTTATATGGGTGAAACTTCACTTGTTTTTACGCTAGTGAAGGGTGTTGCTTCTTCTGTATGGGCCAACTATGTGACAAATAAATTATTCCTTCTTCTGAATTTGACAAGTAATGACTTGCAAAGATGATGATCATCTTACTAGTTTGCTGGGTTTTGTCTCCGACCATTGTGTCGTGATGAATTTGCAGGTACCCCGAGAGGCCCTTGAGTTTGCCGGAATGTCAATTAACTTCCGTTCCGGCAAATTCGGGTACTCCATATGTCCTATTTTCAGCAAAAGTCATGCCGAAATTTTCCGTGAATTTTAGCATGACTTTGCTAAAAATAGGACATATGGGGTACTTGCGACTAATGCATGGGCCGGGGTATCTTAGTACTTAATTAAGTAGGATCAACTGCCCCGCCATTCTTGTTGCATTAAACCATAGGTGGCAATAGAGCCAAGTGATTAGGCCTAACTTAGAATTCTCCTTAGCATCGATAAACCCTAGATGATAAACCCAACATAGGTGGCAATAGAGCCAAGTGATTAGGCCCAACCTAGGGTGCCTCGGCATCGATAAACCCTAAATGATGAAAACTTAACTTGGCTTCTATAGGGTGCCTTGGTGTTGATGAGAACCTAAATGATGTACGCTTAGGCTTTTAGGGTGCCTCGGCATCGACAAACCCTAAATGATAAAAGCTTCGCTTTTAGGATGCCTCGGTGTCGACAAACCCTAAATGATGAGACCATGATCTTGTTCCTTGACAATAACCAACTTTTTGACCAAACTTTTTTCCTATTTAGAGCGAAACATGGCCCACAACGATGAGGCCGGCGGTTCGGGCGGCAAGCAATTCTGGGAGCTATCCCAGGAGTTGGAGGAAGAACCTCACTGCTATGAGGATGCCGCGGAAGACACCGATCCTAACTATACATCCCCTAGTGGCATCGGGGATGACACCACTGATGATGGCGTCGCGGATGCCACCACTGATGATGGCGGCGCACGCATAGATGGCAGCCAACCGAAGAGGCAACGGAAGGACTGGCGCCCGAACATGCTCGGCACCGTCAGGGAGGAATTTACTGAAGTGAACTCCGATGGGCATCCGACAGCGCCCAAACACGTAGTCAAGGGGTACTCGATTCAGCTCGGGTGCATTCTCCAGAGCACTGCCTCGATCAACACCGAGAACCTAAGGCATAAGGACCGAGGGAATTTGTGCAGCCTCCTCTTCACGAAGCTGCACGAACGATACAAGTTCCCCGCTGAGTTCGCAAACACACGCCGCACGGCCCTGTCTACTTGGAAAAGCATGGTGAAGGCAATGATTGACAAAGGTGATAGTTATGAGAAGATCAAGGCGAAATATCCTTTGATTAGCGAAGATGACTACAAGGAGTTCAAGATCAAGTGCAATAGCCCCGCAACCTCCGAATCAAGTCAGTGGGGGAAAGAAATGTGGCAGTTGAACATAGGGGTCCACCAACTCGGTCTCGACGGTTACAGAGTGGTGGAGCCTGTATGGGACAAGGAGGACGCGGAGCGTCCCGAGCAAGGCCAACCGCCCCCCTTCGAGAAATACAGTGACAAGCAGACCAAGAACTTTCTCAGGGCCCGGTAGAAGGAGGACCCGGTAACAAAGGAGCTTACCACGAATCCGAAGACCAAGGAGCTTGAGCTTGTTCTGGTAAGGAATACACCCCCGCGTAATTAGCTCCATATGGTTGCATTCTAATTAATCCCCAATATTTCTAAATGGTTCACGTTCCTTCCGCAGGACAAAGAAAGCAGTAGCGCGGGGTCATCTCAGAGCTCCCCTTTCGACACCCCTTTGAATAGGGCATTGAACGTAATGAAAAACAGGGATAAGCTCAATAAGCCGACGTCAGCTGGTCGTGTGGCCGGCACAGGCTTGTCCACAAAATGGTCGTCATACTATGCCGCTGGTGGGCGAAAGGAGAAAAAGACCAGCTCGGAAAGCCAGTCGCGCGAGGTTGAAGCACTCAAGGCGCAAGTGGCGCGGATTCCGGAGATGGTCCGAGAGCAAGTGCAACAACAACTGGGATCGACGCTCACCGGCATTATTCCTACCTTGATTCATGGGATAACGACGTGGATTGCGGGTGGCCAACAAGGGCCGCCCCCGATTCCCAGCTTCACGGCCAGCAACTCGCACAACACGCAGGCGGCGCCATTGGTGTCTCCGGCGGCGGCTGTATTGGTGTCTACGGCGGCGGCGCCATTGGTGTCTCCGGCGGCGGCGGTATTGGTGTCTCCGACACCGGCATTGGAGCTTAATGCACCCGGGTGTACGCCGGCCGGCACCTCGCCAGCAAGCGGCCCCTCCGTCAGTTGCATGCCCGCTGTTGGCGGTGCCTCAACATTAGCCGAGCTCGACAGCATCACGGTAACTAAGCCTCTCGGCCGAGGACTTCATCTCCTTGCCTTTGACTGGGCATCCCTGACGCCCTACATGTTTTTGCAGGGCGCCGCCGACGTTTCTTGCACTCTCCTGCACTTCGTGGGCGGCGAGTTGGTCGATGTCGCCAAGGGCAGAATCGTTCAACCGGGCAACCCCGTGTTCCACGGTAATCTGATGCCACCCACAATGTATAGGGTTGAAGTGGTTCGGGTGCTGCCAGGCTGCGACGAGCTGTTACCTCCGATTCGACCCGCTGGGGCCGACGAAGAAGATGAGATGACCCTCAGTGTCTGCGTAAGTTGGCCCCTGCTTTGGCCGAAGAGCCAGATTCGTTTGGGGGCGGGGGACACCACCCCACAGACAAGACCGCCAATCGTGTCGGTGCCAAGCCATGGTAAGAACGCCGCAACGCTACCGGACATGCCGAACATCCCTATGGCACAGGATCCGGACATGCATATGGCACAGGATCCGGACGACGACGACAACGATGATGGTACATTTACCAATGTCGATAAGTACTTTACCGAACATGGGTACGGTGACGAGTTCTGCGGGCCTCCTTCTCAAGAACCCAAACAAGACGACCGCGATCTAGCTGGTACGGCGGAGAAACCCAATTGCAACAGGCGTCGTCTGGCGTTCAGTTCTCAGGAGACGCCTCCAGCTGCCGCCTTCACCGAGCCTCAGATAACGGAGGTGCCAAATATTATCAGCCCCAACACGCTCAAGAAGGTGGTCTATGAGCAGAACTCGGTCCCATTACAGTAGATCAAGAAGAAGGGCCGGAAACGGCAGACTAAAAAGGCCGCCGGTGTGAGCCAGCCAGCACCGAGTATGATCCGTGCTCAGGACAGGCCACCTTCACCTAAGGATATCTCGAGGAGGGTGCATGTGGCGGGTAGGGCGATGCTACCGACAAATATGCTCAATGCTGCAACCGGTGCTATGCGGAGTCTGCACGACAGTGTTCTTTCTTTGGAGAAGCGGCGTCTCAGAGAGAATGATGTGGCATACCCGGTTTTCGTGGCCAAGGTGCCAGAGGGCAAGGGCTTTGTGGATGGCGCCATCGGGGTTACGATCGTCCTGCGGTTTGATGACATCTTTGCTATGTTCAACCTTCATCCGCTGCACTACACCTTCGTTCAGCTGTTTTCGCTGAGTATGGAGATGCGGATCATTAGAGACAAGACCCCGGACATCGTGATCGTCGACCCCTTCTACATGCGTGCCAAGCTCTTGAGTAGTGCTGGGGACCGCCAAGTCGCGAGTTCACACCTCGAAGACGTCATTCTGGCAAACCCAAATAAGGATAACTTCCTTGTGGCTTACTTTCTCGAGTAAGTCATCCCTTAACCGCCCGTAACATATGATTTCTTAGATTTCGATCATTCTTTTTTTTCTAACATTCCGTGTTCTGAGCAGTGACACACATTGCACACTCATCCTCTTAAGCCCGAAATATTCCATGGCCATGTATTTCGACCCGAACCATAACTCCAAGAAAGACTACAAAAATATCAAGAAAGTTCTTGATGATGTTCTCCCCGGCTATGCCAAATCTGGAGGCACCTTCACTAGGGCAGTTCGTAAGTACGGCAAGCACATGTTCGCCCACAATACGATGTTCTGCTACGTCAAGCAGCCGCCTGGCGGTCAGAAGGATGCCTACTACGCCCTCCATCACATGCGGGCGATCGTAAGGGACCATCATCACCTTCTGCTACCAAATAATCTCAAAGATTGGGCCGCGAGCTTGTCGGCAATCCAGGACGCGGACATCAGACAAGAATTCTTTCGCATCCAATCGTAGTTTGCGGACATCATCCATCAAGATGTCCTTCATACCTCGGGGCAGTTCTTCCTCAGATATCAACCGTCCAACATTGAGATAGACGGAATGCTACAAATGCAGGCTAACAACGCCCGCTATTTCATGACCATCACGACAGACGGCGGCTTCATCAACGCTCCTGTCCATGAGTCGAGTCGAAAGTAGTGATGTGTAGTTCTGAAACATTGATTGGCTCATGTTGTAATTAAACTTTAATGAATTGTATGTCTCTTTGGTTTGGACAGTCGTTCAACTTAGATGTAATCGATGCTATTTTTTAGTAGGACCATGAATCGTGCTATTAATGTCTTGCTTTTCTCTTCCGATCCTTTTGTTGCATACTTATATATTGCTTATGTATGTATTGTCTGTTGTTTGGCTTGTGCATAGAGATGCCGTCGTATGTCGTGTACAAGGGTAAGGTTCCCAGAGTCTACGACGACTGGGAGGAGTGTCGGAGACAAGTTCACCGTTTCAGCGGTAACAGTTACAAAGGGTACACCACTAGGGCGGAGGCGGAATCTAGATACGCCTGCTATCTAGCGGGAGAGAGGAGGGAGCGTTGGAGGAACCGGATGAAGACCAGTTTCATCGCGATGATGCTCATCGTGATGACCACAGCTCTCTTCTATGTGATGGTAGTTTAGATGATCGATATCGACTTGTAATGTGAAGGCAAACTCGATACTCGCGGTCTCGAGACTTGTAATGTTTTATCTTTGTTCGGTCTTTTGAATTCGGAGACTAATATGATGAATTGTATTCGGAGACTAATCTTCTATTGTATTCGATGAATCTGCTGTTGTTGTGTGCTACTGTCTATATTCTACCAAATAATATATTTTTTAACCTGTGTAAAAATCAGAAAAGTAAAAAAACCTAATATTCATACTAATGGCGCATCACTACAGAGTGCGCCATTAGTATGCCAATGTATACTAATGGCCCATCACCAAAGAGTGCACCATTAGTATGCCAAGTATACTAATGGCGCATCCGTGCGCCATTAGTGTGCCAAAGCACATGGTTAAATATGGCCCCTGGGAGGCATACTAATGGCGCATGGTGTTATATACTAATGGCGCACTGGGTGGTGCGCCATTAGTATACCAGATACTAATGACGCACCAGTGGTGCGCCATTAGTAATAAATACTAGTGGCGTGATACTAATGGCGCACCAGTGATGCGCCATTAGTAGGCAAAACTGGTGCGCCATTAATAGGCCTTTTCCTAGTAGTGTCAGGAACATGGAGGAATGATTGCAAGTGCATCAGACTATCTAGAAACCTGGGATGACTCGGACAGCATAACGGCTGTAAATGCTCAAAAAGATTGGAGACATGCTACAAAAATGGTGGCATAGCCACTCAGAATCACAATATCGAGGTACAGAGACCAACTACGAACATATAGAAGATAGTAGGAACTGAACTGGGGCTTGAACTCAACAATCCTAGGCAACTACGGTTTAGTAACACGTCATCCTGATAGATAGATGAGAAGGCCTAGTTTCTTAACCCACGTAGAATGAGAAGAGAATGACTCAGACCAGAGGGCATAAGGTAAAGGAGTAAAAAGAGCCTTACGTTCCCTTCCACAATCAATTCCCCTACATAACTAAAGCATTTCTAGACACAACATCGACCGGTTTGGCTTGGTAATCCTACAGGCAGTCAGGCTCTGATACCAAAGCTGTCAGGACCCCGATTCCAAGTCACATCAATCTAGCCGGTAACACCTCATATCACTTTGCAGCCTCACGCACAGTGTTCCCACGGGTGTCGCCTTACCATAGCCCGGGACCGTTTGCTTCTTTTGGCTCACGTATATGATAGTGTCGCTAGCATCCATATGACAGAGAACCCGGGCCGACATGGCTAGTCGTGAACCCAAAGCGGCACTAACCTATGGGGACATGCATACATGAATCACATCGAGCATGTCGGTCAGCTGCGTGTGAATCCGGGCTGTAGCACTGGGCTAATAGGACTCCGGGAACCCGGGCTGTAAAAGGTTAGGCAGGACTCTGGATGTCACCGCGTGACATTTCCCCAAAGGGACAGACACAGGAACGAAGTGAAACACATGCCGGCCAGTCAAGTGTCCTGAGCAGTAGTGCTGGGCTAACAGGACTCCGGTGAACCGGGCTGTAGCAAACTACTATGGCTCATGGAAGCACTAGACTACATTTCCCCATAAGAGAGGTTGCCAAGGATAAACAACTAGATTGTCGGATCCCACACATACCAAACATTTCAATCATACACACAATATGCTCGATATGTGTAAATACAACATGGCATCACAACATAACTCTACAACTCAAGTATTTATTCATTAGGCTCCGAGGAGCGAGATATTACAAACATGGGTCTCATGACCCAACAATCATAGCATACAAATCAAAGCACTTGCGGAAGCTTAACATGTCTGAATATAGACATCTACAAATGAAAAAGGCTAAGAAGCCTGACTATCTACCAGATCCTGCCGAGGGCACAAGATCGTAGCTGAGGTATCAAGCTAAACATCGAAGTCCACACAGAACTACTAGCGAGACTGACGTCTCTCTTCAAAACATAAAATAGGCAAATGTGAGTACAAATGTACCCATCAAGACTTACATCAGAACTATCTACATATGCATCGGTATCGATAAAGGGGGTGGTGGAGTTTAACTGCAGCAAGCCAGCTTTGACTCAGTGGCTAACCTGAACTACGACTGCAAGCACTCTTTTGAGGTCGTGCACACGAGTCCACATATTCACCATTCAATACACCGCTATGGATCCGCTCCCGTCTCCCTACGAGAAGGCCATCCATAGCACCCACACTTATGTTACGAGTTTTAGAGTATCCACTTTCACTTGTCTATGAACGGTTATAGGCAACCCAGAAGTCCTTTACCGCGGACACGGCTATTCGAATAGTTCATTTATAACCCTGCAGGGGTGTACTTCTTCACACACGCTCTCGCCACTTACCACCATGTACACGTCGTGTATCTCGGCAACCTTCAAGCGGAAGCCTGGCGAGGGAGTCGACCACGACCTTACTAACCACAAAAGTCTCTAATCCAGGTTTATCGCCTATTCAGGTTCCATCCGCGAGGAGATCCGGCTGGAGTTTAGCTCACAGCCCCAAACGATGTGTGCAGGGTTCCCAAGACACCAAACGGGCGCCCGGTACACCGTGCCACGGTGTATCTACCGCATCATAGCCCACCCCTAGGGTCAGCGCTACCCGCAGCCGCCAACACATATCCTACAAACACCAGAAACTAGTTGCAACTCCTGGACAGAGGACAAGGGCAGTTAATAAGTCGAGAGGGTCCATTGGTTTCAGGCCCAATGCGTGGTAGTAGCTGTTCATGGATCACAGACATAGAACTCAGTTCCTAAGAACGGTTTCAATGAGACAACCCACCATGTACTCCTACATGGCCTCTCACCGCTACCTTTACCAAATCATGTTCACACACTTAGCTCACACACGATAGGACATGTTCATCGCCATTCCAATTCATCCCCGATGAATCAGACCTGACACAACTCTAAGCAATAGCAGGCATGACAAGCAAACATGAATGAGTAGGCACATCAGGTCTCAAACAACTCCTACTCATGCTAGTGGGTTTCATCTATTTACTGTGGCAACGACAAGTCATGCAGAGGAAAGGGGTTCAACTACCGCAACATGTAACAGTTGAATCGTTGTTGTCCTAATGCAGTAAAAGAGAGCAGGAGCGAGAGAGTGGGATTGTATCAGAATGAACAAGGGAGTTTTGCTTGCCTGGCACTTCTGAAGATAATATAGTTCTTCATCGGTGTCATTGATCACGTCGTCAAAAACTTCGTCGACTCAGAGGGGACGGTTACCGGCAAACAGAGAAGGACACAATCAATGCAATGCAACAATATGATGCATGAATGTGACATGGCAATATGTTGTTGATTGGCTAATGCAACTAGCAACAAGTTAAATGGAGTTGGTTTGAACACTAGGTTCAAATTCAGACTCCATATGTGCTTTCTTAAATGACATTTAATTGAATTGTCCTAA
Organism: Triticum monococcum; assembly: GCA_034509565.1. Classification (NCBI taxonomy): domain Eukaryota; kingdom Viridiplantae; phylum Streptophyta; class Magnoliopsida; order Poales; family Poaceae; genus Triticum; species Triticum monococcum. The sequence goes on along the minus strand of CM067845.1, from coordinate 394,575,765 downwards.
ACAGAGGATATAAGTTGCTCTAACATGCATGAAAATGCCATAACCAGATTCTTTGGATTTTTCTGATCATTTTTCATATATAATTCATTTGATTTGGAGCTACGGTTGATTTACTATGAATTTTAGAAGTTTTAACTATTTTCTGGAATTTTCTGAATAAGAATAAATCCAGAAAAAGGAGTTACTGCGTCACTGTGACGTCAGCTGGTCAACAGGGTCGCTGAGGGAGTCCTGGATTAGGGGGTGTTCGGGTAGCCGGACTATACCTTCAGCCGGACTCCTGGACTATGAAGATGCAAGATTGAAGACTTCGTCCCGTGTCCGGATGGGACTTTCCTTGGCGTGGAAGGCAAGCTTGGCAATGCGGATATTCAAGATCTCCTACCAATGTAACCGACTCTATGTAACCCTAACTCTATCCGGTGTCTATATAAACCGGAGTGTTGTAGTCCGTAGGCGATCAACTCCATAGATAACAATCATACCATAGGCTAGCTTCTAGCGTTTAGCCTCCTTGATCTCATGGTAGATCTACTCTTGTACTACCCATATCATCAATATTAATCAAGCAGGACGTAGGGTTTTACCTCCATCGAGAGGGCCCGAACCTGGGTAAAACATCGTGTTCCCTGCCTCATGTTACCATCCGGCCTAGACGCACAGTTCGGGACCCCCTACCCGAGATCCGCCGGTTTTGACACCGACATTGGTGCTTTCATTGAGAGTTCCTCTGTGTCGTCGCCTTTAGGCCCGATGGATCCTTTGATCATCAACAACGATGCGGTCCAGGGTGAGACTTTTCTCCCCGGACAGATCTTCGTCTTCGGCGGCTTCGCTCTGCGGTCCAATTCGCTTGGCCACCAGGAGCAGATCGAAAGCTACGCCCCTGGCCATCAAGTCAGGTTTGGAAGCTTAAACTACACGGCTGACATCCGCGGAGACTTGATCTTCGATGGGTTCGAGCCACAGCCAAGCATGCCGCACTATCTCGAGGGGCATGATCTAGCTCTGCCTCCGGACAGTGCCCTGGAGGCCGCACACGCATCGGTTCCGACCCCTAACTCGGAGCCTATTGTGCCAATCGAGGACGATCGGTTGGACGTCACCTCGGGGCTGCAATCTCAAAGGCGATCGAGCCGAACGCTAGCCCCGCTCTCTGCATGACCCGTGACTCCGAGGATCCGGACTCCTCCCCGGACTCCGAACTCCCTGCGCCCCTGCCAATCGAATCCGATTGGGCGCCGATAATGGAGTTCACCGCCGTAGACATCTTTCAGCACTCGCCTTTTGGCGTCATCCTGAATTCTTTTAAGTCTCTCTCTTTATCAGGAGAGCCCTGGCCGGATTACGGTCAGTGAGGATGGGATACGGACGATGAAGAAATTCAAAGCCCACCCACCACCCACTTTGTATCCACTGTCGATGATCTAACCGACATGCTTGACTTCGGCTCCGAAGACATCGACGGTATGGACGACGATGTAGGAGACGAACAGGAACCAGCACCTGTAGGGTGCTGGAAGGCCACCTCGTCATATGACATATATATGGTGGATACTCCGAAAGATGGAGATGGCGATGGAACAGTGGGGGCTGACACCCCCAAGAAACAGCCAAAGCACCGGCGTCAGCGGCGCCCCTCTAAATCCCGCCAAAGCAAAAATGGTGATTCCGGAACGGGAGATAATACTACCCCGGATAGCGCCGAAGAACACCCACCTCAGCAAGATTCGGCACAGGAAGATGTAGAAGCCAGCCCTCATGAGAGATCGGCAGACCGAGAGGTCGAGGATGATAACTATATGCCTCCCTCCGAAGACGAGGCAAGCCTCGATGACGACGAATTCATCATACCATGAGACCCCACCGAACAAGAGCGTTTTAAACGCAGGCTTTTAGCCATGGCAAGCAGCCTCAAGAAAAAGCAGCAACAGCTTAGAGCTGCCCAAGATTTGCTAGCTGACAGATGGACTGAAGTCCTTGCGGCCGAAGAGTATGAACTCGAACGCCCCTCCAAGAGTTACCCAAAGTGCAGGCCGCTACCCCGATCAGAGGAGGAAGCACCTACATCACCAGCGCATGACATGGCAGACCGGCCACCTCGCGGCCGCGATAGAGAGGCCTCTCGGCCCTCCAGCCAAGCCATGCCCCAACGCTGCTCAACTAAGGCACGGGAAAATGCGCCAGACCTGCGAGACGTACTGGAGGATAAGGCAAGACAAACAAGATCGATCTACGGATTGCACAGGCGCCCTACGACACATGACGATGACCTTCACTCCGGATACAACAAATCCGGCCGGGCCGAACACAACAGACATAGCTCTTCCGAGCTGCGTCGTGATATAGCCCAGTACAGAGGCGCCGCACACCCGCTATGCTTCACGAATGAAGTAATGGATCATAAAATCCCAGAGGGTTTCAAACCCGTAAACATCGAATCGTACGATGGCACAACAGATCCGGCGGTATGGATTGAGGATTATCTCCTTCACATCCACATGGCACGCGGCGATGATCTACACGCCATCAAATACCTCCCGCTCAAACTTAAAGGACCGGCCCGGCATTGGCTTAACAGCTTGCCAGCAGACTCAATCGGTTCTTGGGAGGACCTGGAAGCCGCATTCCTCGACAACTTCCAGGGCACTTACGTGCGACCACCGGATGCCGACGACTTAAGCCACATAATTCAGCAGTCAGAGGAATCGGCCAGACAATTCTGGACATGCTTCCTAACAAAGAAAAACCAGATAGTCGACTGTCCGGATGCAGAGGCCCTAGCAGCCTTCAAGCATAACATTCGCGACGAATGGCTTGCCCGGCACCTGGGACGGGAAAAGCCGAAATCTATGGCAGCCCTCACGACACTCATGACCCGCTTTTGCGCGGGAGAAGACAGCTGGCTAGCTCGCAGTAACAACTTATCAAAGTACCCTGGTAATTCGGATACCAAGGACAAAAGTGGCAGGACATGTCAGAATAAGCAAAAACGCCGCGTTAGCAGCGACAGCAATGAAGACACGGCAGTCAATGCCGGATTCAAAGGCTATAAATCCGGTCAGCGGAAAAAGCCATTCAAAAAGAATACTCAGGGCCCGTCCAGTTTGGACCGAATACTCGACCGCTTGTGCCAGATACATGGCACCCCCGAAAGGCCAGCCAATCACACTAACAGAGATTGTTGGGTGTTCAAGCAGGCAGGCAAGTTAAGAGCCGAAAACAAAGACAAGGGGTTGCACAGCGACGACGAGGAGGAGCCCAAGCCGCCGAACAACAATGGATAGAAGGGCTTTCCCCCACAAGTGCGGACGGTGAACATGATATACGCAACCCACATTCCCAAGCGGGAGCGGAAGCGTACGCTACGGGACGTATACGTGATGGAGCCAGTCGCCCCAAAGTTCAACCCATGGTCCTCCTGCCCGACCACTTTTGATCGAAGGGACCATCCCACTAGCATCCATCATGACGGCTTCGCCGCATTGGTTCTCGACCCAATCATCGACGGATTTCATCTCACAAGAGTCCTCATGGACGGCAGCAGTAGCCAGAACCTGCTTTATCAGGATACAGTGCGGAAAATGGGCATAGATCCCTCAAGGATTAAGCCCACAGAAATGACATTTAAAGGCGTTATACCAGGTGTAGAAGCCAACTGTATAGGCTCAGTAATACTTGACGTGGTCTTCGAATCCCCAGACAATTTCCGAAGCGAAGAGTTAATCTTCGATATAGTCCCGTTTTGCAGTGGCTATCACGCCCTGCTCGGACGAACCGCATTCGCAAAGTTCAATGTGGTGTCGCACTACGCATATCTCAAGCTCAAGATGCCAGGCCCTCGAGGAGTAATCACGGTCAACGGAAACACCGAACGCTCCCTCCGTACGGAGGAGCACACGGCGGCTCTCGCGGCGGAAGTACAAAGTAGCCTTCTTAGGCAATTCTCCAGTCCGGCCGTTAAAAAGCCAGACACTGCCAAGCGCGCCCGGAGTAACCCACAACAGGACCGCCTGGCACACTATGAGCAAGCGTAGCAATGCGGCCCCAACCCCACCTCTCGCGACATAGCGAAACCAGTACCTCGCATAGATAACTACGCCCTTGAAATACCATGGGCACAGGGGAAGGGGCACGGTAACGGCACGCCCAAAATACGGCTTAAAATGTACTAGGGGCTGCTGGATTCTTTTTTTAATGTTTTCTTACTTTCAGGACTCCATACTTCGGACGACCTGTTCGGCACTTCGACTGCCGCACAAATGATGCAAGATCCAGGGAGACAGACAAGCCATGCCGCATTATGGAACTCCCAGGTGGTCTCTGTTACGAGCGGTATACCTGTTTTAAATACAATTCCGCGGCCTGCCCTTGGTCAGGACATACTAAATAGTCCAATATCTTTTGCTTACCGCACTATTTGTATCATTCGGCTTTGATAAATAGCCTCTCTATAAACAATGCATAGCTTTCTGTCTATTTTTTGCATTATCATCTTTTCATATATATGTTTATGACATGTTGCACCCGTACACTATGGTACGGCAAAATACGCCAGGGGCTTTAGTACCCATAAATATGGCATGAGAAGTCCGTACACTTTCACAAGTGCGGCACCCCGAACTTATAGCACTATATGCATCGGCTCTGAATCATGATTTGGGTCAATAGTTGGGTTTGCCCGGCTCCTATGTTTTGGTGCCTTACGTTCCGCTATATCGGCTAAGGTAGCACTAGGAGAACCACTACGATTGTGCCCCGGTTGAGCTGGGTTAAGCACCTCAGTGGAGAAAGCTAAAACTGACTGTCATGATGAGGCGTGAGACCGGTCGCTGTTCGAGAGGTTTTTCGAGTCCCTAAAGACTTATGCCGCTTCGAGCGAGGAGCCGGCTTTGTCCGGCCAAGGCGTGGATAGCGCCCCGAACTCAGTATTCCGAACTAGGGGCTTCATCGAAATTTAAAATTATAGAGTTCTATGGCTAAGTGAGAGTGTTCAAGCATTATAGTCCGATTGCCTGGTTCGTTGTGCTGAGCGCCTCCCTCGAAGGACCCAACTATGGGAAAAAGAGCGCTCAGGTTTATCCCGAACACCCCGGCACTAGTGGCATGGGGGCAGAAGCCGACGACTGGCCATCTCTCAAATTTTTGATAAACGGCCGCACAGAAAGTAATATTTTAAATTCAACAAGCATTGCTTAGCGCATATGAATAAGTTTTCAGCGCACAGGATAAACACGAGCGAGTTCATTCAAAAATTACATCCTTGGTACATTCATCTGCCACAAGGCGGGCACCCGCAAGAACATCCTTATAGTAGTTCTCGGGCTTGCGATGCTCCTTCCCCGGCGGCGGCCCGTCCCTCACAAGCTTCTCACCGTCCAGCTTACCCCAGTGCACCTTTGCATGGGCAAGGGCCCTACGGGCACCTTCGATGCAGACGGAGCGCTTGATGACCTCGAGCCTTGGACAGGCCTCGACCAGTCGCCGCATCAGCCCGAAGTAGCTCCCAGGCAGGGCCTCTTTGGGCCACAGCCGAACTATGAAGCCCTTCATGGCCTGTTCGGCCGCCCTGTGGAGCTCGACCGGCTGTTTCAGCTGGTCTCTCAAGGGCACAGGGTGTCCGGCCTCAGTATATTGAGACCAGAACACCTTCTCCGTCGAGCTGTCCTCTTCGGCTCGGTAGAATGCGGCGGTGTCGGATACGCTGCAGGGAAGATCTGTGAATGCCCCTGGAGAGCTCCGGATTCGGGTAAGTAACAAGTACTTTACTTTTATACTTCTGCTTTGCATAAAGAATGCCTTACCCGCCGCTATCTTTTTCATCTCCTCCAACTCTTGGAGGGCCTTTTGGGCTTCGGCCTTGGCAGACTTGGCAGTCTCAAGGGCCGCCGCGAGCTCGGACGCTTGCGTCTTGGACTCAAGCTCCAAACTCTCATGTTTTTTCATGAGAGCCTGAAGCTCCTGCTGCACCTCGCCGACCTGGGCTTCAAGTTTCTCTCACTCAGTGCACTCCGCGGCCGTTTTCTTTTCGGCCTCGGACAGCGCCTGCTTGAGGGTCGCCATCTCAGTCGTGGCCCCTAGAATAAGCAGTACAATCTTGTTATTTCTTGCAATCATGTCTTTTTATAGGCACTTTTTCTATAAGGTATTTCTTACCTTCTTTCTCCTCGAGGTGCCGTTTGGCAAGGCCGAGCTCTTGCTCCGTCCGCTCGAGGCCCTGTTTCAGGGCACCCACCTCCGGAGTTAGTGCGGCGGTGGCTAGCAGCGAAGCCTACATACACATATTGACTCTTTCTTGTTAGACTCCTACAAAATTTAATAGATCCTCTATTCGGGTTTTCTTTCTGAACGCCAAACAGAGCATCAGGGGCTACTGTCTATGCGGTTATATTTTTACATATTTTTTACTTACCTCGAAGCCTGTTAGAAGGCTAGCGCAAGCTTCACTCAGTCCGCTCTTGGCGGACTGAACCTTCTGGATCACCGTACTCATAAGAGTACGGTGCCCCTCATCGATGGAGGTGCCGTCAAGCACCTCCAGCAGATTGTCCGGCACCTTCGGTTGGGCGGAGGCTGCTGGCTCGGAAGGCTTACTCCTCTTGGAAGGAGTTCGCCTACCGCGGTTCGGAACTGTTGTAGATTCCGGTGCGGTGTCCGGCTCAAAGCCGGACTTGGAGCCCTGGGGGGGTCTTGTCCCCTTTACTCCTGGGGTCCGGGAGGTCGCCTTGCGGCTCCTCCAGGACCACCTCCTCCTGCCCCGGAGCTCGTCCCGACGCTACTTCGGCGTCGTCCGCGGTGCGGGAGGAGACAGCGGGCGGAACTAAGTTCACGTCCGATGAATTCAGGGAGCCGCTCGACGACTCGTCGAGTCCGGCCCGGGGTGGGCTGCATAATTATATTCGACATTAGGGAAAGCTGTGCAACAAAGGAACGTCATGAGTTACTCTGATATCCAAACTTATGATTTCGCCGGACGCTTGGCCCTGTCTGGCCACTCCTCTTGGTCCTCTTCGGCGTCGGGGGAGTAGTCCGGCGGAGGGGTCTTCCTCTTCCTGGACCCTTCGGCCTCCCCCGTTGGGGCGGCCTTCCTTTTCTTTCCTTCCCCCGCTGGAGGGGGAGAGGTTTCTTCTTCCTCCTCCTCGTTTTCACGGGAGGAGAGCGTCTCGGACTCGTCAGATGACGAGTCCGACACCACCATATTACGGGAACTCTTTTGAGTCCCCGTGGCCTTCTTCTTCTTGGCCTTCTTCTCCGGCACCACATAAGGCGCCGGAACCAGCAGCTTCACTAGTAGAGCTGGGGCTGGATCTTCGGGCAGCGGAGCCGGACAGTTAATCGATCCGGATATCGCCCGCCAAGCCTGTCAAAGGTAAGGGAGTTTAGATCCCGCATAGAGTCAAACTATGAAAAACGCTTAAACATCATGTAAAAGGTGTAGATGGCTTACCTCGCTAGCGTGACGCTGCGAGCTATATCCGCGGTCCTCGGAAGCGCATGCGGGAGCCTCGGCGCCCTTGAATAGCATCTTCCTGGCGTCTTCGTACGTCGTGTCGAAGAGCCTGCTGAGGGTTTGATGCTGCGCCGGGTCGAACTCCCACAGATTAAAATCCCGTTGTTGGCACGGGAGGATCCGGCGGACGAGCATAACCTGGATTACATCAACAAGCCGGACTGGCTTGCTCACCAGGGACTGGATGCATGTTTGCAATCCGGTCACCTCTTTTTCGTCACCCCACGACAGGCCTGTCTCTTTCCAGGACATAAGCCGCGTGGGGGGTCCGGATCGGAACTCGGGGGCTGCGGTCCATTTCGGATCGCGCAGCTCGGTGATGTAAAACCACCCGGATTGCCATCCCTTTAGGGTCTCCACAAAAGAGTCCTCGAACCATAGGACGTTGGCCATCTTGCCCGCCATGGCGCCTCTGCACTCCGCATGGCTGCCGCGCACCACCTTGGGCTTGACGTTGAAGGTCTTGAGCCAGAGGCCAAAATGAGGGCGGACGCGGAGAAAAGCCTCGCACACGACGATAAACACCGAGATGTTGAGGATGAAGTTCGGGGCCAGATCCTGGAAATCCAGGCCGTAGTAGAACATGAGCCCCCGGACAAATGGGTGGAGTGGAAAACCCAGTCTGCGGAGGAAGTGGGGAAGGAATACTACCCTCTCATGGGGCCTTGGGGTGGGGTGAAGCTGCCCCTCCTCGGGAAGCCGGTGCGCGATGTCCTTGGACAAGTATCCGGCCTTCCTTAGCTTTTTGACATGGCCCTCCGTGACGGAGGAGACCATCCACTTGCCTCCCGCTCCGGACATTGCTGGAGAAGTCTGAGGTGGGAAGTGCGGGCTTGGGCGCTGGAACTCGAGCGCGCAGGAGATGGATAGGCAAAGGAGGAAGAAGGTGTAGGTAAAAAGGTGGATCCTTATCCCCTTATATCGGCGGATGCGGCTGTGCGTCCCCACCAGCCTAGTAAAACTCGCTTGCCTCCCAAGCGCCGTGATAAGTGGCGCGGTTGGGTTACCACATTCATATTGATGAGAATCCCGTAAAGGGGGGTACACGATCTCTGCTTTGACAAGACGTGCCAAGGAAACCGCCTCGCAAAACACGCTGAGGTGGAAAAGTGAAAACGATTCAAGTAAAGGACTTGGCCGTAGTGTGATGACGCACTGCGGAATATGTCGGCAGATTTGATTTGTGTTAATATTATTCTCTCTATGGCAATATGTGGAAGCTTATTTTGTAGAGCCGGACACTACTCTTGGTGTTTACAATCTTCTATGAAGGACTTAGAGGAGGAACCCGCCTTGCAATGCCGAAGACAATTTGCGCGCCGGACTCGTCGTCATTGAAGCCTGGTTCAGGGGCTACTAAGGGAGTCCTGGATTAGGGGGTGTTCGGGTAGCCGGACTCCTGGACTATGAAGATGCAAGATTGAAGACTTCGTCCCGTGTCCGGATGGGACTTTCCTTGGCGTGGAAGGCAAGCTTGGCGATGCGGATATTCAAGATCTCCTACCATTGTAACTGACTCTATGTAACCCTAACCCTATCCGGTGTCTATATAAACCAGAGGGTTATAGTCCGTAGGCGATCAACTCTATAGATAACAATCATACCATAGGCTAGCTTCTAGGGTTTAGCCTCCTTGATCTTGTGGTAGATCTACTCTTGTACTACCCATATCATCAATATTAATCAAGCAGGACGTAGGGTTTTACCTCCATCGAGAGGGCCCGAACCTGGGTAAAAAATCGTGTTCCCTGCCTCCTGTTACCATCCGGCCTAGACGCACAGTTCGGGACCCCCTACCCGAGATCCGCCGGTTTTGACACCGACAGTCGCCCAGACTCAAACCCGACGGCTGGTTTGGGTGGATGACAGGTGGGACCGGTCAACGGCCACGTCAGCGAGGTCAACACCGACGCGTGGGGCCACTGTGTTTAGATTAATCTTAATCTATTTTTGTTAGCTGGTTAGTTAGGCAATGGGGCTCGCTGTCTATGTCACTGGAGGGTTTAATTAGTGGATCATTAGCCACTAAAGATGCCCAGGTCACCTAAACAGCGATTAGCCGCCGGTGCTAAGCAGGACGCGGCGGCGCTCCTTGTCCGGGCGACTCCGGCGATAAGAGCTTGCGCGGATGGGCTCGTTGGAGAGCCCTTGCCGGCGCGCGTCGGATGGTGTTGGTGGCCGGGCCTGTGGTGGCCGGAGTCATCGCCGGCGATGACTTTGGCGGCAGCCGGAGCTCGGGTGAGCTCAGGGCCAAGGCTACGGCGACCGAGGTGGCGCGTGCGAGGAATCAACAGGCTCTATGCGGAGCGGGGATCAAGCGGGGCATGACGGCCGGGCCGTTGAGTGGCCGAGGGAACGTCGGCGGCGAGCACAGGCGGCGGCGCATGCGGGTGGACGCGGTGCGGCAGCTACGGCGTGCGAGAGAGGGAGCGGAGAGGGGAAGCTGGGTCAGGAGCTCATGGCGGTTGCGACGAGGCGACCGGCAAGCTCGGGGAGGTTCTGGAGCAAGCGGGGCAGCAAGAGGGACCTCCGGCGGCCGGCGACGAAGATGACGAAGATGGCATCGATGCAGGTCCTCCGGCGAGGCGTGGCTGGACGGAGAGGACGAGGGAGGCATGGCGATGCTCGTGGACACGTCGGAGAGGCTCGGGGATGGCTGCGGCTGCGGCTGCGGCTATGGAGAATGGCGGCGGGAGTGGCGTTTGGTGGAGCGAGGGAGAGAGAGAGAGCATAGGAGGAGGAGGAGGAGGAGGAGGAGGAGGAGGAGCACGGGGAGATTGTTAGAGGGCCAGAGGGGTTGCATGGCGCCCTTAGCCAGCTCCAGGCGGTCGGCGGCAAGCAGGAGGTGGCGAGCTACGGGCGCGCACGCGTCGGGCACATGCTCTGCGTCCGACTGGCACGAGGTGGAAGACGGCTCTACCCCTGGTGAGCTGGGTCGGCCTACTGGGCCGCCAGGTGGGCTGCAGGTAAGGTTTTTGTCCTTTCCTGCTTTTTTCTAATTCTATTCTGTTTTCTATTTTGCAGGTTTGTTTTGAATTTGGTTTTGAAACCAATTCAATTTTTTTTGCTTCTAAAAATACTTTTAGGAGCTTAAAGAATTAAACCAATGCTCCACAAAATATTTCAGAATTATTGAACCTATATTTATTTAATAGTAGATATAAATCCAATTCAAATAGCTATTGATTTAATTCAAATGCCGAAAATAAATGTTTCTGAGATACCAAAAATATTGGTTTGGATTTTACCTCTTGCCAATATTTCCAGAGGATAACAGGAACATTTTCTCGGACATATTTGAAGCAATTTTATCTTGATCATTATTTAAAGGATTCTGAGGCTTTGAAAGTTCCTCAATTCAAATTTCATTTGAATTTAAACATGATGCAGCAACCAAGCTAGTCCAAGGCTAGGGTAAAGCTAGGGATGTGACACCAGACAGTGTGGCATGCGGGCCGCTACAGTGAGGTCCGCGAGGTGGTCGCCCGGAGGCCTATGTACCCCACATGGTGGATCAAGGGCGCGAGCTGGAAGAAGGTCACGGCTCGTTCCTCGGGCCCGGCTGGGACGAGGAGGCCCCGAAAGCCGAGCTCTTTTAAGAACCCTAAGAGAGCATCGACAATCACGCTGACAGCGGCAACTATCGGGTACCACTCATCCCTCAAGAGCAAGCTTACGCTAACCATGGGTCGCGGGAGGTACAGGTCGCCGCAGCCGACGGCTGCCCCAACGCTGCAGCCTCTTATCCCTCGGGAGGAGGGTGCAGGGGGCTGCAGGAAAGGGGCCGAGATCCGGGCTCACCCTCGCGGTGGTCAGGTCAAGATGTTCTCAGGAGGTAGGCCCTCTGCCGGGGAGGTGCCCCATGGCCTGCCCCCGGCGGAGGACCCATGCTCGTCGGAGGAACCGCTGGCGACCGCTCTACCCCATTGGCATCGTCCTTGGTTTCCGGTCGTCGTCAATGGCGGCAGAGTGAGGCACAAGGCGGGGCCCTCGTCTGGCGATATGAAGCAAGGCCAGTACCTATGAAGAAGGCCCAGTGCCTATGAAGCTCGCCGCCCCGTGACACTCTCACGTAATAATGAGTGGGGCTATACACGCCCCGGAGTCTCAGGAGCGCCGGCCTCAGGCCCTGGGGCTCCCGCCCACGCCCAGTGGCAGTACTTAGCTCCGTGCTGGTGAGAAGACGTCGAAGACTAGACTAGGTGCCGGACGCGGCTTTTTTTTGCTTTTCTTCTGCCTTTTTGCTTTTTTGCTTCTTCCTTGTCGGCAAGTTTCTTTGGTTTGGATTTAAGTTGGATTTGAGTTCGAAGCTTGCGTGCTTTCGGGGAGGGGGTGTTTAGTCTCGTTCGAGCAATCTCTCCCGTTCTGGTTTCGGATTTACGCCCCAAGCTAGCGTCAGTTGCCCCCCTCACGAGCCCCTCGTGAGCCGGGTCGGGCCAGGCACGCCTACAGCTAGGACCACTATCTCCGCACCCTCTCTGGAGGTCCTCATCATAGGATCAGCAGGTTAATCGAGGGACGCCGGAGGCGTAGCACCCCCCCCCCCCCCCCCCCCCCCCGCAGGCCCGCTCAGGGCACGCCAGGGCCGGAAGGTAAACGAATCAACCGAACCATCACCGGGCCTCCCCTCCCAAAATGCTCTCATATTCTTCAAGGCCAAGCCCGAGTCTTCTTCATGCAGGATAAACTGCGGAGACATGCGGTCAGTTGGACATATCACTCACCGCGTCTTCTGGGGCACCCTCGGAAGCGTCACTGGCGTCGTCGACATTGTCACCACCGCCGCCAGCATCCCCATCATCGCCAGGATCATCCATAACGTCGCCTTCATTGGCGCCCACGACCACGCCATCGTCATCGGACGCGAAGGCCCTGACGAGGGCGTCCACGTTGTCCTCCACCCACCGCGCCAGGTCACCTCGGACGGCAATGGGCACGAGTGCGATGGCAGCGTCGAAGTCGAAGTGGGGGTCCCTGTCCTGCAGATAGCTGAAGACACGGGAGAAGGCACGCCCGAGCAAGGCTCAGCTCCTCTCTTCGACAAGCCAGCGGGACCTCTCAGACCGGTTCTCCAGAAGCGTCACCACATCAGTGAAAAATTGGAGGTTGCCGGCGTAGTTGACCTCGTGCGGCTCCCTAGCAGCGGCCTCGCAGACATAGCACAAAGCTGTGTTGGCCCTCTCTCGGAGCATTTGAAGCATGGGGGCATGCACATGCTCCAGAACCCGCCGCCAACGGAGCTCGTCCTCACTTCGCTGCGCGACGGCCTCGGCATCATCGACCCTCTATCGAAGAAGAAGCTTCTCGGCCCGGGAAGAGGACAGCTCTGTAATGCCCTCGATGCGGCTATATCTCCCACGTGTCGAGGCACGACTTAGAGGCGTAGCTGCATTGAAAGCAATGTCGCAAGTCGGGAAATCATCACACATCCCATGTACATAAATAATATAAAGGGGAATAACATAGTTGGCTTACACTCGCCACGTCACATCAAAGTACATAAATAACATCCATCATACAATCCACTCATGGCCCGACTATGGCGCCAAAATAGAAAAGACCCCCAACATGCGACAAGGCCCTGAATCTAACCCCGAATAGGCACCACTACTGATCATCAGGAAAAGACACATAGTAACGCTGAGAGTCCTCGTCGTACTCCCACTTGAGCTCGAGCGCGCCATCTGGAGCTGTATCATCTGTCCCTGCATCTGGTGTGATAGTAATCTATGAGCCACAGGGACTCAGCAATCTCGCCCCCTCGCGATCAAGACTATTTAAGCTTAATAGGTAGGAAAGGGGTAATGTATAAGTGAAGCTGCAGCAAGCGACTAGCATATATGGTGGCTAACTTATTCGCAAAAGAGAGCGAGAACAGGAGGCAAAGCACGAGCGAGAAACTAGAGAGCAACCTACGCAAACATAACTCCAACACCGTGTCCACTTCCCGGACTCCGCCGAGAAGAGGCCATCACGGCAACACACTCAGTTGATTCACTTTAATTAATTAAGGTTCAAGTTATCTACAACCGGACATTACCAAATTCCCATCTACCCATAACCGCGGGCACGGCTTTCAAAAGATCAATCCCTGCAGGGGGTCCCAACTTAGCCCATAACAAGCTCTCACGGTCAACGAAGGAATAGACCTCCACCCAAGAAACACCGATCAGACTCGGTATCTCGGTACAACAAGATGATTCGACAGGTCAAAACAAGTCCAGCAACACCACCCAGATGTGCCGACAAATCCCGATAGGAGCTGCACATATCTCGTTCTCAGGGCACACCGGATGAGCAAGACGTCGGGTAGGCCAGCCCAGAGTTGCCCCTGGTAGCCCCGGACATCGCTCGGTGGGACCAACACTCAGAGGAGCACTGGCCCGGGGGGTTAAAATAAGATGACCCTCGGGCTCCGGAAACACAAGGGAAAAGAGGCTAGGTGGCAAATGGTAAAACCAATGTTGGGCATTGCTGGAAAAGCTTTAATCAAGGCGAACTATCAAGGGGTTCCCATTATAGCCCAACCGCGTAAGGGACGCAACAATCCGGGAACATAACACCGATATGACGAAAACTAGGGCGGCAAGAGTGGAACAAAACACTAGGCGAGAGGCCGAGCCTTCCACCCTTTACCAAGTATATAGATGAATTAAGATAACATGGCAATATAATGATATCCCAACAAGTAAATAAATGTTCCAACAAGGAACGGCTCCAATCTTCACCTGCAACTAGCAACGCTATAAGAAGGGGCTGAGCAAAGCGGTAACATAGCCAATCAACGGTTTGCTAGGACAAAGGTGGGTTAGAGGCTCAATCATGGCAATTGGGAGGCTGACAAGCAAGTGGTAGGCATCATAGCATTGGCATAGCAAAAGAGCGAGCAAACTAGCATAGCAAAGATAGTAGTGATTTCGAGGGTATGATCATCTTGCCTGCACAGTTGTCAGAGTTGACTGGATCCTCAAAAGCAAACTCAACGGGCTCCTCATTAGCGAACTCGTCTCTCGGCTCTACCCAACAACACAAACAAGCAACAAGGGTACAATCAACCACGTGCAAGGGCAACCAATAATATGCAAAGATGGTATGCTATGCGGGATGCGATGCGGGATGCAAAATGCAAGACGTGACAGGAAATGCATGAACCTGGCCTCAACTTGGATAACCAAGTGTGCCACTGGATAGAGGGGAAGAAATCCCCTGAAAACGATATAAAGATCATAGGAATCAGAGCTACGGTTTGGAAATGGCAAGCGTTTTACGAAACGAACCGATCTGCGATTTACAGCAAGTAGGCTCCTAAATGCAACGAAATGAACATGCTACAGCCACCAAACATGAAAACAAAATGCATGGCAGGGATGTACACAAGATGATTATCAAATCACTAGTACTGAGCCATAGGCAAATTCATCCATTAAGGGGTTCAAACAAGCATGGCAAAACTGAATAAGCAAAACAGATTTCAGACTTAGTGAAATTAACACTAGTCTGAAATTTCAGACCACGATGCTCTCTTCGGAGCAGCAAAACAACATGAAACATAACCTGAACATGACAAGTAAGAGCATGGCATGGAGCTACTCAACAATCTTAACAAAACACCCAAAATGACCTGGGGCCAAAAGGGTTCACAAAATACTCTAACAAGCACACGAACATAGATGAAATACAATCAGTTTTCAGACTTAGTGAAAACTGAGACATGCTGAAATTATAACTCACGGAGGCATGTAAACGAGCTCGATGCACTCACTATGGTGCAAGTCATGGCAAGGCAAGCATATATCCATAACAAAGGCACAAAATGCTAGCTAGGCATGGCAAGAACAATGGCATAGCATGCATGGATCACTAGCAATAGCACCGGCAAAATCGCAAAAGAGTTGACGATCTGCCCAAATACACAACTATGCAAAAGTTGAGTTCGATTGACTCAACCTAGGGTGCTCCAACATAACAAGTAAAGATATGGATGGATAGAGCATAACAAGAATAACAAATCGCTCTTACTGATCATCCTCAAAAGAGGCACGGATCACTAGGAAACAAGCTGGACATATAGCATCATGAACTAAAACATCCCAGACTTAGTGAAAATCACTAAGTCCCTGAAATCAGCAATCTCAGGTACCCCTCTTGGCAAGCTTGCACAAGACACCACACACATCCTAAAAATGCATGGGTGGCACCTCTCGAAAGAAGACAAAATGCTTAACAATTCATCCCAAAGGGGCACAGGTATATCATGCACACAATAATCATGGCAAAAATGACAAAAGTCAATGATGAGCTAACGGATCTGCAATTTAACTCACGATGCCTCCTTCTACCAGCCTTTTAGGCATCAAGATGAACTCAAATGCAAATAATGCAATGGAATGAAATGATGTACTCGTCGAGATGAAGATTTTGATATATCATATGTCCAAAACGGAGCTACGGATGCGGAGATATGAGCAGTCAAAGTTTGCATATAAATTAGGGTTCGGGGAGAAGAAGTCAACCCAAGATCCAGATCTGGATCGGGTCCGGCAGCACTGTAGCAGCGGGCACGGTCTTCGAGGTCCGCCGGCCCGGTCCTCTACTCCGGCGAGGTGGAGAGGGCGCGGGGCGACCGGAGAAGGACGGGGCGGACGGGGCCGGCGGCGGCGTTGCCGGGCGCGGTCGCCGGCAACGGAGAGGCGCGGGCTGCCGGTCTTAGCGCGCGGTCGCCGGACTTGGCGCGCTCCGGCGCGGTGGCGTGAGACGCTGGAGATGGAGGCGGGGCGGCGCCGGACCGCCGGGCTTGATGAAGACGAAGGCGCGGGCGGCGGGAGGAGATGGGCCGGGGAGGGCCCAGCTCGGGTTCACCGGGCCGACGAAGTGGGCGCGGGCGCGGGCGAATCAGGCGGCAGGGTGGAAATGGACATGTCCGTCGGTGGGCTATTTGTCCGGCGCGGCGCGGTGCTGAGATCTATGGTTAGGGACGAGGGGAGACCTGAGATTTGGAATGGGGGGAGGTATTTATAGGCATAGAGGGAGCTAGGAGAGTCCAAATGAGGTGCGGTTTTCGCCCACGCGATCGTGATCGAACGACCGAGACGATGGAGCAGAGTTTGGTGGGTTTTGGGCCAAATTGGAGGGGTGTTGGGCTGCAACACACACGAGACCTTTTCGATCCCTCGGTTAACCGTTGGAGTATCAAACGAAGTCCAAATGACCCGAAACTTGACAGGCGGTCTACCGGTAGTAAACCAAGGCCGCATGGCAAGTCTCGGTCCAATCTGGAAATGTTTAATCCCCACACACGAAAGAAAGCTAGAAATGGCCACCGGAGGAGAACGAAGCGCCGGAATGCAAAACGGACAACGGGGAAAATGCTCGAATGCATGAGATGAACATGTATGCAAATGCAATGCACGTGATGACATGATATGAGATGCACGAAAACGAAAACAACACACGGAGACAAAGACCCGAACCCGAGATAAATATAACTTAATGCCGGAAACGGCAAGAGTTGGAGTACAAATTGGGAAAGCAATATCTGGGGCGTTACAACACTCCACCACTACGAAAAGATCTCGTCCCGAGATCTAGGACTGAAAGAACTCCGGGTACTCAGAACGGAGGTGATCCTCGCGTTCCCAGGTAGCTTCACGGTCAGAATGGTGTGACCACTTGACTTTGAGAAATTTGATTGACTTGTTGCGAGTTCTGCGTTCAGTCTCTTCAAGGATTGCAACTGGGTGCTCACGGTAGGAGAGATCTTCTTGGAGCTCAATGTCCTCGAAGTTGACGGTGCGTTCAGGCGTCTTGAAGCACTTTCGGAGTTGGGAGACATGGAACACATCATGAACATTAGCAAAGTTTGACGGAAGCTCGAGTTGATAGGCGAGGTCGCCTCTCTTGCTGATAATCTTGAAAGGCCCGACGTATCTGGGGGCAAGCTTCCCTTTGATACCGAAGCGACGAGTCCCTTTCATAGGAGAGACGCGGAGGTAAACATGATCTCCGATCTCGAAAGCCAAATCACGGTGCTTGCTATCATAGTATCTCTTCTGGCGGGATTCGGCTGCTTTGAGGTTATCACGAATGACCTTGCACATTTCTTCTGCCTCTGTGATTAGGTCACTACCCAACAGCTGACGTTCACCGGTTTCAGACCAGTTGAGAGGTGTATGGCACTTCCTTCCATACAGAATTTCAAATGGGGCCTTGCCCGAACTTGCTTGAAAACTGTTGTTGTATGAGAATTCAGCATAAGGAAGACAATCCTCCCACTTCATGCCGAAGGAGATAACACAAGCTCTGAGCATATCTTCAAGAATCTGGTTGACACGCTCGACTTGACCGCTTGTTTGAGGATGGAAAGCAGTGCTGAAGCGAATGTTGGTGCCCATGGCCTTCTGAAAAGAATCCCAAAACTTGGAGGTAAATATGCTGCCACGGTCTGAAGATATCACTTGAGGAATACCGTGCAAAGAGACAATTCGAGAGGTATAGAGTTCCGCCAATTGAGCTACAGTGATTGACTCTTTGATAGGCAGAAAGTGAGCCACTTTGGTGAGCTTGTCGATGACAATGAATATAGCATCATTGCCACGCTTGGACTTTGGAAACCCAGTCACGAAGTCCATTTCAATGTGGTCAAACTTCCATTCCGGAATGGCAAGAGGTTGGAGGAGACCTGCTGGCCTTTGGTGTTCTACCTTCACTCTTCTGCAGACATCACATTCATTCACGAATTGAGCGATCTCGCGCTTCATTCGAGTCCACCAATAAGTTTGCTTGAGATCCTGATACATCTTCGTGCTCCCAAGGTGGATGGAGAGGAGGGAGTTGTGATCCTCGTTCATGATCACCTTACGAAGTTCACCTTTGGGCACAACAATTCGATCTTCGAAGAAGAGAGTGTCCTTGTCATCAAGTCGGTAGCACTTGTACTTGGACTGACTCTTTGCAATACCAATCTTCACCTTTTTCACCATAGCATCAAGAAGCTGGGCTTGGCGAATCTGGTCTTCCAAGGTAGGAGAGACTTGAAGGTTGGCGAGGAAACCTTGAGGAACAACTTGCAGATTAAGTTTGCGGAAAGCTTCACAAAGCTCTGGTTGATAAGGCTTGAGAATCAGACTGTTGCAATATGCTTTTCTGCTCAAAGCGTCAGCAATCACATTGGCCTTGCCTGGAGTATACTCAATACTCGGATTGTACTCTTGAATCATTTCGACCCATCGAGTCTGCCTGAGGTTGAGATTAGGCTGAGTGAAGATGTACTTGAGACTCTTGTGATCAGTGAAAATGTCCACTTTCCTTCCCAATAGAAGATGTCTCCAAGTCAACAAAGCATGCACAACTGCCGCCAACTCGAGATCATGAGTGGGGTAGTTCTTCTCATTAGGCTTCAACTGGCGAGAGGTATAAGCAACAACTTTCTTCTCTTGCATCAGTACAGCACCGAGACCTTGGAGAGAGGCATCACAAAAGACCTCGTACGGCTTGGTTTCATCAGGCGGAGTCAGAACTGGAGCAGTGATCAATTTCTCTTTCAAAGCGTTGAAAGCAATATCACACTCTGGAGACCAAACGTACTTGACGTGCTTCTGAAGAAGATTTGAGAGAGGCTTCGCGATCTTAGAAAAGTTTTCAACGAATCTTCGGCAGTAGCTTGCGAGACCGAGGAAGCTACGGAGCTGCTTCACGTTCTGAGGAGGTTCCCAATTAACAATTGCAGACACCTTCTCAGGATCCACGGAAATGCCCTTGGCAGAGATGATATGGCCAAGATAAAGCACCTCATCGAGCCAAAATTCACACTTGGAGAACTTGGCGTAGAACTGATGTTCCCTGAGCTTGTCAAGAACCAAACGCAAGTGAATGGCATGATCTTCCTTGTTCTTCGAGAAAACCAGAATGTCGTCGAGATAGACCAAAACAAAGTCATTGGTGTAGGGGTTGAAGATGAAGTTCATCATGCGAGAGAACGTCGGAGGAGCGTTGGCGAGGCCAAAAGACATGACAGTGTATTCATATGACCCATAGCTTGTTCTGAACGCCATCTTGGGAATATCTTGCTCACGAATGCGAATTTGATGATAACCCATACGAAGATCCAGCTTGGAGAACACTTGGGCACCCTTGAGTTGTTCGAACAGCTCATTGATGTTGGGAAGTGGATATTTGTTCTTGATGGTCTTCTTGTTCAATGGACGATAATCAACACAAAGTCGGTCCGTCCCATCCTTCTTCTTCACAAAAAGAACACCACAACCCCACGGAGAAGTACTAGGCCGAATGAGACCCATTCTTTCTTGAACATCGAGTTGTTTCTTCAACTCCTTCAACTCTTCAGGGCCGAGCTTGTAGGGACGTTTGCACACAGGTCCATACCGGGCTCAAGTTCAATAACAAATTCAACCGGCCGGTGCGGAGGCATGCCTGGGAGTTCTTCTGGGAAGACGTCTTGATACTCACAAACAACCGGAATTTGCGAAATAGCATCCAATTCGCCCTTCTCATTGAGAGAAAACAACCGGATTGTATCATCACGAGCGGCAAAGACAATGACATCCTCAGACGAATGAGTCAGTTGAATCTGCCTGGCTGCACAATCAAGCTGAGCTTTATGCTTAGAGAGCCAGTCCATCCCAAGAATAAGATCGATATCGGAATTACCAAGAACCATTGGGGGAAGAAAGGAACTTGTAGTCGCCCAACGTGATAGTAACATCTGGAGCCATCATTTTGGTGTTCATGAACAAACCCGGAGACGAGACCGCTATCGGCTTAGGCAAATCAATAGTATGCACCTCATGCATGGATGCAAAAGGCTTCGATAAAAATGATAAAGATGCACCAGTGTCAAAAAGTACCCTTGCGGGAATGTCATTAACAAGAAGATTACCCATGATCACGTCTGGTGAGTCCTCTGCCTGAGCTGCATTCAGCAAGTTGACCTTGGCGGACTTGGGGTTATGCTTGACCACAGCTGTACTTGCCGATCTGACGGGAGGAGGAGGAGGAAGACGCCTCTGGTTGAAACACTTGTTGGCGTAGTGACCCTTCTGTTGGCACTTGTTGCAAGTGACCTCAGAAAGCGGACGGTGGTACGGAGCACTTGATCTTGGAGCTTGAGACGAAGTCTTGTTCTGAAAGCCTGGGTTGGGTGGGTGGGAAGAACCACTGTCACCTTTGCTCTTCTGCTGATACGGCTGACGGAACGGAGGAGGAGGAAGCCAATACTTCTGCTGCTTGGCCACTTGAATAGAGGAAGAAGGCGTAGTGTCTCTGACTCGCTTCCTGGAAGCATCACACCTCAACTGAGCAGCCTCTTGCTTCAGTGCCATGTTGTAGAACTCATCGTATCTCAGCGGCTCGAAGAGGACAAGAGCGAGCTGAATTTCTTCACGGAGACCACCCCTGAACTGATAGATCATGCTCTTCTCATCAGGAACATCCTTCTTGGCAAAACGGGCGAGCTTCTGGAACAACTTGTTGTAGTCATAGACAGACAAAGAGCCTTGCTTCAGATTGCGGAATTCCTCACGTTTGCTTTCAGTCACACTCTGAGGAATGTGATGAGCTCGGAAATCACGACGGAAATCATCCCAAGTGATCAAACGTCCACCTCTGGAATCCTTATACTGCTGGAACCACTCTGCGGCCTGGTCTTTGAGCTGGAAAGAAGCGAACTTGACGAAATCTTCAGGCCTGACGTTGCTGCATTCAAAATGCTTGCCCAGCTCCACTAGCCAATCGTCAGCATCGGTAGCTTCAACGCAATTGCTGAACGTCTTTGGACCATTTGCGAGGAACTGGTTCAGAGTAGCATAATGGTTCTGATTGTTGCCTTGATTCCCTTGACTGCCTTGATTCCGCTCTTGGAGGATTTGCATGATCAACTATGTATTTGCATTAGTAGCGGCCATCACAGCTTGCCATACTTCCGGAGGTGGTGGAGGTGGTGGCGGATCAGGGTTCGGAGTCGTGCGCGTTGGAGGAGCCATCCTGAAGAGGTTGACCACCATTAGCACACAAATAGACAAATATTGAAGGTGAATCCAATGGAATGAAAGTTGCAACATAAAGTCTTCACATCCGAACAAAATGAACGAATGCACTTCTCTTGAAGTGGTCACATATTCCTAAATTGCGAAGCCACGAAGAATCAGGTAGAAGAGGTACATCAACGAGGGATGGAATCAACATATGACTTCGAAGCAACTCAAATACCACAACTGAAAATAAAATCAAGGGTTGGCTTGCGAAATAAGCCGGAACAAACACATGATAGAAATTTCGTCCGAAGTTTTCGTGGTGGGACCTACACGGTCTCGATCGTACAGCACCATCATGTACAAGGCAGTGCACATGACATACGAAGCGTCCCCGAGTCAGCATAGCCAAGGACTCTTTAAGACACAACGAGACCATTGTAAAATCGACCGTGAATAGGCGAACCACTAGACGTCGAACCCCAATTTCATACCATACATCTGTCGGAAAGATATCCTAAGAGCTACTAGAATTCCCACCTATGAAACTCCCGAAACTTTCCAGTTATGCAATCAGGTGTTGGGGATACAGGGGAAGCATAATATCTCACCCAAGCTAGCAAATCCTACATCCAGCTGTATCCATCCTTCAACACATAACCAAGAAACCTTCGGAAACCATCTACCTCAACCTTCGAAAAGCATCCGTTATACAAGTTATGGTGATACTCCCGAACTCCCGCCCCAGTACTGGGTGGCATCGAGGTTATCTCACCAACGAATTGCATAAAGGAGATTTTCGATGTCGCGCACATATCTCAAGTATACCAGAATTGCAACGATAAAATTATGATGACAACACCTCAGAGCTCAACTCCCCGGGACACTTCCACTAAACCCCTGACAGGAGGCACCAAGACAGTATTCTCATCATAAGCCAGCGGAACAAAACCAAGATACTCACGTGATCCTAAAAAAAAATTTAGTGAAATTTGAGAAGAGAAGAGTCAAAACTCTACGTCAGGATGCCTTACCAGAGCGATGAGGAGACTGGGAAGTAAAAAGAATTCCTAAGCTCTCCGATATATAATTCCTAAGGACTCAAAACATTTTTCTAGACACAAATTGGCTGCTAAAAATGATCAAGCAATGGGGGCTCCTAGGGTCGGGGAAGGCTCTGATTACCAACTTGTAACGCCCTCGATGCGGCTATATCTCCCACGTGTCGAGGCACGACTTAGAGGCATAGCCGCATTGAAAGCAATGTCGCAAGTCGGGAAATCATCACACATCCCATGTACATAAATAATATAAAGGGGAATAACATAGTTGGCTTACACTCGCCACGTCACATCAAAGTACATAAATAACATCCATCATACAATCCACTCATGGCCCGACTACGGCGCCAAAATAGAAAAGACCCCCAACATGCGACAAGGCCCTGAATCTAACCCCGAATAGGCACCACTACTGATCATCAGGAAAAGACACATAGTAACGCTGAGAGTCCTCGTCGTACTCCCACTTGAGCTCGAGCGCGCCATCTGGAGCTGTATCATCTGTCCCTGCATCTGGTGTGATAGTAATCTATGAGCCACAGGGACTCAGCAATCTCGCCCCCTCGCGATCAAGACTATTTAAGCTTAATAGGTAGGAAAGGGGTAATGTATAAGTGAAGCTGCAGCAAGCGACTAGCATATATGGTGGCTAACTTATTCGCAAAAGAGAGCGAGAACAGGAGGCAAAGCACGAGCGAGAAACTAGAGAGCAACCTACGCAAACATAACTCCAACACCGTGTCCACTTCCCGGACTCCGCCGAGAAGAGGCCATCACGGCAACACACTCAGTTGATTCACTTTAATTAATTAAGGTTCAAGTTATCTACAACCGGACATTACCAAATTCCCATCTACCCATAACCGCGGGCACGGCTTTCAAAAGATCAATCCCTGCAGGGGGTCCCAACTTAGCCCATAACAAGCTCTCACGGTCAACGAAGGAATAGACCTCCACCCAAGAAACACCGATCAGACTCGGTATCTCGGTACAACAAGATGATTCGATAGGTCAAAACAAGTCCAGCAACACCACCCAGATGTGCCGACAAATCCCGATAGGAGCTGCACATATCTCGTTCTCAGGGCACACCGGATGAGCAAGACGTCGGGTAGGCCAACCCAGAGTTGCCCCTGGTAGCCCCGGACATCGCTTGGTGGGACCAACACTCAGAGGAGCACTGGCCCGGGGGGGTTAAAATAAGATGACCCTCGTGTTGGGGAACGCAGTAATTTCAAAAAAATTCCTACGCACACGCAAGATCATGGTGATGCATAGCAACGAGGGGGAGAGTCTGATCTACGTACCCTAGTAGATCGCAACGGAAGCATTGACACAACGTAGAGGAAGTAGTCGTACGTCTTCTTCCCGATCCGACCGATCCAAGCACCGTTACTCCGGCACCTCCGAGTTCTTAGCACACGTTCAGCTCGATGACGTTCCTCGGGCTCCGATCCAGCAAAGCGTCAAGGAAGAGTTCTGTCAGCACGACGGCATGGTGACGATCTTGATGTACTACCGACGCAGGGCTTCGCCTAAGCACTATAACGGTATGATCGAGGTGGAATTTGGTGGCAGGGGGCACCGCACACGGCTAAGGAACGATCTCAAGGATCAACTTGTGTGTCTTGGGGTGTCCCCTGCCCCCGTATATAAAGGTTGGAGGGAGGGGGGCTGGCCGGCCAAAGAGGGGAGGCGCAGGAGGAGTCCTACTCCCACCGGGAGTAGGACTCCCCCCTCCAATCCTATTCCAACTAGGACTCCTTGGGAAAAAGGGAGAGGGAAAGAGAGAGAGGTGGCCGGCCACCTCTCCTAGTCCTAATAGGACTAGGGGAGGGGGGAGGTGCGCAGCCCTCCTTGGCAGCCCCTTTCACCTTTCCACAATGGCCCATGTAGGCCCATTTGGCTCCCGGGGGGTTCCGGTAACCCTCCCGGTTATCCGGTAAAATCCCGATTTCACCCGGAACACTTCCGATGTCCAAACATAGACTTCCAATAAATCAATCTTTACGTATCGACCATTTCGAGACTCCTCGTCATGTCCGTGATCTCATCCGGGATTCCGAACAACCTTCGGTACATCAAAATGCATAAACTCATAATAACTGTCATCGTAACGTTAAGCGTGCGGACCCTACGGTTCGAGAACAATGTAGACATGACCGAGACACGTCTCCGGTCAATAACCAATAGCGGGACCTGGATGCCCATATTGGCTCCTACATATTCTATGAAGATCTTTATCGGTCAGACCGCATAACAACATACGTTGTTCCCTTTGTCATCGGTATGTTACTTGCCCGAGATTCGATCGTCGGTATCCAATACCTAGTTCAATCTCGTTACTGGCAAGTCTCTTTACTCGTTCCGTAATACATCATCTCATAACTACCATCTTAGTTATTATGCTTGCAAGGCTTATGTGATGTGTATTACCGAGAGGGCCCGGAGATACCTCTCCGACAATCGGAGTGACAAACCCTAATCTTGAAATACGCCAACCCAACATCTACCATTGGAGACACCTGTAGTGCTCCTTTATAATCACCCAGTTACGTTGTGACGTTTGGTAGTACCCAAAGTGTTCCTCCGGTAAACGGGAGTTGCATAATCTCATAGTTATAGGAACATGTATAAGTCATGAAGAAAGCAATAGCAACATACTAAACGATCGGGTGCTAAGCTAATGGAATGGGTCATGTCAATCAGATCATTCAACTAATGATGTGACCTCGTTAATCAAATAACAACTCTTTGTTCATGGTTAGGAAACATAACCATCTTTGATTAACGAGCTAGTCTAGTAGAGGCATACTAGTGACACTCTGTTGGTCTATGTATTCACACATGTATTATGTCTTCGGTTAATACAATTCTAGCATGGATAATAAACATTTATCATGATATAAGGAAATAAATAATAACTTTATTATTGCCTCTAGGGCATATTTCCTTCAGTCTCCCACTTGCACTAGAGTCAATAATCTAGATTACACAGTAATGATTCTAACACCCATGGAGCCTTGGTGCTGATCATGTTTTGCTCGTGGAAGAGGCTTAGTCAACGGGTCTGCAACATTCAGATCCGTATGTATCTTGCAAATCTCTATGTCTCCCACCTGGACTAAATCCCGGATGGAGTTGAAGCGTCTCTTGATGTGTTTGGTTCTTTTGTGAAATCTGGATTCCTTTGCCAAGGCAATTGCACCAGTATTGTCACAGAAGATTTTCATTGGACCCGATGCACTAGGTATGACACCTAGATCGGATATGAACTCCTTCATCCAGACTCCTTCGTTCGCTGCTTCCGAAGCAGCTATGTACTCCGCTTCACATGTAGATCCCGCTACGACGCTTTGTTTAGAACTGCACCAACTGACAGCTCCACCGTTTAAAGTAAACACGTATCCGGTTTGCGATTTAGAATCGTCCGGATCAGTGTCAAAGCTTGCATCAATGTAACCTCTTACGGTGAGCTCTTTGTCACCTCCATATACGAGAAACATATCCTTAGTCCTTTTCAGGTATTTCAGGATGTTCTTGACCGCTGTCCAGTGATCCACTCCTGGATTACTTTGGTACCTCCCTGCTAAACTTATAGCAAGGCACACATCAGGTCTGGTACACAGCATTGCATACATGATAGAGCCTATGGCTGAAGCATAGGGAACATCTTTCATTTTCTCTCTATCTTCTGCAGTGGTCGGGCATTGAGTCTGACTCAACTTCACACCTTGTAACACAGGCAAGAACCCTTTCTTTGCTTGATCCATTTTGAACTTCTTCAAAATCTTGTCAAGGTATGTGCTTTGTGAAAGTCCAATTAAGCGTTTTGATCTATCTCTATAGATCTTTATGCCTAATATGTAAGCAGCTTCCCCGAGGTCTTTCATTGAAAAACTTTTATTCAAGTATCCCTTTATGCTATCCAGAAATTCTATATCATTTCCAATGAGTAATATGTCATCCACATATAATATCAGAAATGCTACAGAGCTCCCACTCACTTTCTTGTAAATACAGGCTTCTCCAAAAGTCTGTATAAACCCAAATGCTTTGATCACACTATCAAAGCGTTTATTCCAACTCCGAGATGCTTGCACCAGTCCATAAATGGATCGCTGGAGTTTGCACACTTTGTTAGCTCCTTTTGGATCGACAAAACCTTCGGGTTGCATCATATACAACTCTTCTTCCAGAAATCCATTCAGGAATGCGGTTTTTACATCCATTTGCCAAATTTCATAATCATAAAATGCGGCAATTGCTAACATGATTCTGACAGACTTAAGCATCGCTACGGGTGAGAAAGTCTCATCATAGTCAACTCCTTGAACTTGTCGAAAACCTTTTGCGACAAGTCGAGCTTTGTAGATAGTAACATTACCATCAGCGTCAGTCTTTTTCTTAAAGATCCATTTATTCTCAATTGCTTGCCGATCATCGGGCAAGTCAACCAAAGTCCATACTTTGTTCTCGTACATGGATCCCATCTCAGATTTCATGGCTTCAAGCCACTTTGCGGAATCTGGGCTCACCATCGCTTCTTCATAGTTCGTAGGTTCATCATGATCTAGTAGCACGACTTCCAGAACAGGATTACCGTACCACTCTGGTGCGGATCTTACTCTGGTTGATCTACGAGGTACAGTAGTATCTTGATCTAAAGTTTCATGATCATCATCATTAACTTCCTCTCTTATTGGTGTAGTTCTCACAGAAACAGTTTTCTGTGATGTACTATTTCCCAATAATGGAGTAGGTACAGTTACCTCGTCAAGTTCTACTTTCCTCCCACTCACTTCTTTCGAGAGAAACTCCTTCTCAAGAAAGTTTCCGAATTTAGCAACAAAAGTCTTGCCTTCGGATCTGTGATAGAAGGTGTATCCAATAGTTTCCTTTGGATATCCTATGAAGACACACTTCTCCGATTTGGGTTCGAGCTTATCAGGTTGAAGCTTTTTCACATAAGCATCGCAGCCCCAAACTTTAAGAAACGACAACTTTGGTTTCTTGCCAAACCATAGTTCATAAGGCGTCATCTCAACGGATTTAGATGGTGCCCTATTTAACGTGAATGCGGCCGTCTCTAAAGCATAACCCCAAAATGATAGCGGTAAATCAGTAAGAGACATCATAGATCGCACCATATCTAGTAAAGTACGATTACGACGTTCGGACACACCATTACGTTGTGGTGTTCCGGGTGGCGTGAGTTGCGAAACTATTCCACAATTTTTCAAATGTATACCAAACTCGTAACTCAAATATTCTCCTCCACGATCAGATCGTAGAAACTTTATTTTCTTGTTACGATGATTTTCAACTTCACTCTGAAATTCCTTGAACTTTTCAAATGTTTCAGACTTATGTTTCATTAAGTAGATATACCCATATCTGCTTAAATCATCTGTGAAGGTGAGAAAATAATGATATCCGCCACGAGCCACAATATTCATCGGACCACATACATCGGTATGTATGATTTCCAATAAATCTGTTGCTCTCTCCATAGTACCGGAGAACAGTGTTTTAGTCATCTTGCCCATGAGGCACGGTTCGCAAGTACCAAGTGATTCATAATCAAGTGGTTCCAAAAGCCCATCAGCATGGAGTTTCTTCATGCGCTTTACACCGATATGACCTAAACGGCAGTGCCACAAATAAGTTGCACTATCATTATCAACTCTGCATCTTTTGGCTTCAACATTATGAATATGTGTATTACTACTATCGAGATTCAATAAGAATAGACCACTTTTCAAGGGTGCATGACCATAAAAGATATTACTCATATAAATAGAACAACCATTATTCTCTGATTTAAATGAATAACCGTCTCGCATCAAACAAGATCCAGATATAATGTTCATGCTCAACGCTGGCACCAAATAACAATTATTTAGGTCTAATATTAATCCCGAAGGTAGATGTAGAGGTAGCGTGCCGACCGCGATCACATCGACTTTGGAACCGTTTCCCACACGCATCGTCACCTCGTCCTTTGCTAGTGTCCGCTTATTCTGTAGTCCCTGTTTCGAGTTGCAAATATTAGCAACAGAACCAGTATCAAATACCCAGGTGCTACTGCGAGCATTAGTAAGGTACACATCAATAACATGTATATCACATATACCTTTGTTCACCTTGCCATCCTTCTTATCCGCCAAATACTTGGGGCAGTTCCGCTTCCAGTGACCAGTCTGCTTGCAGTAGAAGCACTCAGTTTCAGGCTTAGGTCCAGACTTGGGTTTCTTCTCTTGAGCAGCAACTTGCTTGCCGTTCTTCTTGAAGTTCCCCTTCTTCTTCCCTTTGCCCTTTTTCTTGAAACTAGTGGTTTTGTTAACCATCAACACTTGATGCTCCTTCTTGATTTCTATCTCCGCAGCTTTCAGCATAGCGAAGAGCTCGGGAATAGTCTTGTTCATCCCTTGCATATTATAGTTCATCACAAAGCTCTTGTAGCTTGGTGGCAGTGATTGGAGAATTCTGTCAATGACGCAATCATCCGGAAGTGTAACTCCCAATTGAATCAAGTGATTATTATACCCAGACATTTTGAGTATATGCTCACTGACAGAACTGTTCTCCTCCATCTTGCAGCTATAGAACTTATTGGAGACTTCATATCTCTCAATCCGGGCATTTGCTTGAAATATTAACTTCAACTCCTGGAACATCTCATATGCTCCATGACGTTCAAAACGTCGTTGAAGTCCCGGTTCTAAGCCGTAAAGCATGGCACACTGAACTATTGAGTAGTCATCAGCTTTGCTCTGCCAGACGTTCATAACTTCTGGTGTTGCTCTTGCAGCAGGCCTGGCACTCAGCGGTGCTTCCAGGACGTAATTCTTTTGTGCAGCAATGAGGATAATCCTCAGGTTACGGACCCAGTCCGTGTAATTGCTACCATCATCTTTCAACTTTGCTTTCTCAAGGAACGCATTAAAATTCAACGGAACAACAGCACGAGCCATCTATCTACAATCAACATAAACAAGCAAGATACTATCAGGTACTAAGTTCATGATAATTTTTAAGTTCAGTTAATTTACTTAAGAACTCCCACTTAGATAGACATCCCTCTAATCCTCTAAGTGATCACGTGATCCAAATCAACTAAACCATAACCGATCATCCCGTGAGATGGAGTAGTTTTCAATGGTGAACATCAATATGTTGATCATATCTACTATATGATTCACGCTCGACCTTTCGGTCTCCGTGTTCCGAGGCCATATCTGTATATGCTTGGCTCATCAAGTATAACCTGAGTATTCCGCGTGTGCAACTGTTTTGCACCCGTTGTATTTGAACATAGAGCCTATCACACCCGATCATCACGTGGTGTCTCAGCACGAAGAACTTTTGCAACGATGCATACTCAGGGAGAACACTTCTTGATAATTAGTGAGAGATCATCTTATAATGCTACCGTCAATCAAAGCAAGATAAGATGCATAAAAGGATAAACATCACATGCAATCAATATAAGTGATATGATATGGCCATCATCATCTTGTGCTTTGTGATCTCCATCTCCGAAGCACCGTCATGATCACCATCGTCACCGGCGCGACACCTTGATCTCCATCGTAGCATCGTTGTCGTCTCGCCAATCTTATGCTTCCACGACTATCACTACCGCTTAGTAATAAAGTAAAGCATTACATCGCGATTGCATTGCATACAATAAAGCGACAACCATATGGCTCCTGCCAGTTGCCGATAACTCGGTTACAAAACATGATCATCTCATACAATAAAATCAGCATCATGCCTTGACCATATCACATCACAACATGCCCTGCAAAAACAAGTTAGACGTCCTCTACTTTGTTATTGCAAGTTTTACGTGGCTGCTACGGGCTTAAGTAAGAACTCATCTCACCTACGCATCAAAACCACAACGATAGTTCGTCAAATAGACTCCGTTTTAACCTTCTCAAGGAACGGGCATAGTCACACTTGGTTCAACTAAAGTTGGAGAGGCAGTCTTCCGCAAGCCATCTATGTGCAAAGCACGTCGAGGGAACCGGTCTCGCGTAAGAGTATGCGTAAGGTTGGTCCGGATCGTCTCGTCAAACAATACCGCCGAACCAAAGTATGACATGCTGGTAGGCAGTATGACTTGTATCGCCCACAACTCACTTGTGTTCTACTCGTGCATATAACATCAAACCATAAAAACCTAGGCTCTGATGCCACTGTTGGGGAACGCAGTAATTTCAAAAAATTTCCTACGCACACGCAAGATCATGGTGATGCATAGCAACGAGGGGGAGAGTCTGATCTACGTACCCTAGTAGATCGCAACGGAAGCGTTGACACAACGTAGAGGAAGTAGTCGTACGTCTTCTTCCCGATCCGACCGATCCAAGCACCGTTACTCCGGCACCTCCGAGTTCTTAGCACACGTTCAGCTCGATGACGTTCCTCGGGCTCCGATCCAGCAAAGCGTCGAGCAAGAGTTCCGTCAGCACGACGGCGTGGTGACGATCTTGATGTACTACCGACGCAGGGCTTCGCCTAAGCACTATAACGGTATGATCGAGGTGGAATTTGGTGGCAGGGGGCACCGCACACGGCTAAGGAACGATCTCAAGGATCAACTTGTGTGTCTTGGGGTGTCCCCTGCCCCCGTATATAAAGGTTGGAGGGAGGGGGGCTGGCCGGCCAAAGAGGGGAGGCGCAGGAGGAGTCCTACTCCCACCGGGAGTAGGACTCCCCCCTCCAATCCTATTCCAACTAGGACTCCTTGGGAAAAAGGGAGAGGGAAAGAGAGAGAGGTGGCCGGCCACCTCTCCTAGTCCTAATAGGACTAGGGAGGGGGGGAGGTGCGCAGCCCTCCTTGGCAGCCCCTTTCACCTTTCCACAATGGCCCATGTAGGCCCATTTGGCTCCCGGGGGGTTCCGGTAACCCTCCCGGTAATCCGGTAAAATCCCGATTTCACCCGGAACACTTCCGATGTCCAAACATAGACTTCCAATATATCAATCTTTACGTCTCGACCATTTCGAGACTCCTCGTCATGTCCGTGATCTCATCCGGGACTCCGAACAACCTTCGGTACATCAAAATGCATAAACTCATAATAACTGTCATCGTAACGTTAAGCGTGCGGACCCTACGGTTCAAGAACAATGTAGACATGACCGAGACACGTCTCCGGTCAATAAAAAATAGCGGGACCTGGATGCCCATATTGGCTCCTACATATTCTACAAAGATCTTTATCGGTCAGACCGCATAACAACATACGTTGTTCCCTTTGTCATCGGTATGTTACTTGCCCGAGATTCGATCGTTGGTATCCAATACCTAGTTCAATCTCATTACTGGCAAGTCTCTTTACTCGTTCCGTAATACATCATATCATAACTAACATCTTAGTTATTATGCTTGCAAGGCTTATGTGATGTGTATTACCGAGAGGGCCCAGAGATACCTCTCCGACAATCGGAGTGACAAACCCTAATCTTGAAATACGCCAACCCAACATCTACCATTGGAGACACATGTAGTACTCCTTTATAATCACCCAGTTACGTTGTGACGTTTGGTAGTACCCAAAGTGTTCCTCCGGTAAACGGGAGTTGCATAATCTCATAGTTATAGGAACATGTATAAGTCATGAAGAAAGCAATAGCAACATACTAAACGATCGGGTGCTAAGCTAATGGAATGGGTCATGTCAATCAGATCATTCAACTAATGATGTGACCTCGTTAATCAAATAACAACTCTTTGTTCATGGTTAGGAAACATAACCATCTTTGATTAACGAGCTAGTCTAGTAGAGGCATACTAGTGACACTCTGTTGGTCTATGTATTCACACATGTATTATGTTTCCGGTTAATACAATTCTAGCATGAATAATAAACATTTATCATGATATAAGGAAATAAATAATAACTTTATTATTGCCTCTAGGGCATATTTCCTTCACCTCGGGCTCCGGAAACCCAAGGGAAAAGAGGCTAGGTGGCAAATGGTAAAACCAATGTTGGGCATTGCTGGAAAAGCTTTAATCAAGGCGAACTATCAAGGGGTTCCCATTATAGCCCAACTGCGTAAGGGATGCAACAATCCGGGAACATAACACCGATATGATGGAAACTAGGGCGGCAAGAGTGGAACAAAACACTAGGCGAGAGGCTGAGCCTTCCACCCTTTACCAAGTATATAGATGAATTAAGATAACATGGCAATATAATGATATCCCAACAAGTAAATAAATGTTCCAACAAGGAACGGCTCCAATCTTCACCTGCAACTAGCAACGCTATAAGAAGGGGCTGAGCAAAGCGGTAACATAGCCAATCAACGGTTTGCTAGGACAAAGGTGGGTTAGAGGCTCAATCATGGCAATTGGGAGGCT
The DNA here is from genome assembly GCA_034509565.1 of Triticum monococcum. Taxonomy (NCBI): domain Eukaryota; kingdom Viridiplantae; phylum Streptophyta; class Magnoliopsida; order Poales; family Poaceae; genus Triticum; species Triticum monococcum. The sequence goes on along the minus strand of CM067845.1, from coordinate 394,542,825 downwards.
GACAAGCAAGTGGTAGGCATCGTAGCATTGGCATAGCAAAAGAGCGAGCAAACTAGCATAGCAAAGATAGTAGTGATTTCGAGGGTATGATCATCTTGCCTGCACAGTTGTCAGAGTTGACTGGATCCTCAAAAGCAAACTCAACAGGCTCCTCGTTAGCGAACTCGTCTCCCGGCTCTACCCAACAACACAAACAAGCAACAAGGGTACAATCAACCACGTGCAAGGGCAACCAATAATATGCAAAGATGGTATGCTATGCGGGATGCGATGCGGGATGCAAAATGCAAGACGTGACAGGAAATGCATGAACCTGGCCTCAACTTGGATAACCAAGTGTGCCACTGGATAGAGGGGAAGAAATCCCCTGAAAACGATATAAAGATCATAGGAATCGGAGCTACGGTTTGGAAATGGCAAGCGTTTTACGAAACGAACCGACCTGCGATTTACATCAAGTAGGCTCCTAAATGCAACGAAATGAACATGCTACAGCCACCAAACATGAAAAAAAAATGCACGGCAGGGATGTACACAAGATGATTAACAAACCACTAGGACTGAGCCATAGGCAAATTCATCCATTAAGGGGTTCAAACAAGCATGGCAAAACTGAATAAGCAAAACAGATTTCAGACTTAGTGAAATTAACACTAGTCTGAAATTTCAGACCACGATGCTCTCTTCGGAGCAGCAAAACAACATGAAACATAACCTGAACATGACAAGTAGGAGCATGGCATGGAGCTACTTAACAAAACACCCAAAATGACCTGGGGCCAAAAGGGTTCACAAAATACTCTAACAAGCACACGAACATAGATGAAATACAATCAGTTTTCAGACTTAGTGAAAACTGAGACATGCTGAAATTATAACTCACGGAGGCATGTAAACGAGCTCGATGCACTCACTACGGTGCAAGTCATGGCAAGGCAAGCATATATCCATAACAAAGGCACAAAATGCTAGCTAGGCATGGCAAGAACAATGGCATAGCATGCATGGATCACTAGCAATAGCACCGGCAAAATCGCAAAAGAGTTGACGATCTGCCCAAATACACAACTATGCAAAAGTTGAGTTCGATTGACTCAACCTAGGGTGCTCCAACATAACAAGTAAAGATATGGATGGATAGAGCATAACAAGAATAACAAATCACTCTTACTGATCATCCTCAAAAGAGGCACGGATCACTAGGAAACAAGCTGGACATATAGCATCATGAACTAAAACATCCCGGACTTAGTGAAAATCACTAAGTCCCTGAAATCAGCAATCTCAGTTACCCCTCTTGGCAAGCTTGCACAAGACACCACACACATCCTAAAAATGCATGGGTGGCACCTCTGGAAAGAAGACAAAATGCTTAACAATTCATCCCAAAGGGGCACAGGCATATCATGCACACAATAATCATGGCAAAAATGACAAAAGTCAATGATGAGCTAACGGATCTGCAATTTAACTCACGATGCCTCCTACCAGCATTTTGGGCATCAAGATGAACTCAAATGCAAATTATGCAATGGAATGAAATGATGTACTCGTCGAGACGAAGATTTTGATATATCATATGTCCAAAACGGAGCTACGGATGCGGAGATATGAGCAGTCAAAGTTTGCATATAAATTAGGGTTCGGGGGAGAAGAAGTCAACCCGAGATCCAGATCTGGATCGGGTCCGGCGGCACTGTAGCAGCGGGCACGGTCTTCGAGGTCCGCCGGCCCGGTCCTCTACTCCGGCGAGGTGGAGAGACCGCGGGGCGACCGGAGAAGGACGGGGCGGACGGGGGCGGCGGCGGCGTTGCCCGGCGCGGTCGCCGGCGACGGAGAGGCGCGGGCCGCCGGTCTTGGCGCGCGGTCGCCGGACTTGGCGCGCTCCGGCGCGGTGGCGTGAGACGCCGGAGATGGAGGCGGGGCGGCGCCGGACCGCCGGGCTTGATGAAGACGAAGGCGCGGGCGGCGGGAGGAGATGGGCCGGGGAGGGCCCAGCTCGGGTTCACCGGGCCGACGAAGTGGGCGCGGGCGCGGGCGAATCAGGCGGCGCCAAGTGGCGACGGGGTGGAAACGGACATGTCCGTCGGTGGGCTATTTGTCCGGTGCGGCGCGGTGCTGAGATCTAGGGTTAGGGACGAGGGGAGACCCGAGATTTGGAATGGGGGGAGGTATTTATAGGCATAGAGGGAGCTAGGAGAGTCCAAATGAGGTGCGGTTTTCGCCCACGCGATCGTGATCGAACGACCAAGACGATGGAGCAGAGTTTGGTGGGTTTTGGGCCAAATTGGAGGGGTGTTGGGCTGCAACACACACGAGGCCTTTTCGGTCCCTCGGTTAACCGTTGGAGTATCAAACGAAGTCCAAATGACCCGAAACTTGACAGGCGGTCTACCGGTAGTAAACCAAGGCCGCATGGCAAGTCTCGGTCCAATCCGGAAATGTTTAATCCCCACACACGAAAGAAAGCTAGAAATGGCCACCGGAGGAGAACGAAGCGCCGGAATGCAAAACGGACAACGGGGAAAATGCTCGAATGCATGAGATGAACATGTATGCAAATGCAATGCACGTGATGACATGATATGAGATGCACGAAAACGAAAACAACACACGGAGACAAAGACCCGAACCCGAGATAAATATAACTTAATGCCGGAAACGGCAAGAGTTGGAGTACAAATTGGGAAAGCAATATCTGGGGCGTTACAAGCTCCACCTGCGCCGCGCCGAGGGCGGCTGCGGAGGAGTCCGCATGTCACGTTGCTTCGGTCAGTTTGGCCCTGAGGGCTGCGGTCCTGCCCTCGGCCTCGGCCTTGATCAGCCCCAACCTCATCCCGTGTTCGCGCTCGAGGGCCGAGCGAGCTTCCGCCACGCGGCGATCGACTTCTTCTTGGGCTCGGGCTCCGCGCGCGGCAACGTCATCCTCCGCCTGGGCCACCAGGCGCTCCCTCGTCTCCAACTGCTCAAGGTCAAGGTTGCGCTCGGCGGCCTCCAGCGTCAACACCTCCTCGCGCTTCAGAAGCTCCACCCGGTCGATAGAGGCCGCCCCCATCGACTCAAGGGCCGCCTGGTGCAATTCCACTTGCTGCTCCAGGGAGTTGCTCCAGGCTTGGAGCTCCCATGCACGCTCCTCCGCATCCTTGCGCCGCCGGTCTACCTCCCGAGCCTCCTCAACGGCCAGGGAGCAGGCCTCCCGCGAAGCTACCAGCGATGCCTCAGCCTTCGCGTTGTCAAGATCACGTTGCTAACGTGCCAGGGTTACAGCGACCTTTAGTTTGCACTTCTCCTCAGCAAGGCGCAAACCTTCGGCCTCGAGGCGCGCATCCTCGTCAGCAAGCTCTACCCCGATCCGGCTCACCGCATCCGCTGCCCCCTGGAGGAAGTCTTCACGAAGGGCACGACGCTCTCGAGCACGACCTGAGCACCTCTTCAACATCACCCTCTTTCGCTGGAGCATGCAGAGAGCCCTGGGCAGTAAGCCCCCTCCAGGCGTGGGGCAGGGGGCTGCCGCCCCAACCGTCGCCGGGTGGACCGCCCTGAGAGTCCGGCCCGGCGTCGATCCACCCACGGAGGAGGAGCCAAGGACAGACCTCAGCCATTCGCCTTCTATGACTAGAGAAGGGGCACAGGGAAAGCCTGACGCACCCCAAGAAGACTCGCGAAGAAAGGGCATCGGGCGAGCAAGCTCGAGGCACCCTATGGAGCAGGTCACTACACCAACCGGTCCAGCGGCGAGGGCGCCACCTGAGCTCGGCAGACCCGGAGCCAGCAAAGGGGGCGAAGCTGTGGGGGCTGGCTCCTGGGTCGACTCGACGGACTTAGCAAGGCGGGACCTGAAGGGCCACGATCAGCCACAAGGATAACAGAGCAAGTGAGCAGGGAAAGAAGAAGGCTTACTCGTCCATGGCAAAGTACTTCCTGCGCTTCAACAAGCGACAAGGGCGATCGCTGCCGCCTGAGGCCTCCTTCCTCTTGCGAAGGGCCTCGAATTCCACACGAAACTGACCCAAGCGCCTGGGGCGGGGGTCGGCCTGGGGCGCAGAAGAAGCCTCAGGATTGTTGGCGCCGGAGGAGTCAGCTTTGGGGGCACCGTCAGGCATCGCCTCGCGAAGAACGGCTGGGGGCTCGGGAGCCCCGGTCTCAGGAGCCGAAGGCCAAAACCCTGCATCAACCGCCGCCCCGGGGCGGGCCTCGGGAGACGCCGCCTTCGAGGCTTCACGCGGTGCCACCACCTCGACATCAGCCACCTCAGCTCCCGCCGGCTCTCTTCCCGCTCTATCGCCTGGGGAGGGACCGCTGTGGGCGGCGGGGGGAGCAACCACGACAACGGGGTTCTCGCGTGGCCCCGTGAGGCCAGCTGGGCGCAGCCCCCACTCGTCGAAGCTGGGCATTTGCTTCATGAAATCAGCACTGCAGGAACAAATGTATAGAAGGACGCCACCGTTCCATAGGCCGCCTGGGGAAGGATCACCAGTCAAGACCCGAAGCACCGTCCGCAGCACTTCGGGCGCCAAATCCTCCTCCTGAAGCCGCATGCGGTCTCTATGCCCCGCAAAGTCCCACATCCGGCAAGAGTGGCGCTGGAGAGGAGCAATGCGACACAGAAGGAACTCCCTCACCACCTTGGGCGATGTCACAATGTGCGCCCTCAAACTTTCGAAGCGGCGCCAGACGATAGCGAGCCGAGGGCTCGCGAGCGGTTCATGACCCCAGCCTAGGTTGGGAATAGCAGGCAAGGTCGGGTGCGAGAGCAAGGGGCTGGGCAGCCCGACGTCCACATACATCCACCGCTCTCTGAACCTAGCCTGAGAAGGCGGAAGGCCAAAGTCAATCCCTGAAGCAGTCGTCTCGGGCACGGCGAAGAAGCTTACACACCCCGAGCACTGAGTGGGATCGCTCAGGCGCAAGGAGAAGAAGTGGCGCAGCAGGGCAACAGAAGGAGGGATGCCTATCATCGCCTCGCACACGAAAGCAAAGACGGCCAAGAGGGTAATGGACTCCGGCCCGAGGTGCATCATGTGGATCTGATAATGGGAGAGCACAACATTGAAGAAAGCAGAAAAGGGGGGAACCAGACCCGCCCATAGGGCATCGGCGAAGAATCGGACCTCCGTGACGGTCCTAGCAAGAAAGGCGCGGGATGTGGGCCAAACTGTGGTCCAGCCGCACTCGTTGAAGATGGAAGCGAGGGCGGAGTGGACCTTGTCCAAGGCTTCCGGGTTGAGTGTGATTGACCGATTGACGGCGGGGGGCCGCCTCTGGAAGTGCGCAGGATGAAGGCACGGACTTCTTCCCCCTTCCCTTCTTTGTCGGCGCCATGACGTTGGGGAAGGGGAAGAGCTCAAGCCGGATTGGCGGCGGAGGTTGGAGCTCGGAGAAGAGGAAAGGTAGGAGGCGAGCGGGCAGCCAAAGGAGGAACAACTGTGTGCAACTATGGGTCCGCTTAGCCGGGCACGTAGCAAGGTGTCATGGGAAGTGCAGATGCCCACGCCCAATAAACCGCCACGCGGCACCCAAGGCCGCAGGCTGTTAGGGCCCCTGGCGCTTCACGCTTGCCCCTTCGCTTCTCTGCTAAGCCAAGCCCACGCGCGCCTTGGGCCCGGGGGCTACTGTCGGCATTCTGGGAACGGGGGTCCCTAGACTTGCCTGCCTATGGCCTGCGGCGTGGCTCAAGTAGGGGCCCAGCGCGGCCCATCTTCATCAGCTCAAGCTCAAGACCCTCGCAAGGGGACAAGCCTCGCGGGGCGGACGATAGGAAGCTTCCTCAGAGGCAGCCTCATCAGGCAGGCTCACAAGGAGGCGGAGAGATCAAGGCAGGGGTACCTCGCGAGGAACCCGTGACGCAAGCCATGACGATCGAGACCAGGTGGGCGCCGGCCTGCGCAGTGTCCTTGTTTCCCCTTTGGTACAAAGGGGGCAAGCACAGGCCAAGGCATCAGGTAAAGGTTACCATTCCGGTGCAACAAGACCAAGACCAGCCGGACGGCAGGATGGAGGTCACCGTGGAGCCCAAGACGGCGTCATCACCAGTGCTTTTGGCAGCCGAACACCACCTTTGGTCAGGATAACTTGTACTAGATGTTCCCCTTCGAAATGGCCAATTGTTGGCGCCCTTCCCGCTCATTATTTGGGGAGAGGCCCAGGGCCTCTATAAATAGAGCTAGCCACCACAGAAGGAAGAGGGACCACGACGGCTGGAAATCTGGTAGAACCATAGTAGAGAGAGAGAGAGAGAGCTGACTGAACTCACCCTAGCAATTCATCACACCGGCTCAAGAACACCTCTCGCGAGGCTGTTCTTCCATTGTACTGTCCACCATCAGCCCAGAGGCAATCCACCACACCACACACTTGAGTAGGGTATTACACCACAACGGTGGCTCAAACCAGTATAAACATCGTGTCCCTTGTGTTGTTCATCATTTTCATCTTAGTTCGCACGAGAGGATCAGACGTAGATCGGTAGGGGGAGATCTCCGCGCGCACCCCAGTGTTTGAACCTCAAGGGTCTGTCGGAACCCGAAACTCGACATAAACCGAATCATTAAGGGACTACTACCTGTGTTATCCTGCAATTCTCACAAACACATAGGTCCCTCAACCAAGTTTATCGCCAATACTCCAAAACCAACTAGGGTTGTCACTAGATGCACTTACAAGCGGCGGTCGCTGCGCATGGCTCTTGCTTCCTCAAGCTCCTCAGTTGCCTTGGTGATGAACTCCTGAGCACCACGCGCTCCGCGCCTTGTGCCCTCTTGGGAGAAACATGCGGCGATGCACGCCCCCACATGGTGCCCGAGCGCCTCCCTCGTGACTTTGGCTAGGTCTAAGGCCCTCCAGAAAAGAGCCCCTAAGCCCAGCCTAAGGAGGGCGCCGGGCGCACCTTCCTATGCGAGGGAAGGAGGCACCCCATCTGTGGGCGCAGGTCCTGAGGTGGTGCTGCTGGAGACGCTGCCCTCCTGAGGTCCTTGGTGGAGTAGCTACTTCTTCTTCTTGGGGTTGGCCTCAGGAGGGTACAGGCTGCCTTCGTTGTCAGGGTCTTCAGCCGCTGCAGCTTGGTAAGTGTGGCACGACGGCTCAAAGCGACCGGTTTACCCTGGATTGCCAGCCCAGAGACCATGTCTTCTGGCAACACACAACATCTTGGTATAGAAAACAATCGCTTTATTGATGCTAGCGGGTCGGAGTTTATATTACAACAGATGTCAAGGCAAGCAGCACACATGGTGCGGCTGAACAATATGTACATTATTTAGTGAACATAATGGGGCCTCGATCATATCAACTATGCGGCGGCGGAACAACGTCGTAGCGGTAACTCCATAGCACATGGACACCGATGTGGACACGATCTAGACTCGAGCAGCACTCCTTTCCAACGCGACTTTCCTGAAATCTGGCATGACACGCCAGGTCAGTACATTGAATGTACTTGCAAGCTCACAACAGGCATAATCATAATGAAAAACAATATCATGATATTTAACCAATTAATAATGCAATAATGTTCCAACATGCTGTGCTCATGCTCTTGGGCCAGGGTAAGCACGCCCATAACCTTCCCTAATTGGAGGAACCGACCAGAGACATGTCAATGGACTGAATCAAGGCCTTCCCACAAAGGCAAATGTGGTTGCACTGGGAAAATCTCGATTCAGCGGCACCATGACCCAGTCAACGATATATTCAAGTTGAGTTATATTCAGGTTCAACTTAAAATGAAAATGACCGGTGTCATAGCATGCTATGAAATGCAATACTACACATGCATCATATAATACGAAAATGACTGCTGTCAACCATATTCACAATAAGCATAAGCATCAACAACTTATCTTACTTTCCTGGTCTCACTTTAACAATATATTTTTTAGCAAGTAACATTATTTTCTCATATGCATAGCAAAGATTCTACCATCATCACCTCAAGCAAATCCTAATTTCTTTACCAATCAATTTAGGTTCAAACATTCTAGAAATTAAGTAAAATGGCTACACCAGCACTAAACAAGATATATTCTAGCAAATTTAACTATTTATTTATGCAAGAAAATACTTTAAGCAATTATTCATACACATAACAACTCATTTTATCATTACCATAATTAGATCTTAGCCTCTTTACCAACTAAACTAGTATCAAGGTTCTGTAAATCAAGAATAATACCAGCACACACTTTAACAGCATATAAATAACATAATAGTTATTTAAAATTTATGGATTAATCATTCAATTGAAGTAAGAAATTCATCAATTTTGAAATGGCACCATGAAAATGTTGTTGTGGCTTGCCTTAGTGCATATGAGGTTCACAAGCCTTCTGGTGATCCTCAAGACAAGCCTCACCCTATGAAAATAATTTTAAACACAAGAAGAAAATATCAAGAACTCTTCTGAAAATCACCAGAAATTCTAGATAGCTCGGAAAAATCTCATTTTTGGTGAGCTGCTAGATTTCCTTGCAAAGAACATAATGCAAAAAGAATCAATTCATTTGGACTTATGGTTGAAAAGTTATGGCTGTTTGAAGCTCTCTGGAATTGAATGAAATTTGAATTTAAATAAACAGACTAGGGGGGTGACGTCGAAGGCGTAAAGCCTTAGAGCGCCACCACTCACACCGCTTCGCGCGCGTATAGAGTGGCTGACTAGCGATCCCCGCTAGTCAGGTGAGAAGGAGGGGAGAAGGAAACCAAGGAAGGTCGCGGCTTCGCCAGAGCTCTCACCGGCGATAAGGGCTCCTTGGCCAAAACCAAAGGGAGGGATCGAGAGAGGGGGTTGAGACGCACCTGCCCGTACCCGTAGCGTAGCTAGGGCGGTCGGACGGCATCGGAATCTTCCTCGCAAACGGAGGTAGAGGGCGGGGGTCGCCGGAGATGAAGAAGACGGCGAGCAGAGGCAGCTCCAGGGGCTCCAGGGGGAGGGATGGCTTCTCCGGAGAGAGGCGGAGGCCCTGGAAGGATCGCCCTGGCCTGGTAGGGGCTGGAGCGACTGCGGCAACCAGAGGGGATCGCCGGCGAGCACGATCTCGAGGGCGGAGGCGCGCGGCCTGACCGGCCGGGCTACGGCTTCCTACGCGTTTGTGGGATGTGTGGGAGTGGTGGATGGTGCTCGAGGAGGCTAGGGGCGGCTCCATTTATAGGCGAGCGGAGAGGGGGTTTGGGCTCCGCTGGTGGACACCTGTCCATGGCGCCCGGCGACGAGCGGCGTCAGTGAGAGGGGGAGAAGGCGACGCAGCTCACGCGGGAACTGTGTGCGAGCAGGGACGAGCACGGGAACGAGGAGATGGCGACGAGCTCGTGCCCGTGCCCGTGCTTGCTGCGGTGAGCTTCAGCGTCGGCGAGCGCCAGGGAGGAGTAAATGGCGTTGAGACGATGATGGTGGCGAGGTTTGGCACGCTTAGGCAGGCGGGGAAGAGAGCACACGAGCAACAGAGGCTCGGACGCGTCGCAGAGCGTGTCGGCTGCATGCCAGCATGCCTGGACGAACGTGGTCACCGCGTGAACTATGACCTCATGTCGACCTAAGCCCAAACTCCATGTCTGGCACGTTGTTCGTGGTAGTTTTGAATGTTACCACGCCTTGGTTTGGCTCCAGGTGGAGTAGAGAAGATTTCACATGCTAGGTAAGCTTATGACTAGTAACTTTGAGGTGTTACTAAGGTTAAATGGCTGGGAGTTGGGGGATGTGCTTTGGAGGCTAGCCATCATCTACTAAGGTGATGTTGCACAAGAAAATTCAGGCACAGGGGAGCAAGTAAAATGGTAGTTGCTGTAGAAACCACCATTTCTGTCCAGAACAGAAAATATTTTCTGTAGAAAAAATATTCCAAAAAGTGATGAAATATTTTTGCTCAGGAAGGTGCCCTAGGGTTCAAAGAATATTTGGGAATTTTCTCAGATTTTTGTGGGCCATAAAAATGAGGGTTGCTTTGGAGCTCATTGAACTAGCTAGGGTTTTAGAGAAGAAAAAGAATATTTTTCATTTAAGAAAAATATTCCCAAGATTGTTTTGAGAGGGTCAGAAGGGGAACGATGCACTTGGGTGAAAGCCAAGGGTTCCTAAGTGTTTAAGTCCATATGAAAAGATTCAGAAACCCCAACTTTCAAAATAAATCCAAATGAAAATCGGGCAAATAAGAGAGGGCAAAATTGGGATGTCACAAACCTCCCCCACTTAGAATGAATCTCGTCCTCGAGATTTGGTTGCTTGGGAAAACCACTCTGGATAATGAGCCCTTAGGAATTCTTCCCGCTCCCAAGTTGATTCTGACTCTGTGTGATGCTCCCACTGAACCTTGTAACATTTTCTCACTTTACTACGAGTGACCCTTTCCACCTGATCGAAAATTCTATACGGTCTTTCTTCATAGGTCAAATCATTTGCCAACTCTACCTCAGCCATAGCAGTCCTTTTCTCAGGCGGGGATATGCAACGCCTTAGTTGTGAAACATGAAACATGTTATACACGTCTGCCTATTCAGCGGGTAGTTCCAACTGATATGCAACAGTACCCAGTTGGGACATAACCGGGAATGGACCAATAAACCTGGGTGCCAACTTTCCACGGGTCTGAAATCTCTTGATTCCTTTCATAGGGGTGACTTGGAGGTATACGTGTTCTCCGAGTTCAAAATTGATCTATCTGTGCTTTGCATCATAATAACTTTTCTGTCGAGATTTGGCCAATTGCAATCTGTCTTTGATTTCCTTAACTTGCTTCTCAGCTTCCATCATGGGATCTGTTCCGAAGATACGGCTATCTCCAGTTTGAGACCAATTTAATGGAGTGCGGCACTTATGGCCATACAGAGCTTCATACGGTGACATATTTAGACTGGCCTGGAAGCTGTTGTTGTAAGAAAACTCGGCATATGGCAAGAAATCTTCCCATTTAGTTTCTTGGGCTAAAGCACAGGCTCACAACATATCTTCGAGTATTTGATTTACCCACTCTGTCTATCCATCGGTCTGAGGATGATAAGCAGTACTATATTTCAGCGATGTCCCCAAGGCTTGATGGAGCCGGGACCAAAAAGCGGAGGTAAAAAGGGAAGCTCGGTTGGAAGTGATGGTTCGAGGTACTCCATGCAGACTGACGATTCTGGATACATACAGCTGTGCAAGTTGATCTGCTCGATATCTGGTGCTGATCGGAATGAAGTGAGCAACCTTGCTTAAGGTGTCCACTATGACCCAGATTGCATTGTTTCCTCTCTGAGAATTAGGCAATCCCGTAATGAAATCCATACAAACGTCATCCCATTTCCATTGCGAAACCGGCAGCGGTTGGAGGATTCCGGATGGCTTCTGATGCTCTGCCTTCACCTTGTTGCATATGTTGCAACAGGCCACAAAATAGGCAATGTCTTTCTTCATTCCATCCCACCAAAATATTTGTCTAAGGTCCTCATACATTTTCGTGCCTCCCGGATGAATGGAATATGAGGATTCATGTGCTTCCGGCAGGATTTTCTTCTTTGAGTCTGGCTGATTGGGTACACAAATCCGTCCACGAAATCGGAGAGTACCGAATTTGTCCTTGGAGAAATTTGGGGTATGCCCTGCCATCGGGCTCTTAGCACGCTTCTACAGTTTGATGTCAGCTGGCTGGGCCTTGTGGATCTCTTCCTCAAGTGTGGGGGTAATTTACAAAATATTAGCAAGGCCAGCATCCACTATGACTAGGTTGAGCTGAGCGATCTCCTCTTGGAGTTTGAGAGGCAAGGATTTCGATATGACATTTAAGCTGACAGGCTTCCTACTGAGGGCATCGACAACCACGTTGGCCTTTCCCAGGTGGTAATTTATTCCAAGATCATAATCCTTGACCAACTCTAGCCATCTTCGTTGACAGATATTTAAATTCGGACGAGTAAATATGTATTTAAGGCTTTTATGATCGGTAAAAATTTGGCACCTTTTTCCAATGAGGTAGTGTCTCCAAATTTTTAGCGCATGAACCACCACAACCAATTCCAAATCATGAGTAGGATAATTTCCCTCGTAGGGCCGTAGCTGTCGCGATGCATATGCTACTACCTTGCCGTCTTGCATAAGTACGCAACCGAGGCCTTGCCTGGAGGCGTCACAATACACATCAAAGCTGCGATAAATGTCTGGGAGAGTCAATACAGGTGCGGTTGTCACCCATATCTTTAGCTCATTAAAACTTTTCTCACAGTCCTCCGTCCATTCAAACTTCTTATCCTTTTTGAGCAGCTTCATAATGGGTTTAGCAATCTTGAAAAACCCTTTAATGAAACGACAGTAATATCCAACTAATCCGAGAAAACTCCGGATATGTGTCACTGTCGTGGGCGGCAACCAATCGAGCACATCTTTTACTTTGCTCGGGTCCACGGCTATACCCTCAGCGGATAGTACATGTCCGAGAAACCCAACTTGCTTGAGCCAAAACTCACATTTACTGAATTTGGCGTAAAGCTGATGGTCGCGGAGTCGTTGTAGCACTTCTCGGAGGTGATCCTTATGCTCGTCTTCACCCTTGGAGTAAATGAGGATGTCATCGATGAAGACTACCACGAATTTGTCGAGGAAGTCCATGAATACTTTGTTCATCATATGCATGAAGAAAGCAGGGGCATTGGTGAGACCAAAGGACATCAATGTATCTCTACCTAATAATAAAACACGGGTTGAGTCTCCGGGTTCACCGTCGCGGCATTTTTACACAAAGATCCCTGTGGTTTTTGCTATTCAGCCTGCAGTCATTCTTTTAAGTGGGCATCTTAGAAAACGTTTGGTTCTTCTGTGCCTGTACTTTTCAATTGCTAACCTCCAGCTCCCGTGTACCAGGGAAAAGGGGATCCATGGAGGTGAGGAACTAAGGTGGAGATGCGGCGAGGCGGAGAACTAAGGTGAAGATGCGGTGAGGCGGAGGAGGAGTGCGCAGGAAGGGCGGCTTCGGGCTCGTGGCGGACTGGATCCAGCGACGGGGAGGCCGGATCCGTCGGCTGGCGACGCGAGGAGCTCAGCTCGAGCGCCATGGGAGTTAAGTAGGAAAAGGAGAGAGTGGCGGGGTCGTGGGTACATGCGCACACTCACGGACGCAGGTGAACGGCTCCGGCAGGAGACGTGGCGCACGGCGGCGAAGACGGCTCTCCTCAGGAGGACCTCGGGCGTTGAGAGGTTGAGCTGTGCGCTGCACCAAGGACAGAGCGCGCCGACTGCTCGTCATGGGCCACCACCACCACGCCTTCGACGGGATCCGACCTCCACCACTCCAGCAAGCAGGAGCATCGTGGTGGTTGCGGTCAATTGAAATCTTAGTTTCTTCATCTTCTTTGAGATTATGTTTTGTCTTCATCTGATAATTAGGATGACCTCCTTTCTTTCAGGTTTGTACTGTTAATTAAGATGAACTTGGGTGTCGAGGATGATTTGGAAGATTATATATCCTGACCAGATAAAATCAGTGTTGCGGATCTGAGTTGATTTTTTTATACAAAGGGAGCTTTAATATGTTAGTTGATTTGGAAGATTATTTCTCTAGACCGGATAAAATCAGTGCTGCTGATGTGAGTTGATTCAGAAGATTATGTCTTCAGACCGGATAAAATCAGTGTTGCTGATGTGAGTGCCTTTCCATTATGCTGAACATTCTTTGTCATTTGTTCTACTTAACCAGAAGAAATTTCATTGTGTCAGCTTAATTAGGAAATTATAATGATTATTTAAATCCTTTACTCTTAAAAGTTTATCATAGTAAATGTACCTTCAGCTCACCATACATTTGTTTCATATATATTGACATCTATAATAGCAGTAGCAATGCGTGATTATGACATGTTATGTAATTGCTTGTGTAAATTAGGCACCCTTTTCTGCCTCCTCCTTTGTGTTATTCACTGTGTCAATCTTTTTCAAATTGCTCCTACTTGCCAAGAAGTTGGCATGCATGCTGTCTGCAAAAATCGGTATGTTATCCCCCAATGAATTCGAGAAGGGTTACCGAACCAACGTCCAGAAGCTTTAGAACGACTTTGACTTCTACAAATGACGCAACAAACTGTTAAAGAGGATGCTTTATTTCCTACGGGTGACAATTATTAACACTAGAGTTGAATTTGTGGACAGTCGCCTCTCACAGTAATATCCTTGTATATTGGTGCTCCTGTAGTTAGCACATTCAGTATCATTGGTGTTGTTAAGCTACTTGCTTGTACAATTCCACGGAGCTCGAGTGTCATGGGAGTTGATTCCCTGCAAGAGAGAAGAATTCAAAAAGGGAGAGAGCAGAGAAGAAGGAAAAGGATAGGGCGGTGTGGCCGTGGGTACATGCGTGCACTAAAGGATGCAGGCGAATGGCTCGAGCAAGACCACAGGAGACGTGGCGCACGGCGGCGGCTCTCCTCGGGAGGAGCTCGGGCGTTGAGAGAGGTTTGATATTTGAGATGTAGTGCTACGTGTTTGCTCTCCATTTTTGTAGGGATCGGAATTTCAGAATACACTCGTTGATTGTTTTACTGTCAATTTTCAGTATATTGTTAGTGACTAATTATTTCCTAATTTTGTTTATTTTGGTTGGAGAGAATATGTAAGGATAATGTTTGAGCAAGAGAGTGAAAAGATGCAAGAGTGATACATCCAAGCACTTGATTTGAGTCAAACTTGGTTTGCTGTACAGAATTCCACCGTATTTGTCCACACAAATAGTTCTTCAGATTTAGTCAAGATTGTTTTTCTCCATAGTTCAGTGTCTACATCTTTATTCTCCTAATATAGTCATACTCTCCATTTTATAAAGTGCAGATGTACTTTGGCCAATTGATTTTAGTAGTCCTCCTGTTTGTACAGTATGTATGAAATTTGACCTACCAGTATACCTATAAAGATATTAAGATTGGATACTTGAAAATCCTATACGAACTTTTGTCTTCAACATGATTTCACAATATATAGTTTTATGACATTTCAGTAAATATATTCAAGTAAAATATTGGTGGCTAAAGACGGATTATGGAGATCTTACCAAAACAAACAACTGCTAGGAACTAGATCAATGTATGTTTGCAAGTCAAGCTCAGCTTATAGTGATTGTGAAGTGAGATTGAATGCATTTTGGCGATGAAATCACGTAGGATCAAAGCGGAGGTGCCTGCTTTCTACCAAGAAATTGCATCTTCATCAAATGTTTATGTCTTCCTTTCTTCCTTGACAATCTGAATCTGAATACTACTTTCTTTTCCTGGATGTAGCTTCCACTATAGTATATAGCTACCTTCCATGTCTTTTGTGAACCCAGTTTGCAGTGTGCCACTCTGAAGCTGAATTCTTCCTGTGTACCCAGTTTGTAGTGTGCCACTCTGAAGCTGAATTCTTCCAGGGTGTATCATGCACCTGTGTCTTCTTGTTGTATATTCTCAAGTCTCAACTGCAGATTCTCAAAGGCTTTGGACACCACTTGGACCTACAACAAAGATTTGGACTATTTAATTTAGTGACATTGATCATAGCCGCCTGCTGGTTTTCTTCACTCACCAACTCTAGCTTTTGGCGTACACGGTACACCGTGACAATTCTACCTTGGTTCTAGACAAATAGGTTGCATGTTCTTCTATTATCAGGAGTATCATGTTTTCATTTGCAGTTCGGTTATTAAGCTAAAGCTAAACACCTAATTGTACTGTCTAGAGGTGGAATGGCTAAGCTCTCTTTATGATCCTTTCTGCCGAATATCTTGCAAATGCCACACTAAAGTGCAGGAAGTTATTAGGTGTGTGGTTATCAGTCCACTATGTTCTTATGTCTATGGATCTGGGAAATGTTGACACTTTTTTGGTTTCGGTCACAAAAATGTTTGTATAGGATATCATCTTGAATATATGTAGTTCTAAAGTAATACTACTTCCCAGTTAGTTCATTGAAGTATTGATACAATCAATTGGATGTTTTTCTACGGTTATGGATCTAGCGGAAAAATTGTTGTTTTGACATCATT
This sequence comes from Triticum monococcum, assembly GCA_034509565.1. Lineage (NCBI taxonomy): Eukaryota > Viridiplantae > Streptophyta > Magnoliopsida > Poales > Poaceae > Triticum > Triticum monococcum. The sequence goes on along the minus strand of CM067845.1, from coordinate 394,526,857 downwards.
GTTTTTCTCCACGGTTCATTGTCAGAATCTTTATTCTCCTAATACATTCATATTGTCCATATAAGTGCATCTTTTAGTTCGTAAAAGTACTTTGTACTTTGACCAATTGATTTCCCTAGATCCCCTGTTTGTGCAGTAACTGAAGTACTAAACAAAAAATACATGAAACTGTAAAATCAAGTGCTTTTTCCTTCGATTGCAAAATCATTTTGTTTTTCCCGTTGCAACGCACGGGCACATTTACTAGTATTCATAAAGACCGTACCGAGTAGTGAATGCGGTCTTAGGAATATCTTCCTTTTTAATTTTGAGCTGATGATATCCGGTCCGTAAATCGATCTTAGAGAATACCTTAGCCCCACTGAGCTGATCAAACAAATCATCAATCCTTGGCAGCGGATATTTATTTTTGATGGTTACCTCATTCAGCTGACGGTAATCTACGCACATGCGTATGTTGCCATCCTTTTTGTCCACGAAAATAGCGGGTGATCCCCATGGTGAAGAGCTGGGATGAATATATCCTTTTTAGAGCAATTCATCAAGCTGTTTCTTTAGCTCCACTAATTCTGATGAAGGCATCCGGTAATACTTCTTGTATAACGGTGCAGTTCCGGGCACAAGATCTATTGCAAATTCCAGTTCTCGGTCTGGTGGCATGCTTGGCAATTCTTCTGAAAATACATCAGGGTACTCGCTGACCACATGAATTAATTCCAACTCAGCCACATCAGTGAAAACGAATTCTTGCTTGGATATATTCTTGCGAGCTTAGAATTTGGTAGTCTGACCATTTAGACTGGTCAAAGTAAATTCTCGTGTTGCGCAGTTTATACAAACTTGATATTGGGTCAACCAATTCATACCCAATATAATATCCAACTTTTCAGACTCAATAATTATCAGAGAGGTTGGAAAGTAGACTCCGTTGATATTGATTTCCAGATCACAGCAGACCATGTTGCTCTTGATTAGAGATCCCGGGGTTTGTACCAGCATATTTTTGCCCAAAAGTGTACAAGGAAATTTGTTCTGGGCAGCAAAACTCCGAGAAATAAAAGAATGGGAAGCCCCAGAGTCAAATAAAATTACGGCAGGTATGTCATTAACAGAAAACATACCAATGACGACTTCAGGGTTCTCTTGTGCTTCATCGGCTGAGAGATGATGCATGTGCCCAGTAATGTTTTGCTGGGTCGGGCATGACTCTATAAAGTTTACTTGTGGTCTGAATGGGGCATTCGCCTTGTTTTTCTTGGGGCACTGTTTGGCATAATGTCCGTTCTGCCCACAAATGAAGCACGAATTGTTGCGCTGACGCTCCTCTCGTATTGGGTTGGTCACGACATTCTTGACTTGAGTGGTGGTCTTGTTAACATTCTGTTGCCAATTGGGCTTGTATTCCACCTGAGGCTGCTGCCAAGTTCGAGCCTTTTGCACTGGTTGCCCATCCTTCTTTGGCTCAAACTTATGCTTGTTGTCGTTGTTGGCAGGCCTATTATCTGATATAAGCTTGTGCTCCCGTTCAGCAATGAAAGCCTTGTTTACGAGAGTTTGGAAATCTGGGAAGTCAAACATACTGAGAGTACACCGGAGTTGCGGATTTAAGCCTCCAAGAAATCGGTCAATCTTCCTTTTTGCGGTGGCCACGTCATAAAGGGAGTAACGGGCCAGATGATTGAATTTTTGCAAATATTCACCCACAGACTGATTTCATTGGACGAGTGCGAGAAATTCACGTTGCTTAACCTTCATAACTCCAGTAGGGATATGAGGTTTCCGGAACTGATCCTTAAATTTTTCCCAGGTGATTTCTTCATCAGCAAACCACATGGCTTTTGTATTTTCCCACCATATGGCAGCAATGCCTTCAAGATAATGAGTTGCAAATGGAACTTTATCATTTTCTTCAGTACGAGCAATCTCAAGCTTTTTCTCAGTGATACGCAACCAATCGTCTGCATCCAATGGGTCAACAATCTGACTGAAGTTGGGTGGCTTGGTCCTCTGAAAATCTGACAGCTTTGAGTAATGATCGTTCTGATTTCCATTCTGTCCAACCATAGCTTGCACACTTCTTAATATTTCAAGTAGATTATTGTTCCTTCTTTCCTCAAACATACGCAAAATTTGCTCGGTGGAGGGCGGATTTGGCAGTGGAGGCGGTGGCGGAACGTACGGCTCGGGAGAATGTCCTGCCTGTCGTGCGGTACGACAAACAGGAGTTCCCTCACGAACGTTGCTACTGCTGCCTCCCCACGTCATCCTATTGTGGATTTTTCCCAAGACAACGCAATCGAGATGAGAAACATCCAAGAATAAATTTGGGGAAAAGCCAGCGACAAATCCCAGAAGAAAGCAAAAGAGCGAAGAAAATACGGCAAATAAAGTCCCAATATAATTATACATAGGCTCATACATGAAAGATGAACAACATGACAGGTTCAACTACTCTCATACATGCAACGAAACATCATGACTCGTACGACTACATCCGTACATCATCCGGACGACTGCGAATACTCCGAGGTACTACTGCTCTGCTAGTGCTGCGGTGTCCTCCCCTGAAGCGGACTCGGATCCTGAACTGACGTGGTTAACGGAAACCTCCGGGTTAAAGGTAACACGAGGACGCTGCCACGAGGGCTCTCCCTCAGGGGCAGGGGCAGGATGAAGCATCGGGGCTGCAGGAGTGGTGAGAAGTGAAGCCCGCTCGGCAGGAGTACTGAGAGGTTTCGCCATCGAGGTGCCTGAGCTACTCGGGGGAGTAACCAGTGAAACAGGAGAACTAGAACTGGCTAGAATATAGGGAGTAAATCCCAGAGAAGATGGAGTAGTGGCAGATCTAGTAGTGACCAAAGCAGCGGCTAAAGCAGTACGGGCACGAGTCAGCTCTCGAGCCAGCTTGTGGATCATAAGATAGCTAACAGTGACACAACGAGCAAGGTGTCTAGCAACACTATCAGACTCTGGATCAATGATCTGGAAGCGGACACTACCATTGTCGTGCAGAGAAGGGTAGTAAAAGAAACCTGGATGGTTTTGCATTCGGATCTCGTTGTAGCGAAGCTCAACAAGGACCTCGAATGCAGCAAACTGGACAGCCTAAGAAGCGGTAGAGGCGTAACTGCTCCAAGAAGTACGAGTGTAAGAGCCAGAATCGGAACTCGTGCGCAGAGTAACCACTGCGTGATACTCATACACTGAATCAGCTAGACGCTCCAGGTACACACGATAGACTGGATCGTCTCCAAGGGGGTACATCCGACGCCACATGTTGCAAAGAAGGTGCGGTGACGTGTACGGTATCAGCTGCAACTGGCACGGATACGGCACCAGAGCCATCTACACTCACAACCATTAGCAGATTAGCATAAAAATATAAATCAAGTGCATGCAATGCAACAATCAGCTACATTAGCTACCGACACTCAACTGAAACTCATATCTAATGTCCAGTTAACACGTCGTAGTCTAGCGTGGCCTACAGTAAGCGCGGCTCTGATACCAAGCGTTGTGGCACCCCGGCTCAGAGCGATCGTTTTACCCTGCATTGCCAGCCCAGAGACCATGTCTTCTGGCAACACACAATATCTTGGTCCAGAAAACAATCGCTTTATTGATGCTAGCGGGTCAGAGTTTATATTACAACAGATGTCGAGGCCGAGCAGCACACACGGTGCGGCTGAACAATATGCACATTATTTAGTGAACATAATGGGGCCTCGATCATATCAACTATGCGGCAGCGGAACAACGTCGTAGCGGTAACTCCATAGCACAGGGACACCGATGTGGACACGATCTAGACTCGAGCAGCGCTCCTTTCCAACACGACTTTCCTGAAATCTGGCATGACACGCCAGGTCAGTACATTGACTGTACTTGCAAGCTCACAACAGGCATAATCATAATGACAAACAATATCATGATATTTAACCAATTAATAATGCAATAATGTTCCAACATATTGTGCTCATGCTCTTGGGATAAACGTCCCTCAGGACCAACTTACCAACCGTGATCGTTCTCGGATCACAAAACAAACCACCATCGTGGTCTTAACCAGAGTAACTTGTGATCCTTATGGTGATCACCACCACACCACCATCGTGGTCTTAACCAGAGTAACTCGTGATCCTTTCAGCGATCACCACCACACCACCATCGTGGTCTTAACCAAAGTAACTCGTGATCCTTTCGGCGATCACCACCACGACCCATATTGGGCCTCGAACAGCTCGATGGCCTTTCTGCGATCATCATCAGTGCAATGATCATAACTTAGTGTGCATGTTTATTAAACGGTTACTCATGGTGGGACCTACTACGAGTTGTCCGTGACCGTGGACTTGGCTATCGATAGATTATACACTCTGCAGAGGTAGCACACTATACCCACACCACGGAACCCATGGCCTCGCACTCCCATTCGGGTGGACCAACGGCATTCCGACAAAACCCTTCTATTGCCTTGACACTCTCCCGGCCACTCCGACCCAATCCTCAACGGGCTAGTCCTGGGTGGCCCCGTGTCTACCAAAGACACACCGAGCACCGTCGTGGCCAAAACAATCCCACTCAGGGAACCGGTACCAAAATCTCAACAACGGGCACACAAAGTTATGTCTGCTTACCGGGCCAGGGTAAGCATACCCATAACCTTCCCTAGTTGGAGGCACCGACCAGAGACATGTCAATGGACCGAATCAAGGCCTTCCCACAAAGGAAAATGTGGTTGCACTGGGAAAATCTCGATTCAGTGGCACCATGACCCAGTCAACGATATATTCAAGTTGAGTTATATTCAGGTTCAACTTAAAATGAAAATGACTGGTGTCATAGCATGCCATGAAATGCAATACTACACATGCATCATATAATACGAAAATGACTGTTGTCAACCATATTCAGACTAAGCATAAGCATCAACAACTTATCTTACTTTCCGGGTCTCACTTTAACAATATATTTTTCAGCAAGTAACATTATTTTCTCATGCAAGAAAATAACTTCGATTAATTCCTCATATGCATAGCAAAGATTCTACCATCATCACCTCAAGCAAATCCTAATTTCTTTACCAATCAAGTTAGGTTCAAACATTCTAGAAATTAAGTAAAATGGCTACACCAGCACTAAACATGATATATTCTAGCAAATTTAACTATTTATTTATGCAAGAAAATAACTTTAAGCAATTATTCATACACATAACAACTCATTTTATCATTACCATAATTAGATCTTAGCCTCTTTACCAACTAAACTAGTTTCAAGGTTCTGTAAATCAAGCATAATACGAGCACACACTTTAACAGCATATAAATAACATAATAGTTATTTAAAATGCATGGACTAATCATTCAATTCAAGTAAGAAATTCATCAATATTGAAATGGCACCATGAAAATGTTGTTGTGGCTTGCCTTAGTGCAGATGAGGTTCACAAGCCTTCTGGTGATCCTCAAGACAAGCCTCACCCTCTGAAAATAATTTTAAACACAAGAAGAAAATATCAAGAACTCTTCTGAAAATCACCAGAAATTCTAGACAGCTCAGAAAAATCTCATTTTTGGTGAGCTGCTAGATTTCCTTGCAAAGAACATAATGCAAAAAGAATCAATTCATTTGGACTTATGGTTGAAAAGGTATGGCTATTTTAAGCTCTCTGGAATTGAATGAAATTTGAATTTAAATAAACAGACTAGGGGGTGACGTCGAAGGTGTAAAGCCTCAGGGCGCCACCACTCGTACCGCTTCACGCACGTATAGAGTGGCTGACTAGCGGGCCCCGCTAGTCAGGTGAGAAGGAGGGGAGAAGGAAACAGAGGAAGGTCGCGGCTTCGCCGGAGCTCTTGCCAGCGACAAGGGCTCCTTGGCCAAAACTAGAGGGAGGGATCGAGAGAGGGGGTTGAGGCGCACCTACCCATACCCGTAGCGTAGCTAGGGGCGGTCGGACGGCGTCGGAATCTTCCTCGCAAATGGAGGCAGAGGGCGGGGGTCTCCGGAGATGAAGAAGACGGCGAGCAGAGGCAGCTCCAGGGGCTCCAGGGGGAAGGGATGGCTTCTCCGGAGAGAGGCGGAGGCCCTGGAAGGATCGCCCTGGCCTGGGAGGGGCTGGAGCTACTGCGGCAACCAGAGGGGATCGTCGACGAGCTCGAGATCGAGGGCGGCGGCCCGCGGCCTGCCCGGCCAGGCTACGACTTCCTACGTGTTTGTGGGGTGTGTGAGAGTGGTGGATGGTGCTCGAGGAGGCTAGGGGCGGCTCCATTTATAGGCGAGCGGAGAGGGGGGTTCGGGCTCCGCCGGTGGACACCTGTCCACGGCGCCCAGCGACGAGCGGCGTCAGTGAGAGGGGGAGATGGCGATGTAGCTCACGCAGGAACTGTGGGCTTGCGGGGACGAGCACAGGAATGAGGAGATGGCGACGAGCACAGCGCACACTACACTTTTGGGTTGGCTGGACCGTGCCCGTGCTCGCTGCGGTGAGCTCCGGCGTCGGCGAGCGCCAGGGAGGAGTAAATGGCGTTGAGACGATGATGGTGGCGAGGTTTGGCATGCTTAGGCAGGCGGGGAAGCCAGCACACGAGCAACAGAGGCTCGGGCACGTAGCAGAGCGCGTCGGCTGCATGCCAGCACGCCCGGACGAACGCGGTCACCGCATGAACTATGACCTCATGTCGACCTAATCCCAAACTCCATGTCTGGCACGTTGTTCGTGGTAGTTTTGAATGTTACCATGCCTTGGTTTGGCTCCAGTTGCAGTAGAGAAGATTTCACACGCCAGGTAAGCTTCTGACCAGTAACTTTAGGTGTTACTGAGGTTAAATGGCTGGGTGTTGGGGGCTGTGCTTTGGAGGCTAGCCATCATCTACTAAGGTTATGATGCACAAGAAAATTCAGGCACAGGGGAGCAAGTAAAACGGTAGTTGCTGTAGAAACCACCATTTCTGTCCAGAACAGAAAATATTTTCTGTAGCAAAACTATTCCAAAAAGTGATGAAATATTTTTGCTCAGGAAGGTGCCCTAGGGTTCAAAGAATATATGGGAATTTTCTCAGATTTTTGTGGGCCATAAAAATGAGGGTTGCTTTGGAGCTCATTGAACTAGCTAGGGTTTTAGAGAAGAAAAAGAATATTTTTCATTTAAGAAAAATATTCCCAAGATTATTTTGAGATGGATCAGAAGGGGAATGATGCACTTGGGTGAAAGCCAAGGGTACCCAAGTGTTTAAGTCCATATGAAAAGATTCAGAAACCCTAACTTTCAAAATAAATCCAAATGAAAATCAGGCAAATAAGAGAGGGCAAAATCAGGCTGTCACAGTAAGCGTGCTCGAGGGAGCACACCACATCTCTTTCCTCGCAGGCGACTAAGATGACGCCGCCACTCCCTAGCATCTTGAGGATGTTGTAGCCGTTATGGGTCACCGCCATAAACTTGGCCAGGGCTGGATACCCAAGGATGGCGTTGTACAGCAGGCGGATGTGGGCGATGTCAAAGTCGATGAGCTCGGTGCGGTAGTTGTCACGTTGGCCGAAGGTGATAGGGAGGCGGACCTGCCCTATCGGGGTGGTGGAGCCGTCGATCAGTCCTGAGAAAGGCTTGGAAGGCTGTAGATGATCGTATGGCACATGGAGGCTGTCGAATGTCTCGACGGACAGGACATTGAGCCCTGCGCCACTGTCGATGAGGGTCTTGGTGACTTGAACATTGCTGATGACGGGTGAGTAGAGTATTGGGAGGGCGCCGGCGGTCGCCGCGCACTTGAGCTGGTCTGACGAGCTGAAGGTAATGGCGCACTTGGACCACCTGAGCGGGCGCGTGGCCTCGAGCCTGGGAAGGGCTGCGTTCACCTCGTGGGGCGAACTGCTTGAAGATACGCTGAGAGGCTGGGGCTTGAGCACCACCCGAGATACACGCGATGGCGCATGGCTCCTGGAAGCCCCCAGCCCGCTCGTCTTGATGGTGGTCGTCGTTCCTTCCTGGTGGGGGCGGCAACAGAGGGAGGGCGGCGTTGCCCTGGGGGCGTTCCTCATGAGGCTGGTCTCTCCAGGCGCCCTCGCGAGGTTGGTCCTGCCAGCGGTCCTGACAAGGCCGGTCACGCCACTCCTGGCGGGGGCCGCAGTCGTCCCAACATCCTCCACTTCGTCTTCCTCCTCGGTCGTAGCCACGGTCGTTGCGCTTGGGGCGCCGACCGAAGCACCCATCTCGGATGGCTCTGAGCTCCTGACAGTCGTTGTTGTTGTGTCTGTGAACATTGTGGAAGGCGCAGAATGGGCAGTTGGCCTTGGATGATTCGGGGTGGTCCTGGCCGCGCTTCATCTCTGGCTCCGCCGCGAGCATGGCAGCCCCCTTACGTTTCACATCTCTGGCCTTTGCCTTCTTGTCTTCCGGGTTAGTGGCTGGAAGCTTGAGGAGGGAGAGGCGCCCCTCCTTAGCTCTTGCACACTTGGTCGCCATGTTGAACATCTCCAGGGCCGTCCATAGCTCCTCGTGGATGGCGAGCTCCTCCTTCATCTTGACATCGCGGACGCCATCAGAGAACGTTGAGATGATGGCCTCGTCCGTCACCTTGGAGATCTTGAGGCGAAAGTTGTTGAAGCGCTGGATGTAATTATGTAGGGTCTCCCCTGGCTGCTGCTTGATGCGTCGTAGGTCACCCGTGGCCGGCGGGCGGTCGTGAGTGCCCTGGAAGTTGGCGATGAAATGCTCGCGCATCTTGCCCCAGCAGGAGATCGATCCCGCGGGCAGGTTCAGGAGCCACGAGCGCACGCCATCCTTGTGGGCCATGGGAAACTAGTTCGCCATGACCTTCTCGTCGCTGTTGGCCGCCTCGATGCTCAGCTCATAGAGCTGCAGGAACTCAGCAGGGTTGGGGGTGCCATCGTAGCGCGGAGGCAGGTCTAGCTTGAACTTGCCTGGCCAGATGATGCTGCACAGCTCAGGAGTAAAGGCACGACAGCCTGCTGTGGTCGCAGGAGCCTGTTGCGGAGGCGGAGCACGGCCCTGGTATCCACATGTCGCCGCTGCACGCAGTACGCGGTCTTGACGCGCTGGTGCTGGGAGCGGAGGAGCATTTCCTTGTGGCCTCGAGACATCTTGGCAGCTTCCTTCTTCGCGCGCGGGCGCCCGGCATGGCAGGTCACGCCGCGGGACCGCGCGTCTTGGTGCGAGGGCACCGTCTTGACGCGGAGGTGGTGGAGGCGCTCTGTGTGCCATGTCGCCCTCAACTGGCAGTGGAAGAGGCAGCGAGAGAGACGGCATGGAAGAGCCCCTAGCGGCGCTCACAAGCTCGGCGATGCAGTCCAGCCAGTCCTCGTAGAGGTCGTAGACCAGAAGGTAACGCAGGAGCTCGCGTGCCATGAGTAGCGCGGCCTGCGCGTCCGTGGGCGTGCGACGAGCGTGGGACGTCGAGCCGGCCGGAGTCAGTGACAAGCTGGTGGTACGTTTGTCTCGCCGCACTAAGGGGTGCAGCGATGAAGCTTGCTGCTCGTTTGCTGCCGAGCTGGTGGCAGCGTTGGCAGCGGGTGATGGAGAATGGTGGGGAGGTCCACCAACAGCGCCGTCCAAACGATACGGGCGGCGAGAGCCGCCCGACGCTCAGCACGAGCTCGGCGAGCGTCAGCCATGGATGCGGTGGAGCAGTGGAGCGTGGATCGACGGAAGAAAGGCTTCAGCGCACCCCTACCTAGCACGCCAAATGTCGGTTCCGGCTTCCGGCAAATCCTTGAGGTTCGAACTCTGGGGTGCGCATGAAGATCTCTCTCTCCCTAGCTCGCTCTCGCAATGATCTCAAGGCCTGGCTCGCCGAACCCAAGGAACAAGAGACACGAGAGTTTTTACTAGTTTGGACCACCATTGTGGTGTAATACCCTACTCCAGTGTGGTGTGGTGGATTGCCTCGTGGGCTAGGGATGAACTAGTACAGTGGATGAACAGTCTCCTGAGGAGAGGTGTTCTTGAGCTCGGTGAGCTGGTGAGATGGCCTCGGTGGAGTGGATCTGATCCAAGATGAGCCGATGTGTCTAAGGATGGTCCGAATGATCCCTCTTTTCTATGGTGGTGGCTAGTCCTATTTATAGAGGCCCTGGTCCTCTTCCCAAATGTTAGGCGGGAAGGGATCCCACAACGGCCAGTTTTGAAGGGAGACAACTAGTACAAGTTATCCTGACAAAAGGTGGTCTTTGCCTGCCAAAGGCTCTGGTGGTGACGCCGTCGTGGGCTCCGAGGTGACCTCCATCCTGTCGTCCTGCTAGTCTTGGTCTTGTTGTAGCGATATGGAAACCTTTGCCTGATTCCTCGGGACTCCTCTCCTACACCCGCTTCCTTAGCACCAAAGAGGAAACTGGCACTCTGCGCCCGCTGGCGCCCGCCTGGCCTTGGTCGTCATGGCTCACATTATGCGGACCTCGTGAGGTGCCCCTTGCATAGATATATCCGCTCCTCGGGAGCCAGCCTAGCGAGGCCAACCTCGAGGAGGTCTTGGTGTCGTCCGCCTCGCGAGGAGTGGTTGCTAATGAAGATGGGTCATACCGGGCCGTTGGTGGAGCCACGCCCTGGGCCGTTGGTAGGCAAGTCTGGGTATCCCCATTCCTAGGACGCCGACATAGAGGACTAGTACAAATTTAGAAATGGGGTAAGAAGTTACAAGGCTGTGCGACGGACTTTGTAGGCTACATGAGTAATACAAAATATAATTCACATTGGACAACACTTTCACCAATATGTCATGGTTCAAACATCATGTAACAATGAGAGGAAAACAGCTATGACAGAGCCTACTCATATTCTACCATAGCACTTACTACTACTGTTCTCATATCAACTATAAGCAATAACATGCGTTCTTAGAAAAATCTTGGAAATGAGAGTAACATATAGCAAGCATGATGTTATTCTCATAATATCTATTCTAACAATCATTAGATGCCAATTGTTCACATATCAACTCTAACAATAACATGTGTGGTCATAAAAATCTAGGAAATGAGAGGAACATATAGCAATGATGTGGTTATAGACATACTATAGGCCTGTTCAGATTCCATCCTCCTCCACAACTCCGCTTCGAGAGCTGGAGGAGCCGCAGTTTACAATCATGCAGTGGGGAAGGAGGCGCTCTACAGATTCTCAGATTTCACGGAGCGGGAGAATTACCGAACATGCCTATATATTCTAAATTTTTAACAATGAACATATAGTTGTATTCATAAGGTAAAGATGAGATGAGATAGAAAAATTACACGACGATAGATTCCACCAGTATAGGCAGCCAATCTGTGCGTCGACCATGTAAACGATGCCATTCTGCACTATAGCATCAGACATAAATGTTGGCTGAAGAGGATTGACGATGAGCCATAACCATGTATGGCAACCGGTTTCTAGATAGACTAATCCCATGTCGAACACGGCAATGAGCTTGTAATCCATGTAGTCTTCTGATGCTGTGGGCACTTCGCAGATTACAACCTTCAGCAAACAGATGTCGAGCCAAAAGCTCGACGCGTCCCGTGCATAGTAGGCAGGAGTGTCCGGCGGGCCACGAGGCTCGATGGCGGTGGTATCTAATGATGGAAGGGTGATCTCTCGCTGGGTGTAGATATCCATGAGACGCCACGGACTACCGGAATGGTGGATGAGGACGATCCAACTAGCCTTCATGCCCGCCCAGCAGTGGCCGCACATGAAGGACAGGTGGATGGGTAGTGGTAGCATGTCGAGGGGCACCACAGCAACCTCCGTAGGATCATCAAGTCGGTGTCTGGGCCACCTACGAGGATCGGGCATCAACAAGCAGGGTGTCTTGAAAAGAGCCGGCCGGTTGCAGACGAGTAGACGGTACAAAGACACCGAGCATGCGGCCAGATGGACTGTGCTGAGTAGGTCCATACGATTACAGATCTGCTCCAAGAGAACATCCGGGAGGGGATTCCAATCGGAGCTCTGCATGTCAGTCGGTTATGCCATAGGGTTTTTTAAGGGTGCTGAGTAACTGGGGTTTTCGGTGCCTGTGAGCCAGCAGGGAAGTGGATTCGGGCAGGCGAGCGAAGAAGATGGCGTGTGTGGCCGAGCAGTGGGCGGGGGGATATGGTTCGCGCGAGCTACCAAGGAAGATGGCGCGGGCGGGCGAGTAGTGAGCGGGGGGGGGGGGGGGGGGGGTGTGCGGCCGACGATGGGAAAGAGAGGAGGAAGAAGAGTGAAAGACGGGGAAGAAAGTGCATTAAATCTCAATTCTACTAGTACTACTGTGAGGATATACCGTCCTTTGGAGTGTAAATAGTTATGCCGATGACATGTGGGTCTACCTCAAGAGGGCCCATAGGGTAGTTAATGGAGGAGAGAGGTGCGTAGTTCTATTTGCGGAAGCATGCTCCACTAGCAAACATGATGGCAGTACTGGGTAAGGCTGATTTAGTAACATCGACAAGTTGGTTCAGCTTATTAATTAAGTGTCCCATCTGCTGCAGCGTGTATTATCACTTCACTGTGAAGACTGGTTGAATAGGTCTCTCTGACCGAGAAGGGAAATAATGGATCGCGAAGACTTCCTATCTACTGTATCCCTATGCATGTACGCTTAGGCCCCTCCCAATGCTCTGTCTTGTATAAGTGCTAAGTGGCGGTGTCCTGGACTAGGGGGTACTCACCATGTAGTCTCCCGACCAGTGGGTCGGGCCGAGGACCCCGATGATGATTCACTAATGGGCAACTTCGGGCAGCCCATGCCGAACACAAGGAGGATTCCACAAGACTTGGTGCACAAGACAAGGACTCCTCTAAATCTTAGGCCTCTAGTGTGTTATATAAACCGAGGTCAGGCTAGTCAATAGAACATCTCATATTCATTACTACAATATCGTGGTAGATACCTGTACTATGTACTACCCCCACATCAATACAATCAAAAGCAGGACGTAGGGTATTATCTCTTTAAGAGAGCTCGAACCTGGATAAAATCATGTGTCCATCTTACCATCGCTCCAAGATGCCTAGATTAGAACCCCTACTACGATATATGCCGACTTTCACACCGACATTGGTGCTTTCATTGAAAGCCTGCTGAATGATCGACACAGATAGATGGAATGATCAGGTGATATTTTTCTAATCAGATATGTTTTGTACAAGTTAGTTTTTATGAGAATTGCCACTGGTTTGCAAGCTTCGTCCGCAGATTAGGTTGAGATCAAAGTTTGAAAAATCTGTGACCAACGACGTGCTCCCTCGCGGCGTCTAGTGCTGAGACGGCGGCGTAATTGATTGTCAAACTGGTCCCTGGCGACGCACGCTGTGCTTGACCGTGGAGCCGAGGACAAATCCATCGGGCCGGCAATAATCTGGGAAGATTCGTTCTCTTATTCTCTTTCCTTTTCCTTATTTAATTCAATACCTAGGCCGCGGCCGCCAGTTGTCCACTAGTAGTTTTTCATTTTTGCCAAAGTTTGCTTAGGACTAACGCAATTACGTACTTTTTCCGTCTAGGTGTATAAATCACTTTACAAAAATTAAATAGTCTCAAAACACATAAGCGTGGTGCATTAACTCTTACGTTGTTTCTTGCTTTTTGATATAAATAAAGGAATCGACCAATAAGAGATGTGGGGCGTGTATGCTTTTAATGAGTTAAGACTAGCAAACATGACATGCAGTGGTCAGTTCGTTGCACGCAATGGTATTAATTAGCAAATAAATATTAAGTTCTCTCGTTTTCGTCTTCACCTTGGTTGTGGTGTACAATCTAAGATGACTTATTCACCTAGATGGAGGGAGTACTAGTTTTACTTTCGGTCTCCACTTATTGATGACTCCCAGACCAACTATTGCTACTGCTACTTGGGTCAGGCACTAGTACCGGTCTGGCTAACTACCTAGCACTACTACTTCACGTGGAGTACATGGCCAACGTTTTCCCCTCAGATCTCTGCACTAAGAGGCGATCAACAGGAAGCATGAATACTTTTTTTTAATATGTTCTATGGATTATTGCCCGTAGATTATTTTTTGTTGGTTTGTACTGCATTGTTTTTTGCAGAGATACTTTGCGTATTGACAGCCTTGTCAAACCGACCTCTGCGTTTTGATCGGCAGTTCTGTATATTGACTGGCCCGATGCAGTCTTGAGACACTTCGGCCAGAATGTCCCACACGAGCATTATCTTCTCATTCGCCATCAGTTCGGACGTTGTCAGATAAATCCTCAGGTTTTGCAGTCTGGTCTACATTGAGGTCGTCGTTTTAGGGCGTTCCGATATGCCGCATTGTCCCGTGTACATCATGTCTGTAACCCAGGCGACCCTGCGAATTCAGATTTTGTCACCCTCATCGTGCCGACGCCCTGTGTCGCCATCGGCCTTGTGCCAGGCGAAATCTCTTTTAATAATTTATTTCACATAAAGAATTCTTATTTATTTTATTATTATTATCTGGCTTGTGCTACTTTATGCATGCAGATAATCGGCCTTGACTATGCCACACCGCTAGTGAGCCGACGTCGCCGGCCTGCTTCGTCGCCTTGGTTGGACTGGGGGTTCCGCCTCGGCACATCGGTCGGGCTATATCACCACTTCAGAATGCCGAACTCTTCGCTCGGTCGTGCTATGTCATCACTTCAGAATGCCAAACTCCTCGCTCGGCCACCTCAGGACTAGCTTGTCGGTTTAGGGACACGCCCTGAGCGACCACATGGAGATGAGGACCTCCGAACACACATCAGGGAATTTTTTTTCCTAGCTCCTAATTGGTCGCTGGTCTTCTGCTCTTCCTTGCTGAAAATTGCATAAATCCATAACAAAATTGGTTATACTAGTTTTGCAGTATGGTACCTCGATTTTGGTCATCGAATTATAGTAATTAAAGAACCGCCTCACATGAAGATCAAAGTGACCTAATTCTTGGCGCTCACTGATACTAGTTCTGTACAGATTAGTCCCGGTCATCGCCGTAGAACAGGTTTTATTTTTCCTAGCTATTCAGTTAGCTCCTAAAATTATTTCACACAGAATATTTTCTATTGTTTTGCACTGCATTGCTTTTGCAGGGATATTTTGTCGACACTTGTGCACGATGTTGGTCTAGCCGGCGTCTCGCCGTCACTGAGGCTGGCCGACTTGTGTCGAGACCGCCGCGCCACAACGCCGTCGTGCCATTGAGCCGACCTCGGCACTCAGGCCATATATTATTATCTGTATTTTTTATTACTTTTGGTTTGCATTGTTTCATGTGCACAGGTAAATCAACGCCGACATGTTTTGACGCGTCGGCTGACGTGGGGGCTTCGGCATCACCCACCTACATGCTCCATCACCTCGGCTAAACTGGGAGCTTCACCTCTCCACAGCGGTCATGCTGTGTCGCCACTTCGGAGTGCCGGGCTGTCCGCTCGGCCACCTCGGGACCAACCTGGGGGCTGGAACCTTGTTCCGCATCATGCTCGGATCGCGTCATCAATGACGACCACATTAACCAGCTAAGTCGCTTTCATGCTCAAAGTTTTAAATTTTTAATTTGTGTCTGGTTCGACCATGCTCACATACGTTGTTTGTTAAAAGAAGCTCCCTTTACCCATGTTAACTGGAGGCTCTTAAAATTTATGTGAGCCGCTTGATAGTAAATGTGTTTTCTTCTTGGTCGTTGCAAAGTCGTTTTCTACCACTCCTTTTTCGACTCGAGTGTATGGTCAATAGCCGGATAGCCTGGTTTCTCTCTAAAGCTGCTTGAGTTTAGTTCGCTAAACTGGCCTCGAAGAAGCACTCCGCCTTCGGGATAAGGAGGTTGAAGCCGATGCTGACCTACTTGCAGTTTAGTGATCGGATGTGTCACGATAAAGCATGACAGAAGCACAAAAACTTTAAGACCAATTTTCAGATTAAAACCAAAAACTTGATTTAGTTCGAGCGTAAAGTTTTTACCAAGTTTTTTTGGTTTTCTAGGCCTATGGCACTTTTAACTTATATGTGTGTTTCCAGCTTAAGTCTCGCGGTGCAACGCCGGACACCTTTAGAGATTCGGCAAAAACATTCTCGGATATTGCTATATATGCATCGGTTTTGAATTGTGTCTTCGGTCAATAGTTGGGTTGCCCGGCTCCTGTGCTTGCCTCCTACGTTACGCTTTGTTCAGCTAGGTGTGCAAAGGGAGAACCACTGCGATTGTGCTTCCAGCTCGAATGGTTAAGCACCTCAGTGGAGAGAGCCGAAAACTGACTGTCATAATGGGTGTAAACTGGTCAGCGATCCGATGACGGTGTCAAATTATAGATCGATACCGATTACCCCATGTTAAATGATGGGCCTTTCATAACATTGGCCGAAGTGTTTACGGCTTGACCTCGGCTGTCGCCAAACACTAACCACGGGCTAGTAGATGGCCTCTCATCTTTAAAGCTCATATGACTAAGTGAAAGTTATAAAGCCCGCATATCTGATTGCCTTGTTTCCGCTCACACAACCGCCTTCGGGTACCGAGACATCGGCTAAGGGTTGTTTTGTTATTGCGAAGACACCCTGCATAGCATCTACAAGGGGGTGGAAGCCGATGATGGGCCACTTTCAAATGATAAAAGGTCGCAACAAAGTCAAAATAAACATATCATTGGCATTTGTATTTAATATACGAGGGCCTCCTTCCGCAATCATCGTTATAAAGCCATAAATATGCATCAATTTGACTTAAGATTTTGGCCAAGCTGGTTTGCCTGGCTCCTGTGCTTACCCCTACGTTCCCGATTGTTCGGCTAGGTGGTAAAGGGAGCACCTCTATGATTGTTACTACCGGGTCATCCGAGTAAGTACCTCAGACTGGGTGAAGCCGAAAGCTAGCAATCTTAAAGGATCACATTGATCCGCAACGACGGAAGTGAAAATTTTCGTTCATTAATACCATAGAGTTCGGTAACTTTCCCCAAACTAAATCCTTAATACTTTCCTCCCACATTGATCGAAGGTGAGGTTTCATGATCATGATAAGCATGACGACCCAAAGAAAGGAACCGATAGCGGGACTATTTTCTTTAGAAGATGTTTCTTACGTTAAAACATAATATAACATATCTCTCCGTGTACCCTCGTTTATAAAACTTTATGGCCGGATTGCCTTGTTTTCCATAAATGTTTACCCTTATAACGGCTTTATAAAGTAGCAAAACACTCCTCGGCTCCTGACCGAAGAGGTTGAAGCCGATGGTCGATCAACAAAGTTTTGTACAATGCCGATCCAAGCATTAATGATGTAAAGTATTTGGACACATAGAGTCATTACACATAATTCGTGATTTTACTATGGATATCGATCCTTAATTCGGCCACCAGTGCCCGCATTAAGGCTCGGGGGCTACTGGGCTTCGGTCTTATTATTTACAAATATTAAATGGGCACATCGATACCCTGATCTGGTGTTGCCACCCGACCAGTGTCTCGGGGGCTACTGCATTGCATGTTCAATGCAGAAAATTCAAAGTGCATAGTGTTTGGCTTGACCGAACTGTAGGCAAACACGTCTTCGGACAACAACAGGTACCATCTGGACCTATCTGGCATCAAGCTAATATATTACGGCAACTTTTCAAGACCGTATCTCAAGCGCCCGTTTGCCGATCACTATTATCTCTAATATATTACACTGCGTTTCTACTCCTACGTATGCTTCCGAGCTAGGAGTTGATCCTCAGGCCAATTTCGCGCATCGACCTGAGTCTCAGGGGCTACTAGGATCAGCAGTTTCATGTTTTCCTTCAGGTGCATCTCAGGTTTTAGACCGACACACACCTTGAGGGCTACTAGTAACACATATTGACAGCAAATAAATTTACATGCATCGGAAATAAAATCCATAAACAATCAGCCCAAGCCTGAGGTGGTGCATCACCTTGGAAGTAGTCCGGCATAAAGCTCGGATGCATGTGGCTGGCTCTATAGAGGGCATTTCCAGCATTAAGCTCGGCTAAACTCCTTTAAACTTCTTCAAGGCTAAGGTGATCTATGACACCTTGGATACAGTCCGGCATTGGAGCTCGGATACAGTTCGGCATTGGAGCTCGGATATAGTCCGGCGTTGCAGCTCGGATACAGTCCGGCGTTGGAGCTCGGCTGCAAAAGATACCTTGAATGCAATCCGGCGTTGGAGCTCGGATGCAAGAGGACACCACCACCCAGGAACAACTTCAAACCCGAGGTGGGTGTAAAAATAACAAGGCATTGATAAAAGCCGATAACTTAAAGGGGATCCTCGGATACCTGACATGTAAGCTCTTCGGATTTACTTCGGTGATCCTCAAGATCGAAGATAAGAAGATTTGTTGAACCAGTTTTCAAGACCAACGACCGAAGATGAAGAACAGTTCAGAAGAATCAAGGAGCATCCCCAACTTGAAGACCGGTTCAGGGGGCTACTGGCGGTGTCCTGGACTAGGGGGTACTCACCATGTCGTCTCCCGACCGGTGGGTCGGGCCGAGGACCCCGATGATGATTCACTAATGGGCCACTTCGGGCAGCCCATGCCGAATACAAGGAAGATTCCACAAGACTTGGTGCATAAGACAAGGACTCCTCTAAACCCTAGGCCTCTGGTGTGTTATATAAATCGAGGCCAGGCTAGTCAATAGAGCATCTCATATTCATTACTACAATCTCGTGGTAGATAATTGCACTATGTACTATCCCCACATCAATACAATCAAAAGTAGGACGTGGGGTATTATCTCTTCAAGAGAGCCCGAACCTGGGTAAAATCATGTGTCCATGTTACCATCGCTCCAAGACGCCTAGCTTAGGACCCCTACTACGAGATATGCCGGATTTCACACCGACACTAAGGCTGCCATGTAGGTAAAAAGTCTGATGTGGCAAGGTAATTAAGAGGAGAAAGATAAGTGTGGTGACCCCAGTACTAAGTGCAGGAACCTAGACAAAAGACTTAAATGGAAGAATCCCACCAATGCATGAAGAACTTTAGTTACAAAATCATTAAATAAAGGGTGCTTAGCACCAACAAGTTAAGAACCTATGCATTGGGAGCTTTAGTTGCTAAAGTTTTTAATGTGCTTAGCACCCATGTAAGCACCGATGCATTGGAAGTAGCCTCATCATGTCCAACAAGATGAAACATTGGCCAAGGCACCCGGCGCCAATAATGTAGGAGTACTATTACTACCTCCTTTTCGGTTTATAGGGCTCAATTCAAAAATCTCATCAACCAAGGTAGATGATGAGTGGTGGAATAATTTTTGTAGTTTGCAAAACACTCAATTAATGCACTTGTTTTCCTCAAAAAATTATGTTTACCAATGCATTAATTTTGTGTCAAACTTTGACCATCTACTCCCTCCTAGGGGCGGAGCCAGGATTTAAGCATAGGGGGCCAGATGGCAATGAAGGGATAAATTTTTTTGTGCCTCACATACTTCCTAATAGTTTTATACTGAAGTAGCATTCACATTTAGCTTTGCCTAGACAAAAAAAAATCTTGCAGCTGGAGCATGCTAATATTGGTCAACAATTCCATATACGTGCCAAGAAGACGAAGTTGATAATGAAATACCAATGCTAGAAAACATTGTCATTTGAAAATTTAAGATATACGAACTAGAATAATCTTGTATTATCAAATGGTTGGCTTTTAGTTTGCGTTTATATAGGTTTGAATGGCAAATCATCACTGATTGTATTAGGAAATGTTATTGTTTAGTGAGCAAAAATTTATCAATGTAGCGAGAACACATACCTAGAATTAAATCCAGCCCCTCTGTATCCCCTATACCGCTAGGTCGAAGTAGATCGGCTGGTCATCGTTCGCAGGGACACAACAATCATCATTTTTTGTGAATTCCCCGCGAAGCATTGACGGATCGGAGCTTTCGAGCGACTGCGGGTGCCTATACCCTAGCGAGCAATGCATAAATCACACAACCAAAATAACTAAAATCTAATGTAGAAGTTCAACATGATACAAGATGAGAATTGAGAGAGATTAGCAGATGGAGTGGTGCATTTACCTCGGCTAGTTCGTTGGCTGCAGCCGGAATAATTGTGAATGAAGCAGCTTGCGTCGCCGTCGTCATATGAATCATATCTTATTAATAACGAAGACAAAAGGCAGGCTGGCGGCGAAGGTGTTGGGGAACGCAGTAATTTCAAAAAATTTCCTACGCACACGCAAGATCATGGTGATGCACAGCAACGAGAGGGGAGAGTGATGTCTACGTACCAACGCAGACCGACTGCGGAAGCGATCACACAACGTAGAGGAAGTAGTCGTACGTCTTCTTCCCGATCCAACCGATCCAAGCACCGTTACTCCGGCACCTCCGAGTTCTTAGCACACGTTCAGCTCGATGACGTTCCTCGGGCTCCGATCCAGCAAAGCGTCGAGGAAGAGTTCCGTCAGCACGACGGCGTGGTGACGATCTTGATGCACTACCGACGCAGGGCTTCGCCTAAGCACTGTAACGGTATGTTCGAGGTGGAATTTGGTGGCAGGGGCACCGCACACGGCTAAGGAACGATTAACTTGTGTGTCTTGTGGTGCCCCCTGCCCCCGTATATAAAGGCCAGGGGCAGGGGGTTCGGCCGGCTAGGAGGGAGGCGCAGGGAGGAGTCCTACTCCCACCGGGAGTAGGACTCCTTCCCCCCAATCCTATTCCAACTAGGATTCTTGGGGAAGAAGGAGAAAGAGGGGGCCGGCCCACCTCTCCTAGTCCTATTAGGACTTGGGAAAGGTGGGGGGGCGCCGGCCAGGTGTGGGCTGCCTCTTCTCTCTTTTCCACTAAGGCCCAATAGGCCCATTTACCTCCCGGGGGGTTCCGGTAACCCTCCCGGTAATCCGGTAAAATCCCGATTTCACCCGGAACACTTCCGGTGCCCAAACATAGGCTTCCAATATATCAATCTTTACGTCTCGACCATTTCGAGACTCCTCGTCATGTCCGTGATCTCATCCGGGACTCTGAACAACCTTCGGTACATCAAAATGCATAAACTCATAATAACTGTCATCGTAACGTTAAGCGTGCGGACCCTACGGTTCGAGAACAATGTAGACATGACCGAGACACGTCTCCGGTCAATAACCAATAGCGGGACCTGGATGCCCATATTGGATCCTACATATTCTACGAAGATCTTTATCGGTCAGACCGCATAACAACATACGTTGTTCCCTTTGTCATCGGTATGTTACTTGCCCGAGATTCGATCGTCGGTATCCAATACCTAGTTCAATCTCGTTACCGGCAAGTCTCTTTACTCGTTCCGTAATACATCATCTCACAACTAACTTATTAGTTGCAGTGCTTGCAAGGCTTATGTGATGTGCATTACCGAGAGGGCCCAGAGATACCTCTCCGTCAGTCGGAGTGACAAACCCTAATCTCGAAATACGCCAACCCAACATCTACCATTGGAGACACCTGTAATACTCCTTTATAATCACCCAGTAACGTTGTGACGTTTGGTAGTACCCAAAGTGTTCCTCCGGTAGACGGGAGTTGCATAATCTCATAGTTATAGGAACATGTATAAGTCATGAAGAAAGCAATAGCAACATACTAAACGATCGGGTGCTAAGCTAATGGAATGGGTCATGTCAATCAGATCATTCTACTAATGATGTGACCTCGTTAATCAAATAACAACTCCTTGTTCATGGTTAGGAAACATAACCATCTTTGATTAACGAGCTAGTCAAGTAGAGGCATACTAGTGACACTCTGTTGGTCTATGTATTCACACATGTATTATGTTTCCGGTTAATACAATTCTAGCATGAATAATAAACATTTATCATGATATAAGGAAATAAATAATAACTTTATTATTGCCTCTAGGGCATATTTACTTCAGTCTCCCACTTGCACTAGAGTCAATAATCTAGTTCACATCGCCATGTGATTTAGCAGCAATGGTTCACATCACCATGTGATTAACACCCATAGTTCACATCGTCATGTGACCAACACTCAAAGGGATTACTAGAGTCAGCAATCTAGTTCACATATCTATGTGATTAACACCCAAAGAGTACTAAGGTGTGATCATGTTTTGCTTGTGAGATAATTTTAGTCAACGGGTCTGTCACATTCAGATCCATAAGTATTTTGCAAGTTCTATGTCTACAATGCTCTATACGGAGCTACTCTAGCTAATTGCTCCCACTTTCAATATGTATCCAGATTTAGAATCATCTGGATCATTGTCAAAAACTTGCATCGACGTAACCCTTTACGACGAACCTTTTTGTCACGTCCATAATCGAGAAACATTTCCTTATTTCACTAAGGATAATTCTGACCGCTGTCCAGTGATCTACTCCTAGATCACTATTGTACTCCCTTGCCAAATCAGTGCAGGGTATACAATAGATCCGGTACACAGCATGGCATACTTTATAGAACCTATGAATGAGGCATAGGGAATGACTTTCATTCTCTTTCTATCTTCTGCCGTGGTCGGGATTTGAGTCTTTACTCAACTTCACACCTTGTAACACAGGCAAGAAACTTTTTTTTGACTGTTCCATTTTGAACTACTTCAAAATCTTGTCAAGGTATGTACTTATTGAAAAACTTTTCAAGCGTCTTGATCTATCTCTATAGATCTTGAAGCTCAATATGTAAGCAGCTTTATCGAAGTCTTTCTTTGAAAAACTCCTTTCAAATATTCCTTTATGCTTTACAGAATAATTCTACATTATTTCCGATCAACAATATGTCAATCACATATACTTATCAGAAATGTTGCAGTACTCCCACTCACTTTCTTGTAAATACAGGCTTCACCGCAAGTCTGTATAAAACTATATGCTTTGATCAACTCATCAAAGCGTATATTCCAACTCCGAGATGCTTGCACCAGTCCACAGATGGATCGCTGGAGCTTGCACATTTTGTTAGCACCTTTCGGATTGACAAAACCTTTTGTTGCATCATATACAACTCTTCTTTAATAAATCCATTAAGGAATTTAGTTTTGTTTATCCTTTTGCCAGATTTCATAAAATGCGGCAATTACTAACATGATTCGGACAGACTCAAGCATAGATACGAGTGAGAAGCTCTCATCGTAGTTAACACCTTTGAACTTGTCGAAAACCTTTTGCGACAATTCTAGCTTTGTGGATAGTAAC
This sequence comes from Triticum monococcum, assembly GCA_034509565.1. NCBI lineage: Eukaryota > Viridiplantae > Streptophyta > Magnoliopsida > Poales > Poaceae > Triticum > Triticum monococcum. Next base: position 394,503,731 of record CM067845.1, on the reverse strand, counting down.
ATTACTATCAGTGTCCGTCTTCCTCTTGAAGATCCATTTATTCTCAATTGCTTGCCGATCATCGGGCAAGTCAACCAAAGTCTAAACTTTGTTCTCATACATGGATCATATCTCAGATTTCATGGCTTCAAGCCACTTTGCGGAATCTGGGCTCACCATCGCTTCCTCATAGTTCGTAAGTTCGTCATGGTCTAGTAACATAACTTCTAGAACAGGATTACCGTACCACTCTGGTGCGGATCTCACTCTGGTTTACCTACGAGATTTGGTAGTAACTTGATCTGAAGTTACATGATCATCATCATTAGCTTCCTCACTAATTGGTGTAGTAGTCACAGGAACAGATTTCTGTGATGAACTACTTTCCAATAAGGGAGCAGGTACAGTTACCTCATCAAGTTCTACTTTCCTCCCACTCACTTCTTTCGAGATAAACTCCTTCTCTAGAAAGTTTCCGAATTTAACAACAAAAGTCTTGCCTTCGGATCTGTGATAGAAGGTGTATCCAATAGTTTCCTTTGGATATCCTATGAAGACGCACTTCTCCGATTTGAGTTTGAGCTTATCAGGATGAAACTTTTTCATATAAGCATCACAACCCCAAACTTTAAGAAACGACAGCTTAGGTTTCTTGCCAAACCATAGTTCACACGGTGTCGTCTCAACGGATTTAGATGGTGCCCTATTTAACGTGAATGCAGCTGTCTCTAATGCATAACCCCAAAACGATAGTGGTAGATCGGTAAGATACATCATAGATTGTACTATATCCAATAAAGTACAGTTATGACGTTCGGACAAACCATTATGCTGTGGTGTTCCAGATGGCGTACGTAATGAAACTATTTCACATTATTTTAACTGAAGACCAAACTCATAACTCAAATACTCTTTTCCACGATCAGATCGTAGAAACTTTATTTTCTTGTTACGATGATTTTCCACTTCACTCTGAAATTCTTTGAACTTTTCAAATATTTCAGACTTATGTTTCATTAAGTAGATATACTCATATCTGCTCAAATCATCTGTGAAGATTAGAAAATAATGATACCTGTCGCGAGCCTCAATATTCATCGGACCACATACATCAATATGTATGATTTCCAACAAATCTGTTGCTCGCTCCATTGTTCCAAGGAACGGAGTTTTAGTCATCTTGCCCAAAAGGCATGGTTCGCAAGCATCAAGTGATTCATAATCAAGTGATTTCGAAAGCCCATCAGCATGGAGTTTCTTCATGCTCTTTATACCAATATGACCTAAACGGCAGTGCCACAAATAAGTTGCACTATCATTATTAACTATGAATCTTTTTGGTTTCAATATTATAAATATGTGTATCACTATGATCGAGATCCAACGAACTTGTTTCATTGGGTGTATGACCATTGAAGGTTTTATTCATGTAAACAGAACAACAATTATTCTCTGACTTTAATGAATAACCGTATTGCAATAAACATGATCAAATCATATTCACGCTCAACGCAAAAACCAAATAACACTTATTTAAGTTCAACACTAATCCCGAAAGTATAGGGGAGTGTGCGATGATGATCATATCAATCTTGGAACTACTTCCAACACACATCGTCACTTCACCCTTAACTAGTCTCTGTTTATTCTGCAACTCCCGATTCGAGTTACTAATCTTAGCAACTGAACTAGCATTAAATACTGAGGGGTTGCTATAAACACTAGTATAGTACACATCAATAACATGTATATCAAATATACTTATGTTCACTTTGCCATCCTACTTATCCGCCAATCACTTGGGGTAGTTCCGCTTCCAGTGACCAGTCCCTTTGCAGTAGAATCACTTAGTCTCAGGCTTAGGATTAGACTTGGGCTTCTTTACTTGAGCAGCAACTTGCTTGCCGTTCTTCTTGAAGTTCCCCTTCTTCCCTTTGCCCTTTTCTTGAAACTAGTGGTCTTGTCAACCATCAACACTTGATGTTTCTCTTGATTTCTACCTTCGTTGATTTCAGCATCACGAAGAGCTTGGGAGTTGTTTCCGTTATCCCTTGCATGTTATAGTTCATCACGAAGTTCTACTAACTTAGTGATGATGACTAGAGAATTCTGTCAATCACTATCTTATCTGGAAGATAAACTCCCACTTGATTCAAGCGATTGTAGTACCCAGACAATCTGAGCACATGCTCACTAGTTGAGCGATTCTCCTCCATCTTTTAGCTATAGAACTTGCTGGAGACTTCATGTCTCTCAACTCGGGTATTTGCTTGAAATATTAACTTCAACTCCTGGAACATCTCATATGGTCCATGATGTTCAAAACGTCTTTGAAGTCCCGATTCTAAGCCGTTAAGCATGGTGCACTAAACTATCAAGTAGTCATCATATTGAGCTAGCCAAACGTTCATAACGTCTGCATCTGCTCCTTGCAATAGGTCTGTCACCTAGCGGTGCATCAAGGACATAATTCTTCTGTGCAGCAATGAGGATAAACCTCAGATCACGGATCCAATCTGCATCATTGCTACTAACATCTTTCAACACAATTTTCTCTAGGAACATAAACACAGGGAAGCAACAACGCGAGCTATTGATCTACAACATGATTTGCAAAATACTACCAGGACTAAGTTCATGATAAATTTAAGTTCAATTTAATCATATTACTCAAGAACTCCCACTTAGATAGACATCCCTCTAATCCTCTAAGTGATCACGTGATCCAAATCAACTAAACCATAACCGATCATCACGTGAGATGGAGTAGTTTTCAATGGTGAACATCGTCATGTTGATCATATCTACTATATGATTCACGCTCGACCTTTCGGTCTCTGTGTTCCGAGGCCATATCTGCATATGCTAGGCTCGTCAAGTATAACCTGAGTATTCTGCGTGTGCAAAACTGGCTTGCACCCGTTGTAGATGGACGTAGAGCTTATCACACCCGATCATCACGTGGTGTCTGGGCACGACGAACTTTGGCAACGGTGCATACTCAGGGAGAACACTTCTTGATAATTTAGTGAGAGATCATCTTATAATGCTACCGTCAATCAAAGCAAGATAAGATGCATAAAAGGATAAACATCACATGCAATCAATATAAGTGATATGATATGGCCATCATCATCTTGTGCTTGTGATCTCCATCTCCGAAGCACCGTCATGATCACCATCGTCACCGGCGTGACACCTTGATCTCCATCGTAGCATCGTTGTCGTCTCGCCAATCTTATGCTTCCACGACTATTACTACCGTTTAGTAATCTAGTAAAGCATTACATCGCGATTGCATTGCATACAATAAAGCGACAACCATATGGCTCCTGCCAGTTGCCGATAACTTAGTTACAAAACATGATCATCTCATACAATAAAATCAGCATCATGCCTTGACCATATCACATCACAACATACCCTGCAAAAACAAGTTAGACGTCCTCTACTTTGTTGTTGCAAGTTTTACGTGGCTGCTACGGGCTTAAGTAAGAACTCATCTCACCTACGCATCAAAACCACAACGATAGTTCGTCAAATAGACTCCGTTTTAACCTTCTCAAGGACCGGGCGTAGTCACACTTGGTTCAACTAAAGTTGGAGAGACAGTCTTCCGCAAGCCATCTATGTGCAAAGCACGTCGAGGGAACCGGTCTCGCGTAAGAGTACGCGTAAGGTTGGTCCGGATCGTCTCAACCAACAATACCGCCGAACCAAAGTATGACATGCTGGTAGGCAGTATGACTTGTATCGCCCACAACTCACTTGTGTTCTACTCGTGCATATAACATCAAACCATAAAACCTAGGCTCGGATGCCACTGTTGGGGAACGCAGTAATTTCAAAAATTTTCCTACGCACACGCAAGATCATGGTGATGCACAGCAACGAGAGGGGAGAGTGATGTCTACGTACCAACGCAGACCGACTGCGGAAGCGATCACACAACATAGAGGAAGTAGTCGTACGTCTTCTTCCCGATCCAACCGATCCAAGCACCGTTACTCCGGCACCTCCGAGTTCTTAGCACACGTTCAGCTCGATGACGTTCCTCGGGCTCCGATCCAGCAAAGCGTCGAGGAAGAGTTCCGTCAGCACGACGGCGTGGTGACGATCTTGATGCACTACCGACGCAGGGCTTCGCCTAAGCACTGTAACGGTATGTTCGAGGTGGAATTTGGTGGCAGGGGGCACCGCACACGGCTAAGGAACGATTAACTTGTGTGTCTTGTGGTGCCCCCTGCCCCCGTATATAAAGGCCAGGGGCAGGGGGTTCGGCCGGCTAGGAGGGAGGCGCAGGGAGGAGTCCTACTCCCACCGGGAGTAGGACTCCTTCCCCCCAATCCTATTCCAACTAGGATTCTTGGGGAAGAAGGAGAAAGAGGGGGCCGGCCCACCTCTCCTAGTCCTATTAGGACTTGGGAAAGGTGGGGGGGCGCCGGCCAGGTGTGGGCTGCCTCTTCTCTCTTTTCCACTAAGGCCCAATAGGCCCATTTACCTCCCGGGGGGTTCCGGTAACCCTCCCGGTAATCCGGTAAAATCCCGATTTCACCCGGAACACTTCCGGTGCCCAAACATAGGCTTCCAATATATCAATCTTTACGTCTCGACCATTTCGAGACTCCTCGTCATGTCCGTGATCTCATCCGGGACTCCGAACAACCTTCGGTACATCAAAATGCATAAACTCATAATAACTGTCATCGTAACGTTAAGCGTGCGGACCCTACGGTTCGAGAACAATGTAGACATGACCGAGACACGTCTCCGGTCAATAACCAGTAGCGGGACCTGGATGCCCATATTGGCTCCTACATATTCTACGAAGATCTTTATCGGTCAGACCGCATAACAACATACGTTGTTCCCTTTGTCATCGGTATGTTACTTGCCCGAGATTCGATCGTCGGTATCCAATACCTAGTTCAATCTCGTTACCGGCAAGTCTCTTTACTCGTTCCGTAATACATCATCTCACAACTAACTTATTAGTTGCAGTGCTTGCAAGGCTTATGTGATGTGCATTACCGAGAGGGCCCAGAGATACCTCTCCGTCAATCGGAGTGACAAACCCTAATCTCGAAATACGCCAACCCAAAATCTACCATTGGAGACACCTGTAATACTCCTTTATAATCACCCAGTAACGTTGTGACGTTTGGTAGTACCCAAAGTGTTCCTCCGGTAGACGGGAGTTGCATAATCTCATAGTTATAGGAACATGTATAAGTCATGAAGAAAGCAATAGCAACATACTAAACGATCGGGTGCTAAGCTAATGGAATGGGTCATGTCAATCAGATCATTCTACTAATGATGTGACCTCGTTAATCAAATAACAACTCCTTGTTAATGGTTAGGAAACATAACCATCTTTGATTAACGAGCTAGTCAAGTAGAGGCATACTAGTGACACTCTGTTGGTCTATGTATTCACACATGTATTATGTTTCCGGTTAATACAATTCTAGCATGAATAATAAACATTTATCATGATATAAGGAAATAAATAATAACTTTATTATTGCCTCTAGGGCATATTTCCTTCAGAAGGCATAGGATAGCAATGGCGTGCATCGCTTATCCATCCTCACGCTAATCATGGAGATAATGTGTACTGCCAGGAGACTTGGCATGGACTTGGAAAACAACTAACTAATGGGCTTGTACATGGGACTTCTTTCCTTTCTCTAGAATTCATGTAGAGATAGGGGGGCCAAGCACGTTGTACATGCAAATCACGTCGCTAATTAACCGTTGCGTACAAACTGTTCCCTCGATCGTTAGGGGGGGAGGCCCCTGCTCCCCTCCCCCCCCCCCGCCTTGGCTCCGCCACTGCTCCCTCCATCCAGGTGCATAAATCATCTTTGGTTCTGCACCGTGACCAAGGAGGGAAAAATGAGAACTTAATGTTTATTTGCTACTCCCTCCATTCCTAAATATTGTCTTTTTAGACATTCAAATTGAATACAACATACGGATGTATGTAGACATATTTTAGAGTGTAGATTCACTCATTTTGCTACGTACATAGTCACTTGTTGAAATCTCTAGAAAGACAAATACTCCGTATTTGGGAACAGAGGGAGGCTTTTACTCCGTAGTTGGGAACAGAGGGAGTATCACCATATGGAGGGAACAGAGGAAGCTTGAAATATGAACATGTCAATGGGAGGGAGTAAAAGCCTCTTGCATGCATGTAACATTGATACGTCCATTTTGCATCATGCTTTTATATTAATATTAATTGCATTATGGGCTGTCATTACACATTATGTCACAATACTTATGCATATTCTTTCTTATTTTACAAGGTTTACATGAAGAGGGGGAATGCCGGCAGCTGAAATTCTGGTCTGGAAAAGGAGCAAATATTAGAGACCTACTCTGCACAACTCCAAAAGTCCTGAAACTTCACTGGAGCATGTTTGAGAATATATAAAAAATATTGGGCAAAAGAAGTACCAGAGGAGGGCCACCCACCGTCCACGAGGGTGGGGGTGCGCCCTACCCCCCTAGGCGCGCCCCCTACCTCGTGGGCCCCCTGGTAGCCCTCTGATGCCCACCTTCTACTATATGAGGTCTTTCGTCGAGGAAAAAATTATAAGCGAGATCACGGGACGAAACTCCGCCACCACGAGGCAGAACCAATATAGGGCTCCGGCGGAGCTGTTTTGCCGGGGAAACTTCCCTCCGGGAGGGGGAAATCATCACCATCGTCATCACCATTGATCCTCTCATCAGGAGGGGGTCAATCTCCATCAACATCTTCGCCAGCACCATCTCATCTCAAACCCTAGTTCATCTCTTGTATCCAATCTTTGTGCCAAAGCCTCAGATTGGTACCTGTGGGTTGCTAGTAGTGTTGATTACTCCTTGTAATTGATGCTAGTTGGTTTATTCGGTGGAAGATCATATTTCAGATCCTTTATGCATATTAATACCCCTTTGATTTTGAACATGAATATGATTTGTGAGTAGTTACGTTTGTTCCTGAGGATATGGGAGAAGTCTAGCTATAAGTAGTCATGTGAATTTGGTATTTGTTCGATATTTTGATGAGATGTATGTTGTCTTTCCTCTAGTAGTGTCATGTGAACGTCGACTACATGACACTTCACCATTGTTTGGGCCTAGGAGAAGGCATTGGGAAGTAATAAGTAGATGATGGGTTGCTAGAGCTTAAACCCTAGTTTATGTGTTGCTTCGTAAGGGGCTGATTTGGATCCATATGTTTCATGCTATGGTTCGGTTTACCTTAATACTTCTATTGTAGTTGCGGATGCTTGCAATAGGGGTTAATCATAAGTGGGATGCTTTTCCAAGGAAGGGCAATACCCAAGCACCGATCCACCCACATATCAAATTATCAAAGTACCAAACTTGAATCATATGAGCATGATGAAAACTAGCTTGACGTTAATTCCCATGTGTCCTCGGGAGTGCTTTCCTTTATATAAGAGTTTGTCCAGGCTTGTCCTTTGCTACAAAAAGGATTGGGCCATCTTCCTGCACCTTATTTACTTGCATTACTTGTTACCCGTTACAAATTACCTTATCACAAAACTATCTGTTACCGACAATTTCAGCGCTTGCAGAGAATACCTTACTGAAAACTGCTTATCATTCCTTTTGCTCCACGTTGGGTTTGACACTCTTACTTATTGAAAGGACTATGATAGATCCCCTATACTTGTGGGTCATCAAACATGAAAGACTCACACGTAAACATGGACGCACGCAACACTCACGCACCCATGCGGCACACAGCACACGACACAACACACACACTCACACTCAAGTGATCAACCTACTGCCTACGTCCGTGAAAGACTGTACATTTAGAGATTTACACATTGACCAGGGCATAATTAACGCCCAAAAGTAGCAGACTTATGTGTGCATGCGACCATTGAGAGAAGAAGATTAAATTAAGGTTGTTGCATGTTGTAATTATGGATAGACGTGTAGCCTATAGCTAGAGCACAAGTTGGTGCATTAGTCAATCAATATCAATTTTAGATTAAAGGCTAAATGCATTGGAAGTGTAGATGTACACTCTTTGTTTTTCAGCCGATGTACACTCTTTGTTGTAAGACCGAGGGAGTACACGTGTATGCACTCACATACACAGCAGGGTGGTTCCCGCGCAAGGGTTGGACTCCTGTCGCGCCTGTGTAAAGTTTTGTTTAACTAATTTCTTTGCTCTGCCAGTTGATAGGTGGGACCCAGAAACCACGTGACAATTTAACCTGTCAACAAAGTGCCATGTCGACTGTGTGGCCGGTCAGTAGGGTGCAATACGGTGCTCTACGATGAGCTAGTGATCGTATAATCACCGCAAAACTATATATAGTGATCGTAAAGAGCGTATTGTTACATACGTTGACCGCCAGTGTATTTTCTCGTTTCAAGTTAAGCCATATTAACCGGAAAGGACTAGTACTACTTTGATGTGTCTCGACAACTCGCCGAACGAGGAGAAGCTTGCTTACTATGCCTCTCCCTCGCCCACGCACGCGGTGGCTCGCAGGACGAGGAGAGGGTTTTGACTACAACACCCTCTCCCTCTCCCTCTCGCTCGCCCTCGCCCTCGCGGTGGACGTGCAGGAGTTCAATCGGTGTCAGATTGCCAGAAGCATATTGAGCTGTAGTTCATCATTGTTGGACCTTCCGAAGAGGCGAAGAGCCAAGTGCAAGGTTCACACGAGTACGAACTGTTGAACCTCCTGAAGAGGCAAAGAGCCAAGCGCAAGGTTTTATAGGAGTTGTCGTCCTAGTAGGAGTATTACAACTATAGCGAACGATGCTACTGTACGATGCCGCCTTTTTTCTCAAAGAGCGTGTTGGAGCCCATGCAACAACCACACAAGTTGCACGTACACATAACATATTTACTAGTAATAAATTATAAAGGACAAATGTCAGTATGCCACACAAGTTCATCTCCAATTCATGTGATAAATTTGTGCACGACTAGTCTACATATATTCACAACGCTACCGTTCACATTTTACCATACCCCACTTACACATTATAGATGGGCTACATGTCCTCCTACAGGTTCCAGTCCCAGGTGTTCTTCATGGATGGCATGATCCATAGTTGTGTGCAACGGGAATCATTGTCGCAGCTTTCTAGTCCGGTTCCACACAATGGAGACTCATCCAAGCTGAAGTGGCATAAATCAGGGATAGCGTGTACCAGCATGTCGTTCATCTGTCGGTGCGCACTAAAGACACAACCATGCTTCATGAATAGCAAGCCTTCACTGTCATGCGTAGAAGGTGGCATCCGCTTCACAATGGGGTAGCTGTCCCCAATGAAAAGCGAGCACTCTCCAAGAGTGTTCCTCGGCACCCACATAGCATCACGGGGGTCGAACTCGGCACCGTTCATCTGGTACATGTGGCATCTTAGATCTGGACACATGGTGACATACACAGTCAAGGTCCATGCATAATAATGTTGTGCTCAAATATGGCGGTTAGTAATACTGTGCAACAAATAGTACTACTCTGGTATAGAGGAAGTAAAATAACCGGCTTATTATATATAGCCACTCTTGGCTACATGGATGAGATAGTAAGACACGAAAAAACAAAAATGGTGGTAGCTAGTGGGTTCAAGTCTTCAAGGGCCTAGCTAGCTATACGCGTCCTCCAAGGTAAAAACTACTCCTAGTAGTAGTAGTAGCAGTAAGTAAGTAGTACAACAACGAAAGAGAAGGCAAGAGGGTTAAAAATACTCCCTCCACCCCGAAATGTAAGACGTTTTTTGATACTATGATAGTGTCAAAAAACATCTTACATTTTGGGACGGAGGGAGTATAATACTAAATGGAATACCCGGGTAGATGGTGACGGTCCGATCGTGGTAGATTGTGTGACCATGTTGCACATCAGTGGTACCATGGGTAGCGACTGCTGAGATAGTTGATCCCAATATGCTAAAGTCAGCTACAAGGTTCTAGGTTAGACCAAATCGCGGATGCAAATGCACATCCAGGATCGGCGATCTTATTTTGATCGGGGGATGACTGGTCCCTGCAAAATTATGGAGTACCGTTAGGGATCTCAATGATGGTTTGTGCATTCCGTTTGTAATCTCCCGTACTGTAGGATGGCAACCAGATGAAACAAGTCCCCTGGCTTGTCACCGCGAAGATGCGACCAAGATGGCGCACCGCATCTTCGAACGTGTAGGGGTACAAATCTACCGCGGCCAACATGCGCCAGCCTCTGCCATTACTGCCTCTTGCATTGATGGAAATCCTTATGTCGAACACCGCGATGAGATAGTAATCGTCGTAGCCGCGTCGCTTTATTAGTGGGTCCGCAATTGCTATCTTCTTCAATCTCATGTAGGCAGCATCATATGTATTCCAGCCCAGCTAGTCCGGAAGGCCGATCCCAATGGTTGAGAAGGGGTCTACGGGAAAGGCCGCACTGCTGTGGATGTTGTGCAAAATGATGGTGGTATCTGGCCGGAGGTATTCAATACAATCTTCGTTGGCACCGACCCAGACCTATATATAAGACGGTGGGCAACGGATAAAATTACGGGATGGAAATGGAATAACTAAGTACTACATGATCAAACTCCATGACTGACTTGCTCATCGGACGAAATCTGACTACCTCTCAATGTCGGCAACTCTAGTGGAGTCAACGTGCAACCATAGCCAGGGAGCGGTGGACTGTTCAAAGGATTGTCCCATAGAAGAACCTTCTCCTCGAGGACGCATGGAAGACCAACAAGCATGGCCTTTTCCCAATCCTGTTTAAGCACCATTTTGAAAAAGTTGGTGCAGGAAGAACCGAGTCTTGCGGCGGTGAGGACGTCGGAGCGGCGTGCGATTTCTCCTAGAGGATCGTCGTCCAAGGTCTCCCAAGCCCGACGAGGAGGAGAACTGCTTGGCGAATCCATGGGAGCAGCAATGAACTGCCTTCTCTTCGGGGGGAGAGGAATTGGCGAGGAGGAGATAAGAGCGTAGTAACCGCAGGGCCTCGTCCCTTCCAACTGTACCTCCTCGATCATTCCTTAGCGAAGGGGTGAGGCTATTATTTACTACGTACTCGTACCGTAGTAGTACTAGTACTACTTTATCAACTAGTAGTCGACGTAGTACTGTACTTCCAGTATAGTGTACTAGTTTTGAACTCTTGAATCTCAGGGCCAAGGAGCTATAATTGGAAGTGGAGGGTAGTACTGTTCTCTAGAACCATCGATGTACTATCAATGCAGGGAAAGTACACCTGCATAGCGGGTACTCTCGGTGCTCTATTCCAGCGCGTAGCTGGCCTACTCAGCCGCTCCTCTCACGCACAGACTAGCAGCCTGTTTATCAGCGATGGTTACTACGTGGGCAGATGTGATGCCCCAAGACCGGCACTTCAGATGCCTTCCATGGATTCCGAGATTCATTATGTGTTTTGTTTGGTTCGTTGCATTCATCTTTGCATCAGGTGCATGGCATCATGTCATCATGCAACCCTTTTTAATAACTCAACTAAATAAATCGTATGGATCTTCGGTCCATTTAAATCGAGGAATATTCACAATCGTGGTTTCTCTTTAGAACATACACTCCCAATATTATTAGGGAGCTATATAAAATATTCCATTTGTTTGGAATTAACCGGAACACACTTGCAAAATAAATCCCAATGCATCTGTTATCACAATTCTTGGTCTCTAACTGTGCCATACATCCTTTCATCTCTTTCCGGAGCTCCATAAAAAATCTCAACATTTTTGGACCTTCCTTTTACCAAGTCCTAGTTCAAACCTATTTGAATTAAATTCAAATTAGTTTGAATTTAATTCCTGCAATCTTGCCACTTCTAATTTTCTGTGAACATGCATATATTTATGAGTCCGGTAAAATTAACCGCTTGCCCAAATTCTTGTTCCAACCTTCTCTTCTCTCCTTTTCCTTTCTTCTAGTTCTCTGTTTTTGAAAAGAGAAGGGAGGGAAGAGAGAAGGGAGGGATTCGTCAAGTACATCGCCGCAAGACCAAGGACGCCCGAATGAGTGCTCCCGAGCGAGACATTTGTGCTGCTACGTTTTGGACACGCCAAGTCCCTCGGAAACATCAGATGCATCACGACCACCCCGGTTGTTGCCAAGTACCACGATGCTCGGAGTCCTTAAATCCGTCAAGTTTCACTATGAGATGTGCAACTACCGTCGACCTCGAAGAACTCGGATTCATCAAGTTACTACGAGGACTTAAGTGTACCCCGTTGGATCGCCAAGTTCAGTTACCGTCCCTGTTGGATCGCCAAGTTCAGTTACCGTTGCAACCATGTACAACTACTTCCATGACGTTACGAGAACAACTACCGTCGCTAAAGGCTATTGAGTGAACAATTACCGTCAACGTGTACGACTACTTTGTGAACGTGTATCCGATGACCCCGGAGACCTATGTTGCGTCAAGTACCCCCTCGTTGACCTGAACATCTACAGGAAAACGTGTACCACTACTGTCGAGGATTGATAGTACCACTACTTCTACTACCGTCGCGGAACCACTACTTCCTCTACTTCCCTCGACGAACTCAAACTGCCTCGAAAATGCACGCTTCGAAGGTATAACCACGAGACGACGCCGTGGACCGTATGCATGTGTGTTGTATGAGATGCTCGTGTTTGCACCGTGTCCGAGATGTCCTTGGACGTTCCTCCTCGTTTGCCATGCTGTTGATCCGTGGGAATCAGTATTCGGGAGCACCCCACCATCCCTGCATGACACGCTCCCGTCACATTTCCTTTTGCACCGGTATCTCCATGAGCTACCGGAACCGATATGTTGCCGTGGCATCATTTTCGGATTCGTTGCCGTGGCACCCCTTTCGTTTCCGCCACGATGAAAAATGCTTCATAACATGCTCTTATCAACATTTTCATAAATATTGCATAGAACTTGCAAATGTCATCCGCATCATGATAACAACATCAAGAATGTTTAAATTGTTGTTTGCTTCAATTGCTAAATGACATGTGGGGATTTACCGGAATGGTTATTTGTTGTTTCTGGCCTCACTTAAAATTGCCTAAAATGTGTACTTTACTTTTGCCTCACCTCTTGCCATGTTTAATAACATTTAAAATTGTTGGGTACATAACCGAAAGTGAACTAAATAATCAAATGTGGTGTTTCATCAATATGCAGCTTGTTGCATATTGAGCTCCACTTAATTTGTAGTGTTGTTTGTTGCACTTTGCCATGCCATGAATCATTAAACCGGACATGCATCATGCCATGTTTATGCTTGTGTGTTTACCATGTTGCTTGCTTCTTTCCGGTTTGCTTGTCTCGTTAGCTTCTGTTTCATTTCGGAGTTGTGAGGATTCATTCAACTACATTGGGTCGTCTACTTCTTGGACTCGTTCTTCTTCCATGCGGGATCTCAGGCAAGATGACCATATCCTTGATATCACTTCTATCTTTGCTTTCTAGTTGTTAGTTCTATCGCTATGTCACGCTACCTACCACTTGTTTATCATGCCTCCCATATTGCCATGTCACACCTCTAACCCACCTTCCTAGCAAACCGTTGTTTGGCTATATTACCGCTTCTGCTCAGCCCCTCTTATAGCGTTGCTAGTTGCAGGTGAAGTTGAAGTTTGTTCCATGTTTGAACATGGATATGTTGGGATATCATATTATCTCTTATTTAATTAATGCATCTATATACTTGGTAAATGGTGGAAGGCTCGGCCTTATGCCTGGTGTTTTGTTCCACTCTTGACGCCCTAGTTTCCGTCATACCGGGGTTATGTTCCTTGATTTTGCATCCCTAACGCGGTTGGGGTTATGGGACCCCCTTGACAGTTCGCTTTAAATAAAATTTGTCAAATAAGGCCCAACCTTCGTTTTAACATTTACCACCTAAGCCTTTTTCCCTTGGGTTCTGCAAACTCAAGGGTCAACTTTATTTTAACCCCCCCGGGCCAGTGCTCCTCTAAGTGTTGGTCCAAACTAGAGCCCTTTGCAGCACCACCTCGGGGAAACTTGAGGGCTGGTTCTAGTTGTACGGGTTGCTCATCCGGTGTGCCCTGAAAACGAGATATGTGCAGCTCTGTGGGCGTTCTGGGAACGGGGGTCCCCAGACTTGCCTGCCTGCGGCCCGCGGCGTGGCAGAGCCAGCAGGCCGTACGGCCCATTTGCACCAGCAAGGCACCCAAGACCCTCGCGAGGGGCCAAGCCTCACGAGACGGACGCGCAAGACCTCCTCTGGAGCGACCTGGTCAGGTAGGCTCACGAGGAGCGGAGGTATCAAGCCGGGGCAAACCTCACGAGGCTCTCGTGACGTGAGCCATGACGATCGACACCAGGCGGGCGCCAGCACGCGCAACGTCCTTATTTCTTCTTTGGTGCAAGGGAGGCAAGCGCAGCCGCGGAGTACCGAGGCCTCAGGCAAAGGTTGCCATTTCGGTGCAACAAGACCAAGACTATGGACTGCAAGGCGGAGGTCATCGTGGAGCCCAAGATGGAGTCACCACCAGAGCTTTGTGCAGGCGAAGACCGCTTTTGTCAGGATAGCTTGTACTAGCTGTCCCCCTTCGAATTAGCCCGCCATTGTTGGCTCCCTTCCCGCACAATATTTGGGAAGAGGACCATGGCCTCTATAAACAGGACTAGCCACCACAGTAGAGAGGAGGCGAGCGAGAGACCGGGAAGAGACCTCATCAGACCCAGAGAGACACACAAGTCCGAAAGCACAAGAACACCTCAACCTCAGGAGGCTGTTCTTCCCTTGTATTGTTCATCATCACCCGAACCAGTATAAACCCCATATCTTTCTGTGTTGTGAGTTCGTTGAGTTCGTCCGCAAGATCTTAGCGAGCTAGAGCATAGATCGGTAGGAGGGAAAGACTACGCGCGCACCCCGGTGTTCGAACCTTAAGGGTTAGCCGGAGCCCCACATCCGACACTTGGCGCGCTAGGTAGGGGTGCACCGGGGCTTCTCTCCACCAACCAGTGCCCCGCACTGCTGCACTACGCTCTCATGGTAGGTGCCCCACCACCAACCTCTACGGCCAACCCCAGCAGCAGGGAGTCTGGGTACCGAGCCCTGGCCCCCGCTCTGCAGCAAGTGCAGTGTCTGGCCAAGTTCAGGCCGGAGATGCCGCCACATTACGATGGCGCGGCAGACTCGACGCTGTTCCTGCTAGCATACAAGGAGGCCGTCCTCGAAGCCAGAGGCGACGACAAGATCATGGCAAACTTGTTCCCCCTAGCGCTCGCCGGCGAGCCGCACGCCTGGCTGCTCAACCTACCGGGATCCACGGTGACATCCTGGGGGAACTCCATGACCTCTTCACTGCGCGTTACGCGGCGTTGGCATAGCACGCAGTCGGGGCACTGCTGGGTGGCTCCCAAGCACCCCCTTCAGATCGCCACATCAAGCCTTTCTTCCGTCAGATTGGGGCAGCCTGCAAGCGCCCGGGGGCTCCGCCGGGTTGGGCTGCGCCGGAGGCCGACCTCACCTTCGACTCGGAAGACCACCCCAGCTCCACCGCCGTCTCCGGGATGCTCCTGATGCTCTGCACGCCCACCATCTGCAACGTGACCGTCACCAAGACCCTCATCAATGGCGGCGCCGGCCTCAACTTGCTCTCCGTGGAAGCCTTCAGCCTTCTTCATGTGCCGCTCGAACGGCTCGGCCTCAGCAAGCCCTTCACAGGAGTGGGTGGTGGAGCTGCTCACCCTCTGGGGCAGATCCGCCTCCCTGTCACCTTTGGCATGCGGGACAACTATCACACCGAGCTAGTGGACTTTGACATCGCTCGCATCGGTCTCCCGTACAACGCCATCCTTGGGTACACGACTCTCGCTCAGTTCATGGCGTTGACTCACTCGGCCTACAACCTCATGAAGATTCCAAGGAGCAAGGGCGTCCTTACCATCAAGGGGGGCACTAAGGAGGCCATGACGGTGCTCAGGCTCGCCTTCAAGACCGTGGTAGCGGCACAGCCAGCCGGCGCTGGTGCGCCCGAGGCCAAGGAGACCGTGCCCACCAAGAAGAGGCAGCTGTTCACCCAAGACAAGGCGGAGACCAAGCAGGTGCCGGTCAACAAGGACGGGTCTTCAGGAGCCACCTTCACCATAGGAACCGGCCTTGGCCCGGGACAAGAAGAAGCTTTGGTGAGGTTTTTGCACGCGAACAAGGAGATATTCGCGTGGGAGCCCAATCAGCTGGTTGGGGTCCCGAGAGAGGTAATCCAACATCATCTAAGGGTATGCCCCAACGTACGCCCGTGAAGCACCGAGCAAGACGGTAGTCCACTGAGAAGCAGGCCTTCATTGTCCAAGAGACACGCAAACTGGAGGCAGCAGGTACCATCCGAGAAGTTCGATACCCCGAATGGCTGGCGAATCCCGTCGTAGTACCGAAGAAAGGTGGGAAGGAACGGATGTGCGTCGACTTCACCAACCTCAAAAAAATCTTGCCCCCAAGATCCGTTCCCCCTTCCGCACATCAATCAAATCGTCGACTCCACCGCCGAGTGCGATTTGTTATGTTTCCTGGATGCGTTCTCTGGATACCATCAAATCAAGATGGCGGTGGAGGATGTGGAGAAGATGGCCTTCTTGACACCATGTGGGGTGTACTGC
The DNA here is from genome assembly GCA_034509565.1 of Triticum monococcum. Lineage (NCBI taxonomy): Eukaryota > Viridiplantae > Streptophyta > Magnoliopsida > Poales > Poaceae > Triticum > Triticum monococcum. Next base: position 394,487,118 of record CM067845.1, on the reverse strand, counting down.
TACACCTACATGCCTTTCGGCCTTCGCAACAAGGGCGCAACCTTTTAGCGGTTGATGTACATCGCCTTGGGGTGGCAGCTCGGCAGGAACACAGAGGCCTACGTTGATGTCATAGTGGTTAAATCTCGTGAGGCGAGGACGTTGATTCAAGACTTGGAAGAGACCTTCGAGAGTTTGCGCCGGGTGAACTTGAGGCTTAACCCGGAGAAGTGTGTGTTTGACGTCCCCTCTGGCAAGCTGCTGGGGTTTCTCGTATCCCACAGAGGGATCGAGGCGAACCCGGAGAAGATCAAGGCCATCGAAGACATGAGCCCACCACAAACCCTCAACGAGATGCAAAAGATGGCAGGACGAGTGACCGCGTTAGGGCGTTTCATCTCTAAGCTAGGCGAGCAAGCCTTACCTTTCTTTAAGCTCATGAAGAGGAAAGGCCCCTTCGAGTGGACCCCGGAGGCCGGCCGGGCCTTCCAAGACCTCAAGGAATACCTCACCAGCCCCCCCGGTGATGGTGGTGCCGCGGCCTCTAGAGCCTCTGGTACTCTACCTCGCCGCCACCCCGTACTCCGCTAGCGCGACGTTGGTGGTGGTTCGGGAGGAGTGCAGAGACAAAGGTGTGTCGAGCCAAGCCAGAGCTAATGCAACACAAGGTCAAGAAGGCACACTATAGCCATCAGCGGCGGAAGCTCAAGCTCGGCAGGGCAGCGTTGCGGAAACTCCTGAGGATGGCCAAGTCTCAGGAAACCCTCCACCTCAGGATGCGCCACAATCTCCGCAAGACCAGAGCCTCAACAGTGTGCCAGCCCTCGTTGAGCACCCGGTGTACTTCGTAGCACCATACCGCGAGACGCAAGGGCACGCTACCCCATGCCGCAAAAGCTCCTGCTCGCACTCTTAGTGGCCTCACGCAAGCTACGACACTACTTCCAGGGGCACCCCATCAAGGTCATCTCATCTTACCCATTGGAGAGGGTACTCAGGAGCCCAAACTCAGCCGGAAGGGTCGCTGAATGGAACATCGAGCTGCAAGCATTCCAGCTGGAGTTCAGCACCACCAGGGTCATCAAGGGAGCCGCACTCGCCGATTTTGTGGCAGAATGGACAGATGCCCCGGCTCTTGAGGAAGGAGAAGACCGGTCCACCTCCCAGGAAGTGAGGCACCAGAGGCTGGGTCATGTATTTTGATGGCGCCTTTGCGCACCAGGGCGCGGGGGCTGGAGCAGTGCTCATCTCGCCCACTCAGGACAAGCTTTACTACACCGTGCAACTCTGCTTCTAGCATGGCGAGAAGGTCTCCAACAATATTGCAGAATACGAAAGCCTCATAGCCGGCCTGAAGGCTGCGGCGGCTCTAGGGGTGAGGCGCCTTACCGTTAAAGGCGACTCGCAGCTCCTCATCAACTTCTCCAACAAAGTGTATGAGCCAAAGGACGAGCACATGGAGCCCTACCTTGCGGAGGTGCGCAAGATGGAAAAGCAGTTCTCAGGCTTGGAGCTGCAGCACGTGCCCCGGGGCACCAACAAGGAAGCCAATGACATCACCAAGAGAGCGTCCAAGCGGCAACCGCAAGAGCCCGGCGTCTTCGAAGAGCGGCTCTTCAAGCTGTCAGCTACGCCACCTCTCTCAAGCACGACTCAGCCTCAGCAGGAGATCCCACAACCCTCGGCCATGGGAGCACCAGCTTGTGGCCCAACCTCAGAGCTCGGCTACTCTTGGCGCTCGAGCCTCAAGAGGAGTACTGGACCAAGGAGTTTAAGGAGTACCTGATGCACTGGAAACTGCCGGAGAAGGAAGAGGACGTGGAGCGCGTGGCCTGACAAGCCACGGCATACTGCATTCAAGACCGCAAGTTGTACAGGAAACGGCCGAACAATGTCACGCCGCGCTGCATCTCCAGCGATCAAGGGAGGGAGCTGCTGATTGACATACATGGCGGGGACTGTGGACAATACTCATCAGCGCGGACCCTCATTGGCAAGGCCTTCCGTAGCGGATTCTACTAGCCCACAATACTCAATGATGCAGCCGAGCTGGTGAAGTCCTGCGAAGCTTGCCAATTCCATGCCAAGCAAATCCATCAGCCTGCTCAGGGCCTCCAAACCATCCCGCTCACATGGCCATTCACGGTCTGGGGGCTATACATCCTAGGCCCGTTCCCACGAGTGCCAGGGGGCTACCATTATCTCTACGTCGCCATCGACAAGTTCACCAAGTGGGCGGAAGTGGAAGCCGTCCGAACCATTCCGCCAGGCTCTGCTGTCAAGTTCATCAAGGGCCTCGTGAGCCACTTGGGGGTCCCCAACCGTAATCCAATAAATAATCCAAGTCATAGCAATTTCCAACAAATAATCCAAGCATAATATCATCATCTCAAAATACTCCAAGGGTAGCACTACACTACTGTCATGATGAATCCGAAAATTAGAATCCTACTACTCCAATAACAAGAATAAAGCTATTCGGCTAAGATCCACATGTAAACATCATTTCCAAAAATAATACTCCAAGCAACAGAACATCAACTAGCATCATGAAAATAATCATACTAACCACTAATAATCCAAAGGCAGCATGATATCCAAAGTAATACTCCAAAATATAATAACAGATACCATCATGGAAATAATCATAATAGCCACTAAGAATCCAAAGGCAACATATCATCCACATAATTATCAAAATCACAGTCAAAAAATTCTCAAAATATAAGTCCTAAAACTCCAAGCAATATCAAGCTCTAAATAGTACTCCGGGAAATGCCGTGAACAGATCACACATAGCTAATGCAATATTTTAAACAACTTCAAATAAATAAACCATGGCACTGCATTGCAATCATGCTAATGGAGGGTGTGGCTTGCCTGGGGTGGAAGAATACACCGGGAGAAAGTGCGAGAAGCTCGCGAAAAGAATCGCCAGAAAACGTACATTCTCGGAGGGGGTTGATTAATCACAAGGGAAAAATGGTCATTTTCAGAATGTCAAAACATCATGAAAATGTTACCAACAGAACGGGCTTGATGAAACAAAGAAGTGGGCTTTGGATTCACCTCAATCAGAGTCTCGAGCAAAAAGATATGATAGTTTGAACTCCAGGGACCAATCTGTAAAATAAACTCTACAAACAGGCCTCTGAGCTGAGAAACAGAAAATGTATTTTAGCGAAATACGCTTTCAGAACAGAGGAAATGTATTTCTGGCCGAAGAGAAACTAGAATACGCTTTCTGAAAGCGAACACGTACTTTGCGGGTTGACGCTTCCACTTATCCACATTATCAAAGGGCGGGGCCGGCCTGTGGGTCGCTGACTGGCGGGTCCCGCCTTATCCATCTCTCTCCTCGCACCTGTCTTCTTCCTCCTCACTACCTCCTCGATCAGAGATAGAGGAGCGAGGGATGGGAAGAGGCCGGTGTCGGCCCGGCCAATCCAAGCCGTCTCCGGCCGAGGTGAGGACACCGATGGCCGCGGGATGCGACGGCGCACCCGTCCAGAGGAGAAAGAGGCACCAGGGAGGGATGGGGAGAAGACGACGGGAGGAGACCGAGGCAGAGCAGAGGTGCTGGCGGCGATGGCCTAGGCAATTTCGGCCATCTCTGGCCGAGGCGCTGGCACCGGTGGTTCTACTGTGAGGTTAGGAAGGAGGGGGAGGGCTTGGATATCTCTTATTTAAGTGGACGGCCGCGGCAGCCATGGTGGCCAACAGAGGCGAGGAAAGCTCCTGGAGCTCGTGGGAGAGGCTGGGGAGGGGTAGTGGAGCGAGGCAAGGCTAGTGATGAGCTCGGAGAGGGTCGGGGCTTCCTTATATATGCCGGGGCGAGGGGCACGGGCTCGGGTGTCGCCGGGCATGTCCGGCCGAGGCTCTGGCGACGGCCAGCGATCACGGGTAGGTGCGGGAACGCGACGAGCTATTGATCCAGAGCTCACGGAGGGGTAGGCGACGCCGGAGAGCAGAGGAAGAGGCCGAGCACCATTAAAACATGTTGGGGCACTGTGCTCCCATGGGCGTTCGGTGGCGTGCGTCGGTGAGTGTCAGTGAGGGGTTTTACGGAGAGGGAGAGAGGTCCAGGAGGACGGCGACGACGCGGTAAAACAGTTGGACATGCTCACGCGCGCGAAGACGACGAGAGGAGGAGGTGCCGTAGCACAAACAGCCACTAGACGCGGCCACTGCATGCAGAGCGTGCGCACAGTGATGCCATTAACGCGGTCACCACGTGCACTGGCATGTAGCAGGGGAAATGAGCTGGAGCGTGTTGTCTAGTGGAAAGTTCATCCAGGGTAGGTTTCAACTACGGTGGTAGCTCGGTTAAAAGTTATCTGGTTAAATGGTAAGAAGTCTCTGAAGTTTACTGCAGTAAACTTGATTGAGCACTAGTGATCAACAGGAAAGGGTTTGGAGGCATTCATTTTGTCTGCGAGGTTGAGGTAAAAAAGGACTTTCATCCTGGTAATTTTGAGAAGATTAGCATCAAGGTTTAACATAGTTGCTTTGCAACTGACCCAAATGGTCCAGAAAATGGATCAAGATGATGCACTCAAATGGTGTGTCCACTTGAGCTAAAATTTGGCAAGGCTTCACTATTTGATCATATAAAGATGATGTATAAGTTTCATACCAATTGGATTCACCAAAATGGTACTTCCTTCACTGCTATCTTCACCGACCAGAATCTTGCAAGAATTTTGGAGAAATATTGGCTAAGTGAAATGGTGCCAAATTTGGTGGAGAGAAGATATATAGGTAGTAGAACAATCTGGTATTTTCTCAGAATTAATTAAGTGATATAAAATGCACTTGCTTCACAACCTGAAAATATTGCCAGAATCAAAGATTTGGTCCTGTGCTCACATAGATGATTGGATGGAGCTGAAACTTGGAGGACGGGGTTAATATGAGCACATTATAGATTGTGCCAAATTTCATCTCATTTGGATAAGCCTAGGTAGTACTTCCTTTACAAAGCCTTTTGTTTGACAGAAACTTTGAAAAATTGCCGAGGAAGATTGGCTAGGAAAATAAAGTTGAATTTTGGCATGAGGCGATTATTTGGACATAAAAGAATGCCCAACAAGTTTGGGAGCAAACAAGATTGGATAGGTGGCACTTCCTTCACAAAGTGCCACTCTGGACAGAATGGAAGAATGAATTTTGAAGAATTATTCTTGGGCTAGGACAGGAAAGTTTGGGCATATTTGATCAACCTATGAACCAAAGGAATTATGAGAATTATTTCGGAATTATTGGATGGACAGAAATATAGGTTGCTTCACAACCTATGGCCATTAGGGTTATTCCTTTAATAGAAAAAGGAATTTTCCCTAGACAAAGGAATTAGGGTTTGGTCAAGCAGTGGTGTGACATGGTCTTGGCAAGGTTTTGAGAATGATGAGCCACTTGGGAGAGGAAATGAAGCTGATTTCCCATGTGACAAGGCCACATAACCACTCCGAAAAGAAAAACAGAGCAAAAACCAAATAAATCAAAAAGAAAAAGGAAAGGGCCAAAATCTAGGCTGTTACACCAAATGTCGTGGTATTCTCATGGGGAGGGGGGGTGCAAGACGACATATGCCACAAGGTGGCTTCGTGTGAGGGCAAGATTGCTGCCGGAATATCCAGGGACGGGTATGCGAGTAGCACGTGCTAGTTTACCCAGGTTCGGGGCTCTCCGGAGAGATAACACCCTACTCCTGCATGTCTGAGTATATCTGGTATATCTGGTACAAAGTGCTCCTGGAGCTGTATCTGAGGTCAGTACCGTAGGCATCTGGCCTCGTATATGCATATGAGCACAAGTGAGAGAGTGGCTAGCTAGTGGCCGAATGGAGTGGCCGTGGTGGGCTTGTGTGCTCATGCGTGAGTGAGTGTGTGTGAGTCCATGTGTGTGTCTTCTCCTGATGGATGGATGGAGCTAGCTTATATAGTGGTAGTCATGGGTGGTGGTAGCGTTGGTTGTAAGCTACCTTGGGTAGCTTACAAACCAAGCTATGTAGTGGCATGGGCTAGGCATGGTGCATGTCATGCTTGTCCCCTGGGGTACTTTATAAATCAGTACCCAGGGGACATGGTACACCGTAGATGACATCGCGGTATGGTCGTCCCGTCGGTGTCTTGTCAGTGTCGGGTCAGGCTACAGTCGGCAGCCCGCTGGTTGGAGTAGTCGGCAGCCAGCAGCCGTCCTGGTGGAGCAGTCGGCAGCCAGCAGCCGACCTGGTGGAGCACTCGGCAGCCAACAGCTGGCAGTGGCGGCGGGCAGTCGGCAACCAGCAGCCAGCAGGGGCGGCCAGGCAGTCGGCAGCCAGCAGCCGGCCTGGTGGAGCAGTCGGCAGCCAGCAGCCAGCAGTCGGCCGGGTGGAGCAGTCAGCAGCCGGCCGGGTAGTTGGACTGAGGGGCTTTGCTAGCCCCGATGTCTTGAAATATCGTCTTGCCGTCTTCGGGGTATCTATGTCCAATTACTCCGACAACTGTCGTGTCTTCGGCGTTGTCGCCGTTGTTGCGGCTCTTGTGTCTGTTGCGACATGGCCTGCCCTTGCTATCTTTGGCATCTTAATTGCCAGGGTTTCTTGAAGTGTTGTTGCTGCGAGCCAGCCAGCTATCCCCGCCCGCACAAAAGCGGGTCTTGAGTGTCGTGAGGGCTGCCATGGACTTCAGCTTTTCTTGGCCGAGGTGTCGGGCGAGCCATTCGTCACGGATGTTATGCTTAAATGCCGCTAAGGCCTCAGCATCCGGACAATTGACGATTTGGTTCTTTTTAGATAGGAACCGAGTCCAGAATTTCCTGGCTGATTCCCCTGGCTGTTGGGTTATGTGACTCAAGTCATCGGCATCTGGTGGTTGCACATAAGTGCCCTGGAAGTTATCAAGGAATGCTTCTTCCAAGTTCTCCGAACTGCTAATGGAGTTTGCCAGCAGGCTATTCAGCCAATGCCGAGCAGGTCCTTTGAGTTTTAATCAGAGGTACTTGATGGCATGTAGATCGTCACCGCGGGCCATGTGGATGTGGAGGAGGAAATCTTCGATCCATACCGTGGGGTCCGTTGTGCCATCGTATGATTCAATATTCACGGGTTTAAAACTTTCTCGGAATTCGTGATCCATTACTTCATTAGTGAAGCATAGGGGGTGTGCGGGGCCTCTGTGCCGGGCTATATCACGACGCAGTTCATACGAGTCTTGTCTGCTATATTCGGCCCGGCCGGATTTGGTTTTAGTATATACGGCATGAAGGTAGTCGACATTCATTGGGGCGCGCCCCCGTGATCCGTAGATCGATCTTGTATGTCCTGCTTTGTTTTCCAATACTTCTCGCACGTCCTGCGTGTTGCCCCAGGCCTTGGTTTTTTTGTTTGACTAGCGGGGTGTGGGCTGGACTTCGGACTGATATGCCGCTTTGTCTTGTCCACGAGGTGGCCGGTCAGCCGCATCGTACGCTGGTAGTGTAGGCTTTAACGCTTCCTCCTCGAGTTGGGGTAGCAACCTGCGCTTTGGGTAACTTTTGGTTGGGCGCTCGAGTTTGTATTCCTTGGCTTCTAGCACTTCGGTCCATCTATCCGCTAGCAGATCTTGATCAGCTTGAAGCTGCTGTTGCTTTTTCTTCAGGCTTTTTGCTGTGGCTATAAGCCGGCGCTTGAAGCGCTCCTGCTCGACGGGATCCTCAAGCACGATAAATTCTTCGTCGCCGAGGCTCACCTCGTCATCGGAGAGAGGCATGTAATTTTCATCCTCTGATTCTCTGTTTGCCGCCTGTTCCTTAGGGCTAGCTTGCCCATCCTCCCTCTCGAAGCCTAGCTGGAGGGGATTGTCTTCGGCACTGTCCGCAGCGCCATTGTCTCTCGTGCCGGTATCGCTTCTTTTGCTATGGCGGGGCTTAGAGCGGCGCTGATGATGCCGGTGCTTGGATTGCTTCTCGAGGGGATTATCCTCTGTTGCCTTATTGCCATCGCTTTCTTTGGGGGTGTCCACCATGTTTATATCATATGATGAGGTGGCTTTCCAGCGCCCTGTGGGCGGTGGTTCCTGTTCTTCTCCTGCATCGTCGTCCATACCATCAATTTCTTTGGATCCAAAATCAAGCATGTCGGTTAAGTCGTCGACAGTGGCTATTAAGTGGGTGGTGGGTGGGGGATGAATTTCTTTGTTATCTGCTTCCCACTCGAGCCGAACATAGTTCAGCCAAGGGTCTCCTGACAAGGAGAGAGACCTCAATGAATTTAGCACATCGCCCAAGGGAGAGTGCTAAAAGATATCCGTGGAGGTAAACTCCATGATCGGTGCCCAATCAGATTCGATAGGCACGGACGCAGGCGGTTTGGAACTTGTAGCCAGGGACGAATCCAAAGGTCCGGTGACGCAGGTCTGATAGGAAGTGAAGTCAGTATTCGGCTCTATCGGCGCTGGGTGTGCGGCCTTCGTGGCAGGGTCCATCCACCCGTCCTCGGACGGCATGATCTGCTCCGGATTGAGGGCCGGAGTAGCCACAGTGTCACAGCCCTAGAATTGTTTGCAATTAGTGGCACAAGCATCCATGCATCTTGTCTAAATTACTTCTTTAATTCGAAATGGGGGATAATAAACCCTAGCAGCAAATGAAATTCAACCAAGTTCAAACTTAAATCTTTTCAATGATCCCAAAATGCCCTTTAGAAATGTTCATCATTTTTGAATTGGTCCAGCACCTGTGACAAAAACGATGCACATATTTCTTGGCCATCCTTGATTTTTGAATTAAATCATATGCTATTTGCAATTGGGCATTTAAATGCTATATAATATTTTGAATGCTCAAGTAATTCTGAACTTAAGTGAGGGCTGTTGGAAATATCCCATCCAGAGCCCACAATTATTTCCAGGATTTTTGGAAACGTTCTGGTATTTTTAATAAAGCCCTGAAGTTATAGAAATAATAGAAAACAGAAATAGAGGAGAGATAGAGAACCTACCTGACTTACCTGTCGTGGCCCAGCTGGCCAGCCCACCTGCGCAGCCCAGCCTGCCTGGCCCCTCCCCTGTCGTCTTCCTCCTTGCGAGGAGGATGGGCGCATGCCCGACGCACGCGCACCGCCGTGCACCACCTCCTGCTTGACGCCGAGGGCCTGGATGCCTCTGGCGTTGCCACGCAGACCCCCTCGACCCCTCCTCTCTCTCCCTACCTCGCCTCTCTTGAAGGACATATGCCCTAGAGGCAATAATAAAGTTATTATTTATTTCCTTATATCATGATAAAAGTTAATTATTCATGCTAGAATTGTATTAACCAGAAACATAATACATGTGTGAATACATAGACAAACAGAGTGTCACTAGTATGCCTCTACTTGACTAGCTCCTTAATCAAAGATGGTTATGTTTCCTAACCATGGACAAAGAGTTGTCATTTGATTAAACGGGATCACATCATTAGTTGAATGATCTGATTGACATGACCCATTCCATTAGCTTAGCATCCGATCGTTTAGTATGTTGCTATTGCTTTCTCCATGACTTATACATGTTCCTATGACTATGAGATTATGCAACTCCCGTTTGCCGGAGGAACACTTTGTGTGCTACCAAACATCACAACATAACTGGGTGATTATAAAGGAGCTCTACAGGTGTCTCCAAAGGTACATGTTGGGTTGGCGTATTTCGAGATTAGGATTTGTCACTCCGAATGTCGGAGAGGTATCTCTGGGCCCTCTCAGTAATGCACATCACTTAAGCCTTGCAAGCATTGCAACTAATGAGTTAGTTTTGGGATGATGTATTACGGAACGAGTAAAGAGACTTGTCGGTAATGAGATTGAACTAGGTATTGGATACCGACAATCGAATCTCGGGCAAGTAACATACCGATGACAAAGGGAACAACGTATGTTGTTATGCGGTCTGACCGATAAAAGATCTTCGTAGAATATGTAGGAACCAATATGAGCATCCAGGTTCCGATATTGGTTATTGACCGGAGAAGTGTCTCGGTCATGTCTACATTGTTCTCGAACCCATAGGGTCCGCACGCTTAAGGTTTCGATGACAGTTATGTTATGAGTTTATACGTTTTGATGTATCGAAGGTTGTTCGGAGTCCCGGATGAGATTACGGACATGACGAGGAGTCTCGAAATGGTCCAGACATAAAGATTGATATATTGGAAGCCTATGTTTGGATATCAGAAGTGTTCCGGGTGAAATCGGGATTTTACCGGAGTACCGGGAGGTTACCGGAACCCCCCGGGAGCTATATGGGCCTTAGTGGGCCTTAGTGGAAGAAGAGGAGAGGCGGCCAGGGCTGGGCCGCGCGCCCCTCCCCCTAGTCCGAATAGGACAAGGAGAGAGGGATTCGGCGCCCCCCTCCTTCTCTCTCCCTCTTTTCCCACCTCGCGAATCCTATTCCAACTAGGATTGGGGGAGAAGTCCTACTCCCGGAGGGAGTAGGACTCCTCTTGGCGCGCCCTATGATGGCCGGCCGGCCTCCCCCTCTTGAACCTTTATATACGGAGGCAGGGGCACCCCAGAGACACACAAGTTGATCCACGTGATCATATTCTTAGCCGTGTGCGGTGCCCCCTTCCACCATAGTCCTCGATAACATTGTAGCGGTGCTTAAGCGAAGCCCTGCGACAGTAGTACATCAAGATCGTCACCACGCCGTCGTGCTGACGGAACTCTTCCCTAACACTTTGCTGGATCGGAGTCCGAGGATTGTCATCGAGCTAAACATGTGCTAGAACTCGGAGGTGCCGTAGTTTCGGAGCTTGATCGGTCGGGCTGTGAAGATGTATGACTACATCAACCGCGTTGTCATAACGCTTCCGCTATCGGTCTACAAGGGTACGTAGACAACACTCTCCCCTCTTGTTGCTATGCATCACCATGATCTTGCGTGTGCGTAGGAAATTTTCGAAATTACTACGTTCTCCAACAGTGGCATCCGAGCCTAGGTTTTATGTGTTGATGTTATATGCACGAGTAGAACACAAGTGAGTTGTGGGCGATATAAGTCATACTGCTTACCGGCATGTCATACTTTGGTTCGGCGGTATTGTTGGACGAAGCGGCCCGGACCGACATTACGCGTACGCTTATGCGAGACTGGTTCTCCCAACGTGCTTTGCACATAGGTGGCTTGCGGGTGACAGTTTCTCCAACTTTAGTTGAACCGAGTGTGGCTACTCCCGGTCCTTGCGAAGGTTAAAATAGCACCAACTTGACAAACTATCGTTGTGGTTTTGATGCGTAGGTAAGATTGGTTCTTGCTTAAGCCCGTAGCAGCCACGTAAAACTTGCAACAACAAAGTAGAGGACGTCTAACTTGTTTTTGCAGGGCATGTTGTGATGTGATATGGTCAAGACATGATTCTAAATTTTATTGTATGAGATGATCATGTTTTGTAACCGAGTTATCGGCAACTGGCAGGAGCCATATGGTTGTCGCTTTATTGTATGCAATGCAATCACGCTGTAATGCTTTACTTTATCACTAAGCGGTAGCGATAGTCATGGAAGCATAAGATTGGCGAGACGACAACGATGCTACGATGGAGATCAAGGTGTCGCGCCGGTGACGATGGTGATCATGACAGTGCTTCGGAGATGGAGATCACAGGCACAAGATGATGATGGCCATATCATATCACTTATATTGATTGCATGTGATGTTTATCTTTTATGCATCTTATCTTGCTTTGATTGACGGTAGCATTATAAGATGATCTCTCACTAAAATTATCAAGATAAAAGTGTTCTCCCTGAGTATGCACCGTTGCCAAAGTTCGTCGTGCCCAGACACCACATGATGATCGGGTGTGATAAGCTCTACGTCCATCTACAACGGGTGCAAGCCAGTTTTGCACACGCAGAATACTCAGGTTAAACTTGACGAGCCCAGCATATGCAGATATGGCCTCGGAACACTGAGATCAAAAGATCGAGTGTGAATCATATAGTAGATATGATCAACATAGCGATGTTCACCATTGAAAGCTACTCCATTTCACGTTATGATCGGTTATGGTTTAATTGATTTGGATCACGTGATCACTTAGAGGATTAGAGGGATGTCTATCTAAGTGGGCGTTCTTTAAGTAATTTGATTAATTGAACTTAAATTTATCATGAACTTAGTACCTGATAGTATCTTGCTTATGTATGTTTGATTGTAGATAGATTTCCCGTGCTGTTGTTCCGTTGAATTTTAATGCGTTCCTTGAGAAAGCAAAGTTGAAAGATGATGGTAGCAATTACACGGACTGGGTCCGTAACTTGAGGATTATCCTCACTGCCGCACAGAAGAATTACGTCCTGGAAGCACCGCTGGGTGCCAGGCCTGCTGCTGGAGCAACACCAGATGTTATGAACGTCTGGCAGAGCAAAGCTGATGACTACTCGATAGTTCAGTGTGCCATGCTTTACGGCTTAGAATCGGGACTTCAACGACGTTTTGAACGTCATGGAGCATATGAGATGTTCCAGGAGTTGAAGTTAATATTTCAAGCAAATGCCCGAATTGAGAGATATGAAGTCTCCAATAAGTTCTATAGCTGCAAGATGGAGGAGAACAGTTCTGTCAGTGAGCATATACTCAAAATGTCTGGGTATAATAATCACTCGATTCAGATGGGAGTTAATCTTCCAGATGATTGCGTCATTGACAGAATTCTCCAATCACTGCCACCAAGCTACAAGAGCTTCGTGATGAACTATAATATGCAAGGGATGAATAAGACTATTCCCGAGCTCTTCGCAATGCTGAAAGCTGCGGAGGTAGAAATCAAAAAGGAGCATCAAGTGTTGATGGTCAACAAGACCACTAGTTTCAAGAAAAAGGGCAAAGGGAAGAAGAAGGGGAACTTCAAGAAGAACAGCAAGCAAGTTGCTGCTCAAGAGAAGAAACCCAAGTCTGGACCTAAGCCTGAAACTGAGTGCTTCTACTGCAAGCAGACTGGTCACTAGAAGCGGAACTGCCCCAAATATTTGGCGGATAAGAAGGATGGCAAGGTGAACAAAGGTATATGTGATATACATGTTATTGATGTGTACCTTACTAGAGCTCGCAGTAGCACCTGGGTATTTGATACTGGTTCTGTTGCTAATATTTGCAACTCGAAACAGGGACTACGGATTAAGCGAACACTGGCAAAGGACGAGGTGACGATGCGCGTGGGAAATGGTTCCAAAGTCGATGTGATCGCGGTCGGCACGCTACCTCTACATCTACCTTCGGGATTAGTATTAGACCTAAATAATTGTTATTTGGTGCCAGCGTTGAGCATGAACATTATATCTGGATCTTGTTTAATGCGAGATGGTTATTCATTTAAATCAGAGAATAATGGTTGTTCTATTTATATGAGTAATATCTTTTACGGTCATGCACCTTTGAAGAGTGGTCTATTTTTGATGAATCTCGATAGTAGTAACACACATATTCATAATGTTGAAGCCAAAAGATGCAGAGTTGATAATGATAGTGCAACTTATTTGTGGCACTGCCGTTTAGGTCATATCGGTATAAAGCGCATGAAGAAACTCCATACTGATGGACTTTTGGAACCACTTGATTATGAATCACTTGGTACTTGAGAACCGTGCCTCATGGGCAAGATGACTAAAACACCGTTCTCCGGTACTATGGAGAGAGCAACAGATTTGTTGGAAATCATACATACAGATGTATGTGGTCTGATGAATATTGAGGCTCGTGGCGGATATCGTTATTTTCTCACCTTCACAGATGACTGAAGTAGATATGGGTATATCTACTTAATGAAACATAAGTCTGAAACATTTGAAAAGTTCAAAGAATTTCAGAGTGAAGTTAAAAATCATCGTAACAAGAAAATAAAGTTTCCACGATCTGATCGTGGAGGAGAATATTTGAGTTATGAGTTTGCTATACATTTGAAACAACGCGGAATAGTTTCGCAACTCACGCCACCCGGAACACCACAGTGTAATGGTGTGTCCGAACGTCGTAATCGTACTTTACTAGATATGGTGCGATCTATGATGTCTCTTACTGATTTACCGCTATCGTTTTGGGGTTATGCTTTAGAGACGGCCGCATTCACGTTAAATAGGGCACCATCAAAATCCATCGAGATGACACCTTATGAACTATGGTTTGGCAAGAAACCAAAGTTGTCGTTTCTTAAAGTTTGGGCCTGCGATGCTTATGTGAAAAAGCTTCAACCTGATAAGCTCGAACCCAAATTGGAGAAATGTGTCTTCATAGGATACCCAAAGGAGACTGTTGGGTACACCTTCTATCACAGATCCGAAGGCAAGACATTCGTTGCTAAGAATGGATCCTTTCTAGAGAAGGAGTTTCTCTCGAAAGAAGTGAGTGGGAGGAAAGTAGAACTTGACGAGGTAACTGTACCTGCTCCCTTATTGGAAAGTAGTACATCACAGAAACCTATTTCTGTGGCACCTACACCAATTAGTGAGGAAGCTGATGATAATGATCATGAAACTTCAGGACAAGATACTACTGAACCTCGTAGATCAACCAGAGTGAGATCCGCGCTAGAGTGGTACGGTAATCCTGTTCTGGAAATCATGCTACTAGATCATGATGAACCTACGAACTATGAAGAAGCGATGGTGAGCCCAGATTCCGCAAAATGGCTTGAAGCCATGAAATCTGAGATGGTATCCATGTATGAGAACAAAGTATGGACTTTGGTTGACTTGCCCGTTGATCGGCAAGCAATTGAGAATAAATGGATGTTTAAGAAGAAGACTGACGCTGACGGTAATGTTATTGTCTACAAAGCTCGACTTGTCGCAAAAGGTTTTCGACAAGTTCAAGGGGTTGACTACGATGAGACCTTCTCACCTGTAGCGCTGCTTAAGTCTGTCCGAATCATGTTAGCAATTGCCGCATTTTATGATTATGAAATTTGGCAGATGGATGTCAAGACTGCATTCCTGAATGGATTTCTGGAAGAAGAGTTGTATATGATGCAACCGGAAGGTTTTGTCGATCCAAAGGGAGCTAACAAAGTGTGCAAGCTCCAGCGATCCATTTATGGACAGGTGCAAGCCTCTCGGAGTTGGAATAAACGCTTTGATAGTGTGATCAAAGCATTTGGTTTTATACAGACTTTCGGAGAAGCCTGTATTTACAAGAAAGTGAGTGGGAGCTCTGTAGCATTTCTGATATTATATGTGGATGACATATTACTGATTGGAAATGATATAGAATTTCTGGATAGCATAAAGGGATACTTGAATAAGAGTTTTTCAATGAAAGACCTCGGTGAAGCTGCTTACATATTAGGCATAAAGATCTATAGAGATAGATCAAGACACTTAATTGGACTTTCACAAAGCACATACCTTGACAAGATTTTGAAGAAGTTCAAAATGGATCAAGAAAGAAAGGGTTCTTGCCTGTGTTACAAGGTGTGAAGTTGAGTCAGACTCAATGCCCGACCACTGCAGAAGATAGAGAGAAAATGAAAGATGTTCCCTATGCTTCAGCCATAGGCTCTATCATGTATGCAATGCTGTGTACCAGACCTGATGTGTGCCTGGCTATAAGTTTAGCAGGGAGGTACCAAAGTAATTCAGGAGTGGATCACTGGACAACGGCCAAGAACATCCTGAAATACCTGAAAAGGACTAAGGATATGTTTCTCGTATATGGAGGTGACAAAGAGCTCATCGTAAACGGTTACGTTGATGCAAGCTTTGACACTGATCCGGACGATTCTACATCGCAAACCGGATACGTGTTTACATTAAACGGTGGAGCTGTCAGTTAGTGCAGTTCTAAACAAAGCGTCATGGCGGGATCTACATGTGAAGTGGAGTACATAGCTGCTTTGGAAGCAGCAAACGAAGGAGTCTGGATGAAGGAGTTCATATCTGATCTAGGTGTCATACCTAGTGCATCGGGTCCAATGAAAATCTTTTGTGACAATACTGGTGCAATTGCCTTGGCGAAGGAATCCAGATTTCACAAAAGAACCAAGCACATCAAAAGACGCTTCAATTCCATCCGGGATCTAGTCCATGTGGGAGACATAGAGATTTGCAAGATACATACGGAGCTGAATGTAGCAGACCCGTTGACTAAGCCTCTTCCACGAGCAAAACATGATCAGCACCAAAGCTCCGTGGGTGTTAAAATCATTACTGTGTAATCTAGATTATTGACTCTAGTGCAAGTGGGAGACTGAAGGAAATATGCCCT
Source organism: Triticum monococcum (assembly GCA_034509565.1). Taxonomy (NCBI): domain Eukaryota; kingdom Viridiplantae; phylum Streptophyta; class Magnoliopsida; order Poales; family Poaceae; genus Triticum; species Triticum monococcum. The sequence continues at coordinate 394,470,940 of CM067845.1, read as the reverse complement.
AGAGGCAATAATAAAGTTATTATTTATTTCCTTATATCATGATAAAAGTTTATTATTCATGCTAGAATTGTATTAACCGGAAACATAATACATGTGTGAATACATAGACAAACAGAGTGTCACTAGTATGCCTCTACTTGACTAGCTCGTTAATCAAAGATGGTTATGTTTCCTAACCATGGACAAAGAGCTGTCATTTGATTAAACAGGATCACATGATTAGTTGAATGATCTGATTGACATGACCTATTCCATTAGCTTAGCATCCGATCGTTTAGTATGTTGCTATTGCTTTCTTCATGACTTATACATGTTCCTATGACTATGAGATTATGCAACTCCCGTTTGCCGGAGGAACACTTTGTGTGCTACCAAATGTCACAATGTAACTGGGTGATTATAAAGGAGCTCTACAGGTGTCTCCAAAGGTACATGTTGGGTTGGCGTATTTCGAGATTAGGATTTGTCACTCCGAATGTCGGAGAGGTATCTCTGGGCCCTCTCGGTAATGCACATCACTTAAGCCTTGCAAGCATTGCAACTAATGAGTTAGTTGCAGAATGATGTATTACGAAACGAGTAAAGAGACTTGCCGGTAACGAGATTGAACTAGGTATTGGATACCGACGATCGAATCTCGGGCAAGAAACATACCGATGACAAAGGGAACAACGTATGTTGTTATGCGGTCTGACCGATAAAGATCTTCGTAGAATATGTAGGAGCCAATATGGGCATCCAGGTCCCGCTATTGGTTATTGATCGGAGACGTGTCTCGGTCATGTCTACATTGTTCTCGAACCCGTAGGGTCTGCACGCTTAAGGTTTCGATGACAGTTATATTATGAGTTTATACGTTTTGATGTACCGAAGGTTGTTCGGAGTCCCGGATGTGATCACGGACATGACGAGGAGTCTCGAAATGGTCGAGACATAAAGATTGATATATTGGAAGCCTATGTTTGGATATCGGAAGTGTTCCGGGTGAAATCGGGATTTTACCGGAGTACCGGAGGTTACCGGAACCCCCCGGGAGCTATATGGGCCTTAGTGGGCCTTAGTGGAAGAAGAGGAGAGGCGGCCAGGGCTGGGCCGCGCGCCCCTCCCCCCTAGTCCGAATAGGACAAGGAGAGAGGGGGCCGGCGCCCCCTCCTTTTCTCTCCCTCTTTTCCCACCTTGCGAATCCTATTCCAACTAGGATTGGGGGAGAAGTCCTACTCCCGGAGGGAGTAGGACTCCTCCTGGCGCGCCCTATGATGGCCGGCCGGCCTCCCCCTCTTGAACCTTTATATACGGAGGCAGGGGCACCCCAGAGACACACAAGTTGATCCACGTGATCATATTCTTAGCCGTGTGCGGTGCCCCCTTCCACCATAGTCCTCGATAATATTGTAGTGGTGCTTAAGCGAAGCCCTGCGACAGTAGTACATCAAGATCGTCACCACGCCGTCGTGCTGACGGAACTCTTCCCCGACACTTTGTTGGATCGGAGTCCGGGGATCGTCATCGAGCTGAACATGTGCTAGAACTCGGAGGTGCCGTAGTTTCGGTGCTTGATCGGTCGGGCCGTGAAGACGTACGACTACATCAACCGCGTTGTCATAACGCTTCCGCTATCGGTCTACGAGGGTACGTAGACAACACTCTCCCCTCTCGTTGCTATGCATCACCATGATCTTGCGTGTGCGTAGGAAATTTTTGAAATTACTACATTCTCCAACATCTCTCGCTCCCTCTCCATCGCCACTGCACGCTATAGACGCGGCCTTTGTGCTCCCCTCGCCTCCCTGACATGTCCACGAGCATCGCCACGCCTCCATCGTCCTCTCTGTCCAGCCACACCTTGCCGGAGGCCTTGCATCGACGCCATCTTCATCGTCTTCGTCGCCGGCCACCGGAGATGCCTCTCGCCGCCCCGCTCGCTCTGGTGCTTCCCCGAGCACGCCGAGGCCACCTCTGCACTCGCCATGAGCTCCTCTACCGACCCCCCCTACTCCCATGTCCATTAGCTCATCATAGCCCACATTTCCGTCGAGACCGAGACCTCACCAGCGTCGGCCTTGTCGCTGTCGTTGTTTTGGTTCACCTCCGTCCAAACCGAGCGTGTCACTGCACTCAGTGCACCCCCAGGAGTCTGTAGCACACACCAGCTCCTCCTCCCATGCACCCTAGCGAAGAACTTGAGCACGGCCAAACTCCGGCCACCGCCCGGCTCGACGCCGTCCTCGTTCCTGGCCACCCCAGCACCAACCAACGCCACCGTTGGATGCGCCACACCGCCAGCTACCCGTAGCACCCACCCGCGCATCGAACCATAGCCGGAGCAGCGTTTCCGATGCTCTCCACCGTCTCGGCCTCGCCGGCGACTCAATGCTGGCAGGTTGACCCCGTCTGACCAGGGGTTTGACCTCTCTCTCACTGACATGCGGGCCCCGCCTGGCTAACTAAGTTAGTTAGCGATAATCCAATTTAGGTTAGATAGGTTAGTCGTTGACATGTGGGCCCTGGCCCCTGTTAATTAGCTAAGTGTTCAATTAACTTAATTTTAAACCCACAGTCACTGACGTGTGGGTCCAGGGACTAATTAGCCTAGATTAACTGATAGCTAGTGCTAGTTAACCCTGTTAGTTGACTAAGTCACTGACCAGTGGACCCCACTGGTCAGGTTTGACCTGGATGGCTCCTGTTGACCTGCTGACGTTGGCATGACCTAATGCTGACACAGTATTACATTTTCTAGATTTATTAATAACCAGGAAATTCCAAAAAATAGTATAAACTTCTAAAATTCATAGAAATTAAACCGTAACTCCAAATGAAATAAATTATATATGAAAAATGATCAGAAAAATATGAAGAATCTGTTTATGCCATGATAATGCATGTTTGAACAAGTTAACCTCACTGAATAGGACAAAATATGATTAGGGCAAATTATGAAATAACATTTGGAGTTGGAATTTGATCTTGTTTAAGTTCCACTTCAATTAAATTGGCTAGATATTGCATTAGGTCAATTCAGTACCTTAATATGTCATATCATTCATTCGCTTGTGCATTGCATTAATTGAATGTTGTTTATGTTCCCTTGCCGGTAATTGTCCCCTCTCAGTAGACATGTTTCGGCGATATGATCGATGACACCGATGAAGAGCTATACTATCTTCAGAAGTGCCAGGCAAGCAAAACCCCCTTGCTCATTCCGATACAATCCCACTCTCTCGCTCCTGCTCTCTTTTACTGCATTAGGACAACAACGATTCATTTGTTACTTGCTGCGGTAGTTGAACCCCTTATCCTCTGCATGACCTATCATTGCCACAGTAAATAGATGAAACCCACTAGCATGAGTAGGAGTTGTTTGAGCCCTGATGTGCCTACTCATTCATGCTTGTTTGTCATGCCTGCTATTGCATAGAATTGTGTCAGGTCTGATTCATCGGGGATGAATCGAAGGTGTGTGAACATGTCCTACTGTTGAGAGCTAAGTGTGTGAACATGATTTGGTAAAGGTATCGATGAGAGGCCATGTAGGAGTACATGGTGGGTTGTTTCATTGAAGCCGTACTTAGGAACCGAGTTCTGTGTTTGTGATCCATGAAACAACTACTACCACACATTGGGCCCTGAAATATGACCCCGCTCGACTTACTGACCCCTCGTCCTCTGTCTAGGAGTTGCAACTAGTTTCTGGTGTTTATAGGATATGTGTTGGCGGGCGTGCATAGCGCTGACCCTAGGGGTGGGCTATGATGCGGTAGATACACAGTGGCACGGTGTACCGGGCGCCCGTTTGGTATCTCGGGAACCCTGTAGCCATTGTTTGGGGCTGTGAGCGAAACTCTGGCTGGATCCCCTCGCGGATGGAACCCGAATAGGCGATAAACCTGGACTAGAGACTTGTGCGGTTAGTCAGGTCGTGTTCTACACCCACGTCGGCTTTCGCTTGAAGTCTGCCGAGCACATGTCGTGTGCAAACGCTAAGTGGTGGAAACATGTGTGACGAAGTACACCCCTGTAGGGTTATAAATGATCTATTCGAATAGCCGTGTCCGTGGTAAAGGACTTATGGGTTGCCTATAACAGTTCATAGATAACTTGAAGTGGATACTCTAAAATGTGCAAGATAAGCGTGAGTGCTATGGATGGCGTTCTTGTAGGGAGATGGGAGCGGATCCATAGTGGTGTATTGATATGGCGAATATGTGGACTCGTGTGCGCCACCTCAAAAGAGTTGCTTGCAGTCGTAGTTCAGGTTAGCCACTAAGTCAAAGCTGGCTTGCTGCAGTTAAAACCCCACTACCCCTTTGTTGATACCGATGCATATGTAGTTAGTTCTGATGTAAGTCTTGCTGGATACATTTGTAGTCACATTTGCTTAATTTATGTTTTGCAGAGAGACTTCAGTCTCGCTAGTAGTTCCACGTGGACTTCGACTTTTAGCTTGATACCTCAGCTACGATCTTGTGCCCTCGGCAGGATCTGGTAGATAGTCAGGCTTCTTAGCCTTTTTCATTTGTAGATGTCTGTACTCAGACATGTTAAGCTTCCAGATGTGCTTGGTTTGTATGCTATGATTGTTGGGTCATGAGACCCATGTTTGTAATATCTCGCTCCTCGGAGCCAAATGAATAATACTTGAGTCATAGAGTTATGTTGTGATGCCATGTTGTATTTACCCATATCGAGCATATTGTGTGTATGATTGAAATGCTTGGTATGTGTGGGATTCGACAATCTAGTTGTTTATCCTTGGCAGCCTCTCTTATGGGGAAATGTAGTCTAGTGCTTCCATGAGCCATAGTAGTCCGCTACAGCCCGGTTCACGGGAGTCCTGCTAGCCCAGCACTACTGCTCAGGACACTTGACTGGCCGGCATGTGTTTCACTTCGTTCCTGTGTCTGTCCCTTCGGGGAAATGTCACGCGGTGACATCCGGAGTCCTGCCTAGCCTGCTACAGCCCGGGTTCCCGGAGTCCTGTTAGCCCAGTGCTACAGCCCGGATTCACACGCTGCTGACCGACATGCTCGATGTGATTCATGTATGCCCGTCCCCATAGGTTGGTGCCGCTTTGGGTTCACGACTAGCCATGTCGGCCCGGGTTCTCTGTCATACGGGTGCTAGCAACACTATCATATACCTGAGCCAAAAGGCGCAAACGGTCCTGGGCCATGGTAAGGCGACACCCGTGGGAATACCGTGCGTGAGGCCGCAAAGTGATAAGAGGTGTTACCGGCTAGATCGGTGTGACTTGGAATCGGGGTCCTGACAGCGTTGGTATCAGAGCCTGACTGCCTGTAGGATTACCAAGCCAAACTGGTCGAAGTCGAGTCTAGAAATACTTTAGTTATGTAAGGGAATTGATTTTGGAAGGGAACGTAAGGCTCTTTTTACTCCTTTACCCTATGCCCTTCTGATCCGAGTCAACCTCTTCTTTTATACGGGGTTTAAGAACTAGGTCTTCTCATCTATCTATCAGGATGACGAGTTACTATGATAGAGACTTATAGGATTGATGGATTTAAGCCCCAGTTCATTTTCTACTACTTCTGTGTGTTCATAGTTGGTCTCAGAACCTTGTTATTGTGCGTCTGAGTGGTCATGCCACTATTTTGCAGGATGTCTCAAATCTTTTTGAGCATTTACAGCTGTTATGCTATCCGAGTCATCCCAGGTCTCTAAATAGTCTGATGCATTTGCAAATCCTTTCTTCCCGTTTCTGATATCCTTTTGGGCCAGATTAACCACACTAATTGGTGAGTTGAGGCACTCTGTTGCCTCGACATATAGGTTGGAGCTAGTATTATGACCCTAGGTGTCTTAGAGGATCACCTAGTAATCTAGCCATGTTTTGTGTTCCCGGTGTGATGATTCTGGCCACCATTCTCGAAAGCATTCTGTGATGCCATTTAGTAGTAGGTATTCTATCCCTGGGTTCTTGAACCCGAGATTCACCCTACTTACCTCCTGTTGATAGTGTTTGTTCGTTCCTTTAGGATATTAGTGACCTTTGCGATAGTCCTCGAGGTCTGTGGTACTTTCCTCTTCCAAATACCATGAACTACTTATGGCAGAAGTTCCTCGTTGAAGTGAAAGATCACAACCAGAGTGCTCTCAATGAGTTCTCGATTCTATGTTGTGACTGCCAGTTCTACCTTTCGGCATGGGTTATTCGGAAAAAATGTTGAGCTTTGCTCGACATACTAATCTATGCATCCACAACTCAGAAAGTGATATGTTCCTTTGGGTTGTCCCTTTTTAGTTGTATTCTGACCCTTTGGTATGGGTTGATAGTCAGGAGTAGTTGTGCATTCGTGTCATCGATGCCTTTTACTCTTATGGTCCGCCAAGCCATTCTACTCCAGAATGACTAGGAGAAACAAACTCCAGTACCTCGTCCATTTCTGGGATTGGGTCAAAGTAGTTGTATTCCGTAGACAAATGCCAATCCAGCTTTTGTTTTGTTCTACCTTGGAGTGTTACCATCTTTATGTCAAGAATTTCATGAGAATTGCACCACCTCTTATGGATTCTTGCCGCAGTGATACTTAGCACCATCATCATTCATTTCTCGGTCCTTGTGTTGTTGTAACCAGAATGCCGACAAGTGATTGTGATGTGTGAAATAATACTCCTAGCAACCAGTTGCTTGGTAGTAAATGGACAATATTCTCATTCCTAGCGTGTTGGTTATCGAATCATCATTTCTAAGATAGATTGTGCTACCTAGTCCTTATTTCTGGAGCACTTTTAGATCAAGGAGTCAGGATTGTGCCAATCCTTGCTTATTTGATCATATCGTCTTGCCTGAGAAGCAAGATTGTTCTCGAGCTTACTAACATATCGGTGGTTCGTGATTTTTTGATTATCTTCTCAGAAGTATCACCAGGTTGTCCCCTGACTGTTATGTTGAGCTCGTGATCAAGTTGGTTTCTTATAAATCACCCCTTCTCCAAGGATCTGTGTTGGATACCCTGAACTGGTTGGTTAAGCTAAACAACGACTTGGAGAGTTGGAAGATGAAAGCTTGTCCGACTTAGTTCATCTCTAAGGGACATCCTTTGTGTGTGTGTGTGTGTGTGTGTGTTGAAGAAAGATGATATCTTCGTTGATTGATCCTCGTGATCAGTTGTCGGTGATATTGTCTTATCCAATCCTTGATTTGAGTATGGGCTATCATCAAATCAAGCCAGAACCAATGATGTTCGTAATGTTGTCTTACTCGTGGTTGATCCCTTGAGTATACACCATTACATCTTTTGGTCTAACCAATGCTATCGCCGTGTTCACATGATGGTGGAAGTCCAGTGATATGGAAATTCCGATGAGTTGCTATTGAGTCCATCAGCAGCATCTTGTCTCCTCCTTGATTCATGTTGAACATCAAGTTAGTGTTGGAAACTTTTGTAAGCATTATCTTCATGTCCTGTTTATGAAATATACGTTTGGATGAAAGAAGTGGCTTCCTATAATTCACGTGCATTCGATGTAAGTTGCCACCGTGGATTCGAGAAAGCTTGTTTTGCTTCCTCTGGAGTCATCCCAAGTCAGTCATGCACGTGCGAAGTATACTATGGCTTGAGAGATTAGCTACCTCCATCCCATCGGTATTTCCTAGCACACCAAGCCACTAATTGATTTGTTCAAGGAAAAGAAGTTCTTAAGTGCTAATCCTTAAGGACCCAAAGGTACATGCGCAGGACTTCCCTCTGTGCAATGATGGTTCCCAATCGGAACTCGATAGTGTTTTATCGTAAGACTTCTACGTGGTCATGCTTGTCTTGGACAGCGTGTTCACGTGTGTGTAGCAGAACCAGCTCATATTTTAGAGCTTACTACCGTAGTTCATTTCCTGAGAATCTCGCAATGTCATCTTGTCGGTTTGTGTTGCAAAACTTTCTTTTCCAGGCATGCTGTCTGAAATATTCCGTTATCAACTAGATCTGAATCTTAGGCAGATATGATGGTTGGAACATTCCCAGCATTTGCATTTTTTTGCCAGCTTGCACCCACCTTTATGCCATTCTACTATGGTCTGCTTTCTTAGTAATTGGTATTCAGGGTCATCCTCAAAAGTGGGCTTACCCTGGGTCCTATCCATTTCCGATGATAAGCAAAAATCATCCATTGCGTTGTCTTCAATAAGGTAGTCCACATCATCCATTCTAGTCCGGGTAAGCCATCCCTTCGTACTCCGCCAAACGATTGTTGTGGTTTGCCTTAGGCTGGTATAAAGAGTGTCAATGATCTCTGAATCAAAAGTAATTCTTTTTGCCACTTAAGGGAATATTTATGCGAGTCACCTTCCTTAAGGTGTCTCATTGTGGTATCATGGCAACCTAACTCCTCGCTACGTTGACACCATTCACCACCCACCTAGGTGTGGGAATTCCGCTACTTATTTAAACCTTATCATATGCTCATTTCCATCATTCTTGACATGTGTATCGTGTCTCATCTCGACAGATGTCGGTATGTCTCGTTCTGTGAGTTGATCGTCGGTTGCTCGATCTTCAAGAAGATCGATTCTTCGAGAGTTTCTTTTCTTCCCGTCATCGTGTTGGATAGAGTTCTCAGAGCAAGACATCGCGGCAAAGATGGTGATCGTGTCAACGTTCCTATGAAGTGCAACTTGGATCGTGAAGACCGTGTTAGTTTGTGCCCCTCTGTCTTCTTACCTCACGTCTTGAATCTCGGGACGAGATTCTTGTTTAGTGGGGGTGAGTTGTCACAACCATAGAATTGTTTGCAATTAGTGTCGCTGTCGGCGTTCTGGGAACGGGGGTCCCCAGACTTGCCTGCCTGCGGCCTGTGGCGTGGCACAAAGGAGGCCCAGCACGGCCCATCTTCATCAACACAAGACTCAAGACCCTCGCGAGGGGCCAAGCCTCGCGAGGCGGACGACACGGAGCTTCCTCAGGCACGGCCTCGTTAGGCTGGCTCGCGAGGAGGCGGAGAGATCAAGGCGGGGTACCTCGCGAGGTGCCCGTGACGCAAGCCATGACGACTCAGGGCGCCAGGCGGGTGCCAGCCCGCACAACGTCCGCCTTTCCTCTTTGGTGCAAAGGGGGCAAGCGCAACCGCGGAGTGCCCAGGCATTAGGCAAAGGTTGCCATTTCGGTGCAATGAGACCAAGACCAGGAGGACTACGAGACGGAGGTCACCGTGGAGCCCAGGACGGCGTCATCACCAGAGCTTTGCGCAGGCGAGGACTGCTTTTGTCAGGATAGTTGATACTTGCTGTCCCCCTTCAAATTAGCCCGCCAATGTTGGCTCCCTTCCCGCTCAATATTTGGGAAGAGGACCAGGGCCTCTATAAATAGGACCAGCCACCCACATAGCGGGGGGTTTTTTTGGGGGTTCGTTCGTTCGTTCGGTTTGCAAGCAGAGAGAGAGAGAGAGAGAGAGAGAGAGAAAGGTGACTGAACTCCTCCCAGCAGTTGATCACCCCAGCCAAGAACAGACCCTCGCGAGGCTATTCTTCCTTGTATTGTTCATCATCATCATCAGCCCTAAGAGGCAATCCACCCACCACACACTGGAGTAGGGTATTACACCACAACGGTGGCCCGAACGAGTATAAACCTTGTGTCTCTTGTGCAGTTCTTTCAGTAGTCTAGATCCTTGCGAGACGAAGAGGTAGAAGGCGTAATCTCCGCGCGCACCCCAGTGTTCGAACCTTAAGGGTCTGCCGGAACCTGAAACCCGACATTTGGTGCGCCAGGTAGGGGTGCGCCGAAATTCGTCATCCACCGCCCCGTTCTCCTCCGACCATCGAATCCATGTCCGACGCTCGCCGGGCCCGCGCCGAGCGCCGGGCCGCCATCGCTTCCCGTGTCTCCCAGATGGCGCCCGTCGGCGGACGTCCATGTCGTTCCCCGTCGCCCGCCGTCAATGCCGCCACCGGCCCGGTGGGGGGCGAGCAGCAAGCGTCATGTCAGCATCCGTCCGTGCGGCAAGACGGCCGCACCGCTACTCCATCGCTCGCACCAGCTGGTTCTTCGTCCCGCGCGCTCCGCGCACCCTTGGAGGCTCGTGCTGCGCTCCTCGTGGCAAACGAGCTCCTGCGCTACCGCCCCATCGACGACGTCTACGAAGAGTGGCCAGACCTCATCGCCGAGCTTGTCCACGCCTCAGGGGGCTCTCCCGCGCCGTCCGTTCCGCTACGCCACACCCCGCCCCGCGCGGGCAATGAAGCTCCGGAGGCGTACCAGCCACCTCCCCTCCAAGAAGACGCCATGGCTCCAAGGTGCGTGGCCCCTGGGCGGAACCCGCTCCGTCAGGTGCCAGCGCAGCAAGAACGGAGCTGCCAAGAAATCCCACGCCCGCAAGGAGCTACCCGGACGCTCCCCGCTCCGGCACGCCGCGACCCTGCTCCAGCTCCGGTACGCCAAGACCCCGCGCTGCTCCTAGCTGCAGCGCGTGGGGACCCTCAAGACCAAGCTCTCCAGCAGCCGAGGCCTTTCGTGGCCACCGCAGGCTGCCGTGCCTACACCACCGAGCTGCGTAGCGTCGCGTGGCCCGGCAAGTTCAAGCCAGACCTGCCTCCTCATTACGATGGCACGACTGACCCTGCAGAGTTCCTCTAGTTCTACGAGCTGGGCATCGAAGCTGCCAGCGGGGACGAAAGGGTCATGGCGAACTGGTTCCCCATGGCGCTCAAGGAAGGAGCTCGCACCTGGCTCCTGAATCTGGCTCCAGGCACGATCTCTTCCTGGGACAGATGCGCACCCGCTTCATCGCCAACTTCCAAGGTACTCGCAACCAGCCACCCACCGTGAGCGACATGCGCCGCATCAAGCAACAACCCGGAGAGACCCTGCAAAAGTACATCCGGTGCTTCAACAGTGTGCGCCTCAAGATCCCCAAGGTGTCCGAGGAGGCCATCATCTCGGCCTTCTCCGATGGTGTGCGCAACGTCAAGATGAAGGAGGAGCTGGCGATGCATGAAGACTTATGCACCTCCCTGGAGCTGTTCAACTTGGCGACCAAGTGCGCCAGGGCTGAGGAGGGACGCCTCTCCCTACTCGAGCTGCCTGCCGCAGACCCAGAGGAGAAGAAGCCCAAGGCCAAGGACGTGAAGCGCAAGGGGGCTGCCGTGCTCGCAGCAGAACTAGACACCAAGCGGGGCAAAGATCTGCCTGAGTCCTCCAGGGGCAGCCGGTACTGTGTGTACCACGACCTCCATACCCACAACACCAACGAATGCCAAGAACTCCGCGCCGTGCGGGAAGGAAGGATCGGCTGCCGTCCCGACCGCGCCGATCGGGCTACGACCGAGGAGAGGGAAGAAACGCAGGACGCTGGGAAGACCGCGTCCCGCGCCAAGGGTGGCGCAATCAACCTCGCGAGGATCGCTGGCGAGACCTGCCTCGCAAGGGAGACTGGAGGGACCAACCTCGTGAGGATCGCCCACAAGGCAACGCAGGCCTCCCTCCACTGCCGCCATAGCCAGGGAGGAACGAGGACCGCTATCAAGACGAAGGGGCTAGGGGCTTCCAGGAGCCACGCGCAATCGCCTGCATCCTGGGCGGAGATCAAGCCCCAGCCTCCCAACGCATCTTCAAGCAGTTTGCCTGCGAGGTGAACGCAGTTCTCCCCAGGCTTGAAGCAACGCGCCCTCTCAAGTGGTCGGCATGCGCTGTCACATTCAGCTCAGCGGATCAACTCAAGTGTGCAGCCACAGCTGGCGTCCTCCCGATGCTCTGCTCCCCAGTCATCCGCAATGTACTGGTCACCAAGACCCTCATCGATGGTGCGGCAGGGCTCAACGTCCTGTCCGTGGAAACGTTCAACAATCTCCAAGTGCCCTACGACTAGCTTCAGCCAACCAAGCCCTTCTCCGGAGTCACCGACGGCTCCACGGTCCCGATTGGGCAGGTCCGCCTCCCTGTCACCTTTGGGGCACGCGGCAACTACCGCACCGAGCTCATCGACTTCGACGTCGCCCACATCCGCCTGCCGTACAACGCCATCCTCGGGTACCCAGCGCTGGCCAAGTTCATGGCCGTGACTCACCATGGCTACAACGTCCTCAAGATGCCGGGGAGTGGCGGAGTCATCACGGTGCCCTGTGAAGAGAAGGATGCAGTGTGTTCCCTGGAGCGAGCATTTCAGGCTGCATCACTGGAAGACCCGGATCGCGGAAGCAGGAGGCTTCCTGAGACCACCCCCAAGAAGAAGAAGACATCGTCTGGACCGGCCCCTCAGGAGGCAGGCCCCTCAGGGCCCGCATCTGCCCAGGGGGAACCGCCTTCCATTGCATAGGAAAGCGCACCCGGCGCCCTCCTCAGGCAGGGCTCGGGGGCTCTCCCCTAGAGGGCCACCGACCTGGCCAGGGTCACGAGGGAGGCGCTTGGGCACCACGTGGAGGCGTGTTTCGAAGCATGTTTCTATCAAGAAGGAGCAAGGCAAGGAAGGTCAGACCCGCAGGAGTTCATCGACAAGGCCATTCAAGAGCTACAGGAATCAAGGATAATGAGAGGTTGCCGCCGTCTACCGGCTGTGGCTGCCCATCCAGGCGAGGATGGTGGGCTGCGCGTCTGCGTCGACGTACCAGAGCTCAACCGAGTCGCTACGATGGAGCGCTTCTGGCCCTTGCAAGTGGGGCGCTGCGGGGGTCCGCCCCACAGCTACATTCGCATGCCTTACGGCTTGCCGAGCGCGGTTGCTACGTGCCAGTGCCTCATGAGGGGCATCATGGAGGCTCAAGAAGACAGGCGTTCCGCAGCTCTGGCGGAGATGGAGATGATTCGCGAAGAGCTACCAGTGCCTCCGGAGCCTCCCGAGGCCCCTGGGCCTGGGGGCTCATGAGGATCGGCTTCCGCAGCCTACCGAGTCTGCTGCACCAACACCCCTTCGCCGTCGACACCCTCAGGTGACATCTTACAAGTTTCATTTCTAGCTGGGAGCGCCCTCCCAGGGCTGCATCGTTCCCAGGCAGCGTGGGTCCATCCCTGCAGTATGTATCCCTTTTACTTTCATGTCGTTAGCTTGCTTTGTTGGGGGCGCCCCTCGGGCTGCATCATCCCCAAGTCGCTCGGGCCAGGCCCAGCGGCATGTATCTCCCTTGCGTTTATTTCCGGCTATGCATTCGGCCATCATGCTTGATTACTTGATGCCTGTCCACGGCACCTTTACTTCTCCATGTCGACCACTTGCACGTTAAAGGGGGGGTACCTGAGCATCGCGACTTAGGGCTCTTACTGGCTCTCCAGCCCTCACCCTCTGGCTATGTCCACGGCATCGCGACCTGGCATACCAGCGACGGCTGAGACAAGCTTGAGGGCCGGGACCCGAGGACGTAGAGTGCCGGCATCTAACCAAGTTTGCAGGAACACAACACAAGATAAGGCCTAGTGCCAGGCGCAACCCGCCTAGAGGTAGGGCCCCGTGAGTCCCGCGCTGGCTCACGGGTGCCCAGATACACCTCACCTAGCCCTACCGTGCCGGCCACGTGTTGGGGCGGGGCTGTACACGCCCCGGGGGCTCCTCACGGAGGGGAGCCCCCTCCCACGTACCAGTGGAAGCACCATGCTCCGCGCTGGCTGACGACACTGCCGAGGAGCGGCTATGCCCGTACACATGCGGAAGCACTATGCTCCGCGCTGGTGATAAACAACTGAGGGTGGCCCCCGGGCCGCATCAACCTCAGGGAGCCCAGAGCTCAGTGCCTAGCCTCATCGCAACGCCTCCCCTCAGGAGTGCCGCGCGAGGGGGCTGGGCAAGGGGGCTGCGCCCGGGTCACGCCCGGACATACGCCGCCCAGCCAGGCCCCTCAGGCCAGGTTCGCCGCGCGTCTCTCCCCGAGCGGAGCCAAGGTATGAAGGCCGTTTGAGCGTCAAGGGGGACCCCTGAGCATCGCGACTCAGGAGCCTAACTGGTCCCGTAGCCCCTCACTCCTTAGTTCCGAAAGGCTATGCTGGGTGAGGCACGCGCGGGGCCGGGCTCTACAGACGTAGAATGGTGGTCCCACTCGCATCTCACCTAATCACTCGCTGTTTGCACGTAAGGAGGACTCCTGAGCATCGCGACTTAGGAGCCTAACTGGCTCTGTAGCCCCTCACTCCGTTGGTCCCGTCCTGGTTTCCGGTCGGGGCTACTGCTGGGTGAGGTACGCGCGGAGTCGGGCTCTGCAGACGTACAACGGAAGACCCACCTACATCACACCTCCCTACCTATTGTTCGTGCGCCAAGGGGGACTCCTGAGCATCGCGACTCAGGAGCCTAACCGGCTCCGTAGCCCCTCACTCCTTTGGTCTCGTCCTGGTTTCCGGTCGGGGCTAATGCTGGGTGAGGTACGCGCGGGGCCGGGCTCTGCCGGCGTAGAACACAAGCAAGTAGGGAAGGAAAGCATAAAATTCAAGGAACTTAAAAGCAAATATTACAGTCCATACCGTCGTCTCAATACCAAACGCGAGTTTAAACGCCGCCCCGAGGCATGATGCATGATGCAGGAATTAAAAGCAGGACATGAGCAGTAGCGGAGTCACTTGGCAGCGGTGGAGCAGCGCGGGTGGCCCAGCCTCATGGAGCAGCAGGACCGGAAGCATCCTGCTTCGACTTGGTGCTGAAGGCCCGGAACTTCCCCAGCAGAGCCTCCGCGTGACCCTTCACGGCCTCGGCAGCGGCGGCAGCACCCTCGCCACTTACTGGCTCCAGCAGGCTGTCGAGGTCGGCGCTGGGGTCGCGAAGGTAGATGTGGGTGAAGACCCGCGTCAGCGCCGCAGAAGACAGGACACACGCCTCGGCCTCGGCCGTGGGGCGAAGGCCAGGGGTGACATCCTCCAGGGCACGAACTAGGAAGGGAAGCAGCTTGGCGGGGCCGTCCTCGGCGCCGGCCAGCGGGCTCTCCAGGCCACTGGCGTAGAGCATCTTCAGCGAAGCACGAGCCTTCCTCTCCATGTCTGCGAAGGCCACGCGATCTTCGGCAAGAACCTTGGCCTTGCTGTCTAGCTCGACCTTCATCGCCTCCAGCTCCTTCCCCAGCGCACCTAGGCGGTCGTGGCGCTTCTTGAGCTTGGCCTCCTGGTCCTCGATGGCCGCCTCGCGAGCCTTCATGCCTTCTTCTTGCTCCTGGCGAAGACGAACCTCCTTCGTGAGCTGGTCCCGCAGGCCTTGCAGCTCGTCCTCCAGCTCCTTGCAATGATTACGGACTTCAACCACCTCCCCCAGGGCTGCGTCACGAGCAGCCTTTGTCTCGAGGATGGCCCGACTATCCTCGTCGCAGGCCATAGAGGCTTGAACCAGCGCCACCCGGATCGAGGCGTCGAAGCGAATCCATCCTGAAGCCAGCTCCAAGCGCCCGGCCACCAGGCGAGGGTCAGCGCCAAGAAAATGCTGCTACAGCCGGTCCAGTCTAGCAATAGCACGCTCCAGGACGGCAGAAGAAGTTGGAGAAACAACAATCGGCGGAACGGAGGAAGAAGGTGGTGACGGCAAGACCACAGCATCCTGAGGCGGAGCCTGCTGCGCCCCAGCGGCTGTGGTGGCGGTAGTGGGCAAAGGCACCACAGGAGTCACTTGGGCCATGGGGGCTGAGCTCGCCCCAGCCAGCTCGACCAGGCCTCGCGAGGATGACCGGGCGGGAGAAGCCCGCGCGCCACGGTCACCCTCCTCCACAGGCGGAGGCGCTGCTGCGGATGGAGCCTTAGGAGCCCCCTTCGGCTTCTTCGCCGCGGGCGCCAGCCTATTCAAGAGATGCGAACGTCAAGCCTCGGCAGCGAAACAAGAAATAAAGGCAAGGGTCAAGCACTTATGGGTCATCGCCTGTGAGCTCGGGCAGCCTCCGGCCAAACTTGAAGCCTGACAGCCGGCTGGAAGGGTCGACCTCGGAAGCAGAAGGCGCGTCTGCAGACTGCCTTGGGGCAGGGGCAGGCCCGCGGGAGATCAGCCCGGTCCTGTCCTTCTTCGGGATCAGGGGCAAGCTCCCACCGACCTGCTCATCTCCATCCTCGTCATCATCGCTCGAAGAAAGGCGGAGACTGCGGGGCCTGCGCCGGGGGAGGGGAGCCCTCGACTCTCCATTGGTCGCCTCGGAGTCGGGCCCCTTTCCCCGCTCCTCTTCGTCCTCCTCCTTGCTGGAGTCACCGGAGGGCACGTCCACCAGTCCCTCGGAAGCCGCCACGGGCACGAGCCCGTCCCCGTTAAAAATGGGCATGGACTTCACCACCTGCTCCCAGTCATCGTGAAGGAACAAGGGCTTGGGAGCGCCCTCCAACCTTTCCACCTCGCCCCTGACCAGAGATTGGAGGACCGCGGCCAAATCTTCGTCGCTCAAGGCCGCGGGGCTCGGATGGGGCCTCCACATCGGGGGTGAGTACCGCTGGAGTGGAGCCAGCTGGTGCTCCAGGAACTCCCTCAGCAGCAACGCACCGGTCAACTTCACCGCCGCCGTGCTGGCCGGCCTCAGGTCCGCGTCCATCTTCTCCAGCACCAGTTTCGCGCGGGGGTCCGTGAGCTCCGCTCAGCCCCAGTCGCCGGAGCTCACGGGCGGCTCTGCGGGCAAGATCAGCCTAGGATGGACGCGCCCGGCATCTACCAAGACCCACTTGCTCCTGAAGCCCTCAATCCTCTTCCCGAGATTCGAGATGGCAATGGTGCCACCGTACGCGACAAAGCCCGCGCACGCGGAAGGAGAACCACGAGAGACCCGGAGGGAGAAGTAGTGGCGCAACAAGGCCACTGAAGGCTGCACCCCTACGTGGGCCTCGCAGTAGTAAGCGAAGATCGCCAGAAGAAGAACGGAGTTGGGGTGGAGATGCAGAGCCTGCAAGTTGTAATGGCGGAGGACAGAGAAGAAGAACTCGGAGAAGGGAGGCACCTGGCCCGCAGCAATGGAGCTTACAAAGAGAGGATAAAAGGTGCTCCCTCGGCCCTCTGGGGTGGCGGAGCCGGCCTTGAACACCTTCGCCCCATTGATGCCCTGCGCCGCCGCCATCTGGCGCAGCCGGGCAAGGCCAGCCTTGGACACATTCGGCAAGTCCAGAGCAGGTGAGTACCAAGCTTCGGCCGGAGGCTGACGGGGCGCCATGGCTTCCTAGGTCACGCAGCCGGAGTAGATCTGGAAGTCTGGAGGAAGAAAGGGGAGGCGCAAGAAAGGGGATCTGAGCAGCAACCGAAGAAAGAAAAAGGCAAAGTCTGGGCAGATGCCACTCCTTTATCAACCTGTGCGGTTGCTGGAGCACTGGTGTCCAATCAACCGCCACGCGGCGCCCAAGGCCACAGGCTGTTAGGGCCCGCGACACTTCGCCCTTGCCCTTTCGCCTCTCGACACGGCCAAGTCCGAGCGCGCCTTGGGCCCGGGGGCTACTGTCGGCATTCTGGGAACGGGGGTCCCCAGACTTGCCTGCCTGCGGCCTGCGGCGTGGCACAAAGGAGGCCCAGCACGACTGATCTTCATCAACACAAGACTCAAGACCCTCGCGAGGGGCCAAGCCTCGCGAGGCAGACGACACGGAGCTTCCTCAGGCACGGCCTCATCAGGCTGGCTCGCGAGGAGGCGGAGAGATCAAGGCGGGGTACCTCGCGAGGTGCCCGTGACGCAAGCCATGACGACTCAGGGCGCCAGGCGGGTGCCAGCCCGCACAACGTCCGCCTTTCCTCTTTGGTGCAAAGGGGGCAAGCGCAACCGCAGAGTGCCGAGGCATCAGGCAAAGGTTGCCATTTCGGTGCAATGAGACCAAGACCAAGAGGACTACGAGACGGAGGTCACCGTTGAGCCCAGGATGGCGTCATCACCAGAGCTTTGCGCAGGCGAGGACTACTTTTGTCAGGATAGTTGATACTTGATGTCCCCCTTCAAATTAGCCCGCCATTGTTGGCTCCCTTCCCGCTCAATATTTGGGAAGAGGACCAGGGCCTCTATAAATAGGACCAGCCACCCACATAGCGGGGTTTTTTTGGGGGGTTCGTTCGTTCGGTTTGCAAGCAGAGAGAGAGAGAGAGAGAGAGAGAGAGAGAAAGGTGACTGAACTCCTCCCAGCAGTTCATCACCCCAGCCAAAAACAGACCCTCGCGAGGCTGTTCTTCCTTGTATTGTTCATCATCATCAGCCCTAAGAGGCAATCCACCCACCACACACTGGAGTAGGGTATTACACCACAACGGTGGCCCGAACCAGTATAAACCTTGTGTCTCTTGTGCAGTTCTTTCAGTAGTCTAGATCCTTGCGAGACGGAGAGGTAGAAGGCGTAATCTCCGCGCGCACCCCAGTGTTCGAACCTTAAGGGTCTGCCGGAACCCGAAATCCGACAGGCACAAGCATCCATGCATCTTGTCTAAATTACTTCTTTAATTTGAAATGGGGGATAATAAACCATACCAGCAAATAAAATTCAACCAGGTTCAAACTTAAATCTTTTCAATGATCCCAAAATGCCCTTTAGAAATGTTCATCATTTTTGAATTGGTCCAGCACCTCTGAAAAAATGATGCACATATTTCTAGGCCATCTTGGATTTTTCAATTAAATCATATGCTATTTGCAATTGGGCATTTAAATGCTATATAATATTTTGAATGCTCAATTAATTCTGAACTTAAGTGAGGGCTGTTGGAAACATTCCAACCAGAGCCCAGAATTATTTCCAGGATTTTTGGAAATGTTCTGGTATTTTTAATAAAGCCCTGAAGTTACAGAAATAATGGAAAACAGAAATAGAGGAGAGAGAGAGAGAACCTACCTGACTTACCTGTCGCGGACCAGCTGGCCCGCCCACCTGCGCGGCCCAGCCCGCCTGGCCCCTCCCCTGTCGTCTTCCTCCTTGCCAGCAGGACGGGCGCATGCCCGACGCCCGTGCACTGCCGTGCGCCACCTCCTGCTTGACGCCGAGCGCCTGGACGCCTCTGGCGTTGCCACATAGACCCACTCGACCCCTTGACCGCTCCTCTCTCTTCCTACCTCGCCTCTCTCGCTCCCTCTCCCGAAGTCGAGCGGAGCTTGTCGCTGCCGTACGCCATAGACGCGGCATCCGTGCTCCCCTTCCCTCCCGATGTGTCCACGAGCATCGCCACGCCTCCCTCATCCTCTCCGTCCAGCCACGCCTCGCTGGAGGCCTTGCATCGACGCCATATTCATCGTCTTCGTCGCTGGCCACCGGAGATGCCTCTCGCCGCCCCGCTCGCTCCGGTGCTTCCCCGAGCACACCGAGGCCACCTCTGCACTCGTCGCGAGCTCCTCTACTGACCCCCCCTTACTCCCATGTCCATTAGCTCATCATAGCCCACATTTCCGTCGAGACCGAGACCTCACTGGCGCCGGCCTTGTCGCCGTCATCGTTTTGGTTCGCCTCCGTCCAAACCGAGCGCGTCACTGCACTTAGTGCACCCCCAGGAGTCTGTAGCACCCACAAGCTCGTCCTCCCATGCACCCTAGTGAAGAACTTAAGCATGGCCAAACTCCGGCCGTCGTCGTTCCCGGCCATCCCAGCACCAACCAACGCCACCGTTGGATGCGCCACACCGCCAGCTACCCGTAGCACCCACCCGCGCATCGAACCATAGCCGGAGCAGGGTTTCCGACGCTCTCCGCCGCCTCGGCCTCGCCGGCAGGTTTGACCCCGTCTGACCAGGGGTTTGACCTCTCTCTCTCACTGACATGCGGGTCCCGCCTGGCTAACTAAGTTAGTTAGCGATAATCCTATTTTGGTTAGATAGGTTAGTCACTGACATGTGGGCCCTGGCCCCTGTTAATTAGCTAAGTGTTAAATTAACTTAATTCTAAACCCATAGTCACGATGTGTGGGTCCAGGGACTAATTAGCCTAGATTAACTGATAGTTAGTGCTAGTTAACCCTGTCAGTTGACTGAGTCACTGACCAGTGGACCCCACTGGTCAGGTTTGACCTGGACGGCGCCTGTTGACCTGCTGACGTCGGCATGACCTAATGCTGACATAGTATTACATTTTTTGGATTTATTAATAACCAGGAAATTCCAGAAAATAGTATAAACTTCTAAAATTCATAGAAATTAAACTGTAACTCCAAATGAAATAAATTATATATGAAAAATGATCAGAAAAATATGAAGAATCTGTTTATGCCACGATCATGCATGTTTGAACAAGCTAACCTCACTGAATAGGACAAATTATGATTAGGGCAAATTATTAAATAAAATTTGGAGTTGGAATTTGATCTTGTTTAAGTTCCACTTCAATTAAATTGGCTAGATATTGCATTAGGTCAATTCAGTACCTTAATATGTCATATCATTCATTCGCTTGTGCATTGCATTAATTGAATGTTGTTTATGTTCCCTTGCTAGTAATTGTCCCCTCTCAGTAGACATGTTTCGGTTATATGATCGATGACACCGAAGAAGAGCTATACTATCTTCAGAAGTGCCAGGCAAGCAAAACCCCCATGCTCATTCCGATACAATCCCACTCTCTCGCTCCTGCTCTCTTTTACTGCATTAGGACAACAACGATTCATCCATTACTTGCTGCGGTAGTTGAACCCCTTATCCTCTGCATTACCTGTCATTGCCACAGTAAATAGATGAAACCCACTAGCATGAGTAGGAGTTGTTTGAGCCCTGATGTGCCTACTCATTCATGCTTGTTTGTCATGCCTGCTATTGCATAGAATTGTGTCAGGTCTGATTCATCGGGGACGAATCAGAGGTGTGTGAACATGTCCTACTATTGAGAGCTAAGTGTGTGAACATGATTTGGTAAAGGTATCGATGAGAGGCCATGTAGGAGTACATGGTGGGTTTCTTCATTGAAGCCGTCCTTAGGAACTGAGTTCTGCGTTTGTGATCCATGAAACAACTACTACCACACATTGGGCCCTGAAATATGACCCCGCTCGACTTACTGACCCCTCTCGTCCTTTGTCTAGGAGTTGTAACTAGTTTCTGGTGTTTATAGGATATGTGTTGGCGGTCGTGCATAGCGCGGACCCCAGGGGTGGGCTATGATGCGGTAGATACACCATGGCACGGTGTACTGGTCGCCAGTTTGGTGTCTCGGGAACCCTACACACATCGTTTGGGGCTGTGAGCAAAACTCCGGCCGAATCTCCTCACGGATGGAACCCGTATAGGCGATAAACCTGGACTAGAGACTTGTGCGGTTAGTCAGGTCATGGTCGACACCCATGTCGGCTTTCACTTGAAGTCTGCCGAGCACATGTCGTGTGCAGAAGCTAAGTGGTGGAAACATGTGTGACGAAGTACACCCCTGTAGGGTTATAAATGATCTATTCGAATAGTCGTGTCCGTGGTAAAGGAGTTCTGGGTTGCCTATAACAGTTCATAGATAACTTGAAGTGGATACTCTAAAATGCGCAAGATAAGCGTGAGTTCTATGGATGGCGTTCTCGTAGGGAGACGTGAGCGGATCCATAGTGGTGTATTGATATGGCGAATATGTAGACTCGTGTGCACCACCTCAAAAGAGTTGCTTGCAGTCGTAGTTCAGGTTAGCCACTGAGTCAAAGCCCTTTGTTGATACCGATGCATATGTAGTTAGTTCTGATGTAAGTCTTGCTGGGTACATTTGTACTCACGTTTGCTTAATTTATGTTTTGCAGAGAGACTGTGCGGTGCACCTAACACGGATGTCAGCAGTATAGTTTAAGTTTCCAAACCTGACCTGGTGGACAGGGGCATAGCTCTCGGTCTGCTCCAGATGGCCAAGCGAGTTGGCCCGCAGTGCGAAGCTGCCAAATACGAAGATCTGTCTGGGGAGAAAAACCTCACCCTGGATTGCATCGTTGCCGATGATCGAAGGAGCCATCAAACCTTATGGTGACGACACAGTGGAACTCTCAATGAAAGCAACAATGTCGGTGTCAAAACCGGTGGATCTCGGGTAGGGGGTCCCGAACTGTGCGTCTAAGGCGGATGGTAACAGGAGGTGGGGGACACAATGTTTACCCAGGTTCGGGCCCTCTCAATGGAGGTAATACTCTACGTCCCGCTTGATTGATCTTGATGATATGAGTATTACAAGAGTTGATCTACCACGAGATCATAGAGGCTAAACCCTAGAAGCTAGACTATGATTATGATTGTTGTTGTCCTACGGACTAAACCCTCCGGTTTATATAGACACCGGGGGGGAGTGGGGCTAGGGTTACACAGAGTCGGTTACAAGGGAGGAGATCTACATGTCTGAACTACTAAGCTTGCCTTCCACGCAAAGGACAGTCCCACCCGGACACGGGACGAAGTCTTCAATCTTGTATCTTCATAGTCCAACAGTCTGGCCAAAGTATATAGTCCGGCTATCCCAGGACCCCCTAATCCGGGACTCCCTCAGCAGTTGCATGACATTCTTTGGGCCGCCCATGACGGAAAAAACCGTGGTAGAAGCGAGGGCGAGGAAAATATTGGGGAGTTCCCGGTTATGGTGGGTGGTCGGTGGCCGAGCTATGCGCTTTCTCTCGTACGTACGCGCGTGTGTGCGAGGCGTTGCGCTCTAACTGAACCCGAGCGATTGCACTGCAGCCTACGTGTTACTGAACCCGAGCGATCGATCGATCCCTTGCTGTTCACTGAACCTGAGTGATTCCTTCGCTACTGCTGCTAACTGAAGCCGATCGAACACTGATGCATCCTTCCCTTGATGAACAGTGAGTGTTGTTGGGGGGGGAGGGTTGGATGCACAGTTCCCGATGGGGGTTGAATGAATAGGACCCTGTGGTAGTAGAGGTCATTGCCGCTGGATGAACAGGACCCCGATTGATTGAGCCAGTGGATGAATAGGACCCCGTGGAGGGGTGGATGAACATGACCCCGTGGAGGGCTGGATGAACAAGACGACCCCGTGGAGGGCTGGATGAACAAGACGACCCCGTGGAGGGCTGGTTGAACAGTAGCCGGTGGAGGGCTGGATGAACAGTAGCCCGTGGAGGGGTGATTGAATAGGACCCCGTGGAGAGGGCTGGTTGAACAGTAGGCGCGGTGGAGGAGCACGCGGTGGAGGCTGGATGAACAGGAGCCCATGGATGAACAGTTGCAGGTGGAGGCTGGAGGAGGTCGACGGTGGATGAACAGTAGCCCGTGGAGGCAGTCGACAGTGGATGAACAGTAGCTCGTGGAGGCAGTCGATGGTGGAGATGAACAGTATCCCATGGAGTCCCGTTTTGCGGTACACCACACCCCTCCCGATGAACAGGACCCCCGTTTCGACCATAGCGCTCCAACACCAGTCTGTTTCCTCCATTTTGCGGTACGCCACACACCTCCCGATCAACAGGACCCCGTTTCCATCATAGGAGGTATGTTTCCTCTGTTTTGCGGTACGCCAGACCCCTCCCGATGAACAGGATCCTGTTTCGACCATGGCCGGTCGAACACAAGGCCATTTCCTCTGTTCTACGGTATGCCAAGCCTCATTTCTATCGGCTGCTCTGTCCAAGCTGGTTGGTTCCCGATGAACACGACGGCGCATTACGTTCTGACCCAGCCAGTTGCGTCCCCATGATCACGACGACGGCGCAGCTTCTCCATTCTGACCCAACCATGTACACGAGCCCTGGCCATACGTATGCGCGAGTAGGTGTTCGAGACCCCGCCTGTATGTACGTACGTGGCCATATTTTCTTTCTTGCACCCTGTCCGTTGTACGTACGTGTACATGCTACGTGCGCGCCTCTACTACGACACATGCGCGCCTCTACTACGACAAGTGGACGCCTCTACATCGACCAGTATGTACATACACGTTCGCGACCTGAATGACAACGCTACGTACGCATCGACCAGGTGGGTCCCGACTGTCAGGTACTTCCATGCGTGTGAACATGTAGCTGGTGGGTCCCAGCAGTCAAGGGGCGAATCATTTTTTTGCCCGTAATATGGACGCACTTCCTTGCGTGCGAAGATGTAGCTAGTGGGTCCCAGCAGCCAGGGGGAAATGTTTTTTTCCTGAAATACGGTGGCCCGTCCGATGGGTCCCTACTGTCAGGTGGAGGAATAATTATTTTGCGCGTAATAAGGAGGCACTTCCTTGCTGCGGCCGTGGACCCAACTGTCAGCCTCTCCATGTACAGTACACTTCTGATAGAAATCAGTCGTTGACCACATTAACCATGTCGCGCCGAGAGCACCAAGGCGGTGGACGACGGCAAGGCCTAGGAAGGGGACGATGTGGAGCCGGGGAAGACGCAGCAGTGGATGCTCGCGCGGAAAGGAGTACGAGGGTTCACTGGTTGGGCTGCGGTGTGAGGCTGCCGTCGCCGCAGGGTTTGGACAGCGGTGGGAGTAGTAGGGGGCGGTGAGGCCTCCATGGTAGCACAGCCGACCATGGGAGGCAGGAGCAGGCGGCACGATCGGCGCTGCTTTGGGCGGCTGGAGCAAGAAGACCAGAGGTTGAAGAAGCACTACAGTCGTTGGATGGACATCATATCATCACTGGAGCTAGAATCGTTCATATTGACTAAGTTGACAAAGCCCTCCGTCCCCGTCAACTTAGTAGGCCCATATGTTAGCCTCCAACTATGTTGGGTCCCAACTAGCAGGGGGAGTATTCATTTTTTTGTGCGTAATAAGGAGGCACTTCCTTGCGTGCGAAGATATAGCTGGTGGGTGTGGCCTGTCAGCGGGGGAACGTTTTTTTGCAAAATACAGAGGCCCTTCTGGTGGGTCCCAGATGTCAGGTGGAGGAATCATTATTTTGCGCGTAATAAGGAGTCATTTCCTTGTGTGCGACCATGGACCTAGTTGTTAGCCTCTCCACGTAAAGTCCACGTCTGACGGATGTCGTTCATTGACCACGGCGCACCGAGAGCATGACGGCGGTGGACGACGGCGAGGCCTAGGAAGGGAACGCGACGAAGCCGGGGAAGACATGGTAGTTGCTGCCCACGCAGGGGGGAGTACGAGGGTTAACTGGTTCGGCTGCCGTCTGAAAGTGCAACTATCCCTGGGTGGTTTTGGTAATTCCTAACAACATATAGCTCATTGAGCTAACATTATTGCAAGATTAATATTTCAGGAAAAGCTCAATGAATGGCATCGCATGGATGAGTAAAGTGGATCCCTCAAAATTCTAAGGACAAAAAAGTTTGGCTCAAGCTTGAAGCTCAAGACTCTACATTTTATATTTTAGTGATCCAAGATCACATTGAGTCTATAGGAAAAGCCAATACTATCAAGGAGGGATGAGGTGTTGCTTAATGGCTTGCTTGCTCAAAGTGCTTAGTGATATGCTCCAAAATCCTCAACTACTCTCCCACATCCACATATGACCTAAACCAAAAGTCAAACTCAGCCCACTGATTCTTTCTATCCGGCGCCACCGAGTTTCAAATGTCATAGCCACTGCCACAAACCCTAGGCAAATCGGTCTCACCGATAGGGATCTCGGTCTCACCGAGATGGGATTGTAATCTCTCTGTTTCCCTTCATAACATTTCGGTCTTACCGAGATGAGCGATCTGTCCCACCGAGATTGCAATGTAAACTCTCTGTTTCCCTTTTGTAACGTTTCGGTCTCACCGAGATGAGCGAATTGGTCTCACCGAGTTTACCTGACCAACTCTCTGGTTAGCTTATTACCAAAATCGGTCCCACCGAGTTTGTGTAATCAGTCACACCGAGATTACGTTATGCCCTAACCCTAACCATATCGGTCCTACCGAGTTGCTTCTCAGTCCCACCGAAAATCCTAACGGTCACTAGGTTTGCTGAATCGGTCAGACCGAGTTTAACCATCCGGTCCCACCGAGTTTGGAAAATTGTGTGTAACGGTTAGATTCTATGTGGAGGCTATATATACCCCTCCACCCACTCTTCATTCATGGAGAGAGCCATCAGAACATACCTACACTTCCAATACACATTTTCTGAGAGAGAACCACCTACACTTGTGTTGAGGTCAAGATATTCCATTCCAACCATATGAATCTTGATCTCTAGCCTTCCCCAAGTTGCTTTCCACTCAAATCTTCTTTCCACCAAATCCAAATCCTATGAGAGAGAGTTGAGTGTTGGGGAGACTATCATTTGAAGCACAAGAGCAAGGAGTTCATCATCAACACACCATTTGTTACTTCTTGGAGAGTGGTGTCTCCTAGATTGGGTAGGTGTCACTTGGGAGCCTCCAACAAGATTGTGGAGTTGAACCAAGGAGTTTGTAAGGGCAAGGAGATCGCCTACTTCGTGAAGATCTACCGCTAGTGAGGCAAGTCCTTCGTGGGCGATGGCCGTGATGGAATAGACAAGGTTGCTTCTTCGTGGACCCTTCGTGGGTGGAGCCCTCCGTGGATGCGCGCAACCGTTACCCTCCGTTGGTTGAAGTCTCCATCAACGTGGATGTACGATAGCACCACCTATCGGAACCACGACAAAAACATCCGTGTCTCCAATTGCGTTTGAATCCTCCAAACCATTCCCTTTACATTCTTGCAAGTTGCATGCTTTACTTTCCGCTGCTCATATACTCTTTTGCATGCTTGCTTGAATTGTGTGGAGATTGCTTGACTTGTGCTAAGATAGCTAAAATCTACCAAGAACTAAAATTGGGAAAAGGCTAGATTTTTATTTGGTATCAGAGCTTTGGTCTCCATTTGCTTTGATTTCCATAGCTTTTGGTGGTCATAGCCTTGGTTTCACAACCTAGGAGAGTATGGCGTCTAGCGAGGGAAATTATCACTGTAGAGGTCCTTACTTTGATGGTACAAATTTTGCTAGTTGGAAGCATAAGATGAAAATGCATATTCTTGGACATAACCCCACCGTTTGGGCTATTGTGTGTGTTGGCTTGCAAGGTGAATTCTTTGATGGGAGAGAACTGAATCGTGAAGCTACCGTGGATGAGTTGAAGATGCTACAATACAACGCTCAAGCTTGTGATATCCTCTTCAACGGATTGTGCCCCGAAGAATTCAACAAAATCAGCCGTCTTGAGAATGCAAAGGAAATTTGGGATACTTTGATTGATATGCAGGAAGGTACCAACTCCGTCAAGGAATCCAAATTGGATGTGCTTCAAAGTCAACTTGACAAGTTCAAAATGAAGATGGTGAAGGTGTCGCTGAAATGTACTCTAGGCTTGCTCTTATCACAAATGAGATTGCCGGCTTAGGGAGTGAAGAGATGACCGATAGATTCATCATCAAGAAGATCCTAAGAGCCTTGGATGGAAAATATGATACCGTGTGCACATTGATCCAAATGATGCCCAATTACAAAGATCTCAAGCCAACGGAAGTCATCGGAAGAATTGTTGCTCATGAGATGTCACTCAGGGATAAAGAGGAACTTCACAACAAATCAAGTGGTGCTTACAAAGCCTCATGTGAAGCCCCCACATCATCGAGTGAGAAACAAACCTTCAATGAAGAATTGAGCTTAATGGTGAAGAAAAGAGAGAAGCTCCAAGTCAAGGTCCTACAATGACAAAAGATCTTCTAGTCGAGAGCGAAACTGCTACAATTGTGGAAGGCCCGAACACTATTCCAATGAGTGTACGGCCCCCTACAAGAGAAGAGAAGATTCTCCCAAGAGAAGAAGTAGAAGAGAAGAATCACCATCTAGAGAAAGAAGGAGTAGAGATGATCATTATGAACGAAGACCCTCACGGAGAAGCAAGGATTTGGAAAGAAAGGACAAGTCATCAAGGAGCTACACAAAACAAAGACATCAAGCTCATGTTGGTGAATGGGTATTCGACTCCGACTCCGACAACCACTCCAAGAGAAGCTATCACTCCGACTTTGAATATACTCAAGATGAAGGTGTTGCCGGTCTAGCACTTGTGACAACCAACTCCTATGACATATTTGACTCACCAAATGAGGGAGTTGGAACATGCTTCATGGCTAAAGGCCCAAAGGTATCACACCCCGAGTATGTTGATTTCAATAGTGATGAAGATGACTTGTTAGGTGATGATGATTTACTTGTTGACAACTCTAGTGATGAATACTATGATGAAACATCAATTAATCATGCTAATCAAGAGAAAACGAATGATAATGGTAAGGAGAAGATGTTGGAGAACGTTGCAGAAAACAAAAAAATTCCTACGTTTCACCAAGATCAATCTATGGAGTCAACTAGCAACGAGAGGAGAGTGCATCTACATACCCTTGTAGATCACGAGCGGAAGCGTTCAAGAGAACGGGGATGATGGAGTCGTACTCGCCATGATCCAAATCACCGATGACCAAGTGCCGAACGGATGGAACCTCCGCGTTCAACACACGTATGGAGCGGATGACGTCTCCTCCTTCTTGATCCAGCAAGGGGGAAGGAGAGGTTGATGAAGATCCAGCAGCACGACGGCATGGTGGTGGATGCAGCAGTGATCGCAGCAGGGCTTCGCCGAGCTTCTGCGAGAGGGAGAGGTGTAGCAGGGGAGAGGGAGGCACCAAGACTTGAGGTGAAGCTGCCCTCCTGTAACACCCTCGATGCGACTATATCTCCCACGTGTCGAGGCATGACTTAGAGGCATAATCGCATTGAAGGCATATGTCGCAAGTGAGGTAATCTTTACACAACCCATGTAATATGATAAGGAAGGAGATACTTAGTTGGCTTACAATCGCCACTTCACACAATTACATGAATAAAGCATTACATCAACCAAATACACTCATGGTCCGACTACGAAACCAAAATAAAAGAAGAACCCCAAATGCGACAAAGGTCCCCGATCGACCCCAACTGGGTCCACTACTGATCAACTAGAACGAAACAACACAAAGGACAAGATCTTCAACGAGCTCCTCCTGAGCTTGGTTGCGTCAACTGCACGGACTCATCGGCACCTGCAAGCTGGTTTTGGAAGTATCTGTGAGCCACAGGGACTCAGCAATCTCGCACCCTCGCGATCAAGACTATTTAAGCTTATGGGTAAGGTAAAGGTATGAGGTGGAGCTGCAGCAAGCGACTAGCATATATGGTGGCTAACATACGCAAATGAGAGCGAGAAGAGAAGGCAAAGCACGGTCAATAAAAGTATGATCAAGAAGTGATCCTGGACTACCTACGTCAAGCATAACTCCAACAACCGTGTTCACTTCCCGGACTCCGCCGGAAAGAGACCATCACGGTTACACACACTGTTGTTTCATTTTAATTAAGGTCAAGTTCAGGTTTTCTACAACCGGACGTTAACAAATTCCCATCTGCCCATAACTGCGGGCACGGCTTTCGAAAGTTCAAATCCCTGCAGGGGTGTCCCAACTTAGCCCATCACAAGCTCTCACGGTCAACGAAGGAATAGACCTCCACCCGAGACATTCCGATCAGACTCGGTATCCTAGTACAACAAGACATTTTGACAGGGTAAAACTAAACCGGCAACACCACCCAGATGTGCCAACAAATCCCGATAGGAGCTGCACATATCTCTTTCTCAGGGCACACCGGATGAGCAAGACATCGGGTAAGCCAGCCCAGAGTTGCCCCTAGTAGCCTCGGACATCGCTCAGTTGGACCAACACTTAGAGAAGCACTGGCCCGGGGGGGGTTAAAATAAGATGACCCTTGGGCGCGCGACCCCCAAGGGAAAAGAAAAGGGGGTAGGTGGCAAATGGTAAAACCAATGTTGGGCATTGCTGGAAAAGCTTTACTTAAGGCGAACTGTCAAGGGGTTCCCATTATAGCCCAACCGCGTGAGGAACGCAAAATCCGGGAACATAACACCGATATGACAGAAACTAGGGCGGCAAGAGTGGAACAAAACACCAGGCATAGGGCCGAGCCTTCCACCCTTTACCAAGTATATAGATGCATTAATTAAATAAGATATATTGCGATATCCCAACAAGTAAACATGTTCCAACAAGGAACAACATCTCCATGTTCCAACAAGGAATAGACTTCAATCTTCACCTGCAACTAACAACGCTATAAGAGGGGCTGAGCACAGTGGTAACATAGCCAATCAACGGTTTGCTAGGACAATGGTGGGTTAGAGGCTGAACATGGCAATTTGGGAGGCTGACAAGCAAGTGGTAGGCATCGTAGCATTGGCATAGCAAAGAGCGAGCAAACTAGCATAGCAAAGATAGTAGTGATTTCGAGGGTATGATCATCTTGCCTGAAATCCCGCAAGGAAGAAGAACGAGTCCATGAAGAAGACAAACGGACAAAGTTGAATGGATCCTCACAAGCTCGACGTTACCGGAACCAACCCGAAGAAGCAAACACCGGAAAAGAAGCACACAACATAGTAAACAACCACCACATAATCATGGCACGATGCACAATCAAGTATGATGCATGTCCGGTTTAAATGAGGCATGTCATGGCAAAATGCACAAACAATCCTACAAATTAAGTGGAGCTCAATACGCAACAGGTTGCATATTGACGAAACACCACATCAAGTTATTTAGTTCTCTCTCGTTTATGTACCCAACAAGATTAAATGTTGATTAACATGGCAAGAGGTGAAGCACAACAAAACTACCTATCTAGGCAAGTTTAAATGAGGCCGGAACAACGAACAACAATTCCGGAAAATCCTCATACGCATAATTTAAGGTTTGGTACTGTTCTGCCCTAAACCAAATTTTAGAGTTGTTAAACATGCAAGATTATGCCACCATGTTAAACTAGGCAAAATTCTACCCCATTTACATATAAAGTTTATTAAATTCCGAGTTACGGTTATTTAGTTATGAAATAAATCATATTAGCATGGAATAGGAGCAAATTAATCCAAACAACATTTTAAACATTTTAAACATGGATGAAAGTTGGATATTATTAATCTACACAAAATTCTAAGCAAGTTTCATATATAAAACATTTTAATCCGATGCACGGTTTGTGAGTTATTAAATGCATGAACATGAGGGTCTAATCTGCAAAACTGCAATCTCCGGAAAATAGCTAAATTCGTAGAACTGGAAAAAAACATGGCACGGGCCGCATTTGAACAGTGCATTGGGCAAGCCCAACAGCAGGGAAAAAAATAACACGAGGAGGGGGCGCTGGGGCGGCTCACCCTGGGCCTTGGCCCAAAACGAAGAGAGGGAGGCCGGCGGGCTGGGCAGGGAGGCGTGGCCCATGGCGCGTAGGAGGCAGGCCAGGGAAGCTGGGCCGAAGGCGGGGCGGCGCGCTGGGCCGGCGGCGAGGCTGATTGGGCCGGCCCACGCTGGCGCTCGCGGGGAAGAGGCGCCTGTCGTCGTTCTCCTCTGGATCGAGGGAAAGCAGGGGGCAGCGGCGCATCTCCGGCAAGGTGGGGCGGCGCTCTCACGGTGGGCTCCGACGGAAGGCGGGGACGGACTGCGGCGGAAAGGATCCGGCGGATCCCGTCCGTGGGCGAGGGGTGGAGCTCGAGGCTGCAGGATCCCATGGCGGGGGTTGACCTGCGAGGGAGAGAGAGGCCATGAGAGAGAGTAGCAGAGAGGAAAAAGAGGCTGGACGGCGGCGCGGTTGACCTGGCGAAGCAGCTGGGTGACGCTCCGGTGAGGGTGGTCAGCGAGGCGGCCGGCGAAGGAGCGGCGCAGGCACATGCCCGTGGGCGGTGGTGGCGGCGACCGGACCCGTGCGGGCCCGCGATGGGCTCCGTGGGCCGGCGCGGTGGGAGGCGGCGCGCGGGACACATGGCGGCGCGCGGTGCTGATGTGGCAAGCGCTGATTGGCTGGGGTGAGGTGGCGGGAGTGAGCGGACATGTCCGGCGCGTGCGGACGCGTCCGGATGCGCGGTGGAGGAAGAAGACTAGGGTTTCATCCGAAATTTCGGGGAGGGGTGCTCTTTTATAAGTAGAGGGAGCTAGGAGAGTCCAAATGAGGTGCGGTTTTCGGCCACGCAATCATGATCGAACGACCGAGATGATGGAGCACAGTTAGGTGGGTTTTGGGCCAAAATGGAAGGGTGTTGGGCTGCAACACACATGAGGCCTTCTCGGTCCCTCGGTTAACCGTTGGAGTATCAAACGAAGTCCAAATGGTACGAAACTTGACAGGCGGTCTACCGGTAGTAAACCGAGGCCGCTTGGCAAGTCTCGATCCAATCCGGAAATGGTTAACCCCCACACAAGAAAGAAAGGTAGAAATGACCACCGGAGGAGAACGGAACACCGGAATGCAAAACGGACAACGGGGAAAATGCTCGAATGCATGAGATGAACACGTATGCAAATGAAATGCACATGATGACATGATATGCAATGCATGAGACGCAAGCAATGACAATGCAACAACAGCGAATGACAGAACGACACCTGGCACATCGGTCTCGGGGCGTTACACCTCCCTCCCCCCTTTATATAGGCCCCCTAGGGGGTGTGCCGGCCCTAGGAGATGGGATCTCCTAGGGGGGCGGCGGCCAAGGGGGTGGAGTACCCCCCCAAGGCAAGTGGAGGCGCCCCCTCCACTAGGGTTCCCAACCCTAGGCGCATGGGGGGCCCAAGGGGGGGCGCACCAGCCCACCAGGGGCTGGTTCCCCTCCCCACTTCAGCCCATGAGGCCCTCCAGGATGGGTGGCCCCACCCGGTGGACCCCGGGACCCTTCCGGTGGTCCCGGTACAATACCGGTGACAACCAAAACTCTCCCGATGGCCG
Organism: Triticum monococcum; assembly: GCA_034509565.1. Taxonomy (NCBI): domain Eukaryota; kingdom Viridiplantae; phylum Streptophyta; class Magnoliopsida; order Poales; family Poaceae; genus Triticum; species Triticum monococcum. The sequence goes on along the minus strand of CM067845.1, from coordinate 394,438,459 downwards.
AAACTGCACTTCCTATATATAATTCTTCACCTCCGGACCATTCCAGAACTCCTCGTGACGTCCGGGATCTCATCCGGGACTCCGAACAACTTTCGGGTTACTGCATACTCATATCTCTACAACCCTAGCATCACCGAACGGACGGCACCTCCGCGTTCAACACACATACGGAGCGGATGAAGTCTCCTCCTTCTTGATCCAGCAAGGGGGAAGGAGAGGTTGATGAAGATCCAGCAGCACGATGGCGTGGTGGTGGATGCAGCAGTGATCGCAGCAGGGCTTCGCCGAGCTTCTGCGAGAGGGAGAGGTGTAGCAGGGGAGAGGGAGGCGCCAAGACTTGAGGTGTAGCTGCCCTCCCTCCCCCCTTTATATAGGCCCCCTAGGGGGTGCGCCGGCCCTAGGAGATGGGATCTCCTAGGGGGGCGGCGGCCAAGGGGGTGGAGTACCCCCAAGGCAAGTGGAGGCGCCCCCTCCACTGGGGTTCCCAACCCTAGGCACATGGGGGGCAAGGGGGGGCGCACCAGCCCACCAGGGGCTGGTTCCCCTCCCCACTTAAGCCCATTAGGCCCTCCGGGATGGGTGGCCCCACCCGGTGGACCCCGGGACCCTTCCGGTGGTCCCGGTACAAAACCGGTGACCCCCGAAACTCTCCTGATGGCCGAAACTGCACTTCCTATATATAATTCTTCACCCCCAGACCATTCCGGAACTCCTCATGACGTCCGGGATCTCATCCGGGACTCCGAACAACTTTCGGGTTACTGCATACTCATATCTCTACAACCCTAGCGTCACCGAACCTTAAGTTTGTAGACCCTACGGGTTCGGGAGACATGCAGACATGACCGAGAAGCCTCTTCGGTCAATAACCAACAGCGGGTTCTGGATACCCATGTTGGCTCCCACATGCTCCATGATGATCTCATCGGATGAACCACGATGTCGAGGATTCAATCAATCTGTATACAATTCCCTTTGTCAATCGGTACGTTACTTGTCCGAGACTCGATCGTCGGTATCCCAATACCTCATTCAGTCTCATTACCGGCAAGTCACTTTACTCGTACCGTAATGCATGATCCCGTGATCAACCACTTGATCACTTTGAGCTCATTGTGATGATGCATTACCGAGTGGGCCCAGAGATACCTCTCCGTCATACAGAGTGACAAATCCCAGTCTCGATTCATGCCAACCCAACAGACACTTTCGGAGATACCTGTAATGTACCTTTATAGTCACCCAGTTACGTTGTGACGTTTGGCACACCCAAGGCACTCCTACGGTATCCGGGAGTTGCACAATCTCATGGTCTAAGGAAATGATACTTGACACTCAGAAAAGCTACAGCAAACGAACTACACGATCTTTGAGCTAAGCTTAGGATTGGGTCTTGTCCATCACATCATTCTCCTAATGATGTGATCCCGTTATCAATGACATCCCCATGTCTATAGCCAGGAAACCATGACTATCTGTTGATCAACGAGCTAGTCAACTAGAGGCTCACTAGGGACACATTGTGGTCTATGTATTCACACATGTATTACGATTTCCGGATAATACAATTATAGAATGAATAATAGACAATTATCATGAACAAGGAAATATAATAATCATTTTATTATTGCCTCTAGGGCATATTTCCAATAGTCTCCCACTTGCACTAGAGTCAATCATCTAGTTACATTGTGATGAATCGAACACCCATGGAATTCTGGTGTTGATCATTTTTTGCTCTAGAGAGAGGTTTAGTCAACGGATTTGCTACATTCAGGTCCGTATGTACTTTACAAATCTCTATGTCTCCATTTTTAACACTTTCACGAATGGAGTTGAAGCGACGCTTGATATGCCTGGTCTTCCTGTGAAACCTGGGCTCCTTGGCAAGGGCAATAGCTCCAGTGTTGTCACAGAAGAGAGTCATCGGGCCCGATGCATTGGGTATGACTCCTAGGTCGGTAATGAACTCCTTCACCCAGACTGCTTTGTGTGCTGCCTTCGAGGCTGCCATGTAATCTGCTTCACATGTAGATCCCGCCACAATGCTTTGCTTGCAACTGCACCAGCTTACTGCCCCACCATTCAAAATATACACATATCCGGTTTGTGACTTAGAGTCATCCAGATCTGTGTCGAAGCTAGCATCGACGTAACCCTTTACGACGAGCTCTTCGTCACCTCCATAAACGAGAAACATGTCCTTAGTCCTTTTCAGGTACTTCAGGATATTCTTGACCGCTGTCCAGTGTTCCTTGCCAGGATTGCTTTGGTACCTTCCTACCAAACTTACGGCAAGGTTTACATCAGGTTTGGTACACAGCATGGCATACATAATAGACCCTATGGCTGAGGCATAGGGGATGACACTCATCTCTTCTATATCTTCTGCCGTGGTCGGACATTGAGCTGAGCTCAATTTCACACCTTGCAACACAGTCAAGAACCCCTTCTTAGACTGATCCATATTGAACTTCTTCAATATCTTATCAAGGTATGTGCTTTGTGAAAGACCTATGAGGCGTCTTGATCTATCTCTATAGATCTTGATGCCTAATATATAACCAGCTTCTCCAAGGTCCTTCATTGAAAAACTCTTATTCAAGTAGGCCTTAATGCTATCCAAAAGTTCTATATCATTTCCCATCAAAAGTATGTCATCTACATATAATATGAGAAATGCTACAGAGCTCCCACTCACTTTCTTGTAAACGCAGGCTTCTCCATAAGTCCGCATAAACCCAAACGCTTTGATCATCTCATCAAAGCGAATGTTCCAACTCTGAGATGCTTGCACCAGCCCATAAATCGAGTGTTGGAGCTTGCACACCTTGTCAGCATTCTTAGGATCGACAAAACCTTCCGGCTGCATCATATACAATTCTTCCTTAAGGAAACCATTAAGGAATGCTGTTTTGACGTCCATTTGCCATAACTCATAATCATAGAATGCGGCAATTGCTAACATGATTAGAACGGACTTCAGCTTCGCTACGGGTGAGAAAGTCTCATCGTAGTCAACCCCTTGAACTTGTCGATAACCCTTAGTGACAAGCCGAGCTTTATAGATGGTCACATTACCATCCGCGTTTGTCTTCTTCTTAAAGATCCATTTTTTCTATGGCTCGCCGATCAATGGGCAAGTCGGTCAAAGTCCATACTTCGTTTTCATACATGGATCCTATCTCGGATTTCATGGCTTCCCGCCATTTGTCGGAATCTGGGCCCGCCATCGCTTCTTCATAGTTCGAAGGTTCACCATTGTCTAACAACATGATTTCCAAGATAGGGTTGCCGTACCACTCTGGTGCGGAACGTGTCCTTGTGGACCTACGAAGTTCAGTAGCAACTTGATCTGAAGTTTCATGATCATCATCATTAACTTCCTCTCTAGTCAGTGCAGGCACCTCAGGAACATTTTCCTGTGTTGCGCCACTTTCCGGTTCAAGAGGTAATACTTCATCGAGTTCTACTTTCCTCCCACTTACTTCCTTCGAGAGAAACTCTTTCTCTAGAAAGGATCCATTCTTGGCAACAAAGATCTTGCCTTCGGATCTGAGGTAGAAGGTATACCCAATAGTTTCTTTAGGGTATCCTATGAAGACGCATTTTTTCGACTTGGGTTCGAGATTTTCATGTTGAAGTTTCTTGACATAAGCATCGCATCCCCAAACTTTTAGAAATGACAGCTTAGGTTTCTTCCCAAACCATAATCCATACGGTGTCGTCTCAACGGATTTCGACGAAGCCCTATTTAAAGTGAATGCGGCAGTCTCTAAAGCATAGCCCCAAAATGACAGCGCTAAATCGGTAAGAGACATCATAGATCACACCATATCCAATAGAGTGCGATTACGACGTTTGGACACACCATTACACTGAGGTGTTCCAGGCGGCGTGAGTTGTGAAACTATTCTACATTTCCTGAAGTGTGTGCCAAATTCGTGACTCAAGTATTCTCCCCCACGATCTGATCGCAAGAACTTGATTTTCCTGTCACGTTAATTCTCGACCTCACTCTAAAATTCCTTGAACTTTTCAAAGGTCTCAGACTTGTGTTTCATTAAGTAGACTTATCCATATCTACTCAAGTCATCAGTGAGGGTGAGAACATAACGATAGCCATCGCGAGCCTCAACACTCATTGGACCGCACACATCAGTATGTATGATTTCCAATAAGTTGGTTGCTCACTCCATTGTTCCTGAGAACGAGTCTTGGTCATTTTACCCATGAGGCATGGTTCGCACGTGTCAAATGATTCGTAATCAAGAGACTCCAAGAGTCCATCTGCATGGAGCTTCTTCATGCGTTTGACACCTATGTGACCAAGGCGGCAGTGCCACAAGTATGTGGGACTATCATTATCAACCTTACATATTTTGGTATTCACACTATGAATATGTGTAACATTACGCTCGAGATTCATTAAGAATAAACCATTCACTAGCGGAGCATGACCATAAAACATATCTCTCATATAAATAGAACAACCATTATTCTCGGATTTAAATGAGTAGCCATCTCGAATTAAACGAGATCCTGATACAATGTTCATGCTCATAGCTGGCACTAAATAACAATTATTGAGGTTTAAAACTAATCCCGTAGGTAAATGTAGAGGCAGCGTGCCGACGGCGATCACATCGACCTTGGAACCATTCCCGACGCGCATCGTCACCTCGTCCTTCGCCAGTCTCTGCTTATTCCGCAGCTCCTGCTTTGAGTTACAAATGTGAGCAACCGCACCGGTATCAAATACCCAGGAGCTACTACGAGTACTGGTAAGGTACACATCAATTACATGTATATCAGATATACCTTTAGTGTTGCCGGCCTTCTTGTCCGCTAAGTATTTGGGGCAGTTCCGCTTCCAGTGACCACTTCCCTTGCAATAAAAACACTCATTCTCAGGCTTGGGTCCATTCTTTGACTTCTTCCCAGCAGCTTGCTTACCGGGCGCGGCAACTCCCTTGCCGTCCTTCTTGAAGTTCTTTTTACCCTTGCCTTTCTTGAACTTAGTGGCTTTATTCACCATCAACACTTGATGTTCCTTTTTGATTTCCACCTCCGCTGATTTCAGCATTGAATATACCTCAGGAATGGTCTTTTCCATCCCTGCATATTGAAGTTCACCACAAAGCTCTTGTAGCTCGGTGGAAGCGACTGAAGGATTCTGTCAATGACCGCATCATCCGAGAGATTAACTCCCAGCTGAGTCAAGCGGTTATGCAACCCAGACATTTTGAGTATGTGCTCACTGACAGAACTATTTTCTTCCATCTTACAACCGAAGAACTTGTCAGAGACTTCATATCTCTCGACCCGGGCATGAGCTTGGAAAACCATTTTCAGCTCTTCGAACATCTCATATGCTCCGTGTCTCTCAAACGCTTTTGGAGCCCCGGTTCTAAGCTGTAAAGCATGTCGCACTGAACGAGGGAGTAATCATCAGCACGTGACTGCCAAGCGTTCATAATGTCTTGGTTCTTTGGGATGGGTGCATCACCTAGCGGTGCTTCTAGGACATAATCTTTCTTGGCAGCTATGAGGATGATCCTCAGGTTCCGGACCTAGTCCGTATAGTTGCTGCCATCATCTGTCCGCTTGGTTTTCTCTAGGAATGCGTTGAAGTTGAGGGCAACATTAGCGTGGGCCATTTGATCTACAAGACATAGTGTAAAGATTTTAGACTAAGTTCATCATAATTAAGTTCATCTAATCAAATTATTCAATGAACTCCCACTCAGATAGACATCCCTCTAGTCATCTAAGTGAAACATGGTCCGAGTGAACTAGGCCGTGTCCGATCATCACGTGAGACGGACTAGTCAACATCGGTGAACATCTTCATGTTGATCGTATCTTCTATACGACTCATGCTCGACCTTTCGGTCTTCCGTGTTCCGAGGCCATGTCTGTACATGCTAGGCTCGTCAAGTCAACCTAAGTGTATTGCGTGTGTAAATCTGGCTTACACCCGTTGTATTCGAACGTTAGAATCTATCACACCCGATCATCACATGGTGCTTCGAAACAACGAACCTTCACAACGGTGCACAGTTAGGGGGAACCCTTTCTTGAAATTATTACGAGGGATCATCTTATTTAAGCTACCGTCATTCTAAGCAAATAAGATGCAAAACATGATAAACATCACATGCAATCAAATAGTGACATGATATGGCCAATATCATTTGCTCCTTTTGATCTCCATCTTCGGGGCTTCATGATCATCGTTGTCACCGGCATGACACCATGATCTCCATCATCGTGTCTTCTTGAAGTTGTCTCGTCATCTATTACTTCTACTACTATGGCTAATGCTTTAGCAATAAAGTAAAGTAATTACATGACGTTTATGTTGACACGCAGGTCATAAATAAATTAAGACAACTCCTATGGCTCCTGCCGGTTGTCATACTCATCGACATGCAAGTCGTGATTCCTATTACAAGAACATGATCAATCTCATACATCACATATATCATTCATCACATCCTTTTGGCCATATCACATCACACGGCACATGCTGCAAAAACAAGTTAGACGTCCTCTAATTGTTGTTGCAAGTTTTTACGTGGCTGCTATAGGTTTCTAGCAAGAACGTTTCTTACCTATGCCAAAACCACAACGTGATATGCAAATTTCTATTTACCCTTCATAAGGACCCTTTTCATCGAATCCGATCTGACTAAAGTGGGAGAGATAGACACCCGCTAGCCACCTTATGCAACTAGTGCATGTCAATCGGTGGAACCAGTCTCACGTAAGCGTACGTGTAAGGTCGGTCCGGGCCGCTTCATCCCACGATGCCGCCGAATCAAGATAAGACTAGTAACGACAAGCAAATTGACAATATCCACGCCCACAACTGCTTTGTGTTCTACTCGTGCATAGAAACTACGCATAGACCTAGCTCATGATGCCACTGTTGGAGAATGTTGCAGAAAACAAAAAAATTTCCTACGTTTCACCAAGATCAATCTATGGAGTCAACTAGCAACGAGAGGAGAGTGCATCTACATACCCTTGTAGATCGTGAGCGGAAGCGTTCAAGAGAACGGGGATGATGGAGTCGTACTCGCCGTGATCCAAATCACCGATGACCAAGTGCCGAACGGACGGCACCTCCGCGTTCAACACATGTACGGAGCGGATGACGTCTCCTCCTTCTTGATCCAGCAAGGGGGAAGGAGAGGTTGATGAAGATCCAGCAGCATGACGGCGTGGTGCTGGATGCAGCAGTGATCGCAGCAGGGCTTCGCCGAGCTTCTGCGAGAGGGAGAGGTGTAGCAGGGGAGATGGAGGCGCCAAGACTTGAGGTGTAGCTGCCCTCCCTCCCCCCTTTATATAGGCCCCCTAGGGGGGTGTGCTGGCCCTAGGAGATGGGATCTCCTAGGGGGGCGGCGGCCAAGGGGGTGGAGTACCCCCCCCCCAAGGCAAGTGGAGGCGCCCCCTCCACTAGGGTTCCCAACCCTAGGCACATGGGGGGCAGGGGGGTGCACCAGCCCACCAGGGGCTGGTTCCCCTCCCCACTTAAGCCCATGAGGCCCTCCGGGATGGGTGGCCCCACCCGGTGGACCCCGGGACCCTTCCGGTGGTCCCGGTACAATACCGGTGACCCCCAAAACTCTCCCGATGGCCGAAACTGCACTTCATATATATAATTCTTCACCCCCGGACCATTCGGGAACTCCTCGTGACGTCCGGGATCTCATCCGGGACTCCGAACAACTCTCGGGTTACTGCATACTCATATCTCTACAACCCTAGCGTCACCGAACCTTAAGTGTGTAGACCCTACGGGTTCGGGAGACATGCAGACATGACCGAGAAGCCTCTTCGGTCAATAACCAACAGCGGGTTCTGGATACCCATGTTGGCTCCCACGTGCTCCATGATGATCTCATCGGATGAACCACGATGTCGAGGATTCAATCAATCTGTATACAATTCCCTTTGTCAATCGGTACGTTACTTGCCCGAGACTCGATCGCCGATATCCCAATACCTCGTTCAGTCTCATTACCGGCAAGTCACTTTACTCGTACCATAATGCATGATCCCGTGATCAACCACTTGATCACTTTGAGCTCATTGTGATGATGCATTACCGAGTGGGCCCAGAGATACCTCTCCGTCATACGGAGTGACAAATCCCAGTCTCGATTCGTGCCAACCCAACAGACACTTTCGGAGATACCTGTAATGTACCTTTATAGTCACCCAGTTACGTTGTGACGTTTGGCACACCCAAGGCACTCCTATGATATCCGGGAGTTGCGCAATCTCATGGTCTAAGGAAATGATACTTGACACTCAGAAAAGCTACAGCAAACGAACTACACGATCTTTGAGCTAAGATTAGGATTGGGTCTTGTCCATCACATCATTCTCCTAATGATGTGATCCCGTTATCAATGACATCCCCATGTCTATAGCCAGGAAACCATGACTATCTGTTGATCAATGAGCTAGTCAACTAGAGGCTCACTAGGGACACATTGTGGTCTATGTATTCACACATGTATTACGATTTCTGGATAATACAATTATAGCATGAATAATAGACAATTATCATGAACAAGGAAATATAATAATCATTTTATTATTGCCTCTAGGGCATATTTCCAACAGAAGATTGAGTCTCTAACTAAAGAACTAAACACTCTTAAGTTAGCTCATGAAACTATCTTAGGAGATCGTCGAGAACTTTTAAGGACTCATGAGAAATTACGCTTTGAAAAGCTCAACCTTGACCAAGAGCATGAGTTCTTAAAAGCAATCAATGATGATCATCATAAGAAAAGTTCTTCTTACATTGCCAAGCATTTACTCTTATCCACTTGCATGCCTCAAGTCAAGTCTAGTAACAAGAACAAGAAAGATTCTTCCTCTAGTAGTAACAATAATCATGCTAAATCCAATATTGTTGCTTCTAGTAGTTCTATTGATTCCACTAATGATTCTCTTAGCCAAGTTACACTTGAGCAAGAAAATAGCTTATTGAAGGGAATTATAGAGAAAGGTGTTTACAAGAGCCTTGCCGGAAGTAAGCAATTCGAGGAAATTGTACGCAAGCAAGGAAGGCACCGGAAGAATCAAGGTGTTGGTTTTGAACGAAAGTTCAATGCCAATGGAGTTGAGTGGGAAGAAGATCAATACCCCAAGACGAAGTTTGTTCCTCAACAAGAGAAGTATGATCCTACTTCTCTCAAAGGGACACAAGCTCAATATGATCTTCCACCACAAGACCACAAGCAAAAAGGCAAGGACAAGCTTCAAGAGGAAATTGATGCATTTGAAGAAGCTCCTAAGGCCTTGGTCAAGTGGGTTCCCAAGACTACTTCAAGTTCCACTTCATCAAGTACAACTACAACACCGAGGATTCCCATCAAGATGGTGTGGATCCCGAAGAAGAAGAACTAGAGAGTTCTTGAGGGTGACTCCGCCAACATACTTCACTCTTATCATCTTGGCAAGAACAAGTGCAATCAACTTCCACATCTTGCACTAGTTCAAGGAGTCACAAAACCTCTTGTTGGTAAGACAAGGGACAAGGTAACCTAAAAGCTTTCATAGACATCATCTTGTGTGTGCATCACTCTATGTCTATGGATATCCTTGTTTGTTCCTTGTGGGACTAACCCGTGTAGGTATTGAAAGTGCAACGTACTCCAATGGATAGCTCCAAATGATCTACATCAACATTGAGCATCCACATCTTCAACATCTACATGAAGTCATCATCGACAAAACCCAAGGTTAGTTCATCCCTCTTAGGGGGGATCTCACATCTAGGGGGAGCTTTACTCTAAGAATTGAGCTAAAGCAACTCTAATGGTGTGAACACTGTTGGGGAACGCAGTAATTTCGAAAATTTTCCTACGCACACGCAAGATCATGGTGATGCATAGCAACGAGAGGGGAGAGTGATGTCTACGTACCAACGCAGACCGACTGCGGAAGCGATCACACAACATAGAGGAAGTAGTCGTACGTCTTCTTCCCGATCCAACCGATCCAAGCACCGTTACTCCGGCACCTCCGAGTTCTTAGCACACGTTCAGCTCGATGACGTTCCTCGGGCTCCGATCCAGCAAAGCGTCGAGGAAGAGTTCCGTCAGCACGACGGCGTGGTGACGATCTTGCTGTACTACCGACGCAGGGCTTCGCCTAAGCACTGTAACGGTATGTTCGAGGTGGAATTTGGTGGCAGGGGGCACCGCACACGGCTAAGGAACGATTAACTTGTGTGTCTTGTGGTGCCCCCTGCCCCCGTATATAAAGGCCAGGGGCAGGGGGTTCGGCCGGCTAGGAGGGAGGCGCAGGGAGGAGTCCTACTCCCACCGGGAGTAGGACTCCTTCCCCCAATCCTATTCCAACTAGGATTCTTGGGGAAGAAGGAGAAAGAGGGGGCCGGCCCACCTCTCCTAGTCCTATTAGGACTTGGGAAAGGTGGGGGGCGTCGGCCAGGTGTGGGCTGCCTCTTCTCTCTTTTCCACTAAGGCCCAATAGGCCCATTTACCTCCCGGGGGGTTCCGGTAACCCTCCCGGTAATCCGGTAAAATCCCGATTTCACCCGGAACACTTCCGGTGCCCAAACATAGGCTTCCAATATATCAATCTTTACGTCTCGACCATTTCGAGACTCCTCGTCATGTCCGTGATCTCATCCGGGACTCCGAACAACCTTCGGTACATCAAAATGCATAAACTCATAATAACTGTCATTGTAACGTTAAGCGTGCGGACCCTACGGTTCGAGAACAATGTAGACATGACCGAGACACGTCTCCGGTCAATAACCAATAGCGGGACCTAGATGCCCATATTGGCTCCTACATATTCTACGAAGATCTTTATCGGTCAGACCGCATAACAACATACGTTGTTCCCTTTGTCATCGGTATGTTTACTTGCCCGAGATTCGATCGTCGGTATCCAATACCTAGTTCAATCTCGTTACCGGCAAGTCTCTTTACTCGTTCCGTAATACATCATCTCACAACTAACATATTAGTTGCAGTGCTTGCAAGGCTTATGTGATGTGCATTACCGAGAGGGCCCAGAGATACCTCTCCGACAATCGGAGTGACAAATCCTAATCTCGAAATACGCCAACCCAACATCTACCTTTGGAGACACCTGTAATGCTCCTTTATAATCACCCAGTTACGTTGTGACGTTTGGTAGCACCCAAAGTGTTCCTCCGGCAAACGGGAGTTGCATAATCTCATAGTCATAGGAACATGTATAAGTGATGAAGAAAGCAATAGCAACATACTAAACGATCGTGTGCTAAGCTAATGGAATGGGTCATGTCAATCAGGTCATTCAACTAATGATGTGACCTCGTTAATCAAATAACAACTCTTTGTTCATGGTTAGGAAACATAACCATCTTTGATTAACGAGCTAGTCAAGTAGAGGCATACTAGTGACACTCTGTTTGTCTATGTATTCACACATGTATTATGTTTCCGGTTAATACAATTCTAGCATGAATAATAAACATTTATCATGATATAAGGAAATAAATAATAACTTTATTATTGCCTCTAGGGCATATTTCCTTCAGTCTCCCACTTGCTCTAGAGTCAATAATCTAGTTCACATCGCCATGTGATTTAGCAGCAATGGTTCACATCACCATGTGATTAACACCCATAGTTCACATCGTCATGTGACCAACACTCAAAGGGATTACTAGAGTCAGTAATCTAGTTCACATATCTATGTGATTAACACCCAAAGAGTACTAAGGTGTGATCATGTTTTGCTTGTGAGATAATTTTAGTCAACGGGTCTGTCACATTCAGATCCGTAAGTATTTTGCAAGTTCTATGTCTACAATGCTCTACACGGAGCTACTCTAGCTAATTGCTCCCACTTTCAATATGTATCCAGATTTAGAATCGTCTGGATCAGTGTCAAAAACTTGCATCGACGTAACCCTTTACGACGAACCTTTTTGTCACGTCCATAATCGAGAAACATTTCCTTATTTCACTAAGGATAATTCTGACCGTTGTCCAGTGATCTACTCCTAGATCACTATGGTACTCCCTTGCATCATCAGTGCAGGGTATACAATAGATCCGGTACACAGCATGGCATACTTTATAGAACCTATGAATGAGGCATAGGGAATGACTTTCATTCTCTTTCTATCTTCTGCCGTGGTCGGGATTTGAGTCTTTACTCAACTTCACACCTTGTAACAGAGGCAAGAAACTTTTTCTTTGACTGTTCTATTTTGAACTACTTCAAAATCTTGTCAAGGTATGTACTTATTGAAAAACTTATCAAGCGTCTTGATCTATCTCTATAGATCTTGAAGCTCAATATGTAAGCAGCTTTACCGAAGTCTTTCTTTTGAAAAACTCCTTTCAAACACTCCTTTTATGCTTTACAGAATAATTCTACATTATTTCCGATCAACAATATGTCATTCACATATACTTATCAGAAATGTTGTAGTGCTCCCACTCACTTTCTCGTAAATACAGGCTTCACCGCAAGTCTGTATAAAACTATATGCTTTGATCAACTTATCAAAGCGTATATTCCAACTCCGAGATGCTTGCACCAGTCCACAGATGGATCGCTGGTGCTTGCACATTTTTGTTAGCACCTTTTGGATTGACAAAACCTTCTAGTTGCATCACATACAACTCTTCTTTAATAAATCCATTAAGGAATGCAGTTTTGTTTATCCGTTTGCCAGATTTCATAAAATGCGGCAATTGCTAACATGATTCGGACAGACTTAAGCATAGATACGAGTGAGAAAATCTCATCGTAGTCAACACCTTGAACTTGTCGAAAACCTTTTGCGACAATTCTAGCTTTGTAGATAGCAACACTACTATCAGCGTCCGTCTTCCTCTTGAAGATCCATTAATTTTCAATTGCTTGCCGATCATCGGGCAAGTCAACCAAAGTCCATACTTTGTTTTCATACATGGATCCCATCTCAGATTTCATGGCTTCAAGCCACTTTGCGGAATCTGGGCTCACCATCGCTTCTTCATAGTTCGTAGGTTCATCATGATCTAGTAGCATGACTTCCAGAACTGGATTACCGTACCACTCTGGTGCGGATCTCACTCTGGTTGATCTACGTGGTTCAGTAGTATCTTGCCCTGAAGTTTCATGATCATCATCATTAGCTTCCTCACTGATTGGTATAGGTGTTGCAGAAACAGTTTTCTGTGATGTACTATTTTCCAATAAGGGAGCAGGTACAGTTACCTCGTCAAGTTCTACTTTCCTCCCACTCACTTCTTTCGAGAGAAACTCCTTCTCTAGAAATGATCCATTCTTAGCAACGAATGTCTTGCCTTCGGATCTGTGATAGAAGGTATACCCAACAGTTTCCTTTGGGTATCCTATGAAGACACATTTCTCCGCTTTGGGTTCGAGCTTATCAGGTTGAAGCTTTTTCACATAAGCATCGCAGCCCCAAACTTTAAGAAACGACAACTTTGGTTTCTTGCCAAACCATAGTTCATAAGGCGTCGTCTCAACGGATTTTGATGGTGCCCTATTTAACGTGAATGCAGCTGTCTCTAATGCATAACCCCAAAATGATAGTGGTAGATCGGTAAGATACATCATAGATTGCACTATATCCAATAAAGTACGGTTATGACGTTAGGACACACCATTATGCTGTGGTGTTCCATATGGCATGATTTTGTGAAACTATTCCACATTGTTTTAATTTGAAGACCAAACTCGTAACTCAAATATTTGTCTCCGCGATCAGATCGTAGAAGCTTTATTTTCTTGTCACGATGATTTTTCACTTCACTCTGAAATTCTTTGAACTTTTCAAATGTTTCAGACTTATGTTTCATCAAGTAGATATACTCATATCTGCTCAAATCATCTGTGAAGATCAGAAAATAATGATACCTGTCGCGAGCCTCAATATTCATCGGACCACATACATCAGTATGTATGATTTCCAACAAATCTGTTGCTCGCTCCATTGTTCCGGAGAACGGCGTTTTAGTCATCTTGCCCAAAAGGCATGGTTCGCAAGCATCAAGTGATTCATAATCAAGTGATTTCGAAAGCCCATCAGCATGGAGTTTCTTCATGCGCTTTATACCAATATGACCTAAACGGCAGTGCCACAAATAAGTTGCACTATCATTATTAACTTTGCGTCTTTTGGTTTCAATATTATGGATATGTGTATCACTACGATCGAGATCCAACGAACTTGTTTCATTGGGTGTATGACCATCGAAGGTTTTATTCATGTAAACAGAACAACAATTATTCTCTTACTTTAATGAATAACCGTGTTGCAATGAACATGATCAAATCATATTCATGCTCAACGCAAAAACCAAATAACACTTATTTAGGTCCAACACTAATCCCGAAAGTATAGGGAGTGTGCGATGATGATCATATCAATCTTGGAACCACTTCCAATACACATCGTCACTTCACCCTTAACTAGTCTCTGTTTATTCTGCAATTCCCGTTTTGAGTTACTAATCTTAGCAACTGAACTAGTATCAAATACTGAGGGGTTGCTATAATCACTAGTAAAGTACATATCAATAACATGTATATCAAATATACTTATGTTCACTTTGCCATCCTTCTTATCCGCCAATCACTTGGGGTAATTCCACTTCCAGTGACCAGTCCCTTTGCAGTAGAAGCACTTAGTCTCAGGCTTAGGATCAGACTTGGGCTTCTTCACTTGAGCAGCAACTTGCTTGCCGTTCTTCTTGAAGTTCCCCTTCTTTCCTTTGCCCTTTTCTTGAAACTAGTGGTCTTGTCATCCATCAACACTTGATGTTTTTCTTGATTTCTACCTTCGTTGATTTCAGCATCACGAAGAGCTTGGGAATCGTTTCCGTTATCCCTTGCATATCATAGTTCATCACGAAGTTCTACTAACTTGGTGATGGTGACTAGAGAATTCTGTCAATCACTATCTTATCTGGAAGATTAACTCCCACTTGATTCAAGCGATTGTAGTACCCAGACAATCTGAGCACATGCTCACTAGTTGAGCGATTCTCCTCCATCTTTTAGCTATAGAACTTGTTCGAGACTTCATATCTCTCAACTCGGGTATTTTCTTGAAATATTAACTTCAACTCCTGGAACATCTCATATGCTCCATGACGTTCAAAAACGTCTTTGAAGTCCCGATTCTAAGCCATTAAGCATGGTGCACTTAACTATCAAGTAGTCATCATATTGAGCTAGCCCAGCGTTCATAACGTCTGCATCTGCTCCTGCAATAGGTCTGTCACCTAGCGGTGCATCAAGGACATTTTTTCTGTGTAGCAATGAGGATAAACCTCAGATCACGGATCCAATCCGCATCATTGCTACTCACATCTTTCAACATAATTTTCTCTAGGAACATATCAAAATTAAACACAGGGAAGCAACAACGCGAGCTATTGATCTATAACATAATTTGCAAAATACTACCAGGACTAAGTTCATGATAAATTTAAGTTCAATTAATCATATTACCTAAGAACTCCCACTTAGATAGATATCCCTCTAATCCTCTAAGTGATCACGTGATCCAAATCAACTAAACCATAACCGATCATCACGTGAGATGGAGTAGTTTTCAATGGTGAACATTGTTATGTTGATCATATCTACTATATGATTCACGCTCGACCTTTCGGTCTCTGTGTTCCGAGGCCATATCTGCATATGCTAGGCTCGTCAAGTTTAACCTGAGTATTCTGCGTGTGCAACTGTTTTGCACCCGTTGTATTTGGACGTAGAGCTTATCACACCCGATCATCACGTGGTGTCTGGGCACGACGAACTTTGGCAACGGTGCATACTCAGGGAGAACACTTCTTGATAATTTAGTGAGAGATCATCTTATAATGCTACCGTCAATCAAAGCAAAAATAAGATGTATAAAAGATAAACATCATATGCAATCAAAATATGTGACATGATATGGCCATCATCATCTTGCTTCTTTGATCTCCATCTCCAAAGTACCGTCATGATCTCTGTCATCACCGGCATGACACCATGATCTCCATCATCTTGATCTATATCAATGTGTCGTCACACGGTCGTCTCGCCAACTATTGCTCTTGCAACTATTGCTATCGCATAGCGATAAAGTAAAGCAATTATTTGGCGCTTGCATCTTATGCAATAAAGAGACAACCATAAGGCTTTTGCCAGTTGCCGATAACTTCAACAAAACATGATCATCTCATACAGCAACTTATATCTCATCACGTTTTGACCATATCATATCACAACAAGCCCTGCAAAAACAAGTTAGACGTCCTCTACTTTGTTGTTGCAAGTTTTACGTGGCTGCTACGGGCTTAAGCAAGAACCAATCTCACCTACGCATCAAAACCACAACGATAGTTTGTCAAATAGACTCCGTTTTAACCTTCGCAAGGACCGGGCGTAGCCACACTCGGTTCAACTAAAGTTGGAGAAACAGTCACCCGCAAGTCACCTGTGTGCAAAGCACGTCGGGGAAACCGGTCTCGCGTAAGCGTACGCGTAATGTCGGTCCGGGCCGCTTCATCCAACAATACCGCCGAACCAAAGTATGACATGCTGGTAGGCAGTATGACTTATATCGCCCACAACTCACTTGTGTTCTACTCGTGCAAATAACATCAAACCATAAAACCTAGGCTCGGATGCCACTGTTGGGGAACGCAGTAATTTCGAAAATTTTCCTACGCACACGCAAGATCATGGTGATGCATAGCAACGAGAGGGGAGAGTGATGTCTACGTACCAACGCAGACCGACTGCGGAAGCGATCACACAACGTAGAGGAAGTAGTCGTACGTCTTCTTCCCGATCCAACCGATCCAAGCACCGTTACTCCGGCACCTCCGAGTTCTTAGCACACGTTCAGCTCGATGACGTTCCTCGGGCTCCGATCCAGCAAAGCGTCGAGGAAGAGTTCCGTCAGCACGACGGCGTGGTGACGATCTTGATGTACTACCGACGCAGGGCTTCGCCTAAGCACTGTAACGGTATGTTCGAGGTGGAATTTGGTGGCAGGGGGCACCGCACACGGCTAAGGAACGATTAACTTGTGTGTCTTGTGGTGCCCCCTGCCCCCGTATATAAAGGCCAGGGGCAGGGGGTTCGGCCGGCTAGGAGGGAGGCGCAGGGAGGAGTCCTACTCCCACCGGGAGTAGGACTCCTTCCCCCAATCCTATTCCAACTAGGATTCTTGGGGAAGAAGGAGAAAGAGGGGGCCGGCCCACCTCTCCTAGTCCTATTAGGACTTGGTAAAGGTGGGGGGCGCCGGCCAGGTGTGGGCTGCCTCTTCTATCTTTTCCACTAAGGCCCAATAGGCCCATTTACCTCCCGGGGGGTTCCGGTAACCCTCCCGGTAATCCGGTAAAATCCCGATTTCACCCGGAACACTTCCGGTGCCCAAACATAGGCTTCCAATATATCAATCTTTACGTCTCGACCATTTCGAGACTCCTCGTCATGTCCGTGATCTCATCCGGGACTCCGAACAACCTTCGGTACATCAAAATGCATAAACTCATAATAACTGTCATCGTAACGTTAAGCGTGCGGACCCTACGGTTCGAGAACAATGTAGACATGACCGAGACACGTCTCCGGTCAATAACCAATAGCGGGACCTGGATGCCCATATTGGCTCCTACATATTCTACGAAGATCTTTATCGGTCAGACCGCATAACAACATACGTTGTTCCCTTTGTCATCGGTATGTTTACTTGCCCGAGATTCGATCGTCGGTATCCAATACCTAGTTCAATCTCGTTACCGGCAAGTCTCTTTACTCGTTCCGTAATACATCATCTCACAACTAACATATTAGTTGCAGTGCTTGCAAGGCTTATGTGATGTGCATTACCGAGAGGGCCCAGAGATACCTCTCCGACAATTGGAGTGACAAATCCTAATCTCGAAATACGCCAACCCAACATCTACCTTTGGAGACACCTGTAATGCTCCTTTATAATCACCCAGTTACGTTGTGACGTTTGGTAGCACCCAAAGTGTTCCTCCGGCAAACGGGAGTTGCATAATCTCATAGTCATAGGAACATGTATAAGTGATGAAGAAAGCAATAGCAACATACTAAACGATCGTGTGCTAAGCTAATGGAATGGGTCATGTCAATCAGGTCATTCAACTAATGATGTGACCTCGTTAATCAAATAACAACTCTTTGTTCATGGTTAGGAAACATAACCATCTTTGATTAACGAGCTAGTCAAGTAGAGGCATACTAGTGACACTCTGTTTGTCTATGTATTCACACATGTATTATGTTTCCGGTTAATACAATTCTAGCATGAATAATAAACATTTATCATGATATAAGGAAATAAATAATAACTTTATTATTGCCTCTAGGGCATATTTCCTTCAAACACAACAGTGATAACCCCACTTGTGCTTAAACAATGAGTATGACCTATGATCAAATGTTCTCATTTGACTCCTAAGTCAATATACTCATATATAGATGACCTAGTCATCGCAAATTGTTTGATAGATGCTAGAGTTGGTTGTGCATGCTTTGCCACATATTTCAATTGCCATTTTATTGTGTGAGCATGTTGATTGCATATTTTACTCATTCGAGGACATCCACTTGTTGTTTTGATTGATTGGTTTTCTTTTCTTTTGCCAAGTGGATGGACAAGAATGCCTAAGAACCCTCTCTAGCTATCTATGCTTTTCTTGTCTCAATCTCTATTCATGCTACATCACAAAATTTGATCAAGTCAGATTCGAACCACTCTGTGTGAGGAGCACTCGGAGTCCCCGATTCGTCATAGACTTAAACTTCCAAAACTTCTTTGTGTGTTTCGGTCTGACCGATTCCTCCATTTCGGTCATACCGAGATCACTAAGTCGATCTAGGTTTTCAATCTCGGTGCAACCGATTTGAACTTTTCGGTCACACCGAGTTGCTGTACTGTCAACAGTTATGCATCTCGGTGCCACCGAGTTGTTCCACTCGGTCACACCGACAGGGTCGGGCTATATATACTCACGGGCAAAATTTTGGAAATTTCTCCGAAACTCCTTCGCCCGCGCATAGCTCGCTCTGCCTCCTGGGTCTCCGGATCGTCCTCCTCATCGCCAACCGCCTCCTGTCGCTGGTCTCCGCCGCCGTCAACGGAATTCTTCCCGCCGTTGCCGCCGTAGCGAGTTCATCGCCGAACTAGGGTATGGACTCGGTCACGGTGCTATCCCCGTCCGATTCCTAGCACATTGTGTTAATTATGATTCTTACCACGATTGAAACGCTTCTATCCAGTCAAAACACTCCGTAGATTAGAGTTGAATTGAAAATTTAGGGTTAGGTTTCCGCCGAAACCATCTTGGACCCACCGGGTTTCAGAACTCGGTTCCACCGATTCGGCCAAGGCCATTGCACATGTGGTTCTCGGTCTGACTGAGAATTGCAAATCGGTGTGACCGAGTTCAGGAATTGTGAAACCCTAGCAGTCTCGATGCCACCGAACTGTGATTCAGTCTGACCGAGTTCACTAGTTTAGGTTCCAACAGCTACTTTGGTATCACCGAGTTTACAAATCGGTTGATCCAAAATGCTTTCTGTGGAAAACTAAAACTAAGTTTTTTACTCATTCTTTTGCAAAAACCTCTGCATTTTGTGATGCTCATCCACTCTATCTCATCTATATCTATTCACAGGGTCTGCTGTCAGTGTTTGCAATATGTCTGACTAGAGTGACAGCCAGAACAGGTCCGAGGAGCAGGTTCACCTGAGTGAGGGCACTAGTTCCTCTAGCAGCTCAGATGATGGTAGCAGGAGCACCCCAAGCAATTTGCCAAAGGCTTCCACTAGAGCAAGCAAGAAGAAAACTTCAGAGTCTGAGGATGAAGACTATGTGGCCACTGAGGATGAGGCCACATCAAAGAAGAAAGTGCTTAAGAAGGAATATGGCACATCTGCTTCATCCAAGCCAGGTATGAAGACCAAAAGGCCAGCAGGAAGACAACCTATGTCTAAAGCCAAAGCCTCCACTCAAGCATCTTTGGAATCTCAACCCAAAGAGCCTGCTACAGAAGGAAAGAAAAGGAAGGAAAGGATCAAAAAGACCACTACTAGAGTGCTTGGGAGATCCTCAATCATGAGAGATTCTGAAGAGGAAGAGGAAGAAGAGGTTGCTGCACCAGCACCTAAGGCCCAGAAACTCATGGGTGATGCTATCAGGACAGGGGCTGCATCATCAAAGCCCGAAGAAGCACCCAAAGCTGCCTCAAAGCCCAAGAGTGCACCTAAGAGGAATACCAGGAGTATACCAGCTGCTGAGAAGAACAAGGCCCCAGTGCCTGAGACTGTTGTTGAAGAAGAAGATGAAGAGCATGTTCTGAGAAAATTGAAGCCAAAAATTCCAGACCACAATGATGCTCATCCTGTGGCTGAGAACATGAAGATCAAGAGAGACTCAGGACTGAGGAAATGGAGAGAGAAAGATCCATATGCTACCAGGAGAAGGACTGTTGTTGATTACAGGTTCCACACAAAGGAACAACAGGATTTCTATGAGACAATTTTGTTGGACAAGAAGCCTATAGTGTGTGATATGAGGTGGGTTAACTGGACCTACATGAAGGAAAATGAGGAACACTATCCTGGTGTGTTTGACAGCTTCAGTGCTTGTGGAGTTGCAGACTTTGTTGGGAAGAAGCTCACAAAGTGGAATGAGGAGCTCATAATGCAATTCTACTCCACAAAACACTTCTATCCAGATGGCAGGATAGTATGGATGTCTGAAGGTACAAGGTACCACTCAACTATTGAGGAATGGGCAAATCTGATCAATGCTCCTAAGGAAGAAGAAGATGACTTGGATGTCTATGCCAAGAAGAAGATGGATCACAACTCTATGTCAAACATGTACAAGGAGATTCCTGAAGATGATCTTGAGACTCACCAGTTTGGGTCAGTAAAACACTTGCTGTCAGGGCTGCCTACAATCAATTGGATCCTTAGGCACACTCTCTTGCCCAAGTCTGGTGATCACAGAATGATCAGAGGCCATGCAATTAACTTGCTACATATATTTGATGTGCCACAGAAGTTCAAGGTCATGAGCCTTATAGTTGGACTATCAAGAGGACTGCAGCTGACCAGAAAAGAAGTTGTGGATATGCCCCACAGATCTAGGAGTTGATAAACTCAAAGATGGGCACATGCACATGCTTGTTGGATAAGGAACACTTGCCTATCTATCCTGACTTCGAGGACAACCAAGTTGTGATGAATGAAGATGAACCCTCCTCAGTGCAAGCACAGGCAAAGAAGGAGAAGGCAAAGATGGAGAAGGCTACCAAGATGCCAACTCAAGAGGAGGCATCTGGGTACTTTTTGAAAAGCAAGCACGATCAGCTTGGTTATTTGATAGCATCCACTCTGAGGATTGAGAAGGGGTTGGCCACCCTAACTCAAAACCAGGAGAGCCTGGAAAGAATCATGGAACAAAAATTCTATGATTTAGATGTCAAAGTAACTGAGATTCAGTCTGTTGTGGAGTAGCTACAGGATGACATGCAGGAGAGGAAGGGCAAGACAACCACTAATGCATTTGCCAGAGTGCCTCGAGCTCAGAGATATGCTGCAGTGCCTATTCCAGGCACTAGAGTCACTTCATCTGCACCAGCTACAGCTCCAGCGCAACCAGCTTCAGCACCTACCCCAGCAGCTCCATCTACTTCGACTGAAGCCTTCATCCTTGGCGTTCTCCGGACACCACCACCTGAAGACCAAGCCTGAGAGACGTTTTAGTGCTATGCATTTTCTATGAACTTTTTGGTAACTTGTTGCCAAAGGGGGAGAAAAATTTATAGATCATAGGCTTCGAGAGAGAGAGAGAGAGAGAGAGTTTGCTTTTGTTCTCTCTTGTCTTCTTGGTTGAACTTTGTTTGTCTTTTGATTGCTTGAGATACTATGCTATTATCTGTGAGACATTGATGATCATGTGGTTGATCATAAGCTACACTTATGCTTGTTAGATGATATTATCTTACTTATCCCTATTTGATCATTCACTTTGCTTGGTCATGAGTGCATGTATTCATTCTTATCATTTTGAGCGCTCCACCAAGATGTATGTGACATGGAAGAATAACCCATGATCCTAACTCATTGTGCATTTGCAGTCCAAAGCAAATCTTAAGATATGCACAAATTTAGGGGGAGCTCTTGCTTTTCACATACCTCTCATAGCGACAATATCTTTCACTCTTATTATCATTTGTCGAAGCTTTGATCTATATGTTGTCATCAATTACCAAAAAGGGGGAGATTGAAAGTGCAACTATCCCTGGGTGGTTTTGGTAATTCCTAACAACATATAGCTCATTGAGCTAACATTATTCCAAGGTTAATATTTCAGGAAAAGCTCAATGAATGGCATGGCATGGATGAGGAAAGTGGATCCCTCAAAATTCTAAGGACAAAAAAGTTTGGCTCAAGCTTGAAGCTCAAGACTCTATGAGGGAGTCCTGGATTAGGGGGTGTTCGGGTAGCCGAACTATACCTTCAGCCGGACTCCAGGACTATGAAGATACAAGATTGAAGACTTCGTCCCATGTCCGGATGGGACTTTCCTTGGCGTGCAAGGCAAGCTTGGCGATGCGGATATTCAAGATCTCCTACCATTGTAACCGACTCTATGTAACCCTGACCCTATCCGGTGTCTATATAAATCGGAGGGTTGTAGTCCGTAGGACATCAACTCCATAGATAACAATCATACCATAGGCTAGCTTCTAGGGTTTAGCCTCCTTGATCTCGTGGTAGATCTACTCTTGTACTATCCATATCATCAATATTAATCAAGAAGGACATAGGGTTTTACCTCCATCGAGAGGGCCCGAACCTGGGTAAAACATCGTGTTCCCTGCCTCCTGTTACCATCCGGCCTAGACGCACAGTTCGGGACCCCCTACCCGAGATCCGCCGGTTTTGACACCGACATTGGTGCTTTCATTGAGAGTTCCTCTGTGTCGTCGCCTTTAGGCCCGATGGCTCCTTTGATCATCAACAACGATGCGGTCCAGGGTGAGACTTTTCTCCCCGGACAGATCTTCGTCTTCGGCGGCTTCGCTCTGCGGGCCAATTCGCCTGGCCACCTGGAGCAGACCGAAAGCTACGCCCCTGGCCATCAAGTCGGGTTTGGAAGCTTAAACTACACAGCTGACATCCGCGGAGACTTGATCTTCGATGGGTTCGAGCCACGGCCAAGCGCGCCGCACTATCTCGAGGGGCATGATCTAGCTCTGCCTCCGGACAGTGTCCTGGAGGCCGCACCCACATCGGTTCCGACCCCTAACTCGGAGCCTATTGCGCCAATCGAGGATGAGCGGTTGGACGTCACCTCGGGGGCTGCAATCTCAAAGGCGATCAAGCCGAACGCTAGCCCTGCACTCTGCATGACCCGTGACTCCGAGGATCCGGACTCCTCCCCGGACTCCGAACCCCCTGCGCCCCTGCCAACCGAATCCGATTGGGCACCGATAATGGAGTTCACCGCCGCAGACATCTTTCAGCGCTCGCCTTTTGGCGTCAGCCTGAATTCTTTTAAGTCTCTCTCTTTATCAGGAGAGCCCTGGTGTAACGCCCTCGATGCGGCTATATCTCCTACGTGTCGAAGCACGACTTAGAGGTATAACCACATTGAAAGCAATGTCGCAAGTGAGGTAATCTTCACACAACCCATGTAATACATAAGGGAAAAAGATACATAGTTGGCTTACAATCGCCACTTCACACAATTAGATGAATAAAGCATTACAACATCCAAATACAAAAAAGGTCCGACTACGGAACCAAAATAAAAGAAGACTACCCCAAATGTTACACAGATCCCCGATCGACCCCAACTGGGCTCCACTACTGATCAACTAGAACGAAACAATACAAAGGACAAGATCTTCATCGAACTCCTCCTTGAGCTTGGTTGCGTCATCTGCACGCTTCAACGGCACCTACAAGCTGGTTTTGGAAGTATCTGTGAGTCACGGGGACTCAACAATCTTACACCCTCGCGATCAAGACTATTTAAGCTTATAGGAAGGGTAAAAGGTATGAGGTGGAGCTGCAGCAAGCGACTAGCACGTATGGTGGTTAACATACGCAAATGAGAGCGAGAAGAGAAGGCAAAAGCACGGCCGAACAACTATGATCAAGAAGTGATCCTAGAACAACCTACGTCAAGCATAACTACAACACCGTGTTCACTTCCCGGACCCCACCGAGAAAAGACCATCACGGTTACACACGCGGTTGATGCATTTTAATTAAGGTCAACTTCAGGTTTTCTACAACCGGACATTAACAAATTCCCATCTGCACATAACCACGGGCACGGCTTTCGAAAGTTCAAATCCCTGCAGGGGTGTCCCAACTTAGCCCATCACAAGCTCTCACGGTCAACGAAGGATATTCCTTCTAGCGGGAAGACCCGATGAGACTCGCAATCCCGGTTACAAGACATTTCGACAATGGTAAAATAAGACCAGCAAAGCCACCCAGATGTGCCGACAAATCCCGATAGGAGCTGCACATATCTCATTCTCAGGGCACACCGGATGAGCCAGACGTCGGGTGGGCCAGCCCAAAGTTGCCCCTGGTAGCTCCGGACATCGCTCATTTTGGACCAACACTCAGAGGAGCACTGGCCTGGGGTTTAAAATAAAGATGACCCTTGAGTCTGCAGAACCCAAGGGAAAGAAAAGGCTAGGTGGCGAATGGTAAAACCAATGTTGGGCCATGCTGGAGGAGTTTTATTCAAGGCAAACTGTCAAGGGGTTCCCATTATTACCCAACCGCGTAAGGAACGCAAAATCCAGGAACATAACACCGATATGACGGAAACTAGGGCGGCAAGAGTGGAACAAAACACCAGGCATAAGGCCGAGACTTCCACCCTTTACCAAGTATATAGATGCATTAATTAAATAAGAGATATTGTGTTATCCCAACAAGTAAACATGTTCCAACAAGGAACAACATCTCCATGTTCCAACAAGGAACAAACGTCAATCTTCACCTGCAACTAACAACACTATAAGAGGGGCTGAGCAAAGCGGTAACATAGCCAAACAACGGTTTGCTAGGACAAGGTGGGTTAGAGGCTTGGTTCAACAATATAGGAGGCATGATAAGCAAGTGGTAGGTATCGCAGCATAGGCATAGCAAAAGAGCGAGCAACTAAGCAAGCAAAGATAGAAGTGATTTGAGGGTATGATCATCTTGCCTGAAATCTCGCAAGGAAGAAGAACGAGTCCATGAAGAAGATAAACGGACGTAATCGAGCGGATCCTCACACACACGACGTTATCAGAACTAACCCGAAGAAGCAACACCGGAAAGAAAGGAAACAACATAGTAAACAACCAGCATATGAACATGGCACATGATGTACAATCAAGTATGATGCATGTCCGGTTTAATGAAGCATGGCGTGGCAAAGTGCACAAACAATCCTACAAATTAAGTGGAGCTCAATATGCAACGAGTTGCATATTGACGGAACACCACATCAATTATTTAGTTCTCTCCCGGTTAGGTACCCAACAATATTAAATGTTGTTAAGCATGTCAAGAGGTGAAACATAAAGGGATTATCTATCTTAACAATTTAAATGGGGCCGGATGTAGCAAACAACAAATCCGGTAAATCCCCATATGCATTAGTAAATTAACGCAAACAACAATTTAAACGATCTTAATGTTGTTAACATGATGCGGATGACATGATCAAGTTTTATGCAATTTTTATTAAAAGTTGACAAGAGAATTATGAAGCACTTGTCACCGTGGTGGAAAGAAAAGGGGTGCCACGGCAATGAATCCAAAAATGATGCCACAGCAACATATCGGTTCCGGTAACTCGATTGAGATCCCGGTGCAAAAGAAAGTGCGACGGGAGCGTGACATGCGATAGAAGGTGGGGTGCTCCCGGTTACCGGGTTCCCACATGACGGTGACAAGGTAAAAGAGGGCAACGTGCACCGACAAATCGAGCACGGTGCAAGCACGAGCATCTCATACATCGCAAGCATTCGAGCAAGGACGTCGTCTCGGGGTTATACCTTCGAAGCACGCAAACGAGACGGTTCGGGTTCGATGGGACATAGTGGAAGACGGTAGAGGAAGTAGTGGTACGTGTCTCGGAGAAGGACTTGACACATTCAATGTTTCCGAGGGGACGGTAGGGGAACTTGGCATTAGTGCTGCACGGGTCTTCGGTGACGGTCGATGTACATGGCAAAACGTAGAGGTACTATGCTTCGGTCGTCGTGGTACTTGGCGATAGTAGTGGTACAAGGGTTGTAACCGGCCTTGGCGGTTCATCGTGTAATCATAAACGTTTCGCAGATGTTCATGTCGTCATAGTCGTACTCGAGGTGGTCTTGGCGAAACCAAGGCCGACGGTGTACTTGGCGTAATCCGAGTCGACGGTAGTTGTACACGGCAATCTTGGTCGAACTTGGAGGGACCTCGGTAGTCGTTCCCGTTCGTCTTGGTACATTTGGCGCCATCTTGTTCTTGGCGAGATAGTGGTACATAGAGTCGTTGCACTTGGCGGGAAAAGAAACACGGCGACCGTAGTGGAACTTTGATGCTTGCGGTTTGAACCAGGGGTCTCGCGGCGGGGCTTGAGGACGGGCATGATGCAGGAGGAAGGCATGCGAGTAGGGGATCGCGGGCAAACACAGGCGCTGCCGGCTGCCTCGTCACTTCCTCCAGGAGATGATCGACGAAGGCAGCGGGACGAGTGAACGGGCAGCAAGGGGCGGCAGACCTCCGGATATGGCCGGCGAACACGGCAGGGAAAGGCACGGGGGCCCCTGCGTGCGGTGGAGGTGCAGGAAAGGTCCGGCGGCATGGGACCTCGAAGGAACCGGGCGCGGGGCTTGAAGGCGAGGAGGAGGGCGCGGGGTGATGTTGGGCGGTGGGAAGACAAAAGCGGTGCCCATGGCAGGGCCGCGGTGGCGGCCTCCAGCGAGGGAGCCGAACGGAGGCGGGGCAATGGTGGGTGCAGGCATGGCGGCGCTGTCGGAAGAGAAGGCAGGCGGCAGGGAGGAAGGAAGAGGACATGGATCGGGCGTAGGGCCTCCTTGGCGAGGAGAAGCAGAGGTGGCAAGGCAATGGTGCTGGCGACGGGGAGGTCTCGCGACGCGGGGACGAAGGCGGCTTGAGGCGTCGACGCAGACAGGGCTCGGAGAGGCCATGGCGACAGTAGCACTGGAGCATGGGCGCGGGGAGCTGCGGCCCTATGCACGAGTGAGGAGAGGGAGAGAGAAGTGGATCGTACGCGAGGGGAAAAGAACGACAGCAGGGAGGCGGCGCTGCGAGAGGGAGATGGGGAGTGGATCGATCGGATGGATTGCTAGGGTTTGGAGAGGGGCTTTGGTGAGCCTGGGAGGCCGGCCCAGCTGCGAGGAAGGATGGTCAAAAGGGCTAGATCGAGTGGGCTTTGCTGGACTCCTCACTGCTGCTTTCTTTTCTTTTCTATTTCTTCAGACAGAAATACAAAAAGAAAGAGCAGGGGAAAAAGGAGAGGTGTATGAGAAATATAAAAATATCCTCATGACCCTGAATTCATGCCCTATTTCATAAAATTGGTTTGGACATTTTTAGAGGTAGAAAAATAAAACAAGTTTAAATATGATTCAAACTTGAGGCATTTTTGAACCTAACCAAAACAACTCCAAAGGATTTGAAATTTGGCAGAGAGGTTGAAGGAAAGGTGTATGGTTTATAGGAAAAGAAAGAACATTTATGGAGAAGGGGAAAAAAGGTCACTTGCCAAAATGAAAGAAAGAAGAAGGAAGGAGGAGGTGAAAATGCATGATCATACAAGGAGCATCCGACAATGTAACATGCATGAATATGACAATGCACATGATGCAATGATGAAAGCAACGGACCAACCAAATCACACGACGAAAACCCGGAAATCAAGGAAGGCATCTGAAGCTCCGGTCTTGGGGCGTCACAACACTCCACCACTACGAAAGGATCTCGTCCCGAGATCTAGAATGGCACCGGAGGGACAATGGAAAAGAAAGAGAAGAGGTAAAACTAAGTTGCTTCTTTGACAAACGAGTGAGACCAAAGAACCTTGAGAGGTTTAACAAATTGAAGAAAAGAATGCAACGGAGATGAATGAAATTGAAAACACACCGCTAGAAAAGAGGGACAAGGAAGAACAACTTCGGGCAGCACTCCGATAAAAAGAAAAGGAATTGAATAAGAACTTGATAAGATGAGAAGATACTTGATGAAATCACAACACACTGCCTTCGGAACTATTGAATGAATGGAACAAGGGGTAAGAAAGATCTCAGACGGCACTCCGGTTGAAAAGAGGCGCAAGGCTTGATAAGGCGAAAAGAACTTGAGCAAAAAGGTCACAACACTCCGTTTAAATAGGGTAAGCGTGAAAATAACATGATCTTTGACGAAACGAGATGATGGGTTGAAAAGAGCAACATCACAATGCCTCCGGATGAAATAATCAAAGGTAGATCATCGGAACAAAAGAACGGAGAAGAAAATGACAACTCCTACCACAATTGAACTTGGAAAGCATCCTTAGGAGAGGGGTCAACGGAGTTGTTGGAAACCCAACAACGAAAAGAGTAAGCTTGTAGTGGGCTTATGGAAAACATCTCAAAACCAAAAGGTGAAAATCTGCCACTAACGGAAATGATATATTGGACTGATAACAACAAGGAGATGAGAAACTTATCTCATCGATAGGATAAATGAAGAACATGGATCATTTATAAGCACCATAACTAGCAACAATCCTTAGGGAAGGCTATAGGTGAAACATGACACAAGATAACTCCAATGGAGAGATTGGTGGATTTAAAATACCTCATTCTTAACAACATGTGAATCATGAAACATGAACTCAAGTTATCAAGAATGACATAATACCACCTCCAATGATACGGAAGAAAGAATTGCACTCCGGATAGCAAGAAGAAGAATGCTTGAGCTCCTCTGAAAAGAATCTTGATGAACACTTCGAGAAGGAATTAAATCCTTGTTGAACCATCACGTAGAACCTTCATGAAGAACTCCGGTAATGAAAGAATGATCAAACAAAAAGAAAGATGAAAAGAGTAAGGTTGAAGCCTAGCAATGATTAGATGAAGCTTTGCGACGAGATAAAGTGGAGACTTGGAACTCTGGAAAAGATACAGCATCTCGACTGAGAATGTGATATGATGAACCATTCCGGAATTTTAAAAAAAACTCGATGAAACAAGAATAAGAATTACATTATGCTTATCCTTCACCAATTCAAATTTGATGACAAGCAATGGAATTGACATACTACTTATTCTCGTAGAAAGGATTTAAGATAGATATATCGCAAACTTGAAGAGGCCTTCAATGATCCACCAGTAGGATTTGAAAGAACGAAAGAATGGATATGATAACGAAGGAAGAAGAATCTTGATCAAACCACCGTAAGAATTAAAAATGAACGAAGTAAAGATAAAGAAACACCGGGAAGAATTATGAAATGAACGAAGATACTTGTGAGGATTTAGATCCATGAGAACGAAGAGATTACGAGCTGATTAAAGAATATTGAATGATGCACCGGTAAGATTTGGGGAACGAGAGCTGAAAACTGAGAATGAATAAACCTGAATTGAAGGACTCCGGATAAACAAACTAAGAAGACTCTTGAATTGTTCCGGATAGATGAGAAGAATTGCCACAATCAAAACAATTATGAGAGGATGGCCTCGAACTAGAACCACGAATCTCTGAGAGAACGGATAAGATATGGAGGTAAAGCTCTTCTTCGATCTTCAAATGTTGAGAGTGACAACGAGAAACATCACCGTGAATTTTTAAGATACTCCGGAATGAAAAATGGAAAGGCTGAGTCAATGCTGAAAAGAATTTGAAAGATCTTGGAGAAAGACATTTGACTGATGACAATTCATTCTCACGTCAAACTTTAAGAATTTGAGGATAGTTCTGGGAAAATAAGAAGAGTCAGGTAAGATCCTGGAAAAAGACCTGTGGGTTAGGGCCCACTGAGAAGAAACACCGTTGAAATGATTTAAAAGAGAGGATTGCACCGGTTGAATTAAATGACTTGAATGAGAGAACATCCTCGAAAGATCTTGAATGAATGCAGAGTGGAAAACACGAATCTTCGAGATATCTCCAGCACTCCGGAACAATTGAATAGCAAGAAGTGGATGAATATGAGGAGCACCGGCAAGATAAAGTATTTGAAACGAGGAAAGAATATGATCGACAAAGCTTGAATTGAATCCACCGAAGAAGAAAAGAATGGGGAAAGAAGAACGAGTAGAGCATCTTCATGAGAAACACCGGGTAAAACATGAAGGAAAAAGAATGGAGAGACCTCACATCAATAAGATGGATACTTGATTAAGAAATCTGAATCCTTGAAGAAAAAATGGGGTGGGTGGGCGGGAAAAACAAAGGCAACTTGGGACGAATGAAATGAACACCATTGAGAGGACTTGAGTTGATCTTGCGAATGTTGACAAAGATTGGATCCACTTGAAGAGAAACACACCGGTTGAAAAGGTTTGACATGACAATCTCGATTATCAAGAAGGATTAGTATTCGCATAGGAGTATGAGAACACCGTTTACCGAAGGTATGGAATCAACATTTGACTTCGAAGCAACTCGAATACCACAACTCAAAACAAACAAAGGATTGGCTTGCGGAATAAGCCGGAACAAACATATGATAGAGATTTCGTCCGAAGTTTTCATGGTGGGGCCTACACGGGCTCGATCATACAACACCATCATGTACAAGGCAGTGCACATGACATACGAAGCATCCCCGAGTTGGCATAGCCAAGGACTCTTTAAGACACAACGAGTCCACTGTAAAACCAACCATGAATAGGCGGACCACTAGACGTTGAACCCCAATTTCATATCATACATCTGTCGGAAAGATATCCTAAGAGCTACTTGAATTCCCACTTATAAACTCCCGAAATTTTCCGGTTATGCAATCGGGTGTTGGGGATACAGGGGAAGCATAATATCTCACCCAAACTAGCAAATCCTACATCCAGTTGTATCCATCCTTCAACACATAACCAAGAAACCTCCGGAAATCGTCTACCTTAACCTTTGAAAAGCATCCGTTATACGAGTTATGGCAATACTCCCGAACTCCCGCCCCAGTACTGGGTGGCGTCGAGGTTATCTCACCAACGAACTGCATAAAAGAGATTTTCAATGTCGGCGTACTAAACTCAGGTATTCCAGAACTACAAGGATAAAATTGTGACGACAACACCTCGGAGCTCAACTCCCCGGGACACTTCCACAAAACCCATGACAGGAGGCACCAAGACAATGTTCTCATCACAAAACCATCGGAACGATTCCAAGATACCCGCGTGATCCTAAAAAAATATTTAGTGAAATTTGAGAAGAGAAGAGACAAACTCTACGTCAGGATGCCTTACCAGAGCGATGAAGGGACTGGGGAGTAAAAAGAATTCCTAAACTCTTCGATATATAATTCCTAAATGACTCAAAACATTTTTCTAGACTCAACAACGGCTACTAATTCGATCAAGCAGTGGGGGCTCCTAAGGTTGGGGAAGGCTCTGATTACCAACTTGTAACGCCCTCGATGCGGCTATATCTCCTACGTGTCGAAGCACGAATAGAGGCATAACCGCATTGAAAGCAATGTTGCAAGTGAGGTAATCTTCACACAACCCATGTACTACATAAGGGATAAAAGATACATAGTTGGCTTACAATCGCCACTTCACACAATTACATGAATAAAGCATTATAACATCCAAATACAAACAAGGTCTGACTACGGAACCAAAATAAAAGAAGACTACCCCAAATGCTACATAGATCCCCGATCGACCCCAACTGGGCTCCACTACTGATCAACTAGAACGAAACAACGAAAAGGACAAGATCTTCATCGAACTCCTCCTTGAGCTTGGTTGCGTCATCTGCACGGTTCAACGGCACCTGCAAGCTGGTTTTGGAAGTATCTGTGAGTCACGGGGACTCAGCCATCTTACACCCTCATGATCAAGACTATTTAAGCTTATAGGAAGGGTAAAAGGTATGAGGTGGAGCTGCAGCAAGCGACTAGCATGTATGGTGGCTAACATACGCAAATGAGAGTGAGAAGAGAAGGCAAAAGCATGGTCGAACAACTATGATCAAGAAGTGATCCTAGAACAACCTACGTCAAGCATAACTACAACACCGTGTTCACTTCCCGGACCCCGCCGAGAAAAGACCATCACGGTTACACACGCGGTTGATGCATTTTAATTAAGGTCAACTTCAGGTTTTCTACAACCGGACATTAACAAATTCCCATATGCCCATAACCGCGGTCACAGCTTTCGAAAGTTCAAATCCCTGCAGGGGTGTCCCAACTTAGCCCATCACAAGCTCTCACGGTCAACGAAGGATATTCCTTCTAGCGGGAAGACCCGATCAGACTCGGAATCCTGGTTACAAGACATTTCGACAATGGTAAAACAAGACCAGCAAAGCCACCCAGATATGCCGACAAATCCCGATAGGAGCTACACATATCTCATTCTCAGGGCACACCAGATGAGCCAGACGTCGGGTGGGCCAGCCTAGAGTTGCCCCTGGTAGCTCCGGACATCGCTCATTTTGGACCAACACTCATAGGAGCACTGGCCCGGGGTTTAAAATAAAGATGACCCTTGAGTCTGCAGAACCCAAGGGAAATAAAAGGCTAGGTGGCGAATGGTAAAACCAATGTTGGGCCATGCTGGAGGAGTTTTATTCAAGGCAAACTGTCAAGGGGTTCCCATTATTACCCAACCGCGTAAGGAACGCAAAATCCGGGAACATAACACCGATATGACGGAAACTAGGGCGGCAAGAGTGGAACAAAACACCAGGCATAAGGCCGAGCCTTCCACTCTTTACCAAGTATATAGATGCATTAATTAAATAAGAGATATTGTGTTATCCCAACAAGTAAACATGTTCCAACAAGGAACAACATCTCCATGTTCCAACAAGGAACAAACGTCAATCTTCACCTGCAACTAACAACACTATAAGAGGGGCTGAGCAAAGCGGTAACATAGCCAAACAATGGTTTGCTAGGACAAGGTGGGTTAGAGGCTTGGTTCAACAATATAGGAGGCATGATAAGCAAGTGGTAGGTATCGCAGCATAGGCATAGCAAAAGAGCGAGCAACTAAGCAAGCAAAGATAGAAGTGATTTCGAGGGTATGATCATCTTGCCTGAAATCTCGCAAGGAAGAAGAACGAGTCCATGAAGAAGATAAACGGACGTAATCAAGCGGATCCTCACACAAACGGCGTTATCAGAACTAACCCGAAGAAGCAACACCGGAAAGAAAGGAAACAACATAGTAAACAACCAACATATGAACATGGCACATGATGTACAATCAAGTATGATGCATGTCTGGTTTAATGAAGCATGGCATTGCAAAGTGCACAAACAATCCTACAAATTAAGTGGAGCTCAATATGCAACGAGTTGCATATTGACGGAACACCACATCAATTATTTAGTTCTCTCCCGGTTAGGTACCCAACAATATTAATGTTGTCAAGCATGTCAAGAGGTGAAACATAAAGGGATTATCTATCTAAACAATATAAATGGGGCCGGATGTAGCAAACAACAAATTCGGTAAATCCCCATATGCATTAGTAAATTAACGCAAACAACAATTTAAACCATCTTAATGTTGTTAACATGATGCGGATGACATGATCAAGTTTTATGCAATTTTTATTAAAAGTTGACAAGAGAATTATGAAGCACTTGTCACCGTGGTGGAAAGAAAAGGGGTGCCACGGCAACGAATCCGAAAATGATGCCACGGCAACATATCGGTTCCGATAACTCGATTGAGATCCCGGTGCAAAAGAAAGTGCGACGGGAGTGTGACATGTGATAGAAGGTGGGGTGCTCCCGGTTACCGGGTTCCCACATGACGGTGACAAGGTAAAAGAGGGCAACGTGCACCGACAAATCGAGCACAGTGCAAGCACGAGCATCTCATACATCGCAAGCATTCGATCAAGGACGTCGTATCGGGGTTATACCTTCGAAGCGTGCAAACGAGACGGTTCGGGTTCGATGGGACGTAGTGGAAGACGGTAGAGGAAGTAGTGGTACGCGTCTCGAAGAAGGACTTGACACATTCAATGTTTCCGAGGGGACGGTAGGGGAACTTGGCATTAGTGCTGCACGGGTCTTCGGTGACAGTCGATGTACATGGCAAAACGTAGAGGTACTATGCTTCGGTCGTCGTGGTACTTGGCGATAGTAGTGGTACAAGGGTTGTAACCGGCCTTGGCGGTTCATTGTGTAATCGTAACCGTTCCGCAGATGTTCATGTCATCGTAGTCGTACTCGAGGTGGTCTTGGCAAAACCAAGGCCGACGGTGTACTTGGCATAATCCGAGTCAACGGTAGTTGTACACGGCAATCTTGGTCGAACTTGGTGAAGGAAATATGCCCTAGAGGCAATAATAAAGTTATTATTTATTTCCTTATATCATGATAAATGTTTATTATTCATGCTAGAATTGTATTAACCAGAAACATAATACATGTGTGAATACATAGACCAACAGAGTGTCACTAGTATGCCTCTACTTGACTAGCTCGTTAATCAAAGATGGTTATGTTTCCTAACCATGAACAAAGAGTTGTTATTTGATTAACGAGGTCACATCATTAGTTGAATGATCTGATTGACATGACCCATTCCATTAGCTTAGCACCCGATCGTTTAGTATGTTGCTATTGCTTTCTTCATGACTTATACATGTTCCTATAACTATGAGATTATGCAACTCCCGTTTACCGGAGGAACACTTTGGGTACTACCAAACGTCACAACGTAACTGGGTGATTATAAAGGAGTACTACAGGTGTCTCCAATGGTAGATGTTGGGTTGGCGTATTTTGAGATTAGGGTTTGTCACTCCGAGTGTCGGAGAGGTATCTCTGGGCCCTCTCGGTAATACACATCACATAAGCCTTGCAAGCATAATAACTAAGATGTTAGTTATGAGATGATGTATTACGGAACGAGTAAAGAGACTTGCCAGTAACGAGATTGAACTAGGTATTGGATACCGACGATCGAATCTCGGGCAAGTAACATACCGATGACAAAGGGAACAACGTATGTTGTTATGCGGTCTGACCGATAAAGATCTTCGTAGAATATGTAGGAGCCAATATGGGCATCCAGGTCCCGCTATTGGTTATTGACCGGAGACGTGTCTCGGTCATGTCTACATTGTTCTCGAACCGTAGGGTCCGCACGCTTAACGTTACGATGACAGTTATTATGAGTTTATGCATTTTGATGTACCGAAGGTTGTTCGGAGTCCCGGATGAGATCACGGACATGACGAGGAGTCTCGAAATGGTCGAGACATAAAGATTGATATATTGGAAGCCTATGTTTGGACATCGGAAGTGTTCCGGGTGAAATCGGGATTTTACCGGATTACCGGGAGGGTTACCGGAACCCCCCGGGAGCCAAATGGGCCAACATGGGCCTTAGTGGAAAGGTGAGAGGGCAGCCCACATAGGGCTGCGCCTCCCCCCCTCTCCCTAGTCCTATTAGGACTAGGAGAGGGGCCGGCCACCTCTCTCTCTCTCTCCCCTTTAAAGGATTCCTAGTTGGACTAGGATTGGAGGGGGGAGTCCTATTCCCGGTAGGAGTAGGACTCCTCCTGCGCCTCCCTCTCTTTGGCCGGCCAGCCCCCCTCCCTCCAACCTTTATATACGGGGGCAGGGGACACCCCAAGACACACAAGTTGATCCTTGAGATCGTTCCTTAGCCGTGTGCGGTGCCCCCTGCCACCATATTCCACCTCGATCATACCGTTGTAGTGCTTAGGCGAAGCCCTGCGTCGGTAGTACATCAAGATCGTCACCACGCCATCGTGCTGACGGAACTCTTCCTCGACGCTTTGCTGGATCGGAGCCCGAGGATCGTCATCGAGCTGAACGTGTGCTAAGAACTCGGAGGTGCCGGAGTAACGGTGCTTGGATCGGTCGGATCGGGAAGAAGACGTACGACTACTTCCTCTATGTTGTGTGATCGCTTTCGCAGTCGGTCTGCGTTGGTACGTAGACAACACTCTCCCCTCTCGTTGCTGTGCATCACCATGATCTTGCGTGTGCGTAGGAAATTTTTTGAAATTACTGCGTTCCCCAACAGTGGCATCCGAGCCTAGGTTTTATGGTTTGATGTTATTTGCACGAGTAGAACACAAGTGAGTTGTGGGCGATACAAGTCATACTGCCTACCAGCATGTCATACTTTGGTTCGGCGGTATTGTTGGACGAGACGATCCGGACCAACCTTACGCGTACTCTTACGCGAGACCGGTTCCCTCGACGTGCTATGCACACAGATGGCTTGCGGAAGACTGTCTCTCCAACTTTAGTTGAACCAAGTGTGACTACGCCCGGTCCTTGCGAAGGTTAAAACGGAGTCTATTTGACAAACTATCGTTGTGGTTTTGATGCGTAGGTGAGATGAGTTCTTACTTAAGCCCGTAGCAGCCACGTAAAACTTGCAACAACAAAGTAGAGGACGTCTAACTTGTTTTTGCAGGGCATGTTGTGATGTGATATGGTCAAAGCATGATGCTGATTTTATTGTATGAGATGATCATGTTTTGTAACCAAGTTATCGGCAACTGGCAGGAGCCATATGGTTGTCGCTTTATTGTATGCAATGCAATCGCGATGTAATGCTTTACTTTATTACTAAGCGGTAGTGATAGTCGTGGAAGCATAAGATTGGCGAGACGACAACGATGCTACGATGGAGATCAAGGTGTCGCGCCGGTGACGATGGTGATCATGATGGTGCTTCGGAGATGGAGATCACAAGCACAACAAGATGATGGCCATATCATATCACTTATATTGATTGCATGTGATGTTTATCCTTTTATGCATCTTATCTTGCTTTGATTGACGGTAGCATTATAAGATGATCTCTCACTAAATTATCAAGAAGTGTTCTCCCTGAGTATGCACCGTTGCCAAAGTTCGTCGTGCCCAGACACCACGTGATGATCGGGTGTGATAAGCTCTACGTCCAAATACAACGGGTGCAAAACAGTTGCACACACGGAATACTCAGGTTATACTTGACGAGCCAAGCATATACAGATATGGCCTCGGAACACGGAGACCGAAAGGTCGAGCGTGAATCATATAGTAGATATGATCAACATAATGATGTTCACCATTGAAAACTACTCCATCTCACGTGATGATCGGTTATGGTTTAGTTGATTTGGATCACGTAATCACTTAGAGGATTAGAGGGATGTCTATCTAAGTGGGAGTTCTTAAGTAATATGATTAAATTGAACTTAAATTTATCATGAACATAGTCCTAGTAGTATTTTGCAAATTATGTTATAGATCAATAGCTCGCGTTGTTGCTTCCCTGTGTTTATTTTGATATGTTCCTAGATAAAATTGTGTTGAAAGATGTTAGTAGCAAGGATGCGGATTGGATCCGTGATCAGAGGTTTATCCTCATTGCTGCACAGAAGAATTATGTCCTTGATGCACCGCTAGGTGAAAGACCTATTGCAGGAGCAGATGCAGACGTTATGAACATTTGGCTAGCTCAATATGATGACTACTTGTTAGTTTAGTGCACCATGCTTGATGGCTTAGAATCGGGACTTCAAAGACGTTTTGAACGTCATGGACCATATGAGATGTTCCAGGAATTGAAGTTAATATTTCAAGCAAATACCCGAGTTGAGAGATATGAAGTCTCCAACAAGTTCTATAGTTAAAAGATGGAGGAGAATCGCTCAACTAGTGAGCATGTGCTCAGATTGTCTGGGTACTACAATCGCTTGAATCAAGTGGGAGTTAATCTTCCAGATAAGATAGTGATTGACAGAATTCTCTAGTCACCATCACCAAGTTAGTAGAACTTCGTGATGAACTATAATATGCAAGGGATAACAGAAACAACTCCCAAGCTCTTCGTGATGCTGAAATCAACGAAGGTAGAAATCAAGAAAAACATCAAGTGTTGATGGTTGACAAGACCACTAGTTTCAAGAAAAGGGCAAAGGGAAGAAGGGGAACTTCAAGAAGAACGGCAAGCAAGTTGCTGCTCAAGTGAAGAAGCCCAAGTCTGATCCTAAGCCTGAGACTAAGTGCTTCTACTGCAAAGGGACTGGTCACTGGAAGCGGAACTACCCCAAGTGATTGGCGGATAAGAAGGATGGCAAAGTGAACATAAGTATATTTGATATACATGTTATTGATGTGTACTAGTGTTTATAGCAAACCCTTAGTATTTGATACTAGTTCAGTTGCTAAGTTTAGTAACTCGAAACGGGAGTTGCAGAATAAACAGAAACTAGTTAAGGGTGAAGTGACGATGTGTGTTGGAAGTGGTTCCAAGATTGATATGATCATCATCGCACACTCCCTATACTTTCGGGATTAGTGTTGAACCTAAATAAGTGTTATTTGGTTTTTGCGTTGAGCATGAATATGATTTGATCATGTTTATTGCAATACGGTTATTCATTAAAGTAAGAGAATAAATTGTTGTTCTGTTTACATGAATAAAACCTTATATGGTTACACACCCAATGAAAATAGTTCATTGGATCTCAATCTTAGTGATACACATATTCATAATATTGAAACCAAAAGATGCAAAGTTAATAATGATAGTGCAACTTATTTGTAGCACTGCCGTTTAGGTCATATTGGTGTAAAGCGCATGAAGAAACTCCATGCTGATGGGCTTTCGGAATCACTTGATTATGAATCACTTGATGCTTGC
This sequence comes from Triticum monococcum, assembly GCA_034509565.1. Lineage (NCBI taxonomy): Eukaryota > Viridiplantae > Streptophyta > Magnoliopsida > Poales > Poaceae > Triticum > Triticum monococcum. Next base: position 394,399,508 of record CM067845.1, on the reverse strand, counting down.
GAACCATGCCTTTTGGGCAAGATGACTAAAACGCCGTTCTTCGGAACAATGGAGCGAGCAACAGATTTGTTTGAAATCATACATACTGATGTATGTGGTCTAATGAATATTGAGGCTCACGACAGGTATCATTATTTTCTGATCTTCACAGATGATTTGAGCAGATATGAGTATATCTTCTTGATGAAACATAAGTCTGAAACATTTGAAAAGTTCAAAGACTTTTCAGAGTGAAGTGAAAAATCATCGTGACAAGAAAATAAAATTTTCTACGATATGATCACAGAGGTAAAATATTTGAGTTACGAGTTTGGTCTTCAGTTAAAACAATATGAAATAGTTTCACTACTCACGCCACCTGGAACACCACAGCATAATGGTGTGTCCGAATGTCATAACCGTACTTTATTGGATATAGTGCAATCTATGATGTATCTTACCGATCTACCACTATCGTTTTGGGGTTATGCATTAGAGACAGCTGCATTCACGTTAAATAGGGCACAATCAAAATCCGTTGAAACGACGCCTTATGAACTGTGGTTTGGCAAGAAACCAAAGTTGTCGTTTCTTAAAGTTTGGGGTTGCGATGCTTATATGAAAAAGTTTCATCCTGATAAGCTCAAAACTCAAATCGGAGAAGAGCATCTTCATAGGATATCCAAAGGGAACTGTTGGATACACCTTCTATCACTGATCCGAAGGCAAGACTTTTTGTTGCTAAATTCGGAAACTTTCTGGAGAAGGAGTTTCTCTCGAAAGAAGTGAGTGGGAGGAAAGTAGAACTTGACGAGGTAACTGTACCTGCTCCCTTATTGGAAAGTAGTACATCACAGAAAAATGTTTCTATGACACCTACACCAGTTAGTGAGGAAGCTAATGATGATGATCATGAAACTTCAGAACAAGACACTACTGAACATCGTAGATCAACCAGAGTAAAGATCCGCGCCAGAGTGGTACGGTAATCCTGTTCTGGAAGTCATGCTACTAGATCATGATGATCCTACGAACTATGAAGAAGCGATGGTGAGCCCAGATTCCGCAAAGTGGCTTGAAGCCATGAAATCTGAGATATGATCCATGTATGAGAACAAAGTATGGACTTTGGTTGACTTGCCCGATGATCGGCAAGCCATAAAAATAAATGGATCTTCAAGAGGAAGACGGACGTTGATAGTAGTGTTACTATCTACAAAGCCAGAATTGTCGCAAAAGGTTTTCGACAAATTCAAAGTGTTGACTACGATGAGAGTTTCTCACTCGTATCTATGCTTAAGTCTGTCCGAATCATGTTAGCAATTGCCGCGTTTTATGAAATCTGGCAAATGGATAAACAAAACTGCATTCCTTAATGGATTTATTAAAGAAGAGTTGTATATGATGCAACTAGAAGGTTTTGTCAATCCAAAAGGTGCTAACAAAATGTGCAAGCACCAGCGATCCATCTGTGGACTGGTGCAAGCATCTCGGAGTTGGAATATACGCTTTGATAAGTTGATCAAAGCATATAGTTTTATACAGACTTACGGTGAAGCCTGTATTTACAAGAAAGTGAGTGGGAGCACTACAGCATTTCTGATAAGTATATGTGAATGACATATTGTTGATCGGAAATAATGTAGAATTATTCTGTAAAGCATAAAGGAGTGTTTGAAAGGAGTTTTTCAAAGAAAGACTTCGGTGAAGCTGCTTACATATTGAGCTTCAAGATCTATAGAGATAGATCAAGACGCTTGATAAGTTCTTTCAATGAGTACATACCTTGACAAAGATTTTGAAGTAGTTCAAAATGGAGTAGTCAAAGAAAGAGTTCTTGCCTGTATTATAAGGTGTGAAGTTGAGTAAGACTCAAAGCCCGACCACGGCAGAAGATAGAAAGAGAATGAAAGTCATTCCCTATGCCTTGGCCATAGGTTCTATAAAGTATGTCATGCTGTATACCAGATCTATTGTATACCCTGCACTGATTTGGCAAGGGAGTACAATAGTGATCTAGGAGTAGATCACTGGACAGCGGTCAGAATTATCCTTAGTGAAATAAGGATATGTTTCTCGATTATGGACGTGACAAAAAGGTTCGTCGTAAAGGGTTACGTCGATGCAAGTTTTTGACACTGATCCAGATGATTCTAAATCTGGATACATATTGAAAGTGGGAGCAATTAGCTAGAGTAGCTCCATGTAGAGCATTGTAGACATAGAACTTGCAAAATACTTACGGATCTGAATGTGACAGACCCGTTGACTAAAATTATCTCACAAGCAAAACATGATCACACCTTAGTACTCTTTGGGTGTTAATCACATAGATATGTGAACTAGATTGCTGACTCTAGTAATCCCTTTGAGTGTTGGTCACATGACGATGTGAACTATGGGTGTTAATCACATGGTGATGTGAACCATTGCTGCTAAATCACATGGCGATGTGAACTAGATTATTGACTCTAGTGCAAGTGGGAGACTGAAGGAAATATGCCCTAGAGGCAATAATAAAGTTATTATTTATTTCCTTATATCATGATAAATGTTTATTATTCATGCTAGAATTGTATTAACCGGAAACATAATACATGTGTGAATACATAGACCAACAGAGTGTCACTAGTATGCCTCTACTTGACTAGCTCGTTAATCAAAGATGGTTATGTTTCCTAACCATGAACAAAGAGTTGTTATTTGATTAACGAGGTCACATCATTAGTTGAATGATCTGATTGACATGACCCATTCCATTAGCTTAGCACCCGATCGTTTAGTATGTTGCTATTGCTTTCTTCATGACTTATACATGTTCCTATAACTATGAGATTATGCAACTCCCGTTTACCGGAGGAACACTTTGGGTACTACCAAACTTCACAACGTAACTGGGTGATTATAAAGGAGTACTACAGGTGTATCCAATGGTAGATGTTGGGTTGGCGTATTTCGAGATTAGGGTTTGTCACTCCGAGTGTCGGAGAGGTATCTCTGGGCCCTCTCGGTAATACACATCACATAAGCCTTGCAAGCATAATAACTAAGATGTTAGTTATGAGATGATGTATTACGGAACGAGTAAAGAGACTTGCCAGTAACGAGATTGAACTAGGTATTGGATACCGACGATCGAATCTCGGGCAAGTAACATACCGATGACAAAGGGAACAACGTATGTTGTTATGCGGTCTGACCGATAAAGATCTTCGTAGAATACGTAGGAGCCAATATGGGCATCCAGGTCCCGCTATTGGTTATTGACCGGAGATGTGTCTCGGTCATGTCTACATTGTTCTCGAACCGTAGGGTCCGCACGCTTAACGTTATGATGATAGTTATTATGAGTTTATGCATTTTGATGTACCGAAGGTTGTTCGGAGTCCCGGATGAGATCACGGACATGACGAGGAGTCTCGAAATGGTCGAGACGTAAAGATTGATATATTGGAAGCCTATGTTTGGACATCGGAAGTGTTCCGGGTGAAATCGGGATTTTACCGGATTACCGGGAGGGTTACCGGAACCCCCCGGGAGCCAAATGGGCCAACATGGGCCTTAGTGGAAAGGTGAGAGGGCAGCCCACATAGGGCTGCGCCTCCCCCCCTCTCCCTAGTCCTATTAGGACTAGGAGAGGGGCCGGCCACCTCTCTCTCTCCCCTTTAAAGGATTCCTAGTTGGACTAGGATTGGAGGGGGGAGTCCTACTCCCGGTAGGAGTAGGACTCCTCCTGCGCCTCCCTCTCTTTGGCCGGCCAGCCCCCCTCCCTCCAACCTTTATATACGGGGGCAGGGGACACCCCAAGACACACAAGTTGATCCTTGAGATCCTTCCTTAGCCGTGTGCGGTGCCCCCTGCCACCATATTCCACCTCGATCATACCGTTGTAGTGCTTAGGCGAAGCCCTGCGTCGGTAGTACATCAAGATCGTCACCATGCCATCGTGCTGACGGAACTCTTCCTCGACGCTTTGCTGGATCGGAGCCCGAGGATCGTCATCGAGCTGAACGTGTGCTAAGAACTCGGAGGTGCCGGAGTAACGGTGCTTGGATCGGTCGGATCGGGAATAAGACGTACGACTACTTCCTCTATGTTGTGTGATCGCTTCCGCAGTCGGTCTGCGTTGGTACGTAGACAACACTCTCCCCTCTCGTTGCTGTGCATCACCATGATCTTGCGTGTGCGTAGGAAATTTTTTGAAATTACTGCGTTCCCCAACACTTGGAGGGACCTCGGTAGTTGTTCCCATTCGTCTTGGTACTTTTGGCGCCATCTTGGTCTTGGTGATGTAGTGGTACATAGAGTCATTGCACTTGGCGGGAAAAAAAACACGGCAACCGTAGTGGAACTTTGATGTTTGCGGTTTGAACCAGGGGTCTCGCGGCGGGGCTTGAGGACGGGCATGATGAAGGAGGAAGGCATGCGAGCAGGGGATCGCGGGCAAACACAGGCGCTGCCGGCTGCCTCATCACTTCCTCTAGGAGATGATCGACGAAGGCAGCGGGACGAGTGAACGGGCAGCAAGGGGCGACAGACCTCCGGATATGGCCGGCGAGCACGGCAGGGAAAGGCACGGGGGCCCCTGCGTGCGGCGGAGGTGCAGGAAAGGTCCGGCGGTATGGGACCTCGAAGGAACCGGGCGCGGGGCTTGAAGGCGAGGAGGAGGGCGCGAGGTGATGCTGGGCGGTGGGAAGACAGAAGTGGTGCCCATGGCAGGGCCGCGGTGGTGGCCTCCGGTGAGGGAGCCGAACGGAGGCGGGGCAACGGTGGGTGCAGGCATGGCGGCTGTCGGAAGAGAAGGCAGGCGGCAGGGAGGAAGGAAGAGGACATGGATCGGGCGCAGGGCCTCCTTGGCGAGGAGAAGCAGAGGTGGCAAGGAAGTGGTGCTGGCGACGGGGAGGTCTCGCGGCGCGGGGACAAAGGCGGCTTGAGGCGTCGACGCAGGCAGGGCTCGGAGAGGCCATGGCGACGGTAGCCCTGGAGCATGGGCGCAGGGAGCTGCGGCCCTGTGCGCGAGTGAGGAGAGGGAGAGAGAAGTGGATCGTACGCGAGGGGAAAAGAACGACAGCAGGGAGGCGGCGCTGAGGGTGGGAGATGGGGAGTGGATCGATCGGATGGATTGCTAGGATTTGGAGAGGGTCTTTGGTGGGCCTGGGAGGCCGGCCCAGCTGCAAGGAAGGATGGTCAAAAGGGCTAGATCGAGTGGGCTTTGCTGGACTCCTCACTGCTGCTTTCTTTTCTTTTCTATTTCTTCAGACAGAAATACAAAAAGAAAGAGCAGGGGAAAAGGAGAGGTGTATGAGAAATATAAAAATATCCTCATGACCCTGAATTCATGCCCTATCTGATAAAATTGGTTTGGACATTTTTAGAGGTAGAAAAATAAAACAAGTTTAAATATGATTCAAACTTGAGGCATTTTTGAACCTAACCAAAACAACTCCAAAGGATTTGAAATTTGGCAGAGAGGTTGAAGGAAAGGTGTATGGTTTATAGGAAAAGAAAGAACATTTATGGAGAAGGGGAAAAAAGGTCACTTGCCAAAATGAAAGAAAGAAGAAGGAAGGAGGAGGTGAAAATGCATGATCATACAAGGAGCATCCGACAATGTAACATGCATGAATATGACAATGCACATGATGCAATGATGGAAGCAACGGACCAAACAAATCACACGACGAAAACCCGGAAATCAAGGAAGGCATCTGAAGCTCCGGTCTTGGGGCATCACACCTGGCCGGATTACGGTCAAAGAGGATGGGATACGGACGACGAAGAAATTCAAAGCCCACCCACCACCCACTTTGTAGCCACTGTCGATGATCTAACCGACATGCTTGACTTCGGCTCCGAAGACATCGACGGTATGGACGACGATGTAGGAGACGAACAGGAACCAGCACCTATAGGGCGCTGGAAGGCCACCTCGTCATATGACATATATATGGTGGATACTGTCAGGACCCCGATCCTAAGTCACACCGATCTAGCATGTAACACATCATATCACTTTGCGGCCTCACGCACGGTATTCCCACGGGTGCCACCTTACCTAGCCCGGGACCGTTTGCGCCTTTTGGCTCACATATATGATAGTGTCGCTAGCATCCATATGACAAAGAACCCGGGCCGACATGGCTAGTCGTGAAACCAAAGCGGCACTAACCCATGGGGACAGGCATACATGAATCAACCTCGAGCATGTCGGTCCACAGCGTGTGAATCCGGGCTGTAGCACTGGGCTAACAGGACTCCGGTAACCCAAGCTGTAGCAGGCTAGGCAGGACTCCGGATGTCACCGCGTGACATTTCCCCGAAGGGACAGACACGGGAACAAAGTGAAACACATGCCGGCCAGTCAAGTGTCCTGAGCAGTAGTGCTGGGCTAGCAGGACTCCGGTGAACCGGGCTGTAGCGGACTACTATGGCTCATGGAAGCACTAGACTACATTTCCCCATAAGAGAGGCTGCCAAGGATAAACAACTAGATTGTCGGATCCCACACATACCAAGCATTTCAATCATACACACAATATGCTCGATATGTGTAAATACAACATGGCATCACAACAAGACTCTACAACTCAAGTATTTACTCATTAGGCTCCGAGGAGCGAGATATTACAAACATGGGTCTCATGACCCAACATACAGAGCATACAAGCAACAAGCACATGCGGAAGCTTAACATGTCTGAGTACAGACATCTACAAATGAAAAAGGCTGAGAAGCCTGACTATCTACTAGATCCTGCCGAGGGCGCAAGATCGTAGCTGAGGTATCAAGCTAAATGTCAAAGTCCACACGGAACTACTAGCGAGACTGACGTCTCTCTGCAAAACATAAAATAAGCAAACGTGAGTACAAATGTACCCAGCAAGACTTACATCTGAACTATCTACATATGCATCGGAATCAATAAAGGGGGTGGTGGAGTTTAACTGCAGCAAGCCAGCTTTGACTCAGTGGTAACCTGAACTACGACTGCAAGCAACCCTTTTGAGGTGGCGCACATGAGTCCACAAATTCACCATTCAATACACCACAATGGATCCGCTCCCGTTTCCCTATGAGAAGGCCATCCATAGCACTCACACTTATCTTGCGAGTTTTAGAGTATCCACTTTCACTTGTCTATGAACTATGCAAGGGGTCCAAGTTTCCATATCCGAGGAATCCCGCTATTCGAATAGTTTTATGATAACCCTACAGGGTTGTACTTCTTCACACATGCTCCCACCACTTACCGTCGTTTACACGACATGTACTCGGTAACCTTCAAGCGGAAGCCCAACGAGGGTGTCGGCCACGGCCTACCTAAACACTTAAGTCTCTAGTCCAGGTTTATCGCCTATCCAGGTTCCATCCGCAGGGAGTCCAGCCGAGGTTTCCACATACGGCCCCGAACGATGTGAACAGGGTTCCCGAGACACCAAACGGGCGCCCGGTACACCGTGCCACGGTGTATCTACCGCATCATAGCCCACCCCTAGGGTCAGCGCTACGCACGACCGCCAACACATAACCTACAAATACCAGAAACTAGTTGCAATTCCTGGACAGAGTACTAGGGTGATTAAGAAGCCGAGAGGGTCAATTAAGGATCCCAATGAGTGGTAGTAGCTGTTCATGGATCACAGACACAGAACTCAGTTCCTGAGGACTGTTTCAATGAGACAACCCACCATGTACTCCTACATGGCCTCTCACCGCTACCTTTACCAAAACGTGTTCACACACTTGGCTCACACACAGTAGGACATGTTTACACACCTCCGATCCATCCCTGATGAATTAGACCTGACTCAACTCTAAGCAGTAGCAGGCATGACAAACAAGCATGAATGTGTAGGCACATCAGGGCTCAAACAACTCCTACTCATGCTAGTGGGTATCATCTATTTACTGTGGCAAGGACAGGTCATGCAGAGGATAAGGGGTTCAACTACCGCAACAAGTAACATATGAATCGTTGTTGTCCTAATGCAGTAAAAGAGAGCAGGAGCGAGTGAGTGGGCTTGTATCGGAATGAACAAGGGGGTTGTGCTTGCCTGGCACTTCTGAAGATAACATTGAGTCTTCATCAGTGTCAACGATCACAGCGTCGGAGCAGCGTCTACCGAGAGGGGACAATTACCGGCAAACAAGGAAGAACACAATCAATGCAATGCACAACATGATGCATGATAATGACATGGCAATATGTTGTTGATTAAGCTAATGCAACTAGCAACACAATTAAATGAAGTTGGTTTGAATGCAAGATTCAAATTCAAACTCCATATATGATTAGTTAAATGCCATTTATTTGTTTTGTCCAAAACAGAGGACAAACATTGTTCAAACATGTATGAAAATGCCATAAACAGATTCCTTGAATTTATCTGATAATTTTTCATATATAACTTATTTCATTTGGAGTTACGGTTGATTTTCTATGATTTTTAGAAGTTTTGGGCATTTTCTGGAATTTTCTGAATTATTATAATTTAAACTAAATCCAGAAAATGTATTACTGCATCAGCATGACGTCAAGGTGATGTCAGCAAGTCAAAGGCGTCGACCAGGTCAAACCTGACCAGTGGGACCCATTGGTCAATGACCCGGGCAACTAACTAAGTTAGTTAGCCCTAACTAACTAGCCTGGGCCCACTGGTCAGCGATTGTAGTAACTAACCTAACTAGCTAATTAGCGCTAACTAGAGTAATTAGTCGGGCGGGGCCCGTGAGTCAGTGCGAGAGAGGGGGAGGTCAAACCGGGCAGTGGGGTCAACCCACGCCGGTCAACGGGTCAGCGGTCGCCGGCATTTAGCCGCCGGCGATGACAGAGACGGCGGGGCAGCTCGGAAATGCTTTACAGGGCACCATTCGAGGCGCCGTTGGGCTCTACGGATAGCTGGCGCAACGGCGCGTCCATTGGTGGCCGTGGCTGGGCCTGGGGTGGCCGGAGTCAACGGCGGCGAGCTCGTTTGCGACCGCCGGAGTTCGGGCACCTGCGGGTTTGGCGTTGTGGTGCACGGGAGGAGGAGCCGGTGGGTGAAACATGCTCCTGGGGGTGCACTGAGTGCAGTGACGCGCTCGGTTTGGACGGAGGCATACCAAAACGACGATGGCGACAAGTCCGGCGCCGGTGAGGTCTCGGTCTCGACGGAAACGAGGGCTACGATGAGCTAGTGGGCATGGGAGTAGGGGGGATTGGTAGAGGAGCTCACCGCGAGTTCGAAGGTGGCCTCGGCGTGCTTGGGGAAGCACCGGAGCGAGCGGGGCGGCGAGAGGCATCTCCGGTGGCCGACAAGGGAAACGGCGACGGGGGCGGTGTTGCGGCGCGTCCGGGGCCTCGTGGGTCGTCGAAGAGGTCGGGGACGTCGAGGCGGAGCTCGCAGGCACGGCGAGGGGTCGAGGGGAAGGCGGTGGCCGCGGTGGTGCTTTGTCGGCGGCGACGGTTTCGCTTGGTTGAGCTGGAGGGAGAGAGCCAGGGGAGGGGAGAGAGAGCGGCGAGTGAGGGAGAGGGGACAGGGGCTTCGGGGCATCTCCGTGGCGTCGCTAGAAGGGGTCGGGGAAGCAGGAGGTGGCCAGAGCAGGGTGGAGGTGGCGCGCGCGTGCCGGCGCGCCGCGGGCACACGCCCTCTGCCTACTGGCGCAAGGAGGAAGGTGACAGAGTGCTGCGGTGGTGGGCTGGGCCGGCCACTTGGGCCGCCAGGTAAGCCCAGGTGAGGTTCCTTCTCTCTCTTTCCTAATTTAGTTTCTGTTTTCTATTTTTCTGTAATTGTTTTGACTTAAATAAAATGCTAAGGCATTTTCAAAAACCCTGAAAATAATTGTGGGCACTTTTGAAAATATTTTCAATAGCCCTCAACCACTTTCAGAATTATTTGGGCATTTTAATTATTTATAGCAATTAAATGCCCCAATTCAAATACTTTATGAATTTATTCAAAAATCCAAAGTGACCTAGGAAAATGTGCACCATTTTTGGCAGAGGTTCTAGACCAATTCAAAAATGATGAACTTTTCCGAAGGAATTTTGGGATCATTGAAAATGATTTTTTATATAAACCTAGTTGGAATCATCTGTGCTAGGGTTTCAACAGTCCCCAATTCAAGTTTAAAAAGGAATTTAAACATGATGCAAGCTGATGATGCAATGACAAGCAAGACTAATGCTAGGGCTGTGACAACTCACCCCCACTAAAACAAGAATCTCGTCCCGAGATTCAAGATGTGAGGTAAGAAGACAGAGGGGACACAAAGCTAACACCATCTTCATGATACGATTGCCCTCATCGAAGATGTTGATTCCTTGTTTCAATTTGATCTTGTCTGCCTTCTGGATCTTCATCCAACACGATGACGACAGAAGAAACTCTATAGGAATCGATCTTCTCGAAGATCGAACAACTCACGATCAACTTATGGGGTGAGATGTGGGAACATCTCTCGAGCTGAGACTCAAAACACACATTGAGAGAGATGGAAGGTAATAGATGACAAGGGTTCAAATTGGTAGGCAACAATTCCACACTGGAGAAGGATGGTGCATGGTTCCAAAGTAGCGAGGAGGTAATTGCCATGATTCCATAACGGGACACCTTAGGGAAAGGTGACTCGTAGAGCTTTTCCCTTAAGTGGAAAAAAGAATTACTTTTGATACAAAGATCATTGAAACTCTTTATACCAGCCTGAGGTAATCACAATTGATCGTTGGAAGGGGTTCGAAAGAATGTCATACTCCAACTAGGATGGATGATGTGGACTACCTTGTTGAAGACAACACAATGGATGATTTTTAGCTTATCATCGGAAATGGATGGGACCCATGGCAAGTCCACTTTTGAAGATGATCCTGAACAAAAACTACTGAGGTGCAAGCTGGGAACAAAATGCAAATGTTGGGAATGATTCTGGTAACTGGGGAAGAACTCAACAGTAGAGAGAGATTCCACTGTTTGAAAGGTTATGGCATAATCGAAGAAACTGAGAACGGATCCTAGTTAATGCCGACGATAAATCCTAGTGCTTACGCGTGCTCTCAAGAACTTGAGCATTTCTGTATTAATCAAGGTTTTACCAGTATCCGTGTCAAGGATCCTGGCAACACAACATGCTACCATGATGAATAATGGTGGAAGATGCAGAAGCAAAGAAAGATAACACTTTCTCAGATTTCACCTTAGCGAGGCCGAGGAAACAGAATCTGGATGATCGACCGAGAGACATTTAGCACCCCGCTTCTAATGTTCTCCTTGATGTGCTAGCGTAATACATTCATAGGTATGGTTTGATATCTAGGACATCAAGTAAGGTTGGACTTCGGGAACACAAAAATCCATAAGGAACAGCTATTGGAATAAATCCTACGAAATCCTTATGGGGAGGTGGCCAACTTTCTCAATCAAGATACTACAATAATAAGTCTTCCGGCCGGGTGCGTTGGCCACGACATCCACTTTACCGAGTTACAGAGAGACCAATATTATAGTTCTTGAGAAACGTTCCAACCATCATATCTGCTTGAGATTTAGATCTGGCTGGTAACAGGATATTTCAGATAGCATGTCCGGAAAAAGGAAGTTTGCAACACAAATCGTCGAGATGACGTTGCGAGATTCTCGGGGAATGAACTGCGATAGCAAGCTCCAAAACATGAGCTGGTTCTGCTACAACAAGTGAACACGTTGTCCCAGACAAGTATGACCACATAGTAGTCTTATAATAAAACACTACCGAGTTCTGGTGGGGAACCATCATTGAGGATATCGAAATCTTGTGCATGACCTAGGATAGCACAACAACTTCTTTTCCTAGAACAGGTCAATCAGTGGCTTAGTGTGCTATGGCATTCATATGGAATGAAGATGATCAGTCTATCAGACCATGGAATACTTCACACGTGCATTACTAACTTGGGATTATTCCAGAGGAAGCAAAACTAACTTTCTCGAACTCATGGCGGCAACTTGCACCAAATGCACGTGAATCAGAGGAAGTCACTTCTTTCATCCAACATATGCTTCATGAGCTAGCATGAAGAGATGCTTTCAAAAGTTTCCAACACTCGCTTAATGTTCGACAAAATCATGGAGAGGACATGGATGTTGTCGATGGGCTCAACAACAATTCATCCAGGTTTCCATATAAATGGAAATCCATAATTAAGTGAACACGGTGATAGCATTGGTCAGACCCAAAAAATATAATGATGCATGCCCGAGGAATCAACCACGAGTAGGACAACATTACGAATATCGTTGGTCCTGATTTGATTTGACGATAGCCCACACTCAAATCAAAGTTTGGGTAAGACAATAGCACCGACAATTGATCACGAGGATCGATTGATGAAGATATCATCTTTCTCCAACACACACGCACACACACACACAAGATATCCCTTTGGAATGAACTGAGTCGGACAAGCTTGTATCTTTCAACTCTCCAAGTTGTTGTTTAGCATAACCAACTTGCTCAGGGTATCCGACACAGATTCTTGGAGAAAGGACGGTTTGGAGGAAAACCAACATGATCATGAACTCAACATAGTGGGCAGGTGACAACCCAGTAATACTTCCAAGAAGATATTCAGAACATCACGAACCACCGATATATTACTAAGCTCGAGAACAATCTTGCTTTTCAGGGCAAGACAATGTGATCAAGAGAGTGATGGATTGACACACTCCTAACACATTGGTCGAAGAGTGCACCAAAATCAATGATTAGGTAGCACAATCTACCTTAGAACGATGATTCAATAACCAACATGCTAAGAATGAAGTTATTGTCCTTTAACTACCAAGCAACGGGGTTGCTAGGAGTATTGATTTCACACATCACGATTCACTTGTCGACATTCCGGTTGCAACAACACGGAAACCGAGAAATGAATAATGATGGAGAGAGTATCACTACGTCAAGAATTCATGAGAGATGCTGCATTTCCTATGACAATCCTGACATAAAGGGGGTAATACTCTGAGGTAGAACAGAACAAAAGCTGGATTGGCATTTTGATCTGCGGAATACAACTACTTTGACCAGTCCAAGAAATGAATGAGGTGCTGGAGTTTGTTTCTCCAAGTCATTCCGGAATAGAATGACTCGATGGACCACAAGAATAATAGGCATTGATAACACGAATGCACGACATAAACTTGGCTATCAACTGATAGAAAAGGATCGGAATACAACTACAGAGGGACAACTCAAAGGAACATATATCTTTCTGAGTTGTGGATGCATAGGTTAGTATGTCGAACAAGTTCAACATATTTCTTCCGGATAACCATGCTGAGAGGTAGGACTGCCAGAGTCACAATTATGAATGGAGAACTCCTCAAGAGTACTCTGATTGTGATCTTTTGATCCATCAAACTTCTGCCATAAGTGGTTCATAGTATTTGGAAGAAGGAAATACCACAGACCTCGAGGACTAATGCAAAGGTTAATAATAACCTAAAGGAACGAGCAAACACTATCAACATGAGGTAAGTGGAGTGAATCTTGGGTCAGGAACCCAAGAGTAGAATACCTACTACTAAATGGCATCATGGGATGCTTTTGAGAATGGTGGCCAGAATCATCACACTGGGAACACAAAACATGGTTAGATTACTAGGTGATCCCCTAAGACACCTAGGGTCATAATAATAACTCCAACATATATGTCGAGGCAACAAAGTACCTCAACTCACCGATTAGTGTGCTTATTTTGACTAAAAAGGACATCAGGAACGGAAAGAAAGGATGTGCAAATGCATCAGATTGTTTAGAAACCTGGGGCGACTCAGACATCATAATGGCTGTAAATGCTTAAAAAGATTTGAGACATCCTGCAAAATGGTGGCATAACCACTCAACATCACAATATCAAGGTTCTGAGGCCAGTTATGAACATATGGAAGTAGTAGGAACTGAACTGAGGCTTGAACTCAACAATCCTAGGCAACTACGGTTTAGTAACACGTCATCCTGAGAGATAGAAGAGAATCCCAGTTCTTAACCCCGTAGAAAAGATAAGATGACTCAGATCAGAAGGTCATGAGGATAAGGACTAAAAGGAGCCTTACGTTCCCTTCCACAATCAATTCCATTACATAACTAAAGCATTTCTAGACTCGACTTCGACCAGTTTGGCTTGGTAATCCTACAGGCAGTCAGGCTCTGATACCAACGCTGTCAGGACCCCGATCCTAAGTCACACCGATCTAGCATGTAACACATCATATCACTTTGCGGCCTCACGCACGGTATTCCCACGGATGCCACCTTACCTGGCCCGGGACCGTTTGCGCCTTTTGGCTCACGTATATGATAGTGTCGCTAGCATCCATATGACAAAGAACCCGGGCCGACATGGCTAGTCGTGAAACCAAAGCGGCACTAACCCATGGGGACATGCATACATGAATCAACCTCGAGCATGTTGGTCAACAGCGTGTGAATCCGGGCTGTAGCACTGGGCTAACAGGACTCCAGTAACCCGGGCTATAGCAGGCTAGGCAGGACTCCGGATGTCACCGCGTGACATTTCCCCGAAGGGACAGACACGGGAACAAAGTGAAACACATGCCGACCAGTCAAGTGTCCTGAGCAGTAGTGCTGGGCTAGCAGGACTCCGGTGAACCGGGCTATAGCGGACTACTATGGCTCATGGAAGCACTAGACTACATTTCCCCATAAGTGAGGCTGCTAAGGATAAACAACTAGATTGTCGGATCCCACACATACCAAGCATTTCAATCATACACACAATATGCTCGATATGTGTAAATACAACATGGCATCACAACAAGACTCTACGACTCAAGTATTTACTCATTAGGCTCCGAGGAGCGAGATATTACAAACATGGGTCTCATGACCCAACATACAGAGCATACAAGCAACAAGCACATGCGGAAGCTTAACATGTCTGAGTACAGACATCTACAAATGAAAAAGGCTGAGAAGCCTGACTATCTACTAGATCCTGCCGAGGACGCAAGATCGTAGCTGAGGTATCAAGCTAAATGTCGAAGTCCACACGGAACTACTAGCGAGACTAACGTCTCTCTGCAAAACATAAAATAAGCAAACGTGAGTACAAATGTACCCAGCAAGACCTACATCAGAACTATCTACATATGCATCGGAATCAATAAAGGGGGTGGTGGAGTTTAACTGCAGCAAGCCAGCTTTGACTCAGTGGCTAACTTGAACTACGATTGCAAGCGACCCTTTTGAGGTGGCGCACACGAGTCCACAAATTCACCATTCAATACACCACTATGGATCCGCTCCCGTTTCCCTACGAGAAGGCCATCCATAGCACTCACACTTATCTTCCGAGTTTTAGAGTATCCACTTTCACTTGTCTATGAACTATGCAAGGGGTCCAAGTTTCCATATCTGAGGAATCTGGCTATTCGAATAGTTTTATGATAACCCTGCAGGGGTGTACTTCCTCACACACGCTCCCACCACTTACCGTCGTTTACACGACATGTACTCGGCAACCTTCAAGCGGAAGCCCAACGAGGGTGTTGGCCACGGCCTACCTAAACACTTAAGTCTCTAGTCCAGGTTTATCGCCTATCCAGGTTACATCCGCAGGGAGTCCGGCCGAGGTTTCCACATACGGCCCCGAATGATGTGAACAGGGTTCCCGAGACACCAAACGGGGGCCCGGTACACCGTGCCACAGTGTATCTACCACATCATAGCCCACCCCTAGGGTCAGCGCTACGCACGGCCGCCAACACATAACCTACAAACACCAGAAACTAGTTGCAACTCCTGGACAGAGTACTAGGGTGATTAAGAAGCCGAGAGGGTCAATTAAGGATCCCAATGAGTGGTAGTAGCTGTTCATGGATCACAGACACAGAACTCAGTTCCTGAGGACGGTTTCAATGAGACAACCCACCATGTACTCCTACATGGCCTCTCACCGCTACCTTTACCAAAACGTGTTCACACACTTAGCTCACACAGTAGGACATGTTTACACACCTCCGATCCATCCCCGATGAATCAGACCTGACTCAACTCTAAGCAGTAGTAGGCATGACAAACAAGCATGAATGAGTAGGCACATCAGGGCTCAAACAACTCCTACTCATGCTAGTGGGTTTCATCTATTAACTGTGGCAATGATAGGTCATGCAGAGGATAAGGGGTTCAACTACCGCAACAAGTAACAGATGAATCATTGTTGTCCTAATGCAGTAAAAGAGAGCAGGAGCGAGTGAGTGGGCTTGTATCGGAATGAACAAGGGGTTTGTGCTTGCCTGGCACTTCTGAAGATAACATTGAGTCTTCATCAGTGTCAACGATCACAGCGCCGGAGCAGCGTCTACCGAGAGGGGACAATTACCGGCAAACAAGGAAGAACACAATCAATGCAATGCACAACATGATGCATGATAATGACATGGCAATATGTTGTTGATTGAGCTAATGCAACTAGCAACACAATTAAATGAAGTTGGTTTGAATTCAAAATTCAAATTCAAACTCCATATGTGATTAGTTAAATGCCATGTATTTGTTTTGTCCAAAACAGAGGACAAACATTGTTCAAACATGTATGAAAATTCCATAAACAGATTCCTTGAATTTTTCTAAGAATTTTTCATATATAATTTATTTCATTTGGAGTTATGGTTGATTTTCTATGATTTTTAGAAGTTTTGGGCATTTTCTGGAATTTTCTGAATTATTATAATTTAAACTAAATCCAGAAAATGTATTACTGCGTTAGCATGACGTCAAGGTGATGTCAGCAGGTCAAAGGTGTCGACCAGGTCAAACCTGACCAGTGGGACCCACTGGTCAGTGACCTAGTCAACTAACTAAGTTAGTTAGCCCTAACTAACTTGCCTGGGCCCACTGGTCAGCGACTATAGTAACTAACCTAACTAGCTAATTAGCGCTAACTAGAGTAATTAGTCGGGCGGGGCCCGTGAGTCAGTGAGAGAGAGGGGGAGGTCAAACCGGGCAGTGGGGTCAACCCACGCCGGTCAACGGGTCAGCGGTCGCCGGTGTTTAGCCGCCGGCGACGACAAAGACGGCGGGGCAACTCGGAAATGCTTTACAGGGCACCATTCGAGGCGCCGTTGGGCTCTACGGATAGCTGGCACAACGGCGCGTCCGTTGGTGGCCGTGGCTGGGCCTGGGGTGGCCGGAGTCAACGGCGGCGAGCTCGGTTGCGGCCGCCGGAGTTCGGGCACCTGCGGTTTTGGCGTTGTGGTGCACGGAAGGAGGATCCGGTGGGTGAAACATGCTCCTGGGGGTGCACTGAGTGCAGTGACATGCTCGGTTTGGACGGAGGTGTACCAAAACGACGGCGGCGACAAGTCCGGCGCTGGTGAGGTCTTAGTCTCGACAGAAACGAGGGCTACAATGAGCTAGTGGGCATGGGAGTAGGGGGGGTCGGTAGAGGAGCTCATCGCGAGTTCGGAGGTGGCCTCAGCGTGCTTGGGGAAGCACTGGAGTGAGCGGGGCGGCGAGAGGCATCTCCGGTGGCCGACGAGGGAAGCGGTGACGGGGGCGGCATTGCAGCGCGTCCGGGGCCTCGTGGGTCGTCGAAGAGGCCGGGGACGTCGAGGCGGAGCTCGCAGGCACGGCGAGGGGTCGAGGGGAAGGCGGTGGCCACGGTGGTGCTTTGTCGGCGGCGACGGTTTCGCTCGGTTGAGCTGGAGGGAGAGAGCCAGGGGAGGGGAGAGAGAGCGGCGAGTGAGGGAGAGGGGACAGGGGCTTCGGGGCATCTCCGTGGCGTCGCTAGAAGGGGTCGGGGAAGCAGGAGGTGGCCAGAGCAGGGTGGAGGTGGCGCACGCGTGCCGGCGCGCCGCGGGCACACGCCCTCTGCCTACTGGCGTGAGGAGGAAGGCGACAGAGTGCTACGGTGGTGGGCTGGGCCGGCCACTTGGGCCGCCAGGTAAGCCCAGGTGAGGTTCCTTCTCTCTCTTTCCTAATTTAGTTTCTGTTTTCTATTTTTCTGTAATTGTTTTGACTTAAATAAAATGCTAAGGCATTTTCAAAAACCGTGAAAATAATTGTAGGCACTTTTGAAAATATTTTCAATAGACCTCAACCACTTTCAGAATTATTTGGGCATTTTAATTATTTATAGGGATTAAATGCCCAAATTCAAATACTTTATGAATTTATTCAAAATCCAAAGTGACCTAGGAAAATGTGCACCATTTTTGGCAGAGGTTCTAGACCAATTCAAAAATGATGAACTTTTCCAAAGGAATTTTGGGATCATTGAAATGATTTTTTTATATAAACCTAGTTGGAATCATCTGTGCTAGGGTTTCAACAGTCCCCAATTCAAGTTTAAAAAGGAATTTAAACATGATGCAAGATGACGATGCAATGACAAGCAAGACTAATGCTAGGGCTGTGACAGATACTCCAAAAGATGGAGATGGCGATGGAATAGTGGGGGATGACACCCCCAAGAAACAGCCAAAGCGCCGACGTCAGCGGCGCCGCTCTAAATCCCGCCAAAGCAAAAACGGTGATTCCGGCACGGGAGATAATACTACCCCGGATAGCGCCGAAGAACACCCACCTTAGCCAGATTCGGCACAGGAAGATGGAGAAGCCAGCCCTCATGAGAGAGCGGCAGACCGAGAGGTCGAGGATGATAACTATATGCCTCCCCCCGAAGACGAGGCAAGCCTCGATGACGACGAATTCTTCATACCATCAGACCCCGCCGAATAAGAGCGTTTTAAACGCAGGCTTTTAGCCACGGCAAGCAGCCTCAAGAAAAAGCAGCAACTGCTTAGAGCTGCCCAAGATTTGCTAGCTGACAGATGGACTGAAGTCCTTGCGGCCGAAGAGTATGAACTCAAACGCCCCTCCAAGAGTTACCCAAAGCGCAGGCCGCTACCCCGATCATAGGAGGAAGCACCTACATCACCAGCGCATGACATGGCAGACCGGCCACCTCACGGCCGCGATAGAGAGGCCTCTCGGCCCTCCACCCAAGCCACGCCCCGACACCGCTCAACTAAGGCACGGGAAAATGCGCCAGACCTGCGAGACATACTGGAGGATAAGGCAAGACAAACAAGATCAATCTACGGATCGCGCAGGCGCCCTACGGCACGTGACGATGACCTTCACTCCGGATACAACAAATCCGGCCGGGCCGAACACAACAGACATAGCTCTTCCGAGCTGCGTCGTGATATAGCCCAGTACAGAGGCGCCGCACACCCGCTATGCTTCATGAATGAAGTAATGGATCATAAAATCCCAGAGGGTTTCAAACCCGTAAACATCGAATCGTACGATGGCACAACAGATCCGGTGGTATGGATCGAGGATTATCTCCTTCACATCCACATGGCACGCGGCGATGATCTACACGCCATCAAATACCTCCTGCTCAAACTTAAAGGACCGGCCCGGCATTGGCTTAACAGCTTGCCAGCAGACTCAATCGGTTCTTGGGAGGACCTGGAAGCCGCATTCCTCGACAACTTCCAGGGCACTTACGTGCGACCACCGGATGCCGACGACTTAAGCCACATAATTCAGCAGCCAGAGGAATCGGCCAGACAATTCTGGACATGGTTCCTAACAAAGAAAAACCAGATAGTCGACTGTCTAGATGCAGAGGCCCTAGCAGCCTTCAAGCATAACATCCGCGACGAATGGCTTGCCCGGCACCTGGGACAGGAAAAGCCGAAATCTATGGCCACTACAGGAATCAGTAAGTTTGCCGTCAGGGAAGTACAGACGGCAAAGGCAGGAATACAGACGGCAAAGATTTTGCCGTCAGCTGCAGACGGCAAACGTAGTCGGCAAACCCAAAGTCGGCAAAGAGTACTTTGCCGTCAGCTTTTTATCGGGCAAACAGCAAAGAGATTTTGCCATCAGTAAAACAAATAACAGACGGCAAAGAACAGGGTCTATGCTGTCAGCCAAACTCCATGTTTGCCGTCATCCGGAATCATCACAGACGGCAAATTGCTTTTTCATGATTAAAAAAACTAAAGCACCAGCGCTAGCAAACCCATCACAACCGTAGTTTTGCACAACTGAGCCCGTGAAACATCAATGCAACTACACGAATAGACAGTGAGCATCAAATTTTTGCAGGTACACGCACCTAGCAATTAATAACAATTACTAACAGCCACAAATTAAGTTCGGTGGTCGGGGCAATTGCATTCTTGCAGGCAGATGGAAAAGGTTGCGGCGCCGGGGGATGGGGACGGCGGCGTGCAGCTGCTCGGGGCGACGATGGCCGGGGCAAAGGGGGGAAGGGCTCGAGGCCGGCGGCGCCGGGGAGCAGGGCCCGCCACTTGAGGCTGCACAGCACGAAGGGGGAGGGCCGGGGCCGGCGGCGCCATGGCCGGCCGCGTGCTGCTGCTCGGGCTTCGGGGGAGGGCCGGGGCAGGCAACGCCATGGCGGGCCTCCTGCGGATGCTCGGGGCGGCGAGGGAGGGACGGGGCCGGCGGTTCCATGGCGGGCCTCCTGCCACTGCTCGGGGCGGCGAGGGAGGGCCGGGGACGGCGGCGCCATGGTGGGCCTCCTGCGGCTGCTCGGGACGGCGAGGGAGGGCCGGGGCCAGCGGCGCCATGGCCGGCCGCCTCCGGCTGTTCGGTGCAGGGAGGGAGGGCCGGGGTCGGCGGCGCCATTGTCGGCCGCCTGCGGCTTCTCGGGGCGGCGAGGGAGGGCCGGGGCCGGCGGCGGCTGCTCAGGGCGATGGGGGAGGGCCGGGGCCGGCTCCGTGCGGCTGCTTGGGACGAAGAGCGAGCGAGGAGAGAGGAGGGAGAACGAGAAGGAGAGGAGGGCGCGTGCGACGTGGGGGTGCGTGCATCGTGGGTGGATAAGTGCATCTGACAGTAGTGGTGGGATGGGGTCGTGCGTTATGGGCTGGTGTGGCTGAGATTTTGCCATGTCATCGATCCAGGAGATCAATCCGCGTGCTGTGCTTCTTCTTTGCCGTCTGTCAAAAAAACACAGACGGCAAAGGATCCAGTTTGCCGTCTGCTAATAAAAAAGAGACGGCAAAGGGTCCAGTTTGCCGTCTGCTAATAAAAAAGAGACGGCAAAGGGTCCAGTTTGCCGTCTGCTAATAAAAAAGAGACGGCAAAGATTATTTGCCGTCTGTGGATAAAAACATACACGGCAAAGATTTTTTGCCGTCTGTGTTTTTATTGGCAGACGGCAAACTAAAGTCTTTGCCGTCTGTGTTTTTTTTGGCAGACGGCAAAGTACGATTTGCCGTCAGTCATTCTTTGCCGTCAACAGCTGACGGCAAAAGTTGTCTTTGCCGTCAGGCATGAAAAAAAGCTGACGGCAAAGACCCCCACAGACGGCAAATTAGCCGATTCCTGTAGTGGGCAGCCCTCATGACACTCATGACCCGCTTTTGCGCAGGAGAAGACAGCTGGCTAGCTCACAGTAACAACTTATCAAAGAACCCTGGTAATTTGGATACCAAGGACAAAAGTGGCAGGACACGTCGGAATAAGCAAAAACGCCGCGTTAGCAGCGACAGCAATGAAGACACGACAGTCAATGCCGGATTCAAAGGCTATAAATCCGGTCAGCGGAAAAAGCCATTCAAAAAGAATACTAAGGGCCCGTCCAGTTTGGCCCGAATACTCGATCGCTTGTGCCAGATACATGGCACCCCCGAAAGGCCAGCCAATCACACTAACAGGGATTGTTGGGTGTTCAAGCAGGCAGGCAAGTTAAGGGCCAAAAACAAATACAAGGGGCTACACAGCAACGATGAGGAGGAGCCCAAGCCGCCGAACAACAATGGACAGAAGGGCTTTCCCCCACAAGTGCGGACGGTGAACATGATATACGCAACCCACATTCCCAGGAGGGAGCGGAAGCATGCGCTACGGGACGTATACGCGATGGAGCCAGTCGCCCCAAAGTTCAACCCATGGTCCTCCTGCCCGATCACTTTTGATCGAAGGGACCATCCCACTAGCATCCGTCATGGTGGCTTCGCCGCATTGGTTCTCGACCCAATCATCGTCGGATTTCATCTCACAAGAGTCCTCATGGACGGCGGCAGTAGCCTAAACCTGCTTTATCAGGATACAGTGCGGAAAATGGGCATAGATCCCTCAAGGATTAAGCCCACAAAAACGACCTTTAAAGGCGTTATACCAGGTGTAGAAGCCAACTGTACAGGCTCAGTAACACTTGACGTGGTCTTCGGATCCCCGGACAATTTTCGAAGCGAAGATTTAATCTTCGACATAGTCCCGTTTCGCAGTGGCTATCACGCCCTGCTCGGACGAACCGCATTCGCAAAGTTCAATGCGGTGCCGCACTATGCATATCTCAAGCTCAAGATGCCAGGCCCTCGAGGAGTAATCACGGTCAACGGAAACACCGAACGCTCCCTCCGTACGGAGGAGCACACGGCGGCTCTCGCAGCGGAAGTACAAAGTAGACTTCTTAGGCAATTCTCCAGTCCAGCCGTTAAAAAGCCAGACACTGCCAAGCGCGCCCGGAGTAAACCACAGCAGGACCGCCTGGCACACTCTGAACAAGCATAGCAATGCGGCCCCGACCCCAGCTCTCGCGACATAGCGAAACCAGTACCTCGCATACATAACTACGCCCTTGAAATACCATGGGCACAGGGGAAGGGGCACAATAACGGCACGCCCAAAATACGTCTTAAAACGTACTAGGGGCTGCCGATTTTTTTTTAATTTTCTCTTACTTTTAGGACTCCATACTTCGGACGACCTGTTCGGCAATTCAACTGCCGCACAAGCGATGCAAGATCCAGGGAGCCAGACAAGCTGCGCCGCATTATGGAACTCCCAGGTGGTCTCTGTTACGAGCAGTATACCTGTTTTGAATAGAATTCCGCGGCCTGCCCCTAGCCAGGACATGTTAAATAGTCCAATATCTTTTGCTTATCGCACCACTTGTATCGTTCTGCTCTGATAGCAGCCTTTCTATAAACAATGCATAGCTTTCTGTCTATTTTTTGCATCATCATCTTTTCATATATATGTTTATGACATGTTGCACCCGTACACTGCGGTACGGCAAAATACGCTAGGGGCTTCAGTACCCATAAATATGGTGTGAGAAGTCCGTACACTTTCACAAGTGCGGCACCCCGAACTTATAGCACTATATGCATCGGCTCCGAATCATGATTTGGGTTAATAGTTGGGTTTGCCCGGCTCCTATGTTTTGGTGCCTTACATTCCGCTATATCGGCTAAGGTAGCACTAGGAGAACCACTGCGATTGTGCCCCGGTTGAGCTGGGTTAAGCACCTCAGTGGAGAAAGCTAAAACTGACTGTCATGATGAGGCGTGAGACCGGTCGTTGTTCGAGAGGTTTTTCGAGTCCCTAAAGACTTATGCCGCTTCGAGCGAGGAGCCGGCTTTGTCCGGCCAAGGCGTGGATAGCGCCCCGGACTCGGTCTTCTGAACTAGGGGCTTCGCCGAAATTTAAAATTATAGAGTTCTATGGCTAAGTGAGAGTGTTCAAGTATTATAGTCCGATTGCCTGGTTCGTTGTGCTGAGCGCCTCCCTCGAAGGACCCAACTATGGGAAAAAGAGCGCTTAGGTTTATCTCGAACACCCCGGCACTAGTGGCATGGGGGCAGAAGCCGACGACTGGCAATCTCTCAATTTTTTGATAAACGGCCACACAGAAAGTAATATTTTAAATTCAACAAGCATTGCTTAGCGCATATGAACAAGTTTTCAGCGCACAGGATAAACACGAGCGAGTTCATTCAAAAATTACATCCTTGGTACATTCATCCGCCACAAGGCGGGCACCCGCAAGAACATCCTTATAGTAGTTCTCGGGCTTGCGATGCTCCTTCCCCGGCGGCGACCCGTCCCACACAAGCTTCTCACCGTTCAGCTTACCCCAGTGCACCTTTGCACGGGCAAGGGCCCTACGGGCACCTTCGATGCAGACGGAGCGCTTGATGACCTCGAGCCTTTGACAGGCCTCCACCAGTCGCCGCACCAGCCTAAAGTAGCTCCCAGGCAGGGCCTCTCCGGGCCACAGCCAAACTATGAAGCCCCTCATGGCCTGTTCGGCCGCCCTGTGGAGCTCGACCAACTGTTTCAGCTGGTCGCTCAAGGGCATAGGGTGTCCGGCCTCAGCATACTGAGACCAGAACACCTTCTCCGTCGAGCTGCCCTCTTCGGCTCGGTAGAATGCGGCGGCGTCGGATACGCTGCGGGGAAGATCTGCAAATGCCCCTGGAGAGCTCCGGATTCGGGTAAGTAACAAGTACTTTACTTTATACTTCTGCTTTGCATAAAGAACTAGCGGGTCGACCCGCGCAATTGCGCGGCTAAAATTGATATATTTTGTAATTTTTAATAAATGATATGTTTATGCTTGCTAAGCCACATGGACTTGCATTTTCTTTTTTTTTACATCGTACAGAAGATGTCCTTATGCATTTTTTCTCTTCATATCATTGTTTGTGTTTTGGAAATAAGTGTCGTAATTTTAGTTTAAATTTAAACTAAAACCACAACACTTATTTCTGAACGGAGTGAGTATTATTTTAGTTTGGCCAACATTTTTTGTGTGAATGCCCAACAAATTCTTTGTTTGTTTGTTTTTACTACATGTTCTCAATCCATCATGGAATATTGATCCGTAGCTTATGTGCTTTTGAGAAGGTTCTATTCTATAACTAATCTGCCACAGGATATTCTGTAGCTAATGTACCCTTTTGTAAAAATGGAATGAAAATCTAATACTATATAGGAGTGAATAAATGGAATAGAAAAAAAATTATATTCGTTTTCACTTCATATAAGTTACAGCCCATTCGAAAGCGAAATAAATGCTAGAAAGTGCTTACATGTTTTCCGTGTGTTTCGTGCGGCCGCTCGCAGTGCCTCCGATGCAATCGCGATGCAATCGCGAGAGAGCAGCGCGTGACAGATGGATCGGAGGAAGTGGTGTGAAGTGACACAGTTTTAATCTAGTACAGTAGTAGTAGTATTTTGCATCTGTACGTTTGTACTACCATTCATCCCTTTTGTCCATTCTTTTGTCTTGACGTGAACCAATCTCCCATTTTCGTTCTCCTCTCGTTCATTTATCTTTTCCTCCCGTGATCTAGGGATTCAGCCACAATTCGTTGCTAGATCCAGCAAGTGAGAAGGACGTGGTGAGTAGGATTTGCGGCAGAGTGTCGTGGTTGCAATCTCTCGGCGGCGGCCGGTCCTCCAGCTCGACCACACGTGCCTGTTGCTCGCCGCCGCCGTCGATTGGATGGCCGTGAAGTTCGCCCCCCTTGAACCTGAGCGGTGGCTCTCCTCTAGGTAATCTCTCCTCTTCACTTTCTTCTCCTCCTTTCCCAGATGCTTGGTCTGCTAGCATCCAGCAATTGCGTGGATTTTGGATTCTTTATGAGAAATCGGCTCGTGGTCTCCTGTTATCCCCTTCCTGGTGTAGATAAGGAGATGCTTATCTTCTCCTCACCTTTCTCTACCTTTTTTTTTTATCTTTGCATGGTTTCTTCTTACTCATAATTTTCATGCTCGCCAGAGGGAGAGGGTGTTCTACGGTCAGGTACTACTCAGAAGCCGGGAAGGACAAATGCAGACAGGTGACCAATATGCGAGTTTTTTCAGGATCAAGCGAGCAAAGACTGCCTCAATTCATGTCAGAGTTACTCATATCCCCCTGCCTTTTTGCTTACCTTTAGTTGTTTGGGGAATTAACTTTTTTCAGTTGACATTCTGCCCAACTTAGATCGTCGCTTCAACTCAGATTATCTCTTCAACACATCCGTATTAATTATATGAAGTTCCGTATAGCAAAAGGTGTTCAATACTTCATTGTTGTGTCTACTGCCTATAACACCTATAAATCTTTGAATAATTCATTGTCTTGTCTGTACTTGTTAACATTTATATATGTGAATACACATACATTTTTTTGGTTGAGGAGGCTATGTTGATGCCTATTTTTTTAGAGAGACTATTCGTAAGAGTGATGAGAGTGTCAGTGCGAGAGATATTAGTAATCACTATTTAGGTGGAATTTATTTGTGAACTTTCTCTAGAACGATCAAATATAGTAGTCCCTCCGTTCCTAAATATAAGTTTTTTTAGAGATTCCAATACAGACTACATACGGAGCAAAATCAGTGAATCTACACTCTAAAACTCCCTCGATTTCTAAATATAAGTTTTTTTAGAGATTATAATACGGAATACATACGGAGCAAAATGAGTGAATCTACACTCTAAAATGCGTCTATATACATCCATATGTAGTCCCTATTGAAATCTCTAAAAAGGCTTATATTTCGAAACGGAGGTATGTAGCTATGTAAAAATATTCATGGTTCAATTTTTTTTAAAATGATGATAGAAGAGAGATAAAAATATTCAGGGATAATATTTTGTGGAAAGATCAGACATATGTATATATATGGTTAGGTTGTCTTCCACTCTATGTAATTACACATGCATTGTCTACGCAAAATTCTAGTTTTGTTGACTTGATGAACTACATTGTAAATTAGAATGTCTCTTTATAAAAAAATATTCTTTGTGGCATCTTCAGTTGGACACTCTTTGTCATTGATCAGCACCTTCAATCCTTCCTTATTTGTCACTCTTGATAATGCCACGTACAGTTGTCCATGGCAGAATGCTTGCTTAGGCAAATATATTCCTACCTTGTTTTTGCAAGGATGTTGTTGTCGTCGAGCATTATTTTGCAATTCTTTGACGATGTTGGGGTCCACTGTTAATTTATCATCATTGCATCTTGACGCACTTATCCTATTTGCCACCTCATTTAAATTATTATAGATGTACAGCTGTGTGAACCGAGGTTTGTCTGTACCTTCAGGTAAAAGAGTTCTGATGTGATGGTGGTTCTGCCCATGCAAACGAAAAACAGAAAGTTCTTTGCGCGTTTTTATTTCCTTGTCCACAACTCCTCCCATTGATGTGAATGAAGACATTGAGTTCTTTGACCTTATAATCCCGCCCTTCACTTCTTAAGAGGTTTCTGAGGTATGGTGGAGGCTCTCTTAGTGGTGGCAGATTGATTTTTCCCTGTTTGCAACATATTCCAAAAGTGGATTTCGTAGTTCCTTTCTTGAATTTAATCTTTCTTCACACCATAGCAATGATTTGCAATATTAGCATTTGTATGTTGGCCTTTCGAAGTTCCATGTCTTTCTATTAGCACTTGTTGAGGTTGTGGTTCTATTGTTGTCTCCAACATTGATTCTAATGTTAATTTTGTTGCTTTCTCTTCTTGTATGCTTCAATTCCTTATCTTCTTTAGTATTATCCTTTCTCAATTGTTTAGGAGCCTCTGTTTGTATTTCTTCCCTCTGCAGCCCTTGTCCGCTTTGTGATCCTTGAGTTTAGAGCTTGATCTTTCTTTGTTTTTGTATGGTGAGCTGCTAGCGCTTACGTATGTTGGACTGTCATCTCCGGAAATTTGATTTCGTCAGTGACATATAGAGTTTTCTTAATAGTGTGCCACTTCAGACATGTAAGTGCATTTGGAGATATAGAGACTAATAATAGAGGTGTCATATACAGTACATCTGGAGATCAATATTGTTTTGGTAGTGTGTGGATGCATGGAAAAAACATGGTTTACAGTTCAGTCTCAGTAGGGTTTTGACATAGAAGATTAGAAGCAAGGTTGAGCTGAGATCAAATGCTGACATAAGTGAAGAATTGCATGTGGATACTACCTAAGGTTGATGGTGTTGATGTCGTGTCTTCAGTTTGTTGGACGTTTCTTTGTGCCTTCGATCGATCGTTTGGGCGTCGCAGGCGTATATTGGATGCAAGTTTCTGGAGTTGTTTCCATGGCTTCGATTTGTTGGCCGTCTTGCATGTTCGATCGTCCTAACGTCTTGATAAGAGAGCTACTGAGAAAGTGCATCATGGGTCAGACCCAAAAGTTGAATGTCGTCTTGTAAAATTATCGTTGAATGATGATTATGTGATATAAGCAGAAGGGATGAGAGTGTGACCATACCTCTTTTTTTCTGAGACTATGATCTAACAATTTTACTAATGTATCTTGAAGAATGGATTGTATTCTGCAGATTATCTGAGTAGAAAAATTTCTGGAAATATGTTGGATGTTATGGAAGTTAAAAATAATTTGCTGATTAAAAAGAGGAAATATATAATACCTTGATGCTTAATAATAACAAAAAAAATTTAAAGGTTGCTTAGTTCACATGGAAATTGATAAATCTTGGACTCCTTTGCTGACTCGTACACGTACGTGTGACCCTGAGTCCGACTCCTTTTCTCGTACATGGTCATGACTCTTCCTAGCCTTTTTTAGTTAATGATGACTCTTGCTAGCCTAGCGTATTTAGATTAGATGCAACTCTTCCCGTGCATAGCATGTATACATGTGACAACGTGATAGTTCAATATATTGGTACGTACACGTTAATATGGTATGTAAAATCTTTTAAATCTCAGCCATTATTTTCTTGATCAAACGGTGCAAATAATATTAACATATGTGGACGAACATGATGGCTTATTTGTCTTCTGTCTTAATTATATAATAGATGCTTTACCCGCCGCTATCTTTTTCATCTCCTCCAACTCTTGAAGGGCCTTTTGGGCTTCGGCCTTGGCAGACTTGGCAGTCTCAAGGGCCGCCGCGAGCTCGGACGCTTGCGTCTTTGACTCAAGCTCCAAACTCTCATGTTTTTTCATAAGAGCCTGAAGCTTTTGCTGCACCTCGCTGACCTGGGCCTCAAGTTTCTCTCGCTCGGTGCACTCCGCGGCCATTTTCTTTTCGTCCTCGGACAGTGCCTGCTTGTGGGTCGCCACCTCAGTCGTGGCCCCTACAATAAGCAGTACAATCCTGTTATTTTTTGCAATCACGTCTCTTTATAGGTACTTTTTTCTGTAAGGTATTTCTTACCTTCTTTCTCCTCGAGCTGCCGTTTGGCAAGGCCGAGCTCTTGCTCGGTCCGCTCGAGGCCCTGTTTCAGGGCACCCACCTCCGCAGTTAGTGCGGCGGTGGCTAGTAGCGAAGCCTGCATACGCATATTGACTCTTTGTTGTTAGACTCCTGCAAAATTTAATAGATCCTCTATTCGGCTTTTCTTTTCGAACGCCAAACAGAGCATCAGGGGCTACTGTCTATGCGGTTATATTTTTACATATTTTTTACTTACCTCGAAGCCTGTTAGAAGGCTAGCGCAAGCTTCACTCAGTCCGCTCTTGCGGACTGAACCTTCCGGATCACCGTACTCATAATAGTACGGTGCTCCTCGTCGATGGAGGCGCCGTCAAGCACCTTCAGCAGATTGTTCGGCACCTCCGGTTGGACGGAGACTGCCGGCTCAGAAGGCTTACTCCTCTCGGAAGGAGTTCGCCTACCGCGGTCCGAAACTGTTGTAGAGTCCGGTGCGGTGTCCGGCTCAAAGCCGGACTTGGAGCCCTGGGGGGTCTTGTCCCCTTTACTCCTGGGGTCCGGGAGGTCGCCTTGCGGCTCCTCCAGGACCACCTCCTCCTGCCCCGGAGCTCGTCGCGACGCCACTTCGGCGTCGTCCGCGGTGCGGGGGGAGACAGCGGGCGAAACTGAGTTTATGTCCGATGAATTCAGGGAGCCGCTCGACGACTCGTCGAGTCTGGCCTGGGGCGGGCTGCATAATTATATTCGACATTAGGGAAAGCTGTGCAACAAAGGAACGTCATGAGTTACTCTGATATCCGAACTTACGATTTCGCCGGACGCTTGGCCCTGTCTGGCCACTCCTCTTCATCCTCTTCGGCGTCGGGGGAGTAGTGCGGCGGAGGGGTCTTCGTCTTCCTGGACCCTTCGGCCTCCCCCGTTGGGGCGGCCGTCCTTTTCTTTCCTTCCCCCGCTGGAGGGGGAGAGGTTTCTTCTTCCTCCTCCTCGTTTTCACGGGAGGAGAGCGTCTCGGACTCGTCGGATGGCGAGTCCGACACCACCACGTTGCGGGCACTCTTTCGAGTCCCCGTGGTCTTCTTCTTCTTGGCCTTCTTCTCCGGCACCACATAAGGCGCCGGAACCAGCAGCTTCACTAGTAGAGCTGGGGCTGGGTCTTCGGGCAGCGGAGCCGGACAGTTAATCGGTCCGGATATCGCCCGCCAAGCCTGTCAAAGGTAAGGGAGTTTAGATCCCGCATAGAGTCAAACTATGAAAAAAGCTTAAACATCCTGTAAAAGGTGTAGATGGCTTACCTCGCTAGCGTGACGCTGCGAGCTGTATCCGCGGTCCTCGGAAGCGGATGCGGGAGCCTCGGCGCCCTTGAATAGTGTCGGATTTCGGGTTCCGGCAGACCCTTAAGGTTCGAACACTGGGGTGCGCGCGGAAATCTCGCCTTCAACCTCTCCGTCTCGAGGGGATCTAAACTACTAAAAGAGCTGCACGAAAGACACAAGATTTATACTGGTTCGGGCCACCGATGTGGTGTAATACCCTACTCCAGTGTGTGGTGGATGGATTGCCTCCTGGGGCTGGTGAGGATGAACAATACAAGGAAGAACAACATCGTGAGGGTCTGTTCTTGGCTGTGGTGATGAACTGCTATGAAGAGTTCAGTCACCCTGTCTCTCTCTCTCTCTCTCTCTCTCTCTCTCTCTACTTCCGAACCGAACGAACGAACCGAACCGACCCGAACCGAACCGACTGAACCCAACCCCTTGCGATGTGGGTGGCTAGTCCTATTTATAGAGGCCCTGGTCCTCTCCCCAAATATTGAGCGGGAAGGGATCCAACAATGGCGGGCTAATTTGACGGGGGACAACGAGTACATCTATCCTGACAAAAGCAGTCTTCGCCTGCCAAAGGCTCTGGTGATGACGCCGCGCTGGGCTCCATGGTGACCTCCGTCTCGTAGTCCTCCTAGCCTTGGTCTCATTGCACCGAAGTGGCAACCTTTACCTGATGCCTCGGTACTCCGCTGATACGCTTGCCCCCTTTGCACTAAAGAGGAAAGAGGGACGCTGCGCGCGCTGGCACCCGCCTGGTGCCCCGTGTCGTCATGGCTTGCGTCACGGGCACCTCGCGAGGTACCCCGCCTTGAACTCTCCGCCTCCTCGCGAGCCAGCCTGACGAGGCTATGCCTGAGGATGCGCCGTGTCGTCCACCTCGCGAGGCTTGGCCCCTCGCGAGGGTCTTGAGCCTCGTGTTGATGGAGATGGGCCGCGCTGGGCCCCCACTTGAGCCACGCCGCAGGCCGCAGGCAGGCAAGTCTGGGGACCCCCATTTCCAGAACGCCGACAGTAGCCCCGGGCCCAAGGCACGCATGGACTTGGCCGTGCCGAGAGGCGAAAGGGCAAGGGCGAAGCGCCGCGGGCCCCAACAGCCTGCGGCCTCGGACGCTGCGTGGCGGTTGATTGGACGTGGCGCCTCCGCTTCCCCACGACGCCTTGGTGATCGTGCGAGTTGGACAAGTCCCTGCATGCAGAACATGTTATGATTACCTGTGATCGTGGAGACCGGCGGTTGGCCTTCGCCGGCTATAAGTACGGCACCGCTCGTGCCCGTCCAGTCCATCTCCTCTTGCTCTCTCCTTCGCCTCAGCTCTTGCTCCGTCTTGGTGTGATGGCTCCGATTCGCCGATTCTCTGCAGCGGAGAAGGGAAAGGCTCCTCGAGAAGGGCCAGGCCCTCTCCCGCTGAAGAAGCGACTCGCCCATTGCAGCCGGGACGACGAGGACCATTCGGTGGTGGCGAGGCCCCGGGGCGAGCGGGCTCCGCCGGGGTTCCCGCTGCCTTTGTACGCCCACGTCGAGGGCCCCGGAGGTGTTGATGCTGATCCCCGCGGTCAGCGCCGCCGTCGGGTTATGAAGGCGTGGGTGGTTCCTCCTGGAGTCCATGCCGAGGGCTCCTCCCATGAGTTCGTGCTCCACGTCGTCACTCCTCTTCAGTCCTGGATCCGCCTTCCTCCCTTCTTCGCCTCCATGGTTTTTCCAGGGGGGCCTATGGAGCTCCAGCTGCAGCACGCCGACTGCGGCGCCCCCGCGACCGAGGCCGAGGTCGTCGTCGCTGCCCCGGGCGCGGTCTACATGTCCCGCGGCTGGAGGGAGATCGCTCGGGTCTGCAGGGAAAGAGGCGTCTTCACGGTCCACCTGGAGTATGATGGCGCGGCGGTGATGTTCCTCAAGGTCTTCGACGCGATCGGGCGCCGGCTGGAGTGCTGCCGCGGGAGAGGCGGCCAGGACCTCGCCCTGGTGAGGGCTAGGCCCGTCGACCGCCCCCTTGGCAGTGGCGCCCGAGGGTCCAGCGGCTCCAGCGAAGGCTTCGTGACTCCGGAGACGAGCGACGACAGCTACGAGCCCCCGAGCCGTCGCCGCTCCAGGAGCAGGGCGGACGCGTCAGGCCGTCGCCAACCCTGATCTGGATGGAGTTGGCGCCGGTGCCTGACGGCCCACTGTTTATGATGGCGTCTCCCGCAGTAGCTCATGTAGTTAGCATCCCTTAGGATTCGTTCCCTGCGAGGAATCAGAATGCGCCCCGTGGGGGCTTGTAAGGTGTCTGTAGTCCTGTCTGTTAATATGTATGACCTTTTGACATGGATCTGAGCGAGCTGCTAACTCCGTTATAGTTCAGCCTTCCCTTTCGCACCTCACAAGGGCTTGGTGCTCTACGCCGACAGGTCCCAGTCCCAAGGCGGCGTCAGCCGTCGCTGGTATGCCAGGTCGCGATGCCGTGGTCAAGGCCAGGAGGTGAGCGACCCGAGGTCCGGTAAGAGCCCCTGAGTCGCGATGCTCAGGAGGTCCCCTTTGGCGCCCAAGCAGCCATCACTCAGTGAGAAAGGGAAGCAACGTCGCTAGTACGGAGTTGCTTTAGGTGCGGGGGTAGTGCTGCGGCAGCCAGTGCCGTGGGTGGTAACTTATCTTGAGGATCAGGGGCCGTTCCAGGTGCGCCGCTGGGTCCGTGTGTGGATAGGAGCGGGAACGCTCGGCAAGGTCCTCGCGAGGCCCCTTCTTCCCCGCCTCTGCTCCCCTTTCTGCTCTACGTCCTCGGGTCCCGGCCCTCGAGCTTGTCTCAGCCGTCGCTGGTATGCCAGGTCGCGATGCCGTGGACAAGGCCAGAGGGTGAGGGTTGGAGAGCCAGTAGGAGCCCTGAGTCGCGATGCTCAGGCACCCCCCTTTAACGTGCAAGCGGTTCGCACGGGCGAGGGCGAAGGAAACCTCGTGAGGGCCTCGGCTTGCACGGTTCCCTCCAGGGATCCTGCAGGGTCATCACAGAAAGAAGATGGTGTTGCCACGGCGGCCATTAGTCGATCGTTAGTCACTCAAGAGCTTGCTGGTTGAGGTAGGCGAGGCGTGTCTGGGCACCCGTGAGCCAGCGCGGGACTCCCGAGGCCCTACCTCTGGGCGGGTTGCGCCCGGCATTGGGCCGTATGTTGAGATGTGTCCTTGCCAAATTTGGTTAGATGCCGGTACTCTACGTCCTCGGGTCCCGGCCCTCGAGCTTGTCTCAGCCGTCGCTGGTATGCCAGGTCGCGATGCCATGGACAAGGCCAGAGGGTGAGGGCTGGAGAGCCAGTAAGAGCCCTGAGTCGCGATGCTCAGGCACCCCCCCTTTAACGTGCAAGTGGCCGACATGGGAAGAGAAGATGCCGTGGACGGGCACCACGCAGCTAAGCGTGATAGGCAATGCATGGTTGGAAACAAATGCTAGGGGGATACACGCCGCTGGGTCTGGCCCGAACGGCTTGGGGATGATGCAGCCCGAGGGGCGCCCCCAACAAGGCAAACTAACAACGGAAAGGTAAATGCAGATACATGCCGCAGGGACGGACCCACGCGGCCTGGGAGTGATGCAACCCTGGGAGGGTGCTCCCAGCTGAGAGCGGAACTTGAAAGATGTCACCTGAGGATGTCGTCGGCGTAGTGGCGTTGGTGCAGCAGACTTGGCGGGCTGCAGAAGCCGATCCTCACGAGCCCCCAGGCCCCGGGGCCTCGGGAGGCTCCGGAGGCGCTGGTGACTCCTCGCGAGCTGCCCCCGTCTCCGCCAAGGCCGCGGAACGCCTGTCTTCCTGAGCCTCCACGATGCCCCTCATGAGGCGCTGGTACGCCGCAACCATGCTCGGCAGGCCGTAAGGCATGCGAACATAGCTGTGGGGTGGACCTCCGCAGCGCCCCACTTGCGAGGGCCAGAGGCGCTCCGTTGTGGCGATCTGATTGAGCCCTGGTACGTCGACGCAGACGCGCAACCCACCATCCTCGCCTGGATGTGGGGCCACGGCTGGCAAGCGGCGGCAACCTCTCATGATCCTTGTCTCCTGTAGCTCTTGAATGGCCTCGTCAACGAACTCTTGCTGGTCTGATCTTCCTCGCCTGGCTCCCTCTCGAGGGAAACGTGCTGCGAAGCACGCCTCCACATGGTGCCCAAGCGCCTCCCTCGCGACCCTGGCTAGGTCGGTGGCCCTCCAGGTGAGTGCCCCCGAGCCCTGCCTGAGGAGGGCGCCGGGCGTGTTTTCCTATGCGATGGATGGAGGGCCCTCCTGAGGGGGCACGGGCCCTGAGGGGCCTGCCTCCTGAGGGGCTGAGCCTGACGACGTCTTCTTCTTCTTGGGGGTGGTCTCAGGAAGCCTCCTGCTTCCGCGATCTGGGTCTTCTAGCGACGCGGCCTGAAAGGCTCGCTCCAGGGAACACACTGCATCTCTCTCTTCACAGGGTACCATGATGACGCCGCCACTTCCTGGCATCTTGAGGACGTTGTAGCCGTGGTGGGTCACGGCCATGAACTTGGCCAGCGCTGGGCACCCGAGGATGGCGTTGTACGGCAGGCGGATGTGGGCGACGTCGAAGTCGATGAGCTCAGTGCGGTAGTTGCTGTGGGCTCCAAAGGTGACAGGGAGGCGGACCTGCCCGATCGGGACTGTGGAACCGTCGGTGATCCCGGAGAAAGGCTTGGTCGGCTGGAGCTGATCATAGGGCACTTGGAGGTTGTTGAATGTTTCCACGGACAGGACGTTGAGCCCTGCCCCGCCATCAATGAGGGTCTTGGTGACCTGCACGTTGCTGATGACCGGGGAGTAGAGCATCGGGAGGACTCCTGCAGTGGCCGCGCACTTGAGCTGGTCTGCCGAGCTGAACGTGATGGGGCACGCCGACCACCTGAGGGGGCGCGTTGCTTCGAGCTTGGGGAGGGCTGCATTCACCTCGCGGGCAAACTGCTTGAAGATGCGTTGGGAGGCTGGGGCTTGAGCTCTGCCCAGGATGCAGGCGATCGCGCGCGGCTCTTGGAAGCCCCCAGCCCCCTCGTCTTGATGGCGGTCTTCGTTCCTTCTTGGTGGAGGCGGCAGCGGAGGTAGGCCTGCGTTGCCATGAGGGCGGTCCTCACGAGGCTGGTCTCTCCAGTCCCCCTCACGAGGCAAGTCCCGCCAGCGTTCCTCGCGAGGCTGGTCGTGCCACCCCTGGCGCGGGCCGCGGTCTTCCCAGCCCCCTGGGTTTCTTCCTCCTCCTTGGCCATAGCCCCGGTCAGCACGGTCAGGGCGACGGCCGATCCTTCCTTCTCATACGGCGCGGAGCTCTTGACATTCGTTGGTGTTGTGGGTGTGGAGGTCATGGTACACACACTACCTGCTGCCTCTGGAGGGTTCGGGCAGATCCTTGCCCCGCTTGGTGTCTGGTTCTGCCACGAGTACGGCAGCCCCCTTGCGCTTCACGTCCTTGGCCTTGGGCTTCTTCTCTTCTAGGTCCGCGGCAGGCAGCTCGAGGAGGGAGAGACGCCCCTCCTCAGCCCTGGCGCACTTGTTCGCCAAGTTGAACAACTCCAGGGAGGTGCAGAGGTCTTCGTGCATCGCCAACTCCTCCTTCATCTTGACGTCACGGACGCCGTCAGAGAAGGCGGAGATGATGGCCTCCTCTGACACCCTGGGGATCTTGAGGCGCGCACTGTTGAAGCGCTGGATGTACTTTTGCAGGGTCTCTCCGGGTTGTTGCTTGATGCGGCGCATGTCGCTCACGGCGGGCGGCCGGTCGCGAGTACCTTGGAAGTTGGCGATGAAGTGGGCGCGCATCTGGTCCCAGGAGGAGATCGTGCCTGGAGCCAGATTCAGGAGCCAGGTTCGCGCCCCTTCCTTCAGCGCCATGGGGAACCAGTTCGCCATGACCTTCTCATCCCCGCCGGCAGCCTCGATGCCCAGCTCATAGAGCTGGAGGAACTCTGCGGGATCGGTTGTGCCGTCGTAGCGAGGAGGCAGGTCGGGCTTGAACTTGCCGGGCCACGCGACGCTGCGCAGCTCAGTGGTGTAGGCGTGGCAGCCCGCGGTGGCCACGAAAGGCCTCGGTTGGTGGAGAGCTTGGTCTTGAGGGTCCCCACGCGCTGCAGCTAGGAGCAGGGCGGGGTCTTGACGTGCCGGAGCTGGAGCGGGGTCGCGGCGTGCCGGAGCAGGGAGCGCCCTGGCAGCCCCCTGCGGGCAAGGGATTTCTTGGCAGCTTCGCTCTTGTTGCGATGGCGCCTGGCGGAGCGGGTTCCGCCCAGGGGCTAGTCGCCTTGGAGCCACGGCATCTTCTTGGAGGGGAGGCGGCTGGTGCGCCTCTGGAGCTTCGTTGCCCGCGCGGGGCGGAGTGCGGCGCAGAGGGACGGACAGCGTGGAAGAGCCCCCTGCGGCGCGGACAAGCTCGGTGACGCGGTCGAGCCATTCTTCATAGACGTCGTCGACGGGACGGTAGCGCAGGAGCTCGTTTGCCGCGAGGAGCGCAGCCCGAGCCTCCAAGGGTGCGCGGAGCGCGCGGGACGAAGAACCGGCTGGAGCGAGTGATGGAGTGGCGGTGCGGCCGTCTTGCCGCACGGACGGGTGCTGAGACGATGCCTGCTGCTCGCCCCCCGTCGGGCCGGTGGCGGCGTTGACAGCGGGCGACGGGGAACGACGAGGACGCCCACCGACCGGGGCCGTCTGGGCGACGCGAGAAGCGATGGCGGCCCGGCGCTCGGCGCGGGCCCGACGAGCGTCAGACATGGATGCGACGGTCGGAGGAGAGCGGAGCGGTGGAAGATGAATTCCGGTGCACCCCTACCTGGCGCGCCAAATGTCGGATTTCGGGTTCCGGCAGACCCTTAAGGTTCGAACACTGGGGTGCGCGCGGAAATCTCGCCTTCAACCTCTTCATCTCGAGGGGATCTAAACTACTAAAAGAGCTGCACGAAAGACACAAGATTTATACTGGTTCGGGCCACCGATGTGGTGTAATACCCTACTCCAGTGTGTGGTGGATGGATTGCCTCCTGGGGCTGGTGAGGATGAACAATACAAGGAAGAACATCCTCGCGAGGGTCTGTTCTTGGCTGTGGTGATGAACTGCTATGAAGAGTTTAGTCACCCTCTCTCTCTCTCTCTCTACTTGCGAACCGAACGAACCAACCGAATCGACCCGAACCGAACCGACCGAACCCAACCGACCGAACCCGACCCCTTGCTATGTGGGTGGCTAGTCCTATTTATAGAGGCCCTAGTCCTCTCCCCAAATATTGAGCGGGAAGGGATCCAACAATGGCGGGCTAATTTGACGGGGGACAACGAGTACATCTATCCTGACAAAAGCAGTCTTCGCCTGCCAAAGGCTCTGGTGATGATGCCGTGCTGGGCTCCATGGTGACCTCCGTCTCGTAGTCCTCCTGGCCTTGGTCTCGTTGCACCGAAGTGGCAACCTTTGCCTGATGCCTCGGTACTCCGCTAATACGCTTGCCCCCTTTGCACTAAAGAGGAAAGAGGGACGCTGCGTGCGCTGGCACCCGCCTGGTGCCCCGTGTCGTCATGGCTTGCGTCACGGGCACCTCGCGAGGTACCCCGCCTTGAACTCTCCGCCTCCTCGCGAGCCAGCCTGACGAGGCTATGCCTGAGGATGCGCCGTGTCGTCCGCCTCGCGAGGCTTGGCCCCTCGCGAGGGTCTTGAGCCTCGTGTTGATGGAGATGGGCCGCGCTGGGCCCCCACTTGAGCCACGCCGCAGGCCGCAGGCAGGCAAGTCTGGGGACCCCCGTTCCCAAAACGCTGACAAATAGCATCTTCCAGGCGTCTTCGTACGTCGTGTCGAAGAGCCTGCTGAGGGTTTGATGCTGCGCCGGGTCGAACTCCCACGGATTAAAATCCCGTTGTTGGCACGGGCGGATCCGGCGGACGAGCATAACCTGGATTACATTAACAAGCCGGACTGGCTTGTTCACCAGGGACTGGATGCATGTTTGCAATCCGGTCACCTCTTTTTCGTCACCCCATGACAGGCCCGTCTCTTTCCAGGACATAAGCCGCATGGGGGGTCCGGATCGGAACTCGGGGGCTGCGGTCCATTTCGGATCGCGCGGCTCGGTGATATAAAACAACCCGGATTGCCATCCCTTTAGGGTCTCCACAAAAGAGCCCTCGAACCATAGGACGTTGGCCATCTTGCCCGCCTTGGCGCCTCCGCACTCTGCCTGGCTGCCGCGCACCATCTTGGGCTTGACGTTGAAGGTCTTGAGCTAGAGGCTGAAATGGGGGCGGACGCGAAGAAAAGCCTTGCACACGATGATAAACGCCGAGATGTTGAGGATGAAGTTCGGGGCCAGATCATGGAAATCCAGGCCGTAGTAGAACATGAGCCCCCGGACAAATGGGTGAAGTGTAAAACCCAGTCCACGGAGGAAGTGGGGAAGAAATACTACCCTCTCATGGGGCCTTGGGGTGGGGAGAAGCTGCCCCTTTTTGGGAAGCCGGTGCGCGATGTCCTTGGACAGGTATCCGGCCTTCCTTAGCTTCTTGACTTGGCCTTCCGTGGCAGAGGAGACCATCCACTTGCCTCCCGCTCCGGACATTGCTGGAGAAGGTTGGGGTGGGAAGTGCGGGCTTGGGCGCTGGAGCTCGAGTGCGCAGGAGATGGATAGGCAAAGGAGGAAGAAGGCATAGGTAAAAAGGTGGATCCTTATCCCCTTATATGGGCGGATGCGGCTGTGCGTCCCCACCAGCCTAGTAAAACTCGCTTGCCTCCCAAGCGCCGTGATAAGTGGCGCGGTTGGGTTACCCACGTCCGTATTGATGAGAATCCCGTAAGGGGGGGGGGGGTACACGATCTCTGCTTTGACAAGACATGCCAAGGAAACCGCCTCGCAAAACACGCTGAGGTGGAAAAGTAAAAATGATTCGGGTAAAGGACTTGGCCGTAGTGTGATGACGCACTGCGAAATACGTCAGCAGATTTGATTTGTGTTAATATTATTCTCTCTATGGCAATATGTGGAAGCTTATTTTGCAGAGCCGGACACTACTCTTGGTGTTTACAATCTTCTATGAAGGACTTGGGGGAGGAACCCGCCTTGCAATGCCGAAGACAATTTGTGCGCCGGACTCGTCGTCATTGAAGCCTGGTTCAGGGGCTACTGAGGGAGTCCTGGATTAGGGGGTGTTCGGGTAGCCGGACTATACCTTCAGCCGGAATCCAGGACTATGAAGATACAAGATTGAAGACTTCGTCCCGTGTCGGGATGGGACTTTCCTTGGCGTGGAAGGCAAGCTTGGCGATGCGGATATTCAAGATCTCCTACCATTGTAACCGACTCTATGTAACCCTAACCCTATCCGGTGTCTATATAAACCGGAGGGTTGTAGTCCGTAGGACATCAACTCCATAGATAACAATCATACCATAGGCTAACTTCTAGGGTTTAGCCTCCTTGATCTCGTGGTAGATCCACTCTTGTACTACCCATATCATCAATATTAATCAAGCAGGACGTAGGGTTTTACCTCCAGCGAGAGGGCCCGAACCTGGGTAAAACATCGTGTTCCCTGCCTCCTGTTACCATCCGGCCTAGACGCACAGTTCGGGACCCCCTACTCGAGATCCTCCGGTTTTGACACCGACACTCTACATTTTATATTTTAGTGATCCAAGATCACATCGAGTCTATAGGAAAAGCCAATACTATCAAGGAGGGATGAGGTGTTGCTTAATGGCTTGCTTGCTCAAAGTGCTTAGTGATATGCTCCAAAATCCTCAACTACTCTCCCACATCCACATATGACCTAAACCAAAAGTCAAACTCGGCCCCAGTGATTCTTTCTATCCGGTGCCACCGAGTTTCAAATGTCATAGCCACTACCACAAACCCTAGGCAAATCGGTCTCACCGATAGGGATCTCGGTCTCACCGAGATGGGATTGTAATCTCTCTGTTTCCCTTCGTAACATTTCGGTCTTACCGAGATGAGCGATCGGTCCCACCGAGATTGCAATGTAAACTCTCTGTTTCCCTTTTGTAACGTTTCGGTCTCACCGAGATGAGCGAATCGGTCTTACCGAGTTTACCTGACCAACTCTCTGGTTAGCTTATTACCAAAATCGGTCCCACCGAGTCTGTGTAATCGGTCACACCGAGATCACGTTATGCCCTAACCCTAACCATATCGGTCCTACCGAGTTGCTTCTCAGTCCCACCGAAAATCCTAACGGTCACTAGGTTTGCTGAATCGGTCAGACCAAGTTTAACCATTCGGTCCCACCGAGTTTGGCAAATTGTGTGTAACGGTTAGATTCTGTGTGGAGGCTATATATACCCCTCCACCCACTCTTCATTCGTGGAGAGAGCCATCAGAACATACCTACACTTCCAATACACATTTTCTGAGAGAGAACCACCTACACTTGTGTTAAGGTCAAGATATTCCATTCCAACCATATGAATCTTGATCTCTAGCCTTCCCCAAGTTGCTTTCCACTCAAATCTTCTTTCCACCAAATCCAAATCCTGTGAGAGAGAGAGTTGAGTGTTGGGGAGACTATCATTTGAAGCACAAGAGCAAGGAGTTCATCATCAACACACCATTTGTTACTTCTTGGAGAGTGGTGTCTCCTAGATTGGCTAGGTGTCACTTGGGAGCCTCCGACAAGATTGTGGAGTTGAACCAAGGAGTTTGTAAGGGCAAGGAGATCGCCTACTTCATGAAGATCTACCGCTAGTGAGGCAGGTCCTTCGTGGGCGACGATCGTGATGGAATAGACAAGGTTGCTTCTTCGTGGACCCTTCGTGGGTGGAGCCCTCCGTGGACTCACGCAACCGTTACCCTCCGTGGGTTGAAGTCTCCATCAATGTGGATGTACGATAGCACCACCTATCGGAACCACGACAAAAACATCCGTGTCTCCAATTGCGTTTGAATCCTCCAAACCTTTCCCTTTACATTCTTGCAGGTTGCATGCTTTACTTTCCGCTGCCCATATACTCTTTTGCATGCTTTCTTGAA
The DNA here is from genome assembly GCA_034509565.1 of Triticum monococcum. Taxonomy (NCBI): domain Eukaryota; kingdom Viridiplantae; phylum Streptophyta; class Magnoliopsida; order Poales; family Poaceae; genus Triticum; species Triticum monococcum. The sequence continues at coordinate 394,358,327 of CM067845.1, read as the reverse complement.
TTGTGTGGAGATTGCTTGACTTGTGCTAAGATAGCTAAAATCTGCCAAGAACTAAAATTGGGAAAAGGCTAGATTTTTATTTGGTCAAGTAGTCTAATCACCCCCCCTCTAGACATACTTTCGATCCTACACCGTCGTCGGAAAATAACAGGAGGTGTGGGTGAGTAGAGGGATAGCCAGGCCAGGGATGCAAGTATGGTGGGGCCGTGAAGCCAGCCCGGCAGCATAGCCGGCCACGGGAGGCGGGAGTAGGTGGTTCTGTCGGCGCTGGTTTGGGCGGCTGGTGCAGGAAGATCAGAGACTGAAGAAGCACGATTGCCGTTAGATTGACATCTAACGGTCTAACGCTGGTAGAGTCGATTGTTGACTAAGTTTATTTTTTTGAGAAACCTTGTGTACGCATGAACTTAGTAGGCCCACAAGTCAACCTCCAAATCTGTGGTAGACAACATAGAGCCCATTTGCTATTTTTTTTTAATAATTTGCAGCACATTTCCTAATTCTTAAGTAATTTATTATAGCCCATTTTCTTCCCAGGACCACGGTCAAAATGTTCAACCTTATTTTGCATATTTCGATGGAGTCCGAACTATTGTAATCCCGAAATGATAAACATTTTTTAAGAACTTATTGATTTTCCAAAAAATCATTTTGTTCTTGTAAGCAAACAAGACGTGGGACAATTGAGTTGGTTTAAGGGAAATCCAGTGGTAAAAAAACAGCGCTGGGAGGGAAAACAACAACAAAAATAAGGATGTAAATATGAAAAGGGAACTTTATGTATTTTCAATATACTGATACGTGTATATGAACTAGTAAAACTATAGGTAGAGATTAGAAAACAGAAGTAGGACATGGCGTTTCAAGAGGAAAATAGAACTAGGTTGTGTTTTGATTCAGTAAAAAACTGCCTGCGGATGTTGTAAGACAAAATATAACTAACGCTGGCGAGCCAGAGGCCAGTAGATACATGCTGGATCTTTGTGCCCCGTTGTCATCATGGGCTAGGATTGTTAAAAACAAAACCAAGCCTAGGCAGTCTACAGCCCAGTTGAAACTTGCTCGACCTGAAAAAACAATATACCTACTCAATAAACAAAAGAATTCTGCAAGTGCAGACTGATAACTGGGATGCAGTGGATATATTGTTTTATCATCGTGATAATAAGTGCATGCACTTGTTTCGAAAAATTTGGAGAACTAGGAATTCGAACGGCAGGTGCTTATGCTACCCATCAAATAAAAAACAGGTGCCTGAAAATTCGGTTCGAAACAAATGATTCAGCTTTATATCCACGTCGACCCTTGGCATGATGGTTGGAAGAAAATGCCAAGTTCATACCAAAAGATTGTTAACAACAATACCAACTTGCGGACGACAAGGTAGTACAAGTACCAATACCAAACTAACTTATAATATTTTTAGTCGTGGCCCTAGTGTTCGTCTGGTAGAAAATCTTGCAGAGGGCCAGATCCCGCTCCTTCTCTTGCTCCAGGTCCCCCAGGTGGTACTGGTGCATCACCCAGTTGGTCATCTGCTGGTCGAAGTTCTTTTTTTTGCGGGAATGGTCGAAGTTCTTGTTGGTGTGCAGCACCAGAACCTTTTTGCTGCCCGTCTGCCGGCCATTGATCATCACCGACAAGGTATTGCCTGTCTTGTGCCACATCGTGTTCATGCCGCACTCTGACTGTATCTTGCGAAGCGTCCATGTGTCCCTTTTGAACGCCCTGGAATTGCGCTGGAAGAAATGCTTGCTTAGGCCACTCAGTGTGATACCTGCAGTATTGTCGAATACAGGTTTTATTGTACGTAGTTGGCATTTTCATAACATCTTTGGCATGTTGCAGTCACTTGTTTCAATTTTTATTAACTCTCAAATTGTAATTACTTCACTAGGTCTGCGTTTAAAAAGAAAAATAGAGCTATAAACAAAGAAATATGTTTTTGCAAGTAGACGGCCGATCGGTGTCTTACCTGGAAGTTTCTCAGGATGGGTGTAGCATATGCCGTGCTCACTGTCGATGGTTGGTATGAACAAATCGATGAGAGGGTGAGATCTCGCGCTGTCAGCACTCACTTTGGCCTCAAGGTGCTCGATAAGCTCCTGATCCATGGGATCGAACTTGACGCCAGCCGGCAGCACCGGCCAATCCTTCTTGGAGTTGCATCGGTTAATTCTAATTATATGGTACTGAATGTATGAGCAATCGACTGTTTCAAGTGAATGATGAAAGATTTCGACAGATAAGTGGTAGTATTCCAAAGCTGAAGTCCACAATACCTGAACACGCCACCAGGATTCTTGTGTCACCTCACGCACAGCGTGTTGTCACGTCAATTCAATGTGAGGACATAATGAACAATTTGATCGACGTATACTAGTACTTCTACTATACTACTTACTAGTCATATTTAGTGTCACATTTTAACCATAGGTTTAACTAACAAAATTTCAACTCATGTCGCCGAAAGTTATTCCATTGGAAACTATGTTCAAATACGAATAAAACAATATAATTTTTTGTGACATGCATTAACATTTAGTTAGAGAAATTTATGGTCAAAATTTGACACAAATTACGAAGGGGACCAGTAAACCAGGAGGGAGGTAGTAGTACGAGTAGCGCAATGTACGGTATAGAGTGTCGGATTTGGGGTTCCGGCAAACCCTTGAGGTTCGAACTCTGGGGTGCGCACGTAGATCTCTCTCTCCCTACCTCGCTCTCGCAACGATCTCAAGGCATAGCTCGCCGAACCCAAGGAACAAGAGACACGAGAGTGTTTACAGGTTCGGGCCACCGTTGTGGTGTAATACCCTACTCAACTGTGGTGTGGTGGATTGCCTCATGGGCTGGGGATGAACTAGTACAGTGGATGAACAGCCTCCTGAGGAGATATTGGGTATTTATGTCTTTATTTCTTAAGCTCGATGAGCTGGTGAGATGGCCTCGATGGAGTGGATCCGATCCAAGATGAGCCGATGTGTCTGAGGATGGTCCGAATGATCCCCCTTTTCTATGATGGTGGCTAGTCCTATTTATAGAGGCCCTGGTCCTCTTCCCAAATATTAGGCGGGAAGGGATCCCACAACTGCCAGTTTTGAAGGGAGACAACTAGTACAAGTTATCCTAACAAAAGGTGGTCTTCGCCTGCCAAAGGCTCTCGTGGTGACGCCGCCGTGGGCTCCGCGGTGACCTACGTCCCGCCATTCTGCTAGTCTTGGTCTTGTTGCACTTATATGGAAACCTTTGCCTGATACCTCAGGACTCCTCGCATGTGCCTGCTTCCTTAGCACCAAAGAGGAAACTGGCACTCTGCGCCCGCTGGCGCCCGCCTAGCCTTTGTCATCATGGCTCACGTCACGCGGACCTCGCGAGGTGCCCCTTGCATAGATATCTCCGCTCCTTGGGAGCCATCTTAGCGAGGCCACCCCTGAGGAGGTCTTGGTGTCGTCCGCCTCGCGAGGCTTGGCCCCTCACGAGGGTCTTGAGTGGTTGTTGATGAAGATGGGCCGTACCGGGCCATTGGTGGAGCCACGCCCTTGGCCGCAGGCAGGCAAGTCTGGGTACCCCCATTCCCAGGACGCTGACAGTAGCCCCTGGGCCCAAGGCGCGCTCGGACTTGGTGTCGAGGCGAAGCCAAAGGGCAAGTGCGGAGCGCCGCGGGCCCCAACCGCCTATGTCGTTGATTGACGCGTGGCGATTGACAGGACGTGGGCGTTTACGCTTCCCCACGCTGCCTCGGCAACTGCCCGACTGACAAAACACTAGCGCGCGCTGCAGAGCCTTCATTGCCTTCCTTTGCCTTGCTCTAGATCCCCTTTCTCTTTCTCGCCACGAGAGACTCGAGATCCACACGAACCCCTCTCCGAGCCTACAGTCAATGGCGTCCGACAAGGTGAAGGCCGCGAACCTGGCTTCCTGGTACGAGCCGGCCTTGAGCACGCCTAGCGTCTCGAAGAAGAACCTCGCCGCCACGCTCCTGATGACGGCGGACAGCACCAACAAGGGGGGAAAGACCACGCTTCAGGCTGGCTGCGCCAAGGCGGAGTTCTCAGGTAGTACCTTCTACCCCTTCTTCATGAATAGCATTGTTGCGGGTCTGGTCCCCCCTTTCTCCGACTTCTTCTACGCCGTCCTCAGCCACTACAAGATGCATGCCCTTCATCTCCATCCCAACTCCATTCTCCTCTTGTCGTTTTTCGCCTTTTATTGTGAGGCATTTGCGGGGGTGATGCCGTCCGTGGCGTTGCTTCGCCACTTCTTCTACCCCCGTCTCAAGGAGGGCCATTGCTCAGGGTGCGCCAACTTTGTTGCAGCTAATGGGACAAGCACGATCTCGAAGGCCGGGAAGAAGGCCGAGGGCTTCAGGAGCTAGTGGGTCCTGATGGACGCTAAGTGCATCCACCCTCGGTTGGTGCTGCTGACGGAGGCATTTGCAGGGGTGATGCCGTCCGTGGCGTTGCTTCGCCACTTCTTCTACCCCCGTCTCAAGGAGGGCCATTGCTCAGGGTGCGCCAACTTTGTTGCAGCTAATGGGACAAGCACGATCTCGAAGGCCGGGAAGAAGGCCAAGGGCTTCAGGAGCAAGTGGGTCCTGATGGACGCTAAGTGCATCCACCCTCGGTTGGTGCTGCTGACGGAGATGCCCTCGCCTCATGACAGGTGGCTCCGCGCAAAGCACACCGACCCCCGGGCGAAGCAGGTGCTGGAGAAGATGATCGCCGACCTGAAGCCTGACAACCCGAGGGCAGAGAAGCTGATGGGGGCCATGCTCGTGAAGGAGTTCCTGGCGCAGCGAGTGGCCCCGCTCCAGGCGCGCTCGCACCCCTTGTGGAAGCTTGGGGACGAGGGGGACGACCTCTGTCCGCGCCCAAATGCCTTGTCCAAAGAGGAGCTGGGCGCGGCCATCCGTCTCCTGGTCGGGGACGATTTGGGGTACCTGCCAGAGTCACATCTTCCTCTGTACCACCACCCAGATGGGGCGAAGGTAGCCGCCGACATGCCTGTCTTCGACGGACACGGGCTCGTGCCGCCAGCGCCTTCTAAGGCCACGAAGGTGGCAGCCCCAATACTGGTGTCTTCTGGCGATTCTGGCGAGGAGGAGAGGCCTATCTCGGAGGCGACCCTGGAGGGGGAAGGGGAGACTTCCCCCATTGCGGCAGACCTCCTCCGCGCGTCCACGACGATGACGAGGCCGGTGACCATCCGGTGAGGGAGTCCCAGGCTCCCGCCGGAGTCACTACGAGGTCCAGGGGCACCCCCCCCCCAAAGAAGCCGTCGGTCAGGGTCCTGACGAAGAGCAGGTCGGCGCTGGTCTCTCAAGGTGGCGCCCCTATTCTGACGTCAACCGGTACTGCCGCAGGGCTGGCTACCGCGACCTCGTCCGCTACTGGGACTCGCGGGCCGGTGCCCCAGTCTATTAGGACTCCGGGCTCCGTGCTTTTGAAGAGGCCGCGGGACTACGCTGTCGTGGACCAATAAGTACCTCGTCCTGATTTTGTTCTTGCTCTTGCTCCTGTCGCTGCTTCCTGACGTTCTCCTTTTGCACCACTAGGCCGACGCTGGCGGTGAAGAAGAAGAGGGAGGGAGCAGCCGCTCCCTCAAGGACCCAGCAGCCTGGCCTGGCCGCACCTCATTCGGCGCGGAAGGGCGGCAACCCTTGGAGAATCCATATCCAAATCCATAAGGACATATCCAAATCTTCTAATGTATTTTTCTCACAAAATAACATGGGAGAGGTAAGGCTGGAGGCGCCGGCGGCTGCATCTAGGGCTACTAGAGGAGTAAGTAGATATGATGCTTAATTGTGAGTCATTTACCGAGGAGATAAAAGAATGAGAAGGAGTAAGTTACGGTGGGGATTGGGGAGGGATTGCACAATTTCTTTTTCACTTTTTATAAAGAAAAATACATTAGAAGATGGGATAGTGGGAATCACCCAATTTTGCCACACATGTAAAACTATCGGGTCGGGTTCGGTATATCCACGGATACATAATTATATCCATGCCCTATCCATGGGCGTAAAAATGTACCCAAACCCTATCCATTCGGGTCGGATATCCGCGGGTATCCATGTCCGTGGATAAAATTGCCATCCTTAGCGACCGCCTGAAGAAGGTGGAGAAGGAGGTGCAAGTGGAGAGGGCCCAGCTGGAAATTAAAGCGAAGGTTCTTGCCGAGGATCGCGAGGCCTTCAAGTCTCTTAAGGAGAGGCCCCGCAAGGCGCTGCGGGGGCTCTACGAGAAGGGTTTGTAGAATCCTTTGGTGACTGATGATGACGGCCCCACCCAACTACTTCCTCAGCTCATCACGATGCGCGAGGACATCATTGATGGAATCGCCCCCATGGTGGAGGGGGAAGCGCCTGCGCTATCCTCATCGGCCCTAACGCGTGTCCTCAGCCACCTTCACCTTCGCGACCCCAACGCCGACCTTGGTGATCTGCTCGATCCTGTGGATGAGGGGTGCTGCGAAGCGCTGTAGAAGCAGTGAAGGGCCAGGTGGAGGCCTTGCTGAAGAAATTCCTTCCCATCAACCCTGCGCCTCCAGCGAATGGTTCTGCCGATCCCTCGACCAAGGCCGACGGCAACACTGCCGATGAGCGGGTGCTTCCGGACAACGGCGCCCAAGGCTGAAGAGGAGGCTCGCTGGTGAACGATGGTGCTCCTTCCTGCTTTTACTTTCATGCGAACTTTCCTGTGATGTGCGACGTGCCTCGTGCAGTGCTACCTCTTGAGCACTGCGTTGGATTTCCCCGAAGAGGAAGGGATGATGCAGCAAGGTATCAATCCAGTAGGAGGCTACGCTCGAGTCCCTCGTACCTACACAAAAACAATAGCTCAACGCAACCAACGCCCTTAGGGGTTGTCAATCCCTTCACGGTCACTTACGAAAGTGAGATCTGATAGAGATGATAAATAATATTTTTGGTATTTTTTGTATAGAGATGCAAAGTAAATAAAGTAAAAGCAAAGTAAAAGCAAAGCAATAATAAAGTGATGGAGATTGATATGATGAGAAAGAGACCCGGGGGCCATAGGTTTCACTAGTGGCTTCTCTCAAGAGCATAAGTATTCTATGGTGCGTGAAAAAAAATTACTGTTGAGCAATTGACAGAATTGAACATAGTTATGAGAATATCTAGGTATGATCATGTATATAGGCATCACGTCCGAGATAAGTAGACCGAAACGATTCTGCATCTACTACTATTACTCCACTCATCGACCGCTATCCAGCATGCATCTAGAGTATTAAGTTAAAAATAGAGTAACGCCTTAAGCAAGATGACATGATGTAGAGGGATAGTTTCATGCCATATGATAAAAACCCCATCTTGTTATCCTCGATGGCAACAATATAATACATGCCTTGTTGCTCCTTCTGTCACTGGGAAAGGACACCACAAGATTGAACCCAAAGCTAAGCACTTCTCCCATGGCAAGAACAACCAATCTAGTAGGCCAAACAAAACTGATAATTTGAAGAGACTTGCAAAGATAACCAATCATACATAAAAGAATTCAGCAAAGATTCAAATATTATTCATAGATAGACTTGATCATAAACCGGCAATTCATCGGTCTCAATAAACACATTGCAAAAAGAAGATTACATCGAATAGATCTCCACAAGAGAGGGGGAGAACATTGTATTGAGATCCAAAAAGAGAGAAGAAGCCATCTAGCTACTAGCTATGGACCCGTAGGTCTGAAGTAAACTACTCACTCTTCATCGGAGGGGCTTGGATGATGATGTAGAAGCTCGCCATGATCGATGCATGCCTCCTCCGGCGGAGCTCTGGAACAGGCCCCAAGATGGGATCTCGTGGATATAGAAATTTGCGGCGGTGGAATTAGGTTTTTGGCTCCGTCCCCGATCGTTTGGGGTACGTGGATATATAGGAGGAAGAAGTACGTCGGTGGAGCTTCGAGGGGCCCACGAGGCAGGGGGCACGCCCTAGGGGGGCAGCCCCTACCCTCGTGAGCACCTCGTGGCTTTCTTGACGGAGGGTCCAAGTCTCCTGGATCTTATCTGATGAGAAAATCATGTTTCCAAAGGTTTCATTCCGTTTGGACTCCGTTTAATATTCCTTTTCTTCGAAACCATAAAACAGGCAAAAAACAACAATTCTGGGCTGGGCCTCCGGTTAATAGGTTAGTCCCGAAAATAATATAAAAGTGGAAAATAAAGCCCAATAATTTCTAAAACAGTAGATAATATAGCATGGAGCAATAAAAAATTATAGATACGTTGAAGACGTATCAAGCATCCCCAAGCTTAATTCCTGCTCGTCCTCGAGTAGGTAAATGATAAAAACAGAATTTTTGATGCGGAGTGCTACTTGGCATAATTTTAATGTAATTCTTCTTAATTGTGGTATGAATATTCAGATCCGAAAGATTCAAGACAAAAGTTCATATTGACATAAAAATGATAATACTTCAAGCATACTAACTAAGCAATTATGTCTTCTCAAAATAACATGGCCAAAGAAAGTTCATCCCTACAAAATCATATAGTTTAGTTATGTTTCATTTTCGTCACACAAGAATGCTATCATCATGCACAACCCCGATGACAAGCCAAGCAATTGTTTCATACTTTAGTAATCTCAAACCTATAAACTTTCACGCAATATATGAGCGCGAGCCATGGACATAGCACTATGGGTGGAATAGAATATAATGAAGGGGGGTTATGTGGAGAAGACAAAAAAGGAGAAAGTCTCACATCAACGAGGCTAATCAATGGGCTATGGAGATGCCCACCGATTGATGTTAATGCAAGGAGCAGGGATTGCCATGCAACAGATACACTAGAGCTACAAATGTATGAAAGGTCAACAAAAGAAACTAGTGGGTGTGCATCCAACTTGCTTGCTCACGAATACCTAGGGCACTTGAGGAGGCCCATTGTTGGAATATACAAGCCAAGTTCTATAATGAAAAATTCCCACTAGTATATGAAAGTGATAACATGAGAGACTCTCTACTATGAAGATCATGGTGCTACTTTGAAGCACAAGTGTGGTAAAAGGATAGTAACATTGTCTCTTCTCTCTTTTTTTGGTCCTTCTCTTTTTTAATGGCCTTTCTCTTTTTTGGGGCCTTCTCTTTTTTATGGCCCTTTTTATTATTTATTCCTCACTTGGGACAATGCTCTAATAATGATGATCATCACACTTCTATTTATTTACAACTCAATGATTACAACTCGATACTAGAACAAAGATGACTCTATGTGAATGCCTCCGACGGTGTACCGAGATATGCAATGAACCAAGAGTGACATGTATGAAAGAATTATGAACGGTGGCTTAGCCACAAATACTATGTCAACTACATGATCATGCTAAGCAATATAATCCATGGACTCAACATTAGTCATAAAGAACTCACATACTTGTTGCAAAAATCTACAAGTCATCAAAAACCTCGGCACTACACACATGCTCCTAGGGGGATAGATTGGTAGGAAAAGACCATCGCTCGTCCCCGACCGCCACTCATAAGGAAGACAATCAAATAACACCTCATGTTTCAAATTTGTTGCATAATGTTTACCATACGCGCATGCTACGGGACTTGCAAACCTCAACACAAGTATTTCTCAATTTCACAACTACTCAACTAGCATGACTTTGATATTATTACCTCCATATCTCAAAGCAATCATCAAGCATCAAACTTTTCTTAGTATTCAACACACTAATAAGAAAGTTTTATTATTAATCTTGCATACCAAGCATATTAGGATTTTAAGCAAATTACCATGCTATTAAGACTCTCAAAATAATCTAAGTGAAGCATGAGAGATTCTATAAAACAAATCCACCACCGTGCTCTAAAAGATATAACTGAAGTACTAGAGCAAAATTATAAAGCTCAAAAGATATAAGTGAAGCACATAGAGTATTCTATCAAATTCCAAATCATGTATGGCTCTCTCAAAAGGTGTGTACAGAAAGGATGATTGTGGTAAACTAATAAGCAAAGACTCAAATCATAAAAGACGCTCCAAGCAAAACACATATCATGTGGTGAATAAAAATATAGCTCCAAGTAAAGTTACCAATAGAAGTAGACAAAAGAGGGGATGCCTTCCGGGGCATCCCCAAGCTTTGTCTTTTAGGTGTCCTTAGATTATATTGGGGGTGCCATGGGCATACCCAAGCTTAGGCTCTTGCCACTCCTTGTTCCATAATCCATGAAATCTTTACCCAAAACTTGAAAACTTCACAACACAAAACTTGAAGTAGAAAACTCGTGAGCTCTGTTAGCGAAAGAAAACAAAAGACCACTTCAAGGTACTGTAATGAACTCATTCTTTATTTATATTGGTGTTATACCTACTTTATTCCAACTTATCTATGGATTATAAACTATTTTACTAGCCATAGATTCATCAAAATAAGCAAACATCACACGCAAAACAAGATCTGTCAAAAACAGAACAGTCTGTAGTAATCTGTAGGTAGCGCAAGATCTGGAAGACCAAAAATTCTAAAATAAATTTCTGGACGTGAGGAATTTATTTATTAATCATCGGCAAAAAGAATTAACTAAATAGCACTTTCCAAATAAAAGTGACAGCAGTTCTCGTGAGCGCTAAAGTTTCTGTTTTTTGCAGCAAGTTCAATCAAGACTTTCCCCAAGTATTCCCAACGGTTCTACTTGGCACAAACACTAATTAAACACAAAAAACACAACCAAAATAGAGGCTAGATAATTTATTTATTACTAAACAGGAGCAAAAATCAAGGAATAAAAATAAAATTGGGTTGCCTCCCAACAAGCGCTATCGTTTAACGCCCCTAGCTAGTACTAACAAGCAAGAATAGATCTAGGTATTGCCATCTTTGGTAGGCAATCCATAAGTGGCTCTGATGATAGATTCATATGGTGATTTTATTTTCTTTCTAGGAAAGTGTCCCATGCCCTTTTTAATGGAAATTGAAATCTAATATTCCCTTCCTTCATATCAATAATTGCACCAACCGTTCTAAGGAAAGGTCTACCAAGAATAATAGGGCAAGAAGGATTGCAATCTATATCAAGAACGATAAAATCTATGGGCACATAATTCCTATTAGCAAAAATAATAACATCATTAATTCTTCCCATAGGTTTCTTAATAGTGGAATCCGCAAGATGCAAGTTTAGAGAGCAATCATCAAAATCACGGAAATCTAGTAAATCACACAAAGTTTTGGGAATAGTAGAGACACTAGCACCCAAATCACACAAAGCATAAAACCCATAATTTTTAATTTTAACCTTAATAGTTGGTTCCCACTCATCATAAAGTTTTGTAGGGATAGAAACTTCCAATTCAAGTTTTTCTTCATAATATTGCATCAAGGCATCAATGATATGTTTAGTAAACGCTTTATTTTAGCTATAAGCGTGAGGAGATTTTAGTACGGATTTCAACAAGGAAATACAATCAATCAAAGAGCAATTTTCATAGTTAAATTCCTTGAATTCCATAATAGTGGGTTTAGCAACATCTAGGGTTTTAATTTCTTCAATCCCACTTTTATCAAATTGAGCATCAAGATCAACAAATTCCGAATTCTTAGAATGCCTTCTAGGTAAAGGTGGATCATATTCAGTCCCATCATTATCAATATTCATATTGCAAAACAAAGATTTAATAGGGGACACATCAATAACTTTTAGATCTTCATCATTATTTTCATAGGAACTAGAAGAACACGCTTTTATAAAGGCATCTTTCTTAGCACGCATCCTAGCGGTTCTTTCTTTGCATTCATCAATGGGAATTCTCATGGCTTTGAGAGACTCGTTGATATCATGCTTAGGTGGAATAGATCTAAGTTTCAAAGAATCAACATCAAGAGCAATTCTATCAACGTTCCTAGCCAAATCATCAATCTTAAGCAATTTTTCTTCAATCATAGCATTAAAATTCTTTTGCAAAGAAATAAATTCCTTAATATTAGATTCAAAATCAGAGGGAATCTTATTATAATTTCCATAAGAATTGTTGTAGGAATTACCATAATTATTAGAGGGATTACTAGGATAAGGCCTAGGATTGAAATTTCCTCTATACGCGTTGTTACCAAAATTGTTCCTACCAACAAAATTCACATCCATAGATTCATTATTATTCTCAATCAAAGTAGACAAGGGCACATCATTAGGATCAGAAGAAACAATCTTATTAGTAAATAATTTCATAAGTTCATCCATCTTTCCACTCGAAACGTTAATTTCTTCTATCGCATGCACCTTTTTAGTATATCTTTCAATATGCCATTGAGAATAATTAACCATAATATTATCTAGGAGTTTAGTAGCTTCTCCTAAAGTGATTTCCATAAAAGTGCCTCCCGCGGCCGAATCTAAAAGATTTCTAGAAGCAAAATTCAATCCGGCATAAAAATTCTGAACAATCATCCACAAATTTAAACCATGAGTAGGTCAATTATTTATCATTAATTTCATTCTCTCCCAAGCTTGTGCAACATGTTCATGATCAAGTTGTTTAAAATTCATAATATCGTTTCTAAGAGAGATGATCTTAGCGGGAGGAAAATACTTAGAGATAAAAGCATCTTTGCACTTGTTCCATGAATCAATACTATTTTTAGGCAAAAACGAAAACCAAACTTTAGCACGATCTCTAAGCGAAAAAGGAAATAGCTTCAGTTTAACAATATCATTATCGACATCTTTCTTCTTTTGCATGTCACACAAATCAACGAAGCTATTAAGATGGGTAGCGGCATCTTCACTAGGAAGGCCGGAGAACGGATCTTTCATGACAAGATTCAACAAGGCAGTATTAATTTCACAAGATTCAGCATCAGTAAGAGGAGAAATCGGAGTGCTAAGGAAATCATTATTATTGGTATTGGTGAAGTCACACAATTTAGTATTATCTTGAGCCATCGCGACAAACAAGCAAACTAACACATGAGCAAACAAAAAGCAAACGGGCAAAAAGGCAAACGGAGAAAGAGAGGGAGGATAGAGAGAGAGGGCGAATAAAACGGCAAGGGTGAAGTGGGGGAGAGGAAAACGAGAGGCAAATGGAAAATAATGTAATGCGGGAGATAGGGATTGTGATGGGTACTTGGTATGTTGACTTTTGCGCAGACTCCCTGGCAACGGCGCCAGAAATTCTTCTTGCTACCTCTTAAGCACCGCGTTGGATTTCCCCGAAGAGGAAGAGATGATGCAGCAAAGTAGCGGAAGTATTTCCCTTAGTTTTTGAGAACCAAGGTATCAATCCAGTAGGAGGCTACGCTCGAGTCCCTCGTACCTACATAAAAACAATAGCTCAACGCAACCAACGTGCTTAGGGGTTGTCAATCACACTACTAGGGAAAAAGGCTAGCAGCAGCGCGGGTTTTAGGTGTATCGGTAGCGCGCGGACCGGCGCTACTAATAAGGCGCTACAGCTAACACATAGCAGTAGCGCGTGCTCGCCAGCGCTACTGCTACACAAGTGTAGCAGCAACGCGCTTAGTGGAAGCTCGCTACTGCTAATAGCTATAGTGCGCTTCTTTCGTGCGCGCTACTGCTACTACCGCGCTGCTGCTAACTTTTCTCCACTCGCTACTGCTAATTTTAGTAGTTCTTTGTTTTTTCGGCATATTTGTTTTGTATTTGAACAGGCTTTATAGAAGAATCTTTAGCACATAGAAATGTCATCATGATACACATAGAAATGCCTGCGAGACCCCAGATGTAATCATAGCATATACATACAAATAGCCTCATCATAATCATCATCCAACACAAAGTGGTCTCTCGTCATCATCTCGAAAATAATGATACAAGTCTCGGTTACTTGCAAATACATCGTCATCCATCTAAACAATGATATACGCGAGAAGAGCTATCACTTTGAGTACATGAGTTCGTATCCCTCTCTCGCATTAGCATGAACCTAAACTAACTACTACCTATCGCTCGGAAACCAGAAACCGATACACCTGGGCCTGACACTCCGGCCACTTGTCGTATATATACTCCTGGCGTAGCACTTCTTTGCCATCTATGATCTATGCACCTGCATCGTCACATGAGTCGATGATATGCAACATATATAGTTGAGCAATAGAAAGATACAGACTTGGCAAAGTTAGAAACAACATGTCATAAGCATAAATAACAAAGTTCATCGTACCCCAAAATGCCCTAACTAGAGTGATTTTCGCTAGTCGAGGAGGAGGACGGTTTAATTACATCACAAATAAAATTTCACCATGCATAACTCAAAGTTTTGTCATACATAAAGTATGGACTAAACGGACACATTGTCATATATCGACAATCACTCCAACATGTCGTTCCATCCATCCAAGTCAGGGAGATAGTCCTCGAGCTTAGTGAAAGGCTTCATATCGAGACGCTGAGAGCCTATCCATGTTCGGACGTCTTCTCGCGACATTTGTCCTTCTCCGTAGAACATCCCTGTTTTTCCGACGACCTCCTTCATGATGATTTGGGCAAGTTGACATTGGATGTTATAGAACTCAGCTCGAAGTCGATGGTCCTCGATATCTCCTATGTCCTTTGCCCATTGCAGAATATGGGCATCGCCGGATCTAGGTGACATGCGAAGGTTTTGGTGATCCTGTCTATACTCCAGCATGTGGTGTAGGACATAGAATCCATCATTAAGAGAATCGTTCGGTTGCTGGATGCAGCAGAAGTCGGTCTTATGGCCGAAGGCGGCCCTGCCGCCCCTTGTCTTCTTGTCCCTGACCTCTCCACCCCTTGCTTGGTAGTAAAACATAGCACTGTCGAGAACATCCTTGATGTGGGTGTAATCCTTTTTGTGAATGTTCTTCGACGAGTCCAAGTAAAGAGCGTGGGAGAATCGGGGGTAGAGGATGATGAGGATGGCGCGCCCGCCGCTGCGCAAAATAAGTACGCCTCAAATTAATTAGCCTCCACCGTGCAAATGAATGATTGAAATCGAAGGAAGGATAGCAGCGCGGATGACTTACACGGGATGATAAGGCACGAGAATCGCCTCCTTGTCCTTATTGCACTAGTAGAAAAAGGGCCTTTAGTCCCGGTTCATAAGGGCCTTTAGTCCCGGTTCTGGAACCGAGACTAAAGGGTCGGTACTAAAGCCTCCCCCTTTAGTCCCGGTTCTTATACGAACCGGGACTAAAGGCCCTCCACGTGGCCGCTGCCTGGAGGTCCACCTTTAGTCCCGGTTGGTAACACCAACCGGTACTAAAGGAAATTTTATGATTTTTTTTGAACTTCAAAATTTTGAATTATTTTAACCTCTAATCTCTAATCACCCCTCAACACTGCTCAATTTAACCTTTAATCTCTAATCGCCCCTCATCATTCCAAATCATCTAACTTCCCGAACGGTCACCCATCCTCCCACTACTCCTGTCCGAGCACGCTTAACTTTCGGGTTCTATTCTCCCTCGTTTCCAAGTCTGCACTTGTTGTTTTCCTGACAATAGTAAGATGTCAATCCTATTAACCCTCAGGAATTTAGCTTGAGCATGAAGTCACACATTTCACTGTTTGAGTTTGAAACTATTGTTCTAAAAACAATAATTATTTAGTAACACTAATATTTCTTAAATAAGTAGTTTGACCATAGTTTGACCAGATTTGACCAAAATTCAAAAAAACTGAAATAATTATTTAGTAACACTAATATTTCTTGAATAAGTAGTTTGACCATTGTTTGACCACAGTTTGACCATATTTGACCAAAATTCAAAAAAACTGAAATAATTATTTAGTAACACTAATATTCTTGAATAATTATTTAGTAACACTAATACTTCTTGAATAAGTAGTTTGACCATAGTTTGACCAGATTTAACAAAAATTCAAAAAAAACTAAAATTTGAGCATAACTTTTTTTCCTTTTAGAATTTGAGGATTCTAAAAATTTGCAAACAGGCCATAGGCTGTCAAAATCGGAAGCGAATTTTCGTTCTGAACATTTTGATATATTATACATTTCTTCCGACATCGTATGCAAAAGTTATAGCCGTTTTACATTTTCCCTACATTTTTTGCAAAACATGTCCAAATTTAAGTTTTTAAATTTTCCTAACTAGTAGATGTAGTAATATAACTACCTCTTGAAGGATTTTATTTTTTGAAGTTTTTATCATTTTCTTTTGATTTTTTAGAAACAAAAAAGGCAATCCACAGGGGGGGTAGAGTTTGAAAATGGGACCTTTAGTCCCGGTTTGAGACACGAACAGGGACTAAAGGGCATTGCACCCTTTAGTCCCGGTTTGTGTCTCAAACCGGGACTAAAGGTCTAATATTTAGTCCCGGTTTGAGACACAAATCGGGACTAAAGGGCATCGCACCCTTTAGTACCGGTTCGTGCCACAAACCGGGACTAAAGGGCTCAGGTGAACCGGGACTAATGCCTTAGCCGCACGAACCGGGACCAATGCTCACATTAGTCCCGGTTCGTGACTGAACTGGGACTAATGGGCTGACCCGGCCTGGACCTTTGCCCCCTTTTCTACTAGTGTTGGCGAGCATGAAAGTGACGATGTAATCCCTCGCGTATTCACGGTGCTTTGCGCAGACTCCCAAGAAGCCCTCGTGCATGTAGTACGGGTCAGCGACACAGATATTAGATATCTGCTCAACCCCGATGATGTAGTTCATGTGCAAGGCATAAAGGCGGACAAACGTAAAATCCTAATTCTTCACGTGAAACATGTCGAATACGTAATCGAATCGGAGGAAGAACTTATCCACGGGGAAGCTGTCGACGTACGACATTTGCCGCGGAACGTTAACCACATAGAGTGGGTACCCTGGATCTTTTGAGGTGATGATGCCTTTCTCTACCCACAGCACATCGTCATGAAGTCTCCTTAGATCGCCGAATCTGGCCCGTAGCGCTATTGCAGGTAGGATTGGTTGACCGGGGATATGCCATTTATCCGCATCGGGGATATCTATACAGTCCTGAAGCCGAGGCTGCTGGATCATAGAATCGGTTTTTTTGCCTTTCCTCGCTCTCTTCCTAGACTTCTTTACTACCGGAAGGTCGTCCATAATACGTTGAGACGGCAATTCAGGAACTGACTCATGACGCTCAAATCCTGAGGAGGCGCCAGTATAGACATACTGTTCAGCGCCATCGTCGTCCTCATCCTTATCCATGGCGACGTCATCAGCGACTAATGGAGCCTCCTCCTTACCCTGTCCGCTATCACCCAACCCGACACCCGACGCTAATTGCGTAGGTGGGGTGTTGATGTTCATACCTTGCAGAGGCTGCGTGCTCGTGGGTGTGCTCCCGGCCGCCTCCAGACAAAGCAGACTCATTGGCCACAACAGCACCCACCCATTGCAACAATCACCAAGCCACCGCGGTGTCTCGTCGTCATCCCCCGCTAGTATTGGAGGAGGGAAATTCTCGTGGCCCGGTTTGACACTGGCCATGGAAACCTTGAAGACGTTCGGGGGGATCGGCTGGCTGTGGAACAATGGTTCCTTCGGCTTCATTATTGTCGCCTTCCCCATGTCCACCTTCTGGTCGCCGATGGTGTACAATATGGTGCACGGGGTTTCGTCAGCCTGAAAAGAAAAGTCTGCGATGTGAGACATCCGAAAGGCAACGAAAACGGGAGATTATACATTTATATTAAAGGGGGCCTGTGTGACAGATACCGTGAGGGCCTCGAGCTCAGCCAAAGATGAAGCACCACCGAGCACGTCTGGTGCGGGAGCCGGTGTGGGAGCAGGTGCTGGTGCAACGCTAGTCGAGCTGCTCCCCAAGAAGTCGGCAAGGGGAAAGTCCTCTGCATTTTTTTCTGGATTTTGCCTTGTCCAAGTGATAACGCCCGTCACCAAGGAAGTAGACAAATCTGCAACCACCTGTTTTGTGGCAGCTACCGCTGTTGCGACTGTTTGAGATGATTTCTTCTCAACCGCAATCTCAACCTTCTTGTCGATGTTTTCTTCAGTTAACCTCCGTCTTTCCTTTCTCTCCTTCGTGGTCTCACGGTAGTACTTCTTCCACGTGGCGCCGTCTCCGACACCGTGCAAGCGTCCATACGACGGTCGAGTATCCACCGATTGTCGTTTCAATATGTTCAACGCCCGGTTGAATGGAGTGTCCCACTTGGGCCTCACCAATGCCTCAGACGGCGAGTCGCTTTCGGCCGCAATCCGGTGCTGCTCTCCCTGCAAAAGGCATAAGGATCGTTTACAAATATGACTAACGTGTGCAGTCAAATTGATCAAAAACTAAAATTACCAGCAGTCTCATGAACTCTGTAATGACCGGTGTTGTCTCGTAAACCTTTTTCACTGGGTCCCAATGGTGCCGGGCCCTTAGGACGTCACACTCCCGCGGGACGGTGAAATCCACCAAGGGGTCTGGGATGCCAAGACTCGCGGCTTCCGCGTCCTCCTTGGCCCATTTGGACCTCTTTCCGTCGTAACCACGGCTTCCGAGGTGGTGGCTCCCAATGTTCCTCTCTTGAAGCCCCTTCATGTACTAATACTTTTTTTGGCAGCTTCGGCCTCACAAGCCTCCTTGAATATTTGAAACTGCTCTTCCGTGATTGTCGGATTATCCTTTACAATCTCGGAGTAGGGTTCCTTCTTGTCGATGACCTTTGCTTTCACTCGATTTTTCCAGGCGGCTAACGCGTTGCTAAACTTGGTCATGGTGTGTTTGTTTATCTTCTTCATTGTCGGGTCCTCATATGGATCTTCATAATCCTTCTCATTCTAGCCCGGGAACAAGAATATCTGGTGAAACTTCTTTAGGAGGGAGCTCCTCATATTTTCTATCTTCGGTAGTTTCTCATCGTTGATGGTGGCGGTTGTCCATACGATGCAGCCTATTTGATTGCCGTAGCATCGATGCGCTTCCTCGGGCGCCTTTGGCTTAAAATTGCCGTCGTCCACCTCCGTGACCACCAGTCTAGTAGTCTTGAGTTTGTTAGGAAGCCGTTGCCTCTTTCCTTTTTGTTCTACACTAGCTCCACTCCCCGAGGCAGCGCTAGTCTCAGTCTCAGCGCCGGTCTCGATGCCGGTCTGAGTCTCAGCGCCGGTCTCAGTCTCAGCACCGGTCTCAGTCTCAGCGCCGGTCTCGATGCCGGTATGAGTCTCAGCGCCGGTCTCAGTCTCAGCACTGGTCTGCGTGTTGGTCTCGGTCCCCGATGCCACCGGTTGATCGTCGGCAAGGCTAAAAAATTCATCTGCGACCCAGTAGACATCGTCGCAATCACCAGAACCCTGTCCTTCATCGTTGCTTGCCATGTTTCCTACGATTAAATCTAGTAAATTAATTCTAGACCTAATAAAATGAATAATGACATACAAAAGGCCTATGTTTTGTAGGAACGTTGACTCCTTCCTGGTGCGGCAAATCCCGGGCACTTGATATGTCCTAGTTTGTAGCACAAGTCATGCCGAAATTCACGGAAAATTTTGGCATGACCTTTGCTAAAAAGTGGACAAATCGAGAACCTGAAATTTGCTAGAACGGAAATGAATCAACATTCCGGCAAAACATATATAGGCCACTCAGCTTCATTCAAACAACAAAGCCACTTGGGCACAAACAACATGACCACTTCAATGAAAAGATATAATCAACAATAAAAGTCTAGGAAGGGATCATCTTCAAAATAAAACTTTCCTAAATAACCTAGATAATTAACCTAATTAAACTAGTTAACCTGACTAGTTCTCTGTCAAAGCCCTAACTAAAATTTTGCACTAACCTAGGTAATTAACCTAATTAAACTAGTTAACCTAACTACTTCTCTGTCAAAGCCCTAACTAAATTTTTGCCCTAACCTAGATAATTAACATAATTAAACTAGCTAACCTATGCATGAGAGAGAGGAGGGGTGGGGGCTTACAGAGGATGGCTCCTGTGGTAGCGAGGGAGGCAGTGGTGGCGAGGAAGGCAGGGGCGTCTCCGGTGACGACGAGGGAGGCAGTTGTGGCGAGGGAGGATCCGGTGGCATCGACGGCGGCTCCGGTGGCGTTGATGAGGCCGCGCGGCTTCGTGGCGTTGGTGGCGGCTCTGGTGGCGTCGACAGCGCACGGCTCTGGTGGCTCCGGGGGCATCGACGTCGGCAGGAGACGGCGGCGAAGTGGGGCGACGGCGAATCGGGGAGACGGCGGCGGGGTGGGTCGAGAGATTTGGGGGTCAAGTGGTGGCCGGGGGGAAACGGTTTTTTGGTTAAGTCAAAACTAGCGGTAGCGCGTTTTGCAGAACGCGCTATAGCTAAGGTAGCTATAGCGCTTTTTCCAAAACACGCTACTGCTATACTGTTGGGGAACGCAGTAATTTCAAAAAATTTCCTACGCACACGCAAGATCATGGTGATGCACAGCAACGAGAGGGGAGAGTGTTGTCTACGTACCAACGCAGACCGACTGCGGAAGCGATCACACAACGTAGAGGAAGTAGTCGTACGTCTTCTTCCCGATCCAACCGATCCAAGCACCGTTACTTCGGCACCTCCGAGTTCTTAGCACACGTTCAGCTCGATGATGTTCCTCGGGCTCCGATCCAGCAAAGCATCGAGGAAGAGTTCCGTCAGCACGACGGCGTGGTGACGATCTTGATGTACTACCGACGCAGGGCTTCGCCTAAGCACTGTAACAGTATGATCGAGGTGGAATTTGGTGGCAGGGGGCACCGCACACGGCTAAGGAACGATTAACTTGTGTGTCTTGTGGTGCCCCTGCCCCCGTATATAAAGGCCAGGGGCAGGGGGTTCGGCCGGCTAGGAGGGAGGCGCAGGGAGGAGTCCTACTCCCATCGGGAGTAGGACTCCTTCCCCCCAATCCTATTCCAACTAGGATTCTTGGGGAAGAAGGAGAAAGAGGGGGCCGGCCCACCTCTCCTAGTCCTATTAGGACTTGGGAAAGGTGGGGGGCACCGGCCAGGTGTGGGCTGCCTCTTCTCTCTTTTCCACTAAGGCCCAATAGGCCCATTTACCTCCCGGGGGGGTTCCGGTAACCCTCCCGGTAATCCGGAAAAATCCCGATTTCACCCGGAACGCTTCCGGTGCCCAAACATAGGCTTCCAATATATCAATCTTTACGTCTCGACCTTTTCGAGACTCCTCGTCATGTCCGTGATCTCATCCGGGACTCCGAACAACCTTCGGTACATCAAAATGCATAAACTCATAATAACTGTCATCGTAACGTTAAGCGTGCGGACCCTACGGTTCGAGAACAATGTAGACATGACCGAGACACGTCTCCAGTCAATAACCAATAGCGGGACCTAGATGCCCATATTGGCTCCTACATATTCTACGAAGATCTTTATCGGTCAGACCGCATAACAACATACGTTGTTCCCTTTGTCATCGGTATGTTACTTGCCCGAGATTCGATCGTCGGTATCCAATACCTAGTTCAATCTCGTTACCGGCAAGTCTCTTTACTCGTTCCGTAATACATCATCTCATAACTAACATCTTAGTTATTATGCTTGCAAGGCTTATGTGATGTGTATTACCGAGAGGGCCCAGAGATACCTCTCCGACAATCAGAGTGACAAAACCTAATCTCGAAATACGCCAACCCAACATCTACCATTGGAGACACCTGTAGTACTCCTTTATAATCACCCAGTTACGTTGTGACGTTTGGTAGTACCCAAAGTGTTCCTCCGGTAAACGGGAGTTGCATAATCTCATAGTTATAGGAACATGTATAAGTCATGAAGAAAGCAATAGCAACATACTAAACGATCGGGTGCTAAGCTAATGGAATGGGTCATGTCAATCAGATCATTCAACTAATGATGTGACCTCGTTAATCAAATAACAACTCTTTGTTCATGGTTAGGAAACATAACCATCTTTGATTAACGAGCTAGTCTAGTAGAGGCATACTAGTGACACTCTGTTGGTCTATGTATTCACACATGTATTATGTTTCCGGTTAATACAATTCTAGCATGAATAATAAACATTTATCATGATATAAGGAAATAAATAATAACTTTTATTATTGCCTCTAGGGCATATTTCCTTCAGTCTCCCACTTGCACTAGAGTCAATAATCTGGATTACACAGTAATGATTCTTACACCCATGGAGTCTTGGTGCTGATCATGTTTTGCTCGTGGAAGAGGCTTAGTCAACGGGTCTGCAACATTCAGATCCGTATGTATCTTGCAAATCTCTATGTCTCCCACCTGGACTAAATCCCGGATGGAGTTGAAGCGTCTCTTGATGTGTTTGGTTCTTTTGTGAAATCTGGATTCCTTTGCCAAGGCAATTGCACCAGTATTGTCACAGAAGATCTTCATTGGACCCGATGCACTAGGTATGACACCTAGATCGGATATGAACTCCTTCATCCAGACTCCTTCGTTCGCTGCTTCCGAAGCAGCTATGTACTCCGCTTCACATGTAGATCCCGCTACGACGCTTTGTTTAGAACTGCACCAACTGACAGCTCCACCGTTTAAAGTAAACACGTATCCGGTTTGCGATTTAGAATCGTCCGGATCAGTGTCAAAGCTTGCATCAACGTAACCTCTTACGGTGAGCTCTTTGTCACCTCCATATACGAGAAACATATCCTTAGTCCTTTTCAGGTATTTCAGGATGTTCTTGACCGCTGTACAGTGATCCACCCCTGGATTACTTTGGTACCTCCCTGCTAAACTTATAGCAAGGCACACATCAGGTCTGGTACACAACATTGCATACATGATAGAGCCTATGGCTGAAGCATAGGGAACATCTTTCATTTTCTCTCTATCTTCTGCAGTGGTCGGGCATTGAGTCTGACTCAACTTCACACCTTGCAATACAGGCAAGAACCCTTTCTTTGCTTGATCCATTTTGAACTGCTTCAAAATCTTGTCAAGGTATGTGCTTTGTGAAAGTCCAATTAAGCGTTTTGATCTATCTCTATAGATCTTTATGCCTAATATGTAAGCAGCTTCCCCAAGGTCTTTCATCGAAAAACTTTTATTCAAGTATCCCTTTATGCTATCCAGAAATTCTATATCATTTCCAATGATTAATATGTCGTCCACATATAATATCAGAAATGCTACAGAGCTCCCACTCACTTTCTTGTAAATACAGGCTTCTCCAAAAGTCTGTATAAACCCAAATGCTTTGATCACACTATCAAAGCGTTTATTCCAACTCCGAGATGCTTGCACCAGTCCATAGATGGATCGCTGGAGTTTGCACACTTTGTTAGCTCCCTTTGGATCGACAAAACCTTCTGGTTGCATCATATACAACTCTTCTTCCAGAAATCCATTCAGGAATGCGGTTTTTACATCCATTTGCCAAATTTCATAATCATAAAATGCGGCAATTGCTAACATGATTCTGACAGACTTAAGCATCGCTACGGGTGAGAAAGTCTCATCGCAGTCAACTCCTTGAACTTGTCGAAAACCTTTTGCGACAAGTCGAGCTTTGTAGACAGTAACATTACCATCAGCGTCAGTCTTTTTCTTAAAGATCCATTTATTCTCAATTGCTTGCCGATCATCGGGCAAGTCAACCAAAGTCCATACTTTGTTCTCATACATGGATCCCATCTCAGATTTCATGGCTTCAAGCCACTTTGCGGAATCTGGGCTCACCATCGCTTCTTCATAGTTCGTAGGTTCATCATGATCTAGTAGCATGACTTCCAGAACAGGATTACCGTACCACTCTGGTGCGGATCTTACTCTGGTTGATCTACGAGGTACAGTAGTATCTTGATCTAAAGTTTCATGATCATCATCATTAACTTCCTCTCTTATTGGTGTAGGTCTCACAGAAACAGTTTTCTGTGATGTACTATTTCCCAATAACGGAGTAGGTACAGTTACCTCGTCAAGTTCTACTTTCCTCCCACTCACTTCTTTCGAGAGAAACTCCTTCTCAAGAAAGTTTCCGAATTTAGCAACAAAAATCTTGCCTTCGGATCTGTGATAGAAGGTGTATCCAATAGTTTCCTTTGGATATCCTATGAAGACACACTTCTCCGATTTGGGTTCGAGCTTATCAGGTTGAAGCTTTTTCACATAAGCATCGCAACCCCAAATTTTAAGAAACGACAACTTTGGTTTCTTGCCAAACCATAGTTCATAAGGCGTCGTCTCAACGGATTTAGATGGTGCCCTATTTAACGTGAATGCGGCCGTCTCTAAAGCATAACCCCAAAATGATAGCGGTAAATCAGTAAGAGACATCATAGATCGCACCATATCTAGTAAAGTACGATTACGACGTTCGGACACACCATTACGTTGTGGTGTTCCGGGTGGCGTGAGTTGCGAAACTATTCCACAATTTTTCAAATGTACACCAAACTCGTAACTCAAATATTCTCCTCCATGATCAGATCGTAGAAATTTTATTTTCTTGTTACGATGATTTTCAACTTCACTCTGAAATTCTTTGAACTTTTCAAATGTTTCAGACTTATGTTTCATTAAGTAGATATACCCATATCTGCTTAAATCATCTGTGAAGGTGAGAAAATAATGATATCCGCCACGAGCCTCAATATTCATCGGACCACATACATCGGTATGTATGATTTCCAGTAAATCTGTTGCTCTCTCCATAGTACCGGAGAACGGTGTTTTAGTCATCTTGCCCATGAGGCACGGTTCGCAAGTACCAAGTGATTCATAATCAAGTGGTTCCAAAAGCCCATCAGCATGGAGTTTCTTCATGCGCTTTACACCGATATGACCTAAACGGCAGTGCCACAAATAAGTTGCACTATCATTATCAACTCTGCATCTTTTGGCTTCAACATTATGAATATGTGTATTACTACTATCGAGATTCAATAAGAATAGACCACTTTTCAAGGGTGCATGACCATAAAAGATATTACTCATATAAATAGAACAACCATTATTCTCTGATTTAAATGAATAACCGTCTCGCATCAAACAAGATCCAGATATAATGTTCATGCTTAACGCTGGCACCAAATAACAATTATTTAGGTCTAATATTAATCCCGAAGGTAGATGTAGAGGTAGCGTGCCGACCGCGATCACATCGACTTTGGAACCATTTCCCACGCGCATCGTCACCTCGTCCTTTGCTAGTGTCCGCTTATTCTGTAGTCCCTGTTTCGAGTTGCAAATATTAGCAACAGAACCAGTATCAAATACCCAGGTGCTACTGCGAGCATTAGTAAGGTACACATCAATAACATGTATATCACATATACCTTTGTTCACCTTGCCATCCTTCTTATCCGCCAAATACTTGGGGCAGTTCCGCTTCCAGTGACCAGTCTGCTTGCAGTAGAAGCACTCAGTTTCAGGCTTAGGTCCAGACTTGGGTTTCTTCTCTTGAGCAGCAACTTGCTTGCCGTTCTTCTTGAAGTTCCCTTTCTTCTTCCCTTTGCCCTTTTTCTTGAAACTAGTGGTTTTGTTAACCATCAACACTTGATGCTCCTTCTTGATTTCTACCTCCGCAGCTTTCAGCATAGCGAAGAGCTCGGGAATAGTCTTGTTCATCCCTTGCATATTATAGTTCATCACAAAGCTCTTGTAGCTTGGTGGCAGTGATTGGAGAATTCTGTCGATGACGCAATCATCCGGAAGTGTAACTCCCAATTGAATCAAGTGATTATTATACCCAGACATTTTGAGTATATGCTCACTGACAGAACTGTTCTCCTCCATCTTGCAGCTATAGAACTTATTGGAGACTTCATATCTCTCAATCCGGGCATTTGCTTGAAATATTAACTTCAACTCCTGGAACACCTCATATCTCCATGACGTTCAAAACGTCGTTGAAGTCCTGGTTCTAAGCCGTAAAGCATGGCACACTGAACTATTGAGTAGTCATCAGCTTTGCTCTGCCAGACGTTCATAACTTCTGGTGTTGCTCTTGCAGCAGGCCTGGCACTCAGCGGTGCTTCCAGGACGTAATTCTTCTGTGCAGCAATGAGGATAATCCTCAGGTTACGGACCCAGTCCGTGTAATTGCTACCATCATCTTTCAACTTAGCTTTCTCAAGGAACGCATTAAAATTCAACGGAACAACAGCACGAGCCATCTATCTACAATCAACATAAACGAGCAAGATACTATCAGGTACTAAGTTCATGATAATTTTTAAGTTCAGTTAATTTTACTTAAGAACTCCCACTTAGATAGACATCCCTCTAATCTTCTAAGTGATCACGTGATCCAAATCAACTAAACCATAACCGATCATCACGTGAGATGGAGTAGTTTTCAATGGTGAACATCAATATGTTGATCATATCTACTATATGATTCACGCTCGACCTTTCGGTCTCCGTGTTCCGAGGCCATATCTGTATATGCTTGGCTCGTCAAGTATAACCTGAGTATTCCGCGTGTGCAACTGTTTTGCACCCGTTGTATTTGAACGTAGAGCCTATCACACCCGATCATCACGTGGTGTCTCAGCACGAAGAACTTTTGCAATGGTGCATACTCAGGGAGAACACTTCTTGATAATTTAGTGAGAGATCATCTTATAATGCTACCGTCAATTAAAGCAAGATAAGATGCATAAAAGGATAAACATCACATGCAATCAATATAAGTGATATGATATGGCCATCATCATCTTGTGCTTTGTGATCTCCATCTCCGAAGCATCGTCATGATCACCATCGTCACCGGCGCGCCACCTTGATCTCCATCGTAGCAACGTTGTCGTCTCGCCAATCTTATGCTTCCAAGACTATTACTACCATTTAGTAATCTAGTAAAGCATTACATCGCGATTGCATTGCATACAATAAAGCGACAACCATATGGCTCCTGCCAGTTGCCGATAACTTGGTTACAAAACATGATCATCTCATACAATAAAATCAGCATCATGCCTTGACCATATCACATCACAACATGCCCTGCAAAAACAAGTTAGACGTCCTCTACTTTGTTGTTGCAAGTTTTACGTGGCTGCTACGGGCTTAAGTAAGAACTCATCTCACCTACGCATCAAAACCACAACGATAGTTCGTCAAATAGACTCCGTTTTAACCTTCTCAAGGACCGGGCGTAGTCACACTTGGTTCAACTAAAGTTGGAGAGACAGTCTTCCGCTAGCCATCTGTGTGCATAGCACGTCGAGGGAACCGGTCTCGCGTAAGAGTACGCGTAAGGTTGGTCCGGATCGTCTCGTCCAACAATACCGCCGAACCAAAGTATGACATGCTGGTAGGCAGTATGACTTGTATCGCCCACAACTCACTTGTGTTCTACTCGTGCAAATAACATCAAACCATAAAAACCTAGGCTCGGATGCCACTGTTGGGGAACGCAGTAATTTCAAAAAATTTCCTACGCACACGCAAGATCATGGTGATGCACAACAACGAGAGGGGAGAGTGTTGTCTACGTACCAACGCAGACCGACTGCGGAAGCGATCACACAACATAGAGGAAGTAGTCGTACGTCTTCTTCCCGATCCAACCGATCCAAGCACCGTTACTCCGGCACCTCCGAGTTCTTAGCACACGTTCAGCTCGATGACGTTCCTCGGGCTCCGATCCAGCAAAGCGTCGATGAAGAGTTCCGTCAGCACGACGGCGTGGTGACGATCTTGATGTACTACCGACGCAGGGCTTCGCCTAAGCACTGTAACAGTATGATCGAGGTGGAATTTGGTGGCAGGTGGCACCGCACACGGCTAAGGAACGATTAACTTGTGTGTCTTGTGGTGCCCCCTGCCCCTGTATATAAAGGCCAGGGGCAGGGGGTTCGGCCGGCTAGGAGGGAGGCGCAGGGAGGAGTCCTACTCCCACCGGGAGTAGGACTCCTTCCCCCCAATCCTATTCCAACTAGGATTCTTGGGGAAGAAGGAGAAAGAGGGGGCCGGCCCACCTCTCCTAGTCCTATTAGGACTTGGGAAAGGTGGGGGGCGCCGGCCAGGTGTGGGCTGCCTCTTCTCTCTTTTCCACTAAGGCCCAATAGGCCCATTTACCTCCCGGGGGGGTTCCGGTAACCCTCCCGGTAATCCGGAAAAATCCCGATTTCACCCGGAACGCTTCCGGTGCCCAAACATAGGCTTCCAATATATCAATCTTTACGTCTCGACCTTTTCGAGACTCCTCATCATGTCCGTGATCTCATCCGGGACTCCGAACAACCTTCGGTACATCAAAATGCATAAACTCATAATAACTGTCATCGTAACGTTAAGCGTGCGGACCCTACGGTTCGAGAACAATGTAGACATGACCGAGACACGTCTCCAGTCAATAACCAATAGCGGGACCTGGATGCCCATATTGGCTCCTACATATTCTACGAAGATCTTTATCGGTCGGACCGCATAACAACATACGTTGTTCCCTTTGTCATCGGTATGTTACTTGCCCGAGATTCGATCGTCGGTATCCAATACCTAGTTCAATCTCGTTACCGGCAAGTCTCTTTACTCGTTCCGTAATACATCATCTCATAACTAACATCTTAGTTATTATGCTTGCAAGGCTTATGTGATGTGTATTACCGAGAGGGCCCAGAGATACCTCTCCGACAATCAGAGTGACAAAACCTAATCTCGAAATACGCCAACCCAACATCTACCATTGGAGACACCTGTAGTACTCCTTTATAATCACCCAGTTACGTTGTGACGTTTGGTAGTACCCAAAGTGTTCCTCCGGTAAACGGGAGTTGCATAATCTCATAGTTATAGGAACATGTATAAGTCATGAAGAAAGCAATAGCAACATACTAAACGATCGGGTGCTAAGCTAATGGAATGGGTCATGTCAATCAGATCATTCAACTAATGATGTGACCTCGTTAATCAAATAACAACTCTTTGTTCATGGTTAGGAAACATAACCATCTTTGATTAACGAGCTAGTCTAGTAGAGGCATACTAGTGACACTCTGTTGGTCTATGTATTCACACATGTATTATGTTTCCGGTTAATACAATTCTAGCATGAATAATAAACATTTATCATGATATAAGGAAATAAATAATAACTTTTATTATTGCCTCTAGGGCATATTTCCTTCATATACATATGTAATTTTCTCTCTTTTTTATTTCCTTTTATGTTTCTCTAGCGGGGGTCCTGGAAATGGGCCAACTGCATTAGCTACAGCGCCTCTTACTAACACACACTACAGCTAAGCCTTTCTCTGTTTTTTCACTTTTTCATTTATTTTGCTTTACATTTTATTTTATTTTCTTTCTCCTTTTTCTGTTTCTTTCATTTTCATTTACTTTTCTATTTGTTTTTCATTTTATTTCATTTCCATTAGTAGTAGCGCTGTTACAGGGAAACGCGCTGCTACTCATGCCCTAGCGGTAGCGCGCTTCCTGCAAGGCCGCTACTGCTATGCGTAGCCCATCGTTCCAGCAATGGGAATATTAGTAGTAGCGCTTTTACGGGCACACGCGCTACTGCTAGGATCGTATCTGCAACGCGGTTTATTCTGAACCGCTACTGCTATCTAGCACTAGCGCCCTTTTTTAACCCGCGATGTTGCTAAATTTCTGTGTCTAAGGTTTTCCCTAGTAGTGTCACTTCACGGTCACTTGCGAAAGTGAGATCTGATAGAGACGATAAATAATATTTTTGGTATAGATATGCAAAGTAAATAAAGTAAAAGCAAAGTAAAAGAAAAGCAATAATAAAGTGATGGACATTGATATGATGAGAAAGAGACCCGGGGGCCATAGGTTTCACTAGTGGCTTCTCTCAAGAGCATAAGTATTCTACAGTGGGTGAACAAATTACTGTTGAGCAATTGACAGAATTGAGCATAGTTATGAGAATATCTAGGTATGATCATGTATATAGGCATCACGTCCAAGGCAAGTAGACCGAAATGATTCTACATCTACTACTATTACTCCACTCATCGACCGCTATCCAGCATGCATCTAGATTATTAAGTTAAAAACAGAGTAATGCCTTAAGCAAGAAGACATGATGTAGAGGGATAGTTTCATGCAATGTGATAAAAACCCCATCTTGTTATCCTCGATGGAAACAATACAATACGTGCCTTGCTGCCCCTTCTGTCACTGGGAAAGGACACCGCAAGATAGAACCCAAAGCTAAGCATTTCTCCCATGGCAAGAACAACCAATCTAGTAGGCTAAACCAAACTGATAATTTGAAGAGACTTGCAAAGATAACCAATCATACATAAAAGAATTTAGCAAAGATTCAAATATTATTCATAGATAGACTTGATCGTAAGCCCACAATTCATCGATCTCAATAAACACACCGCAAAAATAAGATTACATCGAATAGATCTCCACGAGAGAGGGGGAGAACATTGTATTGAGATCCAAAAAGAGAGACGAAGCCATCTAGCTACTAGCTATGGACCCGTATGTCTGAAGTAAACTACTCACACTTCATCGAAGGGGCTTGGATGATGATGTAGATGCCCTCCGTGATCGATGCCTCCTCCGGCGGAGCTCCGGAATAGGCCCCAAGATGGGATCTCGTGGATACAGAAAGTTGCGGCGGTGGAATTAGGTTTTTGGCTCCGTCCCCGATCGTTTGGGGGTACGTGGATATATATAGGAGGAAGAAGTACGTCGGTGGAGCTTCGAGGGGCCTACGAGGCAGGGGGCGCGCCCTAGGGGGGGCGCCCCTACCCTCGTGACCACCTCGTGGCTTTCTTGACGGAGGGTCCAAGTCTCCTGGATCTTATCTAATGAGAACATCATGTTTCCGAAGGTTTCATTCTGTTTGGACTCCGTTTGATATTCCTTTTCTTCGAAACACTAAAACAGGCAAAAACAGCAATTCTGGGCTGGGCCTTCGGTTAATAGGTTAGTCCCAAAAATAATATAAAAGTGGAAAATAAAGCCCAATAATGTCTAAAACAGTAGATAATATAACATGGAGCAATCAAAAATTATAGATACGTTGGAGACGTATCATGGAGGCGTTAAAACTCTTGTTTGGTGTTTAAGGAACAACATGTTTAGTAATATCTCGTTAAGATTCTGCGACCTCCTTCCCGTTTGCTTGATGTTCTACATCGGCAGGGCCTGACCGCGTGCATACCTCAGCCGCCGTTGGACCGTCCAGATCACCAGGACGGGAAAAAGGGGCGAGGGGCTACATGGCCAGTTAGGCTCCTGAGTCGTGATGCTCAGGTGTCCCCCTTAACGCGCAAATAGCCTACGAGGAGGAGATGTGAAAGTAGGCCTTAGTGTTCTACATCGGCAGAGCCCGACCCCGCGCATACCTCAGCCACCGTTGGACCGTCCGGATCACCAGGATGCGACCAAAGGGTGAGGGGCTATGTGGCCAGTTAGGCTCCTGAGTCGCGATGCTCAGGAGTCCCCCTTGATGAGCAAACATACCTTCATACCTATACTCGTCGAGGTCCCGCTCGAGAGGGGGGGTGCGATCACCAGGTCCGAGGGACCTGGCAGGGCGGCGTACGCTAGGCGTGGCCTAAGTGTAGCCCCCATGCCTAGCTCCCTCATGCGACTCTCCCAAAGGGAAAGCATTGCGGTGAGGTTGGACACTGAGGCGGGTGGCTCCCTGAGGTTGACGCGGCCACAGGACCGCCCTCAGTTGTTTATCACCAGCGCGGGGCATAGCGCTTCCGCACTTGCATGGGCATAGCCGGTCCTCGACCGTGTCGACTCCAGCGCGAAGCATGGTGCTTCCACTGGTGCGTGGGTGAGGGCTCCTTCTGAGTGGAGCCCCCAGGGCATGTACAGCCTCGCCCTGACACGTGGCTTGCATGGCAGGGCTAGACGAGGCGTGTCTGGGCACTCATGACCCAACGTGGGACTCACGAGGCCCTACCTCAAGGCGGGTTGCGCCTGGTCTCTTGATTCTTGATGGCTACAGTGGCCCTGCGAAATGGTTTGGCAACCTGCACCGGACGAATCTCCTGAGCTATCACATGAGAAGGCCAAACACCAACGACCCCTGGAGGTGACGTGAACGGGGTCGGCCATCCAAACAGAGCTCGGTCGTTGGGTTTATCGATGCTGTAGGGACGGACCCGAGCACAGACGCCGTGTCTAGTCTTCTCATGCGAAAAATCCTGAAGAAAGATGACCGGTGCGCGGCTCCCATGGTCGTGAGGCACCGGGTCACGTACCCTGGCTTCTCCGTCCGCGATTAGCTCATGCGAGAACAAGGCACCAAGGGCCATGGGAGGTGACATACACGGGAGCTGGCCAGTGAGCCAGAGCTCAGCCTCTTGGGTTTAGAAACGATGCAGGGACGGACCCGAGCACAGAGGCCATGCCAGTCCTTAATCATGAGGCGGTCGTGGGTGGGCTTGCAAGGGCGTGCAACGTTCATGTTATCGAAGTACCAGACAGGAAGGTGCTAATCATAAGGAAATTCATGCAAGATGGCAAGCTGGTTTAGATAGGTGCAAGAACGATACATGCCACTGGGACAGACCCGAGCGGCTTGGGGATGATGTAGCTCGTGAGGCGCCCCCAACAGAGTAAGCTACAGATGCAAAGGGATACACGCCATAGGGACAGACCCATGCGACTTGGGGATAATGTTGCCCGAAGGGCGCCCCTAACTAAATGAACTAGAAAGAGTCACCTGATACCGTAGCTGGAGTGGTGTTGGGGTAGCTGAAGATGCGCGCCGGAGAAGTTGCTCCTCATGACCCGCCAGGGTCCCGAGCCTCAGGAGGCTCCGCAGGCCCAGGTGTCTCTTGAAGAACTGACGCGATCTCTGCCAGGTTAGTGTAACGCCCCAAGACCAGAGCTTCAGATGTCTTCCAGGGTTTTCGAGATTCGTTGTGTGATTTTGTTTCGTCTGTTGCATTCTTCTTTGCATCATGTGCATTGCATCATGTCATCATGCCATCATATCATTAATTGTTGCAACTCAACTAAATAAATCGTATGGATCTTCGATCCATTTAAATCGAGGGAAGGATGACTTCTCTTTATAATATATCCTCCCAATATTAGGGAGCTATAATAAATATTCCATTCTTTTGGAATTAACCAGAACACACTTGCAAAAATCCCAATGCCTTTTATTATTTCTTCTCTTGGCCTCTAACTTTGTCACATGTCCTTTCATCACTTTCCGGAGCTTTACCAAAAATCTCAACATTTTTGGGAACTCCTAGAACCTAGTCCTAGTTCAAACCCATTTGAATTAAATTCAAATGAGTTTGAATTTACATCTTCCAATCTTGGCCTTTTCTATTTTCTCGGAACAAGCGTATTTTTGTGAGTTCGGGAAAATTATCTGCGTGTCCAACTTCTTCCCCTAACCCCCTCTTTCTTTTTCTTTCTCTTTAATCGTTTTCTGCTAAAGAAAAATAAGAGAAGGGAGGAGAGAGGAGCCAGCCCAGCTGCAGCCTCAGGCCGGCCGGCCCAAGGCCCATCTCCCCCGTTCCTAACCCTAGGCTAGCGAGGCCCAGTCGCGGTCCTCCCTCCCCTCTCGATCCTTCTCCTCCTCGTTCCCTCCTCACGCCGCCAGATCCTCTCGCCCGATCCCCATCTCTCCCTCGATCCCTTTCTCTCCCTCGCAGCCTCGCTCTCACCCTCATCCTCTCCCCTGCGCCGCTTCGCCAGGGAGAGCAACTCCCCAACCTGCGTCGCCCCCTTTCCTCCTCAGGCGGCCATGGAGCCCCGCCGCCGGCGCCCCGCAGCCGCCACCAGTGAGCAGCTCCGCCGGAGCCATGGCCTTCGTCGTCGCGCCGCCTTGCCTTTTCCTCCATCTCCCTCGCGCCCTTCCTCCTCGCCGGCATCCTGCTCGAGGACCAGCCCCGCGCACCCCTGTGCTCGCAGGCAGGGGACCCCAAGAGCGCCGCGTCGTCTCCCTACCTGCCTTGCCCCGCCATGGACGCCGCAAGAACTCGCCGCTGCCTCCCCGTCTCCGGCCATGGCGCCCGCGCCGGCGACCCGACCTGCCAGGGCCGCCGCCCTCCTTCATCGCGCCCCCTGCACCGGTTCCTTCCACGCCCGGCATCGAGCAGCCAGAGCCGCGTCGCCGGACCCTGTTCGCCGCTGCTTCATCCCCGTCCCCGTCCTCTTCTTTGTCTCCTCGTCAGCGCCCTGCTTCGCTGGAGCCCAGCGCCATCACCTCCCCTGCAAGGTTGCTGCCCCGTGCGAGACCGCCAAGAGCCTTTTTTCGGTGAGACCAAGCCGCAAGTTCCACGGATCGGCAAGTACCTCTACGCACGGTTACGCCAAGTACCAGGACGTCGAGGACCCGCCAAGTTTCTTCTTCGATACGTGTAAGACAAGACGCGGGAGAACAACTTCATGGACCGACAAATCACACGACGACTGTTGCCCGCCGAGTACCCCTTCGAAACGTCAAGTTCGACTATGACTTGTTGCCCCGTCCGAAGTCGTCAAGTACCCGAAGACCATATTGCACCAAGTACATCTACCGCCATCTTCAGAATTGCCAAGAACGCCAAGTACCGTGACACCCAGATCCCTCGGATATGTCAAGTTCAACTAATGTCGCAAGAACGAGACCGGCGGGTCCGAAGACCCCGAGTACCACGACGACCCTCGAAGGGCTCGGAACCGTCAAGTTCGAATACCGTCGCGTGAACAAACTACTTCCTCTACCATCGCCGAGTACCACTACTTCCCTCGACGACCCGTGTACAACTACTGTCGCCGTGTACGACTACTTCCACGACGAACGTCTCGAGAACGTCTACTTCCTCTACTTGGCACCGAACGAGAACCGTCCCATTGGCACGCTTCGAAGGTATAACCTGAGACGACCGCCGTGAACGAATGCATGTGTGATGTATGAAATGCTCGTGTTTGCTCCGTGTCGGAGTTGTTCGGTGCATGTTGCCCCTCTTTTGCCTTGCCACCATCTTGTGGGAACCCGGTATCCGGGATCACCCCACCTTCTATCGCGTGTCACGCTCCCGTCACTTTTCCTTTTGAGCCGGTATCTCCGCGAGTTACCGGAACCGATATGTTGCCGTGGCATCACTTTCGGATTCGTTGTCATGGCACCCCTTTCGTTTCTGCCACGATGACAAATGCTTCATAATATTGCTCTATCAACATTTTCTTTAAGAACTTGCATAACTTGATCATGTCATTAGCATCATGTTAACAACATTAAGATGGTTTAAATTGTTGTTTGCATTAATTTACTAATGCATATGGGGATTTACCGGATTTGTTGTTTGCTATATCCGGCCCCATTTAAATTGTTTAGATAGATAATCCCTTTATGTTTCATCTCTTGCCATGCTTAACAACATTTAATATTGTTGGGTACATAAACGAGATCGAACTAAATAACTTGTTGTGGTGTTTTGTCAATATGCATCCCGATGCATATTGAGCTCCATTTAACTTGTAGTGTTGTTTGTGCACTTTTCCATGCCATGCATATTTAAACCGGACATGCATCATAAATGTTTGTGCATCATGCCATGTCTATGTCGTGGTTGTTTACTATGTTGTTTGCTTCCTTTCCGGTGTTGCTTCTTCGGGTTGGTTCCTATAACGTCGCGTTTGTGAGGAACCGTTCGACTACGTCCGTTTGTCTTCCTCATGGCCTCGTTCTTCTTCCTTGCGGGATTTCAGGCAAGATGATCATACCCTCGAAATCACCACTATCTTTGCTATGCTAGTTTGCTCGCTCTTTTGCTATGCCATTGCTACGATGCCTACCACTTGCTTGTCAGCCTCCCAAATTGCCATGTTCAGCCCCTAACCCACCATTGTCCTAGCAAACCGTTGATTGGCTATGTTACCGCTTTGCTCAGCCCCTCTTATAGCGTTGTTAGTTGCAGGTGAATATTGAAGTTTGTTCCTTGTTGGGACATGGAGATGTTGTTCCTTGTTGGGACATGTTTACTTGTTGGGATATCACTATATATCTTATTTAATTAATGCATCTATATACTTGGTAAAGGGTGGAAGGCTCGGCCTTATGCCTAGTGTTTTGTTCCACTCTTGCCGCCCTAGTTTCCGTCATATCGGTGTTACGTTCCCGGATTTTGCGTCCCTTACGCGGTTGGGTATATGGGAACCCCTTGACAGTTCGCCTTGAATAAAACTCCTCCAGCAAGGCCCACCCTTGGTTTTACCATTTGCCACCTAGCCTCTTTTTCCCTTGGGTTAGGCCAGCCCAAGGGTCATCTTATTTTAACCCCCCCCCGGGCCAGTGCTTGTCTAAGTGTTGGTCCAACCCAGAGCACCGTGCAGGGCCATCCCTTGGCAACTTGGGTTACGTCGGCTCCTGTACGCTTAGCTTATCCGGTGTGCCCTGAGAACGAGATATGTGCAGCTCCTATCGGGATGTCGGCGCATCGGGTGGTCTTGCTGGACTTGTTTTACCATTGTCGAGGATGTCTTGGAGTACCGGGATACCGAGTCTGATTGGAATGTCTCGGGAGGAAGTCTATTCCTTCGTTGACCGTGAGAGCTTATTGTGGGCTAAGTTGGGACACCCCTGTAGGGATTTGAACTTTCGAAAGCCATGCCCGCGGTTATGGGCAGATGGGAATTTGTTAACCTCCGGTTGTAGAAAACCCGAAATTGACCTTAATTAAAATGAATCAACCGCGTGTGTAACCGTGATGGTCTCTTTCCGGCAGAGTCCGGGAAGTGAACACGGTTGTTGGAGTTATGCTTGGCGTAGGTAGTCCAGGATCACTTCTTGATCATACTTTTATCGATCGTGCTTTGCCTTCTCTTCTCGCTCTCATTTGCGTATGTTAGCCACCATATATGCTAGTCGCTTTCTGCAGCTCCACCTCATACCTTTACCTTACCCATAAGCTTAAATAGTCTTGATCGCGAGGGTGCGAGATTGCTGAGTCCCTGTGGCTCACAGATTACTTCCAAAACCAGCTTGCAGGTGCCGATGAGTTCATGCAGATGACGCAACCAAGCTCAGGAGGAGCTCGATGAAGATCTTGTCCTTTGTGTTGTTTCGTTCTAGTTGATCAGTAGTGGAGCCCAGTTGGGGTCGATCGAGGACCTTTGTCGCATTTGGGGTTCTTCTTTTATTTTGGTTCCGTAGTCGGACCATGAGTGTATTTGGTTGATGTAATGCTTTATTCATGTATTTGTGTGAAGTGGCGATTGTAAGCCAACTATGTAACTTTTTCCCCTATTGTATTACATGGGTTGTGTGAAGATTACCTCACTTGCGACATTGCCTTGAATGCGATTATGCCTCTAACTCGTGCCTCGACACGTGGGAGATATAGTCGCATCGAGGGTGTTATAAGTTGGTAATCAGAGCCTTCCCCGACCTTAGGAGCCCCCACTGATTGATCATTTTTAGCGGCCGAGTTGTGTCTAGAAAAAATGTTTTGAGTCATTAGGAATTATATAACGGAGAGTTTAGGAATTCTTTTTACTCCCCAGTCCCTTCGTCGCTCTGGTGAGGCATCCTGACGTAGAGTTTTGACTCTTCTCTTCTCAAATTTCACTAAAAAAAATTTTAGGATCACGCGAGTATCTTGGTTTTGTTCCGATGGCTTATGATGAGAATACTGTCTTGGTGCCTCCTGTCAGGGGTTTAGTGGAAGTGTCTCGGGGAGTTGAGCTCTGAGGTGTTGTCATCATAATCTTATCGTTGCAATTCTGGTATACTTGAGATATGTTCGCGACATCGAAAATCTCTTTTATGCAGTTCGTTGGTGAGATAACCTCGACGCCACCCAGTACTGGGGCGGGAGTTTGGGAGTATCGCCATAACTTGTATAACGGATGCTTTTCGAAGGTTGAGGTAGATGGTTTCCGAAGGTTTCTTAGTTATGTGTTGAAGGATGGATGCAGCTGGATGTAGGATTTGCTAGCTTGGGTGAGATATTATGCTTCCCCTGTATCCCCAACACCTGATTGCATAACCGGAAAATTTCGGGAGTTTCATAGGTGGGAATTCAAGTAGCTCTTAGGTTATCTTTCCGTCAGATGTATGATATGAAATTGGGGTGCGACGTCTAGTGGTTCGCCTATTCACGGTCGATTTTACAGTGGTCTCGTTGTGTCTTAAAGAGTCCTTGGCTATGCTGACTCGGGGACGCTTCGTATGTCATGTGCACTGCCTTGTACATGATGGTGCTCTACGATCGAGCCCGTGTAGGTCCCACCACGAAAACTTCGGACGAAATCTCTATCATATGTTTGTTCCGGCTTATTCTGCAAGCCAATCTTTTGTTTTTGTTTTGAGTTGTGGTATTCGAGTTGCTTCGAAGTCAATTGTTGATTCCATACCTTCCTCAAATGGTGTTCTCATACTCCGATGTGAATACTAAATCCTTCTTGATCATCAAGATTGTTTTTGCCAATCCTTTTAACCAGTGTGCTTCTCTTCAAGTGAATCCGATCACTTCAATATTCGTAAGATCAATTATCACTTCTTCTCAACGGTGTTTGTTTCATCCGTCTCCAAGTTGTCTTTGTTTTTTTTCCCACCCTCCCTCCCTTTCTTTTTCTTCAAGGATTCAGATTCCTTAATCAAGTATCCTTTTATTCTTGTGAAGTCTCTCCATTCTTTTCCCTTAATGTTCTTACCGGTGATTCTCATGAAGATTCTAACGGAGCTTCAAGTTCGTCATTCTTCATTCTTTTTCTTCTCCGATGGATTTAATTCTAGTTTTCGTGTTGATCATATCATTTTTCCTCGTTTCAAGTACCTTCTCTTACCGGTGCTCCTCATAATAATTCACTTCTCGCTATTCAATTGTTCCGGAGTGATGAAGATATCTCAGAAGATTCGTGTTTCCACTCTTAATCCGTTCAAGCTATTTCGAGGTTCTTATCTCATTCAAGCCTTTTTTTTATTATTCAACCGGTGCAATCTCTCCTTCTAATCGTTCTACGGTGTTTCTCTTGAGTGGGCCCTAACCCACAGGTCTATTCCCAAGATCTTACCTGACTCTTCTTATTTCCCGGAGATATCCTCAAATTTCTTTTCGAAGTTTGACGTAAGAATGATTTGTCATCAGTCATATGTATTTATTCAAGATCTTTCAAATTCTTTTCATCGTTGGCTCAACTTTTCCATTCTTCATTCTGGTGTGCCTCAATAATTCATGGTGGTGTTTCTCGTCGTCATTCTCAGTTTGGAAGACCGGAGAAGATTCTTCTTTCAACCTTGCTTCATTTACTTCAAGTTTTGTCATTCGGGATTGTTTCCATCCTCTCATAATTGTTCGATTGTGAGAATTCTTTTCATCCATCCGGAGCAATTCAGGAGCCTTTTCAGTTTGCTATCCGGAGTCCGTCAATTCAGGTTTATTCATTCTCAGCTGTCAGTTATCAGTCTCCTATTTTACCGGTGCTTCGTTCAAGCGTTCTCTAATCAGTTCGTGATCTCCTCGTTCTCTTGTATGTAATTCCTCTCAAGCACCTTCGTTCATTTTATAATTCTTCCCGTTGTTCCTTTATCTTTTCTTCGTTCATTTTAATTCTTACGGTGGTTCGTTCAAGATTTCTCTTCCTTTCTTGTCATATCAATTTTATTCGTTGTTCCAACCCTTCCGGTGGTTCATTCAATACCTTCCCAAGTCTGATGTTATATCTCTCTTAATCTTTTCTACAAGGATAAGTAATATGCCAAATCCGTTGATTGTCATCAATTTAAATTGGTGAAGGATAAGCATAATGTAATTCTTACTCTTGTTCCATCCAAGTGATTTAATTCCTTATTCCGGAGGTGCATCATATCACATTCTTGGTTCGAGACGCTTTATCTTTTCTTTCCCAAGAGTTCCAAGCTTTCACAATTACATCTTCACGGAGATCCATCTAAATCATTACAAGGTTTCACCTTGTAGTTTCAACTTCTCTTTCCTTTTGTTTTGATCATCCTTTTGTTACCGGAGTTCTTCTTCAAGGTTCTACTTGTCAGTTCATCAAAGATTTAATTCCTTCTTGAAGTGTTCTTTGAGATTCTTTTCAGAGGAACTCAAGCTTTCTTCATATTGTAATCTGGAGTGCAATTCTTTCTTCCGTATCATTGGAGGTGGTATTATGTCATTCTTGATAATTTGAATTCATGTTTCATGATTCACATGTTGTCATGAATGAGATATATTAAATCCATCAATCTCGTCATTGGAATTATCTTGGGTTATATTTCACCTAAAGCCTTCCCTAAGGTTTGTTGCTAGCTATGGTGTTTATAAAGGACCCAAGTCTTCATTTATCCTTCCGGTGAAATAAGTTTCTCGTCTCCTTGTTCTTATAAATCCAATCAAATCTTTTCCGTGAGTGGCAGGTGGTCACCCCATAATTTGAGATCTACTCCAGAAGACCATATCAAGCTTATTCTTTTCGTTGTGGGTTTTCCAACAACTCCGTTCTAGCTTCTGTTGTAACCGTGCTCTCTCAAGATATTGTTTTCCTTCGTTCACTCCATTCCATTCTTACTTTTGTTCCGGTGGCAGTGTGTTGTGATTTCATCAAGTATCTTCTCATCTTATCAAGACCTTATTCAATTCTTTTCTTTCCAACCGGAGTGCTGCCGAATTTGTTCTTCTTTGTTCCTCCTTTCTATCGGTGTGTTTTCAACTTTGTTCATCTCCGTTGTTTTCTTCTTTTCAATTTGTTCAACCTCTCAAGGTTCTGTGGTTTCACTCGTTTGTCAAAGGAGCAACTTAGTTTTACATCTTCTCTTTCTCTTCAGTTTCCCTCCGGTGCCATTCTAGATCTCGGGACGAGATCCTCTCGTAGTGGTGGAGTGTTGTAACGCCCCAAGACCAGAGCTTCAGATGTCTTCCAGGGTTTCCGAGATTCGTTGTGTGATTTTGTTTCGTCTGTTGCATTCTTCTTTGCATCATGTGCATTGCATCATGTCATCATGCCATCATATCATTAATTGTTGCAACTCAACTAAATAAATCGTATGGATCTTCGATCCATTTAAATCGAGGGAAGGATGACTTCTC
Source organism: Triticum monococcum (assembly GCA_034509565.1). Taxonomy (NCBI): domain Eukaryota; kingdom Viridiplantae; phylum Streptophyta; class Magnoliopsida; order Poales; family Poaceae; genus Triticum; species Triticum monococcum. The sequence goes on along the minus strand of CM067845.1, from coordinate 394,317,462 downwards.
TTTATAATATATCCTCCCAATATTAGGGAGCTATAATAAATATTCCATTCTTTTGGAATTAACCAGAACACACTTGCAAAAATCCCAATGCCTTTTATTATTTCTTCTCTTGGCCTCTAACTTTGTCACATGTCCTTTCATCACTTTCCGGAGCTTTACCAAAAATCTCAACATTTTTGGGAACTCCTAGAACCTAGTCCTAGTTCAAACCCATTTGAATTAAATTCAAATGAGTTTGAATTTACATCTTCCAATCTTGGCCTTTTCTATTTTCTCGGAACAAGCGTATTTTTGTGAGTTCGGGAAAATTATCCGCGTGTCCAACTTCTTCCCCTAACCCCCTCTTTCTTTTTTTCTCTTTAATCGTTTTCTGCTAAAGAAAAATAAGAGAAGGGAGGAGAGAGGAGCCAGCCCAGCTGCAGCCTCAGGCCGGCCGGCCCAAGGCCCATCTCCCCCGTTCCTAACCCTAGGCTAGCGAGGCCCAGTCGCAGTCCTCCCTCCCCTCTCGATCCTTCTCCTCCTCGTTCCCTCCTCACGCCGCCAGATCCTCTCGCCCGATCCCCATCTCTCCCTCGATCCCTTTCTCTCCCTCGCAGCCTCGCTCTCACCCTCATCCTCTCCCCTGCGCCGCTTCGCCAGGGAGAGCAACTCCCCAACCTGCGTCACCCCCTTTCCTCCTCAGGCGGCCATGGAGCCCCGCCGCCGGCGCCCCGCAGCCGCCACCAGTGAGCAGCTCCGCCGGAGCCATGGCCTTCGTCATCGCGCCGCCTTGCCTTTTCCTCCATCTCCCTCGCGCCCTTCCTCCTCGCCGGCGTCCTGCTCGAGGACCAGCCCCGCGCACCCCTGTGCTTGCGGGCAGGGGACCCCAAGAGTGCCGCGTCGTCTCCCTACCTGCCTTGCCCCGCCATGGACGCCGCAAGAACTCGCCGCTGCCTCCCCGTCTCCGGCCATGGCGCCCGCGCCGGCGACCCAACCTGCCAGGGCCGCCGCCCTCCTTCATCGCGCCCCCTGCACCGGTTCCTTCCACGCCCGGCATCGAGCAGCCAGAGCCGCGTCGCCGGACCCTGTTCGCCGCTGCTTCGTCCCCGTCCCCGGCCTCCCCGTCCTCTGCTTCGTTTCCTCGTCAGTGCCCTGCTTTGCTGGAGCCCAGCGCCATCACCTCCCCTGCCAGGTTGCTGCCCCATGCGAGACCGCCAAGAGCCTTTTTTCGGTGAGACCAAGCCGCAAGTTCCACGGATCGGCAAGTACCTCTACGCACAGTTACGCCAAGTACCAGGACGTCGAGGACCCGCCAAGTTTCTTCTTCGATACGTGTACGACAAGACGCGGGAGAACGACTTCATGGACCGACAAATCACACGATGACCGTTGCCCGCCGAGTACCCCTTCGAAACGTCAAGTTCGACTATGACTTGTTGCCCCGTCCGAAGTCGTCAAGTACCCGAAGACCATATTGCACCAAGTACATCTACCGCCATCTTCGGAATTGTCAAGAACGCCAAGTACCACGACACCCAGATCCCTCGGATATGTCAAGTTCAACTAATGTCGCAAGAACGAGACCGGCGGGTCCGAAGACCCCGAGTACCACGACGACCCTCGAAGGGCTCGGAACCGTCAAGTTCGAATACCGTCGCGTGAACAAACTACTTCCTCTACCATCGCCGAGTACCACTACTTCCCTCGACGACCCGTGTACAACTACTGTCGCCGTGTACGACTACTTCCACGACGAACGTCTCGAGAACTTCTACTTCCTCTACTTGGCACCGAACGAGAACCGTCCCATTGGCATGCTTCGAAGGTATAACCTGAGACGACCGCCGTGAACGAATGCATTTGTGATGTATGAAATGCTCGTGTTTGCTCCACGTCGGAGTTGTTCGGTGCATGTTGCCCCTCTTTTGCCTTGCCACCATCTTGTGGGAACCCGGTATCCGGGATCACCCCACCTTCTATCGCGTGTCACGCTCCCGTCACTTTTCCTTTTGTGTCGGTATCTCCGCGAGTTACCGGAACCGATATGTTGCCGTGGCATCACTTTCGGATTCGTTGTCATGGCACCCCTTTCGTTTCCGCCACGATGACAAATGCTTCATAATATTGCTCTATCAACATTTTCTTTAAGAACTTGCATAACTTGATCATGTCATTAGCATCATGTTAACAACATTAAGATGGTTTAAATTGTTGTTTGCATTAATTTACTAATGCATATGGGGATTTATTGGATTTGTTGTTTGCTATATCCGGCCCCATTTAAATTGTTTAGATAGATAATCCCTTTATGTTTCATCTCTTGCCATGCTTAACAACATTTAATATTGTTGGGTACATAAACAAGATCGAACTAAATAACTTGTTGTGGTGTTTTGTCAATATGCATCCCGATGCATATTGAGCTCCATTTAACTTGTAGTGTTGTTTGTGCACTTTGCCATGCCATGCATATTTAAACCGGACATGCATCATAATTGTTTGTGCATCATGCCATGTCTATGTCGTGGTTGTTTACTATGTTGTTTGCTTCCTTTCCGGTGTTGCTTCTTCGGGTTGGTTCCGATAACGTCGCGTTTGTGAGGAACCATTCGACTACGTCCGTTTGTCTTCCTCATGGCCTCGTTCTTCTTCCTTGCGGGATTTCAGGCAAGATGATCATACCCTCGAAATCACCACTATCTTTGCTATGCTAGTTTGCTCGCTCTTTTGCTATGCCATTGCTACGATGCCTACCACTTGCTTGTCAGCCTCCCAAATTGCCATGTTCAGCCCCTAACCCACCATTGTCCTAGCAAACCGTTGATTGGCTATGTTACCGCTTTGCTCAGCCCCTCTTATAGCGTTGTTAGTTGCAGGTGAATATTGAAGTTTGTTCCTTGTTGGGACATGGAGATGTTGTTCCTTGTTGGGACATGTTTACTTGTTGGGATATCACTATATATCTTATTTAATTAATGCATCTATATACTTGGTAAAGGGTGGAAGGCTCGGCCTTATGCCTAGTGTTTTGTTCCACTCTTGCCGCCCTAGTTTCCGTCATATCGGTGTTATGTTTCCGGATTTTGCGTCCCTTACGCGGTTGGGTATATGGGAACCCCTTGACAGTTCGCCTTGAATAAAACTCCTCCAGCAAGGCCCAACCTTGGTTTTACCATTTGCCACCTAGCCTCTTTTTCCCTTGGGTTAGGCCAGCCCAAGGGTCACCTTATTTTAACCCCCCCGGGCCAGTGCTTGTCTAAGTGTTGGTCCAACCCAGAGCACCGTGCAGGGCCATCCCTTGGCAACTTGGGTTACGTCGGCTCCTGTACGCTTAGCTTATCCGGTGTGCCCTGAGAACGAGATATGTGCAGCTCCTATCGGGATGTCGGCGCATCGGGTGGTCTTGCTGGACTTGTTTTACCATTGTCGAGGATGTCTTGGAGTACCGGGATACCAAGTCTGATCGGAATGTCTCGGGAGGAGGTCTATTCCTTCGTTGACCGTGAGAGCTTGTCGTGGGCTAAGTTGGGACACCCCTGCAGGGATTTGAACTTTCGAAAGCCGTGCCCGCGGTTATGGGCAGATGGGAATTTGTTAACGTCCGGTTGTAGAAAACCCGAAGTTGATCTTAATTAAAATGAATCAACCGCATGTGGAACCGTGATGGTCTCTTTCCGGCGGAGTCCGGGAAGTGAACACGGTTGTTGGAGTTATGCTTGGCGTAGGTAGTCCAGGATCACTTCTTGATCATACTTTTATCGATCGTGCTTTGCCTTCTCTTCTCGCTCTCATTTGCGTATGTTAGCCACCATATATGCTAGTCGCTTGCTGCAGCTCCACCTCATACCTTTACCTTACCCATAAGCTTAAATAGTCTTGACCGCGAGGGTGCGAGATTGCTGAGTCCCTGTGGCTCACAGATTACTTCCAAAACCAGCTTGCAGGTGCCGATGAGTTCGTGCAGATGACGCTACCAAGCTCAGAAGGAGCTCGATGAAGATCTTGTCCTTTGTGTTGTTTCGTTCTAGTTGATCAGTACTGGAGCCCAGTTGGGGTCGATCGGGGACCTTTGTCGCATTTGGGGTTCTTCTTTTATTTTGGTTCCGTAGTTGGACCATGAGTGTATTTGGTTGATGTAATGCTTTATTCATGTATTTGTGTGAAGTGGCGATTGTAAGCCAACTATGTAACTTTTTCCCCTATTGTATTACATGGGTTGTGTGAAGATTACCTCACTTGCGACATTGCCTTCAATGCGATTATGCCTCTAAGTCGTGCCTCGACACGTGGGAGATATAGTCGCATCGAGGGTGTTATAGTTAGCGTGATGCTTGGCCTCCTAAGCCGCCAGAATGCTCCACAGGTGGAAAGTGACAGCTACGTTCAGCAGGACCAAAGGCATGCGAACATAGCTGTGAGTGGGAATCTCGCACCGTCCAACACTCGATGGCCAGAAGAGCACCTGAGATGCGGCCCTATTGAGCCCTGGAATGTCGACGAAGATGCGCAGCCCACCGACCTCGCCAGGATGGGGAGCTGCGCCAAGTGGTGGGCGGTGAAAGTGCTAGTTATCGACTAGAGGGGGGGTGAATAGGTGATTTTTATGAAAGTATTCAAAACACGGGGGCTTTGAAGACAAACATTAGAAATAATCCTATTGATATGCAGCGGAAGGTAGACTACACTAGGCAAGCCATAGTCAAGTAAGCAATGAAGTGAAAGCACGAAGACTATCAAACAACTAGGTAGTATGGATCAGGATGGAAGACAGTATGAAGCCAAACAGTAAATAGTCTTCACTCAGTGAAGTCAATCATATCATGCAGGGAAGCAATGACTTCACGAAGACAAACTATAAAGTAAAGGAAAGTGAAGGATAGAACCAGTAGCTTGGTGAAGACAAGGATTTGGTAGACCAGTTCTAGTTGTTATGACAACTATACGTCTGGTTAGGGAGGCTCAGATTTAACTTAGAAGACCGCGTCTTCACCTTATTCCCCTTGAGCTAAGGACACACAGTCCTCGCCCAATCACTCTGGTAAGTCTTCAAGGTAGACTTCCAGACCTTCACAGACTTCGTTCACCGGCGATCCACAATGACTCTTGGATGCTCAGAATACGACGCCAAACCGGCTGGACGATTCACAGTCCTCAAGTGTAACAAGTCTTCAGGTCACGCAGACAGAAAGACTTCAGTGATGCCTAACACTCTTTGGCTCTGGGTGTTTCGGGATTTGTCCTCGCAACGATCTATCTCTCAAATGCTTCGGAGGTGGGTTGCTCTCAAACGACAAAATCCATGCACTAACTCTGAGAACCCACCAATTTATGGTGTAGGGGGTGGGCTACTTATAGCAAGGAGGCTACCCGACCTGATTTGTCCAAAATGACCCTGGGTCACTAAGGAACTGACATGTGTCCAACGGTCAGATTTCAAACACACGCGGTAGCTTGACTTGGGCTACAAGTAAAGCTAACTCATCCAACTCTGGATAAGATTTGCTCTCATTGTCTTTGCTCGAAGACATAGGATTTGGTTCCGCATCACATCAGTCACTATGACTTTGTTCACTTGGACCCCACTTAATAGTATGGTGGTTCCTATGACTCAACAAAGAAGAAAAGGAAACTACGAAACAATTATGTCTTCGCACTCAATAGTCTTCATGTGAATGTCTTCTCATGTCATAATCTTCACCGTGAATCTCTTCACAGACCACTATTGTCTTTAAATTCTTCACACATTTTTACGGGTCATCTCTGGTAGGTAAACCGAATCATTAAGGGACTACTACTTGTGTTATCCTGCAATTCTCACAAACACATAGGTCCCTCAACCAAGTTTATCGCCAATACTCCAAAACCAACTAGGGGTGGCACTAGATGCACTTACAGGCGGCGGTCGCTGCGCATGGCTCTTGCTTCCTGAAGCTCCTCGGTTGCCTTGGTGATGAACTCCTGAGCACCAGGAGCTCCGCGCCTTGTGCCCTCTTGGGGGAAACATGCGGCGAAGCACGCCTCCACATGGTGCCCGAGCGCCTCCCTCCTGACTTTGGCTAGGTCTGAGGCCCTCCAGAAAAGAGCCCCCGAGCCCAGCCTGAGGAGGGCGCTGGGCGCGCCTTCCTATGCGAGGAAGGAGGCATCCCATCTGTGAGGGCAGGTCCTGAGGTGGTGCCGCTGGATACGCCACCCTCCTGAGGTCCTTGGTGGAGTAGCTACTTCTTCCTCTTGGGGTTGGCCTTAGGAGGGTACAGGGTGCTTTTGTTGTCAGGGTCTTCGGCCGCTGCAGCTTGGTAAGTGTGGCACCCCGGCTCAGAGCAACCGGTTTACCCAACATTGCCAGCCCAGAGACCATGTCTTCTGGCAACACACAACAGCTTGGTACAGAAAACAACCGCTTTATTGATCCTAGCGGGTCGAAGTTTATATTACAACAGATGTCGAGGCCGAGCAGCACACACGGTGCAGCTGAACAATATGTACATTATTTAGTGAACATAATGGGGCCTCGATCATATCAACTATCCGGCAGCGGAACAACGTCGTAGCGGTAACTCCATAGCACAGGGACACTGATGTGGACATGATCTAGACTCGAGCAGCGCTCCTTTCCAACGCGAGTTTTCGAAAATTTGGCATGACACGCCAGGTCAGTACATTGAATGTACTTGCAAGCTCACAACAGGCATAATCATAATGACAAACAATATCATGATATTTAACCAATTAATAATGCAATAATGTTCCAACATGCTATGCTCATGCTCTTGGGATAAACGTCCCTCGGGATCAACTTACCAACCATGATCGTTCTCGGATCACAAAACAAACCACCATCATGGTCTTAACCAGAGTAACTTGTGATCCTTATGGCGATCACCACCACACCACCATCGTGGTCTTAACCAGAGTAACTCGTGATCCTTTCGGCGATAACCACCACACCACCATCATGGTCTTAACCAAAGTAACTCCTGATCCTTTCGGCGATCACCACCATGACCCATATTGGGCCTCGAATAGCTCGATGGCCTTTCCGCTATCATCATCAGTGCAATGATCATAACTTAGTGTGCATGTTTATTAAACGTTGACTCATGATGGGACCTACTACAAGTTGTCCGTGACCGTGGACTCGGCTATCGATAGATTATACACTCTGCAGAGGTAGCACACTATACCCACACCACGGAACCCATGGCCTCGCACTCCCATTCGGGTGGACCAACGGCATTCCGACAAAACCCTTCCATTGCCATGACACTCTCCCGGCCACTCCGACCCAATCCCCAACGGGCTAGTCCTGGGTGGCCTCGTGTCTACCAAAGACACACCAACCACCATCATGGCCAAAACAATCCCACTCGGGGACACGGTACCAAAATCTCAACAACGGGCACACAAGGTTATTCCTGCTTACCGGGCCAGGGTAAGCATGCCCATAACCTTCCCTAGTTGGAGGCACCGACCAGAGACATGTCAATGGATCGAATCAAGGCCTTCCCACAAAGGCAAATGTGGTTGCACTGGGAAAATCTCGATTTAGTGGCACCATGACCTAGTCAACGATATATTCAAGTTGAGTTATATTCATGTTCAACTTAAAATGAAAATGACCGGTGTCATAGCATGCCATGAAATGCAATACTACACATGCATCATATAATACGAAAATGACTGCTGTCAACCATATTCGCACTAAGCATAATCATCAACAACTTATGTTACTTTCCTGGTCTCACTTTAACAATATATTTTTCAGCAAGTAACATTATTTTCTCATGCAAGAAAATAACTTCGATTAATTCCTCATATGCATAGCAAAGATTCTAGCATCATCACCTCAAGCAAATCCTAATTTATTTACCAATCAAGTTAGGTTAAAACATTCTGGAAATTAAGTAAAATGGCTACACCAGCACTAGACAGGATATATTCTAGCAAATTTAACTATTTATTTATGCAAGAAAATAACTTTAAGTAATTATTCATACACATAACAACTCATTTTATCATTACCATAATTAGATCTTAGCCTCTTTACCAACTAAACTAGTTTCAAGGTTTTGTAAATCAAGCATAATACCAGCACACACTTTAACAGCATATAAATAACATAATAGTTATTAAAAATGTATGGATTAATCATTCAATTCAAGTAAGAAATTCATCAATATTGAAATGGCACCATGAAAATGTTGATGTGGCTTGCCTTAGTGCAGATGAGGTTCACAAGCCTTCTGGTGATCCTCAAGACAAGCCTCACCCTCTGAAAATAATTTTAAACACAAGAAGAAAATATCAAGAACTCTTCTGAAAATCACCAGAAATTCTACACAGCTAAGAAAAATCTCTTTTTTGGTGAGCTGCTAGATTTCCTTGCAAAGAACATAATGCAAAAAGAATCAATTCATTTGGACTTATGGTTGAAAAGTTATGGCTGTTTGAAGCTCCCTGGAATTGAATGAAATTTGAATTTAAATAAACAGACTAGCGGGGTGACGTCGAAGGCGTAAAGCCTCAGGGCGCCACCACTCGTACCGCTTCGCGCGCGTATAGAGTGGCTGACTAGCGGGCCTCTCTAGTCAGGTGAGAAGGAGGGGAGAAGGAAACAGAGGAAGGTCACGTCTTGGCCGGAGCTCTCGCCGGCGACAAGGGCTCCTTGGCCAAAACCAAAGGGAGGGATCGAGAGAGGGGGTTGAGGCGCACCTGCCCGTACCCGTAGCGTAGCTAGGGGCGGTCGGACGGCGTCAGAATCTTCCTCGCAAACGGAGGCAGAGGGCGGGGGTCATCGGAGATGAAGAAGACGGCGAGCAGAGGCAACTCTAGGGGCTCCAGGGGAAGGGATGGCTTCTCCGGAGAGAGGCGGAGGCCCTGGAAGGATCGCCCTGGCTTGGGAGGGGCTGGAGCTACTGCGGCGACCAGAGGGGATCGGCGGTGAGCTCGATCTCGAGGGCGGAGGCCCGTGGCCTGCCCGGCCAGGCTACAGCTTCCTACGCATTTGTGGGGTGTGTGGGAGTGGTGGGTGGTGCTCGGGGAGGTAGGAGGCGGCTCCATTTATAGGCGAGCGGAGAGGGGGGTTCGGGCTTCGCCGGTGGACACCTGTCCACCGGCGACGAGCGGCATTAGTGAGAGGGGGAGAAGGTGACGCAACTCACGCGGGAATTGTGGGCGAGCGGGGACGAGCACAGGAATGAGGAGATGGCGACAAGTACAGTGCGCACCGCACTGTTGGGTTGGCCGGACCGTGTTCGTGCTCGCTGCGGCGAGCTCCGGCGTCGGCGAGCAATAGGGAGGAGGAAATGGTGTTGAGACGATGGTGGTGGCGAGGTTTGGCATGCTTAGGCAGGCGGGGAAGCGAGCATGCGAGCAACAGAGGCTCGGGCGCGTCGCAGAGCGCGTCGGCTGCATGCCAGCACGCCTGGAGAAATGCGGTCACCACGTGAACTATGACCTCATGTCAACCTAGGCCCAAACTCCATGTCTGGCACGTTATTCGTGGTAGTTTTGAATGTTACCACGCCTTGGTTTGGCTCCAGGTGTAGTAGAGAAGATTTCACATGCCAGGTAAGCTTCTGACCAGTAACTTTGAGGTGTTACTGAGGATAAATGGCTGGGAGTTGGGGGCTGTGCTTTGGAGGCTAGCCATCATCTACTAAGGTGATGATGCACAAGAAAATTCAGGCACAGGGGAGCAAGTAAAATGGTAGTTGCTGTAGAAACCACCATTTCTGTCCAAAACCGAAAATATTTTCTGTAGCAAAAATATTCCAAAAAGTGATGAAATATTTTTGCTCAGGAAGGTGCCCTAGGGTTCAAAGAATATCTGGAAATTTTCTCAAATCTTTGTGGGCCATGAAAATGAGGGTTGCTTTGGAGCTCATTGAACTAGCTAGGGTTTTAGAGAAGAAAAAGAATATTTTTCATTTAAGAAAAATATTCCCAAGATTATTTTGAGATGGATCAGAAGGGGAATGATGCACTTGGGTGAAAGCCAAGGGTACCCAAGTGTTTAATTCCATATGAAAAGATTCAGAAACCCCAACTTTCAAAATAAATCCAAATGAAAATCAGGCAAATAAGAGAGGGCAAAATCAGGCTGCCATAAACCTCCCCCACTTAGAATGAATCTCGCCCTCGAGATTCGGTTGCTTGGGAAAACCACTCTGGATAATGAGCCCTTAGGAATTCTTCCTGCTCCCATGTTGATTCTGACTCTGTGTGATGCTCCCACCGAACCTTGTAAAATTTTCTCACTTTACTGCGAGTGACCCTTTCCACCTGATCCAAAATTCTATATGGTCTTTCTTCATAGGTCAAATCATTTGCCAACTCTACCTCAACCATAGCAGTCCTTTTCTCAGGCGGGGATATGCAACGCCTTAGTTGTGAAACATGAAACACGTTATGCACATCTACCAATTCAACGGGTAGTTCCAACTGATATGTAACATTACCCAGTCGGGACATAACCGGGAATGGACCAATAAACCTGGGTGCCAACTTTCCACGGGTCTGAAATCTCTTGACTCCTTTCATAGGGGTGACTCAGAGGTATACGTGTTCTCCGAGTTCAAAATTGATCTGTCTGTGCTTTGCATCATAATAACTTTTCTATCGAGATTTGGCCAATTGCAATCTGTCTTTGATTTCCTTAACTTGCTTCTCATCTTCCATCATGGGATCTGTTCCGAAGATACGGCTATCTCCAGTTTGAGACCAATTTAATGGAGTGCGGCACTTACGGCCATACAGAGCTTCATACAGTGACATCTTTAGACTGGTCTGGAAGCTATTGTTGTAAGAAAACTCGGCATATGGCAAGCAATCTTCCCATTTAGTTCCTTGGGCTAAAGCACAGGCTCGCAACATATCTTCGAGTATTTGATTTACCCGCTCTGTCTGTCCATCGGTCCGAGGATGATAAGCAGCACTATATTTCAGCGCTGTCCCCAAGGCTTGATGGAGACGGGACCAAAAAGTGGAGGTAAACAGGGAACCTCAGTCAGAAGTGATAGTTTGAGGTACTCCATGCAGACTGACGATTCTGGATACATACAGCTGTGCAAGTTGATCTGCTCGATATCTGGTGTTGATCGGAATGAAGTGAGCAACCTTGGTTAAGGTTTCCACTATGACCCAGATTGCATCATTTCCTCTCTGAGCCTTAGGCAATCCCATAATGAAATCCATACAGACGTCATCCCATTTCCATTGCGAAATCGGCAGCGGTTGGAGGAGTCCGGCTGGCTTCTGATGCTCTGCCTTCACCTTGTTGCATATGTCGCAACATGCCACAAAAATAGGCAATGTCTTTCTTCATTCCATCCCACCAAAATATTTGTCTAAGGTCCTCATACATTTTCGTGCCTCCCGGATGAATGGAATATGAGGATTCATGTGCTTCCGACAGGATTTTCTTCTTTAAGTCCAGTTGATTGGGTACACAAATCCGTCCACAGAATCGGAGAGTACCGAATTTTTCCTTGGAGAAATTTGGGTATGCCCTGCCATCGGGCTCTTGGCACGCTTCTGCAGTTTGATGTCAGCTGGCTGGGCCTTGCGGATCTCTTCCTCAAGTGTGGGGGTAATTTACAAAATATTAGCGAGGCTAGCATCCACTATGACCAGGTTGAGCTGAGCGATCTCCTCTTGGAGTTTGAGAGGCAAGGATTTCAATATGACATTTAAGCTGACAGGCTTTTGACTGGGGGCATCGACAACCACGTTGGCCTTTCCCGGGTGGTAATTAATTCCAAGATCATAATCCTTGACCAACTCTAGCCATCTTCGTTGACGGAGATTTAAATCCGGCTGAGTAAATATGTATTTAAGGCTTTTATGATCGGTAAAAATTTGGCACCTTTTTCCAATGAGGTAGTGTCTCCAAATTTTTAGCGCATGAACCACCGCAGCCAATTCCAAATCATGAGTAGGATAATTCCCTCATGGGGCCGTAGCTGTCGTGATGCATATGCTACTACCTTGCCATCTTGCATAAGTACGCAACCGAGGCCTTGCCTGGAGGCGTCACAATACACATCAAAGCTGCGATAAATGTCTGGGAGAGTCAATACAGGTGCGGTTGTCAGCCGTATCTTTAGCTCATTAAAAAATTTCTCACTGTCCTCCATCCATTCAAACTTCTTATCCTTTTTGAGCAGCTCCATCATGGGTTTAGCAATCTTGGAAAACCCTTTAATGAAACGACAGTAATATCCAACTAATCCGAGAAAACTCCAGATATGTGTCACTGTCGTGGGCGGCAACCAATCGATCACATCTTTTACTTTGCTCGGGTCCATGGCTATACCCTCAGCGGATAGTACATGTCCGAGAAACCCAACTTGCTTGAGCCAAAACTCACATTTACTGAATTTGGCGTAAAGCTGATGGTCGCGGAGTTGTTGTAGCACTTCTCGGAGGTGATCCTTGTGCTCGTCTTCACCCTTGGAGTAAATGAGGATGTCATCGATGAAGACTACCATGAATTTTTCGAGGAAGTCCATGAATACTTTGTTCATCATATGCATGAAGAAAGCAAGGGCATTGGTGAGACCAAAGGGCATCACTGTATACTCATAAAGACCGTACCGAGTAGTGAATGTGGTCTTAGGAATATCTTCCTTTTTAATTTTGAGTTGATGATATCTGGTCCGTAAATCGATCTTAGAGAATACCTTAGCCCCACTGAGTTGAGCAAACAAATCATCAATCCTTGGCAGCGGATATTTATTTTTGATGGTGACCTCATTCAGTTGACAGTAATCTATGCACATGCGTAGGCTGCCATCCTTTTTGTCCACGAAACTAGTGGGTGATCCCCATGGTGAACAGCTGGGATGAATATATCCTTTTTGGAACAGTTCATCAAGCTGTTTCTTTAGCTCCACTAATTCTAATGAAGGCATCCGGTAATACTTCTTGTATAACGGTCCAGTTCCGGGCACAAGATCTATTGCAAATTCCAGTTCTCGGTCTGGTGGCATGCCTGGCAGTTCTTCTGGAAATACATCAGGGTACTCGCTGACCACATGAATTAATTCCAACTCAGCCACAACGGTGAAAACCAATTCTTGCTTGGATATATTCTTGCGAGCATAGAATTTGGTAGTCTGGCCATTTAGACTGGTCAAAGTGACTTCTCGTGTTGCGCAATTTATACAAACTTGATATTGGGTCAACCAATTCATACCCAATATAATATCCAACTTTTTAGACTCAATAATTATCAGAGAGGTTGGAAAGTAGACTCCGTTGATATTGATTTCCAGATCACGGCAGACCATGTTGCTCTGGATTAGAGATCCCGGGGTTTGTACCAGCATATTTTTGCCCAAAAGTGTACAAGGAAATTTGTTTTGGGCAGCAAAACTCCGAGAAATAAAAGAATGGGAAGCCCAGAGTCAAATAAAATTACGGCATGAAAACATACCAATGACGACTTCGGGGTTCTCTTGTGCTTCATCGGCTGAGAGATGATGCACGTGCCCAGTAATGTTTTGCTGGGTCGGGCATGACTCTATAAAGTTGACTTGTGGCCTAAATGGGGCATCCGCCTTGTTGTTCTTGGGGCACTGTTTGTCATAATGTCCGTTCTGCCCACAAATGAAGCACAAATTGTTGCGCTGACGCTCCTCTCGTATTGGGTTGGTCACGACATTCTTGACTTGAGTGGTGGTCTTGTTAACATTCTGTTGCCAATTGGGCTTGTATTCCACATGAGGCTGCTGCCAGGTTCGAGCCTTTTTCACTGGTTGCCCATCCTTCTTTGGCTCAAACTTACGCTTGTTGTCATTGTTGGCAGGCCTATTATCTGATATAAGCTTGTGCTCCCGTTCAGCAATGAAAGCCTTGTTTACTAGAGTTTGGAAATCTGGGAAGTCAAACATATTGAGAGTACACCGGAGTTGCGGATTTAAGCCTCCAAGAAATCTGTCAATCTTCCTTTCTGCGGTGGCCACGTCATAAAGGGAGTAACGGGCCTGGTGATTGAATTTTTTGCAAATATTCACCCATAGACTGATTTCCTTGGACGAGTGCGAGAAATTCACGTTGCTTAACCTTCATAACTCCAGTAGGGATATGATGTTTCCGGAACTGATCCTTAAATTTTTCCCAGGTGATTTCTTCATCAGCAGGCCACATGGCTTTTGTATTTTCCCACCATATGGCAGTAGTGCCTTCAAGATAATGAGTTGCAAATGGAACTTTACCATTTTCTTCGATATGAGCAATCTCAAGCTTTTTCTCAACGGTACGCAACCAATCGTCTGCATCCAATGGGTCAACAATCTGACTGAAGTTGGGTGGCTTGGTCCTTTGAAAATCTGACAGCTTTGAGTAATGACCGTTCTGATTTCCATTCTGTCCAACCATAGCTTGCACACTTCTTAATATTTCAAGCAGATTATTGTTCCTTCTTTCCTCAAACATACGCATAATTTGCTTGGTGGAGGGCAAATGTGGCGGTGGAGGCGGTGGCGAAACGTACAGCTCAGGAGAATGTCCTTCCTATCGTGCGGAACGACGAATATGAGTTCCCTCGTGAATGTTGCTACTGCTGCCTCCCCGCGTCATCCTATTGTGGATTTTTCCCAAGACAACACAATCGAGATGAGAAAACATCCAAGAATAAATTTGGGGAAAAGCCAGCGACAAATCCCAAAAGAAAGCAAAAGAGCGAAGAAAATACGGTGAATAAAGTCCCAATATAATTATACATAGGATCATACATGAAAGATAAACAACATGACAGGTTCAACTACTCTCATACATGCAACGAAACATCATGACTCGTACGACTACATCCGTACATCATCCGGACGACTGTGAATACTCCGAGGTACTACTGCTCTGCTGGTGCTGCGGTGTCCTCCCCTGAAGCAAACTCAGATCCTGAAGTGGCGTGGTTAACGGAAACCTCCGGGTTAAAGGTAACACGACGACGCTGCCGCGAGGGCTCTCCCTCAGGGGCAGGGGCAGGATGAAGCATCGGGGCTGCAGGAGTGGTGAGAAGTGAAGCCAACTCAGCAGGAGTACTGAGAGGGTTCACCATCGAGGTGCCTGAGCTACTCGGGGGATTAACCGGTGAAACAGGGGAACTAGAACTGGCTAGAATATAGGGAGTAAATCCCAGAGAAGATGGAGTAGTGGCAGATCTAGTAGTGACCAAAGCAGCGGCTAAAGCAGTACAGGCACGAGTCAGCTCTCGAGCAAGCTCGTGGATCATAAGATAGCTAGCAGTGACATAACGAGCAAGGTGGCTAGCAACACTATTAGACTCTGGATCAATGATCTGGAAGCGGACACTACCATTGTCGTGCAGAGAAGGGTAGTAAAAGAAACCTGGATGGTTTTGCATTGGGATCTCGTTGTAGCGAAGCTCAACAAGGACCTCAAATGCAGCAAACTAGACAGCCTGAGAAGCGGTAGAGGCGTATCCGCTCCGAGAATTATGAGTGTAAGAGCCAGAATCGGAACTAGTGCGCAGAGTAACCACTGTGTGATACCCATACACTGAATCAGCTAGACGCTCCCGGTACACACGATAGACTGGATCGTCTCCGAGGGGGTACAGCCGATGCCACACGTTGCGAAGAAGGTGCGGTGACGTGTACGGCATCAGCTGCAACTGGCACGGATACGACACCGGAGCCATCTACACTCACAACCATTAGCAGGTTAGCATAAAAATATAAATCAAGTGCATGCAATGCAACAATCAGCTACATTAGCTACCGACACTCAACTGAAACTCGTATCTAACATCCAGTTAACACGTCGTAGTCTAGCGTGGCCTACAGTCGGCGCGGCTCTAATACCAAGCGTTGTGGCACCCCGGCTCAGAGCGACCGGTTTACCCTGCATCACTAGTGCAGAACTGGGCAATAGCACCGGTTCATAAGGCCCTTTAGTGTCGGTTTGGTAACCGGCGCTAAAGTGTAGGCACTAAAGGCCCCCCCCCTTAGTACCGGTTCAGCACGAACCGGTGCTAAAGGGCAACCACGTGGCACGAGCCAGCTTCGGGGGCAGGGAGCCCTTTAGTACCGGTTGGTTTCACCAACTGGTATTAAAAGGTTGGGGGGTTGGGTTTATGATTTCTTTTTCATTTAATTTTGTGTTTTCCATTTAATTCTTTTTTGTTTGCTGGTATTTTACGATACTACATATTGTACATGTTATGCATATATATAAATAGAATTTCTAGTAGAACCGATCATAATATATATATATATAGGACAGCACTATTCTAATCCCAGGATTAGAATAATTATTTGGATCACAGTAGCCCCTATATAGGGCCCTCCCGAACTTCCCTGAACTGCCCGGCCCGACCCAAGTCGCCCCGACAGGATCCCACCCGATCCGAGACGCCTCGACAGGATCCACCTGACCCCCTCGATCCCGAGCCGCCCCAGCCCCCCTCCTTGCCGCTCCTTCCCTCCTGGTCGCCGATCTTCACCGGATCCTCCGCCTCGTCCCCGTCTACAGCTCCTGGCCGGCCGAATCCGCCGCCTCCCCTCCTTCCCCATCTCCTGGCCGGCTAGGTCCTCCGTCTCCCCTCCGTCTCCAGCTCCTGGCCAGCCACCGGCGCGGGCGAGCGAGCGACGGCGGACGCCGGTGCGAGGGAGCCCGCGTCGCCTAGACGCGGTGAAGCCGCCATGGACTTCAGGAAGCCGCATCCTCGTCCCATCACCACCGCGCGAAGCCTTGGCAGACCAGATGACCGGCACGGCGCAAGCTACGGCGAGCGGTGCGACCAATGGAGCAACTCCTCCATGGAGGCGGCATCTGCTGCGACCTCAAATTCAGCAGCAACAGTACATGAACTTCCTCCCAATTTTGCATTCTTCTTCAATCTTGCCTTCTCTGACCTTCTTGCTTCGTGCAGATGAACTTCGCGCCCTCTGCAAGACATGGATTGCCATCGAATTCTTCTCATACCTCCACGACGAATTGTTCTCAAGGTGGCCTATCAGCTGCTGGAAAAAGGTTGGCCGACCTTCTAGCCAGGGTATGGTTGAACTTCTTCCTTCCTTCGGTTTGTTATTTGCTTACAACTATGTGAAGTCCAGGTGGTGTGTGAGCATCAGTCCAGGCTACAAAAGCTTTTTTAAAATTTGCCTGCCTGCTTACAACCATGTGAGGTTCTGGTAGTGTAGGAGCGTCAGTCCAGGCTACAAAACAACATTGTAAAATCTGCCTGCCTGCCTACAGGCATGTGAAGTTCAGGTAGTATGTGAGCCTCAGTCCAGGCTACAAACACTATAAAATCTGCCTGCATTCACATTCACATGTGCAAAAGCCATGTGAAGTTCAACTAGTAAGTGTGCTAGAGTTCAGGTTGGTATGTGTCTGGTTCTGTGCAAAAATAAATAAAAGGAAAATAGAACATGCATGTGATATGACATGAAGGTCAGGTTGGTATGCACTAGCAGTGCAACCATTCAAAAACTTCATGAAGGTTCAGGTTTTTTAACTGTAGACAGTATTTCCCCTTTGCAAAACAAGAAGTTCAGGTTGTGGAGAGTGCTAAGTTCAGGTACATATAAGTAGTCAAATATTGTAGAATTAAAAAACATGGTGTGAAGTTCATTCTGTGAAGGGTGCTCAGTTCAAGTACAAAGGCATCGGCAGATGCTCAGCTCAGTGCATAGTGTGATGGCACTCACCACTTTTATATGAGAAGTTCAGGCTGTGAATAATGCTAAGTTCAGTTACAAAGGTATGTGCAGATATAACTTGTGTGCTAATAGACATTTTTTTCTTTTATGTCAGCAAGACAAGAACGCATGAAGAAGATTAGAATTTCCTAGGAGCAAGTACACAATCCAAAGCCTGTATGCGTTGCACCACCCCCTCAATGGGTCATGCCTCAAACACACCAACATCATTACCAACTTGCTCCAGACCAAAAATGGATGACACCCGAAACACACGGATACTTCCAAGATGCTGGGTCACAGCCCTATCCGCACACGTTTGCGCCTCCACCTAATTGGGTGACGCCGGAAATCCCCCGCGGATTCTTTGTATCCACCAGCAGACTCCCAAGCACGCCAATGGAGGAGGGGGTTAGCTCAAGTCCTGCGTGTAACTCTGGAGGTTATCCTGGTGTGCCTCATCAATGCCAAAGCGAGGCAGCTAAACCGGATCCCAGGACAAATCCAACAGCAACACACACACACGGAGGAGAGTGATCTACACACTACCACCGTTTGATCCTGCTGCTGCTGCTACAAGTCAGAATTCTATGGGGCATAAGGTAGATGGATTGCTTCACAAAACAAAAGAGAAAACCAAGACCAGGATCGCAATACCTCCACAACCACCTCAAGCAAAAAGGACACAAACAAGAGAGAGGCCATCTTTAGCCCTCCTTCCTCCTCGTGATCCACTACTGCATCCTGCTATGATTACTCCGCCATGCCCCATCCCAGAGGGACAGCAGCCGTGACCGCTGGAGTTGCGATCATACACTCATGTAAGTGAAACAAAAAATATTTATATACGCATCTTGTATTATCTGCACATTTTCTGCTCCCTCCAGGATAACAAGTTCATAAACTGCATTTTAAGGTGTTGTTTGGATTATTTTTTTTCTTTTTCTGCAGACGCCAGATCTACCGGATTATCTAATACCAAGACTAAAAATGCGATTCAAAGATGTATAGAAAGCAAGGGAATTTTATAACAGATACGCTAGACACGCTGGTTTTGGAATCAGGAAGACGGGTGGAAATGACAACCACGAGTATTTTTTTGACTATGTACTGCAAGGCAACAGCCTCACAGTGTTTTATTAGTTAAGAAAATTAAAGTTTACATAATTACAGAGAAACTAGAAGCTAAGAGAGGAATACTTACAAGGGACCTATGAGAGAGAGGCTATCCAGGAAATTAGACTATCCCTATATTTACATTTGATTCTATGAGCAAGTATTTTGTTTGCGCCTTCCAAGGGATACACACATCTTCTGTTTCAGAGGCCAACAGGAAGCGAAACAAAACATCACAGAGGACGGGCTGCAATGCAAGAATGAGGGTGAAGGTGCGGGAGGATGGCACATGCGTGGCAGTGGGCATTGAGTACAATCATAATCACGAGCTCATGCAAACTGATGACATGCTGGTATTTTTGCACTCACACAAGAATTATGACCCCACTATTTTGGAGTACATAAAGCTCCTGCAGTACCATGATGTCAAGCACACAACAATCATGTCCATGCTATCTGAAAATGAAGATGGAAGCTACTTCCTAAGCATGACCGGACGAGACCTGCTAAACCAGTAAGTATTCAAACACCCACATACTGCAATGTAAAATAGCATCCTAGCTCACAACCCTTTGCTAGCAAAAAATAAACAAATGCATGTTTGCATGTGATTTGCAGGAAAGCCATGAATGCAAGGAAAGATGATTTGGATGATGGATTGAAACTCATTTCATTCTTCAAAGACATGAAGGCAATAAATGATGAGTTTTTCTATGACATCCAAGTGGACAAGGACAAGTCAATTAAAAACATTTTCTGGTCCAATGCAAGCTGCCGAGGAGCCTATCAAGACTTTGGCGATTGCGTAACATTCGACACGACTTACAAGACCAACAGATTTCATATGCCCCTGTGAGTGTTTGTTGGAACAAACCATCACTTGCAGTCAATGATATTTGCTGTTGCCCTGACAAGAGACGAAGATGCAAAGTCATTCAAGTGGTTGTTCGATACATTTCTACGGTGCATGAACAACAAGCACCCAACTTGCATTCTAACAGGTGAGTTAAAAAAACTCCTCAAGTTTCATCATCTTTTCAGTCTATGGGTCTGTGTTGGTTGGGTACATTGGTTTTGTCTGAAAATAATGTAAAGAATGTAGTTCAACCACTGTAAGCATAAAAGTCCAACTAGCAGTACAAGAAAGCAAAATTATCTGTCACATGTTTACAAAAAAATTAGTTATGAATGTGAAGTTCAAATACATGAATCATAGAAGTTCAAGGACAAATCTGTAAGATAAATATATGTAGCAATTTATTTACGTGAAGTTCAAGCACTGCTACCACAGAAGTTCAACAACAATGCTTTAAGAAAAATTTTGATTGCGACACTACAAGTTTGTCCTACTACTAACTGTGAAGTTCAAGCACTGTTACCAAAGAAGTTCAGCAACGCTACTGTAAAGAAAAAATACATGTGACATTCTTAGATAACATACTGCCAAGATGTGTAGTTCAAGTACTTGTACAACATAAGTTCACCATCAGTACAAAAAAAGAATCAAGTTTCATTTTTTTAATTCATGCAGACCAATGCCCATCGATGGCGAAAGCTATACCACAATTATTTCCAAACACCGTCCACAAGCTATGTGGTTGGCACATCATGAAGAAGTACAGGGAATACCTCGCATTGCTGTACAAAAATTATAAAACATTCAAAGAGGAGTTCACATCTATATTAAACTGGCGACTGATGCCAACGGAGTTTGAAGATGCCTGGGCTAAAATCGTGCACAAATACAACCTGGAGAACGACCAGATGATGATGCAGCTCTGGAGTGATAGGAAGATGTGGATTTTAGCATATTACAAGAACATTTTCTATGCTAGAATTACTTCCACACAACGAAGCGAGAGCATGAACCACATGCTAAAGAAAGGGTTTGTCAAGGGGACCCAGAACCTACACAAGTTTGCTAGGTGGGTCAATGCTTGCATACAAACTCGGATGCAGAAGGAGAACGGGCAAACAATGACCAGCATGGTATGATGACAAGTACAAAACACCCCATCATGTTCTGTTTTACCTTCAATGTGTGCACTTTGAATTTAAAAAAACGAAACCCATGACTCTGCTTCGACTAATATCTCACTTTTTGACATGTGCAGACCAATCCTATGACAAAAACAACTTACGGCTACGAGCAAGACATGTCTATCAAGTACATGAGAGCCGTGTACACTAAGATGAGGAATAGGATGAGAAAGGCCACGCTATTTCGCGCAAAGTGTACAACAGAGCCCACTAAGTACCTTGTGTACTACCACAACAAGCCTGGCCATGATGATGAAGAAGATTTTCCTGGTCAAAGCATGAATTCCAGGTTGTAGGTGACCCAGAGAAGGAAATATATGAGTGTGAATGCAAGCTTTGGACACACACAGGTGAGCGAAAAAACAAGATCATTAAATAGCTAGACTAGTAGTATCATATCAAAATTTATGAAACTCATTGCTGGCTCACAAACTATGTATTCTGCATTCATCACAAAAATGCAGGCCTGTTCTGACTTCACATCATGAACATACTGGACTACATCAAGCCTGACAAATTTCCAAACAAGTATATCCTCAAATGGTACGCAAAGACTGCAAGATCACAACCAACCTTTGATACAAGGGACTACAACACAACCGCATCGGATGGCAGCTCAAGGCTATCGAAGCAAGACATCTTGCTGCAGCTGAATTTGATGGTTAACAAGAAAGCGATGAGATGTGACCAACAATATGACAGAGCCTACTATGTTCTCAAGAGGCTTGTGGAAGAGCTTGATGCAATACATTCAGCAAATCAACCGGATGCTGACGAAAGGATGGCTGAAGAGGACGCTGAAATTGAAGATGGCCTTCATTATTATGCAGCTGAAATGCTCAACGCCGCTGCTGAAGCCAACCAATGCAAGCATGGTGATGGCCAATCAATGAAGCAGCGACAGCAAGAGACGATGAAATTGTCGTTGTATTCTGAAACAAAGGGTAGGAAGAAAATTACTGCAGCAAAGAAAAGTGACAAGAGAGCTCAAATGAAGGCACCACCTGCAGGAAGAGTCGTCCTGCACGATGAGAACGGAGTGCCACTTGGACACAGGAAATGCAGTGTGTGCAACCAGGTTGCGGGACACAACAAGCTGACCTGCCCAACACTATTGGAAAGAAACAATGCTGAGGACATCAAGCAAACCAAATCTCAAAAATAGCAGCCCAAAGTTATGGAACAAAAGAAGGGACCACACCCAAAGAAAGCAAGCGGCATACTTTGTAGCATATGCAAGGAGTATGAACCACATAATGCAAGAACATGCCCGAAGCGCGCAGATGCTGAAAAGACAAGCAAAATGCCCGAGAAGAAACAGAACGCAAGACCTAGAGCCAACAACAAGAAAGTGGTGGAAGATGAAGAGTAAGACGAAGATGAAGACACCGTCGAAGAAGAGGAAGAGGAAGTGGAATGCGACGATGAAGAGGAAGACGATGATGAAGAGGAAGAGGACGATGAAGAGGAAGAGGTACATGTCAAGCAAAAACCTCTACCACCAAAGCCTAGGAGGAGCGCAAGGCTCATGAACAATTAGAATAGGTCAATTAACACAATGCAAACTTGTCTCATGTCAATGTGTAGAACATTATGTCATCCCCTGGTAACATACACTGTGAAGTTCAAGTAATATTACTGCAGAAGTCCTGGTATGTTATGGCAGGAAGTGATGTGCTGGTGTTGTATTGCATGAAAGAGCAAGCAGTAATAAATTGAAAAACATACATTGTGAAGTTCAAGTAATATTACTGCAGAAGTCCTGGTATGTTCTGACAGGAAGTGATGTGCTAGTGTTGTATTGCATGAAAGAGCAAGCAGTAATAAATCGAAAAACATACACTGTGAAGTTCAAGTAATATTACTATAGAAGTCCTGGTATGTTATGGCAGGAAGTGATGTGCTGGTGTTGTATTGCATGAAAGAGCAAGCAGCAAATAATCATATAGTTTTGAAGTTCATGTCAGCTTACAGAAGAAGTTCTGGTATGTAAAATCGATGTAGGAAAAGAATATGCTTAAAAAATATAGTTTCGCCGCATAAACTAATGTTAGCAAGCCTAAGACAACGCGTTCAAATGTGAAGTTCTGCTTGGATACATGCACAAGTTCATGTACAATGCAACAAAGATAAAGAAACGTATGATTATTACATATCAGGACTTGAAAAAACACAAAAAAAACATATATAGATTCTACACAAAAGCATACATATTGGTTGGGTTGGACATTACCAATACATTACACAACACAAAATATCCTCTCCATCTGAAACCAGCAGCCCAGCCACATCTCAAAGCAGAAGTTCAAGTCTACGATCATATGTTGGGAGCCCAAAAATAAACAACACAAAAAAATCAAGCAGTTCAACCAAAACCGAGGCAGAAGTTGAGGTACATCTGTTGGGGCAAAAACATTCAACACATGGATACTGAAAAATGACGTAGTACATTGAAATTCACAAAGCAAAATCATTCTTCACACCAAATGCATTTGTCCACAATATCATAAGTAATAGTGCTGCACCTATAGATACACAAATCACTAAAAACATTCTCACAACCAAATCTTTACGGAATTGTTCCAATCATTAGAAAACCTAAAAATATGTACAAAATCAAATCTACAATGAAACTAATGCTTCAAATTCACGGCCCAAAGGACTGGATCTCTTTAGGGAGCTCCGAACGCACGACTTCATTCTTCTCGCTAAAAATTAGAGTGTGCATGAACTCAGCCTTCCAGTCATCTGTAGCAGCCTGCAAACAAAGAAAGGTGAAAACAATGGTTTAGTAACGGATATCTAAAACCACAGCAGGAGCGTCTCATCAAAAACACACAAGAATAATCAAAGGATGATGAGACAAGAACAAAGACAGAACATACTTCCACATCACCAAAATCTTCAACAATCTCATCACCATCATACGAAGAGCTGAACTTCACGGCAAAGAAACCACAATCATTACTCTTCTGCTTCGGAACGTCGATGAAAGTCGGCCTCTTTGCAATAGTCACCCAGTTAGGCTGCTTGCTCGCCTTGTATGCAGCATTGCCGTACACCTCCTCGAGCAACCCAACAAATTTATTCATCTGCCGGAAATAACAAAATTAGATGAAGTCAAAAACATGTTAACCAAAATAGTTAAGTTCAGGTACATAAAAAAGCAACACTTGCATAAGATCCACCTAAACAAAATAGCAGAAGTTCAACTTCTAAATGACAGTCAGTTCAAGTAGTATTACCAAAACAGAGACAACAACATATTTTGTCAACACAAGGCATAATAAACTTCGTGTCAAACAAGAGAATGTGAAAGGAGGTCCAGGCTAAGAAACACTCACGATATTTTGGCAGTCCCCATGGAAACTCGTTCGCGACATTTCCATATTAGCGTAAGAAAGTGAATCAAGGATGTCAATGCTCCCACGATATCTATTACCACGTACACACTGTAGTGCGCCATTGTGCCAATTGGCTTGAATAGAATCAAGAAAACCTGCCAAGAATGAAAGGACCGGTGAACACAAACTATAAAAGCATATGTACTGAAGAACCGGCATGAACAAAAACTTCTTGACAAACTCAGCAAAAGGATGCACATGAAATTAAAAAAAGCAAGAGTTATGAAAACCTAACCAGCTTTGCGTTAAGAAGGTCTTCTTCCTTGCGAACAAACATTGGGAGGAGACTAGCAGATTTTTTTGCATCAAATTTTGGAACTGTTGCACCGAAGAAATCATAATCCAGGCAGTACTGTGCATTCACAAAAACACAATTAAAACACCTCCCAAATGCTACTACAACAAAACTAAGGCAAAAAGAAGGAGATAGGGGTGCAAAGAACTAAAACATGTATGAAGTAGGGACTAAGTACAACCCTGTCAGCACTAATGAATATCTCAGAGGTCTCCGGCTTATCCTTCCACAAATTTATGAGATAATCCATTATGTCTCCTTCCATCTGCTGCCCTTCACCGAAAAGCTTATAAAGGACACGTCCTGTGAGGTCAATCACATTCGTAGGGATGGTAAACATGCAGTAGCTTGTCCTGCAGAATACAAAAGGATGGTAAAAAATATTAGAAGTCCAGATACAACAACAAACAGAAGTTCAGACACTATAACTGAAAAGGCAAGAGGAGACATAAAAC
This sequence comes from Triticum monococcum, assembly GCA_034509565.1. Classification (NCBI taxonomy): domain Eukaryota; kingdom Viridiplantae; phylum Streptophyta; class Magnoliopsida; order Poales; family Poaceae; genus Triticum; species Triticum monococcum. The sequence goes on along the minus strand of CM067845.1, from coordinate 394,292,507 downwards.
AGAAGTTCAGATACTACAACAACGGCAGTTCAGACAATACAACAATAGAAGTCCAGACACTACAACTCCAAGGCAAGGGAGCGACAGATGAGGGTAACTCACTCAGAATACTTCTCCAGACCGTCTTTACTCAACACATATTGTTTCAACTTCCGGGTCTCGGATAGATGAGGGTAACTGTATTTTTTCAGGGGAGCGACAGGAGAACGCCACTTCAAAGGCAATCTTGATGCTCTCTTGGAGGAAGTTATGTTCCCAGACTCAACTGCCGGTTTCCTCCTGGTGATCACAACATTCTTCCACCTCTACCAGCAACAGTACCAGCAGCACATTTAGCATTCTTCGGGTAAGCAATCTTCTCAAAATCATCATCGGACGAAATCACTTCTGCTTCGGCTACTTCGACTGCATCAGCCTTCCTGTAGCAAGGGGTTTTTGGAGTACCACGAATACCACCAGCCTGCTTCCCCAACTTGGAAGGAATATGGGTCCGAGGTCTATCATCTCCTCTCGGAGCTGTACTCATCAGTTCCTCCCTAGGCTAGTACTCCTGTGACCCAAGGAATGAGTAGTGGTAATCGGTTAGCTCCAACGGTTCCACTGTCAAAGAAAAAAGGAAGAGAAAACATCACAATTAAATACAATTGAAGTTCAGGAACATCACAATGTGCAGTCCAACTAATAAAGATGACATGGTTACTACTCAAGCTGACCTAAAAAAATTAGTTGCAGTAAAAAACTAAATGAAGTTCACGCACAACCAGAGGCACAGTTCAAGATGAACCGATGAACTGTAAATCATTCAACTACAGCTAACAAAACCATAGAAAGGCATCATCTCTGAAGTTCAATTAGAAAAGAAAATGATCATGTCCATTTAAGAAAAACAAAACACACAAGCAAAAATTAAAAAGGATAGAAATGAAGTTCATGTACAAAGAAAATGCTCCTCTCCTTCCGAAACCATAAGTCCAAGTTTCAGAGAAAAATATGAAGTTCAGGTAGAATAAAAGATGAAGTGCAGGTAAGCAGTACACGTTCCAAAATACTTACATGTGTAGTAGCCAAACAGAGCTTGGAAGTCTGTCTCAAACAGGTTAGAAGAAGCGATTGAGTATAGCCACGTCTTCCTGATATCCCCGATATTCTCATGGGAATAATTTGCAAGAACCCCGTCATGATACGAATTAACATTCGTAAGCATGAAGAATCCGCAGTCGATACTGCCATCAAATGAAGTAAAAGAAATAGTGTTAGGACAGAAAAAGAAAGCCAACGAATTAAACACGTCGCAGCTTAATTACAACTACAGTTAAACAGATGTGATAAAGAGAAAAAGTCGAACTAATACTTGTTTTGCTGCTGGGGGACATCAATCCAATCCAGAGGGAAATTGTCGATGCTAAGAGGACTGAAGGGTGTCTCCCTGTCGTTGCTGGCATCCTTCCAAAGCCTCTTGATGTTGTCGGTCATCTGCCGAAATAGGCGTATCGCACATTCATCTTTTGGTCCGTAGTAGGAATCGAGAAGCTGGAACCTTGAATTCTTTAGGTCAAGGAATACCGACACCCAATGACCGACACCACCCATGGAAGCAGGAAGCTCAGGCGGGTCAAAAGTAGGGAAAACAACCTGAAGCATCATAAAACACACGAATCATTAAAAATGAGAATTAATATCAGAATGGTACAGAAGAAAATAAAACAAATATTAACAAAGTGGATCGCACTGCAAAACTAATATAGAGGCAAAGAACAAGATATTGCATACCGAATCATGTGCATCCATGCTATCTGGACCACTCGCCATGAAGTACTTCCTCACACGGGAATCAAATTGACCTCTGAAAATCTTGTCCTAAAATAATGCAGGCAACACCAACAGATGAAAAAATACAAAAATGAGACGAACAAGTTTTAACTAAAATGGTAAGGAACAAAATAGAAAAGAAATCAATGTATGGTTGACTTACACAAACCCAATACGGCAGGATGAGTTTATCCGATCCCTGGTACTTCGCACGTAGACAGTAGAGTGCACACTCAGCCACATTAGATGTAAGCATTCCGTGAGGACCAAAAGATATTGCGATTTCTTGAACATAAGCTTCACACTCCTTGTTTCGGAACATAATCATTTCTCTAAAACAAGTGAATAGAAAGTAAAACAAGTTCAGCAGCATGAACTCAGGAAGTTCATAACACATGTTAGCACGGAAGTTCAGCTATATCGCAACAGGCAGTACAGTGCAAAAAGAGGCCAGAAGTTCAGCACCAGAGAAGCAAAACAAAGAAGTTCGGGTACATAGAGTTGGGAAGTTCAGGTAAGAAACCACAGGCAGTTCACAGTGGGTACATGGATGATGTAAATATTGAGCAGGCACAGAAGTTCATCTATATCACAACAGGCAGTACAGTGCAAAAAGAGGCCAGAAGGTCAGCACCAGAGAAGCAAAAAAAAGAAGTTCAGGTACATAGAGTTGGGAAGTTCAGGTAAGAAACCACATGCAGTTCACAGGATGTACATGGATGATGTAAATATTGAGCAGGCACAGAAGTTCAGCTATATCACAACAAGCAGTGCAGTACAAAAGAGGCCAGAAGTTCAGCACCAAAGAAGCAAAAAAACAAGAAGTTCAGGTACATAGAGTTGGGAAGTTCAGGTAAGAAACCACAGGCAGTTCACAAGGGGTACATGGATGATGTAAATATTGAGTAGCTGCACTCACCTCTTGGAACAATCATTCCTAAGCCTAGTTACACTGTAATAAAAGTCATCAACCTTCTTCCGGACGACAGCAAGGTCGCTATCTGCTCACCAAAAAGAAAATAGCAATTAACAGCAACACTCAAAGCACATAGATTCACGATAGCTTCAATTAAGACCAACATTCAAGCACAACCATTCAAAACATAAGCACATCTCAGCTACTACATCATCAGAAAAGATAAAACCACATCATCATAGACATCACAACCCTTGCATTACAAACCTCCACCCACATAGAAAACAGGTTCACTTAACATTCTTTACAACCCACACGACAAACAACAAAACTAGAAGTTCAACTTAGACCACACAGGCAGTTCACAGGGGATATCATGGACTAAACCAAACAACGAAGAGGGAAGGGGATGGGGAAAGAAGAGAGAAGCATGCTCCTATCTTCATGGATCCTTGCCTAGACCAGTGGCAGCACTGGAATGATCAACCTCCTCTCCATAGCTACCGCTTTCGATATCTTCATCATCGTCTCCAGTAGACGTTGCAGCATCGTCGGGAAGGACACCAGCAGCAGCTGGAGCAGCTGGAGAATCTAAAACAAGAAAAACATTTGGTTGTGCATGTACAGCATCAACATCAACTGATGGCTCTACTGCAAGAGACTTCTGCGGGCTTGCAGCAGCACTACCACCAGTTTGTACAGCAGACTCAACATGATCTTTCTCCAAAATGGTGTCTCCATTGGTCTTGCCCTGCTCAGCATCAGAAACCTCTGCGCCAATGGATGAAAAAGGTTCAGTCAGGACCACCCCGTCGGAGCAGCCGGTGCCTGAGACGGACATGTCTGCAACCTTCTCTGGAGCAACACTAACATCATCATTCTGCTGCTGCAAAAAAGAAACAAAAAGTCATTACAAAGGGATGACTGAACCTCATGCACAGGGGTAGCAAGTCCGTCTTAGGGGCAAACAAGACAAATGGACAAGAAAAAATGGTACCTTATTTTCACTGCCATGAACCTCATCAAGTATTACGCCACTAGCGGGAGCAGGTTCATGCACATGGGTAGCCTCATGCACAAGAGCAGCTTCATGCGCAGGTAAAACATCCTCCTCAACCCTAGCATCATCATCAACAGCCTACAAAAAGAAATCATGTAGAAAACAAAATACCTAATCAGCAGAAGTTAAGATTGCATAATCAGTGAAGGTCAGCTATCACAACTGACATATAATGGAAGTCCAAATACAGAAAACATAGCAGGTCAGATATCAAACTACTCTAAGATACAAAAGGGAACAAAAAAGGGCCAGTCATGGAAGTTCAGGTGTTGTAGCAGTTGAAGTTCAGGTTCTATAAGCAGAGAAGGTCACATAGGAACACTAGTGCTAAAAAGAAACGGTTTACGACACATGAAATCAATAACGGTCGCCTATGACTACAACAGTAATATCTGAAAGCTAACATTAAACATTACTGCAAAGAAATATCAAAAGCCAACATAAACAAACTTCTTTGGTACGCTCCACATGGCCTCCTTCACAACCCGAACAAATAGAATCCTGCCTCTGAATCTGTCTCACAACAACACTTGCCTCATCTTCAAAAGGCTTGCAACGAGCATCCTGCATTTCCTTGAACAGCCCAACGCTAGTCCGGAGGTGGGAAGTGCTCTGACGAAGCTCTTCAAGAAATTTAGCTTCAATAGATAAGACCCCCTTCGATGACTCAGCATCAAATATGTGTCCGGGAGGAAGAATCCCATCAATGCGAATAAGACGCTCAGCAGTTGAAGGAACATGAGCCAACTCCCCACAAACAGTTTCAAGAAGACTGTCAATCCTAACCAGAGAAACATTGGCAGCTTCAAACAAATTCTTGGAAGAAACGCCACCTACAACACTCACACAAGCAGAAGAACCTCCTAGATCTACGGGGGGGCACCAGTATTAACATCCCGGGAGAATTCAAATCTTGGGGAAGTTCCACTCCCTAGGCTGGCAGAACGAGGCATAGTTAGAACAGGACGTTCAATAACCCTAAAGAACACAACCTCAACCTGTGTCTTCCACTGCATACAAAAACAAAAGTCAACGCGTCAGAAAACAAATGAAGGAACATGGGGACAAAAAATATACAAGACAATACCAGAAGTTCAAGTTAAACTACACAGGAAAGAATAATTCATAGAAACACTCACAGGCAGTCTCCCAAACACCCAGTTGGCTGGGTCATCATCACCCTTCGTGACCAAATCAGCCGCAGCAAGCTCAAGAAGCTTGGCCTGATCCATGAAATTGATGCGAGGGGTCCTCAAGTCAATATTAGGCGTCTTGCCAATGATAAGGCAGTCCAGATACATAAGCAGCGGCGTGATGGCACAGCCTGTGACAGCTTTTCCTCTACTAGTACCTTGCTGATACCTAACAACAGCACTCCGAATATTGTCAACAACCAACTGGCAGTACTCCATGTCTGCCATGTCCTCAAACACAAGGTTCTCGGCCATTGCTGCCTCCCTGGACACTCGTGCAGACGTTGTAGGGATAACCACCTTCATGAAAACAATAAGGTAAAACACCTGCAGCGCAAGATCATCCTTCGTCTCATCCTTCACAAGTTCACTGAGGATATTCCGCAAATCCTTTGTCTTGATGTCCTCACTCCTAGCATACCCAAGCTTGCCCTTCAACCTCATAACAGCATCACCGAAACCATCATTCGAGGGCCTAGGGGGGTACGATTACCTTGAGGGAACCCAAAGAGATGGTGAATAGCATCAGTTGTAATACGTATAACCTTTTTCGCCACACCCATGTCCAAAATCATGGTTGAAGGGTCAATCCTCATATAGATGTTTCCCATCAAAGGACGAGAAATGTTGGAATCAACCTTCAAGTCAAAACACAACCAAAACCAGCCTTGATAACCCTCACCTTGTGCCTATCTTGTAGCATTTTTGCACACGTCTTGACATCTCCTAGTGAGCAGCGAACCGTCTTGTTAAAATGTTTCGCCTCACCTCCTCCTTCGCCACCTTCTTCGGGTGCTTTGCCTCCTCTCTTCCTCCTCTAAGGCCGCTGCACAAGTTGATACTGAAAAAAATACATTGACAAGGAAAAAAGGCAGAACAATGAGACACACAAGCTTCACCAAAAATTCCACTAATGCCTACATACGCACCACATCTCAGCAGTCCAACTATGACAGAAATTAACATGCTTTCAAAAATGTTGGAAATTTACAAAAGCAGAAGTTCAACCATGTATACCACGACAGAAATCAAACATGTATCTCAGAAGTCCAACTATGTCTACATAGGCAGTACAACCATGTATGACCAGAAGTTAACATGCTTTCAAAAATGTTGGAAATTTACAAAAGCAGAAGTTCAACCATGTATACCAAGGCAGTAATCAAACATGTATCTCAGAAGTCCAACTATGTCTACATAGGCAGTACAACCATGTATGAACACTAGTCAACATGCTTTCAAAAATGTTGGAAATTTAAAAAGTAGAAGTTCAACCATATACACTAAGGCAGTAATCAAACATGTATACAAAACAAGTTGAGCTAATTTCTTCATGTATATACCCAGAAGTCCAACTATGTACACAAAGGTAGTAATACCATAAAAGCAAAGCACGTCGGCTAATTTATTCGTCTATATTGAGATGGAGCAGAAGGTCAGCTATGTACGCCAAGGCAGTGCTAAAAACAATAAAACTACAGCAACAACGACAAATGCTCTAAAAAACAGTAAACATGAGACATTCATACCTGATTAGCGGCAGCATCATCATCGACGTCGTCCTCGTCATCAGCATTGAAATCAGCATCATCCTTGTCCTCTGGATTAACACGAGAACGCTTCTTCACACCCTGGTTGACCTTTGCAGGTGGAACCTTGCGCTTCACGCTGCATTTCTTCCCCTTACCAGATGCACCAACACCAAGCGGACAAGGTGTATGCGCGGCAGTGGAAAGCACACGAGGACTACGGCATGGCGTACCACCAAGGCCTAACCCTTCATCTTCAACAACTTCTACAGGCCTTGAAACACGTGGGCTCCTCCGAGGAGTAAGTTCACCAACTACTAGCTTCCTCGCAGTAGTCTTCTTGATTTTCTTCTTAACAGGGACAACCGTGCCATCACTACCACACGGCACATCTTCCTCAATAGTGAGCTCAGCCGCATGAACAGATCCAGGAACATCAGAACCTTTCTCAAGGCAGGCCACCCTCTTCTTGTCAAAATTTTCTTGCTTCTTCCTCTTACGTTGGTCCTCCAGGAGAAGCTGAAAAGGCACATCCTCGGGTTGCGTGACAGGTTCAGTGCCATCAACAGACTGCGACTGCGCCTCTGACATCTGAAGAGAGCACAAAGGATCCGGAACGGAATCACAAACTTTGACTGACGGAGCCACCTCCTTAGCAGTAGCAGGGGTTTCTGATAAACCCAACTCAGATAAAACATCGTTCATGGTGTTCACAGCTTCCTCCTCTGTGGACACATCTGCAAAGAACACAAAAAATCGAAGCAAAAAATAATAAAAGTCAGCAACAAAAACAAAAACAAACGACAAGAACAAGCTAAAAAAACATGGCTCAAAACTTTAAAATGAAAAGAAAAAGGGTTTCGCATACTAGGTGAAGCAAGAGCTGCAGAAGCAAGATCCTCAAGGCTCGAAGCAACCTCGGCAATCACAGTTAAAGGGATAATGGGTGATTTAGCCGCATCAGATATTGGAGCATCAGTATTAACCTCTGAAGCTCCATCTTGATCGCAGGCATTTTTTCAGAACTATTCAACTCATCACCAACTACAAAAAATGCAAGTAGAAAAGGCAGCTGAGTTCTAATCCGCAATCCTACACCAATGGGACTTCTACTTTTACAACAATGTCCAATACCCAGAAGTTCAACAATACCTAACAAAGCAGTAAACACAAAAAACAAACTAAAAATCTACAAACTAAATATAAAACCAATCTACAATAGAGGGGCTACTACATATATCATGAATGTCCAGAAGTTCAACGATACATAACAAAGCAGTAAAATAAAATGTGCATAACAGAAGTTCAACCAAATTTCATTACAATCAAACAATAATTAAAACAAGAAGTTCAACTATGTGACCCAAGCAAGTAGCACATAAAAAAGATGTAGCATGACCACAAACAGTATTTCACAGGCAAACTAAATATCAATGCCATCAACATGATAACAAAAAAAACAAAGATATAAACTACAAAAATGAAACATCTAGGAAGTCCAACAAAACTTGGTGACAAAGTTTCACCTGCAAAATCATCAACTACAAAGTAAGCAAACACTCTACTAACTCAAACTAATGGTAAAAAGCATACACATAACCATTACTAGAAGTTCACACTATTAAGAATGGCAGTCCAACATGAATACTAAGTGAAGATATGGGAAGACATATATGAGAATAATGCTATTTAAAATACAAGATACAACTACATTAAGATACCTGGAGAAGGTTTTGAAGCCATGTCAACACAACCGCCCTGATGAATGCAACTCCAAACACTAGAACAACCTGCTAGAAACAGGGGATTGATTGCATATAGTGAGCAAGTACAAAATCATACAACAAAATACAAAAAGAAACTGAATCAAACCCTAGGATGAAACAACCAGAACATACCAACAAAGGATGAACATTAGCACATCTAGGCAAGCACAACAAAAAATGTATCCATAAACTAAATACAATGTCACAGACATAATCTAGACTTCGAAATCCATAGCAGTAATGCAATTAAATACATCAGAGCCAGCATCAACCATCCATGACACCACACCCTCTCTTGCATTCATCTGACAGCTAAAATCAACAAAGGGGAAATGAAATCCACACAAGTATGAAGGGACAAATAGCACACACAAGCATCTCACAAACAAATCTGACCACAGGGAATTGAAATCCAACCACCACACGCACAAGAACCCTACCTAATCTACCATCAGAAGATGGGGGAGGGAGGAGGACGTGAGAGCACATAGAAGAAACAGGCAGGCCTCCACAGATCTGGCAAAACTAGAAGCAAGCATTAGGAGGAGGGGGGCAGCACTTGTACCTATCCAGACGACTCCCGCACGCATGAATCCGCGTCGGTTCTTCCACTCCCCACGACGCCACACGCACCTTGCAACCGCGTAGGCAGTTGCCGCCCTCGCTTCAGAGCAGAAGAAAGCGGGATGGGAGAGAGAGTGCAGGGCGTGGGGGAGATAAAGGAGCGGGGGCGTGCGTCGGTTACTCCAGCAAGAGGGCAGGGGACAGGGACGGAGAAATCGAGGGGAGTTGGAGGAGAGGAAGGCAGCGGAGCGACGGAGAGGGGGGAGAGAGCGAGCGACAAGGGGAGAGGAGTTTTCTGACAGGTGGTCGCGAGGCAGATGCTCACTTAATGCCTCTTTGTCGTGGGACTTGCAGTGCCACTGAATTTACAATTTTACCCCCCAATAGCTAAAATAGTAAATACATGTGTAGATAAATAAATGCACCATTTGAATGCATCTATTATAATGAGATAAGATCACAAAACAGCACAACTAATATCCTCAAACCCAAAAATAGATGGCAAATACAGTACTAAAGGAAGAAACATACATACATAAATATGCCCCTAAAAACAAGAGAAAAGAAATTCAAAAAATAAAGAACAGAAGTTCAAGTACCCTAATAAAAGAAGTAAAGGAATAAGAATAAATAAACCATAAAGAAACAAAAAGAAAAAGTTCAACTACAAAAACAGATGAAATTCACCCTAAACCCTAAAAACCCTAAGATAGATAGTGGGGTCATGGATGTGACGGACTCGCCTTCGCATGCGACGACGCGGCACGCCGCGTCGTCGCCTGCTCCGGCTCGTTCCTCTCTCAGCCTCGCAGGGGGAGGGGAGGGGGTCCTGACCCCCCTCCCCCCTGCTCGGCCTCGCGCTACCGCATTGCTGCGCGCTAGGATTTGACAGGACGCAATGCGGTTATTATGTTTCCACCCCCACCGCACGCACCCTAAACCCTAAAAACCCTAAGATAGATAGTGGGCTCACAGATGTGACGGACTCGCCTCCGCATGCGACGACGCGACATGCCGCGTCGTCGCCTGCTTCGGCTCGTTCCTGTCTCGGCCTCGCCGGGGGAGGGGAGGGGGTCCCTCCCCCCTCCCCCCTGCTCGGCCTCGCGCTACCGCATTGCTGCGCGCTAGGATTTGACAGGATGCAATGCGGTTATTCTGTTTCCACCCCCACGGCAGGCACCCTAAACCCTAAAAACCCTAAGATAGATAGTGGGGTCACGGATGTGACGGACTTGCCTCCGCACCGTGTCGTCGCCTGCTCTGGCTCATTCCTGTCTCGGCCTCGCAGGGCGAGGGGAGGGGGGGTCCCTCCCTCCTCCCCCCTGCTCGGCCTCGCGCTACCGCATTACTGCGCGCTAGGATTTGAGAGGACGCAATGCAGTTATTCTATTTCCACCCCCACCGCATGCACCCTAAACCCTAAAAACCCTAAGATAGATAGTGGGGTCACGGATGTGATGGACTCGCCTCCGCATGCGACGACACGTCACGCCGCGTCGTCGCCTGCTCCGGCTCGTTCCTGTCTCGGCCTTACCGGGGGAGGGGAGGGGGATCCCGACCCCCCTCCCCCCCTGCTCGGCCTCGCGCTACCGCATTGCTGCGCGCTAGGATTTGAGAATTAAAAATTACAAAGAAAACCAAACAAACAAAATATAGAGCATCATGCACCTTCGCCTTCCAATGTGGAGTGCAAATCTCCAAAACCAGAAGTTCAACCATTAATAAAAAAGAAGTCCAGATCCTACTGAAGATAGTGCTTGTGATCCAGCTCCACACTTACACACTAGTTACAACAAATTGTAGAAGAAATCTACTAAGGGTTTTTTATTTCTGGAATGTAATCTGTCCTGGAATATCAATGTCAAAAAGATGAACCTGCATTCAAGAAAAATTTTGCTGTGACATAAAAAACCAAGAAAGAAGCACCTGAGGAATAATAATGTTTACTGTCGAAGAAACAAAATGCGCAAGGCATAAGTTAACTAATAAAATGTTTGTAAATAAAGGTAAGTTCAAGTTGTAAAAACACAGAAGTTCGGCGTTTGGAAAAAACATCAAATGAACATGTAGATAAGACAAATTACACAGAAGCAAAAATCTTGTAAGTTCACATTAAACACAAACTGAAGTTCTACCACTATTTGAAGTATGCAAACGTGCTACAAAAAAATAAGTAAGGTGTGCATGCGTATTTGGGAATAATCCCATAGTTGCCACGGAACAAACTAAAACCCAAATTAGAAAATTGAAAATTACAAAAAAACAAAAATTAGAGCACGATGTTGCACCACCTTGCAATGAGGAAATCAGGAAGTTCAATCACTGATAGCATAGAAGTACAATTACTACCACAGAATGTGGATAATCCAAAAAACTAGCCCCGAAGACAGAATAAATATAAAAAGGATGATTTGTGTATCTATGGACCACCTCCACTTTTACGTATATGAGTACTCTAAAAAAACATACAGAAATTTTTTATAACAACACCAACGGAACAGATCATATTGCAGCATCAACCAAAAAACATGCATTAAAACGAGGGAAGTTCAACCACAAAAGGTGCAGAAGTCCAACTCTGTAACACAGACAGTAGAATCACTGAAAAAACGCATTATCGAATTTGCTTTTCAGATTTAATCACTTGGGTGACTACACCTTCTCAGGCCACGACCTCGAACGATATCATATTGGGCCCTGCACATCAAAACGACAAATCAAACTAAGCTGTCTCATTGAAGAACCGAAAACCAGCACGGGCGGACACGAGATCCAATCGCCCGATTTCAGCGGTGTATTCGCTTTCCCGATGGAATTAACAACGCATGAACGGTCCAATCTCACTACTTCAATCAAATCCGCCCTCTATACTCAAATAAAAATAACAAATCTACAGAAGCGGTGGAACCACTCCCGCGGACGAAGAACACAGAGCCTCAAATCAAATCTGTTGAAATTAACGACAAATTGCCCACGAAACTCGTACTTAAACCAAATTACCATCATGTTTGAGGTTCCAGAACATCCACTGAATGCATTAAACTTATAAACAGACACGAGTTCATCCGCCCCGCCAAAATGCAAAATTACGAATCAAAACGAGCATTTAGATGCAGGTATGAGTATCTGGATTACAGTCACATCCCACACAACACTACCGACCGGAATAACTCGCAGGGAAGCCATGGCTGCGAAGATAGCCCAAAGTTCAGGTTTGTACAGAGGGAAGTTCAGGCGCGTTACTCAGGAAGTTCAGGTTGTGATCAGAATATTATTCTGATCCTGTGATCAGAATAGTGTTTATGTATACACACACACACACACACACAATTTCTCCTAATTGGTGCCTTCGGAGCCAATGGCATTAGCCTAATTGCTGCCTTCGGAGCACGATAACAATTGGAAGTGGTTCATGGGGGCGGTAGCGGGTAATAGTATTCTCCTTTGGGATCTATGACCTGGTCGAGCAAAAATCCCGATATTTCCTCTTGAATTGCTTCTATGCGGTCCTCTGTTAGGAGCTTCTGCCGCACCTCTTTGAACTGTTAAGAAGGAGATCAATATGCATGTGTATTAGTTGTGTGACTAGATATCAATAATGGTGTAAAAATTGTGAATAGTGTTCTGACAAACGTACCCACTCCTATTTTTGGGATTTGCTCCTTTCGGACGCCATCATGTGAATGTTCTCGCAAATGTAGTATGCACACAGATTATTCCCCGGCGCCTACTTCAGGGCCTTTATGAGAATGGAATTTGATCAGATAATAATTAATCAAGCATGATAATTAAAGAGATGGCAGCTAGCTAGTACTACTTAATTACTTACCTGGGGTCGATACCATTTCAGATCTTGTTTCCATGGGCCTGGAGTGGCCCTGATGAACTTTACCCAAGCCCTGCCCGCCGATAAAGAAAATGAATAAATGGGTTATTAAATAGTTGTTATCAGGAAATGACGAACTAATTAAATAGGCCGAGATATAGTTAATAATGATTGAAATTACCTGTTGACTATCCCCTTCACGATGGTGTAGTCACTTGCTTTCTTAAGTAGTGAGTCTAGTACTTCAACTGTTCCTTCATCAACTTTAATGATTAACAAGATCCAGTGAAATCTGCATGCACACACGTTTGCATGTCTTAATTAAGCGGACATATGTAAGCAAAAACATGTAGCTAGCTAGTAGGCAAAAACAGAATTTGTAGTACAAGACAGTGTGACTCACTCGAAGTTGTAAGGAAGTAGTATATCTTCATTGTATTTGAGGCACTTGAAGAACTCTAGCATGTTTTCCTCTACACTTTTTTCGTAATATGGATCTATTTTCCATGTGTATTCATTAATGGTATTTGGGTCAACAAACCCAATGCCATAGCGTCCACCTTTTTTCATTTCATAAATCTTCATCCTGCATAATACCACAGAAAAGAATATAGTGAGGATAATTACAGGTAATGATTGATCAAAATTATCACTACAGCTAGCTTGAGACTTAAATTACAGAAAGAAATCACTTACAGACAATAGCAACTGACGATAGATTTGTCGAGTGTGTCTTGATTGTATAACTGAAATAGTTCTGAATAGTCAACGGCTAGAGCTTTCTCATGGTAGTAATGCTCCTCCTTGACATTCACCATGAGGGACTCTCGATTGGAAATCTTGGTAATGTCCATGTACCATCGATGCAATTCATACATTCTCGTTCGGAGGTTCTTGACCTTGTCTGGCTCGACCAAAGGTTGGCCCCGGACATATTTCTGTTTTATTTCCTCCTCTCTAGTCGGAGACATGGGCTGGATATCGAGGAGTTGTCCAATAGTGATCCCGATCGTTTCAGCCTGCGCAATATGCTCCTCGGTTATTACCACATCCCCCACCCCGGGAATGTTAACGGTTTGCCCACAATAATATTGGGCGCGCCTACTCTCATGTGTTGTTGGCACAACAAGCGGGGGGATTGATTGTGCCGCCTGTTCTCCCAGCTGGGGAATGGTTTTACCGCTCCTTTTGCCAGCTGATTTGCTCGAGCTCGAGCTCACCTCTTTCTGTAGAGTGCTCGATTTAACTTCTTGATGTGGCGCTCATAGTCTGTGTCAACAGGCTTGGGAGCTGGTGCTCCAGCCATACGAATGAAGTGGTCAATCTTTTCCACAGGCACTTTCTCCCTTGGCAGCAATGGTGGTTTCAGTGCAAAATGGGCTTCCACCTCGGCCTTCGATATGGCTACGTTTTCCTCCTTGGACTTGTCGTAAGGCCTCTGCGGAAGAGGCGCGAGGTTTGGACCATATTGAAATCGCTTGCCTCCGCCTGTACCTCTAGTACTACCTCGACTTGTACCGCTACACACCATAGCTGAGGCGGCTCTCTTCTGTGATTGCTGAGGCAGCGAAGACGGCTGATGTGGCTGAGTTGGAGGAGGAGGAGTGGCCTGAAGTTGTGACGGACTTGGAGGAGGAGTGGCCTGACGCTTTGCCTGACTTGGAGGAGGAGGAGTGGCCTAAAGCTGTGCCGGACCTGGAGGAGGAGTGGCCTAACGCGTTGGTGGACTTGGAGGAGCGGGAGTCTGCTTACTCGGTGGCGGACTTCGACGAGGAGTCGGATGACGCGGTGTCGGTGGCCTTCGAAAGATGATGCAATGCTTTCTCCATAGGATGATACGATGGTTGGCCTCTCCCAGTGTGTGCTCATCGTCACCTCCAGGAACGTCAAGCTCTAGCCTCGAATATTGGTCCACCACCTCATCAACCAAGACACGAGCATAGCCCGCTGGAATCGGGTTGCAATGGAAGGTTGCCTCGGGGGGATTTGTAAAAGCAAGGGCGTCTGCCACCTTCATGGATATGTTCTTCATTTTGAAGTGTAGCTCGCAGTTAGTGTTCTCCATGATGTCATCCACTGGGTAGCTATCCAGCAATGCATCGCCCGGGGCGGAACCCACGCTGCTTCTTGGCATGGATGGGACGGTGCTATCCAATGGTGGATTATCCGCTAGCTGCTGAGACCCCCTTTGCTGGCTAAGTGAGTCGATCTGCTCCTGCTGCTGTGGGAATTTGACTGCCAAGTCCGCGTGCGCTGATTCTAGGCCTTGAAGGCATTCATAGTCTAGCTTCCTCTGCTCCTCCTCCATCTTCCTCTTCTTCTGCTCCGCAATCTTCTTTCTCACACGGGTTCTGTAGTCGGCGTTCCAGTCCGAAAACCCCTCATACCACGGCATAGCGCCCATGCCTCGTGTTCTTCCCGGGTGTTCAGGATTTCCCAGGGCACGCGTAAGCTCGTCGTTCTCTCTGTTGGGCTTGAACACCCCCGACCGAGCCTCTCCTATTGCAATAAGTAGCTTATCTTCGGCTCCATCCAGCCATGCCTTCTTTGAAACTTTGCCTGTCTTCAGGTCCAACTCCCCCCATGCGCATAGAACCAAGTCCTGCACCTGGGGGGCCAGCTCAATGTTTTTGGAGTGACACCTGCATCCATCATCTCTTTGTCAGACTTATCCCACTTAGGCATTCCCACCGCATAGCCACCTGGCCCCAACTTATGGAACTTATCCTTTTTTGCGGCATTGGCCTTGTTTATTCTCGACCATTCCTTAGATAATTCTGAATGCTTGAATTTCACGAAATCATCCCAATGAGCACTTTGCTTCTCTAGTTTTCCCTCGAATACTGGAGTCTTCCTTCCTTCCTTCCTTGACGTACTTGGCCCATTCACGAATCTTGTGGTTCTTGAATGCAACCGCCATCTTCCTAAGAGCAGCGTCCTTGACTTTCTCCACATCTGCATCTGTGAAATGATCTGGTAGGGTGAAATGTTCCATGAGCGTTTCCCAAAGCAGAAGTTTTTGTCTATTGTCGACAAAAGTTACTCCCGAACGTGGCTTTGCTGGCTGTAACACCCTCGATGCGGCTATATCTCCCACGTGTCGAAGCACGACTTAGAGGCATAACCGCATTGAAAGCAATGTCACAAGTGAGGTAATCTTCACACAAACCATGTAATACAATAGGTGAAAAGATACATAGTTGGCTTACAATCGCCACTTCACACAAATACATGAATAAAGCATTACAACATCCAAATACAAACAGGGCTCGACTACGGAACCAAAATAAAAGAAGAACCCCAAATGCGACATGGTCCCCGATCAACCCCAACTGGGCTCCACTACTGACCAACTAGAACGAAAACAACACAAAGGACAAGATCTTCATCGAGCTCCTCCTGAGCTTGGTTGCGCCATCTGCATGGACTCATCGGCACCTGCAAGCTGGTTTTGGAAGTATCTATGAGCCACGGGGACTCAGCAATCTCGCACCCTCGCGATCAAGACTATTTAAGCTTATGGGTAAGGTAAAAGTATGAGGTGGAGCTGCAGCAAGCGACTACCATATATGGTGGCTAACATACACAAATGAGAGCGAGAAGAGAAGGCAAAGCACAGTCGATAGAAGTATGATGAAGAAGTGATCCTAAATCAACCTACATCAAGCATTACTCCAACACCGTGTTCACTTCCCGGACTCTGCCGAGAAGAGACCATCACGGTAACACGCGCAGTTGATGTATTTTAATCAAGGTCAACTTCAGGTTTTCTACAACCGGACATTAACAAATTCCCATCTGCCCATAACCATGGGCATGGCTTTCGAAAGTTCAAATCCCTGCAGGGGTGTACCAACTTAGCCCATGACAAGCTCTCACGGTCAACGAAGGAATAGACCTTCTAGCGGGAAGACCTGGTCAGGCTCGGAATCCCGGTTACAAGACATTTCGACAGGTAAACCAAGACCAGCAAGACCGCTCGATGCGCCGACATCCTGATAGGAGCTGCACATATCTCGTTCTCAGGGCAACACCGGATGAGTGCTCCGTACAACTAAAACCAGCCCTCAAGTTTCCCCGAGGTGGCGCTGCAAAGGACTCTAGTTCGGACCAACACTAGCCCAGGGGGGGGGGGGTTAAAATAAAGATGACCCTCGGGATGCGCGACTCCCAAGGGAAAAATGGCTAGGTGGCGAATGGTAAAACCAAGGTTGGGCCTTGCTGGAGGAGTTTTATTCAAAGCGAACTGTCAAGGGGTTCCCATTATAACCCAACCGCGTAAGGAACGCAAAATCCGGGAACATAACACCGATACGACGGAAACTAGGGCGGCAAGAGTGGAACAAAACACCAGGCATAAGGACGAGCCTTCCACCCTTTACCAAGTATATAGATGCATTTATTAGATAAGATATATTGTGATATCCCAACAAGTAAATATGTTCCAACAAGGAACAACATCTCCATGTTCCAACAAGGAACAAACTTCAATCTTCACCTGCAACTAACAACGCTATAAGAGGGGCTGAGCAAAGCGGTAACATAGCCAAACAACGGTTTGCTAGGACAAGGTGGGTTAGAGGCTTGGTTCAACAATATGGGAGGCATGATAAGCAAGTGGTAGGTATCGCAACATAGGCATAGCAAAAGAGCGAGCATCTAGCAAGCAAAGATAGAAGTGATTTCGAGGGTATGATCATCTTGCCTGAAATCCCGCAAGGAAGAAGAATGAGTCCACGAAGAAGACAAACAGACGTAGTCGAACGGGTCCTCATGAACGCGACGTTATTGGAACTAACCCGAAGAAGCAACACCGGAAATAAGCAAACAACATAGTAAACAACCATCACGTCAACATGGCATGATGCACAACCAAGTATGATGCATGTCCGGTTTAATGAAGCATGGCATGGCAAAGTGCACAAAAAAACTACAAATTAAGTGGAGCTCAATATGCAACTCGTTGCATATTGATGGAACACCACATCAATTATTTAGTTCTCTCTCGTTTAGGTACCCAACAATATTAAATGTTGTTAAACATGGCAAGAGATGAGGCATAACAAAACTACACCATCTAAACAATTTAAATGGGGCCGGATATAACAAAGAACGAATCCGGTAAATCCCCATATGCATTTAGCAATTTTGTGCAACAACAATTTTAAACATTTTCGATGTTATTATCATGATGCGAATGACATGAGCAAGTTTTATGCAGAATTTATGAAAATGTTGGCATGTTATAATATATGGGGCATTTTGTCATTGTGGTGGAAAGAAAGGGTGCCATGGTGATGAATCCGAAAATGATGCCATAACAACATATCGGTTCCGGTAGCTCACAGGGATACCGGTGCAAAAGGAAGTGGGAGTGAGTGTATCATGCAAGATGATGGGGTGATCCCGGTTGCCGGGTTCCCACGGGTGGACGGCATGGCAACGAGGAACTCGCAAAGAACAACTCGGACACGGAGCAACACACGGTTCAACTCATACATCGCAAGCATTCGGTCCACGGGCAGTCGTCTTGGGGTTATACCTTTGAAGCATGCGTTTCGGGCGGAACGAGTTCGTAGTGGAAGTAGTCGTTCATGGGTCTTTGAGGGAAGTAGTGGATCACGTTCGTTTTTGGAGAGGAACTTGACAAATCCAAGGTTCCCGAGTGCGACGGTAGTTGTACACGGATCTTCGGCCACAGAAGTAGTCGTACATGTTTTCATAGAGGTTCGGGGTCAACTACCCGGAACTTGACGTCCACGGGTTTTTCGAGGGTTGACGGTATTGGTACTCGGTCGTAGCCGTTCGAGTCATCGGTAGAGGAACTTGACGGATTTGAATCCCTTCGGGGTTGTCGTGGTACTTGGGGTCTTCGAACTTGCCCGTCTTGACGAAACGAAGGGGTACTTGGCGATCGACGGATGTTGTGGTACTTGTCGGCCCGAGTCTTGGCGTTTCCGGGTTTTCTCAACGTAGTGCTAGTACAAAGCGATGGCCTGGAGCGGCACCGATATAGTCAATGCAGCGAGTCTTGGTGATGTCCGATGGGTCTCATTTGTGGCCATGGTAAAGTGACTCCATGAAAAAAACAGAGCCAGATGGATGCGAGGCCATGGCAGTGGCGGGTCAGTGTGCTTGACCGGATCTAAAGCCAGCATGTGCTCGAAGACAGGGGCACTCGGGGCAGCGGCGAGAGCTTGCAGGACGCAGGTGGAGAGGTTGATGGCGACGGGCGGTGCAAGATGGCAGTACGACGGCCTCTGTTGCGGCAGACGACTGCAGGCGAGACAGGGGGCGGCGGAGCTCCATGAGGATGCATGCAGCAGAGGGCGCAGGCGTGATTTGAGCGACGCAGCAAGGTGCCACGGCCACCGGAGGCAGAGGCGATGCGCGATGGCTGGAGGCCGAGGTCGGTGGACGAAGCAGCAGCGGGTAACGGCGGATCATGGGAGGCACCCTTGGTGTGCCTGCGGCATCGAGCACGGGAGGAGGTGATGCGGGTCGTCCTCCTCGCCCTAGACAAGACGAGGCGGGGGAGGTCTTGGCGCGGGGCTCCAGCGACGCAGGGCGCCGCGGCGGGGCTTGGAGTCGGGGTGATGGACGAGGACGGCTTCTCCAACAGCGCTGGGTCGGGCGCTGGAAGGCGCGCGGAGCTGCGGGAGCGAGGGAAAAAGGGAGAGGCCATGGGGATCCAGAGGGAGTGGTTGCAGGTGTGTGTGCGAGGCTGGCAGCAGAAGGGAACGAGAAGGAGGGGATCGGGAGAGAGCGAAGCTCTCCTGTGGCAGCGCGAGGGGAGAAGGTAGGCCTGGAGCTAGGTTAAGGAGGGCACAGGCTGGGCCTTGGAGGCCGGCCCAGTAGAGAAAGGGGTGGCGCCTAGGCGCAAATGGGCCTAGAACTTGGCTGGGCTCTCTCTCTCCCTCTCTTTCTTCTTTAAACGAAAAGAAAATAGAGAGATAGGAAAAAAGAAGGGGGGTTAGGGAAAAAGAGTTTGAGCAGGAGGACAATTTCCTAGACTCATAAAATAAACATGACCAGAGAAAAATAGAAGTGGCAAGATTGCAGGAATTAAATTCAAATTCATTTGAATATAATTCAAATGGTTTTGAATTGGGACTAGGTTCGGTGAGGCCAAAAATGTTCGGGTTTTTGGTGGAGCTCCAGAATATTATCAAAGAATATATGGCAATGTTGGAGACCAAGAATTAAGATAACAACCACATTGGGATATTTTGCAAGTGTGTTTATGGGTGAATCCAAATTATTGGAATATTTAATATAGCTCCCTAATATCGGGAGGATATGTTATAAAGAGAATCACCACGTGAATTCCCTCGGTTTAAATGGACCGAAGATCCATACAATTTATTTAGTTGATTTAAGAAAAGAAATGACATGATGGCATGATGACATGATGCAAAGATGAATGCAACAAACCAACAACTCACACGACGAAAACCCGGAAACTCTGGAAGGCATCTGAAGCTCTGGTCTTGGGGCGTTACAACACTCCACCACTACGAGAGGATCTCGTCCCGAGATCTAGAATGGCACTGGAGGGAAAACAGAAGAGAAAGAGAAGAGGTAAACCTAAGTTGCTTCTTTGACAAATGAGTGAGACCAAAGAACCTTGTGAGGTTGATCAAATTCGAGAAAAGAATACAACGAAGGTGGACAAAGTCGAAAACAGTCCGTTGGAAAAGAGGGACAAAGAATCATTGCAAAAAAAACCTTGAGGTTGAAGGGAAAGATATATATTGAAACCACTCCGGTTAAGACAAGATAGAGAAGGATTAAGAATGATATAATTTGGAGAGCACTCCGACTGTAAACGGAAGGAATTGAACATGAATTTGACAAGATGAGGGGATACTTGATGAAAACAACAATACGCTGCCTCCGGAACTATTGGAAGAATGGCACAAAGGGTAAGAACGATTTCAGGCAGCACTCCGGTTGAAAAGAGATGCAAAGCTTGATACGGCGAAAAGAACTTGAGCAAAGGGGCACAATACTCCGGTTAAATGGATAAACCAAGAAAACAACACGATCCTGACAAAAGAAGAAGATGGGTTGAAGAGAGCAACATCACATGACTCCGGAAGAAAGGAATAGAAGATAGATGATTGAAAGAAAAGAATGGAGAAGAAAATGCAAGTTTCTGCCACAAAAGAGCTTGAGAGGGCAACCTTAGGAGGAGGGTCGAATGGAGTTGTTGGAAAACCAACAACGAAAAGAACAAGGTTGTAGTGGGCTTATGGAGAACATCTCAAAACTATGAGGTGAAATTCTGCCACTAACGGAAACGATATATTGGGTTGATAACAACAAGGAGATGAGAAACTTATTTCACCGGGAGGATAGGTGAATAACTTGGGTCATTTATAAACACCATTAATAGCACTAATCCTTAGGAAAAGCTTTAGGTGAAATATAACCCAAGATAATTCCAATGACGAGATTGATGGATTTAAAATATCTCATTCTTACCAATGTGTGAATCATGAAACATGAACTCAAATTATCAAGAATGACGTAATATCACCTCCAATGGTACGGAAGGAAGAATTGCACTCCGGATTACAAGAAGAAGAATACTTGAGCTCCTTAAAAGAATCTCGATGAAAACTTCGAGAAGGAAATAAATCCTTGATGAACAATCATGTAGAACCTCCATGAAGAACTCCGTTAAACAAAATAATGATCTAACGGAAAGAAAGGGTAGTTGAAAACACAAGGTGAAGCCTTGTAATGATTTAGATGGAGCTTCGCGACGAGATAATGCGGAAAAGCTTGGAACTCCAGAAAAGAAAGATGAACAAATGAAATCAAGAATTTGATGAGCCTCCGGAGTAAGGAATTAATCACTTGGATGAAACAAGAATAAAAATTACATTATGCTTATCCTTCATCAATTAAATTGATGCCAAGCAACGGATTTGGCACACTACTTATTCTCGTAGCAAGTATTAAGAGAGAGATAGCGCCAACTTGGGAAGGTCTTCTTTGAACCACCGGTAGGATTGACAACGAATAAATTGATAAGGAAGAGAAACCTGGAAGAACCACCGTAAGAAATGAAAATGAACGAAGATACTTGAGAGAATTTAGATACAACTGAAACGAAGAGATCACGCGCTGATGAAAGAATATTGAATGATGCTCCGGTGAGATTTGGGCAACGAGAGCTGAAAGCTGAGAATGAACAAGTCTTCTGAAATGATGGGCTCCGGATAATCGAACTGAAAATACCCTTGAATATATCCTAATGGGTGAAAAAAAAGATTCTCACAATCGGAAATAATTATGAGAGGATGGCAACAAGCTAGCACCATGAATCTTAAAGAGAATGGAGCAAGATTAAAGAGAAACTCTTCTTCGGTCTTCAAAAGATGAGAATGACAACGAGAAACACCACCAAGAATTATTGAGGCACCGGAATAAAGAAGAATATAAAAGTTGAATCAACAATGAAATGAATTTGAAAGATCTTGGAGAAAGACATTTAACTAATGATAAATCATACTTACGTCAAACTTCGAAAGGAAATTTTGAGGATAGCTCCGGGAAAATAGGAAGAGTCAGGTAAGATCCTGGGAAAAGACCTGTGGGTTAGGGCCCACTCAAAGAAACACCGTTGAACGATTTGAAGGAGAGATTGCACCGGTTGAATTAAATGGCTTGAATGGGATAACAACCTCGAAATAGGTTGAACAGATCTTGAATGACAAGACGAGCCTTTTGATAAAGCTTTGAGCATGCCGGAACAAATGAATAGTGAGAAGTGAATTGTTATGAGGTACACCGGTATGAGAAGGCGTTGAAATTATGAAAGGGGTAAGATCAACAAAGCTTGACTTGAAACCACCGGAGAAGATAAAAGAAAGAAGAATGATGAACTAGAAGCTCCGTTAGTATCTTCACGAGAATCACCGGATAAGAACATTGAAGGAAAAGAATGGAGAGGCTTCACATCAATAAGATGGATACTCGATTAAGAAATCTGAGTCCTTAAAGAAAAACAAGGGAGGGAGGGCGGGAAAAAACAAAGGAAACTTGGAGATGGATGAAAACAACACCATTGAAAAGAACTACTAACAGATCTTGCTAATATTGGAATGATCGGATCCACTTGAAGAGAAACATGCCGGTGAAAAGGATTGACGAGACAATCTTGATGATCAAGAAGGATCGGTATCCACATCGGAGTATGAGAACACCACTTAGACAAGGGATGGAATCAACATTCGACTTCGAAGCAACTCGAATACCACAACTCAGAACAAAACAAAGGATTGGCTTGCGGAATAAGCCGGAACAAACATATGATAGAGATTTCGTCCGAAGTTTTCGTGGTGGGGACTACACGGGGTCGATCGTACAGCACCATCATGTACAAGGCAGTGCACATGACATACGAAGCGTCCCCGAGTCGGCATAGCCAAGGACTCTTTAAGACACAATGACACCACAGTAAAACCAACCGTGAATAGGCAGAACACTAGACGTCGAACCCCAATTTCATATCATACATCTGTCGGAAAGATATTCTAAGAGCTACTTGAATTCCCACTTAAAAACTCCCGAAATTTTCCGGTTATGCAATCAGGTGTTGGGGATACAGGGGAAGCATAATATCTCACCCAAAGCTAGCAAATCCTACATCCAGCTGTATCCATCCTTCAACACATAACCAAGAAACCTTCGGAAATCATCTACCTCAACCTTCGAAAAGCATCCGTTATACAAGTTATGGCAATACTCCCGAACTCCCACCCCAGTACTGGGTGGCGTCGAGGTTATCTCACCAACGAACTGCATAAAAGAGATTTTCGATGTCAGCAAAACTAAACTCAGGTATTCCAGAACTGCAACAATAAAATTATGATGACAACACCTCAGAGCTCAACTCCCCGGGACACTTCCACAAAACCCCTGACAGGAGGCACCAAGACAATGTTCTTGTCACAAAACCATCAGAACGATTCCAAGATACCCGCGTGATCCTAAATTTTTTTTAGTGAAATTTGAGAAAAGAAGAGTCAAAACTCTACGTCAGGATGCCTTACCAGAGCGATGAGGAGACTGGGAAGTAAAAAGAATTCCTAAACTCTCCGATATATAATTCCTAAATGACTCAAAACATTTTTCTAGACACAACTCGGCTGCTAAAAACGATCAAACAATGGGGGCTCCTAAGGTCGGGGAAGGCTCTGATACCAACTTGTAACGCCCTCGATGCGGCTATATCTCCCATGTGTCGAAGCACGACTTAGAGGCATAACTGCATTGAAAGCAATGTCACAAGTGAGGTAATCTTCACACAACCCATGTAATACAATAGGGGAAAAGATACATAGTTGGCTTACAATCGCCACTTCACACAAATACATGAATAAAGCATTACAACATCCAAATACAAACAGGGCCCGACTACGGAACCAAAATAAAAGAAGAACCCCAAATGCGACACGGTCCCCGATCGACCCCAACTAGGCACCACTACTGATCAACTAGAACGAAAACAACACAAAGGACAAGATCTTCATCGAGCTCCTCCTGAGCTTGGTTGCGTCATCTGCACGGACTCATCTGCACCTGCAAGCTGGTTTTGGAAGTATCTGTGAGCCACGGGGACTCAGCAATCTCGCACCCTCGCGATCAAGACTATTTAAGCTTATGGGTAAGGTAAAAGTATGAGGTGGAGCTGCAGCAAGCGACTAGCATATATGGTGGCTAACATACGCAAATGAGAGTGAGAAGAGAAGGCAAAGCACGGTCGATAAAAGTATGATCAAGAAGTGATCCTAAATCAACCTACGCAAAGCATTACTCCAACACTGTGTTCACTTCCCGGACTCCACCGAGAAGAGACCATCACGGTAACACACGCGGTTGATGTATTTTAATCAAGGTCAACTTCAGGTTTTCTACAACCGGACATTAACAAATTCCCATCTGCCCATAACCGTGGGCATGGCTTTTGAAAGTTCAAATCCCTGCAGGGGTGTCCCAACTTAGCCCATGACAAGCTCTCACGGTCAACGAAGGAATAGACCTTCTAGCGGGAAGACCCGATCAGGCTCGGAATCCCGGTTACAAGACATTTCGACAGGTAAAACAACACCAGCAAGACCGCCCGATGCGCCGACATCCTGATAGGAGCTGCACATATCTCGTTCTCAGGGCAACACCGGATGAGCGCTCCGTACAACTAAAACCAGCCCTCAAGTTTCCCCGAGGTGGCGCCGCAAAGGACTCTAGTTCGGACCAACACTTAGACAAGCACTGGCCCGGGGGGGTTAAAATAAAGATGACCCTCGGGATGCGCGACTCCCAAGGGAAAAAAGGCTAGGTGGCGAATGGTAAAACCAAGGTTGGGCCTTGCTGGAGGAGTTTTATTCAAAGCAAACTGTCAAGGGGTTCCCATTATAACCCAACCGCGTAAGGAACGCAAAATCCGGGAACATAACACCGATATGACAGAAACTAGGGCGGCAAGAGTGGAACAAAACACCAGGCATAAGGCCGAGCCTTCCACCCTTTACCAAGTATATAGATGCATTAATTAGATAAGATATATTGTGATATCCCAACAAGTAAATATGTTCCAACAAGGAACAACATCTCCATGTTCCAACAAGGAACAAACTTCAATCTTCACCTGCAACTAACAACGCTATAAGAGGGGCTGAGCAAAGCGGTAACATAGCCAAACAACGGTTTGCTAGGACAAGGTGGGTTAGAGGCTTGGTTCAACAATATGGGAGGCATGATAAGCAAGTGGTAGGTATCACAGCATAGGCATAACAAAAGAGCGAGCATCTAGCAAGCAAACATAGAAGTGATTTTGAGGGTATGATCATCTTGCCTGAAATTCTGCAAGGAAAAAGAATGAGTCCACGAAGAAGACAAACGGATGTAGTCGAATGGGTCCTCACGAACGCGACGTTATCGGAACTAACCCGAAGAAGCAACACCGGAAAGAAGCAAACAACATAGTAAACAACCATCACATCAACATGGCATGATGCACAACCAAGTATGATGCATGTCCGGTTTAATGAAGCATGGCATGGCAAGTGCACAAACAAAACTAAAAATTAAGTGGAGCTCAATATGCAACTCGTTGCATATTGACGGAACACCACATCAATTATTTAGTTATCTCTCATTTAGGTACCCAACAATATTAAATGTTGTTAAACATGGCAAGAGATGAGGCATAACAAAACTACACCATCTAAACAATTTAAATGGGGCCGGATATAACAAATAACGAATCCGGTAAATCCCCATATGCATTTAGCAATTTGGTGCAACAACAATTTTAAACATTTTCGATGTTATTATCATGATGCGAATGACATGAGCAAGTTTTATGCAGAATTTATGAAAATGTTGGCATGTTATAATATATGGGGCATTTTGTCATCGTGGTGGAAAGAAAGGGTGCCACGGTGATGAATCCGAAAATGATGCCATGACAACATATCGGTTCCGGCAGCTCACAGGGATACCGGTGCAAAAGGAAGTGGGAGTGAGTGTGTCATGCAAGATGATGGGGTGATCCCGGTTGCCGGGTTCCCACGGGTGGACGGCATGGCAACGAGGAACTCACAAAGAACAACTCAGACACGGAGCAACACACGGTTCAACTCATACATCGCAAGCATTCGGTCCACGGCCGGTCGTCTCGGGGTTATACCTTCGAAGCATGCAATTCGGGCGGAACGAGTTCGTAGTGGAAGTAGTCGTTCATGGGTCTTCGAGGAAAGTAGTGGATCACGTTCGTTTTCAGAGAGGAACTTGACGAATCCAAGGTTCCCGAGTGCGATGGTAGTTGTACACGGATCTTCGGCCACAGAAGTAGTCGTACATGTTTTCGTAGAGGTTCGGGGTCAACGACACGGAACTTGACGTCCACGG
This sequence comes from Triticum monococcum, assembly GCA_034509565.1. Taxonomy (NCBI): domain Eukaryota; kingdom Viridiplantae; phylum Streptophyta; class Magnoliopsida; order Poales; family Poaceae; genus Triticum; species Triticum monococcum. The sequence continues at coordinate 394,265,918 of CM067845.1, read as the reverse complement.
GTTTTTCGAGGGTCGACGGTATTGGTACTCGGTCGGAGCCGTTCGAGTCATCGGTAGAGGAACTTGATGGATTTGAATCCCTTCGGGGTTGTCGTGGTACTTGGGGTCTCCGAACTTGCCGGTCTCGACGAAACGAAGGGGTACTTGGCGATCGACGGACGTTGTGGTACTTGTCGGCCCGAGTCTTGGCGTATCCGGGTTTTCTCAATGTAGCGCTAGTACAAAGCGATGGCCTGGAGCGGCACCGATATAGTCAATGCAGCGAGTCTTGGTGCTGTCCGATGGGTCTCGTTTGTGGCCATGGTACAGTGACTCCATGAAAAAAAACAGAGCCAGATGGATGCGAGGCCATGGCAGCGGCGGGTCAGTGCGCTTGACCGGCTCTGAAGCCAGCATGTGCTCGAGGACAGGGGCACTCGAGGCAGCGGCGAGAGCTTGCAGGACGCAGGTGGAGAGGTTGATGGCGACGGGCGGTGCAAGATGGCAGTACGACAACCTCTGTTGCGGCAGACGGCTGCAGGCGAGACAGGGGGCGGCGGAGCTCCATGGGGATGCATGCAGTAGAGGGTGCAGGCATGATTTGAGCGACGCAGCAAGGTGCCACGGCCACCGGAGGCAGAGGCGATGCGCGATGGCTGGAGGCCGAGGTCGATGGACGAAGCAGCAGCGGGCAACGGCAGATCATGGGAGGCACCCTTGGTGCGCCTGCGGCATCGAGCACGGGAGGAGGTGATGCGGGTCGTCCTCCTCGCCCTAGACAAGACGAGGCAGGGGAGGTCTTGGCGCAGGGCTCCGGCGACGCAGGGCGTCACGGCGGGGCTTGGAGTCGGGGCGACGGACGAGGACGGCTTCTCCAACAGCGCTGGGTCGGGCGCTGGAAGGCGCGCGGAGCTGCGGGAGCGAGGGAAAAAGGGAGAGGCCATGGGGATCGAGAGGGAGTGGTTGCAGGTGTGTGTGCGAGGCTGGCGGCGGAAGGGAACGAGAAGGAGGGGATTGGGAGACAGCAAAGCTCTCCTGTGGCAGCGCGAGGGGAGAAGGTAGGCCTAGAGCTAGGTTAAGGAGGGCACAGGCTGGGCCTTGGAGGCCGGCCCAGTAGAGAAAGGGCTGCGCCTAGGCGCAAATGGGCCTAGAACTTGGTTGGGCTCTCTCTCTCCCTCTCTTTCTTCTTTAAACGAAAAGAAAATAGAGAGATAGGAAAAAAGAAGGGGGGTTAGGGAAAAAGACTCATAAAAATAAACATGACCACAGAAAAATAGAAGTGGCAAGATTGCAGGAATTAAATTCAAATTCATTTGAATATAATTCAAATGGTTTTGAATTGGGACTAGGTTCGGTGAGGCCAAAAATGTTCGGGTTTTTGGTGGAGCTCCGGAATATGATCAAAGAATATATGGCAATGTTGGAGACCAAGAATTAAGATAACAACGACATTGGGATATTTTGCAAGTGTGTTTATGGGTGAATCCAAATTATTGGAATATTTAATATAGCTCCCTAATATCGGGAGGATATGTTATAAAGAGAATCACCACGTGAATTCCCTCGGTTTAAATGGACCGAAGATCCATACAATTTATTTAGTTGATTTAAGAAAAGAAATGACATGATGGCATGATGACATGATGCAAAGATGAATGCAACAAACCAACAACTCACATGACGAAAACCCGGAAACTCTGGAAGGCATCTGAAGCTCCGGTCTTGGGGCGGTACACTGGCTCTCTCCATTCTTGAAGGGAGATCGGGAGTTGGTCCTTCACAAGAACTCCGCACTAACGAATGAACTTGTCTGCAATCTTCTTAGGCGCTAATGATTCGCCATTAGGTTTGATGGCCTCGATATTGTACTTTACGCCCTCCTTCAACTTTTTGTTCGGGCCTCATTTCCTGTTGCCTGAAGATTTGCTCGATCCGGATGGCTGAAAGAAGAAAGATCGATTAATATATCTTCAAGTCATTTAAAACATGTGATGAGCACCAGATGCCTACTTATATAAATATATATACCTCGCCGGTCTTTGTTGTTTCAAGATCAACATTTTCTTCATCATGTTCATAGTTCATGACCTCATCAATTCGGTCGTCGCGATCGAATATCATATCACCCGCCCCGGTGTTGTTTAGATATTCGGAGCCGTCATAATCTTCTTCATTCTGATCATCATCTGGCTCGCGAGGATTGCGTATGATATTGAACAGGGCCTCTTCTCCCTCTCTGCCAGTATTGTCCGCCATAGGTTTTGTTTAACTAATCCAAAAGCAATATATTCAAATTACAATGCATGGATGCAATCAATTAATAAGGAAAAACTGAATTAATCATAGTACATAATAAGCATCATCGAATATAATCTCGAATATGCCGTCTCGAATAATAGATATAATCTCGAATACATCGTCTCGAATAATAGATATAATCTCGAATACATCTTCACGAATAATAGATATAATATCGAATACATCACTAGCTATCTAGCTAGCAAGCTAATAAAGATCGAATACTACAGAGTAATCTAGGCCACTCACGGTTCCTGAGGTGCGGGCGGTGGACACCCAAAGAGAAGGAACCATCACTGGATCATAGCTCGGGTGATCTCCCAAAAGAACCTGCCAGGTATTGGAGAACATGAGGTCCATAGCAGCCATGTAGGGATGGACGTGCTCGTCCTCCTCCCTAACCCGGCTCCCTCCGCACCGAAAGTGGCCCACGCGAACGCCACCAAAGGAGATGAGGGTCGACAACGGGACCCGTGGCCGGGTTCCTCACCAAGCGTCGCGCCCCTGAAGGTAGCACCTCCCAGTGCCAGCCTGGCGGAGCCCAATCCCGGACATGGGTCCTCTGAAGTAGGACGTCGTCGCGAACGGGTCGACGGCGAGGATGCGGGTCGGGCATCGTCGGCAACAAATACTATATGCCGCAAAAGTAAAGTAACATTTTTTAAATGATGGATTGTGATTTCATATATGCAAATTCTAAATTTTATAACTAAAACTAACATTTCTAATATTTCTATAACTAAAACTAACATTTCTAATATTTCTTTAACTAAAAAACATTTCTATATAACTAACACTTCTAAATATTTCTATATAACTAACATTTCTATATAACTAACATTTCTATAACTAAAACTAACATCTCTAATAATTCTATAACTAAAAACAGAAAGATTGCTAACAATCCTATAACAATGTGTGTGTGTGTGTGGTTGGCGGCCGGGGCAGGAGCTCACAGGCGAGGCGCGACGACGGCGGGCGGCGACGGGGACGGAGATGGGGCGGCTACGACGGGGACGGGGCGGCGACGCCGGGGACGGGGACGGGCTGGGCAGGGACGACGTACGGGAGGACGGGCCGGGCGGGGACGACGGGAGGACGGGGCGGGGCGCGGCGACGGGGCACGGTGCGGTGCGGCGACGGGGACGACGGGGACGGGGACGGCGACGGACAGCGACGGGGACGGCGACGGACGGCGATGGGGACGGCGACGGGGGCGGCGACGAGGGGCGGCGGCGATGGTGCAGAGGAGAAAGAAGCAGGGAGAGATGAGAAACTGACAATTTTTTTTGAAGTGTTTTCTTATATAGAACCCACCTTTAGTACCGGTTGGAGCCACCAACCGGTACTAAAGGTCTGTTTTGGCCAGGCGAAGCAGCGGGAACCGCACCCCCTTTAGTACTGGGTCGTGGCACCAACCGGTACTAAAGGCCCCCCTTTAGTACCGGTTTGAGCCATGACCCGGTACTAAAGGGTGTGCGCTGCCAGGCGAGGGGCACAAAAGTTTAGTCCCACCTCGCTAGCCGAGGGGCACTCGCACCTGCTTATAAGCCCCGCCGTCGCTGCTGTCTCGAGCTCCTCTCTTAAGCAGGCCTTCTGGGCCTACCTCTTCTGTGATGCCCTATTGGGCCTACTGGGCTAGCGGGCCTGCATCCTGGCCCAACTAGAATTTGGGTTTCTAGTCGTATGCAGGCCGCTGTGGCCCAGTAGGTGGGCTTTTTTTCTTATTTTTTTGCTTTATTTATTTTAGAGTTGTTTTTTGCTGTATTTAGAGTTTCTTTGTGAATATTTTTGCTTTAGGTACAAAAAATTACAAACTTTCTGTTAGTACCGGTAGTTTACAAATTTGAATAGTTTAAATTTTGAATTATTTGAAATTTGTGTGAATCACTAGTTTGTGAATAACTTAACTTTGAAAATAGATTTTTCAGTGATTCTTTTTTCTTATGTTTAATATTAGTGTGTTTTATCATTATATTCAATTTGGTAATGCTTAGGTTATTTTAAAAATGAAATGCCTTTGTAACGCATGAGTTTTCGTCTGAAACCCTGATACTTCGAAAGAGATTGTCCATTTTGTACACGAAGTGCATCCAGTTTTGGCGGTAACCCTCTCTACTTTTTTGCACATGCTATGTGGGTGAAATTATGATACCATGCCAACTTTCAACCTTTTCTGAGTTCATTTGAAATGCTTTTCAATTTCAGGGTCATTTAGCTGAAAAAATCAGTAAATGCATGAAAGAATTTGCTTGCACATAAAATTTCTTCGTGTTTCAAATGCCAAAACACATAACTAGCTACCCTAACTATTACAGAGATTCCCTCCTGGGTGTGAAACACAGAAGAAAGTGATGATAGTGAAGCCGATCACATCCCAGATCTTTGGGTGTGAAACTTTTTCTGCGCGTGTGTCCCTTTGCGTCGTAGCCATGGAAAATCTTCATCATTTAACTGGATGCTCGGGTCAATATTCACTGTGAATGGAGCAATTTCATCAAACTTTTCATAATATCCTGACATGTCTGTCTTGTCATCCACTCCCACGATGTTTCTCTTCCCAGAAAGAACTATGTGCCGCTTTGGCTCATCGTACGATGCATTTGCTTCCTTATCTTTTCTTTTTCTCGGCTTGGTAGACATGTCCTTCACATAGAAAACTTGTGCCACATCATTGGCTAGGACGAATGGTTCGTCTGCATACGCAAGATTGTTGAGATCCACTATTGTCATTCCGTACCGCGGGTCTTCTGTTACCCCGCCTCGTGTCATATTGACCCATTTGCATTGAAACAAAGGGACCTTCAAACCACGTCGATAGTCAAGTTCCCATATGTCTTGTATATAACCATAATATGTTTCCTTTCCCGTCTTGGTTTCTGCATCGAAGCGGACACCACTGTTTTGGTTGGTTCTCTTCTTATCTTGGGCGATCGTGTAAAATGTATTACCATTTATCTCGTACCCTTTGAAAGTCATTATATTCGAAGATGGTAACTGGGACATCAAGTACAGGTCATCTTCAATAGAGGCGTCATGCATGGTACGTGTCTGCAACCAGCTAGCGAAACTCCTGGTTTGTTCACGTGTAATCCAGTCATCAGACAGCTCCGGGTGTTTGGAGCGTAGCAAATTCTTGTGTTCATCCATATACGGAGCCACCAAGGCGGAATTCTGTAGAACCGTGTAGTGTGCTTCAGTGAGAGAATGTCCGTCCATACATATTATTTGTTCCCCTCCTAGCGTGCCTTTTCCATCCAGTCTGCCCTTATGCCGCGATTCAAGAACACCAATCGGCTTAAGGTCAGGAATAAAGTCAATACAAAACTCAATGACCTCCTCATTTTCATGGCCCTTGGAGATGCTTCCTTCTGGCCTAGCACGGTTATGAACATATTTCTTTAAGACTCCCATGAACCTCTCAAAGGGGAACATATTATGTAGAAATACAGGACCCAAAATGTTAATCTCTTCACATAGGTGAACTAGGATGTGCGTCATGATGTTGAAGAAGGATGGTGGGAACACCAACTCGAAACTGACAAGACATTGCACCAAATCATTCTCTAACCTTGGTATGATTTCTGGATCGATTACCTTCTGAGAGATTGCATTAAGGAATGCACATAGCTTCACAATGGCTAATCGAACGTTTTCCGGTAGAAGCCCCCTCAATGCAACCGGAAGCAGTTGCGTCATAATCACGTGGCAGTCATGAGACTTTAGGTTCTGGAACTTTTTCTTTGCCATGTTTATTATTCCCTTTATATTCGACGAGAAGCCAGACGGTACCTTAATACTGAGTAGGCATTCAAAGAAGATTTCCTTCTCTTCTTTGGTAAGAGCGTAGCTTGCATGACCCTGATTTATGCCGTCTTTTCCGTGCATACGTTGCTGGTCCTCCCGTGCCTCAGGTGTATCTTTTGTCTTCCCATACACGCCCAAGAAGCCAAGCAGGGTCACACAAAAATTCTTCGTCACATGCATCACGTGGATTGCGGAGCGGACCTCTAGGTCTTTCCAATAGGGCTGGTCCCAAAATATATATTTCTTCTTCCACATGGGTGCGCGTCCGTCAGCGTCATTCGGAGCACGCTATCCACCAGGACCCTTCCCAAAGACCACCTTCAAATCCTTGACCATATCATGTACATCAGCCCCAGTACGGTGGCGAGGCTTCGTCCGGTGATCCGCCTCACCTTTGAAATGCTTGCCTTTCTTTCTTACGGGATGCCTGCTCGGAAGAAATCGACGATGTCCCAGGTACACATTCTTCTTACAATTAGCCAAATATATACTGTCGGTATCGTCCAAACAGTGTGTGCATGCGCGGTATCCCTTGTTTGTCTGTCCTGAAAGGTTACTGAGAGCAGGCCAATCATTGATGGTCACGAACAGCAATGCCTTTAGGTCAAATTCTTCCCCCATGTGCTCATCCCACGCACATACACATGTTCCATTCCACAGTTGTAAGAGTTCTTGAACTAATGGCCTTAGGTACACATCAATGTTGTTGTCGGGTTGCTTAGGGCCTTGGATGAGCACTGGCATCATAATGAACTTCCGCTTCATCCACAACCAAGGAGGAAGGTTATACAAACATAGAGTCACAGGCCAGGTGCTATGGTTGCTGCTCTGCTCCCCAAAAGGATTAATGCCATCTGCGCTTAGACCAAACCATACGTTCCTTGCGTTATCTGCAAACTCCTTCCCGTACTTTCTTTCGATTTTCTCCACTGCGATCCGTCAGCGGGTACTCTCAACTTTCCGTCTTTCTTACGGTCTTCTCTGTGCCATCGCATCGCCTTGGCATGCTCTTTGTTTTGGAACAAACGTTTCAACTGTGGTATTATAGGAGCTTACCACATCACCTTGGCAGGAATCTTCTTCCTGGGGCGCTCGCCCTCGACATCACCAGGGTCATCGCGGTTGATCTTATAGCGCAATGCACCGCATACTGGGCAAGCGTTCAAATCCTCGTACTCACCGCAGTAGAGGATACAATCATTAGGGCATGCATGTATCTTCTGCACCTCTAACCCTAGAGGGCAGACAACCTTATTTGCTTCGTACGTACTCTCGGGAAATTCATTGTCCTTTGGAAGCATATTCTTTATCATTACCAGCAACTTTCCAAATCCCTTGTCAGATACACCATTCTCTGCCTTCCATTGTAGCAATTCCAGTGTGGTGCCCAGCTTTTTCTTGTCACCTACGCAATTCGGGTACAACAATTTTTTGTGATCCTCTAACATGCGCTGCAACTTCTTCTTCTCCAAATCACTTGCGCAATTTCTCTTTGCATCAGCAATGGCCCGACCTACATCATCAACGGGCTCATCCGATGCCTCTTCTTCAGCTTCTTCCCGCATTGCCGGCTCAGCTTCTTCCCGCATTACCGGCTCAGCTTCTTCCCTCATTGTTGTATCATTGTATTCAGGGAACCCATGGCCAGGATAGCTGTCGTCATCCTCTTCTTCTTCATTGTCTTCCATCATAACCCCTCTTTCTCCATGCTTGGTCCAAACATTATAGTGGGGCATGAAACCGGACTCAAACAGGTGGACGTGAATGGTTCTTGACGTAGAGTAATTGTGACCATTCTTACAGCCAGCACATGGACAAGGCATAAAACCATGCGCCCGCTTGTTTGCCTCAGCCGCAAGTAGAAAAGTACGCACGCCATTAATGAACTCGGGAGAGCATCGGTCATCGTACATCCATTGCCGGCTCATCTTCAATACACAACACCGAAAACACCAAATTAACACAATACATAAAGTTCATACATAAAGATCATACAACACTTAAATGCAACAAACAAATAACTCTCTAGCTAAAGAATTTAAATGCAACAACAAATGCGATCAAGATCGCAACTAAGGTAACAATTGATCCAACAGCATAATGATACCAAGCCTCACTATGAATGGCATATTTTCTAATCTTTCTAATCTTCAAGCGCATTTTCTCCATCTTAATCTTGTGATCATCGACGACATCGGCAACATGCAACTCCAATTCCATCTTCTCCCACCCAATTCTTTTCAATTTTTCCTTCAAATCCTCGTTTTCTCTTTCAACTAAATTTAACCTCTCGACAATAGGGTCGGTTGGAATTTCCGGTTCAACTACCTCCTACATACAAATATCTATGTCAACTTGATGGGCATAATTTGTCATAAACACGAAATGCAATGAATAGTTTTAAAAGAGAATATACCACATCCGAATGATAACCCGGACGAGGGCCGACGGGGACGGATATCAAAACCATGGCACTATGTATAACAAACAACGTATGGGTAAGATAATTATACGAGTAACTATATGTCCAAATCACACAAACATCAATTTTTATATAAAACTTCATGAACAAGAGGCTCACCACAAGGTGGTGCCGGCGACGGGACGTTGCGAGCGATCGACGGTGGTTACGACGGAGATTTAGAAGGTACTAAGTGAACCACACCTACGTATGCAAACTAAGTGTTATTTTTGACCTCAAATTGCATATAAATCAAATACTAGCACATATATATAATTCCTCCCAAATTACTAAACTCAAAAATCAATCACTATATAAAGCATTGCGCGAGCTAATCTAGCAATGAGAGATGAAAGGATAAAGTTGCTAACCTTTGTGATCATTTGAATGGATGGGGGCCTTCAAATATTGACAAATTTTGGGAAAAATGTGTGATCAGCTTGAGAGGAAGAGGGAAAAGAACAGAGAGGAGAGGGGAAGGGGAAGAACAGAGCGAGCTTGGGTGGACGAAGGGTCTATGTAGGACGACCTTTAGTACCGGTTCATGATATGACCCGGTACTAAAGGTGCTAGAGGGGCCCGGGACTGACAACATCCTGCCACCACTCACTTTAGTACCGGTTCGTGGCATGAACCGGTGCTAAAGGTTTGCCACGAACCGGTACTAATGAGAGCGGCCGGCTAGCCGTTGGAACCGGCACTAATGTACACAATAGTGCCGGCTCAAATTCAAACCGGCACTAATGTTCTTCACGTTTGACCCTTTTTCTACTAGTGCATTGCCAGCCCAGAGACCATGTCTTCTGGCAACACGCAACATCTTGGTACAGAAAACAACTGCTTTATTGATGCTAGCGGGTCGGAGTTTATATTACAACAGATGTCGAGGCCGAGCAGCACACACGGTGCGGCTGTACATTATTTAGTGAACATAATGGGGCCTCGATCATATCAACTATGCGGCAGCGGAACAACATCGTAGCAGTAACTCCATAGCATAGGGACACCGATGTGGACACGATCTAGACTCGAGCAGTGCTCCTTTCAAACGCAACTTTCCTAAAATCTGGCATGACACGCTAGGCCAGTACATTGACTGTACTTGCAAGCTCACAATAGGCATAATCATAATGACAAACAATATCATGATATTTATCCAATTAATAATGCAATAATGTTCCCACATGCTGTGCTCATGCTCTTGGGATAAACGTCCCTCGGGACCAACTTACCAACCGTGATCGTTCTTGGATCACAAAACAAACCACTATCGTGGTCTTAACCAGAGTAACTTGTGATCCTTACGGTGATCACCACCACACCACCATGGTGGTCTTAACCAAAGTAACTCGTGATCCTTTCGGCGATCACCACCACACCACCATCGTGGTCTTAACCAAAGTAACTCATGATCCTTTCGGCGATCACCACCACGACCCATATTGGGCCTCGAACAGCTCGATGGCCTTTCTGCCATCATCATCAGTGCAATGATTATAACTTAGTGTGCATGTTTATTAAACATTGACTCATGGTGGGACCAACTATGAGTTGTCCGTGACCGTGGACTCGACTATCGATAGATTATACACTCTACAGAGGTTGCACACTTTACCCACACCACGGAACCCATGGCCTCGCACTCCCATTCGGGTGGACCAACGGCATTCCGACAAAACCCTTCTATTGCCATGACACTCTCCCAGCCACTCCGACCCAATCCCCAACGGGCTAGTCCTGGGTGGCCCCATGTCTATCAAAGACACACCGACCACCGTCGTGGCCAAAACAATCCCACTCAGGGACCCGGTACCAAATCTCAACAATGGGCACACAAAGTTATGCCTGCTTACCGGGCCAGGGTAAGCACACCCATAACCTTCCCTAGTTGGAGGCACCGACCAGAGACATGTCAATGGACCGAATCAAGGCCTTCCCACAAGGGAAAATGTGGTTGCACTAGGAAAATGTCGATTCAACGGCACCATGACCCAGTCAATGATATATTCAAGTTGAGTTATATTCAGGTTCAACTTAAAATGAAAATGACCGGTGTCATAGCATGCCATGAAATGCTATACTACACATGCATCATATAATACGAAAATGACTATTGTTAACCATATTCACACTAAGCATAAGCATCAACAACTTATCTAACTTTCCTGGTCTCACTTTAACAATATATTTTTCAGCAAGTAACATTATTTTCTCATGCAAGAAAATAACTTCGATTAATTCCTCATATGCATAGCAAAGATTCTACCATCATCACCTCAAGGAAATCCTAATTTCTTTACCAATCAAGTTAGGTTCAAACATTCTGGAAATTAAGTAAAATGGCTACACTAGCACTAAACAGGATATATTCTAGCAAATTTAACTACTTATTTATGCAAGAAAATAACTTTAAGCAATTATTCATACACATAACAATTCATTCTATCAGTACCATAATTAGATCTTAGCCTCTTTACCAACTAAACTAGTTTCAAGGTTCTGTAAATCAAGCATAATACCAGCACACACTTTAACAGCATATAAATAACATAATAGTTACTTAAAATGCATGGATTAATCATTCAATTCAAGTAAGAAATTCATCAATATTGAAATGGCACCATGAAAATGTTGCTGTGGCTTGCCTTAGTGCAGATGAGGTTCACAAGCCTTCTGGTGATCCTCAAGACAAGCCTCACCCTCTGAAAATAATTTTAAACACAAGAAGAAAATATCAAGAACTCTTCTGAAAATCACCAGAAATTCTAGACAGCTCGGAAAAATCTCATTTTTGGTGAGCTGCTAGATTTCCTAGCAAAGAAAACATAATGCAAAAAGAATCAATTCATTTGGACTTATGGTTGAAAAGGTATGGCTGTTTGAAGCTCTCTGGAATTGAATGAAATTTGAATTTAAATAAACAGACTAGGGGGTGACGTCTAAGGCGTAAAGCCTCGAGGCTCCACCACTCGTATCGCTTTGCGCGCGTACAGAGTGGCTGACTAGCGGGCCCCGCTAATCAGGTGAGAAGGAGGGGAGAAGGAAACATAGGAAGGTCGCGGCTTCGCCGGAGCTCTCACCGGCGACGAGGGCTCCTTGGCCAAAACCAGAGGGAGGGATCGCGAGAGGGGGTTGAGGTGCACCTACCCGTACCCGTAGCATAGCTAGGGGCGGTCGGACGGCGTCGGAATCTTCCTCGCAAATGGAGGCAGAGGGCAGGGGTCGCCGGAGATGAAGAAGACGGCGGGCAGAGGCGGCTCAGGGGGATCCAGGGGGAAGGGATGGCTTCTCCGGAGAGATGCGGAGGCCTTGGAAGGATCACCCTAGCCTCGGAGGGGCTTGAGCTACTGCGGCAACCAGAGGGGATCGTCGGCGAGCTCGAGCTCGAGGGCGGCGGCCCGTGGCCTGCCCGGCCGGGCTATGGCTTCCTACGCGTTTGTGGGGTGTGTGAGAGTGGTGGATGGTGCTCGAGGAGGCTGGGGGCAGCTCCATTTATAGGCGAGCAGAGAGGGGGCTTCGGTCTCCGCCGTTGGACACCTGTCCACGGTGCTCGGTGACGAGCGGCGTCAGAGAGAGGGGAAGAAGGTGACACAGCTCATCCGGGAACTGTGGGCGAGCAGGGACGAGCACAAAAACGAGGAGATGGCGACGAACACAGTGCGCACCGCGCTGTTGGGTTGGCTGGACCATGCCCGTGCTCGCTGCGGCGAGCTCCGGCGTCGGCGAGCGCCAGGGGGGAGTAAATGGCGTTGAGACGATGATTGTGGCGAGGTTTGGCATGCTTAGGCAGGCGGGGAAGCGAGCACGCGAGCAACAGAGGCTCGGGCGCGTTGCAGAGCGCGTCGGCTGCATGCCAGCACGCCTGGACGAATGCGGTCACCGCGTGAACTATGACCTCATGTCGACCTAAGCCCAAACTCCTTGTCTGGCACATTGTTCGTGGTAGTTTTGAATGTTACCACGCCTTGGTTTGGCTCCAGGTGCAGTAGAGAAGATTCCACACGCCAGGTAAGCTTCTGACCAGTAACTTTCACGTGTTACTGAGGCTAAATGGCTGGGTGTTGGGGGCTGTGCTTTTGAGGCTAGCCATCATCTACTAAGGTGATGATGCACAAGAAAATTCAGGCACAGGGGAGAAAGTAAAATGGTAGTTGCTGTAGAAACAACCATTTCTGTCTAGAACAGAAAATATTTTCTGTAGCAAAAATATTGCAAAAAGTGATGAAATATTTTTGCTCAGGAAGGTGCCCTAGGGTTCAAAGAATATTTGGGAATTTTCTCAGATTTTTTTGGGCCATAAAAATGAGGGTTGCTTTGGAGCTCATTGAACTAGCTAGGGTTTTAGAGAAGAAAAAGAATATTTTTCATTTAAGAAAAATATTCCCAAGATTATTTTGAGATGGATCAGAAGGGGAATGATACACTTGGGTGAAAGCCAAGGGTACCCAACTGTTCAAGTCCATATGAAAAGATTCAGAAACCCCAACTTTCAAAATAAATCCAAATGAAAATCAGGCAAATAAGAGAGGGCAAAATAAGGTTGTCACGGTAAGCATGCTCGAGGGAGCACACCACATCTCTTTCCTCGCAGGTGACTAAGATGACGCCGCTACTCCCTGGCATCTTGAGGACATTGTAGCCGTTATGGGTCACCGCCATAAACTTGGCCAGGGCTGGATACCCAAGGATGCCGTTGTACAGCAGGCGGATGTGGGTGATGTCAAAGTCGATGAGCTCGGTGTTGTAGTTGTCACGTTGGCCAAAGGTGACAAGGAGGCGGACCTGCCCTATCGGGGTGGTCAAGCCATCGGTCAGTCCTGAGAAAGGCTTAGAAGGCTATAGCTGATCATATGGCACCTGGAGGCTGTCGAATGTCTCGACGGACAGGACATTGAGCCCTGCGCCACCGTCGATGAGGGTCTTGGTGACTTGAATGTTGCTGATGACGGGTGAGTAGAGTATAGGGACGGCGCCGGCGGTCGACGCGCACTTGAGCTGGTCTGACGAGCTGAAGGTAATGGCACACTTGGACCACCTGAGCGGGCGCGTGGCCTCGAGCCTGGGAAGGGCTGCGTTCACCTTGCGGGCGAACTGCTTGAAGATACGCTGAGAGGCTAGAGCTTGAGCACCACCCGAGATACAGGCGATGGCACGTGGCTCCTGGAAGCCCCCAGCCCCCTCGTCTTGATGGTGGTCGTCGTTCCTTCTTGGTGGGGGCGGTCCTAATGAGGCTGGTCTTTCCAGGCACCCTCGCGAGGTTGGTCCTGCCAGGGGTCCTCACGAGGCCGGTCACGCCACTCCCGGCGGGGGCCGTGGTCGTCCCAGCGTCCTCCACTTTGTCGTCCTCCTCGGCCGTAGCCTCGGTCATTGTGATTGGGGCGCCGACCGAAGCACCCATCTCGGATGGCTCTGAGCTCCTGACAGTCGCTGGTGTTGTGGCTGTGAACATTGTGGAAAGCGCAGAATGGGCAGTTGGCCTTGGATGATTCGGGGTGGTCGCAGCCGCGCTTCATCTCTGGCTCTGCCGCAAGCATGGCAGCCCCCTTACGCTTCACATCTTTGGCCTTTGCCTTCTTGTCTTTCGGGTTAGTGGCTGGAAGCTTGAGGAGGGAGAGGCGCCCCTCCTCATCTCTTGCGCACTTGGTCGCCATGTTGCACATCTCCAGGGCCGTGCATAGCTCCTCGTGCATGGCGAGCTCCTCCTTCATCTTGAAATCGCGGACGGCATCAGAGAACACTAAGATGATGGCCTCGTCCGTCACCTTGGAGATCTTGAGGCGAATGCTGTTGAAGCGCTGGATGTACTTATGTAGGGTCTCCCCTGGCTGCTACTTGATGCGCGGCAGGTCACCCGTGGCCGGCGGGCGGTCGTGAGTGCCCTGGAAGTTGGCGACGAAACGTTCGTGCATCTCGCCCCAGGAGGAGATCGATCCCGCGGGCAGGTTCAGGAGCCACGAGCGCACGCCATCCTTGAGGGCCATGGGAAACCAGTTCGCCATGACCTTCTCATTGCTGTTCGCCGCCTCGATGCTCAGCTCATAGAGCTGCAGGAACTCAGCAGGGTCGGGGGTGCCGTCATTGCGTGGAGGCAGGTCTGGCTTGAACTTGCCTGGCCAGACGATGCTGCGCAGCTTAGGAGTAAAGGCACGGCAGCCTGCTGTGGTCGCAGGAGCCTGTTGCGGAGGCGGAGCATGGCCCTGGTATCCACGTGTCGCCGCTGCAGGCAGTACGCGGTCTTGACGCGCTGGTGCTGGGAGCGGAGGAGCATTTCCTTGTGGCCTCGGCACATCTTGGCAGCTTCCTTCTTCGCGCGCGGGCACCCGGCATGGCAGGTCACGTCGCGGGACCACACCTCTTGGTGCGAGGGCACCATCTTGACGCGGAGGTTGTGGAGGCGCTCTGTGTGCCATGTCGCCCTCAGCTAGCGGTGGACGAGGCAGCAAGAGAGACGGCGCAGAAGAGCCCCTAGCGGCGCTCACAAGCTCGGCGATACAGTCCACCCAGTTCTCGTAGAGGTCGTCGACCGGGAGGTAACGCATGAGCTCGCATGCTAGAGCCCCTGCGCGTCCGTGGGTGCGCGACGAGCGTGGGACGTTGAGCCGGCCAGACAGTGATGAGGTGGCGGTACGTTCGTCCCGCCACACTAAGGGGTGCAACGATGAAGCTTGCTGCTTGTTTGCTGCCGGGCCGGTGGCGACGTTGGCAGCGGGTGATGGAGAATGGTGGGGAGGTCCGCCAACGGCGCCGTCTGAGCGATATGGGTGGTGAGAGCGCCCGACGCTCAGCACGGGCTAGGTGAGGGTGAGCCATGGATGCGGTGGAGCAGTGGAGCGTGAATCGACGGAAGAAAGGCTTCAGCGCACCCCTACCTGGTGCGCCAAATGTCGGATTCGGGGTTCCGGCAAACCCTTGAGGTTCGAACTCTGGGGTGCGCATGAAGATCTCTCTCTTCCTAGCTCGCTCTCGCAACGATCTCAAGGCCTGGCTCGCCGAACCCAAGGAACAAGAGACACAAGAGTTTTTACTAGTTCGGGCCACCGTTGTGGTGTAATACCCTACTCCAGTGTGGTGTGGTGGATTGCCTCATGGGCTAGGGATGAACTAGTACAGTGGATGAACAGTCTCCTGAGGAGAGGTGTTCTTGAGCTCGATGAGCTGGTGGGATGGCCTCGGTGGAGTGGATCTGATCCAAGATGAGCCGATGTGTCTAAGGATGGTCCGAATGATCCCGCTTTGCTATGGTGGTGGCTAGTCCTATTTATAGAGGCCCTGGTCCTCTTCCCAAATGTTAGGCGGGAAGGGATCCCACAACAGCCAGTTTTGAAGGGAGACAACTAGTACAAGTTATCCTGACAAAAGGTGGTCTTTGCCTGCCAAAGGCTTTGGTGGTGACGCCGCCGTGGGCTCCGCGGTGACCTCTGTCCTGTCGTACTGCTAGTCTTGGTCTAGTTGCACCGATATGGAAACCTTTGCCTGATGCCTCGGGACTCCTCGCCTGCGCCTGCTTCCTTAGCACCAAAGAGTAAACTGGCACTCTGTGCCCGCTGGCGCCCACCTGGCCTTGGTCGTCATGGCTCACATTACGCGGACCTCGTGAGGTGACCCTTGCATAGATATATCTGCTCCTCGGGAGCCAGCCTAGAAATGCCAGCCTTGAGGAGGTCTTGGTGTCGTCTGCCTCATGAGGAGTGGTTGCTGATGAAGATGGGCCGTACCGAGCCGTTGGTGGAGCTATGCCCTGGGCCGTTGGCAGGAAAGTCTAGGTATCCCCATTCCTAGGACGCCGACATAGAGGACTAGTACAAATTTAGAAATGGGGTAAGAAGTTACAAGGATGTGCGACGGACTTTGTAGGCTACATGAGTAATAAAAAATATAATTCCCATTGGACAACACTTTCACCAATATGTCATGGTTCAAACATCATGTAACAATGAGAGGAAAACAGCTATGATAGAGCCTACTCATATTCTACCATAGCACTTACTACTACTGTTCTCATATCAACTCTAAGTAATAACATGCGTTCTTAGAAAAATCTTGGAAATGAGAGTAACATATAGCAATCATGGTGTTATTCTCATAATATCTATTCTAACAATCATTAGATGCCAATTGTTCACATGTCAACTCTAACAATAACATGCGTGGTCATAAAAATCTAGGAAATGAGAGGAATATATAGCAATGATGTGGTTATAGACATACTATAGGCCTGTTCGGATTCCCTCCTCCTCCACACCTCCGCTCCAAGAACTGGAGGAGCCACAGTTTACAATCACGGAGTGGGGAAGGAGGCGCTCTACAGATTCTCAGATTTCACGGAGCGGGAGAATTACCGAACATGCCTATATATTCTAAATTTGTAACCATGAACAGACAGTTGTATTCATAAGGTAAAGATGAGATGAGATAGAAAAATTACACGACGATAGATTCCACCAGTATAGGCAGCTAATCTGTGCGTTGACCGCGTAAACGATGCCATCATGCATTATAGCATTAGACAAAAATGTTGGCTAAAGAGGATTGACGATGAGCCATAACCATGTATGGCAACCGGTTTCTAGATAGACTAATCCCATGTCGAACACGGCAATGAGCTTGTAATCCATGTAGTCTTTTGATGGTGTGGGCACTTCGCAGTTTACAACCTTCAGCAAACAGATGTCGAGCCAAAAGCTCGACGCATCCCATGCATAGTAGGCAAGAGTGTCCGGCGGGCCATGAGGCTCGATGGCGGCGGTATCTAATGATGGAAGGGTGATCTCTCGCTGGATGTAGATATCCACGAGACGCCACAGACTACCGGATTGGTGGATGAGGACGATCCAACTGGCCTTCATGCCCGCCCAGTAGTGGCCGCGCGTGAAGGACAGGTGGACGGGTAGTGGTAGCATGTCGAGGGGCACCATGGCAACCTCCGTAGGATCATCAAGTCGGTGTCTAGGCCACCTATGAGGATCGGGCATCAGCAAGCAGGGTGTCTTGAAAAGAGTTGGCCAGTTGCAGGCGAGTAGACGGTACAAAGACACCGAGCATGCGGCCAGATGGACTGTGCTGAGCAGGTCCATACGATTACAGATCTGCTCCAAGAGAACATCGGGGAGGGAATTCCAATCGCAGCTCTGCGTGTCAGTCGGTTATGCCATAGGGTTTTTTAGGGCGCCGAGTAACTGGGGTTTTCGGTGCCTGTGAGCCAGCAGGGAAGTGGATTTGGGCGGGCGAGCGAAGAAGATCGCGTGTGTGGCTGAGCAGTGGGCGGGGGATATGGTTCGCGCGAGCTACCATGGAAGATGGCATGGGCCGGCGAGCAGTGAGCGGGGGGAAATGGTGTGCGGCCGACGATGGGAAAGAGAGGAGGAAGAAGAGTGATAGACGGGGAAGAAAGTGCATTAAACCTCAATTCTACTAGTACTACTACCAGGATATACTGTCCTTTGGAGTGTAAATAGTTATGCCGATGACATGTGGGTCTACCTCAAGAGGGCCCATAGGGCAGTTAATGGAGGAGAGAGGTATGTAGTTGTATTTGCGGAAGCGTGCTCCACTATCAAACATGATGGCGGTACTTGGTAAGGCTGATTTAGTAACACCAACAAGCTGGTTCAGCTTATTAATTAAGTGTCCCATCTGCTGCTGTATGTATTATCACTTCACTGTGAAGACTAGTTGAATAGTTCTCTCTCACCGAGATGGGGAATAATGGATCACGAAGACTTCCTATCTACAGTATCCCTATGCGTGTACGCTCAGGCACCTCCCAATGCTCCGCCTTGTATAGGTGCTAAGTGATGGTGTCCTGGACTAGGGTGTACTCACCATGTCGTCTCCCGACCAGTGGGTCGGGCCGAGGACCCCGATGATGATTCACTAATGGGCCACTTCGGGCAGCCCATGCCGAATACAAGGAGGATTCCACAAGACTTGGTGCACAAGACAAGTACTCCTCTAAACCCTAGGCCTCTGGTGTGTTATATAAACCGAGGCCAGGCTAGTCAATAGAACATCTCATATTCATTACTACAATCTCGTGGTAGATACCTGTACTATGTACTATCCCCACATCAATACAATCAAAAGCAGGACGTAGGGTATTATCTCTTCAAGAGAGCCCGAACCTGGGTAAAATCTTGTGTCCATGTTACCATCGCTCCAAGATGCCAAGATTAGGACCCCTACTACGAGATATGCCGGATTTCACACCGACATTGGTGCTTTCATAGAGAGCCTGCTGAGTGATCGACACAGATAGATGGGATGATCAGGTGATATTTTTCTAATCGGATATGTTTTGTACAAGTTAGTTTTTATGAGAATTGCCACTGGTTTGCAATCTTCGTCCGCAGATTAGGTTGAGATCAAAGTTTGAAAAATCTACGACCAACGACGTGCTCCCTCGCGGCGTCTAGTGCTGCACCCCGGTCCCTTGATCGGCAGACGGCGGCGTAATTGATTGTCAAACTGGTCCCTGGCGACGCACGCCGTGCTTGACCACGGAGCCGAGGACAAATCCACCAGGGCGGCAATCATCTTGGGAGATCCCTTCCCTTATTATCTTTCCTTTTCCTTATTTAATACAATACCTAGGCGGCGGCCGCTAGTTGTCCACTAGTAGTTTTTTATTTTTGCCAAAGTTTGCTTAGTACTAACGCAATTATGTACTAGTTTTACTTTCAGTCTCCACTTATTGATGACTCCCAGACCAACTACTGCTACTTGGGTCAGGCACTAGTACCGGTCTGGCTAACTACCTAGCACTACTACTTCAAGTCGAGTACATGGCTAACTTTTTCCCCTCAGATCGCTATTTGCGCTAAGAGGCGATCAACAGGAAGCATGAATACCTTTTCTTTTAATATGTTCTATGGATTATTGCCTGTAGATTATTTTTTGTTGGTTTGTACTGCATTATTTTTTACCGAGATACTTTGCCGACGCTTGTACTGACAGCCTTGTCAAACCGACCTCTGCGTTCTGATCGGCGGTTCTGTATATTGACTGGCCCGATGCAGTCTTGAGACACTTCAGCCAAGACGTCCCATACGAGCATTATCTCCTCATTCACCATCAGTTCAGACGTTGCCAGATGAATCCTCAGGTTTTGCAGTCTGGTCTACATTGAGGCCGTCATTTTAGGGTGATCCGATATGCCGCATTGTCCCGTGCACATCATGTCTGTAACCCAGGCGACCCTGCGAATTCAGATTTTGTCACCTCATCGTGCCGACGCTCTGGGTCGCCATCAGCCTCGCGCCAGGCGAAATCTCTTTTAATAATTTATTTCACATAAAGAATTCTTATTTATTTTATTATTATTATTATCTGGCTTGCTACATTATGCATGCAGATAATTGGCCTTGACTATGCCACACCGCTAGTGAGTCGACGTCGCCGGCCTGCTTTGTCACCTTGGTTGGACTAGGGGTTCTGCCTCGCCACATCGGCCGGGCTATGTCACCACTTCAGAATGCCGAACTCTTCGCTCGGTCGTGCTATGCCAGCACTTCAGAATGCCGAACTCCTCGCTAGGCCACCTCAGGACTAGCTTGTCGGCTTGGTGACACGCCCTGAGCGACCACATGGAGATGAGGACCTCCGAACACACATCAGGGAATTTTTTTCCTAGCTCCTAATTGGTCGCTAGTCTTCTGCTCTTTCTTGCTGAAAAATGCATAAATCCATAACCCAATTGATTATACTACTTTTGCATTATGGTACCTCGATTTTGGTCAGCGAATTATAGTAATTCAAGAACTGCCTCACATGAAGATCAAAGTGACCTAATTCTTGGCGCTCACAGATACTAGTTCTGTACAGATTAGTCCCGGTCATCGCCGTAGAATAGGTTTTATTTTTCCTAGCTATTCAGTTAGCTCCTAAAATTATTTCACACAGAATATTTTCTGTTGTTTTGCACCGCTTTACTTTTGCAGGGATATTTTGTCGACACTTGTGCACGACATAGGTCTAGCCGGCGTCTCGCTGTCACTAAGGCTGGCCGACTTGCATCGACACCACCGCGCCACAACGCTGTCGTGCCATTGAGCCGACCTCGGCACTCAAGCCATATATTATTATCTCTATTTTTTTATTACTTTTGGTTTGCACTGTTTCATGTGCACAGGTAAATCAATGCCGACCTGTTTCGACGCGTCGGCTGATGTGGGGGCTCCGGAATCACCCACCTACATGCTCCATCACCATGGCTAAACTGGGAGCTTCACCTCTCCACAGCGGTCGTGCTGTGTCGCCACTTCAGAGTGCCGAGCTATCCGCTCGGCCACCTCGGGACCAACCTGGGGGCTGGAACCTTGTCCCGGATCAAGCTCGGACCGCGTCATCAATGACAAACACATTAACCAGCTAAGTCGCTTTCATGCTCAAAGTTTTACATTTTTAATTTGTGTCTGGTTCGACCTTGCTCACATACGTTGTTTGTTAAAAGAAGCTCCCTTTACCCATGTTAACTGGAGGCTGTTAAAATTTATGTGAGCCACTTGTTAGTAAATGTGTTTTCTTCTTGGTCGTTGCAAAGTCTTTTTCTACCACTCCTTTTTTGACTCGAGTGTATGGTCAATAGCCGGATAGCCTGGTTTCTCTCTAAAGCTGCTCGAGTTTAGTTCGCTAAACTGGCCTCGGAGAGTCACTCCGCCTTCAGGATAAGGAGGTTGATGCCGATGCTGACCTACTTGCAGTTTAGAGATCGGATGTGTCATGATAAAGCACGACAGAAGCACAAAATACTTTAAGACCAATTTTCGGATTAAAACCAAAAACTTGATTTAGTTCCGGCGTAAAGTTTTTACCAAGTCTTTTTGGTTTTCCCAGGCCTATGGCACTTTTAACTTATATGTGTGTTTCCAGCTTACGTCTCGCGGTGCAACGCCGGACACCTTTAGAGATTCGGGAAAACATTCTCAGATATTGCTATATATGCATCGGTTTTGAATTGTGTCTTCGGTCAATAGTTGGGTTGCCCGGCTCCTGTGCTTGCCTCATACGTTCCGCTTTGTTCAGCTAGGTCTGCAAAGGGAGAACCACTGCGATTGTGCTTCCAGCTCGAATGGTTAAGCACCTTAGTGGAGAGAGCCGAAAACTGACTGTCACAATGGGCGTAAACTGGTCAGCGATCCGATGACAGTGTCAAATTATAGATCGATACCGATTACCTCATGTTAAATGATGGGCCTTTCATAACATTGGCCGAAGTGTTTACGGCTTGACCTCGGTTGTCGACGAACACTAACCAGGGGCTAGTAGATTGTGACGCCCCAAGACCGGAGCTTCAGATGCCTTCCTGGGTTTCCGGGTTTCGTCATGAGATTTGTTTGGGTCGTTGCATCATGTGCATTGCATCATGTCATCATGCCATCTTTTCTCAAAGCTAACTAAAACTCTCTAAATAAATTGCATGGATCTTTGGTCCATTTAAACCGAGGGAATTCACATGGTGATTCTCTTTATAACATATCCTCCCATTATTAGGGAGCCATATTTAAAATTCCATTGTTTTGGAATCACCCGTGAACCCACTTGCATATTAAATCCCTTGGCCTTTTTCTTCTTCAAGTTTCGACTCTCTAGTCTTGCCAATAATTCTTTCACCATTTTCCGGAGCTCTAACAAAATCCCCAACATTTTTGGACCTATCGAATACCGACTTCCTTCTCACACTCATTTGAATTAAATTCAAATGAGTTGGAATTCAAACTTCACACGTGTGCTCTTTCCTATTTTCTTGGAACAAGCTCATCTTTATGACTCCGGGGAAATTAACCTCCCGCGCAAATTCTATCCCTAACACTTCCTTTATTCTCTTTTTCTTCCATATTTTTTTTCCTGTTTTGGGAGATAAAAGGAGAAGTTTTAGAGAGGAGTGAGAGAGAGCAGCAGGCCCATTCTCCTTCTAAGGCCCAGCCGGCGCCCTCCACACTAGGCCTCCTACACCGGCCCATCCCTCTCCTAAGGCCCAGCACCCCACTCCCACCTAAACCTAAGCCCATCTCCCTCGAACCCCTCCTTCTCCTTCGTTCCCCCAAACGCCGCCAGCCAGAGCCCGATCCCCTCGATCTCTCTCTCACCATCTCGCTCTTGTTCCCTATGAGCCACTGCCTTGTGCCGCCCGCTCATCGTCCCATGCCTCCTCCGCCGCCGAGGTCCATCAGGAAGGCCACCCCATGCGCGACCGGCGCCTTGCTGCCTTTCCCCGTGCCGGGGGCTGTCTCCTCACCCTCGTTGCACGCTCGCAGGCCACGTGGCCTGATGCCGGCCTCGCTGGAGCGCGCTGCCAGCAGCAAGTCACCGCCGAGCCTGCCAGTTCCTCCGGCCTCACCGTCCTCTCCTTCACCTCCTCGCGCCCATGCCTCCTCGTCCCTCCGTTGGGCTTCAAGCTCGCCGCCTCCCTGCCACGGCGTCCATGTTGTATCATCGCGCCGGCGACCACGACCAGCATCGTGCCTTTGCCGCCGACGCACCACGTTCCTGCTCCGACGCCATCTGCCTCCCCCTCGTTGTTTCGCCGGCCATGGCCACCTCTGCACCCGCACGTTACCCCGGCAAGCTCTGCCCGCCCTTCTCCTTTTTCTGGTTCGTTTCCAGTGCCGCTCGACCCTGCTCCGCTTCCTGCACATGACCCTGCGGCCTCGAGCTCCTGTGGTCTTCTGTGTTGGGGTTTGCTCCCAAGCTCCACCGTCATACCCCGCTCCTACCTCCATCGAAGGCCGACACGTCAAGCTCGACCCCGAATAGGGAATAACGCCAAGTACCAGGACGACGAGGACCGCCAAGTTCGTCCACCGCCGTCAAGTGAACAAGACCGGCAAGTTCGAAGACCCCAAGTACCTCTTCGAAACGACCGAGTACCACTACCATCGACCCTCGAAGACCTCGTGGACGTCAAGTTCCGTGTCGTTGACCCCGAACCTCTACGAAAATGTGTACGACTACTTCCGTGGCCGAAGACCCGTGTACAACTACCGTCACTGAAGGCCGTCGAGTGAATGTCTACCCATATCGTGTATTTGACCAAGTTCGATGACGACCTCTGAGAAACTCGGATTCGCCAAGTTCTACTACCGTCACCCTTGGAAACCTTGGATTCGTCAAGTACCTCTAAAAATGAACGTGAACCACTACTTCCCTTGAAGACCCGTGAATGTCTACTTCCACTACGCCGACTCGAACTGCTCCGATAATGCATGCTTCAGAGGTATAACGTTGAGATGACCGCCGTGGACGAATGTTGTGTGATACGAGATGAACCACGTGTTTGCAGCGTGCCTGTTTGTTACGTGCACGACCCTTGGTTGCCATGCCGCCGACACATGGGACACCCGGTATCCGGGAGCGCCCCACCTTCTTTTGCTCGCTCCCGCCACTCCCTTTTGCACCAGTATCTCCATGAGCTACCGGAACCGATATGTTGCCGTGGCATCACTTTCGGATTCGTTGTCGTGGCACCCCTTTCGTTTCCGCCACAATGACAAATGCTTCATATAATGCTCTTATCAACATTTTCATAAAAATTGCATAAACTTGCACATGTCATCCGCATCATGATAACAACAATTAAAATGATTAAAAGTGTTGTTAGCCTAAATTACTAAATGCACATGAGGAGTTTCCGGACTTGCTGTTTTGTGGTTCCGGCCTCATTTAAACTTGCCTAGTTAGATAGTTACATTATGTTTCACCTCTTGCCATGCTAACAACATTTAATCTTGTTGGGTACATAAACAAGAGAGAACTAAATAAGTCATGTGGTGTTTTCTTCAATATGCAACTCCGTGGAATATTGAGCTCCACTTAATTTGTAGTGTTGTTTGTGCATGTTGCCATGCCATGCTTCATTAAACCGGACATGCATCATATTTGGTTGTGCATCATGTCATGCTTATGTGGTGGTTGTTTTACCATGATTGTTTGCTTCTTTCCGGTGTTGCTTCTTCGGGTTGGTTCCGATAACGTCGCGATTGTGAGGAACCGTTCGACTACGTCCGTTTGTCTTCTTCATGGACTCGTTCTTCTTCCTTGCGGGATCTCAGGCAAGATGACCATACCCTCGAAATCACTTCTATCTTTGCTTGATAGTTGCTCGCTCTTTTGCTATGCCTATGCTGCGATACCTACCACTTGCTTATCATGCCTCCCATATTGTTGAACCAAGCCTCTAACTCACCTTGTACTAGCAAACCGTTGTTTGGCTATGTTACCGATTTGCTTAGCCCCTCTTATAGCGTTGTTAGTTGCAGGTGAAGATTGAAGTTTGTTCCTTGTTGGAACATGGAGATGTTGTTCCTTGTTGGAACATGTTTACTTGTTGGGATATCACAATATATCTTATTTAATTAATGCATCTATATACTTGGTAAAGGGTGGAAGGCTCGGCCTTATGCCTGGTGTTTTGTTCCACTCTTGCCACCCTAGTTTCCGTCATATCGGTGTTATGTTCCCGGATTTTGCGTTCCTTACACGGTTGGGTTATAATGGGAACCCCTTGACAGTTCGCTTTGAATAAAACTCCTCCAGCAAGGCCCAACCTTGGTTTTACCATTCGCCACCTAGCCTTTTTTCTCCTTGGGTTAGGCCAGCCCAAGGGTCATCTTATTTTAACCCCCCCGGGCCAGTGCTTGTCTAAGTGTTGGTCCAACCCAGAGCATCGTGCGGGGCCGTCCCTTGGCAACTTGGGTTACATTGGCTCCCATACGCTTAGCTTATCCGGTGTGCCCTGAGAACGAGATATGTGCAGCTCCTATCGGGATTGTCGGCACAACGGGTGGTCTTGCTGGACTTGTTTTACCATTGTCGAGGATGTCTTGTAACCGGGATTCCGAGTCTGATCTGGTCTTCCTGCTAGAAGGAATATCCTTCGTTGACCGTGAGAGCTTGTGATGGGCTAAGTTGGGACACCCCTGTAGGGATTTGAACTTTCGAAAGTCGTGCCCGCGGTTATGGGCAGATGGGAATTTGTTAACGTCCGGTTGTAGAAAACCTGAAGTTGACCTTAATTAAAATACATCAACCGCGTGCGTAACCGTGATGGTCTCTTTCCGGCGGAGTCCGGGAAGTGAACACGGTGTTGGAGTAATGCTTGACGTAGGTTGTTCTAGGATCACTTCTTGATCATAGTTGTTCGACCATGCTTTTGCCTTCTCTTCTCGCTCTCATTTGCGTATGTTAGCCACCATATATGCTAGTCGCTTGCTGCAGCTCCACCTCATACCTCTTACCCTTCCTTTAAGCTTAAATAGTCTTGATCGTGAGGGTGTGAGATTGCTGAGTCCCTGTGGCTCACAGATACTTTCAAAACCAGCTTGCAGGTGCCGTTGAATCGTGCAGATGACGCAACCAAGCTCAAGGAGGAGCTCAATGAAGATCTTTTCCTTTGTGTTGTTTCGTTCTAGTTGATCAGTAGTGGAGCCCGGTTGGGGTCGATCGGGGATCTGTGTAGCATTTGGGGTAATCTTCTTTTATTTTGGGTTCCGTAGTCGGTCCTTGATTGTATCTGATTGATGTAATGCTTTATTATGTAATTGTGTGAAGTGGCGATTGTAAGCCAACTATGTATCTCTTTCCCTTATGTATTACATGGGTTGTGTGAAGATTACCTCACTTGCGACATTGCTTTCAATGCGGTTATGCCTCTAAGTCATGCTTTGACACATGGGAGATATAGCCGCATCGAGGGCGTTACAAGTTGGTATCAGAGCCTTCCCCGGCCTTAGGACCCCCATTGCTTGATCGAATTAGGGGACGAGTTGAGTATAGAAAATGTTTTGAGTCATTTAGGAATTATATATCGGAGAGTTTAGGAATTCTTTTTACTCCCCAGTCCCTTCATCGCTCTGGTAAGGCATCCTAACGTAGAGTTTTGTCTTTTCTCTTCTCAAATTTCACTAAAAAAATTTAGGATCATGCGGGTATCTTGGAATCGTTCCGATGGTTTTCTGACAAGAACATTGTTCTTGGTGCCTCCTGACATTTAGGGGTTGTGGCAGTGTCCCGGGGAGTTGAGCTCCGAGGTGTTGTCGTCACAATTTTATCGTTGCAGTTCTGGAATACCTGAGTTTAGTTTCGCCGACATCGAAAATCTCTTCTATGCAGTTCGTTGGTGAGATAACCTCGACGCCACCCAGTACTGGGGCGGGAGTTCGGGAGTATTGCCATAACTTGTATAACGGATGCTTTTCGAAGGTTGAGGTAGATGATTTCCGAAGTTTTTCTCGGTTATGTGTTGAAGGATGGATAAAGCTAGATGTAGGAATTGCTAGATTTGGGTGAGATATTATGCTTCCCCTGTATCCCCAACACCTGATTGCATAACCGGAAAGGTTTGGGAGTTTCATAGGTGGGAATTCAAGTAGCTCTTAGGATATCTTTCCGACAGATGTATGATATGAAATTGGGGTTCGACGTCTAGTGGTCCGCCTATTCACGGTCGGTTTTACAGTGGTCTCGTTGTGTCTTAAAGAGTCCTTGGCTATGCCGACTCGGGGACGCTTCGTATGTCATGTGCACTGCCTTGTACATGATGGTGTTGTACGATCAAGCCCGTGTAGGCCCCACCACAAAAACTTCGGACGAAATCTCTATCATATGTTTGTTCCAGCTTATTCTACAAGCCAATCTTTTGTTTTTTGTTTTGAGTTGTGGTATTCGAGTTGCTTCAAAGTCAAATGTTGATTCCATATTTTCCTAAGCGGTGTTCTCATACTCCTATGTGAATACTAAACCTTCATGATAATTGACACTGTCATGTCAATCCTTTTCAACTGGTGTGCTTCTCTTCGAGTGGATCCGATCATTTCAACTTCCGCAAGATCAATTATCACTTCTTCTCAATGGTGTTTGTTTCATCCGTCTCCAAGTTGCCTTTGTTTTCCCGCCCACCCACCCCTTTTCTTCGAGGACTCGAATTTCTTAATCAAGTATCCATTTTACTGATGTGAAGTCTCTCCATTCTTTTCAATCAATATTCTTATCCGGTGATTCTCATGAAGATTCTAATGGAGCTTCAAGTTCGTCACTCTTCACTCGTTTTCTTCTCTGGTGGTTTCAAGTCAAGCTTTGTTGATCATATCTTTTCCTCATTTCAATACCTTCTCATACCGGTGCACCTCTTAATCATCTACTCCTCGCTATTCATTTGTTTCGGAGTGCCGAAGATATCTCAGAAGATTCCTGTTTCCACTCTGCTTTCGTTCAAGATCTTTCGAGGATGTCACCTCATTCAAGCCATTTAATTCAACCGGTGCAACCTCTCTTTTAAATCATTTCAACGGTGTTTCTTTTGAGTGGACCCTAACCCACAGGTCTTTCCCAGGATCTTACTTGACTCTTCTTATTTTCTCGGAGGTATTCTCAAATTCTTTTCGAAGTTTGACGTAAGAATGAATTATCATCAGTCTTATGTTTTTCTCCAAGATCTGTCGATTTTTTTTCATCATTGGCTCAACCTCTTTGTTTTGATTCTTCCGGAGTGTCTAAACAATTCATGGTGGCATTTCTCGTCGTAATTCAAAAATTTGAAGACCGAAGAAGATTTTCTCTCAATCCTGGTCCATTCTCTTCAAGATTCATGATTCTAGCTTGTTGCCATCCCCACATAATTGTTTTGATTATGAGAATTCTTTTCACCCATCCGGAGTAATTCAGGAGTCTTTTCAGTTTGTTTATCTGAAGGCCATCAATTCAGGATTATTCATTCCAGCTTTCAGCTCTCATTCTACAATCTTATCGGTGCATCAAGTGTCCTCTAATCGGCTCGTGATCTCTTCGTTCTCATGTTTCTAAATCCTCTCAATCTCTGTTCATTTTATAATTCTTCCCAGTGTTTCTTTATTTTTCTTCGTTCATTTTAATTCTTACGGTGGTTCGTTCAAGACTTCTCTTCCTCATCAATTTATTCGTTATTTCAATTCTACCGGTGGTGTGTTGAAGATTTTCTCAAGTTTATGTTATATCTCTCTTAATCCTTTCTACGAGAATAAGTAGTGTGCCAAAGCCGTTGATTGCCATCAATTTAATTGGGGAAGGATACGCATAACGTAATTCTTATTCTTGCTTCATCCAAGTAATTAATTCTTTATTCCGGAGGCCCATCAAATTCTCGGTTTCACTTGATTCATTTTTCGTTCCCGGAGTCCCAAGCTCTCACAATTATATCACCACAGAGATTCATCTAAATCTTTACAAGGATTCACCTTGTGTTTTCAACTTCTTTTTCCTTCTGTTTGATCAACCTTTTGTTTAACGGAATTCTTCATGGAGGCTCTAAATGTTGGTTCACCAAGGATTTAATTCCTTCTCGAAGTGTTCATCGAGATTCTTTTCTGAGGAGCTCAAGTATTCTTTATCTTGCATTTTAAAGTGCAATTCTTTCAACAGTATCATTCGAGGTGGTATCACGTCATTCTTGATAATTTGAGTTCATGTCTCATGATTCACATGTTGTTAAGAATGAGGTATTTTAAATCCATCAATCTCTTCTTCTTGGGTTTGTTTTTCACCTAAAACTTTCCCTAAGGTTTGTTGCTATTAATGGTGATAATATATGATCCAAGTTCTTCATCTATCCTCCCGGTGAAATACTTTCTCGTCTCCTTGTTCATTCCAATCCAATTCTTTTTCCGTGAGTGGCAGGCTGTCACCTCATAATTTGAGATGTATTCCATAAGACCATATCAAGTGTATTCTTTTCGTTGTTGGTGTTCCAACAACTCCGTTCGACCCTTCTCCTAAAGATGCCTTTTCAAACTCTTTGTGACAAAAGTTGGCATTTTCTTCTCCATTCTTTATTTTAATCATCTATCTTCTATTACTCTCTCCCGGAGGAATTGTGTTGCTGCTCTCTTCAAACCTTTTTCTTGTCCTCATCATGTTTATCCTCTTAACCGGAGTGTTGTGCCCCTTTGCTCAAGCTCTTTCATTTTATCAAGTCTTTCATCTCTTTTCATCCGAAGTGCTATCCGAATTTGTAATTCCTTATTCCCCTTCCCTACCGGAGTGCTTTCAACTTCATTTATCTCCATTGTATTCTTTTCTCGATATGGCTCAACCTTTTCAAGGTTCTTTGGTTTCACTCGTTTGTCAAAGGAGCAACTTAGTTTTGCCTCTTCTCTTTCTCTTCCGTTTTCCCTCCGGTGCCATTCTAGATCTCGGGACGAGATCCACTCGTAGTGGTGGAGTGTCGTGACGCCCCAAGACTAGAGCTTCAGATGCCTTCCAGGGTTTCCGGGTTTCCTCGTGAGATTTGTTTGGGTCGTTGCATCATGCGCATTGCATCATGTCATCATGCCATCTTTTCTCAAAGCTAACTAAAACTCTCTGAATAAATTGCATGGATCTTCGGTCCATTTAAACCGAGGGAATTCACATGGTGATTCTATTTATAACATATCCTCCCGTTATTAGGGAGCCATATTTAAAATTCCATTGTTTTGGAATCACCCGTGAACCCACTTGCATATTAAATCCCTTGGCCTTTTTCTTCTTCAAGTTTCGACTCTCTAGTCTTGCCAATAATTCTTTCACCATTTTCCGGAGCTCTAACAAAATCCCCAACATTTTTGGACCTATCGAATACCGACTTCCTTCTCACACTCATTTGAATTAAATTCAAATGAGTTGGAATTCAAACTTCACAGGTGTGCTCTTTCCTATTTTCTTGGAACAAGCTCATCTTTATGAGTCCGGGGAAATTAACCTCCCGCGCAAATTCTATCCCTAACACTTCCTTTATTCTCTTTTTCTTCCATATTTTTTTCCTGTTTTGGGAGATAAAAGGAGAAGTTTTAGAGAGGAGTGAGAGAGAGCAGCAGGCCCATTCTCCTTCTAAGGCCCAGCCGGCGCCCTCCACACTGGGCCTCCTGCACCGCCCATCCCTCTCCTAAGGCCCAGCGCCCCACTCCCACCTAAACCTAAGCCCATCTCCCTTGAACCCCTCCTTCTCCTTCGTTCCCGCAAGCGCCGCCAGCCAGAGCCCGATCCCCTCGATCTCTCTCTCACCATCTCCCTCTCGTTCCTTGTGAGCCACCGCCTTGCGCCGCTCGTTCGTCGTCCCATGCCTCCTCCGCCGCTGATGTCCATCAGGAAGGCCACCCAACACGCGACCCGGTGCCTTGCTGCCTTTCCCCACACCGGGGGCTGTCTCCTCACCCTCGTTGCACGCTCGCGGGCCACACGGCCTGATGCCGGCCTCGCTGGAGTGTGCTGTCAGCAGCAAGTTGCCGCCGAGCCCTGCCAGTTCCTCCGGCCTCACCGTCCTCTCCTTCACCTCCTCGCGCCCGCGCCTCCTCGTCCCTCCGTTCGGCTTCAAGCTCGCCACCTCCCAGCCACGGCGTCCGTGTTGTATCATCGCGCCGGCGACCACGACCAGTATCATGCTCTGCCGTCGCCGCACCACGTTCCTGCTCCGACGCCATCTACCTCCCCCTCGCTGTTTCGCCAGCCATGGCCGCCTCTGCACCCGCACGTCGCCCTGGCAAGCTTTGCCCGCCCTTCTCCTTTTTCGAGTTCGTTTCCCGCGCCGCTCGACCCTGCTCCGCTTCCTGCACGTGACCCTGCGGCCTCGAGCTCCTGTGGTCTTCTGTGTTGGGGTTTGCTCCCGAGCTCCACCGTCAAACCCCGCTCCTGCCTCCATCGAAGGCCGACACGTCAAGATCGACCCCGAACAGGGAATAACGCCAAGTACCAGGACGATGAGGACCGCCAAGTTCATCCACCGCCGTCAAGTGAACGAGACCGGCAAGGACGAAGACCCCAAGTACCTCTTCAAAATGACCGAGTACCACTACCGTCGACCCTCGAAAACCTCGTGGACGTCAAGTTCCGTGTCGTTGACCCCGAACCTCTACGAAAACATGTACGACTACTTCCATGGCCGAACACCCGTGTACAACTACCGTCGCTGAAGGACGTCGAGTGAACGTCTACCCACATCGTGTATTTGACCAAGTTCGATGACGACCTCTGAGGAACTCGGATTTGCCAAGTTCTACTACCGTCGCCCTTGGAAACCTTGAATTCGTCAAGTACCTCTCCGAAAACGAACGTGAACCACTACTTCCCTTGAAGACCCGTGAATGTCTACTTCCACTACGCCGACTCGAACTGCTCCGATAATGCACGCTTCAGAGGTATAACATCGAGATGACCACCGTGGACGAATGTTGTGTGATACGAGATGAACCTCGTGTTTGCAGCGTGCCTGTTTGTTACATGCACAACCCTCGGTTGCCATGCCACCGACACATGGGACACCCGGTATCCGGGAGCGCCCCACCTTCTTTTGCTCGCTCCCGCCACTCCCTTTTGCACCAGTATCTCCATGAGCTACCGGAACCGATATGTTGCCGTGGCATCACTTTCGGATTCATTGTCGTGGCACCCCTTTCGTTTCCGCCACAATGACAAATGCTTCATATAATGCTCTTATCAACATTTTCATAAAAATTGCATAAACTTGCACATGTCATCCGCATCATGATAACAACAATTAAAATGATTAAAAGTGTTGTTAGCTTAAATTACTAAATGCACATGAGGAGTTTCCGGACTTGTTTTTTTGTGGTTCCGGCCTCATTTAAACTTGCCTAGTTAGATAGTTTCATTATGTTTCTCCTCTTGCCATGCTAACAACATTTAATCTTGTTGGGTACATAAAGAAGAGAGAACTAAATAAGTCATGTGGTGTTTTCTTCAATATGCAACTCCGTGGAATATTGAGCTCCACTTAATTTTTAGTGTTGTTTGTGCATGTTGCCATGCCATGCTTCATTAAACCGGACATGCATCATATTTGGTTGTGCATCATGTCATGCTTATGTGGTGGTTGTTTTACCATGATTGTTTGCTTCTTTCCGGTGTTGCTTCTTCGGGTTGGTTCCGATAACGTCACGATTGTGAGGAACCGTTCGACTACGTCCGTTTGTCTTCTTCATGGACTCGTTCTTCTTCCTTGCGGGATCTCAGGCAAGATGACCATACCCTCGAAATCACTTCTATCTTTGCTTGCTAGTTGCTCGCTCTTTTGCTATGCCTATGCTGCGATACCTACCACTTGCTTATCATGCCTCCCATATTGTTGAACCAAGCCTCTAACCCACCTTGTACTAGCAAACCGTTGTTTGGCTATGTTACCGCTTTGCTTAGCCCCTCTTATAGCGTTGTTAGTTGCAGGTGAAGATTGAAGTTTGTTCCTTGTTGGAACATGGAGATGTTGTTCCTTGTTGGAACATGTTTACTTGTTGGGATATCACAATATATCTTATTTAATTAATGCATCTATATACTTGGTAAAGAGTGGAAGGCTCGGCCTTATGCCTGGTGTTTTGTTCCACTCTTTCCGCCCTAGTTTCCGTCATATCAGTGTTATGTTCCCGGATTTTGCGTTCCTTACACGGTTGGGTTATAATGGAACCCCTTAACAGTTCGCTTTGAATAAAACTCCTCCAGCAATGCCCAACCTTGGTTTTACCATTCGCCACCTAGCCTTTTTTCTCCTTGGGTTAGGCCAGCCCAAGGGTCATCTTATTTTAACCCCCCCGGACCAGTGCTTGTCTAAGTGTTGGTCCAACCCAGAGCACCGTGCGGGGTCGTCCCTTGGCAACTTGGGTTACGTTGGCTCCCGTACGCTTAGCTTATCTGGTGTGCCCTGAGAACGAGATATGTGTAGCTCCTATCGGGATTGTCGGCACAGCGGGTGGTCTTGCTGGACTTGTTTTACCATTGTCGAGGATGTCTTGTAACCGGGATTCCGAGTCTGATCGGGTCTTCCCGCTAGAAGGAATATCCTTCGTTGACCATGAGAGCTCGTGATGGGCTAAGTTGGGACACCCCTGAGGGAATTTGAACTTTCGAAAGCCGTGCCCGCGGTTATGGGCAGATGGGAATTTGTTAACGTCCGGTTGTAGAAAACCTGAAGTTGACCTTAATTAAAATACATCAACCGCGTGCGTAACCGTCATGGTCTCTTTCCGGCGGAGTCCGGAAGTGAACACGGTGTTGGAGTAATGCTTGACATAGCTTGTTCTAGGATCACTTCTTGATCATAGTTGTTCGACCGTGCTTTTGCCTTCTCTTCTCGCTCTCATTTGCGTATGTTAGCCACCATATATGCTAGTCACTTGTTGAAGCTCCACCTCATACTTCTTACCCTTCCTTTAAGCTTAAATAGTCTTGATCGCGAGGGTGTGAGATTACTTAGTCCCCTGGCTCACAGATACTTTCAAAACCAGCTTGCAGGTGCCGTTGAATCGTGCAGATGACGCAACCAAGCTCAAGGAGGAGCTCGATGAAGATCTTTTCCTTTGTGTTGTTTCGTTCTAGTTGATCAGTAGTGGAGCCCAGTTGGGGTCGATCGGGGATCTGTGTAGCATTTGGGGTAATCTTCTTTTATTTTGGGCTCCGTAGTCGGACCTTGATTGTATCTGATTGATGTAATGCTTTATTCATGTAATTGTGTGAAGTGGCGATTGTAAGCCAACTATGCATCTCTTTCCCTTATGTATTACATGGGTTGTGTGAAGATTACCTCACTTGCGACATTGCTTTCAATGCAGTTATGCCTCTAAGTCGTGCTTCAACACGTGGGAGATATAGCCGCATCGAGGGCGTTACATAGATGGCCTCACATCTTTAAAGCTCATATGACTAAGTGAAAGTTATAAAGCCCGCATATCTGATTGCCTTGTTTCCGCTAACACAACCACCTTCAGGCACCGAGACATTGGCTAAGGGTTGTTTTGTTATTGTGAAGACACCCCGCGTAGCATCTACAAGGGGGTGGAAGCCAACGATGGGCCACTTTCAAATGATAAACGGTCGCAACAGAGTCAAAATAAACATATCATCAGCGTTTGTATTTAATATACGAGGGCCTCCTTCCGCAATCATCATTATAAAGCCATAAATATGCATCAATTTGACTTAAGATTTTGGCCAAGCTGGGTTGCCTGGCTCCTATGCTTACCCCTACGTTCCTGATTATTCGGCTAGGTGGTAAAGGGAGCACCTCTATGATTGTTACTACCGGGTCATCCGAGTAAGTACCTCGGACTGGGTGAAGCCGAAAGCTAGCAATCTTAAAGGATCACATTGGTCTGCAATGACGGAAGTGAAAATTTTGGTTCATTAATACCATAGAGTTTGGGAACATTCCCCAAACTAAATCCTTAATACTTTCCTCCCACATTGATCGAAGGTGAGGTTTCATGATCATGATAAGCATGACGACCCAAAGAAAGGAACCGATAGCGGGATTGTTTTCTTTGGAAGATAGTTCTTACGTTAAAACATAATATAACATATCTCTCTGTGTACCCTCGTTTATAAAGTTTTATGGCCGGATTGCCTTGTTTTCCATAAATCTTTGCCCTTATAACGGCTTTATAAAGTACCAAAACACTCCTCGGCTCCTGGCCGAAGAGGTTGAAGCCGATGGTCGGTCAACAAAGTTTTGTACAATGCGGATCCGAGCATTAATGATGTAAAGTATTTGGATACATAGAGTCATTACACATAATTCATGATTTTACTATGTATATCGATCCTTAATTCGGCCACCAGTGTCTGCATCAAGGCTCGGGGGCTACTGGGCTTCGGGCTTATTATTTACTAATATTAAATGGGCACATCAATCCCCTGATCTGGTGTTGCCACCCGACTAGTGTCTTGGGGGCTACTGCATTGCATGTTCAATGCAGAAAATTCAAAGTGCATAGTGTTTGGCTTGACCGAACTGTAGGCAAACACGTCTTCAGAAAACAACAGGTACCATCTGGACCTATCTGACATCAAGCTAATATATTACGGCAACTTCTCAAGACCGTCTCTCAAGCGCCCGTTCGCCGATCACTATTATCTCTATATATTACATTGCGTTTCTACTCCTACGTATGCTTTCGAGCTAGGAGTTGATCCTCAGGTCGATTTCGCGCATCGACCTAAGTCTCAGGGCCTACTAGGATCAGTGGTTTCATGTTTTCCTTCAGGTGCATCTCGGGTTCTAGACTGAGACACACCTTGAGGGCTACTAGTTACATAGATTGACAGCAAATAAATTTACATGCATCGGAAATAAAATCCATAAAACATCAGCCAAGCCTGAGGTGGTGCATCACCTTGGAAGCAGTCTGGCATAAAGCTCGGATGCATGTGGCTAGCTCTATAGAGGGAATTTCCGGCATTAAGCTCGGCTAAACTCCTTTAAACTTCTTCAAGGCTAAGGTGATCTATGAAACCTCGGATACAGTCCGGCGTTGGAGCTCGGATATAGTTCGGCGTTGGAGCTCGGATATAGTCCAGCGTTGGATCTCGGATATAGTCCGGCGTTGGAGCTCGGCTGCAAAAGATACCTCGAATGTAGTCCGGCGTTGGAGCTCGGATGCAAGAGGACACCACCGCCGGCCGGGAACAACTTCAAACGCGAGGTGGGTGTAAAAATAACAAGGCATTGATAAAAGCCGATAACTTAAAGGGGATCCTCGGATACCTGACATGTAAGCTCTTCGGATTTACTTCGGTGATCCTCAAGATCGAAGATAAGAAGATTTGTTGAACCCGTTTTCAAGACAGACGACCGAAGATGAAGAACAGTTCGGAAGATTCAAGGAGCATCCCCAACTTGAAGACCGGTTCAGGGGGCTACTGGCGGTGTCCTGGACTAGGGGGTACTCACCGTGTTGTCTCCCGACCAGTGGGTCGGGCCGAGGACCCCGATGATGATTCACTAATGGGCCACTTCGGGCAGCCCATGCCGAATACAAGGAAGATTCCACAAGACTTGGTGCACAAGACAAGGACTCCTCTAAATACTAGGCCTCTGGTGTGTTATATAAACCGAGGCCAGGCTAGTCAATAGAGCATCTCATATTCATTACTACAATCTCGTGGTAGATACCTGTACTATGTACTATCCCCACATAAATACAATCAAGAGGAAGACATAGGGTATTATCTCTTTAAGAGAGCCCGAACCTGGGTAAAATCATGTGTCCATGTTACCATCGCTCCAAGACGCCTAGCTTAGGACCCCTACTACGAGATATGCCGGATTTCACACCGACACTAAGGCTGCCATGTAGGCAAAAAGTCTGATGTGGCAAGGTAATTAAGAGGAGAGAGATAAGTGTGGTGACCCCAGTACTAAGTGCAAGAACCTAGACAAAAGACTTAAATAGAAGAATCCTACCAATGCATGAAGAACTTTAGTTACAAAATCATTAGATAAAGGGTGCTTAGCACCAACAAGTTAAGCACCTATGCATTGGGAGCTTTAGTTGCCAAAGTTTTTAATGTGCTTAGCACCCCATGTAAGCACCGATGCATTGGAAGTAGCCTCATCCTGTCCAACAAGATGAAACATTGGCCAAGGCACCCAGCGCCAATAATGTAGGAGTACTATTACTACCTCCTTTCCGGTTTATAGGGCTCAATTCAAAAATCTCATCAACCAAGGTAGATGATGAGTGGTGGAATAATTTTTGTAGTTTGCAAAAACACTCAATTAATGCACTCGTTTTCCTCAAAAAATTATGTTTACCAATGCATTAATTTTGTGTCAAACTTTGACCATCTACTCCCTCCTAGGGGCGGAGCCAGGATTTAAGCATAGGGGGGGGCAGATGGCAATGAAGGGGGAAAATTTTGTGTGCCTCACATACTTCCTAATAGTTTTATATTGAAGTAGCATTCGCATTTAGCTTTGCCTAGACAAAAAAAAAATCTTGCAGCTGGAGCATGCTAATATTGGTCAACAATTCCATATACGTGCCAAGAAGACGAAGTTGATAATGAAATGCCAATGCTAGAAAACATTGTCATATGAAAATTTAAGATATACGAACTAGAATAATCTTGTATTATCAAATGGTTGGCTTTTAGTTTGCATTTATATAGGTTTGAATGGCAAATCTTCACTGATTGTATTAGGAAATTTTATTGTTTAGTTAGCAAAAATTTATCAATGTAGCGAGAACACATACCTAGAATTAAATCCAGCCCTTCTGTATCCCCTATACCGCTAGGTCGAAGTAGATCGGCTGGTCATCGTTCGCAGGGACACAACAATCATCATTTTTTGTGAATTCCCGGCGAAGCATTTACGGATCGGAGCTTTCGAGCGACTGCGGGTGCCTATACCCTAGCGAGCGACACATAAATCACACAACCAAAATAACTAAAATCTAATGTAGAAGTTCAACATGATACAAGATGAGAATTGAGAGAGATTAGCAGATGGAGTGGTGCGTTTACCTTGGCTAGTTCGTTGGCTGCAGCCGGAATAATTGTGAGTGAAGCAGCATGCATCGCTGTCGTCATATGAATCAGATCTTATTAATAACGAAGACAAGAGGTAGGCTGGCGGTGAAGTCATAGGATAGCAATGGCGTGCATCGCTTATCCATCCTCACGCTAATCATGGAGATAATGTGTAGTGCCAGGAGACTTGGCATGGACTTGGAAAACAACTAACTAATGGGCTTGTACATGGGACTTCTTTCCTTTCTCTAGAATTCATGTAGAGATAGGGGGCCCAAGCACGTTGTACATGCAAATCACGTCGCTAATTAACCATTGCGTACAACTGTTCCCTCGAACGTTGGGGGGGGGGGCAGGCCCCTGCTCGCCCCCCCCCCCCCCCCCGCCTTGGCTCCGCCACTGCTCCCTCCATCCAGGTGCATAAATCATCTTTGGTTGTGCACCGTGACCAAGGAAAAACGAGAACTTAATGTTTATTTGCTACTCCCTCCATTCCTAAATATTGTCTTTTTAGACATTCAAATTGAATACAACATACGGATGTATGTAGACATATTTTAGAGTGTAGATTCACTCATTTTGCTCCGTACATAGTCACTTGTTGAAATCTCTAGAAAGACAAATACTTCGTATTTGGGAACAGAGGGAGGCTTTTACTCTATAGTTGGGAACAGAGGGAGTATCACCATATGGAGGGAACAGAGGAAGCTTGAAATATGAACATGTCAATGGGAGGGGGTAAAAGCCTCATGCGTGCATGTAACATTGATACGTCCATTTTGCATCATGCTTTTATATTGATATTAATTGCATTATGGGCTGTCATTACACATTATGTCACAATACTTATGCCTATTCTTTCTTATTTTATAAGGTTTACATGAAGAGGGGAAATGCCGGCAGCTGGAATTCTGGGCTGGAAAAGGAGCAAATATTAGAGACCTATTCTGCACAACTCCAAAAGTCCTGAAACTTCACTGGAGCACGTTTGAGAATATATAAAAAAATATTGGGCGAAAGAAGTACCAGAGGCGCGCCCCATACCTCGTGGCCCCCCTAGTAGCCCTCTAATGCCCTCCTTCTACTATATGAGGTCTTTCGTCGAGGAAAAAATCATGAGCGAGCTCACGGGACGAAACTCCGCCACCACGAGGCGGAACCAATCTAGGGCTCCGGTGGAGCTGTTCTGCTGGGGAAACTTCCCTTCGGCAGGGGGAAATCATCAGCATCGTCATCACCATCGATCCTCTCATCAGGAGGGGGTCAATCTCCATCAACATCTTCCCCAGCACCATCTCATCTCAAACCCTAGTTCATCTTTTGTATCCAATCTTTGTCCCAAAGCCTCAGATTGGTACATGTGGGTTGCTAGTAGTGTTGATTACTCCTTGTAATTGATGCTAGTTGGTTTATTCGGTGGAAGATCATATGTTCAGATCCTTTATGCATATTAATACCCCTATGATTTTGAACATGAATATGATTTGTGAGTAGTTACGTTTGTTCCTGAGGACATGGGAGAAGTCTTGCTATAAGTAGTCATGTGAATTTGGTATTTGTTCGATATTTTGATGAGATGTATGTTGTCTTTCCTCTAGTGGTGTCATGTGAACATCGACTACATGACACTTCACCATTGTTTGGGAAGTAATAAGTAGATGATGGGTTGCTAGAGTGACAGAAGCTTAAACCCTAGTTTATGTGTTGCTTCGTAAGGGGCTGATTTGGATCCATATGTTTCATGCTATGGTTTGGTTTACCTTAATACTTCTGTTGTAGTTGCGGATGCTTGGAATAGGGGTTAATCATTAGTGGGATACTTTTCCAAGGAAGGGAAATACCCAAGCACCGGTCCACCCACATATCAAATTATCAAAGTACCAAACGTGAATCATATGAGCATGATGAAAACTAGCTTGACGATAATTCCCATGTGTCCTCGGGAGCGCTTTCCTTTATATAAGAGTTTGTCCAGGCTTGTCCTTTGCTACAAAAAGGACTTGGCCATCTTGTTGCACCTTATTTACTTGCATTACTTGTTACCCGTTACAAATTACCTTATCACAAAACTATCTGCTACCGACAATTTCAGTGCTTGCGGAGAATACCTTACTGAAAACTGCTTATCATTCCTTTTGCTCCTCGTTGGGTTCGACACTCTTACTTATCGAAAGGACTATGATAGATCCCCTATACTTGTGGATCATCAAACATGCAAGACTCACACTTACACATGGACGCAGGCAACACTCACGCACCCATGCGACACACAGCACACGACACAACACACACACTCACACTCAAGTGATCAACCTACTCCCTACGTCCGTGAAAGATAGTACATTTAGAGATTTACACATTGACCAGGGCATAATTAACACCCAAAAGTAGCAGACTTCTGTGTGCATGCTACCATTGAGAGAAGAAGATTAAATGAAGGTTGTTGCATGCTGTAATTAAGGATAGACGTGTAGCCTATAGCTAGAGCACAAGTTGGTGCATTAGTCAATCAATATCGATTTTAGATTAAAGGCTAAATGCATTGGAAGTGTAGATGTACACTCTTTGTTTTTTAGCCGATGTACACTCTTCGTTGTAAGACCGAGGGAGTACACATGCATGCACTCACATACACAGCAG
Organism: Triticum monococcum; assembly: GCA_034509565.1. Taxonomy (NCBI): domain Eukaryota; kingdom Viridiplantae; phylum Streptophyta; class Magnoliopsida; order Poales; family Poaceae; genus Triticum; species Triticum monococcum. Next base: position 394,225,471 of record CM067845.1, on the reverse strand, counting down.
GGTCGTTCACGCGCAAGGGTTGGACTCCTGTCGCGCCTGCATAAAGTTTTGTTTAACTAATTTCTTTGCTCTGCCAGTTGATAGGTGGGACCGAGAAACCACGTGACAATTTAACCTATCAACAAAGTGCCATGTCGACTATGTGGCTGGTCAGTAGGGTGCAATACGGTGCTCTACGATGAGCTAGTGATCGTATAATCACCGCAAAACTATATATAGTGACCGTAAAGAGCGTATTGTTACATATGTTGACCGCCAGTGTATTTTTCTCATTTCAAATTAAGCCATTTTAACAGGAAAGGACTAGTACTGCTTTGATGTGTCTCGTCAACTCGCCGAACGAGGAGAAGCTTGCTTACTACCCCTCTCCCTCGCCCATGCGTGCGGTGGCTCGCAGGACGAGGAGAGGGTTTTGACTACAACACCCTCTCCCTCTCCCTCTCGCTCGCCCTCGCCCTCGCGCTGGACGTGTAGCAGTTCAATCGGTGTCAGATTGCCAGAAGCATATTGTATTGTAGTATCATCATTGTTGGACCTTCCGAAGAGGTGAATTGCCAAGTGCAAGGTTCACATGAATATGAACTGTTGAACCTCCCGAAGAGGCAAAGAGCCAAGCGCAAGGTTTTATAGGAGTTGTTGTCCTAGCAAGAGTATTACAACTATAGCGAACAATGCTACTGTACGATGCCACCTTTTTTCTCAAAGAGCATGTTGGAGCCCGTGCAACAACCACACAAGTTGCACGTACACATAACACATTTACTAGTAATAAATTATAAAGGACAAATGCCAGTATGCCACACAAGTTCATCTCCAATTCATGTGATAAATTTGTGCACGACTAGTCTACATATATTCACAACACTACCGTTCACATTTTACCATACCCCACTTACACATTATAGATGGTCTACATGTCCTCCTCCAGGTTCCAGTCCCAGGTGTTCTTCATGGATAGCATGATCCATAGTTGTGTGCAACGGGAATCATTGTCGCAGCTTTCTAGTCCGGTTCCACGCGATGGAGACTCATCCAAGCTGAAGCGGCATAAATCAGGGATAGCGTGTCCCAGCATGTCGTTCATCCGGCGGTGCGCACTAAAGACACAACCATGCTTCATGAACGTCAGGCCTTCGGCGTCGTGCACGGAAGGTGGCATCCGCTTCACAATGGGGTAGTTGTCCCCAATGAAAAGCGAGCACTCTCCAAGAGTGTTCCTCGGAACCCACGTAGCATCACGGGGGTCGAACTCGGCGTCGTTCATCTAGTACACGCGGCATCTCAGATCTGGACACATGGTGATGTACACAGTCAAGGTCCATGCATAATAATGTTGTGCTCAAATATGGCGGTCAGTAATACTGTGCAGCAAATAGTACTTGTAGGATCGAAAGTATGTCTAGAGGGGGGTGATTAGACTACTTGACCAAATAAAAACTTAACCTTTTCCCAATTTTAGTTCTTGGCAGATTTTAGCAATTTTAGGACAAGTCAAGCAATCATCACACAATTCAAGCAAGCATGCAAAGAGTATATTGGCAGCGGAAAGTAAAGCATGCAACTTGCAAGAATGTAAAGGGAAGGGTTTGGAGAATTCAAACGCAATTGGAGACACGGATGTTTTTCCCGTGGTTCGGATAGGTGGTGCTATCCTACATCCACGTTGATGGAGACTTCAACCCACGAAGGGTAACGGTTGCGCGAGTCCACGGAGGGCTCCACCCACGAAGGGTCCACGAAGAAGCAACCTTGTCTATCCCACCATGGCCATCGCCCACGAAGGACTTGCCTCACTAACGGTAGATCTTCACGAAGTAGGCGATCTCCTTGCCCTTACAAACTCCTTGGTTCAACTCCACAATCTTGTCGGAGGCTCCCAAGTGACACCTAGCCAATCTAGGAGACACCACTCTCCAAGAAGTAACAAATGGTGTGTTGATGATGAACTCCTTGCTCTTGTGCTTAAAATGATAGTCTCCCCAACACTCAACTCTCTCTCATAGGATTTGGATCTGGTGGAAAGAAGATTTGAGTGGAAAGCAACTTGGGGAAGGCTAGATATCAAGATTCATATGGTAGGAATGGAATATCTTGGTCTCAACACATGAGTAGGTGGTTCTCTCTCAGAACATATGAGTTGGAAGTGTAGATGTGTTCTGATGGCTCTCTCCACGAATGAAGAGGAGGTGGAGGGGTATATATAGCCTCCACACAAAATCCAACCGTTACACACAGTTTTCCAATCTCGGTGGGACCGAATCAACAAACTCGGTCAGACCAAAATAGTAAACCTAGTGACCGTTAGAGATTTTCGGTGGGACTGACATGCAACTTGGTAGGACCGATTTTGTTAGGGTTAGGGCATAACGTAATCTCGGTGAGACCGATTACACAAACTCGGTGAGACTGATTTTGGTAATTAGCTAACCAGAGAGTTGGTCAGGCAAACTCGGTGGGACCGATTTGCTCTTTCGGTGAGACCGAAATGTTACAAAAAGGAAACAGTGAGTTTACATTGCAATCTCGGTGGGACCGATTCGCTCTTTCGGTGAGACCGACAAGTTACGAAAGGGAAACAGAGAGTTTGCAATCCCATCTCGGTGAGACCGAGATCCCTATCGGTAGAACCGAATTGCTAGGGTTTGGCAGTGGCTTATGACAAGTGAAACTCGGTGGCGCTGGATAGGAAGAATCGGTAGGACCGAGTTTGGTTAGGTTTAGGTCATATGTGGATATGGGAAAGTAGTTGAGGGTTTTAGAGCATATCACTAAGCACATGAAGCAAGAGGCTCATTAAGCAACACCTCATCCCTCCTTGATAGTATTGGCTTTTCCTAAAGACTCAATGTGATCTTGGATCACTAAAATATAAAATGAAGAGTCTTGAGCTTTTGAGCTTGAGCCAATCCTTTGTCCTTAGCATTTTGAGGGTTCCACTTTCACCATCCATGCCATGCCAATCATTGAGCTTTCCTGAAATAATCATCTTGGAATAGCATTAGCTCAATGAGCTATATGTTGTTATGAATTACCAAAACCACCTAGGGATAGTTGCACTTTCAGTACTACTCTGATATAGAGGAAGTAAAATAACCGGCTTATTATATATAGCAACTCTTGGCTACATGGATGAGATAGTAAGACATGAAAAAACAAAAATGGTGGTAGCTAGTGGGTTCAAGTCTTCAAGGGCCTAGCTAGCTATGCGCGTCCTCCAAGGTAAAAACTACTCCTACTAGTAGTAGTAAGTAAGTAGTACAACAACGAAAGAGAAGGCAAGAGGGTTAAAAATACTCCCTCCGCCCCGAAATGTAAGAAGTTTTTTGGTACTATGATAGTGTCAAAAAACGTCTTACATTTTGGGATGGAGGGAGTATAATACTAAATGGAATACTTGGGTAGATGGTGACGGTCCGATCGTGGTAGATTGTGTGACCATGTTGCACGTCAGTGGTACCATTGGTAGCGACTGCTAAGATAGTTGATCCCAATATGCTAAAGTTAGCTACAAGGTTCCAGGTTAGACCAAATCGCGGATGCAAATGCACATCCAGGATCGGCGATCTTATTTTGATCGGGGGATGACTGGGCCCTGCAAAATAATGGAGTACCGTTAGGGATGTCAATGATGGTTTGTGCATTCCGTTTGTAATCTCCCGTACTGTAGGATGGCAACCAGATGAAACAAGTCCCCTGGCTTGTCACCGCGAAGATGCGACCAAGATGGCGCACCGCATCTTCGAACGTGTAGGGGTACAAATCTACCGCGGCCAACATGCGCCAGCCTCTGCCGTTACTGCCTCTTGCATTGATGGCAATCCTTATGTCGAACACCGTGATGAGATAGTAATCTTCGTAGCCGCGTCACTTTATCGGTGGGTCTGCAATTGCTATCTTCTTCAATCTCATGTAGGCATCATCATACGTATTCCAGCCCAGCCAGTTCGGAAGGCCGATCCCAATGGTTGGGAAGGGGTCTACGGGAACGGCCGCACTGTTGTGGATGTTGTGCAAAATGATGGTGGTATCCAGCCGGAGGTATTCAATACAATCTTCGTTGGCACCGACCCAGACCTATATATAAGACGGTGGGCAACGGAGAAAATTAGGGATGGAAATGGAATAACTAAGTACTACATGATAAAACTCCATGACTGACTTGTTCATCGAATGAAATCCGACTACCTCTCAACGTCGGCAACTGTAGCGGAGTCAACGTGCAACCATGGCTAGGGAGCGGTGGACTGTTTAAAGGATTGTCCCATAGAAGAACCTTCTCCTCGAGGACGCATGGAAGACCAACAAGCATGTCCTTTTCCCAAGCTTGTTTAAGCACCATTTTGAAAAAGTTGTTGCAGGAAGCACCGAGTCTTGCGGTGGTGAGGACATCGGAGCGGTGTGCGATTTCTCCTAGAGGATCGTCGTCCAAGGTCTCCCAGGCCTGATGAGGAGGAGAACTGCCTGGCGAATCCATGGGAGCAGCGACGAACTGCCTTCTCTTCGGGGGAGAGGAATTGGCGAGGAGGAGATAAGAGCATAGTAACCACAGGGCCTCGTCCCTTCCAACTGTACCTCCTCGATCATTCCTTAGCGAAGGGGTGAGGCTATTATTTACTACGTACTCGTACCGTAGCAGTACTAGTACTACTTTATCAACTAGTAGTCGATGTAGTACTGTACTTCCAGTATAGCGCACTAGTTTTGAACTCTTGAATCTCAGGGCCAAGGAGCTATAGTTGGAAGTGGAGGGTAGTACTGTTCTCTAGAACCATTGATGTACTATCAATGTAGGGAAAGTACACCTGCATAGTGGGTACTCTCGGTGCTCTATTCCAGCGCGTAGCTGGCCTACTCAGCCGCTCCTCTCACGCACAGACTAGCAGCCTGTTTATCAGCGATGGTTACTGCGGGGGCAGATGTGATGCCCCAATACTACAAGAAATATGTCAACTTGTGACCACCACTATTGGTCACTGAATGGTCACAAATTTCCATTTGTGACATTTTTGTGACCAAAAACATAAGGTCAAAAGCTAGCCATCGTAAACTGACTATAGCGACCTTTCTTCTGGAATGGTCGCAAACGTTTATGACCAAAATAAGCCTATTGTTCTGTTTTGGTCACTAGCAACCTCCCCAGTCCACGTAGGCATCCAGCGTGGCAAGCTGATGTGGCATAAGATTCAGCCCGGTCCAATTCAGTTTTCTACATGGGCCTAGCCCATTAATTCAGCCTTTTTATATTTTTTCTATCAATTTTTGGTCGACTTCATGGGCCTGGCCCAACATTGCAGCCTTTTTTATTATTGGGCCTTGGCCTTTTCGTCTAAATAATTTTAATTTCCTTTTTTATTAAATGGGTCCACCAGTCAGATGGGTCCCAGTTGTCAGGTTTGGGTCTGGTAACTGAGTCCCATCTATCAGGCTCATATTCTTCATATTTCAACTAGTATTTAACTTGGCAGAAAAAAGCACACATGATACTTCAAATAAGAGCAACCATATCACATTGCCAATACATATGACCATGTGTAATACAGTACTTTACAAGATCTACATGTGTAACGAGCTCTACAAGTGTGATACAATACTGCTTTACAAGAAAATGACGACATGCCGGACTCGCTGGACAACCATAGTGAAGGCTGGGAACAAACAAAACGGCAACATGGCTTCCTCTGTCAGGGCCGCCGGTGCTGCTCCTTCCCCGCCGCCGCCGCATAGGTGAATTTCCCGCACAAGTGAAATTGGACTGAATCTGTAAACTTGTTTATACTCCTGGACTGTGTTTGGAACGAATTTGGAGTACAAGGAAACCAAAACAATATCTGGACTGTGTTTGGACTAAATTTGGAGTACTCCTGGACTGAATTTGGACTGAATTTAACTGAAACAATAATCAAGACAACGAATAGTACACAAAACAGGATAGTCCAGAACCATATGTGACGGACCGTACCCCAAAAATAAAGGACTTGGGTGGGTGCTGCAAGCAGAATCAAAACAGATACATATATCCCTAAGTATTGTTATATGTTAAAAAACTGCCAACATGACCTGTTAGGCTATTCCATTGTTTTCCAATTGGTTTCAACAAAGTGCTATGATGTATGTGTCTTAACATAACTCCTAAGAAATGTTCACAACCTGAATTAACTACACTTTTTCTCATTGAAGTGAACACAGCAGCAGTTTAATCAACAAAACCATACTTTACTATAGAATGTATCTTCTGAATGCATAACAGGATATGTAGAGAGAGAGAGAGATCGCCTTGGCAACAACAGATGGTGCGCATCCTTGCCGGACCGGAGCAGCTTGTCCCTGGCCCTCCCCACGGGATGGTACCAAACTGCACACACACCAAGCAAGAGAGCACGCATCAGATCATATGAGAAAATGAACAAAAAATAGAGAGCACGCAAATTTTAAGCTCTGTTTACTGCAGAAATCAAGCATAGGCAGTAGTGCTGCTAGTGTTTCTTTCTGTTGGTTGTGTTGGACATGCAACTCAATTTCTGTTTGTTTCAGACTAGCAGACCAACATATATACATGTAAATTGAACAACTACTGCTACTGCTCAGTACATCAGTATCAAAGAGTGGACTTCGGCTACCATATATACATGTACTAATAAACTACTGTACTAGTAAAAGAGGGAACACAAAAGGCAAAAATTGGAATAGCAGAGCAGAAGCATGGAAGAGGAACAGTTGATCTCTTGGCTAACAGCTAACAGCTAAAATCCTCTAGGCTATGACTTCAACCAGGACAATTGATCTCTTGGCTAACAGCTAACAACAAAGAAGTGCCCATATAGCCAATTTACTGCCCTATAATGATTATAAGAACTAGAAATAAAAGATATATCATAGTACTGAATAGTTGAGCAGTTGCAGATCCATCTAATCATGTGGAAAGTCAGTGAGCAGTTGCAGATCCACCATTGCCACCATCTAGTCACGAGGATTGGAGTCCTCCTCAGTCTTGACACTGAGCTTTTGCTTCCCCATGACCTGCAGATAGGTCACCAACATAAACCATTTGAAATGATTAAACAAGTGCACTGGAAGCAATCTAGATCAGTATACAAACATCCATCTTCAGCAACACTTGAAGCGTAACTACTAAAACAATTATGAACCTGAGATAAGTCGAAGAATCTTACAAGGATAAAATAAGTTACATAAATTCATCAAAATAAAACACTACATCTCTGTTTCTAAACCAGAGAGCCAAGAGAAGAACTATAACAGATGTAGTTCTCTGCCTCAACATGCTGTAATAATATTATCTCTATTGATCCATGTCCATCTGGGTTAATATGAAATGTAAAAAAATTGAATGAGCCAACTTGGTACATCATTACAAATGATTACTTGCTAAGAGAAACAAGTCAGAAAACAAAGCCGCATATAACCACCTAAATATTATGGTCAAGTACTAATTATCAAACTGGCATATCCACTTGTCTGCTACTCCCTATGTAATCAAATGCAAGACATTTTAGGTCACTTCACAGATTTAGTAGTTTGTTAGTAGAAGAATAGAAATTTGAAGAAAAAAATGGTGGATACGCACTGAGATCACGACACATAACAGGTGTTCAAATCAATGGAAAGCAAATGTATTTTGGAGATGGTACCATCCCTCTCTCAGAATAATCAGAGCCCAAAATTCCACATGTTGATCGATTGATATGCCAAACAGGGGGATCAGCTGAGGGGCTCACCGCGGTGCGGATGACAAGCTCGGGGAGGCCGGAGACGTCGGAGCAGTGAGGGCGATGCGCATCGACGGGGGAAGGCGCGCGGCGGCCGATGTGGAAGAAGCTCGGATCCGGCGATGTGGGGGCGCCCAGCTTGAACTGGTGGTCGTAGTCGATGCAGAGGGGAGCTGCCGAGCTCGTGGACACCTTCCCATGTCGCGGATCCGGCAATGTGGTTGGTGAGGAGGTGCGGATCGACGAGATCCACCCATCATCATCACCCTTCTCGAGGTTCTTGACGCTTGGGTGATGCGGATGCGGTGCTGCGCCTCCTGCGGGCCCTTGAAGCCGGCCTTGCCGGCCTTCATCGACGGCGGGCCCTTGGAGGGGAGGGGACCTCTAGCCAGGGAGGGGAGGGGAGGTGGTGCCGGCGGCGGAGTGGATGCGGTCGACAGCGGAAGGAGGTGGCTGTGGAGGAGGTGGTCGCCGCGGCCGAATGGATCTGGGATGTAGGGAGAGGGGAGAAGGAGAGGGTAGGGGCGCCGGCTGTGGAGTAGAGAACGGCGGGGCGGTGGGGGCGGCGGGTCGTCGATGGTGGCGGTGGGGGCGGCGGCAGATCGAGATCGGGGAGGGGGCGGTGGCAGATCGAGATCGGGAAGGGGGCGGCGGCGAGGAGATGGGGACGAGGGAGGAAGGGGGCGACGGGGGGATCTGAGCTAGGGTTTGGCCTGCGGGTGGGGGTATCTCCTTTTCTTTTATTTTCTTTTTTTTCTGTAGATAGATGGATGGATGGATGTGGGATGGAGATATGGATGGATGGATGGATGGACGCCATGTCATTAATCCGTGGACAGAGTTACGATTGGTTCAGAAAATCAGTGATGTAAAATAGTTTTTAAATACTAAAAATAGAGGGATTTTATGAAGTAGCTATCAAAAATATCTTGCAAAAGGGTACCACACAAACTTTCACTAGAGTTAGACCACATTTTATGGATTGGGACCAATTTGTATGCATTTTTCATATTTATAGCTATTTTAATCATTTTTTGAGTGGCAAAAATGTTTTTTTTGTGAAGAACCAACCAAATAATTGTTGCAAAATTGGACCTAATCAATTTTATAAAATATTAGGCCATATTAAATGCACAATTGACCAAATAGTTGGGTGTAAAAAGTTTTGATCCACCTCTCGTGAAAAAGACAAATTCCCGCCGGTTCAGCTGGAAGCGGGTCAAATTTGAACTGCAGCTGCCTCATAGTTTGCTCTTTATTTTTCCAAAAATCATTTCTACGTACATAAGTATCTATTTAATAAGAGAAACACCAAAAAAATTCCAAGATTCAACCACTAGCTAGGAACGGTCAAGCCCGCCGTTTTGACCGCATTTTGAAACAGGCATAAAAAATTCAAAAAAAATCAAAAAAATTGGAAAACCTTCGCATTGTGTCAATATATGTGACCAAGTTTCCAGGAAAAATAATAAACTTGTAATACGGAAATTATTTTAGAAAAGTGTTCTCAGAAATGAGATGTCATGAGTGAAGATTCATGGCTTTCAAGCCAAATGATCAATCTTATGGCCACATTCATGGCATAGTTTGTTCAAATGATCTCATATTGTGCACGAGGGTGCATATTGGAATTCCAAACAATGTTGCCTAAGGGAGTTTTCACTTTCTTTGCACGGAAAATTAATTTTCCATTTTCCAAGTGCCCAAAAGGAGGGTTTTTTGTGAAGGACCTCCAAAATAATTGTTGCAAAATTGGACCAAATCATTTTTCTAAAATACTAGGACATATTTAATGCACAATTGACAAAATGGTTGGGCGTAAAAAGTTTTGATCTACCTCTCGTGAAAAAGACAAATTTCCGTCGATTCAGTTGGAAGTGGGTCAAATTTGAACTGCAGGTGCCTCATAGTTTGCTATTTATTTTTTCCAAAAATCATTTCTAGGTACATAAGTATCTATTTAATTAGAGAAACACCAAAAAAATTTCAAGATTCAACCACTAGCTAGGAACGGTCATTCCCGCCGTTTTGACCGTATTTTGAAACGGGCATAAAAAATTCAAAAAAATCAAAAAATTGGGAAACCTTCGCATTGTGTCATCATATGTGGCCAAGTTCCTAGGAAAAATAACAAACTTGTAATACGGTAATTATTATAAAAAAAGTGTTCTCAGAAACGAGCTATCATGTGTGGAGATCAATGGCTTTCAAGCCAAATGATCAATCTTATGGCCACATCCATGGCATAGTTTGCTCAAATGATCTCATATTGTTCACAAGGGTGCATATTGGAATGGCAAACAATGTTGCCAAAGAAGTTGTCACTTTCTTTGGACGAAAAAACCATTTTCCATTTTTTGAGTGCCCAAAAGGAGGTTTTTTTGTGAAGGACCTACCAAATAATTGTTGCAAAATTGGACCAAATCATTTTTCTAAAATACTAGTCCATATTTAATGCACAATTGACCAAATGGTTGGGTGTAAAAAGTTTTGATCCACCTCTCATGAAAAAGACAAATTTCCGCCGATTCAGTTGGAAGCGGGTCAAATTTGAACTGTAGCTACGTTGTAGTTTGCTCTTTATTTTTTTCAAAAATCATTTCTAGGTACATAAGTATCTATTTAATCATATAAACACCAAAAATGTTCCAAGATTCAACCACTAGCTAGGAACGGTCATTCCCGCCGTTTTGACCGCATTTTGAAACGGGCATAAAAAATTCAAAAAAAATCAAAAAAATTGGGAAACCTTCGCATTGTGTCATTATATGTGGCCAAGTTCCTAGGAAAAATAACAAACTTGTAATACGGCAATTATTTTAAGAAAGTGTTCTCAGAAACGAGCTATGACGTGTGGAGATCAATGGCTTTCAAGCCAAATGATCAATCTTATGGCCACATCCATGGCATAGTTTGTTCAAATAATCTCATATTGTGCACAAGGGTGCATATTGGAATGGCAAACAATGTTGCCTAAGTAAGTTTTCATTTTCTTTGGACGAAAAAACCATTTTCCATTTTTGAGTGCCCAAAAGGAGGTTTTTTTGTGAAGGACCTACCAAATAATTGTTGCAAAATTTGACCAAATCATTTTTCTAAAATACTAGGACATATTTAATGTACAATTGACAAGATGATTGGGTGTAAAATGGTTTTATCCACCTCTCGTGAAAAAGACAAATTTCCGCCGATTCAGCTGGAAGCGGGTCAAATTTGAACTGCAGCTGCCTCATAGTTTGCTATTTATTTTCTCCAAAAATCATTTCTAGTTACATAAGTACCTATTTAATCATAAATACATGGTTTGGTGGCAATACGTCGAGGTTTGGGTGGTGGCCGAGGGCCCCAACTCTAGAGCGCGTAAACTCGCATGCCCGCCGCGTGGTCACCGCGTGACCGTGGTGTTGCCATGTGTTCTGGGCGGCCTAGGCATGTCTAGTGGGTTGGGCACTCCCCAGGTAGGTGCTAGGAAGAAAATTACAACATAAGATTCTCACGAGGAGACCGATCGATGCTCAAACATGAATTAGCAGCCAAGTGTTTGATTAGCGGTACAAGAAATGTACATGGCTAATGGGCGTGAGTTTTGGGTGAGGATGATCAGTTATTAAGGAGACCGTCTTCACAAATTTTCAGCTCAAAAGGTGGAGCCTAGGTGGTACTTTCTTTGCAAACTACCACACTAGACATGACTACGAATGTTGAAGCTCGGCTCAAAATAATAAATGGATTGAGCTGGCATTTGGTGGAGGATGGTTATTTGGGCATAGGAAAGCACTGTAGAAAATGGATACTATTTGCACATGCCAAAGTGGTACTTCCTTCACAATGCTTTTCTATGGACAAAAACTTGGGAAAACTAGTGAGAGAGATTGGATGAATGAAATGAGCTCAAAAGTGGTGTAGGTAAGTTACTTAGGTATGGTCATGCGCTGGTAAATTTTCAGATCATTTGGGTAAGCCTAGCTAGTACTTACTTCACAAAGCTTCTCTCGAGGTAGAAACTTTGGAAATTTCCTGAGAAAGATTTCTAGTAAAATTGAGCTGAATATTATCATGTGGCAATAATTTGGGTATGGAAGAGTGCCCGAAAAGTTTGAGGGTAATAGGAGGGGTCTATATAACACTTGCTTTGCAACGTGCCAATTTGGCCATAAAATATAAATTGAACCTGGGCTCACATAGATGATTTGACTGAGCTGCAATTTGGAGGAGGATGATAATTTGGGAATATGAAGGAACTGTATAAATTTCATGTCATTTAGAGATATAAAAAAGGTACTTCCTTCACAATGCTTCTAGGTGGACAAAAACTTCGGAAATTTACCGAGGAAGATTTGCTAGGAAAATGGAGCTGAATTTTGTAATGCGGTAATGATTTGGATAGGAAAGAGTGCCCAAAAATTCCGAGGGCAATCAAGAATATATAAATAGCACTTCCTTCATAAAGTGTTGTTGTGAACAGAATAGGAAAATGAATATTGTTGAATTAGTTTTGAACTAGGCAAGGAAGTATTTTTACATATTTGATGAAGATATGCCCCAAAGAATTTATGAGATTTTTTTGGGAATTTTGGGAATGATAGAAATATAGGTTGCTTCACAACCTAGGGCAAAATCTGCCACATGGACATGACACATAGGCAAAACTGATGAGATGGCGCCTAGTCATCACAACCCACCACAATCTACAAGGCTATGACCATCTATATTGGTCATTAACAACTAGAAATAAGGCAGCGGACTAGCACTGTTTGCTTTGTGACCATTTCGTGTAAGGAAATTACGACCTTTCTGACCAAAATGGTCGCAATGGTTTAGGGTTTGGAGCCCCTGAACAGCTTCTGACCAATTGGTCTAAAATGGTCATAAATTTATGACCAATTCTTCGAGGGTCACTAACAGAAGGTCATAAGTTGACATATTTCTTGTAGTGCAAGACCGGCACTCCATATGCCTTCCATGGATTCCGAGATTCATTGTGTGTTTTATTTGGTTCGTTGCATTCATCTTTGCATCACGTGCATGGCATCATGTCATCATGCAACCCTTTTAATAACTCAACTAAATAAATCGCATGGATCTTCGGTCCATTTACATCGAGGGATATTCACAATGGTGGTTTCTCTTTAGAACATACACTCCCAATATTATTAGGGATCTATATAAAATATTCAATTTGTTTGGAATTAACCGGAACACACTTGCAAAATAAGTCCCAATGCATTTGTTATCACAATTCTTGGTCTCTAACTTTGCCATACATCCTTTCATCTCTTTTCGGAGCTCCATAAAAAATCTCAACATTTTTGGACCTTCCTTTTACCAAGTCCTAGTTCAAACCTATTTGAATTAAATTCAAATTAGTTTGAATTTAATTCCTGCAATCTTGCCACTTCTGATTTTCTGTGAACATGCATATTTTTATGAGTCCGGAAAAATTAACCGCTTGCCCAAATTCTTCTTCCAACCTTCTCTTCTCTCCTTTTCCTTTCTTCTAGTTCTCTGTTTTTGAAAAGAGAAGGGAGGGAAGAGAGAAGGCCAGCGGACAGCCGGCCCAATAGGCCACCCACAGCCAGGCCTCCCTAGGCCCAACACCCCCTAAGGCCCACCTAACCCTCTAACCCTAGCCCGCGCCCAGCACCCTACCCTCTCCCGATCCAATCTCTTCCCCCGCGTGACGAGATTAGACCCCGCTCCCCTTCTCGATTCCCCTCCTCCTCCTCCCGATAGCGCCCGCGCCCGATGCCCCTTCAGGCAAGCCTCCTTTGTGCTGCCGTATCGCCATGACGCACCTGCGCCACCGGGCTCCTCCTCTCAGACCCTGACCTTGGCCTTCGGCCATGGCGCTGCGCGACCGACCACCAGCAGGATGCCGGCCTGCATGCGCGACCATGCCGCACTCTCCTTCCTCCTGCCGGTGTCCCTCTACTGCCCGGATCCTGCCTCGACCTCGCCGCCGGCAGCAGCAGCAGCTGTTGCACCCTCACGCCGTGCCCTGCTGCCGCTGCCTTCGCCCGCGCCGGTGACCTCCACCACGTCTTTGCCTGCGTCCTCCTCGCGTGCGCCCCTGCCGTCCTCAACCTCCTCCCAGTGCCGACCACCTCTGCTCTTCCTCCTGCTGGCCACCAAGCGCCGCCATGCCTCCCCAGCAGCTACTCCGGCGAGCTCCAGCAGCTCCGCCACGCTCTTGTGCCGCCGACTGACCTCGTCTTCTTTCTGCCCTACTGCTGCCTTCGAGCACCATCGATGCATATATGTGTGGAACCTGCCAAGTCCCGCACAGACCTAGGTTCGCCAAGTTTGACTACTGATGACCGCCTCTGGATTCGTCATGTACATCGCCGCAAGACCAAGGACGCCCGAACGAGTGCTCTCGAGCGAGACATTTGTGTTGCTACATTTTGGATACACCAAGTCCCTCGGAAACATCAGATGCATCATGACCATCCCGGTTGTTGCAAAGTATCACGATGCCTGGAGCCATCAAATCCGTCGAGTTTCATTATGAGATGTGCAACTATTGTTGACCCCGAAGAACTCGGATTCATGAAGTTCCCATGACGACTTAAGTGTACCTCGTCGGATTGCCAAGTTCGGTTACCGTCGCAACCATGTACAACTACTTCCATGATGATACAAGAACAACTACCATCACTGAAGGCCGTTGAGTGAACAACTACCGTCGTCGTGTATGACTACTTTGTGAACGTGTACCCGACGACCCCGGAAACCTATGTTGCGCCAAGTACCCCCTTGTTGACCCGAACATCTACAGGAAAACGTGTACCACTACTGTCGAGGACTGATAGTACCACTACTTCTACTACCGTTGCGGAACGACTACTTCCTGTACTTTCCTCGACGAACTCGAACCGCCCCGGAAATGCACGCTTCGAAGGTATAACCACGAGACGACACCGTGGACCGTATGCATGTGTGTTGTATGAGATGCCCGTGTTTGCACCGTGTCCGAGATGTCCTTGGACGTTCCTTCTCGTTTGCCACGCTGTCGATCTGTGGGAACCGGTATCCGGGATCACCCCACCATCCCTACATGACACGCTCCCGTCACATTTCCTTTTGCACTGGTATCTCCATGAGCTACCGGAACCTTTATGTTGCCGTGGCATCATTTTCGGATTCGTTGCCATGGCACCCCTTTCGTTTCCGCCATGATGAAAAATGCTTCATAACATGCTCTTATCAACATTTTCATAAATATTGCATAGAACTTGCAAATGTCATCCGCATCATGATAATAACATCAAGAAATGATTAAATTGTTGTTTGCTTCAATTGCTAAATGACATGTGGGGATTTACCGGAATGGTTATTTGTTGTTTCTGGCCTCACTTAAAATTGCCTAAAATGTGTAGTTTACTTTTGCCTCACCTCTTGCCATGTTTAATAACATTTAAAATTGTTGGGTACATAACCGGGAGAGAACTAGATAATCGAATGTGGTGTTTCATCAATATGCAACTCGTTGCATATTGAGCTCCACTTAATTTGTAGTGTTGTTTGTTGCACTTTGCCATGCCATGAATCATTAAACCGGACATGCATCATGCCATTTTTATGCTTGTGTGTTTACCATGTTGCTTGCTTCTTTCCGGTTTGCTTGTCTCGTTAGCTTCGGTTTCATTCCGGAGTTGTGAGGATTCGTTCAACTACGTTGGGTCGTCTACTTCTTGGACTCGTTCTTCTTTCATGCGGGATCTCAGGCAAGATGACCATACCCTCGATATCACTTCTATCTTTGCTTGCTAGTTGTTAGTTCTATCGCTATGTCGTGCTACCTACCACTTGTTTATCATGCCTCCCATATTGCCATGTCACACCTCTAACCCACCTTCCTAGCAAACCGTTGTTTGGCTATGTTACTACTTTTGCTCAGCCCCTCTTATAGCGTTGCTAGTTGCAGGTGAAGTTGAAGTTTGTTCCATGTTTGAACATGGATATGTTGGGATATCATATTATCTCTTATTTAATTAATGCATCTATATACTTGGTAAATGGTGGAAGGCTCGGCCTTATGCCTAGTGTTTTGTTCCACTCTTGCCGCCCTAGTTTCCGTCATACCAGTGTTATGTTCCTTGATTTTGCATTCCTAACGCGGTTGGGGTTATGGGACCCCCTTGACAGTTCGCTTTGAATAAAACTCGTCCAGTAAGTCCCAACCTTGGTTTTAACATTTACCACCTAAGCCTTTTTCCCTTGGGTTCTACAGACTCAAGGGTCATCTTTATTTTAACCCCCCCCCCGGACCAGTGCTCCTCTATGTGTTGGTCCAAACTAGAGCCCTTTGCAGCAGCACCTTTGGGAAACTTGAGGGCTGGTTCTAGTTGTACGGATTGCTCATCCGGTGTGCCCTGAAAACGAGATATGTGCAACTCTGTCGGCGTTCTGGGAACGGGGTTCCCCAGACTTGCCTGCCCGCGGCCCGCGGCGTGGCGGAGCCAGCAGGCTGTACGACCCATCTACACCAGCAAGGCACCCAAGACCCTCGTGAGGGGCCAAGCCTCACGAGGCGGACGATGCAAGACGTCCTCTAGAGCGACTTGGTCAGGCAGGCTCACGAGGAGCGGAGGTATCAAGGCGGGGCAAACCTCACGAGGCTCTCGTGACGTGAGCCATGACGATCGACACCAGGCGGGCGCCAGCGCGTGCAGCGTCCTTGTTTCCTCTTTGGTGCAATGGAGGCAAGCACAGCCGTGGAGTACCGAGGCCTCAGGAAAAGGTTGCGATTTCGGTGCAACAAGACCAAGACCATGGACTGCAAGGCGGAGGTCATCGTGGAGCCCAAACGGCGTCACCACCAAAGCTTTATGCAGGCGAAGACCGCTTTTGTTAGGATAGCTTGTACTAGCTGTCCCCTTTGAATTAGCCCGCCATTGTTGGCTCCCTTCCCGCTCAATATTTGGGAAGATGACCAGGGCCTCTATAAATAGGACTAGCCACCACAGTAGAGAGGAGGCGAGTGAGGGACCGGGAAGAGACCTCATCAGACCTAGAGAGACACACAAGTCCGAAAGCACAAGAACACCTCAACCTCAGGAGGCTGTTCTTCCCTTGTATTGTTTATCATCAGCCCAAGAGGCAATCCACCACCACCACACTGGAGTAGGGTATTACACCACAACTGTGGCCCGAACCAGTATAAACCCCGTGTCTTTCTATGTTGTGAGTTCGTCGAGTTCATCCGCAAGATCTTAGCGAGCTAGAGCGTAGATCGGTAGGAGGGAAAGACTTCGCGTGCACCCCGGTGTTCGAACCACAAGGGTTAGCCGGAGCCCCACATCCGACACTTGGCGCGCCAGGTAGGGGTGCGCCGAGGCTTCTCTCCACCAACCAGTGCCCTGCACCGCCGCACTACGCTCCCATGGCAGGTGCCCCGCCACCAACCTCTGCGGCCAACACCAACAGCAGGCAGTCTGGGTACCGAGCCCTGGCCCCTGCTCTGCGGCAAGTGCAGTGGTCGGCAAAGTTTAGGTCGGAGATGCCGCCACGTTACGATGGCACGGCAGACTCGGCGCTATTCCTGCTAGCATACGAGGAGGCCGTCCTCGAAGCCGGAGGCGACGACAAGATCACGGCAAACTTGTTCCCCCTGGCGCTCGCTGGCGAGCTACGCGCCTGGCTGCTCAACCGACCGGGATCCACGGTGACGTCCTGGGAGGAACTCTGCAACCTCTTCACTGCGTGTTATGCGGCGCCGGCACACCACGCAGTCGCGGCACTGCTGGGTGGCTCCCAAGCACCTCCTTCATATCGCCATGTCAAGCCTTTCTTCCGTCAGATTGGGGCAGCCTGCAAGCGCCCGAGGGCTCCGCCGGGTTGGGATGCGCCGGAGGCCGATCTCAGCTTCGACTCGGAAGACCACCCCAGCTCCACCGCCGGCTCCGAGATGCTCCCGATGCTCTGCACGCCCACCATTTGCAACGTGGCCATCACCAAGACCCTCATCGACGGTGGCGCCGGCCTCAACTTGCTCTCCGTGGGAGCCTTCAGCCTTCTTCATGTGCCGCTCGAATGGCTCGGCCTCAGCAAGCCCTTCACAGGAGTGGGTGGTGGAGCTGCTCACCCTCTGGGGCAGAACCTCCTCGCCGTCACCTTTGGCATGCGAACAACTATCGCACCGAGCTAGTTGACTTTGACATCGCTCGCATTGGTCTTGTTGGGGAACGTTGCAGAAAACAAAAATTTTCCTACGGTTTCACCAAGATCCATCTATGAGTTCATCTAGCAACGAGTCATCGGATGCATCTACATACCTTTGTAGATCGCGAGCGGAAGCGTTCAAAGAATGGGGATGAAGTAGTCGAACACGACGTGATCCAAATCACCGATGACCAAGCGCCGAACGGACGGCACCTCCGCGTTCAACACACATACGGATCGGATGACGTCTCCTCCTTCTTGATCCAGCAAGGGGGAAGGAGAGGTTGATGAAGATCCAGCAGCACGACGGCGTGGTGGTGGATGCAGGGCGTCACAGTAGCAGGGCTCCGCCTATACTACAAGAGAGAGATGTAACGGGGAGAGAGGGAGGCGCCAAGGGCTGGTGTGTCAAGTCCCTCCTCTCCCCCACTATATAGGGGTGCTAGCGGGGCGCCGGCCCTAGGAGATGGGATCTCCTAGGGGGGCGGTGGCCAAGGGGTGGGGGCTTGCCCCCCAAGCAAGGGGGCGCCCCCTTTAGGGTTTCCCCCCCAACCCTAGCCGCATGGGCCCTAGGGGAGTGGCGCCCCAGCCCACTTTGGGCTGGGTTTCGTCCCACTTTAGCCCATGGGGCCCCCCGGGATAGGTGGCCCCACCCGATGGACCCCCGGGACCCTTCCGGTGGTCCCGGTATAATACCGGTTGTCGTGGTTCTAAGTCTGACAGTGAGGTAGGGGTGTGTATGGAGAGGCTAGACCTTAGCTATTGGGAAGTTGTAAGCACGCAAGGTTTACGAGTTCAAGCCCTTCTCTGAGGAAGTAACAGCCCTACGTCTCGGTGCCCGGAGGCGGTCGACTGAATTATGCGTGTGTAAAATGACAGGGGTGCGAACCCTTGATACTGAGGAGGGGGGTGGCTTATATAGAGTTCGCCAGCCCTCTCCTGCCCTCAGTAATGCAGGGTTTAAGGTACATTTAAGGTGGGCGTTACTGATAACGTCCCTAATAAAGTGTCATAATAATCATAAAGACTACTTAATAGCCGACCGTTTGCCTGCGGAGTGACTTGAGGTCTTCTGGCAGTCGAGTGGTTGGCTTCTTGGTCGAGTGTCTTCAATCCGTCGAGTGGGATATCTCCAAGTTGTTTGAAAGGTGACTTCCTCTAAGGATGTCCCATGGTAGGGCTCTTTAGGACGGGTCCGTGTCCCTACCGTAGGTACATGACTTCATCATTAGCCCCCGAACGGATCGAGGCTGGAGTGAGAAAAGGGGTTAGGGACCTTTCCAACCGACCCTTCGGGTTATTATGGGTGCTTCGTTCTGGGTCGACTGTCACGGATGATGTCATTAACCTCTTTCAGTCGCCTTGATCCGTTCCAGGTCTTTCGTCGAATGGATTTCTTTACCTGTGAGGCATCGAGCACCGGCGTGCGCGGGATTTCCGTTTCGTCAAGTTGTTCTGCAGCCGGCGGAGATCGCGGGATTCGGATTTTTTGGGAAGCGCGTGGAACAGGGGCGGCCGCAGTAATCGGGAGCGATAGTGCGAAGGCTCCTCGATCCCCGCGCCGCCTTTTTCGCCACGTACAGCGCGCGCGCCTGCCACGGGATTTGACTGGATAGCTCGGGCCTACCTGCCAGCCACTCGGGAGCGGCCCCTTATAAGTAGTTGGCCCGGAGCCTTTCATCAGTACACGTGCTCATCTCTTCCTCTTCCTTCTCTGTTTCTCCATCGCCTCCTCCGCTTCCTTCGCTCTCGCCCCGCCACCACAAAACCAGCTCGAGACCTCGCTGGCGACGATGGTGAAGGGTAAGACGACCGCTCTGGAGCGCGCGAAGAAGGCGGCGGCGGCGGGGAAGGGAAAGAAGTCCGCGCGCGGGGGTTCTTCCTCTCGGACGGCCCTGCCCAAGGGGTGGATCCAGGGCGACTGGATGCCCTCGGTGCTCCGTCAGGAGGACCTCGACGACCTGGTCGAGGGAGGAGCCATTCCCCACAAGGCGGCGCGTCTTCCAGGGGGAGAAATCAAGCCCCAGCCACGCGACGGTGAGTGCGTCCTCCTGGCGACTCATATTGACCGTGGGTTCTCTCTGCCGCCCCACTCTTTCTTCCGCAACTTCCTGAACTTCTTCGGGGCGCAGCTCCATCACTTTACTCCGAACTCCATAGTCTATCTTGCCGCCTTTATTTCTATGTGTGAGGCGTTCCTGGGGTGCCGCCCACACTGGGGACTTTTCAAGCACATCTTCACCTGTCGCTCTCAGTCGGTTAAGAAGGCCAAGTCGAGTGACGAGAAGACACAGGTGATCCAGCTGTGCGGGGGTTTGGCGATCCAGACGAGGGGGAAAAGCTGTTTTCCCTCCATTACCTTCCCGGAGTCAGTTCGAGGATGGCAGGCGACTTGGTTCCACTGCCAGGATCAGGTGACCCCAGGGCAGTCGACTGGACTTCCACCCTTCACCCTCGACCGAGCCGAAAAGCCGGCTCCTCTAAAGGTGATGCCCGAAGAAAAGGTCCAGGTCAAGATACTGGCGGGTCGAGTGGTCAAACTTGTCCGTGAGGGCGTGACGGGGATGGATCTGCTTGAAGTCTTCCTCAAGAGGCGAATCCAACCACTCCAGGCTCGGGACCACCCGATGTGGCTGTACTCCGGCCTCGAGGACACCACTCGGATCCACCCGGAGGAGGTCACCGACGAGATGTTGGAGGGGTGGCTGTCAAGCATCACGGGGAACAAGGACAACCCCCGAGGAGCTAGGAGGGTCATTCCACTCGACAGCTCGTACGAGGTCGACCAGGTGCGTCTTTATGTTTTCGACTGAAATCTTCGTTTTCTGCATTGGTCTTCTTTTGAGCGGGTCGACTGACTTTCCATTTTGTCTGCTGTCTTTCAGGCGACCACTGAGATGTATTCGACGCCCAACGGGGCACAGGGGTCGACTGAGGAAGGAGAAGGGAGCGGAGGTGAGAGCGGGGACGACCAGGGCGAGTGGGAGTCAGACGACAAAGGAGAGGGAGGCGATGACGTCTTCTCCAGCGAGGAGGAGGAGGAGGAGGCCGAACCTCCCCGCCCGGAAAGGCGATCCAAGCTCGCACACGACCCGGCGCAGGGACGTGGCTAGGTGATTGCCTCCGTCGGGCCATCGTCGAAACGCCCTCGGACTTCTTCTCCAACACCGACTGGGAAGGTCCCCAAGCAACCACGCACGACGCAATCCAAGCCGCCCAAAACTCTGCCCAAAATGAAGATAACTGTCCCTGTTATTTCCGGGTAACAAGTCTTGTCTTCTTTCGTCGATTGGAGGACGGATCCTCGGTCGACTCGTTATGCTTAACTGGCTGATTCTTCGAAATTTGCAGTGCTGCTACCTCCGAGGTCTCTGCCAAAGACGACGACCAAGAGATGGGGGACGCTGCTACCTCCAACCCTGGTACGATTATTGACGTTCTGTTTTTGAGTTGTCTTGGTCGTTTCTTGCAATTCTGGTCGATTGAAAGTTCTTCCTGCAGCTCCTCCTCATGTTATCGACCTCCCGGATGACGATGACAACGAGCCGCTGAGGATAGGGAGGACCAAGAGGCCGTCGACTGACAAGGCTCCCCAGCCTGCTCCGACGCCTGAGGCCGCGGCTCGGGACGGCGGCGATGCCCCTCGGGCTTCTGTGTCCTTCGCCAATCCCCTGTTGAGTGCGCAGCCCTCGGCGTCGACTGCCAATCCGACTTCGCTCTTTGTCGCGTACTCTGTCCCTGAAGACGAAGTGGCCGCTGCGAAGGAGGCCATACACCAGGCAGGGGTCATGATGGAATAGGTGAAGAAGGCTCGAGAGGCCAGCCAGGCGGCTTACGACGCGAGTTCGGCGCTTCAGAGTAACGTCCAGGTCAGTCGACTTGATACTTGTTTGTTTGAAGAGTCTTTCTCTCTCTTTCTTTTTCTTTTTTTGAAGATCTTTGTATCTGTATCTGTACACCCACTGGGTGTGTTTTCTCTTTCTTGGACGAGTGGGGGCACGCTGAGTGCACCCACTGGGTGTAGTCCCCGAGACTACGGTGGACTGCTGGCAGTCGACTGTAGTCTGTATATTGCGTTTGTGAATCCGTACTTCTTCACTCGGTTTGGTCTGGCCAGGTCGAGTGGTCCGTGTCCTATCGACTGCGGGCAGTCGTTTTTTTTTGGTCAAACCAGTGGGGGCACGCTGAGTGCACCCACTGGGTGTAGTCCCCGAGACTACTGTCGAATGTTTTTGATTCGGCTGTGATCTTAGAAACGTCACCATTGTTCCTTAGTTACTCGGAAGCAACTTATCTCGAACGTCTGTCGGCTGGTTTTTCTTTTTGCAGAGATCCTGCGAACTTGCCGCTCGCTATGCTGAATTGGAGAAACAGAAGATTCAACTGGACCTTGATCTAGAGCTGGCCAGGACGGAGTTGCAGAAGGTCAGGGAGGGCGTCGCAGGTAAAGCGACTTTGTCGACTGATTTTGTTTTCAGGCTTGAGCATTCCTCTGCTGTTTCCGATTCAATCGCCATTTCTTTGTAGGAGAATTGGAAAAAGCTTTGGCGAGGAAGGACCAGGACCTGGCTGTTGCCCGCAAGGAGGCTGACGACAAGACGGCTCTGGCCGAACAGAAGCTGGCTTCGGTCGACCAGTTGGAAAAAGAGAACACCAGGTTGCAGGCCGCTCTGACTGATGCCAACAGGCTGACTGCCAGTTGGAAGAAGAAGAACCTCCTCTTGGGCGAGGAGATGGAAGGCATCGCCCGTAGGAGGGACGACCTGGACAGCTACCTGAGGAGCCTCGCCAAGAGGCTGTACATCAAACTTGAAGGTGCACATCTAATTTTGACTGTTTTGTACTTTTGTGTCGACTCAATCTTGCGATCGTTGGCTTATCTTTAGGTCTTGTGTGCAGAATTCTGTCAGAACTTCGAAGAGGAGACCGGGCGGATCGAAACGGGTCTGGACCCAATCAATTCTCCGGTGAAAGATGATACTGCTATGAACCTGCTCCGACTGGAATCTCGAATCGACGGCGCCGTGGATTACTTGGCTCGACTGAAGGTCGCCATGTCGCGGATCGACTCGACGCTCTGGCCAGAGTCCACGCTCCAGAACGATCTCGAGTCTCTTATGGCTCGACTTGACAAAATCCCCGATCGAGTGCAGGAGTGGAAGAAGTCTTCTGCCCGGTGCGGCGCTGATGTGGCTCTATCCTTAGTCCGCGTCCACTGCAAGGAGGCGCGAGAAGAAAAGCTGGCCGCCATCCAAGTCGCCAATACCAAGAGGCACAGCTTCCAAGACTTCATGGAGACCTTCATTGCTGCAGCCACTCGCATTGCGGACGGAATTGACCTGGATGAGTTCGTCGCTCCTGCCAGTCCTCCTCTTGAGGAGTGAGAAAACTTTTATGCCTTCCCTTAAATTAGCCTCGGAATGCCGAGTGGACTTGTAATCATTTAAATCCTGCCGAGCTGAGGGCTCGAGTACTTTGATTCGGGGCCCAGTGCCTTTTAAGCTTTATCCGAACTTAATTTTTGCTGAATGTCTTCGTGGTCTGCAACTGTCGTGTGGGGCTTGATGGCCGACCCTCACCCTGTTGTTGTACATTGTATTTGTAGCGGAGCTCTCGGGAAAAGGTGGCAGTCGACCCACACCCTGTTGTTGTACATTGTATTTGTGGCGAAGCTCTCGGGAAAAGGTGGCAGTCGACCCACGCCTTGTTACTGTAGAGTGGGACGAAGCTCACATTGTATTTGTGGCGGAGCTCTTCAGGAGAAGGTGGGTTTCGAACTTAGGCGAGTATCTAACTGCAGCTAAGTCTCTTCATGGAGAACTTAGGCGAGTGCTGAACTGCAGCTAAGCCCCTGAGTGGGAGGTTTGCTCTCCACTCGGTAGGATTTTTCAAACTTAGGCGAGTGTCTGACCGCAGCTAAGTCTCTTCGTGGAGAACTTAGGCGAGCGCTGAACTGCAGCTAAGCCCCCGAGTGGGAGGTTTTCTCTCCACTCGGTAGGATTTTTCAAACTTAGGCGAGTGTCTGACCGCAGCTAAGTCTCTTCGTGGAGAACTTAGGCGAGTGCTGAACTACAGCTAAGCCCCCGAGTGGGAGGTTTGCTCTCCACTCGGTAGGATTTTTCAAACTTAGGCGAGTGTCTGACCGCAGCTAAGTCTCTTTGTGGAGAACTTAGGCGAGCGCTGAACTGCAGCTAAGCCCCCCGAGTGGGAGGTTTGCTCTCCACTCGGTAGGATTTTTCAAACTTAGGCGAGTGTCTGACCGTAGCTAAGTCTCTTCGTGGAGAACTTAGGCGAGTGCTGAACTGCAGCTAAGCCTCCGAGTGGGAGGTTTGCTCTCCACTCGGTAGGATTTTTCAAACTTAGGCGAGTGTCTGACCGCAGCTAAGTCTCTTCGTGGAGAACTTAGGCGAGTGCTGAACTGCAGCTAAGCCCCCGAGTGGGAGGTTTGCTCTCCACTCGGTAGGATTTTTCAAACTTAGGCGAGTGTCTGACCGCAGCTAAGTCTCTTCGTGGAGAACTTAGGCGAGCGCTGAACTGCAGCTAAGCCCCCCGAGTGGGAGGTTTGCTCTCCACTCGATAGGATTTTTCAAACTTAGGTGAGTGTCTGACCGCAGCTAAGTATCTTCGTGGAGAACTTAGGCAAGTGCTGAACTGCAGCTAAGCCTTCGAGTGGGAGGTTTGCTCTCCACTCGGTAGGATTTTTCAAACTTAGGCGAGTGTCTGACCGCAGCTAAGTCTCTTCGTGGAGAACTTAGGCGAGTGCTGAACTGCAGCTAAGCCCCCGAGTGGGAGGTTTGCTCTCCACTCGTTAGAGTTTTTCAAACTTAGGCGAGTGTCTGACTGCAGCTAAGTCTCTTCATGGAGAACTTAGGCGAGTGTTGAACTGCAGCTAAGCCCCCGAGTGGGAGGTTTTCTCTCCACTCGGTAGGATTTTTCAAACTTAGGCGAGTGTCTGACTGCAGCTAAGTCTCTTCGTGGAGAACTTAGGCGAGTGCTGAACTGCAGCTAAGCCCCCGAGCGGGAGGTTTGCTCTCCACTCGGTAGGATTTTTCAAACTTAGGCGAATCGGATTCGCAGCTAAGTCACCCACTGGGGGATTTCGGATACATACAACAGTGACAGCAATTATTGGAACACTCTTATTTCTGATAAAAATGAACTTCAGGAATTTTTCTTATTACATTTGGTTTGAGAGCGGACTTAAGTGTAAAAGGGGCGGAGAAGCTCCGCGTTCCAAGCTCGAGGTTCGTCGATTTGTCGATCAACATTGTAAAGGTGATATGCTCCGTTGTGGAGGACTCTGGTGACGATGAAGGGGCCTTCCCAAGTGGGAGCGAGCTTGTGAGGTTTCTGTTGATCCACTCGGAGGACCAAATCTCCTTCTTGAAAGGCTCGACTCTTCACATTCCGGGCGTGGAATCGACGCAAGTCCTGCTGGTAAATGGTCGATCTGATCATTGCCATCTGCCTCTCTTCGTCCAAGAGGTCGACTGCGTCTTGCCGGGCCTGCTCCGCTTCATCTTCGGTGTAAAGTTCGACTCGGGGCGCATTATGAAGGAGATCGCTTGGCAGGACAGCTTCGGCTCCATAAACCAGAAAGAATGGGGTCCTTCCAGTCGACCGGTTAGGGGTAGTCCTTAATCCCCACAGCACCGACGGAAGCTCGTCGACCCAAGCGCCTGCCGCGTGCTTGAGATCGCGCATCAGCCGAGGTTTTAGCCCTTTGAGAATCAGACCATTTGCTCTCTCAGCCTGTCCATTCGACTGGGGGTGAGCGACTGAGGCGTAGTCGACTCGTGTGCCTTGAGAAGCGCAAAATGCTCTGAACTCGTCCGAATCAAAGTTTGACCCGTTATCAGTGATGATGTTGTGCGGGACTCCATATCTGAATGTCAATCCTCTGATGAAACTGATAGCGGTGCCAGCGTCGAGGCTCTTTATGGGCTTAGCTTCGATCCATTTGGTGAACTTGTCGACTGCCACAAGCACATGAGTGAATCCACTCCTGCCCATTCTTAGGGGGCCAACCATGTCCAATCCCCAGACGGCAAAGGGCCAGACGAGCAGAATGGTTTTCAGGGCTGACGCAGGCTTGTGTGACATGTTGGAGTAGAACTGGCAGCCCTCGCACCTGTCAACTATCTCTTTCGCCATCTCATTTGCCTTTGGCCAATAAAATCCAGCTCGGTATGCCTTAGCCACAATGGTCCGAGAGGACGCATGATGACCGCAGGTTCCCGAGTGGATATCGTTGAGGATTATTTGACCCTCTTCTGGCGTTATGCATTTCTGGCCGACTCCGGTCGCACTTTCTCTGTACAGTTGTCCCCTTATGACCGTGAAGGCCTTAGATCGGCGGACGATCTGTCGAGCCTCCTCCTCGTCCTCCGGGAGTTCTTTCCTTAGGATATATGCAATGTACGGTATTGTCCAGTCAGGGGTGACTGCCAAGACTTCCATGATTAGGTCGACTACTGCAGGCACTTCAACTTCAGTCGGATCCGTGGCACTTTTCGGCTGCGGGGCTTCTTCTGTGAAAGGATCTTCTTGGACTGACGGCGAGTGAATGTGTTCCAAGAACATGTTGCTTGGAATGGCTTCTCTCTTGGAGCCTATCTTTGCCAAGTCGTCAGCTGCCTGGTTTTTCAGTCGGGGGATGTGGTGGAGTTTCAACCCCTCGAACTTCTTCTCTAGCTTCCGTACTGCATTGCAGTATCCAGTCATTGCCGGACTCCTGACGTCCCACTCCTTCATCACTTGATTAACCACCAGATCCGAGTCGCCATAGACCATGAGGCGACGGACGCCGAGCGAAATGGCCATGCGCAACCCATACAAAAGTGCTTCATACTCTGCTTCGTTATTGGTGGAATCGAAGTGAATCTGGAGAACGTATCTGAGCTTATCTCCTCGGGGGGAGACCAAAACTACCCCCGCGCCCGAACCATTCAGCATCTTGGATCCATCGAAGAACATAGTCCAGTGTTCCGAGTGAACTTGAGTCGGAAGTTGTTGTTCAATCCACTCGGCGATGAAATCTGCGATTGCTTGGGACTTGATGGCTTTCTTTGCTTCAAACTTGATGTCTAAAGGAAGGAGTTCAATCGCCCACTTGGCCACTCGACCAGTTGCATCTCTGTTATGCAGGATCTCCGATAATGGGGCGTCGCTGATGACTGTAATGGAGTGGTCAGAGAAATAATGTGCAACTTTCTTCGTGGTCATGTAAATCCCATATACAAGCTTCTGGTAGTGGGGGTATCTTTGTTTTGAAGGGGTCAAAACTTCAGACACATAATAAACAGGGCGTTGAACTTTGAAGGCCTTCCCTTCCTCTTCCTGCTCGACCATAAGTACGGTACTGACAACTTGTCCCGTGGCTGCAATGTAAAGCAGCAGAGGCTCTTTGCTGATTGGGGCTGCTAGCACTGGCTGGGTGGATAGCAGAGCTTTGAGCTCTGCAAATGCTGCATCAGCTTCTGGAGTCCACTCGAACTTGTCAGACTTTTTCATCAGTCGGTAAAGAGGCAACGCTTTTTCACCGAGTCGAGAAATGAATCGACTTAAGGCGGCCAAGCAGCCTGTAAGTTTTTGGACATCATGCACACGTACAGGACGCTTCATCCGGAGTATGGTGCCAATTTTTTCAGGATTGGTGTCGATTCCCCGTTCGGAAACGAGAAAACCGAGTAGCTTGCCACCTGGAACTCCGAAAGTGCACTTTGACGGATTGAGCTTGATATCGTACCTCCTGAGGTTGGCGAAGGTTTCAGCAAGGTCAGCCCGCAGGTCGGAACCTTTCCGGGACTTGACTACGATATCGTCCATGTACGCCTCCACATTCCGACTGATTTGAGTGAGTAAACACTTCTGGATCATTCTCATGAATGTGGCTCCGGCGTTCTTGAGGCCGAATGGCATGGTGACGTAACAGAAGCATCCGAATGGAGTGATGAAAGCTGTTTTGATTTCGTCGGGCCCATACAGACGGATCTGATGGTACCCGGAGTAGGCATCTAGAAAAGACAATCTCTCGCATCCCGCAGTTGAGTCGACAATTTGGTCGATGCGAGGGAGAGGAAAATGATCTTTCGGGCAGGCCCGATTGATATGCTTGAAATCAATGCACATACGGAGTGACTTGTCCTTCTTGGGGACCATGACAACATTGGCGAGCCACTCGGAGTGGTAGATCTCTCGGATGAACTCAGCTGCTAAGAGCCGAGCCACTTCCTCGCCAATGGCTTGTTTTTTCTGGACGGCGGACCGCCGAAGATGTTCCTTCACGGGTTTGAACTTTGAGTCGACTCGCAGGCGGTGCTCAGCCAGCCCCCTGGGAACTCCAGGCATGTCAGAGGGTTTCCATGCGAAGATGTCCCAGTTATCACGGAGGAGCTGGATGAGCGCTTCTTCCTATTTGGAGTCGAGCGTCGTCGAGATGTGAGTCAGAGCTGCGTCGGGATCAGTCGGGTGAATGTGGACTGTCTTCGTTTCGCCAGCCGACTGAAAAGCTGACTCGGAGGCAGGCTTCTTAGCCCGCAGCAATTCACTCGGGTCGGCAGTCTTTTGGTACTCTTTCAGCTCGACTACTGCCATCTGAGCGTCGGCGATCTTTGATCCCTTCTGGAAACATTCTTCTGCTTTCTTCCGGTTGCCCGTAACAGTGATGACACCTTTGGGGCCAGGCATATTTAATTTAAGATACACGTAGCATGGTCGAGCCATGAAGCGTGCGTAAGCTGGCCTGCCCAAGATGGCGTGATAAGCACTCTGGAAGTCCACAACTTCAAACGTTAACTTTTCCTTGCGGTAATTCTTTGAATCACCGAAAACCACATCAAGAGCAATCTGGCCGAGTGACTCGGCTTTCTTCCCAGGAATGACTCCGTGGAAGCTCATGTTACTGGTGCTGAGTCTGGACATCGGAATGCCCATTCCTTTCAAGGTTTCAGCGTATAGTATGTTCAGGCCACTGCCGCCGTCCATCAGGACATTGGTCAGTCAAGTGCCTTCGACAACTGGGTCGACCACCAAAGCTTGCCTCCCAGGGGTGGCAATGTGCGTCGGGTGATCGGACTGGTTGAACGTGATGGCAGTCTGAGACCACTTCAGGTAACTGGGAGTCGCCGGGGCAACCATGTTGACCTCACGGTTAATGATTTTCAGTCGACTTTTGCTTTCGAGATCAGCAAAAATCATCAAGGTGGAATTGACTTGGGGGTATCCATCGTCACTATCTTCCTTGTCTTCAACTCTGTCTGGCTCTTTTTCCTTATCCTTGGGCTGCTTGCCCTGGAACTGCTGAATCAAAAGCCGACGCTGTCGAGTGGTATGCTTCGGGATAATGAAATTTCCTTCTTCATCTTTCTTGGTATGGATGTGACATGGCAGGTCCAGAACATCATTCCCATCCTGATCTTTAACCTTCTTGGGCTTCCATGTGCCCTTGGGCTTTCCCTTGAAATTTCCCTGGGCCACAGCCAGGGCCTCCCCCGAGGCGGCTGGCTCGGCTTTCCGCTTCTGCTTCCGATTGGAGTTTCCTCCGGTTTCTTGGGCGACTGACTTAAGTTTGCCACTTCGGAGTCGGTCATCGTCTTCTCCATTAGCGTACTTGGTGGCAATCTCCATCATCCGATTAAGGGACATCTCTCCGGTCCGGCCAAACTTCAGATTCAACTCCCTGTACTTGACGCCTTCCTTGAAAGCGCAAACTGCTTGATGGTCTGGCACGTTCTCGACCGAGTGGTGCAGTGTGATCCACCTCTGGATATATTCTCTCAGAGTTTCGTTCGGCTTCTGTATGCAAGACCGCAGCTCTGTAAGGCCTGCAGGGCGCTTGCATGTCCCTTCGAAGGTTGTGATAAACACTCGGGAGAGATCCTCCCAAGTGTAAATGCTGCTGGGCGCCAACTGATTCAGCCACGCCCTAGCTGAGCCTTCCAACATGAGGGGTAAATGCTTCATGGCCACCTCATCATTGCCGCTGCCAATCTGCACAGCCACTCGGTAATCCTCGAGCCATGTGTCAGGCTTGGACTCACTGGTGAACTTGCTGATTCCAGTCGCCAGCCGGAAGTTGGGAGGGATCACCGCAGCTCTGATGGCCCGACTGAAACATTCAGGCCCCGAGGCGTGTGTCCTGCTGCCGGTGGGTGTATCTCTGTTGTGGCCCTCTCGATGAGCCCTGTTCCTATCCACCAGACCTTGAACGAGGATGGATCTCGCGTTAAAGCCTGGGTCTCTGGGGTCGACTGGGATCCTCTGCCCAGTGTTATGGGGGCGCCTGTCGTCTCGATGTCGAGGTGCATATGATCCACTCCTCGGGGGAGGGGACGGCACTCGACGCCCATCATCGCGGTCGGGTCGGTGATCATATTGTTCATTCCTCCTATACTGATCGTGCCGGTCTCCACGCCCCTCACGCCTCGGGGGCGATCTCGGGCTATGAGCCGACTGGACGGTCTCTGTTGCGACGGATCGACTGTGGATCCTGTCCCGCGACTGAGAGACGGCGGAATTCTGATTTCCCGCCGCTCGGAGCAATGCTCTGATCTGCAGCAATCCTCTGCCGGCCTCCGACTGGGAGGGCTGGATTGACTCCGCTATGCAGGCCGCGGCAGCCAGGTTCTGAACCGGAGTTCGGTACACCTGCGGTGGTGGGAAGAGCTGACGTCGACTGGGTTCGGGAGCTTGCTGGCGTCGACTGGACTCGGGAGCCTGCTAGCGTCGACTGGACTCGGGAGCCCGCTGACGCGCCCGCTCGTCGAGAGCTCGCTGTAGATTCTCCAGTCGAGTGTGCTCGGTTAGATTAGCCAAGCGCGCGTCCTCCAAGGCCCGGGCCTCAGGGGTTTCTCCAACAATAGGGGTGTAGAGCGCGTCCATGTTTCGGCGACGAAGCTCCTCCCGCTGCAATGACGTAAGAGGCTCGGGGAGGTATTCGTCGTGAGGGTGCGACGGATCGCCCCTATCGGCACCATCATCAGCGCGATGGAATCCAGGGGGACTGCGTGTCCCCTCGACCGCCAGAACCTCCGCCAAAGGGTCGCTGCTGTCACACTCGGAAGCGGTCTCCATGGAGCCAGTCGACAGATCGAACAGGCCGCAGAGGGATTCGTCAGGCTCGATTGCAGCGACTTGCGGGGTCGCCGACTGGCGGGCCGCGGCGTGCTTCATCCACCGCTAGAGCCTCGACCGACCCGAGCGCTTGCGCTGGCGGGAGACAGGACGGGGAGATGACACGGGAGTCGACCGATATGGGGTCGACGGCTGCCTCAGGAGGACGCCACGGACGCACGCGCGGAAGTGCGTCGCACCGCGGACGGGGAGCGCGTCGACGTCAAGCGGCGCCTCCTGGAGCCAGGCGGAGTCATCGGCGATGAAAGTGAGTCCGCCGAGACGGATCTCGCGGCCCTCCGCCAAAGGTCCGCAGGAAAACATGATCAAGTGGATCGGAAAAATCGCAACTTCTCCAATTAGGCGCTAAGACTAATGCCCCATGGTGGGCGCCAACTGTCGTGGTTCTAAGTCTGACAGTGAGGTAGGGGGTGTGTATGGAGAGGCTAGACCTTAGCTATTGGGAAGTTGTAAGCACGCAAGGTTTACGAGTTCAGGCCCTTCTTTGAGGAAGTAACAGCCCTACGTCTCGGTGCCCGGAGGCGGTCGACTGAATTATGCGTGTGTAAAATGACAGGGGTGCGAACCCTTGATACTGAGGAGGGGGGTGGCTTATATAGAGTTTGCCAGCCCTCTCCTGCCCTCAGTAATGCAGGGTTTAAGGTACATTTAAGGTGGGCGTTACTGATAACGTCCCTAATAAAGTGTCATAATAATCATAAAGACTACTTAATAGCCGACTGTTTGCCTGCGGAGTGACTTGAGGTCTTCTGGCAGTCGAGTGGTGGGCTTCTTGGTCGAGTGACAGCTTCTTGGTCGAGTGTCTTCAATCCGTCGAGTGGGATATCTTCAAGTTGTTTGAAAGGTGACTTCCTCTAAGGATGTCCCATGGTAGGGCTCTTTAGGATGGGTCCGTGTCCCTACCGTAGGTACATGACTTCATCACCGGTGACCCCGAAACTTGTCCCGATGGCCGAAACAGCACTTCCTATATATAATTCTTTACCTCAGGACCATTCCGGAACTCCTCGTGACGTCCGGGATCTCATTCGGGACTCCGAACAACATTCGGGTTACTGCATATACATATCTTCACAACCCTAGCGTCACCGAACCTTAAGTGTGTAGACCCTACGGGTTCGGGAGACAAGCAGACATGACCGAGACGACTCTTCGGTCAATAACCAACAGCGGGATCTGGATACCCATGTTGGCTCCCACATGTTCCACGATGATCTCATCAGATGAACCACGATGTCGAGGATTCAATCAACCCCGTATGCAATTCCCTTTGTCAATCGATATGTTACTTGCCCGAGATTCGATCGTCGGTATCCCAATACCTCGTTCAATCTCGTTACCGGCAAGTCACTTTACTCGTACCGTAATGCATGATCCCGTGACCAGACACTTGGTCACTTTGAGCTCATTATGATGATGCATTACCGAGTGGGCCCAGTGATACCTCTCCGTCATACGGAGTGACAAATCCCAGTCTTGATCCGTGTCAACCCAACAGACACTTTCGGAGATACCCGTAGCATACCTTTATAGTCACCCAGTTACGTTGTGACGTTTGGTATACCCAAAGCACTCCTACGGTATCCGGGAGTTACACGATCTCATGGTCTAAGGAAAAGATACTTGACATTGGAAAAACTCTAGCAAACGAACTATACGATCTTTATGCTATGTTTAGGATTGGGTCTTGTCCATCACATCATTCTCCTAATGATGTGATCTCGTTATCAATGACATCCTATGTCCATAGCCAGGAAACCATGACTATCTGTTGATTAACGAGCTAGTCAACTAGAGGTTTACTAGGGACATGTTGGTGTCTGTTATTCACACATGTATTACGATTTCCGGATAACACAATTATAGCATGAATAAAGACAATTATCATGAACAAGGAAATATAATAATAATGCTTTTATTATTGCCTCTAGGGCATATTTCCAACAGTCCCCACTTGCACTAGAGTCAATAATCTAGTTACATTGTGATGAATCGAACACCCATGGAATTCTGGTGTTGATCATGTTTTGCCCTAGGGAGAGGTTTAGTCAATGGATCTGCTACATTCAGGTCCGTATGTACTTTACAAATCTCCATGTCTCCATCTTGAACATTTTCACGAATGGAGTTGAAGCGACGCTTGATGTGCCTTGTCTTCTTGTGAAACCTAGGCTCCTTGGCAAGTGCAATAGCTCCAGTGTTGTCACAGAAGAGCTTGATAGGCCCCGACGCATTGGGTATGACTCCGAGGTCGGTGATGAACTCCTTCACCCAAATTGCTTCATGTGCTGCCTCCGAGGCTGCCATGTACTCCGCTTCACATGTAGATCCCGCCACGACGCTCTGCTTGCAACTGCACCAGCTTACTGCCCCACCATTCAAAATATACACGTATCCGGTTTGTGACTTAGAGTCATCCAGATCTGTGTCGAAGCTAGCATCGACGTAACCCTTTACGACGAGCTCTTCATCACCTCCATAAACGAGAAACGTTTCCTTAGTCCTTTTCAGGTACTTCAGGATATTCTTGACCGCTGTCCAGTGTTCCTTGCCGGGATTACTTTGGTACCTTCCTACCAAACTTACGGCAAGGTTTACATCAGGTCTGGTACACAGCATGGCATACATAATAGAACCTATGGCTGAGGCATAGGGGATGACACTCATCTCTTCTATTTCTTCTGCCGTGGTCGGACTTTGAGCCGAGCTCAATTTCATACCTTGTAACACAGGCAAGAACCCCTTCTTAGATTGATCCATATTGAACTTCTTCAATATCTTCTCAAGGTATGTGCTTTGTGAAAGACCCATGAGGCGTCTTGATCTATCTCTATAGATCTTGATGCTTAATATATAAGCAGCTTCTCCAAGGTCCTTCATTGAAAAACTCTTATTCAAGTAGGCCTTGATGCTGGCCAAGAGTTCTATATCATTTCCCATCAAAAGTATGTCATCTACATATAATATGAGAAATGCTACAGAGCTCCCACTCACTTTCTTGTAAACGCAGGCTTCTCCATAAGTCTGTGCAAACCCAAACGCTTTGATCATCTCATTAAAGCGAATGTTCCAACTCCGAGATGCTTGCACCAGCCCATAAATCGAGCGTTGGAGCTTGCACACCTTGTCAGCATTCTTAGGATCGACAAAACCTTCCGGCTGCATCATATACAATTCTTCCTTAAGGAAACCATTAAGGAATGCCGTTTTGACGTCCATTTACCATATCTCATAATCGTAGAATGCGGCAATTGCTAACATGTTTCGGACGGACTTCAGCTTCGCTACCGGTGAGAAAGTCTCATCGTAGTCAACCCCTTGAACTTGTCGATAACCCTTAGCGACAAGCCGAGCTTTATAGATGGTCACATTACCATCCGCGTCTGTCTTCTTCTTAAAGATCCATTTATTTTCTATGGCTCGCCGTTCAACGGGCAAGTCAGTCAAAGTCCATACTTTGTTTTCATACATGGATCCTATCTCGGATTTCATGGCTTCTAGCCATTTGTCGGAATCCGGGCCCGCCATCGCTTCTTCATAGTTCGAAGGTTCACCGTTGTCTAACAACATGATTTCTAAGACAGGGTTGCCGTACCATTCTGGTGCGGAACGTGTCCTTGTGGACCTTTGAATTTCAGTAGGAGCTTGATCAGAAGTATCTTGATCATTATCATTAACTTCCTCTCTAGTCGGTGCTGGCACCTCAGGAACATTTTCTTGAGTTGCGCCATTTTCCGGTTCAAGAGGTAATACTTCATCAAGTTCTACTTTCCTCCCACTTACTTCTTTCGAGAAAAACTCCTTCTCTAGAAAGGATCCATTCTTGGCAACAAAGACCTTGCCTTCGGATCTGAGGTAGATGGTATACCCAATAGTTTCTTTTGGGTATCCTATGAAGACGCATTTTTCCGACTTGGGTTCGAGCTTTTCAGGTTGAAGTTTCTTGACATAAGCATCGCATCCCCAAACTTTTAGAAACGACAGCTTAGGTTTCTTCCCAAACCATAATTCATATGGTGTCATCTCAACGGATTTCGACGGAGCCCTATTTAAAGTGAATGCGGCAGTCTCTAAAGCATAGCCCCAAAAAGATAGCGGTAAATCGGTAAGAGACATCATAGATCGCACCATATCTAATAGAGTGCGATTACGATGTTCGGACACACCGTTACGCTGAGGTGTTCCAGGCGGCGTGAGTTGTGAAACTATTCCACATTTTCTTAAGTGTGTGCCAAATTCGTGACTCAAGTATTCTCCTCCCCGATCTGATCGTAGAAACTTGATTTTCCTGTCACGTTGATTCTCAACCTCACTCTGAAATTCCTTGAACTTTTCAAAGGTTTCAGACTTGTGTTTCATTAAGTAGATATACCCATATCTACTCAAGTCATCAGTGAGGGTGAGAACATAACGATAGCCGCCGCGAGCCTCAACACTCATTGGACCGCACACATCAGTATGTATGATTTCCAATAAGTTGGTTGCTCGCTCCATTGTTCCTGAGAACGGAGTCTTGGTCATTTTACACATGAGGCATGGCTCGCACGTGTCAAATGATTCATAATCAAGAGACTCTAAAAGTCCATCTGCATGGAGCTTCTTCATGCGTTTGACACCTATGTGACCAAGGCGGCAGTGCCACAAGTATGTGGGACTATCATTATCAACTTTACATCTTTTGGTACTCACATTATGAACATGTGTAGCATTACGTTCGAGATTCATAAAGAATAAACCATTCACCATAGGAGCATGACCATAAAACATATCTCTCATATAAATAGAACAACCATTATTCTCGGATTTAAATGAGTAGCCATCTCGAATTAAACGAGATCCCTATACAATGTTCATGCTCAAAGCTGGCACTAAATAACAATTATTAAGGTTTAAAACTAATCCCGAAGGTAAATATAGAGGTGGCGTGCCGACGGTGATCACATTGACCTTGGAACCATTCCCGACGCGCATCGTCACCTCGTCCTTTGCCAGTTTCCGCTTATTCCGCAGCCCCTGCTTTGAGTTACAAATGTGAGCAACTGCACCGGTATCAAATACCCAGGAGCTACTACGGACACTAGTAAGGTACACATCAATTATATGTATATCACATATACCTTTTGTTTTGCCGGCCTTCTTGTCTGCTAAGTATTTGGAGCAGTTCCGCTTCCAGTGACCGCTTCCCTTGCAATAAAAGCACTCAGTCTCGGGCTTGGGTCCATTCTTTGGCTTCTTTCTGGCAGCTTGCTTGCCGGGCGCGGCAACTCCCTTGTCGTCCTTCTTGAAGTTCTTTTTACCCTTGCCCTTCTTGAACTTAGGGGTTTTATTCACCATCAACACTTGATGTTCCTTCTTGACTTCTACCTCCGCTGATTTCAGCATTGAAAATAACTCGGGAATGGTCTTTTCCATCCCCTGCATATTGAAGTTCATCACAAAGCTCTTGTAGCTTGGTGGAAGCGACTGGAGGATTCTATCAATGACCGCATCATCTGGGAGATTAACTCCCAGCTGAGTCAAGCGGTTATGCAACCCAGACATAGTGAGTATGTGCTCACTGACAGAACTATTTTCCTCCATCTTACAGCTGAAGAATTTTTCGGAGACTTCATATCTCTCGACCCGGGCATGAGCTTGAAAAACCATTTTCAGCTCTTCGAACATCTCATATGCTCCATGTCTCTCAAAATGCTTTTGGAGCCCCGGCTCTAAGCTGTAAAGCATGCCGCACTGAACAAGGGAGTAGTCGTCAACACGTGTCTGCCAAGCGTTCATAACGTCTTGGTTCTGTGGGACGGGAGCTTCACCTAGCGGTGCTTGTAGGACATAATCTTTCTTGGCAGCTATGAGGATGATCCTCAGGTTCCGGGCCCAGTCCGTATAGTTGCTGCCATCATCTTTCAGCTTGGTTTTCTCTAGGAACGCGTTGAAGTTGAGGACTACGTTGGCCATTTGATCTACAAGACATATTGTAAAGAATTTAGACTAAGTTCATGATAATTAAGTTCATCTAATCAAATTATTCAATGAACTCCCACTTAGATAGACATCCCTCTTCTAGTCATCTAAGTATAACATGATCCGAGTCAACTAGGCCGTGTCCGATCATCACGTGAGACGGACTAGTCAACGTCGGTGAACATCTTCATGTTGATCGTATCTTCTATACAACTCATGCTCGACCTTTCGGTCTTCTGTGTTCCGAGGCCATGTCTGTACATGCTAGGCTCGTCAAGTCAACCTAAGTGTTTGCATGTGTAAATCTGTCTTACACCCGTTGTATGTGAACGTCTGAATCAAACACCCGATCATCACGTGGTGCTTTGAATCAACGAACTGTCGCAACGGTGCACAGTTAGGGGGAACACTTCTTGAAATTATTATGAGGGATCATCTTATTTACTACCGTCGTTCTAAGTAAACAAGATGCAAAACATGATAAACATCACATGCAATCAAATAATAAACGTGACATGATATGGCCAATATCACATAGCTCCTTGGATCTCCATCTTGGGGCTCCATGATTATCTTGTCACCGGCTTGACACCATGATCTCTATCATCATGATCTCCATCATCGTGTCTCCATGAAGTTGCTCGCCAACTATTACTTCTACTAATATGGCTAACGCGTTTAGCAATAAAGTAAAGTAATTTACATGGCGTTTCTCAATGACACGCAGGTCATACAAAAAATAAAGACAACTCCTATGGCTCCTGCTGGTTGTCATACTCATCGACATGCAAGTCGTGATTCCTATTACAATAGCATGAACATCTCATACATCACATATAGATCATTCATCATTCATCACAACTTTGGCCATATCATATCACAAAGCACTTGCTGCAAAAATAAGTTAGACGTCCTCTAATTGTTGTTGCAAGTTTTACGTGGCTGAATTAGGGTTCTAGCAAGAACGTCTTCTTACCTACGTGAAAGCCACAACGTGATTTGTCAACTTCTATTTACCCTTCATAAGGACTCTGTTCATCGAATCCGCTCCAACTAAAGTGGGAGAGACAGACACCCGCCAGCCACCTTATGCAACTAGTGCATGTTAGTCGGTGGAACCGGTCTCACATAAGCGTACGTGTAAGGTTGGTCCAGGCCGCTTCATCCCACAATACCGCTGAAGCAAGATAAGACTAGTAGCGGCAAGAAAGTTGACAAATCTACGCCCACAACAAATTGTGTTCTACTCGCGCAAGAAGAACTACGCATAAACCTGGCTCTGATACCACTGTTGGGGAACGTTGCAGAAAACAAAAATTTTCCTACGGTTTCACCAAGATCCATCTATGAGTTCATCTAGCAACGAGTCATCGGATGCATCTACATACCTTTGTAGATCGCGAGTGGAAGCGTTCAAAGAACGGGGATGAAGTAGTCGAACACGACGTGATCCAAATCACCGATGACCAAGCGTCGAACGGACGGCACCTCCGCGTTCAACACACGTACGGATCGGATGACGTCTCCTCCTTCTTGATCCAGCAAGGGGGAAGGAGAGGTTGATGAAGATCCAGCAGCACGACGGCGTGGTGGTGGATGCAGGGCGTCACAGTAGCAGGGCTCCGCCTATACTACAAGAGAGAGATGTAACGGGGAGAGAGGGAGGCGCCAAGGGCTGGTGTGTCAAGTCCCTCCTCTCCCCCCACTATATATAGGGGTGCTAGGGGGGCGCCGGCC
This sequence comes from Triticum monococcum, assembly GCA_034509565.1. Classification (NCBI taxonomy): domain Eukaryota; kingdom Viridiplantae; phylum Streptophyta; class Magnoliopsida; order Poales; family Poaceae; genus Triticum; species Triticum monococcum. Next base: position 394,186,754 of record CM067845.1, on the reverse strand, counting down.
CTAGGAGATGGGATCTCCTAGGGGGGCGGCGGCCAAGGGGTGGGGGCTTGCCCCCCAAGCAAGGGGGCGCCCCCTTTAGGGTTTCCCCCAACCCTAGCCGCATGGGCCCTAGGGGAGTGGCGTCCCAGCCCACTTTGGGCTGGGTTTCGTCCCACTTTAGCCCATGGGGCCCCCGGGATAGGTGGCCCCACCCGGTGGACCCCCGGGACCCTTCCGGTGGTCCCGGTATAATACCGGTGACCCCGAAACTTGTCCCGATGGCCGAAACAGCACTTCCTATATATAATTCTTTACCTCCGGACCATTCCGGAACTCCTCGTGACGTCCGGGATCTCATTCGGGACTCCGAACAACATTCAGGTTACTGCATATACATATCTTCACAACCCTAGCGTCACCGAACATTAAGTGTGTAGACCCTACGGGTTCGGGAGACAAGCAGACATGACTGAGACGACTCTCCGGTCAATAACCAACAGCGAGATCTGGATACCCATGTTGGCTCCCACATGTTCCATGATGATCTCATCGGATGAACCGCGATGTTGAGGATTCAATCAACCCCGTATGCAATTCCCTTTGTCAATCGATATGTTACTTGCCCGAGATTCGATCGTCGGTATCCCAATACCTCGTTCAATCTCGTTACCGGCAAGTCACTTTACTCGTACCGTAATGCATGATCCCGTGACCAGACACTTGGTCACTTTGAGCTCATTATGATGATGCATTACCGAGTGGGCCCAGTGATACCTCTCCGTCATACGGAGTGACAAATCCCAGTCTTGATCCGTGTCAACCCAACAGACACTTTCGGAGATACCCGTAGTATACCTTTATAGTCACCCAGTTACGTTGTGACGTTTGGTATACCCAAAGCACTCCTACGGTATCCTGGAGTTACACGATCTCATGGTCTAAGGAAAAGATACTTGACATTGGAAAAACTCTAGCAAACAAACTATACGATCTTTATGCTATGTTTAGGATTGGGTCTTGTCCATCACATCATTCTCCTAATGATGTGATCTTGTTATCAATGACATCCTATGTCCATAGCCAGGAAACCATGACTATCTGTTGATTAACGAGCTAGTCAACTAGAGGCTTACTAGGGACATGTTGGTGTCTGTTATTCACACATGTATTACGATTTCCGGATAACACAATTATAGCATGAATAAAGACAATTATCATGAACAAGGAAATATAATAATAATGCTTTTATTATTGCCTCTAGGGCATATTTCCAATAGGTCTCCCATACATCGCCATCCTCGGGTACACGGCTCTCGCTCAGTTCATGGCAGAAGCTCACACGGCCTACTACCTCATGAAGATGCCAGGGAGCAAGGGCATCCTCACCATCAAGGGGGACACTAAGGAGGCTGTGACGGCGCTCAAGCTCGCCTTCAAGACCGCGGCAGCGGCACAGCCATCCGGCGTCGGTGCGCCCGAGGCCAAGGAGACCACGCCCACCAAGAAGAGGCAGTTGTTCACTCAAGACAAGGCGGAGACCAAGCAGGTGCCGGTCAACAAGGACAGGTCTTCAGGAGCCACCCTCACCATAGGAACCGGCCTTGGCCTGGGACAAGAAGAAGCTTTGGTGAGGTTTTTGCGTGCGAACAAGGAGATATTCACGTGGGAGCCCAATCAGCTGGTAGGGGTCCCAAGAGAGGTAATCCAGCATCATCTAAGGGTATGCCCCAACGTACGCCCCATGAAGCAGCGAGCAAGACGGTAGTCCACTGAGAAGCGGGCCTTCATCGTCTAAGAGACACGCAAACTGGAGGCGGCAGGTACCATCCGAGAAGTTCGATACCCCGAATGGCTGGCGAATCCCGTCGTAGTACCGAAGAAAGGTGGGAAGGAATGGATGTGCGTCGACTTCAGCAACCTCAACAAAGCTTTCCCCTAAGATCCGTTCCCCCTTCCGTGCATCGATCAAATCGTCAACTCCACCACCGAGTGCGATTTGTTATGTTTCCTACATGCGTTCTCTGGATACCATCAGATCAAGATGGCGGTGGAGGATGTGGAGAAGACGACCTTCTTGACACCATGTGGGGTGTGCTGCTACACCTGCATGCCTTTCGGCCTTCGCAATGCGGGCGCAACCTTTCAGCTGTTGATGCACATCGCCTTGGGGCGGCAGCTCGGCAGGAACACAGAGGCCTACGTTGATGACATAGTGGTCAAATCTCGCGAGGCGAGGACGTTGATTCAAGACTTGGAAGAGACCTTTGAGAGTTTGCGCCGGGTGAACTTGAGGCTTAACCCAGAGAATTGCGTGTTTAGCGTCCCCTCTGGCAAGCTGCTGGGGTTTCTCGTATCCCACAAAGGGATCGAGGCGAACCCGGAGAAGATCAAGGCCATCGAAGACATGAGCCCACCACAGACCCTCAAGGAGATGCAAAAGTTGGCAGGACAAGTGACCGCGTTAGGGCGTTTCATCTCTAAGCTAGGTGAGCGCGCCTTACCCTTCTTTAAGCTCATGAAGAAGAAAGGCCCCTTCGAGTGGACCCCGGAGGCTGACCGAGCCTTCCAAGACCTCAAGGAATACCTCACTAGCCCCCCGGTGATGGTGGCGCCGCGGCCTCTTGAGCCTCTGGTACTCTACCTCGCCGCCACCCCGTACTCCTCTAGCGCGGCGTTGGTGGTGGTTCGGGAGGAGCGCAGAGACAACGGTGTGCCGCGCCAAGCCAGAGCTAATGCAGCGCAGGGTCAGGAAGGCACACCAAAGCCATCAGTGGTGGAAGCTCAAGCTCGGCAGGGCAACGTTGCGGAAACTCCTGAGCATGGCCCAGCCTCAGGAAACCCTCCACCTCAGGATGCGCCACAATCTCCACAAGACCCGAGCCTCAACAGTGTGCCAGCCCTCGTCGAGCACCCGGTGTACTTGTCAGCACCGTACTGCGAGACGCAAGGGCACGCTACCCCATGCTGCAAAAGCTCCTGCTCGCACTCTTAGTGGCCTCGCACAAGCTGCGACACTCCTTCCAGGGGCACCCCATCAAGGTCGTCTCATCTTACCCATTGGAGAGGGTACTCAGGAGCCCAAACTTAGCCGGAACGGTCGCTGAATGGAACATCGAGCTATAAGCAATCCAGCTGGAGTTCAGCACCACCGGGGTCATCAAGGGAGCCGCGCTCGCCGATTTTGTGGTGGAATGGACAGATGCCCCGGCTCTTGAGGAAGGAGAAGACCGGTCTACCTCCCCAGGAAGTGAGGCACCAGACGGCTGGGTCATGTATTTTGATGGCGCCTTTGCGCACCAGGGCGCGAGGGCTGGAGCAGTGCTCATCTCGCCCACTCAGGACAAGCTTTACTATGCCGTGCAACTCTACTTCCAGCATGGCAAGAAGGTCTTCAACAATATCGCAGAATACGAAGGCCTCATAGCCGGCCTGAAGGCTGCGGCGGCTCTAGGGGTGAGGCGCCTTACAGTCAAAGGCGACTCACAGCTCCTCGTCAACTTCTCCAACAAAGTGTATGAGGCAAAGGACGAGCACATGGAGGCCTACCTTGCAGAGGTGTGCAAGATGGAAAAGCATTTCTCGGGCTTGGAGCTGCAGCACGTGCCCCGGGGCACCAACAAGGAAGCCGACGACATCGCCAAGAGAGCATCCAAGTGGCAACCGCAAGAGCCCGATGTCTTCGAAGAGCGGCTCTTCAAGCTGTCAGCTACGCCACCTCTCTCAAGCACGACTCAGCCTCGGGAGGAGCTCCCACAGCCCCCGGCCACGGGAGCACCAGCTTGCGGCCCAACCTCAGGAGCTCGGCTACTCTTGGCGCTCGAGCCCTAGGAGGAGTGCTGGACCAAGGAGTTTAAGGAGTACCTGATGCACGGGACACTGCCGGAGAAGGAAGAGGACGTGGAGCGCGTGGCCTAACAGGCCACGACATACTGCATTCAAGACGGCGAGTTGTACAGGAAACGGCCGAATGATGTCATGCTGCACTGCATCTCCAGCGATCAAGGGAGGGAGCTGCTGATTGACATACATGGCGAGGACTGTGGACATCACTCATCAGCACGGACCCTCGTTGGCAAGGCCTTCCATAGCGGATTCTATTGGCCCACAGCACTCAACGATGCAGCCGAGCTGGTGAAGTCTTGTGAAGCTTGCCAATTCCATGCCAAGCAAATCCATCAGCCTGCTCAGGGCCTCCAAACCATCCCGCTCACATGGCCGTTCGCGGTCTGGGGGCTAGACATCCTAGGCCCATTCCCACGAGCGCCAGGGGGCTACCGTTATCTCTACGTCACCATCGACAAGTTCACCAAGTGAGCGGAAGTGGAAGCCGTCCGAACCATTCCAGCCGGCTCTACTGTCAAGTTCATCCAGGGCCTCATGAGCCGCTTCGAGGTCCCCAACCATATCATCATAGATAATGGCTCGCAGTTTACTAGTAACCTCTTTAAAACCTACTGTGCTAACCTTGGAACGTAGATCTGCTACGCTCGGTGGCCCACCCAGGAGCAATGGTCAGGCCAAGCGCGCCAACGCTGAGGTCCTGAGGGGCCTTAAGACCAGGACCTTCAATAAGAAGCTAGAGGCCTGTGGTAGGGGCTGGCATGACGAGCTCCAGTCCATGTTGTGGTCCATCCGCACCACCGCTACCAAGCCAACGGGTGCGACTCCGTTCTTCCTCGTCTACGGAGCTGTAGCAGTCCTCCCTCACGAGGTCAAGCATCGCTCCACGCGGGTTTTGGCATTCGACGAAACGCAGAAGGACGCCATACGGGGGATGGATCTCGTGCTGGGGGAGGAACGTCGACGCGAAGCTACATCAAGGGCGGCAAGGTACCAGGAAGCGCTGTGGCGTTACCACTGCCACAACATTCGCTCCAGGACGCTCGAGACAGGTGACTTGGTCCTATGGCGAGTCCTCTCCAGGGAAGGGTTGCACAAGCTTTCACCCATGTGGGAGGGCCCATTCAGGGTCGCCCACATCTCCAGGCCTGGCACCGTGCGCCTGGAGACGCAAGAAGGGACTATCCAAAATGCCTGGAACATCCAGCACCTCCGGAAGTTCTACCCATGTAGCAAGGCCCAGGGCCTGTGAAGCAAGGTCCAGAGCCTGTGAAGCAGGGCCCAGAGCCTGTGAAGAAAGGCCCAGAGCCTGTGAAGAAGGCCTGGTGCCTATGAAGAATCGCCGCCCGTGACACTCTCACGTAATAATGAGTTGGGGTTGTACACGCCCCGGAGTCTCAGGAGCGTCGGCCTCAGGTCCTGGGGCTCCCTCCCGCGCCTAGTGGATAGCACTTAGCTCCGCGTTGGTGAGAAGACTTGAAGACTAGATTAGGTGCCGGACGTGGCTTTTCATTTGCTTTCCGTAGTTGGCTCGCTTCTCCTTAATCAAGTTTGCTTTTGGCGTTCCTTGCTGATTTGGTTCCTTCGCCTTTTACCGCGTTTTTCGGCTCTGGTTTGCTCTTGGTCTCTCTCTCACATACCTCGCGAGGGGGCTAGGCAGGTGCCCTCACTAGCATTTTTCTTCTCTCTACCTTCTCGCGAGTCACCCTCATTCGAGCCTGAAAGCTGGCACATCTCTCCTAATCTGTGCCCCTCGGGTACCGCGATACAAAGCGCCAAGTCAAGGTTTGGGTGGACGCCAAATCCTCTAGTGCACCCGCTAACAAATTTTTCACAGTTTCTGAGCAAACACAGGCATCTCGTGAAGGAAAGGGCGTCCCAAACGCACTAGGCAGGCACCTCGTGAAGGAAAGGGCGTCCCAGACACACCAGGTTAAGTTATCTTTGCGCAAAATAACAACATGGCATTGGAATAACATGCACGTTGCATTAACCAAGAACCACAGTTCGATACACGCCCCTCTAGGCCCATACTGGTTTCATGTTCTGATGCAGGAAAAAAGGGAAACGCTAAACAAAGTGGCGTTTCAGCAATCCGCGGAGGCAGGCCCTTGGCGATGCCCCGAGCCTAGCCAGACCCCTCCTCGCGCTTCATGGAGGCGTGACGACGAGATGACCTGCTGCCTCCTTCGAAGCGGGCGCGGCGGCTGGTCGTAGCCACCGCTACTGGAGCTGTCACCGGAGGAAGTGCCGCCGTAGCTGGAAGAGACGCGGTCGCTGCCGAGGGCAGGCTGTCAGGACGCCGATTCCAAGTCACATCGATCAAGCCGGTAACACCTCATATCACTTTGCGGCCTCACGCACGGTATTCCCACAGGTGTCGCCTTACCATGGCCCGGGACCATATGCGCCTTTTGGCTCACATATAGGATAGTGTCGCTAGCATCCATATGACAGAGAACCTGGGCCGACATGGCTAGTCGTGAACCCAAAGCGGCACCAACCTATGGGGACAGGCATACATGAATCACATCGAGCATGTCGGTCAGCAGCGTGTGAATCCGGGTTGTAGCACTGGGCTAACAGGAATCCGGGAACCCGGGCTGTAGCAGGCTAGGCAGGACTCCGGATGTCACCGCGTGACATTTCCCCGAAGGGACAGACACAGGAACGAAGTGAAACACATGCCGGCCAGTCAAGTGTCCTCAGCAGTAGTGCTAGGCTAGCAGGACTCCGGTGAACCGTGCTGTAGCGGACTACTATGGCTCATGGAAGCACTAGACTACATTTCCCTATAAGAGAGGCTGCCAAGGATAAACAACTAGATTGTCGGATCCCACACATACCAAGCATTTCAATCATACACACAATATGCTCGATATGTGTAAATACAACATGGCATCACGACACAACTCTACGACTCAAGTATTTATTCATTAGGCTCCGAGGAGCGAGATATTACAAACATGGGTCCCATGACCCAACAATCATAGCATACAAATCAAAACACATGCGGAAGCTTAACATGTCTGAGTACATACATCTACAAATGAAAAGGGCTGAGAAGCCTGACTATCTACCAGACCCTCCCAAGGGTACAAGATCGTAGCTGAGGTAACAAGCTAAACATCGAAGTCCAAGCGGAACTACTAGTGATACTGACGTCTCTCTGCAAAACATAAATTAAGCAAACGTGAGTACAAATGTACCCATCAAGACTTACATCAGAACTAGCTACATATGCATCATTATCAACAAAAGGGATGGTGGGGTTTAATTGCAGCAAGCCAGCTTTTGACTCAGTGGCTAACCTGAACTACGACTGCAAGTAGCTCTTTTGAGGAGGCGCACAGGAGTCCACATATTCACCATTCAATACACCACTATGGATCCGCTCCCGTCTCCCTATGAGAAGGCCATCCATAGCACTCACACTCATCTTGCGAGTTTTAGAGTATCCACTTTCACTTGTCTATGAACTGTTATAGGCAACCGAGAAGTCCATTACCGCGGCCACGGCTATTCGAATAGATGATGTTAACCCTGCAGGGGTGTACTTCTTCACACATGCTCTCACCACTTACCGCCGTTTACACGACATGTCCTCGGCAACCTTCAAGCGGAAGCCCAATGAGGGTGTCGGCCATGGCCTACCTAAACACTCAAGTCCCTAGTCCAGGTTTATCGCCTATCCAAGTTCCATCCGCAGGGAGTCCGGCCGAGGTTTCCACATACGTCCCCGAACGATGTGAACAGGGTTCCCGAGACACCAAACGGGTGCCCGGTACACCATGCCATGGTGTATCTACCACATCATAGCCCACCCCTAGGGTCAGCGCTACGCACGGCCGCCAACACATATCCTATAAACACCAGAAACTAGTTGCAACTCCTGGACAGAGGACAAGGGTGACCAAGAAGCCGAGAGGGTCCATTGGTTTCGGGCCCAACGCGTGGTACTAACTGTTTCATGGATCACAAACACAGAACTCAGTTCCTAAGGTCGGCTTCAATGAGACAACCCACCATGTACTCCTACATGGCATCTCACCGCTACCTTTACCAAACCGTGTTCACACACTTAGCTCTAAACAGTAGGACATGTTACACACCTCCGATTCATCCCCGATGAATCAGACCTGACTCAACTCTAAGCAGTAGCAGGCATGACAAACAAGCATGAATGAGTAGGCACATCAGGGCTCAAACAACTCCTACTCATGCTAGTGGGTTTCATCTATTTACTGTGGCAATGACAGGTCATGCAGAGGATAAGGGGTTCAACTACCGCAGCAAGTAACAGAGGAATCGTGTTGTCCTAATGCAGTAAAAGAGAGTAGGAGCGGGAGAGTGGGATTATATCGGAATGAACAAGGGGGTTTTGCTTGCCTGGCACTTCTGAAGATATTATAGCTCTTCATCGGTGTCATCGATCACATCGTCGGAATATCATCTACTGAAGGGGCACAAACACCGGCAAAAGAGAAGAACACAATCAATGCATATGCGACAATATGATGCATGATCATGACATAACAATATGCTATGATTTGAGCTAATGCATCGAGTTATGATTTAAATGAAGTTGGTTTGAATACAAGATTCAAATTCCAACTCCATATATGATTATTTAAATGCCCTTTATTTGTTTTGTCCAAAACAGAGGACAAACATTGTTCAAACATGCATGAAAATGTTACAGATGGATTCCTTGAATTTTTTTTGATAATTTTTCATATATAATTTATTTCATTTGGAGTTACGGTTGAATTTCTATGATTTTTAGAAGTTTAGGCAATTTTCTGGAATTTTCTGAATTATTTTAAAACAGAAATTAATTACTACGTCAGCATGACATCGTCATGATGTCAGCAGGTCAACGGGGCACGGTCCAGGTCAAACCTGACCAGTGGGACCCACTGGTCAGTGACCTAGTGACATTTAGTGTCACAGACAGGTGGGTCCGGTCAACGGCCACGTCAGCGAGGTCAATGGTGACGCGTGGGGCCACTGCGTTTAGATTAATCTTAATCTATTTTTGTTAGCTGGTTAGGTAGGCAGCAGGGCCCGCATGTCAGCGAGCCAGGGAGGTTAGTTAGTGGTTCAATTAGCCGCTAATGACGCGTCCACGTCATCATCGCCGGTGTTATAACCACCGGCGTAAACAGAGCATGGTGAGGTTGCTCGTCCGGCCAACTCCGGCAACAAGAGGTCGCGCGGCTGGGCGCGTTGGAAGCGGCACAACGAGGCGCGTCCGTTGGTGGCCTCGGGCGGCGCTGGGGTAGCGTGCAACGGCGGGGACGGCGAGTTGGGCGGTGGCCGGAGTACGGCGTCGATGGGGATCGGGTCTAGGGGACGAAATTAACAGAGAGGAGAGAGGGGAAACGACGGCGGCCTCACAGGGAGTAGAACTGGGGCTCGAAGAGCTCGGGGACGACCGGCAGGCGACAGATCGATGACGGACGATGGCGACGGAGCAGCGTGTTCGAGCTCGCTTGCTTCAATGGATAGGCCCGCGACGTCTTGGCGGAGCGGTTGGACGGCTAGGGAGGCAAGGGGTAGCCTGTGGCCGCGAGGGCAGCGAGGGGCAGCGATGGTGGCGCTCGGCCGGTGAGAGAGAGAGCCAGGGGAGGGGAGAGGTTGCAGTGAGGGAGAGAGAGAGGACAGGGGGTCTCTGGGCGTCTCCAAACGCGGGATCAGGGAGAAGGACGGGCCTCCAGCGCGAAGCAGGAGGTGGCCGTAGCTGCGTGTGCGTCAACACGCACCTGCTCCTACTGGCAGGAGGAAGACGACACGGTGGGGGTAGGTGGGCTGGACCAGGTAGGTGCGGGTAAGAGGCCCGGTGGGCTTCCGTTTTTCTTTTGTTTCTGTTTTTCTGTTTTGTTTTGTTTAATTGCCACTGAGTTCAAATTCAAACAAATTTGAAAACAGTGCCAAAACTCCCCTGGATAATTTTATGTCACTTAAGGTCTACTCCCCATATACATAAAATGTCTTAGGGCATTTGAAAATATATTCATTATATATTATGAATATAAATCTAAATTCGAATAGAATATTGATTTAAAATCAGAGCCCAAATAATCCCTTAGAAATGTTCCAAAATTTTGGTTTGATTTATAACTCTTGCCAAAATTGTTAGAGCTATTTCTAGGGCATTTTGGATTTACTGATTGCAATTTTAGGGTTTCTTGCTCTTTTATTAAAATGATTTCTAAGGCTTTCAATTTCCTCATTTCAAATTTCAGAATATAGACATGATGCACACATGAAGCTAGCCTAGAGCATTACCAGAAGCTAGGGATGTGACAGCTCACCCCTACTAAACAAGAATCTCGTCCCGAGATTCAAGCATAGGGTAAGATGATGGGGGAACGCAACTAACGCAATCCTCACGATCCAGGTTGCACTTCAAATGAATGTTGATTCAATCACCATCTTTGTCTCAATGTCTTGCCCCGAGAACTCCAACTAACATGACAATGAGAGGGGAAGGAAAACTCTAGAGGGGTCGATCTTATCAAAGGTCGAACAACTCAGGATCAACTCACGGAGTGAGACATTGAAACATCTCTCGAGCTGAGACACAAAACACATATCAAGAGGGGAGGAAATAAACAAATGACGAGGTTTCAATTTGGCAGGTTACAATTCCACACTTGACTAAGATGGAGCATGAATTTCAAGTAGCAAGGAGATAATTGCCATGATTTCATAACGTGATACCTTAAGGAAGGTGACTCGTGGAATTATCCCTTAAGTGGCAAAAAGAATTACTTTTGATACAGAGATCATTGGAACTCTCTATACCAGCCTAAGGCAATTTACGAGCGATCGTTTGACGAAGTTCGAGAGAGCGACACACTCAGGCTAGAATGGATGATGTGAACTACCTTGTTGAAGACAACGCAAGGGATGATTTTGCTTGCGCGTGCTCTCAAGAACTTGAGCATTTCCATATTCATCAAGTTTCTACCAACATCCGAGTCGAGGATCCTGGCAACACATCTTACTACCTTGACGAATAGTGATGGACAATGCAGATGCATAGAAAGACAACCCTTTCTCAGATTTCACCTTAGTGAGGCCAAGGGAATGAAATCTGGATGATCGACCGAGAGACATTTAGCACTCCGCTTCTAATGTTCTCCTTGATGTACTGGTTACCACGGTCATGCTTTAAAGCATCAGCATAGCCATCAAGTAGTGGTCGGACTTTGGAATACAATAGATCCATAAGGAACAACTTCTAGAGTAAATCCTATGAAATCCTTATGAGGAGGTGGCCAACTTCCTCAATCAAGATACTACAATAATAGGTATTCCGGCTGGGTGTGTTGGCCACGACATCCACTTTACCGGTTACAGAGAGACCAATATTATAGTTCTTGGAGTGTGTTCCAACCATCATATCTGCCTGAGATTCAGATCTGGTTGGTGTCAGGATATTCCAGACTCATCAAGTCTAGAAAGAAAAATGAAAGTTCGCAACACAAATCGACGAGATGATGTTGCGAGACTCTCGAGGAAATGAACTACGGTAGTAAGCTCCAAAACATGAGCTGATTCTGCTAAACACATGTGAACACACTGTCCCAGACAAGCATGACCACATAGTAGTCTTATGATAAAACACTAGCGAGTTCAGGTTGGGAACCATCATCGAGGATATCGAAGTCTTGTGCATTACCATGGATTAGCACTTAACTCCTTCTCCTAGAACAAATCAGTCAGTGGCTTGGTGTGCTAGGGACACATATGGACTGGAGGTAGCGAGCCTATCAAACCATAGAATACTTCGCACATGCATGACTAACTTGGGATGATTCCAACGAAGCAGAACAAGCTTTCTTGAATCCACGGCGGCAACTTTCACCAAATGCACGTGAATCAGAGGTAGTCACTTCTTTCATCCAAACATATGCTTCATGAGCTACCATGAAGAAATGCTTTCAAAGTTTCCAACGCTAACTTAGATGTTCAACATGAATCATGGATAAGATGATAATGTTGTCAATGGGCTCAACAAACAACCATCTAGGCTTCCATATAGATGGAATTCCACAATTAAGTGAACACGGTGATAGCATTGGTCAGAACAAAGGATGTAATGGTGTATGCCCGAGGAATCAACCTCGAGTAGGACAACATTACGAACATCGTTGGTTCTGATTTGACTTGAGGATAGCCCACACTCAAATCAAAGTTCGGACAAGGCAATAGATCCAATAACTGATCACGAGGACCAATGGATGAAGATATCATCTTTCTTCAAAACACACACACACAAAAGATATCCCTTAACACGAACTAAGCAAGACAAGCTTTTATCTTCCAACTCTCCAAGTTGTTGTTAAGCTTAACCAACTAGCTCAGGGGTATCCAACACAGATTCTTGGAGAAAAGGGTGGCTACAAGAAACCAACTTGATCACGAACTCAACATAGCGATCATGTGACAACCTGGTGATACTTCCAAGAAGATATTTGGAAAATCACAACCCACCGATATGTTATTAAGCTCGAGAACAATCTTGCTTTGCGAGGCAAGACGATGTGATCAATAGAGCAAGGGTTTGACACAATCCTAACTCATTGATCGAATAGTGCTCTAGAAATAAGGACTAGGTAGCACGATCAATCTTAGAATGATGATTCAATAACCAACACGCTAAGAATGAGTTTATTGTCCATTAACTACCAAGCAACGGGGTTGCTAGGAGTATTGATTTCACACATCACAGTTCACTTGTCGGCATTCTGGTTACAACAACACGGAACCGAAGAATGAATAATGATGGCGATAAGTATCACTGCGTCAAGAATTCATAAGAGGTGGTGCAATTCTCATGACATTCTTGACATAAATATGGTAACACTCCAAGGTAGAACAGAGCAAAAGCTGGGTTGGCATCTTGATCCATGGAATACAACTACTTTGACCCAATCCTAGATATGGATAAGGTACTGGAGTTTGTTTCTCCTAGTCATTCTGGAATAGAATGGCTTGACGGACCACAAGAATAACAGGCATCGATGAACACAAATGCACACATACTCTTGGCTATCAACTGATAGAAGATGCTCGGGATACAACTGAAGAGGAACAACTCGAGGAACATATAATTTTCTGAGTTGTGGATGCATAGATTAGTGTGTCAAATAAATCTCAACATATTTCTTCCAGAAAATCCATGCAGAAAGGTAGAACTGGCAGATTCACAATGTAGAATGGAGAACTCATTAAGAGCATTCTGGTTGTGATCTTTTGATTCAAACGAATTTCTGCCAAGGATGGCTCATGGTATTTGGAAGAATGATATACCACGGACCTCGAAGACTATCACAAAGATTACTAATATCCTAAAGGTACGAGCAACACTATCAACACGAGGTAAGTAGAGTGGATCTTGGGTCAAGAACCCAGGAGTAGAATACCTACTACTAAATGGCATCGCGGAATGCTTTCGAGAATGGTGGCCAGAATCATCACACTGGGAACACAAAACATGGATAGATTACTAGATGGTTTCATAAGACACCTAGAGTCATAATAGTAGCTCCAACATATACGCCGAGGCAACGGAGTACCTCACAGACCGGGTAGTGTGCTTAATTTGGCCCAAAGGAACATCGAGAACGGGAAGAAGGAATTTACAAATGCATTAGACTATTTAGAAACCTGGGTGACTCGGACAGCATAACGGCTGTAAATGCTCAAAAATATTTGAGACATCCTGCAAAATAGTGGCATAACCACTTAACATCACAATATCAAGGTTCTGAGGCCAGCTATGAACATACAGAAGTAATAGAAACTGAACTGAGACTTGAATCCAACAATCCTACAAGTCTACAGACTAGTAATACGTGATCCTGATAGAAAGATGAGAAGCCTAGTTCTTAACCCCGTAGAAAAGATAAGATGACTCAGATCAGAAGGTCACGAGGATAAGGAGTAAAAGAGCCTTACGTTCCCATCCACAATCAATTCCCTTACATAACTAAAGCATTTCTAGACATGACTTCGACCAGCTTGGCTTGGTAATCCTACAGGCAGTTAGGCTCTGATACCAAAGCTGTCAGGACCCCGATTCCAAGTCACATCGATCTAGCTGGTAACACCTCATATCACTTTGCGGCCTCACGCACGGTATTCCCATGGGTGTCACCTTACCATGGCCCGGGACCATATGCGCCTTTTGGCTCACGTATAGGATAGTGTTGCTAGCATCCATATGATAGAGAACCCGGGCCGACATGGCTAGTCGTGAACCCAAAGCGGCACCAACCTATGGGGACAGGCATACATGAATCACATCGAGCATGTCGGTCAGCAGCGTGTGAATCCGGGCTGTAGCACTAGGCTAACAGGACTCTGGGAACCCGGGCAGTAGCAGGCTAGGCAGGACTCCGGATGTCACCGCGTGACATTACCCCGAAGGGACGGACACAGGAACAAAGTGAAACACATGTCGGCCAGTCAATTGTCCTGAGCAGTAGTGCTGGGCTAGCAGGACTCCGGTGAACTGGGCTGTGGCGGACTACTACGGCTCATGGAAGCACTAGACTACATTTCCCTATAAGAGAGGCTGCCAAGGATAAACAACTAGATTGTCGGATCCCACACATACCAAGCATTTCAATCATACACACAATATGCTCGATATGTGTAAATACAACATGGCATCACAACATAACTCTACGACTCAAGTATTTATTCATTAGGCTCCGAGGAGCGAGATATTACAAACATGGGTCCCATGACCCAACAATCATAGCATACAAATCAAAACACATGCGGAAGCTTAACATGTCTGAGTACAAACATATACAAATGAAAAGGGCTGAGAAGCCTGACTATCTACCAGACCCTCCCAAGGGTACAAGATCGTAGCTGAGGTAACAAGCTAAACGTCGAAGTCCAAGCGGAACTACTAGTGATACTGACATCTCTCTGTAAAACATAAATTAAGCAAACGTGAGTATAAATGTACCCAGCAAGACTTACATCAGAACTAGCTAATATGCATCATTATCAACAAAAGGGATGGTGGGGTTTAACTGCAGCAAGCCAGCTTTTGACTCAGTGGCTAACCTGAACTATGACTGCAAGTAACTCTTTTGAGGTGGTGCACACGAGTCCACAAATTCACCATTCAATACACCACTATGGATCCGCTCCCGTCTCCCTACGAGAAGGCCATCCTTAGCACTCACACTCATCTTGCGAGTTTTAGAGTATCCACTTTCACTTGTCTATGAACTGTTATAGGCAACCCAGAAGTCCATTATCGTGGACACAGCTATTCGAATAGATGATGTTAACCCTGTAGGGGTGTACTTCTTCACACACGCTCTCACCACTTACCGCCGTTTACATGACATGTACTCGGCAACCTTCAAGCGGAAGCCCAACGAGGGTGTCGGCCACGGCCTACCTAAACACTCAAGTCTCTAGTCCAGGTTTATCGCCTATCTAGGTTCCATCCGCAGGGAGTCCGGCCGAGGTTTCCACATACGGCCCCGAATGATGTGAGCAGGGTTCCCGAGACACCAAACGGGCGCCCGGTACACCGTGCCATGGTGTATCTACCGCATCATAGCCCACCCCTAGGGTCAGCGCTACGCACGGCCGCCAACACATATCCTATAAACACCAGAAACTAGTTGCAACTCATGGACAGAGGACAAGGGTTACCAAGAAGCCGAGAGGGTCCATTGGTTTCGGGCCCAATGCGTGGTAGTAACTATTTCATGGATCACAAACACAGAACTCAGTTCCTAAGGACGGCTTCAATGAGACAATCCACCATGTACTCCTACATGGCATCTCACCGCTACCTTTACCAAATCGTGTTCACACACTTAGCTCTCAACAGTAGGACATGTTACACACCTCCGATTCATCCCCGATGAATCAGACCTGACTCAACTCTAAGCAGTAGCAGGCATGACAAACAAGCATGAATGAGTAGGCACATCAGGGCTCAAACAACTCCTACTCATGCTAGTGGGTTTCATCTATTTACTGTGGCAATGACAGGTCATGCAGAGGATAAGGGGTTCAACTACCGCAGCAAGTAACAGAGGAATCGTGTTGTCCTAATGCAGTAAAAGAGAGCAGGAGCGAGAGAGTGGGATTGTATCGGAATGAACAAGGGGGTTTTGCTTGCCTGGCACTTATGAAGATATTATAGCTCTTCATCGGTGTCATCGATCACATCGTCGGAACGTCGTCTACTGAAGGGGGACAAACACCGTCAAAATAGAAGAACACAATCAATGCATATGCGACAATATGTGCATGATCATGACATGGCAATATGCTGTGATTTGAGCTAATGCATCTAGTTATGATTTAAATGAAGTTGGTTTGAATACAAGATTCAAATTCCAACTCCATATATGATTATTTAAATCCCCTTTATTTGTTTTGTCCAAAACAGAAGACAAACATTGTTCAAACATGCATGAAAATGGTACAGATGGATTCCTTGAATTTTTCTGATAATTTTTCATATATAATTTATTTCATTTGGAGTTACGGTTGAATTTCTATGACTTTTAGAAGTTTAGGCAATTTTCTGGAATTTTCTGAATTATTTTAAAATAGAAATTAATTACTACGTCAGCATGACATCGTCATGACGTCAACAGGTCAACGGGGCATGGTCCAGGTCAAACCTAACTAGTGGGACCCACTGGTCAGTGACCCAGTGACATTTAGTGTCACAGACAGGTGGGTTCGGTCAACGACCACGTCAGCGAGGTCAACGGTGACGCGTGGGGCCACTGCGTTTAGATTAATCTTAATCTATTTTTGTTAGCTGGTTAGTTAGGCAGCGGGGCCCACATGTCAGCGAGCCAGGGGGGTTAGTTAGTGATTCAATTAGCCCCTAATGACGCGTCCACGTCATCATCACCGGCGTTATAACCACCGGCGTAAACAGAGCACGGCGGGGTTGCTCGTCCGGCCAACTCCGGCAACAAGAGGTCGCAGGGCCGAGCGCGTAGGAAGCGGCGCAACGAGGCGCGTCCGTTGGTGGCCTCGGGCGGCGCTGGGGTGGCGTGCAACGGCGGGGACGACGAGTTGGGCGGCGGTCGGAGTACGGCGTCGATGGGGATCGGGTCTAGGGGACGAAATTAACAAAGAGGAGAGAGGGGAAACGACGGCGGCCTCACAGGGAGTAGAACTAGGGCTCGAAGAGCTCGGGGACGACCGGCAGGCGACAGATCGATGGCGGCTCCCTCCGGTGGCCAATGTTGAAGACGAAGACGATGGCGATGGAGCAGCGTGTCCCGAGCTCGCTTGCTTCGATGGATAGGCCCGCGACGTCTTGGCGGAGTGGTTGGACGGCTAGGGAGGAAATGGGTGGCCTGTGGCCGCGAGGGCAGCGAGGGGCAGCGATGGTGGCGCTCGGCCAGTGAGAGAGAGAGAGCCAGGGGAGGGGAGAGGTTGCGGTGAGGGAGAGAGAGAGGTCAGGTGGTCTCTGGGCGTCTCCAAACGCGGGATCAGGGAGAAGGACGGGCCTCCAGCACGAAGCAGGAGGTGGCCGTAGCTGCGCGTGCGTCGACACGCACCTGCTCCTACTAGCAGGAGGAAGACGACGCGGTGGGGGTAGGTGGGCTGGACCAGGTAGGTGCGGGTAAGAGGCCTGGTGGGCTTCCATTTTTCTTTTGTTTATGTTTTTCCGTTTTGTTTTGTTTAATTGCCACTGAATTCAAATTCAAACAAATTTGAAAATAGTGCTAAAACTCCCCTGGTTTTTTTCATGTCACTTAAGGTCTACTCCTCATATACATAAAATGTCTCAGGGCATTTGAAAATATATTCATTATATATTATGAATATAACTCCAAATTCAAATAGAATATTGATTTAAAATCAGAGCCCAAATAATCCCTTAGAAATGTTCCAAAATTTTGGTTTGATTTATAACTCTTGCCAAAATTGTGAGAGCTATTTCTAGGGCATTTTGGATTTACTGATTGCAATTTTAGGGTTTCTTGCCCTTTTATTAAAATTATTTCTGAGGCTTTCAATTTCCTCATTTCAACTTTCGGAATATAGACATGATGCACACATGAAGCTATCCTAGAGCATTACCAGAAGCTAGGGATGTGACACAGGTGCGCCCTCTTTCAGTGGGAACGACACCTATGGGATCACAAGAATCCCTACTACGGTTAGCGGGGCGCGGGGTCGTGAGAAGAGCGGATCAAACATATAGTACACAGTTTGTTTATCCAGGTTCGGGCCACGAGGATGCGTAAAAGCCTACTCCTGCTTTGGTGGATGTATATTCCTGTTCTTGAGCTAGCTCTGGGGCATTAGGAGCTCCAAAAAGTCGAATCCCCCTCCTGGTCACCTCGGGCCTCCTTATATAAAAAGGGGTTGCCACAATGGCACGCAGGAGGTGGAAAGGGTACAGTGATGCGAGGTTATCACTCGCATTACATGACAAGTCGCATTTAATGCGTCTTGCTTAGGTGTCCTTGCTTTATCGGGGACGGGGGAGAAACCCGTCTCATCCGTCGCCGCTCCTTCTTGTATCGACGCGCGCCCTGGCCAGCGATGCATGTGATGCCATGTAGGTAGGCAGGCAGCTGAGGTGGCGCAATGGAGGGTCTTCATGAAGATCTGCATGCCGCCATGTAGGTGCCTGCCCAACTGGTTGGGTCGGCAGCCGCATGCGTACGGTGGTGGAGGTTTAGTCGGCGTGGGCCTGATGGTGGCCCTGCGGATGTTCTTGGCAAGGGCCTTGCCGGGGCCCCGACAAGGGTCTTGCCGGGGCGCCTGTTGTCATGCCCGGCAAGGCGCTTGCCGGGGGCCTTGTGGTCTTCCTCGGCTGGGATCCCGCCAAGGGTCGTCATCTTCTATTGTATGTATCTGATCTTGAATGTCTTCACAAAGATCTGCATGCCACCACGGGGATGTCTCCCGAATCCTTGCCCTATGGGGGCAGTGGACTCAAGGGTGATTTGCTCCGTAGGCGTGGGGCGAGTTGCCGCAGCAAGTGTCTTGCCGGGGTTGCTAAAACTGTCTCCTGGCAAGGATCTTGCCGAGGGAGTCCGCTTCGTCTCCTTTGTTCTTCGTGGTTTTGGCCTTGGCGTCGTCCTAGTTCCCTTGAGCTTCGGTCTTACCCTGGCTCACCTCCCTTGCCTTGCTTGGTGTGGTGGTGCCTGCGGCTATGACTGCCCGTGCACAGTTATAGGGGAACAAAAACTGCACTCCTCCTTTTGTACACCGACACCCTCATCCTCGTCGCGACCGTCGCCAAGGCCGAGCACCTCCTCACCGTCGTTCGTCTCGGGCAGCACCCGGCGCGGCGACCATCTTCCCCGAACACCCTCACGTAGAGAGTCGACCCACCGTCATACCTGAAGTGGAGCATGCACCGCCTGCCAAGGCAGCGCGCACGGGTGAACGTCTGCGAGCCGCGGGCCAGGGCTATGTTGCCTGCGGCGGAAGTCTCGACCGCGACCCAGGAGGCCTTGCTGCAGCAACCATCCTCCTGCAACCAGAGCCCGCCTAGACCAGGGGCCGGTAGTTCTTCCACAAAGAAGTGCGGAAGCTGGAGCCAGTTGCCGGCCGGGTTCTCCGACCAGACAACGAACTCCGGCGACACCTCTGCCGAATGGAAGCATGGGCGGGGAGGCCGCGCCAGCATCGCCCGCCTCCCCTTTGTCAGCTGGACCGCCATGGTTGGGATGGTCTCGTCCACGTGTTGCGGCCTGCCTCGACGGTGGGCCACGGTGGGGGTCGTAGTGTGCTGGACGGCCGCGACCACGCTTGGGCGCCGAGGAACCGGGGCCCTCGCGAGGGGCTTTCCCCTTCTCGGCGGCAGAGAACTTCCTTCATGGCGCCATCGGAGGCGCTGCAAGCAATGAAGCAAAGAAGAAGTGAGCAAGCAAGGAAGAGATGGGCAACGGGGGCTCCGCCCCCTCCCAATTTATAGCAAGAGAAGGCCAACCGGCGTCCCCCACGATCGTAGGTAATGATGGTTTCCCTTACATGTCGCAGGGACTTGTCAAGTCGTGTAGTCATCGAGCGTGGGGAAGCGGAGACGCCCACGTCCAATCAACCGCCACGCATCGACCGAGGCTGCAGGTTCTTGGGGCCCGCGGCGCTCCGAACTTGACCCTTGGCTTCGCCGCGAAGCCAAGCCCGCTCGCACCTTGGGCCCGGGGGCTACTGTCGGCGTTCTGGGAACAGGGGTCCCCAGAATTGCCTGCCTGCGGCCCGCGGCGTGGCGGAGCCAGCAGGCCGTACGGCCCATCTGCACCAGCAAGGCACTAAGGATGGCAATTTTATCCATGGATATCCGACCCAAATGGATAGGGTTTAGATATGCTTTTGTGTCCATGGGCGGCGCCCAAACCCGACCCGATTGTTCATGGATAGGGCATTGATATAATTTTGTACCCATGTATATACCCAAACCTGACCCGATAGTATGACTTGATGGGGGAAAATCTGCTATCCCTGCCCCACAGTCATATGTCCCACAACAATTTTACACTTTTTTTATCTAAAACATGCATACATCCCCATCGTAACTTTTTTTAGTTGACATTCAATCCCCTCTGTAACATAATCCAACACCCCTTCCCTTATTTTTACCTCCTCCTTAAATGACTCGTCATTCTCATATGTTAGAAAAATACTAAATTATCTTAGGTTGTTAGTGGATGTTGATTTGCCATAAGTGAAGCCTAGCCTACCACAAGGTGAAGAATGGAAGAGTTTATGTTAATATTGTGTTATGTCTTATTTATATGTCTCGAGAGGACCTAATGGATATCCAATGGGTATGGATATCCATCAGATTTGGACATGGACACAATTTTTCACCCATGGATTTTTTCATGGGCGGGCAAAGACTGTCTTCATGGACATGGATATGGATTTGATATTGTTCAACCCGATCCAAATCCAACCCATTGCCATCCTTACAAGGCACCCAAGACCCTCGCGAGGGGCCAAGCCTCGCGAGGCGGATGACGCAAGACCTCCTCTGGAGCGACCTGGTCAGGCAGGCTCGCGAGGAGCGGAGGTATCAAGGCGGGGCAAACCTCACAAGGCTCTCGTGACGTGAGCCATGACGATCGACACCAGGCGGGCGCCAGCGCGCGCAGCGTCCTTGTTTCCTCTTTGGTGCAAGGGAGGCAAGCACAGCCGCGGAGTACCGAGGCCTCAGGCAAAGGTTGCCATTTCGGTGCAACAAGACCAAGGCCATGGACTGCAAGGCGGAGGTCATCATGGATCCCAAGACGGCGTCACCACCAGAGCTTTGTGCAGGCGAAGACCGCTTTTGTCAGGATAGCTTGTACTAGTTGTCCCCCTTCGAAATAGCCCACCATTGTTGGCTCCCTTCCCTCTCAGTATTTGGGAAGAGGACCGGGGCCTCTATAAATAGGACTAGCCACCACAGTAGAGAGGAGGCGAGCGAGAGACCGGGAAGAGACCTCATCAGACCTAGAGAGACACACAAGTCCGAAAGCACAAGAACATCTCAACCTCAGGAGGCTGTTCTTCCCTTGTATTGTTCATCATCAACCCAAGAGGCAATCCACCACCACCACACTGGAGTAGGGTATTACACCACAACGGTGGCCCGAACCAGTATAAACCCCGTGTCTTTCTGTGTTGTGAGTTCGCCGAGTTCGTC
Source organism: Triticum monococcum (assembly GCA_034509565.1). NCBI lineage: Eukaryota > Viridiplantae > Streptophyta > Magnoliopsida > Poales > Poaceae > Triticum > Triticum monococcum. The sequence continues at coordinate 394,165,261 of CM067845.1, read as the reverse complement.
CGCAAGATCTTAGCGAGCTAGAGCGTAGATCGGTAGGAGGGAAAGACTTCGCGCGCACCCCAGGGTTCGAACCTTAAGGGTTAGCCGGAGCCCCACATCCGACAAGCTCCTATCGGGATTTGTCGGCACATTTGGGCGGTTTTGCTGGTCTTGTTTTACCATTGTCAAAATGTCTTGTAACCGGGATTCTGAGTCTGATCGGGTTGTTCTGGGAGAAGGAATATCCTTCGTTGACCGTGAGAGCTTGTGATGAGCCAAGTTGAGACACCCCTGCAGGGTATAAACTTTCGAGAGCCGTACCCGCGGTTATGTGGCAGATGGGAATTTGTTAATATCCGGTTGTAGATAACTTGACACTTGACTTAATTAAAATGAATCAACTGCGTGTGTAGCCGTGATGGTCTCTTTTCGGCGGAGTACGGAAAGTGAACACGGTCTTGTGTTATGCTTGAACGTAAGTAGTTTCAGGATCACTTCTTGATCATTTGTAGCTTCAGGACCGTTGCATAGCTTCTCATCTGACTCTTATTTGCGTAGGTTAGCCACCATATTTTGCTTAGGCGCTTGCTGCAGCTCCACCTCATTACCTTATCCTACCCATAAGCTTAAATAGTCTTGATCTCGCGGGTGTGAGATTGCTGAGTCCTCGTGACTCACGGATACTTCCAAATAGTTGCAGGTGCCGATGATACCAGTTCAGGTGACACAACCAAGCTCAAGTGGGAGCTCGATGAAGATCTTGGTCGTTGTTATGTGTCTTTTCCGGTTGATCAGTAGTGGTGCCCAGTTGGGACGATCGGGGATCTAGCATTTGGGGTTTATCTTCCTTTTCTGTTGTATTTGGCCGTAGTCGGTCTTTGAGTGTATTTGGATGATGTATGAATTATTAATGTATTGTGTGACGTGGCAAGTGTAAGCCAATGTTATCCCTTTCTTATTCAGTACATGGGATTGTGCGAAGATTACCCCTCTTGCGACAAAACCACCATGCGGTTATGCCTCTAAGTCATGCCTCGATACGTGGAAGATATAGCCGCCTCGTGGGTGTTACAAGTTGGTATCAGAGCAGGAATGTTCTTTTCTTTCAAATTTTCAACCTCGCAAGGTTCATTGGTTTCACTCGTTTGTCAAAGAAGCAACTTTTTCGTACCTCTCCCTTTTTCGTTTCTCCCCGGTGCCATCCTTAGATCTTGGATCGAGATCTATTATAAGTGGAGGAGAGTTCTGATGCCCCAAGACCGGCACTCCAGATGTCTTCCATGAATTCCGAGATTCGTTGTGTGTTTTGTTTGGTTCGTTGCATTCATCTTTGCATTAGGTGCATGGCATCAAGTCATCATGCAACTCTTTTTAACAACTCAACTAAATAAATCGTATGGATCTTCGGTCCATTTAAATCAAGGGAACAATGGTGATTTCTCTTTAGAAAATACACTCCCAATATTATTAGGGAGCTATATAAAATATTCCATTTGTTTTGAATTAACCGGAACACACCTGCAAAATAAATCCCAATGCCTTTGTTATCACAATTCTTGGTCTCTAACTTTGCCATACATCCTTTCATCTCTTTCCGGAGCTCCATCAAAAATCTCAACATTTTTGGACCTTCCTTTTACCAAGTCCTAGCTCAAACCTATTTGAATTAAATTCAAAATAGTTTGAATTTAATTCCTGCCATCTTGTCACTTCTAATTTTCTGTGAACATGCATGTTTTTATGAATCCGGGAAAATTAACCGCTTGCCCAAATTCTTCTTCCAACCTTCTCTTCTCTCCTTTTCCTTTCTTCTAGTTCTCTGTTTTTGAAAAGAGAAGGGAGGGAAGAGAGAAGGCCAGCAAACAGCCGGCCCAATAGGCCATCTGCAGCCAGGCCTCCCTAGGCCCAACACCCCCTAAGGCCCACCTAACCCGCTAGCCCTAGCACGCACCCGGCACCCTAACCTCTCCCGATCCAATCTCTTCCCCACGTCCATCCTCCAGCGCCGCCAGCGCTCGACCCCACTCCCCTTCTCGATTCCCCTCGTCCTCCTCCCGATAGCGCCCGCGCCCAATGCCCCTTCACGCAAGCCCCCTCTGGGCTACCGTATCGCCATGACGCACCCGCGCCACCAGGCTCCTCATCTCAGACCCTGACCTTGGCCTTCGGCCATGGCGACGACCACCCGCAGGATGTCGGCCTGCGTGCGCGACCACGCCGGCCTCTCCTTCCTCCTGCCCGTGTCCCTCTGTTTCCCGGATCCTGCCTCGACCTCGCCACCGGCAGCAGCAGCTATTGCACCCTCACGCCGTGCCATGCTGCCGCTGCCTTCGCCCGCGTCGGCGATCTCCACCACGTCTTCGCCTGCGTCCTCCTCGCGCGCACCCCTGCCATCCTCAACCTCCTCCCAGCGTGGACCTCCTCTGCTCTTCCTCCTGCTGGCCACCGAGCACCGCCATGCCTCCCCTGCAGCTACTCCGGCGAGCTCTGCAGCTCTGCCACGTTCCGGTGTCGCGGGCTGACCTCGTCTTCCTTCTACCCTGCGTGGAACCTGCCAAGTCCCGCACAGACCTAGGTTCGCCAAGTTCGACTACCGATGACCGCCTCTGATTCGTCAAGTACGTTGCCGGCAAGACCAAGGACGCCTGAACGAGTGCTCCAGATCGAGACATTTGAGCTGCTACGTTTTGGACACGCCAAGTCCCTCGGAAACATCAGATGCGTCAAGACCGCCCCGGTTGTTGCCAAGTACCACGATACCCGGAGCCCTCGAATTTGTCAAGTTCCACTATAAGATGTACAACTACTGTCGACCTCGAAGACCTCAGATTCATCAAGTTCTCACGACGACTTAAGTTTACCCCGTCGGATCGCCAAGTTCGGTTACCGTTGCAACCATGCATGTATAACTACTTCCATGACGATACGAGAACAACTACCATCACTGAAGGCTGTTGAGTGAACAACTACTGTCGTCGTGTATGACTACTTTGTGAACGTGTACCCGACGACCCCGGAGACCTATGTTGCGCCAAGTACCCCCTCGTTGACCCGAACATCTATAGGAAAACGTGTACCACTATCGTTGAGAACCGATAGTACCACTACTTCTACTACCGTCGTGGATCGACTACTTCCTCTACTTCCCTCAACGAACTCGAACCGCCCCGGAAATGCACGCTTCGAAGGTATAACCACGAGATGACGACATGGACCGTATGCATGTGTGTTGTATGAGATGCTCGTATTTGCATTGTTTCTGAGACGTTCTTGCACGTTCCTCCTCGTTTCCCACGCTGTCAATCCGTGGGAACCCGGTATCCGAGATCATCCCACCATCCTTGCATGACATGCTCCTGTCACATTTCCTTTTGCACCGGTATCTCCATGAGCTACCGGAACCAATATGTTGCCATGGCATCATTTTCGGATTCGTTGCCTCGGCACCCCTTTCGTTTCCGCCACGATGAAAAATGCTTGATAACATGCTCTTATCAACATTTTCATAAATATTGCATAGAACTTGCAAATGTCATTCGCATCATGATAACCACATCAAGAATGTTTAAATTGTTGTTTGCTTCAATTGCTAAATGACATGTGGGGATTTACTGGAATCGTTATTTGTTCTTTCCGGCCTCACTTAAAATTGCCTAAAATGTGTAGTTTACTTTTTCCTCACCTCTTGCCATGTTTAATAACATTTAAAGTTGTTGGGTATATAACCGGGAGTGAACTAAATAATCGAATGTGGTGTTTCCTCACTATGCAGCTCGTTGCATATTGAGCTCCACTTAATTTGTAGTGTTGTTTGTTGCACTTTGCCATGCCATGAATCATTAAACCGGACATGCATCATGCCATGTTTATGCTTGTGTGTTTACCGTGTTGCTTGCTTCTTTCCGGTTTGCTTCTCTCCTTAGCTTCGGTTTCGTTCCGGAGTTGTGAGGACCCGTTCGACTACGTTGGGTCGTCTACTTCTTGGACTCGTTCTTATTCCTTGCGGGATCTCAGGCAAGATGACCATACCCTCGATATCACTTCTATCTTTGCTTGCTAGTTGTTCGTTCTATCGTTATGTCGCGCTACCTAACACTTGTTTATCATGCCTCCCATATTGCCATGTCACGCCTCTAACCCACGTTGTTTGGCTATGTTACCGCTTTTGCTCAGCCCCTCTTATAGCGTTGCTAGTTGCAGGTGAAGTTGAAGTTTGTTCCATGATGGAACATGGATATGATGGGATATCATATTATCTCTTATTTAATTAATGCATCTATATACTTGGTAAAGGGTGGAAGGCTCGGCCTTATGCCTGGTGTTTTGTTTCACTCTTGCCGCCCTAGTTTTCATCATACCGGTGTTATGTTCCTTGATTTTGCGTTCCTAACGTGGTTGAGGTTATGGGACCCCCTTGACAGTTCGCTTTGAATAAAACTTGTCAATCAAGGCCCAACCTTGGTTTTGACATTTGCGACCTAAGCCTTTTTCCCTTGGGTTATGCAGACTCAATGGTCATCTTTATTTTAACCCCCCCAGGCCAGTGCTCCTCTGAGTGTTGGTCCAAACTAGAGCCCTTTGCAGCGCCACCTCGGGGAAACTTGAGGGCTGGTTTTAGTTGTATGGATTGCTCATCCGGTGTGCCCTGAGAACGAGATATGTGCAGCTCCTATCGGGATTTGTGGGCACATTTGGGCGGCTTTGCTGGTCTTATTTTACCATTGTCGAAATATCTTGTAACCGGGATTCCAAGTCCGACCGGGTTGTTCTGGGAGAAGGAATATCCTTCGTTGACCGTGAGAGCTTGTGATGGGCCAAGTTGGGACACCCCTGCAGGGTATAAAATTTCTAGAGCTGTGCCCGCGGTTATGCGCCAGATGGGAATTTGTTAATATCCGGTTGTAGATAACTTGACACTTGACTTCATTAAAATGAATCAACTGCATGTGTAGTCGTGATGGTCTTTTTTCGGCAGAGTCTGGGAAGTGAACACGGTCTTGTGTTATGCTTGAATGTAAGTAGTTTCAGGATCACTTCTTGATCATTTCTAGCTTCACGACCGTTGCGTAGCTTCTCATCTGACTCTTATTTGCGTAGGTTACCCACCATATTTTGCTTAGGCGCTTGCTGCAGCTCCACTGTGGCACCCTGGCTCAGAACGACCGGTTTACCATGCATTGCCAGCCCAGAGACCATGTTTTCTGGCAACACAAAACATCTTGGTATAGAAACAACCGCTTTATTGATGCTAGCGGAACAGAGTTTACATCACAACAGCTGTCGAGGCCAAGCGGCACACCCGGTGCGGCTAAACAATATGTACATTATTTAGTGAACATAAAGGGGCCTCGATCCGAACAACTACGTGGTAGCGGAATAACGTCGTGGCGGGAGCTCCATATCACAGGGACACCGATGTGGACACGATCTAGACTCAAACAGCGCTCCTCTCCAATGATACTTTCCTGAAATTTGGCATGACACGCCAGGTCAGTACATTGAATGTACTTGCAAGCTCACAACAGGCATAATCATAATGGCAAACAATATCATGATATTTAACCAATTATTAATAATGCAACACTATATGTCAAACATGCTGTGATCATGCTCGAACATACCTCAGGACAGCTTACCAACTGTGGTCATCCCTGGATCACAAACAAACCACCAACGTGGTCCTTTACCAGAACAACTCGTGATCCTTACGGCGATCATAACCACGACAATCATCTGATCCCAAATGCCTCAATGGCCTTTCTGCCATCCATCACCAATGCAAAGTTCATAGCTTAGGGTGCAATTTTTATTAAATGTTGACTCATGGTGGGACCTACTATGAGGTGTCCGTGACCGTGGACTCGGCTATCGATAGATTATACACTCTGCAGAGGTAGCACACTGTACCCACACCACGAAACCCATGGCCTCGCGCTCCCATTCGGGTGGACCAACATCATTTCGACAAAACCCTTCCATTGCCACAGCACTCTCCCGGCCACTCCGACCCAATACCCAACGGGCTAGTCCTGGGTGGCCCCGTGTCTACCAAAGACACCCCGACCACCGTCATGGCCAAAACAATCCCACTCGGGGACTCGGTACCATAAACTCAACAACGGGCACACAAGATTATGCCTTCTTACCGGGCCAGGGCAAGCACGACAAAACCTTCCCTAGTTGGAGGCACCGACCAGAGGCCATGTCAATGGACCGAATCAAGGCCTTCCCAAAAAGGCAAATGTGGTTGCACTGGGAAAGAAACTCGATTCAGCGGCACCATGACCCAGTCAACGGTATATTCAAGTTGAGTTATATTCAGGTTCAACTTTAAAATGAAAATGACCAGTGTCATAGCATGCCATGAAATGCAAAATTACACATGCATCACATAATAATAATAATGACCGATGTCATCCATAAACACACCAAGCACAAACATACACACTCATATTACTTTACTGCTCAAAATGACTCACAACTTAACCAAAATATTCTGCAACAAGTTTTATTAATTTCTCATGCAAGAAAGTAACTCCGATAAATTTCTCATATGCTTAACAAAAAGATTTCACTATCAGCAACTCTTAATTTCTTTATCAACTAAGTTGGGTTCAAACATTCTGTAAGACAAGTAAAATGACTAAACAAGTATTTAACAGAATATATTCTAGCAAATTTTTATCAAATTACATATGCAAGAACAAAGCTTTAAACAACTACTAACATGCATAACAAAATCATTTCTAACATCACCACAAATAAATCTTAACTTGCTTTACCCACTAAACTAGTTTCAATCATTCTATAAATCAGGCATAATAACTTACAAATATTTATCAGAATACAAATACACAATAATTATTTAAATGCATGGATTAATCATTTCATTCAAGTAAGAAAATCACAAATATTGAAATGACACCATGAAAATGTTGTTCTGGCTTGCCTTTGTGCAGATGAGGTTCACAAGCCTTCTGGTGATCCTCAAGACAAGCCTCACATTCTGAAAAATAAATTTAAACACAAAAAGCAAATATCAATAACACTTCTGAAATTCACCAGAAATTCTAAACAGCTCAGAAAAATCTCATCTTTGCTGAGCTGCTAGATTTCTTTTCAAAGAACACAATGCAAAAAGAATCAATTCATTTGGACTTATGGTTGCAGAGTTATACCTGTTTGAAGTTCTCTGGAATATAAATGATTTTGAATTTAAATAAACAGCTGAGGGGGGGGGTGTGCTACCTCTTGAGCACTGCGTTGGATTTCCCCGAAGAGGAGAGGATGATGCAGCAAAGTAGTGTAAGTATTTCCCTCAGTTTTTGAGAACCAAGGTATCAATCTAGTAGAAGGCCACGCGCGAGTCCCTCGTACCTACACAAAAACAATAGCTCAACGCAACCAACGCGCTTAGGGGTTGTCAATCCCTTCACGGTCACTTACGAAAGTGAGATCTGATCGATATGATAAATAATATTTTTGGTATTTTTGGTATAGAGATGCAAAGTAAAAAGTAAAATCAAAGTAAAAGCAAAGCAATAATAAAGTGATGGAGATTGATATGATGAGAAAGAGACCCCGGGGCCATACGTTTCACCAGTGGCTTCTCTCAAGAGCATAAGTATTCTACGGTGGGTGAACAAATTACTGTTGAGCCATTGACAGAATTGAGCATAGTTATGAGAATATCTAGGTATGATCATGTATATAGGCATCACGTCCGAGACAAGTAGACCGACTCCTGCCTACATCTACTACTATTACTCCACCCATCGACCGCTATCCAGCATGCATCTAGAGTATTAAGTTAAAAACAGAGTAACGCCTCAAGCAAGATGACATGATGTAGAGGGATAGTTTCATGCAATATGATAAAAACCCCATCTTGTTATCCTCGATGGCAACGATACAATACGTGCCTTGCTGCCCCTTCTGTCACTGGGAAAGGACACCGCAAGATCGAACCCAAATCTAAAAACTTCTCCCATGGCAAGAACAACCAATCTAGTGAGCCAAACCAAACTGATAATTTGAAGAGACTTGCAGAGATAACCAATCATACATAAAAGAATTCAGAGAAGATTCAAATATTATTCATAGATAGACTTGATCATAAACCCACAATTCATCGGTCTCAAAAAACACACTGCAAAAGAAGATTACATCGAATAGATCTCCACGAGAGAGGGGGAGAACATTGTATTGAGATCCAAAAAGAGAGAAGAAGCCATCTAGCTACTAACTATGGACCCGTAGGTCTGAAGTAAACTACTCATACTTCATCGGAGGGGCTTGGATAATGATGTAGAAGCCCTCTGTGATCGATGCCCCCTGCGGCGGAGCTCCGGAATAGGCCCCAAGATGGGATCTCGTGGATACAGAAAGTTGCGGCGGTGGAATTAGGTTTTTGGCTCCGTCTCTGATTGTTTGGGGGTACGTGGATATATATAGGGGGAAGAAGTACGTCGGTGGAGCAACAGGGGGCCCACAAAGGGTGGGGGGCGTGCCTAGGGGGGCAGGCGCGCCCCCTACCTCGTGGCCTCCTGTTAATTGGCTTGACGTAGGGTCCAAGTCTCCTGAGTTGTATTTGGTGAGAAAATCACATTCCCGAAGGTTTCATTCCGTTTGGACTCCGTTTGATATTCCTTTTCTTTGAAACCCTAAAACAGGCAAAAAACATCAATGCTGGGTTGGGCCTCCGGTTAACAGGTTAGTCCCAAAAATAATATAAAAGTGGATAATAAAGCTCAATAATGTCCAAAACAGTAGATAATATAGCATGGAGCAATCAAAAATTATAGATACGTTGGAGACGTATCAAGCATCCCCAAGCTTAATTCCTGCTCATCCTCGAGTAGGTAAATGATAAAACAGAATTTTTGATGCGGAGTGCTACTTGGCATAATTTCAATGTAAATCTTCTTAATTGTGGTATGAATATTCAGATTCAAAATATTCAAGACAAAAGTTCATGTTGACATAAAAATAATAATACTTCAAGCATACTAACAAAGCAATTATGTCTTCTCAAAAAAACATGGCCAAAGAAAGCTATCCCTACAAAATCATATAGTCTAGCTATGCTCAATCTTCACCACACAAAGTATTTAAATCATGCACAACCCCGATGACAAGCCACACAACTGTTTCATACTTTTGACATTTTCAAAACTTTTTCGATCTTCACGCAATACATGAGCGTGAGCCATGGATGTAGCACTATATGTGGAATAGAATGGTGGTTGTGGAGAAGACAAAAATGGAGAAGATAGTCTCACATCAACTAGGCGTATCAACGGGCTATGGAGATGCCCATCAATAGATATCAATGTGAGTGAGTAGGGATTGCCATGCAACGGATGTACTAGAGCTATAAGTATATGAAAGCTCAACAAAATAAACTAAGTGGGTGTGCATCCAACTCGCTTGCTCACGAAGACCTAGGGCATTTTGAGGAAGCCCATCATTGGAATATACAAGCCAAGTTCTATAATGAAAAATTCCCACTAGTATATGAAAGTGACAGGATGAGAGACTCTCTATCATGAAGATCATGGTGCTACTTTGAAGCACAAGTGTGGTAAAAGGATAGTGACATTGTCCCTTCTCTCTTTTTCTCTCATTTTTTTGGGCCTTATCTTTTTTTATGGCCTCTTTTTTTCGTCCGGAGTCTCATCCCGACTCGTGGGGGAATCATAGTCTCCATCATCCTTTCCTCACTTGGGACAATGCTCTAAAAATGATGATCATCACACTTTTTATTTTTCTTACAACTTAACAATTACAACTCAATACTTAGAACAAAATATGACTCTATATGAATGCCTCCGGCGGTGTACCGGGATATGCAATGAATCAAGAGTCACATGTATGAAAGAATTATGAACGGTGGCTTTGCCACAAATACGATGTCAACTACATGATCATGCTAGCAATATGACAATGATGGAGCGTGTCATAATGAATGGAATGGTGGAAAGTTGCATGGCAATATATCTCGGAATGGCTATGGAAATGCCATGATAGGTAGGTATGGTGGCTGTTTTGAGGAAGGTATTCGGTGGGTGTAAGATACCGGCGAAAAGTGCGCGGTATTAGAGAGGCTAGCAATGGTGGAAGGAAGGAAAGTGTGTATAATCCATGGACTCAACATTAGTCATAAAGAACTCATATACATATTGCAAAAATCTAGAAGTTATCAAAGCAAAGTATTACGCGCATGCTCCTAGGAGGATAGATTGGTAGGAAAAGACCATCGCTCGTCCCCGACTGCCACTCATAAGGAAGACAATCAATAGATAAATCATGCTCCGACTTCATCACATAACGGTTCACCATACGTGCATGCTACAGGAATCACAAACTTTAACACAAGCACTTCTCAAATTCACAACTACTCAACCAGCATTACTCTAATATCACCATCCTCATATCTCAAAACAATTATCAAGCATCAATGTTTTTTTCTTAGTATTCAACGCACTCAAAAGAAAGTTTTACAAATCTTGAATACCAAGCATATTTATTATTAAGCAAATTACCATGCTATTAAGACTCTCAAAATAATCTAAGTGAAGCATGAGAGATCAATAGTTTCTATAAAACAACCACTGTGGTCTAAAAGATATAAGTGAAGCACTAGAGCGAAATTATATAACTCAAAAGATATAAGTGAAGCACATAAAGTATTCTATAAAATTCCAAATTATGTATGGCTCTCTCAGAAGATGTGTACAGAAAGGATGATTGTGGTAGACTAACAAGCAAAGACTCAAATCATAAAAGTCGCTCCAAGCAAAACACATATCATGTGGTGAATAAAAATATAGCTCCAAGTAAAGTTACCGATAGAAGTAGACGAAAGAGGGGATGCCTTCAGGGGTATCCCCAAGCTTTGGCTTTTAGGTGTCCTTAGATTATCTTGGGGGTGCCATGGTCATCCCCAAGCTTAGGCTCTTGCCACTCGTTGTTCCATAATCCATCAAATCTTTACCCAAAACTTGAAAACTTCACAACACAAAACTTAAAGTAGAAAATCTCGTGAGCTCCATTAGCGAAAGAAAACAAAAGACCACTTAAAGGTATTGTAATGAACTCATTATTTATCTATATGGGTGTTATACCTACTGTATTACAACTTATCTATGGTTCATAAACTATTTTACTAGCCATAGATTCATCAAAATAAGCAAACAACACACGAAAAACAGAATCTGTCAAAAACAGAATAGTCTGTAGTAATCTGTAGCTAGCTCAAGATATGGAACCCCAAAAATTCTAAAATAAATTGCTGGACGTGATTAATTTATCTATTAATCATCTGAAAAAAGAATTAACTAAATAGCACTCTCCAAATAAAAATGACAGCAGTTCTCGTGAGCGCTAAAGTTTCTGTTTTTTACAGCAAGTTCAACAAGACTTTCCCCAAGTCTTCCCAACGGTTCTACTTGGCACAAACACTAATTAAACACAAAAAACACAACCAAAACATAGGCTAAATAATTTATATATTAAATAACAGCAAGGAACAATATTGGGTTGTCTCCCAACAAGCGCTTTTCTTTAAAGCCTTATAGCTAGGCATTGATAATTTTAATGATGCTCACATGAAAGACAAGAGTTGAAGCACAAAAGGAGCATCATAAAGCATGGGACATACACATCTAAGTCTAACATACTTCCTATGCATAGGAATCTTATAGGCAAACATATTATCAAGGCAAGCAAAAACTAGCATATGCAAGGAAGCGGAAAGAAACAATAGCAATCTCAACATAACGCGAGGTAATTTAGTAACATGAAAATTTCTACCACCATATTTTCCTCTCTCATAATAATTACATGTAGGATCATAAGCGAATTCAACAATATAGCTATCACATAAAATATTCTCAACATGATCCACATGCATGCAAAGTTGACACTCTTCCGAAATAGTGGGATCAACATTAACTAAAGTCATGACCTTTCCAAACCCACTTTTATCAAAAACTTCATGAGATTGAACATTCTCCAAATATGTGGGATCTAAAGTTGACATTCTTCCAAACCCACTTTCAATATTATTGCAAACATTATAATCAATCTCATATTCATCATGGGTCTTAAATAAATTTTCAAGATCAAAAGAAGAATCACCCCAATCATGATCATTGCAACAAGTAGAGGACATAGCAAAACTAGCATCCCCAAGCTTAGGGTTTTGCATATTATTAGCACAATTGACATTAATAGAATTTATAATAGAATCATTGCAATCATGCTTTCTATTCAAAGATCTATCATGAATCGCTTCATAAGGTAATTCATCACACTTTTCAGATTCACGAATTTCAAGCAAAACATCATAAAGATAATCTAGTGCACAAAACTCACTAGCAATTGGTTTATCATAATTGGATCTCTTAAAAAGATTAGCAAGCAGATGGGGATCCATAGATGTTTAGGTTCTCTGTTTAGTAATAAATAAACAACTATTCCAACCATACAAGCAAACGAGAAATGGGAAAAAAGAGGCGAATAGAGAAAGAGAGGGAGGATAGAGAGAGAGCGAATAAAACGGCAAGAGTGAAGTGGGGGAGAGGAAAACGAGAGGCAAATGGAAAATAATGTAATGTGGGAGATAGGGATTGCGATGGGTACTTGGTATGTTGACTTTTGCGCAGACTCCCCGGCAACGGCGCCAGAAATGGCTCGTTGTCGGGAGTCAAATCTTGACTTGCGCAAACCTCCCCGGCAACGGTGCCAGAAATTCTTCTTGCTACCTCTTGAGCACTGCGTTGAATTTCCCCGAAGAGGAAAGGATGATGCAGCAAAGTAGCGTAAGTATTTCCCTCAGTTTTTGAGAACCAAGGTATCAATCCAGTAGGGGGCTACGTGCGAGTCCCTCGTACCTACACAAAAACAATAGCTCAACGCAACCAACGCTCTTAGGGGTTGTCAATCCCTTCATGGTCACTTACGAAAGTGAGATCTGATAGAGATGATAAATAATATTTTTGGTATTTTTGGTATAGAGATGCAAAGTAAAAAGTAAAAGCAAAGTAAAAGCAAAGCAATAATAAAGTGATGGAGATTGATATGATGAGAAAGAGACCCGGGGTCCATAGGTTTCACTAGTGGCTTCTCTCAAGAGCATAAGTATTCTACAGTGGGTGAACAAATTACTGTTGAGAAATTGACAGAATTGAGCATAGTTATGGGAATATCTAGTTATGATCATGTATATAGGCATCACGTCCGAGACAAGTAGACCGACTCCTGCCTGCATCTACTACTATTACTCCACCCATCGACCGCTATCCAGCATGCATCTAGAGTATTAAGTGCCTTGCTGCCCCTTCTGTCACTGGGAAAGGACACCACAAGATCGAACCCAAAGCTAAGCACTTCTACCATGGCAAGAACAACCAATCTAGTAGGCCAAACCAAACTGATCATTCGAAGAGACTTGAAAAGATAACCAATCATACATAAAAGAATTCAGAGAAGATTCAAATATTATTCATAGATAGACTTGATCATAAACCCACAATTCATCGGTCTCAACAAACACACCGCAAAAAGAAGATTACATTGAATAGATCTCCACGAGAGAGGGGGAGAACATTGTATTGAGATCCAAAAAGAGAGAAGAAGCCATCTAGCTACTAACTATGGACCCGTAGGTCTGAAGTAAACTACTCATACTTCATCGGAGGGGCTTGGATAATGATGTAGAAGCCCTCTGTGATCGATGCCCCCTCCGGCGGAGCTCCGGAGTAGGCCCCAAGATGGGATCTCGTGGATACAGAAAGTTGCGGCGGTGGAATTAGGTTTTTGGCTCCGTCTCTGATTGTTTGGGGGTACGTGGATATATATAGGAGGAAGAAGTACGTCGGTGGAGCAATAGGGGGCTCACAAAGGGTGGGGGGCGTGCCTAAGGGGGCAGGCGCGCCCCCTACCTCATGGCCTCCTGTTAATTGGCTTGACGTAGGGTCCAAGTCTCCTGAGTTGTATTCGGTGAGAAAATCACGTTCCCGAAGGTTTCATTCCGTTTGGACTCCGTTTGATATTCCTTTTCTTCAAAACCCTAAAACAGGCAAAAAACAACAATTCTGGGCTGGGCCTCCGATTAATAGGTTAGTCCCAAAAATAATATAAAAGTGGATAATAAAGCCCAATAATGTCCAAAACACTAGATAATATAGCATGGAGCAATCAAAAATTATAGATACGTTGGAGATGTATCAGGGTGACGTCGAAGGCGTAAAACCTCAGGGCGCCACCACTCGTACCGCTTCACGCGCGTACAGAGTGGCTGACTAGCGGGCCCCGCTAGTGAGGTGAGGGAAGGGGGAGAAAGAAACAGAGAAGGCCGCGGCTTCGCCGGAGCTCTCGCCGGCGACGAGGGCTTCTTGGCAAAACAAGAGGGAGGGATTTAGAGAGGGGACGATGGCGCACCTGCCCGTATGCGTAGTGTGGCTAGGGGTGGTCGGACGGCGTTGGAAACAAGCTCGCAAGCGGAGGCAGAACATGGAGGTCGCTAGAGTTGAGGAAGGCGGCGAACGGAGGCCACTCCAGGGGCTCCAAGTGGGCGAGACGACCTCACCGGAGAGAGGCGGAAGCCCTGGAGGGGTTGCCCTGGCCTGGGAGAGGCTAGGGCTTCCGCGGCGACCAGAGGGGATCGCCGGCGAGCTCGACCTCGGGGACGGTGGCCCGAGGCCTGCCCGGCCGGGCTACGGCTTCCTACGCAACTGTGGAGTGTGTGGGAGTGCTGGATGGTGCTCGAGGAGGCTGGGGGTGGCCCTATTTATAGGCGAGCGGCGAGGGGGTTTCAGGCTCCGCCAGTGGACACCTGTCCACGGCGCTTGGCGACGAGCGGCATCAGTGAGAGGGGGAGAAGGCGATGCAGGTCACGTGGCAGCTGTGGGCGGATGGAGACGAGCACAGGGTCGAGAGGAAGGCGACGAGCACAGTGCGCTCCGCACTGTTGGGCTGGCCAGACCTTGCCCGTGCTCGCTGCGGCGAGCTCCGGCATCGGCGAGTGCTAGAGGGAGGTTAAGGGCTTAGAGACGAAGATGGTGGCGCGGTTTGGCACGCTCGGGCAGGCGAGGGAAGCGAGCACGCGCGAACAGAGAGCTCGGCAGCACTCAGAGCGCGTCGACACGCATGCCAACACCCCTGGACGAACTTGGTCACCGCATGAACTATGACATCAGGTTGATCTAAGCATAAACTTCATGTCTGGCATGTTGTTCGTGGTAGTTTTGAGTGTTACCACGATTTGGTTTGGATCCAGGTGCAGTAGAGAGGATTTTACAAGCCAGGTAAGTTTCTGATCATTAACTTTCAATAGTTACTGTGGTCAAACGGCTGGGAGATTGAGGCTGTGCTTTGGAGGCTAGTTATACATTACTAAGGTAAAGAGGCACAAGAAAGTTCAGGTCAAATGGAGCAAGTAAAATGGTAGTTGCTCTAGAAACTACCATTTCTGTCCAAAATAGAAAATATTTTCTATAGCAAAATTATTCCAAAAAGTGATAAATATTTTTGCTCAGGAAGGTGCCCTAGGGTTCACAGAATATTTGTGAATTATCTCAGATTTTTGTGAGCCATAAAAATTAGGGTTACTTTGAAGCAAACTGATCTAGCTAGGGTTTCTGAGAGAAAATGAATATTTTTCATTTAAGAAAAATATTCCAAAGATTATTTTGGGGTGGATCAGAAGAGAAATGATGATTTAGGAGGGAAGTGAAGCACTTGGGTGAAAGCTAAGGATGCCCAAGTGGTTAAGTCCATGTGAAAAGATTCAAGAACTCCAAGTTTCAGAAAATTTTCAAATGAAAGTCAAGCAAATAACCACCTCATTACCTTATCCTACCCATAAGCTTAAATAGTCTTGATCTCATGGGTGTGAGATTGCTGAGTCCTCGTGACTCACAGATACTTCCAAACAGTTGTAGGTGCCGATGATACCAGTGCAGGTGACGCAACCAAGCTCAAGTGGGAGCTCGATGAAGATCTTGGTCGTTGTTATGTGTCTTTTCCGGTTGATCAGTAGTGGTGCCCAGTTGGGAGGATCGGGGATCTAGAATTTGGGGTTTATCTTCCTTTTCTGTTGGATTTGACCATTGTCGGTCTATGAGTGTATTTGGATGATGTATGAGTGTGACGTGGCAAGTGTAAGCCAACTCTTTATCCCTTTCTTATTCAGTACATGGGATTGTGTGAAATTACCCCTCTTGCGACAAAATCACCATGCAGTTATGCCTCTAAGTCGTGCCTCGACACGTGGGAGATACAGCCGCATCGTGGGTGTTACAGCAGAACATTTGAGTTATTTGATACAACGAGACTAGGCTTTTCGCTTCCATTTGAGGAGGTGTAATGGATCTCATCGAACTTTGTTAGTAGTTCCTTCTTCATGAATGAGCAGAGGCAAAGCTTTTGCCTCTGTTTCAAAACAAAAAATCACATCAAGAGGAATTTCTTTTATAGAGCCAATAATGGAGTGAAGTCCATGCGTGCAACACCACAAGCTACATAGTAGTAGAGTACTAGCACTTTATGTACATAGCCATATTGCATAGTTCCCAATGCCGCACCGGGCTTTTCTGGCTCCTCGTGCTTAATTGGGAGGCGCTTGTTTAAATATTCTACTAGCTGATGAGGAAGCTGCAAGCGAGGTGCAACTAGGGCGATCACGCGAGCCATGAGATGATGGGAAGGAAAACCTGTTCACGTGGCTGGGCTATCTAGTGCACCCAGATTGTGGTAAGACACGTCCGTTCGACTTCAAAACTCAAACTACCAGTGTACAATATTGGCTTGCAGCGAAGTTCCTATTAAAAAAAAGGCCGCCGTGCGTTCGGCCGGGATCGAACCCACAAAATGAGGTATACACTCCGGCAACCACTAGTAGTACTCGTTGGAGTACAGCGCAACCTAGAATCACCTTTTGTCGCTAGTAGTACATCGTTCCTTACAAGAAAACACTAATAATGCCAAGAAACTACTACCACTTGCATACATGGCAGACTTAAGAAAAGAATACCTTATCAACCATTGTACATGCCCTTACCAACCAGCCCTACCAATAAACAACTACTCTACAAAGTGCCGTTATAGGCACCGTTTCAACCCATGTGGCCCCTTAAGTCAACGCCTTCTATTCGACCGGCAAGTTAGGCGTTATGACTTGTGGGACCTACATGTCAGTCTGCACAAAAATCTCCGAGTGACCTCCTACCTCTGGCCCGTCCGCCTAGTCATCCTCGGCCATGGGACGCAGCTACCGCCGACGGCAGAAGGCGAGGTTAAAACCGCCGGCAGTGCGGAGCCCATCTTGCGGCAGCCCGGATTGCAGCTCCGTCCGACGCTCGCGGCCGCTAGCTAGCCAAGATAGCTCCGTCCAGCTGCTTCTCTGCAAGGTTTGCTAGCTAGATTGGCGCGGTGGCTTGCTTGCGCGTGCCTCGCTAAGGCCAGCCATTTGGCTCTAGCGAAGGCCAACGCGGTGGCTTGCTCGTGCATGAGTTACGCTCGGGCCAGCCTACCAACCCGTGCGGAGGCCAGCGCGGCGTCCGGCCCGTCCGGCGGAACGGCGGCCAAATCCCTCATCACCGGCGCCATCGACAAATGCGCATCAGTATTGTTTGAAGTAATGTTTGTCGGATCACGGGTTCCGGAAAAACCCTTAAGGTTTGAACTCTGCTATGCGCACGAAGATTCCCCCCTACCGATCCACGTCCTAGTTTTGCTAAGATCTTACGAACTAACTCGACAAACTCGCAACACAAAGGACACAAGATTTATACTGGTTTGGGCCACCGTTGTGGTGCAATACCCTACTCTAGTGTGGTGGTGGTGGATTGCCTCTCGGTCTGAGGATGAACAATACAGGGGGAAGAACAGCCTCCTGAGGTTGAGGTGTTCTTGTGCTTGGTGGGTGTGATTGTGGGGATGAACTAGTTCTAGTCTAAGATGAGCTCACCCCCTAGCTACGGTGGTGGCTAGTTCTATTTATAGTGGACTTGGTCCTCTTCCCAAATATTGAGCGGGAAGGGAGCCAACAACGGCCAATTTGAAAGGGGACAACTAGTACAGCTAATCCTGACAAAAGTGGTCTTCGCCTGCAAAAGGCTCTGGTGGTGACGCCGCCTTGGGCTCCATGGTGACCTCTGTCTTGCCGTCCTGCTGGTCTTGATCTTGTTGCACCGATATGGAAACCTTTGCTTGATGCCTCGGTACTCCACGCCTGCGCTTGCCCCCTTAGCACCAAAGAGGAAACAAGGACGCTGTGCGCGCTGGCGCCTGCCTAGCGCCCACCTTGTCTCGATCGTCACGGCTCACGTCATGGGAACCTCGCAAGGTTTGCCTTGCCTTGATCTCTCTTCCCCTCGCGAGCCCGCCTGGCGAGGCCGCTCCTGAGGAGGTCTTGCGTCGTTAACCTCGTGAGGCTTGGCCCCTCACGAAGGTCTTGAATGCCTTGGTGATGAAGATGGACCGTACAGGCCTACTAGCAAAGCCACGCCGTGGGCCGCATGCAGGCATGTCTGGGGACCCCCGTTCCCAGAACACCAACAGTAGCCCCCGGGCCCAAGGCGCGCTCGGGCTTGGCTTCGAGGTGAAGCCAAAGGTCAAGTGAAGAGCGCCGCGGGCCCCAATAGCCTACGGCCTTGGTCGACGCATGGTGGTTGATTGGACGTGGGTGTCTCCGCTTCCCCACGCTACCTCGGCAACTGCCCGACATGACAAGTCCCTGCGACATGCAAGGAAAACCATCATTACCTATGATCGTGGGGCTGCCGGTTAGCCTTCTCCTGGTATAAATGGGAGGGGTGGAGCCCCCGTCGCCCAGTTCTTCCTCTGCCTCTCCCGCTTCTTCTCCTTCCTTGCTCCACTCCTGCTTCGAATGGCGCCGTCGAGGAGGTTCACTGCCGCGGAGAAGGGGAAGGCCCCACGTGAGGGGCCTGGCTCTCCGATGCCCAAGCGTGGACGCGGCCGTCCCCACAAGCACACCGCGACACCCGCCATGGCCCCGCGCAGCCGTGGTGGTGCCGCTTCGCGAGGCAGGGGTCGCTCTGGTCGTGGCGGTCTCGTTGATGAAGGTAGACGTGTTGTGGTCGCGTGGCCTCCCCAGCCGCGCTTCCACTCGGCGGAGATGCTGCCGGAGTTCGTTGTCTGGTCGGAGAACCCTACCGGGAACTGGCTTCAGCTCCCGCGCTTCTTCATCGATGAGCTGCCGGCCTCAGGTCTAGGGGGCTTTGGCTACTGGTAGACGACTGCTGCAGTAGGGCTTCATGGGTCGCGGTCGAGGTCTCTGCCGCAGGCAATATAGCTCTAGCCTGCGGTTGGCAGACGTTCGCCCGCGCGCGCGACCTAGGCAGGCGGTACACCCTCCACTTGAAGTACGACGGCGACGCGACCCTCTATGTGATGGTGTTTGGGGAAGATGGTCGCCGCGCCGGGTGCTGGCCCGAGGTGAACGACGGCGAGGAGGTGCTAGACCTAGGTGACGGCCATGATGAGGATGAGGGTGAACCTGCCCTTGGTGCCGACTGCGTCTTCTCCGACTATGGCAGCTCTTCCCCCAGTGCAGCTCCAGCAGTGGCGGCTACGACCATCCACCACGCCGTCGTGCCCACTTCGAAGACGGGGGCGGGTCGTCTCATCACCGCGCCTCTGTGAAGCGCGAGGAGGGGTCCGGCTTAGCTCAGGAAGGCGCTGGGGCCTGCCCCCGTGGGCCGCTGTAGGCGCCGCTTTTATTTTGTTCTTCTTTTCCTTCCTGCATCAGAAAGAAACCAGAATGGGCCCCGGAGGGGCGTGTGCAGAACTATGATCTTAATTCTTATGTTATGTTTGCCATTCCTGTGCTATGTCGCGACATCGTTGTTTTATGTAGGGATAACTTAGCTCGACTTGTTTTGAGTGGCCTCCTCCTCACGAGGCGCTTGCTTCCTAGTACCTGTCGAGGCCTCCTTGACCTGATATGCGCTTAGGAACTGCAAAAAATTCGTCAAGAGGTTTATCATTCACCCGGGGCTTGGTCATAGGCGCCGCTGGCCTTGACCCGGCGCTTCGCGTCGCGATACCCGTGGGGCACGGATTAGGAGAGGTGCGCCAGCTTGTGGGCTCGAACGAGGGTGCCTCGCGAAAAGACAGAAAGAGGAAGCTCACGAAGATACCTGTTCAGGCCCCTCGTGAGGGACGCGAGGGAGAGTACATGTCGACCAAAGTGGCGAAGGCAGAAACAGAGGCAGAAAGCGATAAAACGGGACCAGCAAGAGACACCAGAAAGCAAATTTCAATTAAAAGAGGGGCAAGCCAACTTTGGAAAGAAAATGAAAAGACGCATCTGGCACCTAGTCTAGTCTTCGACGTCTTCTCACCAGCGCGGAGCTAAGTGCTGCCACTCGCCGTGGCAGGGAGCCCTCGAGGCTCCAGGGCGTGTACATCCCCACTCATTATTACGTGAGAGTGTCATGGGTGGTGATTCTTCACAGGCACGGGGCCTTGCTTCACAGGCGCTGGGCCTTTCTTCAAAGGCACCGGGCCTTCTTCATAGGCACCGGGCCATTCTTGACAGGTACCGGGCCTTCTTCATAGGCACTGGGCCTTTCTTCACAGGTGTTGGATGTTCCAGGCGTTCTGGACGGGTACCCCGTCCTACGTCTTCAGGCGCGCAGCGCCAGGCCTGGAGACATGGACGACCTTGAACGGTCCCTCCCACATGGGTGAGAGCTTATGCAGCCCCTCCCTGGAGGGCACCCACCTTAGGACAAGGTCACCCACCTCAAGAGTCCTAGAGCGGATGCTGCGACAGTGGTACTGCAGCAGCGCCTGCTGGTATCTTGCCGCTCGTAGTACCGAGATCATTAAGTTGATCTAGGTTTTTGATCTCGGTGCAATAGATTTGAACCACTCGGTCACATCGAGTTGCAATAACTGTATACAGTTTTGCATCTCGGTGCCACCGAGTTGTTCCACTCGGTCACACCGACAGGGTCGGGCTATATATAGTGACGGGCAAAATTTTGGAAATTTCTCCAAAACCTCTTCGCCCGCGCATAGCTCGCTCTGCCTCCTGGGTCTCCGGATCGTCCTCCTCGCCGCCAGCAGCCTCCAGTCGCTGGTCTCCGTCGCCGTCAACGGAATTCTGCCCCGCCGTTGCCGCCGTAGCGAGTCTCCGCCGAACTAGGGTATGGACTCGATCTTTGTGCTATTCTCCAATCCGATTCCTAGCACATTGTGATCATCATGATTCTTGCCACGTTTGATAAACTCCTATCCAGTCAATGAACTCGTAGATTAGGTTTAATTCGAAAATTTTAGGGTTAGGTTTCCGCCGAAACCATCTTGGACCCACCGAGTTGAAAAACTCGGTCCCACAGATTTGGCTTATGCCATTGCACAAGTAAAACTCGGTCTGACCGAGAATTACTTATCGGTGTGACCGATTTTGGAACTCTGTGAAACCCTAGCAGTCTCGGTGCCACCAAACTGTGACTCGGTCTAGCCGAGTTCACTAGTTCTGGTGCCAAAACTGTTTCGGTGTCACCGAGTTTGAAAATCGGTAGATCCGAGATGATTTTAGTGGGAAACTAAAACTAAGTTTTTGAATTATTCTTTTGCAAAAATCTCTGCATTTTGTGATGCTCATCCACTCTATCTCATCTATAATCTATTCACAGGGTCAGCAGTCAGAGTTTGCATCATGTCAGACCAAAGTGACAGCCAGAACCTCTCAGAGCAGCAAGTGGTGATGAGTGAGGGCACTAGTCCCTCCAGCTCCTTAGATGATGGCAGCAGGAGCACCCCCAGCAATCTGCCTAAAGCTGCCACACGTCAGAGAAAGAAGAGAACCTCAGATTTTGAAGATGAGGATTATGTGGCAGAGGAGGAAGCCACCTCCAAGAGAGTTGAGCCAGCAACAGTTACAAAGCCAGGGTTGAAGTTCAAAAGGCCAGCAGGCAGGCAACCCATGTCTAAGGTTAGAGCTTCAACTTTGAAGCCTGCACCCACAGAGCCAGTTGCTGCTGAAGGCAAAAAGAGGAAGGAAAGGGTCAAGAAGACTGTAGCCAGAGTTCTTGGCAATGCCTCCATCATGGTAGATGAGGAGGAAGAAGAAGAGGTTGCTGCACCAGCACCCAAGGCACCCAAGCTAATGGGTGATGCCATAAAATCAGGGGGAGCTGCTTCCAAGGCCAAGTCAGCTCCAAAGCCAAAGCTAAAGAGAAACACAAGAAGCATCCCAGCCACTGAAAAGAACAAGGCCCCAGTGCCTGAAGCTGCAGAGGAAGAGGAAGAGAATGTCCTTAGAAAGCTCAAGCCCAAGATCCCAGACCACAACGATGCTCATCCTGTGGCTGAGGATATGAAGCTCAGGAGAGATTCAGGGCTGAGGAAGTGGAGAGAAGCAGATCCGTATGCTTCTAGGAGAAGGACTGCAGTGGACTACAGATTTCACACCAAGGAGCAGCAGGATTTCTATGAGACAGTTTTGCTTGACAAGAAGCCAATAGTATGTGACATGAGATGGGTCGACTGGACCTACATGAAGGAAAATGAGGAACACTATCCTGGAGTGTATGACAGCTTTAGTGCGTGTGGAGTTGCAGACTTTGTTGGGCAGAAGCTCACAGAGTGGAACGAGGAGCTAATCATGCAATTCTACTCCACAGCACATTTCTATCCAGATGGCAGGATTGTATGGATGTCAGAAGGTACGAGGTACCAGTCCACAGTTGCTGAATGGGCTCAGCTGATCAACGCCCCAGAAGAGCAGGATGATGACTTGGACATTTATGCCAAGAAAAAGATGGACCACAACTCTATGTCCAACATGTACAAGGAGATTCCGAATGAAGCACTTGACACGTTCAAGTTTGGCTCAGTGCATTATCTTCTATCAGGACTGCCCACTATCAACTGGATTCTAAGGCACACCTTATTGCCCAAATCTGGAGATCACAAGATGATCAGAGGCCACGCAATCAACTTGCTTCATATCTTTGACGTGCCTCAGAAATTCAAGGTGATGAGCCTAATGGTAGAGACCATTAAGAGGACAGCAGCAGACCAGAAGAGGAGCTGTGGATATGCCCCACAGATTCAGGAGCTCATCAACTCCAAGATGGGCACGGGCATATACCTCTTGGATAAGGAACACCTGCCCATCCGTCCAGATTTTGAAGATAACCAAGTGGTCATGACTGAGAATGAGCCATCATCTGCCCAAGCACAAGCCAAGAAGGAGAAGGCGAAGAAGGAGAAAGCTGCCAGGATGCCTACTCAAGAGGAGGCATCTGAATATTTTCTGAAAACCAAACAAGAGCAGCTTGGTTACCTGATTGCGTCCACCCTGCGGATTGAGCAAGGACTAGCCACCCTAACTCAGAACCAGGCAAGCTTAGAGAGGATCATGGAACAGAGGTTCTATGATTTGGACATCAAGGTGACAGAGATACAGACTGCCGTGGAGCAGCTCCAGGATGACATGAATGAGAGGAGAGGCAGGACTACGACTGATGCTTTTGCAGGGTGCCACGAGGTCCGAGGTTGTCTGCAATGCCAGTTGCTGACACCAGAGCTACCACATCTGTGCCAGCCACAGCCTCAGTTCCACCAGCTCCAGCATCCACTTCAGTCTCAACTCTGACCACGTCTACCGAAGGCTTCGTCCTTGGAGTGCTCCGGACTCCACCACCACCTGAAGATCAAGCCTGAGCGTCGACTTAGCACTATGCATTTTCTAGGAACTTTTTGGTAACTTGTTGCCAAAGGGAGAAAATGTATAGATCATAGGCTTCGAGAGAGAGTGTTGCTGTTATTCTCTCTTGTTTTATTTGGTGGTTTTTCGAACTTTATTTGCTTTTGTGTGAGATACAATGCCCTTATCTGTGTGAGACATCGATGATCATGTGTTTGATCATAAGCTACACTTAATGTTTGCTTAATGCTATTATTATTCTATCTATCTTATGTGATCACTCACTATTCTTGGTGATGAGTGCATGTATTTCAATCTTATCATTTTTTGAGCGCTCCACCAAGATGTATGTGACATGGAAGAGTAACCCATGACTCTAACTCCTTGTGCATTTGCAGTCCAAAGCAAATTTTAAATATGCACAAATTTAGGGGGAGCTCTTATTTGTCACATACTTCTCAAAGCGACGATATATTTCATGCTTATTATCATTTGTCGAAGCTTTGATCTATATGTTGTCATCAATTACCAAAAAGGGGGAGATTGAAAGTGCAACTATCCCTAGGTGGTTTTGGTAATTCATAACAACATATAGCTCATTGAGCTAATGCTATTTCAAGATGATTATTTCAGGAAAGCTCAATGATTGGCGTGGCATGGATGTGAAAGTGGAACCCTCAAAATGCTAAGGACAAAGAATTGGCTCAAGCTCAAAAGTTCAAGACTCTTCATTTTATATTTTAGTGATCCAAGATCACATTGAGTCTTTAGGAAAAGCCAATACTATCAAGGAGGGATGAGGTGTTGCTTAATGAGCCTCTTGCTTTATGTGCTTAATGATATGCTCCAAAATCCTCAGCTACTTTCCCATATCCACAAATGACCTAAACCCTAAGCCAAACTCGGTCATACCGATTCTTTCAATCCGGCGCCACCGAGTTTCACTTGTCATTTGCCACTGCCAAACCCTAGCAATTCGGTCCTACCGATAAGGATCTCGGTCTCACCGAGATGGGATTGCAAACTCTTTGTTTCCCTTTCGTAACTTTTCGGTCTCACCGAAAGAGCGAATCGGTCCCACCGAGATTGCAATGTAAACTCTATGTTTCCTACTTGTAACTTTTCGGTCTCACCGAAAGAGCGAGTCGGTCCCACCGAGTTTGCCTGACCAACTCTCTGGTTAGCTTATTGCCAAACTCGGTCTCACCGAGTTTGTGCAATCGGTCTCACCGAGATTACGTTATGCCCAAACCCTAACCGAATCGGTCCTACCGAGTTGCATGTCAGTCCCACCGAAATTCCTAACGGTCACTAGGTTTACTATTTCGGTCCGACCAAGTTTTCTGATTCGGTCCCACCGAGATTGGTAAATTGTGTGTAACGGTTGGATTTTGTGTGGAGGCTATAAATACCCCTCCACCTCCTCTTCACTCGTGGAGAGAGCCATCAGAACACATACACCATTCCAACTCATATGTTCTGAAAGAGAACCGCCTACTCATGTGTTGAGACCAAGATATTCCATTCCAACCATATGAATCTTGATCTCTAGCCTTCCCCAAGTTGCTTTCCACTTAAATCTTCTTTCCACCAGATCCAAATCCTATGAGAGAGAGTTGAGTGTTGGGGAGACTATCATTTGAAGCACAAGAGCAAGGAGTTCATCATCAACACACCATTTGTTACTTCTTGGAGAGTGGTGTCTCCTAGATTGGCTAGGTGTCACTTGGGAGCCTCCGACAAGATTGTGGAGTTGAACCAAGGAGTTTGTAAGGGCAAGGAGATCGCCTACTTCGTGAAGATCTACCGCTAGTGAGGCAAGTCCTTCATGGGCGATGGCCATGGTGGGATAGACAAGGTTGCTTCTTCGTGGACCCTTCGTGGGTGGAGCCCTCCGTGGACTCGCGCAACCGTTACCCTTCGTGGGTTGAAGTCTCCATCAACGTGGATGTAGGATAGCACCACCTATCCGAACCACGGGAAAAACATCCGTGTCTCCAATTGCGTTTGAATCCTCAAAACCCTTCCCTTTATATTCTTGCAAGTTGCATGCTTTACTTTCCGCTGCCAATATACTCTTTGCATGCTTGCTTGAATTGTGTGATGATTGCTTGACTTGCCCTAAGATAGGTAAAATCTGCCAAGAACTAAAATTGGGAAAAGGTTAAGTTTTTATTTGGTCAAGTAGTCTAATCACCCCCCCTCTAGACATACTTCTGATCCTACAGGCCGCCAAAATGGCTCACGAGGCACTTGATGAACTTGACCGTAGAGCCAGCTGGGATGGCACAAACGGCTTCAACCTCCGGCCAATTAGTGAACTTGTCGATGGCGACGTAGAGGTATCGATAGCCCCCAGGCGCCTGAGGAAACGGTCCCAGAATATCCAGCCCCCAGACTGAACGACCACGAGAGTGGAACGGTCTGGAGGCCCTGAGCTTGATGATGGATCTGCTTGGTGTGTAATTGGCAGGCCTCGCAGGACTTCGCCAGCTCAGCTGCATCGTTGAGTGCCGTAGGCCAGTAAATTCCACTTTGGAATGCCTTGCCGACGAGGGTTCGCGACGATGATTGGTGCCCGCAGTCCCCACCATGCATGTCGGCTATCAGCTCTTTCCCCTATTCCCTGGAGATACAACGTAGTGAAACGTCATTTGGTCGCTTCCTGTACAACTCACCATCCCGGATGCAGTATGCTGTGGCCTAATGGGCCACACGCTCCGCGTCCTCCTCCTTCTCCGGCAACGTCCCTTGCATCAGGTATTCCTTGAATTCCTTGGTCCAGCATCCCTTCGGGGGCTCGAGCGCCAGGAGTAGGTGCGCTCCCGTGGTCGGGCCACAGGTCGGGGCTCGTGCGGCAGGCGGCAACGGGAGTTCCTCCCGAGGCTGAGCTGTTCTTGAAAGTGGTGGCGTTGCTGATGGCTTGAAGAGCCGCTCCTCGACGACGCCAGGCTCATGGGGCTGTCGCTTGGATGCTCTTCTGGCGATGTCGTCAGCTTCGTTGTTGGTGCCACGGGGCACGTGCTGCAACTCCAGGCCCAGAAATTGCTTCTCCATCTTGCGCACCTCCGCGAGGTATGCTTCCATGTGCTCGTCCTTCGGCTCGTATACCTTGTTGGAGAAGTTGACGAGGAGCTGTGAGCCGCCCTTGATAGTGAGACACTTCACCCCCAGCGCCGCCGCAGCCTTCAGGCCAGCCATGAGGCCTTTGCATTCTGCGATGTTGTTGGAGACCTTCTCGCCCTGCTGGAAGCAGAGCTGCACGGTGTAGCAGAGCTTGTCCTAAGTGGGAGAGATGAGCACTGCTCCAGCCCCCGCGCCCTGGAGCACGAAGGCACCATCGAAATACCTGACACTGCCGTCAGGCACCTCGCTTCCCGGCGAGAGGGACCGGTCTTCGCCTACTTCAAGTGCCAGGGTGTCTATCCATTCCGCCACAAAATCAGCGAGCGCGGCTCCCTTGATGACCCTGGTAGTACTGAACTCCAACCGGAATGCTTGCAACTCGATGTTCCATTCAACAACTCTTCCGGCAGAGTTGCGGCTCCTTAGCACTCTCTCCAATGGGTAAGCTGAGACGACCTTGATGGGGTGGCCCTGGAAGTAGTGCCGCAGCTTTCGCGAGGCCACCAGGAGCGCGAGTAGGAGCTTCTGAGGCATGGGGTACCGTGCTCTTGCGTCTCGCAACACCGTGCTGACGAAGTATACCGGGTGCTCGACGAGGGTAGGCGCGCTGATGAGGCTTGCGCCCTCCTAGAGTTGGGGTGCCTCCTGAGGCAAGGGAACCCATAATGCTTGATCGCTAGTCAGGACCTTCGCGGGTTTGGGGGCATCGTCCGGCTGAGCCTGATCCTATGTCACTACTGCTGCGGCCCTTGTGGCGCTCTTCTGGTCTTGCGTCGTCTCGTCTAGAGGCGTGGCACGGCGCGATGCGCCCTTGGCTTGGTGTTCTTTCCGAACCACCACGAGAGCCGCGCTGGCTGTGTACGGGGTGGCAGAAAGATAGAGCACTAGGGGCTCGCGAGGTCGCGGTGCCACCATCACTGGAGGGCTGGTCAGGTATCTCTTCAGGTCTTGAAAAGCTTGGTTGGCCTCTAGGGTCCACTCAAACGGGCCCTTCTTTTTCATCATCTTGAAGAAGGGTAGGGCACGCTCTCCCAGCTTGGAGATGAAGTGCCCCAACGCAGTCACCCCACCAGCCAACTTCTGCATTTCCTTGAGGGTGTGCAGTGGACTCATGTCTTCAATGGCCTTGACCTTCTCTGGGTTGGCCTCGATTCCCCTGTGGACACCAGGAAACCCAGCAGCTTGCTGGAAGGGACGCCAAACACGCATTTCTCCGGGTTGAGCCACAAGTCCACCCAGCGGAGGATTTCACAGGTCTTATCCAGGTCTTGGATCAAGGTCCCCGCCTCCCGAGACTTCACCACGATGTCGTCGACGTAGGCTTCAGCGTTTCTCCCGAGCTGCCGCCCTAAGGCGATGTGCATGAGCCACTGGAAGGTTGCACCCGCGTTGCGCAGCCTGAACGGCATGCAAGTGTAGCAGTACACCCCACACGGGTCAGGAAGGTCATCTTCTCCACATCTTGTACCACCATATTGATCTAGTGATATCTTGAGAATGCATCCAGGAAGGATAGGAAGTCGCACTCGGCGGTGGAGTAGACGATCTGGTCGATGCGTGGAAGCGGGAATGGATCTTGGGGGCAGGCCTTGTTGAGGTTGGTCAAGTCCACGCACATCCGCTCCTTCCTGCCTTTCTTGGGGACGACGATGGGGTTTGCGAGCCACTCGGTGTACTGAACCTCGCGAAAAACACCCGCAGCCTCCAACTTGCGGGTTTCTTGGATGATGAAAGCTTGCTTCTCCATGGACTGCCGCCTCGCCTTCTGCTTCACGGGGCGTCCATTGGGGCACACCTTCAGGTGGTGCTCTACTACCTCTCTTGGGACCCCTACCAGTTGATCGGGCTCCGAGGCGAACACTCCCTTGTTTGCACGCAAAAAATTCACTAGCGCCTCCTCCTGACCGGGCTCAAGGGTGGCGCCTATGGTAAAGGTTGCCCCTGAGGACCCGTCCTCCTCGACCGACACTTGCTTGGTTTCTGCCTTGTCCTGAGTGAAAAACTGCTTCTTTTTGGTTAGCGTTGTCGGCGTTCTGGGAACGGGGGTCCCCAGACTTGCCTGCTTGCGGCCCACAGCGTGGCCAAGCAGCAGGCTGTACGGCCCATCCTCACCAACAAAGCATCCAAGACCGTCGCGAGGCGGACAACGCAAGACCTCCTTTGGAGTGGCCTAGCTAGGAAGGCTCACGAGGAGCGAAGATATCAAGGCGAGGCGAACCTCACGAGACTCTCGTGACGTGAGCCATTACGATCGACACTGGGCGGGCGCCAGCACGCGCAGCGTCCATGTTTCCCCTTTGGTGCAAAGGAGGCAAGCACAGCCGCGGAGTACCGAGGCCTCAGGCAAAGGTTGCCATTTCGGTGCAACAAGACCAAGACCATGGACTGCAAGATGGAGGTCATCGTGGAGCCCGCGACGGCGTCACCACCAGAGCCTTTCACAGGCGAAGACCGCTTTTGTCAGGATAGCTTGTACTAGCTGTCCCCTTCAAATTAGTCCGCCATTGTTGGCTCCCTTCCCGCTCAATATTTGGGAAGAGGACCAGGGCCTCTATAAATAGGACTAGCCACCACCATAGTGGGGGGGGGGGGATCGGATCTCATCTCATATTAGCTTGAGGGAATCTACACACCACAAGTTCATACGCACAAGAACACCTCAACCTCAGGAGGTTGTTCTTCCCCTTGTATTGTTCATCATCAGCCCAAGAGGCAATCCACCACCACCAGACTAGAGTAGGGTATTACACCACAACGATGGCCCGAACCAGTATAAACCCCGTGTCTTTCTGTGTTGTGAGTTCGTCGAGTTCGTCCACAAGACCTTAGCGAGCTAGAGCGTAGATCGGTAGGAGGGAAAGACTTCGCGCGCACCCCAGTGTTCGAACCTTAAGGGTTTGCCGGAACCCCACATCCGACATTTGGTGTGCCAGGTAGGGGTGCGTCGTAGTTTCCCTTCCATCAATTCGTCGCTTCGTCGCTCTGTCGTCTCCATGGCGGACGCTCACCGTGCTCGAGCCGAGCGTCGGGCTGCCCTCACTGCCCGCGTCACTCAGACGGCTCCCATCGACGGGCGCCTCGTTGTTCTCCGTCTGCCGCCGCCAACGCTGCCACCGGCCTGGTGGGGAACGAGCAGCAGGTGTCCTCACAGCATCCACCGCTACTCCGTCACTCACCTCTGTTGGTTCTTCGTCTCACGCGCACCATGATCCCATGGAGGCACGGGCCATGCTCATCGCGGCGAACGAGCTCCTGCGTTACCGCCCCGTCGACGACCTCTACGAGGAGTGGCTCGACCGCGTCGCCGAACTCATCTGTGTCGCAGGGGGCGCTCCGACACCATCCCACTCTCTGCCTTCCTCTCAACCAGCCGCGGGCGATGGGGCTCATGGCATGACTCCACCGCCTCGACCCCAAGACGGTGCCTCGGCGCCAAGGCGCGTGCCTCCGCAGCGTGATCCACCGCGCCCGGCACCCGCGCGTGAAGAAAGAAGCTGCCAAGAAATCCCGCGGCTGCGAGAAGCTGCACCTGCGTTCCCCGCGCCACCTCGTCAAGACCGCATGCCGCCTGAAGTGGCGCAGCACGGACCTCGCCAAGACCAAGCTCCGCCTTAGAAGCGGGCCCCGGCGACCATGGCTGGCTGTTGTGCCTTCACCCCCGAACTGCGTAGCTTCGCCTGGCCAGGCAAGTTCATGCCAAATCTACCTCCTCGATACGACAGCACCGCCGACCCCACGGAGTTCCTGCAGCTCTATGAGTTGAGCATCGAAGCGGCAAACGACGAAGAAAAAGTCATGGCGAACTGGTTTCCCATGGATCTCAAGGATTGGGCCCGCTCCTGGCTCCTGAACCTGCAGCATGGCTCGATCTCCTCCTGGGACGAGATGCGCGACCGCTACATCGCGAACTTCCAAGGCACTCACGACCACCCACCGGCCACAGGCGATCTACGCCACATCAACCAACAGCTAGGAGAAACCCTCCAGAAGTACATCCAGTGCTTCAACAACACCTGCCTCAAGATCCCCAAGGTCACGGACGAATCCATCATCTCCGTGTTCTCAAACTGCGTCCGTGACATCAAGATGAAGGAAGAGCTGGCTATCCATGAGGAACTTTGCACATATCAGGAGCTGTTCAACCTGGCGACCAAGTGCGCAAGAGCTGAGGAGGGGTGCCTCTCTCTCCTTGAGCTGCCAGCTGCAGGAGTGGAGGAGAAGAAGGCCAAGGCCAAGGACGTGAAGCGCAAAGATGCAGTAGTGCTCGCAGCGGAGCCCGACACCAAGCGAGGCAGAGATCAGCCCGAGTCGTCAAAGAACGGCCGACCGTTCTGCGCCTTCCACAACCTGAACACCCACAACACCAGCGACTGCCAAGAGCTCAGAGCCATACGGGAAGGACGCTTTGGTCGATGCCCCGAGCGCAACGACCGGGGCTACGGCCACGGTGGAGGATGTGGAGGCGGATGCTGGGACGACCGTGGCCCGCGCCAGAAGTGGCACGACCGGCCTCGTGAGGACCGCTGGCAGGACCAACCTCACGAGGGCGCCTGGAGGGACCCGCCTCGTGAGGATCGCCCCCAGGGTAACGCCGGTCTTCCCCCATTGCCGCCACCAAGAAGGAACGACGACCACCACCAGGACGAGGGGGCTAGGGGCTTCCAGGAGCCGCGTGCGATCGTTTGCATCTTGGGCAGTGCTCAGGCCCCAGCCTCTCAACACATCTTCAAACAGTTCGCTCGCGAGGTGAACGCGGCACTCCCCAAGCTCGAGGCCACGCGCCCGCTCAGGTGGTCAAAATGCGCCATCACCTTTGACTTAGCAGACCGGCTCAAGTGCGCAGCCACCGTTGGCGCACTCCCTATGATGTGCTCCCTAGTCATCAGGAATGTGCAAGTCACCAAGACTCTCATCGACGGAGGCGCAGGGCTCAACGTCTTATCCGTCGACACGTTCGACAACCTCCAAGTGCCCTATGAGCAGCTCCAGCCTACCAAGCCTTTCTCAGGAGTGACTGATGGTTCCACCACACCGATAGGGCAAGTCCGCCTTCCTGTCACCTTCGGGGAGCGCAAGAACTACTGCACCGAGCTCATCGACTTCGACGTCGCGCACATCCACCTTCCGTACAATGCCATCCTCGGGTATCCAGCCCTGGCCAAGTTCATGGCAGTCACTCACCACGGCTACAACATTCTCAAGATGCCAGGAAGCGGGGGAATCATCACGGTCCCATGTGAAGAAAGGGATGCGGTGTGCTCCATTGAGCGCGCCTTCCAAGCCGCAGCAATCGACAACCCTGACAGCAGAAGTGAAGGCCCTCCAGAGACCATACCTAAGAAGAAGCTGCCGCGCTGGACAGGACCCCAAGAAGATGGTGTCACGTCAGGAGCCTCGTCAGGATCAGTGCCCGCTCCAGGGGCGCCTCCCTCCACCGCATAGGAAAGCGCGCTCGGTGCCCTCCTCAGGCAGGACTCGGGGCTCTCTTCTGGAGGGCCTCGGACCTTGTCAACCTCACGAGGGAGGCGCTTGGGCACCACCTGGAGGCGTGCTTCGCGGCACGCGACCCTTAGGAGAGCACAGGGCAAGGAGTGCCCACCGCTCAGGAGTTCATCACCGAGACCACCCAAGAGCTACAAGACGCAAGAGCCATGCACGGCGATAGCCGCTCACGGAGTGCGGCTCACCATCCAGGCGAGGGTGCTGAGCTGCGCGTCTGCATCGACGTCCCAGGGCTCAACAGGGCCGCATCTCAGGAACGCTTCTGGCCATCACATGCGGGCCGCTGTGAGGGTCCACTGCACAGCTACGTTCGCATGCCCTTCAGCTTGCCGAGCGTGGCGACGGCCTATCAGCGCAACGTGCGGCAAGCCCTGGCGGCTCAGGAGGCCAGGTCCCACGCCGTTCTGGAGGAGATGGGGACGGTCTTCAGGGAACCTCCTGAGCCCCTAGATCCTCCCGAGGCTCAGGGTCCCGGTGGCTCATGAGGAGACATTCCTTCAACAGGTGGCTTCAGCTGCACCAACTCTACTTCGTCTACAGAACCAGGTGACACCTTCCAAGTTCATTTAAGATGGGAGCGCCCCTCGAGCTGCATTATTCCCAGGCCACACAGGTCCATCCCTGTGGCATGCATCCGTTTTGCTTCAGTCTTTAGCTTACCTTGCTGGGGGCGCCCCTCGGGCTGCATCATCCCCACGTCGCTCGGGCCAGACCCAGTGGCATGTATCTTCTTGCATTTACCTAAGTTGATCTGCTCTCCCTGCTTAA
Organism: Triticum monococcum; assembly: GCA_034509565.1. Lineage (NCBI taxonomy): Eukaryota > Viridiplantae > Streptophyta > Magnoliopsida > Poales > Poaceae > Triticum > Triticum monococcum. The sequence goes on along the minus strand of CM067845.1, from coordinate 394,132,194 downwards.
CCTGCCTACGGTTATCACCTGCTCGATCATCACCTCCCATGGGGCCTCCTCACAGGCATGGTGCCGGTGCATGGGTCTGTCCCTACCACATTGAGAAATCTGAGCGGTCAAGCTCTGGCTCACGGCACGCCCCGCGCATGTCACCTCACCAGGCCCTCACTGCCTTCACTTCCTCCGGACCAACAAGCGGTAGGCAGGTGGCAGTAATGGCAAACCATGTTTCTTCTTGTGCCTGTCCACAGGGACCCCCGCGGGAAGGATAGCAGGCGGCACCGCGAGTCTCCTTTCCTCTCATGCAAATCGCTTGCGCGTTAAAAGGGGGGCTCCTGAGCATCGCAACTCAGGAGCTCTTACTGGCTCTCCAGCCCTCACCCCGTGGCCTTGACCACGGCATCGCGACCTGGCATAGCAGTGGTAGCTGAGCTCGCTCAAGGGTCGGGACATGAGGACGTAGAGCACTAAGAAGAGCTCGGGGGAAGGAAAACTCGTACAGACCGGCCTAGCTATGTCGCATAAGTTGGCGCGCAACCCTAGCACAACATCAGGACTCACCGCAAAGTCAGCAAGATAAGTCTCGCCCTCGGATCGGCTAAATATTTGGGCCTAGTATTCGGTCACACCATGCCGCAACCCCGTTGCGTCCAAGTCATCTTCCTTTCTTTCCTTACCATGGCCGCTTGGGCACTAAGGGGGACCTCCTGAGCATCGTGCCTCAGGGGCTCTTACTGGACCTCGGGCCGCGCACCTCCTGACCTTGACCACAGCATTGCGACCTGGCATACCAGCGACGGCTGTAGCCGCCTTGGGACCAGGACCCGTCAGCGTAGAACAACAAGCTATCGTGAGGAAAGAAAGGGGGACCGAGCCTTAACGGGACACGCATTCATCAAATCTTCATAACAAGGAAGATAAGTACAAAGGCATTGCAGATCCTTACATGCCCCCACGGAGTGATTCATGATTCTTCATAGGAAACAAAAGCTGATATTAAGGGGAATCCTATCTACACCCTCCCGTGGCGGACGCCATCATCAACAGTGGACCACGGGAGGCTAGCGCCAACCCCATCCAGATCAGCGGCGGCCGGACGCCGCAACCCTACTCCGAGTGCGGTGAGAGCTCAGGGGCACGTAGCCGTCGTCGCTCGTCTTCGGAGTCTCGTATAGCTCAGGAGAGCTGCCGGACTCCCAAGGGCTGCCGCTGCTCGAGCGCATATCAGCCTTGCGCTCCTCTCTGGAGCAACATTCCAGGCGGTGGCCTTTGGCGTCGAAGACCTTGAAGGAGAGCGTGGATGCGCCATCGTACTCGAAATGGATCGCGAGGGCGCCCCATGCACGACAGACCCGCGCGACCTCGCCCCAGCCGCAAGTCATGAAGATCTTGCCAGTGGGGACCGCTTCAATCTTCGCTCTGGTCGCCAGAGCGCTGCAGTCGGTGTGCTGCAGCCAAAGCTCGAGAGGCCCCCTCGGCGGGATCACGTCAGAGAAGAACCGCGGGAAGCGGATCCAGGAGCTCGGAGGCGTTGGTGCCCACAGCACCAACTCGCATGAGGAGTCCACAGCGTGGACGGCGCGCGTCGCCATGGCGCAGCGACCCCGGATGCGGCGCGGGCGGCGCTGCTCGTCACTTCGTCCTCCCGAGCCCTCGGCTTGGGCGTACAGGGGTAGCGGATACCCTGGAGGAGGCCGCTCGCACCAAGGCCTCGTCACCACCTGCATCGCCACCTCATCGCGGTGATGGATCGACCTCTTCTTCGGTGGGAGTGGCTCCGGGACATCCCGGGGGGCTTTCCCCTTCTCTTCGGCGGAGAACCTTCGGATAGGCGCCATTGGAGCAAGCAGTAGAGCAAGGAGGAAGAAGGAAGCAAGCGAGGAAGAGATGGGCGATGGGGGCTCCGCCCCCCTCCCCATTTATAGCAAGAGAAGGCCAACTGGTGTCTCCCACGATCGCGTAATGATGGTTTCCCTTGCATGTCGCAAGGCCGGAGCAGATCTATAGGTAGCGGTGGCGAAGAGCGAGAAAGGGGATCTGGAGCGAGGCAAGGAAGAAGCAATGAAGGCAAGTGCCGCCCGCGCCAGCCTTTTGTCAGGTCAAACAGTTGCCGAGGCAGTGTGGGGAAGTGGAGATGCCCACGTCCAATCAACTGCCATGCGTCGACCGAGGCTGCAGGCTTTTGGGGCCCGCGGTGCTCCGAACTTGACCCTTGGCTTCACCGCGAAGCCAATCCCGAGCGCACCTTGGGCCCGGGGGCTGCTGTCGGCATTCTGGGAACGGGGTCCCTAGACTTGCCTGTTTGCGGCCCACATCGTGGCCAAGCAGGAGGCCGTACGGCCCATCCTCACCAACAAAGCATCCAATAGCCTCGCGAGGGGCCAAGCCTCGCGAGGTGGACGACGCAAGACCTCCTCTGGAGTGGCCTAGCTAGGCAGGCTCGCGAGGAGCGGAGATATCAAGGTGAGGCGAACCTCACGAGACTCTCGTGATGTGAGCCATGATGATCGACACCAGGCGGGTGCCAGGTGGACGCCAGCACACGCAGTGTCCTTATTTCCCATTTGGTGCAAAGGAGGCAAACACATATGCGGAGTACCGAGGCCTTAGGCAAAGGTTGCCATTTCGGTGCAACAAGACCAAGACCATGGACTGCAAGACGGAGGTCATCGTGGAGCCCGAGACGACGTCACCACCAGAGCCTTTCACAGGCGAAGACCGCTTTTGTCAGGATAGCTTGTACTAGCTATCCCCCATCAAATTAGCCCTCCATTGTTGGCTCCCTTCCTGCTCAATATTTGGGAAGAGGACCAGGGCCTCTATAAATAGGACTAGCCACCACCATAGTGGGGGGGGGGTCGGATCTCATCTCATCTTAGCTTGAGGGAATCTACACACTACAAATTCATACACACAAGAACACCTCAACCTCAGGAGGTTGTTCTTCCCCTTGTATTGTTCATCTTCAGCCCAAGATGCAATCCACCACCACCACACTGGAGTAGGGTATTACACCACAATGGTGGCCCGAACCAGTATAAACCCCGTGTCTTTCTGTGTTGTGAGTTCGTCGAGTTCGTCCGCAAGACCTTAGCGAGCTAGAGCGTAGAACGGTAGGAGGGAAAGACTTCGCGCACACCCCAGTGTTCAAACCTTAAGGGTTTGCCGGAACCCCACATCTGACAAGTGCGGCTCCCTTGGCCTTGGAGGTGTCTGCGTCGGCGGGTCGTGCTGTCGCGGCAGTCCTGAGGGCAAGCTTGAGCGCCGCCAGGGCCTCCTTGGTGTCCCCCTTTATGGTGAGGACACCTTCGCTCCCCAGCATCTTCATCAGGTTGTAAGCAGGATGGATTGCTGCCATGAACTGGGCGAGAGCTGGGTACCCGAGGATGGCATTGTACAGGAGGCCAATGCGGGCGATGTCGAAGTCGATGAGCTCGGTGCGGTAATTGTCGCACGTGCCAAAGGTCACGGGGAGGCGGATCTGCCCCAGGGAGTGAGCAGGGCCTCCGCCAACCCCCGAGAAGGGCTTGCTGGGGCGGAGATGCTCGAACGATACGTGAAGGAGGCAGAAGGCCTTGACGGAGAGCACATTGAGACCGGCGCCGCCATCGACGAGCGTCTTGGTGATGGATACGTGGCAGATGGTGGGCGCGCACAGCATCGGGAGCGCACTCGAGCCGGCGGTGGAGGCGGGATGATCCTCTGAGTCAAAGGTGAGGTCGGCCTCAGGCATGGCTCTGCCCGGCGGAGTCCCCGGGTGCTTGGAAGCGGTGCCGATCTGGCGAAAGTACGGCTTGAAATGCCGATCTGAGGGTGGTGCTTGTGAACCCCTGAGAAGATCTACGATGATGGGGGCTGCCAGTTCCCTGAAGCGAGTGATGAAGAGGTTGCGCAGCTCCTCCCAGGTGGCGACACAAGACTCCAGCAAATGGAGGAGCCAGGCGCACGACATGCCTACCAGGGCCATTGGGAACCAGTTGGCCATGATCTTGCCGTCGCCCCCGGCTTCCAGAACGGCCTCCTCGTACGCTAGTAGGAAATCCCTCGGGTCCGCTGCGCCATCGTAGCGTGGCGGCATCTCCGGCTTGAACTTGGGTGGCCACTGCACCTGTCGCAAGGCAGGGGCAAGGGCTCGGAGCCCCAGAGCACTGCTATGGGCACCGGTAGATCCAACTGGAGGGACGCCCACCATGGGGGAGCGGGCGTGGAGATGGTGGAGCGTGAATCGACGGAAGAAAGACTCCGGCGCACCCCTACCTGGCGCGCCAAATGTCGGATGATGGGTTCCAGCAAAACCCTTAGGGGTCCAACTCTAGGGTGCGCACGAAGATTTCCCCCTACCGATCCACGTCCTAGTTTTGCTAAGATCTTACGAACTAACTCGACGAACTCGCAACACAAAGGACACAAGATTTCTACTGGTTCTGGCCACCATTGTGGTGTAATAGCCTACTCCACTGTGGTGGTCGTGGATTGCCTCTCGGGCTGAGGATGAATAGTACAGGGGGAAGAACAGCCTCCTGAGGTTGAGGTGTTCTTGTGCTTGGTGGGTGTGATTGTGGGGATGAACTAGTTCTAGTCTAAGATGAGCTCGCCCCCCAGCTACGGTGGTGGCTAGTTCTATTTATAGTGGCCTTGGTCCTCTTCCCAAATATTGAGCGGGAAGGGAGCCAACAACGGCCTATTTGAAAGGGGACAGCTAGTACAGCTTATCCTGACAAAAGTGGTCTTCGCCTGCAAAAGGCTCCGGTGGTGACGCCGCCTTGGGCTCCATGGTGACCTCTGTCTTGCCGTCCTGCTGGTCTTGAACCTCGCGAGGTTTGCCTTGCCTTGATCTCTTCGCCCCTCGCGAGCCCGCCTGGCGAGGCCGCTCCTGAGGAGGTCTTTCGTCGTCCGCCTCGCGAGGCTTGGCCCCTCGCGAAGGTCTTGAATGCCTTGTTGATGAAGATGGGCCGTACAGGCCTGCTAGCAAAGCCACACCGTGGGCTGCAGGCAGGCAAGTCTGGGGACCCCTGTTTCTATAACGCCGACAATGTTCAGGAAAAATAATGATTTTAGGGTGGGATATAATAGGATAGAAGGTCAGATGTGGGTCCCTCGTGTCAACGATCAAACAAAATGTGTTTGTTTAACCTGCCTCATCGGCACGGACATGTTGGCCAACCCTGTCATAAACGGGTTTAAACGAGCCTACACTACAAAAAAATACACTTCCGTGATGATACGTATTTGTCACAGTAGGTCGCGTTTTCTGTCATGCATGTACATCCATGACAAATTTATGACAGAATCAAGATAGTCATACCTGTGCTGTCGTAGAAGTGTTCCATGACATTACCAAAATTATCATCACGGAAGTGTCCACTTCCATGACAATAAATCGCGTGTCACAGAAGTGCTTTCGTCAAGGGTGATCGACACGTGGCATCCACCGTAATGGAACACCGTTAAGCTATCGGGTCGGGTTTTAGATCCGATAACCCGTTAACAACCCTGACCAATGGGGATTTTCCACGTGTAAAATCATCATTGGCTGGAGGATACATGTGTCAGGTCCGCATTGGCACATGTGTCACTCATCCAATGGGCGAGACCCGCCTATGATATGTTGACACGTGGACCGGCCCATCAAGTTTAAATGGGCCAGCCCAACTGAAGGCCCACAAGATTTTGCGGACCATAATGGGCTGGCCCAGCTAAGGGCCCACAAGATTTTGCGAACCATAATGGGCTGGCCCAACTAAAGGCCCACAAGATTTTGCGGGACATAATGGGCCGGCCCAGGTAAATGCCCACAAGATTTTTGTGTGCCATAATGGGCTGGCCTAGGTAAAGGCCCACAAGATTCTTGCAGATCATAATGGGCCGGCCCAGCTAAAGGCCCACGAGATTTCGTCGACATTAATGGGCCAGCCTAGCTGTAGGCCCACAAGATTTTGAGGACCCTAGTAGGCCGGCCCATTAACTGACTGCCATGTTTTGGGCCAAATGCTGGCCCATATTTGATCCGGTCCATTAATGGCCTGCCATGCTCCGGGCCTAATAGTGGCCCATATGAGATCTGCCCATTAAAAGCCTACCACGTTCTGGGCCAAATTACGGCCCAGATCAGGTCTGGCCCTTTAAGAGGCTTTGGGCTCAATTATGGCCGATATCATATTCAACCCATCAACTAGACACTATGCTTTTGGGCCCACTTGCTAAAGGCCTACTTAGTAATTCTGCCTGATATTAGTTTTGGCCTGTTAAGGGCCCATTTAACATTTCGGCCCTATATTAATTTCGGCCTGTTAAAAGCCCGTCATATACTTGGGCCTAACTACGGCCCGGTTTGCATCCGGCCTGCTCGCAACCGATATCTGATTGGGCCAAACAAGGACCGAGACAATTTTGGCCTGTTAAAAGCCCGTGATTTGATTCGCACAATCATGGGCCAGGGTTCATTTCGGGCTGCTGCCGGGCCATGAGCTGTTCGGCACGTTTCAGGCCCAACCTACATCGTGATTGCATGACGACCCGATTATGTACCGTAATTTTACGGTTTGGCCGGTTTACTGCGAAGACAGGATATATATATACAGTAAAATAACTGCAGCATCGTGAATAAGAAAAAACCTAGACTATACAATATAGAAATTACGGCATATTACAACCACTGGGCATCAAAGTTCGCCACTATGATAATAAAGCACAAGCAGACAGCAGATTACATACACTGGGCATCAAAGATCGCCACCAGTGCAAATAAACACGCCGACAAAATAATATACAAAACCGACAACACTTCAATAGAGTTCAAGAAAGGTTAGCCCTGCTGGGGAGCTGCAGCGCAAGCAGCTGAGCAAGATGATGAGACTGCGCTTGTTCAACACTTATATCTTCCTTACTCTGAAAGATAAACAAGCAGACAGATGACAGGTTTTGCACATAAAAGTAGCAGTGCTGACAATTCATCACATTTCTTACTGATGAATAAAGTGACATAGCTTAAAATTGCATTAACACAATATGGTATTGTTCAGGTCAAGATATGGCAGGAAATGACATTGTGAAGGAGTTGGCAGCTTCACGACACCACTGGATTACAGATCAAGAACTCATAAGTATCAATGGTTAGTGTGCTGTCAATTTATACCATTTCAGATTGGCAAATAAAGAGACGGTTTAAATAATAGTAGAATCATATGACATTGTTCATAGTTAAGACATTGCAGAATATGACATTGTGCTATAGTGGGTAGGTTCACCACACCACTGGATTACGGATGAAGAACAGAAGCATACATGCAATGCAAAAGAAGATCACTTGCTCTGTATAGTTTAATTTACATGGTATGAAGAAGGAACTTGGTTGTACAACTGAAAACTTAAATTGAGAAAGGACAAACTTTTGTTTATGAACTACATAATAAACTTTAAACAAGCAATTCGATGCAAACACCAAAAATAAACAGCTGTTGCAGTCATGGCTAACCAAATATATACAACAAAGTTTGAAGGCTTGAGATGGACAAACTTACATTATTGGTGAAGACAGGCTCTATAAAGGCCTTGTCCATGCTGATGGGGGGGACAATTCAAGAAGTTTACCACAGAATCTTCTTCAAAAGCATTGCCTTTATTCTACATTTTGTTAAGAGTAAATATAGATGTGATAATATACGAAAAATGGAGAATATTTAAGATAATATGAAGAGTGATGCTACATAACCAAGTAGCTATAAATGTAAGTGCAGCGATACAGGCAAAAGGTACAGCCAAGAGCAATGCACAACTAAACTTCTTCAGTACCAACATTATGGTAAGAGTAAATATAGATCTGATGTGTAGAAAATGGAGGGCAAAGGAAAATAAGCTGCAGAGTGATGGTACATGAACAACTACATGTCATTATAAGTACACTGATAAAGGACATCATGTACTTACAAGAACAATGCAGAGCTAAAAAACATTGGCATTGGATATATTCTACACTAATGTAACCATTCATACAGATCAGATAATTTAGAGTGAACAATTGATAAGCAAGCTATCATCCATACTGCTGTCACATAATGAACCAGGTATGTATGCAAGTACAGTGATACAGGACAACAGGTACTAACAAGAGCAAAGCAGCGGGCAGCATATTTGCGATATCCTGTCGTTCTTGTCAAACCGGAATCTTTCTTCGAGCAGATTTCCTGCAAAAAAGATCCGTAAGGCACATGCGGAAAAGTAGACGTTCAAATTGTCATGTGATTTCATAGACAGTACCTCACACTACTAGGAAAAGGGCTATAGATAATATGGACACTAAGGCGCACCACACATAGGTGCGCCATTAGTAATATATTACTAATGGCACACCTAGTGTGTGGTGCGCCATTAGTAGTTTTGAAAAAAAATTAAGAAAAATTTGTTACTAATGGCGCACCATGGGATAGTGCGCCATTACTAGTTGACATAGTAATGGCGCACCACACCCACCGTGCACCATTAGTAGTTTTGAAAAAAAAATAAAAAAATTGTTAGTAATAGTAATGGCGCTTACACGTAAACTAATAACCATGAATAATAGCACTTACACGTAAGTTGGACAGGAAGATGTGAAAATGGTGTTTCTCTTCACAATAATCTTCCCATGATGGTATATGCAGGTAGTCCCTAACAACATTGAAAGCATTGTCTTTTAAACTTGGAATAAATGGAATGGGGTTCAAATCTGTAGGAATTGGCCGTCTCTGCAGTTGGGATAGGTCTTCGGCCGGTGGACTTGCTGTACTTTTTGCTGGAGTGGGATTTTTCTGTGGTACAGCTGGTGCTATGGCAAATGAAATCGGTATACCTTTTGCTGGAGTGCAGGTCGTGTGTGCTGGGGCTAGTGGTGTGGCCAGTGAAGTATGGGTACAATCTGCTGGAGTCGGTCATACGTTTTGTGTCACTGGTTGTACAGCCAATATAAGTGGGGTGTTGTCTGATTTCTCCGGCACCACCATGTTTTTAAGGACTTTGCTGGTGCTCCTTCAGGTTCGGCAATCACCCTCTTCCTTTTTGATGTCTGATACACAAGAATAGAATTTGAGTGGAAAAACATGGTATGATGACAGATGGAATATGTATTGATAATGGATGGGCATGGCATCTCGACATATATGATGAGTAAACTAAGCAGATGGCGGTGCAACAAAGTAGAAGAAATGCAAGACAACATATGCAAGATACCCACAATCAATAAAACATTGCCAAATTAGAACAGGCACCTTGATGGGTGAACATGACAGGCCATCTGCCTTTGACTCCTCGAGGTTAGAATAGTCATTAGGATCATATTCTGAACAAGAATCAACAGGTGGGGAGCGTATGAGTTTCATTGCATCCAGAATGGCACTCAATGCCTTGGTGCCAATTTTGTAAGTCATTGCAGTGTTTAGCTTTAAGAGTGGACTGCTGCTAGTGCGACACAAAGCAGCTACACAGATCATAGTGTAGATATAACGGGAAAACCTTAAGCATCAGAGTAAAATCAGCAAAGTGGAACTTGCTGGAATATATGTGCTAGTATTGCCGGTACGGCTAGAAAGGCTTCGGATACCAGCTCTCTTCAAGTGAAGGTGCAGTCCTGTTAATATAAGTGTAACTCTCAAAAGGTGACACAGCTCCCCGCATTTCCTTGCTATTCTTATAGGATTCAAGTAGGCAGGCCACTACAAATCCTATTCCTATGTTTACAAGATCCTGCGAATCAAAGAGGCTCAAAGTGTCCATCACAACCGACCGTATAGACCTCTACACTGCAAATGTCCATGCTCATCTTCAGTACAAGGAACATAATGTACTACTATCATACTCCCTCCGTTCCAAAATATAAGTCTTGGTAGAGATTTCCACTATGGATCACATACAGATGTATCCAGATACATTTTAGAGTGTAGATTCACTCATTTTGCTCCATATGTAGTCCATGGTGGAATCTATACAAAGACTTGTATTTAGGAATGGAGAGAGTACATATTAAAGAAGAACGAAAGAGAAACATGGTAAAGAAGAGCAAGCAGATTTTGGATAATAAAATGTTGGTTGCGCAGTGACCACACATGATGAACCAGAGCGCATTAAGAATGCAACTCCCAGCTGTCTCTTGACCATTTCAGGTGGTTGGATGAAGATCCTACATCTCCTAACCCTTCTTCTTCCTCGTCTCTGATTCTTCCCATACAGAACACCGCACGGGCCGCCGGCCAGACCACCGACCCCCACCGCATGTGTTCCTCCAGCACCCCCACCCCCCACCCACGTCGAGTTTTCTTCGTTCGGCAAGGCCCCACAACCACCCGAGCCCCTTCGATCGCACCGGCGAACTCCGGCGAGCTCTGAAAAATCGACTGACCCAATTTTGAAATTTAGTCTACTGTGATTTAACTAGGGTGGAATATAAAAGGGGAAAACCATAAGCATTGGGAGTATAGTGTTGAGCGTGCCATGGCGGATCTGAAGGTGCAAATCGGACAAAGGCAACTTCGCAACCAAGACAAGAAATTAGAGTAAAGCAGTGGCGATCTATTTTCTTGTTGCGATAAATAAGTTGAGCAGATACAAAAGAGTACCGCCTCTGGTGTGGCGCCGTGTACGCATCTGCTGAGAATTTGATGATGCCGCGGTAGCGATGGCTGTCGGCGGCATGGAAGCAGATCTAGGAGGGTAGATGGTGGCGGCGGGGCGCGGTGGATGAGACGGTCATAGGAGCGGCGCCGGCAAGGTGGACGATGGTGGGGATGAAGCGAGAAGACGGGATGCAAGGATCCCGGTCCGAAGCCGTGGATGAGAGACGTCGATCTCTTGTAATGGATGGCGGCGTCGGGGTATCAGCTCCGGCATGGTGGAGGAGGACGGCGGTGGATGGGGTGGCGGACGGCGGAGGACGGAGGAGGGTGGGGTGGAGAGGGTGTTTTGGCGCCCACGGAGTACGAATGGGGAAAAGGGAGGTAGAGAGGAAGGGGGGAACCATGTATTCAGGGTGCGCTTGTCTCAAATGCGAGGAAATTTACAAACTTAGCCCCCGTTTCAAATTTCTACTACATCACAGCAACATTAGTCGGTTGGGGATAGGACGGTAATCTCGGATACACCAAATATTTGCCGACGAGAGTTTGTTTTTGGTGCCCGCCATGTATGAATATGAATCGGGGAGGGAGTCGATTTCGGCCGAGGACACACTGTGTTTTGGCGCCCACCATGTATGAATCCGGGTGAGAGGCGGTTACGTCACATTTGGGTGAAATTACAAACCTACCCCTATCGAAACCTATAGAAATCCAGCAGATAGGCTTTGCGTGGCAGGGATAGGCAGTAGTGATTTCCATCTCACAGATTTTGGTTTCGGGCGGTTACTGCGACTTTCCCCGCTTTGTTCAAATTTTGAAGAGTGCACGTTTATCGTGCCAACTCAATTCGAATCCCGTTTGTATTCTATTTTTTCGGGCAGGATCCATTTTCAATTAGAATTACATTCTATATACATCATTTTTATATATACTTTCAAAAGCACAACAAAGAATTCTGCTCCTTTATATGTATAATATGATTTACAAATACAACGATCTCGAAATCTTAAGGTTGAATTCGAATTTTTTTAACCAAATTATGTTCTACTAAAATGTATGTATCAGTAATATCTACATATTAAATAACATAGATGTGCATGAATTAATATGAGTATGCATGTTTGATAGATCAATTTTGGTTCGAGTATGGATTACATGTATCATCATCTCGAATTCAAATATTTGAATCCCTTTTTTGTTCACTCCTTTCACGCCCATCTCTCTCGCATGCATGCTCCTTCAGGTAGCTATCACTCTCTTTTCTCCAGCTCACCCGCACGCTCACTTCATGTTTCTCCTATCCTCGTAAACATGGTCTCTCGACGTCTCCCTTGAGAAGTGTCACACTCTCCCTATCATTATACATTACACGGTTTTCATTATCTCTCACGTCTCTACTGTTCTCTGGTATCACTCGGTACCTAAGCTTTCTTTTTCACCGCCACACACAGTCTCCACTCGTCTTTCACTTTGTCTTTCTCTCTATGGGATTCTCTCACACACCCTATATGTCTCTACACTAAAATTACTCTCTCTCTCTCTCGCTCTCTTGTAGACACAACATTTGTTGCGGTCTCCTTTTCGTCTCCATCCCAGACTGACATTATTCATTTGTTTACCGATCAGACAACCCCGACTACCGTCTCCTCTCTCTCTCTCTCACAGACACACACACAACTCCTGCTTCCACTCCCCTTCCCGACTACTGTTTCTCTCTCACACACACAAAACTCTCGCTTTCGCACCGCGACTCGTATTTCTCTCACAAACATTTATCGACAAGCTAGCCTCTAGATAGGTTTATACACCCACACACTCGTGCTTCCACCATCGCATACATGTCTCTCTCCCGCTCCTTGTATCTATGTAGATTTTTCTTCCCTTCTTGAGACACGCCCTCTCGATCATGCACACACACACTATCACCTCATTTTAAGCTGATACCTATCACACACACACTCCTTGTGTCTTTGTCACACATGCACTCCGTCCTCCTCCACTCCCCCTCTCTCTCACACACACATGGGCTTTTTGCAACAACTAGCAAGATGCCCATGCGTTGCACGGAACATCAAGATGCATTTGTATGAGTAGTTTATCTTGTGGGGGAAAAGGATGAACGAGTGAAGGCCTTATTTGCAAATGTGGAGAGGGGTGTGGGTATCTTTGTGCAAAATTGCCAAAGTTTCCTTCCTATCCGTCAGATATAGATCGGATGGCCTATATTGCGGGATGGCAGGCACACAATCATCACCGACAATGCTTTTTATAAGAGTAGGGATAAAAAATAGAGTTGGTGATGATGGTGGGCCTGCCATCCTGCAATGTAGGTCGTCCGATTTATATCTGACGGATAGGAAGGAAAATATGGCAATTTACCCGCACTCTTCACCACATTTGCAGATAAGGCCTTCCCTCGTTCATCCTTTTCTCCCACAAGATCCTGATGTTCCGTGCAACGCACGGGCATCTTGCTAGTAAGAGTAGAAATTAGACATATACCACTTCTCGAATCTTGAAACCAATAACATTCCTCCCTTATCTCATCAAAACCGCCAAAGGAATATATTTTGAGTGAAACATAACATATTTTTAGTGATATACGTATTTCAAAACTAGTCTTTTTTTCTATCAAATCGGTGAATATGTATTAATCTACTTTGATCATGTGGCAACGCATTGGCACATTGCTAGTAGTTATTATAATTTTTTGGACACCAGACAAATGGTGGAGTACATATACGAAGAGAAGAGGCGCACGCATGCAGTCGGCCTCTCGCTGTCTCGCACACATGAGTGTTACATAAAGGCGACGTTAACAAATAAACCCTAAAACCCTAGGTGTACAATTGCTGCATTCACGGGTACCGGGTACATGGTGGAGCACCTTTGTAGGAATAGTCAGCTCGCGTGATAATTTGATCCATAGGAGTTGATGGTCGGGACCATAGGTGAACGACTTGGAGCGCGGTGGCTTGCCAGTTGCCACAGATCGAGTAGCCACGTTTAAAATGTCGTTTTTAGCGGGGTTAAGAGTTCCGATTTTCAATGGCGCATTATAAGTAGTAAGTAGTTTTTAGAACGATTGGTATGTAGCAAAATGGAATTCATAGTACTACGTACCACCTTGGCGTATGGTTGTATGGTTTTTTTTTGCGATGGAGGTTGTACGGGTTTATGTTGCGAGATGTTGAACCTGGTAGTTCTAGGGCAAATACTGTGATTTAGATTTAGATGCTGGTTTTCAGTAATGAAAATCGGAAGGGGAAACCCTTCTTTGATTAAAAAAACCACTACCTCCATTCTGGTTTACTAGTCCCCTGTAACGCCCCGGACACACCCGCCGGTGGTCGTTACTCCTCGCGGGATCTAGACTGGCCCCACAGATCAATACAAGTCTTTTCTGCGCACTTTGTCCTCACTCGTGCGCACCCGGGAGCAACTTCCCGATCGGTCACCCATCCTGAATCTACTCCAAGCTGAGCACGCTTAACTTTGGAGTTCTGTTTGAATGTGCTCCCGGAAAAGAAGGAATTCCGTATTGATATGAGTAGTCTATCACCCTAATAAGCCATGCTATCACATACACCCCCACTCAGAGGAACCAATGTCCTCGTCGGGCCACAGGAACGTTCCCTCTTGGCACATACGTATGTGCAACCAGTCCGGTACATGTGCCATGTCGTGTGCCATGACGGGTCACAAACGCATGAACAACATGATCGCGCACCTTTCAACAAACATCCGTGTAACGGTGAGGGTCGGCTCTGATACCAACTTGTAACGCCCCGGACACACCCACCGGTGGTCGTTACTCCTGGCGGGATCTAGACTGGCCCCACGGATCAATACTAGTCTTTTCTGTGCACTTTGTCCTCACTCGTGCGCACCCGGGAGCAACTTCCCGGTCGGTCACCCATCCTGAAACTACTCCAACCTGAGCACGCTTAACTTTGGAGTTCTGTTTGAATGGGCTCCCGGAAAAGAAGGAATTCCTTATTGATATGTGTAGTCTATCATCCCTAATAAGCCAGGCTATCACATCCCCATCGTACTTTGGGTCAAAGTTTGTCCATGAATTTTACTTGTAAAATGTGATTGGAAAACGGGATGCATGCATGAACAGTAGTTACTCTAACCCCCCTCTCTTCTTTAATTCTTTGCCACATTGGCATGTTTGCTATTCCTGCGTGCATGATACTAGCTAAGATACCACCATTATGGCCAGCCTTAATCATCGCATGCAATAATTTAGTGCACCTTGAAATATGAACATGTGTGGGGCGTGTATGTTTTTAATGACTTGAGACTATACCTAGCCCAGCATGCAAGATGACTTATTATGCACCGTTCCCCATACCTGCAGGAAGCCCGTTCATCTCCAAATCTTTTCCTCTCCATGTGTGGAAACAATATGCCTGCCAAACTCTCCTTCTCCCTCCGGCGGTCCCACCACTCCACCCCATGTGAAAAAATTTGCATGCATGACTCTCCTCCCACCATGCTCGTCCAATCCGTTGTGACCAGCAATATTACTGTTTCCACCCCTTCGCTCCCACGTAATTTACTCCAATAAATATGCCCACGTAGTTGTTACTTAACTGTAGGTGCATTGGGTCACTGACATATCGGCCCAACAGGGTTCTAGCCCACATGTTAGTGACGCAACTAGACCTGCAGTTAAGTTAGTGCAGCTCAGTCCATATCTTATGTAAGTGTGACATTGCTTGCTATAAATACTGCGCCCCCCACGACATCGCTATCTCCTCCCCCTCACGTTCACGTTCATCGCTATCTCCTCCCCCTCCCTCTCACGTCGACCACCATGGAATCGCCCCTCCCAAGCCCTAGGAGCCCCTCGCTGCACCGCGCGGACGTTCACGCGTCGCCATTCCGTTCCTCGCCGCCACTAGTTGAGGAGGACACGTCGGTGTTCCGCTCCTCACCGCTACGCGATGCGTCGCCGTTCCGTTCCTCGCCGCCACTAGTCGAGGAGGACGCGTCGGCGTTCCGCTCCTTGCCGCGACGCGACGCGTCGCCATTCCGTTCCTCGCCGCCACTAGTCGAGGAGGACGTGTTGGCGTTCCGCTCCTCGCCGTGATGCGTCGAGGTGGATGCGTCGGCATTCCCAATCTCGCCAGCATGCACGCCGGAGGACGTGTCGGCTCCCCGCTACGAGGAGAACGCCACGCCACCTGCCGAGCCCCCCAGCCTTGAGGAGCTTTGGAAAGAAATGGATGTCACCTTGTGGGAGGCTTTGCCTCCAGCAGAACGCGCCAAAATAGAGGCGGAGAAGAGGGACGAGGAAGAGAAGCGCATCGCAGAACAAGCTGCCTGGGAGGCCTATGTCGTGTCCGAGAGAGTTAGACGATTGGCTCTTTGGCAGAAGGCTCATGCGAGGGCCGTGAGGGTGGCGGAGGACGCCCGTGCCGACGCCCTAAATGCAGGCGGGCCCAAGCGCCTCATTTACGCTTGGCGGTACGTGGACCGGGTGCACGCTTCCAGCGAGGAGGAGTACCTGTTGGCGCCGGATCACCACACTGGTGAGATCGCGCTCGCCCGCCGGCAAGCCACCAATCAGCACCTCGCGAGTTGCGAGGTTGAGGAAGAGGCGTTGTGTCGGCGCGCTGGGAAACGGCCGCGCACCAAGGCACTCGTGGCGCGCCGCAAGCGCTCCTGCGAGCGCCGTGGCTTTTAGGAGGAGTATAATTTTTGTTTCATAAGGCGATCTCATTAGTTTTGGGACGCAAATGATATATCCCGAACGTTCAGGAATTTTTAGCGTCCTTAATTAAGTATGTAAAGGGGAAAGTTTGGAAACCTTGTGTATTCGTACGCATTTTGCAAGTACGTGCATATAGGGCAAACTTTACTATACACTATCGCACTACACGTCTCTCTCGATATATGCTTGCAGACTGTGCTACTCCCTCCATCCAGGTCAATAAGTCATCTTTGGTTGTGCACCGTGACCAAGAAGGAGGGAAGACTTATACACCTAGACGGAGGGAGTACTACTATTACTTATGTACGTGCAAATGCATGTTTTAACATTACGATGCGGTTTTTGTAAAAGTAGAAAAACAACACTAGTCAAGCTTGTGAAACGATTCAATGCAAAACAAATGCAAAAATGCTCGTTTGATTGTTTACTTTTAGCTTCCTTCTCTATGGTTATTTCTCTGTCGTACTTTGTACGGAGTATCTCACTGGTTGGAAAGGCATGCAAATTCCCAAACCGCTTCCTACACCATGTATCGAATTTTTTGCCTAACAAGTTGTGCCGTGCAATTGGAATTCCAACTTGAGTACTACTACAAGTAGGAGTACCAGGGGCCAGTTCTTTTAGGCTTCTAGATTAGTAATCCCATAACTACTACCTCCATCCTGGTTTATTGGTCCCCATTGTAACCTATGTCAAATTTTGATCATAAATTTAACTAATGAAATGTTAGTGCATGCCACATGCACTACTCCATCCGTCTAGGTGAGTAAGTCATCTTAGGCTTTGCACCGTGACCAAGGAGGAGGAGAAAACGAGAAACATTAATGTTTATTTGCTAATTAATAGTATTGCATGCAATGAACTAACCACTACATGTCGTGTTTGATATCTCAAGTCATTAAAAGCATGCACGCTCTTTATCTCTTATTGGTTGATATGTCAAGAAACAAGAAATGAGGTAGAAGTTAATGCACCGCGGCTAAGTGTTTTGGGATTATTCGGTTTTTGTAAGATGACTTACACACCTAGACGGAGGGATTACAATGGTGAGGAATAAACCAGTTAAATCTTTGGTCAAAATTTAGCACAAATTACAATGGTGAGGAATAAACCAGGACAGAGTAGTAGTTTAGAAGCCAAAATAAATGAGTGAGGCGCCTTATTGTTACTCTCCACTATGACTAGTCTTGTGGGAAAAGCTGGGGAAGCCGCCAAAAGAACTGGCCCTAGGAGTAGTAGCTAGGGATCAAGTGTGCGAGATGAACCGGAGAAAGTAAATGCAGAGAGATGAAATGCAAAGAAGACGGAGGGATGTGATGGTTGCTTGTCTGTTTATTTTACCACCACTTATTACTGGGAGTGGTTGGGTTTTGTGATATGATGGCTTTACTACCGCGCCACGAGCAGGGTGAGAGGTGAGACTCCCGTGCAGCGCCGCCCTCTACACTTGTACTACATCGGTCGTGGTTTATTAGTCCCCCATGGAATTTCACTAATGATTTAACTGACAAAATGTTAGTGCATGTCAACAAAAACTATATCATTGGATTCGTATTTGAACATAGTTTTGAATGATATAATTTTAGGTGACATGCATCAGCATTTATCGTACTATATATAATGTTAGTTCAATTTTTGGTCATACTAATCTATAGTAGTAAGGTGCCCGTGCGTTGCACCGAAGAGTGAAATGCATTGATCGGGGAGTTGTTTATTTTGACAAAGGATGTGGGGGTCATCTCATGTGTAATGGGTATCAATAGGTTTGTTTGGATATTATTTCATCTCTAGAGCTCACAAACATCCGGGTGAAATAGATAAAAAGGTATCTTTTGCAAACAAAAGTGTTCAATTGTTCAACCTGCATCCAAAACTTGTGAAGAAATAACACTTATTGTGCTTTGCAAGAAATGATCTTTTCTATACTATCTATACTACTATATAGTATACGAGTCCTGGATTGCAACTAGAGCATCAATCCTAGGCACTCATCTCCTAAATCTAACGGCTGATATTGGAGGGATTCGCAGTGAACAGTGCCTGCAGCTGAATCTACTTGGTTCTGGAACCATCGCTGCACTGTGTCATACCTTCCTGAAAAGAAGACCTATGCCTCCTCTACTATGTTGCAATTGTCAGGTTGTGATGAGTAAAAAAAAGAGTTGGTTGTGAGCCGGTGTGAGATGGTCTGGAGGAGAAACTAAAGTTGAAGTAAACAATTTGTGGGTTCCACCACATGCTTTTTTTTATATTCTTCAAAAATTTCTGGATGACCGCAAGCAGTAGTTGCATTTTGTACTACCAATTAGTAAATTTCTAAACTCTATTTCGTGTGCATCAACAGTATTTTTTTGCTTGAAATTCATTTTTCAAAGTATTTTTTGGTGGAATCACACCATACTATTAAGACGTGCATTGCACGTGCATACACACTAGTAAGAATTAGTTTTTGAGTATCGATTGTTATACATGTTGGCTACAGATGACATGGCACTTTCTTATAGTCAATAGATGGCTACACTATTAAGTAATATTAACCATGCCCTTATACACCTAGACGGAGGGATTAAATCAGGATGACTTGCAAGCGGTCAGAGGAGATGTAAGAAATGGTTCATCGTAAGTCTTTCACCAGTACTGTAGTAAAAATTCATACATGGAAGATTCTAGACTAAAACATAAACAGATACACTTTTAGTCATTCGTGATACTCAATAGAGCAAGATCCTGCATGGAAGTCTCCACATGCTTAGACAGCGGATTACATTAAGCGAAGACTAATGATCGACATTTAACTTGATAATGCGTATGTCCAGGTCAACCTCCTTAGAGTCCTCGTGCACTGCGTCGGCGGGTAAAGGATGCCATGGGTTTTCCAAGTCCATATTGGCGGGATAGTCCCAGCTCCCCAGAGTCCAAGTCCGTTCGATGAGGCCAGTGTCGCCGCCCACGCAACCCGGAGGGGTAGTAACACTGACCACACACCCATACATCGGCCTTGTGTCAATGTCAGTGTCAGCGGGGTCGCCCCTGACGCACATTACAGAGATGGGGCGACGGCCTGCGCAGGCCTCGCCGATGCCCATGATCAAGAGGAAGACGCTGCCGTCCTCCTCCGAGACTAGCAGGCGGCGGTGATCCTCCAGCAACTCCGGCATGGTGAACGGGTAGCACGTCTCGTACTTGATGTTCTCCGCCAAGGGCCAGCAGTGACCACTGTTGGGGAACGCAGTAATTTCGAAAATTTTCCTACGCACACGCAAGATCATGGTGATGCACAGCAACGAGAGGGGAGAGTGTTGTCTACGTACCAACGCAGACCGACTGCGGAAGCGATCACACAACATAGAGGCAGTAGTCGTACGTCTTCTTCCCGATCCGACCGATCCAAGCACCGTTACTCCAGCACCTCCGAGTTCTTAGCACACGTTCAGCTCGATGACGTTCCTCGGGCTCCGATCCAGCAAAGCGTCGAGGAAGAGTTCCGTCAGCACGACGGCGTGGTGACGATCTTGATGTACTACCGATGCAGGGCTTCGCCTAAGCTCTACAACGATATGACCGAGGTAGAATTTGGTGGCAGGGGGCACCGCACACGGCTAAGGAACGATCTCAAGGATCAACTTGTGTGTCTTGGGGTGTCCCCTGCCCCCGTATATAAAGGTTGGAGGGGAGGGAGCTGGCCGGCCAAAGGAGGGAGGCGCAGGAGGAGTCCTACTCCTACCGGGAGTAGGACTCCCCCCTCCAATCCTAGTCCAACTAGGAATCCTTCAAAGGGGAGAGAGAGAGAGGTGGCCGGCACCTCTCCTAGTCCTAATAGGACTAGGGAGAGGGGGGGGGGGGGAGGCGCAGCCCTATGTGGGCTGCCCTCTCACCTTTCCACTAAGGCCCATGTTGGCCCATTTGGCTCCCGGGGGGTTCCGGTAACCCTCCCGGTAATCCGGTAAAATCCCGATTTCACCCGGAACACTTTCGATGTCCAAACATAGGCTTCCAATATATCAATCTTTACGTCTCGACCATTTCGAGACTCCTCGTCATGTCCGTGATCACATCCGGGACTCCGAACAACCTTCGGTACATCAAAATGCATAAACTCATAATAACTGTCATCGTAACGTTAAGCGTGCGGACCCTACGGTTCGAGAACAATGTAGACATGACCGAGACACGTCTCCGATCAATAACCAATAGCGGGACCTGGATGCCCATATTGGCTCCTACATATTCTACGAAGATCTTTATCGGTCAGACCGCATAACAACATACGTTGTTCCCTTTGTCATCGGTATGTTACTTGCCCGAGATTCGATCGTCGGTATCCAATACCTAGTTCAATCTCGTTACCGGCAAGTCTCTTTACTCGTTCCGTAATACATCATCTCACAACTAACATATTAGTTGCAGTGCTTGCAAGGCTTATGTGATGTGCATTACCGAGAGGGCCCAGAGATACCTCTCCGACAATCGGAGTGACAAACCCTAATCTCGAAATACGCCAACCCAACATCTACCATTGGAGACACCTGTAGTACTCCTTTATAATCACCCAGTTACGTTGTGACGTTTGGTAGTACCCAAAGTGTTCCTCCGGTAAACGGGAGTTGCATAATCTCATAGTTATAGGAACATGTATAAGTCATGAAGAAAGCAATAGCAACATACTAAACGATCGTGTGCTAAGCTAATGGAATGGGTCATGTCAATCAGATCATTCAACTAATGATGTGACCTCGTTAATCAAATAACAACTCTTTGTTCATGGTTAGGAAACATAACCATCTTTGATTAACAAGCTAGTCAAGTAGAGGCATACTAGTGACACTCTGTTTGTCTATGTATTCACACATGTATTATGTTTCCGGTTAATACAATTCTAGCATGAATAATAAACATTTATCATGATATAAGGAAATAAATAATAACTTTATTATTGCCTCTAGGGCATATTTCCTTCAGTCTCCCACTTGCACTAGAGTCAATAATCTAGTTCACATCGCCATGTGATTTAGCAGCAATAGTTCACATCACCATGTGATTAACACCCATAGTTCACATCGTCATGTGACCAACACTCAAAGGGTTTACTAGAGTCAGTAATCTAGTTCACATATCTATGTGATTAACACCCAAAAAGTACTAAGGTGTGATCATGTTTTGCTTGTGAGATAATTTTAGTCAACGGGTCTGTCACATTCAGATCCGTAAGTATTTTGCAAAATTCTTTGTCTATAATGCTCTGCACTGAGCTACTCTAGCTAATTGCTCCCACTTTCAATATGTATCCAGATTGTGACTTTATATTCATCTGGATCAGTGTCAAAAACTTGCATCGACGTAACCCTTTACGACGAACCTTTTTGTCACGTCCATAATCGAGAAACATATCCTTATTTCACTAAGGATAATTCTGACCGTTGTCCAGTGATCTACTCCTAGATCACTATTGTACTCCCTTGCCAAATCAGTGCAGGGTATACAATAGATCTGGCACACAGCGTGGCATACTTTATAGAACCTATGAATGAGGCATAGGGAATGACTTTCATTCTCTTTCTATCTTCTGCCGTGGTCGGGCTTTGAGTTTTTATTCAACTTCACACCTTGTAACACAGGCAAGAAACTTTTCTTTGACTGTTCCGTTTTGAACTACTTCAAAAATCTTGTCAAGGTATGTACTTATTGAAAAACTTATCAAGCGTCTTGATCTATCTCTATAGATCTTGAAGCTCAATATGTAAGCAGCTTTACCGAAGTCTTTCTTTGAAAAACTCCTTTCAAACACTCCTTTTATGCTTTACAGAATAATTCTACATTATTTCCGATCAACAATATGTCATTCACATATACTTATCAGAAATGCTGTAGTGCTCCCACTCACTTTCTGGTAAATACAGGCTTCACCGCAAGTCTGTATAAAACTATATGCTTTGATCAACTCATCAAAGCGTATATTCCAACTCCGAGATGCTTGCACCAGTCCACAGATGGATCGCTGGAGCTTGCACATTTTGTTAGCACCTTTCGGATTGACAAAACCTTCTGTTGCATCATATACAACTCTTCTTTAATAAATCCATTAAGGAATGCAGTTTTGTTTATCCTTTTGCCAGATTTCATAAAATGCGGCAATTACTAACATGATTCGGACAGACTCGAGCATAGATACGAGTGAGAAAAACTCATCGTAGTCAACACCTTGAACTTGTCGAAAACCCTTTTCGACAATTCTAGCTTTGTAGATAGTAACACTACTATCAACGTCCGTCTTCCTCTTGAAGATCCATTTATTCTCAATTGCTTGCCGATCATCAGGCAAGTCAACCAAAGTCCATACTTTGTTCTTATACATGGATCATATCTCAGATTTCATGGCTTCAAGCCACTTTGCGGAATCTGGGCTCACCATCGCTTCTTCATAGTTCGTAGGTTCATCATGATCTAGTAGCATGACTTCCAGAACTGGATTACCGTACCACTTTGGTGCGGATCTCACTCTGGTTGATCTACGTGGTTCAGTAGTATCTTGTCCTGAAGCTTCATGATCATCATCATTAGCTTCGTCACTAATTGGCATAGGTGTCGCAGAAACAGTTTTCTGTGATGTACTAATTTCCAACAAGGGAGCAGGTACAGTTACCTCGTCAAGTTCTACTTTCCTCCCACTCACTTCTTTCGAGAGAAACTCCTTCTCCAGAAAGTTTCCGAATTTTAGCAACAAAAAGTCTTGCCTTCGGATCTGTGATAGAAGGTGTATCCAATAGTTTCCTTTGGATATCCTATGAAGACGCACTTCTCCGATTTGAGTTTGAGCTTATCAGAATGAAACTTTTTCATATAAGCATCGCAACCCCAAACTTTAAGAAACGACAGCTTAGGTTTCTTGCCAAACCATAGTTCACACGGTGTCGTCTCAACGGATTTATATGGTGCCCTATTTAACGTGAATGCAGCTGTCTCTAATGCATGACCCCAAAAACGATAGTGGTAAATCGGTAAGAAACATCATAGATCGCACCATATCTAGTAAAGTACGATCACGACGTTCGGACACACCATTATGCTGTGGTGTTCCAGGTGGCATGATTTTGTGAAACTATTCCACATTGTTTCAATTGAAGACCAAACTCGTAACTCAAATACTCTTCTCTATGATCAGATCATAGAAACTTTATTTTCTTGTTACGATGATTTTTCACTTCACTCTGAAATTCTTTGAACTTTTCAAATGTTTCAGACTTATGTTTCATCAAGTAGATATACTCATATCTGCTCAAATCATCTGTGAAGATCAGAAAATAATGATACCTGTCGCGAGCCTCAATATTCATCGGACCACATACATCAGTATGTATGATTTCCAACAAATCTTTTGCTTGCTCCATTGTTCCGGAGAACGGCGTTTTAGTCATCTTGCCCAAAAGGCATGGTTTACAAGCATCAAGTGATTCATAATCAAGTGATTCCGAAAGCCCATCAGTATGGAGTTTCTTCATGCGCTTTACACCAATATGACCTAAACGGTAGTGCCACAAATAAGTTGCACTATCATTATTAACTTTGCATCTTTTGGTTTCAATATTATGAATATGTGTATTATTAAGATCGAGATCCAATGAACTGTTTTCATTGGGTGTTTAACCATATTAGGTTTTATTCATGTAAACAGAACAACAATTTATTCTCTTACTTAAATGAATAACCGTATTACAATAAACATGATCAAATCATATTCATGTTCAACGCAAACACCAAATAACACTTATTTAGGTTCAACACTAATCCCGAAAGTATAGGGAGTGTGCGATGATGATCATATCAATCTTGGAACCACTTCCAACACACATCGTCACTTCACCCTTAACTAGCCTCTGTTTATTCTGCAACTCCCGTTTCGAGTTACTAAACTTAGCAACTGAACTAGTATCAAATACTAAGGGTTTGCTATAAACACTAGTAAAGTACACATCAATAACATGTATATCAAATATACTTATGTTCACTTTGCCATCCTTCTTATCCGCCAATCACTTGGGGTAGTTCCGCTTCCAGTGACCAGTCCCTTTGCAGTAGAAGCACTTAGTCTCAGGCTTAGGATCAGACTTGGGCTTCTTCACTTGAGCAGCAACTTGCTTGCCGTTCTTCTTGAAGTTCCCCTTCTTCCCTTTGCCCTTTTTCTTGAAACTAGTGGTCTTGTCAACCATCAACACTTGATGTTTTTCTTGATTTCTACCTTCATTGATTTCAGCATCACGAAGAGCTTGGGAGTTGTTTCTGTTATCCCTTGCATATTATAGTTCATCACGAAGTTCTACTAACTTGGTGATGGTGGCTAGAGAATTCTGTCAATCACTATCTTATCTGGAAGATTAACTCCCACTTGATTCAAGCGATTGTAGTACCCAGACAATCTGAGCACATGCTCACTAGTTGAGCGATTCTCCTCCATTTTTAGCTATAGAACTTGTTGGAGACTTCATATCTCTCAACTCGGGTATTTGCTTGAAATATTAACTTCAACTCCTGGAATCATCTCATATGGTCCATGACGTTCAAAACGTCTTTGAAGTCCCGATTCTAAGCCATTAAGCATGGTGCACTAAACTATCAAGTAGTCATCATATTGGGCTAGCCAAACGTTCATAACGTCTGCATCTGCTCCTGCAATAGGTCTGTCACCTAGCAGTGCATCAAGGACATAATTCTTCTGTGCAGCAATGAGGATAAACCTCAGATCACGGATCCAATCCGCATCATTGCCACTAACATCTTTCAACACAATTTTCTCTAGGAACATATCAAAAATAAACACAGGGAAGCAACAACGCGAGCTATTGATCTACAACATAATTTGCAAAATACTACCAGGACTAAGTTCATGATAATTTTAAGTTCAATTAATCATATTACTTAAGAACTCCCACTTAGATAGACATCCCTCTAATCCTCTAAGTGATCACGTGATCCAAATCAACTAAAGCATAACCGATCATCACGTGAGATGGAGTAGTTTTCAATGGTGAACATCATTATGTTGATCATATCTACTATATGATTCACGCTCGACCTTTCGGTCTCCGTGTTCCGAGGCCATATCTGTATATGCTTGGCTCGTCAAGTATAACCTGAGTATTCCGCGTGTGCAACTGTTTTGCACCCGTTGTATTTGAACGTAGAGCCTATCACACCCGATCATCACGTGGTGTCTCAGCACGAAGAACTTTTGCAACGGTGCATACTCAGGGAGAACACTTCTTGATAATTTAGTGAGAGATCATCTTATAATGCTACCGTCAATCAAAGCAAGATAAGATGCATAAAAGGATAAACATCACATGCAATCAATATAAGTGATATGATATGGCCATCATCATCTTGTGCTTTGTGATCTCCATCTCCGAAGCACCGTCATGATCACCATCGTCACCGGCGCGACACCTTGATCTCCATCGTAGCGTCGTTGTCGTCTCGCCAATCTTATGCTTCCACGACTATCACTACCGCTTAGTAATAAAGTAAAGCATTACATCGCAATTGCATTGCATACAATAAAGCGACAACCATATGGCTCCTGCCAGTTGCCGATAATTCGGTTACAAAACATGATCATCTCATACAATAAAATCAGCATCATGCCTTGACCATATCACATCACAACATACCCTGCAAAAACAAGTTAGACGTCCTCTACTTTGTTGTTGCAAGTTTTATGTGGCTGCTACGGGCTTAAGTAAGAACTCATCTCACCTACTCATCAAAACCACAACGATAGTTCGTCAAATAGACTCCGTTTTAACCTTCTCAAGGACCGGGCGTAGTCACACTTGGTTCAACTAAAGTTGGAGAGACAGTCTTCCGCAAGCCATCTATGTGCAAAGCACGTCGAGGGAACCGGTCTCGCGTAAGAGTACGCGTAAGGTTGGTTCGGATCGTCTCGTCCAACAATACCGCCGAACCAAAGTATGACATGCTGGTAGGCAGTATGACTTGTATCGCCCACAACTCACTTGTGTTCTACTCGTGCAAATAACATCAAACCATAAAAACCTAGGCTCGGATGCCACTGTTGGGGAACGCAGTAATTTCGAAAATTTTCCTACGCACACGCAAGATCATGGTGATGCACAGCAACGAGAGGGGAGAGTGTTGTCTACGTACCAACGCAGACCGACTGCGGAAGCGATCACACAACGTAGAGGCAGTAGTCGTACGTCTTCTTCCCGATCCGACCGATCCAAGCACCGTTACTCCGGCACCTCCGAGTTCTTAGCACACGTTCAGCTCGATGACGTTCCTCGGGCTCCGATCCAGCAAAGCGTCGAGGAAGAGTTCCGTCAGCACGACGGCGTGGTGACGATCTTGATGTACTACCGATGCAGGGCTTCGCCTAAGCTCTACAACGATATGACCGAGGTGGAATTTGGTGGCAGGGGGCACCGCATACGGCTAAGGAACGATCTCAAGGATCAACTTGTGTGTCTTGGGGTGTCCCCTGCCCCCGTATATAAAGGTTGGAGGGGAGGGAGCTGGCCAGCCAAAGGAGGGAGGCGCAGGAGGAGTCCTACTCCTACCGGGAGTAGGACTCCCCCCTCCAATCCTAGTCCAACTAGGAATCCTTCAAAGGGGAGAGAGAGAGAGGTGGCCGCCCCTCTCCTAGTCCTAATAGGACTAGGGAGAGGGGGGGGGGAGGCGCAGCCCTATGTGGGCTGCCCTCTCACCTTTCCACTAAGGCCCATGTTGGCCCATTTGGCTCCCGGGGGGTTCCGGTAACCCTCCCGGTAATCCGGTAAAATCCCGATTTCACCCGGAACACTTCCGATGTCCAAACATAGGCTTCCAATATATCAATCTTTACGTCTCGACCATTTCGAGACTCCTCGTCATGTCCGTGATCACATCCGGGACTCCGAACAACCTTCGGTACATCAAAATGCATAAACTCATAATAACTGTCATCGTAACGTTAAGCGTGCGGACCCTACGGTTCGAGAACAATGTAGACATGACCGAGACACGTCTCCGGTCAATAACCAATAGCGGGACCTGGATGCCCATATTGGCTCCTACATATTCTACGAAGATCTTTATCGGTCAGACCGCATAACAACATACGTTGTTCCCTTTGTCATCGGTATGTTACTTGCCCGAGATTCGATCGTCGGTATCCAATACCTAGTTCAATCTCGTTACCGGCAAGTCTCTTTACTCGTTCCGTAATACATCATCTCACAACTAACATATTAGTTGCAGTGCTTGCAAGGCTTATGTGATGCGCATTACCGAGAGGGCCCAGAGATACCTCTCCGACAATCGGAGTGACAAACCCTAATCTCGAAATACGCCAACCCAACATCTACCATTGGAGACACCTGTAGTACTCCTTTATAATCACCCAGTTACGTTGTGACGTTTGGTAGTACCCAAAGTGTTCCTCCGGTAAACGGGAGTTGCATAATCTCATAGTTATAGGAACATGTATAAGTCATGAAGAAAGCAATAGCAACATACTAAACGATCGTGTGCTAAGCTAATGGAATGGGTCATGTCAATCAGATCATTCAACTAATGATGTGACCTCGCTAATCAAATAACAACTCTTTGTTCATGGTTAGGAAACATAACCATCTTTGATTAACGAGCTAGTCAAGTAGAGGCATACTAGTGACACTCTGTTTGTCTATGTATTCACACATGTATTATGTTTCCGGTTAATACAATTCTAGCATGAATAATAAACATTTATCATGATATAAGGAAATAAATAATAACTTTATTATTGCCTCTAGGGCATATTTCCTTCAACCACTGCACGCATCCGTGAGGTGATGCACTATGTCCGCCGGCGAGCCACAGAACGGCATCGGGCACTCATAGAAGTGGACGAAGGGCTCCTTGGAGGCACCGACCAGGCCATCCATGAAACGGGAGTGGTTGTAGGGGACATTGCGCCAGTTGAATATATGAGCAAGTTACTACGAGATTTAATCCGAATAAGCACAAAATAAATCATGACGGCTATAACAGAGATGAAACTAATCATGTGGACTAGCATAGTAGTAGGATACAGAGTAGAAACATGAATTCTACAACGATTTCGAACAGGAAGGACAGAAACACATACGGTGCAACGGGAGCAGCACCGTTGGCGTTGAGGTTGTCGCCCATGTCCAAACACCACGTGGACACGGGCCTTGTTTGGATACTCTAACTCAGTTAGAGGTTAGAGTTAGATTCTAACCTTGAACTAGCTCTGAACTAACTCTAACCAAAAAGATGTTTGGATGGCAGGGTTAGATGGAGCGCAGATACGGTGAGGCGCCTTCATGGGCGGTGCGAGAGGGAGGGAGGAAGATGACGAGAAGCTTCGAGGAAGTGGGGTGGGATCCGCCACGGGAAGAGAGAGATAAAAATGTGTTTTTTAGTGGTCCCGAGAATAAATAACTCAAATAAGCACCTCTTGGGTGGGTTAGTTTTTTGGGGTGGGTTAGATGGATCTAACCCAAACTAACCCTCCTGTTTGGATATTTTTGGGTTATTAGTTGAGTCCAAACTAACCCAAACTAACTCTAACCCATA
Source organism: Triticum monococcum (assembly GCA_034509565.1). Taxonomy (NCBI): domain Eukaryota; kingdom Viridiplantae; phylum Streptophyta; class Magnoliopsida; order Poales; family Poaceae; genus Triticum; species Triticum monococcum. Next base: position 394,103,319 of record CM067845.1, on the reverse strand, counting down.
TCCAAACAGGGCCACGGTCTTTGAGCATGGTTCGTACTCGTTCCATGCTCGGGCATTGAAGTTTGTAACTATTTTAGATTAGAATATACTACTCCTCCGGTGCTAGTAGTAGAGCAGAGTCCTACTCTACTACTCTACTCAAGCAAGTTAGGGCATAGCACTATAGGGAGTACTAGTACTATGATCACTCAAGCAAGTTGTCTGGCATCGACATGACCCTACGCTACTGGTATGTGTCTCGTAAGTCAAGCGGTGTGCTGTAGTCATCATCACCTGTCCACTTCCCGCAACGCATATTCACTTCTCCATCTTTGTCCACACATAATCTCGTCCAATCTTCCATCCCCGCTAAGGCGCCTCCCCCCTTGTCCGAAACCCACGCACTAACAATGACAGAATCGAGTAGCATCCGCCGAAAGAGTGGCTGGAATTCGCTCCCCACAGAGGTAATCAAGCTCATTGTTTCGCATGTGGACAATCTCAGTACGATGCAAGGATCATGATGGCAGCGCAGTTTCCTTCATCAGGCAAAACTGTGTGTACACAGCGTACCATGCGTCTCTGCATGCACCATACCCTGATATGTGCCGCCACGCTCTGCAGCCCAAAGTAGGATAGAGGGTCGCAAGTATCAGACTTTGACCTGCTGGCTGGAGTTTCCCCCGTCAGGCACCCATCTGGTTCAAGCCGTCAGCCAATCTCCACAGCTTAATAAATAGTAATGTCTAACTGAGCCAGTTAGTTAGATGCGTATACTTGGTGTAGTAGGATCTTTATTTAGTTTGATGCATACACTTGTTCTTTTTTGTAGCCCTTTTATAATGATGGCTGATGTTTGGTTTGGAAGAGAGAGCTGCGTCTTCACTCTTCTGGCCTACTTACTGCTTCTGTTGCACCCCCAGCCCTGGTTGCTGCTGCTGTTTTCAATGTACAATCAGTAGTATATTTCGTCTGTTGGTTGAATAAATGTGTTGTTAGAACGACAAACACAATGTTTTGGAAGTCGTTGCATGGTTCGATCCTTTAGTGCCCCGTACCGTATGTAGCGCATGCTATTTTTCGTACGGAACACATTTTCCACTTGTTGATAACATGCAACCCACTGATGAAGGCCCAATAGAGAAGCCCATCATTAACTAGAAGGGAGGCTCTCACATGAATCCGGCCCAGGTACATGCTCATGGTCCCCTAAACATAAATAAGTAAATAAATAAAGCTAAATGCTCATGCACTAGTTCTTTGGGAAAATAGGTAGCCCAGTATTTCTTTTTGAAGAATACCCAAGCTAGGCCTATTTGTTTTCTCCGAATTACTGGGCTGCAAATCTTTCAAGATGAGGAGGGATGCATTCCGGCCTGTCTTAAGAGTATGGTCAATGTCTGTTAAAAGTAATATCAAAAGGGGTTGAAAATTCCAAAAAATTTATAACAAATGGGATATAAGTTTCCTTTTTTTGTTTTTGTTCTTCACTGATATCTTATACGTATTTCATTGGATTTAACATGACATAGTACTAATTTATTTTTAAATTTGTTTTAGTATGGCTATTAATTTTTGGATTAAGAATATTTCATTCCCCAGCAAAAATTTGCGAATTTTCAAAATTTCCCACCTATTTAGTTAATTTTTTGACCCTGGTACTGACCAGAAAATGGCCAGCAATTCTAAAAATGGAAAACGGGCTGCAATAAATTCCATATGAATTAGCAAATGAGTAAAAATTATAAAAATAATAGCAAATGGGTTGTAGACGCCACATATTTCGAGGCTAACTTGTTTGCGCAAGGCTTTGTCAGTGAAGACACGATTCTAGCAGCAGTGACTGTTGGATGTCCAACCAACGGCCGACATGCTTCTTCAATCTCTTATCTTCCTGCTCCAGCCGCCTAAACTAGCGCCGGCGGGACTGCCTGCTCCCTCCTCTTGTGGCCCGCTGTGATGCCGTGCAGGCTTCCCCGGCCCACCCTACTCCCTCCGATGGCCTGGCCGCACACAATCAACTGCCTCCTTATTACACGAAAAAAATTCCTCCCACTGACATCTGGGGCGCACCGGTTGGGAGGCTGACCTGTGGGCCTACTAAGTTGACGCGTATGCAGGGCTTGTCAACTTAGTCAACAAACGATTCTAGCAGCAGTAAACGTTGGATTTGAATCGAACGGTCCTGTTGCTTCTTCAATCGCTGCTCTTCTTGCACCAGCCGCCCAAACCAGCGCCGGGAGACTACCTGCTCCTGCCTCTAGTGGCCGGCTGTGCTGCCGTCGAGGCCTCATCGCCCCCTACTACTCCCACCGCTAGCCAGGCCCTGCGGCGATGGCAGCCTCACACAGCAGCCGAACCAGTGAACCCTCGTACTCCTCTCCGCATGGGCATCCACTGCCCTGTCTTCCCCGGCTCCACGTCGCCCCCTTCCTAGGCCTCGCCGTCGTCCACCTTGTCAGGACCCCGATTGCATGCCACATCGATCTAGCCGGTAACACCTCATATCACTTTGCGGCCTCACGCACGGTATCCCACGGGTGTCGCCTTACCATGGCCCGGGACCATTTGCGCCTTTTGGCTCACGTATATGACAGTGTCGCTAGCATCCATATGACCGAGAACCCGGGCCGACATGGCTAGTCGTGAACCCAAAGCGGCACAGACCTATGGAGACAGGCGTACATGAATCACATCGAACATGTCGGTCATCAACGAGTGATTGCGGGCTGTAGCACTGGGCTAACAGGACTCCGGGGATCCCGGGCTATAGCAGGCTAGGCAGGACTCCGAAAGTCACCGTGTGACATTTCCCCGAAGGGACAGACATAGGGACGAAGTGAAACACATGCCGGCCAGTCAAGTGTCCTAAACAGTAGTGCTGGGCTAGCAGGACTCCGGTGAACCGGGCTGTAGCGGACTACTATGGCTCGAGGAACACTAGACTACATTTCCCCATAAGAAAGGCTGCGAAGGATAAACAACTAGATTGTCGGATCCCACTCATACCAAGCATTTCAATCATACACACAATATGCCCGATATGAGTACATACAACATGGCATCACAACAAAACTCTACAACTCAAGTACTTTATTTAAAGGCTCCCGAGAGCCATACATAACATGTTCATACAGATAGGGGTCACATGGCCTGACACTCAAGTCATACAAGCATACAAGCACGTGCGGAAGCAACCAGTCTGAGTACAGACTCTAAAAAAGAAAGAAGGCTTCTCAAAGCCTGTCTATCTACATAGGGCCCTCCATGGCCGGGATCACCACCTGGGTGGCTAGTCACTCGTTGACGTCAAAATCTACATAAAACCCATCGGAGGGGGCAGTGTTGTCGTCTGAAAACAATAATAAACAAACATGAGTACAAAGGTACTCAGCAAGTCTTACATCAGAACCTAATATACATGCTCATTCTCAAGAAGGTGGTGGGGTTATGCAGCAAGCCAGCTTTGACCTGTGGCTAAGCTATCCTACAGAATCTCTCTAGTAAAATGGTTTTCGCACACGAGTCCACTACTCACCAACACAATACTCCACCGAGGATCCTCCCTCGTCATCCTGCGAGAGGGCCATCCTCGGTACTCACACTTATCTTGAGTCTTTTAGTAGTATCCATTAACTTGTCTATGAACTGTATAGGCAACCAAGTAGTCCTTTACCGCGGACGCGGCTATTCGAATAGTTTTATACCCTGTAGGGGTGTACTTCGTCACACATGTTTCCACCACTTAGCTTCTGCACACGAAATGTGCTCGGCAGACTTCAAGCGAAAACCGACGTGGGTGTAGACCACGACCTGACTAACCTCACAAGTCTCTAGTCCAGGGTCATCGCCTATTCAAGTTCCATCCGCAAGGGAATCCGGCCGGGGTGTCCTCAACGGCCCCGAACGATGTGAACAGGGTTCCCGAGACACCAAACGGGTGACTCGGTACACCGTGCCACGGTGTATCTACCGCAACATAGCCCACCCCTAGGGTCAGCGCTACGCACGGCCGCTAACACTTAACCTACAAACACCAGAAACTAGTTGCAACTCCTGGACTGAGGCAAGAGGGGTCAGTAAGTCGAGCGGGGTCATACTTCAGGGCCCAATGTGTGGTAGTAGCTGAATCTTAAATCACGCATACAGAACTCAGTTCTTAGGGACGGCCTCAATGAAACAACCCACCATGTACTCCTACATGGCCTCTCATTGATACCTTTACCAAAACATGTTCAACACATCCCACATATTACCGACACAAGCATTTCACTCTAGCCCATCACCCAGATGAACCAGCCCTAACACAACTCTAAGCATAGCAGGCATAGCAAGGTAGGAATCACAAAACATGGCTCAATCAACTCCTACACATGCTAGTGGGTTTCATCTAGTTACTGTGGCAATGACAGGTCATGCAGAGGATAAGGGTTCAACTACCGTAGCACACAGCAGTTTGAATCGTGTTGTCTTAATGCAGTAAACAAGAGCAGGAGCGAGAACATGGGTTGTATCAGAATGATCAATGGTTGCTTGCCTGATGGAGTGGTAACGGGATACTGCCCTTCAGTTGGATACTCGTGAATATCCTCGGAGGCAGAACCTACCACGAAGAACACAACCGAGCACAATCTGAAGGAAATATGCCCTAGAGGCAATAATAAAGTTATTATTTATTTCCTTATATCATGATAAATGTTTATTATTCATGCTAGAATTGTATTAACCGGAAACATAATACATGTGTGAATACATGGACAAACAGAGTGTCACTAGTATGCCTCTACTTGACTAGCTCGTTAATCAAAGATGGTTATGTTTCCTAACCATGAACAAAGAGTTGTTATTTGATTAACGAGGTCACATCATTAGTTGAATGATCTGATTGACATGACCCATTCCATTAGCTTAGCACCCGATCGTTTAGTATGTTGCTATTGCTTTCTTCATGACTTATACATGTTCCTATAACTATGAGATTATGCAACTCCCGTTTACCGGAGGAACACTTTGGGTACTACCAAACGTCACAACGTAACTGGGTGATTATAAAGGAGTACTACAGGTGTCTCCAATGGTAGATGTTGGGTTGGCGTATTTCGAGATTAGGGTTTGTCACTCCGATTGTCGGAGAGGTATCTCTGGGCCCTCTCGGTAATACACATCACATAAGCCTTGCAAGAGACTTGCCAGTAACGAGATTGAACTAGGTATTGGATACCGACGATCGAATCTCGGGCAAGTAACATACCGATGACAAAGGGAACAACGTATGTTGTTATGCGGTCTGACCGATAAAGATCTTCGTAGAATATGTAGGAGCCAATATGGGCATCCAGGTCCCGCTATTGGTTATTGACCGGAGACGTGTCTCGGTCATGTCTACATTGTTCTCGAACCGTAGGGTCCACACGCTTAACGTTACGATGACAATTATTATGAGTTTATGCATTTTGATGTACCGAAGGTTGTTCGGAGTCCCGGATGAGATCACGGACATGACGAGGAGTCTCGAAATGGTCGAGACGTAAAGATTGATATATTGGAAGCCTATGTTTGGACATCGAAAGTGTTCCGGGTGAAATCGGGATTTTACCGGATTACCGGGAGGGTTACCGGAACCCCCCGGGAGCCAAATGGGCCAACATGGGCCTTAGTGGAAAGGTGAGAGGGCAGCCCACATAGGGCTGCACCTCCCCCCCTCTCCCTAGTCCTATTAGGACTAGGAGAGGGGCCAGCCACCTCTCTCTCTCTCACCTTTAAAGGATTCCTAGTTGGACTAGGATTGGAGGGGGGAGTCCTACTCCCGGTAGGAGTAGGACTCCTCCTGCGCCTCCCTCTCTTTGGCCGGCCAGCCCCCCTCCCTCCAACCTTTATATACGGGGGCAGGGGACACCCCAAGACACACAAGTTGATCCTTGAGATCGTTCCTTAGCCGTGTGCGGTGCCCCCTGCCACCAAATTCCACCTCGATCATATTGTTGCAGTGCTTAGGCGAAGCCCTGCGTCGGTAGTACATCAAGATCGTCACCACGCCGTCGTGCTGACGGAACTCTTCCTCGACGCTTTGCTGGATCGGAGCCCGAGGAACGTCATCGAGCTGAACGTGTGCTAAGAACTCGGAGGTGCCGGAGTAACGGTGCTTGGATCGGTCGGATCGGGAAGAAGACGTATGACTACTTCCTCTACGTTGTGTCAACGCTTCCATTGTGATCTACAAGGGTATGTAGATCAGACTCTCCCCCTCGTTGCTATGCATCACCATGATCTTGTGTGTGCGTAGGAAATTTTTTGAAATTACTGCGTTCCCCAACAGTGGCATCCGAGCCTAGGTTTTATGGTTTGATGTTATTTGCACGAGTAGAACACAAGTGAGTTGTGGGCGATACAAGTCATACTGCCTACCAGCATGTCATACTTTGGTTCGGCGGTATTGTTGGACGAGACGATCCGGACCAACCTTACGCGTACTCTTACGCGAGACCAGTTCCCTCGACGTGCTTTGCACATAGATGGCTTGCGGAAGACTGTCTCTCCAACTTTAGTTGAACCAAGTGTGACTACGCCCGGTCCTTGAGAAGGTTAAAACGGAGTCTATTTGATGAACTATCGTTGTGGTTTTGATGCGTAGGTGAGATGAGTTCTTACTTAAGCCCGTAGCAGCCACGTAAAACTTGCAACAACAAAGTAGAGGACGTCTAACTTGTTTTTGCAGGGCATGTTGTGATGTGATATGGTCAAGGCATGATGCTGATTTTATTGTATGAGATGATCATGTTTTGTAACCGAGTTATCGGCAACTGGCAGGAGCCATATGGTTGTCGCTTTATTGTATGCAATGCAATCGCGATGTAATGCTTTACTTTATTGCTAAGCGGTAGTGATAGTCGTGGAAGCATAAGATTGGCGAGACGACAACGATGCTACGATGGAGATCAAGGTGTCGTGCCGGTGACGATGGTGATCATGACGGTGCTTCGGAGATGGAGATCACAAAGCACAAGATGATGATGGCCATATCATATCACTTATATTGATTGCATGTGATGTTTATCCTTTTATGCATCTTATCTTGCTTTGATTGACGGTAGCATTATAAGATGATCTCTCACTAAATTATCAAGAAGTGTTCTCCCTGAGTATGCACCGTTGCAAAAGTTCTTTGTGCTGAGACACCACATGATGATCGGGTGTGATAGGCTCTACGTTCAAATACAACGGGTGCAAAACAGTTGCACACGCAGAATACTCAGGTTAAACTTGACGAGCCTAGCATATGCAGATATGGCCTCAGAACACGGAGACCGAAAGGTCGAGCGTGAATCATATAGTAGATATGATCAACATAACGATGTTCACCATTGAAAACTACTCCATCTCACGTGATGATCGGTTATGGTTTAGTTGATTTGGATCACGTGATCACTTAGAGGATTAGAGGGATGTCTATCTAAGTGGGAGTTCTTAAGTAATATGATTAAATTGAACTTAAATTTATCATGAACTTAGTCTTGGTAGTATTTTGCAAATCATGTTGTAGATCAATAGCTCACGTTGTTGCTTCCCTGTGTTTATTTTGATATGTTCCTAGAGAAAATTATGTTGAAAGATGTTAGTAGCGATGATGCGGATTGGATCCGTGATCTGAGGTTTATCCTCATTGCTGCACAGAAGAATTATGTCCTTGATGCACCGCTAGGTGACAGACCTATTGCAGGAGCAGATGCAGATGTTATGAACGTTTGGCTAGCTCAATATGATGACTACTTAATAGTTTAGTGCACCATGCTTAACGGCTTAGAATCGGGACTTCAAAGACGTTTTGAACGTCATGGACCATATGAGATGTTCCAGGAGTTGAAGTTAATATTTCAAGCAAATACCCGAGTTGAGAGACATGAAGTCTCCAGCAAGTTCTATAGCTAAAAGATGGAGGAGAATCGCTCAACTAGTGAGCATGTGCTCAGATTGTCTGGGTACTACAATCGCTTGAATCAAGTGGGAGTTAATCTTCCAGATAAGATAGTGGTTGACAGAATTCTCTAGTCATCATCACTAAGTTAGTAGAACTTCGTGATGAACTATACTATGCAAGGGATAACGGAAACAACTCCCAAGCTCTTCGTGATGCTGAAATCAACGAAGGTAGAAATCAAGAAAAACATCAAGTGTTGATGGTTGACAAGACCACTAGTTTCAAGAAAAGGGCAAAGGGAAGAAGGGGAACTTCAAGAAGAACGGCAAGCAAGTTGCTGCTCAAGTGAAGAAGCCCAAGTCTGATCCTAAGCCTGAGACTAAGTGATTCTACTGCAAAGGGACTGGTCACTGGAAGCGGAACTACCCCAAGTGATTGGCGGATAAGTAGGATGGAAAAGTGAACATAAGTATATTTGATATACATGTTATTGATGTGTACTATACTAGTGTTTATAGAAACCCCTCAGTATTTGATGCAAGTTCAGTTGCTAAGAGTAGTAACTCGAAACAGGAGTTGCTGAATAAACAGAGACTAGTTAAGGGTGAAGTGACGATGTGTGTTGGAAGTAGTTCCAAGATTGATATGATCATCATCGCACACTCCCCTATACTTTCGGGATTAGTGTTATTTGGTTTTTGCGTTGAGCATGAATATGATTTGATCATGTTTATTGCAATACGATTATTCATTTAAGTAAGAGAATAAATTGTTGTTCTGTTTACATGAATAAAACCTTATATGGTTACACACCCAATGAAAATAGTTCGTTGGATCTCGATCATAGTGATACACATAATCATAATATTGAAACCAAAAGATGCAAAGTTAATAATGATAGTGCAACTTATTTGTGGCACTACCGTTTAGGTCATATTGGTGTAAAGCGCATGAAGAAACTCCATGCTGATGGGCTTTTGGAATCACTTGATTATGAATCAGTTGATGCTTGCGAACCATGCCTTATGGGCAAGATGACTAAAACGCCGTTCTCCGGAACAATGAAGCAAGCAACAGATTTGTTGGAAATCATACATACTGATGTATGTGGTCCGATGAATATTAAGGCTTGCAGCAAGTATCATTATTTTCTGACCTTCACAGATGATTTGAGCAGATATGGGGATATCTACTTGATGAAACATAAGTCTGAAACATTTGAACAGTTCAAAGAATTTCAGGGTGAAGAAGAAAATCATCATGACAAGAAAATAAAAGTTTCTATGATATGATCGCAGAGGTAAAATATTTGAGTTACGAGTTTGGTCTTCAGTTAAAAACAATGTGAAATAGTTTCACTACTCACGCCGCCTGGAACACCACAAGATAATGGTGTGTCCGAATGTCATAACCGTACTTTATTGGATATAGTACAATCCATGATGTTTCTTACCGATTTACCAATATCATTTTGGGATTATGCATTAAAGACAGCTGCATTCACGTTAAAAAGGGCACCATCTAAGTCCGTTGAGACGACATAATCTGAACTGTGGTTTGGCAAGAAACCAAAGTTGTCGTTTCTTAAAGTTTGGGTTGCAATGCTTATATGAAAAGGTTTCAACTTGATAAGCTCAAACCCAAATCGGAGAAGTGCGTCTTCATAGGATACCCAGAAAGAAAAATGTTGGGTACACCTTCTATCACAGATCCGAAGGCAAGCTATTCGTTGCTGGGAATGGATCCTTTCTAGAGAAGGAGTTTCTCTCGAAAGAAGTGAGTGGGAGGAAAGTAGAACTTGATAAGGTAAGTGTACCTTCTCCCATATTGGAAAGTAGTTCATCACAGAAATCTGTTCCTGTGACTACTACACCAATTAGTGAGGAAGCTAATGATGATGATCATAAAACTTCAGATCAAGTTACTACCGAATCTCGTAGGTAAACCAGAGTGAGATCCGCACCAGTGTGGTCCGGTAATCCTGTTCTGGAGGTCATGTTACTTGACCATGACGAACCTATGAACTATGAGGAAGCGATGGTGAGCCCAGATTCCGCAAAGTGGCTTGAAGCCATGAAATCTGAGATATAATCCATGTATGAGAACAAAGTATGGACTTTGGTTGACTTGCCCGATGATCGGCAAGCCATAGAAAATAAATGGATCTTCAAGAGGAAGATGGACGCTGATAGTAGTGTTACTATCTACAAAGCTAGAATTGTCGAAAAAGGTTTTCGACAAGTTCAAGGTGTTGACTACGATGAGTTTTTCTCACTCGTATCTATGCTTAAGTCTGTCCGAATAATGTTAGCAATTGCCGCATTTTATGAAATCTGGCAAATGGATAAACAAAAACTGCATTCCTTAATGGATTTATTAAAGAAGAGTTGTATGTGATGCAACTAGAAGGTTTTGTCAATCCGAAAGGTGCTAACAAAATGTGCAAGCTCCAGCGATCCATCTGTGGACTGGTGCAAGCATCTCGGACTTGGAATATACGCTTTGATAAGTTGATCAAAGCATATAGTTTTATACAGACTTGCGGTGAAGCCTGTATTTACCAGAAAGTGAGTGGGAGCACTACAGCATTTCTGATAAGTATATGTGAATGACATATTGTTGATCGGAAATAATGTAGAATTATTCTGTAAAGCATAAAGGAGTGTTTTAAAGGAGTTTTTCAAAGAAAGACTTCGGTGAAGCTGCTTACATATTGAGCTTCAAGATCTATAGAGATAGATCAAGACGCTTGATAAGTTTTTCAATAAGTACATACCTTGATAAGATTTTGAAGTAGTTCAAAATGGAGCAGTCAAAGAAAGAGTTCTTGCCTGTATTACAAGGTGTGAAGTTGAGTAAGACTCAAAGCCCGACCACGGCAGAAGATAGAAAGAAAATGAAAGTCATTCCCTATGCCTTGGCCATAGGTTCTATAAAGTATGTCATGCTGTATACCAGATCTATTGTATACCCTGCATTGATTTGGCAAGGGAGTACAATAGTGATCTAGGAGTAGATCACTGGACAGCGGTCAGAATTATCCTTAGTGAAATAAGGATATGTTTCTCGATTATGGACGCGACAAAAAGGTTCGTCGTAAAGGGTTACGTCGATGCAAGTTTTTGACACTGATCCAGATGAATAGTCTCAATCTGGATACATATTGAAAGTGGGAGCAATTAGCTAGAGTAGCTCCGTGTAGAGCATTGTAGACATAGAAATTGCAAAATACTAACGGATCTGAATGTGACAGACCCGTTGACTAAAATTATCTCCCAAGCAAAACATGATCACACCTTAGTACTCTTTGGGTGTTAATCACATAGATATGTGAACTAGATTACTGACTCTAGTAAACCCTTTGAGTGTTGGTCACATGACGATGTGAACCATGGGTGTTAATCACATGGTGATGTGAACTATTGCTGCTAAATCACATGGCGATGTGAACTAGATTATTGACTCTAGTGCAAGTGGGAGACTGAAGGAAATATGCCCTAGAGGCAATAATAAAGTTATTATTTATTTCCTTATATCATGATAAATGTTTATTATTCATGCTAGAATTGTATTAACCGGAAACATAATACATGTGTGAATACATAGACAAACAGAGTGTCACTAGTATGCCTCTACTTGACTAGCTCGTTAATCAAAGATGGTTATGTTTCCTAACCATGAACAAAGAGTTGTTATTTGATTAACGAGGTCACATCATTAGTTGAATGATCTGATTGACATGACCCATTCCATTAGCTTAGCACCCGATCGTTTAGTATGTTGCTATTGCTTTCTTCATGACTTATACATGTTCCTATAACTATGAGTTTATGCAACTCCCGTTTACCGGAGGAACACTTTGGGTACTACCAAACGTCACAACGTAACTGGGTGATTATAAAGGAGTACTACAGGTGTCTCCAATGGTAGATGTTGGGTTGGCGTATTTTGAGATTAGGGTTTGTCACTCCGATTGTCGGAGAGGTATCTCTGGGCCCTCTCGGTAATACACATCACATAAGCCTTGCAAGCACTGCAACTAATATGTTAGTTGTGAGATGATGTATTACGGAACGAGTAAAGAGACTTGCCAGTAACGAGATTGAACTAGGTATTGGATACCGATGATCGAATCTCGGGCAAGTAACATACCGATGACAAAGGGAACAACGTATGTTGTTATGCGGTCTGACCGATAAAGATCTTCGTAGAATATGTAGGAGCCAATATGGGCATCCAGGTCCCGCTATTGGTTATTGACCGGAGACGTGTCTCGGTCATGTCTACATTGTTCTCGAACCGTAGGGTCCGCACGCTTAACGTTACGATGACAGTTATTATGAGTTTATGCATTTTGATGTACCGAAGGTTGTTCGGAGTCCCGGATGAGATCACGGACATGACGAGGAGTCTCGAAATGGTCGAGACGTAAAGATTGATATATTGGAAGCCTATGTTTGGACATCGGAAGTGTTCCGGGTGAAATCGGGATTTTACCGGATTACCGGGAGGGTTACCGGAACCCCCCGGGAGCCAAATGGGCCAACATGGGCATTAGTGGAAAGGTGAGAGGGCAGCCCACATAGGGCTGCGCCTCCCCCCTCTCCCTAGTCCTATTAGGACTAGGAGAGGGGCCGGCCACCTCTCTCTCTCTCTCCTTTAAAGGATTCCTAGTTGGACTAGGATTGGAGGGGGGGAGTCCTACTCCCGTTAGGAGTAGGACTCCTCCTGCGCCTCCCTCTCTTTGGCCGGCCAGCCCCCCTCCCTCCAACCTTTATATACGGGGGCAGGGGACACCCCAAGACACACAAGTTGATCCTTGAGATCGTTCCTTAGCCGTGTGCGGTGCCCCCTGCCACCAAATTCCACCTCGATCATATTGTTGCAGTGCTTAGGCGAAGCCCTGCGTCGGTAGTACATCAAGATCGTCACCACACCGTCGTGCTGACGGAACTCTTCCTCGACGCTTTGCTAGATCGGAGCCCGAGGAACGTCATCGAGCTGAACGTGTGCTAAGAACTCGGAGGTGCCGGAGTAACGGTGCTTGGATCGGTCGGATCGGGAAGAAGACGTACGACTACTTCCTCTATGTTGTGTCAACGCTTCCGTTGTGATCTACAAGGGTACGTAGATCAGACTCTCCCCCTCGTTGCTATGCATCACCATGATCTTGTGTGTGCGTAGGAAATTTTTTGAAATTACTGCGTTCCCCAACACAATCAACACATGACGATATGCCACAATATGATGCATGCTATGACATGGCAATATGAATGTGTTTTGGCCTAATGCAAGCTAAAACAGAAAGGGGTGAACTCATTTGAATCCAAGATTCAAATATTATCTCATTAATTATTGCATTTATAGGGCATTTCCTTATTCTCTTAAAAATCAAGGTAAACTTGTTTTGTCATGCATGAAACCATTACAGATGGATAGATTGAATTTTTCTGATAATTTTTCATATATAATTTATCTCATTTGGAGTTATGGTTGAATTTCTATGAATTTTTGAAGTTTGAACTATTTTCTGGAATTTCCTGAATAAAAATAATTCCAGAAAACAATTACTGCGTCAGCAATGCGTCAGGGTGACATCAGCAAGTCAAAGGCGCCAGCCAGGTCAAACCTGACTGGTGGGGCCCCTGGTCAGTGTCTCTGTGCACTAACCACGCTTAGTTAGCCTAGTTAATAGGCGGGGCCCACTAGTCAGTGACTATACTAATTAAACTAACCTATTTAGTTAGCACTAACAGGGTAATTAGTCGGGCGGGGCCTGCATGTCGGTGAGAGGGGGGGGGGGGGAAGTCAACCCACGTCAGCAGGTCAACCTCGCCGGTCAGTGGGTCAAAGCCTGCTGGGGTTTAGCCGCCGGCGAGGCCAGACGCGGTGGCGCGCTGCGGAAATCGCCCACAGGGTACCATTTGGTGCGCGGAGAGCAGCTACGGGTAGGTGGGGACAAACCGCGGCGTTTGGTGGTGGTGGTTGGGCTCGGGGTGGCCGGAAACGTTGCCGGCGATGAGCCTTGCGGTCGCCGGAGTCGGGTAAAAACGGGCCCAAGGCTACGGGGCACGGCAGGGCGTGTGGTGAGGTGCGTTGTGCCCCTAGGGATGCGGTGGAGTGGTTAGACTAGGTGGTGTGGCAGGTGTTGGGCCGGAGACACGTCGGCGATGAGCTCCACGGTGGCAGGTGCGGGTGAGCTTCGTGTGCTCGTTGTGGTGCACGAGAAGAGGAACGGAGAGGTTGGGGAGGTGCAGCAGCTCGCAGCGATCACGAAGAGGTAGACGGCGCGGTCGGGGACGAGTCGATGCAGCGGCTACGTCGAAGGGGATCTCCGGCGAGGCTCGGTGAAGACGAGGTCGAAGAAGACGTTGCAGAGCGTGTGAGCGCTCGGGGCTTGGCTGCTCGAAGGAGTTGACGACGGCGGAGAGGATGGACACGGTGGTGCATCGCGGGGGCGTCGGTGGACGGGGGTTTCACGGTGGCGCGAGCTCAGCAGCGTCGGCCATGGCGGAGGGGAGCGAAAGAGAGAGGCAGGGGGCGAGTGAACGTGTCCAGGGGGTCGAGGCGGCGACGTGGAGCGTGTCCAGGCCAGCAGGGCGGCGAGGGGAGGAAGCAGGACGGCAGCCAGCTGCGTGGCGCGTGCTGGTGCCGCCGTCGAGCACCTGCCTGCCTGCCTGGCCAAGCCAAGCTGCTCGCTGGCGCGGTGGCTGGGCTGGGCCGGCAGGTGGGTGGCGCCAGGTAACCTTCTTCTCCCTTTTTTGATTTTTGGTTCCTTTTCTATTTTTCCGTAGCTTTAGGGCTTTATTTAAAATACCTAGGCACTTTCTAAAATCCTGAAAATATTTGTGGGCCCTGTTGGGATTATTCCTAACAGCAAACAATTATTTCCAGCATTATTTGAGCACTTAAATTATTTAATAGCATTTAAATGCCCAAATTCAATTATTTATGATTTAAATCAGTGACCTTCTGTTGACCTAGAAAAATGTGCACCTATTTTCCCAGAGGTTCCAACCCAAGGCAAAGAGGGTGAACATTTTAGAAGGGCATTTCAGGTTCATTGAAATTATTTTCAGTAAACCCTAGTTGATTTAAGGGGGGGGGGTGCTGGGGGTTCTGCCTTCCCCATTACAAGTTCCTGGTGAAAGTAAACATGATGCACACTCTAATGCATGGACTAGCTAGGGTGTGACAACTCACCCCCACTCAATAGAATCTCGTCCCGAGATTTAGGATCCTCTGGAAAGAAGGTGGGGTACTCGAGTCGAAGACGATCCTCCCTTTCCCAAGTGGCTTCTTCCTCGGAATGGTGTGACCATTGAACCTTGAGAAACTTGATATTATGACGTCGAGTGGTACGCTCGGCTTGATCAAGGATACGGACGGGATATTCCCGATAAGAGAGGTTATCTTGTAAATCAAGCGTTGCGTGGTCCACTCCATGGATAGGATCCGCGAAGCAATGCCTGAGTTGCGAAACGTGGAAGACATCGTGAACTCTGGAAAGATGCGGGGGTAGTTCCAATTAGTAGGCAACTTCTCCTCGTCTGGCAAGAATGCGAAAGGGTCCAATGTAACGAGGAGCCAATTTGCCTTTGATACCGAAACGATGGGTTCCCTTTAACGGAGTAACCCAGAGGTAAGCCTTCTCATCAACTTCAAAGGTCATAGGCTTATGTTTACGATCATATTGACTCTTTTGGCGAGATTGGGCTGTTTTCAATTTCTCACGAATAACACGAACCTGCTCTTCTGCTTCCTGAATCATATCCGGGCGAAAGAGTTGTCTTTCCCCGGTTTCTGACTAGTTAAGAGGCGTTCGACATTTTCGTCCATCAAGAACTTCGAAGGGAGCTTTGCCCAAACTAGCTTGATAACTATTGTTATAAGCAAACTCCGCGAATGGAAGGCATTTCTCCCAACTCATTCCGAACGAGATAACAGAAGCTCGGACTATATCTTCCAGAATTTGATTGACTCGCTCCACTTGACCACTTGATTGAGGATGGAAGGCGGTACTAAAGGAGAGACAAGTTCCCATAGCATTTTGGAAACTTTCCCAAAATCGAGAGGTGAAGAGACTTCCACGGTCTGAGTTAATTTCCAATGGGACACCATGAAGAGACACTATTCGGGAGATGTATAAGTCAGCTAGCTGGCTAGCGGTGATACTCTCACGAACAGGTAGAAAATGGGCTACTTTGGAAAGTCGGTCGATCACAACGAAGATGGCATTATTCCCTCTCTTGGTCCCGGGAAACCCAGTGATGAAATCCATACTGATTTTATCCCATTTCCATTCAGGAATAGCCAAAGGTTGAAGGGTGCCAGCAGGCCGTTGATGCTCTGCTTTAACACGACGACAAACGTCGCAATTAGCAATGTATTGAGCGATTTCTCTCTTCATCCTAGTCCACCAAAACCTCTGGCGTAGGTCTTGATACATTTTAGTACTACCGGGATGAATGGTGAGAGGGGATTCATGAGCTTCCTTAAGGATCATCTGGCGTAGATGTTGTTTCTTGGGAACCACCAGACGGTTCTCGAAGAAGACAGCACCTTGTTCATCCATGGAAAAACATTTAGCAACTCCGCTAGCAATGTTTTCCTTAATCCGGGATATGCCCTTATCACGCTTTTGGGCAGCTATGATTTGATCCATAAGGGTAGGTTTCGCCACCAGGGTAGATAGGAATACTCGAGGAACAATGTGAAGATTAAGCTTACGAAATTCCTCATGGAGAAGTGGTTGACTTTGTTGTAACATTAGGTTGTTACAATAGGACTTACGGCTTAGCGCATCAGCCATGACACTGGCTTTGCCCGAGGTGTAAGTTATTCCTAAGTCGTAATCCGAGATCAACTCGACCCAACGTCTTTGCCTGAGATTCAAATCTGGTTGGGTGAAGATATATTTCAAGCCTTGGTGATCGGTGAAGATCTCACAGCGATTACCGAGAAGGTAATGTCGCCAGGTTTTAAGTGCATGGACTACAGCTGCAAGCTCTAGATCATGTGTAGGATAATTTTCCTCATGTGGGTGTAATTGCCGTGAGGCGTAGGCAATTACCTGACGATCTTGCATGAGTATGCAACCTAGTCCTTGTCGCGAGGCGTCACAATAGATAATAAAGTGCTTGGAGAAATATGGTGGTACCAGTACGGGAGCAGATGTTAGGCGTCTTTTCAGTTCCTGAAAACTGAACTCGCACTGTGGAGTCCACTCGAACTTTTTATCTTTCTTGAGGAGTTCAGTTAGAGGTTTAGCAACCTTAGAGAAATTTTCGACGAAGCGGCGACAATAGCTCGCTAGGCCAAGGAAACTCCGAACTTGCTTGACCGTTTCAGGTGGAGTCCAATCAAGGACGGCTTGAACTCGCTCGGGATTGACAGCAATACCCTTACCAGAGATTACATGGCCTAGATAGGTCACTTCTGGCAACCAAAATTCACACTTGGAGAATTTGGCATAAAGGCGATGCTCTCGAAGTTTCATCAATACCAGCCTTAGATGTTCGGCATGTTCCTCTTCATTCTTGGAGTAGATGAGTATGTCATCGAGGTATACTACGACGAATTTGTCCAAGTACTCCATGAAAACCGAGTTCATTAACCGGGAGAAGGTGGCCGGGGCATTGGTTAACCCGAAGGACATAACGGTGTACTCGTATTGGCCATAACGAGTAACAAAGGCCGTTTTGGGAATGTCCCCGTTTCTGATCTTGATTTGATGGTAACCCAACCTCAAATCCATCTTGGACAAGACTGAGGATCCAGCGAGCCGATCATACAGGTCGTTGATCCTGGGAAGCGAGTATTTGTTCTTGATGGTGACCAAGTTGACGGGTCGGTAATCCATGACCATTCGATCTGTTCCATCCTTCTTCTTGACGACGAGGACGGGGCAAGCCCAAGGAGAGGAACTAGGACGGATGAACCCCTTGTTCAAGGACTCATCGAGTTGGTTCTTAAGCTCGGCTAATTCTAAGGGTGCCATCTTGTAGGGTCTTCTAGAAATTGGAACGGTTCCTGGAACAAGGTCTATCACAAACTCGACATCCCTGTCAGGCGGAACACCTGGCAGTTCTTCTGGAAACACATTCGGAAAGTCTCGGACTACCGGAACATCCTCAAGGTCTGGAAGAGGGTTGGCATTTAGGGAATAAAGTTGGCGTTTGGCCACTCGAGTTAAGACATTAACCGTCTTGCCCGAGGGGTGAGTAAGTTGAACGGTTCTAGTGGCACAATCGATCTTAGCATAATGAGATGACATCCAGTCCATACCCAAGATGATGTTTATGTCAGAGGACTTGAGAGCTATTAAAGATGCAAGGAAGACAAGTCTATCGACAAGAATTTCGTTCCCATGGCTTACCCTAGAAGTTTGCCATTTGGAACCCGGAGTTTGAATTACCATGGAGGTGGGCATGTCACAGAATGTCGTGTTATGCAACCGAGCATAATTCTCGGATATGAATGAATGAGATGCTCCAGTATCGAAAAGAACAGATGCCGGATGGCAGTTAACAAGGAGCGCACCAAGGACGACATTGGGATCCTCACGAGCCTCCTCGACTGAGACATGGTTAACATGGCCACGGGCAGTGGTGGCCGGCTTGGCGTAGAAAGTCTTTCCCGCGGGCTTGCCACGGCCAACGGACTTTCCAGCTTGATTGGGGTTGTTCTGGGGACACTCTCGACTATAGTGACCCGG
This sequence comes from Triticum monococcum, assembly GCA_034509565.1. Lineage (NCBI taxonomy): Eukaryota > Viridiplantae > Streptophyta > Magnoliopsida > Poales > Poaceae > Triticum > Triticum monococcum. The sequence continues at coordinate 394,084,708 of CM067845.1, read as the reverse complement.
CTCTCCACACTTGAAGCATGTTACCACAGTGGGGCGTGGAGCAGCATTAGCAGTGGGGCCACCATAGGGCTTGGGCGGTGCGAGTTGCTGGTTGGGACGAGGCGCCTCAAAGGATGGCCTTGGAATGAATCTGGGTGGCAGTGCCGTGCTTGGGATCCACACCCGGCGCTTCTGAGCTCCAGAGCCGGATGAAGAGCCAAAATCACGGGAGTGCTTGTGTGAAGCGTCATAATCAGTCTGGCCGGTCTCAGCACTGATAGCTTTATTGACCAACTTCTGAAAAGATGTGCACTCATGCAGACGGAGATCATGGCGAAGCTCAAGGCTAAGTCCCTTGCGGAACCTTGCCTGCTTCTTGGCGTCAGTAGAAACCTCTTCAGGAGCATAGCATGCCAGGTTCCCAAATTCACGACTATATGCATCCACAGTCAGCCTTCCTTGGGTGAAGTTGCAGAACTCCTCCCTCTTGTGATCCATGAGACCTTCCGGAATGTGATGCGCGCGGAAAGCCTCACTGAATTCAGCCCAGGTAGTGATTTGACCGACCGGGCGCATAGCTTCGTAGTTTTCCCACCAATGGATAGCGGGGCCTTCGAGATGATAGGCAGCATAGGTAACCTTGTCGGCTTCGGCTACGTTGGCAGAACATAGCTTGTGGGTGATGCCGCGAAGCCAATCATCCGCGTCGAGGGGCTCGACGGAATGGTTAAACTTTGGTGGGTACAGCTTGATAAAGTCATTGATTGACACCAAGTCATTTCGTGGGTGGCGTGCAGTGTTCTGCTCAATCCGCTCCAGCAGGCGGTTGGTCTCACGCTTGTTCCTTTCCGCCTCCAGCATTACTTCGGCCAGAGAAGGCGGGTGAGGCAGATTTTCACCTCTAGCTGCACTGGCTTCCCCCTACTCCGGGACAGCAGGGTTGCCGCGGGTGTTGACCATCCTAGGAGAAAACAAGACAACGGTTTAGACAAGGATGGCTCAAACTTAGCAAGGAAGTGCAGAATGTAATGGATAACACGGAATGCAGAGATGTTCATCCGTATGTCATGGTAATATAAAACTGCCATATATATACCAACGGTCATACACATCATACATAGTTTAGTACAAGCCCAGGCTACAGTATAACTATGATGAAAGACGTTACATCTCATCGGAGGCATTCCAGGTTCCTATACATTATTTGTATACACCTCCGGAATCGATTACACGCCAAGTCATATTCCACAAGTCACGCAGGACAGTGGAGATACAACTACTACAATACTAGTGGTACTACTACTAACTCAGACAGCTCCGTAGTAGTCCTCATAGAAGTCACCTCCATAGCCTGGAAGTTCAACGTGATCATCCGGAAACAGACGGTCCTGAGGGACCTGTGGACCATAGGGGCTAGGATGAGGTCTTGGACCAACAAACAGTGGCCTGCGGGGACCACGGGGTGGGGTGATGCCTCCCACATCACGCCAATCCACCATGTCTGGCAGAGCTGATCTCACAGGATACAGATCCCTTGTATCCATACATCCAGCTTGCACCGCAGGTGCAAACCGAGTCAATGTGGCCCAATGAACAGCACGAGTATTAAAAAGCTCCAGCCTCAAGGCCCGATTCTCTCGGTCCTTATCTTCGAGCATCTCAGCAGTAGTACGAGTTAATGGGTCCTCCTGAGTGGAGTCAGCATAGATAGCCTGAAGATACCCTTGCGCTCCCGGAAGTGAAGCTGGCATGTAACGGAAGTCAGTGTTCCAAAGCAGGCCAGTCCGGACTCGCAAGATGGTCATCATGGAGTAGGCAGCATCCTGCACAGCCATCTCAACGGTAACCCCGAGTCCATAGGAACAGTGAAGGGGCTCGGTAGATCCAGGATAGGAAGGAAATATCCTGACGGTGCAGAAATACTGGCTTTGATTAAAGTCACGGAACTGCTCTTCGACAATGTATTCGGGATACCAACGGTATCCAGTCTCGATCATGACCCGGACTAACATAGCAGTATGACTGGGCACGTCGAGGCACCTAGTCAGGCGAACCACTTGGTTTTGAGGACGGTTGGCCATCTGAAAGCACAACCACAAGAAAAGACATCAGAATTCCTAGGGAAAATTGGACAGCATAACGGCTGTAAATGCTCAGAAAAAGATTTGAGACATCCACAACAGTTCACAATACCGCTCAACAGCATCATATCAAGGTTCTGATTCAAATAGCAACATACTAAAATAGTAGAAATTGGACTGGGACTCGTAGCAATAATCCTATAAGCTACTACGGATTAGTAACACGTGAACCTGATAGAAGAAGAGAGCCTAGTCCTTAACCCACGTTGAATGAGAAGAGAATGACTCAGATCAGAGGCATAGGGTAAAGGAGTAAAAGAACCTTACGTTCCCTTCCACAATCAATTCCCTTACATATAACTAAAGCATTTCTAGACTCGACATCGACCAGTTTGGCTCAACGAACCTACAGGCAGTCCGACTCTGATGCCAACGCTGTCAGGACCCCGATTCCATGCCACATCGATCTAGCTGGTAACACCTCATATCACTTTGCGGCCTCACGCACGGTATCCCACGGGTGTCGCCTTACCATGGCCCGGGACCGTTTGCGCCTTTTGGCTCACGTATATGACAGTGTGGCTAGCATCCATATGACCGAGAACCCGGGCCGACATGGCTAGTCGTGAACCCAAAGCGGCACAGACCTATGGAGACAGGCATACATGAATCACATCGAACATGTCGGTCATCAACGAGTGATTCCGGGCTGTAGCACTGGGCTAACAGGACTCCGGGGATCCCGGGCTGTAGCAGGCTAGGCAGGACTCCGAAAGTCACCGTGTGACATTTCCCCGAAGGGATAGACATAGGGACGAAGTGAAACACATGCCGGCCAGTCAAGTGTCCTGAACAGTAGTGCTGGGCTAGCAGGACTCCGGTGAACCGGGCTGTAGCGGACTACTATGGCTCGAGGAACACTAGACTACATTTCCCCATAAGAAAGGCTGCGAAGGATAAACAACTAGATTGTCGGATCCCACTCATACCAAGCATTTCAATCATACACACAATATGCCCGATATGAGTACATACAACATGGCATCACAACAAAACTCTACAACTCAAGTACTTTATTTAAAGGCTCCCGAGAGCCATACATAACATGTTCATACAGATAGGGGTCACATGGCCCGACACTCAAGTCATACAAGCATACAAGCACGTGCGGAAGCAACCAGTCTAAGTACAGACTCTAAAAAAGAAAGTAGGCTTCTCAAAGCCTGTCTATCTACATAGGGCCCTCCATGGCCGGGATCACCACCTAGGTGGCTAGTCACTCGTTGACGTCAAAATCGACATAAAACCCATCGGAGGGGGCAGTGTTGTCGTCTGAAAACAATAATAAACAAACATGAGTACAAAGTTACTCAGCAAGTCTTACATCAGAACCTAATATACATGCTCATTCTCAAGAAGGTGGTGGGGTTATGCAGCAAGCCAGCTTTGACCTGTGGCTAAGCTATCCTACGTAACCTCTCTAGTAAAATGGTTTTCGCACACGAGTCCACTACTCACCAACACAATACTCCACCGAGGATCCTCCCTCGTCATCCTGCGAGAGGGCCATCCTCGGTACTCACACTTATCTTGAGTCTTTTATTAGTATCCATTAACTTGTCTATGAACTGTATAGGCAACCAAGTAGTCCTTTACCGCGGACGCGGCTATTCGAATAGTTTTATACCCTGTAGGGGTGTACTTCGTCACACATGTTTCCACCACTTAGCGTCTGCACACGAAATGTGCTCGGCAGACTTCAAGCGAAAACCAACGTGGGTGTAGACCACGACCTGACTAACCTCACAAGTCTCTAGTCCAGGGTCATCGCCTATTCAAGTTCCATCCGCAAGGGAATCCGGCCGGGGTGTCCTCAACGACCCCGAACGATGTGAACAAGGTTCCCGAGACACCAAACGGGTGACTCGGTACACCGTGCCACGGTGTATCTACCGCAACATAGCCCACCCCTAGGGTCAGCGCTACGCACGGCCGCCAACACTTAACCTACAAACACCAGAAACTAGTTGCAACTCCTGGATTGAGGCAAGAGGGGTCAGTAAGTCGAGCGGGGTCATATTTCAGGGCCCAATGTGTGGTAGTAGCTGAATCTTAAATCACGCATACAGAACTCAGTTCTTAGGGACGACCTCAATGAAACAACCCACCATGTACTCCTACATGGCCTCTCATTGATACCTTTACCAAAACATGTTCAACACATCCCACATATTACCGACACAAGCATTTAACTCTAGCCCATCACCCAGATGAACCAGCCCTAACACAACTCTAAGCATAGCAGGCATAGCAAGGTAGGAATCACAAAACATGGCTCAATCAACTCCTACACATGCTAGTGGGTTTCATCTAGTTACTGTGGCAATGACAGGTCATGCAGAGGATAAGGGTTCAACTACCGTAGCACACAGCAGTTTGAATCGTGTTGTCTTAATGCAGTAAACAAGAGCAGGAGCGAGAACATGGGTTGTATTGGAATGATCAATGGTTGCTTGCCTGATGGAGTGGTAACGGGATACTGCCCTTCAGTTGGATACTCGTGAATATCCTCGGAGGTAGAACCTACCACGAAGAACACAACCGAGCACAATCAACACATGACGATATGCAACAATATGATGCATGCTATGACATGGCAATATGAATGTGTTTTGGCCTAATGCAAGCTAAACAGAAAGGGGTGAACTCATTTGAATCCAAGATTCAAATATTAGCTCATTAATTATTGCATTTATAGGGCATTTCCTTATTCTGCTTAAACAGCAAGGTAAACTTGTTTTGTCATGTATTAAACCATTACAGATGGATAGATTGAATGTTTCTGATAATTTTTCATATATAATTTATCTCATTTGGAGTTATGGTTGAATTTCTATGAATTTTTGAAGTTTGAACTATTTTCTGGAATTTCCTGAATAAAAATAATTTCAGAAAACAATTACTGCATCAGCAATGCGTCAGGGTGACGTCAGCAAGTCAAAGGCGCCAGCCAGGTCAAACCTGACTGGTGGGCCCCCCTGGTCAGTGTCTCTGTGCACTAACCATGCTTAGTTAGCCTTGTTAACAGGCGGGGCCCACTAGTCAGTGACTATACTAATTAAACTAACCTATTTAGTTAGCACTAACATGGTAATTAGCCGAGCGGGGCCCGCATGTCGGTGAGAGAGGGGGGGGGGAAGTCAACCCACGTCAGCAGGTCAACCTCGCCGGTCAGTGGGTCAAAGCCTGCCGGCGTTTAGCCGCCGGCGAGGCCAGACGCGGTGGCGCGCTGCGGAAATCGCCCACAGGGTACCATTTGGTGCGTGGAGAGCAGCTACGGGTAGCTGGGGACAAACCGCGGCGTTTGGTGGTGGTGGTTGGGCTCGGGGTGGCCGGAAACGTCGCCGGCGATGAGCCTTGCGGTCGCCGGAGTCGGGTAAAAACGGGCCCGAGGCTACGGGGCACGGCAGGGCGTGTGGTGAGGTGCATTGTGCCCCTAGGGATGCGGTGGAGTGGTTAGACTAGGTGGCGTGGCCGGTGTTGGGCCGGAGACACGTCGGCGACGAGCTCCACGGTGGCGGGTGCGGGTGAGCTTCGTGTGCTCGTTGTGGTGCACGAGAAGAGGAACGGAGAGGTTGGGGAGGTGCAACAGCTCACGGCGATCACGAAGAGGTAGACGGCGCGGTCAGGGACGAGTCGATGCGGCGGCGACGTCGAAGGGGATCTCCAGCGAGGCTCGGTGAAGACGAGGTCGAAGAAGATGTTGCTGAGCGTGTGAGCGCTCGGGGCTTGGCTGCTCGAAGGAGTTGACGACGGCGGAGAGGATGGACACGGTGGTGCATCGCGGGGGCGTCGGTGCACGGGGGTTTCATGGTGGCGCGAGCTCAGCAGCGTCGGCCATGGCAGAGGGGAGCGAAAGAGAGAGGCAGGGGGCGAGTGAACGTGTCCAGGGGGTCGAGGCGGCGACGTGGAGCGTGTCCAGGCCAGCAGGGCGGCGAGGGGAGGAAGCAGGACGGCAGCCAGCTGCGTGGCACGTGCTGGTGCCGCCGTCGAGCACCTGCCTGCCTGCCTGGCCAAGCCAAGCTGCTCGCTGGCGCGGTGGCTGGGCTGGGCCGGCAGGTGGGCCTGGTGGGTGGCGCCAGGTAAGCTTCTTCTCCCTTTTTTTTGATTTTTGTTTCCTTTTCTATTTTTCTGTAGCTTTAGGGCTTTATTTAAAATATCTAGGCACTTTCTAAAATCCTGAAAATATTTGTGGGCCCTATTGGGATTATTCCTAACAGCAAACAATTATTTCCAGCATTATTTGAGCACTTAAATTATTTAATAGCATTTAAATGCCCAAATTCAATTATTTATGATTTAAATCAGTGACCTTCTGTTGACCTATAAAAATGTGCACCTATTTTCCCAGAGGTTCCAACCCAAGGCAAAGAGTGTGAACATTTTAGAAGGGCATTTCAGGTTCATTGAAATTATTTTCAGTAAACCCTAGTTGATTTAAGGGGGGGGGTGCTGGGGGTTCTGCCTTCCCCATTACAAGTTCCTGGTGAAAGTAAACATGATGCACACTTTAATGCATGGACTAGCTAGGGTGTGACACACCTCCTTGGTGCTCTCGGCGTGGCGTGGTCAACTTTGTCAATGACATTCCATCGAAAGAGTACTGTGCGTGGAGAGGCTGACAGCTGGGTCGACGGCCACAAACCAGTTTTTTTGTGATTTGCCAAGTAAGTCGCGTTGTCAGGCCTGTTGGGCTGCAAATCTTTCAAGACGAGGAGAGCTTTCATTCGGCTAGCCAAGAAAATGGCCCATCAGTAATGAGAAATGGGTTGTACATTTTTAAAACACATCAAACCGGCAATTAGTTTCAAATATTTTTTTTCATTTCGAGATTTTAAATTTCATTAATTTTTATGCATGGAGAATTTGTTGGATTTTATATTGATATACATTTATTTTTAAAATCAGTTTGAATGTGAGTCAAAATTTTGGGATTAAAAACAGTTCGGACCGCACTGAAATATGCAAAATTTCGTATAATTTTTTAACCGTGGCCACAATATGGGTTGTAATGCTAACAAAAACAATATGGGCTCCAAAAAACCTTAATAATTAGCAAATGGGCTGTAAATTATTAGAAATAATGACAGATGGGTTGTATGCTGTTTTCCACATATTTGAGGCTTTCCTAAAAAAAGGTTGACGCACAAGCAGTGACTATTGGATGGCCATCCAATGGCCATCATGCTTCTTCAATCTCTGCTCTTCCTGCTCCAGCTGCTCAAACAAGCGCCGGCGGGACTGCCTGCTCCCTCCTCCCCGTGGCCGGCTCTACTGCCGCGCAGGCCTCACCGCCCCACCGTACTCCCATCGCTGGCCTAGCCATCCCTCTACTCACCCACACCTGCTGTTATTCTCCGGCGACGGCAGACGAACCAGTAAACCCTCGTACAGTTGTACTCCCCTCCACGTGGGAAACAACTGCCGAGTCTTCCCTGCCTTCGTGTCATTCCCTTCCTAGGCCTCGCCGTCGTCCATCGCCCAGGTGCTCTCGACGCGGCCTGGTCAGCGACTGACATGCATCTAACGTGGACTATATGTGGAGAGGCCGATAGCTGGGTCCACGGCCGCACGCAAGGAAATGCCTCCTTATTACCCGCAAAATAATGATTCCTCCACCTGACATCAGGGACCTACCGAAAGGGCCTCTGTATTTCGCGAAAAAATGTTATCGTCGCTGACAGCTCGGACCCACCAACTATATCTTCACACGCAAGGAAGTGCCTCCTTATTACACACAAAAAAATGAATACTCCCCCTGTTAGCTAGGACCCAGTATAGTGGCAGGGACGGAGGGCTTTGTCAACTTAGTCAATATGCACGATTCTAGGTCCAGTCACCGTACGATGTCCATCCAACGGCCGTAGTGCTTCTTCAACCTCTGGTCTTCTTGCTCCAGCCGCCCAAACCAGCGCCGGTCGTGCCTCGTGCTCCTTCCTCCCGTGGCCGGCTGAGATGCGGCGGAGGCCTCACCGCCCCTACTACTCCCACCGCTGGCCAGGCCATCCCTCTACTCACCAACACCCCCTGTTATTCTACAACGATGGTAGTCTCACACCGCAGCGAACCAGTGAACCCTCGTACTCCTCTACGCGTGGGCATCCACTGCCCCGTCTTCCCCGACTCTGCGTCGTCCCCTTCCTAGGCGTCGCCGTCGTCCACCGCCCTGGTGCTCTCGGCGCGACGTGGTCAAGGAACAGCTTCCATCGGACGTGAATTGTACGTGGAGAGGCTGATAGCTGTGTCCACGGCCGCAGCAAGGAAGTGCCTCCTTATTACGTGCAAAATAATTATTCCTCCACCTGATAGCGGGGACCCACCGGACGGGCCACCGTATTTCGTGAAAAAAACGTTTGCCCCTGACTGTTGGGACCCTCCAGCTACATCTTCGCATGAAAGGAAGTGCGTCCGGGCAAAATAAAAACGATTCGTCCCCCAGACTACTAGGACCCACCAGCTACATCTTCGCAGGCAAGGAAGTGCCTGACAGTCGAGACCCACCTGGTCGAGGCGTACGTAGCGCTGTCATTCTAGTCGCGAACGTGTACGTACATATATACTAGTGGATGTAGAGGCGCGCACGTGTCGTAGTAGAGGCGCATACGTGTCATAGTAGAGGCGCGCACGTAGCATGTACACGTACGTACAACGACCAGGGTGCAAGAAAGAAAATATGTCCACGTATGTGTGCATACGGTGGGGGTCTCGAATGCCTACTCGCGCATACGTACGGCCAGGGCTCGTGTACATGGCTGGGTTAGAACGGAGAAACAGCGTCGTCGTCGTGTTCATGGGGAGGCAACGGAATGCGTCGCATTCATGGGGAGGCAATGGAATGCGGCGTGTTCATCAGGAGGCAACAGAGCGCGTGGGAGCCAACCGGCTGGGTCAGAACGGAATGCGTGGTCGTGTTCATCGGGAGGGCTTGGACGGAACAGGCGATGGAAACGAGGCCTGAACGGGGTCCTGTTGATCGGGAGGGGTCTGGCGTACCACAAAATGGAGGAAACGGACCTCCCACGGTCGAAACGGGGGTCCTGTTGATCAGGAGGGGTGTGGCGTACCGCAAAATGGACGAAACAGACCTCCTACGGTCGAAACAGGGGTCCTGTTGATCGGGAGGGGTGTGCCGTACCGCAAAACGGACGAAACGGACCTCCTACGGTCGAAACGGGGGTCCTGTTGATCGGGAGGGGTGTGTCGTACAACAAAACGAACGAAACGGACCTCCTACGGTCAAAACGGGGGTCCTGTTCATCGGGAGGGGTGTGGTGTACCGCAGAACAGGACTCCACGGGATACTGTTCATCTCCACCGTCGACCTCCTCCAGCATCCACGGGCTACCGCCGACCTCCTCCAGCCTCCACGGGCTCCTGTTCATCCAGCCTCCACCGCGCGCTACTCCACCGGCTACTATTCAACCACCCCTCCACCATGTACTGTTCATCCAGCCCTCCACACCACGGGGTCCTGTTCAACCACCCCTCCACGGGCACCCCTCCACCGTCTACTATTCATCCAGCCCTCCACCACACCACGGGGTCATGTTCATCCAGAGGCAACGCCACCGCTCACTGTTCATCCAAACCCCCCGCAAAGCTCACTGTTCATCCCAGAGGCAGAATCGATCGGCTTTAGTTAGCAGCAGTAGCAAAGGAATCGCTCGATCGGGTTCAGTTAAGATCCATCGATCGATCGCTCGGGTTCAGTAAAGCGTAGCCTGCAGTGCAATCGCTCGGGTTCAGTTAGAGCCCAACGCCTCGCTCGGGTTCAGTTAGAGCCAACGCCTCACACACACACACGCGTACGTGTATGAGAGAAACGCATATCGCTCGGCCCCTGACCTCCCACCGTAACCGGGAACTCCCCGAAATTTTCCACCCCCTCGCTTCTACCACGGTTTTTTCCGTCATGGACGGCCCAAAGAATGTCATGCAGCTGCGTCTCCGGACCGCCCAGGACGAAAAGCCCATTTTCTATCATGATTTTTTTCATAGAAGTAGGAGCCCACCACATCTATGATGATACCGGGTTTTGTCACAATTATCGTCATAGAAGTGTCATATGTATGAGAAAAAAAATTTCGTTCGGCCCAAAATGTCACAGATGTGTCTTTTTTTGTAGTGCTAATCAGCACTAGGTAGGACTTTTTGGCATGGATTAAGAAATTTTGGGTATGTTTTTGCTATTTTTTGTACAATAGTTTCTTCCTAGGGCTGGTTGAAAGTGGTATTTTTTTGTTAAATACTCTACATATTGTAAGTAGGAGTGAAAGTTAAGCTCTGGAAGCCAATAAGCATGGCTAGTTACACAGTGCCTATGTGTACATGATTGAAAGTAAATATCAACCATGAGTGACTAATATCTTGATGGAAAACTCGAAACTATGGAAATACTAGCATTGTTTTTTGGAAAGGTTGGAAATACTAGCAATGTTCATGTGCGTTGCAATGGATCATAATTAGAATAACACTTATTCACAAACTTGATACAGAACACTCTAATTTTTATATACATATATCACTAGAGATATATTATGTTTCAATCAGAAAATATTCCTTGGGCTGTTTTGGTGAGGTGAGGGAGGGGTGTGGTTGGTTTTAAGATACTAACTATGGGTTTTTTCCGCAAATTGGTAGAGCAGTGGGATGTTTGTGAGAAAAGGCAACAACTTACCTCACAGTCGTTAGATGTAGATCTAATGGTCAGAAATGACGGATGGCACACACACCATCATCACCAACTTAGTCTTCTGTAGGAGTACTAACAAGATGTTCGTGCATTGCATGGAACATCAAGATGCATATTTTTATAAAACACTTGTTGTGATTGACCCATGCAGGAGTAATCCCATGTGTAAAAACTAATGATATCTCGAGAAAGAGGAGATAAGATGAAGAGGAGTGGGGCGTGGTGGTGATTGGTGGTCGGACTGAGCGGAGGCAAGGGGATGGACGACGCCGGCAGTGGCCACCAGGCCAGTTTGTTCCAGAGGCTTCCTTTTTTTAATTGCTCAACAATGAGGTTGTTGGAGATAAGGATGAGCGAGGGAATGCCATGTCTGGAAATGTGGAGAGAGGTGCGGGTATCTTTTAGTTTAATTTCCATCCGTCAGATATAGATTGGATGGTCTATTGCCAGATGGCATGCATACCATCATCGCCAACTCGGTTTTTAAGTGAAGAAATATAAGTATGGAGGTACAAACGTATTATCGATACTTGTTTCCGTAAACTAGGATCTACATTCTATTCAACGGCTCAGCATGTGGGGCCTAAGCACAATGACTTCTCGACTATGTAAAACAAAGGTTTTCTCATCGCTGATAAGGAGGGGGGATGGCGGTGCGCTTTCAGCTTGCTCTAGTCCTAGTAGTCATACTAGGTGGTCTACGCACGTGTAGATTTATTCTTTTTCACGTCTCGTGCTCGCCGTACTTCCACGACTGTTGATGAATAGACGGTAAGTTATTCATGGGGAAACCCTTGTTGAGCGTGTTTGTGAGAGAGAGAGAGAGTTTGTGTGTGTATGCATGTGTGATATGTTCGGAGACATAGGCAATGATAAGAGATTCTTTGTGTCTATGTGTGTGGAGGATAGAGAGACATGTACATGGGGCTTTGTGTTGTGTAACGTGGAGATACATAGACATAATCAGAGAGTGAGTGTGTGAGATACACATGCAGACATGGGGAGAGATGTGCGAGTTAGAGAGATGGAGAATTTTGGTGTGCATATGAGCTAGAGAGGGGGATATATACATATCTAGAGTTATAGAGAATATGCAAGGGTGTGTGTCTTAAAAGAAGGATCCAGATAGCTAGAGGGGTGTTTGTGCGTGTCTGTGTGTGTTTGTGCGTGCGTTTGTGTGTGAGAGGGAGTCTGTGTATGTGGAGTAGAGAGACCACTAATGATGTAAACCTAGTATAAGGGAAGGGGAATGGTGTGACATGTGTGTCAAAGAGAGACAAAGGCATGTGTAGTAGAGGGATAGCATGGGTTTGGGCCGGGAGCGGACTATTTGGAAGAGACATCGAGTGTCTGTGGAGAGGGGTGTGAGAGCGAGAGCGAGAGCGAGAGAGAGAGAGAGAGCTTGCGATGGAGAGAGAGAGAGAGGAAAAGAGGGGGAGAGAGAGAGGGGTCCTTTGTGTCCATAAGTGGCGTATAGATAGGGAGACAATGTTGATGTTATTAGAAATTGTCCTATGTACGGAGACGCAAGGGAAGTGATTCATCGTGTGTGTGATAGGGACTTCGTGAGAGATCTAGAATAGATGGTGTAGAGAACAACGTGCGAGATTGAGAACAATGATACATTAGGGAGCTATTGAAAGAGTCACGGCATATATGTATATAGGGAAGGAGCTGGGGCGGGTCCGCATCTGGGAGAGATAGAAAGAGGAGAGTGGTGCACAAGGAGACAAAGTGTGCTTGTTTGTAGTGGGGTGGTGTGTGAGGTGAGTGTGCAAGAACCACATAACTAGGGAGATAGACGTTTGGGGGCGATGTTTTGTGTGTATGGGAAAATACACTCTTCATAGTGTGTGTGCTTGGGAAAGAGAGATGCCGGAAGACCTGGAGAGTGGGGGAAGAGATGTGTGCATGCCCGAGAGACAAAGTGCTAAGAGACCTATATTGGGGTCTGGGATTTAGAAGAGAGGGGGTGTTAATGTTCTTGTGTGTTCGTGTCTGGGGGAGAGAATGGTGTGGGGGGTGGGTGGGTGCGACGGAGGGTGTGGGGTGGGGGGGGGGTTGGCTTCAGATAATGAGTTAGGTGTCTATATTTGAGGAACTTTAGCATAACTGAGATATATATGGTGAATAGTGTGTGCACTCATGGTTGATCAATTTGTTTCACGGTTTGGACTATGAGATAATGATACTTTTGAACATGCGTGATATACCTTGATGTACCAGAATTACAAACCTAAGATTGGAATTTTGGAATTCGACTCCATCATTAGCTTTTGTAATTCATTTAAACGGAGGTACATTTTTAAGCCGTGATTTCAAATTCATATATCAAATCTAGAGATACACACATACGGGCATGTTCAAACTTTATAATCATCCACTTTATTCATACACATACACATTTTTGCTTTTGTCATCATATTTAGGATAAAGACATTTAGAATTTCATTTGAATTGGACCGTATGATGGTATTTTCTTGTACTAGCTCAATGATCCATATTTGAATTGAATGGACAATCTAAGTTTCAAGTTGGAGACATTGATTTTCAAAACTTGCACTTTTTTGCGTGCAAAACAAATAAATTCTCGGCCATGATATCATAGTCAGTCGTACAAGAGCAGAACACTTATAATTTTAGGCGCCAAAAGCTTTCAACCTTCCCGCTCACATCGAAATATCTCGCGCCCGAAAGTTTAGCCCTGCGATATTCCTGTTTTACTCCTGCCACATGAACGGAAAAGGGCTGCTTTGGTAACTCCATTGATTTCCCCTCATTGCCCCCAACATTCTTCCCCAGAGCCCCTCCCCTTCCCCTCCCCGACCGCCCCAACCACGGCAAGCCGCCGAATCTAGTCCTCTGCTGCAGTGGTGGACATCACACCCCGCCGGATCTACCTTCCGCACCTTTGAACCCCCAACTGCCAACTCACCACTTCACCGGAGCCGCTTCACCGACTCGCTTGTCCACTGCTCCAGATCTCCTTGACCGCCATCATGGTCCACCGCACCGGATCTGCTTAACCGTCACCCTTGTCTACCACAGTGTTGGCCCTTCACTGACTCCCTCATCCGCCCCATAGCTGGCCCTTCATACAAGCCTTCATTCGCCGCAACAGATCCTGTCGGATGTGGGGTTCCGGCAAACCCTTAAGGTTCGAACACTGGGGTGTGCGCGAAGTCTTTCCTTCCACCGATCTATGCCCTAGCTCACTAAGATCTCGCGGAAAAACTTGATGAACTCGCAACACAGAAAGACATGAGATTTATACTGGTTCGGGCCACAGTTGTGGTGTAATACCCTACTCTAGTGTGGTGGTGGTGGATTGCCTCCGGGGCTGATGATGAACAGTACAAGGGGAGACTAGCCTCCTGAGGTTGAGGTGTTCTTGTGAGTAAGCTCTCGATCGGGTTGGATCAAGCTAAGATGAGATGCCTGAGGCTATATTTCTCTCCTCCTTCTCTACTGTGGTGGCTAGCTCTATTTATATAGGCGCTGGTCCTCTTCCCAAATATCAAGCAGGAAGGGAGCCAACAACGGCGGGCAAATTTGAAGGGGGACAACTAGTACAAGCTATCCTGACAAAAGTGGTCTACGCCTGTGAAAGGCTCTGGTGGTGATGCCGTCTTGGGCTCCACGATGACCTCCGTCTTGCCGTCCTCCTAGTCTTGGTCTCGTTGCACCGATATAGCAACCTTTGCCTGATGCATCGGTACTCTTCGCCTGCACTGGCCTCCTTAGCACCAAAGAGGAAACGAGGACGCTGCGCGCGCTAGCGCCCACCTGGTGTCGTGCGTAATGGCTCATGTCACGAGGGCCTCATGAGGTTTGCCCCGCCTTTATATATCCGCTCCTCGTGAGCCTGCCTGGCTAGGCCACTCTAGAGGAGGCCTTGCGTCGTCCGCCTCGCGAGGGACTTGGATGCCTTGTTGATGAATATGGGTCGTACGGCCTGATGGCTTAGCCACGCCGTGGGCTGCAGGCAGGCAAGTCTGGGGACCCCCGTTCCCAGGACGCCGACAGTAGCCCCCGGGCCCAAGGTGCGCTCGGGCTTGGCTTTGCGGCGAAGCCAAGAGCCAAGTATGGAGCACCGCGGGCCCCCAAAAGCCCACTGCCTCGATTGACGCGTGGCGGTTGATTGGACATGGGCGTCTCTGCTTCCCCATGCTGCCTCGGCAACTACTTGACATGTCAAAAGGCTGGCGCAGGCAGCACTTGCCTTTGTTGCTTCTTCATTGCCTCGCTCCAGATCCCCTTTCTCACTCTTCGCCGCACTACCTCCAGATCTGCCCCACCCTTGCTCTGTAGCTGCCGCTCATGGCGCCGCACAAGGTCAAGACTTCCTCGGCACCGGCTTCGTAAGAGCCCGCTCTTGAGGTGCCCACCGTCACGGAGAAGAGCCTCGCCTCTGTGCGCCTGTTGACAGCGGGAGTGAGCAACGAGTGGGGGAAGACGGAGCTCCCGCTTGCGTCCGATGAGCCGGAGCCTGAGGGGAGCACCTTCTTCCCCTTCTTCTCGAGCAGCGTCGTTGTTGGGTTGGTTCCTCCCTTCTCTGATTTCTTTTATGAAGTCCTCGACCACTACGGGCTGCAGGCGTTGCACCTCCATCCCAACTCTGCCCTCCTCCTATCCATCTTTGCCTAGTACTGTGAGGCGTACCTGGCCGTGATGCCGTCCGTAGCGCTCCTGCGCCATTTCTTCTTCCTACGCGTCAGCGGCGAGCACGCCTCCGGATGCGCTAATTTCGTCGCCTACGGAAGGCCAATTCGATCTCGAGCACCGGGAAGAGAGCCAACAGCATTCGCTCCAAGTGGGTCATGATGGACGCCAAGCTCGCCCATCCGTGCCTGGTGTTGCCGATGGAGGCGCCCCGGCAGGGCAAGGGGTGGCCCAAGGTGGAGCTTGTCGACGAGCGGGCATCGTCAGTATTGGGGCAGATGATGAACAACCTGAAGCCGGGCAACACGAGGGCGGCCAAGATAACGGGGGCGATGATCTTGAGGGAGTTCTTGATGCTGCGGGTTGCCCCACTCCAGGCGCGCGCGCCCCCTCTGGGAGCTTGAAGAAGCGGAAAACAAGACCCGCCTGAGGCCAGGGGACCTGCCTGGCGATGAGTTGGACGCCGTCCTACGCCTCATAGTCGGGGAGAACCAGGAGTACCCGCCTAGCGCCTTCGTTCCCTTGTTCCAACGCAGGGACCGGGAGGAATTCGTTGCCTCTAGGCTCACTTTTGATGCATGCGGGCTGGTGCTGCCGGTGCTTCTGGAAGCTCCTATGGTACAGAAACCGATGGACGTGTCTTCTGGCGAGTCTCGCGAGAGGGGGAAGAGGAGGTGGACTCGGAGAAGACCCTAGAAGAGGTGGGGGAGACTTCCCCTCTGAGCAAGGCCAAGATTCTCCGCGCCCTTCCTGATGATGCCGAAGCCGACGCCTACCAAGGGGAGAGGGAGCAACCCCTCATCCCGACGAAGGGTAGGTCGTCGCTGGTTGTTCGTGGTGCCGCCTCCACTCCAACGCCTCCTGGGGCTGGATCCGGTTCTGCCTCCGCACCGCCTGGCGCTGCCAAAGCCAGAACGCCTGCCCTTCAGGTCCCGATGCTGCCAGGCTTCAAGCTTCACAAGCAAAAGGTGGAGTACTTCGCAGTGGACCGGTAGGTGTCTCGAGCTTTGCTTTATCCCTGCCGGTACTTGTTATTTCCTGACGCTCGCCCTTGGTTGATCAGGCCGGCATCTTCGGCGAAGAAGAGGAAGGAGGATACGGCAGCCATGCCTTCCTCCACAGAGAAAGGAGGCAGCAGTGCCCGCATCTCCCTAGCCCAGTCATCCTTGCGGGGCCAAGAGGAACATCGCCGCGTGGAATCAGCCCCCATGGCCCCGCCGGCTCCGGAGGTGCCGGCACTTAGCGCGGCTGACGAGGTCCCAGCTGCTCTGAAACCCGTGGTCTCGCAATCCCTGGTGACGGTGTCACTTCCTCCCACCGCAGCACCTCCACTCCCTGGTTCTTCTGCTCCTGCTGCTGTCTTGGAGCGTGCGCTTACGGAGATGACCCAGCTGCAGGCGGATCTCCTGAGTGCAGACCCGCGCCTGGTGGCCGGGGTCTGGAGTTGGCCTCCGGCAGGCTTCACTCCGACTTGGCGGTTCGCGTGACGCTGGGCCAGGCTGCTGCGACTTTCGAGGAGGAGAAGCAAGGAGCCACCAGCGTTGCAGCCGATCATGAGGTGGCACTGAAAGATGCCAAGGCTGCCCGTGACCGCTGCCAAGTGCTGGAGGGCGAGTTGCAGAGCCTACGCGACAAGCACGCCGAAGAGGTACGCTGTCGCCAAGCGAAGGAGGAGAAGATGAAGGCCCAGGAGGAAGCCGTCAAGAACCGTGATAATGTGCTGGTGGAGCTGGGGAATAAGCAGGCTGCCGAGCGCAACCGGTTGGAAGAGTTGGAGCGGAAGATGGGGAGGAGGGAGGCCAATCTTGATGCCAAGGCGCGAGTCCTGGCCGAAGACCGCGTGGCCTTCGCCGATTTTGAGAAGAGGTCTCGCAAGGCGCTAAAGACACTCTACGAGCACGGCCTGGAGAATCCACTGGACACCAACGAGGACAGCCCAGCCCAACTGCTTCCTCTCATGGTGAAGGCGCTTGAGGAGGTCGTTGATGGCCTCGGTCCCATGGCGGAAGCAGAAGCTCGTGTCCTGTTGTCGGTGTCAAAACCGGCGGATCTCGAGTAGGGGGTCCCGAACTGTGTGTCTAGGCCGGATGGTAACAGGAGGCAGGGGACACAATGTTTTACCTAGGTTCGGGCCCTCTTGATGGAGGTAAAACCCTACGTCCTGCTTGATTAATATTGATGATATGGGTAGTACAAGAGTAGATCTACCACGAGATCAGAGAGGCTAAACCCTAGAAGCTAGCCTATGGTATGATTGTATGTTGTAGTTGTTGTTCGTCCTGTGGACTAAAACCCACTGGTTTATATAGAGATCGGAGAGGGCTAGGGTTACACAGAGTCGGTTACAATGGGAGGAGATCTACATATCCGTATTACCAAGCTTGCCTTCCACGCCAAGGAAAGTCCCATCCGGAGACGAGACGAAGTCTTCAATCTTGTATCTTCATAGTTCGAGAGTCCGACCAAAGGTTATAGTCCGGCTATTCAGACACCCCCTAATCCAGGACTCCCTCAGTAGCCCCTGAACCAGGCTTCAATGACGACGAGTCCGCCGCGCAGATTGTCTTTCGCATTGCAAGGCGGGTTCCTCATCCGAATACTTCATAGAAGATTTTGAACACAAGGATAGTGTCCGGCTCTGCAAAATAAGTTCCACATACTGCCATAGAGAGAATAATATTTACACAAATCTAATCTGCTGATGTATTCCATAGCGTGTCATCACGCCGCAACCAAGCCTTTATTTGAACTGTTTTTACTGTCCCGTCTTAGCGCGTTTTGTGAGGCGGTTTCCTTGGCACGTCTTGTTGAAGCAGAGATCGTGTCCCCTTATCATGGGATTCTCATCAATACGGGTGTGGGTAACCCAACCGTGTCTAGGACTCCTAGATTATAGGCAAGTCTCAAACGGCTACGGAGAGGACACTTGATATTCACCCTCTTTATAAAGGGACAAGGCTTTTACTTTTTTCCCTCCCGTGCTCAATCGAATCCTTCCCCCGCCTCGAGTTCTAACACCCAAAGCCCAGGTCAGGTGCTTCGGACCTTCAATCATGTCCGGATCTAGGCTTCAAGGCCGGTGGATGCCCTCCTCCGTCACGGAAGAGGATATTAAGAAGTTGAGGGAGGCCAGATACCTGACCGCCGAGGTTTCGCATCGGCTGCCTGCCCAAAGGCAGGTCGTCCCCACTCCTGAACCCAACGAGAACATCTTGTTTGTCTCCCACTTCCTCCGAGGTATAGGCCTCACTCTGGATCCATTTGTCAGGGGTTTGATGTTCTATACGGGCTAGATTTCCACGATCTAGCTCTGGACTCCTTTCTCCACATCTCGACATTTATTGTCGTGTGTGAGGCCTTCCTCCGCATTACCCCTCACTTTGGCCTATGGCTCAAGACCTTTGAAGTGAAGCCAAAGATGATCGAGGGGCAACATGCCGCGTGCGGAGGCGCGTCAATAAGCAAGATGGCAGGAGCTCTGTGGCCGAAAGGTTCCTTTCTAGAGGCGTCCGGATTATGGCAACGGGAGTAGTTTTACATCACGGCTCCCATAAGTGCCAAGTGGGCGGCTGCCCCCGCTTTCCGCTCGGGCCCCCACCACAACTGATGTCATGGATTAGCAGAGGATCAAGCTGGGGTCCAGCCAAGGACGTGCCTATACTGCAAAGCTGCATTCAAGATCTCTTTGAGGGAGATTTTAATTTGGTTGTGGTAGTGCAAGTTATGCTGGTTCGTCGAGTCCAGCTCTGCAAACGCCGGCTCCTCCGCATGTGGGAGTTCAACCCAGAAGGGTCGCGCACTATTCAGAATTTCCTTGGCCTGACGCACGAGGAGATGTACAAATCATTCTTCGGACCCCAAATAGAGTGTCTGGATACTACCAAGGACGTGGGCCTGAGCAGCAACTGTACAACCGACCAAATAAGTACTCCTTTAGCCGAACACACCGTGTCTTATTTACCACGACGTCATTCTGAGAAATCACTCTTTGACCAAGGCTAGATAACAAAGGCGAAGATGATTCGGTGTTCGGCCCCCATTCCTGAGGGGTTGGAAAATCCGGTATTGGAAAAGATGCTCGAGCTAGCACCTTGCCCGGAGCCCTCAAAAGAAGACAAAGGGGGGAATAATGAGGGCGAAAGCAGGCCTCCATTGCTACCTATTCCGACCGAGGGAACGAGCGCCTCCGTGAGGGAGGATAACTGAGGGGAGGAATCGGACATTCTCTCACCCCAGGGAAGGAAGAGGACTACCTCTGAAGGTCCAGAAACCAAGGTTTCGAAGCGGGAGAAGAAATCTCCACCAGAGGGTCCTGCCTTGGAGGGTGCTCTTGCCGCACAAAGTTCGCGCGGGGATCAGCCCTCCAACAAGCTGTAAGTAATCAAAAAGTAATTTAATAGTGGAGATATACTACCTTACCTCTGAGGAGAATAACCGAAGTATTTATTGCAGTTTGGATCTTAGCCCTTCTCAGCAGAGCTCGTCTTCGGGAGATCTTCTTCCGGAGATGATGGAGAGCGAAACGCCCCCCGGATTCCTCCACTCAAGAAGCGGGCAACCTTGAAGTGTCGTCATGGAGGGCCTCTCCGGATCCGGCGAGGCCAGCAGATAATCCTATAGTCACCCGAAGTTCCCAGCGTCCGGCTCTCGAAGAGAGCAAACAGAAGAGTCTGGCACCGTCTGGTATGCGGTCGGATGTACTGAGAGAGCTGTTGGAGCGAGCGGCCATCTCAGAAGAACACCGTACATTGATGGGTACGGTGATGGAAAGGATCTCATCCGTCGAAAGCGGGTTGCATGATGCCTTTATGAGTCTACTAACGGGCTGTGAGGTACGTAAAATGATATACATTTGTGATGGTACCGCACATTTTTAGGTGTGCCCTGTGTAGATAGTAGCCCCTGAGACTCTGGTTGTTGCCGAAAATGACGGCAAACAGAGGATCGTAGTCCAAGGTAATAACCATACCGCTTTGATGTGCAGGTAGCGGGAGCTCCGGTGGCTAGCCGGACTCATGAATTTGCCGGACTGAAGCGGCAACTGGATGCGGCAGATGCCAACATCGAGCTTGTTAACAAGAGGCTTGACGAGTCACATGGTAAGTCTTATTTTTTGGTGAATGCCACATAGTAAGAGCAGCATGATGCCAGTATCTTTAATATGTTGTGACTGCAGATGGAGCTGCCACCGTGGAAACCTTGCGGGCGGACATTGCCCGTGCAAAGGAACAAGCAAGGATTAGTAATGCGACTGCTTTGAAGGCGGCCGAAGAGTTGAAAGCCGAGAAGGCCGCACATTGCGAGAGCAAAGAGAAGATGGCCAAGATGGCCGTAGAATTAAAAGACACTGCCGACCATTGCCGGTTCCTTGAAAAAGAAAACCGAGCGAAGGCAATGGACCTTGAAAAGGCCATGATGGCGGACAAAGACACCCGCTCTGCTATGAGAGCGAAGAAGGAGGAGCTGCGGGAAGCCAGGGATATTGCGGCTGGGAAGCCCTTCATGCTACGGAGGAAGTTTAGAGATCCACAGTATGCCCCTCTGGATCGGCTGTGGAGTTCGGCAGATGCATATATGGACTTGGCGGCGAGCGCTGCCGATGCGGCCAAATACTTCTAAGGTCAAACAGATCGTGAGGTGGACAAGCTGTTCTGGTCGCAATTCAACGTTCCAGAGCGTCCACTTCCATTGACTGATCAGCTAGCCGAATGGGCCGAACTAAATAGGTTGTCCGGACTCGCCATGAGGTCTATCGTGGATCAGCTATGGCCGTAAAAGCCAAAGCCGAACAACTATTTCAGCTTAGTGCAGCAGTTCCTTGGTGTGGTGACGCGCATTAATGCGATGAAGAGGTCGGCGTGCATAGAAGGCTCACAGATGGCCCTTGCCCGTGTTAAAGCATACTGGGCGGAGATGGACGCTACCACTGTTGCTGCGCAGGGTTCGGCCATAGGCCGAGTGGCTGCCGAGTACTATTTCGAAGAGGTTCTCGAGGGTGCTCGTTTGATAGAGGCCCAATGCTCGAAGAATATTATGTTTGAGTGACATGTATTCCCATTGTAAACACAATGTTTTTATGAAATTTATTAAGGCTGTGTTTATACTTTTGCCTGGAAGTAATATGATGCCTCTTGTGCGGCCGTTTATGTATACATGTGTATAACCTGAAAGATTGCAGTCGTCGGCTTCAGCCCCCACGCATATAATGTGGAGGTGTTCACAAAAGACGCGTGTTCACACTTAACCCAACGTCTTGGTCCTATTAAGGAGGTGATAGCGCAGCGAACGAGGCAACCGAACTATAATGCTTTAACACTTTCACTTAGCCATAGGAGTTTGATAGTGGGGCTACTAGATAGCCCCTGGTGGCTCCGCACTCTCCCGATCCCGAGGTGCATACATGCCTGGTCGGAAAACGGCCCTTCGTTAAGGCGGAGGAATTCTAACATTCCGATAGGTCATCGGGTGGTTGACCAGTCTCACGCTATATCATGACAGTCAGTTTTCGGCTTTCTCTACTGAGGTGCTCGTCCGGATGAACCAGGGCACAATCGCAGTAGTTCTCCTGGTGCTGCCTTAGCCGATAAAGCGGAACGTAAGGCACCAAAACACAGAAGCCGGGCAAACCCAACATTTGACCAAAGACAATGATTCGGAGCTGATGCATATAAGGCGAAACTCGCGACCCCGAACACTCCCTAAGGTATTTGGTCTTTATGGTATAAACCGGGCCTAAATAGTGCCCTTTGTAAGAAGCCCCTTGTGTCCAGGTACGTGCATTATTCTGACGTGGCCACATGCCATGACGTCAGCATCCTTCTCAATTGTGCTGAGAATTCGAGGGATGTGTATCCACTAGAGACAGTAAAAAAAGGTTTACGCAGGGTCTTAATCTAAAAAGAATCCTTGGAGCGGGTCCCTGCTGCACGTCTGCGCCTGTGTCTCCGTTGTGCCGTATCCTGGACGGGTGTAGCACGATGGTCATCTGAAGAGAGGAACTTAGGTGCAAAGTTGTCGTGCAAAAAGGTGTTTTTTTAAAAGAAACCATGTATAAAAATGAGTAAAAAATTGCCACTTGTCTGCGCACATTGAGCCCCTTGTATTTGCAATAGGGGTGTGGCCCTCAATCCGGTATGAATTACATATAGCCGCGCCGGACTCGTCTAACCGTGTCCATGGTCTTGACGACCTATCGAATGCTTTAGTTGGTGAGGCCGTTTTTAGTGTGCGGCTGCTAAGGCAATCACATTCTTTTCGGCGCGCAAAGATCGCTCAATATTTCCGTTCACTGTAATGATGCCACGTGGACCGGGCATCTTGAGCGTGAGGGAAGCGTAATGCGGTATTGCGTTAAAGCGAGCAGAAGCTTCGCGTCCAAGTAGTGCTTGATAACCACTTTGGAACGGAGCAATGTGGAAGGTTAAATGTTCGCTACGGAAGTTATCGGGGAAGCCAAATATAGCTTTTAGTAGCAGGGAGCCCGTGCAGTGAGCCCCTGGGCCTGGCGTTACTGCTTTAAAGGTAGTGTTGCTATGGCTCATTTTCGTTGGGTCTATCCCCATTTTGCGGATTGTATCCTGGTATATCATGTTTAAACAGCTGCCACCGTCCATCAGGACTCGTGTAAAGTGGTATCCGTTAATTATTGGGTTTAATACCAGGGCAGCCCATCCTGCACGCCGGATACTTGCTGAGTAATCACGATGGTCGAAAGTGATCGTTTGAGACGACCAGTGGTAGGACTTCGCTGTGATAGGCCCTTGGGCATGTCTCTCTGGGAGTGCCGCTTTGCTTCCCTTGATCACGTGTAACACGTTGACTGTTTTGACTTCTGGTGGAAACTTCTTTTGTTCCCTAGTGTCTTGCTTGAGAGGCTCATCCTCGTCTTCGCTTGGTGTATCCTCCCCCTTGTGTATGGCGTTGAGCTTGCCGGACTGCTTGAAGACCCAACATTCTCTATGGGTATGATTAGCGGGTTTACCAGGGGTGCTATGGATCTGACATACTTGGTCCAGAATTTTGTTTAGGCTGGAAAATTCATCTCTGGCGCCTTTAGAGGGTGGCTTTTGCTGACTTGGCCGAGAGCTTTTGAATCCGGCGTTTACTGCCGTGCTCTTCGTGCTGTCTTCTTTATTTCGGCGTTTGTTATTGTTGTTGCGCCGTGATTTCCTGTTTCCATCTCTAGCTTCGGATGTACTGGGGTCGCTGGTGCTGCATCTGGCTAGCCAGCTATCCTCACCTGCGCAAAAGCGGGTCATGAGGCTTGTTAATGCTTCCATTGTTCTTGGCTTTTCTTGGCCGAGGTGTCTGGCAAGCCATTCATCACGGACGCTATGCTTAAAAGCTGCCAAGGCTTCGGCGTCCGGACAATCGACTATTTGGTTCTTTTTAGTAAGAAACATGTTCTAAAGCTTTCAGGCTGACTCTCTGGGCTGTTGAGTTATATGACTCAAATCGTCCGCGTCCGGAGGTCGGACATAAGTCCCATGAAAATTTGCCCGAAAAGCGTCTTCGAGCTCTTCCCAGCTCCCAATAGATTTTTCGGGGAGGCTTTTAAGCCAGTGCCAAGATGGCCCTTTGAGTTTGAGGGGTAAGTATTTAATGGCGTGGAGATCGTCTCCTCGAGCTATATGGATCTGGAGGATATAGTCCTCAATCCAGACCCCAGGGTCTGTTGTTCCGTCGTATGCCTCTATGTTTATGGGTTTGAATCCCTCTGGAAATTCATGGTCCAGCACCTCATCGGTGAAACATAGGGGGTGTGCGGAGCCCCTGTATCTGGGCGTGCCATGGTGTTCGGATGTTTGGTGTGTTGCATCGTGTGCTGGAGTGCGCTTGCGCGGTCCATAGATGGATCTAGTTGCTCCGTCCTTTTGATGCAAGCACTTGCGTGGATCGCGTATTGGCTTTTGTGTGGCGTTGCTTGCCGCTCCATGTTGGCCGTGAGGTCGTCTATCCGGCCGGGTGTCCGTCTTAATTTTTGGTTGCGGGGGATCTAAGGCCTCCTCATCGAATTCAGGTAGCAACTTCCGCTTCGGGTAGCTCTTGGTGAGGCGATTACCGCCATACTTCGCTGTTGTGTTGAGTACTTTACTCCATCTGATTTGGAGTGTGTCTTGTGCCGCCTTGAGCCTTTGCTTCTGCCTTTTTAGACTCCTCGCGGTGGCAACTAGCCTTTGATGGGCATTTTGTTGCTCCGGGCGTCTGTTCGGTGTTATGTCCTCTGGACTATTGTCCTTGACAGAGTTGGTTTGTTTGGTTTGATTCTCCGTGTTGCCATGGTCCAGCAGTGGTTCGCCCTACTCTAACGCTGGGTCTATATGATCATTATTCCTGTCAAGGCGGGATTTGGGGCAGCGCTTACGCCGCCGCTTTGACTGCTTCTCGAGGGGATAGCCCTTTGTTGCGTCCTTCCGTTCCTCGTCGTCGTTTTCCTTTGGTGTGTCCACCATGTATACGTCATGTGATGAGGTGGACGTCCAGTGCCCTATGGGCAGTGATTCCTCTTTGTCTCTTGCATCGTCGTCCATACCGTCGATGTTTTCGGAGTCGAAGTCGAGCATGTCGGTTAAGTCATCGACAGTGGCTACTAAGTGGGTGTTGGGTGGGTCGTGAATTTCTTCGTCGTCCGTATCCCAGTCCTGCCGGACATAGTTCGGTCAGGATCCTCCTGATAAGGAGAGAGACCTTAACGAGTTCAGTATGTCGCCAAAGGGCGAGTGCTGAAAAATATCCATGGAGGCAAATTCCATGATCGGCGCCCAATCAGATTCGATAGGAACGGGCGCAGGCGGAGTCCGTGGCCGGAGAAGGATCCGGCAGTTTAACAACACGGCTCTCGTGCAAGGTAAGGTCGATGTTCGGCTCGATCACCGCTGCGGGTAAGGCCTCCGTGGCGGGGTCCATCCACCCGTCCACGGAAGGCGCAACTGGTTCCGAATTGAGGGTCGGAGTGGCTGCCGATGCGATCTCCTTAACACTGTCTGATGGGAGACCTAAGTCATACTCATCATGACCGCGTAGCGCACAAGGCAGAGGCTCGAATCCGTCGAAGATCAAATCTCCACGGATATCGGCCGTGTAGTTTAAGCTTCCAAACCTGACCTGATGGCCAGGGGCGTAACTTTCAATCTGCTCCACATGGCCAAGCGAATTGGCCCGCAGTGCAAAGCCGCCGAATACGAAGATCTGTCCGGGGAGAAAAGTCTCACCCTAGACTGCATTGCCATCGATGATAGTAGGAGCCATCAAGCCTAACGGCGACGACATAGAGGAACTCTCAACGAAAGCACCAATGCCGGTGTCAAAACCGGAGGATCTCGGGTAGGGGGTCCCGAACTGTGCGTCTAGGACGGATGGTAATAGGAGGCAGGGAACACAATGTTTTACCCAGGTTCGGGCCCTCTTGATGGAGGTAAAACCCTACGTCCTGCTTGATTAATATTGATGATATGGGTAGTACAAGAGTAGATCTACCACGAGATCAGAGAGGCTAAACCCTAGAAGCTAGCCTATGGTATGATTGTATGTTGTAGTTGTTGTTCGTCCTATGGACTAAAACCCTCTAGTTTATATAGACACCAAGAGGGCTAGGGTTACACAGAGTCGGTTACAATGGGAGGAGATCTACATATCCGTATTGCCAAGCTTGCCTTCCACGCCAAGGAAAGTCCCATCAGGACACGAGAAGAAGTCTTGAATCTTGTATCTTCATAGTCCGAGAGTCCGGCCAAAGGTTTTAGTCCGGCTATCTGGACACCCCCTAATCCAGTACTCCCTCACCTGTCTTCAGCCGCACTGACTCGTGTCTTCAGCCATATGCACCTCCGTGACCCCAGCGCTCGCCTTGACGAGCTGCTGGAGCCTGTGGCTGAAGATCACTGCGAAGCCGCCGCCGCGGCTATACAAGGTCAAGTGGAGGCCTTGTTGGGCAGGTTCCGCGTCTTTGTCTCCGATCCTTTGTCTGGCGACGCCGCGGATCCTGCGGCTGGTGGTGACGGTGAGGACATCGTTGCCCATGAGGGAGCACCTTCTGCAGGCGATGGCGATACCCAGGGGTGACGTGCGACTATTCTTCCTGTTTCATTCTTGCGACATGTATCAGGCCTCGTGGAGGCGTTTAGACTTTTCATTTGGTATTGTGAGAACAATATGCTTGTAATATTTGCTTCGAGATTTTGCGATTTCCTTCCTATTTGCTTTGCATTCTGCGTCGGCAGAGCCCGGCCCCGTGCATACCTCAACCGCCGTTGGGCCGAGCGGAGACCAGGACGGACCAAGGAGTGAGGGGCTACATGACCAGTTAGGCTCCTGAGTCGCGATGCTCAGGAGCCCCCCTTGACGCGCAAACAGCATATAGGGAGAGTTCGTGAGGATAGATCAATGTTCTACATCGGCAGAGCCTGGCCACGTGCATACCTCTACCACCATTGGGCCGACCGGAGACCAGGACGAACCAAGGAGTGAGGGGCTATGTGACTAGTTAGGCTCCTGAGTCGCGATGCTCAGGAGTCCCCCTTGATGTGCAAACAATTTCCAAAACTTCCCTCGCCGAGGTCTCGGGAGGGGCGCGCGACGCCCAGGTCCGGGGGACCTGGTTGGGTGGTGTGTGCTTGGGCGTGACCCGAGCGCAGCCCCCGTGCCCAGCCCCCTCGTGCGGCTCTCCCGAGGGGAGGCGTTGTGGTGAGGCTGAGCGCTGAGCTCTGGGCTCCCTGAGGTTGGTACGACCGTGGGGCCGCCCTCAGTTGTTTATCACCAGCGCGTATCATAGTGCTTCCGCTTGTGCACGGGCATAGCCGCTCCTCGGCAGTGTCGACAGCCAGCGCAGAGCATGGTACTTCCACTTGGGCGTGGGATGGGCCCCCCCTCCAGAAGGAGCCCCCGGGGCATGTACAGCCCCACCCTGACATGTGGCTTGCACGGCAGGGCTGCGAGGTGTATCTGGGCACTCGTTGTCGGCGTTCTGGGAACGGGGGTCCCCAGACTTGCCTGCGTGCGGCCTGCGGCATGGCTCAAGTGGGGGCCCAGCGCGGCCCATCTTCATCAACACGGGGCTCAAGACCCTCACGAGGGGCCAAGCCTCACGAGGCGGACGACACGGCGCATCCTCAGGCACAGCCTCGTCAGGCTGTCTCGCGAGGAGGCGGAGAGTTCAAGGTGGGGTACCTCGCGAGGTGCCTATGACGCAAGCCATGACGACACGGGACACCAGGCGGGTGCCAGCGCGCGCAGCGTCCCCCTTTCCTCTTTGGTGCAAAGGGAGCAAGCGTATCAGTGGAGTACCGAGGCATCAGGCAAAGGTTGCCACTTCGGTGCAACGAGACCAAGGCCAGGAGGACTATGAGACGGAGGTCACCATGGAGCCCAGCGCGGCGTCATCACTAGAGCCTTTGGCAGGCGAAGACTGCTTTTGTCAGGATAGATGTACTCGCTGTCCCCCTTCAAATTAGCCCGCCATTGTTGGATCCCTTCCCGCGCAATATTTGGGGAGAGGACCAGGGCCTCTATAAATAGGACCAGCCACCCACGTAGCAAGGGGTTTGATTCCTGGTCGTTCGGTCCAGACAACGGGAGAGAGAAAAGGCATAGAGAGAGAGAGAGAGAGAGGGTGACCGAACTCTTCACAACAGTTCATCACCTCAGCCAAGAACAGACCCTCGCGAGGCTGTTCTTCCTTGTATTGTTCATCCTCACCAGCCCCAGGAGGCAATCCATCTACCACACACTAGAGTAGGGTATTACACCACATCGGTGGCCTGAACCAGTATAAAACTTGTGTCTTTCATGCAGCTCTTTTAGTAGTTTAGATCCCATTGAGACGGAGAGGTTGAAGGTGAGATTTCCGCGTGCACCCCAGTGTTCGAACCTTAAGGGTTTGCCGGAACCCAAAATCCGACATTTGGTGAGCCAGGTAGGGGTGCGCCGGAATTCGTCTTCCACCGCTCCTCTCTCCTCCGACCGTCGCGTCCATGTCTGACGCTCGTCGAGCCCGCGCCGAGCGCCGGGCCGCCATCGCTTCTCGCGTTGCCCAGACGGCCCCTGCCGGTGGGTGTCCTCGTCGTTCCCCGTCGCCCATTGTCAACGCCGCCACCGGCCCGGCGGGGGGCGAGCAGCAGGCATCGTCTCAGCACCCGTCCATGCGGCAAGACGGCCGCACCGCCACTCCATCACTCGCACCAGGTGGCTCTTCGTCTCGCGTGCTCCGCGCACCCTTGGAGGCTCGAGCTGCGCTCCTCGCGGCAAACGAGCTCCTGCGCTACCATCCCGTCGACGATGTCTACGAAGAATGGCTTGACCGCGTCGCCGAGCTTGTCCGCGCCGCAGGGGGCTCTTCCGCGCCGTCCGTCCCTCTGCGCCGCACTCAACCCCGCGCGGGCAACGAAGCTCCGGAGGCGCACCAGCCGCCTCCCCTTCAAGAAGATGCCGTGGCTCCAAGGCGACTGGCCCCTGGGCGGAACCCGCTCCGTCAGGCGCCAGCGCAGCAAGAGCGAAGCTGCCAAGAAATCCCTTGCCCGCAGGGGGCTGCCCGGGTGCTCCTTGCTCCGGCACGCCGCGACCCTGCTCCAGCACGCCGCGACCCTGCTCCAGCTCCGGCACGTCAAGACCCCGCCCAGCTCCTAGCTGCAGCGCGTGGGGACCCTCAAGACCAAGCTCTCCACCAACCGAGGCCTTTCGTGGCACCGCGGGCTGCCACGCCTACACCACTGAGCTGCGCAGCGTCGTGTGGCCCGGCAAGTTCAAGCCCGACCTGCCTCCTCGCTACGACGGCACAACTGACCCCACGGAATTCCTCCAGCTCTATGAGCTGGGCATCGAGGCAGCCGGCAGGGATGAAAAGGTCATGGCGAACTGGTTCCCCATGGCGCTGAAGGAAGGGGCACGAACCTGGCTCCTGAATCTGGCTCCAGGCACGATCTCCTCCTAGGACCAGATGCGCGCCTGCTTCATCGCCAACTTCCAAGGTACTCGCGACCGGCCGCCTGCCGTGAGCAACATGCGCCGCATCAAGCAACAACCCAGAGAGACCCTGCAAAAGTACATCCAGCGCTTCAACAGCGCACGCCTCAAGATTCCCAGGGTGTCGGAGGAGGCCATCATCTCCGCCTTCTCTGATGGCGTGCGCGACGTCAAGATGAAGGAGGAACTAGCGACGCACGAAGACCTCTGCACCTCCCTGGAGCTGTTCAACTTGGCGAACAAGTGCGCCAGGGTTGAGGAGGGACGTCTCTCCCTCCTCGAGCTGCCTGCCGCGGACCTAGAAGAGAAGAAGCCCAAGGCCAAGGACGTGAAGCGCAAGGGGGCTGCCGTGCTCGCAGCCGAACCGGACACCCAGCGGGGCAAGGATCTGCTCGAACCCTCCAGAGGCAGCCGGTACTGTGTGTACCATGACCTCCACACCCACAACACCAATGAATGTCAAGAGCTCCGCGCCGTGCGAGAAGGAAGGATCGGCCGTCGCCCTGACCGTGCTGACCGGGGCTATGGCCGAGGAGGAGGAAGAAACCCAGGGCGCTAGGAAGACCGCGGCCCGCGCCAGGGGTGGCGCGACCAGCCTCGTGAGGACCGCTGGCGGGACCTGCCTCATGAGGGGGACTGGAGAGACCAGCCTCATGAGGACCGCCCTCATGCCAACGCAGGCCTACCTCCGTTGCCGCCTCCGCCAAGAAGGAACGAAGACCGCCATCAAGACAAGGGGGCTGGGGGCTTCCAGGAGCCGCGCTCGATCGCCTGCATCCTAGGCGGAGCTCAAGCCCCAGCCTCCCAACGTATCTTCAAGCAGTTTGCCCACGAAGTGAATGCAGTTCTCCCCAAGCTCGAAGCAATGCGCCCCCTCAGCTGGTCGGCGTGCCCCATCACGTTTAGCTCGGCAGACCAGCTCAAGTGCGCGGCCATTGCAGGAGTCCTCCCGATGCTCTACTCCCTGGTCATCAGCAACGTGCAGGTCGCCAAGACCCTCATCGATGGTGGGGCAGGGCTCAACGTCCTGTCCGTGGAAACATTCAACAACCTCCAAGTGCCCTATGACCAGCTTCAGCCAACCAGGCCTTTCTCCGGGATCACCGATGGTTCCACAATCCCGATCGGGCAGGTCCTCCTCCCTGTCACCTTCGGAGCCCACAGCAACTACCGCACCGAGCTCATCGACTTCGACGTCGCCCACATCCGCCTGCCGTACAACGCCATCCTCGGGTACCCGGCGCTGGCCAAGTTCATGGCCGTGACCCACCACGGCTACAACGTCCTCAAGATGCCAGGAAGTGGCAGCGTCATCACGGTGCCCTGTGAAGAGAGAGACGAGTGTGTTCCCTGGAGCGAGCCTTCCAGGCTGCGTCGTTGGAATACCCAGATCGCGGAAGCAGGAGGCTTCTTGAGACCACCCCCAAGAAGAAGAAGACGTCGTCAGGCTCAGCCCCTCAGGAGGCAGGCCCCTCAGGGCCCATGCCCCCTCAGGAGGGCCCTCCATCCATCGCATAGGAAAGCACGCCTGGCACCCTCCTCAGGCAGGGCTCGGGGGCTCTCACCTGGAGGGCCACCGACCTAGCCAGGGTCACGAGGGAGGCGCTTGGGCACCATATGGAGGCGTGCTTCGCAGCACGTTTCCCTCAAGAGGGAGCCAGACAAGGAAGATCAGACTAGCAAGAGTTTGTTGACGAGGCCATTCGAGAGCTACAGGAGACAAGGATCATGAGAGGTTGCCGCCGCTTGCCAGCCGTGGCCCCACATCCAGGCGAGGATGGTGGGCTGCGCGTCTGCGTCGACGTACCAGGGCTCAATCAAATCGCCGCAACAGAGCGCCTCTGGCCCTCGCAAGTGGGGCACTGCGGAGGTCCACCCCACGGCTATGTTCGCATGCCTTACGGCCTGCCGAGCATGGCTGCAGCGTACCAGTGCCTCATGAGGGGCATCATGGAGGCTCAGGAAGACAGGCGTTACGCGGCTCTGGCGGGGGTGGAGACAGCTCGCGAGGAGTCACCAGTGCCTCCGGAGCCTCCCGAGGCCCCGGGGCCTGGGGGCTCGTGAGGATCAGCTTCTGCAGCCCGTCAAGTCTGCTGCACCGACGCCACTACGCCGACGACATCCTCAGGTGACATCTTTCAAGTTCCGTTCTCAGCTGGGAGCACCCTCCCAGGGTTGCATCACTCCCAGGCCGCGTGGGTCCGTCCCCGCGGCATGTATCTGCATTTACCTTTCCGTCGTTAGTTTGCCTTGTTGGGGGCGCCCCTCGGGCTGCATCATCCCCAAGCCGTTCGGGCCAGACCCAGCGGCGTGTATCCCCCTAGTGTTTATTTCCAACTATGCATTGCCTATCACGCTTAGATGCATGGAGCCTGTCCGCAGCATCTTCTCTTCCCATGTCGGCTACTTGCATGTTAAAGGGGGGGGTGCCTGAGAATCGCGACTCAGGGCTCTTACTGGCTCTCCAGCCCTCACCCTCTGGCCTTCTCCATGGCATCGCGACCTGGCATACCAGCGACGGCTGAGACAAGCTCGAGGGCCGGGACCCGAGGACGTAGAGTACCGGCATCTAACCAGATTTTGCAGGGACACATCTCAAGATACGGCCTAGTGCCGGGCGCAACCCGCCCAGAGGTAGGGCCTCGGGAGTCCCGCGCTGGCTCACGGGTGCCCAGATACGCCTCGCCTACCTCAGCCAACAAGCTCTTGAGTGACTAACGATCAACTAATGGCCGCCGTGGCAACACCATCTTCCTTCTGTGATGACCCTGCAGGATCCCCGGAGGGAACCGCGCAAGCCGAGGCCCTCACGAGGTTTCCTTCGCCCTCGCCCGTGCGAACCGCTTGCACGTTAAAGGGGGGGGGGTGCCTGAGCATCGCGACTCATGGCTCTTACTGGCTCTCCAGCCCTCACCCTCTGGCCTTGTCCACGGCATCGCGACCTGGCATACCAGCGACGGCTGAGACAAGCTCGAGGGCCGGGACCCGAGGACGTAGAGCAGAAAGGGGAGCAGAGGCGGGGAAGAAGGGGTCTCACAAGGACCTTGCCGAGCGTTTCTGCTCCTATCCCCACACGGACCCAACGGCGCACCTGGAGCGGCCCCTGATCCTCAAGATAAGTCACCACCCACGGCACTGGCTGCTGCAGCACTACCCCCGCACCTAAAGCAACTCCGTACTAGCGACGTTGCTTCCCTTTCTCACTAAGTGATGGCTGCTTGGGCGCCAAAGGGGACCTCGTGAGCATCACGACTCAGGGGCTCTTACCGGACCCCGGGTCGCTCACCTCCTGGCCTTGACCACGGCATCGCGACCTGGCATACCAGCGACGGCTGATGCCGCCTTGGGACTGGGACCTGTCGGCGTAGAGCACCAGGCCCTCGCGAGGTTCAAAAGGGAGAACTCAGCTATGACGGAATCAATGACTCACGCAAATCCATTGCAAAGGTCATATATTAACAAACGGGACTACAGACACCTTACAAGCCCCCATGGGGTGCATTTCGATTCCTCGCAGGGAACGGATCCTAAGGAGTGCTAACTGTACGGGCTCCTGCAGAAGATGCCATGATCAACAGTGGGCCGTCAGGCACCGGCGCCAACCACATCCAGATCAGGGTTGGCGACAGCCTGACGCGTCCGCCCTGCTCCTGGAGCGACGGCGACTCGAGGGCTCGTAGTTGTCGTCCCTCGTCTCCGGAGTCACGTAGCCTCCGCTGGAGCCGCTGGACCCTCGGGCGCCGCTGCCGAGGGGGCGGTCGGCTGGCCTAGCCCTCACCAGGGCGAGGTCCTGGTCGCCCCTCCCGGGGCCGCACTCCAGCCGGCGCCCGATCGCGTCGAAGACCTTGAGGAACATCACCGCCGCGCCGTCATACTCCAGGTGGACCGTGAAGACGCCTCTTTCCCTGCAGACCCGGGTGATCTCCCTCCAGCCGTGGGACATGTAGGCTGCACCCGGGGCAGCGACGACAACCTCGGCCTCGGTCGCGGGGGCGCCGCAGTCGGCGTGCTGCAGTTGGAGCTCCATAGGCCCCCCTGGAAGAACCACGGAGACGAAGAAGGGAGGAAGGCGGATCCAGGACTGAAGAGGAGTGACGACGTGGAGCATGAACTCGTGGGAGGAGCCCTCGGCATGGACTCCAGGAGGAACCACCCACGCCTTCACAACACAACAGCGCCGATGACGGCGCTGACCACGGGGGTCAGCATCGACACCTCCGGGGCCCTCGACGTGGGCGTACAAGGGCAGCGGGAACCCCGGCGGAGCCTGCTGGCCTCGGGGCCTCGCCACCACCGGGTCGTCCTTGTCGTCCCGGCTGCAATGGGCGAGTCGCTTCTTCGGCGGGAGAGGGTCTGGCCCTTCTCGAGGAGCCTTTCCCTTCTCCGCTGCAGAGAATCGGCGAATCGGAGCCATCAAACCAAGACGGAGCAAGAACTGAGGCGAAGGAGAGAGCAAGAGGAGATGGACTTGATGGGCACGAGCGGTGCCGTACTTATAGCCGGCGAAGGCCAACCGCCGGTCTCCAAGACCACAGGTAATCATAACATGTTCTGCATGCAGGGACTTGTCCAACTCGCACGATCACCAAGGCGTCGTGGGGAAGCGGAGGCGCCACGTCCAATCAACTGCCACGCGGCGTCCAAGGCCGCAGGCTATTAGGGCCCGCGTTGCTTCGCCCTTGCCCTTTCGCCTCTCGACAAGGCCAAGTCCATGCGCACCTTGGGCCCGGGGGCTACTGTCAGCGTTCTGGGAACGGGGGTCCCTAGACTTGCCTGCCTGCAGCCTGCGGCGTGGCTCAAGTGGGGGCCCAGCGCAGCCCATCTTCATCAACACGGGGCTCAAGACCCTCGCGAGGGGCCAAGCCTCGCGAGGCGGACGACATGGCGCATCCTGAGGCACAGCCTCGTCAGGATGGCTCGCGAGGAGGCGGAGAGTTCAAGGCGGGGTACCTCGCGAGGTGCCTATGACGCAAGCCATGACGACACGGGGCACCAGGCGGGTGCCAGCGCGCGCAGCGTCCCCCTTTCCTCTTTGGTGCAAAGGGCGCAAGCATATCAGCGGAGTACCGAGGCATCAAGCAAAGGTTGCCACTTCGGTGCAATGAGACCAAGGCCAGGAGGACTACGAGACAGAGGTCACCATGGAGCCCAGCGCGGCGTCATCACCAGAGCCTTTGGCAGGCGAAGACTGCTTTTGTCAGGATAGATGTACTCGCTGTCCCCCTTCAAATTAGCCCGCCATTGTTGGATCCCTTCCCGTGCAATATTTGGGGAGAGGACCAGGGCCTCTATAAATAGGACTAGCCACCCACGTAGCAAGGGGTTCGATTCCTGGTCGTTCGGTCCAGACGACGGGAGAGAGAAAAGGCATGGAGAGAGAGAGAGGGTGACCGAACTCTTCACAACAGTTCATCACCTCAGCCAAGAACAGACCCTCGCGAGGCTGTTCTTCCTTGTATTGTTCATCCTCACCAGCCCCAGGAGGCAATCCATCCACCACACACTGGAGTAGGGTATTACACCACATCGATGGCCCGAACCAGTATAAATCTTGTGTCTTTCGTGCAGCTCTTTTAGTAGTTTAGATCCCATTGAGACGGAGAGGTTGAAGGTGAGATTTCCGCGCGCACCCCAGTGTTCGAACCTTAAGGGTCTGCCAGAACCCGAAATCCGACACTCGTGAGCCAGTGGGAGACTCACGAGGCCCTACCTCAAGGTGGGTTGCGCCTGGTCTTGAGTCTTGGTGACTGTATGTCCCTGCAAGGTGGTTAGATGCAAGCACTCTACGTCCTCAGGTCCCGGCCCTCGAGGGAGCTTAGCCGCCGCTGGTATGCCAGGTCCCGATGCCGTTGTCAAGGCGAGGGGGCGAGGGCTGGAGAGCCAGTAAGAGCTCCTGAGTCGCGATGCTCAGGAGCCCCCCTTTTAACATGCAAGCGAATTGCATAGGATGAACGGACCCGTGGTGGGCAGCAATCATGCAGGTGACAACAGTTGGTGGGTTAAGCATGGAGAGCAGATCAATTTTGATAAATGCAGGAAGATACATGCCACCGGGTCCGGCCCGAGCGGCTTGGGGCCCCCAACAAGGTAAGCTAAAGACATGAGCAAAAGGGATACATGCCGCAGGGACGGACCCACGCGACCTGGGAATAATGCAGCCCGAGGGGCGCTCCTAGCTAAACGAGCTTGGAAGATGTCACCTGGTTTTGTAGACAAAGTAGAGTTGGTGCAGCTGAAGGCGTGCGTTGAAGAAATGACTCATCATGAGCCGGCAGAACCCTGAGCCTCGAGATGCTCTGGGGGCTCCGGAGGTTCCCTGAAGACCGTGTCCATCTCCTCTAGAATGGCGTGGTACCTAGCTTCCTGAGCTGCCAGGACACGTCGCATATTGCGCTGATAGGCCGACGCCACGCTCGGCAAGCCAAAAGGCATATACGAACGTAGATGTGCGGCGGGCCCTCACAGCGGCCCACACGCAAAGGCCAGAAACGCTCCTGAGATGCGGCCCTGTTGAGCCCTGGGACGTCGATGCACACATGCAGCCCAGCATCCTCGTCAGGATGCGGAGCTGCGCCTCGTGGGCGGCTGTGACCGCGCATGGCTCTTGCTTCTTGCAGTTCCTGGGTGGTCCTGGTGATGAACTCCTGAGTGGTGGGCACTCCTTGCCCTATGCTCTCCTGAGGATCACGTGCCGCGAAGCACGCCTCCAAGTGGTGCCCAAGCCCCTCCCTCGTGAGGTTGCCAAGGTCTGAGGCCGTCAAGAAGAGATTCCCCGAGCCCTGCTTGAGGAGGGCGCCGGGCGCGCCTTCCTATGCGATGGAGGGAGGCGCCCTTGGACCGGGCGCAGGTCCTAACGAGGCTCGTGCCGCGACGCCATCCTCCCAAGGTCCTGCACGGCGAGGCTGCTTCTTCTTGGGGATGGCCTCTAGAGGGCCTTTTTCTGCTGTCGGGGTCATCGATTGCTGCAATTTGAAAGGCGCGCTCGAGGCTGCACACCGCATCCCTCTCTTCACACAGGACCGTGATGATTGCTCCACTTCCTGGCATCTTGAGAACGTTGTAGCTGTGATGAGTGACTGCCATGAACTTGGCCAGGGCCGGATACCCGAGGATGGCATTGTACGGAAGGTGGATGTGCACGATGTCGAAGTCGATGAGCTCGGTGTGGTAGTTCTTGCGCTCCCCGAAGGTGACGGGCAGGCGGACCTGCCCTGTCGGTGTGGTGGAGCCGTCGGTCACTCCTGAGAAAGTCTTGGTGGGCTAGACCTGTTCATAAGGCACTTGGAGGTTGTTGAACGTGTCGACGGACAGGCTGTTGAGGCTTGTGCCGCCGTCGATTAGGGTCTTGGTGACCTGCACACTGCTGATGACTGGGGAACACAACATAGGGAGGGCGCCAGCGGTGGTTGCACACTTGAGCTGATCCGCCGAGTTGAAAGTGTTGGCGCATTGGGACCACCTGAGCGGGCGCGTGGCCTCGAGTTTGGGGAGCGCCGCGTTCACCTCGCGAGCGAACTTTTTGAAGGGGCGCTGAGAGGTTGGGGCCTGGGTGCCGCCCAAGATGCAGGCGATCGCACACAGCTCCTAAAAGCCTCCAGCACCCCCCCCCGTCCTGGTGGTGGTCGTCGTTCCTTCTTGGTGGCGGTAGCGGGGAAAGACCGGCGTTGCCCTGGGGGCGATCTTCACGCGGCGGGTCCCTCCAGGCGCCCTCGTGAGGTTGGTCCAGCTAGTGATCCTCACGAGGTCGGTCGCGCCACTCCTAGCACGGGCCACAGTCATCTCAGCGTCTGCCTCCATGTCCTCCTCCGCGGCCATAGCCCCGGTCGTTGCGCTCGGGGCATCGACCGTAGCGTCCTTCCCGTATGGCTCTGAGCTCTTGATAGTCGCTGGTGTTGTGGGTGTTCAGATTGTGGAAGGCGCAGAACGGTCGGCCGTTCTTGGATGACTTCGGCTGATCTCTGCCTCGCTTGATGTCGGGCTCCGTTGCGAGCACAGCTATCTCCTAGCGCTTCACGTCCTTGGCCTTGGCCTTCTTCTCCTCCACACCCACAGCTGGCAGCTCAAGGAGGGATAGGCGCCCCTCCTCAGCTCTTGCACACTTGGTCGCCAAATTGAACAGCTCGTGAGATGTGCAGAGCTCCTCGTGGATGGCGAGCTCTTCCTTCATCTTGACGTCACGGACGCCATCGGAGAACGCGGAGATGATGGCCTCATCCGTGACCTTGGGGATCTTGAGTGTTGGGGAACGCAGTAATTTCGAAAATTTTCCTACGCACACGCAAGATCATGGTGATGCACAGCAACGAGAGGGGAGAGTGTTGTCTACGTACCAACGCAGACCGACTGCGGAAGCGATCACACAACGTAGAGGAAGTAGTCGTACGTCTTCTTCCCGATCCGACCGATCCAAGCACCGTTACTCCGGCACCTCCGAGTTCTTAGCACACGTTCAGCTCGATGACGTTCCTCGGGCTCCGATCCAGCAAAGCGTCGAGGAAGAGTTCCGTCAGCACGACGGCGTGATGACGATCTTGATGTACTACCGACGCAGGGCTTCGCCTAAGCACTGTAACGGTATGATCGAGGTGGAATTTAGTGGCAGGGGGCACCGCACACGGCTAAGGAACGATCTCAAGGATCAACTTGTGTGTCTTGGGGTGCCCCCTGCCCCCGTATATAAAGGTTGGAGGAGGGGGAGCCGGCCGGCCAGGGAGAGGGAGGCGCAGAGGGAGTCCTACTCCCACCGGGAGTAGGACTCCCCCCTCCAATCCTAATCCTATTAGGACTCCCGGGGGGGAAAGGAGAGAGAGGGGGGCCGGCCCCTTCTCCTAGTCCTACTAGGACTTGGGGAAGGGGGGGGGCGCGCGGCTAGGCTGTGGGCTGCCCCTTCTCTCTTTTCCACTAAGGCCCAATAGGCCCATTAGTCTCCCGGGGGGTTCCGGTAACCCTCCCGGTATTC
This sequence comes from Triticum monococcum, assembly GCA_034509565.1. NCBI lineage: Eukaryota > Viridiplantae > Streptophyta > Magnoliopsida > Poales > Poaceae > Triticum > Triticum monococcum. The sequence goes on along the minus strand of CM067845.1, from coordinate 394,046,319 downwards.
CGGTAAAATCCCGATTTCACCCGGAACACTTCCTATGTCCATAGGCTTCCAATATATCAATCTTTACGTCTCGACCATTTCGAGACTCCTCGTCATGTCCGTGATCTCATCCGGGACTCCAAACAACCTTCGGTACATCAAAATGCATAAACTCATAATAACTGTCATCGTAACGTTAAGCGTGCGGACCCTACGGTTCGAGAACAATGTAGACATGACCGAGACACGTCTCCGGTCAATAACTAATAGCGGGACCTGGATGCCCATATTGGCTCCTACATATTCTACGAAGATCTTTATCGGTCAGACCGCATAACAACATACGTTGTTCCCTTTGTCATCGGTATGTTACTTGCCCGAGATTCGATCGTCGGTATCCAATACCTAGTTCAATCTCGTTACTGGCAAGTCTCTTTACTCGTTCCTTAATACATCATCTCACAACTAACATATTAGTTGCAGTGCTTGCAAGGCTTTATGTGATGTGCATTACCGAGAGGGCCCAGAGATACCTCTCCGACAATCGGAGTGACAAACCCTAATCTCGAAATACGCCAACCCAACATCTACCATTGGAGACACCTGTAGTACTCCTTTATAATCACCCAGTTACGTTGTGACGTTTGGTAGTACCCAAAGTGTTCCTCCGGTAAACGGGAGTTGCATAATCTCATAGTTATAGGAACATGTATAAGTCATGAAGAAAGCAATAGCAACATACTAAACGATCGGGTGCTAAGCTATTGGAATGGGTCATGTCAATCAGATCATTCAACTAATGATGTGACCTCGTTAATCAAATAACAACTCTTTGTTCATGGTTAGGAAACATAACCATCTTTGATTAACGAGCTAGTCTAGTAGAGGCATACTAGTGACACTCTGTTTGTCTATGTATTCACACATGTATTATATTTCCGGTTAATACAATTCTAGCATGAATAATAAACATTTATCATGATATAAGGAAATAAATAATAACTTTATTATTGCCTCTAGGGCATATTTCCTTCAGTCTCCCACTTGCACTAGAGTCAATAATCTAGTTTCACATCGCCATGTGATTTAGCAGCAATAGTTCACATCACCATGTGATTAACACCCATAGTTCACATCGTTATGTGACCAACACTCAAAGGGTTTACTAGAGTCAGTAATCTAGTTCACATCTCTATGTGATTAATACCCAAAGAGTACTAAGGTGTGATCATGTTTTGCTTGTGAGATAATTTTAGTCAACGGGTCTGTCACATTCAGATCCGTAAGTATTTTGCAAATCTCTATGTCTCCCACCTGGACTAAATCCCGGATGGAGTTGAAGCGTCTCTTGATGTGTTTGGTTCTTTTGTGAAATCTGGATTCCTTTGCCAAGGCAATTGCACCAGTATTGTCACAGAAGATTTTCATTGGACCCGATGCACTAGGTATGACACCTAGATCGGATATGAACTCCTTCATCCAGACTCCTTCGTTCGCTGCTTCCGAAGCAGCTATGTACTCCGCTTCACATGTAGATCCCGCTATGACGCTTTGTTTAGAACTGCACCAACTGACAGCTCCACCGTTTAAAGTAAACACGTATCCGGTTTGCGATTTAGAATCGTCCGGATCAGTGTCAAAGCTTGCATCAACGTAACCTCTTACGGTGAGCTCTTTGTCACCTCCATATACGAGAAACATATCCTTAGTCCTTTTCAGGTATTTCAGGATGTTCTTGACCGCTGTCCAGTGATCCATTCCTGGATTACTTTGGTACCTCCCTGCTAAACTTATAGCAAGGCACACATCAGGTCTGGTACACAACATTGCATACATGATAGAGCCTATGGCTGAAGCATAGGGAACATCTTTCATTTTCTCTCTATCTTCTGCAGTGGTCGGGCATTGAGTCTTACTCAACTTCGTACCTTGTAACACAGGCAAGAACCCCTTCTTTGCTTGATCCATTTTGAACTTCTTCAAAATCTTGTCAAGGTATGTGCTTTGTGAAAGTCCAATTAAGCGTTTTGATCTATCTCTATAGATCTTTATGCCTAATATGTAAGCAGCTTCCCCGAGGTCTTTCATCGAAAAACTTTTATTCAAGTATCCCTTTATGCTATCCAGAAATTCTATATCATTTCCAATCAGCAATATGTCATCCACATATAATATTAGAAATGCTACAGAGCTCCCACTCACTTTCTTGTAAATACAGGCTTCTCCAAAAGTCTGTATAAAGCCAAATGCTTTGATCACACTATCAAAGCGTTTATTCCAACTCCGAGATGCTTGCACCAGTCCATAAATGGATCGCTGGAGTTTGCATACTTTGTTAGCTCCCTTTGGATCGACAAAACCTTCTGGTTGTATCATATACAACTCTTCTTCCAGAAATCCATTCAGGAATGCAGTTTTGACATCCATCTGCCATATTTCATAATCATAAAATGCGGCAATTGCTAACATAATTCTGACGGACTTAAGCATCGCTACGGGTGAGAAGGTTTCATCGTAGTCAACTCCTTGAACTTGTCGAAAACCTTTCGCGACAAGTCGAGCTTTATAGACAGTAATATTACCGTCAGCGTCAGTCTTCTTCTTGAAGATCCATTTATTCTCAATTGCTTGAAGATCATCGGGCAAGTCAACCAAAGTCCATACTTTGTTTTCATACATGGATCCCATCTCAGATTTCATGGCCTCAAGCCACTTTGTGGAATCTGGGCTCACCATCGCTTCTTCATAGTTCGTAGGTTCATCATGATCTAGCATCATGACTTCCAGAACTGGATTACCGTACCACTCTGGTGCGGATCTCACTCTGGTTGATCTACGTGGTTCAGTAGTATCTTGTTCTGAAGCTTCATGATCATCATCATTAGCTTCCTCACTGATTGGTATAGGTGTCGCAGAAACAGTTTTCTGTGATGTACTATTTTCCAATAAGGGAGCAGGTACAGTTACCTCGTCAAGTTCTACTTTCCTCCCACTCACTTCTTTCGAGAGAAACTCCTTCTCTAGAAAGTTTCCGAATTTAGCAACAAAAGTCTTGCCTTCGGATCTGTGATAGAAGGTGTATCCAATAGTTTCCTTTGGATATCCTATGAAGACACACTTCTCCGATTTGGGTTCGAGCTTATCAGGTTGAAGCTTTTTCACATAAGCATCGCAGCCCCAAACTTTAAGAAACGACAACTTTGGTTTCTTGCCAAACCATAGTTCATAAGGTGTCGTCTCAACGGATTTTGATGGTGCCCTGTTTAACGTGAATGCGGCCGTCTCTAAAGCATAACCCCAAAACGATAGCGGTAAATCAGTAAGAGACATCATAGATCGCGCCATATCTAGTAAAGTACGATTACGACGTTCGGACACACCATTACGTTGTGGTGTTCCGGGTGGCGTGAGTTGCGAAACTATTCCACAATTTTTCAAATGTACACCAAACTCGTAACTCAAATATTCTCCTCCACGATCAGATCGTAGAAACTTTATTTTCTTGTTACGATGATTTTCAACCTCACTCTGAAATTCTTTGAACTTTTCAAATGTTTCAGACTTATGTTTCATTAAGTAGATATACCCATATCTGCTTAAATCATCTGTGAAGGTGAGAAAATAACGATATCCGCCACGAGCCTCAATATTCATCGGACCACATACATCGGTATGTATGATTTCCAATAAATCTGTTGCTCTCTCCATAGTACCGGAAAACGGTGTTTTAGTCATCTTGCCTATGAGGCACGGTTCACAAGTACCAAGTGATTCATAATCAAGTGGTTCCAAAAGCCCATCAGTATGGAGTTTCTTCATGCGTTTTACACCGATATGACCTAAACGGCAGTGCCACAAATAAGTTGCACTATCATTATTAACTTTGCATCTTTTGGCTTCTACATTATGAATATGTGTATCACTATCTTCGAGATTCAACAAGAATAGACCACTCTTCAAAGGTGCATGACCATAAAAGATATTATTCATATAAATAGAACAACCATTATTCTCTGATTTAAATGAATAACCGTCTCGCATTAAACAAGATCTAGATATAATGTTCATGCTCAACGCTGGCACCAAATAACAATTATTTAGGTCTAATATTAATCCCGAAGGTAGATGTAGAGGTAGCGTGCCGACCGCGATCACATCGACTTTGGAACCGTTTCCCACGCGCATCGTCACCTCGTCCTTTGCTAGCGTCCGCTTATTCCGTAGTCCCTATTTCGAGTTGCAAATATTAGCAACAGAACCAGTATCAAATACCCAGGTGCTACTGCGAGCTCTAGTAAGGTACACATCAATAACATGTATATCACATATACCTTTGCTCACTTTGCCATCCTTCTTATCCGCCAAATACTTGGGGCAGTTCCGCTTCCAGTGACCAGTCTGCTTGCAGTAGAAGCACTCAGTTTCAGGCTTAGGTCCAGACTTGGGTTTCTTCTCCTGAGCAGCAACTTGCTTGCTGTTCTTCTTGAAGTTTCCCTTCTTCTTCCCTTTGCCCTTTTTCTTGAAACTAGTGGTTTTGCTAACCATCAACACTTGATGCTCCTTCTTGATTTCTACCTCCGCAGCTTTCAGCATTGCGAAGAGCTCGGGAATAGTCTTGTTCATCCCTTGCATATTATAGTTCATCACGAAGCTCTTGTAGCTTGGTGGCAGTGATTGGAGAATTCTGTCAATGACGCAGTCATCTGGAAGATTAACTCCCATCTGAATCAAGTGATTATTATACCCAGACATCTTGAGTATATGCTCACTGACAGAACTGTTCTCCTCCATCTTGTAGCTATAGAACTTATTGGAGACTTCATATCTCTCAATTCGGGCATTTGCTTGAAATATTAACTTCAACTCCTGGAACATCTCATATGCTCCATGACGTTCAAAACGTCGTTGAAGTCCCGATTCTAAGCCGTAAAGCATGGCACACTGAACTATTGAGTAGTCATCAGCTTTGCTCTGCCAGACGTTCATAACATCTTGCGTTGCTCCAGCAGCAGGCCTGTCACCCAGCGGTGCTTCCAGGACGTAATTCTTCTGTGCAGCAATGAGGATAATCCTTAGGTTACGGACCCAGTCCGTGTAATTGCTACCATCATCTTTCAACTTTGCTTTCTCAAGGAACGCATTAAAATTCAACGGAACAATAGCACGAGCCATCTATCTACAATCAACATAAACAAGCAAGATACTATCAGGTACTAAGTTCATGATAAGTTTAAGTTCAGTTAATCAAATTACTTAGGAACTCCCACTTAGATAGACATCCCTCTAATCTTCTAAGTGATCACGTGATCCAAATCAACTAAACCATAACCGATCATCACGTGAGATGGAGTAGTTTTCAATGGTGAACATCGTTATGTTGATCATATCTACTATATGATTCACGCTCGACCTTTCGGTCTCCGTGTTCCGAGGCCATATCTGTATATGCTTGGCTCGTCAAGTATAACCTGAGTATTCTGCGTGTGCAACAGTTTTGCACCCGTTGTATTTGGACGTAGAGCTTATCACACCCGATCATCACGTGGTGTCTGGGCACGACGAACTTTGGCAACGGTGCATACTCAGGGAGAACACTTCTTGATAATTTTAGTGAGAGATCATCTTATAATGCTACCGTCAATCAAAGCAAGATAAGATGCATAAAAAGGGATAAACATCACATGCAATCAATATAAGTGATATGATATGGCCATCATCATCTTGTGCTTGTGATCTCCATCTCCGAAGCACCGTCATGATCACCATCGTCACCGGCGCGACACCTTGATCTCCATCGTAGCATCGTTGTCGTCTCGCCAATCTTATGCTTCCACGACTATCACTACCGTTTAGTAATAAAGTAAAGCATTACATCGCGATTGCATTGCATACAATAAAGCGACAACCATATGGCTCCTGCCAGTTGCCGATAACTCGGTTACAAAACATGATCATCTCATACAATAAAATCAGCATCATGCCTTGACCATATCACATCACAACATACCCTGCAAAAACAAGTTAGACGTCCTCTACTTTGTTGTTGCAAGTTTTACGTGGCTGCTACGGGCTTTAAGTAAGAACTCATCTCACCTACGCATCAAAACCACAACGATAGTTCGTCAAATAGACTCTGTTTTAACCTTCTCAAGGACCGGGCGTAGTCACACTTGGTTCAACTAAAGTTGGAGAGACAGTCTTCCGCAAGCCATCTGTGTGCAAAGCACGTCGAGGGAACCGGTCTCGCGTAAGAGTACGCGTAAGGTTGGTCCGGATCGTCTCACCCAACAATACCGCCGAACCAAAGTATGACATGCTGGTAGGCAGTATGACTTGTATCGCCCACAACTCACTTGTGTTCTACTCGTGCAAATAACATCAAACCATAAAACCTAGGCTCGGATGCCACTGTTGGGGAACGCAGTAATTTCGAAAATTTTCCTACGCACACGCAAGATCATGGTGATGCACAGCAATGAGAGGGGAGAGTGTTGTCTACGTACCAACGCAGACCGACTGCGGAAGCGATCACACAACGTAGAGGAAGTAGTCGTACGTCTTCTTCCCGATCCGACCGATCCAAGCACCGTTACTCCGGCACCTCCGAGTTCTTAGCACACGTTCAGCTCGATGACGTTCCTCGGGCTCCGATCCAGCAAAGCGTCGAGGAAGAGTTCCGTCAGCACGACGGCGTTATGACGATCTTGATGTACTACCGACGCAGGGCTTCGCCTAAGCACTGTAACGGTATGATCGAGGTGGAATTTAGTGGCAGGGGGCACCGCACACGGCTAAGGAACGATCTCAAGGATCAACTTGTGTGTCTTGGGGTGCCCCCTGCCCCTGTATATAAAGGTCGGAGGAGGGGGAGCCGGCCGGCCAGGGAGAGGGAGGCGCAGAGGGAGTCCTACTCCCACCGGGAGTAGGACTCCCCCCTCCAATCCTAATCCTATTAGGACTCCCGGGGGGGAAAGGAGAGAGAGGGGGGCCGGCCCCTTCTCCTAGTCCTACTAGGACTTGGGGAAGGGGGGGGGCGCGCGGCTAGGCTGTGGGCTGCCCCTTCTCTCTTTTCCACTAAGGCCCAATAGGCCCATTAGTCTCCCGGGGGGTTCCGGTAACCCTCCCGGTATTCCGGTAAAATCCCGATTTCACCCGGAACACTTCCTATGTCCAAACATAGGCTTCCAATATATCAATCTTTACGTCCCGACCATTTCGAGACTCCTCGTCATGTCCGTGATCTCATCCGGGACTCCGAACAACCTTCGATACATCAAAATGCATAAACTCATAATAACTGTCATCGTAACGTTAAGCGTGCGGACCCTACGGTTCGAGAACAATGTAGACATGACCGAGACACGTCTCCGGTCAATAACCAATAGCGGGACCTGGATGCCCATATTGGCTCCTACATATTCTACGAAGATCTTTATCGGTCAGACCGCATAACAACATACGTTGTTCCCTTTGTCATCGGTATGTTACTTGCCCGAGATTCGATCGTCGGTATCCAATACCTAGTTCAATCTCGTTACTGGCAAGTCTCTTTACTCGTTCCGTAATACATCATCTCACAACTAACATATTAGTTGCAGTGCTTGCAAGGCTTTATGTGATGTGCATTACCGAGAGGGCCCAGAGATACCTCTCCGACAATCAGAGTGACAAACCCTAATCTCGAAATACGCCAACCCAACATCTACCATTGGAGACACCTGTAGTACTCCTTTATAATCACCCAGTTACGTTGTGACGTTTGGTAGTACCCAAAGTGTTCCTCTGGTAAACGGGAGTTGCATAATCTCATAGTTATAGGAACATGTATAAGTCATGAAGAAAGCAATAGCAACATACTAAACGATCGGGTGCTAAGCTATTGGAATGGGTCATGTCAATCAGATCATTCAACTAATGATGTGACCTCGTTAATCAAATAACAACTCTTTGTTCATGGTTAGGAAACATAACCATCTTTGATTAACGAGCTAGTCTAGTAGAGGCATACTAGTGACACTCTGTTTGTCTATGTATTCACACATGTATTATGTTTCCGGTTAATACAATTCTAGCATGAATAATAAACATTTATCATGATATAAGGAAATAAATAATAACTTTATTATTGCCTCTAGGGCATATTTCATTCATTGAGGCGGGTGTTGTTGAAGCGCTGGATGTACTTCTGGAGGGTCTCTCTTGGTTGCTGCCTGATGCGGCGTAGATCACCCGCCGCTGGTGGGCAGTCGCGAGTGCCCTGGAAGTTGGCGATGAAGTAGGCGCGCATCTCGTCCTAGGAGGAGATCAAGCTGTGCTGCAGGTTCAGGAGCCATGAGCGAGCTCCATCCTTGAGAGCCATGGGAAACCAGTTCGCCATGACCTTCTCGTCGCCGTTGGCCGCTTCGATACTCAGCTCATAGAGCTGCAGGAACTCCGCGGGGTCGGTGGTACCGTCATAGCGAGGAGGCAGATACGGCTTGAACTTGCCCGACCGGCGACGCTACGCAACTCGGGGGTGAAGGCATGGCAGCCAACCATGGTTGTCGGGGCCCGCTTCGGAGGTGGAGGTTGGTCTTGACGAAGTCCGCGCTGCACAGCTGCGGGCGGTGCATAGTGTTGACGAGGTGGCGCGGGGAGCGCAGGTGGAGCTTCTTGCGACCGAGGAATTTCTTGGCAGCTTCTCTCTTCGCGCGCGGGCGCCGGGCATGGCGGATCATGCCGTGGAGCCGCGCGCCTTGGTGCCAACGTGCCGTCTTGGGGCTGAGGTGGTGGAGGCACGCCATGAGCCCCGTCGCCCGTGGCTGGTCGAGGGGGAGGAAGAGAGTGGGACGGCGCCGGAGAGCCCCCTGCGGCGTGGATGAGCTCGGTCACGCGGTCGAGCCACTCCTCGTAGAGGTCGTCGACGGGGCGGTAGCGCATGAGCTCGTTCGCCGCGAGGATCACGGCCCGTGCCTCCATGGGAGCATGGTGCGCGTGAGACGAAGAACCGGCAAGGGTCAGGGATGGAGTGGCGATGCGGCCGTCCTGCCGCACCGAAGGATGCAGCAAGGACGCCTGCTGCTCATTCCCCGCCGGGCCGGTGGCAGCGTTGGCGGCGGGATACGGAGAACGGCGATGTGGCCCTCCGATGGGAGCCGTCTGAGTGACGCGGGCGGTGAGGGCAGCCCGACTCTCAGCTCGAGCATGGCGGGCTACCGCCATGGAGACGACGGCGCGACGGAGCGACGAACTGATGGAAGGGAACCTACGGCGCACCCCTTCTTGGCGCGCCAAATGTCGGATGTGGGGCTCCAACAAACCATTAAGGTTCGAACACTGGGGTGCGTGTGAAGTCTTTCCTTCCCACCGATCTACGCCCTAGCTCACTAAGATCTCGCGGATGAACTCGATGAACTCGCAACATAGAAAGACGCGAGGTTTATACTGGTTCGGGCCACTGTTGTGGTGTAATACCCTACTCCAGTGTGGTGGTGGTGGATTGCCTCCGGGGCTGATGATGAACAGTACAAAGGGAGAACAGCCTCCTGAGGTTGAGGTGTTCTTGTGAGTAGGCTCTCGATCGGGTTGGATCAAGCTAAGATGAGATGCCTGAGGCTCTATTTCTCTCCTCCTTCTCTACTGTGGTGGCTAGCTCTACTTATATAGGCCCTGGTCCTCTACCCAAATATCGAGCGGGAAGGGAGCCAACAACGCCAGGCAAATTTCAAGGGGGACAACTAGTACAAGCTATAATGACAAAAGTGGTCTACGCCTGCGAAAGGCTCTCGTGGTGACGCTGTCATGGGCTCCACGATGACCTCCGTCTTGCTGTCCTCCTGGTCTTGGTCTCGTTGCACCGATATAGCAACCTTTGCATGATGCCTCGGTACTCTTCGCCTGCGCTGGCCTCCTTAGTACCAAAGAGGAAATAAGGACGCTGCGCGCGCTGGCACCCGCCTGGCGCACGCCTGGTGTCGTGCGTCATGGCTCACATCACGAGGGCCTCGTGAGGTTTGCCCCGCCTTGATATCTCCGCTCCACGTGAGCCTGGCTGGCTAGGCCACTCCAGAGTTGGCCTTGCATCGTTCGCCTCGCGAGGCTTGGACCCTCGCGAGGGTCTTGGATGCCTTGTGGATGAAGATGGGCCGTACGGCCTGATGGCTTAGCCATGCCGTGGGCCGCAGGCAGGCAAGTCTGGGGACCCCCGTTCCCAGGACGCCGACAGGTCCGCCTCACCGAAAGTACTCTACACCGCGCCCGCCGAAGCCTTCGTCCACTACACCGAACCCGCTCCAAGGACGTCATATTGAACTCCACCGGCCCTGGTTTACTGACACTGCAGCCTCATTAGGTTATTTTGATTTCTACTCCTTCAGTTTTTCTCTTCGTTATCATGCAACTATTCACTTACCACAGATGAGCTTTCTTATATGTCGACATGCGCTGCAACTGAAGCACCGGAGCCGCTTCAACGATGGCGACAACCAGCCCAAACTCAACCGCAACACGAGCACCATCGACGATCCTTAGCTATCAAGTATAACAACGATACCCATACGCCGCCGAGAATCAGGTACTATTATCCAACGGCCGGTGCCTACGTTCACTTTCTTAGCATAAGCACCACACCTTTGAATTTCTTTAGGGCATCATTCAATTTTTCATGAGACGCGTTATTCTGCTTGCACCTGTAGGGCCATTCTTCTGGCAGTGAACATGTTACATGTGCTAAATTACGTACCAGTGCACATATAGTTAATATGCTTTAGTTTTGTCCTAAGTATTACTGTACTTCCTAGACATCACTGCCTACTATTTTACTTCTTGCATGCTATATTTATGATAATGGTGTTGTTCTGATGCCACCTGTTGGTTCCACCGGACTGCTTCATGTTATCTATGCTTAATTACACATTAGCTAACTAGCATGTGGTTCCGTTGCTTTTTGTTTGTTTTACCCTACATTTTGTGTTGCTAGCTGTTACATCACTGCTCCAAGCCTTTGTTCATTACTTTTTTGTGTGTTCTTGATCTTCCCAAGTTGCATGACTAATTTGATGCTTCTATTAATTTGATGCATTCTTCGCTTGTGGCCTCAACCTGTAATCCTACAGAATTACAAATACTTCAGTTGTCTGCTTTGATGTATTGCTTGATTCGAATGCTTGTTTGTTACCTGTTAGGCTATACCTGAGTTGGCCAATATGTCAGTAGTGCCTATTGTACTATCATAAAGAAATGCATGCCTAGTTCATTTGAGTCCTTAACTTTTCCTCTGAACTTCATCACAAGACTGTCTTCGTAGTTTATATGAGGCCACATTGTTAAGTGCTTTCTCAGATTATTTGAACTATGTAGATGCCTTGGCAACTTAAATATAGCGGTGGTACACTCCCTTTCAACTAGGGATGTCAACTTGGTCATGTTTAATCCCGATTAAAGTCCACTTGTGGTATGATAGTTCAAAAGAGTTTTTGTTTTTTGAGCAAAATGAACTAGGGAGCTAGCAAAATGAACTAGATGGGACTGGCGGATGTCGTTTATTTGCCACTTACATCCCTAGTTTCATCTCACCATTTTAATTTCTTTTCGGTCGATGCTACTTTGAGCCATTTAAATATAGCTTGCCATGCTCGGCAATAATTCGTATGTCATTTACCATGTAAGCTTACTGCGTGGATCATGCGATAACTATCTCTTACTTATGTCCAGTGGAAACCTTTCAGGATGCCGTTCACACTAGGACACAATGTACAACCCAAGAATCTATTTGTGGAAGCAGTGCGCCATCTATGTTACCAGATGGTAGCAGTTCAGAGGCAACACCGCCGGAGAGCATTCTGAGCATAGATATTATAGTACTTGAGGCTCTACTAGAGGCAGAAAGAGATGGTCTGGCTGCCATGAATGAGGTAATCTTGATCTTGAGGCTGGAAATTATGCAATTAGCTGCACACATTATGCAAGCAACCCAAGAATTGGAGGAAGTAAGAATGCTGCATTTCAAGACAGAGGAGGTCCTGCTATTTCTGCTATCTGAAGCCCAAGGTAATCCCAGTTCTTCTTTAGATACCAGTTGAAATTGTCAATAGATTATTATACTTGCATGTTGTGTCATGTCTCTGACTGGATTATGTTGTAAGACCCCCTATGTTGTCCATGTGTTGTAATGATCCGAATTTTTTAGGCGAGGTAAACCTCAGTACTTGTATGATTAACATAAGGTGAACTGTATTTCGTGTGAGCATATTGTATTGGATGAAATAACTGTTTGACTCAAAGTGTATCCAACCTACTGAATTCAAAGATCACAGCATTTCTAAATCATAATCATATATAAAGGTGGAATAGATCTTTGTTGTGGTTTTGAAGAAATAAATAACAAAACGTAGAATTATCAGTGGATATTCGTAATCGAATACAAATTGGATTTGAATTTAGTTGCTAGGGCCCAGGGCAAATGTGACTGCTAATTCTCCCAGCTCATTTGTGGGCTGCCCGAAGCAAGTGTTTGGAGATGGAAATTACTATCTACCCCTGACACTTTGACATCCTTATCAACCGGATTTACACTGTTGTCGATAGGGGTAGACTAGTAACTTCAATCAGATGTGATATGACCACCTCTGAGCCCATTCAGACATGGTGGGCGCAAAACATGGGCGGCAAAACACATTTGATTCAAGCTCTTCCGAAAGACATGTGTCTCTCCCTCCATTTCCCCATTCATACACGGTGGGCGGCAAAACAAACTCTCCACACCCGAAATCAATGTAGGCAAATATTTTAAATAGGGGTAGATGTGTAACTTCCCTCAGACGTGACACAACCGCCCTACATGTCAGCCCCGTTCATACACCGTGGGCGGCAAAACACCCTCTCCTCGCCCGGGATCACTACCGGCAAATATTTGGGAGATGCGATATTATCGTCCTATCCCCAATTGACGTGATGTCTGAAATTTTAAACGGGGGATAAGTTTGTAACTTTCCCACATTTCAGACAAGCGCATCCCAAAGTTTGAGATCGCCCTCCCCCTCCATTTCCCCATTCATACCTCGTCGGCGCCACAACAACCTCCCCACAGCGGCCAGCCTCCTCCGTCCGCCACCCCATCCTCCACCTTGCTAGAGCCGCTACCCCATCGTCCACTTCAAAGATATGGATGTCTCTCATCCACGACGCCAGACCAGGATACTTTCATCGCGTCCTCTCGCTTCATCGGCGCGGTCGTCCACCTTGTCGTTGCCGCTCCTACGACCGCCTCGTCCACGGCAACAGGATTTATCCCCCGACCCGGTCGTCTGCTGTCTAAAGTCTTCTTCCCCGCCGCTGACAGCCATCGCACCTACATCACCTTCAATGTATCAGCAGGGGCCTACACAACGTCACGAGAGAGGTGGTACTCTCCATATGTGCTTAAGTAATTGATCTCACCAGGAAAATAGATCATAAATTGCTTATTGTACTTTTCTTGTCCGTAACAAATCGTAGTGGCTAGTTGAAAGCAAACATTGGTTGTGAAGTAGCTTTGTCTGGTTTGAACCTTCAGATCCGCCATGGCACAGTCACTATACTCGTAAAGCTTATGGTTTTCCCCCTTTATATTCACTACCATCATCGTAGGTGCTTCGTGTCGTGCTAGCACTGCTCCTCAAGACCTCAACCCATCAAGCGAAACAACATGCCACTCATAATTCCAAAGCTTAGGTTTTGAAATACAAATCTAATATGATGCTCATATTACTAAAATAGAGAATGTTTAATTGGTCACCTAATGTTCCTATATTCGTTTCGAAAAGCATGTGCGCCACCCACTGGTCCAGCTAGTTCCACTTTCCTAATTTTACTCTCGATGCTTAGGGTTTTCCCCTTCTATCTACTCTACTATGATCTGCGTAGGTGCTTTCTGTCATACTAGCATTATTCCACCCTTCAAGCTAAACAACACAACACTCAAAATTCCAAAGCGTAGTTGTTCAAATATGATTGTGATATGATACTAATATTAGTTAACAGACACATTTAATTGGTTAGCTAAAGGTCCCACTTGAGTTTCCAAATGCATGTCGCGGCATATAGAGAGACAACAGAATTGCATTTCTTTGTCACTTGTTGACTGTATTTTCTTGTCCATACAAAATCTTAGTTGTTATTTCAAAGGAAACATCGGTTGCTAACTACCCTTTGTGCGGTTTGCAGTATCAGATCTGCCATCCCACTGCCACGGTCAACACTATCCTCATCATGCTTATGGTTTCCCCATTTTATGATGACCACATTCAGCCTACATGGTTCGTGTCGTAATAGTAGTTCTCCACCCATCGAGCTAAACAAGCTTAGCTGAACAAATTCAAATTTGATATTATGCTGATATTAGTAAAACTGAGAGATGTTTAATTGGTCAGCTAAATGTTCCTACTTTAGTTTCGAAATGCATGGGAGCCACATATGGAGTGACCGGAAGGAATACTATTTCTCTGTGCGCTCTGGTTCATCATGGGTGGCAACCGACATTGTATAGAAAAATTTGTAATATCTTTAATCTGCTTGCTCTTCTGCTCTTCTTTAAGATGATCCTCTTCTCTTCTTTAATAAGTATCTTCCTTGTTGGGAAGAGTAGCAGATACATTTGCGGTAGACTGGTCAGGTCGAATTGTTCTCCCTTAGTATATTTTGAATCTGTCAGGTCAGGTCAACTTGTTCTTCTTTACTATATGTTGAAGCTGTCCTTTATGAAGTATCATCACTTCTGGAGCTCTCATATTTTGAGTAGTTGGCCACATTATATTAATGCACACACCAAGTTACAGCATGCATGGCATGTCCCAGAAGAATTACAAAGATAGCACAAAGGGGTTTACTGGGAGGCAGTATTGGATTAGAATCACTTCTGCATTACAAAGATAATCTCACTTTTTTTATGTTTTCATGCATGTCAGGTACTGAACATTATCAAAATGAATATGAGAATGGGCGCATGAGAGGAATATTGCGGAACAATCCACTGGCTAACCAACTTGGCATGGTGGAGGATGGACTATCTTATTCACACATCAAGGTGCTTGCTCTAACTTGGCAAGGTTGTATTGGTCGCACATATTTTGCATCTGACCTCTTGCATTACTTCTACTTTGTTACACCATCTGATTAGTTTAAGCATCATATATGAGTATATGCCATACCTATCAAATTTCTGTACCTATGTCATGTGTCGTCATAATATGTTTTCCAGTTAAATGTTGTTCTTTCGTAATAGATGTCCAAAAGGAAGAGGGTGAGTGCAGATCCTCAAGGAGTACAAACTAGGTATTTGGAAAAGGTAGTGATGCCTAATAAATCAGATAGATCAGCAGCCACAGAAAACACAGGCGCAACTGTACCACACTCTACCCCTACTCCACTGGCCAAACCCCTATTAGAACTGCTGAGAGCCCAACGTCAGGTAGTGTCTACGATATCAATTCAAAATTTGAACTCCAAAATTTCTGCATGTGCCTTACCTTCTCTCTTGTATGAAAACTAATTTCAGATGAAGCTCCTTGCTCAAAGGATCATAGGATCTCACAACAATATTGGGCTCCACATTGCTCTTGTTTGCACCTCTTGCCCTTTGTGAGCATACTTACACTCATTGTTGTTTGATTATTTAGCATCACTGTAAATGTTTGCTTCTTTATCCTTCCTTTGCTTGAAATTATAAGATCTATATTTACTCTTAGATAAATGTAGAATTAACACAATGGTTATGAAGTTTTGGATTGCTCGTGTAAGTACCTGTTATCATGTACTCCCTCTATATCGAATTAATTATTGATCAATTGGATGTATTTAGAACTTAATAGTGCTAGATACATCCATTTGAGCGATAAGTACTAACGGCCGGTGGTGGTATTAATGTACTTGCATCGCGAGATAGTTGATTGTCTAGCATTACTCTGCATCTTATCTGCCCTGCCCTCCACTTTCTCCAAATTATCGTATCTACATTTACTCTTACCAAAATGTTGAATAAAGCCAATACCACTACACATGTTGATTTCTGCATTCCTCTTGTCAATACCTTTTGCCTTGTAACCCTGTACTTAATTAATTGCTATTTGATTATGTATCATTAGTCTGCACCTGAGCTTCATTATCCTTTGTTTTTCCAATATTATTTGATCTATATTTACTCTTTGCAAAATGTAGAAAAATGGCAACGCTTATAAAGAATTTTCTTTGGGGAATTTATCAAATTATCCTTCCATCAACATGGAGATGGGCTTTGTCCAGCCCGTGTTAACATGTAATGTAAGTTCATCCTTCTCCAGCCTTCAAACTTTGTTCTAGTATAGATTTGGATAGGCATCATTTCCTCCACTGCTGTTTATTTTGTTGTTTACATCTGATTGGATGTTTGCAACAACTACCAGTTTTAAATTGTAGTTGTGAAAACATGTTCCTTATGTAGAACAAATCCATTTATTTGCTTATATAATTGTGAAACCTATTACGTGTCTCCTTGTTTCTCTTTCAGAGTCGTATCTCTTATGCCAGGCAAAACTTTAGGGAAGATAGCGAGCCAAATCATATTGAGGACAGCGAGATGACCCCAAGGCCCTGTCTTGATGAAGACAGTGAGTTGAAGCTACTAACCAGCAGGTGTGAGACAACCTCTGTGCAGTCGCTGTCTCAATCAGTTCGACTTCTTCAGTCTCAACTTAAATAGGAAAGGCTTGCTTCAGCTCGGCTCTGACTTGAAGTCAAAGATGCAAGGAAGATGTCAGAGGACTGGCTTGCGCACTATGGTGCCATACAGCTAGGGATGGAGCATCTATCGTTGACACAACTGAGGTCTCACCAACTTGTTCGGCTGCTTGCGGGGCCTGCCCTAACCAGTCCTCGTGCCTTTTGAAGTGCTCTCAGTTTTGTCTATTCTTTTGTTGGCGCGTTTATATGCACTAGTGGCGACCTTTGATGCCCAGTGTATGTAATCCGCGGTGAGGTTGCGCTTTATTATCATCAGTAGCGAACTTTGATTCCCAGTGGATGTAATATGCCGTAATTTCTTTATTGTATAGTCTAGGTTTATTCTTTGGTCGGTATGTTATAGTTTAGGCCAGAAGGTTTAGTGGATCTCAGTGTTGTCGGTCTTCGGGCCGGCCTGTAACTCATATGGGCCAAAACGTGGGCCTATATTCATCTTGGGCCATTAGCAGGTCTAAACCTATAGTAGTTTCCCGCCTTTAACAGACCGAGTAAAGTTCTAGCCAGCTAGGTCAGAGAATACCATGGGCTTTTAATAGGCTAAAACCTAGATTGGGCCAGCATTGGGCCGAAAAATTCACGGGCCAATACAGGCCAAAACTGCCTATGGCCCATGTTTGGCCAAAATAGGACGAGCAGTTAACATGCCAAAAATATCTCGGGCCAGTTTGGCCCAATAAAATTATGGGCTTTAAGCATGCCGGTATCCACACGGGCCATAGGCCCAAAAGTGTCATGGGCCATTATCAGATGGGCTATAAGCAGGCCTGATTCAACGCGGGCTGTAATTAGGACCAACTGTTCCACGAGCCATTAACAGGCCAATAGGCCTGTTGGGCTAAAATTTATCCACGAAGACCATGGGACGTTAAGAGGCCTAAAGTTACTTCGGACAAGAAATAACCCAGTTTCTACATGGGCCGTTAAAGGGCCTAAAGTTAAACCGGGCCGACAATGTCCCAGATGCACCACGGGCTGCTAACGGGCCGAAACTATTATCGGGCCGAACTGGTTAACAGGCATTTAACAGGCTGAAATACAAACTTGTCTTAGAATGGGCCCAAAAGAACAGTGGCCTGTTAACAGGCCTGATCTGATATGGGCCGTAATTTGGCCCAAAACACGGTAGGCTGTGAACGGCTTGATCTGCTATGGGCCTCAATTTGGCCCAAAATATGGCAGGTTGTTAATGGGCCAGCCCACTAGTGTGTGAAAAACACATGGTGGGCCTTTAGCTAGGCCGGCCTTTTCACCAGAATGGGCCTCTATTGGGCCGTGCCATGTGTCGACGTATCATAGGCGCCTCCTGTCCAATGAGTGGATGATATCTGTCCCATCGGTGAGCAAACACGTGTTTCCTCCGGCCAATGAGAATTTTACACGTGGAAAATCCCCATTGGTTCGGGCTGTTAACGGTTTATCGGATCCAAAACCGGACCCGGTAGCTTAACGGCGACCCGTTACGGTCGGTGCCACGTGTCGGTCACCCTTGACGAAAGCACTTCTATGGCGCGGGATTTATCGTCATGGAAGTGGACACTTCCATGATGATAATTTTGGTAATGTCATGGAACACTTCTACGACAGCACAGGTATGACTATCTTGATTCTGTCATAAAATTGTCATGGATGTACATGCATGACAGAAAACGTGACCTACTGTGACAAACACGTATCATCACGGAAGTGTATTTTTTCTAGTGATGGCTGAAGCTCTGCCCGTCTTGGTGCTCCTCAGCGTCTGTGTCTAGCCAGGATGGAGACGGCGCCCTCTCCCGAGCTCGGCGGTGGTCGCAGCGTCCCGTGCGGTGGCCGGAGCCAGCCAGGTGAGCAGCAGCGCCGGTGGTCCTCCTATGCCCCACGTGTGGCGTCGGGGAGGAAGAAGAAGGAGCGAGGGACGAGAGAGAAGCAGCGATGGGACCCACCTATAAGCGACCTAGCTGGCCGGCCCCGCCCGCGCTGGCGTGGATAAGTGGAGACATAATCCTAGTGAGTATGATTTCCCTTATCGGAAGCGTATTTCATTTCTTCTTCGGGCCAGAATGCGCTTTCCTCTCTGGAAAGCAAATTTCTGAGAAAGGCATGTTCTGTTTAATCTGCGAGGGACCTGTTTGTAGAAGTATTTTTATAGATTAGTCCCTGAGCTTTAAACGACCGTATCTTTACACCCGTAAATCCAAATGAGGTTATTCCAAAGCCCACTTCTTCGCCTCGTCGAGCCCGTTCCATTGGTATCATTTTCAACATGTGTTAAAATTAGGAAAATGACCATTTTTCCCTTGCCCTTAATCAGCCCCCACCGAGAGGGAATGTTTTCCAGCGATTCTTTCCACGAGCTTCTCGCACTTCTTCCCGGTGATTTCATCTACCCCAGGCAAGCCACACCATCCATTTGCATGATTGCAATGCAGTGGCATGGTTTAAATTATTTGAACTTGTTTAAAATTTGCATTGGCTATGTATGATTTGTTCGTGGCATTTCACAGAGTATTGTTTTGATCTTGCTATTGCCATGATATTGCTTGGAGTTCTAGGACTTATATTTTGATGATTATGTGGATGACATGTCGCCTTTGGATTATTAGTGGCTAGTGTTATTTTCATCATGAGGCTAGATGATATTATGTTTTGGAGTATGATGTTGGACATGATGCTTGCATGTGGATCATAGTTGGATAGCTAGTTCTTGATATTTGGGTAGTAGTATTATCATTCTTGGATTCAGCATGATAGAAGTGTTATGCTATCCTTAGAGTATTTTGATATGTCGATAGTATGCTTTGGATCATTTGTTGGATATTGCTATGAGTTGGATTACATGTTGGTAGATGATAGCGGAGTATCAGTTATCACTGTTATATGTTGGGGATAAATTCTGTCATTAAGTTGGCCAGGTGCCACCGAACCGGGCATTTTCCAGTGCAACCACATTTTCCTTTTAGGGGAAGGCCCTAATGCGTTCTATTGCCATGCCTCTTGCCGGTGCCTCCAATGAGGGAAGGTTCTGGGCGTGCGTTACCCTGGCCCGGTCAGCAGACATAACCTTGTGTGCCCATAGTTGGTATTGAGATCTCTTGTCCCCGTTTGGGACCATGTGTGTTTTGCCACGACGGTGGCTGTTCATGCCTTTGGTAGGCACGGGGCCACCCAGGACTGAACCCTAAAGTGGTGCTGGTCGGAGTGGCCGGGAGAGTGTCATGGCAGTAGGTCGGTTTTGTGGGAACGCCGTTTGTCCACCTGAATGGGAGCACGAAGTCATGGGTTCTGTGGTGTGGGTAAAATGCGCTACCTCTGCAGAGTGTGTGTTTAATCTATCGATAGGCGCGTCCTCGGTCATGGGCACAAGTTCGTACAAGGTCACACCGTTCGATCAACACTCACATCATGGAATAAATTATAGGTGATGTATATGTTGATATTGTGAACAATAATAGTCCGGCAGGATGCAGATGATGTTGTTGAGATGATCTTGAGGACAATCATTCAGTTTGTGAGGTGATCATGAGGTGGTCACGTGGATGTTTTGGAGCATGAGGTGATCATGTAGATGTTTTGAATCATGAGGTGATCGAGGTGGTATATTACATGGCCGGATAGCCAAGTGTGAGATGGTTCATGTGTGTCGGCATCTGGGACCGAGGCTGCCCAGACTTGCCTGCCTATGGGCATGTGCGTGGCTCCACCAACGGCCTGGTAGGACCCATCTTCAGTAGCAACCACACAAGACCCTCGCGAGGTGAACGACACCAAGACCTCCCTAGGGGCAGCCTTTCTAGGATGGCTCTCAAGGAGCGGAGATCTCTATGCAAGGGGCACCTCGTGAGGTTCACGTGACGTGAGCCATGACGACCAAGGCCAGGCGAGCGCCAATGGGCGCAGTGTACCAGTTTCCTCTTTTGTGCTTAAGAGACAGGCGTAGGAGAGGAGTCCCGAGGCATCAGGCAAAGGTTTCCATATCGGTGCGACAAGCCCAAGACCAGCAGGACGGAGGTCACCACGGAGCCCACTGCAGTGTCACCACCAGAGCCTTTAGCAGGCGAAGACCACCTTTTGTTAGGACATCTTGTACTAGTTGTCCCCCTTCAAACTTGGCCGTTATAGGATCCCTTCCCGCCTAAACATTTGGGAAGAGGACTAGGGCCTCTATAAATAGGACTAGCCACCACCATTGGTAAGAGAGGAGGCATCTAGGATCATGGATCGACCCATCTTGGCTTGGATCCATTCCATCCTCACATCCCTAGCTCACCGAGCTCAAGAACGCCTCTCCTCCTGAGACTATTCATCCATTGTACTAGTTCATCCTTAGCCCGCGAGGCAATCCACCAACACCACACTGGAGTAGGGTATTACACCGCAAGGTGGCCCGAACCAGTATAAACCCTTGTGTCTCTTGTTCCTTGGGTTCGTCGAGCTAGGCCGTGAGATCATTGAGTGAGCGAACTAGGGAAAGAGTGTTATTCGTGCGCACCCCGGAGTTCAAAACTCAAGGGTTACCCAGAACACACGATCTGAAATTTGGTGCGCTAGGTAGGGCGGCGCTGAAGCCTTTCTCCATCGATCAACGTACCACTGCTCCACCACATCCATGGCTGACGCTCACCGAGCTCATGCTGAGTGTCGGCCGCCCTTGTCACTCGCATCGCTCAGACGGCACCCATTGGTGGACCTCCCCACCGTTCTCCATCACCCGCTGTCAACACTGCTACCGGCCCGGCGGGAAATGAGCAGCAAGCTTCGTCACTGCACCCCTTTGTGCGGCGGGGCGGATGCACCGCCACCCCGTCGTTGACTCCGGCTGGCTCATCGTCCCACGCTCCTCGCGCACCCACGGACGCACAGGTCGCGCTACTCATGCCAAGCGAGCTCCTGCGTTACCGCCCGGTATACGACCTCTACGAAGACTGGCTGGACCGCATTGCCGAGATCGTCAACGCCGCTGGAGGCTCTCCCGCATCGTCTCTCTCACTGCCTAGCCCACCTCCAGCTGTGGGTGATTCAGCCCAGGGAGCGCCTCCACCACCTCCGCATCAAGATGGCGCCCTCGCACTAAGGTGCACGGTCCCTCGGCGCGACCCACCGTGCAGGGCGCCCGCGCATGAAGAAGGAAGCTGCCAAGAAGTCCCTCGGCTGCAAGAAAACGCTCCTGCGCTCCCAGCACCGCCATGTCAAGATCGTGCGTCGCCAGTGGCGGTGGTGCACGGGTACCAAGACCATGCCCCGCCTCCTCGGCAGGGTCCAATGACCACGGCAGGCTACCACGCCTTCACTTTCGAGGTGCTCAGCGTTGCCTGGCCCGGCAAGTTCAAGCCCGACCTGCCTCCACGCTATGACAACACCCCGACCCTGCTGAGTTCTTGCAGCTCTACGAGCTAAGCATCGAGGCAGCCAACAGCGACGAGAAGGTCATGGCGAGCTGGTTTCCCATGGCTCTCAAGGATGGTGCATGCTCGTGGTTCCTAAACCTGCCTACGTGATCGATCTCCTCCTGGGGCGAGATGCGCAAGCGCTTCATCGCCAACTTCCAAGGAACTCGCGATCACCCGCCTGCCGCTGGTGACTTGCAGGCATCAAGAAGCAGCCAGGGGAAACCCTATAGAAGTACATCCAGCGTTTCAACATCATTCGCCTCAAGATTCCCAAGGTGACGGACGAGGCCATCATCTCAACATTCTCTGATGGCGTCCATGATGTGAAGATGAAGGAGGAGCTCACCATCCATGAGGACATGTGCACGGCTCTGGAGATGTTCAACATTGCGACCAAGTGCGCAAGAGCTAAGGAAGGGCGCCTCTCTCTCCTCGAGCTTCCAGCTGCTGACCCGGAAGACAAGAAGGCCAAGACCAAGGACATGAAGCGCAAGGGGGCTGCCGTACTCACGGCGGAGCCAGAGATGAAGCGCGGCTGTGACCACCCAGAGTCATCCAAGGCCAACCGCCTGTTCTGCGCCTTCCACAATGTGCACAGCCACAACACTAACGACTGCCAGGAGCTCAGGACCATCCACGACGGGCGCTTCGATCGACGCACCAAGCGCAATGACCGAGGCTACGTCCGTGGAGAAGGCCGCAGTGGAGGACGCTGTGACGACCTCGGCCCCCGTCAGGAATGGCGCGACCGGCCTCGTGAGGACCGCTGGCAGGACCTGCCTCGCGAGGGTGCCTGGAGAGACCAGCCTCGTGAGGAGCGCCCTCAGGGCAATGCCGGCCTCCCTCCGCTTCTTCCACCACCAAGAAGGAGCGATGACCATCATTGGGACGAGGGGGCTGGGGGCTTCCAGGAGCCTCGTGATACGTCTCCAACGTATCTATAATTTTTTATTGTTCCATGCTATTATATTATCTATTTTGGATGTTTAATGGGCTTTAATATACCTTTTTATATTATTTTGGGACTAACCTACTAACCAAAGGCCCAGTGCAAATTGGTGTTTTTTTTGCCTATTTCAGCGTTTCGCAGAAAAGGAATACCAAACGGAATCCAAACAGAATGAAACCTTCGGGAGAGTTATTTTTGGAATAAATAAGTGAGGAGGCCACGAGGCAGGAGGGTGCGCCCCAGGGGGGTGGGCGCGCCCCCCACCCTCGTGGTCCCCTCGCAGCTCCACCGACCTACTTCTTCCTCCTATATATACTCATATACCCCGAAAACATCGAGGAGCACCACGAAACCCTATTTCCACCACCGCAACCTTCTATACCAGTGAGATCCCATCTTGGGGCCTTTTTCGGCGCTCCGCCGGAGGGGGGTCGATCACGGAGGGCTTCTACACCAACACCATAGCCTCTCCGATGATGTGTGAGTAGTTTACCACATACCTTCGGGTCCACAATTATTAGCTAGATGGCTTCTTCTCTCTCTTTGGATGTCAATACAAAGTTCTCCTCGATTCTCTTGGAGATCTATTTGATGTAATTCTTTTTGTGGTGTGTTTGTCGAGATCCGATGAATTATGGGTTTATGATCAAGATTATCTATGAACCATATTTGATTCTTCTCTAAATTCTTTTATGCATGATTTAATTTCTTTGCAAGTCTCTTCGAATTATCAGTTTGGTTTGGCCTACTAGATTGATCTTTCTTGCAAGTGCTTAGCTTTGGGTTCAATCTTGCGCTGTCCTTTCCCAGTGACAGCAGGGGCAGCAAGGCGCGTATTGTATTGTTGCCATCGAGGATAAAACGATGGGGTTTATATCATATTGCTTGAGTTTATCCCTCTACATCATGTCATCTTGCCTAATGCATTACTCTGTTGTTATGAACTTAATACTCTAGATGCATGCTAGATAGTGGTCGATGTGTGGAGTAATAGTAGTAGATGCAGAATCGTTTCGGTCTACTTGTCGCGGACGTGATGCCTATATACATGATCATGCCTATATATTCTCATAACTATGCGCTTTTCTATCAATTGCTCGGCAGTAATTTGTTCACCCACCATAGAATTTTCTATCTTGAGAGAAGCCACAAGTGAAATCTATGGCCCCCAGGTCTATTCTCCATTATATTAATCTCCCGTCAACTAGCCATTTCTGTCACCGTTTATTTTGCAATCTTTATTTTCCAATCTATACAACAAAGATACCAAAAATATTTATCTTATTATCTTTATCAGATCTCACTTTCGTAAGTGACCGTGAAGGGATTGACAACCCCTTTATCGCGTTGGTTGCGAGGTTCTTGTTTGTTTGTGCAGGTACGAGGGACTTGTGTGTAATCTCCTGCTGGATTGATACCTTGGTGCTCAAAAACTGAGGGAAATACTGACGCTACATTAGTGCATCACCCTTTCCTCTTGAAGGGAAAACCAACGCATGCTCAAGAGGTAGCAAGAAGGATTTTTGGCGCCGTTGCTAGGGAGATCTACGCACAAGTCAAGACATACCAAGTACCCATCACAAACTCTTATCCCTCGCATTACATTATTTGCCATTTGCCTCTCGTTTTCCTCTCCCCCATTTCACCTTTGCCTTTTCTTCGCCTTCTTCCCATATGTCTTTTTGTTTTTGTTTCCATGTGCCTTCTATTTGCTTGCATCTTTGCCTGCTAAAAATCAATTGATATGGATCCACTTAAAGTTTTCTACTTGGATCATCTTCGATCCTTATGCGCTCATGCTGAAACCCCAACTAGCCTAGTTGATAGGAAATCTTTAGATGAGCATGCTCATTTTGTGTGTCATCGTTTTTCTGAAAAGGGGAAGCTCTTATGGTATCAAATAAATAGTTTGCTATGCTATGCTTGGAATCTTTGTGAAATTTATGACTTTACTTGTTGCTCTAAGAACCCTAAAAAACACCTTCCCACCCTATGTGAATTAATGATAATGAAATCTTATCTTCTTATGGAAGAGATGTTTATAGTTACTATGATATCAAACAAATTGAAGAATTTGTCGTTTTTAATGGTGCACATGAAGTTGCTTCTTTGATTGAAAAGTATGCTATTACTCTCTACAAATCTGAAAATTCCAACATACTTAAATATTGCTATGATAACTATGCTCACAATGCCTATGTTAAGGAATTTATTGAGAGAATGATCGTTGCTTTGGAAAAAAATAATGATATGCACGAATCTATAGATAATTATGATTCCGATGATTTGATTGAAATATCCCTTGATGAACATGATGCTTGCTATTCTTATAGCCATGATGCCAATATTTATGGAGATGAATTCGCTATAGTTCCTTATGTTAAATACGAGATTATTGCTATTGCACCCATACTTGATAGTTCCTTGAATCAAAAGCATGATTGCAATGATTTTACTATAAATTCTATTGATGACAATTCTGCTAATAATATGAAAAACCCTAAGCTTGGGGATGCTAGTTTTGCTATGTCTACTACTTGTTGCAACGATCATGATTGGGTGATTCTTCTTATGATCTTGAAAATTTATTTAAGCCCCGTGATGAATATGAGATTAATAATAGAGTTTGCAATAATGTTGAAAGTGGGTTTGGAAGAGTGTCAACATTAGATCCCACATATTTGGAGAATGTTCAATCTTATGGTATTTTTGATAAAAATGGGTTTGGAGAGGTCATGACTTTAGTTAATGATATTCCCACTATTTTGGAAGAGTGTCAACTTTGCATGCATGTGGATTGTGTTGAAAATATTTTATTTGGTAGCTATTTTGTTGAATTTTCTTATGATCCCACATGTAATTATTATGAGAGAGGAAAATATGATTGTAGAAATTTTTATGTTACTAAATTACCTCTTGTTATGTTGAGATTGCTATTTTTTTCTTTCCGCTTCCTTGCATATGCTAGTTTTTGCTTGCTTGTTAGCCTATAAGATGCCTATGCATAGGAAGTATGTGTTCGCACACGAACACGTCACTATGTACGTCCAACACTGAGGGTAATGCACCGCAGCTCATGTTGAAGGAGACCCGTCCGAAAGCGTGGTACGCAAGCAATCCGGCGGGTGCTTTTGAGGACCCGAAACCCCACACGCCCGGGAGGGACCCCGTCAGGGCGTGCAGCAGCTATGGGATGCCCTAGGTCGACCTGATCGCCCCTAGGGCCTCGAGGTTCACCGCCTTGCAACAAGAAGAACAGACGAAGAACGAGGGAGAAGAAGAACTAGGGTTAGGATGAAAATATAAAAGATAAAAAGTGGTAAATGATTGATAGATTGTGTGTTGTTCAATCGGCCGTCACCCCTTAGGTATATAAGAGGCGGCTGGACTTCTCGTGCAAGTAAAAGGCTTGGATTCACATCCAAAACCCTAGTCAAATTCGGATTGGTTTTATCCGAACTTTCCAAAACTGTTCGGTTTAAACTGGCTGCACCTTGTGGGTCTTTTTTGTGGTGGTAAACGAGCTCGGATGGAAACGAGTCCAAAAACAATCTTGACCGTTTCGACGAGACGAACAACTTTCATGTTAAACATTTTTTGATCAGAGATCATCTTGAGGGTAAAATCGCTCATGAAAAATAGGCTATTATTCGTGCTACCTCGCACAAAATAGGCTATACTCGCGCTACCCATCAGACATGGCGTCTTGTGGGGCGCGCCATTTTCTGCCTCTTGATAGAGCTGCATTCCCATGGCTCTAACTTTTGCATGCGAACTCAGATTGGAACAATTTTTATATCAAAACCGACTGTTTCGACGAGACGAAGACAATCTATGTAGATCATTTTTCCATACGAGGCGATCTTGGGGGTGTAATGGGCCGAATAGTGTTTTGAATACAAAGTCTCAGTATTTCAAATAGAACTTCGGCCTTCGAGATGAGATCAGATGGCAATGGCCCAAACTTCAAAGATGTTCATATCGACAATACGAAACTTTTTATGTAGATCACTTCTCCATTTGAGGCCATATTAATTAAGTTCTTCACCGTGCCAAAATCTGGTGTCAACACATGCCCCCCTGTTTTTCGGCAAAACTAACGTGCCGAAAAATAATTTGCAATGTATTTGTTCTAAGGACGATATTAACACTCATCGGCCATTTATATTTCTCAGGGCGATAATTATGTATCGGCCATGTTTTTTCTTAGGACGATAGTCATATATCGGTCGTTGCTTATTTGAACCTTTTGATGCAACTTGGGTGAAAACTTCTCAACTTATATAACAATCCAATGACAAGGTTCCATAGATATGTATATCAAAGCCATCCTCTGAACCATATTATTCACCCTTTTGCTAGGATTTTGCAAACAATCAAGAATGAACTTCCTCAAATCCTTGCTTTGCCTGCATAAAAGTTTCATTAGTGGCCGAGGCAGTGAGCTCCAATTCGACCTTACCTATGTTGGCAAGAATAAGCATCGGCTATTGATAGATGTGTAATACACCATGACGGACATGGTAGCCGTATGCTTGCTATTCCAATTCTCTCCAATTGTCATGTCTAAATATATGAACAATTTTAATGCAACCCAAGGTAAATTTTGCATCTAGACATACCCCAAGATAAACTATAAGTGATTCTTCAAAACATTGATAACCCTTGGATATTCGTTGCACTACTCATAACAAATCACCGAAAGTCTCAATATGTATAGCACCTATAACAAGTAAAAGAGTCAATCCGAATAACAATGCATATTCGGCCTTGATTAATCGTGCATAAAAATATTCTAAGCGGCATGAGGCTTCAAAAATAGTACCATAAAGAGATATATAAACAACACCAACACTTTGGCCATTGCTATGAATTGAACCATCAAAACATAATCACCAAAGTACTGTAGAGACAAGGCTAATATCAATATTATGCATGACATTAATCCAATGTTCAGTAATAAAATCAGCTATGATTTGGCCTTTTATAGATCTCAAAGATGCATAAGCCAAATCATATCCAAACAACGTATAAGCCCACTAACCAATTCTGCAGCTATGAATTGGTTTATGCAGCATATATTCAATGACATTGGTCATGATGTCTCAACTCCATTCAATCGTAATATAGGCATACATATAAATTTCCATGAGCACGTACCTTGTCTCGCTCTCCAATCGAACTAAGGATGATGTTAGAATACTACACCGGCCATGCATTGACATACTCTTAGGACGATAGATAAATATCGGCCATTACCTTGTAAACTTCATTCAAAGCACATATAGCCGAAATAAACAAATGAAATGACAAATCAAGTATTTTGTCCCTTTGGATCAGCAACAAACTTGTAGCTAATCAAATGTATAGTGACTTGGTAATACCCTTTCATGACGTAAGGAATTATATTGCATCCATGGATTAAAATAAGCCCATTGAGGGTTACCAATCATACCTGATGACGAATTCCATGGCATATGCATTAATGGCATAGTTGAAAAATATGGATAATGTGTAGACCAAAGATGTTGAAACCTTTGGCTTGGTCCTTCATAGTTTTCACTCTTTCCCTTCTTCACCTTTGCCACACTTCTTGTAATGGAAGCTTGCACATAATTCTTATTTTGAGCAATTCCTTTGGGAACCCATGCCATGTTCCTTTCTTCCAGTTCTTGTGCACTAAGTTTTTGTAATTTCTTCTTTTGCCAATACGATAAACCGACCAGGCATCTCGGCTGTGATTCTGTTTTGACCAATAGCAATTCCTTTTTGGCCTTGTATACTCTTAACTTCTTTTCTTCAGATTTGGCACTTCGACTCTCAATAACTGGTTGCTTTGTATCATTGTCTTTAGTAGCCAATGTCAACATATTAATTGGCTCTTTTTCGTTTGAGATCAAATCTGAAGTTGCACTCTTATGACCATCTCTTTTAACACGGTAAAATTGCTTGACCACCTCTTTCTTCTTCCTTGAGCTTTGGAACGATTCCTTATGATTGAAATGGTCTTTAACATGTGATTGTTCAAATGTTGATATTCTTGGAGCTGCATAATATTGGTGCGATGGTCTAAAATAAGATAGAGAATGTGCCCTTGTATCATACCTGTCCCATGATGGATATGGATCTATATGAGCATAGGGAGGCATCCACGTCATTGGCATTGGCGGCCCAAAATAAGGATATGAATATGTTGCATTAAAATTTTCACTTTGCCAATACCAATCCTCATATTTGCGCCTTGGGGGTGATCTTGGTTTCTTTGCATGATTTGGCCGATAAGTATTATTCTCTTCACTCTTCTTTTGATATTTATCCAAAAGTTCAACGAAGGTGATTTTTGATCTCTTACACTTGTGCTTATTTTGGCCTTTATTTTCTTTTGGTTTGCTTTCGTCGATCATTGGATTTGCTTGCTGCCCCCCAGTCCTTGGCGTCTCCATTGTATCTTCGATGGAACTCTCGCCCTCAAGATTATGTTCATTATGCTCTTCAACAACTTATTTACTTGAAAGCTTGGTCTCATCACCTACATCTTTTACCTTCTCTTTAAGTGGATCGGCTTGAAGCAGCCGATGCAAAAACTTTCTGCCATCGAGACCAATCGGAATAGACTGGTCATATCTTGGTGTCTCAACAAATTTCAATCGTCCTTTATCAATGGACGATTTAATTATTTGACGAAACATGTTGCAATCCTCAAAATTATGCTTGGATGAATCATGCAACTTACAATACATTCATCCCTGGACAGATGGCTCAACATGGTGATCAAGAATTCTAATATAATTATTTCTCAACAACAAATCAAAGATTTGATCGGACATATTGGAATTGAAGGTAAATTTTTTATTTTCTAGATGATCTTATTGTGAGAATGGCTTTGGAGTTAAGGAAACGAATGGTTCAGATTTTGCATCACCCCATTCGGCTATGCATTGTGTTTTGCACTCTATCTCCGATGCCTTTGGATAAGAAACTATACTGGCATCGGTTTGCTCAGAAGATTTTAACCTTGGCTTTAAATTTCTGAAACGAAAATAGTTAAAATATGCATGTCTCAATTGAGACCAAGTGTAAGCCAAGTAAGAAATAAGCAAAGCTACCCAACTAGATATGAACTTTAGACAAAGCAACGGGGAAAGCTTTGGCTGTAACAATAAGTCAATATCCGTCTTTATAAATGGCGCAATGGGTTGACCGATATGTTCCATAACAATTTTATTGCTAACAAGTAAATTACCCTTCTTGATTGGTCTTTCAAAATTACTAGTGAGAATATTTCTTATAGATCCATCAACAATGAAGCCGCGACCAAATATGAAAATAGGTAAATTACTCGCTATGCATAGCTCTTCAAATACGTTGGGAGAGCATGATGGTGGTGTGACTTGAACAATATCTAGCTTCATGTTTGGATGACTCTCCAATGCCTTTTCATCATCTTTTTCTTTATTCCGTGCATCATTACCTTGAAGATCCTTATCAGCCGAACTTTGTTTGGCTACTTTCTCTTGTCCTTGAGGCTTGTCAATTTCTACGGCACGAAATTCATAGGGAAGGAAGTAGGTTCCATTAACTTCAGAAAAATCAAGCATGGCTGTTTTTCTATGCTTGCCATGCCCTTCCTCAATAATGCTTGCCTCTTTGGATTTTGATGGATTCGTAATATATACTACTTGATTCGGCTTTTTCAATCGAAGCACTTTCAAGTTCCAAATCATCCTTGTTTTCATTGATACTACCAATTGGCAATGCTTCTTTTATCCGAGCCAATTCTTTTTCTATTTGTTTCAGGTGGCGAGCGGCAAAGTTGGCTTTAAGCTTTTTTTCAATTTCAGCCCACTCCGGATATGATTGCCCCCAATGTTTTTAGATTCTTTCGGCAATGACACATGGGTGTTGCCAAAATTTTGCAATAGTGTAGTCGGTATAATATGATGTAGTACTAGGTGAAGGCATATGCATTGTTGTAAAACCATATTTTTTCTCGAAAATTTTATCAATTGGCAAAGATTCATCTTCTTGCAAAACTCTAGCTTTTATTGCGGCATAATCAGGAAATAGCCCCTTTTCATGTTGTTCAAGGTAAAGAGCACTAATCCTCTTATTTTGGGCTAAACTCTTCAATGCAGCCACTACTACCTCATCTTCTACAATATTGGGCAAACCGCTACTGTAAAATTTACATTTATTCGGCTATGACCAGGAAGGTCAGAAGCCGAATTATGAACATCTACAGTTGAGTATGGTGCTGAAAAATTATTGTCATGAGGGGTAGCATATGACGGTTGAGAATAATTGGCCGAATAGCTAGTAGTAGCATGGCCAATTCTCGTTCATCGGCATGGTTGGATTAGTATATTGCAAATTAGTTGTCGATAAATAAAAGGGCGAAACACTTTTTTGTATGATATTGGAAATTTTAACATGAGGTGTTTCAAATTGATTAACCAAACCCATCATGTTGTTCATCGACATATGGATTTGTGGGGTTGCCGATGCATGAGAGTTAGGATGCATATGTTGTATGTTACTAGTATCATAAGAAGTTGAAACATGTAAATTACTTTGAATCGGCCTATGCACGTAATTAGATGCATTATTGAAAAAACTAGGGCTGGCCGATAGAGTATAATCATTGAATGGTCTAGTAACACCATATGAATTATTTGCATCGACAGTAGGGAATTGGGTATTCGTATTACCTTTGTAGATTGCAAGCCCTAGATGACGATCTCTTTGTAGCAAGAACAGGCTGGAGACCGTTCAAAGCTTCGTTCCCTAGGGGAGTCACCAAAAAGTGTGTTCGCACACGAACACGTCACCGTGTACCTCCAACACCGAGGGTAATGCACCGCAGCTCATGTTGAAGGAGACCCGTCCGGAAGCGTGGTACGCAAGCAATCCGGCGGGTGCTTTTGAGGACTCAAAACCCCACACGCCCGGGAGGGACCCCGTCAGGGCACGCGGCAGCTATGGGCTGCCCTAGGTTGACCAGATCGCCCCTAGGGCCTCGAGGTTCGCCGCCCTGCAACAAGAAGAACAGACGAAGAACGAGGAAGAAGAAGAACTAGGGTTAGGATGAAAGGATAAAAGATAAAAAGTGGTAAATGATTGATCGATTGTGTGTTGTTCAATCGGCTGTCACCCCTTAGGTATATAAGAGACGGCTGGACTTCCCATGCAAGGAAAAGTCTTGGATTCACGTCCAAAACCCTAGTCAAATTTGGATTAGTTTTATCCGAACTTTCCAAGAGTGTTTGGTTTAAACTGGCTACACCTTGCGGGTCTTTTTTTGTGGTGGTAAACGAGCTCGGAAGGAAACGAGTCCCAAAAGCAATCTTGGCCGCTTCGACAAGACGAACAACTTTCATGTTGAACATTTTTTGATCAGAGATCATCTTGAGGGTCAAATCGCTCATGCAAAACAGGCTATTATTCGCGCTACCTCACGCAAAACAGGCTATACTCACGCTACCCATCAGACATGGCGTCTGGTGGGGCGCGCCATTTTCTGCCTCTTGATAGAGCTGCATTCCGATGGCTCTAACTTTTGCATACGAACTTAGATTGGAATGATTTTTATATCAAAATCAATTGTTTCAATGAGACGAAGACAATCCGTTTAGATCATTTTTCCATACGAAGCGATCTCAGGGGCATAATGAGACGAATAGTGTTTTGAATACAAAATCTTAGTATTTCAAACACAACTTCGGTTTTCGAGATGAGATCGGATGGCGATGGCCCAAACTTCAAAGATGTTCATATCGACAATGTAAAACTTTTTTATGTAGATCACTACTCCATACGAGGCCATATTAATTAAGTTCTCGACCGTGCCAAAATCTGGTGTCAACAGTATGTTAGAATTAGATCTGTTTGTCACGAGTTCCATGATGCTATCTTTGTGCTTCAATTCTTGTCTTCCATGTAAGCATCATTGAAATGATCAATGCCTAGCTAGGGGCGTTAAACGATAGCACTTGTTGGGAGGCAACCCAATTTTATTTTTGTTTCTTGTTTTTTGTTACTATTTCGTAATAAATAATTCATCTAGCTTCTGTTTAGATGTGGTTTTATGGTTTTAATTAGTGTTTGAGCCAAGTAGAACCTTTGGGAAGACTTGGGGGAAGTCCTTGCGATCTTGCTGTAAAAAACAGAAACTTTAGCGCTCACGAGATTTGCTGACATTTTTTACTAGAGAGTGCAATTAGGTTGATTCTTTTTGAATATGATTAATAGACAAATTACTCACGTCCACCAATTTATTTCAGAATTTTTGGGGTTACAGAAGTATTCGAAACCTACAGATTACTACAGACTGTTCTGTTTTTGATAGATTCTATTTTTCGTGTGTTGTTGCTTATTTTGATGAATCTATGGCTAGTATCAGGGGGTATGAACCATAGAGAAGTTGGAATACAGTAGTTTTAACACCAATATAAATAAAGAATGAGTTCATTACAGTACCTTGAAGTGGTGGTTTGTTTTCTTATACTAACGGAGCTCATCAGATTTTCTGTTGAGTTTTGTGTTGTGAAGTTTTCAAGTTTTGGGTAAAGATTTGATGGATTTTGGAATAAGGAGTGGCAAGAGCCTAAGATAGGGGATGTCCAAGGCACCCCAAGGTAAAATTCAAGGACAACCAAAAGCCTAAGCTTGGGGATGCCCCGGAAGGCATCCCCTCTTTTGTCTTCGTCCATCGGTAACTTTACTTGAGGCTATATTTTTATTCACCACATGATATGTGTTTTTCTTGGAGCGTCTTGTATGATTTGAGTCTTTGCTTTTTTAGTTTACCACAATCATCCTTGCTGTACACACCTTTTGTAGAGACACACATGAATCAGAATTTATTAGAATACTATATGTGCTTCACCTATATCTTTTGAGCTAGATAATTTTGCTCTAGTGCTTCACTTATATCCTTTTAGATCACTGTGGTGGTTTTATTTTATAGAAATTATTGATCTCTTTTGCTTCAATTATATTACTTTTAGAGTCTTTTAGAACAGCATGGTAATTTGCTTTGGTTACAAAATTAGTCCTAATATGATAGGCATCCAAGATCGGTATAATAAAAACTTTCATAAAAAGTGCATTGAATACTATGAGAAGTTTGATACTTGATGATTGTTTTGAGATATGAAGATGGTGATATTAGAGTCATGCTAGTTGAGTAGTTGTGAATTTGAGAGATACTTGTGTTAAAGTTTGTGATTCCCATAGCATGCACGTTTGGTGAACCATTATGTGATGAAGTCGGAGCATGATTTATTTATTGATTATCTTCCTTATGAGTGGCGGTCGGGGACAGGCGATGGTCTTTTCCTACCAATCTATCCCCTAGGAGCATGCGCGTAGTACTTTGTTTCGATAACTCATAGATTTTTGCAATAAGTATGTGAGTTCTTTATGACTAATGTTTAGTCCATGGATTATACGCACTCTCACCTGTCCACCATTGCTAGCTTCTCTAATACCGCGCACCTTTCGCCGGTATCATACACCCACCATATACCTTCCTCAAAACAGCCACCATACCTACCTATTATGGCATTTCCATGGTCATTCCGAGATATATTGCCATGCAACTTTCCACCGTTCCGTTTATTATGACACGTTTCATCATTGTCATATTGCTTTGCATGATCATATAGTTGACATCGTATTTGTGGAAAAGCCACCTTTATAATTCTTTCATACATGTCACTCTTGATTCATTGCATATCCCGGTACACCGCCAGAGGAATTCACATAGAGTCATATATTGTTCTAGTATTGAGTTGTAATTTTTGAGTTGCAAGTAAATAAAAGTGTGATGATCATCATTATTAGAGCATTGTCCCATGTGAGGAAAGGATGATGGAGACTATGATTCCCCCACAAGTCGGGATGAGACTCCGGACGGAAAATTAAAAAAGAGAGAAAAAAGAGTCCATAAAAAAGAGAAAAAAGGCCCAAATAAAAAAATGAGAGAAAAGGAGAGAAGGGACAATGTTACTATCCTTTTACCACACTTGTGCTTCAAAGTAGCACCATGATCTTCATGATAGAGAGTCTCTTATGTAGTCACTTTCATATACTAGTGGGAATTTTACATTACAGAAGTTGGCTTGTATATTCCAATGATGGGCTTCCTCAAAATGCCCTAGGTCTTCGTGAGCAAGCGAGTTGGATGCACACCCACTTAGTTTGTTTTGTTGAGCTTCCATATACTTATAGCTCTAGTGCATCCGTTGCATGGCAATCCCTACTCACTCACATTGATATCTATTGATGGGCATCTCCATAGCCCGTTGATACGCCTAGTTGATGTGAGACTATCTTCTCCTTTTTATCTTCTCCACAACCACCATTCTATTCCACATATAGTTCTATGTCCATGGCTCATGCTCATATATTGCGTGAAGATTGAAAAAGTTTGAGAACATCAAAAATATGAAAGAATTGCTTGGCTTGTCATCGGGGTTGTGCATGATTAAATACTTCGTGTGATGAAAATAGAGCATAGCCAGACTATATGATTTTGTAGGGATAACTTTCTTTGGCCATGTTATTTTGAGAAGACATGATTGCTTTGTTAGTATGCTTGAAGTATTATTATTTCATGTCAATATTAAACTTATGTCTTGAATCTTTCGGATCTAAACATTCATGCCATAATAAAGAAAATTACATTGAGAATTATGCTAGGTAGCATTCCACATAAAAAATTCTGTTTTATCATTTACCTACTCGAGGATGAGCAGGAATTAAGCTTGGGATGCTTCATACGTCTCCAACGTATCTATAATTTTTTATTTTTTCATGCTATTATATATGTTTTGGATGTTTAATGGGCTTTAATATACCTTTTTATAATATTTTTGGGACTAACCTACTAACCAAAGGCCGAGTACAAATTGTTGCTTTTTTGCCTATTTCAGTGTTTCGCGGAAAAGGAATACCAAACGGAATCCAAACGGAATGAAACCTTCGGGTGAGTTATTTTTGGAACAAACGTGATCCAGGGGACTTGGAGTGGACGTCAAGAAAGAAGCGAGAAGGCCACGAGGCAGGAGAGCGCGCCCCAGAGGGGTGGGCTCACCCCCCACCCTCGTGGGCCCGTCGCGGCTCCACCGACCTACTTCTTCCTCCTATATATACTCATATACCCCGAAAACATCGAGGAGCACCACGAAACCCTATTTCCACCACTGCAACCTTCTGTACCCGTGAGATCCCATCTTGGGGCCTTTTCCGGCGCTCCACCAGAGGGAGAATCGATCACGGAGGGCTTCTACATCAACACCATAGCCTCTCCGATGATGTGTGAGTAGTTTACCACAGACCTTCGGGTCCATAGTTATTAGCTAGATGGCTTCTTCTCTCTCTTTGGATCTCAATACAAAGTTCTCCTCAATTCTCTTGGACATCTATTCGATGTAATTCTTTTTGCGGTGTGTTTCTCGAGATCTAATGAATTGTGGGTTTATGATCAAGATTATCTATGAACAATATTTGATTCTTCTCTGAATTCTTTTTATGCATGATTTAATATCTTTGCAAGTCTCTTTGAATTATCAGTTTGGTTTGGCCTACTAGATTGATCTTTCTTGCAATGGGAGAAGTGTTTAGCTTTGGGTTCAATCTTGTGGTGTCCTTTCCCAGTGACAGCAGGGCCAGCAAGGCACGCAAGATCATGGTGATGCATAGCAACGAGAGGGGAAGAGTGTTGTCCATGTACCCTCGTAGACCGTAAGCGGAAGCATTATGACAACGCGGTTGATGTAGTCGTACGTCTTCATGATTGACCGATCCTAGTACCAAAGGTACGACACCTCTGTGATCTGCACACGTTCGGCTCAGTGATGTCCCACGAACTCACGATCTAGCAGAGTGTCGAGGGAGATCTTCATCAGCACGACGGTGTGGTGACGGTGATGATGATGCTACTGTCGCAGGGCTTCGCCTAAGCACTACGATGATATGACCGAGGTGGATTATGGTCGAGGGTGGCACTTGACACGGCTAAAAGATCAATGCTCAACTTGTGTGTCTATGGGGTGCCCCCTGGCCATGTATATAAAGGATGGAGGGAGGAGGAGGCCGGCCCTCATAGGGCGCGCCCAAAGTGTGGAGTCCTACTAGGACTCCCTAGTCCTAGTAGGATTCCACCTCCCACATGGAATAGGAAAAAGGGAAGGGAGAAGGAGAAGGAAGGAAGGGGGCGCCCCCTTTCCCTAGTCCAATTCAGACCAGTCCATGGGGAAGGGGCGCGACCACCCTTAAGGCCTTTCTCTCCTATCCCGCATGGCCCATTAAGGCCCAATATGAATTCTCGTAACTCTTCGGTACTTCGAAAAATACCCGAATCACTCGGAACCTTTCTGATGTCCTAATATAGCCTTCCAATATATCGATCTTTACGTCTCGACCAATTCGAGACTCCTCGTCATGTCCCTGATCTCATCTGGGACTCTGAACAACTTCGGTAATCAAATCACATAACTCATAATACAAATCATCATAGAATGTTAAGCGTGCGGACCCTACGGGTTTGAGAACTATGTAGACATGACCGAGATTCATCTCCGGTCAATAACCAATAGGGGAACCTGGATGCTCATATTGGTTCCTACATATTCTACGAAGATCTTTATCAGTCAAACCGCATAACAACATACATTGTTCCCTTTGTCATCGGTATGTTACTTGCCCGAGATTCGATCGTCGGTATCTCAATACCTAGTTTAATCTCGTTACCAGCAAGTCTCTTTACTCGTTCTGTAATGCATCATCCCGCAACTAACTCATTAGTCACATTGCTTGGAAGGCTTATAATGATGTGCATTACCGAGAGGGCCTAGAGATACCTCTCCAATAGACGGAGTGACAAATCCTAATCTCGATCTATGCCAACTCAACAAACACCATTGGAGACACCTGTAGAGCATCTTTATAATCACCCAGTTACGTTGTGACGTTTGATAGCACACAAGGTGTTCCTCCGGTATTCAGGAGTTGCATAATCTCATAGTCAGAGGAACATGTATAAGTCATGAAGAAAGCAGTGGCAATAAAACTGAACGATCATTATGCTAAGCTAATGGATGGGTCTTGTCCATCACATCATTCTCTAATGATGTGATCCCGTTCATCGAATGACACCACATATCCTTGGCTAGGAAACTTAACCATCTTTGATTAACGAGCTAGTCAAGTAGAGGCATACTAGGGACACTCTGTTTTTCTATGTATTCACACATGTACTAAGTTTCCGGTAATACAATTCTAGCATGAATAATAAACATTTATCATGATATAAGGAAATATAAACAACAACTTTATTATTGCCTCTAGGTCATATTTCCTTCAGTACGAGGGACTTGCGTGTAATCTCCTACTGGATTGATACCTTGGTTTCTCAAAAACTGAGGGAAATACTTACACTACTTTCTTGCATCACCCTTTCCTCTTCAAGGGAAAACCAACGCATGCTCAAGAGGTAGCACCTCGCACCATCGCTTGCATCTTGGGTGGCGCTCAGGCCCCAGCCTCTCAGCGTGTCTTCAGGTAGTTTGCTCGCGAGGTTAACATGACCCTCCCTAGGCCCGAGGCCGCGTGCCCGCTCAAGTGGTCCAAGTGCGCCATTACCTTCAGCTCCTCTGACCAACTCAAGTGCGCGGTGACCGCCGGCGCTGTCCCGATGCTTTGCTCACCCGTCATCCATGGTGGCGCAGGGCTCAATGTTCTTTCATCGAGACGTTTGACCACCTCCAGGTGCCATACGATTAGCTGCAGCCCACCAGGCCTTTCTCAGGAGTAACCGATGGCTCCAGCACCCCGATAGGGCAGATCCGCCTCCCTGTCACCTTCGGCCAGCACGACAACTACCGCACCGAGCTCATTGACTTAGAAGTCGCCCGCATCCGTCTACCATACAATGCCATCCTTGGATATCCGGCCCTGGCCAAGTTCATGGCGGTGACCCACCACGGCGACAATTTCCTCAAGATGCCAGGGAGCCACGGAGTCATCTCGGTTGCCTGCGAGGGGAAGGACGTGGTGTGCTCCCTTGAGAGCGCCTACCGGGCTGCAGCGTTCGAAGACCCAGACAACGAAGGCGCCATCTGCCCTCCTGAGGCAGTCCCCAAGAAGAAGAAGCAGCTACTCCATCAAGGGCTTCAGGAGAGTGGCGTCTCCAACAGCACCACCATAGGACCAGTGCCCATGGATGCGGCGCCTCCCTCTCTCGCATAGGAAGGCGCCCCCGGCGCCCTCCTTGGGCTGGGCTCGGGGGTTCTCTTCTGGAGGGCCTCAGACTAAGCCAACGTCACGAGGGAGGCGCTCGGGCACCACGTGGAGGCGTGCTTTGTTGCACGTTTCCCCCCAAGAGAGCGCAAGGCGTGGAGTGCCTAGTGCTTAGGAGTTCATCACCAAGGCGACCGAGGAGCTTCAAGAGGCAAGAGCCATGCATGGCAACCGCCGCCCACCACCTGGCGCAGCTCCCTGTCCTGGCGCGAATGACGAGCTGCGCATCTGCGTTGACATTCCAGGGCTCAACAGGGCCGCATCTCAGGGGCACTTCTGGCCGTCAAGCGTTGGTCGGTGCGGAGGTCCCCCACACAGCTATGTTCGCATCCCCTTCAGCCTGCCGAACGTGGCTGTCGCCTTCAACCGGCTCACGCAGGGCGCCCTGGCAGCTCGTGGGGCCAGGCGCCAGGCCGTCCTGGGGGAGGAGGAGCCGGAACCTCCAGGGTCCCCTGGGAACCAGCCACCGAATGACTCGTGAGGAGCGACTTCTTCAGCGCGCATCTTTGGCTGCTCCAACACCTCTTCAACAACGGTGCCAGGTGACATTTTCTGGTTTATTCAGCTGGTGGCGCCCCTCGAGCTGCATCATCCCTAGGTCGCATGGGCATGTCCCCGCGACGCCAACCCCTTTTGCATCTTTAGCTCACTCTGTTGGGGGCGCCCCTCGGGCTGCATCATCCCCAGGACGCATGGGTCCGTCCCTGCGGCATGTATCGTTCTTGCATCTATTCGAACTAGCTTGCATCATTACTTAAGTCATCTTATGGTTATCACCTGCCTGTCCGGTAGTTCCATGCCCTGAATGCTGTGCGCCCTTGCAAGCCCACCCATGACCGCCTCATGATTAAGGACTGCCACGGTGTCTGTGCTCGGGTCCGTCCCTACAGCATCGATAAACCCAAGAGGCTGAGCTCTGGCTCGCGGGCCAGCTCCCGTGTACGTCACCTCCCATGGCCCTTGGTGCCCTACCCTCGCATGAGCTAATAACAGGCGAATGAGCGAGGGCGCATGACCCGGTGCCTCGTCACCATGGGAGCCACACGCCGGTTGTCTTTCTTCAGGATTTTTTGCATGAGAAGACTGGGCACGGCGTCTGTGCTCGGGTCCATCCCTGCAGCATCGATAAACCCAACGACTGATCCCTATTTGGCGGGTCGGCCCCGTTCACGTCACCTCCTAGGGTCGTTGGTGTTTGGCCTTCTCATGTGATCACCTCAGGAGATTCATTCGGTGTAGGTTGTCTAACCATCTCGCAGGTCCACCGCAACTGTCAAGATTCAAGCCAGGTGCAACCCGCCTTGAGTTAGGGCCTCGTGAGTCCCGTGCTGGCTCACGAGTGCCTAGACACACCTCGTCTGGCCCTGCCATGCAAGCCACGTGTCAGGGCGAGGCTGTACATGCCCCGGGGTACCACTTAGAGGGATCCCTCACCCACGTACCACTGGAAGCACCATCCTCCGCGCTGGCAATTGACACGGTCGAGGAGCGGCTATGCCCATGCAAGTGTGTAAGTGCTATGCTCCGCGCTGGTGATAAACAACTGAGGGCGGCCCCATGGCCGCATCAACCTCAGGGAGCCACTCGGCTCGGTGTCCAGCTTCGTCGCAACAATTCCCCCCCCCCCCCCCAAGAGAGTCATGCAAGGGGGCTGGGCACAGGGGCTACGCTCAGTTCATGCCTGGCGTACACCACCCTGCTAGGTCCCCCGGACCTGGTAGTCGCGCCCCTCTCCCGAGCGGGACCTTGGCGAGGACAGATATGGAGGTCTATTTGCACTTCAAGGGGGACTCCTGAGCATCGCGACTCAGGAGCCTAAGTGTCCATGTAGCCCCTCACCCCTTGGTCTCGTCCAGGTGATCCGGATGACCCAACGGCGGCTGAGGTACACGCGGGGTCGGGCCCTGCCGACGCAGAACACTAAGACCTACTTTCCCATCTCCTTTCCGTAGGCTGTTTGCGTGTCAAGGGGGACTCCTGAGCATCGCGACTCAGGAGCCTAACTGGTCATGTAGGCCCTCACCCCTTGGTCTCGTCCTGGTGATCCAGACGACCCAACGGCGGCTGAGGCATGTGTAACACCCACGATGCGGCTATATCTCCCACGTGTCGGAGCACGACTTAGAGGCATAACTGCATTGTAGGCATGTCGCAAGAGGGGTAATCTTTACACATCCCATGTACTGAATAAGAAAGAAGTACAGAGTTGGCTTACAATTGCCACTTCACACAATACATGAATATATCATTACATCAACCAGAATACAATCAAGGCCCGACTAGGGAACCAAAATAAAAGAAGAGCACCCCTAATACTACAGATCCCCGATCGCCCCAACTGGGCTCCAATACCAATCGAAAGAAAAACGAAACAACACAACGAACACGATCTTCATCGAGCTCCCACTTGAGCTGAGTGGCGTCACCTGCATGGTATCATCAGCACCTGCAACTGGTTTTGGAAGTAATCTGTGACTCACAAGGACTCAGCAATCTCACACCCGCGAGATCAAGACTATTTAAGCTTATGGGAAGGGAAAAGGTAGTGAGGTGGAGCTGCTGCAAGCACTAGCATATATGGTGGCTAACTTACGCAAATGAGAGCGAGAAGAGAAGCAAAGCACGGTCGTGAACTAGAAGTGATCAAGAAGTGATCCCGAAACTCCTTACGCTCAAGCATAACTCCAACGCCGTGTTCACTTCCCGGACTCTGCCGGAAAGAGAGCATCACGGCTACACACGTGGTTGATGCATTTTAATTAAGTTAAGTTTCAGTTCTCTACAACCGGACATTAACAAATTCCCATCTGCCCATAACCGCGGGCACGGCTTTCGAAAGTTCAAAACCCTGCAGGGGTGTCCCAACTTAGCCCATCACAAGCTCTCACGGTCAATGAAAGATATTCCTTCTCCCAGGAAGACCGGATCAGACTCGGAATCCCAGTTACAAGACATTTCGACAATGGTAAAACAAGACCATCAAAGCCACCCGATGTGTCGACAAATCCCAATAGGAGTCGCACGTACCTCGTTCTCAGGGCAACACCGGATGAGACTAGCTACGAGTAAAACCAACCCTCAAGTTTCCCCGAGGTGGCCCCGCAGGCAGCTTAGTTCGTACCAACACTCAGAGGAGCACTAGCCCGGGGGGGGGGGGGGGGGGTTAAAATAAAGATGACCCTCGGGCTCCGGAAACCCAAGGGAAAAAGGCTAGGTTGTTAGTGCAAATGTAAAACCAAGGTTGGGCCTTGCTGGAGGAGTTTTATTCAGGGCGAACTGTCAAGGGGTTCCCATTGTAACCCAACCGTGTAAGGAACGCAAAATGAAGGAACATAACATCAGGATGACGGAAACTAGGGCGGCAAGAGTGGAACAAAACACCAGGCATAAGGCCGAGCCTTCCACCCTTTACTAAGTATATAGATGCATTAATTAAAATAAGAGATATTGTGATATCCCAACAATAATCATGTTCCAACAAGGAACAAACTTCAACTTTACCTGCAACTATCAACGCTATAAGAGGGGCTGAGCAAAGCGGTAACATAGCCAAACAACGGTTTGCTAGGACAAGGTGGGTTAGAGGCTCATGGCAATATGGGAGGCATGATATAGCAAGTGGTAGGTATCACAGCATAGGCTTAGCAATAGATCGAGCAACTAGCAAGCAAAGATAGAAGTGATTTCAAGGGTATGGTCATCTTGCCTGAGATCCCGCAAGGAAGAAGAACGAGTCCATGAAGAAGACAAATGGACGTAGTCGAACGGATTCCTCACAAACGCGACGTTATCGGAACCAACCCGAAGAAGCAACACTGGAAAGAAGCAAACAATAATGGTAAACAACCACCACATAAGCATGACATGATGCACATCCAAGTATGATGCATGTCCGGTTTAATGAAGCATGGCATGGAAAAGTGCACAAACAATCCTACAAATTAAGTGGAGCTCAATATGCAACTCTGTTGCATAGTGATGAAACACCACATGACTTATTTAGTTCTCTCTTGTTTATGTACAAAACAATGTTAAATGTTGGTTAGCATGGAAAGAGGTGAAGCATAAAGAAAACTACCTATCTAGGCAAGTTTAAATGAGGTCGGAACAACAAACAACAAGTCCGGAAACTCCTCATGTGCATATTTTAAGGTTTGGTACTGTTCTGCCCTAAACACAATTTTATATTTGTTAAACATGCAAAATAAAGCCACCATGTTAAACTAGGCATTTTTCTACCCCGTTTACATATAAAGTTTGTTAGGTTTGGAGCTACGGTTATTTAGTTATGAATTAAAACATTTTAACATGGCATTCGAGAAAATTTAAACAAACAACATTTTAAACTTTCCAAACATGGATGAAAGTTGGATATTATGAAACTAGACAAAATTCTAAGCACTTTTCATATATGATTCATTTTAACACGATGCACGGTTAAAGAGTTATTATATGCATGAAGAATAGGGGCTTTTCTGCAAAACTGTCTTTCCCTGGAAATTAGACAAATTCGCAGCTGGAAAAAAAGACACCTCGGGCCGAATATGTTGGCCCAACAACAGGGAAAAACAGATGGGTGTCGGCAGGGTGGCCTCACCATGGGCTCGGCCCGGTTCAGTGGGAGGAGGGGCCCAGGCAGGTGGGGATGGGCCCTAGAGGCCCACACGCTGGCTGGGCTCATCCCGCTCCTCGATCCTGCCTAGATCAAGCGAGGCAGGGGCGGCGCTGCGGCTCTAGTGAAGTAGGACGCTGGCTGACGGCGGGTACGGGGCAGATCCGGCAGGTGGGGCGATGGGGCAACCAGATCCGGGGCCGGCCGGCCCGTTTCCAGCGATGACGAGGCCGGCCGGCGATGGGGCAGCGAGATACGGAACTCCGGCGGCGGTGCCTGTCCACGGGCAGAGAGAGGTGAGAGGCTTGGGCGAGTGAGAGAGAGATTTCGAAGCAGAGGAGCGATCAAGCAACGAGGGCGGCGACCTGGGTCAGTGCTCGCCGGCGACGAAATGGCGAGAGACGACCGAGACGGCAGGGACGAAGTCCAACGGTGGGGATCGGGGACGCCAACGGGAGGTCGTAG
The DNA here is from genome assembly GCA_034509565.1 of Triticum monococcum. NCBI lineage: Eukaryota > Viridiplantae > Streptophyta > Magnoliopsida > Poales > Poaceae > Triticum > Triticum monococcum. The sequence goes on along the minus strand of CM067845.1, from coordinate 394,001,915 downwards.
GGAGCTGCGGGGCTCGTCTGTTGGTGGTGCTCGACGGCGGAGGGAGCTCTCGTGCTGCGGCGACCGAACATGGGAGGAGGCCGGAGGTCCTGCGGGAGATCCTCTCTGATGACGAGGCAGGGCTCGGTGAGGAGCACGACGTGGAGGAGCTCCTCTCCTATTTGGTTCCAGCGAGGCAACGAGGAGGAGGCAGGTGCGAGGCCTCCTGTTCGTCTCCTGCGGCCGGAAGGACAAGGAGGAGGGCACACAATCTGGAGCTCAGGCGCGCTGGATCGGGGAAAGGAGGAGGTTGGTTGGGTGGATCGGACAGGGGAGATCCCGAGGAGGATTTGGAAAACGGTGGCGGGCGACGTGACACATCTCCTAGATTTTAGGGTTTGAACTGATTTGGCTAGGGGTTCGTCTATATATAGGGACAAAAGGATTAGGTTTGGACCCTCTGATCAAAATCAGACAGTCTCACATAAATAGGTTAGAGAGCCCAATTAAGAAAACAGGGACGTTTTGTAGATGTTTGGGGATGATCCGGATCCAATGGTGACGACTGTCCGGGTCGGGTCCGGGACAGCTTTCGGACGCGCGCGCGAGGAGGTGCGCGGGCTGACAACAGAGGCTAGATTGGGCCTGGCGGTAAGTAGTGGATTGTGTAGACGGTCTAGGGAGGAAAGAGAGGGAATGCCCGGCAACAGTTTTCGGAGCCCGAAAACATCCGACGATTTGACTGACTATACTTCCGCTATAGTTATCCGTTGGGGCATCAAACGATCTCCGAATGCGATGAAATTTGGCAGACGGCCTATCTACACTATACTAAGACCGCACGCCAACTTGCAACCCATTCCGAGAACATTTTCCGGCCACTTATAAAATAATATAGCGGACGTGCCGCAGGCGTGTGCAAGTGTGGTTGGGCTCAGAACGGACAACGGACGAAACTGGTGGAACCCGGACGGATGCAAGTTTTGAAAACATGATGATGCAATGCACATGATGACAAGACAAGATGCAACACGCTAGCGAATGACATGGCAACGACGGTGAATAACTGGAAGACACCTGTTGCATCGGTCTCGGGGCGTCACAACACTCCACCACTACAAGAGGATCCCGTTCTGAGATCTAGGATGGCACCGGAGGTTAAACGGAAGAGGAAGAGAAGAGGTAAAACTAATTGCTTCTTTCACAAATGAGTGAAACCATGAACCTTGAGAGGTTGAACAACTTTGAGAAAAGAATACAATGGAGATGAGCAAAGTTGAAAACACTCCATTGTAAAAGAGGAACAAGGCATATTACGAGCACCTTAGAGGTTGAAAGACAAAAGACAAGGATTGCAATGGACAAGAAGTACATGCAAACACTCCGGTAGAACGAGATGCACAAGGAACGATAAGGATCAATTACGACAACACTCCGGTTGGAAATGGAAGGTAAAGAATATGAGCTTGGCAAAACGAAAGCACTTGGATGAAGACTCCGGTAAGAAGAGGAATGATAGACATAACACTCCGGTTGAAACAAGATAGAGAAGGGAAAAGAATGATATAATTTGGACAGCACTCCGACTACAAAAGGAAAAAATTAACAAGAACTTGACAAGATGAGAGGATACTTGATGAAATCAACAACACACTGCCTTTGGAACTATTGAAAGAATGGCACAAAGGGTAAGAACGATTTCATATGGCACTCCGGTTGAGAAGGGAGCCAAAACTTGACAGAATGGGAAGAACTTGAAAAGTGGGCATGACACTCCGGTTAAATGGATAAGCACGAACAGAACATGGTCCTGGCACTCCTAGATGATGAGTGAAGAGAGCAACATCACAATGCCTCCGGAAGAGAGAATAGAAGATAGATCATTGGAATGAAAGAATGGAGAAGAAAATGCCCACTTTTGCCACAAAAGAGCTTGGAGAGCACCCTTCCAAGAAGGTTATAACGGAGTTGTTGGAAAACCCACAACGAAACGAATAAGCTTGTAGTGGGCTTATGGAAAACTTCTCAAAATTGAGGCAAAATTCTGCCACTACGGAAAACAAAAGATTGGATTGATACGAACAAGTAGACGAGAAACTTATTTCACCGGAAGGATAAATGAAGAACTTGGGTCATTTATAAGCACCATAATTAGCAACAATCCTTAGGGAAAAGCTTTAGGTGAAAAATAACCCAAGATAATTCCAATGAAGAGATTGATGGATTTAAGATACCTCATTCTTGACAACATGTGAATCATGAAACTTGAACTCAAGTTATGAGGAATGCCATAGCACCACCTCAAATGATACGGTAGAAAGAATTGCACTTCGGAATGCAAGATGAAGAAGGCTTGAACTTCTCAAAAGAATCCATGTGTTGAGCACCATGTTTATTTGAGAGTATAGCTTGGCGGAACATAGCTTCGAGAGAACTCTTGAAGAACAATTGAAGAATGAAAGGAATCCTTGATAAACCACCATGTAACCTTCATGAAGAACTCCGGTAATCAAAGAATGATCAAACGAAAGGAAAGTTGAAAGGAACTCCGGAAAAGAAAGATGAACAATTGAAACCGAGAATTTGACGAGCCTTCGGAATAAGGAATTGAATTTAATCGATGAAACAAGAATAAGAATTACATTATGCTTATCCCTCACCAATTTAAATTGATGACAAGCAACGGATTTGGGATACTACTTATTCTCATTGGAAAGGATTCAGGAGAGATATAGTGTAAACTTGAGAAGGTCTTCAACGAACCACCGGTAGAATTGAAACAATGAATGAATTGATATGATAATGAAGGAATAGAAATATTGAACGAACCACCGTAAGAGTTGAAAATAAAAGTAGCAAAGGCACAATTCACCGGGAAGAATTATAAAATGAGACGAAGATTCTCGAGTGAATTTAGATCCATGAGAACGAAGAGATCACGAGCTGATTAGAGAAATTTGAATGATGCACCTGTAAGATTTGGAGAAAGAGAGCTGAAAGCTAGAATGAATGATATTTGAAAAGATAACCTTCGGAGGAAAAAAATGGGAATAACTCATGAAATGCTCCGGATGGGTGAAAAGAATTCTCACGATCGAAAAACCAATATGAGAGGATGGCATAAGGCTAGCACCACGCATCTCTGAGAGAATGGATAAGATTTTGAGGAAAACTCTTCTTTGGTCTTCAAAATCTGAGAATGACAACGAGAAACACCACCATGAATTATTTAGACACTCCGGAAGAATCAAAAATGAAGAGGTTGAGCCAACGATGAAAAGAATTTGAAAGATCTTGGAGAAACCATCTGACTGATGATGAATCATTCTTACGTCAAACGTCGAAAAGAATTTGGGAGTAACTCCGGGAAAAAATAGAAGAGTCGGGTAAGATCCTGGAAAAAGACCTGTGGGTTAGGGCCCACTCAAAAGATACACCGTTGAAAAATTTAAACGAGATATTGCGTCGGTTCAATTAAATGGCTTGAATGAGATAACATCCTCGAAAGAGCTTGAACAAAAGCAGAGTGGAAACACGAATCTTCGAGATATCTTCAGCACTCCAGAACAAATGAATGGCGAGAAGTGGATGATTAAGAGGTGCACCGGCATGAGAAAGCATTGAAATAAGGAAAAGAATATGATCAACACCGAAAGCTTGAATTGAATCTACCAGAGAAGAAAAAGAACGAATAATGATGAACTTGAAGCTTCGGTAGTATCTTCCTGAGAATCGCCGGATAAGAACATGAAGGAAAAGAATGGAGAGACTTCCATCAATAAAATGGATAGTTGATTAAGAAATCTGAATCCTTGAAGAAAAAGGGTGGGAGGACGGGAAAACAAAGGCAACTTGGAATGGATGAAGCAAACACCGTTGAGAAAACTTAGAATTGATCTTGCGGATGTTGAAATGATCGGATTTACTTGAAGAGAAACACGCCAGTTGAAAATAGAATTTGGATGACAAACTCGATAAATAAGAAGGTTTAATGTTCATATAGAAATATGAAAACGCCGCTTAGACAAGGGATGGAATCCACATTTGACTTCGAAGCAACTCGAATACCAAAAACCAAAACAAAAACAAGGGGTTGGCTTGCAAAATAAGCTGAAACAAACATATGATAGAGATTTCGTCCATAGTTTTCATGGTGGGGCCCACACTAGCTCGATCGTACAACACCATCATGTACAAGGTAGTGCACATGACATACGAAGCGTCCCCGAGTTAGCATAGCCAAGGACTCTTTAAGACACAACGAGACCACTGTAAAACCAACCGTGGATAGGCAGACCACTGGACATCAAACCCCAATTTCATATCATACATCTGTCGGAAAGATATCCTAGGAGCTACTTGAATTCCCATTTATAAACTCCCGAAACTTTCTGGTTGTGCAATCAGGTGTTGGGGATACAGGGGAAGCATAATATCTCACCCAAAACTAACACATCCTACATCCAGCTGTATCCATCCTTCAACACATAACCAAGAAACCTTCGGAAATCATTTACCTAAACCTTTGAAAAGCATCCGTTACACGAGTTATGGCAATACTCCCGAACTCCCGCCCCAGTACTGGGTGGCGTCGAGGTTATCTCACCAACAACTGCATAAACGAGATTTTCGATGTCGGCGAAACTCGGGTATTCCAGAACTGCAATGATAAAATTGTGACGACAACACCTCGGAGCTCAACTCCCCGGAACACTGCCACAACCCCTAAATGTCAGGAGGCACCAAGAACAATGTTCTCGTCACAAAACCATCGGAACGATTCCAAGATACCTGCATGATCCTAAAAATAAAATTCAGTGAAATTTGAGAAGAGAAGAGTCATAACTCTACGTCAGGAGGCCTCACCAGAGCGACGAAGGGACTGAGGAGTAAAAAGAATCCTACTCTCCGATATATATAATCCTAAGACTCAAAACAATTTGCTAGACTCAACAACGCCAGCGATTCGATCAAGCAGGGGGCTCCTAAGTTGGGGAAGGCTCTGATCCCATGTGTCGGAGCACGACTTAGAGGCATAACCGCATTGTAGGCATGTCGCAAGAGGGGTAATCTTTACACATCCCATGTACTGAATAAGAAAGAAGTATAGAGTTGGCATACAATCGCCACTTCACATAATACATGAATATAGCATTACATCAACCAAAATACAATCAAGGCCCGACTACGGAACCAAAATAAAATAAGACCACCCCTAATGCTACAGATCCCCGATCGCCCCAACTGGGCTCCACTACTGATCAACAGGAAACATAACAAAACAATGATCAAGATCTTGATCGAGCTCCAACTTGAGCTCGGTTGCGTCATCTCCACTGGTATCATCGGCACCTACAACTGTTTGGAAGTATCTGTGAGCCACGAGGAGTCAGCAATCTCACCCCCGTGAGATCAAGACTATTTAAGCTTATGGGTAGGAAAGGGTAGTGAGGTGGAGCTGCAGCAAGCACTAAGCATATATGATGGCTAACATACGCAAATAAGAGCGAGAAGAGAAGCAACACAACGGTCGTAAACTAGAAGTAATCAAGAAGTGATCCTGAAACTACTTACGCTCAAGCATAACTCCAACGCCGTGTTCACTTCCCGGACTCCACCGGAAAGAGACCATCACGGCTACACACGCGGTTGACGCATTTCAATTAAGTTAAGTTTCCAATTCTCTACAACCGCACATTAACAAATTCCCATCTGCCCATAACCGTGGGAATGGCTTTCGAAAGTTCACAACCCTGCAGGGGTGTCCCAACTTAGACCATCACAAGCTCTCACGATCAACGAAGGATATTCCTTCTCCGAGGAAGACCCGATCAGGCTCGGAATCCGGGTTACAAGATATTTCGACAATGGTAAATCAAGACCAGCAAAGCCACCTGATGTGCCGACAAATCCCGATAGGAGTCGCACTTACCTCGTTCTCAGGGCAACATCGGATGAGACTAGCTACGAGTAAAACCAACCCTCAAGTTTCCCCAGGGTGGCCCCGCAGACAGCTCAGTTCGGACCAACACTCAGAGGAGCACTGGCCCGCGGGGGGGGGGGGGGGGGGGGGGTTTAAAATAAAGATCACCCTCGGGCTCCGGAAACCCAATGGAAAAAAGGCTAGGTTGTTAGTGCAAATGTCAAACCAAGGTTGGGCCTTGCTGGAGGAGTTTTATTCAGGGCAAACTGTCAAGGGGTTCCCATTATAACCCAACCGTGTAAGGAACGCAAAATGAAGGAACATAACACTGGTATGACGGAAACTAGGGCGGCAAGAGTGGAACAAAACACCGGGCATAAGGCTGAGCCTTCCACCCTTTACCAAGTATATAGATGCATTAATTAAAATAAGAGATATTGTGATATCCCAACAATAATCATGTTCCAACAAGGAACAAACATCAACTTTACCTGCAACTATCAATGCTATAAGAGGGGCTGAGCAAAGCGGTAACATAGCCAAACAACGGTTTGCTAGGACAAGGTGGGTTAGAGGCTCATGGCAATATGGGAGGCATGATATAGCAAGTGGTAGGTATCGCAACATAGGCATAGCAATAGAGCGAGCAACTAGCAAGCAAAGGTAGAAGTGATTTCGAGGGTATGGTTATCTTGCCTGAGATCCCGCAAGGAAGACGAATGAGTCCATGAAGAAGACAAACAGACTTAGTCGAACGGATTCCTCACAAACGCGACGTTATTGGAACCAACCCGAAGAAGCAACACTGCAAAGAAGCAAACAATCATGGTAAACAACCACCACATAAGCATGACATGATGCGCATCCAACTATGATGCATGTCCGGTTTAATGAAGCATGGCATGGCAAAGTGCACAAACAATCCTACAAATTAAGTGGAGCTCAATATGCAACTCCATTGCATAGTGACGAAACACCACGTGACTTATTTAGTTCTCTCTCGTTTATGTACTCAACGATGTTAAATGTTGGTTAGCATGGCAAGAGGTGAAGCATAAAGAAAACTACCTATCTAGGAAAGTTTAAATGAAGCTGGAACAACAAACAACAAGTCCAGAAATTCCTCATGTGCATATTTTAAGGTTTGGTACTGTTCTGCCCTAAACACAATTTTATAGTTTTTAAACATGCAAAGTAAAGCCACCATGTTAAACTAGGCATTTTTCTACCCCATTTACATATAAAGTTTGTTAGGTTTGGAGCTGCGGTTATTTAGTTATGAATTAAAACATTTTAACATGGCATTTGAGCAAATTTATACAAACAGCATTTTAAACTTTTCAAACATGGATGGAAGTTGGATATTATGAAACTAGACAAAATTCTAAGCACTTTTCATATATGATTCATTTTAATATGATGCACGGTTAAAGAGTTATTATATGCATGAAGAACAAGGGCTTTTCTGCAAAACTGCCTTTCTCTGGAAATTACACAAATTCGCAGCAGGAAAAAAAGACACCTCGGGCCGAATCTGTTGGCCCAACAACAGGAAAAAACAGAGTGGCGTCGGCGGGGTAGCCTCACCATGGGCTCGTCCCGGTTCGGTGGGAGGAGGGGCCCAGGCAGGTGGGGATGGGCCCTAGAGGCCCACGCGCTGGCTGGGCTCAGCCCGCTCCTCGATCCCGCCTATATCGAGCGAGGTAGGGGCCACGCTGCGGCTCCAGTGAAGCAGGACGCCGGCGGACGGCGGGGACGGGGCGGATCCGGCAGGTGGGGCGATGGGGTAACCAGATCTGGGGACGGTCGGCCCGTTTCCAGCGACGACGAGGCCGGCCGGCGATGGGGTGGCGAGATGCGGCACTCCGGCGGTGGTGCCTGTCCACCGGCAGAGAGACGTGAGAAGCTTGGGCGAGTGAGAGAGAGATCAAAGCAGAGGAGCGAGGAGGCAACGAGCGCGGTGACCTGGGTCGGTGCTCGCCGGCGACGAAATGGCAAGAGGCGACCAAGACGGCGGGGACGAAGTCCAGCGGTGGGGATCGGGGACGCCAACGGGAGGTAGCAGGGAGCTGCGGGGCTCGTTTGATGGTGGTGCTCGACGGCAGAGGGAGATCCGGTGCTGCGACAGCCGAACATGGGAGGACGCTGGAGGTCCTGGAGGGGATCCTCTCCGGCGACGTGGCAGGGCTCGCTGAGGAGCACGACATGGAGGAGCTCCTCTCCTGTTGGGTTCCAGCTAGGCAACGAGGAGGAGGCAGGCGCGAGGCCTCCTGTTCGTTTGCTGCGGCCAGAAGGACGAGGAGGAGGGCACGCAAGGTGGAGCTCGGGCGCGCTGGATCGGGGAAAGGAGGAGGTTGGTTGGGTGGATCAGAAAGGGGAGATCCCGAGGAGGATTTGGAAAATGGCGGCGGGCGACGGGACACATCTCCTAGATTTTAGGGTTTGAACTGATTTGGGTAGGGGTTTGTCTATATATAGGGACAAAAGGATTAAGTTTGGACCCTCCGATCAAAATCGGACGGTCTCGGATAAATAGGTTAGGGAGCCCAATTAAGAAAACAGAGACGTTTTGTAGATGTTTGGGGATGATCCGGATCCAATGGTGACGGCTGTCCGGGTCAGGTCCTTGACAGATTTCGGACGCGCGCGCGAGGAGGGGCGCGTGCTGACAAGAGAGGCTAGATTGGGCTTGGCGGTAAGTAGTGGATTGTGTAGACGGTCTAGGGAGGAAAGAGAGGGAAAGCCCGGCAACAGTTTTCGGAGCCCAAAAACGTCCGACGATTTGACCAACTATACTGCCGCTATAGTTATCCGTTGGGGCATCAAACGATCTCCAAATGCGATGAAATTTGGCACACGGCCTATCTACACTATACTAAGACCGCACGCCAACTTTCAACCCATTCCGATGTGGGGACCCCAACTCATAAGTCGTGATCACCGAATGCACGTGTACAGTGATCCCAGAGATCAATGCTCACTGAACACACAGAAGCTAAATAACAAGAGTGTTACATCCATACACACCGTCTTACACGAATTATGACCATTATGTTTGAGTCTTACATAGATAAAGCCACAAGGGCTGAATGCCAAATAAACTTAAGCAGCGGAAATCTTCGTCGATAAGTAGAACCCATGCCATCTGCCTTAACCCTACACGCATTCTGACTGGGAAATGTCCTAGTTCGCATTTTCGTCTCCAAAGAACTCTTCTTCGAACTCCTATTCTTCCATGCCTGGCTAATTAAATAACTAGTGGCAAGCCAATGAGTACTTTGAATGTACTCGCAAGCAACCCATGTTTTGGCTCAAGATTCAACAATGCATGATATAGGTAATTTTTTGCGGAAAGCTAGTTTTGAGTGCAATGACATGTTCAACAACTTGTAAGACATGCATCAGGAGAATTCAAGTAACCATGAGGACAGGTTACAGATATCAACATAAATAGAGTGGGCATCAACCCAACTCAATCATGTCAAGTCCTTTGACTTGACCCAAGTAGTTCTTCCCACTTATCCAAACACATACACTGGTTTGTAAACATGTGGACGTAGCCCAGGAGCGGTTACCCAACTGTCCTTGACCGTGGACACGACTATTCGAATAGTTTTACACTCTGCAGAGGTTGCACACTTTACCCACAAGAGCCGGGGAGCTTCCGTGCCATCCATGACCCGCGGTACCTCAAGTACCCGGGGTAAGCACCCGATCACTATCTTTCCCTAGACGACACTAACATGGAGTCCACTCGATTGGTTGTAACCCCCGTGCCCAACATTTCACAACTTAAAATTGTGGAGTCTCGCTCCCATATTCATCACATACCACTGGCACGGGGTACCAACGGTGTGTCCGGTGCCCCATAAAAATGTTCTTGGCTGCCCTACCTGGCACGACCCTGTCCGGAGAGAGAGCACCAACTCTTCCCCGTCACTAGTAATGCGGGCTCCAAGCTAGTATCGGCCTAGGTAATCAATAATGCCCTTTTCCATATAAGGGTAGAGTGGTTGCACATGTAAGGTTGGAATAACGGTCGCAACTTAAACCAATCCATTTTTGAAAGCAACACACACGCTTGCCTCGGTACACCACTTCATCATCAAGCGGTTACCCAACTCATTATCTACCTCGGGCATAAGTGGCACCCGACGGGGTTTTCGGAAAGTCCTTTGAAAATACTTTTTCTCCATCACCATGCATATTCCCGTCCCTTTTGCGTAGCAACTACTTTAGCATCCTATCTACTCCCACCGGCATAACCCTCATAAGGAGGTAGGGTCATGCACAATGCAAGTATCAACGAGGAAGTAATGGAGGCAAACCATCAAAGTGGTTCCACCTCATCATGATTCTGTTGCAACAACAATATGGTGCTATATGTCATGCATAAAAAGGGGTTTCATAGACATGGTCAAAGGGCTGCTTGCCTGGCTCAACAAAGTCTTCTGGGTCTTCAAAGTCTTCTGGTTCAACTCTTCATCAGCAACACAATCTATCGTCGCAAAATAATAACGAGAAAAAAATAAGGCAATAATAAAACAGAAAAACCAAAGTGATCAGAAAAATGTCAACTTATTTTTGTTAAATACTAGGGTGAAAACTAAGAAGGGGAAAATTCCTAGTTTTGGATTTGGAGTCAGGGGGACAGAGTAGTGGATTTTTAAACAAAGATCTTATTGTTCAAATTTGGATTTAAATTTGAACAGTGCAGACAAGTGTAATGGATGTGTATGAAAGTTATATCAATAAATAGGTGGGATTATTCTAAGATTTTAGGAGTTGGAATTATTTCATTTGGATAAATGTTTTATCCTGTGGAATTTTTATAAAACAGACAGAAAAAGAAAAAGAAAAGTGGCACTATGCCACTGGCCAGAAAGGCCACAGTGCAGCAGGCCCAGAGGAAAATCAGCCTGCGCAAGGCTGCCACGTCGAAGGCGTAAAGGCGAAGTACGCCTTCGACAGACAATGAACCGGTGCGCGCGCGTGCATTTTGAAACCCGACGGGTGGGTCCCACCCGTCAAGGCATGAGGCTGACGGACAGGGCCCACGGCCGTCGTCGTCTACCTCCGTGCATAGGAGAAGGCGAGCTCGCCGGCGGCGATATAGGGCACGGGAGGATGCGTGGGTGGTACCGTTGTGCTTAGGGAGGAACCGTCATTCGGATGGATGTGGAGTTGGTCGCTGGGGTGGCCTGGTTCGCCGACGATGAGGAGGCATGGCGGAGTTGCTTCGGGTGACGGCGGTTCTGGCCGTTTTCGGCAGCTAAAGAGAGGGGAAACAGGGGGGAAATGGTCAGTGCGGTCCTGCGGTTCTAGATCGAGTGAGAGCGGTAACGGAGAAGGCGTATACCTCTGGATCGACGGTGACCCGAGGCAGCGGAGCTCCAGTCAATCCCGAGCACAGAAGCCCCTTGAGGATGTTTGGGTGGTGCGGGCGTGCTCTTGGGGGTGTGAGGAGGAGGCGGATGCTACTGGAGCGGCCCGGGGTGGCTTATATAGCCGGGCACCGATCCACCGTGGACCCGTGCGCCGGCGAGGTCATGGGCGAGGCTAGAGGCCGTGAGGGCACTCGTGAATGAGTCCAGACCATTCGTGGATCAGGTCCACGTCCAGAGAAGGGAAGGGAAGGAGCGGGGAAGGCTCCAGAGAGCTCGTGCGTGTGAGGCCGTGCATTGGGGCTTGCAGGCGGCCGGCGCGCGTGCGAGGGAGGCCATAGAAGGGAGAAGGAGGAGGGAGACAAAGGCGTGGCATGACGCAGACGTCGAGGCACATCGTCGGGCGCGCTGGGGAGGCCCGAGGTGGCCGGAGGCGGTTGGAAGGGGGTGGCTACAGTGCGGGAGTGCACTGTAGCGCGCTCCAGAGCTCCTAAATGGTCGGCACGGCCATTTTCTATGCAGTGTGGGCACGGCCAAAGGAGTCTGGTGGCTCTAGGGGGGAGTAAAGAATGGGGGAGGGGCATTGGATGCCCTGGGTGGCCACTGGGTGAGGAGGGAGGTGAGAAAGGAGAAGAATGTTGTTGTCCAGAAGGGTAAATGGGGATGTTTCACTCTTCAATCATTGAGCTGAGGCCAAGGAAGAGTTACTAGAGGTAGGATAGGACTAGGAGGAGCTGTGGTAAAAAGTTGAGCTCAAGGAGAATAGTGTTAGTGGTCAAAATGGTGATTTTTGAAAAGTGATAGAAGGTGTTTGATAATGGTTTGGCCCAGCTGATGATTTCCAATTGCCATGAGACTCCACAGGGTGAAATGAAACTTATAATTAGGGCCTTCCACCAATTTGGAGCTTATTTGCGCAAAGTTGCCAATGCAACTTTTGTAAACCCTAGAAATTAGCAGAAATGAACTTCTGTAGATCTAGTTGAGCAAATCACTTCCCCTTGATGCACCACTTGGTGTAGTGGCCTCATTTGGTCATGTGAACATCCTCACAAAAGTTGGGGCCAAGGAGAGAAAGTTGGTAGTACAAACTTGTTCAAATTTGATTCTGGTCAGAGAGGGTTTTGGGGCATTTTGGTTAACCAAAATGACCTTAATTGACATGAGGCTTTGCAAGGTGATCACGATATGCATTTGTGACTTGCTGGATTTTCCTTGGATTTTTATGAAAATATTTCCTGCAGAAATATTTGAAATCCTTGAAATGGCAGAAATGGTTTTGGGAGGTTTTGTCCAATATTTTGAACATGACCATGTGTTGAAACTCTTATATATGGAAGATATATGTCCACTAAGTTTCCCTGATTTTTGTCAAATATTTTTGAAACAATAAAATAATTTTTCCCTATTAAAGACCATTTCTGCCCTTAAGAAAAGCTTTTAAATAAATTGGAAAATAACTTGTAAAATTATATTTTTGTGGTTTATGGGAATCCTATATCTAATAGGTTTCAAATATACTCTTTGAAATATTTTTCATACCCCAAATCAAGTACTTGTAGTGCAAACCTCAATTCAGGGGGTTTTGGAAGACTAATTTTTGAAAATACTATTTGGCCAAATTATTTTTGTAAGAAAATACTATATTGCACTATACACATGGCATGACCATTGGGCAGAAGTTTGGAGCAGGGACATGAAGTACAGAAGGTGGAGTAGTTGACTTTAAAGAGCACTTGAAAATCACAGAGAGAAAACCAACTCCAAAATAAAAAGCCAAGTAATGCAAAAAAAAATTGTTGGTCCAAATTTTCATGCTTTCTTAATGCAAATGAAATGTTACAAAATGCAGGGTGTGACAGACCTACCCCCCCTTACAAGAATCTCGTCCCCGAGATTCCTAAACTAGGCTTTAAAGAGATACAGAAACTCGGATCTAAGGTAGTCTTCTCTTTCCCAGTTTGCTTCTGCTTCCGTGTGGTTGCTCCACTGGACCTTGAAGTACTTGATGGTGTGGCTTCGAGTGTGTCGTTCAACCTCGTCGAGAATGCAGATGGTCTCTTGTGGTAGGTCAAATCGGGCCGAAGGTCAATGGCTTGGTGATCGACGTCCTTGTAAAGATCAGGCTTGTCTAGAACTTGGAGACACTTCCTGAGTTGTGACACGTGGAATATGTTGTGCACATCAGATAGTTCAGGTGGCAGTTCCAACTGCTAAGCCACTTCTCCTCATCGTTCAGTGATCTTGAAGGGGCCGATGTATCTTGGTGTGAGTTTTCCTTTGACATTGAAGCGTTGGGTTCCCTTGAGAGGTGTGACCTAGAGATAGACATGGTCTCCAACTCGGAGGATCATGTCTCTACGGCGTGAGTCAGCATAGCTCTTCTGCCTTGACTTGGCAGTCTCCAAACGCTCTCTGACAAGCTGGCCTTGTTCTTCTGCTTCACGGAGGATATCGGGCCCAAAGACTAGTCCTTCTCCGGTCTCTGACCAATTGAGAGGTGTGCGACACTTGCGTCCGTACAACACCTCAAATGGTGCCATCTGGAGGCTTGACTGATAACTATTGTTGTAGGAGAACTCGGCGAAAGGGAGGCAATCTTCCCACCTAGCTCCATATGCGAAGACACAGGCTCGGAGCATGTCTTCGAGTATCTGATTCACTCATTCTGTCTGACCTCCGGTCTGTGGGTGGAAAGCAGTGCTGAAGGACAACTTGGTCCCCATGGCCTCTTGGAACATCTTCCAGAACCTTGAGGTAAACTGGGTTCCTCAATCTGACACAATTTCCTTGGGAACACAATGAAGGCTTACGATTCTGTTGATGTAGAGGCTAGCTAGTTGGTTTCCCTTGCAAGTCGTTTTGACAGGAATGAAATGGGCTACTTTGGTCAAATGGTCGACTATGACCTAGATGGAGTCATGTCCCTTATTTGACCTGGGTAACCCAGTGATGAAGTCCATTCCGACTTTATCCCATTTCCATTCAGGAACCTTGAGAGACTGTAACAATCCAGCGGGTCGGTGATGTTCAACTTTGACCCTTTGGCATATGTCACACTTAGCGACAAAAGTGGCTATCTCTCTCTTCATGCCATGCCACCAGAATCTCTCCTTTAGGTCTTGATACATCTTGGTTCCTCCGGGGTGGATGGAATATGGGGTGTCATGAGCTTCTTGCAAGATCAAATTCTTGAGCTCAATCTTATTGGGTGCGCAAATGCGATTCCCAAACCACACAATTCCTTGCTCATCCTCTGAGAATCCTGGGGCCTTTCCTGCCTTGATCTTCCTCATGATGCCTTTAATACTCTCGTGTCCCTTCTGAGCTTCCTTAACATCATCCATCAGGGCAGGCCTAACTTCGAGGTTGGCCAAGAATCCTGGTGCAACCAGTTTCAACCCGAAGCTTTCAAGTTCTTCATACAAGGCGGGTAGCCTTTCCTTAAGCATAGCATTGAAGGAACAAGCCTTCCTACTTAATGCATCTGCTACCACATTAGCCTTCCTAGGGTGGTATTGAACACTGAGGTCATAATCCTTGATCAACTCTAGCCACCTTCTCTACCTCATGTTCAATTCCTTCTGAGTGAAAATATACTTCAGACTTTTGTGATCCGTGTATATCTCACACCGCTTCCCTAGGAGGTAATGTCGCCATGTCTTCAGGGCATGAACCACTGCTGCTAATTCAAGATCATGAGTAGCATAGTTCTCTTCATGAGGCCGTAGTTGCCTTGAAAGGTAAGCTACAACTCGGCCCTCTTGCATCAGGACACCTCCCAGTCTGGTTCTTGACGCATCACAATATATCACAAATTCCTTGTGTATATCTGGTGTGGCCAGAACTGGGCAGTGGTCAGTCTCTTCTTCAGCTCCTGGAAGCTTTCTTCGCACTTCGGCGTCCATTCAAACTTCTTGTCCTTCTTCAGGAGCTGGGTCATGGGTCGGGCAATGCTTGAGAATCCTTCAACGAACTTGCGGTAATATCATGCGAGTCCGAGGAAGCTTCTGACTTCCTTCACATTGCTTGGGGACTGCCATTCAGTCACGGCTTCAATCTTAGCGGGATCGACTGACAATCCTTCTTCGGTCAAAACATGACCCAAGAATCCAACTTTACGCAGCCAAAATTCGCACTTGCCGAACTTGGCATACAGTTGGTGCTCTCGGAGCTTGTCTAGGACCATCCTCAAGTGTTGCTCGTGATCTTCTTCCGTGTTCGAGAAGACAAGAATGTCATCAATGAAGACAACGACAAACTTGTCCAAATATTCCATGAAGACCTTATTCATGAGATACATGAAGTAAGCGGGGGCATTGGTCAGTCCAAAGGACATAACCGTGCACTCATATAGGCCATATCTGGTTACAAATGCCGTCTTTAGAATATCTTAGGGTCTGATTTTCAGCTGGTAGTACCTAGATCTGAGGTCGATCTTGGAGAACACCTTGGCCCCATTGAGTTGATCAAATAGATCTTCAATCTTGGGAAGTGGATACTTGTTCTTGATTGTAACTTCATTGAGGGAGCGGTAGTCAATGCACAAGCGGATGGTACCGTCCTTCTTTGCCACAAATAGAACAGGTGATCCCCAAGGGGAGGCACTAGGGCGGATAAATCCCTTCCTCAACTGCTCTTCCAGTTGCTTCTTCAACTCTGCTAACTCTTCCAATCCCATTCTATAAGGCTTCTTATAGATGGGTCCTGCTCCAGGTATGAGCTCGATGATGAGCTCAATGTCTCGGTCAGGAGGCATTCCCGGTAGCTCATCAGGAAAGACATCGGAGTATTCGCATACTACCGACACTTGCTCCAATCCAACTTCTGACAGACAGTTGACTTGGGCGCCTTGAGCAGGGTTGGGAGCAAACTTAACTTCGACTCCTTGGTCATTGGTCATAGTGACGGTTCGGTTGGCGCAATCTAACAAGCCTTGGTGCTTGATGAGCCAATTCATTCCTAAGATCACATCCAAGCCTTGTGATCTAAAGACGATAAGGTCTGCTAGGAAGTCTACCCCATTAATGACAATTCTGACTCCCTTACAGCCTACCTTGGCTCTCATCTCTGCTCCGGGGGTCTGTACCACCATAGGGTTATTCAGGGGTGTAGGGGTCATGCCACTTTTTAATGGAAACTCTTGGGTGACAAATGAATGTGTGGCTCCAGAATCAAACAAGATAGTTGCAGGTGCTGAGTTAACAAGGAACGTACCCAGCACGACGTTCGGGTCTTCCTGGGCTTCTTTTGCAATGACATGATTCACACGACCCTTGCCATTGTTGGGTGGGTTGCGGGGAGCTTGGTTCCTTGGTGGCATTCCATGGCCTTGCCCTGGGTTCTGCGCATTGGGGCGCAGGCCATCGGGCTTCTTGTTGGGGCAATTCTTGGAGTAGTGTCCTGGCTGACCACATCCGAAGCAAGTGACTTGATTGGGATTGCTGCTCTTGCCAACATTGTTATTGGGGTTGTTGAAAGCTGGCCTAGGGTTGGCATACTGTTGAGGCTGATAGTTGGTGCGAGGTGTAGGGGCTCTTGGCTGCTGATAGGTTGGCTTGACCGGGGCTGGCTGCCACGGGCGAGGCTTCTGGTTGCTGGAGCTACCCTTGCTGATCATCTTGCGCTTACGAGTATCGTCCAAAGCACGTCCCTTGTCCTCAAGCATGAGTGCCTTGTTCACCAGATCAGGAAAGGTTGGGCAGTCACACACAACAAGTGAGTACTACAGAGTCAGGTTAAGGCCTTCCATGAAGAGCTATCTTTTGGCAGCATTAGTGCTGACATCTTCAGGAGCATATCTTGACAAAACACTGAACTTCTGCATGTACTCCTTGACAGTGCTACTACCTTGCTTCAGGGCTCGGAATTCACGCTTCTTGATGGCCATGATTCCTGAAGGAATGTGGGCCTTGCGGAATTCTGCCTTGAAGTCATTCCAAGTGATGTTTTGCTCAGCATGCATGGCCTTGAATCCATCCCACCAAGCTCTAGCAGTTCCCCCGAGGCAGTGAGCAGCATATGCCACCTTCTCACGGTCCTCAGTGCATCCGACTAGTTCCAGTAGATCCTCAATGGTGCGGACCCAGTCGTCTGCATCCAGGGGTTCAACAGTCTCGATGAAGGTGGGTGGTGCATGCTTCTTGAACTCCACCAACGTGGAACGTCCATTGTTGTTTCCTGCCGGCTAGCGATTGACAGCTTGACCAATCATCTAGAGGGCTGTAGTGTTGGTTTGGCGTTCCTCTCAGAAGGCTTGGAGAAGCTGAGCCATGTCCATGTTTGGAGGTGGTGGCGGTGGTGGAGCTTGTCCTTGGGTTTGGTCCTGACTGGCTCCTGCTCCGGCTTCTTGCTACTGCGTAGAGGTACCAGTACGTGTTACAACAGGCATCCTGTTGGAGTGGTCAAGGTCTCATGATTGGGAAAGATGAGGGGAAGCAATATAGATGGGATGCCTAGTAAGGGGGTTGGTATGACACTAATTGTTTTCATGCAAGGGCCAAAAGGCCAAACACATTCGTTAAAATCCAAATGGGTGATGTAGTCGCTTACAAGTTCCCGAAGGAAAACACGACGTCCATCAAATACATCAAAAGCAAACACAACACTACATGGTTTCATGTGAACCATTACAAGGAATCGACTTCGCATAAGGGGTACACGACCTATCCTACCGTAGGGGTTACTAACGGGCATATCCGGGTTACGAATGATGCCTAAGTGGTCGAATGCTCGGTTGTAGTCTGGCTCTTCTGGGTCTTCCTCCTCATCACCTGTGGCCTGACTTCCTTCATTGCTCGAAGGGGTGGGGGAGTGGAGGAGCTCAACATGGTGTTTCTTTGCCGGTGGTGTGAAGAGCTTGCGGTAATCCCTTGCGCTCATGCGGTGCTGATGTGGTGGTTCCCCATCCTTTAGGGGTCTTCCGCCTCGGTATCCGATTGCGGGCTGTCTAGGGGGAGCACCTTCCTTCTTGATCCTATCCATCTTCCCTTGTGCTTGGAGAAGAAGTGCCTTGGTCTCATGAAGTTCCTTTCGGAGCTCCATTGATTCCGAGGCCAAGTGTTGTGCCAAACTATCGGCACAAAGGCTGAAGTAGGTCTGGAATCGGAGTGGAAGTCCTTCTTCTTGGAGCTGGTGCACTGCTCTCATCCTCACCTTCCTTCCGATAAGGCAAGAAGCGGGTTTCTAACTTGTCTGCCATCTCTAGAAGAAGGTCTCGGAGGCGGGTGAGTGCCTTGAGGGTTGCCGTCTCAATGGCAAGAACCAGTGTTGCCATCTGGGGTCCCTCGAAGAACCAGCTTGTTGGAGAGTGATTAGCATTCACGATCACTTCCACATGATATTCCATCTCGGTGTCATTGATCCAATGCTCATGGTAGGTGAAAATGGGGGCTCGGTAAAACTGGCACTTCTTGAGGCTATCCTCGAGAAGCATGGGAAATCCGGTGGTCAGGAAGTCTTCGGGTACGGTAGCCATCTACAAAGGTTGAATGGGAGAGGTCAATACGGAAATATGTCTTGGGTCTGGTAAGCTTAGAAAAGAAGAGGAGTATAGAGGGTTCTGCAAAACGAGTTTTATCCTAACTAATGCCCATGCTAACTAAGGCTTCCTACAGCCAGGATGGCTCTGATACCAGCTCTGTGGGGACCCCAACTCATAAGTCGTGATCACCAAATGCACGTGTACAGTGATCCCGGAGATCAATGCTCACTGAACACACAGAAGCTGAATAACAAGAGTCTTACATCCATACATACCGTCTTACACGAATTATGACCATTATGGTCAAGTCTTACATAGATAAAGCCACAAGGGCTGAATGCCAAATAAACTTAAGCAGCGGAAATCTTCGTCGATAAGTAGAACCCATGCCGTCTGCCTTAACCCTACAGGCATTGTGTCTGGGAAATGTCCTAGTCCGCATTTTCGTCTCCAAAGAACTCTTCTTCGAACTCCTATTCTTCCATGCCTAGCCAATTAAATAACCAGTGGCAAGCCAATGAGTACTTTGAATGTACTCGCAAGCAACCCATGTTTTGGCTCAAGATTCAACAATGCATGATATAGGTAAATTTTTCCAGAAAGCTAGTTTTGAGTGCAATGACATATTCAACAACTTGTAAGACATGCATCACGAGAATTGAAGTAACTATGAGGACAGGTTACAGATATCAACATAAATAGAGTGGGCATCAACCCAACTCAATCATGTCAAGTCCTTTGACTTGACCCAAGTAGTTCTTCCCACTTGTCCAATCACATACACTGGTTTGTAAACATGTGGACGTAGCCCAAGAGCGGTTACCCAACTGTCCTTGACCATGGACACGGCTATTCGAATAGTTTTACACTCTGCAGAGGTTGCACACTTTACCCACAAGATCCGGGGAGCTTCCGTGTCATCCATGACCCGCGGTACCTCAAGTACCCGGGGTAAGCACCCGATCACTATCTTTCCCTAGACGACACTAACATGGAGTCCACTCGATTGGTAGTAACCCCCGTGCCCAACATTTCACAACTTAAAATTGTGGAGCCTCGCTCCCATATTCATCACATACCACTGGCACGGGGTACCAACGGTGTGTCCGGTGCCCCATAAAAATGTTCTTGGCCGCCCTACCTGGCACGACCCTATCCGGAGAGAGAGCACCAACTCTTCCCCGTCACTAGTAATGCGGGCTCCAAGCTAGTATGGGCCTAGGTAATCAATAATGCACTTTCCCATATAAGGGTAGAGTGGTTGTGCATGTAAGGTTGGAATAATGGTCGCAACTTAAACCAGTCTATTTTTGAAAGCAACACACACACTTGCCTCGGTACACCACTTCGTCATCAAGCGGTTACCCATCTCCCTCGGGCATAAGTGGCACCCGACGGGGTTTTCGAAAAGTCCTTCGAAATTTTTTTTGTCTCCATCACCATGCATATTCGTCCCTTTTTGCGTAGCAACTACTTTAGCATCCTATCTACTCGCACCTGCATAACCCTCATAAGGAGGTAGGGTCATGCACAATGCAAGTATCAATGAGGAAGTAACGGAGGCGAACCATCAAAGTGGTTCCACCTCATCATGATTCCGTTGCAACAACAATATGGTGCTATATGTCATGCATAAAAAGGGGTTTAATAGACATGGTCAAAAGCTATTTGCCTGGCTCAACAAAGTCTTCTGGGTCTTCAAAGTCTTCTGGTTCAACTCCTTGGTCAGCAACGCAATCTATCGTCGCAAAATAATAACGAGAAAAAAATAAGGCAACAATAAAACAGAAAAACCAAAGTGCTCAGAAAAATGTCAACTTATTTTTGTTAAATACTAGGGTGAAAACTAAGAAGGGGAAAATTCCTAGTTTCGGATTTGGAGTTAGGGGGACAGAGTAGTGGATTTTCAAACAAAGATCTTATTGTTCAAATTTGAATTTAAATTTGAATAGTGCAGAAAAGTGTAATAGATGTGTATGAAAGTTATATCAATAAATAGGTGGGATTATTCTAAGATTTTAGGAGTTGGAATTATTTTATTTGGATAAATGTTTTATACTGTGGAATTTTTATAAAACAGACAGAAAAAGAAAAGGAAAAGTGGCACTGTGCCACTGGGCCAGAAAGGCCACAGTGCAGCAGGCCTAGAGGAAAATCAGCCCGCGCAAGGCCGCCACGTCGAAGGCGTAAAGGCAAAGTACGCCTTCGACCGACGGTTCACCGGTGCACGCGCGCGTGCATTTTTAAACCTGGCGGGTGGGTCCCACCTATCAGGGCGTGAGGCTGACGGACAGGGCCCACGACCGTCATCGTCTACCTCCGTCCAGAGAAGACGGCGAGCTCACCGGTGGCGATATAGGGCTCGGGAGGATGCGTGGGTGGTACCGTTGTGCTCAGGGAGGAGCCGCTGTTCGGATGGAGGTGGAGTTGGTCGCCGGGGTGGCCTAGTTTGCCGGTGACGAGGAGGCACGGCGGAGTTGCTTCGGGTGGCGGCGGTTCCGGCCGTTTTCAGCAGCTAAAGAGAGGGGAAACAGGGGGAAATGGTCAGTGGGCTCCTGCGGTTCTAGATCGAGTGAGAGTGGTAGTGGAGAAGACGTAAACCTCTGGATCGACGGCGACCCAAGGCGGTGGAGCTCCGGTCAATCCCGAGCACAGAAGCCCCTTGAGGACGTTTGGGTGGTGCGGGCGTGCTCTTGGGGTGTGAGGAGGAGGCGGATGCTACTAGAGCGGCCCGGGGCGGCTTATATAGCCGGGCACCCGTCCACCGTGGACTCGTGCACCGGCGAGGTCATGGGGGAGGCCAGAGGCCGTGAGGGCACTCGTGAACGAGTCCAGACCGTTCGTGGATCAGGTCCACGTCCAGAGGAGGGAGGGGAAGGACCGGGTAAGGCTCCAGAGAGCTCACGCGTGTGAGGCCGTGCATTGGAGCTTGCAGGCGGCCGGCGCGCGTGCGAGGGAGGCCACAGGAGGGAGAAGGAGGAGGGGGACAGAGGCGTGGCGTGACGCAGACGTCGAGGCGCATCGTCGGGCGCACTGGGGAGGCCCGAGGTGGCCGGAGGCGGTTGGAAGGGGGCGGCTACAGTGCGGGAGCGCACTGTAGCGCGCTCCAGAGCACCCAAATGGCTGGTAAGGCCATTTTCTATGCAGTGTGGGCACGGCCGAAGGTGTCTGGTGGCTCTAGGGGGAGTAAAGAATGGGGGAGGGGCATTGGATGCCCTGGGTGGCCACTGCGCTGAGGAGGGAGGTGAGAAAGGAGAAGAATGCTGTTGTCCAGAAGGGTAAATGGGGATGTTTCACTCTTCAATCATTGAGCTGAGGCTAGGGAAGAGTTACTGGAGGTAGGAGAGGACTAGGAGGAGCTGTGGTAAAAAGTTGAGCTCAAGGAGAATAGTGTTAGTGGTCAAAATGGTGATTTTTTGAAAAGTGGTAGAAGGTGTTTGATAATGGTTTGGGCCAGCAGATGATTTCCAATTGCCATGAGACTCCACAGGGTGAAATGAAACTTATAATTAGGGCCTTCCACCAATTTGGAGCTTATTTGGGCAAAGTTGCCAATGCAACTTTTGTAAACCCTAGAAATTAGCAGAAATGAACTTGTGTAGATCTAGTTGAGCAAATCACTTCCCCTTGATGCACCACTTGGTGTAGTGGCCTCATTTGGTCATGTGAACGTGCTCACAAAAGTTGGGGTCAAGGAGAGAAAGTTGGTAGTACAAACTTGTTCAAATTTGATTCTGGTTAGAGAGGGTTTTGGGGCATTTTGGTGAACCAAAATGACCTTAATTGACATGAGGCTTTGCAAGGTGATCGCAATATGCATTTGTGACTTGCTGGATTTTCCTTGTATTTTTATGAAAATATTTCCTGTAGAAATATTTCAAATCCTTGAAATGGCAGAAATGGTTTTGGGAGGTTTTGTCCAATATTTTGAACATGACCATGTGTTGAAACTCTTATATATGGAAGATATATGTCCACTGAGTTTCCCTGATTTTTGTCAAATATTTTTGAAACCATAAAATAATTTTTCCCTATTAAAGACCATTTCTGGCCTTAAGAAAAAGCTTTTAAATAAAATAGGAAAATAACTTTTAAAATTATATTTTTGTGGTTTATGGGAATCCTATATCTAATAGGTTTCTAATATGCTCTTTGAAATATTTTTCATACCCCAAATCAAGTACTTGTAGTGCAAACCTCAATTTAGGGGTTTTTGGAAAACTAATTTTTGAAAATACTATTTGGCCAAATTATTTTTGTAAGAAAATACTATATTGCACTATACACATGACATGACCATTGGGCAGAAGTTTGGAGCAGGGAGATGAAGTACAAAAGGTGGAGTAGTTGACTTTAAAGAGCACTTGAAAATCACAGAGAGAAAACCAACTCCAAAATAAAAAGCCAAGTAATGCAAAAGTTTTTGTTGGTCCAAATTTTTATGCTTTCTTAATGCAAATTAAATGTTACAAAATGCAGGGTGTGACATCCGAGAACATTTTCTGGCCACTTATAAAATAATATATCGGACGTGTCACGGGCGCGTGCAAGTGTGGTTGGGCTCAGAATGAACAACGGACGGAACTGGGGGAACCCGGACGGATGCAAGTTTTGAAAACATGATGATGCAGTACACATGATGACAAGACAAGATGCAACACGCAAGCGAATGACATGGCAACGATGGCGAATAACTGGAAGACACCTGGTGCATCGGTCTCGGGGCGTCACAGCATGCGCGGGGCCGGGCCCTGCTGACGTAGAACATCAAGCAAACGGAAAGGAGATCGCAGAATTCTAACAAATTATTACAAGACATACTATTTCTCCAATACCAAACACAAGTTTTGACACCTCCACGAGGCACGTTGCATATCGCAGGAAAGTTTGCAGGAAAGTAAAAACGGGAAGGAGCACCACCGCCGATTAGCAAGCCACCTCTTTAGTCTTGGGCGTTGTCGTCAGGAGCGCCTCCCATCAGCAGCGTCGCCATCGCCCGTGCCGTTGGTCGTGGTCGCAGGGGCGGAGGCACTATTGCCAAAGGCGCGGGGTCGATGGCGAGGAATTTCTCCAATAGGGCCTCCACGCGGTCCTTCACGGCTTCGATAGCAACCTCACAGCGCTCCTCGTCCACGGGCTTGAGCAGGGCGTCGAGGTCGACGCTGGGGTCGCAAAGATGATGGTGGCTGAAGACGCGCATGAGGGTTGATGAGGAGAGCGCGCAGGCTTCCCCTCCACCATGGGGCCGATCCCATTGACGACGTCCTGGAGCGCCTTGACGAGCTGAGGGAGTAGCTGGGCGGGCCCATCATCATCAGTCACCAATGTCTTCTCCAAGCCCTTCTCGTAGAGCTCCTGCAGGGCTTCGCAGGACCTCGGCTCAAGAGATTTCAAGGCCATGCGATCTTCAGCAAGAACCTTCGCCTTGGCCTCTAGCTGGGCCTTCTCCACCTCCACCTTCTTCTCCAGCTCCTCCAAGCGGTGGCGCTCCACGGCCTGTGCCCGTGCCAGCTGCTCCAGCTCCGTCTCATGGCCGGCGACCACGTCTTCTTCAGCCTTCGGCTTCTCCTCCCGTGCCTCGTACTGATGAGCTTCGGCAGCACATTCATTGTGCAGGGTCTCCAGCTCGGCTTTCGCCACCCGGCAGCGCTCCTTGGCATCCTTAGAAGCTTCCATGGCTTGGCCCCACACCGCCCTCATGGACGCATCGGACCGCAACCACCCCGAGATCAGCTCTAGGCGCCCTGACGCCAAGCGATGGTCGGCGCCCTAAATATCGTCCCGAAGTTGGGTTAGCGCAGAAAAATCCTCCTCCAGAGCATCAGGCGAGGCACAAGGATCACAACCCAGTAGCGTGATGGGAAGAGGAGGAGGCAACATCGGCTCCAGGGCCTATAGGTTGGCGGCAACAGAGGAGGATGGGGGCTCCTGAGCTATCGGAGCCTCAGCAGGCGGGCTGGCAGTAGGCGCCTCCAGAGCTGGCTTGGCCATGGAGGTCGTCTTCCCCTGAGGTCGAGGCTTTGAATCTTGTGAGGACGACCCGGATGCTGAGGCTCAGGAGCCGCCACCATCCCTTTGCACCGGAGGAGGTTCCGTAGCAACTGGCTGCGGGGCCTCAGGGTTGCGATCGCCGCCTTCTTCTTCTTCGCCACCGATGCTGGCCTGCTAGTGCAAGGAAGACATCACGAAACAGCAGCAAGGATGGGGACGAAAGATTAGGAAAAAGTGCTTACTGATCTACGGTGGCGTACGCCCTCGGCCTCTTCTGGAGCACCAAGCCAGAAGGGTTCACGGCCTGGAGCACGGGCATGCGAGCCCCAAGGGCTGGCAAGGCCATGGCAGCCAGGCCAGCATCAGCACCAACTGATGACAGAGCCGTTGCGTCGCTGCGGGAGATCAGTGTCGACCTACCCTTCTTCAGGACCCCGGCCAGCGGCTTCTTCGAGGGGTCCCACCGGACCTTGTCGTGACCCCAACAAAGATCGGCGACTCCATCACCGGGTGCTCGCAGGCCTCGTCGTCGTCAGGAAGGGTGCGGAGGAGGTTCGCCATGTGGAGAGGATAGGTCACCCCAGCTCCCTCCCGGGTCACCTCCGAGTCAGCCCCCTCCTCCTCGGTGGACTCACTAGAGGACACCATCATCGGGGCCGCCACCACCGGAGCCCCGGTAGGCGCCGGCGGCACGAGCCCGCCCTCGTTGAAGATGGCCATGGGCGCATGGCGGCAACAATCTTTGACCCATCCGGGCGGCGGTACAGACGAAGATGGGTGTCAGACGGATACCCATGATCCTCTGCAACCAGGAGGTGGAGGACCTTGACTAGCTCCTCGTCGAACAAGGCGTCCGGGCGCAGGCGGAGGTCACCCCCTCCTTCCTCCATGAGCATCCACAAGGGGCGCGAGCGTGCCCGGAGCGGGGCCAGGCGCTGCGACAGGAACTCCTTGACGATCATGGCCCCTGTCAGCTTCTGCACCTTTGGGTCGTCCAGCTTCAAGTCAGCCGCCATCCTCCCCAGCACCTGCTCCGCCCGCGGGTCGGTGAGCTTCTCGCTAGACCACCCATCATGAGGCACTGGCCTCCCCGTTGGCAGCACTAGCCGAGGGTAGGTGCTCTTGGCATTCATGAGGACCCATTTGCTCTGGAAGCCCTCTGCCTTCTTCCCGGCTCTCGAGATTGCATTGGCTCCGTCTGCCGCAACGAAGTTGGTGCACCCTGAGCATGTCGCGCCATCCTTGTTCCGGAGGTAGAAGAAATGGCGAAGCAGCACCACGTATAGCATCATCCCCACGAATGCCTCACAATAGAAGGCGAAGATGGACAGGAGAAGGACAAAATTGGGATGAAGGTGGAGGGCGTGGAGCTTGTAATGGCAGTGGATGGCGTAGAAAAACTCAGAGAAAGGGAGGACCAACCGCGCGAAGACATTGTGCATAAAGAAGGGGTATAAGGTGCTACCGGAGACCTCCGGCTCGGGGGAGCTAACCCGAAGTGCGGTCTCTCCCCCCTCGTTGCTGGCACCTACCGCCATCAGGAACGCGGTGGCGAAGTTCTTCTCCGAGACATTGGGCACGTTCAAGGCGGGCTCGTACCAGGAGAATGAGCGCATGGCCTTCGCCTTGTCGGACACCATCGGCTACACAAGCTAGGGGAGGAGCCCTGGCGGATCTGGAGTCTCTTGGGGCGAAGACCAGGAAAGGGGATCTGGAGCAAGACGAAGGAAGGCAATGAAGACTCTGCAGCCAGCGCCAGCCTTTTGTTAAGAATGAAGACTCTGCAGCCAGCGCCAGACTTTTGTTAGGCGATAACGGCAGCCACCTCCACCAATGGCTTGGTACGGGCCATCTTCAGCAGCAACCACACAATACCCTCGCGAGGGGCCAAGCCTCGCGAGGCGGACAACACCAAGACCTCCCTGGGGGCAGCCTCGCTAGGATGGCTCCCGAGGAGTGGAGATCTCTATGCAAGGGGCACCTCGTGAGGTTCACGTCACATGAGCCATGACGACCCAAGCCAGGAGAGCGCCAGCGGGCACAATGTACCAGTTTCCTTTTTCATGCTAAAGAGGTAAGCGCAAGCAAGGAGTCCCGAGGCATCAGGCAAAGGTTTCCATATCGGTGCAACAAGACCAAGACCAGCAGGACGGCAGGACGGAGGTCACCACGGAGCCCACTGCAGTGTCACCACCAGAGCCTTTGGTAGGCGAAGACCACCTTTTGTCAGGACAGCTTGTACTAGTTGTCCCCCTTCAAACTAAGCCATTGTGGGATCCCTTCCCGCCTAAACATTTGGGAAGAGGACCAGGGCCTCTATAAATAGGACTAGCCACCACCTTAGGTAAGAGAGGAGGCATCTGGGATCAGGGATCGACCCATCTTGGATTGGCTCCAGTCCATCCTCACATCCCCATCTCACCGAGCTTAGGAACACCTCTCCTCCTGAGACTGATCATCCATTGTACTAGTTCATCCTTAGCCTACGAGGCAATCTACCAACACCACACTAGAGTAGGGTATTACACCGCAAGGTGGCCCCAACCGGTATAAACCCTTGTGTATCTTGTTCCTTGGGTTCATCGAGCTAGGCTGTGAGATTGTTGAGTGAGCGAACTATGGAGAGAGTGTTCTTCGTGCGCACCCCAGAGTTCGAAGCTCAAGGGTTAGCCAGAACCCACGATCTGACAATGCGGTTCTTGAGACCTGAGATGCTGGTTTATCATGATTAGTAGTTGCTCCATCATGGTAGTTGTTAATTTAATTAACCTGCTTAATGTTGTGTTATTGTTTTGCCTTGATGCTTATGGTTGTTGTGAGCTTGCAAGTACATTCAATGTACTGACCTGGCATGTCATGCCAGATTGCTCCCGTGTGAGCATATGGTTTCCGTGTGTGTCAGCAAGATCGTGTCCTAGCCAGAGTCCCTGCAGAATGGAGTTCACTGCCTTCATCATTGTTCCGCTGCTAGAAGTATTCCGCTGCTAGCATAGAGGATGTGTAGTATCGCAGGCGTAGTGTCACCGTGCTGATGTGCTTCTTTGTAACATCAGACCCTTGTATTATTGTTCTTGTTATAAGAGCTGATGTGTTCTATGTCAAGCAGTGTCGTATTCCAGAGATTTCTCCTCGATCTCTGGGCTGGAATACGGGGCGTTCCGGTTTCTCTGAGCCGGGGTGCCACACAGCCTCCCACCGCATCTTCAAGCAGTTCGCTCGTGAGGTGAACGCGGCCCTCCCTAGGTTCGAGGCCACACGTCTGCTCAGGTGGTCCAAGTGCACCATCACCTTCAGCTCGTTCGACCAGCTCAAGTGTGCGGCAACTACCGGTGCTCTCCCGATGCTCTGCTCGCCCATCATCAGCAATGTCCTTGTTACCAAGACCCTCATCGATTGTGGTGCAGGGCTCAATGTTATTTCCCTTGAGACGTTCGACCGCCTCCAAGTGCCCTATGATCAGCTGCAGCCCACCAAGCCCTTCTCAGGAGTGACCGATGGCTCCACCACCCTGATAGGGCAGATCCGCCTCCCTGTCACCTTCGGCCAGCGCGACCACTACCGCACTGAGCTCATCCACTTCGACGTCGCTCACATCCGCCTCCCGTACAATGCCATCCTTGGGTATCCGACCCTATCCAAGTTCATGGCAGTGACCCACCATGGCTACAACATCCTCAAGATGCCTGGGAACCGCGCCATCATCATGATCGCCTACGAGGAGAATGACGTGATGTGCTCCCTCGAGTGTGCCTATTAGCCCGCAGCAACTGAAGACCCAGACATGAAGGTGCCATCTATCCTCCTGAGGATCTCCCCAAGAAGAAGAAGAAGCTACTCCGCCAAGAGCCTCAGGAGAGCGATGTCTCCAGCGGCACCACCTCAGGATCAGCGCCCACGGATGGGGCGCCACCCTCTCATGCATAGGAAGGCATGCCCGGCACCCTCCTCAGGCTTGGGGGCTCTCTTATGAAGGGCCTCTGACTTAGCCAACGTCACAAAGGGAGGCACTCGGGCACCACATGGAGGCATGCTTCATCGCACGCTTCCCTCATGAGGACACAAGGCACAGGGTGCCAGGTGCTCAGGAGTTCATCACCAAGACGACCGAGGAGCTTCAAGAGGCGAGAGCCATGTGTGGCGACCATCGCCTACCACCTGGCGCGGACCTTGTCTGGGCGAGGACAACGAGCTACGCGTTTGCGTCAACATCCCCAGGCTCAACAGAGCCGCAGCTCAGAAGCGATTCTGGCCTTCGCGCGCTGGTCGGTGTGAGGGCCCACCTCACAGCTACGTTCACATGCCTTTTGGCTTGCCAAACGCGGCTACCGCTTTCCAGCATCGCCTGCAACGCATTGTGGCTACTCAGGAGGCCAGGTACCATGCGGTCCTGGCGGAGCTAGCAACGGTTCTTCGTGAGCCTCCCGAGCCTCCCGAGGTTCAAGACCAAGGCGGCTCGTGAGGAGCAACCTTTTCAGCACGCATCTGCAGCTACTTCAACATCTCTTTAGCAACGGCACCAGGTGACATTTTCCAGTTTATTCATTTGGGGGCGCCCCTTGGGCTGCATTATCCCCAAGTCGCATGGGCCTATCCTTGCGGCACGTATCCTTTTGCATCTTTGGTTTACCTTGTTGGGGCGCCCCTCGGGCTGCATCGTCCCCGGGCTGCGTAGGGTCTGTCCCTGCAGCATTGTATCATTCTTGCATCTATCTGGACTAGCTTTACCTCCTCCCGTGAGTTACTTTAAGATTATTACATGCCTGTCCGGTACTTCGATACCATGAACGTCATACGCCCTTCACTACAAAAAAAGACACATCTGTGACATTTTGGGCCGAACGGAAATTTTTCTGTCATACTTATGACACTTCTATGATGATAATTGTGACAAAACCCAGTATCATCATAGATGTGGTGGGCTCCTACTTCTATGACAAAAATCATGATAGAAAATGGGCTTTTTGTCCTGGGCGGGCCGGAGACACAGCTGCATGACATTCTTTGGGCCGTCCATGATGAAAAAACCATGGTAGAAGCAAGGGCGAGGAAAATATCGGGGAGTTCCCAGTTACGGTGGGTGGTCGGGGGCCGAGAGATGCGCATTTCTCTCATACATACGCGCGTGTGTGCGAGGTGTTGGGCTCTAACTGAACCCGAGCGAGGCGTTGAGGCTACGCGTTACTGAACCCGAGCGATTGATCGATCCCTTGTTGTTAACTGAACCCGAGTGATTCCTTCGCTACTGCTGCTAATTGAAGCCGATCGATGTTGCCTCTAGATGAACTGTGAGCGCTTTTGGGGGCTTTGGATGAACAGTTCCCGGTGGGGGGTTGGATGAACAGGATCCCATGGTAGTAGAGGCCATTGCCGCTGGATGAACAATACCCCGATCGATCGAGCCGGTGGATGAATAGGACCCCGTGGAGGGCTGGTTGAACAGTAGCCAGTGGAGGGCTGGTTGAACAGTAGCCGGTGGAGGGCTAGATGAACAGTAGCCCGTGGAGGGGTGGTTGAACAGGATCCCGTGGAGAGGGCTGGTTAAACAGTAGCCGGTGGAGGAGCGCGCGGTGGAGGCTGGATGAACAGGAGCCTGTGGATGAACTGTCGCAGGTGGAGGCTGGAGGAGGTGGACGGTGGATGAACAGTAGCCCATCAAGGCCGGAGGAGGTCGACAGTGGAGATGAACAGTATCCCGTGGAGTCCCGTTTTGCTGTTCGCCACACCCCTCTCGATGAACAGGACCCCCGTTTCGACCGTAGCGCTCCAACACAAGTCCGTTTCCTCCGTTTTGCGGTACGCCTCACCCCTCCCGATCAATAGGACCCCGTTTCCACCTAAGGAGGTCCGTTTCCTCTATTTTGTGGTATGCCAGACCCGTCCCGATGAACAGGATCCCGTTTACACCGTGGCCGGTCGAACACAAGGTTGTTTCCTCCATTCTGTGGTACGCCAGGCCTCGTTTCCATCGGCTGTTTCGTCCAAGCCGGTTGGCTCCCGATGAACAGCACATGTTCCGTTGCCTCCTGATAAACACGACGCGTTCCATTGCAACCCACAAACACAACGACGATGCAGTTTCTCTGTTCCGACCCAGCCACAACCATGTACACGAGACATGTACGTACGTATGCACGAGTAGGCATTCGAGACCCCGCCCGTATGTACGTATGTGGTTGTATTTACTTTCTTGCACCCTGGCTAATGTACGTACGTGTACATGCTCCGTGCGTGTTGGCTTTCTGGGAACGGGGGTACCCAGACTTGCCTGCCTGCGGCCCATAGCATGGCTCTGCGAGCGGGCCCATACGACCCATCTTCACCAGCAAGTACTCAAGACCCTCGCGAGGGGCCAAGCGTCGCGAGGCGAGCGACACAAGACCTCCTCAGGAGCAGCCTCACCAGGCTGGTTCGCAAGGGGCGGAGAGTTCAAGGCCAGGCAAACCTCGCGAGGTTCTAGTGACGTGAGCCATGACGACCAAGGCTAGGCGGGCGCCAGCTCCTTGTTTCCTCTGTGGTGCTAAGGAAGCAGGCGCAGGCACGGAGTACCGAAGCATCAAGTAAAGGTTTCCATATCAGTGCAACAAGACCAAGACCAGAAGGACGGCAAGACGAAGGTCACCATGGAGGCCAAGACGGCGTCACCACCAGAGCCTTTGACAGGCGAAGACTGCTTTTGTCAGGATAAGCTGTACTAGCTATCCCCTTTCAAATTGGTCGTTGTTGGCTCCCTTCCCGCTCAATATTTGGGGAGAGGACCAGGGCCTCTATAAATAGGACTAGCCACCACCGTAGCTAAGAGAGAGGAAGATAGACCAGTCTAGCCAAGAGACCAGGACAACCACGAGTTCACCAAGCACAAGAACACCTCTCCTCAGGAGGTTGTTCTTCCCCTTGTACTAATCATGCTCAGCCCAAGATGCAATCCACCACACCACACTGGAGTAGGGTATTACACCACAACGGTGGCCTGGACCAGTATAAATCTTGTGTCCCATGTGTTGTGAGTTTGTCGAGTTAGTTCGTAAGATC
Organism: Triticum monococcum; assembly: GCA_034509565.1. Lineage (NCBI taxonomy): Eukaryota > Viridiplantae > Streptophyta > Magnoliopsida > Poales > Poaceae > Triticum > Triticum monococcum. The sequence goes on along the minus strand of CM067845.1, from coordinate 393,970,126 downwards.
TTAGCTGGGCTAGGACGTGGATCGGTAGGAGGGAGATCTCCGCATGCACCCTAGTGTTCGAACCTTGAGGGTTTTGCCGAAACCCATGATCTAACATTTGGCACGCCAGGTAGGGGGTGCGCCGGAGTTTTCTTTCGTCGATTCGCGCTCCACCATCTTTGCGCCCATTCTCCATGGCTGGCGCCGCCCCGCCGGACGGATCTACGGGTGCTCACAGTGGCACTCGGGGGCTCCGAGCCCTTGCTCCCGCCCTGCAGCAGGTTAAGTGGCTGCCCAAGTTCAAGCCGGAGATGCCGCCGCGCTACGACAGCGTGGCGGACCCATCGGCTTTCCTGCTGGCGTATGAGGAAGCCGTCCTTAAGGCCGGGGGCGACGACAAGGTCATGGCCAAGTGGCTTCCCATGGCCCTCACTGGCGCACCACGCGCCTGGCTGTTCAACCTCCCCGGATCCACGGTGGCGTCCTAGGAGGATTTGCGCGGCCTCTTCGTTGCGCACTACGGGGCACCGGCGCACCATGTGGTTGCGGCCCTCCTCGGCGGCTCACAAGCACCACCCTCAGACCGTCATGTCAAGCCGTTCTTTTGCTAGATCGGTGCCACTTCCAAGTGCCCGAGGGCTCCGTCGGGCTGGGCCGCGCCCGAGGCCGACCTCACCTTTGACTCAGGGGATCATCCCGCCTCCATCGTCGGCTCGGGTGCGCTCCCAATGCTTCCCACCATCTGCCACGTATCCATCACCAAGACGTTCATCGACGGCGACGCTGGCCTCAATGTGCTCTCCGTCGAGGCCTTCAGCCTTCTTCACGTACCGCTTGAGCAGCTTCGCTCTAGTAGGCCTTTCTCGAGGGTCGATGGAGGCTCCGCCTGCTCCCTGGGGCACATCCGCCTCCCTGTAATCTTCGGCACACGCGACAACTACCGCACTGAGCTCATCGACTTCGAAATCGCCCACATCAGCCTCCCGTACAATGCCATCCTCGGGTACCCAACTCTAACCCAGTTCATGGCAGCAACCCATCCGGCTTACAACCGCATGAAGATGCCGGGGAGAGGAGGTGTCCTCACCATCAAGGGGGACGCCAAGGAAGCCTTGATGACGCTCAAGCTCACCCTCAAAACCGCCGCAGCAGCGCAGCCCTCCGACTCAAACACCTCCAAGGCCAAGGGAGCCGCACCAACCAAGAAGAAGCAGTTTTTCACTTAGGACAAGGCAGAAACCAAGCTAGTGCCGGTTGAAGAGGATGGGTCCTCAGGGGCGACCTTTACCATAGGCGCCAAACCTCGAGCCTGATCAGGAGGAGGTGTTGGTAAGGTTCTTGTGTGCAAACAAGGAAGTGTTCTCTTGGGAGCCCGATCAGCTGGTGGGGGTCCCAAGAGAGTTGATAGAGCACCACCTAAAGGTGTGCCCCAACGTACGCCCCGTTAAGCAGAAGGCAAGGCGGCGCTCCACAGAGAAGCAAGCTTTCATCATCCAAGAAACCCGCAAGCTGGAGGCTGCGGGTGTCATTTGCGAGGTTCGGTACCCAGAGTGGCTGGCGAACCCCGTGATCGTCCCCAAGAAAGGCGGGAAGGAACAGATGTGCGCCGACTTCACCAACCTCAGCAAGTCCTGCCCCCAAGATCCGTTCCTGCTTCCACGCATCAACTAGATCGTCGACTCCGCTGCCGAGTGCGACTTGCTGTGCTTCCTGGATGCGTTCTCAGGATATCATTAGATCAAGATGGTGGTAGAAGATCTGGAGAAGACGACCTTCCTGACCCCGTGTGGGGTGCACTACTACACTTGCATGCCTTTCGGACTGCGCAATGCGGGCACAACCTTCCAGCGGCTCATGCACATCGCCTTGGGGCGGCAGCTCGGGAGGACTTCTGAAGCCTACGTCGATGACATCGTGGTGAAGTCACGGGAGGCGAGGACCTTGATCCAAGACCTAGAGGAGACCTTTGAAAGCCTCCGCCAGGTGGACTTGCGGCTCAACCCGAAGAAGTGCGTGTTTGGCGTCCCTTTCGGTAAATTGCTGGGCTTCCTTGTGTCCCACAGGGGGATCTAGTCCAACCCAGAGAAGGTCAAGGCCATTGAGGACATGAGTCCACCGTAAACCCTCAAGGAAATGCAGAAGCTTGCTAGACGGGTGACTGCGTTGGTACGCTTTATTTCCAAGCTGGGAGAGCGAGCCTTACCCTTCTTCAAGCTAATGAAGAAGAAGGGCCCGTTCGAGTGGACCCCAGAGGCAGACCGAGCATTTCAAGACCTCAAGAGATACCTGACTAGCCCCCAGTGATGGTGGCGCCACGGCCTCTCGAGCCCCTAGTGCTCTATCTTGCCGCCATTCCCTACTCCGCCAGCGCGGCTCTAGTAGTGGTTCGGGAAGAACACCAAGCCAAGGGAGTGTCGCGCTGAGCCACACCCCCAGTAGAGGTGATGCGAGATCTGGAGGGCGCCACAAGGGCCGCAGCATTAGCAACAAAAGAGAAAGCTCAGCAGGACGATGCTCTCGAACCCCCAAAGTCCTCGGCAGGCAATCAAGCGTCAAGGGCTCCACCACCTCAAGAGGCACCCCAGCTTCCGGAAGATGCAAGCCTCATCAGCACGCCTACCCTCGTCGAGCACCCGGTATACTTCGTCAGCACGGTGTTACGGGACGCAAGAGCACGGTACCCCATGCCTCAGAAGGTCCTGCTCACGCTCCTGGTGGCCTCACGAAAGTTGTGGCACTACTTTCAAGGCCACCCCATCAAGGTCGTCTCAGCCTACCCATTGGAAAGAGTGCTCAGGAGCCCCAACTCTGCTGGAAGGGTCGCTGAGTGGAACATCGAGTTGCAAGCATTCCAGTTGGAGTTCAGTACTACCAGGGTCATCAAGGGAGCCACGCTCGCTGATTTCGTGGTAGAATGGACAGACGCACCGGCGCTTGAAGAAGGCGAAGACCAGTCCCTCTCGCCGGGAAGCAAGGCGCCCGATGGCTGGGTCATGTATTTCGATGGTGCCTTCGCGCGCCAGGGTGCGGGGGCTGGAGCAGTGCTCATCCCGCCCACTCAGGACAAGCTCTACGACGCCATGCAGCTCTGCTTCCAGCAGGGCGAGAAGGTCTCCAACAACATTGTAGAATATGAAGGCCTCATAGCCAGCCTGAAGGCTACAGTGGCACTGGGGGTAAAGCGCCTCACCGTCAGGGGCGACTCGTAGCTCCTTGTCAACTTCTCCAACAAGATATACGAGCCAAGGGACGAACACATGAAAGCATACCTCGCAGAGGTGCGCAAGATGGAGAAACAATTCCAGGGCCTTGAGTTGCAGCACGTGCCCCATGGCACCAACAAGGAAGCCGACGACATTGCCAGAAGAACATCCAAGCGACAACCCTAGGAGCCTGGTGTCTTCGAGGAGCGGCTCTTCAAGCCATCAGCAACGCCACCGCTTTCAAGAACAGCTCAGCCTCGGGAGGAACTCCCGCAGCCGCCTACCACAGAAACCCCGGCCTGTGGCCCGACCTCGGGAGCATGCCTACTCCTGGCTCTCGAGCCCCGGGAGGGATGCTGGACCAAGGAATTCAAGGAATACCTTATGCATGGGACGTTGCCGGAGAAGGAGAAGGACGCGGAACGCGTGGCCCGTCAGGCCACGGCATACTGCATCCGGGACGTTGAGTTATAGAGGAGGCGGACAAATGACGTTTCACTATGTTGTATCTCCAGGGAGCAAGGGAAGGAGCTGATAGCCGACATACACGGCGGCGACTGCGGGCACCATTCATCATCGTGAACCCTCGTCGGCAAGGCATTCTGCATCGGGTTCTACTGGCCTACGACACTCAATGACGCAGCTGAGCTGGTGAAGTCCTGCGAGGCCTGCCAATTCCACGTGAAGCAGATCCATCAGCCAGCTCAGGGCCTCCAGACCATTCCACTCTCGTGGCCATTTGCAGTGTGGGGGCTAGACATCCTGGGCTCGTTCCCTCGGGCGCCTGGGGGCAATCGATACCTCTACGTCGCCATCGACAAGTTCACTAAGTGGGCGGAGGTTGAAGCCGTCTGCACCATCCCAGCTGGCTCTGTGGTCAAGTTCATCAATGGCCTCGTGAGCCGTTTTGGGGTCCCCAACAGCATCATCACCGATAATGGCTCGCAGTTCACTAGTAATCTCTTCAAGTCATATTGTGCCAACCTTGGAACGTAGATCTGCAACGCTTCGGTAGCACACCCCAAGAGCAATGGCCAGGCCGAACGTGCCAGCGCGGAGGTCCTGAGGGGCCTCAAGACCAGGACCTTCAAGAAGAAGCTCGAGGCCTGCGACAGGGGCTGGCACGATGAGCTCCAGTCCATGTTGTGGTCCATCCGCACCACCACCACCAAGCCGACGGGCGAGACCCTGTTCTTCCTCGTCGATGGAGCGGAAGCAGTCCTCCCTCACGAGGTCAAGCATCGCTCCGCACGTGTCCTAGAGTTTGATGAAATGAAGCAGGACGCCAGGCGGGGGATGGACCTCATGCTGGGGGAGGAACGTCGCCGCGAAGCAGCACTACGGGTGGCAAGATAGCAGCAGGCGCTGCGGCGGTACCACTGTCGCAGCGTCCGCTCCAGGACGCTCGAGGTGGGTGACCTCGTCCTGAGGCGGGTCCTCTCCAGGGAAGGGCTGCATAAGCTCTCACCCATGCGGGAGGGCCCGTTCAAGGTCGTCCATGTCTCCAGGCCTGGCGTCGCGCGCCTGGAAACATAGGACAGGGTACCCATCTAGAATGTCTGGAACATTCATCACCTCCGGAAGTTCTACCCCTGAAGAAAGGCCCAGCGCCTATGAAAAAGGCCCGGTGCCTGTGAAGAAAGGCCCAGCGCCTGTGAAGATCGCCGCCCGTGATACTCTCACGTAATAATGAGTGGGGCTGTACACGCCCTAGAATCTCAGGAGTGCCGCCCTTGGGCCTCGGGGAATCCCTCCCACGTCCTAGTGGCAGCACTTAGCTCCGCGCTGGTGAGAAGACGTCAAAGACTAGACTAGGTGCCGGACGCGGCTTTTCATTTGCTTTCTGAAGTTGGCTTGCCCCTCTTTAATTGAAATTTGCTTTCTGGTGTCTCTTACTGGTCTCGCCCTTTCACCTTCTGCCTCTGTTTCTGCCTTAGTTTCTTTGGTCGGCCTGTACTCTCTCCTGCGCGCTCCTCGCGAGGGTGCTGAATAGGTACCTTCGTGAGCTTCCTTGTTCTGTTTTTCTTTTTTTGTTTTTCGTGAGGTACCCTCATTTGAGCCCACAAGCTGGCGCCCCCCCCCTCTCTCAATCCGTGCCCCTCGGTTACCACGATGCGAAGCGTTGGGTCAAGGCCAGCGGCGCCCGCGACCAAGCCTCGAGAGAACGATAAACCTCTTGACGATTTTTTTGCAGTTCCTAAGCACCCATCAGGTCAAGGAAGCTTCGACACGCACCAGGAAGCAAGCAAGTGCCTTGTGAGGAGGAGGCTACCCCGAACAAGTCAAAGCTAAGTTATCCCTACACAAAACGACAAAGTTGCAACACAGCACATGAGCAACAAACATAGCATAGTAATTAAGATCATAGTTCGATGCACGCCCCTCTGGGGCCCATTCTGGTTTCTTTTTGATGCAGGAAAGAAAGGAAGAAAAAAATAAAAGCAGTGTCTGCCCCTACAGCAGTTCACAGGGGCAGGCTCCCGATGCCATACTGAGCTCAGCCATACCCCTCCTCATGCTTCATGGAGGCGCGGTGACGAGACGACCCACTACCGCACTCAAAGCGGGCGTGGCGGCATGGCGGCTGGTCGTATCCGCCGCTGCTGGGGCTATCGCTGGAGGAGGAGCCACCGTAGCTGGACGAGACGTGCTTGGCCCCAAGGGCGGGTTCGCCCTCATCCTCTTCACGACCGTCGCCAAGGCCGAGCACCTCCTCGCCGTTGTTAACCTCGGGGCAGCACCCGACGCGGTGACCATCTTCCCCAAACACCCTCACGTAGAGAGTCGCGTCACCGTCATACTTGAAATGGAGGGTGCACCGCCTGCCGAGGCCGCGCGTGCAGGCAAACGTCTGCCAGCCACGGGAAAGGGCTATGTTGCCCGCAACGGAGATCTCGACCGCGACTCAGGAAGCCCTGATGCAGCAGCCATCCGCCTGCAGCCAGAGCCCGCCTGGACTAGAAGCTGGCAGCTCGTCGGCAAAGAAACGCGGGAGCTGAAGCCAGTTGCCAGCCGGGTTCTCCGACCAGATGACGAACTCCGGCAGCACCTCCGCTGAGTGGAAGCGCGGCCGGGGAGGCCTTGCGACCACAGCACGTCTCCCTTCATTGACAGGACCGCCGCGACCGGAGCGGCCCCTGCCACGCGAAGCGGCCCCACCATGGCCGCGCGAGGCCGCGGCGGGGGTCGCGGAGTGCTTGCGAGGACGGCCATGTCCACACTTGGGCGCCGGAGGGCAGGGCCCCTCGCGACGGGCCTTCCCTTTCTCCGCGGCGGAGAACCTCTTCGGCGGCACCATTGGTGTTGCAACTGGCGATGGAGCAAAGAGCAAGAAGCAAGCGGAACAGGAAGAGATGGGCGACGGGGGCTCCACCCCCCCCCCATTTATGGCCAAGGGGAGGCCAACCGCCGGCCTCCACGATCTAAGGTAATAATTATGGTTTTTCCTTGCATGCAACAGGGACTTTTCAAGCCGGGCAGTTGCCGAGGCAGCGTGGGGAAGCGGAGACGCCCACGTCCAATCAACCGCCACGCGTCGACCAAGGCCGCAGGCTATTGGGGCCTGCGGTGCTCCGCAGTTGGCCTTTGGCTTTCCCTCGAAGCCAAGCCTGAGCGTGCCTTGGGCCCGGGGGCTACTGTCGGCCTTCTAGGAACGGGGGTCCCCAGACTTGCCTACCTGCGGCCCACGGCGTGGCTCTGCGAGCGGGCCCGTACGGCCCATCTTCACCAGCAAGGACTCAAGACCCTCGCGAGGTGCGAAGCCTCACGAGGCAAGCGACACAAGACCTCCTCAGGAGTGGCCTCACCATGATGGCTCGCGAGGGGCGGACAGTTCAAGGCCAGGAAAGCCTTGTGAGGTTCTAGTGACGTGAGCCATGACGACCAAGGCCAGGCGGGCGCCAGGCGGGCGCCAGCGCGCATAGTGTCCTTTTTTCCTCTTCGGTGCTAAGGAAGCAGGCGCAGGCGCGGAGTATCGAGGCATCACGAAAAGGTTTCCATATCAGTGCAACAAGACCAATACTAGAAGGACGGCAAGACAGAGGTCACCATGGAGCCCAAGACGGCGTCACCACTAGAGCCTTTGACAGGCGAAGACTGCTTTTGTCAGGATAAGTTGTACTAGCTGTCCCCTTTGAAATTGGCCGCTGTTCACTCCCTTCCCGCTCAATATTTTGGGAGAGGACCAGAGCCTCTATAAATAGGACTAGCCACCACCGTAGCTAAGAGAGAGGAAGATAGACTAGTCTAGCCAAGAGAGACAAGGACAACCACGAGTTCACCAAGCATAAGAACACCTCTCCTCAGGAGGCTGTTCTTCCCTTTGTACTAATCATGCTCAGCCCAAGAGGCAATCCACCGCACCACACTGAGTAGGGTATTACACCACAACGGTGGCCCGAACCAGTATAAATCTTGTGTCCCTTGTGTTGTGAGTTTTTCGAGTTAGTTCGTAAGATCTTAGCTGAGCTAGGACGTGGACCGGTAGGAGGGAGATCTCCGCGCGCACCCTAGTGTTCGAACATTGAGGGTTATGCGGGAACCCGTGATCCGACAGTGCGTGCCTCTACTACGACACGTGCGCGCCTCTACTACCACACGTGTGTGCCTCTACATCAACCAGTATGTACGTACACGTTTGTGACCAGAATGACAACGCTACGTAAGCTTCGACCGGGTGGGTCCCAACTCTCAGGCACTTCCTTGCGTGCGAAGATGTAGCTGGTGGGTCCCAGCAATCTGGGGGAAACGTTTTTTTCGTGAAATATGGTGGCCCGTCCGGTGGGCCCCTGTTGTCAGGTGGAGGAATCATTATTTTCCGCGTAATAAGGAGGAACTTCCTTGCTGCGGCCGTGGACCGAGCTGTCAGCCTCTCCGCGTACAATACTCTTTCGATGGAAGTCGTTTCTTGACCACGTTGACCACGCCGCGCCGATAGCACCAGGGCGGTGGATGACAGCGAGGCCTAGGAAGGGGACGACATGGAGCTGGGGAAGACACGGCAGTGGATGCCCACGCGGAGAGGAGTACGAGGGTTTGCTGGTTCAGTTTCGGTGTGAGGTTACCGTCGCCACAAAATAACAGGGGGTGTGGGTGAGTGGAGCGATGGCCTGGCCAGCGGTGGGAGTAGTAGGGGGCGGTGAGGCCTCCGCAGCAGCACAGCTGGCCATGGGAGGCAGGAGCAGGCGGCATGACTGGCGCTGCTTTGGGCGGCTGGAGCGAGAAGACCAGAGGTTGAAGAAGCACTATGGCCGTTGGATGGACATTGTACAGTCACTAGAGCTAGAATCGTTCATATCGACTAACTTGACAAAGCCCTCCGTCCCCGTCAACTTAGTAGGCCCAAGTTAGCCCCCCACTATATGCTGGGTCCCAGCTAGTAGGGCGAGTATTCATTTTTTTATGCGTAATAAGGAGGCACTTCCTTGCATGAGAAGATATAGCTGGTGGGTCTAACCTATCAGCGGGGGGAACATTTTTTCACGAAATACAGAGGCCCTTCCGGTGGGTCCCATATGTCAGGTGGAGGAATCATTATTTTCCGCGTAATAAGGAGGCATTTCCTTATGTGCGGCCGTGGACCCAGCTGTCAGCCTCTCCATGTACAGTCCACGTCCTATGGATGTCGTCCATTGGCCACATTGACCACGCCGCGCCGAGAGCACCAGGGCGGTGGACGTCGGCGAAGCCTAGGAAGGGAACGACACATTGCCGGGGAAGACTCGGTAGTGGTTTCCCATGCAGTGGGGAGTACGAGGGTTTACTGGTCCAGCTATCATCGCTGGAAAATAACAGGAGGTGTGGGTGAGTAGAGGAATGGCCTGGCCAGCAATGGAGTAGAGTGGGGTGGTGCGGCCTGTGCGGCAGCACAGCCGGCCACGGGAGGCAGGAGCAGGCAGTCCCACCAGCGCTGGTTTGGGCGGCTGGAGCAAGAAGATCAGATATTGAAGAAGCAGCACGGCCGTTGGATTAACATCCAACGGTCACTGCTGCTAGAATCATTTGTGAACTAAGTTGACAAAGCCTTTCGTACACATCAACCTAGTAGACCAACAAGTCAGCCTCCACATCTATCCCAAACAACATACAACCCGAAATTTCTAGCTAGATTCAAATTAATTCAAAATCTAAACATACCTTAATTTAAATCCAATGAAATTTTACCCGCACAAAAACAATGAAATTTAAAATATCAAAATCCAAAAGAAAAAAGTATTTTGGAACTAATTGCCTGTTTGCTGTATTTTTTTTCATTTTACAGCCCATTTATTATTACTTATAGCCCATTTCTTATTACTTATAGCCCATTTTCTGGGCAAAATGCATCCCTCCTCGTCTTGAAAGATTTCTGGCCCAGCGGGGCGTACAAAAGCAAGTAAGCCTACATTGGTTATTCTACAAAAAACAAAATAGCTGGGCTAGCCATTTTCAGAAAGGAAAAAACAAACTGGGCTGGTCATGTGCTAAACATATGAAATAAAAGCCTGGGCTAGACGGGCCACAGCTCCCGCACAACCCAGTTGATACCCTTCGCCGTTGTGAAAAAACAAAATTACTGCGCGCGCTGCTGGGTCCCTATTGTCATCCTCACCATGCATAGTCATCTCCTTATTCCTCTTGGTTGTTGACCAAGTTGTCAACACCGGAGGGCCGCACCATAGCAAGCGAACCAAGGCGGAGGACGATGTGAGGCCTCGGACGGGAACGAACAGGAGCCAGGGAAGATGCGCAGAGTTTTAGGGGTGTGATGTGGCCACGATGCATGCACGGTAGCACAGCCAGCCGTCGGAGGCGGGAGTAGGCGTCTCGCTGGTGCTGCTTTGGCTTTGGCGGCTGGAGGAAGAAGAGACTGAAGAAACATGAGAGACGTTGAATGTCAATCCAATGGTCAAGGTTGGCACAATTGTTTGTTGACTAAGCCGACACCAAGTAGCATACTTTTATATATATAGGAAGAAAAGAAAAACTGGGCTCGTTCACCTGGTAACATTCCCAAAATTGCGACCGTTCTGTCTTGCGTCGCAACTAAAACTGCAAGGAAAATGCATTTGTCTGCCGTCCTCCTCCCAGGGAACGTTCGACACATAAGTGACTAGCACCCTTGGTATTCAACCGAGAGGCCTTGGGTTCGAGCCCCAGGAACTCTCAATTTTGTCCTCCTTCCGTCCTTGCAAAAAAGAAAGAAAAACAAAGACTTGAGAAGGCGTACGAAAAAGCTAGTGTACCAGTAAAGAGACGTTGCTGAGTTTTAGAAAAAAGAGAGACGTGCTCCTGTAGCTAGTTCGAATCCAAACCTAGACTATGACTATATATGGTGCTATGCTACTCTGCAAGTAACGAAACTGACATATCCAACATTCGCTTCTCCTCTTCTCTACTTACTCTGCCTAGCATCAGAAGCTCTGGCCATAGCAACCATGTCCGCTGGCTGCTCGTCCACCTGCTCTTCAGCAGGCAACAACTAGATATGCGCCAAGTCGCCAGTCGTACCATCGCCAGTGGGTCTCATCACACCCCTGCTGGCACACGCACCACAGCCGGTTGCTCATCGCAACCCGCTGCCGTTGGTGTGGTGCGACTACTGCAAATCACGCAGAGTCATCTGTCGTGTCTCAACCACAATCCTCAACCCTGGCCGAGTCTTCTACAAATGCCCGAATCATGGGGTAATAATATGTTTAAGTGTTGTTCTCCTGCTTTCAATTGCTGATTTTTTTAATAGTTTGGTTGATGATCTTCCAATTTGATTCATGTAGAAAAGGGAAGATTCATGTGATTTGTATTTCTGCGAAGTTGTTGATGTGGGGAATGCAAGTACGTTGATTATTTGGTTAGCCGAGGAATCCCAATACCAGCAGGTTGGGGTGTTGGACAAGTAACTGAACAAACGGCAGAAGAGAAGATGCAGAGCAGAAGATTAAAGATGCAGTTCCTCTGATCATGGCCAAGCAACAACTGTTGAACGGCCTTGACAACAATGAGGAGATGAAAGAGCTTGTGAAGATAATGGGCAAAATCGATGTGCTTTGTAGGATGATTGTCTCTTTATTTGTAGTGTATGTAGCACTCCTGATGTATTCAGTGGCTATGACATGAGCACTTTGCTGAAACTAGTAATGAATGAAACCTGTGTAGCAGGCTGGGCGTAGTGTTGTGAACATCTAATGATTTCTATTAATGGAAATCGGGGGTATCCCCTTTTGCTCATATATAAATAAATATCAAAGGCCCTTTTGGTAATAAATAAATAAATAAATTAGCAGAGGCCCTGTCGGGTCATCTTTGTTCCCATTCGAAGACGTCGAGAAAATTGCAGTCCAACAGCAAACTATGTCATCAAATTCAAGTTTCACAGCCAAATATGAGTACAACTAAACAACAATGTCATCATGTTTTACTCGTCATACAATCACCAAACACAAATCAACATACATAACAAGTGATGTTCTCACAGCAAAATACTAAACAACACATTCATCAGGTTTCAGTTGTCATAGCAAACACAATTTCACATAGTAAATAAAAAGCATCTTCTGGCAGGCAAATACGAAAAAAGCAATCTAATCATTATCCGCAGCAGCAGCGTCAACATCTTCGCCATGTGTATGAGTCTGAATCGTAATTCCCCACAGTGTCTTCTTCTTCATCATCCTCAATGTCCTCGAATGTTGGGTTCTTCTTGATCAACTCTTGTATGTCCATAGCATGACAGGCAATCTTTTCGCCAGCGTCATTGACTTGATGGTTCTCAAAGATTTAGGAACATCTGTGGAATCTTGTACACCAGCAGCGGTGTAAGCATCATCTTGTTGTCCAACTTCATTAAACGAATTGCTCTGCTCAAACCTTTGGAATACTCTCCAGTCATCGCTACGTGCAAATGTGTCTTCCAAGAAAAATATTTGTGTTGCTTCATTTGCCAAAATAAAAGGCTCATTGGTCTGGTACGCCGCCTTGACATTGATGGATTTGAAATAATCATCAGCTCTGTGTTTTGCGATTCTAGAAAACAGGTTATACCAATGACAACACAACAGAACCACACACCGACGATCCTTGAAACTGGAGATATACTGCAACTGAACAATGTCTGTTATGTTAGCATACATTTCAGTTGTCACTCTGCCATACGTATCCGTGCTCATGATGGCACTATTTTGTGTTTTCCTGCCTTCGTCACGTGGAGGGGTGTTGTAGCGCACATCTCCAACAACGCAAGATTCATAATGTCTTACCCGAGTATTAGGACCCATTGCTAGTGCGTAAAGGCCATCATCAACTGCCTGCCCATCCTCCCACATCTTCTTAACCTATGTTTAGAAAATAGAGAAGCTGATCATCTTATGTACTCAATATATTAAAAAACTAACAGTGTAATTCAAAAGCTTACATGGCTCTTGAACCATTTCGCAAATCCTACCATAACCAGTTTGTCAATGTTTCTTGGATTTTGCGGCAGTAACTCGTTTTTGTAGATGCTGCACAACATAGTGAACCCATCAAACATCTAAATATATAAGAATGTGTTGCAAGTTTAGTAGATTATGATGTATAAGTTGCAGTACTTAGCACTTACTTGATATAAGGTAGTATCTCAGGACATTATTCAACACATACCAAACCATTTTGTTCAAATCTTTAGGTTTGTCCTCTTGTCGACTCTTCCCTATAACTCAAACAGAATAATCGAAAACATTGAGCCCATGATTGTCTTCACCCACCTCTTTGCTAAGCTGATTAGCTATTTCAATGTACTTTGAGCAGAATGTCAACGCTTCTATAGCAATGTAGGCCTCTGCAATGGAACCCTCAGTTCTAGCTCTCTTCCTGACATAGCCCTTGAAAGTGCCTAGCCGCCTTTCAATAGGTACATCCAGCCATACTGTACTGGACCTCTAAGTAGTGCCTCATTAGGTAGACGAACAGCCAAATGCACCATCACATCAAAGAAGGCTGGAGGATATATCGTATCAAGGTCGCATAGGATAGTTGGTATCTTGTCTCTAAGATGCTCCAAAGCATCTATCCTGATATTTCTACTGCAGAGTTCCCTGAAGAATTGTCCTAACTCTGTAACTCCTATGTATAAGTCAGGGCGGTCCAATCCTCTAAGGATAACAGGTAAAACCCTTTGAAGTAGGACGTGGCAGTCATGAGTTTTCAACCCTTGTACCTTGTTTCCATCTGCACTAACTCTCCTTTCAGGGTTGGAAGCAAATCCATGTGGGAATCTCACACGTGACAGGACCTTGCTGAATTCTTTTCTTTTTACCTTGTCCAAGATGTACACAGCTGGTGCCATATCCTGTGGTTTACCTTCATCTTGCACCTGCAAATCCTTTCTAATACCCAGATGTATCAAATCAATCCTAGATTTTAGGTATCTTTCTTCTTGCCTTCAATATTAAGAAGTGTGCCGATAATGTTGTCACATGTATTTTTCTCGATGTGCATGACATCAAGATTATGCCGCAGATCCAAATCTTTCCAATACTCCAAGTCCCACAAAGTGGACCTGCGGGTAAACAATAATCTCTCTTCTGCCCTGACACGCTTCCTTTTCCCGCTACCATTACCAGGATGGTTTCTTGGAGTAATATGACTGACCTTCTCCAATTCCACTTGCAACTTATCGGTGGTGAGCCTCTTTGGTGCATCATGGTTTTCATGCTTTGCATTGAACACATGTCTTCGGTATTTTGTAGGACGCGGCTTGTCCTTGGCAAGGAAATGGTGGTGTCCAATGTAACAGATCTTGCTAAGTATTGCGTATGACAATGGATTCCTATCATAGCGAACACATGCATTGTAACCATGTGTCGTTCGCCCTGACATAGTGCCCAAAGCCGTATAATCATGGATGCACCAAATTATAACAGCACGCAGAAAGAAATCAGTTGGTGGGCAGCTATATAGGTCTTGAGTGAGAACACCCGTCCATAGCTGTTGAAGTTCCTCCACAAGAGGCTCCATGAATAAATCTGTCGGATTGCGGGTTCCGGCAGACCCTTGAGGTTCGAACACTGGGGTGCGCATGGAGATTTCGCCTCCTACCTACCTGCACCCCTCTGCCTCACTAAGATCTAAGCTATGGGAAGAACAACACAAGAGACACAGGGTTTATACTGGTTCGGGCCACCGTTGTGTTGTAATACCCTACTCTAGTGTGTGGTGTGGTGGATTGCCTCTTGGGCTGATGATGATGAACAGTACAAGGAAGAACAGCCTCGTGAGAGTCTGTTCTTGGCTGGGGGGATGAACTGCTGGGAGGAGTTCAGTCACCCTTCTCTCTCTCTTGGATCTTGATCGTCCCTTCTCTAAACCCTCTTCTAAAAGAACTCTCTTCCCAAAAACCTCTTCTCTCTCTGTGGGCGGCTGGTCCTATTTATAGAGGCCCTGGTCCTCTTCCCAAATATCGAGCGGGAAGGGAGCCAACAATGGTGGGCTAATTTGAAAGGGGACAGCTAGTACCAGCTATCCTGACAAAAGTAGTCTTCCCCCGCACAAAGCTCTGGCGGTGACGCCGTCTTGGGCTCCACGATGACCTCCGTCTTACAGTCCTCCTAGCCTTGGTCTTGTTGCACCGAAATGGCAACCTTTGCCTGATGCCTTAGTATTCCGCGGCTGCGCTTGTCCCCTTTGCACCAAAGAGGAAAGGAGGACGCTGCGCGGGCTGGCACCCACCTGGCGCCCTGAGTCGTCATGGCTTGCGTCACGGGCACCTCGTGAGGTACCCCGCCTTGATCTCTCCGCCTCCTCGCGAGCTAGACTGATGAGGCCGTGCCTAAGAAAGCTCCGTGTTGTCCGCCCCGCGAGGCTTGGCCCCTTGCGAGGGTCTTGGGTCTGTGTTGGTGAAGATGGGCCGTGCTGCCCCCCCCCCCTTCGAGCCAAGCCGCAGGCAGGCAAGTCTAGCGGCCCCCATTCCCAGAACGCCGATAGTAGCCCCCGGGCCCAAGGCGCGCCCGCGCTTGGCCGTGCAGGGAGGCGAAAGGGCAAGAGCGAAGCGCCGCAGGCCCTAACAGCCTGTGGCCTTGGGCGCCGCGTGGCGGTTGATTGGATGTGGACGTCTCCACTTCCCCATGGCGCCTTGGCAACTGCACGGATTGGACAAGTCCCTGCATGCAAAGCGGGTCATGATTACCTGCGATCATGGGGGCCGTCGGTTGGCCCTCGCCAGCTATAAGTACTAATCGATGCGCGCCCTTCCAGTTCATCTCCCCTTGCTTCTCCTTCTTCTTCATGGCCCCGTCGAGGAGGTTCTCGGCCGCGGAGAAGGGGAAGGCTTTCCAGGTTGAGCATGCTTCTCCCCCGCCCAAGCGCGGCCGAGGGCGCCCTCGCAAACATCCTGTGGCCACCACGGCAGCTCCCCGCGGCCACGGAGACGCTTTCCAGCACGGTGATGGGCGGATTGCTGCGGCCGGGGGGTGTGCTCCGGTCGCGCGTCCCCCTAGGCCGCGCTTTCGCGCTGCAGAGGTGCTGCCGGAGTTCGTCGTGTGGTCGGCGGAGCCGACTAGCACCCGGCTTCCACTTCCTCGCTTCCTCCTCGGCGAGCTCCCGGCCGGCGCCCCGGGCGGCCTCTAGCTTCAGGCCGACGGCTGCTGCAGCCAGGCCTCATGGGCTTCACTGGAGGTCTCCGCAGCCGGGAGCCTGGCCCTGGCCCGCGGTTGGCAGAAGTTTGCCCGCGCGCGTGGCCTGGGCCGTCGGTGCACCCTGCACTTCAAGTTTGACGGCGATGCCACCCTCTACGTGAGGGTGTTTGGGGAAGATGGTCGCCGCGCAGGGTGCTGCCCCAAGGACGACGACCGCAGCCGGGAACCCAGCTCCGGCGATGATGGAGAGGACAGCGCTCGCGCGACTGGCGGCATTCGGGATTCCCCAAGCTTCTCTGGTTCTTCTTCAGGCGGCGACTCCTCCAGCGGTGGCCGCGGTCAGCCTCCACGCCGTCGTATCTGCTTGGGAGGTGGTAGCGTGTCCGCCCACCGTCGCGCCCCAGTGAAGCATGAGAGGGAGTCTGCCTGAGCCCTGGAGGTAGCTCGAGTGTTCCCTGCAGGCAGGTGTGAGGCGAGCCATGCCTGATTTGTTCTCTCTTTTCCTTTTTCCTGCGCAAAAAGATAGTAGTGTGGAGCCCCGCGGGGGCGTGTTTGGGTTATTGCTGTTAATCATCGTTTTGCTTCCGTTACCGTGCCTTCCAGCTGCGTGCCCACGCGTGAATAATTCCCGGCCCCAGCCATGGGAGGGGACTGACCCTGGCCCTGTGTTCGTGTTGCGGTGCCCGTGGGACACGGACTGGAGGGGTGCTCCTGTGATGGACCGAGGTCGCGAACCCTTTGAACGACTAGGACAGGAACACTCGCGAGGGCGCTCGGCTGCCCCCTCCCTCGCGAGGCCTAGCATAAGAGAAATCGAGGCAGGAGAGCGAAAAGCCGAAGAACCACAAGCCAAAGACGACAACATCTTCAATAAAACTTTGAATGAGAAGGAACAAGCCAACTACAGAAAGCAAATGAAAAGCCGCGTCCGGCACCTAATCTAGTCTTCGACGTCTTCTCACCAGCACGGAGCTAAGTGCTGCCACTGGGCGTGGGAGGGAGCCCCAGGGCCTGAGGCCGGCGCTCCTGAGACTCCGGGGCGTGTACAGCCCCAACTCATTATTACGTGAGAGTGTCACGGGCGGCGAGCTTCACAGGCGTTGGCCTTCTTCACAGGCTCCGGGCCTTTTCCAAAACGCGATAGCTTCATAGGCATTCGCCTTCTTCACAGGCTTCGGGCCTTTTCCAAAATGCGATAGCTTCACAGGCATTCCCCTTCTTCATAGGCTCCGAGCCTTTTCCAAAATGCGATAGCTTCATAGGCATTCGCCTTCTTCACAGGCTCCGGGCCTGTTCCAAAACGTGATAGCTTCACAGGCATTCGCCTTCTTCATAGGCTCCGGGCCTTTTCCAAAATGCGATAGCTTCACAGGCATTCGCCTTCTTCACAGGCTCTAGGCCTTTTCCAAAATGCGATGGCTTCACAGGCATTCGCCTTCTTCACAGGCTCTGGGCCTTTTTAGGGGTAGAACCTCCGGAGATGTTGGATGTTCCATGCGTTCTGGACTGGCACCCCCTCCTGAGTTTCCAAGCATGCGGACCCGGGCCTGGAAACATGAACAACTTTGAACGGGCCCTCCCACATGGGAGATAGCTTGTGCAGCCCCTCCCTAGAGAGAACCCGCCTGAGCACGAGGTCTCCTACCTCGAGAGTTCTGGGGCGGATGTTGCGGTAGTGATATCGCTGCAGCGCTTCTTGGTACCTCGCCGCTTGCAGTGCAGCTTCTCGGCGACGTTCCTCCCCTAGCACGAGGTCCATCCCCCGCATGGCGTCCTGCTGCGCCTCGTCGAACGCCAGGACCCGTGCGGAGCGATGTCTGACCTCGTGAGGGAGGACCGCTTCGGCTCCATAGACCAGGAAGAACAGGGTCTCTCCAGTCGGCTTGGTCGCGGTTGTGCGGATGGACCACAACACGGACTGAAGCTCGCCGTACCAACCTCTGCCGCAGGCCTCCAGCTTCTTCTTGAACGTCCTGGTCTTGAGGCCCCTCAGGACCTCCGCGTTGGCCCACTCGGCCTGGCCGTTGCTTCGGGGGTGCGCCACCGAAGCATAGCATATCTGCGTTCCAAGGTTAGCACAATATGTTTTGAAGAGGTTACTGGTGAACTGCGAACCGTTGTCCGTGATGATGTGGTTTGGCACCCCGAACCGGCTCACAATGCCCTTGATGAACTTGACTGCGGAACCCGCGGGAATGGTGCGGACAGCCTCTACTTCAGCCCACTTGGTGAACTTGTCCACGGCGACGTAGAGGTAGCCCCCTGGC
Organism: Triticum monococcum; assembly: GCA_034509565.1. Taxonomy (NCBI): domain Eukaryota; kingdom Viridiplantae; phylum Streptophyta; class Magnoliopsida; order Poales; family Poaceae; genus Triticum; species Triticum monococcum. Next base: position 393,952,090 of record CM067845.1, on the reverse strand, counting down.
GCCCGTGGAAATGGGCCCAAGATGTCCAGCCCCCAGACTGCAAATGGCCACCAAAGGGGTATAGTCTGCAAGCCTCCTGTTGGCTGATGGATTTGCTTGGCGTGGAACTGGCAGGCCTCACAAGCTTTCACTAATTAGACGGCGTCATTGAGCGCGGTGGGCCAATAAAACCCACTGCGGAACGCATTGCCGACGAGGGTCCGTGATGATGAATGATGTCCACAGTCTCCACTGTGTATATCTTCTAGCAGTTCCTTCCCTTGCTCCCTGGAGATGCAGCGCAGGGATACATCGTTTGGTCGCTTCCGGTAGAGCTCTCCATCCTTGATGCAGTATGCCGTGGCCTGGCGTGCCACTCGCTCTGCTTCCTCCTCCTTCTCCGGCAGGGTCCCTTGCGTTAGGTAACTCTGGAGCTCCGTGATCCAGCATCCATCCTAAGGTTCCATCGTCAAGAGCAGGTGTGCTCCTGAGGCCGGGCCGCAGGTCGGAGCTCCCGAGGCAGGTGGCTGGGGGAGCTCCTCCCGAGGCTGAGCCATGTTTGACATTGACGGCAGGGCCGAGGGCTTGAAGAGATGCTCCTCGAAAACGCCAGGCTCCTGAGGTAACCGCCTGGACGCCCGTTTGGCGATGTCGTCGGCCTCCTGATTGGTGCCACGGGGCACATGCTGCAACTCCAACCCCCAGAACTGCTTCTCCATCCTGCGGACCTCCGCAAGGTAGGCTTCCATGTGCTCATCTTTCGGCTCGTACACCTTGTTGGAGAAATTGACAAGGAGCTGCGAATCACCCTTGACGGTGAGGCGTTTCACTCCCAAGGCAGCTGCGGCCTTCAAGACCGCTATTAAACCTTCATACTCTGCTATGTTGTTGGCGACCTTTTCACCTTGCTGGAAACAAAGCTGCACAGCATAGTAGAGCTTGTCCTGAGTGGGCGATATAAGCACCGCCCCAGCCCCAGCGCCATGCCTGGAGCACGCCCCATCGAAGTGCATGACCCAGCCTTCCGGCACCTCACTTCCCGGGGAGAGGGACCGATCCTCGTCGGCCTTGAGGCCTGGTGCATCCGTCCATTCTGCCACAATATCTGCAACGCTGCTCCCTTGATCACCCTGGTCATGCTGAATTCGAGCTGAAATGCTTGCAGTTCTATGTTCCACTCAGCGACCCTTCCAGCTGAGTTAGGGCTCCTGAGCACTCTCTCCAGGGGGTATGATGAGACGACCTTGATGGGGTGACCCTGAAAATAATGTCGCAGCTTGCGCGAGGCCACCAGTAGTGCGAGGAGTTTCTGAGGCATGGGGTACCGTGCCCTCGCATCCTGCAACACCGTGCTGACGAAGTACACGGGGTGCTCAACGAGGTTGGGTGCGTCAGTGCTGGCGGCTCCCTCCGGAGACCCTGCGCCTCTTGAGGCGATGAGGCCTCCTGAGGCTGGCCATCTGGGAGAGGGGCCTCTTCCGCCTCCGGTGCACTCCTCTACGGCGGCTGATCCTCCTCAGCCGCGGTGGCAGTTTCTGTGGGCCTTCCTTGTTCCTGTTCTGCCTTGTCCCGGGCTCCTGCCATGGTTTTGATTCGATGCTCCTCTCTAACCGCCACCAGGGCTGCACTGGCGGAGTAGGGAGTGGCGACGAGGTAAAGCACCAGGGGCTCTTGAGGGCGCGGAGCCACCATGATCAGTGGGCTGGTCAAGTATCTCTTGAGATCCTGGAACGCCTTGTCGGCCTCTTCTGTCCACTCAAAGGGCCCCTTTTTCTTCATTAGCTGGAAGAAGGGCAGCGCTTGTTCCCCCAACTTGGAGATGAAGCGCCCCAGCGCGGTCACGCGCCTAGTGAGCTTCTGCATTTCTCCGAGGGTCTTTGGCGGGCTCATGTCTTCCACCGCCTTAACCTTTTCCGGGTTAGCCTCGATGCCTCGGTGGGACACGAGGAAACCCAAGAGCTTGCCCGAGGGGACTCCAAACACACACTTCTCTGGGTTGAGCCGTAGGTTCACTGCGTTGAGACTCACGAAGGTTTCCTCCAGGTCTTGTATTAGGGTCCTGGCCTCCCGAGACTTTACCACGATGTCATCGACGTAAGCTTCAACATTCTTCCCGAGCTGCGGGCCCAAGGTGATGTGCATCAGCCGCTGAAAGGTCATCCCTGTGTTACGCAACCCGAGTGGCATGCATGTGTAGTAGTACACCCCACACGGGGTTAGGAAAGCTGTCTTTTCGACGTCTTCTACTGCCATCTTGATCTAGTGATACCCAGAGAAAGCATCCAAGAAGCATAGCAGGTCGCATTCCGCGGTGGAATCGACGATCTGGTCAATGCGGGGGAGCGGGAATGGATCTTGCAGGCATGCTTTGTTGAGGTTGGTGAAGTCGACACACATGCGCTCCTTCCCTCCCTTCTTTGGCACAATGACAGGGTTGGCCAACCAATCCGGGTATCGGAACTCGCGAATGACCCCAGCGGCTTCTAATTTGCGGGTCTCTTGGACGATGAAGGCCTGCTTTTCTGTGGACTGCCGCCTGGCCTTCTGCTTCACAGGGCGCACGTTGGGGCACACGTTGAGGTGATGCTCGATTACACTCCTAGGGATCCCTGCCAACTGGTCAGGCTCCCAAGCGAATACCTTCCTGTTTGCATGCAGGAACTCGACCAGGGCCTCCTCCTGCTCGGGTTCGAGGTTGGCGCCTATGGTGAAAGTGGCGTTGGTGGACCCGTCCTCATCGACGGGTATCTGCTTGGTTTCTGCCTTGTCTTGGGTGAACAACTGTTTCTTCTTGGCGGGTGCAGCCCCCTTGGGCTCGGGGGTCTCCAAGTCGGCGGGATGTGTCGGCGCCGCCGTCTTGAAGGCGAGCTTGAGCACCCGCAGCGCATCTCCGGTGTCCCCGTGTACGGTGACGACACCGCTGCTCCCGGGCATCTTCATGAGGTTGTACGCCGGGTGCGTCGCGGCCATGAACTGGGCCAGCACTGGGTAGCCGAGGATGGCGTTGTAGGGGAGGCCGATGGGGGCGATGTCGAAGTCGACCAGCTCCGTGCGGAAGTTGTTGTAGGAGCCAAAGGTTACTGGGAGCCGGATCTGTCCCAAGGAGCTGGATGACCTGCCCCCAACGCCTGAGAAGGGCCCGCTGGGCTGCAGCCATTCCAGGGGTATGCAGAGGAGGTCGAAGGCCTCGACTGAGAGCACGCTGAGGCCCGCACCGCCATCGATGAGAGTTTTGGTGATGGCCACCTGGCAGATGGTGGGGGCGCACAACATGGGGAGAGCACCCGAGCAGGCTGAGTTGGAGGGGTGGTCCTCCGAGCTGAAGGTCAGGCCGGCCTTTGGCACCGCCCAGTCCGGGAGAGCCCCCTGCCACGTGGAAGCGGCGCTGACCCGGTGGATGAACGGCTTGACGTGGTGACTTGTAGGGGGCGCCTGCGAGCCGCCCAGGAGGGTCGCGACGTCCGGGGGTGTTGATGTAGCGCGATGGGCGGGGAAGAGGCCGCGGGGCTCTTCCCAGGAGGCCACGGAGGCTGCCGGCAGTTGGGGCAGCCATGTGCGCGGAGTGCCAGTGAGGGCCATGGGGAGCCAGTCGGCCATGACCCTATCGTCACCTCCAGCTTTGAGGAGGGCCTCCTCGCTTGCCAGCAAGAGGGCCAGCGGATCTGTCGCGCCGCCGTAGCGCGGTGGCGTCGTTGGCTTGAGCTTGTCCGGCCACCGTACCCACTGCAGGGCTGGGGGCAGGGCGCGGAGCCCCCTGGCCCCCATGCTGGCGACGGCGGTCGGAGCGGGCGACGCGCTACTCAACGCGAGGCAGGCCGTGGCGGTGGTGGAAGAGAAAACTCCGGTGCACCCCTACCTGGCGCGCCAAATGTCGGATTGCGGGTTCCGGCAGACCCTTGAGGTTCAAACACTGGGGTGCACGCGGAGATTCCACCTCCTACCTACCTGCACCCCTCCGCCTCGCTAACATCTAAGCTATGGGAAGAACAACACAAGAGACACAGGGTTTATACTGGTTCGGGCTACCGTTGTGGTGTAATACCCTACTCCAGTGTGTGGTGTGGTGGATTGCCTCTTGGGCTGATGATGATGAACAGTACAAGGAAGAACAGCCTCGCAAGGGTCTGTTCTTGGCTGGGGGGATGAACTGCTGGAGGAGCTCAGTCACCCTTCTCTCTCTCTTGGATCTCGATCGTCCCTTCTCTAAACCCTCTTCTAAAAGAACTCTCTTCCCAAAACCTCTTCTCTCTCTGTGGGCGGCTGGTCCTATTTATAGAGGCTCTGGTCCTCTTCCCAAATATCGAGCGGGAAGGGAGCCAACAATGGCAGGCTAATTTGAAAGGGGACAGCTAGTACCAGCTATCCTGACAAAAGTAGTCTTCCCCTGCACAAAGCTCTGGCGGTGACGCCGTCTTGGGCTCCACGATGACCTCCGTCTTGCAGTCCTCCTGGCCTTGGTCTTGTTGCACCGAAATGGCAACCTTTGCCTGATGCCTCGGTATTCCGCGGCTGGGCTTACCCCCTTTGCACCAAAGAGGAAAGGAGGACGCTGCGCGGGCAGGCACCCGCCTGGCGCCCTGAGTCGTCATGGCTTGCGTCACGGGCACCTCGTGAGGTACCCCGCCTTGATCTCTCCGCCTCCTCGCGAGCTAGCTTGATGAGGTCGTGCCTGAGGAAGCTCCGCGTTGTCCACCCCGCCAGGCTTGGCCCCTCGCGAGGGTCTTGGGTCTGTGTTGGTGAAGATGGGCCGTGCTGCCCCCCCCCTTCGAGCCACGCCGTAGGCCGCATGTAGGCAAGTCTGGGGGCCCCTGTTCCTAGAACGCCGAGAAAATCAAAATCCTTTCTAGGACTTTTTGGACCTGGGATGAGCAAGGCCATCATGTAGTTTGATTCTTTGGTGCAGACATTTGGAGGCATGTTGTAAGGGATAACAAGCACTGGCCACATGCTATATGTGCAACCCTGGTGGCCAAATGGGTTAAATCCATCTGAAGCTAAGCCAAGTCTAATGTTTGTCGGGTCAGCAGCAAACTTTTTGTGTTTCTGATTGAAGCTTTGCCACTCACTGCCATGAGATGGATGGCTCATTACATTCTGATCTCTGTACTCCTGGTTCCTAGAATGCCACAGTCATCCTCTCTTGTTTCAGCATCATGAAACAACCACTCCAATCTTGGTGTAATTGGAAAATGTCTTAGAACATTATGAGGAATCCTCTTCATAGCATCGCCATCTTTCCATCTTGATGATTTGCATTTTGGGCATTCACTTAAGTTGGCATAATCCTTCCAGAACAGAACACAATTATTCTTACAAACATGGATCATATCATATCCAATTCCAACTGCATGAAAGAAATTCTTCATTTTACTGTATGTGTGTGGCAGCTCAGACGCATCTGGGAAAGATTTGCGGGAAGCAGCCAACATCGCATCGAATGATTTGTTGGTCATCCGCTCAGATGTCTTCACCTGAAGAAAGGTGACCACAGATGAGAATACTAACAGCTTATTTCCTGGGGTGACAGCCACGTTGCATTGTTCCAACATGTAGGCCCATCGTTTTTCTTCTGCAGGTGAAAATTCACGTAATGCACAAGCATTTCGTAGCATTGTTTCAATGTTGGTCAAACTCACTGGCTCCGCCACCACCACCTCCTCTTCCACCTAAGCATCAGGCAGATCAAGATGGTGATCTGCTGCTTCCACGTAGTCAGTACCACTGATGTTCATAGCTTCACCATGATGAACCCACCTTGTATATGTGACCGACATCCCATAAAGGTGTAGATGATTTTGCGTAGTTGATTAGGGTCTTGTAACTGAATTCATACAACTGCTACACGGGCAGAGCACATCTGATTTCGAACCACCGTAGTCTGCTCTGATAAAGTTCATGAAGTTTTCAACCCCCTCGACATATGCAGCGGAGAATCTTCGAGCAGAAGTTATCCAAGTCATGTCCATCTGTTAGACATACAAATTAGTTCTTCTACTAGATATTCCAGGAAAAACTTATATGCTTCTTTATGAAGTCCAGAAAAAAATACCTAGGTCGATTTCTAAAGCTATGGCAAGATATTTGGACGAGCAGATCTAAGTAACGAGATATATGTAAAGCTAATTCAGCAAACAGATTTGAGTGCTAAATTATGGCAGGCTGTTTCAGCAGTCAATGAGGCAGAGCACATAGCCATCGAACTATCGAAGGCCATTGCAGCAACAAATATTGGGTATAAAACGGTGTACAACTATTTCACCTAATAGATTGGCTACTAGACCATGGCAATCTACATCACAATAAATATATGGTAGGAATTTTAGCAACTAATCAGGCTTGGCATGCCATCTCAGATAAGGAAATTGAGTGCAGAACAGGGCAAGGAAGCTTCTTAAGCAGAGCATATTGATTGTAAACTACTTCGGCAAACAGTGAGATTAACAACGTCTATCAGCTAACATTCAGCACTACACCAACATGCACGGGGCCTCAGTTCAGAATGCGCTTACCGTGGGGGAAGTTGCCCGCCTTGCGTCTCCACATGAACACCGCCAGTGGGGGCGGCGCTGACTGCCATGCGCCTCCACAAGAACGTCGCCAGCGGTGGCGGCGCGGCTAGAGGACGGCAGTCTACGAGAGCGTACTATGGGGGTGAGAGGATCACCGTGCGTCCCCTTGACGAACCGTAGCACCGACGTATCGGCGCGGTGGGGAGGGAGGCTTTGGCGGAGCGAATGGAGTGGAGGGGTGGGGGGAGGGGTTTGGGGAATATTATTGGCTAGTTGGCCGAAGGGCGGTTGAATTTGGGATTTGGGGGGATTTTTGGGGGGGGGGGGTTCGCGCGGTGGGCGGGGGGAGTTTGGCGCATGGCCGGTTTCTCGAAGTGCAGTCCCACGTGTCAGTGAAGAGGCAAGCCGAAGCGCGTTCCGTTTGCATGAGCCATGTGCAGGACTGAACGTGTGTGGGGTGCAATGCGACCGCGACAGGGGTGCTGTGAGTGTACCACCTTTTTTCCTTTTAAACTAGGTGCTTCGCTCCCTAAAGAAAAAAAACTTGGTGCTTCGAGCGATCCATTGATACTACTACTAGTAATCCGGTAATCCCAACTAAAACGGCACGGCCGGGTCTTTTCCCGCGCGATATGCTGGGAGGTTGGCTTAGTTGGGTTTTTTTAGGATGAGTAATGCTACCCCTACGTAATCCGAGTTACATAATTAACGTAATGTGAAACGTGTGAGCTGTTGCTTGTAGATTGGGGGAGGGAGGGGCCCACCACCATGAAAATCAAGGAGGAGAGAGAGAGGCGATTTACGTTAACCCTTTTGTAGGTTCCCGTAGATGTAGAAAGATGTGAAATGTATGAATGTGTAGTGGACGTACTATTGGAGTGCCTAACATAAATTGTGTTTGTAGACTATGTGTTTATTTTACTTCGCATGGTAGCTTTGTCTCGGTTCAATAAAAAGCAGAGTTGGTGATGATGGTGTGCCTGCCATCCTGCAACATAGGCTGTCCGATCTATATCTAACGGATAGGAAGGAAACTATGACAATTTACCCGCACTCCTCTCCACATTTGCAGATAAGGCCTTCCCTCATTCATCCTTTTCTCCCACAAGATCTTGATGTTCCGTGCAACTCACGGGCATCTTGCTAGTACTCCTACAATATACTATAATATTTTGAAAGTTCATACACACCAGCCGAGATTAATGCAAACACTACTGATTTTCATTACATTTCAAACTTTTATAGGACAGAAAAATAAAAGAAACCTGACCCTAAACCTATTCTACGGCAGCAGACGTCTCCATATGCGATTTCCATGTACGGGGTGGGGTTCAAGACCCGTGAAGTGAAGGTGCGGTCTCCGGCGAGGAAGAGTAGAACACGGGAGACGGACCGGCCAATTGGCACACCATGCCTTGCTGCCTCCCATGTCCTACTCATCCTCAGAGGAGTCCCTGACCTCGGCGGTGCCGGACATTGGATGGCGGCAAGTAGGACGTGTGGCTAACGGTGCTCCCGTCGTCGGCCGCCAGCGTGGCCACCGCTTGTGCAGTCGCGTCCGTGTCCGGCTACGCCGCTATTGCGTCACAAGCGGCGACTTGAGCGAGGGCGGCAACCTCGAGCTTTGTCGTGGTTTTGTCACGGCAGATGTCCTCGTGAAAGGACTTAGTCGTGGAGCCATCACTACGGGTTAGCTTAAAGAGGTTAAAGCGGATGAAGGACGCAAGAGTTTATACTGGTTCGGCCCCTTACGGTGAAGGTAAAAGCCTAATCCAGCTGTGATGGAATTGCTAGGGTTTTGATGACCAGGGAGCGAATCCGCTTTGCCTGGCTCTTGAGTTGTTATCTGTTGTCCCTAAACCGCCGCCGGGTCTTCTCTTTATATATACAGGTTGACGCCCGGCGGCTTACAGAATCCCGGGGCTGGTTCATAAACGTGCCCGACTCGGTTCTACCTTTCCTTGCCTTACAACATAAGTTACCCATCATATGGTAGTTTACATCTACGGGCCCTAATCGCCTTTGGGCCCTGGGCCTTCATGTTAGATCTCCTCCGTAAAGCGCCATCCCTTTTATCTTCATGGGCTTCAAACATGACTAACTCCTTGTGAACATAACCCGGCCCCTCATGGCCGGTTTATAATTAATAGTAATATCCCCAACATTAGGCCCCAGATTGATTTCAACTTGTTCATGTCAGTCTGCAACACTTAGAAAAATTCCTCCTTTTGCACCTTCGCATAGATCTTGTAAACCGCCATGACGTCATCCTCCAGATTTGTAGTAAACCGCCGTGACGTCACTTGTTCATTAAAGCCGAAGATACCCTTTATTAATGAGCATCCAACAATCGAGGCGACAAGCTTGTTATATATCCTTTTTTGGGATCCTCGATTCCCCGCATGTCGCTTATCTCTTTGCCTTATAAATAGGGCTGAGGATCCCTTTCTTTTTCCTCTTTTTGTCTCTTCATCTCTTCTTCCACCTCGCGATGCCTCTGCACCCGAGCGCCGCCGCCATCGTCGAGCTTCGCCTCTGCCTCACTGTCGGTCGTTGCATCAACCTGATCGCACCAGAAAAACGCGGCGCACCTCCGCTGCTTCAACAACTTTGGTAAGTCTTTCCCTCTTTCCTTTGTAGATCCACTTAGGGTTCACACGGGTTCATGGTGTTCTTCCCTTGTTTTTCGTCAGTTCATACACAGTAGACCTCAACTTTGATGCGTTCCATGCGGTAGCTATAGCAGTCTTTTATCTTGACTATCAAACCATGCCTTCTATGTATAAAACCGATCTGGACTTTTGGGAACTGCTCCAGAACCAACTTTTTAGGTCTAAATTTTTTTTTCCTGACCTGTGGTAGATCCAAAATGCCAATGTGAACTTGTGAAACCTGTTTTTCCTCACTTAGTCGTTTTTTGCCTCAGATCTGTACCTTCCTCATCTGCGTAGGCGGTTTATCCTTTTAGAAAATAATCTGTTATATGCCATTAGTCCCCTTGTAAACCGCCCGTCGCTTTACCATTTATAATAGCATCAGCCTCCGGTTTAATAATTTTGCATGCTTGAATGCCTTTTTCTTAACCTGTTGCACTTTATGCTTTGTCAATTATGAATCGTAAACCGACATTAATCCTTTCCAGCTCTTTGCTTGCAATGGCCAAACATTTTTATGCCTGTAACTGGGTCCCTTCTCGGGTTACTGAAGAGCAACTGGCTGGATTCGTCAGAACTGGCATTTTACCGAAGGGAAGTGAAATCTAGTGGCGAGTTCCCGGTCCAGAAAACCCTCCTACTGCCAGAGATGGCGAAGTAATGGTGTTTGTTGATCACATGAGCCGTGGCTTTAAACCGCCCGGGTCCAAGTTTTTTCGTGATGTGTTTGCCAATTTCCAGATCCATCCTGAAGACATTGGACCAAACTCTATGTCCAATGTTTGCGACTTTCAAGTATTTTGTGAAGCATACCTGCAAGAGGAGCCAACTATTGAGCTTGTCGGAGTAAATAGCCATGGGTAGCCTAGCCGGCTTCCCCTGGCCCATCAGAAAAAATTACGAGCCCGTACGGCTCTCAAGAAGACTCAAGACCTGGGGCTGCCTCCCCCCTTTGCCGGCTATCTTCTAGGCCGGCTTCGAGGGCGCCCGCCCTTTACCCTCATGAAGAAAGTTGCGGGAGGGCCGACTACGAGAAGCCAGCTGCAACAAGGCCGACTCCAAGAGGCCGGCTCCCATAAAGCGGTCAAGGCTGTACCCGCAGAGTACGCGTCCACCCCGCGATGATGAAGCAGGGCGTGGCTACAGTGGAGTCTGCCACCCCTAAAACCCGGAGCACGCCTGGTACAGTGCGCCGTACGGGTGGCCACGACCCGTCCGGCGCGGCACTGTTGCCACGGCGGCCCCGACGCCGTCCATGACGGGCCACCCGCGTGGCCCCCGAGGCGGTGGGCCCCTTTGGGCAGGGAGATACCGAAGGCGGCCGCACCTCCTCCCAAGTCGGCCTGATGAGGAGCCGGCCCCCCGTAGTCGGCTCGCCATCATCCTCGAAGGAGACGCCCATTAAAAGAGACAAGATACGGCGGGGCTACAGTAATCGCCCGCCAGGGCGGCCGTACTATAGCCACGCTTACCCCGACCAAGCCCGCGTCAACAGCACGGAGCAACAGTAACCAGCCACCGACCAAGCCCTGGCCAGAGGGGCCTGCCTGTCGACCAAGGAGCCGGCAGCCGGCGGGACCCACCAGTCGGCGGGCCCCAGCAGCCGGCGCGGAAGCCGGCAAGCGCAGTCACAGACAGCTGGGCCCCGCGCCCAGCTGGATTACCTTTGTACCCCTGGGGGGTAGGCCTATATAAACCCCCCAGTGCACCCATGCAAAGGGTTGGATTCTCAAGTTAGACCTAGACACCATACAAGGAGAGGAAGCACGCTAGCTGAGCCCTTCTTCCTCCTTCCACCCAAACCAGCTTGAGGAGCATTGTGTAGCTTCTTGTTCATTTAGTAACCATGCGGAGACCCCGCAGAGCAGTAGTAGGGGTGTTATCTCCCCGGAGAGCCCTGAAGCTGGGTAAGATTCGCCGGCGAGCATGTCTCCGCCTTATCCCGTTTCCAGGCACCGGCGACGTTCTATTGGCTCCCACAATGATAAGCCACCCGTTGGCATATGTCGCACCTACCACCCGACATTTGGCGCCCACCGTGGGGCCAGGTGCACCGTCGTCCGGAGACCTGTTCTGGACGGGAACCCTTTTCCTGCCCCGCGAGCGTAGCCAGCCCGGCTCGCCCGACGGCGCTTGCCACGAAGCGCTGCATGGCGTCACCAACATCTGCGCGGCGAGCGGCCTCGCCGACCTCTTCGACAAGGCCCGCATCTCCGATGAGCTTGCCTCCGATGCGGGCACCGACCACCTCGCCAACCTCCTCGGCCAGCTCCACGTCTCCAGCGAGCCCGCTGCAGATTTGGAGTCGGTTGGCTCCACCTACCCGATGCCTGTCGACTCCGACACGGCGTCCTACGACACCTTCCCCACCAACGACACGATCTACAATGACCCGCTCCCTCCGGCCGGCGATTGCGATACTGTCACCACTTAGGTGATGGTTATCGGCCATGACGGCCCGACCCACGAGGGCGCCCACGACGCCCCGCGCGCGGCGGCCCACGACTTGTCCGTCCCCCTCCCGGCTGATGCCGACGACGAAGTACTGGAGGCACGCCGCCTCGCCCTCCTCGCGGAGGGCCGGCGGCTGGCCTCCGTAAGACCCCTCACCGAGGCCTACCAGCGCGAAGCTGACCGCGCCGCCTTCGGCACGCCGGCTCCGGCTGGCCCAACCCGGGCTGGTGCGGTCAGGCAACGCGGCGCCGTCATTGCCGACACGCTTGGAGTCGATCGCCCGGTCTACGCCACTCCCCTCGAGAACCTGCGCGCCGCCCAGGCGGCCGTAGACGAGCTGGACGGCTTGGAAGCCGAAGACCTCCCCCACATCACGCGGCGTATACAGTAACTAATTGACGCGGCCGCTCGGCGGCACGAAGCCGACGCCTGCGCGGGGAGCCCTCCCCCGCGCCGCGATCACGGCGCGACTTCCCGATCGCCGACTACGAGCAACACCCGCGAGCGGCGGGAGAAAGAGCCGGCTTCCAGCCGAAGCCGGACCCGAATCTCCATCGAGCGAGACGCGGACGGCTGCCCCCGAGCCATGGAATGGCGGGGCACCCCGCCTCCGCCTGGAGCTCGTGGAGAGAGATACCCCACCCCACCTCTAGTGGCGCACCCGACTCTCAGCGGCCGGCTTGGTCGCCGCGAAGGAGTCGGCGAAAACGACGCCCGCCACCGGATCGACCGCCTGGCTAGATTCTTGGCGCTAGAAGAAGAAGACGATGTCGGCCCGCCCTGCTTCGGCCCCTGCATCCGCGACGAGCCCTTCCCCAAAGGGTTCTCACTCCCAAGGGACACGTCCAAGTACAATGGCTCGGTGAAGCCGGAAGACTGGCTGACCGACTACTCCACAGCCGTCAGCATCGCCAACGGCAATCGGCGCATTGCCGTGAAGTACGTGCCCCTCATGCTGCAAGGCACGGCACGGACTTGGCTTAACAGCCTCAAGCCTCTCAGCATCAACAGCTTGGTAGATTTTACTGAAGCCTTCGTTCGCAACTTCACCAGCACCTACAAGCGGGCTCCCAAGCCCAGACAGCTCTCCCTATGCGTACAGGGCCTAGCCGAGTCCACTCGCGACTACCTCACGCGCTGGGCCGAGCTCCGCAACTCTTGTGAAGGGGTGCACGAGGTGCAAGCCATCGAATACTTCACTGCCGGGTGCCGAGAGGGCACCCTCCTCAAGCACAAGCTCCTTTGCGACGAGCCGACTACCCTCGACGAGCTCCTGAACATCGCCGACAAGTACGCCACCGCCGACTCTTCGATGAAGAGCAAGCTCCGGGTGGACGCGTCCGGGAAAGTGCTTAATCCGGCGCCCCAAACGCCGGCGGGAGATTCCAGCCGACGCCAACACCAGAACGACCAGAAGCGCAAAGGCCCTGCGCCGCCTCCCGCTAGCTGGCAGGTGGCCACGGTCGAAGACGCGCTGCCTGAGGGGCTGCCCGCGCCCAAGAAGCCCAAGGGCGGCCGGCCGGCTTGGCAGGCGGCCTTCTCCTACGAACAAACCCTTGACGCCCCGTGCAAGTTCCATAGCGGCGCGAAGCCGTCCAACCATACAACCCGAAAGTGTAACTGGCTCGCCCGAATCTCCAAGGGCGAAGGGCTCACGCCGACTCCGCCTGCCGGCCCGCCGCCTCCGGCTCCGCCGCCCAAGGCCGCTCGGCCCGCGGTCGACGCCGTGCAGGACGAGTTCCCCGACGAGCAAGCATCTTACATTGTCTTTACGAGCCAGCTCGAAGACCGACGCAGCAAGCGCCGAGAGCAACAAGAAGTCAATATGGCCGCCGCCAACCCAGCCGGCCACATGCATTGGTCGGAGAAATCCATCAGCTGGAGCCGGACCGACCACCCAGAGGTGATGCCGTCCCTCGGCTCCTACGCTTTGGTCCTGGAGGCCACCCTCACGACGGACACGTGCGCCGCCCGCTTCTCCCGTGTGCTGATCGATGGTGGAAGCAGCATCAACATCCTGTACCGTGACACCCTGGAGAAGTTGGGTGTCAAGACGAAGCAGCTTGTGCCGACTCGGACGGTGTTTCACGGCATTGTACCCGGTTTGTCCTGCGCCCCCATTGGCAAGATCAAGATCGACGTACTCTTTGGGGGCAAGGATCATTTCCGCCGGGAAGCGATCTGGTTCGAGGTAGTGGACCTAGAGAGCCCTTACCACGCCTTGCTTGGCCGACCCGGCTTGGCCAAGTTCATGGCGGTCCCCCACTATGCATACCTCAAGATGAAGATACCAAGTTCCAAGGGCATCATCACCATCGCCGGCGACTACAAGAAGTCCGCCGACTGCGCCGCGGCCAGCAGCCGGCTGGCCGAATCCCTTGTGATTGCCGAAGAAAAGAAGACGCTGGACAGGGTCGTGGCCTTGGCCAGCAAGCAGCTGAACCAGCCCGTCGACTCCAAGGAGTATGATGCCCAAGGATCTTTCCAGCCGGCCAAGGAGACCAAGAAGATACAGCTCGACCCCGAGCACCCCGAGAGGTTTGCCATCATTGGGGCGAGCCTAAACAGCAAATAGGAAGGCGAGCTCGTCCATTTCCTCCATGAGAATCGGGATATCTTTGCATGGTCCCCCAAGGACATGCCGGGTGTTCCGAAGGATTTCGCCGAGCACAAATTACATGTGCGGGAGGACGCAAAACCAGTCAAGCAGCCTCTCCGCCGACTGTCAGAAGAGAAGAGAAGGATCGTAGGGGAGGAGATAGCCCGGCTTCTTGCAGCTGGCTTCATCATGGAAGTTTTCTTCCCTGAGTGGCTCGCGAACCCGGTTCTCGTGCTGAAAAAGAATAACAAGTGGCGTATGTGTATAGATTACACAAGCATCAACAAAGCCTGCCCCAAAGATCCGTTCGCCCTGCCCAGAATTGACCAAGTGATAGACTCCACAGCCGGATGCGATCTGTTGAGCTTTTTGGATGCTTATTCAGGATACCACCAGATAAAACTGAACCCGGATGACCGACTGAAGACCACCTTCATCACGCCGTTTGGAGCCTTCTGCTACCTGACCATGACGTTCGGCTTGAGGAATGCCGACGCCACCTTTCAGCGTTGCATGCAGAAGTGCCTCCTCATGCAGCTCGGCAAAAACGCCCACGTCTATGTGGATGATATCGTGGTGAAGACGGAGAAGCACGGCACTCTGCTGGAAGACCTGAAAGAGACATTCGAGAACCTGCGTCGATTCCGAATCAAGCTCAACCCCGAGAAATGCGTGTTCGGAGTGCCAGCCGGCCAGCTCCTTGGCTTTCTGGTCTCCGAACGCGGCATCGAGTGCAACCAAGTGAAGATCAAGGCCATCGAGAGGATGGCGGTCCCAACCAAGCTTTGAGAGATCCAGAAGTTCACCGGGTGCCTGGCCTCTTTGAACCGCTTCATCAGCCGGCTTGGAGAGAAAGCTCTCCCTCTCTACCGCCTCATGAAGAAGAGCACTCACTTCGAGTGGAATGACCAGGCCGACCAAGCTTTCCACGAGCTGAAGAAAATGCTGGCCACGCCGCCTGTCTTGGCGGCGCCGGCTGAGAAAGAGCCCATGCTCCTTTATATTGCCGCCACTAGCCGGGTGGTCAGCACCGTCATTGTAGTCCAACGCCCCGAAGAAGGCCGAGCCCAGCCGGTCCAGAGGCCGGTTTATTACCTGAGCGAGGTGCTGTCCGCCTCAAAACAGAACTACCCGCACTACCAGAAGATGTGCTATGGCGTGTACTTCACCGCCAAGAAGCTAAAGCCATACTTTCAAGAACATCCCATCACGGTCGTATGCACTTCACCGCTGGCCGAGATCATAGGCAGCTGGGATGCATCCGGCCGGGTGGCTAACTGGGCCATCGAGCTGGCCCCTTACACGATCTTCTACCAACCCCGCACCGCCATCAAATCACAAGCACTGGCCGACTTCCTCGTCGACTGGGCCGAGACCCAGTACTTACCGCCAGCTCCCGACTCCACCCATTGGCGCATGCACTTTGACGGATCCAAGATGCGCACCGGCTTGGGAGCCGGCGTCGTCCTTACCTCTCCTAAGGGCGACAAGCTCAGATACACGCTGCAGATCCACTTCGCCGCCTCCAACAATGTAGCCGAGTACGAGGCACTCATACATGGGCTCCGGCTTGCCAAGGAACTCGGCATCCGCCGGATCCTGTGTTATGGCGACTCGGATTTGGTGGTTCAGCAATCATCTAGCGACTGGGACGCCAAGGACGCAAACATGGCAAGCTACTGCTTCCTAGTGCAGCAAATCAGCGGGTACTTTGATGGATGCGAATTCCTCCACGTACCGCGAGCCGACAATGAGCCAGCAGATGCCCTAGCCCGAATAGGCTCCATGCGGCAAGCAATACCAACCGGCGTCGCCCTACAACGCCTCCTCAAGCCGTCCATCAAGCCGTCTCCGGAATCCGACTCCATCTTCATGCTGCCTAACCCCGATGGGGCCGGGTCCGGCTCGAAGAATCAAGCAGTCGGCCCGGGGACTTCAATACATGGCTCGGGGACTGCAGTAGCCGGCTCGGGGACTGCCGCACCCGGCTCGGGGACTGCGGTAGCCGGCCCGGGGACTGCGGTAGCCGGCCCAGGGACTTCTTCAGCATAGCAAGCGGCGGCCGACTCCAGCACTTCATCACCCAGCCCGCCCACCCTGGTGGCTGTAGCCACATTGGCGGCAGGGGAAGTTGCAGCTCCATCATGGGCTCAATCCATCCTCAACTTCTTGGTGAACCAAGATCTGCCGGCTGACGAAACAGAAGCGAGGCAAGTCCAACGTCGAGCCGGAGCATACACAATCGTCAACAGAGAACTTGTCAAGCGCAGTGTCACCAGAGTCTTACAGCGATGTGTCGAGCAAGAAAAAGGCATTGCAATCCTCAGAGATATACACCAAGGAGAGTGCGGCCACCACGCCGCTTCAAGATCACTTGTCGCCAAAGCCTTCCGCCACGGTTTCTTCTGGCCGACTGCTTTGGACGATGCCAAAGAGCTAGTCAAACACTTCAAAGGCTGCCAGCTTTTCAGCTCCAAGCAACACATGTCGGCTTCAGCACTCAAGACCATTCCCCTCACCTGGCCCTTTGTCGTCTGGGGACTGGATATGGTGGGCCCATTCAAGACTGCGCGCGGCGGCATGACGCATTTGCTCGTCGCCGTGGACAAATTCACCAAGTGGATCGAGGTGAAGCCGATCAAGAAGCTGAATGGGCCGGCTGCGGTGACTTTCATTGCAGATATAACAACCCGGTACGGCGTACCGCACAACATCATCACCGACAATGGCACGAATTTTGCCAAAGGTGCCTTGGCACGATTCTGCGCTGCACAAGGTATCCGGCTGGACCTTGCGTTCGTCGCCCACCCGCAGTCAAACGGCCAAGTAGAGTGAGCAAACGGCCTCATCCTGTCCGGCATCAATCCCCGACTGGTCGTACCTCTCGAGCGTTCAGCCGGCTGTTGGCTCGACGAGCTGCCGGCTGTCCTATGGAGTCTGCGTACTACCCCAAATAGATCAATGGGCTTCACTCCTTTCTTCCTTGTATATGGTGCTGAGGCAGTCATCCCAACAGACATCGAGTTCGACTCGCCTCGGGTAACCATGTACACGGAGGCGGAGGCCAAAGAAGCACGAGAAGACGGCGTCGACCTGCTGGAAGAAGGCCGGCTGTTAGCCCTCAGCCGGTCTGCCATCTACCAGCAGGGTTTGCGCCGCTACCACAGCCGAAAGGTCAGGCCAAGATCCTTCCAAGAGGGCGACCTTCTGCTCTGGCTGATCCAGCGAACTGCCGGCCAGCACAAGCTCGCAACCCCCTGGGAAGGCCCCTTCGTCGTTAACAGAGCTCTAGGCAACGATTCCTACTACCTCATCGACGCGCAGAAGCCGAAGGCACGCAAGAGAGACGACTCCGGCAAGGAGTCGGAACGACCATGGAATGCCAATCTTCTTCGGAAATTTTACAGTTAAAATGCAGTATGTATCACGTCCACTTTTGTATTAAGTACGAAACAATAGGCTCCCCGAGGAGGACTCGGGGACTGCCATCTTTTACTTTATGAATGAAAGTTATCATGCGTATGATATCGCCTGTTCATTTATTTATTTCGTCCGGTACCGGGTTCGACGAGTCGACCCGGGGACTAGCCGACTGGAGTTATATTAGGAGTCCTACCCGCAGTCAGACAAGTAATGTGCCGACACCCAGGCTTGGCTCTTGCCAAAATCGCAGTTCGAAGAACCGACTGCCCGGCTGGCAAGAGTCATAAGCCGGAAAGGGTGCGCACACGAAAAACGGCTAGGGACTAACGGGCTTATATAACAAAAGCCGGCTTGCCGCCTCCCGCCGACTGACTACCAGAGTAGCCGGCCGGCCGGCTTGCATTCAGTCTGCTTCAAATCCAAGAAAGCTCGAGTACTTGCCTTCCCAAAGAGGGAAGGCGGCAAAGGAAAAAGCCTAAGGATAAAAAGTGCACTCGAATGGAAACCAACACATGCATACAATAATATTTACACAAAGGACCTCCAGAGAGGTTAGCATCCAACATTGCTCGATACACCCCCAGTGGGTGGAATTGTGGAAACTTAAAAGTTGTTCGAAAAGGCAAAAGCAGGAACTACAAGGACGGCAAATCAAGCCAGCGGGGCCGCTGACAAGCCGAGCTGGGCGGTGGAGACGGTCGCGCCGGCTGAAGGAGCGGCCGGCTGGCCAACTTCGGCCTGATCGCCGCCTCCGGCAGAGGGCGCGCTTCCGCCCGGCTTGTTGCTGGAGGCACGGTCGGCTTGAGGACGGTCGGTCGTTCCACTGGCCGGCTCGGCGTCTTCACTGTCCTCTTCCTCGTCATCCTCGCCCTCGTCGCTGGAGGCAATCTCCTTGGCCGAGTCCTCGCCCGCCGCCGGGTCCAGTCCGAACCACTCCTCCGGCTGGGCGATGCCGTCGTCAATGAGTTCCGGCGCGAAGACGCTGGTGTCGGTGCACTCGGCGATCGTCGAGGCGCGCTGGGCGATCGCCAGCCGTACCTCCTCCAGCCCCGCGTCGGCCTCCAGCCGCCAAGTCCGCAGCTGGTCCAGGCTTAGCCCTGGGTACCATGCGCGGACGAACTCCAACGCACGCCCGGCTCCGAGACGGGCCGCCGACGCCTTCCAAGCCTCGAAGCGGCCGACTACGACTTCTAGCCAGTCGGCGGTCCGACTTGGGGTGCGGGGAATCATCTCGCCGGGCCAGAGCGCGGCCAGCACCTGTGCCCCGGCACATTGGAAGCGGCGGAGCATCCGATGGGCCGGCTGTAATCGCGCTTGGACAGCGATGAGCTGCTCTGACAGCGTTCGATTTGCATCCGGCGCAATGACAACTCCAGCCTGACGGCGCGCCTCGCGATGGGCCTCGATGGCTTGGGTGGCGAGGACGGAGTGGCCGGGAAAGTAATCTGCGTAAAGTAACAAGCACGAGTCAGAATAAACTCCAGGCGGCTAGCAGGTGGAGGAAGGGCAAGAAAAGTGGCTCACCATCGATCAGGTCTTCGATCCGGCCGAAGCCTTCCTCCAGTGCCTGACGCGTCTCGGCCCAGCTCTCCGCCTTGATCTCAAACTCCGCCTTCAGGGCAGCCTTGCCATCCTGCACCTTCTGCAGGGCCGCCTTGTGGCTTTCTGCCTGGTCAGCCAGTTTCTTGGCCAGGCAGTCGCGCTCCTGAACCAAGTCGGCATACTCGGCGTCCCTGGCACGAAGAGCGGTCTGCGCCTCACGGAGCTCCCTCCACAAGTCGGCATTGGCCCCTACATGAGCAAGAGACAAAGAGAAAAAGTCAATAAGGGAAAGGTCATCAAGAAAGATTCGACCCGACTGCGCTGCAGTCGGCCTGGATCTCGGGGACTACACCCAGTGGGTGCGCTGTCGCGCCCCCACGAGAGACAGATAAGAGCAATATACTTACGTCGGCTACTGGCCAGGTCTTCGGTCTTCCGGCTCAGCTCCCGATCCTGGTAGTTGAAGGCGGCAGCACGAGAGTTGTGATAATCCTAAAGATCAGACAGAAAACAGAGTTAAGATAGTCGTCGAGAAAGATCCGATCCGACTGCGCTGCAGTCGGCCCGGATCCCGGGGACTACACCCAGTGGGTGCGCTAGCGCGCCCCCATGGAAAAAATCAGAGGACCAGAGCGGTCGACAAGTAAAAAACTTACCCGGATTGCAGACCGCGTCAACAAGAACTCCTGAGTATATTGCTGCAGGAGGGCGGCCTGAGCCTGCAGCCGGCTCCGAACCCCTTGGGCCGCCATGTTCAGCTCGCCACTCCCTCCGCTGGGAGTCCACCTGGACGTGGCGAAACTGGCCGCCTCCAAGGCTTCTGCCAACTGGTTGGCACCCGTGGCTTGGCGCGTGTCCGGCGGGGCCATGCTCCCTTCGGTGCGCTGGCTCGCCGCCAGCTGAATTTCAAGACCGGCTCCGGCCTCGGGCGCGCCCCGGGCCGGCTCCTTCGGCACCGCCGACGACTGGCCGCCTTCGCCCGCTCTGGCTGGCGCTACCGGCGGCGTCCTCTCCGCGAAGACCTCGAAGAGCTCATCCCTCTGCACCGGTGGCTGATCGGGAGTGATCTCCTCCGCCGTGGGCAGCGGGATGTCCGGGTCCACGGTGCGGAGGCGGATGGTGAACAGCGGAGGCCGGCTACGCATGCCCTCCGCCTCCGTCTCCGCGGTTTCCCGCTCCAATGGAGTCTCGGCTGCCGCATCCGCTCGCTCCATCGCCGCCCGGGCGGCCTCCCGCTCCGCCGCCTCCCCCTCTTCTCGCGCCTCGTGGGCGTTCCGCTCCGTGGCTTCCGCAAGATCGGCGCGGGGGTCCACGCGGCGGGGCCCTGAAGATCCAGCACCCGGCCCAACCACAGAGCCACCTGGGCCTCGCTCAAGGGAAAGCGGCGCCCTGCTCAGAAAACGGAGAAGGGTTAGAACAAAAGAAGACAACAAAAAACAAGCACGCAAGCGGCCAAAGGGCTTACGATGAAACCGCTGGAGGTTGCTTCACCACCTTCCAGAAACGGGCCGCCTTCGCCGCCGCTTCGTCTCGCTTCGTTGCCGCGGCGGAGGCCCTCGTTTTCTTCGGCCGGCTACCGAAGAGAGGAAGCATGGCCCGGCGCTTCGACGTTCCACTAGCGGCAGCCGGCGCGGAGGACGAGCCCGCGCTGTGGCGATCGGTTGCCGGCTGGCGGCGCGGGATTTCTTCGGCGTCGGCGTCATCCGGCCGGTCGTCAAAACTGGCCGAGAGCCCCGTGCCTCCGGGCTCGGCGACGTCCCCCGTGGCGGCGTCCTCCATGGCAGCCGCCCCCAAATCCGGGTCGTCAATATCGTCTACCATATGGTCCGAGGCATACCGGCGTTCGACTCCTGCCGCCCCGGCTGGCGGCGGAAGAAGAGGGTTCTAATAAAAAGAAACCGCCTGGTCAGAAGCCGGCCAGCATAAAGCCGGCTGATGACAGAAAGAAGGTAGAAAGAAGGACTTACCACGGGCGGTGGATGAGTGCGGGAGTACGGCGCCTTGCCGTATTGCCAGTCATCGGCGAGGTTGAGGTTGGCGATGTAGTTCACCATGAGTGCTACCTCGGCATGGGGCATGTCCCATGTGCTCAGCCGGCAAGGGCCGAAGCGGCCGCTCATCTGGCATAGCATGTGGGGCCGGCTCTGAAGGGGAAGGATCCGGCGCTCGACGAAGGCGGCCACCAAGTCGGCCCCGCGCAGGCCTTCCGACTAGATCATTACCTGAAGCCAGGCGATGGCGGCGTTCCCAGCCGGAGATAAGGACTTGGATCTAAAGCCCCAAGACGGCTGCCTCCCAGCCGGCGGGCCGGCTACGTAAGCCGGCAGGTTAACATAGTCTCCTTGCGAGGCGATGTTCTTGACGTAGAAATATGATTTTTGCCAGAGCTTCACCGATTGGATTAAAGGGATGTGCGGGAAGGGGTTGTTCTCGCTTGACCTTTTCATCGCGAAGAAGGCCCCGTAGGGGGCGGGCACGCCGGCGGTGATGGTGCCGAGCTTGTTCTGGAAGAGCTCCGCCCAAAGCTCCAGCGTGGGCAGCACTCCCAAGAAGCCTTCGCAGAGGGAGACGAAGGCCGACAGCAGCATCACCGCGTTGGGCGTGAGGTGATGCGGCTGGAGACGGTAGAAGTTGAGGAAGGAACGCATGAACCCACTCGCCGGGAAGCCGAAGCCGCGCAGGAAATGCGTGCGGAAGACGACGTGCTCGCCTTCCTCTGGCGCCGGCGAGATTTCTGCCTCCGGCGCCAGACGAGCCTGCACGAGGTTGGCGGCGGGCAGGCGTCGGGTCCGGCGGAGAAACTCTATGTTATCTTCGTGGACGTTGGAGCCGTCCCACGAGCTCGACAGCGGCATGGACATGGTGGCGTGGGTAGGCTGCGACGGGAGGTTGCGCCGGGCGTGGAGGAAGAAGAAAGGAAAGGAGAACAAGGAGGGACGGGGGGCGGGGGAGCGAGCAAGCCTTTGTCTCTCCCCCTCCCCCTCCTACTTGTAGGCTCGTGCGCCGGAGCCGAGGAGGCGCGGCGTGGGGGATCGTGGGGATCGATCGTGCCCACTTCCCCCACGCCCCGCGTTTATTGCGCACTAAAGACACGAAGAAACGGCCGCGGGGAGGCGAGCAGTCCTCTCGGGCCACAGAAGATCTGCGCCCGGGCCGAGGCCGAGGAGTGGCGGGCCCGGGCCTGCGGCGACGTCCCGTCGCGCACGTGCGACGGCAGGACTTCTCCGCCACGTAGCCCGTCGTGGGGCCCGCGGGTCGCCCGCGGGTCAACCATGGTCATAATGATAAACAAATAAGTTCTCCGAAGTCGGCCTACGACGGCAAAGTCGGCTCCTCAGGGTATGAAGCTGGCCAAGCTTCTCGTCCCTCTGCCCGCCGCAAAGCTCGCCCAGCTTCGGGGACTACTGTCGGAGTAAATAGCCATGGGTAGCCTAGCCGGCTTCCCCTGGCCCATCAGAAAAAATTACGAGCCCGTCCGGCTCTCAAGAAGACTCAAGACCTGGGGCCGCCTCCCCCCTTTGCCGGCTATCTTCTAGGCCGGCTTCGAGGGCGGCCCGCCCTTTACCCTCATGAAGAAAGTTGTGGGAGGGCCGACTACGAGAAGCCGGCTGCAACAAGGCCGACTCCAAGAGGCCGGCTCCCATAAAGCGGTCAAGGCCATACCCGTAGAGTACGCGTCCACCCCGCGATGATGAAGCAGGGCGTGCCTACAGTGGAGTCTGCCACCCCCAAAACCTGGAGCACACTTGGTACAGTGCGTCGTACGGGTGGCCACGACCCGTCCGGCGCAGCACTGTTGCCACGGCGGCCCCGACGCCGTCCACGACGGGCCACCCGCGTGGCCCTCGAGGCGGTGGGCCCCTTCGGGCAGGGAGATACCGAAGGCGGCCGCACATCCTCCCAAGTCGGCCTGATGAGGAGCCGGCCCCCCGTAGCCGGCTCGCCATCATCCTTGAAGGAGACGCCCATTAAAGAGACAAGATACGGCGGGGCTACAGTAATCGCCCGCCAGGGCGGTGGTACTGTAGCCACGCTTACCCCGACCAAGCCCGCGTCAACAGCACGGAGCAACAGTAACCAGCCACCGACCAGGCCCTGGCCAGTGGGGCCTGCCTGTCGACCAAGGAGCCGGCAGCCGGCGGGACCCACTAGTCGGCGGGCCCCAGCAGCCGGCGCAGAAGCCGGCAAGCGCAGTCACAGACAGCTGGGCCCCGCGCCCAGCTGGATTACCTTTGTACCCCCGGGGGGTAGGCCTATATAAACCCCCCGGTGCACCCATGCAAAGGGTTGGATTCTCAAGTTAGACCTAGACACCATACAAGGAGAGGAAGCACGCTAGCTGAGCCCTTCTTCCTCCTTCCACCCAAACCAGCTCGAGGAGCATTGTGTAGCTTCTTGTTCATTTAGAAACCATGCGGAGACCCCGCAGAGCAGCAGTAGGGGTGTTATCTCCCCGGAGAGCCCTGAAGCTGGGTAAGATTCGCCGGCGAGCATGTCTCCGCCTTATCCCGTTTCCAGGCACCGGGGACGTTCTATTGGCTCCCACAATGATAAGCCACCCGTTGGCATATGTCGCACCTACCACCCGACAGAGCTATTCCGGGACTTTTCTATTTGAATCGTTGTACTGAGTTTGTAGATGGGACCAATACCAAATTGGGCGGTGTTTCAATTCAGAAGAGAAAAGATGTCAGTTTCCCTCATGCCAAACTCCATAGCCATCCTAAAGACTGGAACCAGACTTGGTTTTATTGTAAAGATACCTCCCCTGATGATGAGAATCCTCTGGCGGGTTACCGTCCTCACCGGCTTACCAACACACATCCATTTCTACAACGAATGACTACCAAAGAATGGGCTACATATGCTCCACAGCTCTCCAAGCTCAGAGCCTTTATGGCCAATGGTCTAACAGGAGTTGATTTTGTTCGCTGCTAGATTTCATGGAGTATGTTGCCTTTAAGCCGTCGCCTCCGTTTAATGTGCGAGTATACTGGTGACTCAAAAGACCGTTAATGTCATATTGATATTGAGCTGACAGAAGCTGAAGTTACTGAATATGTAAAGAAGCTACTGGATGAACCAGAAGCTGTCTGTAGCAGGACTGGGTTAAGTCCCTACTACACTTTGAATAAACCGCCAGCTATACGCATTGCCTCACTCCTGCTTGTACTTAATTTGTGTAATCTCCTATAACTTTTGTCAATTCTTTTAACAGGGCATTGACCCATTTTGGAAGAAGAAACCTCAAGAAAAAACGGTGAAAACCCCTCGACTCTAGATGAAGGCGGTCAAGAGGCCTGCCGAGAAGAAGGCGGTTGAATCCACCGGGCTGAACCTCGACGAAGACATCGATAATCCGGACTCGGAGGTAGAACTTGACTCTCTTGGTTCGCATTTCATACACCTCATTGACAATGATTATTATCAGGATGATGCTAAAGGCAGCCAGGCTGACAACGTAGAGGTAATTACCCCTCCCTCTGGTTCAGACACTCCGTCAAACTATCCGGAAAATAAAATTTTCTCACCCCCTTGCTCACTTGGACCCAAAATTTCTTTTGAAGAAGCAGCAGCACGAAGCTCGCCGCATAACCTGGCATAGTGGCCAAGTAGTCACTTTGGCCGGTTTACCGAACAATCCGGTTTGGAAACGTCGACCTGAGGTCTCACCCACTTCTAATACTTCTTATCCCAAGGCAGGTTATTTCCGACAACCTCTTAATCCATCCGATTCAAATTATCAGGGAACACCTCATTCATCATCTGGCAAGTCGACGACCACACAACTCCCTCCTCTCAAGACAGTTGCTGGGTAAGTATTTTAACTGAATCTTTTGACGCTTTATACGTGCATGCTATATTAACCTTTGCATCTTTTTCCTTTCAGATCCAAGGCTAGACCCAGCAAGAAGGCTCAGGCGAATAAACCATCTGACGACCATGTGGTTGTTGAACCAGAGAAAACTCCAGAACCGGAAGGTCCAAATGCCAACACCATGTTTGATGAACCTCCCCCTCAAGATCATGATTTTGATGAACAAGTAGAAGTTGAAGCAGCAGACCATGATGGTAAACCGAAGAGCCCGGTCCGTACTGATGATGGACCGTCTAGTCCGGTTAAGGCTGCTGATATCCCGTCAACTCCAGTGAAGGCTGCCGGTGATAAGGAAGATGACGTTATCATTACTGGCGCTGCCCACACCTCCCCTAGCAATCATGCTGCATTGTCAAAGCATAGTGCCAAGGAGGAATGTTCTGCTATGGCAAAAGGCAAATGGAGCGCCGATTTATCAAGCTATGCCCACCTCAACGCCCAGGAACTCCATTCTGGTTTTTGAAACCGTCTGTACACGAACCGTGACTATGAAGCCAGTTTAGTGAATCTGGTGAAGGAGCGTTATGAGGTAATTACATAACCTTTTCTCTCTTAAGTCCAATTGTAAGTACCAACTCTAGTAGTCCCCAAGGGCCGATTTATGATGGCAATCAAAAACCGGCACTTTGCAATATCTCAACTCTGCATACTTCTTTAGAACAACTTTACGCCTGTGTAGTCCCCAAGGGCAGGTTTATCTTTCCAAGGTGAATCGGGACTTTAAGCACTGTTACTTTGAGCAGACGTACATTAGCCCCCAAGTGCCAAGAATAATGCTTGTACTGCACTTGGGGCTTGAAAAAAATTCTGATAATGAAGCAAATAGGCATTAGCCCCCAAGTGCAAAGTGCATAATTTGTTATGTGCTTGGTACTTAGAATATATACGGCCCACTAATGATATGTCTTTCCTTTTATAGGCTGAGCTGAGCAAAAAGGACACCCAAACTGCTGATCTTCAAGAGAACATTAAATCTCAGCAAGCGAAGGCTTCTAAAACCAAGGAGGAACTGGTCAATGCCTTAGCAGCTATAGAAAGGCTGAAGGAGACCTTTAAGAAGGAATGGGCAGATTGGAACACAGAGAAAGCCACCTTAGCAAAAAGAGCCGAGGACGTAGAAGCAGCCCTTAAACCGGTGGTCGAAGAGCTGACCGGTTTAAAGCGGCAGATAAACGCTATGACCTCTGCTGTATTTCGTAAGTATCCTTATCTGATGTTTTTCAATTCATTTTATCGCATCAGTTACCGGTTTACTGATGCTTGCAATGTCACAGGGACCCGCATTACCCATCTGGGTTCTGACATGCGGATGAAGTTGAAGGCTGCCTATACTTTGATAGAGCAGTTATATTCCAGAGCTCAACGGGCTATTTGCACCGCTGCTCATAACAAGCCTCCACCAACCTTGATAAAAGAAACCATTGAAAAGTTGTCAACGTTGCCTGCCCGGTTGGATGAATTAAAAAGATCAGCGGCAAGGTCAGGCGCACTGACTGCGCTAATTCGGGCCAAGGCATGGATTCCAGATCTTGAACCGTCACATATTGGCAAAGGCTATCCTGGCGTGAAGGAAGATGGTTCAGAATTTAACAATGACGATCTCCGAAGGCTGACAAGGGAAATGCGACCTTTAGCGAGCAAATTGGCGGAAGAAACGGATCTCTCTCATTATCAACCGGTTTATGATGCTGATCAGAAAAGATATCCTGCACCAACACATGATGTAGAAGATCTTGTTCCGCCAATTCATAAGCACACTTATGCCCCTGACATTGATCCTTCCAACCTTATAAGTGAAGAAGCCATGTTCCAAGCCTTAAATGGAATCGATTGGGCAACCATTGATTTCCAGCCACTAGGTAGGGAGGAGGAAGATGCACCGATGCAACATGGTCCCCAATCTTCAAGTCCTCCTGGTGATGAATCCTAAACTGGAGGCTAGTTTAGCCTATCACAACCTGCCACTCTTGCTGAAACAATTATTCTGTGTGGGCATTAAAGCGCCTTGTAATAGGCTAGTTCAAACACTTGTTTGTTATGCCATCGAGCATACTTATTTTTCTTGATATTGATAACTCGCCATGCTTTTGGGATCTATTATATGCATAATCCGTAGTGGCTATATTTTAACTTGTTCCTGCATACAAGAGATTGAAAGTGTCCTGGCGGTTTACCACTGGACGGGTCATGATGCCCAAATATATAGCCTAGGTGTAGAGCCAAGGCTGTAAAAAACAACCAGATATAAAATCGATGATACCTGTTACATTGAAGCACCTCGTTGGTTGACCAATCTGTTGTTATAGTAAGGGTGATAACACCAATCTGGAGTATTGATGACTCTTTCCATGTTTGACAGTTTACGATAAAACTGTATCGGGTTATGATAAACACCAGTTTATCCATATAATACTGGTGACTTGTAGTCAAAACCAGACCGGATCAATAAGTGCCGGATTATAATTGATCATGTACTGACAACTTAGCGCTGAAAGCCACGCCAGGTTTTAATAAACGCGGTTTATCAGAAGATATTTATGAATCTTATCAAAGGAGAAAATTTTTGCAAAAAACACAAGAAGAATATGCAAGGCTTTTCATGGGCTGCCAGGCCCTAAATTGAGGCTTTTCATGGGCTGCCAGGCCCCTTAGTTAAACCATTTTTCAAAGCCTTTTAAGATGGACCTTAATCTTTAACCAATCATCGTTTTAACTTTGACAAATTCAGGGTCTATGAGATTGACTTGTCAAACGTTCGATGGGTCATACCAGGTTTACCTAGACGGAGTGACTTACTTAAAAAGGTAGGATAACCCGAGGTTTTAGGTGAATACACCTGGCTTCCAAGCCTGGCTTGATAGCCTATTGCAAGGGTGCAAACTCTTTGTTCTTTGAGAAGCAAAGAGCCCCCAAGCAACATTTGAGCTGTGCTCAGTGGGTACCTATGTTTGAGTTGTGCTGGTGCAATACTCTCTTTGGCCCCACATAATTTCCTTTTGGCCTTAAGCCTATCAAGAGGTGTAGCTATGGTGCGAATACAACCAAGCCCCCTAGTGATTTCGCTTTGGCTTTAAGCCGATCAAGAGGCTTAGCTATGGTTTGAATACGACCAAGCCCCTCGTGATTTCCTTTTATATGTGTGGCTTTATAAGCCGGATCAGTAGAATTCTGCTTTATAAACAGAAGCCCCCATGTAAACACATGATGTAAAAACAACGGAGACCCCGCTTTAGCCGAGGCTCCAGTTTATTATATTGATCATAATATATACATTGTCATAATTATGTACATAAGAAGAGCCTGTGGCTCAAGTATAGTAAGGCTGAAGATGAGCTATATTCCACGGCCGCTGGGTCTCCTCCTCCGATTTACGTCAGTCTTTGTGCTCTCGAACATCGATAAGGTAGTATGATCCATTGTGGAAATTTTTGCTGACCACAAAAGGCCCTTCCCAAAGTGAGGATAACTTGTGCATATCAGTCTGATCCTGGATGAGCCGGAGCACCAGATCTGTAACACCCATGATGCGGCTATATCTCCCACGTGTCGGAGCATGACTTAGAGGCATAACCGTATTGTAGGCATGTCGCAAGAGGGGTAATCTTTACATATCCCATGTATTGAAAAAGGAAGGGATAAAGAGTTGGCTTACAATCGCCACTTCACACAATACATAAATATAGCATAACATCAGCCATAATACAATCAAGGTCCGACTACGGAACCAAATAAAGAAAGACAACCCCTAATGCGAAAGATCCCCGATCGCCCCGACTGGGCTCCACTGCTGATCAACTAGAAACGAAACAACACAACGAACACGAACTTCATTGAGCTCCTCCTTGAGCTCAGTTGCGTCATGTGCACTGGTATCATCGGCACCTGCAACTCATTTTGGAAGTAATCCGTGAGTCACGGGGACTCAGCAATCTCACACCCTCACGATCAAGACTATTTAAGCTTATGGGTAGGAAAAGGTAATGAGGTGGAGCTGCAGCAAGCACTAGCATATATGGTGGCTAACTTACGCAAAAGAGAGCGAGAAGAGAAGCAAAGCACGGGCGTGAACTAGAAGTGATCAAGAAGTGATCCTGAAACTACTTACGTTCAAGCATAACACAAGAACCGTGTTCACTTACCAGACTCCGCCGAAAACGGACCATCACGGCTACACACGCGGGTGATGCATTTTAAGTAAGTTAAGTGTCAAGTTCTCTAGAACCAGACATTAACAAATTCCCATCTGCCCATAACCGCGGGCACGGCTTTCAAAAGTTCAAAACCCTACAGGGGTGTCCCAACTTAGCCCATCACAAGCTCTCACGGTCAACGAAGGATATCCCTCCTCCCAGGAAAACCTGATCAAACTCAGAATCCCGGTTACAAGACATTTTGATAATGGTAAAACAAGACCAGCAAAGCCGCCCAAATGTGCCGACAAATCCCGATAGGAGCTGCACATATCTCGTTCTCAAGGCACACCGGATGAGCAAGACATTGGGTTGGCATAGACCCTGGTTGCCCAGGGGGCGCCGGACATCGCTCAGGTCGGACCAACACTTAGAGAAGCACTGGCCCGGGGGTTAAAATAAAGATGACCCTCGGGCTCCGGAAACCCAAGGGAAAAAGGCTAGGTTGTTAGTGCAAATGTAAAACCAAGTTTGGGCCTTGATGGAGGAGTTTTATTCAAGGCAAATAGTCAAGGGGTTCCCATTATAACCCAACCGCGTAACGAACGCAAAATCAAGGAACATAACACCGGTATGACAGAAATTAGGGCGGCAATAGTGGAACAAAACACCAGGCATAAGGCCGAGCCTTCCACCCTTTACCAAGTGTATAGATGCATTAATTAAAATAAGAGATATTGTGATATCCCAACAAATATCCATGTTCCAACATGGAACAA
This sequence comes from Triticum monococcum, assembly GCA_034509565.1. NCBI lineage: Eukaryota > Viridiplantae > Streptophyta > Magnoliopsida > Poales > Poaceae > Triticum > Triticum monococcum. The sequence continues at coordinate 393,922,143 of CM067845.1, read as the reverse complement.
ACTCCATCTTCACCTGCAAGTAGCAACGCTATAAGAGGGGCTGAGCAAAGCGGTTACGTAGCCAAACAATGGTTTGCTAGGAAAGGTGGGTTAGAGGCTTGGCATGGCAATATGGGAGGCAAGATATATCAAGTGGTAGGTAATCGCAGCATAGCAAAAGAGCGAGCAACTAGCAAGCAAAGATAGAAGTGATTTCGAGGGTATGGTCATCTTGCCTACAAAGTTCTCTGAGTTGACGGAAGCTTGATCCTCGTAAGCGTACTCAACGGGTTCCTCGAACATGAACTCGTCTCCCGGCTCTACCCAAGGCAAGAACACAAGCAAAGGAAACCACAATCAACCACGGTGCAATGCACAAGCAACATGATGCAAAACATGGCATGATATGCGGGGTGTAATATGCAATGCATATGCATGCTTCGAAAAGAAAGATTGAACCAGGCGTCAACTTGGCAAACCAAGTGCGCCACTGGAAAGATGAGTTGATTTCGGTCGAAATCGATATAAAGATCACCGGAATCGGATGCACGGTTTGAAAATGGCAAGCAAAACAATAATGGCACAATTCTGCGATTAACAGCACGATGCCATCTAGAATGCAACAAGAAACTAAGCTACTGCACTCCAACATAGCAACAAAGCACATGGCAATGATCTACTCAAGATGCTTTACAAAACATGAACACTGAGCTACGGCTAAATCACAAAGGAGGAGGTTCAAACAAGCATGGCAAAAGTGCAAAAGATATCAGCATCACAGACTTAGTGAAAATAACAGCATGCCAGGAATTAACATCAGGAAGCAATGTTTAGAGCAAGATATCAACATGCTATAGGAACAAATCATAGCAATACAAGGCATGGCATGAATCTGCTCAAAGCATATAACAAAATTCACTTACTGACCATAAGCCAAAAAGGACCAGAAGATATGATCGCACCCATGTAAACATAGCAAGTTTCGTTAACAAATTCAGACATAGCAGAAAACTGGACATGGCATAAACAGAATTATGAAGGCATGTTTGCGAGCTCGATGCACTCAACACAAGGCATTGCATGACAAACTAAGCATACTCCCAGCAATAAGACATGATAAAGAAGCTAACCATGGCAAGAAAAATCTCATAGCATGCATGGATCAACTACAACAACCTTGGCAAAATTGAATAACAAGTAAATAATCTGCCAGGAATATTTTATAGCAAAAGTAGAGCAAGATTGAGTCATGCTAGGGTACTCCATAGTTGCAACCAAAGAGATAGATGGATAGAGCACAACAATATCTCAAAATCATCCTTACTGAACATGCTCAAAAGAGGCATGGATCACTCTGTAGCAACATGAATACATGGCATAAAAATAACATCAGGGAAATGACTTAGTGAAATTCTAAGTCCCTTAAATTAGCAACATCACGAGAGCTACTTTGCATGCATGTGCTAGTCACCACATTGATCACAAAAATACATGGCATACACCCCTCTAAAGATGGCATGGCATAGCCCAAAACACATGTAGGGCTCAAGTTCATAGGAGGCACACAATAATCATGGAAAAAAAATGACAAATGCCCATAATCTGCTAAGAAGCAGAAACTAACATTTTATAGCACTCTTGCAACAGCATTTTAGGCATCAAGATGGACTCAAACAAGCATGGTGCAATGGAATGAAATGAAGAGGGCATCATGATGAACATTCCGATATATCACACGTGTGAAACGGAGCTACGGATGCGAAGTTATAATGTGATGAACAGGGCTATAAAATAATCACAGGAAAAGACTTGGTGGAAATTCAACCTCGCGAAAGTCAACGCGAGATGAGGGCATCCGGGACATGGGGAGGTGTTTGGTTCATCTCCTGGTGGATCTGGTCCACTCCGGCTGGATCTTGCTGGAGAAGTTTGCCGGAGGGAGGTGTGCAGTCAGCGAGGCGCGGCGCAGCGCTGGTCACCGGAGCAATGCGGTGCGAGCGGCTGGTGGCGAGGACGACGCGCCAGTGGGGCCGAGCCAGCGCGGGCGGCGAGGGGGCGGGCGAAGGCGGCGGCGTGGCGAGGCACAGCGGCGGCCGGGGAGGGCGGAGAAGTGCGGCGGCGAGGCGCAGCGGCAGCGGGGCAAGGGCGGAGAAGCGCGGCGGGCAGCGCGCCAGCGGCGTCGGGCGGCCGGCTCAGGTGAGCGGGCCGGGAGGGCCCGACCCGGGCCGCGGCAGCGAGGAGATAGAGGAGGCGGGTGCGGGATGAGGTGGCGCGCGGTGATTGGCCTGGAGCGGCGGTGCGGCGACGTGGCGGCCTGTGATAGGTCGGGGTGAGGTGGCCGACGGACATGTCCGGCGGCGGAGTGGACATGTCCGGCGCGCGGAGGAGAAGGATCTAGGGTTTGTCCGTGAGATTTCGGAAGGAGACACATATATATATATATATAGGTAGAGGGAGTTAGGAGAGTCCAAATGAGGTGCGGTTTTCGGCCACGCGATCGTGACCGAACGACCGAGAGGATGGAGGGGTTTGGATGGGTTATTGGGCCACTTTGGAGGGGGTGTTGGGCTGCAACACACATGACGCCTCCACGGTTACCCGGTCAACCGTTGGAGTATCAAACGAACTCCAAATGGCACGAAACTTGACAGGCTGTCTTCCAGTAATGTACCAAGACCGCTTGGCAAATCTCGGTCCACTCCGAGAATGTTTAACACTCGCACATGAAAAGAGGCAAAAGGGGGCGCCGGAGGACGTAGGAGTGCTGGAATGCAAAACAGACAACGGGGAAAATGCTCGGATGCATGAGACGAACACGTATGCAAATGCAACGCAACTGATGACATGATATGAAATGCATGACACGCAAGCAAATGACAAGGCAACAACAGCGAATAACTAGAAGACACCTGGCGCAACGGTCTCGGGGCGTTACAACACTCCACCACTACGAGAGGATCTCGTCCCGAGATCTGGGATGGCACCGGAGGGAAAACGGAATAGGAAGAGAAGAGGTAAAACTAAGTTGCTTCTTTGACAAATGAGCGAAACCAAAGAACCTTGCGAGGGTTAAACCATTTTTAGAAAAGAATACAACAGAGATGATCGAAGTTGTAAACACTTCGTCGGGAAAGAGGAACAAGGAAGAATAAATTCGGGCAGCACTCCGGTTGAAAAGTGATGCAAGACTTGATAAGATGAAAAGAACTTGAGCAGAGGATACACCACTATGGTTAAATGGATAAGAATGAAAAGAAGACGATCCTCACCATTCAAGATGATGAGAGAAAAGAGCAACATCACAATGCCTCTGGAAGAGAGAATAGAAGAGGGATCATTGAAATAAAAGAATGGAGAAGAAAATGCCATCTTCTGTCACAAAAGAGCTTGAAAGGGCATCCTTAGGAGAAGGGTCGAACGGAGTTGTTGGAAAACCAACAACGAAAAAGAGTAAGCTTGTTGTGGGCTTATGTAAAACATCTCAAAACTATGAGGTGAAATTGTGACACTAACGAAAAATAATAGATTAGATTGATATGAACAAGGAGACGAGAAACTTATTTCACCGGGAGGATAAATGAAGAACTTGGTTCATTTATAAGCACCATAAATAGCAACAATCCTTAGGGAAAGGTTTAGGTGAAATATAACCCAAGATAACTCCAATGAAGAGATTAATGGATTTAAAATATCTCATTCTTGATAACATGTGAATCATGAAACACGAAGGGAAATTATCAAGAATGACATAACACCACCTCAAAGGATAAAAGGAGAAACAATTGCACTCCGGATTGCAAGATGAAGAATGCTTGAGCTCTTCTAAAAAGAATCTCAATGACACTTCAAGAAGGAATTAAATCCTTTATGAACCAACATGTAGAGCCTCCATGAAGAACTCCAGTAATAAAGGATGATTGGATGATCTTCGTGACGAGATAAAGCGGAAAAAACTTGGAACTCCGGAAAAGAAAAGATAAAGCATCTCGAACCGAGAATGTGATATGATGAACCACTCCGGAAAGCAGGAATTGAATTTACTCGATGAAACAAGAATAAGAATTACATTATGCTTATCCCTCACCAATTAAATTGATGGCAAGCAACGGATTTGGCATACTACTTATTCTCGTAGAAAGGATTAAGATAGATATAGCACAACTTGAGAAGGTCTTTGACGAACCATCGGTAGGATTGAAAACAACGAATACATTGATATGATAAACAAAGGAAGAAGAATCTTGGAAGAGTCACCGTAAGAATTGAAAATGAACGAAGAAAAGAGATGAATCACCGGTAAGAATTAAAAAAAACGAACGAAGATACTTCGGGAAATTTAGATACAAGAGAACGAAGAGATCAAAAGCTGATAAGAGAATACTTGAATGATGCACCGGTAAGATTTGGAGAATGATAGTGGAAAGCTGAGTACGAATAAACCCGAAATGGTGGCCTTCGGAGAATCAAATTGAAAAGAATCTTGATTTGCTCCGGATAGGTGAAAAGAATTCTCACAATCAAAGACAATTATGAGAGGATGGCATCAAGCTAGCACCATGAATCTTGAAGAGAATGGGGCAAGATATGAAGGAAAACTCTTCTTCAGTCTTCAAAATCCGAGAATGACAACGAGAAACACCATCAAGAATTGTTGAAGCACTCCAGAATTAAAGTTGGAAAGGTTGAACCAACGATGAAAGAATTTCAAAGAACTTGGAGAAAGACATTTGACTGATGACAATTCATTCTTACGTCAAACTTGGAAATGAATTTGAGAATAACTCCGGGAAAATTAGAAGAGTCAGGTAAGATCCCGGGAAAAGATCTGTGGGTTAGGGCCCACTCAAAAGAAACATTGTTGAAGGATTTAAAAGATAGATTGCGCCAGTTGAATTAAATGGCTTGAATGAGATAACATCCTCGAAAAGAGCTTGAATGGATCTTGAATGACAAGACGAGCCTTCTGAGATATCTTCAGCACTCCGAAACAATTGAATAGCGAGAAGTGGAATGACAATTGAGGTGCACCGGCATGGAAAACATTTGAAACGAGTTAAAGGATATGATCAACACCAAAATCTTGAATTGGATCCACCGGAGAAGAAAAGAAAGAAGAGTGATGAACTAGTAGAACATCTTCATGAGAACCACCAGGTAAGAAACATTGATAGAAAAGAATGGAGAGACTTCCCATCAATAAAAGGATACTCGATTAAGAGATCTGAGTCGTTGAAGAAAAAGGGTGGGAGGGCGGAAAAACAAAGACAATTTGGGACGGATGAAAACAAACACCGTTGAGCAGAACTTAGTTGATCTTGCAGATGTTGAAAATGATCGGATCCACTAGAAGAGGAGCACACCGGTTGAGAAGATATTGAAATGACAAACTCGATGATCGAGAAGGATTAGTATTCACATAGAAATATGAGAACACCACTTAGAAAAAAGGTATAGAATCAACATTTGACTTTGAAGCAACTCGAATACCACAACTGAAGACAAAACAAAGGATTGGCTTGCAAAATAAGCCAGATCAAACATATGATAGAGATTTCATCTGAAGTTTTCATGGTGGGGCCCACACGGGCTCCATCGTACAGCACCATCATGTACAAGGTAGTGCACATGACATACAAAGCGTCCCCGAGTCTGCATAGCCAAGGACTCTTTAAGACACAACGAGACCACTATAAAACCAACCGTGGATAGGCGGACCACTAGACGTCGAACCCCAATCTCATATCATACATCTGTCGGAAAAATATCCTAGGAGCTACTTGAATTCCCACTTATAAACTCCCGAAAATTTCCCGTTATGCAATCAGGTGTTGGGGATACAGGGGAAGCATAATATCTCACCCAAAACTAACAAATCCTACATCCAGCTGTATCCATCCTTCAACACATAACCAAGAAACCTTCAGAAATCGTTTACCTCAACCTTCGAAAAGCATCTGTTATACAAGTTATGGCAATACTCCCGAACTCCCGCCCCAATACTGCATGGCGTCGAGGTTATCTCACCAAGAACTGCATAAAAGAGATTTTCGATGTCGGCGAAACTCAGGTATTCCAAAATTGCAATGATAAAATTGTGACGACAACACCTCGGAGCTCAACTCCCCGGGACACTGCCACAACCCCTAAATGTCAGGAGGCACCCAGAACAATGTTCTCGTCACAAAACCATCGAAACAATTCCAAGATACCCGCGTGATCCTAAAAAAATTCGTGAAATTTGAGGAGAGAAGAGTCAAAACTCTACGTCAGGAGGCCTCACCAGTGCGACGAAGGGACTGAGGAGTAAAAAGAATCCTACTCTCCGGTATATATAATCCTATAAGACTCAAAACATTTTTTCTAGACTCAACAACGCCAGCGATTCAATCAAGCAGGGGGCTCCTAAGTCGGGGAAGGCTCTGATTACCAACTTGTAACACCCATGATGTGGCTATATCTCCCACGTGTCGGAGCACGATTTAGAGGCATAACCGCATTGTAGGCATGTCGCAAGAGGGGTAATCTTTACACATCCCATGTACTGAAAAAGAAATGGATAAAGAGTTGGCTTACAATCGTCACTTCATACAATACATAAATATAGCATTAGACCAGCCAGAATACAATCAAGGTCCGACTATGGAACCAAATAAAGAAAGACAACCCCTAATGCGGAAGATCCCCGATCGCCCCGACTGGGCTCCACTACTGATCAACTGGAAACGAAACAACACAACAAACACGAACTTCATCGAGCTCCTCCTTGAGCTCGGTTGCGTCACCTGCACTGGTATCATCGGCACCTGCAACTGGTTTTGGAAGTAATCTCTGAGTCATGGGGACTCAGCAATCTCACACCCTCCCGATCAAGACTATTTAAGCTTATGGGTAGGAAAAGGTAGTGAGGTGGAGCTGCAGCAAGCACTAGCATATATGGTGGCTAACTTACACAAAAGAGAGCGAGAAGAGAAGCAAAGCACGGCCGTGAACTAGAAGTGATCAAGAAGTGATCCTGAAACTACTTACATTCAAGAATAACACAAGAACCGTGTTCACTTCCCGGACTCCGCCGGAAAGGGATCATCATGGCTACACACGCGGTTGATGCATTTTAATTAAGTTAAGTGTCAAGTTCTCTACAACCGGACATTAACAAATTCCCATCTGCCCATAACCGCGGGCACGGCTTTCGAAAGTTCAACACCCTGCAGGGGTGTCCCAACTTAGCCCATCACAAGCTCTCATGGTCAATGAAGGATATTCCTCCTCCTAGGAAGACCCGATCAGACTCGGAATCCCGGTTACAAGACATTTCGACAATGGTAAAACAAGACCAGCAAAGCCGCCCAAATGTGCCAACAAATCCCGATAGGAGCTGCACATATCTCGTTCTCAGGGAACACCGGATGAGCAAGACGTCGGGTTGGCATAGACCCTGGTTCCCCTGGGGGCGCTGGTCATCGCTTAGGTTGGACCAACACTTCGAGAAGCACTGGCCCGGGGGTTTAAAATGAAGATGACCCTTGGGCTCCGGAAACCCAAGGGAAAAAGGCTAGGTTGTTAGTGCAAATGTAACACCAAGGTTGGCCTTGCTGGAGGAGTTTTATTCAAGGCGAACTGTCAAGGGGTTCCCATTATAACCCAACCACGTAAGGAACGCAAAATCAAGGAACATAACACCGGTATGACGGAAACTAGGGCGGCAAGAGTGGAACAAAACACCATGCATAAGGCCGAGCCTTCCACCCTTTACCAAGTGTATAGATGCATTTGTTAAAATAATAGATATTGTGATATCCCAACAAATATCCATGTTCCAACATGGAACAAACTCCATCTTCACCTGCAACTAGCAACGCTATAAGAGGGGCTGAGCAAAGCGGTAACATAGCCAAACAACGGTTTGCTAGGAAAGATGGGTTAGAGGCTTGACATGGCAATATGGGAGGCATGATATAGAAAGTGGTAGGTAATCGCAGCATAGCAAAAGAGCGAGAAACTAGCAAGCAAAGGTAGAAGTGATTTTGAGGGTATGGTCATCTTGCCTGCAAAGTTCTCCGAGTTGACGTAAGCTTGATCCTCATAAGCGTACTCAACGGGTTTCTCGAACACGAATTCATCTCCCGGCTCTACCCAAGGCAAGAACACAAGCAAAGGAAACCACAATCAACCACGGTGCAATGTGCAAGCAACATGATGCAAAACATGGCATGATATGCGGATGTAATACGCAATGCATATGCGTGCTTCGGAAAGGAAAGATTGAACCAAGCCTCAACTTGGAAAACCAAGTGCGCCGCTGGAAAGATGAGTTGATTTCGGTCGAAATCAATATAAAGATCACCGGAATCGGATGCACGGTTTGAAAATGGCAAGCCAAACAATAATGGCACATTCTGCGATTAACAGCACGATGCCATCTAGAATGCAACAAGAAACTAAGCTACTGCACTCCAACATAGCAACAAAGCACATGGCAATGATCTACTCAAGATTCTTGACAAAAGATGAACACTAAGCTACGGCTAAATCACACAAGAGCAGGTTCAAACAAGCATGGAAAAAGTGCAAAAGATATCAGCATCATAGACTTACTGAATATAACAACATGCTAGGAATTAACATGAGGAAAATAACAACATGCTAGGAATTAACATCAGCAAGCAATGTTTAGAGCAAGATATCAACATGCTACAGGAATATATCATAGCAATACAAGGCATGGCATGAATCTACTCAAAGCATATAACAAAAGTCCCTTACTGACCATAAGCCAAAAAGGACTAGAAGATATGATGGCACCCATGTAAACATAGCAAGTTTCGTTAACAGATTCAGACTTGGCAGAAAAATGGACATGGCATAAACAGAATTATGAAGGCATGTTTGCAAGCTCGATGCACTCAACGCAAGGCATTGCATGACAAACTAAGTATACTCCCAGCAAGAAGACATGATAAAGAAGCTAACCATGGCAAGAACAATCTCATAGCATGCATGGATCAACTACAACAACCTTGGCAAAATGGAATAGCATGTAAACAATCTGCCAGGAATATTTTATAGAAAAAGTAGAGCAAGATTGTGTCATGCGAGGGTACCCCATAGTTGCAACCAAACACATGGATGAATGGAGCATAACAATATCTCAAAATCATCCTTACTGCACATGCTCAAAAGAGGCATGGATCACTCTGTAGCAACATGAATACATGGCATAAAAATAACATCAGGGAAATGACTTGGTGAAATTCTAAGTCCCTGAAATCAGCAACATCACGAGAGCTACTTTGCATGCATGTGCTAGTCACCACATTGATCACAAAAATACATGGCATACACCCCTGTAAAGATGGCATGGCATAGCCCAAAACACATGTAGGGCTCAAGTTCATAGGAGGCACACAATAATCATGGAAAAATGAAAAATGCCCATAATCTGTTAAGAAGCAGAAACTAACATTTTATAGCACTCTTGCAACAGCATTTTAGGAATCAAGATGGACTCAAACAAGCATGGTGCAATGGAATGAAATTAAGAAGGCATCATGATGAACATTTCGATATATCACACGTGCGAAACGGAGCGACGGATGTGGAGTTATGATGCGATGAACAGGGCTATAAAATAATCACAGGAAAAGACTTGGTGGAAATTCAACCTTGCGAAAGTCGACGCGGGACGACGGCATCCGGGACGTGGGGAGGTGTTTGGTTCATCTCCTGGTGGATCTTGTCCACTCCGGCCAGATCTCGCCGGAGAAGTTCGCCGGAGGGAGGGGCGCGGTCGCCGAGGCGTGGCGCCAGTCGCCGGAGCTGTGCGGCGCGGGCGGCTGGAGGCAAGGACGGCTCGCCGGTGGGGATGAGCCGGCGCGGGCGGCGAGGCGCCGGGCGAAGGCGGCTGTGCGGCGAGGCGCAGCGGTGGCCGGCGAGGGTGGAGAAGCGCGGCGGCGAGCCGGGCGAAGAGCGGCAGGCGGCGCACGAGCGGCGTCGGGCGGCGGGCTCGGGCGAGCGGGCCGGGAGGGGCCGACCTGGGTCGTGGCGGGGAGGAGAGAGAGGAGGCGGGCGCGGGATGAGGTGGCGCGCGGTGATTGGCTTGGAGCGGCGGCGGGCCGACGTGGCGGTCTGTGATTGGTTGGGGTGAGGTGGCCGGTGGACATGACCGGCGGCGGAGTGGACATGTCCGGCGCGCGGAGGAGAAGGATCTAGGGTTCGTCCGCTAGATTTCAGAAGGAGACAGATATATATAGGTAGAGGGAGTTAGGAGAGTCCAAATGAGGTATGGTTTTCGGCCACGCGATCGTGATCGAACGACCGAGAGGATGGAGGGGGTTTGGATGGGTTATTTGGCCCCTTTGGAGGGGTGTTGGGCTGCAACACACACGAGGCCTCCATGGTTACCCGGTCAACCGTTGGAGTATCAAACGAACTCCAAATGGCACGAAACTTGATAGGCGGTCTACCGGTAGTGTACCAAGGCCGCTTGGCAAATCTCGGTCCACTCCGAGAATGTTTAACACTCGCACACGAAAAGAGGCAAAAGGGGGCGCCGGAGGACATAGGAGTGCCGGAATGTAAAACAGACAACGGGGGGAATGCTCGGATGCATGAGACGAACACGTATGCAATGCGATGCACATGATGACATGATATGAAATGCATGACATGCAAGCAAATGACAAGGCAACAACAGTGAATAACTGGAAGACACCTGGCGCAACGGTCTTGGGGCGTTACAAGATTGCCTTCTTGAAAAGTTCTGGTTTTAACCCGGCGGCTGTGATAACGTCGCAGATCTTGTTGATAAATCATCGAACGCGCCGCTGCAAGATCACTCTCCTCATCTAACAAGTCCAGTGAGTCCTGACGTGCTTTCTCATTATCAGCTTCAACATAAGCCGCCACACGGGGCGAGTCATGACGGATATCACTAGGGAGAACCGCCTCTGCTCCGTAAACCATGAAGAAAGGCGTGTAACCTGTAGATCTGTTCGGTGTGGTGTTGGTACTCCATAACACGGAAGGTAACTCCTCCACCCAACAACCCGGCGTCCATTTTAAAGGAACCATAAGCCGGGTTTGATACCTCTCACAATCTCTTGATTGGCCCTCTCTGCTTGACCATTAGATTGGGGGTGAGCCACCGATGATACGTCAAGCCGGATGTGCTCACGTTGACAATATTCTTCCATAGCACCCTTGGACAGATTAGTAACATTATTAGTTATCATGATGTGTGGAAAACTAAACCGGAAGATCACCTTTTTGATGAATTGAACCGTCGTGGCCGCATCACACTTGTTGACTGGCTCTGCCTCTACCCACTTGGTGAACTTATCAACCGCCACCAATAAGTGGGTCTTCTTGTCCTTGGACCTCTTAAAGGGTCCAACCGTATCCAGCCCCCAAGTTGCAAATGGCCAAGTGATTGGAATCATCCTTAATTCTTGGGCCGGAACATGAGTGCGGCGTGCAAACTTCTAACAACCGTCACACCTCTTTACCAAATCCTCAGCATCAGCATGAGCCGTCAACCAATAGAAGCCGTGACGAAAGGCCTTAGCCACCAAGGATTTTGAACCGGCGTGGTGACCACAATCTCCTTCATGGATCTCACGCAAAATCTCACAACCTTCTTGAGGTGACACACAACGCTGAAACGCCCCTGTTACACTGCAATGACGTAGCTCCCCATTGACAATGGTCATGGACTTGGATTGCCGGATTATCTGCCGGGCCAAAGTTTGATCGTCTGGTAACTCACCCCGGTTCATGTATGCCAGGTATGGGACCGTCAATCCGGAATAACGTGAAGAGCCGCCACCAATTGAGCCTCTGGGTCAGGCACAGCCAAATCCTCCTCCGTAGGTATCTTGACTGATGGATTATGCAGCACATCTAGAAAGGTATTGGGTGGCACCGGTTTATGTTGAGAGCCTAAGTGACTTAAAACATCTGCTGCTTCATTCTTTTGCCGGTCTATATGGTCAACCTGATAACCCTTGAAATGACCAGCCACCGTATCCACCTCTCGTCTATACGCCACCATAAGTGGATCCTTGGAATCCCAAGTGCCAGACACCTGTTGAGCCACCAGGTCCGAGTCACCGAAGCACTTAACCCGGCTCAATTTCATCTCCTTAGACATCTGAAGACCATGGAGCAAGGCCTCATATTCAGCTACATTGTTAGTGCAAGGGAACATTAAACGGAGAACATAACAAAACATATCACCTTGTGGGGAAGTTAATATGACTCCAGCCCCCAAGACCTCCAATTGTCTGGACCCATCAAAATGAATAGTCCAATAAGTGTTGTCTGGCTTTTCCTCTGGTGCCAGCAACTCTGTCCAATCATTGATGAGGTCCACAAGTGCTTGGGATTTGATTGTTGTGTGAGGCGTATATTTTAACCCATGAGGTCCAAGCTCTATAGCCCATTTGGCAATCCAGCCAGTTGCTTCTCTGTTTTGGATGATATCTCCCAAGGGGGCTGAACTAACCACTGTGATAGGATGACCTTGAAAATAATGCTTGAGCTTCCGGCTTGCCATGAAAACCCCATACACCAGCTTTTGCGAATGTGGGTACCTCTGTTTGGACTCAATAAGCACCTCGCTGATCTAATAAACCGACCGTTGACCCGAATACTCCGTTCCGACCTCCTTGCGCTCCACAACAATAGCCACACTAACTGCCCAGGAATTAGCAGCCACATATAGAAATAAGGGCTGTTTATCAACTGGGGCCGCAAGGACAAGTGGCTTGGCTAACTGTCTGTTCAAGTACTCAAACACTTTATCAGCAGCATCACTCCAGACGAAGTGATCCATCTTCTTTAGCATCTGATACAAAGGGATAGCCTTCTCTCCAAGGCGACTGATAAACTGGCTTATGGCTGCAATCCGGCCCGCCAAATGTCGAACATCGTTGATACACGCCGATTTAGCCAAAGATGTGATAGATGTTATCTTCTCCGGATTAGCTTCAATGCCCCTGTTAGACACCAGAAAACCCAAGAGCTTGCCTGCCGATACACCAAAGACACATTTGGCCGGATAAAGCATCATCTTATAAACCCGGAGGTTATCAAAAGTTTCCTTCAAGTCATCTATCAATGTTTCCTCTTTTCTGGATTTCACCACAATATCATCCACATAAGCATGAACATTACGCCCAATCTGTTTATGAAGACAATTCTGGACACAGCGTTGATAAGTCGCCTGGGCACTCTTGAGCCCAAAAGGCATAGATACATAGCAGAAGGCTCCAAAGGGAGTTATGAAAGTTGTCTTCTCCTGGTCCTTAACAGCCATTTTGATCTGATGACAACCAGAATAAGCATCTAGAAAACACAAACGGTCACAACCTGCTGTAGCATCAATAATTTGATCGATACGAGGGAGAGCAAAATGATCAGCTGGACAGGCCTTGTTTAAGTCTGTGTAATCCACACACATGCGCCAAGTGCCATTTTTCTTAAGTACCAGCACCAGATTATTTAGCCACTCAGGGAGAAAGACCTCCGCAATAAACCCTGCTACCAAAAGCTAGGCTACCTCTTCACCAATAGCCTTACGCCTCTCCTTGTTGAAGCGGCAGAGAAACTTCCTGACCGGTTTAAACTTAGGATCTATATTAAGAGTGTGCACAACGAGTTCCCTCGATACACCTGGCATGTCAGAAGGCTTCCATGCAAAGATGTCCCGGTTCTCACGGATGAACTCGATGAGCGCGCTTTCCTATTTCGAATCTAGGTTAGCGCTGATGGTGAACTGCTTGGATGAATCGCCAGGAACAAAGTCAACCATCTTAGTCTCCTTAGCCGATTTAAATTTCAGCGCCGGATCATGCTCTGTAGTTGGCTTTTTCAGAGAAGTCATATCTGCCGGATCAACATTGTCCTTATAAAAATTCAGCTCCTTTGTGGCACAAACCGACTCAGCATAAGCCGCATTACCTTCTTCACATTCCAAAGCAATCTTCTGGCTCCCATGCACTGTGATGGTCTCCTTATGACCCGGCATCTTAAGCTGCAGATAAATATAACAAGGCCTTGCCATGAACTTAGCATAAGCCGGCCGTCCGAATAGGGCATGATATGGACTCTTAATTTTCACCACTTCAAAAGTCAACACCTCTGATCTTGAATCATGATCATCTCCAAAAGCAACCTCTAGAGCTATCTTGCCAACTGGTATGTCGATTTACCAGGCACCACACCTTGAAAAACGGTGTTCGACAGTTTAAGATTATTATCTGTCAACCCCATGTGATGGAAGGTTTCATAGTAAAGGATATTGATACTGCTTCCTCCATCCATAAGCACCTTGGTGAACTTATACCCCCCAACCTGAGGTGCTACCACCAAGGCCAGATGACCCGGATTATCAACCCGGGGTGGATGATCCTCTCGACTCCACAAAATGGGCTGTTCAGACCAGCACAGATAACGAGGTACCGCCAGTTCAACGGAGTTCACAGCCCTTTTATGAAGCTTCTGATCGCGCTTACATAATCTAGTGGTGAAGACATGGTACTGCCCACTATTCAACTGCTTCGGATTGCTCTGATAACCCAATTGTTGATGTTGATTCCCTTGATGGTTATAACCTCCCTGATTGCCCTGACTGCCTTGACTGCCATGTCCAGTTTGGTTGCCTTGGAATCCTGAATCGGAGCTGCCACCACCATAACCCGGCCCATGGAAACCGCCTCCTGAACCGTCGGGTGGTCCATTGTCATATTGAAACAAATTTGAATTTTTGAACTCCCGCATAATGAAGCAATCCTTCCAAAGATGCATAGCTGGCCTCTCCTTCGATACGTGCTTTGGGCAAGGATGATTTAACAGGCGCTCAAGATTGGGGCCTGACCCTCCACCCCGCTGGGGCGGTTTACCCTTACGCCATTGACCGTTATCCTGGGTGTTGGTGTTAGCCACAAAGTCCAAGCTATTATCCTTCTTGCGTTTACCGTTGTTCCCATGACCTGCCGGGCTATGCTGCTGCCCTTTGGTGCTGCCGCTCTTTTTTCCCTTCCCTATCTTGTCCTCCTCAGACTCGGGGTCCTTGGTACTATCAGAGTCGGCATACTTCACCAGAGCCGCCATAAGTGTTCCCATGTCATTGCAATGGCGTTTGAGCCGTCCCAACTTTAGCTTCAGAGGTGCAAATCGGCAATTGCCTTCCAATGTTAAAATTGTTGTGTCAGCGTTGATGCGGTCTGACGAATGAAAAATCTCCGAAACCTGGCGCACCCAGCGGGTTGTTGATTCTCCTTCGTCCTGGACACATGCAGCTAAATCCACGATTGACATGGGTTTCTTGCACGTATCCTTGAAATTCTAGATGAACCGGGCCCTCAACTCGGCCCATGACCCAATGGTGTTGGCCGGCAGGTTTTTCAACCATGTGCGAGTTATTCCCTCCAACATCATGGTAAAGTATTTGGCACACGCCGCCTCGTCCACATCCAGCATCTCCATTGCCATCTCATAGCTTTCCACCCATGACTCGGGGGATAAATCGGTAGTGTAATTCGGCACCTTGCGCGGGCCATTGAAATCCTTGGGTAGCCATACATTGCGCAGTGTTGGGACGAGACATGGTACCCCCAAAGAACTGGAGGTAACCCCTGGTTCCACCGACGTTGTTGGATGAACCGGAGTGAGTTGGCGGGCCTCATGCTGCGCCGCTAACTCGGCCTCTCGACGTGCCCTGGCGTGATCCACTACATCATGAGCATTGCCACCGCCACCAGCCGGGTTATGGCCACGGGGCGGATTATGATTCCGCGCATTGCTTGATACAGCCAGTTCAGTGATATGCCTGCTGTAGCTCTGACTCAGGCGGGGAGTAGAATGAATCCTTTTGCGGCTATATGAATAAGCCTGCTGCTGAGTCAAGGCCGTCTGAATGATCTCCCTAGCTCGTCATGTTTCAACTGCTACTGGGGACTCGCCATCAATCGGGAGAGCCGCCAATCGTGAAGCGGCAGCAACGATGTTATCCAACGGGTTAGAGTAATGACCCAGAGGCGTCGAGACGTGTCGTGATGGGACATCGTTCTGATGAGGCTGAGGGGGTGGATCCATCGCACGTGGCTGAAATGGTGCCCCGGTCCCAGGTGCCTCCGCCCGGTTTACCACTGGCTAGTTGCTGATGCATGCTCCTGGCGTGTTAAAGAGATTTCCTGCCTCAAAAACCGGCAGAAGGTGCGACCGGTATCTTCTCCTCATGACATAATCTAACGCACTCTGATCCAGCATAAGCCGGTAAGCCTGAGCCTCTAACTCGGCCCGCTATGTAGCCATCCTGGTGTTTCTGCCGCCAGGTCCGCTTTAGCCTGAGTTATCTGATCCTTCACCTTTGCAATCTCCGTGTTGTGCTGATCCCGGTTTGCTGCGTCAACCTCCGGTGCCAGCAATGTTGCCAAAGCATCGAACAAATGGAACAAAACTTGAGCCGGAGGTGGCGTATAGCCCCCTGCTCCTGCTGGTGTTGCTACTGCTGAACCGGAAATCACTGCTACAGCGGTAGAAGAGTGCGGCGCTGATTGTGTACCGGCCATGAAGACCGCGACCCGACTCGGCGGATCAAGGGGGTCCGGAATGCTGTCGCCATCGGAACCACCACTAATCTGGCCATCATGTAGCTGATACAGTGACTCGGTTTCCCTGGTTGAAGACTCGTCATCAGAGTAGACAACGTTTTCGCCACCAGATGCCGATCTATCCTCATATTCCGCTCCATGGATGACACATACAAAGGCGTGCTTTACGGCGGGCTGAACCTAGGCAGATCTTGCACGCTGAGCCGTCTCGATGATGTCGGTGCAGATGTCTGGCTCAGGGCCCGGTTCGCCGATCTTGCTGATGAATATGTGAATTCCGCCAAAGGGGACCCTGTACTCGTACTCAATTGAGCCGGCCTCGGGGCTCCATCCTGCATCGTCGATGTAGAGCTTGCCGCGACGACTCTTAGTCATTCGGCCCATAGCGTATCCCTTGAGTCCTTCGAAGCTGCCCTTCAAGAACTCAAAACCATCGTGAGATAGCCCCACGGTGGGTGCCAACTGTCGTGGTTTTGTCACGGAAGATGTCCACGTGAAAGGACTTAGTCATGGAGCCATCGCTACGGGTTAGCTTAAAGAGGTTAAAGCGGATGAAGGACGCGGGAGTTTATACTGGTTCGGCCCCTTACGGTGAAGGTAAAAGTCTAATCCAGTTGTGATTGAATTGCTAGGGTTTCGATGACTAGGGAGTGAATCCGCTTTTTCTGGCTCTCGAGTTGTTGTCTGTTGTCCCTAAACCGCTGCCGGGTCGTCTCTTTATATATACAGGTTGACACCCGGCAGTTTACAGAATCCCGGGGCTGGTTCATAAACATGCCCGACTCGGTTTCTACCTTTCCTTGCCTTACAACATAAGTTAAACATCATATGGCGGTTTACATCTACGGGCCCTAATCGCCTTTGGGCCCTGGGCCTTCATGTTAGATCTCCTCCGTAAAGCGCCATCCCTTTTATCTTCATGGGCTTCAAACATGACTAACTCCTTGTGAACATAACCCAGCCCCTCATGGACGGTTTATAATTAATAGTACTATCCCCAACAAGCTATATCCCCGAAGACAAGCTTTCCCGCAGAGCATTCGCTCTCGCGGTCATGGCGGATGTGGTGCCAGGTAGCAGGACGATGCGCTATGGTGTGGAGGTTAGCTGGGCATTGCCGCTTTAAGTAGCGCATTCCGGTGAGGCCAAGCATCTGGGTGCGTCATTAAGTCTCCGGAGTTGGTTGCTCGGGCACTGAGCCTCTTAACGACGGCATATGGATGGACAGGGTGAATGCGGGAAGCTGGCGCCGGCTGGGAACGCACCGTGCGACGGCGCGAGGGACAAGGGTTTTTGGTGTGCCAGTGTAGTCTACTGCGGTCATCGCAACATTGGAGATGCCCTTTGCTCACATGCAACCCCACATGTCATTGAAAAAGCAAGACGACCCAGCATGGTCTCAGGTCCTGGGGATGCAGTTGGCTGCGCTACACCACTCCGCGGACGCGTCGCGGCACGGGCACACTTTGGTGCCCCGTGCATCCTCGACGAGCCGGGTGTTGATCTGTTGGTCGTGCCACAGCGCTAACACCACCCTCGGCACACTGAAACCGACCATGTAAAGCGACGATGAGCGTGTCGCTCCCGCATGCCTCGTTTGAACATTCCGTCGAGTATCATTCGCATGTGGGCCTAGACCATGCTTGTATTTCCAATGTTGTAATTTGTCCGACATGCATACAAACAAAAGACTCGTTTAAAGTTTCACTTTGCCTCCACTATGTGTCGCTTCCCATCTTAGTTTTGACATCCCATTTGGTTCATGCCCCGACACATCTTGACGAGATCGATTGATGTTGAGAGATCAATTGCATCTCGTGCAAGGAGATGAAGGTTTGGTATGTTTCTATGATAGAAATGACCGGTGGGGGTCTGTGGGGATCAGTGGGAGTATATTGTACGTTCATAAGCGAAATGAAAGTATTGTACCCACCCTAGTCCTCTTTGAATCAATCTCTGGACCCCGAGATGAAATCGAGAGAGAACGAGTGGGTGCATGTGTGATACCTAAGGTGGATTCAAAATTTTGAACCGGTGATCATAGCATCCACAAATCATATATAAACGGTATTCAATGTTCGTTTCGCTCTTGAACGTACAATATACTCCCTCCGATCCTTTGTAGTAGTTTACATATAAGTTTTATGTGTATTAAAAGTATCTCTACTTTGATCAAACTTATAGAAAAAAGTATCAACATTCAACAACGCCCAATCAATATTGTTAGATTCGTATGTACTCCTAGATTTGTATTCAAACAGACATGGTTTCCAATTTGTTTTCAACCACGTGAATGTGCTTGTTCTCGTGCTTGCTCTTCCTACTAGGATTTCGCCATGTATAGCCAGTCCAATAGTAACTTTTTTAAGCTCCCTATCCAATAGTACTAGTGGAGTACTGACAACATCTATAGTAGAGTATGCAGTGCTCATAGTACTCCCTCCTTCCATTTATATAGGGCCTATGTGGAGGAGACAGATCTGAAAAAGTAAAGGGAGTGAGCTCTCATGCAAGAGCCTAGCTATATACGCATTCCTAGTTAAATACAATAAATATGAAGAAAGAGATAGAGAGGAGATGGAAAAAAGTACTAATACAATAGCCAACCTTATATATTTTTCTCCGGGAAATAGCCCACACTATTGTATGAGTGTATATAGATGATGCCTATAGACGACATGGCAGTTCCTTATAGCCATCGACTGGCTATATTATTAACCATGCTCTAATGCGTTTTTCAAAACCACCTTTGACTATTGACAAGATTAATAGTACATGAGATGTATAATGTGAAAATTATATCATTGGGAGCTCCTTTCACATACGAATTTGACCGTATGCTTTGTGTAAGTTGCATGTCATATATTATTAATCTAACATTTGGTCAAAGTTAGCCCCGAAAAACACATTATGCCCTGTAGATGGAAGGAGGGAGTAGTAGTGGAAGTGGATCCTCTAACGTAGGTATCCCTACCTTACCCTCCCTTTCATTCACTTACTAGCAGACCTCATGCTTTCTAGGCCCCGCATGTCAGTTACTCAATGGGTTCGACCATGTCAGGGGATCCTCATCCGTAGTATACTCCCTTTGTTTTCATTTACTCCGCATAAAATGGAGGTAGTGGTAGTATAAATGACGCGGGCAGGGGAGGGGGAGGGACGTCGGTTTGCTCTCAACTGTGGTCACACAAGCGAGCGAAAATGCAAGACGAAGCGTGTTCCATTCGGTGAGCGACGTGGGGGGTCCAGCGTGCCGGGGTGCAACGCAAACGCGACAAGACCGATGTACAGTGAAAACCGATTGACCGGTCGTCACCAGAACCACTATTCACACTAGAACCTTCGCTGCTCGGCCTACGCCAGCCACTGACCCAAAACCACACCTCCTCTCCAGCCCATCCCCCCACCTTTCGATCCCCTAGCCCGCATCAAGCGTCCCCTAGTACGCCGGAAAGCCATGGTGCACCGCAAGATCACGTACTACAAGATGCTGACGCTGGAGCACCGCGCAAAAATAACGGCGGCGGTCGGCGCCACGGTCCTCCGTTCCCAAGCTCGCTTTGCGGCGGGCCAATCTCCGAGTTCTTTGGAGCCAAGCTACGAGGAGGAGGAAGTCGATCCAATGTTCATGGTGGAGGTTGCGGCGCAGAAGGCCCCCGATGGGTATGAGACGATGGACGTCGACTTCGTGTCGGCGTCCGGGACCCCCATGGTGCAGGCGGACCAACGGTTCAACCTGGCGATACTAAAGGAGAACCGGGAGGCAGGGGCTCAACTCGACGCGGAGCACGCCCATGCTGCTTCCATCGAGGCTCTCATGCAGGCGGAACTAGATGTCGTGGATGTGAACCGGGCGGCGGAGGCTCAACTTGAGGCGGAGCACGCAGATGCCGCTGCCATCGAGGCCCTCCTGTAGGCGAAACCGGATGTCCTCGCCTGGAACCGGGCGGCGGAGGCTCAAATCGACGCAGAGCGCGTGGATGCCGCTTCCATCAAGGCCCTCCTACAGGCAGAACCGGACGTCCTTGACTTGAACCGGGCGGTGGAGACTCAACTCTGTCGGATTTTGGGTTCCGGCAGAACCTTGAGGTTCGAACACTGGGGTGCGCACGGAGATTTCGCCTCCTACCTACCTGCACCCCTCCGCCTCGCTAACATCTAAGCTATGGAAAGAATAACACAAGAGACACAGGGTTTATACTGGTTCGGGCCACCGTTGTGGTGTAATACCCTACTCCAGTGTGTGGTGTGGTGGATTGCCTCTTGGGCTGATGATGATGAATGATACAAGGAAAGACAGCCTCGCGAGGGTCTGTTCTTGGCTGGGGCGATGAACTGCTGGGAGGAGTTCAGTCACCCTTCTCTCTCTCTCTCTCTCGGATTTTGATCCCCCCTCCTACTATGGTGGCTAGTCCTATTTATAGAGGCCCTGGTCCTCTTCCCAAATATCGAGCGGGAAGGGAGCCAACAATGGCGGGCTAATTTGAAAGGGGACAGCTAGTCCCAGCTATCCTGACAAAAGTAGTCTTCGCCTGCACAAAGCTCTGGGGGTGACGCCGTCTTGAGCTCCACGATGAACTCCGTCTTGCAGTCCTCCTGGTCCTGGTCTTGTTGCACTGAAATGGCAACCTTTGCCTGATGCCTCGTTACACCGCGGCTGCGCTTTCCCCCTTTGCACCAAAGGGGAAAGGAGGACACTGCGCGGGCTGGCACCCGCCTAGCGCCCTTGGTCGTCATGGCTTGCGTCACAGGCACCTCGTGAGGTACCCCGCCTTGATGTCTCCGCCTCCTCGCGAGTCAGCCTGATGAGGCCATGCCTGAGGAAGCTCCGCGTCGTCCGCCCCGCGAGGTTTGGCCCCTCGCGAGGGTCTTGGGTCTGTGTTGGTGAAGATGGGCCGTGCTGGGCCCCCCTTTGAGCCACGCCGCAGGCCACAGGCAGGCAAGTCTGGGGACCCCCATTCCCAGAACGCCGACAGTGGCCCCCGGGCCCAAGGTGCGCCCGGGCTTGGCCGTGCGGGGAGGTGGAAGGGCAAGAGCGAAGCGCCGCGGGCCCTAACAGCCTGCGGCCTTGGGCGCCGCGTGGCGGTTGATTAGACGTGGGCGTCTCCACTTCCCCATGGCGCCTCGGCAACTGCACGGATTGGACAAGTCCCTGCATGCAAAGCGGGTCATGATTACCTGCGATCGTGGGGGCCGTTGGTTGGCCCTCGCCAGTGATAAGTACTGATCGGCGCGCGCCCTTCCAGTTCATCTCCCCTTGCTTCTCCTTCTTCTTCATGGCCCCGTTGAGGAGGTTCTCGGCCACGAAGAAGGGGAGGCTCGTCAGGTTGACCATGCCTCTCCCCCGCCCAAGCGCGGCCGAGGGCGCCCTTGCAAACATCATGTGGCCACCACGGCAGCTCCCCGCGGCCGCGGAGACGCTTTCCAGCATGGTGACGGGCGGATTGCTACGGCTGGGGGCGCGCTCCGGTCGCGCGTCCCCTAGGCCGCGCTTTCGCGCTGCAGAGGTGCTGCCGGAGTTCTTCGTGTGGTCGGCGGAGCCGACTAGCACCCGGCTTCCACTTCCTTGCTTCCTCCTCGGCGAGCTCCCGGCCGGCGCCCCGGGCGGCCTCTGGCTTCAGGCCGACGGCTGCTGTAGCCGGGCCTCGTGGGCTTCACTGGAGGTCTCCGCAGCCGGGAGCCTGGCCCTGGCCCGCGGTTGGCAGACGTTTTCCCGCGCGCGTGGCCTGGGCCGGCGGTGCACCCTGCACTTCAAGTTTGACGGCGATGCCACCCTCTATGTGAGGGTGTTTGGGGAAGATGGTCGCCGCGCAGGGTGCTGCCCCGAGGACGACGACCGCGGTCGGGAACCCAGCTCCGGCGATGATGGAGGGGACAGCGCTCGCGTGACTAGCGGTGCTCAGGGTTCCCCAAGCTTCTCCGGTTCTTTTTCAGGCGGCGACTCCTCTAGCGGTGGCCGCGGTCAGCCTGCACGCCGTCGTATCTGTTTGGGAGGTGGTAGCGTGTCCGCCCGCCGTCGCGCCCCGGTGAAGCGCGAGAGGGAGTCTGCCTGAGCCCCGGAGGCAGCTCGGGTCTTCCCTGCAGGCCGGTGTGAGGCGAGCTGCGCCTGATTTGTTCTTTCTTTTCCTTTTTCCTGCGCAAAAAGACAGTAGTGTGGAGCCCCGCGGGGGCGTGTTTGGGTTATTGCTATTAATCATTGTTTTGCTTCCATAACCGTGCCTTCCGGCTACGTGCCCGCGCGTGGATAGTTCCCGGCCCCAGCCGTGGGGGGCGACCGACCCAGGCCATGTGCTCATGTCGTGGTGCTCGTGGGGCACGGACTGGAGGGGTGCTCCTGTAATGGACCCAGTTCGCGAACCCTTTGAACGACTAGGACAGGAACACTCGCGAGGGCGCTCGGCTGCCCCCTCCCTCATGAGGCCTTGCATAAGAGAAATTGAGGCAGGAGAGCGAAAAGCCGAAGAACCACAAGCCAAAGACGGCAACATCTTCAATAAAACTTCGAATGAGAAGGAACGAGCCAACTGCGGAAAGCAAATGAAAAGCCGCGTCCGGCACCTAAGCTAGTCTTCGACGTCTTCTCACCAGCGCGGAGCTAAGTGCTGCCACTGGGCGTGGGAGGGAGCCCCAGGGCCTGAGGCCGGCGCTCCTGAGACTCCAGGGCGTGTACAGCCCCAACTCATTATTACGTGAGAGTGTCACGGGCGGCGAGCTTCACAGGCCTTGGCCTTCTTCACAGGCTCCGGGCCTTTTCCAAAACGCGACAGCTTCACAGGCATTCGCCTTCTTCACAGGCTCCGGGCCTTTTCCAAAACGCGACAGCTTCACAGGCATTCGCCTTCTTCACAGGCTCTGGGCCTTTTCCAAAACGCGATAGCTTCACGGGCATTCGCCTTCTTCACAGGCTCTGGGCCTTTTCCAAAATGCGATAGCTTCACAGGCATTCGCCTTCTTCACAGGCTCTGGGCCTTTTCCAAAACGCAATAGCTTCACAGGCATTCACCTTCTTCACAGGCTCTGGGCCTTTTCCAAAACGCGATAGCTTCACAGGCATTCGCCTTCTTCACAGGCTCTGGGCCTTTTTAGGGGTAGAACCTCCGGAGGTGCTGGATGTTCCATGCGTTCTGGACCGGCACCCCCTCCTGAGTCTCCAAGCGCGCGGAGCCGGGCCTGGAAACATGAACAACTTTGAACGGGCCCTCCCACATGGGAGAGAGCTTGTGCAGCCCCTCCCTGGAGAGAACCCGCCTGAGCACGAGGTCTCCTACCTCGAGAGTTCTGGGGCGGATGTTGCGGCAGTGATATCGCCGCAGCACTTGTTGGTACCTCGCCGCTCACAGCACGGCTTCTCGGCGATGTTCCTCCCCCAGCACGAGGTCCATCCCCCGCATGGCGTCCTGCTGCGCCTTGTCGAACGCCAGGACCCGTGCGGAGCGACGTCTGACCTCGTGAGGGAGGACCGCTTTGGCTCCGTAGACCAGGAAGAACGGGGTCTCTCCAGTCGGCTTGGTCGTGGTTGTGCGGATGGAACACAACACGGACTGAAGCTCGTCGTACCAACCTCTGCCGCAGGCCTCCAGCTTCTTCTTGAATGTCCTGGTCTTGAGGCCCCTCAGGACCTCCATGTTGGCTCGCTCGGCCTGGCCGTTGCTTCGGGGGTGCCCCACCGAAGTGTAGCATATCTGCGTTCCAAGGTTAGCACAGTATGTTTTGAATAGGTTACTGGTGAACTACGAGCCGTTGTCCGTGATGATGCGGTTTGGCACCCCGAACCGGCTGACGATGCCCTTGATGAACTTGACTGCGGAACCCGCGGGAATGGTGCGGACAGCCTCTACTTCAGCCCACTTGGTGAACTTGTCCACGGCGATGTAGAGGTAGCGGTAGCCCCCTGGCGCCCGAGGAAATGGGCCCAAGATGTCTAGCCCCCAGACTGCGAATGGCCACGAAAGGGGTATAGTCTGCAGGCCTCCTGCTGGCTGATGGATTTGCTTGGCGTGGAACTGGCAGGCCTCACAAGCTTTCACTAGTTCGACGGCATCATTGAGTGCGGTGGGCCAATAAAACCCAGTGCGGAACGCCTTGCCGACGAGGGTCCGTGATGATGAATGATGTCCACAGTCTCTGCCTTGTATATCTTCCAGCAGTTCCTTCCCTTGCTCCCTGGAGATGCAGCGCAGGGATACATCGTTTGATCGCTTCCGGTAGAGCTCTCCATCCTTGATGCAGTATGCCGTGGCCTGGCGTGCCACTTGCTCCGCTTCCTCCTCCTTCTCCGGCAGGGTCCCTTGCGTTAAGTAACTCCGGAGCTCCGTGATCCAGCATCCCTCCTGAGGTTCCATCTTCAGGAGCAGGCGTGCTCCTGAGGCCGGGCCGCAGGTCGAAGCTCCTGAGGCAGGTGGCTGGGGGAGCTCCTCCCGAGGCTGAGCCGTGTTTGACATTGACAGCAGGGCTGAGGGCTTGAAGAGCCGCTCCTCGAAAACGCCAGGCTCCTAAGGTAACCACCTGGACGCCCATTTGGCGACGTCGTCGGCCTCCTGATTGGTGCCACAGGGCACATGCTGCAACTCCAACCCCCAGAACTGCTTCTCCATCCTGCGGACCTCCGCAAGGTAGGCTTCCATGTGCTCATCTTTCGGCTTGTACACCTTGTTGGAGAAATTGATAAGGAGCTGCGAATCGCCCTTGATGGTGAGGCGTTTCACTCCCAGGGCAGCTGCGGCCTTCAAGCCCGCTATTAAACCTTCATACTCCGCTATGTTGTTGGAGACCTTTTCACCTTGCTGGAAACAGAGCTGCACAGCATAGTAGAGCTAGTCCTGAGTGGGCAATATAAGCACCGCCCCAGCCCCAGCGCCATGCCTGGAGAACGCCCCATCGAAGTACATGACCCAGCCTTCTGGCACCTCGCTTCCCGGGGAGAGAGACCGATCCTCGTCGGCCTTGAGGCCTGGTGCCTCCATCCATTCTGCCACAAAATCTGCCAATGCTGCTCCCTTGATGACCCTGGTCGTGCTGAATTCGAGCTGAAACGCTTGCAGTTCTATGTTCCACTCGGCGACCCTTCAAGCTGAGTTAGGGCTCCTGAGCACTCTCTCCAGGGGGTATGACGAGACGACCTTGATGGGGTGACCCTGAAAATAGTGCCGCAGCTTGTGCGAGGCCACCAGTAGCGCAAGGAGGAGTTTTTGAGGCATGGGGTACCGTGCCCTCGCATCCCACAACACCGTGCTGACGAAGTACACTGGGTGCTCAACAAGGTTGGGTGCGTCAGTGCTGGCGGCTCCCTTCGGAGACCCTGGTGCCTCTTGAGGCAATGAGGCCTCCTGAGGCTGGCCATCTGGGAGAGGGGCCTCTTCCGCCTCCGGTGCACTCCTCTGCGGCGGCTGATCCTCCTCACCCGCGGTGGCGATTTCTGTGGGCCTTCCTTGTTCCTGTTCTGCCTTGTCCCGAGCTGCTGCCGCGGTTTTGATTCGACGCTCCTCTCTAACCGCCACCAGGGCTGCACTGGCAGAGTAGGGAGTGGCGGCGAGGTATAGCACCAGGGGCTCTTGAGGGCGCGGAGCCACCTGTTGGAAATATGCCCTAGAGGCAATAATAAGTTAGTTATTATTATATTTCCTTGTTCATGATAATCGTTTATTATCCATGCTATAATTGTATTGATAGGAAACTCAGATGCATGTGTGGATACATAGACAACACCATGTCCCTAGTAAGCCTCTAGTTGACTAGCTCGTTGATCAATAGATGGTTACGGTTTCCTAACCATGGACATTGGATGTCGTTGATAACGGGATCACATCATTAGGAGAATGATGTGATGGACAAGACCCAATCCCAAGCATAGCACTAGCTCGTGTAGTTCGTATGCTAAAGCTTTGCTAATGTCAAGTATCATTTCCTTAGACCATGAGATTGTGCAACTCCCGGATACCGTAGGAGTGCTTTGGGTGTGCCAAACGTCACAACGTAATTGGGTGGCTATAAAGGTACATTACAGGTATCTCCGAAAGTGTCTGTTGGGTTGGCACGAATCGAGACTGGGATTTGTCACTCCGTGTAAGCGGAGAGGTATCTCTGGGCCCACTCGGTAGGACATCATCATAATGTGCACAATGTGATCAAGGAGTTGATCATGGGATGATGTGTTATAGAACAAGTAAAGAGACTTGCCGGTAACGAGATTGAACAAGGTATCGTGATACCGACGATCGAATCTCGGGCAAGTATCGTACCGATAGACAAAGGGAATTGTATACGGGATTGATTAAGTCCTTGACATCATGGTTCATCCGATGAGATCATCGTGGAACATGTGGGAGCCAACATGGGTATCCAGATCCCGCTGTTGGTTATTGACCGGAGAACGTCTCGGTCATGTCTGCATGTCTCCCGAACCCGTAGGGTCTACACACTTAAGGTTCGATGACGCTAGGGTTATAAAGGAAGTTAGTATGTGGTTACCGAATGTTGTTCGGAGTCCCGAATGAGATCCCGGACGTCACGAGGAGTTCCGGAATGGTCCGGAGGTAAAGATTTATATATGGGAAGTCCTGTTTTGGTCACCGGAAAAGTTTCGGGGTTTATCGGTAACGTACCGGGACCACCGGGAGGGTCCCGGGGGTCCACCAAGTGGGGCCACCTGCCCCGGGGGGCCACATGGGCTGTAGGGAGTGTTCCTTGGCCTACATGGGCCAAGGGCACCAGCCCCACAAGGGCCCATGGCGCCTAAGAGGTGGGAAGGGGGCAAACCCTAAAGGGGATGGGCCTTAGGGCCCATCTAGCTGCGCCTCCCTCCCCTCTCCCCTCTTGGCCGCCACCCCCTTTGCCATCTAGGGCTGCCGCCCCCCCTAGGGGTGGGAACCCTAGAGGGGGCGCAGCCCCTCCCCTTCCCCTATATATATGAGGCCTAGGGGGCTGCCCATAACAGACGCGATTCAATCTCGTTGGTGCAGCCCTGCGTCTCTTCTTCCTCCTCTTCTGTAGTGCTTGGCGAAGCCCTGCAGGATAGCCACGCTCCTCCACCACCACCACGCCGTTGTGCTGCTGTTGGATGAAGTCTTCCTCAACCTCTCCCTCTCTCCTTGCTGGATCAAGGCATGGGAGACGTCACCGGGCTGTACGTGTGTTGAACGCGGAGGTGCCGTCCGTTCGGCACTTGGTCATCGGTGATTTGGATCACGACGAGTACGACTCCATCAACCCCGTTCACATGAACGCTTCCGCTTAGCGATCTACAAGGGTATGTAGATGCAACTCTCCTTCCCCTCGTTGCTAGTCTCTCCATAGATAGATCTTGGTGACACGTAGGAAAATTTTGAATTTCTGCTACGTTCCCCTACAGTGGTATTAGAGCCAGGTTTATTGCGTAGATTCTATGCACGAGTAGAACACAAAGTAGTTGTGGGCGTTGATTTTGTTCAATATGCTTGCCGTTACTAGTCTTATCTTGATTCGGCGGCATTGTGGGATGAAGCGGCCCGGACCAACCTTACACGTACTCTTACGTGAGACCGGTTCCACCGACAAACATGCACTAGTTGCATAAGGTGGCTGGCGGGTGTCTGTCTCTCCCACTTTAGACGGATCGGATTCGATGAAAAGGGTCCTTATGAAGGGTAAATAGCAATTGGCATATCACGTTGTGGTCTTTGCGTAGGTAAGAAATGTTCTTGCTAGAAACCCATAGCAGCCACGTAAAACATGCAAACAACAATTAGAGGACGTCTAACTTGTTTTTGCAGGGTATGCTATGTGATGTGATATGGCCAAAGGATGTGATGAATGATATATGTGATGTATGAGATTGATCATGTTCTTGTAATAGGAATCACGACTTGCATGTCGATGAGTATGACAACCGGCAGGAGCCATAGGAGTTGTCTTTATTTATTTATGACCTGCGTGTCAACTTAAACGTCATGTAATTACTTTACTTTATTGCTAACCATTAGCCATAGTAGTAGAAGTAATAGTTGGCGAGGCAACTTCATGAAGACACGATGATGGAGATCATGATGATGGAGATCATGGTGTCATGCCGGTGACGATGATGATCGTGGAGCCCCGAAGATGGAGATCAAAAGGAGCAAAGTGATATTGGCCATATCATGTCACTATTTGATTGCATGTGATGTTTATCATGTTTATACATCTTATTTGCTTAGAACGACAGTAGTAAATAAGATGATCCCTCATAAAAATTTTCAAGAAGTGTTCTCCCCTAACTGTGCACTGTTGCTACAGTTCGTCGTTTCGAAGCACCACGTGATGATCGGGTGTGATAGATCCTTACGTTCACATACAACGGGTGTAAGACAGTTTTACACATGCAAAACACTTAGGGTTAACTTGACGAGCCTAGCATGTGTATAGACATGGCCTCGGAACACAGAAGACCGAAAGGTCGAGCATGAGTCGTATAGAAGATACGATCAACATGAAGATGTTCACCGACGTTGACTAGTCCGTCTCACGTGATGATCGGACACGGCCTAGTTGACTCGGATCATGTAATCACTTAGATGACTAGAGGGATGTCTATCTGATTGGGAGTTCATAAGATGAACTTAATTATCCTGAACATAGTGAAAAGGATTTTGCAAATTATGTCATAGCTCGCGCTTCAGTTCTACTGTTTAGATATGTTCCTAGAGAAAATTTAGTTGAAAGTTGATAGTAGCAATTATGCGGACTAGGTCCGTAAATTGAGGATTGTCCTCATTGCTTCATAGAAGGCTTATGTCCTTAATGCACCGCTCAGTGTGCTGAACCTTGAACGTGGTTTGTGGATGTTGCGAACATCTGACATACACGTTTTGATAACTACGTGATAGTTCAGTTAAACGGTTTAGAGTTGAGGCACCAAAGACGTTTTGAAACGTCGCGAAACATATGAGATGTTTTGAGGGCTGAAATTGGGATTTCAAGCTCGTGCCCACTCAAGAGGTATAAGACCTCCGACGATTTTCTTAGCCTACAAACTAAGGGAGAAAAGCTCAATTGTTGAGCTTGTGCTCAGATTGTCTGAGTACAACAATCATTTGAATCGAGTGGGAGTTAATCTTCCAGATAAGATAGTGATGTTTCTCCGAAGTCATTACCACCAAGCTGCTAGAGCTTCGTGATGAACTATAATATATCAGGGACATATATGATGATCCTTGAGATATTCGCGATGTTTGACACCACGAAAGTAGAAATCAAGAAGGAGCATCAATTGTTGATGGTCAGTGAAACCACTAGTTTCAAGAAGGGCAAGGGCAAGAAGGGATACTTCATGAAACGGCAAATCAGCTGCTGCTCTGGTGAAGAAACCCAAGGTTGAACCCAAACCCGAGACTAAGTGCTTCTGTAATAAGGGGAACAACCACTGGAGCGGAATTACCCTAGATACTTGGTAGATTAGAAGGCTGGCAAGGTCGATAGAAGTATATTGGATATACATTGTGTTGATGTGTACTTCACTAGTACTCCTAGTAGCACCAGGGTATTAGATACCGGTTCGGTTGCTAAGTGTTAGTAACTCGAAATAAAAGTTGCGGAATAAACGGAGACTAGCTAAAGGTGAGCTGACGATATGTGTTGGAAGTGTTTCCAATGTTGATATGATCAAGCATCGCACTCTCCCTCTACCATCGAGATTTGTGTTAAACTTAAATAATTGTTATTTGGTGTTTGCGTTGAGCATAGACATGATTGGATTATGTCTATCGCAATACAGTTATTCATTTAAGGAGAATAATGATTACTCTGTTTATTTGAATAATACCTTCAATGGTCTTGCACCTAAAATGAATAGTTTATTGAATCTCGATCGTAGTGATACACATGTTCATGCCAAAAGATAGTAATGATAGTACCACCTACTTGTGGGACTGCCACTTAAGTCATATCGGTATAAAACGCATGAGGAAGCTCCATGTTGATGGATCTTTGGACTCACTCATTTTTTGAAAAGTTTGAGACATGCAAACCATGTCTATTGGTGTATATGCATGAAGAAACTCCATGCAAATGGACCGTTTGAACTCACTTGATTTTGAATCACTTGAGACATGCAAATCATACCACATGGGCAAGATGACTGAAAGCCTCGGTTTCAGTAAAATGGAACTAGAAAGCAACTTGTTGGAAGTAATACATTTTTGATGTGTGCAGTCCAATGAGTGTTGAGGCATGTAGTGGATATCGTTATGTTCTTACTTCACAGATGATTTGAGTAGATATGATTTTTACTTGATGAATCACGTGTCTGAATTATTGAAAGGTTCAAGTAATTTCAGGATGAAGTTGAAAGATCGTCGTGACAAGAGGATAAAATATCTATGATATGATCATAGAGATGAATATCTGAATTACGAGTTTGGCACAGAATTAAGACATTGTGGAAATTGTTTCACAACTAATACAGCCTGGAACACCATAGTGTGATGGTGTGTCCGAACATCATAAGTGCACCCTATTGGATATGATGCATACCATGATGTCTCTTATCGAATTACCACAATAGTTTATGGGTTAGGCATTAGAGACAACCACATTCACTTTAAATAGGGCACCACGTAATTCTGATGAGATGACACCATATGAACTATGGTTTAGAGAAACCTAAGCTGTCATTTCTTAAAAGGTTTGGGGCTGCGAC
Organism: Triticum monococcum; assembly: GCA_034509565.1. Classification (NCBI taxonomy): domain Eukaryota; kingdom Viridiplantae; phylum Streptophyta; class Magnoliopsida; order Poales; family Poaceae; genus Triticum; species Triticum monococcum. Next base: position 393,890,901 of record CM067845.1, on the reverse strand, counting down.
GCTTATGTGAAAAGTTTCAGGCTGATAAGCTCGAACCCAAAGCGGATAAATGCATCTTCATAGGACACCCAAAACAGTTGGGTATACCTCCTGTCTCAGATCCAAAAGCAATAAATGATTGTTTCTAGAATCGGGTCCTTTCTCGAGGAAAAGTTTCTCTCGAAAGAATTGAGTGGGAGGATGGTGGAAACTTGATGAGGTTATTGAACCGTCTCTTCAACTAGTGTGTGGCAGGGCACAGGAAATTGTTCCTGTGGCACCTACACCAATTGAAGTGGAAGCTTATGATATTGATCACGAGACTTCGGATCAAGTCACTCCCAAACCTCGTAGGATGACAAGGATGCGTACTACTTCTGAGTGGTACGTAATCCTGTCTTGGAAGTCATGTTGCGAGACAACAATGAACCTACGAGCTATGGAGAAGCGATGGTGGGCCCGGATTCCGATAAATGGCTCGAGGCCATAAAATCCGAGAGAGGATCCATGTATGGAAACAAAGTGTAGACTTTGACAGAACAGCTCGATGGTCGTGAGGCTGTTGAGTATAGATGGATTTTAAAAGGAAGACGAACAATGATGGTAAATGTCACCATTAAGAAAGCTCGACTTGTCGTTAAGATGTTTTCGATAAGTTCAAGGAGTTGACTATGATGAGACTTTCTCACCTGTAGCGATGCTAAAAGTCTGTTGGAATTATATTAGCAGTTACTTCACTATTTATGAAATCTTGGAGATAGGATGTCAAAACATTGTTTCCTCGACGATTTATGAGGAAAGGTTGTATGTGATACAACCGGAAGGTTTTGTCAATCCTGAAATATGCTAATAAGTATGCAAAGCTCCAGCAATCCTTCTAAGGACTGGAGTAAGCATCTCGGAGTTGGAATGTATGCTTTGATGAGATGATCAAAGATTTTGGTTTATACAAAGTTTATGAGAAACTTGTATTTCCAAAGAAGTGAGTGGGAGCACTATAGAATTTCTGATGAATATATGTTGTTGACATATTGTTGATCAGAAATGACGTAGAATTTCTGGAAAGCATGTAGGGTTGTTTGGAAAGTGTTTTTCAATGGAAAACCTGGATTAAGCTACTTGAACATTAAGCATCAAGATCTATAAGGATAGATCAAAATGCTTAATGGTACTTTCAAATGAGCACATACCTTGACATGATCTTGAAGGTGTTCAAGATGGATCGGTCAAAGAAGGAGTTCTTGCCTAAGTTGTAAGGTATGAAGTTAAGACTTAAAGCTCGACCACGGCAGAATAGAGAGAAAGGACGAAGGTCGTCCCCTATGCTTAAGACATAGGCTCTACAGTATGCTATGTTGTGTACCGCACCTGAAGTGTGCCTTGCCATGAGTCAGTCAAGGGGTACAAGAGTGATCCAAGAATGGATCACAGGACAGCGGTCAAAGTTATCCTTAGTAACTAGTGGAATAAGGAATTTTCTCAATTATGGAGGTGGTAAAAGAGTTCGTCGTAAAGAGTTACGTCGATGCAAGCTTAACACCTATCCGGATAGCTCTGAGTAGAGATACCGGATACGTATAATGGAGCAACAATTTAGAATAGCTCCAAGTAGAATAGTTATTTGGAATAGCTCCAAATAGAACGTGGTAGCTACATCTAGGAGATGACATAGAGATTTGTAAAGCACACACGGATCTGAAAGGTTCAGACCCGTTGACTAAAACCTCTTTCACAAGCAACATGATCAAACCCAGAACTCATTGAGTGCTAATCACATAAGTGATGTGAACTAGACTACTGACTCTAGTAAAACTCTTGGGTGTTAGTCACATGGCGATGTGACCTGTGAGTATTAATCACATGGCGATGTGAACTAGATTATTGACTCTAGTGCAAGTGGGAGACTGTCGGAAATATGCCCTCGAGGCAATAATAAGTTAGTTATTATTATATTTCCTTGTTCATGATAATCGTTTATTATCCATGCTATAATTGTATTGATAGGAAACTCAGATGCATGTGTGGATACATAGACAACACCATGTCCCTAGTAAGCCTCTAGTTGACTAGCTCGTTGATCAATAGATGGTTACGGTTTCCTAACCATGGACATTGGATGTCGTTGATAACGGGATCACATCATTAGGAGAATGATGTGATGGACAAGACCCAATCCCAAGCATAGCACTAGATCGTGTAGTTCATATGCTAAAGCTTTGCTAATGTCAAGTATCATTTCCTTAGACCATGAGATTGTGCAACTCCCGGATACCGTAGGAGTGCTTTGGGTGTGCCAAACATCACAACGTAACTGGGTGGCTATAAAGGTACATTACAGGTATCTCCGAAAGTGTCTTTTGGGTTGGCACGAATCGAGACTGGGATTTGTCACTCCGTGTAAGCGGAGAGGTATCTCTGGGCCCACTCGGTAGGACATTATCATAATGTGCACAATGTGATCAAGGAGTTGATCACGGGATGATGTGTTACAGAACGAGTAAAGAGACTTGCCGGTAATGAGATTGAACAAGGTATCATGATACCGACGATCGAATCTCGGGCAAGTATCGTATCGATAGACAAAGGGAATTGTATACGGGATTGATTAAGTCCTTGACATCGTGGTTCATCCGATGAGATCATCGTGGAACATGTGGGAGCCAACATGGGTATCCAGATCCCGCTGTTGGTTATTGACCGGAGAACGTCTCGGTCATGTCTGCATGTCTCCCGAACCCGTAGGGTCTACACACTTAAGGTTCGATGACGCTAGGGTTATAAAGGAAGTTAGTATGTGGTTACCGAATGTTGTTCGGAGTCCCGGATGAGATCCCAGACGTCACAAGGAGTTCCGGAATGGTCCGGAGGTAAAGATTTATATATGGGAAGTCCTGTTTTGGTCACCGGAAAAGTTTCGGGGTTTATCGGTAACGTACCGGGACCACCGGGAGGGTCCCGGGGGTCCACCAAGTAGGGCCACCTGCCCCGGGGGGCCACATGGGCTGTAGGGAGTGTTCCTTGGCCTACATGGGCCAAGGGCACCAGCCCCACAAGGGCCCATGGCGCCTAAGAGGTGGGAAGGGGGCAAACCCTAAAGGGGATGGGCCTTAGGGCCCATCTAGATGCGCCTCCCTCCCCTCTCCCCTCTTGGCCGCCACCCCCTTTGCCATCTAGGGCTGCCGCCCCCCTAGGGGTGGGAACCCTAGAGGGGGCGCAGCCCCTCCCCTTCCCCTATATATATGAGGCCTAGGGGGCTGCCCATAACAGACGCGATTCAATCTCGTTGGTGCAGCCCTGCGTCTCTTCTTCCTCCTCTTCTGTAGTGCTTGGCGAAGCCCTGCAGGATAGCCACGCTCCTCCACCACCACCACGCTGTTGTGCTGCTGTTGGATGAAGTCTTCCTCAACCTCTCCCTCTCTCCTTGCTGGATCAAGGCATGGGAGACGTCACCGGGCTGTACGTGTGTTGAACGCGGAGGTGCCGTCCGTTCGGCACTTGGTCATCGGTGATTTGGATCACGACGAGTACGACTCCATCAACCCCGTTCACATGAACGCTTCCGCTTAGCGATCTACAAGGGTATGTAGATGCAACTCTCCTTCCCCTCGTTGCTGGTCTCTCCATAGATAGATCTTCGTGACACGTAGGAAAATTTTGAATTTCTGCTACGTTCCCCTACACCACCATGACCGGTGGGCTGGTCAGGTATCTCTTGAGATCTTGGAACGCCTTGTCGGCCTCTTCTGTCCACTCAAAGGGCCCCTTTTTCTTCATTAGCTGGAAGAAGGGCAGCGCATGTTCCCCCAACTTGGAGATGAAGCGCCCCAACACGGTCACGCGCCCAGTGAGCTTCTGCATGAGGGTCTTTGGCGGGCTCATGTCTTCCACTGCCTTGACCTTTAACGAGTTAGCCTCGATACCTCGGTGGGACACGAGGAAACCCAAGAGCTTTCCCGAGGGGACTCCGAACACAGACTTCTCTGGGTTGAGCCGTAGGTTCACTGCGTTGAGGCTCGCGAAGGTTTCCTCGAGGTCTTGTATCAGGGTCCTCACCTCCCGAGACTTTACCACAATGTCATCGACGTAAGCTTCAACATTCTTCCCAAGCTGCGGGCCCAAGGTGATGTGCATCAGCCGCTGAAAGGTCGCCCCTGCGTTACGCAGCCCGAATGGCATGCATGTGTAGCAGTACACCCCACACGGGGTTAGGAAAGCTGTCTTTTCGACGTCTTCTACCGCCATCTAGATCTGGTGATACCCATAGAAAGCATCCAAGAAGCATAGCAGGTCGGATTCTGCGGTGGAATCGATGATCTGGTCGATGCGGGGGAGCGGGAACAGATCTTGCGGGCATGCTTTGTTGAGGTTGGTGAAGTCGACACACGTGCGCTCCTTCCCTCCCTTCTTTGGCACAACGACAGGGTTGGCCAACCAATCCGGGTATCGGACCTCGCGAATGACCCCGGCGTCTTCTAATTTGCGAGTCTCTTGGACGATGAAGGCCTGCTTTTCTGTGGACTGCCGCCTGGCCTTCTGCTTCATAGGGCGCACGTTGGGGCACACGTTGAGGTGATGCTCGATTACACTCATAGGGATCCCTGCCAACTGGTCAGGCTCCCAAGCGAATACCTTCTTGTTTGCACGCAGGAACCCAACCAGGGCCTCCTCCTGCTCGGGTTCGAGGTTGGGGCCTATGGTGAAAGTGGCGTTGGTGGACCCGTCCTCATCGACGGGTATCTGCTTGGTTTCTGCCTTGTCTTGGGTGAACAACTGTTTCTTCTTGGCGGGTGCAGCCCCCTTGGGCTCGGGGGTCTCCAAGTCGGCGAGCTGTGCCGGCGCCGCCGTCTTGAAGGCGAGCTTGAGCACCCGCAGCGCATCTCCGGTGTCCCCATGGACGGTGAGGACACCGCTGCTCCCGTGCATCTTCATGAAGTTGTACGCCGGGTGCGTCGCGGCCATGAACTGGGCTAGCGCTAGGTAGCCGAGGATGGCGTTGTAGGGGAGGCCGATGGGGGCGATGTCGAAGTCGACCAGCTCCGTGCGGAAGTTGTTGTAGGTGCCGAAGGTTACTGGGAGCCGGATCTGTCCCAAGGAGCTGGATGACCTGCCCCCAACGCTTGAGAAGGGTCGGCTGGGCTACAGCCATTCCAGGGGTATGCAGAGGAGGTCGAAGACCTCGACTAAGAGCATGCTGAGGCCCGCACCGCCATCGATGAGAGTTCTGGTGACGGCCACCTGGCAGATGGTGGGGGTGCACAGCATGGGGAGCGCACCCGAGCAGGCTGAGTTGGAGGGGTGGTCCTCCGAGCTGAAGGTCAGGCCAGCCTTGGGCGCCGCCCGGTCCAGGAGAGCCCCCTGCCGCGTGGAAGCGGCGCTGACCCGGCGGATGAACGGCTTGACGTGGTGACTTCTAGGCGGCGCCTGCGAGTCGCCCAGGAGGGCTGCAATGATCGAGGGTGTTGGTGTAGAGCGATGGGCGGGGAAGAGGCCGCGGGGCTCTCCCTAGGAGGCCACGGAGGCTGCCGGCAGGTGGGGCAGCCATGTGCGCGGAGCACCGGTGAGGGCCATGGGGAGCCAGTTGGCCATGACCCTATCGTCACCTCCGGCTTCGAGGAGGGCCTCCTCGCTCGCCAGCAAGAAGGCCGGCGGCTACGGCGGTGTCGTTGGCTTGAACTTGTCCGGCCACCGTACCCGCTGCAGGGCTGGGCCAGGGCACGGAGCCCCCTGGCCCCCGTGCTGGCGCCGGCGGCCGGAGGGGGCGATGCGCTACTCGTCGCGAGGCAGGCCGTGGCGGTGGCGGAAGAGAAAACTCCAGTGCACCCCTACCTGGCGCGCCAAATGTCAGATTTCGGGTTCCGACAGACCCTTGAGGTTTGAACACTGGGGTGCGCACGGATATTTCGCCTCCTACCTACCTGCACCCCTCCGCCTCGCTAAGATCTAAGCTATGGAAAGAACAACACAAGAGACACAGGGATTATACTGGTTTGGGCCACTGTTGTGGTGTAATACCCTACTCTAGTTTGTGGTGTGGTGGATTGCCTCTTGGGCTGATGATGATGAATGATACAAGGAAGGACAGCCTCGCGAGGGTCTGTTCTTGGCTGGGGCGATGAACTGCTAGGAGGAGTTCAGTCACCCTTCTCTCTCTCTCTCAGATTTCGATCCCCCCTCCTACTATGGTGGCTAGTCCTATTTATAGAGGCCCTGGTCCTCTTCCCAAATATCGAGCGGGAAGGGAGCCAACAATGGCGGGCTAATTTGAAAGGGGGCAGCTAGTACCAGCTATCCTGACAAAAGTAGTCTTCGCCTGCACAAAGCTCTGGTGGTGACGCCGTCTTGAGCTCCACGATGACCTCCGTCTTGCAGTCCTCCTGGTCTTGGTCTTGTTGCACTGAAATGGCAACCTTTTCCTGATGCCTCGGTACTCCGCGGCTGCGCTTGCCCTCTTTGCACCAAAGGGGAAAGGAGGACACTGCGCGGGCTGGGACCTGCCTGGCGCCTTGGTCGTCATGGCTTGCGTCACGGGCACCTCGTGAGGTACCCCGGCTTGATCTCTCCGCCTCCTCGCGAGCCAGCCTGATGAGGCCGTGCCTGAGGAAGCTCCGCGTCATCCGCCCCGCGAGGCTTAGCCCCTCGCGAGGGTCTTGGGTCTGTGTTGGTGAAGATGGGCCATGCTGGGCCCCCCTTTGAGCCATGCCGCAGGCCGCAGGCAGGCAAGTCTGGGGACCCCCGTTCCCAGAACACCGACAAACTCGACGCGGAGCGCATGGATGCCACTGCTATCGAGGCCCTCATGCAGGCGGAACCGGACATCCTCGACTTGAACCGGGCGGTGCTCCCATCTGTGCAGAGCACCCACACGCTCTGCGTGAACGAGTCGCTGGAGGCTGAGGACAACCACGGTGCCGAGACACACGTGGGTTGCTACGGCTGGTTTGCACCGGCAGCCAAAGACGACGAGGTCGTCTCGTTCCGTGAGTAGTGATAGTTTTTCTTTATGTTGTTCTTTTTAGGGATCTTTTGTTGTGTAAAAACATATATTGTTATGCAAGTCACCTGACTTTCATCAATTGGGTCAGTCTACCATTTTAGGCTGTTGGATGAATATCCTACGTCTCCTAACCCTTCTTCCTCACCTCTTCTTCTTCCCCAACAGACCACCGCACGGGCCGTACGGATCCTCCCCAACATGCGGTTGGATAAACATACTGTATGAATGAAAATTATGTGCTAGCGGTAGGATGGCTGAGTTTGATTTGTTCACATGTGGTAGCACGTGTCAGTGAGGGTGCGTTCCCTTGGTTGGGTTTGCGGCGTGCAGGAGCGACTGTGTGAGGGTGCGGAGCGACCGTGTGAGGGTGTGGTGCAACCGCAACAGCCGTGCGCAAGTGTACCTCCTTTTCATTTTGAAAACTTTAGGCAAGCTTGGCAAAAATGTGTGGAGAAGTATGGCAATGCAAGGCCTAGACCCAAATAGGATAAGTACGTACGTACAAGGAGTACTAGTGTTAATAAAGAAAGGCGGGGTTTTCCTTCGCGGGATTAATCGATACAAATCCTTGTTTGACGTGTCAATTAATGCGTATTTTTTTCTCCAAATCCCAAAGAGCTAACCATCTCACTCCTCATCGCTTGATTAATGAAGCGCCATGCAAACCAACCTTCTCACTTCCGCATGCATGCAAGGGTATATTAATGTCCTTGGTTGCTAGTACGAGGCAAACCCCATCAATTTTGCCTCGATTAGTGTTAGTGGCCTTTTGCAAATTGTAATTTTGATATACTGGCCTTGTGTACAAAAAAATGGAGGTAGTAACTATTTGACTTCCTTCCCCATTGCGGTGACGTCGACGATATCTCAAACATTGTGGTTTGGCGAAGTGCATTTGACGGAGAACACCATTGAGGGAGACCACCGGACGCAAGTGCCGCCTACAAACCGAGACAACTGCCTTATTTGCATCCAGGAAGTCCGTTGAACCAAAGGACGCATAAATAATGTACTAGTACTACTAGTACACAATAGCGCCATCCGTCCAGCTTAGTGCGGTGAGGTGGTTTCTCGAAGAAGACGATGGAGAAGCGGAGTCAGCGAAGAGTGAAATGATGGTTGCTTCGTCTGTGCTTTGTGATTTGACGCCTCAATGCTTTGTGATTTGTGATAGAAGGGACGGGGGAGTACACTCTATGCTCTATATTGTACACGCGTCCAAGCATGGGAGGAAGAGGAGAGACGTTGCATTTTTCTATTCCTTCAATCAATCAATCAGGGAGCTTCGATTCCATCTTTTTGGCTTTGGCAGCACCGTCCACAATGGTTCCCATTGATGCCAAAAGCTATTTCACATTTGTCTACACATTGTGGATGCCCTTAACCGCACCACTTGGTTTTGATCCTGTGTTCTATCTATACAAATCTCAATTACATTGATCTAAAAAATTATAGAATCAAGATTAGTAAAAAGGAGTTGATTTTGCCGCGCGGATGGTGGGGGGGTTTCCTTTTTTAGAGGATGTTAGCCTGGAGGTTTGCTAACATGCGGTCCCACGTGTCAGTGCTTTACCAAGCCGATCCGCGTCCCACATGAGGCAGAACAATGGCAGAAGCAACACGTGGTTAACTTGAAGAAGATCTTATCAAAAAACTTGAAGAAGATGAGGGAGAAGCAGATTCAGCAATGAGTGAAATGATGGTTGCTTCGTCCCTCCAACTTCTTTTTTTAGCATTATTACTTCGTCCCTCCAACTTAACTATGGGAAAGGTGCAGCTTTGTGATTTGATGCCTCATTGCTCATTACTACGCCGGCGCCATGACTGGGGTGCTTCACCCTTGCTGCTCTGCACTATATTTCGGTATGGCACATGGGCCCGGTAGCATGATGTCCCACATGTCGGCGAATGGGAGTAGAACATTTATGAAAGCGAGCGCTCCACTCCTACGACGGAGGAGTACACGACACAGCGGCCCCGTGAACTATCACTTGTACTGTATAGTACTATAGTTTTGTTGTTTCGCACGATCCATCGATACAAACCCGATTAAACAGGAAAGGGCGGGATTTTTCCCGAGCGGTAGATGATACTGGCCATACATTTCAAAGGCAATTTTAATGTATGCAAACTGAATAATTAAGTAACAATATGATATCTAGTAAAACTAAAAACACATATGATTTATGTGTTTGAGTGTAGTAGTAGTGCTGTATTGCATAGTTGTTAGATGTAACATGCGAGAACATGTAGAGATGTAGTTTTGGAGGGCCTATAGAGAGAAAAGCATAATACAGTCACCGAACTTTAGAATACACTCATTACGGTTACTATATACGTTTTGCGGTGATTATACAGTCACTTGCTCACCGTTCAGCATCGGATTGCACTATGTTGACCGGCCAAATAGTCTGCGTGGCACCATGTTGACTAGTTAAATTGACCATGTTCCTTGTGGGCCCTACATGTTGGTTCACATAGGAAAAAGGTCAGATAAACACAAATTTACCCAGGCGCGACAAGACTCCAACCCGCGCGCGGGAATCTCCTGGTTGTGTATGTGTTTGTCAGGGCTTGATGTGTGCACATGCACGTGTAGGTTGAGCACTTGAGCATGAGAGTGTGTGTTGGTCGTGTGGTGTGTGCATGCATGCATGCGTGTGTGCGTGTGAGTGTTGCATGTGTGCGTGGCTGCGTGTGTTTGTGTGAGTGTTGCATGCGTGCGTGGTTGCATGTGCTCATGTGAGTGTTGCGTGCATGCAGTTCATGTGCATGCGTGCGTGTGTGTATAATCACCACACCAGCTCATGTGTGTTAAAACAGACGGCTCAGCATACCAATACAAGGCCACCTTGTCCGCTGTGCCCGCAGTCATGACTTCGAACCACCGTCCAATATTTTTTTGTCGTTTGTTTTCATTCTTACTAGCAAGATGCCCGTGTGTTGCACGTAACATCGAGATGCATTTGTATGACTAGTTTGTCTTGTGAGAGAAAAGGATGAACGAGGGAAGGCCTTATTTGAAAATGTGGAGATGTGTGTGGGTACCTTTTTGCAAAATTGCCATAGTTTCCTTCCTATCCGTCAGATATAAATCGGACGGCCTATGTTGTAGGATGGCAGGCACACCATCATCACCAACTCTATTTTTTATAAGAGTGTAGAAGAGTAGATACAAGCCGACAGATGGGCCCAATGGTAGTGAGATAATGTGATGCAACAACACTAGAGGTGCCACGTGGAGCGTTTAACTGGTCAACTAGTCGTGTCTTGAGCAAATACAGAGCTGTACGGTGAGCCCGTGACTTTATAATAACCACAAAATGTAAATGGTGACCGTAGTGAATGGATTCTGAAGTCCAATGTACGTATCATGCTTTCGCTCCAAATACAATGATCTTCATTGTATATATCACAAGAGAAAGATGAAACATGCGTGAATGTGCTGGGGGCTTACTTTTAGAGGACCTGGAGATAGTTTGCGTGCGTACATGAAAGGGGCGTAGAGGGGGTGTATGCGATGGGGAGAGAGATGCTCTTCGTTTCTCTTTATTATGACTAACTTTATATATAGTATAAAAATATAAAAATTCATAGTGCGGAATAAATATCATTGTGGGCACCATGCAATGCAAATTAACGTTCATACTCCTCCATATAACTTTGTAATGTTGTATATAGGTAGAAATTCTAAAATAATTATTTGGCCACACTTTATTCAAAAGGAATGTTGTATGCGAAATAAACGTGAAAAGAGGGGTTTTTAGATCAATGGGGTACTTGATGTAACATGTGTGAATGTGTAGTTGATGTATTTGGCAGGGCCTAGAGAGGTATGTGTGTGTATTACGTATTTGAGAGAGGCATGGATAGAGGGGCCGGCTGGGGGAGGGGGCGTGGGAGAGATAGCACGATAAATGAGAGAGGTCGAGAGAGAGAGAGAGAGAGAGAGAGAGACTAATATGATATCATGGCGAGAGATTCCCTTGAGTGTGTATATGCAAGGGGGAGGGTGTAGGGGATATTACTACTGGAGGTAAACCGGCCTTATGTAGCCGGGCTAACTCCTTGAAGATTAGAAGCCCATGAAGATGCAAGGATGATGGCGCTTCACGAAGGCCCAAGGCCCAAAGGCAGGTTAAAGCCTATAAATGTAAACCTACCTAGTCATGTAACTTGTATTATAAGATAGGAAGGATAGAGACCGAACCGGATACGTTTTATGATCCGGCTTCAGGACTCTGTAGCCCGGCGGGCATCAACCTATGTATATAAAGGGACGACCCAGCCGCGGTTTAGGGACAGACAACAACTCAAGAGCCAGACAAAGCGGATTCGCTCCCTGGCCTTCGAAACCCTAGCAATACCAATCACAACTAGACGTAGGCTTTTACCTTCCTTGAAGGGGCCGAACTAGTATAAAATCCCCGCGTCCCCGTGTACGGTTTAACCCCTTTGAGCTAACCTGTAGCGATGGCTCCACGACTAAGTCCTTTCACATGGACATCTGCCGTGACAAACCCACGATAGTTGGCGCCCATTGTGGGGCTATCGCACGATGGTTTTGAGTTCTTGAAGGGCAGCTTTGATGGACTTAAGGGATACGTTGTGGGCCGGATGATGAAGAGTCGTCGCGGTAAGCTCTACATCGACAATGCAGGATGGGGCCCCGAGGCCGATTCAATCGATTACGGGTACCGGGTCCCCTTCGCTGGGAATCACGTCTTCATCGGCAAGGTCGGCGAACCGGCCCCTGAGCTGGACATCTGCACCGACATCATCGAAACGGCTCGGCGTGCAAGTTCTTCGCCGGTTCAGCCCGAGGCAAGGCATGTTTTCGTAGGTGTCATCCATGGATCGAGATACGAGGACGGGCCGGTGTCCGATGGAGAGACCGTGGTCTGTTCTGATGACAAGTCTTTTGGAGATACCGAATTGCTTTATCAGTTGCAGGATGGCCGGATTGATGGAGGATCCGAGGGCAACAGTATTCCGGATTCCCCTGATCTGCCAAGCCAGGCCGCCATCTTCATGGCCGGCACACAACCAGCGCCTCATTCATCGACCGCCGCAGCAATACTCTCCGGTTCAACAACGGCTACACCGGCAGGGGCAGGAAGCTCTGCGCCGCCTCCAGCCCAAGTCCTGTCTGATTTGTTCGATGCTTTGGCAACATTGATGGCCGCAGAGGTGGATGCAGCAGCCAGGGATCAGCACAATGCGGAGATTGCAAAAGTGAAAGATCAGATAGCTCAGGCTAAAGCGGACCTGGCGACAGAGAACGCTAGGATGGCTACAGAACGGGCTGAATTGGAAGCACAGGCCTACCGGATTAGACTGGATCAGAATGCTTTAGAGGAAGTCATGAGAAGAATGTACCGATCGCGTCTCCCATCGGTTTATGAGCTGCAGAATCTCTTTAACACACCAGGAGTAGGAGCCGGTAACCAACCCATACTAAACCGGGCAGAGGCACCGGGAACAGGAGCGCCGGTTCAACCGCGCATGATGGACCCGCCTCGCCAGAACAACATGGTGCCACAGTATGTACCGACACCTCCCGGGCATTATTCCAACCCGTTGGACAATATTGTGGCCGCCGCTTCACGCCTGGCAGCCCTCCCAACCGACGGCGAGTCACCAGTAGCGGTGGAAGCACGTCGGGCCAGGGATCTCCTTCAAACAGCGCTAAATTAACAGCAGGCATATTCACACAGTCGTGAGAGGATTCATTCCACTCCCCGTCCAAGCCGGAGCTATAGCAGACACATGGAGGACGAACCGGCTATGTCCAGCAGTGCACGTCGCCGAAATTCACCATGAGGAAACAACCCGATAGGGGGAGGTGCTAATGCGCAGGATATTGTGGACCAAGGCCGCGCACGTCGAGAGGCCGAGTTGGCAGCTCGAGACGGAGCACGACAACATACTCCGGTTCACCCTACGGCTTTAGTAGAGCCAGGTATGGTGTTCAGTTCCTTAGGGGTGCCGTGTCTCACCCCCACTTTGCGTAACATGAGACTGCCCAAGGACTTCAAGGGACCTCGTAAGGTACCAAATTACACCGCTGATTTGCAACCAGAGGCGTGGGTGGAGAGCTATGAGATGGCAATGGAGATGTTAGATGTGGATGAGGCAATGTGTGCTAAATATTTCACCATGATGTTGGAAGGAACAACTCATACTTGGTTGAAGATCTTGCCAACTAACTCTGTCGGATCATGGGCCGAATTAAAGCACCAGTTTATATAGAATCTCAAAGATACTTGTAAGCAGTCAATGTCAATCGTGGATCTGGCCGCTTGCGTCCAAGAGGAAGGGGAGTACACGACCCATTGGGTTAAACGGGTCTCAGCGATTTTGCACTCATCAGATCGTATCAATGTAGACACCGCAGTGTTAACATTAGAGGGCAATTGCCGTTTTAAGCCGATCAAACAGAAATTAGGAAGGCTCAAACGTCACTGCAACGATATGTCAATGCTCATGGCCGCTTTGGTTAAATACGCCGATTCAGATAATACCAAGGACTCGGATTCAGAGGAGGACAAACCGGAGAAATGGAAAAAGAATGGCAACGCCAAGGGTCAGCAGCCTAATCCGGCAGGCCATGGGAACAGCAGTAAGCACAAGGCCGACAGCAGCTTGGACTTTGTTGCTAACACCAATGCTCAGGAGAATGGCCAGCGCCGTAAGGGCAAGCAGCCCCAGAGGGGAGGAGGTTCAGGCCCCAATTTGGAGCGCCTGTTAAATCATCCCTGTCCAAAGCATGGATCAAAGGAGAAGCCAGCATGGTATCTTTGGAAGGACTGTTATATCATGCGGGATTTCAAGAATTCCAATATGTTCCAGTATGATAATGGCCCGCCCAACAGTTCAGGAGGTAGTTTCCACGGGCCAGGTTACGGAGGTAGTGGTTCCGGTTCAGGGTTTCAAGGCAACCAAACCGGACACATCAATCAAGGGCACCAAAGCAACCAGGGAGGCTACAACCATCAGGGGAATCAGCAGCAACAGCAGTAGTCGGGTTACCAAAGCAATCCCAAGCAGCTAAATAGCGGGCAATATCATGTTTTCACCACTAGTTTGTGTAAGCGTGATCAGAAACTTCACAAAAGGGCAGTAAACTCTGTTGAACCGGCAGTGCCTCAGTACTTACGCTGGTCTGAGCAACCCATTTTGTGGAGTAGGGAGGATCACCCACATCGGGTTGTGTCAGGACCCCGATTCTAAGCCACATCGATCTAGCCGGTAACACCTCATATCACTTTGCGGCCTCACGCACGGTATCCCACGGGTGTCGCCTTACCATGGCCCGGGACCGTTTGCGCCTTTTGGCTCGCGTATATGACAATGTCGCTAGCATCCATATGACCGAGAACCCGGGCCGACATGGCTAGTCGTGAACCCAAAGCGGCACAGACCTATGGAGACAGGCATACATGAATCACATCGAACATGTCGGTCATCAACGAGTGATTCCGGGCTGTAGCACTGGGCTAACAGGACTCCGGGGAATCCCGGGCTGTAGCAGGCTAGACAGGACTCCGGAGATCACCGCGTGACATTTCCCCGAAGGGACAGACATAGGGACGAAGTGAAACACATGCCGGCCAGTCAAGTGTCCTGAACAGTAGTGCTGGGCTAGCAGGACTCCGGTGAACCGGGCTGTAGCGGACTACTATGGCTCGAGGAGCACTAGACTACATTTCCCCATAAGAAAGCCTGCGAAGGACAAACAACTAGATTGTCGGATCCCACTCATACCAAGCATTTCAATCATACACACAATATGCCCAATATGAGTACATACAACATGGCATCACAAGAAAACTCTACAACTCAAGTACTTTATTTAAAGGCTCCAGGGAGCCATACATAACATATCCATACAGGTAGGGGTCACATGACCCGACACTCAAGTCATACAGTCATACAAGCACATGCGGAAGCAACTAGTCTGAGTACAGACTCTAGAAAGAAAGAAGGCTTCTCGAAGCCTGTCTATCTACATAGGGCCCTCCATGGCCTGGATCACCACCTGGGTGGCTAGTCACTCGTCGACGTCAAGGTCTACGTAAAACCCATCGGAGGGGGCAGTGTTGTCGTCTGAACACAATAAATAAGCAAACATGAGTACAAAGGTACTCAGCAAGTCTTACATTAGAACCTACTATACATGCTCATTCTCAAGAAGGTGGTGGGGTTTATGCAGCAAGCCAGCTTTGACTCTTGGCTAAGCTATCCTACGGAATCTTTTAGCAAAATAGTTTTCACACACGAGTCCACTACTCACCATCACAATACTCCACCGTGGATCCTCCCTCGTAACCTGCGAGAGGGCCATCCTCGGTACTCACACTTATCTTGAGTCTTTTAGTAGTATCCATTAACTTGTCTATGAACTGTATAGGCAACCAAGTAGTCCTTTACCGTGGACGCGGCTATTCGAATAGTTTTATACCCTGCAGGGGTGTACTTCGTCATACACGCTTTCACCGCTTACCGCCGTCTACACGACATGTACTCGGCAACCTTCAAGCGGAAGCCCAGCGAGGGTGTCGGCCACGGCCTACCTAAACACCTAAGCCCCTAGTCCAGGTTATCGCCTATCCAGGTTCCATCCGCAGGGAGTCCGGCCGAGGTTTCCACATACGGCCCCGAACGATGTGAACAGGGTTCCCGAGACACCAAACAGGTGACTCGGTACATCGTGCCATGGTGTATCTACCGCAACATAGCCCACCCCTAGGGTCAGCGCTACGCACGGCCGCCAACACATATCCTACAAACACCAGAAACTATTTGCAATTCCTGGACAGAGTACTAGGGTGGCTAAGAAGCCGAGAGGGTCCATTTGTTTCGAGCCCAATGTACGGTAGTAACTGCATCTTAAATCACACATACAGATCTCAGTTCTTATGGATGGCCTCAATGAAACAACCCACCATGTACTCCTACATGGCCTCTCATCGATACCTTTACCAAAACATGTTCAACACATCCCACATATTACTGGCACAAGCATTTCACTCTAGCCCATCACCCAGATGAACCAGACCTGACACAACTCTAAGCATAGCAGGCATAGCAAGGTAGGAATCACAAAACATGGCTCAATCAACTCCTACACATGCTAGTGGGTTTCATCTAGTTACTGTGGCAATGACAGGTCATGCAGAGGATAAGGGTTCAGCTACCGTAGCACACAGCAGTTTGAATCGTGTTGTCTTAATGCAGTAAACGAGAGCAGGAGCGAGAACATGGGTTGTATCGGAATGATCAATGGTTGCTTGCCTGATGGAGTGGTAACGGGATACTGCCCTTCAGTTGGATACTCGTGAATATCCTCGGAGGCAGAACCTACCACGAATAACACAACCGAGCACAATCAACACATGACGATATGCAACAATATGATGCATGCTATGACATGGCAATATGGATGTGTCTTGAGCTAATGCAACTAGCTATGATTTAAATGAAGTTGGTTTGAGTACAAGATTCAAATTCCAACCCCATATATGATTATTTAAATGCCCCTTATTTGTTTTGTCCAAAACAGAGGACAAACATTGTTCAAACATGCATGAAAATGGTACAGATGGATTCCTTGAATTTTTCTGATAATTTTTCATATATAATTTGTCTCATTTGGAGTTATGGTTGAATTTCTATGAATTTTTGAAGTTTAGGCAATTTTCTGGAATTTTCTATATAAAATTAAATCCAGAAAAAGAGTTATTGCGTCAGCATGACATCATCCTGATGTCAGCAGGTCAACTGGGCGCCTCCAGGTCAAACCTGACCAGTGGGGTCCACTGGTCAGTGACACAATCAACTAACCAAGTTAATTAGCCCTAACTAACTTAATTAGCCGGGCGGGGCCCGCATGTCAGTGGCCCATCTAATTAGCTAAGTTTATTAACACTAATTAACTAACACTAATTAAGCAGGCGCCTGGGCCCACACGTCAGTGAGTCGGGGGGGGGAGTCAACCCAGCCAACCCGGGGTCAAAACACGCCGGAGTTGACCCCGGCTCGTCGCCGGCAAGGCCAGAGACGGCGGAGGGGCTCAGAAATCCTCCTCCGGCGACCAAATGGCCAGCGGAGGGCATCTACGGGGAGCTGGGACTCGCCCACATCCATCTGTGGACACGGCAGGGGCTGAGATGGCCCGAGCTCGCCGGAGGCAAGCTCGCGGCGGTGGCCGGAGTTAGGGGCTGGTGCGGGTTAGCGCTAGGGGGCACGGCAGGTCGAACGAGTGGGTGCGTTAGGCTCCTGGGAACGCGTTAAAGACGGTGGTGCGCTCGGACGCGTGCTTGCACGGCCGTAGCCACGATGGCGTCGAGGCTCAACGGCGGCGAGCTTCGGGTGCTCGCGGGGCAACGGCTACGGGGCGAAATCGACGGCGTGGCTAAGGGGAAAAGGACCGGGAGCTCACAGCGGTGCCGTAGGGGTGGCTAGCGGGCTCGGGGGCGACCTTGACGGCGCGAATCGACGGCGAGGAGCTCGGGCGGCCGAGGTTGAAGAAGAGCTCGAAGTCGACGATGCAGGGCTTCCGGCGGGGCGTGGTTCGGTGAGGGGGTCGAGGACGACATTGTGGAGCTCGTGGGCACAACCGAGGGGCGAGGGGTGGCTGTGGCCGTGGTGGTTCTCGTCGGCGGCGACGGCCGCGTTCTGTGGAAGAGAGGGGGAGAGCCAGAGGAGGGGATGAGCACGGGGGAGGGGAATGAGAGGGCCAGGGGGTGCGTGGCCGTCTCAGTGGCATTGGGAGGGAGTCCGGAAGCAGGAGGTGGCGCGCAGGGGGGGAGGTGGCGCGCGCGCGTGCCGGCGAGCGCCGGGCACACGCCCGCGTCCTTCTGTCCGAGGAGGGGGACGACAGGAGGCAGCGGGGTGGGCTGGGCCGCCAGCTGGAGATGGGCCAGGTAAGTGGCCCATGGCCTTTCCCTCTTTATTTTTTTGTGTTTTTCTATTCTGTTATTCTGTTTTGATTTAGTTTAAATACTAAATCATTTTATAAAATCCTGAAAATATTTATGGACACTTACTGAAATATTTCAGTGGCCCAAAAAATAGTTCCAACATTATTTGAGCATTTGAATTATTTAATAGTATTTAAATACCCAAATTCAAATATTTATGAATTAAATCAATGCCCCTTTTGTTGACCTAAAATTATATGCACCATTTTTCCCAGGGGTTCCAACCCAAGGCAAAGAGGGTGAACATTTTTGAAGGGCATTTCAGGTTCATTGAATTTATTTTTAGTAAACCCTAGTTGATTTCAGGGGGGGTGCTGGGGGTTCTTCTTTCCCCATTTCAATTTTCTGATGAAGGTAAACATGATGCACACTCTAATTCATAATCTAGCTAGGGTGTGACAACTCACCCCCACTCAACAGAATCTCGTCCCGAGATTTAGGATCATCTGGGAAGAAGGTGGGGTACTTGAGTCGAAGACGATCCTCCCTTTCCCAAGTGGCTTCTTCCTCGGAATGGTGTGACCATTGAACCTTGAGAAACTTGATATTATGACGTCGAGTGGTACGCTCGGCTTGATCAAGGATACGAACGGGGTATTCCCGATAAGAAAGGTTATCTTGTAAATCAAGCGTTTCGTGGTCCACTCCACGGATAGGATCCGCGAAGCAACTCCTGAGTTGCGAAACGTGGAAGACATCGTGAACTCTGGAAAGATGCGGAGGTAGTTGCAATTGGTAGGCAACTTCTCCTCGTTTGGCAAGAATGCGAAAGGGTCCAATGTAACGAGGAGCCAATTTGCCTTTGATACCGAAGCGATGGGTTCCCTTTAACGGGGTAACCCGAAGGTAAGCTTTCTCGTCAATTTCAAATGTCATAGGCTTATGCTTACGATCATATTGACTCTTTTGGCGAGATTGGGCTATTTTCAATTTCTCACGAATAACGCGAACCTGCTCTTCTGCTTCCTGAATCATATCCGGGCCAAAGAGTTGTCTTTCCCCGGTTTCTGACCAGTTAAGAGGCGTTCAACATTTTCGTCCATAGAGAACTTCGAAGGGAGCCTTGCCCAAACTAGCTTGATAGCTATTGTTATAAGCAAACTCCGCGAATGGAAGGCATTTCTCCCAACTCATTCCGAACGAGATAACAGAGGCTCGGAGCATATCTTCCAGAATTTGATTGACTCGCTCTACTTGACCACTTGATTGAGGATGGAAGGCGGTGCTAAAGGAGAGATGAGTTTCCATAGCATTTTGGAAACTTTCCCAAAATCGAGAGGTGAAGAGACTTCCACGGTCTGAGTTAATTTCCAATGGGACACTATGAAGAGACACTATTCGGGAGATGTATAGGTCAGCTAGCTGGCTAGCGGTGATACTCTCACGAACAGGTAGAAAATGGGCTACTTTGGAAAGACGGTCGATCACGACGAAGATGGCATTATTCCCCCTCTTGGTCCTGGGAAACCCAGTGATGAAATCCATACTGATTTTGTCCCATGTCCATTCAGGAATAGCCAAAGGTTGAAGGGTGCCAGCAGGCCGTTGATGCTCTGCTTTAACACGACGACAAACATCGCAATTAGCAATGTATTGAGCGATTTCTCTCTTCATCCTAGTCCACCAAAACCTCTGGCGTAGGTCTTGATACATTTTAGTACTACCGGGATGAATGGTGAGAGGGGATTCATGAGCTTCCTTAAGGATCAGTCGCCTCAGGTTTCGCGCCTTCGGAACCACTAGGCGATTCCTAAAGTATACAACACCTTGATCATCAATGGAGAAACAATTCACGACTCCTTTCTTAACGTTTCTCTTGATACGGGAAATTCCCGGATCTATCTTCTGTGCCTTGATGACCTGATCTGTAAGGGTAGGTTCCGCTACCAGGGTGGATAGGAATCCTTGAGGAACAATGTGAAGATTAAGCTTGCGAAATTCCTCATGGAGAAGTGGTTAACTTTGTTGTAACATCAGGTTGTTACAGTAGGACTTACGACTTAGTGCATCGGCCATGACATTGGCCTTGCCAGGGGTGTAAGTTATTCCTAAGTCGTAATCCGAGATCAACTCGACCCAACGTCTTTGCCTGAGATTCAAATCTGGTTGGGTGAAGATATATTTCAAGCTTTGGTGATCGGTGAAGATCTCGCAACGATTACCGAGAAGGTAATGTCGCCAGGTTTTGAGTGCATGGACTACAGCTGCAAGCTCTAGATCATGTGTGGGATAATTTTCCTCATGTGGGTGTAATTGCCGTGAAGCATAGGCAATTACCTGACGATCTTGCATGAGTATGCAACCTAGTCCTTGTCGCGAGGCGTCGCAATAGATAATAAAGTCCTTGGAGAAATCTGGTGGCACCAGTACGGGAGCAGATGTCAGGCGTCTTTTCAGTTCCTGAAAACTGAACTCGCACTGTGGAGTCCACTCGAACTTTTTATCTTTCTTGAGGAGTTCAGTTAGAGGTTTAGCAACCTTGGAGAAATTCTCGACGAAGCGGCGGCAATAGCTCGCTAGGCCAAGGAAACTCCGAACTTGTTTGACCGTTTCAGGTGGAGTCCAATCAAGGACGGCTTGAACTCGCTCGGGATTGACAGCAATACCCTTACCAGAGATTACATGGCCTAGATAGGTCACTTCTGACAACCAAAATTCACACTTGGAGAATTTGGCATAAAGGCGATGCTCTCGAAGTTTCATCAATACCAGCCTTAGATGTTCGGCATGTTCCTCCTCATTCTTGGAGTAGATGAGTATGTCATCGAGGTATACTACGATGAATTTGTCCAAGTACTCCATGAAAACCGAGTTCATTAACCGGGAGAAAGAGGCCGGGGCATTGGTTAAACCGAAGGACATGACGGTGCACTCGTATTGGCCATAACGAGTAACAAAAGCCATTTTGGGAATGTCCCCGTTTCTGATTTTGATTTGATGGTAGCCCAACCTCAAATCCAGCTTGGAGAAGACTGAGGATCCAGCGAGCTGATCATACAGGTCGTTGATCCTGGGAAGCGGGTATTTGTTCTTGATGGTGACCAGATTGACAGGTCGGTAATCCACAACCATTCGATCCATTCCATCCTTCTTCTTGACGAAGAGGACGGGGCAAGCCCAAGGAGAGGAGCTAGGACGGATGAACCCTTTGTTCAAGGACTCATCGAGTTGGTTCTTAAGCTCGGCTAGTTCTAAGGGTGCCATCTTGTAGGGTCTTCTAGCAATTGGAACGGTTCCTGGAACAAGGTCTATCACAAACTCGACATCCCGGTCAGGTGGAACACTTGGCAGTTCTTCCGGAAACACATCCGGGAAGTCTCGGACTACCGGAACGTCCTCAAGGTCTGGAAGAGGGTTGGCATTGAGAGAGTAAAGTTGGCGCTTGGCCACTCGAGTTAAGACATTAACTGTCTTGCCCGAGGGATGAGTAAGTTGAACGGTTCTAGTGGCACAATCGATCTTGGCATAATGAGCCGACATCCAGTCCATACCCAAGATGATGTTTATGTCGGAGGACTTGAGAGCTATTAAAGATGCGAGGAAAACAAGCCAATCAACAAGAATTTCGTTCCCATGGCTTACCTTAGAAGTTTGCCATCTGGAACCCGGAGTTTGAATTACCATGGAAGTGGGCATGTCACAGAATGTCGTGTTATGCAACCAAGCATAATTCTCGGATATGAATGAATGAGATGCTCCAGTATCGAAAAGAACAGATGCCGGATGGCAGTTAACAAGGAGCATACCAAGGACGGCGTTGGGATCCTCATGAGCCTCTTCGGCTGAAACATGGTTGACATGGCCACGTGCAGTAGTGGCCGGCTTGGCGTAAAAAGTCTTTCCCGCGGGCTTACCACGGCCAACGGACTTTCCAGCTTGATTGGGGTTGTTCTGGGGACACTCTCGACTATAGTGACCCGGTTCTCCACACTTGAAGCATGTTACCACAGTGGGGCGTGGAGCAACATTAGCAGCGGGGCCACCATAGGGCTTGGGCAGTGCAAATTGCTGGTTGGGACGAGGCGCCTCAAAGGATGGCCTCGGGGTGAATCTGGGTGGCAGTGCGGTGCTTGGAATCCACACCCGGCGCTTCTGAGCTCCAGAGCCAGATGAAGACCCAAAATCACGAGAGTGCTTGCGTGAAGCCTCATAATCAGTCTGGCCTGTCTCAGCACAGATAGCTTTATTGACCAGCTTCTGGAAGGATGTGCACTCGTGCAGACGGAGATCGCGGCGAAGCTCAGGGCTAAGTCCCTTGCGGAACCTTGCCTGCTTCTTGGCGTCAGTAGAAACCTCTTCAGGAGCATAGCGTGCCAGGTTCCCAAATTCTCGGCTATATGCATCCACAGTCAACCTTCCTTGGGTGAAGTTGCAGAACTCCTCCCTCTTGCGATCCATGAGACCTTCCGGAATGTGATGCTCACGGAAAGCCTCGCTGAACTCAGCCAGGTAGTGATTTGGCCGACCGGGCGCATACCTTCATAGTTTTCCCACCAATGGCTAGCGGGGCCCTCGAGATGATAAGCAGCATAGATAACCTTGTCGGCTTCGGCTACGTTGGCAGAACGTAGCTTGTGGGTGATGCTGCGAAGCCAATCATCCGCGTCGAGGGGCTCGACGGAATGGTTAAACTTTGGTGGGTACAGCTTGATAAAGTCATCGATTGACACCAGGTCATTTCGTGGGTGGCGTGCAGTGTTCTGCTCAATCCTCTCCAGCAGGCGGTTGGTCTCATGCTTGTTCCTTTCCGCCTCCAGCATCACTTCGGCCAGGGAAGGCGAGTGAGGCAAATTTTCACCTCTAGCTGCATTGGCTTCCCCCCGCTTCGGGGCAGCAGGGTTGCCGCGGGTGTTGACCATCCTAGGAGGAAAACAAGACAACGGTTTAGACAAGGATGGCTCAAACTTAACAGGGAAGTGCAGAATGTAAAGGATAATACGGAATGCAGAGATGGTCATTCGTATGCCATGGTAATATAAAACTGCCATATATACACCAACGGTCATACTCGTCATACATAGTTTAGTACAAGCTCATGCTACAGTACAACTATGAAGGTAGACGTTACATCTCATCGGAGGCATTCCGAGTCCCTATACATTATTTGTCTACACCTCCGGAATCGATTACACACCAAGTCGTATTCCACAAGTCACGCAGGACAGTGGGGATACAACTACTACAATACTAGTGGTACTACTACTAACTCAGATAGCTCCGTAGTAGTCCTCATAGAAGTCACCTCCATAGCCTGGAAGTTCAACGTGATCATCCGGAAACAGACGGTCCTGAGGAGCCTGTGGACCATAGGGGCTAGGATGAGGTCTTGGACCAACAAACGGTGGCATGCGAGGACCAAGGGGTGGGGTGATGCCTCCCACATCACGCCAATCCACCATGTCTGGCAGAGCTGCTCTCACAGGATACAGATCACTGGTATCCATACATCCAGCTTGCACCGCGGGTGCAAACCGAGTCAATGTGGCCCAATGATCAGCACGGGTATTAAAGAGCTCCAGCCTCAAGGCCCGATTCTCTCGGTCCTTATCTTCGAGCATCTCAGCGGTGGTACGAGTTAATGAGTCCTCCTGAGTGGAGTCAGCATAGATAGCCTGAAGATACCCCTGCGCTCCCGGAAGTGAAGCTGGCATGTAACGGAAGTCAGTGTTCTGAAGCAGGCCAGTCCGGACTCGCAAGATGGTCATCATGGAATAGGCAGCATCCTGCACAGCCATCTCAATGGTAACTCCGAGTCCATAGGAACAGTGAAGGGGCTCGGTAGATCCAGCATAGGAAGGAAATATCCTGACGGTGCAGAAATACTGGCTTTGATTAAAGTCGCGGAACTGCTCTTCAACAGTGTATTCGGGATACCAACGGTATCCTGTCTCGATCATGACCCGGACCAACATAGCAGTATGACCGGGCACGTCGAGGCACCTAGTCAGGCGAACCACTTGATTTTGAGAATGGTTGGCCATCTGAAAGCACAACCACAAGACAAAGACATCAGAATTCCTAGGGAAAATTGGGCAGCATAACGGCTGTAAATGCTCAGAAAAAGATTTGAGACATCCACAACAGTTCACAATACCGCTCAACAGCATCATATCAAGGTTCTGATTCAAATAGCAACGTACTAAAATAGTAGAAACTGGACTGGAACTCGTAGCAATAATCCTATAAACTACTACGGATTAGTAACACGTGAACCTGATAGAAGAAGAGAGCCTAGTCCTTAACCCACGTTGATTGAGAAGAGAATGACTCAGATCAGAAGCATAGGTAAAGGAGTAAAAGAACCTTACGTTCCCTCCAACAATCAATTCCCTTACATATAACTAAAGCATTTCTAGACTCGACATCGACCAGTTTGGCTGAACGAACCTACAGGCAGTCCGGCTCTGATGCCAACGCTGTCAGGACCCCGATTCTAAGCCACATCGATCTAGCCGGTAACACCTCATATCACTTTGCGGCCTCATGCACGGTATCCCACGGGTGTCGCCTTACCATGGCCCGGGACCGTTTGCGCCTTTTGGCTCGCGTATATGACAATGTCGCTAGCATCCATATGACCGAGAACCCGGGCCGACATGGCTAGTCGTGAACCCAAAGCGGCACAGACCTATGGAGACAGGCATACATGAATCACATCGAACATGTCGGTCATCAATGAGTGATTCCGGGCTGTAGCACTGGGCTAACAGGACTCCGGGGAATCCCGGGCTGTAGCAGGCTAGACAGGACTCCGGAGATCACCGCGTGACATTTCCCCGAAGGGACAGACATAGGGACGAAGTGAAACACATGCCGGCCAGTCAAGTGTCCTGAACAGTAGTGCTGGGCTAGCAGGACTCCGGTGAACCGGGCTGTAGCGGACTACTATGGCTCGAGGAGCACTAGACTACATTTCCCCATAAGAAAGGCTGCGAAGGACAAACAACTAGATTGTCGGATCCCACTCATACCAAGCATTTCAATCATACACACAATATGCCCGATATGAGTACATACAACATGGCATCACAACAAAACTCTACAACTCAAGTACTTTATTTAAAGGCTCCAGGGAGCCATACATAACATATCCATACAGGTAGGGGTCACATGACCCGACACTCAAGTCATACAGTCATACAAGCACATGCAGAAGCAACTAGTCTGAGTACAGACTCTAGAAAGAAAGAAGGCTTCTCGAAGCCTGTCTATCTACATAGGGCCCTCCATGGCCTGGATCACCACCTGGGTGGCTAGTCACTCGTCCACGTCAAGGTCTACGTAAAACCCATCGGAGGGGGCAGTGTTGTCGTCTGAAAACAATAAATAAGCAAACATGAGTACAAAGGTACTCAACAAGTCTTACATCAGAACCTACTATACATGCTCATTCTCAAGAAGGTGGTGGGGTTTATGCAGCAAGCCAGCTTTGACTCTTGGCTAAGCTATCCTACGGAATCTTTTAGCAAAATAGTTTTCGCACACGAGTCCACTACTCACCATCACAATACTCCACTGTGGATCCTCCCTCGTAACCTGCGAGAGGGCCATCCTCGGTACTCACACTTATCTTGAGTCTTTTAGTAGTATCCATTAACTTGTCTATGAACTGTATAGGCAACCAAGTAGTCCTTTACCGCGAACGCGGCTATTCGAATAGTTTTATACCCTGCAGGGGTGTACTTCGTCATACACGCTTTCACCGCTTACCGCCGTCTACACGACATGTACTCGGCAACCTTCAAGCGGAAGCCCAGCGAGGGTGTCGGCCACGGCCTACCTAAACACCTAAGCCCCTAGTCCAGGTTATCGCCTATCCAGGTTCCATCCGCAGGGAGTCCGGCCGAGGTTTCCACATACGGCCCCGAACGATGTGAACAGGGTTCCCGAGACACCAAACGGGTGACTCGGTACACCGTGCCATGGTGTATCTACCGCAACATAGCCCACCCCTAGGGTCAGCGCTACGCACGGCCGCCAACACATATCCTACAAACACCAGAAACTATTTGCAATTCCTGGACAGAGTACTAGGGTGGCTAAGAAGCCGAGAGGGTCCATTTGTTTCGGGCCCAATGTACGGTAGTAACTGCATCTTAAATCACACATACAGATCTCAGTTCTTATGGACGGCCTCAATGAAACAACCCACCATGTACTCCTACATGGCCTCTCATCGATACCTTTACCAAAACATGTTCAACACATCCCACATATTACTGGCACAAGCATTTCACTCTAGCCCATCACCCAGATGAACCAGACCTGACACAACTCTAAGCATAGCAGGCATAGCAAGGTAGGAATCACAAAACATGGCTCAATCAACTCCTACACATGCTAGTGGGTTTCATCTAGTTACTGTGGCAATGACAGGTCATGCAGAGGATAAGGGTTCAGCTACCGTAGCACACAGCAGTTTGAATCGTGTTGTCTTAATGCAGTAAACGAGAGCAGGAGCGAGAACATGGGTTGTATCGGAATGATCAATGGTTGCTTGCCTGATGGAGTGGTAACGGGATACTGCCCTTCAGTTGGATACTCGTGAATATCCTCGGAGGCAGAACCTACCACGAATAACACAACCGAGCACAATCAACACATGACGATATGCAACAATATGATGCATGCTATGACATGGCAATATGGATGTGTCTTGAGCTAATGCAACTAGCTATGATTTAAATGAAGTTGGTTTGAGTACAAGATTCAAATTCCAACCCCATATATGATTATTTAAATGCCCCTTATTTGTTTTGTCCAAAACAGAGGACAAACATTGTTCAAACATGCATGAAAATGGTACAGATGGATTCCTTGAATTTTTCTGATAATTTTTCATATATAATTTGTCTCATTTGGAGTTATGGTTGAATTTCTATGAATTTTTGAAGTTTAGGCAATTTTCTGGAATTTTCTATATAAAATTAAATCCAGAAAAAGAGTTATTGCGTCAGCATGACATCACCCTGATGTCAGCAGGTCAACTGGGCGCCTCCAGGTCAAACCTGACCAGTGGGGTCCACTGGTCAGTGACACAATCAACTAACCAAGTTAATTAGCCCTAACTAACTTAGTTAGCCGGGCGGGGCCCGCATGTCAGTGGCCCATCTAATTAGCTAAGTTTATTAACACTAATTAAGCAGGCGCCTGGGCCCACACGTCAGTGAGTCAGGGGGGGAGTCAACCCAGCCAACCCGGGGTCAAAACACGCCGGAGTTGACCCCGGCTCGTCGCCGGCAAGGCCAGAGACGGCGGAGGGGCTCAGAAATCCTCCTCCGGCGACCAAATGGCCAGCGGAGGGCATCTACGCGGAGCTGGGACTCGCCCGCATCCATCTGTGGACACGGCAGGGGCTGAGATGGCCCGAGCTCGCCGGAGGCAAGCTCGCGGCGGTGGCCGGAGTTAGGGGCTGGTGCGGGTTAGCGCTAGGGGGCACGGCAGGTCGAACGAGTGGGTGCGTTAGGCTCCTGGGAATGCTTTAAAGACGGTGGTGCGCTCGGACGCGTGCTTGCACGGCCGTAGCCACGATGGCGTCGAGGCTCAACGGCGGCGAGCTTCGGGTGCTCGCGGGGCAACGGCTACGGGGCGAAATCGACGGCGTGGCTAAGGGGAAAAGGACCGGGAGCTCACAGCGGTGCCGTAGGGGTGGCTAGCGGGCTCGGGGGCGACCTTGACGGCGCGAATCGACGGCGAGGAGCTCGGGCGGCCGAGGTTGAAGAAGAGCTCGAAGTCGACGATGCAGGGCTTCCGGCGGGGCGTGGTTCGGTGAGGGGGTCGAGGACGACATTGTGGAGCTCGTGGGCACAACCGAGGGGCGAGGGGTGGCTGTGGCCGTGGTGGTTCTCGTCGGCGGCGACGGCCGCGTTCTGTGGAAGAGAGGGGGAGAGCCAGAGGAGGGGATGAGCACGGGGGAGGGGAATGAGAGGGCCAGGGGGTGCGTGGCCGTCTCAGTGGCATTGGGAGGGAGTCCGGAAGCAGGAGGTGGCGCGCAGGGGGGGGAGGTGGCGCGCGCGCGTGCCGGCGAGCGCCGGGCACACGCCCGCGTCCTTCTGTCCGAGGAGGGGGACGACAGGAGGCAGCGGGGTGGGCTGGGCCGCCAGCTGGAGATGGGCCAGGTAAGTGGCCCATGGCCTTTCCCTCTTTATTTTTTTGTGTTTTTCTATTCTGTTATTCTGTTTTGATTTAGTTTAAATACTAAATCATTTTATAAAATCCTGAAAATATTTATGGACACTTACTGAAATATTTCAGTGGCCCAAAAAATAGTTCCAACATTATTTGAGCATTTGAATTATTTAATAGTATTTAAATGCCCAAATTCAAATATTTATGAATTAAATCAATGCCCCTTTTGTTGACCTAAAATTATATGCACCATTTTTCCCAGGGCTTCCAACCCAAGGCAAAGAGGGTGAACATTTTTGAAGGGCATTTCAGGTTCATTGAATTTATTTTTAGTAAACCCTAGTTGATTTCAGGGGGGGTGCTGGGGGTTCTGCTTTCCCCATTTCAATTTTCTGATGAAGGTAAACATGATGCACACTCTAGTGCATAATCTAGCTAGGGTGTGACAGGTTGATAATCCGGGTCACTTGGCCCTGGAGGTAGCCCCGAAAGTCGGGGGATACAAGTTTACTAAAGTGCTGATGGATGGCGGAAGCAGTATCAACATTCTGTATTATGACACATTTCATCGTATGGGGTTGACAGATAAGAATCTTAAACCGTCAAATACCGTTTTTCATGGCGTGGTGCCTGGTAAGTCTGCATATCCTGTTGGCAAGATAGCCTTAGAGGTGGCCTTTGGAGATGATTATGATTCAAGGTCAGAAACATTGATGTTTGCGGTGGTAAAAATCAAAAGTTCGTACCACGCCTTGTTTGGACGGCCGGCTTATGCTAAATTCATGGCAAGGCCATGTTATGCTTATTTACAGCTTAAAATGACAGGTCATAAGGGGACTATCACAGTACATGGAAGCAGAAAGATCGCTTTGGAATGTGAGGAAGGTGATGTGGCTTATGCTGAGTCGGTTTGTGCCATGGAGGAGCTGAAATTCTATAAGGAGCAACTTGATCCGGCTGACATGACATCTTTGAAAAAGCCCACTATGGAACACGATCCGGCATTGAAGTTTAAATCGTCCATAGATACTAAGATGGTTGACTTTGTTCCTGGCGATTCATCCAAATAGTTCAGCATCAGCGCTAACCTGTATCCCAAATAGGAAAGCGCACTCATCGAGTTCATCCGTGAGAATCGGGACATCTTTGCATGGAAACCTTCTAACATGATAGGTGTACCAAGGGAACTCGCTCAGCACACACTTAAGATTGATCCTAAGTTTAAACCGGTCTGGCAGTTTCTCCGCCACTTCAATGAAGAAAGGCGTAAGGCTATTGGTGAAGAGGTAGCCCGTCTGTTGGTCGCAGGGTTTATTGTAGAGGTCTTTCATCCAGAGTGGTTGGCTAATCCGGTGTTGGTTCTTAAGAAAAACGGCACTTGCCGTATGTGTGTGGATTACACAGATTTAAACAAAGCTTGCCCTGCAAACCCCTTTTCTCTCCCTCGCATTGATTAGATAATTGATGCAACGGCAGGTTGTGACCGTTTGTGTTTTCTGGATGCGTATTCTGGTTATCATCAGATGAAGATGGCAGTTAAGGACCAGGAGAAGACAGCTTTCATAACTCCCTTTGGAGCCTTCTGCTATCTTTCCATGCCTTTTGGACTCAAGAGTGCCCGGGCAACTTACCAGCGATGTGTTCAGAATTGCCTTCATAAGAAAATTGGGCGCAATGTTCATGCATATGTGAATGATATTGTGGTAAAGTCTAGAAAGGAGGAGACAGGGATAGATGATTTGAGAGAAACCTTTGACAATCTCCGGGTTTACAAGATGATGCTCAATCCGGAGAAGTGTGTCTTTGGTGTCCCGGCAGGCAAGCTTTTGGGTTTTCTGGTGTCAAACAAAGGCATTGAGGCTAATCCGAAAAAAATTGCAGCAATTACATCCTTCGCTAAACCGGCGTGTATCAACGATGTTCAACGTCTCGCCGGCCGGATTACAGCCTTGAGCCAGTTTATCAGTCGCCTTGGAGAGAAGGCCATCCCCTTATATCAGATGCTCAAGAAAACAGATAACTTTGTCTAGAGTGAGGCAGCTGATAAAGCGTTCGAGGATCTGAAGAGGCAGCTAGCTGAACCGCTCGTGCTTGCAGCGCCGATCGATAAAGAGCCATTATTACTATATGTGGCTGCGAATGTCCGGGCTATTAGCGTAGCCATTGTGGTAGAGCGCAAGGAGCTTGGCAAGGAATATCCGGTTCAACGGCCGGTTTATTATATCAACGAGGTGCTCATTGAGTCAAAGCAGAGGTATCTGCATTGGCAGAAGCTGGTGTATGGAGTATTTATGGCAAGAAGGAAGCTTAAACATTATTTTCAGGGCCATCCCATCACAGTGGTCAGTTCAGCTCCTCTGGGCGATATCATTCAAAACAGAGAAGCAACTGGCCGGATTGCCAAGTGGGCTATTGAGCTTGGACCTCATGGGATCAAATATATACCCCGCACAGCGATCAAATCCCAGGCACTCGTGGACTTCATCAATGATTGGACAGAGTTACAGACACCTAAAGAGAAACCAGATAATACATATTGGACTATTCATTTTGATGGGTACAGACAGTTGGAGGGCTCGGGGGCTGGAGTCATACTACCTTCCCCACGAGGTGACAAGTTTTGTTATGTCCTCCGTTTATTGTTCCCTTGTACTAACAATGCAGCTGAATATGAGGCTTTGCTCCACGGCCTTCGGATGGCTAAGGAGATGAATTTGAGCCGGGTTAAGTGCTTTGGCAATTCAGATCTAGTGGCTCAATAGGTGTCTGGCACCTGGGATTCTAAGGACCCACTCATGGCTACATATCGGCGAGAGGTGGACACAGTGGCTAGTCACTTTAAGGGTTATCAGGTGGACCATATAGACCGGCGGAAGAATGAAGCAGCGGATGCTTTAAGTCGTCTTGGTTCCCAGCGTAAACCGGTCCCGCCCAATGTCTTTCTTGATGTGTTGCATAATCCGTCAGTCAAGGTGCCAACCGAAGAAGATTTGGCTATTCCTGATCCGGAGGCTCAGTTGGTGGCAGCTCTGCATGCCATACCGGATTGGACAATCCCATATCTAGCTTACATGAACCGGGGCGAGTTACCAGACGATGACACATTGGCCCAACAGATAATCCGGCGTTCCAAGTCATGACCATACTCAACGGGGAGTTACATCGCTGCAGCGTTTCAGGAGCAATTCAGCATTGTGTTTCTCCTCAAGAAGGTTGTGATATTTTGCGAGAAATCCATGAAGGGGACTGCGGTCACCACGCCGGTTCAAAGTCTTTGGTTGCTCAAGCTTTTCGCCACGGTTTTTACTGGTTGACAGCGCATGCTGATGCGGAAGATTTAGTCAAGAGATGTGACAGGTGTCAAAAATTTGCCCACTGTTTGCATGTTCCGGCTCAAGAGTTGCGGATGATTCCAATTACGTGGCCATTTGCAACTTCGGGGCTTGATATGGTTGGACCCTTCAAGCGATCTAAGGAGAAAAATACCCACCTGTTAGTAGCAGTTGATAAATTCACCAAATGGGTGGAGGCAGAGCCAGTCAGCAAGTGTGATGCAGCCACGGCGGTTCAATTCATCAAGAAGGTGATATTCCGGTTTGGTTTTCCACACAACATTATAACAGATAATGGTACTAACTTGTCAAGGGGGGAGATGGAAGAATTTTGTCAACGTGAGCACATCCGGCTCGATCTAGTGTCGGTGGCTCACCCCCAATCTAATGGTCAAGCAGAGAGGGCAAATCAAGAAATTCTACGGGGTATCAAACCTAGGCTTATGGTTCCCTTAAAGAGGACACCGGGTTGTTGGGTTGAGGAGCTACCTTCTGTGTTATGGAGCATCAACACCACACCCAATAGGTCTACGGGTTACACACCTTTCTTCATGGTCTATGGAGTGGAGGTTGTTCTTCCTAGTGACATCCGTCACAACTCGCCCCGTGTGACAGCTTATGTTGAAGCTGATAATGAGAAGGCACGTCAGGATTCTATGGACCTGTTGGATGAAGAGCGTGATCTTGCAGCAGCACGATTGGCGATTTATCAACAAGATCTCCGACGTTATCACAGCCGCGGGGTTAAAACCAGAACCTTTCAAGAAGGCGATTTGGTGCTCCGGCTCATCCGGGATCAGACTGATATGCACAAGTTATCCCCACCTTGGGAAGGACCCTTTGTGGTCAACAAAAATCTGCACAACGGATCTTACTACCTCATTGATGTTCGAGAGCATAAAGACTCACGTCAATCGGAGGAGGAGACCAAGCGGCCATGGAACATAGCTCTCCTTCGGCCTTACTATACTTGAAGCCATAGGCTCTTCATCTGTACATATTTATGACAGTGTATATATCATATAATAAATCAGAGCCTCCATTATAAGCGGGGTATCTGTTCTTTTTACATTTTGTGTGTGTTATACGAGTTAACTAACAAAGCGGAGTTTTTATTAATTCGGTCTTAGTAGTTGCACGGATATAAAGAAAATCACTAGGGGGCTTGGTCATATTTGAACTACAGCTACACCTCTTGATCGGTTTTGAAACCATGAAGGGATATCCCTAGGGGGCTTGGTTGTTATCACACCATACCTACACCTCTTGATAGGCATTTAGGCCACAAAAGAAAAATATGTGGAGCCAAAGAGAGTGTTGCACAAAGCACAGACTCAAACATGGGCACACACTGAGCACAGCTCACAAAGTTACTTGGGGGCTCTTTTTGCAAAGCAACAAAGAGTTTGAAAGGACCCTTGTAATTGGCAATCAAGCCACGGCTTGGAAGCCTGGTGTATTCACCTAAAAACCCGGGTTAACCTGCCTTCATCAAGTAAGCCACTCCTGTCCAGGTAATCCTGGTATGACCCATCGAACATTTGACATGTCAATCTTTTATAGACCCTGAACTTGTCAAAGTTAAAACGATGATTGGTTCATTGGAGGCCCATCTTAAAAGGCTTTGTTAAATGGTTTAACTCAGAGGCCTGGCAGCCCATGAAAAGCCTCGATTTGGAGCCTGGCAGCTCGTAAAAAGCCTTGCATATTTTCCTTTTTGAGTTTTATTTGTTGAAGTTCATAAGTATTTTTTGATAAATTGTCGTCCTTGACCCGGCTTGCTTTTAATTACAAGTTGTCGGCACATCATCAATTATAAGCCGGTGTTTGTTGACCTAGTCTGGTTTGACTAAATCACCAGTGTTATAAAGAAAACCCGGTAGTTATTCCGGTCCGGTTTAATATATAGACCGGCATTACAAAGATGGGGTTATCAATGTTCCGGACTGGTATTAACACCTTTGTCGTATACACCGTTGGTCAGCCAATGAGGTATGTTATGTATATTGCTTTTTGTATAAACACTTCGATTATCTCATCTATGTCTTATACACTTCCTAGACATTATGACCCGTCTAGCGGTAAACCGCTAGCTACTTTTGAGTTGTTGTACCCAGGAACACAATTCATCATGGGTTGTTTATAAATATATCTCAAAAGGTGGCAACAGTCGTCATGAGGCATTACAAAACATGCTCGATGGCATGGCAAATAACGGAGTTTTGGCTATCTTATTACAAGAAGATTTCAAAGCGGCTCC
Organism: Triticum monococcum; assembly: GCA_034509565.1. Taxonomy (NCBI): domain Eukaryota; kingdom Viridiplantae; phylum Streptophyta; class Magnoliopsida; order Poales; family Poaceae; genus Triticum; species Triticum monococcum. The sequence continues at coordinate 393,857,223 of CM067845.1, read as the reverse complement.
AATGGCATAATTGTCTTTCACATGGTCGGCACACAGTAGCCAGTAAACCGGCAACCGGTTTAGGATGCTTCGTCTGGACGGTTTGATGGTTGAGGGTCAGTTGGTGTGGGCACTTCTCCATCCCTTCCCAGATGCTGGAAATCAATCGTCGACCAATCGATTCCAGTTAAAGCTTGAAATACTGCTTCCTCGTGGATAAGATTGGAGGGGTTGATATCAGGAGCATAAGTGTGCTTACGAATCGGAGGCACAAGTTCTTCAACTTCATGGATGTCGGCCGGTTGTCTTTTCCCTTTAGCGTCATAAACCGGTTGAAAATGGGACAAGTCTGTATCATCGGCCAGTTTGCTGGCTACTAGCTGCATCTGTTTGGTCAGCCGTCAGAGGTCATCGTTATCAAAGTTTGAACCATCTTCCTTCACACCTGGATATCCTTTAATGATATCATCCGCTTCAAGGTCTGGAATCCAGGCTTTGCTCGAATAAGTGCGGTTAAAGCTCTGGACCTGGCAGCTACCCTCTTCAATTCGGCAATATGGGCTGGTAGCATGGCCAACTTCTCAAGTGTTTCTTTAATCAAAGTTGGGGACGGTTTGTTGTAAGCTATCGTGCAAATAGCCCGCTGAGACCTAGAGTACAGTTGTTCAAACAATGTATATGCCGCTTTGAGCTTCATGCGCATATCTGTACCAAGATGAGCAATCCGGGTGCCTGTCACGGTTTAACATCAGCATTTTGGTCAAAGATAAGGTTCCACAAGTTATACCAAATACATAAAGGGCACATTTACCAAAGATTGCAGAAGTCATGGCGTTAATTTGCCGTTTCAAACCAGCCAGTTCCTCCACAACCGGTTTCAAGGCAGCCTTGGCGTCTTCGGCACTCTTTATTAAACCGGATTTCTCGATCTCCCATTCAGCATGGTCTTTGTTGAAAGATTCTTTGAGTTTTTCCATGTTGGATAGGGCTTTCGTCAGCTCCTCTTTGGTTTTGGTGGCTTCTTCTTGTTGGGACTTCACATTGTTTTGCAAATCAATGTTTCGGGTCTCTTTATTCCTCAGATCAGACTGCAAACATTGAAGATATATCAAATGATAGGATACGTACATATTCTAAGTACAAACCGCATAATAGGTTATGCACTTCGTACTTGGGGGCTAATGCTTGTTTGCTCTAAATTGCTACAGTTTATACAAGTCTCCAGAACAATGTAAACATTATCCTTGACACTTGGGGGCTAATGTATGTTGATTCAAAAACAGATGCATGGATTAAAACCCGGACTATGAATCAAGATACAAAGGAGGAAGAAGATACCTCATATCGCTCCTTCATCAAATTTACCAAACCGGCTTCATAATCCCGGTTTGCGTGCAAGCGATTCAAGAAGCCAGAGTGAAGCTCCTCTGCATTGAGATGAGCATTACTTGCCAAATCACTACTCCATTTGCCTTTTTCTTTAGCAGCCTGCTCTTCTTTGGCACTATGTTGAGCCAAAACTACAGGATGGCCAGGAGAGCTATGGCCTATTCCAGTAATAATAACGTCATCACCTTGGCCTGCAGGGTTTTTGGTTGGTGATATTGGAATTTCAGCATCTTTCACCGGACTAGCCCAGTTTGGTTCTGCCGGTTCAGCATCGTGCGTGGTAGGCTCAGCGTCTATTGGCTCATCGGTATTTTGTCCTTCAAGGGGCGGGTCATCATAAGTAGCTTCAGGATGAGGTTCTTCCGGTTCACAAGTTTGTTCCAGTTCACCTCTTGATTCTTCTTCTTCGGTGATCGGGTCTTCGGGCGGATTGGTGACTCGAGCTTTCTTGCTGGTCTGGCTTTGGCCCTGCAAACAGAATAAAAGAGGATTAACATCCTATTCAAAGGATTTATGACGCATTGAAAGGAAAGGTTTTTACAACTTACCCAACCACAGTTTTCAAAGGGGGAGTTGAGTTGCTGTCGATTCACCAGAAGATGAAGGAGGTGTCACCTGATAATTTGAATCGGACGGATTAAGAGGCTGTCTGAAATAACCTGCCTTGGGGTAAGAATGGTCAGAAGTAGGAGAGACCTCAGACCGGTGCTTCCGAACTGGGGTATCAGGTAAACCGGCTGAAGTGACCTGCTGGCCACTGTGCCGGGTTGTCCGGCGAGCTTCATGCTGCTGAGTCTTCAAAATAAATGTTGGATCCAAGTGAGCAAGAGGATGAGAAAAGCTTGCTTTCCGGACTGCTTGGCGAGTTTTTGTGTTGGCATAGAGTCTGAACCGGAGGAAAGGGTAATTACCTCTACATCATCAGCTTGACTAGCTTCTGCATCCTCCTGAGGAAGATCATTGTTAATGAGATGCATGAAAAGAGAGCTAAGTGAGTCAAGTTCTACCTCAACTTCTGGATCATCAGTATCATCATCAAGCTCCATGTTGATAAGGTCAGTCGTTTTCCATTTTGACGTCCGTTTTACAGATTTGGTTTTGGGGCGGGATGGCTTGACCACTTTATCCCCAGTCGGCTTTGCCGCTTTCTCTACGGTTTTCCATTTCCAGAAGGGGTCATCACCCTACATACATAGAAGAAGGATTACAGGTTGCATAAGCTAAAAATAATAGAGATGAAAAGGAAGTATAATGCTTACAGCAGGAGTTTGTTCTTGGCATAGAAGGGACTCAGACCGATTTGACTGCAGGCCAGTTCCGATTGATTCAGAATCTTCTTTACACCTTCAGTGACTTCTTCCTCAGATAATTGAAGGTGTCAATGGCGTTGAGGGTCGTCAACCTCACCGGTATACTCACACATTAAACCGGAACGCCGGCTTAGTGGCAAGATACTCCAGGATATCCAACAGCGCACAAAGTCCACGCCTGTTAAACTGTTCGCCATAAAGGCCCAGAGTTTGGCGAGTTGAGGGGCATATTTCGCCCTTTCTAAAGAGCCCAGGCGTTGTGGCATTGGATGGGTGTTGGATAGTCTATGATCACGAAAGCCGGGGAGGGGATTTTCATCTTCAGGGGATGTATCTCTGTAATAAAACCAAGTTTGGTTCCATTCCTTTGGATGGTCATGCAATTTGGCATGAGGAAATTCAACCTCTTTCCGCTTTTGAATTGAGATACCCCAAGTTCAGTGTTAGGGCCATTTACAAATTCAGTGCGCCGGTTTAAATAAAAGAAGTCCCGGAACAGCTCGGCGGTTGGTTCTTCTTGTAAATATACTTCACAGAAGACCTGGAAGTTGCATAAATTGGAGACCGAGTTGGGACCCATATCTTGAGGATGAAGTTGGAAGCTGGCAAGCACATCTCGGTAAAACTTTGACCCTGGCGGTTTGAAGCCACGGCCTATGTGGTCAACAAATACAACCACCTCACCCTGCCTTGGGGTTGGAGGATTTTCTATTCCTGGAACTCGCCATTTGATTTCAGTTTTCTTAGCCAGAGTGCCAATGCTGACCATATCATTCAATTGTTCCTCTATGACCCGGGAATGAGCCCAGTTGCAAGCGGTGAATTGCTTGGCCATCGTGGAACAAACGAGCTGGAAACAAAAGGCCGGTTTATAAATCACACAGGATAACATACGAGATGCAAGGGAGTAAAAATTCCATGATAGGGGACATGGCATAAACCGAAGATCAATGCAATAATGCATAAAAGGTAGTACCATGATAGGGGTACTTAGACACTGTTAAACCGGAATATAATTATGGAGGTAAAAGGGTCTTCCGGTTTATCAGAGGGCTAATGGTATAGATTGCTTATACAAAATTAAATCGCCTATGATGGTGTGAGGAGAAACAAATTTCATAGAGGTATGTGAAATTTTTGGATCTAAGATAAGATAGAAAAGTAAAAATAATTGGATCTAGAAAGGGTGAAGAACCGAAGAAACTTATGAAGGACTAGATCAGTTCTTTGTGCATAAGGGTTTGTGGTGATAGTAAAAGATTAGCTACGGCAAGGAGTACGTCAGGTACGAAGTGTTCACCTAAAGGCCAAGGAAGAACAGCACTAAAAGCTCTGATGAACCTCAAGAGCAGCGAAGAGCAAGGAAACCCTAATGGATCTAGGAAATAAGGGGGAAAGGACTTACTGCGACCGCGGAAGCAGTGGAAGGGTGATGTGGAACTCTGGTGCAAACAGGTTGATGCAGCGGCCGACGGCGAAGCAGAGGCGAGGTTCAAAGATGACGGCGGCGCTCGAGTGCGGGGTCGTCGAGAGGAAGAAGAAGAGATGAATGCGTAGCGGAAAGAAAAGAAAGGGGTCCTCTGCCCCTATTTATAAGGCAAAGTGATAAAACGGCAAGTGCGAGAATCGAGGAGCCCAAAATGGATAAATTGATAAAAGTGTCGCCTCGGTGACTGAATACACATTAAATGAAGGTAATCGTCGACATCAACGGATAGATGACATCAGGGCGGTTTATCATAATCTGGGAGTATGACGTCACGGCGGTTTACAAGATCAAGGTGAAGATATGAGGGAAGAATTTTTCTAAGTGTAGAAGATTGACATGAACAAGTTCAAACCAATCTGGGGCCTAATGTTGGGGATATTACTACTGGAGGTAAACCGGCCTTATGTAGCCGGGTTAACTCCTTGAAGATTAGAAGCCTATGAAGATGCAAGGACGATGGTGCTTCACGAATGCCCAAGGCCCAAAGGCGGGTTAAAGCCTGTAAATGTAAACCGACCTAGTCATGTAACTTGTATTATAAGATAGGAAGGATAGAGACCGAACCGGATATGTTTATGATCCGGCTTCGGGACTCTGTAGCCCGGCGGGCGTTAACCTATGTATATAAAGGGACGACCCGGCCGCGGTTTAGGGACAGACAACAACTCGAGAGCCAGACAAAGCGGACTCGCTCCCTAGCCTTCGAAACCCTAGCAATACCAATCACAACTAGACGTAGGCTTTTACCTTCCTTGAAGGGGTCGAACTAGTATAAAATCCCCATGTCCCCTTGTCCGGTTTAACCCCTTTGAGCTAACCCGTAGCGATGGCTCCACGACTAAGTCCTTTCACAAGGACATCTGCCGTGACAAACCCACGACAGAGGGGATAGAGGCACGAGGACATTTTTTTGTGTGGTATTTGTGTTGGTATGTGTGGGTGTGAGAAGATAACGAGACCTGGGGGCAGAGATGAGGCCCTTGGTTCGGTTCCATCCTGCGCCACATTGGTCGGGCCATGACGCATTTAGGGAGCCCCATGGATGACTTATTGTACAAGACAACGATAGCAGAATTGTGAAGGACTCTATGTCCATTGACAAAGCCGGCTAGGATTTGTAACCCTGGGTTATCGGACTAAGGTAACCCCTTATCTCTGATATTACTATTCATGCAACCTAACTTTAAGGGGCATCCTACAGAATGCTCTGCTAGAATCATACTCGTCGATTAGGAAGAGTGGTGCGAGAGAATGCGTGAGAGACAGGCCTAAACATAATGTGCATACAGGAGACATGTAGGCAGGTCTATGTATATAGAAAGGGTCGATGGGGATTGTGCGTGTGTATGCTTGTGAGAGGAAGAGTGCTTGTGATAAAGGTTAGTGAAAACAGTCGTAAATGGTTACGAGAGGGAGGGAGGGTTATATCAAGAGCATGTCTGTGAGAAAAACACCTCGGGAGAGAGAGTGTGAGCATGTGTGAAAGACCACTGATGGAGAGTGAAACTACACGTAAAAGACTGATGTACACATTGATTAAAGATATAAATTGTATCCAAATATTAGGATGGGATCATGATATTTGCAATTCGCGTAAGGAACGGTCATTGATCCATCAGACATCTAGATTCTATCGAATTCGAGCATGTCTATGTTATTGTTCGACATAATTGATCCACATAGCTAGTATTTTGAACTCCAGACAGTGCATCGCTTTAGCAATCGAATATAAACATGAGTATAGTTCATGTTGTGTGTGTAAAGCACATTATACATATGAAAGTTACACAATGAATATTATAAATAGCTAGCTATGAACTAGCATACATTTGAATTCAACTTAAGGTGGTTTAAAAGAATCGAATTCAACATGAAGTCCATTGAATTATTTGAATTCGATATCATGGCATTTGTAAATCATACCTAAGTTATGGGGGCACTAATCTTTGCTCTGATTTTGTACATAATAGCATATATAGTCGTGTACAAAATAGATTCAAATTTAGCTCCTCCATTCCAAAATACTCGTAGTTATAGGATTTTCAAGTGTCAAAATTTCAAAAAGAAGTGGATAATTTAATGAGGTTTTCAAACATACAAGGTCAAATTTAACGTTGTCTATTTAGGACAATCCTCAAAGTTCAAGAGTACTCTAAACGTGAATGCTTCTGTTTCAAAATTTTGAACGAAGCGCCAAAAGAGCCTCTACTCGCCCGAAACCGCGTGAGACCAATGTTTGGTAGTAGAAGGAAATTACTTTTCTAACTCCGACCTGCGAAACCTACCGGCCCGACGTCCAAAGGTCTAAACCGGGGTAGGTTTGTAGCTTCATCTAGACGCCACGCAACCGCCTCCGAAAAACATTCATACACAATGGCCGCCTAAGCGCACATGCGCGCGGCCGAAATCGCTCCCGCCCAGTATTTGGGACACCTGGGATTACCAACCTACCCCGACCCGCAGTAGGTCCAAAATTTAAGAGGGGGTAAAGTTTGTACTTTCCCCAAATTTCAAACAAGTGTGTCCCATCTGTTCAAAAAAGCCAAAAACAAGCGCGGCCCAGACCGAAACATGATTCTTTCTTAGCTCCCCCCACCCCACCCCACCCCCCCCCCCCCCGTCTGATTCCCCATTCGTACTTCGTGGGCGCCAAAACTACCTCTCCACCAGCCTCGAAACCCCGGCGTACCCCGTCCGCCACCCCATCCCACCCATCAACCACCGCCCTCCTCCATCACGCCAAAGCCAATACCCCGACATCGTCATCCACTGCACCCTCAACTTCAACGCCCTCCACAGCTAGTAGTTGAAGCCGAGGCCGAGCCATCCGTACCCGAGCCAGTTCAACCACGCCAAACTGTGCCTCACGGCTACCGCTCCAACTTCGCCACTGTCCACCGCACCGGAGCTATTCCTGCTATGCCATCCTTAGCCGCCTCGGATATGCTTCCCCTCCGCCGACATACGGCCATGGCAACATAGTCAACCATTTGGCCATGGGTTCGTCCAAGCCTGCACCCTCCCTCGAAACATTGGTTCCCTGGCAAAAAGAAGAAGATCGCCGTGACATATGGAGGAGACCACACCGGCAACCGAAAATGGTACTCCTCTTCCCTTATTTGTGCAAATCTTACGTGTCTGCTTGCACGGTATTCATCCCACAGAAGACACTAGTTGAACGCTTCTTCTTGATACTAGATGTCCCTAGTAACTCGCGATGCCCAAGGTTTCTCCTCATATACTATTTCACCTTAGCTAGAAGTCCGTCGCCCCCTGGATTTCAATTCCTGGTCAGTTGATTCCCAATTAATGGAAGCATTCCCCGGCGTAATAGGTGCTAGTCCGCCTATTACGCCAGGGAAGAAGCGCCTCGGTGTTTATCTTAGGGGCGTGTGGGGCCTAGAGCTGCTGGCGCCCGATCTGGAGGTCAGCCGAGATTAAAGGGATGGCCTGGGGGCGCTGCCAAGCACGGAGGTGGTGTGAGGTCGAGGGGAGGCGGGGCGGCGGAGACAGGGGTCTGGGCCGGGGGTTGCTGGCGGTTCGAGAAAGATCGTCAACAGTGACTGGCGGGGGGGTAGAAGAAGGTCATCTTCCCGTTCCTTATAGATCGGACGGTTCATAAAAAAATTGGCTGGCCTATTTATTTTTAGTCGACTGTTATCTTGATAGTACCACATGTGGTGGTGTGCTGGAGGAGTACCTGCATTTACTGTGCTCATATATTACAAAATCATACGGAGTAGAATCTAGTTTTGTTTGCCATGCAATGTTGTAGAGCTATCATATGTCTCCTGTCATTTATTTTTCAGCCACCTGCTATCTGCTACTTTTATAGTGCACTAGTTCTGCACACACTTCACCCATACTCTCACTATTGTGTTTTTATGCAAGGGTATTTCAGACCCTCCCTTGAAAGAAGCAGAAAAGAGAAGAGAGAAGTCGCTCCAGCATGGTACGCGGCTAGGCCAGACACATTTCAAGACTTTAAAGGGTATAGTGTTAGCAGATGGAGACAGGGAACGTAGCTCTGGAGTTGATGATCTCGCTCGTCGTGTACCACCATCCCAGGTGCTTGCTTTAACTTCACGGTGTCATATGTGGTTGCATGTTTCATATGGTGTCTAGCTTGTATTCGAAAGGCCGAAGTTGATCTTTATCAAGATAAGGAAAGATATTTTTTACATGAACCACCATCCCAGGAGCACGAGAAGAAAAATAGCTAGTCAGGGCACTGGCCGAGCTAGTGACAAGCCCAGCACAGACATGCATCACCTGGAAGCCAACTAAAAATCCACGATGGTGGTGAAGCAGCCCGCCTCCCACCAGGCTCTTAGGTCCTAGATGATCATGCTCACCACTCCAGCCGGATGTCTAGCTTGTATTGCTTCCAATTTGGTTAAATTGCATCTGCTTAGCTTACACACTATACCTTTGAATATGACATGCCTTCCTGTTTTTGGTACATACTAGTACGTCTGACTATTAACCATGTTCTTACATCAAACTAATGTTCTTGTGTATCCCTCATCAATCACTTATGATGACGCACACATGCCAGTGGACTACTGTGATAAAAGATCCTCATTTAAAGAATGCAGCGTCAGCCTCCCACATGATTCTCAAGAAACAGCAAGGCTAGATGAAGATAGTGAACGTTGCTCTATAGTTGATTACCGCATTTCCCCTACACTAGCATCGCAGGTGCTTGCTCTAACTTGGCAGCGTGATATGTGGTTGGATGTTGCATATGGTGTCTAGATTGTAATTCTTCTAATCCGGTTAAATTGCATGTGCTATTCTGCTTAGTTTATACATTATACTTGTTAATGTGACATGCCTTCCTGTTTTTAGTACATAGTACATCTGTCTATTAAGCATGTCCTTACATAAAACTATTGTTTTTTTGTATCCTGCATAAATCAATATGACGAGACACCTTCAGTATATGCAGTGTGATATTAGTTGCATCTTTCATATGATTTATAGCATGCGCTGCTTCTAATTTGTTGAAATGCCATTTATGATGGGACGCTTTTAACTTGCCAGAGTCATATTGGTTGCATCTTTCATGTGGTGTCTAGCTTGCATTGCTTCTTATTTGTTGAAATGGTTTCTGCTTAGTTTACACAAACAGTTGTGAATATGCCATGTCGTCCTGTTTTTCGTATTATTCCATCCTGGAATCATGTGTTTGCCTTACATCAAAGTAGTGATTGTCAGTATCATGCACGAATGAGTTCTGAAGAGTGAATTTTATTGCTTTTTCTTATCGGTTTTACTTGACAATTCAAAATCAATAAAGCGGAAGGAAGTTAGCAAGGCAGTAGATGAAGGTGCTCCTTCCAAACGGAAGGCCTCTATAGATTCTACTCCTCCATCCCCCCAAGATGATTTCCAAGACAACACATGCATAGACACTCAATGTAGTTGTGTTGGTGATGAGCACGTCTCCCTAGTGCACCATCACAGGTGCTCCCTCTAACTTGGCACTGTTATATGTGGTTGCATGTTATGTATGATGTCTAGCTTGTATTGCTTCTAATTTTGTTGAATTTCATCTGCTTACTTTACACATTATACTTGTGACTAAGACACGTGTTCGTGTTTCTCGAACATACAATATCTGTCTATCACACCATGTTCTTACATCAAAGTACTATTATTGTGTAACCTGCAACAATCACTTATCATAAGACACGTTTGACATGGGAGTGTGATATAGGTTACACTCGCATTCTTTGCTAGCTTGTACTACTTCTAATTTGTTGAAATGGCACTTATGATGAGATAGTTTTAACTTCGTAGAGTGATATTCGTTGCATCTTACATATGGTTTCTAGATTTCATTGCTTCTAATTTCTTGAAATGCCTTCTGCTTAGTTTACACATCATAGCTATGAATATGCAATGTTGTCATTTTTCCTTAAACATTCAATCGTCCTATTGTGCAGTCGCCTTACATTAAAGTAGTGCTCATCAGCATCCTGCATCAATGAGTTCTAAAAAAGAATTTTTATTCATTTTTCTTGTGGGTTTGACTTGACAAGGCATTACAATTAAGAAATATGAAGGGAAAAAATAAGGCAGGGACTAATGATAGTCTTCCGGAGAAACCGGCATCCGAGGTGCTTTCTCTAGATTGGCAGTGTGATATTGTTAACTTGGCAGAGCCATATTTGTAGCATCTTTCATATGGTGTATACCTTCCATTGCATTGCTTCTAATTTAGTGAAATGTCTTCTGCTTAGTTCACACATCATAGTTCTGGTTATCTCATGATGTCCTGTTTTCCATACATATTACGTCCTCCTATCATGTGGTTGTCTAACATCAAAGTTCAGTTCGTCTGTATCACGCATCAATTTGTTCTGAATAACTAAATTGTGATTCATTTTTCTTGTCAGCTTGACTTAACATGGCATAGAGAAAGAGGAAGCAACACAGAACAATAGGGAAAGGGAAGCGGAGGAATCATGCAGATTTTGCTGGTACTGATGGTGCAATAGAAGGTCAAAGCCCAGTAGAAAGTTGTACCGACAGGGTATCCCGTGCTACACGAGCTGCAGAACAAGCCAAACAAAAACAAATAGTTGCCACCAAACAAGCAAAGACAGCCCTAGTTGTTGCAACACCTTCCACATTACCACCAGCTACACGATTTACTCGTTGGTCAACTCAGCTAGCAACACGTTCCCAAGCTCCCTTGCCACCTGACACTACTTCTGAAGCACTCTTGACACAAGATGAGTTGGCAAGATCAGATGAACTTTGTGAGCTTCAACAGCAAGAAGGTAGTCGCTGGAGTCAAGTTACAGTTGCATGCTTCTTTATATGTAGTCTCACAGTTTGATGTACACTGACACTTCCTATGTACGTTGTTGGACTAGCACCTAGGCGCAAGAGGAAACAAACATCGGGGATAATGCTCGATAGGTTAACTAAATCTAGAGGAGGAAGAATGGAGATCCATTTTGAGGTAGGTTTAAAAAGGCCACGTGATGCTACAGAGTCAGCCAAGTTAGTATCAGAGGCAGCGGTTGCCGTTAGGTGTCATGTACGTATCCTCCCAACATGGATTCAGTACAGGAATGACAAAGACGAAACCCAGTTCAACACCTTCCTCGACCATTTATCTGTAAGTATGGTTATGTATGGAAACTAGTAATATCGTCTTGCTCTGTCCAATACTTTCTAGTTTGCTGATAATGAGACTCCCATAATTTTCAACAGATGAGGTTCAAGTTGGATAGCCAAGATGATGCAACCAGACAAGCTTGCACCCATGTTTTCAAGTCTGCTCTGCGACAGTATCGGTATTACTTGAGGAAAACTCACTTTGAAGGCAAGGCTAACAGTGAACTTGCCCAAACATCTCTACTGGAAAATATATCGGATGAAGACTGGAGAGGCCTCGTTAAACACTGGTCTGATCTGAAGTATCGGGTACATTAATATATATATGTGTGATCAGATCACATGTTGAAGTCCTATTTACGCATGTGCCACACAAATCTATCTTCTTGTAGGTGAACTATTCAAAGAACAAGGCCAACCGTACGAAAGTGAAATTCCAACAGACGACGGGATCTCGTAGCTATATTGCACACTACGAGGCTCTTGTAATTAGCTGTTGTTTCACTCTTTTGTTGTACCATATTATCGGATCTATATTGACTTGTTACAAATGCAGAGGAAAGCCCGCAAGGACCAAAAAGTACCTGAACGAAATGTTGTGGAAATCTTCAAGGACTGTCACACCAGCAAGACGAAGTGCATGACTACACCAGTCAAAGCCGTTGTTGTAAGTCCTTAATCCTCATGCCTTTTAACTACTACTTACTCTGACTTGTGCCTTGAACTGCATGGTTTGCAGCCAATGTCTATTACTCTTTTCAATTTTATACACAATTGTCTTAGCGTATCATTGCACCTTACCAGGTTTAAAAGAGAGGAGTGATGTTCCTTTGATCTTGACATGTAATCTACTTCCGTGCTGGACTTGCCCACACAACATTACAATTGCCTGTTTGTCTGTTCTCAGTTGTTTTGTGATATGAATGATGTCATACTATGCTTACCATATTATAAAATTTGTCTCTTTATCCTTAGCTGTCAATACAATGTGAAGAAATGGACAATACATTAGCCATGGTACATGGTCATATGTTTGGAACCTGGTTTTATTATGTACTTTGCAGTAAAATACAACTAATATTTTACATGGGTTCACCAGGATAAGTTCTGTATATGGACCAAAGCTATTTTGTTTGGTTTTGTTGCCTCCTTAATATCTTCTATTCTGGTACTACTAATGTAAAAACTCAACTTTTCAGCAGGCTATGGAAAAAAATGGTGGAACAACCACCTTCTGAAGGTGGCGGGGCAACTATAATCGCAATGTCAGCTCTTGCTGCAGTGGGTCAGTACCTGTCCACTAACAGTGCGAAAAGCACATTCCTTCGTAATATTGGGTTGGTTGTTAAGGCAATCTTGTCCAAACTGCCTCATGATCAAGATATATATGCAAGATCAAAACAATGTTATATCTACGCTCGACACACAAGTCTGTTCCCTAACAGAGACCCTTTGTGAAACAAGGACAGACATTGTTCGATGTCGTCAAGATATGCATGGTTTTGAAACCAGACTATCAGACATTTGCTATGTTGTTTAGGATCCTAGGAGAAATGAAGTCGAAGGTTCTGGTGCTCCATCGGACAATACAACATGAAAACATAACAGTCGGGTCAAATGAACTGAGCTTCTGAACTTCTGGTGGTGCATTTATCTGTGAGACTGTTAACTTTTATGCCAACCTTCCTTTTGTTTTATAGTTGTAATTTGTTTTGTTGCGATATAAAATTTGTTCTTAACGTCCAGCCACCGGCTGAAGAAAACCGCAAGCCATTTTTGTATAGTGTAGGGTGTTCCCTATATTTGCATTGGTGGCGATCTTTGACGCCTTAATAGCCTAGCGTTAGTTTCAGGCTTATTTATTTCCTAGTCTTCTTTTTCTCTGGTTTGCTAGTGGCCGCAACAACCATGGGCCATATACAGACCATGGTAACCTTGACCCTGCTACGGGCCGTAGGATCCATGGGCCTCCTATGGGCCATCTTTAAATGGGCCTCCAACACGGCCGTAGAATCAGTGGGCCTCGGGCCATCGGATAAATGGGTCTACATGGGCCGTAAATGGGTGTAATTGGTATTGGCCCAGTACGGTAACGGGCCGTTAACAAGCCAGAGGACAGCAAAGGCTTAATTCTGTCATGGGCATAATGGGTCGTTAATGGGCCAGAATATAGGATGGGCTAGAAACGGCGCAACGGGTTAACAGGCCAGAAACGGGCCGACTCTTGCCATGGGCCGAATTTGGCACATTAGGGGAACATGCCAGTAACGGGCTGGAAGTAATCGAGGACCGAAAAGGAGCCCAAGAACATATGGGCCGTCAGTAGGCCGAAAGCTAACACGGGCTGGAAACGGCTCATGTGAATCATGGGCCGTTAATGGGTACAAAGAAATTTACTATTCATTATGGGCTAGAGTCACCGTGGGCCTCTAAAGGGACTAAAGATACGAAGGCCTGATATGGGCTGAAAGACGTCGTGGGCCATACATGGGTCGAAAGTGAAATGGGCTGGTGTTATATTCGATGGCCCACATGACGTTGTTGGGCCGATTTCGTGTAGGCCCTGACGGGCCATGAGTTACCGGGCCATAAAATGGGCTATTTGCAAAGAGACCGTTAACAGGCTTTTCATGGGCCAGCCCGCTATCTTTTGACCAAGTCAAACGGGCCGGCCTTTGTAAGCTAAATGGGCTAGTGGTGGGCCGTCGCACGTGCCGGCATATCATAAGCACCTATCTGACCCACTGACAAGCTGACATGTGTTTCCTCCGGCCAATCAGAATTTTACACGTGGAAATTTCCCATTGGTCCGGACTGTTAATGGGTTACCGGATCCAAAACCAGACTCGATAGCTTAACGGCGTCCCATTACGGTGGATGCCATGGGTCGGTCACCCTTGACGAAAGCACTTCTGTGATGCGCGATTTATCATCATGGAAGTGGACACTTCCATGATGATAATTTTGGTAATGTCATGGAACACTTCTACGACAGCACAGGTATGACTATCTTGATTCTGTCATAAAATCATCATGGATGTACATGCATGACAGAAAACGTGATCTACTGTGACAAACACGTATCATCACAGAAGTGTATTTTTTTGTAGTTCTTGCAATCCCACCCTTGACCGCCTCATGATTAAGGACTGGCACGGCGTCCGTCCCTGCAGCATCGCTAAACCCAAGAGGTTGAGCTCTGGCTCGCGGGACAGCTCCTGTATACGTCCAAATGGACTTCATCACTGGCCTTCCCTAGTCTCAGAATGGTAATGATGCTATCTTTGTCGTCATCAACCAATTATTGAAAGTTGCTCACTTTCTGCCAGTCAAGGAGAAAATCACTGCTAGTCAATTAGCAAACTTATATATCTCCAGAATAGTGTCACTCCACGGCATTCCGAAGGAGGTCAGTTCAGACCGCGACAGTATATTCACTTCGAAGTTCTGGGATAGTTTCCAAGAGGCAATGGGAATTCATATAACCTGGATCACCGCTTATCACCCCCAATCCCAAGGCCAAGTTGAGCGAGTCAACCAAATTCTTGAATACATGCTTCGAGCTTGTGTAATATCTTTCGGCAAGAAATGGGAAGAATCTCTCACTTATGTGGAGTTCTCTTATAACAACAACTATCAAGTCAGCTCGAAGATGGCACCCTTCGAAGTACTATATGGACGTAAGTGCCAAACCCCTATGAACTGGTCAGAAACTAGGGAACGGACACTCATTAGTCCAGACATTATTCAACAAGCTAAAGAGCAGGTTCGCATTGTCTGGGATAATCTCAAGGCGGCCCAGTCCCGCCAGAAGAGCAATTATGGTCGTAAACACTGGGGTTCAACTTATCAACCTGGTGAACAAGCTTATCTGCGTATCACTCCTTTGAGAGGCACCCATCGGTTCGGAGTCAAGGGCAAGCTAGCTCCGCACTACATTGGTCCCTTCCGCATCCACGCTACATTGGTGGCTTACCAGCTGGAGTTGCCACCTCAGTTCTCTCATGTCCATGATGTCTTCCATGTGTCGCAACTTCGTCGTTGCTTCAAGGATCTGGACGTGAAGTGGATCCGGAATTGATTGAAGTTCAAGATGGTCTCACATACAAGGAGCATCCAACCAACATTCTTGAAGAAGCTGAATGTCGAACCCGCCAGAAGGTTACCAAGTTCCTCAAGGTGCAATGGTCGTCAAGGTGCAATGGTCAAATTATACTAAAGATGAAGCCACTTGGGAACGCGATGATAACCTCCGTGTTGAATACCCCGATCCTTTCCCTTCTACCTCTTAATTCTTAGGACGAGAATTTCTTGTAACACCCCTGTGTAATGATGCTACAGTAATCCCTGAGATCAAGCTAATCATTTTGCTAAAATAGTGCTTAGTCACTTTGATCAATGTCTATTTCAAATTCCAGTCAAATTCAAATTCAAATTCTAAGTGAAATTCAAAAATGTTGCAAACATGAAAACTAATATGTTCATCATGTGCCAAATAATCCTTTGTCAATATTGGTGGTGAGCCAACATTTTTGTAAAGTGTTTAAGTGTCCTAAACTATTTAAAATAGTGGCTAAAGCAATTAAATTAAATGCTTTTAAGTTAAAAAATGCTAAACTATTTTATTTAGATGTTAAACTTAATATGGCAGTAGCCTATTTTATACTAATATTTTTGGTGTAAGTTTTATAATTTATAAAACTATTTTGCTTTTGGTTTGAAAATGAAACAGAAAAGCTTTAAAAAAGGAAGAGTAGAGGAGAGAGAGAAAGCCCCCTGGGCCTCGGCCGTCCCAGCAAGCCGGCCCACCTTCCCCGCTGGGTTGCCCCTTCCCCCTCCATGTTCCTCCGACCATGCCCACGGTCGCCACTGAGTCACCTCGTCGGCGTCGACAGCAGGGGATAAGACCCCCGACACCTCGGTCCTCTCCCCTGCGCCACACTCACTCCCCCGCTCTCCTCTGTCGGCCCACTCCCCTCTAGGCTCTCCCTAGATCACCTTCTCCTCCTCGCCAAGCGCCATCATGGCCTAGCCGCCGAGCTGACCACGGCCACCCTGTGCCACGTTGTCATGCCCACGAGCTTCGCCCAGCACCGCTACGTCATCTGTGCCCTTGACTTCAAGCTCGGAGCCATCAGAGAGCCTGCCTCATCTTCCTCTTCTTGCTCGGCTCCAACACGCTCTACCGCCGATTCCGTCGCTGTCGACCCTCCCCCAAGCCCATTGCCTTCCACTACCGACCCGCAGTGAGCACCGCACTATTCCCCTCTCACTTCCCCATGTTGCCCTGCTTGTAGCCATGCTCGCCGCCATGGGCCGAGCTCAGCTCCAGCGTGCAGCTCGTTGTCGTCGCCACCGTCGTACTCATGGTCGTTCGAGCACGTCAGTGTGCTCGGGGAACCTCTATGGTGCGGCCTAAGCCCTCCATTTAGCCGCTAGGGCCGTGTGCCGTCATCCCCATAGCACACCCGAACGTCGCGGTCGCCTCCGCTCGCCACCGGCGATGCTTCGCTTGTCCCCGATGTCGGTCGTCATCACAATCGTGTGCGTGATGCTGGGCCGCACCCGTAGGTCCAAGCCGCAAGTCCGGAGGCCCCCTGTAGCACGGCTCTGGCAAACTCCGGCGAGGCACCGCCGTTGCTTTGGTCGCGGGAGTCACTCCATCACCGGCGTACGATGTGGCACCGTGTGGCCTCCTTTGTGGGGCTGATGTTTGGGATCGGTGGGTCCTGTTGACTGGTTTGACCCAATCAATTACTGACTGGGCACCCCTGTGCCACTGACGTGTGGGCCCCATCGCTTAATTAGTCAAATTAAAACAATTTCTAAATCTTTACCTAATAATAAAGCAAACTGGGTTTCTTTCGTCCGTCATGGCATTTTTCAGAAAAGTCCCCCTATTTTGGAGAATTCAACCCGCGGTCCTGTTTTAAGTTAAAACGAATCGTTATTTTTGTATTTTACACAAAAGTCCCTGCCTTTTCTTGAAATCAACCCGCCGTCCGGATTTAAGTCACACTCTAACCATTATTTTACATTTTTCAAAAAGGCCCTTGATGTTTTAGGTAATTCATCCGCGGATCATATTTAAGTCACACAAATGCTTTTTAAAATCATCCATATCTTTTAAACCGTAACTCCAATTTGAACATGTTATATATGAAATTTGATTAGAAAAATATGTAGAATATGAATATGAGATTATTTTTACCTGTTAAGTATTTTTAAATATTATTTTGGAATATATTTGAGTCAAACCAAATGATTTTCTAAATTATCTGTATCTTTTAAACCGTAACTTTGATTTTAACATATTATATATGAAATTTTATTAGAAAAATGTGTGGAATCCAAATATGATGTTAATTTTACCTGTTAAATATTTTTAAAATATTGTTATGGAAGCAAACTTATAGTTTATAGCGCAAGATTCGTTTTTTTCATACCGGTTGCGATCCGGATTGCAAATAAACACCCCACTATAACCATATACGGAAAAGAAAACTTCGATAACTACACATGCATACCTCTGAGAAATGTCGTAGGGGAAAATAACAAATTTCTCATCGTGAGACTGAGAGAAAGCGAGAGAGAGAGAGAGAGAGAGAGAGAGAGAGAGGGAGGGAGAGGGAGGAGAGAAAGGGAGAGAGAGGCGCCTTAGGATTAACCATATTCAACACACATTTTTGTTGTTTTGTGTGAACACCGAGGGCATCGCCGGCGAGGGTGAGAAGGAGGATAAGCGGCAACAACAATATGATGCCTCGCAAAAATAAAGGAGATGGACCTATTGTGGTCTTGAGTGATGGTTGTTGAGTTAAGTGCGTGTGTTATGTTTTCTCTCCCATTGCAACACACAGGCTCTTTTGCTAGTAAACTTAATTAGTTAACCTAATTATCCATTGACATGTGGGGCCCGGCTGCTAATTAACCTCATCTTTGTTTTAAATAAACCCTGTTAAGGCCTCTATCTATGACGAGTGGGACCCACTGGTCAGTCTGACCAGTCAGCGGGTCAGTTGACTGCTTACATCACCTTGACATCATGCTGTCGTAATATTCCATTTCTGGAAATTGTTGTTAATTTAAATAAATCCAGAAAGTGCTAGAAACTTGAAAATTCATAGAAAATAATCGGTAACTCCAATGAAAAAGTTTTATATATGAAAGTTGTTGTCGGAGTAATGGACCATGGGTAGCCTAACCCGAGTCCCTGAGCATTTCAAGACATTTGGGCCGGCTGCGCCCAACAAGCGTCAAGGATGAAGCGCCGCCTTCTGGCGGCCGGCTGGCTCAAAAGCGACCAGCTGCCAAAGGACGGCCAAAGTACTAGAAGGCGGCCCCAAGACGAGCCGCCTCCCAGCAGGCGGCCTCGAGAGAGGCCGGCTCCTGGCAGGCGGCCCACGACGCCCTCATAAAGAAGAAAAGACGAGATGAGGCTACAGCGTAGCCCATCACCCCCATGTCCAGGGCGGGGCGTGGCCATAGTGTCTCGTGCCAGCCGAGATCTCCGGATGGTGCAGCACTGTTGCCATCCCACCCTTGACGTTGCCACTGCCAGGTGAAACTCTGTTCCCAGGACGGCCTGTCGGTAGGGCCTGTAGGCGGCGGGCCCTACCAGGCAGCGAGAACCCAGAAAGCGGCGGCACCTGACCAGTCGGACCCGAGGGAGGCCGGCCTCCAGCATGCGGCCCACTTTTCCCTCGGAGTCCACCACCATCAACAAGAGGAGACATGGTGCGGCTATAATGATCTCCCACCAGACGGTGGGACTGTAGCCACCCTCCCCCCCCCCCTCGACCAAGCATGTGTCATTAGCATTATTGCTATAGTAACAAGCAGCCACCCAGACCCGCAAGTGGCGAAGACGGCCTGTCGGCTCCGTACCAGACCAGCTGGCAGGGCCCAGCAGGCGGCGGGCCCCAGCGGCCGGCGGGGGAGCCGGCAATAGAAGACACTAACAATCAGGTCCTACACCCGGCAAGCTTACCATTGTACCCCTGGGGGGTAGGCCTATATAAACCCCCCAGGGCACCCATGCAAAGGGTTCCCAGCACTGTTAGATCTAGACACACATAGAGAGAGGAGGAAGCTAGCCCTGCCTTCTTCCACCTCTCGCATACAGCTCAAGGAGCACCATTGTACTTTCTAGTGCCTTAGTGATCATGCGGGGACCCCGCAGAGCAGGACTAGGGGTGTTATCTCCTAGGAGAGCCCTAAACCTGGGTAAGATTCGCCGGCGTGCATGTCTTCGCCTCATCCCGTTTCCTGGCACCGGCAACGTCTTACTAGCCCCCATCATGATTAGCCATCCTTTGGCATATGTCGCACCAAACCCCCGACATCTGTTCTGGACGGGAACCCTCTTCCTCCCTGCCGAGCGCAGCCAGCCAGGCACGCCGGATGGCATTTGCGCCAACGCGTTGCATGGCGCGGAGTCGCCTGCGTGGCGAGCTGCCTCGCCGACCTTGTTGGCAATATCCGCCTCTCCGACGAGCCTGCATCCGATGCGGTCAACGATGGCCCCGAGAGCCGTCTCATCAACCTCCTTGACCAGCTTCACGTCACCAACGAGCCGGCCGCTGACTTGGAGTCGGTTGGCTCCACCGACCCGATGCTTGTCAACTCCGACACATTGTCGCTCGACGCATTCCCTACCAACGTGGTGATCGTTGATGATCCTCTCCCTCACGCCGAAAGCTGCGGCAGCACCGTCATGGAGGTGCTCGTCATCAGCCATGATGGAGTTTCCGGTGATGGTACCTGGGACTCGATCCAAGCACCGCTGCAAGACATGTTTGCACCCATCACAGAAGACGCCAACGCCGAGACGCTGGAACCCCGCCGCGTCTAGCTTGTCGAGAGCGCCAAGAAGCTAGCTAGCATGAGATGCCTTTCGGACGCTTATCAGCGCGAGATGGACGACGCTGTTGGTAGCACGCCGGCTCCTGGTGGGCCCAGCCGCGTCGGTACGGTCCGGCAGCGCGGCGCGGCCATTGCCAGCATGTTCGGGGCCGATCGCCCTGTCTACGCCACGCCTATGGAGAACATACGAGCTGCCCAAGCGGCAGCAGATGAGCTGGACAACCTCGAAGGCGACGAGCATCGCCACATGACGGAGCGCGTCCAGCGACTCATCGATGCGGCTGCCGAGCAGCAAGAAGCCGGCTGCCGCGTCGAGGACCCCAATCGGTGAAACGATGACTCGCCTCCCTGCCAGGAGCATGGCGCGACATCCCGGACGACAACTGATGGCAACCGTAGACGACGAGACAAGGAGTCGGCTGCCAGCCGTAGCCGGACGCACATCACCATCGAGCGCGACCAAGAAGGCCGCCCTCGCGCAGTGGAACGACCAGGTGGCTACCGGCCTCCCCAGCGCAGAGAAAGGCGTGTGTCTCCGCCGCCTGTCGATCACCCGAGTCTTGGAGGCCGGCTTGGCCCCCGAGAAGGAATCCGAGAGAATGATGCCCACCACCGGATCGATCGTCTCAACCGATCCCTGGCGCTAGAAGAAGAAGACGCACTGGGCCCGCCTTGCTTTGGCCCCCGCATCAAAGATGAGCCCTTCCCCAAAGGGTTCACGCTCCTAAGAGATACGCCCAAGTATACCGGCTCCGTGAAGCCGGAGGACTGGCTGGTCGACTACTCCACAGCCTTCAACATAGCAAACGGCAACAAGCGTGTTGCCGTGAAGTATGTTCCACTCATGCTCCAGGGCACCGCCCGGACATGGCTGAACAACCTGAAGCCCCGCAGCATCAACAGTTGGGTGGATTTCTCTGAGGCCTTCATCCGCAACTTCACCAGCACGTACAAGCAGTCGCCCAAGCCTCGCCAGCTCTCCTTGTGCGTCCAAGGCCCCAATGAATCGACTCGCGACTACCTCACGCGTTGGGCCGAGCTGCGCAACTCTTGCGAGGGCGTGCACGAGGTGCAAGCTATCGAGTACTTCACGGCCAGGTGCAGAGAAGGCACTTTGCTCAAACATCGGCTCCTCTGCAACAAGCCGACGACCCTCGACGAGCTGCTAATCATAGCGAACAAGTACGCCACGAACGATTCCTCCATGAAGATGGAGATTCAGGTTGATGCATCTGGCAAGGTGGCTCCTCAAGCTCCTCGGACCCCGGTTGGTGACACCAGTCGGCGATAGCAGCAAAGCGACAACAAGTGGAAAGCCCCGATGCCGGCTTCCACGAGCTGACAAGTGGCAGCAGTCAAAGACCGACAACCGGAAAGACAACCTCCTCCCAAGCGCCAGAAGGGCGGCAAGCCCAACTGGTTACTCGCCTTCTCCTATGAGCAGACTCTTGATGCTCCCTGCAAGTTCCACAGCGGCGCGAAGCCATCCAACCACACCACCTGGAAGTGTCATTGGCTCACACGAATCTCCAAGGGCGAAGGGCTGCAACCACCGCCGCCTGCTGGTCAGCCGCCTACGCCTCCTCAGCAGTCGGCGGCCCATCCAGTAGTCGACGTCATTCAAGATCAATTCCCTGAAGAACATGGAGCATATGTTGTTTTCACCAGTGTGGCCGATGACAGGCGCAGCCGGCGTCGACAGTCTCATGAGGTGAATGTTGTAGCCATTGAAGCCCCAGAGTTCATGCACTGGTCGGAGAGGCCGATCAGTTGGAGCCGGGCTGATCACCCGGAAGTGATGCCTCCTCCAGGTTCTTAAGATTTGGTGTTGGAGGCCACCTTTGCCACGGAGAGGCGAGCTGCTCGTTTCTCCTGAATCTTGATAGATGGCGGCAGCAGCATCAACATCCTGTACCGTGATACCATGGAGAAGTTGAAGATCAAACCCCAAGCATCTCCTGCCCAGTTGGACTGTCTTCCATGGCATAGTTCCTGGCCTTTCTCACTCACCAATCGGCAAGATCCAGATAGATGTCCTCTTCGGGGATAAAGACCATTTCCGCCGAGAGCCCATCTGGTTTGAGGTGGTCGACTTGGAAAGCCCGTACCACGCACTACTTGGCCAACCTGCTTTATCCAAGTTCACGGCAGTGCCGCATTATGCCTACCTCAAGATGAAGATGCCAAGTGCCAAGGGAGTCATCACCGTCTCCGGAGATTATCAGAAGTCGTCCGACTATGCGGCTGCCAGCAGCCAGTTGGCCGAGTCCCTTGTGATCGCTGCCGAAAAGCAGCTCCTTAACCAGGTCGTGGCCATGGCCAGCAAGCAGCCAGACATCCCCCACGATCCCAAGGAGTCGGAAGCCGAAGGATCCTTCAAGCCGGCCAAGGAGACAAAGAAGATACCATTGGACCTAGAGCACCCGGAGAGGTACGCTGTCATAGGTGCAAACCTTGACAGCAAATAGGAAAGCGAGCTCGTCGATTTCCTCCATGAGAATCGGGATATCTTTGCATGGTCTCCCAAAGACATGCCGGGTGTCTTGACGAATTTCGCCGAGCACAAGCTACATGTCAGAGAAGATGCCAAGCCAGTCAAGCGACCCCTCCGCCGACTGTCGGAGGAGAAGAGAAGAATCGTTGGAGAAGAGATCGACCGTCTATTGGTAGCCGGCTTCATTATGGAAGTTTTCTTCCCAGAATGGCCCGCCAACCCAGTCCTAGTATTGAAGAATAATAACAAGTGGTGCGTGTGCATTGATTACACCAGCCTCAACAAGGCCTGCCCAAAGGATCTGTTTGCTTTGCCACGAATAGACCAAGTGATAGACTCCACAGCCGGATGCGAGCTGTTGAGTTTTTTGGATGCCTACTCAGGGTATCACCAGATCAAGTTGAACCGGCAGACTGTCTGAAGACTGCATTCACACACCATTTGGAGCCTTCTGCTACCTGACCATGACATTCGGCCTGAGGAATGTCATTGCCACTTTTCAGTGTTGCATGCAGAAGTGCCTCCTCAAGCAACTCGGCAGAAATGCCCACGTCTACGTAGACGATATCGTGGTAAATACAGAGAGGCGCAACACACTCCTCGAAGACATCAAGGAAACCTTCGAAAATCTGCGCCGATTTCAAATCAAGCTCAACCTGGAAAAGTGTGTGTTCGGAGTACCAGCTGGCCAGCTCCTTGGCTTCCTAGTCTCAGAACACGGCATTGAGTGCAACCCTGTGAAGATCCAAGCCATCGAGAGGATGGAGAAGCCCACCCGACTACGAGACGACCAGAAATTCACCAGCTGCTTAGCATCCATCAGCCAGTTCATCGGTCGGTTGGGCGAGAAGGCTCTTCCCCTGTACCAGCTCATGAAGAAGACCACTCATTTTGAGTGGAACGACCAGGCGGATGACGCTTTTCTCTAGCTGAAAAAGATGTTGACCACGCCGCCTGTCCTGGTGGCTCCGACTGCTAAAGAGCCCATGTACCTTTACATCGCCGCCACCAGCCATAGTTGTGGAGCGCAAGGAAGACGGCAAGGAGTTACCAGTCCAGAGGCCGGTATATTACCTGAGTGAAGTATTGTCCGCCTCCAAGCAGAACTATCCCCACTATCAGAATATGTGCTACGGCGTGCATTTCACCGCCAAGAAGTTGAAGCCATACTTTCAAGAGCACCCAATCACTGTTGTCTGCACTGCTCCCCTTGCTGAGATCATTGGCAACAGAGATGCTTCTGGCCGAGTGGCCAAATGGGCAATCGAGTTGGCCCCCTACACCGTCAACTACCAGCCCCGCACCGCCATCATGTCCCAAGCACTGGCCGACTTCCTCGTTGACTGGGCCGAGACCTAGTACCTGCCGCCAGCGCCGGACTCCACCCATTGGCGGATGCATTTCAATGGTTCAAAGATGCGCACTGGTTTGGGAGCCGGTGTCAAACTCACCTCTCCCAAAGGCGACAAGCTCAAGTACACATTCCAAATCCATTTTGCCACCTCCAACAATGTGGCCGAGTATGAAGCACTAATACACGGCCTCCAGTTGGCCAAAGAAATCGGCATCCGCCGGATCCTATGCTACGGCGACTCCAACTTGGTGATCCAGCAGTCTTCTGGCGACTGGGGCGCCAAGGATGCAAACATGGCAAGCTACCGTTTTTTCATCTAGCAACTCAGTGGATACTTCGAGGGGTGCGAGTTCCTTCACATGCCAAGAGCTGACAATGAGCAAGCTGATACCTTGGCACGAATCGGCTCCACCCGGCAAGCAATACCAGCCGGTGTCTCCCTTCAGCGCCTGCTCAAGCCATCGATCAAGTCTTCTCCGGAATCTGAATCCATCTTTGTGTCGGCCCCTCCCGAAGCAGTCGGATCTGGCTTAGGGACTGCAACAGTCGGCCCGGGGACTTTAGAACCTGGCCTGGGGGCTGCGGCAGTCGGCCCGGGGACTTCATTAACACAGCAAGCGGCGGCCGCCTCCAACCCGCCACCTCCCAACCCAACCGCCCTCGTGCAAGTTGCAGTTTTGGCAGTCGGAGAAATAGTAGCACCTTCATGGGCGCAGCCCATCCTCAACTTTCTAGTGAACAAAGAGCTTTCAACTGATGAGATCTTAGCCCGACAAGTGCAATGTCGGGCAACAGCATACACCATTGTCAACAGAGAACTTGTGAGGCGCAGTGTCACTGGTGTGTACCAGCGCTGCGTGGAGCTAGAGAAAGGCCAAGCAATCCTCAAAGACATCCACCAAGGCGAGTGCGGCCACCACGCGGCTTCCAAGTCACTCGTGGCCAAAGCTTTCCGCCACGGTTTCTTCTGGATGACTGCCTTGGAGGATGCCAAGGATCTAGTCAAGCATTGCAAAGGGTGTCAGAAGTTCAGCTCAAAGCAGCATCTACCGGCTTCTGCACTCAAGACCATCCCCTTAACATGGCCTTTTGCTGTCTGGGGCTTGGATATGGTGGGACCATTCAAGACAGCACGCGGCGGCATGACCCATCTGCTTGTCGCCGTGGACAAATTTACTAAGTGGATAGAAGCAAAGCCAATCAAGAAGTTGAATGGTCCGACTGCCGTGACCTTTATTGCAGATATCACCACTCGGTATGGAGTACCACACAGCATCATCACGGATAATGGCACAAATTTTGCCAAAAGAGCCTTGGCCCGTTTCTACGCGACGCCGGGCATCCGACTGGACTAGCGTCCGTTGCCCATCCGTAGTCAAACAGCCAAGTTGAGCGAGCAAACGGCCTCATCCTTTCCGGCGTCAAACCCCGACTGGTCGAGCCCCTAGAACGGTCCGTCGGCTGCTGGATTGATGAGCTGCCGGTCATCCTCTGGAGCCTCTACACCACTCCGAACAAGTCAACCGGCTTCACTCCATTCTTCCTCATCTACGGTGCAGAGGTCGTCATCCCGACGGACATTGAGTTTGACTCACCTCACGTCACCATGTACACCAAGGCGGAAGCAAGAGAAGCACGTGAAGATGGAGTTGATCTATTGGAGGAGGGCCAACTGTTAGCACTCAGCTGGTCCACCATCTACCAGCAGAGTCTACACTGCTACTACAATCAGAAGGTCAAGCCAAGATCTTTCTAGGAGGGAGACCTTGTGCTCTGACTGATCTAGCGAACAGCCGGCCAGCACAAGCTCTCGGCACCTTGGGAAGGCCCATTCATCGTTAGCAAAGTTTTGGGCAACGACTCCTACTACTTGATCGATACTCAGAAGCCCAGAGCATGCCAGAGAGATGACTCCGGCAAAGAGACAGAGCGGTCGTGGAATGCAACCCTCCTTCGAAGATTTTACAATTGATGTAGTATGTACCATGCTACCTTTTGTATTAAGTATGAATACTCCGGGTTCCTCGAGAAGAGCTCAGGCACTACCCTCTTTTCTATATATGATGAATGTTATGCCTATGAACGCGTTATTTCATTATTTCCGCCTAGCGCCGGGTTCGACCAGTCGGCCCGGGGGCTCGCCGCCTTGTACTATGTGGTGCTTCCTGCAGTCAGACAAGTAGTGTGTTGGCACCCAAGCCCTCTCCTGCTAGAAGCCGCAGTTTGCAGAGCGACTGTCCGGTGGGCAGGAGTTATAGGTAGGAAAGGGTTTCCACATGAACAATGGCTAAGGACCGCAAGCACGCACATAGTTCAGGCCGGCTTCCCGCCTCATCGGTCGGCTGCTGAAACAGTCGGTCGGCCGGTTTCTACTTAACTTGTTAACGCTCTAGTCGGCTAAGTACTTGCCCTCCCAAAAGCAGCTAAGTACTTGACCAGCCAACAGTCTACAGAGCGGCTGTTGCCTAGCAAGACGGCAACCATGGGAGGGCGGCAAAGGAAAAAGGCCAAGGGGCAGAAAATAAGACAAGTTAGAACTCGGCAAAAGCATAACTTCAGAGAAAGCATATTTACATGACAAAAGGCCCTTGGCCAGCATTCAACAGAGTTTGAAATACACCCCGCGGGTGGAATTGTGCAAATTTAACAAAGTTTGTCGAGACTGATGAAACAAGAAAATAAAGATAGGATGGCAGCCTAGGGAGCTTCGGAGGGGTCCGGTTGGCTGGCGGAGTCGGTGGAGCCAGTTGGTGGAGTGGATGGCTAGTCGGTCTCCGCTTGGTCGCCTCCAGCCGCAGTCGGTGCGCTCGAGTGTGGCTCATTGTTCGAGGCACGATCAAGTTGGGGCTGGCTGTCTGCTCCGACCTCTAGCGCATCTTCTTCGCCTTCCTTACCCTCCTCGTCTCCTCCCTCATCTTCCCCCTCGTCGCTGGAGTCGATCACCTCGGCCGAGTCTTCGTCGTCCTTCGGGTTCAGTCCGAACCACTTCGGTGGCGCCTCGACTCCATCCTCAGCCAGCTCAGGAACGAAGATGCTGGTGTTGGTGTAGTCGGCACTCGCTGCTGCATGTATGACGAGGTCGCGCTCCACCGCCACCAGCTCCTCTTGGCCTCCTGCCGAAACGTGGCCAACTGCGCTAGGTTTATCCCAGGATACCACGCCTTGACGAACTCCAAGGCCCGGCGCGCTCCAGCCCGGGCCGAAGAGCCCTTCCAAGCCTCGAGTCGGCCGGCCGCCACCTCCAACCAGTCGGCAGTACGACTAGGAGTGCGCGGAGCCGGCATGTCTGGCCAAAGGGCAGAGATCGCCTGGGCCCCGACACGCTGAAGGCGGCACAGCATCCGATGAGCCGGCCGAAGGCGGGCTTGGATGCTGAGAAGCTGCTCGCTAAGGGTCCAGGGGGCATCGGCGGCGATCCGCACGCCTTCCGCCCTTCGTTCCTCATGATAAGCCTCGATGGCCTCATTGGCAGTGTGAGAATGGCTAGGAAAAAAGTATGTACAGACAGAAAGCAAAGAAGTCAGAAGTCAGAAGTTGGAGGTCGGCTCAGTCAGCAGCCGGCAGCCGAAAGAAAAAGAAAAAGAAGAAAACTTACCATCGACCATGTCTTCAATCATGTCGAAGCCGGATTTCAGCAGCGCCTCCTTGTCGGTCCAGGTGGAGCATTTGGTCTCGAACTCGGCGAGGAGATTGGACTCCTTCACCTCTGCCTCCTTCCAGGCCGTCTGAAGAAGCTCTGCCTGCTCTGCCAGTTGCGTGGCCAGTTGGTCATGCTCCTGGGCCAGCTTGTTGCACTCTGCCTCCTTGGCACGCAACACAGTGTTGGCCTCACCCAGCTGCCGTTGCAGGACGGCATTGGCTTCTACAAGAGTGGAGAAAGAAAAAGATGTGAGTAACCAACAAAAAAGTATAGTTGTCGGGGAGATCCGGCCCGACTGCTCAGCAGTCGGCCCGAATCTCGGGGACTACAGCCCGTGGGTGCTCTATCGCGCTCCCGCAGAGAAGGGAAACAGGGACTTACTCCGGCTTTCCGACAAGTTGGTGGTCCGTCGGTCCAGCTCCCAGATGTTGGAGTTGAAGGTGGCCGCGCGAAGATTATGATAGTCCTACAATGAAGATAGAAGAAAAGTTAGCACTCGGAGCCCGCCAAGTAAAGTTCCGGGCTGCCTGCTCAGTAGCCGGCCCAAAACATGGGGACTACACCCAGTAGGTGCGCTGGCGCGCCCCCACATAGAAGTACAAAAATCAAAGACGGAGAAATAAAGAGCATACCCGAATGGCCGCTCGTGAATCTAGGAACGCCCTGTTGCACTGCTGAAGAGCGGTGGCCTCGGCTCAGAGCTTGGCCTGGACGTCCAGGATCGCCTGGTTCAAAACGCATGTTCCGCCTCCGCGCACCCATTCGGCAGGAGCAGCGCTGCTTGCTTCGGCCTCCGGGGCTGAGGAGCTCGCAGTGCCGGCTTCCAGCGGTCGTGGCGCTGAGGTCACCTTCGCGCCTTGGCGGCGCAATGGTGTGCAGGACAGGAGTCAGGCCCGTCACCATCTCGTTTCCGATTTGTGGCACCAGCGGGGCCACCGGCTGCTTATCCCGCGACCTGTCAACCGGCGGTGGCGAAGGCACGGCTACCTCAAGAATGGCGACATCGCCAGCTCCCCTCTCCATGACCGGCTGTTCACCGCCGGCTCCCCCAGTCGGCACCGTGAACTCCGGAGGCAACGGCACGGAGTTCAGGGGATGACGAACAACGGCGCTTGGCGGTACGCGGCTTCCTCGGCCCGCTTCTTCACCGCAGCGTCAGCCTCCGCCTCCGCCAGCTTCTTCAGTGCAGCGGCCTCCGCCTTCTCCGCCTCCGCCTTCTCCCTACGGGCGGCTTCCCGCTCCTTGCGCGCCTCCCGCGTGTTTCGTTCCTGCGCCTCCCAGCGGTCGGCTGCAGGATCGATTCGCTGGGTGGAGGCAGAAGTCTCCGCCGTCGGCTGCAGGATCGATTCGCTGGGTGGAGGCAGAAGTCTCCGCCGACCCAATGGCGGAGGCGGCGGCCGACTTCTCAAGAGAGAGCGGAGCCCTAAGACAAGAAAGTAAAGCAGAAAAGCTCAGATAGAATCAACCGAAGAGGAAAAAGCACAAGGAAAGGACACTTACCCCGACAACATGGGAGGCGCTTTCAGAAGCTTCTGAAATTTGGTCGCCTTCGCGGCAGCCTCCCTCCGCTTGGTCACGGTGGTCGGGTTCTTGGGCTTCTTCAGCGTGCTGCCAAACAAGGCGGCGCCTTTTTTGCACTTGCGCATGCCGCCTAGGGCAGCCGGCTCGGCGAAAGGGCCTGCGTCCGCCCTGCCAGCGCCTCACGCATGGCGCAGCTCATCTTCATCCTCGTCATCATCAGGCTAGGTCTCTATGCCTCCCATGTCTTCGGAGGCGCCCGCTCCATTGCCGCCGCCTATGGCATCGTCCTCCAAGGCGGCCGCCCTGAAGTCGGGGTCGTCCACATCACTCACTGCCCGGTCCGGCAGGTAGTCTCCACCCGTCCCTCCGATGGCGGCCGTCGCCGGAGACATGAAGATCTGCGTTCAAAGGACCAACTGGTCAAGACAGCAAGACCGAGACCAAGTCAAAAACCAAAAAGGAAATAGTTGAAGAACTTACGGCAGGCGGCGGGTTGGCCCGGGATTACGGCCGCATGCTGAACCGCCAAGATCCCTCCGAAAGCTTGAGGTCAGAGATCTCGTTCACCATGCGGGTGACCTCAACAGCCAGCATGTCCTTCATGCACATCTGGCTTGGGTCCCGATTCCCGCTCATCCGACAGATCAGATGAGGCCGGCCTTGGAGCGGGAGAACCCGGCGCTCGATGAAGGCGACCAGCAGGTCAGAAGCCTTGAGGCCGGCTGAGTCCGTCAGCACCCAGAGCCGGTTGATGGTCGCAATGGCGTCGGCTGACAGGGCCTTCGGCTTGTAGGGCCGGCCTCATAGGGAGGTAGGTTGATGAAGTCCATGGCGGGGTCGATGTTCTCCGTGTAAAAATATGATTTCTGCCACAGTTTGACCGACTATGACAGCTTGATGGCGGGGAAGGCGTTCTTCATCGACGAACGGCACACCGCGACGAAGGCGCCGCACTGGGCCGCCTTCTCCCTGGCGGAGGTGCCCATCTTGGTGTAGAAGAATGCTCCCCACAAATGAATGGTGGGGAGGATGCCGAGTTAGCCCTCGCACATCATGACGAAGGCGGACAGCAGCGTCACCGTGTTGGCCGTCAGGTGATGCGGCTGGAGGTGGTAGAAGTTGAGGAAGGAGCGGAAGAATACGCTTGCTGGCAGGCCGATGCCGTGCAGGAAGTGCGAGTGGAAGATGACCCGCTCACCTCCCTGCGGCGCAGATGAGATATCCTCCTCCGCTGGAACATGCACCTTAACGTAGGCCGTGCCGGGCAGCCGCCGTGTGGCGTAAAGGAAGGCGAGATGGTCGGCGATGATGACCGAGCCATCCCTGTCCCCTCCCTTCTCGCCCCTCATGGAGACTGGACTCGGCGAGGAAATGGCACGGCGGTAGAGGCAAGGTTCACGGCGAGGCAAGAAGCTTGGCATGGAGGAGGCTGCCGGCGACGAGCTGCGGCAGCGCTTCGGCGGGGCGCAGTAGTGCGGCGGCAACGAAGAGGAGGACGATGAAAATGGAAAAGGGGAGGAGGGCACGCGTGCTCTGCCGCTCCCCCTCTTTTCCCCTACTTATAGCCCCTGGGCTACGAAGCCAAGGGGGCGGGGCGTGGGATCATGGGATTAACTGCACCCACGACCCCATGTTCCCACGATTATTGCGCGAGTTACTGCGCGCAATAACTCCGTGCGGAATCGCAACGGTCCACCTCGGCCGCAGCGGATCCGCCCGCACGCCGAGGCCCAGTCATGGCTGGCCTAGCCTGCTATCGCGTCCCATCGCATGCGTGGGCTGGCAGGCTGTCCAGGCTAACTGGCGCCGCATGGCGCACTCACTGCGGGCGGCGGGCTAGAGGCTTACAGGGCACGCCACCTATCTTCCTGCCCTGACATTTCAAGATCATTAGATGCATTCGCCTGGTCATGGCCGACCTCCAGCAGGAGGCACGCCAGAAGGCGGATGAAGCATTCGGCAAGAATATGCGGAGAACGAAACTGCTGAGGCATCTCGGCTCGACAACCGCGCCGCCTCACCAGCTTCGGGGACTACTGTCGGAGTAATGGACCACGGGTAGCCTAACCCGAGTCCCTGAGAATTTCAAGACATTTGGGCTGGCTACGCCCAACAAGTGTCAAGGATGAAGTGCTACCTTCTGGCGGCTGGCTGGCTCAAAACCGGTCGGCTGCCAAAGGACGGCCAAAGTACCAGAAGGTAGCCCCAAGACGAGCTGCCTCCTAGCAGGCAGCCTCCAGAGAGGCCGGCTCCTGGCAGGCGGCCCACGGCGCCCTCAAAGTCTGCGCCCTCATAAAGAAGACAAGACGGGATGAGGCTACAGCGTAGCCCATCACCCCCATGTCCAGGGTGGGGCGTGGCCATAGTGTCTCGTACCGGCCGAGATCTCCGGACGGCGCGGCACTATTGCCATCCTGCCCTTGACGTCGCCACTGTCAGGTGAAACCCTGTTCCCATGACGGCCTGTCGTTATGGCCTGCATGCGGTGGGCCCAACCAGGAAGCGAGAACCCAGAAAGCGGCGGCACCTGACCAGTCGGACCTGAGGGAGGCCGGCCTCCAGCAGGCGGCCCACTTTTCCCTCGAAGTCCACGCGCCATCAACCAGAGGAGACATGGTGGGGCTACAGTGATCTCCCACCAGACGGCGGGACTGCAGCCACGCCCCCCCCCCCTCGACCAAGCATGCGTCATTAGCATTACGGCTATAGTGACAAGCAGACAACCAGACCCGCAAGCGGTGGAGGCGGCCTGTCGGCTCCGTACCAGACCAACCGACAGGGCCCACCAGGCGGCAGGCCCCAGCGGCCGGCGGAGGAGCCGGCGACAGAAGACACTGACAATCGGGTCCTACACCCGGCAAGATTACCATTGTACCCCTGGGGGTAGGCCTATATAAACCCCCAGGGCACCCATGCAAAAGGTTCCCAGCATTGTTAGATCTAGACACACATAGAGAGAGGAGGAAGCTAGCCCTGCCTTCTTCCACCTCTCGCATACAGCTCGAGGAGCACCATTGTACTTGTTAGTGCCTTAGTGATCATGTGGAGACCCCGCAGAGCAGGACTAGGGGTGTTATCTCCTAGGAGAGCCCTGAACCTGGGTAAGATTCGCCAGCGTGCATGTCTTCCCCTCATCCTGTTTCCTGGCACCGGCGACGTCTTACTAGCCCCCATCATGATTAGCCATCCTTTGGCATATGTCGCACCAAACTCCCAACAATTGCTCAGAAAAATCCAAGAATCCAAATACGCGGTCCGTTCATTTGTCACATGCCCCTAGCATGTTGAACATGGAACCGTCCCCTTTCTTTCGTCTGTACGAAAAAAGCCAGACGCCGGGAAAGCCCCTGCATTATTTTCACTCTCCGTTTGCAATGTGTAGTACCACGTTAGAGCACCCCTAGTGTAGCTTACTGCCATGTCGTGCTTTCTATTGCATTTGTATGCTTGCTATTTATTGTTTATTCCCCCTCTTCTCTTCGGTAGACCCCGAGACCGATGTTGATGCCCTTGTGATCGACAACGTCGAAGATGACACTTCTTCCTTTTAAGCAGAGCTTCCAGGCAAGCAAAACCCCCTTGAGAATTCCGATATCGGCCATTTCTTTCCCTCTCATGCTTGCATTAGAATTGCTACTGTTTTTGTATGATCCTACTCTGATGCATAGCCAGTTTTTGTTACCTGCTTTCATACCTTACCTGCTTATTCTAAACTGCTTAGTATAGGTTGGTTAGAGATCCACCAGTGACCCCCACCTTGTCCCAGTTGCCCCGCTTTATGTTCGATGACTCGATCAACATGATCGACGTCCAGTCCCCGACACCGAACATCACCCCCCTTAGTTGTACGACTCTGCAGAGTTACTATCGAGTGCCGAGGGTGATACCTTGTCAGCACTTCTAATGTTAACCATGTAGTGTAACTATTCGGTCATGGTTATCGAGGGTGATTCCTCCTTCACCACTCCCGATAACGACTCTGT
This sequence comes from Triticum monococcum, assembly GCA_034509565.1. Taxonomy (NCBI): domain Eukaryota; kingdom Viridiplantae; phylum Streptophyta; class Magnoliopsida; order Poales; family Poaceae; genus Triticum; species Triticum monococcum. The sequence continues at coordinate 393,824,065 of CM067845.1, read as the reverse complement.
CATGCAACCCCTCAAGTGTGGACCAACGAGGGTAATTCCTCCAAGTCCACCTTGATGGTTACATCGAGTAGGAATCCATCGAGGGTGATTCCTCATGTTTCCCCCTTGCTGTTTCAAACACACGGTTACTTTGACTTACCACAGAACCATGATGATATCGGGTCGGCCCCGAGGGGTACCCGCAAGTGATGTGAAATTGGGTTGATCTGGAGGATACCCGCAAGTTTTCCACGCGGCGCGGCCGAGCATTCTTAGCCCTTGCCGCAAGTCCCTGAGACGGGGCGACGGGACCACATATCATGGATTATTGATCGTTACGGCACTACCAAGACACTAACGGTTTGGATATTTGATCCGAGTAGGCCTCTGGCCTTTTCTGCACTGACCACCACGTGGGAATAAGTATGGGCACTCTATGTCGTATGTATCAGCCAAAAGCTCTTCGGACATCAGCGATGGAGCGGCGCGCGCCGGGTTGGACTATGTAAGCACCTGCCTTATTTTAAGGAGGTAGTTAGGTCTGCTCACCAGCCACATTCGCAACATGCAGGAGTGCAAATGGCGATGGGCCCAAGACCCCTGTGCGCTTAGGATGTAGACCGGTGTGTTGGCCTCTCTATTGAGCCTAGGTAGTATTGTGGTGTGTCGATCGGCTGAGGTCGGTCATGACCTGCTGGTGTGTCCAGACGGAGTTGATCGAGCGTGTTGGGTAAGTTGGTGCACCCCTGCAGGGAAGTATTCTATCTATTCGAATAGCCGTGTTCACGGTAACGGACGCTCGGAGTTATATCCCGATCGATAGAACTAGAACTAGGTGCTGCGGCATGTAATGGAAATGATGGCTCCGGGATTGTTTTCTCGTAGGGAGTCGAGGAAGTGATCTCTGGGCAATGTTACAATGTACTTACTAATATTATAATATGCCACTCTTATCTCTTTTGATGCTGCAAGATGCTTGGAGCTGCTTGAAGATGGTAGTCTTCGATAGGCTAGGCTTTTCCCTTCTCTTCTGGCATTCTGCAGTTTAGTCCATAGATACATCCCATTCCTTTGATACAGATGCATACTTAGTTTAGATTTGATGTAAGTCTTGTGAGTACTTTGGATGAGTACTCACGGTTGCTTTGCTACCTCTTTTTCCCCCATACCTGATTGTTGCGATTAGATGACGGATCCCAAGAGCCAGACGACACCAATGATGAATACTACTACCCCGAAGGTGCCTACTACTATGTGATGGCCGCTGACGACCTGGAGTAGTTAGGAGGCTCCCAGGCAGGAGGCCTTGCCTTTTCGATCGTTGTTGCTTTTATGCTAGCCTCTTAAGGCAGACTTGTTTAACTTATGTTTGTACTCAGATATTGTTGCTTCCGCTGACACTTGTGTATTCGAGCCCTCGAGGCCCCTGGCTTGTAATATAAAGCTTGTACTATTTTAATTTGTGTCTAGAGTTGTGTTGTGATATCTCCCCGTGAGTCCTTGATCTTGGTCATGCACATTTGCGTGTATGATTAGCGCATGATTGAATCGAGGGCGTCACAATAGGATACCCTAAGGAAACAATTGGGTACACCTTCTACCACAAATGCGAAAGGTAAGATCTTTGTTTCCAAGAATGGAAACTTTCTAGAGAAGGAGTTTCTCTCGAAAGAAGTGAGTGGGAGGAAAATAGAACTTGATGAGGTAATTGTACCTTCTCTCGAATTGGAAAGTAGCTCATCAGAGAAATCTGTTCCCGTGATGCCTACACCAACTATAGAAAAAACTAATAATAATGATCATAAAACTTCAAATCAAGTCACTACTGGACCTCATAGGTCGAACAAAGCACGTTCCGCACCAGAGTGGTACGGTAATCCTGTTCTGGAAGTCATGTTACTAGACCATGACGAACCTATGAACTATGATTAAGCGATGATGAGCCTAGATTCCGGTAAATGGCTTGAGGCCATGAAATCTAAGATAGGATCCATGTATGAGAACAAAGGTGGACTTTGGTGGACTTGCCTGATGATCAGCAAGCCATTAAAAATAAATTGATCTTCATGAGGAAGACAGACACTGATGGTAGTGTTACTATCTACAAAGCTTGACTTGTCGCAAACGGTTTTCAACAAGTTCAAGGTGTTGACTACGATGAGATTTTCTCACTCATAGCGATGCTTAACTCTATTCGAATCATGTTAGCAATTGCTGCATTTTATGAAATCTGGCAAATGGATGGCAAAACTGCATGCCTTATTATATTTCTTAAAGAAGAGTTGTATATGATGCAGCCAAAAGGTTTTGTTGATCCTAAAGGTGGTAACAAAGTGTGCAAACTCTAGCGATCCATCTATGGACTGGTGCCAGCATCTCGGAGTTGGAATATACGCTTTGATAATATGATCGAAGCATATGGTTTTATACAGACTTTCGGAGAAGCCTATATTTACAAGAAAGTGAGTGGGAGCTCTGTAGCATTTCTAATATTATATGTGGATGACATATTGTTGATTGGAAACAATATAGAATTTATGGATAGCATAAAAGGATACTTGAATAAAAGTTTTTCAATGGAAGACCTCGGTGAAGCTGCTTATATATTGGGCATCAAGATCTATAGAGATAGATCAAGATGCTTAATTGGACTTTCGCAAAACATATACCTTGATAAACTTTTGAAGAAGTTCAAAATGGATCAGTCAAAGAAAGGGTTTTTGCCTATGTTACAAGTTGTGAAGTTGAGTCAGACTCAATGCCCTACCACGGCAGAAGATAGAGAGAGACTAAAAGCCATTTCCTATGTCGCATCCATAGGTTCTATAAAGTATGCCATGTTGTGTACCAAACCTATTGTGTACCTTGCCATGAGATTGGCAAGGGGGTATAATAGTGATACAGGAGTAGCTCACTGGACAGTGGTCAAAATTATCCTTAGGTACCTAAATAGGACTAAGGAAATGTTTCTCGGTTATGGAGGTGACAAAGAGTTCGTTGTAAATGGTTACGTCGATGCAAGCTTTGACACTGATTCGGATGACTCTGAGTCTCAATCTGGATACATATTGGAAGTGGGAGCCATTAGTTACAGCAGCTCCATGCAGAGCATTGTAAACATAGAACATTTGCAAAATACTTACGGATCTGAATGTGGAAAACCCCTTGACTAAACTTCTCTCACAAGCAAAACATGATCACACCTTAGTACTCTTTGGGTGTTAATGACATAGCGATGTGAACTAGATTATTGACTCTAGTAAACCCTTTGGGTGTTGGTCACATGGCGTGAACTATGGGTGTTAATCACATAAAGATGTGAACTATTGGTGTTATATTGCATGGCGATGTGAACTAGATTATTGACTCTAGTGCAAGTGGGTGACTGAAGGAAATATGCCCTAGAGTCAATAATAAAGTTGTTATTTATATTTCCTTATATCATGAAAATGTTTATTATTCATGCTAGAATTGTATTAACCGGAACTTGATACATGTGTGGATACATAGACAAAACACAGTGTCCCTAGTATGCCTCTACTAGACTAGCTCGTTAATCAGAGATGGTTAAGTTTCCTAACCATAGACATGTGTTGTCATTTGATGAACGGGATCACATCATTAGGAGAATGATGTGATGGACAAGACCCATCCCTTAGCTTAGCATAATGATTGTTACGTTTTATTGCTATTGCTTTCTTCATGACTTATACATATTCCTTCGACTATGAGATTATGCAACTCACAGATACCGGAGGAATACCTTGTGTGCTATCAAATGTCACAACGTTACTGGGTGACTATAAAGATGCTCCACAGGTATCTCCAAAGGTGCTTGTTGGGTTGGCATAGATCAAGATTAGGATTTGTCACTTCGAGTATCGGAGAGGTATTTCTGGGCCCTCTCGGTAATACACATCATAAGAAGCCTTGCAAGAAATGTGACTAATGAGTTAGTTGCAGGATGATGTATTATGGAACGAGTAAAGAGACTTGCCGGTAACGAGATTGAACTAGGTATGAAGATATTGACTATCGAATCTCGGGCAAGTAACATACCGATGACAAAGGGAATAACGTATGTTGTCATTACGGTACGACCGACAAAAATGCATCCAGGTTCTGATGTTGGTTATTGACCGGAGAGGTGTCTTAGTCATGTCTACATAGTTCTCGAACCCGTAGCGTCCACACGCTTAACGTTCGATGACGATTTTGTATTATATGATTTATGTGATTTGGTGACCAAATGTTGTTCGGAGTCCCGGATGAGATCACGAACATGACGAGGAGTCTCAAAATGGTCGAGAGGTAAATATTGATATATAGTATGATGGTATCCATACACTGGAAGTGTTCCGGGGGTACTGAATACATATGGGGTCACGGGAAGGGGTTCTGGGCATCCCCCCGACAACTACATGGGCCTAATGGGCCAAGAGGGGGACAGACCAGCCCCTAAGGGTCTGGTGCGCCCCATGTAGGCCGAAATAGGAGGGGAAGGAAAGAGGGTAAGAGAGAAAGGAAGGGGAGGGACTCGGCCTCCCCCTTCCTTCTCTCCTCCCTCCTCCTTCCTTCCCCCTCCGGAAGTTATGGTAAGGGGGGGCGAATTGCACTAGGGCCCCAAGTAGGATTCCTCCAACTTGGGATCCCCCTTGGCTTCTCCCTCTCCCTCCCACCTATATATATGAGGGGGAGGTGCCTAGAACACACAACAACATATGTTAGCCGTGTGCGGCGCCTCCCTCCATAGTTTACGCCTCCGGTCATATCTTCGTAGTGCTTAGGCGAAGCCTTGCCCGGATCACTTCACCATCACCGTCACCGCGCCATCATGCTGACGGAACTCTCCCTCGACACTTTGCTGGATCAAGAGTTCGAGGGACATCATTGAGTTGACCATGTGCAGAACTCAGAGGTGTCATACGTTCGGTGCTTGATCGGTCGGAACGAGAAGAAGTTCGACTACATCAACCGTGTTGTCAGACGCTTCCGCTTTTGGTCTACGAGGGTACATGGACACACTCTCCCCCTCTCATTGCTATGAATATCCTAGATAGATCTTGCGTGAGCGTAGGAATTTTTTTGAAATTACATGCTACGTTTCCCAACAGAAAGATAGACCCGGGGGCATAGTTTTCAATAGAGGCCTCTCTGAAGAAAATAGCATACGGTGGGTAAACAAATTACTATTGGGCAACTGATATAAAAGCAAATAATTATGACGATATCCAAGGCAATGATCATATATAGGCATCATGTCTGAGACAAATAGACCAACTCCTGCTTGCATCTACTACTATTACTTCACACATCAATCGCTATCCAGCATGCATCTAGAGTATTAAGTTCATAAAGAATGGAGTAATGCCTTAAGCACGATGAAATGATGTAGACAAGATAAACTCATGTATGAATAAACCCCATCTTTTTACCCTTAATAGCAATGATACATACATGTCATGTCCCCTTCTGTCACTGGGATTGAGCACCCTAAGATCGAACCCATTACAAAGCACCTCTCCCATTGCAAGAAAAATCAATCTAGTTGGCAAAACCAAATCAATAGATCAGAGAGAAATACGAAGCTATAGTAATCATGCATGAAAGAGTTCAGAGAAAACTCAAATGATATTCATGGATAGATCTTATCATAAACTCACAATTCATCTGATACCAACAAACACACCGCAAGAAGTGATTACATCGGATAGAACTCCAAGAACATCAAGGATTGAAGATCAAATCGAGAGAAGAAGCCATCTTGCTACTAACTATGGACCCGTAGGTCTGTGGTAAACTACTCACGCGTCATCGGAAGGGCGGCAAGGATGATGTAGAGCCCCTCCGTGATTGAATCCCCCTCCAACAGAGTGCCGGAAAAGGCCTCCAGATGGGATCTTGTGGTTTTGGAACTTGCAACGGTCGAAAAATTATTTCATGGACTCCTTTGTTGGTTTCACTATTTCAGAGAATTTATAGATGCATATTAGGTCAGACGGAGCCATGTGGACCCAACAAGCCACGAGGGCGCGCCCTGGTGCCTTGCAGGCCATTGCTCCATCTTCTCATATCCTCCCGAAGCTTCCAGGTTCTCTGTCCAGAAAAAAATCACAAAAAGTTTCATGGCATTTGGACTTCGTTTGGTACTAATATTCTGAAAAAACCGAAAAAACAACAAATAGCATCTGGCACTGGGCACTAAGTTAATAGGTTAGTCCCAAAAAATGATATATCGTTGCTCGTGTATATATATATATATATATATATATATATATATATAACATCCAAGATTGATACTATAATAGCATGGAACAATAAAAGTATAGACACGTTGGAGACGTATAATGCATCTCAAAGTACTAAGTTCGTTAAAATAGAGTAACACAATAAGCAAGATGACATAATGTAGACAGGAGAAAACCTAGAAATAAGATTAACCCCATCATTTTATTCTTAGTATCAACACTACAATACGTGCCTTTGTCCTTATTGTGACTGGACAAGATCACCACAAGATTGAACCTACTACAAAGCACCTCTCCCACTAAAAATAGATCAATCAAACTTGGCCAAAGTAGACGGACAGACCGGAGAGAAATACAAAGCTATAAAATTACACAGGAAAGTAACCTGAAAAGATTCATATAAATTCAATGAATAATCTGATCATAAATCCACAATTTATTGGATCCCAACGAACACACCGCAAAAGATTACATTGGATTGATCTTAGAGAAGATCATTGTATTGAAGATCAAGAGAGAGACAGACAGAGAGAGAGAGAGAGAGAGAGAGATAGATAGATAGAGAGCCATCTAGCTACTACTATGGACATGTAGTTCCTAAGGGAACTACTCACAGATCATCATGGAGGAAGCAAGGTTGATGAAGACGGTCACCCCAATGGTTTACCCCTCCGGCGGAGCACCGAAAAAGGACTCCAGATGGGATCTCTTTGGAATAGAGGCCTGTGGCGGCGATAAAATTCTTTCTAGCTTGCTTTTGAGGGTTTTAAAATATTACGGAATATATTAGCCGAGAATTAGTGCAAACGGGTATGTGTGGGCCCCACAAGCCTGGCCGGCGCCCCCCGGGCCGCTCCCCTTGGGCTTGTTGGAGCCCTGTGATTCTTCCGGTCTCTCCCCCAAGCTTCTGTTGTTTCATATATTACGGAAAAGTTCTCCATAAATTTTCATCGTGTTTGGACCTTCCTAGGTATGGATTTACTACGAAACCAAAAACATGCAAAAAAACAAGAACTGGCACTAGGCACTAAATTAATAGGTTAGTCTAGAGAAATAATATAAAAAGTATAAAAATCATACAAAAGTGATACATAATAGAATTTAACAAAAAAATTATAGATACATTTGAGACTTATCACACGCACAGCAAGCCACACCGCAAAAAACTATGCACACTCGTAACCATCATGTCGCCGCCCTAGTCAGATCCGTGCCCGCAGCCGACGTTGCCCTCACAACACCCCTTCGCTGGCAAGCCTTGCATCAAGCTTGATGTCTCCTTTACATGCCTCCTCTGTGACTGCACGACTGTGTCAGTCATGGCCACCACGAACTTGAGCGGTCTCCCTCAAAACTGCCAGATACGCAACCCCTTCACGCAGCCTCACCGCACTACCTGCATGTGCCTCCTCGTGCTAGAAACGCGACCACCCCCGCTAGTGCGTGCACCAATGTGAGGGCAATGCCTAAAATCTCGCTGAGATGACTCGCCAACTCCGTTGGTGCTCAAACAGGTGGAGGAAAGGGCCCTGCCACCTACTGCTTCCTATGTACTAGGAAGTTGTTGGGCCCCAAGTGCAAGGGTTTATAGCAAGCAGCAATTCTCCTTAAGTGACCTCAAATTTTATTGAACCAATAGGAGTTAAGTGATTACAACCAACGATCAGTACCTGCACACACAAAATAAAACTTCTTTGTGTCCCCAATAAGACTAGTGAGGTTGTCAGTCTCACTACCTTTACTAGTTACAAAGGACCAAGAGGCGGTGGATCGGAGCCCCAGGGGGTATGCGGTAGGGCGTGTGCGGGCCACAGGCAGCCCGGGCCTATCTCCATTACCCTTGGAAGCTTCTGGACTTGAAACTTTAGGTGGTTTTTTCTGGATTTTTCTAGTCCGGAAAAATTTATTTTCCCGCAAAGTTCAAAAAAAAGCAATTGGCACTAGGCACCGGAATAATATTTTAATCTATAAAGATAATATAAATTAATGATTAAACTACGCCAAAGTGATATAAATATAGCATGAAACAATAAAAAATTATAGATACATTTGAGACGTATCAACCACCGAGTTGCGCGGGCTTTGCCCAACGACGTCCGCAAGTGGCGGTGAGGGGAGGAGGGGTGGGCTTGGTGCTAGTGCGGCACCGGTTACTCATGCAGTGATGGCGGCTTTGGATCAGGGACTCGTTCTCGGGTGGACCGGTTTGGACCCGGGGCGAGTCAGAGCTCTCGCTCCGGGTAGGTGGAATTAGGCGTGGTCCGGGTGGTTCTTGCATGGGTGGAGACCCTCCTCCTTGCGGGTGCGTCAAGTGTCGGTGGTTGTTGGGACACCACTCCACTATCAGCCGGCTCGGCATCCGCAACCAAGGGTATGACGTTGTGCGACCTTGCGGATGCGTCTCCAACATATCTATAATTTTTTATTGGTTCATGCTTTTATATTATCAATCTTGGATGGTTTATATGCTTTTTTATATCATTTTTGGGACTAACCTATTAATCCCGTGCCTAGTATTAGTTCCTGTTTTTTGCTTGTTTTTTGGCTTTTTAGAAAATCAGTACCAAACCAAGTCCAAACATGATGAAACTTTACGGTGATTTTTTTTCTTGACCAGAAGGGGCCCTAGAAGCTTTGGGAGGAGGCCAGAAGATATACGAGAGGGACATAGCTCATAAGGAACGCCCCTGAGCATGTGGGCCCCTCGTAGCTTGTTTTGACCTAATTCCATCTCTATAAATTCTCAAATATTCTCACACCAACAAAGAGCAACCTAAAACACTTTTTTCGTCATCGCAAACTTCTATTCTTCCACGATCCATCTGGAGGCCTTTTTCGGTACTCTGTCGGAGGGGGAATCGATCACAGAGGGCCTCTACATCATCCTTGTTTCCTTCCGATGATGCATGAGTAGTTCACCACACACCTAAGGATCTATAGCCAGTAGCTTAGATGGCTTCTTCTCTCTCTTTGATCTTCAATACCATGTTCTCCTCGATCTTCTCGGAGGTCTATCCAATATAATATTTTTTGCGGTGTGTTTGTTGGGATTCGATGAATTATGGTTTTATGATCAGATCATTGAAAGTAATTGAGTCTTTTCTGAACCTTATTATGCATGATTGTTATAGCTTTGTATTTCTCTCTGATCTATCCATTTGATTTGGCTAACTAGATTAAATTATCTTCAGTGGGGGACGTGCTTTCTAATGGGTTCAGTCTTACGGTGCTCTATATCCCAGTGATAGAAGGGGACAAGACACGTATTTGAATTGTTGCCATTAAGGTTAAAATGGCGAGGTTTATTTGAAGGAAATATGCCCTAGAGGCAATAATAAAGTTGTTATTTATATTTCCTTATATCATGACAAATGTTTATTATTCATGCTAGAATTGTATTAACCGGAACTTGATACATGTGTGGATACATAGACAAAACACAGTGTCCCTAGTATGCCTCTACTAGACTAGCTCGTTAATCAGAGATGGTTAAGTTTCCAAACCATAGACATGTGTGGTCATTTGATGAACGGGATCACATCATTAGGAGAATGATGTGATGGACAAGACCCATCCGTTAGCTTAGCATAATGATCGTTAAGTTTTATTGCTATTGCTTTCTTCATGACTTATACATATTCCTTTGACTATGAGATTATGCAACCCCCGAATACCGAAGGAATGCCTTGTGTGCTATCAAACGTCACAACGTAACTAGGTGATTATAAAGATGCTCTACATGTACCTCCGAAGGTGTTTGTTGGGTTGGCATAGATCGAGATTAGGATTTGTCACTCCGAGTGTCGGAGAGGTATCTCTGGGCCCTCTTGGTAATGCACATCATGATAAGCCTTGCAAGCAATGTGACTAATGAGTTAGCTGCGCGATGATGCATTACGGAACGAGTAAAGAGACTTTCCGGTAATAAGATTGAACTAGGTATGAAGATACCGACGATCGAATCTCGCGCAAGTAACATACCGATGACAAAGGGAATTGCGTATGTTGTCATTACGGTTTGACCGATAAAGATCTTCATAGAATATGTAGGAACCAATATAAGCATCTAGGTTCCGCTATTGGTTATTGACCGGAGAGGTGTCTCGGTCATGTCTACATAGTTCTCGAACCCGTAGGGTCCACACGCTTAACGTTCGATGATGATTTGTATTATGAGTTATGTGATTTGGTGACTAAATGTTGTTAGGAGTCTAAGATCAGATCACGGACATGACGACCAGTATAGAAATGGTAGAGAGGTAAAGATTGATACATTGGATGATAGTATTTGGACACCAGAAGTGTTTCGGAATGTATCGGGTACATATCGGAGTACCGGGGGGTTACCGGAACCCCCATGGGAAGATATGGTCCATATGGGCCATAGGAGGGAGGAAGGCCAACCCACAAGGGGTGGCGCCCCCTCCCCCAAGGGAGGAGTCCTAATTGGACTAGGGGAGGGGGCGGCGCCCCCCTTTCCTTCTCCTTCTCCCTCTCCTTCCCCCTTTCCCCCTCTGATAAAAGGAAGGGGGTGAATCCTACTAGGAGGCCAAGTGGGACTCCTCCCACTTGGAGCGCGCCTAGGCCGGCCTCCTCCCCTCTCCCTCCTTTTGTATACGGGGGTGGGGGTGCCTCTAACACACATCAATTGTTCCAAGCCGTGTGCGGCGCCCCCCCTCCACCGTTTACTCCTCCGTCATACTGTTGTAGTGCTTAGGCGGAGCCCTGCGCAGATCACTTCACCATGACCTTCACCATGCCTTCATGCTGACGAAACTCTCCCTAGACACTTTGCTGGATCAAGAGTTCGAGGGACGTCATCGAGATGAATGTGTGCAGAACTCGGAGGTGTCGTACATTCGGTACTTGATTGGTTGAATCGACAAGACGTTCGACTACATCAACCACGTTAAACTAACGCTTCCGCTTTCAGTCTATGAGGGTACGTGGACACACTCTCCCCCTCTCATTGCTATGCATCTCCTAGATAGATCTTGCATGAGCGTAGGAATTTTTTTGAAATTGCATGCTACGTTTCCCAACAGTGGCATCCGAGCCAAGTCTATGTGTAGATGATATGCACAAGTAGAACATAAAGAGTTGTGGGCGTTGATAGTCATACTGGTTGCCACCAATGTCTTATTTTGGTTCGGCAGTATTGTTGGATGAAGCGGCCCAGACCAACCTTACATGACCATGTTCATGAGACCAGTTCCACCCACAGACATGCAACTTGTTTTGCATAAAGGTGGTTGGCGGGTGTGTGTTTCTCCAACTTTAGTTTAATCGAATTTGACTACGGTTGGTCCTTGTTGAAGGTTAAAACAGCAAACTTGTTGAAACATCATTGTGGTTTTGATGCGTAGGTAAGAACGGTTCTTACTAGAAGCCCATAGCAGCCACATAAGACTTGCAACAACAAAGTAGAACGTCTAACTTGTTTTTGCAGGGCATGTCATGATGTGATATGGTCAAGACATGATGTGATATACATTGATGTATGAGATGATCATGTTTTGTAAAAGTTATCAGCAACTGGCGGGAGCCTTATGGTTGTCGCTTTATTGTATGAAATGCAATCACCATGTAATTGCTTTAGTTTATCACTATGCATTTGCGATAGTTGTAGAAGCAATAGTTGGCGAGACAACAACGAAGCTATGATGGTGTCAAGCCAGTGACGATGGAAATCATGATGGTGCTTTGGAGATGGAGATCAAAGGATCAAGATGATGATGGCCATATCATGTCACATATATTGATTGCATGTGATGTTTATCTTTTATGCATCTTATTTTGCTTAGTATACGTCGGTAGCATTATAAGATGATCCCTCACTAAAATTTCAAGGTATAAGTGTTCTCCCTGAGTATGCACCCACTACAAAAAAAAGACACATCCGTGACATTTTCGGCCGAACGAAAAAAAATTCGGTCATACTTATGACACTTATATGACGATAATTGTGACAAAACCCAGTATCATCATAGATGTGGTGGGCTCCTACTTCTATGACAAAAAATCATGACAGAAAATGGGATTTTCGTCCTAGGCGGGCCAGAGACGCAGCTTAATGACATTCTTTGGGCCGTCCATGACGGAAAAAACTGTGGTAGAAGCGAGGGCGAGGAAAATATCAGGGTGTTCCCGGTTACGGCGGGTGGTCGGGGCCGAGCGATGCATGGAGGTTTGCGCGTTTCTCTCGTACACGCACGATCGTGGGTGCAAGGCGTTGGGCTCTAACTAAACCCGGGTGAGGCGTTCGCCTACTGAACCCGAGCGATTGCACTGCAGGCTACGCGTTACTAAACACGAGCGATCGATGCCTTCGCTACTGCTGCTAACTGAAGTCGATCGATGTTGCCTCTGGATGAACAGTGAGCGTTGCTGGGGGGATTGGATGAACAGTTCCCGGTGGGGGTGGATGAACAGAATAGGAACCCATGGTGTTGCCTCTGGATGAACAGGACCCCAATCGATCGAGTCGGTTGGGGCTGGATGAACAGGACCCCGTGGAGGGTTGGATGAACAGGACCACCCCGTGGAGGGCTGGATGAATAGTAGACGGTGGAGAGCTGGATGAACAGTACCCCGTGGAGGGGTGGTTGAACAGGAGCCCATGGAGAGGGCTGGTTGAACAGTAGCCGGTGGAGTAGCGTGCGGTGGAGGCTGGATGAACAGGAGCCCGTGACTGAATGGTCGCAGGTGGAGGCTAGAGGAGGTCGACGGTGGATGAACCGTAGCCCGTGGAGGCTCGAGGGGGTCGATGGTGGAGATGAACAGTATCTCGTGGAGTCCCGTTTTGCGGTACGCCACACCCCTCTCGATGAACAGGACCCTCGTTTCGACCATAGCGCTCTAACACAAGTCTGTTTCCTCCGTTTTGCGGTACGCCACACCCCTCCCGATGAACAAGACCCCTGTTTCGACCGTAGCACTCCAACCCAAGCCCGTTTCCTTCGTTTTGCGGTACGCCACACCCCTCCCAATGAACAGGACCCCTGTTTCAACCGTAGCGCTCTAACACAAGTCTGTTTCCTCCATTTTGCGGTACGCCACACCCCTCCCGATCAACACGACCCCCGTTTCGACCGTAGGAGGTCTGTTTCCTCCGTTTTGCGGTACGCCAAACCCCTCCTGATGAACAGGATCCTGTTTCAAACGTGGCCAGTCGAACACAAGGCCGTTTCCCCCATTGTGCGGTATGCCAGGCCTCGTTTCCATCTGTTGTTCTGTCCAAACCTATTGGCTCCCACGCATTCCATTGCCTCTTGATGAACACGACGCATTCCGTTGCCTCCCCATGAACACGACGACGACGCAGTTTCTCTGTTCCGACCAAGCCACGTACGCGATCCCTGGCTGTAAGTATGCACGAGTAGGCATTCGAGACCCGCCTGTATGTATGTACATAGCCGTATTTTCTTTCTTGCACACTAGCCGTTGTACGTACATGTACATGCTACGTGCGCGCCTCTACTACAACACGTGTGCACCTCTACATCAACCAGTACATGCGTACACGTTCACGACCAGAATGACAACGCTACGTACGCTTCGACCAGGTGGGTCCCGACGGTCAGACACTTCCTTGCGTGCGAAGATGTAGCTGGTGGGTCCCAACAGTCAGGGGGGCGAATCGTTTTTTTCAGACGCACTTCCTTACGTGCGAAGATCTAGCTGGTAGGTCCCAGCAGTCATGGGGGAAATGTTTTTTTCATGAAATACGATTGCCCGTCCGGTGGGTCCCTGCTGTCAGGTGGAGGAATCATTATTTTCCGCGTAATAAGGAGGCACTTCCTTGCTGCGGCCGTGGACCCAACTGTCAGTCTCTCCATGTACAGTCCATGTCTGATGAAAGTCGTTCCTTCACCATGTTGACCACGCCGCGTTGAGAGCACCAGGGCAGTGGATGACGGCGAAGCCTAGGAAGGGGACGACGCGGAGCCGGGGAAGACACGGCAGTGGATGCCCACGCATAGAGGAGTATGAGGGTTCACTGGTTTGGCTGCGGTGTGAGGCTACCATCACCGCAGAATAACAGGGGGTGTGGGTGAGTAGAGGGATGGCCTTGCCAGCGGTGGGAGTAGTAGGGATGGTGAGGCCTCCGTGGCATCACAGCCGGCCACGGGAGGCAGGATCACGCGGCACGACCGGCACTGGTTTGGGCGGCTGGAGCAAGAAGACCAGAGGTTGAAGAAGCACTACGGCCGTTGGATGAACATCGTACAGTCACTGGAGCTAGAATCATTCATAATGACTAAGTTGACAAAGCCCTCCATCCCCGTCAACTTAGTAGGCCCACAAGTCAGCCTCCCACCAAGGTGGGTCCCAGCTAGCAGGGGGTATTCATTTTTTTCTACATAATAAGGAGGCACTTCCGGTGGGTCCGAGCTGACAGCGGGGGAATGTTTTTTCGCGAAATATGGTGGCCCGTCCGGTGGGTCTCAGCAGACAGGGGGAAACATTTTTTCACAAAATATGGTGGCTCGTCCGGTGGGTCCCTGCTGTCAGGTGGAGGAATCATTATTTTTTGCATAATAAGGAGGCACTTCCTTGTTGCGGCCGTGGACCCGGCTGTCAGCCTCTCCATGTACAGTCCACGTCCGATGGAAGCCGTTCCTTTACCACGTTGACCACGCCGCGCCGAGAGCACCAGGGAGGTGGACGACAGTGAGGCCTAGGAAGGGGGCGATGCGAAGCCGGGGAAGACGTGGCAGTGGATGCCCATGCGTAGAGGACTATGAGGGTTCACTGGTTCGGCTGCGGTGTGAGGTTGCCGTCGCCGCAGAATAACAGGGGGTGTTGGTGAGTGGAGGGATGGCCTGGCCAGCGATGGGAGTAGTATGGGGGCGGTGAGGCCTCCGTGGCAGCACAGCCGGCCACGAGAGGCAGGAGCAGGCGGCACGACCGGCGCTGCTTTGGGCGGCTGGAGCAAGAAGACCAGAGGTTGAAGAAGCACTATGGTCGTTGGATGGATATCGTACGGTCACTGGAGCTAGAATCGTTCATATTGACTAAGTTGACAAAGCCCTCCGTCCCCGTCAACTTAGTAGGCCCACAAGTCAGCCTGCCACTATACTGGGTCCCAGCTAGCAGGGGGTCTTCATTTTTTTGTGCGTAATAAGGAGGCACTTCCTTGCGTGCGAAGATATAGCTGGTGGGTCCGAGCTATCAGCGGTAGTAACGTTTTTTTGTGAAATATAGAGGCCCTTTCGGTGGGTCCCAGATGTCAGGTGGAGGAATCATTATTTTGCGCGTAATAAGGAGGCATTTCCTTGTGTGCGGCCATGGACCCAGCTGTCAGCCACTCCATGTACAGTCCACTTCAGATGCATGTCGGTCATTGACCACGTTGACTAGGCCGCGCCGAGAGCACCAAGGCGGTGGACGACGGCGAGGCCTAGGAAGGGAACGACACGGAGCCAGGGAAGACTCGGAAGTTGTTTCCCATGCGGAGGGGAGTACGACTGTACGAGGGTTTACTGGTTCATCTGCCATCGCCGGAGAATAACAGCATGTGTGAGTGAGTAGATGTCGGGACCCCGATCATAAGTCACACCGATCTACCATGTAACATGTCATATTGCTTTGCGGCCTCATGCACGGTATTCCCACGGGTGCCACCTTACCTGGCCTGGGACCGTTTGCGCCTTTTGGCTCACGTATATGATAGTGTCGCTAGCATCCATATGACAGAGAACCCGGGCCGACATGACTAGTCATGAACCCAAAATGGCACCAACTTACAGGGACAGGTAGACATGACCCAGCAACGAACGTGTCGGTCATCAGCGTGTCAATCCAGGCTGTAGCAACTGGGCTAACAGGACTCCGGGAACCCAGGCTGTAGCAGGCTAGCAGGACTCCGGAAATCACCGCGTGACATCTCCCCGAAGGGACAGACACAGGAACGAAGTGGGACACATGCCGGCCAGTCTAAGTGTTCCGGAGCAGTAGTAACTGGGCTAGCAGGACTCCGGTAAACCGGGCTGTAGCAGACTACCATGGCTTAGTGGAAGCACTAGACTACATTTCCCCATAAGAGAGGCTACCAAGGATAAACAACTAGGTTGTCGGATCCCACACATACCAAGCATTTCAATCATACACACAATATGCCCGATATGTGTAAATACAACATGGCATCACAACAAAACTCGACAACTCAAAGTATTTATTCATTAGGCTCTGAAGAGCCAGATATTACAAACATGGGTCTAAAGACCCAGCATTCAAGTCATACAAGCAACAAGCACATGCGGAAGCTTATCTTGTCTGAGTACAGACAACTAAAAAAGAAAAAGGCTAAGAAGCCTGACTGTCTACAAGACCCTCCCAAGGGTACAAGATCGTAGCTGAGGTAACAAGCTAAACGTCGACGTCCACGCGGAACTACTAGCGAGACTGAAGTCTCTCTGCAAAGACATAAATTAAGCAAACGTGAGTAGTAATGTACCCAGCAAGACTTACATCAAAACTATCTACATTTGCATCAGTATCAACAAAGGGGGTGGTGGAGTTTAACTGCAGCAAGCCAGCTTTGACTCAGTGGCTATCCTAAACTACGACTGCAAGTAACTCTTTGAGGTGGCGCACACGAGTCCACATATTCACCATATCAATACACCACTATGGATCCGCTCCCGTCTCCCTACGAGAAGGCCATCCATAGCACTCACGCTTATCTTGCGCATTTTAGAGTATCCACTTTCACTTGTCGATGAACTATACAGGCAACCCAGAAGTCCTTTACCGCAGACACGGCTATTCGAATAGATCATGTTAACCCTGCAGGGGTGTACTTCTTCACACACGCTCTCGCCACTTACCACCATGTACATATCGTGTATCTCGGCAACCTTCAAGCGGAAGCCTGGCGAGGGAGTCGGCCACGACCTGACTAACCACGCAAGTCTCTAGTCTAGGTGTATCGACTATTCGGGTTCCATCCGCAAGGAGATCTGGCTGGGGTGTCGCTCACGGCCCCAAACGATGTGTACAGGGTTCCCAAGCCGACCAAACGGGCGACGCTTGGTATACCCGGCCACGGTTCCTAGTCTGTCCCAAGCCCACCTGTACCGGGTGCCACTTGGTAGACTACTAACACTACCTACAAACACCAGAAACTAGTTGCAACTCCTGGACAGAGATCAGGTTGATTAATAAGTCGAGAGAGCTTGGAGTGCCCAGAGCCCAATGTGTGGTAGTAACTGTTCATGGATCACAAACACAGAACTCAGTTCCTGAGGACGGTTTCAATGAAACAACCCACCATGTACTCCTACATGGCCTCTCACCACTACCTTTACCAAATCGTGTTCACACACTTAGCTCTCAATAGTAGGACATGTTCACCACATTCCAATTCATCCCCGATGAATCAGACCTGACACAACTCTAAGCAATAGCAGGCATGACAAAAAATCATGAATGAGTAGGCACATCAGGGCTCAAACAACTCCTACTCATGCTAGTGGGTTTCATCTATTTACTATGGCAATGACAGGTCATGCGGAGGAAAGGGGTTCAACTACCGCAGCATGTAACAGTTGAATCGTTGTTGTCCTAATGCAGTAAAAGAGAGCAGGAGCGAGAGAGTGGGATTGTATCGGAATGAACAAGGGGGTTTTGCTTGCCTAGCACTTCTGAAGATAGTATAGCTCTTCATCGGTGTCATCGAACTCAACGTTGGAACAACGTCCACTGAGAGGGAACAACATCGGCAAACAGAGAAAGAACACAATCAATGCAATGCACATTCACATGAATGACATGTCATGTTAAGGTACTGAATTCACCTAATGCAATATCTAGCCAAGTTAATTGAAGTGGAATTCAAACAAGGTTAAACTCCAACTCCAAATGCTAGTTCATAAATTGCCCTAATCATGATTTATCCTATCCAGTGAGGTTAACTTGTTCAAACATGCATGAAAGTGCCATAAACAAATTCTTCATATTTTGCTGATAAGTTTTCATATATAAATTATTTCATTCGGAGTTACGGTTTAACTTCTATGAATTTTTGAAGTTTAGGTTGTTTTCTGAATTTCATAAATCATTTCTGATTTATTTTAAATTCCAGAAAACCTTTACTGCATCAGCACTAAGTCAGGGTGGCGTCAGCGCTGACCAAAGTCAAATCTGACTGGTGGGCTCCACCTATCATTGACTCAGGGGGGTTAACAGGGGTTATTTAACTTTAATTGTGTCACTAACAGTGCGGGTCCCAGATGTCATCGACTCGGGGTTGATTAACTGGGTGATTAGCACCTAATCTAATCATGCCACATCAGTGTCGCCGGATTAAGCATCGGCGACCACATCTCGCGGCGGAGGCTCGCCGGAGTTTCTCGGGCTAGCGCTATAGGCGGCAGTTTGCGACGCGGTTGGCCTCTATGGCGAGCTGACGCTCGCGTGCATCTGTTGGAGCAACCAGGGGGCTGCGATGGTCTAAGGCGACAGCAGCAGCGAGCTAGGCGGCGACCGGAGTTCAGGTGCGTGCGGGCGCGGTGCTGCGGTGCGCTAGGGAGCAGGATGGGCTGCGGGTTAGCTCCCTGGAGATGCTAGGAGCATGTCCGCGTACTCAAGAGCGACGAAAATGGGCTCTGGCCATGATGGCATGAGGTCCGGCGGTGGTGAGCTCTCGGGTCCGGCGGGGCGGCTAGCTAGGGGACAAAATCGAATGCATGGAGTGAGGGGAACAGAAGAGGAGCTCACGAGGAGTCGGACGAGACGCTAAGTGGGCTCGGGGACGGCTTGGTGACGACGGAACGGCGGCGGCGATCTCCGGCAGAGGCAGCGGGGACGAGCTTGATGGCGATGCTTCCAGGCGTCCGGGCTTGCTTCCTTCATGGAGGAGACGTAGTAGACGATGGCGGAGCTCTCGGAGATGGAGAGGGGTCAAGGGGTGGCCGATGGACGCGGTGGCAGCGAGCGGCGGCGACGGGCACGCTTGGTGATGGGGTAGAGAGCAAGACAAGGGAGGGGAGAGAGCAGCAAGTGAAGGAGAGGAGAGAGGGGTTTCGAGGCATCTCCGTGGCGTCGCTAGAAGGGCCGGGGAGAGGTAGGCAGGCAGGGAGGAGTTGGCGCGGCCCGGCTGCACGCCTGTCACGTAGCTGCTCCTACTAGCAGCAGCTTGAAGAAGCTCGCTGGAGCTAGTGGGCTGGGCCTCTCTGGTGGGTTGCACAGGTGAGTTTCTCTCTCTCGGCTATTTTCTATTTCTTTAGTTTTCCGTTATTTCCTTTAGTTCATTTGCCACTGTTTGAATTCAAACAAAATTCAAACAAGTGCCAAACTTCCTCTGAATTTATTTATGTTGCTTCATAGACTTTTCCAAGGCACATAAATTATTTCAGAAGCATTTGAAAATATATTCTAGTTATATGAATATAAGTTCAAATTCAAATAGCTATTGATTTAAATTCAAAGTCCCAAAAATAATTCCTTAAAAATGTTCCTAAATTTTGGTTTGATATAGCTCTTGCCAAAATTCTCAAACATTGCAAAAGGACATCTTGGAAACAAAGAATGAGATTTCCAGGGTTATTTGCCCTTCTTTTATTTAAGTTTTTGAGGCTTCCACTTTCCTCAATTCCAAGTTTCAGAAATTTAGACATGATGCATGAGTGCTCTAACATGAAACTAGTACAAGCAATATTCTAGGGTTGTGACAGTAGAGGGATGGCTAGGCCAGCGATGGGAGTATGGTGGGGCGGTGAGGCCTGCACGGCAGCACAGCGGGCCATGGGAGGAGGGAGCAGGCAGTCCCGCCGGCGCTTGTTTGAGCGGCTGGAGCAGGAAGAGCAGAGATTGAAGAAGCACGACGGACGTTGGATGGACATCCAACAGTCACTTCTTGTGTGTCAACCTTTTTTTAGGAAAGCCTCAAATCTATGGAAAACAACATACAGCCCATCTGCCATTATTTCTAATAATTTACAGCCCATTTGCTAATTCTTAAGGTTTTTTTGGAGCCCATATTCTTTTTGTTAGCATTACACCCCATATTGTGGTCACGGTTAACAAATTACATGAAAGTTTGCATATTTCGGTGCGGTCTGAACTGTTTTTAATCCCGAAATTTTGAGTCACATTCAAACTGATTTTAAAAATAAATGTATATCAATATAAAATCCAACAAATTGTCCACGCATAAAAATCAATGCAATTTAAAATATTGAAATGAAAAAAAGAAATTTGAAACTAATTGTTGGTTTGATGTGTTTTAAAAATGTACAGCCCATTTCTCATTACTGATAGGCCATTTTCTCGGCCAGCCGAATGAAGCTCTCCTCGTCTTGAAAGATTTGCAGCCCAATAGGCCTGACAAAGCGACTTACTTGGCAAATCACAAAAAAAACTGGGTTGTGACCATGGACCCAGCTGCGGCCGAGGACCCAGCTGTCAGCCTCTCCATGTATTGTACTCTTCCGATGGAAGTCGGTCGTTGACCACATTGACCATGCCGCACCGAGAGCACCAAGGCGGTGAACGACGGCGAGGCCTAGGAAGGGGATGACGCAGAGCCGGGGAAGACGCTGTAGTGGATGCCCATGCGGAGAGGACTATGAGGGTTCACTGGTTCAGCTGCGGTGTGAGGCTGCCGTCGTCGTAGAATAACAGGGGGTGTGGGCGAGTGGAGGGATGGCCTGGCCAGCGGTGGGAGTAGTATGGGGGCGGTGAGGCCTCCGCGGCAACACAGCCGGCCACGGGAGGCAGGAGCAGGCGGCACGACCGGCGCTGCTTTGGGCGGCTGGAGCAAGAAGACTAGAGGTTGAAGAAGCACTATGGCCGTTGGATGGACATCGTATGGTCACTGGAGCTAGAATCGTTCATATTGACTAAGTTGACAAAGCCCTCCATCCCCGTCAACTTAGTAGGCCCACAAGTCAGCCACCCACTATGGTGGGTCCCAGCTAGCAGGGGGTCTTCATTTTTTGTGCGTAATAAGGAGGCACTTCCTTGCGTGCGAATATATAGCTGGTGGGTCCGAGCTGTCAGCGGCGGTAACATTCTTTTCGCGAAATACAGAGGCCCTTTCGGTGGGTCCCAGATGTCAGGTGGAGGAATCATTATTTTGCGCGTAATAAGGAGGCATTTCCTTGCATGCAGCCGTGGACCCAGCTGCCAGCCTCTCCACGTACAATCCACTTCAGATGCATGTCGGTCGTTGACCACGTTGACCAGGCCGCGCCGAGAGCACCAGGGCGGTGGACGACGGCGAGGCCTAGGAAGGGAACGACACGGAGCTAGGGAAGACTCGGCAATTGTTTCCCATGCGGAGGAGTACGAGGGTTTACTGGTTCATCTGCCGTCCCCGGAGAATAACAGCAGGTGTGGGTGAGTAGAGGGATGGCTAGGCCAGCGATGGGAGTACGGTGGGGCGGTGAGGCCTGCGCGGAAGCATAGCCGGCTGCGGGAGGAGGGAGCAGGCAGTCCCGCCGGCGCTTGTTTGAGTGGCTGGAGTAGGAAGAGCAGAGATTGAAGAAGCACGACAGCCGTTGGATGGACATCCAACAGTCACTGCTCTCGTGTGCATTATTTCTAATAATGTACAGCCCATTTGCTAATTCTTAAGAATTTTTTTGGAGCCCATCTTCTTTTTGTTAGCATTACACCCCATATTGTGGCCACGGTTAAAAAGTATACGAATTTTTTCATATTTCGGTGTGGTCAACTATTTTTAATCCCGAAATATCGATTCACATTCAAACTATTTTGAAAAATAATTTATATAAATATAAAATCCAAATAATTGTCCACACATAAAAATTAATGGAATTTAAAATCTTGTAATGAAAAAAAATTGAAACTAATTCCCGGTTTGATGTGTTTTAAAAATGTACAGCCCATTTCTGGGCAAACCAAATGAAACTCTCCTCGTCTTGAAAGATTTGCAGCCCGGCGGGGCTGATAAAGCAAGTAGGCCTCGTTTGGGTATTTCTTTAAAAAACAGAACTGGGCTGGCCATTTTCAGCAAGAAAAAAACACAATTGGGCTCATGATGTGGTAAATATAAATAAAACCCTGGCTAGATGGGCCACAGCCCCCGCACAGCCCCGTTGTTACCCTGATCCGTCGCTAAAACTAGTATAAATAACAACTGCTTGTTCCTCAAAAAAAACTGCGCGACCTGTTGGGTCCCTGGTGTCAGCCGCTCATAGTGTAATTCTCTCGTTTATTGACTACGTTGACAATGGCGTGAGCCCCAGATGTCCAACCATTAGGAGGAACCATATTTTTGGGCTTGTAATATAGAGGCACTTGCTTGCGTACTGCCATGACGCCGGTGGGTCCCTACTGTCATCCTCTCCACGTACATTCATCTCCTTGTTCCTCTTGGTTGTTGAAGATGTTGACAACACAAGAGGGCGGTGCACCGTGCACGGCGAGCGAACCAAAGCCGCACGATGGAGGACGACAGCGAGGCCTCGGACGGAACAAACAGGAGCCGTGGAAGATGCGTTGGTCTAGTCACGGGCAGAGGGGAGTACGAGGGTTGACTGGTTCGGGTGCGGGTGCGTGTTGGGGCTGACGTCGCCGGAGAATAACAGGACGTGTGGGGGAATAGAGGGAGGTACTGGCCAACGTTGGAGGGTACGTATGGTAGGGCGGCGGAGGCGCAGCCAGCCATGGGAGGCGGGAGCAGGCGGAGCCGACGGGGTGGTTTGGTTAGGGTGGCTGGATGAAGAAGAAGACAAGAGATAGGAGATACATGACAGATGTTGGATGTCAATCCAACGACTGGTAGGCAGAATCGTTTGTTGACTGGCTAGTAAGTCGACACCACCTTGGATAGGCTATTTCCTCACGGGTCCCAAATGACAGAATCCAAATCTGTCACGGTCATGCAGCCTTTCTATGAAAATTTACAGCCCATTTGATGTGCTAGTTCGAAATAAGTTTGTGGGTGCTGGTGGGGGCTAATCACTTGGCTTCTGTAATGCGCAGTGAGCTCAAGCATCCGGCGAGAGTGATGTTATTTCCCTTGGTTGGGATTTGTTAGTTGTTACAATATTTCACTCTAAATTAAACGACTGGCAAGCCATTTGCCTTGCTTCAAAGAAAATATGATAGTCACAGCCGAGTTGAAAAGGGCAAGAACATCTAACTCCAGCTTACAAACTGTACAAAAGCATGAGGGTTAATTGTTCATCAGGTTTACAAAAAAACCCAGGTTGAAAGGGAAACAACATCTAACTCCAGCACTGTTTTCGGCAGTCACAGTCAAATGGATCGGTCAGGTCCATAGAATGAACATCCTGGGTCGTAAAATTTACTGGATTATGACCACAATATGTTGTAAATAGAATCCCGGCACGTTCAGAAGCTCTTTTGCCCACCTGAAACTCCATTTTTTTGCTCTTCCACATACCCATCCGTCAAAACCATGCTGCTGGTAAACTTAAGCCTGATGGACAATAGTAACCTCGCATTCAGCGAGAAGAATGTGAAAAATCTAGTGTTTGCACGGTTGGCTACATATCATTCTAGCGTTATTGTCTTCAATCGAATCTCATGAGAAGTGAGAAAATCCCGATGCTTACGAATCTACCGATTGGTTATAACTTTCTTACCCTGTCTTGTTGCCTAAATAGACATGAAGATTGAAAATAGTTAAGGTCTAAAAAAAGAGTGTCGAAAGAGCAACAGCTGAACGGTTAATTCTAGTACACTATATGCGGGCTTCCAATGTGCGTGAAATTATCACCTTTATATATAACTTCTCCAGACATGGAAAGCATTGCAGCAAGCCAATAATCTTGTTTAGATCAAAACTATTCATTTGGATATATAAGATCTTGACAGAATCCAGCAACATTGATAGGCCATCCATGGAGAAACTCTTCATTGAGCATAGAACATAATATTAGTACAAAATGTGTACTCCAAGATGACATATAACTTATGCGCAGAAATTTAAAATGCAGCTTATGGTTACAAGTGTAGATGATAATATAAAGTACCTGGAGAACTATGGAGCCAAACACCATATTGAAATGAGCACAGAGATCATGTATTACACCCAAGGCCTCCAGTTTAGGCGCAGAGAGGATGGTTATTTACAATGGTGAATAACTAGAATCAAGGATCAACCTTTGAAGTGAAGGGGCATCTTGGATGATGAGCTTCCTTCTGTCAAAAGAAATTCCAATTCTTACAAGGTTAGGCGACTTTATTCGGAGACAACCAATTCTAACTGTGAAAACAAGCACCAAGCACTCCAGGGCAGGGCAACTAGAGTGGATGATGTTGTGCAATGAGGCCTCCGATATACGAACCTGCATAAGTGAAAGTTTCTTGAGAAATGGGAGTCGAAGGTTTAGTACCAGATTGTCTGGTAGGTTGCACAGTGCAAAGGTGGCGGTGTGGAGAGAGGACAAAAACCGCGAGATGGACATCAGTGCTGAGGGCACAGGTAGATGGCGTTCGGTATCTGGTAGGTGATTTCCAGGGGAATAGTAGAGCTCAAGCAGTTGTAGTTCTATGAATTCATGGGATTTTAGCCAGGCATCCACCGTGTAGGGCATGGTATGCTTGCTCAGGTAGCATGACGGGATGCAGAGGCTTTGAACGGAGCCCTGGTGGGAGGAGATGATGGCTCTGGGGATTTCAAAATCATTGAAGAGAGATAGCTGATGACAGTCGAGATTAAGGGGCATGGCGCACCATAGAGGGCGCCACCAAATTGAGAGGACTTGGGTGCAGCAGCAATCCTTGGTGGGGAGAAGCGAGATGATCTCCTGAAGGACGGCGTCCGGGAGATCGCTGATGCGGTCCACCCGAGATTCTACGGGTTCCTGGGATCCGGTGGGGAAGGGGTCGCTGCTTCTCCCCGCGCTGCCGGGTGCGGGATCTACAACAGGCGTCGTCGCTGGCGGGAGCCTCATCTTCCTGGCGCTGGGGTCAGATGACTCCATTTTCCTCGAGGGTGTCGCGTTCACAGATTTGAGCAGAGTAACGAATGACGAGCCTAGTTGTAGTGTGAGTGAAGAAGAAGGGGAGCTGGGGTTTTTCTATAGTAGTGAGGAAGAAGGGGAGATGGGGTTTTCTGTAGGAGTGAGGTGAGGAATTTGGGGGTACGAGTGGAGCGAGCTGACGTGAGGTGGGTGGGAGTGAGGAGGAAGAAGAACACCCAGGTTTTTTGGGGGGCGGTGTGCTGGGTGTGGGTAGCGCCTCTCATTCAGTAAATATATGGACTTTTGAATTGATTTTACTATTTACTAGGGTGGATGGGCTGTTTTGTCTTGAGCCTAGAGAAACCATTACTACTAGTACAGTGGAGACACTCTACAGCTGCCCA
Organism: Triticum monococcum; assembly: GCA_034509565.1. Lineage (NCBI taxonomy): Eukaryota > Viridiplantae > Streptophyta > Magnoliopsida > Poales > Poaceae > Triticum > Triticum monococcum. The sequence continues at coordinate 393,798,529 of CM067845.1, read as the reverse complement.
GAAAAACAATTACTACTAGTACAGTGGATACAATACCCGTTTCTGGATCCTCCTAGGTCATCGAAACGTCTCCCTTTACTAAATGTCATTATACTTTTGTTCACCAACATGCGGGCCATGCAGCGTGCGGGCCCAAATGCCATCCACCAAATTAGAAGGCAGTATGCAGGTGGAGAGTCACCCCGGTCGTAGCGCGGCAGTAACGAGCCGTCGTATCACAAAACCCCACCTCCCCGCAGTCTAAGTTTGACGGACGAAGCAACCATCATTTCACTCTTCACTGAATCCCCTTCTCTCTCACCGTCTTCAAGAAAGGCAACACTCGCATCTTCCACTGTTCTTCTCTCCCAATGAAGGGAAGGTAAGCGGATCCGTGATGTTGGTATATTTTTGTTCAGAGAAAAAAAAGAACTTCTGCAAAGTAGTAACCGATCCTCACTCTCTTTTTTGTTTCATTGTCATTGCGATTGTGTTTTCCTTTCAGTGGTCTCCTAGTATTCGTCAGTTTCATGATGGACCAAGGAGAACCGGGAAAAGATCTGCCGATATTGGAGCAGACGCGGGAGGCTGATCCCCATGAGACAGAGAGCTCCAAGAAGATGGAGGCAGCCACCGAGCCGACCCCAGATACGCTCACGACCACTACTGACATGGTCAACGCCCCGTTTGAGGTTACAGCCCCCGTGGCACTGCAGGAGCAGTTTTCCCCCTTCGAGGATGTGTCCCCCCCCCCCCCGCGCTGAGCTGCCCAAGGTGATTTTCTTCTTTGCCGATCTCAATTGTGGTTTTTCATCTAAGTATGTGGTGATGAATAATGCAAAATTTTATTAGCTTTGATGCCATGCTATACATAGTGGTTTAAATAACTTGTGTTTCTTATACTAGAAAGTAATTCAGAATTTGTTTCTGTTTCAATTATAGCCCTGTTGCAGACAAGGATTGTGTGGTTGTACATGTCACTCGCTATGAGGTGGATGACCTGAATATACGCACTGGGAAAACAGAGTTTTTAGGTTGTTGGATCCTGGAAGCCATTTGCACTTATACCAATGAAGAGTTGTATTCCAGCCTCACTGTTGTCAGGCGTGTTGTCCAGGGTGTACTGAAGCACAAGAAGTTCAAAGCTACTCCTTCGTTTCTGAGGCATACTGTTCTTGTCAAGCTTACGCAGGAAGATGATGTGGAATGCCTCCACAAACAAGTTTATGAGTAGCAAGGCCACAAGGTTTGTCGGATTTCGGGTTCCGGCAGACCCTTGAGGTTCGAACACTGGGGTGCGCATGGAGATTTCGCCTCCTACCTACCTGCACCCCTCCGCCTCGCTAAGATCTAGGCTATGGAAAGAACAACACAAGAGACACAGGGTTTATACTGGTTCGGGCCACCATTGTGGTGTAACACCCTACTCCAGTGTGTGGTGTGGTGGATTGCCTCTTGGGCTGATGACGATGAACAATACAAGGAAGAATAGCCTTGCGAGGGTCTGTTCTTGGCTGGGGCGATGAACTACTGGGAGGAGTTCAGTCACCCTTCTCTCTCTCTCCCTCTTCCTGGTTGTTGATCTCGATCTCCCTAAAAACTCTCTCTTCTCTAGCTGCCTCCCATCCTGTGGGTGGCTGGTCCTATTTATAGAGGCCCTGGTCCTCTTCCCAAATATCGAGCGGGAAGGGAGCCAACAATGGCGGGCTAATTTGAAAGGGGACAGCTAGTACCAGTTATCCTGACAAAAGTAGTCTTCGCCTGCACAAAGCTCTGGTGGTGACACCGTCTTGGGCTCCACGATGACCTCCGTCTTGCAGTCCTCCTGGTCTTGGTCTTGTTGCACCGAAATGGCAACCTTTGCCGGATGCCTCGGTACTCCGCGGCTGCGCTTGCCCCCTTTGCACCAAAGGGGAAAGGAGGACACTGCACGGGATGGCACCCGCCTGGCGCCCTTGGTCGTCATGTCTTGCGTCACGGGAACCTCGTGAGGTACCCCGCCTTGATCTCTCCGCCTCCTCGCGAGCCAGCCTGATGAGGCCGTGCCTGAGGAAGCTCCGCGTCGTCCGCCCCGCGAGGCTTGGCCCCTCGCGAGGGTCTTGGGTTTGTGTTGGTGAAGATGGGCCGTGCTGGGCCCCCCCTTGAGCCATGCCGCAGGCCGCAGGCAGGCAAGTTTGGGGACCCCCGTTCCCAGAATGCCGACAGTAGCCCCCGGGCCCAAGGCGCACCCGGACTTGGCCGTGCAGGGAGGTGGAAGGGCAAGAGCGAAGCGCCGCTGGCCCTAACAGCCTGTGGCCTTGGGCGCCGCGTGGCGGTTGATTGGACGTGGGCACCTTAGCAACCGCGTGAGTTGATAAAGGAGCGGCATCTGCCTCGGCCTTGCTTCTTGCTTTCCCCGGTTGTTGCTCAGATCCCCTTTCTTGCGCCCCTCCTTCCTTCCTCCGAAATTTCCAGATCTGCTCCGACCGTGCGACCCAGGAAGCCATGGCGCCTCGTCGGCCCCCGGCCGTAGCTTGGTACTCGTCTGCCCTGGACTTGCCGAACGTGTCGGAGGCAAGCCTTGCCCGGTTGCGCCGGATGGCGACGGCGCAGGGCATCAACGGGGCGAAGGTGTTCAAGGCCGGCTCTGCCACCCCTGAGGGTCAAGGGAGCACCTTCTATCCGTTCTTCGTAAGTGCCATTGCCGCTGGCCTGGTGCCTCCCTTCTCCAAGTTCTTATTCTCTGTCCTCCGCCATTATAAGCTACAGGCTCTGCATCTCCACCCCAACTCCGTCCTTCTCCTGGCAATCTTAGCCTATTACTGTGAGGCTCACGTAGGGGTGCAGCCCTCAGTGGCCTTGCTGCACCACTACTTCTACCTCCGGACCTCTCGCGGTCCTGCTTCCGCGTGCGCGAGCTTCATCGCGTACGGTGGCACCATTGCCATCTCGAACCCCGGGAAAAGGATTGAGGGCTTCAGGAGCAAGTGGGTCTTGGTGGATGCTGGGCGCATCCACCCTCGGCTAATCTTGCCCACGGAGCAGCCCACGAGCTCCAGCGATTGGGGTCGAGCGGAGCTCACGGACCCCCGCGCGAGGTTGGTGTTGGAGAAGATGGACGCGGATCTGAGGCTGGCCAACATGGCGGCGGCGAAGCTGACCGGCGCATCGTTGCTGATGGAATTCCTGGAGCACCAGCTAGCTCTGCTTCGGCAGTACTCACTTCCGATTTGGAGGGCCCATCCGAGCCCCGCAGCCTTGGCCGACGGAGATCTGGCTGCGATCCTCCAATCTCTGGTCGAGGGCGATGTGGCGAGGTTGGAGGGTGCTCCTATGCCCTTGTTCCTCCGCGAGGACTGGGCGCAGGTAGTGAAGTCCATGCCCGTCTTCAACGGGGATGGGCCCGTGCCCATGGAAGCTCCCGAGGAACCGGTGGACGTGCCCTCCGACGACTCTAGCAAAGAGGAGGAAGGAGGGGAGCGGGAAAAAGGACCTGACTTCGAGGCGACTGACGGGGAGTCGAGGGCTCCCCTCCCCCGGCACAGGTCCCGCATTCTCCGCCTTTCTCCGAGCGATGACGACGAGGATGACGACGAGGCTGACGATGAGCAGGACGGCGGGAGCTTGCCCCCGATCCCGAAGAAGGATAGGACTGGGCTGATCTCCTGTGGGTCTGCCCCGGCCCCGAGGCGGACCGTAGACGCACCTTCCGCTTCCAAGCTTCTCGAGGTTGACCCTTCCAGCCGGCTTTCGGGCTTCAAATTTGGCCGGAGGCCGCTTGAGCTCACTGGCGACGACCCGTAAGCATTTGATTCTTGTCTTTATTTCTTGCTCTGCTTCTGAGGCTTGACGTCCGCATCTCTTGGATAGGCTGGTGCCCGCAGCAAAGAAGTCGAAGGGGAGCTCCTGAGGTTCCATCCGTGGCAGCGCCTCTGCCCGCGAAGGAGGGTGACCGCGACGCACAGGCTCCTCCTGCCCGGTCGTCCTCGCGAGGCCTGGCTGAGCCGGTTGGGGCGAGCTCAGCCCCCATGGCCCAAGTGACTCCCGAGGTGTCCTTGCCTGCCGCCGCCACTACAGCCGTTGAGGCGCGGCAGACTCCGCCTCAGGATGTTGTGGCTGCGCTGCCGTCTTCTCCTCCTACTCCACCGGCTGCTGTCTCTCCGACTCCTTCTGCCGTTCTGGATCGTGCTGTTGCTAAGCTGGACCGACTGCGGCAGGATCTTCTTGGCGCCGACCCTCGCTTGGTGGCCGGGCTCTTGGAGCTGGCTTCTGGATGGGTTCGCTCTGACGCTTCGATTCGGGCGGCGCTGGTCCAGGCCTCGACGGCTTGCGATGAGGAGAAACAGGCCGTCCTTGAGGCGAAGGCTGCTCATGACGCAGCCCTGGGGGAGGTGGTCGACGTCCGTGGTCGTTGCAAGGCGCTGGAGGACGAGCTGCAAGGCCTGCGGGACCAGCTCGCGAAAGAGGTCCGCCTTCGCCAAGAGCAGGAAGAAGGCGTGAAGGCTCGTGAGGCGGCTGTCAAGGAGAGGGAGGTCAAGCTCAGGAAACGCCGCGACCGCCTAGGCATGCTGGAGCAGGAGTTGGGGGTGAGGAAGGCCGAGCTGGACGACAAGGCCCTGGTTCTTGCCGAGGACCGCGTGGCCTTCACGGAGATGGAGGCGAAGGCTCGCTCCTCGCTGAGGACGCTTTACGACAGCGGCCTGGAGAGCCCGCTGGCTGGCGCCGAGGACGGCCCCGCCAAGCTGCTTCCCTTCCTGGTTCGCGCTCTTGAAGATGTCACCCTTGGACTTGGCCCCACGGCCGAGGCCGAGGCGCGTGTCCTGTCTTCTACAGCACTGATGCGGGTCCTCACCCACATCTACCTTCGCGATCCCGGCGTCGACCTCGACAGCCTGTTGGAGCCAGTAAGCAGCGAGCGTGCCGCTGCCACTGTCGAGGCCATGAAGGGTCGCGCGGAGGCTCTGCTGGGGAAGTTCCGGGCCTTCAGCACCAAGCCGAAGCAAGGCGATGCTGACCCCACTGCTCCATGAGGCGAACCCACTCCGCGCTGCTCCATCGCCGACAAGTAACTTCGTTGTGGCTCCTGTCCTGCCTTTAATTCCTGCACATGTATCATGCCTCGGGGAGGCGTTTAATCTTGCGTTTGGCATTGAGATAACAGTGTGGACTGTAATATTTTCTTTTGAATTCCTTGAAATTTACGCTTTTCCTTCCTACTTGCTTATGTTCTACGCCGGCAGAGCCCGGCCCCGCGCATACCTCACCCAGCGTTAGCCCCGACCGGAAACCAGGACGGGACTAAGGAGTGAGGGGCTACGTGACAAGTTAGGCTCCTGAGTCGCGATGCTCAGGAGTCCCCCTTGGCGCACGAACAGCAAGTAGGGAGCTGAGATGTGGGTGGATCTACCGTTCTACGTCTGCAGAGCCCGGCCCCGCGCATACCTCACCCAGCGTTAGCCCTTCGGAACTAAGGAGTGAGGGGCTACATGACCAGTTAGGCTCCTGAGTCGCGATGCTCAGGAGTCCCCCTTGACGCTTAGACGGCCTTCGTACCTTGGCTTCGCTCAGGAAGAGACGCGCGACGAACTAGGCCCGGGGGGGCCTGGCTGGGTGGGTGCGTCTGGGCGTGACCCAGGCGCAGCCCCTGTGCCCAGCCCCCTCGCGCGGCACTCCCGAGGGGAGGCGTTATGATGAGGCTAGACACTGAGCTCTGGGCTCCTTGAGGTTGATGCAGCCCGGGGGCCACCCTCAGTTGTTTATCACCAGCGCGGAGCATAGCGCTTCCATATGTGTACGGGCATAGCCGCTCCTCGGCAGTGTCGTCAGCCAGCGCGGAGCATGGTGCTTCCACTGGTACGTGGGAGGGGGCCCCCTCCGGGAGGAGCCCCCGGGGCATGTAGAGCCCCACCCTGACACGTGGCTGGCACGGTAGGGCCTGGCAAGGTGTATCTGGGCACCCGTGAGCCAGCGCGGGACTCACGAGGCCCTACCTCTAGGCGGGTTGCGCCTGGCACTGGGCCTTATCTTGTGATGTGTCCCTGCAAATTTGGTTAGATGTCGGCACTCTACGTCCTCGGGTCCCGGCACTCGAGCTGGTCTCAGCCGTCGCTGGTATGCCAGGTCGCGATGCCGTGGACAAGGCCAGAGGGTGAGGGCTGGAGAGCCAGTAAGAGCCCTGAGTCGCGATGCTCCGGTACCCCCCCTTTAACGTGCAAGTGGTCGGCATGGAGAAGAAGAGGTGCCGTGGACCGGCATCAAATAATCAAGCATGGTGGTTCTAACGCATAACCGGAAATAAACGCAAATGGGATACATGCCGCTGGGCCTGGCCCGAGCGACTTGGGGATCATGCAGCCCGAGGGGCGCCCCCAACAAGGTAAGCTAACAACATGAAATAAAAGGGATACATGCCGCAGGGACGGACCCACGCAGCCTGGGAATAATGCAGCCCTGGGGGGCGCTCCCAGCTGGAAATGAAACTTGAAAGATGTCACCTGATGACGTTGAGGACGAAGGAGTGTTGGTGTAGCAGACTCGGTGGGCAGCGGAAGCCGATCCTCACGAGCCCCCAGGCCCAAGGGCCTCGGGAGGCTCCGGAGGCGCTGGCGGCTCCTCGCAGACCATCTCCATCTCCGCCAGGGCTGCGGAACGACTGGCCTCCCGTGCCTCCGTGATGCCCCTCATGAGGCGCTGGTACGTGGCAGCCGCGTTCGGCAAGCCGTAAGGCATGCGAACGTAGCTGTGGGGTGGACCTTTGCAGCGCCCCACTCGCGAGGGCCAGAGGCGCTCCAGAGAGGCGACTCGGTTGAGCCCTGGTATGTCGATGCAGACGCGCAGCCCACCATCCTTGCCTGGATGGGGAGCCACTGCTGGTAGGCGGCGGCCGCCTTTCATGACTCTTGACTCATGTAGCTCCTGAATGGCCTTGCTGACGAACTCCTGAGGGTCTGTCTCTCCTTGCCTTGCTCCTTCTTGAGGGAAACGTGCTTCGAAACACGCCTCCATGTGGTGCCCAAGCGCCTCCCTCGTGACCCTAGCCAGGTCGGTGGCCCTCCAGGGGAGAGCCCCCGAGCCATGCCTGAGGAGGGCGCCAGGCGCGCTTTCCTATGCGATGGAAGGAGGTGCCCCCTGGGCAGGCACAGGCCCAGAGGGGCCTGCCTCCTGAGGGGCCAGGCCGGACGATGTCTTCTTCTTCTTGGGGGTGGTCTCGGGAAGCCTCCTGCTTCCGCGATCCGGGTCTTCCTGTGACGCGGCCTGAAAGGCTCGTTCCAGGGAACACACCGCGTCCTTCTCTTCACAGGGCACCATGATGACTCCGCCACTTCCTGGCATCTTGAGGACGTTGTAGCCATGGTGAGTTACGGCCATGAACTTCTCCAGCGCTGGGTACCCAAGGATGGCGTAGTACGGCAAGCGAATGTGAGTGACGTCAAAGTCGATGAGCTCGGTGCGGTAGTTGTCGTGTGCCCCGAAGGTGACAGGGAGGCGGACCTGCCCAATCGGGATCGTGGAGCCGTCGGTGATTCCGGAGAAAGGCTTGGTTGGCTGAAGCTGGCTGTAGGGCACTTGGAGATTGTTGAATGTTTCGACGGACAGGACGTTGAGCCCTGCCCCGCCACCGATGAGGGTCCTGGTGACCACCACGTTGCTGATGATTGGGGAACAAAGCATCGGGAGGACTCCGGCTGTAGCCGCACACTTGAGCTGATCTGCTGAGCTGAACATGATGGAGCACGCTGACCACCTGAGAGGGCGCGTGGCTTCGAGCCTGGGGAGGACTACATTCACTTCGCGGGCGAACTGCTTGAAGATGCATTGAGAGGCTGGGGCTTGAGCCCCGCCCAGGATGCAGGTGATCGCGCACGGCTCCTGGAAGCCCCCATCCCCCTCGTCCTGGTGGTGGTCCTCGTTTCTCCTTGGCTGCAGAGTCAGCGGAGGGAGGCCTGCGTTGCCTTGCGGGCGATCCTCGCGAGGCTGATCCCTCCAGTCTCTCTCGCGAGGCGGGTCTTGCCAGCGATCCTCGCGAGATTGATCGCGCCACTCTTGGTGCGGGCCACGGTCTTCCCAGCGTCCTGCGTTCCTTCCTCCTCCTCGACCGTAGCCCCAATCACCACAGTCGGGGCGACGGGCGATCCTTCCTTCTCGCACGGCTCGGAGCTCTTGACATTCGTTGGTGTTGTGGGTGTGGAGGTCGTGGTACACACAATACCGGCTGCCCTTGGAAGGTTCGGGCTGATCTCTGCCTCGCTTGGTGTCTGGTTCTGCCGCGAGCACGGCAGCCCCCTTGCGCTTCACATCCTTGGCCTTGGGCTTCTTCTCTTCTGGGTCTGCGGCCGGTAGCTCGAGGAGGGAGAGACGCCCTTCCTCAGCCCTGACGCACTTGGTTGCCAAGTTGAACAGCTCCAAGGAAGTGCACAGGTCTTCATGCATCGCCAGCTCCTCCTTCATCTTGACATCGTGCACGCCGTCGGAGAAGGCTGAGATGATGGCCTCCTCAGTCACCTTGGGAATCTTGAGGCGTGCGTTGTTGAAGCACTGGATGTACTTCTGTAGGGTCTCCCCGGGTTGTTGCTTGATGCGGCGCATGTCGCTCACGGTGGGTGGCCGGTCGTGAGTACCTTGGAAATTGGCGATGAAGCGGGTGCGCATCTCGTCCCAGGAGGAGATCGTGCCTGGAGCCAGGTTCAGGAGCCAGGTGCGGGCCCCATCCTTGAGCGCCATGGGAAACCAGTTCGCCATGACCTTCTCGTCTCCGTTGGCAGCTTCGATGCCCAGCTTGTAGAGCTGGAGGAACTCCGCAGGGTCGGCCGTGCCGTCGTAACGAGGAGGCAGGTCTGGCTTAAACTTGCCGGGCCACGCGACGCTGCGTAGCTCGGTGGTGAAGGTGCGGCAGCCTACTGTGGCCATGGGAGGCCTTGGGTGACGGAGAGCTTGGTCGTGCATGTCCCCACGCGCTGTAGCTGGGAGCAGCGCGGGGTCTTGGCGCGCGGGAGCAGGAGCATGGTCGCGACGTGCTGGAGCAGGGAGCGCCCGGGCAGCTTCTTGCGGGCGAGGGACTTCTTGGCAGCTCTGCTCTTGTCGAGCTGGCACCTGACGGAGCGGGTTCCGCCCTGGGACCACGCGCCTTGGAGCCATGGCGCCTTCCTGAGGAGGAGGTGGCCGGGGCGCCACCGGAGCTTCATCGCCCGCACGAGGCGGGGTGCAGTGCAGCAGAGCAGACGGTGCAGGAGAGCCCCCTGCGGCGCGGACGAGCTCGGCGACGCGGTCGAGCCATTCTTCGTAGATGTCGTCGACGGGGCGGTAGCGCAGGAGCTCGTTTGCCGCGATGAGCACAGCTCGAGCCTCCATGGGTGCGCGGAGCGCGCGGGGCGAAGAACCAGCCGGGGTGAGCGAGGGAGTTGCGGTGCGGCCATCTTGCCGCACGGACGGATGCTGAGACGATGCTTGCTGCTCGTCCCCCGCCGGGCCGGTGGCGGCGTTGACGGCAGGCGACGGGGAACGGCGAAGACGCCCGCCGACAGGGGCCGTTTGGGCGACGCGGGAAGCGAGGGCGGCCCGGCGTTCGGCGCGGGCCCGACGAGCGTCAGACATGGGCGCGATGGTCGGAGGAGAATGGGGTGGTGGCAGACGAATTCCGGCGCACCCCTACCTGGCGCGCCAAATGTCGGATTTCGGGTTCCGGCAGACCCTTGAGGTTCGAACACTGAGGTGCGCGCAGAGATTTCGCCTCCTACCTACCTGCACCCCTCTGCCTCGCTAAGATCTAAGCTATGGAAAGAACAACACAAGAGACACAAGGTTTATACTGGTTCGGGCCATCGTTGTGGTGTAACACCCTACTCCAGTGTGTGGTGTGGTGGATTGCCTCTTGGGCTGATGACAATGAACAATACAAGGAAGAACAGCCTCGCGAGGGTCTGTTCTTGGCTGGGGCGATGAACTGCTGGGAGGAGTTCAGTCACCCTTCTCTCTCTCTCCCTCTTCCTGGTTGTTGATCTCGATCTCCCTAAAAACTCTCTCTTCTCTAGCTGCCTCCCATCCTGCGAGTGGCTGGTCCTATTTATAGAGGCCCTAGTCCTCTTCCCAAATATCGAGCGGGAAGGGAGCCAACAATGGCGGGCTAATTTGAAAGGGGACAACTAGTACCAGTTATCCTGACAAAAGTAGTCTTCGCCTGCACAAAGCTCTGGTGGTGACGCCGTCTTAGGCTCCACGATGACCTCCGTCTTGTAGTCCTCCTGGTCTTGGTCTTGTTGCACCGAAATGGCAACCTTTGCCTGATGCCTCGGTACTCCACGGCTGCGCTTGCCCCCTTTGCACCAAAGGGGAAAGGAGGACACTGCGCGGGCTGGCACCCGCCTGGCGCCCTTGGTCGTCATGGCTTGCGTCACGGGCACCTCGTGAGGTACCCCGCCTTGATCTCTCCGCCTCCTCGCGAGCCATCCTATGAGGCCGTGCCTGAGGAAGCTCCGCGTTGTCCGCCCCGCGAGGCTTGGCCCCTCGCGAGGGTCTTGGGTCTGTGTTGGTGAAGATGCGGCGTGCTGGGCCCCCCCTTGAGCCACGCCGCAGGCTGCAGGCAGGCAAGTCTGGGGACCCCCGTTCCAAGAACGCCGACAAGGTTGTCTTCATGAGGGTTCACAGGATTGAGCTACTGCCGGACTTCCTCGATGATGTTCATGGCAAGGCCCATCTTGTGTCCAGCCCAAATTAGATCAAGGCATGAAATAGTTGCCCCAGCTAGTGTTTAATAGTAGTTTGGATTGTGTCTAATTATCTGAACCTTGCCTGTTATCGAGCCCTCTAGGGCTAGTACTCTATTTGAATCCGTCTATGGGAACTGCTGCTACTTTTGTGTGCCCGTGAATCATGTGAGAACCATCATAATTGTTGCCGAAACAGATGTGTCCTCACTAGTTTTTTCATGAATATGGCATGGTAAGACATAAGTTTTCATGGTTTATCATACGAGTAGTGTGTGTTTTGATGAAATAGAGTACTCGCTCGAGAACTGTGTGCCGACATATACATAAGTACTTGTAAACACTATTGGTGCTACCCCACTTGTAAGCAGTTGTGCAAAACACAGCACATTGGCTCAACTCGCTTCAATACTAGGCTATCGACCAGCTAACAATCAACAATCTGCTGTCTGACATATAAGCAACTATGTATCTTGTTACAGTGGTTCATGCAGTTAACTGAGGCCACAATGTAAATTCCAAACGTTCACACGCTAGTCCAGCATTCATGTGGAACACTCACATTAAACTCGGCTTCATAAAAAACTTGAAAAGCATAAGTTAAGCAATTTTATACATCTCAATGATTCATAGAACATAACAAACATATACTAGTTCACAACAAAAGACAAAGTTGTGAGAAGGTTTACAAATCAAGAAAAAACAAGCAAGGCTTCTCTGAGCAAAGGGCCTCCCGGCAGGCTTAAATTTTCTGGAGTTCACTCTGGTTTTTTCATGTTGCCACCATCCAGGGTTAGGTTCTCTCATTCCAGAATAACCAATTATAATTGTATTCTCAGCTGCAATGCTGAACTGGACCATGTAGTGTACTGACCAGGTGAAATTCTTGTGCATTCCACTAAATTTAAGCACCGCTATTTGCAGAAATAAGCAGACCACAATGCCTCTTGTCCACGCACCTGTCCAAAAAACCACCGTGCAGCCGTGCTAGCTAGTCCTCAGTCCATGGATGAACTGGTAGAAAGTGCATTCCAGACTAGGATGTAGTTGTTTTCGCTCCTCCCTACACTGCAATCAGGAAGTAAAACGTACGAATCAACTTCTTTTATATTGCGTTGGTCATTCTACCTAGTAACTACCAATGTAGGAATACCTGGAAAATGGGTGGTTAGACAAAGGCAACGAGGGATAGCCATCTCATTTTGCGCAGTTCTACTAAAAATGAGGTGTGTGCTTTTGATTGCGCAGATAGAAACGATACGGAGACAGACATCCCGAAACGATATGGAGACAGACATCCCTATTTGCGCAAATACGAAATACGGTTATTTAAACAGTGACAGATATTTGCAGTGGCGTATGATTAACAGCAGCATCTATTGTGTTATAATTGGCACTAGATTGATAGTATGAATGTGTCCTCAAGTAAGTAGCATCACATCACATCAACACTGCCACTAGATTAACATGCAGAACAATAGCATTAGTATTACTGTCATGAGAGTAGCACGTGGTCAGTAAATGTGCAATCAAATTTGTGCAGTTCCACTGGGATGAAGCAATGTTAGCGGTGTGAGATTTAAGTGTAACTGCAAAAACACGATTCATGGGAAATAAAGCAAGACAGAAGCACTTCATAAAATGGTGGTGGCATTGCTTCAATTTATCGAAGGCACTAGACCATTACTTATAGTGACATTAGGTGGCATTGCTTAATGCTTCATGTAATTTTACATTAACGGTGGCGATATGGGCGTAGGGACAGTAGGGGCATAAAGTGGTGAGGTAGATGTGGTTTCCGAGAGCGGCAAACACTCAAGCAGCATGTCTGCATTTGTCCCATTTTTGATCTCCTAGGCGACATTTTCCTATGTGAGCACAGGAAATCTAGACCTGCTCATTCTCATTTGTGTTGTCCCCCAACACCCGTCACTTTCTTTCCTTTTTCAACCAAGAGATAGGTCCACTTCCCCCCACCCTTCGCCATCCACCATGCTTTCTTTGTCTTTTCAACCAAGAGACCGGTTGGGTAGCCAGTATCTACTACTTTCCCCCGTTTCCTCTTAGAACCAAGTCCTAGATTCATGCTACAGCTTTCCCACTTTCTTCCCTGTTTGAACCAACTCTTAGAGTCGACTGTATGAACTAACTTTACCTCTAATAATAGTAAAAGTCTAGGTGTCTTCGGAACAGCAGACGGAAGTAGAAAAGATCCACACGAAGCCAAGTGGGGAGCTGGGGCAGTATAGCAAGGCAGGTTTGAAGGAATATATACCTGAGGGTCGTCGGCATGTGGCAAAGACAGCGTCGGGAGGCCGCATCTTGGCCACAATACCGCAGGGAGGAAGAAGGGGTCGGAGGCCCTCCCGAGCCGGCACTCTCTCGGAGAGAACGGCATGGCCGCCGATCGGGACGCGCGGGCAGCCGTTGGTCTCCTCCCTCGCCGCCGAAGATGGCGTGAACGATGCACCTACACCCCTGCCCCGGTCGAGGTTGCCCGGCCAGATTTGTGACCAGTCGTGAGCTGAGAGAGAGAGAGTGGCCACCTATGTCTTGCTTAGATCTGGAGAGCATGAGTGAATGAGAGGAACCCTAGTAAAGCAAGTGCTAAGGCTCCTGCTTATATATATAGTGGAGTGATTTTGTTGCACCAGCTTCAAAAAAATGCGCTCCTACGTGTACCCGCGAGTGGGTGTGAGAGAACTAGTGCGTGTGTGCACCGCTTCTCTTTGTGAGAGTACAATATACTATGCCCAAAGAATATTCGCCACAAGAGTAATAGTATAAGTGTGTGACGTGTGAGCTAAAATAAAATGTGTGGGACGTATTTTGTTTTTTAGAAGTTCTGAGGGTAGGGTGTGAAGAGCACATATGTGTGTGACGTCTACCTGTAGATAGACGATGGGTGCCAGAGGACTCGGGAGAGTCGTGACTCATGAGGGTGCGTGTGCATGAGAGAGAGGGGGCACGTATCAATGCAATGCATGTGTCCGTAAATCATTATCCGACAAACGTTCGCCACAAGCCTTTTCCTAACGAACGCCATAAGAACCGTTAGATCAGCATCCGACAGTGTCAGTTTTGCCATGTCATTTAACAGAACAGCCACTCCTCCTACACAAAAATCTTCCACGTGAGTGTTAGCAACTGCCGTATGCTCCCTCCATTCCAAAATGCAGTGCATATAGCTTTATTGAAAATTTGAACCTCGCAAACTTTTTACCAAGTTTTCGTGTACCAAATTGCACATGTAGAATACCCTGTATATATCATTTCATTCATCTTCGAGAGGTAACTATAAAGATGGGGGAGGAGTCTACAAAGAAAGACCATCATATCACCTGCAGCAATTTCAACCAACCTTTGGTGTGGAGGAATATCATAGGAACTCTATATGATATGATTTTTATAGGATTGTTTCCTTTAGAGCCAATTGGTTCATAGGAATAGATTCATATACTCCACATTTCAAAGGAAATAAACATGATATCATTTCTATAGCTTTAGAGCCACTTGGTTCATATGAATGGATTCCTATACTCCCATAATTTCAAAGGAAAATAAACATTAGCGTATATTCAATAGAAAAGTTCCTATTATATGAACCAAATTATATCTCTTTTCTAATCCCTCCTCATAGGAATTGAGATACATATCATCTCTATATTCAATAGAAAAGTTCCTATGATGTGAACCAAATGACATCTCTTTTCCAATCCCTACTCATAGGAATTGAGATACTCCATGTCATCTCTTTCCCTACAACTTCCATGTATACATCTTCTATTCCTAAATAGCTAGTACAATCCACTAGTAGCTTTTTTCCAAGACATGCAACTATGGCACAGGAACTATATAGTGTGCGAATAACTTTGAAATATGGTCGCTGGATGAAGCTAATCCGACAGTGCGAGATGGCAAATACGAGCACTACTGGCCGTTGGATATCATCAACGTTCCACCAGATCTGCCACATGTACAATTTAGAAGACTCCATGGTTGAACTTAAGCATAATGCACAAACCTCAAAACACAAGCACTTCTCCTTTGTTCTAGAATCTTCCGTATCATAATTGATTTTTTTTCTAAATGAATTGTCATTATATGTTTTTACTTTATGCTTTACAATGCACAACCCCATAAATCATAACATTTTTATAAAACTAATTGATTTTGAATGAGATGAACTATGAGAACTAAACGAACATCTACATCATGCATATATGACTCAAAGCTTTACATGCTATAGTGTGCATTTATTCATAATTTGGTTTCAAAATCTCATGCGTTCAATGCATGTGTACCTTAATAGTTTTGAGTAGAGTAGCGAATTTCACGCGGCCCCGGGTATATCAAAATGCAGGGCCCATGCATCATTGCCTTTCGGTCGAACCTACGTCCACAATTTTTTGTACGTACTATATCTCCACTGGTCCCCGAACCCAAAATGTTGCCTCGTTCCCCTAAAACCAAGCGGCCCACACATATTTAAGGTGTCAACTCGAACTCAATCCCTCTCCCATTTATTACGACGTGGCCCCGCATGCCGTAGTAGTACTCCTACAAACCCTACCGTCGCACGCATCATCGGTTTTCTTCAAGAGGACAAGGGAGAAGCCGATTTGTAGTGGAGGCACTTTAAAAATGATCTGTACTGGAGACCCCTACCCTAGGGTGCCCTAGGTAGCTGCCGCACGCATCATTGGTTTTCTCTTTTCTTTATGCTCTTGCGCCCTAGAGTGAAATGATGGTTGCTTCGTCCGTCCAGCTTAATGCGGGAAAGGTGGGGCTTTGTGATTTGACCCCTCATTGCTCATTTTCTACTACTGCGGCGCTATGACCGGGGTGCCTCCAATTCCAACCGCTGCTCCGAAATGTAATTTGGTGCATCGCACGTGGAACAAGACAGTGGATGAGCCACATGTCGGCCAAAGGGGTCATGTTAAGTGTGTCACCATTTCGTGTCCGGACTGACCCTGCTTGAGTTGCTACGCCAACACGACAGGTGCAGCCTACCACTTGGTTTTGCTCCTTGGTGAATCCCTACTATATTGATCTAAAAAGATACGTACTGAACTACCCTCTTCGTCTCGTTTTTTAGGCGTCTCGGTTTATAGGGTGTGCACGTAGTTCTAGGTCATCCATTTGACTAACTAAATATGAGTTACTATGTCACAAAAAGTATATCGTTGGATTATTAAGTGGATGTAGTTTCTAAACATATATTGTTCATCACATATATAGCCAGTTAAATTCTCAACCTAGAATGGCGTGCATGCCATGTAAACCGATACGGAGGAAGTAGAGTAGTAAAAATGAGGTGATTTTACCGAGCGATCGGCGGGGGAGCATGGCCTGTCATGCGGTCCCACGTGTCATGATGTGCCAAGGCGATGCGCGTGTCCCTCTTGAGGCAGAAGCAATACTACGTGGTTTGAGATGATGGCGGACCGAAGTGTGAAATAATGGTTGCTTCGTCCGTCTAGAAGGTGCAGCATTGTGATTTGACGTCTCATTGCTCATTACTACTACTACTACTGGGGCGGTACGACTAGGGTGCGTCCCCCCTGCTATTCTGCACTGTTATTTGGTGCTTGGCACGTCGACCCGGTTGCTATATGTCCCACATGTCGACGACAGGAAGTACAGAATTCATGAAAGCGAGCATCAACGGAGGAGTACAAGACACGGCTTGGGTTTTTGCTGCTTCGCACGATCCATCAATACAAACCCGGACTAAAAAAGGCGAGGGTGGGTCTTTTCCCGCGCGGTAGGCAGGGGAGTTTGACATAGTTTGTTCGAGGCAAGGAGGCAGGAAGGGAAACAAGCAACTAAAGGTTGAGCGACTTAGTTTTGGGAAAATCTGATTTTACGGAGTACGTACCCACTAGGGTTTATATAGCTCATCTAAAAAACATTTGTTTTCCGTTTTATAAGTCTCAATTCTACTACTAGTAGTAGTACCATCACATGTTGGATTTCGAGGTGCGTTAGATCACCCGATGCAAGCAGTGTCAAGAGAAAACTCACCAATGCATGTAGAAGTTCATGGAAATTTAGTGGTCATTCATGCATTCATTCTAATTAATGCCTCAGTAAACATAACTTCTTGAGAAAAACGAGCATACTAATTACTTGTGCAAACTAGGAGTATGAAATTAATTCGACCACTCACCGTCTACCTTGGTTGGAGAGATTTTGAAATTGAACCATAAACTGGAAAGGAGGGAGTAGTAACTTTTGTCTCAATTACTATTTTGTGGCCTTGTATAGATGCAAAATGTATTTTTTTATAGTGGCCTTGTATAAGTAAATGGAGGGAGTACTAAAGGACATATATATTCCAAACAATATGATAATCTCTCTAACCAAGGTAGTAGGGACGAGGAGTAAATGGAGGGAGTAGTAAAATTTTCTCCTCGTCCTGGGAGCCACCGCGCGCATGAGCGAGGGAGCGGGCGTAAGGCGTACAGCACTACTACTAGTAAGCAAGCTTCACCTCATCCTGCGAGCCACCGCGCCCGTGGGCGGGGGAGACGGCGTACTAAGCAAGCTTCTCCTCGTTCTGCGAGTTGACGGGACACATCAAAGGTACTCCAGTGTATAGAGCCTTGCCTCTAAGGTAGGCCCCACATGGTTTGCCTCTTTTTTAACATAACGCGTCAAGTTGCAATTTGTTTGTTCACCCGTGGTAGACGATCCTCCCTCCACCAAGTGGACAACCAGTACACGATCAAATTACCACGTGGGCTGCATTTTCATACAGAAATGAGCTCCACCGTGTACCCGTGCGGGTGTGGTTGGGGAAGAGATGGGAGTACGTGCGCCGTGCATGCACCTCTTCTCTTCATGCATGTCCCCCACCTACGTGGGTGTGTGTGAGAGATACAAACCTAGACAAATGGCTTGTGCAGAATAACTACTCTTCAAAAGACATTGTAAGAGTGGACAAAATGGTGAAGGAGGAGATAGGGGAGCGGCGGAGGTGTGCGATTCTTGGTCGGCATTTTGCCTCATTTAAATAGGAGATTAAATAGACAGCGGATGGGAGGAGCTCGGCCGGTGTTGCGTTTAATGCCGGACGTGTGTCCAGAGTAGGTTTCTCGGCTTCCACACGGGCGGGTTTCATGGAGGCATTTGAATGCGACAAGGAGGCGTGTTCAGCTGGGCGTGCAGCCAGTGGCGCCCTTGACTGACGTAGGACACCACGCCGTTCTTCCACTGACGTGTGGGCTCTTTGGGTACATGGCCTGCATGTCAGTGACCCAACGCAGGCGGCGCACAGCAGAGGAACCTTTGGTGGGCCAGGGCGGTCAGAAGCGGGCATTTCATAAACCTATTATTGTTCATTGAGTGTTACATCATCCTTTTCATGTAGATAAGCCTACTATGTTGATAGCCCATTCGATACATTGTGATTTATAAAGACCGCTGCAAACATCAATGTTCTTCTTATCGCAGATAAGATTGATTAATACCTGTAACAATCCATGTCCTTAACAAAGGGTGCATGCACGTATAGGTTGAGCGTGTGTCTTGCGTCGTGTGATGTGTGCATGCAGGCCTGCAAGTGTTGCGTGCGTGCAAGGGTACGTTTCACTGTTGCATGCATGTGTGCGTACGTGCGTGTGTTCGTGAGTGCATGTGTACGTGTCAGTGTTGCATGCCTGCATGCATGCGTGTGTTTGTTATGTGTATGTGTCAGTGTTGCACGCCTGCATGTGTGTGTCTCTTGCGTGCGTGCATGTGTACGTGCGGGTGAGGCTACACGTCAGTCGATTGACTTCTTCATCTCTGGTCATTAGATTTTCCAGCCATTGGATATGAAATCAAGGGCCTACAGTTTATCATCAAACTCCACCCCCCCTGAGCTGCCAGCCACCACCGGCCGAACCGCCGGCCCTCACCGCCCGTGGCCGGCCCGCGCCGCCCCGCCCGCCTCGAAACCACTCCCCACTGCCGGTCCGCCGCCGCACCGGCCATCCCTCTAGCCCCTCCCCCCCCCCCCCCCCCCGCGCCGAGCTTTTTCTCCGGCGATCCCCACCCCCACCGCCCAATCAACGCCCCCCCCCACCGCCGGCGACTGCCAACCAGAGGTCTCACGACTTCGAGTACCCACCGACCACTAATTTATTACCATTTATGTCCTTCATATACGCACTGACGGGTGGGCCCTATGGTAATGTGCGCTGCTGAATGTGGACCGTTTGACTGGTCAATTGATCATGCCATCAACAAATTACGGAGCTGTATGGTGAGCCAGTGACCGTATGATCACCCTAAAATGTATTTTATTAACACAGTACAGACTCAAACTGCCATTTCTTTCTTTCAAATACGGACTGACAGGTGGGCCCCATGGTTACGTGCCCGATGGTGCAACACTAGTTGCGCCACGTGGAACATTTGACTGGTCAATTGATTGTGTCATCAACAAAATACGGAGTTGTATGGGTGAGCCAGTGATTGTATAATCATGACATGTATTTTTTTAACACGGTACAGACGCAAGGGCTCATATATACGCGCAAGCACTCACTGCTATAAGTGCACACATCCAGACCCTACCCCTATGAGCACCTTCGAGAGAGTGAGCCAGCATATGATCTTGAGATTTTATGAAGTCACCATAGGTGCCTCGTAGTCGAGTGGAACGTCTCCTCCCACTGAACACACATCACCGAAAAATACTAAAATTAACCCAGGATAAATGCGAGCACCTGGAATTTAACTCTGGTGGGCTCGAGAAACCACTGTCCTCCTAACCATCCAACCACATGTTGGTTAGCACGACAAAATGTATGTGGTGACCGTGATGAGCTTATTCTGAGGTCCAGTGACCATATCGTGCTTTTACTTCAAATAAAATGACCGTAAGTGTCATCAACAAAATACGAAGCATGCATCAAATGCAAAGTCCGGCAGTGTCATCAAGAAAATACGAAGACGTATCGTGAGCTAGATACCATATGATCACCACGAGAATGTATACGGTGACCATAATGAGCATATTCTGAAGTCCAGTGACCATATAGTGCCTTAGCTTGAAATACAGTGACCGTCACGCGTGAATGTGTCATGGGCATGCATACTTTTAGAGGGCCGAGAGATAGTTTGTGTGCGTACGTGAAAGTGGTGTAGAAAGAGGGGGTGTCCGGTGGAGACAAGGAGAGATATGCCCTTCGTTTCTCTTTCCCATGACTAATATTTTAGGAGAATATATAAACATTCACAATGCAGAACAAATATTTTTGGATGCACCATGCAATTAACTTTCATGTATAACATTGTACTATTGTATATGCTTATTTTCTTAGCGGCCGATTGCGTGTGTGGTGTGGTGGGCACATCATTTCTAGTTGTGGTGGGTCAACATGAGGACTCATGGGTCGGTTCCATCCTGCGCCACATAGGTTGGACCGAGACGCGTTATACGAAGACCCATGTGGAGGACTCGGCGTACAACATGAAGCTAGCTACCAAAGTCGCGGAGGACTCTATTCCCACTGGTGATAAGCCGACTATATATGATTTGTAACCCTAGGCCCCCAGTATGTTATAGAAGCTTGGGGGCTAGTTTGTCAATAGTATACACACACGCACAATGCCTGGTATTCACGTGTACTTTGTACACACCCCTATCACTAATATACAGTACCAGGAGTAGGCCCAACTGCAAGGGTCTGAACTAGGGTAAAACTTTGCCTCGTATTACCATCCAGCCTAACAGTGAGGGATATCCTACTGAATTGTATGATGGAATCATATCTGCCAACTTCTAAGAGAGAGGTGTGTCTGGGGGGCAATGTGTGCGAGAGATGCCTAAAGATAATGTGCGTGCGGGAGACATGTAGGCACATATATGTGTGTATAGAGGGCTAGTAGAGACTGTGCGTGTGTATATATGCATGTGAGAGAAATAGTATTTTCCAACTGAGATTAGTGAAAAAGAGTGGTAGGTAGTAGTTAGAAAGAGAGAGAGAGAGAGAGAGAGAGAGAGAGATACAAAGAGAGCATGTGCGTGAGACTCCCCGAAACCCCGAGAGAGATTGTGAGCATGTATGAAAGAGAAATGCCGATGCATATAAAGTGTGTGCACTTATGCGGTAGATAGAGAGAGATATAGCGTGTTTGTGAGAATGGTCCGAGGCATAGTGCATCTACGTGTAAAAGGCGGTTCTACGCATTAAATTAAAATATAAATGGCATTATTATTTTTGGGTGAGATCATGAATTTTGCAAATTGCGTATGGACGAAAATCGGTTTATCAGACACCCATACTCTATTGAATTCTAGCATGTGCATGTGTTTATTTCATATTATCGATCCATAGAGTGCGAGCGGTTTGAAATACAGGCAATGGATGCTTTTGCAATTCATATATAAACATTAGTTAGTGCACTCCATGTTGTTAGTGTGAAGCACTTTATACATTTGTCACTTGCATGGATACATTCCAAATTGCTAGCTACTAAATAGAATACATGTCGAATTCAGCATAAAGGGGGTTTCAAAGATTCGAATTCATAGGAAGTGCATTCATCTATTTGAACCCGAGATAATGGCATTTGTAAATCAGATGTAAAAGGGGGCATCAATCTTTGTTGTGCGTTTGAACATGCTATATATATTCATAGGCATGTCTAACTTTTTTTTTGCAACCAAGGAGATTATATCTGAAACCATGCATGAACTGAGGTAAGTTGCATATTTTTTAATATATATACTCGTGTACAATGTATATTCAAATGTACCCCCTCCATTCCAAAATAATCATAGCTTTAGGATTTTCAAGAGTAAAGATTTGTGAAGTTTGACAAATCCTGAAAGTTCAATTCAAGAGAACCGAAAACGTTAATGCTTCTGCTCCCAAATATTGAACGAAGCGCCAAATAGGCCTCTGGTCACCCGAAACTGCGCGAGACTAATGTTTGGTGGTAGGAAATTACTGTCCTGACTCTGGCCCGTGTAGCCTATCGGCCCGATGTCCAAAGGTCTAAACCGGGGTAGGTATGTAACTTCACCATGACGCCAGTCTCAACCGCCTTCGAGAAGCATTCATACGCCGTGGGCGCCTAAACACCCATGCGCTCGGCCGAAATCTATCTCGTCCACATTTGGGCCACCTGAGATTACTGTCCTACCCCCAACCCGCAATATGTCCGAAATTTTAGATGGGGGCAAAGTTTGTAACTTTCCCCAAATTTCACACAAGCACGTCCCAAACCGAAACATTGTTCCCCCTTAGTTCCCCGCCTCCCTCCGTTTCCCCAAAACACCCTCTCCACCAGCCGCGAACCCCAGCCTCCTCCGTCCTCCACCCCATAGCGCCCAATCCACCGCCGCCCTCATCCATCACGCCGGAGCCAGTACCCCGACGTCGTCGTCCAACGCAACCGCAACCGCAACGCTCTCAAGGACTTAGCAGCTGAAGCCGAGGTAGAGCTGCCTCCACGACGCTGACGCCGACGTGCGCCGTACTAGAACCACTCCAACCACGCCGTCCTGCGCCTCACTGTTGATGCTCCACTGTTGCAACCGTCCACCGCACCAGAGCGGTTCCCGCTACGCTGTCGTTCGCCGCCTCGGATTTGGTTCCCTGCCGCCAACCGACGGCCACCGCACCACACTCAACAACTTGGCCATGGGTTCGTCCAAGGCTCCACCGTCCTCCATGACTTCTCCTTTCCAGTGAACCACAAGAAGATCATTTGGAAAAACAGAAGGAGGACACATAACTGCCAGCAGAAGAGGTACTCCTCTTCCCTTATTCATGCAAACCTTACGTCTCTGCTCACACCATATTCATCCCATGAAAGAAACTAGTTGAGCGCTTCTTACTGCATCTTCTTCGTGATACTAAATGCACAAGGTTTCCTCCCTTTACTATTTCACCTTTGCTATAGGTCAGTCGAACCGCAACTAAAAGAAGCAGCACCCGCTTAGGCGTGCGGAGCACCTAGTCCGCCTGTTCTCTAGGGAAGCGGTGCATCAGTGTCTATCATAGGCGTGTGGGGCGCAGGAGCTGCTTGCGTCCGATCTGGAGGTCGGCGGGGCTTGAATGGATGGCCGGGGGGCGGTGCCAAGCACGGCAGTGCCAAGTACGGCGGTGCGGTGAGGTCGAGGGGAGGGTGCAGGCAGGGGACTGGGCCGATGGTCGCTGGCATTTCGAGGAAGATCGTCAACACTGACTGGCTGGAGGTAGATGAAGGCGATCTGCCCGTTCTTTGTACATCGGACGGTGCAGAAAAAATGGACTGACCTATTTGTTTTCAGTCGACTATTATTTTCATAGAATCCTGTAGTAATTTAGTGTGCCATGCATGTTGTAGACCTATCATATGTCTCCCGTCATTTATTTCTCACCGACCTGCTATCTGCTACCTTTACACTGTACTATTTGTGCACACACTTCACCCATACTCACACTATTGTTTTTTATGCATGGGTATTCCAGACTCTGACGCAGTGTTGATGAATGCAAAAAAGAAAAGACAGAAGTCGCTCCAGTGTAATTCGAAGATAAGCACTAAGCGTTTCGGTGCTCTAAAGGGTGCAGTGTCAGCAGTTGGAGACAGTAAACGTAGCTCCGCAGTTGATGATCTCAATTGCCACACACAACCATCCCATGTGCTTGCTTTAACTTCGCGCTGTCAAATGTGGTTGCATGTTGCATATGGTGTCTAGCTTGCATTGCTTCCAATTTGGTTAAATTGCATCTGCTTACTTTACACATTATACCTTTGATAATGACATGCCTTCCTGTTTTTGATACATACTACATATGTCTAATAACCATGTTCGTACATCAAACTAATGCTCTTTTGTATCCCTCGTAAATCACTTATGATGAGACAGTCACCCCAGTGGGTTACTGTGAGACGCCATACTCGTTTAAAGAGTGAAGTGTCATCCTCCGCACATGATTCTCAAGAAACAGCAAGGCTAAATGAAGATAGTCAACGTAGCTCTCTAGTTGATGACCGCAATTCCCCCACACCACCATCATAGGTGCTTGCTCTAACTTCGCAGTGTAATATGTGGTTGCATGTTGCATATGATGTCTAGCTTGTAATGCTTCTAATTAGGGTAAATTACATCTGCTTAGTTTACACATTATACCTGTGAATATGACATGCCTTCCTATTTTTGGTACACACTATATCTATGTGTTAACCTTGTTCTTACATGAAACTACCTATCTTCTGTATCTTGCATCAATCACTTACGATGAGTCACCTTTATTCGTTGCATATTGCATATTATTTCTAGCTTGTTGCCATGTATTGCTTCTAATTTGTTCAAATACATTTTTTAGGGCACCCTTTTAATTTGGCAGAGTGATATTGGTTTCATCTTTCATATGGTTTCTAGCTTGCATTGATTCTAACAAGTTCAAGAACCTTGTGCTTAGTTTACACTTTATACATCATACATGTCAATATGTCACGCCGTCCTATTTTTCATACATATTCCATCCTCCTATCATGCGACTGCCTTACATGAAAGTAGTGTTCGTCAGTATCATGCGTCAATGAGTTCTGAAGAGCAAATTGTATTCCTCTTTTCTTGTGGGTTTGACTTGACAAGGCAAAATCAAGAAAGAGGAGGGAAAATAGCAAGGAAGGCGATGGTGGTGGTCCTCTACAGCAACGTAAACAGAGCATCGGTACCGATTCTCCTTGTACCGATAGTGCATTACAAGGTCCAAGTCTCCGCTCCACTACTCCACCATCCAAGGTGCTTGCTCTAATGTTTCATGTTGCATATGGTGTCTAGCTTGTATTGCTCCTAATTAGTGTAAACTGCATCTGCCTAGCTTACACATGATACGTGTGAATATGACACGATTTCCTGTTTTTGGTACATACTATATCTGTCTATCACACCATGTTCTTACATGAAACTACTCTTCTTGTGTATCCTACACCAGTCACTTATGATGGGACACCTTTAAGTTGGCAGTGTGATATTGGTTTGCATCTTGAATATGATTTCTAGCATGTATTGCTTCTAGTTTGATGAACGTCACCTATGACGAGACAGTTTTGTCGGCGTTCTGGGAACGGGGGTCCCCAGACTTGCCTGACTGCAGCCTGCGGCGTGGCTCAAATGGGGGCCCAACATGGCCCATCTTCATCAAGCACAAGACTCAAGACCCTCGCGAGGGGCCAAGCCTCGCGAGGCGGACGACACGGCGCGTCCTCAGGCGCAGCCTCCTCACGCTAGCTCACGAGGAGACAGAGATATCAAGGCGGGGTGCCTCGTGAGGTGCCCATGACGCAAGCCATGACGATCGAGGGTGCAGGCGGGCGCCAGCGCGCGCAACATCCTTCTTTCCTCTTTGGTGCAAAGGGGGCAAGTGCAGCCGCGGAGTACCGAGGCATCAGGCAAAGGTTGCCATTTCGGTGCAACGAGACCAGGACCAAGCGGACTACGAGACGGAGGTCACCATGAGCCCAGCACGGCGTCACCGCAGAGTCTTTCGCAGGCAAAGACCACCTTTAGTCAGGATAAGAGTACTTGCTGTCCCCCTTCAAATTAGCCCGCCATTGTTGGCTTCCTTCCCGCTCGATATTTGGGAAGAGGACCAGGGCCTCTATAAATAGGGACCGGCCACCCACGCAGTAGGGGGTTCGGTTCGATCAGTTGGTAGGTTCGGGGGTCTTGTTCGTTCGGTTCTCCGTGGAGCGGTACACAGAGTAGAGAGAGAGAGAGAGAGAGAGAGAGACAGAGAAGGCGACTGAACTCCGCCCAGCAGTTCATCACCCCAGCCAAGAACAGACCCTCGCGAGGCTATTCTTCCTTGTATTGTTCATCATCACCAGCCCCAAAAGGCAATCCATCCTGGAGTAGGGTATTACACCACAATGGTGGCCCGAACCAGTATAAATCTTGTGTCTCTTGTGTGATTCTTTTAGTAGTTTAGATCTTTGCGAGACGGGGAGGTAGAAGGCGTGATTTCCGCGCGCACCCCAGTGTTCGAACCTTAAGGGTCTGCCGGAACCCGAAATCTGACATTTGGCGCGCCAGGTAGGGGTGCGCCGGAATCCGTCTTCCACCACTCCACCCTCCTCCGACCGTCGCATCCATGTCCGACGCTCGACGGGCCCGCGCTGAGCGCCGGGCCGCCATCACTTCTCGCGTCGCCCAGACGGCCCCCGTTGGTGGGCGTCCTCGTCGTTCCCCGTCACCCACCGTCAACGCCGCCACCGGCCCGGCGGGGGGCGAGCAGCAGGCATCGTCTCAGCACCCGTCCGTGCGGCAAGACGGCCGCACCGCTACTCCATCACTCGCACTAGCCGGTTCTTCGTCCCGCGCGCTCCGCGCACCCTTGGAGGCTCGAGCTGCGCTCCTCGCAGCAAACGAGCTCCTGCGCTACCGCCCCGTCGACGACGTCTACGAAGAGTGGCTCGACCGCGTCGCCGAGCTTGTCCGCGCCGCAGGGGGCTCTTCCGCGCCGTCCGTCCCTCTGCGCCGCACTCCGCCCCGCGCGGGCAACGAAGCTCCAGAGGCGCACCAGCCGACTCCCCTCCTAAAGATGCCATGGCTCCAAGGCGCTTGGCCCCTGGGCGGAACCCGCTCCGTCAGGCGCCAGCGCAGCAAGAGCGGAGCTGCCAAGAAGTTCCTCGCCCGTAAGGGGCCGCCAGGGCGCTCCCTGCTTCGGCACGCCGCGACCCTGCTCCAGCTCCGGCGCGCCAAGACCCCGCCCTGCTCCTAGCTGCAGCGCGTGGGGACCCTCAAGACCAAGCTCTCCATCAACCGAAGCCTTTCGTGGCCACCGTGGGCTGCCGTGCCTACACCACTGAGCTACACAGCGTCGCGTGGCCCGGCAAGTTCAAGCCTGACCTGCCACCTCGCTATGATGGCACAACTGATCCCGCAGAGTTCCTCTAGCTCTATGAGCTGGGCATCGAGGCTGCCAGCGGGGATGAAAAGGTCATGGTGAACTGGTTCCCCATGGCGCTCAAGGAAGGAGCTCGAACCTGGCTCCTGAATTTGGCTCCAGGCACGATCTCCTCCTGGGACCAGATACGCACCCGCTTCATCGCCCACTTCCAAGGTACTCGCGACCGGCCGCCCGCCGTGAGCGACATGCGCCGCATCAAGCAACAACCCGGAGAGACCCTGCAAAAATACATCCAGCGCTTCAACAGCGCGTGCCTCAAGATCCCCAAGGTGTCTGAGGAGGCCATCATCTTGACCTTCTCTGACGGCGTGCGTGACGTCAAGATGAAGGAGGAGCTGGTGATGCACGAAGACCTTTGCACCTCCCTGGAGTTGTTCAACTTGGCGAACAAGTGCGCCAGGGCTGAGGAGGGACGTCTCTCCCTCCTCGAGCTGCCTGCCGCGGACCCAGAAGAGAAGAAGCCCAAGGCCAAGGACGTGAAGCGCAAGGGGGCTGCCGTACTCACGGCAGAACCAGACACAAAGCGAGGCAAGGATCTGCCCGAACCCTCCAGAGGCAGCCGGTACTGTGTGTACCATGACCTCCACACCCACAACACCAACGAATGTCAAGAACTTCGCACCGTGCGAGAAGGAAGGATCGTCCATCGCCCTGACCGTCCTGACCGGGGCTACGGCCAAGGAGGAGGAAGAAACCCAGGACACTGGGAAGATCACGGCCCGCGCCCGGGGTGGCGCGACCAACCTCGTGAGGACCGCTGGCGGGACCTGCCTCACGAGGGAGACTGGAGGGATCAGCCTCGTGAGGACCGCCCTCATGGCAATGCAGGCCTACCTCCGCTGCCGCCTCAGCCAAGGAGGAACGAAGACTGCCATCAAGACGAGGGGGCTGGGGGCTTCCAAGAGCCGTGCGCAGTCGCCTGCATCCTAGGTGGAGCCCAAGCCCCAGCCTCTCAACGTATCTTCAAGCAGTTTGCCCATGAAGTGAATGCAGTTCTCCCCAAGCTCGAAGCAACACGCCCCCTTAGGTGGTCGGCGTGCGCCATCACGTTCAGCTCGGCAGACCAGCTCAAGTGCGTGGCCACGACCGGAGTCCTCCCGATGCTTTGCTCCCCAGTCATCAGCAACGTGCTGGTCACCAAGACCCTCATCGATGGTGAGGCAGGGCTCAACGTCCTGTCCGTGGAAACATTCAACAACCTCCAAGTGCCCTATGACCAGCTTCAGCCGACCAAGCCTTTCTCCGAGATCACCGACGGTTCCACAGTCCCGATCGGGCAGATCCACCTCCCTGTCACCTTCGGGGCTCACAGCAACTACCGCACCGAGCTCATCGACTTCGACGTCGCCCACATCCGCCTGCCGTACAACGCCATCCTCGGGTACCCAGCGCTGGCCAAGTTCATGGCTGCGACTCACCACGGCTACAACGTCCTCAAGATGCCAGGAAGTGGCGGAGTCATCATGGTGCCCTGTGAAGAGAAGGATGCAGTGTGTTCCCTGGAGCGAGCCTATCAGGCCGCGTCGCTAGAAGACCCAGATCGCGGAAGCAGGAGGCTTCCTGAGACCACCCCCAAGAAGAAGAAGACATTGTCAGGCTCGGCCCCTCAGGAGGCAGGCCCTTCGGGGCCCGTGTCTGCCCAGGGGGACCCTCCTTCCATCGCATAGGGAAGCGCGTCCGGCGCCCTCCTCAGGCAGGGCTCGGGGGCTCTCACCTGGAGGGCCACCGACCTAGCTAGGGTCACGAGGGAGGCACTTGGGCACCATGTGGAAGCGTGCTTCACGGCACGTTTCCCCCGGGAAGGAGCCAGGCGAGGAAGGTCAGACCAGCAGGAGTTCGTTGACAAGGCCATTCAAGAACTACAGGAGACAAGGATCATGAGAGGTTGCCGCCACCTACCAGCCGTGGCCCCACGTCCAGGCGAGGATGGTGGGCTGCGCATCTGCGTCGACGTACCAGGGCTCAATCAGATCGCCACGACGGAGCGTCTCTGGCCCTCACAAGTGGGGCGCTGCGGGGGACCACCCCACAGCTATGTTCGCATGCCCTACGGCCTGCCGAGCATGGCTACGGCGCACCAGCGCCTCATGAGGGGCATCATGGAGGCTCAGGAAGGTAGGCGTTCTGCGGCCTTGGCGGATATGAAGGCAGCTCGCGAGGAGTCACCAGTGCCTCCGGAGCCTCCCGAGGCCCCGGGGCCTGGGGGCTCGTGAGGATCAGCTTCTGCAGCCCATCAAGTCTGCTGCACCAACGCCACTATGCCGACGACATCCTCAGGTGAAATCTTTCAAGTTCCATTCCCAGCTGGGAGCGCCCTCCCAGGGTTGCATCACTCCGAGGCCGCGTGGGTCCGTCCCTGCGGCATGTATCCACTCTTTTACCTTTTGGTCATTAGTTTGCCTTGTTGGGGGCGCCCCTCGGGCTGCATCATCCCCAAGCCGCTCGGGCCAGACCCAGCGGTGTGTATCTCCCTCACATTTATTTCCAACTATGCATTGCCTATCACGCTTGATTGCATGATGCCTGTCCGCGGCATCCTTTCTTCTCCATGTCGGCCACTTGCACGTTAAAGGGGGGGTGCCTGAGCATCGCGACTCAGGGCTCTTACTAGCTCTCCAGCCTCACCCTCTGGGCTTGTCCATGGCATCGCGACCTGGCATACCAGCGACGGCTGAGACAAGCTCGAGGGCCGGGACCCGAGGACGTAGAGTACTGGCATCTAACCAAATTTTGCAGGGACACATCTCAAGATACGGCCCAGTGCCAGGCGCAACCCACCTAGAGGTAGGGCCTCGTGAGTCCCTCGCTGGCTCACGGGTGCCCAGATACACCTCACCTAGCCCTACCGTGCCGGCCACGTATCAGGGCGGGGCTGTACACGCCCCGGGGGCTCCTCCCGGAAGGGAGCCCCCTCCCACGTACCAGTGGAAGCACCATGCTCCGCGCTGGCTGACGACACTGCCGAGGCGCGGCTATGCCCATACACATACGGAAGCGCTATGCTCCGCGCTGGTGATAAACAACTGGGGGTGGCCTCCGGGACGCATTAACCTCAGGGAGCCCAGAGCTCAGTGGCTAGCCTCATCGCAACGCCTCCCCTCGGGAGTGCCGCGCAAGGGGGCTAGGCACGGGGGCTATGACTGGGTCACGCCCAGACGTACGCCGCCCAGCCAGGCCCCTCGGGCCTGGTTCGCCGCGCGTCCCTCCCCGAGCGGAGCCAAGGTATGAAGGCCGTTTGCACGTCAAGGGGGACCACTGAGCATCGCGACTCAGGGGCCTAACTGGTCCCGTAGCCCCTCACTCCTTAGTTCTGAAAGGCTATGCTAGGTGAGGTACGTGCGGGGCCGGGCTCTGCAGACGTAGAACGGTAGCCCCGCTTACATCGCACCTCATCACCCGCTGTTTGCGCGTCAAGGGGGACTCCTGAGCATCGCGACTCAGGAGCCTAACTGGCTCCGTAGCCCCCTCACTCCTTACTTCCGAAAGGCTATGCTGGGTGAGGTACGCGCGGAGTCGGGCTCTGCAGACGTAGAACAGAAGATACACCTACATCGCGCCTCCCTACTTGTTGTTCGCGCGCCAAGGGGGACTCCTGAGCATCGCGACTCAAGAGCCTAACTTGTCACGTAGCCCCTCACTCCTTTGGTCCCGTCCTGGTTTCCGGTCGGGGCTAATGCTGGGTGAGGCACGCGCGGGGCCGGGCTTTGCCGGCGCAGAACACAAGCAAGTAGGGAAGAAAAGCATAAAATTCAAGGAACTTAAAAGCAAATATTACAGTCCATACTGCCGTCTCGGTACCAAACGCAAGTTTAAATGCCTCCCCGAGGCATGATGCATGTGCAGGAATTGAAGGGAGAACAGGGATGAAACGGAGTCACTTGTCGGCGGTGAAGCTGTGCGGAGCGGCTTCGCCTCATGGAGTAGCGGGGCCGGCAGCGCCTTGCTTTGGCTTGGTGCTGAAGGCCCGGAACTTCCCCAGCAGCACCTCCGCGCGCCCCTTCACGGCTTCGACAGCGGCGGCAGCACCCTCGCCGCTCACCGGTTCCAGCAGGCCGTCGAGGTCGGCGTTGGGATCACGAAGGTAGATATGGGCGAAGACCCGCGTCAGCGCAGCAGAAGACAAGACATGCGCCTCGGCCTCGGTCGCAGGGCCGATGCCAAGGGCGACATCCCCAAGGGCCTTAACCAGGAAGGGAAGCAGCTTGACGGGGCCGTCCCCGTCACTGGCTAGCGGGCTGTCCAGGCCACTCTCGTAAAGCATCTTCAGCGAAGCACGGGCATCTTTCTCCATGTCCGCGAAGGCCACGCGATCCTCGGCAAGAACACGGGCCTTAGCGTCCAGCTCGACCTTCGTCACCTCCAGCTCCTTCTTCAACGCGCCTAGGTGGTCGCGGCGCTTCTTGAGCTTGGCCTCCCGGTCCTCGAGCGCCGCCTCGCGCGCCTTCACCCCCTTCTCCAGCTCCTGGCGTAGACGGACCTCCTCCGCAAGCTGGCCCCGCAGGCCTTGCAGCTCGTCCTCCAGCGCCTTGCAACGACCGCGGACTTCAACCACCTCTCCCAGGGCCGCGTCTCGAGCAGCCTTCGCCTTGAGGGTGGCCTCCCTCTCTCCATCGCAGGCCTTTGAGGCCTGAACCAACGCCGCCCGAATCGAAGCATCAGAGGGAATCCACCCCGAAGCCAGTTCCAGGCGCCCGGCCACCAGGCGAGGGTCGGCGCCGAGAAGATCCTGCCGCAGCCGGTCCAATTCGGCGACGGCACACTTCAAGATGGCAGAAGGAGGCGGAGAAACATCGGTGCGCCCCAAGACAACAGGAGGGGCCGGGGAGGCAACGCTCACTGGAACGGGAGGAGAAAGTAGCGGCGGCAAGGCCGCAGTGTCCTGAAGCAAAGTCCGCTGCGCCTCCGCAGCCGTAGCAGCAGCGCCAGACGAGGGCACCTCCGGAGTCACTTGGGCCATGGGGGTTGAGCTCGGCCAAGCCTCGCAAGGATGCGCGGGCAGGAGAGGCCCGCGCGTCACGATCTCCCTCCCCTGTAGGCGAAGGCGTCGCCGCAGGTGGGACCTCAGGAGCCCCCTTCGATTTCTTCGCCGCTGGCGCCAGCCTATCCAAGAGGAGCAATCATCAAGCCTCGTCGGCAAAACGAGAAACAAAAGATCAAGGATCAAGCACTTACGGGTCTTCGCCGGTGAGCTCAGGCAGCTTCCGGCCTAACTTGAAGCCTGACAGCCGGCTGGAAGGGTCGACCTCAGAAGCAGAAGGCGCGTCCCCGGTTCGCCCCGGAGTCAGGACAGACCCGCAGGAGATCAGCCCGGTCCTGTCCTTCTTCGGGATCGTGGGCGAGCTCCCGCTACCCAGAACATCATCATCACCATCATCATCATCATCATCATCATCATCGCCATCGCTCGGTGAAAGGCGGAGAGTGCGGGACACGCGCCGGGAGAGGGGAGCGCTCGACTCTCCGTCAGTCGCCCCAGAGTCGGGCCCCTCTCCCCGCTCCTCTTCCTCCTCCTCATCGCTAGAGTCGCCGGAGGGCACATCCACCGGTCCTTCAAAAGCCACCACGGGCATGAGCCCGACCCCGTTAAAAATGGGCATGGACTTCACCACCCGCTTCCAGTCGTCACGAAAGAACAAGGGCTTGGGAGCGCCTTTCGGCCTTGCCACCTCGCCCCCGACCAGAGATTGGAGAACCGCGGTCACATCCTCTTCGTCCACAGCCTCGGGGCACGGGTGAGGCCTCCACATTGGAGGAGAGTACTCCTGAAGCGGGGCCAGCTGGTGCTCCAGGAATTCCTTCAGTAGTGACGCACCGGTCAACTTCGCTGCCGCCATGTTGGCCGGCCTCAGGTCCGCGTCCATCTTCTCCAACACCAGTTTCGCGCGGGGGTCGGTGAGCTCTGCTCGGCACCAGTCGCTGGTGCTCACGGGTTGCTCCGTGGGCAAGATCAGCCGAGGGTGGATGCGCCCGACATCTGCTAAGACCCACTTGCTCCTGAAGCCCTCAATCCTCTTCCCGGGATTCGAGATGGCAATGGTGCCGCCATACGCGATGAAGCCCGTGCACACGGAAGGAGAGCTGCCGGAGACCCGGAGGGAGAAGTAGTGGCGCATCAGGGCCACCGAAGGCTGCACCCCTACGTGGGCCTCGCAGTAGTAAGCGAAGATCGCCAGAAGGAGGACAGAGTTGGGGTGGAGATGCAGAGCCTGCAAGTCGTAATGGCGGAGGATGGAGAAGAAGAACTCGGAAAAGGGAGGCACCAAGCCCGCAGCAATGGAGCTTACAAAGAGAGGGTAAAAGGTCCTCCCTCGGCCCTCGGGGGTGGCGGAGCCGGCCTTGAACACCTCTGTCCCGTTGACGCCCTGCGCTGTCGCCATCCGGCACAGCCAGGCAAGGCTCGCCTTGGACACATTCGGCAGATCCAGAGCAGGGGAATACCAAGCTTTGGCCGGAGGCTGGCGAGGCGCCATGGCTTCCTAGGTCGCGCAGCTGGAGTAGATCTGAAGTTTGGAGGAAGGAAGGGAAGGCGCAAGAAAGGGGATCTGAGCAGCGACCGGAGAGAGCAAAAGGCGAAGTCTGGGCAGATGCCGCTCCTTTACCAACCTGCGCAGTTGCTGAAGCACCCATGTCCCGTCAACCACCACGCGGTGCCCAAGGCCGCAGGCTGTTAGGGCCCGCGGCGCTTCGCCCTTGCCCTTTCGCCTCTCGGCACGGCCAAGCCCATGCGCGCCTTGGGCCCGGGGGCTATTGTCGGCATTCTGGGAACGGGGGTCCCCAGACTTGCCTACCTGCGGCCTGCGGCGTGGCTCAAATGGGGGCCCAACATGGCCCATCTTCATCAAGCACAAGACTCAAGACCCTCGCGAGGGGCCAAGCCTCGCGAGGCGGACGACACGGCGCGTCCTCAGGCGCAGCCTCCTCAGGCTGGCTCGTGAGGAGACGGAGATATCAAGGCGGGGTGCCTCGTGAGGTGCCCATGACGCAAGCCATGACGATCGAGGGTGCCAGGCGGGCGCCAGCGCGCGCAGCGTCCTTCTTTCCTCTTTGGTGCAAAGGGGGCAAGCGCAGCCACGGAGTACCGAGGCATCAGGCAAAGATTGCCATTTCGGTGCAACGAGACCAGGACCAAGCGGACTACGAGACGGAGGTCACCATGGAGCCCAGCACGGCGTCACCGCGGAGTCTTTCGCAGGTGAAGACCACCTTTAGTCAGGATAAGAGTACTTGCTGTCCCCCTTCAAATTAGCCTGCCATTGTTGGCTCCCTTCCCGCTCGATATTTGGGAAGAGGACTAGGGCCTCTATAAATAGGGACCGGCCACCCACGCAGCAGGGGGTTCGGTTCGATCAGTTGGTAGGTTCGGGGGTCTTGTTCGTTCGGTTCTCCGTGGAGCGGTACACAGAGTAGAGAGAGAGAGAGAGAGAGAGAGAGAGAAGGCGACTGAACTCCGCCCAGCAGTTCATCACCCCAGCCAAGAACAGACCCTCGCGAGGCTATTCTTCCTTGTATTGTTCATCATCACCAGCCCCAAAAGGCAATCCATCCACCACACACTGGAGTAGGGTATTACACCACAATGGTGGCCCGAACCAGTATAAATCTTGTGTCTCTTGTGTGATTCTTTTAGTAGTTTCGATCTTTGTGAGACGGGGAGGTAGAAGGTGTGATCTCCGCGCGCACCCCAGTGTTCAAACCTTAAGGGTCTGCCAGAACCCGAAATCCGACAAGTTTTAACTTGGCAGAGTGATATTGATTGCACCTTTCATATGGTGTCTAGTTTGCAGTGCTTCTAATTTGTTGAAGTGCCTTCTGCTTAGTTACCACATCATAGGTGTGAATATGTCAAGCCGTTCATTTTTTTCATACATATTCCATCCTCGTATCATGATTTTGCCTTTCATCAGAGTAGTGTTCATCAGTATCATGCATGAATGAGTTCTGAAGAGCGAATTATATTCCTTTTTCTTGTCGGTTTGACCTCACAATGCAAAATCAATAAAGCTGAAGGAAATTGGCAAGGCATTGGATGATGGTGGTCCTTCCGAGAAACTGAAACGGAGGTTCTCTACAGATTCTACTCCGCCATCCTCCCAACAAGATTCGTAAGACAACGCAAGGCTAGACAGTCAATGTAGTTGTGTAGATGATGAGCACATCTTCCCTACTCCACCATCACAGGTGCTTGCTCTAACTTGGCACTATTATATGTGGTTGCATGTTGCGTATGATGTCTAGCTTGTACTATTGCTTCTAAATTTGTTGAATTGCATCTGCTTACTTTACAAATAATGCCTGTGAATATGACATATGTTCCTGTTTCTAGAACATACTATATCTGATGACACGATGTTCTTACATCAGACTACTGTTCTTGCATATCCCGCATTAGTCACTTATGATAAGGCACCTTTAAGTCGCCACTGCGATACTGGTTGTGTCTTGCATATGATTTTTAGTATGTACTGCTTCTAATTTGTTGAAACGCCATACAGTTTGAACTTGGCAGAGTGATATTGGTTGCATCTTTCATATGGTGTCTAGCTTGTAGTGCTTCTAATTTGTTGAAATGTCTTCTGCTTAGTTACCACTTCATAGGTGTGAATGTGTCATGCCATCCTATTTTTCATACATATTCCATCCTCGCATCATGTGTTTGCCTTTCATCCGAGTAGTGTTCATCAGTATCATGCATGAATGAGTTCTGAAGAGCGAAATATATTCCTTTTTCTTGTCGGTTTGACCTCACAATGCAAAATCAATAAAGCTGAAGGAAATTGGCAAGGCATTGGATGATGGTGGTCCTTCCGAGCAACTGAAACGGAGGTTCTCTATGGATTCTACTCCGCCATCCTCCCAACAAGATTCGCAAGACAACGCAAGGCTAGAAAATCAACGTAGCTGTGTAGATGATGAGCACATCTCCCCTACTCCACCATCACAGGTGCTTGCTCTAACTTGGCACTATTATATGTGGTTGCATGTTGCATATGATGTCTAGCTTGTATTGCTTCTAACTTTGTTGAATTGCATCTGCTTACTTTACAGATAATGCCTGTGAATATGACACGTGTTCCTGTTTCTAGAACATATGTGTACATGATGAGCACATCTCCCCTACTCCACCATCACAGGTGCTTGCTCTAACTTGGAACTGTTATATGTGGTTGTGTTTTCCGTATGATGTCTAGTTTGTATTGCTTCTAATTATGTTGAATTGCATCTGCGTAGCTTACAACTTATACCTGCAACGATCACTTACCCATAAGACACATTTAACTTGGGACTGTGATGTAGGTTGCATCTTGCATTGTCTTCTAGCTTGTACTACTTCTAATTTCTTGAAATGGCACTTACGATGAGACACTTTTTACCTGATAGAGTGATATTCGTTGCATGTTCATATGGTGCCTAGCTTTCATTTCTTCTAATTTTGTTGAAATGCCTTCCGCTTACTGTTTTTTCATACATATTCCATCCTCCTATCGTATGTGTGAATATGAAACGCTATCTTTTTTGTATATATTCCACCCTCCTATCTTGCGCTTGCCTTACATCAAAGTAGTGTTCGTCTGTATCATGCATCAACCAGTTATGTAGAGCTAATTTTATTCATCTTCTTGTGGTTTTGACTTCATAAGGCAATATCAGAAAATAGGAAGGAAAAGAGTAAGTTAGGGGATGTTGGTGGTCCTCCGCACCGAAGCAAACAGAGACTCTCTAGATTTGCCACTGCAACTGTTAATGAAGTTGAAGTCCCAAGTCTACATGATGAGTTCATCTCTTGTACTCCACCATCGCAGGTGCTTGCTCTAAGTTGACAGTGTGATAATTGGTTTCATGTTGCATATGTTTTCTAGCCTGTATTTCTTCTATTTTGATTAAATTGCACCTGCTGAGTTTATACGTTATACATGTGCATATGACATGGCGTTCTGTGTCTAGAATACACTGCATCTATGTATCGTACCATGTTCTTACATCAAAGTACTACTGTTGTGTATCCCGCATCAGTCACTCATGATTGGACGCTTTCAACATGGCAGTTTGATAGTGGTTGCATCTTGCATTGATTTCTATGTTGTACTACTTCTAATTTTTCAAATTGCCACTTATGACAAGACACTTTTAACTTGGCAGAGTAATATTGGTTGCATCTTTCATATGGTGTCTAGCTTGCATTACTTCTATTTTCTTGAAAATCCTTCTACTTAGTTTACACATCGTAGCTGTGAATATGTCATGCCGTCCTGTTTTTCTTACATATTCCATCCTCGTACGGTTGTATTACATCAAAGTATTGCTTGTTTGTATCATGCATCAATGAGTTCTGAAGAGCGATTTTATTCTTTTGTGTTATGGATACGGC
The DNA here is from genome assembly GCA_034509565.1 of Triticum monococcum. Lineage (NCBI taxonomy): Eukaryota > Viridiplantae > Streptophyta > Magnoliopsida > Poales > Poaceae > Triticum > Triticum monococcum. Next base: position 393,761,594 of record CM067845.1, on the reverse strand, counting down.
TTGACATGGCAAAGTCAAAAAAGAGCAAGGAAAATAATATAGTAGGGAGTGGTGTTACTCGTCGGGAGAAACGGAAAAGGATCTACCGTCCAGATTCTGCTAGTACTTATAGTGCAGTAGAAGGTCCAAGTCCACTGGCTAAATCTACAAACACGGTATCACCTGCTCCACCAGCTGCAGCATCCACTTCAACTGTACCAGCATCTCAACGAGTTACTTGAGTTACTTGTTCATTTGCTCCGGAACTGGCCAGTTCCCAAGCTGCCTTCATACCTAACACTACTTCTGAAGCACTGCTGACACAACAGGACTTGGCAAGATCAGATGAACCTCATGAGCATCAACACCAAGATGGTACCTGACCGAGTCAAGTTGCAGTTGCATGCCCCTTTATATGTACTCTCACAGTTTGATGTACACTAACACTTTCCATATTCATTGTTGAACTAGCACCATGGCGCAAGCGGAAACAGACATCAGGGATAATGCTTGACAGATTAACAAAATCTAAAGGAGGAAGAATGCAACAAAATCAGGGATAATGCTTGACAGATTAACAGACATCAGGGATAATGTTGCATATGTTGTCTTGCTCTGTCCCATACTTTCTAGCTTCCTCCTAATAAGACTCACATTCTTTTTTCAATAGATGAGGTTCAAGTTGGATCCGAGAGATGATGCAACTAAACAAGCATGCACTCATGTTTTTCAGTCTGCTCTGCGACAGTATCAGTACCACCTTAGAAAATCTCACTTTGAAGGCAGGGCTAACAATGAAATCGCCCAAACATCTCCAGTGGAATATATTACAGATGAAGACTAGACAACCCTCGTTAAACACTGGTCTGATCCAAAGTATCAGGTAGGCTATATGTATTTGATCAGACTACATATTGAACTTGTATTTATGTATGTGCCTTACAAGTGTATCTTCTTCTAGGCTAACTATTTGAAGAACAAGACCAACCGTTCTAAAGTAAAATTCCAACAGACAACAGGATCTCGTAGCTATATTGCACAGTACGAGGCTCTTGTAAATAGCTGCTACTTCCTTCTTTTTTGTGCCATATTATCGTATCTATATTGACTTGTTCCAAATACAGAGGAAAGCTTGTGCAGACCAAAAAGAACCTGAACCGAATGTAGTGCAAATCTTCAAGGATTGCCACACCGGCAAGATGAAGGGCATGAGCACACCAGTTCAAGCTGTTGTTGTAAGTCCTTACTTCTCATGCCTTTGAACTGATTGGTACTATGATGTGTTCATTTAACTACTTGGTTTGCAGCCAATGTTAGTTACTCTGTTCACTTTTATACATAGTTGTCTTAACGTATCATTTCACCTTACATGGTTTAAAAGATATGAAGGATATTCTTTTGGTCTTGATCTGTAATCTAGTTGTTATGTTCACGTGCGCACACAATGATAAAATAGCATGTTTGTTTTATATCTGTTTGCCCATGATATGAATGATGTCGTACTATGTTCATCCTACTTTAAACCATGTCTCTTTATCCTTAGATGTCAACGAATGTGAGGAAATAGACAATACAGTAGGCATGCTACATGGGCATATGTTCCGAAAGTGATTTTATTATGTAGTTGGCACTACAATACATGCTAATGTATTACAGTAGTTCACCAAAATAAGTTATGTATAAACGTGTAACCTACTTTGTTTGTTTTTGTCTCATTAGTAACTTATCTGGTACACTAATCTACAGGTTCAAACTTTCAGGAAGCTATGGAACAAATGATTGAACAGCCACAACCACCTGAAGGTGACGAGGCTACCACAGGCACAATGTCACCTCTTGCTGCAGTGCGTCAGTATCTCTCCACTAACAGTGCAAAAAGCACCTTCCTGCGTAATTCTGGGTTGGTTGTCAAGGTAACCTCGTCCCAATCGCCTACTGAACAAAATCTTCCTGCTAGACAGAGTGATATATCTGTGCTCCAGACACAAGTCCAATCCCTAATGGACGTTGTTTTGGAAACAAGAACAGTGGTTGACAAATGTCGTCAAGATATGAATGGTTTTGAAACCAGACTATCAGACATTCGCTTCGTTGTTCAAGAGCAATGGCGGAAAAAAGGTGAAGATCATGCTGCTCCATCAGATTCTACAGCCTGAAACATTAGCACTCAGGTCAAATGATCTGTGCTTCTATACATCTAATGGTGCTTTTATCTGCAAGGACTGTAAACTTTATGCCAACATGCCTTTTGTTGTATGGTTGGAATTTATTTTGTTGTGATACAGCATTTATGATGCTGCCAAAGGCTGCAGTAATTACGATGCTATTTTTTGTATAGTGTAGGTTTATCTTAGTAATTTATCCGGCCGAAAGCTTCGTAGGAGCCCAACATGCCAACATTCGTCGGGCCCATTCCAATTGGGCTAAAAACGATTATGGGCCGAAATTTGCATGTAGCCCACTAAAAATATCTGGGCCGAAATCAGCATAAGCTTTCATATTTTTCTGGTAGGCATGTGCCCATAGTGGGCCTTTAACAGGCCTAAACATAATTTGGGCCCTCAGTAACAATAGGCCGTTTACAGTGTAAATATCTCGAGCTCATAAAAAACATGGGCCTTTAATAGACCGAAAGTGAGATTGGGCCCTGATTGTGCCAAATAACCCACTGGTCTTAGGAGGCCGAAATGGTGGCCTATTTACAATGCGGATCTTTCATAGGCCGAAATTCGAACGGGCTGTAAATGCGCCGACCTAATACAAGGGCCTTCAACAGGCCGGAAGTTTGGTCGGGCTAGATTATCGTCATTTTTATATGGGCCGTTAATGGGCCCGATGTGACGTTGGGCCACATATGGCCCATGGATTTCGTCCGACGTTAACAGGCCGAAAATCACAACAAGATGAAAGTGGCCCAAATCTATAGTGGGCCTCTAACAGACCGAATGTCAGACATGGCCGAATATGACCCAAATCCTTCATAGTCGTTTATGGGCTGAAAGTTTCAATGGCATGTAAATGGGCCCAAATGAAGCAGGGCCTTTAACAAGCCGGAAATACACCGGGCCGTAATTCGGCCCATATACTTAGCGGACTATTAACGGGCCAGAACTGACCATGGGCCACGATGATGACAAGTTTAGGACAGGCCGTTGATGGGCCGATTTGACACTAGTCGTACGGGCCTTAGTTGAGAATGTTGGGCCTTTAGCTGGGTCGGCCCATTATGGTCTGCAAAATCTTGTGGGCCTTGAGCTAGGCTGGCCCATTGTGGTCTGCTAAATCTTGTGGGCCTTTAGCTGGGCTGGCCCATTATGGTCCGCTAAATCTTGTGGGCCTTTAGTCGGGCGGGCCCATTTAAACTTTATGGGCCACTTTCGGGCCCGTCCACGTGTCAACATATCATAGGCCCATCTCGACCGTTGGATGAGTGACACCTGTGCCAACGCGGAGCTGACGCGTGGTTCCGTCGGCCAATGACAATTTTACACATGGAAAATCTGCATTGGTCGTGGCTGTTAGCGGGTTATCGGATCCAGAACCGGACCCGATAGCTTAACGGTGTCCCGTTACGGTGGATGCCACGTGTGGGTCACCCTTCACGAAAGCACTTCTATGATGCGCGACTTATCGTCATGGAAGTGGACACTTCCGTGATGATAATTTTGGCAATGTCATGGAACACTTCTACGACAACACAGGTATGACTATCTTCATTCTGTCATAAATTTTTCATGGATGTACATGCATGACAGAAAATGTGACCTACTATGACAAACACGTATCATCAGGGAAGTGTATTTTTTTGTAGTGACCGTTGCGACAGTTCATCGTGTCGAGACACCATGTGATGATCGGGTGTGATAAGCTCTACGTTCACATACAACGGGTGCAAGACAGTTTTGCACGTGCAGAATACTCGGGTTAAACTTGACGAGCCTAGCATCTGCAGACATGGCCTCGGAACACTAGAGACCGAAAGGTCGAACATGAATCATATAGTAGATATGATCAACATAGAGATGTTCACCATTGAAAACTACTCCATCTCACATGATGATCGGACATGGTTTAGTTGATATGGATCACGTGATCCTTTAGATGACTCGAGGGATGTCTATCTAAGTGGGAGTTCTTAAGTAATATGATTAATTGAACTTAATTTTTCGTGAACTTAGTCCTGATAGTTTTTGCATATCTGTGTTATAGATCAATGGCCCGTGCTACCATTGCCTTGAATTTGAATGCGTTCCTAGAGAAAGCTAAGTTGAAAGATGATGGTAGCAACTACACGGACTGGGTCCGTAACTTGAGGATTATCCTCATTGCTGCACAGAAGAATTATGTCCTTGATGCACCGCTAGGTGAAAATCCCCCTCCCACTAATGTAGATGCTTTGAACATCTGGTAGATGCGGTCTGATGACTACTCTATAGTTCAGTGTGCCATGCTCTACGGCTTAGAATCGGGACTTCAAAGACGTTTTGAACGTCATGGACCATATGCGATGTTCCAGGAGTTGAAGTTAATATTTCAAGCAAATGCCCGAGTTGAGAGATATGAAGTCTCCAACAAGTTCTATAGCTATAAGATGAAGGAGAATAGTTTTGTCAGTGAACACATACTCAGAATGTCTGGGTACCATAACCACTTGACTCAGCTGGGAGTTAATCTTCCAGCTGATAGTGTCATTGACAGAGTTCGTCAATCACTGCCACCAAGCTATAAAGGCTTCGTGTTGAACTATAACATGCAAGGGATGAACAAAACGATTCTCGATCTCTTCGCAATGCTCAAGGCTGCGGAGGTAGAAATCAAGAAGGAGCATCAAGTGTTGATGGTTAACAAGACCACTAGTTTCAAGAAAAAGGGCAAAGGAAAGAAGGGGAACTTCAAGAAGAATAGCAAGCAAGTTGCTGCTCCCGGGAAGAAGCCCAAGTCTGCACCTAAGCCTGAAACTGAGTGCTTCTACTACAAAGGGACTGGTCACTGGAAGCGGAACTGCCCCAAGTATTTGGCGGCTAAGAAGGATGGCAAAGTGAACAAAGGTATATTCAATATACATGTTATTGATGTGTACCTTGCTAATGCTCATAGTAGAGCCTGGGTATTTGATACTGGTTCTGTTGCTCATATTTGCAAATCGAAATAGGGGCTACGGATTAAACGAAGATAGGCTAAGGACAAGGTGACGATGCGCGTCGGGAATGGTTCCAAGGTCGATATGATAGCCACCTCTACATCTACCTTCGGGATTAGTTTTAGACCTGAATAATTGTTATTTCGTGCCAGCGTTAAGCATGAACATTATATCTGGATCTTGTTTGATGCGAGACGGTTATTCATTTAAATGAGAGAATAATGGTTATTCTATTTATATGGGTAATATCTTTTATGGTCATGCACCCTTGAAGAGTGGTCTATTTTTCTTTAATCTCGATCGTGGTGATACACATATTCATAATATTGATGCCAAAAGATACAAAGTTGATAATGATAGTGCAACATATTTGTGGCACTGCCATTTAGGTCATATTGGTGTAAAGCGCATGAAGAAACTCCATGCAGGTGGACTTTTGGAATCACTTGATTATGAATCATTTGATGCTTGTGAACCATGCCTCATGGGCAAGATGACTAGGACTCCGTTCTCCGGAACAATGGAGCGAGCCACTGACTTATTGGAAATGATACATATTGATGTATGCGGTCCGATGAGTGTTGAGGCTCACGGCAGGTATCGTTATTTTCTGACCTTCACAGATGATTTGAGCAGATATGGGTATATCTACTTAATGAAACACAAGTCTGAAACATTTGAAAAGTTCAAAGAATTTCATAGTGAAGTGGAAAATCACCATAACAAGAAAATAAAGTTTCTACGATCTGATCGTGGAGGCGAATATTTGAGTTACGAGTTTGGCCTTCATTTAAAACAATGTGGAATAGTTTCACAACTCACGCCACCTGGAACACCACAGTGTAATGGTGTGTCCGAACGTCATAACCGTACTTTATTAGATATGGTGCGATCTATGATGTCTCTTACCAATTTACCACTATTGTTTTGGGGTTATGCATTAGAGACAGTTGCATTCACGTTAAATAGGGCACCATCTAAATACGTTGAGATGACGTCGTATGAACTGTGGTTTGGCAAGAAACCTAAGTTGTCGTTTCTTAAAGCTTGGGGTTGCGATGCTTATGTGAAAAAGCTTCAGCCTGATAAGCTCAAACCCAAATCAGAGAAGTGCGTCTTCATAGGATACCCAAAAGAAACTATTGGGTACACCTTCTATCACAGATCTGGAAGCAAGATATTTGTTGCTAAGAATGAATCCTTTCTAGAGGAGTTTCTCTCAAAAGAAGTGAGTGGGAGGAAAGTAGAACTTGATGAGGTAATTGTACCTTCTCTCGAATTGGAAAGTAGCTCATCACAGAAAACCGTTCCCGTGATGCCTACACCAATTAGTGAGGAAGCTAATGATGATGATCATGAAACTTCATATCAAGTTGCTACCGAACCTCGTAGGTCAACCAAAGTACGTTCCACACCAGAGTGGTACGGTAATCCTGTTCTGAAAGTCATGTTACTAAACCATGACGAACCTATGAACTATGAGGAAGCGATGATGAGCCCATATTCCGCGAAATGGCTTGAGGCCATGTAATCTAAGATAGGATCCATGTATGAGAACAAAGTATGGACACCTGCCCTATGATCGGCAAGCCATAGAGAATAAATGGATCTTCAAGAAGACTGATGCTGATGGTAATGTTACTGTCTACAAAGCTTGACTTGTTGCGAAAGGTTTTTGACAAGTTCAAGGAGTTGACTACGATGAGACTTTCTCACCCGTAGCGATGCTTAAGTCTGTCTGAATCATGTTAGCAATTGCCGCATTTTATGATTATGAAATCTGGCAAATGGACGTCAAAATTGCATTCCTTAATGATTTCTCAAAGAAGAGTTGTATATGATGAAACCAGAAGGTTTTGTCGATCCTAAAGGTGCTAACAAAGTGTGCAAGCTGCAGCGATCCATTTATGGACTGGTGCAGTTGGAATATACGCTTTGATAGTGTGATCAAAGCATATGGTTTTAGTTTTATACAGACTTTTGGAGAAGTCTGTATTTACAAGAAAGTGAGTGGGAGCTCTGTAGCATTTCTAATATTTTATGTGGATGACATATTGTTAATTGGAAATGATATAGAATTTCTGGATAGCATAAAAGGACACTTGAATAAGAGTTTTTCAATGAAAGACCTCGGTGAAGCTGCTTATATATTGGGCATCAAGATCTATAGAGATAGATCAAGACGCTTAATTGGACTTTCACAAAGCACATACCTTGATAAAGTTTTGAAGAAGTACAAAATGGATTAGTCAAAGAAAGGGTTCTTGCATGTGTTACAAGGTGTGAAGTTGAGTCAGACTCAATGCCCAACCACTGCATAAGATAGAGAGAAAATGAAAGTCATTCCCTATGCCTCAGCCATAGGTTCTATCATGTATGCAATGCTGTGCACCAGACCTGATGTGTGCCTTGCTATAAGTCTAGCAGGGAGGTACCAAAGTAATCCAGGAGTGGATCACTGGACAGCGGTAAAGAACATCCTGAAATACCTGAAAAGGACTGAGGATATGTTTCTCGTTGATGGAGGTGACAAAGAGCTCGTCGTAAATGGTTACGTCGATGCTAGCTTTGACACTGATCCGGATGACTCTAAGTCACAAACCGGATACGTATTTATATTGAATGGTGGAGCTGTCAGTTGGTGCAGTTCCAAGCAAAGCATCGTGGCGGGATCTACGTGTGAAGCGGAGTACATAGCTGCTTCAGAAGCATCTAATGAAGGAGTCTGGATGAAGGAGTTCATATCCGATCTAGGTGTAATACCTAGTGCATCGGGTCCAATGAAAATCTTTTGTGAAAATACTAGAGCAATTGCCCTAGCGAAGGAATCTAGATTTCACAAGAGAACCAAACACATCAAAAGACGCTTCAACTGCATCCGTGATCAAGTCAAGGAGGGAGGCATAGAGATTTGCAAAATACATATGGATCTGAATGTGGAAGACCCGTTGACTAAGCCTCTTCCATGAGCAAAACATGATCAACATCAAGACTCCATGGGTGTTAGAATCATTACAATGTAATCTAGATTGTTGACTCTAGTGCAAGTGGGAGACTGAAGGAAATATGCCCTAGAGGCAATAATAAAGTTGTTATTTATATTTCCTTATATCGTGATAAATGTTTATTATACATGCTAGAATTATAATAACTGGAAACTTGATACATGTGTGGATACATAGACAAAACATAGTGTCCCTAGTATGCCTCTACTAGACTAGCCCGTTAATCAAAGATGGTTAAGTTTCCTAACCATAGACATGTGTTGTCCTTTGATGAACGGGATCACATCATTAGGAGAATGATGTGATGGACAAGACCCATCCCTTAGCTTAGCATAATGATTGTTATGTTTTATTGCTATTGATTTCTTCATGACTTATACATATTCCTTTGACTATGAGATTATGCAACTCCCGGATACCGGAGGAATGCCTTGTGTGCTATAAAATGTCACAACGTAACTGGGTGATTATAAAGATGCTCTACAGGTATCTCTGAAGGTGTTTGTTGGGTTGGCATAGATCGAGATTGGATTTGTCACTCCGAGTATCGGAGAGGTATCTCTGGGCCCTCTCGGTAATGCACATTGAGGGAGTCCTGGATTAGGGGGTCTCCAGACAGTCGGACTATATCCTTTGGCCGGACTATTGGACTATGAAGATACAAGATTGAAGACTTCGTCACGTGTCCGGATGGGACTCTACTTGGCGTGGAAGGCAAGCTAGGCAATACGGATATGTATATCTCCTCCTTTGTAACCGACCTTGTGTAACCCTAGCCCCCTCTGGTGTCTATATAAACCGAAGGGTTTTAGTCCATAGGACAACATACAATCATACCATAGGGTAGCTTCTAGGGTTTAGCCTCTCCGATCTCGTGGTAGATCAACTCTTGTACTACTCATATTATCAAGAATAATCAAGCAGGACGTAGGGCTTTACCTCCATCAAGAGGGATCCAACATGGGTAAAACATCGTGCCCCCTGCCTCCTGTTACCATCCGCCTTAGACGCATAGTTCGGGACCCCCTACCCGAGATCCGCCAGTTTTGACATCGACATTGGTGCTTTCATTGAGAGTTCCTCTATGTCGTCGCTGTTAGGCTTGATGGCTCCTTCGATCATCGATAGCGATGCAGTCCAGGGTGAGACTTTTCTCCCTGGACAGATCTTTGTATTCGGTGGTTTCGCACTGCGGGCCAACTCGCTTGGCCATCTGGAGCAGATCGAGAGTTACGCCCATGGCCATCAGGTCAGGTTTGGAAGCTTAAACTACACGGCCGATATCCGCGGAGACTTGATCTTCGACAGATTCTAGCCCCTGCCTAGTGTGCCACACGGCCACGATGAGCATGATTTAGCTCTGCCATCGTATAGTGTCCAGGAGATCACGCCGGCAACCGCTCGGGCCCTCAATTCGGAGCCAGCTGCGCCTTCCATGGGCGGGTGGATAGACCCCGCCACAGAGGCCGCACTCTCATCGGCGATCGAGCCGAGTATCGACCTTACCCTTCACGAGAGCCGTGACACCGAACTACCGGATTCTTCCCCGGCCACGGACTCCCAACCGCTTGCGCCCGTGCCTATCGAGTCCAATTGGGCGCCGATCATGGAGTTTACCTCCGCGGATATCTTTCAGCACTCGCCCTTCGGCGACATACTGAACTCATTAAGGTCTCTCTCCTTGTCAGCAGAGTCCTGGCCGAACTATGTCCGGCAGGATTGGGATGCGGATGACGAAGAAATTCGCCGCCCACCCACCACCCACTTAGTAGCCACTATCGATGACTTAACCAACATGCTCGACTTCGACTCCGAAGACATCGACAGTATGGACGACGACGCGGGAGACGAAGAGGAACCACTGCCCACAGGGCGCTGGACAGCCACCTCATCATATGATATATACATGGTGGACACACACCCAAAGAAGGCAATGGCGACGAGATAGCGGAGGATGACCCCTCCAAGAAGCAATCCAAGCGCCGACGTCAGTGGCGCCACTCTAAGTCTCGCCAAAGCAAAAGCGGCGACACCGGCACAGGAGATAATACCACTCCAAACAGTGCCGAAGACGACAACAATCCCCTCCAGCAAGTTTTAGCGCAAGAGGATGGAAAAGCCAGCCCTCCCGAGAGAGTGGCAGATGGATTGGCGGAGGATGATAATTACATGCCTCCCTCCGAAGATGAGGCAAGCCTCGACGATGACGAATTCATTGTGCCTGAGGATCCCGTCGAACAAGAGCGCTTCAAGCGCCAGCATATAGCCATGGCAAATAGCCTTAAGAAAAAGCAACAGCAGCTTCAAGCTGATCAAGATTTGCTAGCTGACAGATGGACCGAAGTCCTTGCGGCCAAGGAATATAAACTCGAACGCCCCTCCAAGAGTTACCCAAAGCGTAGGTTGCTACCCCGACTGGAGGAGGAAGCACTCAAACCTACATCTCCAGCATATGATGCGGCTGACCGGCCACCTCGTGGCCGCTATAGAGAGGCATTTCAGCCAAAAGCTCAGCCCGCACTTTGACGCCACTCAAATAAAAATGTCAAGGCATGGGGAAATACGCCAGACCTGCGAGACGTATTGGAGGACAAAGCAAAACATGCAAGATCGATCTACGGATCACGAGGGCGTGCCACTATGCGAGACGATAACCGTCACGCCGGATATAGTAAAAGTAAGTCCGGCCGGGCCGAACACAGCGGGCAAGACTCATTTGAGCTGCATCGCGATATAGCGTAGTATAGAGGCGCCGCACATCCCCTATGCTTCACAGATGAAGTAATGGATCACCAAATCCCAGAGGGTTTCAAACCTGTAAATATCGAATCATACGACGGCACAACAGATCCTGCGGTATGGATCGAGGATTTCCTCCTGCACATCCACATGGCCCGCGATGATGATCTACACGCCATCAAATACCTCCCACTCAAGCTCAAAGGACCAGCTCGGCATTGGCTTAACAGCCTGCCAGCAGAATCCATTGGCTGTTGGGAAGATCTGGAAGCCGCATTCCTCGACAACTTCTAGGGCACTTATGTGCGACCACTGGATGCCGATGACCTAAGCCACATAATTCAGCAGCCAGAGGAATCAGCCAAGCAATTCTGGACACGGTTCCTAACAAAGAAAAATCAAATCGCCAATTGTCCGGATGCAGAGGCCCTAGCAGCTTTTAAGCACAACATCCGCGACGAGTGGCTCGCCCGGCACCTTGGCCAGGAAAAGCCGAAATCCATGGCAGCCCTCATGACACTCATGACCCGCTTTTGCGCGGGAGAAGACAGCTGGCTGGCTCGCAGCAATAACATATCAAAGAACCATGGTACTTCGGATACCAAGGATGGCAATGGCAGGTCACATCACAACAAACACAAGCGCCACATTAACAGCAACAATATCGAGGATACGGCAGTCAATGCCGGATTCAAAGGCTCTAAACCCAGTCAGCGGAAAAAGCCATTTAAAAGAAGTACTCCGGGCCCGTCCAGTCTGGACCGTATACTCGATCGCTCGTGTCAAATATACGACACCCTCGACAAGCCAGCCAACCACACCAACAAGGATTGTTGGGTGTTCAAGCAGGCCGGCAAGTTAAATACCGAAAACAAAGATAAGGGGTCGCATAGCGATGAAGAGGAGGAGCCCCGGTAGCCGAACACCGGAGGACAAAAGAGGTTCCCCCCACAAGTGCGGATGGTGAACATGATATACGCAACCTACATCCCCAAGAGGGAGTGGAAGCATGCGCTAAGGGACATATATGCGTTGGAGCCAGTCGCCCCAAAGTTTAACCCATGGTCCTCTTGCCCGATCACCTTCGATCGCAGGGACCACCCACTAGTATCCGTCATGGTGGATTCGCCGCACTGGTTCTAGACCCAATCATTGACGGATTTCACCTCACTCGAGTCCTTATGGATGGCGACAGCAGCCTGAACCTGCTTTACCAGGACACAGTGCGCAAAATGGGTATAGACCCCTCAAGGATCAAACCCACAAAAACGACCTTCAAAGGCGTCATACCAGGTGTAGAGGCCCATTCCACAGGCTCAGTCACACTGGAAGTGGTCTTCGAATCCCCGGATAACTTCCGAAGCAAGGAGTTAATCTTCGATATACTCCCGTTCCGTAGTGGCTATCATGCACTACTCGGGTGAACCGCATTTGCGAGATTCAATGCGGTACCGCATTATGCATACCTCAAGCTCAAGATGCCAGGACCTTGGGGGGTCATCACAGTTAATGGAAACACAGAGCGCTCTCTCCGCACGGAGGAGCACACTGCGGCCCTTGCAGCAGAAGCGCAAAGCAGCCTCTTAAGGCAATCCACTAGTTCGGCGATTAAGGACCCGGACACCTTCAAGCGCGCCCGGAGTAATCGGAAACAAGACCTCCTGGCACATTCCGAGCTCGCATAGCAATGCGGCCCCCACCCCAGTCCCAGCCAAATGGTGAAATCCGTGCCACGCGTACATAATTACGCATTGAAAATACCATGGGCACAGATGGGGAGGGGGCACGACTACGGCATGCCCCAAGACGTGGCTCAACCGCACTAGGGGCTTCCCGCTTTGTTATTTTTCTCTCTTTCAGGACTTTAATCTCTGGAAACCCCGTCCGGCAGTATGATTGCCGAACACATGATGCAGCAACCAAGGAGGCAGAAAGCTACGTCGCACCACGGAACTCCTAGGTGGATTACGATAACGAGTGAAATACTTGCTTTAATGCCATTCCTCAGCTTGCCCTTGGAGGGGACATGTCAAATAGTCATACTTTTTGCTTATCGCACTACTTGTATCATTTTGCTTTAACGCACCTTTTTGAATAAACAATGCATAGCACTAGACTATTATCTCATTCTTTATTCTTCCTTTTATATGTATATGTTCATTTCATAACATCCAGCACCCGTACACTCTGGTACGGCTAATACGCTAGGGGCTTAAGCATACCCCATAATACGGCATGAAAAGTCCGAACACTTTAGACAGTGCGGCACCCCGAACTTATAGCATTATATGCATCAGCTCCGAATCATGTCTTGGGTCAATAGTTGGGTTTGCCCGGCTCCCATGTTTTGGTACCTTACGTTCCGCTATATCGGCTAAGGTAGCATTGGGAGAACTACTGCGATTGTGCCCCGGTTCAACTGGGCTAAGCACCTTAGTAGAAAAAGCTAAAACTGACTGTCATGATAAGGCGAGAGATTGGTCGCTGTTCGAGAGGTTTCGAGTCCCTAAAGACTTATGCCGCTTAGAGCGAGGAGTCGGCTTTGTCCGGCTTAAGGCGTGTATAGCGCCCCAAATTCGGCCTTCCGAATACTAGGGGCTTCACCAAAATTTAAAATTATAGAATTCTATGGCTAAGTGAGAGTGATAAAGCATTATAATCCGATTGCCTTGTTCGTTGCGCTGAGCACCTCCCTCGAAGGACCCAAAAATGGGAACAAGAGTGCTCAGGTTTATCCCGAACACCCCAGCACTCGTGGCATGGGGGCAGAAGCCGACGACTAGCCATCTCTCATATTTGATAAACAACCGAACAGAAGGTAATATTTTAAATTCAAACAAGTGTTGCATTGCGCATATGAACAAGTTTTCATACCACAGGATCACACGAGCAAGTTCATTCAAATATTACATCTTTCACACACTCGTCCGCTACAAGACGGGCACCCTTCAGGACACCCTCATAATACATCTCGGGGTGGCGATGCTCCTTGCCCTGCGGCGGCCCCTCCTTCACCAGCTTCTCGGCGTCCATCTTGGCCCAGTGCACCTTCGCATGGGCGAAAGCCCGGCATGCACCCTCGATGCAGACGGACCGCTTGATGACTTCCAGCCGTGGGCAAGCATCCACAAGCCACCTCACCAGGCCGAAGTAGCTGTTGGGAAGGGCGTCGCCAGGCCACATCCGGACTATAAAGCCCTTCATGGCCTATTCGGCCGCCTTGTGCAGCTCGGCCAGTTGCTTCAGCTGGTCGCTCATAGGTATCGGGTGTTCGGTCCCAGTATACTGAGACCAGAACAGCTTCTCCGTCGAGCTTCCCTCCTCGTCCTGGTAAAACTTTGCGGCATCCGACACGCTGCGGGGCAAATCTGCGAATGCTCCTGGAGAGCTCCGGACTCGGGTAAGTAACAATTAATTTACTTGCACATGCTTGCTTTGCATATTGAATGCCTTACCCGCCGCTATCTTCCTCATCGCCTCAATCTCCTGGAGGGCCTTTTGGGCTTCAGCCTTGGCACTCTTTGCGCTTTCAAGGGCCGCGGCAAGCTCGGACTCTCGCGTCTTCGAGTCAAGCTCCAACACCTCGTGCTTCGTTACGAGAGCTTGGAGCTCTTGCGGCACCTCGCCCACCCGTGCCTCTTGCTTTTCCCGCTCGGTGTGCTCCTGGGCCGCTTTGTTTTCGGCCTCGGACAGCGCTTGCTTCAGGGTCGCCACTTCGGTCGTGGCCCCTGGCAAATTCATAATGATCCTGTCATTTTGCAATCGCATCTTTTTGTGTGTGTGTGTGTATAGACAAGGTATTACTTACCTTTGTTCTCCTCGAGCTACCTCTTGGCAAGGCCGAGCTCTTTCTCGGACCCCTCGAGGTCCTGCTTCAGTGCGGTGACCTCCGCGGTCAGTGAGGCAGAGGCCAGCAGCGAAGCCTGCATACGCATATAGACATACTTATATTAGACTCCTGCAGATATTATTTGATCCTCTATTTGGCTTTTCTTTGTGAACACCAAACAGAGCATCAGGGGCTACTGTTTATGCGGTAATATTTTCCCTATATTTTAAATACTTACCTCAAAGCCTGTTAGAAGGCTGGCACAGGCTTCAGTCAGTCCGCTCTTGGCGGACTGAACCTTCTTGATCACCGCACTCATGATAGTGCGGTGCTCTTCGTTGATGGAAGCGCTGTGAAGCACTCCCAGCAGGTTGTTCGGTGCCTCTGGATGGACAGAGGTCACCGGCACAGGCGTCTTACCCTTTTTGGAAGGGGGCCGCCTGCCCGAGTCCGGAACCACTGGAGGTTCTGGCGCGGTGTTCGGCTGAGAACCGAACTTGGAGCCCCCGGGAGCCTTGCTCCTTTTGCTCCTGGAGTCCGGAAGGTCGCCTTGAGGCGCCTCTGGGACTGTCTCCCCCCGGCTCGGTGCCCCTTGAGACAATACCTCGGCGTTGTCCTTAGGGCAAGGGGAGGAGGCGGTCGGAAGTGGATCGCTATCCATATCCGACGAATCCAAGGAGCCGTCCGACGAGGATACGTCGATACGGGTTTGGGGAGGTCTGCATAATCATATTTGGCATTAAGGGAAGCAGTGCGACAAAGGTATGCTATGAGTTACTCTGGTATCCGAATACTTACGACATTGCCAGGGGCTTGGCCCTGAGCAGCCACTCGTCTTCGCCTTCGGCGACGGTGGTGGAGCAGTCCGGAAGAAGACTCCTTCCCTTCTTGGACCCTTCGGCCTCCCTGGTCGGGGCGGCCTTCCTTTTCTTGTCTCCCCGGCTGGAGGGGGAGCATCTTCATCTTCCTCCTCGTCTTCATGGGAGGAGTGCGTCTTGGAGTTATCGGACGATGAGTCCGATACCACCTGGCGCCGGGAACTCTTTTGGGTTCCTTTGGCCTTTTTCTTGGTCTTCTCCGGCACCTTATAAGGAGCCAGAGTCAGCATCTCCGTCAGGAGAGCGTCCGCGGTGTCTTCGGGCAGGGGGCCGGATAGTCAATTTGCTCCGATGCCTCTACCCAGTCCTGTTAAAGGCATGGGAGCTCAGACCCCGCACATGGTTAATCTATAGGAAATAAATATCCTACGAGATGTACAGACCTTACCAGATCCGCAGGGCGCTTCGCGCTTAGCCCGCGGTCCTCGGTGAGAGAGGGAGGGACCTCGGCGCCCTTGAACAGCACCATCCAGACGTCTTTGTGCGTCGTGTCGAAGAGCTCGCTTAGAGTCTGCTGTCGGGCCGGGTCGAACTCCCATAAGTTAAAATCCCGTTGTTGACACGGGAGGATCCGGTGGAAGAGCATGACCTGGACTATGTTGACAAGCTTAAGTTTCTTGCTTGTCATGTTCCGGATACACTTCTGGAGTCCGTCCAGCTCCACCGATGAACCCCAGGACAGGCCCTTCTCCTTCCAGGAAGTGAGCCGCGTGGGGATTCCGGATCGAACTTGGGGGGCCACCACCCAGTTGGTGTCGCGCGGCTCGGTGATGTAGAACCACCCCGATTGCCACCCCTTTATGGTCTCCACGAAGGAGCCCTCGAGCCATGTAACGTTGGGCATCTTGCCCACCATGGCTCCGCTGCATTCCGCTTGTTAGCCGCCCACCACCTTCGGCTTGATATTGAAGGTCTTCAGCCACAGGCCGAAGTGGGGCCGGATGCGGAGGAAGGCCTCGCACACGACGATGAACTCCGAGATGTTGAGGATGATGTTCGGGGCCAGATCATGAAAGTCCAGCCCATAGTAGAACATGAGGCCGCGGACAAATGGATGGAGGGGAAACCCCAGTCCGCGGACGAAGTGGTGGAGGAAGACCACCCTCTCGTGAGGTTCTGGGGTAGGGATGACCTGCCCCGCGGCTGGTAACCGGTGCACGATGTCCGCAGCTAAGTATCTGGCTCCACATAACTTTTTGATGTGCCCCTCCGTGACGGAGGAGGCCATCCACTTGCCTCCCGCTCCGGACATGTTTTGGAGAGAGTTGAGAAGGAGGATGCGGACTTGGGCGCTGGAGCTCGAGTGCGCAAGAATGCATGAGCAGGGAGGAAGAAGTCGTGGGTAGAAAAAGGTGAGATCTTATCCCTTTATAAGGGTAGACTAAACTATGCGCCCTCACTAGCCTGGTAAAACTCGCTTATCCACCAAGCGTTGTAACTAATGGCGCGGTTGGGTTACCCACGTCCATATTGATGAGAATCCCGTAATAAGGGGAACACGATCTCTGCTTTGACAAGACGTGTGAAGAAACTGCCTCGCGTTATGTGCGGGGCTGGTTAAGGAAAAACGGTTCGAATAATTATGTGGCCATGGCATGATGTCATGCTGCCAAAACGTGTCAGCGGATTGGATTTGTGGAAATATTATTCTCTCTACGGTGGTATGTGGAACTTATTTTGCAGGGTCGGACACTATCCTTGTATTCAAACTCTTCTGTGGTGTATTCGGAGGAGGAACCCGCCTTGCAATGCCAAAGACAACACTGCGTGCCGGACTCATCGTCATTGAAGCCTGGTTCAGGGGCTACTGAGGGAGTCCTGGATTAGGGGGTCTCCGGACAGCCGGACTATATCCTTTGGCCGGACTGTTGGACTATGAAGATACAAGATTGAAGACTTCGCCCCGTGTCCGGATGGGACTCTACTTGGCGTGGAAGTCAAGCTAGGCAATACGGATATGTATATCTCCTCCTTTGTAACCAACCTTGTGTAACCCTAGCCCCCTCCGGTGTCTATATAAACCGGAGGATTTTAGTCCGTAGGACAACATACAATCATACCATAGGCTAGCTTCTAGGGTTTAGCCTCTCCGATCTCGTGGTAGATCAACTCTTGTACTACTCATATTATCAAGAATAATCAAGCAGGACGTAGGGTTTTACCTCCATCAAGAGGGCCCGAACCTAGGTAAAACATCGTGTCCCCTGCCTCCTGTTACCATCCGCCTTAGGCGCACAGTTCGGGACCCCCTACCCAAGATCCGTCGGTTTTGACACCGACACACATCATGATAAGCCTTGCAAGCAATGTGACTAATGAGTTAGTTGCGGGATGATGCATTACGAAACGAGTAAAGATACTTGTCGGTAATGAGATTGAACTAGGTATGAAGATACCGACAATCGAATCTCGGGCAAGTAACATACCGATGAGAAAGGGAATTGCGTATGTTGTCATTACGGTTTGATCGATACAGATCTTCGTAGAATATGTAGGAACCAATATGAGAATCCAGTTTCCGCTATTGGTTATTGACCGGAGAGGTGTCTCGCTCATGTCTATATAGTTCTCGAACCCGTAAGGTCCACACGCTTAACGTTCGATGATGATTTGTATTATGAGTTATGTGATTTGGTGACCAAATGTTGTTCGGAGTCCCGGATGAGATCGTGGACGTGATGAGGAGTCTCGAAATGGTCGAGAGGTAAAGATTGATATATTGGATGATAGTATTCGGACACCGGAAGTGTTTCAGAATGTATCACGTACGTATCGAAGTACCAGGGGGTTACTGGAACCCCCCGGGGGAAGATATGGGCCATATGGGCCATAGGAGGGAGGCAGGCCAGCCCACAAGGGGTGGAGCCCCCACCCCCCAAGGGAGAGTCCGAATTGGACTACGGGAGGGGGCGGCACCCCCCTTTCCTTTTCCTTCTCCCTCTCTTTCCCCCTTTCCCCCTCCGATAAAAGGAAGGGGGCCGAATCCTACTAGGAGCGCAAGTGGGACTCCTCCCACTTGGGGCGCCCCTAGGTCGGCCTCCTCGCCTCTCCCTCCTTTATATACGGGGGTGGGGGCGCCTCTAACACACATCAATTGTTCCAAGCCGTGTGAGGCGCCTCCCTCCACCGTTTACCCCTCCGGTCATATTGTCGTAGTGCTTAGGCGAAGCCCTGCGCGAATCACTTCACCATCACCGTCACCA
Source organism: Triticum monococcum (assembly GCA_034509565.1). NCBI lineage: Eukaryota > Viridiplantae > Streptophyta > Magnoliopsida > Poales > Poaceae > Triticum > Triticum monococcum. The sequence continues at coordinate 393,742,821 of CM067845.1, read as the reverse complement.
CGCCATCGTGATGGCGAAACTCTCCCTCGACATTTTGTTGAATCAAGAGTTCGAGGGACGTCATCGAGCTGAACGTGTGCAGAACTCGGAGGTGTCGTATGTTCGGTACTTGATCAGTTGAATCGAGAAGACGTTCGACTACATCAACTGCGTTAAACTATCGCTTCCACCTTTCGATCTACGAGGGTACGTGGACACACTCTCCCCCTCTCGTTGCTATGCATCTCCTAGATAGATCTTGCGTGAGCGTAGGAATTTTTTTGAAATTGCATGCTACGTTTCCCAACATTATTCATATTGATTGGGTTTACTTTGTCTACATCATGTCATCCTGCTTAAGGCATTACTCTGTTTTCATGAACTTAATACCATAGATGCATGTTGGATAGCGGTTGATTGGTGGAGTAATAGAAGTGTATGCAGGCCGAAGTCGGTCTACTTGTCACGCACGTAATGCCTATATACATGATCATTGTTGTGAATACGTCATAACTATGCGATTTTCTATCAATTGCCCAGTAGTAATTTGTTCACCAACCTTATGATATGTGTTCGAGAGAGAAGTCTCTAGTGAAAACTATGGCCCCCGGCTCTATTTTATCATATTGCTAAAAATCCAAATATACTTTGTTGCAATTTATTCACGTTTACTTTACTTTGCAATTTATCTATCTATCATTATTAGAATTAATACTTTCAAGTAACGAGTTCAAGGGGATTGGCAACCCTCTTCCCCGCGTTGGGTGCAAGTATTTGCTTTTTTTAAATGCTGCTTAGGGGAGTTTGTTTGGTTCTCCTATTGATTCGATAACCTTAATTCTCATTGAGGAAAATACTTATCTCTACTGTAGTGCTTTACCCCTCCTCTTCGGGAAAATCCTAGCGCAGTTTACAAGTAGCAGTTGCTCGATGATGGTCGTCGGCAGTCTCGGAGCCGTGTCCTTGCCTACTTTATCATCTTCTAGAAGCGACACCTAAATGTGAAAGCTTATTTGCGTAAAAATCAGGGTACAGAGGATTCAAACCAATTCCATTCATGGCTTTGATCCAGTTGATGCACGTAAGACATGCAATTGCTACAGTGCACAGAGATGATGAGGCTGAAGACGTTTTCACTTGGCCCGCATCCATCACCGGGAGTTACTCTGCCAAATCCACATATACTTGTTTGTGCCAAGGCATGAAGAAATCTCCTACAGCTGGCTGCATTTGGCGAAGCTGGGCTCCTCTAAAACGCAAAATATTTGCGTGCCTTGTAGCCCAATACCGCCTGTGGACATCGGATAGAAGGCTCTGCACGGATTGCAAGACTCGCCCTCCGCTTGCTACACCTACCTTCAAGAGGAAGACAATGTTGATCATATTCTTGCACAGTGTGTGTATGCTAGAGAAGTTTTGCACACTTGCTTCGACTTGCTATAGCTCAACTTGTCTGGACTGGTCGCTGACGGTACCTTTGTTGATTGGTGGCTCGGAACTAGGAAGAGGTTCAAGACTAGTGATAGGCGTGGATTCGAAACTATGGTGCTGGGGACGGCATGGGCGCTTTGGAAGCAGAGGAACGCTAAAATCTTCAATCACCTGGAATAGATGGAACAGCTGTTGGGTCTGGCTATGTGTATCACCGATGAGATTAGGGAGTGAAGGGATGCCAGAGGTGGTGTAGGAGGTCTAGATCGTTTGAGAAGTTAGTTTTAGACTAGTGGGTGTGTGGAGGTGTCCATTGATTGATGTTCGCATCATTCGATGGGTTCTTGTAAATTTTTTGTTCTCTTCTATAAAAATAAGGTACGCCTTTGACGTATTCTTGAAAGAAAAAAAAATCAAATCAAGATGTATTGTTTTAATATTGTCGGGTCTTATGTGCAAAATAACAACCGAGGCACTTTATCATCTTCCCGAAGCGACACCCAACGAGGCATAGGGAGGAGATTTTCCTTATCCTCCTGATGCCGCTTCTCATGCGTCTCTCCCCACCGGCGGCGGCGCCGTCGCCGCCGTACCGGCGAAGCCACGGAGGATCTACCACGAGATTAGACGCCGTACTCCCCGAGACCTCAGGTGAGTGTTCATCGCCTCCCATCCACCTACATTAGTATTGCTTGTATCTCTCGTTACCGTAATGTTGGGGCATCCCTGAGCGATGGCGACTGTCCCCTTGACCTCCATGCCTCTAATGCTTTCCAGCGTTAGATTGGAGATGCATATTTTTTTTATTATGTTCCACTTCGGTATGCTTGTCATAATTCATCAACTTCTTAAAAATGCTAGATGCAAAATGTTTGGTCAAAAACCTTGTCATAGCACAATCTGTTACTGCATCGACTGTTTCTTATTCTACTATACTACATGCCATTTAATGATATCTGACATGTTATGGAATTCTGTCCTGCAGAGCGAATGTTTCTTGTAGCTAGACATGCCTCGTCGTCGACTGATCCGGTGCGTCCTAGGAGCGACAACTTTGATATAGCTAATGGACATGGTCATGTCCTTATCAAGTCTACATCTGATCTTCAGGTATGATGGTGAGTCCCTCGGTCTATTTTTCGCGCTGCATCACCGAATAATCAAGATGGACCGGACCTTTGTTGAGCATAAAGCTGAAATATGCCTTAGTTGCCTCGAATGTATTTTCAACGGATAGTATAGTATTATTTCAATTCTCAGTAGGGAGCTCCATTTGAACTGCTTGCAGATACAGTTATATTGATGTCTCAGCTACAACTTTATACGATTTGTATCTCTTTGCAGAAAGCTGTATCTTCTTGTTTTGGGAAAGCATTGGTGACCAGCAATGCTGTCATGCTTGTGATGCCGCCCAGTTGCTTGGCAGAAGAATGCGACCCGGGGTACTCTCTTCCTAACATGCCGCTGTTGTTTGCGATAGCCATGGTCGGTGCTACTGTTGGAGGTAATATCACATTGTCAAGGATCTTAGCACGTAGGAAATTGTTTGTGGCTAGCAAACTAGCTTTAAGTTTCAGCCCAACACTACACAATTGTTTTTCCTTATATTATTTTTTTAATACTTCATCAACATCTTGAGCAGTTATGAATATCAAACATTAAAAAATATGCAAATTTTTTGAACTGCTAACAACTTCTGGGAGACGTAGAAATCTAATCTACAGCCTTATAAAGCTTTTTTTTTCTCCAAAAGCGCCCCAAAGTGTGTGTCATATTGTATTAGAAGGAAAGCGCCAAGAAGGCACAAAGTACAACTCAACGAAACCAGAGACATTGTGCAAGTACAACTCGAGAAAACCAAAGACAAACAAACATTCACGTTTGTCTTTTTGCTTGCTATTTATTATTACATGAAAAACAGTGTATGTATCCTTAAAGACCTGAATTCTTTCAGCTTGTTCAAGCATGTTGCGGTTAGCTTTTGCCTATATGACTATTTCTGCCAATGACTGTTTCTTTTGTGATGGCCGTTTTCCATCATGCTCTTGTTTGTAGAGAAAATGACATATGCAGTAGTTACTACTTCATACTGCTTAGTTTCCCTTGGTTATTCTGTAAGTTCTGTAATATGTTTGTCTCTCTGGAGGTGCAACATTTTCCTACTTTAGATTGAACAATTCAGAAACCCTGTAGGGCTCCTTGCGAGACAAAGGAAAGGGGAACTTAAAAAGCTTAACGATCAGCTACGACAGATAAATGCTTCACTGAGAAGACAAGCCAAGATAGAATCCTATGCTCCTGCTTTGAGCTATGCACCGGCTGCTAGTAAGATACCAGAATCAGAAGTCATTGTTGATCCTCACAAACAGCGCCTGCTCACATATCTGAGGACTGGGAAGAACTACCTGAGAAACCAAGCTCCAGACAAGGCATTTTCCGAATTTAAGGCAGCTCTTGATCTTGCACAATCTTTGGGTGATCATGTTGAAGAGAAGAAGGCGGCACGAGGATTAGGTCCGTCATTGTTTGGCATGAATTTCATTTATCATTTGCTTGTACGCACATTTGAAACTGATCGTGCTTTGATGCGTCCTTCGTTGCCTAGAGAGCTCAGCAGAATTTGCGCCCCTCCTGAACATGCCAATGATAGTTTGAACATGATAATGTAAATACAATTTCACCATAACAAACTGAATCGTATAAACAGAGTAGCAGTACTAATTGCAAGCATTGTGGTGCCCTTTTTTATTTACTTTTTGTGAAATCCAACTGACGGAAGTCCTTTGCGTTCATCAGGAGCATCATTGCAAAGACAAGGAAATTACAAGGAAGCAATAAAGTACCACTCCATGGTTCTCAGCATCTCCAAGATGACTGGAGAGGATTCTGGTGTCACTGAGGCATATGGGGCAATAGCCGATTGCTACACCGAAGTTGGTGAGCTCGAGAAGGCAGGCAAGTTCTACGATGAGTACATTGCAAGATTGGAGAATGACTGAAAATGTGTGTGTGTGTGCGCGCGCGCTACCTGTGAGAATGCAAACACTGCTAAACTTTTCGTTCTTCACTAGTCATATGATGTTTTGTAGATGTGCAGTTCCTGGCAACAAAAAAGACTGGTTTATTATATCTTCTAAGTTGTTTCCCCTGAATTATGTGAGATCATTTGGGTCAGCAGCATGCTGTGTAGTTATTTTGGTAGTAATAGCTTACTGTAAGTACAAATGAAATCCAGCTTTCCGACTTGAAAATTTTAAAGAAATACCTCAACCTATCACTGCCTGCCCTGAATTTGTTTTCAGTTCCTTTGCCACTTCTCATATTTGTAATGTGAAGGTTTTCTGCTCAAGTGTGAGCTAGGGAGGAAAGGACATGGGGTAGTGAAGGACAAGAAAAGAAAAAGAAGGTGTCGAGTCACAAGTGTAAGCAACGGGTACATATGAGGAAGGACTGTCCAGATCTCAACCGTAAGTGCTAACATGGCCTTTTGGTGATGACTCAGATATCCGTAGTGATGTCCTTGTAGTGTCCTCGTAGTATCAGGCAAAGGTGAAGCGTGGATGTTGGATTCAGCTAGCACTTTTTATGTGGCTCCCAACAGGGAGTGGTTCTCTTCGTCCAAATCTACTGAGTTTGGTTAGCCTATATGCTTGATGGCATTGGCTAGCCGTATTGTTGAAGTAGGTGACATCAAAACCAAGATGTTTGACGGAGTTAAGCAGTGCTTTGTCAGGCATGTGCCGGGGCTAAGAGGGAATATAATTTCGCTTGGAATTCTTCATGATGGTGGTATGTTCTTTCATTGTGATGAGGACCATGAGAATCATGAAGGATGAGGTGACCATAATGATGGGAGAGAGCATGCATTGACGGACCTTGGGTGCAAGAGAAAACCAGGGGGGCAAAAACTTGGCGGCGGCCCTTGCTGGATTGCACATGGCTCTATCGATGAGAGGACGGCTTTGCATCTTTACAAGTTGCAAAGATGCACTATTGTAGGTGGATCCACATAGACTAGAATTGTAGGAGTAGCAGCAAGGTACCATGGAGACGACAGGTCTAGGGCCAAGTCAGACTTGTCGTATAGCTCTCGATAATCTACGAAGGAGGCCACCCAAGACCGAAGTACATGGAAGTTCAACGCACGGACGAATTTAAGATGGTGAAGAAGAACATTCGTCAAGTTAAGTTTGTGTCGAATATTATGTGTGAGTGTGGATAGGATACAATTAGTGTCGGAGTCTGACTTGATTTCCTATAGAACACCCAGGGGTATAGACAGGCATGCAGGGGGAGGCAACGGCATGTGTCGGCACTTGGGCGGCCACGATATCATGCGAGGAGCACCAATACTCATGGCCCGGGAAGTAGACGAGTTCGTCAAACCTTGTTAATAAATCTTGATGTTTGTGTCATGACGCTCAGAATAAAATGTCCACCAGCTCCAGGCGTTGCAGATCTCGAGCACCAAATGAGGACTTGAGTGCAGCTCCACCTTACTTCTTCAGTTTATGGAGGCCTCTGATATTTTATTTCTACAAGGAATCGCTATAGGCCTACAGATGTTGGGTATTAGATCATGTATACCCGGACTGCACAAATCTAGACCCCTATACATCTCGGACGTGGCCATAGTATCACCCCTCAATTTTAAACATTGAAATCATAGTCTTCATTTTCAGATCCTCAAATCCATACTACTAGCACATACAACAGTCTACTTGTCATCGAATATGTTGATGACATTCATGCCGGAGCCGCCGGCCTCGTTGGTTACTTGGTAGTAGGACAAAACTCTAATGCGTCGCCCCCCCCCCCCCCCCCAAAGATCCGGTTGCAATGCGAGCAACGTGTCATGCCTCCATCTCCACTAGGATTACTATCGGGATCAGCTCTTATGTAGGTAACCTTTTGCCAAACCATGGGTCAGCATCTTGTACTTCCTTCGTTTTTAAATATAAGCATTTTTAAAGATTCCAATAAAAAACTACATACGAAACTAAATAAGTAAATATACACTTAAAAATATATCTATATCTATATATATATATATATGTATGTGTGTGTAGTTTGTATTGAAATCTTTAAAAAAACTTATATTTAAAAACGAAGGAAGTAGTAAGTAACCTTTTGCCAGACCATGGCTACCGGTCGACATCAAGCTTGGAGCTTAAACAACAAGACGTAGACCAGGTCATGGTGGTGGCGCGGACAAAAGGGAGGATGACAATGAAGATGGTAGGGTCAAGGCTCACCATCTGACGGTTTGGCCCTCGGGCTGCGCACCAGAGCGGCCACATGGATGCACACTGCTCAGCTAGGACCGATGGGTTTCTAAGTGTTTACTCATGGGTCCCATCCATCGGACCATCGATGAAAGTCAACGCACATGGTCGTCCTTTCCTCTGTCTTCCCGTTGCATAACGCCATCTCACGTCCAAAGCACCTAGCAACTCCGGCGGCCTGCACGGCAGCGCCGCCGCAGCACCAGCATGCAACACTCCCGCTCGCAACATGTCGCAGCACGACGGTGCTGGCAGCACCGGCTCGCAACAACATCACCCGTCATAGCAACTCCGTCAGCCTCGCAGCACGGCGGCGCCGTCGCAGCACCCACTCATAGCTTGTCGATGACTGTCGCAGCACTGGCACGACGGCATTGTCGGAGCATCACCAGAGCAGCCCAAAAACACCGTTGCAGCAGTTGAGTTGCCGGCGCAGCACTGGCTCACACCACGACAACGCCATCGCAGCATCGCCGGAGCAGCCCGAGCCACCGTTCGCAGCAGTTCAGCCGCCATCACCGAGATGTCGTTGCAGCACGGCGGCGCCGCCGCAGCATCACCGGAGCGGTCTGAGCCACCGCCGCAGCTGAGATCCCGTTGCAGCATTGCTGGGTTGTTGTCGCAGCCTTGCAGTGGGCTCGCAGCAAGCCGGACCAGCCTCGTAGCGCCCTCGCATCACTTGAAAAGAGAGCTAATGGAGGCCATCCGTGGTGGATGAGATCCCCACGGGATGGAAGAGAAGATGGGGAGAAAACGGTTTGACCAGGAAGACTGAGGACGTGTGGCTGAAAAGATATCCCACGAAAGGCTAGACAGAGGTTATATCGGTGGTGGGGTCGTCGCAGTCAGAGGAGACGGCTGCGCGAAGGAGCGTTCGCATCCGGATGAGGCTGGTTGTAATGGGGAATATTAGTATCATGCATATGATATTAGTGTATAATACTACCTTTATAATACATAGTATTATATATTAGTATCATGTAGTACTTTATTTATTATCATGCATGACACGAAGTAGCATAACATTAATTATGATACAATATACTACCTTTATAATACATAGTATTATATATTAGTAACGAAGTAGCATAACATTAATTATGATATAGTATCATGATATGATACTCCACCTTCTCTATCTTCATTTAATGCTACGACATTTTATTAAAAAAATTTAGTTGGCATACATGATACTAGCTATGATACTACCACTACGACCAGCCTGAAACCAAGCAGTGGGCCAGGGTGCCATGAAATACCCTCACACGGTCTCTGACCATACAGGCTATATTGTATTGCAAGGTATGATCTTTCCCACCTCCTGTACAATCCGCACCAGCAAAGGAACGCATGAAACAGGGCGCAAAATAGAGATTTTCACATAACAGGTGTCACAAGCATTGGCAAGGACTAAACAGCGAGTCATCATCTGCATACCTTTCATTCGTGACAACCTAATTACAGAAGTCACTTTGAACAGGTCGGGTCAGAAAGAATTAAAACTGCATGGCTAGGGTAACTTGAAGAAGCTTCAGTAATCAAATATGAGGCGGCCCTCTGCCAGAAGGATCTGGCCCTCTGTAGGGGTACTGTGGAGGCATGTCCCTTCCATATCCAGGCACATCATGAACACCTCGCATTGCGTAATTCGTTTCATCGAGGGGTGGAGCATATCTGTCCATTACCAAGCTTCTTCCTGGTGCATTTGCGCCCAAGTAACCAGGAGCGTAGCTGTCCATGACTGACGGTCCAGATCCACTTGAACCCGAGAACCCTGGACTGTACTTGTCTATGACTGAGCTCCGTGGAGTTGTACTCAATAGCCCATAAGACGGCGAAGTTAAAGATCGCGGGTCATATCTTGCACCTGAAGAAACAATCTGGTCATATCTAGCACCTGAAGAACCAATCTGGTCATATCTAGCACCTGAAGAACCAATCTGGTCATATCTAGCACCTGAAGAACCAAGGGAGTAAAGACTGGTCTGAAGGTGATCATCCTGCCTCCTGGAGAAGCTGCCACCATTTCCCTGACCTTGCGGACTGCACGCGTCCCCAGCTCGGCCAGGGGCATACCTTTTGGTCATCTCTTCAATGCTGGAGTTGTACGCACTTGACCTATCATCAGCACCCGTGTAAAAAGTGGGGTCATTCCTCTCTCCAATTGCATCCTTGCGCCCATCACTGTTTGCCAAATAACTTCCCTGATAAGTAGTAGCGCTGTTGAATGTAGAGACGCGAGGTTCTTTCACATGATACTTCATATTACTATCGCGGTGCGCTGTCATATAACCAGAGGGTTGTTCAGTTGGTATAAATGGGGAATTGCTTCTGGATCTGTGACGAGCAGTGCTATTTTCAAGGGATGATGACATACTCATGTCTGAACTCCCCTTCGATTCCTTTACACGAGCATTAGTTCCATTGCTCTGTCCATGGTGCATACCCCTTTTACTTGGAATAGCTCTTGTCTCCTCATAGGCAACTTCCACTTGCTTTTCTGGAGGGAGGCTGTCTGCCTCGTCAGGGATCCTTTTCCTGCTCCTGTCATCAGAGCTCTTGCTTCCATCCCTGCTATTCTGTTTCCCTGGTCCGGAAATTTGTTGAGAGGTAGCTTCAGCTTGTTTCTTCAGGGGGTGGTTACCTGATAGATTAGCTTCTTTTTCTTCTCTGGGCCTAGCTTGCTTCTTCACCGTGAAGTTGGCCTTTCTGGCTGCTTTCTCTTCTACAAGTCTATCTTGTTTCTTCACAAGGTGGTCATCTGATGGACTAACCTCTCCGACAGAGCATGCCGCCTTATGCCTTCTCTCTTCTGCTTTTCCTGATGGACTATCCTCTCTGAAATCACATGTAGCCTTCTCTCTAGTCTCTTTAGCTTTTCCTGATCTAGCATTTTGTTTACTCTTAGGTTCAGCTTTTCTCCGTGCAGGTACATTATCTGATAGATTGACCTCTCTTGGGTGGCATGAGGTATTTCCTATATTCTCCTTTTCTTTCCCTGATCTTGAATTAAGCACATCAGAAGATTCAGCTTCTTTCTTCGCAGGACCGTCATCTGACAAATTACCCTGTTCAACACGGCGAGTGATTTTCCCCACACTTGTGTGATTATGCATCTTGGCTACTTCCTTATGCTTTTTTGTCCAATCAGAACGACTCCACAAATAGAGGGGTGGTGCAGATGCATTCCACCCTTGAACTATTTTGTCATTCACATCGAGAGAACCAGGCAAATAAAACGACTGCCAATTCAAAGAAATATATTAGGCAAAACAAGAAGGGAATGAACTACGCTCAAAGGTCAATAAGATTTATTGAAGTTCTTAAGCCCTTTACCTTCCCAGCAAGACAGTTACTATCCTCCCAAACCAAATCATAAGGTGTCTTCTTTTGATCTAACCTGGCAATACCAGAAAATGAGGAGAGCATGAACAGAGTCCAAAGAAAGTGTGAAAAAGAGATGTCAATATAACAATCTTAACAATTCAACACAAAGTTTAACAGAAAGGAATATGGTGGTTACCTTTTAGTTTCTTTTGGGACAATTAGTATAACAAGCTTGGGCTTAAAAGACAATGCTTTGTCGATAAATTTGTTCGCCAGAGCTGCTTTGACTCCAAAAGGAGGATTAAGCCCCATTATCTAATCAAGTATTAATAGATGTTAACCAGCAGTAGGAATTATTTTGTACTCTAGAACAACTAGTATCTGTGTCGCATAAAGTATACCAGTCGGCTTCCGCCAGGCAGTTCGTCTGGCTGCACAGTCATCCAATCCCGCCTTTCAAAGCAAAAGCTATTCTGGGAAGGGCATAAATATTGGGAGTAAGCATGAAAGTGGGAAAGCAATTGGAACTCCAGTAAGGGCACTTTCAGGCCATGGAATAAACAGATCACAGTAGGTAAGTCCTAATGCATTTACTTCAGGAGCTCTATTTGATGGGAAGGTTTACAAGTCGTTAAATCTTGACTGTTGGGGTACACCGACTAGTTGCTACTCCCTCCATAAACAAATATAAGGTGTTTTAGACATTTCAATATGGACTACATACGGACTGAAATGAGTGAACAAACACACTAAAATGCGTCTATACACATCCGAATCAGAAAAAAGTTAGAACGTCTTGTATTTGTTTACGGAGGGAGTACTAGTTAAGGTTAGTCGTGAATAATCCTACCATCAGCTACAAATACTAGACTATACAATACTGCACCAAAATAACTTGATACTGTGCGGGATCCGTGGGTGCCTCAGAGTCAGCGGCTATGGCTGCAATTGGATCACCTCCATGCAGCTGAGCCATGGGACCTGCAGAAACCAATGTTACATAGTATTGCATTAGTTGAACTTGCTAGTTGGTAGAAATCATAGAATCAAAGAAGTACAGGAATATTTGCTCGTGTAAAACATCTGCAGATCTAATTATCCAAGTATGTCTCACGCTAAAACCAGTAGTAGTGTTGTAAACATCAACAAACAGTCTAATTCTAAAAGAAATCTGTGGTATAACGCTAGTACACGCATTAGGAATGAAAGCAGGTACTACACTAGCTAACAAAGCAACAGACCAGAGCATAGCCTACAGAACAGAGCATGACGGGAGATGGAAGAGGAGATGAAAAGAAAGAACAGAGGAGTCACCTGCAAAGGCCGAAGGCGGAGATGGGCTGACGGTTCCAACGAGCTGGGGCAATAACCAGTGGCCATGACACTGCTGTGTGGTTAGTGTGATGCTCATCCCTCTCTTCGCCTGGCAGCGTGCGGTGTAGTGGCCTCAAATTGCCTCTCAACACATAGTATATATATATATATATATATATATATATATATATATATAGTGTTACTATTCATCACCCAGGGTGCAGAATAAGTTATTCTTCACCCGACGTAATTTTACGATCATTTCATAATTAAATTACGTTTATATTTCAAATAGTTACGTTCATATTGATTCACTACGCAAAATTTGGCATAAGAAAATAAAAATATAGGTCATAAAATAAGAAAATTTGCAGTTTATGTGTATTTTACACTATGTTTTTACGTTTGTAATTTTACATGACATAAAATATTTTTTATGACGATTATATATTTTCTTACGGTCTCTTTTTACGTTAGAAATAAGACAAAACTGACGGAACGTAAAATTACGATGCATTTATGGCAAAATAGAGGGGGTGAAGAATAACTATTCCTCACCCAGGGTGACGAATAGTCAATCCCTATATATATATATATATATATATATCTCAAAAACTGGCAGTGGGCCTTAAGTCGCACTACCAGGCAGATTCAATTAGCCACCGCAAATCGTCGACTAGTCACCCAGTCATGCAAGTACCCATTCTAGTCAAGTGGTCCACTGGCCCAGGTTACGATTTGCCAATCATAGATTAAACAAAGACTAGTTATCTAATTTTAAACCAATTATCAGGAACAAAGCAACAAAGTACCAGAGGATAAATAAACCAAGGATTTTATGTTCCCAAAGAAAATTAAACAAGGACTGCGCTATCAACTCAAAAGGACTCGGTAGTTTACCTGTGGTTGGATAAGATCATAATTCTTGAAATAACACTTCTTGTCAACTTCATCAAGTTTTTCTTTCATCAATCGACTGAAATCATTTGCGCCACAGCAGAAATCCACTATCTTCAAGTTCAACAGAATTCAAGATATATCAAAGGCATGATGCAAATACAATGAATCGGTGATACTGTGTGTGGCGGCTATGATAAAATGAAAATAGCATTTTTACAAGGACAGTACGGGAGATCCCTACTGGTAAAATCGTATTAATATGCAATAGATCCACATAATCCAAAGCTAAACAAAGACGGATAAAAGCCAGAAGCCCTCCTAAAAACTAAACTAAAATAACCTGCCATGATTTAAAAAATGGGTACTTCATACAGCTCAAGAATAGGCTGTAACTTAGTACAAAACCTCGATTCTACTCCTGGTAGTTAAGCTCTTTTTTGTACTATTTGTTGAGATTGGTTATCACAGCAAACATTATCATAAATTTTCGTTACCATCATTAGTGAGCACTGAGCAGAGACCTAACATGCTGTAAAACATCTTTTTCATTATCATTCATTAGTGAGCACTGAGCAGACCTACAGTATGTACATACTGTAAAACATCATTCTGATTATCGTTCATTCATGAGCACTCAGTAGGGATAGCATATGCAATGGTGGGTTACACATATTTAGCCTTTTTAAAATAACTAGAACACTGCTTCAATAGAGGGAATAATCAATGACACAAGTATGTGCCTCATGTACTAGAGAGAGAATATACCGTATCACCAGGTTCCACATACCAATGAAGTTTATCAACAATCTGTAACATATCAATGAAGTTTATCAACAATCTGCTAATGAGGTGTAATTGTATAGAATTATAAGTAAATTATTCAGTAGAGAGAAATAACAAACATCAGGTAGAAAAAGAGAAATAACAAACAAATAGGTAGTTTGAAGCACTCAGCGGGATGAATGGGAGCAATCAGTCAGATTCTATGATTTCCTTTCCAAAAATATTCATGATCCTTTAATAGCTCTTGGCCAGAAATTTCCCAAGGTGATTTCCAGCTGGCCAATCTTTTCTGGTTCCAACTCACGAGAGAAACATTTGGATCATGCACAAGAAATATGTCTGTTCCAATATAAAGGGGAGATCAAAAGGTGACAATTAGACCATGGAGCTGGCCCTTTTTTGTTCTAAAACCAAAGAGGGTGAAAAGCAGTTCCTGATGTTGGTTTCTTGATCCCTGGTCTATGGAGCAAAAAAAATCTGGCAGAAAGAGCTTCTCGGTGAAGTGCATTCAAGTAAGAATTTCAAGAGAGGATATTATTGTCAACCAAAAGGTCAAATTGACAAGTGGGCAGAAATCCCACAAAGTAAGCTAAGATTAAAAAAAAACAGACCATAACATCAGACAGGCACCACAAAAAAGAAATTAATTGGAGCTTGGTCTTCGACATATCTTTTAGCGTGTGATAGGGGAAAAGATCAATGCGTACGGGGAGGGGGGTGTGAGTTGCTGGCACGTGGTGGAGGGGAGGGAAAAAGATCAAAAACCTTTCAGTTCTTGATACCATGTTAAGAGGAATAGCAACTTAATCTATATATAAACTAGGAATCTGAAAATACAGAAGGAAATACATGAGACCTGGTACAAATACAAATATCTTTCTAACAGTGGAAACTAGAAACCTCCTCGTCTCTCTAAAGGTACTTAAAGTTTTATGGTTTGAGACTAACTTTGCCAAAGGTTGCCACACCTAAGATGAGGCAAGTTTAACTAATTTAGGTGTGTTTTGTTCAATCCATACTTAGGTAAGATGCATTTCCCACACCAGGGCCCCACATCATATACACTTAGTGTGGCAAGATTCCCTTAGGGCTTGCCAACTTGTGGCTCCATTTTTACTGAACTAACCTTAGGATAGTTTGAGAAGAAATGTGTGGCAAAGTGTGGCATTACTAGGCCTAGAAACAAACAGCCCCTAAGCAAGGTTGTCAGAACCGTGATTTTTCTGAATCGGATCGGAGCTCCAATGGTAGGATCGCATATAGTAGAATCTTAACTATCAGAATCGTAAAAATGTAGATTCTACTAACCAAAATCGTAGAATCAGAGCGGTTAGTTTGGATCATAAAGTCGCAGAATCGTGATTCTGACAACCTTGACCTAAGGCTTTATATAAAACTCGTTAATGTTTCATGCTGTGTCAACATAATTTCTGGATAAGAATGTACCTCAACAAGCTTGTCCACCTTTGTGAAATGTCGACCAAAAGAACTGTAGCGTGATCCATAAATGAAAGGTGAAATATATACTCTGAGCCTAGTCTGGAACAAGAAAAACAATCTAAAGTTAGAAATCAATTGGCTGCCATAACATTGCAAGGCAAATGTTCTGCCCAACATCACAGTATGCTCAGGAAATAAATGGCTCATTCCCGCCAACAACTCAAGGAGAAACGCTAAGATGAAGACGGGGTAAAAGTGCCATTGCGGCTTTCATAGATCATGAGAAGATTGACATATTTTTACTATAACTAATAATCGGTTAACTCAAGTGTTGGAACTGACGTGATTAAAACAAAGTATACCGACTTCAGAGGATAACACCAAAGAAATATTATAACGGCATTAACAAAAACTATCAAAGTACCACTTGAAGCATAATTATGAACAGATGCATCATAATTATCAAAGTATACTGACAGTGAATCTTCTTCGCGCACGGAAAGAGCGTGCCATAAATCTCATAGGAATGATATATTTATGCAAGTTTCTACAAAAACAACAGTATATGGAAAGATAAATATATGATTAGAATATACATACATGCCACTTTGTTAGCTGCTTCAAAACTTGAGGTTCACACACTGCTTTCGCCTCATTAACATTACCTCCATTACCCAGCGCTTTTAGAGCTGCTCCTACAGCCTAAAAAGCCCATCATTCAGAAAATGTTGAACAAATAATAACTAGTATGAAAGTTGCATTTCCTGCTGGAAATACTGAACAGTGAATGGACCTGAACAGAACGCTCAAGCTTGCCCGTCGCAACAATCTTATCAGTTTGCCTGCCAGCGTATACATGAGTTGAGGGCACAAGGCACCTGCTTGATATATCTTTTAGTGTCAAGGAAGAGCCCTCTTTCTCTACCAAAGCAATTACCCTGCAAGTAAGATTGAGAATATATCAGGTGGTACCATGACTCCATGAGGACTCTAAAGTCTAAAATGTAAATAATGTTTGATCAACTTATACTTTGCACATCCGTGTCAATAAAACTGAACGAAAAAGGCTAAACACAGGACGCAAGAAGATAATTGTAGCAAGATAAACAAGTAAGCTTTTAGGCCCTGGTCAGGTCCAGGAGAACTACATTTCCATGTGTGTTTGGTTTTAGAGTCAGGCATTCTGGTAAGTTTCCTTAGTGTTTTGTATGAGCCCAAGTCTACCTTACCAAAGATTTGGCTAGCCAAAACTTTGGCCAAGGTTTTTCTTGCCTATGGCTTGGCCAATATTGCCAACAAAACTGCACTAGAGTAGAAGTGGGCACGCCAGAAAACTGCAACCATCCAAAACAAAGGCCATTTTTTTTTGCCATTGACATAAAATATGTAGGGTACATTTTGGACACAAACCAAGCATACACTTATACTACCTCCATCCATGTTTATAAGACCCAGCAACCAGATCTCTAGTACCAAGGCATTTGTCTTTCTAATTAAGTATTGCTTTAATTAGCCCAAAAGCTTCCATGCTTTCTCTCTCACCTCCCAGCCTCCCCCAATGAATAGAACGCATGCAAGACTCCCGCAGCCTATTTCTCTCACCTCCCTGCACGTCCTTCTCTCACCACCGTGCATGCGCCAATGGATTGCATGCATGCGGCAGCCTATTTCTTTTTCTAACTTGCATGCACATGCAGCTAGGGCTGCAAGAAAAGCTCGAGGCTCGTGAGCCGATCGAGATCAACTCGTTTTTTAACTCGACTCGTGATCGACTTGAAAAGAAAACAAGCTGAGTTTGAACACTTTATGTAGCTCGACCGAGAATCGAGCCAATCTTGAGCCAATGTTGGCTTGCTCGATTTTAGCTCGTTAGCTCGACAGAATGTCATTATGTTAAATGATCATGCCATATATTAAATAGAAATAAGATAATTTATTACCATATATGTTGTCCATAATTTTTCTCCATTTTATTTACCAACGAACATGAAAACTTAATTAAGTGCAGAGAAGATTTAGGCCTAATTATGGCACGTGGTCGACTAGTTAAATATCCTATAATTTTGGCAAAGATTCCCAGCATATTCACCTTAATTTTTTTGTTTTTCATCCATAGATTTATAATTTTTACCATCTCATTTAGCTCGAAACTAGCTCGAGATCGACTCGAGATCGACTCGAGATCGTTACAAGCTGAGCACGAGTCATGTTCTACAACTCGATCATGAGCTTCACTCAGTTTGAGCTCGCTCGAATTTTCATATGAGTTGAGCTGAGGCAACTCCAACTCGCTCGAGCTCGACTCATTTGCAGCCCTACATGCAGCCTAGTAAATCCGGACAGGGCAGGTTGGCCAAAGGGCCCTTTAAATCCGGACAGAGGTAGTAGTACGTAGTACAATTAGCACATGGTCATGTATGGGTGTGTAGTGACTGGAGTCCTCAAGTAATTATATCAAGTGACTAACCTCTTCTCTGTTTCACTGTCCACCCTAGGAAATGAACTCTGGGGCAAGCTCCCCATAGTACATAAGGATGAAGTTGCCAAGTATGTTTCCTGCTCATTTGCAGGTCTTGAACTGCTTGCAGAAGTATCTTTGACCTTTGGTTTTTTCTTCTCAGGCTTGTCAACAAATTGCTCCGATGAACTCTTCACAGCAAATTTTCTGGCATGTTCTTCTTGCACCCGAACCTTGACTGGCAGCTTTGCAGCTTTAATTGAAGGTTGGTCAGGAAATGATTCATCAAAATCTCTCTTTCTCTTGTTAATCAACACCTTGTTTTTTCTCTTTAGGTAATCTGCTGGTTTTACAATTTTTGGAATACCAGGAAACTTTATATGATTCCTGACAGGTGTCTCAATGTCACTATCTATCTCATGGTCCCTGAACAGTTTACGACAAGTCAGTATATGAACAATGTAGACAGCATTTAACAAATATAAGTGAAGAAGTTACTACATACAAACAGTAGATCAAAATTCTTTTTGAAAGGTCCCAGGCTCGTGTAACAATGTCCTCGTCGCTATCTTCAAAGGGTATTTCTCTGAAATATCTCGAGTATGAGAAGAACAGAAGAGACCACATATAGATTAAGAAATTTAGAAAAAGAAAGGCAGCAGCACCTTGGCAAACATTTTCTATGATATGACTTTGGACAGCGTCTGCAAACAGCAAACTGCAATTGTTCTTGTGATCTATCCTCCAAGCCTTTACAGTGAAAACACCAATGAATGGGGCACGTAAATGAAGATCCACCTATTATCTTGTTCTCCTTTTCTAAGGCTTCAACCTTGTTGTTAGGATGAAGTTTTCTTGCAACACATTTGGGGTGGTAAAAGTACCCACATGTAGCATTGTTACAAAGAAACACCTAAAGAATAATATCATAATTAGCAAAACTGCATAATCATAAAGCACTGAATAAAATATGATTCACATTGATACTTAAGTAGATGCACTTCCTAACAGCTAGAACGATGCAATTACTCCATCCGAAGCGCTGAAATACGGTCATAGTTACACTTTAATTACCTAACCGTTAGTTATTGGCTTATTGCAATAGCCAAATTTTACAGATAAAATGGTATTAAATGCCCCTAGTACGTAACTGCTAGAACAACTAAACTATTTCATAACATTCAGAATATCTACTTTATGAAATGTCAACTAGATGCTCTTTCATAGTACTACTCCTAGTTCTGCATTCCTAGGTAATGCTGGCTGTATAGTGGTTGAAAGCCTAAAACTGCAAATAACAATTGCAGCTTTAAAGTCATGTAACAGCAAGATTAATGCATAATAAGTACTCCCCTCTGTCCCAAAATATACGAGCATAGTGTCAAAAATGATCTTATATTTTGGGATGGAGTAATTAAGTGTTGCCGATCAGCGCCGAAAATCACTTTATTGTTAATGAGCAGTGAAACCAGAGTGAAAAAAGTTAAAACAATGGCAATGTACCTTAGCAGTTGGTCCATCCGAAGGCTCTAATACTCCACAAATAAAGCACTGGTGTTGCTTATACTCACAGTTCTTGCACAGAAAAGTTTTCATTGCCTAAAACACATTGAAAGAGAAAAGTCAATAAAAAAACAGAAGCAAGTTCAAATTTCATGCTATCTTTACCACTCGGAATTTCAAAAGCTACCTCAACTTCTGCCTCAGTGAACCCAAGGGTATCACAATACGAATCTTCGCCTGTGCCTATTTTGGCATGGAAGGACCTCATACATGGGCCATCACACCTACAATAGAATAATACAGCAAACAGAACACGGAGAAGTATTAGAATATTGACACTAAATGACTACTTACAAATGACCATAGAAAATTTTACATGACAGTGATGAAATGAGAAGAATCAATAACTGAAAATGTTCTTGGGCAAACGTTGCAGTCTTAAGAAAGGAAGAACATAGTGGCACACATTCTATGCTCATGACCTGGATTTGATATAAACATCATGAGGCACACACTACATGCAGGCAAGGTGTGATGATGTCGACTAGCATCTGGATGAGCTATGAGCCACCATTTAACAAGGGAATGTAGTTTTATATTTAAAGAAAGTTTACAGCTTATTGGAGGTGATGGCTTATAAAAAGTAACCTGTTAAGTCCATGGAGTACAGTCTAGCAGCTCCACAACCGAAAAATATTTAGAAGGAAAAGGAGGCTATAGCCTTGTTGCCTAATAGTCTTAACACGACTCCTTGGTCATGGCTCAAATACCACAACTGCCAATGTAATGTTTGACACTTTTGTCTCTAAATAAATATACTCCCTCCGGTCCTTTTTAGTCTGCATAGAAGTTTTGTCCGAAGTCAAAGTATCTCTAGTTCTCTACTTTGACCAAACTTATAGAAAAAGTATCAACACTCACAATACCAAATCAATATTGTTAGATTCATTATGAAATGTAGTTTCATAGTATATATATTTGGTATTGTAGATCTTGATATTTTTTAATATAAATTTGGCCGAACTTTATAGAGTTTGACTTGACACAAATCTAATACGCGGAGCAAACAGGACCGGGGGGAGTACAAAATTAATTGTAAAATAGGAACTTGTTGTGCAATCAAATCTTACTTATGTCAGCAAAAGTTGAGCCAGCATGGTAATCAGTAATTGATCTAGCAATGTGCCCTCATGATTCTAACCATGGGTATCAATTAGTCCTTGTTAGGTTATTACTAAAATAAATACTTAGTTGCTAACTTGCTATAGCTAAAAATTCTAACCATGGGTATTTGTCCTGGTTAGTTTCACTGTGTGTACCACTTAATAAATCAATTATTGTGATAGCACCAAATCCTGTTCATCTACCCCGCTTTCTGTAGCTACAGCTTCATAATTGAACTTAATACAATCAGATATAATCATTTCAGCCCGTTTCCGTTCCTGGGCATGATACAACCAAGTATTCATAAATCTAAGAACTAGGGCTAATACATGCAGTCAAATATCTTGCTTGTGTAAGCTCAACTGAAGACATGAGCAACTAAATACTAATTAAACTTCAAGCTGACTATGGATAGGGAATTTTAGGTCACCAACTCATCCTATAGAAGATTTGCACCTACCCTAACAAGTCTCCTCCATTGTCACATATGGCACAAGTAAAATCAAACAAATCATCCTCCTCTTCATCAGATTCAGAATTTCCATCAGAAACCATATCCTCTATCTCCTCATCAGAGGCAATAAATGACTGCTTCATTTCAATATTATCTGACTCAACCTAGTTGAAATGATAATAAGAAAAATGGTTAACTTCATGATGAGTTTCCTGCCAAAAGAAATCGAGAGAATTCATAGTCCCACACATACCTCGCTAATTTGCGTCTTAGATCCTTCTTCAATAAATGCTCGCAAAACCTGTGATAACATTCATCATAAGAGATATAAGAATATTGGCACTCAAGAGTAATATTTTGTTTATTAGAACCAGCCAAGAGTTATACAATCAGTAAAGTTATTTAGAGTTGACAAGGAATACGGCTAGGACTACGTATGAAAATGAAGCAGAAACTGATGTAATTGAGTGTTATTACATTTGTTTCCGTACTTTTTTAGCAGAAGCAAATACGGAAATCTCATAAACAAATACGGAAGAAGTAAATACAGTCAGAAATGAATACAGAGCGAATATGATGCGGACACAGATACAAAGGTGCATCCCCCCCCCCCCCCCCCCGAAGCATGCAAAAAAAAAAAAAAGCTAAGCATGAAGCAGCAGCTACAGCCTATAGCCGAATCAACAACAACCTGGCCATATGTTGGGCCAAATCTCTATGAGCTATCGAAGTGGGCTACATACAAACACAGAAATTTCTGCATTTATGGTTACCAAAATTTTAGTTCCGTGGGTGTTCTGCCGGAAAACACTGCTCCATACCACAGAAAATCCATTTCTGTTTCCAGATTTGCACTCTGTTCCCTTTTTTCCCAGAACGGAGAGAAAGATCCCTACCATCCACCCATACCGTTCCATTCACATATCTATGACCCAACTGATATGCTTGATTGCTAATCAAAATAAGACAAAATTGGTTTTTAAATAAAGGAATTCCTGGGGCAATATAACAAATTGAAAGGAAACAGGTGGCTAAACAGGCTCATCAGTTCAAGCATCATGTCAAGGGAACTAGTAATGATCAAGAAGAATGAAGCATTCAATTTAAAAAGAAAAATGAACAGAGCGTTTATTTCAAATTGGAGAAGTATTGCAACATAAGGCAGCTCAAACACCAAAGGGCTAATCATGTAGTGAAGCCCTCAGATTTGTATTGTGGACAATCTTATTCTTATCAGTTATCAAGCACAGTTGTCCATATGAGGAGCAGAAAATGTGTACCTGTGATTTTGCTAAGTTCAAATCTTTCTCAGCAAACAGCTTCAATAGGGAACGGTGGTTCCTGAAATCGTCCTTGGAGGGTCTAAGGTCAAACTTGCTGAAAATATGGCAAGGGCTCTGTAAATATCATAGTTTTATCATTTGAGAGAAAAGAGCAGAGAGTGCATGGGTGGATTACTCAAAAACTTTGCGAAGATGACTCCACATGTTCTTCTCAGGCTCCTCAGGTTTTCTTCTGAGGAAGTGAAGCATCCGCACTGTGATGAAAATTGTTCGGAACTCTTCTTCGTAGCTGTTCCTGGGCTTGGCGAGATTTATCCAGCTGCCTTCCACGGACAGCACGGCGATCACGGGCTGCTTGCCTTCAAGCCCCAGCTTCCAGGCAACCACATGCGTGTAAACTGTGATGCCAGAGTCAGCGACTCCCCGCAAGAAGATGTTCTGTTTGCATTGAGTGGCCTCATCCGTGCCTTGCTCGAACCGAATCGGCAAGGCTGAGAGACAGATGGGGTTCTTCTCCGCATCGACGAAGAAGTAATCCGCCACCACATTGAACTGCGGGTCCGAGTCATCGTCGTCGTCGGACATCATCATCATGGCTACCGGAAAGAGGAGAGAATCCGGGGGAGAAAAGGTCAGTACGGTGGCAACGCCGCTACCTCTCTCGGGCTAAGATTCTGCGAGTAAGCGAGTTAGTGGCGACCGAACCTGCAGCCGCCGCGACGGGGGCCGGGAGAACGGCCCGCCCCGCCTCCGCGCACGCCTCGCCGGTAGCCGCCGGACGCTAGGGCCTAGGGCTTTTCGTCCCTCTTGCTCCTCGCGCGTGCGTGAGGTCGGTGAGGGTGAGAGGTCGCCGCCGACCGCTAGGGCATAGGGTTTTCTCTCCCCCTCCCCCTCGTCAGGTGCGCTACTCTGTTGGTGGTTCTTCGTGCGTGCGCGAGGCCGGTGAGTGGTGAGGGGGCGATACCTCTTCTGGTACCTTCCTGGTTCTGGAAGCTCGGCCTCGTGGGCTTCGGTTGCCGGCAAGGCCCACTGCAAATCCTAGGGTTCAACCCTGAACAAGCTAACAAGAAAAGAAAAGTGCCTAGATTCAAAAAAAAAAAGTGCCCTAAAAAAGAGGGGGCACCTATATCAACAGTAACTAATTGAGGAGCACTCGTTCGAGCCTCCCCAAGGGTCATTTTGAGGTGGGCTGAAAGCGCGTCAGCCACGTGTCAGACTCTTGGCGCTTCCTTCGAATTTTATTTTTATTTTTCACGCGTGTTTTCAGCTTTTTAGATAGGTTTTTTTTTTCAGGTTTTCTGCTTTTCACTGGTCTTTCTTAGCTTTCGGGCAAAAAAAAATTGTGCGAAAAAATGTGTTTTTTATATATTTTTTTCCTTCCGCGAGAGGCACAGCCGTGCCCTCGGAAACAGAAAAAACACTTTTTTTTCTTTTCGTGAGAGGCACGGTTTTACTTCCGTGAAAGGCATGGTCGTGCCTCTCGGAAACGAAAAAAACATGTTTTCTTTTTTACCTTTCGCGAGAGGCACGGATTTGCTTCACGTGAGAGGAACGGTCGTGTCTCTTGAAAATGAAAAAAACGCGTTTTTTTCTTCCGCGAGTGTTATGTTATGATCCAAATTCAAGTATAAAGATAAAGGCTAACTTCTGAAGAGCGAGCGGAGCAAGGCCGTCGCTGGTATGCTTGGGCCAAAGCGATCAGTATTGACCTAGGTCACCTGTGTTACATATATTCTTTGTAAGTCGCCGCACGAGAGGAGTTGATCAGTTGTAAATCCCTGACGCTTGTAATCTCCCTCGATATAGTGAAGATTTGTTGGTTGGCGCCCCGTGGTCTTTTCCCTTCGTGTTAGAGGGTTTTTCGATGTTAAATGTCGTGTCACCTGCTTGTTTTTGTTCTTCATAGTGTTGCTTTGCCCGTCTTATCTCTAACAAGTGGCATCAAAGCCTTGTTTCTGTCTAGGGTTTCGACGACACGGCATTGATGAAGTTCGATCTTCCGCTGCTGGACTACGACACGAGGTTTTCCTTGTGGCAAGTGAAGATGCAAGCAGTGTTGGCACATCCCGATATGGATGAGGCGCTAGATGGCTTCGGTGGAAAAAGAACTGAAGGCATGGACTGGACCAATGATGAGAAGCGCAGAGATTGTAAGGCTATGTCTTTGATTCATCTTCATCTATCTAACGATATTTTGCAAGAAGTGTTGGAGAAGAAAGCTGCAGCAGCCCTTTGGCTCGAACTGGAGTTGATCTGCATGTCAAAGGATCTGACCAGTAAGATGCACATGAAGATGAAATTGTTCACGCATAAGTTGTAAGAAGGTTGTTCGATGTTGAACCACTTATCGATCTTTGAGGAGATCGTTTCTGACTTACTAATGTAGGATGGAACCCTAGAGGGAGATAATTTCACACTTGGAGGGGGGGAAGAGCAAACAAGAGAAGAACACAAGATGAACACTCAAATAGACATGATCCAATCACACTAAATCCACATACACAAAGAGGAGATACAAGGATCCAAATCCAACACAAGTGACAAAAGGGTAGCTAGTTCATCCCAATCCTTGAAGGAGAGAGGTCTTGAATCCTAGATGGATCTTTCCACAAGGGGGTCTTGAAACCACTAGGGGATCTTCTCACATGGAGGTCTTGAACTTCATGTGAGTGGTAGTGGATGTGCAAAACTCAATCTCTAGATATGAGCTATCACTTTGCTAACCCTAAAACGTAGGTAGGAAACGAGTAAATATAGTCTAGGGGAGTGAAGGGGTACATGGGCCTCGGCCCGAGTCGTGTACACAGGCAAGGGCCTGATACATCCATTTTGCATCATTTTTTCCTACTGTTATTTATAATGCTTTTAATCATTATAACACTTTGTGATGCAATTCTAATGCCTTTTCTTTCTTAATTTGCAAGATTCACATGAAGAGGGAGATTGTCGGCAACTGAAATTCTAGACCTGTAAAAGCTATATAAGAGATACATATCTTGCACAACTCCAAATGAGTTGAAATTTCATGAAGAATTATTTTGGAATATGTGTAAAATACCAGAGAAAGGAAATACAAGAGGGGACCCACAAGGGACATGGGCGCGGCCAACCCCCTGGGTGCCCATGTTGCTTGTGGGGCCCTGGCTGGGCTCCGAGGCCCATCTTCTCCTAGATGATGCCATTTTCCCTAGAAAAAATCAAGAGAAGACTTTCAGGACAAAGCGTCGCCATCTCAAGGCGGAACCTAGGCAGGAGCACTTTTGCTCTCCTGCGGAGCGATTCCGCCGGGGACACTTCCCTCCGAGAGGGGGAAACCGAAGCCATCGACATCACCAACGATCCTCTCATCGTGGAAGGGCCAATCTTCATCAACATATTCACCAACACCATCGCATCTCAAACCTTAGTTCATCTCTTGTACTCAATCTTTGTCTCAAAACCTCAACGTGATACATGTGGGTCGCTAGTAGTGTTGATTACATCATGTAGTTGATGCTAGTTGGTTTATTTGGTGGAAGATTATATGTTCATATCCTTGATGCTATTCAATACCCCTCTGATCTTGGACATGAATATGATTTGTGAGTAGTTACTTTTGTTCTTGAGGACATGGGAGAAGTCTTGTCATAAGTAAACATGTGAATTTGAGTTTGATATTTTGATGATATGTATGTTGTGATTCCCTTGGTGGTATCATGTTAGTGATATGTATAAGATCCAACTATATTAATAAAGCTCGTGGTACATCAAGATCATGCCAAATCAAGAACACGAGAGAGAGAGGGAGGGGAAGAGAGAGAGATCAAACACATAGATACTGGTACATACCCTCAGCCCCGAGGGTGAACTACTCCCTCCTCATCATGGTGGCGGCCGGGATGATGAAGATGGCCTCCGATGATGATTTCCCCTCCGGCGGGGTGCCGGAACGGGGTCCTGATTGAGTTTTCATGGATACAAAGGCTTGCAGTGGCGGAACTTCTCATCTAGGTTTTTTTTATGTTTGGGGTATTTATAGGAATTTTTGGCATCGGTCCCACGCCAGGGGGGTGCCTGAGGGGCTCACAAGTTTGGGGGCGCCCTAGGGGGTGGGGCGCCCCCAAGCTTGTGGCTCCCTC
Source organism: Triticum monococcum (assembly GCA_034509565.1). Classification (NCBI taxonomy): domain Eukaryota; kingdom Viridiplantae; phylum Streptophyta; class Magnoliopsida; order Poales; family Poaceae; genus Triticum; species Triticum monococcum. Next base: position 393,717,382 of record CM067845.1, on the reverse strand, counting down.
GGCCACTTCCTGGCCCATCTCCGGTGCTTCGGGGGTCTCTTTTGGTCCATAAAAAATCACCGTAAATTTTCAGCCCATTCTGAGAACTTTTATTTCTGCACAAAAAATGACACCACGGTAGTTCTGCCGAAAACAACGTCAGTCCATGTTAGTTCTAATCAATTCATACCAAAACCATATAAAATTGTTGTAAACATGGCATGAATACTTCATAAATTATAGATACATTAGAGACGTATCAGCATCCCCAAGCTTAATTCATGCTCGTCCTCGAGTAGGTAAATGATAAAAGAAATAATTTATGAAGTGTTAATGCTAGCATAGTGCATAGGTTTGACCAATGATAGTTTCAAGCACTTTTTCTAGCATCATTATATATCATAAACAGTTGCTCATCTCATAAAACTTCTCGTGATCAAGTAGCAAGCTATTTGTCAGAGTAAACGATCAACCACGGGTAGCCTCATCTGCTCCTCATGGCGATTCAAGACATCGGGGCCGACTACGCCCCTCGAACCCCAAGGACGAAGTACCGCCTTCTTTGGGCCAGCTGGTAACATTGACCGGCTGCCGAAGGGCGGCGCTCTTCAGAAGAAAGCCATGAGATGGGACGACTCCTGGCAGGCGGCCTCCAGAGAGGCCGGCTTCTAGCAGGCGGCCCCTCATGCCCTCAAAGTTTGCACCACATTAAGGCGACGAGACAAGTGTGGCTACAGTACCATCTGCCACCCCCGAATCCAGGGCGGAGCATGGCCACAGTGCAGTGTACCGGGCGAAAATCCCCGTCCGGCGCAGAATTGTTACCACGCAGCCCGTGACATCACTCATGGCAGAGAAGGCCATGCCCCCACTACGGGCTGTCGGTACGGCCCGCTGGCGGCGGGCCCTACCTGTCTGTGAGAAGCCGGAAGGCGGTGAACATCGACCAGCCGGTGCGAGGGGAGGCCGAATCCCAGCAGTCGGCCCTCCCCCTCCCTCAGAGTTTGTGCGCCATTAACCCGAGGAGATGGAGAATGGCTATAGTGAACGCCCGCCAGGTGGCGGCACTGTAGCCACGCCTTCCCCGACAAAGCACACATCATTAGTGGCATCGCCATAGTGTTAAGCCACCGGCAGGACCGGCAAGCGGCGGGCACGGCCCGTCGGCGAAGTACAAGACAACCAGCGGGACCCACCAGGCGGCGGGCCCCAGCGGCCGGCGGAGAAGCCGACGCCCATAGACACTGACAGTCGGGTCCTACGCCCGGCTAGATTACCATTGTACCCCTGAAAGGTAGGCCTATATAAACCCCCTAGGGCACCCATGCAAAGGGTTGAGACTTTAGCCATCCCACTCACACACATAAAGAGAGGAAGTTATATAGGGCTAGCCTTGTTCTTCTTCCCCCTCTAGAGAAACAGCTCAAGGAGCAAGCTTGTAGCTACCATTGTTGCTTGAGTGATCATGCAGAGACCCCGCAAAGTAGGACTATGGGTGTTATCTCCTAGAAGAGCCCCGAACCTGGATAAAGTTCGTCGGCGTACGTGTCTACGCCTCATCCCGTTTCCTGGCACCGACGATGTCTTACTACCCCCACCATGATAAGCCATCCTTTGGCATATGTCGCACGACACCCCCGACATTTGGCGCCCACCGTGGGGCCCGGTGCACCGTTGTCCGGAGATCTGTTCTCGACGGGAACCTTGTTCCTCCCTAGCGAGCGCAGCCAGCCTGGCACGCCCGATGGCGTTTGCGCCGACGCGCTACATGGTGCAGAAGTCGCCTGCGCAGCAGCCTACCTCGCCGATCTTGTTGGTGAGATCCGCCTCTCCGACTAGCCCGTGCCCGTCGCGGGTGCACTCAGCTCCGAGAGCTGCTTCGTCGACCTCCTTCACAAGCTCCACATCGCCAATGAGCCCGCTACCGACCTGGAGTCGGTTGGCTCCATCGACTCGATGCTTGTCGACACTGATACGGCCTCCTTCGACTCCTTCCCCACCAACATGGTGGTCATCAACGACCCATTCCCTCGCGCGAAGAGCGGTGGCAGCACCGTCACGGAGGTGCTTCTCATCAGCCATGATGGGGCCTCCGGAGGAGCCGACCAGGACCCATTGCAGGCGGCAATGCGGGGCCTGTCCACGCCCATTGCGGCAGACGCGGATGCCGAGACGCTGGAAGCTTGCCGCGTCTCGCTTGTTGAGAACGCCAAGAAGCTGGCTACCATGAGACGCCTCTCCGAGGCCTTCTAGCGCGAGGTTGACCGCGCCGTTGGCGGCACGCCGACTACTGGCAGGCCCAGCCGCGTGGGCACGGTCCGGTAGCGAGGCGGCGCCATCGCCAGCATGTTTGGAGTAGACCGTCATGTCTATGCCACGCCCATGGAGAACATACGCATTGCCCAGGCGACAGCAGACAAGCTGGACCATCTGGAGGGCGATGAGCATCGCTAAATGACGGAGCGCATTCAGCAGCTTATTGATGTGGCAGCCGTCCTGCAAGAAGTCGGCTGCCGTGCGGAAGAGCCCGGCCAATGGGTGGAGAACCCGCCCCTTCGCCAAGATCATGGCGCAACTTCCCGAACACCGACAGGCGGCGTCCATGACAAACGAGACAAGGAGCCGGCTGCCAGCCACAGCCGGACTCGCATCACCGTCGAGCACGACCAAGACGGCCGCCCATGAGCAGTAGAACAATGGGGCGACTATCCGCCACCTCCGCCTCCTTGAAGGGAGAGGCGCGTTTCCCCGCCGCCTGTTGACCACCCAACACGTACTCGGCGACCGGCTAGGCCACCGAGAGAGGGTCAGATAGAATGACGCCCGCCACCGGATTGACCGCCTGGCTTGATCCCTGGCGCTGGAAGAAGAAGACGCGATGGGCCCGCCTTGTTTTGGTCCCCGCATTCGCGACGAGCCTTTCCCCAAAGGGTTCTCGCTCCCAAGAGACACGCCCAAGTATAACGGCTCCATGAAGTCGGAGGATTGGTTGGTGGACTACTCCACAGCCGTCAGCATAGCAAACAGCAACACGCGTGTTGATGTGAAGTACGTCCCGCTCATGCTCCAGTGCACGGACCAGATGTGGCTTAACAGCCTCAAGCCCTACAACGTCAATAGCTAGGTAGATTTCACCGAAGTGTTCATCCGCAACTTCACCAGCACCTACAAACGGCCACCTAAGCCCCGCCAGCTCTCGCTGTGCGTACAAGGCCCGGATGAGTCCACTCGCGACTACCTGACGCGGTGGGCCGAACTACGAAACTCCCGTGAAGGGGTGCACGAGGTCCAGGCGATCGAGTACTTCACAGCCAGGTGCTGAGAGGGCACCTTCCTCAAGCACCAACTCCTCTGCGACGAGTCTGTTACACTCGACGAACTACTGATCATAGCAGACAAGTACGCCACTGCCGACTCCTCCATGAAGTCAGAGTTCCGAGTGGACGCTTCTAGAAAAGTGCTCCCTCCGGCTCCTGGGACGCCGATTGCTGACAACAGTCAGCGGCAGCAGCCGAACGACAACAAGCGCAAGGCCCCGCAGCCGGCATCCACTAGCCGGCAGGTGGCAACAGTCGAAGACCAGCAGCCTGAAGGACAACCCGGCCCCAAGCGTTAGAAGGGCGGCAAGCCTGCTTGGTTGCCCGCCTTCTCCTACGAGCAAACCCTCAATGCTCCCTGCAAATTCCACAACGGTGCGAAGCCGTCTAATCACACCACCTGGAAATGCCACTGGCTCACCTGAATCTCCAAGGGTAAAGGACTGCTGCCCCCTCTGCCTGCTGGCCCGCCGCCTCCTCCTCCTCAGCAGCCGGCGGCCCGACCAGCAGTCAGCGCCATTCAAGATGACTACCCCAAAGAGCATGGAGCCTACGTCGTCTTTACTAGCGTGGCAGACAATCGGTGCAGTCGGCGTCAGCAACACCGAGAGGTGAACGCCGTTGCTTCAAGTGCTCTAGAATTCATGCATTGGTCTGAGAAGCCCGTCAGTTGGAGCCGTGCTGACCACCCGGAGGTGATGCCCTCTCCGGGTTCTTATGCTCTGGTGCTGGACGCCACCCTTGCAACGGAGAGGCGAGCTGCTTGTTTCTCTCGAATTCTGATAGATGGCGGCAGCAACATCAACATCCTATACCGCGATACCATGGAAAAGTTATGCATTAAAGAGAGGCAGCTCCAGCCCAACCAGACTGTTTTCCATGGTATTGTGCCCGGCCTGTCCTGCTCACCAATCGGCAAGGTCAAGATAGATGTCATCTTTGAAGACAAAGATCACCTCCGTCGCGAGGCGATTTGGTTTGAGGTGGTGGACCTCGAGAGCCCTTATCATGTGCTCCTGGGCCGGCCAGCTCTAGCCAAGTTCATGGCGGTGCCACACTATGACTACCTCAAGATGAAGATGCCAGGGACCAAGGGCATTATCATGATATCTGGATACTATGAGAAGTCGGCCGATTGTGCCTCGGCCAGCAGCCGGCTGGCCGAATCCCTTGTGATTGCTGCTGAGAAGAAGCTCCTGGACCGGGTGGTGGCCATGACCAGCAAGCAGTCAGACATGTCACCAGAGCCCAAAGAGTCAAAGACCCAGGGCTCATTCCAGCCGGCCAATGAGACGAAGAAGATTCCCTTGGACCCAGAGCACCTAGAAAGGCACGCTGTCATAGGGGCCCACCTTGACAGCAAATAGGAAAGCAAGCTTGTCGATTTCCTCTGTGAGAATCAGGACATCTTCGCATGGTCTCCCAAGGACATGTCGGGTGTTCTGACGGATTTTGCCGAGCATAAGCGACATGTCAGATCAGACGCCGAGCCGGTCAAGCAACCCCTCCGCCGAGTATCAAGGAGAAAAGAAGAATTGTTGGTGAAGAGATAGCCCGGCTTCTGGCAGCCGGCTTCATCATGGAAGTATTTTTTTCCAGAATGGCTCGCCAACCCAGTCCTTGTACTAAAGAAGAACAACAAGTGGCGCATGTGCTTTGATTACACTAGCCTCAATAAAGCTTGTCCCAAGGATCCATTTGCTTTGCCTCGGATCGACCAAGTGATAGACTCCACAGCCGGATGCGAGCTATTGAGTTTTTTGGATGCTTATTCAAGATATCACCAGATCAAGTTGAACCCGGCAGACCGCCTGAAGACCGCTTTCATCACACCATTCGGAGCCTTCTGCTACCTGACCATGACATTCGGCTTGAGAAATGTTGGTGCCACCTTTCAGCGTTGCATGCAGAAGTGCCTCCTCAAGCAACTCGGCAGAAATGCCCATGTCTATGTAGACGATATTGTGGTGAAGATGGAGAAGCGCGACACTCTCTTGGAAGATCTCAAGGAAACTTTTGAAAATCTGCGCCGGTTTCAGATCAAGCTCAACCCGGAGAAATGCGTCTTTGGGGTACCAGCCGGCCAACTCCTTGGCTTCCTGGTCTCATAACGCGGCATTGAGTGCAACACTGTGAAGATCAAACCATTGAGAGAATGGAGAAGCCCACCCGACTGCGAGACATTCAGAAGTTCACTGGCTACTTGGCATCCATCGACCGCTTCATTAGTCGGCTGGGTAAGAAGGCCCTTCCTCTGTACCAACTCATGAAGAAAACCACTCACTTTGAGTGGAACGATAAGGCGGACGAGGCCTTTCTTCAGTTGAAGAAGATGCTGACTACCCCGCCTGTCCCGGCGGCCCCAGCTGCCAAAGAGCCCATGTACCTCTACATCCCCGCCACCAGCCGGGTGGTCAACACTGTCATAATAGTGGAGCACCCAAAGGCCGGTAGGGCACAGCCAGTCCAGAGGCCTGTGTATTACTTGAGTGAGGTGTTGTCCACCTCAAAGCAGAACTACCCCCACTACTAGAAGATGTGCTACAGCGTACACTTTGCTGCCAAGAAGCTTAAGCCCTATTTTCAAGAGCACCCCATCACGGTTGTCTGTACTACCCCACTTGCCGAGATCATAGGCAACAGAGATGCGTCTGGCCGGGTGGCCAGATGGGCCATCGAGTTGGCCCCATACACCATCTTCTACCAGCCACGCACTGCCATCAAGTACCAAGCACTATCTGACTTCCTCGTCGACTTGGCCGAGACCTAGTACCTGCCGCCAGCTCCAGACTCCACCCATTGGCGGATGCACACTAGTAGAAAAAGGATCAAACGTGAAGCACATTAGTGCCGGTTTGAATTTGAGCCGGCACTAATGTGTGCATTAGTGCCGGTTCCAACGGCTAGCCGGCCGCTCTCATTAGTACCGGTTCGTGGCGAACCTTTAGCACCGGTTCGTGCCACGAACCGGTACTAAAGTGAGTGGTGGCAGGATGTTGTTAGTTCGGGGCCCCTCCAGCACCTTTAGTACCAGGTCGTATCACGAACCGGTATTAAAGGTCGTCCTACATAGACCCTTCGTCCACCCGAGCTCGCTTTGTTCTTCCCCTTTCCCCTCTCCTCTCTATTCTTTTCCCTCTTCCTCTCAAGCTCATCACACATTTTGCCCAAAATTTGTCAAGATTTGAAGGCCCCCATCCATTCAAATGATCACAAAGGTTAGCAACTTTTTCCTTTCATCTCTCATTGCTAGATTAGCTCGTGCAATGCTTTATATAGTGATTGATTTTTGAGTTTAGTAATTTGGGAGGAATTATATATATGTGCTAGTATTTGATTTATATGCAATTTGAGGTCAAAAATAACACTTAGTTTGCATATGTAGGTGTGGTTTACTTAGTACCTTCTAAATCTCCGTCGTAACCACCGTCGATCGCTCGCAACGTCCCGTCGCCGGCACCACCTTGTGGTGAGCCTCTTGTTCATGAAGTTTTATATAAAAAATTGATGTTTGTGTGATTTGGATATATAATTACTCGTATAATTATCTTACACATACGTTGTTTGTTATACATAGTGCCATGGTTTTGATATCCGTCCCCGTCGGCCCTCGTCCGGGTTATGATTCGGATGTGGTATATTCTCTTTTAAAACTATTCATTGCATTTCGTGTTTATGACAAATTATACCCATCAAGTTGACATAGATATTTGTATGTAGGAGGTAGTTGAATCGGAAATTCCAACCAACCCTATTGTCGAGAGGTTAAATTTAGTTGAAAGAGAAAACAAGGATTTGAAGGAAAAATTAAAAAGAATTGAGGGGGAGAAGATGGAATTGGAGTTGCATGTTGCCGATGTCGTCGATGATCACAAGATTAAGATGGAGAAAATGCGCTTGAAGATTAGAAAGATTAGAAAATATGCCATTCATAGTGAGGCTTGGTATCATTATGCTGTTGGATCAATTGTTACCTTAGTTGCGATCTTGATCGCATTTGTTGTTGCATTTAAATTCTTTAGCTAGAGAGTTATTTGTTTGTTGCATTTAAGTGTTGTATGATCTTTATGTATGAACTTTATGTATTGTATTAATTTGATGTTTTCGGTGTTGTGTATTGAAGATGAGCCGGCAATGGATGTACGATGACCGATGCTCTCCTGAGTTCATTAATGCTGTGCGTACTTTTCTGCTTGCGGCTGAGGCAAACAAGCGAGCGGATGGTTTTATGCCTTGTCCATGTGCTGGCTGTAAGAATGGTCACAATTACTCTACGTCAAGAACCATTCACGCCCACCTGTTTGAGTCCAGTTTCATGCCCCACTATAATGTTTGGACCAAGCATGGAGAAAGAGGGGTTATGATGGAAGACAATGAAGAAGAAGAGGACGACGACAACTATCCTGGCCATGGGTTCCCTAAATACGATGATACAACAATGAGGGAAGAAGCTGAGCTGGTAATGCGGGAAGAAGCTGAGCCGGCAATGCGGGAAGAAGCTGAAGAAGAGGCATCGGATGAGCCCGTTGATGATCTAGGTCGGGCCATTGACGATGCAAAGAGAAACTGCGCAAGTGATTTGGAGAAGAAGAAGTTGCAGCGCATGTTAGAGGATCACAAAAAATTGTTGTACCCGAATTGCGTAGGTGACAAGAAAAAGCTGGGCACCACACTGGAATTGCTGCAATGGAAGGCAGAGAATGGTGTATCTGACAAGGGATTTGGAAAGTTGCTGCTAATAATAAAGGATATGCTTCCAAAGGACAACGAATTACCCGAGAGTACGTACGAAGCAAAGAAGGCTGTCTGCCCTCTAGGGTTAGAGGTGCAGAAGATACATGCATGCCCTAATGATTGCATCCTCTACCGCGGTGAGTATGAGGATTTGAACGCTTGCCCGGTATGCGGTGCATTGCGCTATAAGATCAGCCGCGATGACCCTGGTGATGTCGAGGGCGAGCGCCCCAGGAAGAAGATTCCTGCCAAGGTGATGTGGTATGCTCCTATAATACCACGATTGAAACGTTTGTTCCAAAACAAAGAGCATGCCAAGGAGATGCGATGGCACAGAGAAGACCGTAAGAAAGACGGAAAGTTGAGAGTACCTGCTGACGGGTCGCAGTGGAGAAAAATCGAAAGAAAGTACGGGAAGGAGTTTGCAGATGACGCAAGGAACGTATGGTTTGGTCTAAGCGCAGATGGCATTAATCCTTTTGGGGAGCAGAGCAGCAGCCATAGCACCTGGCCTGTGACTCTATGTTTGTATAACCTTCCTCCTTGGTTGTGCATGAAGCGGAAGTTCATTATGATGCCAGTGCTCATCCAAGTCCCTAAGCAACCCGGCAATGACATTGATGTGTACCTAAGGCCATTAGTTGAAGAACTCTTACTACTGTGGAATGGAACAGGTGTACGTGCATGGGATGAGCACATGGGGGAAGAATTTGACCTAAAGGCGTTGCTGTTTGTGACCATCAATGATTGGCCTACTCTCAGTAACCTTTCAGGACAGACAAACAAGGGATACCTCGCATGCACACACTGTTTGGACGATACCGATAGTATATATTTGGCTAATTGTAAGAAGAATGTGTACCTGGGACATCGTCGATTTCTTCCGAGCAGGCATCCCGTAAGAAAGAAAGGCAAGCATTTCAAAGGTGAGGCGGATCACCGGACGAAGCCTGGCCACCGTACTGGTGCTGATGTACATGATATGGTCAAGGATTTGAAGGTGGTCTTTGGAAAGGGTCCTGGTGGACAACCTGTTCTGAATGACGCTGACGGACGCGCACCCATGTGGAAGAAGAAATCTATATTTTGGGACCTGCCCTATTGGAAAGACCTAGAGGTCCGCTCTGCAATCAACGTGATGCACGTGACGAAGAATCTTTGTGTGACCCTGCTTGGCTTGTTGGGCGTGTATGAGAAGACAAAAGATACACCTGAGGCACGGGAGGACCAGCAACGTATGCACGGAAAAGACGACATACATCAGGGTCATGCAAGCTACGCTCTTACCAAAGAAGAGAAGGAAATCTTCTTTGAATGCCTGCTCAGTATTAAGGTACCGTCTGGCTTCTCGTCGAATATAAAGGGAATAATAAACATGGCAGAGAAAAAGTTCCAGAACCTAAAGTCTCATGACTGCCACGTGATTATGACGCAACTACTTCCGGTTGCATTGAGGGGGCTTCTACCGGAAAACGTTCGATTAGCCATTGTGAAGCTATGTGCATTTCTTAATGCAATCTCTCAGAAGGTAATCGATCCAGAAATCATACCAAGGTTAGAGAATGATTTGGTGCAATGTCTTGTCAGTTTCGAGTTGGTGTTCCCACCATCCTTCTTCAACATCATGACGCACGTCCTAGTTCACCTATGCGAAGAGATTAACATTTTGGGTCCTGTATTTCTACACAATATGTTCCCCTTTGAGAGGTTCATGGGAGTCTTAAAGAAATATGTTCATAACCGTGCTAGGCCAGAAGGAAGCATCTCCATGGGCCATGAAAATGAGGAGGTCATTGAGTTTTGTATTGACTTTATTCCCGACCTTAAGCCGATTGGTGTTCCTGAATCGCGGCATAAGGGTAGACTGGATGGAAAAGGCACGCTAGGAGGGGAACAAATAATATGTATGTACGGACATTCTCTCACTGAAGCACACTACACAGTTCTACAGAATTCCGCCTTGGTGGCTCCGTATATGGATGAACACAAGAATTTGCTACGCTCCAAACACCCGGAGCGGTCTGATGACTGGATTACACGTGAACAAACCAGGAGTTTCGCCAGCTGGTCGCAGACACATATCATGCATGACACCTCTATTGAAGATGACCTGTACTTGCTGTCCTGGTTACCATCTTCGAATATAATGACTTTCAAAGGGTACGAGATAAATGGTAATACATTTTACACGATCGCCCAAGATAAGAAGAGCACGAACCAAAATAGTGGTGTCCGCTTTGATGCAGAAACCAAGACGGGAAAGGAAACATATTATGGTTATATACAGGACATATGGGAACTTGACTATCGACGTGGTTTGAAGGTCCCCTTGTTTTGGTGCAAATGGGTCAATATGACACGAGGCGGGGTAACGGAAGACCCGCAGTACGGAATGACAATAGTGGATCTCGACAATCTTGCGTATCCAGACGAACCATTCGTCCTAGCCAATGATGTGGCACAGGTTTTCTATGTGAAGGACATGTCTACCAAGCCAAGAAAAAGAAAAGATAAGGAAGTGAATGCATCGTACGATGAGCCAAAGCGGCACATAGTTCTTTCTGGGAAGAGAAACATCGTGGGAGTGGATGACAAGACAGACATGTCAGAAGATTATGAAAAGTTTGATGAAATTGCTCCATTCACAGTGAATATTGACCCGATCATCCCGTTAAATGATGAAGATTTTCCATGGTTACGGCGCAAAGGGACACACGCGAAGAAAAAGTTTCACACCGAAAGATCTGGGATGTGATCGGCTTCACTATCATCACTTTCTTCTGTGTTTCACACCCAGGAGGGAATCTCTGTAATAGTTAGGGTAGTTATGTGTTTTGACATTTGAAACGCGAAGAAATTTTATGTGCAAACAAATTCTTTCATGCCTTTACTGATTTTTAAAGTTAAGTTATTCACAAACTAGTGATTTACACTAATTTCAAATAATTCAAAATTTAAACTATTCAAATTTGAAAACTACGGGCACTAATAGAAAGTTTGTAATTTTTTGTACCTAAAGCAAAAGTATTCATAAAGAAACTCTAAATACACAAAAAAACAACTCAAAAATAAATAAAGCAAAAAAAAATAAAAAAGCCCGCCTACTGGGCCAGAGCGGCCTGCATACGACTAGAAACCCAACCTGTTGTTGGGCCAGGATGCAGGCCCGCAAAGGCCCAGCAGGCCCACAGGGCAGCACAGAACATGTAGGCCTGCTTTAGAGAGGAGCTCGAGAGAGCTACCGCACGGGGGGTTATAAACCAGTGCGGACGCCCCTCAGCTAGCGAGGTGGGACTAAACTTGCCGCACCGCACCTGCGCCAACGCAACCCCTTTAGTATCGGGTGGTGACTCCAACCGGTACTAAAGGGGGGCCTTTAGTACCGGTTGGAGCCCCCTTTAGTACCGGTTGGAGCCACCACCCGGTACTAAAGGGGGTGTGCTTCCCGCCGCTTGGCCTGGCCAAAATAGGCCATTAGTACCGGTTGGTGGCTCCAACTGGTACTAAAGGTCCATCCTATATAACTAAACACTTCAAAAATTTCAGTTTCTCATCTGCTTCTTCTCCTCTGCCCCGTCGCCCGCCGCCCCCGTCTCCATATCCCTCGTCGTCGCCCCCGTCGCCGCCCCGTCGTCCGTCACCGCCGCCCCGTCCCGTCCCGCGTCGTCCCCGTCCCCGTCATCGCCGTCCCGTCCCCGTCGTCGCTGCCCCGGCCCGTACGTCCCCGTCCCCGTCGTCGCCGCCCCGTCCCTGTCCCCGTCGTCGCCATCCCCGTCGTTGCCGCGCCCGTCGCCGTCCCCGTCGCCGCCCCCCGTCGCCTCTCGCCTCGCCGGTGAGCACACACACACACACATTTTAGTTTTTTAGTTATAGAAATAGTTATAAAAATGTTAGAAATTTTTCTTTTTTTAGTTATAGAAATAGTTAGTTATATAGCATTGTTAGAAATGTTAGAAATTTTTCTGTTTTTTAGTTATAGAAATAGTTATAAAAAAGTTAGAATTGTTAGAAATTTTTCTGTTTTTTAGTTATAGAAATAGTTATAAAAAAGTTAGAAATTTTTCTTTTCTTAGTTATAGAAATATTAGAAATGTTATACAAATGTTAGTTATATATATAGAAATGTTATAAATTTTTTCTGTTTTTTAGTTATAGAAATATTAGAAATGTTAGTTATATAGCATTGTTAGAAATGTTATAGGAATGTTAGTTATATAGAAATGTTAGAAATTTTAGTTATCAAAATCCAATCATTAAAAAATGTTACTTTTTGCGGGCATATAGCTAGTATTTGTTCTCGACGATGCCCGACCCGCATCCTCGCCGTCGACCCGTCCGCGACGACGTCCGGCTGACCCATGTCTGGGACTGGGCTCCGCCGGGCTGGCACTGGTAGGTGCTGCCTGGAGGGGCGTGCCGCTTGATGGCGTCCGAAAGGAGCAAATCTCAAAGACAGGAGTGGGTATGATATCGATTGTCAGAACACTATTCACAATTTTTACACCATTATCGATATGTAGTCACACAACTAAGACACATGCATATTGATCTCCTTCTTAACAGTTCAAAGAGGTACGGGACAAGCTCCTAGCACAGGACCGCATAGAAGCAATTCAAAAGGAAATAGCGGGATTTTTGCTCGACCAGGTCATAGATCCCAAAGGAGAATACTATTACCCGCTACCACCCCCACGAACCACTTCCAATTGTTATCGTGCTCCGGAGGCACCAATTAGCTAGGCTAATGCCACTGGCTCCGAAGTCACCAATTAGGAGAAATTATATATATATATATATATATATATACATACACACATGTGTGTATATATGTGTGAATTAATTAATGGTGGTTGTGAGACATTCGATGATATATATATATTATGATCGGTTCTACTAGAAATTCTATTTATATGTATGCATAACGTGTACAATATGTAGTATCGTAAAATACCAGCAAACGAAAAATAATTAAATGGAAAACACAAAATTAAATGAAAAAGAAATCATAAACCCAAACCCCCCAACCTTTTAATACCGGTTGGTGACACCAACCGGTACTAAAGGGCTCCCTGCCCCCGAAGCTGGCTCGTGCCACGTGGTTGCCCTTTAGCACTGGTTCGTGCTGAACCGGTACTAAAGAGGGGGGCTTTAGTGCCTACACTTTAGCACCGGTTACCAAACCAGCACTAAAGGGCCTTACGAACCGGTGCTATTGCCCGGTTCTGCACTAGTGGCACTTTGATGGCTCAAAGATGCGCACCGGCTTGGGAGCCGGCATTGTCCTCACCTCTCCCAAAGGCGACAAGCTCAAATACACATTGCAAATTCACTTCGCCGTCTCCAACAACGTGGCCGAGTATGAGGTACTAGTACACTGCCTCCGGCTGTCCAAAGAGATCGGCATCCGCCGGATCCTGTGCTACGGCGACTCCGATTTGGTGGTCCAACAGTCGTATAGGGACTGGGATGCCAAGGACGCAAATATGGCAAGTTACCGCTTCCTCATTCAGCAGCTCAGCGGATATTTTGAAGAGTGCGAGTTCCTTCATGTGCCACGGAACGAAAACGAGCCAGCTGATGCCCTGGCACGGATCGGCTCTACCCGTCAAGCAATACCAGCCGGCGTCTCCCAGCCATCGATCAAGACTTCTCCAGAATCTGAGTCTATCTTCGTGCCGCCTGCTCCCGAAGCAGTCGGATCCGACTCAAGAGCTTCGGCAGCCGGCCCGGAGACTTCGGTAGGCGGCACGAGGACTGCGGCATGATACGTCTCCAATGTATCTATAATTTTTGATTGCTCCATGCTATTATATTATCTGTTTTGGATGTTAATGGGCTTTATTTTACACTTTTATATCATTTTTGGGACTAACCTACTAACCGGAGGCCCAACCCAAATTGTTGTTTTTTGCCTATTCTAGAGTTTCACCGAAAAGGAATATCAAACGGAGTTCAAACGGAATGAAACCTTCGGGACATGATTTTATCAACAAACGTGATCCAGGAGACTTGGAGTGGACTCAAGAAACAGTCAAGGAGGCCACGAGGCAGGGGGGCGCGCCCTCCACCCTCGTGGGCCCCTCGCTACTCCACCGACCTACTTCCTCCTATATATATCCACGTACCCCCAAGCATCTCGGAGCACCATGAAAACCACCGCCGCAACCTTCTATACCCGAGAGATCCCATCTTGGGGCCTTTTCCGGAGCTCCGCCGGAGGGGGCATTGATCACAGAGAGCCTCTACATCAACTCCATGGCCTCTCCGGTGATGTGTGAGTAGTTTACTTCAGACCTTCGGGTCCATAGTTATTACCTAGATGGCTTCTTCTCTCTCTTTGGATCTCAATACAAAGTTCTCCTCGATTTTCTTGGAGATCTATTCGATGTAATCTTCTTTTGCGATGTGTTTGTCGAGATCCGATGAATTGTGGGTTTATGGTCAAGTTTATCTATGAACAATATTTGAATCTCCTCTGAATTCTTTATGTATGATTGGTTTATCTTTGCAAGTCTCTTCGAATTGTCAGTTTGGTTTGGCCTACTAGATTGATCTTTCTTGCAATGGGAGAAGTGCTTAGCTTTGGGTTCATTCTTCCGGTGCTCGATCCCAGTGACAGAAAGGGAAACGACACGTATTGTATTGTTGCCATCGAGGATAAAAAGATGGGGTTTATATCATATTGCATGAGTTTATCCCTCTACATCATGTCATCTCACTTAAAGCATTACTCTATTCTTATGAACTTAATACTCTAGATGCATGCTGTATAGCGGTCAATGTGTGTAGTAATAGTAGTAGATGTAGAATCGTTTCGGTCTACTTGTCATGGACGTGATGCCTATATACATGATAATACCTAGATATTCTCATAACTATGATCAATTCTATCAATTGCTCGACAATAATTCGTTTACCCACCGTAATACTTATGCTCTTGAGAGAAGCCACTAGTGAAACCTATGGCCCCCGGGTCTATCTTCCATCATATTAATCTTCCAACACTTAGTTATTTCTACTGTCGTTTATTTTACTTTGCACCTTTATTTCTCTTTATTATAAAAATACCAAAAATATTATCTTATCATATCTATCAGATCTCACTCTCGTAAGTGACCGTGAAGGGATTGACAACCCCTTTATCGCGTTGGTTGCGAGGTTCTTATTTGTTTGTATAGGTGCGTGGGAATCGAGCGTGATCTCCTACTGGATTGATACCTTGGTTCTCAAAAACTGAGGGAAATACTTACGATGCTTTACTGCATCACCCTTTCCTCTTTAAGGGAAAACCAACGCAGTGCTCAAGAGGTAGCAAGAAGGATTTCTGGCGCCGTTGCCGGGAGTCTACGCACAAGTCAAGACATACCAAGTATCCATCACAAACTCTTATCCCTCGCATTACATTATTTGCCATTTGCCTCTCGTTTTCCTCTCCCCCACTTCACCCTTGACGTTTTATTCGCCCTCTTTTTCCGTTCGCCTCTTTTTTGCTTGCTTCTTGTTTGCTCGTATGTTGGATTGCTTGCTTGTCACGATGGATCAAGATAATACTAAATTGTGTGACTTTGCCAATACTAACAACATTGATTTTATTAGCACTCCGATTGCTCCTCTTACCGATGCTGAATCTTGTGAAATTAATGCTGCTTTGTTGAATCTTGTCATGAAAGATCAATTCGCCGGCCTTCCTAGTGAAGATGCCGCTACCCATCTAGATAGCTTTGTTGATTTGTATGATATGCAAAAGAAGAAAGATGTGGACAATGATATTGTTAAATTGAAGCTATTTCCTTTTTCCCTTAAAGATCGTGCTAAAACTTGGTTTTCGTCTTTGCCTAAAAATAGTATTGATTCATGGAATAAGTGCAAAGATGCTTTTATCTCTAAGTATTTTCCTCCCGCTAAGATCATCTCTCTTAGAAACGATATTATGAATTTTAAGCAACTTGATCATGAACATGTTGCACAATCTTGGGAGAGGATAAAATTAATGATACGTAATTGCCCTACACATGGTTTGAATCTTTGGATGATTATACATAATTTTTATGCCAGATTGAATTTTGCTTCTAGGAATCTTTTAGATTCGGCCGCGGGAGGCACTTTTATGGAAATCACTTTAGGAGAATCTACTAAACTCCTAGACAATATTATGGTTAATTATTCTCAATGGCACACCGAAAGATCTACTAATAAAAAAGTACATGCGATAGAAGAAATTAATGTTTTGAGTGGAAAGATGGATGAACTTCTGAAATTGTTTGCTAATAAGAGTGTTTCCTCTGATCCTAATGATGTGCCTTTGTCTACCTTGATTGAGAATAATAATGAATCTATGGACGTGAATTTTGTTGGTAGGAACAATTTTGGTAATAACGCGTATAGAGGTAATTTTAATTCTAGGCCGTTTCCTAGTAATTCCTCTAATAATTATGGTAATTCCTACAACAATTCTTATGGAAATTTTAATAAGATGCCCTCTGAATTTGAGACTAGTGTTAAGGAATTTATGAATTCGCAAAAGAATTTCAATGCTTTGCTTGAAGAAAAATTGCTTAAGGTTGATGAATTGGCTAGGAACGTTGATAGAATTTCTCTTGATGTTGATTCTTTGGAACTTAGATCTATTCCACCTAAGCATGATATCAATGAGTCTCTCAAAGCCATGAGAATTTCCATTGATGAGTGCAAAGAAAGAACCGCTAGGATGCGTGCTAAGAAAGATTGCCTTGTGAAAGCGTGTTCTTCTAGTTTCTATGAAAATAAAGATGAAGATCTAAAAGTTATTGATGTGTCTCCTATTAAATATTTGCTTTGCAATATGAATCTTGATAATGATGGGACTGAAGATGATCCACCTTTACCTAGAAGACGTTCCAAAAATTTGGAGTTTTTAGATCTTGATGCAAAAATTGGTAAAAGTGGGATTGAAGAGGTCAAAACTTTAGATATCAATGAACCCACTATTTTGGATTTCAAGGAATTTAATTATGATAATTGCTCTTTGATAGATTGTATTTCCTTGTTGCAATCCGTGCTAAATTCTCCTCATGCTTATAGTCAAAATAAAGCTTTTACTAAACATATCATTGATGCTTTGATGCAATCTTATGAAGAAAAACTTGAGTTGGAAGTTTCTATCCCTAGAAAACTTTATGATGAGTGGGAACCTACAATAAAAATTAAAATTAAAGATCATGAGTGCTATGCTTTGTGTGATTTGGGTGCTAGTGTTTCCACGATTCCAAAAACTTTGTGTGATTTGCTAGGTTTCCGTGATTTTGATGATTGTTCTTTAAACTTGCACCTTGCGGATTCCACTATTAAGAAACCTATGGGAAGAATTAATGATGTCCTTATTATTGCCAATAGGAACTATGTGCCCGTAGATTTCATTGTTCTTGATATAGATTGCAATCCTTCATGTCCTATTATTCTTGGTAGACCTTTCCTTAGAACGATTAGTGCAATTATTGATATGAAGGAAGGGAATATTAAATTCCAATTTCCATTAAGGAAAGGAATGTAACACTTTCCTAGAAAGAAAATTAAATTACCATATGAATCTATTATGAGAGCCACTTATGGATTGCCCACCAAAGATGGCAATACCTAGATTTATCTTCGCTTTTACACCTAGCTAGGGGCGTTAAACGATAGCGTTTGTTGGGAGGCAACCCATTTTTATTTTTATTCCTTGCTTTTTGCTCCTGTTTAGTAATAATTAATTTATCTAGCCTCTGTTTTGGTTGTGTTTTTTGTGTTTAATTAGTGTCTGTGCCAAGTAGAACCGTTGGGAAGACTTGGGGAAAGTCTTTTTGATCTTGATGTAAAAAACAGAAACTTTAGTGCTCACGAGAATTTCTGCCATTTTTATTTGGAGAGTGCTATTTAGGTAATTCTTTTTTAAGATGGTTAATAGATAAATTACCACGTCCATAAATTTATTTTAGAATTTTTGGGGTTCCAGAAGTTTGCGTTAGCTACAGATTACTACAGACTATTCTGTTTTTGACAGATTCTGTTTTTCGTGTGTTGTTTGCTTATTTTGATGAATCTATGGCTAGTAAAAAAGTTTATAAACCATAGAGAAGTTGGAATACAGTAAATTTAACACCAATATAAATAAAGAATGAGTTCATTACAGTACCTTGAAGTGGTGTTTTGATTTCTTTCGCTAACGGAGCTCACGAGATTTTCTATTTTGAGTTTTGTGTTGTGAAGTTTTCAAGTTTTGGATAAAGATTTGATGGATTATGGAACAAGGAGTGGCAAGAGCCTAAGATTGGGGATGCCCATGGCACCCCAAGGTAAAACTCAGGGACACCAAAAAGCCTAAGCTTGGGGATGCCCCGGAAGGCATCCCCTCTTTCGTCTTCGTTCATCGGTAACTTTACTTGGAGCTATATTTTTATTCGCCACATGATATGTGTTTTGCTTGGAGCGTCTTGTATGATTTGAGTCTTTGATTTTTAGTTTACCGCAATCATCCTTGCTGCACACACATTTTGGGAGAGACACACATGAATCGGAATTTATTAGAATACTCTATGTGCTTCACTTATATCTTTTGAGCTATATAGTTTTTGCTCTAGTGCTTCACTTATATCTTTTAGAGCACGGCGGTGGTTTTATTTTATAGAAATAATTGATCTCTCATGCTTCACTAATGTCTACTACACAACCTTCTTCTTGTAGACATTGTTGGGCCTCCAAGTGCAGAGGTTTGTAGGACAGTAGCAAATTTCCCTCAAGTGGATGACCTAAGGTTTATCAATCCGTAAGAGGCGTAGGGTGAAGATAGTCTCTCTCAAGCAACCCTGCAACCAAATAAAAAAGAGTCTCTTGTGTCCCCAACACATCCAATACAATGGTAAATTGTATAGGTGCACTAGTTCGGCGAAGAGATGGTGATACAAGTGCAATATGGATGGTAGATAAAGGTATTTGTAATCTGAAAATATAAAAACAGCAAGGTAACTAATGATAAAAGTGAGCGTAAACGGTATTGCAATGTGTTGAAACAAGGCCTAGGGTTCATACTTTCGCTAGTGCAAGTTCCCTCAACAATGATAACATAATTCGATTGCATAACTATCCCTCAACATGCAACAAAGAGTCACTCCAAAGTCACTAATAGCAGAGAACGGACGAAGAGATTATGGTAGGGTACGAAACCACCTCAAAGTTATTCTTCCCAATCAATCCGTTGGGCTATTCCTATAAGTGTCACAAACAACCCTAGAGTTCGTACTAGAATAACACCTTAAGACACAAATCAACCAAAACCCTAATGTCACCTAGATACTACAATGTCACCTCAAGTATCCGTGGGTATGATTATACGATATGCATCACACAATCTCAGATTCATCTATTCAACCAACACATAGAACCTCAAAGAGTGCCCCAAAGTTTCTACCAGAGAATCACGACGAAAATGTGTGCCAACCCCTATGCATAGGTTCATGGGCGGAACCCGCAAGTTGGTCACCAAAATATACATCAAGTGAATCACGTGATATCCCGTTGTCATCACAGATACGCACGGCAAGACATACATCAAGTGTTCTCAAATCTTTAAAGACTCAATCCGATAAGATAACTTCAAAGGGGAAACTCAATTCATTACAAGAGAGTAGAGGGGGAGGAGAAACATAAGATCTAACTATAATAGCAAAGCTCGCGATACATCAAGATCGTATCACCTCAAGAACACGAGAGAGAGAGAGATCAAACACATAGCTACTGATACATACCCTCAGCCCCGAGGGAGAACTACTCCCTCCTCATCATGGAGAGCACCGGGATGATGAAGATGGCCACCGAAGAGGGATTGCCCCCTCCGGCAGGGTGTCGGAACGGGTCTAGATTGGCTTTCGGTGGCTACGGAGGCTCCTGGCGGCAGAACTCCCGATCTATTGTGCTCCTCGATGTTTTTAGGGTATATGGAGATATATAGGCGGAAGAAGTACGTCAGGGGGCCACGAGGGGCCCACAAGGGTGGAGGGCGCGCCCAGGGGGGTGGGCGTGCCCCTACCTCGTGGCCTCCTCGAGGCTTCCCTTACGTGCACTTCAAGTCTTCTGGGCTTCTTTCCTTCCAAAAATGAGTTCTGTGAAGTTTCAGGTCAATTGGACTCCGTTTGATTTTCCTTTTCTTCGAAACCCTAAAACAAGGTAAAAACAGAAACTGGCATTGGGCTCTGGGTTAATAGGTTAGTCCCAAAAAATGATATAGAAGTGTATAATAAAGCCCATAAACATCCAAAACAGTAGATAATATAGCATGGAGCAATCAAAAATTACATATATGTTGGAGATGTATCAGCATCCCCAAGCTTAATTCCTGCTCGTCCTCGAGTAGGTAAATGATAAAACTGAATTTTTGATGCGGAGTGCTACTTGGCATAATTTCAATGTAATTCTTCTTAATTGTGGTCCATAAGATTCAAGACAAAAGTTCATATTGACATAAAAAATAATAATACTTAAAGCATACTAACTAAGCAATTATGTCTTCTCAAAATAACATGGCCAAAGAAAGTTATCCCTACAAAATCATATAGTCTGGCTATGCTCCATCTTCACCACACAACATATTTAAATCATGCACAACCCCGATGACAAGCCAAGCAATTGTTTCATACTTTTGATGTTCTCAGACTTTTTCAATCTTCACGCAATATATGAGCGTGAGCCATGGATATAGCACTATAGGTGGAATAGAATGGTGGTTGTGGAGAAGACAAAAAGGGAGAAGATAGTCTCACATCAACTAGGCGTATCAACGGGCTATGGAGATGCCCATCAATAAATATCAATGTGAGTGAGTAGGGATTGCCATGCAACGGATGCACTATAGCTATAAGTGTATAAAAGCTCAAAAAGAAACTAAGTAGGTGTGCATCCAACTTGCTTGCTCACGAAGACCTAGGGCATTTTGAGGAAGCCCATCATTGGAATATACAAGCCAAGTTCTATAATGAAAGATTCCCACTAGTATATGAAAGTGACAACATAGGAGACTCTCAATCATGAAGATCATGGTGCTACTTTGAAGCACAAGTGTGGTAAAAGGATAGTAGCATTGTCCCTTCTCTCTTTTTCTCTCTTTTTTTATTTTTTTTATTTGGGCCTTCTCCTTTTTTATGGCCTCTTTTTCTTTTTTTCTTCTTTTTTTATTTGGGCTTCTTTGGCCTCTTTTATTTATTTATTTATTTTCGTCCGGAGTCTCATCCCGACTTATGGGGGAATCATAGTCTCCATCATCCTTTCCTCACTGGGAAAATGCTCTAATAATGATGATCATCACACTTTTATTTACTTACAACTCGATTCTTAGAAGAAAATATGATTCTATATGAATGCCTCCGGCGGTGTACCGGGATGTGCAATGACTCAGGAGTGACATGTATGAAAGAATTATGAACGGTGGCTTTGCCACAAATACGATGTCAACTACATGATCATGCAAAGCAATATGACAATGATGGAGCGTGTCATAATAAACAGAACAGTGGAAGGTTGCATGGCAATATATCTTGGAATGGCTATGGAAATGTCATGATAGGTAGGTATGGTGGTTGTTTTGAGGAAGGTGTATGGTGGGTTTATGGTACCGACGAAAGTCGCGCGGTACTAGAGAGGCTAGCAATGGTGGAAGGGTGAGAGTGCGTATAATCCATGGACTCAACATTAGTCATAAAGAACTCACATATTTATTGCAAAAATCTATTAGTTATCGAAACAAAGTACTACGCGCATGCTCCTAGGGGGATAGATTGGTAGGAAAAGACCATCGCTTGTCCCCGACCGCCACTCATAAGGAGGACAATCAATAAATAAATCATGCTCTGACTTCATCACATATCGGTTCACCATACGTGCATGCTACGGTAATCACAAAATTCAACACAAGTATTCCTAAAATTCACAACTACTCAACTATCATGACTCTAATATCACCATCTCCATATCTCAAAACAATCATCAAGTATCAAACTTCTCTTAGTATTCAATGCACTTATATGAAAGTTTTTATTATTCTTGGATGCCTAGCATATTAGGATTATTTAAGCAAATTACCATGCTATTTAAGACTCTCGAAATAGTCTAAGTGAAGCATGAGAGTTCATCTATTTCTTCAAAATAAAACTACCATCATGCTCTAAAAGATATAAGTGAAGCACTAGAGCAAATGACAAACTACTCCGAAAGATTTAAGTGAAGATCAATGAGTGGTCGAATAATTATGCAACTATGTGAAGACTCTCTAACATTTAATAATTTAAGATCTTGGTATTTTATTCAAACAGCAATCAAAACTAAATAAAATAAAATGACGCTCCAAGCAAAACACATATCATGCGGCGAATAAAAATATAGCTCCAAGTAAAGTTACCGATGAACAAAGATGAAAGAGGGGGATGCCTACCGGGGCATCCCCAAGATTAGGCTCTTGGCTATCCTTGAATATTACCTTAGGGTGCCTTGGGCATCCCCAAGCTTAGGCTCTTGCCACTCCTTATTCCATAGTCCATCGAATCCTTACCCAAAACTTGAAAACTTCACAACAGAAAACTTAACAGAAAACTCGTAAGCTCCGTTAGTATAAGAAAATAAATCACCACTTCAAGGTACTGTAATGAACTCATTATTTATTTATATTGGTGTTAAACCTACTGTATTCCAACTTATCTATGGTTTATAAACTATTTTACTAGCCATAGATTCACCAAAATAAGCAAACAACACATCGAAAATAGAATCTATCAAAAACAGAACAGTCTGTAGTAATCTGAATCAAACGTATACTTCTGGAACTCATAAAATTCTAAAATAAATTTCTGGACCTGAGGAATTTATCTATTAATCATCTGAAAAAAGTATTAACTAAATAG
Source organism: Triticum monococcum (assembly GCA_034509565.1). Classification (NCBI taxonomy): domain Eukaryota; kingdom Viridiplantae; phylum Streptophyta; class Magnoliopsida; order Poales; family Poaceae; genus Triticum; species Triticum monococcum. The sequence goes on along the minus strand of CM067845.1, from coordinate 393,694,452 downwards.
AACTTTCCAAATAAAAATTGCAGCAATTCTTGTGAGCGCTAAAGTTTCTGTTTTTTACAGCATGATCAACAAGACTTTCCCAAAGTCTTCCCAAAGGTTCTACTTGGCAAAAACACTAATTAAAATCATAAAACCACATCTAAACATAGGCTAGATAAATTATTTATTGCTAAACAGGAGCAAAAGGCAAGGAACAAAAATAAATTGGGTTGCCTCCCAACAAGCGCTAACGTTTAACGCCCCTAGCTAGGCATGATGATTTCAATGATGCTCACATAAAAGATAAGAATTGAAACATATAGAGAGCATCATGAATAATATGACTAGCAAATTTAATCCTAACCCACTTCCTATGCATAGGGATTTTGTGAGCAAACAACTTATGAGAACAAGAATCAACTTGCATAGGAAGGTAAAACAAGCATAACTTCAAGATTTTAAGCACATAGAGAGGAAACTTGATATTATTGGAATTCCTACATGCATATATTCCTCCCTCATAATAATTTACAGTAGCATCATGAATGAATTCAACAATATAACCAACACCTAAAGCATTCTTTTCATGACCTACAAGCATAGAAAATTTACTACTCTCCACATAAGCAAAATTCTTCTCAATCGGAATAGTGGGAGTATCATAAGAGACTCGAATACTATAAATTATTTACAAATTAAAAGAGTAATGTTCAGAAAAGGGGTAATCATAATCATGACAAGTTTTATAAATATAAGCACTACTTTTTATAGCATAAGTATCAACACAATAATCATCAGAAGTAGGAGGCATGCTATCATCATTATAAATTTGCATATCAAAACTTGGGAGACTAAAAATATCATCTTCATCAAACATAACATCCCCAAGCTTGGGCCTTTTCATATCATAAGCATAATCACTCTCATCATCAATAGTATGGATAGCACCAATAGTATAGCAATTATCACATTCTTCCAAGCAAGTGGCAAAAAGGTTTTCAAGATCATAAGAAGTATCATTATCTTCAACAATTATATTTTCATGAGGCACAATAGTAATAGGAGCAGCACTATTTGGGGGATATATCTCTTTACCTCTCTTCCTTTTTCTTTTCTTCTTCTTCTTCACCACATCATGTGTGGGTTCAATCCTCTTTTTGGAGCTCCTTATTAATGAGATTGGTTGAGTAGGAGGCTCCTCCTCGTTACCTGATTCATCATAAGAAATAATTGGAGGGTATTGGGAAGTCTCTTCCCTTTCATTAGTATTCTCTTCATCTTCTATTTGCTTTCTTTTCTTTATGTAATTGGCAATATAAGTATTTTCAATTCAATTCACCGCATAATACATATAAATTTTCTCTAGCTCGAAATCAAGAAATCTATCAAGATTAAACTTTGGAATACCCTCAGTTATGCTCAAGGGTAATCAAATTATCGCAATTTTTGGATACGATTCGGTCATGAAACAATTTGCATTGGAGATTTAAATGACCATGTTCATTGCAAAGTTCACAAGGGGCGCGAAAAATATTGAATTTTTCAGCACAATCATCAAGACTTTCTTGCAACAATTTAGTTTCTAAGTACTTATGCCTCTTGCAATATCTATCTTCCCTATTTGGTGTATACTTGCAAACCCAATGCACCCCACAAAAATTGACATGTTTATAGGAGACATTTTCATCATAACTAGTGCAATCATCATTAGTATCATGGATATTCAAAGAATTCGTACTAACAACATTGCAATCATGCTCATCATTCAAAGATTTAGTGCCAAACATTTTATAGACTTCCTCCCCTAGCACTTGAGCACAATTTTCCTTTCCATCATACTCACGAAAGATATTAAAAAAGATGAAGCGTATGAGACAAACTCAATTCCATATTTTTGTAATTTTCTTTTATAAACTAAACTAGTGCTAAAACAAGAAACTAAAAGACTCGATTGCAAGATCTAAAGAAACTAGATGATGCCCCGCGCGCTACTGCGGGAATTGGTTGCAATATATTTCAATGAGATTTGGTTGTGTGGAATATAAATTTTTAGATTAAGAACACATGAACCAAAATCAAAAATACATACGACTTATTATATTTGATAAAATATTTATTGAATATAAGCTAAACAATAGAATGATAATTATTTTGACATGCATGGTTGCATGTTGTGGTGGGTCTTTATGATGCATGGTTGCATGTTAATGTGGGCCTTATCTCATCCATAATTGTATTGTGATGTGGCATGCTTGCATGTTAAGATAAATATGTTAGTGGGGATCAATCTCTTAGGTATATAGGATACCTTCAAGCACTCACCTCCCCGGCAACGGCGCCAGAAAAGAGCTTGATGTCTACTACACAACCTTATTCTTGTAGACGTTGTTGGGCCTCCAAGTGCAGAGGTTTGTAGGACAGTAGAAAATTTCCCTCAAGTGGATGACCTAAGGTTTATCAATCCGTAGGAGGCGTAGGATGAAGATGGTCTCTCTCAAGCAACCCTGCAACCAAATAACAAAGAGTCTCTTGTGTCCCCAACACACCCAATACAATGGTAAATTGTATAGGTGCACTAGTTCGGTGAAGAGATGGTGATACAAGTGCAATATGGATGGTAGATAAAGGTATTTGTAATCTGAAAATATAAAAACAGCAAGGTAACTAATGATAAAAGTGAGCGTAAACGATATTGCAATGTGTTGAAACAAGGCCTAGGGTTCATACTTTCGCTAGTGCAAGTTCCCCCAACAATGATAACATAATTGGATCACATAACTATCCCTAAACATGCAACAAAGAGTCACTCCAAAGTCACTAATAGCGGAGAACGAACGAAGAGATTATGGTAGGGTACGAAACCACCTAAAGTTATTCTTTCCAATCAATCCGTTGGGTTATTCCTATAAGTGTCACAAACAACCCTAGAGTTCGTACTAGAATAACACCTTAAGACACAAATCAACCAAAACCCTAATGTCACCTAGATACTCCAATGTCACCTCAAGTATCTGTGGGTATGATTATACAATATGCATCACACAATCTCAGATTCATCTATTCAACCAACACTTAGAACCTCAAAGAGTGCCCCAAAGTTTCTACCGGAGAATCACGACGAAAACGTGTGCCAACCCCTATGCATAGGTTCATGGGCGGAACCCGCAAGTTGGTCACCAAAACATACATCAAGTGAATCACGTGATATCCCATTGTCACCACAGATACGCACGACAAGACATACATCAAGTGTTCTCAAATCTTTAAAGACTCAATCCGATAAGATAACTTCAAAGGGGAAACTCAATTCATTACAAGAGAGTAGAGGGGAGGAGAAACATAAGATCCAACTATAATAGCAAAGCTCGCGATACATCAAGATCGTATCATCTCAAGAACACAAGAGAGAGAGAGAGATCAAACACATAGCTACTGATACATACCCTCAGCCCCGAGGGAGAACTACTCCCTCCTCGTCATGGAGAGCACCGGGATGATGAAGATGGCCACCGGAGAGGGATTGCCCCCTTCGGCAGGGTGCCGGAACGGGTCTAGATTGTCTTTCGGTGCCTACGGAGGCTTCTGGTAGCGGAACTCCCGATCTATTGTGCTCCTTGATGTTTTTAGGGTATATAGAGATATATAGGCGGAATAAGTACATCAGGGGAGCCACGAGGGGCCCACGAGGGTGGAGGGCGCGCCCAGGGGGTGGGCGCGCCCCCTACCTCGTGGCCTCCTCGAGGCTTCCCTTACGTGCACTTCAAGTCTTCTGGGCTTCTTTCCTTCCAAAAATGAGTTCCGTGAAGTTTCAGGTCAATTGGACTCCGTTTGATTTTCCTTTTCTTCGAAACCCTAAAACAAGGTAAAAAAAGAAACTGGCACTGGGCTCTGGGTTAATAGGTTAGTCCCAAAAAATGATATAAAAGTGTAAAATAAAGCCCATAAACATCCAAAACAGTAGATAATATAGCATGGAGCAATCAAAAATTACAGATACGTTGGAGACGTATCATTCACTTATATTATTTTGAGAGTCCTTTAGAAAAACATGGAAATTTGCTTTTAGGAATAATATAAAAACTTTCATAGAAGTGCATTGAATACTATGACAAGTTTGATACTTGATAATTGTTTTGAGATATGGAGATGGTGATATTAGAGTCATGCTAGTTGAGTAGTTGTGAATTTGAGAAATATTTGTGTTGAAGTTTGTGATTCCCGTAGCATCCACGTATGGTGAACCGTTATGTGATGAAGTCGGAGCATGATTTATTAATTTATTGTCTTCCTTATGAGTGGCGGTCGGGGATGAGCGATGGTCTTTTCCTACCAATCTATCCCCCTAGGAGCATGAAAGGGGTACTTTGTTTCGATAACTAATAGATTTTTGCAATAAGTATGTGAGTTCTTTATGACTAATGTTGAGTCCATGGATTATACGCACTCTCACCCTTCCACCATTGCTAGCATCTCTAGTATCGCGCAACTTTCGCCGTTACCTTAAACCCACCATATACCTTCCTCAAAACAGCCACCATACCTACCTATTATGGCATTTCCATAGCCATTCCGAGATATATTGCCATGCAACTTTCCACCGTTCCGTTATTATGACACGCTTCATCATTGTCAAATTGCTTGCATGATCATGTAGTTGACATCGTATTTGTGGCAAAGCCACCATTCATAATTCTTCATACATGTCACTCGTGCATCATTGCACATCCCGGTACACCGCCGGAGGCATTCACATAGAGTCATATTTTGTTCTAAGTATTGAGTTGTAATTCTTGAGTTGTAAGTAAATAAAGTGTGATGATCATCATTATTAGAGCATTGTCCCGAGTGAGGAAAGGATGATGGAGACTATGATTCCCCCACAAGTTGGGATGAGACTCCGGACGAAAAAAAGAGAGAAAAGAGGCCAAAAAGAAAAAAGAAAGAAAGAAGGCCCAAATAAAAAAAATGAATGAGAGAAAAAGAGATAAGGGACAATGCTACTATCCTTTTTGCACACTTGTGCTTCAAAGTAGCACCATGATCTTCATGATAGAGAGTCTCCTATGATATCACTTTCATATACTAGTGGGAATTTTTCATTATAGAACTTGGCTTGTATATTCCAATGATGGGCTTCCTCAAAATGCCCTAGGTCTTCATGAGCAAGCGAGTTGGATGCACACCCACTTAGTTTCTTTTGTTGAGCTTTCATATACTTATAGCTCTAGTGCATCCATTGCATGTCAATCCCTACACACTCACATCTATATCTATTGATGGGCATCTCCATAGCCCGTTGATACGCTTAGTTGATGTTAGACTATCTTCTCCTTTTTGTCTTCTTCACAACCACCATTCTATTCCACATATAGTGCTATGTCCATAGCTCATGCTCATATATTGCGTGAAGATTGAAAAAGTTTGAGAACATCAAAAGTATGAAACAATTGCTTGGCTTTTCATTGGGGTTGTGCATGATTTAAATATTTTGTGTGGTGAAGATAGATCATAGCCAGACTATATGATTTTGTAGGGATAACTTTCTTTGGCCATGTTATTTTGAGAAGACATGATTCCTTAGTTAGTATACTTGAAGTATTATTATTTCTATGTCAATATTAAACTTTTATTTTGAATCTTTCGGATCTGAACATTCATGCCACAATAAAGAAAAATTACATTGAGAAATATGTTAGAAAGCATTCCACATCAAAAATTCTTTTTTATCATTTACCTACTCGAGGACGAGCAGGGATTAAGCTTGGGGTTGCTTGATACATCTCCAACGTATCTATAATTTTTGATTGCTCCATGCTATGATATTATCTGTTTTGGATGTTAATGGCTTTATTTTACACTTTTATATCATTTTTGGGACTAACTTACTAACCGGAGGCCCATCCCAAATTGTTGTTTTTTTTGCCTATTTTAGAGTTTCGCCGAAAAGGAATATCAAACGGAGTCCAATCAGAATGAAACCTTCGGGAACATGATTTTCTCAACAAACGTGATCCAGGAGACTTGGAGTGGGCATCAAGAAACAATCAAGGAGGCCACGAGGCAGGGGGGCACGCCTACCCCCTGGGCGCACCCTCCACCCTCATGGGCCCCTCGCTGCTCCATCGACCTACTTCTTCCTCCTATATATATCCACATACCCCCAAACATCCAGGAGCACCACAGAAACCTAATTCCACCGCCGCAACCTTCTGTACCCGAGAGATCCCATCTTGGGCCTTTTCCGGAGCTCCACCAGAGGGGACATTGATCATGGAGGGTCTCTACATCAACTCCATGGCCTCTCTGGTGATGTGTGAGTAGTTTACTTCAGACCTTCGGGTCCATGGTTATTAGCTAGATGGCTTCTTCTCTCTCTTTGGATCTCAATACAAAGTTCTCCTCGATTTTCTTGGAGATCTATTCGATGTAATCTTCTTTTGCGGTGTGTTTGTCGAGATCCGATGAATTGTGGGTTTATGATCAAGTTTATCTGTGAACAATATTTGAATCTCCTCTGAATTCTTTTATGTATGATTGGTTTATCTTTGCAAGTTTCTTTGAATTGTCAGTTTGGTTTGGCCTACTAGATTGATCTTTTTGCAATGGAAGAAGTGCTTAGCTTTTGGTTCAATCTTCCCAGTGACAGAAAGGGAAACGACACGTATTGTATTGTTGCCATCGAGGATAAAAAGATGGGGTTTATATCATATTGCATGAGTTTATCCCTCTACATCATGTCATCTCACTTAAAGCATTACTCTGTTCTTATGAACTTAATACTCTAGATGCATGCTGGATAGCGGTCGATGTGTGGAGTAATAGTAGTAGATGCAGAATCGTTTCGGTCTACTTGTCATGGACGTGATGCCTATATACATGATAATACCTAGATATTCTCATAACTATGATCAATTCTATCAATTGCTCGACAATAATTCGTTTACCCACCATAATACTTATGCTCTTGAGAGAAGCCACTAGTGAAACCTATGGCCCCCGGGTCTATCTTCCATCATATTAATCTTCCAACACTTAGTTATTTCTATTGCCGTTTATTTTAATTTGCATCTTTATTTCTCTTTATTATAAAAATACCAAAAATATTATCTTATCATATCTATCATATCTCACTCTCGTAAGTGACCTTGAAGGGATTGACAACCCCTTTATCGCGTTGGTTGCGAGGTTCTTATTTGTTTGTGTAGGTGCGTGGGACTCGAGCGTGATCTCCTACTGGATTGATACCTTGGTTCTCAAAAACTGAGGGAAATACTTACGCTGCTTTACTGCATCACCCTTTCCTCTTTAAGGGAAAACCAACGCAGTGCTCAAGAGGTAGCATGGCAGTCGCACCCGGCCCGGGAACTTCATAGCCCGGCCCGAGGACTGCAGTAACCGGCTGGGGACTTCACTAGACGGCTTGGAAACTACAGCGGCCGCACCCGGCCCGGGGCTTCACAGCTTGGCCCAGTGGCTGCGACAGTCGGCCCAGAGACTTCAACAACTCAGCAAGCGGTGGCTGGCCCCAACCCGCCACCTCACAACCGAACCTCCCTAGTACAAGTGGCCGTAGTGGCAGTGGAAGAAATTCAAGCACCATCATGGGCACAACCCATCCTTAAGTTTCTGGTGACTAGAGAACTGTCGGCTGACGAGATCTCGGCCCGGCAAGTGTAGCGCCAAGCAGGAGCCTACATGATAGTAAACAGAGAGCTTGTCAGGCGCAGCGTGAACGGAGTCTTCCAACATTGTGTATAACCAGAGAAGGGTCAAGCAGTCCTCGAAGATATCCACCAAGGCGAGTGCGGCCACCACGCGGCCTCCAGATCCCTTGTCGCCAAAGCTTTCCGCCATGGCTTCTTCTGGCTGACTGCTTTGGAAGACGCCAAGGAATTGGTCAAGCATTGCAAAGGGTGCCAGAAGTTCAGCTCCAAGCAACATCTACTGACTTCTGCGCTCAAGACCATCCCCACCTGGCCTTTCGCCGTGTGGGGGCTGGACATGGTGGGACCATTCAGGAAAACACACGGCAGCATGACCCACCTGCTTGTCGCCGTGGACAAATTCACCAAGTGGATCGAAGCAAAACCAATCAAGAAACTAAATGGTCTGTTGGGGAACATTGCAGAAAACAAAATTTTCCTACGGTTTCACCAAGATCCATCTATGAGTTCATCTAGCAACGAGTGATCGGATGCATCTACATACCTTTGTAGATCGCGAGCGGAAGCGTTCACTAGAATGTGGATGATGGAGTCGTACTCGCCGTGATCCAAATCACCGATGACCAAGCGCCGAACGGACGACACCTCCGCGTTCAACACACGTACGGAGCGGATGACGTCTACTCCTTCTTGATCCAGCAAGGGGGAAGGAGAGGTTGATGAAGATCCAGCAGCACGACGGCGTGGTGGTGGATGCAGTTGTCACGTGCAGCAGGGCTTCGCCGAGCGTCTGCGCGAGAGGAAGAGGTGTAGCAGGGGAGAGGGGGGGCGCCAAGATGCAAGGGTGCGGCTGCCCCCTCCCTCCCCCCTTTATATAGGCCCTTGGGGGGGGGCGCGCCGGCCCTTGGGAGATCCAATCTCCAAGGGGGGCGGCAGCCAAGGGGGTGGAGTGCCCCCCAAGGCAAGTGGGGCACCCCCCACCCTAGGGTTCCAACCCTAGGCGCAGGGGGTGGGCCTAGGGGGGCGCACCAGCCCACTAAGGGCTGGTTCCCCTCCCACTTCAGCCCATGGGGCCCTCCGGGATGGGTGGCCCCACCCGGTGGACCCCCGGGACCCATCCGGTGGTCCCGGTACAATACCGGTGACCCCCGAAACTTTCCCGATGGCCGAAACTGCACTTCCTATATATAATTCTTTACCTCCGGACCATTCCGGAACTCCCCGTGACGTCCGGGATCTCACCCGGGACTCCAAACAACTTTCGGATTATTGCATATACATATCTTTACAACCCTAGCGTCACCGAACCTTAAGTGTGTAGACCCTACGGGTTCGGGAGACATGTAGACATGACCGAGATTGCTCTCCGGTCAATAACCAACAGCGGGATCTGGATACCCATGTTGGCTCCCACATGCTCCTCGATGATCTCATCGGATGAACCACGATGTCGAGGATTCAAGCAACCCCGCATACAATTCCCTTTGTCAATCGGCATGTTACTTGCCCGAGATTCGATCGTCGGTATCCCAATACCTTGTTCAATCTCGTTACCGGCAAGTCACTTTACTCGTACCGTAATGCATGATCTCGTGACCAGACACTTGGTCACTTTGAGCTCATAATGATGATGCATTACCGAGTGGGCCCAGTGATACCTCTCCGTCATACGGAGTGACAAATCCCAGTCTTGATCCGTGTCAACCCAACAGACACTTTCGGAGATACCCGTAGTACACCTTTATAGTCACCTAGTTACGTTGTGATGTTTGGTACACCCAAAGCACTCCTACGGCATCCGGGAGTTACACAATCTCATGGTCTAAGGAAAGGATACTTGACATTGGAAAAACTCTAGCAAACGAACTATACGATCTTGTGCTATGTTTAGGATTGGGTCTTGTCCATCACATCATTCTCCTAATGATGTGATCTCGTTATCAATGACATCCACTGTCCATAGTCAGGAAACCATGACTATCTGTTGATCAACGAGCTAGTCAACTAGAGGCTTACTAGGGACATGTTGGTGTCTATTATTCACACATGTATTACGATTTCCGGATAACACAATTATAGCAGGAATAAAGACAATTATCATGAACAAGGAAATATAATAATAATGCTTTTATTATTGCCTCTAGGGCATATTTCCAACAGTCTCCGACTTGCACTAGAGTCAATAATCTAGTTACATTGTGATGAATCGAACACCCATGGAATTCTGGTGTTGATCATGTTTTGCTCTAGGGAGAGGTTTAGTCAACGGATCTGCTACATTCAGGTCCGTATGTACTTTACAAATATCTATGTCTCCATCTTGAACATTTTCACGAATGGAGTTGAAGCGACGCTTGATGTGCCTGGTCTTCTTGTGAAACCTGGGCTCCTTGGCAAGTGCAATAGCTCCAGTGTTGTCACAGAAGAGTTTGATTGGCCCCGACGCATTGGGTATGACTCCTAGGTCGGCGATGAACTCCTTCACCCAAATTGCTTCATGCGCTGCCTCCGAGGCTGCCATGTACTCCGCTTCACATGTAGATCCCGCCACGACGCTCTGCTTGCAACTGCACCAGCTTACTGCCCCACCATTCAAAATATACACGTATCCGGTTTGTGACTTAGAGTCATCTAGATCTGTGTCGAAGCTAGCGTCGACGTAACCCTTTACGACGAGCTCTTCGTCACCTCCATAAACGAGAAACATTTCCTTAGTCCTTTTCAGGTACTTCAGGATATTCTTGACTGCTGTCCAGTGTTCCTTGCCGGGATTACTTTGGTACCTTCCTACCAAACTTACGGCAAGGTTTACATCAGGTCTGGTACACAGCATGGCATACATAATAGAACCTATGGCTAAGGCATAGGGGATGACACTCATCTCTTTTATATCTTCTGCCGTGGTCGGACATTGAGCTGAGCTCAATTTCACACCTTGTAACACAGGCAAGAACCCCTTCTTAGACTGATCCATATTGAATTTCTTCAATATCTTATCAAGGTATGTGCTTTGTGAAAGACCTATGAGGCGTCTTGATCTATCTCTATAGATCTTGATGCCTATTATATATGCAGCTTCTCCAAGGTCCTTCATTGAAAAACTCTTATTCAAGTAGGCCTTAATGCTGTCCAAGAGTTCTATATCATTTCCCATCAAAAGTATGTCATCTACATATAATATGAGAAATGCTACAGAGCTCCCACTCACTTTCTTGTAAACGCAGGCTTCTCCATAAGTCTGCGTAAACCCAAACGCTTTGATCATCTCATCAAAGCGAATGTTCCAACTCTGAGATGCTTGCACCAGCCCATAAATCGAGCGTTGGAGCTTGCACACCTTGTCAGCATTCTTAGGATCGACAAAACCTTCTGGCTGCATCATATACAATTCTTCCTTAAGGAAACCATTAAGGAATGCCGTTTTGACTTCCATTTGCCATATCTCATAATCATAGAATGTGACAATTGCTAACATGATTCGGATGGACTTTAGCTTCGCTACCGGTGAGAAAGTCTCATCGTAGTCAATCCCTTGAACTTGTCGATAACCCTTAGCGACAAGCCGAGCTTTATAGATGGTCACATTACCATCTGTGTCTGTCTTCTTCTCAAAGATCCATTTATTTTCTATGGCTCGCCGCTCAACAGGCAAGTCAGTCAAATTCCATACTTCGTTTTCATACATGGATCCTATCTCGGATTTCATGGCTTCTAGCCATTTGTTGGAATCCGGGCCCGCCATCGCTTCTTCATAGTTCGAAGGTTCACCGTTGTCTAACAACATGATTTCAAAGACAGGGTTGCCGTACCACTCTGGTGCGGAACGTGTCCTTGTGGACCTACGAAGTTCAGTAGCAACTTGATCTGAAGTTTCATGATCATCATCATTAACTTCCTCTCTAGTCGGTGCAGGCACCTCAGGAACATTTTCTTGAGTTGCGCCATTTTCCGGTTCAAGAGGTAATACTTCATCGAGTTTTACTTTCCTCCCACTTACTTCTTTCGAGAGAAACTCTTTCTCTAGAAAGGATCCATTCTTGGCAACAAAGATCTTGCCTTCGGATCTGAGGTAGAAGGTATACCCAATAGTTTCTTTACGGTATCCTATGAAGACGCATTTTTCCGGCTTGGGTTCGAGCTTTTCTGGTTGAAGTTTCTTGACATAAGCATCGCATCCCCAAACTTTTAGAAACGACAGCTTAGGTTTCTTCCCAAACCATAATTCATACGGTGTCGTCTCAACGGATTTCGACGGAGCCCTATTTAAAGTGAAAGCGGCAGTCTCTAAAGCATAGCCCCAAAAGATAGCGGTAAATCGGTAAGAGACATCATAGATCGCACCATATCTAATAGAGTGCGATTACGATGTTCGGACACACCATTACGCTAAGGTGTTCCAGGCGGCATGAGTTGTGAAACTATTCCACATTTTCTTAAGTGTGTGCCAAATTTGTGACTCAAGTATTCTCCTCCACGATCTGATCGCAAAAACTTGTTTTTTCTGTCACGTTGATTCTCAACCTCACTCTGAAATTCCTTGAACTTTTCAAAGGTTTCAGACTTGTGTTTCATTAAGTAGACATACCCATATCTACTCAAGTCATCAGTGAGGGTGAGAACATAACGATAGCCACCGCGAGCCTCAACGCTCATTGGACCGCACACATCAGTATGTATGATTTCCAATAAGTTGGTTGCTCGCTCCATTGTTCCTGAGAACGGAGTCTTGGTCATTTTACCCATGAGGCATGGTTCGCACGTGTCAAATGATTCATAATTAAGAGACTCTAAAAGTCCATCTGCATGGAGCTTCTTCATGCGTTTGACACCTATGTGACCAAGGCGGCAGTGCCACAAGTATGTGGGACTATCATTATCAACCTTACATCTTTTGGTATTCACACTATGAACATGTGTAGCATTACGCTCGAGATTCATTAAGAATAAACCATTCACCATCGGAGCATGACCATAAAACATATCTCTCATATAAATAGAACAACCATTATTCTCGGATTTAAATGAGTAGCCATCTCGAATTAAACGAGATCCCGATACAATGTTCATGCTCAAAGCTGGCACTAAATAACAATTATTAAGTTTTAAAACTAATCCCGAAGGTAAATGTAGAGGTAGCGTGCCGACGGCGATCACATTGACCTTGGAACCATTCCCGACGCGCATCGTCACCTCGTCCTTTGCCAGTCTCCGCTAATTCCGCAGCTCCTGCTTTGAGTTACAAATGTGAGCAACTGCACCGGTATCAAATACCCAGGAGCTACTACGAGTACTGGTAAGGTACACATCAATTACATGTATATCACATATACCTTTTGTTTTGCCGGCCTTCTTGTCCGCTAAGTATTTGGGGCAGTTCCGCTTCCAGTGACCACTTCCCTTGCAATAAAAGCACTCAGTCTCGGGCTTGGGTCCATTCTTTGGCTTCTTCCCGGTAGCTTGCTTACCGGGCGCGGCAACTCCCTTGCCGTCCTTCTTGAAGTTCTTTTTACCCTTGCCCTTCTTGAACTTAGTGGTTTTATTGACCATAAACACTTGATGTTCCTTCTTGACTTCTACCTCTGCTGATTTCAGCATTGAAAATAACTCAAGAATGGTCTTTTCCATCCCCTGCATACTGAAGTTCATCACAAAGGTCCTGTAGCTTGGTGGAAGCGACTGGAGGATTCTGTCAATGACCGCATCATCCGAGAGATTAACTCCCAGCTGAGTCAAGCGGTTATGTAACCCAGACATAGTGAGTATGTGCTCACTGACAGAACTATTTTCCTCCATCTTACAGCTGAAGAATTTGTCGGAGACTTCATATCTCTCGACCCGGGCATGAGCTTGAAAAACCATTTTCAGCTCTTCGAACATCTCATATGCTCCATGTCTCTCAAAACGCTTTTGGAGCCCCGGCTCTAAGCTGTAAAGCATGCCGCACTGAACGAGGGAGTAGTCATCAGCACGTGTTTGCCAAGCGTTCATAACGTCTTGGTTCTGTGGGACGGGTGCGTCACCTAGCGGTGCTTGTAGGACATATTCTTTCTTGGCATCTATGAGGATGATCCTCAGGTTCCAGACCCAGTCCGTATAGTTGCTGCCATCGTCTTTCAGCTTGGTTTTCTCTAGGAACGCGTTGAAGTTGAGGACAACGTTGGCCATTTGATCTACAAGACATACTGTAAAGATTTTAGACTAAGTTCATGATAACTAAGTTCATCTAATCAAATTATTCAATGAACTCCCACTCAGATAGACATCCCTCCAGTCATCTAAGTATAACATGATCCGAGTTAACTAGGCCGTGTCCGATCATCACGTGAGACGAACTAGTCAACGTCGGTGAACATCTTCATGTTGATCATATCTTCTATACGACTCATGCTCGACCTTTCGGTCTTTTGTGTTCCGAGGCCATGTCTGTACATGCTAGGCTCGTCAAGTCAACCTAAGTGTTTGCATGTGTAAATCTGTCTTACACCCGTTGCATGTAAACGTTGGAATCTATCACACCCGATCATCACGTGGTGCTTTGAAACAACGAACTGTCGCAACGGTGCACAGTTAGGGGGAACACTTTCTTGAAATTATTATGAGGGATCATCTTATTTACTACCGTCGTTCTAAGTAAACAAGATGTACAAAACATGATAAACATCACATGCAATCAAATAATAATAGTGACATGATATGGCCAATATCACATAGCTCCTTTGATCTCCATCTTGGGGCTCCATGATCATCTTGTCACCGGCATGACACCATGATCTCCATCATCATGATCTCCATCATCGTGTCTCCATGAAGTTGCTCGCCAACTATTACTTCTACTACTATGGCTAACGCGTTTAGCAATAAAGTAAAGTAATTTACATGGCGTTTCTCAATGACACGCAGGTCATACAAAAAATAAAGACAACTCCTATGGCTCCTGCCGGTTGTCATACTCATCGACATGCAAGTCGTGATTCCTATTACAAGAACATGATCTCATACATCACATATATATCATTCATCATTCATCACAACTTTGGCCATATCACATCACAGAACACTTGCTGCAAAAACAAGTTAGACGTCCTCTAATTGTTGTTGCAAGTTTTTACGTGGCTGCAATAGGGTTCTAGCAAGAACGTTTTCTTACCTACGTGAAAGCCACAACGTGATTTGTCAACTTCTATTTACCCTTCATAAGGACCCTTTTCATCGAATCCGCTCCAACTAAAGTGGGAGAGACAGACACCCGCCAGCCACCTTATGCAACTAGTGCATGTTAGTCGGTGGAACCGGTCTCACGTAAGCGTACGTGTAAGGTTGGTCCGGGCCGCTTCATCCCACAATACCGCTGAAGCAAGATAAGACTAGTAGCGGCAAGAAAGTTGACAACATATACGCCCACAAAAAATTGTGTTCTACTCATGCAAAGAGAACTACGCATAAACCTGGCTCATGATGCCACTGTTGGGGAACGTTGCAGAAAACAAAATTTTCCTACGGTTTCACCAAGATCCATCTATGAGTTCATCTAGCAACGAGTGATCGGATGCATCTACATACCTTTGTAGATCGTGAGCGGAAGCGTTCACTAGAACGTGGATGATGGAGTCGTACTCGCCGTGATCCAAATCACCGATGACCAAGCGCCGAACGGATGGCACCTCCGCGTTCAACACACGTACGGAGCGGATGACGTCTCCTCCTTCTTGATCCAGCAAGGAGGAAGGAGAGGTTGATGAAGATCCAGCAGCACGACGGCGTGGTGGTGGATGCAGTTGTCACGTGTAGTAGGGCTTCGTCGAGCATCTGCGCGAGAGGGAGAGGTGTAGCAGGGGAGAGGGGGGCGCCAAGATGTAAGGGTGCGGCTGCCCCCTCCCTCCCCCCCTTTATATAGGCCCCTGGGGGGGCACCGGCCCTTGGGAGATCCAATCTCCAAGGGGGGCGGCGGCCAAGGGGGTGGAGTGCCCCCCAAGGCAAGTGGGGCGCCCCCCACCCTAGGGTTCCAACCCTAGGCGCAGGGGGTGGGCCTAGGGGGGTGCACCAGCCCACTTCAGCCCATGGGGCCCTCCGGGATGGGTGGCCCCACCCGGTGGACCCCCGGGACCCATCCGGTGGTCCCGGTACAATACCGGTGACCCCCGAAACTTTCCCGATGGCCGAAACTGCACTTCCTATATATAATTATTTACCTCCGGACCATTCCGGAACTCCTCGTGACGTCCGGGATCTCATCCGGGACTCCGAACAACTTTCGGATTACTGCATATACATATCTTTACAACCCTAGCATCACTGAACCTTAAGTGTGTAGACCCTACGGGTTCGGGAGACATGTAGACATGACCGAGATTGCTCTCCGGTCAATAACCAACAGCGGGATCTAGATACCCATGTTGGCTCCCACGTGCTCCTCGATGATCTCATCGGATGAACCACGATGTCGAGGATTCAAGCAACCCCGTATACAATTCCCTTTGTCAATCGGCATGTTACTTGCGTGAGATTCGATCGTCGGTATCCCAATACCTTGTTCAATCTCGTTACTGGCAAGTCACTTTACTCGTACCGTAATGCATGATCCCGTGACCAGACACTTGGTCACTTTGAGCTCATAATGATGATGCATTACCGAGTGGGCCCAGTGATACCTCTCCGTCATACGGAGTGACAAATCCCAGTCTTGATCCGTGTCAACCCAACAGACACTTTCGGAGATACCCGTAGTACACCTTTATAGTCACCTAGTTACGTTGTGACGTTTGGTACACCCAAAGCACTCCTACGGCATCCGGGAGTTACACGATCTCATGATCTAAGGAAAGGATACTTGACATTGGAAAAACTCTAGCAAACGAACTATACGATCTTCTACTATGTTTAGGATTGGGTCTTGTCCATCACATCATTCTCCTAATGATGTGATCTCGTTATCAATGACATCCAATGTCCATAGTCAGGAAACCATGACTATCTGTTGATCAACGAGCTAGTCAACTAGAGGCTTACTAGGGACATGTTGGTGTCTATTATTCACACATGTATTACGATTTCCGGATAACACAATTATAGCATGAATAAAGACAATTATCATGAACAAGGAAATATAATAATAATGCTTTTATTATTGCCTCTAGGGCATATTTCCAACATGGTCTGACTGTTGTGACCTTCATTGCCGACATCACCGTCCGATACGGTGTACCGCACAACATCATCACCGACAATGGCACAAACTTTGCCAAAGGAGCTCTGGTCCGTTTCTGCGTGACGTAGGGCATCCGACTCGAGTTAGCGTCCGTTGCCCATCCACAGTCAAACGGCCAGGTCGAGCAAGCAAATGGCCTTATCCTCTCCGACATCAAGCCCCGACTGGTCGAGCCTCTAGAGCGACCGGCCGGCTGCTGGATCGATGAGCTGCTGGCCATCCTCTGGAGCCTCTGCACCACTCCGAACAAATCAACCGGCTTCACTCCATTCTTCCTTGTTTACGGGGCTGAGGTTGTCATCCCAACCGACATTGAGTTCGACTCACCTCACATCACCATGTACACGGAGGCGGAGGCGAAAGAAGCAAGAGTAGATGGTGTTGGTCTGCTGGAAGAGGGCCGGCTGTTAGCACTCAGCTGGTCCGCCATCTACCAGCAGAGCTTGCACCGCTACCACAGTCGGAAGGTCAAGCCAAGATCATTCCAAGAGGGAGACCTTGTGCTCCGGCTGATCCAGCGAACAACCGGCCAGCACAAGCTCTCGCCCCCTTGGGAAGGCCCGTTCATCATTAGCAAAGCTTTGGACAATGACTCCTACTACCTCATCGATGCGCAGAAGCCCAGAGCACGCAAGAGAGACGACTCCGGCAAGGAATTAGAGCACCCGTGGAATGCAAATCTCCTCCGAAGATTTTACAGTTGAAAGCAGTATGTACCACGCCATCTTTTGTACTAAACACTAGGACACCAAGAACCTCGAGGGGCACTCAGGGGCTACCCTCTTTATCTATATGACGAGTTCTATGTATATAAATGTGTTATTTGTTATTTTGCCTGGCACCGGGTTCGACCAGTCGGCCCGGGGGCTTGCTGCCTTGTGCTATGCCCATGCTACCTGCAATCAGACAAGTAGTGTGTCGGCACCTAAGCCCTCTCTTGCCATCAGCCGCAGCTTGCAGAGCGACTGTCCGGCTGGCAAGAGTTAAAGGCAGGGAAGGGTGCCCACATGAAAGATGGCTAAGGACCAAAGCATCCGCATAGGCCACGCCGGCTCCCTGCCTTGCCGACCGGCTGTTGAGCAGCCGGCCAGCCGGTTTCTACAACTTAAACTTGCTACTCTCTACAAAGGCTAAGTACTTGCCTTCCCAAAAAATGGCAAGACGACAGTTAAGGGAAGGCGACAGAGGAAAAAGTCAAAAAAGCAGAAGAGCAAGGCAAGTTGGAAATTGGCAAAGATAATTTACATAGCAAAAGGCCCTTGTCCAGCATTCAATAGAGTTTGAATACACCCCCAGCTGGTGGAACTGCGCGAATGTAACAAGTATGTTTGAAAGAAATTACAAAGTAGGAAGAAAAAGATAACTTGGACGCCTAGGCCAGAGGAGCAGAAGCCGGATCGGAAGGGTCGGCGGAGGTCGAGGCCCCGGGTGGTGGAGCGGCTGCCTGGTCGATCTCGGCCTGGTCAACACCAGCGGCAGTCGGCTCGTCGGCGTGCCGCCCGTTGGTCGAGATCTGGTCAAAATGAGGCCGGCTGTCGCCTCCATCATCCGACGCATCATATCCGCCGTCCTCGTTCTCATCCCCTCTTCTCCGCCTTTATCACTGGAGGCGATCTCTTCCACCGAGTCCTTGCCACCTTCAGGGTTCAGCCTGAACCAGTTGGGCGGTGCCTCGGCGCCCTCCTCGTTCAGCTCGGGGAGGAAGACGCTGGTGTCCGTGTACTCGGCTATCGCCGCGGCACGACGATAGAGTCGGGTGCCACCACCGCCAGCTCTTCGGCGACTTTAGCATGGAGGGTGGTCAGTTGGTCCAGGTTTAGCCCAGGGTACCACCCCTTGACGAACTCCAGAGCCCGCCATGCGCTTGCCCGGGCTACGGAGCCCTTCCACGCCTCAAAGCGGCCAATGGCCACCTCTAACCAGTCGGAGGTCCGACTGGAGGTGTGCAGAATTGGAGTACCCAGCCAGAGGGCGGAAACCACCTGAGCTCCGGTGCGCTGCACACGGCAGAGTGCTCGGTGGGCCGGCTAGAGGCGAGCTTGAATGGCAAGCAGCTGCTCGGCGAGGGTCCGAGGGGCATTGGGTGCAATTTCTGCACCAGCCAGCCTTCGCTCGTCACGGGGGGCCTCGATGGCTTGGCTGGCGGCGATGGCGTGACCAGGAAAGTACTCTGCACAAGAAGAAAAAAGAAGCATGAATTCAGAGGTCCGGCTTGAACGAGAAGTCGGCAGACGAAAGGAAGGGAAGAACGGCTTACCATCCAACATGTCCTCAATCTCGCCATAGTCGTTGGTCAGAGCCTTCTCCTTATCAACCCAGCTCTAGCGCTGGGTCTCGAACTCAGCCTCGAGCGCCTTCTCCGTGTCCTGGAGCTTCTGCAGCTCCGCCTGGTGCTAGTCCGCCTGGTCAGCCAGTTTCTTGGCCAGGCGGTCGCGCTCCTGCTCCATCCGGCTGCGCTCCTCCTCCTTGGCGTGCAGCGCGGTTTGTGCTTCACCTAGCCACTGCTACAAGTCGGCGTTGGCTCCTGCGGAAGGCAAAAAAGAAAAGAGAGTCAACAAGATAGCAAAAGAAAAAAGAGTAGTCACTAGAAGATCCGGCCCGACTGCTCAACAGTCTACCCGAATCTCGGGGGCTACACCCCACGGGTGCGCTGGCGCGTCCCCGCGTGAATAAGGAAGAAGCACTTACGCCGGCTGTCGGTCAGTTCAGCAGTCCGCTTGGCCAGCTCCCGGACGTGAGAGTTGAAGGCGGCCCACACGGATGTTGTGATAATCCTGCAACCAAGACAAGAGAAGAAAGAAGAAGAGGTTAGCACTCGGAACTTACCTTAAGTTCCGATCCGCTTGTTCAGTAGCCGGCTCGGAACTCAGGGGCTACACCCAGTGGGTGCCCTGGCGCGCCGCCACGGAAGATTTCAAGAAAAATGCAAGGCTCAGGAGTCATACCCGAATGGTGGCCCGCGTTGCCAGGGACTCCTTGGTGTATTGTTGGAGGGCGGAGCTTTGGGCCTGGAGATGGGCCTGGACGTCGATGGCGGCGCGGTTCAGCACACTCGTCCCGCCTCCGGGAGTCCATTTCGGTGGAGCAGCGCTGCTGGCTTCGGCATCGGGGGCCGAAGAGCTTGCAGCCCCAACTTCCAGCAGCCTTGGCGCCGACACCGCTTTCTCCGGGCGATGATGCCCCTGAGTGCAGACCATCGGGGCAGAACCCACCACCAACTTGTTGCCAGCTAGTGGCGCCGGCGGCTCCTCTGGCCAACAGCTAGGCGCGTCTGCAGTCGGCGCTTGCAGTGGCTCCTCCGCCCCCAAGATGACAGCGTCGCCTCCTCCGCCTTCCGTGACCGGCTGGTCGTCGCCGGCTCCTCTAGTCGGCACCTCAGCCCTTGGCGCTGGCGGGGCGGCGCGCAGAGGGATGATTAGCTGCGGTGCCTGGACGGACCAGGCCTTCTCCGCCCGCGCTTTGGTGACCGCATCCGCGTGTTCCTTGGCCGCGGAATCAGCCTGGGCCTTGGCGGCCGCATCGACCTCTTCCTACGCCTTCTTGGCCGCTGCCGCCTTCTGCCGCTCGGCCTCTTCCCGCTCCTCACGCACCTCCCGCGCGTTTCTCTCTGTTGCCGCCTAGAACGCGGCGCGTGGGTCTATGCGGCAGGTCTTGCCAGAGCTTTCCATCCCCCGATGATGGAAGCAAAGGCTGACCGCTCAAGAGAGAGCGGGGCCCTGATCAAAAAGACAAGAGGAAATTCAGAAAGAATCATTGCAAGAAAGGCAAAGGAAAAAAGCGCAAGGGGAGTCAAAGAACATACGCGGATACTACTGGGGGCTACTTTGGGGCCCTTGTGAATTAGGCCGCCTTCGCGGCGGCCTCATGCCGCCTGGTCGCGGCGACCAGGTTCCTCGGCTTCTTCGGCCAGCTGCCGAACAACGGCTTGGCGGCTCAGCGCTTCTATGAGCCGCCTGGCGCGGCTGATGAGCTCCCGCTCGCCCTGTCGGTTCCATGAGGGTAGCATGGCTCATCTTCATCCTCATCATCGTCCGGCCACGCCTCAATGCTGCCTCCTCCGGAGCGGCCTGCCCCGCCGCCACCGCCTGTGGCGTCGTCTTCCTCCAAGGCGGCCACCCCAAATCGGGGTCATCCACATCACTCACCGTCCGGTCCGGCAGGTATTCTTGGCCCTCCTCCAAGGCGTCGGCTGCCGACTGGGATGAGAGGATCTGCGCAAAGTGATTGATTGATTGATCAGGTGGCAAAAAAGTAGAACTTGACACATGAGAAGAAAAAGAATTAAGAGCTTACCACAGGCGGAAGGTTCGCGCGGGAGTACGGCTGCTTGCCGAACTGCCACTCTCCCTACGAGAGCTTGCAGCTCGAAATAAAGTTCATCAGGCGGGCCACTTCCGCCTCCAACATCTCCTTGGTGCACATCTGGCTCAGGTCTCGGTGCCCTCTCATCCGGCTGATCAGGTGAGGCCGGGTTTGGAGGGGGAGCACCCGGCGCGCCACGAAGGCGGTCAGCAAGTCCGAGGCCTTCAGGCCTTCCGACTCCGTCATCTTCTGGAGCCGGGCGATGGCGGTCAGTGAGGCGGCCGACAGTGCCTTCGTCTTGAAGGTCCAGTTGGTGCGGGGTTTGGCAGGCGGGCCGGCCTTGTACGCCGGCACGTTGATGAAGTCGTGCTCCGAGTGGACATTCTTCACGTAGAAGTACGACCGTTGCAAAAGCTTGACCGACTGTGTCAGGCTGATGCCCGGGAAGCAGTTCCCGGCACCCGGGCGACGCACTGCGATGAAGGCGCCTCACCGAGCCGCCTCGTTCTTGGCAGCGGTGCCGAGCTTGGTGTAAAAGAATTCCCCCCACAGCTCGAGGGTGGGGTGAATGCCGAGATATCCCTCGCAGAGGGTGAAGAAGGCCGACAATAACACCACCGTATTGGGCATCAGGTGGTGCGGCTGAAGGCGGTAGAAATGGAGGAAGGCCCGGAGGAAATCTCTCGCTGGCAGCCCGAGGCCACAGATGAAGTGCGAATGGAAGACGACCCGCTCGTCTTCCCGCGACGCCGGGAAGATCTCCTCCTCGGGCGGCGGGTGTGCCCAGACGTAGTTCTCGCCGGGCAGCTGCCGCGTTTGGCGGAGGAAGGCGATGTGATCTTCATGCATGTTGGAGCCATCCCACGCTCCAGCCCGCGCCATGGGGCTTGGACTTGACGGAGGCGAAGAGCTTGGGCAAGCGGGCGGACCCGCGGTGGTGCGGTAGCTCCGTGGGCGAGGCGCGCTTGTCGACTAGGAGCCGCGGCGGCGCTTTGGCAAGGCCACGGAAGCACAGCAGCAGCCAGAGGAAGAAGGAAGAGGGGAGAGTAGGGGCACACGTGCGTTTGCCACCCCTCACCTCCCCCTACTTATAGCCCCTGGTGGCGAAGCCGAAGGGGCAAGAACGTGGGGGTCGTGGGATTAACTGTGCCCCACGACCCCGCTTTAACCACATAGTAACAATGTGTAGTTACCGCGCGACGGGTTTCCAACCGTTCGCCTCGACCGCACTGGACCCGCACGCCGAGGCACGGTAGTGGCGGGCCCCAGCCTGCAGCAATGTCCCGTCACGCGTGTGGGTTGGCAGGCCGGCCCAGCCGGCTGTCTCTGAATGGCGCACAGACAGCAGGCGGCCAGGCTGCCGCCCGGCTGGCGCGCCACCCGGCTCCTGCCATGACGTTTCAAAATCATCAGGCGGTTCGCCAAGTTGTGCCCGGTTTGTACCACTCGGCACTGCAAAGGGTGGACGAAACAAGATCATCGGACCACTCGGAGTGGGAAGCTGCTGAGGCTCCTCGCCTTCGCAGCAGCGGCGCCTCACCAGCTTCGGGAACTACCGTCGGAGTAAACGACCACGGGTAGCCTCATCTGCTCCCCATGGCGATTCAAGACATCGGGGCCGACTGCGCCCCTCGAACCCCAAGGACGAAGTACCGCCTTCTCTGGGCTGGCTGGTAACATTTACTGGCTGCCGAAGGGTGGCTCTCTTCAGAAGAAAGCCATGAGATGGGCCGACTCCTGGCAGGCGGCCTCCGGAGAGGCCGGCTTCTAGCAGGCGGCCCCTTATGCCCTCAAAGTTTGCACCACATTAAGGCGACGAGACGGGTGTGGCTATAGTACCGTCTGCCACCCCCGAATCCAGGGCAGAGCGTGGCCATAGTGCAGCGTACCGGACGGACATCCCCGTCCGGCACGACACTGTTGCCACGCAGCCCGTGACATCACTCATGGCAGAGAAGGCCATGCCCCTACTACGGGCTGTCGATACGGCCCGCTGGCGGCGGGCCCAACCTGTCCATGAGAAGCCGGAAGGTGGCGAACATCGACCAGTCAATGCTAGGGAAGGCCGACTCCCAGTAGGAGGCCCTCCCACTCCCCCAGAGTTTGTGTGCCATTAACCCGAGGAGATGGGGAATGGCTACAGTGAATTCCCGCCAGGCGGCGGCACTGTAGCCATGCCTTCCCCGACAAAGCACACATCATCAGTGGCGTCGCCACAGTGTTAATCCACCGGCAGGACCCACAAGCGGCAGGCACGGCCTGTCGGCTAAGTACAAGACAGCCGGCGGGACCCACCAGGTGGCGGGCCCCAGCGGCCGACGGAGAAGCCGGCGCCCATAGACACTGACAGCCGGGTCCTATACCCGACTAGATTATCATTGTACCCCTAGGAGGTAGGCCTATATAAACCCCCCAGGGCACGCATGCAAAGGGTTGAGACTTTAGCCATCCTACTCACACACATAGAGAGACGAAGCTAGGGCTAGCCTTGTTTTTCTTCCCCCTCTAGAGAAACAGCCCAAGGAGCAAGCTTGTTGCTACCATTGTTGCTTGAGTGATCACGCGGAGACCCCCCAGAGCAGGACTAGGGGTGTTATCTCCTAGGAGAGCCCCGAACCTAGGTAAAGTTCGTCGACGTAGTGTCTACGCCTCATCCCGTTTCCTGGCACCGGCGACGTCTTACTACCCCCCACCATGATAAGCCATCCTTTGGCATATGTCGCACGACACCCCCAACACTATTCACAAGTTAAAGTATAGACCATAAACTTTCTTGAAAACTAACAAACTATGTTCTCAGTCATCAAACAATTGCAATTCATCTTATTTTCAGGAAGGGTCTATGTAAGAGCTTTAATTTAGCAAATTCCACATACTCAACTATCATATAGTCTTTCATGATTGTTAACACTCAACGCATATTTTTAGAACAAACATCATCCATCAAACATAGAGAAAGATAGGGGCTTAATGTTTTTCCTCCCAACTTATTTATCATATAGATAATTATCAACGGTAATAACTCATGATCAAATATATTTGAATGGCCATATGCTTGGATCTTTCCCCACCACATGATACTTGCCAACTAGAGGATAACTGAGGTTGAAATGAGAAGGAATACTATTGACTCTTGCATGAAAGTAAATACATAAAAGTAAGAGATAGGCCCTTTGCAGAGGGAAGTAGAGGTTGTCATGCGGTTTTTATTTTTGGATGTGCATGCCCTTAATGCAAAGGAACGTCATGTTATATTTCCCTTTGTGATAACAACCTTTATTATGCAGTCCATCGCTTTTATTTCTTTACCATCACAAGTCTGTACAACGCTTATTTTTGTGACACTCCAAAAATTTTGATTTGGTTTTCATCAAAAACTTTATTGGATTCTAAAAGAGGGCATTTAAAAAATTTTCTTTTCCAGAAATCCTTCCTCTTTAAAAACTTCCTTTCACCTTTGGCAAGGATTTCCTTTCCATTTCAATTTTGGTGTTAAAATTTTGGAAGCCTTTCTTCTGGTTGTTTCCCTCTCAAACTTATTTATTTTTCATTTAAAAAGAAACCCCAGGAGTTTGGGACTTCATTCTTTTTGAAACCACCCTTGATTTCACCATATCACAGGTGGTAAAACCCCTCCAAAAACCTCCTCTTCTCCTTGGAACAACCTAAGTTCTCTGTCCCAACTAATCCAAACAAGTTTTGTATTTCAATCATTTTTCCTCTCAAATCATTTTTGTCAATTATTTGGAGCCTGAGTCATTTACAAAGCAACTGCCTTATTTCCTTTGAGTTTTGATCTCAAACCAACTCCTCTGGATTGTCCTTAGCATCCACAACTCAGAACCATCTTGATCCACTCTTCTTCTTTTCAAAATTTTCAAATTTTAGCCTCTGCAAGTTTGGACCAGATTTGCCAAATTTGGTGAAATTCATATCTACACTTCCCCAAAAATTCTACAAAAATTCAGGCAGCCTACTGGAGCAATGAGTAGCCACTCCACCAAAAATCAACTCTAGGAAAAATCCCTAGAGACCTGTATCATTCTGTCGAACACCTTGCATACACTGTATTTTGCACTTTCAGTAATTCAGTAAAGTTCAGAGTTCAGTGTCGTTTTCCCTTCGCCAGATTCAGTCACGCGTGGACAGTGCCCTTGGCATGATCCTCGCCGCCTCTCCCTCTTGTATGGAGTGCCGCACGCGCGCTTGGCGCCTTCCTAGCGTCGGTGGCGCCCGGGCCCGCCTGCACCGGCGTGTCTTGCGGCGGCCGACCCACCGTAATGGCCGACCTGAAGCAGAACGGCGGCGCAACGCCGTTCGGCGCCGCCCAATGCTCCCTGGCTCTCCGCGTGGCACATGCATGCCAGCGCAGCCCCGCCGCACTGTCGCCGTGGCCCGGCAAGCACAGAACGCGCTCCCTACCGCCGACGTGCCGCACGGCCGTTCCGTTGGGGCAGGCCGTAAAACTCCCCTCCTGTGCTGAGCTGGACCCTGAAATGGAACCTCTACTCCACCTAGACGATGCCCAAGCCCCTAATCCCACTGCCCAACCCCGGCGCCGCCGTAATCGCTCGCCGGACTTATCCCGTACGCGGCAACCGCCTCGGGCCGGCTATTTATAGCACCCCCAGGTTCCCTCTCGCCCCCGCACACCTCCACTACCTCTCTGGACCCCGACCAGCAACTAGAAGAGCCTCGAGGGGCCCTTCTTCCTTGACTCCGGCCGCCTTGTTCCGCCTCGGCCTCCACCTCGATTCGCTCCGGTGAGGCCGTCCCCGGTGCCCAAACTTCATCAGTAGCTTCCTCGAGCAACCAGTGAGCTAACCCAAGCATCAATTTGACCTTCGCAGCTCTCCCCGGCGAGGTCCATCTTCACCCGAGCCGCCGTCCGCCGGAGCAAGGCTCGCCGTCGACGTGGTACTCGCTGGCAACCACCACCACCACCAACCGACGAGGAAGGACGTCCTGAGCAAGGAGGTACCCTCCGATTCCCTTATCTCGCCGTGGATCGTCGCCGGCGACCACCGCGGCTCTCGGGCTCCGTCGAGCTCAGCCGCCCGTTTTGAATTTTCAAACCTGACGGGTGGGACCTGCCCGTCAGCCTCTCTGTCCCTTTCTAAACGAACCGTTTCTGAAAGCGTATTCTGCCAAATGCGTTTTCCTCCTGGGCTGGCGTATTCTCTACCGAAGCGTTTTCAGTTTTTATGAGCTAGCCCCTGGAAATATTCTGTTTCATTACAGATGAGTCCCTGGACTAAAACCTTTATAACTTTTAAACAGAAAAGTATTTTTGATTGATTCTTTTTCTGTTCTCTTTGAAATTTTGTCTAGTTTTTTTATCAAATTTATTTGAAAATTTTTGGAATACTTTTTGTGCACTTCTTGGTATTTACGATAGTGCCTATATTTTCTGTATACCGTAGATACCGAAGGAGGTGACGGAGCCGCGAACTTCACCGAGCTAGGCTCCGACTACTCTGAACCAGGCAAGCATGTTTAAACTTTTGATATGATGAGTGTCTTGGCATGTTTTGCATTTAGTTAGTTTCATGGCATGTTGATGAGCATACCGATGAACGTTATTTTCATGCATGGTTAAGGTAAGTGAGCTCGATGATCCATAAGTGAATGGATGTGAGTTTGAATGGCCATGGGTTGGCATGAGGATGGGTAAGATGGCAGTGTTGTAGCATGCCAGTCTTACGCCAGACTATTTGACTACCGTGTCAAATCGTATCGGTCCAGTTTTCCTCCCTTTTCCTTCCTTGTACTACCACATGTTTTCCGCAAGGAATATGGCTTAGTAAGTTGTGAACCGATTTCCTGGTACACACCAAAAGGAGAGGCCGGGATGATGGTTCCATGGCCCTAGATTAAAGCCAGTCATCCGGTCAGGGGGTATGGGTGTTTCCGGTTGGGACCGAGAGGGGGGCACCCCTTAGAGCGCGCGTATATAAATTTGATCCCATGCTATTCGAGATTGTGATCTCCCCGTCTCAAAGTTTTTCTTGGACGATGTCTGGGGTGAGTCCTGGCATCGAGAGATAGGATGGGTGTGTACTGGTTAGCTGTGTTTACTTCCGAAATACCGTAAACGGAACTAGTCCTTCGAGACTACGGAAATCCGTTAGCTGTGGGAAATTTTTGTACAAACTCTGCAGAGTCATAAATCTCCAAATCATCTTATCCATATCCAAATTTTGCGCTGACTTATCCTGACAAGTGCCAGTTTTTGGTGACAGATACTCTGGTGAATCTCATGAGCACTAAGCCCGGTTAAATGTTTATTCCTGTGGATGGACTAACCCGTTTATTATCATGAACTGAATATTTATTATGAGTATTATTTACTTGTGATTAAAGCCCTTTCTGTGATGTCACCTAGACGTCCGACTGTGGCATTTCTTTTAAAGCCCTTTATGTGATGTCGCCTAGACGTCCGACTGTGGCATTTCTTTTAAAGCCCTTTTTGAGATGTCGCCTAGACGTCCGACTGTGGCATTTCTTTTAAAGCCCTTTCTATGATGTCGCCCAGACGTCCGACTGTGGCATTTCTTTTAAAGCCCTTTCTGTGATGTCGCCTAGACGTCCGACTGTGGCATTTCTTTTAAAGCCCTTTCTGAGATGTCGCCTAGACGTCCGACTGTGGCATTTCTTTTAAAGCCCTTTCTGTGATGTCGCCCACACATCCGACTGTGGCATTTCTTTTAAAAGCCCTTTAGGTGGCGTCGCTAAGACGCCCGACTATGGCATGATTTTGTTATTATTTGTTCACCTTTCGAGGCGTCGCATTCAGACACCCGATCGGTTCTCTTTTATATTTTGTTGGGATTTCAGGCGGACTACCGCCGTTTCCCTCGTACTTACTTCGTTATGCAAATTTTTAATTGTGCATTGGAAAGATTATTCATGACGCATTCATGCATGCATTTGTTATATCTTACGTCCGAACTGTCTTGCGAGTACTTTCAAAGTACTCACTGGCTTGTTGATTTGGCCAGATGCCGACGAAGGTGATCTCATGGATGAAGAGTTCGATAGCGAGTCCGACGCCTAGAGGAATCCCAGTCAGTCTTGTGCGACCCTGGTCTTGGTCACTGTTTTATACCCGCTTCCGCAACCCGAATAAATTTATCGAGCCTCACCTCGACGCTCGCTGAGATACCAGTTTGAGAGTCGTATTACCACACTTCCCATTGTGTTATTCCACCATCACTTTATCCTCGAGTCAGTAGTATGCCACCACACCATTGTGTTATATCCGCCATTATGTATAATTATTGGCGCGCTTGTAATAATTTGTTGAGAAGCCCTAGCTCAACCCTGTAATATATTCTATGCTACTGGCTTATTGTATCAAGAATTTGTCTACCAGTGTGGAGGATTTATCTCATACTGGACTCAAAAGATTGGTTTCTCAATAAATATTTTTATTGGAAAACCGGTCGTGACAAGCTTGGTATCAGAGCCAGGCTGACTGTAGGAAGCCACTAGGTGCGATCGCTAATCGGTTATTAGCATGATAGAGCTGAGTTATTTTTTTATGCAATTGTAGTCATTTTCTGACAGTCAGCATAAATTTATGATCTGACCATTCAGGATTTTTGCCTACTTTTGTAGATGGCCGACAACAACTGCGAGTCTCAGACCTTCGCCAACATACCCGATGGGTTCGTCAAGCTTCTCTCCTTCATCGTTCAGGTCGCGATGGGGCCATCCGTGCGCCCAGTCTTCACACTCCGCCAGCACAGAGTCAACGACGGTCTGACCATGCACCAGGCCACGGTGCAGTTCAAGGGAGGACGTGGTGAGCTACGCCGCTACCTGTTCGTGGGAAGAGCCATGCCTACGGAGAGGCATGCTATGCAGATGGCAGCCCGTGAGGCGATAGCCCGCCTCAGGGATGTCCTTCCCGTGATGAAGACTCGTCGCTACCGTTATCTTCCATGCCATGTGCCCTACACCTGCCACTACGCATTCTCCTGCCCCAGAGGAGAACGAGACGAGGCCTTTGAGATGCTTATTGAGTATCTTTGGGCTCTGGAGGCAGCCTTCGACAACCTGGTGGACGACTTCGTGGCTGCCCGCATGGACTCAGTTCATGGCTGTGCCGCCAACAGGAGGGAGCTCCTGCTCACCGCACCGCCACTGACTTTTGTCTCGTCCTCAGCATCTCATGCACCTACTCGTCACCTGCCTACCACCGAAGGGTTCACCCAGGCCTTTGCGCCCACTCCAGCGCGCACTGCACCAACTGCTGTACCCACTCCCATTCGCGTTGCTCCGCCCCTGGCACCCGTTCCATCTACCCGACGCGGCTCTTCACGTCTGGAGCCTATTAGTGAGGAGGAGGTCGAGTTCCCAGCCTCACTGCGCCTCACCCTTGGCAGGGCCAAGGAGATCATCGACATTTCCGGCTGAGTACGTTTGCCCGTCATGCGATGTACCGCTTTGTAAGATAGGTTGTGAGAAGTAGCTTGTTTGCGCATCATGTAGAACTGGAGGAGTGAACTAGCCTAAATAGCATGTCAGGATTATGTACGCATATCCTGAGTGATGTACTATATAATTATCGCCCGCGTGTAAGATATGTAATGAGCAGTCCTTCTCCGTGCGCAAATCAATTTGTTTTCTTAAGTGATCTTGGACTTTTAAATTATTTGCCATCCTTGTGCATTTTTATTTTGGAGTTGTTTTTGGCGACCATCTTCACCTTTTCTTATGGATTTTACAAAATATATCCCCAGAGTGAAAAATGTCTCGTCCTTGGACTCGCTCCATGCCTACTCCGCCAGAGGAAAATTTTGACACTCAACCAGGCAACAATTTCACGCAAGGGCAGTCGAGTCAACAGGGCAGTGAAACGGCACTTTCCCAAATGTGCCGCCTTTATGAACAGAGTCAGCAACAACATCGTGAAATGATGAACCAAGTCATCAACATGGGAAATTACCATGGACAGTATCCGCAGCATTCCAAGTTATCCGAGCTACAGAAGACGCGTCCCCAAACATTTTCTCATACTGACAAGCCTCTTGAAGCCGAGGACTGGCTTCGGGATATGGAGAGGAAATTAATTATTGCAAAATGTTCAGATCCCGAGAAGGTGTTATATGCTCCGCACTATCTCACAGGAGCAGCCGCATCTTGGTGGGAGAATTTTCTGCACATGCATCCAAACGAAGGTGACATAACCTGGGATGATTTCAAGGAAGGTTTCCGCGGTGCACACATTCCTAAGAGTATTGTGAAAATCAAAAAGAGAGAGTTCGATGACCTCAAACAAAGGAACTTGACAGTGGCAGATTATAACAGTCAATTTACACTATTGTCTCGCTACGCCAATGAAGAGCGTATGACTGAAAGTAAGAAGATGGAGAAATTCCTTGACGGTCTAGCACCCGCGCTTAAATGCCAACTGGTCGTGCATACTTTTCCTGATTTTAAGACACTGGTGGACAAAGCCATTACTCTGGAAAATGAGAGACGCAGTCTGGAAGATATCCGCAAGTGAAAAAGGGACCAGACTAACCATGCTCGCAACCCCCGAAGCAAGACAAATTTTCAAAAGGGTGGGACACACAAATTCCCATCCAATGTCTCACGCCAAATCAAGAATTTTCATGCAAGGGACGAGGAGTTCATATATCGCCCCGGCGTTACTTGTTACGCCTGTGGAGAGGAAGGGCACTATGCCAAGCAGTGTCCCAAGCCTAGAAACTCAACCCCAAAGCCAAACAACGGCGGTAATAATTCAGCACCCAAGCGAAACAATTTCAATCCCAGCAACAACCACAGGAAGGGTCATCTGAACCACGTAACCAAAGAGGAGGCACAAAATGCTCCGGATATCGTACTCGGTACGTTTCCCGTCAACACCATACCCGCAACGGTTTTGTTTGATTCTGGAGCTTCTCACTCTTTCATTTCGAAAAGTTTTGCTTTGCAAAATAATTTTTCGATGCTTCCTTTGGAGAAATCCATGATCATCAAGTCCCCTGGGATTCAGCAAGTTACTCAGAATTACTGTCAGAATGTGGTCATTGAGTTTGAAGGATTGGAGTTTCACGCAAATCTTATTGTGTTGGAAAACAAAGGACTAGATGTCATCCTAGGGATGGACTGGTTAACCACCAATAAGGGTTTTATTGACTGTTTCAACCGGACCGTAATCCTCACACACCACCATGGGAAGACAATAAAAGTGTCAGCCAAGGAAGGAAAAATACCCCGGCAACCGAGATTGAATAAGGTAGACGTTTCTGAGCTAAACAAGGTTCCAGTGGTATGTGAATTTCCAGATGTATTCCCTGAAGAACTACCAGGCATGCCACCAGACCGAGAGATAGAGTTCTGCATTGAGCTCGCACCAGGAACCACCCCCATATACAAGAAACCATACAGAATGGCACCATCCGAGTTGGTTGAATTGAAGAAGCAAATAAAAGAATTACTAGACAAAGGATATATTCGAGCCAGCTCCTCACCTTGGGGATCACCAATTTTATTTGCCAAAAAGAAGGATGGAACACTGAGATTGTGTATTGACTATCGAGCACTTAACATGGTCACAGTTAAGAACAAATACCCGATGCCAAGGATAAACGATTTGTTTGATCAGCTTGCTCAGGCAAGGTATTTTCTAAAATTGACTTAAGATCTGGATACCATCAATTAAAAGTGCGAACAGAAGATATCCCCAAAACAGTCTTCACTTCCAGATATGGACTGTATGAGTTCACAGTAATGCCATTTGGGTTAACAAATGCCCCTGCATATTTTGTTCACCTCATGAACAAAGTATTTATGAAATATATGGACAAGTTCGTCGTGGTATTCATCAACGATATTCTGGTATACTCCAAAACAACAGAAGAGCACGCAGAACATCTCAGGATTGTGCTAGGAGAACTCAGGAAACACCAATTGTATGCCAAGTTCAGCAAGTGTGAATTTTGGCTAAAACAAGTAGGCTTTCTAGGCCATGTGCTAACCCAAGACGGTATCGCAGTGGACCCAGAGAAAGTCAAGGCCATACTTGGCTGGAAGTCGCCTGCAAGCGTAACAGATATACGTAGTTTCTTGGGAATGGCAGGATATTACCGCAGATTTATTGAAGGATTTTCCACCATAGCCAAGCCTATGACGTAGTTACTCAAGAAAGACAAGAAGTTCGAATGGACAGAAGCCTGCGAAAAGAGTTTCCAAGAGCTAAAGCAGAAATTAACAACAGCACCAGTATTAATTGTGCCAGACATACACAAGAATTTTGAAGTGTTTTGTGACGCGTCCAGAAAGGGTCTCGGATGCGTGTTGATGCAGGAAGGCAAGGTTGTCGCCTATGCTTCAAGGCAACTTCGCAAGCATGAGGAAAATTATCCCACTCATGACTTAGAAATGGCAGCGGTCATTCATGCACTCAAGGAATGGAGGCATTTCTTACTTGGGAACCGATGTGAAATATATACGGATCACAAAAGTCTCAAATATATTTTCACGCAGCCAGAACTAAATTTACGACAGAGACGCTGGTTGGAATTGGTAAAGGATTATGATGTTGGTATCCATTACCATCCAGGAAAAGCAAATGTAGTGGCCGATGCTCTTAGTTGGAACCCCAACTCCGACGAAAACAATCTGCAAAACTTGAGGCCCAAATTCCAACAAGAATTTGCCAAGCTCAATTTGTTAATGGTCGCAGAAGGCACCATATCAAACTTGGAAATACAACCCGACCTTGTGGAGGAAATTAAAGGAGCTCAGCCCGGTCACCCCAGCATTGAAGGCATCAAAAGAAAGGTGAGTATGGGCAAGGCCTCGGAGTTCGTCATAGACGATGGAGGAATATTGTGGTACGGAGAAAGACTCTGCGTGCCAAACATAGAAGACCTTAAACAGCAAATCCTAGGTGAAGCCCACACCGCCTCGTACTCGATCCACCCTGGCGGGACCAAGATGTATAAGGATATTCAGGAAAGATTTTGGTGGCACGGTATGAAGAGGGACATAGCCACCTTCATTGCACGTTGCGACTCGTGTCAACGCATAAAAGCTGAGCATCAGAGACCGGCCGGACTACTGCAACCAAACAAAATACCTGACTGGAAATGGGATGAAATAGGGATGGATTTCATAGTCGGACTACCTCGGTCACAGCATGGGAATGATGCCATATGGGTCATCACTGACAAGTTAACCAAGGTGGCACATTTCATTCCAGTAAAGACAACCTACAACACTCAGCGGCTTGCCAGGATTTATCTCACCCGCATAGTTTGTCTGCATGGAGTCCCGAAGACTATAATATCCGACAGAGGCACTCAGTTCGTCTCAAGATTTTGGGAGCATTTACAACAGGCTCTGGGAACTCAACTAGCCTTCAGTACCGCATACCACCCACAGACCGATGGACAAACGGAACGCATAAACCAGGTTTTAGAAGACATGCTGAGAGCATGTGTCCTCACATATGGAACCAGTTGGGAAGAAAGCTTGCCATACGCCGAGTTCGCGTACAACAATAGCTACCAGGCCAGCCTGCAAATGGCACCATTTGAGGCTTTATACGGATGGAGATGTCGTACCCCGTTGAATTGGTCAGAGACCAGAGACAGCCGCATCTTCGGACCAGACATGCTCAGAGAAGCCGAGGAAAAAGTCAAGCTAATCAGAGACCGACTTAAGACCGCTCAAAGTCGACAGAAGAGTTACTATGATCAGAAACATCGTAGGCTCAGCTTCAAGCCCGGTGAGTTCGTATACCTGAAAGTATCTCCTATGAGAGGATTGCAACGATTCAAGATTAGAGGGAAACTAGCACCAAGATTCATTGGACCATTCTGTATAAAGGCGCGAAGGGGCACAGTAGCCTACCAGCTAGACTTACCCAAGGAATTATCCGATGTCCACAATGTGTTCCACGTCTCGCAATTGAGGAGGTGCGTGAGCAACCCAGAGAAACAAGTATCCCATGAGAGCATTGACGTGCAGCCAAACCTCACTTATCAGGAACGTCCAGTAAGAATATTAGAGGAGTCTGAAAGGAGGACCCGACATAAGACCATCAAATTCTTCACAGTCCAGTGGAGCAATCACACCGACAGTGAAGCCACTTGGGAAAGAGAGGATTTTCTTCGGACAGAGCATCCACACTTATTTAAGGATCAGCTAAAATCTCGGGGACGAGATTTTTCCTAAGGGGGTAGGTGTTGTGACACTCCAAAAATTTTGATTTGGTTTTCATCAAAAACTTTATTGGATTCTAAAAGAGGGCATTTAAAAAATTTTCTTTTCCAGAAATCCTTCCTCTTTAAAAACTTCCTTTCACCTTTGGCAAGGATTTCCTTTCCATTTCAATTTTGGTGTTAAAATTTTGGAAGCTTTTCTTCTGGTTGTTTCCCTCTCAAACTTATTTATTTTTCATTTAAAAAGAAACCCCAGGAGTTTGGGACTTCATTCTTTTTGAAACCACCCTTGATTTCACCATATCACAGGTGGTAAAACCCCTCCAAATACCTCCTCTTATCCTTGGAACAACCTAAGTTCTCTGTCCCAACTAATCCAAACAAGTTTTGTATTTTATTTCAATCATTTTTCCTCTCAAATCATTTTTGTCAATTATTTGGAGCCTGTGTCATTTACAAAGCAAGTGCCTTATTTCCTTTGAGTTTTGATCTCAAACCAACTCCTCTGGATTGTCCTTAGC
Organism: Triticum monococcum; assembly: GCA_034509565.1. Classification (NCBI taxonomy): domain Eukaryota; kingdom Viridiplantae; phylum Streptophyta; class Magnoliopsida; order Poales; family Poaceae; genus Triticum; species Triticum monococcum. Next base: position 393,659,597 of record CM067845.1, on the reverse strand, counting down.
ATCCACAAATCAGAACCATCTTGATCCACTCTTCTTCTTTTCAAATTTTTCAAATTTCAGCCTCTGCAAGTTTGGACCAGATTTGCCAAATTTGGTGAAATTCATATCTACACTTCCCCAAAAATTCTACAAAAATTTAGGCAGCCTACTGGAGCAATGAGTAGCCACTCCACCAAAAATCAACTCTAGGAAAAATCCATAGAGACCTGTATCATTCTGTCGAACACCTTGCATACACTGTATTTTGCACTTTCAGTAATTCAGTAAAGTTCAGAGTTCAGTGTCATTTTCCCTTCGCCAGATTCAGTCACGCGTGGACAGTGTCCTTGGCACGATCCTCGCCGCCTCTCCCTCTTGTCCGGAGTGCCGCACGCGCGCTTGGCGCCTTCCTGGCGTCGGTGGCGCCCGGGCCCCCCTGCGCCGGCGTGTCTTGCGGCGGCCGACGCACCGTAACGGCCGACCGGAAGCAGAACGGCGGCGCGACGCCGTTCGGCGCCGCCCAATGCTCCCTGGCTCTCCGCGTGGCACATGCATGCCAGCGTAGCCCCGCTGCACTGTCGCTGTGGCCTGGCAAGCACAGAACGCGCTCCCTGCCGCCGACGTGCCGCACGGCCGTTCCGTTGCGGCAGGCCGTAAAACTCCCCTCCCGTGCTGAGCTGGACCCTGAAATGGAACCTCTACTCCACCTAGACGATGCCCAAGCCCCTAATCCCACTGCCCAACCCCGGCGCCGCCGTAATCGCTCGCCGGACTTATCCCGTACACGGCAACCGCCTCGGGCCGGCTATTTATAGCACCCCCAGGTTCCCTCTCGCCCCCGCACACCTCCACTACCTCTCTGGACCCCGACCAGCAACTAGAAGAGCCTCGAGGGGCCCTTCTTCCTCGACTCCGGCCGCCTCGTTCCGCCTCGGCCTCCACCTCGATTTGCTCCGGTGAGGCCGTCCCCGGCGCCCAAACTTCGTCAGTAGTTTCCTCGAGCAACCAGTGAGCTGACCCAAGCATCAATTTGACCTTTGCAGCTCTCCCCGGCGAGGTCCATCTTCACCCGAGCCGCCGTCCGCCGGAGCAAGGCTCGCTGTCGACGTGGTACTCGCCGGCAACCACCACCACCACCAACCAACGCGGAAGGACGTCCTGAGCAAGGAGGTACCCTCCGATTCCCTTATCTCGCCATGGATCGCCGCCGGCGACCACCGCGGCTCTCGGGCTCCGTCGAGCTCAGCCGCCCGTTTTGAATTTTCAAACCTGACGGGTGGGACCTGCCCGTCAGCCTCTCTGTCCCTTTCTAAACGAACCGTTTCTGAAAGCGTATTCTGCCAAATGCGTTTTCCTCCTGGGCTGGCGTATTCTCTACCGAAGCGTTTTTAGTTTTTATGAGCTAGCCCCTGGAAATATTCTGTTTCATTACAGATGAGTCCTTGGACTAAAACCTTTATAACTTTTAAACAAAAAAGTATTTTTGATTGATTCTTTTTCTGTTCTCTTTGAAATTTTGTCTAGTTTTTTATCAAATTTATTTGAAATTTTTTAGAATACTTTTTGTGCACTTCTTGGTATTTACGATAGCGCCTATATTTTCTGTATACCGTAGATACCGAAGGAGGTGACGGAGCCGCGAACTTCACCGAGCTAGGCTCCGACTACTCTGAACCAGGCAAGCATGTTTGAACTTTTGATATGATGAGTGTCTTGGCATGTTTTGCATTTAGTTAGTTTCATGGCATGTTGATGAGCATACCGATGAACGTTATTTTCATGCATGGTTAAGGTAAGTGAGCTCGATGATCCATAAGTGAATGGATGTGAGTTTGAATGGCCATGGGTTGGCATGAGGATGGGTAAGATGGCAGTGTTGTAGCATGCCAGTCTTACGCCAGACTATTTGACTACCGTGTCAAATCGTATCGGTCCAGTTTTCCTCCCTTTTCCTTCCTTGTACTACCACATGTTTTCCGCAAGGAATATGGCTTAGTAAGTTGCGAACCGATTTCCTGGTACACACCAAAAGGAGAGGCCGGGATGATGGTTCCATGGCCCTAGATTAAAGCCAGTCATCCGGTCAGGGGGTATGGGTGTTTCCGGTTGGGACCGAGAGGGGGGCACCCCTTAGAGCGCGCGTATATAAATTTGATCCCATGCTATTCGAGATTGTGATCTCCCCGTCTCAAAGTTTTTCTTGGACGATGTCTGGGGTGAGTCCTGGCATCGAGAGATAGGATGGGTGTGTACTGGTTAGCTGTGTTTACTTCCGAAATACCGTAAACGGAACTAGTCCTTCGAGACTATGGAAATCCGTTAGCTGTGGGAAATTTTTGTACAAACTCTGCAGAGTCATAAATCTCCAAATCATCTTATCCATATCCAAATTTTGCGCTGACTTATCCTGACAAGTGCCAGTTTTTGGTGACAGATACTCTGGTGAATCTCATGAGCACTAAGCCCGGTTAAATGTTTATTCCTGTGGATGGACTAACCCGTTTATTATCATGAACTGAATATTTATTATGAGTATTATTTACTTGTGATTAAAGCCCTTTCTGTGATGTCGCCTAGACGTCCGACTGTGGCATTTCTTTTAAAGCCCTTTATGTGATGTCGCCTAGACGTCCGACTGTGGCATTTCTTTTAAAGCCCTTTTTGAGATGTCGCCTAGACGTCCGACTGTGGCATTTCTTTTAAAGCCCTTTCTGTGATGTTGCCCAGACGTCCGACTGTGGCATTTCTTTTAAAGCCCTTTCTGTGATGTCGCCTAGACGTCCGACTGTGGCATTTCTTTTAAAGCCCTTTCTGAGATGTCGCCTAGACGTCCGACTATGGCATTTCTTTAAAGCCCTTTCTGTGATGTCGCCCACACATCCGACTGTGGCATTTCTTTTAAAAGCCCTTTAGGTGGCGTCGCTAAGACGCCCGACTATGGCATGATTTTGTTATTATTTGTTCACCTTTCGAGGCGTCGCATTCAGACACCCGATCGGTTCTCTTTTATATTTTGTTGGGATTTCAGGCGGACTACCGCCGTTTCCCTCGTACTTACTTCGTTATGCAAATTTTTAATTGTGCATTGGAAAGATTATTCATGACGCATTCATGCATGCATTTGTTATATCTTACGTCCGAACTGTCTTGCGAGTACTTTCAAAGTACTCACTGGCTTGTTGATTTGGCCAGATGCCGACGAAGGTGATCTCATGGATGAAGAGTTCGATAGCGAGTCCGACGCCTAGAGGAATCCCAGTCAGTCTCGTGCGACCCTGGTCTTGGTCACTGTTTTATACTCGCTTCCGCAACCCGAATAAATTTATCGAGCCTCACCTCGACGCTCGATGAGATACCAGTTTGAGAGTCGTATTACCACACTTCCCATTGTGTTATTCCACCATCACTTTATCCTCGAGTCAGTAGTATGCCACCACACCATTGTGTTATATCCGCCATTATGTATAATTATTGGCGCGCTTGTAATAATTTGTTGAGCAGCCCTAGCTCAACCCTGTAATATATTCTATGCTACTGGCTTATTGTATCAAGAATTTGTCTACCAGTGTGGAGGATTTCTCTCATACTGGACTCAAAAGATTGGTTTCTCAATAAATATTTTTATTGGAAAACTGGTCGTGACAAGCTTGGTATCAGAGCCAGGCTAACTGTAGGAAGCCACTAGGTGCGATCGCTAACCCTGTATTGCACGTTGCGTACGCGGCCGGAAGCAGATCTAGCCTAGTGGCTTTCCAGTCCAATCCGGTGCGCGCCACTCAGTCGCTGACGTCACGAAGGCTTCGGCTGATACCACGACGCCGGGATACCCATAACTACTCCCACGTAGATGGTTAGTGCGTGTAGACCAAATGGCCAGACTCAGATCAAATACCCAGATCTTGTTAAGCGTGTTAAGTATCCGCGAACGCCAAACAGGGCCAGGCCCACCTCTCTCCTAGGTGGACGGAACCTGCCCTGTCGCTCCGCCACAAAGTAACAGTCGGGGGCCGTCGGGAACCCAGGCCCACCACTACCTGGGTGGAACCACCTGCCCCTTCAGCCCCATCTCCGAACAGTACCACAGGTAATGTAACCGTGTAAAGTATATAATATATGCCCGTGATCACCTCCCGAAGTGATCACGGCCCAGTAGTATAGCATGGCAGACGGACAAGAGTGTAGGGCCACTGATGGAACACTAGCATCCTATACTAGGCATGTAGGATTGCAGGTAAAGGTAACAACAGTAATAACAAGGACAGGCTATGCATCAGGATAGGAATAACGGAAAGCAGTATCATGCTAGACTACTCTAATGCAAGCAGTATAGAAGAGAGTAGGCGATATCTGGTGATCAAGGGGGGGGGGGGGGGGGCTTGCCTGGTTGCTCTAGCAAGAGAGAGGGGTCGTCAACTCCGTAGTCGTACTGGGTAGCAGCAGCGTCGGTCTCGGTGTCTATCGAGAGAAGAGGGGGGAGAAACAATAAATATTTAAGCAAGCATATGCATAGTGATGCATGACATGACAAGTAACGGCGTTAGAGGTGCCCTAACGCGGCAGTAGGTGGTACCGGTGAAGGAGGGGAACATCCGGGAAATTATACCCGGTGTTTCACGTTTTCGGGCAGAGGAGCAGGAGGGGGAAAGTTGCGAGTTTGATATGTTAGGGGTGTGTGGCAGATGAACGCGCTGCGTATCCGGGTTCGTCTCGTCGTTCTGAGCAACTTTCATGTAGAAAGTATTTTCATCTGAGCTACAGTTTATTTTATATTAATTTATAAAGATTTAATCATTATTGGAATTATTTTATTAATTTAATTAGAAAAGCTATTATGATGTCAGCGTGATGTCATCATGAAGTCAGCAGGGTCAAAGGTGGACTAGGTCAAATTGACGTGTGGGCCCCATTCATCATAGGCTCAGACTAACTAATCAGTGTTAATTAGCTTAATTACTAGATTAGGTTAACTCATTTAATTAGTTTAGTTAAACATGATTAATTAACTTAATTAATTTAGTTAGTTAATTAATTAGTTAACATTTTTATTTACTTATTATTTATCTATTTATATTTATTTTTAACTCCCTTTTTTTCGTTCTGGGGCGGGCCCCATTCGTCATAGGCCCCAGGGGGCCATCGCGGTTCGGGCTAACGGGCGAAGCGGCGTGGGGAGACCGGTTGGGCATCCGCCCGGGAGGGGACGAGGCCACGGCCATCGCCGGTGGCAGCCTCAGGGCGAGTGGCCGCCGGCAAATGCGGGCAGGGGAACGGGTGGTGCAGGGCAGGGCGGCAGGGAAGCGGAGCGGCAGGTGGGCACGACGCGGCGAGCAGAAGGCGGGCTCGGCGTGCTAGCAGCGAGCGGAGGCGGGGCGAAACGGCGACGTGGGCGAGCCCGTGCGGGCGTAGTGCAGCAGCAGCAGTCCGCGGGAACGGGCGCGCGATGGCGCTGCAGGGGCAGGGGCGGTGCCGGGGGCGCGCACGTGGGGTTGAGCGGGCTCGGCCGGGGCCGCGATGGCCGCGAGCAGGAGCCCGGGCGGTGGCGACTGCGCTAGCGGCAGAGACGGCGAGCACGACGGGGAGGAAAAAAAAGAGGCCGGGGTTGGCCTCACCGTGATTCGTTGGGAACGGGGCAACGGGGGTCGGGGTGGTGGTCGGAGACGTCGGCGTCGACGTAGACGAAGCAGACAGGCGAGGGAGCGCTCCAGGAAGGCCATACGGCGAGGTCTTCGGGCGGCGGCGACGCGGTCGATCCGTGCGCCGGTGTCATCGGGGGTGGAGGCGTGGTCGCCGTCGGCGCGGTGAGGGGCGCCGTTGAGGGAGAGGTGACGGGCCACAAGGACGAGGGGACGGGGCCGGCGAGGCGGCACCGGGCGACGACCGCGGGGTCGGCCCCGATCCGATCTGATCGGGGGAGAGGGAGAGATGAGGGAACGAGGGGGAGAGTGGGTTGGTTCGGTTAGGGTTTCGGGGTGGGGGCATGTGTAGTCCAGGGGTGGGCCGGCCTGGGCCAGTTGGGTTGGCCGGCTGGGCCGGTTGGCCCATGTGGGGAGGGGGGTTGTTCTCTTTTGTTTGTTTGTTTGTTTGTTTTCTGTTTTCTTTTATTATTTCTTTCTTTTCTGTTTAATTCAATTTAAAATATTTATGCATTTTATAAAACCGTATCTTCTACACCATAATTATCTATGTAATATTTAGTACAAACCGAACATTTTTATTTTAATGTTTGAAAACTTTTATTGTTTTCCTGTAATTAAATTTTGAACTTGTCTCGGTTTTGAATTATCTAGGGTTTATCAACAGTAACCGAGGTGACGTGGCATCATTAGCGGGGGATCACTGTAGCTTAATTATCCGGGTGTCACAATTCTCCTCCACTACAAGAAATCTCGTCCCGAGATATAGGAGGGGAGTAAGGGGCAGAGATTGGTTACGAAATTCTAACGGACCTCCTCGGTGTTGGTTGCTCTTCTCGAAGAGGTCAATCCAATATATTGATGCCTTCATACTTTTGCTTCAGGTCAAAATGATGAAGTCGTCATCCTGTCTTCGGGATCTTCATCGTACTTACGAAAAGGTAAGGGGTAGCTCGGCTACGATAGAATTCGTAATGGGTAATCGTCTGGGGTTTTCCCGTGAATGAACAGATGAGTATCTCTCGAGTTGATCAAACCGAGAGTAAGGTAAGAACGTACAATAAGGAGTTTGAAGCGGATAGACAATTGTCGTTCCCTGAAATGATGTGTTGGAGGGGTTTAGAGCAATGTGAATAAGCAGTGCATCTGATACCAGAATAGATCAACAGACAGGTGGCACGTGAATTACATATGAAGTCAAGCGCGAGGAATAACTTTGACAATAGGTTGTACAGGAGAGTCAGGTTTCGATCCTGTGGAACTATGGGTTATGGGCCCTCCATGTGGGTTAAAAGTATGAAGGGCGAGGACATCTTGCACGATCATGTGAGCAAGGCATGTCAGAGGATAGTCCGTCGGTTAAGTCGGCAACAACATCGGTACCAAGGGCGAGGGACGAAGAGAACCATTCTCCTGCTTGTTGAAACGAGGCGGACCAATAGGCAAAGTTCTCGTCCATCGGTGGATATCGAATGTCATCAACAATCGCGACATGGTCTTACTGACAGAGTCGTACGCTGAGGTGCTTATAAAAGCAGTGACGTATTACTGCTTAGATCATATAAACCTCAAGAAGGTTAAACAGAACAATGGAAAGGAAAATATGATTATCAGATTAAACAGAACAATGGAAAGGAAAAATGTGTTTAAACACATATTTCAAGGGTATATCCTTCCCACGGACAATCAGAGCATGATTTCCTTGACAGGATATAATGTAGAAAACCCTTTAGGTAAGGGGGGATTTCATGACATTACCCATACAGTGGTGTTTGGGTAATTGAGCAGGAAACATTTAGCATTGGGCTTCAAATGTTCTCTTTGAAAATCGGAGTACCACAGACATGCTTCGAGATAGCATTGACATGGTCTTTAATCAAAGGTCAGACTCTGGATACACGAAGGGATTCATCATTAAGCCAAGGAGATGATGAGGAGGTGGCTGATGGACTCAGCAATAATTCAACGAGGTATCCAAAAAGATGGATTTCCACAGTTATGTGAACAAGGAGATAACATTTGTTGGATCAAATGATAAAATGATGTATGCTCAAGGAAAAACATACACAATTAAACATTAATTGAAAAGGGTGTCCAAAGTATGGCCTTAGGTAGCATGATCAAATGTTAGAATGGTGATTCAGTGATCAATAGTCTAAGAATGAACGTTCGACCATTAACTTCAAAGCAATAGGGTTGCTAGAAGGGCAGAATCCAAACAAGACCGTTCACCTATTGGTATCCCGGTTAGAACCAACACGGGGACCAAGAAAGAAAGGTGATGGTGAGAAGTATTACCTGTATCAAGAATCCTTAAGAGGTGGTGAAATTCTCACGACTTACTTGACATTAAAGATGGTAATACTCCAAGGTAAAGAAGAACAAATGCTGGATAGCAAGGGACTCAAGGTATAACACAAAACACGACAAGTTCGTGTTGGAGGGAAGTCAATAAAGTGGTCGATGATAATACAGATCATCAAGGGCAAGGATGGTATTTCTCATCATGAACTCAATTGACATCCTGGAAGAGCTCAGAATGCCGATGATGATCACGTCACAATTGTTGAGAGATTTCATGAAGATGTAATCAGTCGGTGATGACATCAAGCCAAAGGAATGATGAAGCGAAAGGTTACTAAAACCAAGGGTATGACACAAACTCAAAACAAGCTCATAGTTCAAGGCGAAGTGTTATGACAAGGAAGATCGACGTAAGCTTAGCTCATCATCGAAAATTTTGCTCCGGGAAGAAGGACCAGGTAGCAAAGTTAAATTTTTGCACGATAATGATATGGCCAATCAGGCTAGGAATGACTTGAAGGGTTATTAAACTCGTAAGCAATGAAAATTACTTAGGAGTTATTGAATCGGTGTACAGACTCGATTCACTATTCGGTGTTCTTGGTTGATGACAACCTAGAACCCAAGAAAAATTGGATTAGGGGAGAAATAACATTTGATGAAGAACCCATGAGAAGTTATGTAGTACCATGACATTATCAAGATATCATAGTGTAATACTTGTCGGTAGATCAAAGTAAAGGTTGGACAAGTGCAATGATTTGCACAAGACAAGTACTTCAACTTGTCCGAGAAATGGTATTAAGGAGAAAATATGGTCGGAACCATGATTGTAAAGGACCAAACATAGATACAGGACGAACTTATAACAAGGGGGTTATTATCATTTACAAGAAGCTTCAAAGAAAAGTTCCACATCGGGTCCATGGGCATGAACGCAAGGGCTCAAGGTCGACTCCCACTTCTTCAATGCATAACCTTTCATTTTACTTCTCGCTTTTGATGAGGCTGTAGTGTAGAAATTTTATTTGGCAGAGCAACAGAAGAGTATGACTCGCGAAAACTTTCGGGTTCATACCGTTTGGGGAAGGCATAGGTTCAATCCATCAGGGCATCTTAGGAGTATATAGCACAAATTTCAAGAATAAATAACACAAGCTCGATAGTAGAGCATGCTTGAGAAAGCAGAGGATACAATTTACCAAAGGCATTATGTATCCGAGGAAAGGCTCACAGACTTATTGAATATGAAGGACGCTGTCGGATAAAATCCAACCAAGGATCTGGTGGTCCTCAAGGGATCTGGTGTGAGCATCGGTACTCAACCAGAGGGAGAAACAATGCAAGGAGATCAGACTTTAGAAACAACTGACTAATTCAAGGCTCAAATGCAAAGGAATTATCAGTTCCAAGACAAGGGATCAGAAGCAATGCTCTGATCAGGGATGGATGAGTTGAATAGCCTTAAGGGTACGATTAATGGTCAATTGATTGGTCGAGATCCAGCTCATGTTTAAACTGGCGTCTGAGCCAGAAGGATGAATTCTAGGATCCGACTGATAATTGCGTGCATTCGCACTCATGTTGAATCAATAGGATCAAAATGACGGTGGCAAAGAATGCCAATAAGATTACTATACCTATGGGATTAACCATAACGCAAGCAAGCAAAGAATTTCAAGAGCAATAAGCTATTGAGGATTTTCGGAAGATCGAATAGTATTTCGAAGACCATTGTGAAACACATGAACAACTGGGGGGTGAGCAGATACTCGATAAGTGCGAGAATTATCCATAGGGTTATTCAGGTGACAAGGAACAGCAAGACAGTAAGCTCAAAGGATTATCGAAACAACGACAAGTATTACGGGGTATCTTGTAATAACAAGACCAACTGGGGATTAATGTAAGAATAACAACTGCAAGTAGTTATCCATAAGGGTTTACGGTGGAAGGGGAATTGCAAACGCGATGAACACAAGTTCTCGGGTTAATAGCGGAGAGTATCTTCAGGGTCTTCACGTACAACAGACGATCATCAGTAATAAGGGGCTCTCCGGGAGAAAGTATTATCGAGAACCTAGAGTCAGAGTTAGTAAAATCGTTTAACCCGAATAGAAGAGAGATCAGAGTCCCAGAGTATAGATCGAGGAATAAAAGATCCTACTACCACCCAATGGCGTCGTGTGCCCGTAAGACACACAGCCATGTTAGTAAAAAGTTTTGTAATGTCTAGACTCAACTTCGGCCAAGGAGTGTGGAAGGGGGATTCCTACAGGCAGTCGGCTCTGATACCAACTTGTGACGCCCCCGATTTAATCGAACACTAATCATGCACGCAAACGTGTATGATCAAGATCAGGGACTCACGGGAAGATATCACAACACAACTCTACAAATAAAATAAGTCATACAAGCATCATATTACAAGCCAGGGGCCTCGAGGGCTCGAATACAAGAGCTCGATCATAGACGAGTCAGCGGAAACAACAATATCTGAGTACAGACATAAGTTAAACAAGTTTGCCTTAAGAAGGCTAGCACAAACTGGGATACCGATTGAAAGAGGTGCAGGCCTCCTGCCTGGGATCCTCCTAACTACTCCTGGTCGTCGTCAGCGGGCAGCATGTAGTAGTAGGCACCTCCGGTGTAGTAGGAGTCGTCGTCGACGGTGGCGTCTGGATCCTGAGCTCCAACATCTGGTCGCGACAACCAGGTAGAAGGGATAGTGGGAAAAGAGGGAGAAAGCAACCGTGAGTACTCATCCAAAGTACTCTCAAGCAAGGAGCTACACTACATATGTATGCATTGGTGTCAAATGGAATAAGGATATCATATGTGGACTGAACTGCAGAAAGCCAGAATAAGAGGGGGATAGCTAGTCTTTTCGAAGACTACGCTTCTGGCAGCCTCCGTCTTGCAGCATGTAGAAGAGAGTAGACTGAAGACCTCCAAGTAGCATCGTATAGCATAGTCCTACCCGATGATCCTCTCCTCGTCGCCGTGTGAGAGAGCGATCACCGGTTGTCTCTGGCACTTGGAAGGGTGTGTTTTATTAAGTATCCGGTTCTAGTTCTCATAAGGTCAAGGTACAACTCCGGGTCGTCCTTTTACCGAGGGACACGGCTATTCGAATAGATAAACTTCCCTGCAGGGGTGCACCACATACCCCAACACGCTCGATCCCATTTGGCCGGACACACTTTTCTGGGTCATGCCCGGCCTCGGAAGATCAACACGTCGCAGCCCTACCTAGGCACAACAGAGAGGTCAGCACGCCGGTCTAAATCCTATGGCGCGGGGGTCTGGGCCCATCGCCCTTTGCACACCTGCACGTTGCGTACGCGGCCGGAAGCAGACCTAGCCTAGTGGCTTTCCAGTCCAATCCGGCGCGCGCCACTCAGTCGTTGACGTCACGAAGGCTTCGGCTGATACCACGACGCCGGGATACCCATAACTACTCCCACGTAGATGGTTAGTGCGTATAGACCAAATGGCCAGACTCAGATCAAATACCCAGATCTCGTTAAGCGTGTTAAGTATCCGCGAACACCGAACAGGGCCAGGCCCACCTCTCTCCTAGGTGGACGGAACCTGCCCTGTCGCTCCGCCACAAAGTAACAGTCGGGGGCCGTCGGGAACCTAGGCCCACCACTACCTGGGTGGAACCACCTGCCCCTTCAGCCCCCATCTCCGAACAGTACCACAGGTAATGTAACCGTGTAAAGTATATAATATATGCCCGTGATCACCTCCCGAAGTGATCACGGCCCAGTAGTATAGCATGGCAGACGGACAAGAGTGTAGGGCCACTGATGGAACACTAGCATCCTATACTAGGCATGTAGGATTGCAGGTAAAGGTAACAACAGTAATAACAAGGACATGCTATGCATCAGGATAGGAATAACGGAAAGCAGTATCATGCTACACTACTCTAATGCAAGCAGTATAGAAGAGAGTAGGCGATATCTGGTGATCAAGGGGGGGGGGGGCTTGCCTGGTTGCTCTGGCAAGAGAGAGGGGTCGTCAACTCCGTAGTCGTACTGGGTAGCAGCGGCGTCGGTCTCGGTGTCTATCGAGAGAAGAGGGGGGAGAAACAATAAATATTTAAGCAAGCATATGCATAGTGATGCATGACATGACAAGTAACGACGTTAGAGGTGCCCTAACGCGGTAGTAGGTGGTACCGGTGAAGGGGGGGAACATCCGGGAAATTATACCCGGTGTTTCGCGTTTTCGGGCAGAGGAGCAGGAGGGGGAAAGTTGCGAGTTTGATATGTTAGGGGTGTGTGGCAGATGAACGGGCTGCGTCTCCGGGTTCGTCTCGTCGTTCTGAGCAACTTTCATGTAGAAAGTATTTTCATCTGAGCTACGGTTTATTTTATATTAATTTATAAAGATTTAATCATTATTGGAATTATTTTATTAATTTAATTAGAAAAGCTATTATGATGTCAGCGTGATGTCATCATGAAGTCAGCAGGGTCAAAGGTGGACTAGGTCAAATTGACGTGTGGGCCCCATTCGTCATAGGCTCAGACTAACTAATCAGTGTTAATTAGCTTAATTACTAGATTAGGTTAACCCATTTAATTAGTTTAGTTAAACATGATTAATTAACTTAATTAATTTAGTTAGTTAATTAATTAGTTAACATTTTTATTTACTTATTATTTATCTATTTATATTTATTTTTAACTCCCTTTTTTTTCGTTCTTGGGCGGGCCCCGTTCGTCATAGGCCCCAGGGGGCCATCGCGGTTCGGGCTAACGGGCGAAGCGGCGTGGGGAGACCGGTTGGGCATCCGCCCGGGAGGGGACGAGGCCACGGCCATCGCCGGTGGCAGCCTCAGGGCGAGTGGCCGCCGGCAAATGCGGGCAGGGGAACGGGCAGTGCAGGGCAGGGCGGCAGGGAAGCGGAGCGGCAGGTGGGCACGACGCTGCGAGCAGAAGGCGGGCTCGGCGCGCTAGCAGCGAGCGGAGGCGGGGCGAAACGGCGATGTGGGCGAGCCCGCGCGGGCGTAGTGCAGCAGCAGCAGTCCACGGGAGCGGGCGCGCGATGGCGCTGCAGGGGCAGGGGCGGTGCCGGGGGCGCGCGCGTGGGGTCGAGCGGGCTCGGCCGGGGCCACGATGGCCGCGAGCAGGAGCCCGGGCGGTGGCGACTGCGCTAGCGGCAGAGACGGCGAGCACGACGGGGAGGAAAAAAAAGAGGCCGGGGTTGGCCTCACCGTGATTCGTTGGGAACGGGGCAACGGGGGTCGGGGTGGTGGTCGGAGACGTCGGCGTCGACGTAGACGAAGCAGACAGGCAAGGGAGCGCTCCAGGAAGGCCATACGGCGAGGTCTTCGGGCGGCGGCGGCGCGGTCGATCCGTGCACCGGTGTCGTCGGGGGTGGAGGCGTGGTCGCCGTCGGCGCGGTAAGGGGCGCCGTCGAGGGAGAGGTGACGGGCCACAAGGACGAGGGGACGGGGCCGGCGAGGCGGCACCGGGCGACGACCGCGGGGTCGGCCCCGATCCGATCTGATCGGGGGAGAGGGAGAGACGAGGGAACGAGGGGGGGGGGGAGTGGGTTGGTTTGGTTCGGGTTTCGGGGTGGGGGCATGTGTAGTCCAGGGGTGGGCCGGCCTGGGCCAGTTGGGTTGGCCGGCTGGGCCGGTTGGCCCATGTGGGGAGGGGGTTGTTCTCTTTTTGTTTGTTTGTTTGTTTGTTTGTTTTCTGTTTTCTTTTATTATTTCTTTCTTTTCTGTTTAATTCAATTTAAAATATTTATGCATTTTATAAAACTATATCTTCTACACCATAATTATCTATGTAATATTTAGTACAAACCGAACATTTTTATTTTAATGTTTGAAAACTTTTATTGTTTTCCTGTAATTAAATTTTGAACTTGTCTCGATTTTGAATTATCTAGGGTTTATCAACAGTAACCGAGGTGACGTGGCATCATTAGCGGGGGATCACTGTAGCTTAATTATCCGGGCGTCACAAAAAGGGGCCATCTTCAAACTGGATTGATAACTGTTGTTGTAAGAGAACTCCGCGTATGGCAAATTCTCGTCCCAACTAGATCCATAATCTAGCGCACAAGCTCTCAGCATATCCTCCAAAATCCGATTGACTCTCTCGGTCTGTCCTTCTGTTTGCGGATGGAAGGCTGTACTGAACTCTAGCCTGGTACCCAAAGTTTCGTGCAACTGATTAGTAAACTGGGTTCCTCCGTCTGATACAATGCTCCTTGGAACTCCATGCAGACATACGATACTGGTCATGTATATCTTTGCTAACTTGGCACTGGTATAGGTAGTCTTCACTGGAATGAAATGAGCTACCTTTATCAAACGATCGACTACAACCCATATCAAGTCATAGCCTGAACGTGTTCTGGGTAATCTTGTGATAAAATCCATGCCTAACTTATCTCACTTCCATTCGGGTATTGGCAATGGTTGTAGCAATCCCGCTGGCTTCTGATGCTCTGCCTTTACTCTCTGACATACATCACAAACTGCTACATACTCCGCAATATCCTTCTTCATTCCGGTCCACCAGAAAGTATCCTTCAAATCCAAATACATCTTGGTATCTCCTGGGTGAATCGAATATGGTGAATCATGGGCCTCCTGTAGAATCAACTTCCTGATCTCCGGGTCGTTGGGCACATAAAGACGGTCTTCAAACCATAAGGTATCGTGCTCATCCTCACGAAATCCTTTAGCTTTTCCTTTGCTCATTTTCTCCTTAATAGAAGCAATCTCCTTGTCAGTCTTCTAGGCTTCTCTGATCTTATCCATCAAAGTAGACTGAATCTCCAATGCTGCTACATAGCCTCTCGGAACTATCTCCAAACATAGCTCACGAAGATTTTCGGCTAACTCCCATGGTAAATCTCCTGTCATTAAGGTGTTGACATGGCTTTTACGGCTCAATGCGCCAGCTACTACATTAGCCTTTCCAGGGTGATAATGCAATCTGATATCATAATCCTTGATGAGCTCCAACCATCTCCTTTGCCTGAGATTCAACTCCTTCTACGTGAAAATATACTTCAAACTCTTGTGATCCATGTACACCTCGCAATGGTTTCCAATGAGAAAATGTCTCCAAGTCTTCAACGCATGCACTATGGCTGCTGTCGGTGTCAAAACCGGCGGATCTCGGGTAGGGGGTCCCGAACTGTGCGTCTAGGCCAGATGGTAACAGGAGGTAGGGGACACAATGTTTTACCCAGGTTTGGGCCCTCTTGATGGAGGTAAAACCCTATGTCCTGCTTGATTAATATTGATGATATGGGTAGTACAAGAGTGGATCTACCACGAGATCAAAGAGGCTAAACCCTAGAAGCTAGCATATGGTATGATTGTTGTTCCTCCTATAGACTAGAACCCTCCGGTTTATATAGACACCGGAGAGGGCTAGGGTTACACAGAGTCGGTTACAATGGGAGGAGATCTACATATCCGTATTGCCAAGCTTGCCTTCCACGCCAAGGAAAGTCCCATCCAGACATGGGACGAAGTCTTCAATCTTGTATCTTCATAGTCCAAGAGTCCGGCCAAAGGTTATAGTCCGGCTATTCGGACACCCCCTAATCCAAGACTCCCTCAGTAGCCCCTGAACCAGGCTTCAATGACGACGAGTCCGGCGCACAGATTGTCTTCGGCATTGCAATGTGGGTTCCTCCTTCGAATACTTCATAGAAGATTTTGAACACGAGGATAGTGTCCGGCTCTGCAAAATAAGTTCCACATACTGCCATAGAGAGAATAATATTTACAAAAATCTAATTTGCTGACGTATTCCGTAGCGTGTCATCACGCCACAGCCAAGCCTTTATTTGAACCGTTTTTACTGTCCCACCTCAGTGCATTTTGCGAGGCAGTTTCCTTGACACGTCTCGTCGAAGCAGAGATCGTGTCCCCTTATCCCAGGATTCTCATCAATACGGGCGTGGGTAACCCAGCCGTGCCATTGATTACGGTGCTTGCGAGATAAGAGAGTTTTACCAGGCTGGTGGGGACGCATAGTTTCGTCCGCCCATATAAGGGGATAAGGATCCGCCTTTCCATCCATGCCTTCTTCCTCCTTTGCTCATCCATTTTCATGCACTCAAGCTCCAGCGCCCAAGTCCGCATTCCCCACCTCAACCTTCTCCAGCCATGTCCGGAGCGGGAGGCAAGTGGATGGTCTCATCCATTACAGAGGGACACATCAAGAAGCTGAGGAAAGCCGGATACTTGTCTGACAACATCGCGCACCGGCTCCCAGACGAGGGGCAGCTCATCCCCACCCCCAGGCCCCATGAGAGGGTGGTGTTCCTCACCCATTTCCTCCGCGGACTAGGCTTCCCTCTCCACCCATTTGTCCGGGGACTCATGTTCTACTACAGCCTGGACTTCCACGATCTGGCCCCGAACTTCATCCTCAACATCTCGGCGTTCATCGTCGTGTGCGAGGCCTTCCTCTGCATCCAGCCCCACTTCGGCCTATGGCTGAAGACCTTCAATGTCAAGCCGAAGGTAGTGGGCGGCCGCCAGGCGGAGTGCGGAGGCGCCATGGTGGGCAAGATGCCCAACGTCCTATGGCTCGAGGGCTCCTTCGTGGAGACCATAAAGGGGTGGCAATCGGGGTGGTTCTATATCACCAAGCCGCGTGACCCTGAATGGGTCGCAGCCCCCGAGTTTCGATCCGGAATCCCTACGCGGCTCACCTCCTGGAAAGAGAAGGGCCTGCCGTGGGGTAAAAAAGGAGAGTTGACCAGACTCCAAACATGCGTCCAAAACCTGGTGAGCAAGAAGCTCAAACTTGTTAATGTTGTCCAGGTCATGCTCATCCGCCGGATCCTCCCGTGCCAACAACGGGATTTCAGCTTGTGGGAGTTCAACCCAGCCCAACACCGAACTCTGAGTAGGCTCTTCGACACAACGTATGAAGATGCCTGGAAGATGCTATTCAAGGGCGCCGAGGCTCCCGCATCCGCTACCGAGGATGGCGGATTCAGCGCGCAGCGTCAAGCCAATGCGGTAAGCTATTTTTACCTCTTACAGGATATTTGTCTTTCATAGTTTGACTCTATGCGGGATCTAAGCCCCCATGCCTTTGACAGGACTGGCAGAGGACGGCCGAACAGATCAACTGTCCGGCTCCTTTGCCCGAAGACCCAGCGGACGCGCGCTTGGCGGAGCTGCTGGTTCCGGCACCTTATGTGGTGCCGGAGAAGAAGGCCAAGAAGAAGGCCACGGGAACCTGGAAGAGTTCCCGGCGCCCGGTGGAGTCGGACTCATCATCCGATGACTCCGAGGCGCACTCCTCCCACGAAGATGAGGAGGAGGAAAGAGAGGTTTCTTCCCCAGCAGGGGGAGAAAAGAAAAGGAAGGCCGCCCCAACTGGGGAGGCCGGAGGGTCCAAGAAAGGGAGCACCCACCCTACGGACTACTCCACCAACGCCGACGATGGCAAAGAGGAGTGGCCGCTCAGGGCCAAGCCCCTGGCAAAATCGTAAGTATTCGGATACCTGAGTGACCCATGGCGTTCCTGTATTGCACAGCTTCTCCTGACGCCGAATATAATTATGCAGTCCGCCCAAAGCCCAGCTCGGCGTGTCGTCGAGCGGCTCCCTGGATTCGTCGGACGTGAATAGTTTTTCACTTCCGACCGCTACCTCCCCCTGCCCTACGGACGACACCGAGGTGCTGTCCTAAGAGGTTCCAAGCCAGGAGGAGGTGGTCCTGGAGGAGCCGCAAGGCGACCTCCCGGACTCCAGGCGCAAAGGGGAAAAAAACCCCAAGGGATCCAAGTCCGGCCCTGGGCCAGACACCGCACCGGAACCTTCAATGGTTCCGGAGTCCGACAGGCGGCCCCCTAGTAAGAAGGGCAAGCCTACAATGCCGGTGACCTCCGTCCAACCGGAGGCACCGGATAATCTGCTGGAGGTGCTTAACGGCGCCTCCATCGACAAGGAGCACCGCACTATTATGAGTGCGGTGATCCAGAAGGTTCAGTCCACCAAAAGAGGGCTGACTGAAGCCTGTGCCAGCCTGCTAATTGGCTTTGAGGTATGTGAAAAATATGTGAAAGTATTACCGCATAGACAGTAGCCCCTGATGCTCTGTTTGGCATTTGGAAAGAAAAGCCGAATAGAGGATCTACCAACATTCGCAGGAGTCTAACATAATTAAGTCAATATGCGTATGCAGGCTTCGCTGCTAGCCTCTGCCGCACTGACTGTGGAGGTGGATGCGCTGAAGCAGAGCCTCGAGCAATTCGAGCAAGAGCTCGGCCTTGCTAAAAAGGAGCTCGAGGAAAAAGAAGGTAAGTAATACCTTGTGGAGTATATTTAAAAAGATGTAGTTGCAAAAAATGACAGGATCACTATTGGTGTCCTAGGGGCCACAACTGAGGTGGCGACCCTTAAGCAAGCGCTTTCCGAGGCCAAAAAGAAGGCGGCCACGGAGCGCACCGAGCGGGAGAAACATGAGGCGCGGGTTGGTGAGGTGCAGCAAGAGCTCCAGGCTCTTATGAAAAAACATGAGAGTTTGGAGCTTGACTCAAAGACGCGAGAGTCCGAGCTCGCGGCGGCCCTTAAAAGCGCCATGTCTGCCAAGGTTGAAGCCCAGAAAGCCCTCCAGGAAGTTGGGGTGATGTAGAAGATAGCGGCGGGTAAGGCATTCTTTATGCAAAGCAAGCACGTGAAAGTGAATTACTTGTTACTTACCCGAATCCGGAGCTCTCTAGGAGCATTTGCAGATTTTCCCCGTAGCATGTCAGATGTCACCGCCTTCTACCGGGCCGAGGAGGGCAGCTCGACGGAGAAGGTGTTCTGGTCTCAGTATGCTGAGGCCGGACACTCGGTGCCCTTGAGCGACCAGCTGAAGCAACTGGTCGAGCTCCATATGGTGGCCGAACAGGCCATGAAGGGTCTTATAGTTCGACTGTGGCCTGGAGAGGCCCTACCTAGGAGCTACTTCGGGCTGGTGAGGCGGCTGGTGGATGCATGTCCGTGGCTTGAAGTCGTCAAGCGCTCCGTTTGCATCGAAGGTGCACGTAGGGCGCTTGCCCGTGCTAAAGTGCATTGGGGCAAGATGGATGCAGAGAAGCTTGTGAAGGACGGGCCACCACAGGGCAAGGAGCATCGCCACCCCAAGATGTATTATGAGGGCGTCCTGAAGGGCGCCCGCCTTGTGGCGGACGAATGTTCCAAAGATGTAATATTTGAGTGAACTTGTTCGTTTTATCCCGTGCGCTGAAAACTTGTTCATATGCGCTATGCAATGCTTGTTTTATTTTAAAATATTACCTTCTATGCGGCCGTTTATCGAGTCTGAGAGATGGCGAGCCGTCGGCTTCTACGCCCATGCCATGACCCACGAGTGCTGGGGTGTTCGGGATAAACCTGAGCACTCTTTTTCCCATTCTTGGGTCCTTCGAGGGAGGTGCTCAGCACAACGAATAAGGCAATCAGACTATAATGCGTTATCACTCTCACTTAGACAGAGAATTCTATAATTTTAAATTTCGGCGAAGCCCCTAGTGTTCGGAAGACCGAGTTCGGGGCGCTATACACGCCTAGGTCGGACAAAGCCGACTCCTCGCTCTAAGCGGCATAAGTCTTTAGGGACTCGAAACCTCCCGAACAATGACCAACTCTCGCCCTATCATGACAGTCACTTTTAGCTTTCTCTACTGAGGTGCTTAGCCCAGCTCAACCGGGGCACAATCGCAGTAGTTCTCCCAGTGCTACCTTAGCCGATATAGCGGAACGTAAGGTACCAAAACATGGGAGCCGGGCAAACCCAACTATTGACCAAAGACATGATTCGGAGCTGATGCATATAATGCTATAAGTTCGGAGGGCCGCACTTTGTGAAAGTGTTCGGACGTCTCACGCCGTATTATGGGGTGCTTGAGCCCCTAGCGTATGGACCGTACCAAAGTGTACGGGTGCTAAATGTCATAACTGAACATATGTATTGAAAAAGAAATGAATAGAGAATGCAATAATAAGCTGAAGCTAAGCATTGTTTATTTTAAAAGGCTGCTGTGAAAGCAGAACGATACAAATAGTGCGATAAGCAAGAGATGGGACTATTTGACATGTCCCCCTCCAGGGGCGAACCGCGAGACGGTATGTAAGACATGTATTTTGCTCGTTATAGAGACCACCTGGGAATTCGACGTAGCTTTCTGCCTCCTTGGTTGTTGCATCATGTGTTCGGCGGTTGTACTGCCGGACAGGCCTTCCGAAGAGTGGAGTCCTGAAAGTAGGAAATAATGAAAAAAATCGGGAGCCCCTAGTGCGGTTGAGCCGCATTTTTGGGCGTGCTGTGGTCATGCCCCTCCCCCTGTGCCCATGGTATTTTCAGAGCGTAGTTATGTACGCGTAGTACTGATTTCGGAGTTTCGCGAGGGCTGGGGTTGGGGCCGTATTGCTATGCTTGCTCGGAACATGCCAGGCGTTCTTGTTGTAGGTTACTCCGGGCGCGCTTGACGGTGTCCGGACGTTTAATAGCCGGACTAGAGAATTGCCTTGAGAGGTTGCTTTGTACTTCCGCTGCGAGGGCCGCCGTGTGCTCCTCCGTTCGGAGAGAGCGTTCGGTGTTTCCATTGACCGTAATGAATCCTCGAGGGCCTGGCATCTTGAGCTTGAGATATGCGTAGTGCGGCAGCACATTGAACTTTGCAAATGCGGTTCGTCCGAGCAGTGCGTGATAGCCACTGCAGAACGGGACTATGTCGAAGATTAACTCCTCGCTTCGGAAATTATCTGGGGATCCGAAGTCCACTTCAAGTGTAACTGAGCCTGTACAGTTGGCCTCTACACCTGGTATGACGCCTTTAAAGGTCGTTTTTGTGGGTTTAATCCTTGAGGGATCTATGCCCATTTTCCGCACTGTATCTTGATAAAGCAGGTTCAGGCTGCTGCCGCCGTCCATAAGGACTCTAGTGAGGTGAAATTCGTCAAAGATTGGGTCTTGAACCAATGCGGCGAATCTGCCATGGAGGATGCTAGTGGGGTGGTCCCTTCGATCAAAAGTGATCGGGCAGGAGGACCATGGGTTGAACTTTGGGGCGACTGGCTCCAATGTGTATACGTTCCTGAGTGCACGCTTCCGCTCCCTTTTGGGGATGTGGGTTGCGCATATCATGTTCACCGTCCGCAATTGTGGGGGGAAGCCCTTCTATCCACTAATGTTCGGCGGCCAGGGCTCTTCGTCCTCGTCGCTGTGCAGCCCCTTGTCTCTGTTTTCGGCATTTAACTTGCCGGCCTGCTTGAACACCCAACAATCCCTGTTGGTGTGATTGGCTGGTTTTTCGGGGGTGCCATGTATCTGGCACGGGCGATCGAGTATACGGTCCAAACTGGACGGGCCCGGAGTGTTCCTCTTAAATGGCTTTTTCCGCTGGCCGGGCTTAGAGCCTCTGAATCCGGCATTAACTGCCGTATCTGCAGCGTTATCGCAGTTAATGCGGCGCTTGTGCTTGTTGCGACGCAACCTGCCATTGCTATCCTTGGTATCCGAATTACCAGGGCTCTTGGTCATGTTATTGCTACAAGCCAGCCAGTTGTCTCCTCCCGCGCAAAAGCAGGTCATGAGTGTCGTGAGGGCTGCCATAGATTTGGGCTTTTCCTGTCCAAGGTGTCGGGCAAGCCACTCGTCATGGATGTTATGCTTGAAGACTGCTAGGGCCTCTGCGTCCGGACAGTCGACGATTTGATTTTTCTTGGTTAGGAACCGTGTCCAGAATTGTCTGGCAGATTCTTCTGGCTGCTGAATTATGTGGCTCAGGTCATCGGCGTCTGGTGGTTGCACATAAGTGCCCTGTAAATTGTCGAGGAATGCGGCTTCCAGGTCCTCCCAACAATCAATTGATTCTGCTGGCAGGCTATTAAGCCAATGCCGAGCTGGTCCTTTAAGCTTGAGTGGGAGGTATTTGATGGCGTGTAGATCATCGCCACGGGCCATGTGGATATGAAGGAGATAGTCCTCGATGCATACGCAGGACCTGTTGTGCCATCGTATGATTCAATGTTTACGGGTTTGAAACCCTCTGGGATTTGATGATCCATTACTTCATCTGTGAAGCATACTGAGTGTGCGGCGCCTCTGTACTGGGCTATATCACGACGTAGCTCAAATGAGCTCTGTCTGCTGTGTTCGGCCCGGCCGGATTTACTGTATCTGGCGTGACGGTTATTGTCTCGTGTCGTGGGGCGCCCGCGCGATCCGTAGATCAATCTTGTTTGCCTTGCCCTGTCTTCCAACATATCTCGCAGGTCTAGCGCATTTCCCAGTGCCTTGGTATTTTTTGAGCGATGCCGGGGTGCGGCTTGAGTGGAGGGCCGGGAGGACTCTCTGTCGCGGCCGTGAGGTGGCCGGTCAGCCGCATCATGCGCTGGTGATGTAGGTTTAAGTGCTTCCTCCTCTAAACGGGGTTGCAACCTGCGCTTTGGGTAGCTCTTGGAGGGGCGTTCGAGTTCGTATTCCTCGGCCACAAGGACTTCCGTCCATCTGTCGGCTAGCAAGTCTTGATCAGCTCTAAGCTGTTGTTGTTTTTTCTTAAGGATACTCGCCGTGGCCATAAGCCTGCGCTTAAAGTGCTCTTGTTCGACGGGATCCTCAGGCACGACAAATTCATCGTCGCCGAGGCTTGCCTCGTCTTCAGAGGGAGGCATGTAATTTTCATCCTCTTCTTCTCTGTCTGCCGCTCTCTCAAGGGGGCTGGCTTCTCCATCCTCCTGCGCTGAATCTTGCTGGAGGGAATTGTCTTCGGCACTGTTGAAAGTGCAACTATCCCTAGGTGGTTTTGGTGATTCGTAACAAAATATAGCTCATTGAGCTAATGCTATTTCAAGATGATTATTTCAGGAAAGCTCAATGATTGGCATGGCATGGATGTGAAAGTGGAACCCTCAAAATGCTAAGGACAAGAATTGGCTCAAGCTCAAAAGTTCAAGACTCTTCATTTTATATTTTAGTGATCCAAGATCACATTGAGTCTTTAGGAAAAGCCAATACTATCAAGGAGGGATGAGGTGTTGCTTAATGAGCCTCTTGCTTTATGTGCTTAGTGATATGCTCCAAAATCCTCAGCTACTTTCCCATATCCACAAATGACCTAAACCCTAAGCCAAACTCGGTCATACCGATTCTGTCAATCCGGCGCCACCGAGTTTCACTTGTCATTTGCCACTGCCAAACCCTAGCAATTCGGTCCTACCGATAAGGTTCTCGGTCTCACCGAGATGGGCTTGCAAACTCTCTGTTTCCCTTTCGTAACTTCTCAGTCTCACCGAAAAGAGCGAATCGGTCCCACCGAGAATGCAAGGTAAACTCTATGTTTCCTTCTTGTAACTTTTCGGTCTCACCGAAAGAGCAAGTCGGTCCCACCGAGTTTGCCTGACCAACTCTCTGGTTAGCTAATTGCCGAACTCGGTCTCACCGAGTTTGTGCGATCGGTCTCACCGAGATTACGTTATGCCCAAACCCTAACCGAATCGGTCCTACCGAGTTGCATCTCAGTCCCACCGAGATTCCTAACGGTCACTAGGTTTACCATTTTGGTCAGACCGAGTTTAATGATTCGGTCCCACCGAGATTGGAAAACTGTGTGTAACGGTTGGATTTTGTGTGGAGGCTATATATACCCCTCCACCACCTCTTCATTTGAAGAGAGAGCCATCAGAACACATATTCCATTCCTACTCATATGTTCTGAGAAAGAACCACCTACTCATGTGTTGAGACCAAGACATTCCATGCCTACCATATGAATCTTGATCTCTAGCCTTCCCCAAGTTGCTTTCCACTCAAATCTTCTTTCCACCAGATCCAAATCCTATGAGAGAGAGTTGAGTGTTGGGGAGACTATCATTTGAAGCACAAGAGCAAGGAGTTTATCATCAACACACCATTTGTTACTTCTTGGAGAGTGGTGTCTCCTAGATTGGCTAGGTGTCACTGGGAGCCTCCGACAAGATTGTGGAGTTGAACCAAGGAGTTTTTAAGGGCAAGGAGATCGCCTACTTCGTGAAGATCTACCGCTAGTGAGGCAAGTCCTTCGTGGGCGATGGCCATGGTGGAATAGACAAGGTTGCTTCTTCATGGACCCTTCGTGGGTGGAGCCCTCCGTGGACTCGCGCAACCGTTACCCTCCGTGGGTTGAAGTCTCCATCAACGTGGATGTAGGATAGCACCACCTATCCGAACCACGGGAAAACATCCGTGTCTCCAATTGCGTTTGAATCCTCCAAACCCTTACCTTTACATTCTTGCAAGTTGCATGCTTTACTTTCCGCTGCCAATAAACTCTTTGCATGCTTGCTTGAATTGTGTAATGATTGCTTGACTTGCTCTAAGATAACTAAAATCTGCCAAAAACTAAAATTGGGAAAAATTTAAGTTTTTAATTGGTCAAGTAGTCTAATCACCCCCCTTTTAGACATACTTTCGATCCTACAAGTGGTATCAGAGCTTTGGTCTCCATTTGGCTTGATCTTCATAGCTTTTGGTGGTCATATCCTTGGTTTCACAACCTAGGAGAGTATGGTGTCTAGTGAGGGAAATTATCACCGTAGAGGTCCTTATTTCGATGGCACTAATTTTGCTAGTTGGAAGCATAAAATGAAAATGCATATTGTTGGACATAACCCCGCCGTATGGGCTATTGTTTGTGTTGGCTTGCAAGGTGAGTTCTTCGATGGGAGGGAACCAAACCGTGAAGCTACCGCGGATGAGTTGAAGATGTTGCAATACAATGCTCAAGCTTGTGATATTCTCTTCAACGGATTGTGCCCCGAAGAATTCAACAAAATCAGCCGCCTTGAGAATGCAAAGGAAATTTGGGATACTTTGATTGATATGCACGAAGGTACCGACTCCATCAAGGAATCCAAGTTGGATGTGCTCCAAAGTCAACTTGACAAGTTCAAGATGAAGGATGGTGAAGGTGTCGCTGAAATGTACTCTAGGCTTGCTCTCATCACAAATGAGATTGCCAGCTTAGGAAGTGAAGAGATGACCGATAGATTCATCATCGAGAAGATCCTAAGAGCCTTGGATGGGAAATATGATACCGTGTGCACATTAATCCAAATGATGCCCAACTACAAAGATCTCAAGCCAACGAAAGTAATTGGGAGGATTGTTGCTCATGAGATGTCACTTAAGGATAAAGAGGAACTTCACAATAAATCAAGTGGTGCCTACAAAGCGTCATGTGAAGTCCCCACATCATCAAGTGAGAAACAAAACTTCAATGAAGAATTGAGCTTAATGGTGAAGAACTTCAACAAGTTCTACAAGAGTAGAAGCAAAGATAGAAGCTTCAAGTCAAGGTCCTACAATGACAAAAGATCTTCTAGTTGAGAGCGAAACTGCTATAATTGTGGAAGACCCGGACACTATTCCAATGAGTGTACGGCTCCCTACAAGAGAATAGAAGATTCTCCAAAAAGAAGAAGCAAAGAATCTCCACCAAGAGAGAGAAGGAGTAGAGATGATCGTCATGAACGAAGATACTCACGGAGAAGCAAGGACTCGGAAAGGAAGGAAAAATCATCAAGGAGCTATACAAAACGAAGACATCAAGCTCATGTTGGTGAATGGGTATCCGGCTCCGACTCCGACAGCCACTTTGAGAGAAGTTATCACTCCGACTCCGAAGATACTCAAGATGAGGGTGTTGCTGGTCTAGCACTTGTGTCAACCAACTCCTACGACATATTTGACTCCCCAAATAAAGGAATTGGAAGATGCTTCATGGCCAAAGGTCCTAAGGTAACACACCCCGAGTACGTTGATTTTAATAGTGATGAAGATGACTTGTTAGGTGATGATGATTTGCTTGTTCACAAATCTAGTGATGAGTACTATGATGAAACATCAATTAATCATGCTAAAACGAATGACAATGATAAGGAGAAGATTGAGGCCCTAACTAAAGAACTAAACACTCTTAAGTTAGCTCATGAAACCATCTTCGAAGATCATCGAGAACTTTTAAGAGCTCATGAGAAATTACGCTTTGAAAAGCTCAATCTTGAGCAAGAGCATGAGTTCTTAAAAGCAATCAATGATGATCTCCGCAAGAATAGTTCTTCTTACATTGCCAAGCGTTTACTATTATCCACTTACATGCCTCAAGTCAAGACTAGTAACAAGAATAAAAAGGATTCTTCCTCTAGTAGTAACAATGATCATGCTAAATCCAATATTGTTGCTTCTAGTAGTTCTCTTGATTCCACTAATGATTCTCTTAGCCAAGTTACACTTGAGCAAGAAAATAGCTTATTGAAGGGAATTATAGAGAAAGGTGTTTACAAGAGCCTTGCCGGAAGTAAGCAATTCAAGGAAATTGTGCGCAAGCAAGGAATGCACCGGAAGAATCAAGGTGTTGGTTTTGAACAAAAGTTCAATGCCAATGGAGTTGAATGGGAAGAAGATCAATACCCCAAGACAAAGTTTGTTCCTCAACAAGAGAAGTATGACACTTCTTTCAAGGGGACACAAGCTCAAGATGATCTTCCACCACAAGACTACAAGCAAAAAGGCAAGGACAAGCTTCAAGAGGAGATTGATGCATTTGAAGAAGCTCCCAAGATCTTAGTCAAGTGGATTCCCAAGACTACTTCAAGTTCCACCACATCAAGTACGATAACAACTCCAAGGATTCCCATCAAGATGGTGTGGATCCAAAAGAAGAAGAACTAGAGAGTTCTTGAGGGTGACTCCGCCAACATACTTCACTCTTATCATTTTGGCAAGAACAAGTGCAATCAACTTCCACATCTTGCACCAGTTCAAGGAGTCACAAACCCTCGTGTTGGTAAGACAAGGGACAAGGTAACCTAAAGTTTTCATGGACATCATCTTGTGTGTGCATCACTCTATGTCTATGGATATCCGTGTTTGTTCCTTTTGGGACTAACCCATGTAGGTATTGAAAGTGCAACTCACTCAAATGGATAGCTCCAAGTGATCTACATCAACATTGAGCATCCACATCTTCAACATGTACATGAAGTCATCATCGACAAAACCCAAGGTTAGTTCATCCCTCTTAGGGGGGATATCACATCTAGGGGGAGGTTTACTCTAAGACTTGAGCTAAAGCAACTCTAAAGATGTGAATACAACAATGCTTTATGTAAAAGTGGTAACCCCACTTGAGCTTAAACGATGAGTATGACCTACGATCAAGTGTTCTCAC
This sequence comes from Triticum monococcum, assembly GCA_034509565.1. NCBI lineage: Eukaryota > Viridiplantae > Streptophyta > Magnoliopsida > Poales > Poaceae > Triticum > Triticum monococcum. Next base: position 393,632,470 of record CM067845.1, on the reverse strand, counting down.
TTGACTCCTAAGTCAATATACTCATATATAGATGACCTAGTCATCGCAAATTGCTTGATAGATGCTAGAATTGGTTGTGCATGCTTTGCCACATATTTCATTTGCCATCTTATTGTGTGAGCATGTTGGTTGCATATTTTACTCATTCGAGGACATCCACTTGTTGTTTTGATTGTTTGGCTTTCTTCCTTTTGCCAAGTGGATGGACAAGAATGCCTAAGAACCTCCTCTAGCTATCTATGCTTTTCTCGTCTCAAACTCTATTCATGCTGCATCACAAAACTTGGTCTAGTCAGATTCGAACCACTCTGTGTGAGGAGTGCTCGGAGTCCCCGATTCGTCATAGACTTAAACTTCCAAAAACCTCTTTATGAATCTCGGTCTGACCGATACTCCATTTTCGGTCCTACCGAGTTCATTAAGTTGATCTAGGTTTTCGATCTCGGTGCAACCGATTTGAACTTTTCGGTCACACCGAGTTGCAATAACTGCACACAGCTTTGCATCTCGGTTCCACCGAGTTGTTCCACTCGGTCACACCGATAGGGTCGGGCTATATATTGTGACGGGCAAAATTTTGGAAATTTCTCCGAAACCTCTTCGCCCGCGCGATAGCCTGCTCTGCCTTCGTGGTCTCCGGATCGTCTTCTCGTCGCCAGCAGCCTCCAGTCGCTGGTCTCCGCCGCCGTCAACGGATTTCTGCCCCGCCATTGCCGCCGTAGCGAGTCTCCGCCGAACTAGGGTATGGACTCGGTCTTTGTGCTATTCTCCACTCTGATTCCTAGCACATTGTGATCATTATGATTCTTGCCATGATTGAAACACTCCTATCCAGTCAATGATCTCATAGAATAGGTTTAATTCTAAAATTTTAGGGTTAGGTTTCCGCCGAAACCATCTCGGACCCACCGAGTTGAAAAACTCGGTCCCACCGATCTGGCTTTTGCCATTGCACAAGTGAAACTCGGCCTGACCGAGAATAACTTATCGGTGCGACCGATTTTGGAATTCTGTGAAACCCTAGCAGTCTCGGTGCCACCGAACTGTGACTCGGTCTGACCGAGTTCACCAGTTCTGGTGCCAAAACTGCTTCGGTGTCACCGAGTTTGAAAATCGGTAGATCCGAGATGCTTTCTGTGGAAAACTAAAACTAAGTTTTTGAATTAATCTTTTGCAAAAATCTCTGCTTTTTGTGATGCTCATCCACTCTATCTTATCCATAATCTATTCACAGGGTTAGCAGTAAGTGTGCAACATGTCTGATCAAAGTGACAGCCAGAATGTGTCTGAGCAGCAAGTAGTGATGAGTGAGGGCACTAGTCCCTCAAGCTCTTCTGATGATGGCAGCAGGAGCACCCCCAGCAATCTGCCTAAGGCTGCCACACGTCAAAGGAAGAAGAGAACGTCTGATTCTGAGGATGAAGACTATGTGGCAGAGGAAGAGGCCACATCAAAGAGAGCTGAGCCAGCAGCAGGCACCAAGCCAGGGCTAAAGATCAAAAGGCCAGCAGGCAGGCAGCCCATGTCAAAGGCTAGGGCTTCAACTGTGAAGCCTGCTCCCACTGAGCCCATTGCTACTGAGGGCAAGAAAAAGGAAAGAGAGGGTGAAAAAGACTGTAGCCAGAGTGCTTGGGAAGGCCTCCATCATGGTAGATGAGGAGGAAGAAGAAGAAGAGGTTGCTGCACCAGCACCAAAGGCAGCCAAACTCATGGGAGATGCTATAAGGTCAGGAACAGCTGCATCCAAGCCCAAGGAAGCACCTAAGGCTGCATCTAAGCCTAAGAGTGCACCCAAGAGAAACACACGAAGCATCCCAGCTGCAGAAAAGAACAAGGCCCCAATGCCTGAAACAATCGAAGAAGAGGAAGAAAGTGTCCTCAGGAAGCTCAAACCCAAGATCCCAGATCACAACGATGCTCATCCTGTGGCTGAGGATATGAAGCTTAGGAGGGATTCAGGGCTGAGGAAATGGAGAGAAGCAGATCCGTATGCTTCTAGGAGAAGGACTGCCGTGGATTATAGATTTCACACCAAGGAGCAACAAGATTTCTATGAGACTGTTTTGCTTGATAAGAAGCCGATCGTTTGTGACATGAGATGGGTCGACTGGACCTACATCAAGGACAATGAAGAGCACTACCCCGGTGTTTTTGACAGCTTTAGTGCGTGTGGAGTTGCAGACTTTGTTGGGCAGAAGCTCACAAAGTGGAACGAGGAGCTGATCAAGCCTGAGCGTCGACTTAGCACTATGCATTTTCTAGGAACTTTTTGGTAACTTGTTGCCAAAGGGGGAGAAGATGTATAGATCATAGGCTTCGAGAGAGAGAGAGTGTTGCCTTTTCTCTCTTGTTTTATTTGGTGGCTTTTCGAACTTTGTTTGCTTGTGTGTGAGATACTACGTCCTTATGCTCGTGAGACATCGATGATCATGTGTTTGATCATAAGCTACACTTAATGTTTGCTTAATGCTTGCTTATATATTATCATTCTATCTATTGTGTGTGATCATTCACTATTCTTGGTGATGAGTGCATGCATTTCAATCTTATCATTTTTGAGCGCTCCATCAAGATGTATGTGACATGGAAGAGTAACCCATGATTCTAACTCCATGTGCATTTGCAGTCCAAAGCAAATTTTAAATATGCACAAATTTAGGGGGAGCTCTTATTTGTCACATACTTCTCAAAGCGACGATATATTTCATGCTTATTATCATTTGTCGAAGCTTTGATCTATATGTTGTCATCAATTACCAAAAAGGGGGAGATTGAAAGTGCAACTATCCCTAGGTGGTTTTGGTAATTCATAACAACATATAGCTCATTGAGCTAATGCTATTTCAAGATGATTATTTCAGGAAAGCTCAATGATTGGCATGGCATGGATGTGAAAGTGGAACCCTCAAAATGCTAAGGAGAAGAATTGGCTCAAGCTCAAAAGTTCAAGACTCCTCATTTTATATTTTAGTGATCCAAGATCACATTGAGTCTTTAGGAAAAACCAATACTATCAAGGAGGGATGAGGTGTTGCTTAATGAGCCTCTTGCTTTATGTGCTTAGTGATATGCTCCAAAATCCTCAGCTACTTTCCCATATCCACAAATGACCTAAACCCTAAGCCAAACTCGGTCATACCGATTCTGTCAATCCGGCGCCACCGAGTTTCACTTGTCATTTGCCACTGCCAAACCCTAGCAATTCGGTCCTACCGATAAGGTTCTCGGTCTCACCGAGATGGGCTTGCAAACTCTCTGTTTCCCTTTCGTAACTTCTCGGTCTGACCGAAAAGAGCGAATCGGTCCCACCGAGAATGCAAGGTAAACTCTATGTTTCCTTCTTGTAACTTTTTGGTCTCACCGAAAGAGCAAGTCGGTCCCACCGAGTTTGCCTGACCAACTCTCTGGTTAGCTAATTGCCGAACTCGGTCTCACCGAGTTTGTGCGATCGGTCTCACCGAGATTACGTTATGCCCAAACCCTAACCGAATCGGTCCTACCGAGTTGCATCTCAGTCCCACCGAGATTCCTAACGGTCACTAGGTTTACCATTTCGGTCAGACCGAGTTTAATGATTCGGTCCCACCGAGATTGGAAAACTGTGTGTAACGGTTGGATTTTGTGTGGAGGCTATATATACCCCTCCACCACCTCTTCATTTGAAGAGAGAGCTATCAGAACACATATTCCATTCCTACTCATATGTTCTGAGAAAGAACCACCTACTCATGTGTTGAGACCAAGACATTCCATTCCTACCATATGAATCTTGATCTCTAGCCTTCCCCAAGTTGCTTTCCACTCAAATCTTCTTTCCACCAGATCCAAATCCTATGAGAGAGAGTTGAGTGTTGGGGAGACTATCATTTGAAGCACAAGAGCAAGGAGTTTATCATCAACACACCATTTGTTACTTCTTGGAGAGTGGTGTCTCCTAGATTGGCTAGGTGTCACTTGGGAGCCTCTGACAAGATTGTGGAGTTAAACCAAGGAGTTTGTAAGGGCAAGGAGATCGCCTACTTCGTGAAGATCTACCGCTAGTGAGGCAAGTCCTTCGTGGGCGATGGCCATGGTGGAATAGACAAGGTTGCTTCTTCGTGGACCCTTCGTGGGTGGAGCCCTCCATGGACTCGCGCAACCATTACCCTCCGTGGGTTGAAGTCTCCATCAACGTGGATATAGGATAGCACCACCTATCCGAACCACGGGAAAACATCCGTGTCTCCAATTGCGTTTGAATCCTCCAAACCCTTACCTTTACATTCTTGCAAGTTGCATGCTTTACTTTCCGCTGCCAATAAACTCTTTGCATGCTTGCTTGAATTGTGTAATGATTGCTTGACTTGCTCTAAGATAACTAAAATCTGCCAAGAACTAAAATTGGGAAAAGGCTAAGTTTTTAATTGGTCAAGTAGTCTAATCACCCCCCTTCTAGACATACTTTCGATCCTACAACTGTCCGGGGTGTTATTATCTCCCGTGCCGGCATCACCATTTTTGCTTAGGCGGGACTTAGAGCGGCGCCGCTGACACCGACGCTTGGGTTGCTTCTTGGAGGGGTCATCCCCCGTTGTTCCATCGCCATTGCCTTCTTTGGGTGTATCCACCATATATATGTCATATGACGAGGTAGCTTTCCAGTGCCCTATAGGCGCTGGTTCATGTTCGTCTCCTACATCGTCGTCCATACCGTCGATGTCTTCGTAGTCGAAGTCGAGCATGTCGGTTAAATCATCGACAGTGGCTACGAAGTGGGTGGTGGGTGGGCGTCGAATTTCTTCGTCGTCCGCATCCCTATCCTGTTGGCCATAGTCCGGCCAGGGCTCTCCTGACAAAGAGAGAGACCTTAGTGAATTCAGAATGTCGCCGAAGGGCGAGTGCTGAAAGATATCCGCGGCGGTGAATTCCATGATCGGCACCCAATCGGATTCGATTGGTAGGGGCGCGGAAGGTTCGGAGTCCGGAGAAGAGTCCGGCACCTTGGAGTCACGCGCTTCGCAGAGGATGAGGCTGGTGTTCGGCTCGATCGCCATTGAGACTGCAGCCCCCGAGGCGGTGTCTGGCCACCCGTCCTTGATCGACGCAGTTGGCTCCGAGCTAAGGGTCAGAGCTGATGCGGGCACGGCCTCTAGGGTACTGTTCGGCGGCAGAGCTAGGTCATACCCATCGTAACAGTGCGGCGCGCCCGGCTGTGGCTCGAATCCGTCGAAGATCAAGTCTCCGCGAATGTCGGCTGTGTAGTTCAAACTTCCAAATCTGACCTGATGGCCAGGGGCGTAGCTTTCAATCTGCTCCAGATGGCCAAGCGAATTAGCCCGCAGTGCAAAGCCGCGGAACATGAAGATCTGTCCGGGGAGAAAGGTCTCACCCTGGACCGCATCGTTGTTGATGATCGGAGGAGCCATCAGGCCTAAAGGTGACGACATAGAGGAACTCTCAATGAAAGCACCAATGTTGGTGTCAAAACCGGCGGATCTCGGGTAGGGGGTCCCGAACTGTGCGTCTAGGCCGGATGGTAACAGGAGGCAGGGGACACAATGTTTTACCCAGGTTCGGGCCCTCTTGATGGAGGTAAAACCCTACGTCCTGCTTGATTAATATTGATGATATGGGTAGTACAATAGTAGATCTACCACGAGATCAAAGAGGCTAAACCCTAGAAGCTAGCCTATGGTATGATTGTTGTTCCTCCTATGGACTAAAACCCTCCGGTTTATATAGACACCGGAGAGGGCTAGGGTTACACAGAGTCGGTTACAATGGGAGGAGATCTACATATCCATATTGCCAAGCTTGCCTTCCACGCCAAGGAAAGTCCCATCCGGATACGAGACGAAATCTTCAATATTGTATCTTCATAGTCCAAGAGTCCGGCCAAAGGTTATAGTCCGGCTATTCGGACACCCCATAGTCCAGGACTCCCTCAGCTGCTAACTCCAAATCATGCGTGGCATAATTTAACTCATGAGGCTTAAGCTGTCGTGAGGCATAGGAAACAACCCTTCCTTCCTGCATAAGCACTGCTCCAAGTCCTCGACGTGAAGCGCCGCAATACACCTCATAATCCTTGGTCTGATCTGGCAAAATCAACACTGGTGATGTAACCAAACATTTCTTCAACTCCTGGAAACTGGCTTCACATTCCTCGGTCCATATGAACTTGGTATCCTTCTTCAACAACTCCGTCATAGGCTTTGCAATCTTCGAGAAATTTTCAATGAATCTCTGGTAGTATCCTGCTAGTCCTAGAAAACTCCGGATCTCTCCAACTGTGGTTGGGGCTTCCCAATTTGTCACAGTGTCAACCTTGGTGGGATCTACTGCTATATCTTCTCCGGATATAACGTGTCCGTGAAATCCCACTTCCTTCAACCAAAATTCACATTTGCTAAACTTGGCATATAACTGATGTTCTCTGAGCTTACCAAGTACCAAACGCAAATGCTCCTTATGCTCCTCTTCGTTCTTCGAGTAAACCAGGATATCATCAATGAACACTACGACGAACTTATCCAAAAACTCCATAAACACTTTGTTCATCATGTTCATAAAATATGCAGGTGCGTTAGTCAGACCAAATGACATAACGGTATACTCGTAGAGCCCATACCTGGTGGTAAAAGCCGTCTTAGGTATATCCTGTTCTCGAGTCTTCAACTGATGGTATCCTGATCACAGGTCGATCTTGGAAAATACCTTAGCTCCTTGCCATCGATCAAACAGATCATTGATCATTGGTAGTGGGTACTTGTTCTTGATGGTTACTTTATTCAATCCTTGATAATCAACAACCATCCTTAACGATCCATCCTTCTTCTCCACTAGAAGTACTGGCGATCCTCAAGGCGAAGAACTTGGGCGAATATAACCTTTATCCAGTAACTCCTTAATCTGCTTCTTGATCTCCTCCAAATCCTTTGCGGGCATCCTGTCTGGTCTTTTAGATATTGCCCTGTGCCTGGCAAAAGCTCAATCAAAAACTCAATGTCTCTATCCGGTGGCATGCCTGGTAACTCCTCTGGAAATACATTAGGAAAATCCTTTACTACTGGTACTTCCTCCTGCACAACTCCTGTTAACGAATTTACTTGAGTCCTTTTTGGCACATGCCGGGACACATACTTGATCCTTCTCCCTTCTAGGGTGGTAAGCAAAATTGACTTACTAGCACATTCAATGTTCCCTTCATACTTCGATAACCAATCCATGCCTAATATCACATCCAATCCTTGAGATTCCAATACTATTAGGTCCGAGGGAAATACATAGTTACCAATCCTTAATGGTAACCGATCACACCATAGACTAGCCATATACTCTGCTCCAGGCGAGGTTACTAACATGGGTGACCTAAGAGCTTGTGTTGGCAGTTTATACTTATCCACAAATCCCCTTGATATGTATGAATGTGATGCACCAGTATCAAAAAGAACGATTGCAGTAAAAGACTTAACCAAAAACTTACCTATTACTGCATCGGGCTGGGCTTCAACCTCCTCCACATTTACGTGGTTCACCTGCCCCCTGTTGAAAGGGTTCGGCTTCTTCCCAGAGCTTCCATTGCCATTTCCATTCTGGGATTCATGACATTCATTGGCATAATGTCCGGTCTTCTGGCACTTAAAGCAAGTGACTTGGCTCAGGTCTCTCTTGGCTGGGGTTGATGGGTTGGTACGGTTCTGGCTGTTGCTTCCTCCATTCCCATTACCATTCTTGGTGCCATTATGATTGTGCGAGCTACCTCCTCCATGGGTATGCTGAAAATGTCCTCCCAGTCTAGGGGTAAAACGTGGCTTCTGCTGAGCTCCAGAATTGTACTTCCCTTGTCCATACTTCCTCTTACGGTTCTCAATTTGCTGCTGCTTCCCTTCAATCATAAGAGCACGATCTACCAACTCCTGGTAGTTGTTGAAGGTTGCTACCATCAACTGCATGCTCAACTCATCATTCAATCCTTCCAGAAACTTCTCCTACTTAGCTGCATCCGTAGCAACGTCATCTGGGGCATAACGTGCTAGCTTACTAAAGTCCTCCACATACTGGCGAACTGTCCGTCCTCCTTGGTGCAAGTTGCGAAACTCTCGCTTCTTCATGGCCATAGCTCCTGCTGAAACATGGGCAGTACGGAAAGCCTGCTGAAACTGGTCCCATGTGAGAGTGTTGATAGGGAAAGTGGCTATGAAATTCTCCCACCATGATGCTGCGGGTCCTTCAAGCTGATGTGCAGCAAACTTCACCTTTTCCGCATTTGTGCATCCAGCCGTGGTCAACTCCCTTGCTGTCTTGCGGAGCCAATCATCTGCTAGTATCGGCTCGGTGCTACTGGAAAACACCGGCGGATTCAGCCTAAGGAAACGGGCTAAGTGATCAACAGGTGGTGGTGGTGGTGGGTTGTTGCTGTTGTTCCCCTGATTCTGATTCTGGACTAGCAACTGCATCAATGTGTTCTGCTGCTGGATCAACTGGGTGAGCTCCGGTGGGAAGGTAAATCCGGGGTCACGTCTCGGAGGCATCTGAGGGTTTAGAAAAGATGAGATTAAGAATAGAGAGGGGTCTAGAGAGAAAACACTACCCATATGCACATGAGGCAAAAGCAAACAATTCACTTCATTCAATCAAGCAAGGGCATACAATCGATCTAACTATCGCAAAAGTGCTCGGACTACTATATTTACATGGTGGAATACTACTACTGATTTGGTGGTCTACTAGAAATATTCTTCGGTTGCAGACTCCATGATATCTGCTCCCGCTTTATCAACATAGTCATCATCGCTATCATCTGGATCCGAGTCGGTGTCATCGATGATGATGTAGTCTTCCGGGCGAATCTCCTTGGGTTCTTCGTCTTCCTCTACTGGTGTAGGGCCTCCCATAAATATTCTGATCTTCTTGATCAGATCGTTATTCTTCTCCACTAATACTTCGATTTCGTCTTCATAATCTTCACGTGTAGCCTTGAGTTCTGATGTGTACTACACAACCTTCTTCTTGTAGACGTTGTTGGGCCTCCAAGTGCAGAGGTTTGTAGGACAGTAGCAAATTTCCCTCAAGTGGATGACCTAAGGTTTATCAATCCGTAGGAGGCGTAGGATGAAGATGGTCTCTCGCAAGCAACCCTGCAACCAAATAACAAAGAGTCTCTTGTGTCCCCAACACACCCAATACAATGGTAAATTGTATAGGTGCACTAGTTTGGCGAAGAGATGGTGATACAAGTGGTATATGGATAGTAGATAATAGTTTTCGTAATCTGAAATAATAAAAACAGCAAGGTAGCAAGTGATAAAAGTGAGCATAAACGGTATTGCAATGCTAGGAAACAAGGCCTAGGGTTCATACTTTCACTAGTGCAAGTCCTCTCAACATAATAACATAATTGGATCATATAACTATCCCTCAACATGCAACAAAGAGTCACTCCAAAGCCACTAATAGCAGAGAACGAACGAAGAGATTATGGTAGGGTACGAAACCACCTCAAAGTTATTCTTTCCAATCAATCCGTTGGGCTATTCCTATAAGTGTCTGTCAGGACCCCAATTCCAAGTCACATCGATCTAACCGGTAACACCTCATATCACTTTGCGGCCTCACGCACGGTATTCCCACGGGTGTCGCCTTACCATGGCCCGGGACCGTTTGCGCCTTTTGGCTCACGTATATGATAGTGTCGCTAGCATCCATACGACAGAGAACCCGGGCCGACATGGCTAGTCGTGAACCCAAAGCGGCACTAACCTATGGGGACAGGCATACATGAATCACATCGAGCATGTCGGTCAGCAGCGTGTGAATCCGGGCTGTAGCACTGGGCTAACAGGACTCCGGGAACCCGGGGTGTAGCAGGCTAGGCAGGACTCCGGATGTCACCGCGTGACATTTCCCCGAAGGGACAAACACAGGAACAAAGTGGAACACATGCCGGCCAGTCAAGTGTCCTGAGCAGTAGTGTTGGGCTAGCAGAACTCCGGTGAACCGGGCGGACTACTATGGCTCATGGAAGCACTAGACTACATTTCCCCATAAGAGAGGCTGCCAAGGATAAACAACTAGATTGTCAGATCCCACACATACCAAGCATTTCAATCATACACACAATATGCTCAATATGTGTAAATATAACATGGCATCACAACATAACTCTACAACTCAAGTATTTATTCCTTAGACTCCGAGGAGCGAGATATTACAAACATGGGTCTCATGACCCAACAATCACATCATACAAATCAAGCACATGCGGAAGCTTAACATGTCTGAGTACAGACATCTACAAATGGAAAAAGGCTAAGAAGCCTGACTATCTATCAGATCCTGCCGAGGGCACAAGATCGTAGCTGAGGTATCAAACTAACGTCGAAGTCCACGCGGAACTACTAGCGATACTGAAGTCTCTCTCTGCAAAACATAAATTAAGCAAACATGAGTACAAAGGTACTCAGCAAGACTTACATCATAACTAGCTACATATGCATCGGTATCAACAAGGGGGGGGGGGTGGAGTTTAACTGCAACAAGCCAGCTTTGACTCAGTGGCTAACCTGAACTACGACTGCAAGCAACTCTTTTGAGGTGGCGCACACGAGTCCACATATTCACCATTCAATACACCACTATGGAACCGCTCCCGTCTCCCTATGAGAAGGCCATCCATAGCACTCACACTTATCTTGCGAGTTTTAGAGTATCCACTTTCACTTGTCTATGAACTATGCAAGGGGTCCAAGTTTCCATATCCGAGGAATCCGGCTATTTGAATAGATAATGATAACCCTGCAAGGGTGTACTTCTTCACACACGCTCCCACCACTTACCACCATATACACGTCATGTATCTCGGCAACCTTCAAGCGGAAGCCTGGCAAGGGTGTCGGCCACGGCCTACCTAAACACTTAAGTCCCTAGTCCAGGTTTATCGCCTATCCAGGTTCCATCCACAGGGAGTCTGGCCGAGGTTTCCACATACGGCCCCGAACAATGTGAACAGGGTTCCCGAGACACCAAACGGGCGCCCGGTACACCGTGCCACAGTGTATCTACCGCAACATAGCCCACCCCTAGGGTCAGCGCTACGCACGGCCGCCAACACATAACCTACAAACACCAGAAACTAGTTGCAACTCCTGGACAGAGTACTAGGGTGATTAAGAAGCCGAGATGTAACACCCCAAATTTTTGACCTTGTTTTATTAATTAAATTTTTTCCAAGGAATTAAAACTTTTATTTTTGGGCTCCCTTTTTATTTTTGAACCTTTTTCTCCCTTGTTATTATGGAGTTTTTCCCCAAAGTGAAAACTTTTCAAATATGTTTTTGGACTTGTTTAACCTCTCAAGAAAAACTTTCCTTTTATTAGTAGAACTAATTACATAATTAATTTGCTTAATCTTTATTTCCTTGAAAAATGGGTTTTACAGGTTATATGGCCATATTTGAACTACAACCATTTGATAAATTATTTCAAAAATCCCACCAAAATTTGGAGATATCATGTAATGTTTTTAAATCACTTTTGTGCAAAAATATTTTTTTTCTCTTGAAATATTTTGAGCTCTGCATCAATTTTTCTTCTCTAGTCCAAAGTGCAATTTTGCACTACAACTCATTTAAATATTTCTTTCTAGCCTTCACCAAAATTATGGGATGTTGGTAGTAGCTTATGATTCAACATTATGCAAAAACCCAGTGTTGTTATTTGAAAGTTTTGAGTGAATCAACCTCATTTTCATTCTGGACCAACTTGATGGTTTGTACAGCAACCATATTTTTGCTTGCTCTTTGGCTCTTGATTCCTTTTCCTAATTATAGTCCTCCCTGCAAAACCCCTAAGTCCAGGAGCATGCACCCTTTGGATCATTTTTGGTTCATGAAATGATGCCATTCATTTTCTGTCCAGAATTGTAGCTTTGCAAAGCTTGCACTAGCAAGTTTCTTATTTTGGCAAACTAACCTCACCACTTTCTTAATCATCCAATGAGACCACCATCTGGAGATTTTGGCCCCTCCAAGAGATGCCTAAGTGCCCTTGGCATTTTGTCAAACACCTTATGGGCATGATCTGTTTGACATGAGTTTTAGTTTACACTGTGAACTTGCACCTCTGATCAAACAAGCATGTCCACTAGACTCCCAGTTACTCATAACCTAGATCTGCTAAATGCTAGCCTCACCCAAGCTCTGTAGCATGCTCTGGCATTACGTCGAGCACGTCCCGTGCACGCCCGGAGCGCGAGCAGTGCACGCGTTTTGCACGTGCTCGCGCCCGAGCCAGCGCGCCCCTGGATAAGCTTCCCCGAGCTCATCCTGATCCCCTCCCTCTCGCCACGTCACGCTAAAGGCCCCGACAGCCCCCCTGGCGCCCTACAGTGTCGCCATAAGAGCTCTCTTGGCGGCACGCCCGCAGCCGCACCCGCTCCTGCCACGGTCGGCACCGCCCAAACCACCACAGCATGCCAGCTCGCCTCTTTCGACAGTGTAGCATTCGTCGGTAGCTCCTGGAGCCGACCAGCCACCGCCACGTCGCCCTGCAGCACAGTAGGGCGGTTCGCCGGCGAACTTATCCCCAGCCGCCGCGAACCAACATGGCCACGCTATAAAAAGGGACCCCGAGCCCCTCTGAGCACGCACGCAACCTCAGTCCACTCCTCCAGTTCCCCCATGGCAGCCAATCGACCCGAGGAGGTCGTCTTCTTCCTCTCCGGCAACTCCTGCTGCCGCCACTGCCCCGGCCGTTCCAGCGCCACCAAGGCCTCCCCCTCTCCGTTCTCTTCACCAAGAACTTCCCCTTCCTCCCACGAACCCAACCCCCTGCTCGATTTTGATCGGGAGCCACCGCAGCCCCAAATTCACTATCCACCCAAAGCCTCCTCCGCCGCGAAGCTCGCCGCCGGCAGCTCCCTCCGTCCCCGCCGGCCTGGCGACCACCGGGAGGACCGCACTGGAGTGACGGATCCATCCCCACCCTCGGGGCCCCACGAGGAGCCGCCAGCCGCCGCCGACGATCGCCGGAGCCCCGCCTCCACTCAGAACAGAGGAAGAAGAGGGAGGGAGGAATAGTCAAACCTGACTAGTGGCCCCCCTGGACCCACTATCAGTGACACACCGCGACATCCACGTGTTTTAAGTGAAGACGTAATCCACCCCAGTACGTTTTCCCCGCTTCGAAAACGTATTCCCCTCTGAAACGTTTTCCTTTCTGTTTTTATTTAAATAACAGATTTTGACCACAACTTTGACTATCTATAACTCTTTAAATATAACTCCAAATGAATTGATTCCTTTTCCTACATCTCTCAAATTCTGTCTAGTTTATTTTAAGATTTATTTAAAAATTTTCCAAACAAATTTTTTGTACTGTTTTTGAAATATGTGTTATTTGCATATTTTTGAAAATAGGATTTTGGAAGAGGAGAAAGCTTTAAAAAATTTTGGAGAGCACCCCCCACCTCTCCACACCATGAAGGCAAGCATTCTGAACCCCAGGATAATATTTTTGGTGTGTTAGTTGACACGTTTATAACACCACCTTATTTCGGAGAACTTGTTATTTCATGTGACATGATCATTTTGCATGGATGCATATCAGTGATTTCCTTGCTGTTGGAAATGAATATACTTGTGATGGTAATCATCCTCATGTGCCTTGTATGCATGCCGGAAAGGAATCCGGGAAAGCCTCTGCCTTGGGTAGGAGTGAGCTTGTCGCCGGTCCCCGTCAGGACGGTTATGTCCGGTATGGCATAGTAAGGTATAATGGGTGGTGATTTCATCGGTTGAAATATATTTGATATACATGTCATGCAGGGAACTCATAAGCCTCCTGAGTCGGCCATAGATCGAGTCTTGTTCCGGTAACCCCCATACTTGTTTCGTACTGCCACTCGTCCCTACCGTAGGTGAGGTATGGTTCAGTAAGTTGTTAACCCTTGTCTTGGCACACACCGTACAGAGAGGCCATGGTGGAAGATACCGGTTGCAGCTGGTAGGCATGCCACCTGGTCCGGGGGCATGGGTGTATCCGGTTGGGACCGAGAGGGGGGCACCCCTTAGAGCACGCGATAGAAATTTGATCCCATGCTATGCGAGGTTGTAGCCTCCCCACTTAGAGTTTTGCTTAACAGGTGTCATGGGTGATTCCAGACACGAGTAAAAGCTGGTGTGTGCAAGTCAGGTGTGTTTCAATTAAAAGACCGTAGATGGAATTAGTCCGATGGACTAAAGGAATCCGTTACTCGTGGGTAAAGAGTACACCCTCTGCAGAGATATTAAACCTATTCGAATAGCCGTGTCCATGGTTAAGGATTACAGTCTGGGATGGGTCAAGTGTCGGTCTTAGTGCCGGTCTTTGGAGGGGAAACCACTAAACTCGAATATTGATGATGACATGTGATATATGATTGTTATGATTGTTATCATTATGGACTAACCGTTTGCATTATTTGAAATAATGAATATCCCTGGGACGGTACCACCTCCTGGATACTCACTATGATTATAAGCCCTTTGTGCAGCGTCGCTCAGACGCCCGACTCTGGCATGTTCGTTATTTCATTTTCATATAAGCCCTTTATGTGGCGTCGCTCAGACGCCCGACTGTGGCATGTTTGTTATTTCATTTTCTCATAAGCCCTTTAAGTGGCGTCGCTCAGATGCCCGACTGTGGCATGCTTATTATTTCATTTTCTCATAAACCCTTTATGTGGCGTCGCTCAGACGCCCGACTGTGGCATGCTTGTTATTTTATTTACTTTATAAGCCCCTTACGTGGTGTCGCTAAGACGCCCGACTGAGGCACGCTCACTTTTACTATCCTTTCGAGACGTCGCTTCAGACATCCGATCGGTGCATTTTATTTCTATTCTGTCATTGCATATTCCGGTTGCATATAAATAACCTGCTTGCATGCATCAAGATTTTATTTATGACTGACGATGTGATCATAGAATATTTCAGTGTATGTTGATCAATTATATTATGCCTGTGTTCTTAATGTTTGCGAGTACATTCAAAGTACTCACTGGCTTGTCCCTGGCTATTGTCTTGGCCAGATTGCTTGCTTGAAGAGGAGCGTGGCGATGACAGCCTCGGGACCTAAGCAACGGTGATAGCAGCCTCATGAAGATAGGAGTTAACCTGGTCAGCTGTTCCTGTGGGAAATGGAGTCCCATAGACCGTGGTGATCCACAAACCGCTTCCGCCCTCAACCACTAGAACCATTTGATGTACTCATAGGCCACAATGGTCTTGTACTACATATTTTGTACTCTTGCTTGGAATTTCTGTATCAAGTTGGTGCCTTATCAGCTAACAGTAATCCTGGGGCTGGTGAGCACAAGGGCCATTTTCTGGAAATTATATCCCGGAAAACCGGTCGCGACACGAGAGGGTCAATTAAGGATCCCAATGAGTGGTAGTAGCTGTTCATGGATCACAGACACAGAACTCAGTTCCCGAGGATGGCTGCAATGAGACAACCCACCATGTACTCCTACATGGCCTCTCACCGCTACCTTTACCAAAAACGTGTTCACACACTTAGCTCACACAGTAGGACATGTTCACACACCACCGATTCATTCTCGATGAATCAGACCTGACGCAACTCTATGCAATAGCAGGCATGACAAACAAGCATGAATGAGTAGGCACATCAGGGCTCAAACAACTCCTACTCATGCTAGTGGGTTTCATCTATTTACTGTGGCAATGACAGGTCATGCAGAGGATAAGGGGTTCAACTACCGCAACAAGTAACAGATGAATCGTTGTTGTCCTAATGTAGTAAAAGAGAGCAGGAGCGAGAGAGTGGGGTTGTATCAGAATGAACAAGGGGGTTTTGCTTGCCTGACACTTCTGAAGATATCATTGGGTCTTCATCAGTGTCAATGATCACATCATCGGTACAACGTCTATCGAGAGGGGACAACCACCGGCGACAGAGAAGGAACACAATCAATGCAATGCACAACATGATGCATGACAATGACATGGCAATATGTTGTTGATTGAGCTAATGCAACTAGCAACACAATTAAATGAAGTTGGTTTGAACCCAAAGTTCAAATTCAAACTCCACATGTGGTTATTTAAATACCATTCATTTGATTTGTCCTAAACAGTGGCCTTAAGTTGTTCTAACATGCATGAAAATGGTACAGATGGATTCCTTGAATTTTTCTTATAATTTTTCATATATAATTTATTTCATTTGGAGTTACGGTTAAATTTCTATGTTTTTTAGAAGTTTTGGGCATTTTCTGGAATTTCTGGATTATTTTAAATCCAGAAAATGATTAACTACGTCAGCATTGCGTCATGCTGACATCAGCAGGTCAACAGGGCTGTCCAGGTCAAACCTGACGGCTGGGCCCCACTAGTTAGTCTCACAGTTAACTATTTGGGTTAACTAGACTAACTAAACAACACTGGGCCCACTGGTCAGTGACTAACTAAACTAACTTAATTAAGTTTAGCTCTAACTAACTAGGTTAGCCGGGCGAGGCCCGCATGTCAGTGACTCAAGGGTCAAACAGAGGTCAACCTCGGGTCAAACCCGACGCTAACTGGGCTTTGACCCACTGCGGGGCCCGCTGTCAATGACTAGGTGAGGTCCAGCTGGCGGGGATTAGCACTAATGACCTCGCCACGTCGGCTGTTGCCGGAGTTGGCCGGCGGCGACCAAACCGCGGCGGCAACGGGCCGGACTTGCGCTAAAGGCAACGGGGGCGGTGGCTAAGGGCATCGGGGCGTAGCCCTTACTCGCCCGCATCCAGGGAGGTAGGTGGGTGGCCGTGGGGGCGCTGGAGCTCGCCGGAACCGAGCTCGCAGCGGCAGCCGGAGCTCGGGTCTGCTCGGGTTCGGCGCTGGGATGCACAACAGGGGCGTGGAGAGGGGCTACGACCTCCTGGGAGTGTGGCAAACACGGTGACGCGCTCGGTTTCGAGCCCGCGTGGCTGTGGCCACGTCGACGGCGTCGCCGGCGGAGTAGAGTGGTCGGGCTCGATGGAGATGGCGGCTAGGGGGCGCAACCGAGGCATAGAGGAGGGGGGTTAGGGGTAGGGGATCACGGTGGATGCAGAGATGGCCTCAGCGTGCTCGGGGAAGCACCAGAGCGAGCGGGGCGGCGAGAGGCATCTCCGGTGGCCGGCGACGAAGACGATGAAGATGGCGTCGATGCAAGGCCTCTGGCGAGGCGTGGCCAGACGGAGAGGACGAGGGAGGCGTGGCGATGCTCGTGGACACGTCAGGGAGGCGAGGGGAGCACGGAGGCCGCGTCTACGCGGCGTACGGTGGCGACGAGCTCCGCTCGGCTTCGGGAGAGCGAGGGGAGGGGAGAGAGCTGCGAGGAGGGAGGAGGTGCAGAGGGTCAAGGGAGAGTGCGTGGCGCCCTCGGGTGGATCCAGCGGCGCGCAGGCAAGCAGGAGGTGGCCGGCGCATGCGCACGCGCGTCGGGCACACGCCCTCCTGCCTACTGGCAGGAGGTTGAAGACGGTGGCGGCTACGGTGGGCTGGGCTGCACAGTGTTGGGCTGCGGATGGGCTGCCAAGTAAGTTAGGTGGGTTTCCTTCCTATTCTATTTTTTGCCGCTGTTTTGGCTTTAGTAAAAATACTAAAGCATTTTGTAAAATGCTGGAATAATTTGTGGACACTCTCTAGATTATTCTAGTGGCCCACATTTAATTTCAGCATTATCTGAGCATTTAATTTATTTATAGTATTTAAATGCCCAAAGTCAAATACAATATGAATTAATTCAAAAATCCAGGAATGACCTAGAAATATGTTCATCATTTTTGGCAGAGGTTTTCACCCTTATCAGAAATCATGAACATTTTCAAAGGGCATTTTTGGGTTCATTGAAAATGACTTTAGTTGAGCCTATTTGAAATCCATGTGGTGCTAGGGTTTGAACATCCCCATTTCAAGTTTCTGAGAAAAAGTAAACATGATGCATGGAGGTTATGCAAGGATAGGCAAGACTAAGCTAGGGCTATGACAGTGTCACAAACAGCCCTGGAGTTCGTACTAGAATAACACCTTAAGACACAAATCAACCAAAACCCTAATGTCACCTAGATACTCCAATGTCACCTCAAGTATCCGTGGGTATGATTATACGATATGCGTCACACAATCTCAGATTCATCTATTCAACCAACACAAAGGACCTCAAAGAGTGCCCCAAAGTTCTACCGGAGAATCACGACGAAAACGTGTGCCAACCCCTATGCATAGGTTCCCAATGTCACGAAGCCCGCAAGTTGATCACCTTAACATACATCAAGTGGCATGTGGTATCCCATTGTCACCACAGATATTCACGACAAGACATACATCAAGTGTTCTCAAGTCTTTAAAGACTCAATCCGATAAGATTACTTCAAAGGGGAAACTCAATTCATTACAAGAGAGAAGAGGGGGAGGAGAAACATAAGATCCAACTATAATAGCAAAGCTCGCGATACATCAAGATCGTGCCAAATCAAGAACATGAGAGAGAGAGATCAAACACATAGCTACTGGTACATACCCTCAACCCCAAGGGAGAACTACTCCCTCCTCGTCATGGGGAGTGCCGGGATGATGAAGATGGCCACCGGTGAGGGTTCCCCCCTCCGGCAGGGTGCCGGAACAGGGTCCCGATTGACTTTTGGTGGCTACGGAGGCTTCTGGCGGCAGAACTACCGATCTATCTTTCCGTTCTGGGAGTTTGAGGTCATGTAAGTATATATGGGTGCAGGAGGTACGTCAGGGGAGCCACGAGGGCCCCACGAGACAGGGGCGCGCCCTAGCGGGGGGGCGCCCCCCACCCTTGTGAGCACCTCGTTCCTTCCTTAACGTGGGGTCCAAGTCCATCAAGTGTGTTTCCTTCCAAAAATAACTTCTCTAGTAGATTTCGTTCCGTTTCGACTCCGTCTGATATTCCTTTTCTTCAAAACACTGAAATAGGCCTAAAACAGCAAATCTGGGCTGGGCCTTCGGTTAATAGGTTAGTCCCAAAAATAATATAAAAGTGGAAAATAAAGCCCAATATTGCCCAAAACAGTAGATAATATAGCATGGAGCAATCAAAAATTATAGATACGTTGGATACGTATCAAGTTCTTCCTCCAGTTCCTTGATTATTGTCCTTGCCTTCTTCAGATCTATCATGTCGGCGCACATCTGGTTCTCCTGATGTCGAATGTGCTGGTTGAACTCCTGGATAAAAGCTGCAATTGATCTATCCTTCCTGGTGCTGATCATCTCCGAGTGCTCATCTCGGCGCCCACAAATCTGGTAGATAGTATCCTTGAGATCATTGCGGTGAACTTCTCCAATGCGTCCCATGGCGATGTGAGCTGCCATGCTCTTTCCTAGACTCCAGGTTGGTGCATCAAAAGAAAACTCTATGGGCTCAGTGGCTGGCATGAACGTCCTTCCTGGAACTTGAACTTGAATCATCCAGCGCTCTTCTTCAGGTAAAGTGGCGTTGTAGGTTCCGGTGAAACTTGGTACTCCTATGTTCAGATATCTAGTGACTTCCTTCAAGTGACGTCCAAAGGGTGTATCTTCATCTGGTTGCGTGAACTTGTTCCTTGCATCCGCCATCCTAAAAGAGTAGAAAAGATGAGAAGTAGGAATGGGAAGAGTGAGGTAGTGATCTAGGGCTTTAGCTTAGTGGTCGTGTCCTACAGTCAGCGTGTGCTTTGATACCATCTTGTAGCGACCAGACCTCAGACGGTCCAATCTCCGTGCTCCGGTGTCATCCCTGGATCAGTAATGCTGACACCACACAGTACTTGAAGGATTTATAATAGAGTAGCAATCACACACTTATTACATCGAGCGTCTCAAAAGAGAACTTATTACAATAAATATGGCTTAAGGCCATCTAATAACGATAACAGCGGAAGGCTTGGAAGATAAGTGAGTCCATCAACTCCAACGACATCACTGAGTATAGAACCACGACCTAAAAGCACCTTACTCGTCGTCTAAAGAGTCTGCAACATGAACGTTGCAGCCCAAAACGGGTTAGCACATGGAATATGCTGGCAAAGTAACACACAGAGAGCAATGAAGGAATAATACTATACTATATGCATATTTGGCTAGTGGAAAGCTCTATGGTTACAGTTTTGCGTAAAGCCAATTTTTCCCTACTGCAAAGGAATACATTTTATTTAACTATCATGGTAGTTGTTAACCATTGAGAGTGTAGACACCCTCTCAATCCCAATTAAACATCATCATTAAAAACCCAACAAAATTAATTTAGAGTAACATGATGAGATTCACATGATAATCCAAGTACTAGATACTCAAGATGTCCATAACCGGGGACACGGCTAACCATGATTAGTTTATACATGCTAACCGGGGACACGGCTAGTCTACCACTTTAAGAGTTCGCACGCCTTAGTCAACTATGCTAGAGCCCATAGTAGCTTGTGGCTGCACATGGAAGTTTCTAGTATGAATAATCTCATGATCCCTTTGAGCCTGGGTGGCGGTCCAAAAGAAAAACAGGCAATCGCTGGAATACCCAGGTGCCTCAATCCACCCAGATGTGTGTTTAAGTTGCCACCTTAGATAAACCATTAATTTAACTAACTCACATCTGTCATGGATACACTCACCCAATCCACGTCTACTAGCATAGCATGGCATAGTAAGCAAACGTAGAAGTAACTCCCAAAGGTTTGATAATAAAACAGGTGATAGGTACTACCTTATCTACTTCCCAAACCCACAATTTAATTAGATCCTAATCATGCAAGGTGTGAGGATTGATCTAATGCAATAAAACTGGGTAAAAGGGAAGTATGATCAAAGTGTTACTTGCCTTGCTGATGATTCGCGAAACCTAGCGATTCAAAGTAGCAGCGGTGCACTCCGGGTACTCTATCGCAAACAAACAAGCATACAATAAGTACTCAACTAATGCACAGATAAAACTCAAATAAGAGATCTAACCAGATAGTTCAACTTAAGAACTCCGGTTGGCAAAAAGAATCAAATCGAACGAAGCGACGAAAGACAAACGGCAAAAGAAACAAGCTTCATTTTCTAATCTGGATCTAGGTCAAATTTTACAGAGGCAAAAACTTGTTTGAGTTGGTTAAACGGAAAGAGGATTTCGAGACGAAACTCCAGGCGCTTGAATCGCCTGATTCCTATAAATGAGCGAAAAGTTAAACTAAAATGAAAATCGGATCAGAAATCGCGATCAGAAAATCACGGATTTAAATCCGAGAAAAGAAAAATGATGAACAGAATAACGAAGTTCGTTTTCTGGAACTAAATTATGAACGCGTTCGTTAAAACGAATGAATGAGCGAACGCTTGCTAAATAAAAAAACTGGAAAAAAACCGATCTAACGAAAAAAATGAAAACTAGGGTTTTCTAAAAAAACCGAAGCGGTTTCTCTCAGAAAACCGGGCGGCGGGGCGGCTACCTTGGCTCGGGCTCCGGTGAAACTCCGGCGGGGCTCCGGGCGGCGGCGTTGGCGATGCGGGGCTGCGGGGTGGGGCAGTAGTGGCGGCGCCAGCAGTACAGGCGGCGGGGGCGGGCTGCGGTGCGGGGTGGCGGGGTGAGGAGACGGCGGCGGCGGGGTGGCTATTTAAGAGAGGGAGGGGGGCTGACTTGGAGAGGGGGTCGGCGGCGGCGCGGGTCCGGCTCGGACTCTCTCCCGAGTCCGACGGCTGCTCGAGCGGGAGGCGGCGGTGGCTGGGCCGGCCTGGCTCGGCTGGGCCCTTGGCCCAGTCGGGCGCGGGGTTTTTTTTAAAACAATTTCGCTGAAACTAAAAAAAATTCTATAAAAATAAATAAAAATCTAAAATTGCGAAAACAAATTTTCACCATCTAAATAAAATATTTAGAACAGGATGAACATTTTCTTGGCCCTAAATGCAATTTTTGAAAACGTGCAATTTTTCCTAAATTCAAATAAAATAGCAAATAAAACCAAAATAAAATCTTATTTGATTTTTTTATTAAATCCTCAATATTTATTTATTTTGGGAAAGTCATTTTATTCCCTCTCTCATATTTGGATGATAGAAATAGTTGAAGATAAAATAAATAAAATCAAATGATCCTATTTTCAAAATTTGAGAAAACTCAAATATGAAAATAACGAAATCCCCAACTCTCTCCGAGGTCCTTGAGTTGCGTAGAATTTCTAGGATCAACCAAAATGCAAATAAATAGGATATGCAATGATGATGTAGTGTATAACATTCCAAATTGAAAATTTGGGATGTTACGAAGACAGATTTCCCAGGCAATTCTCTTTCTACCTACAAAAGAATTCCTCTGTTATGGAAGTGTTGCAGAATGGTGAGTTGCAGAATATGTTCTCCTTACCCTTGTCTGAATGGCCTATAGCAAGTTCAATCAACTATCTGAAATTTTGTCTGGGATTTCCCTGGATGTTGCTTCTAATGATTCTTGGAATTGGAAACATGGGAAGAAAGCTGGGTATACAACAAAGAAGTACTGTGATTTTGCTCATCAGCCAATGTCTGCCAACCCTATTCTAAGTTGGATATGGAAATCTTGTTGTACTATGACAATTAAAATGTTTGCCTGGCTTGTCATTATGGATAGAGTAAAGACCAAGGATATGATTCTTCGCAGGCACTGTAGGATCAATGATGGACCTGAATGTGTACTTTGTCCCACAGGAACACTGGAGGACAGAAATCATTTATTTTTTCAGTGCAACTTTAGCATGAGAGTGTGGAAATATCTTCAAATTACCTGGTTGAATAGTCAGGATATGGTGCAGATTGCACATCATGCTAGGAAGGATTTCAATAAGCCTTTCTTTTCAGAAGTGGTCTTCCTTTCTTGGTGGAATATTTGGAAAGTCAGGAATGACAAAGTCTTTAGGCATATCAGACCTTCATTCAGGCAGTGGAAGAATGGCTTTGTCCAAGACATCTCTCTCTTGGCACACAGAATCAAGTCCAGACACAGAGAAGCTTTGATCAAATGGATAGATTTCCTGCCTCCTTGAGGGGTTAGCTCTTTTTCTTAGATTTGTATAGCTTGTACAGTTTTTTCTTCTTTTTCTGTTCAGTTCCTTTCCCTGGGTAACTTTTATTTGTACTTTCCTTTTTTCAAGTTTCAATAAAATGCTGTGGGGTGTAAACCCTGCATTCTTTCAGTCAAAAAAAAGAAAAAGTTTTTCTATGATTTAAGACATTACTTCTGGGATGACCCACACCTTTATAAAGAAGGAGTAGATGGTGTTATTAGACATTGTGTACCTGAGCATGAACAGGAACAGATCCTACGCAAGTGTCACTCCAAGTCTTATGGAGGACACCACGCTGGAGATAGAACTGCACATAAGGTATTGCAATCCGGTTTTTATTGGCCCACTCTTTTCAAAGGTGCCCGTAAGTTTGTCTTGTCTTGTGATGAATGTCAAAGAATTGGTAATATTAGTAGACGTCAAGAAATGCCTATGAACTATTCACTTGTTATCGAACCATTTGATGTTTGGGGCTTTGATCATATGGGACCGTTTCCTTCCTCTAATGGGTATACACATATTTTAGTTGTTGTTGATTACGTTACAAAGTGGGTAGAAGCTATTCCAACTAGTTGTGCTGATCATGACACCTCTATTAATATGCTTAAAGAAGTTATTTTTCCATGGTTTGAAGTCCCTAGATACTTAATGACTGATGGTGGTTCACATTTTATTCATGGTGCTTTTCGTAAAATGCTTGCTAAGTATGATGTTAATCATAGAATTGCATCTCCATACCACCCACAGTCTAGTGGTCAAGTAGAACTGAGTAAGAGAGATATTAAATTAATTCTGCAAAAGACTATTAATACATCTAGAAAGAATTTGTCCAAGAAACTTGATGATGCATTATGGGCCTATAGAACTGCATATAAAAATCCTATGGGGTATGTCTTCGTATAAAATGGTTTATGGAAAAGCATGTCACTTACCTCTCGAACTAGAACATAAGGCATATTGGGCCATTAAAGAGCTCAATTATGATTTCAAACTTCCGGTGAGAAGAGACTATTTGAAATTATCTCACTTGATGAGTGGAGAACCCAGGCCTATGAGAATGCCAAACTGTTTAAAGAAAAAGTTAAAAAAATGGCATGGCAAAAGGATACAAAAGCGTGAGTTTAATGTATGTGATTATGTTTTGGTATACAACTATCGTTTAAGATTTTTTGCAGGAAAACTCCTCTCTAAATGGGAAGGTCCTTACGTTATCGAGGAGGTTTATCGTTCCGGTGCCATAAAAATTAACAACTTCGAAGGCACAAATCCGAAGGTGGTGAACGGTCAAAGAATCAAATATTACATCTCAGGTAATCCCATAAATGTTGAAACCAATGTTATTGACACCGTAACCCCGGAGGAGTACATAAGGGACACTTTCCCGAACGTTTTAGACTCCGAAATGGAATAGGTATGTGGTATGGTAAGTAAACCGACTCCAAAATAGTTCTAACAACAATTTTTCTCCGTTTTGGAATACTTAAGAAAATAGGAAAATAATAAGTAGTCCGGAAAGGACACGAGGCATCCACGAGGGTGGAGGGCGCGCCCCCTGCCTCGTGGGCACCTCGTGCGCCCTCCGGACTCCATTTTCTTACACGATACTTCTTTTGGTCGGCAAAAAAACATTATATAATCTCCTGAAGGTTTTGACCACGGTACCACGACAGAATCCTCAGCTTTTGTTCCAAGCTATTTTTCTGACAGATCTAGATCACCATGACATCTTCAAGTGCCCCCAAGGACAAGTTTTTCGAGGAGGTCATCAACCCCTACCTCGCGGAGGTGCTGCAAGGCCCTCAAACCATTGAGATGCGTGAGGGGGTGCTGCACATCCGCGATGTTGAGGGACCAAGGAGCACCGGAAGCATGAAGACAAGACTCGAAGCAATTGAGCAACAAGTTTTCAAGTGTCAGGAGATGGTGGAACGCGGACTCAACGCCAACCACATGATGATCGCGGAATTCACCAACAACCACAAGCTGGAGGCCAAGAACATTGGGGAGACCATCTTCAAGCTTGACGAGAAAATTGAGCACCTCCAAGCCCAGATCTAGGACCTGCAAAACCAAAGCTATGAGTATGAATATAGATTCAGGAGGATGAGTTTGGCTGCAGATTTGAGGATCCCAGAGACTCGATCATCCTTCTATGATGGTGAGCCTATGCCTTGGAAGATGGACGACAAGCCTACATCATCAACAACTCCACCATCACCATCTCCGAAGAAAGAGACATAAATACATGGGTATGGGCACTCCCCTTGGCAACTGCCAAGCTTGGGGGAGGTGCCCCAACATCGTATCACCATCACACTTCTATCTTTACCGTTTTTCTTAGTTTGATCCTTTTTTGGTTATATCTTGATCTAGTAGAATAAAGTTTAGTATGATCTAGCTTTGAGTTTTTTTGTTGATCCTTATCTATGTAATCGAATCCATGAGCTATATATAATAAAGATTAGTCTTGAGTCGAGGTCTTGGTTATCCAGCTATGATCTTGAGGGAATAAAAGACAAAAAAAGAAAGAATAAAAATAAATAAAGAGATCATATTGATCTTATGGAGAGTAATGACTTCACATATAAAGAGTATGATGAATAAAAGTTGTTGAGAGCTGACAAACATAGTTTTGGTCATCGTTGCAATTAATAGGAAGTAATAAAGAAAGAGAGGTTTTCACATATAAATATACTATCTTGGACATCTTTTATGATTGTGAGCACTCATTAAAATATGACATGCTAAAAAGTTGATGTTGGACAAGCAAGACAACATAATGGGTTATGTTTTCTTATAGCCGAAATAAATTATATTGTCATGGATCATCCAACATGTTGAGCTTGCCTTTCCCCCTTATGCTAGCCAAATTCTTTGCACCAAGTAGAGATACTACTTGTGCTTCCAAATATCCTTAAACCCACTTTTGCCATGAGAGTCCACCATATCTACCTATGGATTGAGTAAGATCCTTCAAGTAAGTTGTCATTGTTGCAAGCAATAAAAATTGCTCTCTAAATATGTATGATCTATTAGTGTGGAGAAATAAGCTTTACACGAGCTTGTGATATGGAAGAAATAAAAGCGACATAGTGCATAATAAAGGTCCCTATCACAAGTGGCAATATAAAGTGACGTTATTTTGCATTAAGATTTTGTGCATCGAACCATAAAAGCACACGACAACCTTTGCTTCCCTCTATGAAGGGCCTATCTTTTATTTTTGTTTGTCTTATACCTTATACAAAAGTCATGGTGATGTTCACCTTTCCTTTTTTACACTTTATCCTTTGGCAAGTACTATGTGTTGGAAAGATCCTGATATATATATATATATCCTGATATATATATATATATATATATATATATATCTAATTGGATGTGGGTTTTCATAAAGCATTACTGTTGACGTTACCTTGAGGTAAAAGGTTGGGAGGCAAAACTATAAGCCCCTATATTTCTCTGTGTCCGATTAAAACTTCGTACCCATAAGTATTGCGTGAGTGTTAGCAATTGTGAAAGACTAAATGATAGTTGAGTATGTGGACTTGCTGAAAAGCTCTTATATTGACTCTTTCCGATGTTATGATAAATTGCAATTGCTTCAATGATTGAGATTATAGTTTGCTAGTTTTTCAATGAAGTTTCTGATTCATACTTGACATTGTGAATAGATTGCTATTCTAAGAATAATCATGATGCCCTCATGTTCGTATTTTATTTTATCGACACCTCTATCTCTAAACATGTGGACATATTTATTGATATCGGCTTCCGCTTGAGGATAAGCGAGGTCTAAGTTTGGGGGAGTTGATACGTCCATTTTGCATCATGCTTTCATATCGATATTTATTGCATTATGGGCTGTTATTACACATTATGTCATAATACTTATGCCTTTTCTCTCTTATTTTATAAGGTTTACATGAAGAGGGAGAATGCCGGCAGCTGAAATTCTAGGCTGGAAAAGGAGCAAATATTAGAGACCTATTCTGCACAACTCCAAAAGTCCTGAAACTCCACGAAAGTCGGTTTTGGAATATATTAAAAATATTGCATGAAGAAAGCACCAGAGGGGGGCCACCCACTGTCCACGAGGGTGGAGGGCACACCCTACCCCCCTGGGCGGCCCCCTACCTCGTGGGCCACCCGGAAGCCCCCCGATGCCCATCTTCTGGTATAAGGTGTCTTTTTTCCCGGAAAAAAATCATAGGGAAGCTTTCGGGATGAAGCACCGCCGTCTCGAGGCGGAACCCTGGCAGAACCAATCTAGGGCTTCGGCGGAGCTGTTCTGTCGGGGAAACATCCCTCCGGGAGGGGGAATCGTCACCATCGTCGTCACCATCGATCCTCTCATTTGAAGGGGGTCGATCTCCATCAACATCTTCACCAGCACCATCTCCTCTCAAACCCTAGTTCATATCTTCTATCCGATCTTTGTCTCAAAACCTCAGATTGGTACTCGTGGGTTGCTAGTAGTGTTGATTACTCCTTGTAGTTGATGCTAGTTGGTTTATTTGGTGGAAGATTATATGTTCAGATCCTTTATGCACATTAACACCCCTCTAATTATAAACATGAATATGATTTGGGAGTAGTTACGTTTGTTCCTGTGAACATGGGAGAAGTCTTGTTATATGTAGTCATGTGAATTTGGTATTCGTTCGATATTTTGATGAGATGTATGTTGTCTTTCCTCTAGTGGTGTTATGTGAACGTCGACTACATGATACTTCACCATTGTTTGGGCCTAGGGGAAGGCATTGGGAAGTAATAAGTAGATGATGGGTTGCTAGAGTGACAGAAGCTTAAACCCTAGTTTATGTGTTGCTTCGTAAGGGGCTGATTTGGGTCCATAGGTTTCATGCTATGGTTAGGTTTACCTTAATTCTTCTTTCATAGTTGTGGATGCTTGCGAGGGGGGTTAATCATAAGTGGGATGCTTGTCCAAGGAAGGGCATGTTGGAAATATGCCCTAGAGGCAATAATAAATAAGTTATTATTATATTTCCTTGTTCATGATAATCATTTATTATCCATGCTATAATTGTATTGATAGGAAACTCAGATACATTTGTGGATACATAGACAACACCATGTCCCTAGTAAGCCTCTAGTTGACTAGCTCGTTGATCAATAGATGGTTATGGTTTCCTAACCATGGACATTGGATGCCGTTGATAACGGGATCACATCATTAGGAGAATGATGTGATGGACAAGACCCAATCCTAAGCATAGCACTAGATCGTGTAGTTCGTATGCTAAAGCTTTTTTAATGTCAAGTATCATTTCCTTAGACCATGAGATTGTGCAACTCCCGGATACCGTAGGAATGCTTTGGGTGTACCAAACGTCACAACGTAACTGGGTGACTATAAAGGTGCACTACAGGTATCTCCGAAAGTGTCTGTTGGGTTGGCACGAATCGAGACTGGGATTTGTCACTCCGTGTAAGCGGAGAGGTATCTCTGGGCCCACTGGGTAGGACATCATCATAATGTGCACAATGTGATCAAGGAGTTGATCACGAGATGATGTGTTACGGAACGAGTAAAGAGACTTCCCGGTAACGAGATTGAACAAGGTATCGGGATACCGACGATCGAATCTCGGGCAAGTATCGTAGCGATAGACAAAGGGAATTGCATACGGGATTGATTAAGTCCTTGACATCGTGGTTCATCCGATGAGATCATCGTGGAACATGTGGGAGCCAACATGGGTATCCAGACCCCGCTGTTGGTTATTGACCGGAGAACGTCTCGGTCATGTCTACATGTCTCCCGAACCCGTAGGGTCTACACACATAAGGTTCGATGACGCTAGGGTTATAAAGGAAGTTAGTATGTGGTTACCGAATGTTGTTCGGAGTCCCGGATGAGATCCCGGACGTCACGAGGAGTTCCGGAATGGTCCGGAGGTAAAGATTTATATATGGGAAGTCATGTTTTGGACACCGGAAAAGTTTCGGGGTTTATCGGTAATGTACCGGGACCACCGGGAGGGTCCCGGGGGTCCACCAAATGGGGCCACCAACCCCGGAGGCTTGCATGGGCCAAGAGTAGTGAGGGACCAGCCCCTTAGTGGGCTGGTGCGCCTCCCATAAGGGCCCATGGCGCCTAAGAGGTGGAAAGGGGGCAAACCCTAGGGGATATGGGCCTTAGGGCCCATATTGGTGCGCCTCCCTCTCCTCTCCCCCTCTTGGCCGCCACCTTTGATCCCCATCTAGGGCTGCCACCCCCCTAGGGGTGGGAACCCTAGAGGGGGCGCAGCCCCTCCCCTTCCCTATATATATGAGGCCTAGGGCTGCCCATAACACACGCGATTCAATCTCTCTTGGTGCAGCCCTGCGTCTCTTCTTCCTCCTCTTCTGTGGTGCTTGGCGAAGCCCTGCAGGATAGCCACGCTCCTCCACCACCACCACGCCATTGTGCTGCTGTTGGATGAAGTCTTCCTCAACCTCTCCCTCTCTCCTTGCTAGATCAAGGCGTGGGAGACGTCACCGGGCTGTACGTGTGTTGAACGCGGAGGTGCCGTCCGTTCGGCACTTGGTCATCGGTGATTTGGATCACAACGAGTACGACTCCATCAATCCCGTTCACTTGAACGCTTCCGCTTAGCGATCTACAAGGGTATGTAGATGCACTCTCCTTCCCCTCGTTGCTAGTCTCTCCATAGATAGATCTTGGTGACACGTAGGAAAATTTTGAATTATTGCTACGTTCCCCAACAGTGGCATCATGAGCTAGGTCTATTGCGTAGATTCTATGTACGAGTAGAACACAAAGTAGTTGTGGGCGTTGATTTTGTTCAATATGCTTGCCGTTACTAGTCTTATCTTGATTCTGCGGCATCGTGGGATGAAGCGGCCCGGACCGACCTTACACGTACTCTTACGTGAGACTGGTTCCACCGACTGACATGCACTAGTTGCATAAGGTGGCTAGCGGGTGTCTGTCTCTCCCACTTTAGTCGGATCGGATTCGATGAAAAGGGTCCTTATGAAGGGTAAATAGCAATTGACATATCACGTTGTGGTCTTTGCGTAGGTAAGAAACGTTCTTGCTAGTAACCCATAGCAGCCACGTAAAACATGCAAACAACAATTAGAGGACGTCTAACTTGTTTTTGCAGGGTATGCCATGTGATGTGATATGGCCGAAGGATGTGATGAATGATACATGTGATGTATGGGATTGATCATGTTCTTGTAATAGGAATCACGACTTGCATGTCGATGAATATGACAACCGGCAGGAGCCATAGGAGTTGTCTTTATTTATTTATGACCTGCGTGTCAACATAAACGTCATGTAATTACTTTACTTTATTGCTAACCGTTAGCTGTAGTAGTAGAAGTAATAGATGACGTGACAACTTCAAGAAGACATGATGATGGAGATCATGATGATGGAGATCATGGTGTCATGCCGGTGATGATGATGATCATGGAGCCCCGAAGATGGAGATCAAAAGGAGCAAAGTGATATTGGCCATATCATGTCACTATTTGATTGCATGTGATGTTTATCATGTTTATACATCTTATTTTCTTAGAACGACGGTAGTAAATAAGATGATCCCTCACAACAATTTCAAGAAGTGTTCTCCCCTAACTGTGCACCGTTGCTAAAGTTCGTCGTTTCGAAGCACCACGTGATGATCGGGTGTGATAGATCCTTACGTTCACATACAACGGGTGTAAGACAGTTTTACACATGCAAAACACTTAGGGTTAACTTGACGAGCCTAGCATGTGTATAGACATGGCCTCGGAACACAGAAGACCGAAAGGTCGAGCATGAGTCGTATGGTAGATACGATCAACATGAAGATGTTCACCGATGATGACTAGTCCGTCTCACGTGATGATCGGACACGGCCTAGTTGACTCGGATCATGTAATCACTTAGATGACTAGAGGGATGTCTATCTGAGTGGGAGTTCATAAGATGAAATTAATTATCCTGAACATAGTCAAATTTTTTTGCAAATTATGTCGTAGCTCACGCTATAGTTCTACTGTTTAGATATGCTCCTAGAGAAAAATTAGTTGAAAGTTAATAGGAGCAGTTATGCAGACAGTAAAAGGCTTATGTCCTTAATGCACCGCTCAGTGTGCTGAACCTCGAACGTGGTCTGTGGATGTTGCGAACATCTGACATACACGTTTTGATGACTACATGATAGTTCGGTAATGTTAAATGGTTTAGAGTTGAGGCACAAAAGATGTGTTTTGAAACGTCGCGAAACATATGAGATGTTTTGAGGGCTGAAATTGGGATTTCAGGCTCGTGCCCACGTCAAGAGGTATAAGACCTCCGACGATTTTCTTAGCCTACAAACTAAGGGAGAAAAGCTCAATTGTTGAGCTTGTGCTCAGATTGTCTGAGTACAACAATCATTTGAATCAAGTGGGAGTTGATCTTCCAGATGAGATAGTGATGTTTCTCCGAAGTCATTACCACCAAGCTGCTAGAGCTTCGTGATGAACTATGATATATCAGGGACATATATGATGATCCTTGAGATATTCGCGATGTTTGACACCGCAAAAGTAGAGATCAAGAAGGAGCATCAATTGTTGATGGTTAGTGAAACCACTAGTTTCAAGAAGGGCAAGGGCAAGAAGGGATACTTCATGAAACGGCAAATCAGCTGCTGCTCTGGTGAAGAAACCCAAGGTTGAACCCAAATCCGAGACTAAGTGCTTCTGTAATAAGGGGAACAACCACTGGAGCGAAATTACCCTAGATACTTGGTAGATTAGAAGGCTGGCAAGGTCGATAGAAGTATATTGGATATACATTGTGTTGATGTGTACTTTACTAGTACTCCTAGTAGCACCAGGGTATTAGATACCGGTTCGGTTGCTAAGTGTTAGTAACTCGAAATAAAAGCTACGGAATAAACAGAGACTAGCTAAAGGTGAGCTGACGATATGTGTTGGAAGTGTTTCCAATGTTGATATGATCAAGCATCGCACGCTCCCTCTACCACCGAGATTGGTGTTTGCGTTGAGCATAGACATGATTGGATTATGTCCATCACAATACGGTTATTCATTTAAGGAGAATAATGGTTACTCTGTTTATTTGAATAATGCCTTCAATGGTCTTACACCTAAAATGAATGGTTTATTGAATCTCGATCGTAGTGATACACATGTTCATGCCAAAAGATAGTAATGATAGTACCACCTACTTGTGGCACTGCCACGTAAGTCATATCGGTATAAAACGCATGAGGAAGCTCCATGTTGATGGATCTTTGGGCTCACTCGTTTTTGAAAAGTTTGAGACATGCGGACCATGTCTATTGGTGTATATGCATGAAGAAACTCCATGCAAATGGACCGTTTGAACTCACTTGATTTTGAATCACTTGAGACATGCAAATCATACCACATGGGCAAGATGACTGAAAGCCTCGGTTTCAGTAAAATGGAACTAGAAAGCAACTTGTTGGAAGTAATACATTTTGATGTGTGCAGTCCAATGAGTGCTGAGGCATGTAGTGGATATCGTTATGTTCTTACTTCACAGATGATTTGAGTAGATATTGAGTATATTTACTTGATGAATCACATGTCTGAATTATTGAAAGGTTCAAGTAATTTCAGGGTGAAGTTGAAAGATCGTCGTGACAAGAGGATAAAATATCTATGATATGATCATAGAGATGAATATCTGAATTATGAGTTTGGCACAGAATTAAGACATTGTGGAAATTGTTTCACAACTAATACAGCCTGGAACACCATAGTGTGATGGTGTGTCCGAACATCATAACTGCACCCTATTGGATATGATGCATACCATGATGTCTCTTATCGAATTACCACAATAGTTTATGGGTTAGGCATTAGAGACAACCACATTCACTTTAAAAGGGGCACTACGTAATTCCGGTGAGATGACACCGTATGAACTATGGTTTAGAGAAACCTAAGCTATCATTTCTTAAAAGTTTGGGGCTGCGACGCTTATGTGGAAAAGTTTCAGGCTGATAAGCTCGAACCCAAAGCGGATAAATGCATCTTCATAGGACACCCAAAACAGTTGGGTACGCCTCCTGTCTCAGATTCGAAAGCAATAAGGGATTGTTTCTAGAATCGGGTCCTTTCTCGAGGAAAAGTTTCTCTCGAAAGAATTGAGTGGGGGGATGGTGGAGACTTGATGAGGTTATTGAACCGTTACTTCAACTAGTGTATAGCAGGGCACAAAGAGTTGTTCCTGTGGCACCTACACCAATTGAAGTGGAAGCTTATGATAGTGATCATGAAACTTCAGATCAAGTCACTACCAAACCTCGTAGCATGACAAGGATGCGTACTACTTCAGAGTGGTACGTAGTCCTATCTTGGAAGTCATGTTGCTAGACAACAATGAACCTACGAGCTATGGAGAAGCGATGGTGGGCCTGGATTCCGATAAATGGCTCGAGGCCATAAAATCCGAGAGAGGATCCATGTATGAAAACAAAGTGTAGACTTTGGAAGAACTACTTGATGGTCGTAAGGCTTTGAGTACAGATGGATTTTAAAAAGGAAGACGGACAATGATGGTAAGTATCACCATTAAGAAAGCTCGACTTGTCGTTAAGGTGTTTTCCGACAAGTTCAAGGAGTTGACTACGATGAGACTTTCTCACTCGTAGCGATGCTAAGAGTCTGTTGGAATTATGTCAGTGATTACTGCATTATTTATGAAATCTTGTAGATAGGATGTCAAAACATTGTTTCCTCGACGTTTTTCTTGAGGAAAGGTTGTATGTGATACAACCGGAAGGTTTTGTCAATCCTGAAAGATGCTGATAAGTATGCAAAGCTCCAGCAATCCTTCTAAGGACTGGAGTAAGCATCTCGGAGTTGGAATGCGTGCTTTGATGAGATGATCAAAGATTTTGGTGTACACAAAGTTTATGAGAAGCTTGTATTTCCAAAGAAGTGAGTGGGAGCACTATAGAATTTCTGATGAGTATATGTTGTTAACATATTGTTGATCGGAAATGATGTAGAATTTCTGGAAAGCATGCAGAGTTAGTTGAAAAGTATTTTTCAATGGAAAGCCTGGATTAAGCTACTTGAACATTGAGCATCAAGATCTATAAGGATAGATCAAAACGCTTAATGGTACTTTCAAATGAGCACATACCTTGACATGATCTTGAAGGTGTTCAAAATGGATCATTCAAAGAAGGAGTTCTTGCCTGAGTTGTATGGTATGAAGTTAAGACTTAAAGCTCGACCACGGCAGAATAGAGAGAAAGGACGAAAAGTCGTCCCTTATGCTTAAGACATAGGCTCTATAGTATGCCATGCTGTGTACCGCACTTGAAGTGTGCCTTGCCATGAGTCAGTCAAGGGGTACAAGAGTGATCCAAGAATGGATCACAAGACAGCGGTCAAAGTTATCCTTAGTAACTAGTGGACTAAGGAATTTTCTCGGTTATGGAGGTGGTAAAAGAGTTCGTCGTAAAGGGTTACGTTGATGCAAGCTTAACACCTATCCGGATAGCTCTGAGTAGAGATACTGGATACATATAATGGAGCTACAATTTAGAATCGTTCCAAGTAGAATAGTTATTTGGAATAGCTCCAAATAGAACGTGGTAGCTACATCTGGGAGATGACATAGAGATTTGTAAAGCACACACGGATCTGAAAGGTTCAGACCCGTTGACTAGAACCTCTTTCACAAGCAACATGATCAAACCCAGAACTCATTGAGTGCTAATCACATAGTGATGTGAACTAGATTATTGACTCTAGTAAACTCTTTGGATGTTGGTTACATGGCGATGTGACCTGTGAGTGTTAATCACATGGTGATGTAAACTAGATTATTGACTCTAGTGCAAGTGGGAGACTGTTGGAAATATGCCCTAGAGGCAATAATAAATAAGTTATTATTATATTTCCTTGTTCATGATAATCATTTATTATCCATGCTATAATTGTATTGATAGGAAACTCAGATACATGTGTGGATACATAGACAACACCATGTCCCTAGTAAGCCTCTAGTTGACTAGCTCATTGATCAATAGATGGTTATGGTTTCCTAACCATGGACATTGGATGTCGTTGATAACGGGATCACATCATTAGGAGAATGATGTGATGGACAATGCCCAATCCTAAGCATCGCACTAGATCGTGTAGTTCGTATGCTAAAGCTTTTTTAATGTCAAGTATCATTTCCTTAGACCATGAGATTGTGCAACTCCCGGATACCGTAAGAATGCTTTGGGTGTACCAAACGTCACAACGTAACTGGGTGACTATAAAGGTGCACTACAGGTATCTCCGAAAGTGTCTGTTGGGTTGGCATGAATCGAGACTGGGATTTGTCACTCCGTGTAAGCGGAGAGGTATCTCTGGGCCCACTCGGTAGGACATCATCATAATGTGCACAATGTGATCAAGGAGTTGATCACGGGATGATGTGTTACGGAACGAGTAAAGAGACTTGTCGGTAACGAGATTGAACAAGGTATCGGGATACCGACGATCGAATCTCAGGCAAGTATCGTACCGATAGACAAAGGGAATTGCATACGGGATTGATTAAGTCCTTGACATCGTGGTTCATCCGATGAGATCATCGTGGAACATGTGGGAGCCAACATGGGTATCCAGATCCCGCTGTTGGTTATTGACCGGAGAACGTCTCGGTCATGTCTGCATGTCTCCCGAACCCGTAGGGTCTACACACATAAGGTTCGATGACGCTAGGGTTATAAAGGAAGTTAGTATGTGGTTACTGAATGTTGTTTGGAGTCCCGGATGAGATCCCGGACGTCACGAGGAGTTCCGGAATGGTCCGGAGGTAAAGATTTATATATGGGAAGTCATGTTTTGGACACCGGAAAAGTTTTGGGGTTTATCGGTAATGTACCGGGACCACCGGGAGGGTCCCGGGGGTCCACCAAGTGGGGCCACCAACCCCGGAGGCTTGCACGGGCCAAGAGTAGTGAGGGACCAGCCCCTTAGTGGGCTGGTGCGCCTCCCATAAGGGCCCATGGCGCCTAAGAGGTGGAAAGGGGGCAAACCCTAGGGGATATGGGCCTTAGGGCCCATATTGGTGCGCCTCCCTCTCCTCTCCCCCTCTTGGCCGCCACCTTTGATCCCCATCTAGGGCTGCCCCCCCTAGGGGTGGGAACCCTAGAGGGGGCGCAGCCCCTCCCCTTCCCTATATATATGAGGCCTAGGGCTGCCCATAACACACGCGATCCAATCTCTCTTGGTGTAGCCCAGCGTCTCTTCTTCCTCCTCTTCTATGGTGCTTGGCGAAGCCCTGCAGGATAGCCACGCTCCTCCACCACCACCTCGCCGTTGTGCTGCTGTTGGATGAAGTCTTCCTCAACCTCTCCCTCTCTCCTTGCTGGATCAAGGTGTGGGAGACGTCACCGGGCTGTACGTGTGTTGAACGCGGAGGTGCCGTCCGTTCGGCACTTGGTCATCGGTGATTTGGATCACAACGAGTACGACTCCATCAATCCCGTTCACTTGAACGCTTCCGCTTAGCGATCTACAAGGGTATGTAGATGCACTCTCCTTCCCCTCGTTGCTAGTCTCTCCATAGATAGATCTTGGTGACACGTAGGAAAATTTTGAATTATTGCTACGTTCCCCAACAGGGCAGTACCCAAGCACCGGTCCACCCACATATCAAATTATCAATGTAACAAACGCGAATCATATGAGCATGATGAAAACTAGCTTGACGATAATTCCCATGTGTCCTCGGGAGCACTTTCCTTTATATAAGAGTTTGTCCAGGCTTGTCCTTTGCTACAAAAAGGATTGGGCCACCTTGCTGCACCTTGTTTACTCTTGTTACTTGTTACCTGTTACGAATTACCTTATCACAAAACTATCTGTTACTGATAATTTCAGTGCTTGCAGAGAATACCTTACTGAAAACTGCTTGTCATTTCCTTCTGCTCCTCGTTGGGTTCGACACTCTTACTTATCAAAAGGATTACGATAGATCCCCTATACTTGTGGGTCACCAGTCTCCTTAATTCCTCTCATATCACGGTTTCGCTAATTCTTAACAACTTCATCTACACAAAACTAAACAAGGGCTCGTGAGATAAGTTAGTATAAATCAATGCAAAGCCTATCATTCTCTACTATAGCAAATCGCTAAAATTATAATTTAACATTGCATACTAAATGTCTCTGCATATTTAATACTCCTATCCTCAAATATAATCATTAAACAAGCAAACATATGCAAACAATGCAAACATAACAGCAATATGTCAAAACATGACAGTTTGTAAAGGATGCAAGAAGATCCATACTTCTCTAAATCCAAAAATTCTGAATATTACCACACTTTAGAATTTTTTTGTAGCTTATTGTGTAAAAATTTCAAGATTTTATCACATTCTGACTTTCCAGAAAAATTCAGACAATAGTAGAAAACTTTGTTTTCAAACAGTAACATGTAAACTTGCAAAATAAGCATGGTAACGCTATACTCAACATTTTTATTGAAATGAAAGATGCAAAACATTATTCTAAATAATAGAAAGCAAATCAACAAAATAAAATGATGCGCCAAGCAAAACACATATCATGTGACAAATAAAAATATAGCTCCAAGTGAGGTTGAGAGGGGATGCCTTCCGGGGCATCCCCAATCTTAGTTGCTTGGATATTCCTTGAATATTACCTTGGGGTGCCTTGGTCATCCCCAAGCTTAGGGTCTTTCCACTCCATATTCTCCTCATATCCATATCTCACCCAAAACTTCAAAACTTCAATCACACAAAACTTAACGGAACTTCATGAGATGAATTAGTATGGTAACAAATCATTCACTTTGGTGATGTAAAGACAAGATTCATAATTGTTCTCAGATAATGCCTATTGTACCCTATAATTTCTATTATATTAACCAATATAAGCCATATAAACTATAAAGCAAGCAAACTATGCATTGAAAACAGAATCTGTCAAAAACAGAACAGTCTGTAATGATCTGAATAATGACCATACTTCGGTAACTCCAATTTTTTGGAAACATTAGAAAAACGTAGAAAATTTGTATATTAATAATATACAAAAAATTCAGAATTTTTCGACGCTCGAGTGATTTTTAACAATTATGTTACTGTGCAAAAGTTTTGTTTTTGCATGGAATCAAGTCAACTATCATCCACACTATCCCAAAGGCTTTACTTGGTACTTTATTGAAATAAAAGTCATAAAACATGATTACTACAGTAGCTTAATCATTTTAACACACAAAACCAGTAGGTATAAGTGTTGGGTTGTCTCCCAACAAGCGCTTTCTTTAATGCCTTTCTAGCTAGGCATGATGATTTCAATGATGCTCACATAAAAGATTAGAACTGAAACACTAATACGTCTCCAATGTATCTATATTTTTTTGTTCCATGCTATTATATTATCTTTTTTTGGAGTTTTGTATGCATTAATATGCTATTTTATATTATTTTTAGGACTAACCTATTAACCTAGTGCCTAGTGCTAGTTTATGTTTTTTCCCCTGTTTTTGACTTTTACATAAAAGAAATATCAAATGGAGTCCAAACGGAATAAAATTTTATAGTGATTTTCTTGGACTAGAAGAAACCTACGAGACTTGGAGAGGAGGCTAGAAGACCTATGAGGCGGCCACAAGCCGTAGGGGCACGCCCCCAGGGCTTGTGGGCCCCTCGAAGCCCTTCCAACCCTAACTCCAGCACTATAAATTCCCAAATATTCTCCTTATACTAGAGGGCACACGAAAAATACTTTTCCACCGCCGCAAGCTTCTGTTCTTGTGAGATCCCATCTTGGGGCCTTTTCTGGCATTTCGCCGGAGGGAGATTTGATCACGGAGGGCCTCTACACCAACCTTGTTGATACGTCCATTTTGCATCATGCTTTTATATCGATATTTATTGCATTATGGGCTGTTATTACACATTATGTCACAATACTTATGCCTATTCTCTCTTATTTTACAAGGTTTACATAAACAGGGAGAATGCCGGCAGCTGGGTGTCGGATTTCGGGTTCCGGCAGACCCTTGAGGTTCGAACACTGGGGTGCGCGGGAGATTTCGCCTCCCACCTACCTGCACCCCTCCGCCTCGCTAAGATCTAAGCTATGGGAAGAACAACACAAGAGACACAGGGTTTATACTGGTTCGGGCCACCGTTGTGGTGTAATACCCTACTCCAGTGTGTGGTGTGGTGGATTGCCTCTTGGGCTGATGATGATGAACAATACAAGGAAGAACTGCCTCGCGAGGGTCTGTTCTTGGCTGGGGGGATGAACTGCTAGAAGGAGTTCGGTCACCCTTCTCTCTCTCTTGGATCTCGATCGTCCCTTCTCTAAACCCTCTTCTAAAAGAACTCTCTTCCAAACCTCCTCTCAAAAACTCTCCTCTTTCTGTGGGTGGCTGGTCCTATTTATAGAGGCCCTTGTCCTCTTCCCAAATATCGAGCGGGAAGGGAGCCAACAATGGCGGGCTAATTTGAAAGGGGACAGCTAGTGCCAGCTATCCTGACAAAAGTAGTCTTTGCCTGCACAAAGCTCTGGTGGTGACACCGTCTTGGGCTCCACGGTGACCTCCGTCTTGCAGTCCTCCTGGTCTTGGTCTTGTTGCACCGAAATGGAAACCTTTGCCTGATGCCTCGGTACTCTGCGGCTGCGCTTGCCCCCTTTGCACCAAAGAGGAAAGGAGGATGCTGCGCGGGCTGGCACCCGCCTGGCGCCCTGAGTCATCATGGCTTGCATCACGGGCACCTCGTGAGGTACCCCGCCTCCTCGCGAGCTAGCCTGATGAGGCTGTGCCTGAGGAAGCTCCGCGTCGTCCGCCCCGCGAGGCTTGGCCCCTCGCGAGGGTCTTGGGTCTGTGTTGGTGAAGATGGGTCGTGCTGGGCCCCCCTTTGAGCCACGCCGCAGGCCGCAGGCAAGCAAGTCTGGGGACCCCCATTCCCAGAACGCCGACAGTAGCCCCCGGGCCCAAGGCGCGCCCGGACTTGGTCGTGCAGGGATGCGGAAGGGCAAGAGCGAAGCGCCGCGGCCCCTAACAGCCGGCGCCCTTGGGCGCCACGTGGCGGTTGATTGGACGTGGGCGCCTCCACTTCCCCATGGCGCCTCGGCAACTGCGCAGGCTGGACAAGTCCCTGCGTGCAAAGTGGGTCATGATTACCTGTGATCGTGGAGGTCGGTGGTTGGCCTTTGCCGGCTATAAGTACGGAATGTCGTGCGCCCTTCCAGTCCATCCCTCCTTGTTTCTCCTTCTTCCTGATCCTTGCTCCGTCTTGCTGCGATGACTCCGATCCGCCGGTTCTCGACGGCGGAGAAGGGAAAGGCTCCCCGTGAGGAACCAGACCCGCTCCCGCCGAAGAAATGACTCATCCTCCATGGCCCGGACGAGGGGGCCCATCAGGTGGTGTCGAGGCCTTGGTGCGAGCAGGCATCGCCGGGGTTCCCGCTTCCCTTGTACGCCCACATCGAGGGCCCTGAAGGAGCTGATGTTGATCGCCACGGGCGGCGCCGCCGTCGGCGCCGACGAGTCACGAAGGTGTGGGTCGTCCCCCCTGGGGTCCACACCGAGGGCTCCTCCCGAGAGTTCGTGCTCCACGTCGCCACGCCTCCTCAGTCTTGGATCCGCCTTCCTCCCTTCTTCGCCTCCATCATCCCGCAGGGAGAACTCCTGGAGCTTTGGCTGCAGCATGCCGGCTGCCGCACCCTCGCGATTGAGGCAGAGATCGCGGTCGTTGCCCTGGGCGAGGTCTTCATGACTCGGGGCTGGAGCGAAATCGCCCGGGTTTGCAAGACAAGAGGCGCCCTCGCGATCCACTTGGAGTACGACGGTGCTTCGGTGATGTTCTTCAAGGTCTTTGATGTGGACGGGCGCCGGCTGGAGTGCTGCCCTGGGAGAGGTGGCAAGGACCCTGCTGTGGCGAGGACTGGGCCCACCAACCGCTCCCTTGGCGGCTCCTCAGGCGGCGGAGGCGTCAGAGGTTCCAGCAACTCCGGTGAGCTCTTCGCGACTCCGGAGACGAGCGACGACAGCTACGAGCCCCCGAGCCGGCGCCGCTCCTGGAGCAGGGCGGGCTCGTCAGGCCGTTGTCGACTCTGATCTGGATGGGGTTGGCGCCGGTGCTTGACGGCCCACTGCTGATGATGGTGTCTTTTGCAGGGGCGCGCGTAGTTAGTGTCCCCTTAGGATCTGTTACCTACGAGGAATCAAAGATGCGTCTCGTGGGGGCTTGTAAGGTGCCTGTGATCCTGTTTTGTTAATATAACCCTTGTCATAGAATTGTGCAAGTTGCTCATTCCGTCTTAGCTCAGTCCTCCCTTTCGAACCTCACGAGGGCTTGGTGCTCTGCGCCGACAGGTCCCAGTCCCAAGGCGGCTTCAGCCGTCGCTGGTATGCCAGGTTGCAATGCTGTGGTCAAGGCCAGGAGGTGAGCGACCCGGAGTCCGATAAGAGCCCCTGAGTCGCGATGCTCAGGAGGTCCCCTTTGGCGCTCAAGCAGCCGTCGTTCGGTGAGAAAGGAGAGCGGCATCGCTAACACGGGATTGCATTAGGTGCGGGGATGATGCCACGGTAGCTGACGCTTCCGGGCGGTGACTTATCTCGAGAATCAGGGGCCGCTCCCTGGCGTGTCGCCGGGTCCGTGCATCGGCAGGCATGAGGTTGCTCGGCGAGGTCCTCGTGTGTCCCTCCCCTCTCGCCCTTGCTCCCCTTTCTGCTCTATGTCCTCGGGTCCCGGCCCTCGAGCGAGTCTCAGCTGTCGCTGGTATGCCAGGTCGCGATGCCGTGGACAAGGCCAGAGGGTGAGGGCTGGAGAGCAAGTAGGAGCCCTGAGTCGCGATGCTCAGGCGCCCCCCTTTAACGTGCAAGCGGTTCGCGCGGACGAGAGTGAAGGAGGCACCGCAAGGGCCTCGCCTCACGCAGCTCCTTCAGGAGGTCCTGTAGATCCATCATAGAAAAAAAACAAGGGGGTTTCCATGACCATTGATAGTCAGCCGTTGGTTCCTTCCAGGGGGTAACGAGGCACTGAAGGCTTGGCGAGGTGGCGCCATGCGGGGCTGCCGCGGCCAGAGCTCAGCCATTCAGGTTTGTCGGCGTTGCAGGGACGGACCCATGCGCAAGCGTCGTGCCGTTTGAGAGCAGTTCCGTCAGTTGAGCGGGCAACTTGGTCAAGCACATTAGCCGCGAAGGAGTGGATTCATTTAAATAGATGCTGGGAAGGCGGACGTCACTGGGTCTGGCCTGAGCGACTTGGGGATGATGCAGCCCGAGGGGCACCCCCAACAAGGTAAGCTAACAACATGAAATGACAGG
The DNA here is from genome assembly GCA_034509565.1 of Triticum monococcum. Taxonomy (NCBI): domain Eukaryota; kingdom Viridiplantae; phylum Streptophyta; class Magnoliopsida; order Poales; family Poaceae; genus Triticum; species Triticum monococcum. The sequence continues at coordinate 393,590,105 of CM067845.1, read as the reverse complement.
GATACATGCCGCAGGGACAGACCCACGCGGCCTGGGAATAATGCAGCCCTGGGGGCGCTCCCAGCTGGAAGTGAAACTTGAAAGATGTCACCTGATGACATTGAGGACGAAGGGGTGTTGGTGTAGCAGGCTTGGTGGGCTGCGGAAGCCGATCCTCATGAGCCCCCAGGCCCATGGGCCTCGGGAGGCTCCGGAGGCGCTGGCGGCTCCTCGCGGACCATCTCCATCTCCGCCAGGGCTGCGGAATGCCTGGCCTCTTGTGCCTCCATGGTGCCCCTCATGAGGCGTTGGTGCGTGGCAGCCGCGTTCGGCAAGCCGTAAGGCATGCGAACGTAGCTATGGGGTGGACCTCTGCAGCGCCCCACTCGCGAGGGCCAGAGGCGCTCCAGGGAGGCGACTCGGTTGAGCCCTGGTATGTTGATGCAGACGCGCAGCCCACCATCCTCGCGTGGATGGGGAGCCACCGCTGGTAGGCGGCGGCCGCCTTTCATGGCCCTTGACTCCTGTAGCTCCTGAATGGCCTTGCTGACGAACTCCTGAGGGTCTGGCTTTCCTTGACTTGCTCCTTCTTGAGGGAAACGTGCTTCAAAGCACGCCTCCATGTGGTGCCCAAGCGCCTCCCTCATGACCCTAGCTAGGTCGGTGGCCCTCCAGGGGAGAGCCCCCGAGCCCTGCATGAGGAGGGCACCGGGCGCGCTTTCCTATGCGATGGAAGGAGGTTCCCCCTGGGCAGGCACGGGCCCAGAGGGGCCTGCCTCCTGAGGGGCCGGGCCGGATGATGTCTTCTTCTTCTTGGGGGCGGTCTCGGGAAGCCTCCTACTTCCGCGATCCGGGTCTTCCAGTGACGCGGCCTGAAAGGCTCGTTCCAGGGAACACACCGCGTCCTTCTCTTCGCAGGGCACTGTGATGACTCCGCCACTTCCTGGCATCTTGAGGACGTTGTAGCCGTGGTGAGTTACGGCCATGAACTTGGCCAGCGTTGGGTACCCAAGAATGGCGTTGTACGGTAGGCGAATGTGAGCGACGTCGAAGTCGATGAGCTCGGTGCGGTAGTTGTCGCGTGCCCCGAAGGTGACAGGGAGGCAAACCTGCCCAATCGGGACCGTGGAGCCGTCGGTGATTCCGGAGAAAGGCTTGGTTGGCTGAAGTTGGCTGTAGGGCACTTGGAGATTGTTGAATGTTTCCACGGACAGGACGTTGAGTCCTGCCCCGCCATCGATGAGGGTCTTGGTGACCACCACGTTGCTGATGATTGGGGAACAAAGCATCGGGAGGACCCCGGCCGTAGCCGCACACTTGAGCTGATCTGCTGAGCTGAACGTGATGGCGCACGCCGACCACCCGAGAGGGCGCGTGGCTTCGAGCCTGGGGAGGACTACATTCACTTCGCGGGCGAACTGCTTGAAGATGCGTTGAGAGGCTGGGGCTTGAGCCCCGCCCAGGATGTAGGCGATCGCGCGCGGCTCCTGGAAGCCCCCAGCCCCCTCGTCCTGGTGGCGGTCCTCATTTCTTCTTGGCTGCGGCGGTAGCGGAGGGAGGCCTATGTTGCCTTGCGGGCGATCCTCGCGAGGCTGATCCCTCCAGGCTCCCTCGCGCGGCGGGTCTTGCCAGCGATCCTCGCGAGGTTCATCGCGCCACCCTTGGCGCGGGCCATGGTCTTCCCAGCGTCCTGTGTTCCTTCCTCCTCCTCGACCGTAGCCCCGGTAACCGCGGTCGGGGCGACGGCCGATCCTTCCTTCTCGCACGGCTCGGAGTTCTTGACATTCGTTGGTGTTGTGGGTGTGGATGTCATGGTACACACAGTACCGGCTGCCCTTGGAAGGTTCGGGCTGATCTCTGCCCTGCTTGGTGTCTGGTTCCGCCGCGAGCACGGAAGCCCCCTTGCGCTTCACATCCTTGGCCTTGGGCTTCTTCTCTTCTGGGTCTGCAGTAGGCAGCTCGAGGAGGGAGTGATGCCCTTCCTCAGCCCTGGCGCACTTGTTTGCCAAGTTGAACAACTCCAAGGAAGTGCACAGGTCTTCATGCATCGCCAGCTCCTCCTTCATCTTGACATTGCGCACGCCATCGGAGAAGGCTAATATGATGGCCTCCTCAGTCACCTTGGGAATCTTGAGGCGTGCGTTGTTGAAGCGCTGGATGTACTTCTACAGGGTCTCCCCGGGTTGTTGCTTGATGCGGCGCATGTCGCTCACGGCGGGTGGCCGGTCGCGAGTACCTTGGAAGTTGGCGATGAAGCGGGTGCGCATCTCGCCCCAGGAGGAGATCGTGCCTGGAGCCAGGTTCAGGAGCCAGGTGCGGGCCCCGTCCTTGAGCGCCATGGGAAACCAGTTCGCCGTGACCTTCTCGTCTTTGTTGGCAGCTTCGATGCCCAACTGGTAGAGCTAGAGGAACTTCGCAGGGTCGGCCGTGCCGTCGTTGCGAGGAGGCAGGTCTGGCTTGAACTTGCCGGGCCACGCGACGCTGTGTAGCTCGGTGGTGAAGGCGCGGCAGCCTGCTGTGTCCACGGGAGGCCTTGGGTGACGGAGAGCTTGGTCTTGCATGTCCCCACGCGCTGCAGCTGAGAGCAACGCGGGGTCTTGATGCGCGGGAGCAGGAGCATGGTCGCGACGTGCTGGAGCAGGGAGCGCCCGGGCAGCTTCTTGGGGGCGAGGGACTTCTTGGCAGCTCTGCTCTTGCCGCGCTGGCACCTGACGGAGCGGGTTCCGCCCAGGGGCCACGCGGCTTGGAGCCATGGCGCCTTCCAGAGGAGGAGGCGGCCGGGGCGCCGCCAGAGCTTCGTCGCCCGCGCGAGGCGGGGTGCGGTGCAGCGGAGAGGACGGCGCAAGAGAGCCCCCTGCGGCGCGGACGAGCTCAGCGACGCGGTCGAGCCACTCTTCGTAGACGTCGTCGATGGGACGGTAGTGTAGGAGCTCGTTTGCCGCGATGAGCGCAGCTCGAGCCTCCATGGGTGCGCGGAGTGCGCGGGACGAAGAACCAGCCGGGGTGAGCGAGGGAGTTGTGGTGCGGCCGTCTTGCCGCACGGACAGATGCTGAGACGATGCTTGCCGCTCGTCCCCCGCGGGGCCGGTGGCGGCGTTGATGGTAGGTGACGGGGAACGGCGAGGACGCCCGCCGACAGGGGCCGTCTAGGCGACGCGGGAAGCGAGGGCGGCCCGGCGCTCTGCGCGGGCCCGACGAGCTTCAGACATGGGCGCGATGGTCGGAGGAGAATGGAGTGGTGGAAGACGAATTCCGGCACACTCCTACCTGGCGCGCCAAATGTCGGATTTCGGGTTCCGGCAGACCCTTGAGGTTCGAACACTAGGGTGCGCACGGAGATTTCGCCTCCTACCTACCTGCACCCCTCCGCCTCGCTAAGCTCTAAGCTATGGGAAGAACAACACAAGAGACACAGGGTTTATACTGGTTCGGGCCATCGTTGTGGTGTAATACCCTACTCCAGTGTGTGGTGTGGTGGATTGCCTCTTGGGCTGATGATGATGAACAATACAAGGAAGAACTTACTCGCGAGGGTCTGTTCTTGGCTGGGGGGATGAACTGCTGGAAGGAGTTCGGTCACCCTTCTCTCTCTCTTGGATCTCGATCGTCCCTTCTCTAAACCCTCTTCTAAAAGAACTCTCTTCCGAACCTCCTCTCAAAAACTCTCCTCTTTTTGTGGGTGGCTGGTCCTATTTATAGAGGCCCTGGTCCTCTTCCCAAATATCGAGCGGCAAGGGAGCCAACAATGGCGGGCTAATTTGAAAGGGGACAGCCAGTACCAGCTATCCTGACAAAAGTAGTCTTCGCCTGCACAAAGCTCTGGTGGTGACGCCGTCTTGGGCTCCACGGTGACCTCCGTCTTGCAGTCCTCCTGGTCTTGGTCTTGTTGCACCGAAATGGCAACCTTTGCCTGATGCCTCGGTACTCCGCGGCTGCGCTTGCCCCCTTTGCACCAAAGAGGAAAGGAGGACGCTGCGCGGGCTGGCACCCGCCTGGCGCCCTGAGTCGTCATGGCTTGCATCACGGGCACCTCGTGAGGTACCCCGCCTTGATCTCTCTGCCTCCTTGCAAGCCAGCCTGATGAGGCCGTGCCTAAGGAAGCTCCGCGTCGTCCGCCCCGCGAGGCTTGGCCCTTGCGAGGGTCTTGGGTCTATGTTGGTGAAGATGGGCCGTGCTGCCCCCCCCCTTTGAGCCATGCCGCAGGCCGCAGGCAGGCAAGTCTGGGGACCCCTGTTCCCAGAACACCGACACTGGGATTCTGGGCTGGAAAAGGATCAAATATTAGAGACCTATTCTGCACAGATCCAAAAGTCCTGAAACTTCACGGAAGCTATTTCCAGAATAAATAAAAATACTGAGCGCAAGAAGTTCCAGAGGGGGGCCACACCCTGGCCATGAGGGTGGGGGGTGCGCCCCCTGCCACATGCCCCCTGGTGGTCCTCCGATGCCCATCTTCTGCTATATGGAGTCTTTTGTCGAGGAAAAAAATCATAAGCAAGCTTTCGGGACGACACTCTGCCGCCACGAGGCGGAACCAATCTAGGGCTCTGGCAGAGCTGTTCTACCGGGGAAACTTCCCTCTGGGAGGGGGAAATCATCACCATCGTCATCACCAACAATCCTCTCATCGGGAGGGGGACAATCTCCATCAACATCTTCACCAGCACCATCCCATCTCAAACCCTAGTTCATCTCTTGTATCCAATCTTTGTATCCAAACCTCAGATTGGTACCTGTGGGTTGCTAGTAGTGTTGATTACTCCTTGTAGTTGATGCTAGTTGATTTACTTGGTGGAAGATTATATGTTCAGATCCATTATGCATATTAATACCCCTCTGATTATGAACATGAATATGCTTTGTGAGTAGTTATGTTTGTTCTTGAGGACATGTGAGAAGTCTTGCTATTAGTAGTCATGTGAATTTGGTATTCGTTCGATATTTTGATGAGATGTATCTTGTCATCCCTCTAGTGGTGTCATGTGAACGTCGAATACATGACACTTCACCATTGTTTGGGCCTAGAGAGAGGCATTGGGAAGTAATAAGTAGATGATGGGTTGCTAGAGTGACAGAAGCTTAAACCCTAGTTTATGCGTTGCTTCGTAAGGGGCTGATTTGGATCCATATGTTTCATGCTATGGCTAGGTTTACCTTAATACTTCTGTTGTAGTTGCGGATGCTTGCAATAGGGGTTAATCATAAGCGGGATGCTTGTCCAAGTAAGGGAAGTACCCAAGCACCGGTCCACCCACATATCAGATTATCAAAGTACCGAACGCGAATCATAAGATCGTGATGAAAACTAGCTTGATGATAATTCCCATGTGTCCTCGGGAGCGCTTTTCTCTATATAAGAGTTTGTCCAGGCTTTTCCTTTGCTACCAAAAGGATTGGGCCATCCTGCTGCACCTTATTTACTTTTATTACTTGCTACTCGTATCCAATTACCTTATCACAAAACTATCTGTTACCGATAATTTCAGTGCTTGCAGAGAATACCTTGCAGAAAACTGCTTATCATTTCCTTCCGCTCCTCGTTGGGTTCGACACTCTTACTTATCGAAAAGCTATGATAGATCCCCTACACTTGTGGGTCATCACTTGTCACCCTTCCGATGAAGTGTGAGTAGTTTACCACGTACCTAAGGGTCCATAGCTAGTAGCTAGATGGCTTCTTCTCTCTCTTTGTTGTTCAATACAATGTTCTCCTCGATGTTCTTGGAGATCTATCTGATGTAATCTTCTTTTGTGGTGCGTTTGTTGAGATCCGATGAATTGTGGATTTATGATCAGATTATCTATGAATATTATTTGAGTCTTTTATGAACTCTTTTATGCATGATTGACATAGCTTAGTAATTCTCTTTGATCTATCGATTTGGTTTGGCCAACTAGATTGGTTTTTCTTGCAATGGGAGAAGTGCTTTGTGATGGGTTCAATCTTGTGGTGTCCTCTCCCAATGACAGTAGGGGCACCGAGGCACGTATTTTATTGTTGCCATCAAGGATAAAAAGATGGGGTTTATATCATATTGCTTGAGTTTATCCCTCTACATCATGTCATCTTGCTTAAGGAGTTACTCTGTTCTGATGAACTTAATACTCTAAATGCATGCAGGAGTTGGTTGATGTGTGGAGTAATAGTAGTAGATGCAGGCAGGAGTCGGTCTACTTGTCACGGACGTGATGCCTATATTCATGATCATTGCCTTAGATATCATCATAACTTTGCGCTTTTCTATCAATTGCTCAACAATAATTTATTTACCCACTGTATGCTTTATTCAAGAGAGAAGCCTCTAGTGAAACCTATGGCCGTCGGGTCTATTTTCCATCATATATTTCCAGATCTATAAAACCAAAAACCCATAAATACCTTTCTACAATTTATTTGTGTTTACTTTATTTTGTTTTTATTTATCTTTTATACCTATCTCTATTAGATCTCACTCTTGCAAGTGACCGTGAAGGGTTTGCAACCCCTTTTTCGCGCTGTGTGCAAGTGTTTGTTTAGTTTGTGCAGGTGCATATATTGGGGACTTGCTTGTGCCTCCTACTGGATTGATACCTTGGTTCTTAACCGAGGGAAATACTTACCTCTACTTTGCTGCATCACCCTTTCCTCTTCAAGGGAAAAATCAACGCAAGCTCAAGAACTAGTAGGAAGAATTTCTGGCGCCGTTGCCGCGAAGGTTCTACATCCAGCCTAGCAAGTACATATCATAAACTCTCATCTCCCGCACTTGCATTATTTGACATTTGCATCTCATTTTCCTCTCCCCCACTTCTAAAACATTTTCAGAAAAAAAACACAAAAACATTTGCCTTCTTTTCGTTTGCCTTTATGTCTTACTTGGATTAAAAGCATGATTGCAATGATGTTATTATAAATTCTATAAATGTCAATTGTGTTAGTGATATGAAAAACCCCAAGCTTGGGGATGCTCGTTTTTCTATGTCCACTACCTATTGCAATGATCATGGTTGGGTGATAATGATTCTTATGATCTTGAAAATTTATTTAAACCTCATGAAGAATATGCTTGTGATAATATTAAAAGTTGGTTTGGAAGAGTGTCAACTTTATCTAAAAATAATCCCACATATTTGGAGAGTGTTCAATCTTATGGAATTTTTGATAAAAGTGGGTCTGAAGAGGTCATGACTTCAGTTGATGTTAATCCCACTACCTTGGAAGATTGCAAGACTGTTATGCATGTGGATCATTGATACGTCTCTGATACATCCATTTTGCATCATGTTTACCTAATATTATTTATAATGTTGTTATGCATAATAATGCTTTTTGGAGTAATTCTAATGCCTTTTCTCTCATAACATGCAAGGTTCACACAAAGAGGGAGAATTCCGGCGGCTGGAAATCTGGACCTGAAAAAGCTACGCCAGGCTACCTATTCTGCACAACTCCAAATGGGTTGAAACTTCATGAGGAATTTTTATGGAATAAATAAGAAACACTGGAGCAAATAACTACCGGAGGGGGCCACCTAGTGAGCACAAGACACCAGGGTGCGCCTTGGTGGGTTGTGCTCAGCCCAGCCCACCTCCGGTGCCCACCCTCTGGTATATAAGTCATTTTGACCTAGAAAAATAATAATAAGGAGAGGACTTTTGGGATGAAGCGCCGCCGTCTCGAGGCGGAACTTGGTCAGGAGCACTTTTTCCCTCCGGCGGAGTGATTCCGCCGGGGGAACTTCCCTCTCGAAGGGGGAAATCATCGTCATCATCATCACCAACAACTCTCCCATCTTGGGGAGGGAAATGTCCATCAACATCTTCAACATCACCATCTCCTCTCAAACCCTAGTTCAGCTCTCGTGTTCAATCTTTGTACCGGAACTATAAATTGGTACTTTTGGGTGACTAGTAGTGTTGATTACATCTTGTAGTTGATTACTAAATGGTTTATTTAGTGGAAGAGTATATGTTCAGATCCAATATGCTATTTAATACCCCTCTGATCATGAGGATGATTATCATGTGTGAGTAGTTACTTTTGTTCTTGAGGTCATGGGAGAAATCTTGTTGCAAGTAATCATGTGAATTTTATGTGTTTGATATTTTGATGGTATGTATGTTGTGATTCCCTTAGTGGTGTCATGTGAACGTCGACTACATGACACTTCACCATATTTGGGCCTAAGGGAATGCATTGTGGAGTAGTTATTAGATGATGGGTTGCGAGAGTGACAGAGTCTTAAAACCTAGTTTATGCGCTATTTCGTAAGGGACCGATTGGATCCAAAAGTTTAATGCTATGGTTAGAACTTATTCTTAGTACTTTTCTCGTAGTTGCGGACGCTTGCGAGGGGGTTAATCATAAGTAGGAGGTTTGGTCAAGTAAGAACAACACCTAAGCACCGATCCACCCACATATCAAATTATCAAAGTAGCGAACACAAATCAAACTAACATGATGAAAGTGACTAGATGAAATTCCCGTGTAACCACAAGAACAGTTTGCTTATCATAAGAGACCGTTTTGGCCTGTCCTTTGCCTCAAAAGAATTGGGCTACCTTGCTGCTGCACTTTTGTTACTATTATCGTTACTTGCTCGTTACAAATTATCTTGCTATCAAACTACTCGTTACTTACAATTTTGAGTGCTTGCAGACATTACCTTGCTGAAAACCACTTGTCATTTCCTTCTACTCCTCGTTGGGTTCGACACTCTTACTTATCGAAAGGACTATGATTGATCCCTTATACTTGTGGGTCATCAAGGCTCTTTTCTGGCACCGTTGCCGGGGAGTGAAGCGCTCTTGGTAAGGAAACATTATTACTACATGCTGAAATTTATTGTCACTTATTACTATGGAAAACAATCCTTTGAGGGGTTTGTTCGGGATCACAATTAGTCACCCCTCAACCTACTACACCTACTGAAAATATTGAATATGAAATTCCTTCGGGTATGATAGAACAACTGCTAGCCAATCCTTATGCAGGAGATGGAACCGAACATCCTGATATGCACTTGATATATCTAGATTGTTTAAGCTTGCAGTTTTGATAAACACTAGGGCTAAATCCTCCCAAAAGAAAATGCTTCCAGGAGCCAACTGATTCAACATAGCTCTGGATGAGTCCTCCAGCATCAAGGGGAGATGCTTCATGGCTACATCATCATTGCCTCCACCAATCTGCACCACCACTTGGTAATCTTCTAACCAAGTGTCTGGCTTCGACTCACTGGTGAACTTGCTCACAGCAGCAGCCAATCCGAAGTTGGGCGGAATCTCAGCGGCTCGGATAGCTCTGCTGAAACACTCGGGACCAGAAATGAACGCCCTGCCTCCAGTCAGACGATCCCTGTCAAGTCCCTCTCTGTTAGCTCTTCCTCTATTAACCAAACCTTGTACAAGGAGTGACCTCGCGTCAAACCCAGGCTCTCTTAGGTCGACCAAAGCCCTTCGCTCGTCACCGAACGAGCACCTGTCATCATACCGCCGGGGTGCGTACGAGCCTCGCCTCAGAGGGGGTGTAGTCACTCGACGATGGTCATCACGGGGATAACGAGGATCGAACTGTTCGTGGCCCCGACCAAGGAACTGGTCTTGGCGATAACCACGATCTTCATGCTGCAGAGGCGGTCTCGGGCTGTACACCGACTGAACTGTGTCTGCAACCACACATCTGGTATGAATTTTCTGTTGCGCGACTGAGAAACGGCTGATTACTGTTCACCTGCCGCCCGGAGCAATGCTCGGATCTGCTGCAAGCCTCTACCAGCTTCTGAACGAGACAACTGAATTGAATCTGCTATGCATGCATCTGCTGCAACATTTTGGACCGGAGTACGGTATACCTGACATTCTTCTCGAGGCTCAGTCAGAAATAACTACCGTGGCTGTTGACTGGAACCTGGAATCTGTTGGCGAGCCCGCTCGTCGAGTGCTTGTTGAAGATTTTCCAGATGTGTATGCTCAGCCAAGGTGGCCAAGTGCGCAACCTCCAAAGCCCGAGCCTCGGAGGTCTCCCCAACAATAGGGGTCTGGAGCACCTAGACGTTGTGGCGATGCAGCTCTTCCCTCTGCTCCGCAGTGAGGGCTTGGGGATAGTATTCGTCATGATCACATGACGGGTCGCCGCTGCCGCCGCCGCGATGAAATCTGGGCGGACTACGCTGGGAGTTGACCATAAGGACTTCAGTCGCAGGATTGTTGCTCTCACACTCGGAAAGTGTATCCGAGTGATCAGCTGGTAGATCGAACAAGCCGTAGAGGGATTCGTCGGGCTCGATTGCCGTGACTTGGGGGTGGTCGATGATAAGTCTCCAACATATCTATATTTTTTTATTGTTCCATGCTGTTATATTATCAATCTTGGATGTTTTATAATCATTTTATAGTCATTTATATCATTTTTGGTACTAACCTATTGACATAGTGCCAAGTGCTAGTTGCTATTTTTTTGCATGTTTTTACATCATAGAAAATCAATACCAAACATAGTCCAAATGCAATGAAACTTTACGGAGATTTTTTATGGACCAGAAGACACCTAATGGGCCAAGGCTGCGCCTGGGGGTGCTCCGAGGAGAGCACAACCCACCAGGGCGCGCCAGGAGACCCAGGTGCGCCCTGGTGGGTTGTGCCCACCTCTGGTGCCCTCCGGACCGCCTCTTTGCTCTATAAATACCCCAATATTCCAGAAACCCTAGGGGAGTCGATGAAAATCAATTCCAGCCGCCGCAGAGTCCGGAACCACCAGAACCAATCTAGACACCATCACAGAGGGTTCACCACTTCCATTGGTGCCTCTCCGATGATGTGTGAGTAGTTCTTTGTAGACCTTCGGGTCCGTAGTTAGTAGCTAGATGTCTTCCTCTCTCTTGTTTGATTCTCAATACAACGGTCTCTTGGAGATCCATATGATGTAACTCTTTTTGCGGTGTGTTTGTTGGGATCCGATGAACTTTGAGTTTATGATCAGATCTATATCTTTCTATCCATTAAAGTTGTTTGAGTTTCTTTGATCTCTTATATGCATGATTTCTTATAGCCTCGTATTTCTTCTCCGATATTTGAGTTTTGTTTGGCCAACTTGATTTATTTACCTTGCAATGGGAAGAGGTGCTTTGTAGTGGGTTCGATCTTATGGTGCTTGATCCGAGTGATAGAAGGGGAACCGACACGTATGTATCGTTGCCACTAAGGATAAAACGATGGGGTCTATCTTGACATAGATAGATCTTGTCTACATACATCATGTCGTCGTTCTTATTACATTACTCCGTTTCTCCATGAACTTAATACACTAGATGCATGCTGGATAGTGGTCTATGTGTGGAGTAATAGTAGTAGATGCAGGCAGGAGTCGGTCTACTAATCTTGGACGTGATGCCTATATAATGATCATTGCCTGGATATCGTCATGAGTATTTCAAGTTCTATCAATTGCCCAATAGTAATTTGTTTACCCACCGTTTGCTATTTTTCTCGAGAGAAGCCACTAGTGAAACCTACGGCCCCCGGGTCTCTTTCTCATATTATTTGCCTTCACGATATATTTTATTTGCCTTTTATTTTCAGATCTACTAAATCAAAAATACAAAAATACCTTGCTGCAATTTATTTTATTTGGCGTTTGATTTGTGGCACCGTTTGCCAATTTGTGGCACCGTTACCCGAAAGGGATTGACAACCCCTTTTACACACCGGGTTGCGAGTAGTTGTTATTTGTGTGCAAGTGTTGTTTACGTTGTGTTGCTTGGTTCTCCTACTGGTTCGATAACCTTGGTTTCACACCTGAGGGAAATACCTACCGCCGCTGTGCTGCATCATCCCTTCCTCTTTGGGGAAATATCGACGTAGCTTCGAGCGACATCAAAAGGAATTTCTGGCACCGTTGCCGGGGATGATCTTCAACATATACCAGGTACCTAATCACAAATCTCATCTCCTTGCAATTTACATTATTTGCCATTTGCCTCTCGTTTTCCTCTCCCCCACTTCACAAAAAATTGCTGTCTTTTTCGTTCGCAGTTTTCTCATCAGATCTATCCGTGTTCTTGCCCTCTAGTCGCTAGCGTGTCTACTCCTCCTTTGTCACCAGATTTTGAAGTTCTTTACTTCATGCAAAGACAAGGAGAAAATTTGAAAGATGCTTGGTATAGGCTTATGTAATCTTATCGTATTTGCAATTTAAAGGGAGATGCTAAGATCTTGCTTCATAATTTTTACATAGGATTGGCTTTGCATCATAGACAACTCCTAGATTTTGCCGCTAATGGGAATTTTATTGAGCTTGATGCCAATGCTGCCTATGAAATTTTAGAAGGAATTTTGGGTGTTCCACCTCAAAAGAAGGGGTTTTCTTTTACCCCAGAGGGAGTTCAAATGTTGGACAAACTTGGTGATTTGCATAAACACATGGTTGAATTACAAAAATATAATGAACCCCTCAAACATCTCAATGGTAGTATCAATCGCATTAATACCTTGATTACCCTTTGCAATAAGCGATTGGATATTTTGGATCTAAAGATGGTTTCTTTTCCTGAAAATTTAGGGGAGTGCAAAGAGCCTCTCGGGTTTGAGAAAACCCTTACCAAAGTAGCCAAGACTACATATGACAAAACTTAGATCCTTGCTTTACGCCTAGCTAAGGGCGTGAAACTATAGCGCTTGTTGGGAGGCAACCCAATGAATAAAATTTATTTTTGCTTTTTGCTTCCTATTTTTGGGTGTTAGCACAATTATGCTACTGTTATGATTGTGTTTTTATGTTTTAATTAGTGTTTGTGCCAAGTAAAGCCTTTAGGATCTTCTTGGGTGATAGTTGTTTGATCTTGCTGGAAAAAAACAGAAACTTTTGCACTCGCAAAAATAATTCTCATTTTTAGCCAGAGAGCGATAAAATACCCATTCCTTTTTCAGTATATCAATATACAAATTGCTCAGGTCGTCCTAATTTTCAGAGTTTTTGGAGTTACAGAAGTATTTGAAATACCCAGATTGCTACAGACTGTTCTGTTTGACAGATTCTGTTTTCTTTGCGTTGTGTGCTTGTTTTGATGGCTCTATGGTTTTCTGTGTTGAGTTTTTGCCATAGAAAAGTTGGAATATAGTAGATATAATGCAAGAACAAAATATGAATTGGTTTACTACATCACTTATAGTAGTGATTTGTTTTCTTATGCTAACGGATCTCGCGAAGGCTTTTGTGAGTTCTGTGTGATTGATGTTTCCAAGTTTTGGGTTATCTTACGATGGATGAAGGAATAAGGAGTAAGAAGAGCCTAAGCTTGGGGATTCCCTGGCATCCCAAGCTATTATCCAAAAGAGAGCAAGCAACTAAGCTTGGGGATGCCCCCGAGTGGCATCCCCTCTTTCTTCTAACGACCATCGGTATTTTACTCGAAGCTATATTTTTATTCGTCACATACTATGTGTTCTGCTTGGAGCGTCTTGTATGATATGAGTCTTTGCTCGTTTTATTTTGTGTTTTAAGTCTTGATTCCTTGCTGGACACACCTATCTGAGAGAGCCAAAATTATGACATGACTTGTGAGAATTGCTCTCTATGCTTCACTTAAATTTTTATGAGCCATGGACTTGCTCTAGTGCTTCACTTATATCTTTTTGAGCACGGTGTGCTTTAGTATTTTTAAGAAATGCTCTCTTGCTTCACTTATATTTATTTGAGAGTTAGTAATTTTTTTAAATAAATTCTCTTTTGCTTCACTTAAATTAATTTGAGAGAAAGAAATATTATGCTCGTGATCTTCACTTATATTTGTTTGAGTTTATCAAAAGCAACATATGAGAATTAGTCCCAAAGTGATAGATATCTGCTACCTCTTGAGCATGCGTTGGTTTTCCCTTGAAGAGGAAAGGGTGATGTAGCACAGTAGCGTAAGTATTTCCCTTAGTATTTGAGAACCAAGGTATCAATCTAGTCGGAGGTAACACACAAGTCACCTAGTACCTGCACAAACAAACAAGAACTTCGCAACCAACACGATAAACGGGTTGTCAATCCCTTCACGGTCACTTACGAAAGTGACATCTGATAGAGATAATAAGATAAATTTTTTTGGTATTTTTATGATATAGATTGGAAAATAAAGATTGCAAAATAAACGGTAATAGAAATAGCAAGTTGATATGGAAATAATATGATGGAAGATAGACCCGGGGGCCATAGGTTTCACTAGTGGCTTCTCTCAAGATAGCAAATTCTACGGTGGGTGAACAAATTACTGTCGAGCAATTGATAGAAAAGTGAATACTTATGAGAATATATAGGCATGATCATGTATATAGGCATCACGTCCGCGACAAGTAGACCGAAACAATTCTCCAACTACTACTATTACTCCACACATCGACCGCTATCTAGCATGCATCTAGAGTATTAAGTTCATAAGAATAGAGTAACACATTAGGCAAGATGACATGATGTAGAGGGATAAACTCAAGCAATATGATATAAAACCAATCTTTTGATCCTCGATGGCAACAATACAATACGTGCCTTGCTGCCCCTGCTGTCACTGGGAAAGGACACCGCAAGATTGAACCCAAAGCTAAGCACTTCTCCCATTGCAAGAACGATCAATCTAGTAGGCCAAACCAAACTGATAATTTGAAGAGACTTGCAAAGATAACCAATCATGCATAAAAGATTTCAGAGAAGAATCAAATATTGTTCATAGATAATCTTGATCATAAACCCACAATTCATCGGATCTCGACAAACACACCGCATAAAGAATTACATCGAATAGATCTCCAAGAGAATCGAGGAGAACTTTGTATTGAGATCCAAAGAGAGAGAGAGAAGAAGCCATCTAGCTAATAACTATGGACCCAAAGGTCTGTGGGAAACTACTCACACATCATCGGAGAGGCTACGGTGTTGATGTAGAAGCCCTCCACGATGGATTCCCCCTCCGACAAAGCGTCAGAAAAGGCCCCAAGATGGGATCTCACGGGTACAGAAGGTTGCGGCGGTGGAAATAGGGTTTCGTGGTGCTCCTGGATGTTTTTGGGGTATATGGGTATATATAGGAGGAAGAAGTACGTTGGTGGAGCTGCGAGGGGCCCACGAGGGTGGGGGGCACACCTACCCCCTGGGCATGCCCTCCTACCTCGTGGCCTCCTCGCTTCTTTCTTGACGTCCACTCCAAGTCTCCTGGATCACGTTTGTTCCAAAAATAACTCTCCCGAAGGTTTCATTCCATTTGGATTCCATTTGATATTCCTTTTTTGCGAAACACTAAAATAGGCAAAAAAACAACAATTTGCACTGGGCCTTTGGTTAGTAGGTTAGTCCCAAAAATCATATAAAAGGTATATTAAAGCCCATTAAACATCGAAAACAGATAATATAGTAGCATGGATCAATCAAAAATTATAGATACGTTGGAGATGTATCAAGCATCTCCAAGCTTAATTCCTACTCGTCCTCAAGTAGGTAAATGATAAAAACTGAATTTTTGATGTGGAATGCTACCTAGCATAATTCTCAATGTAATTTTCTATATTGTGGCATGAATGTTCAGATCCGAAAGATTCAAGACAAAAGTTTAATATTGACATAAAAATAATAATACTTCAAGCATACTAACAAAGCAATCATGTCTTCTCAAAATAACATGTCCAAAGAAAGTTATCCCTACAAAATCATATAGTCTGGCTATGCTCTATCTTCACCACACAAAGTATTTAAATCATGCACAACCCCGATGACAAGCCAAGCAATTGTTTCATACTTTTGGTGTTCTCAAACTTTTTCAATCTTCACGCAATATATGAGCGTGAGCCATGGATATAGCACTATAGGTGGAATAGAATGGTGGTTGTGGGGAAGACAAAAGGGAGAAGATAGTCTCACATAAACTAGGCATATCAATGGGCTATGTAGATGCCCATCAATAGATATCAATGTGAGTGAGTAGGGATTGCCATGCAACGGATGCACTAGAGTTATAAGTGTATGAAAGCCCAAAAAGAAACTAAGTGGGTGTGCATCCAACTTGCTTGCTCACGAAGACCTAGGGCATTTTGAGGAAGCCCATCATTGGAATATACAAGCCAAGTTCTACAATGTAAAATTCCCACTAGTATATGAAAGTGACAACATAGGAGACTCTCTATCATGAAGATCATGGTGCTACTTTGAAGCACAAGTGTGGTAAAAGGATAGTAGCATTGTCCCTTCTCTCTTTTTCTCTCATTTTTTGCGCCTTCTCTTTTTATGGCCTTTCTCCTTTTTTCTTTTTTTTTCTATTTCGTCTGGAGTCTCATCCCGACTTGTGGGGGAATCATAGTCTCCATCATCCTTTCCTCACTTGGGACAATGCTTTAATAATTATGATCATCACACTTTTATTTACTTACAACTCAGAAATTACAACTCGATACTAGAACAAAATATGACTCTATATGAATGCCTCCGGCGGTGTACCGGGATGTGTAATGAATCAAGAGTGACATGTATGAAAGAATTATGAATGGTGGCTTTGCCACAAATACGATGTCAACTACATGATCATGCAAAGCAATATGACAATGATGAAGCGTGTCATAATAAACAGAATGGTGGTATGTTGCTTGGCAATATATCTCGGAATGGCTATGGAAATGCCATAATAGGTAGGTATGGTGGCTGTTTTGAGGAAGGTATAAGGTGGGTGTATGGTACCGGCGAAAGTTGCGCGGTACTAGAGAGGCTAGCAATGGTGGAAGGGTGAAAGTGCGTATAATCCATGGACTCACATACTTATTGCAAAAATCTATTAGTTATCGAAACAAAGTACTACGCGCATGCTCCTAGGGGGATAGATTGGTAGGAAAAGACCATCGCTCGTCCCCGACCGCCACTCATAAGGAAGACAATCAATAAATAAATCATGCTCTGACTTCATCATATAACGGTTCACCATACGTGGATGCTACAGGAATCACAAACTTTAACACAAGTATTTCTAAAATTCACAACTACTCAACCAGCATGACTCTAATATCACCATCTTCATATCTCAAAACAATCATCAAGTATCAAACTTCTCATAGTATTCAATGCACTTTTTATGATAGTTTTTATTATACCCATCTTGGATGTCTATCATATCAGGACTAATTTTATAGACAAAGCAAACTACCATGCTGTTCTATAAGACTCTCAAAATAATATAAGTGAAGCATGAGAGATCAATAATTTCTACTCCCCCCGTTTCGAATTACTTGTCACAGGTATGAATGTATCTAGATGTATTTTAGTTCTACATACATTCATTTGTGCGACGAGTAATTTGGAACATAGGGAGTATAAAATGAAACCACCACCGTGCTCTAAAAAGTTATAAGTGAAGCACTAGAGCAAAATTATCTAGCTCAAAAGATATAAGTGAAGCACATAGAGTATTCTAATAAATTCCGATTGATGTGTGTCTCTCCCAAAATGTGTGTACAGCAAGGATGATTGCGGTAAACTAAAAATCAAAGACTCAAATCATACAAGACGCTCCAAGCAAAACACATATCATGTGGTGAATAAAAATATAGCCTCAAGTAAAGTTACCGATAGACGAAGACGAAAGAGGGGATGGCTTTTGGGGCATCCCCAAGCTTAGGCTTTTGGTTGTCCTTGCATTTTACCTTGGAGTGTCTTGGGCATCCCCAGGCTCAGGCTCTAGCCACTCCTTATTCCAAAATCCATCAAATCTTTACCCAAAACTTGAAAACTTCACAACACAAAACTTCAACAGAAAATCTCATGAGCTCCGTTAGTATAAGAAAACATACCACCACTTCAAGGTACTGTAATGAACTCATTCTTCATTTATATTGGTGTTAAACCTACTGTATTCCGACTTCTCTATGGTTCATACCCCCCGATACTAGCCATAGATTCATCAAAATAAGCAAACAACACACGAAAAACAGAATCTGTCAAAAACAGAACAATCTGTAGTAATCTGTAGGTTTCGAATACTTATGTAACCCCAAAAATTCTGAAATAAATTGGTGGACGTGAGGAATTTTTCTATTAATCATCTTCAAAAAGAATCAACCTAATCACACTCTCCAGTACAAAATGGCAGCAAATCTCGTGAGCGCTAAAGTTTCTGTTTTTTACAGCAAGATCACAAAGACTTCCCCCAAGTCTTCCCAAAGGTTCTACTTGGCACAAACACTAATTAAAATCATAAAACCACATCTAAACAGAATCTAGATGAATTATTTATTACTAAACAGGAAAAAAAAACAAAAAATAAAAATAAAATTGGGTTGCCTCCCAACAAGCTCTATCATTTAACGCCCCTAGCTAGGCTTAAAAACAAGAATAGATCTAGGTATTATCATCTTTGGTATGCAATCCATAAGTGGCTCTCATAATAGATTAATAAGGTAATTTAATTTTCTTCCTAGGAAAGTGTTCCATGCCTTTCCTTAACAAAAATTGGAATCTAATATTCCCTTCTTTCATATCAATAATTGCACCAA
Source organism: Triticum monococcum (assembly GCA_034509565.1). Lineage (NCBI taxonomy): Eukaryota > Viridiplantae > Streptophyta > Magnoliopsida > Poales > Poaceae > Triticum > Triticum monococcum. The sequence goes on along the minus strand of CM067845.1, from coordinate 393,571,643 downwards.
TCGTTCTACGGAAAGGTCTGCCAAGAATAATAGGACATGTAGGATTGCAATATATATCAAGAACAATGAAATCTATGGGCACATAATTCCTATTTGCAATAATAAGAACATCATTAATCCTTGCCATAGGTTTCTTAATAGTGGAATCCACAAGATGCAAATTTAAAGAACAATCATCAAATTCACGGAAACCTAACACATCACACAAAGTTTTTGGAATCGTGGAAACACTAGCACCCAAATCACATAAAGCATAGCATTCATGATCTTTAATCTTAATTTTAATAGTAGGTTCTCACTCATCATAGAGTTTTCTAGGAATAGAAACTTCTAATTCAAGCTTTTCTTCATAAGATTGCATTAAAGCATCAACGATATGTTTGGTAAAAGCTTTATTTTGACTATAAGCATGAGGAGAATTTAACACGGATTGCAACAAGGAAATACAATCTATCAAAGAGCAATTATCATAATTAGATTCCTTGAAATTCAAAGTAGTGGGTTCATTGATATGTAAAGTTTTTAGAAAGAATTCCTTATTTAACACCGTGTCTAAATTTTATGCCTTATTTGACATTGACAAATAATTTCTTCCCTATCTAACAACGAGTCTAAATTTTATGCCTTTTATAACACTTTTGTCCATTTCTAGCCTAAATGACACCTGAAAAAACCCTCTTGCCCTCGTGTGGTATGTTTGTGCACGTGTGTGCGATGTTGCGCGCATGTGTATGCGTACCCGTGTACTACTGCAAGCAACGAGGAAACCTGGCAAGGAATGGCGCGACCATCAACAACGACACTAGCTGTAGCACGACGCAGGACTGTCACGACGGCTGTGACCGTCGCCGCCACGTTGGAGGCCTAGAGCACCTGGTGTGTGCATGTAGAGGACATGAGCTAGGTCGTGCGCTGGTGGATCGGTGGATGCCTTAGTTCTTGGGTTTCTTTTATTTTGGGTTGAAACTAGGCCTGTATGACCAGACTCTACCTTTTCTATTCAATCCCAGCCATCTATACGACTAGATGCATTCTTAAGCAGAGATGTAGCGTACCGATATAAAAGCTTTTGCGCTAAATCAAGGTAGGGCGGGCGCACGACCTCGCCCTACCGAGTCCTCCGCCTGTCTTGTGTGTTGTGTGCATCTGTGCTGCTGTGTGTGTGCTGCAGCTGCAGCCGCTACGTGTGTGTGTGCTACTGCCCTCCACACACACACATAGCACATGAGGGGCAAAAAGGTCTTTTCAGGTATCATTTCGGCTCAAAATAGACGAAAGTGTCATAAAAGGTATAAAATTTAGAGTTGTTGTTAGATAGGGAAGAAAAAGTTTTTCAATGTTAAATAGGGAAACAAAATTTAAGATAGTGTTAAATAAGGAATTGTTTCTCCCTTGAACTGAAGTATGCTCGAATGCCTCTTCTCCCTATTATTCTATATTATTGTACTTTGGTAAGGATGCTCTCACATGGTTGTGCTGGTTGGTTTCACATTTTTATATCTTGTTGTATTGTTCGCAGTGAGTAATCAAATCAAAAACTAGATCATCCTGGGCCACTATTCCCTCTAATTGTTTTGTGCCAATTTGATTTTTGTAATGCTTCCTCCACTTGAGGGCTGAAGTAACAATTGGTTCCATCAAGGATATTTTGTTGAGAGGTTATGTAGGTTAGTTCATGGAAGAAGTTCAACTAAGTAGATATACCTTTGGACAGTTTGTTAAAAATGGCTACTGCCTCATTAGCCGTTGTGCAAGTCCATAATTGTTTTTTGCGGGTCATAATTGTTGTTATTATCTTGGTGGCATATCGTAATCTAAAAAGACTATCCAATTTAATGTGGAGCTGTGTTTGTTCATCTGGATAGCCGGTTGTGGCTTTGACTTGAGAATTAGCAACTGTATTACATTGTTATCTTTCCTCTGGCCTTTTGTACTTCATACATTTGTTTGAGAGAGGGATGGATATTAGGTTGCCAATTTATTTGTGTTTTTAATAAAATTATGTGCTATATATAAATGACATGGAATTTTTTGATATGTTTTCTAGGTCACACACCATCGAAAAGACATTGGACAACAAATGTGGTGACAAATTTTTCTTCATTTCACATATTGCATTACACTACATCGCGTTTTCCTACCCCCTCTAATTTGTAGCTCAAATATGCAGCTACATTACCAAAATTAGAGCTATTGAACTTATTGTAGTGCTTTTCAATAGAATGATCAGTTATGTATATGTTCTTTTTACTAAATCTACTCCCTCTATAATGAAATATAAGTCGTTTAGATCACTACTTTAGTGATCTAAATGGTCTTATATTTCTTTACATAGGGAGTATTTGCCAATTAGATATGCATATATAAAATAATTTTTTTTTCAACTTGATGTTCCTAAACTGTAGCATGTCCAAGTATAATAGTAGTCATATTTGGTGTCGTGACAAATATTTTATGAAGTGGAAAAGTTGTAATTACCCAAGTTTCCAAGTTGGCTCTCATGCCCTGATGTATATCAACTCAATGTAGCAGTACTTAGACTATTTGTTACATATATAAGAAAGAAATTCCCTCTTTTTTCTCACGACTATATGATATGTTATTGAATACTATAGTGTCATTCTGAAATTATCTAAGGACATATTCGTTGTGCTCAATCCTTCCCCTTGTTTTTTTGACACTCTCCATCTTTGCCCTTTACTAATACATAGTGCGTGGCACAAAATCAAAAGATTCAACCTGCATATACGTAAGTAAAAATCATAAAAATGTATATTATGGTACAACATCACTCAAAAAAGCCGGACACAGCAAAGCGCGCCTATGCCTCTAGTGTATACAACATTGATAAATATAATATATATATATATATATATATATATATTTATATATATATGCTCATAAGAGCATCTACAACCGGGCTCCATATCCACCCTAAAGAGTTGGGCGGGCTGCCCGGTCACTTCCCGAATGAAAAAAGTCACTCGACCGCACCTCTAAAATCCAGATCAAACGCCTGGACTGACTGGCAACCCACATATCCAACCCACATGTGGGCGGATATGTGGACGCTCAGACGCGCTTGTCACGTCGGATCTGGCCCACCGTGGCCCACCTGACCCCATATGTATTCAACCCTATCCCCACTATGGACGCGCATTCCAGTCCACTCCGCTCGCCTCCCACAGTACCAAGCTTCTCTCCAGCGTAATCCTTCATGGTGGCCATTGGATTCGACTCCAAGATGTCTGGATCCGAGGACTAGGAGCTCCTTGAGGAGTAGATGGCTGTCTGCGCTGCTCTATGACGATCCCAGGAGGAGTGTGCCCTCCCACGGTCTTCAGCAAGCCGTCGGGAGTCGTTTTCCGAAATGACTCTTGAATACGGGGCCGATGAATCATGGGGCGTGATCGTGGCCCCGCCGGATGCGGTGACCACCGCATGGTGCAACCCCGTTGTGCCGCCGAAACCGTTCAGGTGGCACCTCGTCCTTGCGGCGTCAGCTGCCAAATTGGAGGCCATATGCACCTCCATGGGCCGCTGCCAATCCAAAAAGGAGGCGCGACATGTCTATCGCACGAGGCTGTAGTCGTGGCTTCAAATGGAGGCAGCTTCTGCAGCCCACTAGGCGTGTTAGAGGAATCCTTCCATGCATGCATAACCGGGAAGAGGCGAAGGATGGTGATGGAGGTGATGGCAAAAGAGCAAAGTACGACGGCCCGTGCCTTGGTCGGACTACCCCCAAACAAGAGAAGGACAAGGACGGCGAGGGATCGAATAGCTCTAGCAATGAGTTGATCTGCCACGATACGTTTTGTGTCTTCATCCGCTATTGCTGCACGGAAGACGGAAAGGACAAGGGCATGGGCGGTAGTGGACGAACTTCTTTCATTGTCATTTCATTCGTAGTTACTAGAACATGTCAATTTTTGGTAGTCCGATCACAAGTGTTCAACTATGTACATACATTGCATAAGGTTAATATGGATTTGAGGATTTGGTTTGGTGGATCCGGTTGTGAAGGAGTAACTTTGTGTGTTGTCCGGCCATGTTTGCAGGCGTTTGGGGGCCAAAATTTTCAATTTGTGGTGGTAAGATGATCTAACCATAGATTATTTAATATTGTAATCAATGACAAGCAAATTCAACCATTGATGCCGAATAAATCAACAAATAAACTAAGCATAGCCTTGGATGGTTAAGTGGAGATGGTTGTATCAAGGAAAGCCAGGCCAAAAAATACATGACTTGATATCATGCGAGGCCCAACAAGCTAGGTGAAGGAAATATGCCCTAGAGTCAATAATAAAGTTGTTATTTATATTTCCTTATATCATGATAAATGTTTATTATTCATGCTAGAATTGTATTAACCGGAAACTTAGTACATGTGTGAATACATAGACAAACAGAGTGTCTCTAGTATGCCTCTACTTGACTAGCTCGTTAATCAAAGATGGTTAGGTTTCCTAGCCATAGACATGTGTTGTCATTTGATGAACGGGATCACATCATTAGAGAATGATGTGATGGGCAAGACCCATCCGTTAGCTTAGCACTATGATCGTTTAGTTTATTGCTGTTGATTTCTTCTTGACTTATACATGTTCCTTTGACTATGAGATTATGCAACTCCCGAATACCGGAGGAACACTTAGTGTGCTATCAAGCGTCACAACGCAACTGGGTGATTATAAAGATGCTCTGCAGGTGTCTCCGATGGCGTTTGTTGAGTTGGCATAGATCAAGATTATGATTTGTCACTCCGTGTTTCGGAGAGGTATCTCTGGGCCCTCTTGGTAATGCTCATCACTATAAGCCTTGCAAGCAAAGTGAATAATGAGTTAGTTGCGGGATGATGCATTACGGAATGAGTAAAGAGACTTGCCGGTAACGAGATTGAAATAGGTATGATGATATCGACGATCGAATCTCGGGCAAGTAACATACCGATGACAAAGTGAACAACGTATGTTGTTATGCGGTTTGACCGATAAAGATCTTCGTAGAATATGTAGGAACCAATATGAGCATTCAGGTTCTGCTATTGGTTGTTGACCAGAGATGTGTCTCGGTCATATCTACATAGTTCTCGAACCCGTAGGGTCCACACACTTAACGTTCGATGACAATTTATATTATGAGTTATGTGATTTGATGTACCAAAGGTTGTTCAGAGTCCCGAATGAGATCACAGGTGTGACGAGGACTCTCCAAATGGTCGAGACATAAATATTCATATATTGGAAGGTTACATTCGGACATCGGAATGGTTCGGGTCATTTCGGATGAGTTTCGGAGTACCGGGGGGTATCGGAACCCCCTCCGGGAAGTTATTGGGCCTCATGGGCCTAATGGTGGAAGAGAGGAGGTAGGTGATACGTCCATTTTGCATCATGCTTTTATATCGATATTTATTGCATTATGGGCTGTTATTTCACATTATGTCACAATACTTATGGCTATTCTCTCTTATTTTACAAGGTTTACATAAGGAGGGAGAATGCCGGCAGCTGGAATTCTGGGCTAGAAAAGGAGCAAATATTAAAGACCTATTTTGCACAACTCCAAAAGTCCTGAAACTCCACAGAACACCTTATAATAAATAATGAAAAATCCTCACCAAAGATGAAGACCAAGGGGCCCACACCCTTCTCACGAGGGTGGGGGGTGCCCCCCTGTAACATCCCAATTTTCAATTTGGATGTTTATAATAGATCGTTCATATGCATCCATGATTTATGCATTTTTTCCCATTTGTTTAATTTAATTTTTGATCCAAGGAACTTTGATCAACTCAAGGACCAAAAGAGAGAGTTGGAAGTTTCCCTAAAAACCAATTTTGAATTTTTTTTGAAGTTGGGAATTTGGATCAAATTTGGTTTCACCAAAAAATTCATTTCCATTATATCAAAAATAAAATAAAGAGAGAAGATAAAATGACTTCTTCAAAATTAGAAAAGAAAATATTGGAATTGAATTTGGAACTAAAATATTTTTTTTGAGTTTTATTTGCAATTTATTTTATTAGCATAGCAAAATGTTTATTTTTAAAAACTTGCATTTTAGGCCAGATAAAAGTTCACTAGGTCATATATAAGACCATATTATTATGTGAATTTTTCTGGCATTTTTGAACTTATATTTATTTGTAATAACGGTGCCATAGTATTTCTGTTATTAAAAAAACACTTAGCCACGAACCACTTTTCTCACTAAGCCCATATCCCTTTCATTTAGCGTAAGGCCCAGGCGCTGGTCTTCTTCAACCTCTTTTTCGTTCAGCCTTCAGGAACACAGAGGAACAAGCATGACACCTCTACCTCTTCCTCCCCTCCTCCCACTTAATTTCTTTGCCCGTTTCATTCCGGAGTCAACACGAAAATTGTGGAGGGCGTTATCGAAAACCCATTCAGGGAATTAAAACCCAACATTGTTACTTTAATTGAATGCACGGAGCCGTGAAACGTACACGCACAAAACAGCCATTAATGGTCACGTTGAGCCCCTTGATCTACCTGTACCGACCTCCCCCGACCCTATAAATAGGCCCCCGCGATGCCATTCTTCCTCCTCACTTTCCTCCCCGAAAACCCCTCCCTGAGTCGCTCCTTGCTTTGAGAAATTGCTCACCGGAGCTACCCCAACTCCGGCAGCTTCTCCTGGTTGCTACAGGTAGAAGTTGGGAGCCCCGCCTTGTGTCTACGATTTGCCCCGGCACTGTCTACCCCGTCCCACACTCGCCTCACTCCTTCACCTGGAACCTGCTGCATCGTCGAGACCGTCGACCGTCTCCGGCGACCGGAGCATCTCTCCTCAGTGAGCCCTCTTGCTTCCAAACGCTTGATCCAAAGATCGCTCCCTCCATTCTGTTCTGTTAAAAAAACGAAGGGCTATTCAGCAGTAAGATTTTGACACGTGGCAGCTCATATTGAATCCCGTAATTGATTTCCAGAAAAATGATCAATCTTCATAAATTCATATATTTTAATCTATAGACCCGTTTTAGTTGATTCTTTTTTCTACGGTTTCATAGAAATATGAACAAAACGAAATATATTTTTGAACGTTTTAGAATTTGAATTCAAACAGATTTGAATTCAAACTCCGTTAGGCCATAACTTGAGTTTTGTAACTCCGTTTTAGGTGATTCTTTTTGCAAATCGAAGCTCGTAACATATACTTTCTATTAAAACCAAAACCATTTATTTTTGTTGCTGTAAAAATTACGTTCTGTACAGAAACTTTATTTGGGTGTTTTTGGAGTTTTTCCGAAGTCTTTAATTTGTTTTCTTTTTGGATCTTTGCTTGTATGCTTATGTATGTTATTCCTTGCTTACGCTAGATCATTCGGAGTGCACAGCTTGCTACTACGAATCTTTAGAGTTCAACGAACGTCAGCAAGGCAAGTTCACACTTTGATCATAATTTTCAATACCCAGTTTTCACTATGCATTAGTTTCACCCTCAAAGATTGCATGAGTAGGATTGGGGACATGTGGTTATGCTTTGTAGTTCTTGTGGTAGGAACCTATGACCTTTGATCACACCGGGAATATTCGTTATATCATATATTGCTTAGCCATGCTCGTAGACGGGGATTGGTATGTGTGATCCATGCAAGTTGTGAGAGATAATAATTTTGGGACAACATAAGGTGGCAACTTTAATACACATCTGGGTGGATTTTTTGGGGCACCTGGAGTAACCAGTGCTTGCCCAAGGGGAATCCTGGAGTACCCGTGTGATTACCCTAGGTCCGCCACCCAGGCTCAAAGGGATCATAAACTATTTCATGCCTAGAAACTTCCGTGTGCAGCCACAAGCCATTATGGGATCTGGCATAGTTGAGTAAGTTGTGTGACCTCTTTCCGTGGTAGACTAGCTGATGTAGGGGAAAGTAGGTGTACCGGTCTACTCAGGGTTTGGAGGAAATACTTCAGAAAGGCTATGTCTCGATCTTCCGATCATGGAGGTGATCGAGTCTTGTGGGGAAAAGTGCGCAAACCTCTGCAGAGTGTACAAACTAATCATGATTAGCTGTGTCCTCGGTTATGCACAACTTGAGTATCTAGAAGTGAATTATTGGTTGATCTCATCACTCTATTTAATGAAATTATTGGGTTACTAAGAACTTGGGAATTTTGGGATTGAGTTGGAGGAACCTTCTCAGTAATGGCATTTTAACTTAGTAGTAAATAAAAAAATTATTCCTTTTTTGTAGGGTAAAATTTGCTTTATGCAAAAATTAAACTTAGAGCCGCCACCAGCTAAATTTGCATATAGAGATAGTATTTTCATTTATTATTATTCTATGGTGTGAAATTGCCAGCATATTCCATTTGCTGACCTACACGGCTTCAACGTCTCATGCTGCAGACTTTTCCGATGAAGATTAAATGTGCGATAGGTTGTTCTTCTACACTCAGTTTGCCGTGGAGTTGGATGGACTCATTTACCTTTAAAGCTTCCACAGTTATTTTTATTTAGATGGCCTTTGGCCATATTATTGTAATAAATACTCTTTTGAGAACCTCGATGTAATAAAGTGTGATTGAACTCTGTTATAATTCCTCGAGTACTGTGTGTGTCAGCATACCGATCCAGGGATTACACTTAAGCACAGAAACTTCAATCCATTTTGGGTTGGGTCGCTAGAAGATGGTATCAGAGTACACGCTGACTGTAGGACGCGACCACTAGGAAATGGAAAGCCATAGGAAGAAAACTCTGTTTTACGACTTCCTTAAATATTTGTTGGTCTATACTCTTCTCTATTCATTTCTGTCTCTTCTCCACTTCAATAAAATAGTTGTTGAACCCCATCACCAAGTTGCTCAGCCCCTATGAGACCATGACCTATGAAGACATCATTGACGAAGAAGAAGAAGAAGAAGCTAGAGTTGACATCGATTTGAGGAGATTTAGTTCAAACCACCACTACCAAGTTGAGTCCAACGAATGATTGCGGTAGTATGAAGAGATCATATCTCTTGTGGATATGACCTTACCTGTAGGTTTTTGCTTGTGTGGTGTGATCTGTGTGAATTGCTTGATTTGAAATTTTCTTGCTATCATAAGCATATGGGTAGTGATTTCTCTCATTAGGCCCTTATTCTATTCTAATTTCTCATCCACTCTAAACCGTACCGGATGCCCACAAATGATCTGGAGTAAATTAAGAAGCATATTAAGGAATTATTGGAAAAAGGTTATATTCGACCGAGTTCATCACCTTGGGGAGCCCCAGTGCTTCTAGTTGCGAAGAAGGATGGATCCTTGAGAATGGTTGTAGATTATCGTGCGCTAAACAAGGTGACGATCAAGAACAAGTACCCTCTGCTGATGATCAATGATTTGTTTGACCAGCTACAAGGAGCAAAAGTTTTCTCCAAGATCGATTTTCGATCAGGATATCATCAGTTGAAGATTCGAGAACAGGATATACCCAAGACAGCCTTTACCACGAGATATGGGCTTTATAAGTACATGGTCATGTCTTTTGGTTTGACAAATGCCCCTGCCTATTTCATGAGTATGATGAATAAGGTATTCATGGAGTTCTTGGATAAGTTTGTTGTGGTATTCATTGATGACATATTGATTTGCTCGAAGAATGGAGAACACAAGGAACATTTGCGCTTGGTTCTTGAGAAGCTCAGAGAACATCAATTATACGCAAAGTTCAACAAATGCGAATTCTGGTTGAAGGAAGTCGGATTTCTTGGACATGTTATATCAGGAGAAGGAATATCAGTAGACCCCTCCAAGGTTGAAGCCGTCACCGAATGGAAGGCACCCACCTCAGTCGGAGAGATTCGTAGTTTTCTTGGACTTGCAGGATATTATCGGAGGTTTATTGACAATTTCTCCAAGATCGCGAAGCCCAAGACAGAGTTATTGAAGAAATACACTAAGTTTGTTTGGACCAACAAATGTGAGGCTAGTTTCCAGGAGCTAAAGAGACATTTGGTCACAACCCTAGTGCTAATTCTTCTGAATATACGCAAGGATTTCTAAGTATATTGCGACGCTTCTCGTCAGGGACTTGGAGGTGTTCTTATGCAAGAGGGAAGAGTTGTTTCATATGCCTCACGTCACCTTCGACCTCATGAGCGGAATTATGCCACACATGATTTGGAGTTAGCAGCCGTAGTGCACGCACTCAAGACCTGGAGACATTTTCTTATCGGAAATCGTTGTGATGTTTACACAGATCATAAGAGTTTGAAATACATCTTCACACAGAAGGAGTTGAACCTTAGGCAGAGAAGATGGTTGGAGCTCATAAAGGATTATGACATGAAATTGCACTATCACCCAGGAAAGGGCAATGTTGTGGCAGATGCATTGAGCCGCAAGAGCTATGTTAATACCCGCACAGCAGGAGGATTACCTCAGGAGTTAATTGATGATCTCAGAGATCTTCGATTGGAGATAGTACCATGATGTTTTGTTGCCGCAATGGAAATTCAATCCACTTTGTTGGGAAAGATCCGAGAAGCCCGGAAGTTAGACAAAGGTATTGCGGAGATAAAGGGAAGGATGAACCAAGGAAACACAGAAGGATTTCGTGAGGATGAACATGGAACCTTATGGTTTGAGCAGCGTATTTACGTGCCAAATGACCCAAAGATCAGGAAATTGATTCTTCAGGAGGCTCATGATTCGCCTTATTACACCTGGGCAACACCAAGATGTATTTGGACTTGAAGGAAAGTTTCTGGTGGACAGGTATGAAGAAGGATATTGCCAAGTATGTCGCAGTATGTGACGTATGTTAGAGGGTTAAGGCAGAGCACCAGAAACCAGCAGGATTACTTCAGCCTTTGCCGATACCAGATTGGAAGTGGGACAAGCTTAGCATGGACTTCATTACAGGATTACCCAGGACCCGATCAGGCTATGATTCTATTTGGGTAGTGGTTGATCGCTTGACTAAGGTAGCTCACTTCATCCCCATGAAAACCACATATACAAGTGCTAAGTTAGCCAAGATATACATGACCAGGATCGTATGTTTGCATGGAGTCCCGAGGACCATCGTATCAGATAGAGGAACACAATTTACCTCAAAGTTTTGGCATCAGTTACATGAAACTTTGGGTACCAGGCTGGAGTTCAGTACAACTTTTCATCCACAGATAGATGAGCAGACCGAGAGAGTCAATCAGATTCTGGAGGACATGTTGAGAGCTTGTGCGCTAGATTATGGATCTAGTTGGGATGATAATTTTCCTTACGCAGAGTTCTCATATAACAACAACTATCAAGCTAGTTTGAAAATGGCCCCTTTTGAAGCTTTGTATGGAAGGATGTGCATGACACCATTGATGTGGGATGAAGTTGGACATCGTAAATTATTTGGACCATATTTAATTAGAGATTCAGAGGAGAAAGTCAAGCTGATCTACGACAGACTCAAGGTAGCCCAATCCAGACAGAAGAGTTATGCCGATACTAAATGCAAGGAGGTAACCTATGAAGTCGGAGATAGAGCATACCTGTGTGTGTTGCCACTTCGAGGAGTTAAACGATTTGGAGTCAAAGGAGAGTTAGCACCACGGTTTGTGGGGCCGTAGAGAGTTTTAGAACGCATGGGTGAAGTTGCCTACAAGTTGGAATTACCAGAAGCCTTGTCAGGAGTTCATGATGTGTTTCACCTTTCCCAGTTGAAGAAGTGCCATGCGGAGATGGCTAATATTCCTTTGAGAGATACAGTGCCACTGGAGGCCATACAGTTGGATAGTGATCTGACCTATGAAGAGAAGCCCATCAAGATTCTCGAGACTGCAAGCAGGGTTACCCGCAGCAAGGTCATCAAGTTTTGCAAGGTTTAGTGGAGTCATCATACTGAGGAAGAAGCCACCTGGGAACGAGAAGAAGACCTCCGACAGGACTACCCACACCTTTTTGCTAGCCAACCCGAATCTCGAGGGCGAGATTCATCTTAAGGGGGGTAGGTTTGTAACATCCCAATTTTCAATTTGGATGTTTATAATAGATCGTTCATATGCATCCATGATTTATGCATTTTTGCCCATTTGTTTTATTTGATTTTTGATCCAAGGAACTTTGAGCAACTCAAGGACCAAAAGAGACAATTGGAAGTTTCCCTAAAAACCAATTTTGATTTTTTTTTGAAGTTGGGAATTTGGATCAAATTTGGTTTCACCAAAAAATTCATTTCCATTATATAAAAAATGAAATAAAGAGAGAAGATAAAATGACTTCTTCAAAATCAGAAAAGAAAATATTGGAATTGAATTTGGAACCAAAATATATTTTTTGAGTTTTATTTGCAATTTATTTTATTAGCATAGCAAAATGTTTATTTTTAAAAACTTGCATTTTAGGCCAGATAAACGTTCACTAGGTCATATATAAGACCATATTATTATGTGAATTTTTCTGGCATTTTTGAACTTATATTTATTTGTAATATCGGTGCCATAGTGTTTCTGTTATTAAAAAAACATTCAGCCACGGGCCACTTTTCTCACTAAGCCCATCTCCCTTTCATTTAGCGTAAGGCCCAGGCGCTGGTCTTCTTCAACCTCTTTTTCGTTCAGCCTTCAGGAACACAGAGGAACAAGCATGACACCTCTACCTCTTCCTCCCCTCCTCCCACTTAATTTCTTTGCCCGTTTCATTCCGGAGTCAACACGAAAATTGTGGAGGGCGTTACCAAAAACCCATTCAGGGAATTAAAACCCAACATTGTTACTTTAATTGAACGCACGGAGCCGTGAAACGTACATGCGCAAAACAACCATTAATGGTCACGTTGAGCCCCTTGATCTACCTGTACCGACCTCCCCAGACCCTATAAATAGGCCCCCGCGATGCCATTCTTCCTCCTCACTTTCCTCCCCGAAAACCCCTCCCTGAGTCGCTCTTGCTTTGAGAAATTGCTCGCCGGAGCTACCCCAACTCCGGCAGCTTCTCCTGGTTACTACAGGAAGAAGTGGGGAGCCCCGCTTTGTGTCTACGATTCGCCCCGGCACTGTCTACCCCGTCCCACACTCGCCTCACTCCTTCACCTGGAACCTGCTGCATCGTCGAGACCGTCGACCGTCTCTGGTGACCGGAGCATCTCTCCTCAGTGAGCCCTCTTCCTTGCGAACGCTCGATCCAAAGATCGCTCCCTCCGTTCTGTTCTGTTAAAAAAATGAAGGGCTATTCACCAGTAAGATTTTGACACGTGGCAGCTCATATTGAATCCCGTAATCGATTTCCAGAAAAATGATCAATCTTCAGAAATTCATATCTTTTAATCTATAGACCCGTTTTAGTTGATTCTTTTTTCTACGGATTCATAGAAATATCCTCTATCGAGAGATCAAAACGAAAAATATTTTTGAATGTTTTAGAATTTGAATTCAAACTTCGTTAGGCCATAACTTGAGTTTTGTAACTCCATTTTAGGTGATTCTTTTTGCAAATCGATGCTCGTAACGTATACTTTCTGTTAAAACCAAAACCATTTATTTTTGTTGCTGTAAAAATTACATTCTGTACAAAAACTTTATTTGGGTGTTTTTGGATTTTTTCCGAAGTCTTTCATTTGTTTTCTTTTTGGATCTTTGCTTGTATGCTTATGTATGTTATTCCTTGATTATGCTAGATCATTCGGAGTGCGAAGCTTGCTACTACGAATCTTTAGAGTTCAACGAACGTCAGCAAGGCAAGTTCACACTTTGATCATAATTTTCAATACCCAGTTTTTACTATGCATTAGTTTCACCCTCAAAGATTGCATGAGTAGGATTGGGGACATGTGGTTATGCTTTGTAGTTCTTGTGGTAGGAACCTATGACCTTTGATCACCCCAGGAATATTCGTTATATCATATATTGCTTAGCCATGCTCGTAGACGGGGATTGGTATGTGTGATCCATGTAAGTTGTGAGAGATAATAATTTTGGGCCAACATAAGGTGGCAACTTTAATACACATCTGGGTGGATTGTTTGGGGCACCTGGAGTAACCAGTGCTTGCCCAAGGGGAATCCCGGAGTACCCGTGTGATTACCCTAGGTCCGCCACCCAGGCTCAAAGGGATCATAAAATATTTCATGTCTAGAAACTTCCGTGTGCAGCCACAAGCCATTATGGGCTCTGGCATAGTTGAGTAAGTTGTCTGACCTCTTTCCGTGGTAGACTAGCTGACGTAGGGGAAAGTAGGTGTACCGGTCTACCCAGGGTTTGGAGGAAATACTTCAGAAAGGCTATGTCTCGATCTTCCGATCATGGAGGTGGTCGAGTCTTGTGGGGAAAAGTGCGCAAACCTCTGCAGAGTGTACAAACTAATCATGATTAGCCGTGTCCTCGGTTATGGACAACTTGAGTATCTAGAAGTGAATTATTGGTTGATCTCATCACTCTATTTAATGAAATTATTGGGTTACTAATAACTTGGGAATTTTGGGATTGAGTTGGAGGAACCTTCTCAGTAATGGCATTTCAACTTAGTAGTAAATAAAAAAAATTATTCCTTTGTTGTAGGGTAAAATTTGCTTTATGCAAAAATTAAACTTAGAGCCGCCACCAGCTAAATTTGCATATAGAGATAGTATTTTCATTTATTATTATTCTATGGTGTGAAATTGCCAGCATATTCCATGTACTGACCTACACGGCTGCAACGTCTCATACTGCAGACTTTTCCAATGAAGATTAAATGTGCGATAGGTCGTTGTTCTACACTCAGTTTGCCGTGGAGTTGGATGGACTCATTTACCTTTGAAGCTTTCGCAGTTATTTTTATTTAGATGGCCTTTGGCCATATTATTGTAATAAATACTCTTTTGAGAACCTCGATGTAATAAAGTGTGATTGAACTCTGTTATAATTCCTCGAGTACTGTGTGTGTCGGCATACCGATCCAGGGATGACACTTAAGCACAGAAACTTTGATCCATTTTGGGTCGGGTCGCTACACCCCCCTAGGGCGCGCCCCCCTGCCTCGTGGGCCCCCTGGTGGCTCTCCGATGACCATCTTCTCCTATATGAAGTCTTTCGTCAAGAAAAAAAATAAGAAGCAACCTTTCGGGATGAAACTCCGCCGCCACGAGGCGGAAGCTTGGCGGATCCAATCTAGAGCTCTGACAGAGTTGTTCTGCTGTGGAAACTTCCCTCCCAGAGGGGGGAATCATCGCCATTGTCATCACCAACGCTCCTCTCATCGGGAGAGGGAAATCTCCATCAACATCTTCATCAGCACCATCTCATCTCAAAACCCTAGTTCATGTCTTGTATCCGATTCTTGTCTTCAAGTCCGGGATTGGTGCTAGTAGGTTGCTAGTAGTGTTAATTACTCCTTGTACTTGATGCTCGTTGGTTTAATTGGTGGAAGATCATATGTTCAGATCCTTTATGCATATTAATACCCCTATGATTATGAACATGTTTATGATTTGTGAGTAGTTACGTTTGTTCCCGAGGACAAGGGAGAAGTCTTGCTATTAGTAGTCATGTGAATTTGGTATTCGTTCGATATTTTGATGAGATGTATGTTGTCTAGCCTCTAGTGGTGTTATGTGAACGTCGACTACGTAACACTTCACCATTATTTGGGCCTAGAGGAAGGCATTGGGAAGTAATAAGTAGATGATGGGTTGCTAGAGTGACAGAAGCTTAAACCCTAGTTTATGCGTTGCTTCGTAAGGGGTTGATCTGGATCCATATGTTTCATGCTATGGTTAGGTTTACCTTAATACTTTTGTTGTAGTTGTGGATGCTTGCAATAGAGGTTAATCATAAGTGGGATGCTTGTTCAAGTAAGAACAACACCCAAGCACCAGTCCACCCACATATCAAATTATCAAAGTACCGAACGCGAATCATATGAACGTGATGAAAACTAGCTTGACGATATTCCCATGTGTCCTCGAGAGTGCTTTTCCATATATAAGAGTTTGTCCAGACTTTTCCTTTGCTACAAAAAGGATTGGGCCACCTTGCTGCACTTTATTTACTTTTGTTACTTGTTGCTCGTTACAAATTATCTCATTACAAAACTATCTGTTACCACTTATTTCAGTACTTGCAGA
Organism: Triticum monococcum; assembly: GCA_034509565.1. Lineage (NCBI taxonomy): Eukaryota > Viridiplantae > Streptophyta > Magnoliopsida > Poales > Poaceae > Triticum > Triticum monococcum. Next base: position 393,555,589 of record CM067845.1, on the reverse strand, counting down.
GAATACCTTGCTGAAAACCGTTTATCATTTCCTTTTGCTCCTCGTTGGGTTCGACACTCTTACTTATCAAAAGGACTACGATAGATCCCCTATACTTGTGGGTCATCAAGACTCTTTTCTGGCGCCATTGCCGGGGAGTGAAGCGCCTTTGGTAGGTGGAATTTGGTAAGCAAAATATATATATAGTGTGCTGAAATTTACTGTCACTTGTTACTATGGAAAGTAATCCTCTGAGGGGCTTGTTCGGGGTATCCTCACCCCGACCAGTAGAGAAAAGAGTTGCTCCTCAACCTACTGAACCTATTAAAAATGAAATTCCTTATGAAGTTCCTTCGGGTATAATAGAAAAACTGCTAGCTAATCCTTTTTTAGGAGACGGAACAAAACATCCTGATGAACATCTAATATATGTGGATGAAGTTTGTGGATTATTTAAGCTTGCAGGTGTATCCAGAGATGTTGTTAATAAGAAGGTCTTCCCCTTATATTTGAGGGGAGATGCATCGACATGGTATAGGCTATGTGATGATATGAGGTCTTGGAATTACAAACGATTGAAATTGGAATTTCATCAGAAGTTTTATCCTATGCATCTTGTTCATCGTGATCGCAATTATATATATAGTTTTTGGCCTCGTGAAGTAGAAAACATCGCTCAAGCTTGGGGGAGGCTTAAATCAATGTTATATTCATGCCCCAATCATGAGCTTCCAAGAGAAACAATTATTCAAAAAATTTATGCTCGGCTTTCTGATAACAATCGCACCATGCTTGATACTTCTTGTGCTGGCTCTTTTATGATGAAGACTATTGAATTCAAATGGGATTTATTGGATAGAATTAAATGCAACTCTGAAGATTGGGACCTCGACAATGGTAAGGAGTCAGGTATGACACCTAAGTTTGATTGTGTTAAATCTTTCAGGGATACCGATGTTTTCCGTAAGTTTAGCACTAAATATGGACTTGATTCTGAGATAGTAGCTTCTTTCTGTGAATCTTTTGCTACTTATGTTGATCTCCCTAAGGAGAAGTGGTTTAAATATCATCCTCCCATAGAAGTAAAAGTAGCTGCACCTATTAAAGTTGAAGAAAAGACTGTCACTTATAATGATCCTATTGTTCCTACTTCTTATGTTGAGAAACCACCTTTCCCTGTAAGGATAAAGGATCATGCTAAAGCTTCAACTACAGTTCGTAAAAGCAATATTAAAACATATACACTTCCTGAGCAAGTTAAAGTTGAACCTAATATTGCTATTGTTAAAGAGCTCTTGTCTGATAATATTGATGGGCATGTTATCCAGTTCTGTGGTGAAAGTGCTAGAATTGCAAAACCTTGTGCTAAAGATAAACATAGACCTGTGGTAGGTGTGCCTGTTATTTCTGTTAAAATAGGAGATCATTGTTATCATGGCTTATGTGATATGGGTGCTAGTGCTATACTTATGACTTGTATAAAGAAATCAAGCATGAAATTGCACCTGCTGAGCTAGAACATATTGATGTCACAATTAAACTTGCTAATAGAGATACTATTTCAGCAATGGGAATTGTTAGAGATGTTGAAGTTTTGTGCGGGAAAACTAAATCTCCTGCTGATTTTCTTGTTCTTGGTTCTCCACAAGATAGCTTTTGTCCCATTATATTTGGTAGACCCTTCTTGAATACAGTTAATGCTAGGATAGACTGCGAAAATAATGTTGTTACTATTGGCTTGGATGATATGAATCATGAGTTTAATTTCTCTAAATTTAGTAAACAACACCGTGAAGAAGAATTGCCTAGTAAGGATGAAATTATTGGTCTTGCTTCTATTGCCATACCTCCTAATGATCCTTTAGAACAATATTTGCTAGACCATGAGAATGATATGTTTATGAATGAAAGAAGGGAAATAGATGAAGTATTCTTTAAACAAGAACCTATGCTAAAACACAATTTGCCTGTTGAAATCCTAGGGGATCCTCCTCCACCTAAGGGTGATCCCGTGTTTGAGCTTAAACTGTTGCCTGATAATCTTAAATATGCTTGTTGGGGATATTACTACTGGATGTAAACCGGACAGGAGTACCCGGATTAACTTCATGAAGATTAGAAGCCCATGAAGATGTGAAGATGATGGCACTTTATGAAGGCCCAAGGCCCAGAAGTGAGTTAAGGCCTGTAGATGTAAACCGGCTTAATCATGTAACTTGCTTTGTAAGATAGGAAGTGTAGAAACTGAACCGGAAATGTTTATGATCCGGCTTCAGGACTCTGTAAACCGACGGGCACCACCCATGTATATAAGGGGACGACCCGGCAGCGGTTCAGGGGACAGACAACAACTCAAGAGCCAGACAAAGCGGATTCGCTCCCTGGCCTTCGAAACCCTAGCAATACCAATCACAACTAGACGTAGGCTTTTACATTCCTCGAAGGGGCCGAACTAGTATAAAACTCCCCGTGTCCCCTTGTCCGGTTTAACCTCTTTAAGCTAACCCGTTGCGATGGCTCCACGACTAAGTCCTTTCACAAGGACATCTGCCATGACAAACCCACGACAGTTGGCACCCACCGTGGGGCTATCGCATGATGGTTTCGAGTTCTTGAAGGGCAACTTTGATGGACTCAAGGGATACACTGTGGGCCGGATGACAAACAGTCGTCGCGGCAAGCTCTACATCGACAACGCAAGATGGGGTCCCGAGGCCGATTCAATTGAATATGGGTACCAGGTCCCCTTTGGTGGGATTCACGTCTTCATCGGCAAGATTGGCGAACCGGCCGCTGAGCCGGACACCTGCACCGACATCATCGAAACGGCTCAGCGTACAAGTTCTTCGCTGGTTCAGCCTGTGCTGAAGCACGTCTTCGTAGGTGCTATCCATGGAGCAGAATATGAGGATGGACCGGCGTCCGATGGAGAAACCGTTGTCTGTTCCGACGACGAGTCTTCTGGAGAGACTGAATTGCTCTATCAGTTACAAGATGGCCGAATTGGTGGGGGATCTGAGGGCAACAGTATTCCGGACCCCCCTGATCTGCCAAACCGGGCCGCTATCTTCATGGCCGGTACACAGTCGGCGCCTCACTCATCAATTGCTGCAGCAAAGCTCTCTGGTTCAACAACAGCCACGCCGGTGGGGGCAGGAGGCTCTGCGCCGCCTCTGGCTCAGGTCCTGTCTAACCTGTTTGACGCTTTGGCACCGTTAATGGCTGCAGAGGTGGATGCAGCAGCCAGGAGTCAGCACAACGCGGAGATTGCAAAGGTAAAGGATCATATAGCCCAGGCTAAAGCGGACCTAGCGGTGGAGAACGCTAGGATGGCTACAGAACAGGCTGAATTGGAAGCACAGGCCTACCGGATTAGGCTGGATCAGAACGCTTTCAAAGAGGTCCTGAGAAGAAGGTACTGATCGCATCTCCCGTCGGGTTATGAGCCACAAAATCTCTTCAACACACCAGGAGCAGGGGCTAGTCACCAGCCAGTACTGAACCGGGCGGAGGGACCAGGAACAGGAGCGCCGGTTCACCCGCGCACGATGGACCCACCTCGTCAGAACAATGTTGTGCCATAGTATGTACCAACACCTCCCGGGCATTATTCCAACCTGTTGGACAATATTGTGGCCGCCGCTTCACGCCTGGCAGCTCTCCCAACCGACGGCGAATCACCAGTCGCGATTAAGGCACGTCGAGCCAGACATCTCCTTCAAACGGCGCTAAATCAGCAGCAGGCATATTCACACAGTCGCGAGAGGATTCATTCCACTCCCCGTCCGAGCAGGAGCTATAGCAGACATGTTGAGGATGAACCGGCCGTGTCAAGCAGTGCACGCCGCCGTAATTCGCCGTGAGGACACAACCCGGCAGGGGGAGGTGCTAATGCGCAAGATGTTGTGGATCATGGCCGCGCGCGTCGGGAGGCCGAGTTAGCAGCTCGACACGGAGCACGTCAACATACTCCGGTTCACCCTACTGCTTCAGTAGAACCAGGGGTGGTATTCAGTTCCTTAGGGGTGCCGTGTCTCACCCCCGCTTTGTGTAATGTGAGACTGCCCAAGGATTTCAAAGGACCTCGTAAGGTGCCCAATTACACCGCCGATTTGCAACCAGAGGCGTGGGTTCAAAGTTATGAGATGGCAATGGAGATGCTGGATGTGGACGAAGCGGTATGCGCCAAATACTTCACCATGATGTTGGAGGGAACAGCTCGTACTTGGTTAAAGAGCTTGCCAGTTAATTCTGTCGGATCATGGGCCGATTTGAAGCACCGGTTTATCCAGAACTTCAAGGATACTTGTAAGCAGCCGATGTCAATCGTGGATCCGGACGCTTGTGTCCAAGAGGAAGGGGAGTCCACGACCCATTGGGTCAAGCGGGTCTCAGCAATTTTGCACTCATCGGATCGTATCAATGCAGATACCGCAGTACTAACATTGGAGGGCAATTGTCGTTTTCTGCCGGTCAAACAGAAGTTAGGGAGGCTCAAACGTCACTGCAATGATATGTCAACACTCATGGCCGCTTTGGTTAAATACGCCGATTCAGATAGTACCAAGGACCCGGACTCAGAGGAGGACAAACCGGGGAAAGGGAAGAAGAACGGCAACGCCAAGGGTCAGCAGCATAATCCGGCAGCCCATGGGAACAGTGGTAAGCGCAAGGCCGACAGCAGCTTGGACTTTGTTGCTAACACCAATGCTCAGGAGAATGGCCAGTGCCATAAGGGCAAGCAGCCCCAGAGGGGCGGAGGTTCAGGCCCCAATTTGGAGCGCCTGTTAAATCAACCCTGTCCAAAGCATGGATCAAAGGAGAAGCCAGCATCACATCTTTGGAAGGACTGTTATATCATGCGGGATTTCAAGAACTCCAATATGTTCCAATATGATAATGGCCCGCCCAACGGTTCAGGAGGTGGTTTCCACGGGCCGGGTTACGGAGGTGACAGTTCCGGTTTAGGGTTTCAAGGCAACCAAACCGGACACATCAATCAAGGGCACCAAGGCAACCAGGGAGGTTACAACCATCAGGAGAACCAGCAGCAGCAGCATCAGTCGGGTTACCAGAGCAATCCCAAGCAGTTAAATAGCAGGCAATATCATGTCTTCACTACTAGTTTGTGTAAGCGTGATCAGTAGCTTCACAAGAGGGCAGTAAACTCGGTTGAACCGACAGTGCCTCAGTATTTGCGCTGGTCTGAGCAACCCATTTTGTGGAGTAAAGAGGATCACTCACCCCGGGTTGACAATCTGGGTCACTTGGCCCTGGTGGTGGCCCCTCAAGTTGGGGGGTACAAGTTCACCAAAGTGCTCATGGATGGGGGAAGTAGTATCAATATCCTATATTATGATACATTCCGCCATATGGGGTTGACAGATAAGAATCTTAAACCGTCAAATACCTTTTTTCATGGTGTGATGCCTGGTAAATCTGCATATCCAGTGGGCAAGATAGTGTTAGAGGTGGCTTTTGGAGATGACTATGATTCGAGGTCAGAAACATTGACTTTTGAGGTGGTAAAAATCAAAAGCCCGTATCACGCCCTGTTTGGGCGGCCGGCTTATGCTAAGTTCATGGCGAGGCCGTGTTATGTTTATCTATAGCTTAAAATGCCAGGTCATAAGGGGACTATCACAGTACATGGAAGCAGAAAGATCGCTTTGGAGTGTGAGGAAGGTGATGCGGCTTATGCTGAGTCAGTTTGTGCCACGGAGGAGTTGAAATTCTATAAGGAGCAAGTTGATCCGGCAGATATGACCTCTTTGAAAAAGCCGACTACGGAACATGATCCGGCGTTGAAGTTCAAATCGGCTACAGACACTAAGATGATTGATTTTGTTCCTGGCGACTCATCCAAGCAATTCAGCATCAGCGCTAACCTGGATCCCAAACAGGAAAGCGCGCTCATCAAGTTCATCCGTGAGAACCGGGACATCTTTGCATGCAAACCTTCTGACATGCCAGGTGTACCGAGGGAACTTGCTGAGCACACACTTAACATTGATCCTAAGTTTAAACCGGTCCGGTAGTTTCTCCGCCGCTTCAATGAAGAAAGGCGTAAGGCTATCGGTGAAGAGGTAGCTCGTATGTTGGCCGCAGGGTTTATCGTGGAGGTCTTTCATCCATAGTGGTTGGCTAATCCGGTGCTGGTTCTTAAGAAAAACGGCACTTGGCGTATGTGTGTGGATTACACAGATTTAAACAAGGCTTGCCCTGCAGACGCCTTTGCTCTCCCTCGCATTGATCAGATAATTGATGCTACGGCAGGTTGTGACCATTTGTGTTTTCTGGATGCTTATTCTGGTTATCATCAGATCAAAATGGCGGTTAAGGACCAGGAGAAGACAGCTTTCATAACTCCCTTTGGAGCCTTCTGCTATGTCTCCATGCCCTTTGGACTCAAGAGTGCCCAGGCAACTTATCAGCGCTGTGTTCAGAATTGCCTTCATAAGCAGATTGGGCGCAATGTTCATGCATATGTGGATGATATTGTGATAAAGTCCAGAAAGGAGGAAACATTGATAGATGATTTCAGAGAAACCTTTGACAACCTCCGGGTTTACAAGATGATGCTCAATCTAGAGAAGTGTGTCTTTGGTGTCCCGATAGGCAAGCTCTTGGGTTTTCTGGTGTCAAAAAGAGGCATTGAGGCTAATCCGGAAAAAATTTCAGCGATCACATCTTTGGCTAAACTGGCGTGTATCAATGACGTTCAACGTCTGGCCGGCCGGATTACAGCCTTGAGCCGTTTTATCAGTCGTCTCGGGGAGAAGGCCATCCCTTTATATCAGATGCTCAAGAAAATAGATAACTTTGTCTGGAGCGAGGCAGCTGATAAAGCGTTCGAGGATTTGAAGAGGCAGTTAGCTGAACCGCCCGTGCTTGTAGCACCGATCGATAAGGAGCCATTATTGCTATATGTGGCTGCTAATGCCCGAGCTGTTAGCGTGGCTATAGTGGTGGAGCGCAAGGAGGTTGGCAAGGAATATCTGGTTCAACGGCCGGTTTATTATATCAGTGAGGTGCTCATTGAGTCAAAGCAGAGGTATCCACATTGGTAGAAGCCGGTGTATGGCGCATTTATGGCAAGCCGGAAGCTTAAACACTATTTTCAGGGCCATCACAGTGGTCAGTTCAGCCCCTCTGGGAGATATCATTCAAAACAGAGAAGCAACTGACCAGATTGCTAAGTGGGCTATCGAGCTTGGACCTCATGGGCTCAAATATATACCCACACAGTGATCAAATCCCAGGCACTCGTGGACTTCATCAATGATTGGACGGAGTTACAGGCACCAGAAGAGAAACCAGATAGTACGTATTGGACTATTCATTTTGATGGATCCAGGCAGTTGGAGGGCTCGGGGGCTGGAGTCATACTAACTTCCCCACGAGGTGACAAGTTTTGTTATGTCCTCCATTTAATGTTCCCTTGTACTAACAATGCAGCTGAATATGAGGCTTTGCTCCACGGTCTTCGGATGGCTAAGGAGATGAACTTAAGCCGGGTTAAGTGCTTCGGGGATTCAGATCTGGTGTCTCAACAGGTGTTTGGCAATTGGGATTCTAAAGACCCACTCATGGCTGCATATCGGCGAGAGGTGGACACGTGTGAGGGAGTCCTGGATTAGGGGGTCTCCGGACAGCCGGACTATATCCTTTGGCCGGACTGTTAGACTATGAAGATACAAGATTGAAGACTTCGTCTCGTCTCCGGATGGGACTCTACTTGGCGTGGAAGGCAAGCTAGGCAATACGGATATGTACATCTCCTCCTTTGTAACTGACCTTGTGTAACCCTAGCCCCCTCCGGTGTCTATATAAACCGGAGGGTTTTGGTCCGTAGGACAACATACAACCATACCATAGGCTAGCTTCTAGGGTTTAGCCTCTCTGATCTCGTGGTAGATCCACTCTTGTACTACCCATATCATCAATATTAATCAAGCATGACATAGGGTTTTACCTCCATCAAGAGGGCCCGAACCTGGGTAAAACATCGTGTCCCCTACCTCCTGTTACCATCCGCCTTAGACGCATAGTTCGGGACCCCCTACCCGAGATCCACCGGTTTTGACACCAACATTGGTGCTTTCATTGAGAGTTCCTCTATGTCGTCACCGTTAGGCTTGATGGCTCCTTCTATCATTGATAGCGATGCAGTCTAGGGTGAGACTTTTCTCCCCGAACAGATCTTTGTGTTCGGCGGCTTCGCACTGCGGGCCAACTCGCTTGGACATCTGGAGTAGATCGAAAGTTACGCCCCTGGCCACCAGGTCAAGTTTGGAAGCTTAAACTAGACGGCCGATATCCGCGGAGACTTGATCTTTGACGGATTCGAGCCTCTGCCTTGTGCGTCACGCGGTCACGATGAGTATGATTTAGCTCTACCATCAGATAGTGTTCAGGAGATCGCACCGGCGGCCGCTCCGGCCCTCAATTCGGAGCCAGTTGCGCCGTCCATGGACGGGTGGATGGACCCCGCCACGGAAGCCTTATCCTCATCGGCGATCGAGCCGAACATCGACCTTACCCTGCACGAGAGCCATGTTGTCAAACTGCCGGATCCTTCTCCGGCCACGGACTCCGAACCGTTTGCGCCCGTTCCTAGCGAATCCGATTGGGCGCCGATCATGGAGTTTACCTCCGCGGATATTTTTCAGCACTCGCCCTTTGGCGAGATACTGAACTCTTTAAGGTCTCTCTCCTTGTCAGGAGGATCCTGGCCGAACTATGTCCGGCAGGATTGGGATGCGGACAACGAAGAAATTCGCGGCCCACCCACCACCCACTTAGTAGCCACTGTCGATGACTTAACCGACATGCTCGACTTCGACTCCGAAGACATCGATGGTATGGACGACGATGCGGGAGACGAAGAGGAACCACTGCCCACAGGGCACTGGACCGCCACCTCATCATACTATATATACATGGTGGACACACCCAAAGAAGGCAATGGCGACGAGACAGCGGAGGATGACCCCTCCAAGAAGCAACCCAAGCGCCGACGTCAGCGGCGCCGCTCTAAGTCCCGCCAAAGCAAAAGTGGTGATACCGGCACAGGAGATAATAACACTCCGGATAGTGCCAAAGATGGCAACAATCCCCTCCAACACGATCTAGGACAGGAGGATGGAAAGGCCAGCCCCCCAGAGAGAGCGGCAGATGGAGAGGCGGAGGATAATAATTACATGCCCCCTCCGAAGACGAGGCAAGCCTCGATGCTGCCGAATTCGTCATGCCAGAGGATCCCGTCGAACAAGAGCGCTTCAAGCGCCAGCTTATAGCCATGACAAATAGCCTTAAGAAAAAGTAGCAGCAGCTTCAAGCTGATCAAGATCTGCTAGCTGACAGATGGACTGAAGTCCTCGTGGCCGAGGAATATAAACTCGAATGCCCCTCCAAGAGTTACCCAAAATGCAGGTTGCTACCTCGACTACAGGAAGAAGCATATGACGCGGCTGATCGGCCACCTCGTGGCCGCGATAGAGAGGCATTCCAGCCAAAAACTCAGCCTGCACCCCGACGCCATTCAAATAAAAAGGCATGGGGAAATACGCCATACTTGCGAGACGTATTGGAGGACAAAGCAAAACATGCAAGATCGATCTACGGATCACGAGGGCGCGCCACTATGCAAGACGATAAACGTCACGCCGGATACAGTAAAAGTAAGTCCGGCCGGGCCGACCACAGCGGACACGACTCATTTGAGCTGCGTCGCGACATAGCCCAGTACAGAGGCGCCGCACACCCCCTATGCTTCACAGACGAAGTAATGGATCATCAAATCCCAGAGGGTTTCAAACCCATAAATATTGAATCATACGACGGGACAACAGATCCTGCGGTATGGATTGAAGATTTCCTCCTCCACATCCACATGGACCGCGGTGATGACTTACACACCATCAAATACCTCCCACTAAAGCTCAAAGGACCAGCGCGGCGTTGGCTTAACAGCTTGCCAGCAGAGTCCATTAGCTGCTAGGAAGATCTGGAGGCCGCATTCCTCGACAACTTTCAGGGCACTTACGTGCGACCACCAGATGCCGATGACTTGAGCCACATAATTTAGTATCCAGAAGAATCGTCCAGGCAATTCTGGACTCGGTTCCTACCAAAGAAAAATCAAATCGTCCACTGTCCGGATGTAGAGGCCCTAGCAGCTTTCAAACACAACATCCGTGACGAGTGGCTAGCCCGACACCTTGGTCAGGAAAAGCCGAAATCTATGGCAGCCCTCACGACACTCATGACCCGCTTTTGTGCAGGGGAAGACAGCTGGCTGGCTTGCAGTAATAACATATCAAAGAACCATGGTACTTCGGTTACCAAGGACAGCAATGGCAGGTCACGTCGAAATAAACATAAGCGCCGCATTAACAGCAACAATACCGAGGATACGGCAGTCAATGCCGGATTCAAAGGCTCTAAACCTGGTCAGCGGAAAAAGCCATTTAAAAGAAGCACTCCGGGCCCATCCAGTTTGGACCGCATACTCGATCGCTCGTGCCATATACACGGCACCCCCGACAAGCCAGCCAACCACACCAATAGGGATTGTTGGGTATTCAAGCAGGCCGGCAAGTTAATTGCCGAAAACAAAGATAAGGGGCCACATAGCAATGACAAGGAAGAGCCCCTGCAGCCAAACACCGGAGGACAGAAGAGGTTCCCCCACAAGTGCGGATGGTGAACATGATATACGCAACCCACATCCCCAAGAGGGAGCGGAAGCGTGCGCTCAGGGACGTATATGCGTTGGAGCCAGTCGCCCCAAAGTTCAACCCATGGTCCTCCTGTCCGATCACCTTCGATCGCAGGGATCACCCCACTAGTATCCATCGTGGCGGATTTGCCGCACTAGTCCTAGACCCAATCATTGACGGATTTCACCTCACTCGAGTCCTTATGGATGGAGGCAGCAGCCTGAACCTGCTCTATCAGGACACAGTGCGCAAAATGGGTATAGACCCTCAAGGATCAAACCCACAAAAACGACCTTTAAAGGCGTCATTCCAGGTGTAGAGGCCCATTGCACAGGCTCAATTACACTGGAAGTGGTCTTCGGATCCCCGGATAACTTCCGAAGCGAAGAATTAATCTTCGATATAGCCCCGTTCCGCAGTGGCTATCATGCACTGCTCGGGCGGACCGCATTTGCAAGATTCAATGCGGTACCGCATTATGCATACCTCAAGCTCAAGATGCTAGGACCTCGGGGGGTCATCACAGTTAATGGAAACACAGAGCGCTCTCTCCGCACGGAGGAGCACACTGCAGCCCTCGCAGCAGAAGCGCAAAGCAGCCTCTCAAGGCAATCCACCAGTTCGGCGTTTGAAGACCCGGACACCTTCAAGCGCGCTCGGAGTAATCGGCAACTAGACCGCCCGGCACGATCTGAGCTCGTGTAGCAATGCGGCCCCCACCCCGGCCCAAGCCAAATGGCGAAATTCATGTCACGCGTACATAATTACGCATTAAAAATACCATGGGCACAGCCGGGAGGGGGGCACAAATACGACACGCCCCAATACGCGGCTTAAACCACACTAGGGGCTTCCCGCTTTGTTATTTTTCTCTTTCAGGACTTTAATCTCTAGAAACCCTATCCGGCAGCATGATTGCCGAACACATGATGCAGCAACCAAGGAGGCAGAAAGCTACGTCACACCACGGAACTCCCAGGTGGATTACGGTAACGAGTGAAATATTTGCTTTAATACTATTCCTCAGCTTGCCCTTGGAAGGGACATAGTCCTACTTTTTGCTTATCGCACTATCTGTATCATTCTACTTTAACGCACCTTTTTGAATAAACAATGCTTAACATTACGACTATTCTTGCATTCTTGTTATATGTATATGTGTTCATTAATGATGCCTTGCAACCGTACACTTTGGTACGACCAATACACCAGGGGCTTAAGTACCCCACATCATGGTGTGAGAAGTCCAAACACTTTCACAAGTGCGGCACCCCGAACTTATAGCATTATATGCATCTACTCCGAATCATGTCTTTGGTCAAATGTTGGGTTTTCCCGACTCCTATGTTTTGGTACCTTACGTTCCGCTCTATCGGCTAAGGTAGCACTAGGAGAACTACTGTGATTGTGCCCCAGTTCTGCTGGGATAAGCACCTCAGTAGAGAAAGCTAAAACTGACTGTCATGATAAGGCGAGAGACTAGTCGCTGTTCGGCGAGGTTTCGAGTCCCTAAAGACTTATGCCGCTTAGAGCGAGGAGTCGGTCTTGTCCGGCTTAAAGGCGTGTATCGCGCCCCGAATTCGGCCTTCCGAATACCAGGGGCTTCGCCGAAATTTAAAATTATAGAATTCTATGGCTAAGTGAGAGTGATAAAGCATTATTAGTTTGGTTGCCTTGTTCGCCGTGCTGAGCACCTCCCTCGAAGGACCCAAAAATGGAAACAAGAGTGCTCAGGTTTATCCCGAACACCCCAGCACTCGTGGCATGGGGGCAGAAGCCGAGGCTAGCCATCTCTCAGATTGGATAAACAGCCAAACAGAAGGTAATATTTTAAATTCAAACAAGTGTTGCATAGCGCATCTGAAATGAGTTTTCATCATACAAGATCACACGAGCAAGTTTACTCAAATATTACATCCTTTGGAAATTCGTCCCCTACAAGACGAGCACCCTTTAGGACACCCTCATAATAAATTTCGGGGGTGCGATGCTCCTTGCCCTGCGGCGGTCCTTCCTTGATCAGCTTCACGGCGTCTAGCTTGGCCCATTGCACCTTCACACGGGCGAAAGCCCGGCGTGCACCTTCGATGCAGACGGACCGCTTGACGACTTCCAGCCATGGGCAGGCATCCACAAGCCGCCTCACCAGGCCGAAGTAGCTGTTTCGAAGGGCGTCGCCAGGCCACAGCTAGACTATAAAAGCCCTTCATGGCCTATTCGGCCGCCTTGTGTAGCTCGACTAGCTGCTTCAGCTGGTCGCTCATAGGCACCAGGTGTTCGGTCCCAGTATACTGAGACCAGAACAACTTCTTTGTTGAGCTCACCTCCTCAGCCTGGTAAAACTGGGCGGCATCCGACACGCTGCGGGGCAAATCTACGAATGCTCCTCGAGAGCTCCTGATTTGGGTAAGTAATAGGTAATTTACTTTCACATGCTTGCTTTGCATATAGAATGCCTTACCCGCCGCTATTTTCTTCATCGCGTCAATCTCTTGGAAGGCCTTTTGGGCTTCGGCCTTGGCACTCTTTGCGCTCTCGAGGGCCGCGGCAAGCTCAGACTCTCGCGTCTTCGAGTCAAGCTCCAACGCCTCGTGCTTCGTCACGAGAGCCTGGAGCTCTTGCTGCACCTCTCCCACCCGAGCCTCTTGCCTTTCCCACTTGGTGCGCTCCTTGGCCGCTTTATCTTCGGCCTCAGACATCGCTTGCTTTAGGGTCGCCACTTCGGTCGTGGCCCCTGGCAAATTCATGATGATCCTGTCATTTTGCAGTCGCATTCTTTTTATACATATCCATAGACTAGGTACTACTTACCTTTGTTCTCCTCGAGCTGCCTCTTGGCAAGGCCGAGCTCGTCCTTGGACCCTTTAAGGTCCTGCTTTAGTGCGGCGACCTCCGCAGTCAGTGCGGCAGATGCCAGCAGCGAAGCCTACATACGCATATTGACATACTTATATTAGACTCCTGCGATATTGGTTGATCCTCTGTTCAGCTTTTCTTTGTGAACACCGAATAGAGCATCAGGGGCTACTGTCTATGCGGTAATATCTTTCCTATATTTTAAACACTTACCTCAAAGCCTGTTAGAAGGCTGGCACATGCTTCAGTCAATCTGCTCTTGGCGGACTGAACCTTCTGGACCACTGCACTCATAATAGTACGGTGCTCCTCGTCGATGGAAGCGCTGTGAAGCGCTCCCAGCAGATTGTCCGGCGCCTCTGGATGGACAGAGGTCACCGGCACAGGCGTCTTGCCCCTCTTGGAAGGAGGCCGCCTGCCCGAGTCCGGAACGACTGGAGGTTCCAGCGCGGTGTTCGGCTGAGGGCCGAACTTGGAGCCCTCAGGGGCCATGTTCCCTCTGCTCCCGGAGTCTGGAAGGTCACCTTGAGGCACCTCCTGGATTGTCTCCCCTCGACCCGGTGCCTCTTGAGACAATATCTCGGCATCGTCCGCAGGGCAAGGGGAGGTGGCGGTCGGAAGTGGATCGCTATCCATATCCAACGAGCCCAGGGAGCCGTCCGACATACATCAATACGGGCTTGTGGCGGCCTGCATAATCATATTCAGCGTTAGGAGAAGCAGTGCGACAAAGGAATGCTATGAGTTACTCTGGTATCTGAATACTTACGACTTCGCCAGGGGCTTGGCTATGACGCCCTCGATGCGGCTATATCTCCCACGTGTAGAAGCACGACTTAGAGGCATAACCGCATTGAAAGCAATGTCGCAAGTGAGGTAATCTTCACAAAACCCATGTAATACATAAGGGAAAGAGATACATAGTTGGCTTACAATCGCCACTTCACACAATTACATGAATAAAGCATTACATCATCAACATACAATCAAGGTCCAACTACGGAACCAAAATAAAAGAAGACCACCCCAAATGCTACACAGATCCCCGATCGTCCCAACTGGGCTCCACTACTAATCAATTGAAACGAAACAACACAATGAACGAGATCTTCATCGAGCTCCTCTTTGAGCTCGGTTGCATCACCTACGCGGTATCATCGGCACCTGCAAACTAGTTTTTGAAGTATCTGTGAGTCACGGGGACTCAGCAATCTCGCACCCTCGCGATCAATACTATTTAAGCTTATGGGAAGGGTAAAAGGTATGAGGTGGAGCTGCAGCAAGCGACTAGCATATATGGTGGCTAACATATGCAAAAAAGAGCGAGAAGAGAAGGCAAAATCACGGTCGAGAAACTATGATCAAGAAGTGATCCTAGAACAACCTACGTCAAGCATAACTCCAACACCGTGTTCACTTCCCGGACTCCGCCGAGAAGAGACCATGACGGTTACACACGCGGTTGATGCATTTTAATTAAGATCAACTTCAGGTTTTCTACAACCAGACATTAACAAATTCCCATCTGCCCACAACCGCGGGCACGGCTTTCGAAAGTTCAAAACCTTGCAGGGGTGTCCCAACTTAGCCCATCACAAGCTCCCACGGTCAACGAAGGATATTCCTTCTCCCAAGACAATCCGATTAGACTCGGCATCCCGGTTACAAGACATCCTCGACAATGGTAAAACAAGTCCAGCAAGACCGCCCGATGCGCCGACATCCCGATAGGAGCTGCACATATCTCGTTCTCAGGGCAACACCGGATAAGCAATCCGTACAACTAAAACCAGCCCTCGAGTTTCCCCGAGGTGGCGCTGCAAGGGGCTCTTGTTTGTACCAACACTTAGACATGCACTGGCCCGGGGGGGGGGGTTAAAATAAAGATGACCCTCGGGATGCGCGACTCCCAAGGGAAAAAGGCTAGGTGGCGAATGGTAAAACCAAGGTTGGGCCTTGCTGGAGGAGCTTTATTCAAGCGAACTATCAAGGGGTTCCCATTATAACCCAACCGTGTAAGGAACGCAAAATCCAGGAACATAACAGCGATATGACGGAAACTAGGGCGGCAAGAGTGGAACAAAACACTAGGCATAAGGCCGAGCCTTCCACCCTTTACCAAGTATATAGATGCATTAATTAAATAAGAGATATTGTGATATCCCAACAAAAATATCCATGTTCCAACAAGGAACAAACTCTAATCGTAACCTTCAACTAACAACACTATAAGAGGGGCTGAGTAAGGCGGTAACATAGCCAAACAATGGTTTGCTAGGACAAGGTGGGTTAGAGGCTTGGCTTAAAGACATGGGAGGCATGATATAGCAAGTGGTAGGTATCGCAAAATAGGCATAGAAAAAGAGCGAGCATCTAGCAAGCAAAGATAGAAGTGATTTCGAGGGTATGGTCATCTTGCCAAAGATCCCGTAAGGAAGAAGAGGGAGTCCATGAAGAAGACAAACGGACGAAGTCGAACAGACCCTCACAAACGCGACATTATCGGAACCAACCCGAAGAAGCAACACCGGAAATAAGCAAACAATCATGGTAAACAACCATCACATAAACATGGCATGATGCACAATCAAGTATGATGCATGTCCGGTTTAAAGAAGAATGGCATGGCAAAATGCACAAACAACCCTACAAATTAAGTGGAGCTCAATATGCAACAGAGTTGCATATGAAGAAAATACCACATGACTTATTTAGTTCCCTCTCGTTTATGTACCCAACAAGATTAAATGTTGTTAGCATGGCAAGAGGTGAAGCATAATGAAACTATCTATCTAGGCAAGTTTAAATGAGGCCGGAACAACAAAACAACAAGTCCGGAAACTCCTCATGTGCATATTTTGGTTATGGTACTGTTCTATCCTAAACACAATTTTAGGGTTGTTAAACATGCAAAGTAAGTACACCATGATAAACTAGGCAAAATTCTACCCCATTTACATATAAAGATTAATTAAAACCGAGCTACGGTTAATTAGTTATGAATTAAAGCATTCTAGCATGGCATAAGAGTAAATCTACACAAACAGCAATTTAATCATTTTAAACATGGGTCAAAGTGACATATTATGAAACTAGACACAATTTTAAGCATTTTTCATATATAAAGTTTTTACATATGATCCATGGTTTGAGAGTTATTATATGCATGATCAAGAGAGACCTTTCCATAAAACAGCGCAATTCGGGATAATAGGAAAAAATTGTTCAGGCAGAAAAATATAGAGCTGGGCCAAATCTGGAGCACTGCTCACATTGGGCTGGCCCAGTTAGTGGAAGAGGCCTGCTGGCATGCGGCTGGACATGCCGGATCTGGCTGGGCCTTTCACGCGCTGGAGCTGCGCCGGGCCACCTTGGTGCTGGTTGGATCGAACGAGGGAGGGGGAGCGGTCAACGCGAGCGGTCGTCTCGCTCGACCACCAGCGAAACAGAGGACGACAGAGGCGCGACGCGGGGCAGGGGCGTGAACTCCGGCTCCTCGACGCGAAGACCACCAGCGGCGACGGAGCTTGGCGAGGCGGCGACTCCGGCGGGCGATGCGGTCAACGGGGACTAGCTTGGGGCGCAGGGAAGGTCCAGGAGCGGGACGACAGACTGATGCAGGGCAGCAGCAGGTTCAGTACAGGGGCACAGCGGCGGTGTGGGACTTGCCGCGGCGGGTGCTGCGCTGGAGAGGAAGCAGGCTTGGCGCGGCAGGAGGTGGGGCCCCGGGCTGACACGGCGCAGGCCCAGCCTAAGCAGGCAGACGATGACGAAGCAGCGCCGGCAACAAAAACTTGGCGCGAGGCGAGGGACTTGGGCAAGGGAAGTGGACGTGCTGGTCACGCCGGACCAGAGCGACGGCGGCGTCCTTCGACGGGGAAGAGACTGATGGTGGCCGGGGTCACCAGAGTAGTGGCCGGACGGCGCGACGGCTCCCACGGCGGATACTGTTGCCTGAAGAAAGAGAGGACGGAGAGAATTGAGAGAAGAACAGGGGAAAGAGAGCTGAGAGAGAGACAACGGGGAAGTAGAAGGACGCGAGGGGTCCCTGGAGGAGGAGGTCATGGGGTCGTGGACGACGGATCCGTCTGTTCCCGAGGTGGATCCGGCACGAAACGGCGGCTGCTGATGCCTGAACCTCCTGGATGCCATGGCAGACTCGCTAGGAGGTCTCTGCGAGGAGAGGCTGGGATGGATCGGTGCTGCGAGGGAATTTGGGCAGGTGGATGCGGGATGGATCCCGAGGAAGGAGAGGAGTGGTTGGCCAGCGGCGGCGCAATGGGACAAGAGGGCTAGAATTTAGGGTTTCAGGTTTATATAGTGAGTGGGTCTATACGCAGACTAATGGAAGCCCTTCGATCTAAAACAGACGACTGAGAAAAAATAGGTTAGGAAGTCGAATAAACAAAACGGAGACATTTTGTAGATGTTTGGGGATGATCCGGACAGAACGGTAACGACTGTCCGAGTCGGGTCCGGGACAACTTTCAGACGCGCGCGCGAGGAGGTCCGCGGACTGACGAGAGAGCCTAGGTTGGGCCTGGCGGTAGGTAGTGAGCTGTGTAGACGGTCTCAAGCTGACAGAAGAGAAGAGAGGGAGGCCCGGCGACTGTTTCTGGAGACCGAAAACGTCCAACGTTTTGACCGGCTACTATTGCCGCTATATTTATTCGTTGGGGCGTCAAACGGACTCCAAATGCGATGAAACTTGGCAAGCGGTCTATCTACACTATAATAAGACCACACACCAACTTTCAACCCATTCCGAGAACATTTTCCATCCACTTATAAAAATACTATTTCAGACATGCCGCGGGCGCGTGCAAGTGTGGTTGGGCTCGGAACGAACAACTGACGGAATTGGGGAACCCGGACGGATGCAAGTTTCGAAAACATGATGATGCAATGCACATGATGACATGGCAAGATGCAACACGCAAGCGAATGACAAGGCAACAGCAACGAATAACTAGAAGACGCCTGGCGGAACGGTCTCGGGGCGTTACAACACTCCACCACTACGAGAGGATCTCGTCCTGAGATCTAGAATGGCACCGGAGGGAAAACAGAAGAGAAAGAGAGGGGTAAAAATAAGTTGCTTCTTTGACAAACGAGTGAAACCAAAGAACCTTAAGAAGGTTAAGCCATAAAAATAAAGCATACAACGAAGATGAACGAATTTGAGAACACTCCGTTAGAAAAGAGGAACAAGGTTCAATACTAGAACCTTGTAGGTTGAAAGACATAAGAATAAAGGTTGCAATGAACAAGAAGCACATGCAAACACTCTGGTTGAAAGAAGGAGCACACGGAACGACAGAGATCATATACGAAAACACTCCGGTTGGAAATGGAAGGAATTGAACATGATCTTGACAAGATGAGAGGATACTTGAAAAGAGGACGCGACACTCCGGTTAAATGGATAAGCACGAATCAAACACGATCCTGACAAGACAAGAAGATTGGTTGAAGAGAGCAACTTCACAATGCCTCCGGAAGAAAGAAATAGAAGATAGATAATTGAAAGAAAAGAATGGAGAGGAAAATGCCAACTTCTGTCACAAAGAACTTGAGAAGGTATCCTTAGGAGAAGGGGTCGAACAGAGTTGTTGGAAAAACCACCAACGAAAAGGATAAGCTTGATATGGGCTTATGGACAACATCTCACCACTATGAGGTGAAATTCTGCCACTAACGGGAAAACAATAGATTGGACTGAAATGAACAAGGAGATGAGAAGCTTATTACACCGGAAGGATAAATGAAGAACTTGGTTCATATATAAGCACCATAAAAGTAACAATCCTTAGGGGAAGCTTCAGGTGAAATATAACCCAAGATAACTCCAATGAAGAGGTTGATGGATTTAAAAATATCTCATTCTTAACAACATGTGAATCATGAAACATGAACTCAGATTATCAAGAATGACATAATACCACCTCAAAAGATAAGGTACAAATAATTGCACTCCGGATTGCAAGAATAAGAAAACTTGAAGTATATCTTGGCGGATCATAGCTTCGAGAGATATCTTGAAGAACAATTGAAGAATGAAAAGAATCCTTGACGAACCACCATGAGGAACTCCGGTGAAAAAAGGATGATCAAACAAAAGGGAAGAGAAGTTGGAAACACAGGGTGAAACCTTGTAATGATTTAGATGGATCTCCGTGGTGATATAATTGTGAGAGGTCGGAACTCCGAGAAAGAAAAGATGAACCAAAAGAAAATCAAGAATTTGATGAACCTCCGGAATAAGGAATTAAATCACTTGGATGAAACAAGAATAAGAATTACATTATGCTTATCCTTCATCAATTTAAATTGATGACGAGAAAACGGATTTGGCATACTTATTCTCGTTGAAAAAGGATTAAGAGAGATACCGATAACTTGATAAGGTCTTCAACGAAACACCGGTAGGATTGAAACAGTGAATGAATTGATATGAAAACGAAGGAATAAGAATCTTGAATAGCCACCGTAAGAATTAAAAATGATCAAGGAAAATATAGCGAAACATCGGGAATAATTAGAGAACGAATGAAGATACTTGAGGGGATTTAGATACATGAGAACGAAGAGATCATGACCTGATTAGAGAAAACTTTAACGATGCACCGGTAAGATTTGGAGAACAATAGATGAAAGCTGAGAATGAATAAACCCGAAATTATGGCCTTCGGAGAATCAAACTGAAAAGATTCTTGAATTGCTCCGGATGGGTGAAACGAATTCTCACAATTGAAAACAATTATGAGAGGACGACATCAAGCTAGAACCATGAATCTTGAAGAGAATGGAGCAAGATTTAAGATAAAAATCTTCTTCGGTGTTCAAAATCTGAGAATTACGACGAGAAACACGACCATGAATTATTTAGACACTCCGGAAGAAATCAAAAACGAAGAGGTTGAGCCAACGATGAAAAGAATTTGAAAGATCTAGGAGAAAGACATATGACTGATGACAATTCATTCTTACGTCAAACTTGGAATTTTTTAAAGAATAACTCCGGAAAATAATTAGAAGAGTCAGGTAAGACCCTAGGAAAAGACCTGTGGGTTAGGGCCCACTGAGAAGAAACACCTTTGAAACGATTGCTTGAAAAGAGAGATTGCATCGGTTAAATAAAATGGCTTGAATGAGAAAACAACCTCAGAATAGGTTGGAACGGATCTTGAAGGAAAAGACGAGCCTTCCAAGATATCTTCAACACTCCGGAATAATTGAATAGCGAGAAATGATTGAATATGATGAGCACCGGCATGAGAAGGTATTTGAAACGAGGAAAAGGGATATGATCAACACCAAAAGCTTGAATTGGTTCCACCGGAGAAGGAAAAGAATGAAGGATGATGAACTAGTAGAGCATCTTCAAGAGAACCACCGGGTAAGACCACTGATTGAAAAGAATGAAGAGACTTCACAGCCATAAAATGGATACTTGATAAGAAAATCTGAGTCCTTAAAGGAAAAGGGTGGGAGGGCGGGAAAACAAAGGAAACTTGGGACGGATGAAACGAACACCATTGAGAAAGATGAGATTGAATGTTGCGGATGTTGAAAATGAACGGATCCGCTTGAAGAGAAGAACACCGGTTGAAAAAGAATTAACATGACAATCTCGATGATCCAGAAGGATTAGTATTCACATAGGAATATGAGAACACCGTTTAGGAAAGGTACGGAATTGACATTTCACTTCGAAGCAACTGGAATACCACAACTGAAAACAAAAACAAGGATTGGCTTGCAGAATAAGCCGGAACAAACATATGATATAGATTTTGTCCGAAGTTTTCGTGGTGGGGCCTACACGGGCTCGATCGTACAGCACCATCATGTACAAGGCAGTGCACATGACATACGAACCGTCCCCGAGTCAGCATAGCCAAGGACTCTTTAAGACACAACGAGACCACTGTAAAACCAACTGTGGATAGGCGGACCACTAGACGTCGAACCCCAATTTCATATCATACATCTGTCTGAAAGATATCCTAAGAGCTACTTGAATTCCCACTTATAAACTCCTGAAACTTTCCGGTTATGCAATCAGGTGTTGGCGATACAAGGGGAGCATAATATCTCACCCAAAACTAACAAATCCTACATCCAGCTGTATCCATCCTACAACACATAACCAAGAAACCTTCGGAAATCATTTACCTCAACCTTCGAAAAGCATCCGTTATACGAGTTATGGCAATACCCCCGAACTCCCGCCCAGTACTAGGTGGCGTCGAGGTTATCTCACCAACAACTGCATAAAAGAGATTTTCGATGTCGGCGAACTCAGGTATTCCAGAATTTCAACGATAAAATTGTGACGACAACACCTCGGAGCTCAACTCCCCGGGACACTGCCACAACCCCTAAATGTCAGGAGGCACCAAGAACAATGTTCTCATCACAAAACCATCAGAACGATTCCAAGATACCCGCGTGATCCTAAATTGTTTTTTCATGAAATTTGAGGAGAGAAGAGTCAAAACTCTACGTCAGGATGCCTCACCAGAGCGACGAAGGGAGTGAGGAGTAAAAGAATTCCTAACTCTCCAATATATATAATCCTAAATGACTCAAAACATTTTTCTAGACTGAGCAACGCCAGCGATTCGATCAAGCAGGGGGCTCCTAAGGCCGGGGAAGGCTCTGATACCAACTTGTGACGCCCTCGATGCAGGGGGGGGGGTTAAAATAAAGATGACCCTCGGGATGCGCGACTCCCAAGGGAAAAGGCTAGGTGGCGAATGGTAAAACCAAGGTTGGGCCTTGCTGGAGGAGTTTTATTCAAAGCGAACTGTCAAGGGGTTCCCATTATAACCCAACCGTGTAAGGAACGCAAAATCCGGGAACATAACACCGATATGATGGAAACTAGGGCGGCAAGAGTGGAACAAAACACTAGGCATAAGGCCGAGCCTTCCACCCTTTACCAAGTATATAGATGCATTAATTAAATAAGAGATATTGTGATATCCCAACAAAAATATCCATGTTCCAACAAGGAACAAACTCCAATCGTCACCTGCAACTAACAACGCTATAAGAGGGGCCAAGCGAGGCGGTAACATAGCAAACAATGGTTTGCTAGGACAAGGTGGGTTAGAGGCTTGACTTAATGACATGGGAGGCATGATATAGCAAGTGGTAGGTATCGCAGCATAGGCATAGCAAAAGAGCGAGCATCTAGCAAGAAAAGATAGAAGTGATTTCGAGGATATGGTCATCTTGCCTGAGATCCCACAAGGAAGAAGAGTGAGTCCATGAAGAAGACAAATGGACAAAGTCGAACGGACCCTCACAAACACGACATTATCGGAACCAACCCGAAGAAGCAACATCAGAAAGAAGCAAACAATCATGGTAAACTACCATCACATAAACATGGCATGATGCACAATCAAGTATGATGCATGTCCGGTTTAAAGAAGCATGGCATGGCAAAATGCACAAACAACCCTACAAATTAAGTGGAGCTCAATATGCAACAGAGTTGCATATTGAAGAAAATACCACATGACTTATTTAGTTCCCTCTCATTTATGTACCCAACAAGATTAAATGTTGTTAGCATGGCAAGAGGTGAAGCATAATGAAACTATCTATCTAGGCAAGTTTAAATGAGGCTGGAACAACAAAACAACAAGTCCGGAAACTCCTCATGTGCATATTTTGGTTATGGTACTGTTCTATCCTAAACACAATTTTAGGGTTGTTAAACATGCAAAGTAAGTACACCATGATAAACTAGGCAAAATTCTACCCCATTTACATATAAAGATTAATTAAAACCGAGCTACAGTTAATTAGTTATGAATTAAAGCATTCTAGCATGGCATACGAGTTAATCTACACAAACAACAATTTAATCATTTTAAACATGGGTCAAAGTGACATATTATGAAACTAGACACAATTTTAAGCATTTTTCATATATAAAGTTTTTACATATGATGCATGGTTTGAGAGTTATTATATGCATGATCAAGAGGGACCTTTCTGTAAAACAGCGCAATCCGGGATAATAGGGAAAAATCGTTCAGGTAGAAAAATATAGAGCTGGGCCGAATCTGGAGCGCTGCTCACATTGGGCTGCCCGGTTGGTGGAAGAGGCCTGCTGGCATGCGGCTGGACAGGCCGAATCTGGTTGGGCCTTCCATG
The DNA here is from genome assembly GCA_034509565.1 of Triticum monococcum. Lineage (NCBI taxonomy): Eukaryota > Viridiplantae > Streptophyta > Magnoliopsida > Poales > Poaceae > Triticum > Triticum monococcum. The sequence continues at coordinate 393,531,854 of CM067845.1, read as the reverse complement.
CGCTGGAGCTGGGCCGGGCCACCTTGGTGCTTGTTGGATCGAACGAGGGAGGGGGAGCGGTCAACGCGAGCGGTCGTCTCGCTCGACCACCAGCGAAACAGAGGACGGCAGAGGCGCGAAGCGGGGCAGGGGCGTGAACTCCGGCTCCTCGACGCGAAGACCACCGGGGGCGACGGAGCTTGGCGAGGCGGTGACTCCGATGGGCGATGCGGTCAACAGGGACTAGCTTGGGGCGCAGGGAAGGTCCAGGAGCAGGACGACGGACTGATGCAGGGCAGCAGCACGTTCAGTACAAGGGCGCAGCGGCGACGTGGGACTTGCCACGACGGGCGCTGCGCTGGAGAGGAAGCAGGGTTGGCGCGGCAGGAGGTGGGGCCCCGGGCTGACAGGGCGCAGACCCGGCCTAAGCAGGCAGACGATGACGAAGCAGCGCCGGCCATAGAAACTTGGCGCGAGGCGAGGGAATTGGGCGAGGGAAGTGGTCGCGCTGGTCACGCCGGACCAGAGCGACGGCGGCGTCCTTCGACGGGGAAGAGACTGATGGTGGCCGGGGTCACCGGAGTGGTGGTCGGACGGCGCGACGGCTCCCACGGCGGCTACTCTTGCTTGAAGAAAGAGAGGACAGAGAGAATTGAGAGAAGAACAGGGGAAAGAGAGCTGAGAGAGAGAGACAACAGGGAAGTAGAAGGGCGGAAGGGGTCCCTAGAGGAGGAGGTCATGGGGTCGAGGACGACGGATCCGTCCATTCCCGAGGTGGATCCGGCGTGAAACGGCGGCTGCTGATGCCTGAACCTCCTGGATGGCATGGCAGACTCGCTAGGAGGTCTCTGCGAGGAGAGGCTGGGATGGATCGGCGCTGCGAGGGAATTTGGGCAGGTGGATGCGGGATGGATCCCGAGGAAGTAGGGGAGTGGTTGGCCAACGGCAGCGCGATGGGACAAGAGGGCTAGAATTTAGGGTTTCAGGTTTATATAGTGAGTGGGTCTATACGCAGACTAATGGAAGGCCTTCGATCTAAAACAGACGGCTGAGAAAAAATAGGTTAGGAAGTCCAATAAACAAAACAAAGACGTTTTGTAGATGGTTGGGGGTGATCCGGACACAATGGTAACGACTGTCCGGGTCGGTTCCGGGACAACTTTCGGACGCGCGCGCGAGGAGGTCCGCGGACTGATGAGAGAGCCTAGGTTAGGCCTGGCGGTAGGTAGTGAGCTGTGTAGACGGTCTTGAGCTGAGAGAAGAGAAGAGAGGGAGGCCCGGCGACTGTTTCCGGAGACCGAAAATGTCCGACGTTTTGACCGGCTACTATTGCCGCTATATTTATTCGTTGGGGCGTAAAACGGACTGCAAATGCGATGAAACTTGGCAGGTGGTCTATCTACACTATAATAAGATCACACGCCAACTTTCAACCCATTCCGAGAACATTTTCCATCCACTTATAAAAATACTATTTCGGACATGCCGCGGGCGCGTGCAAGTGTGGTTGGGCTCGGAACGGACAACGGACGGAACTGGGGAACCCGGACGGATGCAAGTTTTGAAAACATGATGATGCAATGCACATGATGACATGGCAAGATGCAAGACTCAAGCGAATGACAAGGCAACAACAGCGAATAACTGGAAGACATCTGGCGCAACAGTCTCAGGGCGTTACATTGGCCCTGAGCAGCCACTCGTCTTCGCCTTCGACGGCGGTGGTGGAACTGTTCGGAAGGAGAGTCCTTCCCTTCTTGGACCCTTCGGCTTCCCCAGTTGGGGTGGCCTTCCTTTTCTTGTCTCCCCCAACTGAAGGGGGAGCATCTTCTTCTTCCTCCTCGTCTTTGGGGGAGGTGTGTGTCGCAGAGTTATCGGACGATGAGTCCGATGACGCTTGGCGTCGAGAACTCTTTCGGGTTCCCTTGGCCTTCTTGGTCTTCTCCGGCACCTTGTAAGGAGCCGGAGTCAGCATCTTCGTCAGGAGAGCGTCTGCCGGGCCTTCGGGCAAAGGAGCCGGACAGTCGATCTGTCCGGCCGTCTCCTGCCAGTCCTATCAAAGGTACGGGAGCTTAGATCCCGCATAGAGTCAAACTATAGAAAAAAACTATCCCGTGAGAGGTAAAACAGCTTACCGCGCTGTCTTGGCGCTTCGCGTAGAATCCGCGATCCTCGGTAGTGGGAGGGGGAACCTCGGCACCCTTGAATAGCACCTTCCAGGCATCCTCGTGAGTTGTGTCGAAGAGCCTGTTCAGAGTTCGGTGCTGGGCCGGGTCGAACTCCCACAAGTTGAAAGCCCGTTGTTGGCACGGGAGGATCCGGTGGATGAGCATGACCTGGACTACGTTGACGAGTTTGAGCTTCTTGTTCACCATGTTTTGAATACATGTTTGGAGTCCAGTCAGCTCTCCCGAAGTACCCCAGGACAGGCCCTTCTCTTGCCAGGAGGTGAACTGCGTGGGGATGCCATATCGGAACTTGGGGGCCACTACCCATTTAGGGTCAAGCGGCTCGGTGATGTAGAACCACCCCGATCGCCACCCCTTTACGGTCTCCACGAAGGAGCCCTCAAGCCATGTGACGTAGGGCATCTTGCCCACCATGTTGCCTCCTCACTCCGCCTGGCGGCCGCTCACTACCTTCGGCTGGACATTGAAGGTCTTCAGCCATAAGCCGAAGTGGGGCTTGATGCGGAGGAAGGCCTCGCACACGACGATAAACACCGAGATGTTGAGGATGAAGTTCGGGGCCAGATTGTGGAAATCCAGGCCGTAGTAGAACATGAGCCCCCGGACGAATGGGTGGAGAGGGAATCCCAGTCCACGGAGGAAACGGGTAAGGAATACTTCCCTCTCATGGGGCCTGGGGGTGGGGATGAGCTGCCCCTCATCTGGGAGCCGGTGCGCGATGTCGTCGGGCAGATATCCGGCTCTCCTCAGCTTCTTGATGTGTCCCTCCGTGACGGAGGAGACCATCCACATGCCTCGCACTCCGGACATGGTTGGAGAAGGTTGAGGTGGGAAGTGCGGACTTGGGCGCTGGAGCTCGAGTGTGCGAAAATGGATGAGCAAAGGAGGAAGAAGGCGTGGATGAAAAGGTGAATCCTTATCCCTTTATATGGCCGGACGAAACTATGCGTCCCCACTAGCCTGGTAAAACTTGCTTATCCCCCAAGCGCCGTAATCGATGGCGCGGTTGGGTTACCCATGCCCGTATTGATGAGAATCCCGTAATAAGGGGGACACGATCTCTGCTTTGACAAGACGTGTCAAAAAACTGCCTCGCGTTATGTGCGGGGCTAGTTAAAGGAAACGGTTCGAATAATCACCGGACCATGGCATAATGCCGTGTTGCCAAAACAAGTCAGCAAATTGGATTTGTGGAAATATTATTCTCTCTACGGTGGTATGTGGAACTTATTTTGCAGGGTCGTACACTATCCTTGTATTCAAACTCTTCCATGGTGTATTCGGAGGAGGAACCCGTCTTGCAATGCCGAAGACAATACTGCACGTCGGACTCATCGTCATTGAACCCTGGTTCAGGGGCTACCGAGGGAGTCCTGGATTAGGGGGTCTCCAGACAGCCGTACTATATCCTTTGGCCGGACTGTTAGACTATGAAGATACAAGATTGAAGACTTCATCTCGTGTACGGATGGGACTCTACTTGGCATGGAAGGCAAGCTAGGCAATACGGATATGTACATCTCCTCCTTTGTAACCGACCTTGTGTAACCCTAGCCCCCTCCGGTGTCTATATAAACCGGAGGGTTTTAGTCCATAGGACAACATACAATCATACCATAGGCTAGCTTCTAGGGTTTAGCCTCTCTGATCTCATGGTAGATCCACTCTTGTACTACCCATATCATCAATATTAATCAAGCAGGACGTAGGGTTTTACCTCCATCAAGAGGGCCCGAACCTGGGTAAAACATCGTGTCCCCTGCCTCCTGTTACCATTCGCCTTAGACGCACAGTTCGGGGCCCCCTACCCGAGATCCATCGGTTTTGACACCGACACTGTGGCTGGTCACTTCAAGGGTTATCAGGTGGACCATAAAGACCGGCAAAAGAATGAAGCAGCAGACGCTTTAAGTCGTCTTGGTTCTCAGCATAAACCAGTTCCGCCAAATGTCTTTCTTGACGTATTGCATAATCCGTCAGTCAAGGTACCAACCGAAGAAGAGTTGGCTATTCCAGATCTAGAGGCTCAATTGGTGGCAGCTTTGCACGTCATACCGGATTGGTCAATCCCATATCTGGCTTACATGAACCGGGGCGAGTTACCAGACGATGAAACATTGGCTCGACAGATAATCCGGCATTCCAAGTCCATGACCATACTCAACGGGGAGTTACATCATTACAGTGTTTCAGGAGCAATTCAGCGTTGTGTTTCTCCTCAAGAGGGTTGTGAGGTTTTGCGAGAAATCCATGAAGGAGATTGCTGTCACCACGCCGGGTCAAAATCTTTGGTTGCTAAAGCTTTTCGCCACGGTTTTACTGGTTGACAGTGCATGCTGATGCGGAGGATTTAGTCAAGAGATGTGACGGTTGTCAAAAATTTGGCCGCCGTGCGCACATTCCGGCTCAAGAGCTGAGGATGATTCCAATAACTTGGCCGTTTGCGACTTGGGGGCTTGATATGGTTGGACCCTTCAGGCGATCCAAGGACAAAAAGACCCACCTGTTAGTAGCAGTTGATAAATTTACCAAATGGGTGGAGGCAGAACCAATCAGTAAGTGTGATGCGTCCACGGCGGTTAAGTTCATCAAAAAAGTGATATTCTGGTTTGGCTTTCCACACAGTAGTATAACTGATAATGGTACTAACCTGTCAAAAGGGGAGATGGAGGAATTTTGCCAACATGAGCACATCCGGCTCGATCTAGCATCAATGGCTCACCCCCAGTCTAATGGTCAAGCGGAGAGGGCAAATCAAGAAATTCTACGAGGTATCAAACCCAGGCTTATGGTTCCTTTAAAGAGGACACCGGGTTGTTGGGTTGAGGAGCTACCTTCTGTGTTATGGAGCATCAACACCACACCCAATAGGTCTATGGGTTACACACCTTTCTTCATGGTTTATGGAGCGGAGGCAGTTCTTCCTAGTGACATCCGTCACGACTCGCCCCGTCTGACAGCCTACGTTGAAGCTGATAATGAGAAGGCACGTCAAGATTCCCTGGACCTGTTGGATGAAGAGCATGATCTTACAGCAGCACATTCGGCGATTTATCAACAAGATCTCCGACGTTATCACAACCGCCGGGTTAAGACCAGAACCTTTCAAGAAGGCGATTTGGTGCTCCGGCTCATCCATGATCAGACTGATATGCACAAGCTATCCCCACCTTGGGAAGGACCCTTTGTGGTCAGCAAGAATCTGCACAACGGGTCTTACTACCTCATTGATGTTCGAGAGCACAAAGACTCACGTAAATCGGAGGAGGAGACCAAGCGACCATGGAACATAGCTCTTCTTCGGCCTTACTATACTTGAAGCCATAGGCTCTTCATATGTACATATTTATGATGATGTATATATCATATATTAAACTGGAGCCTCTGTTACAGCGGGGTATCTATTATTTTTACATCCTGTGTGTGCTTACAAGAGTTTACTGACAAAGCGGAGTTTTTTGTTAATCCGGTCTCAGCAGCCGCACGGATATAAAGAAAATCACTAGGGGGCTTGGTCATATCTGAACCATAGCTACACCTCTTGATCGGTTTGACACCATGAAGGGATATCACTAGGGGGCTTGGTTGTTGTCACACCATAGCTACACCTCTTGATAGGCGTTTAAGCCACAAAAGAAAAATATGTGGAGCCAAAGAGAGTGTTGCACAAAGCACAGACTCAAACATTGGCACACACTAAGCATAGCTCACAAAGTTACTTGGGGGCTCTTTTTGCAAAGCAACAAAGAGTTTGAAAGGACCCTTGTAATTGGCTATCAAGCCACGGCTTGGAAGCCTGGTGTATTCACCTAAAACCCTAGGTTAACCTGCCTTCATCAAGTAAGCCACTCCTATCCAGGTAATCCTGGTATGACTCACCGAACATTTGACAAGTCAATCTTTTACGGACCCAGAACTTGTCAAAGTTAAAACGAAGATTGGTTAATTGGAGGCCCATCTTAAAAGGCTTTGTTAAATGGTTTAACTCAGAGGCCTGGGCAGCCCATGAAAAGCCTCGATTTGTAGCCTGGCAGCTCGTAAAAAGCCTTGCATATTTCCTTTTTTGAGTTTTATTTGTTGAAATTCATAAGTGTCTTCTGATAACCCGGCGTCCTTGACCTGACTTGCCTTTCAAACTACAAGTTGTCGGCACATGATCAGTTATAAACCGGTGTCCATTGACCCGGTCTGGTTTGACTAAATCGCTAGTGCTATAAAGAAAACCCGGTAATTATCCCGGTCCGGTTTATTATATAATCCAGCATTATAAGGATGGGGTTATCAACGTTCCGGATTGGTATTAACACCTTTGCCTTATACACCGTTGGTCAACCAATGAGGTATGTTGCACATATTGCTTTTTATACAAACACTTAGATTATTCATCTACGTATTGTATACTTGTTGGGCATCATGACCCGTCTAGCGGTAAAACGCTAGATACTTTTAAGTTGTTGTACCTAGGAACACAATTCATCATGGGCTATGCATAAATATATCCCAAAAGGTGGCACAAGTTGTCACGAGGTATTACAAAACATGCTCGATGGCATGGCAGATAATGGAGTTTTGGCTATCTTATTACAAGAAGCTTTCAAAGCGGCTCCAATGGCATAATTGTTTTTCAAAATAGCGGCACACGATAGCCAGTAAACCGGCAACCGGTTTAAGACGCTTCGTCTGGACGGTTTGATGGTTGAGGGTCAGTTGGTGTGGGCACTTCTTCATCCCTCCCCAGACACTGGAAATCAACCGTTGACCAATCGATTCCAGTTAAAGCTTGAAATACTGCCTCTTCATGGATAAGATTGGATGGGTTAACATCAGGAGCGTAAGTGTGCTTACGAATCGGAGGGACAAGTTCTTCAACTTCATGGATTTCGGCAGGCTGTCTTTTCCCTTCAGCGTCATAAGCCGGTTGAAAATGGGACAAGTCAGTGTCTTCGACAAGCTTGCTGGCTACTGGCCGCATCTCTTTGGTCAGCTGCCGGAGGTCATCATTGTTGAAATTTGAACCGTCCTCCTTCACGCCTGGGTATCCTTTAATGATATCCTCCGCTTCAAGGTCTGGAATCCAGGCTTTGGCTCGAATAAGTGCGGTTAAAGCTCCTGCTCTGGCAGCTGCCTTCTTCAATTCGGCAATCCAGGCTGGTAACATGGCCAACTTCTCCAGTGTTTCTTTTATCAAGGTTGGGGCCAGTTTGTTGTAAGCCGCCGTGCAAATAGCCCGATGAGACCCAGAGTACAATTGTTCAATCAAAGTATACGCCACTTTGAGCTTCATCCGCATGTCTATACCAAGATGAGCAATTCGAGTGCCTGCCAAGGGTTTATATCAACATTCTGGTCAGAGATAAGGTTCATTGACTTGCGCAAAACACATAAGCAGATACTTACCAAAGATAGCAGAAGTCATAGCGTTGATGTGCCATTTCAAGCCAGCTAGTTCATCTACAATTGGTTTCAGGGCTGCCTCGGCGTCTTTAGCTCTTTTGGTTAAACCGGATTTTTCGGTTTCCCAGTTAGCACGATCTTTGTTGAAAGATTCCTTCAGCTTTTCCATTGCAGCCAGGGCTTGGGTCAGCTCCTCTTTGGCTTTTACAGCTTTTGCTTGTTGTGACTTCACATTCTCTTGCAAGTCAGAGTTTCGGGCATCTCTATTTCTCAGTTCAGCCTGCAACAGTGAAGGTATATTAAACAACAGGATATATATGTTCTAAGTACAAAGCGTATAACAAGTTATGCACTTCATACTTCGGGGCTAATGCCTATTTGCTCTAAAGTACTACATTTTATACAAGTCTATAGAACAATGAAAGCATTATCCTGGACACTTGGGGGCTAATGTACGTCTGTTCTAAAACGGATGCATGGACTAAAACCCGGATTAACTTGCCAAGTTAAACCGACCTTTTGGGGGCTATGCTGCAGAAAGCTATCTAATTGTTTAAAGATGAGTCTTGGTTCTTATTAGAGACCTGACATTTTCAGGATCAATGATGAGAAACTTAAAGTGCTACAAAGACCCGGTTTATGATTAACATCATAAAACGGCCCTTGGGGGCTACTTGGGCTATTATTTCAACTTTGAATCTACGAACAAAGGGAGATGAAAATACCTCATATCGCTCCTTCATCAAATTCACCAAACCGGCTTCATAGTCCCGGTTTGAGTGAAGACGGTTCAAGAAGCCAGAGTGACGTTCTTCAGCGTTGAGATGAGCATAATTTGATAAATCACTATTCAATTTGCCTTTTTCCCTAGCAGCCTACTCTTCTTTGGCACTATGTTGAGCCAAGATTACGGGATTGCCAGGAGAACTGTGGCCCATTCTAGTAATGATAACATCGTCTCCTTGGCCTTCAGTGTGTTTGGCTGGTGATAATGGAGTCTCAGCATCTCTCACCGGACTAGCCCGATTTGGCTCTGCCGGTTCAGTATTAGGCGCGGCAGGTTCAATGTCTGTTGGTTCATCGGTGTTTTTGAAGGAAATATGCCCTAGAGGCAATAATAAAGTTATTATTTATTTCCTTATATCATGATAAATGTTTATTATTCATGCTAGAATTGTATTAACCGGAAACATAATACATGTGTGAATACATAGACAAACAGAGTGTCACTAGTATGCCTCTACTTGACTAGCTCGTTAATCAAAGATGGTTATGTTTCCTAACCATGGACAAAAGAGTTGTTATTTGATTAACGAGGTCACATCATTAGTTGAATGATCTGATTGACATGACCCATTCCATTAGCTTAGCACCCGATCGTTTAGTATGTTGCTATTGCTTTCTTCATGACTTATACATGTTCCTATGACTATGAGATTATGCAGCTCCCGTTTGCCGGAGGAACACTTTGTGTGCTACCAAACGTCACAACGTAACTGGGTGATTATAAAGGAGCATTACAGGTGTCTCCAAAGGTAGATGTTGGGTTGGCGTATTTCGAGATTAGGATTTGTCACTCCGATTGTCGGAGAGGTATCTCTGGGCCCTCTCGGTAATGCACATCACATAAGCCTTGCAAGCATTGCAACTAAGAAGTTAGTTGCGAGATGATGTATTACGGAACGAGTAAAGAGACTTGCCGGTAACGAGATTGAACTAGGTATTGGATACCGACGATCGAATCTCGGGCAAGTAACATACCGATGACAAAGGGAACAACGTATGTTGTTATGCGGTCTGACCGATAAAGATCTTCGTAGAATATGTAGGAGCCAATATGGGCATCCAGGTCCCGCTATTGGTTATTGACCGGAGACGTGCCTCGGTCATGTCTACATTGTTCTCGAACCGTAGGGTCCGCACGCTTAAGGTTTCGATGACAGTTGTATTATGAGTTTATGAGTTTTGATGTACCGAAGGAGTTCGGAGTCCCGGATGAGATCGGGGACATGACAAGGAGTCTCGAAATGGTCGAGACATAAAGATCGATATATTGGACGACTATATTCGGACATCGGAAAGGTTCCGAGTGATTCGGGTATTTTTCAGAGTACCGGGTAGTTACGGGAGAGGTAATGGGCCTTGATGGGCTTTAGTGGGAAGAGGAAAAGGCTGCTGCGCCCCCCCTCCCCTTTGGTCCGAATTGGACTAGGGAAAAGGGGGCCGGCCACCTTTCCTACTCCTCCTATTCCTTCTCACTTCCTCCCCTCTTGGTGGACTCCTACTAGGACTTGGAGTCCTAGTAGGACTCCCTATCCTGGCCGCACCTTTGCCTTGGCCGGCCTCCTCCTCCTCCATCCTTTATATACAGGGGCAGGGGGCACCCCATAGACACACAAGTTGATCCTTGAGATCGTTCCTTAGCCGTGTGCGGTGCCCCCTGCCACCAAATTCCACCTCGATCATACCGTTGTAGTGCTTAGGCGAAGCCCTGCGTCGGTAGTACATCAAGATCGTCACCACGCCGTCGTGCTGACGAAACTCTTCCTCGACGCTTTGCTGGATCGGAGCCCGAGGATCGTCATCGAGCTGAACGTGTGCTAAGAACTCGGAGGTGCCGGAGTAACGGTGCTTGGATCGGTCGGATCGGGAAGACGTACGACTACTTCCTCTACACTGTGTGATCGCTTCCGCAGTCGGTCTGCGTTAGTACGTAGACAACACTCTCCCCTCTCGTTGCTATGCATCACCATGATCTTGCGTGTGCGTAGGAAATTTTTTGAAATTACTACATTCCCCAACAGTGGCATCCGAGCCTAGGTTTTATGGTTTGATGTTATTTGCACGAGTAGAACACAAGTGAGTTGTGGGCGATACAAGTCATACTGCCTACCAGCATGTCATACTTTGGTTCGGCGGTATTGTTGGACGAGACGACCCGGACCAACCTTACGCGTACGCTTATGCGAGACCGGTTCCCTCGACATGCTTTGTACATAGATGGCTTGCGGGCGACTGTCTCTCCAACTTTAGTTGAACCAAGTGTGGCTACGCCCGGTCCTTGAGAAGGTTAAAACGGAGTCTATTTGACGAACTATCGTTGTGGTTTTGATGCGTAGGTGAGATGAGTTCTTACTTAAGCCCGTAGGAGCCACGTAAAACTTGCAACAACAAAGTAGAGGACGTCTAACTTGTTTTTGCAGGGCATGTTGTGATGTGATATGGTCAAGGCATGATGCTGATTTTATTGTATGAGATGATCATGTTTTGTAACCAAGTTATCGGCAACTGGCAGGAGCCATATGGTTGTCGCTTTATTGTATGCAATACAATCGCGATGTAATGCTTTACTTTATTACTAAGCGGTAGTGATAGTCGTGGAAGCATAAGATTGGCGAGACGACAACGATGCTACAATGGAGATCAAGGTGTCGCGCCGGTGACGATGGTGATCATGACGGTGCTTCGGAGATGGAGATCACAAAGCACAAGATGATGATGGCCATATCATATCACTTATATTGATTGCATGTGATGTTTATCTTTTATGCATCTTATCTTGCTTTGATTGACGGTAGCATTATAATATGATCTCTCACTAAATTATCAAGAAGTGTTCTCCCTGAGTATGCACCGTTGCCAAAGTTCGTCGTGCCCAGACACCACGTGATGATCGGGTGTGATAAGCTCTACGTCCAAATACAATGGGTGCAAAACAGTTGCACACGCAGAATACTCAGGTTATACTTGACGAGCCAAGCATATGCAGATATGGCCTCGGAACACGGAGACCGAAAGGTCGAGCGTGAATCATATAGTAGATATGATCAACATAACGATGTTCACCATTGAAAACTACTCCATCTCACGTGATGATCGGTTATGGTTTAGTTGATTTGGATCACGTGATCACTTAGAGGATTAGAGGGATGTCTATCTAAGTGGGAGTTCTTAAGTAATATGATTAAATTGAACTTAAATTTATCATGAACTTAGTCCTGGTAGTATTTTGCAAATTATGTTGTAGATCAATAGCTCGCGTTATTGCTTCCCTGTGTTTATTTTTGATATGTTCCTAGAGAAAATTGTGTTGAAAGATGTTAGTAGCAATGATGCGGATTGGATCCGTGATCTGAGGTTTATCCTCATTGCTGCACAGAAGAATTATGTCATTGATGCACCGCTAGGTGACAGACCTATTGCAGGAGCAGATGCAGACGTTATGAACATTTGGCTAGCTCAATATGATAACTACTTGATAGTTTAGTGAACCATGCTTAATGGCTTAGAATCGGGACTTCGAAGACGTTTTGAACGTCATGGACCATATGAGATGTTCCAGGAGTTGAAGTTAATATTTCAAGAAAATACCCGAGTTGAGAGATATGAAGTCTCCAACAAGTTCTATAGCTAAAAGATGGAGGAGAATCGCTCAACTAGTGAGCATGTGCTCAGATTGTCTGGGTACTACAATCGCTTGAATCAAGTGGGAGTTAATCTTCCAGATAAGATAGTGATTGACAGAATTCTCTAGTCACCATCACCAAGTTAGTAGAACTTCATGATGAACTATAATATGCAAGGGATAACAGAAACAACTCCCAAGCTCTTCGTGATGCTGAAATCAACGAAGGTAGAAATCAAGAAAAACACCAAGTGTTGATGGTTGACAAGACCACTAGTTTCAAGAAAAGGGCAAAGGGAAGAAGGGGAACTTCAAGAAGAACGGCAAGCAAGTTGCTGCTCAAGTGAAGAGGCCCAAGTCTGATCCTAAGCCTGAGACTAAGTGCTTCTACTACAAAGGGACTGGTCACTGGAAGCGGAACTACCCCAAGTGATTGGCGGATAAGAAGGATGGCAAAGTGAACAAAAGTATATTTGATATACATGTTATTGATGTGTGCTTTACTAGTGTTTATAGCAACCCCTCAGTATTTGATATTGGTTCAGTTGCTAAGAGTAGTAACTTGAAACAGGAGTTGCAGAATAAACACAGACTAGTTAAGGGTGAAGTGACGATGTGTGTTGGAAGTAGTTCCAAGATTGATATGATCATCATCGCACACTCCCCTATACTTTTGGGATTAGTGTTGAACTTAAATAAGTGTTATTTGGTTTTTGCATTGAGCATGAATATGATTTGATCATGTTTATTGCAATACGGTTATTCATTAAAGTCAGAGAATAATTGTTGTTCTGTTTACATGAATAAATCGTTCGATGGTCATACACCCAATGAAACAAGTTCGTTGGATCTCGATCGTAGTGATACATATATTCATAATATTGAAACCAAAAGATGCAAAGTTAATAATGATAGTGCAACTTATTTGTGGCACTGCCGTTTAGGTCATATTGGTATAAAGCGCATGAAGAAACTCCATGCTGATGGGCTTTCGGAATCACTTGATTATGAATCACTTGATGCTTGCGAACCATGCCTTTTGGGCAAGATGACTAAAACGCCGTTCTCCGGAACAATGGAGCAAGCAACAGATTTGTTGTAAATCATACATACTGATGTATGTGGTCCGATGAATATTGAGGCTCGCGATAGGTATCATTATTTTCTAATCTTCACAGATGATTTGAGCAGATATGAGTATATCTACTTGATAAAACATAAGTCTGAAACATTTGAAAAGTTCAAAGAATTTCAGAGTGAAGTGGAAAATCATCGTAACAAGAAAATAAAGTTTCTACGATCTGATCGTGGAAAAGAGTATTTGAGTTACGAGTTTGGTCTTCAGTTAAAACAATGTGAAATAGTTTCACCACTCACGCCACCTGGAACACCACAGCATAATGGTGTGTCCGAACGTCATAACCGTACTTTATTGGATATAGTGCAATCTATGATGTTTCTTACCGATTTACCACTATCGTTTTTGGGGTCATGCATTAGAGACAGCTGCATTCACGTTAAAAAAAAGGGGCACCATATATATCCGTCGAGACGACGCCTTATGAACTATGGTTTGGCAAGAAACCAAAGTTGTCGTTTCTTGAAGTTTGGGGTTGCGATGCTTATGAGAAAAAGTTTCATCCTGATAAGCTCAAACCCAAATCGGAGAAATATGTCTTCATAGGATACCCAAAGGAGACTGTTGGGTACACCTTCTATCACAGATCCTAAGGCAAGACATTCGTTGCTTATAATGGATCCTTTCTAGAGAAGGAGTTTCTCTTGAAAGAAGTAAGTGGGAGGAAAGTAGAAAACTTGATAAGGTAATTGTACCTTCTACCTTATTGGAAAGTAGTTCATCACAAAAATCTGTTCTTGTGACTACTACACCAATTAGTGAGGAAGCTAATGATGATGATCATGTAACTTCAGATCAAGTTACTACCGAATCTCATAGGTAAACCAGAGTGAGATCCGCACCAGAGTGGTACGGTAATCCTGTTCTGGAGGTCATGTTACTTAACCATGACGAACCTACGAACTATGAGGAAGCGATGATGAGCCCAGATTCTGCGAAATGGTTTAAGGCCATGAAATCTGAGATATGATCCATGTATGAGAACAAAGTTTGGACTTTGGTTGACTTGCCCGATGATCGGCAAGCAATTGAGAATAAATGGATCTTCAAGAGGAAGACGGACGCTGATAGTAATGTTACTATCTACAAAGCTAGAATTGTCGCAAAAAGGTTTTCGACAAGTTCAAGGTGTTGACTACGATGAGAGCTTCTCACTCGTATCTATGCTTGAGTCTGTCCGAATCATGTTAGTAATTGCCGCATTTTATGAAATCTGGCAAATGGATAAACAAAACTGCATTCCTTAATGGATTTATTAAAGAAGAGTTGTATATGATGCAACATAAGGTTTTGTCAATCCGAAAGGTGCTAACAAAATGTGCAAGCTCCAGCGATCCATCTGTGGACTGGTGCAAGCATCTCGGAGTTGGAATATATGCTTTGATGAGTTGATCAAAGCATATAGTTTTATACAGACTTGCGGTGAAGCCTGTATTTACAAGAAAGTGAGTGGGAGCACTACAACATTTCTGATAAGTATATGTGAATGACATATTGTTGATCGGAAATAATGTAGAATTATTCTGTAAAGCATAAAGGAGTGTTTGAAAGGAGTTTTTCAAAGAAAGACTTCGGTGAAGCTGCTTACATATTGAGCTTCAAGATCTATAGAGATAGATCAAGACGCTTGATAAGTTTTTTCAATGAGTACATACCTTGACAAGATTGAAGTAGTTCAAAATAGAGAAGTCAAAGAAAGAGTTCTTGCCTGTATTATAAGGTGTGAAGTTGAGTAAGACTCAAAGCTCGACCACGACAAAAGATAGAAAGAGAATGAAAGTCATTCCATATGCCTTGGCCATAGGTTCTATAAAGTATGTCATGCTGTATACCAGATCTATTGTATACCCTGCACTGATTTGGCAAGGGAGTACAATAGTGATCTAGGAGTAGATCACTGGACAGCGGTCAGAATTATCCTTAGTGAAATAAGGATATGTTTCTCGATTATGGACGTGATAAAAAGGTTCGTCGTAAAGGGTTACGCCGATGCAAGTTTTGACACTAATCTAGATGACTCTAAGTCTCGGTCTAGATACATATTGAAAGTGGGAGCAATTAGCTAGAGTAGCTCCATGCAGAGCATTGTTGACATAGAAATTTGCAAAATACATGTGGATCTGAATGTGGCAGACCCGTTGACTAAGATTCTCTCACAAGCAAAACATGATCACACCTTAGTACTCTTTGGGTGTTAATCACATAGCGATGTGAACTAGATTACTGAATCTAGTAAACCCTTTGGGTGTTGGTCACATGGCGATGTGAACTATGGGTGTTAATCACATGATGATGTGAACTATCGATGTTAATCACATGGTGATGTAATCTAGATTATTGACTCTAGTGCAAGTGGGAGACTGAAGGAAATATGCCCTAGAGGCAATAATAAAGTTATTATTTATTTCCTTATATCATGATAAATGTTTATTATTCATGCTAGAATTGTATTAACCGGAAACATAATACATGTGTGAATACATAGACAAACAGAGTGTCACTAGTATGCCTCTACTTGACTAGCTCGTTAATCAAAGATGGTTATGTTTCCTAACCATGGACAAAAGAGTTGTTATTTGATTAACGAGGTCACATCATTATATGAATGATCTGATTGACATGACCCATTCCATTAGCTTAGCACCCGATCGTTTAGTATGTTGCTATTGCTTTCTTCATGACTTATACATGTTCCTATGACTATGAGATTATGCAGCTCCCGTTTGCCGGAGGAACACTTTGGGTGCTACCAAACGTCACAACGTAACTGGGTGATTATAAAGGAGCATTACAGGTGTCTCCAAAGGTAGATGTTGGGTTGGCATATTTCGAGATTAGGATTTGTCACTCCGATTATCGGAGAGGTATCTCTGGGCCCTCTCGGTAATGCACATCACATAAGCCTTGCAAGCATTGCAACTAAGAAGTTAGTTGTGAGATGATGTATTACGGAACGAGTAAAGAGACTTGCCGGTAACGAGATTGAACTAGGTATTGGATACCGACGATCGAATCTCGGGCAAGTAACATACCGATGATAAAGGGAACAACGTATGTTGTTATGCGGTCTGACCGACAAAGATCTTCGTAGAATATGTAGGAGCCAATATGGGCATCCAGGTCCCGCTATTGGTTATTGACTGGAGACGTGTCTCGGTCATGTCTACATTGTTCTCGAACCGTAGGGTCCGCACGCTTAAGGTTTCGATGACAGTTGTATTATGAGTTTATGAGTTTTGATGTACCGAAGGAGTTCGGAGTCCCGGATGAGATCGGGGACATGACGAGGAGTCTCGAAATGGTCGAGACATAAAGATCGATATATTGGACGACTATATTCGGACATCGGAAAGGTTCCGAGTGATTTGGGTATTTTTCGGAGTACCGGGTAGTTACGGGAGAGGTAATGGGCCTTGACGGGCTTTAGTGGGAAGAGGAAAAGGCTGCTGCGCCCCCCCCTCCCCTTTTGTCCGAATTGGACTAGGGAAAAGGGGGCCGACCACCTTTCCTACTCCTCCTATTCCTTCTCCCTTCCTCCCCTCTTGGTGGACTCCTACTAGGACTTGGAGTCCTAGTAGGACTCCCTATCCTGGCCGCACCTTTGCCTTGGCCGGCCTCCTCCTCCTCCATCCTTTATATACAGGGGCAGGGGGCACCCCATAGACACACAAGTTGATCCTTGAGATCGTTCCTTAGCCGTGTGCGGTGCCCCCTGCCACCAAATTCCACCTCGATCATACCGTTGTAGTGCTTAGGCGAAGCCCTGCGTCGGTAGTACATCAAGATCGTCACCACGCCGTCGTGCTGACGAAACTCTTCCTCGACGCTTTGCTGGATCGGAGCCCGAGGATCGTCATCGAGCTGAACGTGTGCTAAGAACTCGGAGGTGCCGGAGTAACGGTGCTTGGATCGGTCGGATCGGGAAGACGTACGACTACTTCCTCTACGCTGTGTGATCGCTTCCGCAGTCGGTCTGCGTTGGTACGTAGACAACACTCTCCCCTCTCGTTGCTATGCATCACCATGATCTTGCGTGTGCGTAGGAATTTTTTTTAAATTACTACGTTCCCCAACAGTTTTAGCCTTGAAGGGGCGGGTCGTTAGAAGCGGCTTCAGGATGAGGGCCTTCCGGTTCACAAGTCTGGTCCGGTTCGCCTCTCGGTTCTTCTTCAAAAGTGGCTGGGTCTTCGGGCGGATTGTTGACCCGAGCTTTCTAGCTGGGTCTGGCTTTGGCTCCGCAAACAAAATTAAAGAGAGGGTTAACATTTTATTCCAGATTTACAACATATTGAGATAAAAGGTTGCAAAGCTAACCCAGCTACAGTTTTCAGAGGGGGGAGTTGAGTTGCTGTCGATTCACCAGAGGATGAGGGAGGTGTCACCTGATAATTTGAATCAAACGGATTAAGAGGTTGTCTGAAATAACCTGCCTTGGGATAAGAATTTTCAGGAGTAGGAGAGACCTCAGACCGGCGCTTCCGAACCGGGGTGTCAGGTAAACCGGTTGAAGTAACCTGTTGGCCACTGTGCCGGGTTGTCCGACGAGCTTCATGCTGCCGAGTCTTCAAAATAAATGTTGGATCCAAATGAGCAAGAGGATGAGAAAAGCTTACTTTCTTGAGTTCTTGATGGGTTTTTTGTGTTGGCTTAGAGTCTGAACCGGAGGAAAGGGTAATTACCTCAACATCATCAGCTTGACTGCCTTCTGCGTCCTCCTGAGGAAGATCATTGTTTATGAGATGCATGAAAAGGGAGCCAAGTGAGTCAAGTTCTACCTCAACTTCCGGATCATCAGCATCATCATCAAGTTCCATGTTGATCCGGTCAGTCGTCTTCTGTTTTGACGTCCGTTTGACGGCTTTGGTTTTGGGGCGAGATGGTTTGACCGCTTTATCCCCGGTTGGCTTTGCTGCTTTTTCTACGGTTTTCCGTTTCTAGAAGGGATCATCACCCTATACATACATACACAGAATAAGGATTACAAGTTGCACAAATTAAAAGATATCAAAGATGAAAAGGAAGAATAGTGCTTACAGTAGGCGGTTTGTTCTTGGTATAGAAGAGATTCAAGCCGGTTTGACTACAGACTAGTTCCGATTCATTCAAAATTTTCTTTACACTTTTAGTGACTTCTTCATCAGTCACTTGAATGTTGCAATGGCGTTGAGGGTCTTTAACCTCACCAGTGTACTCACACATTAAACCGGGACTCCGGCTTAGCGGCAAGATGCTCCAAGATATCCAACAGCGCACGAAAGCAACACCTGTTAAACCGTTGGCCATAAAAGCCTGGAGTTTGGCGAGTTGAGGGGCATACTTTGCCGTTTCTGTGGAACTTAAGCTTTGCGGTATCGGATGGGTGTTGGAAAGCCAGTGATCATGAAAGCCTGGGAGGGGGTTCTCATCTTCAGGAGAAGTGTCTCTGTAGTAAAACCAAGTCTGGTTCCATTCCTTTGGGTGGCTGTGCAGTTTGGCATGAGGAAATTCAACTTCTTTCCGCTTCTGAATTGAGACACCACCAAGTTCAGTGTTGGGGCCATTTACATATTCTGTGCACCGGTTTAGGTGAAAGAAGTCCCGGAACAGCTCCGCAGTTGGTTCTTCCTGTAAGTACACTTCACAGAAGACCTGGAAGTTGCATAGATTGGATACTGAGTTGGGCCCGATGTCTTGAGGATGGAGTTGGAAATTGGCAAGCACATCTCGGTAAAACTTTGACCCTGGCGGTTTGAAGCCACGGCCTATGTGGTCAAAAAAGACCACCACCTCACCCTGCCTCGGGGTCGGAGGATTTTCTACTCCTAGAACTCGCCATTTAATCTTAGTCTTCTTAGGCAAGGTACCAATGCTAACCATATCGTTAAATTGTTCCTCGGTGACCCGGGAACGAGCCCAGTTGCAAGCGGTAAATTGCTTGGCCATTATAGAGCAAAAAAGCTATGGAAGAAACGCCGGTTTACATATCATTCAGGATGACAGACAAGATGTGATGATATCAACATATACTGGTACATAAGATTGCGTAAACTGGAGGCTGATATAATAATGAAGGACAAGGTTATATCAAGGATATGAACATATTGTTAAACCAGAGTTGGCAATTCCATACAAGGATTTATTAAAAACAGGTTATAAGGGGAAGTACATTGGCGGTTCAACAAGGGGACTAATGGTGTATAACGGATTGTCATTCTTGCAAAGTTAAACCGCCTATATTGGTGTGAGGAGTACAGATCTAAAAATACCTAAGTAAGGGGAAACAGATTTCACAGAGTTATATGAAAATTTTGGATCTAAGGTATGACAGAAACTAGAAAATATTCAGGTTCAAGCTTCAGGTATTTAAACAGTTTAGCAGATTCAGATAAGTTGGTCTTGATATAAAGAGAGAGTCTAATGAGGAGAATATGATCACGGCTACGGTCGCGCAAGGATAATAGGTCTAACCTAGCCTGGGATGCTACAGAGAAGAAAAGAGAAGGACAACACTGAGTTTTTTTGATGAACTCTGACGAGCAGTGAAACCCTAAAAACAAGATCTAGGGTGGAAGGAAAAGGGTTACCAGTATCACAGGAACGGCGGAGAGATGCCGCAGTATTCTGGTACATTCAGGGTGATGCAGCGGCCGGAGTCGGAGCAGAGGCGATGGTCGACGATGGCGGCGGAGCTCTGGAGGATGAGCAGCGCAAGGAAGACGACACGAAGAGGCACGAGGGGGAAAAAGTGAAAATGACTCCCCGGTCTTATTTATAAAGGCAAGGGATAGGTGTCAGGCGCGAAAATCGAGGAGCCAAAACTTGGAAGTGAGGCGAAGCTGTCACCTCGATTGTCGGAGAACCATTAATGAAGATGAAGTCACGACGGTTTACCATGATCTGAGAAGATGACGTCACGACGGTTTACCAAAATATGAGAAGATGTGGAAGACAAAGTTTTTACTAAGGATTGACATGAAACCTGTTCAAATCAATCTGGGGCCTAATGTTGGGGATATTACTACTGGACGTAAACCAGCCAGGAGTAGCTGGATTAACTTTATGAAGATTAGAAGCCCATGAAGATGTGAAGATGATGGCGCTTTACGAAGGCCCAAGGCCCAGAAGTGAGTTAAGGCCTGTAGATGTAAACCGTCTTAATCATGTACCTTGCTTTGTAAGATAGGAAGTGTAGAAACCGAACCAGAAACGTTTATGATCCGGCTTCGGGACTCTGTAAACCGACGAGTGCCACCCATGTATATAAGGGGATGACCCGGCAGCGGTTCAGGGGACATACAACAACTCGAGAGCCAGACAAAGCAGATTCGCTCCCTGGCCTTCGAAACCCTAGCAATACCAATCACAACTAGACGTAGGCTTTTACCTTCCTCAAAGGGGCCGAACTAGTATAAAACTCCCAGTGTCCCCTTGTACGGTTTAACCCCTTTAAGCTAACCCGTTGTGATGGCTCCACGACTAAGTCCTTCCACAAGGACATCTGCCGTGACAAACCCACGACAATGCTTATCTTGATGAAAAGAAGATATATCCTGTTATTATTAGTGCTAACCTTTCAGAGCATGAAGAAGAAAGATTATTGAAAAGTCTGAAGAAGCACCGTGCTGCTATTGGATATACTCTTGATGATCTTAAGGGCATTAGTCCCACTCTATGTCAACATAAAATAAATTTGGAAGCAGATGCCAAACCAGTTCGTGATCCTCAACGACGTCTGAATCCTAAAATGAAAGAAGTGGTAAGAAAAGAAATACTAAAGCTTCTAGAGGCATGTATAATCTATCCCGTTGCTAATAGTCAGTGGGTAAGTCCTGTTCATTGTGTCCCTAAGAAGGGAGGTATTATTGTTGTTCCTAATGATAAAGATGAATTGATTCTACAAAGAATTATTACCGGTTATAGGATGGTAATTGATTTCCGCAAATTAAATAAGGCTACTAAGAAAGATCATTACCCCTTACCTTTCATCGATCAAATGCTAGAAAGATTATGCAAACATACACATTATTGCTTTCTAGATGGTTATTCTGGTTTTCTCTCAAATACCTGTGTTGGCTAAAGATCAATCAAAGACTACTTTTACATGCCCTTTTGGTACTTTTGCTTATAGACGTATGCCTTTTGGTTTATGTAATGCACCTGCTACCTTTCAAAGATGCATGATGGCTATATTCTCTGACTTTTGTGAAAAGATTTGTGAGGTTTTCATGGACGACTTTTCCGTCTATGGATCTTCTTTTGATGATTGCTTGAGCAATCTTGATCGAGTTTTGCAGAGATGTGAAGAAACTAATCTTGTCTTGAATCGGGAAAGTGCCACTTTATGGTTAATGAAGGTATTGTCTTGGGGCATAAAGTTTCTGAGAGAGGTATTGAAGTTGATAAAGCCAAGGTTGATGCTATTGAAAAGATGCCATGTCCCAAGTACATCAAAGGTATAAGAAGTTTCCTTGGTCACGCCGGATTTTATAGGAGGTTCATCAAGGACTTCTAAAAAATTTCTTGGCCTCTGACTAATTTATTACAAAAAGATATACCATTTGTCTTTGATGATGATTGTGTAGAAGCATTTGAAATACTTAAGAAAGCATTAGTCTCTGCACCTATTGTTCAGCCACCTGATTGGAATTTACCCTTTGAAATTATGTGTGATGCTAGCGATTATGCTGTAGGTGATGTTCTAGGGCAAAGAGTTGATAAGATATTAAATGTTATCCATTATGCTAGTAAGACTCTAGACAATGCTCAAAGAAATTATGCTACTACCGAAAAAGAACTTTTAGCAGTTGTATTTGCTTGTGATAAGTTCAAACCTTATATTGTTGATTCTAAAGTAACTATCCACACTGATCATGCTGCTATTAAATATCTTATGGAGAAGAAAGATTCTAAACCTAGACTTATTAGATGGGTTCTCTTGCTACAAGAATTTGATTTGCATATTGTTGATAGAAAAGGAGCTGAGAACCCCATTGCAGACAACTTATCTAGGTTAGAGAACGTTCTTGATGACCCACTACCTATTGATGATAGTTTTCCTGATGAACAATTAAATGTCATAAGTACTTCTCGTAGTACCCCTTGGTATGCTTATTATGCTAATTACATAGTTGCTAAATTTATACCACCTAGGTTCACATACCAACAAAAGAAAAGGTTCTTCTATGATTTGAGACATTACTTTTGGGATGACCCACATCTTTATAGAGAAGGAGTAGATGGTGTTATTAGACGTTGTGTACCTGAGCATGAACAGGAACAGATCCTACGCAAGTGCCACTGCAAAACTTATGGAGGACACCACGCGGGAGATAGAACTGCACATAAGGTATTGCAATCCGGTTTTTATTGGCCTACTCTCTTCAAGGATGCCCGTAAGTTTGTCCTATCTTGTGATGAATGTCATAGAATTGGCAATATTAGTAGACGTCAAGAAATGCCTATGAATTATTCACTTGTTATTGAACCGTTTGATGTTTGGGGCTTTGATTATATGGGACCTTTTCCTGCCTCTAATGGATATACACATATTTTAGTTGCTGTTGATTACGTTACTAAGTGGGTAGAAGCTGTTCCAACTAGTAGTGCTGATCATAACATTTCTATTAAAATGCTTAAAGAAGTTATTTTTTCGAGGTTTGGAGTCCCTAGATATTTAATGACTAATGGTGGTTCACATTTTATTCATGGTGCTTTCCGTAAAATGCTTGCTAAATATGACGTCAATCATAGAATTGCATCTCCGTATCACCCACAGTCTAGTGGTCAAGTAGAATTGAGTAATAGAGAACTCAAATTAATTTTGCAAAAGACTGTTAATAGGTGTAGAAAGAATCGGTCCAAGAAACTTGATGATGCATTATGGGCCTATAGAACTGCATATAAAAATCCTATGGGTATGTCTCCGTATAAAATGGTATATGGAAAAGCATGTCACTTACCTCTCGAACTAGAACATAAGGCATATTGGGCTATTAAAGAGCTCAACTATGATTTCAAACTTGCCGGTGAAAAGAGGTTATTTGATATTGGCTCACTTGATGAATGGAGAACCCAAGCTTATGAAAATGCCAAGTTGTTTAAAGAAAAGGTTAAAAGATGGCATGACAAAAGGATACAAAAGCATGAGTTTAATGTAGGTGATTATGTATTGCTATACAACTCTCGTTTAAGATTTTTTGCAGTGAAACTTCTCTCTAAATGGGAAGGCCCCTATGTTATCGAGGAGGTCTATCGTTCGGGTGCCATGAAAATCAGCAACTTCGAAGGGACAAATCCGAAGGTGGTAAACGGTCAAAGAATGAAACATTATATCTCAGGTAATCCCATAAATGCTGAAACCAATATTATTGAAACCGTAACCCCGGAGGAATACATAAGGGACACTTTCCAGAACGTTTCAGACTCCGAAAAGGAATAGGTGTGTGGTACGGTAAGTACACCAACTCCAAAACAAATTTTAAGGCAATATTTCTCCGTTTTGGAATATTAAAAAAAAATAGAAAAGTAAGTAGCAGTCTGGGAAGGATGCAAGGGCCTCAGGAGGGTGGAGGGCGCCCCCCCCTAGGGCGCGCCCCCTACCTCATGAGCTCCTCGTGTGCCTTCCGGACTCCGTTTTTTGCATGATACGTATTTTGGTCGGTAAAAATTCATTATATAATCTTCCGGAGTTTTTGACTCCCGTATCACGCAAAAATCTCATGTCTTTGTTTCGAGCTGTTTTATGTCAGGGTTTTCAAGACCAGGCACTATGTCGTCTCCCTCCTCGTCCAACCATGAGGGCAATGATGCTTGGCTAATGAAGATAGAGCTGAAGAGAGAATAACCTATGGAGATCAATAAGGATGAAGGGATCAAGAAGGTCGTGGAGGACCAAGTCCCAGCAACAGAAGACACCCTTCAACTGGATCATAATCTTCTTACCCCTACAGAAATCAAAGCTTTCAAGATGATTGAGTTGGCTCGTATACAAAATAAGTATCTCACATGTGAAAATATTTTGTTGATGGAGCATATCCTCGCACTCAAGGGCATTATCCGCAAGTTAGAAGACCTCCTATGCTCGATGTGCGACTATCCATCATCAACAACACCTCCACCTTCACCAACCAAGGAGATATAATAACATGGGTATGGGCACCCCCTTGGCAACCGCCAAGCTTGGGGGAGGTGCCCCGGTATCGTATCACAACTCCTATCTTTACCGTTTTCCTTAGTTCGATCTTATTAGTAGTATTTTGATCTAGTAGAATAAAGTTTGTGGCATGATCTAGTTGTGAGTTTTGCTTTATAATCCTTCTATGTAATCAAGTCCGTGAGCCATGTAAAAAAGATTAGTGTTGAGTCAAGGGCTTGATTGTTTTGCCATGATCCTAAGTGAATAAAAGAAAAGAGAAATAAATAAAAAGAAACAAAGAGATCATATGGATCTCATGGAGAGTAATGAGCTCACATAGAAAAAGTATGATGAATAAAAGTTGTTGAGAGTTGACAAGCATAGTTTTGGTCATCGTTGCAATTAATAGTAAGTAATAAAGAAAGAGAGGTCTTCACATATAGATATACTATCTTGGACATCTTTTATGATTGTGAGCACTCATTAAAATATGACATGCTAAAGAGTTGACATTGGACAAGGAAGACAACGTAATGGGTGATGTTTTCTTACATCTGAGATAAATTATATTGTCTTGGATCTTCCAACATGTTGAGCTTGCCTTTCCCCCTCATGCTAGCCAAATTCATTGCACCAAGTAGAGATACTACTTGTGCTTCCAAATACCCTTAAACCAGTTTTGCCATGAGAGTCCACCATATCTACCTATGGATTGAATAAGATCCTTCAAGTAAGTTGTCATCGGTGCAAAGCAATAAAAAATGCTCTCTAAATATGTATGATTGATTGGTGTGGGAGAAATAAGCTTACGATCTTGTGATGTGGAAGTTATAAAAGCGACGGACTGCATAATAAAGGTTCATATCACAAGGGGCAATATAAAGTGACGTTCTTTCACATTAAGATTTTGTGCATCCAACCATAAAAGCGCATGGCAACCTCTGCTTCCCTCTGCGAAGGGCCTATATTTTATCATTATCTTCTACCTTATGCAAGAGTCATGGTGATTTTAACCCTTCCTTTTTACACTTTATCCTTTGGCAAGCACAGTATGTTGGAAAGATCCTGGTATATATGGCTAATTGGATGTGAGTTTTCATGAACTATTACTGTTGACATTACCCTTGAGGTAAAATGTTGGGAGGCAAGACTATAAGCCCCTATCTTTCTCTATGTCCGATTAAAACTCCATACCCATAAGTATTGCGCGAGTGTCAGCAATTGTGAAAGATTATATGATAGTTGAGTATGTGGACTTGCTGAAAAGCTCTTATACATTGACTCTTTCCTATGTTATGATAAATTGCAATTGCTTCAATAACCGAGATTGTAGTTTGTTAGTTTTCAATGAAGTTTACGATTCATACCTGATATTGTGATTGAATTATTACTCTAGCATTAGACATCATATGACAAAAATTATATAAGTTTCTGTTATAAGAATGATCATGATTCCCTCATGTCCGTATTTTATTTTTATCGACACCTTCATCTCTAAACATGTGGACATATTTTTCGATTTCGGCTTTTCGCTTGAGGACAAGCGAGGTCTAAGCTTGGGGGAGTTGATACGTCCATTTTGCATCATGCTTTTATATCAATATTTATTGCATTATGGGCTGTTATTTCACATTATGTCACAATACTTCTGGCTATTCTCTCTTATTTTACAAGGTTTACATAAGGAGGGAGAATGCCGGCAGCTGGAATTCTGGGCTGGAAAAGGAGCAAATATTAGAGACCTATTCTGCACAACTCCAAAAGTCCTGAAACTCCACGGAACACCTTATAATAAATAATGAAAAATCCTCGCCAAAGATGAAGACCAGGGGGCCCACACCCTTCTCACGAGGGTGGGGGGCCCGCCCCCTAGGGCGCGCCCCTGCCTCGTGGGCCCCCCGGTGGCTCTCCGATGACCATCTTCTCCTATATGAAGTCTTTCGTCGAGAAAAAAAAAGAAGCAACCTTTCGGGACGAGACTCCGCCGCCACGAGGCGGAACCTTGGCGGATCCAATCTAGAGCTCCGGCAGAGCTGTTCTGCCGGGGAAACTTCCCTCCTGGAAGGGGGAATCATCTCCATCGTCATCACCAACGCTCCTCTCATCGGGAGAGGGCAATCTCCATCAACATCTTCATCAGCACCATCTCATCTCAAAACCCTAGTTCATCTCTTGTATCCGATTCTTGTCTTCAAGTCCGAGATTGGTGCTAGTAGGTTGCTAGTAGTGTTAATTACTCCCTGTAGTTGATGATAGTTGGTTTAATTGGTGGAATATCATATGTTCAGATCCTTTATGCATATTAATACCCCTCTGATTATGAACATGTTTATGCTTTGTGAGTAGTTACGTTTGTTCCCGAGGACAAGGGAGAAGTCTTGCTATTAGTAGTCATGTGAATTTGGTATTCGTTCGATATTTTGATGAGATGTATGTTGTCTAGCCTCTAGTGGTGTTATGTGAACGTCGACTACATAACACTTCACCATTATTTGGGCCTAGAGGAAGGCAATGGGAAGTAATAAGTAGATGATGGGTTGCTAGAGTGACAGAAGCTTAAACCCTAGTTTATGCGTTGCTTCATAAGGGGCTGATTTGGATCCATATGTTTCATTCTATGGTTAGGTTTACCTTAATACTTTTGTTGTAGTTGTGGATGCTTGCAATAGAGGTTAATCATAAGTGAGATGCTTGTTCAAGTAAGAACAACACCCAAGCACCAGTCCACCCACATATCAAATTATCAAAGTACCGAACGCGAATCATATGAACATGATGAAAACTAGCTTGACGATATTCCCATGTGTCCTCGGGAGCGGTTTTCCTTATATAAGAGTTTGTCTAGGCTTGTCCTTTGCTACAAAAAGGATTGGGCCACCTTGCTGCACTTTATTTACTTTTGTTACTTGTTGCTCATTACAAATTATCTCATTACAAAACTATCTGTTACCACTTATTTCAGTACTTGCAGAGAATACCTTCCCGAAAACTGTTTATCATTTCCTTCTGCTCCTCGTTGGGTTCGACACTCTTACTTATCGAAAGGACTATGATAGATCCCCTATACTTGTGAGTCATCAGCAGGCCAAGGAGTGGCACCCCCTAGTCCAAACCGAATTGGACTAGGGCTAGGGGGTCGGCCCCCTCCTTTCCTTCTCTTCTCCTATTCCTTCCCTCCTTCTCCTTGTGGAAGTAGGAAAGGGGGGTGTCGGTGTCAAAAACGGTAGATCTCGGGTAGGGGGTCCCGAGCTGTGCGTCTAGGATCGATGGTAACAGGAGACGGGGGACACGATGTTTACCCAGGTTCGGGCCCTCTCTATGGAGGTAATACCCTACTTCCTGCTTGATTGATCTTGATGAATATGAGTATTACAAAAGTTGATCTACCACGAGATCGTAATGGCTAAACCCTAGAAGTCTAGCCTATATAGGTATGGTAATGAGCATATGTGTTGTCCTTTCCGGACTATCCCCTTTGGTTTATATAGACACCGAGGGGATCTAGGGTTTACATGGAGTCGGTTACATAAGAAGGAATCTTTGGTCGTCAAGCTTGCCTTCCACGCCAAGTAGAGTCCAATCAGGACATGGTGCAGTCTTCGGCCTTCATGTCTTCACAGCCCATCACTCCGGCCCATGGATAACCGGCCAGACGCCCGAGGACCCCTTAGTCCAGGACTTCCTCAGTAGCCCCTGAACCTGGCTTTCAATGACGAGGAGTCCGGCTCGCTGATTGTCTTCGGCATTGTAAGGCGGGTTCCCCTTTCTCCGAACTCCAGGATAGTCTTTGGATGCAATGATAGTATCCTGACCTGTTACGCACACCATACACAACCGCAGAGAGAATATAATATTTGCACGAATCTAATCTGTTGATAGCTTTTTTCCAACATGACATCACGTCTGTCCGGTTATAATTTCAAACCATTTTTCTTCTGCCATTCCATGCTTCCAGATGCGGTTGCTATTGGCACGTCTTGTCGAAATAGAGATCGTGCCCCCCTTATTGTGGGATTCTCATCAATGCGGGCATGGGTAACTCAACTATGCCATTTATACAGCCCTAGGGAATAGGCGAATCCTAAGGCGAGTGAGGAGGCGTTTAATATTTGCTGCCTTTATAAGGGGATAAGGATTCCCTCTTCCTCTCCCCATGCTCTCTCTCTATCTCCGCCTTTCCGATCTCAAGCTCTAGCGCCCAAGTTCTCATCTCCTTTCCACTCAAGCAACCATGTCCGGATCTGGTGGTCAGGGCAAGTGGATGGTCTCCTCCATCAAGGAGGAGGACACTACTAAGCTCCGGGCGGCCGGATATTTGGCGAAGGAGATCGCCCATCGTCTGCCAGCCGAGGGACAAGTTGTCCCCACACCGGATCCCACAGAGAGGGTAGTATTCATCCCCCATTTCTTCCGCGGGCTAGGGTTTCCACACCACCCTTTCATCTGCGGGCTGATGTACTACTACGGGATAGATTTCCATGATCTGTCCCCGAATTCCTTCCTCAACGTCTCGGCGTTTATCGTCGTGTGCGAGGCCTTCCTCCGCATCCATCCCCACTTCGGGCTGTGGCTCAAAGTCTTTAATGTGAAGCCGAAGGTGGTGGATGGCCAGCACGCGGAGTGCGGAGGGGCCATGGTGAGCAAGCTATCCAACGTCTCCTGGCTCAAAGGCACCTTTGTGGAGACGGTAAAGGAATGGCAGAAGCAGTGGTTCTACATTAGAGAACCTCGCGACACCACCTGGGCCGCAGCTGCCGAATTCTGCTCCAGTGCTCCCATGCGACTCACCTCCTAGGTCGAGAAGAGTCCGGACTGGTGTTCACCTGACGAGCTGATAGCGCTATAGACGCGCGTTCAAAGCATGGTGACCAAGGACGTCAAGCTCGTTAACATTATCCAGGTGATGCTAATCCGTCGGATTCTTCCGTGCCAACACCGAAGCCGCCCTTTATGGGAGTTCAATTCGAAGAACGACCAGACCCTGAAAAGGCTCTTTGATACTTCTCACGAAGGGGCATGGAAGTTGCTCTTTAAGGGCAACGAGAAGCCACCGACCAGCGACCACGGACTCAGACCATGGTCACAATTGTAACCGCCCCGACAGCGAGGTATGTTACTTTTGACGTATTCCCAACTTAGCTGTTTCGAGGATGATGTCTGAGATCTTAGTATTGCTCTCTCAGGACTGGGTGGAGAGGGCGAAGTGGATCCAGTGTCCGGCTCTGTTGCCCGAAGAGCCAGTCATCCCGCGCTTGGCGAAGATGCTGGTACCGGCGCCATATACGGCGCTGGAGAACAAGGCCAAGAAGAAAGCCAAGGGGGCCAAGAGTGGCCCCCATCGCAAGGGCACTTCGGAAGCGACGTCTGAAGACGATGAGGCCCATTCCTCTATCCCTCAGGACAACAACGAGGAAGAGGAGGAGGAAAATAACCTTCCTTCCGAGGAGAAGAAGAAGAGGGTGGCCTCGGCACATCTGGAGGCGAAAGCGCCCAAAAAGGGGAAGGGCGCCCCAGCGGTCGACACCGCGTGGGACGTTGACAGTAGCCCGGAACATCGCCCCCGTACTAGGCCCCAGGCCGCATCATAACTGACATGGCTTATTTATGCGCACATCCAGCCCTTTCTTTTTATTATTCTAACATGGTTAATCCACACTATTGCAGTCCGGCCTGTGACCTTATCCAGCGATCCTCATCTGGAGGTTCGTTGGCTCCATCGGAGATGGCGAGCATGTAGCCACCGCCTGCTTACTCCCCCTGGGCCAGGGATGACACCGAAGTGTTATCCCAGAGGACCGCTCCACAGGGAGGAGCCCAGGATGTTGTTCGGGAGGCGCCACAAGGCAGGACCTCCACTACTGGACGCATGGGGGAGTCAATCCCCATGGAGACTGGCAAAGAGGGCCGTATCCAGTTTGACCCTCAGCCAAATACGATTCCAGAGACCAATATGGCTCCGGAGTCGGGCGAGCAACCCCCTTTGAAGGAGGAGGATGCGTCGCCTCTACCGGTGGCTCCTGTCCATCCAGGAGCGCCAGATGACCTGATGGGGGTGCTACGAAGCGCCTCCGTCGTGGACGAGCACCGTATCCTTATGGGTGCGGTGATCGAGAAGGTTCAGTCCGCCAAGAGCGGACTGAATGAAGCCTGCAGTAGCCTGTTAATAGGTTTCGAGGTAAGAAAGAGAAAAACCCCATATGGTCTATAGCCCCTGAGACAGTGTCCTGTGTTCGGCGAGGAGAACTGGACAGGGGATCAATCCTTAATTATAAGAGGCTGACTGAATATGTATCGATAAGCAGGCGTCCCTGTTGGCCGTGACCTCGCATGCTGCCGAGGTCTCTGAGCTGAAGCGGAGGCTGGAGCGGACCGAGAACGAGCTCGGTGAGGTTAAGGTTCGGCTCTAGGAGAAGCAAGGTGAGGAACGACTTTCTATATGTTCGGGAAAGGATAAGCGCTGTATATTGACAGCGGTATTGTGATATGTGCAGAAGCCGTGACCGAGGTCGAGGCCTTAAGGAAGGCCTTGGGCGAGGCCGAGGAGCAGGCTGTCCGGCAGCAAGCCACCCGTAAGAAGCTAGAGGCCCGGGTCAAAGAAGTCCACCAAGAGCTGCAGGATGCGGTGAAAAAATGCGAGGCCTTAGAGCATGATGCATCGGTTCAAGGGACCGAACTTTCCAAGGCTTGTCAGAGCGTGGATACCACACGGAATGAGGCCCAGGCCGCCCTCCAGGAAGATCCAGGAGGCCAAGAAGATCACAACGGGTAAGGCATTTAAGATGCAAAGCAAGTATGCGGAGAAGCAGTACCTTTTACTAACCCGGGTTCGGAGTTTCCCAGGGGATTTTGCTGATTTGCCACGTAGTGTATCAGATGCCATGGAGTTTTATCGAGCCGAAGGAGGGGGTTCTTTGGAGAGGCTCTTCTGGTCGTAGTATGCGGCACCAGAGCATCCCGTGTCCTTCACCAATCAGCTGAAACAGCTGGTGGAGCTGCATAGGGTGGCCGAACTAGCCATTAAGGATTTGATAATCCGACTGTGGCCAGCCGAACCTATGCCTAGGAGCTACTTCGGACTCGTGAGGCGGATGGTGAACGCATGTCCTCGGCTGGATGTTATCAAGCGCTCCGTCTGTATTGAAGGTGCTAGTATGGCCTTCGCTCGCTGCAAGATGTGGTGGGTGAAGATGAACACTGTTGAAGTCGCCAACGGGCGCTGGAGGGAAAGGAGCACCGCACACCCGAGCAATATTTTGAGGATGTCGTAGAAGGGTCTCGACTTGTAGCAGCGCAATGTTCGTAGGACATTGTATTTGAATAAATGTATTCATGTTGCCTTTGTCTTGTATTATGGGAACAAATCCAGTTTTTGTAAAGTAATTTTATTATGCTTTGAATTGTTTCCTCCTGTACGGCCGTGTTGTGTGTAATCTGAGGGTTGGCCAGTCGTCGGCTTCTGCCCTCACGTAGATAGTATGAAGGTGTTCGGGATGGAATCTAAACAATCTTGATCCAATTACATGGTCCTTGAAGGAGTTGTTTAGCGCAACGAACAAGGCAATCAGACTTTACGGCTTTAACGCCCTCACTTAGCCATAGGAGTTTGATAATAAAGCATGGGCGCAGCCCCTGGTTTAAGCCAGAGTACTGTTAGCATTTGATCAGGATTTGCCGATCTCTCGCGTAACGCGAAAAAAATCTCCAACGATTTGTAACCCTCGAGTAGCTGACCGACTCTCGCCACATCATGACAGTCAGTTTTCGGCTTTCTCTACTGAGGTGCTCATCTGGTCAAAGCTAGGGCACAATCGCAGTAGTTCTCCCTTTACTACCCTAGCCAATGGAGCGGAACGTAGGGTAGCAAGCACAGGAGCCGGGCAACCCAACTATTGACCAAAGACATGATTCTGAGCCAATGCATATAATGCTAAATTCGGGGTGCTGAACTTATATATACAAAGTGTTTGGACTGTGCTGCCGTATTGTGGGGCGACGGGTAGCCCCTGGTGAATATGAAACGTAAAAGAGTGTCGATGCAGCAAATAAGCAGATCGAAATAAAACAAAGTAAGAAGCGAAAACCACAGAAATTGGGCCACGAACCATTTTTATTATAACTAGATAGATACGTCAAGGCGTATCTTGTACAGATGGTGCGAGAAGTATCCGGCCATTTAACATGCCGGAATCAATAGGGCGCAGCGTGCGGGTCCTGAGAAATAAGTATGAATACCATCAAGAAGAACGTATAAAGGTTACCCTACACACCTGTGTTGCTTGCCTTCGTTGTATTCCAGTCCTTCTAAAGGACTTGATATCAGGCCCGCGGAAAAAGGTGCCTAAAACAAGAAAAAGAAGTGAAAGTATGTGTGTCCGGGATCGGTTTCGCCAAGTTATAGACCCCGAGATATCTCGTGCCTCTGTCGATGTCCATGGAATTTTGAGTGCGTAATTGTGTACGCATGGTACGAATGCCACTACCTCATTGGGGCTGGGACGGAGGCCGAATTGCTAGTTGAGCTCTTGATAAGCTGCGCTGTCCTGTTGCAGTGTAGTCCGAACCCTCATGATGGTGTCCAGGGGCTCGACAGCTGGATTATAATACTGCTTGAGAAGGCCGCTCTGTACTTCTGCTGCTAGGGCGGTGGTTTGCTCCTCTGTTCGGAGGGAGCGTTCCGTATTGTCATTGACTATTATGACGCCGTGTGAACCGGGCATCTTGAGCTTAAGATACACATAGTGTGGCACTGCGTTGAATCTAGCAAACGTGGTTTGTCCGAGCAGTGTGTGGTAGCCACTGCGGAAGGGGACGATATCGAAGATTAACTCTTCGCTTCGGAAGTAGTCCGGAGAACCAAAAACCACCTCCAGCGTGATTGAGCCCGTACAGCGGGCCTCTACACCTGGTATGACTCCTTTAAAGGTAGTCTTTGTTGGTCTGATTCATGAAGGATTAATGCCCATCTTCCGTACTGTATCCTGGTACAGCAGGTTGAGGCTGCTTCCACCATCCATCATGACTCGTGTTAGGTGGAATCTGTCGATGATTGGGTCAAGGACCAGTGCGGCCGAACCACCATGGCAGATACTAGTCGGATGATCTCGTTGATCGAAGGTGATCGGAAATGACGACCATGGATTGAACTTTGGGGCGAATGGCTCTACCGCGTTGACATCCCTAAGTGCTCGTTTGCGCTCCTTTCTGGGGATGTGCATGGCGTATATCATGTTCACTATTTTGACTTGGGGGGGGGGGATTTCTTCTATCCCCCGGTGTTCGGCTGCCGGGGCTCTTCATCCTCGTCCTCACTTTGTGATCCCTTTTCTTTGTTTTCGGCATTCAACTTGCCAGCCTGCTTGAAGACCCAACAATCCCTGTTGGTATGATTGGCTTGCTTATCCAGGGTGCCATGATTTTGGCACGGACGGTCGAGTATGCGGTCCAGGCTGAAAGGTCCTTCGTTGTTTCTTTTGTAGGGTTTCTTCCGTTGGCCGGACTTGGAGCCACTGAATCCGGCATTGACTGTGGTGTCCTCGGTGTTGTCGCCATTGCTTTGGCGTTTGTGTCTATTGCGCTGGAGCTTGCCAGTGCTGATATTGGCCTCGGTGGGGCCTGCCTCGCTAGCTGTGTTTTTGCTACGAGCCAGCCAGCTGTCCTCGCCTGCGCAAAAGCGGGTCATGAGTGCCGTAAGGGCTGCCATTGACTTCGGCTTTTC
Source organism: Triticum monococcum (assembly GCA_034509565.1). Lineage (NCBI taxonomy): Eukaryota > Viridiplantae > Streptophyta > Magnoliopsida > Poales > Poaceae > Triticum > Triticum monococcum. The sequence goes on along the minus strand of CM067845.1, from coordinate 393,497,921 downwards.
TTTTCCGAGGTGGCGTGCTAGCCATTCATCACGGATGCTGTGCTTGAAGGCTGCTAGGGCCTCGCCGTCTGGACAGTCAATAATCTGGTTCTTTTTGGTTAGGAACCTAGTCCAGAATTTTCTGGCTAATTCTCTAGGTTGTTGAACTATGTGGCTTAGGTCATCGGCATCTGGTGGCCGGACATAAGTTCCTTGGAAATCGTCGAGGAAAGCCTCTTCCAAGTCCTCCCAGCTGCCGATGGAGTTCTCAGGCAGGCTATTTAACCAGTGCCGAGCTGGTTCTTTGACCTTTAATGGGAGGTATTTGATGGTATGGAGGTCGTCTCCTCGGGCCATGTGGATGTGGAGAATGAAAACCTCGATCCATACCGCAGTATCAGTTGTGCTGTCGTATGATTCGATATTGACGGGCTTAAACCCCTAGGGGAATTGATGATCCAGTACTTCATCTGTGAAGTAGAGCGGGTGTGCGGCGCCTCTATATTGGGCAGCATCGTGGCGCAGCTCTGAGGGAGTCCGTCTGCGGCATTCAGCCCGAGCGTGGTTAGGTTTGTCACGTCCGAATAGGTAGCCGTCGTCGTGCCTCGAGGCATGTCCTTGTGATACGTAGATCGATCTTGTGTGCCCTTCTCTACTATCCAGGGTCTGTCGGAGGTCGTACATATGACTCCGGACTCTCCCGTCCCTATTTTGAGCATATTGTGACCAGAAGATCAAGTTCTCTTCGTTGTTCTGCTCAATGAAAGCACCAATGTCGGTGTCAAAACCGGCAGATCTCGGGTAGGGGTTCCCGAAGTGTGCGTCTAGGATCGATGGTAACAGGAGACGGGGGACACGATGTTTACCGAAGTTCTGGCCCTCTCTATGGAGGTAATACCCTACTTCCTGCTTGATTGATCTTGATGAATATGAGTATTACAAGAGTTGATCTACCATGAGATCGTAATGGCTAAACCCTAGAAGCCTAGCCTATATGGGTATGGTAATGAGCATATGTGTTGTCCTTTCCGGACTATCCCCTTTGGTTTATATAGACACCGAGAGGATCTAGGGTTTACATGGAATCGGTTACATAAGAAGGAACCTTTGGTCGCCAAGCTTGCCTTCCATGCCAAGTAGAGTCCAATCCGGACATGGTGGAGTCTTCGGCCTTCATGTCTTCACAGCCCATCAGTCCGACCCATGGATAACCGGCCAGACGCCCGAGGACCCCTTAGTCCAGGACTCCCTCAGGGGGTGGGAATCCTACTTGGAGTAGGACTCCCCCCTTGGGCGTGCCACCCTTGGCCGGCCTCCTCCTCCATCCCCCGTTTATATACGTGGGAGGGGGGAACCCCATAGACATACAAGTTGATCTTTAGCCGTGTGCGGTGCCCCCCTCCATAGTTTTACAGCTCGGTCATATTGTCGTAGTGCTTAGGTGAAGCCCTGCGTCGGAAACTTCATCATCACCATCACCATTCCATCGTGCTGACCGAACTCTCCCTCGGCCTCAACTGGATCAAGAGTTCGAGGGACGTCACCGAGCTGAACGTGTGCAGATCGCGGAGGTGTCATACGTTCGGTACTTGGATCGGTTGGATCACGAAGACGTTCAACTACATCAACCACGTTACTAAACGGTTCCGCTTTCGGTCTACGAGGGTACGTAGACACACTCTCCCCCTCTCGTTGCTATGCATCTCCTAGATAGATCTTGCGTGATCGTAGGTAATTTTTTTGAAATACTGCGTTCCCCAATAGTGGCATTGATACGTCTCCAGCGTATCTATAATTTTTTATTGTTCCATACAATTATATTATCTGTTTTGGATGTTTATGGGCTTTATTTTACACTTCTATATTATTTTTGGGACTAACCTATTAACCGGAGGCCCAGCCCAAATTGCTGTTTTTTTGCCTATTTCAGTGTTTCATAGAAAAGGAATATCAAACGGAGTCCAAACGGAATGAAAACTTCGGGAATGTGATTTTTGGAACAAACATGATCCAGAGGACTTGGAGTGGACGTCAAGCAATCAACGAGGTGGCCACGAGGCAGGGGGCGCACCTACCCCTTGGGCGCGCCCTCCCTCGTGGGTCCCTCGTAGCTCCACCGACCTACTTCTTCCTCCTATATATGTTCACATACCCCGCAAACATCCAGGAACACCACGAAACCCTAATTCCACCGCCGCAATCTTCTGTACCCAAGAGATCCCATCTTGGGGCCTTTTTCGGTGCTCCGCCGGAGGGGACATTGATCACGGAGGGCCTCTACATCAACTCCACGGCCCCTCCGATGATGTGTGAGTAGTTTACTTCAAACCTTCGGGTCCATAGCTAGTAGCTAGATGGCTTCTTCTCTCTCTTTGGATCTCAATACAAAGTTCTCCTCGATTCTCTTGGAGATCTATTCGATGTAATCTTCTTTTGCGATGTGTTTGTCGAGATCCGATGAATTGTGGGTTTATGATCCGGATTATCTATGAACAATATTTGAATCTTCTCTGAATTCTTTTATGTATGATTGGTTTATCTTTGCAAGTCTCTTCAAATTATCAGTTTGGTTTGGCCTACTAGATTGATCTTTCTTGCAATAGGAGAAGTGCTTGGCTTTGGGTTCAATCTTGCGGTGCTCGATCCCAGTGACAGAAAGGGAAACAACACGTATTGTATTGTTGCCATCGAGGATAAAAAGATGGGGTTTACATCATATTTCATGAGTTTATCCCTCTACATCCTGTCATCTTGCTTAAGGCGTTACTCTGTTCTTATGAACTTAATACTCTAGATGCATGCTGGATAGCGGTCGATGTGTGGAGTAATAGGAGTAGATGCAGGCAGGAGTCGGTCTACTTGTCACGGGCGTGATGCCTATATACATGATCATGCCTAGATATTCTCTTAATTATTTACTTTTCTATCAATTGCTCGACTGTAATTTGTTCACCCACTGTAATACTTATGCCATCTTGAGAGAAGCCACTAGTGAAACCTATGGCCCCCGGGTCTATTTTCCATCATACAAGTTTCCAATCTATTTTATTTTGCAATCTTTAATTCCAATCTATATCATAAAAATACCAAAAATACTTATTTTATTATTATCATCTCTATCAGATCTCACTCTTGCAAATGGCCGTGAAGGGATTGACAACCCCTTTATCACGTTGGTTGCGAGGTTCTTATTTTTTGTGTAGGTATGAGGTGACTCGCGCGTGGTCTCCTACTGGATTGATACCTTGGTTCTCAAAAACCAAGGGAAATACTTACGCTACTTTACTGCACCACCCTTTCCTCTTCAAGGGAAAATCAACACAGTGCTCAAGAGGTTCCAAGAAGGATTTCTGGCGCCGTTGCCAGGGAGATCTACACCAAGTCAAGACATACCAAGTACCCATCACAACTCTTATCCTTCACATTACATTATTTGCCATTTGCCTCTCGTTTTCCTCTCCCCCACTTCACCCTTGCCATTTTATTCACTCTGTCTTTTTCGTTAGCCTCTTTTTTGTTTGCCTCTTTTGCCTGTTTCTTGTTTGCTTGTGTGTTTGGTTGGTTGCTTGTCACGATGGCTCAAGATAATACTAAATTGTGTGACTTTGCCATTGCCAGCGATAATGATTTTATTAGCACTCCGATTGCTCCTCTTACCGATGCTGAATCTTGTGAAATTAATTCTGCTTTGCTGAATCTTGTCATGAAAGATCCGTTTTCTGGCCTTCCTAGTGAAGATGCCGCTAGCCATCTAAACAACTTTGTTGATTTGTGTGCTATGCAAAAGATGTGCACAACGATATTGTTAAACTTAAGCTATTTCCGTTTTCGCTTAGAGATCATGCTAAAGCTTGGTTTTCGTCTTTGCCTAAAAATAGTATTCATTCATGGAATAAGTGCAAAGACGATTTTATCTCTAAGTATTTTCCTTCCACTAAGATCATCTCTCTTAGAAATGATATTATGAATTTTAAGCAACTTGATCATGAACATGTTGCATAATCTTGGGAGAGGATGAAATTAATGATATGTAATTGCCCTACACATGGTTTTGAATTTATGGATGATTATACAAATTTTTTACGCCGCATTGAATTTTGCTTCTAGAAATTTTTTAGATTCGGCCACGGGAGGCACTTTTATGGAAATCACTTTAGTAGAAGCTACCAAACTCCTAGATAATATTATAGTTAATTATTCTCAATGGCACACTGAAAGTTCTACTAGTAAAAAGTTGCATGCAATTGAAGAGATTAATGTTTTGAGTGGAAAGATGGATGAACTTATGAAATTGTTTGCTAATAAGAGTGCTCCTACTGATCCTAATGATATGCCTTTGTCTACTTTGATTGAGAATAATAATGAAGCTATGGATGTGAATGTTGTTGGAACAATTTTGGTAATAACGCGTATAGAGGTAATTTTAATTCTAGGCCGTTTCCTAGTAATTCCTCTAATAATTATGATAATTCCTACAACAATTCTTATGGAAATTATAATAAGATGCCCTCTAATTTTGAATCTAGTATTAAAGAATTTATTACTTCGCAAAAGAGTTTCAATGCTTTGATTGAAGAAAAATTGCTTAAGATTGATGAGTTGGCTAGGAACGTGGATAGAATTTCTCTTGATGTTGATTCTTTGAAACTTAGATCTATTCCACCTAAGCATGATATCAATGAGTCTCTAAAAGCCATGAGAATTTCCATTGATGAGTGCAAAGAAAGAACCGCTAGGATGCGTGCTAAGAAAGACCGCTTTGTGAAAGCGTGTTCTTCTAGTTTTCATGACAATAAAGATGAAGATCTAAAAGTAATTGATGTGTCCCCTATTAAATCCTTGTTTTGCAATATGAATCTTTATATTTATGGGACTAGAGATGAGTCAACTTTAGTTAGAAGGCGTCCCAAAAATTCAGAGTTTTTAGATCTTGATGCAAAAATTGGTAAAAGTGGGATTGAAGAGGTCAAAACTTTAGATATCAATGAAACCACTATCTTGGATTTCAAGGAATTTAATTATGATAATTGCTATTTGATAGATTGTATTTCCTTGTTGCAATCCGTGCTAAATTCTCCTCATGCTTATAGTCAAAATAAAGCTTTTACTAAACATATCATTGATGCTTTGATGCAATCTTATGAAGAAAAACTTGAGTTGGAAGTTTCTATCCCTAGAAAACTTTATGAAGAATGGGAACCTACAATTAAAATTAAAATTAAAGATCATGAATGATATGCTTTGTGTGATTTGGGTGCTAGTGTTTCCATGATTCCAAAAACTTTGTGTGATTTGCTAGGTTTCTGTAAATTTGATGATTGTTCTCTAACCTTGCACCTTGCGGATTCCACCATTAAGAAACCTATGGGAAGAATTAATGATGTTCTTATTGTTGCAAATAGGAACTATGTGCCCGTAGATTTCATTGTTCTTGATATAGATTGCAATCCTTCATGTCCTATTATTCTTGGTAGACCTTTCCTTAGAACGATTGGTGCAATTATTGATATGAAGGAAGGGAATATTAGATTCCAATTTCTATTAAGGAAGGGCATGGAACACTTTCCTAGAAAGAAAATTAAATTACCTTATGAATCTATTATGAGAGCCACTTATGGATTGCATACGAAAGATGACAATACCTAGATCTATCCTTGCTTTTATGCCTAGCTAAGGGCGTTAAACGATATCGCTTGTTGGGAGGCAACCCAATTTTATTTTTATTCCTTGATTTTTGCTCCTGTTTAGTATTAAATAATTTATCTAGCCTCTCTTTTTGTTGTGTTTTTTGTGTTTAATTAGTGTTTTTTCCAAGTAGAACCATTGGGAAGACTTGGGGAAAGTCTTTTTGGTCCTGTTGTACAAAACAGAAACTTTAGCGCTCGCGAGAATTGCTGCCATTTTTTACTAGAGAGTGCTATTTAGTTAATTATTTTTGAAGATTATTAATAGATAAATTCCTCACGTCCAGAAATTTATTTTACAATTTTTGGGGTTCCATAAGTATTCGAAACCAACATATTACTACAGACTGTTCTGTTTTTGACAGATTCTGTTTTTCGTGTGTTGTTTGCTTATTTTGATGAATCTATGGCTAGTAATAGTGTTTATGAACTATAAAAAAGTTGGAATACAGTAGGTTTAACACCAATATAAATCAATAATGAGTTCATTACAGTACCTTGAAGTGGTGGTTTGTTTTCTTTTACTAACGGAGCTCACAAAGATTTTCTTTTAAGTTTTGTGTTGTGAAGTTTTCAAGTTTTGGGTAAGGATTTGATGGATTATGGAACAAGGAGTGGAAAGAGCCTAAGATTGGGGATGCCAAAGGCACCCCAAGGTAAAATCCAAGGACACCAAAAAGCCTAAGCTTGGGGATGCCCCGAAAGGCATCCCCTCTTTTGTCTTCGTCTATCGGTAACTTTACTTGGAGCTATATTTTTATTCGCGACATGATATGTGTTTTGCTTGGAGCGCTTGTATGATCTGAGTCTTTGCTTTATAGTTTACCACAATCATCCTTGCTGTACACACCTTTTGGGAGAGACACACATGAATTGGAATTTATTAGAATACTCTATGTGCTTCACTTATATGTTTTGAGCTATATAGTTTTTGCTCTGGTGCTTCGCTTATATCTTTTAGAGCACGGCGGTGGTTTTATTTTATAGAAATAATTGATCTCTCATGCTTCACTTATCTCATTTTGAGAGTCCTTTAGAACAGCATGGTAATTCACTTTGGTTATAAATATTAAATGCTAAGAGAAGTTGGATGCTTGATACATGGTTTTGAGATATTAAGGTGGTAATATTAGAAGTGTGCTAGTTGAGTAATTGTGAAATTGATGAATACTTGTGTTGAAGTTGGCAAGTCCCGTAGCATGCACGTATGGTGAACGTTATGTGACAAATTTTAAGCATGGGGTGTTCTTTGATTGCTTTCCTTATGAGTGGCGGCCGGGGACGAGCGATGGTCTTTTCCTACCAATCTATCCCCCTAGGAGCATGCGCGTTGTCCCTGGTTTTGATGACTTGTAGATTTTTGCAATAAGTATGTGAGTTCTTTATGACTAATGTTGAGTCCATGGATTATACACACTCTCACCCTTCCACCATTGCTAGCCTCTTCGGTACCGTGCATTGCCCTTTCTCACCTTGAGAGTTGGTGCAAACTTCGCCGATGCATCCAAACCCCGTGATATGATATGCTCTATCACCCATAAGCCTCCTTATATCTTCCTTAAAACAGCCACCATACCTACCTATTATGGCATTTCCATAGCCATTCCGAGATATATTGCCATGCAACTTTCCACCGTTCCATTTATTATGACACGCATCATCATTGTCATATTGCTTTGCATGATTATGTAGTTGACAACGTATTTGTGGCAAAGCCACCGTTCATAATTTTTTCATACATGTCACTCTTGATTCATCGCAATCCCGGTACACCATCGAAGGCATTCACATAGAGTCATATTTTGTTCTAAGTATTGAGTTGTAATTCTTGAGTTGTAAGAAAATAAAAGTGTGATGATCATCATTAGAGCATTGTCCCATGTGAGGAAAGGATGATGGAGACTATGATTCCCCCACAAGTCGGGATGAGACTCCGGACGAAAAAAAGAAAAAAAGAAAGAAAAGAGGCCAAAAAGAAGAAGGCCCAAATAAAAATAAATAAATAAATGAGAGAAAAAGAGAGAAGGGACAATGTTACTATCCTTTTTCCACACTTCTGCTTCAAAGTAGCACCATGATCTTCATGATAGAGAGTCTCTTATTTTGTCACTTTCATATACTAGTGGGTATTTTTCATTATAGAACTTGGCTTGTATATTCAAATGATGGGCTTCCTCAAATGCCCTAGGTTTTCGTGAGCAAGTGAGTTGGATGCACACCCACTTAGTTTCTTTGATGAGGTTTCATATATTTATAGCTCTAGTGCATCCGTTGCATGGCAATCCCTACTCCTTGCATTGACATCAATCGGTGGGCATCTCCATAGCCCATTGATTATCCGCGCCAATGTGAGACTTTCTCCCTTTTTGTCTTCTCACACAACCTCAATCATCATATTCTATTCCACCCATAGTGCTATGTCCATGGCTCGCGCTCATATATTGCGTAAAAGTTGAAAGAGTTTGAAAAGGCTAAGTATGAAACAATTGCTTGGCTTTTCATCGGGGTTATGCATGATGAGAGCATTTTGTGTGACAAAAATGAAGCATGGCCAAACTATATGACTTTGTAGGGATAAGTTTTCTTTGGCTATGGTATTTTGATAAGACATAATTGCTTGATTAGCATACTTGGAGTATTACTATTTTTATGTCAACAATAAACTTTTATCTTGAATCTTTCGGATCTAAACATTCATGCCACGATAGAGAAAAATACATTGAAGAATATTCTAGAAAGCATTCCACATCAAAAATTCTGTTTTTATCATTTACCTACTCGAGGACGAGCAGGAATTAAGCTTGGGGATGCTGATATGTCTCCAACATATCTATAATTTTTTATTGTTCCATGCTATTATATTATCTGTTTTGGATGTTTATGGGCTTTATTTTACACTTTTATATTATTTTGGGACTAACCTATTAACCGGAGGCCCAACCCAAATTGTTGTTTTTTTGCCTATTTCAGTGTTTCGTAGAAAAGGAATATCAAATGGAGTCTAAACGGAATGAAACCTTCGGGAACACAATTTTTGGAACAAACGTGATCCAGAGGACTTGGAGTGGACGTCAAGCAATCAACGAGGCGGCCATGAGGCAGGGGGCGCGCCTACCCCCTAGGCGCACCCTCCCCCCTCATGGGCCCCTCATAGCTCCACCGACCTACTTCTTCCTCCTATATATGTTCACATACGCAAACATCCAGGAGCACCACGAAATCCTATTTCCACCGCCGCAACCTTCTGTACCCAAGAGATCCCATCTTGGGGCCTTTTCCGGAGCTCCACCGGAGGGGGCATTGATCACGGAGGGCCTCTACATCAACTATATGGCCCCTCTGATGATGTGTGAGTAGTTTACTTCAGACCTTCGGGTCCATAGCTAGTAGCTAGATGGCTTCTTCTCTCTATTTGGATCTCAATACAAAGTTCTCCTCGATTCTCTTGGAGATCTATTCAATGTAATCTTCTTTTGCGGTGTGTTTGTCGAGATCCAATGAATTGTGGGTTTATGATGTAGATTATCTATGAACAATATTTGAATCTTCTCTGAATTCTTTTATGTATGATTGGTTTATCTTTGCAAGTCTCTTTGAATTATCAGTTTGGTTTGGCCTACTAGATTGATCTTTCTTGCAATGGGAGAACTGCTTAGCTTTGGGTTCAATCTTGCGGTGCTCGATCCCAGTGATAGAAAGGGAAATGACACATATTGTATTGTTGCCATCGAGGGTAAAAAGATGGGGTTTACATCATATTGCATGAGTTTATCCCTCTACATCATGTCATCTTGCTTAAGGCGTTCCACTGTTCTTATGAACTTAATACTCTAGATGCATGCTGGATAGCGGTCAATGTGTGGAGTAATAGTAGTAGATGCAGGCAGGAGTGGGTCTACTTGTCACGGACTTGATGCCTATATACATGATCATGCCTAGATATTCTCATAATTATTCGCTTTTCTATCAATTGCTCGACTGTAATTTGTTCACCCACCATAATACTTATGCCATCTTGAGAGAAGCCACTAGTGAAACCTATGGCTCCCGGGTCTATTTTCCATCATACAAGTTTCCAATCTATTTTATTTTGCAATCTTTACTTCCAATCTATATCATAAAAATACCAAAAATATTTATCTTATTATTATCATCTCTATCAGATCTCACTCTTGCAAGTGGCCGTGAAGGGATTGATAACCCCTTTTATCGCATTGGTTGCGAGGTTCTTATTTGTTTGTGTAGGTACGAGGTGACTCGCGCATGGTCTCCTACTGGATTGATACCTTGGTTCTCAAAAACTGAGGGAAATACTTATGCTGCTTTACTGCACCACCCTTTCCTCTTCAAGGGAAAACCAACGCAGTGCTCAAGAGGTAGCAGGCATCCGAGCCAGGTCTATGCGTAGATGTTATATGCACGAGTAGAACACAAAGAGTTGTGGGCGATAATAGTCATACTGCTTACTAGCATGTCATACTTTGATTCAGTGGTATTGTTGGATGAAGCGGCCCAGATCGACATTACATGACCGTGTTCACGAGACTGATTCTAATGTCATGCTTCGCACACAGGTGGCTAGTGGGTGTCTGTTTCTCCAGCTTTAGCTGAATCGAGTTTGACTATGCCCGACCCTTCTTGAAGGTTAAAATAGCACACTTGACGAAAAATCATTGTGGTTTTGATGCATAGGTAAGAATGGTTCTTGCTAGAAGCCCGTAGCAGCCACGTAAAACTTGCAACAACAAAGTAGAGGACGTCTAACTTGTTTTTGCAGGGCATGTTATGATGTGATATGGTCAAGACATGATTATATAAATTGTTGTATGAGATGATCATGTTTTGTAACAGTTATCGGCAACTGGCAGGAGCCATATGGTTGTCACTTTATTGTATTAAATACAATCGCCATGTAATTGCTTTAGTTTATCACTAAGCAGTAGCGATAGTCGTAGAAGCAATAGTTGGCGAGATGATAACGATGCTTTGATGGAGATCAAGGTGTCAAGCCGGTGACGATGGTGATCATGACGGTGCTTTGGAGATGGATATCAAAGGCACAAGATGATGATGGCCATATCATATCACTTATTTGATTGCATGTGATGTTTATCTTTTTATGCATCTTCTTTTTCTTAGTACGGTGGTAGCATTATAAGATGATCTCTCACTAAATTTCAAGCTATAAGTGTTCTCCCTGAGTATGCACCGTTGCTACAGTTCATCGTGCCGAGACACCACGTGATGATCGGGTGTGATAAGCTCTACGTTCACATACAACGGTGATACGTCTCCGTCGTATCTATAATTTTTGATTGTTCCAATTGAATATTCTACAACTTTTATATACTTTTGGCACCTTTTTATACTATTTTTGGGACTAACATATTGATCCAGTGCCTAGTGTCAGTTCCTATTTGCTGCATGTTTTTTGTTTCATAGAAAATACATATCAAACGGAGTCTAAACAGAATTAAAACGGGCGGAGACTATTTTTGGAATATTTCTGAAATATGGGAAGAAGAATCAATGCAAGAAGGTGCCCGAGGGGGCCACGAGGCAGGGGGGCGCGCCTGCCCCCCTGGGTGCGCCGCCGACCCTCGTGCCCCCCGTAAGGCGGTTGCTGCTCTTCTTTGGCCACAAGAAAGCTAATTTTTGGAGAAAAATCTAGGCGAAGGTTTCAATCCAATCGGAGTTACGGATCTCCGGATATATTAGAAACAGTGAAAGGGCAGAATCCCAGAACGCAAATACAGAGAGAGACAGAGAGACAGATCCAATCTCGGAGAGGATCTCGCCCCTCCCGTGCCATGGAGACCAAGGACCAGAGGTGGAACCCTTCTCCCATCTAGGGAGGAGGTCAAGGAAGAAGAAGAAGAAGAAGGGGGCCCCCTCTCCCCCTCTCTTCCGGTGGCACCGGAATGCCGCCGGGCCATCATCATCACCGCGATCTTCACCAACACCTACGCCATCTCCACCAACATCTCCATCACCTTCTCCCCTCTATCTATAGCGGTACACTCTCCCGCAACCCGTTGTACCCTCTACTTGAACATGGTGCTTTATGCTTCATATTATTATCCAATGACGTGTTGCCATCCTATGATGTCTGAGTAGATTATCGTTGTCCTATCGGTGATTGGTGAATTGCTATGATTGATTTAATTTGCTTGTGGTTATGTTGTTGTCCTTTGGTGCCCATCATATGAGCGCTCGCGTGGATCACACCATAGGGTTAGTTGTATGTTGATAGCACTATGTATTGGAGGGCAAGAGTGACAAAAGCTGCAACCTAGCATAGAAATTGATGCATACGGGATTGAAGGGGGACCAATATATCTTAATGCTATGGTTGGGTTTTACCTTAATGAATGTTAGTAGTTGAGGATGCTTGCTAATAGTTCCAATCATAAGTGCATAGAATTCCAAGTCAGGGATGGCATGCTAGCAGTGGCCTCTCCCACATAAAACTTGCTATCGGTCTAGTAAAGTAGTCAATTGCTTAGGGACAATTTTACAACTCCTACCACCACTTTTCCACACTCGCTATACTAACTTTATTGTGTCTTTACCTAAACAGCCCCTACTTTTTATTTACGTGCACTTTATATTCTTGCAAACCTATCCAAAAATACCTACAAAGTACTTCTAGTTTCATACTTGTTTTAGGTAAAGCAAACGTTAATCGTGCGTAGAGTTGTATCGGTGGTCGATAGAACTTGAGGGAATATTTGTTCTACCTTTAGCTCCTCGTTGGGTTCGACACTCTTACTTATTGAAAGAGGCTACAATTGATCCCCTATACTTGTGGGTTATCAAGACCTTTTTCTGGCCCATTGCCGGGGAGCCACAGCGTGGGGTGAATATTCTCGTGTGTGCTTGTTTGGTTTATCACTAAGTAGTTTTTATTTTGTGCTCTTGTTTTCTACCTTTAGTTATGGGTAGGAAACGCAAAATACTAAAAAAATATGAGTTGTACCTACTACACCAATGGTTGAAGAACCATTCAAAATCTATCACACTCCTAAAGCTCTTTACTTGGATCATCTTCGATGCCTTTGTGCTCGTGCTGAAACCCCAACTAGCTTAGTTGAGGGCAAATCTTTAGATGAGCATGCTTGTTATGTGCGACACCACTTATCTCAAAAGGGGAACTTTTACTGGATCAAATTCATCATTTGCAGTGCTATGCTTGGAATTTATGTGAAATATATGATGTTACTTGTTGTTCTGAAAACCCTAAGAAATACCTTCCCTACCAATGTGAGTTTAGCGATAATGGAATCGTAGCTTCGTATGCTAAGGGTGTTTATAATTACTATGATGTTAAACAAATTGAAGAATTTGTTGCTTTTAGGGGTGCTTATGAAATTTCTTCTTTGATTGAAAAGTATGATGCTACTCTTTACAAATCTGAAAATTTTGCCATACTTAAATATTGTTATGATAAGTATGCTTCTAATGCCTATATTAAACCATATATTGAGGACTCCTCCGCTATCCAAGAAGAGACGAATATTTTGTAGGAGTCTAAGGAATAAGGAATTAATGACATTGTCAGCTCATTGGATGAAAAAGATGAGGAGGAGAGCGAAGAACAAAAGGAGGAAGAGCGGATTGATCACCCGTGCCCACCTTCTAATGAGAGTAACTCTTCAACTCATACATTGTTTAATTTCCCTTCGTGCTTACCGAAGGATGATTGCTATGATGACTGTTATGATCCCGTTGATTATCTTGAAATATCCCTTTTTGATGATGCTTGCTATGCTTGTGGCCAAGATGCCAATATGAATTATGCTTATGGAGATGAACTTGCTATAGTTCCTTATGTTAAACATGAAATTGTTGCTATTGCACCCACGCATGGTAGTCCTATTGTCTTTTTGAATTCTCCCAACTACACTATATCGGAGAAGTTTACCCTTATTAAGGATTATATTGATGGGTTGCGTTTTACTATTACACATGATGATTTTGATAGATATAATATGCATGTGCTTTCTGCTCCTACTTGCAATTATTATGAGAGAGGAACTACATCTCCGCCTCTTTATGTTTCCAACACGAAAAATTGCAAGAAACTGTTTATACTATGCATTGGCCTTTACTTTGTGTGCATGAATTGTTCTTTTATGACATGCCGATGCATAGGAAGAGAGTTAGACTTCGTCATTACATGATATATGTTACTTTGTGCTCACTACTAAATTACAGATAATTGTCAATTAAAATTGGCTTTGATATACCTTGGGATCCGGGTGGATCCATGACTTGAGCACTATATGCCTAGCTTAATGGATTTAAAGAAAGCGCTGCCAGGGAGACAACCCGGAAGTTTTAGAGAGTCATTTATTTCTGCCGTGTGCTTTTATAAGGTTTAAAAATAAAAATAATATGCCAGGGTTTGCCTTTAGGATGTTTTAGATTACTTGTTGGTTTGTGCGGTGCAGGACAGAAACTTTGGCTGTAGTGCACAGTTTTACATTTTTTACTGGAACGTCAAACGGTTATGAAACTTTTTGAACTGTATTTATATACAATTTTTTTTATTTTTACTAATTTTGGTAGAATTTTGGGAGTACCAGAAGTATGGTGAATGTTCAGATTACTACAGACTGTCCTGTTTAAGAAAGATTCTGTTTTGGATGCATAGTTTGCTTATTTTGATGAAACTATTGATTCCTATCAGTGGATTAAGCCATGGAAAAGTTATATTACAGTGGCTACAATGCAAAAACAAAATATTAATTGGTTTGCAACAGTACTTTGAGTAGTGATTTGCTTTATTATACTAACGGATCTTACCGAGTTTTCTGTTGAGTTTTGTGTGGATGAAGTGTTTGAAGATCGAGTAGGTCTCGATGTGAGAAGAAGGAAGAGAGGAAACAGATCAATCTTGGGGATGCCCGAGGCACCCCAAGTAAATATTCAAGGAGACTCAAACGTCTAAGCTTGGGGTGCCCTGGAAGGCATCCCATCTTTCTTCAACAAGTATCGGTATGTTTTCGGATTCGGTTTGTTCATGCGATATGTGCAAATCTTGGAGCGTCTTTTGCATTTAGTTTTAATTTTTCTTTTATGCACCATGCTGGTATGAGATAGTCCTTGGTTGATTTATAGAATTCTCTTTGCACTTCACTTAAATCTTTTGAGCATGGCTTTATAGAATGCTTCATGTCCTTCGCTTATATCATTTGAAGTTTGGATTGCCTGTTTCTCTTCACATAGAAAACTGCCATTTGTAGAATGCTCTTTTGCTTCACTTATATTTGTTAGAGCGTGAGAATATCTTTTGTAGAGAGAATTAAACTCTCTTGCTTCACTTATATGTCCATTTAGAGAGTTGACAGGAATTGGTCATTCACATGGTTAGTCATAAAATCCTACATAAAACTTGTAGATCACTGAATATGATATGTTTGATTCCTTGCAATAGTTTTGCGATATAAAGGTGGTGATATTAGAGTGGTGCTAGTTGAGTAATTGTGAAATTGAGAAATACTTGTGTTGAGGTTTGCAAGTCCCGTAGCATGCATGTATGGTGAACCGTTATGTAACGAAGTTGGAGCATGAGGTATTTATTGATTGTCTTCCTTATGAGTGGCGGTCGGGGATGAGCGATGGTCTTTTCCTACCGATCTATCCCCCTAGGGGAATGCGTAGGAGTACTTTGCTTCAAGGGCTAATGAACTTTTGCAATAAGTATATGAGTTCTTTATGACTAATGTGAGTCCATGGATTATATGCACTCTCACCCTTCCATCTTTGCTAGCCTCTTCGCTACCTGCATTGCCCTTTCTCACCTCGAGAGTTGGTGCAAACTTCACCGGTGCATCCAAACCCTGTGATACGATACGCTCTATCACACATACACCTCCTTATATTTTCCTCAAAATAGCCACCATACCTACCTATCATGGCATTTCCATAGCCATTCCGAGATATATTGCCATGCAACTGCCATCATCATCATATACATGACTTGAGAATTTATTGTCATATTGCTTTGCATGATCGTAAGATATCTAGCATGATTTTTTCATGGCTTGTACGTTTTTTGATGTCATTGCTACGCTAGATCATTGCACATCCCGGTACACCGCCGGAGGCATTCATATAGAGTCATATCCTTGTTCTAGTATCGAGTTGTAATATTGAGTTGTAAGGAAATAAAATTGTGATGATCATCATTATTAGAGCATTGCCCCAGTGAGGAAAGGATGATGGAGACTATGCTGATTCCCCCACAAGTCGGGATGAGACTCAGGACTTTAAAAATAAATAAAAGAGGCCAAAGAAGCCCAAATAAAAGAAAAAGAGGCCAAATAAGCCCACCAAAACAAAAAAGAGAGAGAAAAAGAGAGAAGGGCCAATGTTACTATCCTTTTACTAGACTTGTGCTTCAGAGTAGCACCATGTTCTTCATATAGAGAGTCTCTTGAGTTACCACTTTCATATACTAGTGGGAATTTTCATTATAGAACTTGGCTTGTATATTCCAATGATCGGCTTCCTCAAATGCCCTAGGTCTTCATGAGCAAGCAAGTCAGATGCACACCCACTTAGTTTCAGTTTGAGCTTCCATACACTTATAGCTCTAGTGCATCCGTTGTAGGGCAATCCCTACTCCTCACATTGACATCAATTGATGGGCATCTCCATAGCCCGTTGATTAGCCGCGTCGATGTGAGACTTTCTCCTTTTTTGTCTTCTCACACAAACCTCCATCATCATATTCTATTCCACCCATAGTGTTATGTCCATGGCTTGTGCTCATGTATTGTGTGAGGGTTGAAAAGGCTGAAGCGCGTTAAAAAGTATGAACCAATTGCTCGGCTTGTCATCGGGGTTGTGCATGATTTGAATGTTTTGTGTGGTGAAGATGGAGCATAGACAAACTATATGATTTTGTAGGGATGAGCTTTCTTTGGCTATGTTATTTTGATAAGACATAATTGCTTGGTTAGTATGCTTGAAGTATTATTGTCTTAATGTCAAATGATAGACTATTGCTTTGAATCACTCGTGTCTTAATATTCATGCCATGATTAGATATATGATCAAGATTGTGCTAGGTAGCATTCCACATCAACAAATTATCTTTTTTATCATTTACCTACTCGAGGACGAGCAGGAATTAAGCTTGGGGATGCTGATACGTCTCCGTCGTACCTATAATTTTTGATTGTTCCATGACAATATTCTGCAACTTTTATATACTTTTGGCAACATTTTATACTATTTTGGCACTAACATATTGATCCAGTGCCCAGTGCCAGTTCCTGTTTGTTGCATGTTTTTTGATTCGTAGAAAATCCATATCAAACGGAGTCCAAACAGAATAAAAATGGACGTAGAATATTTTTGGAATATTTGTGAAATATGGGAAGAAGAATCAACATGAGAAGGTGCCCGAGGGGGCCACGAGGCAGGGGGCGTGCCCCTGACCCTCGTGAGCCCCCCGTAAGGCGGTTGCTGCTCTTCTTTGGCCACAAGAAAGCTAATTTTCGGAGAAAAATCTGGGCGAAGGTTTCAATCCAATTGGAGTTACGGATCTCCGGATATATAAGAAACAGTGAAAGGGCAGAATCCCAGAACGCAGAAACAGAGAGAGACAGAGAGACAGATCCAATCTCAGACGGGCTCTCGCCCCTCCCATGCCATAGAGACCAAGGACCAGAGGTGGAACCCTTATCCCATCTAGGGAGGAGGTCAAGGAAGAAGAAGAAGAAGAAGAAGGGGGGCCCTCTCCTCCTCTCTTTCGGTGGTGCTGGAACGCCACCGGGGCCATCATCATCACCGCGATCTTCACCAACACCTACGCCATCTCCACCAACATCTCCATCACCTTCTCCCCTCTATCTACAACAGTCCACTCTCCTGCAACCCGCTGTACCCTCTACTTGAACATGGTTCTTTATGCTTCATATTATTATCCAATGATGTGTTGTCATCCTATGATGTCTGAGTAGATTTTCGTTGTCCTATCGGTGAATGGTGAATTGCTATGATTGATTTAATTTGCTTGTGGTTATGTTGCTGTCCTTTGGTGCCCATCATATGAGCGCGCGCGTGGATCACACCATAGGGTTAGTTGTATGTTGATAGGACTATGTATTGGAGGGCAAGAGTGACAGAAGCTTCAACCTAGCATAGAAATTGATGCATATGGGATTGAAGGGGGACCAATATATCTTAATGCTATGGTTGGGTTTTACCTTAACGAACATTAGTAGTTGAGGATGCTTACTAATAGTTCCAATCATAAGTGCATAGAATTCCAAGTCAGGGATGACATGCTAGTAGTGGCCTCTCCCACATAAAACTTGCTATCGGTCTAGTAAAGTAGTCAATTTCTTAGGGACAATTTAACAACTCCTACCACCACTTTTCCACGCTCGCTATACTAACTTTATTGTGTCTTTACCTAAACAGCCCCTACTTTTTATTTACGTGCACTTTATATTCTTGCAAACCTATCCAAAAAGACCTACAAAGTACTTCTAGTTTCATACTTGTTCTAGGTAAAGCAAACGTTAAGTGTGCGTAGAGTTGTATCGGTGGTCGATAGAACTTGAGGGAATATTTGTTATACCTTTAGCTCCTTGTTGGGTTCGACACTCTTACTTATCGAAAGAGGCTACAATTGATCCCCTATACTTGTGGGTTATCAAACGGGTGCAAGCCAGTTTTGCACACGCAGAATACTCGGGTTAAACTTGACGAGCCTAGCATATGCAGATATGGCCTCGGAACACTGAGACCGAAAGGTCGAGCGTGAATCATATAGTAGATATGATCAACATAGTGATGTTCACCATTGAAAACTACTCCATCTCACATGATGATCGGACATGGTTTAGCTGAGATGGATCACGTGATCATTTAGATGACTAGAGGGATGTCTATCTAAGTGGGAGTTCTTAAGTAATACTCCTCCCATTCATAAATATTTGTCTTTCTAGAGATTTCAACAAGTAACAACATACAGAACAAAATGAGCAAATCCACACTCTAGAATATGTCTATATACATCAATATGTGGTAGTCCATTTGAATTCTCCAAAGGACAAATATTTAGGAAAGGAGGGAGTATGATTCATTGAACTTTAATTTATCATGAACTTAGTACCTGATAGTATTTTGCATGTCTATGTTGTTGTAGATAATTGACCCGTGCTACTATTCCTTTGAATTTTAATGTGTTCCTAGAGAAAGCTAATTTGAAAGATGATGGTATCAACTACACAGACTGGGTCCATAACTTGAGGATTATCCTCATTGCTGCACAGAAGAATTACGTCCTGGAAGCACCGCTAGGTGCAAAGCCCGCTGCAGGAGCAACTCCAGATGTTATGAACGTATGGCAGAGCAAAGCTGATGACTACTCAATAGTTCAGTGTGCCATGCTTTACGGCTTAGAATCGGGACTTCAACGACGTCTTGAACATCATGGAGCATATGAGATGTTCCAGGAGTGGAAGCTAATATTTCAAGAAAATGCCCGGATTGAGAGATATGAAGTCTCCTATAAGTTCTACAGCTGCAAAATGGAGGAGAATAGTTATGTCAGTGAACATATATTCAGAATGTCTGGGTACCACAACCACTTGACTCAACTGGGAGTTAATCGTCCTGATGATAGTGTCATTGACAGAGTTCTTTAATCACTGCCACCAAGCTACAAAAGCTTCATGATGAACTATAATATGTAAGGGATGGATAAAACAATTCCCGAGCTCTTCGCAATGCTAAAGGTTGCGGAGGTAGAAATCAAGAAGGAGCATCAAGTGTTGATGGTTAACAAGACCACTAGTTTCAAGAAAAAGGCCAAAGGGAAGAAGGGGAACTTCAAGAAGAACGACAAGCAAGTTGCTGCTCAAGTGAAGAAGCCCAAGTCTGGACCTAAGCCTGAGACTAAGTGCTTCTATTGAAAAGGGACTGATCAATGGAAGCGGAGCTGCCCCAAGTATTTGGCGGATAAGAAAGATGGCAAAGTGAAAAGTATATTTGATATACATGTTATTGATGTGTACCTTCCTAATGCTCGCAGTAGCGCCTGGGTTTTTGATACTAGTTCTGTTGCTCATATTTGCAACTCGAAACAGGGGCTACAGATTAAGCAAAGATTGGCTAAGGACGAGGTGACGATGCACATGGGAAATAGTTCCAAAGTCGATGTGATCGCAGTCGGCACGCTACCTCTACATCTACCGATCAGCACCAAGACTCCATGGGTGTTAGAATCATTACAATGTAATCTAGATTATTGACTCTAGTGCAAGTGGGAGACTGAAGGAAATATGCCCTAGAGGCAATAATAAAGTTGTTATTTATATTTCCTTATATCATGATAAATGTTTATTATTCATGCTAGAATTGTATTAACCGGAAACTTAGTACATGTGTGAATACATAGACAAACAGAGTGTCACTAGTTTGCCTCTACTTGACTAGCTCGTTGAATCAATGATGGTTATGTTTCCTAAACCATAGACATGAGTTCTCATTTGATTAACGGGATCACATCATTAGAGAATGATGTGATTGACTTGACCCATCCGTTAGCTTAGCACGATGACCGTTTAGTTTGTTGCTATTGCGTTCTCCATAACTATACATGTTCCTATAACTATGAGATCATGCAACTCCTGAATACAGAAGGAACACTTTGTGTGCTACCAAACGTCACAACGTAACTGGGTGATTATAAAGGTGCTCTACAGGTGTCTCCGATGGTGTTTGTTGAGTTGGCATGGATCAAGATTAGGATTTGTCACTCCGATTGTCGGAGAGGTATCTCTGGGCCCTCTCGGTAATGTACATCACTATAAGCCTAGCAAGCAATGTAGCTAATGAGTTAGTTACGTGATGTAGCATTACGGAACGAGTAAAGAGACTTGCCGATAACGAGATTGAACTAGGTATTGAGATACCAACAATCGAATCTCGGGCAAGTAACATACCGATGACAAAGGGAACAATGTATGTTGTTATGTAGTTTGACCGATAAAGATCTTCGTAGAATATGTAGGAACCAATATGAGCATCCAAGTTCCACTATTGGTTACTGACTGGAGATAAGTCTCATTCATCTCTACATAGTTCTCGACCCCGTAGGGTCCGCACACTTAATGTTCGGTGACGATCGGTATTATGAGTTTATGTGTTTTGATGTACCGGAGTTAGTTCGGAGTCCCGGATGTGATCACGGACATGACGAGGAGTCTCAAAATGATTGAGACATAAAGATTGATATATTGGACGGATATGTTCGGACACCGGAAGTGTTCCGAAGAAGTTTCGGATAAAACTGGAGTGCCGGAGGGTTATCGGAACCCCCGGGGGAACTAATGGGCCTCGATGGGCCTTAGTGGAGAGAGAGAGGGGGGGCTAGGGCAGGGCGCACGCCCCCTCCCCCTTGAGTCCGAATTGGACTAGGAAGGGGGCGGCTCCCCCTTTTTTCCTTTCCCCTCTCCCTCTCCTTCCTCCCCTCTCTCCCTTTTTGTGGAAACCTACAAGGACTTGGAGTCCTAGTAGGATTCCCCTCTTGGGGGCGCACCAAGGAGGGCCTGTCAGCCTCCCCCTCCCTACTTTATATACATGGGGAGGGGGCACCCTAGGACACACAAGTTGATTGTTTTAGCCGTGTACGGTGCCCCCCTCCACAGATTTCCACCTCGATCATATCGTTGTAGAGCTTAGGAGAAGCCCTGTGTCGGTAACTTCATCATCACCGTCATCACGCCATCGTGCTGACGAAACTCTCCCTCGACCTCAGCTGGATCTAGAGTTCATGGGACGTCACCAAGCTGAACGTGTGCGGATCGCGAAGGTGCCGTACCTTCGGTGCTAGGATCGGTTGGATCGTGAAGACGTACGACTACATCAACCGCGTTGTCATAACGCTTCCGCTTACGGTCTATGAGGGTACATGGACAACACTCTCCCCTCTCGTTGCTATGCATCACCTAGATGGATCTTGCGTGTGCGTAGGATTTTTTTGAAATTACTGCGTTCCCCAACACGATTCTTAAAGTTTGGGGCTGTGATGCTTATGTGAAAAATCTTCAAGCGGATAAGCTCGAACCCAAATCGGAGAAATGTGTCTTCATAGGATACTGAAAGGAGACTGTTGGGTACACCTTCTATCACAGATCTAAAGGCAAGATATTCGTTGCTAAGAATGGATCCTTTCTAGAGAAGGAGTTTATCTTGAAAGAAGTGAGTGGGAGGAAAGTAGAACTTGATGAGGTAACTGTACCTTCTCCCTTATTGGAAAGTAGTTCATCATAGAAATCAGTTCCAGTGATTCCTACACCAATTAGTGAGAAAGCTAATGATGTTGATCATGAAACTTCTGATCAAGTTACTACCAAACCTCATAGGTCAACCAGAGTAAGATCCGCACCAGAGTGGTACGGTAATCCTATTATGGAGGTCATGTTACTTGACCATGACGAACCTACGAACTATGAGGAAGCGATGATGAGCCCAGATTCCGCGAAATGGCTTGAGGCCATGAAATCTGAGATGGGTCCATGTATGAGAACAAAGTGTGGAGTGTGGTTGACTTGCCCGATGATCGGCAAGCCATAGAGAATAAATGGATCTTTAAGAAGAAGACTGACGCTGACAGTAATATTACTGTCTACAAAGCTTGACTTGTTGTGAAAGGTTTTCGACAAGTTCAACGAGTTGACTACGATGAGACCTTCTCACCCATAGCGATGCTTAAGTTTGTCCGAATCATGTTAGCAATTGCCGCATTTTATGATCATGAAATTTGGCAAATGGATGTCAAAACTGGATTCCTTAATGGATATCTCAAAGAAGAGTTGTATATGATGCAACCAAAAGGTTTTGTCGATCCTAAAGGTGCTAACAAAGTGCGCAAGCTCCAGCGATCCATTTATGGACTGATGCAAGCCTCTTGGAGTTGGAATATATGCTCTGATAGTGTGATCAAAGCATATGGTTTTATACAAACGTTTGGAGAAGCCTGTATTTACAAGAAAGTGAGTGTGAGCTCCTTAACATTTCTGATATTATATGTGGATAACATATTGTTGATCGGGAATGATACTGAATTTCTGAATAGCATCAAAGCACACTTGAATAAGAATTTTTCAATGAAAGACCTCGGTGAAGCTGCTTATATATTGGGTATCAAGATCTATAGAGATAGATCAAGACGCTTAATTGGACTTTCACCAAGCACATACCTTGACAATGTTTTGAAGAAGTTCAAAATGGACCAGTCAGAGAAAGGGTTCCTGCCTGTGTTACAAGGTGTGAAGTTGAGTCAGACTCAATGCCCGACCACTGCAGAAGATAGAGAGAAAATGAAAGTCATTCCCTATGCCTCGGCCATAGGTTCTATCATGTATGCAATGCTGAGTACCAGACCTGATGTGTGCCTTGCTATTAGTTTAACAGGGAGGCACCAAAGTAATCTAGGAGTGGATCACTGGACAGTGGTCAAGAACATCCTGAAATACCTGAAAAGGAATAAGGATATGTTTCTCATTTATGGAGGTGACAAAGAGCTAGTCGTAAACGGTTACGTCGATGCAAGCTTTGACACTGATCCAGATGACTCTAAGTCACAAACCGGACACACATTTTTATTGAATGGTGGAGCTGTCAGTTGGTGCAGTTCTAAGTAGAGGGTCATCGCGGGATCTACGTGTGAAGCGGATTACATAGCTGCTTCGGAAGCAGCAAATGAAGGAGTTCATACCCAATCTAGGTGTAATACCTAGTGCATCGGGTCCAATGAAAATCTTTTGTGACAATACTGGTGCAATTGCCTTGGCCAAGGAAACCAGATTTCACAAGGGAACCAAGCACATCAAGAGACACTTCAATTCCATCCGAGATCAAGTCAAGGAGGGAGACATAGAGATTTGCAAGATACATACGGATCTGAATGTTGCAGACCCGTTGACTAAGCCTCTCTCACAAGCAAAACATGATGACTCCATGGGTGTTAGAATCATTACTATGTAATCTAGATTATTGACTCTAGTGGAAGTGGGAGACTGAAGGAAATATGCCCTAGAGGCAATAATAAAGTTGTTATTTATATTTCCTTATATCATGATAAATGTTTATTATTCATGCTAGAATTGTATTAATCGGAAACTCAGTACATGTGTGAATACATAGACAAACAGAGTGTCCCTAGCATGCCTCTACTTGACTAGCTCGTTAATCAAAGATGGTTAAGTTTCCTGACCATAGACATGTGTTGTCATTTGATGAATGGGATCACATCATTAGAGAATGATGTGATGGACAAGACCCATCCGTTAGCTTAGCACTATGATCGTTTAGTTTATTGATATTTCTTTCTCATGACTTATACATGTTCCTATGACTATGAGATTATGCAACTCCCGGATACTGGAGGAACACTTAGTGTGCTATCAAACGTCACAACGTAACTGGGTGATTATAAAGATGCTCTACAGGTGTCTCTGATGGTGTTTGTTGAGTTGGCATAGATCGAGATTAGGATTTGTCACTCTGTGTTTCGAAGAGGTATCTCTGAGCCCTCTCGGTAATGCTCATCACTATAAGCCTTGCAAGCAAAGTGACTAATGAGTTAGCTGCGGGATGATGCATCACAGAATGAGTAAAGAGACTTTTCGGTAACGAGATTGAACTAGGTATGATGATACCGACGGTTGAATCTCGGGCAAGTAACATACCGATGACAAAGGGAACAACGTATGTTGTTATGCGGTTTGACCGATAAAGATCTTCATAGAATATGTAGGAAGCAATATGAGCATCCAGGTTCTGCCATTGGTTCTTGACCAGATATGTGCCTCGGTCATGTCTACATAGTTCTCGAACTCGTAGGGTCCGCACGCTTAACATTCAATGACGATTTATATTATGAGTTATGTGATTTAATGTACCGAAGGTTGTTCGGAGTCCCAGGTGAGATCACAGACATGACAAGGAGTCTCTAAATGGTCAAGACATAAATATTCATATATTGGAAGGTTACATTCGGACATTAGAATGGTTCGGGTCATTTCGGATGAGTTTCGGAGTACCGGGGGTTACCGGAACCCCCTCCGGGAAGTTATTGAGCCTCATGGGCCTAATGGTGGAAGAGAGGTGGCAGGCCAAGGAGTGGCGCGCGCCCCCCTTGCCCAAACCGAATTGGACTAGGGCTAGGGGGGTCGTCCCCCTTTCCTTCTCTTCTCCTATTCCTTCCCCCTTCTCCTTATGGAAGTAGGAAAAGGGGGGGGATCCTACTTGGAGTAGGGCTCTCCCCTTGGGCGCGCCACCCTTGGTCGGCCTCCTCCTCCCTCCCCCTTTATATACATGGGAGGGGGCACCCCATAACATACAAGTTGATCTTTAGCCGTGTGCGGTGCCCCACTCCATAGTTTTACACCTCGGTCATATTGTCATAGTGCTTAGGCGAAGCCCTGCGTCGGTAACTTCATCATCACTGTCACCATGCCATCATGCTGATGGAACTCTCCCTCGGCCTCAACCGGATCAAGAGTTCGAGGGACGTCACCGAGCTGAACGTGTGCGAATCGCGGATGTGTCGTACGTTTGGTACTTGGATCGGTTGGATCACAAAGACGTTCGACTACATCAACCGCGTTACTAAACGCTTCCGCTTTCGCTCTATGAGAGTACGTAGATACACTCTCCCCCTCTCGTTGTTGTGCATCTCCTAGATATATCTTGCGTGATCGTAGGTAAATTTTTTGAAATACTGTGTTCCCCAACACTAGGACCAGTAGAGATTTAGAACACACTCTCCATTTTGTCAACCGGCAACAACAAGAACAACCATCAGAGACAAGATTTTAAAAAAGTAGAGTAAACACAACTTTTGTACTCTTATACATTATGCAAACTGATCTTAAATCACTGAACCAAATATCACAAAATTTGGCAGACAAGAAAACACACAAGTTCCCGACACCCACTCAAAATTTCAGCATAATCGGTCAATGTTTGTGTGCCCAGTATGTTCATCTTTAAAAACTATCTGCGCTAAAACTGTACAATCAAAATTGAAAAATTCACTCTCAAACCAGATGCTCCCCTGACCTACTCCTTAAGCCAGCTAATGAGATTGAACTACTCATAGTAAGGAATGAGCTCACCTTCCTATCGGAGGGCGTCCATAGCGCGTTCGGTAAGGAGGTTGCTAGGTTCTTCTGGTAGGCTACCAACGGCCGCCAGAAGTACCACATGGTCAAGTGGGCAAATATCTGCATGCCCAAGGGCCGGGGATGCTTGGGTATTATGGCCTCCCGGCACATGAACGTTGCACTCATGCTACGATGAGTCTAGCAGATCATGCGCGGCAAAGGTAGACTGTGGCTTCAACTACTGCAGGCAAAATACCTAAGAGGCGAGCCCCTGATGGCATGCTCCCATACTGACGGTTCATACTTTTGGCGATCCATAAAAATGATCAAAGAGGACATTCGTCTAGGAATCTCCTTCTCTATAGGTAATGGGGCTACGACCCAATTTTGGGTGGTGGGTGCCGAGCCTCTTAGGGTGAGCTTTCCCAGCTTATTATCTATCCGCGTGGACCCGCATATGCTCGCCTTTGCGGCTTACCGATCTAGACACTGGTACATAAGGTTCCGTCGTTCATTTGGGCACACGGAGAATGACGAGTGGATTAGATTGCAATCAATCCTTTCAACGTTGTTGCCAGATTCTACAGACAACGTATCATGGCGGCTCTCATCGTCGGGCGAGTTCACCTTGAACTCGGCATACTAGGCATTATGCCGATCGCTCACTATTACGTGCCCTTCACACTTGTGGAAGGCCCCTCTGTCTCTGAAGATTAAGATTTTTGTGTGGCAACTTTTAAGCAATTGTATCCCTTAGGGGACTAAAGTGCTTAAGTGACATGGATCGGGTGATGGATTGTGCCCTTTATGTGTCGTACCGAAGACCGGGAGTCACATCCTATTCTCGTGTACGACGGCTCTGGTTCTATGGATGTTCTTTCATTAAGCTCTAGGGCCTGACTGGGAGGCCCCGGGCCTCACGGAGATCCTCTAGGCCAGAGCTACCCAGCCTACATGACATCAACGTCCATTCTGTCTTATATTTGCGGCGATGTCGTGGACCTTATGGACCACACATAATAAAATGGTGATTGAGCAGGTCTTCCCACGACAGGCGTTTGACTCCTTCAAACTCCTTACTTTTTTGTAGCACTGGCACCTGCTCTCTAGGCAGTGTGATCACGATCACCTTGGCCTCATGCTAGATGCACTTTTGGATACTGCACGTCACTTATCATCGTCATAGGCCTACCTGACGATTACCAATAGGTGCCTTTTTTCCTTATCACTTTCTTGTTTTTTGGGCGTGATTGTGTTGTTGCCCCAATCGTCGTTCTTGTCCGATGTTTGGATTCTGGTTGTATGAACCGTTGCTTTATTTATAAAGCTAGGCAAAAACCTATTTCAAGAGGAATGAGCTCACCAAGTTTGGTGTCAATCCAAGCACATTTGAGTCTCCAATCACCAGCTCAAACATTATCTAGTCAGATGCAGCAAACCTGGTAAAAACCTCTCTCCTTCTTCTTCCTCTCTCACATGTTGAGTTGTGTTATTTCGGTGGTCTCTCACACTCTCACAATGACAGCTACCACCAGGATGGAGAGTGTCTATTGTTTTCTTATTCCTTCACTTCACTCGGAAGCACTCACACCCATTGGATACAATGAAGACCAATGGCTCATGCGTGTTGTACTTATGGATTGATGTTGGGTTGCTAACACACCTCAATTTGGCAGGACTTACAATAAATTGTGATTTTGTCAACCTCAATGCTCCCATAGTCTAGTCTGTCAACCTCGATGCTCCTATAATCCAGTGTACAATGGGCATTGTATTACTGCATGCGCGAGTGTGTATACGCTATACTCGGCGTTTCTCAAAATAAAATGAAACATAGTTGTGTTATTCCTGTCACAACATCTCCTCCTCATTAAACTTTTTGGCCATGCTTATTCATCACAAACAATTCACAAGTTTGATGACATTTTGTCTAATATTTCCTTTATAAGATTGACCTTTGCATCATTTGTTGTCATCTGGAAGTAGTTGTAAGCTTTGGTTCTCACTTTGAGGGTCTCTTTGGACTGAGTATGTTGAATCCATTCTATTAGAATGGCTCTCATAGAGGCCTTTGGGTCGAAAGTATGAGATTGAACTGATTGATGCATGAATCCGTAACCTCGACATAAAAGGATAATATGTAACCTCGGTATCATAGGATTCCCCAAAACATACCTTTCAACTTGAGATATTTTGTATATGTGACCACTATGGAATGCACACATGCATAAATTTTGAATGTATTTCTACGTAAAAAACGCATACCTTATTTATTGGGTTTCGACCTATGTATGATTTAAAATGGCATGAATACAAATTGCCTCTTTTTTGTATTCATATTGTTGTTGTTGTGAGAATAACAAAGATTAGTGGGTGTCGTTAGTAACGTGGTTGCAACAATGATTAGTGGGGGTGTATGACAACCTTAGACCGATGATCACATACCTAAAATTAACACTTAGATGTTTTTAATAGGTTCAGTCCCTTCGATCGAATGAGACCTAGTTATGTGTTAGAAAGGCATTAATCGAGGTTTGGTATGAGGGTCGAATCATACAAGAATCCTCGGCACCCTCTCAAAACTTCTGTTCCTCGACATCGACCCAAGTAGTTCAAGGCTCCTCACACTTGACCCTAGTGCCCCCTACATGAATCTTAGAGATCTAGTTGTTACCTTGCATTGACTCAAGTGAGAGTGATTGAGTACATGCTAATGAGGGGGAGGGTCATATAGGCTAGGGTTCTTTGACAAATGACGAAAGTTACTCTCGTGATGGTAGGTGGGAAGTGCAGTGGAGGTAATTTTTGGTTCATGGCTAAGCAGTCCCTCCATCCTTCCATCATGATGGGCTTCTAGCTCTTTGGGTCTTCTCTTGACTTAGGCTTCTATGCTTATTGTTGGGGAACATAGTAATTTCAAAAAATTTCCTACGTACACGCAAGATCATGGTGATGCATAGCAACGAGGGGGAGAGTCTGATCTACGTACCCTTGTAGATTGCAACGGAAGCGTTGACACAACGTAGAGGAAGTAGTCATACGTCTTCTTCCCGATCTGACCGATCCAAGCACCGTTACTCCGGCACCTCCGAGTTCTTAGCACACGTACAGCTCGATGACGATCCCCGGGCTCCGATCCAGCAAAGCTTCGGGGAGGAGTTCCGTCAGCACGACGGCGTGGTGACGATCTTGATGTTCCACCGACGCAGGGCTTCGCCTAAGCACTACAACGATATGATCGAGGTGGAATATGGTGGCAGGGGCACCGCACACGGCTAAGGAACGATCACAATGATCAACTTCTGTGTCTAGAGGTGCCCCCTGCCTCCGTATATAAAGGAGCCAAGGGGGAGGGGGCCGGCCGGCCAAGGAGGGCGCGCCAAGGGAGTCCTACTCCCTCTGGGAGTAGGATTCCCCCCCCCCCAATCCTAGTTGGAATAGGATTCCTTGCGGGGGCAAAGAGAGAGAGGGGGCCGGCCACCTCTCCTAGTCCTAATAGGACTAGGGGAAGGGGGGAGGCGCGCGGCCACCTTGGGCTGCCCCTTTCTCCTTTCCACTAAAGCCCATTAAGGCCCATCTGGTTCCCGGGGGGTTCCGGTAACCTCCCGGTATTCCGGTAAAATCCTCATTTCACCCGGAACACTTCCGATGTCCAAATATAGGCTTCCAATATATCAATCTTTATGTCTCGACCATTTCGAGACTCCTCGTCATGTCTGTGATCACATCCGGGACTCCGAACTAACTTCGGTACATCAAAATGCATAAACTCATAATAACTGTCATCGTGACGTTAAGCATGCGGACCCTACGGTTCAAGAACAATGTAGACATGACTGAGATACATCTTCGGTCAATAACCAATAGCGGGACCTGGATGCCCATATTGGCTCCTACATATTCTACGAAGATCTTTATCGGTCAGACCGCATAACAACATACGCTGTTCCCTTTGTCATCGGTATGTTACTTGCCCGAGATTCGATCGTCGGTATCCAATACCTAGTTCAATCTCGTTACCAGCAAGTCTCTTTACTCGTTCCGTAATACATCATCTCGCAACTAACTCATTAGTTGTAATGCTTGCAAGGCTTATGTGATGTGCATTACCGAGAGGGCCCAGAGATACCTCTCCGACAATCGGAGTGACAAATCCTAATCTCGAAATACGCCAACCCAACATCTACCTTTGGAGACACCTGTAGAGCTCCTTTATAATCACCCAGTTACATTGTGACGTTTGGTAGCACACAAAGTGTTCCTCCGGGAAACGGGAGTTGCATAATCTCATAGTCATAGGAACATGTATAAGTCATGAAGAAAGCAATAGCAACATACTAAACGATCGGGTGCTAAGCTAATGGAATGGGTCATGTCAATCAAATCATTCAACCAATGATGTGACCTCGTTAATAAAATAACAACACCTTGTTCATGGTTAGGAAACATAACCATCTTTGATTAACGAGCTAGTCAAGTAGAGGCATACTAGTGACACTAAGTTTGTCTATGTATTCACACATGTATTATGTTTCCGGTTAATACAATTCTAGCATGAATAATAAACATTTATCATGACATAAGGAAATAAATAATAACTTTATTATTGCCTCTAGGGCATATTTCCTTCACTCTCCCACTTGCACTAGAGTCAATAATCTAGATTACACAGTAATGATTCTAACACCCATGGAGCCTTGGTGCTGATCATGTTTTGCTCATGGAAGAGGCTCAGTCAACGGGTCGGCAATATTCAGATCCGTATGTATCTTGCAAATCTCTATGTCTCCCACCTGGACTAAATCCCGGATGGAATTGAAGCGTCTCTTGATGTGCTTGGTCCTCTTGTGAAATCTGGATTCCTTTGCCAAGGCAATTGCACCAGTATTGTCACAAAAGATTTTCATTGGACCCGATGCACTAGGTATGACACCTAGATTGGATATGAACTCCTTCATCCAGACTCCTTCGTTCGCTGCTTCCGAAGCAGCTATGTACTCCGCTTCACATGTAGATCCCGCTATGACGCTTTGTTTGGAACTGCACCAACTGACAGCTCCACCGTTTAATGTAAACACGTATCCGGTTTGCGATTTAGAATCGTCCGGATCAGTGTCAAAGCTTGCATCAACGTAACCTCTTACGGTGAGCTCTTTGTCACCTCCATATACGAGAAACATATCCTTAGTCCTTTTCAGGTATTTCAGGATGTTCTTGACCGCTGTCCAGTGATCCACTCCTGGATTACTTTGGTACCTCCCTGCTAAACTTATAGCAGGGCACACATCAGGTCTGGTACACAGCATTGCATACATGATAGAGCCTATGGCTGAAGCATAGGGAACATCTTTCATTTTCTCTCTATCTTCTGCAGTGGTCGGGCATTGAGTCTGACTCAACTTCACACCTTGTAACACAGGCAAGAGCCCTTTCTTTGCTTGATCCATTTTGAACTTCTTCAAAATCTTGTCAAGGTACATGCTTTGTGAAAGTCCAATTAAGCGTCTTGATCTATCTCTATAGATCTTTATGCCTAATATGTAAGCAGCTTCACCGAGGTCTTTCATTGAAAAACTCTTATTCAAGTATCCCTTTATGCTATCCAGAAATTCTATATCATTTCCAATCAGCAATATGTCATCCACATATAATATCAGAATTGCTACAGAGCTCCCACTCACTTTCTTGTAAATACAGGCTTCACCGAAAGTCTGTATAAAACCAAATGCTTTGATCACACTATCAAAGCGTTTATTCCAACTGCGAGAGGCTTGCACCAGTCAATAAATGGATCGCTAGAGCTTGCACACTTTGTTAGCTCCCTTTGGATCGACAAAACCTTCCGGTTGCATCATATACAACTCTTCTTCCAGAAATCCATTCAGGAATGCAGTTTTGACATCCATCTGCCAAATTTCATAATCATAAAATGCGGCAATTGGTAACATGATTCTGACAGACTTAAGCATCGCTACGGGTGAGAAGGTCTCATCGTAGTCAACCCCTTGAACTTGTCGAAAACCTTTTGCGACAAGTCGAGCTTTATAGACAGTAATATTACCGTCAGCGTCAGTCTTTTTCTTGAAGATCCATTTATTCTCAATTGCTTGCCGATCATCGGGCAAGTCAACCAAAGTCCATACTTTGTTCTCAAACATGGATCCCATCTCAGATTTCATGGCTTCTAGCCACTTTGCGGAATCTGGGCTCACCATCGCTTCTTCATAGTTCGTAGGTTCATCATGATCTAGTAGCATCACTTCCAGAACTGGATTACCGTACCACTCTGGTGCGGATCTCACTCTGGTTGATCTACAAGGTTCAGTAGTATCTTGTCCTGAAGTTTCATGATCATCATCATTAGCTTCCTCACTAATTGGTATAGGTGTCGCAGAAACAGTTTTCTGTGATGTACTATTTTCCAATAAGGGAGCAGGTACAGTTACCTCGTCAAGTTCTACTTTCCTCCCACTCACTTCTTTCGAGAGAAACTCCTTCTCTAGAAATGATCCATTCTTAGCAACGAATGTCTTGCCTTCGGATCTGTGATAGAAGGTGTACCCAACAGTTTCCTTTGGGTATCCTATGAAGACACATTTTTCCGATTTGGGTTTGAGATTATCAGGTTGAAGCTTTTTCATATAAGCATCGCAGCCCCAAAGTTTAAGAAACGACAACTTTGGTTTCTTGCCAAACCATAGTTCATAAGGCGTCGTCTCAACGGATTTTGATGGTGCCCTATTTAACGTGAATGCGGCCGTCTCTAAAGCATAACCCCAAAACGATAGCGGTAAATCAGTAAGAGACATCATAGATCGCACCATATCTAGTAAAGTACGATTACGACATTCGGACACACCATTACGCTGTGGTGTTCCGGGTGGCGTGAGTTGCGAAACTATTCCACAATTTTTCAAATGTACACCAAACTCGTAACTCAAATATTCTCCTCCACGATCAGATCATAGAAACTTTATTTTCTTGTTATGATGATTTTCAACTTCACTCTGAAATTCTTTGAACTTTTCAAATGTTTCAGACTTATGTTTCATTAAGTAGATATACCCATATCTGCTTAAATCATCTGTGAAAGTGAGAAAATAACGATATCCGCCACGAGCCTCAATATTCATCGGACCACATACATCGGTATGTATGATTTCCAACAAATCTGTTGCTCTCTCCATAGTACCGGAGAACGGTGTTTTAGTCATCTTGCCCATGAGGCACGGTTCGCAAGTACCAAGTGATTCATAATCAAGTGGTTCCAAAAGCCCATCAGTATGGAGTTTCTTCATGTGCTTTACACCGATATGACCTAAACGGCAGTGCCACAAATAAGTTGCACTATCATTATCAACTCTGCATCTTTTGGCTTCAACATTATGAATATGTGTGTTACTACTATCGAGATTCATCAAAAATAGACCACTATTCAAAGGTGCATGACCATAAAAGATATTACTCATATAAATAGAACAACCATTATTCTCTGATTTAAATGAATAACCGTCTCGCATCAAACAAGATCCAGATATAATGTTCATGCTTAATGCTGGCACCAAATAGCAATTATTTAGGTCTAATATTAATCCCGAAGGTAGATGTAGAGGTAGCATGCCGATCGCGATCACATCGACTTTGGAACCGTTTCCCACGCGCATCGTCACCTCGTCCTTCGCCAGTGTTCGCTTAATCCGTAGTCCCTGTTTCGAGTTGCAAATATTAGCAACAGAACCAGTATCAAATACCCAGGTGCTACTGCGAGCTCTAGTAAGGTACACATCAATAACATGTATATCACATATACCTTTGTTCACCTTGCCATCCTTCTTATCCGCCAAATACTTGGGGCAGTTCCGCTTCCAGTGACCAGTCTGCTTGCAATAGAAGCACTTAGTTTCAGGCTTAGGTCCAGACTTGGGTTTCTTCTCCTGAGCAGCAACTTGCTTGCCGTTCTTCTTGAAGTTCCCCTTCTTCTTCCCTTTGCCCTTTTTCTTGAAACTAGTGGTCTTGTTAACCATTAACACTTGATGCTCCTTCTTGATTTCTACCTCCGCAGCTTTCAGCATTGCGAAGAGCTCGGGAATAGTCTTGGTCATCCCTTGCATATTATAGTTCATCACGAAGCTCTTGTAGCTTGGTGGCAGTGATTGGAGAATTCTGTCAATGACGCAATCATCTGGAAGATTAACTCCCATCTGAATCAAGTGATTATTATACCCAGACATTTTGAGTATATGCTCATTGACAGAACTGTTCTCCTCCATCTTGCAGCTATAGAACTTATTGGAGACTTCATATCTCTCAATTCGGGCATTTGCTTGAAATATTAACTTCAACTCCTGGAACATCTCATATGCTCCATGACGTTCAAAACATCGTTGAAGTCCCGATTCTAAGCCGTAAAGCATGGCACATTGAACTATCGAGTAGTCATCGGCTTTGCTTTGCCAGACGTTCATAACATCTGGCGTTGCTCCAGCAGCAGGCCTGGCACCCAGCGGTGCTTCCAGGATGTAATTCTTCTGAGCAGCAATGAGGATAATCCTCAAGTTACGGACCCAGTCCATGTAATTGCTACCATCATCTTTCAACTTTGCTTTCTCAAGGAACGCATTAAAATTCAACGAAACAACAACACGAGCCATCTATCTACAATCAACATAAACAAGCAAGATACTATCAGGTACTAAGTTCATGATAAGTTTAAGTTTAATTAATCAAATTACTTAAGAACTCCCACTTAGATAGACATCCCTCTAATCCTCTAAGTGATCACGTGATCCAAATCAACTAAACCATAACCGATCATCACGTGAGATGGAGTAGTTTTCAATGGTGAACATCGTTATGTTGATCATATCTACTATATGATTCACGCTCGACCTTTCGGTCTCCGTGTTCCGAGGCCATATCTGCATATGCTAGGCTCGTCAAGTTTAACCTGAGTATTCTGCGTGTGCAAAAACTGGCTTGCACCCGTTGTAGATGGACGTAGAGCTTATCACACCCTATCATCATGTGGTGTCTGGGCACGACGAACTTTGGCAACGGTGCATACTCAGGGAGAACACTTCTTGATAATTTAGTGAGAGATCATCTTATAATGCTACCGTCAATCAAAGCAAGATAAGATGCATAAAAAGATAAACATCACATGCAATCAATATAAGTGATATGATATGGCCATCATCATCTTGTGCTTGTGATCTCCATCTCCGAAGCACCGTCATGATCACCATCGTCACCGGCGCGACACCTTGATCTCCATCGTAGCATCGTTGTTGTCTCGCCAATCTTATGCTTCCACGACTATCGCTACCGCTTAGTGATAAAGTAAAGCATTACATCGCGATTGCATTGCATACAATAAAGCGACAACCATATGGCTCCTGCCAGTTGCCGATAACTCGGTTACAAAACATGATCATCTCATACAATAAAATTTAGCATCATGTCTTGACCATATCACATCACAACATGCCCTGCAAAAACAAGTTAGACGTCCTCTACTTTGTTGTTGCAAGTTTTACGTGGCTGCTACGGGCTTAAGCAAGAATCAATCTCACCTACGCATCAAAACCACAATGATTTTTTGTCAAATAGACTTTGTTTTAACCTTCGCAAGGACCGGGCGTAGCCACACTCGGTTCAACTAAAGTTGGAGAGACAGTCGCCCGCAAGCCACCTGTGTGCAAAGCACGTCGGGGGAACCGGTCTCGCGTAAGCGTACGCGTAAGGTTGGTCCGGGTCGTCTCGTCCAACAATACCGCCGAACCAAAGTATGACATGCTGGTAGGCAGTATGACTTGTATCGCCCACAACTCACTTGTGTTCTACTCGTGCATATAACATCAAACCATAAAACCTAGGCTCGGATGCCACTGTTGGGGAACGTAGTAATTTCAAAAAATTTCCTACGCACACGCAAGATCATGGTGATGCATAGCAACGAGGGGGAGAGTCTGATCTACGTACCCTTGTAGATTGCAATGGAAGCGCTGACACAACGTAGAGGAACTAGTCGTACGTCTTCTTCCCGATCTGACTGATCCAAGCACCGTTACTCCGGCACCTCCGAGTTCTTAGCACACGTACAGCTCGATGACGATCCCCGGGCTCCGATCCAGCAAAGCTTCGAGGAGGAGTTCTGTCAGCACGACGGCATGGTGACGATCTTGATGTTCCACCGACGCAGGGCTTCGCCTAAGCACTACAACGATATGATGGAGGTGGAATATGGTGGCAGGGGGCACCGCACACGGCTAAGGAACAATCACAATGATCAACTTCTGTGTCTAGAGGTGCCCCTGCCTCCGTATATAAAGGAGCCAAGGGGAAGGGGGCCGGCCAGCCAAGGAGGGCGCGCCAAGGGAGTCCTACTCCCTCTGGGAGTAGGATTCCCCCCCCCCAATCCTAGTTGGAATAGAATTCCTTGAGGGGGGGAAAGAGAGAGAGGGGGCCGGCCACGTCTCCTAGCCCTAATAGGACTAGGGGAAGGGGG
This sequence comes from Triticum monococcum, assembly GCA_034509565.1. Taxonomy (NCBI): domain Eukaryota; kingdom Viridiplantae; phylum Streptophyta; class Magnoliopsida; order Poales; family Poaceae; genus Triticum; species Triticum monococcum. The sequence goes on along the minus strand of CM067845.1, from coordinate 393,461,613 downwards.
GAGGCGCGCGGCCACCTTGGGCTGCCCCTTTCTCCTTTCCACTAAAGCCCATTAAGGCCCATCTGGTTCCCGGGGGGTTCCGGTAACCTCCTGGTATTCCGGTAAAATCCCGATTTCACCCGGAACACTTCCGATGTCCAAATATAGGCTTCCAATATATCAATCTTTATGTCTCGACCATTTCGAGACTCCTCGTCATGTCTGTGATCACATCCGGGACTCCGAACTAACTTCGCTACATTAAAATGCATAAACTCATAATAACTGTCATCGTAACGTTAAGCGTGCGGACCCTACGGTTCGAGAACAATGTAGACATGATTGAGATACATCTCCGGTCAATAACCAATAGCGGGACCTAGATGCCCATATTGGCTCCTACATATTCTACGAAGATCTTTATCGGTCAGACCGCATAACAACATACGTTGTTCCCTTTGTCATCGGTATGTTACTTGCCCGAGATTCGATCGTCGGTATCCAATACCTAGTTCAATCTCGTTACCGGCAAGTCTCTTTACTCTGTAATACATCATCTCGCAACTAACTCATTAGTTGTAATGCTTGCAAGGCTTATGTGATGTGCATTACCGAGAGGGCCCGGAGATACCTCTCCGACAATCGGAGTGACAAATCCTAATCTCGAAATACGTCAACCCAACATCTACCTTTGGAGACACCTGTAGAGCTCCTTTATAATCACCCAGTTACGTTGTGACGTTTGGTAGCACACAGAGTGTTCCTTCGGGAAACGGGAGTTGCATAATCTTATAGTCATAGGAACATGTATAAGTCATGAAGAAAGCAATAGCAACATACTAAACGATCGGGTGCTAAGCTAATGGAATGGGTCATGTCAATCAGATCATTCAGATCATTCAACCAATGATGTGACCTCGTTAATCAAATAACAACACTTGTTCATGGTTAGGAAACATAACCATCTTTGATTAACGAGCTAGTCAAGTAGAGGCATACTAGTGACACTAAGTTTGTCTATGTATTCACACATGTATTATGTTTCCGGTTAATACAATTCTAGCATGAATAATAAACATTTATCATGATATAAGGAAATAAATAATAACTTTATTATTGCCTATAGGGCATATTTCCTTCACTTATAGTCATTCCTTCAGCTTTATCTTTTTATTCTTCTTTTTTACTTGTTGGCGATGCAATTAGTTTGGACCTCTATTGATTTTGTTCGGTCTACATGTTTTAGTTCGGTCTACATGTTTTACAAAGTGGATATCGCATAGGACTAAGTACGACCCCATCGTAGGATTTAATTATTCCTAAAACACACATTTTCTTCATTTGTGTGATATAAAAAACAGATATATAGATTTTTTTTCAAAAGGGATTACAACATCACGATGTGGGACTTAGTGAGAAAATATGTAATACAATAACTTCCAATGAGACCAAAGACAAAAATCTATACATCTTATGATCCTAAAAGTCAAATTGGCCAGCATTGCGAAGCAATCTACTTCATCTGCTTCAGTATATTTGTCCTTGTCTTAGAAACTCGTTTAGTATGTTTGTCTACTAAGACAATTAAGTGTAAAATTATTAAAATAGTTACGTTATACCCCAATTTAATTTCTTTGGAATTTCTGGTTGGTTGTAGTGGTCACCTAGTTCCAAAATATAGTGCATTTGTTTTCAAATGAGCTTTGTGAAGTTTGATCATGCTTGTAAAGAGAAAAAATATCAACATCTACATAACAAATAAATATGATTACATACAATGTGAAATATATTTTCTATTGTATTTGTTTGGTATAATGGGTGTTGATATTTTTCTTCTCTATAGACTTGGTCAAACGTTACAAAGTTTGATTTTTGAACAATTTATGTGTGCTATGTTTGGCCGGGAGGAGTATTGTTATTTGAATATTATCATGTATTAATTTTTTAGACTTATTTTTTCCTTAATTGATTTGTGCTCATAGCGAGTCGTGGACAGATATAGTAAAAGAGAAGGAGTACTCGATGAATCTGATAAAGATCTTCTATATGAAACGTTCTCATATGAGGAACTCAAATGCATATCTCAAACCGCCCCTAAACGTCTGGACTACAGTGTCCGGAGGTTTTTTTCCATCCAACACCGCACCTCAAATTTCCACAGACACGTCCGGGTGTCTAAAATCCCACAAACTAGTTACAAAGCTGGGAGAGGTTTGCGGGCATCCGGAACTCCGCCACTAGGCCTTCGACACCCACGGCCCACGACCCACCCCAAAACCTCAGACAGACACCCTATTTCCTCATTCCGCCTCTTGACCCTTCTCTACATCCGGTCCATCCCAATCCACCGCCGCTGTTGTGCCACCCTGGCTGCCAGCCCAGGCCTTGTCGGACCCCCAACGCTACACCAGGGCATTAGGCACACTCTGCTAACGCCTCTGATCTGGCCACCATCCAGGTACCCCTCGCACCTGCAGATGTTGTCCATGGCGAACACCATGCTCGGCAAGTGTTCTGCCAAATGCCATGGCTGATTTTTTGATGTTTTTGTCCTTACTTTGAAGCAAACACGATGGATTCAGACAAAAAGTACCTCTATGAGAACTTCATGGATTCGTCCACGTCAGATGATGACGAATATGAGGATGAAATGGCGATGATGAACGCGGTTCTTTTGTAGAAGCGCAACTTATAGAGGAGCTTGTTCTAAATTACAAGGGATCAATCAAGGGACATCAAGTATTGAACCGAATCGGGCACAGGGGCATTTGACGCTCATGGATGACTACTTCAACGAATATGTGCTATACGAGTTCTTTTTCCGCCATCGCATTCGGGTGTGGCAAAGTGTGTTCGATCGCCTTTGCAATGGTGTCCGGGCGTATGACGACTAGTTCATCTTGAAGAAGGATGCCATCAGAACCATTGGTTTCTCTAGTTACTTGAAGGTAATGGTTGCCTTGAGTATTCTTGCCTGTGACACGGTCATAAATTTGTAGGACAGGTACCTCCGAATGTCTCAAAGCACATGCTCGAAGCTATGCTTAGATTTTCTATTGCAGTGGTCATGGTGTTTGGACCGGAGTACTAGTGGGAACCAACCGCCACAGACACTGGAGGGCTCCTAGAACTATCGAAAGCCAGAGCGTGGCCAAGTATGCTTGGATCCCTGGATTGCATGCGTTGAAAATGGAAAAACTACCTATATGCTCAACAAGGGCAATATCAGGGGCATTGTAAGATCCCACCATCATTCTTGAATTAGTTGCATCACAAGACCTCCGGGGTTGACACTCTTTCTTTGGCATGCCCATGCCACACAATGACATCAACATTCTCTAGTGGTGTCCACTGTTTGTTAGGTTGACTGCGGGGCAAGCTCTTCCGTGTAACTATATCATCAATGGTCATGACTATAATATGGCTACTCTTTTTCTGATGGTAGCTATCCTTTGTGGGCAACCTTTGTCAAGACCATCTCTGAGCTAAGGGGTCAGAAAAGATCTCACTTTGCCCAAAGTCAAGAAGGAACTATAAAGTATGTGGAGAGGGCATTTGGAGTGCTCCAGGCCCCCTTTGTATTTGTGCGAGGACCTGCAGAAATTTGGGATCCATATAAGTTGTAGGAAGTGATGACAGCTTATGGTATCATGCACAACATGATTGTGAAGGATGAGGGTGACGTGGTTCGCCACAGACTGAAATTTGAGCACATGGGTAATCCTATCCAAACTTTCACCACAAAATGCGGTTACGTTATAGGATTGCTTCCAAATACATCAACATATTCAGCATCGTGGAGCTAATCATCTGTGGACGCTTCAAGGGGACAACTAGAACATATGGCGTATCAAGTTGAATTCAAATCTGAACTATTGTATTTAAGAACTTCATGTTTGGATTGTAATATTTATATTTGAATTATTGTATGAGAATATTTGCATGCTAGTTATGGATGAATTGTGTTATTTCTATAATTATTTTGAATGCTTCGGACATAGAAAAAAACACAGGGACAATCATTTGATGCATAGGGTTGGATGATCGGCTCTTCTATCATATCGGCATTCACGGACGTGTGTGCGGACGCTTGGTGTGTCCGATTTGATGATCCGCCTTGGAGTTGCCCTTACAACCTCTGGATTTCATACAGACACAGATCACCACACAACACATATATTAACTGTGTATATACGGCAAACATAGTAGTAGTAACCATTCCCACGTTTGACCGATCTAACTTATGTTCACGCCGGGGCCCCTGCTTCATGGAATCCTGGCTACGGAGGTAGTACTGTACGTACGTCGGCCGAGGCGACACGTTCCTTGCAGGTAGCCCCCCTACTGGATGCGTGCCCGCATGGGATCATATGCAGTTGCACAGTGTGCTGCCAGAGACGTCCCCTGGAAGAACCAAATGCAGCTAGCGGAATAATGACCCGTGGGACTCCTCCACCTCTATCATTGCCCTCCGTGTTGAACTCTCGAAGAATTAAGCCATATCCATGATGATCACCGCCTGTATTAATCTGCACCTTCCCGCTGTGATGTTTCTCAAGCAAATCAAATGATCATTCCTACGAAACTCCTTGGAGCCCGTCATCCCGGTGTCGATGATGATAATGATGGTGATGCGCGTTTACGCGCCAGGGCCCGCATGTCAGTTGCAGTGGTCACCGATCTTTTTAGGGAATTGCAAAGCTGTTATGTGATGTGTGTTCAGAGCCTGTGTGACCCTGTACATTGATTGTTCGGAGGAAAACTATATCATTCGTCAAGTAGAATCTTTTGGACCGGCATCATGAACAAGTTTGTGACCCGAGGGTGGTTTCGAAAAGTCAAGCAAAGCATGGCCATTGCTCTCCTCTGGCCAGTTTGTAGACAAAGGGATGGTAGGCCATGCCGCCAGCACCTATATATGTAGATCTAAAGATGTAATTTGGAATATGAGGCTTGTATCCTTCTCTCAAGACAACGGCTAGAGCTATAGCATATATATCATGAAGCGTGCATCTTCTGTTTGATGTTCAGCCCAGAACAATAATTAACACTAGCTAGCTAGTTCGAATATATCATTATTCCTGTAGAAATTGTTCATTTTCCAAGTTTTAAAAGTATATTTTTTTTGAATATTTTGACTATGTAATAATTTGGGATTTTTCAAATTTTTGTTTGATTTTCTGTTTTACCTAAACGTGTATGAGTTTTTGGATTGAAAGATATTTTCATGCCTATGAACATAAATTAAACTCAGCCGATAGTTGAGTGTCTAAGAATCTTTAGGTCCCATGCTCCTTTTGATGCTATCTCGTCTTTCATTCTTCATGAGCAAACAGTCGATGGTTTAAACCTTTTCCTTAACTTCTTTTTGCACCCAGTGAAGATCATAATTGAGCTCTTGTCTTCTGACGTAGCTACAGTAGAGACTGCCGGATCGCTATCCTCTCTCTGCCTTACATACGCTGTTGTGGTTTCGCTCCGCATCTGATCTGTACGTAGTACGTATACATACATCTTACTGTAGTGGATAGGGTATACCCATTTTGGACTGTTTGATCAATCATATCTGCCAGCAGCGGTTTTACCTACCGTATCTTCTATTGGACATAAGAACTAGAACGGAGCAATTGGTAAAAATAATACCCTGGATTACATGTATAAGACATTACAGTTTTTTATTTCCGTCAAAAAGAACTTTGTAGTTTTACGTTTTACAAAGAATTAACTTTGTAGTTTTACGTTTTACAAAGAATTACTAAAAATTAGCATTCAGAGAGATGTGTATGAACATGCAAATTTATGACGATGAGTGGTAAATCCTAACATGAATACAGTCTACTACCTATAATACGACTGTATAACTTAATATTTGAAGACACCATAATGAAAGATAAACCCAACAATCCTCCGCAAGTAGGGTTTACATTTATTTCTGTTGGGACCCACACATCCAAATAATTGTAATTATGATTGAAAAATGATAACTAACTCCACACATACTTAACTAAATCCAGTTGGAAATAGCTGAGATGTACCACCTTTGTGCAATTAGTCGACATGCCCAAAATAAATAACAATGGTATAATGCCCCTCGAATAACAAACTATTAAAAGCACATTCCTTCAATATCAAAATACATGGTTTAAGATACTGATACAAATATTTGTGATACAACTTTGACATATTTATTTATTAACTGTAGTAAAAAAGAAGATCATGAGAAATCTAATGATGATAATTTTGATGCCTGGAAGCCCGAATAGTTCCAATATATGGTTTTAATAGAAATATAGCTGCAATAATGTACTTATAGACCCAAAAAATAATTAAAATAATGCATTTAAATAGCATTTCTTAAATATGGAATAATGTATTTTAAGGCCAGGCTAGGCCAGGCTTGGGTTGTTAGGATCGGCCTTTTAAAAGCTCAGCCAAACAATACCTAGGTCTATAACCATCTCACTGTTCAAATTAAATCATTTTCACTAACTAGTATTTAGATAAATATGTGGATTATGTGATACAAATTTGATATGTTTCAAGTTGTGTATCCAAATGTATATTCGTAGGCTACATGTGATTGCAACTACAAATTAAGTATTTACAAGGAAATGAAGATTGGAGTTCAAGTTAGAATGGTCAATCTCTTACTACATAAGAACATATTACAAACCAGTTTAAAATGCTTTGCAGAGGTGGTTACTTGATACATCTGTATGAAAAGGGAGATCAATTATATTTATTTTATCTAAGTTAGGTTCTCAATCGATTAGGAAATTTTACTATCCAAGTCGGTTCATTGGGAAAACGATGGGTCACAATTACATAATTATATGCATTTTTTATCTGTTTCCGGAATTGCCTCTTTTATTTGTATTGTAAATAGTACCACACTTTAAACTTTTAGTAAGGCCACATATGGATTGTTCAATACTGAGAGAAAAAAATCCATAGTGTATGAATATTGCTACCTCAAAGCCCTATCTCTTCTCTTAGAGGCAACCTCTATACACTGCACTAGTTGACTCTAATGCAAAAATAGCTAGTGCCGCTTCCAACTTTAGAGGCTGCCTTCAACAACTAAACAAATCAAACTGGTCCCACTTGTCAGTGAGAGAAAGTCTAGGAGAGGTAGTTGGTTTGGATAATTGTGGTTCTAATTAGTTTTTTTTTAATTTCTGCTAGGTCTCCGTTAGAGGCTGGTTGGAGTCTCAATACACCGTGAGCTTTTCCATTTGGGCAGAGGCAAACCATGTGAGACCTACCTTAGAGACAGGGTTGCCTCTATACACTGGTGATGCTCTGAAGATGAGAGCTAGCACCAATGTCGAGGTCATTTATTAAAGTATAAGTTGTTTCTAAAGATATATTTAGTGTTATTGTATTAGTTCAGCTAAACTTACATTATTAAAAAACCTTACTAAAAGGATTGTGTACAAATTTAATTCAATAGTAGAATGAAATACACACGTACCCTTAGATTTGTAGATGAACCAATCACACATCCTTGTTGTGTTAAATGTGCAAAATGATAAAACTTATGCTACGAACCAAAGTTCTTTTTATGCGGGAAAACAATATTATTTGAACCTATTCACTAATCATTTTACATGTGCTGTGAGATTCAGCATGTTCATAACTAAAACCCACACTTATAAGCAAGTAGCCAACCCCTACAAATAATGACCGAGTGTACACCACCCATAAAATAACAGCATATTAATCATTGGCGTGCCAAGGGGCCACACTGTTGACAAACTGCAGCCATGGAGAACGTTCATGCATACATTGCTCCACGGAAAAGGAACCCCACAACGAAGAACTGCTTACAACGCAAGGCGTTTTTGCTACATTGCCTGTAAAACACCAATGCATGAGCCGTTCATAGTGCCACGTCTCTGCGAATGAAGCCCATACATGTCACGGGTCACATGAGGAAACACGTCTCTCTCTCTCTCTCTCTCTCTCTCTCTCTCTCTCTCTCTCTCTCTCTCTCTCTCTCTCTCTCTCTCTCTCTCCTTCCCCCCTATAATAGCTATCACCCAGGTTCACTGCTCCCCTCGACGATCCTCCACTCTAGGAAGCAATCTAGCTAGCTATCAAGGCGCCTAGCCATGTCCAACCCGTACACCTTCCTCAGGCCTCATATAGATCGTCCTTTCTTCCCCTTCCAAAGAAGCCTAGTCTCTCCATCCTCTCCCCCAAAACAAGCACTCCCTCTCCTAAGCCTTCTCCCTTCGAGCCATGATCACAGCAAGATCCTTGGTTGTGGGTATGCCGGTGATGATCATCATCATCAACTTAAGAAGGAAGATGAGGATGTGAACATCTCACTCCAAATTGGGCCGCCGAATCCGAACCCCGCGCCTAATCTTTTAAGGAGTACTATGAGTGATGGTGGTTGCGATGATGCAACAGGAACAACACAGGATCAGTGTGGTGGTGGCGATCACAGCAGGGCGGACGAGCAGGAGGAAGAGGAAGACGACCATGATGATGCCGCCGGTGATGGTCTTTGTTCGGAGTACTTTGCCGCTGGTAAGCTTACCAAGGGCAAGTATTGGATCCCTACCCCCGCTCAGATCCTCATTGGGCCCACTCACTTCGCCTGCCCGGTGTGCTGCAAGACCTTCAGCAGATACAACAACCTGCAGGTAAATTAGCTAGGCTTCATATATGCATCCATCTAAGTTTAATTTACAAGCTAGTAGAAGATATTGATCCGATTGATCGATGTGCTACATGGCAGCTGATGTCCAAGATCACCATTTTTCCTGTAGTTGCATGCATGCATGATCACCATAACAAAGACGGATCTGTAGCTAGGGGAATCTTGATCGGTGTATACACTGTAGCAGAAGATGGGGGGGGGGGGGGGGGGGGGCATCCGTGATGTGGTAGTAGCTTGTGAGACGAGGGCCATAGTGTAGAGACTGGGGCCTTTTGTGCGTTTCAGCTAGGCAGGCTGGTTAATTCGTACTTCCTTTTGTTGTTAGTTCCCACATTTGGGCCACTACAGATGTAGGGCTTCCTCCCATCATTCTATCCTGGCTTTTGTCGTGCCTGGTTCGTATTTTTGTCACCTCGTGCATGTCCAGGCTCAGAGAGAGGGAGAGAGGTACCATGAAAATTCTCTCTCCTTTCTGCCTTGCACAGTTGCACTGTGGATGCATCCATATGTGTACACGGATTTATAGCTGCTTCCCCAGGAAAGGCACCATGTCTGTCTGCTGACAGCATTACCAATAGATCCATGCATCTACTGTTGTCTAATTAATTTGACATATTTTGAGTGACATTGCTGAATATCATGATTATGCAGTTAACTTTGAGGATATGATGCATGCAGATGCACATGTGGGGACACGGGTCGCAGTACCGCCGCGGGCCTGACTCCCTCCGCGGCACGCAGCCGGCGGCGATGCTCCGGCTGCCGTGCTTCTGCTGCGCGCCGGGGTGCCGGAGCCACGTGGACCACCCGCGGGCGCGGCCGCTCAAGGACTTCCGGACGCTGCAGACGCACTACAAGCGCAGGCACTGTGCCAAGCCATTCCTCTGCCGCAAGTGCGGCAAGGCGCTCGCCGTGCGCGGCGACTGGCGAACGCACGAGAAGAACTGCGGCCGCCGGTGGCACTGCACCTGCGGCTCTGACTTCAAGCACAAGCGCTCGCTCAAGGATCACATTCGGGCCTTCGGGCAGGACCACGTCGAGCGGCCGCCCGCCGCCAAAATGTGACCGTCGAGAGCCACGGACGATAAATATGCATGGCCAAACGGCCTGCCAGTGATTATACGATTGCTTGTGCAATATTAGGGGACCGATTGATTTGGGTATCCATGGTATTCTCCTTCGCATAATAAGCATTACTATGTTACTAGCTGCTAGCTGAACTCAGTTTGATTATTACACTTTTTTTAACTATTTTGTTCTTATTCAAGTGCTATGTGCGTATTTTAGCGTGTTAATCGTAGACTTGTAAGTTATGGCAACTTAATTTGTTCAGTAATATTCTTATTTTGTATTTGTTTCATGGTTAATTGTCACGATTCATTTCCTAGTTATTTTGAGCAAATACTCTCACATATACCACTCTTTGTTTTAATTATTTTCATAAGGTCAGTTTGAGAGAACTCGCCCTTTAAATCTCTTTCATTAAACTAAATCACTATATGTAAGCAGAATAATAAAATACTTCATCCGTCTCAAAATAAGTGTCTTAATTTTAGTGTAACTTTGTAGGAAGTATATTTTAACGACCCTCCAAAATTAAATTATTGTCACTTAGATGTACGTTAGTGTTTCGTTTTTGTTAAATATATTTTGTAGTGTGTTATTAAGTACACTAAAGCTCTAAATCATGTGTGTCTAACACTTAGTGTTGTAGATGGAAGAATTACGTGCCCCTAACTCGAACCCACTACTCCTATTTGCGTTGTAGATGTTGGTATAATTTTCTAGGGACATTTAGATTTGTGCCCCTAACTCGAACCCACTACTCCTATTTGCCTCTAATTTGGAAGCATGCTCAAATTTGCCCCTCTACTGTTAGTTGCACTTACAGAAATGTCCTTCCATGCTGTTACTGTCTAGTCAAAGGGCTTGGACCGTTTTCTGGGCGTTTGCTTGACATTTTTGCCCCTAAAAAACAGAAATTGAAAAGGAAAAGAGAGTGCAAGTTCTTACCTTCTGGCATAGGATGGCCCAGCAAGCCCAGCCCACTAGCTGGTTATCTTCTTCCTCTGCTGAGACAAAGGGCATGTCGCCCGCGCGCACACCTGGGCGCCGCCGTTCCCATGGCCAATGACTCCAAGCCACTGCACAACTATGTCTCTGAGCCCCGCCGTAAGTAGAGCGCCACCATATCGAAGATCGCGACCTCGGGTGCTCTGCAAGTTTGGAACCGACCGCATCTCCACCGCCTCTGACCGCCGGCCCCCGTCTTAGACTTGCTATCATCCGAGACCCCCAGTCGCTCCCTTACCGTCATAGAAATCCATGTGCTATCTCGAATGTTCAAGACATGTCACCTATGATTTTCTCTTAGTCGAGCCACCTCCCCACGAAACCTCGCTCCGGCGCCCGCGGGCAAGGTCCATGCGCTCGCTATCGGCCGTAGGCATCCCCTTCTACCACTCGGCCATGCTTGCAGTGGTCCGCTTATACCGATGAACTTCTATCACATCTTCCCAGTGCCTTCTAGCTACCTGCGACCAAGCTTTGACCGGCGCCGCTGCTAGCCTCGGCCATGGCCGACACTCCGGTCGTCCCTAGTCACCCAACCACCTTCATTCGATGCAGAGAGAGCCCAGGAGTGCATATGACGAATCACTGGTTGTTTTGGTAATCGGAACAGGGTTCCCATGCCTTGTGTTGTGGCGTATGGTCGGCGGCGGCTTAACGTCGGTGGTTTGACTAGGAACAGTGGGCTCCCTATGACATGTGGGACCCATTAATTAGTCTAGCCCTAATCCTAGCGTGTTAACACTAGGGTTATTAGTGAGACTAATTTAGGGACCCACATGTAAGTGAGAGATAGGGTTTTTTCTTTTTATTTTTCTTCAGTGGATCCTACTATAAGTGAGTGAGTGCGTGGATGGGGTTTTGTTCTTATTTTTTCAGTGGGTCCCACTTGTAAGTGACACATGAAGTGAGGGGCAAAAATGTCCAACAAACACCCAATGCATCAAGTTAACAAGTGACGAAGAGAAAAGCTATCGGTAGGCTCCTGGACTGGTGGTTTGTACTATTGGGGAACGCAATATTTCAAAAAATTTCCTACGATCACGCAAGATCTATCTAGGAGATGCATAGCAACGAGAGGGAGAGTGTGTCTACGTACCCTCGTAAACCGAAAGCGGAAGCGTTTAGTAACGCGGTTGATGTAGTTGAACGTCTTCGCGATCCAACCGATCCAAGTATCGAACGCACGACACCTCTGTGATCTGCACACGTTCAGCTCGGTGACGTCCCTCGAACTCTTGATCCAGTTGAGGCCGAGTGAGAGTTTCGTCAGCACGATGGCGTGGTGATGGTGATGGTGAAGTTACCGACGCAGGGCTTCGCCTAATTAAGCACTATGACAATATGACGGAGGTGGAAAACTGTGGAGGGGGGCACCGCACACGGCTAAGAATAATCTTGGAGTGCCTTTGGGGTGCCCCCTGCCCACGTATATAAAGGAGGGGGGAGAGGAGGCTGGCCCAGGAGGGGCGCGCCTATAGGGGGAGTCCAACTAGGATTCCCAATCCTAGTTGGAGTCCCCTTCCTTTTCCAATAGGGGAGAGAGGGAAGGAGTAGGAGAGGGAGAAGGAAAGAAAGGAGGGCGCCGCCCCCCTCCCTAGTCCAATTCGGACTTGCCATGGGGGGGGGCGTCCACCCCTTGAGGCCCTTCAGTAACTCTCTGGTACTCCGAAAAATACCCGAATCACTCGGAACCTTTCCGATGTCCGAATATAGCCTTCCAATATATCGATCTTTACGTCTAGACCATTTCGAGACTCCTCGTCATGTCCGTGATCTCATCCGGGACTCCGAACAACCTTCGGTACATCAAATCACATAACTCATAATACAAATCGTCATCGAACGTTAAGCATGCGAACCCTACGGGTTCGAGAACTATGTAGACATGACCGAGACACATCTCCCCTCAATAACCAATAGCGGAAGCTAGATACTCATATTGGCTTCTACTGTCACAACCCTAGAAATCTTCTTGTAACTAGTGGCATTGCATCCATGCATCATGTTTAAATTTCATGAAACTTGAAATGGGGATTGTTGAAACCCTAGCACCAAATGAATTCACCTAGGTTCAATAAAAATATTTTCAATGATCCCAAATGCCTTTTAGAAAAGTTCATGATTTTTGTTAAAGGTGAAAACCTCTGCCAAAAATCATGCACATATTTCTAGGCCATTTTGGATTTTTGAATTAAATCTTATTGTATTTGACTTTGGGCATTTAAAATACTATAAATAATTTAAATGTTCAAATAATGTTGGAACTATTTTTGGGCCACTGAAATAACTCAAAAAGTGTCCATGAATATTTTCAGGATTTTAGGAGATGCCTTAGTATTTTTCCTAAGCTCAAAACAGAGGAAAATAATTAGAAAACAACAACAAAATTAGAAGACAGAAGAAAGGGAAACCTACCTGGCCCAAACTTACCTGGTGCCCCACCATGGCCCAGCAGAGGCCCAGCCCACCACAGCCGCCATCGTCTTCAACCTCCTGCCAGTAGGCAGGAGGGCGTGTGCCCAACGCGTGCGCGCACGCCCCGTCCACCTCCTCCCTACCTGGCTGCTCCCTCGCCGCCCTGGACGCCTCCTACGTCGCCACGCAACGCCTCTGGTCTTCTCTCACCCTCCCTGTGCTCCTCCTTCCCTCAGTCTCTCTCCCTATCGCACAGTCCGAGTGCCACCGTCGCCGTCGACAAGAACCACCGCAGCCATCGCCTCTCCCTGGCTTCTCTGACCGGCCCAGAGGCTCCGCCTCGACCCCCTCTTCCTTCCACCCCGAGCCACGCCACCGCATGAGCCCCACATCGCCGCCACGAGTCGTCTTCCCCGAGCACGGCCGTCGGACTCCATCGACGGATTCGCCGTCGCCAAGCCGTCCCCGAGCAAGCCGAGCCTCTCATCGTGATAGCTGTGAGCTCTGCCACCGTTTCCTCCTCTTCCCCGCTCCGTTTGATCGCCGTAGCCGTCGCCCCCTTGATGACCGAAGCACGCCGCCACACGAGCTCGTCGCCGACGAGGCTCCGGTGGCCAATCGGTCTCGTTCTTATGCCCGTTAGCTTTGTGAGAGCCCGTAGAAACCTTAGGTGCTACACGTTGACCCTCCCGTGCATGATGTCGTCATTTTCGTCGGCGCCCGAACTCCGGCCACCACCGCGAGCTCCGTTCCGGCAATCTCCAGCCGCCCCTGCTCCAGCCGCCGCCACCTCTGGATGCGCCGCACCCCCAGCTACCTGTAGCCACAAACCGCGTCCAAAACCGAGCCCTGTGGGCATTTTCCGAGCCGCTCCGCCGTCTCGGGCCTCGCCGTTGTCGAGTCGCCGGTGTGTTTGACCCCGCCGACCTGGGGTTGACCTTGTTTGACCCCCCTGGGTCACTGACGTGCGGGCCCGTCTCTGTTAATCTTTACCTAGATTAGATTAGTGCTAATTAACCCTGACAGTTGGTTTAGACACTGACATGTGGCCCCAGGCCCTTAACTAACCTAGGTTAGGATTAGATTAATGTTAAGTAACTTGGTTAGTTAGGTTAGTCACTGACCAATGGGTCCCACTGGTCAGGTTTGACCTGGACGGCGACTGTTGACCTGCTGACGTCACACAGACGTCATGCTGATGCAGCTAACCATTTTCTGGTTTAAAAATAATCAAGAAATTCCAGAAAATGTTTAAAACTTCAAAAAATCATAGAAAATAATCTATAACTCAGAATGAAATAAATTATATATGAAAAATTATCAGACAAATATGAAGAATCTGTTTATGTCATGTTCATGCATGTTTGAGCAAGTTAACATCACCAACTAGGACAATTCATGTTTATGGAATATATGGTATGAGTTTTGGAGCTGGAATTTGCTATATGTTTGAATTCCACTTCAATTAATATGACTAACTGTTGCATTAGGTGAATTCAGTACCTTAACATGCCATGATCATACATCATGTTTGTTGCATTGCATTGGTGTGTTCTTTCTGTGTTTGCCGGTGATTGTTCCCCCAGGGTAGACGTGGTTCCGATGATGAGTTCAATGACACCGATGGAGAACTATACTATCTTAGGAAGTGTCAGGCAAGCAAAACCCCCTTGTTCATTCCGATACAATCCCACTCTCTCGCTCATGCTCTCTTTTACTGCATTAGGACAACAACGATTCATCTGTTACTTGCTGCGGTAGTTGAACCCCTTATCCTCTACATGACCTCTCATTGCCACAGTAAATAGATGAAACCCACTAGCATGAGTAGGAGTTGTTTGAGCCCTGATGTTCCTAATCATTCATGCTTGCTTGTCCTGCCTGCTACTGCTTAGAGTTGAGTCAGGTCTGATTCATCGGGGATGAATTGGAATGGCGATGAACATGTCCTACTGTGTGTGAGCTAAGCGTGTGAACACGATTTGGTAAAGGTAGCGGTGAGAGGCCATGTAGGAGTACATGGTGGGTTGTCTCATTGAAACCGTCCTCAGGAACTGAATTCTGTGTTTGTGATCCATGAACAGCTACTACCACTCATTGGGATCCTTAATTGACCCTCTCGGCTTCTTAATCACCCTAGTACTCTGTCCAGGAGTTGCAACTAGTTTTTGGTGTTTGTAGGTTATGTGTTGGCGGCCGTGCGTAGCGCTGACCCTAGGGGTGGGCTATGATGCAGTAGATACACCGTGGCATGGTGTACCGGGCGCCCGCTTGGTGTCTCGGGAACCCCGTTCACATCATTTGGGCCCATATGTGGAAACCTCGGGCGGACTCCCTGCGGATGGAACCTGGATAGGCGATGAACCTGGACTAGAGGCTTGAGTGTTTAGGTAGGTCGTGGCCGACACCCTCGTTGGGCTTCCGCTTGAAGGTTGCCGAGTACATGTCGTGTAAACGACGGTAAGTAGTGGGAGCATGTGTGAAGAAGTACACCCCTGCAGGGTTATCATTATCTATTCAAATAGCCGGATTCCTCGGATATGGAAACTTGGACCCCTTGCATAGTTCATAGACAAGTAAAAGTGGATACTCTAAAACTCGCAAGATAAGCGTGAGTGCTATGGATGGCCTTCTCGTAGGGAGACGGGAGCGGATCCATAGTGGTGTATTGATAATGGTGAATATGTGGACTCGTGTGCGCCACCTCAAAAGAGTTTCTTGCAGTCGTAGTTCAGGTTAGCCACTGAGTCAAAGCTGGCTTGCTGCAGTTAAACTCCACCACCCCCTTTGTTGATACCGATGCATATGTAGTTAGTTCTGATGTAAGTCTTGCTGGGTACATTTGTACTCACGTTTGCTTAATTTATGTTTTGCAGAGAGACTTCAGTCTCGTTAGTAGTTCCGCGTGGACCTCGACGTTTAGCTTGTTACCTCAGCTACGATCTGGTGCCCTCGGCAGGATCTGGTAGATAGTTAGGCTTCTTAGCCTTTTCCATTTGTACATGTCTATACTCAGACATGTTAAGCTTCCTCATGTGCTTGATTTGTATGCTATGATTGTTGGGTCATGAGACCCATGTTTGTAATATCTCTCTCCTCGGAGCCTAATGAATAAATGCTTGAGTTGTAGGGTTATGTTGTGATGCCATGTTGTATTTACACATATCGAGCATATTGTGTGTATGATTGAAATGCTTGGTATGTGTGGGATCCGACAATCTAGTTGTTTATCCTTGGCAGCCTCTCTTATGGGGAAATGTAGTCTAGTGCTTCCATGAGCCATAGTAGTCCGCTACAGCCCGGTTCACCGGAGTCCTGCTAGCCCAGCACTACTGCTCAGGACACTTGACTGGCCGGCATGTGTTTCACTTCGTTCCTGTGTCTGTCCCTTCGGGGAAATGTCACACGGTGGCATCTGGAGTCCTGCCTAGCTTGCTACAGCCCGGGTTCCCGGAGTCCTGTTAGCCCAGTGCTACAGCCCGGATTCACACGCTGCTGACCGACATGCTCGATGTGATTCATGTATGCCTGTCCCCATAGGTTAGTGCCGCTTTGGGTTCATGACTAGCCATGTCGGCCCGGGTTCTCTGTCATATGGATGCTAGCGACACTATCATATACGTGAGCCAAAAGGCGCAAACGGTCCCGGGCCATGGTAAGGCGACACCCGTGGGAATACCGTGTGTGAGGCCGCAAAGTGATATGAGGTGTTACCGGCTAGATCGATGTGACTTGGAATCGGGGTCCTGACAGCATTGGTATCAGAGCTTGACTGCCTATAGGATTACCAAGCCAACCGGTCGAAGTTGAGTCTAGAAATGCTTTAGTTATGTAAGGGAATTGATTGTGGTAGGGAACGTAAGGCTCTTTTTACTCCTTTACCTTATGCCTTTCTGATCTGAGTCATCCTCTTCTCTTCTACGGGGATTAAGAATTAGGCCTTCTCATCTATCTATCAGGATGACGTGTTACTAATCCGTAGACTTGTAGGATTGATGGATTCAAGTCTCAGTTCAGTTTCTATTACTTCTGTATGTTCATAGCTAGCCTCAGAACCTTGATATTGTGATGTTGAGTGGTCATGCCACTATCTTGCAGGATGTCTCAAATATTTTTGAGCATTTACAGCCATTATGCTGTCTGAGTCATCCCAGGTTTCTAAATAGTCTGATGCATTTGCAAATCCCTTCCTTCTGTTCCTGATGTCCATTTGGGCCAGATTAATCACACTAATCGGTGAGTTGAGGTACTCTGTTGCCTCGACATATATGTTGGAGCTATTATTATGTCCCTAGGTGTTTAGGGAGTCACCTAGTAATCTAGCCATGTTTTGTTTTCCCAGTGTGATGATTCTGGCCACCATTCTTGAAAGCATCCCGTGATGCCATTTTAGTAGTAGGTATTCTATTCCTGGGTTCTTGAACCCGAGATTCACCCTACTTACCTCATGTTGATAGTGTTGCTAGTTCCTTTAGGATATTAGTAACCTTTGCGATAGTCCTCGAGGTCTGTGGTATTTCCTTCTTCCAAATACTATTAACCACTTATGGCAGAAGCTTGTTGGATCAAAAGATCACAACAGGAGGGCTCTTGATGAGTTCCCCATTCTATATTGTGACTCTGCCAATCCTACCTCTCTGCATGGGTTATCCGGAAGAAACCTGTTGAACTTGATTCGACATACTAGTCTATGCACCCACAACTAAGAAAGTTATACGTTCCTTTGGGTTGTCCCTCTTTAGTTGTGCATTCGTGTTATCGATGTTTATTATTCTCGTGGTCCGTCGAGCCGTTCTATTTTAGAATGACTAGGAGAAACAAACTCCAGTACCTCATCCATATCTAGGATTGTGTCTAAGCAGTTGTATTCCGCAGATCAAAATGCCAATCCAGCTTTTGATTATGTTCTACCCTGAAGTATTGCCCTCTTTATGTCAGGAATATCATAGGAATTGCACAACCTCCTATGAAGTCTTGATACAGTGATACTTCTCGCCATAATCGTTCATTCCTCGGCCTCCGTGTTATTGTAACCGGAATGCCGACAAGTGAATCGTGATGTGCGAAATCAATACTTCGAGCAACTCGTTGCTTGGTAGTAAATGGACAATATTCTCATTCTTAGCGTGTTGGTTATTGAACTACCATTCTAAGATTGATCGTGCTGCCTAGTCCATATCTCCGGGTGCACTCATCGACCAATGAGTTAGGATTGTGACAATCCCTTACTCTTCTGATCATGTCGTCTTGCCTTGAAAAGCAAGATTGTTCTCTAGCTTAGAGACATATCGGTGCTTCGTGATTTTCTAAAAATCTTCTCGGAAGTGTTACCAGGTTGTCACCTGACCGATATGTTGAGTTCGTGATCAAGTTGGTTTTCCAATAAACCACTCTTTCTCCAAAAATCTGTGTTGGATATCTCTGAGCTAGTTGGTTGAGCTAGACAACAACTTAGAGAGTTGGAAGATAAAAGGCTTTGCCGAATTTGGTTCTTTCTGAAGGGATATCTTTGTGTTGTGTGTGTGTTGAAGAAAGATGATATCTTCACCAATTGGTCCTCGTGATCAGTTGTTGGATCTATTGTCTTGTCAAAACTTTGACTTGAGTATGGGCTATCGTCAAGTCAAATCAGAACCAACGATGTTCGTAATGTTGTCTTACTCGTGGTTGATCCCTCGAGCATGCACCATTACATCTTTTGGTCTGACCAATGCTATCACCGTGTTCACATGATGGTGGAAGTCCAGTGATATGGAAATTCCGATGAGTTGCTGTTGAGCTCATCAGCGGCATTTTGTCTCCCCCGTGATTCATGTTGAACATCAACCTAGTGTTGAAAACCTTGTAAGCAATGCCTTCATGTTCCGTTCATGAAGCTTATGCTTGGATGAAAGAAGTGACTTTCTCCAAGTTCACGTGCACTAGGTGTAAGTTGCCAACATGAATTTGAGAAAGGTTTGTTTTGTTTCCCTTGGAATCATCCCAAATCAGTCATGCATACATGCGAAGTATTCTATGGTTTGGTAGATTAATTACCTCCACTCCATATGTGTTCCTAGCACACCAAGCCACTGATTGGTTTGTTCAAGGAGAAGAAGTTACTTCTTAGGAGCTAGACTTACGCAAGGACTTCAATATCCTCGTTGATGGTTCCCTCCTGAACTCGATAGTGTTTCGTTGTAAGACTACCAAGGTGGCCATGCTTGTCTAGGACAGCGTGTTCACATGCTTGTAACGGAACCGGCTTATGTTTTGGAGCTTACTATCGTAGTTCATTCCCCGAGAATCTCGCAACGTCGTCTTGTCGATTTGTGTTGCAAACTTTCATTTTTCTTTCCATACCCGATTTGTCTGGATTATCCTGACACCAACCAGGTCTGATTCCCAGGCAGATATGATGGTTGGAACGTTTCTCAAGGACTATAATATTGGTCTCTCTGTAACCCGGTAAAGTGGATGTTGTGGCCAACACATCCAACCGGAAGACTTATTATTGTAGTATCTTGATTGAGAAAGTTGGCCACCTCCCCATAAGGATCTCGTAGAATTTATTCCAAATAGTTGTTCCTTATGGATTTTTTTGTGTTCCCGAAGTCCGACCTTTTACTTGATGTTCTAGATATCAAACCATATCTATGAATGGACTATGCTAGGACATCAAGGAGAACATTAGAAGCGGAGTGCTAAATGTCTCTCGGTCGATCATCCAGATTCTATTTCCTTAGCCTTGCTAAGGGGAAGTCTGAGAAGGTGTTATCCTCCTTTGTATCCGCACCATCCATCACTAGTCATCATGGTAGTATGTTGTGTTGCCAGGATCCGTGCCACGGATGTTGGTAAAACCTTGATGAATATGGAAATGATCAAGTTCTTGAGAGCACGTGCAAGCAAAATCATCCATTGCGTTGTCTTCAACAAGGTAGTCCACATCATCCATTCTAGTCTGGGTATGCCATCCCTTCTTACTCTGCCAAGAGATTGTTGTGAATTTCCATAGGCTGGTATAAAGAGTTTCAATGATCTTCATATCAAAAGTAATTCTTTTTGCCATTTAAGGGAATAGTTCTACGAGTCACCTTCCCTAAGGTGCTCCGTTATGTAATCATGGCAATTATCCCCTCACTACTTTGGAACCATCCACCATCTTTCTAAGCGTGGAATTGTTGCCCACCAAATCAAACCCTGTCATTGTTCTTCCATTCCTCTCGGTGTGTTTTGTGTCTCAACTCAAGATGTTTCAACATCTCATTCCGCGAGTTGATCTTGTATAGCTCGATCTTCGAGAAGATCAATCCTAGTAGGGTTTCTTTCAGTCGTCATCGCCTGGATGAAGATCTCAAAAGCGAGGTTGTCAAGATCAACGTATGTAACGAATGAACAACCTTATGAGGTGCAACCTGGATCTTGAAGATTATGTAGCTTGTGTTCCCCCCTTCACCTTACCCTACGCTTGAATGTCGGGACGAGATTCTTGTTTAGTGGGGGTGAGTTGTCACAACCCTAGAAATCTTCTTATAACTAGTGGCATTGCATCCATGCATCATGTTTAAATTTCATGAAACTTGAAATGGGGATTGTTGAAACCCTAGCACCAAATGAATTCAACTAGGTTCAATAAAAATATTTTCAATGATCCCAAATGCCCTTTAGAAAAGTTCATGATTTTTGTTAAAGGTGAAAACCTCTGCCAAAAATCATGCACATATTTCTAGGCCATTCTGTATTTTTGAATTAAATCTTATTGTATTTGACTTTGGGCATTTAAAATACTATAAATAATTTAAATGTTCAAATAATGTTGGAACTATTTTTGGGCCACTGAAATAATTCAGAAAGTGTCCATGAATATTTTCAGGATTTTAGGAAATGCCTTGGTATTTTTCCTAAGCTCAAAACAGAGGCAAATAATTAGAAAACAAACACAAAATTAGAAGACAGAAGAGAGGGAAACCTACCTGGCCCAAACTTACCTGGCTAGTTAGGATTAGATTAATGTTAATTAACATGGTTAGTTAGGTTAGTCACTGACCAGTGGGTCCCACTGGTCAGGTTTGACCTGGACGGCGACTGTTGACCTGCTGACATCACACAGACGTCATGCTGACGCAGTTAACCATTTTCTGGTTTAAAAATAATCAGGAAATTCCAAAAAATGTTTAAAACCTTCAAAAATCATAGAAAATAATCTATAACTCATAATGAAATAAATTATATATGAAAAATTATCAGAAAAATATGAAGAATCTGTTTATGCCATGTTCATGCATGTTTGAGCAAGTTAAGATCACCAACTAGGACAATTCATGTTTATGGAATATATTGTATGTAGTTTTGGAGTTGGAATTTGCTATATGTTTAAATTCCACTTCAATTAATATGACTAACTGTTGCATTAGGTGAATTCAGTACCTTAACATGCCATGATCATACATCATGTTTGTTGCATTGCATTGATGTGTTCTTTCTGTGTTTGCTGGTGATTGTTCCCCCTCGGTAGACGTGGTTCCGATGATGAGTTCGATGACACCGATCGAGAACTATACTATCTTCGGAAGTGTCAGGCAAGCAAAACCCCCTTGTTCATTCCGATACAATCCCACTCTCTCGCTCCTGCTCTCTTTTACTGCATTAGGCCAACAACGATTCATCTGTTACTTGCTGCGGTAGTTGAACCCCTTATCCTCTGCATGACCTGTCATTGCCACAGTAAATAGATGAAACCCACCAGCACGAGTAGGAGTGGTTTGAGCCCTTATGTGCTTACTCTTTCATGCTTGCTTGTCATGCCTACTACTGCTTAGAGTTGAGTCAAGTCTGATTCATCGGGGATGAATTGGAATGGCGATGAACATGTCCTACTATGTGTGAGCTATGCGTGTGAACACGATTTAGTAAAGGTAGCGGTGAGAGGCCATGTAGGAGTACATGGTGGGTTATCTCATTGAAACTGTCCTCAGGAACTGAATTCTGTGTTTGTGATCCATGAACAGCTACTACCACCTATTGGGATCCTTAATTGACCCTCTCGGCTTCTTAATCACCCTAGTACTCTGTCTAGGGGTTGCAACTAGTTTCTGGTGTTTGTAATTTATGTGTTGGCGGCCGTGCGTAGCGCTGACCCTAGGGGTGGGCTATGATGCAGTAGATACACCGTGGCATGGTGTACCGGGCGCCCGCTTGGTGTCTCGGGAACCCCGTTCACATCATTTGGGCCCGTATGTGGAAACCTCGGGCGGACTCCCTGCGGATGGAACCTAGATAGGCGATGAACCTGGACTAGAGACTTGAGTGTTTAGGTAGGTCGTGGCCGACACCCTCGTTGGGCTTCCGCTTGAAGGTTGTCGAGTACATGTCGTGTAAACGACGGTAAGTGGTGGGAGCGTGTGTGTGAAGAAGTACACCCCTGCAGGGTTATCATTATCTATTCGAATAACCGGATTCCTCGGATATGGAAACTTGGACCCCTTGCATAGTTCATAGACAAGTGAAAGTGGATACTCTAAAACTTGCAAGATAAGTGTGAGTGCTATGGATGGCCTTCTCGTAGGAAGACAGGAGCGGATCCATAGTGGTGTATTGATATGGTGAATATGTGGACTCGTGTGCGCCACCTCAAAAGAGTTGCTTGTACTCGTAGTTCAGGTTAGCCACTGAGTCAAAGCTAGCTAGCTGCAGTTAAACTCCACCACCCCCTTTGTTGATACCGATGCATATGTAGTTAGTTCTGATGTAAGTCTTGCTGGGTACATTTGTACTCACGTTTTCTTAATTTATGTTTTGCAGAGAGACTTCAGTCTCGTTAGTAGTTCCGCGTGAACCTCGGCGTTTAGCTTGTTACCTCAGCTATGATCTTGTGCCCTCGGCAGGATCTGGTAGATAGTCAGGCTTCTTAGCCTTTTCCATTTGTACATGTCTGTACTCAGACATGTTAAGCTTCCGCATGTGCTTGATTTGTATGCTATGATTGTTGGGTCATGAGACCCATGTTTGTAATATCTCACTCCTCGGAGCCTAATGAATTAATGCTTGAGTTGTAGGGTTATGTTGTGATGCCATGTTGTATTTACACATATCGAGCATATTGTGTGTATGATTGAAATGCTTGGTATGTGTGGGATCCGACAATCTAGTTGTTTATCCTTGGCAGCCTCTCTTATGGGGAAATGTAGTCTTGTGCTTCCATGAGCCATAGTAGTCCGCTACAGCCCGGTTCACCGGAGTCCTGCTAGCCCAACACTACTGCTCAGGACACTTGACTGGCCGGCATGTGTTTCACTTCGTTCTTGTGTCTGTCCCTTCGAGGAAATGTCACGCGGTGGCATCCAGAGTCCTGCCTAGCCTGCCAGAGCCCGGGTTCCCGGAGTCCTGTTAGCCCAGTGCTACAGCCCGGATTCACACGCTGCTGACCGACATGCTCGATGTGATTCATGTATGCCTGTCCCCATAGGTTAGTGCCGCTTTGGGTTCACGACTAGCCATGTCGGCCCGGGTCCTCTGTCATATGGATGCTAGCGACACTATCATATACATGAGCCAAAAGGCGCAAACAGTCCCGGGCCATGGTAAGGCCACACCCGTGGTAATACCGTGCGTGAGGCCGCAAAGTGATATGAGGTGTTACCAGCTAGATCGATGTGACTTGGAATTGGGGTCCTGACACCTACATATTCTACGAAGATCTTTATCAGTCAAACCGCGTAACAACATACGTTGTTCCCTTTATCATCGGTATGTTACTTGCCCGAGATTCGATCATCGGTATCCTCATACCTAGTTCAATCTCGTTACCGGCAAGTCTCTTTACTCGTTCCGTAATGCATCATCTCGTAACTAACTCTTTAGTCACATTGCTTGCAAGGCTTATAGTTATGAGCATTACCGAGAGGGCCCAGAGATACCTCTACGACAATCGGAGTGACAAATCCTAATCTCGATCTATGCCAACTCAACAAATACCATCGAAGACACCTGTAGAGCATCTTTATAATCACCCAGTTATGTTGTGGTGTTTGATAGAACACTAAGAGTTCCTCCGGTATTCGGGAGTTGCATAATCTCATAGTCATAGGAACATGTATAAGTCATGAAGAAAGCAATAGCAACAAACTAAATGATCATAGTGCTAAGCTAACGGATGGGTCTTGTCCATCACATCATTCTCTAATGATGTGATCCCGTTCATCAAATGACAACATATGTCTATGCACTACTAGGAAAAGGCCTACTAATGGCGCACCAGTTTTGCCTACTAATGGCGCATCACTGGTGCGCCATTAGTATCACGCCACTAGTATTTATTGAAGGAAATATGCCCTAGAGGGAATAATAAAGTTATTATTTATTTCCTTATATCATGATAAATGTTTATTATTCATGCTAGAATTGTATTAACCGGAAACATAATACATGTGTGAATACATAGACCAACAGAGTGTCACTAGTATGCCTCTACTAGACTAGCTCGTTAATCAAAGATGGTTATGTTTCCTAACCATGAACAAAGAGTTGTTATTTGATTAACGAGGTCACATCATTAGTTGAATGATCTGATTGACATGACCCATTCCAATAGCTTAGCACCCGATCGTTTAGTATGTTGCTATTGCTTTCTTCATGACTTATACATGTTCCTATAACTATGAGATTATGCAACTCCCGTTTACCGGAGGAACACTTTGGGTACTACCAAACGTCACAACGTAACTGGGTGATTATAAAGGAGTACTACAGGTGTCTCCAATGGTAGATGTTGGGTTGGCGTATTTCGAGATTAGGGTTTGTCACTCCGATTGTCGGAGAGGTATCTCTGGGCCCTCTCGGTAATGCACATCACATAAAGCCTTGCAAGCACTGCAACTAATATGTTAGTTGTGAGATGATGTATTACGGAACGAGTAAAGAGACTTGCCAGTAACAAGATTGAACTAGGTATTGGATAACGACGATCGAATCTCGGGCAAGTAACATACCGATGACAAAGGGAACAACGTATGTTGTTATGCGGTCTGACCGATAAAGATCTTCGTAGAATATGTAGGAGCCAATATGGGCATCCTGGTCCCGCTATTGGTTATTGACCGGAGACGTGTCTCGGTCATGTCTACATTGTTCTCGAACCGTAGGGTCCGCACGCTTAACGTTACGATGACAGTTATTATGAGTTTATGCATTTTGATGTACCGAAGGTTGTTCGGAGTCCCGGATGAGATCACGGACATGACGAGGAGTCTCGAAATGGTCGAGACGTAAAGATTGATATATTGGAAGCCTATGTTTGGACATAGGAAGTGTTCCAGGTGAAATCGGGATTTTACCGGAATACCGGGAGGGTTACCGGAACCCGCCGGGAGACTAATGGGCCTATTGGGCCTTAGTGGAAAAGAGAGAAGGGGCAGCCCACAGCCTAGCCACGCGCCCCCCGTTCCCCAAGTCCTAGTAGGACTAGGAGAAGGGGCCGGCCCCCCTCTCTCTCCTTCCCCCCCGGGAGTCCTAATAGGATTAGGATTGGAGGGGGGAGTCCTACTCCCGGTGGGAGTAGGACTCCCTCTGCGCCTCCCTCTCCCTGGCCGGCCGGCTCCCCCTCCTCCAACCTTTATATACGGGGGCAGGGGGCACCCCAAGACACACAAGTTGATCCTTGAGATCGTTCCTTAGCCGTGTGCGGTGCCCCCTGCCACCAAATTCCACCTCGATCATACCGTTACAGTGCTTAGGCGAAGCCCTGCGTCGGTAGTACATCAAGATCGTCATCACGCCGTCGTGCTGACGGAACTCTTCCTCGACGCTTTGCTGGATCGGAGCCCGAGGAACGTCATCGAGCTGAACGTGTGCTAAGAACTCGGAGGTGCCGGAGTAACGGTGCTTGGATCGGTCGGATCGGGAAGAAGACGTACGACTACTTCCTCTACGTTGTGTGATCGCTTCCGCAGTCGGTCTGCGTTGGTACGTAGACAACACTCTCCCCTCTCGTTGCTGTGCATCACCATGATCTTGCGTGTGCGTAGGAAAATTTTCGAAATTACTGCGTTCCCCAACAGTGGCATCCGAGCCTAGGTTTTATGGTTTGATGTTATTTGCACGAGTAGAACACAAGTGAGTTGTGGGCGATACAAGTCATACTGCCTACCAGCATGTCATACTTTGGTTCGGCGGTATTGTTGGGTGAGACGATCCGGACCAACCTTACGCGTACTCTTACGCGAGACCGGTTCCCTCGACGTGCTTTGCACACAGATGGCTTGCGGAAGACTGTCTCTCCAACTTTAGTTGAACCAAGTGTGACTACGCCCGGTCCTTGACAAGGTTAAAACGGAGTCTATTTGACGAACTATCGTTGTGGTTTTGATGCGTAGGTGAGATGAGTTCTTACTTAAAGCCCGTAGCAGCCACGTAAAACTTGCAACAACAAAGTAGAGGACGTCTAACTTGTTTTTGCAGGGTATGTTGTGATGTGATATGGTCAAGGCATGATGCTGATTTTATTGTATGAGATGATCATGTTTTGTAACCGAGTTATCGGCAACTGGCAGGAGCCATATGGTTGTCGCTTTATTGTATGCAATGCAATCGCGATGTAATGCTTTACTTTATTACTAAACGGTAGTGATAGTCGTGGAAGCATAAGATTGGCGAGACGACAACGATGCTACGATGGAGATCAAGGTGTCGCGCCGGTGACGATGGTGATCATGACGGTGCTTCGGAGATGGAGATCACAAGCACAAGATGATGATGGCCGTATCATATCACTTATATTGATTGCATGTGATGTTTATCCCTTTTTATGCATCTTATCTTGCTTTGATTGACGGTAGCATTATAAGATGATCTCTCACTAAAATTATCAAGAAGTGTTCTCCCTGAGTATGCACCGTTGCCAAAGTTCGTCGTGCCCAGACACCACGTGATGATCGGGTGTGATAAGCTCTACGTCCAAATACAACGGGTGCAAAACAGTTGCACACGCAGAATACTCAGGTTATACTTGACGAGCCAAGCATATACAGATATGGCCTCGGAACACGGAGACCGAAAGGTCGAGCGTGAATCATATAGTAGATATGATCAACATAACGATGTTCACCATTGAAAACTGCTCCATCTCACGTGATGATCGGTTATGGTTTAGTTGATTTGGATCACGTGATCACTTAGAAGATTAGAGGGATGTCTATCTAAGTGGGAGTTCCTAAGTAATTTGATTAACTGAACTTAAACTTATCATGAACTTAGTACCTGATAGTATCTTGCTTGTTTATGTTGATTGTAGATAGATGGCTCGTGCGATTGTTCCGTTGAATTTTAATGCGTTCCTTGAGAAAGCAAAGTTGAAAGATGATGGTAGCAATTACACGGAATGGGTCCGTAACCTGAGGATTATCCTCATTGCTGCACAGAAGAATTACGTCCTGGAAGCACCGCTGGGTGACAGGCCTGCTGCTGGAGCAACGCAAGATGTTATGAACGTCTGGCAGAGCAAAGCTGATGACTACTCAATAGTTCAGTGTGCCATGCTTTACGGCTTAGAATCGGGACTTCAACGACGTTTTGAACGTCATGGAGCATATGAGATGTTCCAGGAGTTGAAGTTAATATTTCAAGCAAATGCCCGAATTGAGAGATATGAAGTCTCCAATAAGTTCTATAGCTGCAAGATGGAGGAGAACAGTTCTGTCAGTGAGCATATACTCAAGATGTCTGGGTATAATAATCACTTGATTCAGATGGGAGTTAATCTTCCAGATGACTGCGTCATTGACAGAATTCTCCAATCACTGCCACCAAGCTACAAGAGCTTTGTGATGAACTATAATATGCAAGGGATGAACAAGACTATTCCCGAGCTCTTCGCAATGCTGAAAGCTGCGGAGGTAGAAATCAAGAAGGAGCATCAAGTGTTGATGGTTAGCAAAACCACTAGTTTCAAGAAAAAGGGCAAAGGGAAGAAGAAGGGAAACTTCAAGAAGAACAGCAAGCAAGTTGCTGCTCAGGAGAAGAAACCCAAGTCTGGACCTAAGCCTAAAACTGAGTGCTTCTACTGCAAGCAGACTGGTCACTGGAAGCGGAACTGCCCCAAGTATTTGGCGGATAAGAAGGATGGCAAAGTGAGCAAAGGTATATGTGATATACATGTTATTGATGTGTACCTTACTAGAGCTCGCAGTAGCACCTGGGTATTTGATACTGGTTCTGTTGCTAATATTTGCAACTCGAAACAGGGACTACGGAATAAGCGGACGCTAGCAAAGGACGAGGTGACGATGCGCGTGGGAAACGGTTCCAAAGTCGATGTGATCGCGGTCGGCATGCTACCTCTACATCTACCTTCGGGATTAATATTAGACCTAAATAATTGTTATTTGGTGCCAGCGTTGAGCATGAACATTATATCTGGATCTTGTTTAATGCGAGACGGTTATTCATTTAAATCAGAGAATAATGGTTGTTCTATTTATATGAATAATATCTTTTATGGTCATGCACCTTTGAAGAGTGGTCTATTCTTGTTGAATCTCGAAGATAGTGATACACATATTCATAATGTAGAAGCCAAAAGATGCAAAGTTAATAATGATAGTGCAACTTATTTGTGGCACTGCCGTTTAGGTCATATCGGTGTAAAACGCATGAAGAAACTCCATACTGATGGGCTTTTGGAACCACTTGATTATGAATCACTTGGTACTTGCGAACCGTGCCTCATAGGCAAGATGACTAAAACACCGTTCTCCGGTACTATGGAGAGAGCAACAGATTTATTGGAAATCATACATACCAATGTATGTGGTCCGATGAATATTGAGGCTCGTGGCGGATATCGTTATTTTCTCACCTTCACAGATGATTTAAGCAGATATGGGTATATCTACTTAATGAAACATAAGTCTGAAACATTTGAAAAGTTCAAAGAATTTCAGAGTGAGGTTGAAAATCATCGTAACAAGAAAATAAAGTTTCTACGATCTGATCGTGGAGGAGAATATTTGAGTTACGAGTTTGGTGTACATTTGAAAAATTGTGGAATAGTTTCGCAACTCACGCCACCCGGAACACCACAACGTAATGGTGTGTCCGAACGTCGTAATCGTACTTTACTAGATATGGTGCGATCTATGATGTCTCTTACTGATTTACCGCTATCGTTTTGGGGTTATGCTTTAGAGACGGCCGCATTCACGTTAAACAGGGCACCATCAAAATCCGTTGAGACGACACCTTATGAACTATGGTTTGGCAAGAAACCAAAGTTGTCGTTTCTTAAAGTTTGGGGCTGCGATGCTTATGTGAAAAAGCTTCAACCTGATAAGCTCGAACCCAAATCGGAGAAGTGTGTCTTCATAGGATATCCAAAGGAAACTATTGGATACACCTTCTATCACAGATCCGAAGGCAAGACTTTTGTTGCTAAATTCGGAAACTTTCTAGAGAAGGAGTTTCTCTCGAAAGAAGTGAGTGGGAGGAAAGTAGAACTTGACGAGGTAACTGTACCTGCTCCCTTATTGGAAAATAGTACATCACGGAAAACTATTTCTGCGACACCTATACCAATCAGTGTGGAAGCTAATGATGATGATCACGAAGCTTCAGAACAAGATACTACTGAACCACGTAGATCAACCAGAGTGAGATCCACACCAGAGTGGTACGGTAATCCAGTTCTGGAAGTCATGATGCTAGATCATGGTGAACCTACGAACTATGAAGAAGCGATGGTGAGCCCAGATTCCGCAAAGTGGCTTGAGGCCATGAAATCTGAGATGGGATCCATGTATGAAAACAAAGTATGGACTTTGGTTGACTTGCCCGATGATCGGCAAGCAATTGAGAATAAATGGATCTTCAAGAAGAAGACTGACGCTGACGGTAATATTACTGTCTATAAAGCTCGACTTGTCGCGAAAGGTTTTCGACAAGTTCAAGGAGTTGACTACGATAAGACCTTCTCACCCGTAGCGATGCTTAAGTCCGTCAGAATTATGTTAGCAATTTCCACATTTTATGATTATGAAATATGGCAGATGGATGTCAAAACTGCATTCCTGAATGGATTTCTAGAAGAAGAGTTGTATATGATACAACCAGAAGGTTTTGTCGATCCAAAGGGAGCTAACAAAGTATGCAAACTCCAGCGATCCATTTATGGACTGGTGCAAGCATCTCGGAGTTGGAATAAACGCTTTGATAGTGTGATCAAAGCATTTGGCTTTATACAGACTTTTGGAGAAGCCTGTATTTACAAGAAAGTGAGTGGGGGCTCTGTAGCATTTCTAATATTATATGTGGATGACATATTGCTGATTGGAAATGATATAGAATTTCTGGATAGCATAAAGGGATACTTGAATAAAAGTTTTTCGATGAAAGACCTCGGGGAAGCTGCTTATATATTAGGCATAAAGATCTATAGAGATAGATCAAAACGCTTGATTGGACTTTCACAAAGCACATACCTTGACAAGATTTTGAAGAAGCTCAAAATGGATCAAGCAAAGAAAGGGTTCTTGCCTGTGTTACAAGGTATGAAGTTGAGTAAGACTCCATGCCCGACCACTGCAGAAGATAGAGAGAAAATGAAAGATGTTCCCTATGCTTCAGCCATAGGCTCTATCATGTATGCAATGCTGTGTACCAGACCTGATGTGTGCCTTGCTATAAGTTTAGCAGGGAGGTACCAAAGTAATCCAGGAATGGATCACTGGACAGCGGTCAAGAACATCCTGAAATACCTGAAAAGGACTAAGGATATGTTTCTCGTATATGGAGGTGACAAAGAGCTCACCGTAAGAGGTTACGTTGATGCAAGCTTTGACACTGATCCGGACGATTCTAAATCGCAAACTGGATACGTGTTTACTTTAAACGGTGGAGCTGTCAGTTGGTGCAGTTCTAAACAAAGCGTCGTAGCGGGATCTACATGTGAAGCGGAGTACATAGCTGCTTCGGAAGCAGCGAACGAAGGAGTCTGGATGAAGGAGTTCATATCCGATCTAGGTGTCATACCTAGTGCATCGGGTCCAATGAAAATCTTCTGTGACAATACTGGTGCCATTGCCTTGGCAAAGGAATCCAGATTTCACAAAAGAACCAAACACATCAAGAGACGCTTCAACTTCATCCGGGATTTAGTCCAGGTGGGAGACATAGAGATTTGCAAGATACATACGGATCTGAATGTTGCAGACCCGTTGACTAAGCCTCTTCCACGAGCAAAACATGATCAGCACCAAGGCTCCATGGGTGTTAGAATCATTACAGTGTAATCTAGATTATTGACTCTAGTGCAAGTGGGAGACTGAAGGAAATATGCCCTAGAGGCAATAATAAAGTTATTATTTATTTCCTTATATCATGATAAATGTTTATTATTCATGCTAGAATTGTATTAACCGGAAACATAATACATGTGTGAATACATAGACCAACAGAGTGTCACTAGTATGCCTCTACTAGACTAGCTCGTTAATCAAAGATGGTTATGTTTCCTAACCATGAACAAAGAGTTGTTATTTGATTAACGAGGTCACATCATTAGTTGAATGATCTGATTGACATGACCCATTCCAATAGCTTAGCACCCGATCGTTTAGTATGTTGCTATTGCTTTCTTCATGACTTATACATGTTCCTATAACTATGAGATTATGCAACTCCCGTTTACCGGAGGAACACTTTGGGTACTACCAAACGTCACAACGTAACTGGGTGATTATAAAGGAGTACTACAGGTGTCTCCAATGGTAGATGTTGGGTTGGCGTATTTCGAGATTAGGGTTTGTCACTCCGATTGTCGGAGAGGTATCTCTGGGCCCTCTCGGTAATGCACATCACATAAAGCCTTGCAAGCACTGCAACTAATATGTTAGTTGTGAGATGATGTATTACGGAACGAGTAAAGAGACTTGCCAATAACGAGATTGAACTAGGTATTGGATACCGACGATCGAATCTCGGGCAAGTAACATACCGATGACAAAGGGAACAACGTATGTTGTTATGCGGTCTGACCGATAAAGATCTTCGTAGAATATGTAGGAGCCAATATGGGCATCCAGGTCCCGCTATTGGTTATTGACCGGAGACGTGTCTCGGTCATGTCTACATTGTTCTCGAACCGTAGGGTCCGCACGCTTAACGTTACGATGACAGTTATTATGAGTTTATGCATTTTGATGTACCGAAGGTTGTTCGGAGTCCCGGATGAGATCACGGACATGACGAGGAGTCTCGAAATGGTCGAGACGTAAAGATTGATATATTGGAAGCCTATGTTTGGACATAGGAAGTGTTCCGGGTGAAATCGGGATTTTACTGGAATACCGGGAGGGTTACCGGAACCCCCCGGGAGACTAATGGGCCTATTGGGCCTTAGTGGAAAAGAGAGAAGGGGCAGCCCACAGCCTAGCCGCGCGCCCCCCCTTCCCCAAGTCCTAGTAGGACTAGGAGAAGGGGCCGGCCCCCCTCTCTCTCCTTCCCCCCCCCGGGAGTCCTAATAGGATTAGGATTGGAGGGGGGAGTCCTACTCCCGGTGGGAGTAGGACTCCCTCTGCGCCTCCCTCTCCCTGGCCGGCCGGCTCCCCCTCCTCCAACCTTTATATACGGGGGCAGGGGGCACCCCAAGACACACAAGTTGATCCTTGAGATCGTTCCTTAGCCGTGTGCGGTGCCCCCTGCCACCAAATTCCACCTCGATCATACCATTACAGTGCTTAGGCGAAGCCCTGCGTCGGTAGTACATCAAGATCGTCATCACGCCGTCGTGCTGACGGAACTCTTCCTCGACGCTTTGCTGGATCGGAGCCCAAGGAACGTCATCAAGCTGAAAATGTGCTAAGAACTCGGAGGTGCCGGAGTAACGGTGCTTGGATCGGTCGGATCGGGAAGAAGACGTACGACTACTTCCTATACGTTGTGTGATCGCTTCCGCAGTCGGTCTGCGTTGGTACGTAGACAACACTCTCCCCTCTCGTTGCTGTGCATCACCATGATCTTGCGTGTGCGTAGGAAAATTTTCGAAATTACTGCGTTCCCCAACATTTATTACTAATGGCGCACAACTGGTGCTCCATTAGTATCTGGTATACTAATGGCGCACCACACAGTGCGCCATTAGTATATAACACCATGCGCCATTAGTATGCCTCCCAGGGGCCATATTTAACCATGTGCTTTGGCACATTAATGGCGCACTGCGGATGGATGCGCCATTAGTATACTTGGCATACTAATGGCGCACTGTTTGGTGATGTGCCATTAGTATACTTTGGCATACTAATGGCGCACTCTGTAGTGATGCGCCATTAGTATGAATATTAGGTTTTATCTTTTTTTACTTTTCTGATTTTTGCACAGGTTACAAAATATATTATTTGACAGAATATAGACAGTAGCACACAACAACAGCAGATTCGTCAAATACAATAGAAGATTAGTCTCCGAATACAATTCATCATATTATTCTCCGAATTCAAAAGACCGAACAAAGATAAAACATTACAAGTCTTGAGACCGCGAGTATCGAGTTTGTCTTCACATTACAAGTCGATATCGATCATCTAAACTACCATCACATAGAAGAGAGCTGCGGTCATCACGATGAGCATCATCACGATGAAACTGGTCTTCATCCAGTTCCTCCAATGCTCCCTCCTCTCTCCCGCTAGATAGTGGGCGTATCTAGATTCCGCCTCCACCCTAGTGGTGTACCCTTTGTAACTGTTACCGCTGAAACGGTGAACCTGTCTCCGACACTCCTCCCAGTCGTCGTAGACTCCGAGAACCTTACCCTTGTACATGACATACGACGGCATCTCTATGCACAAGCCAAACAACATACAATACATACATAAGCAATATATAAGTATGCAACAAAAGGATCGGAAGAGAAAAGCAAGACATTAATAGCACGATTCATGGTCCTACTAATAAATAGCATCGATTACATCTAAGTTGGACGACTGTCCAAACCAAAGAGACATCATTAAAGTTTAATTACAGCATGAGCCGCCATCAATGTTTCAGAACTACACATCACTACTTTCGACTCGACTCATGGACAGGAGCGTGGATGAAGCCGCCGTCTGTCATGATGGTCATGAAATCGCGGGCGTTGTCAGCCTGCATTTGTAGCATTCTGTCTATCTCAATGTTGGACGGTTGATATATGAGGAAGAACTGCCCCGAGGTATGAAGGACATCTTGATGGATGATGTCCGCAAACTCCAACTGGATGCGAAAGAATTCTTTTCTGATGTCCGCGTCCTGGATTGCCGACAAGCTCGCGGCCCAATCTTTGAGATTATTTGGTAGCAGAAGGTGATGATGGTCCCTTACGATCGCCCGCATGTGATGGAGGGCGTAGTAGGCATCCTTCTGACCGCCAGGCGGCTGCTTGACGCAGCAGAACATCGTATTGTGGGCGAACACGTGCTTGCCGTACTTACGAACTGCCCTGGTGAAGGTCCCTCTAGATTTGGCATAGCCGGGGAGAACATCATCAAGAATTTTCTTGATATTTGTGTAGTCTATCTTGGAGTTACGGTTCGGGTCGAAATACGTGGCCATGGAATATTTCAGGCTTAAGAGGATGAGTGTGCAATGTGTGTCACTGCATAGAACACGGAATGTTAAAAAAAGAACGATCGAAATCTAAGAAACCATATGTTACCGGGCGGTTAAGGGATGACTTACTCGGGAAAGTAAGCCACAAGGAAGTTATCCTTATCTAGGTTTGCCAGAATGACGTCTTCGAGGTGTGAACTCGCGACTTGGCGGTACCCAGCGCTGCTCAAGAGCTTGGCGCGCATGTAGAAGGGGTCGACGATCACGATGTCCGGGGTCTTGTCTCTAATGATCTGCATCTCCATACTCAGCGAAAACAGCCGAACGAAGGTGTAGTGCAGCGGATGAAGGTTAAACATAGCAAAGATGTCATCAAACCGCAGGACGATCGTACCCCAGATGTCGCCATCCACAAAGCCCTTGCCCTCTGGCACCTTGGCCACGAAAACCGGGTATGCCACATCATTCTCTCTGAGACGCCGCTTCTCCAAAGAAAGAACACTTTCGTGCAGACTCCGCATAGCACCGGTTGCAGCATTGAGCATATTTGTCGGTAGCATCGCCCTACCCACCACATGCACCCTCCTCGAGATATCCTTAGGTGAAGGTGGCCTGTCCTGAGCACGGATCGTACTCGGTGCCGGCTGGCTCGCACCGGCGCCCTTTTTAGTCTGCCGTTTCCGGCCCTTCTTCTTGATCTGCTGTAATGGGACCGTGTTCTGCTCACAAACCGCCTTCTTTAGCGTGTTGGGGCTGATAATATTTGGCACCTCCGCTATCTGAGGCTTGGTGAAGGCGGCAACTGGAGGCGTCTCCTAAGAACTGAACGCCAGACGATGCCTAT
The DNA here is from genome assembly GCA_034509565.1 of Triticum monococcum. Lineage (NCBI taxonomy): Eukaryota > Viridiplantae > Streptophyta > Magnoliopsida > Poales > Poaceae > Triticum > Triticum monococcum. The sequence goes on along the minus strand of CM067845.1, from coordinate 393,426,073 downwards.
TGCAATTGGGTTTCTCCGCCGTACCAGCTAGATCGCGGTCGTCTTGTTTGGGTTCTTGAGAAGGAGGCCTGCAAAACTCGTCACCGTACCCATGTTCGGCAAAGTACTTATCGACATTGGTAAATGTACCATCGTCGTTGTCGTCGTCGTCCGGATCCTGTGCCATATGCATGTCCGGATCCTGTGCCATAGGGATGTCCGGCATGTCCAGTAGCGTTGCGGCGTTCTTGCCATGGCTTGGCGCCGGCACGACTAGCGGTCTTGTCTGTGGGGTGGTGTCCCCCGCCCCCAAATGAATCTGGCTCTTCGGCCAAAGCAGGGGCCAGCTTACGCAGGCGCTGAGGGTCATCTCATCTTCTTCGTCGGCCCCAGCGGGTCGAATTGGAGGTAACATCTCATCGCAGCCTGGCAGCACCCGAACCACTTCAACCCTATACATTGTGGGTGGCATCGGATTACCGTGGAACACGGGGTTGCCCGGTTGAACGATTCTGCCCTTGGCGACATCGACCAACTCGCCGCCCACGAAGTGCAGGAGAGTGAAAGGAACGTTGGCGGCGCCCTCCAAAAACATGTAGGGCATCAGGGATGCCCAGTCAAAGGCAAGGAGATGAAGTCCTCGTCCGAGAGGCTTAGTTACCGTGATGCCGTCGAGCTCGGCTAATGTCAAGGCACTGCCAACGGCGGGCGTGCAACTGACGGAGGGGCCGCTTGCTGGCGAGGTGCCGGCCGGCGTACACCCGGGTGCATTAAGATCCAATGCCGGCGTCGGAGACACCAATACTGCCACCGCCGGAGACACCAATGGCGCCGCCACCGTAGACACCAATACCACCGCCGCCGGAGACACCAATGGCGCCATCTGCGCGTTGTGCGAGTTGCTGGCCATGAAGCTGGGAATTGGGGGCGGCCCCTGTTGGCCACCCGCAATCCACGTAGTTATCCCATGAATCAAGGTAGGCATAATGCCGGTGAGCGTCGATCCCAGTTGTTGTTGCACTTGCTCTTGGACCATCTCCAGAATCCGCGCCACTTGCGCCTTGAGTGCTTCAACCTCGCGCGATTGGCTTTCCGAGCTGGTCTTTTTCTCCTTTTGCCCACCAGCTGAAGGAAATATGCCCTAGAGGCAATAATAAAGTTATTATTTATTTCCTTATATCATGATAAATGTTTATTATTCATGCTAGAATTGTATTAACCGGAAACATAATACATGTCTGAATACATAGACCAACAGAGTGTCACTAGTATGCCTCTACTAGACTAGCTTGTTAATCAAAGATGGTTATGTTTCCTAACCATGAACAAAGAGTTGTTATTTGATTAACGAGGTCACATCATTAGTTGAATGATCTGATTGACATGACCCATTCCATTAGCTTAGCACCCGATCGTTTAGTATGTTGCTATTGCTTTCTTCATGACTTATACATGTTCCTATAACTATGAGATTATGCAACTCCCGTTTACCGGAGGAACACTTTGGGTACTACCAAACGTCACAACGTAACTGGGTGATTATAAAGGAGTACTACAGGTGTCTCCAATGGTAGATGTTGGGTTGGCGTATTTCAAGATTAGGGTTTGTCACTCCGATTGTCGGAGAGGTATCTCTGGGCCCTCTCGGTAATACACATCACATAAGCCTTACAAGCATAATAACTAAGATGTTAGTTATGAGATGATGTATTACGGAACGAGTAAAGAGACTTGCCAGTAACGAGATTGAACTAGGTATTGGATACCGACGATCGAATCTCGGGCAAGTAACATACCGATGACAAAGGGAACAACGTATGTTGTTATGCGGTCTGACCGATAAAGATCTTCATAGAATATGTAGGAGCCAATATGGGCATCCAGGTCCCGCTATTGGTTATTGACCGGAGATGTGTCTCGGTCATGTCTACATTGTTCTCGAACCGTAGGGTCCGCACGCTTAACGTTACGATGACAGTTATTATGGGTTTATGCATTTTGATGTACCGAAGGTTGTTCGGAGTCCCGGATGAGATCACGGACATGACGAGGAGTCTCGAAATGGTCGAGATGTAAAGATTGATATATTGGAAGTCTATGTTTGGACATCGGAAGTGTTCCGGGTGAAATCGGGATTTTACCGGATTACCGGGAGGGTTACCGGAACCCCCTGGGAGCCAAATGGGCCTACATGGGCCATTGTGGAAATGTGAAAGGGGCTGCCAAGGAGGGCTGCGCACCTCCCCCCTCCCCTAGTCCTATTAGGACTAGGAGAGGTGGCCGGCCACCTCTCTCTCTTTCCCTCTCCCTTTTTCCCAAGGAGTCCTAGTTGGAATAGGATTGGAGGGGGGAGTCCTACTCCCGGTGGGAGTAGGACTCCTCCTGCGCCTCCCCTCTTTGGCCGGCCAGCCCCCCTCCCTCCAACCTTTATATACGGGGGCAGGGGACACCCCAAGACACACAAGTTGATCCTTGAGATCGTTCCTTAGCCGTGTGCGGTGCCCCCTGCCACCAAATTCCACCTCGATCATACCATTACAGTGCTTAGGCGAAGCCCTGCGTTGGTAGTACATCAAGATCGTCACCACGCCGTCGTGCTGACGGAACTCTTCCTCGACGCTTTGCTGGATCGGAGCCCGAGGAACGTCATCGAGCTGAACGTGTGCTAAGAACTCGGAGGTGCCGGAGTAACGGTGCTTGGATCGGTCGGATCGGGAAGAAGACGTACGACCACTTCCTCTACGTTGTGTGATCGCTTCCGCAGTCGGTCTACGTTGGTACGTAGACAACACTCTCCCCTCTCGTTGCTATGCATCACCATGATCTTGCGTGTGCGTAGGAAATTTTTTGAAATTACTGCGTTCCCCAACAGTGGCATCCGAGCCTAGGTTTTTATGGTTTGATGTTATATGCACGAGTAGAACACAAGTGAGTTGTGGGCGATACAAGTCATACTGCCTACCAGCATGTCATACTTTGGTTCGGCGGTATTGTTGGACGAGACGATCCGGACCAACCTTACGCGTACTCTTACGCGAGACCGGTTCCCTCGACGTGCTTTGCACATAGATGGCTTGCGGAAGACTGCCTCTCCAACTTTAGTTGAACCAAGTGTGACTACGCCCGGTCCTTGAGAAGGTTAAAACGGAGTCTATTTGACGAACTATCGTTGTGGTTTTGATGCGTAGGTGAGATGAGTTCTTACTTAAGCCCGTAGCAGCCACGTAAAACTTGCAACAACAAAGTAGAGGACGTCTAACTTGTTTTTGCAGGGCATGTTGTGATGTGATATGGTCAAGGCATGATGCTGATTTTATTGTATGAGATGATCATGTTTTGTAACCGAGTTATCGGCAACTGGCAGGAGCCATATGGTTGTCGCTTTATTGTATGCAATGCAATCGCGATGTAATGCTTTACTTTATTACTAAGCGGTAGTGATAGTCGTGGAAGCATAAGATTGACGAGACGACAACGATGCTACGATGGAGATCAAGGTGTCGCGCCGGTGACGATGGTGATCATGACGGTGCTTCGGAGATGGAGATCACAAAGCACAAGATGATGATGGCCATATCATATCACTTATATTGATTGCATGTGATGTTTATCCTTTTATGCATCTTATCTTGCTTTGATTGACGGTAGCATTATAAGATGATCTCTCACTAAATTATCAAGAAGTGTTCTCCCTGAGTATGCACCGTTGCAAAAGTTCTTCGTGCTGAGACACCACGTGATGATCGGGTGTGATAGGCTCTACGTTCAAATACAACGGGTGCAAAACAGTTGCACACGCGGAATACTCAGGTTATACTTGACGAGCCAAGCATATACAGATATGGCCTCGGAACACGGAGACCGAAAGGTCGAGCGTGAATCATATAGTAGATATGATCAACATATTGATGTTCACCATTGAAAACTACTCCATCTCACGTGATGATCGGTTATGGTTTAGTTGATTTGGATCACGTGATCACTTAGAGGATTAGAGGGATGTCTATCTAAGTGGGAGTTCTTAAGTAAATTAAATGAACTTAAAAATTATCATGAACTTAGTACCTGATAGTATCTTGCTTGTTTATGTTGATTGTAGATAGATGGCTCGTGCTGTTGTTCCGTTGAATTTTAATGCGTTCCTTGAGAAAGCAAAGTTGAAAGATGATGGTAGCAACTACACGGACTGGGTCCGTAACCTGAGGATTATCCTCATTGCTGCACAGAAGAATTACGTCCTGGAAGCACCGCTGAGTGCCAGGCCTGCTGCAAGAGCAACACCAGAAGTTATGAATGTCTGGCAGAGCAAAGCTGATGACTACTCAATAGTTCAGCGTGCCATGCTTTACGGCTTAGAACCGGGACTTCAACGACGTTTTGAATGTCATGGAGCATATGAGATGTTCCAGGAGTTGAAGTTAATATTTCAAGCAAATGCCCGGATTGAGAGATATGAAGTCTCCAATAAGTTCTATAGCTGCAAGATGGAGGAGAACAGTTCTGTCAGTGAGCATATACTCAAAATGTCTGGGTATAATAATCACTTGATTCAATTGGGAGTTACACTTCCGGATGATTGCGTCATTGACAGAATTCTCCAATCACTGCCACCAAGCTACAAGAGCTTTGTGATGAACTATAATATGCAAGGGATGAACAAGACTATTCCCGAGCTCTTCGCTATGCTGAAAGCTGCAGAGGTAGAAATCAAGAAGGAGCATCAAGTGTTGATGGTTAACAAAACTACTAGTTTCAAGAAAAAGGGCAAAGGGAAGAAGAAAGGGAACTTCAAGAAGAACGGCAAGAAAGTTGCTGCTCAAGAGAAGAAACCCAAGTCTGGACCTAAGCCTGAAACTGAGTGCTTCTACTGCAAGCAGACTGGTCACTGGAAGCGGAAATGCCCCAAGTATTTGGCGGATAAGAAGGATGGCAAGGTGAACAAAGGTATATGTGATATACATGTTATTGATGTGTACCTTACTAATGCTCGCAGTAGCACCTGGGTATTTGATACTGGTTCTGTTGCTAATATTTGCAACTCAAAACAGGGACTACAGAATAAGCGGACACTAGCAAAGGACGAGGTGACGATGCGCGTGGTAAACGGTTCCAAAGTCGATGTGATCGCGGTTGGCACGCTACCTCTACATCTACCTTCGGGATTAATATTAGACCTAAATAATTGTTATTTGGTGCCAGCGTTGAGCATGAACATTATATCTGGATCTTGTTTGATGCGAGATGGTTATTCATTTAAATCAGAGAATAATGGTTGTTCTATTTATATGAGTAATATATTTTATGGTCATGCACCCTTGAAAAGTGGTCTATTCTTATTGAATCTCGATAGTAGTAATACACATATTCATAATGTTGAAGCCAAAAGATGCAGAGTTGATAATGATAGTGTAACTTATTTGTGGCACTGCCGTTTAGGTCATATCGGTGTAAAGCGCATGAAGAAACTCCATACTGATGGGCTTTTGGAACCACTTGATTATGAATCACTTGGTACTTGCGAACCGTGCCTCATGGGCAAGATGACTAAAACACCGTTCTCCGGTACTATGGAGAGAGCAACAGATTTATTGGAAATCATACATACCGATGTATGTGGTCCGATGAATATTGAGGCTCGTGGCGGATATCGTTATTTTCTCACCTTCACAGATGATTTAAGCAGATATGGGTATATTTTCTTAATGAAACATAAGTCTGAAACATTTGAAAAGTTCAAGGAATTTCAGAGTGAAGTTGAAAATCATCGTAACAAGAAAATAAAGTTTCTACGATCTGATCGTGGAGGAGAATATTTGAGTTACGAGTTTGGTGTACATTTGAAAAATTGTGGAATAGTTTCGCAACTCACGCCACCCGGAACACCACAACGTAATGGTGTGTCCGAACGTCGTAATCGTACTTTACTAGATATGGTGCGATCTATGATGTCTCTTACTGATTTACCGCTATCATTTTGGGGTTATGCTTTAGAGACGGCCGCATTCACGTTAAATAGGGCACCATCTAAATCCGTTGAGACGACGCCTTATGAACTATGGTTTGGCAAGAAACCAAAGTTGTCGTTTCTTAAAGTTTGGGGCTGCGATGCTTATGTGAAAAAGCTTCAACCTGATAAGCTCGAACCCAAATCGGAGAAGTGTGTCTTCATAGGATATCCAAAGGAAACTATTGGATACACCTTCTATCACAGATCCGAAGGCAAGACTTTTGTTGCTAAATTCGGAAACTTTCTTGAGAAGGAGTTTCTCTCGAAAGAAGTGGGTGGGAGGAAAGTAGAACTTGACGAGGTAACTGTACCTACTCCGTTATTGGGAAATAGTACATCACAGAAAACTGTTTCTGTGAGACCTACACCAATAAGAGAGGAAGTTAATGATGATGATCATGAAACTTTAGATCAAGATACTACTGTACCTCGTAGATCAACCAGAGTAAGATCCGCACCAGAGTGGTACGGTAATCCTGTTCTGGAAGTCATGCTACTAGATCATGATGAACCTACGAACTATGAAGAAGCGATGGTGAGCCCAGATTCCGCAAAGTGGCTTGAAGCCATGAAATCTGAGATGGGATCCATGTATGAGAACAAAGTATGGACTTTGGTTGACTTGCCCGATGATCGGCAAGCAATTGAGAATAAATGGATCTTTAAGAAAAAGACTGGCGCTGATGGTAATGTTACTATCTACAAAGCTCGACTTGTCGCAAAAGGTTTTCGACAAGTTCAAGGAGTTGACTACGATGAGACTTTCTCACCCGTAGCGATGCTTAAGTCTGTCAGAATCATGTTAGCAATTGCCGCATTTTATGATTATGAAATTTGGCAAATGGATGTAAAAACCGCATTCCTGAATGGATTTCTGGAAGAAGAGTTGTATATGATGCAACCCGAAGGTTTTGTCGATCCAAAAGGAGCTAACAAAGTGTGCAAACTCCAGCGATCCATTTATGGACTGGTGCAAGCATCTCGGAGTTGGAATAAACGCTTTGATAGTGTGATCAAAGCATTTGGGTTTATACAGACTTTTGGAGAAGCCTGTATTTACAAGAAAGTGAGTGGGAGCTCTGTAGCATTTCTGATATTATATGTGGATGACATATTACTCATTGGAAATGATATAGAATTTCTGGATAGCATAAAGGGATACTTGAATAAAAGTTTTTCGATGAAAGACCTCGGGGAAGCTGCTTACATATTAGGCATAAAAATCTATAGAGATAGATCAAAACGCTTAATTGGACTTTCACAAAGCACATACCTTGACAAGATTTTGAAGAAGTTCAAAATGGATCAAGCAAAGAAATGGTTCTTGCCTGTGTTACAAGGTGTGAAGTTGAGTCAGACTCAATGCCCGACCACTGCAGAAGATAGAGAGAAAATGAAAGATGTTCCCTATGCTTCAGCCATAGGCTCTATCATGTATGCAATGCTGTGTACCAGACCTGATGTGTGCCTTGCCATAAGTTTAGCAGGGAGGTACCAAAGTAATCCAGGAGTGGATCACTGGACAGCGGTCAAGAACATCCTGAAATACCTGAAAAGGACTAAGGATATGTTTCTCGTATATGGAGGTGACAAAGAGCTCACCGTAAGAGGTTACGTTGATGCAAGCTTTGACACTGATCCGGACGATTCTAAATCGCAAACCGGATACGTGTTTACTTTAAACGGTGGAGCTGTCAGTTGGTGCAGTTCTAAACAAAGCGTCGTAGCGGGATCTACATGTGAAGCGGAGTACATAGCTGCTTCGGAAGCAGCGAACGAAGGAGTCTGGATGAAGGAGTTCATATCCGATCTAGGTGTCATACCTAGTGCATCGGGTCCAATGAAAATCTTCTGTGACAATACTGGTGCAATTGCCTTGGCAAAGGAATCCAGATTTCACAAAAGAACCAAACACATCAAGAGACGCTTCAACTCCATCCGGGATTTAGTCCAGGTGGGAGACATAGAGATTTGCAAGATACATACGGATCTGAATGTTGCAGACCCGTTGACTAAGCCTCTTCCACGAGCAAAACATGATCAGCACCAAGACTCCATGGGTGTTAGAATCATTACTGTGTAATCTAGATTATTGACTCTAGTGCAAGTGGGAGACTGAAGGAAATATGCCCTAGAGGCAATAATAAAGTTATTATTTATTTCCTTATATCATGATAAATGTTTATTATTCATGCTAGAATTGTATTAACCGGAAACATAATACATGTGTGAATACATAGACCAACAGAGTGTCACTAGTATGCCTCTACTAGACTAGCTCGTTAATCAAAGATGGTTATGTTTCCTAACCATGAACAAAGAGTTGTTATTTGATTAACGAGGTCACATCATTAGTTGAATGATCTGATTGACATGACCCATTCCATTAGCTTAGCACCCGATCGTTTAGTATGTTGCTATTGCTTTCTTCATGACTTATACATGTTCCTATAACTATGAGATTATGCAACTCCCGTTTACCGGAGGAACACTTTGGGTACTACCAAACGTCACAACGTAACTGGGTGATTATAAAGGAGTACTACAGGTGTCTCCAATGGTAGATGTTGGGTTGGCGTATTTCAAGATTAGGGTTTGTCACTCCGATTGTCGGAGAGGTATCTCTGGGCCCTCTCGGTAATACACATCACATAAGCCTTGCAAGCATAATAACTAAGATGTTAGTTATGAGATGATGTATTACGGAACGAGTAAAGAGACTTGCCAGTAACGAGATTGAACTAGGTATTGGATACCGACGATCGAATCTCGGGCAAGTAACATACCGATGACAAAGGGAACAACGTATGTTGTTATGCGGTCTGACCGATAAAGATCTTCGTAGAATATGTAGGAGCCAATATGGGCATCCAGGTCCCGCTATTGGTTATTGACCGGAGATGTGTCTCGGTCATGTCTACATTGTTCTCGAACCGTAGGGTCCGCACGCTTAACGTTACGATGACAGTTATTATGAGTTTATGCATTTTGATGTACCGAAGGTTGTTCGGAGTCCCGGATGAGATCACGGACATGACGAGGAGTCTCGAAATGGTCGAGACGTAAAGATTGATATATTGGAAGTCTATGTTTGGACATCGGAAGTGTTCCGGGTGAAATCGGGATTTTACCGGATTACCGGGAGGGTTACCGGAACCCCCCGGGAGCCAAATGGGCCTACATGGGCCATTGTGGAAATGTGAAAGGGGCTGCCAAGGAGGGCTGCGCACCTCCCCCCCTCCCCTAGTCCTATTAGGACTAGGAGAGGTGGCCGGCCACCTCTCTCTCTTTCCCTCTCCCTTTTTCCCAAGGAGTCCTAGTTGGAATAGGATTGGAGGGGGGAGTCCTACTCCCGGTGGGAGTAGGACTCCTCCTGTGCCTCCCCTCTTTGGCCGGCCAGCCCCCCTCCCTCCAACCTTTATATACGGGGGCAGGGGACACCCCAAGACACACAAGTTGATCCTTGAGATCGTTCCTTAGCCGTGTGCGGTGCCCCCTGCCACCAAATTCCACCTCGATCATACCGTTACAGTGCTTAGGCGAAGCCCTGCGTCGGTAGTACATCAAGATCGTCACCACGCCGTCGTGCTGACGGAACTCTTCCTCGACGCTTTGCTGGATCGGAGCCCGAGGAACGTCATCGAGCTGAACGTGTGCTAAGAACTCGGAGGTGCCGGAGTAACGGTGCTTGGATCGGTCGTATCGGGAAGAAGACGTACGACCACTTCCACTACGTTGTGTGATCGCTTCCGCAGTCGGTCTGCGTTGGTACGTAGACAACACTCTCCCCTCTCGTTGCTGTGCATCACCATGATCTTGCGTGTGCGTAGGAAAATTTTTGAAATTACTGCGTTCCCCAACACCAGCGGCATAGTATGACGACCATTTTGTGGACAAGCCTTTGCCGGCCACACGACCAGCTGAAGTCGGCTTATTGAGCTTATCCCTGTTTTTCATTACGTTCAACGCCCTATTCGAAGGGGTGTCGAAAGGGGAGCTCTAAGACGACCCCGCGCTACTGCTTTCTTTGTCCTGCGGAAGGAACGTGAACCATTTAGAAATATTGGGGATTAATTAGAATGCAACCATATGGAGCTAATTACGCGGGGGTGTATTCCTTACCAGAACAAGCTCAAGCTCCTTGGTCTTCGGATCCGTGGTAAGCTCCTTTGTTACCGGGTCCTCCTTGTACCGGGCCCTGAGAAAGTTCCTGGTCTGCTTGTCACTGTATTTCTTGAAGCGGGGCGGTAGGCCTTGTTCGGCACGCTCCGCTTCCTCCTTGTCCCATACAGGCTCCACCACTCTGTAACCGCCGGGACCGAGTTGCTGGGCCCCTATGTTCAACTGCCGCATTGCTTTCCCCCACTGACTTGATTTAGAGGTTGCGGGGCTCTTGCACTTGATCTTGAACTCCTTGTAGTCATCTTCGCTAATCAAAGGATATTTCACCTTGATCTTCTCATAACTATCACCTTTGTCAATCATTGCCTTCACTGTGCTTTTCCAAGTAGACAGGGCCGTGCTCATCCTCGTGAGGGCGGCACCGTTCACTTTATTACCCGAGAGGCGTGTGTTTGCGAACTCAGCGGGGAACTTGTATCGTTCGTGCAGCTTCGTGAAGAGGATCAAGGTGATCGAGGCGGTGCTTCGGAGAATGCACCCGAGCTGAATTGAGTACCCCTTGACTACGTGTTTGGGCGCCGTCGGATGCCCGTCAGAGTTCACTTCAGTAAATTCCTCCCTGACGGTGCCGAGCATGTTCGGGCGCCGGTCCTTCTGTTGCCTCTTCGGTTGGCTGCCATCTGTGCGTGCGCCGCCATCATCAGTGGTGGCATCCGCGGCGCCATCATCAGTGGTGTCATCCCCGACGCCACTAGGGGTCGTGTAGTCAGGATCGGTGTCTTCCGCGGCGTCCTCATAGCGGTGAGGTTCTTCCTCCAACTCCTGGGACAGCTCCCAGAATTGCTTGCCGCCCGAACTGCCGGCCTCATCATTGTGGGCCATGTTTCGCTCTAAATAGGAAAAAAGTTTGGTTAAAAAGTTGGTTATTGTCAAGGAACAAGATCATGGTCTCATCATTTAGGGTTTGTCGACACCGAGGCATCCTAAAAGCTAAGCTTTTATCATTTAGGGTTTGTCAACGCCGAGGCCCCCTAAAAGCCTAAGCGTACATCATTTAGGTTCTATCGACACCGAGGCACCCTATAGAAGCCAAGTTAAGTTTTCATCATTTAGGGTTTATCGATGCCGAGGCACCCTAGGTTGGGCCTAATCACTTGGCACTAATCACTTGGCTCTATTGCCACCTATGTTGGGTTTATCATCTAGGGTTTATCGATGCTAAGGAGAATTCTAAGTTGGGCCTAATCACCTGGCTCTATTGCCACATATGGTTTAATGCAACAAGAATGGCGGGGCAGTTGATCCTACTTAACTAAGTACTAAGATACCCCGGCCCATGCATTAGTCGCAAGTACCCCATATGTCCTATTTTTAGCAAAGTCATGCTAAAATTCACGGAAAATTTCAGCATGACCTTTGCTGAAAATAGGACATATGGAGTACCCGAATTTGCCGGAACAGAAGTTAATCGACATTCTGGCAAACTCAAGGGCCTCTCGGGGTACCTGCAAATTCATCACGACACAATGGTCAGAGACAAAACCCAGCAACTTTACAAGTCTTTCACAGATTTGTTTGCAAGTTCTGATATGTAATAAAGATGAGCCTCAAGATACAACACATCAAGCATGGAAAACAAGTCAAACGTTTGAGATATCGAGTTTCAAGACATTATACTGCAATTCACTCATAAAGCCATGATTAAATGTGCATAACTACCACTGAGAAAATAATAGGTCTCATCTTCTCATGCATAAACTGCATATCCAGAAGGCACATAGCTAGAAAGGGTGAAAATTACATGGACATTAACCTGTCCAGTTTTTCATTATGGGATTGCTAAACATCACACATAACAGTACCACCCAAACTTTGAGCTAGCATACAGAGAGCAATGCCATTTTTTGCAACATCAAAACTGAAAAATCAATACACTTTCTAGCATAAGACTAATCTTTTCACCAATGAGCCAAGAGAAAAAGGAATTAGCCTGCTGTTCTCAGACCTAGATTCTAGATGAATTCTATAAGCAAGTGAATCCAGGAATAAAATCATGTATTCTTTAGCTTTAACTACCAAGGTCGAGACTTGCCACAACAAAGGGAGGAGTAGGTTTGGACAAAAGGAGACACGATGCCCGGATGAAGAACAAACCCACGACACGATGGCCAATCGACCCTGCGAAATGAGGTGAACAGAGCAGCAACAGCAGGTCAGCAAGATTTCTACAAGTAGGCAACCTGGGATGATCAAAGAGAAGAGTAGCAATTAGTCTGAAACTTTTATGCACAGGGGAGACTACCCTTAGTCTGAAACTGTGAGGAGCAAGAGCAAGTAAATTAAACAGTACTAAAACATGGTCATCTCTCGTACAGAGGTGAATCCAGATATGCCATCTCCCTGTACAGATGTAGAACTTTCTTTCTTTCTCTCATTTACACCCAGCTTAAGGCCAGCAGCAGCAAGGAACAACAGCAAGCAGCAGCAAGCGGCAAAGCAATCAGCCTCAGCCAGCAGCGGCAACAAGAGCAAACAACAAAGCATGTTCTGGTTATGTGGGGCTTCTAGGGACATCACTGAGTTTGTTCTAGCAAGCGATAGTTTTATGTGAGCTATATGTGGTTCATAGCTGAATGTGATCATACTTCAAACTTTTAACTGCATCGGTGGGAAATCTGATGGTTGAACAGCGATTGACTTTGGCAAAAATCAGCGGCTAGTTGAATTGCTTAATTTCAGAATTGAAGCTAATCTCTCGGCTAACCGAATTGCTTACTGCTACTGTGGATGAAAGATTGCAGCAAGAGAGCAAGCAAGCAACTCAGCACAAAACAGATGCAACCTAACTAGTCTCATGGCAAGTACTTAGTACCAAGCAGCAACAACAAACAGGCACGACACAGGGTACAAATTACTACAACAAATTTCCATGAACTATACTGTCGGCAAAAAAACCCTGCTAGAATTACAACAACTACACTGAACCTATTTCAAAAAGATAGAAAATGAACACATAAAAATAACATTACATATACTCATCTATTTTCCTCAGTTTTTTTTAAAAAAGGGACCAAAAAATGCACAAACATGAACTACAGCTACTGATATGGTCTACCTCCATACATAAACTGCAGAAAAAAGAAAAAGGAGAGGGAAGTGGTTAGGGTTCAAACCCAATACATTAGGTGTACCTAATGCACATGGAGTACTAATTCTTCATGTTTGCTAGGCACTACTCCCACAATTTTTTGAACCTAATTTGACCTAAATACGAGAGGGACTTGACCTAAACCAAGCAAAAGAGAGAAGAAGAGGGCATGGCTGGGAGGGAGGGGAGGAGGAAGAGAGGAGGAAAGAGGCAGAGGGAGGAGGGTTAGCTGACCACGATGAGGTGGTGGCCGGAGCGGAGACGACGGAGGGCGGAGATGGTGAGCTTGGGTGAGGCGGGGATAGACGACAGGGAGGTCGCAGGCCTCCTCTCCTAGTGGACATGGGGACTCCTCTCCTGGTGGATGTGGGGCAGCTCCGAGGCGAGGGAGGCGGCGCTCGGGGGGAAGGCGGGGCTCAGGGGGGAGGCGGCGAAGGGGAGAGGGAGGCGGCGGGGGCGCGTGGGCGGCTGCGGCGAGGTTAGGTCGAGTGGGGGATCTGGCGAGGGAGGGAGAGAGGCCAGAGGGGAATAGGTGGAGTGGGGGGAGGGTTAGCAATGGCGCACCTCCCCCTAGTGCGCCATAAGTACGACGACAGCAATGGCGCACCTCCCCCCGGTGCGCCATTAGTAATTTTTTTATTACAGTTCGAGCACTCAGGTTATATTACACCTAACCGTATCCGAAACAGAACACATACACTAGCCTGACTGGTCAGCACGTAGCACACACACTAGGAGGTCCTTGGTTCGATTCCTAGGCTCCCCAATTTTTGTTTTTATACATTTTTTCTTTGCACATATCTTTTTATGCATGCATCCAAATATAACATGTCACATATGCTAGATGCTCAGAATTTCATGTAGAAAAATAATATGGAGTTTGTTGCCATGTTAACAACACTTAAAATGCGGTTTGATATTTATTTGTGTTTAAATATGTTCAAACTTGTTTAAATCATAACTAAATATCCATAGCTCCAAATTTGACAAACTTTATATGCTTTCGGGAGTAACATATATGCGGTGGGTCGGCGGCGACGGTGGGTCGGCGGAGGGTGCGGTGGGTGCTCGGCGGCGGTGGAGCGGGTCGGGGATCGAGATCGAGATGGAGGGGGATAGCGATCGAGATTTAAAAATATTCATCAAATTTGAAAAAATATTCATGAATTCAAAAAGTGCCCATGAAATTCAAAAATATTCATGAGTTCAAAAATATCTAGCCGGTCCCAGGTTACTAATGGCGCACCACACAGACATGCGCCATTAGTAACCCAACATACTAATGGCGTACCACACAGACATGCGCCATTAGTAGTTTTGCAAAAAAGTAAAAAAAATAATTTTTATACTAATGGCGCACCGTGGCACAGTGCGCCATTACTAGTTTAAACTAGTAATGGCGCACTATGCAACGGTGCGCCATTAGTAGTTTTGCAAAAAAGTAAAAAAAATACAGTAGTGGTGCACTCTATGGCTAGTGCGCCATTAGTAGTTCTAACTACTAATGGCGCACTCTGCCCGGATGCGCCATTAGTATGTTTGAAAAAATGAAAAAAAAAACATTTTGTTACTAGTGGCGCACCGTGTGCCTGGTGCGCCATTAGTGTCTTCCACACTAATGGCGCACCAACAAATGGTGCGCCATTAGTATATAGTACTGGCGCACCACATGTCAGGTGCGCCATTAGTGTCAATTCCATCTATAGCCCTTTTCCTAGTAGTGATGGCTAGGAAACTTAAACATCTTTGATTAACGAGCTAGGCAAGTAGAGGCATACTAGGGACACTCTGTTTGTCTATGTAGTCACACATGTATCAAGTTTCCGGTTAATACAATTCTAGCATGAATAATAAACATTTACTATGATATAAGGAAATATAAATAACAACTTCATTGTTGCTTCTACGGCATATTTCCTTCAGTCTCCCACTTGCACTAGAGTCAGTAATCTAGTTCACATCGTCATGTGATTTAACACCAATAGTTCACATCTTTATGTGATTAGTTCACATCTCCATGTGACTAATACCCAAAGGGTTTACTAGAGTCAATAATGTAGTTCACATCGATATGTGATTAAAACCCAAAGAGTGATCATGTTTTGCTTGTGAGAGAAATTTAGTCAACACGCCTGCCACATTCAGAGATGTATGCATTTTGTAAATTTTTCTATGTCTACAATACTCTGCACGGAGCTACTCTAGCTAATTGCTCCCACTTTCAATATGTATCCAGATTGAGTCTTAGAGTCATCCAGATTAGTGTCAAAACTTGCATCGACGTAACCCTTTACAACGAACTCTTTGTCACCTCCATAATCGAGAAACATATCCTTATTCCACTAAGGATAATTTTGACCGCTGCCCAGTGATCCATTCCTGGATCACTACTGTACCCTCTTGCCAAACTCATGGTGAGGTACACAATAGGTCTGGTGCACAACATAGCATACTTTATAGAACCTATGACTGAGGCATATGGAATGACTTTCATTCTCTTTTTATTTTCTACCGTGGTCGGGTTTTTGAGTCTTACTCAACTTCACACCTTGCAACATAGGCAAGAACTCCTTCTTTGACTGTTTCATTTTGAACTACATCAAAATCTTATCAAGGTATGTACTCATTGAAAAAACTTATCAAGCGTTTTGATCTATCTCTACAGATCTTGATGCTCAATGTGTGTCGGAGTTATTGGCCATGGGTAGCCTCATCTGCCTCCCATGGCATTTCAAGACATCGGGGCCGACTGCGCCCCTCAAATGTCGAAGATTAACCGCCGCCTTATTGTGGCCGGCTGGTCTAAGCGGCCGGCTGCTAGAAGACGGTGGACCGAGAAGACATGCACTAACTGGGCCGCTTCCTATCAGGCGGCCTCTAGAGAGGCCAGCTCCTAGCAGGCGGCCCCATGCACCCTCAAAGTTTGAGCCCCCATAAATACGATGAGATGAGACATGGCTACAGAGAGGCCTGCCACCCCTGAATCCAGGGCGGGTCATGGCCACGGTGCACCATACCGACTGACGATTTCCCACACGGCGCGACACTATGGCCCTTCCGCCAATGACATCACCCAAGTCAAAAGGGACCCTGTTCCCACGAGGGGCTGTCGGTACGGCCCACAGGCGGCGGGCCCTACCCGGCCGTGAGGAGCCAGAGGGCGGCAAGCTCTACCAATCGGCTTGGGGGGGGGCAGCTAGCAGGTGGCCCTCCCCTTTCCTAGGAGTTTGTGCGCCATCAACCAGAAGAGACGAGGAATGGCTACAGTGAACGCCCGCTAGGTGGCAGGATTGTAGCCACACCTTTCCCGGCAAAGCAAGCATCATTAGACGCACGGCTACAGTGATGAGCAGCCGACAAGACCCGCCAGCGGCGGGCGCGGCCTGTCGGCCAAGTACAAGAGCCGGCGGGGCCCACCAATCGGCGGGCCCCAGAGGCCAGCCGAGAGGCCAGCCCCAAGAGACACTGATGGCATGGGCCTACACCCGGCCAGTTTACAATTGTACCCCTAGGGGGTAGGCCTATATAACTCCCCCAGGGCACCCATGCAAAGGGTTCAGACTCTTAGAGAACAACACACACACGTAGAGAGGGAGCTAGGGCTAGCCTTGTTCTTCTTTCTCCTCTAGAGAAACAGCTCTAGGAGCAATCTTGTAGCCACTATTGTTGAGTTAGTGATCATGCGGAGACCCCGCAGAGCAGGACTAGGGGTGTTATCTCCTAGAAGAGCCCCGAACCTGGGTAAGATCCGCCGGCGTGCATGTCTTTGCCTCATCCCGTTTCCTGGCACCGGCGATGTCTTATTAGCCCCCACCATGATAAGCCATCCTTTGGCATATGTCGCACGACACCCCCGACATTTGGCGCCCACCATGGGGCTAGGTGCACCGTTGTCCGGAGATCTATTCTGGACGGGAACCCTCTTCCTCCTCAGTGAGCGTAGCCAGCCTGGCATGCCAGATGGCGTTTGCGCCGACGCGCTACATGGCACAGAGGTCACCTGCGCAGCAAGCTGCCTCGCCGACCTTGTTGGTGAGGTCCGCCTCTCCGAGGAGCCGACGTCCGATGCAAGCACAGATGGCCTTGAGAGCCGCCTTGTCAACCTCCTCGACCAGCTTCACATCGCCAACGAGCCGGCCTTCGACTTCGAGTTGATCGGCTCCACCGACCCGATGCTTGTCGACTCAGACACGGCATCCCTCGATGCTTTCCCCACCAACGTGGTGGTCATCCACGATCCACTCCCACGCGCGGAGAGCGGCGACAGCACCGTCATGGAAGTGCTCGTTATCAGCCACAATGGGGGCTTTGGAAGAGCAGGCAAGGACCCATTGCAGGCGGCAATGCATGACCTATCCACGCCCATTGCTGCGGATGCGGATGCCAAGACGCTGGAGGCCTGTCGCGTTTCGCTTGTGGAGAACGCCAAGAAATTGGCTACCATGAGATGCCTCTCCAAAGCCTTCCAGCGTGAGGTTGATCGCGCTGTCGGTGGCACGCCGACTGCTGCTAGGCCCAGCCGAGCAGGCATGATCAGGCAGCGAGGCTGAGCCATCGCCAGCATGCCTGGAGTGGACCGCCCGGTCTATGCCACGCCCATGGAGAACATACGTGCTACCCAGGCGGCAGCAGATGAGCTGGATCACCTGGAAGGCGACGAGCGATGCTACGTGACAGAGCGCGTTCAACAGCTTATTGATGCGGCTGCTGCCCAGCAAGAAGCCGCTGCCGCACTGAAGAGCTTCCCCAGCGGGTTGAGAACCCTCCCCCTCGCCAAGAGCATGGCGCGACCTCCCGGACACCGACTCACAGCGCCCGTGATAGACGAGACAAAGAGCCGGCTGCCAGCCGCAGCCGGACTCGCATCACCATCGAGCGCAACCAAGACGGCCACCCTCGAGCAGTCGAACAACGAGACGATGATCGGCTGCCGCTGCCTCCTCGAAGGGAGATGCGTGCCTCCTCGCTGTTGTTGATCATCCAACTATAGGTGACCGGCTGGGCCGTCGAGGAGTCGGCGAGAACGATGCACGCCACTGGATCGACCGGCTGGCTCGATCCCTGGCGCTAGAAGAAGAAGACGCGATGGGTCCGCCTTGTTTTGGCCCCCGCATTCGTGACGAGCCTTTCCCCAAGGGGTTCTCGCTCCCAAGGGACACACCCAAGTACAACGGCTCCGTGAAGCCGGAGGATTGGCTTGTGGATTATTCCACGGCCGTCAGCATAGCAAACGGCAATAAGCGCGTCGCCATGAAGTACGTCCCGCTCATGCTCCAGGGCACAACCCGGACTTGGCTGAACAACCTCAAGCCCTGCTGCATCAACAACTGGGTAGGTTTCACTAAAGTGTTTATCCGAAACTTCACCAGCACCTATGATGCGGAGCATCCCAAGGTCATCCCCATGGACCTACCATCGCCTCACCAAGGTCATCTCCTCTCACACTTCCACTTCGATACACATGAGACATGGCTACTACCTCAAACGGAGACATTGTGCATACTCAGGTATCTAGGAGTTGGCCATGAAGAAGCTAAGGAGCAAGGAGAGGAAGAAGAAGAGGAAGATGGACATGAAGACGGAGAAGAAGAAGAACTGCTCAAAGTCCCCAATCTCCGGACGACCGACGACCCCCGGACGTCCGACAACCTCCAGGCTCCGGACGTCCGGCCCCCTTCGGACGACCGACGCTTCCACACCCAAGCCAAAAACCACGGATTTCCGACGCCCCACGGACGACCGACGCCTGGACGTCCGACCCCGACCAGACGTCCGATCGAAGACCACCCGAGCCGAATTTACGGACGTCTGACAAGCACCGGACACCCGGACCCTCGCGAGCCTCCGGAAGACCGGTGACTCCCGGACATCCGACGCCTGTGCACTGCCATGTGACGGGCCGCGGCCCATGTACCTCCCCACTTTGCCCCCTTTTGCACTAAGACTATATATAGACTTCCAATTCCTCCTAGCTAGGGTTAGCAAAGGATTAGCTCATATATCGTGTGAGAGATTTGCTCATCCACTTGGTTACCTTCTCCTCGGAGATAGCGCCTCCTCGGAGAAGATCCCCCAAGCAGATTCAAGACCCCTTTACGGGAAGAACCTCACGACCTCCTCTCGGAGAAGACCAGCTACCTTTGTATCATCCCTAGTTGATCATGTCCCGTGTGATCTCTTATGTACTCGAGGATCTAGCACATGTGTGACTATTTCTTGTTGGTTTAGTGTTTCTCTTGTGTTCCCCCGTGTTTTCCCTTGTTTCCCTCCTCGCGTTCTTCGTGTTCTTCATGGGATCCGCTCCTTTCGTGAAAGATCGGCCGATTAGGGTCCCTACCCTACATCATCTTGGTATCTAGAGCCACGTTGATCATGATTTTGGAGCCTCCCCATTGTGTTGCTAGCCTAGTTTTTGTTGATTTTGTCCCTAATTCTAAAATTCCCCACAAAAATAGTCCCAAATTTTTTTTGTGATCTGTTGGTGTGTTGAAATATTGTTGGATTTGATCCGTAGATTTGGTTTGCCTTGAGTGGATCTACCTTTTCCCCCTTGTCTCCAACCTTTCCATCCATGAAATCGCCCGGATTCGACGATTTTCACCTCATCCACCTCGTACACGTGTTGTTCTTCCCGTGCCCGAAAATCGCCCAGGCACCGGAGGTCCGACGATCCCTGACGAAACTGATTTTTTTTCAGTTTAGTCACCACCACCGCCCCACATTTCTGCATACGCACTCCTACCACCTATACACCATCACCACTTCTGCATACCACCACCATTGATTGCCTTTTTCACACTCCAACACATGTTGCCACTTCGAGCTTTGAGAATTTGAGTTGCGATTTCGTATCCTTTTGTGTTTCGGCTATCTAGGTACGGTTCGACATCAACATCACCGTCGCTCATCTTCACCAGGGACGCGTCATCAACAAGGACCACCTCGACTACATCTTGGTATTCGTGCCACCATTTTGACACCATACCATACGCAAGAAACGATAACCTCGTCTTGGTATTGGACATATCATTCTTGCCATTACATTGATAGCCATCATAGCATTACTCCTTTGCGTCGCTTACCCATTGAGACTAGCTTTTGAGTATTCCCGGCAACGAGACTTGTGCACATTAGTGATCATACTTCACATAGTGTACATATATAATTGTTGCATATCTTGGTATCATCTCTTGTGTCACAAGGTTGTCATCGCATACACAATTGCTATCTTGGTTCGTGAAGCATTGCATGAGAAAAGAGCTCAAACATCAAAGAGCCAAACAAGCTTTTAAGCAAAAGGGAAAGATAAGCAAAGAGCTTTTAAGCAAGAACCATAGCATCAGACAACATTAAGATTGTCATATTAGATCATCTTGGATCATATCATAGAAACACCTTGCATAGAGCATACTTGGGATAGAAGTCGTTGCATTTTTGCTTAGTAGGTTGTGCACAAGTCTTGCATCCGCCTATTGTGCAATCGTGCTAGCATCTCTCGAGTGTTGTGCAACAAGAGCATTTTTGTGGATTCCACATTTTGGCTCACCCTTGGTTGCACGACCCCACTTATATTTTTGCGTGTGTGTTCCCGTGTACATTATATTGCTTGGTCTACTTGTTGCATTGCAATCTTGTGAATCTTTTCCAACATTATTGAAGCTCACTTACAATTGCATCAAATTTTGTGCCACCATCCTAACCAAGCTCCACCATAAGCTTTTACTTGTGTAGGTGTGAGAAACCGACAAAAATTGGTACCAATTGTGCTATTTCCTTGTCCACATTGGATTGATCATTCATCCACTTTCAACTTCGGTCAAGGTACATTTGGTATTCGTTCTTCTCTTTCTACCACTCACATTTTTCTCTTGGAATGATGGATAGGCCAAGTACTTCTACCAACCACTCTTCATTGAGCACGACGACGACATGAACTCCTACGTCACCAAGAGCCACCTCTTTGGTGCACAACGTGCTTTGCATCAAGAGCAACAAGCAACGAGTGAACGCATCGACAACCTCGCCGCCGACTTGTGACTCTCCAAGCAACGTACAAGGGACTACTTCGACCACAAGCTCGACGATCACAAGCAAGATAATGATGCAAGGATGGATGAGATTCGCGCTTTGTTGCTCAACCGCTCTTCTTCCACTTTGTCTTCATCAAAAAGGAGCCGCTCAAGTCAACAATCTGACTTCACCCTCTCCGGCTCAAGTACACCGACATCGAACACTCTTCGACGTGCCGCGCGCAACGATCGTCAAGCAAGCCTCAATCCTCTACAACACACCAACTCTCAAGAGCACATACAACATCAAACCCAAGAGGCTTTTGCGCTAGCACAAGAACGGCAACGACAACGCCAACATGAAGAGGAAGAGTGCGCGCGTCTACACCAAGATGCATAAGATGCCGAGGCACAACGCCAAGAACAACAACTCCGTGAAGCTCAAGCACTTGCGGCACAACGTGCCCTTCAAGATTCAAGTCACGCCATCGCCACACGCAACCACCATCTGCGTGAACAAGAGGAAGAACTTCGCGATGAAGTTCAAGAGAGGATTTACCAATCACGTGTACATCATCAAGTTCCTCAAGTTCGTCCTCGAGATCGACAAGCCCCTCCACAAGCTCCTCAAGAACCCCAAGGACATCAAGTTCACCGAGAGCATGAAGACGTTGGGAATCCTCCACGACAAGACCAACATGAGGTCAATAACCCTCCTCGCCAAGAGCAACACGAGTTGGACAATCATCAACAACATGGGCGTCATCATCCCCGACCCCAACACAATGAAGAGCAACGCTACAGCAAGATCAAGTTCACCATGCCCAAGTTCAACAGAAGCAACGATCTCGAAGAGTACCTTTCATGGGCATTGAAGGTCGACAAAATCTTCCATTTGCACAACTATGAATAAGAGGAGAAGATCGCGATGGCATCCCTTGAGTTCCAAGACTATGTCCTCATTTGGTGGGAACAAGTTATCAAGCACCGAGAGGCAAGAGGTGAACCACCCATCACTACTTGGGCGCAAATGAAGGATGTAATGTGAGAACGCTTTGTGCCTACCTACTACAACCACGACCTCTTCAAGAAACTTCAACTACTCAAGCAAGGAACCAAGAGCGTTGAAGAGTACTATCAGGAGATGGAGATTTCCATGATAAGAGCCAATGTCATGGAAGATGATGAGAAAACTATGGCATGTTTCTTGAATGGACTCAACCATCCTATCAAGAAGATCGCCGACTTCCAACCATACTCGACCCTCATCGAGCTAGTGCATCAAGCTACCAAAGCGGAACGTCAAGGGCAAGACGATTACAAGTATGCAAAGTTCTCATCCAAGTCACACGGCTTCTCCAACACCCAAGCTTCAACGACTCCAACACCGTCTACCAAGCCTTGTACAAGCAACGTCGACAAGTCGAGTCACAAGAAAGCTTTGTCTACTCCAAGTTATCCTCCTACAATGAAAAACTTCGAGCCGAGAGCTTCATCATCATCTACTCCAACCGATGATACAATCAAGACGACTGCCTTCAAATGCTTCACATGCGGAGGCCGAGGCCACAAGTCCTATGAGTGCACCAACAAGCGGACCATGATCCTCAATGACGACAACACTTACGACTCAACGAGTGAAGGAGAAATGGACGCCATCAAGCAAGTCGCCATGCACCGGCAAGTGAATGATGATGAGGAACAAGTCTTTTGCGATTAAGATTCAAGTCCCGCTCTTGTTGTCTCCAAGGTCTTGACTCTCCAACATCACCAAGACGAAGACCAAAGATGCCACATATTCCACATCAAGGCCGGCATCAATGGAAGATCCGTCAAGGTCATCATCGATGGAGGGAGTTGTCATAATCTCACAAGTGAAGAATGTAACACCGCGGATGTAACTTATCATATTTGTACTCCCACTCTTGCCATTTTTGGCGTTAAGTTATGAGATTCCCTCGTGGTTGGTTTTGTCTTTGTTTTGCATTTTGTTCATTTCATGCATATCATATCATGTCATCATGTGCATCGCATTTGCATACGTGTTCGTCTCATGCATCCGAGCATTTTCCACATTGTCCGTTTTGCAATCCGACACTCCTATGTCGTCCGGCGCCCCCTTTTGTCTCTTTTCGTGTGTGGGTGTTAAACATTCTCGGAATGGACCTAGATTTACCAAGCGGCCTTGGTACACCACCAGTAGACCGCCTGTCAAGTTTCGTGCCATTTGGCGTCCGTTTGATACTCCAACGATTAACCGGGGAACCGTAAAGGCCTCGTGTGTGTTGCAGCCCAACACCCCTGCAAAACGGCCCAATAACCCATCCAAACCTATCCCATGTCCTCCGCCGTCGGATCACGATCGCGTGGCCGAAAACCGCTCTCCATTTGGACACTCCTACCTCCTCCTAGCTATATATATGTGCCCCTTCCAGATTTTTCGCGCAGACTAACCCTAGCTCCACCCTCCACCGCCGTCGGACACGTCCGGGCGGAGCCGGACGCGTCCGCCACCGCTGCCCGACCAACCAGACATCGCGACCTGTCGCCACCGTGCTGTCCCTGCCGCCGGCCCGCCAGGCCCGGGTCGGGCATCCCGAGCCCGCGCGCTCCTCCCGCGCCCTGCCGCACGCCCCGTCGCCGAGTCCTCGTCGCGCCACCGCCTCGCTCCCTCGCCACCGGCCGCCGCCAGCCATCGCCGCCGCCGCGCGCCTTCGCTGCCCCGCGGCGCAGCTCGGGCGCGCCACCACGCCATCGCCGCGTCTTCCCCGGCCTCGTCGCCGGCCGGATCCGGTCGGGTCGGACGAGATCCGCCTCACCCACTACTCCGGCCGCCACCCCCCTGCCTTCTCCGGCGAGCTCGATCTCGACGAACTTCGTGGACTGCGCCTGGAACCCTAGATCTGTCTACGGTTGACCTTGTTTTTCTCCACTAAGTCATTTTATTTTGCATTCTGAAGCCCTATTCATCATGCCATAACTTGTTGCATACTGCTCCGTTTCACGCGCATGTTATATCAAAATGTTCATCTTGATGTGCTCTTCATTTTGTTCCATTGTTCCATGCTTGTTTGAGTCCATCTTGATGACCAAATCGTTGATGCAAGAGTGCTATAAAATGTTAGGTGTTGATTCTTAGCAGAGTATGAGCATTTGTCATTTTTGCTACAATTGTTGTGTGCTGCATATGGGCATGAGATCTACATGTGTTTTGGGCTATGCCATGCCATCTTTACAGGGGTGTATGCCATGTATTTTTGTGATCTTTGTGGTGACTAGCACATGCATGCAAAGTAGCTCTCGTGATATTGCTGATTTTAGAGACTTAGAATTTCACCAAGTCTTTGCTCTGCTGTTATTTTTATGCCATGTATCCATGATGCTACAGAGTGATCCATGCTTGTATTGAGTATCTTCAGTAAGGATGATTTTGACATATGGTTATGCTCTATCCATCCGTGCCCCTGTTTGCAATTATGGAGTGACGTAGCATGTTTAAATATTGCTCTACTTTTGCTATAAAATGTTCCTGGCAGATTGTTTACGTGTTAATCAATTTTGCCAAGGTTGTTGTAGTTGATCCATGCATGTTATGAGCTTGTTCTTGCTTTGGTTAGCTTCATGATAATGTCTTCTTGCTGGTAGTATGCTTAGTTTGTCATGCATGGCTTTGTGATGAGTGAATCAAGCTCGCAAAGATGCCTTCATAATTCTGTTTATGCCATGCCCAGTTTTTTGCTAAGTCTGAATCTGTTAACGAAACTTGCTATGTTTACATGGGTGCCATCATATCTTCTGATCCTTTTTGGCTTATGATCAGTAAGAGACTTTTGTTCTATGCTTTGAGTAGATACATGCCATGCCTTTGTTTTCTATGATATGTTCATGTAGAATGTTGTTAGCTTGCTCTAAACATGACTTCCTAATGTTAATTTCTGGCATGTTGTTATTTTCACTAAGTCTGTGATGCTGATATCTTTTGCACCTTTTCCATGCTTGTTTGAACCTGCTATTGTGTGATTTAGCCATAGCTCAGTGTTCATATTTTGTGAGTAGATCACTTCCATGTGCTTTGTTGCTATGTTGGAGTGTATTAGCTTAGTTTCTTGTTGCATTCTAGATGGCATCGTGCTGTTAATCGCAGAATTGTGCCATTATTGTTTTGCTTGTCATTTGCACACCGTGCATCCGATTTCGGTGATCTTTATATCGATTTCGACCGAAATCAACTCATCTTTCCAACGGCACACTTGGTTTGTCAAGTTGAGGCCTGGTTCAATCTTTCCCTTTCGAAGCACGCATATGCATTGCATATCGCATCCCGCATGTCATGCCATGTTTTGCATCATGTTGCTTGCGCATCGCATCGTGATTGATTGTTCGTCCTTTGCTTGTGTTCTTGCTTTGGGTACAGCCGGGAGACGAGTACGTGATCGAGGAACCTGTTGAGTACGCTTACGAAGATCAAGTTTTCATCAACTCGGAGAATTTTGCAGGCAAGATGACCATACCCTCGAAATCACTTCTATCTTTGGTTGCTAGTTTCTCGCTCTATTGCTATGCCGCGATACCTACCACATGCTTTATCATGCCTCCCATATTGCCATTCCAAGCCTCTAACCCACCTTTCCTAGCAAACCGTTGTTTGGCTATGTTACCACTTTGCTCAGCCCCTCTTATAGCGTTGCTAGTTGCATGTGAAGATGGAGTTTGTTCCTTGTTGGAACATGTTTATTTCTGGGATACCATTATTATATCTTGTTTACTCTAATGCATCTATATACTTGGTAAAGGGTGGAAGGCTCGGCCTTATGCCTGGTGTTTTGTTCCACTCTTGTCGCCCTAGTTTCCATCTTACCGGTGTTATGTTCCTTGATTTTGCGTTCCTTACGCGGTCGAGTTATAATGGGAACCCCTTGAGAGTTCGCCTTGAATAAAACTCCTCCAGCAAGGCCCAACCTTGGTTTTACCATTTGCCACCTAAGCCTTTTTCCCTTGGGTTCCGCGGACTCAAGGGTCATCTTTATTTTAAACCCCCGGGCCCGTGCTCCTCTGAGTGTTGGTCCAAACTAGAGCACCGTGCGGGGCCGTCCCTTGGCAACTTGGGTTATTTTGGTTCCTGTACGCTTAGCTTATCCAGTGTGCCCTGAGAACGAGATATGTGCAGCTCCTATCGGGATTTGTCGGCACATTGGGTGGTCTTGCTGGTCTTGTTTTACCATTGTCGAAATGTCTTGTAACCGGGATTTCGAGTCTGATCAGGTCTTCCTGGGAGAAGGAATATCCTTCGTTGACCGTGAGCGCTTGTGATGGGCTAAGTTGGGACACCCCTGCAGGTTTTTTTGAACTTTCGAAAGCCGTGCCCGCGGTTATGGGCAGATGGGAATTTGTTATTATCTAGTTGTAGAAAACCTGACACTTAACTTAATTTAAAATGAATCAACCGCGTGTGTAACAGTGATGGTCTCTTTTTGACGGAGTCCAGGAAGAGAACACGGTCTCGTGTTATGCTTGAACGTAAGTCGTTTCAGGATCACTTCTTGATCTTTATAGCTTCTCGATCATGCTTTGCTTCTCTTCTTGCTCTCATTTGCGTAAGTTAGCCACCATACATGCTAGTGCTTGCTACAGCTCCACCTCACTACCCTTTCCTACCTTTAAGCTTAAATAGTCTTGATCGTGAGGGTGTGAGATTGCTGAGTCCCCGTGACTCACAGATTACTTCCAAAACAGATGCAAGTGTCGATGATGCCAGTGCAGGGGACGCTACCAAACTCAAGTGGGAGTTCGACAAGGATTCGGGACGTTACTATGTGTCTTTTCCGGACGATCAGTAGAGCAGCCCAGTTGGGGCGATCGGGGATCTAGCATTTGGGGTTGTCTTTCTTTATTTGGTTCCGTAGTCGGACCTTAATTGTATTCTGGATGATGTAATGCTATATTTATGTATTGTGTGAAGTGGCGATTGTAAGCCAGCTCTTTACCCCTTTCTTATTCAGTACATGGGATGTGTAAAGATTACTCCTCTTGCGACATGCCTACTATGCGGTTATGCCTCTAAGTCGTGCTCCGACACATGGGAGATATAGCCGCATCGTGGGCGTTATAAAGAACTTTGCTCCAAGCTCCAATTGCCCAAGACGAAGCACCCACATCCCTACAAAGTACAATGGCTTAGCGACTCCGGCACTCTCCAAGTCGAGCATTTAGTACAAGTCTCCTTCAAAATTGGCGCCTACATAGACACCTTAGGGTGCGACGTGTTCCAATGACCGTTTGCCACCTTCTCCTTGGATGCCCATGGCAATTTGATAGAGGAGTCATCAACAATGGCCGAATGAACCACTACATCTTCAAGATGAAGGGAAATGAGTATGTAGTTCGTCCCATGTCTCCAAGCCAAGTGGTCGCCGACAAGCAAGCCACCCATCGTGGAGAGCATAGTGAGCGCCACAAGACAAAACCGAGCGCCTCCACGATGAGCGAAAAGAAGAACTTAGTCCTATTTGCCACCAAAAGTGAGATAAGAGGAGTGTGTGAGAACCCATCTAGTGTGATACACTATGTCCTTTTGTGCAAGGACAATGAAACACACACTAACACCTCTCACACTCTACCTTTAGTGTTATCTTCTCTTTTGCAGGAATTTCACGATGTTTTCCCTAACGAGCTACCTCCAGGACTACCTCCACTACGAGGCATCGAGCACCGCATCGACCTCATCCCCAGAGCACCTCTTCCGAACAAAGCTCCCTACCGCGTCAACCCCGCAGAAACCAAAGAAATACAATGGCAAGTAAGGCATCTCATAGACCATGGACATGTGCGTGAAAGTTTGAGCCCTTGTGCCGTCCCGATCATTCTTGTGACAAAAAGAGACAGTAGCTTTCGCATGTGATCCGATTGTAGACCTATCAATGTTGTCACCGTTCGTTATAGGTATCCCATTCCACGCCTTGACGATATGCTTGATGAACTTAGTGGTGCCACTATATTTTCCAAAATTGATCTTAAGAGTGGTTACTATCAAATCCACATACAAGAGGGTGATGAATGGAAAACCGCTTTCAAAACCAAGTTTGACTTGTATGAGTGGTTAGTCATGCCTATGGGTCTATCGGAAGCACCGGGTACTTTTATGCGTCTTATGATTCATGTTTTTCACCCTTTACATTGGTGTGTTTGTTGTGGTCTACTTCGATGATATCCTTGTTTTTAGCAAGTATCTCAAAGAGCATGTCACCCATGTCCGAACCGTTTTACGAACTCTTCGAAAAGAGCATCTCTATGCTAATATGGAGAAATGCCTTTTTGGCATTGACAAGCTTGTTTCCTTGGGTTTTGTTGTATCTTCTAAGGGTGTTCATGTAGATGAGTCCAAGATCAATGCTATTAAGACTTGGCCCCAACCAACCAACTTGCAACAAGTGCGTAGCTTTCTTGGCCTTGCGGGTTTCTATCGTCGCTTTGTGAAAGATTTTAGCACCATTGCTTCTCCTTTGCATGCTTTCAGCAAGAAGAATACGCCTTTTGTTTGGGGACCATCCCAAGATACCGCTTTCAATTAGCTTAAGAATTTGCTTACTCATGCTCCCGTGCTTGCATTACCCAACTTTGACAAACCCTTTGAGATTCATTGCGATGCTAGTGGTAATGGCATAGGAGGTGTGTTAACAGAAGAGAAGCGCCCAATAACTTACTTTAGTGAGAAACTCTCCGGCGTGAAACTCAATTATCCCATCTATGACAAAGAGCTATATGCTTTAGTTCGTGTTTTGCATGAATGGGAACACTATCTTCGCCCTCATGAATTCATTATTCATACCGATCATGAAACACTCAAGTATCTTAAGGGCCAAACCAAGGTGAACAAGCGTCATGCTAAATGGAGTGAATTTATTGAGTCTTTTCCTTATGTCATGAAGTACATTAAAGGTAAGGAAAACATTGTGGCGGATGCCCTTTCCCGCATATGCATGCTTGTTACTCAACTTGAATTGGATGTCATTGGCTTTGAGCATATAAAAGACTTGTATGAGCATGATCCTACTTTTTCTACTCCTTATGCCAAGTGTCTGACACACACCTCTTGGGAATGCTATTACATCAAAGATGGATATCTCATGAGAGCTAACAAGCTTTGCATCCCCAAGTCTTCTCTTTGTTTGTTGCTTTTGCAGGAATCTCATGGAGGAGGCTTAATGGGACATTTTGGACGCGACAAGACTTTCGCCACGCTCTCCAAGAACTACTATTGGCCCAAGATGTTTCGCAACGTCAACCGCTTCACCAACCGATGCTCTACATGTCACGAAGCTAAGTCTAAAGCTCAATCCCATGGCCATTACATGCCTCTCCCAATTCCATATCAACCATGGGAAGACATTAGCATGGATTTCGTACTTGGATTGCCTAGGACTAGAAATGGAAAGGATTCGGTATTTGTCGTTGTGGACCGTTTCTCTAAGATGGCACACTTCATTCCTTGCAACAAGATAGACGATGCATCACATGTTGCTAATATGATTTTGTAGGGACATATTGCGTCTACATGGTGTGCCAAAGACGATCATCTCAGACCGCGACGTCAAGTTCCTTAGTTACTTTTGGAAGACCCTATGCGCCAAGCTCGGAATCAAGCTATTCTTCTCCACGGCGTATCATCCACAAACCGCCGGCTAAACGGAGGTGACCAACCGCACACTCTCTACTCTACTTCGAGTACTCATCAATAAGAACATCAAGGAATGGGAGTGATGTCTACTACACAACCTTATTCTTGTAGACGTTGTTGGGCCTCCAAGTGTAGAGGTTTGTAGGACAGTAGCAAATTTCCCTCAAGTGGATGACCTAAGGTTTATCAATCCGTAGGAGGCGTAGGATGAAGATGGTCTCTCTCAAGCAACCCTGCAACCAAATAACAAAGAGTCTCGTGTGTCCCCAACACACCCAATACAATGGTAAATTGTATAGGTGCACTAGTTCGGCGAAGAGATGGTGATACAAGTGGTATATGGATAGTAGATAATAGTTTTTGTAATCTGAAAATATAAAAACAGCAAGGTAACGAATGATAAAAGTGAGCATAAACGGTATTGCAATGTGTTGAAACAAGGCCTAGGGTTCATACTTTCACTAGTGCACGTTCTCTCAACAATAATAACATAATTGGATCATATAATTATCCCTCAACATGCAACAAAGAGTCACTCCAAAGTCACTAATAGCGGAGAACAAACGAAGAGATTATGGTAGGGTATGAAACCACATCAAAGTTATTCTTTCCAATCAATCCGTTGGGCTATTCCTATAAGTGTCACAAACAGCCCTAGAGTTCGTACTAGAATAACACCTTAAGACACAAATCAACCAAAACCCTAATGTCACCTAGATACTCCAATGTCACCTCAAGTATCCGTGGGTATGATTATACGATATGCATCACACAATCTCAAATTCATCTATTCAACCAACACATAGAACCTCAAAGAGTGCCCCAATAGTTTCTACCGGAGAATCACAACGAAAACATGTGCCAACCCATATGCATAGGTTCATGGGCGGAACCCGCAAGTTGATCACCAAAACATACTTCAAGTGAATCACGTGATATCCCATTGTCACCATAGATACGCACGGCAAGACATACATCAAGTGTTCTCAAATCTTTAAAGAATCAATCCGATAAGATAACTTCGAAGGGGAAACTCAATCCATTACAAGAGAGTAGAGGGGGAGAAGAAACATAAGATCCAACTATAATAGCAAAGCTCGCGACACATCAAGATCGTGCCAAATCAAGAACATGAGAGAGAGAGAGATCAAACACATAGGTACTGGTACATACCCTCAGCCCCGAGGGAGAACTACTCCCTCCTCATCATGGAGAGCACCGGGATGATGAAGATGGCCACCGGAGAGGGATTCCCCCCTCCGGCAGGGTGCCGGAACGGGTCTAGATTGGTTTTCGGTGGCTACGGAGGCTTTTGGCGGTGGAACTCCCGATCTATTGTGCTCTCCGATCATTTTAGGGTATATGGAGATATATAGGCGGAAGAAGTACATCAGGGGAGCCACGAGGGGCCCACGAGGGTGGAGGGCGCGCCCAGGGGGTGGGCGCGCCCCCTGCCTCGTGGCTTCCTTGTTGCTTCCCTTACGTGGACTCCAAGTATCCCGGGTTGCTTTCCTTCCAAAAAATAAGTTCCGTGAAGTTTCAGGTCAGACTCTGTTTGATTTTCCTTTTCTGCGATACTATAAAATAAGGGAAAAACAGAAACTGGCACTGGGCTCTAGGTTAATAGGTTAGTCCGAAAAATCATATAGAATAGCATATAAATGCATATAAAACATCCAAGGTTGATAATATAATAGCATGGAACAATCAAAAATTATAGATACGTTGGAGATGTATCATCATCCCAAGCTTAATTCATGCTCGTCCTCGAGTAGGTAAATGATAAAAACAGAATTTTTGATGTGAAATGCTACCTAACATATTTATCATGTATTTCTCTTTATTGTAGCAAGAATATTCAGATCCATAAGATTCAAGACAAAGGTTTAATATTGACATAAAAATAATAATACTTCAAGCATACTAACTAGGCAATTATGTCTTCTCAAAATAACATGGCCAGAGAAAGCTATCCCTACAAAATCATATAGTCTGGCTATGCTCTATCTTCACCACACAAAATATTTAAATCATGCACAACCCCGATAAAAAGCCAAGCAATTGTTTCATACTTTTGATGTTTTCAAACCTTTTCAATATTCACGCAATACATGAGCGCGAGCCATGGATATAGCACTATAGGTGGAATAGAATGGTGGTTGTGGAGAAGACAAAAAGGAGAAGATAGTCTCACATCAACTAGGCATATCAATGGGCTATGGAGATGCCCATCAATATATATCAATTTGAGTGAGTAGGGATTGCCATGCAACAGATGCACTAGAGCTATAAGTATATGAAAGCTCAACAAAAGAAACTAGTGGGTGTGCATCCAACTCGCTTCCTCACGAAGACCTAGGGCATTTTGAGGAAGCCCATCATTGGAATATACATGCCAAGTTCTATAATTAAAGATTCCCACTAGTATATGAAAGTGACAACATAAGAGACTCTCTATCATGAATATCATGGTGCTGCTTTGAAACACAAGTGTGGTAAAAGGATAGTAGCATTGCCCCTTCTCTCTTTTTCTCTCATTTTTTATTTTTTTATTTGGGCATGTTCTCTTTTTTTATGGCCTCTTTTTTTGGGCTTCTTTGGCCTCTTTTATTTATTTATTTTCGTCCGGAGTCTCATCCCGACTTGTGGGGGAATCATAGTTTCCATCATCCTTTCCTCACTGGGACAATGCTCGAAAAATGATGATCATCACTGTCGGTGTCAAAACCGGTGGATCTCGGGTAGGGGGTCCCGAACTTTGCGTTTGAGGCGGATGGTAACAGGAGGCAGGGGATACGACGTTTTACCCAAGTTCGGGCCCTCTTGATGGAGGTAAAACCCTATGTCCTGCTTGATTATTCTTGATAATATGAGTAGTACAAGAGTTGATCTACCACGAGAGCAGAGAGGCTAAACCCTAGAAGCTAGCCTATGGTACGATTGTATGTTGGCCTTCGGACTAAAACCCTCCGGTTTATATAGACACCGGAGGGGGCTAGAGTTACACAGAGTCGGTTACAAGGAAGGAGATCTACATATCCGTATTGCCAAGCTTGCCTTCCACGCCAAGGAGAGTCCCATCCGGACACGGGACGAAGTCTTCAATCTTGTATCTTCATAGTCCATCAGTCCGGCAAAAGGATATAGTCCGGCTGTCTGGATACCCCCTAATCCAGGACTCCCTCAGTAGCCCCTGAACCAGGCTTCAATGACGATGAGTCTGGCGCACAGATTGTCTTCGGCATTGCAAGGCGGGTTCCTCCTCCGAATACTTCCTAGAAGATTTTGAACACAGGGATCGTGTCCGGCTCTGCAAAACAAGTTCCACATACCACCGTAGAGAGAATAATATTTCCACAAATCTGATCTGCTGACGTACCCCGTAGCATGGCATCACACCATAGCCAGCTCTTTATTCGAATCGTTTTTCCCAACCTATCTCAGCATGTTTCGCGAGGTGGTTTCCTTGGCACGTCTTGTCGAAGCAGAGATCGTGTCCCCTTATTACGGGATTCCCATCAATATGGACGTGGGTAACCCAACCGCGACATCAATTACGGCGCTTGGAGGATAAGCGAGTTTTACCAGGCTGGTGGGGGCGCATAGTTTCGTCCGCCCTTATAAAGGGATAAGGTTTCACCTTTTTCTACCCACGCCTTCTTCCTCCTTGCTCATCCATTCTCGCGCACTCGAGCTCCAGTGCCCAAGTCCACATCCTTCTCCTCAACTCTCTCCAAACATGTCCGGAGCGGGAGGCAAGTGGATGGCCTCCTCCGTCACGGAGGGACACATCAAAAAGCTACGTGGAGCCGGATACTTAGCCGCGGATATCGCGCACCGGCTGCCAGCCGTGGGGCAGATCGTACCTACCCCGGAACCTCATGAAAGGGTGGTTTTCCTCCCCCCCACTTTGTCCACGGACTAGGGTTTCGCCTCCATCCATTTGTCCGCGGCCTCATGTTTTATTATGGGCTGGACTTTCATGATCTGGCCCCAAATTTCATCCTCAACATCTCGGCGTTCATCGTCGTGTGCGAGGCTTTCCTCCGCATTCGGCCCCACTTTGGCCTATGGCTGAAGACCTTCAATATCAAGCCGAAGGTAGTAGGCGACCAACAAGCAGAATGCGGCGGAGCCATGGTGGGCAAAATGCACAACATTACATGGCTCGAGGGCTCCTTCGTGGAGACCATAAAGGGGTGGCAATCGGGGTGGTTCTACATCACCGAGCCGTGCGACGCCAACTGGGTGGCGGCCCCCGAGTTTCGATCCGGAATCCCCACGCGACTCACTTCCTGGAAGGGGAAGGGCCTGTCCTGGGGCTCATCGATGGAGCTGGACGGACTCCAGAAGTGTATCCGGAACATGACAAGCAAGAAACTTAAGCTTGTCAACATAGTCCAGGTCATGCTCTTCCGCCGGATCCTCCCGTGTCAACAACGGGCTTTCAACTTATGGGAGTTCAACCCGGCCCAGCACCAGACTCTACACGAGCTCTTCGACACAATGCATAAGGACGTCTGGAAGGTGCTATTTAAGGGCGCCGAGGTCCCCCCTTCTCTTACCAAGGATCGCGGGCTAAGCGCGAAGCGCCCTGCGAATCCGGTAAGTTCTGTGCATAGGGTATTTACTTCCCATAGCTTAATGATGTGCGGGGTCTGAGCTCCCATGCCTTTGACAGGACTGGGTGGAGACATTGGAGCAGATTAACTGTCCGGCCCCTCTGCCCGAAGACCCCGCAGACGCTCTCCTGACGGAGATGCGGACTCCGGCCCCTTATGAGGTGCCGGAGAAGACCAAGAAGAAGGACACGGGAACCCGAAAGAGTTCCCGGCGCCAGGTGGTATCGGACACATCGTCCGATAACTCCGAGGCGCACTCCTCCCATGAAAACGAGGAGAAGGAAGACGAAGATTATCCCCCTCCAGCCGGGGGAGACAAGGAAAGGAAGGCCACCCCAACCGGGGAGGCCGAAGGGACCATGAAGGGAAGGACTCTCCTTCCGGACTGTTCCACCACCACCGCTGACGGCGAAGACGAGTGGCTGCTCAGGGCCAAGCCCCTAGCGAAGTTGTAAGTATTTGGATACCAGAGTAACTCATAGCATACTTTTGTTGCACTACTTCTCCTAACGTCGAATATGATTATGCAGTCCGCCCCAAGCCCGTATCGACGTATCATCGTCGGACGGTTCCTTGGACTCGTCGGACATGAATAGTGATACACTTCCAACCGCCTCCTCTCCTTGCCCTACGGACAATGCCGAGGTATTGTCTCAAGGGGCACCGAGCCAGGGGGAGACAGTCCCGGAGGCGCCTCAAGGTGACCTTCCGGACTCCAGGAGAAAAGGGAGCAAGGCTCCCAGGGGCTCCAAGTTCGGCCCTCAGCCGGACACCGCGCCAGAACCTCCAGTGTTTCCAGACTCGGGCAGGCGGCCCTCTTCCAAGAGGGGTAAGCCGTCTGTGCCAGTGACCTCTGTCCATCCAGAGGCACCGGACGAACTGCTGGGAGCGCTTCACAGTGCTTCCATCAACGAAGAGCACCGCACTATTATGAGTGCGGTGATCAAGAAGGTTCAGTCCGCCAAGAGCGGACTGACTGAAGCCTGTGCCAGCCTTCTAACAGGCTTTGAGGTAAGTATTTAAAATATAGGAAAATATTGCCGCATAGACAGTAGCCCCTGATGCTCTGTTTGGTGTTCACAAAGAAAAACCGAATAGAGGATCAAATAATATCTGCAGGAGTCTAATATAAGTATGTCTGTATGCGTATGCAGGCTTCGCTGCTGACCTCTGCCGCACTGACTGCGGATGTCACTGCACTGAGACAGAACCTCGTGCGGTTTGAGAAAGAGCTCGGTCTTGCCAAGAGGCAGCTCGAGGAGAACAAAGGTAAGTAATGCCTTGTCCATATATATAAGATGCGGTTGCAAAATGACAGGATCATCATGAAGGTGCCAGGGGCCATGACCGAAGTAGCGACCCTGAAGCAAGCGCTGTCCGAGGCCGAAAACAAAGCGGCCAAGGAGCGCACCGAGTGGGAAAAACAAGAGGCACGGGTGGGCGAGGTGCAGCAAGAGCTCTAGGCTCTCGTGAAGAAGCACGAGGCTTTGGAGCTTGACTCGAAGACGCGAGAGTCCGAGCTTGCCGCGGCCCTCGAGAGCACAAAGCATGCCAAGGCTGAAGCCCAAAAGGCCCTCCATGAGATTGAGGCGATGAGGAAGATAGCGGCGGGTAAGGCATTCAATATGCAAAGCAAGCATGCGAAAGTAAATTACTTGTTACTTACCCGAGTCCGGAGCTCTCCAGGAGCATTCGCAGATTTGCCCCGCAGCGTGTCGGATGCCGCGAAATATTACCAGGCCGAGGAGGGAAGCTCAACAGAGAAGTTGTTCTGGTCTCAGTATACTGGGACTGAACACCCGATGCCTATGAGCGACCAGCTGAAGCAACTGGTCGAGCTGCACAAGGCGGCCGAATAGGCCATGAGGGGCCTTATAGTCCGGATGTGGCCTGGCGACTCCCTTCCACATAGCTACTTCGGCCTGGTGAGGAGGCTTCTGGACGCCTGCACCCAGCTGGAAGTCATCAAGCGGTCCGTCTGCATCGAAGGTGCCCGCCGTGCTTTTGCCCATGCGAAGGTGCACTGGGCCAAGATGGACGCTGAGAAGCGGTGAAGGAGGGGCCGCCGCAGGGCAAGGAGCATCGCCACTCCGAAATGTATTATGAGGGTGTCCTAAAGGGTGCCTGTCTTGTGGCGGACGAGTGTGCGAAGGATGTAATTTTTGAATGAACTTGCTCATGTGATCCTGTATTATGAAAACTTGTTCATGTGCGCTATGCAACGCTTGTTTGAATTTAAAATATTACCTTCTATGCGGCTGTTTATCAAATCTGAGAGATGGCCAGTCGTCGGCTTCTGCCCCCATGCCACGAGTGCTGGGGTGTTCGGGATAAATCTGAGCACTCTTTTTCCCATTGTTGGGTCCTTCGAGGGAGGTGCTTAGCTCAACGAACAAGGCAATCGGACTATAATGCTTTATCACTCTCACTTAGCCATAGAAGTCTATAATTTTAAATTTTGGTGAAGCCCCTAGTATTCGGAAGGCTGAATTCAGGGTGCTATAACCTGAGGAATGGTATTTAAAGCAAGTATTTCACTCGTTATCAGAGACTACCTGGGAGTTCCGTGGTGCGACGTAGCTTTCTACCTCCTTGGTTGTTGCATCGTGTGTCCGGCAAACGTACTGCCGGACAGGGTTTCCAGAGATTAAAGTCATGAAAGAGAGAAAAATAACAAAGCGGGAAGCCCCTAGTGCGATTGAGCCGCGTCTTGGGGCGTGCTGTAGTCATGCCCCCCTCCCCACCTGTGCCCATGGTATTTTCAATGCGTAATTATGTACACGTGGCATGGATTTCTCCGTTTGGCTGGTACTAGGGTGGGGGCCGCATTGCTTTGCGAGCTCGGAATGTGCTCGGCGGTCTTTCTGTCGATTACTCCAGGAGCGCTTGAAGGTGTCCGGGTCTTTAATCGCCGAACTGGTGGATTGCCTTAAGAGGCTGCTTTGCGCTTCTGCTGCGAGGGCTGCAGTGTGCTCCTACACGCGGAGAGAGTGCTCTGTGTTTCCATTGACTATGATGACCCCCCGTGGTCCTGGCATCTTGAGCTTAAGATATGGATAGTGCATTACCGTGTTGAATCTCGCAAATGCGATTCGCCCGAGCAGTGCATGATAGCCGCTGCGGAACGGGACTATATCAAAGATTAACTCCTTGCTTCGGAAGTTATCTGGCGATCCGAAGACCACTTCCAGTGTGACTGAGCCTGTGCAATGGGCCTCTACATCTGGTATGACGCCTTTGAAGGTCGTTTTTGTGGGTTTGATCCTTGAGGGGTCTATACCCATTTTGTGCACTGTGTCCTGATAAAGCAGGTTTAGGCTGCTGCCGCCGTCCATAAGGACTCGAGTGAGGTGAAATCCTTCGATGATTGGGTCTAAGACCAGTGCAGCGAATCCACCATGATGCATACTAGTGGGATGGTCCCTGCGATCAAAGGTGATCGGATAGGAGGACCATGGGTTGAACTTTGGGGCGACTGGCTCCAATGCATATACATCCCTTAACGCACGCTTCCGCTCCCTCTTGGGGATGTGGGTTGCGTATATCATGTTCACCGTCCGCACTTGTGGGGGGAACCTCTTCTGCCCTCCGGTGTTTGGCTGCCGGGGCTATTCCTCGTCATCATTACGTAGCCCCTTATCTTTGTTTTCGGCGTTTAACTTGCCTGCCTGCTTGAACACCCAACATTCCCTATTGGTATGGTTGGCTGGCTTGTCGGGGGTGCCATGTATTTGGCACGAGTAATCGAGTATACGGTCCAAATTGGACAGGCCCGGAGTGCTTCTTTTGAATGGCTTCTTCCGCTGACCGGGTTTAGAGCCTCTGAATCCAGCATTGACTGTCGTATCCTCGGTATTGTCGCTATTGACGCGGCGCTTATGTTTCTTGCGACATGACCTGCCATTGCAATCCTTGGTATCTGAAGTACCGTGGTTCTTTGATATGTTATTGCTGCGAGCCAGCCAGCTGTATTCTCCCGCGCAAAAGCGGGCCATGAGTGTCGTGAGGGCTGCCATAGATTTCGGCTTTTCCTGGCCAAGGTGCCGAGCGAGCCACTCATCGCGGATGTTGTGCTTAAAAGCTGCTAGGGCCTCTACATCCGGACATTCGACGATTTGATTTTTCTTTGTCAGGAATCATGTCCAGAATTGCCTGGCCGATTCCTCTGGCTGCTGAATTATGTGGCTCACGTCATCGGCATCTGGTGGTCGCACATAAGTGCCCTGGAAGTGCGTGGGGCTTGCCTGTCTGGACAGAGGGCGGAGATCGCCTGAGCCCCAGCGCGCTGCAGCCAGCGGAGGATCCGGTGGGCTGGCTAGAGACGAGCCTGAATGCTGAGGAGCTGCTCGCCAAGGGTCCGAGGGGCATCGTTGGCAATCTCCGTGCCACCTGCCTGTCGTTCCTCGCGGCGAGCCTCAATAGCCTTGTTGACAGCGACAGAATGGTCGGGGAAGAAGTATGCACAAGAAAAACAATAAGTCAGGAGTCAGAAGCTACAAGCTGGCTCGCTCGACCGCGAATAGTCGAAAGAAGAGAAGAAATCTCACCATTGACTATGTCTTCAATTTGGCCATAACCAGCAGTCAGCGCTGCCTCCGTCTCGGCCCAACCCGAGCGCTCGGTCTCGAACTCGGTCAGGAGACAGGCCTCGTTGTCCTCTACCTGCTTCAGGGCCGCCTTGTGAAGTGTCGCCTAGTCCGCCAACTGCTTGATCAGGCGGTCGCGCTCATGGGCCGCCCTGTTGCATTCGTCCTCCTTGGCGCGCAGTGAGGTGTTGGCTTCACCTAGTTGCTGCTGCAAGGCGGCATTGGTCTCTGAAAGAACAAGAGAGGAAAGATATCAACAATCAAGAAAAAAGAGAAGTATTCGCAGGAAGATCCGGCCCAACTGCTCGGCAGTCGGCCCGCATCTCGGGGACTATAGCCCGCAGCTGCGTTGACGTGCCCCCGCAGAGAGAAGAAGATGGAGTGATTACTCCGGCTTTCCGCCAAGTCAGCGGTCTGTCGGTCCAGCTCCCGGACATGGGCGCTGAAGCTGGCCACGCGGATGTTGTGGTAGTCCTGCAACAAGGCAACAGAAAAGGGAAGTAAGTCAGAAGCTTAGGACCCACTATGAAGTTCCAGGCCGCCTGCTCAGCAGTCGGCCCAGAACTCGGGGACTACACCCAGTGGGTGCGCTGGCGCGCCCCCACCGAAGATTACAGGAAACAAAAACAAGAAGCAAGTCGCGTACCCGAACGGCAGCTCGTGTCTTCACAAACGCCTTCATACATTGCGAGAGGGCGGCGTCTTCGGCTCTGGAATCGGCCTGGACGTCTTGTGCCGCCTCGATCAAGGTGCACGTTCCGCCTCCACGCACCCACTCTGTCGGCGCAGCGCTGGTGGCTTCGGCCTGAGGAGCCAACGAGCTAGCACTCCCAATCTCCATCGGCCTCGGTGCCGATGCTACCTTCTCCGCACGGGGGTGCACTGGAGTGCGCGTCGTGGGAGCCAACCCCACCACCAGCTCGCCTCCGCCTGGCGGCACCAATGGGGCAGCCGGTTGGGCGCCATGCGCGTCTGCGGTCGACGTTTGTGGAGGCGTCTCAATCTCCGTCAAGACGGCATCGCCGCCATCCCTCTCCATGGCCGGCTACTCATCGCCGGCTCCTCCAGCCGGCGCCGGGATCTCTGGTGCTGGCTGGGCAGAGCGCAGGGGGATGATGAGTTGGGGGATCTGATGACGTGCGGCCTCCGCTGCCCGCTTCTTCGCCGCGGCATCGGCTTGGGCCTTAGCCGCGGCGTCTGCGTCCGCTTGCGTCGCCTTGGCCGCAGCCACCTTGTCGGCCTCCGCCTTCTTCGCGGCGGCTTCCTTCTCCTCCCGCACCTCCCATGCGTTCCGTTCCTACGCCTCCTGGAGGTCGGCGGCCGGGTCTATACAGCGCGTATTGGTGGAGACCTCCGCTGCCCTGATGATGGAGACTGAGCTCGACCACTCAAGAGAGAGTGGAGCCCTGCTCAAAAGAAAAAGCAAAAAGTAGATTCAGACGGAGTTTTCGAGATAAAAGAATAGAAGAAGACAAGAGAAAGGTTGAGGACTTACACCGACACCATCGAAGGATTCTTGGGGGCTTTCTGGAACTTGGCCGCTTTCGCAGCGGCCTTGCGTCGCTTGGTCGCAGCGGCCGTGTTCTTAGCTACGGCGGCTGAGTGCTTGGGCTTCTTGGGGTGGCTGCCGAAAAGCAGCGCGCCTCGGTGTTTAGGCCCACCGCCCGATGCTGTTGGTGCGGCTGAGGAGCTTGACCCCGCCTTGTGGGAAGGCAACGGATGGCGTGGCACCTCCACCTCCTCCTCCTCCTCCTCATCATCATCCGGCCAGTCATCCCCGCCGCCTCTTCCTACGGAGCTGCCTACCCCGCTACCACCTGTGGCATCATCCTCCAGGGCGGCCACCCCAAGTCGGGGTCCGCCACGTCGCTCACATCCCGGTCTGGCTGGTAGACGATGTTGGCATCCGGCTGAGAAGGGAGGACGTGCATCACGCCCAGTTTGGTCAGTCGGCAAAACATAACCCGGCAGGAGGGAGAGAAAAGAATTAAGAGCTTACCATAGGCGGCGGATTGGCGCGGGAGTACGGCCGCTTGCCGAACCGCCACCTCTCCTCCTGGAGCTTGAGGTCCATGATCTCACTCACCAGGAAGGCCACCTCTGCTGTCGGCATCTCCTTGGTGCACATCCGGCACGGGTCGCAATGCCCTCTCATCCGACTCATCATGTGCGGCCGGCTTTTAAGCGGGAGGATCCGACGCACCACGAAGGCGACCGGCAAGTCGGACGCCTTGAGGTCCTCCGACTCCGTCATCACCTTGAGACGGGCGATGGTGGCGGAGGCGTCTTCCAACATCGGCTTGAAGCCCCAATTGACGCGGGGCACGGCAGGCGGGCCTGCCACATAAGGCGGCAGGTTGATGAAGTCGTGCACCGGGTCGACGTTCCTCACGTAGAAGTACGACTTCTGCCACAGCTTGACCGACTGTATCAACTTGATGGCTGGGAAGGCGTTTCCAGGACCCGGACGCCACACCGCAATGAAGGCTCTACACTGGGTCACCTCTTTCTTGACGGCGGTGCCGAGCTTGGTGTAGAAGAAGGCCCCCCAGAGCTCGATTGTGGGGAGGACTCCAAGATAGCCCCCGCACAAGGTGACGAAGGCCGACAGCAGCACCATCGTGTTTGGTGTGAGGTGGTACGGCTAGAGTCGGTAGAAGGTAAGGAAGGCGTGGAGGAAGTGTGAGCGAAAGATGACGCGCTCGCCTTCCTCCGGCGCCGGCGAGATCTCTTTGGCGGACGGCACACACACCTTGACGCGGTCCGCACCGGGCAGTCGCCGCGTGTCGTGGAGGAACGTGAGGTGGTCTTCGTGGACGTTGGAGCCGTCCCAGTCGCTAGAGCGCTCCATGGCGACTCGAGCTCGACGGAGTCAAAGGGGCAGCGATGAGCGTGCGGGCCCGCGGCGGAATGGAGAGAGGGCTCGGGAAGAAGAAGCTCGACGACGGCGGCAAACCGCAACAGCACTTCAGTGGAGCATGGAGTGCGAC
This sequence comes from Triticum monococcum, assembly GCA_034509565.1. Classification (NCBI taxonomy): domain Eukaryota; kingdom Viridiplantae; phylum Streptophyta; class Magnoliopsida; order Poales; family Poaceae; genus Triticum; species Triticum monococcum. Next base: position 393,383,936 of record CM067845.1, on the reverse strand, counting down.
AGCGGTGAAGAAGAAGAAAGGGCAAGAGGAGGGTGCGCATGCCTCTTCCCCTCTCCTCTCCCCCTACTTATACCCCCTGGCCGCGAAGCCGAGGGAGCGGGGTGTGGGATCATGGGATTTACTATGCCCACGACCCCACGGCCCCGCACTTACCACGCCGTAATGGTGCGTGGTAAAAACGCGCGGGATCCCAACCGCCCGCCTCGGCCGCAGCAGATCCGCACGCGTGCTGAGGCCCAGTAGTGGCAGGCCTGGCCTGCTGATGCGTCCCATCAAGCATGGGCTGGCAGGCCGGCTGGGCCAGTTGATGTCGTGTGGCGCACGTGCGGCGGGCGGCTAGCCTAGGTGCCTAGCTAGCACACCACGTGGTTCCCACTGTGACGGTTCAAATTCCACCAGTCAGCTTGCTTGACCATAGGTGACTCCTGGCAATCGGCCTTCCAGTGGACGAACAAGGCAAGACTTTTTACGGAAGAGGAAGCTGCCATAGCACCCCGCCTTGGTCAGCCGCGGCGACCCAACAGCTTCGGGGGACTACTGTCGGAGTTATTGGCCATGGGTAGCCTCATCTGCCTCCGATGGCATTTCAAGACATTGGGGCCGACTGCACCCCTCAAGTGTCAAAGATTAACCGCCGCCTTCTTGTGGCTGGCTGGTCCAAGCAGCCGGCTGCCAGAAGATGGTGGACACAGAAGACGGCCACGAACTAGGCCTCTTCCTAGCAGGCGTCCTCCAGAGAGGTCGGCTCCTAGCAGGCGCCCCAATGCACCTTCAAAGTCTGAGCCCCCATAAATATGATGAGATGAGGCATGGCTACAAAGAGGCCTACCACCCCCAAATCCAGGGCGGGTCATGGCCACAGTGCGTTGTACCGACTGACGATTTCCCACACGGCGCGGCACTATGGCCCTTCCGCCAGTGACATCACCCAAGTCAGAGGGGACCCTGTTCCCACGACGGGATGTCGATACGGCCCACAGGAGGCAGGCCCTACCCGCCCATGAGGAGCCAGAGGGCGGCAAGCTCTGCCAGTCGGCTTGGGGGTCGGCTCCCAGCAGGCGGCCCTCCCCTTTCCTACGAGTTTGTGCGCCATCAACCAGAAGAGATGAGGAATGGCTACATTGAATGCCCGCCAGGCGGCAGGACTGTAGCCACGCCTTTCCCGATAAAGCAAGCGTCATTAGATGCACCGCTACAGGGATGAGCAGCCGATAGGATCCGCCAGCGGCGGGCATGGCCTGTCGGCCAAGTACAAGACAGCCGGCGGGGCCCACCAGTCGGCGGGCCCAAGAGGCCAGCGGAGAAGCCGGTCCCAAGAGACACTGACGGCCTGGGCCTACACCCGGCTAGTTTACTATTGTACCCCTGGGGGGTAGGCCTATATAAACCCCCTTGGGCACCCATGCAAAGAGTTCAGACTCTTAGAGAAACACACACACACACACATAGAGAAGGAGCTAGGGCTAGCCTTGTTCTTCTTCCTCCTCTAGAGAAACAACTCTAGGAGCAATCTTTTAGCCACTCTTGTTGAGTCAGTGATCATACGGAGACCCCACAAAGCAGGACTAGGGGTGTTATCTCCTAGGAGAGCCCCGAACCTGGGTAAGATCTGCCGGCGTGCATGTCTTCGCCTCATCCCGTTTCCTGGCACCGACGACGTCTTATTAGCCCCCTCCATGATAAGCCATCCTTTGGCATATGTCGCACGATACCCCCGACAATGTGTAAGCAATGCCACCGAGGTCTTTCATTGAAAAACTCCTTTCAAACACTCCTTTAAGCTTTCCAGAAATTCTACATCATTTCTGATCATCAATATGTCATTCACATGTACTTATCAGAAAGGCTGTAGCCCTCCCACTCACTTTCTTGTAAATACAGGCTTCTCCAAAAGTCTGTACAAAACCATATGCTTTAATCACACTATCAAATATTCCAACTCCGAGAGGGTTGCACCAGTCCATAAATGGATCGCTGGAGCTTGCTCACTTTGTTAGCACCTTTAGGATCGACAAAACCTTCTTGTTGCATCATATACAACTCTTCTTTAAGAAATCCATTAAGGAATGCAGTTTTCGCATCCATTTGCCAGATTTCATAAAATATGGAAATTGCTAACTTGATTGGGACAGACTTAAGCATCGCTACGAGAGAGGAAATCTCATCGTAGTCAACATCTTGAACTTGTCGAAAACCTTTTGCAACAATTCAAGCTTTGTATATAGTAATACTACTATCAACGGCTGTCTTTCTCTTGAAGATCCATTTATTCTAAATGGCTTGCCGATCATTGGGCAAGTCAACCAAAGTCCACACTTTGTTCTCATACATGGATCCCATCTTAGATTCCTCAAGCCATTTTGCGGAATCTGGGCTCATCATCACTTCCTCATAGTTCGTAGGTTCGTCATGGTCAAGTAACATGACTTCCAAAAAGGATTACCATACCAAACTAGTGCGGACCATACGCTGGTTGACCTACGAGGTTCGGTAGTAACTTGATCTGAAGTTTCATGATCATCATCATTAGCTTCCTCACTAATTGGCGTAGGAATCACTAGAACTAATTTCTGTGATGAACTACTTTCCAATTCGGGAGAAGGTACAATTACCTCATCAAGTTCTACATTGCTCCCACTCACTTCTTTCGAGAGAAACTTCCTCTCTAGAAAGGATCCATTCTTAGAAACGAATATCTTGCCTTCAGATCGGTGATAGAAGGTGTACCCAACAGTTTCCTTTGGATATCTTATGAAGATGCACTTCTCTGATTTGGGTTCGAGCTTATCAGGTTGAAACTTTTTCACATATGAATCATAGCTCCAAACTTTAAGATACGACAGCTTAGGTTTCTTGCTAAACCACAGTTCATATGGTGTTGTCTCAATGGATTTAGATGGTGCCCTATTTAACGTGAATGCAGCTGTCTCTAATGCATAACCCCAAAATGATAGTGATAAATCGGTAAGAGACATCATAGATCGCACCATATCTAATAAAGTATAGTTATGATGTTCGGACACACCATTACGCTGTGGTGTTCCAGGTGGCGTGAGTTGCGAAACTTTTCCACATCGTTTCAAATGAAGACCGAACTCGTAACTCAAATTTTCGTCTCTGTGATCAGATCGTAGAAACTTTATTTTCTTGTTATGATGATTTTCCACTTCACTCTGAAATTCTTTGAACTTTTCAAATGTTTCAGACTTATGTTTCATCAAGTAGATATGCCCATATCTGCTCGAATCATCTGTGAAGTTCAGAAAATAACGATACCCGCCGCGAGCCTCAACACTCATCATATCGCATACATCAGTATGTATTATTTCCAATAAATCAATTGCTTGCTCCATTGTTCCGGAGAACGGAGTCTTAGTCATCTTGCCCATGAGGCATGGTTTGCAAGCATCAAATGATTCATAATCAAGTGATTCCGAAAGCCCATCAGCATGGAGTTTCTTCATGTGCTTTATGGCCTAAACGACAGTGCCACATATAAGTTGCCGTATCATTATTAGCTTTGCATCTTTTGGCTTCAATATTATGAATATGTGTATCACTACGATCGAGATTCACTAAACCATTTATATTGAGTGTATGACCATAGAAGGTTTTATTCATGTAAATAGAACAACAATTATTCTTTGACTTAAATGAATAACTGTATTGCAATAAACATGATCCAATCATATTTATGCTCAACGCAAACACCAAATAACATTTATTTTAGGTTAAACACTAATCCTAAAGGTAAAGGGAGTGTGCGATGGTAATCTTATCAACCTTGGAATCACTTCCAACATACATCATCACCTTGCCCTCAACTAGTTTCTATTCATTTTGTAACTCCTGTTTCAAGTTACTAATCATAGCAACTGAACCAGTATCATATACCCAGGGGCTATTATGACCACTAGTAAAGTACACACCAATATTCTGTATAACAAATATACCTTTGTTCACTTTGCCATCCTTCTTATCCACCAAGTATTTGGGGTAGTTCCGCTTCCAGTGACCATTCCCTTTGTAGTAGAAGCACTTGGTTTCAGGCTTAGGTCTAGCTTTCAGTTTCTTCATGGGAGTGGCAACTTGCTTGCCATTCTTTGAAGTTCCCTTTCTTTTCCTTTGCCCCTTTTTCTTGAAACTAGCGGTCTTGTTAGCCATCAACACTTGATGCTCTTTCTTGAATTCTACCTTCATCAATTTCAGCATCACGAAGAGCTTGGGAATCGTTTTCTTCATCCCTTGCATATTATAGTTCATCACGAAGTTCCAGTAACTTGGTGATAGTGACTAGAGAACTCTGTCAATCACTATCTTATCTGGAAGATTAAATCCCACTTGATTCAAGCGATTGTAGTACTCAGACATTCTGAGCACATGCTCATTGGTTGATCTATTCTCCTCCATCTTGTAGGCAAAGTACTTATCAGAGGTCTCATACCTCTCGACTCGGCCATGAGTCTGAAATACCAATTTCAACTCTTGGAACATCTCATTTGCTCCGTGGCGTTCAAAACGTTTTTGAAGTCCCGGTTCTAAGTCGTAAAGTATGGCACACTAAACTATCAAGTAGTCATCATACCGAGCTTGTCAAACGTTCATAACGTCTGCATCTGCTCCTGCAAAAGGTCTGTCACCTAGCGGTGCATCAAGGACATAATTCTTCTGTGCAGCAATGAGGATAATCCTCAGATCACGGAGCTAGTCCGCATCATTGCTACTAACATCTTTCAACATAGATTTCTCTGGGAACATATCATAAATAAAACGGGGAAGCTATACGCGAGCAATTGATCTACAACATAGATATGCAAATACTATCAGGACTAAGTTCATGATAAATTTAAGTTTAGTTAATCATATTACTTAAGAACTCCGACTTAGATAGACATCCCTCTAGTCATCTAAATGATCACGTGATCCATATCAACTAAACCATGTCCGATCATCATGTGAGATGGAGATGTTTTCAATGGTGAACTTCACTATGTTGATCATATCTACTATATGATTCACGCTCGACTTTTCGGTCTCAGTGTTCCAAGGCCATATCTACATATGCTAGGCTCGTCAATTTAACCTGAGTATTCTGCTTGTGCAAAACTGTCTTGCACCCATTGTATGTGAACGTAGAACTTATCACACCCGATCATCACGTGGTGTCTCAGCACGAAGAACTATCGCAACGGTGCATACTAAGGTAGAACACTTATACCTTGAAATTTAGTGTGGGATCATCTTATAATGCTACCATCGTACTAAGCAAAATAAGATGCATAAAGGATAAACATCACATGCAATCAAAATATGTGACATGGTATGGCCATCATCATCTTGTGCCTTTGATCTCCATCTCCAAAGTACCATCATGATCTCCATCATCAGCGGCATGACACCATGATCTCCATCATCTTGATCTCTATCAACATGTCGTCACATGGTCGTCTCGCCAACTATTGCTTTTGCACCTATTGCTAAGGCACAACGATAAAGTAAAGCAATTATATAGCGCTTGCATCTTATGCAATAAAGAGACAACCATAAGGCTCCTGCCAGTTGCCGATAACTTTAACCAAACATGATCATATGATACAACAATTTATATCTCATCATGTCTTGACCATATCACATCACAACATGCCCTGCAAAAACAAGTTAGACATCCTCTACTTTGTTGTTGCAAGTTTTACGTGGCTGCTACGGGCCTAGCAAGAACCGTTCTTACCTACGCATCAAAACCACAACGATTTTTCGTCAAGTGTCCTGTTTTAACCTTCAACAAGGACCGGGTGTAGTCACACTTGATTCAACTAAAGTTGGAGAAACAGCCACCCACTAGCCACCTATGTGTGAAGCATGGCGGTAGAACTAGTCTCATGAACGCGGTCATGTAATGTCGGTCTGGGCCGCTTCATCCAACAATACCGCCGAATCAAAGTATGACATGTTGGTAAGCAGTATGACCATTATCGCCCACAACTCTTTGTGTTCTACTTGTGCATATAACATCTACGCATAGACCTGGATCGGATGCCACTATTGGGGAACACAGTATTTCAAAAAAATTCCTACGATCACACAAGATCTATCTAGGAGATGCATAGCAACGAGAGGGGAGAGTGTGTCTATGTACCCTCATAGACCGAAAGCGGAAGCGTTTAGTGACGCGGTTGAAGTAGTTGAACGTCTTCGCGATCCAACCGATCCAAGTACCAAACGCACGGCACCTCCACGATCTGCACACGTTCAGCTCGGTGACATGCCTCGAAATCTTTATCAAGTTGAGGCCGAGGGAGAGTATCGTCAGCACGACGACGTGGTGATGTTGATGATGAAGTTACCGACGCAGGGCTTCGCCTAAGCACTACGACAATATGAACATGGTGGCAAACTGTGGAGGGGGCACCGCACATGGCTAAGACAAATCTTAGAGTGCCTTTGGGGTGCCCCCTACCCGCGTATATAAAGGAGGGGGGAAGAGGATGCTGGCCTAGGAGGGGGGCCTATAGGGGGAGTCCAACTAGGATTCCCAATCCTAGTTATAGTCCCCTTCCTTTTCCAAGAGGGGGGAGAGGGAAGCAGTAGGAGAGGGAGAATGTCAGGGTAAATAGCCATGGGTAGCCCAGCCGGCTTCCCCTGGCCCCTCAGAAAAAATTATGAGCCCATCCGGCTCATAAGGAGACTCAAGACCTGGGCCGCCTCCCCCCTAGCCGACTACCATCCTAGCCGGCTTCGGGGGCGGCCCGCCCTTTACCCCCATGAAGAAAAGCTGTGGAGGGCCGGCTACGGCAGGGCCGGCTACGGCAAGGCCGGCTACGACAAGGCCGGCTACTGCCGGGCCGGCTCCGATAAAGCAGTCAATGCCGTACCCGCAATGTACGCGTCCACTCTGCGATGATGAAGCGGGGCGTGGCTATAGTGGAGCCTGCCACCCCCAAAACCCGGAGCACGCCTGGTACAGCGCATCGTGCGGGCAGCTGCGGCCCGCCCGGCGCGGCACTGTAGCCACGGCGGCTCTGACGCCATCCACGACGGGCCGCCAGCGTGGCCCCCGAGGCGGTGGGCCCCTTCGGGCAGAGAAATGCCGAAGGCGGCCGCACCCCCTCTCAAGCCGGCAAAACAGAGGGCCGGCTTCACGTAGCCGGCCTGCCACCCTCCTCGAAGGAGACGCCCATTAAGGAGACAAGGTGCGGCGGGGCTACAGTAATCGCCCGCCAAGGCGGCGTTACTGTAGCCACGCTTACCCCGACCAAGCCTGCGTCAACAACATAGAGCAACAGTAACCAGCTGCCGACCAGGCCCTGGCCAGTGGGGCCGGCCTGTCGACCCAGGAGCCGGCGGCCGGCAGGACCCACCAGCCGGCGGGCCCCAGAAGCTGGCGGAGAAGCCGGCGAGCATAGTCACAGACAGCTGGGCCCCGCGCCCAGTCGGATTACCATTGTACCCCCGGGGGGTAGGCCTATATAAACCCCCCGGTGCACCCATGCAAAGGGTTGGACTCTCATTCTAGACCTAGACACATACAAGGAGAGGAAGCAAGCTGAGCTGAGCCCTTCTTCCTCCTTCCACCCAAAACAGCTCAAGGAGCATTGTAGCTACTTGTCCACTTAGTAACCATGCGGAGACCCCGCAGAGCAGCAGTAGGGGTGTTATCTCCCCGGAGAGCCCTGAAGCTGGGTAAGATTCGCCGGCGTGCATGTCTTCGCCTCATCCCGTTTCCAGGCACCGGCGACGTTCTATTGGCCCCCGCAATGATAAGCCACCCGTTGGCATATGTCGCTCCTACCACCCGACATTTGGCGCCCACCGTGGGGCCAGGTGCACCGTCGTCCGGAGAACTGTTCTGGACGGGAACCCTTTTCCTTCCTCGCGAGCGCAGCCAGCCTGGCTCGCCCGATGGCGCTTGCCGCGACGCGCTGCATGGCGTCGCCAACGCCCGCGCGGCTGGCGACCTCGCCAACCTCTTCGACAAGGCCCGCATCTCCGACGAGCTTGCCTCCGATGCGGGCACAGATCACCTTGCCAGCCTCCTCAGCCAGCTCCACGTCTCCAGCGAGCCCGCTGCCGATTTGGAGTCGGTTGGTTCCACCGACCTGATGCCCGTCGACTCCGACCCGGCATCCTACGATACCTTCCCCACCAACGTCACGGTCCACAACGACCCACTCCCTCCGGCTGGCGATCGTGATTCTGACGCCCCCGAGGTGATGGTTATCGGCCTCGACGGCCCAACTAACGAGGGCGCCCCTGACGCCCCACGCGCGGCTGCCCAAGACTTGTCCGCCCCCCTTCCGGCTGACGCCAGCGACGAAGTTCTGGAGGCACGCCGCCTCGCCCTCCTCGCGGAGGGCCGGCGGCTGGCCTCCGTAAGAAGCCTCACTGAGGCCTAAAAGGGCGAAGCAGACCGCGCCGCCTTCGGCATGCCGGCTCCGGCTGGCCCTAGCCGGGCTGGCGTTGTCAGGCAACGCGGCGCCGTCATCGCCGACACACTTGGAGTGGACCGCCCGGTCTACGCCACCCCGCTCGAGAACCTGCGCGCCGCCCACGCGGCCGTAGACGAGCTGGACGGCTTGGAAGCCGAAGACCTCCCCCACATGACGCGGCGCATCCAGCAACTAATCGATGTGGCCGCACGACGGCACGAGGCCGACGCCTACGCGGGGAGCCGTCCCCCGCGCCGCGAACACGGCGCGACTTCCCGGTCGCGGACTACCAGCAACACCCGCGCGCGGCGCGAGAAAGAGCCGGCTTCCAGCTGAAGCCGGACCCAAATCTCCATCGAGCGAGACGCGGACGGCCGCCCCCGAGCCATGGAATGGCGGGGCACCCCGCCTCCGCCTCGAGCTCGCGGAGAGAGATATCCTACCCCGCCTCCAGTGGATCACCCGACTCTCAGCGGCCGGCTTGGTCGCCGCGAGGGAATCGGCGAAAACGACGCCCGCCACCGGATCGACCGCCTGGCCCGATCCTTGGCGCTAGAAGAAGACGATGTCGGCCCGCCTTGCTTTGGCCCCCGCATCCGCGACGAGCCCTTCCCCAAAGGGTTCTCGCTCCCAAGAGACACACCCAAATACAACGGCTCGGTGAAGCCGGAAGATTGGCTGACCGACTACTCCACAGCCGTCAGCATCGCCAATGGCAACCGGTGCGTTGCCGTAAAGTACGTGCCCCTCATGCTACAAGGCATGGCGCGGACTTGGCTTAACAGCCTCAAGCCCCTCAGCATCAACAGCTGGGTGGATTTCACTGAAGCCTTCGTTCACAACTTCACCAGCACCTACAAGCGGGCTCCCAAGCCCAGACAGCTCTCCATGTGCGTACAGGGCCCAGCCGAGTCCACTCGCGACTACCTGACGCGTTGGGCCGAGCTCTGCAATTCCTGCGAGGGGGTGCACGAGGTGCAAGCCATCGAATACTTCATCGCCGGGTGCCGAGAGGGCACCCTCCTCAAACACAAGCTTCTCTGCGATGAGCCGACTACCCTCGACGAGCTCCTGAACATCGCCGACAAGTACGCCACCGCCGACTCCTCAATGAAGACCGAGCTCCGGGTGGACGCATCCGGAAAGGTGCTCAATCCGGCGCCCAAAGCGCCGGCTGGAGACGGCGGCCGACGCCAACACCAGAATGATCAAAAGCGCAAGGGCCCTGCGCCACCTCCCGCCACTCGATAGGTGGCCACGGTCGAAGACGCGCCGCCTGAAGGGCGGCCCGCACCCAAGAAGCCCAAGGGCAGCCGGCCGGCTTGGCAGCCGGCCTTCTCCTACGAGCAAACCCTTGATGCCCCATGCAAGTTCCACAGCGGCGCGAAGCCGTCCAACCACACGACCCGCAAATGGAACTGGCTCGCCCGAATCTCGAAGGGCGAAGGGGTCACGCCGACTCCGCCTGCCGGCCCGCCGCCGCCGGCTCCGCCGCCCAAAGCCGCCCAGCCCGCGGTCGACGCCGTGCAGGACGAGTTCCCCGATGAGCAAGCATCTTATGTCGTCTTCATGAGCCAGCCCGAAGACCGGCGCAGCAAGCGCCGAGAGCAACAAGAAGTCAACGTGGTCGCCACCAGCCCAGCCGGCCACATGCACTGGTCGGAGAAACCCATCAGTTGGAGCCGGGCAGACCACCCAGAGGTGATGCCATCCCCCGGCTCATACGCATTGGTCCTGGAGGCCACCCTTGCAACGGATACGCGCGCCGCACGCTTCTCCCGCGTGCTGATCGACGGCGGAAGCAGCATCAACATCCTGTACCGCGACACCATGGAGAAGCTGGGCGTCAAGGCAAAGCAGCTTGCGCCGACTCGAACGGTGTTCCACGGCATCGTACCCGGTTTGTCCTGTGCCCCCATCGGCAAGATCAAGATCGATGTACTCTTTGGGGGCAAGGACCATTTCCACCGGGAAGCAATCTGGTTCGAGGTGGTGGACCTAGAGAGCCCTTACCATGCCTTGCTTGGCCGACCCGCCTTGGCCAAGTTCATGGCGGTCCCCCACTATGCTTACCTCAAGATGAAGATACCAAGCTCCAAGGGTGTCATCACCATCGCCGGCGATTACAAGAAGTCCGCCGACTGCGCCGCGGCCAGCAGCCGGCTGGCCGAATCCCTCGTGATCGCGGCAGAGAAGAAGACGCTGGACCGGGTCGTGGCCCTGGCCAGCAAGCAGCTAAACCAACCTGCCGACTCCAAGGAGTATGATGCCCAAGGATCTTTCCAGCCGGCCAAGGAGACCAAGAAGATACAGCTCGACCCCGAGCACCCCGAGAGGTTTGCTGTCATTGGGGCGAGCCTGGATAGCAAATAGGAAGGCGAGCTCGTTGATTTCCTCCGTGAGAATCGGGATATCTTTGCATGGTCCCCCAAGGACATGCCGGGTGTTCCGAAGGATTTCGCCGAGCACAAATTGCACGTGCGGGAGGATGCTAAACCAGTCAAGCAGCCCCTCCGCCGACTGTCAGAAGAGAAGAGAAGGATCGTAGGGGAAGAGATAGCCCGGCTTCTTGCAGCCGGCTTCATCATGGAAGTTTTCTTCCCCGAGTGGCTCGCGAACCCGGTTCTCGTGCTGAAAAAGAATAACAAGTGGCGCATGTGTATAGATTACACAAGCCTCAACAAAGCCTGCCCGAAAGATCCCTTTGCTCTGCCCAGGATCGATCAAGTGATAGACTCCACAGCCGGATGCAAGCTGTTGAGCTTTTTGGATGCCTACTCGGGATACCACCAGATCAAGCTGAACCCGGATGACCAACTGAAGACCGCCTTCATCACGCCGTTTGGAGCCTTCTGCTACCTGACTATGACATTTGGCTTAAGGAATGCCGGCGCCACTTTTCAGCGTTGCATGCAGAAGTGCCTCCTCACGCAGCTTGGCAAGAACGCCCACGTATACGTGGATGATGTTGTGGTGAAGACGGAGAAGCGTGGCACTCTGCTGGAAGACTTGAAGGAGACATTCAAGAACCTGCGCCGGTTCCGGATCAAGCTCAACCCGGAGAAATGCGTGTTCGGAGTGCCAGCCGGCCAGCTCCTAGGCTTTCTGGTCTCCGAACGCGGCATAGAGTGCAACCCTGTGAAGATCAAGGCCATCGAGAGGATGGCGGTCCCAACCAAGCTCAGATAGATTCAGAAGTTCACCGGGTGTCTGGCCTCTCTGAACCGCTTCATCAGCCGGCTTGGAGAGAAAGCTCTCCCCCTCTACCGCCTCATGAAGAAGAGCACTCACTTTGAGTGGAATGACCAGGCCAACCAAGCTTTTCACGAGCTGAAGAAAATGCTGTCCACGCCGCCTGTCTTGGCGGCACCGACTGAGAAGGAGCCCATGCTCCTATATATTGCCGCCACTAGCCGGGTGGTCAGCACCATCATTGTGGTCGAACGCCCCGAAGAAGGCCGAGCCCAGCCGGTCCAGAGGCCGGTTTACTACCTAAGCGAGGTGCTGTCCGCCTCAAAGCAAAATTACCCGCACTATCAGAAGATGTGCTATGGCGTGTACTTCGCCGCCAAGAAGCTGAAGTTGTACTTTCAAGAGCATCCCATCATGGTCATATGCACTGCCCCACTAGCCGAGATCATAGGCAGCCGGGATACATCCGGCCGGGTGGCTAAATGGGCCATCGAGCTGGCCCCCTACACGATCTTCTACCAACCCCGCACCGCCATCAAGACGCAAGCGCTGGCCGACTTCCTCGTCGACTGGGCCGAGACCCAGTACTTACCACCAGCGCCCGACTCCACCCATTGGCGCATGCACTTCGACGGATCAAAGATGCGCACCGGCCTGGGAGCCGGCGTCGTCCTTACCTCTCCAAAGGGCGACAAGCTCAGATACACGCTGCAGATCCACTTCGCCGCCTCCAACAACGTAGCCGAGTACGAAGCGATCGTACACGGGCTCCGGCTTGCCAAGGAACTTGGCATTCGCCGGATCCTGTGCTATGGCGACTCGGATTTGGTGGTGTAGCAGTCTTCTGGCGACTGGGACGCCAAGGACGCGAACATGGCGAGCTACCGCTTCCTAGTGCAGCAAATCAGCGTATACTTTGACGGGTGCGAATTCCTTCATGTACCGCGAGCCGACAACGAGCCAGCAGATGCCCTGGCCCGAATAGGCTCCACGCGGCAAGCAATACCAGCCGGCGTCGCCCTACAGCGCCTCCTCAAGCCATCTATCAAGCCGTCTCCGGAATCTGACTCCATCTACGTGCCGCCTAACCCCGAGGAGGCCGGGTCCGGCTCGAAGAACCAAGCAGCCGGCCCGGGGACTTCAATATTTGGCTCGGGGACTGCAGTACCCAGCTCGGGGACTGCCGCACCCGGCCCGGGGACTACGGTAGCCGGCCCGGGGACTTCTTCAGCACAGCAAGCGGCGGCCGACTCCAGCACTGCATTACCCAGCCCGCCCACCCTGGTGGCTGTGGCCACATTGGTGGCAGAGGAAGTCGCCGCCCCATCATGGGCCCAAACCATCCGCAACTTTTTGGTGAACCATGACCTGCCGGCTGACAAAAACGAAGCAAGACAAGTTCAGCGCCGGGCTGGAGCATACACAATCGTCAACAGAGAGCTTGTCAAGCGCAGCGCCACCGGAGTCTTGCAGCGATGCGTCGAGCAGGAGAAAGGCATCGCGATCCTCAGGGATATACACCAAGGAGAGTGCGGCCACCACGCCGCATCAAGATCACTTGTCGCCAAAGCCTTCCGCCACGGTTTCTTCTGGCCGACTGCTTTGGACGACGCCAAAGAGCTAGTCAAACACTGCAAAGGCTGCCAGCTTTTTAGCTCGCAGCAACACATGCCGGCTTCGGCACTCAAGACCATTCCCATCACCTGGCCCTTCGCTGTCTGGGGATTGGATATGGTGGGCCCATTCAAGATGGCGCACGGCGGCATGACACATTTGCTCGTCGCCGTCGACAAATTCACCAAGTGGATCGAGGCGAAGCCGATCAAGAAGCTGAATGGGCCGACTGCAGTGACCTTCATTGCAGATATAACAACCCGGTACGGCGTACCGCACAGCATCATCATCGACAACGGCACGAACTTCGCCAAAGGTGCCTTGGCACGGTTCTGCGCTGCGCAAGGTATCCGGCTGGACCATGCGTTAGTCGCCCACCCGCAGTCAAACGGCCAGGTGGAGCGAGCAAATGGCCTCATTTTGTCCGGCATCAAGCCTCGACTGGTCGTACCTCTGGAGCGTTCAGCCGGCTGCTGGCCTCAGCGAAGGGAGTCGAACTCGATGAGCTGCCGGCTGTCCTATGGAGTCTGCGCACTACTCCCAACAGATCAACCGGCTTCACTCCCTTCTTCCTTGTATATGGGGCCGAGGCGGTCATCCCAACAGATATCGAGTTCGACTCGCCTCGGGTAACCATGTACATGGAAGCGGAAGCCAAAGAAGCACGAGAAGACGGCGTCGACCTGCTGGAAGAGGCCCGGCTGTTAGCCCTCAGCCGGCCTGCCATCTACCAGCAGGGTTTGCGCCGCTACCATAGCCGGAGGGTCCGCCCAAGATCCTTCCAGGAGGGCGACCTTGTGCTCCGGCTGATCCAGCGAACAGCCGGCCAGCACAAGCTCGCAGCCCCCTGGGAAGGCCCCTTCATCATCAGCAGAGCCTTGGGCAACGACGCCTACTACCTCATCGACGCGCAGAAGCCGAAGGCACGCAAGAGAGACGACTCCGGCAAGGAGTCGGAGCGACCATGGAACGCAAATCTCCTTCGGAAGTTTTACAGTTAAAACGCAGTATGTGTTATGCCCACTTTTGTATTTAGTATGAAACAGTAGGCTCCCCGAGAAGGACTCGGGGACTGCCACCCGTTATTTTATGAAGGAAAGTTATCATGCGTATGATATTACCTATTCATTTATTTTGTCCAGTACCGGGTCCGACGAGTCGGCCCGGGGACTGGCCGACTAGAGTTATATTAGGAGCCCTACCCGCAGTCAGACAAGTAATGTGCTGACACCCAGGCTTGGCTCTTGCCGAAATCGCAGCTCGAAGAACTGACTGCCCGGCTGGCAAGAGCCACAAGCCGGAAAGGGTGCCCACATGAAAAACGGCTAGGGACCAAACAGGCTCGCATATATAACAAAAGCCGGCTGACTGCCTCCCGCCGACCGACTACCAGAGTAGCCGGTCGGCCGGCTTACATTCAGTCTGCTTCAAATCCAAGAAAGCTCAAGTACTTGCCTTCCCAAGGAGGGAAGGCGGCAAAGGAAAGAACCTAAGGACAAAAAAGTACACTTGAATGAACGCCAACACATGCATATATTAATATTTACACAAAAGGCCTCCAGAGAGGTCGACATCCAACATTGTTCGATACACCCCCAGTGGGTGGAATTGCAGAAACTTAAAATTGTCCGAAAAAGTAAAACAGGGACAAAAGGAACGGCAGATCAAGCCGGCGGGGCCGCAGACGAGCCGGGCTAGGCGGTGGAAGCAGTCGCGCCAGCTGGAGGAGCGGCCGGCTGGCCAACCTCGGCTTGATCGTCGCCTCCGGCAGAGGGCGCGCTCCCGCGTGGCTTGTTGCTGGAGGCACGGTCGGCTGGGGGACGGTCGGCCGTCTCACCAGTCGGCTCGGCGTCTTCGCCGTCCTCCTCCTCGTCGTCCTCGCCCTCGTCGCTGGAGGCGATCTCTTCGGCCGAGTCCTCGCTGTCCGCCGGGTTCAGCCCGAACCATTCCTCCGGCTGGGCAGCGCCATCGTCGTTGAGCTCCGGCGTGAAGACGCTGGTGTCGGTGCACTCGGCGATCGTCGAGGCGCGTTGCGCGATTGCCGGCCGCACCTCCTCCAGCTCCGCGTCGGCTTCCGACCGCCACGTCCGCAGCTGGTCCAGGCTTAGCCCTGGGTACCACGCGCGGACGAACTCCAGCGCGCGCCCGGCTCCAAGACGGGCCGCGGACGCCTTCCAGGCCTCAAAGCGGCCGATTGCGACTTCGAGCCAGTCGGCCGTCCGGCTTGGGGTGCGGGGAATTGTCTGGCCGGGCCAGAGCGCGGCCAGCATCGTCGCCCCGGCACGTTGGAGCCGGCGAAGCAGCCGGTGGGCCGGCTGCAGCCGCGCCTGGACGGCGATGAGCTGCTCCGACAACGTCCGATTCGCATCCGGCGAAATCACAACCCCGGCCTGACAGCGCTCCTCGCGGTAGGCTTCGATGGCTTGGGCGGCGAGGACGGATTGACCGGGAAAGTACTCTGCGCAAGATAGCAAACACATGTCAAGACAAAGCCGCAGGCGGCCGGCGGATGGAAGAAGAACAAGAAGGACGGCCTACCATCGATAAGATCCTCGATCCGGCCGAAGCCTTCTTCCAGCGCCTGGCGCGTCTCAGCCCAGCTCGCCTCCCTGGCCTCGAACTCCGCCTTCAGGGTAGCCTCGCCGTCCTGCGCCTTTTGCAGGGCCGCCTTGTGGCGCTCCTCTTGGTCGGCCAGTTTCGTCGCCAGGCGGTCGCGCTCTTGAACCAAGTCAGCGTACTCGGCATCCTTGGCGCGAAGAGCGGCCTGCACCTCGCCGAGTTCCCTCCGCAGGTCGGCGTTGGCCTCTGCACGAGCAAAAGATAAAGAGAAAAGTCAGCAAAGGAAAAGTCGTCGAGTAAGATCCAACCCGACTGCACTGCAGTCGGCCCGGATCTCGGGGACTACACCCAGTGGGTGCGCTGTCGCGCCCCCACGAGAAATAAATAAGGACAAAACACTTACGCCGACTGCTGGCGAGGTCTTCGGTCCTCCGGCTCAGCTCCCGAGCCTGGGAGTTGAAGGCGGCAGCGCGAGAATTATGATAATCCTAAGAGATCAGAAAGAACAGTCAAAGATAGTCATCGAGTAAGATCCGACCCGACTGCGCTGCAGTCGGCCCGGATCTCAGGGACTACACCCAGTGGGTGCGCTAGTGTGCCCCCACGGAAAAAATTCAAAGGACCAGAACGGTCAATGAGTGAAGACTTACCCGGATTGCAGACCGCGTCGACAGAAACTCCTGAGTAAATTGCCTCAGGAGGCCGGCTTGCGCCTGCAGCCGGCTCCGAACCTCTTGAGCCGCGACGTTCAACTCGCCGCTCCCTCCGCTAGGAGTCCAGCCGGACGTAGCGGAGCTGGCCGCCTCCAAGGCGTCTGTCGTCTGCTCAGCCCCCGCGGCTCGGTGCGTGTCCGGCGGGGCCGTGCCCCCTCCGGCATGCCGGCCCGCCGCCAGCTCGATCTCAAGGCCGGATCCGGCCTCGGGCGCGGCCCGGGCCGGCTCCTCCGGCGCTGCCGACGATTGGCCGCCTTCGCCTGCTCCGGCTGGCGCTGCCGGCGACGTCCTCTCGACGGAAATCTCGAAGACTTCGTCCCTCTGCACCGGCGGCTGCTCGGGGATAATCTCCTCCGCCGTGGGCAGAGGGATGTCCGGATCCAAAGTCTGGAGGGGGATGGCGAGTAGCGGAGGCTGGCTACGCGCGCCTTCCGCCTCCGTCTCCGCGGCCGCCCGCTCCGACGGAGTCTCGGCCGCCGCGCTCACTCGCCCCGGCGCCGTCTGGGCGGCCTCCCGCTCCGCCGCCTCCCGCTCGGCCGCCTCCCTCTCTCGACGCGCCTCGCGAGCGTTGCACTCCGTGGCTGCATCAAGTTCGGCGCGGGGGTCCACTCGGCGGGACCCTGAGGATCCGGCACTCGGCCCGACCACGGATCCGGCTGGGCCTCGCTCGAGGGAGAGCGGCGCCCTGCTCAGAAAATCAGAGAAACATTCAAGTAAAGGAAGACTTCAGAATAACAAGCACGTAGGCGGCTACTAGACTTACGCGGAAACTGAGGGGGGCTTCTTCACCGCCTTCCGGAAGCGGGCCGCCTTCGGCGCCGCCTCCTCACGCTTCGTGGCCGCGGCGGAGGCCTTCGGCTTCTTCGGCCGGCTTCCGAAGAGCGGGAGCGCGGCCCGGCGTTTCCCCTTTCCACCACCGGCAGTCGGCGCGACAGACGAGCCCGCGCCGCGGCGGTCGGTTGCCGGCTGGTGGCGCGGGATTTCTTCGGCTTCGAAATCGTTCGGCCAGTCGTCGAAACTGGCCGAGAGCCCCGTGCCGCCGAGTTCGGCGGCGTCCCCCGTGGCGACATCTTCCATGGCAACTGCGGAAAGATCCGGGTCGTCGAGGTCGTCCACCGTACAGTCCGGGGCATACTCGCGGTCGACTCCAGCCGCCCCGGCTGGCGGCGGGAGGAGAGGATTCTGATGAAGAGAAAAAAGAGAAGAGCCGCCTGGTCAGAAGCCGGCTGACTCAAGCCGGCAGACGACGAGAAGAAAGACTTACCACAGGCGGAGGATGGGCGCGGGAGTACGGCGCCTTGCCGAATTGCCACTCGTCGGTGAGCTTCAGGTTGGCGATGTAGTTCGCCATCAGAGCCACCTCGGCATGGGGCATCTCCCATGTGCTCAGCCGGCAAGGGTCGAACCGGCCACTCATTTGGCACATCATGTGCGGCCGGCTTTGGAGGGGCAGAATTCGGCACTCGACGAAGGCGGTTAGCAGGTCGGATGCGCGCAGGCCCTCCGACTAGACCATCACCCGAAGCCGGGCGATGGAAGCATTCCCAGCCGGAGACAAGGACTTTGACCTGTAGCCCCAAGTCCGCCGCCTCCAAGCCGGCGGGCCGGCTACGTAGGCCGGCAGATTGACGTAATCGCCGTGCGGGGCAATGTTCTTGACGTAGAAGTAAGATTTCTGCCAAAGCTTGACAGACTGGATCATAGGAATGTGGGGGAAGGGGTTGTCGTCGCTTGCCCTCTTCATCGCGATGAAGGCGCCGCAGGGAGCCGGCACGCTGGCGGAGACGGTGCCGAGCTTGTTCTGGAACAGCTCCGCCCAGAGCTCCAGCGTCGGCAGCACCCCCAAGAATCCTTCGCAGAGCGAGACGAAGGCCGAGAGCTGCAGCACTGCGTTGGGCGTGACGTGGTGTGGTTGGAGGTTGTAGAATTCAAGGAAAGAGCGCATGAAGCTGCTCGCCGGGAAGCCGAAGCCACGGAGGAAGTGCGCGCGGAAGATGACGCGCTCGCCTTCCTCCGGCGCCGGCGAGACCTCCTTCGTGGGCGCCAGACGCACCTTCACGAGGTTGGCAGCGGGCAGGCGCCGGGTCTGGCGGAGGAACTCAATATGGTCCTCGTGGACATTGGACCCGTCCCACGAGCTCGACAAAGCCAGAGACATGGCGGCGTGGGTGGGCTGCGGCGCGAAACTGCGTCGAGCGCGAGGAAGAAGAAGAAGAAGAAGAAGAGGAGCAGGAGGGACGGGGAGCGGGGGAGCGAACGGGCCTGTGCCTCTCCCCCTCCCCCCCTACTTGAAGGCGCGTGCGCCAGAGCCGAGGAGGCGCGGCGTGGGGGATCGTGGGGATCGATCGTGCCCATCCCCCCCACGCCCGCGTTAATTGCGCGCCTTGATGACGCGAAGTAACGGCCGCGGGGAGGCGAGCAGCCCCCTCGGGCCACAGAAGATCTGCGCCCGGGCCGAGGCCAGGGAGTGGCGGGCCCGGGCCTGCGGCGGCGTCCCGTCGCGCGCGTGCGACGGCAGGACTTCCCCGCCACGTGGCTCGTCGTGGGGCCCGTGGCCAGCCCGCGGGTCAACCACCGTCACCTTAATAACAAAAAAATGCTCCGAAGTCAGCTGCAACGACGAGGTCGGCCCCTCAGGGTATGAAGCCGGCCAAGCTTCCCGTCCTTCCGTCCGCCGTGAAGCTCGCCCGCCTTCGGGGACTACTGTCGGGGTAAATAGCCATGGGTAGCCCAGCCGGCTTCCCCTGGCCCCTCGGAAAAAATTTTGAGCCCATCCGGCTCATAAGGAGACTCAAGACCTGGGCCGCCTCCCCCCTAGCCGACTACCATCCTAGCCGGCTTTGGGGGCGGCCCGCCCTTTACCCCCATGAAGAAAAGTTGTGGAGGGCCGGCTAATGCAGGGCCGGCTACGGCAAGGCCGGCTATGACAAGGCCGGCTACTGCCGGGCCGGCTCCGATAAAGCAGTCAACGCCGTACCCGCAATGTACGCGTCCACTCTGCAATGATGAAGCAGGGCGTGGCTACAGTGGAGCCTGCCACCCCCAAAACCCGGAGCACGCCTGGTACAGCGCATCGTGCGGGCAGCTGCGGCCCGCCCAGCGCGGCACTGTAGCCACGGCGGCTCTGACGCCGTCCACGACGGGCCGCCAGCGTGGCCCCCGAGGCGGTGGGCCCCTTCAGGCAGAGAGATGCCGAAGGCGGCCACACCCCCTCTCAAGCCGGCAAAACAGAGGGCCGGCTTCACGCAGCCGGCCTGCCACCCTCCTCGAAGGAGACGCCCATTAAGGAGACAAGGTGCGGCGGGGCTACAGTAATCGCCCGCCAAGGCGGCGTTACTGTAGCCACGCTTACCCCGACCAAGCCTACGTCAACAACACGGAGCAACAGTAACCAGCTGCCGACCAGGCCCTGGCCAGTGGGGTCAGCCTGTCGACCCAGGAGCCGGCGGCCGGCGGGACCCACCAGCCGGCGGGCCCCAGAAGCCGGCGGAGAAGCCGGCGAGCATAGTCACAGACAGCTGGGCCCCCCGCCCAGTCGGATTACCATTGTACCCCCGGGGGTAGGCCTATATAAACCCCCCGGTGCACCCATGCAAAGGGTTGGACTCTCATTCTAGACCTAGACACATACAAGGAGAGGAAGCAAGCTGAGCTGAGCCTTCTTCCTCCTTCCACCCAAAACAGCTCAAGGAGCATTGTAGCTACTTGTCCACTTAGTAACCATGCGGAGACCCCGCAGAGCAGCAGTAGGGGTGTTATCTCCCCGGAGAGCCCTGAAGCTGGGTAAGATTTGAAGGAAATATGCCCTAGAGGCAATAATAAAGTTATTATTTATTTCCTTATATCATGATAAATGTTTATTATTCATGCTAGAATTGTATTAACCGGAAACATAATACATGTGTGAATACATAGACCAACAGAGTGTCACTAGTATGCCTCTACTTGACTAGCTCATTAATCAAAGATGGTTATGTTTCCTAACCATGAACAAGGAGTTGTTATTTGATTAACGAGGTCACATCATTAGTAGAATGATCTGATTGACATGACCCATTCCATCAGCTTAGCACCCGATCGTTTAGTATGTTGCTATTGCTTTCTTCATGACTTATACATGTTCCTATAACTATGAGATTATGCAACTCCCGTCTACCGGAGGAACACTTTGGGTACTACCAAACGTCACAACGTAACTGGGTGAGTATAAAGGAGTATTACAGGTGTCTCCAATGGTAGATGTTGGGTTGGCGTATTTCGAGATTAGGGTTTGTCACTCCGATTGACGGAGAGGTATCTCTGGGCCCTCTCGGTAATGCACATCACATAAGCCTTGCAAGCACTGCAACTAATAAGTTAGTTGTGAGATGATGTATTACGGAACGAGTAAAGAGACTTGCCGGTAACGAGATTGAACTAGGTATTGGATACCGACGATCGAATCTCGGGCAAGTAACATACCGATGACAAAGGGAACAACGTATGTTGTTATGCGGTCTGACCGATAAAGATCTTTGTAGAATATGTAGGAGCCAATATGGGAATCCAGGTCCCGCTATTGGTTATTGACCGGAGACGTGTCTCGGTCATGTCTACATTGTTCTCGAACCGTAGGGTCCGCACGCTTAACGTTACGATGACAGTTATTATGATTTTATGCATTTTGATGTACCGAAGGTTGTTCGGAGTACCGGATGAGATCACGGACATGACGAGGAGTCTCGAAATGGTCGAGACGTAAAGATTGATATATTGGAAGCCTATGTTTGGGCACCGGAAGCGTTCCGGGTGAAATCGGGATTTTTCCGGATTACCGGGAGGGTTACCGGAACCCCCCGGGAGGTAAATGGGCCTATTGGGCCTTAGTGGAAAAGAGAGAAGAGGCAGCCCACACCTGGCCGGCGCCCCCCACCTTTCCCAAGTCCTAATAGGACTAGGAGAGGTGGGCCGGCCCCCTCTTTCTCCTTCTTCCCCAAGAATCCTAGTTGAAATAGGATTGGGGGGAAGGAGTCCTACTCCCGGTGGGAGTAGGACTCCTCCCTGCGCCTCCCTCCTAGCCGGCCGAACCCCCTGCCCCTGGCCTTTATATACGGGGGCAGGGGGCACCACAAGACACACAAGTTAATCGTTCCTTAGCCGTGTGCGGTGCCCCCTGCCACCAAATTCCACCTCGAACATACCGTTACAGTGCTTAGGCGAAGCCCTGCGTCGGTAGTACATCAAGATCGTCACCACGCCGTCGTGCTGACGGAACTCTTCCTCGACGCTTTGCTGGATCGGAGCCCGAGGAACGTCATCGAGCTGAACGTGTGCTAAGAACTCGGAGGTGCCGGAGTAACGGTGCTTGGATCGGTTGGATCGGGAAGGAGACGTACGACTACTTCCTCTACGATGTGTGATCGCTTCCACAGTCGGTCTGCGTTGGTACGTAGACATCACTCTCCCCTCTCGTTGCTGTGCATCACCATGATCTTGCGTGTGCGTAGGAAAATTTTTGAAATTACTGCGTTCCCCAACAGTGGCATCCGAGCCTAGGTTTTATGGTTTGATGTTATATGCACGAGTAGAACACAAGTGAGTTGTGGGCGATACAAGTCATACTGCCTACCAGCATGTCATACTTTGGTTCGGCAGTATTGTTGGTTGAGACGATCCGGACCAACCTTACGCGTACTCTTACGCGAGACCGGTTCCCTCGACGTGCTTTGCACATAGATGGCTTGCGGAAGACTGTCTCTCCAACTTTAGTTGAACCAAGTGTGACTACGCCCGGTCCTTGAGAAGGTTAAAACGGAGTCTATTTGACGAACTATCGTTGTGGTTTTGATGCGTAGGTGAGATGAGTTCTTACTTAAGCCCGTAGCAGCCACGTAAAACTTGCAACAACAAAGTAGAGGACGTCTAACTTGTTTTTGCAGGGTATGTTGTGATGTGATATGGTCAAGGCATGATGCTGATTTTATTGTATGAGATGATCATGTTTTGTAACTAAGTTATCGGCAACTGGCAGGAGCCATATGGTTGTCGCTTTATTGTATGCAATGCAATCGCGATGTAATGCTTTACTAGATTACTAAACGATAGTAATAGTCGTGGAAGCATAAGATTGGCGAGACGACAACGATGCTACGATGGAGATCAAGGTGTCGCGCCGATGACGATGGTGATCATGACGGTGCCTCGGAGATGGAGATCACAAGCACAAGATGATGATGGCCATATCATATCACTTATATTGATTGCATGTGATGTTTATCCTTTTATGCATCTTATCTTGCTTTGATTGACGGTAGCATTATAAGATGATCTCTCACTAAATTATCAAGAAGTGTTCTCCCTGAGTATGCACCGTTGCCAAAGTTCGTCGTGCCCAGACACCACGTGATGATCGGGTGTGATAAGCTCTACGTCCATCTACAACGGGTGCAAGCCAGTTTTGCACACGCAGAATACTCAGGTTATACTTGACGAGCCTAGCATATGCAGATATGGCCTTGGAACACAGAGACCGAAAGGTCGAGCGTGAATCATATAGTAGATATGATCAACATGACGATGTTCACCATTGAAAACTACTCCATCTCACGTGATGATCGGTTATGGTTTAGTTGATTTGGATCACGTGATCACTTAGAAGATTAGAGGGATGTCTATCTAAGTGGGAGTTCCTAAGTAATTTGATTAACTGAACTTAAACTTATCATGAACTTAGTACCTGATAGTATCTTGCTTGTTTATGTTGCTTGTAGATAGATGGCTCGTGCTATTGTTCCGTTGAATTTTAATGCGTTCCTTGAGAAAGCAAAGTTGAAAGATGATGGTAGCAATTACACGGACTGGGTCCGTAACCTGAGGATTATCCTCATTGCTGCACAGAAGAATTACGTCCTGGAAGCACCGCTGGGTGACAGGCCTGCTGCTGGAGCAACGCCAGATGTTATGAACGTCTGGCAGAGCAAAGCTGATGACTACTCGATAGTTCAGTATGCCATGCTTTACGGCTTAGAATCGGGACTTCAACGACGTTTTGAACATCATGGAGCATATGAGATGTTCCAGGAGTTGAAGTTAATATTTCAAGCAAATGCCCGAATTGAGAGATATGAAGTCTCCAATAAGTTCTATAGCTGTAAGATGGAGGAGAACAGTTCTGTCAGTGAGCATATACTCAAAATGTCTGGGTATAATAATCACTTGATTCAGATGGGAGTTAATCTTCCAGATGATTGCGTCATTGACAGAATTCTCCAATCACTACCACCAAGCTACAAGAGCTTCGTGATGAACTATAATATGCAAGGGATGAACAAGACTATTCCCGAGCTCTTCGCAATGCTGAAAGCTGCGGAGGTAGAAATCAAAAAGGAGCATCAAGTGTTGATGGTTAGCAAGACCACTAGTTTTAAGAAAAAGGGTAAAGGGAAGAAGAAGGGAAACTTCAAGAAGAACAGCAAGCAAGTTGTTGCTCAAGAGAAGAAACCCAAGTCTGGACCTAAGCCTGAAACTGAGTGCTTCTACTGCAAGCAGACTGGACACTGGAAGCGGAACTGCCCCAAGTATTTGGCGGATAAGAAGGATGGCAAAGTGAGCAAAGGTATATGTGATATACATGTTATTGATGTGTACCTTACTAGAGCTCGCAGTAGCACCTGGGTATTTGATACTGGTTCTGTTGCTAATATTTGCAACTCGAAACAGGGACTACGGAATAAGCGGACACTAGCAAAGGACGAGGTGACGATGCGCGTGGGAAACGGTTCCAAAGTCGATGTGATCGCGGTCGGCACGCTACCTCTACATCTACCTTCGGGATTAATATTAGACCTAAATAATTGTTATTTGGTGCCAGCGTTGAGCATGAACATTATATCTGGATCTTGTTTAATGCGAGACGGTTATTCATTTAAATCAGAGAATAATGGTTGTTCTATTTATATGAATAATATCTTTTATGGTCATGCACCTTTGAAGAGTGGTCTATTCTTGTTAAATCTCGAAGATAGTGATACACATATTCATAATGTAGAAGCCAAAAGATGCAAAGTTAATAATGATAGTGCAACTTATTTGTGGCACTGCCGTTTAGGTCATATCGGTGTAAAGCGCATGAAGAAACTCCATACTGATGGGCTTTTGGAATCACTTGATTATGAATCACTTGGTACTTGCGAACCGTGCCTCATAGGCAAGATGACTAAAACACCGTTCTCCGGTACTATGGAGAGAGCAACAGATTTGTTGGAAATCATACATACCGATGTATGTGGTCCGATGAATATTGAGGCTCGCGGCGGATATCGTTATTTTCTCACCTTCACAGATGATTTAAGCAGATATGGGTATATCTACTTAATGAAACATAAGTCTGAAACATTTGAAAAGTTCAAGGAATTTCAGAGTGAAGTTGAAAATCATCGTAACAAGAAAATAAAATTTCTACGATCTGATCGTGGAGGAGAATATTTGAGTTACGAGTTTGGTGTACATTTGAAAAATTGTGGAATAGTTTCGCAACTCACGCCACCCGGAACACCACAGCGTAATGGTGTGTCCGAACGTCGTAATCGTACTTTACTAGATATGGTGCGATCAATGATGTCTCTTACTGATTTACCACTATCGTTTTGGGGTTATGCTTTAGAGACGGCCGCATTCACGTTAAATAGGGCACCATCAAAATCCGTTGAGACGACGCCTTATGAACTATGGTTTGGCAAGAAACCAAAGTTGTCGTTTCTCAAAGTTTGGGGCTGCGATGCTTATGTGAAAAAGCTTCAACCTGATAAGCTCGAACCCAAAGCGGAGAAATGTGTCTTCATAGGATACCCAAAGGAAACTGTTGGGTATACCTTCTATCATAGATCCGAAGGCAAGACATTCGTTGCTAAGAATGGATCATTTCTAGAGAAGGAGTTTCTCTCGAAAGAAGTGAGTGGGAGGAAAGTAGAACTTGACGAGGTAACTGTACCTGCTCCCTTATTGGAAAGTAGTACATCACAGAAAACTGTTTCTGCGACACCTATACCAATCAGTGAGGAAGCTAATGATGATGATCATGAAGCTTCAGAACAAGATACTACTGAACCACGTAGATCAACCAGAGTGAGATCCGCACCAGAGTGGTACGGTAATCCAGTTCTGGAAGTCATGATGCTAGATCATGATGAACCTACGAACTATGAAGAAGCAATGGTGAGCCCAGATTCCGCAAAGTGGCTTGAGGCCATGAAATCTGAGATGGGATCCATGTATGAGAACAAAGTATGGACTTTGGTTGACTTGCCCGATGATCGGCAAGCAATTGAGAATAAATGGATCTTCAAGAAAAAGATTGACGCTGACGGTAATGTTACTGTCTATAAAGCTCGACTTGTCGCAAAAGGTTTTCGACAAGTTCAAGGGGTTGACTACGATGAGACCTTCTCACCCGTAGCGATGCTTAAGTCCGTCAGAATTATGTTAGCAATTGCCGCATTTTATGATTATGAAATATGGCAAATGGATGTCAAAACTGCATTCCTGAATGGATTTCTGGAAGAAGAGTTGTATATGGTACAACCAGAAGGTTTTGTCGATCCTAAAGGAGCTAACAAAGTATGCAAACTCCAGCGATCCATTTATGGACTGGTGCAAGCATCTCGGAGTTGGAATAAACGCTTTGATAGTGTGATCAAAGCATTTGGCTTTATACAGACTTTTGGAGAAGCCTGTATTTACAAGAAAGTGAGTGGGAGCTCTGTAGCATTTCTGATATTATATGTGGATGACATATTGCTAATCGGAAATGATATAGAATTTCTGGATAGCATAAAGGGATACTTCAATAGAAGTTTTTCGATGAAAGACCTCGGAGAAGCTGCTTACATATTAGGCATAAAGATCTATAGAGATAGATCAAAACGCTTAATTGGACTTTCACAATGCACATACCTTGACAAAATTTTGAAGAAGTTCAAGATGGATCAAGCAAAGAAAGGGTTCTTGCCTGTGCTACAAGGTGTGAAATTGAGTAAGACTCAATGCCCGACCACTGCAGAAGATAGAGAGAAAATGAAAGATGTTCCCTATGCTTCAGCCATAGGCTCTATCATGTATGCAATGCTGTGTACCAGACCTGATGTGTGCCTTGCTATAAGTTTAGCAGGGAGGTACCAAAGTAATCCTGGAATGGATCACTGGACAGCGGTCAAGAACATCCTGAAATACCTGAAAAGGACTAAGGATATGTTTCTCGTATATGGAGGTGACAAAGAGCTCACCGTAAGAGGTTGCGTTGATGCAAGCTTTGACACTGATCCGGACGATTCTAAATCGCAAACCGGATACGTGTTTACTTTAAACGGTGGAGCTGTCAGTTGGTGCAGTTCTAAACAAAGCGTCGTAGCAGGATCTACATGTGAAGCGGAGTACATAGCTGCTTCGGAAGCAGCGAACGAAGGAGTCTGGATGAAGGAGTTCATATCCGATCTAGGTGTCATACCTAGTGCATCGGGTCCAATGAAAATCTTCTGTGACAATACTGGTGCAATTGCCTTGGCAAAGGAATCCAGATTTCACAAGAGGACCAAACACATCAAGAGATGCTTCAACTCCATCCGGGATTTAGTCCAGGTGGGAGACATAGAAATTTGCAAGATACATACGGATCTGAACGTTGCAGACCCGTTGACTAAGCCTCTTCCACGAGCAAAACATGATCAGCACCAAGGCTCCATGGGTGTTAGAATCATTACTGTGTAATCTAGATTATTGACTCTAGTGCAAGTGGGAGACTGAAGGAAATATGCCCTAGAGGCAATAATAAAGTTATTATTTATTTCCTTATATCATGATAAATGTTTATTATTCATGCTAGAATTGTATTAACCGGAAACATAATACATGTCTGAATACATAGACCAACAGACTGTCACTAGTATGCCTCTACTTGACTAGCTCGTTAATCAAAGATGGTTATGTTTCCTAACCATGAACAAGGAGTTGTTATTTGATTAACGAGGTCACATCATTAGTAGAATGATCTGATTGACATGACCCATTCCATCAGCTTAGCACCCGATCGTTTAGTATGTTGCTATTGCTTTCTTCATGACTTATACATGTTCCTATAACTATGAGATTATGCAACTCCCGTCTACCGGAGGAACACTTTGGGTACTACCAAACGTCACAACGTAACTGGGTGATTATAAAGGAGTATTACAGGTGTCTCCAATGGTAGATGTTGGGTTGGCGTATTTCGAGATTAGGGTTTGTCACTCCGATTGACGGAGAGGTATCTCTGGGCCCTCTCGGTAATGCACATCACATAAGCCTTGCAAGCACTGCAACTAATAAGTTAGTTGTGAGATGATGTATTACGGAACGAGTAAAGAGACTTGCCGGTAACGAGATTGAACTAGGTATTGGATACCGACGATCGAATCTCGGGCAAGTAACATACTGATGACAAAGGGAACAACGTATGTTGTTATGCGGTCTGACCGATAAAGATCTTCGTAGAATATGTAGGTGCCAATATGGGCATCCAGGTCCCGCTATTGGTTATTGACCGGAGACGTGTCTCGGTCATGTCTACATTTTTCTCGAACCGTAGGGTCCGCACGCTTAACGTTACGATGACAGTTATTATGAGTTTATGCATTTTGATGTACCGAAGGTTGTTCGGAGTACCGGATGAGATCACGGACATGACGAGGAGTCTCGAAATGGTCGAGACGTAAAGATTGATATATTGGAAGCCTATGTTTGGGCACCGGAAGCGTTCCGGGTGAAATCGGGATTTTTCCGGATTACCGGGAGGGTTACCGGAACCCCCCCGGGAGGTAAATGGGCCTATTGGGCCTTAGTGGAAAAGAGAGAAGAGGCAGCCCACACCTGGCCGGCGCCCCCCACCTTTCCCAAGTCCTAATAGGACTAGGAGAGGTGGGCCGGCCCCCTCTTTCTCCTTCTTCCCCAAGAATCCTAGTTGAAATAGGATTGGGGGGAAGGAGTCCTACTCCCGGTGGGAGTAGGACTCCTCCCTGCGCCTCCCTCCTAGCCGGCCGAACCCCCTGCCCCTGGCCTTTATATACGGGGGCAGGGGGCACCACAAGACACACAAGTTAATCGTTCCTTAGCCGTGTGCGGTGCCCCCTGCCACCAAATTCCACCTCGAACATACCGTTACAGTGCTTAGGCGAAGCCCTGCGTCGGTAGTACATCAAGATCGTCACCACGCCGTCGTGCTGACGGAACTCTTCCTCGACGCTTTGCTGGATCGGAGCCCGAGGAACGTCATCGAGCTGAACGTGTGCTAAGAACTCGGAGGTGCCGGAGTAACGGTGCTTGGATCTGTTGGATCGGGAAGAAGACGTACGACTACTTCCTCTACGATGTGTGATCGCTTCCGCAGTCGGTCTGCGTTGGTACGTAGACATCACTCTCCCCTCTTGTTGCTGTGCATCACCATGATCTTGCGTGTGCGTAGGAATTTTTTTGAAATTACTGCGTTCCCCAACAAGATTCGCCGGCGTGCATGTCTTCGCCTCATCCCGTTTCCAGGCACCGGCGACGTTCTATTGGCCCCCGCAATGATAAGCCACCCGTTGGCATATGTCGCTCCTACCACCCGACAGAGAAGGAAAGAGAGGAGGGCATCGCCTCCTCTCTAGTCCAATTTGGACTTGCCATGGGGGGGGGCCACCCCTTGAGGCCCTTCTCTCCTTTCCCGTATGGCCCGTTAAGGCCCACTACTTCCCCCGGCGAATTCCCGTAACTCTCCATTACTCCGAAAAATATACGAATCACTCGGAACCTTTCCGATGTCCGAATATAGCCTTCTAATATATCGGTCTTTACGTCTCAACCATTTCAAGACTACTCGTCATGTCCGTGATCTCATCCAGGACTCCGAATAACCATCGGTTCATAAAATCACATAACTCATAATACAAATCGTCATCGAACGTTAAGCGTGTGGACCCTACGGGTTCGAGAACTATGTAGAGATGACCAAGACACATCTCCGATCAATAACCAATAGCGGAACCTGGATGCTCATATTGTCTCCTACATATTCTATGAAGATCTTTATCGGTCAAACCGCATAACAACATACATTGTTCCATTTGTCATCGGTATGTTACTTGCCCAAGATTCGATCATTGGTATCCTAATACCTAGTTCAATCTCGTTACTGGCAAGTCTCTTTACTCGTTCCGTAATGCATCATCCCATAACTAACTCTTTAGTCACATTGCTTGCAATGCTTATAGTGATGAGCATTACCGAGAGGGCCTAGAGATACCTCTCCGACAATCGGAGTGAAAAATCATAATCTCGATCTATGCCAACTCAACAAACACCATCGAAGACACCTGTAGAGCATCCTTATAATCACCTAGTTACGTTGTGACGTTTGATAGCACACTAAGAGTTCCTCCAGTATTCGGGAGTTGCGTAATCTCATAGTCACAGGAACATGTATAAGTCATGAAGAAAGCAATAGCAACAAACTAAACGATCATAGTGCTAAGCTAACGGATGGGTCTTGTCCATGACATCATTCTCTAATGATGTGATCACGTTCATCAAATGACAACATATGCCTATGGCTAGGAAACTTAACCATCTTTGATCAACGAGCTAGTCAAGTAGAGGTATACTAGGGACACTCTGTTTGTCTATGTATTCACATATGTATCAAGTTTCCGGTTAATACGATTCTAGCATGAATAATAAACATTTATCATGATATAAGGAAATATAAATAACAACTTTATTATTACTTCTAGGGCATATTTCCTTCATCTACTAGTTCCTCTTCTCTTTTAATGGTTGCCCGTGCTGCTATGTCACCATCAAGAATGACCCAGCCTATAGTTCTTGCGAGAGCAGTTCTTGCCTGACAAGTCCTTGTGAGAGAATTCCTTCCTGGGGAATACTCTTGGAGCTCTTCCTCCTGGCGATATTAAGTGGTAGTCTTGGGGTCTCCTGCCTGCGAAGTATCGTCGATAGTCATGCTAGCGATGCCAGAAGAGTTGCCTGCGCCCTCACCAGTTCTAGGGGTGTGATTTCTCTCTAGGTCTTCCCGGTCTTTCTTCCTTAGATGCCAGGAGACCTCCTCTTCCATGCACATCAAGAAGCAGGGCGTTAGTTCCATGATAGAAGCAATAATAATAAATGAAAGCTCGGAAAGAGTTGAGGAAGGATTGAGTTTTCACTCATCTTCTTCCTATTCCTCACTGGCATCCCAGGAGAAGGCGACGTCCCACATCTTCTCTTCCTTGGCAACATATGATTCCCGGTTGGCGGGCGCTACGGTTGGCAAGGATCTAACCCTCTTTTGTCGGGATCCTTCCTACGCCATGCTACTTGTGAGTTGCGTCGGGATCTCCTAGAAGAGGACAGGATGATGTAGTACAGTAGAGATAAGTATTTCCCTCAGTTAAGAACCAAGGTTATCAATCCAGTAGGAGAACCACACAAGACCTCGTGAACGACACCCACACACAAAATAACAAATACTTGCACCCAACACAAAAAAGGGGTTGTCTATCCCTTGGCGGTTAATTGCAAGGATCAAATCTCGTAGTGATAGATAGATAAACAAACACACAAAATAAAATAACGGTAAATAAATTGCAGCCAGGTATTTTTTTGATTTTAATGTATGATAAAGATAGACCTAGGGGGCCATAGTTTTCACTAGAGGCTTCTCTCTTGAACATAGCATACGGTGGGTAAACAAAATACTATTGGGAATTGATAGAAAGGTGCATAATTATGACGATATTCAAGGCATTGATCATGTATATACGCATCACGTCTGAGACAAGTAAACCGACTCTTGCTTGCATCTACTACTATTACTCCACACATCGACTGCTATCCAACATGCATCAAGAGTATTAAGTCCATAAAGAACGGATCAATGCCTTAAGCAAGATGCCATGATGTAGACACTGTGAACCCAATTAATATGAGTAAACCCCATCTTGTTATCCTTAATGGCAACAA
This sequence comes from Triticum monococcum, assembly GCA_034509565.1. Classification (NCBI taxonomy): domain Eukaryota; kingdom Viridiplantae; phylum Streptophyta; class Magnoliopsida; order Poales; family Poaceae; genus Triticum; species Triticum monococcum. The sequence continues at coordinate 393,352,432 of CM067845.1, read as the reverse complement.
TACAAATACGTGCCATGTCCCTTTCTGTCACTGGGATTGAGCAATGCAAGATCGAAACCATCACAAGGCACCTCTTCCATTGCAAGATAAATCAATCTAGTTGGCGAAACCAAATGGATAGATTGAAGAGAAATACAAAGTTATAACAATTATGCATAAAGGAGTTTAGAGAAGACACAAATAATATTCATGAATAATCTTATCATAAACCCACAATTCATCGGATCCCAACAAACATACCATGTTGGGGATATAACCCCACGGTGTGACCCGCCCAGGAGGGTCCGGGTTACACTGTTGGCCATTCCGTGATGAAGCATGAGTAGGACCAAGAAGCCAATATATAAAGACTGGAGGTGGCTTACGAAGCGGGTCGACTGAAGGCCCAAGACCCGGAGATGGCATGAGAACCAGATGTGTAAGCCGGCTGGCGGCGACTTGCTTATCAAGGCAAGGCGACTTAGAACCAGGGTTGGTCACAGAGTATGACCCGACCTGGACTCTTGTAAGCCCAGGGCCTTGACCTGTGTATATAAAGGCGATACCCTATGGTGGGTTAAACTTAAGGGACAATCAATCGAGAACTAGGTTAAGCGATTCTACAATCTTGTAATCGATACTCAAGCAATAGCAACAAGAGTAGGAGTAGGCTTTTACCTCCACCGTGAGGGGCCGAACCTGGGTAAACTCCTGTCCTTCATCCTGCTCAACCCCTTTAAGAAAATCACTGCAGCGATGGCCTCACACTTAACTCCTTTCACGAGGGCATCTGCCGTGACAAAACCACAGCAGTTGGCGCCCACCATGGGGCCAGCAGACGGTGGTTTCAAGTTCTTGAAAGGCTCTTTCATAGGGATAGAGGGATACGCCATTGGCAGGATGACTAAGCGTCGCCGCAGAAAGCTCTACATCGACGACGCTGGTTGGGGCCCGAGGCCGACTCAATTGAGTACGGGTCCTGGGTCCCCTTCGGCGGCATTCACGTCTTCATCGGCAAGATCGGTGGATCGGAGCCTGAGCCATACATATGCACCGACATCGTCGAGCCGGCTCGGCATGCGCAACCTGCCCGAGTTCAACCCGGCTGAAAGCACGTTTTGTTAGTTTCATGCAAGGCTTGGAGCTTGCGAAAAATTCTGCATCTGGTGGAGAGACTCTCATTTACTCAGATGATGAGTCCTCAACCAACGAGACAAAATCAATCTATCAGCTTCAAGACGACAGGCTTGGGGGCTACTCCGATGGAAACAGTATTCCGGACCCCTATGAGCCGTCGTGCAGGGCTTCTATTTTCATGGCTGGCACAGGGCCGCTTCTCAATTCATTAATAGCTGCAGCTATGACATCGGGCTCGACCGCTGCTATGACAGCTGGTGTTGGCGGCTCAGATAGGCCACCGGCTCAGGTCTTATCAGATATATTGGGCACTTAAAACAACTTTGTTAGCGACAGAGGTTACCACTGCAAATCAAGCATAGCACAATGCAGAGATTGGAAAGGTTCATGCGGAGATCACTAAGGCCCAAGAGGATATCAACACATATAGTACCAGGATGGCAGGAGAATGGGCTCAGATCGCAGCTGAGTCGGAGCGCGTGAGGACAGAGGCTTGGCGTTCAAGTCTAGATCATAATGCCACTAATGTAGTTCTTCATCGGAGGCACCAGACTCGCCTGCCTTTGCATTATGAGCCTATGAATCTATTTAACACTCCTGGAGTGGGTCCAAGTATTCCGGATTCCCGGGTGAATCCCAAATTAAACCCGCACGGGCCTGGAAGTTGGGCGGTGGCTCAACCTCGTCAGCTTGAGCCGGCATGGTGGGAGGAGTGGATGCCTAACCCTCCCCCACTCAATCACCGCCTCAACGTTTTCTGACACCACCGCTAGGGCACTTTTCTGACCCGGTGGATAACATGTTAGCGGCGGCGACCCGGCTGGCAGCTATTCCGACCAAGGGCGAGTCACCGGTTGTAGTGGAGACCTGGAAGATAGTTGAACTCCTTCAAATGGCTGTTGCACAGTAGGTGGCTTACTCATATAGTCGTGATCATGTTCACTGGACCCCTCCTCCAAGTCAAAGTTACAGCCGGTGTGTTGAGTCGCCTGCAGTTTCTAGCAAGGAATGGCATCGTAACCCGCCCCGTGATGATAACCCGCCCCAAGATGATAACCTATTGGTCAATGCTCAAGCAATTGTGGATCAAGCTAGAGCTCGTCCTGAGGCAGAAGCGGCGGCCCAACAGGGGGCTTATCAGCAGCCTCTGGTGACTCCTTCGTCTTTAGTAGGAGCTGGATGATTTCCAGGACGGTTGGAGTGTCATGTTTAGTACCGGCTTTGCGTAATGAATGTCTTCCTAAGGACTTCAAGGGTCCTTGTGAAGTGCCTAATTATACAGCAGATCTTCCTCCAGAGGGGTGGATTGAAAGTTATGAGTTAGCCATGGAGATGTTGGATGTCAATGATGCGGTCTATGACAAGTACTTGACTATGATGTTGGATGGGCCATTGCGTACATGGTTAAAAAGTTTGCCTGCTAATTCCGTCAGCTCATGGGCAGAATTGAAGGCACGTTTCATAAAAAATTCAAGGGACATGCAAGCATCCTCTGATGATTATCGATCTGGATAACTACGTGCAACATGAGCATAAGTCGGCCCATGTAATGCCCACGATGCGTCTATAGCTCCCACGTGTCGAGTCACGACTTAGAGGCATAACCGCATGGTGGTTTTATCGCAAGAAGGGTCATCTTCACAACATCCCATGTAATGCAGAAGAAAGGGATAAATAGAGTTGGCTTACACTCGCCACATCACACAATATTCAAATAAGTCATACATCATCAGAATACACTCATAGTCCGACTACGGACAACCAAAAGAAAAAGAAGATGACCCAGTTGCTAGATCTCCGATCGTCCCAACTGGGATCCACTACTGATCATCAGGAAACGACATGTAGTAATGACCAAGGTCCTTGTCGAACTCCCACCTGAGTTTGGTAGCATCACCTGCACTAGTATTATCAGCACCTACAACTGTTTTGGAAGTATCCATGAGTCACGAGGACTCAGCAATCTCACATCCACGAAATCAAGACAATTTAAGCTTATGGGTAGGATATGGTTATGAGGTGGAGCTGCAGCAAGCACTAAGAAAATATGGTGGCTAACATACGCATGCGAGAGTAAGATGGGAAATTACACAATGATCGAAAAGCTAGAAGTGATCAAGAAGTGATCCTGAACTACTTACGTACAAACATAACCCCACCGTGTTCACTTCCTGAACCTCATTGGAAAGAAACCATTATGGTTACACACACAGTTGGTGTCTTTTAATTAAGTCAAGTGTCAAGTTCTCTACAACCAGATATTAGAAAATTCCCATCTGCCACATAATCGCGGGCACGACTCTCGAAAGTTTAAACCCTGTAGGGGTGTCCCAACTTAGCCCATGACAAGCTCACGATCCGCAAAGACAATCCTCCATCGCGGGACCCTTCGATCAGACTCGGAATCCCGGTTCACAAGATATTTCGACAATGGTAAAACTAGTCCAGAAAGACCTCCCGATGCACCGACCTAGCCAGATAGGAGTAGTGTGATCTCGTTCTTAGGGTACACCAGATGAGCTAAGTGTACAAGTACCAATATAACCCAAGTTGCCAAGGGACGGTCCCTCACGGTGCTCTAGTTTGGACCAACACTCACGTGGAGCACTGGCGGGGGGGGGGTGGTTGATTAAGTCCACGGGGTCCGGAAAGTCCTGATGCAAGTTTTAGTTGTTATTAGGCAAATGGTAAAACCAAGGTTGGGCCTTGCTGGAGGAGTTTTATTCAAAGCGAACTATCAAGAGGGGCTTATAAACCCTAATCGTGTTAGGGACGCCAAATCAAGAAACAAAACACCGGTATGACAGAAACTAAGGCGACAAGAGTGGAACAAAACACCAAGCAAAAGGCCTAGCCTTCCACCCTTTACCAAGTATATAGATGCATTAATTAAATAAGAGATATTGTGATATCCCAACATATCCAAGATCCAACATTGAACAACCTACAAGGCACCTGCAACTAGCAACACTATAAGAGAGGCTGAGCAAAAGCAGTAACTTAGCCAAACAACGGTTTGCTAGGAAGGTGGGTTAGAGACTTGACACGGAAATATGGGAGGCATGATAAACAAGTGGTAGGTAGCGCGACATAGTGATAGAACGAACAACTAGCAAGCAAAGATAGAAGTGGTATCGAGGGTAGTGGTCATCTTGCCTGCAAAGTTCTCAGAGTTGTCGAAAGCTTGCTCCTCGTTAGCGTACTCAACAGGTTCCTCATTCATGTACTCGTCTCCCGGCTCTACCCAAAGCAAGAACAGAAGCAACAGAACAACAATCAATCACGATGCAATTCACAAGCAACATGATGCAAGACATGGCATGGAATGCAAGGTATGATGTGCCATGCATATGGGTACTCCATAAGGGAAAAGATGATCGAGGCATCAACTTGGCAAACCAAGTATGCCGCTGGAAAGATGAGGTGATTTCGGTCGAAATTGATATAAGGATCACCAGAAACGGATGCACAGTTTGCAAATGACAAGCAAAACAAGGATGATGCAAAACTACGATTAACAACATCATAACACGTAGAATGCAACAAGAAGCTATGCTACAACACTCCAACATATCAACAAAGCACATGGCCAAAAGTAAAGGTGAAGCTCTACAAATTATGAACACTGAGCTCCTACTAGAACTCACTAGAACAAGCTCGAGATGGCATGGCAAAAATGTAAATGATACCAGCTTCACAGACTTGGAGAAAATACTAAACATGTCAAAACAACATCATATAGCAATGTTTAGAGCTAGCAAACAACATGCTACAGGAACACATCATGGCAAAGAAGGCATGGCATGCTAGTGCTTAAGATGTAGAACAAAACTCCCTTACTGAACTTTACCCAAGGATGCATGGAAAATAATGTGGCACCCATGCAAACATGGCAAGTTATATGAAGAGTTTCAGACTTAGTAAAACATGACATGGCAGAAACAGATTCCTGATAGCAACTTGGCAAGCTCATGCCAATCACTAAAAATCATTTCATGGCATCACAAGGTAACCAACATGAAGTAGACATGTTCAAGAAGCTAAACATGGCAAGAGCAAGTTAATAGGGTACATGTATCACTAGCAACACCCATGGCAAATCTGAATCTCATGTTAATAGTTTGCCAGCAACAATATTTAGCAAAAGTAGAGCATGGTAATGACAAGCTAGGGTACTCCATAATTGCAACAGAGGCATTAATGGATAGAGAAATAACACATCTACAAAACACTCTTACTGAACTATCTCAAAATGTGCATGGATCTCATGGTAGCAACAAGTTTACATAGTATCAAAATGTAACAGGAAAAATGACAGCAAAATCACCAAGTGTCTGAAAATAGCAACATCACATAGCCTACTTTGCATGCTTGTGCTACTCACCACATTGCTCAAAAAAATACAAGGCTTGCACCCCTGTAAAGATGGCATGATGGAGCTCATAAAATATGTAGACATCATACTCATAGGATGCACACACAAAATGCAACAAAAAAGACAAATCATCAAGTTCTGTTAAATTCCAGGAGACAACATCATATAGCACTTATGCAACAAAGATTAGGCATCAATATGGATAGTAACATGCATTCAAATGAAACTAACATGCAGAGCGTCACGAGACGAACATTTTGATATATCATATGCACAAATCGGAGTCACGGTCGCGGAGACATGGCATGATGAAGAGGGGCACATGATGCTGGTACAGAAAAAGACTTAGGCACTGTTTGGTTCTAGGCCTAGCTTTGCCACACTTTGCCACACATTTTTGCCAACCTTGCCTAAGGTTACTTCAATAAAATGAGAGCCACAAGTTGGCAAGCCTAAGGGAGTCTTGCCACATTTTGTGTGTGTATACCATGTGAGGTCCAAGTGTGACTTGAACCAAACACTCACCTAAGTTGGTCAAACTTGCCTAACCTTAGGTGTGGCAATCTTTGTCAAAGTTAGTCACAAACCAAATAGCCCCTTAGCCGTTTCAGAAGGAAAAAGAGGTGAGCGTCACGAAACTAACCGACGCCCAGGGCGTAAGATAGAGGAATCAGAGGCTAGGCCGGGGTTCTTCACCTTGCGGGCCTGGCCCGAGTCAGAAAGGCAGGCCGCTGGGCCGGTCGAGGCACGGGGCCCACGGGCGCGGTCAACGCCCGACGTGGATTGGGGCTCCTCCCCGATCGCACTGGATGGCGGCGGCGGAGATCGAACGCCAGCGATGGGCGCATCAAGGGTTCCGACGGGAGGCGTGGCGGAGGAGACGGTCGGAGGCGGGGCGACGACCTGGATCCAGCGGCGACGCGAGGTCTGGGACCTGGATCCGGCGAAGGCGCGGGCTCCGGTGGGGCTGGTGACCGGCGGGAGGCGCGGGTGGTGGTCAGCGGCGAAGCGCTAGGCGGCAGCGCTAGGGTTCCAGCGGAGAGGCGTGGAGGCACGGACGCGTGGGCGGCGGCGGCCCGAGTCAGGCCCGGGGAGGGCCGGATCTAGGCTCCCTCGGGCCCCGGCGAAGTGGGCGCGGGAGGCGGCGACATGGTGCGCCCTGAGTGGCTATAGGCGGCGGTGGGGTGATGTGTCGCTCTGTGGTTGGTCGGGGCTACGTGTCCGGCGGACACGTCCGGCGGCGGTGGATCTGTCTAGCGGCGCGAGGAGCGGGGAGTCTAGGGTTTCATCCGCAAATTTTGGCGAGATGGACATATATATAGGTAGGGGGAGTTAGGAGAGTCCAAATGAGGTGTAGTTTTCACCCACACGATCGTGATCCAACGACGGAGAGCATGGAGGGGGTTTAGATGGGTTAGTGGGCTGTTTTGGAGGGGTGTTGGGCTGCAACAAGAGAGGGGCTTTTGCGGTTACCTGGTTAACCGTTGGGGCATCAAACGACCTCTAAATGGAACGAAATTTGACAGGCGGCCTACCAGTGATGTACCAAGGCCACTCGACAAATCTCGACCCATTCGGAAAACGTTTTTCTCCTGCTCACGAAACGAGATTGGAGGGGTGCAACGGGTGCATGTGGGAGTGACGGATTGCGAAACAGACAATGGGAAAAAGCCCGGATGCATGAGACGAACATGAATGCAAATGAGATGCACATGATGACATGAGATGAAATGCATGACATGAACAAAATGCAAAATGAAGACAAAACCCAACCACAAAGGAAATATCATATCACATAGCCGGAAATGGCAAGAGTTGGAGTTACAATAATGGAAAGTTACATCTGGGGTTACAGCCCACCATTGGGTCCAGCGGGTCTCTGTTATTATTCACTCATCGGATAGTATTGTGGTGGGTCAGGCGGTTCTGGTCTTGGAGAAGAACTGTCACTTTACCCCCCCCTTAAGCTGAAGCTAGGGAGATCTACGCATTATTGCACTGACATGGGTGAGCTCATGGCAGCTCTCATTATGTATGCCGACTCTGATAACACAAAATACCCTGGATCTGATGACGAGAAGTCCAACAAGGGTAAGAAGAATGGCAATGGTAAGGGTCAGCAACAAAATGTGGCAGGGCATAATGGCAACAACCAGGGCAACGGTGGTATGCGCAGACACCCCGATGGCGGGTCAGATCTAGTAGCTAACACCAACACTGGGTATAAGAACCAGCACCTCAATGGTAATGGTTAGCCGACCTTTGGTGGTACAAAGCCTTTTAATCTTGAGGCGGTGCTTAATGACCCGTGCTTGAAGCACAGTCTTCCCAACAAGCCATCCACTCACGCGTGGAAGTATTGTTGGGTTATGCGAGAGTTCAGGAATTACAACCTCAATCAGAATCATGGCAATAATAATGGGCCGCCCGACGGGTTAAGATTCGACTCTCAGGGGTTTGGCTTTGGCGATGGTGGCTCAAGCTCTGGCTATCTAGGTCAAGGTAACCAGGGTGGTTATAACCAACAATCTGGTCAGGGCAACCAGCAACAAGGTAATCAGTCAGGATATCAGAGTAATCCAAACCAATTAAATGGTGGCCAATACCATGTTTTCACCATAGGTCTTTGCAAATGAGCAGGGTCGGGCTGGCAAAATCCGGGGCCCCGTGTGAAACTACAAAATGGGGCCCTATCACACTAAAAAAAATAAACTCACGGGCAATTATAATGTATGTATGTATCCTGCAAAAAATCGCCGATCGATCCTCCTGTAGGCTGTAGCAACGGTGACGCGGTCGCTGTTTTGCGATCGATCTGACTAGCTATGTTAACAGATATGGCAGGTATATTTATGGGTAGAGGATGAATACAATGGTTCAACAGTGCATTAGAAACTAAATTAATAATAAATGTACTTATGTCTTATAAATTTTCAGGAGCGCCGAAAATACGAATAGCTTGCCCAGTAGACTGTAGTTTCTGTAAGTCCTCTGTAGTTGCATAATAGTTTGTTTATGTTTTTTCTGTCAATGGATCTAAGTGTTCATACGGAAAAGATCTGAATGCAAATTTTTCCCAATAGTTTCTCTTCCGTAAGTCCCCAGCACTAGCATCATGGATGGGGTACAAAATAAGAGCAAGGAGGCTAGATCAATGGAGCTTACTTGCCATTGCGTGATGGATCGGTGAGATGCTGCATTGCTGCCGGTGGTGCGGAGAGACCGGAATATGGCGATGTGGCAACTGCCAGGTGAAGGCGGCGCCGATATGTAGGATTTGTTGTTCGTGAAGGTTTGGGTTAGCGATCAGAATTCAAGCAATCTGACGGCAATGGAATCCCCCAGCACAAAGTTATGATCGAGCAACGTGGGATCGCATGGGATTGAGCAACGGCCTGGCTCCCGCCTCGACTCACGCAGAGTCACAGACACCAAAGGCCCAGCACCTAGGCCCAGGAACTCCATTTTCTTTTTGAGAAATATATACTAGTCCAATTAAAATTTGGGGCCCCCAAAATTTATGGGCCCTGTGCAGGCCGCACACTCTGTACCACTATGGGCCTGACCCTGCAAATGAGATCAGAAGGTTCATAAGCGTGCTGTCAATGTCGTTGAGCCAGCGGCACCCCAATACCTATGGTGGTCAGAGCATCCAATCACATCGAGTCGAGAGGATCACCCGCCCCGGGTTGAGAATCCGGGTCACCTGGCATTGGTGGTAGCCCCTCAGTTTGGTGTCTATAGATTCACTAAGGTACTCATGGATGATAGCAGCAGTATCAACATCCTGTACTATGACACTTTTCGTCGGATGAATTTAACTAACAGTGATCTTAAGCCATCTTCCATAGTCTTTCATGGTGTGGTGCCTGGTAAGTCAGCGTATCCTATGGAAAAAATTGCCTTGGAAGCCTTCGATGATGATTATGACTACATGGCAGACACACTGTTGTTTGAAGTGGTCAAAATCAAGAGTCCATATCATGCTTTGTTTGGACGGCCGACTTATGCTAAGTTCATGGCTCGCCCTTGCTATGTCTATTTACAACTCAAGATGCCAAGGAGAAACTGTATAATTACGGTCCATGGTGATCAGAAAATTGCCTTGGAGTGTGAGGAAGGAGATATGGCTTATGTAGAGTCAGCCTGCCCTACCGAGGAGCTTAAGTTTTACAAGGATAATGTTGACCTGACTGATATGACCCCTCTAAAGAAGCCCACTATTGAGCAGGACCCTTTGTTGAAGTTTAAGTCAGCTAATGATACCAAGCAAGTTGATTTTATCCTTGGCAACTCATCTAAGCAGTTCACTGTGGGGGCTCATATGGATTCTACATAGGAAAGCACGCTCGTCGAGTTCATCCGTGAGAATCGGGACATCTTTGCATGGAAACCTCCTGACATGCCGGGTGTACCTAGAGATTTCGCTGAGCACACTCTTAATGTGGATCATAAGTTTAAGCTTGTTAAACAGTTCCTCCGTCGTTTCAATGAAGAGTGACGTAAAGATAATGGAGAAGAGGTAGCTCGGCTCTTGGCGGCTGGGTTTATTGTGGAAGTTTTTCACCCAGAGTGGTTAGCTAACCATGTGCTTGTACTCAAGAAGAACGACACATGGCGCATGTGTGTTGGCTACACAGATCTCAACAAAGATTGTCCAGCTGATCCATTTGCTCTCCCCCGTATTGATCAGATCATTGATGCAATGGTGGTTGGTGAGAGTCTATGCTTCCTGGATGCTTATTCTGGTTATCATCAGATCAATATGGTAGTTAAGGACCAAGAGAAGACGGCTTTCATCAGACCTTTTGGAGCTTTCTGTTATGTTTCTATGCGTTTTGGCCTCAAGAGTGCTCAGGTGACTTATCAGCACTGTGTTCAGAATTGTTTTCACAATCAGATCGGGCGCAATGTTCATGCTTATGTGGATGATATTGTGGTCAAGTCTAGGAAGAATGAGACTCTCTTGGGTGATTTGAAAGAAACTTTTGATAATCTCCGGGTCTATAGGATGATGCTTAACCCGGACAAGTGTGTCTTTGGTGTACCTGTAGGTAAGCTGTTAGGTTTCCTGGCCTCGGAACGAGGCATTGAAGCTAACCCGGAGAAGATTAAGGCCATCAGTTCACTCTCTAAGTCGGCGTGTGTTAATGATGTCCCACATCTGGTGGGTCGTATTGCGGCTTTGAGCCGGTTCATAAGTAGCCTGGGAGAGAAGGCAATTCCCCTATACCAGATGATGAAGAAAATAGGTCACTTTGTTTGGAGTGATGCTACCAATGAGGCATTTGGGGTGCTCAAGAAATAGTTAGCTCAGCCGCCCATCCTTCCATCTCCCATTGAAAAAGAGCCTTTGCTCATGTATGTGGCGGCTAATAATAAGGCAGTCAGCGTGGCAGTTGTCATGGAGCACAAGGAGGCAGGGAAAGAGTACCCAGTCCAATGGCCGGCTTACTATGTCAGTGAGGTTTTGACTGAATCCAAGCAAAGATACCCACATTGGCAGAAGTTGGTTTTTGGGGTGTTCATGGCGAGGCGCAAGTTGAAATGTTATTTCTTTGGGCATCCTATTACTTTGGTCAGCTCTGCTCCTTTGGGAGATATTATTCAAAATAGAGAAGCCACGGATTCTTCATTATGCGAACAACTTCTTCATCATCTAAGTTATAGCCCTAGACTGGATTGAGGGTTTTGGTAAATATTATGTATATCGTCCTTGGCACATAGAGCAATTCCTTCACTAGGAACATGGTCCTTGGAGCTTGGCCTGGATTCAAAGGCTTCATCGGCACTTGCATCATTTGATTTGAAAGTTCTGATTCATCATAGATGCGCCTTGCACCTTTAGTGAGAGGACTGACTGGAACGGCATGAAGTAATTCAGAGGCCGGAGCTTTGTAGTGAGTGTTTTCTATCATCTAGTCAAGCACCCATGAATTCACATCGTCAACATTGCCATTGATGTGCAGCGTGGCATAGAACTGGAGAATGAGTTCTTCATTCCAATCGCAGATGTCGGTGCAGAAGTTGAGTAGCCCAGCATCATGAAGAACACTGAGGACTAAGGGTGAAGCATGGAAGAGACTCCATATCCACATGAGGAATGCTCATGGTCAAAAACGTTGTCTTTGTCAAACAGCAGTGCGGAACAGAAGTTCATCTGGCTAGCAGTCCAAAAACGCTTGCGACGGAGTCTAGCAAAGTCATATGGATTGTAGTCAGTGAAGAAATGATGCTCAACAAAGAAGTCATCAGCCTTGAACTTCTGCTTCTTGGTGTGAGGATTCTGTGGCTTGGGCTGAAGATTTGTAGTTGTTGTCTTCATAGCCTCTTGATGCACAACCTCTGGAGCCACATGCTGAGGAATTTCAGGAGCAGTGTCATCAGCAGCAGCCTGGGCCTCCATTTCTTCAGCACTAGCGGCTGGAACTTGTTCAAGATTAGAAACAAGTGAGGCTTGATGTCCTTCAGAGCCCGTATGAATTTCTTAGGTTTGGACCGAGGACTGAGGAAGTTTGTGTAGAGGTGTGGTCAGAGGTGAGTTGGGGTGATGACTTTCTCAATAGTCACCATTCCGAATTGGAGTTGTTGACCCAATGTCCACATCCTCCTCTTCTTCATCAATTTCTTCAACACCTGCCTCTTCAACTGTGAACTGAGGCATGCGCGATGATACCAGAGGAGTTGAAGGGATATTATTCACTTCAATTTCTTCATCCAACTACTCTGACGTAGGAGCAGAAGGATGTTCTTCATCCGACTCACTAGAAATCACATATTCCTCACCAAAGGGAACAATCTTCTTTGATGGCATGCTTGATATTGGAATGGCATATCGGGTTTGCATAAGAGCTCGTCAAAGCCTTCACTTTCTTTGGACCTGAAGGCTCTGAGGTTGCAGATGCTTTCCTTTTCTTTACTATTGCCTTCTCTGCAGCTTTGGTCTTCTTCGCTTCTGATGAAGAAGGAAGGTTGATACTTGTCATATGAGGTGACTTGGTAGGAGGAGCAGATGAAATTGGTGCAATTTCTTCAGGCACAACTGATGCAGTTGCCCTGGCATGTTCAGTTTCCTCGGGCTCGGTAGCAGATGCTTCAACTGGCATGGCTTGTTCTTCAGGCACAACATTGGAGGTTGCTCTGGCAATTTCTTCACAGGCTGGAATCTCTTCAGCAGCCCTGGTACTTTTAGAATCATCAACAGTATGATTTTCATCAGTTGTGCTTGCTTGTTCTTCAATAGGCTGAGCAGATGCCTCAGCCTGAGGAATTTCATGTTGCGATGAAGCTGCAACATTTGATATAAATCCCTTTGCCATTTTGATGAATCTGACTTTGGCTCCTAGCCAATCTGCATGATATGCGTCAAATTCATGACTGAGTGCTTTGATCTCAGTTTGCATGGTCACAAGTTCATCAGGAGTCATTTTGACAACATTCTTCTTCAGAAAACGCTCCTTCTTGTACTGAGCTTTCTTCAGTTGCCTGGCCTTCTCGAATTTCCATTTTTCTTCGTTAATAAAGGCCGTCAACATATGACTTTGGCCAGGTGTGAGATTGAAATCAGGCAAAGGAGTGTTAGGGTCCTTGTGCCAGAGATCTATGAAGTCAAGGATCAACTTTGGATCCAGCAGAAGCGGCACATCACTGCCTTTGGCTCTAGCGGCCCTTTGCTGTCTAACTCTTACGATTTCAGCCAATTCATCATTATCAGCTTCGGCTTTGCTTGACGGTACTTGAAAGGCGACCTGCTTCTTGTGAGGACTTGACCTTGTGCCTCGTCCAGTAGTGGCCTTTTTCTTCAGCAACATTGGGCCAATTGAGGACTGAGGAGGAGCCTAAGAACTTGCAGATGCTCATGAAGCAATTGATATTCCAGTGGTCATTTGGCAAGAGGCAAGATGCGCAGGTGCTGAGGACTTTGCAGTAGTTGATGAGGATTTTGCAGAGGAGACTGGAGCTGCTTTTGAGGAAGTAGCTTCAGGAACAGGTCGTGAGATCTTTGAAGAGCTTGGTCGTGAGGGCATGGCAGCTGAGGAACTAGGCTTGTGAGCAGGCTTCTTTGGCATAGCCTTCTTAGGCTTTCTAGCAGAGGCCTCAGCAGCGACAGCAGCAGAATCTTCATTGAATTTCTTCACTGCTTCTCTGGCCATTTTGACCAACTTACCTTGCCGCTTTTCCCATTCCTTTGGAAATTCCTCACCACGCTTGATGCTAGTGGGATCAGCTTCTTGGCCTGGTGCCAATTGAGGTCTTGGGCATGGAGGGTGTACGGCGAATTTCTTCATGTACTTAGGAGTCACATATTTGTACTCCCTCCATTCTTGTGCCCATCTCCTCTCTATCCTCTGAATGCGCACTTTGCGCTCATTCTTGGTCTCCTTGCCATGAATTGCTTCATCAGGAGTGCAGTACCATGCATAGATATCATTAGGGATCTCGAAAGCAGTATTCACTTCTAGTCTCTTGCCTCCCTTCTGGGGTATTTTGCCATCAGCCATTTCTCTTCACTTGAGGATTTTGAACAATTGATTTCTCAGATGAGGTATGCAATTTGTCTTCGAGGAACACTGCAAATGAGTTAAGTTGATGAGAACCTAGAGATTCAGTAGCGGACATGTGTACCTGTGAACAGAGTATAGGTGCGAAAAATTTGGAGAGGTCATATGCATTATCAGAAGTTTTTCAAAAGAAACAAGTTTGAGGAATTTGACCATGGGTGTCTTGAGGAATTTCACTAAGCGTTCTTTGACTTAGGTTCCAGAGATTTATAGATTGAAAATCCACACAATTGAGGAATCTTGAAGAAAAATGTGGCTTAGAGAAACAAATCAAGAATTGATGCAATTGTGGTGTTTAAGAGTGTGGAGCTTGAAGAATAAACACCTTTTAAAGATTTTATGGAAATCATCACAATCAACAAGGGAAGTAAAAATAGATTTTATTTACCCCTCACGAAGAACATGACGAACTGAGAGAAGAAGTTGAGAAGCTCGTCCGTTCAGATCTTTCACACCCTAACTTGGCGGTGGAAGACAGCTACGGCGGTGGCAGAGTGAAGATTTCCGCGGCCGGTGCGAGTACGACGGCGACGAGGTTGAGGCAGTGAAGCTCTTCCTCACCGGCGATGATGGAAGTAGCGGCGGCGCTAGGTCAGAGAGCTCGAGCGAGGGGAGTGAGGTCGAGCGGGGTAAATGAGGTCAGAGGAGGGTGAGGGGTATTTATAGCCAAGGTGAAAAACCGCTTGTTCGAGGAAAATGGATGAACGTGCCCCTGACCCTTCTCATCCTAGCGACATGTGTCACCCCACGTACTGAGAAGTGGAGATCGTGTTAGATCATGGGTGAGTATTTAATCTTATCATGGGATGTGGAACGGTTTTGGCGGCAAAAGCCGAAAATTGAGATATGAAAATTTTAATGTTTCGTTCGCAAATTCTTCAGCTGACAAGGACACGGTGAAGATTTTGATCAGGTTTCAAATAGAACACACATGAAGAATTTGTGAACAAACTGTGTTGAGTTTAGCATAGAGGGGGAAGGGTCCGATCACATTAACTTAGCAGAAAAGTCAACTTGAAGAATTTGCAATAAGTGAATACTGTAGAGGACTTGAATATATATATATATATATAGTCCATGAGGAACATAGTCGGAAAGAGTGAAAACTTTGCAAAGTTGAAGAATTTGAGCAACTGGGGAATTTCAAAAAATGAAGAAAAACTCAAATTGAAGATTTTCAACTTTTGTTGGTGGCGTGACCCACCGTATAAGAATGATGATTTCAGACACCGCGTACAATTGTCGTAGGGCTCTGAGAATCAAATTCTTCATTAATTTCTTCACACTTAGAGGTTCATGGATTGAAGAAAATGGTTACTTCGTGTATTGCACATCTAAGTCATCAATTTTGCATAAGTGTTAGGATGTGTGTCCTTTTCAAAGAACATTCGAAGATTCTAGGATATTTAGCTCACACTGCAACTTGCTAAATCTCTTCACA
Organism: Triticum monococcum; assembly: GCA_034509565.1. NCBI lineage: Eukaryota > Viridiplantae > Streptophyta > Magnoliopsida > Poales > Poaceae > Triticum > Triticum monococcum. The sequence continues at coordinate 393,336,939 of CM067845.1, read as the reverse complement.
TCCAAGGGCTTTGTGATTATATCGGCTAGCTATTCATCAGTCTTCACGTGCTCAATAGAGATGTCGCCCTTCAACACGTGATCTCGGAGAAAATGATGATGAATTTGGATGTGCTTTTGTCTTCGAGTACTGAACTAGGTTATGAGCAATCTTGATGGCACTCTCATTGTCACAAAAGAGTGGCACATTCTTCACATTGGTGTCGTAGTCCTTGAGGGTTTGCTTGATCCATAGCAATTGAGCACAACATGAACCAGCAGCAATGTACTCAGCTTCAGCAATAGAGAGTGATACGCAATTCTGCTTCTTCGAGGACCAACATATCAAAGATCTTCCGAAGAAATGGCATGTCCCTAATGTTGACTTGTGATCCACACAATCACCAGCATTGTAAAAGTCAGAATATCCAATGAGATCAAAAGCCGAGCCCTTGGGATACCGTAATCCAAGTGTTGGAGCGTGAGCTAGATATCGAAGAATATGCTTCACAGCCTTATGGTGTGATTCCTTCGGTGTAGCTTGAAAACGGGAACACATGCAAACACTAAGCATAATATCTGGCCTAGTTTCACATAGATACAATAAAGAGCCAATCATGGGGCGGTATACCTTTTGATTGAAGTCTATACCATTTTCATCAGCACATAGATGGCCATTTGTGGGCATAGGGATTTTGACGCCTTTGCAATCTTGCATGCCAAATTTCCTCAACACATCCTTGAGGTATTTCTCTTGAGATATGAAGATGCCGTTACGCTGTTGACGAATTTGAGGACCTAAGAAGAATTTCAGTTCTCCCATCATAGACATTTGATATTCCTCACTCATCATATAGGCAAATTCGTCGCTGTAATGTTGGTTAGTACAACCAAAGATAATATCATCAACATATATTTGGCACACGAATAATTCATCATCATAGGTTTTGGTGAAAAGAGTTGGGTCAAGTGAACCGGGCTTGAAGCCTTTCTTAATGAGGAATTCCTTGAAAGTATCATACCCACGCCCAAGGGGCTTGCTTGAGGCCATAGAGGGCCTTATTGAGTCTGAGGACTTCCTCAGGATGCTTAGGATCTTCAAAACCTGGGGGTTGAGCAACATATACTTCTTCCTCAAGATTACCATTAAGGAATGCACTTTTCACATCCATTTGATATAAGATGATATTATGATGGTTAACATAAGCAAGCAATATGCGAATAGCCTCAAGTCTAGCAACAGGTGCAAAAGTTTCATCGAAATCAATTCCTTCAACCTATGTGTAGCCTTGAGCTACTAGACGTGCCTTATTACTCACCACAAGGCTATTTTCATCATGCTTGTTGCGGTAGATCCATTTGGTACTGATGATATAGTGCTTGAGTGGTCAGTTCGCTTGACAAGTTCCCGGACATTGTTGAGCTCGAATTGATGCAATTCCTCTTGCATCGCTTGAATCCACTCAGGTTCCAGAAATGCATCATCAACTTTAGTGGGCTCTACGATAGAGACAAAGGCAACGTGCCCACAAAAGTTAGACAAATGATAAGCCCTTGAGCGTGTGAGAGGACCTGGTGCTTTGAGGACGTCGATGATTTTCTCAATCCGCACTTCATTTGCGACGCAAGGATGAGCCGGTTAACGACGTTGAGTGGCATCTGCATTTTCTTCAGAGCCATTTTCCTCTGGTGCACCAGCATGATGCTCTTCACATTCTGGAATGACTTCTTCAGCAGATTCTTCGGTAGGTATGACATCCTCAGTAGCCTTGAATTTAATGGATTCCTAAGGTGCCATTTCATCTAGCACAGGAGGTAGGTGCTCTCTTTGCGAGCCGTTAGTTTCATCGAACCGCACATCTATAGTTTCAACAACCTTGTGGTGAAAGGTGTTGAAGACTCTGTAGGTGTGCAAGTCCTTTCCGTAACCAAGCATAAAACCTTCATGTGCTTTCGGTGCAAATTTAGAATTGTGATGAGGATCTCTAATCCAACATTTTGAAGGACATGTGTTGTCATTTGATGAACGGGATCACATCATTAGAGAATGATGTAATGTGTTAAGTTTCCTGACCATAGACATGTGTTGTCATCTGATGAACGGGATCACATCATTAGAGAATGATGTGATGGACAAGACCCATCTGTTAGCTTAGCATTATGATGGTTTAGTTTTATTTCTATTGCTTTCTTCATGACTTATACATATTCCTCTGACTATGAGATTATGCAATTCCCGAATACTGGAGGAACACTTTGTGTGCTATCAAATGTCACAACGTAACTGGGTGATTATAAAGATGCTCTACAGGTGTCCCTGATGGTGTTTGTTGAGTTGGTATAGATCGAGATTAGAATTTGTCACCCCAATATCGGAGAGGTATCTCTGGGCCCTCTCGGTAATGCACATCACTATAAGCCTTGCAAGCAATGTGACTAATGAGTTAGTTGCGGGATGATGCATTACGGAACGAGTAAAGAGACTTGCCAGTAACAAAATTGAACTAGGTATGATGATACCGGCAATCGAATCTCGAGCAAGTAACATACTGGTGACAAAGCGCCATCGAGCTAGCCTCAGCTCTCAGGCCATATTTACCAAACTTTTTTCGCATAAATTAATTTTGCACCCTTTTTTCATTATTATTTTTTGGTTTGCACAATTATACCTGTGCAGGAAATTGACTTAGATCGGGCCGCACTATCCCCCCGGCCTGGTGTCCTCGTCGCCAACCACCATCGACCGAATTGTGTTGTCGCCTCGGAGTGCTGCCCTGTGTTGGCAACCCCCCATCGTCGCTCCATCACCAAAAAGTGGCTTGTGAAAAACTTCCTTGTCGAAACTTTGTTTGTGACACACAAATTCAAATACCCTGTTTACTTGGGGGCTTCCTTCATGAAGCTTTTCCTCTTGCATATGATTATACTTGTACGGCTTCATTCCTTGTTCGTGTATTACGCCACAATATGCACCATATTGACTTAAGTGTTCCGCAAGCTGGGTTGCCTGGCTCCTGTGCTTACCCCTACGTTCCTGATTGTACGGCTAGGGAGTAAAGGGAGCACCTCTGCGGTTGTCACGACTGGGTCATCCGAGCTTTGACCTCAGACTCGGTGAAAGCCGAAAGCTAGCGCTCTTATTGTTTTCAATCATGGTCGGCACACAACAGAACTCATGAGTACAAAAAATCTATTTCACAATCTCATAGTAATAATAAGCACCGAAGAAAGGTATCGGTGAGGGGTACTATTTTCTTCGAAGATGCTTCTTACACTTCGTCAGTAATATAGCATAAGTTCCCTGAGCACGATTTGTCTGTTACAGCCTTATGGCCTGATTTCCTAGTCATTGCAAACACCGTCGATACTCTCGACAGGTGGAGTACATGACACTTTTCGGTCCTTGGCCGAAGAGGAAGAAGCTGATGGTAGGTTAAGACGCGTCTAAAGTTCGGGTGAACACAGATATGATATAAGTACTTCGGTACATACAATCATTATACATAAAATTCTTTTACCCAAGTCACTTGGGGGCTCTTAAAATTAATATGAGTTGTTTTATAGTAAATGTGTTTTCTTCTTGATCATTGCGAAGTCTTTTTCTGCCGCTCCTTTTTCGACTCGAGTTTATGGTCAATAGCCGGATAGCATGTCTTCTCTCTGAAAGCCGCTTGAGTTTAGTTTGCTAAACTGACCTCGGAGAAGTACTCCACCTTTGGGATAAGGAGCTTGAAGCTGTATGCTGACCCGCGTGAAGTCTTGAGATTGGATGTGTCATGTTAAAGCACGACAGAAGCACATTTTTTCCAATTTTCGGATTGGCACCAAACACTTAATCTTGTTCGTACGTCAAGTTTTTACTGACGTTTTTTTGGTTTTCCAAGCTTGTGGCACTTTTAAACTATTTGTGTATTTTCAGCACAAGTCTCGCAGTGCAACGCCGGACACCTTTAGAGATTCGGCAAAAACATTTTCGGATATTTCTATATATGCATCGGTTTCGAATTGTGTCTTCGATCAATAGTTGGGTTGCCCGGCTCCTGCGCTTGCCTCCTACGTTCCGCTTTGTTCGGCTAGGTGTGCAAAGGGAGAACCACTGCAATTGTGCATTGTTAAGCACCTCAGTGGAGAAAGCCGAAAACTGACTGTCACAATAAGCGTAAACTAGTCAGTGATCCGATGACTGTGTTAAATGACGGGCCATTCATAACATTGGCCAAAGTGTTTATGGCTTGACCTCGACGGTCGCCGAACACTACCGGGGGCTAGTAACTGGCCTCCCAAACTAAATCCTCAATATTTTGCTCTTACATTAGAGCTGAGGTTTCATGATCCTGCTTAGCATGACAACCCAAAGAAAGGAACCGATAGCGGGACTATTTTCTTTGGAAGACACTAGCACATATGCATGTGCGTTGCAACGGGAAAAATTGATGTTTTGTGCAAGCATAATGTCACACAGCACCGGATTCACTATGAAGAACATGCTGCAACCCAACATCCTTCTACAAAATGAACATAAAAAAATATGATGCAATTTAGCCATGTTCATACTTTCTTTGTCGGGCATAATCTCTCACTGATTTCATTTAAGTATAATACTTTCTTTAGTTACCATGACGTCCTCACTCGTTTTAGTCAGGAGTTAAATCATTCCTTTTCTAATTTAGCAGCCCCAACACATTGAAACCTACTAATCCTTCCTTTTATCCTACATTTTTACCTCAAGTCCTTCATTTAATTAGCCTCATCTATTGGAATATTCTATTTGTTAAGACTACAATCTTTGTTTTAATTATTCCACTGGTTTACCCATAATTCTTTCTTTAATTAGCCACATCCGCTTAAATATTTTATTTAAGCCCATAATCCTTCCTTTAATTAGCTCATCCGCTTAATTAGCTTGCCCTCAACATGCGGACTGCCACTCATATATTTAGAGTGAGTTGGGATTAGTAAATATGAATGGCGCATAGGTCGTTGGTTGTTATATCGAAGATCCAAATAGAAGGTCATGTGTTCAATTCCAACAGTGTTGATTTATTTTGACCTAATTATTTTTCGCGGTCTCTATGAAAGCCCATAAAAGGCCCACCAACATATAAGTACCTGGCCCAGGTGGCATAGCCTGTGTATGAGTCAAACGAAAAGGACTAAACCAAACCAAGAATACCTATTCCCTTTAATAGTAGGTATAGATTTCTTATGTTAAACAGTAATATAACATATCTCTCTGCGTACCTTTGTTTATAAAACTGTATGGCCAGATTGCCTTGTTTGTCGTAAATCTTTGCCCTCATAAAGGCTTTATAAAGTAGGACAAACACTCCTCGGCTACTCGCCGCAGAGGTGGAAGCCGATGGTCGGTCAACAAAGTTTTGTACAATGCGGATTCGAGCATTAATGATGTAACATCCTTGGATACATAGAGTCATTACACATAATTTGTGTTTTTACCATGGATATCGATCCTTAATTCGGCCACCCGTGCTTGCATTAAGGCTCGAGGGCTACTAGGCTTCCCGTTTATTATTTACAATTATTAAAGGGGCACATCAATCCCCTGATCTGGTGTTGCCAACCGACCAGTGTCTCGGGGGCTACTGCATTGCCTGTCCAATGCAGAAAATTTTAAGTGCAATACAGTTTCCGAGGAGATTTTGATCCTCAGGTTGGTCGGCCGCACCCAACCTGAGTCTCGAGGACTGAGCACGCCACTTTTTGTGTCCCGAAGTATTCTGCCGAGCTAGGAGTTGATCCTTAGGCTGATTTTGCAAATCAACCTGAGTCTCAACGGCTACTGGGATCAGCGGTCTTATGTCATCCTTTAGGTGCATCTCAGGTTTTAGACCGATACACACCTTGAGTGCTACTTGTTATATATCTTGGAAGAGAATAAATTGAACCAATGAAAAGTACTGACAAAAATCGGCCCACAGTCAGTGTGGTGCACCACCTCGGAAGCAGTCCAGCATAAAGCTCGGGCGCTAGTGGCTGGCTCCATAGAGGGCATTTCCGGCATTAAGCTCGGCTAAACTCCTTCAACTTTTTTGAACCAAGGTGATTTATGACACCTCGGATTTAGTCCGGCGTTGGAGCCTGGATATAGTCCGGCATTGGAGCTTGGACATAGTCCGACATTGGAGCTCGAATACATTCCAGCGTTGGAGCTCGAAAAGCGGTTCGACGTTGGTGCTCGGCTACAAAAGATACCTCAAATGCGGTCCGGCATTGGAACTCGGACGGAAGAGGACGCTTCCGCCCGGGAACAACTTCAAACCCGAGGTGTGGCATGAAAATAACAAGGCATTGATAAAGTCCGGAAACTTAAAGGGGCTCCTCGAATGCCTGACGTGTAAACTCTTTGGATTTACTTTGGCGATCCTCAAGATCGAATATGAGAAGATTTGTTGAACCAGTTTTCAAGACCAACGACCGAAGACGAGGAACAGTTCAGAAGAATCGAGGAGCGTCCCTAACTTGAATACCGGTTCAGGGGGCTACTGACGGTGTCCTGGACTAGGGGGTACTCAACACGTCATCTCCCGAATAGGTGTATCGAGCCGAGGACCCTCATGGTGGTTCACTATTGGGCCAGTTCGGACAGCCCGTGCCGCAAACAAGGAAGACTCCACAAGACTTGGCGCCCAAGACAAGGACTCTCCTCTAAACCCTAGGCCTACGGTGCATATATAAACCGAGGCCAGGCTAGTCAATAGACAATCTGATATTCATTACCATCTCGTGGTAGACACATGTACTCTGTACTATCCCCATATGAATACAATCAAAAGCACGACGTAGGGTTTTACCTCCTTCAAGAGGGCCCGAACCTAGGTAAAATCCGGCTCCATGTTACCATCGCTCGAAGACGCCTAGCTTAGGACCCCTACAACGAGATACGCCGGATATTGAACCGATAGGGGGCGCCATGGAGGAGGGGCTGAGGTTTCACGTCTCGGGAGAAGGGAGCTTCCGGGGAGAAGGTGATTTGGCGCCCATGAGGTACGAATGGGGAATTGGGAGGGGGAACCATGTCTTATGCACACATTTGTCTGAAATGTGGGAGGGTGTTACAGTTCTACCCCTGCCTTTAGGCTTCTCAGCTTGGGTCTGTGTACTGAGGGTCGGGGATAGTAGGGTAACTTTGCTTCTCCCAAATAGTTGGCTTGAGCGATTTCGGGCGAGGAGGGCGTGTTTTGAAATATAGTGGGCGTGAGCGATTTCGGGCAAGGAGGGCGTGTTTTGAAATATAGTGGGCGCGAGTGATTTTGGGCGAGGAGAGCGTGTTTTGAAATAGTGGGGTGAGCTATTTCGGGTGAGGAGAGGGTGTTTTGCCGACCATGGTTTATGAATTATTCGGCACATGTCTTTCCGGCCGAGGAGAAGGCGCGCTTGGATGAAGTTATGAACCTACCCTCGACGTACAACGGGCCAATTTATGCGTGTCCCACATAGGTCGGTAATTTTGTGTCTCCCATTTATTTGTTGAGGCGAATTCCACCGAGCAGAGGGTGATTAACAGTTCGTTCAAATTTTGGGAGAACGACCATCCACGTCTACCTTACCAAGTCGATTTGAATCAAATTTTGAAATATTAGCTTGCCACTTATTTTTTAGATGGAGAGATGATGCTCGGGGGTAATGTGTTGTTACATGCTCGTTGCTAGCGATTTACTATATGACAAATAGTTGACCCACTCAAAAACGGGAATCAAAGCCAAAATGAAATATCTCGATTCAATGAAATAGCTCGTTCACCAGGTCAAAATAGTGAACTAAATCCAAGATTGAACACCTCAATCGAGTAGCATGTTGTACAGTATTATGGTACTCCATGAACATGTTGAAAGTCAAATTAATCAAAAAAATTGATATACGCATATCTCCATTCATGTGTGGATTGCAGACAACATGTTCTCCAATTTAAATATTTGAATGCAAGTTTATATCGAAACATGGTTATATCAGTCTTTGATGCATAAAACACGACCTCCCCCTCTCCCGGACTCCTGCTCTCTCTCTCTCTCTCTCTCTTGCTGACAATCTTCAATTATGTCGCACGCATCCAACACACAAACCTTGTTGGTCCCTCTCCCTCTCTCTCTCTCTCTCTTTGTGTGTGGGGGGGGGGGGTCTTTCTAGTTCGCATGCATATATACTCCATCTATAGGTCTCTCTCGCACACTATGTATGGTTCTCTAGTCCAAGCTAAATATCTTGGGTGCACTCATCGTACGCACACAAATTCCTTGGCTCATTGCCCGTAACTCTCTCATGCACCACTCTGTCGTCTCAGAGCTCTTCCTTCTCTCTCTCAAACTCTCCATCTTCCTGGGTCACACATACACATGCATATCTCACTCGCACTCGATAGACCCATCTAAAACTCTATCTCTCTCCCTTGTTCTCTCTCCATCTCACACACACACACAATCTCATGCCTAGCCAGGTATGATGTTCTCTCACTCAAATGTAGGCACACGTAGTCCCCCCCTATATGTATATGACTAGCTAATCTTCGTCTCCGTCACAAACATGTGCATGGTCTATCTCGATTTCTCTCGGGGCATCTTTCTATCGTGCACGCACCTCCCTCGATCTCCCACCCATATAGTCCCCTCACAATCTCGAGGGGATTATCACAAACACACCCTCTCTCCCTCCCCATGCGTCCATGTTCTCCATGTGTCCCTCTCGACCTTTGTTCCTTGTTGGCCAGACCTCTATTGGACATGTGCTATAGGGGTGTCTCTCTCCGTTGCAAACAATCATGCACTTGCTATCTTCTTGTATCTCCTCACCTAGCTTTTCTATCTCGGAGATGCATGCGTGGTATGTTTGCATAAGAAATGAAAAAACACACACACACACACACACACTCTCTCTCTCTCTCTCTCTAATTTATCGTTTGTTGTCCTTTTCTATTTCACACACATACTGTTTTTGCACACTCACTCATTCTCCTTCACATGCACTTGATCTCTCTCGACTTAGGCACTCTCTCTGGTCCATAGCATATAGATTTATTAAAAAGTCAAACATCACAAAGTTTGACCATGTACGTGGAGAAAAAACATTTACATCTAGAACGGCAAACATATACCATTAGATTCATCATGATTCATGAGATGTAGTTTCGTATGATGTATCTTTGGTATTGTAGATATAAATAACATTTGCGTAAACCTGATCAAAGTTTCCAAAGTTCGACTTCTAAAAAATTTACATGCACTGCATTATCGAGCGGATGGAATATCTCTTCCCCCCCCCTCATCTATCTCACGCACCACTCATTCTTATCGGGGCTCCTCTATATCTCTCAAACTTTATATCTCCCTGGTTCACACATACACATGTCTTGCTCGTGCTACATATAGACCCATCCAACACTCTCCGCCCTTGTTCTCTCTCTATGTGATACGCACCCCCCTAAGTACCATAATCCCTCACTCCATCATAGGAGCACGCACTCCCCCCTAAGTATGACTATCTCTCACAAGCCATTAGGAACACACGTATTGTCTCATTCCATCCATACGTCTATCTCGATATCTCTCGGGGTATCTTCTATCATGCACACACCTTGTCACTCGATCTCCCACCCATGTAGTCCCATCACGATCTCTAGGGGATCTCCCTATGACAAACATACACTCTCTCCTCCCCATGTCTACATTTTCTCCATACGTCTCTCTCGACCTCTCTTCCTTATTTGTCAGACCCCTCTTGGCCACGTGCTAGGGGTCTTTCTCTCTCGGTTGCAAACAACCACACACTATCTCCTCACCTTGCTTCCGTTGTCGAAGATGCATGTGTGATATGTTTGCATAAGACACATGCGCCTTTTCTCTACTTTTATCGTGTGTTGTCCATGTCTCTTTCACACACGTATACACACTTTTTTCACTCACTCTTTCTATTTCACACACACACACACTATCTCTCTCTAGTTAGGGACTCTCTCACGTCCATAAGCATATGGATGTTTTGAGAAGTCAAACCATAGAAAAGTTTGACCAGGTATATGTGGAGAAAAACATTTACATCTAGAACGATCATTAGATTCATCACAACATGTACTTACTTCATACTATCATTTATCTTTGGTATTGTAGATATAAGTAATTTCTGTATAAACTTGGTCAAAGTTTCAAAAGTTTGACTTTAAAAAAATGTTGGCACTACATTATCGAACGGAGGGAGTGGCTCTTTCTCTCTCTCTCTGCAATCTCTCAGGGGCCTCCCCTCTCACTCGAACTCTCTATACCGATGGATTATATGCTCACTACGTCAGCGTATAGCTCCGTATATTGTTTAGTTGACCGATCAACCAGTCCACATGATGCCTTGTCAGCTCGTGTTCTCTATCTTCGTGTGCTGGCCCATGTGGCAGTGAGTGAAAATAAGTAAACTAGAGACCCATCTGGCACGCGGTGAAGTAAACAAAGTTGAAACCACTCGGGGTAGCACCCCGCATGCTAGTAAATTAAGGGGGCATTGAGGACACACTTCTTCTGCGTGAAGGACACACTCGCGCACAATTGACCACTGCGCGACACATGCATAGAAGGACGCACTCGAACACACCCAACAGGCCAGCACATAACACACACCAGCACACGTGTACACTGGCGTCGCTGCCGGTTGAGATGGACGGCGAGGCAGCCAACAAGCGGAGGCGGCTCGAGCCAAAACCGCATCCGGCAAGCCTGGACTTCATTAGCAGCCTCCCCGACGACATGCTGCTCGTCATCATCGGCCTCCGCCCCACCAAATCTGCCATGCAGACCACCCTGATCTCCCGGCAGTGGCGCCCCCTCTGGCGCCGCGTACCCCTCAACCTCACTGTCAATAGCTGCCTCTGCGACGAGGATTGCAAACGCATGGCCGCAGTCTCCAAGATCCTTTCATTGCACCCTAGGCTAGCCAGACGCCTTGACATCCGCATGTTTAGTACCAACCGCAAGGTCCAAGCCAAGTTCGACAAGTGGTTCTTATCCCCCGCCATAGATCAGCTCGAGGAGCTTAGCTTTGAAGCTGGACGATTTCGCTCTCTACCGTCGTCCGTGCTCTGCCTCACGCCAACGTTGCGCCGCACCAGCTTCAGCTCCTGGTATCTTCCCAAGATTAATGCCGCGCCCTTATTCTTCTCCCTCAACTCAAGCAGCTCAACCTTTTTGACATTGGCATCTCAAAGCAGGCTATGGAGCACCTGCTCCGCAGCGTTACTATGCTCAAGTACCTTCGTCTTGAGCAGATCCACGGGTTCATTAGCCTCCACATCGCCTCGACGAATCTCCGATGGATTTATGTGTCTTGCTGGCCCCGCAACATGACATCAATTGGGAAGAGATCACTCCAGCTGTTCCACGTTATCGTCATTGAGAATGCGCCTTTCCTTGAGAGATTGCTTGTATCTGATCTGGAAGGTCCAACAATAATCAAGGTCATTGACGCGCCGAAATTGACAGTGTTGGTGTACTCATCTACCAAATTCTTCGAACTCTTTATTCGATCCGTAATCGTTCAGGTACAGCACTCATCTTCTTCTCCCTTTTCTTGAAATTCACATTTTTAAATTTCTTCTTGATGTATTTACGACCGTCTTCTAGAAAATGATTCCCACAATCTTGACCCAGTCTATGCGCACAGTGAAGATCTTGGCAAGAAAATCTATCAGCCCCAATCTGGATCAAGTTGTTGGATTCCTTACATGCTTTCCGTGCACGGAGAAACTACTCATCGAGGTGAAACTTTTTCCTATTAGTAAACGGTAATCACAACGTTGCTCAATTTTTTCGTAATTTTCCCAAATTACGATGACAAGTGTAATGTTCAAAACAGCATCTACGCACTGCACCGAAAGAAATGTTTTTAGTATTTTTTCTCACGTGATCACCTTCATCTTTTTTTTGTACTACTATAGTAGCCTAGGCTAGTCATAGTGGAAAGTAACTTAGACTAGTAACTCTATGGTTACCCTAAGAGCAAGTACTACCTCCATCCTGGTTTACTCTTCCTATTTCTAGTATCAAAATTGACCATAGATTTAACTGAAAAAAATGTTAATGCATGTCACTAAAAATTATATCGTTGGATTCGTATTTGAACATAATTTCAAATGGTATACTTTTTGGTGACATGCATTGGCATTTTCTTAGGTAAATCTATGGTCAAAATTTTACACTAAATACGAGGTAGTACAAATGTGGGCTATAATGGCCCTCCACTATGTAGGCCAAAACACGTGCCAAATTCAATTGTGATGCATTTGGCATCGATGCCCCTCCATTGCTCACCTGGTGATCCAATCTAGATCACCTACTTTGCTCCGGTGCCAAATTAACTCACGCAATGAAAAAACACTTGCGTGGGCGAGAGAGAGGACTGAGGCAATAAAAACACTTGTTTGGGAGAGTGAGAGGTTGGTGTGGTTGGTTTGATTGATTTGTTTATACATGTGGGTCTGTGTGCACAGCGGTGCCAACTCTCTCACATCGCGAGAGTGGTGCCAAAATCTTTTGATTTAACATTGATGCGTATTATGTGGCATACTTTTGAGAAATATGGCATCGGCCACATAGTGGAAGGCAACAAATGCCCAAGTTCTTCACGTGCTCCTAGGTAAATGAGAGGAGAGAGAGAGAGAATATCACTAGCCAGCCGGCCCTATCATATGAGAGAATGGTATTGGTACCTCTTGATGACACGGCAATCTTATACAGCCAGCTGCTCTAATATGTTCTCTTATTTTGCAGATAAAAAAGACTCGAAAGTGAAAAATGTGCTGCACTATAACAATCTCATCAAATGCCTTGATCTTCATCTTATAGAAATTGATTTGATCAACTACCGAGGCAGCACATCCGAGATTAAATTGGTCAGGTTCTTTGTTCTGGAGGCAAGTGTGCTCAAGGTACTGAGGTTTGGCGTTCTCTGGCGCAACAATGAATGGCATGATGATCACCGCAAGCGTCTAAGCCTAAATGACAAAGTCTCCGCAGAAGCTGAATTTGTTTTTGAAACATCAAGTGGCCAGAGACTCGAAAATTTATTTGCCCATTAGTGACTTGTCAGGGTGGTGGATTTTAGTTTATACGATAATTCTGCATCCACCTAAAGTAACGAAAGTTCTTATGTAAACTTCCTAGATTCCCTCTTCATAGGTGGAGCATTACCTCTAACATTTGTAATATCAGTTTGAAACATGTAATATTGTCGTGTCCTATTCCCGCGTTTTCAAAATCCTGCAAAACAAAGAGGTCCTGAGTTGGTGATGATGTTGTGCCTGCCATCTTTCACCAATAGCCGTCGGATCTAGATCTGATGCATACAAACGAAACTTCTCCAGTTTTGCAAAAAGATGCCCGCACTTGTTCCCTATTTACAAACACATCCTTGTCTCTCACAATCAGCCTTATCTCCTCCCCACCACATCTAGAAGTCCATGGAAAAATCTGACGCAATGGCCGTTGCCGGCACCGTCCATCCCCAATCTTGGTGTTCCGTGCAATGCACGGGCATCTACGTATGGGAAATTATGTCGAACACGGCTAGTTGTAAGCAGGCTAGCTCTACAACCATGATGATAGTGACTGCAGACAGTGAGGCTAACTATGTTATGCCGAACACGGTGCCTATACTCAGGTGTCATCTTCGGTGTAGGGTCTTATCACTTCACTGCGAGGAGTAGCACGTAATAATTTGACCAACGTGTAGTACAGTGCTACTACATTGGTAGTACTACTACTAGTACTAGCACCACCGTCTGGATTTTGTAGTACTACCACGTCCATTTGGATTTAGTACTTTGACTGGCAATATCTAGTAATGCATGTCACAAAAAAGGTCTGTCTAGGACACATCTAGATGTGACATAGTTATGTCACATCTAACCTAATGTCCACTATGTTTGTAGCCTATTTTTTTCTTGTCTCAGCTTTTTTGTTCCTTGTTGCTATGTTATTTGTGGGAGAATAGATGTGACATCCTTGGAGAACATCTAGATGTGAATTAGACAAACTGCACAAAAAATGTACTACTCCCCGTGTAAATAAATACATGGTGTATTGTTTTATTCCTTCCGGTAGATGGCTCAAATCTGAAGTCTCATCAATCAGACTACTATTGTACTCACCGAGCGCTCAGCTTTGTAAGCTACCAACAAAAAATTGCAATCAAAGACTACTATTGTACTTCCTCCGTACTGGTGCATTAGTCACATTACGAAAACCAATAGTAATCCCAAAACATTTAGGCGCGGTGGATTAACTACCCACCTCGTTCCCTGTTTTTTGCCACAAAAAAAGAAATCACCCAATACGAGATGTGGTGTGCGTGCGTATGCATCCAATGACTTGATACTACTCCCTCCGTCTAGGTGTATGACTAGCCACAATGAAGAGTAACATACACTAGTAACATACACATATCCCTAAACTATGTTACTACCTTTCATAGTGTGTAGTAACATAAGTATGGTAACATGCAAATCCTCATTTATTAGGTTATAGACTCATATTGCATTGGGACATGTGATGTTATAGTAACTAGCTAAGTTACTCAAACTACCTCTCTCCTCATTAACTCATTGCCACATAAGAAAATTTGTTGAGTTGGACTCGATGTTACTGCTGAAGTTACTCCCACTGTGGCTAGTCTAAGTCACCTTAGAGCAAGTGAAAAAGAGCAGTGGGCTCTCATGCAAGAGCCGCTATATGCGGATTCCTAGGCCGATATACAATACATATGAAGAAAGAGAGAGAGAAGATGATAAAAAGTAGTACTCTTATAGCCGTCCTTATAGCTAACCTTATTGTATGAGTGGCTACAAGTGATGGCTCTATATGACATGGCAACATCATATAGCCAGCAGCTGGCTATACTATTAACCATGCTCTTGTGCACCATGACCAAGACAAAGGGGAAAGCGAGAGAACTTAATGTCTTTTTGCTAAGTAATAGGATGACATGCAATGAACTAACCACTGCATGTCATGTTTGGTAGTCTCGAGTCATTGAAATCATGCATGGCCCACATCTCTCATTGGTTGATATGTCACAAAATAAGAAACGAGGAGGGAGTTAATGTACCGTTCCTAAGTGTTTTGGGACGGAGGGGGACACAGCTTCATTGACTTACTGCACCTACGTTTGGGTGAATGACTCGTGGGCCCAACAGGTGGCTGGCCCACCTGTCATACAACCAAAGGCAGGTGCAGTAGAGGGCCGAGGATTAGATGGCCAACACACATGTGAATGCAACGCAGTCTGCACTTCTCATATAAAGGCTTCCCGCCAGTCCAATCTACGAAATCCTATGCACCTACGCACCCTAACCAAGGGTAAGAGTGATCACTCCAATCGCAAGATTAGTTGACTAGAAGCTAGACCCATGGAGGCGATGAGCGCGAGCATCAGCCGGCTGTGCCAGATGGTCCACCACGCCGGCCTGCGGCCCGGCACCGAGGAACTTCTCCAGGTTATGCTTGAGGCCGCCAGGTCGAGAGGCCACTTGGACGATAGCTTCGTCTCCTTGTTCGACAAGGTCCTCGTCGGCTTCCTCGACAAGTTCACCGTCGTCGAGAAGCTCGTGGACGACCTTGATGTACGGCTCCATCCCACACGCCCAGGCCCTATGATGCCCGCCAGCCTCAACGGCCTCTATGGTGACAACCACTTCGATGCACTGGTGGCCCTACGACTGCCCACCATCGCGCCAGAGAATGTCCACCTCGAGGTTGCGCTCGCAGCACAGCGCCTGGCACAGCAAGACACCATCGCCATAATCACCCATGTCTATGCGCAAATCATCCACAAGGACTACTACGTGCCAGAGGAGGATGATAGGTCACTGGACTTCTTGACCCGCAGGGCAACATTGGACGGCATTGTTCAGAAGCATGTTGAGCTCGCCGCCAACGCCGCTACTCGTCACACGTCGGTTGGTGACCCAGCGCACTAGGGCGTGAGAATGTCGTTGATGGATCTGTATGTATCTTTATCTTTCCGTCAAATCCATGTGGTAGTATATGGTACTACTAGTAATTATCTTACCTTTCACATCAACTTTCATAATTTTCGTACGTACTCCATGGATGAACCGCGCCAGAACCAAACTTCTCATTACTCTAGGGAAAATCGTTATTTCTATCTATCGGTCGCGCCATGGAACAGAACCAAATTTTACAAGTTACAAGTTCAAAAGGAAAAGCCTGCCGTGTTCGCGTCGCACCCCCACACGATTGGTCCAGCATGCCGCTCAATGGGGAATGTGTGCTATGTTGCATTTTCACTTACAAGTGGGACCGCAGTTGAGCAAACCGACTATCGGCAAACCCCCACCCCTCCCACCGTGCGATGGCTGAGAAAACAGGAGGGAGAAGATATGGTTGTAGCACGGACTCCAAGAAAATTGGTGTTGGATGGGACTCGTGTAGGTGGCATGTGTCGTACTAGTAGACGTGAATGCTAGTCATGGCCCATGCCACCCCACTATATCGAGCCTATATCAAGGTGCTGGTTACATAGAACAAATTTCCTGGAGTCCGTGATCAGCCCTCCTCTATCTCTCTTCTCAGCCGGCAAGAAGACGCGCGGAGCGCATCGTCTGTTTGCTCACATGCGGTCCCACATGTCAGTGAAAACGCAAGAGCATCCATTGAACCTACAGATCTTTCACCTCGACGTGCTGGTGATGAAAAAAATCCAATAAAGATCTTTGGTGGTCACTTTTGGAGTTACTCAAGAGTAGTAAGATTCTATTTATAGTTTAACCCAGGATGCACATCACGTGGCTTCAACTACCACTCCATTTTCTTGCATGACATGACTTGGATGCTGGATGTCCCATGTGTCAGCAGAAGAAGGAAGAACTCGACCAAATCTTCTCCACATTTAGACCGGAGGAGTAGGAAACACGGCAAGCCCTGTGCCTACATCATACTACGTACAAGCCCACCTCACGCAGTCATGCTATCACCATATTTCTCGGCCCCCGTGCGACACCTAGCTTTAGTTGATCTAACTAGAACTGACTATTGGTTGGCTCTATGTGATGTGGCAACTTCATACTACTACAGATGCTGGCTATACTACTACGGCACTAACACTCCAAAAATTGAGTCGAAAACCATTTATAAATTGAGTTTATGACATGCGTATGCAAAATGTACCATTCATTACATACAACAAGTCATCAGCACACAATGACAACAAGGATACATGTTGGATTATAGATTAGTTCCAACAAAACATTCTAGTAAATACTAAAGTTTTCATCACACAACAAATAACAAGCAATTAAATGAACTTCAGCTCAACCACTCCTCAGCATTGGAAACATTTGCTTTGAACCGGAAGAGTTTCTCTAGGAAGGGACAACTACTGTCAATCTCAAGACCAACGCAAGACGGATCATCCAGGCTGAAGCGGCCTATTTCATGACCCATATTGTGATAGCCACGGTAGGGAAGCATAGCAATACCCGAGGTGTAGATACAATTGCTTCTTATAAATGGTAGTAATGTTATGTAAACAGTAGATGGATTGCCTTTCACCATGATTCGATAGTTATCTCCAAGGAAGAGCGAGTTTCCTCCAAGAGTATCAGTACTAAACCAGGGAGAAGGTGTTGGCGCTAGCACAGTAGTATCCATCCCGAATACCCTGCAACGGATGTTGGAATAGGTACGGAGAGTGCGACTATGGGAGACAACACCTACTTCCTTAGTCACATCAGCAGTGCCCTGTATACAGACAAGAAGAGGTGATCCATCGGAATAAGTTGCTAGGCGCCACTGAGTACTCCTATATGGGTCCTCATGCTCGTGATCATCATCGCCGTCATCTCCCCCTTGGTTATAAATTTTTTCAAGTATAGGTGGTGGAATGTTCACAGGACCTTTGAAACACAAGAAGGTTAATTAGTAAAGGGAGACTAGCTAACCCGCATGCATGTGGATGAAACAATTTATAATTACGGCGGAAGATAAACGTACCGAAAGCATAAGGATTCCATGCAAAAACAGTGCCATGAGTGGTGGCAGCAAACACATGACCCTCGTATTGAATTGCATCACAGTACTCATCTGTGTATAGAAACTGATTTTTGACCAATATCCATCGAGTCGAACCTGGAAGGGCGACAACAAGCTTGTCGAAGATAGCGACAACACAACCATTCCTATAACCCCAAGAGCGGTTGGGAACTCAACAAATTGCTATCTTCTGTAGATTTCAGTCATGATGATCGTAGTTGAACGTACGTAGAATACCGGTGTGCTCAACCTCTGGGCAGTCTAAGATTTTTGGAAGTGGAACCCGGTGACGAGTGTACACGTTCACAAGTTCCCACTCGCAGTTGTACCCAATATAAACAACCCAATCTCCATTTGCGCCCGCCCAAGTATTACCCTCAAGCGATGGCATCTTAACATCACACGTATCATTATCAAGCGGCACCAACTTGCACAAGGTGAGTCCTCCGTCGTCCGCGCGCTAGTGAGCAGGGTCACGGTGAAGAAGATAGGGGAGATCAAACCGCTCCTGGACCCTTGGGTTCATTGTAATGATGTTATTAGTTGAGTCAAGAATGGTATTGAATGAACCTGGCATGCTAGCCGAGGTGATGACGTTGCACCGATCAATGAGTTATTCCACCATGTCAGCATTCAGATCGGGGAAAGAATAATGGGGTCGTTTCCGGTCTGTTCCCTCCATGGAGAAGACGATCGAACAATGGCAGACGGAAGGGTGAAGGAAAATGGAGGAGGGAGGAAGAGCGTGCGATAGCAGTTCCAAATCAAGAGGGAAAGGTGAAGAGTCGGTGGACGGTTTCCACGGTACATGAAGAGGCACCCCGGCCTACATAGACGTCCATTCGGAAATTGTACAGAAGGACTCGCCGTGGTCTCACTGACATGTTGGAACGGGACTACATGTCAATGAAGACGCTAGTGGGGAGCGGACAGTTGCCACAGAGGTCACACACTGACGACAAGGCAGTCCTGTCAGACTTAGCACCCACGCGGGATGGCTTCCGTCCCACACATGAGGGAAGCCACAGAGGTCCATTTGGGGTCGTGAGTTGGAGTTGGCCTTACAAGTGGGACCGTAGTTGAGGAAACTGACTATCGGCAAACCCCCACCTCGCCCGCCGCGCAATGGCTGACTTAGAGAAATGACGAGGTTGAAGAGATAGTTGTAGCACGGACTCCAAGAAATATGCTGTCAGATGGAAGTCGTGCTGGTGGTGTGTGCCGTACTCCTGGATGTGAATGCTTGCTCTGGCCCATGCCACCCTAGTGTACTATATATCGAGGATTCGAGGTGCTGGTTACATACAGCGAACACATTAATATATGGCCCACCTCACACTGTGGCCAAATTTCCTGGAGTTTGTGCTAGGTTAAAAAGTGTTCTTTGTGAGGGTGGGTGGCTAGTCTCAAGTTTAAAACTTGTTGTATTACGTATGCGTAGACGTAGAGATAGTGTAGCAGTTTTGAAAGTTTGAACCCAAACATCAGAATGCAATTTCTACTGGACTCATCCGAGGACCTAGGATGATGGGATTCACAGCTACAGTAAAAACACCCGCCCGATGCGCGAAGCATGTGAAGGTAGTACAAATAGTAGTAGTACTATTGTTGATTGGACTCATCTGATAACCTGTTGCAATGCACATACAATTATGTATTCGGAAAATATTTTTTTGCCTCGTCGCAGCACCCACTCAGAGAAGCGACTAGAAAGCCATTCATAAATTTAGTAAGTCTATCACAGGCATATCATTTTATTACATAAAACAGGTCATGAACCCACAACGACAACAATGATACATTCTAGTAAATACTAAAGTTTTCATCACACAACAAATAACAAGCAATGAAATGAACTTCAGCTCAACCAATCCTCGGCGTTGGAAACGCTTGCTTTGAACCAGAAGTGATTCTCTGGGAAGGGCCAGCTGTCGGTGTCAAAACCGGCGGATCTCGAGTAGGGGGTCCCGAACTGTGCGTCTAAGGCAGATGGTAACAGGAGGCAAGGGACATGATGTTTTACCCAGGTTCGGGACCTCTTGATAGAGGTAAAACCCTACGTCCTGCTTGATTGTTCTTGATGATATGAGTATTACAAGAGTAGATCTACCATGAGATCAGAGAGGCTAAACCCTAGAAGCTAGCCTATGGTTTGATTGTCTGTTATCCTACGGACTAAAACCCTTCGGTTTATATAGACATCGGAGGGGGCTAGGGTTATACAAGGTCGATTAAAAAGGAGGAGATATACATATCCGTATTGCCTAGCTTTCGTTCCACCCCAAGTAAAGTCCCATCCGGACATGAGATGAAGTCTTCAATCTTGTATCTTCATGGTCCAACAGTGTGGCCAAAGGATATAGTCCGGCTGTCCGGAGACCCCCTAATCCAAGACTCCCTCAGTAGCCCCTGAACCAGGCTTCAATGACGATGAGTCCGGCGCGCAGTGTTGTCTTCGGCATTGCAAGGCGGGTTCTTCCTCCGAATACACCATGGAAGAGTTTAAATGCAAGAATATTGTCCGACCCTGTAAAATAAGTTCCACATACCACCGTAGAGAGAATAATATTCCATAAATCCAATCTGCGAACATGTTTTGATAGTATGACATCACTTCATGGCCCGGTTATTATTCGAACCGCTTTTCTCAACCAGCTCCGCACATATCGCGAGGCAGTTTTCTCGATACGTCTTGTCAAAGCAGAGATCGTGCTCCCCTTATCACGGGATTCTCATCAATACGGACATGGGTAACCCAACCGCGCCATCAATTACGGTGCCTGGGGAATAGGCGGTTTTGCCAGGCAAGTGGGGAGACTCATCGCCTCCTCCGCCCTTATAAAAGGGAAAAAGATCTACTTTTTTTCACCCACGCCTTCTTCCTTCTCGCTTTCCCATTCCCGCACACTCGAGCTCTAGCGCCCAAGCTCGCGTTCCTCTTCTCAAACCACTCCAAGCATGTCTGGAGCAGGAGGCAAGTGGATGGTTTCCTCCGTCACGGATGAAAACATCAAAAAGTTATGGGAGGCCAGATACCTACCTGCGAATATCGCGCACCGTCTGCCGAATGCGGGGTAGATCATCCCAACGCCCAAACCACATGAGAGGGTAGTTTTTCTTTCCCATTTCGTCCGCGGACTGGGATTTCCTCTCCACACATTTGTCCACGGGCTCATGTTCTACTACGGGCTGGATTTCCATGATCTGGCCCCCAACTTTATCCTCAACATCTTGGCTTTTATCATCGTGTGCGAGGCCTACCTCCGCATCAGGCCCCACTTCGGCCTATGGCTAAAAACCTTCAATGTCAAACCGAAGGTGGTGGGAGGCCAGCAAGCAGAATGCGAAGGCGCCATGGTGGGCAAGATGCCCAATGTCACCTGGCTCGAGGGTACCTACGTGGATACAGTAAAGGGGTGGCAATCAGGGTGGTTCTACATCACCGAGCCGCGCGACTCCAACTGTGTGGCGGCCCCAGATTTCGATCTGGAATCCCCATGCGGCTCACCTCCTGGAAGAAGAAGGGCCTATCCTAGGGTTATTCGGTAGAGCTGACCGGACTCCAGACCTGCATCCAGAACATGACGAGCAAGAAAATCAAGCTCGTCAATGTGGTCCGGGTTATGCTCTTCCGTCGGATCCTTCCGTGCCAACAACGGGCATTTGTTTTGTGGGAGTTCGACTCGGCCCAGCACCAGACGCTGCGAGAGCTCTATGACACGACACACGAGGACGTCTGGAGGGTGCTATTCAAGGGCGCCGAGATGCCTCCCTCCCTCACCGAGGATCACGGAATCAACACAAAGCGCCGCGCCCATTCGGTAGGCTTTTATATCTCTCAGGGTATTTATGCGCCCTGGTTTAGTTATGTGCTGGATCTAAGCTTTCATGTCATTAACAGGACTGGATAAAGACATCGGAGCAGCTTGATTGCCCAGCCCCCCTACCTGCAGATCCTGCAAACGCTCTTCTAATGAAGATGCTGACTCCGGCACCTTACGAGGTGCTGGAAAAGACGGCCAAGAAGAAGGCCGCGGGGACCCGAAAGGGTCTCCAGCGCAAGATGGTTCTATCAGACTCATCGTCTGATGAGTCCGACGCACCCTCCTCCCACGGAAATGAGGAGGAGGAGAAAAGTTCTCCCCTCACCGCCGGGGGAGACAAGAAAAGGGAGGCCGACCCATCCGGGGAGGCCGAGGGGTCCAAGAAGGGAAAGACCCTCCCTCCGGACTGTGCCACGACGGCCGCCGACAACGGCGACGAGTGGCTACCCAGGGACAAGCCCCTGGCGAAATCGTAAGTATCCGGACATCATAGTACTTCATGGTACGTTTTACTGTACTGCCTTTGCTCATGCCGAACCTGATTATGCAGTCCGGCCCGAGCTCGTCTCGACGTACCCTCATCGAGCGGCTCTTTGGGCTTGTTGGATATGAACAACGGTTCTCCTCCGATGGCTTCCACCCCTCGCCCTACGGATAATGCCGAGGTGGTGTCTCAAGAGGCACCGTCCCAAGGGTAGGCGGTCCTAGGGGCGCCTCACGGCGACCTCCCGGACCCTGGGTACCAAGGGAGCGAGGCTCCTACGGGCTTCGAGTTCGGGCCTTAGTCGGACACCGCGCCGGAACCTTCAATGGTTCCAGACTCCGGCAGGCGGTCCCCCATTAAGGGGGGCCAACCATCTGTGCCGGTGTTCACTGTCCAACCAGAGGCACCGGACAACTTGCTGGAAGCGCTTCACAGCGCTTCCATCGATGAAGAACACCACACTATCATGAGTGCGGTGGTTAAGAAGGTTCAGTCCGCCAAGAACGGGCTGACCGACGCTTGCGCCAGCCTCCTAACAGGCTTTGAGGTAAGCATTCAAAATATAAAAATATTACCGCATAGATAGTAGCCCCTAATGCTCTGTGCGGCGTTCACGAAGAAAAGCCGAATAGAGTATCGAATGATAACTCAGGAGTCTAATCAGAGTATGTCTATGTGTATGTGCAGGCTTCCCTGCTGGCCGCTGCCGCACGTACTGCGGAGGTCTCTGCGCTGAAGCAGGCCCTGAAGCGGTCCGAGGACGAGCTCGGCCTTACCAAGGGGCAACTCGAAGAGAGCAAAGGTAAGATATACCCCAGTTTATATAGTTAAAAAGAAGTTCTATGTAAAGTAATAGGATCATCATGAATTTGTCAGGGGCCACGACCGAGGTGGAGACCCTGAGGAAGGCGTTGTCCGCGGCCGAACACAAAGCGGCCAAAGAACGTATTGAACGGGAGAAATAAGAAGCCCGAGTGGGCGAGGTGCAGCAAGAGCTTGAGGCTCTTGCTAAGAAGCACGAGTCCTTGGAGCTTGACTCCAAGACGCGGGAGTCCGAGCTCGCGCAGGCGCTTGAAAGCGTCCGGAGCACCAAGGCCGAAGCCCACAAGGCCCTCCAGGAGATTGATGCCGCAAAGAAGATAGCATCGGGTAAGGCATTCAATATGCAAAGCAAGCATGTGAAGGAGACTTTCCTTTTTCTTACCCGAGTTCGGAGCTCTCCAGGAGCGTTTGCAGATCTTCCCCGTAGTGTGCTGGATGCCGCAGAGTTTTACCGGGCTAAGGAGGGGAGCTCAACGGAGAAGTTGTTATGGTCTCAGTATACTGGGACCGAACAACCAGTGTCCTTGAGTGACCAGCTGAAGCAGTTGGTCGAACTTCACAAGGCGGCCGAACAGGCCATGAAGGGCCTTATAGTATGGATGTGGCCTGGCGAGCCCTTGTCCGGCAGCTACTTCGGCCTTGTGAGGCGGCTCGTGGAAGCCTGCCCACGGCTTGAAGACATCAAACGATCTGTCTGCATTGAAGGTGCACGCAGAGCTTTTGCCCGGGCGAAGGTGCACTGGGCGAAGCTGGACGCCATGAAGCTTATGAAGGAGGGGCCGCTGGAGGGCAAGGAGCATCGCTGCCCCGAGAATTACTATGAGAGCGTCCTGAAGGGTTCCCGCTAAGTGGCGGATGAGTGTGCCAAGGATGTAATTTTTGAATGAACATGCCCATGTGATCCTGTAATATGAAATGAGTTCTTTTGCGCCATGCGACGCTTTCTTAATTTAAAATATTACGTTTTGTGCGGCCGTTTATAAAATCTGAGAGTTGGCCAGTCGTCGGCTTCTGCCCCCATGTAGCTAGTACTGGGGTGTTTGGGGTAAATCTGAACACTCTTTACCCCAATTTTGGGTCCTTCAAGGGAGGTGCTCAGCGCAACGAACTAGGCAATCGGACTATAATGCTTTATCACTCTCACTTAGCCATAGAAGTCTATGATTTTAAATTTTTGGCGAAGCCCCTAATATTCGGAGGGCCGAATTTGGGGCGCTATACATGCCTAAGCCGGACAAGGCCGACTCCTCGCCCTAAGCGGAAAAAGTCTTTAAGGACTTGAGACCTCTCGAACAGCGACTAGTCTTTCATCTTATTATGACAATCAGTTTTTGGCTTTCTCTACTGAGGTGCTCGTCCGGAAGAACCGGGACACAATCGCAGTAGTTCTCCCACCGCTACCTTAGCCGATATAGCGGAACGTAAGGTACCAAAGCATGGGAGCCGGGCAACACAACATTTGACCCAAGACATGATTCGGAGCTGATGCATATAATGCTATAAGTTCGGGGTGCCGCACTGTCGAAAGTGTTTGGACTTCTTGCGCCGTATTACGGGGTGAACGAGAGCCCCTGGCGTACTGACCGTACCCGAGCGTGCAGGTGCGGAATGTCGTAAATGGACATATAAGAGAAAGAGAAAAACTTAAATAATGCAATAACAGATTAATAATATGCATTGTTATTTGAATAATGCGTCGAAGCGCACTGGTACAAGTCATGCAAATAAGCGTAAAGTAGGACAATTTGAAATGTCCTATCCAAGGCAAGCTACACAATAATAGTGAAAAGCGGGTATATCAAGTATTACTAGAGACCACCTGGCGGTTCCCATTTTCATCTTAGCTTCTTTCCGCCTTGGTTGTTGCTTCCGGAATGTGTCTGACCGTCGAACTGCCAGAAAGGCCTTCCGAAGGATTAGGCCCTGAAAGAGAGAGGGAATGTCAAAGGTATATAGCCCCTGGTGTGGTTAAGCCACAATGCGGGGCGTGTCCTGATTGTGCCCCACCTATGTCCATGGTATTTTCAATGCATAGTTATGTAAGTGCGGCACGAAATTCGTCGTTGCACTGGGACTTGGACGGGGGCCGAATTGCTAGGTGAGCGTAGATCGCACCAGGCGATCCTGTTGCAGATTATTTCGGACGCGCTTGAAGGTATCCGGGGGCTGTAATGCCGAATGAGTGGTCTGCCTGAACAGGCTGCTTTGTGCCTCTGCTACAAGGGCCGCAGTGTGCTCTTCCATATGGAGCGACCGTTCTGTGTTTCCATTTACTGTTATGAACCCGCGAGGTCCTGGCATCTTGAGTTTGAGGTATGCGTAATGCGGCACTGCATTCAATTTTGCAAATGATGTCCGTCCGAGCAGTGCATGATAGCCACTGCGAAATGGGACGATGTCGAATATTAACTCTTCACTTCGAAAGTTCTCTGGTGATCCGAAGACCAGTTCCAGTGTGATTGAGCATGTGCAACGGGCCTCTACACCTGGGATGACACCTTTAAAGGTGGTTTTGCTGGTTTTGATCCTTGAGGGATCAATACCCATTTTTCGCATTGTATCCTGATAAAGCAGGTTCAGGCTGCTGCCGCCATCCATAAGGACTCGAGTGAGGTGAAATCCGTCAATGATGGGGTCTAGGACCAATGCGGCAGATCCGCCATGATGGACGCTAGTGGGGTGGTCCCTGCGATCGAAGGTGATCGGACAAGCAGACCATGGGTTGAACTTCGGGGCGACAGGCTCCATCGCGTAGACGTCCCTTAGTGCACGCTTCCGCTCCCTCTTGGGAATGTGGGTTGCGTATATCTTGTTTACTGTCTTCACTTGTGGGGGAAACCCCTTCTGTCCTCCTGGGTTCGGCAGCCGTGGCTCCTCCTCGTGATCGCTATCTGGACCCTTGTCCTTGTTTTCGGCATTTAACTTGCCGGCATGCTTGAACACCTAACATACTCTGTTGGTGTGATTGGCTGGCTTGTCAGGGGTGCCGTGGATTTGACACGAGCAATCCAGTATGCGATCTAGACTGGACGAAGCCAGAGTATTTCTTTTGAATGCCTTTTTCCACTGACCAGATCTAGAGCCTTTGAATCCGGCGTTGACTGCCGTATCTTCGGAGTTATCACCATTATTGTGGTGCTTTGGTCTATTATGATGCAGCCTACCGTTAACGTCTTTGGTATCCGAGGTATCCGGATTCCTTGATGTGTTGTTGCTGTGAGCCAGCCAGCTGTCCTCGCCCGCGCAAAAGCGGGTCATGAGTATTGTGAGGGCTGCCATAGATTTCGGCTTCTCCTGTCCGAGGTGGCGGGCGAGCCACTCGTCGCGGATGTTATGCTTAAATGCTGCTAGGGCTTCTGCATCCGGACACTCTACAATTTGATTTTTCTTGGTCAGGAACCGTGTCCATAATTGTCTGACCGATTCCCCTGGCTGCTGGGTTATGTGGCTCAAGTCATCAGCATCCGGTGGCCGCACATAAGTGCCCTGGAAGTTGTCAAGAAATTCATCTTCCAAATCCTCCCAACTACCGATGGAAACTGCTGGCAAGCTATTCAGCCAATGCCGACCTGGTCCTTTGAGTTTTAGTGGGAGGTACTTGATGGCATGTAGATCGTCACTGCAGGCCATGTGGATGTCAAGGAGGAAATCCTCAATCCATACAGCGGGATCTGTTGTGCCATCGTATGATTCGATGTTTACGGGTTTGACACCCTCCGGGAATTCATGATTCATAAATTCATCAGTGAAGCATAGGGGGTGTGCGGCGCCTCTATGCCGGGCTATATCCCGACGTAGTTCGTATGAGTCTTGTCTGCTGTATTCGGCCCGACCGGATTTACTATTTGTGTATCTGACGCGACGATCACCGTCCCGTGTGGGCGCACATGTTCGTGTCCCGTATATTGACCTTGCGATTTTTGCCTTGCTGTCCAAGATGTCTCGCAGGTCCTCTGTGTTGCCCCAGGCCTTAGTATCTTTGACTGAGTGGCGACGAGGTGTGGACTGAACTTTAGGCTGAAACACCTCTCTGGCTCGGCTGCGTAGTGGCCCGTCAGCCGCATCATACTCTAGTGAATGAGGCTTCAATGCTTCCTCCTCGAGGTGAGGTAGCAACCTGCGTTTGGGGTAACTCTTGGACGGGCGCTTGAATTCATGCTCTTGGGCCGCGAGGACTTCGGTCCATCTGTCTGCTAGCAATTCTTGACCAGCTTGAAGCTGTTGCTGTTTCTTCTTTAGGCTACTTGCCATGGCCATAAGCCGGCACTTGAAGCACTCTTGCTCGATAGGGTCCTCAGGCACGATAAACTCGTTGTTGCCGAGGCTCGCCTCGTCTGCGGAGAGAGGCATGTAATTGTCCTCCTTCGGTTCTCCA
The DNA here is from genome assembly GCA_034509565.1 of Triticum monococcum. Taxonomy (NCBI): domain Eukaryota; kingdom Viridiplantae; phylum Streptophyta; class Magnoliopsida; order Poales; family Poaceae; genus Triticum; species Triticum monococcum. Next base: position 393,309,415 of record CM067845.1, on the reverse strand, counting down.
TCTGCTACCCACTTTGGGGGGCTAGCTTGTTCATCCTCTAGCTCTGCACCGTGCTGGAGGGGATTGTTGTTGTCTTCGGCGCTATCTGGAGTGTTATTATCTCCTGTGCTGGTATCACTGCTCTTGCTGTGGCGAGACTTAGAGCGGCGCCACTGACATCGATGCTTGGGTTGCTTTTTGGAGGGGTCATCCTCTGCTTTCTCGTCGCCATTGGCTTCTTTGGGGGTGTCCACCATGTATATATCATATGAGGAGGTGGCGGTCCAGTGCCCTGAGGGTGGTGGATCCTGTTTGTCTCCGGCTTCGTCGTCCATACCGTCGAAGTCTTTGGAGCCGAAGTCGAGCATGTCGGTTAAGTCGTCGACAGTGGCTACTAAGTGGGTTGTGGGAGGGCAGCGAATTTCCTCGTCGCCCGCATCCCATTATAGCCGGACATAGTTCGGCCAAGGTTCTCCTGACAGGGAGAGAGACCTTAATGAATTTAGCACATCCCCGAAGGGTGAGTGCTGAAAGATGTCCGCGGAGGTGAACTCCATGATTGGCGCCTAGTCGGACTCGGCGGGCACGGATATGAGCGACTTAGAGTCCGCGGCCGTGGATGAATCCAGTGGTTTGGTGACACGGCTCTCGTAAGGGGTAAAGTCAGTATCCGGCTCTATCGCCACTGAGAGTGCGGCCTCCATGGCGGGGTCCATCCCTCCGCTCTCGGATGGCGCGACTTGCTCCGGATTGATGGACGGAGTAGTTGCGGATGCGATCTCCTAAATACTGTCCGACGACAGAGTTACGTCATGCTCGTCAAGACTGTACGGCGTGTCCGACATGGGCTCGAATCCACCAAAGATCAAGTCTCTGCGGATGTCGGCTGTGTAATTCAAGTTTCCAAATCTAACCTGATGGCCAGGGGCGTAGCTCTCAATCTGCTCCAGATGGCCAAGCAAATTGGCCCGCAGTGCAAAGCCGCCGAATATGAAGATCTGTCCTGGGAGGAAAGCCTCACCCTGGACCGCATCGCTAGCGATGATCGAAGGAGCCATCGAGCCTTATGGTGACGACACAGTGGAACTCTCAATGAAAGCACCAATGTCGGTGTCAAAACCGGCGGATCTCGGGTAGGGGTCCCGAACTGTGCGTCTAAGGTGGATGGTAATAGGAGGCAGGGGACACGATGTTTTACCCAGGTTCGGGCCCTCTTGATAGAGGTAAAGCCCTACGTCCTGCTTGATTGTTCTTGATGATATGAGTACTACAAGAGTAGATCTACCACGAGATCAAAGAGGCTAAACCCTAGAAGCTAGCCTATCGTATGATTGTCTGTTGTCCTACGGACTAAAACCCTCCGGTTCATATAGACACCGGAGGGGGCTAGGGTTACACAAGGTCGGTTACAAAGGAGGAGATATACATATCTGTATTGCCTAGCTTGCCTTCCACGCCAAGTAAAGTCCCATCCAGACACAAGATGAAGTCTTCAATCTTGTATCTTGATGGTCCAACAGTCCGGCCAAAGGATATAGTCTGGCTGTCTGGAGACCCCCTAATCCAGGACTCCCTCACTAGCCACTGTCAGTCTCGAGACCAACGCGGGACTGATCATCCAGGCTGAAGCGGGCTATGTCAGGACCCATAGTGCGATGGTAGGGAAGCATAGCAATAACCGAGGTATAGATATAGTTGCTTCTCATAAATGGTAGTAACATTGTGTCAACAACAGTTGGATCCCCTTTCACCATGATTGGATAGTTTTGTCCAACGAAGAGCGAGTTTCCTCCAAGACTTTCAATACTGAACCAGGGAGAAGGTGTTGGCGCTAGTACACTAGTATCCATCCCGAATACCCTGCAACGGATGTTGGAATAGGTCCGGAGAGTCCGACCATGCGAGACAACACTTGCTTCCTTAGTAACATCAGCAGTGCCCTGTATATAGACAAGAAGAGGTGATCCACCGGAATAAGTTGCCAGGCGCCACTGAGTATATGGGCCCTGCTCGTCCTCATGCTCGTGATCATCAGCATCGTCATCTCCCCCTTGGTTATAAAAATTTTCAAGTATATGTGGTGGAATGTTCATAGGACCTTGGAAACAGAAGAAGGTTAATTAATTAGTAAAGGGAAACTAGCTAACCTGCATGCATGTGGATGAAACAATTATAATTACGGTGGAAGACAAATGTACTGAAAGCATGATGATTCCATGCAAAAACAGTGCCATATGGGGTGGCAACAAACACAAGACCCTTGTATTGAATTACATCACAGTACTCATCCGTGTACAGAAATTGATTTTTTCAGCAATATCCATCAAGGCGTGGAAGTAAGGAAGGCAACAAGCTCATTGAAGATAGCAACAACTTCATAGTTCGTGTAATCCCAAGAGCGGTTGGGACCTTGACAAATTGCTATCTTCCATAGATGATATTTACCATGATCGTATTTGAACACATGTAGATCATCCGTGTGCTCAACCTCTGGCAGTCTGAGATTTTTGGAAGTGGAACCCGGTGACGAGTGTACACATTCACAAGTTCCCACTTGTAGTTGTACCCAATATAAACCACCCAATCTTCATTTATGCCTGCCCAAGCCTTGCCCTCTAGCGATGGCATCTTAACATCACACATATCACTATCAAGAGGCATCAACTTGCACAAGGCGAGGCTTCCATCGTTCCCGCGCCAGTGAGCAGGGTCATGGTGAAGAAGATAGGGGAGATCAAACCGCTCCTGGACCCCTGGGTTCCTTGTAATGATGTTATTAGTTGAGTCGAGAATGGTCTTGAACGAACCTACCATGCTAGCCGAGGTGATGATGTCGCACCGATCAATGAGTTCCTCCACCGTTTCATCGTTCAAACCGGGGCAACAATAACGGGGTCGTTTCCGGCCTGTTCCCTCCATGGAGAAGATGATCGAACAATGGCAGAAGGAAGGGTGAAGGCAAATGGAGGAGGGAGGAGAGAGGAAGAGCGTGCGACAGCAGTTCCAAATCGAGAGGGAAAGGCGAAGAGTCGATGGACGGTTGCCACGATACACGAAGAGGCGCCCCGGCCTACATAGACGTCCGTTCAGAAATTGTACAAAAGGACTCGCTGTTGTGTCACTGACATGCGGGAACGGGACCACATTTCAACGAAACATGGTGTGTAATTTCTCGTGCAAAATGCGATCTGATCGCGTTGGCCCGAGGTGCCACATTAGTTATCGAACTTTATTTTTTAATGACGTGTCATTCAGTTTTGAAGCACGACTAACTGGTACTTTATGCAGAGAAAATATAAACTACTCTACCACTACTCCACCTCTAGTACTAGTAGTATAAAAAAGATATATAGGCTGGAGCTTCAGCGCTTTCTAGCTCAGGGTTGCCCACTTGCTTCTCACACTATCACCCTCTCTCCAGATCTAAAAGAGATGGCCTCTCTATCTCTCCTCACCGGTGGTCACAGATCTGCCGGGGAAGAAAAGGACGTGCAGCATTGACGCACTCGTCGTCGGCGAGCCAGGTCATGCACTGACGACAAGGCCGTCCCCTCAGACCTAGCGCCAGTGCGGGATGGCCTCCGTCCCCAAGCTCGTTGTCGTAGTGTGTGCAAAGGACGACGACCACGAGCGAAGCCACTTCCCGCCGACCCTCGGGTATGCTACCTCTTTTCGAACCATACCCTTGTTTTATTGCCCCATCCTCCACGTCGCTGCATGTGGGTCTTTTTCCAATCCATCTTCCGAATTTTCTATCCTCTGCTCTGGTGGTCACGCAAACGAAAACCTTAACTTGCACTATTAAAGGAAACCCTACTTCATGCAGACTAATCCATGTATGGGTTGACACTACTTCGGGATGCTGCTAACGGGACACTACGATCAGAGACCCTTCGACGAAACTGTGTGCGATGACATGATCACAAACGGTGGTGTAAAAAACCGTCAAAGAATGCAAAACATTTACAATGGAGGATGCATCAAACATGGTTCAGATTTTAGTTGCGTGTGTGATTCAGGGCATATGGTTCAGTTCAATTAACCATTTTCAATGAGGAGGAACAACAGAAACAGCCAGCCAGATGAAGCCGTGTGCGACGTACATCATATGGCTCACTCGAATGAACTGTTTGAGATTAGGCAACACAAGAGAAACAGGCAGACATATGAAGGTGTGTGTGATATACAGCATACGGTTCACTCGGATGAACTATTTGTGATTAGACAACACAAAAGAAACGGTCAGCCAGATCAAGGTGCGTGTGATTGAGGGCAGATGCTTCAGAACGATTAACTGTTTGCGATTAGGAAACAGAACATAAACGGGTAAGCCAGATAAAAGTGTCTGCGATTAATGGCATACACTTCACATGGATGAACTATTTGCGATTAGCCACAACAAACCGAAACAGTTAGATAGATCAACGTGTGTGCGCTAGATGGGCACACCCATTCTAATTAAAAGAAGCATGTGCTATGGTAATAACAAGCGCGCATGGTTGTTGGAACAAGATGTGTGCTGACATTGCCTATTGTGGTGCACCCTATGGTGCAAACGCCACGTACGCGGCCTAGAAGGCGTACGTGCCCACATTACGCCTTCCGGGAATGGTGCCGCACTTATAACCATCAGTAAATTTTGAGCATGCGTCCCGTCACAATTTTTTCAGAAGAACAGGGAGGCCGCGTCCCGTCACATTCCGAATTGCAAACCTGTTCACGTCAATCAAAAGCTAAACGGTTTCCCACTTAGGAGCGTATTACTACGCGGTTATAAATACTACTACTCCAAGATGACTGCACATTCCTCCTCAACTCCTCATCCACAAAAAGTCAAAAACAAACAAGTCATTCATCATCGTTCCCTTGCATCCGCCATGGCCAGCGTGAGTTCTGGGTCAAGAGATTGCCACCAGGGAGAGGCGAGCTTGGAAGCGGAAGCACGAGATATGTCCCGGCTCACCGCGAAAGCAGCCAACATGTCCCGCCGCACGACCATAGCAGCAGAGAGGTCCCGCCGCGCCGCCGAAGCAGCACGGAGGACCTGCCGCGCCGTCGATGCAGCAAACTAGTCCTGCTGCGCCGCAGAAGCAGAAGAGATGTCCTGTAGTTCCTCGAATGCAGCAGAGATGTCCTCCCGCGTCGTGGCAGCTCGGGAAAATGTCTCGCAGGTAGGCGACGACTCTTACGGGCGCATGCGTGCCCTCGTCCTTAGCTAGATGGATCAGATCTCTAGGTGGGCGAGGTTGCAGGATGACCTGAAAGCCTCGTTTCAACAGTCTCCCGACGTCATCAGGTAACTAAATGAGAGCAATGCGAAGCTCTAGGCCGAGTGCGACCTGCTGAGGGCGAAGATCGTTGCAAGTGCAGAGCAGTAGGAGCAGACCACTTCCTTGTTGAAGAGGACCGGCGTCATCGTCGAGAAACTTATGGACGAGAATGCCATGCGGTGCATCGAGCGCAGAAGGCTGGTGGAGGAATCTGTGGATGCTCTCAAGTAGCATCTTGACGACAAGAAAGAGCTCGTCGCCGCTCGCCGTGGAGACTGGTTCCCGCAGCCTGCAGCAACGCATCAAGAAAGTAGAGATCAGCGAGCCAGATCGTTGTCTTCCTTCTTCTTTTGCCCTTGTGTATTTCGGGCGTTGCCACCTGTGGCTTTTTTTAATTATGTTTATAAATATGTAAGACAATTATTATCCAATAGCATCGTCCTTATATTCATCATGCTAGCTATAAGTCGCAGTCGATGCCATATAGGTCCGTCGGATCTTACATCAAGATCCGCGCAAAACTTTATTTTTCAGATTTTTCATTTTTCTCTCTTAAATCTCAGTCCAGTGAGACATATAGTCACGCCGTAGAACAGTTGCTCAGGCGCCATTAATGGAGACGTTGGGAGGGAGGTGCACGGTGGGTAGCGGTCAAAGGGCTCTCCTCCCGATAAGCACGTGTAGGGGTCTGATCGAATGCCTCCAGTACTCAAATAGCTACCCAGCACGGCACCTCCTAGCCAACAAAAAAAGGGGATGCGTGGCCGCATGTAATTGGTAAGTCGAACGCCCACGGTTTCAATAATACTTGTGTTTCCGATTTGTAACGTGACATCACTTGTTCCAAAATGACTTTGTTGGTTGTCAATGTGTGCGCCTTTGCAAATCAGACAAAAAATTACCACAATATGTTGGGTCCATGTCATGAGACCATGCCAAGTTTCATGATTTTCAGGCGTATTTTGGAATTACAGGAATTAAAAACCCAAGTTTCTCAATCTTTCCGGCCGAGTCACGATGCCAAGATGTTTGAATTTCAATCACATCTCTTGCATGGGACCTAGAAATTCACCCAAGGACACACATGTGATTTTTCAAACAACTTTGGTGCACTGGAGCCTGTGCTTGTAGTTCAAATTTGAATTATGCACATTAAATGCCCAAAAACTCAATTAATGTATAAAAAGGGTCAAACGTGTTGGGGAACATAGAAGAAATTCAAAATTTTCTACGCATCACCAAGATCAATCTATGGAGTAATCTAGCAACAAGGGAAGGAGAGTGCATCTACATACCCTTGTAGATCGCTAAGCGGAAGCGTTCAAGAGAATGGGGTTGAAGGAGTCGTACTCGTCGTGATCCAAATCACCGGAGATCCTAGTGCCGAACGGACGGCACCTCCGTGTTCAACACACGTACAGCCCGGTGACGTCTCCCATGCCTTGATCCAGCAAGGAGAGAGGGAGAGGTGGAGGAAGACTCCATCCAGCAGCAGCACAACGGCGTGGTGGTGGTGGAGGAGCGTGGTGATCCAGCAGGGCTTCGCCAAGCACCGTGAGATATGAGGGGGAAGAGAGGGGTAGGGCTGCGCCAAGAAGGAGAGGAACTCGTGTGTATTGGGCAGCCCAAACCTCAACTATATATAGGGGAAGGGGAGGGGCTGCGCCCCCACCTAGGGTTCCCTCCCTAGGGGTGGCGGCAGCCCCCTAGATCCCATCTAGGGGCGGCCAAGGGGAGGGGGAGGGTGAGGCGCACCAGGGTGGGCCTTAGGGCCCATCTGCCCTAGGGTTTGCCCCCTTCCCCTCTTCCTTGCACCTTGGGCCTTGGTGGGGGGGTGCACCAGCCCACCTGGGGCTGGTCCCCTCCCACACTTGGCCCATGCATCCCTCCGGGGCTTGTGGCCCCACTTGGTGGACCCACGGGACCCTCCCGGTGGTCCCGGTACGTTACGGATAAAACCCGAAACTTTTCCGATGACCAAAACAGGACTTCCCATATATAAATCTTTACCTCCGGACCATTCCGGAACTCCTCGTGACGTCCGGGATCTCATCTGGGACTCCGAACAACATTAGGTAAGCACATACAAACTTCCTTTATAACCCTAGCGTCATCGAACCTTAAGTGTGTAGACCCTATGGGTTCGGGAGACATGCAGACCTGACCGAGACATTCTCCGGTCAATAACCAACAGCGGGATCTGGATACCCATGTTGGCTCCCACATGCTCCACGATGATCTCATCGGATGAACCACGATGTCAAGGACTTAATCAATCTCGTATACAATTCCCTTTGTCTAGCGGTACGATACTTGCCCGAGATTCGATCATCGGTATCCCGATACCTTGTTCAATATAGTTACCGGCAAGTCTCTTTACTCGTTCCGTAACACATCATCCTGTGATCAACTCCTTGATCACATTGTGCACATTATGATGATGTCCTACCGAGTGGGCCCAGAGATACCTCTCCGTCTACACGGAGTGACAAATCCCAGTGTCGATTCGTGCCAACCTAACAGACACTTTCGGAGATACCTGTAGTGTACCTTTATAGCCACCCAGTTACATTGCGACATTTGGCACACCCAAAGCACTCCTACGGTATCCGGGAGTTGCACAATCTCATGGTCTAAGGAAATGATACTTGACATTAGAAAAGCTTCAGCATACGAACTACATGATCTTGTGCTAGGCTTAGGATTGGGTCTTGTCCATCACATCATTCTCCTAATGATGTGATCCCGTTATCAATGACATCCAATGTCCATGGTCAGGAAACCATAACCATCTATTGATCAACGAGCTAGTCAACTAGAGGCTTGCTAGGGACATGGTGTTGTCTATGTATCCACACATGTATCTGAGTTTCCTATCAATACAATTCTAGCATGGATAATAAACGATTATCATGAACAAGGAAATATAATAATAACCAATTTATTATTGCCTCTAGGGCATATTTCCAACAAAACGAACCCGGTATAATTCCAAAATTAGCACGATACTTCCATTTGGTCTAATCTGTCTGTCTAAGAAAATTAAGGCGGGAGAAGGCAGTGTACGTATGTTGTTTCGCACACGGAGGTGACATGTTCCCTCTCGGAACCACGAGCCTTCTTGAGGGAAGCTCCGGTTAGCAAGAAGCTTACACCAAAGCTTGTCCCAATTCGGCCAAAAAAATTATAGCAGCATGTTTGTGCCATGTCATGAGACCATGCCAAATTTCATGATTTTCAGGCATGTTCTGGAATTACAGGAATTAAAAAAACCAAGTTTCTCAATCTTTCAGGCCGAGCCACGGGCATAGACGTTTGAATTTCACTCACATCTGTTGCATGGGACCTAGATATTCACCCAAGGACACACATGTGATTTTTCAAACAACTTTGTTACACTGCAGCATGTGCTTGTAGTTCAAATTTGAATTATGCACATTAAATGCCTAGAAACTCAATTAATGTATAAAAAGGCCGAACGAACCCGGAATAATTTGAAAATTTAGCACGGTACTTCTATTTGGTCTAATCTGGCTGTGTAAAAAAATTAAGACGGGAGAAGCCAGTGTACTTATGTCGTTACGCACACGGAGGTGACATGTTCCCTCTCGGAACCACGAGCCTTCTTGAGGGAAGCTCCAGTTTGGAAGAAGCTTACACCAAACCTTGTCCCAATTCGGCCAAAGAAATTAATGCAGCATGTTGGTGCCATGTCATGACTGTTGGGGAACGCAGTAATTTCATAAAAAATCCTATGCACACGCAAGATCTATCTAGGTGATGTATAGCAACGATATGGGAGAGTGTTGTCCACATACACTCGTAGACGAAGCAAAAGCGTTATTACAACGCGGTTGACGTAGTCGTACGTCTTCACGATCTGACCGATCCTAGCACCGAAGCTACGGAACCTCCGCGATCTGCAAACGTTCAGCTCGGTGATGTCCCACGAACTCTAGATCCAGCTGAGGTCGAGGGAGAGTTTCATCAGCACGACGGCGTGATGACGGTGATGATGAAGTTGTAGATGCAGGGCTTCGCCTAAGCACTCCAACGATATGACCGAGGTGGAAATCTGTGGAGGGGGCCACCGCACACGGTTAAACAATCAACTTGTGTGTTCTAGGGTGCCCCCTCCCCACGTATATAAAGGACGGAGGGGGAGGCCGGCCAGCCCTCATAGGCGCACCAAGGGGGTGAATCCTCCTCCTAGTTGGAGTAGGACTCGCCCCTTTCCTAGTCCTACTAGGAGAAGAAGGAAGGAGAGGAGAGGGAGAAGGAAAGAGGGGGGCGCCGCCCCCTCCCTAGTTCAATTCGGACCAGCCCATGGGGGGGCGCACAGCCACCCCTTGAGGCCCTTCTCTCCTTTTTCGTATGGCCCATTAAGGCCCATTACTTCCTCCAGCGAATTCCCGTAACTCTCCGATACTCCGAAAAATACCCAAATCACTCAGAACCTTTCCGATTTCCGAATATAGCCTTCCAATATATCGATCTTTACATCTCGACCATTTCAAGACTCCTCGCCATGTCGGTGATCCCATCCGGGACTCCGAACAACCTTCGGTACATCAAATCACATAACTCATAATACAAATCGTCATCGAACATTAAGCGTGCGGACCCTACGGGTTCGAGAACTATGTAGAAATGACCGAGACTCATCTCCAGTCAATAACCAATAGCGGAACCTGGATGCTCATATTAGTTCCTACATATTCTACGATGATCTTTATCGGTCAAACCGCATAACAACATACGTTGTTCCCTTTATCATCGGTATGTTACTTGCCTGAGATTCGATGGTCGGTATCCTCATACCTAGTTCAATGTCATTACTAGCAAGTCTCTTTACTCGTCCCGTAATGCATCATCCTGCAACTAACTCATTAGTCACATTGCTTGCAAGGCTTATAGTGATGTGCATAACCGAGAGGGCCCAGAGATACCTCTCCGACAATCGAAGTGACAAATCCTAATCTCGATCTGTGCTAACTCAACAAACACCATCGAAGACACCTGTAGAGCATCTTTATAATCACCCAGTTATGTTGTGACGTTTGATAGCACACTAAGTGTTCCTCCGGTATTCAGGAGTTGCATAATCTCATAGTCATAGGAACATGTATAAGTCATGAAGAAAGCAATAGCAATCAACTAAACGATCATAGTGCTAAAGATAACATATGGGTCTAGTCCATCACATCATTCTCTAATGATGTGATCCCGTTCATCAAATGACAACACATGTCCATGGCTAGGAAACTTAACCATCTTTGATTAACAAGCTAGTCAAGTAGAGGCATACTAGGGACACTCTATTTGTCTATGTATTCACACATGTACTAAGTTTCCGGTTAATACAATTCTAGCATGAATAATAAACAATTGTCATGATATAAGGAAATAAATAATAACTTTATTATTGCTTCTAGGGCATATTTCCTTCAGTCTCCCACTTGCACTAGAGTCAATAATCTAGTTCACATCGTTATGTGATTTAACACCAATAGTTCACATCTTTATGTGATTAGTTCACATCTCCATGTGACTAATACCCAAAGGGTTTACTAGAGTCAATAATCTAGTTCACATCGCTATGTGATTAACACCCAAAGAGTGATCATGTTTTGCTTGTGAGAGAAGTTTAGTCTACGGGTCTGCAACATTCAGATCCGTATGTATTTTGCAAATTTCTGTGTCTACAATGCTCTACACAGAGCTACTCTAGCTATTTGCTGCCACTTTTTTTTGACTATGTATTGCAAGGCAACAGCCTCACAGTCCTTTATTCATATCAAAAACAAACAAAAGGTTCTCTATACAACTAAAGAGAAAGAAAAAATTACAAAGAGAGCTATCATACTTACAAAGATATTTAGGGGAGAGAGGCTATCCAAGCTAACAGACTGTCCCTATATTTACATTTGATTCTGTGAGCTAGTAAAGAGAGACCATGCACAAAATTTCTCCTCCAAGCTCTAAAACTTGGAGTCTCGTTTCTAAAGATCTTGCCATTCCTGTGTGTCCAAATGTTCCATGTGGTAGTAAAAACCACCTCAGAATAGAAAGGCTTATTGAAATCCTTTCTAGAAGCTGAAGCCATCATGAAGGTAGACTGATTGGGCGCTGCTAGCCAGGAAATCCCAAGATAATTCCATACTATTTGACTAAAATTGCAAGAGAAAAGGAGGTGGATTCTATCTTCATGAAAGGAAGATTGGCAAAGAACACAAGTATCATCCTGGATATTCCAGTGCCTTCTCTGCATCATGTCCCGTGTGTTAAGACAGTCCATCAATAAAAGCCATCCAAAAATCTTGATCTTGAGGGTACAGGAGCATTTCCAAACATATTTGAAAATTGGGTCAATCCTCAAATGGGAGAAGGAGAACTCATAGTAGAGTTTGCATTGAAACTCTCCAGATTTTGATGGCCATTTCCAAACATCCTTCTCTTCTGACTGCAAGTTTATGGGTTGCAACAAAGTCTGGAGTTGGGTTAGTTCCATATATGCCTCCGAAGAGAAAGGTAAATGAAAACCTTCAACAGTCGACTGGTAAGAAAAAAAGTCTTTGACTTTTATCGTGTCATCAATGGAAAATGAATGAAGTCTAGGGAATCGAACCTTAAGAGCAATCATTCTATTGTCAATTTGCCAACGATCAAGCCAGAAGACCACAGTATCTCCAGCATGCACTTGTGGTGTGGCAAGCAAACAAAACTTTTCATACAACTTGAGCACATCGCGCCACCAAAACGAGCCACAGAGCTGAGTAACTTGTGGGGGTGAGGAATGATAATATGAATCCCAAATGAGGTTAACCCATGGGACATCTTTCTTATTGAAGAACTTGAACAAATGTTTGATCAGAAGAGCTTCATTCTGCACGCCCAGATGAGTGACACCCAGCCCTCCATACTTCTTTGGCTTGCAAACCAACTCCCAAGCAGCTAGAGATTGTCTTGGAGTTTCAGTATTCCCCCTCGAAAGACACTGTCGTTCAATCCTTTCAATCTGCTTGAGGATACCCTGTGGTATGGATAAAGAGCAGAGAAAGTAAATGGGCATGGACGTGAGGGCTGACTATAGGAGTTGAAGCCGACTGCCTTGGTTGAGGAGACAAGAAGTTGCAGATAATCTTCTCTCAATGCGATCAACAAGAGGCAAAAAGTCATAAATGGTCGGCCTAGAGGTACCCATGGGTAGTCCAAGATACGTGAAAGGCATTGATCCAACAGAGCATCCAAGTAGGGCAGCAATATGAATTCCTTCTTCCTCAGACATTATCATTGGGATGAGTGAAGATTTACTGAAGTTGACCTGCAAACCTGTGCATTCAGCAAAATTGTGTAACATATCCTTGAGAGCAATCAATTGGCTGCCAACCGCTAGCAAAACAATCAGTGTGTCATTCGCATACTGAACAATCGGATAGTCGTTAGACCTTGTTGGGATAGGTAAGCTGAGCATGTTACGAGTGCACATGTCATTCACCACAGATTGCAGAAGATCCACCGCAATGACAAAGAGGAGAGGCGACAGAGGATCGCCTTGACGAACACCGCACTTGCACTGAAAGTGTTGACCAGGAACCCCATTTAACAATACCGCAGAAGAACCAGATGAGAGAAGGTTACTGACCCAACCATTCCAACGATCATCAAAGCCCTTGTACTTAAGAATTCTGAGTATGGCATCATGCTCAATCGTGTCCAATGCTTTAGTGGAATCTAGTTTCAATAAAACAATGGTCCTCTTAGAAGCTCTGCACTGGTGTATATATTCAAAACACCATGCAAGGCAGTCTCGGATAGAGCGACACTTGAGGAAGCCATATAGGTTACGGTGGGTGCATTGGAGTATTACTTTCTGCAACCGATTTGCCAGAAGCTTGGTTAAGAACTTAAGACATGTATTAGTTAAAGAGATTGGCCGAAAGTCACCAACAGTCTCAGGGCTTAACTTCTTAGGAATGAGGGTAATGAGAGATGTGTTAAGACATTCCAAGCTGCATTTTCCCTCATAGAACTCAGCAACCAACTTCATAAAATCTGGTTTAAGAACACTCCAACATTTCTTTAGGAAAAGGCCTGTAAATCCATCCGGGCCAGGGGCTCGGTCAGACGGTAAATGTTTAATGACCTCCTCCACTTCATCATTAGTGAATGGCTTGGATAAATCCTGAAGCCCTTCAACTCTAGTCAGGAGGTTATCAAGGTCGAAGGTCATGCGAATACCCTTCGCTTGACGCATGCGCTGCTTGAAATCAGACCAAAACATGGAAGCTAACTGATGATGATCAGTCACAACCTCTCCTGCAGCATTTTTAATGGAGGTGATGGTATTCCGTCGGTAGCGCTCTGTAGCCATGGCGTGAATTTTTTTCGTGTTTTCCTCGCCCACTTTGATGAATATGATGGTACAACGCTGCTTCCATTAGATGAATTGCAAACAAAGAATATCCTCAAGATGGAGTTTAACAATTTTAGGAAAATTCAACTCTCGCCAAGTGAGCACCCAAAGTTCCTCCAAACCATCAAAGTGCAGGATCACCTTGTTGCAATCAGCAATTAGAGCTTTAACCTTCGAAAGGCTTACGTGCCACATCTTAAGAGCATAACAGAGTGATTTAAACTTGGCCGAAATTATACCAGGAGCAGATGACCTCTGAACAGGCTTGTTCCAAACTTCAGAAACACATTCAGCCAAACCTGGGAGGTTTACCCAATAATTTTCAAAATGGAAGACCTTGGCTTTCGGAATAGAAGTGGCAACAGAAACTACACAAGGTACATGATCTGATGCTATCCGTGCGAGGGGCATGACCATTGTATTAGGATGATCAGAGGTCCAACATACCGTGGTGAAAAACCAGTCAATCTGTTCGAGAAGAGGATTTGCTTGCATATTGGACCAAGTAAACTGCTGACCCTTTATTGGTAACTCCAATTGCTGCCACTTTCAATATGTATATAGATCAAGGCTTAGAGTAATCTAGATTGGTGTCAAAAACTTGCATCGATGTAACTCCTTATGATGAACTCTTTTATCACCTCCATAACCGAGAAATATTTCCTTAGTCCTCTAAGGATAATTTTGACCGTTGTTCAGTGATCTGCTCCTAGATCACTGTTGTACTCCCTTGCCAAAATCATGCTAAGGTATACAATAGGTCTGGTACACAACATAGCATACTTTATAGAACCTATGACTGAGGCATAGGGAATGACTTTTTCATTCTCTTTCTATTTTCTGTCGTGGTCTGGTTTTGAGTCTTTACTCAACTTCACACGTTGCAACACAGGCAAGAAATCCTTCTTTGACTGTTCCATTTTGAACTACTTCAAAAGTTTTTCAAGGTTTGTACTCATTGAAAAAATTTATCAAGCATCTTGTTCTATCTCTATAGATCTTGATGCTCAATATGTAAGCAGCTTCACCAAGGTCTTTCTTTGAGAAAATCCTTTCAAACACTCCTTTATGCTTTCCTGAAAATTCTACATTATTTCTGATCATCAATATGTCATTCACATATACTTATCAAAAATGATGTAGTGCTCCTAGTCACTTTCTTGTAAATACAGGCATCACCACAAGTCTGCATAAAACTATATGCTTTGATCAACTCATCAAAGCGTATATTCCAACTCTGAGATGTTTCCACCAGTCCATAGATGGATCGCTGGAGCTTGCACACTTTGTTAGCACCTTTAGGATTGATAAAACTTTCTTGTTGTATCATATACAACTCTTCTTTAAGAAATCCATTAAGGAATGCAGTTTTGACATCCATTCTCCAGATTTCATAAAATGTGGCAATTGCTAACATGATTCGGACAGACTTTAAGCATCGCTACGAGTGAGAAAATCTCATTGTACTCAACACCTTGAACTTGTCGAAAACTTTTTGCGACAATTCAAACTTTGTAGATAGTAACACTACTATCAGCGTCCGTCTTCCTCTTGAAGATCCATTTATTCTCAATGGCTTGCCGATCAACGGGCAAGTCCACCAAAGTCCACACTTTGTTCTCATACATGGATTATATCTCAGATTTGATGGCCTCAAGCCATTTTGCAGAATCTGGGCTCATTATCGCTTCCTCATAGTTAGTAGGTTCATCATGGTAAAGTAGCATGGCCTCCAGAACAGGATTACCATACCACTCTGGTGCGGATCTTACTCTGGTTGACCTACGAGGTTCGGTAGTTACTTGATCAGAAGTTTCAATGATCATCGTCATTAGCTTCCTCACTAATTAGTGTAGGAATCACTCGAACTGATTTCTGTGATGAACTACTTTCCAATAAGGGAGCAGGTACAATTACCTCATCAAGTTCTACTTTCCCCCCGCTCACTTCTTTCGAGAGAAACTTCTTCTCTAGAAAGGATCCACTCTTAGCAACAAAGACCTTGCCTTCGAATCTGTGATAAAAGGTGTACCCAACAGTTTCTTTTGGGTATCCTATGAAGACGCACTTCCCCGATTCGGGTTTGAGCTTATCAGGTTGAAACTTTTTCACATAAGCATCGCAACCCCAAACTATAAGAAACCACAGCTTGGGTTTCTTGTTAAACCACAGTTCATATGGTGTCGTCTCAATGGATTTTTAGACGGTGCCCTATTTAACGTGAATGCAGATGTCTCTAATGCACAACCCCAAAACGATAGTGGTAATTTGGTAAGAGACATCATAGATTGCACCATATCTAATAAAGTACGATTATGATGTTCGGACACACTATTACATTGTGGTGTTCCAGTTGGCATGAGTTGTGAAACTATTCCACATTGTTTCAAATGAAGACCAAACTCGTAACTCAAATATTTGTTTCCACGAACAGATCATAGAAACTTTATTTTCTTGTCATGATGATTTTCTACTTCACTCTGAATTTCTTTGAACTTTTCAAATGTTTCAGACTTATGTTTCATCAAGTAGATATACCCATATCTTCTCAAATCATCTATGAAGGTAAGAAAATAACGATACCCGCCGTGAGCCTCAACACTCATCGGACCGCATACATCGGTATCTATTATTTCCAATAAGTCAGTGGCTCGCTCCATTGTTCCAGAGAACAGAGTGTTAGTCATCTTGCCCATGAGGCATTGTTCACAAGCATCAAATGATTCATAATCAAGTGATTCCAAAAGTCCATCCGCATGGAGTTTCTTCATGCTCTTTGCACCAATATGACCTAAACGGCAGTGCCATAAGTATGTTGCACTATCATTATCAACTTTGCATATTTTGGCATCAATATTATGAATATGTGTATCACTACAATCGAGATTCAGTAAACCATTCACCTTGGGTGTATGACCTCAGAAGGTATTATTCATATAAACAGAATAACAATTATTCTTTGACTTAAATGAATAACCGTATTGCAATAAACATGATCCAATCATATTATGCTCAACACAAACACCAAATAACATTTATTTTAGGTTCAACACTAACCCCGAAGGTAAAAGGAGTGTGTGATGGTGATCTTATCAACCATGGAATCATATCCAACACACATCGTCACCTTGCCCTTAACTAGTCTCTGTTCATTTTGCAACTCCTGTTTCGAGTTACTAATCTTAGCAACTAAACCAGTATCAAATACCCTGGGGTTACTATGAACACTAGTAAAGTACACATAAATAACATGTATATCAAATATACTTTTGTTCACTTTGCCATCCTTCTTATCCGCCAAGTATTTGGGGTAGTTCCGCTTCTAGTGACCATTCCCTTAGCAGTAGAAGCACTCAGTTTCAGGATTAGGTCTAGCTTTGGGCTTCTTCACGAGAGTGGCAACTTGCTTGCCCTTCTTCTTGAAGTTCCCTTTATTTCCCTTGCCCTTTTACTTGAAACTAGTGGTCTTGTCAACCATCATCACTTGATGCTTTTTCTTGATTTCTACCTTCGCCAATTTCAGCATTGCGAAGAGCTTGGGAATCTATTCTGTTATCCCTTGCATATTATAGTGCATCACGAAGTTCTAGTAACTTGGTGATAGTGACTAGAGAACTCTATCAATCACTATCTTATCTGGAAGATTAACTCCCACTTGATTCAAGTGATTGTAGTACTCAGACATTCTCAGCACATGCTCACTAGCTGAGCTATTCTCATCCATCTTGGAGGCAAAGTACTTGTCAGAGGTCTCATACCTCTTAACATGGGCATGAGTCTGAAATACCAATTTCAGCTCTTGGAACATCTCATATGCTCCGTGGCATTCAAAATGTTTTTGAACTCCCAGTTCTAAGACATAAAGTATGGCGCACTAAACTATCAAGTATTCATCATACCGAGCTTGTCAAACATTCATAACGTCTGCATCTGCTCCTGCAAAAGGTCCGTCACCTAGCGGTGCATCAAGGACATAATTCTTCTGTGCAGCAATGAGGATAATCCTCAGATCACGAATCCAGTCCGCATCATTGCTAGTATTATATTTCAACATAGTTTTCTCTAGGAACATATCATAAATAAAACGGGGAAGCTATACACGAGTAGTTGATCTACAACATAGATATGCAAATACTATTAGGACTAAGTTCATGATAAATTTAAGTTCAATTAATCATATTACTTAAGAACTCCCACTTAGATAGACATCCCTCTAATCATCTAAGTGATCACGTGATCCATATCAACTAAACCATGTCCGATCATCACGTGAGATGGAGTAGTTTTCAATGGTGGACATCACTATGTTGATGATATCTACTATATGATTCACGCTCGACCTTTTGGTCTTAGTGTTCTGAGGCCATACCTGCATATGCTAGGCTCGTCAAGTTTAACCCGAGTATTTTGCGTGTGCAAAACTGGCTTGCACCCGTTGCATGTGAACGTAGAGCTTATCACACCCGATCATCACATGGTGTCTCGGCACGTCGAACTGTCGCAATGGTGCATACTTAGGGAGAACACTTATACCTTGAAATTTTAGTAAGGGATCATCTCATAATGCTACCGTCGTACTAAGGAAAATAGGATGCATAAAAGATAAACATCACCTGCAATCAAAATATGTGACATGATATGTCCATCATCATCTTGTGCCTTTGATCTCCATCTCCAAAGTACCGTCATGATCTCCATCATCACCGGCATGACACCGCGATCTCGATCATCTTGATCTTTATCAACGTGTCGTCGCATGGTCGTCTCGCCAACTATTGGTCTTGCAACTATTGCTATCGCAGAGTAATCAAGTAAAGCAATTATATGGCGCTTGCATCTTATGCAATAAAGAGACAACCATATGGCTCCTACCAGTTGTCGATACCTTTAACAAAACATGATCATCTTATACAACAATTTATATCTCATCACGTCTTGACCATATCACATCACAACATGCCCTGCAAAAACAGGTTACACGTCCCCTACTTTGTTGTTGCAAGTTTTACGTGGCTTCTACGGGCTTAGCAAGAACCGTTCTTACCTACGGCATAAAAACCACAACGTGGTATAGTGATTGCTTTTTGATCTTTAGAAAGAACCCTATTCATTGAATCCGATTCAACTAAAGTTGGAGAAATAGACACCCGCCAGCCACCTATGTGCAAAGCACGTCAGTAGAACCAGTCTCATGAATGCAGTAATGTAATGTTGGTCCGGGCCACTTCATCCAACAATACGGCCGAATCAAGAAACAACTAGTGACGGCAAGCAATATGTATATACGCATGCCCACAACTCATTTGTGTTCTACTCGTGCATATAACATCTACGCACAGACCTGGCTCAGATGCCACTGTTGGGGAACGCAGTAATTTCAAAAAAAATCCTACGCACACGCAAGATCTATCTAGGTGATGTATAGAAGCGAGAGGGGAGAGTGTTGTCCACGTACACTCATAGACCGAAAGCAGAAGTGTTATGACAACGCGGTTGATGTAGTCGTACGTCTTCACGATCCGACCGATCCTAGCACCGAAGGTACAACACCTCCATGATCGGCACACGTTCAGCTCGGTGACATCCCCTGAACTCTAAATCCACCTAAGGTTGAGGGAGAGTTTTTTCAGCACGACGGCGTGATGACGGTGATGATGAAGTTATCGACGCAGGACTTCGCCTAAGCACTACAATGATATGACGGAGGTGGAAATCTGTGGAGGGGGCACCACACCCGATTAAACAATCAACTTGTGTGTTCTAGGGTGCCCCCTCACCACGTATATAAAGGAGGGAGGGGAGGCCGGCTGACCCTCATAGGTGTGCCAAGGAGGGAGGAATCCTCCTCCTACTAGGAGTAGGACTCCCCCCTTTCCTAGTCCTACTAGGAGAAGAAGGAAGGAGAGGAGAGGGAGAAGGAAACAGGGGGGCGCAGCCCCCTCCCTAGTCCAATTCGGATAAGCCCATGGGGGGGCGGCCACCCCTTGAGGCCCTTCTCTACTTTCCCGTATGGCCCATTAAGGCCCACTACTTCCTCCGGTGAATTCCCGTAACTCTCCGGTACTCCGAAAAATACCTGAATCACTCGAAACCTTTCAGATGTCCGAATATAGCCTTCCAATATATCTATCCTTATGTCTCGACCATTTCGAGACTCCTCGTCATGTTTGTGATCTCATCCGGGACTCCGGACAACCTTCGCTACATCAAATCACATAACTCATAATACAAATCGTCATTGAACGTTAAGCGTCCGGACCCTACAGGTTTGAGAACTATGTAGACATGACCGAGACTCATCTCCAGTCAATAACCAATAGCGGAACCTTTGGTTCCTACAAATTCTACGAAGATCTTTATCGGTCAAACCGCATAACAACATATGTTGTTCCCTTTGTCATCGGTATGTTACTTGCCCGAGATGCGATCGTCGGTATCCTCATACCTAGTTCAATCTCGTTACCGGCAAGTCTCTTTACTCGTTCCGTAATGCATCATCCCACAACTAACTCATTACTCACATTGCTTTGCAAGGCTTATAGTGATGTGCATTACCGAGAGGGCCCAGAGATACCTCTCCGACAATCGGAGTAACAAATCCTAATCTCGATCTATGCCAACTCAACAAACACCATCGGAGATACCTGTAGAGCATCTTTATAATCACCCAGTTACGCTGTGACGTTTGATAGCACACTAAGTGTTCCTCCGGTATTCGGGAGTTGCATAATCTCATAGTCATAGGAATATGTATAAGTCATGAAGAAAGCAATAGCAGTAAACTAAACGATCATAGTGATAAGCTAATGGATGGGTCTAGTCCATCACATCATTCACTAATGATGTGATCCCGTTCATCAAATGACAACACATGTCCATGGCTAGGAAACTTAACTATCTTTGATTAACATGCTAGTCAAGTAGAGGCATACTAGGGACACTCTGTTTGTCTATATATTCACACATGTACTAAGTTTTCGGTTAATACAATTCTAGCATGAATAATAAAAATTTAACTTGATATAAGGAAATAAATAGTAACTTTATTATTGCCTCTAGGGCATATTTCCTTCGATGACACCATGCCAAGTTTCATGATTTTCAGGCGTGTTTTGGAATTACAGGAATTAAAAAACCAAGTTTCTCAATCTTTCCGGCTGAGCCACAACACCCAGATGTTTGAATTTCACTCCCATCTCTTGCATGGGACCTAGAAATTCACCCAAGGATACACATGTGATTTTTCAAACAACTTTGGTGCATTGGAGCACGTGCTTGTAGTTCAAATCTGAATTATGCACATTAAATGCGCAGAAACTCAATTAATGTATAAAAAAGGCCAAACGAAACCGGAATAATTCCAAAATTTGGCATGGTACTTCTATTTGGTCTAATCTGGTTGTGTAAAAAAATTAAGGTGGGAGAAGGTAGTGTACGTATGTCATTTCACACACGGAGGTGACATGTTCCCTCTCAGAACCACGAGCCTTCTTCAGGGAAGCTCCGGTTAGCAAGAAGCTTACACCAAAGCTGTCGGTATTCTGGGAACGGGGGTCCCTAGACTTGCCTGCCTGCATGTACGACCCATCTTCATCAACAAGGCATTCATGTCCTTCACGAGGGGCCAAGCCTCGCGAGGCGGACGGTGCAAGAGCTCCTTAGGAGCAGCCTCGCCAGGCAGGCTCGCGAGGGGCGGAGAGATCAAGGCAAGGCAAACCTCGTGAGGTTCACATGACGGGAGCCATGACTATCGAGACCAGGCGGGCGCCAGTGCGTGCAGCGTCCTTGTTTCCTCTTTGGTGCTAAGGGGCAAGCGCAGGCGCGGAGTACCGAGGCATCATGCGAAGGTTTCCATATCAGTCCAACGAGACCAATACCAGCAAGACGGCAAGATGGATGTCACCATGGAGCCCAAGGCGGCGTCACCACCAGAGCCTTTTGCAGGCGAAGACCACTTTTGTCAGGATAAGCTGTACTAGTTGTCCCCCTTCGAATTGGCCGTTGTGGGATCCCTTCCCGCTCGATATTTGGGAACAGGACCAAGGGCACTATAAATGGAACTAGCCACCGTCGTAGCTGGGGGCAACTTCATCGGAGACTTGGGAAACCTCATCTTAGACTAGAACAAGTTCATGCCCACAATCACATCCACAAAACACAAGAACACCTCAACCTCAGGAGGTTGTTCTTCCCATTGTACTGTTCATCCTCAGCCTGAGAGGCAATCCACCACCACCACACTGGAGTAGGGTATTACACCACAACGGTGGCCCGAACCAGTATAAATCTTGTGTCCTTTGTGTTGCGAGTTCGTGGAGTTAGTTCGTAAGATCTTAGCTGAGTTAGGACGTGGATCGGTCGGGGGGAAATCTTCACGCGCACCCCATTATTCGAACCTGAAGGGTTTTGCCAGAACCCGTGATCCGACATTTGGCGCGCCAGGTAGGGGTGTGCCGAAGCTTCCCTTCCATTGCTCCGCGTCACATCGCTTCATCGTCTCCATGGCGGACGCACGCCGCGCCCGCGCCGAGCACCGGGCTGCCCTCGCCACCCGCGTTGCTCAGACAGCCCCTGTCGGCGGGCCACCCCATCGCTCTCCATCACCTGCCGCCAACGCCGCCACCGGCCCGATGGGGAACGAGCAGCAAGGGTCCTCGCTGCACCCCTCGGTGCGACAGGACAGCCGCACCGCCACTCCATCGCTAACTCCCATTGGTTCGTTGTCTCACGCTTGTCTCATTCCCATGGACGCACGGGCTGTGCTCGTCATGGCGCACGAGCTCCTATGCTACCGCCTAGCCGACGACCTCTACGAGGACTGGCTTGACCGCATCACCGAGCTTGTCCGCGCTGCAGGGGGCTCTCTTGCGCTGTCCCTCTCTCTGCCTCGCCCTCCGTCAGCCACGGGCGACGCAGCTCACGAAGCACCTCCACCACCTCTGCACCAAGACCGCGCCCTAGCGCCAAGGCGCGGGTCTCCACGGTGCGACCCACCGCATCCGGCGCCCGCGCATGAAGAAAGAAGCTGTCAAGAAGTCCCTCGACCGCAAGAGAACGCTCTGCCACTCCTCGCACCGCCGCACCAGGATCGTTTGCTGCGGCAAGGCCCCGCGCCGCTTGCCATAGTGGCGCGCGGGCACCAAGACCAAGTTCCCCCTCCACGGCGGCCCTCGGTGACCACGACCGGCTGCCGCGCCTTCACCCCAGAGGTGCGTAGCATCGCCTGGCCGGGCAAGTTCAAGCCAGACCTGCCTCCTCGCTACAACGGCACCCCTGACCCCGCGGAGTTCCTGCAGCTCTACGAGCTGAGCATCGAGGCGGCCAACGGCGACGAGAAAGTCATGGCGAACTGGTTTCCCATGGCCCTCAAGGATGACACCTGCTCCTGGCTCCTGAACCTGCCTCCAGGCTCGATCCCCTCCTGGGATGAGATGCGCAACCGCTTCGTCGCCAACTTCCAAGGCACTCGCGACTGCCCCCCGGCCGCGGGTGACCTGCGTCGCATCAAGCAACAACCAGGAGAGACCCTCCAGAAATACATCCAGTGCTTCAACAATGTTCGTCTCAAGATCCCCAAGGTGACGGACGAAGCCATCATCTCCGCGTTCTCTAATGGCATCTATGACGTCAAGATGAAGGAGGAGCTCTCCATCCACGAGGAGATGTGCACGTCTCTGGAGTTGTTCAACCTGGCGACCAAGTGCGCCAGAGCTAAGGAGGGGCGCCTCTCCCTCCTTGAGCTCCTGGCTGCGGACCCGGAGGAGAAGAAAGCCAAGGCCAAGGACGTGAAGCGCAAGGGAGCAGCCGTGGTCGCGGCAGAACCGGACACCAAGCGCGGTAGAGACCAGCCCAAGTCATCCAAGAGCAGCCGACCGTTCTGTGCCTTCCATAACCTTCATACCCACAACACCAGCGACTGTCAAGAGCTCAGAGCCATTCGAGAAGGATGCTTCGGTCGACGCCCCGAGCGCAGCGAATGGGGCTACGGCCGAGGAGGAGGACGTGGTGGAGGATGCTGGGATGACCATGGCCCATGCCAGGAGTGGCGCCACTGGCCTCGTGAGGACCGCTGGCAGGATCAGCCTCGCGAGGGTGCCTGGAGGGACCAGCCTCGTGAGGATCGTCCTCAAGGCAACGCTGGCCTTCCTCCACTACCACCACCACCCAGAACGAACGATGACCACCATCAAGACAAGGGGGCTGGGGGCTTCCAGGAGCCCCGCGCTATCGCCTGCATCTTGGGTGGAGCTCAAGCCCCAGCCTCGCAGTGTATCTTCAAACAGTTTGCTCGCGAAGTAAATGTAGTCCTCCCCAAGCTCGAGGCCACACGCCCGCTCAGATGGTCCAAGTGCCCCATCAAGTTCAGTTCGGCAGATCAGGTCAAGTGTTTAGCTACTACCTGCGTCCTCCCAATGCTTTGTTCACCAGTCATCAGCAACATGCAAGCTACCAAGACCCTCATCGACGGCGGCGCAAGGCTCAATGTCCTGTCCGTCGACACGTTCAACAACCTCCAAGTGCCATATGACCAGCTTCAGCCTACCAAGCCTTTCTCAGGAGTGACCGACGGCTCTACTATCCCGATCGGGCAGGTCCGCCTCCCCGTTACCTTCGGACAACGCAACAACTACCGCACCGAACTCATTGACTTTGACGTCACCTACATCCGCCTGCCATACAATGCCATCCTCGGGTATCCAGCCCTGGCCAAGTTCATGGCGGTAACCCATCACAGCTACAATGTCCTCAAGATGCCGGGAAGCGGCAGAATCATCACAGTCCCGTGCGAGGAAAGAGACGCGGTGTGCTCCCTCGAGCATTGAGGGAGTCCTGGATTAGGGGGTCCTCGTACAGCCGGACTATATACTTTGGCCGGACTGTTGG
Organism: Triticum monococcum; assembly: GCA_034509565.1. Classification (NCBI taxonomy): domain Eukaryota; kingdom Viridiplantae; phylum Streptophyta; class Magnoliopsida; order Poales; family Poaceae; genus Triticum; species Triticum monococcum. The sequence goes on along the minus strand of CM067845.1, from coordinate 393,284,866 downwards.
ACTATGAAGATACAAGATTGAAGACTTCGTCCCGTGTCCGGGTGGGACTCTCCTTTGCGTGGAAGGCAAGCTTGGCAGTTCGGATATGTAGATCTCCTCCCTTGAAACTGACTCTATGTAACCCTAGCCCCCTCCGGTGTCTATAAAACCGGAGGGGTTTAGTCCGTAGGACAACAACAATCATAATCATAGGCTAGCTTCTAGGGTTTGTCCTCTACGATCTCGTGGTAGATCAACTCTTGTAATACTCATATCATCAAGATCAATCAAGTAGGACGTAGGGTATTGATACGTCTCCAACGTATCTATAATTTTTGATTGCTCCATGCTATATTGTCTACTATTTTGGACTATATTAGGCTTTATTTTCCACTTTTATATTATTTTTGGGACTAACCTATTAACAGGAGGCCCAGCCCAGAATTGCTATTTTTTTGCCTATTTCAGTGTTTCGGAGAAACAGAATATCAAACGGAGTGCAAACGGAATAAAATCTTCGGGAACGTGATTTTCTCACCGAACGTGATCCAGGAGACTTGGACCCTACTCCAGGGGTTCAAAGAGGAGGTCACGAGGGTGGGGGGCGCCCCCCCCCCCCCTAGGGCGCGCCCCCTTGCCTCGTGGGCCCCTCGGTGCTCCACCGACGTGCTCCTTCCTCCTATATATACCTACGTACCCCCAAACAACCAGAACAGGAGCCAAAAACCTAATTCCACCGTCGCAACTTTTTGTATCCATGAGATCCCATCTTGGGGCATGTTCTGGAGCTCCACCGGAAGAGGGACGTCATCACGGAGGGCTTCTACATCATCCTAGCCCCTCCGATGAAGTGTGAGTAGTTTACCTCAGACCTTCAGGTCCATAGTTAGTAGCTAGATGGCTTCTTCTCTCTTTTTGGATCTCAATACAAAGTTCTCCCCCTCTCTTGTGGAGATCTAATCGATGTAATCTTCTTTTTGCGGTGTGTTTGTTGAGACCGATGAATTGTGGGGTTTATGATCAAGTCTATCTATGAATAATATTTGAATCTTCTCTGAATTCTTTTATGTATCATTGGTTATTGAGGGAGTCCTGGATTAGGGGGTGTCCGGATGGCCGGACTATACCTTCAGCCGGACTCCTGGACTATGAAGATACAAGATTGAAGACTCTGTCCCGTGTCCGGAAGGGGCTTTCCTTGGCGTGGAAGGCAAGCTTGGCGATACGGATATGAAGATCTCCTACCATTGTAACCGACTCTATGTAACCCTAACCCTACCCGGTGTCTATATAAACCAGAGGGTTTTAGTCCGTAGGACAACATACACATCACCAATCATACCATAGGCTAGCTTCTAGGGTTTAGCCTCCTCGATCTCATGGTAGATCTACTCTTGTACTTCCCATATCATCAATATTAATCAAGCAGGACGTAGGGTTTTGCCTCCATCGAGAGGGCCCGAACCTGGGTAAAACTTCGTGTCCCTTGTCTCCTATTACCATCCAGCCTAGACGCACAGTTCGGGACCCCCTACCCGAGATCCGCCGGTTTTGACACCGACATTGGTGCTTTCATTGAGAGTTCCTCTGTGTCGTCGCCGTCAGGCTCGATGGCTCCTACGATCATTCGATAGCGATGCAGTCCAGGGTGAGACCTTCCTCCCCGGACAGATCTTCGTCTTCGGCGGCTTCGCACTGCAGGCCAATGCACTTGGCCGTCTGGAGCAGATCGAAAGCTACGCCCCTGGCCGTCAGGTCAGATTTGGAAATTTAAACTACACGGCTGACATCCGTGGGGACTTGATCTTCGACAGTTTCGAGCCACTGCCGAGTGCGCCGCACTGTCACGACAAGCATGATCTAGCTCTGTCGCCGAACAGTGCCCTGGAGGCCGCACCCGCATCGGCTCCAACCCTTAATTCGGAGCCAACCACGCTGATCGAGGATGGGCGGTTGGACGCCACCTCAGGGGCTGCAACCCCAACGGCGATTGAGCCGAACACCAGCCATGTACTCTGCGAGACTCATGACTCCAAGGAGCCGGACTCCTCTCCGGACTCCGAACCCTCCACACCCCTGCCAATCGAATCCGATTGGGCGCCGATTATGGAGTTCACTGCCGCGGACATCTTTTAGCACTCGCCTTTGGGCGATATCCTGAAGTCATTGAAGTCTCTCTCTTTATCAGGAGAGCCCTGGCCGGACTATGGTCAGCGAGATTGGGATGCGGATGATGAAGAAATTCAAAGCCCACCCACCACCCACTTTGTAGCCACTGTCGATGATTTAACCGACATGCTCGACTTCGACTCCGGAGACATCGACGGTATGGACGGCGATGAAGGAGATGATGAAGAACCAGCGCCTATTGGGCCCTGGAACGCCACCTCGTCATATGACGTATACATGCTGGACGCACCAAAAGATGACGGCGAGGAGCGGAAGGACGCACCGAAGGCTTGTTCCCTCGAAAAGCAGTCAAAGCGGCGACGCAAGCGCCGCCCCAAATCCTACCTCGACAGAAATAGCGATCACACAGACCCAGCGCTGGAGCAGGGTGAACCGCTGCCGGTCAACGGCAATCCGGATAATCAAACCGAACAATTAAATCCTATCAAGGATAATGGTCCGGACGACATAACGCCGGACAGACACCCGGAGCAACAGACTGCCCATAAAAGGCTTGTTGCCACCGCGAGGAGCCTGAAAAAGCAGAAGCAAAGGCTCAAGGCCGCGCAAGACACACTCCAATTCAGATGGAGTAAAATACTCAGCACTGCAGCAAGGTATGGCGACAATCGCCCCTTCAAGAGCTACCCGAAGCGGAAGCTGCTACCCGAATTCGATGAGGAGGCCTCAGAACCCCCACAACCAAGTATCGAAGCAGCCACCTGGTCAGATAGACGACCCCTCTACCAATACAGAGCGGCATACAATGCCGCTCGCCATACAACACGCAACCAATGCGAGGGCTCGCACCCAAAGGACGGTGTAACAAGATTCATCTATGGACCACGCAAGCGCGCCCCAGCATACAATGCAATACAACAAACATCCGAACAATGCAGTACACCCAGCTACAGGGGTGCCGCACACACCCTATGTTTCACCGATGAGGTGCTGGACCATGAATTTCCAAAAGGATTCAAGCCCGTAAACATAGAGGCATACGACGGAACAACAGACCCTGGGGTCTGGATTGATGACTACATCCTTCATATCCATATGGCTCGAGGAGATGATCTCCACGCCATCAAGTACCTACCCCTCAAGCTCAAAGGGCCAGCTCGTCACTGGCTCAAAGGCCTCCCCGAAAGCTCCATCGGAAGTTGGGAAGAGCTCGAAGATGCCTTTTGGGCAAATTTGCAAGGGACTTATGTCCGACCTCCGGATGCGGACGATTTGAGTCATATAAACTCAACAGCCCGGAGAGTCAGCCCGAAAGCTTTGGAACAGGTTTCTTACTAAAAAGAACCAGATTGTCGACTGTCCGGACGCCGAAGCCTTAGCTGCTTTCAAGCATAGCATCCGTGACGAATGGCTCGCCAGACACCTCGGCCAAAATAAGCCGAGAACAATGGCCGCATTAACAAACCTCATGACCCGCTTTTGCACGGGGGAGGACAGCTGGCTAGCCAGATGCAGCACCAGCGACCCTAGTACATCTGAATTTAGAGATGGAAACGGGAAATCACGGCGCAACAGCAATAACAAACGCCGGAATAAAGAAGACAGCACAAAGGGCACGGCAGTAAATGCCAGATTCAAAAGCTCTCAGCCAGGCCAAAAGCCGCCTAAAGGCACAAGGTATGAACTGTCCTGCCTCAACAAAATTCTCGACCAAGTATGTCAGATCCATAGTACCCCTGGTAAACCTGCTAACGATACCCACAGAGAATGTTGGGTCTTCAAGCAGTCCGGCAAGCTCAACGCCGTACATAAGGGGGAGGATACACCAAGTGAAGACGAGGACGAGCCTCCCAAGCAAGACATGGCGGAACAAAAGAAATTTCCACCAGAAGTCAAAACAGTAAACGTGTTACACATAATCAAGGGAAAAACAATACGGCACTCCCAGGAAAGTATACCCAAGTGCCTATCACTATGAAGTCCTGCCACTGGTCATCTCAACCAATCACTTTCGACCATCGCGATTACTCTGCAAGTATCCGACATGCAGGATGGGCTACCCTGGTATTAGACCCAGTAATTGGCGGATATCACTTCACAAGGGTCTTGATGGACGGCGGCAGTAGCCTAAACCTAATATATCAGGATACAATCTGCAGGATGGGGTTAGACCCAACACAAATTCGCCATAGCAATACTACCTTTAAAGGAGTAACGCCAGGCCCAGGGGCTCGTTGTACGGGCTCCCTCTTACTACAAGTTATATTCGGCTCCCTCGATAACTTCCGTCGCGAGCATTTAACTTTCCACATTGCTCCGTTTCAAAGTGGCTATCAAGCACTGCTCGGACGCGAAGCTTTTGCTTGCTTTAATGCAATACAACACTACGCCTACCCCACACTCAAGATGCCCGGTCCACGTGGCATCATTACAGTGCACGGAAATATCAAGCGATCTCTGCGCGCTGAAGAGAGTTAGGCTGCCTTGGCCACCGCACACTAAAGGCACCCGGACAAACAAAAGCGTCCAATAGGTCGTGAAGACCTCAGATACAACTAATCAAGTTCGGCGCCGCTATTTATATGGAAATAAGTGGTCACACCCCTGTTTTTCAATACAAGGGGCTCAACGCGCGCAGACAAGTGGCAATTTCTTATCATCTTGCATTACACATGGTTTCTTTAAAAACTATCTTTTTGCACGGCAACTTTTTCACTTAACTTCCTCTCTTTTACAGACGATCATCATGCTACACCCGTCCAGGATACGGCACAACGGAGACACAGGCGCAGACGTGCAGCAAGGACCCACTCTAAGGATTCTTTTTAGATTAAGACCCTGCGTAAACCTTTTTTACTGTCTCTTGTTGATACATATCCACCGTTGAGAAGGATGCTGACGTCTTGGCATGTGGCCACGCCAGAACAATGCATGTACCTAGACACAAGGGGCTTCTTACAAAGGCCATTATTTCGGCCTGGTTTATACCACAAAGACCGAATACCTTAGGGAGTGTTCTGCATCGCGAGTTTGGCCCTATATGCATCAGCTCCGAATCATTGTCTTTGGTCAAATGTTGGGTTTGCCCGGCTCTTGTGTTTTGGTGCCTTACATTCCGCTTTACCGGCTAAGGTAGCACCAGGAGAACTACTGCGATTGTGCCCTGGTTCATCCGGACGAGCACCTGAGTAGAGAGAGCCGAAAACTGACTGTCATGATATAGCGTGAGACTGGTCAACCACTCGATGACCTGTGGGAATGTTAGAATTCCTCCGCCTTAATGAAGGGCCGTTTTCCGGCCAGGCATGTGCGCACCCCGGAACCAGGAGAGTGCAGAGCCACCAGGGGCTATCTAGTGGCCCCACTGTCAAACTCCTATGGCTAAGTGAAAGTGCTAAAGCATTATAGTTCGGTTGCCTCGCTCGCTCCGCTATCACCTCCTTAATAGGACCAAGACGTTGGATTAAGTGTGAACACGTGTTTTTGCGAGCACCTCCGCATTATATGCGTGGGGGCTGAAGCCAACGACTGCAATCTTTCAGGTTATACACATGTATACATAAACGGCCGCCCAGGAGGCATCATATTACTTTCAGGCAAAAGTATAAAAATAGCCTCATAAAAATTTATAAAAGCATTTCGCTTACAACGAGATTACATATCACTCAAACATAATATTTTTTGAGCACTGGGTCTCTATCAAACGGGCACCCTCAAGAACTTCTTCAAAATAGTGCTCAGCAGCCTTTCAACCTATAGCCGAATCCTGCGCTGCAACATTGGTGGCATCCATCTCCGCCCAGTATGCCTTAACACGGGCAAAGGCCATCCATGCGCCCTCTATGCACGCCGACCTCTTCATCGCATTAATGCATGGCACCACGTCAAGGAACTGCTGCACCAAGCTGAAATAGCTGCTTGGTTTTGACCTTCCCGGCCACAGCTCATCCACAACAGACCTCATAGAGAGTCCGGACAACCTGTTTAGTTCAGCCCATTCGGCTAATTGGTCAGTCAGTGAAAGTGGACGCTCGGGAGAATGGAATTGTCTCCAAAACAGCCGGTCTACTCCATGGTCTGTCTGACCCTGGAAGTACTTGGCCGCATCGGCAGCACTCGCCGCCAAATCCATATACACATCCTCCGAACTCCACAGCCGATCCAGAGGGGCATACCATGGATCTCCAAATTTCCTCCGCAACATAAAGGATTCCCTAGCTACAATATCCCCGGCTTCCCATAGCTCCTCCTTCTTTGCCCTCATAGCAGAGCGGAGATCCTTTTTCGTCGCAGCAGCCTTCTCAAGGTCCGATGCCTTCGCTTGGTTTTCCTTTTCGAGAACCAGGCAACGGTTGGCGGCGGCTTTTAATGCCACAGCCATCTTGGCCATCTTGTCTTGGGTCTCGCCATGCGCAGCCTTCTCGGCTTGCAACTCTTCAGCCGCCTTCACAGCAGCCGCATTACCTAACCTCGCTTGTACTTTGGCTCGGGCAAGTTCTGCCCGCAAGGCTTCAACAGTGGCACCTCCATCTGCAGTCACAACATATTTAAGATACTGGCATCATGTTGCTCTTCCTATGTGGCGTTTACCAGATATTGACACTTACCCTGTGCCTCGTCAAGCCTTTTGTTAACAAGCTCGATGTCGGCGTCTGCCGCATCCAACTGCCGTTCTAAATGGGCAAACTCGCTAGTCCGGCTAGCCACCGGAGCTTCCATCACCTGCACATAGAGGCAGTACGGTTATTACCTGGGAATATGATCCTCTATTCATCGTCGTTTCCGACGACAACCAGAGTCTCAGGGGCTACTATCTACATAGGGCACACCTAGCATGTGCAGGACTATCATACATTCTTTTACGTACCTCAAAGCCTGTCAGTAGACTCATAAAAGCTTCATGCAATCCGCTTTCGGCGGATGATATTCTCTCCATCACCGTATTCATCGGCACACGGTGTTCATCTGAGATGGCCGCTCGCCCCACCAACTCCCTCAGGACATCCGATCACACACTAGACGGTGTCGGACTCTTTTGTCTGCTCTCTTCGGGAGCCGGACATTGGGAGCTTTGGGGGTCAACGGGATTATCTTCTGGCCTCACCGGACTCGGAGAGGCCCTCCGCGACGACACTTCAGGGTCGCCCGCTTCCAAAGCGGAGGAGTCCGGAGGAGGCGTTTCGCTCTCCATCATCTCTGGAAGAAGATCCCCTGAAGATGAGCTCATTTGAGAGGGGCTAAGGCCCGAACTGCAAAAATATATGCGGTGGTTATCTTCTCAGAAGAAAGAGATGGCATATATGTACTATCAAAGGTATTTCGGGTGACTTACGACTAGTGGGAGGATTGTCCCCCCCGTGGACTTTGTGCGGCAACAACGCCCCCAAGGTGGGACCCTCTGTGGGAGACTTCTTCTCCCGTTTGGAAGCTTTGGCTTCCGAATCCCCAGGCGCAGTCCTTTTCCTCTTCTGGTCGCCTTCCCTCATGGAGACGCTCGCTCCCTCGGCTAGAATGGGCAGCGTTGGGGGCCCGCGTCCGCCCGCATTATCCTCCACAATATCTCCCCTCAAGGGCTCCGGGCAAGGTGCGGTCTGGAGCATCTTTTCGAATACCGGATTTTCCAAACCCTCAGGGAGAGGGGCCGAACACCGAATCAACTTCGCCTTTGTTAGCCATTCCTAGTCAAAAAGCGAACTCTCAGAGATAACTTCGTAACAAAGTAGAGAAAGTATGTTCGGCCGGAAGATGCCTTACCTGTTCGGCGGTGCGGTTGCTACTCAGGCCCACGTCCTCAGTGATTTTCGGACACTCTGTCTGAGGTCCGAAGAATGATTTGTACATCTCCTCATGCGTCAGGCCGAGAAAATTTTGAATGGCACGCGGTCCCTCGGTATTGAACTCCCACAGATGAAGAGGCCGGCGTTTGCAAGGCTGGACTTGACGAACCAGCATAACCTGTATCACCGCAACCAAACTGAAATCTCCATTTAAGAGATCTCGAATGCGGCCTTGCAGCATAGGCACGTCCTTGGCTGCCCCCCAGCTCAGACCTCTGCTGATCCATGACATCAGTTGTGGTGGGGGGCCCAAGCAGAAAACAGGGGGGCCGCCCACTTGGCACTTCTAGGAGCCGTGATGTAGAACCACTCCTGTTGCCACAATTCAGACACCTCTGGGATGGAACCTTTGGGCCACGGAGCTCCCGTCATCTTGCGTATTGAGGCACCTCCACACGCTGCATGCTCCCCCTCGACCAACTTCGGCTTCACTTCAAAGGTCTTGAGCCATAGGCCAAAGTGAGGGGTAACCCGGAGGAAGGCCTCGCACACGATAATAAATGTCATGATATGAAGAAAGTAGTCCAGAGCTAGATCATGAAAATCTAGCCCGTAGTAAAACATCAAACCCCTGACGAAAGGATCCAGGGCAAGGCCTAGGCCTCGGAGGAAGTGGGAGACGAACACGACGTTCTTGTTAGGTTCAAGGGTGGGCACGGCCTGCCCTCGGGGAGGCAGCCGATGCAAAATCTCGGCGGTCAGATATCTGGCCTCCCTCAACTTCTTGATGTCTTCTTCCGTGACGGAGGAAGGCATCCATCGGCCTTGAAGGCTAGATCCGGACATGACTGGAGGTTCGGAGCACCTGACCCGAACTTTGGGCGTTTGAGCTTGAGGTAGGGGAAGAATTCGATTGAGCACGGGAGGGGAAAATAAAAGCCTTGTCCCCTTTATAAAGAGGGTGAATATCAAGCGTCCTCTCCGTGTCCGCTTGGACTTGCCTATAATCTAGGAGTCCTAGATGCGGTTGGGTTACCCACGCCCGTATTGATGAGAATCCCGGAATAAGGGGACACGATCTCTGCTTTAACAAGACGTGCCAAGGAAACTGCCTCGCATAACGCGCTGAGATGGGACAGTACAACGGTTCGCATAAAAGCTTGGCTGTGGTGTGATGTCACACTACGGAATACGTCAGCAGATTAGATTTGTGTAAATATTATTCTCTCTATGGCAATATGTGGAAACTTATTTTTCAGAGCCGGACACTATCTTTGTGTTCAAAGTCTTCTATGAAGTACTTGGAGGAGGAACTCGCCTTGCAATGCCGAAGACAATATGCGCGCCGGACTCATCGTCATTGAAGCCTGGTTCAGGGGCTACTGAGGGAGTCCTGGATTAGGGGGTGTCTGGATGGCCGGACTATACCTTCAGCCGGACTCCTGGACTATGAAGATACAAGATTGAAGACTCCGTCCCGTGTCCGGAAGGGACTTTCCTTGGCGTGGAAGGCAAGCTTGGCGATACGAATATGAAGATCTCCTACCATTGTAACCGACTCTATGTAACCCTAACCCTACCCGGTGTCTATATAAACCGGAGGGTTTTAGTCCGTAGGACAACATACACATCAACAATCATACCATAGGCTAGCTTCTAGGGTTTAGCCTCCTCGATCTCGTGGTAGATCTACTCTTGTACTACCCATATCATCAATATTAATCAAGCAGGACGCAGGGTTTTACCTCCATCGAGAGGGCCCAAACCTGGGTAAAACTTCGTGTCCCTTGTCTCCTGTTACCATCCAGCCTAGACGCACAGTTCGGGACCCCCTACCCGAGATCCGCCGGTTTTGACACCGACAGTTATCTTTGCAAGTATCTTCGAATTATCCGTTTGGTTTGGCCAACTAGATTGGTAGTTCTTGCCATGGGAGAAGTGCTTAGCTTTGGGTTCAATCTTGCGGTGTCCTTACCCAGTGACAGAAGGGGCAGCAAGGCACGTATTGTATCGTTGCCATCGAGGATAACAAGATGGGGTTTATTTCATATTGCATGAATTTATCTCTCTACATCATGTCATCTTGCTTAAGGCGTTACTCTGTTTTTAACTTAATACTCTAGATGCATGCTGGATAGCAGTCGATGAGTGGAGTAATAGTAGTAGATGCAGAATCGTTTCGATCTACTTGTCACGGACGTGATGCCTATATACATGATCATGCCTAGATATTCTCATAACTATGCTTAATTCTGTCAATTGCTCAACAGTAACCTATTCACCCACCATAGAATGCTTATGCTCTTGAGAGAAGCCACTAGTGAAACCTATGGCCCCCGGGTCTATTCTCATCATATCAATCTCCATCACTTTAATCTTGCTTTGCTTTTACTTTCTACTTTGCATCTTTATACCAAAAATACCAAAAATATTATATCTATCAGATCTCACTCTCGTAAGTGACCGTGAAGGGATTGACAACCCCTAATCGCGTTGGTTGCGAGTAGCTATCGTTTTGTGCAGGTACGAGGGACTTGAGCGTGGCCTCCTACTGGATTGATACTTTGGTTCTCAAAAACTGAGGGAAATACTTACGCTACTCTGCTGCATCATCCCTTCCTCTTCGGGGAAAACCAACGCAAGCTCAAGACGTAGCAATAAGGATTTATGGCGCCGTTGCCAGGGAGTCTACGCAAAAAGTCAACATACCAAGTACCCATCACAATCCCTATCTCTCGCATTACATTATTTGCCATTTGCCTCTCGTTTTCCTCTCCCCCCCAATTCACCCTTGCCGTTTTATTCACCCTCTCTCTCTCTATCCTCCCTCCCTATTTGCCTCTTTTTGCCTATTTGCTTTTTTGTTTGCTCATGTGTTAGATTGCTTGTTTGTCGCGATGGCTCAAGATACTACCAAATCGTGTGACTTCACCAATACCAATAATAATGATTTCCTTAGCACTCTGATTGCTCCTCTTACCGATGTTGAATCTTGTGAAATTAATACTGCTTTGTTGAATCTTGTTATGAAAGATCAATTTGTCGGCCTTCCTAGTGAAGATGCCACTGCTCATTGGAATAGCTTCGTAGATTTATGTGATATGCAACAGAAAAAATATGTCAATAATGATGTCGTTAAATTGAAGCTATTTCCTTTTTCACTTAGAGATCGTGCTAAAGCTTGGTTTTCGTCTTTGCCTAAGAATAGTATTGATTCATGGAACAAGTGCAAAGATGCTTTTATCTCTAAGTATTTTCCTCCCGCTAAGATCATCTATCTTAGAAACATATTATGAACTTTAAACAACTTGAACATGAACATGTTGCACAAGCTTGGGAGAGAATGAAATTAATGATACGTAATTGCCCTACTCATGGTTTGAATTTGTGGATGATCATACAAAAATTTTATGCCGGATTGAATTTTGCTTCAAGAAATCATATAGATTCAGCCGCGGGAGGCACTTTTATGGAAATCACTTTAGGAGATGCTACTAAACTCCTAGATAATATTATGGTTAATTATTCTCAATGGCATACTGAAAGATCTTCTAATAAAAAGTGCATGCGATAGAAGAAATCAATGTTTTGAGTGGAAAGAGGGATGAACTTATGAAATTATTTTCTACTAAGAGTGTTTCTTCTGATCCTAATGATATGCTTTTATCTACTTTGATTGAGAATAACAATGAATCTATGGATGTGAATTTTGTTGGTAGGAATAATTTTGGTAACAACACTTATAGAGGGAATTTTAATCCTAGGCCATATCCTAGTAATCCTTCTAATAATTATGGGAATTCCTACAACAAATCTTATGGAAATTATAATAAGATGCCCTCTGAATTTGAGACTAGTGTTAAAGAGTTTATGAATTCACAAAAGAATTTTAATGCTTTGCTTGAGGAGAAATTGCTTAAAGTTGATGATTTGGCTAGAAATGTTGATAGAATTTCTCTTGAGGTTGATTCTTTAAAGCTTAGATCTATTCCTCCTAAGCATGATATCAATGAGTCTCTCAAAGCCATTAGAATTTCCGTTGATGAGTGCAAGGAAAGAACCGCTAGGATGCGTGCTTCCAAAGATGCCTTTATTAAAGCGTGTTCTTCCAATTCCTATGAAAATCAAGATGAAGATCTAAAAGTTATTGATGTGTCCCCTATTAAATCTTTGTTTTGCAATATGAATCTTGATGAAACTGAATACGATCTTCCTTTACCTAGAAGGCGTTCTAAAAATTCGGAGTATTTAGATCTTAATGATGAAATTGATCAAAGTGGGATTCAAAGAAATAAAAATCCAGATGTTGCTAAACCCACTATATTGGATTTCAAGGAATTTAATTATGAAAGTTGCTCTTTAATTGATTGTATTTCCTTGTTGCAATCCGTGCTACATTCTCCACATGCTTATAGTCAAAATAAAGCCTTCACCGAACATATTGTTGATGCCTTGATGCAATCTTATGAAGAAAAACTTGAGTTAATAGTTTCTATCCCTAGAAAACTCTATGATGAGTGGGAACCAACTATCAAAATTAAAATTAAAATTTAAGATCATGAGTTTTATGCTTTGTGTGATTTGGGTGCTAGTGTCTATACAATTCCCAAGACTTTGTGTGATTTGCTAGATTTCCGTAATTTTGATGATTGCTCTCTAAACTTGCATCTTGCGGATTCCACTATTAAGAAACCTATGGGAAGTGTTAATGATGTTCTTATTGTTGCAAATATAAATTATGTGCCCGTAGATTTCATTGTTCTTGATATAGATTGCAATCCTTCTTGGCCTATTATTCTTTGTAGACCTTTCCATAGAACGGTTGGCGATTATTGATATGAAGGAAGGGAATATTATATTTCAATTTCCATTAAAAAAGGGCATGGAACACTTTGCAAGAAAGAAAATAAAATTACCATATGAAACTATCATGAGAGCAACTTATGGATTGCTTACCAAAGATGGCAATACCTAGATCTATCCTCGCTTTTATGCCTAGCTAGGGGTGTTAAACGATAGCGCTTGTTGGGAGGCAACCCAATTTTATTTTTATTACTTGCTTTTTGCTCCTGTTTAGTAATAAATAAATTATTTAGCCTCTGTTTTGGTTGTGTTTTTTTGTGTTTAATTAGTGTTTGTGCCAAGTAGAACCGTTGGGAAGACTTGGGGAAAGTCTTGTTGAACTTGCTGTAAAAAAATGAAACTTTAGCGCTCACGAGAACTGCTGTCATTTTTATTTGAAGAGTGCTCTTTAGTTAATTCGTTTTGCAGATGATTAATAGATAAATTCCTCACGTCCAGCAATTTATTTTAGAATTTTTGGGGTTCCAGATCTTGCGCTAGCTACAGATTACTACAGTGACAGATTCTGTTTTCCGTGTGTTGTTTGCTTATTTTGATGAATCTATGGCTAGTAAAATAGTTTATAATCCATAGAAAAGTTGGAATACAGTAGGTTTAGCACCAAGAATGAGTTCATTACAGTACCTTGAAGTGATCTTTTGTTTTCTTTCGCTAACAGAGCTCACGAGTTTTCTATTTTGAGTTTTGTGTTGTGAAGTTTTCAAGTTTTGGGTGAATTCTTTTGATGGATCATGGAACAAGGAGTGGCAAGAGCCTAAGCTTGGGGATGCCCATGGCACCCCCAAGATAATCCAAGGACACCAAAAAGTCAAAGCTTGGGGATGCCCCGGAAGGCATCCCCTCTTTCGTCCACTTCCATCGGTAATTTAGTTGGAGCTATATTTTTATTCACCAACATGATATGTGTTTTGCTTGGAGAGTCTTGTATTATTTGTGTCTTTGTGTCTTAGTATGCCACAATCATCCTTGCTGTACACACCTTTTGAGATAGCCATTCATGAATTAAAAATTTCATAGAATGCTCTATGTGCTTCACTTATATCTTTTGAGCTAAGTAGTTTTGCTCTATGTGCTTCACTTATATCTTTTGAGCTAGATAATTTTGCTCTATGTGCTTCACTTAGATCTTTTAGAGCACGGTGGTGGATTTGTTTTAAAGAAACTATTGATCTCTCATGCTTCACTTAAATTATTTTGAGAGTCTCTTAATAGCATGGTAATTTTCTTAATAATAATATGCTTGGTATTCAAGATTTGTGAAACTTTCTTTTGAGTGTGTTGAATGCTAAGAAAAGATTGAAGCATGATAATTGTTTTGAGATATGGAGGTGATAATATTGAAGTCATGCTAGTTGAGTAGTTGTGAATTTAAAGAATACTTGTGTTAAAGTTTGTGATTCCCGTAGCATGCACGTATGGTGAACTGTTATGTGACGAAGTCGGAGCATGATTTATTTATTGATTGTCTTCCTTATGAGTGGTGGTCAGGGATGAGCGATGGTCTTTTCCAACCAATCTATCCCCCTAGGAGCATGCGTGTAATACTTTGCTTTGATAACTTCTAGATTTTTGCAATAAGTATATGAGTTCTTTATGACTAATGTTGAGTCCATGGATTATACGCACTCTCACCCTTCCACCTTTGCTAGTCTCTCTAATACCGCGCACTTTTCGCCGGTATCATACACCTACCATATAACTTCCTCAAAACAGCCACCATACCTACCTATTATGGCATTTCCATAGCCATTCCGAGATATATTGCCATGCAACTTTCCACCATCTAGTTCATCATTGTCATATTTCTTAGCATGATCATGTAGTTGACATGTTCATAATTTTTTCATACTTGTCACTCTTGATTCATTGCACATCCGGATACACCGCCGGAGGCATCCATATAGAGGCATACTTTGTTTTAGAATCGAGTTGTAATCATTGAGTTTTAAATAAATAAAAGTGTGATGATCATCATTCAATAGAGCATTGTCCCAATAAAAAAGAGAAAGGCCAAAGAAAAAAAAAGGCCCCAAAAAAGGGGCAATGCTACTATCCTTTTTTCCACACTTGTGCTTCAAAGTAGCACCATGATATAGCGAGTCTCATATATTGTGCTTCAAAGTAGCACCATGTTCTTCATATAGAGTCTCATATGTTGTCACTTTCATATACTAGTGGGAATTTTACATTATAGAACTTGGCTTGTATATTCCAATGATGGGCTTCCTCAAATTGCCCTAGGTCTTCGTGAGCAAGCAAGTTGGATGCACACCCACTAGTTTCTTTTGTTGAGCTTTCATACATTTATAGCTCTAGTGCATCCGTTGCATGGCAATCCCTACTCACTCACATTGATATCTATTGATGGGCATCTCCATAGCCCATTGATACGCCTAGTTGATGTGAGACTATCTTCCCCTCCTTTTTGTCTTCTTCACAACCACCATTCTATTCCACCTATAGTGCTATATCCATGGCTCACGCTCATGTATTGCGTGAAGATTGAAAAAGTTTTGAAAAAGTTAGAGTATGAAACAATTGCTTGTCTTGTCATCGGGGTTGTGCATGATTTAAATACTTTGTGTGGTGAAGATGTAGCATAGCCAGACTATATGATTTTGTAGGGATAACTTTCTTTGGCCATGTTATTTGGAGAAGACATAATTGATTTGTTAGTATGCTTGAAGTATTATTATTTTTATGTCAATATAAACTTTTGTCTTGAATCTTTCTAATCTGAATATTCATAACACAATTAAGAAGATTTGCATTGAAATTATGCCAAGTAGCACTCCGCATCAAAAATTCTCTTTTTATCATTTACCTACTCGAGGACGAGCAGGAATTAAGCTTGGAGATGCCTGATACGTCTCCAACTTATCTATAATTTTTTATTGCTCCATGCTATATTATCTACTGTTTTGCACTATATTGGGCTTTATTTTCCACTTTTATATTATTTTTGGGACTAACCTATTAAACGGAGGCCCAGCCCAGAATTTCTGTTTTTTGCCTATTTCAGTGTTTCGGAGAAACAGAATATCAAACGGAGTCCAAACGGAATAAAATCTTCGGGAACGTGATTTTCTCACCGAACGTGATCCAAGAAACTTGGACCCTACTCCAGGGGGTCAAAGAGGAGGTCACGAGGGTGTGGGCGCCCTCCTCCCTAAGGCGCGCCCCCTGCCTCGTGGGCCCCTCAGTGCTCCACCGACGTACTCCTTCCTCCTATATATACCTACGTACCCCCAAACGATCAGAACTTGAGCCAAAAACCTAATTCCACCGCCGCAACTTTCTATATCCACGAGATCCCATCTTGGGGCCTGTTCCGGAGCTCCGCCGGAAGAGGGCCTCATCACTGAGGGCTTCTACATCATCCTAGCCCCTTCGATGAAGTGTGAGTAGTTTACCTCAGACCTTCGGGTCCATAGTTAGTAGCTAGATGGCTTCTTCTCTCTTTTTGGATCTCAATACAAAGTTCTCCCCCTCTCTTGTCGAGATCTATTCGATGTAATCTTCTTTTTGCGGTGTGTTTGTTGAGACCGATGAATTGTGGGTTCATGATCAAATCTATCTATGAATAATATTTGAATCTTCTCTGAATTCTTTTATGTATGATTGGTTATCTTTGCAAGCCTCTTCGAATTATCCCTTTGGTTTGGCCAACTAGATTGGTAGTTCTTGCCATGGGAGAAGCGCTTAGCTTTGGGTTCGATCTTGCGGTGTCCTTACCCAGTGATAGAAGGGGCAGCAAGGCACTTATTGTATCATTGCCATAGAGGATAACAAGATGGGGTTTATTTCATATTGCATGAATTTATCTCTCTACATCATGTCATCCTGCTTAAGGCATTACTCTGTTTTTAACTTAATACTCTAGATGCATGCTGGATAGCGGTCGATGAGTGGAGTAATAGTAGTAGATGCAGAATCGTTTCGATCTACTTGTCACGGACATGATGCCTATATACATGATCATGCCTAGATATTCTCATAACTATGCTCAATTCTGTCAATTGCTCAACAGTAACTTGTTCACCCACCGTAGAATATTTATGCTCTTGAGAGAAGCCACTAGTGAAACCTATGGCCCCCGGGTCTATTCTCATCATATCAATCTCCATCACTTTAATCTTGCTTTGCTTTTTACTTTGCTTTTACTTTCTACTTTGCATCTTTATACCAAAAATACCAAAAATATTATATCTATTAGATCTCACTCTCGTAAGTGACCGTGAAGGGATTGACAACCGCTAATCGCGTTGGTTGTGAGTAGCTATCGTTTTGTGCAGGTACGAGGGACTTGAGCGTGGCCTCCTACTGGATTGATACCTTGGTTCTCAAAAACTGAGGGAAATACTTACGCTACTCTGCTGCATCATCCCTTCCTCTTCGGGGAAAACCAACGCAAGCTCAAGACGTAGCAGGTATTACCTCCATCGACAAGGCCTGAACCTGGGTAAACATTTTGTCCCCCGTCTCCTGTTACCATCTGCCTTAGACGCACAGTTCGGGACCCCCTACCCAAGATCCGCCGGTTTTGACACCGACATTGGTGCTTTCATTGAGAGTTTCACTGTGTCGTCACTGTAAGGCTTGATGGCTCCTTCGATCATCGGCAACGATGCGGTCCAGGGTGAGGTTTTTCTCCCCGGACAGATCTTTGTATTCGGCGGCTTCGTATTGCAGGCCAACTCGCTTGGCCATCTGGAGCAGATCGAGAGCTATGCCCTTGGCCATCAGGTCGGGTTTGGAAGCTTGAACTATACCGTCGACATCCGCGGAGACTTGATCCTCGACGAATTCGAGCCCATGTCAGGTGCGCCGCACCTCGTGATGAGCATGACTTAGCTCTGCGACCGGATGGTGTTCGGACGATCACCCATGTGGCTACTCCGGCCCTCAATCTGGAGCAGATCGTGTCATCCGAGGATGGGTGGATGGACACCACCACGGAGGCCGCACACTCAACGGCGATAGAGCCGAATACTGACTTCACCCCCTATGAGACCTGTGTTGCCGGACACTTGGATTCCTCCCCGGCCACAGACTCCGAACCGCCTGCGTCTGTGCCTATCGAATCTGATTGGGCACCGATCATGGAGTTTACCTCCGTGGATATTTTTCGGTACTCGCCCTTGGGTGACGTACTAAATTCATTGAGGTCTCTCTCCTTGTCAGGAGACCCTTGGCCGAACTATGTCCGGCTTGAGTGGGAAGCGGACGATGAAGAAATTCATTCCCCACCCGCCACCCACTTAATAGCCACTATCGACGACTTAACCGACATGCTTGATTTCGGCTCCGAAGACATCGACGGTATGGACGATGATGCACGAGAAGAACAGGAACCACCGCCCACAGGGCGCTGGACAACCACCTCATCATATGACATATACATGGTGGACATCCCCAAAGAAAGTGATGTCAATAAGGCAATGGAGGATAATCCCCTCGAGAAGCAATCTAAACACCGGCGTCATCGGTGCCGCCCTAAGCCCCGTCATAGCGAAAGCAGCGATACCGGCACAAGAGACAATAAAGCTGTGGACAGTGCCGAAGACAATCCCCTCTGGCTAGGCTTCGAGCGGGAGGATGGGCAAGCTAGCCCTAAGGAACAGGCGGCAGACAGAGAATCAAAGGATGACAATTAAATGCCTCTCTCCGATGACGAGGTGAGTGTCGGTGTCAAAACCGGCGGATCTCGGGTAGGGGGTCCCGAACTGTGCGTCTAGGCCAGATGGTAACAGGAGGCACGGAACACGATGTTTTACCCAGGTTCGGGCCCTCTTGATGGAGATAAAACCCTACGTCCTGCTTGATTAATATTGATGATATGGGTAGTACAAGAGTAGATCTACCACGAGATCAAAGAGGCTAAACCCTAGAAGCTAGCCTATGGTATGATTGTTGTATGATGATGTTCTTCGGACTAGAACCCTCCGGTTTATATAGACACCGGATAGGGTTAGGGTTACACAGAGTCGGTTACAATGGTAGGAAATCTTGAATATCCGCATCGCCAAGCTTGCCTTCCACGCCAAGGAAAGTCCCATCCGGACACGGGACGAAGTCTTCAATCTTGTATCTTCATAGTCCTGGAGTCCGGCTGAAGGTATAGTCCGGCTACCCGAACACCCCCTAATCCAGGACTCCCTCAGTAGCCCCTGAACTAGGCTTCAATGGCGACGAGTCCGGCGCGCAGATTGTCTTCGGCATTGCAAGGCGGGTTCCTCCTCCAAGTTCTTCAAGAGGATTTTTAAACACCAAGGATAGTGTCCGGCTCTGCAAAATAAGTTTCCACATATTGCCATAGAGAGAATAGTATTAACACAAATCTAATCTGCTGACGTATTCTGCAGCATGACATCACACTATGGCCAAGTCCTTTACTCGAATCGTTTTCACTTTTCCACCTCAGCACGTCGTGCGAGGCAGTTTCCTTGGCACGTCTCATCAAAGCAGAGATCGTGTCCCCCCTTTATGTGGTTCTCATCAATACGGATGTGGGTAACCCAACCGCGCCATTTATCACGGCGCTTGGGAGGCAAGCGAGTTTTACTAGGCTGGTGGGGACGTACAGCCGCATCCGCCCATATAAGGGGATAAGGATCCACCTTTTTTACCTATGCCTTCTTCCTCCTTTGCCTACCCATCTTCCACGCACTCGAGCTCCAGCGCCCAAGCCCGCACTTCCCACCTCAAACTTCTCCAGCAATGTCCGGAGCGGGAGGCAAGTGGATGGTCTCCTCCGTCACGGAGGGCCATGTCAAAAAGCTAAGGAAGGCCGGATACATGTCCAAGGACATCGCGCACCGGCTTCCCGAGGAGGGGCAGCTTCTACCCACCCCAAGGCCCCATGAGAGGGTAGTATTCCTTCCCCATTTCCTCCGCGGACTGGGTTTTCCACTCCACCCATTTGTCCGGGGGCTCATGTTCTACTACGGCCTGGACTTCCATGAACTGGCCCCGAACTTCGTCCTCAACATCTCGGCGTTTATCGTCGTGTGCGAGGCTTTTCTCCGCGTTCGCCCTCATTTCGGCCTCTGGCTCAAGACCTTCAACGTCAAGCCCAAGGTGGTGCGCGGCAGCCAGGCGGAGTGCGGAGGCACCATGGTGGGCAAGATGGCCAACGTCCTATGGTTCGAGGGCTCTTTTGTGGAGACCCTAAAGGGATGGTAATCCGGGTGGTTTTACATCACCGAGCCGCGCGATCCAAAATGGACTGCAGCCCCCGAGTTCCGATCCGGACCCCCCACGCGGCTTATGTCCTAGAAAGAGATGGGTCTGTCGTGGGGTGACGAAAAAGAGGTGACCGGATTGCAAACATGCATCCAGTCCCTGGTGAACAAGCCAGTCCGGCTTGTTAATGTAATCTAGGTTATGCTCGTCCGCCGGATCCTCCCGTGCCAACAACGGGATTTTAATCTGTGGGAGTTCGACCCGGCGCAGCATCAAACCCTCAGTAGGCTCTTCGACACGACGTACGAAGACGCCTGGAAGATGTCATTCAAGGGCGCCGAGGCTCCCGCATCCGCTTCCGAGGACCGCGGATACAGCTCGCAGTGTCACGCTAGTGAGGTAAGCCATCTACACCTTTTACAGGATGTTAAGCTTTTTCCATAGTTTTACTCTATGCGGGATCTGAACTCCCTTACCTTTGACAGGCTTGGCGGGCGATATCCGGACCGATTAACTGTCCGGCTCCGCTGCCCGAAGACCCAGCCCCAGCTCTACTAGTGAAGCTGCTGGTTCCGGCGCCTTATGTGGTGCCGGAGAAGAAGGCCAAGAAGAAGAAGGCCACGGGGACTTGAAAGAGTTCCTGTAATATGGTGGTGTCGGACTCATCATCCGACGAGTCCGAGACGCTCTCCTCTCGTGAAAACGAGGAGGAGGAAGAAGAAACCTCTCCCCCTCCAGCGGGGGAAGGAAAGAAAAGGAAGGCCGCCCCAATGGGGGAGGCCGAAGGGTCCAGGAAGAGGAACACCCCTCCACCGGACTACTCCCCCGACGCCGAAGAGGACGAAGAGGAGTGGCCAGACAGGGCCAACCGTCCGGCAAAATCGTAAGTTCGGATATCGGAGTAACTCATGACGTTCCTTTGTTGCACAGCTTTCCCTAATGTCGAATATAATTATGCAGCCCGCCCCGGGCCGGACTCGACGAGTCGTCGAGCGGCTCCCTGAATTCATCGGACGTGAACTCAGTTCCGCCCGCTGTCTCCCCCCGCATCGCGGACGATGCCGAAGTGGCGTCGCGACGAGCTCCGGGGCAGGAGGAGGTGCTCCTGGAGGAGCCGCAAGGAGACCTCCCGGACCCCAGGAGTAAAGGGGACAAGACCCCCCCCCCCCAGGGCTCCAAGTCCGGCTTTGAGCCGGACACCGCACCGGAATCTACTGTCAGGACCCCGATTCCAAGTCACATCGATCTAGCTGGTAACACCTCATATCACTTTGCGGCCTCACGCACGGTATCCCACGGGTGACGCCTTACCATGGCCCGGGACCGTTTGCGCCTTTTGGCTCACGTATATGACAGTGTCGCTAGCATCCATATGACAGAGAACCCGGGCCGACATGGCTAGTCGTGAACCCAAAGTGGCACAGACCTATGGAGACAGGCATACATGAATCACATCGAACATGTCGGTCATCAACGAGTGATTCCGGGCTGTAGCACTGGGCTAACAGGACTCCGGGGATCCCGGGCTGTAGCAGGCTAGGCAGGACTCCGGAAGCCACCGTGTGACATTTCCTCGAAGGGACAGACATAGGGACGAAGTGAAACACATTCCGGCCAGTCAAGTGTCCCGAACAGTAGTGCTGGGCTAGCAGGACTCCGGTGAACCGGGCTGTAGCGGACTACTATGGCTCATGGAAGCACTAGACTACATTTCCCCATAAGAGAGACTGCCAAGGATAAACAACTAGATTGTCGGATCCCACACATACCAAGCATTTCAATCATACACACAGTATGCTCGATATGTGTAAATACAACATGGCATCACAACATAACTCTACAACTCAAGTATTTATTCATTAGGCTCCGAGGAGCGAGATATTACAAACATGGGTCTCAGCACCCAACAATCATAGCATACAATGCAAAGCACATGCGGAAGCTTAACATGTCTGAGTACAGACATCTACAAATGAAAAAGGCTAAGAAGCCGGACTATCTACCAGATCCTGCCGGGGGCACAAGATCGTAGCTAAGGTATCAAGCTAAACGTCGAAGTCCATGCGGAACTACTAGCGAGACTGAAGTCTCTCTGCAAAACATAAATTAAGCAAACGTGAGTACAAAGGTACTCAGCAAGACTTACATCAGAACTAAACTACATATGCATCGGTATCAACAAAGGGGGGGATGGTGGAGTTTAACTGCAGCAAGCCAGCTTTGACTCAGTGGCTATCATAAACTACGACTGCAAGAAACTATTTGAGGTGGCGCACACGAGTCCACATATTCACCAATCAATACACCACTATGGATCCGCTCTCGTCTCCCTACGAGAAGGCCATCCATAGCACTCACGCTTATCTTGCGAGTTTTAGGGTATCCACTTTCACTTGTCTATGAACTGTTATAGGCAACCCAGAAGTCCTTTACCGCGGACACGGCTATTCGAATAGATCATTTATAACCCTGCAGGGGTGTACTTCGTCACACATGTTTCCACCACTTAGCGTCTGCACATGGCATGTGCTCGGCAGACTTCAAGCGAAAGCCGACGTGGGTGTAGACCACGACCTGACTAACCACACAAGTCTCTAGTCCAGGTTTATCGCCTATTCGGGTTCCATCCGCGAGGAGATCCGGCCGGAGTTTCGCTCAGCCCCAAATGATGTGTGCAGGGTTCCCGAGACACCAAACGGGCGCCCGGTACACCGTGCCACCAGTGTATCTACCGCATCATAGCCCACCCCTAGGGTCAGCGCTACGCACGGCCGCCAACACATATCCTATAAACACCAGAAACTAATTGCAACTCCTGGACAGAGGACGAGAGGGGTCAGTAAGTCGAGCGGGGTCATATTTCAGGGCCCAACGTGTGGTAGTAGCTGTTTCATGGATCACAAACACAGAACTCAGTTCCTGAGGACGGTTTCAATGAGACAACCCACCATGTACTCCTACATGGCCTCTCACCGCTACCTTTACCAAATCGTGTTCACACACTTAGCTCACACACAGTAGGACATGTTCACAACTTTCCAATTCATCCCTGATGAATCAGACCTGACACAACTCTAAGCAATAGCAGGCATGACAAGCAAAAATGAATGAGTAGGCACATCAGGGCTCAAACAACTCCTACTCATGCTAGTGGGTTTCATCTATTTACTGTGGCAATGACAGGTCATGCAAAGGATAAGGGGTTCAACTACCGCAACAAGTAACAGATGAATCGTTGTTGTCCTAATGCAGTAAAAGAGAGAGGAGTGAGAGAGTGGGCTTGTATCGGAATGAACAAGGGGGTTGTGCTTGCCTGGCACTTCTAAAGATATCATTGGGTCTTCATCAGTGTCAACGATCACATCGTCGGTACAACGTCTATCGAGAGGGAACAAATACCGGCAACAGAGAAAGAAACACAATCAATGCAATGCACAATATGATGCATGATCATGACATGTCAATATGCTGTGGTTTGAGCTAATGCAACTAGCAACAGTTAAATGGAGTTGGTTTGAATACTAGGTTCAAATTCAAATTCAAACTATGAATTCAAATAGTGTATTATCATGTTTTGGACTAAACAGTGAGGTTAAGTTGTTCAAACATGCATGAAAATGCCATAAACAGATTCCTTGAATCTTTCTGATAATTTTACATATATAATTTATTTTATTTGGAGTTACGGTTGAATTTCTATGCTTTTTAGAAGTTTAGGCAATTTTCTGGAATTTTCTGAATAAACTTAAATCCAGAAAAAGAGTTATTGCGTCAGCATGACATCACCCTGATGTCAGCAGGTCAACTGGGCGCCTCCAGGTCAAACCTGACCAGTGGGGTCCACTGGTAAGTGACACAATCAACTAACCAAGTTAATTAGCCCTAACTAACTTAGTTAGCCGGGCGGGGCCCGCATGTCAGTGGCTCATCTAATTAGCTAAGTTAATTAACACTAACTAACCTAACACTAATTAAGCAGGCACCTGGGACCACACGTCAGTGAGTCAGGGGGGAGTCAACCCAGCCAACCGGGGTCAAAACACGCCAGAGTTGACCTGCGGCTCGTCGCCGGCAAGGCCAGAGACGGCGGAGGGGCTCGGAATTCCTCCTCCGGTGACCAAATGGCCAGCGGAGGGCATCTACGCGGAGCTGGGACTCGCCCGCATCCATCTGTGCACACGGCAGGGGCTGAGATGGCCCGAGCTCGCCGGAGGCAAGCTCGCGGCGGTGGCCGGAGTTAGGGGCTGGTGCGGGTTAGCGTTGTGGTGTGCTAACGAGTGAGGCGATGGGCTAGCAGAGCGCTACGCGATGCGGGGAGTAGGTTAGGCACGCCGGGGTGACCTAATGGTCACCGGAGCTGCGCCGATGACGAGCTCAGGCGGCGGCGTGCTACGGCCAGCTACGAAACGACGGCTACGGCGAGCGGCAAGCCACGGGGTTAGGGGCAAAACGTGCAGGAGCTCACGGTGATCTCGCAAAGCAGCTCAATGGGCTCGGGGAAGCTTCGGTTGCCGCGAATTCGACGGCGGCGATCCACGGTGGCCGATGTCAAAGACTAGATGGTGGCGACGTTGTAGGGGCTCCCGCGGGGCGTGGCTCGGTGAGGAGGAAGACGGGGTCGAGGCGGAGCCTCTGAGCTGGTCAGGGAAGCGAGGGGGAGGCGGTGGCCGTGGTGGAGCTTGTCGGCGCTCTCGGGCTCATGGCGGTTGCGCGGGAGAGAGAGCAGAGGAGGGGGAGGAGCTCGAGAGAGTGAGCGGGAGGGTCCAGGGGGTCGCGGGCGTCTCCAGGCGTGGATAGACTCGAAGAGGAGGCCGCCAGCACGAAGCAGGAGGTGGAATCCTCCTGTGTGCGCTGCTGCTGGCACGCAGCTGCTTCGGGGCGAGGGGAGGAAGACGACGGGCGAGGTGCTGGTGGGCTGGGCCATTGAGCTGGGCCGGCTCTGCTACAGGTGAGCCAGGTAAGGCCCTTTCCCTTGTCTGTTTTATTCTAATTTATTCTGTTTCTATATTCTGCTTTATGTTTGCAAATAAAATACCAACCAAAACACTTTGGTTATTTCTGTAAATTTTTGTGAGGGATATTTGAATTATTTCCAAACCACACAATAAATTTCAGAATATTTGGAGCAACCAATATTTAATGGTAACTTTTAAACTCCAACTCATAAACCATAATGATTTAATTCAATGACCAAAATGTCCTGAAAAAATATGCATCATCTCTAGTAGAGGCTTTCACCCTTTTCCATATATCATGAACATTTTAAAAGGATATTTGAGGTCATTGAAAATATTTTGGTTGAACCTATTTAATTTCTGTTTTCTAATATTTCAATTCTATTTTGATTTGATTCACAGACCAAATCATTTAGTAGCTCCTGAAAATATTTATGTGGCTTGATGCAATATATTCAAAGCCACTCACAGGTTTTCAGGATTTTTGGACCTGCAATTCTTTTATATAAGAATTAAATCCAACTCAAATATTTATTGATTTAAATCCAAATGGCCAAAATAATTCCTCAAAGATGTTCCATATTTTTGGTTTGGACCAAAACCCTTGCCATAAATATTAAACATCATTGGGGAGCATTTTGGAAACATTGGATGCATTTCCAGGGTTATTTGCCCTTCTTTTAAATAAAATTTTGAGGCTTTCAATTTTCCTCAATTCAAGTTTTAGAAATTTAGACATGATGCAACACCAGATGCTAACACTAGGCATTAATAGAATTAGGGATGTGACAACTCGCCCCCACTAAACAAGAATCTCGTCCCGAGATTCAAGACGTGAGGTAAGAAGACAGAGGGAACGCCAATAAAGAATCTTCACGATCTGATTGCCCTTCTCAAAGATGTTGATTCATTGCATCATGTCGATCTTGGCATCCTTGCTTTTGAGATCTTCATCCACGCGATGACGACGGAAAGAAACTCAACTAGGATTGATCTTCTCGAAGATCGAACTAAACAATATCAACTCACGGAATGAGATGTTGAAACATCTCAAGTTGAGACACAAGACACATCGAGAGGGATGGAAGAACAAACGACGGGGTTTGAGTTGGTGGGCAACAATTCCACACTTAAGTAGGATGATGCATGGTTTCAAAGTAGCGAGGAGATAATTGCCATGATACCATAACGAGACATCTTAACGAAGGTGACTCGCAGAATTATTCCCTTAAGTGGCAAAAAGAATTACTTTTGATTCAGAGATCATTGAAACTCTTCATACCAGCTTAAGGCAATTTTCAATTGATGGTTTGAAGGAGTTTGAAAGAATGACATACTCGGACTAGAATGGATGATGTGGACTACCTTGTTGAAGACAACGCAATGGATGATTTTTAGCTTATCATCGGAAATGGATAGGACCCATGGTAAGTCCACTTTTGAAGATGATCCTGAACAACAGCTATTGAGGTGTAAGCTGGGAACAAAATGCAAATGTTGGGAATGATTCTGGTGACTGGGGAGAAGGTTCATTAGCAAAGGTGATTCCACCAATTGGATGGCTAACGAACAACTGAGAGGACGGAGGCACATTCCAGTTAATGACAACGTCAGAACCTAGTGCCTGAGCGTGCCCTCAAGAACTTGAGCATTTCCGTATTCATCAAAGTTTTGCCAATATCCGTGTCAAGGATCCTGGCAACACAACATGCTACCACGATGAATAATGGTGGAAGATGCAGATGCAAAGAAAGATAACACTTCTCAGATTTTACCTTAGCGAGGCCAAGGAAACAAATCTGGATAATCGATCGAGAGACATTTAGCACTCCGCTTCTAATGTTCTCCTTGATGCGCCAGAATAGCTCATTTATTGATATGGTTTGGTATATAGAACATCAAGTAAAAGGTCAGACTTCAGGAGCACAAGAATCCGTAAGAATTAACTACGGAGGTAAATCCTACGAAATCCTCATGGGGAGGTGGCCAACTTTCTTCAATCCAGATACTACAATAATAGGTCTTCCGGCTGGATGTGTTGGCCACGACATCCACTTTACCGGTTATCGAGAGACCAATATTATAGTTCTTGGAAGAAGCCCCAACCATCATATCTGCCTGAGATTCAGATTTGGTTGGTGTTAGGATATTCCAGACTCATAGAGTCTAGAAAGAAAATGAAGTTTTTGCAACACAAATCGACGAGATGACGTTGCGAGATTCTCGGGGAATGAACTACGATAGTAAGCTCCAAAACATGAGCTGGTTCTGCTAGAAACATGTGAACACACTGTCCCAGACAAGCATGACCACGTAGTAGTCTTATAATAAAACACTACCGAGTTCAAGTGGGGAACCATCATTGCGGATAACGAAGTCCTTGCGTAATTCTAGCCCCTAAGAAGAAACTTCTTCTCCTTGAACAAATCAATCAGTGGCTTGGTGTGCTAGGGATACATATAGAATGAAGGTTGCAAGTCTCCAAACCATAGTATCCTTCGCATGTATGCGTGACTGATTTGGGATGATTCCAGAGAAAGCAAGACAAACTTTCCCAAATTCACGGCGGCAACTTGCAACATATGCACATGAATCAGGGAAAGTCACTACTTTCATCCAAACATATGCTTCATGAACGAAACACGAAGATAATGCTTATAAAGTTTCCAATGCTAGTGTAGCGTTTGACATGAATCATGGGGGAGATAAAATGCTACTGATGGGCTCCACAACAACTCATCGGTATTTCCATATCACTGGACTTCCACCATCATGTGAACGATGTGATAGTATTGGTCAGACCAAAAGATGTAATGGTGTATGCTCGAGGGATCAGCCACGAGTAAGACAACATTACGAACATCGTTGGTTCTGATTTGACTTGACGATATCCCATACTCAAGTCAAAGTTTTGTCAAGGCAATAGATCCAACAACTGATCATGAGGACCAATTGATGAAGATATCACCTTTCTTCAGCACACACACACACAAGGATATCCCTTAAGAGTGAACTAAGTAGATTAAGCTTTTATCTTCCAACTCTCCAAGTTGTTGTTTAGCTTAACCAATTAGTTCAGGGGTATCCAATACAGGTTCTTGGGGAAAAGTGGTTTATTGGAAAACCAACTTGATCACGAACTCAACATATCGGTCAGGGGACGACCTGGTGATACTCCCATGAAGATATCCGGAAAATCACGAACCACCGGTATGTTACTAAGCTCGAGATCAATCTTGCTTTCAAGGCAAGAAGATGTGATCAAAAGAGCAAGGGTTTGGCAGAATCCTAACTCCTCGATCGAAGAGTGCACCAGAAATAAGGACTAGGTAGCACGATCAATCTTAGGATGATGATTTGATAACCAACACGCTAAGAATGAGAATATTGTCCATTAACTACCAAGCAACGGAGTTGCTAGGAGTATTGATTTCACACATCACGGTTCACTGGTCGGCATTCCGGTTGCGACAACACGGGACCGAGGAATGAAGAATGATGGTAAGAAGTATCACTGCGTCAAGAATTCATGAGAGATGTGCAATTCTCATGACGCTCTTGACATAAAGTGGGTAATACTTCAGGCTAGAACAGAACCAAAGGCTGGGTTGCATTTTGATCTGCGGAATACAACTATTTTGACCCAACCCTAGATATGGATGAGGTACTGGAGTTTGTTTCTCCTAGTCATTCTAAAATAGAACGGCTCGACGGACCACAAGAATAAAAGGCACCGATGAACACAAATGCACACATACTCTTGGCTATCTACTGATAGAGGATGGTCGGAATACAACTGAAGAGGAACAACTCAAGGAACATATAATTTTCTGAGCTGTGGAGGCATAGATTAGTATGTCGAGCAAAGCTCAACATATTTCTTCCGGATAACCCATGCAGAAAGGTAGAACTGGCAGAGCCACAATATAGAATGGAGAACTCATCAAGAGCACTCTGGTTGTGATCCTTTGGTTCAAGAACTTCTGCCATAAGTGGTTCATAGTATTTGGAAGAAGGATATACCACGGACCTCGAGGTCTATCACAAGGTTTACTAATGTCCTAAGGAACTAGCAAACACTATCAACATGAAGTAGGTAGGGTGAGTCTCGGGTTCAAAACCCAGGAATAGAATGCCTACTAACTAAATGGCATCACGGGATGCCTTCGAGAATGGTGGCCAGAATCATCACACCGGGAACACAAAACATGGTTAGGTTACTAGGTGACTCCCTAAGACACCTAGGGTCATAGTAATAGCTCCAACATATATGTCGAGGTAACGGAGTACCTCAACTCACCATTAGTGTGGTTAATCCGACCCAAAAGGATATCAGAAATGGAAAGAAAGGATTTGCAAATGCATCAGACTATTTAGAAACCTGGGATGACTCGGACAGCATAACGGCTGTAAATGCTCAAAATGATTTGAGACATCCTGCAAAAATGGTGGCATAACCATTCAATATCACAATATCAAGGTTCTGAGGCCAGCTATGACATACAGAAGTAATAGAAACTGAACTGAGACTTGAATCCAACAATCCTACAAGTCTATGGATTAGTAACACGTGATCCTGATAGAAAGATGAGAAGCCTAGTTCTTAATCCCCGTAGAAGAGAAGAGGGTGACTCAGATCAGAAGGGCACAAGGTAAAGGAGTAAAAAGAGCCTTACGTTCCCTTCCACAATCAATTCCCTTACATAACTAAAGCATTTCTAGACTCAACTTCGACCAGTTTGGCTTGGTAATCCTACAGGCAGTCAGGCTCTGATACCAACGCTGTCAGGACCCCGATTCCAAGTCACATCGATCTAGCCGGTAACACCTCATATCACTTTGCGGCCTCACGCACGGTATCCCACGGGTGACGCATTACCATGGCCCGGGACTGTTTGCGCCTTTTGGCTCACGTATATGACAGTGTTGTTAGCATCCATATGACAGAGAACCCGGGCCGACATGGCTAGTCGTGAACCCAAAGCGGCACAGACCTATGGAGACAGGCATACATGAATCACATCGAACATGTCGGTCATCAACGAGTGATTCCGGGCTGTAGCACTGGGCTAACAGGACTCCGGGGATCCCGGGCTGTAGCAGGCTAGGCAGGACTCCGGAAGCCACCGTGTGACATTTCCCCGAAGGGACAGACATAGGGACGAAGTGAAACACATGCCGGCCAGTCAAGTGTCCTGAACAGTAGTGCTGGGCTAGCAGGACTCCGGTGAACCGGGCTGTAGCGGACTACTATGGCTCATGGAAGCACTAGACTACATTTCCCCATAAGAGAGACTGCCAAGGATAAACAACTAGATTGTCGGATCCCACACATACCAAGCATTTCAATCATACACACAGTATGCTCGATATGTGTAAATACAACATGGCATCACAACATAACTCTACAACTAAAGTATTTATTCATTAGGCTCCGAGGAGCGAGATATTACAAACATGGGTCTCAGCACCCAACAATCATAGCATACAATGCAAAGCACATGCGGAAGCTTAGCATGTCTGAGTACACACATCTACAAATGAAAAAGGCTAAGAAGCCGGACTATCTACCAGATCCTGCCGGGGGCACAAGATCATAGCTGAGGTATCAAGCTAAACGTCGAAGTCCACGCGGAACTACTAGCGAGACTGAAGTCTCTCTGCAAAACATAAATTAAGCAAACGTGAGTACAAAGGTACTCAGCAAGACTTACATCAGAACTAAACTACATATGCATCGGTATCAACAAAGGGGGGGGATGGTGGAGTTTAACTGCAGCAAGCCAGCATTGACTCGATGGCTATCCTAAACTACGACTGCAAGCAACTCTTTGAGGTGGCGCACACGAGTCCACATATTCACCAATCAATACACCACTATGGATCCGCTCTCGTCTCCCTACGAGAAGGCCATCCATAGCACTCACGCTTATCTTGCGAGTTTTAGGGTATCCACTTTCACTTGTCTATGAACTGTTATAGGCAACCCAGAAGTCCTTTACCGCGGACACGGCTATTCGAATAGATCATTTATAACCCTGCAGGGGTGTACTTCGTCACACATGTTTCCACCACTTAGCGTCTGCACACGGCATGTGCTCGGCAGACTTCAAGCGAAAGCCGACGTGGGTGTAGACCACGACCTGACTAACCACACAAGTCTCTAGTCCAGGTTTATCGCCTATTCGGGTTCCATCCGCGAGGAGATCCGGCCGGAGTTTCGCTCACAGCCCCAAACGATGTGTGCAGGGTTCCCGAGACACCAAACGGGCGCCCGGTACACCGTGCCACAAGTGTATCTACCGCATCATAGCCCACCCCTAGGGTCAGCGCTACGCACGGCCGCCAACACATATCCTATAAACACCAGAAACTAATTGCAACTCCTGGACAAAGGACGAGAGGGGTCAGTAAGTCGAGCGGGGTCATATTTCAGGGCCCAACGTGTGGTAGTAGCTGTTTCATGGATCACAAACACAGAACTCAGTTCCTGAGGACGGTTTCAATGAGACAACCCACCATGTACTCCTACATGGCCTCTCACCGCTACCTTTACCAAATCGTGTTCACACACTTAGCTCACACACAGTAGGACATGTTCACAACTTTCCAATTCATCCCTGATGAATCAGACCTGACACAACTCTAAGCAATAGCAGGCATGACAAGCAAAAATGAATGAGTAGGCACATCAGGGCTCAAACAACTCCTACTCATGCTAGTGGGTTTCATCTATTTACTGTGGCAATGACAGGTCATGCAAAGGATAAGGGGCTCAACTACTCCAACAAGTAACAGATGAATCGTTGTTGTCCTAATGCAGTAAAAGAGAGCAGGAGCGAGAGAGTGGGCTTGTATCGGAATGAACAAGGGGGTTGTGCTTGCCTGGCACTTCTGAAGATATCATTGGGTCTTCATCAGTGTCAACGATCACATCGTTGGTACAACGTCTATCGAGAGGGAACAAATACCGGCAACAGAGAAGGAAACACAATCAATGCAATGCACAATATGATGCATGATCATGACATGTCAATATGCTGTGGTTTGAGCTAATGCAACTAGCAACATGTTAAATGGAGTTGGTTTGAATACTAGGTTCAAATTCAAATTCAAACTATGAATTCAAATAGTGTATTATCATGTTTTGGACTAAACAGTGAGGTTAAGTTGTTCAAACATGCATGAAAATGCCATAAACAGATTCCTTGAATTTTTCTGATAATTTTACATATATAATTTATTTTATTTGGAGTTACGGTTGAATTTCTATGATTTTTAGAAGTTTAGGCAATTTTTTGGAATTTTCTGAATAAACTTAAATCCAGAAAAAGAGTTATTGCGTCAGCATGACATCACCCTGATGTCAGCAGGTCAACTGGGCGCCTCCAGGTCAAACCTGACCAGTGGGGTCCACTGGTCAGTGACACAATCAACTAACCAAGTTAATTAGCCCTAACTAACTTAGTTAGCCGGGCGGGGCCCGCATGTCAGTGGCTCATCTAATTAGATAAGTTAATTAACACTAACTAACCTAACACTAATTAAGCAGGCGCCTGGGCCCACACGTCAGTGAGTCAGGGGGGGGTCAACCCAGCCAACCGGGGTCAAAACACGCCGGAGTTGACCCGCGGCTCGTCGCCGGCAAGGCCAGAGACGGCGGAGGGGCTCGGAATTCCTCCTCCGGCGACCAAATGGCCAGCGGAGGGCATCAACGCAGAGCTGGGACTCGCCCGCATCCATCTGTGCACACGGCAGGGGCTGAGATGGCCCGAGCTCGCCGGAGGCAAGCTCGCGGCGGTGGCCGGAGTTAGGGGCTAGTGCAGGTTAGCGTTGTGGTGTGCTAACGAGCGAGGCGATGGGCTAGCGGAGCGCTACACGATGCGGGGAGTAGGTTAGGCACGCCGGGGTGACCTAATGGTCACCGGAGCTGCGCCGACGACGAGCTCAGGCGGCGGCGTGCTACGGCCAGCTACGAAACGACGGCTACGGCGAGCGGCAAGCCACGGGGTTAGGGGCAAAACGTGCAGGAGCTCACGGTGATCTCGCAGAGCAGCTCAATGGGCTCGGGGAAGCTTCGGTTGCCGCGAATTCGACGGCGGCGATCCACGGTGGCCGATGTCAAAGACGAGATGGTGGCGACGTTGTAGGGGCTCCCGCGGGGCGTGGCTCGGTGAGGAGGAAGACGGGGTCTAGGCGGAGCCTCTGAGCTGGTCAGGGAAGCGAGGGGGAGGCGGTGGCCGTGGTGGAGCTTGTCGGCGCTCTCGGGCTCATGGCGGTTGCGCGGGAGAGAGAGCAGAGGAGGGGGAGGAGCTCGAGAGAGTGAGCGGAAGGGTCCAGGGGGTCGCGGGCGTCTCCAGGCGTGGATAGACTCGAAGAGGAGGCCACCAGCACGAAGCAGGAGGTGGAATCCTCTTGTGTGCGCTGCTGCTGGCACGCAGCTGCTTCGGGGCAAGGGGAGGAAGACGACGGGCGAGGTGCTGGTGGGCTGGGCCATTGAGCTGGGCCGGCTCTGCTACAGGTGAGCCAGGTAAGGCCCTTTCCCTTGTCTGTTTTATTCTAATTTATTCTGTTTCTATATTCTGCTTTATGTTTGCAAATAAAATACCAACCAAAAAACTTTGGTTATTTCTGTAAATTTTTGCGAGGGATATTTGAATTATTTCCAAACCACACAATAAATTTCAGAATATTTGGAGCAACCAATATTTAATGGTAACTTTTAAACTCCAACTCATAAACCATAATGATTTAATTCAATGACCAAAATGTCCTGAAAAAATATGCATCATCTCTGGTAGAGGCTTTCACCCTTTTCCATATATCATGAACATTTTAAAAGGATATTCGAGGTCATTGAAAATATTTTGGTTGAACCTATTTAATTTCTGTTTTCTAATATTTCAATTCTATTTTGATTTGATTCACAGACCAAATCATTTAGTAGCTCCTGAAAATATTTATGTGGCTTGATGCAATATATTCAAAGCCACTCACAGGTTTTCAGGATTTTTGGACCTGCAATTCTTTTATATAAGAATTAAATCCAACTCAAATATTTATTGATTTAAATCCAAATGGCCAAAATAATTCCTCAAAGATGTTCCATATTTTTGGTTTGGACCAAAACCCTTGCCATAAATATTAAACATCATTGGGGAGCATTTTGGAAACATTGGATGCATTTCCAGGGTTATTTGCCCTTCTTTTATATAAAATTTTGAGGCTTTCAATTTTCCTCAATTCAAGTTTCAGAAATTTAGACATGATGCAACACCAGATGCTAACACTAGGCATTAATAGAATTAGGGATGTGACATCTACAACAGTTCCGGACCGCGGTAGGCGAACTCCTTCCAAGAGGAGTAAGCCTTCTGAGCCGGCAGTCTCCGTCCAACTGGAGGTGCTAGACAATCTGCTGGAGGTGCTTGACGGCGCCTCCATCGACGAGGAGCATCGTACTATTATGAGTATGGTGATCCGGAAGGTTTAGTCCGCCAAGAGCGGACTGAGTGAAGCTTGCGCTAGCCTTCTAACAGGCTTCGGGGTAAGTAAAAAATATGTAAAAATATAACCGCATAGACAGTAGCCCCTGATGCTCTGTTTGGCGTTCGGAAAGAAAAGCCGAATAGAGGATCTATTAAATTTCGTAGGAGTCTAACAACAAAGAGTCAATATGCATATGCAGGCTTTGCTGCTAGCCACCGCCGCACTGACTGCGGAGGTGGGTGCCCTGAAACAGGGCCTCGAGCAGACCGAGCAAGAGCTCGGCCTTGCCAAACGGCAGCTCGAGGAGAAAGAAGGTAAGAAATACCTTACAGAAAAAGTGCCTATACAAAGGCTTGATTGCAAAAAGAATAACAGGATTGTACTGCTTATTGTAGGGGCCATGACTGAGGTGGCAACCCTTAAGCAGGCGCTGTCTGAGGCCGAAAAGAAAATGGCCGTAGAGCGCACCGAGCGAGACAGACTTGGAGCTCAGGTCGGCGAGGTGCAGCAAGAGCTTCAGGCTCTCATGAAAAAACATGAGAGTTTGGAGCTTGAGTCGAAGGCGCAAGCATCCAAGCTTGCGACAGCCCTAGAGGCTGCCAAGTCTACCAAGGCCAAAGCCCAAAAGGCCCTCCAAGAGTTGGAGGAGATGAGGAAGATAGCAGCAGGTAAGGCATTCTTTATGCAAAGCAGAAATATAAAAGTGAACTACTCGTTACTTACCCGAATCCGGAGCTCTCCAGGGGCATTCGCAGATCTTCCCCGTAGCGTATCCGCTGCCGCCGCATTATACCGAGCTGAAGAGGGTAGCTCGATGGAGAAGGTGTTCTGGTCTTAGTATTCTGAGGCCGGACACCCTATGCCCTTGAGCGACCAGCTAAAATAGCTGGTCGAGCTCCACAAGGCGGCCGAACAGGCCATGAAGGGCTTCATAGTTCGGCTGTGGCCCGGAGAGGCCCTGCCTGGGAGCTATTTCGGGCTGGTGCGGTGGCTGGTGGAGGCCTGTCTGAGGCTCGAGGTCATCAAGCGCTCCGTCTGCATCGAAGGTACCCGTCGGGCCCTTGCCCGTGTAAAGGTGCACTGGGGTAAGCTGGACGGTGAGAAGCTTGTGAAGGACGGGCCGCCGCCGGGGAAGGAGCATCGCAAGCCCGAGAACTACTACAAGGATGTTCTTGCTGGTGCCCGCCTTGTGGCGGATGAATGTACCAAGGATGTGATTTTTGAATGAACTCGCTCGTGTTTATCCTGTGCGCTGAAAACTTGTTCATATGCGCTAAGCAATGCTTATTGAATTTAAAATATTACTTTCTGTGCGGCCGTTTATCAAAAATTGAGAGATGGCCAGTCGTCGGCTTCTGCCCCCATGCCACTAGTGCTAGGGTGTTCGGGATAAACCTGAGCGCTCTTTTCCCATAGTTGGGTCCTTCGAGGGAGGCACTCAGCACAACGAACCAGGCAATCGGACTATAATGCTTGAACACTCTCACTTAGCCATAGAACTCTATAATTTTAAATTTCGGCGAAGCCCCTAGTTCGGAAGACCAAGTTCGGGGCGCTATCCACGCCTTGGTCGGACAAAGCCAGCTCCTCGCTCGAAGCGGCATAAGCCTTTAGGGACTCGAAAAACCTCTCGAACAACGATCGGTCTCTCGCCACATCATGACAGTCAGTTTTAGCTTTCTCCACTGAGGTGCTTAACCCAGCTGAATCGGGGCACAATCGCAGTGGTTCTCCTAGTGCTACCTTAGCCGATATAGCGGAACGTAAGGCACCAAAACATAGGAGCCGGGCAAACCCAACTATTGACCCAAATCATGATTCGGAGCCGATGCATATAGTGCTATAAGTTCGGGGTGCCGCACTTGTGAAAGTGTACGGACTTCTCACACCATTATGAGGGGTACTGGAGCCCCTAGCGTGTTTGCCGTACCATGGTGTACGGGTGCAATCATGTCATTTAATAAACATATATGTAAAAAGAAGATAATGCAAAAAATAGACAGAAAGCTATGCATTGTTTATAGAGAGGCTATTTATCAAAGCTGAACGATACAAATAGTGCGGTAAGCAAAAGATATTGGACTATTTAGTATGTCCTGACCAGGGGCAGGCCGCGGAATTGTATTTAAAACAGGTATACCGCTCGTAACAGAGACCACCTGGGAGTTCCATAATGCGGCATGGCTTGTCTACCTCCCTGGATCTTGCATCGTTTGTGCGGCAGTCGAATTGCCGAACAGGTCTTCCGAAGTATGGAGTCCTGAAAGTAAGAAAAAATTAAAAAAAGAATTTGGCAGCCCCTAGTACATTTTAAGTCGTATTTTGGGCGTGCCATTACTGTGCCCCTTCCCCTGTGCCCATGGTATTTCAAGGGCGTAGTTATGTACGCGAGGTACTGGTTTCTCTATGTCACGAGAGCTGGGTTGGGGCCGCATTGCTACGCTTGCTCATAGTGTGCCAGGCGGTCCTGCTGTGGGTTACTCCGGGCGCGCTTGGCAATGTCTGGCTTTTTAACGGCCGGACTGGAGAATTGCCTGAGAAGGCTACTTTGTACTTCCGCTGCGAGAGCCGCCGTGTGCTCCTCCGTACGGAGGGAGCGTTCAGTGTTCCCATTGACCGTGATTACTCCTCGAGGGCCTGGCATCTTGAGCTTGAGATATGCGTAGTGCGGCACCGCATTGTACTTTGCGAATGCGGTTCGTCCGAGCAGGGCGTGATAGCCACTGCGAAACGGGACTATATCGAAGATTAACTCTTCGCTTCGGAAATTGTCCGGGGATCTGAAGACCACGTCAAGTGTTACTGAGCCTGTACAGTTGGCTTCTACACCTGGTATAACGCCTTTAAAGGTCGTTTTTGTGCGCTTAATCCTTGAGGGATCTATGCCCATTTTCCGCACTGTATCCTAATAAAGCAGGTTCAGGCTACTACCGCCATCCATGAGGACTCTTGTGAGATGAAATCCGTCGACGATTGGGTCGAGAACCAATGCGGCAAAGCCGCCATGACGGATGCTAGTGGGATGGTCCCTTCGATCAAAAGTGATCGGGCAGGAGGACCATGGGTTGAACTTTGGGGCGACTGGCTCCATCGCGTATACGTCCCGTAGCACACGGTTCCGCTCCCTCTTGGGAATGTGGGTTGCGTATATCATGTTCACTGTCTGCACTTGTGGGGGAAAGGCCTTTTTTCCATTGTTGTTCGGCGGCTTGGGCTCCTCCTTGTTGTCGCTGTGCAGCCCCTTGTCTTTGTTTTCGGCTCTTAACTTGCCTGCCTGCTTGAACACCCAACAATCCCTGTTAGTGTGATTAGCTGGCCTTTCGGGGGTGCCATGTATCTGGCACAAGCGGTCGAGTATTCGGTCCAAACTGGAAGGGCCCTGAGTATTCTTTTTGAATGGCTTTTTCCGCTAACCGGATTTATAGCCTTTGAATCCGGCATTGACTGCCGTGTCTTCATTGCTGTCGCTGCTAACGCGGCATTTTTGCTTATTCCGACGTGTCCTGCCACTTTTGTCCTTGGTATCCGAGTTACCAGGGTTCTTTGATAAGTTGTTACTGCGAGCTAGCCAGCTGTCTTCTCTCGCGCAAAAGTGGGTCATGAGTGTCGTGAGGGCTGCCATAGATTTCGGCTTTTCCTGTCCCAGGTGCCGGGAAAGCCACTCGTCGCGGATGTTATGCTTGAAGGCTTCTAGGGCCTCTGCATCCGGACAGTCGACTATCTGGTTTTATTTGTTAGGAACCGTGTCCAGAATTGTCTGGCTGATTCCTCTGGCTGCTGAATTATATGGCTTAAGTCGTCGGCATCCAGTGGTCCCACGTAAGTGCCCTGGAAGTTGTCGAGGAATGCGACTTCCAGGTCCTCCCAAGAACCGATTGAGTCTGCTGGCAAGCTGTTAAGCCAATGCCGGGCCGGTCCTTTAAGTTTGAGCGGGAGGTATTTGATGGCGTGTAGATCATCGCCGCGTGCCATGTGGATGTGAAGGAGATAATCCTCGATCCATACCGCCGGATCTGTTGTGCCATCGTATGATTCGATGTTTACAGGTTTGAAACCCTCTAGGATTTTATGATCCATTACTTCATTCGTGAAGCATAGCGGGTGTGCGGCGCCTCTGTACTGGGCTATATCACGACGCAGCTCGGAAGAGCTATGTCTGTTGTGTTCGGCCTGGCCGGATTTGTTGTATCCGGAGTGAAGATCATCTTCATGTGCCGTAGGGCGCCTGCGCGATCCGTAGATCGATCTTGTTTGTCTTGCCTTATCCTCCAGTACGTCTCGCAGGTCTGGCGCATTTTCCCGTGCCTTAGTTGAGCGGTGTCGGGGCATGGCTTGGGTGGAGGACCGAGAGGCTTCTCTGTCGCGGCCGCGAGGTGGCCAGTCTGCCATGTCGTGCGCTGGTGATCTAGGTGCTTCCTCCTCTGATCGGGGTAGCGGCCTGCGCTTTGGGTAACTCTTGGAAGGGCGTTCGAGTTCATACTCTTCGGCCACAAGGACTTCAGTCCATCTGTCAGCTAGCAAATCTTGGGCATCTCTAAGCTGTTGCTGCTTTTTCCTAAGGCTGCTTGCTGTGGCTAAAAGCTTGCGTCTGAAACGCTCTTGCTCGGCGGGGTCTGATGGTATGACGAATTCGTCGTCATCGAGGCTTGCCTCGTCTTCGGAGGGAGGCATATAGTTATCATCCTTGACCTCTCGGTCTGCCGCTCTCTCATGAGGGCTGGCTTCTCCATCTTCCTGTGCCGAATCTTGCTAAGGTGGGTGTTCTTCGGCGCTATCCGGGGTAGTATTATCTCCCGCGCCGGAATCATCGTTTTTGCTTTGGCGGGATTTAGAGCGGCGCCGCTGTCGCCGGCGCTTTGGCTGTTCCTTGGGGGTGTCATCCCCCACTGTTCCATCGCCATCTCCATCTTTTGGAGTATCCACCATATATATGTCATATGACGAGATGGCCTTCCAGCGCCCTACAGGTGCTGGTTCCTGTTTGTCTCCTACATCGTCGTCCATACCGTCGATGTCTTCGGAGCCGAAGTCAAGCATGTCGGTTAAATCGTCGACGGTGGCTACAAAGTGGGTGGTGGGTGGGCTTTGAATTTCTTCATCGTCCGTATCCCACCCTCGCTGACCGTAATCCGGCCAGGGCTCTCCTGATAAAGAGAGAGACTTAAGAGAATTCAAGATGTCGCCAAAAGGCGAGTGCTGAAAGATGTCTCCGGCGGTGAACTCCATTATCGGCGCCCAATCGGATTTGATCGGCAGGGGCGCGGGGGGTTCGAAGTTCGGAAAAGAGTCCGGATCCTCGGAGTCACGGATCAGGCAGAGTGCGGGGCTAGCATTCGGCTCGATTGCCTTTGAGATCGCAGCCCCCGAGGCGACATCCAACCGCCCGTCCTTGATTGGCGCAATAGGCTCCGAGTTAGGGGTCGGAACCGATGCGTGTGCGGCCTCCAGGACACTGTCCAAAGGCAGAGCTTGATCATGCCCCTCGAGATAGTGCGGCGTGCTTGGCCGTGGCTCGAACCCGTCGAAGATCAAGTCTCCGCGGATGTCAGCCATGTAGTTTAAGCTTCCAAACCTGACTCGATGGCCAGGGGCGTAGCTTTCGATCTTCTCCAGATGGCCAAGCAAATTGGCCCGCAGAGCGAAGCCGCCGAAGACGAAGATCTGTCCGGGGAGAAAAGTCTCACCCTGGACCGCATCGTTGTTGATGATCAAAGGAGCCATCGGGCCTAAAGGCGACGACACAGAGGAACTCTCAATGAAAGCACCAATGTCGGTGTCAAAACCGGCGGATCTCGAGTAGGGGGTCCCGAACTGTGCGTCTAGGCCAGATGGTAACAGGAGGCAGGGAACACGATGTTTTACCCAGGTTCGGGCCCTCTTGATGGAGGTAAAACCCTACGTCCTGCTTGATTAATATTGATGATATGGGAAGTACAAGAGTATATCTACCATGAGATCAAAGAGGCTAAACCCTAGAAGCTAGCCTATGGTATGATTGTTGTATGATGATGTTCTTCGGACTAGAACCCTCTAGTTTGTATAGACACCGAATTGGGTTAGGGTTACACAGAGTCGGTTACAATGGTAGGAGATCTTGAATATCCGCATCGCCAAGCTTGCCTTCCACGCCAAGGAAAGTCCCATCCGGACACGGGACGAAGTCTTCAATCTTGTATCTTCATAGTCCTGGAGTCCGGCTGAAGGTATAGTCCGGCTACCGGAACACCCCCTAATCCAGGACTCCCTCGGTGAGCCTCGGCGACGAAGAATTTATCGTGCCCGAGGATCCCGTCGAGAAGGAGCGCTTCAAGCGTCGACTTATAGCCACAGCAAAAAGCCTGAAGAAAAGGCAACAGAAGCTTCAAGCTAATCAAGATCTGCTAGCGGATAGCTGGACCGAAGTACAGGCAGCCGAGGAATAGGAACTCGAGCGCCCAACCAAAAGTTACCCAAAGCGCAGGTTGCTACCCCAACTTGAGGAGGAAGCATTAAAGCCTACACTACCAGCGTATGATGCGGCTAACCGGCCACCTCGTGGCCTAGAGAAAGCGGTGTATCAGCCCGAAGTCCAGCCCGCACCCCATCGCCGATCAAACAAAACACCAAGGCCCGGGGCAACACGCAGGACCTGCGAGACGTATTGGAAAACAAAGCGGGACACACAATATCAATCTATGGATCACGGGGGCGTGCCCCAACGAATGACGACGACCGTCACGCCGGATATACTAAAAGCAAATCCGGCCGGGCCGAATATAGCAGACAAGACTCGTATGAACTACGTCGTGGTATAGCCCAGCACAGAGGCGCCGCACACCTCCTATGCTTCACTGATGAAGTAATGGATCGCGAATTCCCAGAAGGTTTTAAACTCATGAATGTTGAATCATATGATGGCACAACAGACCCCGCGGTATGGATTGAAGATTTCCTCCTCCACATCCACATGGCCTGTGGTGACGATCTACATGCCATCAAGTACCTCCCATTAAAACTTAAAGGACCTGCTCGGCATTGGCTGAATAGCCCGCCTGCAGACTCCATTGGCAGTTGGGAGAACTTGGAAGACGCATTCCTTAATAACTTCCAGGGCACTTATGTGCGACCACCAGATGCCGATGACTTGAGTCACATAACCCAACAGCCAGGGGAATCAGCCAGGAAATTCTGGAGTCGGTTCCTAACTAAAAAGAACCAAATCGTCGACTGTCCGGATGTAGAGGCCTTAGCGGCATTTAAGCATAACATCCGCGACGAGTGGCTCGCCTGACACCCCGGCCAAGAAAATCCGAAGTCCATGGAAGCCCTCACGACACTCATGACCCGCTTTTGTGCGGGCGAGGATAGCTGGCTGGCTCACAGCAACAACACTTCAAGAAACACTGGCAATTCAGATGCCAAAGATAGCAACGGCAGGCCATGTCGCAACAGACACAAGCGCTGCAACAAGGGCGACAACGCCGAAGACACGGCAGTCAATGCTGGATTCAGTGGCTCTAAATCCGGTCAGCGGAAAAATCCGTTCAAAAGAAGCAATCCGGGCCCGTCCAGCTTGAACCGCATACTCGATCATTCGTGTCAAATGCACGGAACCCCCGATAAACCAGCCAACCACACCAACAAAGAATGCTGGGTGTTCAAACACGCCAGGAAGTTAAATGCCGAAAACAAGGAAAAGGGGTTGCATAGCAACAACGAGGAGGAGCCCCAGCCTCCGAACACAGGAGGACAGAAGATATTCCCTCCCCAAGTGAAAATGGTAAACATGATATACGCAACCCATATTCCCAAGCGAGAAAGGAAGCGTGCACTGAGGGACGTCTATGAGATGGAACCAGTCGCCCCAAAGTTCAACCCATGGTCTTCTTGCCCGATCACCTTCGATCGTAGGGACCACCCCACCAGTATCCGTCATGGCGGTTCTGCCGCATTGGTCTTTGACCCCATAATTGACGGATTTCACCTCACTCGAGTCCTTATGGAGGGTGGCAGCAGCCTGAACCTGCTCTATCAGGATACAATGCGTAAAATGGGCATAGCCCCCTCGAGGATCAAACCCACCAAAACCACCTTTAAAGGTGTCATCCCAGGTGTAGAGGCCTGTTGCACGGGCTCAATAAAACTAGAAGTAGTCTTCGGATCTCCGAACAACTTCCGGAGCAAGGAGTTAATCTTTGATATCGTCCCCTTTCACAGTGGCTATCATGCACTGCACGGACGAACCGCATTTGCCAGATTCAATGCGGCATCGCATTATGCATACCTCAAACTCAAAATGCCAGGACCTCGCGGGGTTATAATAGTTAATGGAAACACAGAACGCTCGCTCCGCACGGAGGAGCACACTGCTGTCAGGACCCCAATTCCAAGTCACATCGATCTAGCCGGTAACACCTCATATCACTTTATGGCCTCACGCATGGTATTCCCACGGGTGTCGCCTTACCATGGCCTGGGACCGTTTGCGCCTTTTGGCTCACGTATATGATAGTGTCGCTAGCATCCATATGACAGAGAACCCGGGCTGACATGACTAGTCATGAACCCAAAGTGGCACTAACTTACGGGGACAGGCATACATGAATCCACATCGACCATGTCGGTCAGCAGCGTGCGAATCCAGGCTGTAGCACTGGGCTAACAGGGCTCCGGGAACCCGGGCTGTAGCAGGCTAGGTAGGACTCCGGATGTCACCGCGTGACATTTCCCCAAAGGGACAGACACAGGAACGAAGTGAATCACATGCCGGCCAGTCAAGTGTTCCGGAGCAGTAGTGCTGGGCTAGCAGGACTCCGATGAACCGGGCTGTAGCGGACTACTATGGCTCATGGAAGCACAAGACCTACATTTCCCCATAAGAGAGGCTACCAAGGATAAACAACTAGGTTTTCAGATCCCACACATACCAAGCATTTCAATCATACACACAATATGCTCAATATGTGCAATACAACATGGCATCACAACAAGACTCTACGACTCAGAGTATTATTCATTAGGCTCCGAGGAGCGAGATATTACAGACATGGGTCTCATGACCCAACATACAAGCAACAAGCACATGCAGAAGCTTAACTTGTCTGAGAACAAACAACTACAAATGAAGAAGGCTGAGAAGCCTGACTATCTACCAGACCCTCCCGAGGGTACAAGATCGTAGCTGAGGTAACAAGCTAAACGTCGAAGTCCACACGAAACTACTAGCGAGACTGAAGTCTCTCTACAAAACATAAAATAAGCAAACGTGAGTACAAATGTACCCAGCAAGACTTACATCAGAACTATCTACATATGCATCGGTATTAACAAAGGGGTGGTGGAGTTAACTGCAGCAAGCCAGCTTTGACTCGGTGGCTATCCTGAACTACGACTGCAAGTAACTCTTTGAGGTGGTGCACATGAGTCCACATATTCACCATATCGATACTCCACTATGGATCCACTCCCATCTCCCTACGAGAACGCCATCCATAGCACTCACACTTATCTTGCGCATTTTAGAGTATCCACTTTCACTTGTCTATGAACTATGCAAGGGGTCCAAGTTTCCATATCCGAGGAATCCAGCTATTCGAATAGATAATGATAACCCTGTAGGGGTGTGCTTGTTCACACATGCTCTTGCCACTTACCACCATGTACAAGTCATGTACCTCGGCAACCTTCAAGCGGAAACCGGGAGAGGGTGTCGGCCACGACCTGACTAACCAACAAGTCTCTAGTCCAGGTTTATCGCCTATTCGGGTTCCATCCT
Source organism: Triticum monococcum (assembly GCA_034509565.1). Lineage (NCBI taxonomy): Eukaryota > Viridiplantae > Streptophyta > Magnoliopsida > Poales > Poaceae > Triticum > Triticum monococcum. Next base: position 393,240,734 of record CM067845.1, on the reverse strand, counting down.
CAAGGAGATCCGGCCGGGCTGTCGCTCACGGCCCCAAACGATGTGTGCAGGGTTCCCAAGCCCACCATCCGGGTGCCACTTGGTACACCGTGCCACTGTGCCTAGTCTGTCCCAAGCCCACCTGTACCGGGTGCCACTTGGTAGACTACTAACACTACCTACAAACACCAGAAACTAGTTGCAACTCCTGGATAGAGTTCGAGTTGATTAATAAGCCGAGAGGGGCCGAGTTACTGGAACCCAATGTGTGGTAGTGAATGTTCATGGATCACAAACACAGAACTCAGTTCCTGAGGATGGCTGCAACGAGACAACCCACCATGTACTCCTACATGGCCTCTCACCACTACCTTTACAAAATCGTGTTCACACATTTAGCTCACACACAGTAGGACATGTTCACCACATTCCAATTCATCCCCGATGAATCGGACCTGACTCAACTCTAAGCAGTAGCAGGCATGACAAACAAGCACGAATGAGTAGGCACATCAGGGCTCAAACAACTCCTACTCATGCTAGTGGGTTTCATCTATTTACTGTGGCAATGACAGGTCATGCAGAGGAAAGGGGTTCAACTACCGCAGCATGTAACAGTTGAATCGTTGTTGTCCTAATGCAGTAAAAGAGAGCAGGAGCGAGAGAGTGGGATTGTATCGGAATGAACAAGGGGGTTTTGCTTGCCTGGCACTTCTGAAGAAGATATAGCTCTTCATCGGTGTCATCGAACTCATCGCCGAAACATACACCTACCGAGGGGGAACAACCACCGGCAAACAAGAGGGAACACAATCAATGCAATGCAACAATATGATGCATGATCATGACATGGCAATATGATGTGATTTGGCCTAATGCAAGTAGCAACACAATTAAGTGTAGTTGGTTTGAACCCAAGATTCAAATTCAAACTCCACATAAGGCATTTCAAATGCCATTTATTGATTTGTCCAATTCAGCAGCTATAAGTTGTTCTAACATGCATGAAAATGGTACAGATGGATAGATTGGATTTTTTCTGATCATTTTAGATATATAATTTATCTTATTTGGAGTTATAGATAATTTTCTATGAATTTTAGAAGTTTTAGCTATTTTCTGAAAATAAATAAATCATTTAGATTTATTTTAAATCCAGAAAAGCTTCATGACGTCAGTATCGCGTCATCCTTGCGTCAGCTGGTCAAAGGCCCGGTCTAGGGTCAAACCTGACGCGCGGGTCCCGCACGTCAGTGGCACAGTTTTAGTTAACTAACTAATTAGAGGTTAAATTAGCAACTAACCTAGCTTTGACCAAGGACAGAGCCCACATGTCAATGACTCCAGGGAGTCAAAGGGTGGTCAAACCCGATCAAAACGACCGGCGGTTAGCCGCCGGCGACGGCAGTCGCGGCGGAGGGGCTTGGAAATCGCCCACGGGGCGTTGTTTTGAGCGTGGTTTGCTGCTGCAGCTTGCTAGCGCTCGCGCGCATCTAGTGGTGGCTGCGTTTGGGCGAAGGGTGGCCAGAATCGAGCTCGGCGACGAGCTCAGGCGGTGGCGGCTACGGTCATCGGCGAAGCAGCGGCTACGGCGTGCAAGCGGGGAGAAGGAAAGGGGGGTTCGGACCGTGGCCTCACAGTGAGCGCGATGGGCGGGTCGGCGAGCTTGGGGAAGCACCGGAGAGAGCGAAGCGGCGAGGGAGATCTCCGGCGTCTGGTGGTGAAGATGACGAAGATGGCGGCGAAACGGAGCACTCCGGCTCATTTCCTTCGGTGTGGAGACGAGGTGCGCGACGAAGGAGCTTCTGGACATGGCGATGCGGCGAGAGGGGAACGGTGGCTACACGTACGCGCGATGGCGACCAGTTGCTGCTCTCGGATGGAGCTCGGGGAGGAGCTGGAGAGGGGGAGAGGGGCCAGAGAAGCAGGAGGAGGACAGAGGGGCTCCAGGGCATCTCCAAGCGCGGGATCAGGGAGAAGGATGGGCCTCCAGCGCGAAGCAGGAGGCGGTCGTAGTTGCGCGTGCGGGCGACACGCCTCTGCCATTAGGTAGAGGTAGACGACGGGGTGAGGGTGTTTGCGGTGGTGGGCTGGGCCAGAACGGAAGCTGGGCCAGCTCTGCTGCAGGTGAACGCCAGGTAAGTTTTCTTTTCCTTTTGTTTTAGTTTTCTATTTCTTTTATTCTGTTTTGAATTAGTAAAAATACTAATCCATTTTGTAAAATCCTGAAAATAATTGTGGGCGGTGTTTGGATTATTTCCAACGACCCACAACTAGTTTCAGAATTATTAGAGCATTTAAAAATATTAATAGGATTTAAATTCTCCAATTCAGATACGATATGAGTTAATTCAAAGATCCAGAATGGCCTAGAAATATATTCATCATTTTTTGGCAGAGGTTTTCACCTTTATCAAAAATCATGAACATTTTCAAAGGGCATTTGGGATCATTGAAAATATTTTTATCGAACCTAGTTGAATTCATTAGGTGCTAGGGTTTCAACAATCCCCATTTCAAGTTTCATGAAATTTAAACATGATGACATGATGAGCAAGCAAAGTCAAGCAAGGGCTGAACTGGGGCTGTGACAACTGCGGCCCTCGCAGCAGAAGCGCAAAGCAGCCTTATGAGGCAAACCGCCAATTCGGCGAAAAAGACCCCGGACACCTTCAAGCGAGTCCGGAGTACCCTGCAAGAGGATTGCCAGGCACGTTTAAGCTCGCCTAGCAATTCGGCCTCTGTCCTAGTCCCAGTCAAGCGGCAAAATTTGCGCCACGCGTATATAACTACGCACTCAAGATACCATGGGCATAGGCGAAGGCACGGCTATGGCACAGCCCACAATGCGGCTCAACCACTACAGGACCCGTATACCTTTAACATTTTCTTCCTTTCAGGCCCCTATTCTCTGAAGGCCCTCTCCGATCATCTGATTCTCGGACCCGTCACGGGAAGGAAACACCAAGGAAGCAAGAAGCTTTGACGTACAAGGGAATCCTCAGGTGGTCTCTGATAACGATCGATATACCTGTTTTGCATACCCACACGCAGCTTGACCTTGGATAAGACATGTCAAATAGTCCTATCTTTTACTTATTGCACTACATGTATGCATACGCTTTGACATATCAGCTAAATAACAATGTACAACATTAGCTCATTATTGCATTCCTCTACCTTTTCTTTTTTCTCCTGTCTGCTTATTTATGACAAATCGCACCTGTCCATTCTGATAGAACCAGTGCGCCAAGGGCTCCAGTTTACACCATAACACGGCATGAAAAGTCCGAACACTTTCGACAGCGTGGCACCCCGAACTTATAGCATTATATGCATCAGCTCCGAATCATGTCTTGGGTCAATAGTTGGGTTTTCCCGGCTCCCACGTTTTGGTACCTTACGTTCCGCTATATCGGCTAAGGTAGCACTGGTTCGTCCGGACGAGCACCTCAGTAGAGAAAGCCGAAAACTGACTGTCATGATGCGGCAAGAGCTGGTCGCTGTTCAGGAGGTCTCAAATCCTTAAAATATTTTTTCCGCTTCGGGCGAGGAGTCGGCCTTGTCCGATTTGGGCATACATAGCGCCCCAAGTTCGGCCTTCCGAATACTAGGGGCTTCGCCAAAATTTAAAATTGTAGACTTCTATGGCTAAGTGAGAGTGATAAAGCCTTATAGTCCGATTGCCTGGTTCGTTGTGCTGGACACCTCCTTCGAAGGACCCAAAACTGGGATAAAGAGTGATCAGGTCTATCCCGAACACCTCAGTACTAGTTACATGGGGGCAGAAGCCGACGACTGGCCAACTCTCAAATTTTATAAACGGCCGCACAGAAGGTAATAATTTAAATTAACAAGCGTACATAGCGCACATGAACTCGTTTCATATTACAGGATCAAAGAGTACATTCATTCAAATATTACATCCTTAGCACATTCATCTGCCACAAGGCGAGCACCCTTCAGGACACTGTCATAATACTTTTCTAGGTGGCGATGCTCCTTGCCCTCCGGTGGCCCCTCCTTCACCAGCTTCTCGGCGTCCATCTTCGCCCGGTGCACTTTCGCCCGGGCAAAAGCCCTGCACGCACCCTCAATGCAGGCAGACCACTTTATGACTTCAAGCCGGGGGCAGGCGTTTACAAGCCACCTTACCAGGCCGAAATAGCTGTCACGCAGGGGCTCGCCAGGCCACATCCGGACTATGAGGCCCTTCATGGCCAGTTCGGCCGCCTTGTGAAGCTCGACCAGTTGCTTCAACTGGTCGCTCAAGGGCATCGGATGTTCGGTCCCAGTATACTGAGACCAGAACAACTTCTCCGTCGAGCTCCCTTCCTCGGCCCGGTAGAACTTCGCGACATCTGACACACTGCTGGGTAGCTCTGCGAACGCTCCTGGAGAGCTCTGAATTCGGGTAAGTAAAAGGAAAGTTTCCTTCACATGCTTGCTTTGCATAAAGAATGCCTTACCCGCCGCTATCTTCCTGACCGCCTCAATTTCCTGGAAAGCCTTTTGGGCTTCGGCCTTGGCATTCTGTGTGTTCCAGAGGCCCTTCGCAAGCTCGGACCCTTGCGTCCTCGAGTCACACTCCAAGGACTCGTACTTCTTGACAAACACCTGGAGCTCTTGCTGAACCTCTCTGACTCAAGCCTCTTGCTTTTCGCGCTCGGCGCGCTCCTTGGCCGCTTTGTCTTCGGCCTCGGACAGCGCCTTCTTCAGGGTCGCCACTTTGGTCGTGGCCCCTAGAAAAGTTCATGACGACCCTGTGATCTAACAACAAGTTTCCTTTTTCTTTATCAATAAACAGACGAGGTATCACTTACCTTTGTTCTCGAGCTGCCTCTTGGTAAGGCAGAGCTCTTCCTCAGACCGCTCAAGGTCCCGCTTCAGTGCGAAGACCTCCGTAGTGTGAGCAATAGCGGCCAGCAGTGAAGCCTGCTTATTCACATAGACATATTCTGATTAGACTCATGTGGTTATTATTTGATCCTCTATTCGGCCTTTCTTCCGAACACCAAACAGAGCATCAGGGGCTACTGTCTATGCTATAACATTTTCTCATAATTTGATTACTTACCTCAAAGCCTGTTAGGAGGCTGGCACAGGCTTCAGTCAGTCCGCTTTTGGCAGACTGAATCTTCTTGACCACCGCACTCATGATAGTGCGGTGCTCTTGGTCAATGGAAGCGCCGTGAAGCGCTTCCAGCAAATTGTCCAATGACCCTGGATGGACAGAGGCCATCGGCGTAGACTTGCTGCCCCCAGCATTAGAGCCCATGGGAGTCTCACCCCTCGTACGCCCAACGTACGAAATGTCGCCTTGGGGCCGTGACGCCCCGAGACCGATGTGCCAGGTGTCTCCCACTTATTCGCCATTGTTGCCATGTCTTTCGATTGCGTGTTGGATCTTGCCTTGTCATCATATGCATTGCATCATCATGTTTTCAAAACTTGCATCCGTCCCGGTCTCCCCGTTCCTTCCGTTGTCCGTTCTGAGCCCAGACACACTTGCACGCGCCCGCGGCATGTCCGAAATATAATTTTGTAAGTGGCCAGAAAATATTCTCGGAATGGGTTGAAAGTTGGCATGCGGTGTTGTTATCTTGTCAGTAGGCCGCCTGCCAAATTTCATCATATTCGGAGTTCGTTTGACGCCCCAATGATTAACTATAGCGGCAGTATATCCGGTCATACATCGGACATTTCCGATATCTGAAAACATGTGCCGGGCTTTCCCTCTCTGTCCTCCCTAGAATGTCTACACAGTCCACTATACACCGCCAGGCCCAACCTAACCTCTCTCGTCAGCCCGCGGCCCTCCTCGCGCGCGCGTCCGAAAGCTGTCCCGGACCCGACCCGGATAGTTGTCACCGTTGGACTTAGAACATCCCCAAACATCTACAAAACATCTCCGTTTTTCTTTTTGGACTTCCCAACCTAGTTTTTCTTGAACCGCCCGATTTTGATCGGAGGGTCCGAATCTACCATAAACTCCCCTCTTTCCTTATATAAAACTACCTAGCCTATTTTTGGACAAACCCTAAAATCTAGCTCCCTTGTCCCATCACTCGCCGCCACCTTCCAAATCCTCCTCGGGATCCCTCCCGATCCACCCACCTACCCCATCATTTTTCCCCAGTGGCCCAACCAGCACTCGAGGCATCCCCTCAATTCAACTCCACCTCTCCTCCCTCCATAGCACCGTCGCAGCCGGCAAACCCAGCCACCAGGACCGGCCTCCTCCCTGTCCTTCCTCCTCCTTCCCGAGGCTCCTTTTCTTCTCTAATCTCTCTCTCCCTCTTGTTCCTCTCGCAGGAGCTCGCTGTGGAGTTGGAACAACACTGCCGTCGAAATTAGTCCACGGGCGCCATTGACCGGATCCAGTGATGGCCGACCTGATCTACCCGTTTCGCCGCCCGCCGGACCTCCCCCCGGTCTGCTCCCGTCCAAGTCCGCCTTCGCTTGCCTGGCCGACGCCAAGTCCCTGTCGCCGCCCCTATTTTCCCCTACTTTGAGCAGACGGGACAATTCGCCCCTGCTCCTTGTGTGGACCGCTCCAGCGACCGCGCCCGTTGACTCCGCTGTTCCCAAGGCCCTGCATCCTTTGCCCGTGAGCACCTTTGCTGCACCCTCCTCGACCCGGATTCACGTCGTCGCCTTCCTCCGCCCTCACTGTCGTCCCGCTGGTGGGCAGCACAAGCAGCGCCCGCATCCTGCCAGAATCGTCGCCCCAGGTGGATTCACTCCTACTCGTCGCCCTCCTTCGCCTGGAGTCGCCGGAATAGCGGCAAGTCTGCCGCCGTCGTCCAAGTCCCTTCCTGCAACCTCTGCTTACCCTGCTTCGAGCAGTTCAGGATCGAGCCCGCTCGCCCGCTCGTTGACCGTGCCCCATTGACCGCGCCACCGCTGCCATGCTTCGGCCTCACCTGGCGGCCTAGATCCACCGGCCCACCGCTTTGCTTCCCTTCGGCGCGTTGGCCCAATGTGAGAAGCCACCATTTTTTCCCCGCCCCGTGCGCTGCATACTATCCTGCGCCCAGCAATTTCGGCCCACTTATGTTTTTTTACAAATATGCTTTTTTTATTATTTATCCAGAGACAGTTGTTTTACAGAAAAGCCCTCTTACTTCATTCATTTAATAACTCACCAACCATGGATCACATGTAAAAACTTAATATATGAAACTTGCTTAAAATTTTGTGTAGAATAATAATATCCAACTTTCATCCATGTTAAAAATGTTTAAAATGATGTTTGCTTATATTTTTGCTAAATTCCATGTTAAAATGATTTAATTCATAACTAAATAACCGTAGCTTCAAACTTAACAAACGTTATATGTAAATGGGTTAGAAAATGCCTAGTTTAACATGCTGGAAGTACCTTGCATGTTTAATAACTCTAAAATTGTGTATAGGGCAGAACAGTACCAAATCCATATTTTGCACATGGGGATTTACTGGAATCGTTGTTTGATGTTTCCGACCTCTTTTAAACTTGCCTAGTTAGGTAGTTTTATTATGTTTCACTTATTGCCATGTTTAACAACATTTAATATTGTTGGGTACATAAACGGGAGAGAACTAAATAATTGATGTGGTGTTCCGTCAATATGCAACTCGTTGCATATTGAGCTCCACTTAACTTGTATTTTTGTTTGTGCCCTTTGCCATGCCATGCATATTTAAACCGGACATGCATCATACTTGATTGTGCATCATGTCATGCTTATGTGGTGATTGTTTACTATGTTGTTTGCTTCTTTCCGGTGTTGCTTCTTCGGGTTAGTTCCGATAACGTCGCGTTTGTGAGGATCCGTTCGACTACGTCTGTTTGTCTTCTTCATGGACTCATTCTTCTTCCTTGCGGGATCTCAGGCAAGATGACCATACCCTCAAAATCACTTCTATCTTTGCTTGCTAGTTGCTCGCTCTATGGCTATGCTGCGATACCTACCACTTGCTATATCATGCCTCCCATATTGCCATGTCAAGCCTCTAACCCACCTTGTCCTAGCAAAGTGTTGTTTGGCTATGTTACCGCTTTGCTTAGCCCCTCTTATAGCGTTGTTAGTTGCAGGTGAAGATTGGAGTTTGTTCCATGTTGAAACATGGATATTGTTGGGATATCACATTATCTCTTATTTAATTAATGCACCTATATACTTGGTAAAGGGTGGAAGGCTCGGCCTTATGCCTGGTGTTTTGTTCCACTCTTGCCGCCCTAGTTTCCATCATACCAGTGTTATGTTCCTTGATTTTGTGTTCCTTATGCGATTGGGTGTTATGGGAACCCCTTGACAGTTCGCTTTGAATAAAACTCCTCCAGCAAGGCCCAACCTTGGTTTTACCATTTGCCACCTAGCCTTTTTCCCTTGGGTTCTGCATACTCAAGGGTCATCTTTATTTTAACCCCCCCCCCCCCCCGGGGCCAGTGCTTGTCTAAGTGTTGGTCCAAACCTGTCAGCAGCCGGTGGCCACCAGGGGCAACTCTGTGCTGGCCTACCGGAATCTTGGACAATCCGGTGTTTCCCTGAGAACGAGATATGTGCAACTCCTATCACAATGTTAGCGCATCGGGTGGCTTTGCTGGTCTTGTTTTACCATTGTCGAAATGTCTTGTAACCGGGATTCCGAGTCTGACCGGGTTTTCCTGGGAGAAGGAATATCCTTCGTTGACCGTGAGAGCTTGTGATGGGCTAAGTTGGGACACCTCTGCAGGGTTTTGAACTTTCGAAAGCCATGCCCGCGGTTATGGGCAGATGGGAATTTGTTAATATCCAGTTGTAGAGAACCAGACACTTAACGTAATTAAAATGCATCAACCGCGTGTGTAGCCGTGATGGTCTCTTCTCGACGGAGCCCGGGAAGTGAACACGGTTCTTGTGTTATGCTTGAATGTAAGTAGTTTCAGGATCACTTCTTGATCACTTCTAGTTCACGGCCGCTGCTTTGTCTCTCTTCTGGCTCTTATTTACGTAAGTTAGCCACGATATATGCTAGTGCTTGTAGTAGCTCCACCTCACTACCTTTTTCCTACCCATAAGCTTAAATAGTCTTGATCACGAGGGTGTGAGATTGTTGAGTCCCCGTGACTCATAGATTACTTCAAACAGTTGCAGGTGCCGATGATAACCGTGCAGGTGACGCAACCGAGCTCAAGGAGGAGCTCGATGCAGATCGTGTTCTTTGTGTTGTTTCGTTTTCTTTTCGTTCAGTAGTGGAGCCCAGTCGGGGCGGTCGGGGACCTAGAAATAGGGGTGGTCTTTCTTTATTTTGGTTTCGTAGACAGACCTTGATTGTATTATGGGTGATGTAATGCTATATTCATGTATTGTGTGAAGTGGCGATTGTAAGCCAACTCTTTATCCCTTTCTTATTCAGTACATGGGATGTGTAAAGATTACCCCTCTTGTGACATGCCTACAATGCAGTTATGCCTCTAAGTCGTGCTCCGACACGTAGGAGATATAGCCGCATCGTGGGTGTTACAAGTTGGTATCAGAGCCTTCCCCGACTTAGGAGCCCCCTGCTTGATCGAATCACTGGTGTTGTTGAGTCTAGAAAAATGTTTTGAGTCTTATAGGATTATATATATCGGAGAGTAGGATTCTTTATACTCCTCGGTCCCTTCGTCGCTCTGGTGAGGTATCCTGACGTAGAGTTTTGACTCTTCTCTCCTGAAATTTCACGAATTTTTTTTAGGATCACGCGGGTATCTTGGAATCATTCCGATGTTTTTGTGACGAGAACATTGTTCTTGGTGCCTCCTGACATTTAGGGGTTGTGGCTGTGTCCCGGGGAGTTGAGCTCCGAGGTATTGTCGTCACAATTTTATCGTTGTAGTTCTGGAATACCTGAGTTCGCCGACATCGAAAATCTCTTTTATGCAGTTGTTGGTGAAATAACCTCGACTCCACCCAGTACTGGGGCGGGAGTTCGGGAGTATTGCCATAATTCATATAACAGATGCTTTTCGAAGGTTGAGGTAAATGATTTCCGAAGGTTTCTTGGTTATGTGTTGAAGGATGGATACATCTGGATGTAGGATTTGCTAGTTTTGGGTGAGATATTATGCTTCCCCTGTATCCCCAACACCTGATTGCATAACCAGAAAGTTTCGGGAGTTTATAAGTGGGAATTCAAGTAGCTCCTAGGATATCTTTCCGACAGATGCATGATATGAGATTGGGGTTCGACGTCTAGTGGTCCGCCCATCCACGGTTGGTTTTACAGTGGTCTCATTGTGTCTTAAAGAGTCCTTGGCTATGCTGACTCGGGGATGCTTCGTATGTCATGTGCACTGCCTTGTACATGATGGTGTTGTACGATCGAGCCCGTGTGGGCCCCACCACGAAAACTTCGGACGAAATCTCTATCATATGTTTGTTTCGGCTTATTTTGCAAGCCAATCCTTTGTTTTGTTTTCTGTTGTGGTATTCAAGTTGCTTCAAAGTCAAATGTTGATTCCATACCTTCCTTAAGCGGTGTCCTCATATTTCTATGTGAATACTAATCCTTCATGATAATCAAGATTGTCATGTCAATCCTTTTCAACCAGTGTGTTTCTCTTCAAGTGGATCCGATCTTTTCAACATCCACAAGATCAACTCTAAGTTTTCTCAACGGTGTTTGCTTCATCCGAGCCAAGTTGCCTTTGTTTTTCCTGCCCTCCCACCCTTTTTCTTCAAGGACTCATATATCTTAATCAAGTATCCTTTTATTGATGTGATGTCTCTCCATTATTTTCCGTTCATGTTCTTACCCGGTGTTTCCAATGAAGATGCTCTACCCGTTCATCATTCTCCATTATTTTCTTCTCTGGTGGATTCAATTCAAACTTTCAGTGTTGATTATATTCCTTTTCATCGTCGCAAATGCTTTCTCATGCCGGTGCACCTCTTAATCATCCACTCCTCGCTATTCATTTGCTCTGGAGTGCTGAAGATATCTCGAAGATTCGTGCTTCCACTCTGTATTCATTCAATCCTTTTCGAGATTGTTATCTCATTCAAGCCATTTAATTCAACCGGCACAATCGCTCTTTCAAATCTTTCAATGATGTTTCTTTGAGTGGGCCCTAACCCACAGGTATTTTCCCAGGATCTTACCTGACTCTTCTTATTTTCCCGGAGCTATCCTCAAATTTCTTTTCGAAGTTTGACTTAAGAATGATTTGTCATCAGTCAAATGCCTTTCTCCAAGATCTTTCAAATTCTTTTCATCGTTGGTTCAACCTTTCTAATTTCCATTCCGGGTGGCTCAACAATTCAAGGTGGTGTTTCTCATCATCATTATCAACATTTGAAGACCAAAGAAGAGTTTTCCTCCAAATCTTATCAGTTCTCTCAAAGATTCGTGATTCTAGTTTGATGCCATCCTCTCATAAATAGTTTTTGATTGCGAGAATTCTTTTCACCCATCCGGAGTAATTCATGAGTCTTTTTAGTTTGTTTCTCCAGAGCCCATCATCTCAGAATTATTCTTTCCAGCCTTCAGCTCTCATTCTCCAAATCTTATCGGTGCATCGCTCAAGTATTCTCTAGTCAGTTCATGAGCTCTTCGTTTCACTTGTACCAAATTCCCCCAAGTATCTTCATTCGTTCTCTAATTCTTACCGGTGATTCATCCCTTTACTTCATTCATTTTCAATCCTTACGGTGGTTCGTTCAAGATTTCTCTTCCTTTGTTATCATATTAATTCATTAGTTCTTTCCAATCCTACCGGTGGTTCGTCGAGACATTCCCAAGATTGCGCTATATCTCTTCTTAATCCTTTCTACGAGAGTAAGTGGTATGCCAAATCCGTTTGCTTGTCATCAATTTAATTGGTGAAGGATAAGCATAATGTAATTCTTATTCCTGTTTCATCAAGTAAATTCAATTCCTTATTCCGGAGGATCATCAAGTTCTCGGTTTCAATTGTTTCATCTTTCTTTTCCCGGAGTTCCAAGTTTTCCACATTATATCATCGCGAAGATCCATCTAAATCATTGCAGGTTTCACCTTGTCTTTTCAACTTCTCTTTCCTTTCGTTTGGTCATCCTTTTGTTACCGGAGTTCTTCATGGAGGCTCTACATGATGGTTCATCAATGATTTAATTCCATCTCGAAGTGTTCATCAAGATTCTTTTCAGAGGAGCTCAAGCATTCTTCACCTTGCAATCCGAAGTGCAATTGTTCCTCCCTTATCTTTTGAGCTGGTGTTATGCCACTATTGACAATTTGAGCTCGTGTTTCATGATTCACATGTTGTCAAGAATGAGATATTTTAAATCCACCAATCTCTTCATTGGAGTTATCTTGTGTCATGTTTCACCTATAGCCTTCCCTAAGGATTGTTGCTATTTATGAGCTCATAAATGACCCAAGTTTTTCTTTCATCCTCCCGGTGATATAAGCTTCTCGTCTCCTTGTTCATATCAATCCAATTTATTGTTTCCGTTAGTGGTAGGTTGTCACCTCATAATCTTGAGATGTTTTCTATAAGTCCATATCAAGCTTATCCTTTTCGTTGTTGGTTCTCCAACAACTCTGTTATAATTTTCTTGGAAGGGTGATCTTCAAGATCATTTGTGGCATAAGTTTACCTTTTCTTCTCCATCTTTTCATTTCAATGATCTATATTCTTTCTTCTTACGGAGGCATTGTGATGTGGCTCTCTTCGACCCATCATCTTGTTTTGTCAAGATCATGTTCAATTCCTTCCAGTTACAATCGGAGTGCTGCCCAAATTATATCATTCTTATTCCTTCTCTATCTTATTTTAACCGGAGTGTTGTGTCTATCATTCCTCTTCTAACCGGAGTCTCGTCCAAGTTCTATAATTTTGCCAAGTGCATATTCTATGCCTTCCATTTCCAACCGGAGTGTTGTCGTAACAGATCTTTATCGTTCCTTGTGCATCTCGTTTCAACCGGAGTGCTTGCATGTATTTCTTGTCCATTGCAACCTTTTTCTTATGTCTTTCAACCTACAAGGTTTCCGTAATGTTCCTTGTTCCTCTTTTCTAACGGAGTGTTTTCAACTTTGTTCATCTCCGTTGTATTCTTCTTTTCAATTTGTTCAACCTCTCAAGGTTCTTTGGTTTCACTCGTTTGACAAAGAAGCACCTTAGTTTTACCTCTTCTCTTCCTCTTCCGTTTCCCCAGTGCCATCCTAGATCTCGGGACGAGATCCTCTCGTAGTGGTGGAGTGTTGTGACGCCCCGAGACCGATGTGCCAGGTGTCTCCCAGTTATTCACCGTCGTTGCCATGTCTTTTGCTTACGTCTTGCATCTTGCCTTGTCATCATATGAATTGCATCATCATGTTTTCAAAACTTGCATCCGTCCCGGTCTCCCAATTCCTTCCGTTGTCCGTTCTGAGCCCAGACACACTTGCATGCGCCTGCGGCATGTCCGAAATATTATTTTATAAGTGGCTAGAAAATTTTCTCGGAATGGATTGAAAGTTGGCATGCGGTGTTGTTATGTTGTCAGTAGGCCGCCTGCCAAATTTCATCGCATTCGGAGTTCGTTTGACTCCCCAATGATTAACTATAGCGGCAGTATATCCGGTCATACGTCGGACGTTTCCGGTATCCGGAAACATGTGCCGGGATTTCCCTCTCTTTCCTCCCTAGACCGTCTACACAGTCCACTACATACCGCCAGGCCCAACCTAACCTCTCTCGTTCGCCCCCAGCCCTCCTCTCGCGCGCGTCCGAAAGCTGTCCCGGACCCGACCCGGACAGTTGTCACCGTTGGACTTAGAACATCCCCAAACATCTACAAAACATCTCCGTTTTTCTTTTTGAACTTCCCAACCTAGTTTTTCTTGAACCACCAGATTTTGATCGGAGGGTCCGAATCTACCCTAAACTCCCCTCTTTCCTTATATAAAACTACCTAGCCTATTTTTGGACAAACCCTAAAATCTAGCTCCATTGTGCCATCACTCGCCGCCACCTTCCAAATCCTCCTCGGGATCCCTCATGATCCATCCACCTACCCCATCATTTTTCCCCAATGGCCCAACCAGCACTCGAGGCATCCCCTCGATTCAACTCCACCTCTCCTCCCTCCATGGCGTCGTCGCAGCCGGCGAACCCAGCCACCAGGACCGGCCTCTTCCCTGTCCTTCCTCCTCCTTCCCGAGGCTCCTTTTCTTCTCTAATATCTCTCTCCCTCCCATTCCTCTCACAGGAGCTCACCGTAGAGTTGGAACAGTGCCGTCGTCGAACTTAGTCCACGGGCGCCGTTGACCGGATCCAGTGATGGACGACCTGATCCACCCGTTTCGCCGCCCGCCGGACCTCCCCCCGGTCTGCTCCCGTCCAAGTCCGCCTTTGCTTGCCTGGCCGACGCCAAGTCCCTGTCACCGCCCCTGTTTTCCCCTACTTCGAGCGGACGGGACGATGCGACCCTGCTCCTTGTATGGACCGCACCAGCGACCGCGCCCGTTGACTCCGTCGTTCCCAAGGCCCTGCATCCTCTGCCCGTGAGCACCTTTGCTGCAGCCTCCTCAACCCGGATGCACGCCGTCGCCTTCCTCTGCCCTCACCGTCGTCCCCCCGGTGGACAGCACAAGCAGCGCCCGCATCCTGCCAGAACCGTCGCCCAGGTGGATTCACTCCTCCTTGTCGCCCTCCTTCACCTGGAGCCGCCGGAATCGCGCCAAGTCTGCCGCCGTCGTCCAAGTCCCTCGCTGCAACCTTTGCTTACCCTGCTTCGAGCAGTTCGGGATCGAGCCCACTCGCCCGCTCGTTGATCGTGCCCCATCGACCGCACCACCGCTGCCACGCTTCGGCCTCACCTGGCGGCCCAGATCCGCCGGCCCACCGCTCTGCTTCCCTTCGGCCCGTTGGCCCAATGTGAGAAGCCAGCATTTTTCCCCCGCCCCGTGCGCTACATACTATCCTGCGCCCAGCAATTTCGGCCCACTTATGTTTTTTTACAGATCTACATTTTTCCTATTTATCCAGAGACAACTGTTTTACAGAAAAGCCCTCTTACTTCATTCATTTAATAACTCACCAACCATGCATCACATGTAAAAACTTAATATATGAAACTTGCTTAAAATTTTCTGTAGATTAATAATATCCAACTTTCATCCATGTTAAAAATGTTAAAAATGATGTTTTCTTATATTGTTGCTAAATGGCATGTTAAAATGATTTAATTCATAACTAAATAACCGTAGCTTCAAACTTAACAAACTTTATATGTAAATGGGGTAGAAAATGCCTAGTTTAACATGCTGGCGGTACCTTGCATGCTTAATAACTCTAAAATTGTGTATAGGCAGAACAGTACCAAATCCATATTTTGCGCATGGGGATTTACCGGAATAGTTGTTTGATGTTTCCGGCCTCTTTTAAACTTGCCTAGTTAGCTAGTTTTATTATGCTTCACCTATTGCCATGTTTAACAACATTTAATATTGTTGGGTACATAAATGGGAGAGAACTAAATAATTGATGTGGTGTTCCGTCAATATGCAACTCGTTGCATATTGAGCTCCACTTAACTTGTAGTTTTGTTTGTGCCCTTTGCCATGCCATGCATATTTAAATCGGACATGCATCATACTTGATTGTGCATCATGTCATGCTTATGTGGTGGTTGTTTACTATGTTGTTTGCTTCTTTCCAGTGTTTCTTCTTTGGGTTAGTTCCGATAACGTCGCGTTTGTGAGGATCCGTTCGACTACGTCCGTTTGTCTTCTTCATGGACTCATTCTTCTTCCTTGCGGGATCTCAGGCAAGATGACCATACCCTCAAAATCACTTCTATCTTTGCTTGCTAGTTGCTCTCTCTATGGCTATGTTGCGATACCTACCACTTGCTATATCATGCCTCCCATATTGCCATGTCAAGCCTCTAACCCACCTTGTCCTAGCAAACCGTTGTTTGGCTATGTTACCACTTTGCTCAGCCCCTCTTATAGCGTTGTTAGTTGCAGGTGAAGATTGGACTTTGTTCCATGTCGGAACATGGATATTGTTGGGATATCACAATATCTCTTATTTAATTTATGCACCTATATACTTGGTAAAGGGTGGAAGGCTCGGACTTATGCCTGGTGTTTTGTTCCACTCTTGCCGCCCTAGTTTCTGTCATACCGGTGTTATGTTCCTTGATTTTGTGTTCCTTACGCGGTTGGGTGTTATGGGAACCCCTTGACAGTTCGCTTTGAATAAAACTCCTCCAGCAAGGCCCAACCTTGGTTTTACGATTTGCCACCTACCCTTTTCCCTTGGGTTCTTCAGACACAAGGGTCATCTTTATTTTAACCCCCCCCCCCCCCCCCCCGGGGCCATTGCTTGTCTAAGTGTTGGTCCGAACCTGTCAGCAGCCGGTGGACACCAAGGGCAACTCTGGGCTGGCCTACCGGAATCTTGGACAATCCGGTGTTGCCCTGAGAACGAGATATGTGCAGATCCTATCAGGATGTCGGCGCATCGGTGGCTTTGCTGGTCTTGTTTTACCATTGTTGAAATGTCTTGTAACCGGGATTCCGAGTATGACCGGGTCTTCCTAGGAGAAGGAATATCCTTCGTTGACCATGAGATCTTGTGATGGGCTAAGTTGGGACACCCCTGCAGGGTTTTGAACTTTCGAAAGCCGTGCCCGCGGTTATGGGCAGATGGGAATTTGTTAATATCCGATTGTAGAGAACCTAACACTTCACATAATTAAAATGCATCAACCGCGTGTGTAGCCGTGATGGTCTCTTCTCGGCGGAGCCCGGGAAGTGAACACGGTTCTTGTGTTATGCTTGAACGTAGTAGTTTCAGGATCACTTCTTGATCACTTCTAGTTCACGAACGCTGCTTTGCTTCTCTTCTCGCTCTTATTTGCGTAAGTTAGCCACCATATATGCTAGTGCTTGCTGCAGCTCCACCTCACTACCTTTTTCCTACCCATAAGCTTAAATAGTCTTGATCGTGAGGGTGTAAGATTGTTGAGTCCCTGTGACTAACAGATTACTTCAAACAGTTGCAGGTGCCGATGATAACCGTGCAGGTGACGCAACCGAGCTCAAGGCGGAGCTCAATGAAGATCGTGTTTGTTGTGATGTTTCGTTTCTTTTCGTTCAATAGTGGAGCCTAGTCGAGGCGGTCGGGGACCTAGCAATAGGGGTGGTCTTTCTTTATTTTGGTTCCGTAGTCGGACCTTGATTGTATTATGGGTGATGTAATGCTATATTCATGTATTGTGTGAAGTGGCGATTGTAAGCCAACTCTTTATCCCTTTCTTATTCAGTACATGGGATGTTTAAAGATTACCCCTCTTGCGACATGCCTACAATGTGGTTATGCCTCTAAGTCGTGCTCCGACACGTAGGAGATATAGCCGCATCGTGGGTGTTATAGGGGCGCTTCCGGAACTGTCTCCCCTTGCTTCGGTACCCTTTGAGACAGCACCTTGACGTCGTCCGTAGGGCGAGGGGAGGAGGCAGTCGAGAGTGAATCATTGTTCATCTCCGACGGGCCCAAAGACTCATCCGAAGAGGATACGTCGATACGGGCTTTGGAGGGGCGGCATGATCATGTTCGGCATGATAAGAAGTAATAAAATAAAGCATACCAAGAATTATTGTGGTATCTGGATACTTACAACTTCGCCAGGGGCTTGTCCCTGGGTAACCACTCCTCGTCACTAAAAGCGGCCGCCGTGGAGCAGTCCGGAAGGAGAGTCCTTCCCTTCTTGGACCCTTCGGCTTCCCCTGATAGGGCGGCCTTCCTTTTCTTGTCTCCCCCGGCTGGGGGGAGAACTTTCCTCTTCCTCCTCCTCGTTTTCGTGGGATGAGGGCACCTCGGTGTTATCAGACGATGATTCTGATACGACCTTGCACGGGAGACCTTTCCTGGTCCCAGTGGCCTTCTTCTTGGCCTTCTTCTCCGGCGCCTCATAGGGCGCCGAAACCAGCATCTCCATTAAGAGAGCACTTGCTTGATCCTTGGGCAGTGGGGCCATACAGTCAATCCGCTACGCTGTAGCGACCCATTCCTGTTAAATGGCGTGGAATCTTTGATCCCCCACATGATTATACTGGGGAAAGAAACGTCTTAGGAGATATAAGAATCTTACCGGATTGGCAGGGCGCTTTGCGTTGAGTCTGCAATCCTCGGTAAGGGGAGGGGGTACCTCGGCAGACTTGAACAGCACCCTCGAGATGTCCTGGTGTGTCGTGTCGAAGAGCTCTCGCAGCGTCTGGTGCTTAGCCAGGTCGAACTCCCACATATGGAATGCCCGTCTTTGACACGGGAGGATCTGGCGGAAGAGCATGACCTGGACCATGTTGACAAGCTTGATTTTCTTGCTTATCATGTTTTTAACATAGTTCTGGAGTATGGTCAGCTCCACCAATGAACCCCGGGATAGGCCCTTCTCTTTCCAGGAGGTGAGCTGCGTGGGGATTCCGGGTCGAAATTCGGGGGCCGCCACCCAGTTGGTGTCACGCGGCTCAGTGATGTAGAACCACCCTGATTGCCACCCCTTCACTGTCTCCACATAGGAGCCTTCAAGCCAGGTGACGTTGGGCATTTTTCCCACCATGGAGCCTCCACACTCCGCTTGCTGGCCGACCACCACCTTCGGTTTAACATTGAAGGTCTTCATCCACAGACTGAAGTGGGGCTTGATGCGGACGAAGGCCTCGCACACGACGATAAACGCCGAGATGTTGAGGATGAAATTGGGGGCTAGATCATGGAAGTCCAGCCCATAGTAGAACATGAGCCCACAAACAAATGGGTGGAGGGGAAATCCTAGCCCGCGGACGAAATGGGTAAGGAATACAACCCTTTCGTGGGATTCGGGGGTAGGGACGATCTTCCCCTCATCTGGGAGCCGGTGCGTGATGTCTGTGGCCATGTATCTGGCTTCCCGGAGCTTCGTAATGTTCTCCTCCGTAACGGAGGAAACCATCCACTTGCCTCCCGCTCTAGACATGTTTGGAGTGGTTTTACAGAGAAAATGTGAACTTGGGCGTTGGAGCTCAAGTGCGCAAGAATGGATGGGCAGGGAAGAAGAAGGCGTGGATGAAAAGGAGGAGTCCTTGTCCCTTTATAAGGGAGGAAGAAGCTATGCGCCTCCTCACTTGCCTGGTAAACTCACTTATTCCCCAAGCACCGTAATTGATGGCATGGTTGGGTTACCCACACCCGTATTGATGAGAATCACGTGATAAGGGGACACGATCTCTGCTTCGACAAGACGTGCCAAGAAAACCGTCTCGCGATACGTGTAGTAGCTGGTTGAGAAAAATGGTTCGAATAATGACCGGGCCGTGGAGTGATGTCACGTTATGAAAAGTTGTCAGCAGATTAGATTTGTGGGAATATTATACTCTCTACGGTGGTATGTGGAATTTGTTTTGTAGAGTCGGACATGATCCTTGTGTTCAAAATCTTCTATGGAGTATTCGGAGAAGGAACCCGCCTTGCAATGCCAAAGACAATCTGTGCGCCGGACTCATCGTCATTGAAGCCTAGTTCAGGGACTACTGAGGGAGTCCTGTATTAGGGGGTCCTCGGACAGCCGGACTATATACTTTGTCCGGACTATTGGACTATGAAGATACAAGATTGAAGACTTCGTCCCGTGTCCGGGTGGGACTCTCCTTTGCATGGAAGGCAAGCTTGGCAGTTCAGATATGTATATCTCCTCCCTTGTAACCGACTCTGTGTAACCCTAGCCCCCTCCGGTGTCTATATAAACTGGACGGTTTAGTCCGTAGGACAACAACAATCATAATCATAGGCTAGCTTCTAGGGTTTAGCCTCTATGATCTCGTGGTAGATCAACTCTTGTAATACTCATATCATCAAGATCAATCAAGCAGGACGTAGGGTATTACCTCCATTGAGAGGGCCCGAACCTGGGTAAACATTGTGTGCCCCATCTCGTGTTACCATCCGACTTAGACGCACAGTTCGGGACCCCCTACCCGAGATCGGCCGGTTTTGACACCGACAAGCGTGCCTTCCAAGCTGCAGCAATCGACGACCCTGACAGCCAGGGCAAGCGCCCTCCTGAGGCCACCCCAAGAAGAAGAAGCAGATGCGCCATGCAGGGCCTTAGGCAAGCGGTGCCTCGTCAGGATCGGCGCCCGCGCCTGGGGCGCCTCCCTCCATCGCATAGGAAAGCGCGCCCAACGCCCCTCTCGGGCAGGGCTCAGGGGCTCTCTTCTGGAGGGCCTCAGACTTTACCAACATCATGAGGGAGGCGCTTGGGCACCACTTGGAGGCGTGCTTCGCGGCATGTTTCCCTCAGGAGAACACAGGGCAAGGAGTGCTTACCGTTTAGGAGTTCATCACCAAGACCAGTCAGGAACTGCAAGACGCAAGGGCCATGCGCGGCAGCCGCCGCTCACCAGGCACAGCTCCCCATCCAGGCGAGGATGTTGGGCTGCGTGTCTAAATTGACGTCCTAGGGCTCAACCGGGCCACCTCTCAGGAGCTATTCTGGCCTTCGCGTGTGGGATGCTTCGAGGGCCCACCTCACAGCTACGTTCACATGCCTTTTGGCCTGCCGAGCGTGGCGGCCGCCTATCTGCGCAATCTACGGAGCATCCTTGTGGCTCATGAGGTCAGGCACCACGCTGCGCTGACGGAGATGAACACAATCCTCAAGGAACCACCTGGACCCCCAGAGCCTCCCGAGGCTCAGGGCCCCGGTGGCTCATGAGGGGTAGCCCCTTCGCCGCGTACCTTTAGCTGCCCCAACTCTCCTTCATCAACAGAACCAGGTGACATTTTCCAAGTTCATTCAGCTGGGAGCGCCCCCAGGGCTGCATCATTCCCAGGCCGCGTGGGTCCGTCCCTGTGGCATGTATCCCTTTTTATGTCTTTCGCTCACCTTGTTGGGGGCGCCCCTCGGGCTGCATCATCCCCAAGCCGCTCGGGCCTGACCCAGTGGCATGCATCTTACCTGCATTTACTTAAGCCTGCTGCTTCCATGCTTAATCTACGTGTGACTATCACCTGCTTGATTGTCACCCATCACGGGAGCCGCGCGCCGGTTGTATTTCTTCAGGACCCTTCGCGTGAGTAAGTTAAGCACGACGTATGTGCTCGGGCCCGTCCCTGCAGTGTCGATAAATCTAGCGGCTGAGCTTTGTCTGGCGGGCCGGCCCTGTTCACATCACCTCCCAGGGCCATTGGTGCTTATCTTTCTCACGCGATAACCTCAGGAGATTCGTTCGGTGCAGGTTGTCTAACCACCTCGCAGGACCAAGACAGCGAACAAGAACCAAGACCAGGCGCAACTCGCCATGAGGTAGGGCCTCGTGAGTCCCGCGTCGTCTAACGAGTGCCCAGACACACCTCGTCTAGCCCTGCTGTGCAAGCCACATGTCAGGGTGGGGCTATGCACGCCCCGGGGGCTCTCCGCAGTAGGGAGTCCCCTCTCATGCACTAGAAGCGAATCAGCAATCACCACAGCGACCGGTGCCCTTCCTCGTGCTAACTTGCAGGAACTTCCTCAGGGCCACAGTAGGCGGTATCGCGGACTCTCCCTCTTCTCTCATGCGATTTGCTTGCGTGTTAAAAGGGGGGCTCCTGAGCATCACGCCTCAGGAGCTCTTACTGGCTCTCCAGCCCTCACCCCCTGGCCTTGACCATGGCACGCGACCTGGCATACCAGCGGCGGCTGAGCTCGCTCGAGGGCCGGGACCTAAGGATGCAGAGCACCAAGAAGAACATGGAAGGGAGGGGGAGAACCGCACGGGCCTGACCAGGCTACACTATAGTGGCCGACGTACGAGTTCGGCACGACTTGAGGAGCTGACCCCAGGCAGCCAAGATAAGTTCTCGCTCTAGATCCACCAGTCGCTACGGCATGAGACCCTCGCTCACTCCTTTCGCTGCCCTGCTGTAGCAACGTTTTATTCCTTTCCCATCCTAAGACAGCTGCTTGCGCGCTAAAGGGGGCCTCTTAAGCATCGCGCCTCAGGAGCTCTTACTGGACCTCGGGCCGCTCACCTCATGGCCTTGACCACGGCCCGTGACCTGGCATACCAGCAATGACTGCAACCTGCCTGGGGACCGGGACCTGTGAGCGTAGAGCACCAAGCTGTCGCGGGATTGGAAAGGGGATGCCGAGCCTTGACAGGATATGCGCGCACAAATCTTCATAATGAGGGCTATGTTGACAAAAGGCATTAAAGACGCTTTACACGCCCCCATGGGGTTCATTTCTTGATTCCTCCTAGGGACTCGACAAGTCGGGCAGTTGCCGAGGCAGCGTGGGGAAGCGGAGATGCCCATGTCCAATCAACCGCCACGCGTCGACCAAGGCCGCAGGCTATTGGGGCCCGCGGCGCTCTGCACTTCACCTTTGGCTTCGCCTCGAAGCCAAGCCCCAGCGTGCCTTGGGCCTGGGGGCTACTATCGGCGTTCTGGGAATGGGGGTCCCCAGACTTGCCTGCCTGCGGCCCACGGCGTGGCTTTGCTAGCAGGCCACTACGGCCCATCTTCATCAACAAGGCATTCAAGACCTTCGTGAGGGGCCAAGCCTCGCGAGGCGGACGGCGCAAGACCTCCTCAGGAGCGGCCTCCCCAGGCAGGCTCGCGAGGGGCGGAGAGATCAAGGCAAGGCAAACCTCGCGAGGTTCTCGTGATGTGAGCCATGGCGATCTAGACCAGGCGGGCGCCAGCGTGCGCAGCGTCCTTTTTTCCTCTTTGGTGCTAAGGGGGCAAGCGCAGGCGCGGAGTACCGAGGCATCATGCAAAGGTTTCCATATCGGTGCAACGAGACCAAGACCAGCAAGACGGCAAGATGGAGGTCACCATGGAGCCCAAGGCGGCGTCACCACCAGAGCCTTTTGCAGGCGAAGAACACTTCTGTCAGGATAAGCTGTACTAGTTGTCCCCCTTCGCATTGGCCGTTGTGGCATCCCTTTCCGCTCAATATTTGGGCCAAGGCCACTATAAATCGAACTAGCCACCACCGTAGCCGGGGGCAACGTCATCGGAGACTAGGGCGACCTCATCTTAGACTAGAACTAGTTCATCCCCACAATCACATACACAAAACACAAGAACACCTTAACCTCAGGAGGCTGTTCTTCTGTAGGATCGAAAGTATGTCTAGAGGGGGGGTGATTAGACTACTTGACCAATTAAAAATCTATCCTTTTCCCAATTTTAGTCTTTGGCAAATTTTAGCTATCTTAGCACAAGTCAAGCAATCTTAACACAATTCAAGCAAGCATGCAAAGAGTCTATGAGCAGCGGAAAGTAAAGCATGCAACTTGCAGGAATGTAAAGGGAAGGGTTTGGAAAATTCAAACGCAATTGGAGACACGGATGTTTTTGTCGTGGTTCCGATAGGTGGTGCTATCATAAATCCACGTTGATGGAGACTTCAACCCACGAAGGGTAACGGTTGTGCGAGTCCACGGAGGGCTCCACCCACGAAGGGTCCACGAAGAAGCAACCTTGTCTATCCCACCATGGCCATCGCCCACGAAGGACTTGCCTCACTAGTGGTAGATCTTCACGAAGTAGGCGATCTCCTTGCCCTCACAAACTCCTTGGTTCAACTCCACAATATTGTCGGAGGCTCCCAAGTTACACCTAGCCAATCTAGGAGACACCACTCTCCAAGAAGTAACAAATGGTGTGTTGATGATGAACTCCTTGCTCTTGTGCTTCAAATGATAGTCTCCCCAACACTTAACTCTCTCTCACAGGATATGGATTTGGTGGAAAGAAGATTTGAGTGGAAAGCAACTTGGGAAAGGCTAGAGATCAAGATTCATATGGTGAGAATGGAATATCTTGGCCTCAACACATGAGTAGGTGGTTCTCTCTCAGAAAATGTGTATTGGAAGTGTAGGTATGTTCTGATGGCTCTCTCCACGAATGAAGAGTGGGTGGAGCGGTATATATAGCCTCCACACAAAAACTAACCGTTACACACAATTTACCAATCTCGGTGAGACCAAATTGAGAAACTCGGTCGGACCGATTTAGCAAACCTAGTGACCGTTAGGATTTTTGGTGGGACTGAGATGCAACTCGGTAGGACCGATATGGTTAGGGTTAGGGCATAATGTAATCTCGATGTGACCAATTACACAAACTCGGTGGGACTGATTTTGGTAATAAGCTAACCAGAGAGTTGGTCAGGTAAACTCGGTGGGACCAATCGCTCATTTCGGTGGGACCAAAATGTTACAAAAGGGAAACAGAGAGTTTACATTGCAATCTCAGTGAGACCGATCTCTCATCTCGGTAGGACCGAAACATTACGAAGGGAAACAGAGAGATTACAATCCAATCTTGGTGTGACCGAGATACCTATCGGTGAGACCGATTTGCCTAGGGTTTGTGGCAGTGGCTATGACATCTGAACTCGGTGGCGCCGGATAGGAAGAATCGGTGGGGCCGAGTTTGACTTTTGGTTTCGGTCATATATGGATGTGGAAAGGTAGTTGAGGGTTTTGGAGCATATCACTAAGCACTATGAAGCAAGAACCTCATCAAGCAAAACCTCATCCCTCCTTGATAGTATTGGTTTTCCTATAGACTCAATGTGATCTTGGATCACTAAAATATAAAATGCAGAGTCTTGAGCTTTGAGCTTGAGCCAATCTTTCTGTCCTTAGTATTTTGAGGGGTCCACTTTCCTCATCCATGCCATGCGATTCATTGAGCTTTTCCTGAAATATTAATCTTGAAATAGCATTAGCTCAGTGAGCTATATGTTGTTAGGAATTACCAAAACAACCTAGGGATAGTTGCACTTTCAGTCTCCCCCTTTTTGGTAATTGATGACAACATATAGATCAAAGCTTCGACGAATGATAATTAGAGTGAAAAACATTGTCGCTTTGAGAAGTATGTGAAAAGCAAGAGCTCCCCCTAAATTTGTGCATAGTTTATGATTTGCTTTGGACTGCAAATGCACAGAGGATTACGCTCATGGGTTACTCTTCCATGTCACATACATCTTGGTGGAGCGCTCAAAATGATAATAATTAAATACATGCACTCATCACCAAGCAAAGTGAATGATCATATAGGGATAAAAGGATAATGTCATCCAACAAGCATTAATGTAGCATATGATCAAACACACATGATCATCCAAGTATCACACAGACAGAAAGTATCTCAATCAAGCAAATAAAGTTCAACCACCAAAGCAAGAGAGAATAAAAAAAAGCAGCAACGCTCTCTCTCGAAGCCTATGATCTATACATTTTTCTCCCCCTTTGGCAACAAGTTACCAAAAAGTTCCTAGAAAATGCATAGCACTAAATCGTCTCTCATGCTTGGTCTTCAGGTGGTGGTGTCCGGATAACTCCAAGAACGAAGGCTTTAGTCGATGTAGATGGAGCTGGTGGAGTAGGTGCTGGAGCTGGTGGCACTGAAGCTGTAGCTGGTGCAGATGAAGTTGCTCTGGTGTCTGGAACGGGCACTGCAGCAGATCTCTGAGCTCTAGGCACTCTGGCAAATGCATCAGTGGTTGTCTTGCCCTTCCTCTCATGCATATCATCGTGAAGTTGCTCCACAATAGACTAGATCTCAGTTACCTTCACATCCATGTCATAGAACTTCTGCTCCATGATCCTTTCCAAGCTCTCCTGGTTTTGAGTCAGGGTGGCCAGCCCTTTCTCAATCCTTAGAGTGGATGCAATCAAGTAGCCAAGCTGATCTTGCTTGCTCTTCAGAAGATACTGCCTCTTCCATGGTTGGCATCTTTGCAGCTTTCTCAGCCTTTGCCTTCTCCCTCTTTGCTTGAACGTGCACAAAAGATGGTTCATCCTCATTCATGACCACTTGGTTGTCCTCAAAATCTGGATGGATAGACATGTGCTCCTTGTCCAACAAGTATGTGCCAGTGCCCATCTTGGAGTTAATCAACTCCTGGATCTGTGGTGCATACCCATAGCTTCTCTTTTGGTCAGCAGCTGTCCTCTTGATAGTTTCAACTATAAGACTCATGACCTTGAACTTTTGTGGCACATCAAATATATGCAGCAGATTGATGGAGTCGCCTCTGATCATTCTGTGATCACCAGACTTGGGCAGAAGAGTGTGCCTAAGGATCCAATTGATAGTAGGTAGTCCTGACAGCAGGTGTTTCACTGATCCAAATTGGTGAGTCTCAAGATCTGCATCGGGAATCTCCTTGTACATGCTAGCCATGGAGTTGTGATCCTTCTTCTTCTTGGCATAGACATCCAAGTCATCTTCATTCTCCTCGAGAGCATTGATCAATTGATCCCATTCTGCTACTGTTGACTGGTATCTAGTGGCTTCACACATCCAGACTATCTTGCCATCTGGGTAGAAGTGAGTTGTGGAGTAGAACTGCATGATAAGCTCATCATTCCACTTTATGAGCTTCTGAGCCACAAACTCATCAACTCCACAAGCCTTGAAACTGTCATATACTCCTGGATAATGTTCTTCATTCTCCTTGATGTACTCCCAGTTGACCCATCTCATGTCACATATTATTGGTTTCTTGTCAAGCAACACTGTCTCATAAAAATCCTGTTGTTCTTTGGTATGGAACCTGTAGTCCACATCAGTTCTCCTTCTGCTGGCATATGGATCTGACCCTCTCCATAGCCTCAAACCTGAGTCCTTCCTGATCTTCATGTTTTTCTGCTACAGGATGAGCATCATTATGATCTGGAATTTTTTTCTTTAACTTCCTCAAAACATGTGTCTCATCATCTTCTTCTTCAGCAACAATTTCAGGCACTGGGGCCTTGTTTTTCTCAGTAGCTGCACTAGTAGAAAAAGGGTCAAACGTGAAGCACATTAGTGCCGGTTTGTATTTGAGCCGGCACTAATGTGCACATTAGTGCCGGGTCGTGGCGGCGATCAATAGTACCGGTTCGTGGCGAACCTTTAGTACCGGTTCGTGGCATGAACCGGTACTAAAGAGGCTGTGTCATCCTGTGGTCAGGCTATGGCCCCACCATCACCATTTAGTGCCGGTTCGTACCATGAACCGGTACTAATGAGCGGTGCCGGTTACGGCAAGCTGTTTTTAGTCCCACCTCGCCAAGAGAGAGGCAATATGAGCGGTTTATAAGCCGTGAGTGCACAGACAATGACGAAGAGTTGCAATGCTCACCTACATGTTGATTTGCTTCAAGCCTTGCGGAATAGTATAGATTGCACTGAGCTATGTGCAGTGGCTTAGTGCAATCTACACTATTCCGAATGGCTTGAAGCAAATTAACCAGCATTGCACCTCTTTTTTATTTTTAATAACTTATTTAAACTCCGGACTTCTTTTGTGTTCAGTATGCAGCATTTAAAGCTTGTTATGCCTCAAGGTTGTTGTGGTTTGGAAATTATGGATTTGACAACCATGAATCATAGCTTTTTGTGTAAGTGACTTGGGAAACTCAAGTTTGGCAAACTCTATTGACCAGTAGAAAAACGGTCAAATGTGAAGCACATTATAGTGCCGGTTTGAATTTGAGCCGGCACAAATGTGACCATTAGTGCCGATTCCAACGGCTAGGCGGGCTGCTACCATTAGTACCGGTTCGTTGCCAATCTTTAGCACCGGTTCGTGGCACGAACCGATACTAATGTGCATCCCACCAATCAGGAAGAATCACACGGATCGTGTGTTTCTTTCTAGCTCTTGCGAGTCATTGGATCAAGGGTGTGTTTCTTCCTAGCTCATGTGAGTCGTTGGATCGAAACTATCACAATCACTTTGTGAGCCAGACGAACCTATATATAGCCCATCTCTCGCCTTCCCTGCATAAGTCTTTCAGTTCATCGACTACATACATCTACTAGTTCATCGACTGCATACATCTACTAGTTCATCGACTGAATACAAATCATTCGGATTCGCCATCATACGCCCAACCGTACATTTGATATGCATATATATGCATCACGAGCCACGGTAGGGCTGTATGATGGCGACACCGATTGGTTTGTTCTAGATCCGACATAAAAGGTTTGATACAACTTCTTTTTTGTGACATAAGATCTAACATTGTTGCTTCTAGTAGTTCTCTTGATTCCACTAACGGTTCTCTTAGCCAAGTTACACTTGAGCAAGAAAATAGCTTATTGAAGGGAAGAATCAAGGTGTTGGTTTTGAACGAAAGTTCAATGCCAATGGAGTTGAGTGGGAAGAAGATCAATACCCCAAGACAAAGTTTGTTCCTCAACAAGAGAAGTATCCTACTTCCTTCAAGGGGACACAAGCTCAAGATGATCTTCTACATGTTGATTAGCTTCAAGCCTTGCGGAATAGCATAGATTGCACTGAGCTATGTGCAGTGCAGTCTACACTATTCCGAATGGCTTGAAGCAAATTAACCAGCATTGCACCTCTTTTTTATTTTTAATAACTTATTTAAACTCCGGACTTCTTTTGTGTTCAGTATGCAGCATTTAAAGCTTGTTATGCCTCAAGGTTGTTGTGGTTTGGAAATTATGGATTTGACAACCATGAATCATAGCTTTTTGTGTAAGTGACTTGGGAAACTCAAGTTTGGCAAACTCTATTGACTAGTAGAAAAACGGTCAAATGTGAACTCTGTTACATGGCCACTTCAATGTTTTTTAAACTTATTTGAACTCCGGACTTCTTTTGTGTTCAGTATGCAGCATTTAAAGCGACGTCATCAATATCCAACATGTTCTGACATCATTTGTTGTTTTTCGGTCATTTACCTAGCTAATTGTTTAGAGAGCTAAATGACCGTGAAATTGAAAATCACTACAAAATGAATCCTAAAAATGTTGAAACTTGGCATGGTATCATCATATCACCCGCATAGCATGCGCGAAAGAGTAGAGAGGGTCACGGCAAAAACTGGACGCACTTCATGTACAAACTGGACCTACTCTTT
Source organism: Triticum monococcum (assembly GCA_034509565.1). NCBI lineage: Eukaryota > Viridiplantae > Streptophyta > Magnoliopsida > Poales > Poaceae > Triticum > Triticum monococcum. The sequence continues at coordinate 393,211,907 of CM067845.1, read as the reverse complement.
CCGAGTATCAGGGTTTCGGACGAGAACTCATCTGTTACATGGCCACTTCAATGTTTTTTAAACTTATTTGAACTCCGGACTTCTTTTGTGTTCAGTATGCAGCATTTAAAGCGACGTCATCAATATCCAACATGTTCTGACATCATTTGTTGTTTTTCGGTCATTTACCTAGCTAATTGTTTAGAGAGCTAAATGACCGTGAAATTGAAAATCACTACAAAATGAATCCTGAAAATGTTGAAACTTGGCATGGTATCATCATATCACCCGCATAGCATGCGCGAAAGAGTAGAGAGGGTCACGGCAAAAACTGGACGCACTTCATGTACAAACTGGACCTACTCTTTCCGAGTATCAGGGTTTCGGACTATGCAAAAATAAGTAATGCAGAAAATAAAAGAACTATACAAAAAAATTACTCAAAAATAAATAGAAGAAAATAAATAATGCAGAAAAAAACTATATAAAAAACTACTCAAAAATAAATAAATAAAAATAAGTAATGCAGAAAAGAAAAAACTATATAGCAAATTTGTTGGCGCACTGCCCTGTGGGTCTACCAGACCTAGGGTGTGCAAATGCAGGCCCAGAAGGGCCAGCAGACTCACAAGGCAGCGCGCCCTAATTAATTAGGCCTAGAAGCCTGCTATATAGAGGAGTTCGAAGAGGTAGCCGCGGCTTGGTTTATAAACCAGTGCGGCTGCCCTTGGCCGGGCGAGGTGGGACTAAATTTTGGGGTGGCAGCGCAAACTCTAAATACAGCAAAAAACAACTAAAAATAAATAAAACAAAATAAATAAAGCAGAAAAGAAAAAACTAAATGAAAAAAGCCCACCTAGTGGGCCACAGCGGCCTACATACGACTAGAAACCCAACCTGTTGTTGGGCCAGGATGCAGGCCCGCAAGCCCAATAGGCCCCACAGGGCAGAGTAGCAGAGGTAGGCCCAGAAGGCCTGCTTTAGAGAGGAGCTCGAGACAGCAGCGGCGGCGGGGCTTATAAGCAGGTGCGAGTGCCCCTCGGCTAGCGAGGTGGGACTAAACTTTTGTGCACTGCGGGTGGCAGCGCACCCCCTTTAGTACCGGTTCGTGGCTCCAACCGGTACTAAAGGGGGGGGGCTTTAGTACCGGTTCGTGCCACTAACCGGTACTAAAGGGGTCGTTTCCTGCCGCTTGGCCTGGGGAAAATAGGCCTTTAGTATCGGTTGGAGCCACGAACCGGTACTAAAGGCCAATCCTATATATACAGCACTTACGAAAATTTCAGTTTCAACTCGCCACTTCGTCTCCAACCTCCACCGCGCGCGCCGCTCGATCCCGTCGTCGTCGTCCGTCGTCATCGTCGCTGTCCCCGCCGCCGCCCGTCATCGTCGTCTCGCGCGCTGCCGCCCCGAACGCTGCCGCCGTCCGTCGTCATCGCCGCGGCCGTACGTCTCTCTCTCGCTCCCGCACACACACATACACACACACCGGTGGCGCCCCCGCTCGTACGTACGGGGCGGCGGCATATGGGGCCGCACACACACACATATACCACACATGCACACACACGCATACACACACACATACACACATACGTACACACATATACGTATATATACACACACATGCATACACACACACATACACACACACAATTTTTTTTACTTATTTTCTGTTTTTTAGAAAAGTTAATTAGATGATCGAATGTTAGATTAATGTCGAATGTTAGATGAATTAGCTAGCTAGATAGAAAAATTGTTGAACTAGAGATTAGAACTAGTTGAATAATTAATATAACTAGTTTATTTTTAATAAGGAAATTTAGGTATATGAGATTAGAACTAGTTGAATAATTAATATAACTAGTTTATTTTTAATAAGGAAATTTAGGTATATGAGATTAGAACTAGTTGAATAATTAATATAACTAGTTTATTTTTAGTAAGAAAATTTAGGTATATGAGATTAGAATTAGTTGAATAATTAATATAACTAGTTTATTTTTAGTAAGAAAATTTAGGTATATGAGATTAGAACTAGTTGAATAATTAATATAACTAGTTTATTTTTAGTAAGAAAATTTAGGTATATGAGATTAGAACTAGTTGAATAATTAATATAACTAGTTTATTTTTAGTAAGAAAATTTAGGTATATGAGATTAGAACTAGTTGAATAATTAATATAACTAGTTTATTTTTAGTAAGAAAATTTAGGTATATGAGATTAGAACTAGTTGAATAATTAATATAACTAGTTTATTTTTAGTAAGAAAATTTAGGTATATAGAAAATTTAGGTATATAATTATTATTTGTTAATGAATTAGATAGAAAAGTTAAATATATAGTAATGTCAATTGAATATATAGTTAGATATATTAATGTCAAATGTTAGATGAATATATATTTGGCTAGATATAGGTGTTTAATGTTTCACCTATATGAACATAGGAAATGTCATCTGACGACGAAAAAGATTTTATTATGTGCGAACACTGTGAAGACCAGCGCGGCCTGTGCGACCAAAATTTCCTTGTTGATGGTAGGCGCTTCAGCATCAAGCTGGATGAGACATTCGAAGTTGATACAGTAAGTCACTTTGTCAATTATTATTTGAATGCAAAACTTATGCTTCATTTGCTTCAACTTATAATTTTAAATTTTCACTATTCTACTAGCGCATCCCCTGCCATGCAAGAATTTTTGTCTTGGATAAGATAGGTTTCAGTGCTATAGATGATATGGAGATAAAGAGAGTTTACTTGAAGACGCAGCATGGGTATACTTTCAACGTCAAATTATATAATGGAGACACATACACCAATTTTGAATGCAAAACTTGGCAAGCACTATGCAAGGCTTATGCATTTGAGCCTGATATGGTTATCACCTTTGATATTCGTCCGGAAGATGATATTGAAGGTAATATAGACATCTGGGTCGATGTGCAAACGCCTCCAGTTCTACCATTTGGTGAGTTTTTCTCAACCATGCATGCATATGTTTATGCCTTTCGTACAGTTTATTCAAAAATAGTTGACAACTATTTTGTATTGTCAGCTTATTTCGGTTCAAGCAGACATGTCCGGCGCTTGGTAGACAGGACCTACTACTGCCCCGGGGCTCAACTAAACTGCGAGGAGATAAGTCATTATGTTTCATGGCTTGAGGATCTTAATACTGTCAAGACAAATTTTTTCCCTACACTTAGAAATGTTAGTACTCAAAACATGCGACCAATGGTGATCGTATTGAACTACGGTCACATCTATAATCAAAAGATGGTAAGATTTTAAATATTTGTCCTTAATTAGTGCATCTTTTGCATACATTATTTTTGAAGCTAAACTTTCATTGCTTAGTATATTAATTACTATATGATGTTGTTCAACAGGGACTTCCGATGACAGTTGTGCCCCAGTGGATCGAGACAAAAGGTCGCATGTCAATGGTTAGCTTACGACCAAGATTTCCTACATTGCACATGAGTGCATTCAGGATTTCTAAAAGCGAAGAATGCTTAATAGTGAAAGATTGGAGCAAAATTGTTAACGATCGCAGAGAAGTACTAGGGGGCAGTAAGGAGAAGCGCAACCCAAGATTAGGAGACAGATTCATCTGCATGCTCCAGTATGATGAATCAGGAGAGCTATACATGTTCTATGCTATTCTACCTGAGAGGGAGCAGCAGGATCAGTAGCTACTCTTCATGCTCTTAATTAGTACTTGTCTCATGGATCCGTGTCCTGAACTTCGATGTTGGTGATGATTATGTTGAACTTGATGATATCTCTTTGCTTCTGTTACAAAGTGAATGTTTCCTCTTTAAGCTAGCCAACGTTGATGATGAATTACATAGCTAGCGGTAATGACTATGATGATTAAATAGTGGTAATTAGACGACCACGATGATTTTTAGCTAGCTAGAGTTTATTTATTTATTAATATGCGATGATGATGATGATGATGATGATGATGATGATGACGACTACAACTCATTATAACGTAAAACAATCCTAAATTAAATTGATAACACAAATTTAATTGAAAAATACAAAATAAAACAAAAACCCACAACCATTTAGTACCGGTTGGTTTTACCAACCGGTACTAAAGGGCTCCCGGCCCCCGGAGCTAGCTCGTGCCACGTGGTACCCCTTTAGCACCGGTTCGTGCTGAACCGGTACTAAAGGGGGGGCCTTTAGTGCCGAAATAATAGTGCCGGTTCCATAACCGGCACTAAAGGCCCTTACGAACCGGTGCTATTGCCCGGTTTTCTACTAGTGCTGGAATGTTCCTGGTACTCCTCTTTGGTGCAGTTTTGGGTTTTGGAGCAGCTGGCTTGGAAGTTCCTTTGGGCTTAGATTGAGCAGCCCCGGATCTTATGGCATCTCCCATAAGCTTTTGTGCCTTAGGTGCTGGTGCATCATCTTCTTCCTCTTCCTCTTCTTCAGAGTCTTTCATGATTGAAGATCTCCCAAGCACTCTGGCAGTGGTCTTTTTGACCCTTTCCTTCCTTTTCTTTTCTGCCACAACCTACTCTTTGGGTGCAGATCCCAAAGTCTCTTGAGTGGATGCTCTGGCTTTAGACATTGGAGCTCTCTTGGCAGAAACCTTTTGCTTCATTCCTGGCTTGGTGGCAGCAGTTGTGCCATATTCCTTCTTCAGGACTTTCCTCTTTGAGGTGGTTTCTTCTTCCTCAGCCACATAGTCCTCATCCTCTGACTCTGAGGTTCTTTTCTTGCTGGCCCTGGTGGCAGCCTTTGGCAGATTGCTTGGTGTGCTCCTGCTGCCATCATCTGAGCTGCTAGAGGGACTAGTGCCCTCACTCAAGTGAACCTGCTCCTCTTACTTGTTCTGACTGTCACTCTGATCTGACATGATGCAAACACTGACAGCAGACCCTGTGAATAGATTATAGATGAGGTAGAGTGGATGAGCATCACAAACTATAGAGGTTTTTGCAAAAGAATGAATTAAAAACTTAGTTTTAGTTTTCCACATAAAGCATTTCGGATCTACCAATTTGCAAACTCGGTGATACCGAAGCAGCTTTTGGAACCTAAACTAGTGAACTCGGTCAGACCGAGTCACAGTTCGGTGGCACCGAGACTGCTAGGGTGTCACAAAGTGCTGAACTCGATCACACCGATTTGCAATTCTCGGTCAGACCGAGAATCACATGTGCAATGGCATGAGCCAAATCGGTGAAACCGATTTCATCAACTCGGTCGGTCCGAGATGGTTTTGGCAGAAACCTAACCCTAAATTTTCAATTCACGACTGAACTACGGAGTGTTTTCGATGGATAGAATGATCTCAATCGTGGCAAGATACATGGCAAAGCAATGTGCTGGGGAATCAGAGTTAGAACAGCACAAAGTTCAAGTCCATACCCTAGTTCGACGATGAACTTGCTACGGCGGCAACAATGGGGATGATTCCCGTTGACGGCGGCGGAGACCAGTGGCAGGAGGCAACTGGCGACGAGGAGGACGATCCAGAGACCCTGGAGGCAGAGCGGGCTAAGCGCGGGCGAAAGAGTTTAGAGAAAATTTCCAAAATTTTGCCCGTGGGTATATATAGCCCGACCCTGTCGGTGGGACTGAGTGGAACAACTCGGTGGCACCGAGATGCATAACTGCAAGCAGTTGCTGCAACTCGGTGTGACCGAAAAGTTCAAATCGGTTGCACCGAGATTGAAAACCTAGATTGACTTAGTGATCTCGGTATGACCGAAATGGGTGAATCGGTCAGACCGAAACGCACAAAGAAGTTTTGGAAGTTTAAGTCTATGACGAATCGGGGACTCCGAGTGCTCCTCACACTGAGTGGTTCGAATCTGACTTGATCAAATTTTGTGATGTAGCATGAATAGAGTTTGAGACGAGAAAAGCATAGATAGCTAGAGAAGGTTCTTAGACATTCTTTTCCATCCACTTGGCCAAAAGAAAAGGAAACCAATCAATCAAAACAACAAGTGGATGTCCTCGAATGAGTAAATTATGCAACCAACATGCTCACACAATAAAATGACAAATGAAATATGTGGCAAAGCATGCACAAACAATTCTAGCATCTATCAATCAATTGGCGATGACTAGGTCATCTATATATGAGTATATTGACTTGGGAGTCAAATGAGAACATTTGATCATAGGTCATACTCATCGTTTAAGCACAAGTGGGGTTACCACTTTTACATAAAGTGTTGTTGTGTTCACACCATTAGAGTTGCTTTAACTCAATTGTTAGAGTAAAGCTCCCCCTAGATGTGAGATCCCCCCAAAGAGGGATGAACTAACCTTGGGTTTTGTCGATGATGACTTCATGTAGGTGTTGAAGATGTGGATGCTCTAAGTTGATGTAGATCATTCGGGGCTATCCTTTGGAGTGAGTTGCACTTTCAATACCTACACGGGTTAGTCCCACAAGGAACAAACAAGGATATCCATAGACATAGAGTGATGCACACACAAGATGATGTCTATGAAAGCTTTAGGTTACCTTGTCCCTTGTCTTACCAACAAGAGGGTTTGTGAATCCTTGAACTAGTGCAAGATGTGGAAGTTGATTGCACTCGTTCTTGCCAAAATGATAAGAGTGAAGTATGTTGGCGGAGTCACCCTCAAGAACTCTCTAGTTCTTCTTCTTCGGGATCCACACCATCTTGATGGGAATCCTCGGAGTTGTAGTTGTACTTGATGAAGTGGAACTTGATGTAGTCTTGGGAACCCACTTGACCAAGGCCTTAGGAGCTTCTTCAAATGCATCAATTTCCTCTTGAAGCTTGTCCTTGCCTTTTTGCTTGTGGTCTTGTGGTGGAAGATCATCTTGAGCTTGTGTCCCTTTGGAAGAAGTAGGATCATACTTCTCTTGTTGAGGAACAAACTTCGTCTTGGGGTATTGATCTTCTTCTCACTCAACTCCATTGGCATTGAACTTTCGTTCAAAACCAATACCTTAATTCTTCCGGTGCCTTCCTTGCTTGCGTACAATTTCCTCGAATTGCTTACTCCCGGCAAGGCTCTTGTAAACACCTTTCTCTATAATTCCCTTCAATAAGCTATTTTCTTGCTCAAGTGTAACTTGGCTAAGAGAATCATTAGTGGAATCAAGAGAACTACTAGAAGCAACAACATTGGATTTAGCATGATTATTGTTACTACTAGAGGAAGAATCTTTCTTGTTCTTGTTACTAGACTTGACTTGAGGCATGTAAGTGGATAAGAGTAAATGCTTGTCAATGTAAGAAGAACTTTTCCTGCGAAGATCATCATTGATTGCCTTTAAGAACTCATGCTCTTGCTCAAGGTTGAGCTTCTCAAAACGTAATTTCTCATGAGTCCTTAAAAGCTCTCGATGATCTCCTAAGATAGTTTCATGAGCTAACTTAAGAGTGTTTAGTTCTTTAGTTAGAGACTCAACCTTCTCCTTATCATTGTCATTCGTTTCATCATAGTATTCATCACTATAGTTGTCAACAAGTAAATCATCATCACCTAACGAGTCATCTTCATCACTATTGAAATCAACATACTCAGGGTGTGATACCTTTGGACCTTTGGCCATGAAGCATATTCCAATTCCTTCATTTGGTGAATCAAATATGTCGTAGGAGTTGGTTGACACAAGTGCTAGACCGAGAACACCTTCATCTTGAGTATATTCAGAGTCGGAGTGATAGCTTCTCTCGGAGTCATTGTCGGAGTCGGAGCCGCATACCCATTCACCAACATGATCTTGATGTCTTCGTTTTATGTAGCTCCTTGATGACTTGTCCTTCCTTTCCAAATCCTTGCTTCTCCGAGAGGGTCTTCGTTCATATCGATCATCCCTACTCCTTCTCTCCCTTGATGGTGATTCTTCTCTTCTACTTCTTCTTTTGGGAGAATCTTCTCTTCTCTTGTGGGGAGTCGTACACTCATTGGAGTAGTGTCCGGGTCTTCCACAATTGTAGCAGTTTCGCTCTCGACTAGAAGATCTTTTGTCATTGTGGGACCTTGACTTGGAACTTCTCTCTTTGGTTCTATTCTTGTAGAACTTGTTGAAGTTCTTCACCATTAGGCTCAATTCTTCATTGAAGGTTTGTTTCTCACTTGATGATGTGGGGGCTTCACATGAGGCTTTGTAAGCACCACTTGACTTGTTATGGAGCTCCTCCTTATCCTTGAGTGACATCTCATGAGCAAAAATTCTTCCAATGACTTCCGTTGGCTTGAGATCTTTGTAATTTGGCATCATTTGGATCAATGTCCATACGGTATCGTATTTTCCATCCAAGGCTCTTAGGATCTTCTTGATGATGAATTTGTCGGTCATCTCTTCACTTCCTAAGCCGACAATCTCATTTGTGATAAGAGCAAGCCTAGAGTACATTTTAGCGACACCTTCACCATCCTTCATTCTGAACTTGTGAAGTTGACTTTGAAGCACATCCAACTTGGATTCCTTGACGGAGTCGGTACCTTTGTGCATATCAATCAAAGTATCCCAAATTTCCTTTGCATTCTCAAGACGGCTGATTTTGTTGAATTCTTTGGGGCACAATCCGTTGAAGAGGATATCACAAGCTTGAACATTGTATTGTAGCTTCTTCAACTCTTCCGCGGTAGCTTCGCGATTCGGTTCTCTCCCATCAAAGAATTCACGTTGCAAGCCAACACACACACAATAGCCCAAACGGCGGGTTTATGTCCATGAATATGCATTTTCATCTTATGCTTCCAACTAGCAAAATTAGTACCATCAAAGTAAGGACCTGTACGGTGGTAATTTCCCTCGCTAGACGCCATACTCTCCTAGGTTGTGGAACCAAGGCTATGACTTCCAAAAGCTATGAAAATCAAGGCAAATGGAGACCAAAGCTCTGATACCACTTGTAGGATCAAAAGTATGTCTAGAGGGGGGTGATTAGACTACTTGACCAATTAAAAATCTATCATTTTCCCAATTTTAGTCTTTGGCAGATTTTAGCTATCTTAGCACAAGTCAAGCAATCTTAACACAATTCAAGCAAAGCATGCAAAGAGTCCATGAGCAGCGGGAAGTAAAGCATGCAACTTGCAAGAATGTAAAGGGAAGGGTTTGGAGAATTCAAACGCAATTGGTGACGCTGATGTTTTTGTCGTGGTTTCGATAGGTGGTGCTATCGTACATCCACGTTGGTGGAGACTTCAACCCACGAAGGGTAATGGTTGCGCGAGTCCACGGAGGGCTCCACCCACGAAGGGTCCACGAAGAAGCAACCTTGTCTATCCCACCATGGCCATCGCCCACGAAGGACTTGCCTCACTAGCGGTAGATCTTCTCGAAGTAGGCGATCTCCTTGCCCTTACAAACTCCTTGGTTCAACTCCACAATATTGTTGGAGGCTCCCAAGTGACACCTAGTCAATCTAGGAGACACCACTCTCCAAGAAGTAACAAATGGTGTGTTGATGATGAACTCCTTGCTCTAGTGCTTCAAATGATAGTCTCCCCAACAATCAACTCTCTCTCACAGGATATGGATTTGGTGGAAAGAAGATCTGAGTGGAAAGCAACTTGGGAAAGGCTAGAGATCAAGATTCGTATGGTGAGAGTGGAATATCTTGGCCTCAACACATGAGTAAGTGGTTCTCTCTCAAAAAATGTGTATTGGAAGTGTAGGTATGTTCTGATGGCTCTCTCCACGAATGAAGAGTGGGTGGAGGGGTATATATAGCCTCCACACAAAAACTAACCGTTACACACAATTTACCAATCTCGGTGAGACCGAATTGAGAAACTCGGTCGGACCGATTTAGCAAACCTAGGACCGTTAGGATTTTCGGTGGAACTGAGATGCAACTCGGTAGGACCGATATGGTTAGGGTTAGGGCATAACGTAATCTTGGTGTGACCGATTACACAAACTCGGTGGGACCAATTTTGGTATAAGCTAACCAGAGAGTTCGTCAGGTAAACTCGGTGGGACCGATCGCTCATTTTGGTGGGACCGAAATGTTACAAAAGGGAAACAGAGAGTTTACATTGCAATCTCGGTGGGACCGATCGCTCATCTCGGTAGGACCGAAACGTTATGAAGGGAAATAGAGAGATTACAATCCCATCTCGGTGTGACCGAGATCCCTATCGGTGAGACCAATTTGCCTAGGGTTTGTGGCAGTGGCTATGACATCTGAACTCGGTGGCGCCGGATAGGAAGAATCGGTGGGGCCGAGTTTGAATTTTGGTTTCGGTCATATGTGGATGTGGGAAGGTAGTTGAGGGTTTTGGAGCATATCAGTAAGCACTATGAAGCAAGAACCTCATCAAGCAACACCTCATCCCTCCTTGATAGTATTGGCTTTTCCTATAGACTCAATGTGATCTTGGATCACTAAAATATAAAATGTAGAGTCTTGAACTTTGAGCTTGAGCCAATCTTTTTGTCCTTAGTATTTTGAGGGGTCCACTTTCCTCATCCATGCCATGCCATTCATTGAGCTTTTCCTGAAATATTAATCTTGGAATAGCATTAGCTCAATGAGCTATATGTTGTTAGGAATTACCAAAACCACCTAGGGATAGTTGCACTTTCATCTTCCCTTTGTACTATTCATCCTTAGCCCGAGAGGCAATCCACCACCACCACACTGGAGTAGGGTATTACACCACAACGGTGGCCCAAACCAGTATAAATCTTGTGTCCTTTGTGTTGCGAGTTCATTGAGTTAGTTCGTAAGATTTTAGTTGAGTTAGACATGGATCGATAGGGGGGAAATCTTCACGCGCACCCCAATGTTCGAACCATAAGGTCTTTGTCGGAACCCGTGATCCGACAAAAGCTTGTCCCAATTCGGCCAAACAAATTACCGTAGCATGTTGGTGCCATATCATGACACGATGCCAAGTTTCATGATTTTCAGACGTGTTTTGGAATTACAGGAATTAGAAAACCAAGTTTCTTAATCTTTCCGGCCGAGCCACGATGCCCAGATGTTTGAATTTCACTCCCATCTCTTGCATGGGACCTAGAAATTCACCCAAGGACACACATGTGATTTTTCAAACAACTTTGGTGCACTGGAGCCTGTGCTTGTAGCTCAAATTTGAATTATGCACATTAAATGCCTAAAAACTCCATTAATGTATAAAAAAGACCAAATGAACCCGTAATAATTCCAAAATTTAGCATGGTACTTCTATTTGGTCTAATCTGGCCGAGTAAAAAATTAAGGCGGGAGAAGGCAGTGTACGTATGTCGTTTGGCACACGGAGGTGACACATTCCCTTTTAGAACCACGAGCCTTCTTGAGGGAAGATCCGGTTTGTAAGAAGTTTACACCAAAGCTTGTCCCAATTCAGCAAAAGAAATTACCGCAGCATGTTGGTGCCATGTCATGACACCATGGCAAGTTTCATGATTTTCAGGCGTGTTTTGGATTTACAGGAATTAAAAGACCAAGTTTCTCAATATTTCTGGCCGAGCCATGACGCCCAGATGTTTGAATTTCACTCCCATCTCTTGCATGGGACCTAGAAATTCACCCAAGGACACACATGTGATTTTTCAAACAACTTTGGTGCACTGGAGCATGTGCTTGAAGTTCAAATTTGAATTATGCACATTAAGAGCGCAGAAACTCAATTAATGTATAAATAGACCTAACGAACATGGAATAATTTCAAAATTTAGCACGATACTTCTATTTAGTCTAATCTGCTAGTGTACAATAATTAAGGCAGGAGAAGGCAGTGTACGTACGTCGTTTCGCACATGGAGGTGACACGTTCCCTCTCGGTACTAGGACCCTTCTTGAGGGAAGCTCCAGTTTGCAAGAAGCTTACACCAAAGCTTGTCCCAATTCGGCCAAAAAAATTACCGCAACATGTTGGTGGCATGTCATGACACCATGCTAAGTTTCATGATTCTCAGCCATGTTTTGAATTTACAGGAATTAAAAAACCAAGTTTCTCAATCATTCCGGCCGAGCCACGACGCCTAGATGTTTGAATTTTATTCCCATTTCTTGCATGGGACCTATAAATTCACCCAAAGACACACATGTGATTTTTCAGCAAACTTTGGTGCATTGGAGCATGTGCTTGTAGTTCAAATTTGAATTATGAACATTAAATGCCCAAAAACTCAATTAGTGCATAAAAATGCCAAATGAACCCGGAATAATTCCAAATTTAAACACGACACTCATGTACTAGTTGCATGTTCACTGTACATAAATGTTCTAGCAATTCAAGCACCATCCTTTCCCTCCGTAACACTATTCTGTCTTTCAAAACATAATGAAAAAATCATTTATACCACAAACAGTTTACTAGAAAGAATCGTGTGGGATGCGATATAAAATACCTTGGGGCACCGTCTTGTCTGGCTTATGGAGGAAGCTTCGTCGTCTATATTCCACCGCCACCGCTTGAACCACACCTATGCGTCAGTTTCTCGCGGCACCGAGCGAAATTTTTTTGCCACCGCGGAAATATCTATCTCCCCGCCCCCTCCCTCCTACCAAAAGCCACATTTCCACTCTTCCTCCTTGCTTTCCAAGTTCAAACCTTCACTGCTGCTTACTGGCAGCTCAGCCTCCTCGTCGGCGACCCTTCTTCTTGCAGCACCGCCTCCTCACCAGCTACCCTTCTTCTTGCAGCGCCGCCTCCTCGGCGGCGACCCTTCTTCTTGCAGCACCGCCTCCTCGCTGGGGACCCTTCTTCTTGCTGCGCGGCCCCCTCGCCGTCGACCCTTCTTCTTGCTGCGCGGCCTCCTCGCCGCCGGCCCTTCTTCTTACTGCGCTGCCTCCTCGCCCCGACGAACGGAGTGACACCTTCCATCAAAATCACTACCCCCTCCTCCAATTAAGCGCCGCCCACAGCCATTTTACACGCAGTATAACGTGGAGCTGAGTAGCATGCGGCCGCACGCGCGAACAAGGTCACTATGGCTGCCATGCGTGTAGACCGCCAGATCTTGGAGGAGAACCTCGTCTTCGAGGCCACCGTCGACACTACCACGTGATTGTCTACTTTCAAATACTATTCGTGATGTTTTCTCGAGGCCACCGCCAGTGCCTTCTAGTGATTTGTCCTTTGTAATGTTAATGTGCAATCTGATGTTCAGTTAATAGTTTGGTCCTCTGAAATGTAATGTTTAGTTAACACTTTGGTCCAACAATTGCTATATTTCGTAGTACTGTTCTCAGGCATTCTTTGCTTTGTTAACTATCTTATCTTCTAGTACATGTTTCTATTCTGCAATGTCGTGCTCAGTTAACTATTTTGGTTCATTTGGTCTGCTTTCCATTTAACGGTTTGGTTCGGTTCTGCAATTTGATTTTCATTTGTTGTGGGTACAATTTTGTATTGTTATGCATGTGACACCAATCAAATTTGGTTGTACTCAATACATATTCTACTGATAGTATGGCAACTCTCAGTTAACCTGATCAAGATCTTCCTTATGTGTGTTGCAGGGAAACAATGGGAGACACTGCGGTTTACCATCGAGGTTTGTTCAAGCAGGGTCCTTTGGCTAATAGCACATTATTATGCAGTTGTAGGATTCATTCTAATATTTAGGTTTCTTACAATTTGGTCTTGCACATGTAGGTCCTGCTGTGAGAGGCTTAGACTCACTATTCGACCCATTTTGCATATGGGGAAATGAGATGTCCATGAACATCAGTCAAGTCAAGAAACTCAGAAAGATTGTTAGGATGAAGAAACTTGCGACGAATAACAGCAAGATCTTTGTTTGCACAATGAAGAAGACATCAATCAACTATAGGATGGTACCAACTCTTTTACCTTGTTTTTACCCCTTGCGCCATTTCAAAATTTACAACAGTGATTTATGCATAGCTTTGTTTTTAGTACTTTCCAAAGCAGTTCACCGATGATTACCTCTCAAACCACCTGCATGGTCAAGAGGCGAGGAAGGTATTCATTCAACACCCATGGTACAATATTGAAGTCTTTCTGAAGAGGACGAAGGTTGGGCGGGCAATTATCCATAGCCACTGGCCTAAAGTTGCAAGGACATTCAACATCACTGAAGGCCCAATATTTGCCTTCCACTTCTGCAGTTTCCCAGATGAGATTCATCTGTCTATTTACCGTGTATGATGCTACTTTCCAAAGGTTTTTGATGCTGCATGTGAAACTTGGTGTTGTTGTGTAATGGAGTAACTGATTGCCGAAGCTATCTGATGTAATTCGATTATGAAATCCTGCTTGCTTTTATACGGATATGAAATATCTGGCATGTTTTATAAGAAATATCAGTTTAATTACCCTGCTTATTGGGGTTTCCTATTGCAAACGGTTACTCGGACAGCACCGTGGGTGATGAACTCAAACAACCCGCACGGTTTCTAGAAAGTAGGCGTGTTCGATCAACTAACAATCACACACGGCTTCCGATAGCGAACTGTTTACGTTAGGCCACCTTGCACAAATGTTTCCACACAAAGAACTATGTGTGATATACATACTTATGGAAAAAAAATTCTAGGATTCACCGTGTGGGATGTACATACCTACGGAAATGATTTTCTGGGATTCACCGTGTGGGATGTACATACCTACGAAAATGATTTTTTGGGATTCGCCGTGTGGGATGTACATACCTACGGAAATGATTTTCTAGGATTACCGTGTGGGATGTACATACCTACGAAAATGATTGGGTTTCGATGCCTTGCCTGATCGCACATGGCCCTAGTCTGGGTCCCAGGAAGGCCTATCCCCGACGATTTCTAGGTCGTGTGGGAAGGACACCCTATCGCACACACTCACTTGGCGACGGTTCCAAATGCTGTCGTGGAAAGGGGTTGAAAACCGTTTGTTTAGGACATCGTTGTACCAGTGTGAATAAGGAAATGAAGGGAGATTGTACTGTCCAAGAGCCTAGGCATCGAACCCGCATCTAGGTTGAAAAGGGGGAAATTAGTAGCGAAAGAGAACAAAAATGGAACGTAATCCACATATGCTGCCTGGATATTTGTTGCTCTGGGCAACCACCACTCTAATGTGTCCATGGAGGTACATCATACTAGTGCACCCACTGTCCGAATGGACCTCCCATGCTCTTATTGCCACTTTTTTGCTGTTAGTATAACGCCAGCGATCAAGTCAAGCAATGCTACTGCTAAAGTGATGCCACATTTAACTAATTCTGCACTCAGTCTAATGCCACCGATAAATTTAAGCAATGCCATTTAATGTCACTGGATTATTTCAGGGTTAGCTGTTGATTGTGGATGTATTAAAGATTTTTTAGCTAAGGCATTCTAATGTTGTTGCACATCCGGTATACCAACGATGAATCTTGTTACTACCTTCAGATTTTTGCACTGTTAATGCTTATATATTACATACCTCACTTTCACAAGATAACTTTTTTTGTAGTGTGATAACCCACAAGTATAGGGGATCGCAACAGTTTTCGAGGGTAGAGTATTCAACCCAATTTATTGATTCGACGCAAGGGGAGCCAAAGAATATTCTCAAGTATTCGCAGTTGAGTTGTCAATTCAACCAGACCTGGAAACTTAATATCTGCAATAAAGTATTTAGTAGCAAAGTAATATGATAGTAGCGGTAACGGTAGCAAAAGTAATAGTTTTGGTTTATAGTGATTGTAACAATAGCAACGGAAAATTAATTAAGCGAAGAACAATATGTGAAAGCTCGTAGGCAATGGATCAGTGATGGATAATTATGTCGGATGTGATTCCTCATGCAATAGTTATAACATAGGGTGACACAGAACTAGCTCCAGTTCATCAATGTAATGTAGGCATGTATTCCGAATATAGTCATACGTGCTTATGGAAAAGAACTTGCATGGCATCTTTTGTCCTACCCTCCCGTGGGAGCGGGGTCCTATTGGAAACTAAGGGATATTAAGGCCTCCTTTTAATAGAGTACCGGACCAAAGCATTAACACTCTGTGAATACATGAACTCCTCAAACTACGGTCATCATCGGTAAGTATCCCGATTATTGTCACTTCGGGGTTAACGGATCATAACACATAATAGGTGACTATAGACTTGCAAGATAGGATCAAGAACTCACATATATTCATGAAAACATAATAGGTTCAGATCTGAAATCATGGAACTCGGGCCCTAGTGACAAGCATTAAGCATAGCAAAGTCATAGCAACATCAATCTCAGAACATAATGGATACTGGGGATCAAACCCTAACAAAACTAACTTGATTACATGATAAATCTCATCCAACCCATCACCGTCTAGCAAGCCTACGATGGAATTACTCACGCACGGCAGTGAGCATCATGAAATTGGTGATGGAGGAAGGTTGATGATGACGATGGCGACGGATTCCCCTCTCCGGAGCCCCGAACGGACTCCAGATCATCCCTCCCGAGAGAGATTAGGGCTTGGCGGCGGCTGCGTATTGTAAAACGCGATGATTCCTTCTCCCCTATTTTTTTCTCCCCGAACACGAATATATAGAGTTGGAGTTGAGGTCGGTGGAGCACCAGGGGGCCCACGAGGCAGGGGGTGCGCCCCCACCCTCGTGGACAGGGTGTGGGCCCCTTGGCCTTGATTCTTTCGCCAGTATTTTTTATATATTCCAAAAATAATCTCCGTTTATTTTCAGGTCATTCTGAGAACTTTTATTACTGCACAAAAATAACACCATGGCAATTCTCCTGAAAACAGCGTCAATCCGGGTTAGTTCCATTCAAATCATGCAAGTTAGAGTCCAAAACAATGGCAAAAGTATTTGGAAAAGTAGATACGATGGAGACGTATCAACTCCCCCAAGGTTAAACCTTTGCTTGTCCTCAAGCAATTCAGTTGACATACTGAAAGTGATAAAGAAAAACTTTTACAAACTCTGTTTGCTCTTGTTGCTGTAAATATGTAAAACCAGCATTCAAGTTTTTAGCAAAGATTATGAACTAACCATATTCACAATAACATTTAGGTCTCATCTATACCTCCTAATAAAGGGGCTAATGATTCTTGCTTCCAAATTTTGTCCGTTGCTAAATTTTCGCCCGTTTTGTAGATCGCTTCGTACGTCGATCATTTTTTGGAAGGGAATCTCCCGATTTTGTTGAAAAAGAAAACAAATCACGCCCCAGATCCAAGGCACGATCGTGAGAACTCAAAGCCGGCCCACCTATCTGGCCCAAGGAAGCTAGCCCACATAACTGGAGCAAGGCAAACAAATTATATTGGATTCTGGAATTGAACTCACGCCCTCTAGATCGCATAACTAGAGTCAAAGCCAACTAAGCTAACGCAATGTTTTGTTCACAAATTTTATTTATTTATTTTAAATAGTCCCACCTCGCCTACTCACATCCAATACTCCTAATTTATATAGGCTTTTTAGTTTCCTGTTTTCAAGGACCCATCTTGGAAATCAATAAGCAAAGGCTGAGAAGGATTTGATTTCAACAAGAGAAATAAGGAAGCTGAGAAAGGAATTCATGAGACATGCACATTGCTGCACCATCCTATACATGGTCAAATAAAGAATGAAAGTAATTGAGTCCAGGGAAATTATAAGGAAAGAAATTCTATAAATGGTCAATTAAAGATTGAAAGGAATTTGAGTCAAGGGAAATATAAGGAAGGAAAGTTGTCCAGCATGCACGTTGCACCATTCTACATGGTTAAATAAAGAAGGAAAATAATGAGTCTAGGAGAATATAATAAAGGAAAGATGTCCCTCATTCTATACATGAAAGAGAATAACATGCAGGGTAATTAAAATGGGATTGCTCCCATTGGGCACGTTGCACATTCTCAATAGTACAAGGACCTGCATATATATTGAGAGTTTTTTTACTACATCCACAAAATTTAATTAATGACATTGAATTACCTTTTGATAAATTATTTGAAGTAGATAGGTGAAACGATTGCATACTTAATTTTAGCGCTACTTTCAAAATGGATTGCTTTAGCCAATTGAGATAAAAAAAGTTACGATAATTATCTTAATAACTTCAACAATACTCCCTCCGTTTTTATTTACTCTGCATATTAGAGTTAACTGAAGTCGAACTTTGTAAAATTTGACCAAGTTTATAGGAAACAATAGAAACATTTACCATAACAAATCTATATGTTGTGAAAGTACATTAAATAATATATCTAATAGTATTGATTGGTTATTGTATATGTTAATATATTTTTTATAAACCTGGTCAAAGTTCACAAAGATTGACTTTGACCAAAACTAATACGCGGACTAAATAAAAACGTAGTAAGTACTACATACATTAAATTGATGTAGCCGTTATCTCTCATTCTAGTGTTTACTCTAGCAAAGCATGGCCCGCAAGTCGAATAATTCATACACTTTCATCCAAAAAAAGAACAATGCATGCATTTGTTAGACTTTTTACATAGATGGACGGCTTGAAAGAACATTTCTTCTTCATGTTAAGGATATTTTTGACCATACTTAATTAATGAGTAGTATTTTTTTAGAAACCAGTGCAATGAATTTTTAGTCCCGTTGCAATGCACGGGCCCTTTTCCTAGTGTTTACTCATATCAATGGCATAATCAACTAGCGAGCAATAATAATAAATCTCGGATGACAACACTTTCTCAAAATAATCATAATATGATATAACAAGATGGTATCTCGCTAGCCCTTTCCGCGACCGCAAAACATAAATGCAGAGCACCCCTAAAGATCAAGGACTGACTGGAAATTGTAATTCATGGTCAAAGAGATCCAGTCAAGTCATACTCAATGTAAACTAATAATAATACATGCAAATGGCAGCGGTGCTCTCCAACTGGTGCTTTTTAATAAGAGGATGATGACTCAACATAAAAGTAAATGGATATGCCCTTCGCAAAGGGAAGCAGGGATTTGTAGAGGTGCCAGAGCTCGATTTTGAAATAGAGATGAATAATATTTTGAGCGGTATACTTTCATTGTCAACATAACAACCGAGAGATCTCAATATCTTCCATGCTACACACATTATAGGCGGTTCCCAAGCAGAATGATAAAGTTTATACTCCCCCACCACCAACAAGCATCAATCCATGGCTTGCCCGAAACAACAGGTGCCTCCAACTAACAATAATCTTGGGGGAGTTTTGTTTGCAATTATTTTGATTTGATTTGAGCATGGGACTGGGAATCCTGGTGACCAGCCATTTTCTCGTGAGTGAGGAGCGGAGTCCACTCCTCTTGAGAATAACCCGCCTAGCATGGAAGATACAAACAACCCTAGTTGATACATGAGCTATTCGATCATACAAAACAGAATTTTTATTTGAAGGTTTAGAGTTTGGCACATATAAATTTACTTGGAACGGCAGGTAGATGCCGCATATAGGAAGGTATGGTGGACTCATATAGAATAACTTTGGGGTTTATGAAGTTGGATGCACAAGCAGTATTCCCGCTTAGTACAAGTGAAGGCTAGAATGAGACTGGGAAGTGACCAGCTAGAGAGCGACAACAGTCATGAACATGCATTAAAATTAATCAACATTGAATGCAAGCATGAGTAGGCCATAAATTACCATGAACATAACTATCGTGGAGGCTATGTTGATTTTGTTTCAACTACATGCGTGAACATGTGCCAAGTCAAGCCACGCGAATCATTCAAAGGAGGATACCACCCTATCATACCACATCACAACCATTTTAATAGCATGTTGGCACGCAAGGTAAACCATTATAAACTCCTAGCAAATTAAGCATGGCATAAGCAACTATTATCTCTAATTGTCATTGCAAACATGTTTCATTCATAATAGGCTGAATCAGGAACGATGAACTAATCATATTTATAAACATGAGAGGTCGAGTTCATACCAGCTTCTCTCATCTCAATCAGTTCATCATATGTCGTCATTATTGCCTTTCACTTACACAACCGAACAGTGTGGATAATAATAATAGTGCATGTGCATTGGACTAAGCTGGAATCTGCAAGCATTCAATTCAAGGGAGAAGACAAGGTAATATGGGCTCTCTGTTAGATCAACAATAATGCATAAGAGAGCCACTCAACATTTTCATCATGGTCTTCTCCTCTCAACCCCCAAAGAAAAAGAAAAGAAACAAAACTATTTACACGGGAAAGCTCCCAACAAGCAAAAGAAAACGCGAAATATTTTTGGGTTTTCTTTTTAATTACTACTACTACAAGCATGGAAAGTAAACTAGCTAAAAGCTACAACTAATTTTTTTTGGTTTTTATTAAGGTTTTTAACAAACAAGAAGAAAGCTTAAAAGAAAATAAACTAGCATGGATGATACGATGAAAAAGTATGAGCACCGACAACTGGCATCAGTGTGTGAACATGAATGTAATGTCGGTGAGAAATATGTACACCCCCAAGCTTAGGCTTTTGGCCAAAGTTGGTCTATGGATACGGATCAAAACTGCCCTCTCCGGCGTACTGAGGAGGGTCTTCGGGGTGCCGCTGGTTGGCGATCTCCTCCGGATCCCACTGATAAACAGACTAACGGTGAGGATCAGATAGTGGCTCTGACTCTAGAGCTGATGTCAGGCTCTGGTATGCCTGAATGGCCTCCAGCAAAACAAGGTACGTGCCAGAAAATATGTTGAACAAAGTGGGAGCAGGCAAGGTAATAGTCTCAAAGTGATTCTTATTAAATATCAGTCTATAGTTAAGCATCTTCTTCTTATTCTTAACAATAAAATCATATGCTACCATGCTCTTGTAATCTAGAAAAATATGAAGCAGCAACTTTTCCTCTTTCTCATAATTCCTAATAGGTATGTTAAAGTGTGCAGCAAGGCGCGAGGCGAAGATGCCTCCCAAGGCGGGACCCTTTGTACCGTTCAGATTTAATTGTTTCGCCACAGTAGCGCCTAAACTGAAAGTGATATCATGAAACAAAGCATGGTGCAAAATAACAATATCAGGGGCACTAAGATTTCCACAGTTCCCGCGACCAATTAAGCATCTACTAGCAAATATTGCAAAGTAACGTAGAACAGGAAAAAGTATGCTAGTGATTCTTGCATCAGAAACTTTCCTCGTTTCCCCTACAACAATCATATCAATAAATCCCTCCACATCATTACGATGTGGTTCCTCTATGCTGCCCTCAAAGGGTATCCTACAAACCCGGCAAAAATCATAAAGTGGCATCTCCTTATGCTCATCATATAAATAAAATTCCACCGAAGGTGGCGATCTCCTAGCATGGAAATGAAAATTTTGCACAAAAATATTGGTGAGTAGGAGATACTATTCACGCTGGTCGTGGAGGAAGTCGGTGAGGCCTGCATTCTCAGCCAAATAATAAAAATCTTCATAAATCCCGGCTTCTCTCAAGAACTCATCACAAGGCCATTCACACGGCCGAACCTCTACAGTACGAGGGAGATTATACTTGGGCTTCTTATTCTCTTCATTTTGCTTATCCTTCGAGCTTCGGCTCGATGAGCCCCTCAAAAATCTCTTCATCTTTTTTTGAAAATTTAGTAACCTAAAATAAAAGTGAACCAAACTCAACATAATTAATAGCAACTACTCCTGCAAGTGCTTAGAAGCTATATCATGCATGAGAACTATTTTTGACCACATAAATTTGACATGCAAGCTCAAGAACAGGGTCACGTAAGTAGCAAAAATTTACAATAAATAAAGCACTAGAACAAAAACTAATTGGACCATTGGAGGAGTCACATATCGAAGAACAATCCTCCAAAGCAGTTTTGTGAATGGAGCTTTGAGCAAGGAGATCAAAAATGGCAGCAAGATGAGCTAGAACTCTGGTTTGAGCTAGTGGGTGATTTTTTCTGGAGGAAGACGAAGTGTGTGGGTGCAAGAATAAGTGGAGGGGACCCATGTGGGGTCCACGAGGCAGGGGTGCGCCCAGGGGCTGGGCGCACCCTCCACCCTTGTGGGCACATGGTGGGTCCCCCTGGTGTGTTCTCAGTGCCAATAGTTCTTAAATATTCTGGAAAAAATCATATTTCATTTTCAGGGCATTTGGAGAACTTTTATTTTCGGGGTATTTTTTAATGCAAGGATAATTCAGAAAACAGACAGAAAATACTATTTTTGCTTTATTGAATATAAATAACAGAAAGTAAAAAGAGGGTATAGAAGGTTGTGCTTTCTAACTTCATCCATCTCATGCTCATCAAAAGGAATCCACTAACAAGGTTGATCAAGTCTTGTTAACAAACTCATTCCGAATCGCATGAAACCGGAGAAATTTCGAATAACACTAGGTTATATCAACGGGGATGTGCACGTCCACAAAAATAAGAATATCATATTTCTTCTTGACAGTAGGAAGAGGAAATTCAAAACCTCCAATAGTAATTGTTGAAATTTTTCCGATAGAATTGATACTGTGGACTTGAGGTTGTTTCCTTGGAAAGTGTACCGTATGCTCATTACCATTAACATGAAAAGTGACATTGCATTTATTGCAATCAATAACAGCCCCTGCAGTATTCAAAAAGGGTCTACCAAGGATAATCGACATACTATCGTCCTCGGGAATATCAAGAATAACAAAATCCATTAAAATAGTAACATTTGCAACCACAACAGGCACATCCTCACAAATACCGACAGGTATAGCAGTTGATTTATCAGCCATTTGCAAAGATATTTCAGTAGGAGTCAACTTATTCAAATCAAGTCTACGGTATAAAGAGAGAGGCATAACACTAACACCGGCTCCGAGATCACATAAAGCAGTTTTAACATAGTTTCTTTTAATGGAGCATGGTATAGTTGGTACTCCTGGATCTCCAAGTTTCTTTGGTATTCCATCCTTAAAAGTGTAATTAGCAAGCATGGTGGAAATTTCAGCTTCGGGTATCTTTCTTTTATTAGTAACAATATCCTTCATATACTTAGCATAAGGGTTCAATTTTAAGCATATCAATCAAACGCATACGCAAAAAGATAGGTCTAATCATTTCAGCAAAGCGCTCAAAATCCTCATCATCTTTTTTCTTGGATGGTTTAGGAGGAAAAGGCATGGGTTTCTGAACCCATGGTTCTCTTTCTGTACCATGGTTAATAGCAACAAAGTCTCTCTTATCATAACGTTGATTCTTTGATTGTGGGTTATCAAGATCAACAGTAGGTTCAATCTCTACATCATTATCATTGCTAGGTTGAGCATCAACATGAACATCATCATTAACATTATTACTAGGTTCATGTTCATTACCAGATTGTGTTTCAACATGAGAAATAGAAATATCATTGGGATTCTCAGGTGTGTCAACAACAGGTTCACTAGAAGCATGCAAAGTTCTATCATTTTTCTTCTTCTTCCTTTTTGAAGAACTAGGTGCATCAAAATTAGTTCTCTGAGAATCTTTCTCAATTCTCTTAGGGTGGCCCTTAGGATACAAAGGTTCCTGAGTCATTTTACCCCCTCTAGCCATGACTCCAACAGCATTATCATTTTTCTTATTATTCAATTCATTGAGAAAATCATTCTGAGCCTTAAGTACTTGTTCTACTTGAGTGGTAACCATAGAAGCATGTTTACTAATAAGTTAATAATGCTAGTTACCTTCAGACTTTTGTATTTGGTTTAATGCTCTTGCGCAGCTAGTATACCAATGCTGAAATTTGTTACCTTTACATTTTGTATTGTTAATTCTTATAGAAATCTTCCAGTGCTAGAGCTTATGGAAATCTATTCAGTAAAACCATTGTACTGTACTCTGTAATAAAATAGCTACTCTACTGTTGCACTAGCCACTGGATTAGTGTATATTTGTACTATTCGAATGGTGTTGCATTAGCGTATGGACATATATAAAGTGTTGCAAGCTTTCCCAGATATGTGCTCAAGAAAACTACTACCTATTTTTCTAAATACTAGACATTTGGGTACTTTAAATTGAACTGCGAAAACATCTTATATTAAGGAACAGAGGGTGTAGAGTTCACTCAAATTATCCCGGTAAAGCTAGTCACACTTTCGTTAAATTTAATGTTCATTATGTTATCGGAGGAGGTCTGTATGTTTGTCTCTAATGCCTGTCGACTACATATATGACATCACGATGTAATGTTAAGTCATTTCCTTTTGTACAGTGTCACTGAATTGTCAAGGCGGTGATGGCATTTTATTTTAGTTACACTGCACAAAATATGCTTAAAAGAAGAGGAAAGGTCGGGAATGGCTCAATTTTTAAGAAAAAACTATGTATGCCTTCCTGACATCAGCCACTGTTGCCTTATTTATTCCTTCAAACGGGTGGTTAGAAACAGTCTTGCTACCTTTTCCCATTAGGAAATTGGAATGCTTATATTTGTGAGTATGTGCTTCAACTAGTGCCACTTCTATTGTAATCACACTTTCAATATCTATGCAATCAGGGATGCTCAATTTTAGTGGAACTGCACAAAAAGTCCAAATGGTTCAACATTAGGAGCATGTTTTCTTCCAAACCTTTATATCTAGTTGGTGGCACAATGAGTTGTTCATTACGAAGGTACATGGTTTGCTACTATCTTGCTGCTCTTTTTGTACTGTCATTAGATAATAATACTAGTGGTTTGCATGTGAATTTATTGGCAGGGTAGACCTACATTGGAGGTGCAGGACATGATTCAATGATTGGATGCTCAATTTCGGTTGTATCGATTTCACCTCTTCCATCACTGCAAACATGGATATCCTTGGTCTGATGAAGAATAGGCGCTATATTTCTGCTCTGACCCAGCAAATCAATTCAACATGAAATTGTCCAGGGCAAAACATGACTGTATCAAATTGTCTAGTGCAAAACATGACAGATGCTAAGCGGAAGAGACGTGTTTAAACCAAAAATACAAGGTGGGGTATATGTTTACTAGCTGCTTGATATTTGTGCAGACAGAGATGTCTGCCCGTTGCTATTTGGCAAACAAACAAAGTGACCGCAATTTTGGTTGAACTGCACAAGAGAATAGTATAGTCACTACATGCAGTGCCATTTGAAAATAGACACAAAAAGATTGGATAGTCACTTCATGGCCTGCAGAAAAGTAGTACTGTACTATTTATTGGCCAACACTAGGTGCTTCATTGCTTTGGTATGATTATACAATGGGCATCATTTTGCCTAAGTTAAAGTTTGTATTCCGAAAATAGTCTCACCGTGTGATCGAGAGAAGACTAAATCATATTGCAGTGGATGTTCCTCCATCATGTATGGTTCATTCTCATGGTTTCCAGTTGTTGGTGAAGCTAGTTACATTTGCAAGAGGAATTGTAGACTTCACAAACAAATTTGTCTTTCACTCTGTACTGAATGTTGGCCAAGAGAAGCATCCATGTTAGTAGGAAGAACAGATGTTTTTTCTAGATCTTTGGTTTTGGAGCTACATATTTGCATATGATCTGTGAATCATTGAGATGCATTAACATGTTAATCTTATGTATGGGAATCGTACTAGTTGGTTTTGAATTTGGGCTACTAATGTGAACATATTACAATGCCATGCCTGTGAGTCTCGTGTGAACATTTCGAACGGATCGGCTCTTACTGCTGTGAACAGCATGATCCTTATTTATGTGTTCTCAGTGTTTACAATTTACTAACAGTTCCTTATTTTTGTTCACTCAGTGTTTACAAGTTACTGATCGATCACTAGCTAGCCTACTAATGCGCTCCTGGCAGTTTTAGTTGTGATGCAAGATCCGAAGTGGCAGTTTTTTGAATAAAAATGCCTATCTCTGAAGAAAATGACAAGCTGCTCTGAAGAAAATGCCATGCGAATCTGAAGAAACTGCCAGCAAAAACATTCGCAAATGCCCTATCTCCCAGCGAACGTTCATCAGCTAATGCGATCGTACACGTACAGCATCCGACCTACTAGATCCTACATGTACACTATCCGACCTACTCGATCCTACACGGATAAATACCAGATCACGCACGTACTACCTCCTTTCCGGTTTGCAGGGCTCAATTCAAAAAACGACCTACTCGATCCTACATGAATAAATAGCAGATCATGCATGTACTACCTCCTTTCGGTTTGCAGGGCTTAATTCAAAAATCTCACCAACCAAGGTAGATGATGAGTGGTGAAATCATTTTTGACAAGGAGGGAGTACCTCATCTGAATGATTCGAGTGCACTCGTTTGACCGTCATGCCGGCATGCGACCCAGCATAGACGGGACGCACCACTGACGGGACGGGACGGGACGGCACAGTCATAATTTCAGTTTTTCTAGTTTTCCACGGCAAGTTGGCGCGCTAAGCCATGCCTGCTTATGCATTGAATTCCGATGACCATGATGACCGCCGCGTTTCTCGTGACATGCTGGTTCGTCTACCTTCCGCCTATAATTATTGTTTCCCGGGCTTCTCCGGTGGCACCATCACCCAACTCGCCCTATCCTCATAAGCCCCCACCGGCCCAACGTCGCTCGCCACTTATCCTCGCTCTCGCCACATCCGCCATGCCCCCGCCCATCCGCGATAGGCGATGCCGGAGGCGGTCACCGCCGGAACTAGTGTTCGGTTTTTCACCGGAAGGCAGACGGAGGGAGGAGGCATTCTATCAGTCTTTAGATGGCAATGCGGAGTATGAGGAGTTGTTGGAGCGCGACAGCCTGGCGGAGGAGCAGCGTATCACCGATTTGCACCGCCAGCGGGACATGGACCAGCAGCGCACCAACGCACTAAGTCGCGAGCAGAGTGCCCGCAACTGGGCTGACTACGTGGAGGCCGGCGCCCGGCAAATAGCCCTGGAGGCTGTCGGGCACGCACGCGTTCGCGACGCCGAATTTTACTACAAGCTTGTCAAGTGGGTTTCCCGCTTAGAAGTCGAAGCTTCGGTGGACCACGCCGACATGGAAAGGGCCAACGCGCGCGGGCAACGTGCCCTATCGCACCTCTGGCAAGTCTGAGGCGAGGCAGAGGACGCCAGTGTCGGCGTTTAGTGTGTACCGCAGATGGCGGTCGGCATCGTCTAGTTAGCTAAGAGTGAGTTAGTGCTTGTACACTACTAGAGTATTATTGGGAGTAGATAGTTAGCTTGGCTATGATGGTTGTCAACGTGCAAGTTCAGTACTCTATATCTGGATCAGACCTGTTACTTTGCTCTGAATGTTGAGCTTTCCGTTTGAACATATGGAATGGGCTGTTATTTTTTTAAATGGGTTGTATTTGTCCGCCACGGGTTTAGAAGCTGCCTTGTGGGCCTACCAGGTTGACGCGTACACAATCAGGAGATGATCGTATGTGGAGAGGATGACAGCAGGCACCCACCAAGCTCTTGGCAGTACGCAAGCAAGTGCCTCCTTATTTCAAGCCAATAAAAAATGGCTCCTCCTAATGGATTTCTGACATCTGGGTCTCATGCCATTGTCAACGTAGTCAATAAATGAGAGAATTGCACAACGAGCGGCTGACACCAGGGACCCAACAGCTCACCCAATTATTTTTGGTTTGGGTTAATTTGATAAATGCCACTCCAAATCTGGTGATTCCGAGAAATGCCGCTGCAATGTCCAAACTTTGAAAAATGCCATTTCATGCCATTTCCTGTGGCATTTTTCGAAGTCTGAAGTGGCATTTTTCAAAGTGTGCAAAAATTGTAGTGGCATTTTTCAAAGTTTGGAAATTTTAGTGGCATTTTTATAAATCGCCATAATTGGAGTGGCATTTATCTAATTTGTTTTTGAGTCGGAAGCAGGGTGTCAACTGGGCTGTGCGGGGTACTCTGGCCTGTCTTAGACAGCCATTTCTTTTATGTTTACCACAGACCAGCCCCGTAGTTTTTTTCTTTCTTTCTAAAAATGATTAGCCCAGTTTTTTTGTGATTTATCAAGTAAGTCACTTTGTCATGCCTGTTGCACTGCAAATCTTTCAAGACGAGGAGAGCTTCATTCAGCTGGCCGGGAAAATGGCCTATCAGGAATGAGAAATGGGCTATACATTTTTAAAACATATCAAACCGGCAATTAGTTTCAAATTTCTTTTTTTTCATTTCAATATTTTAAATTGTATTAATTTTTATGCGTGGACAATTTGTTGGATTTTATATTGATATACATTTATTTTTAAAATCAGTTTGAATGTGACTCGAAATTTCGGGAATTAAAACAGTTCGGACCGCACCGAAATATGCAAAAATTCATTTAATTTTTTAACCTTGGCCACAATATGGGCTGTAATACTAACAAAAAGAATATGGGCTCCAGAAAAACCTTAAGAATTAGCAAATGGGCTGTAAATTATTAGAAATAATGGCAGATGGGCTATATGCTGTTTTCCATAGATTTGAGGCTTTCCTAAAAAAAAGGTTGACGCACAAGCAGTGACTGTTGGATGTCCATCCAACAGCCGTCGCGCTTTTAAAATCTCTGCTCTTTCTGCTCCAGCCACTCAAACAAGCGCCGACGGGACTGCTTGCTCCCTCCTTCCATGGCCGGTTGTGCTCCCGCGCAGGTCTCACCGCCCTACCGTACTCCCATCGCTGGCCTAGCCATCCCTCTACTCACCCACACCTGTTGTTATTCTCCGGCGACGGCAAACAAACCAGTAAACCCTCGTACTACCCTTCGTGTGGGAAACAACTGTCGAGTCTTCCCTGGCTCCGTGTCATTCCCTTCCTAGGCCTCGTCGTCGTTCACCGCCCTGGTGCTCTCGACGCGGCGTGGTCAACGTGGTTAACGACATGCATCTGAAGTGGACTATACGTGGAGAGGCTGACAGTTGGGTCCACAACCGCATGCAAGGAAATGCTTCCTTATTGCGCGCAAAATAATGATTCCTCCACCTGACATCTGGGACCCATCGAAAGGACCTCTGTATTTCGCGAAAAGAACATTCGCACCGCTGACAGCTCTGCCACAAGAACGGCTACCGGGGATTACTTGTCCCGGCAGTTTTTTTGCATTGGCCCATGTATTTACCGGCAGTCCACTTCTCCCGGCAGATTGGTCAGGGCACATGAAACTACAGTCGCCGGAAGAACGGCTACCGGGGATTACTTGTCCCGGCAATTTTTTTGCATTGGCCCATGTATTTACCGGCAGTCCACTTCTCCCGGCAGATTGGTCAGGGCACATGAAACTACAATCGCCGGCAGTTCTATTGCCTGCAAAAGCATGTCTACCCGGCGGTTATTATGCCACTACTCTGATTTCACTACCAAAGTGTTATAGGAAGCCCTAATGTAATACACATTCATTATGTTCAAGCACTCAGGCCAGATCACACAATTTATACATACACTTCAAAGCAACATATAGTCCTCATCAAAAACCTTAAACTTCATTTAAGAAACATGACAACCATATATATACAGGTTGTGCCACAAAAGGAGCACATATATGTTTCTAGGTGTGCCACACAATAAAAAATGAAGTGGTGCCACAAAGGGAGAAGTACATATGTTTCTAGGTGCGTCACCCAACCAAAAAGAGCATACAGTGGCTTATGTGCCAAAACAACCACCAAAATGAGCAGCACGTACCAATGTCACCAGGTTCAACAAACAAGGTACATTACATAACCACTCCACCAACTTAATTGTAGGTCTTGCAAACATTCAACAGCTTGTAGGTGATCCAAGCCTTAACTTGTAGATCATCCAAACCTTCAGAAGCTTGTAGATCACCCAGTGTATCTTTGGGAAACCTGCACAGACCAGAAATTCAAAACAGAGCTCTCATAGCACAATAAAGCTGTTGTAACATAAACATGCTACTAGTACTTGAAGGACAAGATAGCCCAATAAAAATGTAATCTTTACATCATATAAGGGCAAGTGTTCTAAGGCCTTGTTTATTTCCCTTGCTATTGGGCATTGGCGGAAGCAACGAACGCAATGAACCTATTCAGTACGTGGAGTCTAAATCAAGGCTGATGTTGTACAAAGCTCATTCATTGGAGATGAAAAGGATTTGAATCAGACTGATGTACAGTTGTACACAACGCGTTTCATTCTAGTAATAGTAACAAATCAGATATTTCTGTCGTTCCAAACTTGTTTATAGTAACCTGAAGGTTGAGGTTATGACCTACCCATTAAGAAAAGCACCCAACTTGTTGGGCATAAAAATAAGCCACCAACAATAAAAGCGCTCGTTCAAATAATGTGCTTGTAATTAACAGGATAAAATGTTTGCCATGGTCACCTTTGGCAAAATTGCTATTGGATTAAAATGGATGTAGGCTATTTCATTTCTCCTCCGTATTCTCATTTCACCTGGTTTTGTTGTTTACTAAAATGACCTAAAATGGATGCAGACTAAAATGGACTAAAATGGATGCAGACTAAAATGTAAGTAGCTAGCTAGCTGGGATGCTTGCTACAAGTACGTACTAATCATCTCTTTTTTAAGTGATGCATGCAGCCTCATCTTAACAACCATGTACTCCCTCCGTTCCTAAATATTTTTCTTTTTAGAGATTTCAAATGGACTATAACATACGGATGTATATAGACATATTTTAAAGTGTAGATTCACTTACTTTGCTCTGTATGTAGTCACTTGTTGAAATCTCTAGAAAGACAAATATTTAGGAACGGAGGGAGTACGTACTAATCTAGTAGCTCCAGCATGTACGTGATACTACTAGTACACACATGTTGTTTTTTAAGTGTGTGGTTAATTTTCTTTACCACCTCACAGGAAACATCAAATTGTTTTGGTTTCTTAGGGAGTTGCACGTGCAAGTATTCTATACGGCACATGAATACGGGTTCACAAGACCCAAGGGCTCAACAGAGTACAAGAAGTTCAGGTTGGATATATGCCTTACAAAGTGTATTCTCTGCATTCACAGAAAAAAAGTGTATTCTCTGCCTCCATTCAAACTTCTCCTCCGAGCATGTTGTAGCCTTTGCTTAGCTGCTAGTGACTACTTGTCATGTCATAATACATGGAACATATAAGAATCAGTGCTTCATGTTATTCTTATGAAATAGTAACTTATATTGAGTAAAAACTAGATTGGAGATAAAGGAACCGTAGAAAACCAACATATTATACTACCTCTGTCTCATAATTTAAGACGTTTTTTGACAATACTTACATTATGGGACAGAGGGAGTACCATTTAAACTCTAGAAGAGTGGTCCACTTTCAGTCTGTCTTTGCAGCAAAATGAAAGGAGGCGTAAACAAGTTCTCTAGCTAGTTGTTTTCTTCCATGTAGTAGTATATGTGTGTGATGACAGTTGAACTAGATGATCTCACATCGATCAACCAATGGGGATAAACAGCACAATACAAATACCTTTTTGTCCATGTAGTACTCCTAAAGTGTTTTACTGATTTAGTATTAAGTTGTAGCATCCACTTGTTTAGCACCGAAAGATTATTGAACGTCCTATACTAATAAGACTTACTAGAACATGTTGCAGTCATTTAGAAGTATCCACTGCCATGGTGCATAGATCATTTTAGAAGTTTTGACTGACAGAGAACATATCTAGAGGCCTTTATGTACAATCTAAACTAAAACTGCAAACATTCCATGCTGCTTCCTACCAAGATGTCTGAAGATTAAAACGATAAAATGTTTTGAAGAACTATTCTTGCTTGATTAAATGGAGAAACATTTTAAGTAGTAAGTGCCATGAGTGTGGCAAATCATGAGCATTATGAATTCCTGGAACAAACCTACCACTGCTAGAACCAGTCCCCAATCCTTTCACTGATAGCACCTGCAACAATTTGGAAGCAAAATACAGAGCCAACAATGAGAAAGACTTGGAGCCCAGTAGTAATTCGGTGGAAGGGAGGGAAAATCTACAGCAATGAGAAGATAAATCGGCAATATCTCGTGAGTTCTCATCCATCAGAAAAGAAGAGTTTCACAACCTTTGTAAGGAAAAGCATACCTGCATCGCGTTTCACCATGACAGATCTGAGCAACATGTTGTACTAGCGTAGTGGGGAGCAGGCACCGCGGTCGCCGTCGGTGTGGTAAGAGACATGGTGGGGAGCCCGATAGCGCTCGTCCGCGTGGAGGGTCGCGGAGAAGAGTGGCGCGATGGCGTGGGGTGGCACGGCTAACTTGAGACAAGAGGCCCGGAGTTCGTCGCCGGATCTCGTGCTGGGGATCAAGGCGACGTCGACCTCGATGCACAGGCGCCGTCGACCAGTCCTAGGGTGGTGCCGCAGGGAGCGAGACGACGTTGACAACGTACACCAGATCCGTGTGTACGGAGGCGAGGCCGATCTCGACGCACCGGCGGCATCGATCTCAGTGGGGGTCAACAGGTCGGAGGAGGGGGTCGGCGGTGGAGGGCGCTGTCGAGGACAGAGGGGCTCTTGTCGGCGGCTGCGGTGGCGGCGGCGGAGGAGGAGGAGGATGGGTCTGGACTCTAGAGGGTTCGATTTGGGCAAGCATTGGGCGGCGGCTATAACTCTTTTTGAGCAAAAAAAAAGTCTATCGCGTTTTCTCCCGTGCCAGCGCGCGTATGGGCCCAATTATTTTTGGTCTCGCTCCATGGATAGCCCGGCCGACAGTGGGCCGTGATTTAGTTATGCCGGCAGATTTGATGACCTAAAATGTGGACAACATTTTCGGCAGTGCATGTGTCCTTGCTACTAAAGTTCTCCCGGTTCTTCTATAAAAAACTAAAAGTTCTCCCGGCAGTGTTTCCGCCTTTTAAGTACCTCTGTCAGCAGTAACTAGATTCCCGGCAGACAGTTTGACCTTATTCTAGTATTTCTTCCGGCAGTTAATTGCCCCCAATCAAGGGTTATGGTGTGATATATCTTCGCACGTAAAGAAATGCCTTCTTATTATGCATAAAAAATAAATATTCCCCCTCCTAGCTGGGACCCAGCATAATGGCAGACTAACTTATGGGCCTACTAAGTTGACGGGGACAGAGGGCTATGTCAACTTAGTCAATATGAATGATTCTAACTTCACTGACCGTATGATGTCCATCCAACGGCCGTAGTGCTTCTTCAACCTCTGGTCTTATTGCTCCAGCCGCCCAAAGCAGCGCCGGTCGTGCCGCCTGCTCCTGCCTCCCGTGACCGGTTGTGCTACCGCGGAGGCCTCACCGCCCCCTACTACTCCCACAGCTGGCCAGGCCCTGCGGTGACGGCAGGCTCACACCACAGCCAACAAGTGAACCCTCGTACTCCTGTTCGCGTGGGCTTCCACTGCCGCGTCTTCCCCGACTCTGTATCGTCCCCTTCCTAGGCCTCGCCGTCGTCCACCG
This sequence comes from Triticum monococcum, assembly GCA_034509565.1. Classification (NCBI taxonomy): domain Eukaryota; kingdom Viridiplantae; phylum Streptophyta; class Magnoliopsida; order Poales; family Poaceae; genus Triticum; species Triticum monococcum. The sequence goes on along the minus strand of CM067845.1, from coordinate 393,178,767 downwards.
CCATGATGCTCTCAGCGCGGCGTAGTCAATATGGTCAACGACCAACTTCCATCAGAAGAGTACTGTACATGGAGAGGTTGACAGTTGGGTCCACGGCTGCAGCAAGGAAGTACCTCCTTATTACGTAGAAAATAATGATTCCTCCATCTAACAGCAAGGACCCACCGGATGGGCCACCGTATTTTCGGGAAAAAAACGTTTCCCCCCTGACTGCTGGGACCCACCAGCTACATCTTCGCACGCAAGGAAGTGTGTCCATATTATGGACAAAAAAATAATTCGCCCCCCATGATTGCTGGGACCCACCAGCGACATCTTCACACGTAAGGAAGTACCTAACAGTCGGGACCCACCTGGTCAAAGCATACGTAGCATTGTCATTCTGGTCGCGAACGTGTACGTACATACTGTTCGATGTAGAGGCGCGCACGTGTCGTGGTAGAGGCGCGCACGTGTCATACTAGAGGCACGCATGTAGCATGTACACATACGTACAGCGCCCATGGTGCAAGAAAATAAATACGGCCACGTACGTACATACGGGCGGGGTCTCGAACGCCTACTCGCGCATACGTATGGCCAGGGCTCCTGTACATGGCTGGGTCGGAACGGAGAAACTGCGTCATCGTCGTGTTCATGGGGAGGCAACGGAAAGCGTCGTGTTCATCGGGAGGCAACGAAACGCGTGTTGTTCATCGGGAGCCAACCGGCTTAGACGGAACAGCCGATGGAAACGAGGCCTGGCGAACCGGAGAACGGAGGAAACAGCCTTGTGTTCGACCTGCCACCGTCGAACGGGAACCTGTTCATCGGGAGGGGTCTGGCGTACTGCAAAACGGAGGAAACAGACTTCTCTTGGACCTCCTACGGTCGAAACGGGGTCCTGTTGATAGGGAGGGGTGTGGCGTACCGCAAAACGGAGGAAATGGACTTGTGTTGGAGCGCTACGGTCGAAACGGGGTCCTATTCATCGGGAGGGGTGTGGCATACCACAAAACGGGACTCCACGGGATATTGTTCATCTTCACCGTTGACTGCCTCCACGGGCTACTGTTCATCAACCGTCGGCTGCCTCCACGGGCTACTGTTCATCCACCGTCGACCTCCTCCAGCCTCCACCTGCGACTGTTCATCCACGGGCTCCTGTTCATCCAGCCTCCACCGCACGCTCCTCCACCGGCTACTATTCAACCAGCCCTCTCCACGGGGTCCTGTTCAACCACCCCTCCACCGGCTACTGTTTATCCAGCCCTCCACCGGCTACTGTTCAACCAGCCCTCCACCGGGCTACTGTTCAACCAGCCCTCCAGGGGGGTCATGTTCGTCCAGCCCTCCACGGGGTCATGTTCATCCACCGGCTCGATCGCTCGGGGTCCTGTTCATCCAGCGGCAATGGCCTCTACTACCACGGGTTCCTGTTCATCCAACCCCCCACCAGGAACTGTTCATCCAACCCCCCCCCCCCAACAACGCTCACTATTCATCCAGAGGCAACATCGACCTGCTTCAGTTAGCAACAGTAGTGAAGGAATCACTCGAGTTCAGTTAACAGCAAGGGGTCGATCGATCGCTCGGGTTCAGTAACGCGTAGCCTGCAGTGCAATCACTCAGGTTCAGTTAGAGCCCAACGCCTCGCTCGGGTTTAGTTAGAGCCCAACACCTGACACACACGCGTGTATGTACAAGAGAAACGCGCATCGCTCGACCCACGACCACCCACCGTAACCGGGAACACCCCAATATTTTCCTCGCCCTCGCTTCTACCATAGTTTTTCCGTCATGGACTGCCCAAAGAATGTCATGCAACTGCATCTCCGCCCCCCCCCCCCAGGACGAAAAGCCCATTTGCTGTCATGATTTTTTGTCATAGAAATAGGACCCCCACCACATCTATGATGATATCGGGTTTTGTCACAATTGTCGTCATAGAAGTGTCATAAGTATGACAGAAAAAATCCGTTCGGCCCAAAATGTTACGGATGTGTCTTTTTTTGTAGTGTTAGTTTCTTTTGTTGAGCTTTCATACATTTATAGCTCTAGTGCCTCCGTAGCATGGCAATCCCTACTCACTCACATTGATATCTATTGATGGGCATCTACATAGCCCATTAATATGCCTAGTTGATGCGAGACCATCTTCCTCATTTTGGTCTTCTCCACAACCACCATTCTATTCCCCCTATAGTGCTATGGCCATGCTCACGCTCATGTATTGCGTGAAAGTTGAAAAAGTTTGAGAATACTAAAGTATGAAACAATTGTTTGGCTTGTCATCGGGGTTGTGCATGGTCTGAATATTTTGTGTGACGAAGACGGAGCATAGCCAAACTATATGATTTTGAAGGGATGAACTTTCTTTGGCCATGTTATTTTGAGAAGACATGATTACTTTGTTAGTATGCTTGAAGTATTATTATTTTTATGTCAATATTAAACTTTTGTCTTGAATCTTTTGGATCTGAACATTCATGCCACAATAAAGAAAATTACATTTATAATTATGTTAGGTAGCATTCCACATCAAAAATTCTGTTTTAATCATTTACCTACTCGAGGACAAGAAGGAATTAAGCTTGGGGATGTTTGATACGTCTCCAACGTATCTATATTTTTTTATTGTTCCATGCTATTATATTATCTGTTTTGGATGTTTAATGGGCTTTAATATGCTCTTTTATATTATTTTTGGGACTAACCTATTAACCGGAGGCCCAGTGCCAGTTTCTGTTTTTTTTTGCCTATTTTAGAGTTTCACAGAAAAGAAATACCAAACGGAGTCCAAACGGAATGAAACCTTCATGATGATCTTTCTTGGACCGAAAGCAATCCAGAAGAATTGGAGTCGAAGTCAGGAACTCCATGAGGTGGCCATGAGGCAGGAGGGCGTGCCCAGGGGGTAGGCACGCCCCCACCCTCGTGGGCCCCTCGTAGCTCCACCGACGTACTTATTTCACCTATATATACTCTTATACCCTAGATCGATCGCAGAGAGCCACGAAACCACTTTTCCACCGCCGCAACCTTCTGTACCTGTGAGATCCCATCTTGGGGCCTTTTCCAGCGATCTGCCAGAGGGGGAATCGATCACGGAGGGCTTATACATCAACACCATTGCCTCTCCGATGAAGCGTGAGTAGTTTGCCGCAGACCTTTGGGTCCATAGTTATTAGCTAGATGGCTTCTTCTCTCTCTTTGATTCTCAATACAAAGTTCTCCTCGATGTTCTTGGAGATCTATTCGATGTAATACTCTTTTGCGGTGTGTTTGCCAAGATCTGATGAATTGTGGGTTTATGAATAAGATTATCTATGAATATTATTTGGTTCTTCTCTGAATTCTTATATGCATGATTTGATATCTTCGCAAGTCTCTTCGAATTATCGGTTTAGTTTGGCCTACTAGATTGATCTTTCTTGCAATGGGAGAAGTGCTTAGCTTTGGGTTCAATATTGCGGTGTCCTTTTCCAATGACGGTAGGGGTAGCAGGTCACGTATTGTATTGTTGCCATCGAGGATAAAAAGATGGGGTTTGTATCATATTGCTTGAGTTTATCCCTCTACATCATGTCATCTTGCTTAATGCATTACTCTGTTCTTATGAACTTAATACTATAGATGCTTGCTGGATAGCGGTTGATGTGTGGAGTAATAGTAGTAGATGCAGAATCATTTCGATCTACTTGACATGGACGTGATGCCTATATTCATGATCATTGCCTTAGATATCTTCATAACTATGCGCTCTTATATCAATTGCTCGGCAGTAATTTGTTCACCCACTGTAATACATGCTATTTTGAGAGAAGCCACTAGTGAAACCTATGGCCCCCGGGTCTTATTATATTGCATCTCTTTTATTTACATCGCATCTCGTTTACTATTTTGCAATCTTTACTTTCCAATCTATACAATAAAAATACCAAAAATATTTACTTTACTATCTTTATTAGATCTCACTTTTGCGAGTGGCCATGAAGGGATTGACAACCCCTTTATCGCGTTGGTTGCAAGGTTCTTGATTGTTTGTGTAGGTACTAGGTGACTTGTGCATTGTCTCCTACTGGATTGATACCTTGGTTCTCAAAACTGAGGGAAATACTTATGCTACTTTGCTGCATCACCCTTTCCTCTTCAAGGGAAAACCAACGGATGCTCAAGAGGTAGCAGGGAGCATCATGGAATTGGCAATGGAGATAGGTTGGTGATGACGAAGATCGAAGATCCCCCTTTCTGGAGCCCCAAACGGACTCCAGATCTACCCTCCCTAGGAAGAACAGGGCTTGCTAGCGGCTCCGTCTTGTGGATCGCGATAATTCTTTCTCCTTTATTTTTTTCTAGAATAATGTGAATTTATAGTATCAGGGGGGTCATCAGTGGGGCCACCAAGTGGGTACAACCCACCTGGGCATGCTAGGAGAGGGGGCGAGCCCTGGTGGGTTGTGCCCACCCAGGGGCCCCACTCCGGTGGGTCTTGGCTCCAGAAATTCTTATTATTGGTATAAAAAATCCTCAAAAAGTTTCGTTCCATTCCAAGAACTTTTATTTTTGCACAAAAACAACACCGTGGTAGTTCTGCTGAAAACAGCGTCAGTCCGGGGTTAGTTTCATTCAAATCATGCAAATTAGAGTCTAAAACAAGAGGAAAAACATGAGAAAAAGTAGATATGTTGGAGACGTATCAACAACCCCAAGCTTAAACCTTTGCTTGTCCTCAAGCAATTCAGTTGATAAACTGAAAGTGAGAAAGAAAAACTTTACGAACTCTTTTGCTCTTGTTTGCATAAATAAGCTTAAACAACAGCCAGGTTTTCAGCCAACATTATAACTAACCATGTCAACAATAACTCTTAAAGATTATAATGATTCATATCAATGACATAATCAGCAAGCGAGCAATAATAAGATATCTCCAACAATAACACGTTGTAAAAACAACCATGATATAATATGACAATAATGGTATCTCGCTAGCCCTTTCTGAGACCCCAAAACATAAATGCAGAGCACCTCCGAAGTTCAAGCAACGACCAAACATTGTAATTCATGGTAGAAAAGATCCAGTCATGATGCACCCAACATTAGCTATACACAATGCATAAATCATGACCGCTATGCTCTACTCAGTTTCTGGCGCTTGTTTATAGAAGGTGATGAAAAAACATAAAAGTAAATAGAAAGTACCTTCGCAGAGGGAAGCAGTGATTTGCAGAGGTGCCAAAGCTCAATTTTTAAAACCGAGATAAATGATATTTTGAGACATGCACCCTTCTTATTCACTTCACGACCATCACTTATCAACATCTTTCATGCTAAGCACGCTAGTGGCGGTCCCTAGGCGGAAAGTAAAGGTTTTGACTCCATTGGGAGTTTTTGTTTGATTATGTAAGAGATGAACTCTTTTTAGTATTTTGCAGTTTGGGACTGGGCATCCCTATTACCGCCCATTTCCTCGTGCGATGGCGAGTGAATAAACACTCGACCTGATGATAACATGCTTAGCATGGAAGATATCGACCACCTCCCATCGTTCCATGAACGATCCAGGCACACAAAACGGATAATTTTTTAGAAGTTTTTAGAGGTGGCACATGCAAATTTACTTAGGACGGCAGGGTAATACCGTATATACGTAGGTATGGTGGAATCATCTGGAATAACTTTGGGTTCAAGGTTTTTGAGTTACAAGCAGAATCCCCACTTAGTACAGGCAAAGGCTAGCAATTTAAGATTGGGAAGCGGTTAGCTTGAGAGCAACAATGATCATAACCATGCATTATGCGTAAGTAACATTGGACACTAGCATGAGTAGGATATGAACACCATGAACATAAACATTATAGAGGCTATGTTGGTTTTGATTCAACTACATGCATGAACATGTACCAAGTCAAGCCACTCGAACATTCACAGGAGGATACCATATCATCATACTACATCACAATCATTTTAATGCTATGTTGATATCCAAGATAAATCATTATCCACTCCCAGCTACTTATACATGGCATGAGAAACTATAATCTCTAATTGTCATTGCAAACATGTTCAATCATAACGGGCTGAAGCATGGGAACTAGGTTAAACATATTTACACAGACAAGGCAAGTCGAGTTCATACCAGTTTCCTTTTGCCACGACCAGTTCATTGAATATCATCATTATTGCCTTTCACTTACATGACCGAATGATATGAAAATAATAATAGTACAAGAGTGCCATGGACTAAGCTGGAATCTGCAAAAACATTTTATTCAACAGGAGAAGACAAGGTAAATGGGCTCTTATTAGTTCAATAGTTATTCATGTGAGAGCCACTCAACATTTTCATCATGGTATTCTCCTCGGTACAACTCAAAAAGAAAAGAAATTCAGAGAAACACACTGAAATATTTTTGGAGTTTTTGGTTTTCTTAAGCAAGAAAATAAAGGAAAAACAAAAACGAGAAAAAACTATTTACACGGGAAAGCTCCCAACAAGCAAAAGAAGAACAAGGATATCTTTTTGGGTTTTCTTTTTAGTGCTACTACTGAGCATGCATAGAAAGTAAATTACTACAACTAATTTTTTTGGTTTTTTCTGAAGTTGTTCCAACACACAAGAAGAAAGCAAGAAAATAAATCTAAGCATGGATGATACAATGTAAAGGTATGAACACCGACAAATGGAATGATATGTGAACATGAATATAAAGTCCGTGAGAACATGTACTCCCCTAAGCTTAGGCTTTTGGCCTAACTTGGTAGTGAATCGGTAGCCTGGAGGGTAGTATGGATCCTGACGACCAGGCATCCACTCATCCCATTGCTGAGGAGAGGGCATCCATTGATCCCACTGTGGAGGTACCTGTGCAGCCTCTACAGCAGCGTGAGCGTTCCAGTAGGCGAGGATGTCTGCAGGCATAATCTGGTATCCGCCTCTGGCAACAGACTCAAACAAAGCAGGTGTAGGCAAGGGGATAACATCACAAGTGTCAATGTTATAGACCAAGTTATAAGGAATGGCAATGTCAGGATGATCATGTGCAAGAAAGTGATGGTGATCCATTGCTGCACGTTCTAGGTAAACTGTGGTAAGAGGGAAATCATGAGGGCGTATCTCAACCTCGAAGTGAGCCGCCAAATGAGTAGCATAAATCGCACCATGTATTTTTCCATGAGATTTATTAAGGTGCAGGTGACGAGCCATGATAGCCCCCAAGCTATACGTGTTGTCGCCCTCAATGGCACGACGTAAAACAGTAAGGTCTAGTGAACTAAGTGCACCCACCTTCTCCCTAGCAAGCAAGCATTTGGTAATGAAATATGCAAAGTAAAAAACTGCAGGAAAATGTAAACCACCGGCAGTGATGGCTGACACTCTCCTCTCATCACCCACTGTCAAAGTGCGACAGAAATCCTCAAACTCAGCCGACCTAGGTCCGGCCAGGCTCCCGTCAGAAGGGATCAAGCATATGTCACAAAATTCAATGAGTGGTATCTGATGATTTTCAGCATATAGATCAAAGCTCACTTTAGGAGGATTATTTCTAGGCAAGAAATTAAAGATTTGAACAATCATATTTGTGAGGATTTTGTGCTGGTCACACTCATCTGCGATGAAGTCGATGAGACCGGCATTGGCAATGAATTGCATGAACTCATCATGAATCCCAGCTTCTTGCAGGAACGAGATGTGTGGCCATTCGCACGGTCGTACCTCTGCCAACCTCCGAGGGTGGAGGTCATTGTCAGAAGACTCCCCAACAACACCCTTGGAGTTCCTCCTTGAGCCATATTTCCTGAAGATATTCATGTTCGTGTACAATTTTCTGAAAATAAAAATTTTGGAGTGACAAAAATTTGTCAACAAAACTTTGTAAGATTGATAGTAACTACTCATAGGGATACATAGAGGCCATAACAAGCATCCAAACAACTTAGAACACTAAGAATTCAACATGCAAGCACATCTACAACAGCACCAAGAGTAGCTAATTATTCAAAGTATAATCCACTAAAACAAAAACTAATTGGACAAATGATGGAGTCACATACCAAGCAACAATCTCCCGAAACAGTTTCGAAAATGGAGCTTCGAGCAAAGAGAACGAAATTGGCAGCAAAATGAGCAAGAACTTGGGAGAGAGAGGGAGAGTGATTTTATTCTAGAGGTAGGTGACAATGTGGGACGAAGAGATAAGTGAGGGGCCCACATGGGGCCCACAACCCCTCAGGGCACGCCAGGGGGTGCTGGCGCCCCCAGGTGGGTTGTGCCCACCTGGTGCACCCCCTCTGGTTATTTTTGCACCAAAAATTCTTAAATATTCAGAAAAAGCATATAAATGTTTCAGGGCATTCTGAGAACTTTTATTTTTGGGTCATTTTTTATTGCACGGGAAATTTAGAAAACAGACAAAACATGGCATTTTATTTTATTTAACTAATAAAACAGAAAACAAAAGGTAGGGACAGAAAGTAGTGCTTACTAAATTCATCAACTTCATAATGTTCAAAAATGATTCATTAATAAGGTTGATCAAGTCTTATTAACAACCACTTTCAGTTAGCATGAAACCGAAGAACTTTCGTGAATCACAAAGTTACCTCAATGGGGATATGCATTTCCCCAACAATAAGCATTTCATATTTCTTTTTGACAGTACGTAGAGGTATTTGAAAACTTCCAATAGTGATTATCGGAGACTTTTCAATAACATTAATACCATTCACTTGGAATTGTTTCTTCGGAAAGTGCACCGTATGCTCATTACCATTAATATGAAAAGTGACCTTGCTTTTATTGCAATAAATAACAACCCCTGCGGTATTCAAGAAGGGTCTACCAAGGATAATCGACATGTTGCCATCCTCGGGCATCTCAAGTATAACAAAGTCAGTCAAAATAGTAACATTAGCAACAACAACGGGCACATCCTCACAGATACCGATAGGTATGGCAGTTGATTTGTCAGCCATTTGCAAAGATATTTCAGTAGGTGTGAGTTTATTCAAGTCAAGTCTTTTATATAAAGAGAAAGGCATAACACTAACACCAGCTCCTAAATCACACAAAGCAGTTTTCACATAATTCTTTTTGATAGAGCATGGTATAGTTGGTATTCCCGGATCTCCAGGATTTTTAGGTACTCCATCTTTAAAAGTATAATTAGCAAGCATAGTGGAGATTTCAACTTCCAGTATTTTTCTCTTTTTTGTGATGATCTCTTTCATATACTTTGCATAAGGAGGCATTTTCAAGATATCAGTCAAGCGAGTATGCAAAAAGACTGGCCTCATCATTTCAGCAAAGCGTTCAAATTCTTCATCATCATTCTTTTTAGTTGACTTGGGTGGAAAAGGCATAGGTTTTTGAACCCATGGTTCTCTTTATTTACCATGTTTTCTAGCAATGAAGTCTCTTTTCTCATATTTTTTATTTTTAGCTTGTGGGCTATCAAGATCAACAGGTGGTTCTATCTCAACATCATTCTCTGGTTCTTTCTCATTGGTTGGTTGAGAGTCTTCATGAACCTCATCATTATCTTTTTCATTGTCATTAGGTGAGTGTTCATTACCAAATTGGATTTCAGCATCAGAGATAAAATTTTCATTTTCATTATCAGGAGGCTTTTCTATTTCAGGTTCACTAGGAGTGTGCAAAGTCCTATCATTTTTCTTTTTCTTCCTAGAAGGACTAGGTGCGCTAGTGTTAGCTCTTTGTGAATTTTATTCAATTCTTTTAGGGTGTTCCTCAGGATAAATTGGATCCTGAGTCATTTTACCTCCTCTAGTTGCAACTCTAACAACAAAGTCATGCATATTATGATTCATTTCATCAAGTAATTATCTTTGAGATTTAGCAACTTGTTCTAGTTGAGTTTGAACCATAGAAGCATGTTTTCCAATACCTCTAACATCATTTGATATTCTAAATAACAAGTCACTCAAGCGAGCAATCATATAAGAATTGTATTTCAATTGTTTCATAACATTTGCATTGAAGTGATCTTGTTTCCTAATGTAGTTTTCAAACTCATAAAGGCATTAACTAGGATGCATATTGTGAGGATTATCATTATCATTAAACTTCATAAGATAATTTACCTCTACCACCTTAGGCAGTGGTGGTGTATTAAGCCCATGTATTTCTTCAGTAGGAGGTAAAATTTTAACATCCTCAGCTTTAATACCTTTTTCCTTCATAGATTTCTTTGCCTCTTGCATATCTTCGGGACTGAGATATAATATACCCCTCTTCTTCGGAGTGGGTTTTGGCGGTGCTTCAGGAATAGTCCAATCATCATAATTTTTCAATATGTTATTCAATAATTCTTCATCTTGAGCAATAGTTCATTCCCTGAAAACACAACCAACACAACTATCTAGGAAGTCCCTAGAAGCATCGATTAGTCCATTATAGAAGATATCAAGTATTTCATTTTTCTTAAGAGGATGATCAGGCAAAGCATTAAGTAATTGGCAAAGCCTCCTCCAAGCTTGTGGGAGACTCTCTTCTTTAGTTTGCACAAAGTTAAATATTTCCTGTAAGGCAGCTTGTTTCATATGAGCAGGAAAATATTTTTCAGAGAAGTAATGAACCATATCCTGGGGACTAGACACACAACCAGGAACAAGCTTATTGTACCAAGCTTTAGCATCACCCTTTAATGAGAAAGGAAATAACTTGAGAATAAACTAATAACGAGTTTTCTCATCATGAGTAAAAAGGGTGGCTATGTCATTCAACTTAGTAAGATGTGACACAGCAGTTTCAATTTCATAACCATGGAAAGGATCAGATTCAACCAATGTAATTAACTCTGGGTCGACAGAGAATTCATAATCCTTATCAGCAATACAGATAGGTGAAGTAGCAAACTTAGGATCACATTTCATTCTAGCATTCAGAGATTTTTCTTTATACTTTTGTAGTAATTTCTCTAGATCATCTCTATCATTACAAGAAAGAATATCTCTAGTTGCTTCTTCACTCATAACATAACCTTTCGGTACCTTAGGCAATTCATATCTAGGAAGGCTAGTTCTAGCAGGTGTTTCAGTTTCAAGCTCATCATCAGATTCAACAACATCATGTTGTATTACTCTAGCAATTTGTCTATCAAGAAATTCACCAAGTGGCACATCATCTATACCTACTAATAAAGCAAGGTGTGTTTCTCCAATTTTTTCATCCGTTCAGCGTCGAAAAGAATTTATTTTTTCTATCCGGGGTGGTACTAAACTTTTCTGCGTCTATCCGCTAGAAAAGAAAAATTGTTTGTCCAGTATTTCGTAATTGGGCCACGCACGCATCGGCCCAACTAAGCCAGCCCACTTACCATTGCCCAACCAGTTGGGAAGACCTTATTTCGCGCATAGAGTGATAAATAGCGGAAGCTGTCCATAGGGCGCCTAAGACTGGGCGCCCCATTTCCCCTTTTTGGGTGTTCTGTTTTTTCTGTTCCTTTCTATTTCTCTTTTATATTTCTTTTTTCTATTTACCTTCTTTATTTTTATCTTTTTTCAATTAAAAATTTACAAAAATATTCAGAATTTCAATTTTTTTTCAAATATTCAAAAAATGGTAATAATTCAACAAACAATTTCTTGATTTGAAAAATGTATGAATATTTTAAAAACTATTCCGGTTTTGAAATTTCTCATTTTTTTAAGAAATGTTTGTGTTTTTCAAAAATTCTTTGAGTTTTTTTATAAATATTACTGTTTTATAAATGTTCCATATTTTAATATATTTTTTTACTTAAATGTTCACAAGTGCAAAATAATATTTTTGTCTAAGAAAACATTTGCGAAAATTGTTTTAAATTCCCCCTTTTAAAAATTCAAAAAATTCACAAAATTGTGTGTTTTTATAAAATTTTCATGTTTTAAAAATATTTTTTGTGAATTTCAAAAATATTAATGTTTCTAATTTTCTTTGTGTTTTTCCAAAAAATATTGGAAATTTCAAAAGATGGTTGTTCGCATTTTTTAAAAATTGTTCAGGATTTAAAAAATTGTTCATGTTTCCAAGAATTTTCGCCAATTTTATTTTTTTAATGTTTGAAAAAAATAGAAAAAATTCTAATCTGACACCATTGGCGGTGCGTATTCGTTCTATGTTGGTTGACTATAAATAAAAGTAATTATGGGCATGTGCCAATAAAAGAGAATATGTTGTTTGGCTTTAATTAGAGAAAAAATATGGGCAATTGTGCACTAAAATAATCAAAGAGAATAAACCCTCAAAAAGAAGGAGCATTCATGCCTGATTATGCTAATAAAACGTGATTTATGCGTTGCAATTAATAATCCACCTGGTTACGCCGTCGTAGGATAGAGTGGTCGAAACAACCGTGTCCTGAAGGTTGTCTCACAGCCACCAAATGAGGAGGCAGGCACAACCCCAAGTTGAGTGCTCGCCACCACGCCGACCAACCGCATCACTATGAAGATTTCCCATGTCAAACATGTCCAGTGAGAAGACCATAACTCCTTTCTTTGGCGCCTACCATTGTGGAGACCATTTTAATGATGACAAATCTATTACATTTTTGGTTGCTTCTCGCAAAAAAAATCTCCCGTTGCAACGCACGGGCATATGGGCTAGTCTTTATCAAGCAAGGTACTAGCATCATCATAAGCATCATTCATAGTAGAAGTAGCATCATCAATAACTTGAGACATATTAGAATTTATAGCATGTGGTGGTGTTGCAAATTTACTCATAACATAAGGTGAATCTAAAGCAAAACCGGATGGTAGTCCCTTGCCTCCCCTTTTCTTGGAGGGATAAATCTTAGTCTTTGGATCCTTCAGATTCTTCATAATGATAATATGATAATACTCCCAAGTGACTCAACAAATATAGCTATGCTCCCCGGCAATGGCGCCAGAAAAAGGTCTTGATAACCCACAAGTATAGGGGATCGCAACAGTTTTCGAGGGTAGAGTATTCAACCCAAATTTATAGATTCGACACAAGGGGAGCCAAAGAATATTTGAAGGTATTAGCAGTTGAGTTGTCAATTCAACCACACCTAGAGATTAATTATCTGCAGCAATATGATCAGTATCAAAGTAGTTTGATAGTTTTAATAGTAGTGACAGCAGTAACGGTAACAGTAACAATGATAGCAGTAATTTGTAGCAAGTGTAACAGTTATGATAGCAATCAAAAAGATCAATAAGGACAAATTCGTAGGCATTGGATCGGCTACTTGTTGGATGATATTCATCATGTGACAGTTATAACCTAGGGCGATACGGCACTAGCTCCAGTTCATCGATATAATGTAGGCATGTATTCCGTAAATAGTCATATGTGATTTATTAAAAGAACTTGCATGACATCTTTTGTCCTACCCTCCCGTGGTAGTGGGGTCCATATTGGAAACTAAGGGATATTAAGTCCTCCTTTTAATAGAGAACCGAAACAAAGCATTAACACATAGTGAATACATGAACTCCTCAAACTACAGTCATCACCGGGAGTGGGCCCAGTTGTTGTCACTCCGGGGTTGCTGGATCATAACCGTAGTAGGTGACTATAACTTGCAAGATCGGATCTAAAACATGGATATAATGATGAATTCATTAATGGTTCAGATCTAAAATCATGGCACTCGGGCCCAAATGACAAGCATTAAGCATGGCAAAGTCATAGCAACATCAATCTAAGAACATAGTGGATACTAGGGATCAATCCCTAACAAAACTAACTCGATTACATGATGAATCTCATCCAACTCCTCACTGACCAGCGACTACGAAGGAATTACTCACTCCCGGTGGGGAGGATCATGGAATTGGCGATGGAGATAGGTTGGTGATGACGAAGATTGAAGATCCCCCTCTCCGGAGCCCCAAACGGACTCCAGATCTGCCCTCCCGAGGAAGAACGGGGCTTGGCGGTGGCTCCGTCTCGTGGATCGTGATAATTCTTTCTCCTTTATTTTTTCTGGAATAATGTGAATTTATAGTATCAGGGGTGTCGTGGAATTGTCACGGCAGATGTCCTAGTGTGAGGACTTAGTCGTGGAGCCATCGCGATGAGGTTAGCTTAAAGGGGTTAATCAGGACAAAGGACACGAGGAGTTTATACTGATTCGGCCCCTTACGGTGAAGGTAAAAGCCTAATCCAGTTGGAGGTGGTATTGCTAGGGTTTCAATGAACAGGGAGCGAATACGCTTGACCCGGCTCTCGATCTGTTGTTTCTTGTCCTAAGCCACCGCTGGGTCGTCTCCTTATATACACGGGTTGACGCCCTGCGGCCTACAGAGTGCCGGCCGGCTTATACAATGTATCCGGCTCGGTGACCTTTCTTACATGCCTTACCATACAAGTTTATGTACATGGCATTTTATATTCGTGGGCCTTAAGCCGCCTTCGGGTTTGGGCCCTCTATTAAGCCTATCTATGAACCGCCATTGTTAATATGCTCTTGGGCTTCATTGAGATGAACCGCCATAGGGATGACCCAGCCCCTCCTGGGCGGGTCATACATGATAGTTATATCCCCAACATTAGGCCCCAGGTTGATTTGAACTTGTTCATGTCAATCTTCAAGACTTAGAAAAATCCTTCCTCCTCTTACTGTGAAATATTGTAACCCGCCATGACGTCGTCTCCAAAATTTTTGATAACCCACCATGACGTCACCTGTGATTAATGCTACACAGAGTCCCAATCTTAATAAATATCTTTCTTTACTAACCCTCCGAAAATCGAGGCGCCCGTCCCGACACATATCCATTTTACTGTTCCTCGATTCCCGCGCCTGTCATTTCTACTTCCAAGCCTATAAATAGGGCCACGAAGTCATCTTTCATTCTTATCCTTCTCCTTCTCGCTTTCTTCCTCCTCATGACGCACCAGCCTGCACGAACCCCGCCGTCGTCGACCTTCGTCTCCAACCTCAACTCCGACCACTGCATCACCCCGAAAGGACCAAAAAACCGCGGCGTGATACGTCTCCAACGTATCTATAATTTTTGATTGTTCCATGCTATATTATATCCTGTTTTGGACATTATTGGGCTTTATTATACACTTTTATATTATTTTTGGGACTAACCGGAGGCGCAACCCAGAATTGCTATTTTTTTGCCTATTTTAGGGTTTTGCAGAAAAAGAATATCAAACGGAGTCCAAACGGAATGAAAACTTCGGGACGTGATTTTCGGAACGAACATGATCCAGAGGACTTGGACCCTACGTCAAGACATCAACCAGGAAGGAACGAGGTAGGGGGGCGCGCCTACCCCCCCCCCCCCCAGGCGCGCCCTCCACCCTCGTGGGGCCCACGTTGCTCCACCGACGTACTTCTTCCTCCTATATATACCTATGTACCCCCAAACTACCAGATACGGAGCCAAAACCCTAATTCCACCGCCGTAACTTTCTGTATCCACGAGATCCCATCTTGGGGCCTTTTCTGGAGCTCCGCCGGAGGGGGCATCGATCACGAAGGGATTCTACATCAACACCATAGCCTCTCCGATGAAGTGTGAGTAGTTTACTTCAGACCTTCAGGTCCATAGTTATTAGCTAGATGGCTTCTTCTCTCTTTTTGGATCTCAATACAAAGTTCCCCCCTCTCTTGTGGAGATCTATTCGATGTAATCTTGTTTTGCGGTGTGTTTGTTGAGATCGATGAACTGTGGGTTTATGATCAAGTTTATCTATGAACAATATTTGAATCTTCTCTGAATTCTTTTATGTATCACTACTAGGAAAAGGGCTATAGATGAAATTGACACTAATGGCGCACCAGACAAGTGGTGTGCCACTACTATATACTAATGGCGCACCATGTGCTGATGCACCATTAGTGTGGAAGACACTAATGGCGCACCAGACACACGGTGCGCCACTAGTGACAATTTTTTTTTCATTTTTCCAAACATACTAATGGCGCACCAGCCACACAGTGCGCCAGTACTGTATTTTTTTCATTCTTTTTTTTGCAAAACTACTAATGGCGCACCGTGGCATAGTGCGCCATTACTAGTTTAAACTAGTAATGGCGCACTACGCAACGGTGCGCCATCAGTACATATATATTATTTTTTATTTTTTTGCAAAACTACTAATGGCGCATGACCAGCAGGTGCGCCATTAGTGTGTTGGGTTACTAATGGTGCATGTGTGGGTGGTGCGCCATTAGTAACCTGGGACCAGCTAGATATTTTGGACAACCACATCTACACACTCACTTTCCCCACTTCATTCCCTCCACCTCCTTCTCCAAGCTTGTCGGCTGCCTCCTCCTCCTCACCTCATTTGCACCATAGATTCATCAAAATTAAGTGGTTAAATTACCTTTTTTTGATAGGTAAGTAAGGGGAAAGCTATCTTTATGTTGTAGATCTACTTTTTTCTCCCTAGCTCGCTCCAACAACGTGCACATGCACTTTTTGTGGCCTAGCTCGATCTATGTATGTTTGTGGTGTTGCATATGTTTGTGGTGTTGCATATATGTTTGTGTTTGCAGATACCGGTATTTGAAATGCGATAGTTGCCAATATTTTGCCAGAATGTTGATTCATTTCCGTTTCGGCGAGAATTTTGGCACTATGCATTCTTTTTGGTCCTATTTTTAGGGAAAGTCATGCCAATTTTTTTCTTGGTTCTAAAATATCATTTTGCTCTACCCCGCAGGCGACCATGGTCCGCACGATGACCGAAGGCATCGTGAATAGGTTTTTGAGCTCCACGAAGGCCGAGATGCTTCAAAAGAACGGGATGGAGATAAGATGCCCGTGTCGAAGATGCAAGCTGAAGAGCCTTATTGCGGACCCGGATTCTGGGCAGGTGCGGGACCACCTGCTCTTGCGTGGTTTCATGGATGGCTATCAATGGCAAGGTGATGAAGATGATGTTGGAAATATGCCCTAGAGGCAATAATAAATTGGTTATTATTATATTTCCTTGTTCATGATAATCGTTTATTATCCATGCTAGAATTGTATTGATAGGAAACTCAGATACATGTGTGGATACATAGACAACACCATGTCCCTAGTAAGCCTCTAGTTGACTAGCTCGTGGATCAATAGATGGTTACGGTTTCCTGACCATGGACATTGGATGTCGTTGATAATGGGATCACATCATTAGGAGAATGATGTGATGGACAAGACCCAATCCTAAGCCTAGCACAAAGATCGTGTAGTTCGTATGCTAAAGCTTTTTTAATGTCAAGTATCATTTCCTTAGACCATGAGATTGTGCAACTCCCGGATACCGTAGGAGTGCTTTGGGTGTGCCAAACGTCACAACGTAACTGGGTGGCTATAAAGGTACACTACAGGTATCTTCGAAAGTGTCTGTTGGGTTGGCACGAATCGAGACTGGGATTTGTCACTCCGTGTAAACGGATAGGTATCTCTGGGCCCACTCGGTAGGACATCATCATAATGTGCACAATGTGATCAAGGAGTTGATCACGGGATGATGTGTTATGTAACGAGTAAAAGAGACTTGCCGGTAACGAGATTGAACCAGGTATCGGGATACCGACGATCGAATCTCGGGCAAGTATCGTACCGCTAGACAAAGGGAATTGTATACGGGATTGATTAATCCCTTGACATCATGGTTCATCCAATGAGATCATCATGGAACATGTGGGAACCAACATGGGTATCCAGATCCCGTTGTTGGTTATTGACCGGAGAACGTCTCGGTCATGTCTGCATGGTTCCCGAACCCGTAGGGTCTACACACTTAAGGTTCGATGGCGCTAGGGTTATAGGGAATAGATATACGCGGTTACCGAATGTTGTTTGGAGTCCCGGATGAGATCTCGGACGTCACGAGGAGTTCCGGAATGGTCCGGAGGTAAAGATTGATATATAGGAAGTATGGTTTTGGCCACCGGAAGTGTTCCGGGCATCACCGGTAGTGTACCGGGACCACCGGAGGGGTCCGGGGGTCCACCGGGAGGGGCCACCAGCCCCGGAGGCTTGCGTGGGCCATAAGTGGGAAGGGACCAGCCCCTATGTGGGCTGGGGCGCCTCCCACCAAGGCCCAAGGCGTCCTCAAGAGGAGAGGGGGCAAACCCTAGGCGTAGATGGGCCCTAAGGCCCACCCTAGGTGCGCCCCCCTCTTTCTCCCCCTTGGCCGCCTCCCAGATGGGATCTGGGGGCTGCCGCCACCCCTAGGGAGGGAACCCTAGGTGGGGGCGCAGCCCCTCCCCTCCCCCTATATATACTTGAGGTTTGGGGCTGCCCAACACATGTGATTTGCTCTCCCTGTTGGCGCAGCCCTACCCCTCTCCCTCCTCATCTCTCGTAGTGCTTGGCGAAGCCCTGCTGGAGTCCCGCGCTCCTCGACCACCACCACGCCATCGTGCTGCTGCTGGATGGAGTCTTCCCCAACCTCTCCTTCTCCCCTTGCTGGATCAAGGCGTAGGAGACGTCACCGGGCTGTACGTGTGTTGAACACGGAGGTGCCGTCCGTTCGGCACTAGGATCATCGGTGATTTGGATCACGACGAGTACGACTCCATCAACCCCGTTCACTTGAACGCTTCCGCTTAGCGATCTACAAGGGTATGCAGATGCACTCTCCTTCCCCTCGTTGCTAGATTACTCCATAGATTGATCTTGGTGATGCGTAGAAAATTTTGAATTTCTGCTACGTTCCCCAACAGATGACTATGAAGTCGTCCATGGGGGTCAGGCAAGAAATGAGGAAGGGTAGCAAGACAACCATCGCGGCTCGGGCGGACGAGAAGACGAAGAATCTCCAGGACATGATCACGATGGTGATGCTGTACACAGTCATCATGTAGAAGATGCCGGACATGATGATGAGGAAGATCAAGACGAAGGGCATGATCATGAAGATGAAGATGCCAGAGCAGACGACGATGGAGGCTGGGTGCAGGACCCTCATATTCAAGAGCTTCTTCTCAAGCAGATGGATAACGCAAGAGCTGCTGCCCGAGAGAAAGCCAAGCTGGATCAACTTGAGATAGACGCGGTTACTCCATTGTATGAAGGATGCAGGCCCGAGGATACCCGCCTGAAAGTAACGCTCATGGCTCTGGAGATGAAGGTAAAACACAAAATGACCGACGCATGCTTCGACGAGAACATGTCATTCTAGCATGAACGTCTTCCCAAGGGGAACAAGTGCCCTACCAGTTTCGAGGAGGCGAAGAAAATCGTGTGTCCTCTGGATTTACCGCACATGAAATACCATGTGTCACGACCAGTTTTCCAATAAAAATATTTATTGAGAAACCAATCTTTTGAGTCCAGTATGAGAGAAATCCTCCTCACTGGTAGACAAATTCTTGATACAATAAGCCAGTAGCATAGAATATATTACAGGGTTGAGCTAGGGCTGCTCAACAAATTATTACAAGCGCGCCAATAATTATACATAATGGCGGATATAACACAATGGTGTGGTGGCATACTACTGACTCGAGGATAAAGCGATGGTGGAATAACACCGTGGGGAGTGTGGTGACTCTCAAACTGGCATCTCATCGAGCGTCGAGGTGAGGCTCGATAAATTTATTCGGGTTGCGGAAGCGGATATAATACAGTGACCAAGTCCAGGGTCGCACGAGACTGACTGGGATTCCTCTAGGCGTCGGACTCGCTATCGAACTCTTCATCCATGAGATCACCTTCGTCAGCATCTGGCCAAATCAACAAGCCATTGAGTACTTTGAAAGTACTCGCAAGACAATTCAGACGTAAGATATAACAAATGCATGCATGAATGCGTCATGATTAATCTTTCCAATGCACATTTAAAAATTTGCATAACGAAGTAAGTACGAGGGAAACGGCGGTAGTCCGCCTGAAATCCCGACAAAAATATAAATGAAAACCGATCGGGTGTCTGAAGCGACGCCTCGAAAGGTGAACAAATAATAACAGAAAATCATGCCACAGTCGGGTGTCTTAGCGACAACACATAAAGGGCTTTAAAAGAAATACCACAGTCGTACGTCTGAGCGACATCGCAGAAAGGGCTTTAAAAGAAATGCCACAGTCGGACGTCTGAGCGACATCACAGAAAAGGCTTTAAAAGAAATGCCACAGTCGGACGTCTGAGCGACATCACAGAAAGGGCTTTAAAAGAAATGCCACAGTCGGACGTCTGAGCGACATCACAGAAAGGGCTTTAAAAGAAATGCCACAGTCGGACATCTGGGCGACATCACAGAAAGGGCTTTAAAAGAAATGCCACAGTCGGACGTCTGGGCGACATCACAGAAAGGGCTTTAAAAGAAATGCCACAGTCGGACGTCTGAGCGACATCACAGAAAGGGCTTTAAAAGAAATGCCACAGTCGGACGTCTGAGCGACATCACAGAAAGGGCTTTAAAAGAAATGCCACAGTCAGACGTCTGAGCGACATCACAGAAAGGGCTTTAAAAGAAATGCCACAGTCGGACGTCTGAGCGACATCACAGAAAGGGCTTTTAAAACACAAGTAAATAATACTCATCATAAATATTCAATTCATGATAATAAACGGGTTAGTCCATCCACAGGAATAAACATTGAACCGGGCTTAGCACTCATGTGATTCACCGGAATATCTGTCACCAAAACTAGCACTTGTCAGAATAAGTCAGCGCAAAATTTGGATATGGATAAGATGAGTTGGAGATTTATGACTCTGCAGAGTTTGTACAAAAAAATTTCCCACAGCTAACGGATTTCCGTAGTCTCGAAGGACTAGTTCCGTTTACGGTATTTCGGAAGAAAACACAACTAACCAGTACACACCCATCCTATCTCTCGATGCCAGGACTCACCCTAGACATCGTCCAAGAAAAACTTTTGAGACGGGGAGATCACAATCTCGAATAGCATGGGATCAAATTTATATACGCGCGCTCTAAGGGGTTCCCCCCTCTCGGTCCCAACCGGAAACACCCATGCCCCCTGACCGGATGACTGGCTTTAATCCAGGGCCATGGAACCATCATCCCGGCCTCTCCTTTTGGTGTGTACCAGGAAAGCGGTTTGCAACTTACTAAGCCATATTCCTTGCGGAAAACATGTGGTAGTACAAGGAAGGAAAAGGGAGGAACTGGACCGATACGATTTGACACTGAAGTCAAATAGTCTGGCATGCTACAACACTGCCATCTTACCCATCCTCATGCCAACACATGGCCATTCATACTCACATCCATCCACCTATGGATCATCGAGCTCACTTACCTCAACAATGCATGAAAGTAACGTTCATCGGTATGCTCATCAACATGCCATGAAACTAACTAAATGCAAAACATGCCAAGACACTCATCATATCAAAAGTTCAAACATGCTTGCCTGGTTCAGAGTAGTCGGAGCCTAGCTCGGTGAAGTTCACGGCTCCGTCACCTCCTTCGGTATCTACGGTATAAAGAAAATATAGGCGCTATCGTAAATACCAAGATGTGCACAAAAAGTATTCCAAATATTTTTCAAATAAATCTGATAAAAAACTAGACAAAATTTCAAAGAGAACAGAAAAAGAATCAATCAAAAATACTCTTCTGTTTAAAAGTTATAAAGGTTTTTGTCCAGGGACTCATCTGTAATGAAACAGAAAGTTTCCAGGGGCTAGCTCATAAAAACGGAAAACGCTTCGGTCTCGAATACGCCATCCCAGAGAGGGAAACGCATTTTGCCCGAAGGCGTTTTCAGAAAACGATTCGTGTAAAAAAAATCACTGAGAGGCTGACTGGCGTGTCCCACCCGTCAGGTTTGAAAGTTTAAAAGAGGCGGAGAGCTCGACGGTGTCCGAGAGCCGCGGTGGTCGCCGGCGGCGATCCACGGCGAGGTAGGGGGATCGGGGGGTACCTCCGTGTTCAGGGCGCCCTTCCGCGTCGGTTGGAGGTGGTGGTGGTCGCCGGCGAGTACCACGTCGACGGCGAGCCTTGCTCCGGCGGAGGGCGGCTCGGGTGGAGATGGATCTCGCCGGGGAGAGCTGCGAAGGTCAAATTGATGCTTGGGTTAGCTCACTGGGTGCTCGAGGAAACTACTGACGAAGTTTGGGCGCCGGGGATGGCCTCACCGGAGCGAATCGAGGTGGAGGCCGAGGCGGAACGAGGCGGCCGGAGTCGAGGAAGAAGGGCCCCTCGAGGCTCTTCTAGTTCCTGGTCGGGGTCCAAGGAGGTGGTGAAGGTGTGCGGGGGCGAGAGGGAGCTTGGGGGCGCTATATATAGCCGGCCCGAGGCGGTTGCCGCGAACGGGATAAGTCCGGCGAGTGATTACGGCGGCGCTGTGGTTGGGCAGTGGGATTAGGGACTTGGGCATCGCCTAGGTGGAGTAGTGGTTCCATTCCAGGGTCCAACTCAGCACGGGAGGGAGGTTTACGGCCTGTCCCAACGGAACGGCCGTGCGGCACGTCGGCGGCAGGGAGCACGCCCTGCGCGTGCCAGGTCACGGCGACTGTGCTGCGGGGTTGCGCTGGTGTGCATGAGGCCACGCGGAGAGCCAGGGAGCGTTGGGCGGCGCCGAACGGCGTTGTGCCGCCGTTCTGCTTCCGGTCGGCCGTTACGGTGGATCGGCCACCGCAAGACACGCCGGCGCAGGCGGGCCAGGGCGCCACCGACGCCAGGAAGGCGCCAAGCGCGCATGCGGCGCTCCAGACAGGAGGAAGAGGCGGCAAGGATCGTGCCAAAGGCACTGTCCACGCGTGACTGAAGCTGGCGAAGGGAAACGACACTGAACTCTGAACTTTTACTGAATTACTAAAAGTGCAATATACAGTGTATGCAAGGTGTTCGACAGAATGATACTGGCCTCTAGGGATTTTTCCTAGAGCTGATTTTTGGTGGAGTGGCTACTCATTGCTCCAGTAGGCTGCCTGAATTTTGGTAGAATTTTTGGGTAAGTGTAGATATGAATTTCACCAAATTTGGCAAATCTGGTCCAAACTTGCAGAGGCTGAAATTTGAAAAAT
Source organism: Triticum monococcum (assembly GCA_034509565.1). Taxonomy (NCBI): domain Eukaryota; kingdom Viridiplantae; phylum Streptophyta; class Magnoliopsida; order Poales; family Poaceae; genus Triticum; species Triticum monococcum. The sequence continues at coordinate 393,155,852 of CM067845.1, read as the reverse complement.
TTGAAAAGAAGGGGAGTGGATCAAGATGGTTCTGAGTTGTGGATGCTAAGGACAATCCAGAGGAGTTGGTTTGAGATCAAAACTCAAAGGAAATAAGGTACTTGCTTTGTAAATGACTCAGGCTCCAAATAATTGACAGAAATGATTTGAGAGGAAAAATGATTGAAATAAAATACAAAACTTGTTTGGATTAGTTGGGACAGAGAACTTAGGTTGTTCCAAGGAGGAGGGGAGGTTTTTGGAGGGGTTTTACCACCTGTGATAAGTTAAAATCATGGGTGGTTTCAAAAAGAAAGAAGTCCCAAAACTCCTAGGGTTTCTTTTTAAATGAAAATAAATAAGTTTGAGAGGGAAACAACCAGAAGAAAAGCTTCCAAAAATTCAACACCAAAATTGAAAAGGAAAGGAAATCCTTGCCAAAGGTGAAAGGAAGTTTTTAAGAGGAAGGATTTTCTGGAAAAGAAATTTTTAAATGCCCTCTTTTAGAATCCAATAAAGTTTTTGATGAAAACCAAATCAAAAATTTTGGAGTGTCACAACACCTACCCCCTTAGGAAAAATCTTGTCCCCGAGATTTCAGCTGATCCTTAAATAAGTGTGGATGCTCTGCTTGAAGAAAATCCTCTATTTCCCAAGTTGCTTCGTTGTCGGTGTGATTGCTCCACTGGACTTTGAAGAATTTGATGGTCTTCTGTCGGGTCCTCCTTTCAGACTCCTCTAATATTCTTACTGGACGTTCCCGATAAGTGAGGTCCGGCTGCACGTTAATGCTCTCATGGGATACTTGCTTCTCTGGGTTGCTTACGCACTTCCTCAATTGCGAGACGTGGAACACATCATGGACATCGGATAATTCCTCGGGTAAGTCTAGCTGGTAGGCTACCGTGCCTCTTCGCGCCATTATACAGAACGGTCCAATGAATCTTGGTGCTAGCTTCCCTTTTATCTTGAATCGTTGCAATCCTCTCATAGGAGATACTTTCAGGTATACGAACTCACCAGGCTTGAAGCTGACCCTACGATGTTTCTGATCATAATAACTCTTCTGTCGACTTTGAGCTGTCTTAAGTCGGTCTCTGATTAGCTTGACTTTTTCCTCGGCTTCTCTGAGCATGTCTGGTCCGAAGATGCGGCTGTCTCCGGTCTCTGACCAATTCAATGGGGTACGACATCTCCGTCCGTATAAAGCCTCAAATGGTGCCATTTGCAGGCTGGCCTGGTAGCTATTGTTGTACGCGAACTCGGCGTATGGCAGGCTTTCTTCCCAACTGGTTCGATATGTGAGGACACATGCTCTCAGCATGTCTTCTAAAACCTGGTTTGCGCGTTCCGTTTGTCCATCGGTCTGTGGGTGGTATGCGGTACTGAAGTCTAGTTGGGTTCCCAGAGCCTGTTGTAAATGCTCCCAAAATCTCGAGACGAACTGAGTGCCTCTGTCGGATATTATAGTCTTCAGGACTCCATGCAGACAAACTATACGGGAGAGATAAATCCTGACAAGCCTCTGAGTGTTGTAGGTTGTCTTTACTGGAATGAAATGTGCCACCTTGGTTAACTTGTCAGTGATGACCCATATGGCATCATTCCCATGCTGTGACCGAGGTAGTCCGACAATGAAATCCATCCCTATTTCATCCCATTTCCACTCAGGTATTTTGTTTGGTTGCAGTAGTCCAGCTGGTCTCTGATGCTCAGCTTTTATGCGTTGACAAGAGTCGCAACGTGCAATGAAGGTGGCTATGTCCCTCTTCATACCGTGCCACCAAAATCTTTCCTGAATATCTTTATACATCTTGGTCCCTCCAGGGTGGATTGAGTACGGGGCGGTGTGGGCTTCAGCTAGAATTTGCTGTTTAAGGTCTTCTATGTTTGGCACGCAGAGTCTTCCTCCGTACCACAATATTCCTCCATCGTCTATGACGAACTCCGAGGCCTTGCCCATACTCACCTTTCTTTTGATGCCTTCGATGCTGGGGTGACCGGGTTGAGCTCCTTTAATTTCCTCCACAAGGTCGGGTTGTATTTCCAAGTTTGATATGGTGCCTTCTGCTACCATTATCAAATTGAGCTTGGCAAATTCTTGTTGGAATTCGGGCCTCAGGCTTTGCAGATTGCTTTCGTCGGAGTTGGGGTTCCGACTAAGAGCATCGGCCACTACATTTGCTTTTCCTGGATGGTAATGGATACCAACATCATAATCCTTTACCAATTCCAACCAGCGTCTTTGTCGTCAATTTAGTTCTGGCTGCGTGAAAATATATTTGAGACTTTTGTGATCCGTATATATTTCACATCGGTTCCCAAGTAAGAAATGCCTCCATTCCTTGAGTGCATGAATAACTGCTGCCATTTCTAAGTCATGAGTGGGATAATTTTCCTCATGCTTGCGAAGTTGCCTTGAAGCATAGGCGACAACCTTGCCTTCTTGCATCAACACGCATCCGAGACCCTTTCTGGACGCGTCACAAAACACTTCAAAATTTTTGTGTATGTCTGGCACAATTAATACTGGTGCTGTTGTTAATTTCCGCTTTAGCTCTTGGAAACTTTTTTCGCAGGCTTCTGTCCATTCAAACTTCTTGTCTTTCTTGAGTAACTGCGTCATAGGCTTGGCTATGGTGGAGAATCCTTCAATAAATCTGCGGTAATATCCTGCCATTCCCCAGAAACTACGTATGTCTGTTACGCTCGCTGGCGACTTCCAGCCAAGTATGGCCTTGACTTTCTCTAGGTCCACTGCAATACCGTCCTGGGTTAGTACGTGGCCTAGAAAGCCTACTTGCCTTAGCCAAAATTCGCACTTGCTGAACTTGGCATACAATTGGTGTTTCCTGAGTTCTCCTAGCACAATCCTGAGATGTTCTGCATGCTCTTCTGGTGTCTTGGAGTATACCAGAATGTCGTCGATGAATACCACAACGAACTTGTCCATAAACTTCATAAATACTTTGTTCATGAGGTGAAAAAAATATGCAGGGGCATTAGTTAATCCAAATGGCATTACTGTGAACTCATACAGTCCATATCTGGAGGTGAAGGCTGTCTTGGGGATATCTTCCGTTCGCACCTTTAATTGATGATATCTTGACCTTAAGTCAATTTTTGAGAATACCTTGGCCTGAGCGAGTTGATGAAACAAATCGTTTATCCTTGGCATCGGGTATTTGTTCTTGACCGTGACCATGTTAAGTGCTCGATAGTCAATACACAATCTCAGTGTTCCATCCTTCTTTTTGGCAAATAAAATTGGTGATCCCCAAGGTGAGGAGCTGGCTCGAATGTATCCTTTGTCCAGCAATTCTTTTATTTGTTTCTTCAATTCAACCAACTCAGATGGTGCCATTCGGTATGGTTTCTTGTATATGGGGGTGGTTCCTGGTGCGAGCTCAATGCAGAACTCTATCTCTCGGTCTGGTGGCATGCCTGGTAGTTCTTCAGGGAATACATCTGGAAATTCACATACTACTGGAACCTTGTTTAGCTCAGAAACGTCTACCTTATTCAATCTCGGTTGCCGGGGTATTTTTCCTTCCTTGGCTGACACTCTTATTGTCTTCCCGTGGTGGTGTGTGAGAATTACGGTCCGGTTGAAACAGTCAATAAAACCCTTGTTGGTGGTTAACCAGTCCATCCCTAGGATGACATCCAGTCCTTTGTTTTTCAACACAATAAGATTTGCGTGAAACTCCAATCCTTCGAACTCAATGACCACATTCTGACAGTAATTCTGAGTAACTTGCTGAATCCCAGGGGACTTGATGATCATGGATTTCTCCAAAGGAAGCATCGAAAAATTATTTTGCAAAGCAAAACTTTTCGAAATGAAAGAGTGAGAAGCTCCAGAATCAAACAAAACCGTTGCAGGTATTGTGTTGACAGGAAATGTACCGAGTACGATATCCAGAGCGTTTTGTGCCTCCTCTTTGGTTACGTGGTTCAGATGACCCTTCCTGTGGTTGCTGCTGGGATTGAAATTGTTTCGCTTGGGCGCTGAATTATTGCCGCCGTTGTTTGGCTTTGGGGTTGAGTTTCTAGGCTTGGGACACTGCTTGGCATAGTGTCCTTCCTCTCCACAGGCGTAACAAGTAACGCCGGGGCGATATGTGAACTCCTTGTCCCTTGCATGAAAATTCTTGATTTGGCGTGAGACATTGGATGGGAATTTGTGTGTCCCACCCTTTTGAAAATCTGTCTTGCTTCGGTGATTGCGAGCATGGTTAGTCTGGTCCCTTTTTCGCTTGCGGATATCTTCCAGACTGCGTCTCTCATTTTCCAGAGTAATGGCTTTGTCCACCAGTGTTTTAAAATCAGGAAAAGTGTGCACGACCAGTTGGCATTTAAGCGCGGGCGCCAGACCGTCAAGGAATTTCTCCATCTTCTTGCTTTCAGTCATACGCTCTTCATTGGCGTAGCGAGACAATAGTGTAAATTGACTGTTGTAATCTGCCACTGTCATGTTCCTTTGTTTGAGGTCATCAAACTCTCTTTTCTTGATTTTCATAATACTCTTAGGAATGTGTGCGCCACGGAAACCTTCCTTGAAATCATCCCAGGTTATGTCACCTTCGTTGGGATGCATGTGCAGAAAATTCTCCCACCACGATGCGGCTGCTCCTGTGAGATAGTGCGGAGCATACAATACCTTCTCGGGGTCTGAACATTTTGAAATAATTAATTTCCTCTCCATATCCCGAAGCCAGTCCTCGGCTTCAAGAGGCTTGTCAGTATGAGAAAATGTTTGGGGACGTGTCTTCTGTAGCTCAGATAACTTGGAATGCTGCTGATACTGTCCATGGTGATTTCCCATGTTGATGACTTGGTTCATCATTTCACGATGTTGTTGCTGACTCTGTTCATAAAGGCGGCACATTTGGGAAAGTGCCGTTTCACTGCCCTGTTGACTCGACTGCCCTTGTGTGAAATTGTTGCCTGGTTGAGTGTCATAATTTTCCTTTGGCGGAGTAGGCATGGAGCGAGTCCAAGGACGAGACATTTTTCACTCTGGGGATATATTTTGTAAAACTCATAAGAAAAGTGAAGATGGTCGCCAAAAACAACTCCAAAAATGCACAAGGATGGCAAATAATTTAAATGACCAAGATCACTTAAGAAAACAAATTGATTTGCGCACGGAGAAGGACTGCTCATTACATATCTTACACGCGGGCGATAATTATACAGTACATCACTCAGGATATGCGTACATAATCCTAACATGTTATTTAGGCTAGTACACTTCTCCAGTTCTACATGATGCGCAAACAAGCTACTTCTCACAACCTATGTACATATAAACATATCTTACAAAGCGGTACATCGCATGACGGGCAAACGCACTCAGCCGGAAATGTCGACGATCTCCTTGGCCCTGCCAAGGGTGAGGCGCAGTGAGGCTGGGGACTCGACCTCCTCCTCACTAATAGGCTCCAGACGTGAAGAGCCGCGTCGGGTAGATGGAGCGGGTGCCAGGGGCGGAGCAACACGAATAGGAGTGGGCACCACGGGTGGTGCAGTGCGCGCTGGAGTGGGCGCAAAGGCCTGGTTGAACCCTCCGGTGGTAGGTAGGTGACGAGTAGGTGCATGAGATGCTGAGGATGAGACAAAAGTCAGTGGCGGTGCGGTGAGCAGGAGCTCCCTCCTGTTGGCGGCACAGCCATGGACTGAGTCCATGCGGGCAGCCACGAAGTCGTCCACCAGGTTGTCGAAGGCTGCCTCCAGAGCCCGGAGATACTCAATAAGCATCTCAAAAGCCTCGTCTCGTTCTCCTCTGGGGTAGGAGAATGCGTAGTGACAGGTGTAGGGCACATGGCATGGAAGATAGCGGTAGCGACGAGTCTTCATCGCGGGAAGGACATCCCTGAGGCGAGCTATCGCCTCGCGGGCTGCCATCTGCATAGCATGCCTCTCCGTAGGCATGGCTCTTCCCACGATCAGGAAGCGGCGTAACTCACCACGCCCTCCCTTGAACTGCACCGTGGCCTGGTGCATGGTCAGACTGTCGTTGACTCTGTGCTGGCGGAGTGTGAAGACTGGGCGCACGGATGGCCCCATCGTGACCTGTACGATGAAGGAGAGAAGCTTGACGAACCCATCGGGTACGTTGGCGAAGGTCTGAGACTCGCAGCTGTTGTCGGCCATCTACAAAAGTAGGCAAAAATCCTGAATGGTCAGATCATAAATTTATGCTGACTGTCAGAAAATGACTACAATTGTAAAAAAAATAAATTGGCTCTACCATGCTAATAACCAATTAGCGATTGCACCTAGTGGCTTCCTACAGTCAGCCTGGCTCTGGTACCAAGCTTGTCACGACCGGTTTTCCAATAAAAATATTTATTGGGAAACCAATCTTTTGAGTCCAGTATGAGAGAAATCCTCCTCACTGGTAGACAAATTCTTGATACAATAAGCCAGTAGCATAGAATATATTACATGGTTGAGCTAGGGCTGCTCAACAAATTATTACAAGCGCGCCAATAATTATACATAATGGCGGATATAACACAATGGTGTGGTGGCATACTACTGACTCGAGGATAAAGCGATGGTGGAATAACACCGTGGGGAGTGTGGTGACTCTCAAACTGGCATCTCATCGAGCGTCGAGGTGAGGCTCGATAAATTTATTCGGGTTGCGGAAGCGGATATAATACAGTGACCAAGTCCAGGGTCGCACGAGACTGACTGGGATTCCTCTAGGCGTCGGACTCGCTATCGAACTCTTCATCCATGAGATCACCTTCGTCAGCATCTGGCCAAATCAACAAGCCAGTGAGTACTTTGAAAGTACTCGCAAGACAGTTCAGACGTAAGATATAACAAATGCATGCATGAATGCGTCATGATTAATCTTTCCAATGCACATTTAAAAATTTGCATAACGAAGTAAGTACGAGGGAAACGGCGATAGTCCGCCTGAAATCCCGACAAAAATATAAATGAAAACCGATCGGGTGTCTGAAGCGACGCCTCAAAAGGTGAACAAATAATAACAGAAAATCATGCCACAGTCGGGCGTCTTAGCGACACCACATAAAGGGCTTTAAAAGAAATGCCACAGTTGTACGTCTGAGCGACATCGCAGAAAGGGCTTTAAAAGAAATGCCACAGTCGGACGTCTGAGCGACATCACAGAAAGGGCTTTAAAAGAAATGCCACAGTCGGACGTCTGAGCGACATCACAGAAAGGGCTTTAAAAGAAATGCCACAGTCGGACGTCTGGGCGACATCACAGAAAGGGCTTTAAAAGAAATGCCACAGTCGGACGTCTGGGCGACATCACAGAAAGGGCTTTAAAAGAAATGCCACAGTCGGACGTCTGAGCGACATCACAGAAAGGGCTTTAAAAGAAATGCCACAGTCGGACGTCTGAGCGACATCACAGAAAGGGCTTTAAAAGAAATGCCACAGTCGGACGTCTGAGCGACATCACAGAAAGGGCTTTAAAAGAAATGCCACAGTCGGACGTCTGAGCGACATCACAGAAAGGGCTTTTAAAACACAAGTAAATAATACTCATCATAAATATTCAATTCATGATAATAAACGGGTTAGTCCATCCACAGGAATAAACATTGAACCGGGCTTAGCACTCATGTGATTCACCGGAATATCTGTCACCAAAACTAGCACTTGTCAGAATAAGTCAGCGCAAAATTTGGATATGGATAAGATGAGTTGGAGATTTATGACTCTGCAGAGTTTGTACAAAAAAATTTCCCACAGCTAACGGATTTCCGTAGTCTCGAAGGACTAGTTCCGTTTACGGTATTTCGGAAGAAAACACAACTAACCAGTACACACCCATCCTATCTCTCGATGCCAGGACTCACCCTAGACATCGTCCAAGAAAAACTTTTGAGACGGGGAGATCACAATCTCGAATAGCATGGGATCAAATTTATATACGCGCGCTCTAAGGGGTGCCCCCCTCTCGGTCCCAACCGGAAACACCCATGCCCCCTGACCGGATGACTGGCTTTAATCCAGGGCCATGGAACCATCATCCCGGCCTCTCCTTTTGGTGTGTACCAGGAAAGCGGTTTGCAACTTACTAAGCCATATTCCTTGCGGAAAACATGTGGTAGTACAAGGAAGGAAAAGGGAGGAACTGGACCAATACGATTTGACACTGAAGTCAAATAGTCTGGCATGCTACAACACTGCCATCTTACCCATCCTCATGCCAACACATGGCCATTCATACTCACATCCATCCACCTATGGATCATCGAGCTCACTTACCTCAACAATGCATGAAAGTAACGTTCATCGGTATGCTCATCAACATGCCATGAAACTAACTAAATGCAAAACATGCCAAGACACTCATCATATCAAAAGTTCAAACATGCTTGCCTGGTTCAGAGTAGTCGGAGCCTAGCTCGGTGAAGTTCGCGGCTCCGTCACCTCCTTCGGTATCTATGGTATAAAGAAAATATAGGCGCTATCGTAAATACCAAGATGTGCACAAAAAGTATTCCAAATATTTTTCAAATAAATCTGATAAAAAACTAGACAAAATTTCAAAGAGAACAAAAAAAGAATCAATCAAAAATACTCTTCTGTTTAAAAGTTATAAAGGTTTTTGTCCAGGGACTCATCTGTAATGAAACAGAAAGTTTCCAGGGGCTAGCTCATAAAAACGGAAAACGCTTCGGTCTCGAATACGCCATCCCAGAGAGGGAAACGCATTTTGCCCGAAGGCGTCTTCAGAAAACGATTCGTGTAAAAAAATCACTGAGAGGCTGACTGGCGTGTCCCACCTGTCAGGTTTGAAAGTTTAAAAGAGGCGGAGAGCTCAACGGTGTCCGAGAGCCGCGGTGGTCGCCGGCAGCGATCCACGGCGAGGTAGGGGGATCGGGGGGTACCTCCGTGTTCAGGGCGCCCTTCCGCGTCGGTTGGAGGTGGTGGTGGTCACCGGCGAGTACCACGTCGACGGCGAGCCTTGCTCCGGCGGAGGGCGGCTCGGGTGGAGATGGATCTCGCCGGGGAGAGCTGCGAAGGTCAAATTGATGCTTGGGTTAGCTCACTGGGTGCTCGAGGAAACTACTGACGAAGTTTGGGCGCCGGGGATGGCCTCACCGGAGCGAATCAAGGTGGAGGCCGAGGCGGAACGAGGCGGCCGGAGTCGAGGAAGAAGGGCCCCTCGAGGCTCTTCTAGTTGCTGGTCGGGGTCCAAGGAGGTGGTGAAGGTGTGCGGGGGCGAGAGGGAGCTTGGGGGCGCTATATATAGCCGGCCCGAGGCGGTTGCCGCGAACGGGATAAGTCCGGCGAGTGATTACGGCAGCGCTGTGGTTGGGCAGTGGGATTAGGGACTTGGGCATCGCCTAGGTGGAGTAGTGGTTCCATTCCAGGGTCCAACTCAGCACGGGAGGGAGGTTTACGGCCTGTCCCAACGGAACGGCCGTGCGGCACGTCGGCGGCAGGGAGCGCGCCCTGCGCGTGCCAGGTCACGGCGACTGTGCTGCGGGGTTGGCTGGCGTGCATGAGGCCACGCGGAGAGCCAGGGAGCGTTGGGCGGCGCCGAACGGCGTTGCACCGCCGTTCTGCTTCCGGTCGGCCGCTCCAAGACACGCTGGCGCAGGCGGGCCAGGGCGCCACCGACGCCAGGAAGGCGCCAAGCGCGCGTGCGGCGCTCCAGACAGGAGGAAGAGGCGGCGAGGATCGTGCCAAAGGCACTTTCCACGCGTGACTGAAGCTGGCGAAGGGAAACGACACTGAACTCTGAACTTTTACTAAATTACTGAAAGTGCAATATACAGTGTATGCAAGGTGTTCGACAGAATGATACTGGCCTCTAGGGATTTTTCCTAGAGCTGATTTTTGGTGGAGTGGCTACTCATTGCTCCAGCAGGCTGCCTGAATTTTGGTAGAATTTTTGGGTAAGTGTAGATATGAATTTCACCAAATTTGGCAAATCTGGTCCAAACTTGCAGAGGCTGAAATTTGAAAAATTTGAAAAGAAGGGGAGTGGATCAAGATGGTTCTGAGTTGTGGATGCTAAGGACAATCCAGAGGAGTTGGTTTGAGATCAAAACTCAAAGAAAATAAGGTACTTGCTTTGTAAATGACTCAGGCTCCAAATAATTGACAGAAATGATTTGAGAGGAAAAATGATTGAAATAAAATACAAAACTTGTTTGGATTAGTTGGGACAGAGAACTTAGGTTGTTCCAAGGAGGAGGGGAGGTTTTTGGAGGGGTTTTACCACCTGTGATAAGTTAAAGTCATGGGTGGTTTCAAAAATAAAGAAGTCCCAAAACTCCTAGGGTTTCTTTTTAAATGAAAATAAATAAGTTTGAGAGGGAAACAACCAGAAGAAAAGCTTCCAAAAATTCAACACCAAAATTGAAAAGGAAAGGAAATCCTTGCCAAAGGTGAAAGGAAGTTTTTAAGAGGAAGGATTTTTTGGAAATGAAATTTTTAAATGCCCTCTTTTAGAATCCAATAAAGTTTTTGATGAAAACCAAATCAAAAATTTTGGAGTGTCACACCATGTGTGCATGAACAATTGCATCATTTATCGGGACGAGCACGCGGAGTCTACCATATGTTCGGTGTGCGTTGTCACTCGATACAAGAAGACGAAGAAAGCTCCTCGAAAAGTGGTGTGGTACTTTTCGATCACTCGTTGTCTGCAGCGGTATTTCGCGGACCCTAAGGTAGCAAAGCTCCTACGTTGGCACGCGGATAGGGAGGAAAAGAAGCGGGAAGATGATGGAAATGATCCGGAGATAAATAAAAAAGACAAGATGCTGAGTCACCCTAAGGATGTGAGCCAGTGGCAAGCGTTGAACTTCGAGGACCCAGAATTTGGGAATGATCCAAGGAACATCGTGCTGGGCACGAGCACCGATGGAGTCAATCCGTTTGGCAGCCAGAGAAGCACACATAGCACCTGGCCTGTGTTTGTGTGGATGTACAACCTCCCCCCGTGGTTGTGCATGAAGAGGAAGTACATTCACATGAGTATGCTAATTGAAGGGCCGAAACAACCAGGGAACAACATCAATATGTATCTGGGGCTGCTGAAAGAGGAGCTAGACACGCTGTGGAAAACGCCAGCCAATACATGGGACGCCGCAGAGAAAGAATATTTCCCTATGAGAGCCGCACTGCTCACGACGGTGCACGACTATCTCGTTTACGGATATCTCGCGGGGCAGGTGGTCCACGGATTTTCTGGATGCGTTAGGTGCATGGATGACACAATGTATCGCCAGCTAGATAGAGATCCCGGGTCTTCTAAAACCGTGTTCATGGGACATCGAAGGTGGCTTCGTGACGATGACCCGTGGAGGAAATGCAAGGATCTGTTCGATGGTGAAACCGAACCCCGAAGACGCCCGCGTACGAGGAGCGGCAAGGAAATAGACGAGCTGTTGAAAAATTGGAAAGATTGCCCACTACCGGGAAAGAAGCAAAAGGCGCCAGAGCCGGGAAAGAAGCGAAAGGCGCCAGAGCCGCTGCTGAAGGTATGGAAAACGGGGTCTGTTTTCTGGGACTTGCCGTACTGGAAGATCCACCATGTGCCTCACAGCCTTGATGTCATGCATATCACGAAGAACGTGTGCGAGAGTCTGCTTGGTACCCTACTCAACATGCCAGAGAGGACCAAAGATGGGCCGAAAGCAAGGGCAGACTTGAAATCAATGGGCATCAGGCAGGAGCTTCACGCTAATGATGATGATGAGGCGAAACAGGACACAGAAAGTCGTCGCAAAGGCAAAAAGGCCAAGAAGACCGAAAATGACTACCCTCCCGCGTGCTTCACTCTAAGTCAGGAGGAGATCGAGCAGTTTTTCACCTGCCTCGTAGGAGTAAAACTTCCTTACGGTTACGCGGGGAAGATAAGCAGATACCTAGACCCAGTGAAGCAGAAGTTCAGCGGGATGAAGTCTCACGACTGTCACATGCTGATGACGCAGATACTTCCAGTTGCAATCCGTGGGATCATGGACGCGCACGTCCATAAAACGCTATTTGGCCTATGCAACTTTTTCGACGTCATCTCTCGGAAGTCGGTTGGCGTGAGGCAACTCAGAAGGCTACAGGAAGAGATCGTGGTGATACTATGCGAGCTTGAGATGTACTTCCCGCCCGCATTATTTGACGTTATGGTGCATCTGTTGGTCCATATCGTGGAGGATATCATCCAACTCGGGATGACGTTCCTGCACAGCATGATGCCGTTCGAAAGGATGAATGGTGTCATCAAAGGATACGTTCGCAACATGTCATGTCCAGAGGGAAGTATAGCCAGGGGCTTTCTGACCGAAGAGTGCATCTCCTACTGCACGAATTATCTAGGCATCGAGAACCCCATTGGTCTACCCGTCAACAGGCACCTCGGCAGGCTCGCTGGATGGGGTCACCGTGAGGGTCGCCGCGAAATGCATGTCGACTTCGAGGGTCGACTCGCCGACTTTGAAAGAGCAAACCTAATCTCTCTACAACACATAGACGTGGTCGATCCTTGGGTGGTAGAGCACAAAACCTTTATTGAGAAGACGTACAATGACCGAGGCCAACAGAGGACAGACGGAGATATAATCAAAGAGCACAACTCATGTTTCACGCGTTGGTTCAAGTAGAAGCTTCTGTCGTACCCTTTACATGAGGATTCTTTCGCGGAAGAACAACTCATATTCGCCTTGTCATAGGGCGCCGAGCACAACCTGATGACCTATGAGGCATACGATATCAACGGCTACACATTCTACACCGAGGACAAGGACATGAAGAGCGATGGTTATCAGAACTCCGGGGTAATGATGGAATCCTACACCGGTAACGACAAGGACAGATACTACGGAAGGATCGAGGAGATCCGGGAGCTGAGCTACGCTGGAGAGAAGGTCCCGATGTGCTGTGTCAGATGGGCCAAGAGCGTCCTAAAAGAAGACCGGTATTTCACCACCATGGTTATACCCGAAGGCAAATCCAAGACCGCGGGCGCAAACATCACCGCGGAAAATGAGCCATGGGTACTGGCTTCCCAAGTGGACAAATGCTTCTTCATTACCGACCCATCAAAGCCCAGTCGTGTTGTCGTGAGGAGAGGCAAAAGGAAGATCATCGGAATGGATGGAGTAGCCAATGAGCAAGACTTCGACAAGTACGGCGACCCGAAGATCGAACATGACGACGATGATGAAGTAGCAGCATACACCACAAGAAGAAGCAGGACCACCCTACCTAAAGGACGTCCGTTCCACAGAAGAACTCCATTTGCAAAAAAGAAGGGCAAGAAGATTGTGAACAGATAGCTAGCTAGCTAAGATCGATTATATTTAAATTGTAGTCTTCATTTCTCGATTGTATTTCATGGGCACTTTTTGAACTATCATGAATATTTTTAAATTTCATGGGCACTTTTTGAATTCATGAAAAAATATTGAATATTCATGAGGACACTCGATCCCCCTCCATCTCGATCGCTATCCCCCCTCGCTAGACCCCCCTTGAAAGATCCCCCTCGCCACCGAGCACCCCCCGCACCCTCCCCCGCTCCACCACCGACGACGACCCCCGCACCCTCACCCGCTCCACCGTCACAAATGAATGCAACTAAAAATAAAAAACAAATTTGATTATATTTTCAAAAACAAATTTGATTATATTTTCAAATAACAAATTTGATGATATTTTTTTACATTCATAAATATTTTCAAATAACAAATCTGATGATATATTTTTAAATTTTTTACTGTTTTTATAAAAAATTATTACTGTTTCATATTCATATTCATTTTCTATTAAATTATTAGATGCAACAAAATAATAATAATAAAAATCTTACTTATGGCGCACGGCTGGCTGGTGCGCCATTGCTATCTAAAAAAAGAATACTAATGGCGCACCGTCTCGGGGGTGCGCCATTAGTAATCTTCCCCCTAGTCGCCCAATCCCTTCGTCCCTCCCTCACCAGATTCACTCCCCCCTCGCCAGATTCATTCCCCCTAGTCGCCCAACGACCCCCGCGCCCCGCCTCGCCGTCTCAGTCCTCGCCGCCGACGGCCTGCCCCGCTCCTTCCCTCCACCCGAGCGCGGCCGCCGCGCGTCACCGCGGGCACCGACCGCCCCGTCCTCCATCGTCGTGCCTAGGAGCTGCGCCAGGAGCAACACCATCATCACCTTCATCGCCTACGTCCACGGATTGGAGCCGGGTCATCAAGGATCGAGCGCATCGACCTCTGCTTCCTCATCACCGACCACTGCTTCTCGGCGTCGATCCGCGCTGCCCCGACCACCCTTGGCCTCGCCATCTCCTTCCCCAGCTCCGCGCCGAGTGTCTCCATCGATTCCCCTGCTTTTCTCCTTGTTTAGTCGCCGTTTGTGCCTGCGGGCTCGTGCTCACCGCGCCGGCCGCCCCTCACTATAGATTCTCTGATGTCCTTACCTGAAACTGAATATAAAGTCAGTTTTAAAGTCAGTCTCTTGATCTGAATATAAACTTTATCTGAAACTAAAATTGAAACATATGCAGTTGTAAACATTCAGTTAAAAATCCAATTTTAGAGCTTGGCTCCTGATCTGAATATAAAGTGTACGGCAAGGTTATATTGCAAGAAAGTTTAAAATTCAATCTAAAACTCAATGTAAAATTCAGTTAAAGTGATCTGAATATAAAAACTCTTGGAGTAAAAATTCAATCTAAAAGTCAGTTAAAGTTTCAGTTTTAGAGTAATTTTCAGTTTGTAAAACTGAGAAGTGTATTTTTTTATTTTGAAACTTAGTGTAACTATTTTCAATTTTGATGGAAAATCAGTCTAAAAGTCAGGAGGGGGATCTCTGTAGATTGCATATACAGATTTCTTGAACAATGCTATTAATTACAAATAGAGCAATGTTGAAAATGAAACAAAAGGAATTGGAAAACCAGAAAGATAGGCATTCTGTTGTAAGTAAGCTAAGATAAAAAAAGTGTTTACTTTAAGTAATTATTTACAACAAGCATTGTGTAGGAAAATGTCATGCAGGCTGTAACTTGAACTTTAAGAACTCCTTAGATAGTTTTTTAGTCTCCTTATACAAAGCAAGCTGAAGTTTAAAACCTATTTCTCCTAAGCACACACTGAAAAATTGCAGATAAGTAGACACTAAAAATTGCAGCCATGTCAAAGTGTCATTTCATTTGGGAGCAGTAACGAAAAATGTATGTGCTGTCAAAAACTGTATGTGCAATCTCCAGAACAATTATGCTTATGTGAAAACTGTATGTGCAATCTCCAAATGTATCATCATAATGTAGGTGCTGTGTTGTGTGATTCTTCATGCTGAGAACTTCAGCCTTTTCAACTTGCTGGACTATATGTTCATTGGTACTACTTGTGATGCTGCTGCTGTACTACTTGGGAATTTTGCCAACTTGTGATGCTGCTGCTGTACCCCGAGAGGCCCTTGAGTTTTCCGGAATGTCGATTAACTTCCATTCCGGCAAATTCGGGTACTCCATATGTCCTATTTTCAGCAAAGGTCATGCTGAAATTTTCCGTGAATTTTAGCATGACTTTGCTAAAAATGGGACATATGGGGTACTTGCGACTAATGCATGGGCCAGGGTATCTTAGTACTTAGTTAAGTAGGATCAACTGCCCCGCCATTCTTGCTGCATTAAACCATAGGTGGCAATAGAGCCAAGTGATTAGGCCCAACTTAGAATTCTCCTTAGCATCGATAAACCCTAGATGATAAACCCAACATAGGTAGCAATAGAGCCAAGTGATTAGTGCCAAGTGATTAGGGCCAACCTAGGGTGCCTCGGCATCGATAAACCCTAAATGATGAAAACTTAACTTGGCTTCTATAGGGTGCCTCGGTGTCGATGAGAACCTAAATGATGTACGCTTAGGCTTTTAGGGTGCCTCGGTGTCGACAAACCCTAAATGATAAAAGCTTAGCTTTTAGGATGCCTCGGTGTCGAAAAACCCTAAATGATGAGACCATGATCTTGTTCCTTGACAATAACCAACTTTTTGACCAAACTTTTTTCCTATTTAGAGCGAAACATGGCCCACAACGATGAGGCCGGCGGTTCGGGCGGCAAGCAATTCTGGGAGCTGTCCCAGGAGTTGGAGGAAGAACCTCACCGCTATGAGGACGCCGCGGAAGACACCGATCCTGACTACACAACCCCTAGTGGCGTCGGGGATGACACCACTGATGATGGCACCGTGGATGCCACCACTGATGATGGCGGCGCACGCACAGATGGCAGCCAACCGAAGAGGCAATGGAAGGACCGGCGCCCGAGCGTGCTCGACACCGTCAGCGAGGAATTTATTGAAGTGAACTCCGACGGGCATCCGACGGCGCCCAAACACGTAGTCAAGGGGTACTCGGTTCAGCTCGGGTGCATTCTCCGGAGCACCGTCTCGATCAACACCGAGAACCTAAGGCATAAGGACCGAGGGAATTTGCGTAGCCTCCTCTTCACGAAGCTGCACGAATGATACAAGTTCCCTGCTGAGTTTGCAAACACACGCCTCTCAGGGAATAAAGTGAACGGTGCCTCCCTCACGAGGATGAGCACGGCCCTGTCTACTTGGAAAAGCACGGTGAAGGCAATGATTGAAAAAGGTGATAGTTATGAGAAGATCAAGGCGAAATATCCTTTGATGAGCGAAGATGACTACAAGGAGTTCAAGATCAAGTGCGAGAGCAGCGCAACCTCCGGATCAAGTTAGTGGGAGAAAGAAATGCGGAAGTTGAACTTAGGGGTCCACCAACTCAGTCCCAGCGGTTGCAGAGTGGCGGAGCCTATATGGGACAAGGAGGACACGGAGCGTGCCGAGCAAGGCCTACCACCCCGCTTCGAGAAATACCGTGACAAGCAGACGAGGAACTTTCTCAGGGCCCGGTACAAGGAGGACCCGGTAACAAAGGAGCTTACCACGAATTCGAAGACCAAGGCGCTTGATCTTGTACTCGTAAGGAATACACCCCCGCGTAATTAGCTCCATATGGTTGCATTCTAATTAATCCCCAATATTTCTAAATGGTTCATGTTCCTTCCGCAGGACAATGAAAGTAGTAGCGCGGGGTCGTCTCAGAGCTCCCCTTTCGACACCCCTTTAAATAGGGCGTTGAACATAATGAAAAACAAGGATAATCTCAGTAAGCCGACGTCAGTTGGTCGTGTGGCCGGCAAAGGCTTGTCCACAAAATGGTCATCATACTATACCGCTGGTGGGCGAAAGGAGAAAAAGACCAGCTCGGAAAGCCAGTCATGCGAGGTTGAAGCACTCAAGGCACAAGTGGGCGGATTCCGGAGATTGTCCAAGAGCAAGTGCAACAACAACTGGGAACGACGCTCAACGCCATGGTGCCTACATTGATCCATCGGCTGACGACATGGATTGCGGGCGGCCAACAGGGGCCTCCCCTGGTTCCCAGCTTCACGGCCAGCAACTCGCACAACGCGCAGGTGGCGCCATTGGTGTCTCCGGCGACGCCATTGGTGTCTTCGGCGGAGGCGGTATTCGTGTCTCCGGTGCCGGCACGGGCATTGGAGCTTAATGCACCCGGGTGTACGCCGGCCGGCACTTCGCCAGCAAGTGGCCCCTCCGTCAGTTGCACGCCCGCCGTTGGCGGTGCCTCGACATTAGCCGAGCTCGACGGCATCACGGTAACTAAGCCTCTCGGCCGATGACTTCATCTCCTTGCCTTTGACTGGGCATCCCTGACGCCCTACATGTTTTCGTAGGGCGCCGCCGACGTTCCTTGCACTCTCCTGCACTTCGTGGGCGGCGAGTTGGTCGATGTCGCCAAGGGCAGAATCGTTCAACCGGGCAACCCCATGTTCCATGGTAATCCGATGCCACCCACAGTGCATAGGGTTGAAGTGGTTCGGGTGCTGCCAGGCTGCGACGAGCTGTTACCTCCGATTCGACCCGCTGGGGCCAACGAAGAAGAAGAGATGACCCTCAGCGCCTGCGTAAGCTGGCCCCTGCTTTAGCTGAAGAGCCAGATTCGTTTGGGGGCGGGGGACACCACCCCATAGACAAGACCGCCAGTCGTGCCGGTGCCAAGCCATGGCAAGAACGCCGCAATGCTACCGGACATGCCGGACATCCCTATGGCACAGGATCCGGACATGCATATGGCACAAGATCCAGACAACGATGGTACATTTACCAACGTTGATAAGTACTTTGTCGAACATGGGTACGGTGATGAGTTCTGCGGGCCTCCTTCTCAAGAACCCAACCAAGACGACCGCGATCTAGCTGGTACGGCAGAGAAACCCAATTGCAACAGGCGTCGTCTGGTGTTCAGTTCTCAGGAGATGCCTCCAGCTGCCGCCTTCACCGAGCTTCAGATAGCTGAGGTGCCAAATATTATCAGCCCCAACACGCTCAAGAAGGCGGTCTATGAGCAGAACTCGGTCCCATTACAGCATATCAAGAAGAAGGGACGAAAACAAAAGGCTAAAAAGGGCGCTGGTGCGAGCCAGCCGGCACCGAGTACGATCCGTGCTCAGGACGAGCCACCTTCACCTAAGGATATCTCGAGGAGGGTGCATGTGGCGTGTAGGGCGATGCTACTGACAAATATGCTCAATGCTGCAACCGGTGCTATGCGGAGTCTGCATGACAGTGTTCTTTCTTTGGAGAAGCGGCGTCTCAGAGAGAATGATGTGGCATGCCCGGTTTTCATGGCCAAGGTGCCAGAGAGCAAGGGCTTTGTGGATGGCGCCATCGGGGGTATGATCGTCCTGCGGTTTGATGACATCTTTGCTATGTTTAACCTTCATCCACTACACTAAACCTTCGTTCAGCTGTTTTTGCTGAGTATGGAGATGCGGATCATTAGAGACAAGACCCCGGGCATCGTGATAGTCGACCCCTTCTACAAGCGTGCCAAGCTCCTGGGCAGCGCCGGGGACCGCCAAGTCGCGAGTTCACACCTCGAAGGCGTCATTCTGGCAAACCCAGATAAGGATAACTTCCTCGTGTCTTACTTTCCCGAGTAAGTCATCCCTTAACCGCCCCGAAACCAATGATTTCTTAGATTTTGATCGTTCTTTCTTTTTTCTAACATTCCGTTTTCTATGAAGTGACACACATTGCACACTCATCCTCTTAAGCCCGAAATATTCCATGGCCACGTATTTTGACCCGAACCATGACTCCAAGATAGACTACACAAATATCAAGAAAGTTCTTGATGATGTTCTCCCCTGCTATGCCAAATCTGGAGGCACCTTCACCAGGCTAGTTCGTAGGTACGGCAGGCACGTGTTCGCCCACAATACTAAGTTCTGCTACGTCAAGCAGCCGCCTGGCGGTCAGAAGGATGCCTACTACACCCTCCATCACATGCGGGCGATCTTACGGGACCATCATCACCTTCTGCTACCAGATAATCTCAAAGATTGGGCCGCAAGCTTGTCGGCAATCCAGGACGCGGACATCAGACAAGAATTCTTTCGCATCCAGTCGGAGTTAGCAGAAATCATCCATCAAGATGTCCTTCATACCTCGGGGCAGTTCTACCTCAGATATCAACCATCC
This sequence comes from Triticum monococcum, assembly GCA_034509565.1. Lineage (NCBI taxonomy): Eukaryota > Viridiplantae > Streptophyta > Magnoliopsida > Poales > Poaceae > Triticum > Triticum monococcum. The sequence goes on along the minus strand of CM067845.1, from coordinate 393,136,332 downwards.
AACAGTGAGATAGACACAACGCTACAAATGTAGGCTGACAACGCCCGCGATTTCATGACCATCACGACAGACGACGGCTTCATCCACGCTCCGGTCCCATGAGTCGAGTCGAAAGTAGTGATGTTATGTGTAGTTCTGAAACATTGATTGGCTCATGTTGTAATTAAACTTCAATGAATTGTATGTCTCTTTGGTTTGGACAGTCGTTCAACTTAGATGTAATCGATCCTATTTATTAGTAGGACCATGAATCGTGCTATTAATGTCTGGCTTTTCTCTTCCGATCCTTTTGTTGCATACTTATATATTGCTTATGTATTGTTTGTTGTTTGGCTTGTGCATAGAGATGCCGTCGTATGTCGTGTACAAGGGTAAGGTTCCCGGAGTCTACGACGACTAGGAGGAGTGTCGGAGACAGGTTCACCGTTTCAGCGGTAACAGTTACAAAGGGTACACCACTAGGGCGGAGGCAGAATCTAGATACACCCGCTATCTAGCGGGAGAGAGGAGGGAGCGTTGGAGGAACCGGATGAAGACCAGTTTCATTGCGATGATGCTCATCGTGATGACCGCAGCTCTCTTCTATGTGATGGTAGTTTAGATGATCGATATTGACTTGTAATGTAAAGACAAACTCGCTACTCGCGGTCTCGAGACTTGTAATGTTTTATCTTTGTTCGGTCTTTTGAATTCGGAGACTAATATGATGAATTGTATTCGAAGACTAATCTTCTATTGTATTCAATGAATCTACTGTTGCTGTGTGCTGTTGTCTATATTCTGTCCAATAATATATTTTGTAACCTGTGCAAAAATCAGAAAAGTAAAAAAAATAAACCTAATATTCATACTAATGGCACATCACCCCAAAGTGCGCCATTAGTATGCCAAAGGATACTAATGGCGCATCACTACATAGTGCGCCATTAGTATGCCAAAGGATACTAATGGCGCATCACCCCACAGTGCGCCATTAGTATGCCAAAGCACATGGGTAAATATGGCCCCCTGGGAGGCATACTAACGCCGTGCGCCATTAGTAAAAAATACTAGTGGCGTGGTACTAGTGGCGCACCAGTAGTGCGCCATTAGTAGGCAAAACTGGTGCGCCACTAGTAGGCCTTTTCCTAGTAGTGTATGATTGGTTATCTTTGTAAGTCTCTTCGAATTATCAGTTTGGTTTGGCCTACTAGATTGATCTTTCTTGCAATGGGAGAAGTTCTTAGCTTTGGGTTCAATGTTTCGGTGTCCTTTTCCAGTGACAGTTGGGGCAGCAAGGCACGTATTGTATTGTTGCCATCGAGGATAACAAGATGGGGTTTATTTCATATTGCATGAGTTTATCCCTCTACACCATGTCATCTTGCTTAAAGCGTTACTCTGTTCTCTTGAACTTAATACTCTAGATGCATGCTGGATAGCGGTCGATGTGTGGAGTAATAGTAGTAGATGCAGGCAGGAGTCGGTCTACTTGTCTTGGACGTGATGCCTATATACATGATCACACCTGGATATTCTCATAACTATGCTCAATTCTGTCAATTGCTCAACAGTAATTTGTTTACCCACCGTAATACTTATGCTCTCGAGAGAAGCCACTAGTGAAACCTATGGCCCCTGGGTCTATTCTCCATCATATTAATCTTTCAATACTTAGTTATTTATTTTGCCTTTTATTTTACTTTGCATATTTATTTCTCTTTATCATAAAAATACCAAAAATATTATCTTATCATATCTATCAGATCTCACTCTCGTAAGTGACCGTGAAGGGATTGACAACCCCTTTATTGCGTTGGTTGCGAGGAGTTTATTTGTTTGTGCAGGTGCGAGGGACTCGTGCGTGGCCTCCTACTGGATTGATACGTTGGTTCTCAAAAATTGAGGGAAATACTTACGCTACTTTGTTGCATCACCCTTTCCGCTTCAAGGGAAAACCAACGCAGTGCTCAAGAGGTAGCAAGAAGGATTTCTGGCGCCATTGCCGGGGAGTCTACGCAAAATTCAACATACCAAGTACCCATCGCAAGCCCTTATCTCCCGCATTACATTATTTGCCATTTGCCTCTCGTTTTCCTCTCCCCCACTTCACCCTTGCTGTTTTATTCGCCCTCTCTCTACATCCTCCTTCACTTTCTCTATTTGCCTCCTTTTGCCCGTCTCTTGTTTGCTTGTGTGTTGGATTGCTTGCTTGTCGTTATGGCTAGTCCCATATCTTCTCCGTTGTCTCACAAAAATGAAGTTCTTAATTTTAAGCAAAGGGAAGGAGAAAATCTAAAAGACGCCTGGTACAGAATTTGCAATGCTCAAAATAGATCTACCAAAAAGCAATCTACTTCCATTCTTCTCCGCAATTTTTATGTAGGCGCTACTCCTTGGCACAGATATGTCATTGATACCATTACCAGAGGGAATTTCTTGGGTAACCACACCTTTGATTCCTGTACTGCTATGGTAGATTTGATTGGCTCACCCCTCTTTTGGTTAATGGAACTATGTTAACTTTGGAGCATGTATTGCAAAAACTTGAAATTATTGAAAATAAGGTTGCTACCATAGAGTTAATTGAAAATTTGGATAAAAAGGTCCATAACCAAATTACTCAATATGGATCTAAAGTAGGAGTCTCTTTGAAAAATATTAATGAGAAGGAACCCATAGTTAATGAAAGAATAAATCAGGATTCCACTAGAATCGATAAACTTGAGGGTATCATTACCAACTTGGGAACCACCTTTTCTTCCATAAATAATACTCCAAGTCCTCCAACTAAAATTTCCAAGCTTATGTATGTTCCTAAAAATAAGGGTGAATCCTCTAGCAAGGAAACTGCGGATCTCAAATCTATAAGTATTCATCCCAATCTTTTTGCTATCATTAAGGAACCGTTTGCTACTAATGATTGTTTTGATTTTGTTCCTAGAAGTTTGATAATTGATAAAAGGAAATAAACTCTTAAGGGCTATAGATGTCTCATTGAAGAATTACCAACTACAGATACCTAAACCTATCCTTGCTTTTATGCCTAGCTAGGGGCGTTAAACGATAGCGCTTGTTGGGAGGCAACCCAATTTTATTTTTATTCCTTGCTTTTTGCTCCTGTTTAGTAATAAATAATTTATCTAGCCTATGTTTTGGTTGAGTTTTTTGTGTTTAATTAGTGTTTGTGCCAAGTAGAACCGTTGGGAAGACTTGGGGAAAGTCTCTTTAATCTTGCTGTAAAAAACAGAAACTTTAGCACTCACGAGAATTGCTGCCATTTTTATTTGGAAAATGCTATTTAGTTAATTATTTTTTCATATGATTAATAGATAAATTCCTCACGTCCAGCAATTTATTTTAGAATTTTTGGGGTTCCAGAACTTGCGTTAGGTACAGATTACTACAGACTGTTCTGTTTTTGACAAATTCTGTTTTTCGTGTGTTGTTTGCTTATTTTGATGAATCTATGGCTAGTAAAATAGTTTATAAACCATAGAGAAGTTGGAATACAGTAGGTTTAACACCAATATAAATAAAGAATGAGTTCATTATAGTACCTTGAATTGGTGTTTTGTTTTCTTTCACTAACGGAGCTCACGAGATTTTCTACTTTAAGTTTTGTGTTGTGAAGTTTTCAAGTTTTGGGCGAAAGATTTGATGGATTATGGAACAAGGAGTGGCAAGAGTCTAAGCTCGGGGATTCCCATGGCACCCCAAGATAATCTAAGTACACCTAAAAGCCCAAGCTTGGGGATGCCTGATACGTCTCCAACGTATCTATAATTTTTGATTGTTCCATGCTATTATATTATCAACTTTGGATGTTTATGGGCTTTATTATACACTTTTATATTATTTTTGGGACTAACCTATTAACCTAGAGCCCAGTGCCAGTTTCTGTTTTTTCCTTGTTTTAGAGTATCGTAGAAAGGAAAATCAAACAGAGTCCAATTGACCTGAGACTTCACGGAACTTATTTTTGGAAGGAAAGCAACCCGGGAGACTTGGAGTTCACGTAAGGGAAGCAACAAGGAAGCCACGAGGCAGGGGGCGTGCCCACCCCCTGGGCGCGCCCTCCACCCTCATGGGGCCCTCGTGGCTCCCCTGACGTACCTCTTCCTCCTATATATCTCCATATACCCTAAAATGATCGGGGAGCACAATAGACCGGGAGTTCCGCCGCCAGAAGCCTCCGTAGCCACCGAAAACCAATCTAGACCCGTTCCGGCACCCTGCCGGAGGGGCAATCCCTCTCCGGTGGACATCTTCATCATCCCGGTGCTCTCCATGATGAGGGTGGAGTAGTTCTCCCTTGGGGCTGAGGGTATGTACCAGTAGCTATGTGTTTGATCTCTCTCTCTCTCTCTCGTGTTCTTGAGGTGATACGATCTTGATGTATCGCGAGCTTTGCTATTATATTTGGATCCTATGATGTTTCTTCCCCCCCCTCTACTCTCTTGTAATGGATTGAGTTTCCCCTTCGAAGTTATCTTATCGGATTTAGTCTTTAAAGATTTGAGAACACTTGATGTATGTCTTGCCATGCGTATTTGTGGTGACAATGGGATACCACGTGATTCACTTGATGTATGTTTTGGTGATCAACTTGCGGGTTCCGCCCATGAACCTATGCATAGGGGTTGGCACACATTTTTGTCGTGATTCTCCGGTAGAAACTTTGGGGCACTCTTTGAGGTTCTATGTGTTGGTTGAATAGATGAATCTGAGATTGTGTGATGCATATCATATAATCATACCCACGGATACTTGAGGTGACATTGGAGTATCTAGGTGACATTAGGGTTTTGGTTGATTTGTGTCTTAAGGTGTTATTCTAGTACGAACTCTAGGGCTGTTTGTGACACTTATATGAATAGCCCAACGGATTGATTGGAAAGAATAACTTTGAGGTGGTTTCGTACCCTACCATAGTCTCTTCGTTTGTTCTCCGCTATTAGTGACTTTGGAGTGACTCTTTGTTGCATGTTGAGGGATAGTTATGTGATCCAATTATGATATTATTGTTGAGAGGACTAGCACTAGTGAAAGTATGAACCCTAGGCCTTGTTTCCTATCATTGGAATACCATTTATTCTCACTTTATCCTTAGTTACCTTGCTGTTTTTATAATTTCAGATTACAAAAACCTTTATCTACTATCCATATTGCACTTGTTTCACCATCTCTTCGCCAAACTAGTGCACCTATACAATTTACCATTGTATTGGGTGTGTTGGGGACACAAGAGACTCTTTGTTATTTGGTTGCAGGGTTGCTTGAGAGAGACCATCTTCATCCTACGCCTCCTATGGATTGATAAACCTTAGGTCATCCACTTGAGGGAAATTTGCTACTGTCCTACAAACCTCTGCACTTGGAGGCGCAACAACGTATACAAGAAGAAGGTTGTGTAGTAGACATCAAGCTCTTTTCTGGCGCCGTTGCCGGGGAGGTTAGCGCTTGAAGGTATATCTTTAGATCTTGCAATCGAGTCTTTTAGTTTCTTGTTTTCTCACTAGTTTAGTTTATAAAAGAAAATTACAAAAAAATGGAATTAAGTTTGCCTCGTACGCTTCATCTTTTTAATATCTTTCATGAGTATGATGGAAAGGAAAATTGTGCCAAAGTGTTAGAGGAAGAATGCATTAAAATGTTTGGCACTAAATATTTGAATGATGAGCATTATTGCAATGTTGTTAGTATGAATTCCTTGAATATCCATGATGCTAATGATATGCAAAGCCACAAGCTTGGGGAAGCTATGTTTGATGAAGATGTTATTGTTTGTCCCCCAAGATTTGATGAGCAAATTTATTATGATGAAAGCATGCCTCCTATTTATGATGATTATATTGATGAAAGTGGATTTGGAGAGGTCATGACTTTATTTTGTGATGAATCCACTATTTCGGAAGAGGTTCCAATTGATTATGAGAACAAAGTTGCTATCTATGATGATTATTGTGATGACTTGTATGCTATAAAGAATAGTGATATCCATGAAATGTGACACTCCAAAAATTTTAATTTGGTTTTCTTCAAAAACTTTGTTGGATTTTAAAAGAGAGCATTTAAAATTTCTTTTCTAGAAATCCTTCCTCTTAAAAACCTCCTTTTCTTTGGTAAGGATTTTTATTTTTCTTCAAACTATGGTGTTTGATCATTCAAAACTTCCTCTGTTGGTTCCCTTCTCAAATTATATTTTTGGGAGTTTAGTCTTTTTCTTTTAAAAAGAAACTATATGAAAATTGGGGATTTTCATATCTTGAACCCCCCCCATGACCTTGTATTTTTGCCCATGTGGTAAAACCTCTCAAAATCCTTTCCTCCTTCTTGTAATCAACCTTAGTTCTCTGTCCCAACTAATCCAAACAAGTTTTGGATTTTATTCTAATTATTTTTCCCTCTCAAATCATTTCTGTCAATTATTTGGAGCCTGAGTGTTTTTCAAAGCAAGTACCTTATTTCATTTGAGTTTTGACCTCAAACAAACTCCTCTGGATTGTCCTTAGCATCCACAACCTAGAACCATCTTGATCCACTCCTCCTCTTTTCAAAATTTTCAAATTTCAGCCTCTGCAAGTTTGGACCAGATTTGCCAAATTTGGTGATATTCATATCTATACTTCTCCAAAAATTCCACCAAAATTCAGGCAGCCTACTGGAGCAATGAGTAGCCACTCCACCAAAAATCAGCTCAAGGAAAAATACCTAGAGGCCAAATTCATTCTGTCGAACACTTGGCGTGCACTGTTACTGTTCACATTCAGTAATATTCAGAGTTCAGTGTCGTTTTCGTTCGTCAGCTTCTTTCACGCGTGGACAGTGCCCTTGGCACGTTCCTCGCCGCCTCTTCCTCCTGTATGGAGCACCGCACGCGTGCTTGGCGCCATCCTGGCGTCGATGGCACCCTGGCCCGCCTGCGCCGGCGTGTCTTGCAGCGGCCGAACCACTGTAGCGGCCGACAGGGAGCAGAACGGCAGCTCAACGCCGTTCGGCGCCGCCCAACGCTCCTCTGCCCTCCGCGTGGCTCATGCATGCCAGCGTAGCCCCGCAGCACCGTCGCCGTGGCCCGACAGCACTGGACGCGCTCTCTACCGCCGACGGACCCGCGCCGTCCCGTTTCGACCAAAACCTGCCCTAAGCTTCTAATCCAAGTCCGTTTAGCGTCTGAATGGAACCAGTGGACCTCCACATTGATGCCCAACCTCCTAAACTCCCCGTCCGAGCGCTGCGCCGCCGTAATCCATCGCCGGAAATCCCCGTTCACGGCCACCGCCTCGGATCGCCTATAAAAGGAGACCCCGAGCTCGCCCTCGAGCACGCACCACCACTGCACCCCACAAACACCCCGCCAGGCCACTAGGAGGACCTCGAAGAGGTCTCCTCCCCCTACTCCGGCCGCCCCGTCCCGCCTCGGCCTACATCTCGATTCGCTCCGGTGAGGCCATCTCCGGTGCCCAAACCTTGTCAGTAGCATCCTCAAGCACCCAGTGAGCTAACCCAAGCGTCAATTTGACCTTCGTAGCTCTCCCCAACGAGATCCATCTCCAACCGAGCCGCCGTCCGCCGGAGCAAGGCTCGCCGTCGACGTGGTACTCGCCGACGACCACCACCACCACCAACTGACGCGGAAGGGCGCCCTGAACACGGAGGTACTCTCCGATCCCCCTGCCTTGCCGTGGATCGCCGCCAGTGACCACCGCGGCTCTCGGGCGCCGACGAGCTTCGTCCCCCGTTTGAACATTTAAACCTGACGGGTGGGACACGCCAGTCAGCCTCTCAGTTCTTTTTACACGAATTGTTTTCTGAAAACGCCTTCGGGCAAAATACGTTTCCCTCTCTGGGCTGGCGTATTCGAGACTGGAGCGTTTTCTGTTTTTATAAGCTAGCCCCTGGAAACTTTCTGTTTCATTACAGATGAGTCCCTGGACAAAAACCTTTATAACTTGTTAACAGAAGCATATTTTGGATTGATTCTTTTTCTGTCCTCTTTAAAATTTTGTCTAGTTTTTATCAGATTTATTTGAAAAAATATTTGGAATACTTTTTGTGCACCTCTTGGTATTCACGATAGCGCATATATTTCTTTATACCGTAGATACCGAAGGAGGTGACGGAGCCGCAAACTTCACCGAGCTAGGCTCCGACTACTCTGAACCAGGCAAGCATGTTTGAACTTTTGATATGATGAGTGTCTTGGCATGTTTTGCATTTAGTTAGTTTCATGGCATGTTGATGAGCATACCGATGAACGTTATTTTCATGCATTGTTGAGGTAAGTGAGCTCGATGATCCATAGGTGGATGGATGTGAGTATGAATGGCCATGTGTTGGCATGAGGATGGGTAAGATGGCAGTGTTGTAGCATGCCAGTCTTATGCCAGGCTATATGACTACAGTGTCAAACCGTATCGGTCCAGTTCCTCCCATTTCCTTCCTTGTACTACCACATGTTTTCCGCAAGGAATATGGATTAGTAAGTTGCAAACCGCTTTCCTGGTACACACCAAAAGGAGAGGCCGGGATGATGGTTCCATGGCCCTGGATTAAAGCCAGTCATCCGGTCAGGGGGCATGGGTGTTTCCGGTTGGGACCGAGAGGGGGGCACCCCTTAGAGCGCGCGTATATAAATTTGATCCCATGCTATTCGAGATTGTGATCTCCCCGTCTCAAAAGTTTTTCTTGGACGATGTCTAGGGTGAGTCCTGGCATTGAGAGGTAGGATGGGTGTGTACTGGTTAGATGTGTTTTCTTCCGAAATACCGTAAACGGAACTAGTCCTTCGTGACTACGGAAATCCGTTAACTATGGGAATTTTTTGTACAAACTCTGCAGAGTCATAAATCTCCAAATCATGTTATCCATATCCAAATTTTGCGCTAACTTATTCTGACAAGTGCCAGTTTTGGTGATAGATACTCCGGTGAATCACATGAGTGCTGAGCCCGGTTAAATGTTTATTCCTGTGGATGGACTAACCCGTTTATTATCATGAATTGAGTATTTGTTATGAGTATTATTTACTTGTGAATAAAAGCCCTTTCTGTGATGTCGCTCAGACGTCCGACTGTGGCATTTCTTTTAAAGCCCTTTCTGTGATGTCGCTCAGACGTCCGACTGTGGCATTTCTTTTAAAGCCCTTTCTGTGATGTCGCTCAGACGTCCGACTGTGGCATTTCTTTTAAAAGCCCTTTCTGTGATGTCGCCCCGACGTCCGACTGTGGCATTTCTTTTAAAGCCCTTTCTGTGATGTTGCCCCGACGTCCGACTGTGGCATTTCTTTTAAAGCCCTTTATGTGGTGTCGCTAAGACGCCCGACTGTGGCATTTCTTTTAAAGCCCTTTATGTGGTGTCGCTAAGACGCCCGACTGTGGCATGATTTTTTCTGTTATTATTTGTTCACCTTTCGAGGCGTCGCTTCAGACACCCGATCGGTTTTCATTTATATTTTGTTGGGATTTCAGGTGGACTACCGCCGTTTCCCTTGTACTTACTTTGTTATGCAAATTTTTGAATGTGCATTGGAAAAATTAATCATGACGCATTCATGCATGCATTTGTTATATCTTACGTCCGAACTGTCTTGCGAGTACTTTCAAAGTACTCACTGGCTTGTTGATTTGGCCAGATGCTGACAAAGGCGATCTCATGGATGAAGAGTTCGATAGCGAGTCCGACGCCTAGAGGATTCCCAGTCAGTCTTGTGCGACCCTGGATTTGGTCACTGTATTATATCCGCTTCCGCAACTCGAATACCATTCATCGAGCCTCACCTCGACGCTCGATGAGATGCCAGTCTGAGAGTCATGTTATCACACTCCCCACTGTGTTATTCCACCATCACTTTATCCTCGAGTCAGTAGTATGCCACCACACCATTGTGTTAAATCCGCCATTATGTATAATTATTGGAGCGCTTGTAATAATTTGTTGAGCAGCCCTAGCTCAACCCTGTAATATATTCTATGCTACTGGCTTATTGTATCAAGAATTTGTCTACCAGTGAGGACGATTTCTCTCATGCTGGACTCAAAAGATTGGTTTTTCAATAAATATTTTTATTGGAAAACCGGTCGTGACATGAAACTTCTCATCATGATTTTAATTTTCAATTGGATTATGCCTCACATGATAATTATTTTGTTGAGTTTGCTCCCACTATTATTCATGAGAAGAATTTTGCTTGTGTGGAGAGTAATAAAATTTCTATGCTTGTAGATCATGAAAAGAATGCTTTAGGTGCTGGTTATATTGTTGAATTCATTCATGATGCTACTGAAAATTATTATGAGAGAGGAATATATGCTTGTAGGAATTGCAATAATATCAAGTTTCCTCTCTATGTGCTTAAAGTTTTGTAGTTATGCTTGTTTTACCTTCCTATGCAAGTTGATTCTTGTTCCCACAAGTTGTTTGCTCACAAAATCTCTATGCATAGGAAGTGGGTTAGACTTAAATGTTCTAGTCATATTCTTCATGATGCTCCCTTTATGTTACAATTCTTATATTTTATGTGAGCATCATTGAAATCATCATGCCTAGCTAGGGGCGTTAAACGATAGCGCTTGTTGGGAGGCAACCAAATTTTTTTTTGTTACTTGATTTTTGTTCCTGTTTAGTAATAAATAATTTATCTATCCTCTATTATGATTGAGTTTTTATGTTTTTTCCAAGTAGAACCGTTGGGAAGACTTGGGGAAAGTCTTGTTGATCATGCTGTAAAAAACAGAAACTTTAGCGCTCACAAGAATTGCTGCCATTTTTTATTGGAGAGTGATATTTAGTTAATTCTTTTTTAAGACGATTAATAGATAAATGCCTCACGTCCAACAATTTATTTGAGAATTTTATGAGTTCCAGAAGTATATGTTTGATTCATATTACTACAGACTGTTCTGTTTTTGACAGATTCTGTTTTCTTGTGTTGTTTGCTTATTTTGATGAATCTATGGCTAGTAAAAGAGTTTATAAACCATAGAGAAGTTGTAATACAGTAGGTTTAACACCAATATAAATAAATAATGAGTACATTACAGTAACTTGAAGTGGTGTTTTTTTTCTTTCGCTAACGGAGCTTACGAGTTTTCTGTTAAGTTTTGTGTTGTGAAGTTTTCATGTTTTGGGTAAAGATTCGATGGACTATGGAATAAGGAGTGGCAAGAGCCTAAGCTTGGGGATGCCCAAGGCACCCCAAGGTAATATTCAAGGACAACCAAGAGCCTAATCTTTGGGATGCCCCGGAAGGCATCCCCTCTTTCGTCTTCGTTCATCGGTAACTTTACTTGGAGCTATATTTTTATTCGCCACATGATATATGTTTTGCTTCGAGCATCATTTTATTTTATTTAGTGATGCTTGCTGTTTGAATAAAATACCAAGATCTAAAATTCTTAAATGTTAGGGATTCTTCACATAGTTGCATAATTATTCGACTACTCATTGATCTTCACTTATATCTTTCGGAGTAGTTTGTTGTTGCTCTAGTGCTTCACTTATATATTTTTAGAGCACGGTGGTGGTTTTATTTTGAAGAAATAATTGATCTATCATGCTTCACTTATATTATTTTGAGAGTCTTTAGAACATCATGGTAGTTTGTTGTGGTTATGAAACTAGTCCTAATATCATGGGCATCAAAGATGGGTATAATAAAAACTTTCATATAAGTGCATTGAATGCTAAGAGAAGTTTGATACTTGATGATTGTTTTGAGATATGGAGGTAATAGTATCAAAGTCGTGCTAGTTGAGTAGTTGTGAATTTGAGAAATGCTTGTGTTGAAGTTTGCAAGTCCCGTAGCATGCACGTATGGTAAATTTTATGTAACAAATTTGAAACATAAGGTGTTATTTGATTGTCCTCCTTATGAGTGGCGGTCGGGGACGAGCGATGGTCTTTTCCTACCAATCTATCCCCCTAGGAGCATGCGTGTAGTGCTTGGTTTTTGATGACTTGTAGATTTTTGCAATAAGTATGTGAGTTCTTTATGACTAGTGTTGAGTCCATGGATTATACGCACTCTCACCCTTCCATCATTGCTAGCCTCTTCGGTACCGTGCATTGCCCTTTCTCACATTGAGAGTTGGTGCAAACTTCGCCGGTGCATCCAAACCCCGTGATATGATACGCTCTTTCACACATAAACCTCCTTATATCTCCCTCAAAACAGCAACCATACCTACCTATTATGGCATTTCCATAGCCATTCCGAGATATATTGCCATGCAACTTTCCACCGTTCCGTTTATTATGACACGCTTCATCATTGTCATATTGCTTTGCATGATCATGTAGTTGACATCGTATTTGTGGCAAAGCTACCTCTCATAATTTTTCATACATGTCGCTCTTGATTCATTGCATTCCCGGTACACCGCCAGAGGCATTCATATAGAGTCATATCTTGTTCTAAGTATCGAGTTGTCATTCTTGAGTTGTAAGTAAATAGAAGTGTGATGATCATCATTAATAGAGCATTGTTCCCCAAAAAAGAGAAAGGCCATAAAAAAAGAAAGGCCAAATAAAAAATAAAAAAAATGAAAGGGACAATGCTACTATCCTTTTTCCACACTTGTGCTTCAAAGTAGCACCATAATCCTCATGATAGAGAGTCTCTTGTTTTGTCACTTTCATTTACTAGTGGGAATTTTTCATTATAGAACTTGGCTTGTATATTCCAACAATGGGCCTCCTCAAGTGCCATAGGTCTTCGTGAGCAAGCAAGTTGGATGCACACCCACTTAGTTTCTTTTGTTGAGCTTTCATACATTTATAGCTCTAGTGCATCCGTTGCATGGCAATCCCTAGTCCTTGTATTGACATCAATTGATGGGCATCTCCCTAGCCCATTAATTAGCCGCGTCGATGTGAGACTTTCTCTTTTTTGTCTTCTCCACATAACCCCCTCATTATATTCTATTCCACCCATAGTGCTATGTCCATGGCTTGCGCTCATGTATTGCGTCAAGGTTTATGAGTTTGAGATTACTGAAGTATGAAACAATTGCTTGGCTTTTCATCAGGGTTGTGCATGATGAGAGCATTCTTATGTGATGAAAATGGAGCATGACCAAACTATATGATTTTGTAGGGATGAACTTTCTTTCGCCATGTTATTTTGAGAAGACATGATTGCTTAGTTAGTATGCTTGAAGTATTATTATTTTTATGTCAATATGAACTTTTGTCTTGAATCTTATGGATCTGAATATTTTTGCTTCAATAAAGAAGATTACATGGATAAATATGTTAGGTAGCATTCCACATCAAAAATTCTATTTTTATCATTTACCTACTCGAGGACGAGCAGGAATTAAGCTTGGGGATGCTGATACGTCTCCAACATATCTATAATTTTTGATTGTTCCATGCTATTATATTATCAACTTTGGATGTTTATGGGCTTTATTATACACTTTTATATTATTTTTGGGACTAACCTATTAACCTAGAGCCCAGTGCCAGTTTCTGTTTTTCCCTTGTTTTAGAGTATCGCAGAAAAGGAAAATCAAACGGAGTCCAATTGACCTGAAACTTCACGGAACTTATTTTTGGAAGGAAAGAAACCCAAGAGACTTGGAATCCACGTAAAGGAAGCAACGAGGAAACCACGAGGCAGGGGGGCGCGCCCACCCCCCTGGGCGCACCCTCCACCCTCGTGGCTCCCTTGATGTACCTCTTCCTCCTATATATCTCCATATACCCTAAAACGATCGGGGAGCACAATAGATCGGGATTTCCGCCGCCAGAAGCCTCCGTAGCCACCGAAAACCAATCTAGACCCGTTCCGGCACCATGCCGGAGGGGGCAATCCCTCTCCGGTGGACATCTTCATCATCCCGGTGCTCTCCATGACGAGGAGGGAGTAGTTCTCCCTCAGGGCTGAGGGTTTGTACCAGTAGCTATGTGTTTGATCTCTCTCTCTCTCTCGTGTTCTTGAGGTGATACGATCTTGATGTATCGCGAGCTTTGCTATTATAATTGGATCATATGATGTTTCTTCCCCCCTCTACTCTCTTGTAATGGATTGAGTTTCCCCTTCGAAGTTATCTTATCGGATTGAGTCTCTAAAGATTTGAGAACACTTGATGTATGTCTTGCCGTGCGTATCTATGGTGACAATGGGATACCACGTGATTCACTTGATGTATGTTTTGGTGATCAACTTGCGGGTTCCGCCCATGAATCTATGCATAGGGATTGGCACACGTTTTCATCGTGATTCTCCAGTAGAAACTTTGGGGCACTCTTTGAGGTTCTATGTGTTGGTTGAATAGATGAATATGAGATTGTGTGACGCATATCGTATAATCATACCCACGGATACTTGAGGTGACATTGGAGTATCTAGGTGACATTAGGGTTTTGGTTGATTTGTGTCTTAAGGTGTTATTCTAGTACGAACTCTAGGGCTGTTTGTGACACTTATAGGAATAGCCCAACGGATTGATTGGAAAGAATAACTTTGAGGTGGTTTCGTACCCTACCATAATCTCTTCGTTTGTTCTCCGCTATTAGTGACTTTGGAGTGACTCTTTGTTGCATGTTGAGGGATAGTTATGTGAGCCAATTATGATATTATTGTTGAGAGGACTTGCACTAGTGAAAGTATGAACCCTAGGCCTTGTTTCCTATCGTTGCAATACCGTTTATGCTCACTTTTATCCTTAGTTACCTTTCTGTTTTTATAATTTCAGATTACAAAAACCTTTATCTACTATCCATATTGCACTTGTATCACCATCTCTTCGCCGAACTAGTGCACCTATACAATTTACCATTGTATTGGGTGTGTTGGGGACACAAGAGACTCTTTGTTATTTGGTTGTAGGGTTGCTTGAGAGAGAACATCTTCATCCTACGCCTCCTACGGATTGATAAACCTTAGGTCATCCACTTGAGGGAAATTTGCTACTGTCCTACAAACCTCTGCACTAGGAGGCCCAACAATGTCTACAAGAAGAAGGTTGTGTAGTAGACATCAATGCCCCGGAAGGCATCCTCTCTTTCGTCTACTTCCATTGGTAACTTTACTTGGAGCTATATTTTTATTCACCACATGATATGTGTTTTGCTTGGAGCGTCTTGTATTATTTGTGTCTTTATTTGTTAGTTTTCCACAATCATCCTTGCCATACAAACCTTTTGAGAGAGACACACATGATTCGGAAATTGTTAGAATACTCTATGTGCTTCACTTATATCTTTTGAGTTATATAGTTTTTTCTCTAGTGCTTCACTTATATCTTTTAGGGCACGGTGGTGGATTTGTTTTATAGAAACTATTGTTCTCTCATGCTTCACTTAGATTATTTTGAGAGTCCTACAAAACAGCATGGTAATTTGCTTTAATTATGTTAGGCATTCAAGATTAATAAAAGAAATCTTATGAGTGTGTTGAATACTATGAGAAGTTTGATACTTGATAATTGGTTTGAGATATGGAGATGGTTATATTAGAGTCATGCTAGTTGAGTAGTTGTGAATATGAGAAATGCTTGTGTTGAAGTTTGTGATTCCCGTAGCATGCACATATGGTGAACCGTTATGTAAAGAAGTTGGAGCATGAATTATTTATTGATTGTCTTCCTTATGAGTGGTGGTCGGGGATGAGCAATGGTCTTTTCCTACCAATCTATCCCCCTGGGAGCATGCGTGTAGTACTTTGCTTTGATAACTAATAGATTTTTGCAATAAGTATGTGAGTTCTTTATGACTAATGTTGACTCCATGGATTATACGCACTCTCACCCTTCCACCATTGCTAGCCTCTCTAATACCGCACACCTTTCGCCGGTATCATACACCCACCATATACCTTCCTCAAAACTGCCACCATACCTACCTATCATGGCATTTTGATAGCCATTCCGAGATATATTGCCATGCAACTTTCCATCGTTTCGTTTACTATGACACACTCCATCATTGTCATATTGCTTTGCATGATCATGTAGTTGACATTTTTAGTTGTGGCAAAGCCACCGTTCATAATTCTTTCGCACAAGTCACTCATGCATCATTGCTATCCCGGTACACCGCTGGAGGCATTCATATAGAGTCATACTTTGTTCTAGTATCGAGTTGTAATCATTGAGTTGTAAATAAATAGAAGTGTGATGATCATCATTCATAGAGTATTGTCCAAAAAAAAGAAGAAGAAGAAAGGCCAAATAAAAAAAGGAAGGCCCAAAAAAATAAAATAAAAAGGGACAATACTACTATCCTTTTTCCACACTTGTGCTTCAAAGTAGCACCATGATCTTCATGATAGAGAGTCTCCTATGTTATCACTTTCATATACTAGTGGGAATTTTTCATTATAGAACTTGGCTTGTATATTCCAACGATGGGCTTCCTCAAAATGCCCTAGGTCTTCGTGAGCAAGCAAGTTGGATGCAGACCCACTTAGTTCTTTTTTGTTGAGCATTCATATACTTATAGCTCTAGTGCATCCGTTGCATGGCAATCCCTACTCACTCACATTGATATCTATTAATGGGCATCTCCATAGCCCGTTGATATGCCTAGTTGATGTGAGACTATCTTCTCCCTTTTTGTCTTCTCCACAACCACCATTCTATCCCACATATAGTGCTATATCCATGGCTCATGCTCATGTATTGCGTGAAGATTGAAAAAGTTTGAGAATACCAAAAGTATGAAACAATTGCTTGGCTTGTCATCGGGGTTGTGCATGATTTAAATACTTTGTGTGGTGAAGATGGAGCATAGCCAGACTATATGATTTTGTAGGGATAACTTTCTTTAGCCATGTTATTTTGAAGAGACATAATTGCTTGGTTAGTATGCTTGAAGTATTATTATTTATATGTCAATATTGAACTTTTGTCTTAAATCTTTCAGATCTGAATATTCATACCACAATTAAGAGAATTACATTGAAATTATGCCAAGTAGCATTCCACATCAAAATTTTTGTTTTTATCAATTACCTACTCAAGGACGAGCAGGAATTAAGCTTGGGGATGTTTGATACGTCTCCAACGTATCTATAATTTTTGATTGTTCCATGCTATATTATATCCTATTTTGGACATTATTGGGCTTTATTATACACTTTTATATTATTTTTGGGACTAACCTATTAACCGGAGGCCCAACCCAGAATTGATGTTTTTTTGCCTATTTTAGGGTTTCGCAGAAAAAGAATATCAAACGGAGTCCAAATAGAATGAAACCTTTGGGAACGTGATTTTCGGAACGAACATGATCCAGAGGACTTGGACCCTACGTCAAGACATCAACCAGGAAGGCACGAGGTAGGGGGGCGCGCCTACCCCCCCAGGCGCGCCCTCCACCCTCGTGGGGCCCACGTTGCTCCACCGACGTACTTCTTCCTCCTATATATACCTACGTACCCCCAAACTACCAGATACGGAGCCAAAACCCTAATTCCATCACCGTAACTTTCTGTATCCACGAGATCCCATCTTGGGGCCTTTTCCGGAGCTCCGCCGGAGGGGGCATCGATCACAGAGGGCTTCTACATCAACACCATAGCCTCTCCAATGAAGTGTGAGTAGTTTACTTCAGACCTTCGGGTCCATAGTTATTAGCTAGATGGCTTCTTCTCTCTTTTTGGATCTCAATACAAAGTTCTCCCACTCTCTTGTGGAGATCTATTCGATGTAATCTTCTTTTGCGGTGTGTTTGTTGAGATCGATGAATTGTGGGTTTATGATCAAGTTTATCTATGAACAATATTTGAATCTTCTCTGAATTCTTTTATGTGTGATTGGTTATCTTTGCAAGTCTCTTCGAATTATCAGTATGCTTTGGCCTACTAGATTGATCTTTCTTGCAACGGAGAAGTGCTTAGCTTTGGGTTCAATCTTGCGGTGTCCTTTTCCAATGACAGTAGGGGCAGCAAGGCACGTATTGTATTGTTGCCATCGAGGATAACAAGATGGGGTTTATTTCATATTGCACGAGTTTATCCCTCTAGACCATGTCATCTTGCTTAAAGCGTTACTCTTTTCTCTTGAACTTAATACTCTAGATGCATGCTGGATAGCGGTCGATGTGTGGAGTAATAGTAGTAGATGCAGGCAGGAGTCGGTCTACTTGTCTCGGACGTGATGCCTATATACATGATCATACCTAGATATTCTCATAACTATGCTCAATTCTGTCAATTGCTCAACAGTAATTTGTTTACCCACCGTAATACTTATGCTCTCGAGAGAAGCCACTAGTGAAACCTATTGCCCCCAGGTCTATTCTCCATCATATTAATCTTTCAATACTTAGTTATTTATTTTGCCTTTTATTTTACTTTGCATCTTTATTTATCTTTATCATGAAAATACCAAAAATATTATCTTATCATATCTATCAGATCTCATTCTCGTAAGTGACCGTGAAGGGATTGACAACACCTTTATTGCGTTGGTTGCGAGGAGTTTATTTGTTTGTGTAGGTGCGAGGGACTCGTGCGTGGCCTCCTACTGGATTGATACCTTGGTTCTCAAAAACTGAGGGAAATACTTATGCTACTTTGCTGCATCACCCTTTCCTCTTCAAGGGAAAACCAACGCAGTGCTCAAGAGGTAGCATGGCGCCACTCTGCTGTCCTATTAGCATCAAGCCCTCTTTCTTTTGTCATAGATCTGTCATTAGGTTTCATCGGTGTTCGTCGATGTTCGTTGCCGCCCTTCTTTCTCCTTGCTGAGATCCATGGATTAGATCCGAAAACCACATAAATCTTGCACAGTAGTAGTTTTAGCACCTGCTTTTGATACTAGAATATATCCTCATCACGACAGATCTCCTCTAGGGCACCTCCTCTTTTCTAGTGTCGCCTCTGTAGGTTTGCAATTTTATTCCCTTCTCTGAACAGCAGTAGATCCGAATTTACAGCTTCAACCTGTGGAACCTGTTTGTCCCAACACTTGGCAAATTTTACTCTTGGTAGCTCTTGAATATCTTAACCATGGCGGCTTATTCTGCCGGCTTATCATTACTTCATATATCATTAGCCCTCACTTAAGCCGCCATTCTGAACATGCACTGCAATTGTTACCTTGTAATCCCACCAACTAAGTTGAGCCTGCAAATTATGTCCTTTCTTTAGGTTGTCCTTTCACCATGCCGCCAAAGACAATTACGACCTGTAACTGGGTTCCCTCCATCGTCACTAAGAGCACTTTGAAGGATTTTGTCACCGTTGGATATTTGCCAAAAAAAGTGCCATGCATTACCGTGCTCCTGACCCGGGCGAAGAAAGACCTCAGCCAAAAGACGGTGAAGTTATTGTCTTTACTGATCATATGAACCGGGGCTTCTCGCTGCCCGACTCTAAGTTCTTTAGGGATGTCCTGCACTTCTTCAAACTCCATCCGCAAGACATTGGACCGAACTCCATATCAAACATCTGTAACTTTCAAGTTTTTTGTGAGGTATATCTTCAAGAAGAGCCTAGAGTTGAGCTTTTCAGGGAATACTTCTATCTGAACTGACAGAATGAGTTCACCAATGGGCCCAGCTTGGAACTTGGTGGAATTTCAATTCAGCGCAGAAGATATGCCATCTTCCCTCAAGCAGCTTTGCCGAGTCACCCAAGGACTGGAATCAAACATGGTTCTACTGCAAAGATATCTCGCCATCTGATGAAAATCCATTGCCGGGTTATCGTGTTGAACGTCTCGACTCAAGTTATCAACTCCCTGATAAACTTACCGTCACCGAACGCAAGAAACTCATTCCTACAATCAGAAAAGTCCAAGCCTTGCTAGGAAACGGTTTAACCGGAGTCGATTTAATCGCTGCTGGGTCGCATGGCGGATAATACCCTTAAGCCGCTGACCCGGTTTAATGTGTACTTATACTGTAGGAACGGACGATCCCTTGCGCCATAGCTCTTTGCGTCTGACTGAAGAGGGCATCATTAAAATGGCAACAACGCTTGTAAATAGAAAATTTGAAGACTGCAGCAAAGTGGGCTTGAATCCTTTCTGCAAGCTTAACCCGCCGCCAGATGTAAGTCTCTTTATTTCTTTTACCTTACTTCATCACCCAAACATTGCGTGAACTCAACTGTGTTATTCTTCCACAGGCTAAATCTGACTTCTGGAAGGCCAAATATGACCATGAGGCTGCCAAAAAGGCTAGGGCTGCCGCGAAAGCTGCCTAAAAGACCATCAGGAGGTCTAGGAAGAAACCAAGCGCCTCTGATCTACTTAAGCTGGACGAAACCTCTGAGTCGGAGGTAGCCCTTGACTCTCTTGTCTTGTTTTTAACCACCTTATTGACATTGATTATTGCCAGGATGACACGGGAGCCAGCCAAGCAGTCGAAGAATAGGTAACTATTATTTCCTCTGACTCAGAACCTTTACCAAGGCAGAAACTTCGGCGGGTAACCCGGAAAGTAAGGTTTTCACACCCCTTGGCTTATTTAGATCCTCATTTTCTCTTAAAACGACAGCAACATGAAAGCCGCCACCAGACCCAGACCAGTGGAGGTGAAGATTTATCATCCGGTTTACCAAACACTCCTCGGAAATGACAAAATGAGGTTCTTTTTAACCTTAACTCTTTTATTTACCGGCGGGTTTCTTTCGTTAACCACTCAATTCTTTTGATTCCATCTTTGCAGGAGATTTCCCGTTCTTCCTCTGGCGATTCATCACAGACTCAACTATGGGCTTTCAAGACGCCCCTTGGTAAGAATAATTATCTCTCTTCTGTACCCTTATATCTTCTTCATTATGCTGACTTGTCCAAATTCCTTTTAGCGGTCAAGCAAAGCCCAACAAGAAAGCGAAGGTGAAAAAGCCGGCTGAGGATCCGAAATCCGCTGAACCGGACCAGCCAACCTTTGTACCAGAACACCCTGAACAACCAGAAGATCTTGCTCCCAATGCTCAACCTGAGATACCTGAGCCGTCTGTTGATGAAACTGCTATTGATCCGTCAACTACTGAACCGTCAAGCTCAGTTAACCCGCCAGAGACTCATGGTTATGACATTTTAATCACTGGCATCAGATTTACTGAACCGGGGAATCCAACTGTACTAGCGAGACATTCTGCCAAACAAGAAGTCATGGAAAGACGGAAAGTGAGGTTCGATGTCTCCCACTATGCTCAATTGAGTAATCATGAAGTATTATCTGGTTATCTCAGTCAAGTACACTCCAGTCGTGACTTAGAAATTGAGATGGTCAAACAGATGCACCATAAGTATGAGGTACATTCTCCGGCTTATATAAGTTATATATCCTGCCAGCCCCCAAGTCTTCTGATTATGATAAGATTGAATAATCTGTAGACTTAAAAAACTTACAAGCCTCTGTCCTAGACTCCCTCCAAGTCCGGTTTATAACTAAACCGGATGCTGATAGTATCACAATTTTGCATGTACAGTCCCCAAGGGCCGGTTTAATCAGTATGAATGAGCCGGTCCTATTGATCACTGTAAAAGAACAGAACTAAACTGTATAGCCCCCATGAGTCGGCTGAGACTGTTGACAGCTCACCTGGCTCATCTTTAGGAAGAGACAAGCAATTTGCATTAGCCCCCAAGTGCCAAGTGTTGTTGCTTGCAAAGCACTTGGGGACTTTAGAAAAGTCATTTCCATTGAAAAATTGCGTTGATAGACACTAGCCCCCAAGTGCCAAGTGTTGTTGCTTGCAAAGCACTTGGGACTTATATTGTTGTAATCCACCATGAAACTTGACAAACTTGTGCTGTATGTAGCCTGCTACTGCTAAACTAGAGTTTCAACTGAACGATGCCAAGACTCAGCTGGCGACTCAAGAAAATGAGACCCGGAAAGCTGAATCAAAATTCTAGTTCAGTGTGTCTGAGTCAGAAAAATTGAAGACCAGTTTTGCTGAGGATAAAAAGGCTTGGGCTGAAGAAAAAACTGCCTTGATACAGCGTGCTGAGAAGGCAGAGGCGGCTCTTGAGGAAGCTACCACTAAACTCACCGGTTTAAAACACCGAGTGTGTCAGATGGTTTCTGCTATCTTCGGTAAATCCCCTTGTTATTTATCCAAAGTAAGTATTTGTCATCATAATGTAAGCCTCCACTTAATCAATTGTTTGAACTTTTTCAGGTCCCAGGAGCAGCAATATTAACCAAGACACACTGGAGCTCAGCGGACTCTCACTACTATCTCCCCAACAAATCAAGGGCCAAACTTGTTAACTGGTGTTTTGAAGAAACTGTCCATCTTGCCCACCAGATTTCATGAAATCAAACGGTCTTGTGCTAGAGCCGGAGTTGTAACAGCCTTGAGCCATGCCAAAGCATGGGTACCGGAACTAGACCCGGCAGATGTAGCTAGTGGGTATCCTAGTCTGAAGGAAGATGGAACCGCTTTTGACCAGCAAGATTTTGCCGCCTATTGTGGGTGTCAAAACCAGCAGATCTCGGAGTAGGGGGTCCCGAGCTATGGATTCTCGGATCAATGGTAAAAGGGACGAAGGAGACGATGTTTTACCCATGTTCAGGCCCTCTTGATGGAGGTAAAACCCTACGTCCTGCTCTTGTTTATATTAATGGAGTATCAAATACAGAGTCGATCTACCTCGAGATCATATGTTGTGGTCTAAACCCTAGGGGTATGATGACTGAGGTCATAATGATCTAGCATATCCCTATCGACTAGCCCGGCCTCCGCTTATATAATGTACCAGAGGCCTAGGATAACAAGAGTCCTAGTCTAATACATCGGTGGAGAGGAGTCCTTGTCTTGATCACTAAGTCTTGTGGAATCTTCCTTGTGTACGGCATGGGATGCCGGAAATGGCCCATGAGTGAACCGCCATGGGGTCCTCGGCCCGATCCAGCTGGTCGGGAGACGACGTGGTGAGTACCCCCTAGTCCAGGACACCGTCAGTAGCCCCCTGAACTGGTCTTCAAGTTGGGGACGCTCCTTGGTTCTTCCTAACTATTCTTTGTCTTTGGTAGTCGGTCTTGAAAACTGGTTCAACAAATATTCCTATCTTCTATCTTGAGGATTGCCGAGTTAAATCTGAAGATCTCACACATCGGGTATCCGAGGAGCCCTTTAAGTCTTTGGCCTTTATCAATGGCTTGTTATTGTTATGCCACACCTAGGGTTTGATGTATTTGTCGTGCGGTAGTGTCCTCTTGCATCCGAGCTCCAACACCGGACTACATTTGAGGTATCGTTTTGCAGCCGAGCACCGATGCTGGACCGCTTCCGAGCTCCAACGTTGGATTGTATCCGAGCTCCAACGACGGACTGTATCCGAAGGGTCTTGTTACAACTGAGTTCCAATGTCGGACTGCATCCGAGCTCCATCGTTGAACTGTATCCGAGGTGTCATAGATCACCTTGGTTCGACAAAGTTGAAAGGAGTTTAGCCGAGCTTAATGCCGGAAATACCCTCTATGGAGCCAGCCACTTGCATCCGAGCTATATCCCGAAATGCTTTCAAGGTGGTTCAACACCTCGGTCATGGGCTAATTGTTTACGGATTTTATTTCCAATGCGTGTAAATTTATTCGCTGTCAATATGTATAACCATTAGACCTCAAGGTGTGTGTTAGTCTAAAACCGGAGATGCACCTGAAGGAAAACCTGAAACCGATGATCCTAGTAGCCCCTGAGACTCAGGTCGATTCGGGAAATCGGCCTGAGGATCAACTCCTAGGTCGGCAGCATACGTAGGAATAGAAACGCAGTGTAATATATTAGAGGTAATAGTGATCGGCGGACGGGCCCTTGAGAGAGGGTCGTGAGAAGTCGTCGTGATATATCAGCTTGATGCCGGATAAGTCCCATATGGTACTTATTGTCGTTCGAAGACACGCTTGTCCATAGTTCGGTTATGCCGAACACTGGGCACTTTGAATTTTCTGCATTGAATAGGCAATGCAATAGACTCCGAGCCACTGGTCGGGTGGCAACAGCAGATCAAAAGATCGATGCGCCCTTTTAATATATATAAATAATGAGCGCAAAGCCTAGTAGCCCCCGAGCCTTAATGTGGGCACGAGTGGCCGAATTAAGGATCGATATCCGTTTGACAGAAAAATTTTGTTGTTTTTAACACAAACTTCTCGAAAAGAGCACAAAGATCTCATAAAGGAGTTAGAGCTAACGGAAGCTGAGCTCACCAAGATCGGCCTCAAGGGACTTAATAGATAGGAAATCAATGCCAATAAGGAACTATGAGAGTGTTATGTCAGCTGCTCGATTGTCTCAAAGAGACTGTGCCATTGACTCTTTAAAAGATTGGCTGCGAAAAAATTGATTTTTGCTCACAATTTATGTGTAATGATTCTATGTACCCAAGAACTTTACATCATTAATGCTTGGATCCGCATTGTACAAAACTTTGTTGACCTACCATCGGCATCAACTTCCTCGGCCAGTAGCCAGGGAGTGTTTGTCCCACTTTATAAAGCCTTTATGAGGGCAAAGATTTACGACAAACAAGGCAATCTGGCCATACGGTTTTATAAACAAAGGTACACGGAGAGATATGTTATATTATGTTTTAACGTAAGAAACATCTTCCGAAGAAAATAGTCCCACTATCAGTTCCTTTCTTTGGGTTTTCATGATGATCAAGATCATAAAACCTCACCTCCGATCAATGTGGGAGGAAAATATTGAGGATTTAGTTCGGGAAAGTTTCTGAACTCTATAGTATTAATGAACCAAAATTCTCACTCCCGTCGTTGCCGACCAATTATATCCTTTAAGATCGCTAGCTTTCGGCTTCACCCAGTCTGAGGTACTGATACGTCTCCATCGTATCTACATTTCCAAACACTTTTTTCCCTTGTTTTGGACTCTAACTTGCATGATTTGAATGGAACTAACCCGGACTGACGCTGTTTTCAGCAGAATTACCATGGTGTTATTTATGTGCAGAAACAAAAGTTCTCGGAATGACCTAAAAATTCACGGAACGTATTTTTGGAAATAATAAAAAATCCTTGCAAAAGATGAAGACCAGGGGGGCCACACCCTAGCCACGAGGGTGGGGGCACGCCTGCCCCCCTGGGCGCGCCCCCTACCTCGTGGGCCCCTGGAGCTCCTCCGACCTCAACCCCAACTCTATATATTTGCTTTCGGGGAGAAAAAAATCAGGGACAAGGATTCATCGCGTTTCACGATACGAAGCCGCCGCCAAGCCCTAAAACCTCTTGGGAGGGCTGATCTAGAGTCCGTTCGGGGCTCCGGAGAGGGGAATCCATCGCCATCGTCATCATCAACCCTCCTCCATCACCAATTTCATGATGCTCACCACCGTGCGTGAGTAATTCCATCATAGGCATGCTGGACGGTGATGGGTTGTATGAGATTTATCATGTAATCGAGTTAGTTTTGTTAGGGTTCGAACCCTAGTATCCACTATGTTTTGAGATTGTTGTTTCTATGACTTTGCTATGCTTAATGCTTGTCACTAGGGCCCGAGTGCCATGATTTCAGATCTGAACCTATTATGTTTTCATCAATATATGAGAGTTCTTGATCCTATCTTGCAAGTCTATAGTCACCTACTATGTGTTATGATCCGGCAACCCCGAAGTGACAATAATCGGGACCACTCCCGGTGATAACCGTAGTTTGAGGAGTTCATGTATACACTATGTGTTAATGCTTTGGTCCGGTACTCTATTAAATGGAGGTCTTAATATCCCTTAGTTTCCGCTAGGACCCCGCTGCCACGGGAGGGCAGGACAAAAGATGTCATGCAAGTTCTTTTCCATAAGGACGTATGACTATATTCGGCATACATTCCTACATTACATTGATGAATTGGAGCTAGTTCTGTGTCAACCTAGGTTATGACTGTTATATGATGAACCGCATCCGGCATAATTCTCTATCACCGATCCATTGCCTACGAGCTTTCCATATATTGTTCTTCGCTTATTTACTTTTCCGTTGCTATTGCTATCATCACTACAAAATAGCAAAAACATTACTTTTGCTGTCGTTACCTTTTGCTACCGTTACCACTACTATCATTGCTACTAAACACTTTGCTGCAGATATTAAGTTTCTAGGTGTCGTTGAATTCACAACTCAACTGCTAATACTTGAGAACATTCTTTGGCTCCCCTTGTGTCGAATCAATAAATTTGGGTTGAATACTCTACCCACAAAAACTGTTGCGATCCCCTATACTTGTGGGTTATCAGGTACTAACTCGGATGACCCGGTAGTAACAATCATAGAAGTGCTCCCTTTACCGCCTAGCCGAACAATCGGGAATGTAGGGGTTAGCACAGGAGCCAGGAAACCCAGCTTGGCCAAAATCGTAAGTCAAATTGATGCATATTTATGGCTTTATAATGATGATTGCAGAAGGCAGCCCTCGTATATGAAATACAAACGCCGATGATATGTTTATTTTGAGTCCTTTGCGACCGTTTATCAGTTGAAAGTGGCCCATCGTCGGCTTCCACCCCCTTGTAGATGCTACACAGGGTGTTTTCGCAATAACAAAACAACCCTTAGCCGACGTCTCGGTGCCCGAAGGCGGTTGTGTTAGCGGAAACGAGGCAATCAGATATGCGGGCTTTATAACTTTCCTGTAGTCATAGGAGCTTTAAATTTGGGAGGCTAGTTACGAGCCCCGGTTAGTGTTCAGTGACAGTCGAGGTCAAGCCGTAAACAATTCGGCCAATGTTATGATTGGTTCGTCATTTAACACGGGGTGACCTCTATCGATCTTATAGGTTAATACAGTCATTGGATCGCTGACCAGTTTACACTTATTGTGACAGTCAATTTTTGGCTTTCTCCACCGAGGCGCTTAACCATGCGAGTTGGAAGCACAATCGCAGTGGTTGTCCCTTTGCACACCTAGCTGAACAAAGTGGAACGTAGGAGGCAAGCACAGGAGCCGGGCAACCCAACTATTGACCGAAGACACAATTCGAAACCGATACATATATAGCAATACCCGAGAATGTTTTTGCCGAACCTCTAAAGGTGTCCGGCGTTGCACTATGGGACTTATGCTGGAAACACACAAATAGTTTAAAAGTGCCATAGGCTTGGAAAACCAAAAAATATCAGTAAAAACTTGACGTCCGAACTAGATCGAGTGTTCGGTGCCAATCCAGAAATTGGTCTTAAAAAATGTGCTTCTGTCGTGCTTTAACATGACACTCCTATCTCAAGACTTCAAGCGGGTTAGCCTACGGCTTCAACCTCCTATCCCGAAGGCAGAGTACTTCTCTTTAGGCCAGTTTAGCAAACTAAACTCTAGCGGCTTTGAGAGAGAAATTAGGCTCCTCGGCTATTGACCACACACTCGCGTCGAAAAAAGGAGTGATAGAAAAAGACTTTGCAATCACTAAGAAGAAGAACACTTATTATAAAACAGCTCAAATAAATTTAAGAGCCCCCAAGTTATTTGGGTAAAAGAATTTTATGTATAATGATTGTATGTACCGAAGTACTTATATCATATCTATGTTCACCCAAACTTTAAACGCGTCTTAACCGACCGTCGGCTTCTCCCTCTTCGTTCAAGGGCCGAAAAGTGTTATGTACTCCATCAGTCGAGAATATCGACAGTGTTTCTGATAACTAGGCAATCAGGCCATAAGGCTATAACAGACAAAGCACGCTCAGGGAACTTATGCTATATTACTGATGAAGTGTAAGAAGCATCTTCGAAGAAAATAGTACCCCCACTGATACGTTTCTTCGGTTGCTCATTGTTACTATGAGACTTGTGCAATAGATTTTTTGTACTCATGAGTTCCGTTGTGTGCCGACCATGATTGAAAACAATAAGAGCGGTAGCTTTCGGCTTCACCCAGTCTGAGGTCCGAGCTCGGATGACCCGATCATGACAATTGCATAGGTGCTCCCTTTACTCCCTAGCCGAACAATCGAGAACGTAGGGGTAAACACAGGAGCAAGACAACCCAGCTTGCGGAACACTTAAGTCAACATGGTGCATATTGTGGTGTAATACACAAACAAGGAACGAAGCCATACAAGTATAATCATATGCAAGAGGGAAGGCTTCATAAAGGAAGCCCCTAAGTAAACGGGGTATTTGAATTTGTGTGTCACAAACAAAGTTTTGAAAAGGATTTTTTTCACAAACAACTCTTTGCCAAAAAAAGTATAATGCTTGGTCGAACCGAGCAAAATTTAAGAATTTAAAACTTTGAGCATAAAAGCGACTTAGCTGGTTTTTGTGTTTGGCATTGATGATGCGGTCCGAGCTTACGGCGGGACGAGGTCCCAGCCCCCAAGCCGGTCCCGAGATGGCGGAGCGAAGAGCTCGGCACTTCGGAGTGGTGACATAGCACGGCCAATGCAGGCCGACAGAGTGACGCCGAAGTCCCTGGCATGGTTTAATGAAGTGAGGACGAAGGCCCCAGTCTAGCCGAGGTGACGCGGTATGTCTGTACGCCGAGGTGACAACACTGCCCGACCCAGACCACTTACCTGTGCACAGGAAATAGTGCAAACCGGAGATAATAGTAATAATAATAAATTAAAAAATAATTTGTTGCATAATTAATAATTTATGCAAAGTGAGTAATAAAATAAATATGGTATGTGTGCCGAACACTCGATGAGGTAGAGCTCCTGAAGTGATGCCGAAGCCCCGAGGCAACCAAACATGTCGGTATGGGAATTCGACCAACAAGGTGATCACGCAAGCCGATTTAGGCGGATTAGGACGACGATGTCGGCTTGCCGAAGTGACCGCGTGACACAGTCAAAGTCGATTACGTACACATGTAAAATAGTGCAGTCCAACAATAATAATATAAAAATACAAAAAATCCTCGCGTAATTAATTTACGCAAAATAATTTATTTAAAGATATGTGGCCTGGCGCCAAATTCAATGTCGATGCAGGGCGTCGGCGTGATGCGGTAAAGGCGTGGCAAAGCCGAACCACCATGCGACCATCGTTAATGCGGCCACCATTTGATAGACCCGTGTACAGATGATGAAACAAACCAGAGTAATAATTCCTCGGGAAAATAAACCCAAACAAGCAAAAATTACTAGGATTAATAGCACCTGGTTTATTTGTTGTAGCAATCCGAAGAAAGGTGACTCCCAAAATTGGGACTCGATCCGCACACCCATGGCCTGATGGGCAATAAAGCGACGGCATGGCAATGCTAGCAAAGGTTGGCTCACCGAGGCAAAGCCCCCGGTCCATCTAACATGACGAAGTTGGTCGGCTGGTGACACCGAAGTCACCGGGATATGTTGATGAAGAAATAGCAAAGTCCCCGGTCCAGCCGAGGTGTCAAAGCCTCCATGTCAGCCGATCAGTCGAAGCATGTCTGTTGGTGACACCGAAGTCACCAAAGTAGCTTTGATGAAGATATGGTGAATTCCCCGGTCCAACCGTGGTGACGGAGCGGACCGGTAAGGAGACGTTGCAGCTGTCGTGTCAGTCGAGGTGTTGAAACAGTTCAGCATGATGGACATCGGGTTGAAGAAGCAACAGTGCAACACGCAGGTCGTAACTTGTGACGCGGTCAATGCCAGCATGATGAAGTGACCATGCGGCGATGCCGGTGTGCCCGCTTCGTGTGATCCGTCGGGTGACGATGTTGGTGATGATTTGTCCCGTGCGATTCCGAACACTGGTTCGGCTCGCCGAGATGATGATCCGAAGAAGTTGAGATCGGCTTAACAAAGAGACGATGTGTCTAGTGCAGGTCAGCAGGCGTGAAGCAATATTGCCGGACTAGTTTGACACTAGCGTGACGCTGAAGATTACCTCTGAAAAGGAGCAAAATTTGTGAGCATGTGTTCAGAAACAAAACATAATACCCTAGAAAGAGATTCTTCCAAAAAGTTCGTCCAATATCTCGTTCATGAAAAGAGATGAACTTAGGTCGAATTCGTATTCGCGCAGAAAACAAATTCGAAAAGTGATGCACTAATCGGAAGGTTCCCGGAGTTTGAACAGTCGGATCGAGCTGGAATTTTGAGAGGTGGTATATGGAAATTCCGCAGCAGATGAATGGTTGGATCTTCCAAATAACCTCCAAGCTGGGCTCTGGAGACCACACTCGAAACTCGTCCTGATTCCCGTCCAGACTTGACAGGGCTCCGATATATCGGAGATCGGCGGAGATTGCTCCATTGGAACGCGACGAAATTTTACAGGGATGTTGTAGACTCAATTCTGCACAATTCCACTGAAGGAATCGTCAAAGCGATGCTCGAGGAGGTGGTGGCGGTGGATACAAGTTTGCTGTCCGGAAGAACAGCACGGTTGCCCGAGGCCAATGTTGACGTTGAGCCCCCGAGCTCCAAGGATGATTACTCCATGATCATGATAGAGATCGGAGTTGATCTTTGATGAAGGCCTCATCCGAACATGACGATCGGAGGCAGGGCACAGTCCTCAGTCAAGCCAAGGTGACCAGTCGAGCCGGCGACGAAGATGCCAACGTCGCAGTTGATCTGCAGGCGAGCCATTGATCATTTGTCGATCTCACATCGGAACTCTCAATGAAAGCACCATTCTTGGTGTCAAAACTGGTAGATCTCGGGGTAGGGGTCCCGAGCTGTGGATTCTCAGATCAATGGTAATAGGAACGAATGAGACGATGTTTTTCCCAGGTTCGGGCCGTCTTGATTGAGGTAAAACCCTACGTCCTGCTCTTGTTTATTTTAATGGATTATCAAATACAGAGTCGATCTACCTCGAGATCATATGTTGTTGTCTAAACCCTAGGGGTATGATGATTGATGTCATAATGATCTAGCATATTCCTATCGACTAGCCCATCCTCGGCTTATATAATGTACCAAAGGCCTAGGATAACAAGAGTCCTAGTCGAATACATCGGTGGAGAGGAGTCCTTGTCTTGATCACCAAGTCTTGTGGAATCTTCCTTGTGTGTGGCATGGGCTACCCGAAGTGGCCCATGAGTGAACCGCCATGGTGCTCCTCGGCCCGATCTAGCTGGTCGGGAGACGACGTGGTGAGTACCCCCTACTCGAGGACACCATCACCTGTGTCAAAGAGATTTGTCCGCATGCAATAATCATCACTCAAGAGACCAATCTCACCAAGTATCAGCCGGCTTACGATGCAGATAATCAGAAGATGCAAACTCCTTCGTATAAAATGATGGACTTAATTCCACCGATTCATAAGCACACTTTCCCCCCTGATATTAATCCATCTGATCTGATTGACGACGAAGCTGAATTCGTCGCCTTGCATGGCTTTGACTGGTCCAAACCCAACTTCCAGACGGCGGAGGAGGAAGACGAACCGGCAAGGGATGAATCGCAACCTTCAAGCTAGCCAGGCCAAGATTCATGAACCGGGGCCGATTTATCATCTGCTTTATGCAAGACTAAAAAACAATTATCCTTTTGGGCACAAAATGCCTTGTAATAGGCTAGCTTTAAACTCTTATTCTGCTATTCCATCATGCATATTTGCTGTGCATGACACTGTTCATCCGCCATGTTAAGATATGCCATGTATGCTTTATGATATTTAGCAATTTTGAATCAGTTCTTGCATACACCAGGTGAAAAGTGTCCTGGCGGTTTACCACTGGACGACTTATAATGCCCCATATAAACCATAGGAAACTATCACAGATTATAACCAAGGCTGAAATGAATGATAAACATATATGATTGAAAATATGTCATACCTGTGATATTTGATCACACTGTTGGTTTACCAAGCCGGTGCGGTAAGGGTGATAACCCAAAATTGTAGCACTGGTAATTATCAGAGATTGTCGGTTTATAAACAAAGCCGGGCCGGGTTAATAAACACCGATATTATCTTATCTCAAACTAGCGACTTATAGTCAAAAGTCAGGCCAGGTTAATAAACACCGGTGAATTATAATCATAAAGCTTTATAAGCCTCATCAAATAAAACTCAAAAAGAAAATATGTCGAATAAAAACAAATGAAAAACGAGGCTTTCATGGGCTGCCAGGTCGAAAATCAAGTGCTTTCATGGGCCGCACAACCACTGAGTTAAACCTATATACAAACCTTATAAGATGGACCTCACATAACCAATCGTCATTTTAACTTTGACAAGTTCAGTGTCTGCATAAGATTGACTTGTCAAACGTTCGGCGGGTCATTCTAGGATTACCTGGGTGGAGTGGCTTACTTAAAAAGGCAGGAAAACCCGGGGTTTTAGGTGAATACACCTGGCTTCCAAGTCTGGCTTTTAAGCCTATTACAAGGGATATAAAAACTCTTTGTTCTTTAGAACAGAAGAGCCCCCAAGCAATATTTTGAGATGTGCTCAAGGGGCACCTATGTTTGAGTTGTGCTTTTGCAAGAGACTCTCTTTGGTCCCTTTAACTTGGGTAAAAGCCCCCAAGTGTTGTTTTTTGTGTGGCCAATAAGCCGGATCAAAGGGTAATCATAACTTTGCTCTATAAAGAAAAAGCCCCCAAGTGACCAAAAACTCATTTATTTAAAAGAAAAAGCGACAGAGGCCCTGCTTTAGCAGGGATGCCGGTTTATTATATTGATCATAATATATAGATTGCCAAAAGTATGTACATCAGAAGAGCCAGTGGCTCAGGTGTAGTAGGGCCGAAGATGAGCAATATTCCATGGTCGGTGGGTCTCCTCATCCGACTTACGTGAGTCTTCGTGCTCTCGAACATCGATAAGGTAGTAGGATCCATTGTTAATATTCTTACTGACCACAAAAGGTCCTTCCCAAGGTGGGGATAACTTGTGCATATTAGTTTGATCTTGGATAAGCCGGAGCACCAGATTGCCTTCTTGGAAAGTTTTGATTTTAACCCGACGGCTGTGGTAATGACGCAGATCTTGCTGGTAAATCGCCGAACGAGCCACTGCAATGTTACGCTCCTCATCCAACAGTTCAAGTGCTTCTTGACGCGCTTTTTCATTGTCCGCTTCAACATAGGCCGCCACACGAGGTGAATCATGACAGATGTCACTAGGGAGAACCGCCTCTGCTCCGTAAACCATGAAAAAGGCGTGTAGCATGTCGATCTGTTGGGGGTGGTTTTAATGCTCCATGACACGGAAGGTAACTCCTCCACCCAACAACCTGGTGTCCTTCGTAAGGGAACCATAAGCCGGGGCTTGATGCCTCTCAAGATCTCTTGATTAGCTCTCTCAGCTTGACCATTAGATTGGGGGTGAGCCACGGACGATACATCAAGCCAGATATGCTCACGTTGACAAAATTCTTCCATAGAACCTTTAGAGAGATTAGTGCCATTGTCTGTTATGATGCTATGTGGAAAGCCAAAACGGAAGATCACCTTCTTCCTGAATTGAACCGCCGTTGCTGCATCACACTTATGGACTGGCTCTGCCTCTACCCACTTAGTGAACTTATCAACCGCCACCAAAAGGTGGGTCTTCTTATCCTTGGATCTTTTGAAAGGTCCAACCATATCAAGCCCCCAAACTACAAATGGCCAAGTAATTGGAATCATCCTCAATTCTTGACCCGGCACATGAGCTCATCGTGAAAATTTCTGACATCCATCACACCTGCTGACCAGGTCCTCCGCATACGCATGAGCTGTTAGCTAATAAAACCCATGACGAAAAGCTTTAGCCACGAGAGATTTTGAACCGGCATGATGACCACAGTCTCCTTCATGAATCTCACGCGGGATCTCACAGCCCTCTTCCGGAGAAACACAACATTGAAACGCCCCTGTGACACTGCGATGATGTAGCTCTCCATTAACAATTGTCATTGACTTAGACCGCTGGGTTATCTGCCTGGCTAAGGTTCCATCCTCAGGTAACTCGCCACGGGTCATATAGGCCAAATAAGGGACCGTCCAATCCGGAATTACATGAAGAGCCGCCACCAACTGAGCTTCCGGGTCAGGAATAGCCAAATCCTCCTCTATAGGTAACTTGACCGACGGGTTATGCATGAAGGAAATATGCCCTAGAGGCAATAATAATGTTGTTATTTATATTTCCTTATGTCATGGTAAATGTTTATTATTCATGCTAGAATTGTATTGACTGGAAACTTATATTTCCTAACCATAGACATGAGTTGTCATTTGATTAACGGGATCACATCATTAGAGAATGATGTGATTGACTTGACCCATCCGTTAGCTTAGCACGATGATCGTTTAGTTTGTTGCTATTGCTTTCTCCATAACTATACATGTTCCTATGACTATGAGATCATGCAACTCCCGAATACCGGAGGAACACTTTGTGTGCTACCAAACGTCACAACGTAACTGGGTGATTAAAAAGGTGCTCTACAGGTGTCTCCAATGGTGTTTGTTGAGTTGGCATGGATCAAGATTAGGATTTGTCACTCCGATTGTCAGAGAGGTATCTTTGGGCCCTCTCGGTAATGTACATCACTATAAGCCTTGCTAGCAATGTAGCTAATGAGTTAGTTACGGGATGTAGCATTACGAAACGAGTAAAGAGACTTGCCGATAACGAGATTGAACTAGGTATTGAGATACCGACGATCGAATCTCGGGCAAGTAATATACCGATGATAAAGGGAACAACGTATATCGTTATGCGGTTTGACCGATAAAGATCTTCGTAGAATATATAGGAGCCAATATGAGCATCCAGGTTCCGCTATTGGTTATTGACCGGAGACATGTCTCGGTCATGTCTACATAGTTCTCGAACCCGTAGGGTCCGCATGCTTAACATTCGGTGACGATTGGTATTATGAGTTTATGTGATTTGATGTACCAAAGGTTGTTCGGAGTCCCGGATGAGATCACAGACATGCGAGGAGTCTCGAAATGATCGAGTCATAAAGATTGATATATTGGAAGGCTATATTCGGACATCGGAAAGGTTCCGAGTGATTCGGGTATTTTTCGGAGTACCGGGGGAGTTACGGGAATACGGGAGTACATATGGGCCTTAGTGGGCTTTAAGGGAAAGAGAGGAGAAGCTACGAGGGCTGGCCGTGCGCCCCCCATGGGCCTAGTATGAACTGGACTAGGGGAGGGGATGCGCCCCCTCTTTCCTTCTCCTCCCCTTCTCCTTCCTTCCCCCTCCTAGTAGGACTAGGAAAGGAGGAATCCTACTCCTACTAGGAGGAGGATTCCTCCCCCCTTGGTGCGCCTAGAGAGGCCGGCCGGCCTCTCCTCCCTCCTTTATATACATGGGGAGGGGGCACCCTAGAACACACAAGTTGATCAGTTCATCTTTTGGCCGTGTGCGGTGCCCCCCTCCACCATAATCCACCTCGGTCATGTCGTAGCGGTGCTTAGGTGAAGCCCTGCGTCGGTAGCATTATCATCACCGTCATCACGCCGTCGTGCTGACGGAACTCTCCCTTGAAGCTCTGCTGGATCGAAGTTCGTGGGAGGTCACCGAGCTGAACGTGTGCTGAACTCGGAGGTGCCATACGTTCGGTACTTGGATCGGTCGGATCGTGAAGACGTACGACTACATCAACCGCGTTCTCATAACGCTTCCGCTTACAGTCTACGAGGGTACGTGGACGACACTCTCCCCTCTTGTTGCTATGCATCACCATGATCTTGCCTGTGCGTAGGATTTTTTTTGAAATTACTACGTTCCCCAACAGTGGCATCTGAGCCTGGTCCATGTGTAGATGTTATATGCAGGAGTGGAACACAAAGGAGTTGTGGGTGTGGGTATATACATATTGCTTTCCGTCACTAGTTAATTCTTGATTCGGCGGTATTGTTGGATGAATCGGCTTAGGCCGACATTACGCGTACGCTTACGCGAGACTGGTTCTGCCGACATGCTTCACACACAGGTGGCTAGTGGGTGTCTGTTTCTCCAACTTTAGTTGAATTAGATTCAATGAATAGGGTTCTTTCTGAAGATCAAAAAGCAATCACTATACCGCATTGTGGTTTTTGATGCGTAGGTAAGAACGGTTCTTGCTCAAGCCCGTAGCAGCTACGTAAAACTTGCAACAACAAAGTAGAGGATGTCTAACTTGTTTTTGCAGGGCATGTTGTGATGTGATATGGTGATGATGTGATAAGATATAAATTGTTGTATGAGATGATCATGTTTTGTTAAAGTTATCGGCAACTAGCAGAAGCCTTATGGTTGTCTCTTTATTGCATAAGATGCAAGTGCCATGTAATTGCTTTACTTTATCGCTATGCGATAGCAACAGTTGCAAAAGAAATAGTTGGCGAGACAACCATGTGATGACACATTGATAGATATCAAGATGATGGAGATCATGGTGTCATGCCGGTGACGATAGAGATCATGACGGTACTTTGTAGATGGAGATCAAAGGCGCAAGATGGTCATGGCCATATCATGTCATATATTTTGATTGCATGTGATGTTTATCCTTTATGTATCTTATTTTGTTTAGTTCGACGGTAGCATTATAAGATGATCTCTCACTAAATTTCAAGGTATAAGTGCTCTCCCTGAGTATGCACCGTTGCGACAGATCGTCGTGCCAAGACACCACATGATGATCGGGTGTGATAAGCTCTACGTTCACCTAGAACGGGTGCAAGCCAGTTTTGCACATGCGGAATACTCGGGTTAAACTTGAAGAGCCTAGCATATGCAGAATGTCCTCGAAACACTAGAGAACGAAAGGTCAACAATGAATCATATAGTAGATATGATCAACATAGTGATGTTCACCATTTAAAACTACTCCATCTCACGTGATGATCGGACATGGTTTAGTTGATTTGGATCACGTGATCATTTAGATGACTAGAGGGATGTCTATCTAGGTGGGAGTTCTTAACTAATATGATTAATTGAACTTTAATTTATCATGAACTTAGTCCTGATAGTATTTGCATAACTATGTTGTAGATCAATAGCTCGCGATGTAGCTCTCCGTTTATTTTTGATACGTTCCTAGAGAAAAAATAAGTTGAAAGATGATAGTAGAAATGATGCGGACTAGGTCCATGATCTAAGGTTTATCCTCATTGCTGCACAGAAGAATTATGTCCTTGGTGCACCGCTAGGTGACGGACCTATTGTAGGAGCAGATGCGGACGTTAGGAATGTTTGGCAAAGCTCGGTATGATGAATACTTGATAGTTTAGTGCACCATGCTTTACGGCTTAGAACCGGGACTTCAAAAATGTTTTGGAATGTCACAGAACATATAAGATGTTCTAAGAGTTGAAATTGGTATTTCATACTCATGCCCGTGTCGAGAGGTATGAGACCTCTGACAGTACTTTGCCTACAAGATGGAGGAGAATAGCTCAACCAGTGAGCATGTGCTCAGATTGTCTGGGTACTACAATTGCTTGAATCAAGTGGGAGTTAATCTTCGAGATAAAATAGTGATTAACAGAGTTCTCTAGTCACTATCACCAAGTTACTGGAACTTCGTGATGAACTATAATATGCAAGGGATGACGAAAGTAATTCTCAAGCTCTTCGCGATGCTGAAATCAGCGAAGGTAGAAATCAAGAAAAACATCAAGTGTTGATGGTTGACAAGACCACTAGTTTCAAGTAAAAGGGCAAGGGAAAGAAAGGGAACTTCAAGAAGAATGGCAAGCAAGTTGCCACTCCCATGAAGAAGCCCAAAGCTAGACCCAAGCCTGAAACTGAGTGCTTCTACTGCAAAGGAAATGGTCACTGGAACTGGAACTGCCCTAGATACTTGGCGGATAAGAAGGATGGCAAAGTGAACAAAGGTATATTAGATATACATGTTATTGATGTGTACTTTACTACTGTTTATAGCAACCCCTCAGTATTTGATATTGGTTCAGCTGCTAAGAGTAGTAACTCGAAACGGGAGTTGCAAAATAAACAGAGACTAGTTAAAGGGCGAGGTGATGATGTGTGTTGGAAGTGATTCCAAGGTTGATAAGATCACCATCGCACACTCCCTTTACCTTCGGGATTAGTGTTGAACCCAAAATAAATGTTATTTGGTGTTTGCGTTGAGCATGAATATGATTGGATCATGTTTATTGCAATAAGGTTATTCATTTAAGTCAAAGAATAATTGTTGTTCTATTTACATGAATAAAACCTTCTATGGTCATACACTCAATATAAATGGTTTATTGAATCTAGATCGTAGTGATACACATATTCATAATATTGAAGCCAAAAGATGCAAAATTAATAATGATAGTGCAACTTATTTGTGGCACTGCCGTTTAGGTCATATTGGTGTAAAGCGCATGAAGAAACTCCATGTTGATGGGATTTTGGAATCACTTGATCATGAATCACTTGATGCTTGCAAACCATGCCTCATGGGCAAGATGACTAAGAATCCATTCTCCGGAACAATGGAGCGAGCAACTGACTTATTGAAAATAATACATACTAATGTGTGCGGTCCGATGAGTGTTGAGGCTCGCGGCGGGTATCATTATTTTCTGACCTTCACAAATAATTTGAGCAGATATGGGTATATCTACTTGATGAAACGTAAGTCTGAAACATTTGAAAAGTTCAAAGAATTTCAGAGTGAAGTGGAAAATCATCGTAACAAGAAAATAAAGTTTCTACTATCTGATCGCGGAGATGAATATTTGAGTTACGAGTTTGGTCTTCAACTAAAACAATGTGGAATAGTTTCACAAATTCATGCCACCTGGAACACCACAGCATAATGGTGTGTCCGAACGTCATAACCGTACTTTATTGGATATAGTGCGATCTATGATGTCTCTTACCAATTTACCACTATTGTTTTGGGGTTATGCATTAGAGACAACTGCAGTCACGCTAAATAGGGCACCATCTAAATCTATTGAGATGACACCGTATGAACTATGGTTTGGCAAGAAACCAAAGTTGTCGTTTCTTAAAGTTTGGGGTTGTGATGCTTATGTGAAAAAGTTTCAGCCTAATAAGCTCAAACCCAAATCAGAAAAGTGCGTCTTCATAGGATACCCAAAACAAACTGTTGGGTACACCTTCTATCATAGATCCGAAAGGCAAGATCTTTGTTGCTAAGAGTGGATCCTTTCTAGAGAAGGATTTTCTCTCGGAAGAAGTGAGTAGGATAAAAGTAGAACTTGATGAGGTAATTGTACCTTCTCCCGAATTGGAAAGTAGTTCATCACAAAATCAGTTTCAGTGATGCCTACACCAATTAGTGAGGAAGTTAATGATGATGATCATGAAACTTCAGATCAAGTTACTACCGAACCTCGTAGGTCAACCAGAGTACGTTCCGCACTAGAGTGGTATGGTAATCCTGTTCTGGAAGTCATGTTACTAGACCATGACGAACCTACGAACTATGAGGAAGCGATGATGAGCCCAGATTCCGCAAAATAGCTTGAGGCCATGAAATCTGAGATGGGATCCATGTATGAGAACAAAGTATGGACTTTGATTGACTTGCCCGATGATGGGTGAGTCATTGGGAATAAATGGATCTTCAAGAGGAAGACGGACGCTGATAGTAGTGTTACTATCTACAAAGCTCGAATTGTCGCAAAAATGTTTCGACAAGTTCAAGGTGTTGAGTACGATGAGAGTTTCTCACTCGTATCGATGCTTAAAAGCCTGTCCGAATCATGTTAGCAGTTGCCGCATTTTATGAAATCTGGCAAATGGATGTCAAAACTGCATTCCTTAATGGATTTCTTAAAGAAGAGTTGTGTATGATGCAACCAAAAGGTTTTTTCGATCCTAAAGGTGCTAACAAAGTGAGCAAGCTCCAGTGATCCATCTATGGACTGGTGCAAGCATCTCGGAGTTGGAATATATGCTTTGATAAAGTGATCAAAGTATATGGTTTTATGCAGACTTGCGGTGAAGCCTGTATTTACAAGAAAGTGAGTGGGGGCACTACAACATTTCTGATAAGTATATGTGAATGACATATTGTTGATCAGAAATAATGTAGAATTTCCTAGAAAGCATAAAGGAATGTTTGAAAAGAGTTTTTCAAGGAAATACCTTGGTGAAGACACTTACATGTTGAGCATCAAGATCTATAGAGATAGATCAAGACGCTTGATATATTTTCAATGAGTACATACCTTGACAAGATTTTGAAGTATTTCAAAATGGAATAGCCAAAGAAGGAGTTCTTGCCTGTGTTGCAAGGTGTGAAGTTGAGTAAGACTCAAAAAACCCGACCACGGCAGAAAATAGAAAGAGAATGAAAAGTCATTCCCTATGCCTCATCATAGGTTCTACAAAGTATGTTATGCTGTGTACAAGACCTATTGTGTACCTCACCATAAGTTTGGCAAGAGGGTAAAATAGTGATCCAGGAGTGGATCACTGGACAGCGGTCAAAGATATCCTTAGTGGAATAAGGAAATGTTTCTCGGTTATGGAGGTGACAAAGAGTTCGTCATAAAGAGTTACATCGATGCAAGCTTTGACACCGATCTAGATGACTCTAAGTCTCGATCTAGATACATATTGAAAGTGGGAGCAATTAGCTAGAGTAGCTCCGTGCAAAGCATTGTAGACATAGAAAATTTGCAAAATACATACGACTTTGAATGTGGCAGACCCGTTGACTAAATTTCCCTCACAAGCAAAACATGATCACTCTTTGGGTGTTAATCACATATCGATGTGAACTAGATTATTGACTCTAGTAAACCCTTTGGGTGTTAGTCACATGGAGATGTGAACTAATCACATAAAGATGTGAACTATTGGTGTTAAATCACATGATGATGTGAACTAGATTATTGACTCTACTTCAAGTGGGAGACTGAAGGAAATATGCCCTAGAGGCAATAATAAAGTTGTTATTTATATTTCCTTATATCATGACTAGTAAGTTTGCACGTGCAACGCAGGTCTCGACCAATGCTCTTTTCAAATATACACCTACTAAGGGTCACACCTGCATAAGAAAAAGAATATAGCCACAAATAAAGAGCATATAATGGTGGAGAAAATGGAACATAATGTATTGGTCAACAATGCCCAACCATGTCATTAATTTTGTGGAGTAGCTTCACGAAAATTGCAAGGAAGGGTAACTTCAAATTTGATTGTGAGATATCGTATATTCCAAGTTGATAACGCGTAAAAATACATCGGGGTGGGAATAGAGAAATGAATCAATAATATTGACTATTGCTCTAGTCCAACAAATTTACTTGTACAACATTGTCCCATCTCCTTTGAAATGTCTTCACTAAGATTATATTATCTGCACCTCTTTATCTAGATTCGTTACTGAAAAGGCATTTAGGTTGCCCATTCATCAAAACACAACATGGGAGATCAATAATACATTTGCCATAAATAAAATACAAAAAACAAAAGACACTTCACAAGCATGTCTCATATTGCAATATAATTATGGTACTTACTGTTAGCGCCAACAAATAACAACAAAAAACTGCCAAGATTATGGTCAAACATGACACGGTACCATACTTTGCGACTTAGTTTTGTTAGCTAACAATTTGAAACTATGGATACCAATTGACATAAGATGTGTCTTGTACAAGCAATCCAAGTACGTATTTAGCCATCTTGACATGCCGTCAGGGTCAACTGGCACCAAATGCCATTAGGAGGCTCTTGTCAGCGAAGCCATTGTTATCAACAATGGAGTGTTGTGCCAAGTATCGTAGGTTTAGCACTCCAAGTCCTCCGTGCTGCACATACGTGACACATGGTAGCAGACAATGTTCCCCATTAGCCTCCGCTTCCCGCTTCCAAATAAAACCTCTGCATTATTGGTTGATGATGTTAATAGCCCAGGACAACATTGGCAACATTGCCATAAAATGAAGGGGAAGCGCCATCAAAACCGATTTGACCAAGGTTAGGCAGCCCACCATGAGAGGGAGGCCTAGATATTTGATTGGGAAGGAATGAAGCTTGCAGCGCATTAACCCAGCAATGTCCTGAGCCTGCCCCTCCCTTCAACCAATGCTTGTGATGGTGCTCTTTTGCAGATTAATATGGAGTCGTGAGGCATGACCAAAAATGTCCAGGATGCAAAGAATCACCTCTTGGTCTTTGTTGCCTAGCTTGAAGAAGATGATTTGCGTCGTCAGCAAAATAGAAGCACTAGGACCTGACAGATGACAACTCATCTTATTTCCTTGCATCCCCTATCTTAGAACCCTGCATGCTAAATGAAAAGAACAATAAAAAACACCAATCTCCTAGATATGACCACTAACAGAAAAAAATGAAACTAGAGTAGATCAAACAAGGAAAAGGGTAAATCCGCAACATGATCATGTGGTAACACCGCTAAGAAAATACTAATTGATAGAGGAGAAAAAGAAACAATTCCATATACTACATGGAATGCACATTCTTTTTTAAGGTAAGAGAGATGCACCCTTGCAATTATCTACTCATACGTCCCTCTCCCTAAATATCACTATTATGTTAATATTTAGAGAAATACAACTTTTTTACAGTAAGAGAAATACACCCTTAAGCTTATATTATCTACCCCTTCATCCTTCTCCTTAAATTTAATACATAGGTTATAGACCTTCACCCACGTAAAAAAGTGCTACCTCGTAAATAATCTATATCTATATCTATATCTATACCTATACCTCTATATATATACCTATACCTACTAATAAAATAAGGTGCGTTTCGCCAATTTTTTCATCCGTTCACCACCGATTTTTTTTCTCTATCCGAGGTGGTACTAAATTCTTTGTGTTCGCCTGCTAGAAAAAAAGGTTTTTCCAGAATTTCATACATGGGCTGCATTCTGTGGCCCAACAAAGCCAGTCCACTTATTTTTCTGCTCACGCAGCTGGGAAAATTCTATTTTCCGCGCAAGGCGACAAATAGTCGAAGCTTCTCACAGGACAACCAATAATGGGTTGTCCCATTTTTCTTTTCTTTTTGCGGTTTACTTCTATTTTTATTCTCCTTCCCCTACCACTTTTTTCCCTTTCAAGTTTATTTTTCGTATATAATTTATTTCATATATTCAAAATTCTCAAAAATATTCAGAATTTCACAAAATCAAATTATATAAAATGTTCGGAATTCCAAAATTTTGTTGCTATTTAAAAAATATCTGGAACTTGAAAAAAGTTTCCCACCTTTTCAAAAACCTTTATTCTTTTTCAAAATTGTTCAAGATTTCTAAAAAGAAAATGGCATTTTAGAAATGCTCCAAATTTGCTTGTTTTCGTGAAACTTTCACAATTCAAAAAAATATTAGAAGATACACATTTTTGAGAAAAATTATGAATTTTCAACACATGTTCCCATTCTAAAAAATATTCACAAATTCAAATAATGTTCATGTTTTTGTATATTTTTTTTTGCATTTTCAATAAATTTTTTTGAATTTTAAAAGATGTTCATATTTCTAATTTTATTCGTGTTTTTCTGAAAGTGTACATAATTTTCAAAAAACTATTCAGATTTAAAAAATGGTTTATGTTTCCTACAATATACAGAAACTTCATACCTTAAAATCTCCTCAATTGAAAGGAAAAGTAGATTGAATAATTCATGGGCCTTCTCTCGCGTATGATGACATAACAAAACTCTTAAATGCACTTGATCAAAGAATGGAAAAATGGCGGATTGATTACTACACACCCGGTGAAACATAGAAGCTAAATGTTGTTTTTCCACGTGCACACAGGGTTTTTTCTTGCACATATAATTCTCAATAACTTTAAATACATACTCCCTCCGTTCCTAAATATAAGTCTTCTTCGAGATTCCACTACGGACTACATACGGATGTATATAGACATGTTTTAGAGTGTAGATTCACTCATTTTACTCCGTATCTAGTCCATAGTGAAATCTCTAAAAAGACTTACATTTAGGAACGGAGGGAGTACTATTTTCTCTCTCGTTGCAATGCACGGGCATATGTGCTAGTAGAAAATATAATACAATGCAGGGCATGGCAGAGGCACCCGAGTTAGAGTGGGACGGACACCACGTCGAGGGCAACCGCACCGGAGTCACTGGCAGCGTGGAAACTGCGTGAATGGCAACATAGGAAGGTGAGGCGTGATACATCTCCATCGTATCTACTTTTCCAAACACTTTTTCCCTTGTTTTGGACTCTAACTTGCATAATTTGAATGGAACTAACCCGGACAGATGTTGTTTTCAGCAGAATTACCATGGTGTTATTTATGTGCAGAAACAAAAGTTCTCGGAATGACCTGAAACTTCACGGAATGTCTTTTCGGAAATAATAAAAAATCCTTGCAAAAGATGAAGACCAGGGGCTCACACCCTAGCCACGAGGGTGGGGGGCGCGCCCCCTACCTCGTGGGCCCCCCTGGAGCTCCTCCGACCTCAACTCCAACTCTATATATTTGCTTTCAGGGAGAAAAAATCAGATAGAAGGATCCATTGCGTTTTACGATACGGAGCCGCTGCCAAGCCCTAAAACTTCTCGGGAGGGCTGATCTACAGTCCGTTCTGGGCTCCGGAGAGGGGAATCCGTCGCCATCGTCATCATCAACCATCCTCCATCACCAATTTCATGATGCTCACCGCCGTGCGTGAGTAATTCCATCATAGGCTTGCTGGATGGTGATGGGTTGGATGAGATTTATCATGTAATCGAGTTAGTTTTGTTAGGGTTTGATCCCTAGTATCCACTATGTTTAGAGATAGATGTTGCTATGACTTTGCTATGCTTAATGCTTGTCACTAGGGCCCGAGTGCCATGATTTCATATCTGAACCTATTATGCTTTCATCAATATATGAGAGTTCTTAATCCTATCTTGCAAGTCTATAGTCACCTATTATGTGTTATGATCCGTTAACCCCGAAGTGACAATAATCGGGATACTTACCGGTGATAACCCTAGTTTGAGGAGTTCATGTATTCACTATGTGTTAATGCTTTGGTCCAGCACTCTATTAAAAGGAGGCGTTAATATCCC
This sequence comes from Triticum monococcum, assembly GCA_034509565.1. Classification (NCBI taxonomy): domain Eukaryota; kingdom Viridiplantae; phylum Streptophyta; class Magnoliopsida; order Poales; family Poaceae; genus Triticum; species Triticum monococcum. The sequence continues at coordinate 393,091,543 of CM067845.1, read as the reverse complement.
TTAGTTTCCGCTAGGACCCCGCTGCCACGGGAGGGTAGGACAAAAGATGCCATGCAAGTTCTTTTCCATAAGCACGTATGACTATATTCGGAATACATGCCTACATTACATTGATGAATTGGGGCTAGTTCTGTGTCACCCTAGGTTATGACTATTACATGATGAACCGCATCCGGCATAATTCTGTATCACCGATCCATTGCCTATGAGCTTTCCATATATTGTTCTTCGCTTATTTACTTTTCCATTGCTATTGCTATCATCACTACAAAATACCAAAAACTTTACTTTTGCTATCATTACCTTTTGCTACCGTTACCACTACTATCAGATTACTTTGCTACTAAACACTTTGCTGCAGCTATTATGTTTCCAGGTGTGGTTGAATTGACAACTTAGCTGCTAATACTTGAGAATATTCTTTGGCTCCCCTTGTGTCGAATCAATAAATTTGGGTTGAATACTCTACCCTTGAAAACTGCTGCGATCCCCTATACTTGTGGGTTATCAAGACTATTTTCTGGCGCCGCTGCCGGGGAGCATAGCTCTGTTCTTTGAGACACTTGGGATTTATATATGCTTATCATTATGAAGAACTTGAGAGATCCAAAAACCAATATTTATCCCTCAACTATGAGGGGAGGTAAGGAACTGCCATCTAGCTCTGCACTTGATTCACCTTCTGTTTTGAGTAAGCTTGCGACACCTAAACCTGCTTCTGCTATTCGTTCTGATATGTCACATGTTATTGATGATGCCACTTCTGCTATGCATGATACTTATGATGAAACTACTTCTATGCTTGATACTACTGTGCCACTTGGTGAATTTCTTGATGAACAACTTGCTAGGGTTAGAGAGAATGAAAATATTGAATCTGATAATATTGATGAAAGTGATGATGAAGACTCTCCCTCTAATGAATATGAATCACCTGTTATTCCCGAGGGTTATGTTTTTGAAAAAGAAGCTGCTCTAGCTATTTTAGCTTGCAAAGATAGATACGAACTCAAGAGGTTATTAGCTAAATGGAAGCAACAATCTCTTAATGCTAGAATGAAACTTGACCCTGCTTTTGCTACTTCGCCTATCTGTGTTATTGATAAGGATTATGAATTCTCTGTTGATCCTGATATCATTACTTTGGTTGAAATCTGATCCTTTCCATGGCTATGAATCTGAAACTATCATGGCACATCTTACTAAATTAAATGATATAGCTACCCTGTTCACTAATGATGAGAGAACTCGTTACTTTTATATCCTTAAAATATTTCCGTTCTCATTAAAGGGTGATGCTAAGATGCGGTTTAATTCTCTGGATCCTGGTTGTGTGCGTAGTCCCCAGGATATGATTTATTACTTCTCTGCTAAATATTTCCCTACTCATAAGAAACAAGCTGCTTCGAGGGATATATATTATTTTGTGCAAATTGAAGAAGAGAGTCTCCCACAAGCTTTGGGGAGGCTTCTCAAGTTACTTAATGCTTTGCCTGATCATCCTCTTAAGAAAATTGAAATACTTGATATCTTTTATAATGGACTAACCGATGCTTCCAGAGATTACCTGCATAGTTGTGCTGGTTCTGTTTTCAGGGAAAGAACACCAGATGAAGCTGAAATTCTATTGAATAATATGTTGACAAATGAAAATAATTGGACACTTCCTGAGCCAGCTCACGAGCCTACTCCTAAACCAACTCTGAAGAAGAGGGGTATTCTATTTCTCAGTCCTGAAGATATGCAAGAGGCAAAGAAATCTATGAAAGAAAAGGGTATTAAAGCAGAAGATGTTAAGAATTTACCTCCTATTGAAGAAATACACGGTCTTAATTTACCGCCTGTTGAAGAAACACATGATCTTAATCCATTACCTATTGAAGAAATACATGGTCTTGATAACCCGACACAGGTAGTGAAGGTAAATTCTCTCTATACATATGATAAAGTTGAAATCCCATTTACTAAGTTTTCTAGCCCATGCTTAGATGAGTTTGATAATTTTATGGTTAAGGAAGAAGACTTCAATGCTTATTTTGGTAGACAATTGAAATCCAATCCAAATATGCTTGAACACTTGGGTGATTATATGGCTAATGTCAAAGGTGAACTTAAACTTATTAGTAAACATGCTTCTATGGTTACCACTCAAGTAGAACAAGTACTTAAGGCTCAAAATGATTTGCTCAATGAATTGAATAGTAAGAATAATGATAATGATGTCAGAGTTTTGACTAGAGGTGGTAAAATGACTCAGGAACCTATGTATCCTGAAGGCCACCCTAAGAGAATTGAGCAAGATTCTCATAGAAATAATATAGATGCACCTAGTCCTTCTAAAAGGAAGAAAAAGAAAAATGATAGGACTTTGCATGCTTCTAGTGAACCTATTGCTGAAACACCTGAGAATCTGAATGATATTTCTATTTCTGATGCTGAAACACAATCTAGTAATGAACCTGAAACTAGTGATAATGTTAATGATAATGTTTATGTTGATACTCAACCTAGCAATTATAATGATATAGAAATTGAACCTGCTGTTGATCTTGATAACCCACAATCAAAGAATCAATGTTATGATAAGAGAGACTTTGTTGCTAGGAAACACGGAAATGAAAGAGAGCCTTGGGTTCAGAAACCCATGCCTTTTCCTCCCAAACCATCCAAGAAAAAGGATGACGAGGATTTTGAGCGCTTTGCTGAAATGATTAGACCTATCTTTTTGCGTATGCGATTAACTGATATGCTTAAAATGAATCCTTATGCTAAGTATATGAAAGACATTGTTACTAATAAAAGAAAGATACCGGAAGCTGAAATTCCCACCATGCTTGGTAATTATACTTTTAAGGGTGGAATACCAAAGAAACTTGGAGATCCAGGAGTACCCACTATACCATGCTCCATTGAAAGAAACTATGTTAAAACTGCTCTATGTGATCTTGGAGCCGGTGTTAGTGTTATGCCTCTCTATTTATATCGTAGACTTGATTTGAATAAGTTGACACCTACTAAAATATCTTTACAAATGGCTGATAAATCAACTGCTATACCTGTCGGTATTTGTGAGGATGTGCCTGTTGTAGTTGCTAACATTACTATTTTAATGGACTTTGTTTTTCTTGATATTCCCGAGGACGATAGTATGTCTATTAGTCTTGGAAGACCCTTTTTGAATACTGCAGGGGCTGTTATTGATTGCACTAAAGGCAATGTCACTTTTCATGTTAATGGTAATGAGCATACGGTACACTTTCCGAGGAAACAACCTCAAGTTCATAGTATCAATTCTATTGGAAAAATTCCATCGATTATTTTTGGAGATCTTGAATTTCCTCTTCCTACTGTCAAGAAGAAATATGATATTCTTATTGTTGGGGATGTGCATATCCCCATTGAGGCAACATAGTGTTATTCGAAATTCCTCCGGTTCCATGTTATTCGGAATGAGTTCGTTAACAAGACTTGATCAACCTTGTTAGTGGATTCCTTTTGATGAGCATGAGATGGATGAAACTAGAAGGCACAACCATCTGTACCCTCCTTTTACTTTCTGTTATTTATATTAAATAAAATAAAAATAAGTATTTTCCGTCTGTTATCTAAATTATCCGTGCAATATAAAAATACCCTGAAAATAAAAGTTCTCCAAATGCCCTAAAATTTAAATATGATTTTTTCTGGAATATTTGAGAATATTTGGCACCGAGAACACAGCACGGGGGGCATCCACCTGGCCACGAGGGTGGAGGGCGCGCCCTACCCCCTGGGCGCGCCCCTTGCCTCGTGGGCCCACGGTGGCCCTCCTCCACTTATTCCCGCACCCACACACTTCTTCTTCCTCCCACAAACACGAATATCCAGCTCAAGCATGAGTTCTAGCTCATTTTGCTGTGATTTTCGATCTCCTTGCTCAAAGCACCTCTCAGAAAACTGCTTGGGGAGATTGTTCCTTGGTATGTGACTGCTCCATTGGTCCAATTAGTTTTTGTTCTAGTGCTTTATTCATTGCAAATTTTTGCTGCTTAGGTGACCCTGTTCTTGAGCTTGCATGTCAAATTTATATGGTCAATAGTAGTTTTGATGCATGATATAGGCTCTAGGCACTTGTAGGAGTAGTTGCTATCAATCTTATTGAGTTTGGTTCACTTTTATTTGAAGTTACTAAAAATTTCAGAAATTTTTTAGAGGAAGAAATATGTTTAGGAAAATGTACCAAGGTGGCTCTTCAAGGAAACAAGAGCCCCGGCTTGCAATGCGTGATGCTGATGATGAGCCACCAAGAGACGCTCAAGTGCGTCCTTGTGAATGGCCTTCGGAAAACTTTATGGATCGACCGGGAATTAAGGAAGAATTTAGCGCATATTTGCGTAACGCTGATCTTGTGACCTTCGAGGAAGAAAAGTGCCGCCAGTATCACTATCTCACTAGTTCCTTTGTGAGGAGGTTTGAATTTTCATCTTCACGTAATTCTCCAACTGTCATGTTTGATCTTTATGAAAATTCTTACTCTATGGACTCAGAGGATTTTACCACTGCTTGCAAACTTCCACAATGGGGTAGTGTCAGGGAACCTCGCAAATCTGAATTTAGAGATTTTCTTGCTAGTATAACTGTGGGGGAATCTAGAGATATAACACAAGCTACCATAGCGAGCATTCACTTTCCTGCTATACATTATTTTGCTCTCTTCATAGGTAGATGCATTAATGGTAAAGATGAGGCATGTCACATGTGTGTCCCCGACCTCAGTATTCTTAGGAGTGTTGTGTTAGGAGATAAATCTTATAATTTGGGAGCCATTGTTGCACGTAGGTTGCATCTTAATAGATTTAATGGACATTTCTTTGGTGGAATTTATGCAACCCGCATAGCTAATTTTCTTGGTATAGCCATATGTGAAGATGATATTGAGTTGCGTCCTGCTTATTTGGATTATGAGGCTATGGTTCCCCACCAGTTTGTCGAGAGGAATGAATCACCTCTCCAGTATCGCTTAATCTTTGACAGACGCCGTGCTGTCCGTATTACTCTCCCTGCTCCTGCCTTCTTTGATTATAAGGCAAAAGGAAGATATGTTATTACCAGAGAGGAGGCAGATGAGTACGAGAGGAGGGCGTAGGCCGCTCGTCGCCACGCTGCAGCTCAGGAGGCGATAGCAGCTGCACCTCGGTACAAGCTCAACTATTACTATGGATATCCGCCAGGCCAACCGTGGCCATAGACCAACTTAGGCCAAAAGCCTAAGCTTGGGGGAGTATGTATTTCCCACCGACATTAAATTCATGTTCACACACTCATTGCTAGATGTCAGTGCTCATGCTTTTTCATTGTATCATCCATGCTAGTTTATTTCCCTTTTTATGCTTTCTTCTTGTGTGCTTAATAAAACCTTAAGAAAAACCAAAAAAATAGTTGTAGCTTTTAATTAGTTTAATTTCCATGCTTGTACTAGTAATTAAAAAGAAAACCCAAAAAGATTTCATGTTCTTCTTTTACTTGTTAGGAGCTTTCCTGTGTAAATAGTTTTATTTATTTTATATTCTTTGGGGTCGATAGGAGAAGACCATGATTAAATTGTTGAAGTGGCTCTTATATGCATTATTGTTGATTTGACAAAAGAGTCCATATCACCTTGTCTTCTCTCTTGGATTGAATTCTTGCAGATTCCAGCTTAGTCCAATGCACGTGCACTATTATTATTATCCACATCGTTCGGTCATGCAAGTGAAAGGCAATTATGATGATATATGATGGACTGAGTGAGATGAGAAAAGCTGGTATGAACTCGACCTCTCTTGTTTTTGTAAATATGATTAGTTCATCGTTCCTGATTCAGCCTATTATGAATAAACATGTTTGCAATGACAACTAGAGATCATAGTTTCTTGTGCCATGCTTGATTGGCTAGGGGCTTATAATGGTTTACCTTGCGTGCCAACATGCTATTAAAATGGTTGTGATGTGGTATGATAGGGTAGTATCCTCCTCTGAATGATTTAAGGACTTGACTTGGCACATGTTCACGCATGTTGTTGAAACAAAATCAACATAGCCTTCACGATATTTATGTTCATGGTGGATTATATCCTACTCATGCTTGCATTTGGTGTTGATTAATTTTAATGCATGTTCATGACTGTTGTCGCTCTCTAGCTGGTCGCTTCCCAGTCTTTTGCTAGCCTTCACCTGTACTAAGCGGGAATACTTCTTGTGCATCCCACTCCATAAACCCCAAAGTTATTCCATATGAGTCCACCATACCTACCTATATACGGTATCTACCTGCCGTTCCAAGTAAATTTGTATGTGCCAAACTCTAAACCTTCAAATAAATATCCTGTTTTGTATGCTCGAATAGCTCATGTGTCAACTAGGGCTGTCCGTATCTTCCATGTTAGGCGGGTTATTCTCAAGAGGAGTGGACTCTGCTCCTCACTCACGAGAAAGTGGCTGGTCACCGGGATGCCTAGTCCCATGCTTTATGCAAATCAAATCAAAATAATTGCAAACAAAAGTCCCCCTGGGACTCTTATTAGTTGGAGGCACTCATTGTTTCAAGAAAGCCATGGATTGATGCTTGTTGGTGGAGGGGGATATAAACTTTACCATTCTGTTTGGGAACCGCCTATAATGTGTGTAGCATGGAAGATATCTCCATCTCTTGGTTGTTATGTTGACAATGAAATTATACCGCTCAAAATATTATTCACCTCTATTTCAAAACCGAGCTCCGACAGCTCTACAAATCCCTGCTTCCCTCTGTGAAGGGCCTATCTATTTACTTTCATGTTGAGTCATCATCCTCTTATTAAAAAGCGCCAGTTGGAGAGCATCACAGTCATTTGCATTCATTACTGTTAGTTTACATTGAGTATGACTTGACTGGATCTATTTTACCATGAATTACAATGTCTAGTCAGTCCTTGATCTTTGAAGGTGCTATGCATTTATGTTTTGCGGTCTCGGAAAGGGCTAGCGAGATACCATCTTGTTATATCATACTCCCTCCGTTCCTTGATATAAGGTGTATAGATTTTTGAGAAAAAGTCCGAAATATAAGGTGTATTGCGTTGCACCACTCGTTTGGATAACTTTTTTAGGGATTCGATTACATTTCCTTGTGTTAGGCAGGCTCCTCTATTTTCTCATGTCAATTGGTCAGGTGTAATCTCTCCCAAAACTTGTGAATTTTTCCCTCCATGTGGATTCTTTAATTTCTGTGCCAAAAACTATACACCTTATATTTAGGAACGGAGGGAGTATTATGATTGTTTTGAGAAAGTGTTTTCATCCGAGATTTATTATTATTGCTCGCTAGTTGATTATGCTATTGATATGAGTAAACATGAGACCTATATATGCGTTACTATGAATATGGTTAGTTCATAATCTTTGCTAAAAACTTGAATGCTGGCTTTACATATTTACAACAACAAGAGCAAACAGAGTTTGTAAAAGTTTTTATTTATCACTTTCAGTTTGTCAACTGAATTGCTTGAGGACAAGCAAAGGTTTAAGCTTGCGGGAGTTGATACGTCTCCGTCGTATCTACTTTTCAAACACTTTTGCCCTTGTTTTGGACTCTAAATTGCATGATTTGAATGGAACTAACCAGGACTACCGCTGTTTTCAGCAGAATTACCATGGTGTTATTTATGTGCAGAAACAAAAGTTCTCAGAATGACCTGAAACTTCACGAAACGTCTTTTTAGAAATAATAAAAAATCCTTGCAAAAGATGAAGACCAGGGGGCCACACCCTAGCCACGAGGGTGGGGGCGCGCCCCCTACCTCGTGGGCCCCCTGGAGCTCCTCCGACCTCAACTCCAACTCTATATATTTGCTTTCGTGGAGAAAAGAATTAGAGAGAAGGATTCATTGCGTTTTACGATACGGAGCCGCCGCCAAGCCCTAAAACCTCTTAGGAGGGCTGATCTAGAGTCCGTTCGGGGCTCCAGAGAGGGGAATCCGTCGCCATCATCATCATCAACCATCCTCCATCACCAATTTCATGATGCTCACCGCCGTGCGTGAGTAATTCCATCGTAGGCTTGCTAGACGGTGATGGGTTGGATGAGATTTATCATGTAATCGACTTAGTTTTGTTAGGGTTTGATCCCTAGTATCCACTATGTTCTAAGATTGATGTTGCTATGACTTTGCTATGCTTAATGCTTGTCACTACGGCCCGAGTGCCATGATTTCAGATCTGAACCTATTATGTTTTCATCAATATATGAGAGTTCTTGATCCTATCTTGCAAGTCTATAGTCACCTATTATGTGTTATGATCCGTTAACCCCGAAGTGACAATAATCAGGATACTTACCGGTGATGACCGTAGTTTGAGGAGTTCATGTATTCACTATGTGTTAATGCTTTGGTCCGGTACTCTATTAAAAGGAGGCCTTAATATCCCTTAGTTTCCGCTAGGACCCCGCTGCCATGGGAGGGTTGGACAGAAGATGTCATGCAAGTTCTTTTCCATAAGCACGTATGACTATATTCGGGATACATGCCTACATTGCATTGATGAATTAGAGCTAGTTCTGTGTCACCCTAGGTTATGACGGTTACATGATGAACCGCATCCGACATAATTCTCTATCACCGATCCATTGCCTACGAGCTTTCCATATATTGTTCTTCTCTTATTTACTTTTCTGTTGCTATTGCTATCATCACTACAAAATACCAAAAACATTACTTTTCCTATCATTACCTTTTGCTACCGTTACCACTACTATCATATTACTTTGCTACTAAACACTTTGCTGCAAATATTAAGTTTCCAGGTGTGGTTGAATTGACAACTCAGCTGCTAATACTTGAGAATATTCTTTGGCTCCCCTTGTGTCGAATCAATAAATTTGGGTTGAATACTCTACCGTCGAAAACTGTTGCGATCCCCTATACTAGTGGGTTATCAAGGCGTCATATATCTTTTTTTATCTCAGGTGTAAGTGTCGGATCTAAGAGTTTACATTAGTGTGGGGTAATAAGAATTTTTTAAACCACAAATGTATTATGCCAATCTACATGTATATAATTTACCAAAAATCAGTAGAATTAGATTCATAATTACCAGAAGTAGCATAAATAAAACAATCAAGTTGAAATTCACATATATGAATATTACTATGAGAATCTCATCATATCATCACCATCATCTATCTCAGAGAAAATACTATCATCTCCATTATATTCCTTAATGTATTGCAGAAATTAACCTTCGATGATATTGCCACAAATCAAATCGATTCATATATTTGTTGATCTGTAATGAATAGGTACCACAGTTGAAATTAAAAAATATAAGTAGAGATAGACGCAAAGCTAGCACCTGACGAGCTGCCCGTCAGCCTGTTCCAGTTACCCTGATTGCCCATGCAATCTTGGCCACCTGCTGTTGTGCCTTGGTGCACTAGTACAACCAGTTGATGGCCTTCCGCTGCTGTCTTCCGCGGTGTGCCCTGCAAACCCTACTATCACCGTGAGTCCACGGCTGGTTCGCTTCAAATGCAACAATGTTATCAGCGACTGGGAGAAACCTGTTTACATAAAATACAAGCTACAGGAATTAGTATACCTAGAATCCAGCTAACCGAATCAATGGGGAAACAACATTACTAATAAAAAGATTGGGGCCAGCACGGTGCAAAGAGATTGTTCTTCAATCCCATCTCCCACATTAAATAGTTGATGCCTTTCTATCTCTGAATTTAAGTAGGCTTAATTCTCCCTTTATCTGAAAATCGCTGCATTTATCACATTGTAATATGAAAAAGAATGACATCAACTGATATTGATATATTGTTCTTCAATTCCATCTCCCCCACTTTCGAATATGTATAATGGATCCTTCTCAAAAAACCACTGAACTAAAAATGTTGATTGAAGAGAGGAAGCATAAGTGTATTACCGTCGGGTCCATGATGAACACACTTTTGTTCCCGTCCTTACACCGGCCACTTCTGGACTTCATCCTCATGTTGGTCTAGTGCGAGCGCCGGGTGTGAGAGATTTCGTTTGGGTGACGCAGGCGGAGGGTCAACTTCGTGCGAGAGGCTCCTACAGGCGTGGCGTGGGTCGTGCAGGCGGGCCAGGCGAGCTGTAAGAAAGAGGGGCGGCAGGGCCGAAAGCAAGCGGCGGTGAGGAGGTTAGTCACGAGTTTGCGGGCGGGCCAGTCAGGGCCAGCAGCGAGGGACAGCATGCGGGGCGGACGAGCATGCGGGGGATGTCAATGTGGGCACCAGAGAAGGCGGTGAAGGGAAGTGGGGCACCAGGGATGCAGGGCCGTGGAGGTGAGGCTCCAAGCAGGGAGAGGAGAGGAGAGGAGGGAGGTTGTGGATCGAGCGCTCTTGTGCGTGCGAACGTGCAAGGATGAAGTGGTGCATGGCGTGGGACAAGTTTTGCGCTAAACGCAGTTGAGACATGCGCGAGATCGGGCTAGTAGTTTTTCTCACAAAGAGGCGGAGGTGTTTAGGAGTGGCAAGGTGGGTAATTAAAGTGTAAAACGCATTTGATATGTTGGAGTAATTTAGACCATCAGATCATATGATTTGATGGACGAGATCATTTGGTTCTCCGCCCTCTCATGCTTTTATAGGGGTAGTAGATAGATAGTAGATAATTTAGACCATTAGATCATATGATTTGATGGATGAGATCATTTGGTTCTCCGCCCTCTCATGCTTTTATAGGAGTAGTAGATAGATAAATGTTTATTTTTCATGCTAGAATTGTATTGACCGTAAACTTAGTACATGTGTGAATACATAGACAAACAGAGTGTCACTAGTTTGCCTCTACTTGACTAGCTCGTTGAATCAATGATGGTTATGTTTCCTAACCATAGACATGAGTTGTCATTTGATTAACGGGATCACATCATTAGAGAATGATGTGATTGACTTGACCCATCCATTAGCTTAGCACGATGATCGTTTAGTTTGTTGCTATTGCTTTCTCCATAACTATACATGTTCCTATGAGTATGAGATCATGCAACTCCCAAATATCGGAGGAACACTTTGTATGCTACCAAATGTCACAACGTAACTGGGTGATTATAACGGTGCTCTACAGGTGTCTCCGATGGTGTTTTTTGAGTTGGCATGGATCAAGATTAGGATTTTTCACTCCGATTGTCGGAGAGGTATCTCTGGGCCCTCTCGGTAATGTACATCACTATAATCCTTGCAAGAAATGTAGCTAATGAGTTAGTTATAGGATGTAGCATTACGAAACAAGTAAAGAGACTTGCCGATATCAAGATTGAACTAGGTATTGAGATACTGATGATCGAATCTCTGGCAAGTAACATACCAATGACGAAGGGAACAACGTATACCGTTATAAGGTATGACCGCTAAAAATCTTCGTAGAATATGTAGGAGCCAATATGAGCATCCAGGTTCCGCTATTGGTTATTGACCGGAGACATGTCTCGGTCATGTCTACATAGTTCTCGAACCCATATGGTCTGCATGCTTAACGTTCGGTGATGATTGGTATTATGAGTTTATGTGATTTGATGTACCGAAGGTTGTTCGGAGTCCCGGATGAGATCACGGACATGACGAGGAGTCTCGAAATGATTGAGCCGTAAAGATCGATATATTGGAAAGCTATATTCGAACATCGGAAAGGTTCCGAGTGATCCGAGTATTTTTCGAAGTACCGGGGGAGTTACGGGAATAAGGAGTACATATGGGCCTTAGTGGGCTTTAAGGGAAAAATAGGAGAAGCCACGAGGGCTGGCCGCGCGCCCCTCATGGGCCTAGTCCGAATGTGACTAGGGGAGAGGCTGTGCCCCCTCTTTCCTTCTCCTCCCCTTCTTCTTCCTCCCCCTCCTAGTAGAACTAGGAAAGGAGGAATCCTACTCCTACTAGGAGGGGGATTCCTACCCCCTTGGCGCGCCTGGAGAGGCCGGCCAGCCTCCCCTCCCTCCTTTGTATACATGGGGAGGGGGCAACTGAGGGAGTCCTGGATTAGGGGGTCTCCGAATAGCCGGACTATATCCTTTGGCCGGACTGTTAGACTATGAAGATACAAGATTGAAGACTTCGTCTCGTGTCCGGATAGGACTCTACTTGGCATGGAAGGCAAGCTAGGCAATACGGATATGGATATCTCTTCCTTTGTAACCGACCTTGTGTAACCCTAACCCTCTCCGATGTCTATATAAACCGGAGGGTTTTAGTCCGTAGGGGACAACAACCACAACATACAATCATACCATAGGCTAGCTTCTAGGGTTTAGCCTCTCTGATCTCATGGTAGATCTACTCTTGTACTACCCATATCATCAATATTAATCAAGCAGGACGTAGGGTTTTACCTCCATCAAGTGGGCCCGAACCTGGGTAACACATTGTGTCCCCTACCTCCTGTTACCATCCGGCCTAGACGCACAGTTCGGGACCCCCTACCCGAGATCCGCCGGTTTTGACACCGACATTGGTGCTTTCATTGAGAGTTCCTCTATGTCCTCGCTGTTAGGCTTGATGGCTCCTACTACCATCGATAGCGATGCGGTCCAGGGTGAGATTTTTCTCCCCGGACAGATCTTCGTGTTTGGCGGCTTTGCACTGCGGGCCAATTCGCTTGGCCATCTGGAGCAGATGGAAAGTTACGCCCCTGGCCACCAGGTCAGGTTTGGAAGCTTAAACTACACAATCGATATCCGTGGAGATTTGATCTTTGACGGATTCGAGCCTCTGCCTTGTGCGCCACGCGGTCACGATGAGCATGACTTAGCTCTCCCATCGGACAGTGTTAAGGAGATCGCACCGCCAGCCGCTCCGACCCTCAATTCGGAGCCAGTTGCGCCTTCCGCGGACGGGTGGATGGACCCCGCCACGGAGGCCTCACCCTTAGCGGCGATCGAGCCGAACATAGACCTTGCCTTGCACGAGAGCCGTGTTGTTAAACTGCTGGATCCTTCTCCGGCCACGGACCCTGAACCGCCTGAGCCCGTTCCTATCGAATCCGATTGGGCGCCGATCATGGAGTTTACCTCCGCGGATATTTTTCAGCACTCGCCCTTTGGCGACATACTGAACTCATTAAGGTCTCTCTCCTTTTCAGGAGAATCCTGGCCGAACTATGTCCGGCAGGACTGGGATGCGGATGACGAAGAAATTCGAGGCCCACCCACCACCCACTTAGTAGCCAATATCGATGACTCAACCGACATGCTCGGCTTTGACTCCGAAGACATCGACGGTATGGACGACGATGCGAGAAGCAAAGAGGAACCACCGCCCACAGGGCGCTGGACGTCCACCTCATCATATGACGTATATATGGTGGACACACCAAAAGAAGACAACGATGAGGAACAGAAGGACGCAACGAAGGCTTGTCCCCTCAAGAAGCAGTCAAAGCGGCGGCGTAAGCACCACCCCAAATCCCGCCTCGTCAGAAATAACGATCATACAGACCCATCGTTGGAGCAGGGCGAACCACTGCCGGACCACGGCAATACAGAGAATCAAACCGAACAAACCAATTCTGTCAAAGATAATAGTCCGGACGACATAACGCCGGACAGGCACCCGGAGCAGCAGAATGCCCGTCAAAGGCTTGTTGCCACTGCGAGGAGTCTGAAAAAGTAGAAGCAAAGGCTCAAGGCTGCGCAGGACACACTCCAAATCAGATGGAGTAAAGTACTCAACACAGCAACGAAGTATGGTAGTAATCGCCCCACCAAGAGCTACCCGAAGTAGAAGTTGCTACCCGAATTCGATGAGGAGGCCCTAGATCCCCCACAACCAAAAATCAAAACGCCCACCTAGCCGGATAGACGACCTCACGACCAACATGGAGCGGCAAACAACGCCACTCACAAGCCAATACGCGATCCACACGAGGGCTCGCACCAAAAGGACGGCGCAACCAGATCCATCTATGGACCACACAAGCGCGCCCCAACATATGATGTAACACAACAAACATCATAACAACGCGGTACACCCAGATACAGGGGTGCCTCACACCCCCTATGTTTCACCGATGAGGTGCTGGACCATGAATTTCTAGAGGGATTCAAACCCGTAAACATAGAGGCATACGACGGAACAACAGACCCTGGGGTCTGGATTGAGGACTATATCCTCCGTATCCGTATGGCTCGAGGAGATGATCTCCACGCCATCAAGTACTTACCCCTCAAGCTCAAAGGGCCAGCTCAGCACTGGCTTAAAAGCCTCCCCGAAAACTCCATTGGAAGCTGGGAAGAGCTCGAAGACGCTTTTCGGGCAAATTTTCAAGGGACTTATGTCCGACCCCCGGATGCGGACGATTTCAGTCATATAACTCAATAGCCCGGAGAGTCAGCCTGAAAGCTTTGGAACATGTTTCTTACTAAGAAGAACCAAATAGTTGACTGCCCGGACGTTGAAGCCTTGGCAGCTTTTAAGCATAGCGTCCGCGACGAATGGCTTGCCAGACACCTCGGCCAAGAAAAGCCGAGAACAATGGCAGCATTATCAAGCCTCATGACCCGCTTTTGCGCGGGTGAGGACAGCTAGCTAGCCAGATGCAGCACCAGCGACCCAAGCACATCCGAAGTTAGAGATGAAAACGGGAAATCAGGACGCAGCAAAAATAATAAGCGTCGGAATAAAGAAGACAACCCGAAGAGCACGACGGTACATGCCGGATTCCGAAGCTCTCGGCCAGGTCAGCAAAAGCCGCCCTCTAAAGGCGCCAGAGATGAACTGTCCAGCCTGAACAAAATTCTGGACCAAGTATGTTAGATCCATAGAACCCCTGGTAAACCCGCTAATCATACCCACAGAGAATGTTGGGTCTTCAAGCAGTCCGTCAAGCTCAACGCCATACACAAGGGGGAGGATACACCAAGCGAAGATGAGGATGAGCCTCTCAAGCAAGACACTGGGGAAAAAAGAAGTTTGCATCAGAAGTCAAAACAGTCAACCTATTACACGTGATCAAGGGAAGCATAGCGGCCTCCCAGATAAATATGCCCAAGGGCCTATCACCGCGAAACCCTGCCACCGGTCGTCTCAACTGGTCACTTTCGACCATCGTGATTACTCAGCAAGTATCCGGCAGGCAGGATGGGCTCCCCTGGTATTAGACCCAATAATTGACGGATACCACTTTACACGAGTCCTAATGGACGGTGGCAGCAGTTTAAACCTGATATACCAGGATACAATCAGCGAAATGGGGATAGACCCAACAAAAATTTGCCATAGCAACACTACCTTTAAAGGAGTAACACCAGGCCCAGGGGCTCACTGCACGGGCTCCCTGCTACTAAAGGTTATATTCGGCTTCCCCGATAACTCCCGTAGCGAACATTTAACCTTCCACATTGCTCCGTTCCAATGCGGTTATCAAGCACTACTTGGACGCGAAGCTTTTGCTCGCTTTAATGCAATACCGCATTACGCTTCCCTCACGCTCAAGATGCCCGGTCCACGTGGCATCATTACAGTGAACGGAAGTATTAAGCGATCTTTGCGCGCCGAAGAGAATGCGACTCCCTTGGTAGCCGCACACTAAAAACGGCCTCACCAACTAAAGCATTTGATAGGTCGTCAAGACCATGGACGCGGTTAGACGAGTCCGGCGCTGCTATATGTAATTTGTACCGGATTGATGGCCACACCCTATTACAAATACAAGGGGCTCAACGCGCGCAGGCAAGTGGCAATTTCTACTCATTTCTAGATATACATGGTTTCTTTAAAAATTATCTTTTTGCACGACAACTTTTTTACCTAAGTTCCTCTCTTTTACAGATGATCATCATGCTACACCCGTCCAGGATATGGCACAACAGAGACACAGGCGCAGACGTGCAGCAGGGACCCGCTCCAAGGATTCTTTTTAGATTAAGACCTTGCGTAAACCTTTTTTACTGTCTCTTGTTGATACACATCCCTCGAATTCTCAGTACAATTGAGAAGGATGCTGACGTCTTGGCATGTGGCCATGTCAGAATAATGCTCGTACCTAGACACAAGGGGCTTCTTACAAAGGGCACTATTTAGGCCCGGTTTATACCATAAAGACCGAATACCTTAGGGAGTGTTCGACGTCGCGAGTTTGGCCTTATATGCATCAGCTCCGAATCATTGTCTTTGGTCAAATGTTGGGTTTACCCGGCTCCTGTGTTTTGGTGCCTTACGTTCCGCTTTATCGGCTAAGGCAGCACCAGGAGAACTACTGTGATTGTGCCCTGGTTCATTCGGACGAGCACCTCAGTAGAGAAAGCCGAAAACTGACTGTCATGATATAGCGTGAGACTGGTCAACCACTCGATGACCTAACAGAATGTTAGAATTTCCTCCGCCTTAACGAAGGGCCATTTTCCGGCCAGGCATGTACGCACCCCGAGATCGGGAGAGTGCGGAGCCACCAGGGGCTATCTAGTAGCCCCATTGTCAAACTCCTATGGCTAAGTGAAAGTGTTAAAGCATTATAGTCCGGTTGCCTCGTTCGCTGTGCTATCACCTCCTTAATAGGACCAAGACATTGGGTTAAGTGTGAACACGCGTATTTTATGAGCACCTCCGCATTATATGCATGGGGGCTGAAGCCGACGACTGCAATCTTTCAGGTTATACACATGTATACATAAACGGCCGCACAGGAGGCATCATATTACTTTCAGGCAAAAGTATAAACACAGCCTTAATAAATTTCATAAAAACATTGTGTTTACAATGGGAATACATATCACTCAAACATAATATTCTTCGAGCACTGGGCCTCTATCAAACGAGCACCCTCGAGAACCTCCTCGAAATAGTGCTCGGCAGCCACTCGGCCTATGGCCGAACCCTGTGCCGCAACAGTGGTAGCATCCATCTCCACTCAGTATCCTTTAACACGGGCAAGGGCCATCCGCAAGCCTTCTATGCACGCCGACCTCTTCATCGCATTAATGCGTGGCACCGCACCAAGGAACTACTGCACTAAGCTGAAATAGCTGTTCGGCTTTGGCTTTTCCGGCCATATCTGATCCACGACAGACCTCATGGCGAGTCCGGACAACCTATTTAGTTCAGCCCATTCGGCTAGTTGATCAGTCAATGGAAGCAGACGCTCTGGAACATTGAATTGCGACCAAAACAGCTTGTCCACTTCATGAGCTGTTTGACCTTGAAAGTATTTGGCCGCATCGGCAACGCTCGCCGCCAAGTCCATATACGCATCTGCCGAACTCCACAGCCGATCCAGAGGGGCATACCGTGGATCTCCGAACTTCCTCCGTAGTATGAAGGGCTTCCCAGCCGCAATATCCCTGGCTTCCCGCAGCTCCTCCTTCTTCGCTCTCATAGCAGAGCGGGTGTCTTTGTCCGCCATCGTGGCCTTCTCAAGGTCCGTTGCCTTCGCTCGGTTTTATTTTTCAAGGAGCCGGCAACGGTCGGTAGTGCCTTTTAATTCTACGTCCGTCTTGGCCATCTTCTCTTGGGTATCGCAATGTGCGGCCTTCTCGGTTTCACCTCTTCTGCCGCCTTCAAAGCAGCCGCATTACTAATCCTTGCTTGTTCCTTGGCTCGGGCGAGCTCCGCCCGAAGGGTCTCCATGGTGACAGCTCCGTCTGCAGTCACAACATATTAAAGATACTGGCATCATGCTGCTCTTATTGTGTGACATTCACCAGAAAACATTACTTACCCTGTGATTCGTCAAGCCGCTTGTTAACAAGCTCGATGTCAGCGTCTGTCACATCCAGTTGCCGTTTTAATTCGGCAAACTCACTAGTATGGCTAGCCACCGGAGCTTCCACCACCTGCACATAAAGGCAGTCTGGTTATTGCTTGGGACTATGATCCTCTGTTTGCCGCCGTTCTCGACGACAACCAGAGTCTCAGGGGCTACTATCTACATAGGGCACACCTAACATGTGCGGTACTATCACATATTATCTCACGTACCTTAAAGCCTGTCAGTAGACTCATAAAGGCTTCATGTAATCCACTTTCGGCAGACAAAATTCTTTCCATCACCGTACCCATCAGCGTACGGTGTTCTTCTGAGATGGCCGCGGGCCCCAACAGCTCCCTCAAAACGTTTGACTGCATACCAGACGGTGCCAGACTCTTTTGTTTGCTCTCTTCGAGAGCCGGACGCTAGGGACTTCGGGGGTCTATGGGATTATCTTCTGGCCTCACCGGATCCAGAGAGGCCCTTCGTGACGACACTTCGGGGTCGCCCGCTTCTTGAGCGGAGGAGTCCGGGGGAGGCGTTTCGCTCTCCATCATCTCCGGAAGAAGATCCCCCGAAGACGAGCTCATCAGAGAAGGGCTAAGACCCGAATTGCAAGATATATGCGGCGGTTATTTTCTCAGAAGAAAGATAGTATACATTCACTATTAAAGTATTTTTTTTGGATCACTTACGACTCGTTGGAGGGCTGATCCTCCCACGGACTTTGTTCGGCAAGAGCACCCCCCGAGGCAGGACCCTCTATTGGAGACTTCTTCTCCCATTTGGAGGTCTCGGCTTCCGGATCCTCGGAAGCAGTCCTCTTCCTCCCCCGTTATCCTCCTTCATGGAGGCGCTCATTCCCTCGGTTGGAACTGGCAGTGATGGGGCCCCGCTTCCGCCCATATTATTCCCCTAGTATCTTCCTTCGAGGTCTCCGGGCAAGGTGCGAGCTCGAGCATCTTTTCCAATACCGGATTTTCCAAACCCTCAGGGAGGGGGGCCGAACACCGAATCATCTTCGCCTTTGTTAGCCAGTCCTAGTCAAAGAGCGATCTCTCAGAAATAACTTCATGATGAATAAAAGATGTTGTGTTCGGCTAGAGGATTTCTTACTTGTTCAGCAGCGCAGTTACTGCTCAGGCCCACGTCCTCGGTAGTATCTGGACACTCTATTTGAGGTCCGAAGAATGACTTGTACAGCTCCTCGTGCGTCAGGCCGAGGAAACTTTGAATGGAACGCGGTCCTTCTGGGTTGAACTCCCACAAGCGAAGGGGCCGGCGTTTGCAAGGCTGGACACGACGAACCAATATAACTTGCATTACCACAACCAAATTAAAATCTCCCTCGAAGAGATCTTGAATGCGGTTTTGCAGTATAGGCACGTCCTTGGCTGGACCCCAGCTCAGACCTCTGCTAATCCATGACATCAGTTGTGGTGGGGGGCCCGAGCAGAAAGCGGGGGCAGCCGCCCACTTGGCACTTCTGGGAGCCGTGACGTAAAACCACTCCCGTTGCCATAATTTGGACACCTCTGGAAAGGAACCTTTCGGCCACGGAGCTCCTGCCATCTTGCCTATCGACACGCCTCCGCATGTTGCATGTTGCCCCTCAATCATCTTCGGCTTCACTTCAAAGGTCTTGAGCCACAGGCCGAAGTGAGGGGTAATGCGGAGGAAGGCCTCACACACGACAATAAATGTCGATATGTGGAGAAATGAGTCCGGATTTAGATCGTGGAAATCTAGCCCGTAATAGAACATCAAACCCCTGATGAAGGGATCCAGAGTGAGGCCTAGGCCTCGGAGGAAGTGGGAGACGAACACGACGTTCTCATTGGGTTCGGGAGTAGGGACGACCTGCCCTCGAGCAGGTAGCCGATGCGAAACCTCGGCGGTCAGGTTTCTGGCCTCCCTCAACTTCTTGATATCCTCTTCCGTGACGGAGGAGGGCATCCATCGGCCTTGAAGGCTGGATCTGGACATGATTGAAGATCCGGAGCACCTGACCTGGGCTTCGGGTGTTAGAACTTGAGGCGAGGGAGGGGTTCGATTGAGCACGAGAGGGAAAAAGCGAAATCCTTGTCCCTTTATAAAGAGGGTGAATATCAAGCGTCCTCTCCGTAGCCGTTTGGGACTTGCCTATAATCTAGGACTCCTAAACACGGTTGGGTTACCCACGACTGCATTAATGAGAATCCCGTAATTGGGGGAACAAGATCTCTGCTTTGACAAGACGTGTCAAGAAACCGCCTCGCGTTATGTATGGAGCTGGTTGAAGAAAAACGGTTCGAATAATCACCGGGCCATGACATAACGTCATGCTGCCAAAACAAGTCAGCAAATTGGATTTGCGAAAATATTATTCGCTCTACGGTGGTATGTGGAACTTATTTTGCAGGGTCGGACACTATCCTCGTATTCAAATTCTTCTGTGATGTATTCGGAGAAGGAACCCGCCTTGCAATGCCGAAGACAATACTGCGTGCCAGACTCATCGTCATTGAAGCCTGGTTCAGGTGCTACTGAGGGAGTCCTGGATTAGGGGGTCTCCGGACAGTCGGACTATATCCTTTGGCCGGAATGTTAGACTATGAAGATACAAGATTGAAGACTTCGTCTCGTGTCCGGATAGGACTCTACTTGGCATGGAAGGCAAGCTAGGCAATACGGATATAGATATCTCCTCCTTTGTAACCGACCTTGTGTGACCCTAACCCTCTCCGGTGTCTATATAAACGGAGGGTTTTAGTCCGTAGGGGACAACAACCACAACATACAATCATACCATAGGCTAGCTTCTAGGGTTTAGCCTCTCCGATCTCGTGGTAGATCTACTCTTGTACTACCCATATCATCAATATTAATCAAGCAGGATGTAGGGTTTTACCTCCATCAAGAGGGCCCGAACCTGGGTAAAACATTGTGCCCCCTGCCTCCTGTTACCATCCGGCCTAGACGCACAGTTCGGGACCCCCTACCCGAGATCCGCCGGTTTTGACACCGATAGCAACCCTAGAACACACAAGTTGATCAGTTGATCTTTTAGCTGTGTGCGGTGCCCCCCTCCACCATAATCCACCTCAGTCATATTGTAGCGGTGCTTAGGCGAAGCCCTGCGTCGGAAGCATCATCATCACCATCATCACGCCGTCGTGCTGACGGAACTCTCCCTCGAAGCTTTGCTGGATTGAAGTTCGTGGGATGTCACCGTGCTAAACGTGTGCTGAAGTCGGAGGTGCCGTATGTTCGGTACTTGGATCGGTCGGAGTGTGAAGACGTACAACTACATCAACCGCGTTCTCATAACGCTTCCGCTTACGGTCTACGAGGGTACATGGACGACACTCTCCCCTCTCGTTGCTATGCATCACCATGTTCTTGCGTGTGCGTAGGAAATTTTTTGAAATTACCACGTTCCCCAACAATGCAAAACATCAAGAAAGACATTAGGCAGCACCGGTTTATGTTGAGAACCCAATTGGCTTAAAGCATCCGCCGCTTCATTTTTCCTCCGATCAACATGCTCAACTTGATAACCCTTGAAGTGACCAACAATAATGTCCACCTCTCGTCGATAAGCCGCCATGGGTGGATCCTTGGAATCCCAAGTACCAGAGACTTGCTGAGCCACCAAATCTGAGTCGCCAAAGCACCTAACCCGACTTAAGTTCATCTCCTTAGCCATCCGAAGACCGTGGAGCAAGGCCTCATACTCAGCTGCATTGTTAGTGCAAGGGAACATCAAACGGAGAACATAACAAAATTTATCACCTCGAGGGAAGCGAGCACAACTCCAACCCCCGAGCCCTCCAATTGCCTGGACCCATCAAAGTGAATAGTCCAATACATGTTATCTGGCTTTTCCTCTGGCATCTGCAGCTCTGTCCAGTCATTGAAGAAATCCACCAGTGCCCGAGACTTGATAGCCGTGCGAGACATATATTTCAAACCATGAGGACCAAACTCAATGTCCCACTTGGCTACCCGACATGTGGCTTCACTGTTCTGAATAATGTCCCCTAAAGGAGCAGAACTAACCACAGTGATGGGATGACCCAAAAAATATTTCTTAAGCTTCCGACTGGCCATGAACACCCCATATACAAGCTTCTGCCAGTGCGGATATCTCTGCTTGGACTCAATATGCACACTCACTGATGTAGTAAACCGACCTTTGAACCGGATATTCCTTGCCTGCCTCCTTCCGTTCTTCCACAATGGCTACACTGACAGCCCAGCTATTAGCAGCCACATATAACAACAAAGGCTCTTTATCAACAGGGGCAGCAAGCACGGGCGGCTCAGCCAGCTATTTCTTCAAGTCCTCAAATGCGGTATTAGCACCATCACTCCAGAAAAAATTATCTGTCTTTTTCATCATCTGATACAGAGGGATGGCATTCTCTCCCAACCGGCTTATGAACCGGCTTAATGCCGCAATACGACCCGCCAGACATTGCACATCATTGACACATGCCGGTTTAGCCAGAGAAGTGATGGCTTTGATCTTCTCTAGATTAGCTTCAATGCCCCTGTTAGACACCAAAGCCCAAGAGCTTGCCTATCGGCACACCAAAAACACACTTTGCTGGGTTAAGCATCATTTTATAAACCTGGAGATTATCAAAGGTTTCCTTCAAATCATCTATCAATGTCTCTTTCTCTCTGGATTTCACCACAATGTCATCCACATAAGCATGAGAATTGCGCCCAATTTGATCATGAAGGCAATTTTGCACACATCTCTGATAAGTCGCCTAGGCACTCTTGTGTTGGGGAACGCAATAATTTCAAAAGAAAAATCCTACGCACACGCAAGATCATGATGATGCATAGCAATGAGAGGGGAGAGTATTGTCTATGTACCCTTGTAGACTGTAAGCGGAAGTGTTATGAGAACGCGGTTGATGTAGTCGTACGGCTTCACGATCCGACCAATCCAAGTACCGAACGTACGGCACCTCCGAGTTTAGCACACGTTCAACTTGGTGACATCCCACGAACTCCGATGGGAGAGTTTCGTCAACACGACGGCGTGATGACGGTGATGATGATGCTACCGACGCAGGGCTTCTCTTAAGCACCGCTACGATATGACCGAGGTGGATTATGGTGGAGGGGGGCACCGCACATGGCTAAAAGATAAACTGGTCAACTTGTGTGTCTATGGGGTGCCCCTGCCCCCGTATATAAAGGAGGGAGGAGGAGGTTGTCCCTAGAGGGAGCGCGCAAAGACGCCAAGTCCTAGTAGGATTCCCCTTTTCCTTTCCGGAGTAGGAGAGAAGAAAGAAGGAAAGAGAGAGGGAGTAGGAAAGGGCAAGGGGGGGGGGGGCGCCCCCTTTCCCCTAGTACAATTCGGACCCAAGGGGGGTGCACGCCTCCTTCCCTTTGTCCTGCCTCCTCTATTCCCGTATGGCCCAATAAGGACCAATACTTCTCCCGGCGAATTCCCGTAACTCTCTGGTACTCTGAAAAAAATACTCGAATCACTCAGAACCTTTCCGATGTCTAAATATAGCCTTCCAATATATCGATCTTTATGTCTCGACCATTTCGAGACTCCTCGTCATGTCCCCGATCTCATACGGGACTCCGAACTACCTTCGGTACATCAAAACACATAAACTCATATTACCGACCGTCACCGAACGTTAAGCGTGCGGACCCTACGGGTTCGAGAACTTATGTAGACATGACCGAGACTCATCTCTGGTCAATAACCAATAGCAGAACCTGGATGCTCATATTGGCTCCTACATATTCTATGAAGATCTTTATCGGTCAAACCATATAACGGTATACGTTGTTCCCTTTGTCATCGATATGTTACTTGCCCGAGATTCGATCGTCGATATCTCAATACCTAGTTTAATCTCGTTATCGGCGAGTCTCTTTACTCGTTCTGTAATGCACCATCCCTCAACTAACTCATTAGTCACAATGCTTGCAAGGCTTATAGTGATGTGCATTACCGAGAGGGCCCAGAGATACCTCTCCAACAATCGGAGTGATAAATCCCAATCTTGATCCATGCCAACTCAACAAACACCATCAGAGACACCTATAGAGCACCTTTATAACCACCCAGTTATGTTGTGATGTTTGGTAGCACACAAAGTATTCCTCCGGTATTCGGGAGTTGCATGATCTCATACTCATAGGAACATGTATAGTTATGGAGAAAGCAATAGTAACAAACTAAACGATCATCATGCTAAGCTAATGGATGGGTCAAGTAAATCACATCATTCTCTAAAGATGTGATCCCGTTAATCAAATAACAACTCATCTCTATGGTTAGGAAACATAACCATCATTGATTCAACGAGCTAGTCAAGTAGAGGCAAACTAGTGACACTCTGTTTGTCTATGTATTCACACATGTACTAAGTTTTTGGTTAATACAATTGTAGCATGAATAATAAACATTTATCATGATATAAGGAACTATAAATAACAACTTTATTATTGCTCTAGGGCATATTTCCTTCAGTCTCCCACTTGCACTAGAGTCAATAATCTAGTTCACATTTTCATGTGATTTCACACCAATAGTTCACATCTTTATGTGATTAGTTCACATCTTCATGTGACTAATACTCAAAGGGTTTACTAGAGTCAATAATCTAGTTCACATCGCTATGTGATTAATACCCAAAGAGTGATCATGTTTTGATTGTGAGAGAAGTTTAGTCTACGGGTCTGCAGTATTCAGATCCGTATGTATTTCGCAAATTTCTATGTCTACAATGCTCTGCACGTAGCTATTTTAGCTAATTGCTCCCATTTTCAATATGTATCCAGATCGAGACATAAAGTCATCTAAATCGATGTAAAAAGCTTGCATCAACATAACTCTTTACGACCAACTCTTTTTATCACCTCCATAACCGAGAAATATTTCCTTAGTCCTCTAGGGATAATTTTGACCGCTGTCCAGTGATCTACTCCTAGATCACTATTGTACTCCCTTGCCAGAATCATGCTAAGGTATACAATAGGACTGCTAAACAACATAGCATACTTTATAGAACCTATGACTGAGGCATAGAGAATGACTTTTCATTCTCTTTCTATTTCCTGTTGTGGTCGGGTTTTGAGTCTTTACTCAACTTTACACATTGCAACACAGGCAAAAACTCCTTCTTTGACTGTTCCATTTTGAACCACTTCAAAATCTTGTCAAGGTATGTACTCATTGAAAAAACATATCAAGTGTCTTGATCTATCTCTATAGATGTTGATGCTCAATGTGTAAGTAGCTTCATCGAGGTCTGTCTTTGAAAAACTCTTTTCAAACACTCCTTTATGCTTTCCAGAAAATTCTACATTATTTTCGATCAACAATATGTCAATCACATATACTTATCAGAAATGTTGTAGTGCTCCCACTCACTTTCTTGTAAATACAGGCTTCACCGCAAGTCTGTATAAAACCATATGCTTTGATCAACTCATCAAAGCGTATTTTCCAACTCCGAGATGCTTGCACCAGTCCATAGATGGATCGCTGGAGCTTGCACATTTTTGTTAGCACCTTTAGGATCGACAAAACCTTCTGGTTGCATCATATACAACTCTTCTTTAAGAAATCCATTAAGGAATGTAGTTTTGGCATCCATTTACCAGATTTCATAAAATGTGGCAATTTGCTAACATGATTTGGACAGACTTAAGCATCGCTAAAAGTGACAAAATCTCATCATAGTCAACACCTTGATCTTGTCGGAAACATTTTGTGACAATTTGAGCTTTGTAGACAGTAACACTACTATCAACGTCCGTCTTCCTCTTGGAGATCTATTTATTCTCAATGACTCACCGATCACCGGGCAAGTCAATCAAAGTCCATACTTTGTTCTCATACATGGATCCCATCTCAGATTTCATGGCCTCAAGCCATTTTGCGGAATCTGGGCTCATCATCGCTTCCTCATAGTTTGTAGGTTCGTCATGGTCTAGTAACATGACTTCCAGAACAGGATTACCGTACCACTCTGGTGCGTAACGTACTCTGGTTGACCTACGAGGTTCGGTAGTAACTTGATCTGAAGTTTCATGATCATCATCAGTAGCTTCCTCACTAATTGGTGTAGGAATCACTGGAACTGATTTCTGTGATGAACTACTTTCCAATTCAGGGGAAGGTACAATTACCTCATCAAGTTCTACATTCCTCCCACTCACTTCTTTCGAGAGAAACTTCTTCTCTAGAAAGGATCCATTCTTAGCAACGAATATCTTGCCTTCGGATCTGTGATAGAAGGTGTACCCAACAGTTTCCTTTGGGTATACTATGAAGACACATTTCTCCGATTTGGGTTCGAGCTTATCAGGTTGAAACTTTTTCACATAAGCATCATAGCCCCAAACTTTAAGAAACGACAGCTTAGGTTTCTTGCTAAACCACAGTTCATATGGTGTCGTCTCAACGGATTTAGATGGTGCCCTATTTAATGTGAATGCAGCTGTCTGTAATGCATAACCCCAAAACGATAGTGATATATCAGTAAGAGACATCATAGATCATACCATATCTAATAAAGTACGGTTTTGACGTTCGGACACACCATTACGCTGTGGTGTTCCAGGTGGCGTGAGTTGCGAAACTATTCCGCATTGTTTCAAATGAAGACCAAACTCGTAACTCAAATATTCTCCTCCACGATCAGATTGCAGAAACTTTATTTTCTTGTTACGATGATTTTCTACTTCACTCTGAAATTCTTTGAACTTTTCAAATGTTTCAGACTTATGTTTCATCAAGTAGATATACCCATATCTGCTCAAATCATCTGTGAAGGTCAGAAAATAACGATACCCGCTGCGAGCCTCAACACTCATCGGATTGCATACATCAGTATGTACTATGTCCAATAAGTCAGTTGCTTGCTCCATTGTTCCAGAGAATGGAGTTTTAGTCATCTTGCCCACGAGGCATGGTTCGCAAGCATCAAATGATTCATAACCAAGTGATTCCAAAATCCCATCAGCATGGAGTTTCTTCATGCACTTTACACCATTATGACCTAAACGACAGTGCCACATATAAGTTGCACTATCATTATTAACTTTGCATCTTTTGGCTTCAATATTATGAATATGTGTATCACTATGATCGAGATTCAACAAACCATCCACCTTGGGTGTATGACCTTAGAAGGTTTTATTCATGTAAACAGAATAACAATTATTCTTTGTCTTAAATGAATAACCGTATTGCAATAAACATGATCCAAGAATATTATGCTTAATGCAAACACCAAATAACATTTATTTTAGGTTCAACACTAATCCCGAAGGTAAAGGGAGTGTGCGATGGTGATCTTATCAACCTTGGAATCATTTCCAACTGACATCTTCACTTCGCCCTTAACTAGTCTCTGTTTATTTTGCAACTCCCGTTTCGAGTTACTACTCTTAGCAATTGAACCAATATCAAATACTGAGGGGTTGCTATAAACAGTAGTAAAATACACATCAATAACATGTATGTCAAATATACCTTTGTTCACTTTGCCATCCTTCTTATCCACCAAGTATCTAGGGCAGTTCCATTTCCAGTGACCATTTCCTTTGCAGTAGAAGCACTTAGTTTCAGGCTTGGGTCTAGCTTTGGGCTTCTTCATGGGAGTGGCAACTTGCTTGCCATTCTTCTTGAAGTTCCTGTTCTTTCCCTTGCCCTTTTACTTGAAACTAGTGGTCTTGTCAACCATCAACACATGATGCTTTTCTTGATTTCTACCTTCGCTGATTTCAGCATCGCGAAGAGCTCGGGAATCGATTCCGTCATCCCTTACATATTATAGTTCATCACGAAGTTCTAGTAACTTGGCGATAGTGACTAGAGAACTCTGTCAATCACTTTGTTATCTGGAAGATTAACTCCCACTTGATTTAAGCGATTGTAGTACTCGGACATTCTAAGCACATGCTCACTGGTTGAGCTATTCTCCTCCATCTTGTAGGCATAACACTTATCAGAGGTCTCATACCTCTCAACTCGGGCATGAGTCTGAAATACAAATTTCAGCTCTTGGAACATCTTATATGCTTTGTGGCATTCAAAACGTTTTTGAAGTCCCGGTTCTAAGCCGTAAAGCATGGTGCACGAAACTATCAAGTAGTCATCATACCGAGCTTTGCCAAACGTTCATAACGTCTGCATCTGCTCCTTCAATAGGTCAGTCACCTAGCAGTGCATCAAGTACATAATTCTTCTATGCAACAATGAGGATAATTCTTAGGTCACGGACTCAGTCCGCATCATTGCTACTATCATCTTTCAACATACACTACAAAAAAAGACACATCCGTGACATTTTGGGCCGAACGAATTTTTTTTCTGCCATACTTATGACACTTCTATGACGATAATTGTGACAAAACCCGGTATCATCATAGATGTGGTGGGCTCCTACTTCTATGACAAAAAATCATGATAGAAAATGGGCTTTTCATCCTGGGCAGGCTGGAGACGCAGCTGCATGACATTCTTTGGGCCGTCCATGATGGAAAAAACCATGGTAGAAGCGAGGGCGAGGAAAATGTCGGGGTGTTCCTGGTTACGGTGGGTGGTCAAGGCCGAGCGATGTGCAGTTCTCTCATACACACACGCACGTGGGTGCGCGGCGTTGGGCTCTAACTGAACCCAAGCGAGGCGTTCGCCTACTAAACCCGAGCGATTGCACTGTAGACTACGCGTTACTGAACCCGAGCGATCGATCGATGGCTGTTAACTGAACCCGATCGAGCGATTCCTTCGCTACTGCTGCTAACTGAAGCCAATCGATGTTGCCTCTGGATGAATAGTGAGCATTGCTGGGGCGTTTGGATGAACAGTTCTGAGTGGGGGTGGATGAACAGGACCCCGTGGTGTTGCCTCTGGATGAACAGGACCGCGATCGATTGAGCCGGTTAGGGCTGGGTGAACAGGACCCCGTGGAGGGCTGGATGAACAGGACCACCCCGTGGAGGGCTGTATGAAAAGTAGACGGTGGAGGGCTGGATGAACAGTAGCCCGTGGAGGGGTGGTTGAACAGGAGCCCGTGGAGAGGGCTGGTTGAACAGTAGCCGGTGGAGTAGCGCACGGTGGAGGTTGGATGAACACGAGCCCGTGGATGAACAGTCGCAGGTGGAGGCTTGAGGAGGTCGACGGTGGATGAACAGTAGCCCGTGGAGGCTGGAGGGGGTCGATGGTGGAGATGAACAGTATCCTGTGGAGTCCCGTTTTGCAGTACGCCACACCCCTCCCGATGAATAGGACCCCCATTTTGACCGTAGCGCTCGAACACAAGTCCGTCTCCTCCATTTTGCGGTACACCACACCCCTCCCGATGAACAGGACCCCCGTTTTGACTGTAGGAGGTCCGTTTCCTCCGTTTTGTGGTACGCCAGACCCCTCCCGATGAACAGGATCCCGTTTTGAACGTGGCCGGTCGAACACAAGGTCGTTTCCTCCATTGTGCGGTACGCCAGGCCTCGTTTCCATCAGTTGTTCCGTCGAAGCCGGTTGGCTCCCACGCGTTCCGTTGCCTCCCGATGAACACAATGCATTCCATTGCCTCCCCATGAACACGACGACGACGCAGTTTCTCCGTTCCGACCCAGCCATGTACACGAGCCCTGGCCGTATGTATGCGCGAGTAGGCGTTCGAGACCCCGCCCGTATGTACGTATGTGGCCGTATTTTCTTTCTTGCACACTAGCCGCTATACGTATGTGTACATGTTATGTGCGCGCCTCTACTACGACACGTGCGCGCCTCTACATCGACCAGTATGTACGTACACGTTCGCGACTAGAATGACAACGCTATGTATGCTTCGACCAGGTGGGTCCCGATTGTCAGGCACTTCCTTGCGTGTGAAGATGTAGTTGGTGGGTCCCAGCAGTCAGGAGGCAAATCATTTTTTTGCCTGGACGCACTTCCTTGCATGCAAAGATGTAGCTGGTAGGTCCCAACAATCAGGGGGAAACATTTTTTTCGCAAAATTCGTTTGCCTATCCGGTGGGTCCCTGCTGTCAGGTGGAGGAATCATTATTTTCTGCGTAATAAGGAGGCACTCCCTTGCTGCGGCCGTGGACCCAGCTGTCAGCCTCTCCACGTACAGTCCACGTCCGATGGAAGCCATTCCTTGACCACGTTGACCACGCCACGCCGAGAGCACCAGGGCGGTGTACGATGGCGAGGCCTAGGAAGGGGACGACGCGGAGCCAGGGAATACGCGACAGTGGATGCCCATGCATAGAGGAGTATGAGGGTTCACTGGTTCGGCTGCGGTGTGAGGCTGCTGTCGCCGCAGAATAACAGGGGGTGTGGGTGAGTAGAGGGATGGCCTGGCCAACGGCGGGAGTAGTAGGGGGCGCTAAGGCCTCCACGGCATCACAGCCAGCCACGGGAGGCAGGAGCACGCGCCACGACCGGCACTGGTTTGGGCGGCTGGAGCAAGAAGACCACAGGTTGAAGAAGCACTACGGCCGTTGGATGGACATCGTACGGTCACTGGAGCTAGAATCGTTCATATTGACTAAGTTGACAAAGCCCTCCATCCCCGTCAACTTAGTAGGCCCACAAGTTAGCCTCCCACCAAGGTGGTTCCCAGCTAGAAGGGGGAGTATTAAATTTTTTCTACGTAATAAGGAGGCACTTCTGGTGGGTCCGAGCTGAGAGCGTGGGGGGGGGGACGTTTTTTCGCGAAATACGGTGGCCCGTCTGGTGGGTCCTAGCAGTCAGGGGGGAGGGCGTTTTTTCACAAAATATGGTGGACCATCCGGTGGGTCCCTGCTGTCAGGTGGAGGAATCATTATTTTCCGCGTAATAAGGAGGCACTTCCTAGCTGCGGCATGGACCCAGCTGTCAACCTCTCCACGTATAGTCCACGTCCGATGGAAGCCGTTCCTTGACCACATTGACCACGCTGCGCCGAGAGCACTGATAACCCACAAGTATAGGGGATCGCAACCGTTTTCGATAAGTAAGAGTGTCGAATCCACGAGGAGCCAAAGGCAGAACAAATATTCCCTCAAGTTCTATCGACCACCGATACAACTCTACGCACGCTTGATGTTCGCTTTACCTAGAACAAGTATGAAACTAGAAGTATTTTGTAGGTGTTGTTGGATAGGTTTGCAAGGTAATAAAGAGCATGTAAATAAAAAGTAGGGGCAGTTTAGATCAAGACACAACTAAATTAGTTTTAGTAGAGAGCTTTTTGTTACGAGAAAGTTATTTGTCCCTAGGCAAACGATAACTAGACCGATAACCATTGTTGCAATTTTATTTGAGGGAGAGGCATAAGCTAACATACTTTCTCTACTTGGATCATATGCACTTATGATTGGAACTCTAGCAAGCATCCGCAACTACTAAAGATCATTAAGGTAAAACCCAACCATAGCATTAAAGTATCAAGTCCTCTTTATCCCATACGCAAATAACCTACTTACCCGGGTCTGTGCTTCTGTCACTAACGCCACCCACCATAAGCAAATCATGAACATATTGCAAACCCTACAATGGGAATCCGTCATGCTTGCGCGACACGGAGAGCACCATAGGACAGCACCAATAATAAAACATGCAACTCAAACCTATCACGATCATCAATTAACCCATAGGACAAAACGAATCTACTCAAACATCATAGGATAGCCATACATCATTGGAAAATAATATATAGCATTGAGCACCATGTTTAAGTAGAGATTACAGCGGGTAAAAGAGGGGTTACACCACTGCATAGAGGGGGGGGAGAGTTGGTGATGATGGCGGTGAAGTTGTTGGTGAACATTGCGGTGATGATGATGGCCACGGCAGCGTTCCGGCGCCACCGGAAGAGAAGGGGAGAGGGGGCCATTCTTCTTATTCCTTGACCTCCTCCCTAGATGGGAGAAGGGTTTCCCCTTGGTCCTTGGCCTCCATGGCATGGGAGGGGCGAAAGCCTCTCTGAGATTCGATTTGTCTCTCTGTTTTTGCGTTCCTGATTCTGCCCTTTCATCGTTTCTTAAATCCCCGGAGATCCGTATCTCCGATTGGGCTGAAATTTTAACACGATCTCTATCCGGATATTAGCTTTCCTGCAGTGAAAGAAGGGCACCAACTGCCTTACGGGGTGGCCACGAGGGTCAGGGGCGCGCCCCCTGCCTCGTGGCCCCCTCGGGCATCGTCTCGTGTGGATTTTTCTTCCCAAAAATCACATATATTCCAAAAAAATCTCCATCAGTTTTTATCCCGTTTGGACTCCGTTTGATATGGATATTCTGCGAAACAAAAAACATGCAACAAATAGGAACTGGCACTAGGCACTGGATCAATATGTTAGTCCCAAAAATAGTATAAAAAGTTGCCAAAAGTATATGAAAGTTGTAGAATATTGGCATGGAACAATCAAAAAATATAGATACGACGGAGACGTATCAGCATCCCCAAGCTTAATTCCTGCTCGTCCTCGAGTAGGTAAATGATAAGAAACATAATTTTTGATGTGGAATGCTACCTAGCATAATCTTGATCACATATCTAATCATGGCATGAATATTAAGACACGAGTGATTCAAAGCAATAGTCTATCATTTGACATAAAAACAATAATACTTCAAGCCTACTAATAAAGCAATCATGTCTTTTCAAAATAACATGGCCAAAGAAAGTTATCCCTACAAAATCATATAGTCTGGCTATGCTCCATCTTCACCACCCAAAATATTCACATCATGCACAACCTCGATGACAAGCCAAGCAATTGTTTCATACTTTTGACGTTCTTAAACCTTTTCAACTTTCACGCAATACATGAGCATGAGCCATGGACATAGCACTACAGGTGGAATAGAATGGTGGTTGGGGAGAAGACAAAAAGGAGAAGATAGTCTCACATCAACTAGGCGTATCAACGGGCTATGGAGATGCCCATCAATAGATATAAATGTGAGTGAGTAGGGATTGCCATGCAACAGATGGACTAGAGCTATAAGTGTATGAAACCTCAAACTGAAACTAAGTGGGTGTGCATGCAACTTGCTTGCTCATGAAGACCTCGGGCGTTTGAGGAAGCCCATCTTCGGAATATACAAGCCAAGTTCTATAATGAAAATTCCCACTAGTATATGAAAGTGATAACTCAAGACTCTCTATGTGAAGAACATGGTGCTACTTTGAAGCACAAGTGTGGTAAAAGGATAGTAACATTGCCCCTTCTCTCTTTTTCTCTCATTTTTTTGGGCGTTCTCCCTTTTTTTGGCCATTCTCTTTTTTCTTTTTTTCTTTTTTTTCTTTTTTATTTTTTCGTCCGGAGTCTCATCCCGACTTGTGGGGGAATCATAGTCTCCATCATCCTTTCCTCACTGGGACAATGCTCTAATAATGATGATCATCACACTTTTATTTACTTACGACTCGATATTACAACTCGATGCTAGAACAAAGATATGACTCTATATGAATGCCTCCGGCAGTGTACCGGGATATGCAATAATCTAGCATAGCAATGACATCAAAAAATGGACAAGCCATGAAAACATCATGCTAGCTATCTTACGATCATGCAAAGCAATATGACAATGAATGCTCAAGTCATGTATATGATGATGATGGAAGTTGCATGGCAATATATCTCGGAATGGCTATGGAAATGCCATGATAGGTAGGTATGGTCGCTGTTTTGAGGAAGATATAAGGTGGGTTTAAGGTACCGACAAAAGTTGCGCGATACTAGAGAGGCTAGCAATGGTGGAAGGGTGATAGTGCGTAGAATCCATGGACTCAACATTAGTCATAAAGAACTCACATACTTATTGCAAAAATCTATTAGTCATCGAAACAAAGTACTACACGCATGCTCCTAGTGAAGGAAATATGCCCTAGAGGCAATAATAAAGTTATTATTTATTTCCTTATATCATGATAAATATTTATTATTCATGCTAGAATTGTATTAACCGGAAACATAATACATGTGTGAATACATAGACAAACAGAGTGTCACTAGTATGCGTCTACTTGACTAGCTCATTAATCAAAGATGGTTATGTTTCCTAACCATGGACAAAGAGTTGTTATTTGATTAACGAGGTCACATCATTAGTTGAATGATCTGATTGACATGACCCATTCCATTAGCTTAGCACCCGATCGTTTAGTATGTTGCTATTGCTTTCTTCATGACTTATACATGTTCCCATGACTATGAGATTATGCAACTCCCGTTTGCCGGAGGAACACTTTGGGTACTACCAAATGTCACAACGTAACTGGGTGATTATAAAGGAGTACTACAGGTGTCTCCAAAGGTAGATGTTGGGTTGGCGTATTTCGAGATTAGGATTTGTCACTCCGATTGTCGAAGAGGTATCTCTGGGCCCTCTCAGTAATGCACATCACCTAAGCCTTGCAAGCATTGCAACTAATATGTTAGTTGTGAGATGATGTATTACGGAACGAGTAAAGAAACTTGCCGGTAACGAGATTGAACTAGGTATTGGGATACCGACGATCGAATCTCGGGCAAGTAACATACCGATGACAAAGGGAACAACGTATGTTGTTATGCGGTCTGACCGATAAAGATCTTCATAGAATATGTAGGAGCCAATATGGGCATCCAGGTCCCGCTATTGGTTATTGACTGGAGACGTGTCTCGATCATGTCTACATTGTTCTCGAACCGTAGGGTCCGCACGCTTAACGTTACGATGACAGTTATTATGAGTTTATGCATTTTGATGTACCGAAGGTTGTTCGGAGTCCCGGATGTGATCAAGGACATGATGAGGAGTCTCGAAATGGTCGAGACATAAAGATTGATATATTGGAAGCCTATGTTTGGACATCGAAAGTGTTCCGGGTGAAATCGGGATTTTACCGGATTACCGGGAGGTTACCGGAACCCCCCGGGAGCCATATGGGCCTTATTGGGGTTTAGTGGAAAGGTGAAAGGGGCTGCCCATAGTGGGCTGCGCGCCTCCCCCCTCCCCTAGTCCTATTAGGACTAGGAGAGGTGGTCGGCCACCTCTCTCTCTCTCTCTCTTTCCCCCTTGGGAGTCCTATTAGGAATAGGATTGGGGGGGAGTCCTACTCCCGGTAGGAGTAGGACTCCTCCTGCGCCTCCATAGGCTTGGCCGGCCAGCCCTCCCCCTTGGATCCTTTATATACGGGGGCAGAGGGCACCTCTAGACACACAAGTTGATCCTTGAGATCGTTCCTTAGCCGTGTGCGGTGCCCCCTGCCACCATATTCCACCTTGATCATATCATTGTAGTGCTTAGGCGAAGCCCTGCGTCGGTAGAACATCAAGATCTTCACCACGCCGTCGTGCTGACGGAACTCCTCCCCGAAGCTTTGCTGGATCGGAGCCCGGGGATCGTCATCGAGCTGTACGTGTGCTAAGAACTCGGAGGTGCTGGAGTAACGGTGCTTGGATCGGTCAGATCGGAAGAAGACGTACGACTACTTCCTCTATGTTGTGTCAACGCTTCCGTTGTGATCTACAAGGGTACGTAGATCAGACTCTCCCCCTCGTTGCTATGCATCACCATGATCTTGCGTGTGCATAGGAAATTTTTTGAAATTACTGCATTCCCCAACAGTGGTATCAGAGCCTTGGTTTTATGGTTTGATGTTATATGCACGAGTAGAACACAAGTGAGTTGTGGGCGATATAAGTCATACTGCCTACCAGCATGTCATACTTTGGTTCGGCGGTATTGTTGGATGAAGCGGCCCGGACCGACATTACGCGTACGCTTACGCGAGACCGGTTTCCCCGACGTGCTTTGCACATAGGTGACTTGTGGGTGACTGTTTCTCCAACTTTAGTTGAACCGAGTGTGGCTACGCCCGGTCCTTGCGAAGGTTAAAACGGAGTCTATTTGACAAACTATCGTTGTGGTTTTGATGCGTAGGTAAGATTGGTTCTTGCTAAGCCCGTAGCAGCCACGTAAAATTTGCAACAACAAAGTAGAGGACGTCTAACTTGTTTTTGCAGGGCATGTTGTGATGTGATATGGTCAAAACGTGATGAGTTATAAGTTGTTGTATTAGATGATCATGTTTTGTTGAAGTTATCGGCAACTGGCAAAAGCCTTATGGTTGTCTCTTTATTGCATAAGATGCAAGCGCCAAATAATTGCTTTACTTTATCGCTATGCGATAGCAATAGTTGCAAGAGCAATTGTTGGCGAGACGACCACGTGACGACACATTGATATAGATCAAGATGATGGAGATCATGGTGTCATGCCGGTGACGATGGTGATCATGACGGTGCTTCGGAGATGGAGATCACAGGCACAAGATGATGATGGCCATATCATATCACTTATATTGATTGCATGTGATGTTTATCTTTTATGCATCTTATCTTGATTTGATTGACGGTAGCATTATAAGATGATCTCTCACTAATTATCAAGAAGTGTTCTCCCTGAGTATGCACCGTTGCGAAAGTTCTTCGTGCTGAGACACCACGTGATGATCGGGTGTGATAGGCTCTACGTTCAAATACA
Organism: Triticum monococcum; assembly: GCA_034509565.1. Lineage (NCBI taxonomy): Eukaryota > Viridiplantae > Streptophyta > Magnoliopsida > Poales > Poaceae > Triticum > Triticum monococcum. The sequence continues at coordinate 393,055,337 of CM067845.1, read as the reverse complement.
ACGGGTGCAAAACAGTTGCACACGCAGAATACTCAGGTTATACTTGACGAGCCAAGCATATACAGATATGCCCTCGGAACACGGAGACCGAAAGGTCGAGCGTGAATCATATAGTAGACATGATCAACATAGTGATGTTCACCATTGAAACTACTCCATCTCACGTGATGATCGGACATGGTTTAGTTGATTTGGATCACGTGATCACTTAGAGGATTAGAGGGAAGTCTATCTAAGTGGGAGTTCTTAAGTAATATGATTAATTGAACTTAAATTTATCATGAACTTAGTCCTGGTAGTATTTTGTAAATCATGTTGTAGATCAATAACTCGCGTTGTTGCTTCCCTGTGTTTATTTTGATATGTTCCTAGAGAAAATTGTATTGAAAGATGTTAGTAGCAATGATGCGGATTGGATCCGTGATCTAAGGTTTATCCTCATTGCTGCACAGAAGAATTATATCCTTGATGCACCGCTAGGTGACAGACCTATTGCAGGAGCAGATGCAGACGTTATGAACATTTGGCTAGCTCAATATGATGACTACTTGATAGTTTAGTGCACCATGCTTAATGGCTTAGAATTGGGACTTCAAAGACATTTTGAACGTCATGGACCATATGAGATGTTCCAGGAGTTGAAGATAATATTTCAAGCAAATACCCGAGTTGAGAGATATGAAGTCTCCAACAAGTTCTATAGCTAAAATATGGAGGAGAATCGCTCAACTAGTGAGCATGTGCTCAGATTGTCTGGGTACTACAATCGCTTGAATCAAGTGGGAGTTAATCTTCCAGATAAGATAGTGATTGACAGAATTCTCTAGTCACCATGACCAAGTTAGTAGAACTTCGTGATGAACTATAGTATGCAAGGGATGACGAAAAAGACTCCCGAGCTTTTCATGATGATGAAATCGATGAAGGTAGAAATCAAGAAAAACATCAAGTGTTGATGGTAGACAAGACCACTAGTTTCAAGAAAAGGGCAGAGGGAAGAAGGGGAAATTCAAAAGAACAGCAAGCAAGTTGCTGCTCAAGTGAAGAAGCCCAAGTCTGGACCTAAGCCTGAGACTGAGTGCTTCTACTGCAAAGGGACTGGTCACTGGAAGCGGAACTACCCCAAGTGATTGGCGGATAAGAAGGATGGCAAAGTGAACATAAGTATATTTGATATACATGTTATTGATGTGTACTTTACTAGTGTTTATAGAAAACCCTCAGTATTTGATACTAGTTCAGTTGCTAAGATTAGTAACTCGAAACGGGAGTTGCAGAATAAATAGAGACTAGTTAAGGGTGAAGTGACGATGTGTGTTGGAAGTGGTTCCAAGATTGATATGATCATCATCGCACACTCCCCTATACTTTCGGGATTAGTGTTGAACTTAAATAATGTTATTTGGTTTTCGCGTTGAGCATGAATATGATTTGATCATGTTTATTGCAATACAGTTATTCATTAAAGTCAGAGAATAATTGTTGTTCTATTTACATGAATAAAACCTTCGATGGTCGTACACCCAATGAAACAAGTTCGTTGGATCTCGATCCTAGTGATACACATATTCATAATATTGAAACCAAAAGATGCAAAGTTAATAATGATAGTGCAACTTATTTGTGGCACTGCCGTTTAGGTCATATTGGTATAAAGCGCATGAAGAAACTCCATGCTGATGGGCTTTCGGAATCACTTGATTATGAATCACTTGATGCTTGCGAACCATGCCTTTTGGGCAAGATGACTAAAATGCTATTCTCCGGAACAATGGAGCAAGCAACAGATTTGTTGGAAATCATACATACTGATGTATGTGGTCCGACGAATATTTAAGGCTTGCAGCGGGTATCATTATTTTCTGACCTTCACAGATGATTTGAGCAGATATGGGTATATCTACTTAATGAAATAGAAGTCTGATACATTTGAAAAGTTCATATAATTTTAGAGTGAAGTGGAAAATCATCGTAACAAGAAAATAAAGTTTCTACGATCTGATCGTGGAAAAGAGTATTTGAGTTATGAGTTTGGTCTTCAGTTAAAACAATGTGAAATAGTTTCACTACTCACACCACCTGGAACACCACAGCATAATGGTGTGTCCGAACGTCATAACCGTACTTTATTGAATATAGTGCAATCTATGATGTTTCTTACCGATTTACCACTATCGTTTTTGGGGTCATGCATTAGAGACAGCTGCATTCACGTTAAAAAAGGGGCACCATCTATATCCATCGAGACGACGCCTTATGAACTATGGTTTGGCAAGAAACCAAAGTTTTCGTTTCTTGAAGTTTGGGGTTGCGATGCTTATGAGAAAAAGTTTCATCCTGATAAGCTCAAACCCAAATCGGAGAAATATGTCTTCATAGGATACCCAAAGGAGACTGTTGGGTACACCTTCTATCATAGATCCTAAGGCAAGACATTCGTTGCTTATGATGGATCCTTTCTAGAGAAGGAGTTTCTCTTGAAAGAAGTAAGTGGGAGGAAAGTAGAAAACTTGATAAGGTAATTGTACCTTCTACCTTATTGGAAAGTAGTTCATCACAAAAATCTGTTCTTGTGACTACTACACCAATTAGTGAGGAAGCTAATGATGATGATCATGTAACTTCAGATCAAGTTACTACCGAATCTCGTAGGTAAACCAGAGTGAGATCCGCACCAGAGTGGTATGGTAATCCTGTTCTGGAGGTCATGTTACTTGACCATGACGAACCTACGAACTATGAGGAAGCGATGATGAGCCCAGATTCCGCGAAATGGTTTGAGGCCATGAAATCTGAGATATGATCCATGTATGAGAACAAAGTTTGGACTTTGGTTGACTTGCCCGATGATCGGCAAGCAATTGAGAATAAATGGATCTTCAAGAGGAAGACGGATGCTGGTAGTAGTGTTACTATCTACAAAGCTAGAATTGTCGCAAAAGTTTTTCGACAAGTTCAAGGTGTTGACTACAATGAGAGCTTCTCACTCGTATCTATGCTTGAGTCTGTCCGAATCATGTTAGTAATTGCCGCATTTTATGAAATCTGGCAAATGGATAAACAAAACGGCATTCCTTAATGGATTTATTAAAGAAGAGTTGTATATGATGCAACAGAAGGTTTTGTCAATCCGAAAGGTGCTAACAAAATGTGCAAGCTCCAGCGATCCATCTGTGGACTGGTGCAAGCATCTCGGAGTTGGAATATACGCTTTGATGAGTTGACCAAAGCATATAGTTTTATACAGACTTGCGGTGAAGCCTGTATTTACAAGAAAGTGAGTGGGAGCACTACAACATTTCTGATAAGTATATGTGAATGACATATTGTTGATCGGAAATAATGTAGAATTATTCTGTAAAGCATAAAGGAGTGTTTGAAAGGAGTTTTTCAAAGAAAGACTTCGGTGAAGCTGCTTACATATTGAGCTTCAAGATCTATAGAGATAGATTAAGACGCTTGATAAGTTTTTTTCAATGAGTACATACCTTGACAAGATTTTGAAGTAGTTCAAAATGGAGCAGTCAAAGAAAGAGTTCTTGCCTGTATTATAAGGTGTGAAGTTGAGTAAGACTCAAAGCCCGACCACGGCAGAAGATAGAAAGAGAATGAAAGTCATTCCCTATGCCTTGGCCATAGGTTCTATAAAGTATGTCATGCTGTATACCAGATCTATTGTATACCCTGCACTGATTTGGCAAGGGAGTACAATAGTGATCTAGGAGTAGATCACTGGACAGCGGTCAGAATTATCCTTAGTGAAATAAGGATATGTTTCTCGATTATGGACGTGATAAAAAGGTTCGTCGTAAAGGGTTACGCCGATCCAAGTTTTGACACTAATCTAGATGACTCTAAGTCTCGGTCTAGATACATATTGAAAGTGGGAGCAATTAGCTAGAGTAGCTCCATGCAGAGCATTGTTGACATAGAAATTTGCAAAATACATGTGGATCTGAATGTGGCAGACCCGTTGACTAAGATTCTCTCACAAGCAAAACATGATCACACCTTAGTACTCTTTGGGTGTTAATCACATAGCGATGTGAACTAGATTACTGAATCTAGTAAACCCTTTGGGTGTTGGTCACATGGCGATGTGAACTATGGGTGTTAATCACATGATGATGTGAACTATCGATGTTAATCACATGGTGATGTGATCTAGATTATTGACTCTAGTGCAAGTGGGAGACTGAAGGAAATATGCCCTAGAGGCAATAATAAAGTTATTATTTATTTCCTTATATCATGATAAATATTTATTATTCATGCTAGAATTGTATTAACCGGAAACATAATACATGTGTGAATACATAGACAAACAGAGTGTCACTAGTATGCCTCTACTTGACTAGCTCGTTAATCAAAGATGGTTATGTTTCCTAACCATGGACAAAGAGTTGTTATTTGATTAACGAGGTCACATCATTAGTTGAATGATCTGATTGACATGACCCATTCCATTAGCTTAGCACCCGATCGTTTAGTATGTTGCTATTGCTTTCTTCATGACTTATACATGTTCCTATGACTATGAGATTATGCAACTCCCGTTTGCCGGAGGAACACTTTGGGTACTACCAAATGTCACAACATAACTGGGTGATTATAAAGGAGTACTACAGGTGTCTCCAAAGGTAGATGTTGGGTTGGCGTATTTCGAGATTAGGATTTGTCACTCCGATTGTCAAAGAGGTATCTCTGGGCCCTCTCGGTAATGCACATCACCTAAGCCTTGCAAGCATTGCAACTAATATGTTAGTTGTGAGATGATGTATTACGGAACGAGTAAAGAGACTTGCCGGTAACGAGATTGAACTAGGTATTGGGATACCGACGATCGAATCTCGGGCAAGTAACATACCGATGACAAAGGGAACAACGTATGTTGTTATGCGGTCTGACCGATAAAGATCTTCGTAGAATATGTAGGAGCCAATATGGGCATCTAGGTACCGCTATTGGTTATTGACTAGAGACGTGTCTCGGTCATGTCTACATTGTTCTCGAACCGTAGGGTCCGCACGCTTAACGTTACGATGACAGTTATTATGAGTTTATGCATTTTGATGTATCGAAGGTTGTTCGGAGTCCCGGATGTGATCATGGACATGACGAGGAGTCTCGAAATGGTCGAGACATAAAGATTGATATATTGGAAGCCTATGTTTGGACATCAAAAGTGTTCCGGGTGAAATCGGGATTTTACCGGATTACCGGGAGGTTACCGGAACCCCCCGGGAGCCATATGGGCCTTATTGGGCTTTAGTGGAAAGGTGAAAGGGGCTGCCCATAGTGGGCTGCGCGCCTCCCCCCTCCCCTAGTCCTATTAGGACTAGGAGAGGTGGCCGGCCACCTCTCTCTCTCTCTCTCTTTCCCCCTTGGCCCTCCCCCTTGGATCCTTTATATACGGGGGCAGAGGGCACCTCTAGACACACAAGTTGATCCTTGAGATCGTTCCTTAGCCGTGTGCGGTGCCCCCTGCCACCATATTCCACCTCGATCATATCGTTGTAGTGCTTAGGCGAAGCCCTGCATCGGTAGAACATCAAGATCGTCACCACGCCGTCGTGCTGACGGAACTCCTCCCCGAAGCTTTGCTGGATCGGAGCCCGGGGATCGTCATCGAGCTGTACGTGTGCTAAGAACTCGGAGGTGCCGGAGTAACAGTGCTTGGATCGGTCGGATCGGAAGAAGATGTACGACTACTTCCTCTACGTTGTGTCAACGCTTCCGTTGTGATCCACAAGGGTACGTAGATCAGACTCTCCCCCTCGTTGCTATGCATCACCATGATCTTGCGTGTGCGTAGGAATTTTTTTGAAATTACTGCGTTCCCCAACACCTAGGGGGATAGATTGGTAGGAAAAGACCATCGCTCGTCACCGACCGCCACTCATAAGGAAGACAATCAATAAATAAATCATGCTCCGACTTCATCACATAACGGTTCACCATACATGCATGCTACAGGAATCACAAACTTCAACACAAGTATTGTCGGTGTTCTGGGAATGGGGGTCCTCAGACTTGCCTGCCCGCGGCCTGCGACGTGGCTCAAGTGGGGGCCCAGCGCGGCCCACCTTCATCAGCTCAAGCTCAAGACCCTCGCGAGGGGCCAAGCCTCGCGGGGTGGACGACCGGAAGCTTCCTCAGAGGCAGCCTCATCAGGCAGGCTCGCGAGGAGGCAGAGAGATCAAGGCAGGGGTAGCTCGCGAGGAGCCCGTGGCGCAAGCCATGACGATCGAGACCAGGCGGGCTCCAGGCGGGTGCCGGCCTGCGCAGTGTCCTTGTTTCCCCTTTGGTGCGAAGGGGGCAAGCACAGGCCAAGGCATCGGGCAAAGGTTACCATTCCAGTGCAACGAGACCAAGACCAGCAGAGCGGCAGGACGGAGGTCACCGTGGAGCCCAAGACGGCGTCATCACTAGTACTTTTGGCAGCCGAAGACCACCTTTGGTCAGGATAACTTGTACTAGATGTTCCCCTTCAAAATGGCCAATTGTTGGCGCCCTTCCCGCTCGTTATCTGGGGAGAGGCCCAGGGCCTCTATAAATAGAGATAGCCACCACAGAGTAGAGGGACGGCTAGAGATCAGGTAGAACCCTAGCAGAGAGAGAGGCGACTGAACTCACCCTAGCAGTTCATCGCACCAGCTCAAGAACACCTCTCGCGAGGCTGTTCTTCCCTTGTGCTGTTCATCATCAGCCCCTGAGGCAATCCACCACACCACACACTGGAGTAGGGTATTACACCACAACAGTGGCCCGAACCAGTATAAACCTCGTGTCCCTTGTGTTCTTCGTTGCTTCCAGCTTAGATCACGCGAGGAGATTGGGCGTAGATCGGCAGGGGAGATATCTCCATGCGCACCCTAGTGTTCGAACCTCAAGGGTCTGCCGGAACCCGAAATCCGACGTTTGGTGCGCCAGGTAGGGGTGCACCGGAGTCCTCCCTCCTGACGACCTGCTCTCCCCCGACATCGCATCCCGCCCTCATGGAGGACAATGCGTCGCCCGCTCTAGCAACGGATGCCGACACTGGGGCCAGGGGGCTCCGGGCCATGGCCCCCGCCTTGCGACAGGTGCAGTGGCCGCGCAAGTTCAGGCCCGAGACGCTGCCGCGCTACGATGGCGCGACAGACCCGATGATTTTCCTGCTGGCATATGAGGAGGCCGTCCTCGGAGCCAGGGGCAAGGACCGGGTGATGGCCAACTGGTTACCCATGGCCCTCATCGGTGTCCCACGCGCATGGCTCCTCTACCTGCCGACGGCCTCTGTCACCTCCTGGGAGGAGCCGCACGACCTCTTCCTCGCCCGTTTCGCCGCACCGGCGCCGCCCGTCGTCGCAGCTCTCCGGGGTGGCTCCTAGGCAACACCCTCGAGCCATCACGTCAAGCCGTTCACCCATTGGATCAGCACCGCCTCCAAGCGCCTCCAAGCCCCCCCGGGCTGGGTGGCGCCCGAGGCCGATCTAACCTTCGACTCGGAGGACCGGCCCTTCAACCCCATTGGTTTGGGCGCGCTCCCGATGCTATGCACCCCCACCATCTACCAAGTGGCCATCACCAGGACCCTCATCGACGGTGGTGCCGGCCTCAACGTGCTCTCGGTGGAGGCCTTCAGCCTCCTCCACGTGCCGCTAGAGCAGCTCCAACCCAGCAGGCCCTTCTCGGGCGTCGGAGCCGGTTCCCCCGCCTCCTTGGGACAGATCCGCCTCCCAGTGACCTTCGGTACTTGCGACAACTTCCGCACAGAGCTGATCGACTTCGACATCGCCCCCATTGGCCTCCCCTACAATGCCATCCTTGGCTATCCGGCCTTGGCTCGGTTCATGGCAGAAAGTCACCCGGCGTACAACCTCATGAAGATGCCTGGGAGCAGCAGCGTCGTCACCGTGTCAGGAGACACAAGGGATGCGCTGCAGATGCTCCAGCTTGTTTTCAGGGCGGTTGCGGTGGTGCAGCCCACTAGCACCGATGCCCTTGAGCCCAAGGGGGCTGCGCCGGCTAAAAAGAAGCAGTTGTTCACCCAAGACAAGGCGGAAACCAAGAAGGTACCAGTCGACAAGGACGGGTCCACTGGCGCCACCTTCACCATAGGGGCCAACCTCGAGCCCGAGCAGGAGAAGGCCCTGATCAGGTTCTTGCGTGCAAACAAGAAGGTGTTCGCGTGGGAGCCTGATCAGTTGGCAGGGGTCCCAAGGGAAGTGATTGAGCATCACCTCAACGTGTGCCCCAATGTGCGCCCCGTGATGCAGAAGGCAAGGCGGCAGTCTACTAAGAAACAGGCTTTCATCGTTCAAGAGACCAGGAAGCTAGAGGTGGCAGGAGTTATCCGCGAGGTCCGCTACCCTGATTGGCTGCCTAATCCGGTCATCGTGCCAAAAAAGAGAGGAAAGGAGCGCATGTGCGTCAACTTCACCAACCTCAACAAGGCCTGCCCGCAGGATCCATTTCCGCTCCCCCACATTGACCAGATAGTCGACTCCATCGTAGAGTGTGACCTATTGTTCTTCCTAGATGCCTTCTCGGGCTATCACCAGATCAAGATGGCGGTAGAAGACATGGAGAAGACAGCTCTGCTGACCCCGTGTGGAGTGTACTGCTATACGTGCATGCCGTTTGGGTTGCACAACGCAGGCGTGACCTTTCAGCGGCTGATGCACATCGCCTTAGGCCGGCAGCTCGAGAGGAACGCTGAAGCTTATGTCGATGACATTGTGGTGACGTCTCGTGAGGCAAAAACCCTGATACAGGACCTGGAAGAAACCTTTGCAAGCCTCAATGAAGTGGACCTACAGCTCAACCCGGAGAAGTGTGTATTTGGAATTCCCTCGGGAAAGCTCCTGGGTTTCCTCGTATCCCACAGGGGCATCGAGGCCAACCCGGAGAAATTCAAGGCAGTCGAAGACATGAGCCCGCCGAGGACCCTCAGAGAAATGCAGAAGCTCACCGGGCCTGTGACTGCGCTGGGGCGCTTCATCTCCAAGCTGGGGGAACGAGCGCCGCCCTTCTTCAAGCTGATGAAGACAAGGGGCCCCTTTGAATGGACTGAAGAGGCCGACAAGGCATTCCAAGATCTCAAGAGTTACCTTACCAGTCCACCAGTGATGGTAGCTCCGCATCCTCGGGAGCCCCTGGTGCTCTATTGTAACACCCCAGATGTCAAACTTCCATATTTGGCAATATATCCATGTTGATCTCCATTCAATTCCATTCGGGCTTCCATCTTGTGGTCTCATTTTGTTTTGTTATGTTGTTCTACTGATTTCATTGCGATGCTTACCTTGTCATATTGCATTTGTATTTCTTGTCATATTCCTCTTAGCCATCATATGTTTGCATCATGTGCATATCAATGTTGTGTTGTGCTCATGTCAACTTGCATTTTCTCCATGATATGCATGCATGATATGTTGTTGCATGTTCTATGTGTGATCCATGCATCACCACCTCCCCTTCTCTTTCCTTCTTTTTGCAAGTGCAATTTTACCCTCCTCCATTAATGTTCAACCTTGCCTCAATATTCTATCACCATGTTACTTATCTCTCTGCCAAATTTCAGCTCCATCTAAATTGTTTTGGTTAGGTTAAAAAATGCCTCAAGTTTGAATTATATTCAAACTTGTTTTATTTTTATACCTCTAAAAAATGCCCAACTCAATTTTATCAAATAGAGCATAATTCCAGGAGTTGGAGGGCATTTTTTTATATCTGCAAAGCTCCTCTCCTAGCTCCCTGGCCTTTTCTTTTCTTCAGCTGGGTATTTAGATAAACAGATTTTAGAAAGAAAGAGGTGGGAGACTTGCCTCTCCTTACCTGGGCCCTTTTTCCCTCCAACCGGCCAGCCCAGCCAGCGCAGCCATCCAGTCCGCTAGCAACAGGAGCCTCGTCTCCCTATACGACAGCTCATCCACAGGAGCCACGTCGGCGCATCGGGTGATTTGACGGCCGTCCGGCGCCCTAGGAACCTTTAAAGCATGTCCTAGACCTAGCCCTAGTTCCCCTAGTTCACCTCCGTCCCTCTCTCGCCCTCACCGCCGCCAGGTAGGTCTCCACGCGCCTCGCCGTCGCCCTGCCCGCCATGACCCAAGTGAGCAAGAGCTCGAGCTCGGGGTAGCCGTCCACGTCATCTCCGACCCGCCTGCTGCCGTGGAGAGGGCCGTCAAGTACCTCTCCGTCCCCTGCCTGCACGCACGCGACGCCACGGCCCCTGGATCTACCTCCCCATTGTCCTCTTCCTCCCTTGTTCACGGAGAGCAGCCCCACCAAGTTCAGAGCTCCATCGCGTCATCTACGGCTCGTCTACGGCTCGTCTCCGTCGACCCCATTGTGTCTTTGGGTGAGCTGGGTAATGCGCCTACCTCTCCCTTTTCTTTCCATGCCATATAGGACCCCATAGGACTCGATCGATCCGTGTCTTTGCTGTGCTCCTGGTGCTCCGGCGAAGTCTGTAGTTTTTGTTGTGTCTACTTGCCCGCATGCACGCAGCCCACATGCCACACCCACCATGGCAGCACGGCAAGTTCGTGCATTGCCTCTGCCTGCTCTCGTCCACGCACACGCGGCTTGCGTTCTGCGAGCTTGTCTGCTCCTGCTCGAGCGTTTGCAAGCGCGCCACTACACCCGCACTCCCTTGCACTTCCCGCAGGCCCGCTGCTGCTCTGCATCGCAAGCCATCGCCTTGTAGCTCGTCAACGCTGGCACCGATGATTTCTGTGGCCAAAGGCTCGACCTTCTGGCTTTGGTTCAAAACGAACCAGGCGCCCCTCCCCTTACACAGAGGCCCTCCTTAGCGCAGTGGTTCACCACACAGGCTCTTACTCAGGTGACCCAGGTTTGAATCCCAGACTCCCCCTTTTTATTCCCTCTGTTGGGAATTAACAGTTGTCTCTATGACATCGGGGGCCCACCTGTCATCCTCCCATAGCCCCTTGTTTTTCTTTTCTTTTTTATTCCCAGCGAATATTCTGTTTCTGGCATATGGAATCTATCCATTTCGGGCAAGCCCATTTCTGGACATTTCCAAACAAGGAAAATGCCTTTTCTGTCATATTCCATTTAGGGCAGTTTTTAACTTATTGCATTTCTTTTATTCCCTCTATTGGGAATTAACAGTTATCTCTATGACATCAGGGGCCCACCTGTCATCCTCCCATAGCCCCTTGTTTTTCTTTTCTTTTTTATTCCCAGCAAATATTCTGTTTCTGGCATATGGAATCTATCCATTTCGGGCAAGCCCATTTCTGGATGTTTCCAAACAAGGAAAATGCCTTTTCTGTCATATTCCATTTAGGGCAGTTTTTAACTTATTGCACTTGTGATAATTTTTCTACTGCAACCCCAACATATTATATATGTTTTTGGGGTAGAAAAATCCAATGAATCCAGTGGTGGCCTTAGTTTCTGCATTTTAGCAAGTTCATGAACCTGTCCTTTTTCATCATGTTGTTGTTTTGTCTTTTATGTGTTTATTCATGCAATCTTGGTATGAGGTTGTTTAGCACCTGGTTAGCTTCATTTTCATGTATACTTCATGCTAGAACTTGTTCCATGCCATGACATGCCTTGTAGTGAGTTAATCAAGCTTGTAAAGATGCCATGTTGAATCTGTTTTTGTCATGTCCTGGAATTTCACTAAGTCTGAATCTGTTTAGAAAACTTGCTATGTTTGCATGGGTGTAATCATATTTTCTGTGCCCTTTTGGCTTATGGTCAGTAAGGGACTTTTGTTGTATGCTTTGAGTAGCTTCATGCCATGCCTTGCTTTGCCATGTTATGTTCCTGTAGCATTTAGTTATCGTGCTCTAAACATGGCTTCCTGATGTTAAATTCCTGACTTGATGTTATTTTCACTAAGTCTGTAACCTGTTATCTTTTGCACTTTTTCCATGCTTGTTTGAACCTATTAATGAGTGATTTAGCCGTAGCTCAATGTTCATATTTTGTCAAGAATCATGAGTGGATCCCTGCCATGTATTTTGTTGTTATGTTTGAGTGCAGTAGCTTATTTATCATAATGCATTTAGATGGTCTCGTGCTGTTGATCGCAGACCGGTGCCATATTTGTTTTGTTTGCCATTTTCAAACCGTGCATCCGATTCCGGTGATCTTTATATCGATTTCGACTGAAATCAACTCCTCTTTCCAGTGGCACTCTTAGATTTCCAATTCGAGGCCAGGTTCAATCATTCCTTTCCAAATCATGCATATGCATCACATATCCCATCCCGCATTTCATACTATGTTTGCATCATGTTGCTTGAGCATTGCACGTGGTTGATTGTGTTACTTTTTGCTTGTTGTTCTTGCTTGGGTAGAGCCGGGAGACGAGTACATGAACGAGGAGCCCGTTGAGTTCGCTTACGAGGATCAAGACAACTCTGAGAACTTTGCAGGCAAGATGACCATACCCTCGAAATCACTTCTATCTTTGCTTGCTAGATGCTCGCTCTTTTGCTATGCCTATGCTACGATACCTACCACTTGCGTGTGTAACTGTGATGCTCTCTTCTCGGCGTAGTCCGGGATGTGAACACGGTGTTGGAGCAATGCTTGACGTAGGTTGTTCTAGGATCACTTCTTGATCATAGTTTGTCACTCGAGCCTTTGCCTTCTCTTATCGCTATCTTTTGTGAATATGTTAGCCACCGTATATGCTAGTCGCTTGCTACAGCTCCACATCAAACCTTTACCCTTCCTATAAGCTTAAATAGTCTTGATCATGACGGTGTGAGATTGCTGAGTCCCCGTGACTCACGGATTCCTTCCAGAACCAGATGCAGGGACCGATGATGCCACTCCAGATGATATGACCGAGCTCAAGTGGGAGTTCGATGAAGACTCTCGTCGTTACTATGTGTCTTTCCCAAGTTGATCAGTAGTGGTGCCTAGTTGGGGCGATCGGGGACTATGCTGCATTTGGGGTTTATCTTCATTTTGGTTCCGTAGTCGGACCTTGAGTGTATTTGGATGAATCTAATGATATTTATGCATTGTGTGACATGGCGAGTGTAAGCCAACTATGTATCCTTTCCCTTTATTGTACTACATGGGTTGTTTGCGAAGATTGCCTCACTTGCGACATTGCTTTCAATGCGGTTATGCCTCTAAGTCGTGCTTCGACACGTGGGAGATATAGCCGCATCAAGGGCGTTACAAGTTGGTAATCAGAGCCTTCCCCAACCTTAGGAGCCCCCCTGCTTGATTGAATCGTTGGCGTTGTTGAGTCTAGAAAAATGTTTTGAGTCATTTAGGATTATATATATCGGAGAGTAGGACTTCTGTTTACTCCTCAGTCCCTTCGTCGCTCTGGTGAGGCATCCTGACGTAGAGTTTTGACTCTTCTCTTCTCAAATTTCACTAAAAAAATTTAGGATCACGCGGGTATCTTGGAATCATTCCGATGGTTTTGTGACGAGAACATTGTTCTTGGTGCCTCCTGACATTTAGGGGTTGTGGCAGTGTCCCGGGGAGTTGAGCTCCGAGGTGTTGTCGTCACAATTTTATCGTTGAGATTCTGGAATACCTGAGTTTCGCGGACATCGAAAATCTCTTTTATGCAGTTGTTGGTGAGATAACCTCGACGCCACCCAATACTGGGGCGGGAGTTCGGGAGTATTGCCATAACTTGTATAACGGATGCTTTTTGAAGGTTGGGGTAAATGATTTCCGAAGTTTTTCTTGGTTATGTGTTGAAGGATGGATACAACTGGATGTAGGATTTGCTAGCTTTGGGTGAGATATTATGCTTCCCCTGTATCCCGAACACCTGATTGCATAACCGGAAAGGTTCGGGAGTTTCATAGGTGGGAATTCTTGTAGCTCTAGTTCTTCTTCCGCGGATATCTGGTTTGGGATTGGGTAATCCTCACCAAGTATTTGTTCATGTCCGTGCCTTGTTGTTTTATTCTTCTACCTCTATCTAAGTGGCTTCTCAATTTATGGAAATGTGACCATTTCAATTGGAATGCATTCGTTCATTTTGTTCGGATGTGAAGACTATAAGTTGCAATTTCTATCCATTTGATTCAGCTTGAATATTTGTCTGTCAAGATGCTAACGGATGTCACCCTCTTCAGGATGGCTCCTGCTAAGGGTCAGAATCAGAATCAGGATCTGCCACCACCACCTCGACCTCCGGAGGCATGGAAAGCTGTGATGGCCGCTACCAATGCAAACACACAGCTAATCATGCAAATTCTGCAAGAGCACAACCAAGGCCATGGCAACAATCAGAATCAGTTTGCTACACTCAACCAGTTCCTTGCTAATCAGCCAAAGACCTTCAGCAACTGTGTCGAGGCCTCAGATGCTGATGATTGGCTCGTGGATGTATGCAAGCATTTCGAGTGCAGTAACGTCAGGCCTGAGGACTTTGTCAAGTTTGCCTCCTTCCAACTCAAAGACCAAGCTGCAGAATGGTTTCAGCAATACAAAGATTCCAGAGGAGGCCATGTGATTACCTGGGATGAATTCCGTCAAGACTTCAAAGCTCATCACATTCCTCAGAGTTTTGTTGAAAGCAAGCGTGAGGAATTCCGCAACCTGAAGCAAGGCATCTTGTCTGTTTACCAGTATAACATCATGTTCCAGAAGCTCGCTCGTTTCACCAAGCAAGACGTCCCTAACGAGAAGAGCATGATTTATTAGTTCAGGGGTGGCCTCAGAGAAGATCTGCAACTAGCTCTCGTCCTTTTTGAGCCGAAGAAGTACGATGAGTTCTACAACATGGCATTGAAACAAGAGGCTGCTCAACTCAAGTGCGATGCTTCGAAGAAGCGAGTCAGAGATGCGACTCCTTCTTCCTCAACTCAAGTGGCTTCTAAGCAGCAAAAGTATTGGCTGCCTCCTCCTCCGTTCCATCAACCTTATCAGCAGAAGAGCAAAGGTGGCAATGGATCTTCCCACCCACCCAACCCTGGCTTTCAGAACAATACTTCGTCTCAAGCTCCAAGATCAAGTGCTCCGTATCACCGTCCGATCTCGGAGGTCACGTGCAACAAGTGTCAGCAGAAGGGTCACTATGCCAACAAATGCTTCAATCAAAGGCGTGTCCCTCCTCCTCCTCCTATGAGATCTGCCAGCACCGCAGTGGTCAAGCATAACCCCAATCACGCCAAGGTCAACTTGTTGAATGCAGCTCAGGCAGAGGACTCGTTAGATGTCATCATGGATAACCTTCCTATTAACGATGTTCCTGCAAAA
Organism: Triticum monococcum; assembly: GCA_034509565.1. NCBI lineage: Eukaryota > Viridiplantae > Streptophyta > Magnoliopsida > Poales > Poaceae > Triticum > Triticum monococcum. The sequence goes on along the minus strand of CM067845.1, from coordinate 393,040,127 downwards.
GTACTTTTTGATACTGGTGCATCACATTGTTTCATGTCAAAGCCATTTTTTGCCAAGAATGAATTCGTTTCTTCTCATTTAGGCAAATCACTGGATATCGTTTCTCCCGGCAAATGTTTGAGTGCTAGTTTGGAGGTTCCAGATGTTACTATCACGCTGGGAGACTATAAGTTTCTTTCTTCCCCAATGGTCCTTGGTAACTCGGATATTGATCTTTTTCTTGGAATGGACTTGCTTTCTAAGCACAAGGCTAAGCTTGATTGTGCTGCTAGGCAGATTCAATTGACTCATTCGTCTGAGGATGTAATTGTCTTTGCCGCTCGTGATGATACCATCCGTCTGTTTTCTCTCAATGAGAAGGGTGAGCTGGATGCCATCTCTCTAATTCCAGTCATTTGTGAATATCAAGACGTCTTTCCAAAAGAGCTTTCAGGAATGCCTCCGCACCGGCCAGTTGAATTCGTCATCGATCTTGAGCCTGGCACGGAACCTGTGTGCAAATGTCCTTACAAACTTGGACCTGAAGAGTTGAAGGAGCTGAAGAAGCAACTCTATATTCAAGAGTGAATGGGTCTCATCCGACCAAGTTCTTCTCCGTGGGGTTGTGGAGTTCTTTTTGTGAAGAAGAAGGATGGAACGGACCGACTTTGTGTCGACTACCGTCCATTGAACAAGAAGACTATAAAGAACAAGTACCCACTTCCGAACATCAACGAGCTGTTTGAACAACTCAAAGGTGCTCAAGTATTCTCCAAGCTTGATCTCTGTATGGGCTATAATTGGATTCGCATTCATGAAGAAGATATCCCTAAGACAGCTTTCAGAACAAGCTACGGTTCATATGAATACATTGTCATCTCTTTCGGCCTCATCAACGCCCCGCCAACTTTCTCTCGCATGATGAATTGGTCTACCTCGATGACATTTTGGTCTTTTCCAAGAACAAGGAGGATCATGCCAAGCACTTGCGTTTGGTTTTGGATAAGCTCAGAGAACATCAGTTCTATGCCAAGTTTTCAAAGTGCGAGTTTTGGCTCGATGAGGTTCTCTACCTTGGACATATCATCTCCGCCAAGGGCATAGCGGTTAATCCTGAGAAGGTGTCTGCAATTGTGAATTGGGAACCACCTCAGAACGTGAAGCAACTCCGCAGCTTCCTTGGTCTCGCAAGCTATTGTAGAAGGTTCGTTGAGAATTTCTCTAAGATCGCCAAGCCTCTTTCCAACCTTCTCTAGAAGCACGTGAAGTACGTCTGGTCTCCTGAATGTGACATCGCTTTCAACACCCTGAAAGAGAAGTTAGTCACTGCACTAGTTTTGACTCCTCCTGATGAAGCCAAACCGTTTGAGGTCTTCTGTGATGCTTCCCTTCAAGGTCTTGGTGCAGTGTTGATGCAAGAGAAGAAACTTGTGGCTTATACCTCTCGCCAGTTGAAGCCCAACGAAAGAACTACCCCACTCATGACCTCGAGTTGGCGGCAGTTGTGCATGCTCTTTCAACTTGGAGACATCTCTTATTGGGAAGAAAAGTGGACATCTTCACTCATCATAAGAGTCTCAAGTACATCTTCACTCAGCCTAATCTCAACCTCAGGCAGACTCGTTGGGTCGAAATGATTCAAGAGTATAATCGAGTATCGAATATACTCCAGGCAAGGCCAATGTAATTGCTGGCGCATTGAGCAGGAAGGCTTACTGCAACAGTTTGATTCTCAAGCCTTACCAACCCGAGCTTTGTGAAGCTTTCCGCAAACTCAATCTGCAAGTTGTTCCTCAAGGTTTCCTCGACAACCTCCAAGTCTCTCCTACTTTGGAAGATCAGATTCGCGAGGCTCAACTTCTTGATGCTATGGTGAAGAAGGTTGTCGGATTTCGGGTTCCGGCAGACCCTTGAGGTTCGAACACTGGGGTGTGCGCGGAGATTTCGCCTCCTACCTACCTGCACCCCTCCGCCTTGCTAGGATCTAAACTAAGGAAAGAACAACACAAGAGACACAGGGTTTATACTGGTTCGGGCCAGCGTTGTGGTGTAATACCCTACTCCAGTGTGTGGTGTGGTAGATTGCCTCTTGGGCTGATGATGATGAACAATACAACAAAGAACAGCCTCGTGAGGGTCTGTTCTTGGCTGGGGCGATGAACTGCTGGGACGAGCTCAGTCACCCTTCTCTCTCTCTGATCTTCTTTATCCTTCGATCCCTCTCTTTTCTTCCAACCCCCTTTTGCTCTGTGGGTGGCTGGTCCTATTTATAGTGGCCCTGGTCCTCTTCCCAAATATCGAGCGGGAAGGGAGCCAACAATGGCGGGCTAATTTGAAGGGGGACAGCTAGTACTAGCTACCCTGACAAAAGTAGTCTTCGCCTGCACAAAGCTCTGGTGATGACGCCGTCTTGGGCTCCACGATGACCTCCGCCTTATAGTCCTCATGGTCTTGGTCTCATTGCACCGAAATGGCAACCTTTGCCTGATGCCTCGGTACTCCGCGGCTGCGCTTGCCCCCTTTGCACCAAAGAGGAAAGGAGGACACTACACGGGCTGGCACCCGCCTGGCGCCCTCGGTCGTCATGGCTTGCGTCACGGGGACCTCGTGAGGTACCCCGCCTTGATCTCTCCGCCTCCTCGTGAGCCAGCCTGACGAGGCCGTGCTTGAGGAAGCTCTGCGTCGTCCGCCCCGCGAGGCTTGGCCCCTCACGAGGGTCTTGGGTTTGTGTTGGTGAAGATGGGCCGCGCTGGGCCCCCCTTTGAGCCACGCCGCAGGCCGCAGATAGGCAAGTCTGGGGACCCCCGTTCCCAGAACGCCGACAGTAGCCCCCGGGCCCAAGGCGCGCCCGGACTTGGCCGTGCAGGGAGGCGGAAGGGCAAGAGCGAAGCGCCGCGGGCCCTAACAGTCTGCGGCCTTGGGCGCCGCGTGGATGTTGATTGGACGTGGGCGCCTTAGCAACCGCGTGAGTTGATTAAGGAGCGGCATCCACCTAGGCTTTGCTCCTTGCTTTCCCCGGTTGCTGCTCAGATCCCCTTTCTTGCGCCTCTCCTTCCTTCCTCCAAAATTTCCAGATCCACTCCGACCGTGTGACCCAGGAAGCCATGGCGCCTCGTCAGCCCCCGGCCGTAGCTTGGTACTCGTCCGCCCTGGACCCGTCGAACGTGTCGGAGGCGAGCCTTGCCCGGTTGCGCCGGATGGCGACGGCGCGGGGCATCAACGGGGCGAAGGTGTTTAAAGCCGGCTCCGCCACCCCTGAGGGTCAAGGGAGCACCTTCTATCCGCTCTTCGTAAGTGCCATTGCTGCTGGCCTGGTGCCTCCCTTCTCCGAGTTCTTCTTCTCTGTCCTCCGCCACTATAAGCTGCAAGCCCTGCATCTCCACCCCAACTCCGTCCTTCTCCTGGCAATCTTCGCCTATTACTGCGAGGCTCACGTAGGGGTGCAGCCCTCGGTGGCCTTGCTGCGCCACTACTTCTACATCCGGACCTCTCGTGGTACTGCTTCCGCGTGTGTGAGCTTCGTCGCGTACGGTGGCACCATTGCCCTTTCGAACCCCAGGAAAAGGATTGAGGGCTTTAGGAGCAAGTGGGTCTTGGTGGATGCTGGGCGCATCCACCCTCGGCTGATCTTGCCCATGAAGCAGCCCACGAGCTCCAGCGATTGGGGTCGAGCGGAGCTCGCGGACCCCCGCGCGAAGCTGGTGTTGGAGAAGATGGACGCGGATCTGAGGCCGGCCAATATGGTGGTGGTGAAGCTGACCGGCGCGTCGCTGCTGAGGGAATTCCTGGAGCACCAGCTGGCTCCGCTTCGGCAGTACTCACTTCCGATGTGGAGGCCCCATCCGAGCCCCGCGGCCTTGGCCGACGGAGATCTGGCTGCGGTCCTCCAATCTCTGGTCGGGGGCGATGTGGCGAGGTTGGAGGGCACTCCTACGCCCTTGTTCCTCTGCGACGATTGGGAGCAGGTAGTGGAGTCCTTGCCCGTCTTCAACGGGGACGGGCCCGTGCCCATGGAAACTCCCGAAGAACCGGTGGACGTGCCTTCCGACGACTCACAGCGAAGAGGAGGAAGGAGGGGAGTGGGAAAAAGGGCCTGACTCTGAGGCGACCGACAGAGAGTCGAGGGCTCCCCTTCCCCGGCGCAGGTCCCGCGTTCTCCGCCTCTCTCCGAGCGATGACGACGAGGATGATGACGAGCAGGATGGTGGGAGCTTGTCCCCGAATCCGAAGAAGGACAGGACCAGGCTGATCTCTCGCGGGTTTGCCCCGGCCCCGAGGCGGACCGCAGACGCACCTTCCGCTTCCAAGCTTCTTGAGGTTGACCCTTCCAGCCAGCTTTCGGGGTTCAAATTTGGCCGGAGGCCGCTTGGGCTCATTGGCAATGACCCGTAAGCGCTTGATTCTTGTCTTTATTTCTTGTTCTACTTCTGAGGCTTGACGTCCGCATCTCTTGGATAGGCTAGCGCCCGCAGCAAAGAAGCCGAAGGGGGCTCCTGAGGTTCCATCCGTGGCAGCGCCTCTGCCCACGAAGGAGGGTGACCATGACGCACGGGCTTCTCCTGCCCGGTCGTCCTCGCGAGGCCTGGCTGAGCCGGCTGGGGCGAGCTCAGCCCCCATGGCCCAAGTGACTCCCGAGGTGCCTTTGCCTGCTGCCGCCACTACAGTCGTTGGGGCGCAGCAGACTCCGCCTCAGGATGCTGTGGCCACGCTGCCGCCTTCTCCTTCTACTCTACTGACTGCTATCTCTCTGACTCCTCTTGCCGTTCTGGATCGTGCTGCTGCTGAGCTGGACCGGCTGCGGCAGGATCTTCTTGGCGCCGACCCTCGCTTGGTGGCCGGGTGCTTGGAGCTGGCTTCAGGATGGGTTTGCTCTAACGCGTCGATTCCGGCGGCGCTGGTCCAGGCCTCGATGGCATGCGACGAGGAGAAGCAGGCCGTCCTTGAGGCAAAGGCTGCTCGTGACGCAGCCCTGGGGGAGGTGGTCGACGTCCGTGGTCGCTGCAAGGCACTGGAGGACGAACTGCAGGATTTGCGGGACCAGCTCGCGAACGAGGTCCGCCTTCGCCAAGAGCAGGAAGAAGGCGTGAAGGCTCACGAGGCGGCTCTCAAGGAGAGGGAGGTCAAGCTCAAGAAACGCCGCGACCGCCTAGGCATGCTGGAGCAGGAGTTGGGGGCGAGGAAGGCCAAGATGGACGACGAGGCCCTGGTTCTTGCCGAGGACCGCGTGGCCTTCACGGAGATGGAGGCGAGGGCTCGCTCCTCACTGAGGACGCTTTACGACAGCAGCCTGGAGAGCCCATTGGCTGGCGCCGAGGACGGCCCCGCCAAGCTGCTTCCCTTCCTGGTTCATGCTCTTGAAGATGTCGCCCTTGGCCTTGGCCCCACGGCCGAGGCCGAGGCACGTGTCCTGTCTTCTGCAGCACTGACGCCGGTCCTCACCCACATCTACCTTCGCGATCCCCGTGTCGACCTCGACAGCCTGCTGGAGCCAGCGAGCGGCGAGCGTGCCGCTGCTGCCGCCGAGGCCGTGAAGGGTCGCGCAGAGGCCCTGCTGGGGAAGTTCCAGGCCTTCAGCACCAAGCCGAAGCAAGCGTTGCCGACCCCACCGCTCCGTGAGGCGTACCCAATCCACGCTGCTCCACCGGCGACAAGTGACTCCGTCGCGGCTCCTGTCCTGCCTTTAATTCCTGCACATGTATCATGCCTCGGGGAGTTTTAACTTGCGTTTGGCATTGAGATAACAGTGTGGACTGTAATATTTGCTTTTGAATTCCTTGAAATTGGCGCTTTTTCCTTCCTACTTGCTTATGTTCTACGCCGGTAGAGCCCGGCCCCGCGCATGCCTCACCCAGCGTTGGTCCCGACCAGAAACCAGGACGGGGCCAAGGAGTGAGGGGCCACGTGACAAGTTAGGCTCCTGAGTCGCGATGCTCAGGAGTCCCCCTTGGTGCACGAACAGCAAGTAGGAAGGTGTGATGCAGGTGGATCTACCGTTCTACGTCTGCAGAGCCCGGCCGCGCGCGTGCCTCACCCAGCGTTGGTCCCGACCGGAAACCAGGACGGGGCCACGGAGTGAGGGGCTACGTGACCAGTTAGGCTCCTGAGTCGCGATGCTCAGGAGTCCCCCTTGACGCTCAAACGGCCTTCGTACCTTGGCTCCGCTCGGGGAGAGACGCGCGACGAACCAGGCCTGGGGGGACCTAGCTGGGCGGCGTGCGTCTGGGTGTGACCCAGGCGCAGCCCCCGTGCCCAGCCCCCTCGCGCAGCACTCCCGAGGGGAGGCGTTACGATGAGGCTAGACACTGAGCTCTAGGCTCCCTGAGGTTGATGCGGCCCGGGGGCCACCCTCAGTTGTTTATCACCAACGCGGAGCATAGCGCTACCGTATGTGTACGGGCATAGCCGCTCCTCGGCAGTGTCGTCAGCCAGCGCGGAGCATGGTGCTTCCACTGGTACGTGGGAGGGCCCCCCCCTCCGGGAGGAGCCCCTGGGGCGTGTACAGCCCCGCCCTGACACGTGGCTAGCACGGTAGGGCCTGGCGAGGTGTATCTGGGCACCCGTGAGCCAGCGCGGGACTCACGGTGCCCTACCTCTAGGCGGGTTGCGCCTGGCATTGGGCCTTATCTTGTGATGTGTCCCTGCAAATTTGGTTAGATGTCGGCACTCTACGTCCTCGGGTCCCGGCCCTCGAGCTGGTCTCAGTCGTCGCTGGTATGCCAGGTCACGATGCCATGGACAAGGCCAGAGGGTGAGGGCTGGAGAGCCAGTAAGAGCCCTGAGTCGCGATGCTCAGGTACCCCCCCCTTTAACGTGCAAGTGGTCGGCATGGAGAAGAAGAGGTGCCGTGGACTGGCATCAAATAATCAAGCATGGTGGGTCCAACGCATAATCGGAAATAAACGCAAATGGGATACATGCTGCTGGGCCTGGCCCGAGCGGCTTGGGGATCATGCAGCCCGAGGGGCGCCCCCAACAGGTAAGCGAACAACATGGAATAAAAAAGGGATACACGCCGCAGGGACAGACCCACGCGGCCTGGGAATAATGCAGCCCTGGGGGGCGCTCCCAGCTGGAAATAAGACTCGAAAGATGTCACCTGATGATGTTGAGGACAAAGGAGCGTTGATGTAGTAGGCTCGGTGGGCTGCGGGGGCTGATCCTCACAATCCCCCAGGCCCAGGGGCCTCGGGAGGCTCCGGAGGCGCTGGCGGCTCCTTGCGGGCCATCTCCATCCCTGCCAGGGCTGCGGAACGCCTGGCCTCTCGTGCCTCCGTGATGCCCCTCATGAGGCACTGGTACGTGGCAGCCGCGTTCGGCAAGCCGTAAGGCATGCGAACATAGCTGTGGGGTGGGCCTCCGCAATGCCCCACTCGCGAGGGCCAGAGGCGCTCCAGAGAGGCGACTCTGTTGAGCCCTGGTATGTCGATGCAGACGCGCAGCCCACCATCCTCGCCTGGATGGGGAGCCACTGCTGGTAGGCGGCGGCCACCTTTCATGACCCTTGACTCCTGTAGCTCCTGAATGGCCTTGCTGACGAACTCCTGAGGGTCTGGATCTCCTTGCCTTGCTCCTTCTTGAGGGAAACGTGCTTCGAAACACGCCTCCATGTGGTGCGCAAGCGCCTCCCTCGTGACCCTAGCTAGGTCGGTGGCCGTCCAGGGGAGAGCCCCCGAGCCCTGCCTGAGGAGGGCGCCGGGCGCGCTTTCCTATGCGATGGAAGGAGGTTCCCCCTTGGCAAGCGCGGGCCCAGAGGGGCCTGCCTCCTGAGTGGTCGGGCTGGACGATATCTTCTTCTTCTTAGGGGCGGTCTCGGGAGGCCTCCTCCTTCCACGATCCGGGTCCTCCAGTGACGCGACCTGAAAGGCTCGTTCGAGGGAACACACCCGTCCTTCTCTTCACAGGGCACCGTGATGACTCCGCCGCTTCCTGGAATCTTGAGGACATTGTAGTCGTGGTGAGTTACGGCCATGCACTTGGCCAGCGCTGGGTACCCAAGGATGGCGTTGTACGACAGGCAAATGTGAGCGACCTCGAAGTCGATGAGCTCGGTGCGGTAGTTGTCGCGTGCCCCTAAGGTGACAAGGAGGCGTACCTGCCCAATCGGGACCGTGGAGCCGTCGGTGATACCGGAGAAAGGCTTAGTTGGCTGAAGCTGGCTGTAGGGCACTTGGAGGTTGTTGAATGTTTCCACGGACAGGACGTTGAGCCCTGCCCCGCCATCGATGAGGGTCTTGGTGACCACCACATTGCTGATGATTGGGGAACAAAGCATCGGGAGGACTCCGGCTGTAGCCGCACACTTGAGCTGATCTGCTGAGCTGAACATGATGGCGCATGCCAACCACCTGAGAGGGCGCGTGGCTTCGAGCCTGGGGAGGACTGTGTTCACTTCGCGGGCGAACTGCTTGAAGATGCGCTAAGAGGCTGGGGCTTGTGCCCCGCCCAGGATGCAGGCGATCGCGCGCGGCTCCTGGAAGCCCCCAGCCCCTTCGTCCTGGTGGCGGTCCTCGTTTCTCCTTGGTTGTGGCGGCAGCGGTGGGAGGCCTGCGTTGCCTTGTGGGCAATCCTCGCGAGGCTGATCCGTCCAGTCTCCCTCGCGAGGCTGATCCCTCCAACCTCCCTTGCGAGGCGGGTCTTGCCAGCGATCCTCGCGAGGTTGATCGCGCCACCCTTGGCGCGGGCCATGGTCTTCCCAGCGTCCTGCGTTCCTTCCTCCTCCTCGACCGTAGCCCCGGTCACCGCGGTCAGGGCGACGGCCGATCCTTCCTTCTCGCACTGCTCGGAGCTCTTGACATTCGTTGGTGTTGTGGGTGTGGAGGTCGTGGTGCACATAGTACCGGCTGCCCTTGGAAGGTTCGGGCTGATCTCTGCCCCGCTTGGTGTCTGGTTCTGCTGCGAGCACGGTAGCCCCCTTGCGCTTCACATCCTTGGCCTTGGGCTTCTCCTCTTCTGGGTCTGCGGCAGGCAGCTCGAGGAGGGAGAGACGCCCTTCCTCGGCCCTGGCGCACTTGGTTGCCAGGTTGAACAGCTCCAGGGAAGTGCACAGGTCTTCATGCATCGCCAGCTCCTCCTTCATCGTGACGTCGCGCACGCCGTCGGAGAAGGCCGAGATGATGGCCTCCTCAGTCACCTTGGGGATCTTGAGGCATGCATTGTTGAAGCACTGGATGTACTTCTGCAGGGTCTCCCCGGGCTATTGCTTGATGCGGCGCATGTCTCTCACGGCGGGTGGCCGGTCGCGAGTGCCTTGGAAGTTGGCGATGAAGCGGGTGCGCATCTCGTCCCAGGAGGAGATTGTGCCTGGAGCCAGGTTCAGGAGCCAGGTGCGGGCCCCGTCCTTGAGCGCCATGTGGAACCAGTTCGCCATGACCTTCTCGTCTCTGTTGGCGGCTTCGATGCCTAGCTCGTAGAGCTGGAGGAACTCCGCAGGGTCAGCCGTGCCGTCGTAGCGAGGAGGCAAGTCTGACTTGAACTTGCCGGGCCACGCGACGCTGTGTAGCTCGGCGGTGAAGGCACGGCAGCCTGCTGTGGCCACGGGAGGCCTTGGATGATGGGGAGCTTGGTCTTGCATGCCCCCATGCGCTGCAGCTGGGAGCAACGCGGGGTCTTGATGCGCGGGAGCAGGAGCATGGTCGCGACGTGCTGGAGCAGGGAGCGCCCAGGCAGCTTCTTGCGGGCAAGGGACTTCTTGACAGCTCTGCTCTTGCCGCGCTGGCAGCTGACAGAGCGGGTTCTGCCCAGGGGCCACGCGCCTTGGAGCCATGGCGCCGTCCTGAGGAGGAGGCAGCCGGGGCGCCGCCGGAGCTTCATCGCCCACGTGGGGCGGGGTGCGGTGCAGCGGAACGGACAGCGCAGGAGAGCCCCCTGCGGCGTGGACGAGCTCGGCGACGCGATCGAGCCATTCTTCGTAGACGTCATCGACGGGACGGTAGCGCAAGAGCTCGTTTGCCGCGATGAGTGCAGCCCGAGCCTCCATGGGCGCGCGGAGCGCGCAGGACGAAGATCCAGCTGGGGTGAGCGAGGGAGTTGTGGTGCGGCCGTCTTGCCGCACGGACGGATGCTGGGACGATGCTTGCTGCTCGTCCCCCGCCGGGCCGGTGGCGGCGTTGATGGCAGGTGACGGGGAACGGCGAGGACGCTCGCCGACATGGGCAGTCTGGGCAACGCGGGAAGCGAGCGCGGCCCAGCACTCGACGCGGGCCCGTCGAACGTCAGACATGGGCGTGATGGTTGGAGGAGAATGGGGTGGTGGAAGACGAGTCCCGGCACACCCATACCTCGCGTGCCAAATGTCGGATTTCGGGTTCTGGCAGACCCTTGAGGTTCGAACACTGGGGTGCACGCGGAGATTTCGCCTCCTACCTACCTGCACCCCTGCGCCTTGCTAGGATCTAAACTAAGGAAAGAACAACACAAGAGACACAGGGTTTATACTGGTTCGGGCCACCATTGTGGTGTAATACCCTACTCCAGTCTATGGTGTGGTGGATTGCCTCTTGGGCTGATGATGATGAACAATACAAGGAAGAACAGCCTTGCGAGGGTCTGTTCTTGGCTGGGGTGATGAACTGCTGGGAGGAGCTCAGTCACCCTTCTCTCTCTATGATCTTCTTTATCCTTCGATCCCTCTCTTTTCTTCCAACCCCCTTTTGCTCTGTGGGTGGCTGGTCCTATTTATAGTGGCCCTGGTCCTCTTCCCAAATATCGAGCGGGAAGGGAGCCAACAATGGCGGGCTAATTTGAAGGGGGACAGCTAGAACTAGCTACCCTGACAAAAGTAGTCTTCGCCTGCACAAAGCTCTGGTGATGACGCTGTCTCGGGCTCCATGATGACCTCCGCCTTGTAGTCCTCATGGTGTTTGTCTCGTTGCACCGAAATGGCAACCTTTGCCTGATGCCTCGGTACTCCGCGGCTACGCTTGCCCCCTTTGCACCAAAGAGGAAAGGAGGACACTGCGCGGGCTGGCACCCGTCTGGCGCCCTCGGTCGTCATGGCTTGCGTCACGGGCACCTCGTGAGGTACCCCGCCTTGATCTCTCCGCCTCCTCGTGAGCCAGCCTGACGAGGCCGTGCCTGAGGAAGCTCCGCGTCGTCCACCCCGCGAGGCTTGGCCCCTCGCTAGGGTCTTCGGTTTGTGTTGGTGAAGATGGGCCAAGCTGGGCCCCCCTTTGAGCCACGCCGTAGGCCGTAGACAGGCAAGTCTTGGGACCCCCGTTCCCAGAACGCTGACAAAGGTCAAGATTGGGATTGCCAAGAGTCAACCCAAGTACAAGTGCTATCGTCTTGATGACAAGGATACTCTATTCTTCGAGGATCGCATTGTTCTGCCTAAAGGTGATCTTCGTAAAGTAATTATGAACGAGGCTCACAATTCACTCCTCTCTATCCATCCTGGAAGTACAAAGATGTACCATGACCTCAAGCAGTCGTATTGGTGGAGTCGAATGAAGGGCGAGATTGCTCAGTTCGTGAATGAATGTGATGTCTGCAGAAGAGTGAAGGCAGAACACCAACGACCAGCTGGTCTCCTCCAACCTCTTGCCATTCCAGAATGGAAGTTTGACCACATTGAGATGGACTTCGTGATTGGATTTCCAAAGTCCAAGCATGGCAATGATGCTATCTTCGTTGTCATCGACAAACTCACTAAAGTGGCTCATTTTCTTCCTATCAAAGAATCTATCACAACAGCTCAATTGGCAGAGCTATATACCTCCCGGATTGTCTCTCTGCACGGCATTCCGCAGTTGATATCTTCAGATCGTGGCAGCATCTTTACCTCTAAGTTCTGGGATTCTTTTCAGAAGGCCATGGGCACCAACATCCGTTTTAGCACAGCTTTTCATCCTCAAACTAGTGGCCAAGTCGAGCGAGTCAATCAAATTCTCGAAGATATGCTCAGGGCTTGCGTCATCTATTTCGGTATGAAGTGGGAAGATTGTCTTCCATATGCCGAGTTCTCCTACAACAACAGCTTCCAAGCGAGTTCGGGCAAGGCCCCATTTGAAATTCTCTATGGCAGGAAGTGTCATACTCCTCTTAACTGGTCAGAGACTGGTGAACGTCAACTTCTTGGCAATGACTTGATCACAGAGGCAGAAGAGATGTGCAAAGTCATTCGTGATAATCTCAAAGCCGCGCAATCGCGCCAGAAGAGTTACTATGATAGCAGGCATCGTGACTTGGCTTTCGAGATCGGAGACCATGTCTACCTCCGCGTCTCTCCTATGAAAGGTACTCGTCGCTTCGGTATCAAAGGGAAGCTTGCCCCTAGATACGTGGGTCCTTTCAAGATCGTCAGCAAGAGAGGCGATCTCGCCTATCAACTTGAGCTTCCCTCCAACTTTGCAAACGTGCACGACGTGTTTCATGTCTCTCAGCTCCACAAGTGCTTCAAGACTCCTGACCGCACCGTCAACTTTGAAGACATTAATCTCCAAGAAGACATGTCTTATCATGAGCACCCCATTGCTATTCTTGAAGAAACTGAGCGCAAGACTCGCAACAAGTCTATCAAATTCCTCAAAGTAAAGTGGTCACATCATTCCGACTGTGAAGCAACCTGGGAGCGTGAGGATCACCTCCGTTCCGAATATCCGGAGTTCTTTCAGTCCTAAATCTCTGGACGAGATCCTCTTGTAGTGGTGGAGAGTTGTAACACCCCAGATGTAAAACTTCCATATTTGGCAATATATCCATGTTGATCTCCATCCAATTCCATTCGGGGTTCCATCTTGTGGTCTCATTTTGTTTTGTTATGTTGTTCTACTCATTTCATTGCCATGCTTACCTTGTCATATTGTATTTGCATTTCTTGTCATATTCATTTTAGCCATCATATGTTTGCATCATGTGCATATCAATGTTGTGTTGTGCTCATGTCAACTTGCATTTTCTCCATGATATGCATGCATGATATGTTGTTGCATGTTCTATGTGTGATCCATGCATCACCACCTCTCCTTCTCTTTCCTTCTTTTTGCAAGTGCCATTTTACCCTCCTCCATTAATGTTCAACTTTGCCTCAATATTCTGTCATCATGTTACTTACCTCTCTGCCAAATTTTAGCTCCATCTAAATTGTTTTGGTTAGGTTCAAAAATGCCTCAAGTTTGAATTACATTCAAACTTGTTTTATTTTTATACCTCTAAAAAATGCCCAACTCAATTTTATCAAATAGAGCATAATGCCAGGAGATGGAGGGCATTTTTTATATCTGCAAAGCTCCTCTCCTAGCCCCCTGGCCTTTTCTTTTTTTCCACTGGGTATTTAGATAAACAGATTTTAGAAAGAAAGAGGTGGGAGACTTACCTCTCCTTACCTGGGCCCTTTTTCCCTCCAACCGGCCAGCCCAGCCAGCGCAGCCATGCAGCCCGCTAGCAACAGGAGCCTCGTCTCCCTGTATGGCAGCTCTTCCACAGGAGCCACGTCGGCGCGCCGGGTGATTTGACGGCCGTCCGACGCCATAGGAACCTTTAAAGCATGTCCTAGACCTAGCCCTAGTTCCCCTAGTTCACCTCCGTCCCTCTCTTGCCCTCGCCGCCGCCAGGTAGGTATCCACGTGCCTCGCCGTCGCCCTGCCCGCCATGACCCGAGCGAGCAGGAGCTCGAGCTCAGGGTAGCCGTCCACGTCATCTCCGACCCGCCTGCTGCCGTGGAGAGGGCCGTCAAGTACCTCTCCGTCCCCTGCCTGCATGCACGCGATGCCACGGCCACTGGATCTACCTCCCCGACGTCCTCTTCCTCCCCTGCTTCATGGACAGCAGCCCCACCAAGTTCAGAGCTCCATCGCGTCGTCTATGGCTCGTCTCTGTCGACCCCGTCGTGTCTTTGGGTGAGCTGGGTAACGCGCCTACCTCTCCCTTTTCTTTCAATGGCATATAGGACCCCGTAGGACTCGACCGATCCGTGTCTTTGCTGTGCTCCTGGTGCTCCGGTGAAGTCTGTTGTTTTTGTTGTGCGTACTTGCCCGCATGCATGCAGCGCGCATGCCATAGCCACCAGGGCAGCATGGCAAGTTCGTGCATTGCCTCTGCCTGCTCTCGTCCACGCACACGCGGCTTGCATTCCGCGAGCTCGTCTGCTCTTTCTTGAGCGTTTTTAAGCGCGCCACTACACCTGCACTCCCTTGCACTTCCCGCAGGCCCGCTGCTGCTCTGCATCACAAGCCGTCGTCTTGTAGCTCGTCAATGCTGGCGCCGGTGATTTCTGTGTTGCCACGGCCAAAGGCTCGACCTTCTGGCTTTGCTTCAAAACGAACCAGGTGCCCCTCCCCTTACACACAGGCCCTCCTTAGCGCAGTGGTTCACCACACAGGCTCTTACTTAGGTGACCTATTATATATGTTTTTGGGGTAGAAAAATCCAATGAATCTAGAGGTGGCCTTTGTTTCTGCATTTGAGTAAGTTCCTGAACCTGTCCTTTTTCATCATGTTGCTATTTTGTCTTTTATGTGTTTATTCATGCAATCTTGCTATGAGGTTGTTTAGCACCTGGTTAGCTTCATTTTCATGTATACTTCATGCTAGAACTTGTTCCATGCCATGACATGCCTTGTAGTGAGTTAATCAAGCTTGTAAACATGCCATGTTGAATCTGTTATTCTCATATCCTGGAATTTCACTAAGTCTGAATCTGTTTATAAAACTTGCTATGTTTGCATGGGTGTAATCATATTTTCTGTGCCCTTTTGGCTTATGGTCAGTAAGGGACTTTTGTTGTATGCTTTGAGTAGCTTCATGCCATGCCTTGCTTTGCCATGTTATGTTCCTGTAGCATGTAGTTATCGTGCTCTAAACAAGGCTTCCTGATGTTAAATTCCTGACTTGATGTTATTTTCACCAAGTCTGTAACATGTTATCTTTTGCACTTTTGCCATGCCTGTTTGAACCTATTAATGAGTGATTTAGCTGTGGCTCAGTGTTCATCTTTTGTCAAGCATCATGAGTGGATCCCTGCCATGTATTTTTTGTTATGTTTGAGTGCAGTAGCTTATTTATCTTAATGCATTTAGATGGTCTCATGCTGTTGATCGCAGACCGGTGCCATATTTGTTTTGTTTGCCATTTCCAAACCGTGGATCCAATTCCGGTGATCTTTATATCGATTTCGACTGAAATCAACTCCTCTTTCCAGTGGCACTCTTAGATTTCCAAGTTGAGGCCAGGTTCAATCATTACTTTCCAAATCATGCATATGCATCACATATCGCATCCCGCTTTTCATACTATGTTTGCATCATGTTGCTTGAGCATTGCACGTGGTTGATTGTGTTCCTTTTTGCTTGTTGTTCTTGCTTGGGTAGAGCCAGGAGACGAGTACGTGAACGAGGAGCCCATTGAGTACGCTTACGAGGATCAAGGCAACTCTGAGAACTTTGCAGGCAAGATGACCATACCCTCGAAATCACTTCTATCTTTGCTTGCTAGATGCTCGCTCTTTTGCTATGCCTATGCTACGATACCTACCACTTGCTTATCATGCCTCCAAAATTGCCATGTCAAACCTCTAACCCACCTTGTCCTAGCAAACCGTTGTTTTGCTATGTTACCGCTTTGCTCAGCCCCTCTTATAGCGTTGCTAGTTGCAGGTGAAGATAGGAGATCGTTCCTTGTTGGAACTTGTTTATTGTTGGGATATCACCATATTATCTTGTTTATCTTAATGCACCTATATACTTGGTAAAGGGTGGAAGGCTCGGCCTTATGCCTGGTGTTTTGTTCCACTCTTGCCGCCCTAGTTCCCGTCATATCGGTGTTATGTTCCCGGATTTTTGCGTTCCTTACACGGTTGGGTTATAATGGGAACCCCTTGACAGTTCGCCTTGAACAAAACTCCTCCAGCAATGCCCAACCTTGGTTTTACCATTTGCCACCTAGCCTCTTTTTCCCTTGGGTTTCCGGAGCCCAAGGGTCATCTTTATTTAAACCCCCCTGGGCCAGTGCTCCTCTGAGTGTTGGTCCGAAATGGGCAGCCTGCGGGGCCACCTCGGGGAAACTTGAGGGTTGGTTTTACTCGTAGCTTGACCTATCTGAGTGTGCCCTGAGAACGAGATATGTGCAGCTCCTATCGGGATTTGTCGGCACATTCGGGCGGTGTTGCTGGACTTGTTTTACCATTGTTGAGGATGTCTTGTAACCAGGATGCCAAGTCTGATCGGAATGTCTTGGGAGAAGGAATATCCTTCGTTGACCATGAGAGCTTGCGATGGGCTAAGTTGGGACTCCCCTGCAGGGATTTGAACTTTTGAAAGCCGGTGCCCGCGGTTATGGGCAGATGGGAATTTGTTAATGTATGGTTGTAGATAACCTGAAACTTAACTTAATTAAAATGCACCAATCGCGTGTGTAACTGTGATGCTCTCTTCTCGGCGGAGTCCGGGAAGTGAACACGGTGTTGGAGTAATGCTTGACGTAGGTTGTTCTAGGATCACTTCTTGATCATAGTTTGTCACTCGTGCCTTTGCCTTCTCTTCTCGCTCTCTTTTGTGAATATGTTAGCCACCGTATATGCTAGTCGCTTGCTGGAGCTCCACATCAAACCTTTACCCTTCCTATAAGCTTAAATAGTCTTGATCACGAGGGTGTGAGATTGCTGAGTCCCCATGACTCACAGGTTCCTTCCAAAACCAGATGCAGGGACCGATGATGCCGCTCCAGATGATATGACCGAGCTCAAGTGGGAGTTCGATGAAGACTCTCGTCGTTACTATGTGTCTTTCCCAGATGATTAGTGGTGGTGCCTAGTTGGGGCGATCGGGGACTATGTTGCATTTGGGTTTTATCTTCATTTTGGTTCCGTAGTCGGACCTTGAGTGTATTTGGATGAATCTAATGATATTTATGCATTGTGTGACGTGGCGAGTGTAAGCCAACTATGTATCCTTTCCCTTTATTGTATTACATGGGTTGTTTGCGAAGATTACCTCACTTGCGACTTTGCTTTCAATGTGGTTATGCCTCTAAGTCGTGCTTTGACACGTGGGAGATATAGCCGCATCAAGGGCGTTACAAGTTGGTAATCAGAGCCTTCCCCGACCTTAGGAGCCCCCTGCTTGATCGAATAGTTGGCGTTGTTGAGTCTAGAAAAATGTTTTGAGTCATTTAGGATTATATATATATATATATCGGTGAGTAGGACTTCTGTTTACTCCTCAGTCCCTTCGTCGCTCTGGTGAGGCATCCTGGCGTAGATTTTTTGACTCTTCTTTTCTCAAATTTCACTAAAAAAATTTAGGATCACACGTGTATCTTGGAATCGTTCCGATGGTTTTGCGACGAGAACATTGTTCTTGGTGCCTCCTGAAATTTAGGGGTTGTGGTAGTGTCCCGGGGAGTTGAGCTCCGAGGTGTTGTCGTCACAATTTTATCGTTGAGATTCTGGAATACCTGAGTTTCGCCGATATCAAAAATCTCTTTTATGCACTTGTTAGTGAGATAACCTCGATGCCACCCAGTATTGGGGCGGGAGTTCGGGAGTATTGCCATAACTTGTATAACAGATGCTTTTCAAAGGTTGAGGTAAATGATTTCCGAAGTGTTTCTTGGTTATGTGTTGAAGGATGGATACAGCTGGATGTAGGATTTGCTAGCTTTGGGTGAGATATTATGCTTCCCCTATATCCCCAACACTTGATTGCATAACCAGAAAGGTTCGGGAGTTTCATACGTGGGAATTCTTGTAGCTCTAGTTCTTCTTCCGCGGATATTTGGTTTGGGATTGGGTAATCCTCACCAAGAATTTGTTCATGTCCGTGCCTTGTTGTTTTATTCTTCTACCTGTAGCTAAGTGGCTTCTCAATTTATGGAAATGTGACCATTTCAATTGGAATGCATTCGTTCATTTTGTTCGAATGTGAAGACTATAAGTTGCAATTTCTATCCATTTGATTCAGCTTGAATATTTGTCTGTCAAGATGCTAACGGATGTCACCCTCTTCAGGATGGCTCCTGCTAAGGGTCAGAATCAGAATCAGGATCCGCCACCACCACCTCCACCTCCGGAGGCATGGCAAGCTGTGATGGCCGCTACCAATGCAAACACGCAGCTGACATGCAAATTCTGCAAGAGCGCAACCAAGGCCATGGCAACAATAAGAATCAGTTTGCTACACTCAACCAGTTCCTTGCTAACCAGCCAAAGACCTTCAGCAACTGTGTCGAGGCCTTAGATGATGATGATTGGCTCGTGGATATATGCAAGCATTTCGAGTGCAGTAACGTCAGTCCTGAGAACTTTGTCAAGTTTGCCTCCTTCCAACTCAAAGACCAAGCTGTAGAATGGTTTCAGCAATACAAAGATTCCAGAGGAGGCCGTGCGATTACGTGGGATGAATTCTGTCAAGACTTCAAAGCTCATCACATTCGTCAGAGTGTTGTTGAAAGCAAGCGTGAGGAATTCCGCAACCTGAAGCAAGGAAGCTTGTCTGTTTACCAGTATAACATCATGTTCCAGAAGCTCGCTCGTTTCGCTAAGCAAGACGTCCCTGGCGAGAAGAGCATGATTTATCAGTTCAGGGGTGGCCTCAGAGAAGATCTGCAACTAGCTCTCATCCTTTTTGAGCCGAAGAAGTACGATGAGTTCTACAACATGGCACTGAACAAGAGGTTGCTCAACTCAAGTGCGATGCTTCCAAGAAGCGAGTGAGAGATGCGACTCCTTCTTCCTCAACTCAAGTGGCTTATATGCAGCAAAAGTATTGGCTGCCTCCTCCTCCATTTTGTCAGCCTTATCAACAGAAGAGCAAAGGTGGCAACGGATCTTCCCACCCACCCAACCCTGGCTTTCAGAACAAGACTTCGTCTCAAGCTCCAAGATCAAGTGCTCCGTATCATCATCCGCTCTCGGAGGTCACGTGCAACAAGTGTCAGCAGAAGGGTCACTATGCCAACAAATGCTTCAATCAGAGGCGTCTCCCTCCTCCTCCTCCTGTGAGATCTGCCAGCACCGCAGTGGTCAAGCGTAACCCCAAGCACGCCAAGGTCAACTTGCTGAACGCAGCTCAGGCAGAGGACTCGTCAGATGTCATCATGGATAACCTTCCTGTTAATGATGTTCCTGCAAAAGTACTTTTTGATAATGGTGCATCGCATTGTTTCATGTCAAAGCCATTGTTTTTGCCAAGAATGAATTCGTTTCTTCTCATTTGGGCAAATCAATGGATATCGTTTCTCCCGGCAAACGTTTGAGTGCCAGTTTGGAGGTTCTAGATGTTACTACCACGTTGGGCGACTATAAGTTTCTTTCTTCCCCAATGGTCCTTGGTAACTCGGATATTGATCTTATTCTTGGAATGGATTGGCTTTCTAAGCACAAGGCTAAGCTTGATTGTGCTACTAGGCAGATTCAACTGACTCATTCGTCTAAGGATGTAATTGTCTTTGCCGCTCGTGATGATACCATCTGTCTGTTTTCTCTCAATCAGAAGGGTGAGCTGGATGCCATCTCTCAAATTCCAGTCGTTTTTCGAATATCAAGACGTCTTTCCAGAAGAGCTTCCAGGAATGCCTCCGCACCGGCCAGTTGAATTCATCATCGATCTTGAGCCTGGCACGGAACCTGTGTGCAAATGTCCTTACAAACTTGGTCTTGAAGAGTTGAAGGAGATGAAGAAGCAACTTGATATTCAAGAGCGAATGGGTCTCATCAGACCAAGTTCTTCTCCGTGGGGTTGTGGAGTTCTTTTTGTGAAGAAGAAGGATGGAACGGACCAACTTTGTGTCGACTACTGTCCATTGAACAAGAAGACTATAAAGAACAAGTACCCACTTCCCAACATCAACGAGCTGTTTGAACAACTCAAAGGTGCTCAAGTATTCTCCAAGCTTGATCTCTGTATGGGCTATCATCAGTTTCGCATCCGTGAAGAAGATATCCCTAAGAAAGCTTTCAGAACAAGCTATGGTTCATATGAATACACTGTCATGTCTTTCGGCCTCGTCAACGCTCCGCCAACTTTCTCTCGCATGATGAATTTCATCTTCAACGCATACACAAATGACTTCGTCTTGGTTTACCTCGATGACATTTTGGTCTTTTCCAAGAACAAGGAGGATAATGCCAAGCACTTGCGTTTGGTTTTGGATAAGCTCAAAGAACATCAGTTCTATGCCAAGTTTTCAAAGTGCGAGTTTTGGCTCGATGAGGTTCTCTACCTTTGACATATCATCTCTGCCAAGGGCAGAACGGTTAATCCTGAGAAGGTGTCTGCAATTGTGAATTGGGAACCACCTCAGAACGTGAAGCAACTCCGCAGCTTCCTTGGTCTCGCAAGCTATTGTATAAGGTTCATTGAGAACTTCTCTAAGATCGCGAAGCCTCTTTCCAACCTTCTCCAGAAGCACGTGAAGTACATCTGGTCTCCTGAATGTGACATCACTTTCAACACCCTGAAAGAGAAGTTAGTCACTGCTCCAGTTCTGACTCCTCCTGATGAATCCAAACCGTTTGAGGTCTTCTGTGATGCTTCCCTTCAAGGTCTTGGTGCAATGTTGATGCAAGAGAAGAAAGTTGTGGCTTATACCTCTCGCCAGTTGAAGCCCAACGAAAAGAACTACCCCACTCATGACCTCGAGTTGGCGGCAGTTGTGCATGCTCTTTTAACTTGGAGACATCTCTTATTGGGAAGAAAAGTGGACATCTTCACTGATCATAAGAGTCTCAAGTACATCTTCACTCAGCCTAATCTCAACCTCAGGCAGACTCGTTGGGTCGAAATGATTCAAGAGTATGATCTGAGTATCGAATATACTCCAGGCAAGGCCAATGTAATTGCTGACGCATTGAGCAGGAAGGCTTACTGCAACAGTTTGATTCTCAAGCCTTACCAACCCGAGCTTTGTGAAGCTTTCCGCAAACTCAATCTGCAAATTGTTCCTCAAGGTTTCCTCGCCAACCTCCAAGTCTCTCCTACTTTGGAAGATCAGATTCACGAGGCTCAACTTCTTGATGCTATGGTGAAGAAGGTCAAGATTGGGATTGCCAAGAGTCAACCCAAGTACAAGTGCTATCGTCTTGATGACAAGGATACTCTATTCCTCGAGGATCGCATTGTTGTGCCTAAAGGTGATCTTCGTAAAGTCATTATGAACGAGGCTCACAATTCACTCCTCTCTATCCATCCTGGAAGTACAGAGATGTACCATGACCTCAAGCAGTCGTATTGGTGGACTCGAATGAAGCGCGAGATTGCTCAGTTCGTGAATGAATGTGATGTCTGTAGAAGAGTGAAGGCAGAACACCAACGACCAGCTGGTCTCCTCCAACCTCTTGCCATTCCAGAATGGAAGTTTCACCACATTGAGATGGACTCCATGACTGGATTTCCAAAGTCCAAGCGTGGCAATGATGCTATCTTCGTTGTCATCGACAAACTCACTAAAGTGGCTCATTTTCTTCCTATCAAAGAATCTATCACAACAGCTCAATTGGCAGAGCTATATACCTCCCGGATTGTCTCTCTGCACGGCATTCCGCAGTTGATATCTTCAGATCGTGGCAGCATCTTTACCTCTAAGTTCTGGGATTCTTTTCAGAAGGCCATGGGCACCAACATCCGTTTCAGCACAGCTTTTCATCCTCAAACTAGTGGCCAAGTCGAGCGAGTCAATCAAATTCTCGAAGATATGCTCAGGGCTTGCGTCATCTCTTTCGGTATGAAGTGGTAAGAGTGTCTTCCATATGCCGAGTTCTCCTACAACAACAGCTTCCAAGCGAGTTCGGGCAAGGCCCCATTTGAAATTCTCTATGGCAGGAAGTGTCGTACTCCTCTTAACTGGTCAGAGACTGGCGAACGTCAACTTCTTGGCAATGACTTGATCACAGAGGCAGAAGAGATGTGCAAAGTCATTCGTGATAATCTCAAAGCCGCGCAATCTCGCCAGAAGAGTTACTATGATAGCAGACATCCTGACTTGGCTTTCGAGATCGGAGACCATGTCTACCTCCGCATCTCTCCTATGAAAGGTACTCGTCGCTTCGGTATCAAAGGGAAGCTTGCCCCTAGATACGTGGGTCCTTTCAAGATCGTCAGCAAGAGAGGCGATCTTGCCTATCAACTTGAGCTTCCCTCCAACTTTGCAAACGTGTACGACGTGTTTCATGTCTCTCAGCTCCGCAACTACTTCAAGACTCCTGACCGCACCGTCAACTTTGAAGACATTGATCTCCAAGAAGACATGTCTTATCGTGAGCACCCCGTTGCTATTCTTGAAGAAACTGAGATCAAAACTCGCAACAAGTCTATCAAATTCCTCAAAGTCAAGTGGTCACATCATTCCGACCGTGAAGCCACCTGGGAGCGCGAGGATCACCTCCGTTCCGAATATCCGGAGTTCTTTCAGTCCTAAATCTCGGGACGAGATCCTCTTGTAGTGGTGGAGAGTTGTAACACCCCAGATGTAAAACTTCCATATTTGGCAATATATCCATGTTGATCTCCATCCAATTCCATTCGGGGTTCCATCTTGTGGTCTCATTTTTTTGTTATGTTGTTCTACTCATTTCATTTCCATGCTTACCTTGTCATATTGCATTTGTATTTCTTGTCATATTCCTTTTAGCCGTCATATGTTTGCATCATGTGCATATCAATGTTTTGTTGTGCTCATGTCAACTTGCATTTTCTCCATGATATGCATGCATGATATGTTGTTGCATGTTCTATGTGTGATCCATGCATCACCACCTCCATGCATCACCACCTCTCCTTCTCTTTCCTTCCTTTTCCAAGTGCCATTTTACCCTCCTCCATTAATGTTCAACTTTGCCTCAATATTCTATCACCATGTTACTTACCTCTCTGCCAAATTTCAGCTCCATCTAAATTGTTTTGGTTAGGTTCCAAAATGCCTCAAGTTTGAATTATATTCAAACTTGTTTTATTTTTATACCTCTAAAAAATGCCCAACTCAATTTTATCAAATAGAGCATAATTCCAGGAGCTGGAGGGCATTTTTTTATATCTGCAAAGCTCCTCTCCTAGCCCCCTGGCATTTTCTTTTCTTCAGTTGGGTATTCAGATAAACAGATTTTAGAAAGAAAGATGTGGGAGACTTACCTCTCCTTACCTGGGCCCTTTTTCCCTCCAACCGGCCAGCCCAGCCAGCGCAGCCATCCAGCCCGCTAGCAACAGGAGCCTCGTCTCCCTGTACGGCAGATCCACAGGAGCCACGTCGGCGCGCCGGGTGATTTGACGGCCGTCCGGCGACCTAGGAACCTTTAAAGCATGTCCTAGACCTAGCCCTAGTTCCCCTAGTTCACCTCCGTCCCTCTATCGCCCTCGCCGCCGCCAGGTAGGTCTCCACGCGCCTCGCCGTCACCCTGCCCGCCATGACCCGAGCGAGCAAGAGCTCGAGCTCGGGGTAGCCGTCCACGTCGTCTCCGACCCGCCTGCTGCCGTGGAGAGGGCCTTCATGTACCTCTCCGTCCCCTGCCTGCACGCACGCGACGCCACGACCCCTGGATCTACCTCCCCGTCGTCCTCTTCCTCCCCTGCTTCACGGACAGCAGCCCCGCCAAGTTCAGAGCTCCATCGCGTCGTCTACGGCTCGTCTCCGTCGACCCCATCGTGTCTTTGGGTGAGCTGGGTAACACGCCTACCTCTCCCTTTTCTTTCCATGGCATATAGGACCCAGTAGGACTCGATCGATCCCTGTCTTTGCTGTGCT
Source organism: Triticum monococcum (assembly GCA_034509565.1). Lineage (NCBI taxonomy): Eukaryota > Viridiplantae > Streptophyta > Magnoliopsida > Poales > Poaceae > Triticum > Triticum monococcum. Next base: position 393,016,481 of record CM067845.1, on the reverse strand, counting down.
CCTGGTGCTCCGGCGAAGTCTGTAGTTTTTGTTGTGTGTACTTGCCCGAATGCACGCAGCCCGCATGCCACAGCCACCATGGCAGCACGGCAAGTTCGTGCATTGCCTCTGCCAGCTCTCGTCCACGCACACGCGGCTTGCGTTCCGCGAGCTTGTCTGCTCCTGCTCGAGCGTTTGCAAGCGCGCCACTAAACCCGCACTCCCTTGCACTTCCCGCAGGCCCGACCGCTGCTGCTCTGCATTGCAAGCCGTCGCCTTGTAGCTCGTCAACGCTGGCGCCGGTGATTTCTGTGTTGCCACGGCCAAAGGCTCGACCTTTTGGCTTTGGTTCAAAACGAGCCAGGCGCCCCACCCCTTACGCACAGGCCCTCCTTGGCGCAGTGGGTCACCACGCAGGTTCTTAGTCAGGGGTGACCTAGGTTCGAATCCCAGACGCCCCCTTTTTATTCCATCTGTTGGGAATTAACAGTTGTCTCTATGACATCGGGGGCCCACCTGTCATCCTCTCATAGCCCCTTGTTTTTCTTTTCTTTTTTATTCCCAGCGAATATTCTGTTTCTGGCATATGGAATCTATCCATTTCGGGCAAGTCCATTTCTGGACGTTTCCAAACAAGGAAAATGCCATTTCTGTCATATTCCATTTAGGGCAGTTTTTAACTTATTGCACTTGTGATGATTTTTCTACTGCAACCCCGACATATTATATATGTTTTTGGGGTAGAAAAATCCAATGAATCCAGTGGTGGCCTTAGTTTCTGCATTTGAGCAAGTTCATGAACCTGTCCCTTTTCATCATGTTGTTGTTTTGTCTTTTATGTGTTTATTCATGCAATCTTGCTATGAGGTTGTTTAGCACCTGGTTAGCTTCATTTTCATGTATACTTCATGCTAGAACTTGTTCCATGCCATGACATGCGTTGTAGTAAGTTAATCAAGCTTGTAAAGATGCCATGTTGAATCTGTTTTTGTCATGTCCTGGAATTTCACCAAGTCTGAATCTGTTTGTAAAACTTGCTATGTTTGCATGGGTGTAATCATATTTTCTGTGCCCTTTTGGCTTATGGTCAGTAAGGGACTTTTGTTGTATGCTTTGAGTAGCTTCATGCCATGCCTTTCTTTGCCATGTTATGTTCCTGTAGCATGTAGTTATCATGCTCTAAACATGGCTTCCTGATGTTAAATTCCTGACTTGATGTTATTTTCACCAAGTCTGTAACCTGTTATCATTTGCCCTTTTGCCATGCTTGTTCGAACCTGTTAATGAGTGATTTAGCTGTAGCTCAGTGTTCATATTTTGTCAAGCATCATGAGTGGATCCCTGCCATGTATTTTGTTGTTATGTTTGAGTGCATTAGCTTATTTATCTTAATGCATTTAGATGGTCTCGTGCTATTGATCGCAGACCGGTGCCATATTTGTTTTGTTTGCCATTTACAAACCGTGCATCTGATTCCGGTGATCTTTATATCGATTTCGACCGAAATCAACTCCTCTTTCCAGTGGCACTCTTGGATTTCCAAGTTGAAGCCAGGTTCAATCATTCCTTTCTAAATCATGCATATGCATCACATATCGCATCCCGCTTTTCATACTATATTTGCATCATGTTGCTTGAGCATTGCGCGTGGTTGATTGTTTTCCTTTTTGCTTGTTGTTCTTGCTTAGGTAGAGCCGGGAGACGAGTACATAAACGAGGAGCCCGTTGAGTACGCTTACGAGGATCAAGGCAACTTTGAGAACTTTGCAGGCAAGATGACTATACCCTCGAAATCACTTCTATCTTTGCTTGCTAGATGCTTGCTCTTTTGCTATGCCTATGCTACGATACCTACCACTTGCTTATCATGCCTCCCAAATTGCCATGTCAAACCTCTAACCCACCTTGTCCTAGCAAACCGTTGTTTGGCTATGTTACCGCTTTGCTCAGGCCCTCTTATAGCGTTGCTAGTTGCAGGTGAAGATTGGAGATCGTTCCTTGTTGGAACTTGTTTATTGTTGGGATATCACCATATTATCTTGTTTATCTTAATGCACATATATACTTGGTAAAGGGTGGAAGGCTCGGCCTTATGCCTGGTGTTTTGTTCCACTCTTCCTGCTCTAGTTTCCGTCATATCGGTGTTATGTTCCCGGATTTTTGCGTTCCTTACACGGTTGGGTTATAATGGGAACCCCTTGACAGTTCGCCTTGAATAAAACTCCTCCAGCAATGCCCAACCTTGGTTTTACCATTTGCCACCTAGCCTCTTTTTCCCTTGGGTTTCCGGAGCCCAAGGGTCATCTTTATTTAAACCCCCCTGGGCCAGTGCTCCTCTGAGTGTTGGTCCGAAATGGGCAGCCTGCGGGGCCACCTCGAGGAAACTCGAGGGTTGGTTTTACTCGTAGCTTGACCTATCTGAGTGTGCCCTGAGAATGAGATATGTGCAGCTCCTATCGGGATTTGTCGGCACATTCGGGCGGTGTTGCTGGACTTGTTTTACCATTGTCAAGGATGTCTTGTAACCGGGATGCCGAGTCTGATCGGAATGTCTCGGGAGAAGGAATATCCTTCGTTGACCGTGAGAGCTTGTGATGGGTTAAGTTGGGACTCCCCTGCAGGGATTTGAACTTTCGAAAGCCGTGCCCGCGGTTATGGGCAGATGGGAATTTGTTAATGTCCGGTTGTAGATAACCTGAAACTTAACTTAATCAAAATGCACCAATTGCGTGTGTAACTGTGATGGTCTCTTCTCGGCGGAGTCCGGGAAGTGAACACGGTGTTGGAGTAATGCTTGACGTAGGTTGTTCTAGGATCATTTCTTGATCATAGTTTGTCGCTCGTGCCTTTGCCTTCTCTTCTCGCTCTCTTTTGTGAATATGTTAGCCACCGTATATGCTAGTCGCTTGCTGCAGCTCCACATCAAACCTTTACCCTTCTTATAAGCTTAAATAGTCTTGATTGCGAGGGTGTGAGATTGCTGAGTCCCCGTGACTCACAGATTCTTTCCAAAACCAGACGCAGGGACCGATGATGCCGCTTCGGATGATATGACCGAGCCCAAGTGGGAGTTTGATGAAGACTCTCGTCGTTACTATGTGTCTTTCCCAGATGATCAGTAGTGGTGCCCAGTTGGGGCGATCGGGAACTATGTTGCATTTGGGGTTTATCTTCATTTTGGTTCCGTAGTCGGACCTTGAGTGTATTTGGATGAATCTAATGATATTTATGCATTGTCTGGCGTGGCGAGTGTAAGCCAACTATGTATCCTTTCACTTTATTGTATTACATGGGTTGTTTGCGAAGATTACCTCACTTGCGACATTGCTTTCAATGCGGTTATGCCTCTAAGTCGTGCTTCGACACGTGAGAGATATAGCCGCATCAAGGGCGTTACATCTACCTTGCGGCCACCCCCTACTCCGCCAGCGCAGCCCTGATGGCGGTCAGGAAGGAGCGTTGTGCCAAGGCCGTGTCGACCGTCCGAACTGAAGCAAAGCAGAGCCAGGAGGGCCTCGTGAAGGCCGCAACCGCAGCTGGAAAGGAACAGCTGCAGCAGGAGAACGCACCCGGAGCAGGAGAGGCCTCTTCAGGCGACCAAGCACCGGGAGCCCCGTCGTCTCAAGAGACGCCTCAACCTCTGGAGGACGCAAGCTGCGCCAGCACCCTCAACCTCGTCGAGCATCCCATGTACTTCGTCAGCACGGTGCTACGGGACGCAAGGGCACGGTATCCCATGCCTCAAAAACTCCTCCTCGCGCTGCTAGTGGCCTCACGCAAGCTGCGCCACTACTTCCAAGGACATCCCATCAAAGGCGTCTCAGCATACCCCTTGGAAAGAGTGCTCAGGAGCCCCAAGTCAGCTGGAGGGGTTGCTGAATGGAACATCAAGCTATAGGCATTTCAGCTAGAATTCAGTACGACCAGAGTCATCAAGGGAGCCGCACTTGCGGATTTTGTGGCAGAATGGGCAGAAGCGCCGGGTCTCGAGGCAGGCGAAGACCGATCACTTTCCCCGTGAAGTGAAGCACTGGATGGCTGGGTCATGTACTTTGATGGGGCGTTCTCCCGACATGGCGCGGGAGCTGGCGCAGTGCTCGTATCCCCTACCCAGGACAAACTCTACTACGCCATACAACTTTGCTTCCAGCACGGAGAAAAGGTCTCCAACAACATAGCGGAGTACGAAGGCCTAATAGCAGGCTTGAAGGCCGCAATTGCCTTAGGGGTGAAGTGCCTCATCATCAAGGGCGATTCGCAGCTCCTCGTCAACTTCTCTAACAAGATATACGAGCCAAAGGACGAGCACATGGAAGCCTACCTCGCTGAGGTTCGCAAGATGGAGAAACAGTTCTGGGGCTGGAGTTGCAGCATGTGCCTCGCGGCACCAACCAAGAGGCTGATGACATTGCCAAGAGGGCATCAAGGCGGCTGCCTCAGGAGCCTGGCGTCTTCGAAGAGCGGCTCTTCAAACCCTCGGCGGTGCCGTCACTATCGAGCACGGCGCAACCAAGGGAGGAGCTCCCTCAGCCGCCTGCCTCAGGAGCCCCGGTCTGTGGCCCAGCCTCAGGGGCACGCCCGCTCCTGGCGTTAGAGCCTCAGGAAGGGTGTTGGATCCCGGAGCTCAAGAACTACCTGATGCAAGGGACTCTGCCGGAGAATGAGGAGGAAGCAGAGGGTGTGGCGCGGCAGGCCATGACTTATTGCATGAGGGATGGAGAGCTCTACAGGAAGCGGCCAAATGACGTGTCCCTATGTTGCATCTCCCGAGAGCAAGGGAAGGAGCTACTGGCAGACATACACGACGGAGACCGCGGGCACCACTCGTCGTCATGGACCCTCGCCGGCAAGGCGTTCCGTAGTGGATTCTATTGGCCCATAGCGCTCAACGACGCCGTTGAGCTTGTGAAGGCTTGCGAGGCCTGCCAGTTTCATGCTAAGCAGATCCATCAGCGTGCGGGGGGTCTATAGACTATACCCCTCTCATGGCTGTTCGCAGTTTGGGGGCTGGACATTCTGGGCCCGTTTCCTCGGGCGCCAGGGGGCTATCGCTACCTCTACGTCGCCGTGGACAAATTCACCAAGTGGGCTGAGGTGGAAGCCGTCCGCACAATCCCGGCAGGCTCAGCAGTCAAATTCATCAAGGGCCTCGTGAGCCGATTTGGGGTGCCCAACCGCATCATCACCGACAACGGTTCGCAGTTACCAGTAATCTCTTCAAAACGTACTGTGCTATCCTTGGAACGCAGATGTGTTACACTTTGGTAGCACACCCCCGGAGCAACGGCCAGGCCGAGCGAGGCAACGCGGAGGTCCTGAGGGGCCTCAAAGCCATGACCTTCAAGAAGAAGCTGGAAGCCTGCGGCAGGGGCTGGTACGACGAGCTCCAGTCCGTGATGTGGTCAATCCGCACAACTGCGACCAAGCCGACTGGCGAGACCCCGCTCTTCCTCGTCTACGGAGCAGAGGCTGTTCTCCCTCATGAGGTCAGGCGTCGCTCCTCACGGGTCCTGGCGTTTGATGAGACGCAGCAGGACGCCATGCGGGGGACGGATCTCGTGCTGGGGGAGGAACGCCGTCGAGAAGCTGCGCTGCGAGCGGCAAGGTATCAACATGCGCTGGGACGATACCACTGCCGGAACATCCGCCCCAGAACTCTTGAGGTAGGGGATCTCGTGCTCTGACGGGTTCTCTCTAGGGAGGGGCTGCACAAGCTCTCTCCCATGTGGGAGGGCCCATTCAAGGTTGTTCATGTTTCCAGGCCTGGCTCCGCGTGCTTGGAGGAGGGGGTTCCCATCCAGAACGCGTGGAACATTCAACATCTCCGGAGGTTCTATCCCTGAGCGAGGCCTAGCGCCTAGGAAAGGCCCGGTGCCTATGAAGAAGGCGAATGCATGTGAAGCTGCTGCGTTTTGGGGAAGGCCCGGTGCCCGTGAAGAAGGCGAATGCCTGTGAAGCTGCTGTGTTTTGGGAAAGGCCCGGTGCCTATGAAGAAGGCGAATGCCTGTGAAGCTGCTGTGTTTTGGGAAAGGCCCGGTGCCTGTGAAGAAGGCGAATGCCTGTGAAGCTGCTGCGTTTTGGGAAAGGCCTGGTGCCTGTGAAGAAGGCGAATGCCTATGAAGCTGCTGTGTTTTGGGAAAGGCCCGATGCCTGTGAAGCTCGCCGCCCGTGACACTCTCACGTAATAATGAGTGGGGATGTACACACCCCGGAGTCTCCGGACTGCCGCCCTCGGGCCTCGGGGGCTCCCGCCCACGCCCAGTGGCAGCACTTAGCTCCATGCTGGTGAGAAGACGTCGAAGACTAGAATAGGTGCCGGACGCGGCTTTCCCATTTGCTTTCTGCAGTTGGCTTGTTTATTCTCGTTTGAAGTTTTATTGGAGTTGCTGACGTTCCTGGCTTGTGACTCTTTGTCTTTCTCGCTCGCTTGCCTCGTTTTCTCCTGCACAAGCCTCGCGAGGGAGGTTTGCGGGCGCCCTCGCGAGTGTTTTCTGCCCCGATCGTTTGGAGCTTTCCTACCCGAGTCCTATGTGGGAGCACCCCTCCCAGTCCGTGCCCCACGGGCATCGCGACACGAGCGCAGGACCTGGGCCGATCGCCCCCACAACCAAGACCGTAAGTTACCGCTCCTACTGATCCTTGTAGGGCATGAAGCGCACGACGAAGCCATGGCCTCGGGAGGCGAGGACCGTGCTAAGCCCCATCGAGCTAAAATAGTTCCCGCACATGGGTGCGCGAGGCAGAATACAGCACAGAAAGAGCGGAAACAACGCGATGGTTAAACAGCAGCAGTTCTAACACGCCCCCACGGGGCCCTACATTACTTTCTATTTCTGCACAGGATAAGAAAGAAAACAAAACGGGCGCGATTTGTCTTGCGCCAACCCACATCGAAGGCTCGAGCTGCTCTTGGGGCTCAGGCGGATCCCTCCTCTCACTTCATCGGGGCGCGACGGTGGGCTGACCCGCTACCTTCACCCAGGCGGGCGCGACGGCGTGGGGGCTGGTCGCGGCCACCGCTGGAAGAGCTGCTGCATGAGAGGGGGTCGTCGAAGCTCAGCGAACCCCGAGCACCGCCGCCTGTATGCCAGTCGCCATCTTCATCCTGGTCAGTGCCGGGGTTGGGCAGGCAGCCGCGGTCGTCGCCTTCAGGGTAGCACCCGGCACGGCGACCATCTTCCCCGAACACCCTCACGTAGAGGGTGGCGTCACCATCAAACTTGAAGTACAGGGTGCACCGGCGGCCCAGGACGCGCGCGCGGGCAAACGTTTGCGAGCTGCGTGTTAGAGCCCCATTCCCAGAAACGGAGACCTCCAGTGAAGCCCAGGAGGCCCTGCTGCAGCAGCCGTCTGCCTGTAGCCAGAAGCCGCACCGAGCGCTGGCTGATAGTACATCTATGAAGAAACGGGGGAGCTGGAGCCTCCTGCTGGATGGGTCTGCCGACCGCACGACGAACTCTGTCAGCACCTCCATAGAGCAAAAGCGTGGCCTAGGGGGGCGCACACCCACGGCGTGCCCCCCCGTCGGCAACCGGGCGCTCACCACCGCGCAGGGAACCGCCTCCATTGCCGCGGGAGGCCACCACGGGGACCGTGGTATACTTGCGAGGGCGGCCTCAGCCGCGCTTGGTCGGGGGGAAGTCAGGCCCTACCTGGGGGGCCTTTCCTTTCTCCGCGGCCGAGAACCTCTTGGGGCCATGGGGACGGCGAGTAGCCAAGAAGAAGAAAAGGAGCAGCAAGAAGGGACGGGCTGAAGGGGCTCGCGCGGCCCCGTACTTATAGCCGGAGGAGGCCAACCACCGAGCACCACGATCACAGGTAATCATGATCGGTTTCCCTACATGCAGGGACTTATCAAGTCGTGCGGTCGCCGAGGCGTCGTGGGGAAGCCCAATCGCCCATGTCCAATCAATCGCCACGCGGCCCCAAGGCCGCAGGCTGTTAGGGCCCGCGGCGCTTCGCGCTTGCCCCTTCGCTTTCCTGCTAGGCCAAGCCCGGGTGTGCCTTGGGCCCGGGGGCTACTGTCGGCGTTCTGAGAACGAGGGTCACCAGACTTGCCTGCCTGCGGCGTGGCTCAAGTGGGGGCCCAGCGTGGCCCACCTTCATCAGCTCAAGCTCAAGACACTTGCGAGGGGCCAAGCCTCGCGGGGAGGACGACCGGAAGCTTCCTCAGAGGTAGCCTCATCAGGCAGGCTCGCGAGGAGGCGGAGAGATCAAGGCAGGGGTACCTTGCGAGGAGCCCGTGACGCAAGCCATGACGATCGAGACCAGGCAGGCACCAGGCGGGTGCCGGCCTGCCCAGTGTCCTTGTTTCCCCTTCGGTTCAAAGGGGGCAAGCACAGGACAAGGCATCGGGCAAAGGTTACCATTCCGGTGCAACGAGACCAAGACCAGCAGAGCGGCAGGACGGAGGTCACCGTGGAGCCCAAGACGGCGTCATCACCAGTACTTTTGGCAGCGGAAGACCACATTTGGTTAGGATAACTTGTACTAGATGTTCCCCTTCAAAATGGCCAATTGTTGGCACCCTTCCCGCTCGTTATTTGGGGAGAGGCCCAGGGCCTCTATAAATAGATCTAGCCACGACAGATTAGAGGGACGGCTAGAGATCTGGTAGAACCCTAGCAGAGAGAGAGAGAGAGAGAGGCGACTGAACTCATCCTAGCAGTTCATCGCACCAGCTCAAGAACACCTCTCGCGAGGCTGTTCTTCCCTTGTACTGTTCATCATCAACCCCTGAGGCAATCCACCGCACCACACACTGGAGTAGGGTATTACACCACAACGATGGCCCGAACCAGTATAAACCTCGTGTCCCTTGTGTTGTTCGTTCCTTCCAGCTTAGATCACGCGAGGAGATTGGGCGTAGACCGGCAGGGGAGAGATCTCCGCGCGCACCCCAGTGTTCGAACCTCAAGGGTCTGCCGGAACCTGAAATCCGACAAGTATTTCTACAATCCACAACTACCCACTAGCATGACTCTAATATCACCATCTTTATATCGCAAAACTATTGCAAGGAATCAAACATATCATATTCAGTGATCTACAAGTTTTATGTAGGATTTTATGACTAACCATGTGAATGACCAATTCATGTCGTCTCTCTAAATAGATATAAGTGAAGAAAGAGAGTTTAATTTTTTTCTACAAAAGATATGCCCATGCTCTAACAAATATAAGTGAAGCAAAAGAGCATTCTACAAATGGCGGTTTTCTATGTAAAGGGAAACAGGCAATCCAAACTTCAAATGATATAAGTGAAGCACATGAAGCATTCTATAAAGCCATACTCAAAAGATATAAGTGAACTGCAATGAGCATTCTACAAATCAACCAAGTACTATCTCGTCACTACAAGAAATATGTCAACTTGTGACCACCACTATTGGTCACTGAATGGTCACAAATTTCCATTTGTGACCTTTTTGTGACCAAAAACATAAGGTCAAAAGCTGGCCTTCATAAACTGACTATAGCGACCTTTCTTCTGGAATGGTCGCAAACGTTTATGACCAAAATATGTCCACTGTGGCGTTTTGGTCACTAGCAACCTCCGCAGGCCACGTAGGCATCCAGCGTGGCAAGCTGATGTGGCACAATATTCAGCCCGGTCCAATTCGGTTTTCTACATGGGCCTAGCCCAACAATTCGGCCTTTTTACTATATATTTTCTCTATTAATTTTCTCTATCTACATGGGCCTGGCCCAACAATTTGGCCTTTTTATTTTCTAGGCATGGCCTTTTGCGGTCCATTTCATTTTTATTTTCGAGGGTTTTTTGTGGTCCAGTTTTTAGATGGGTCCCAATTGTCAGATTTTTCCTGGTAGTGGATCCACATCACTTTTTAAGCAGTATATATCAAACAGAAAGAAGAAAAGAATATGAAAATCTTCAAAGAACAACCAAAATAGGTTTATTACAATATATTCTGTACAGATCAGAACATGTGAAACTCCATACACTTGTTCACATCACAACAACCAGTTTAACCTACAAATATTGCATGCCCAGGAACTTAAAACTTCACGTACATAACCATACAATATTCCACACAATCACAAATATTGCGATTGAAAAATAAAACGCTCTGCCAAGTTAAAGCTAGCTACTCTTGGATTGGTGTAGCATCCGTCTTCTCTGCTTCTGTTGCAGTCTCCTGTTAAACAGAATAACAACAAATCGAGTTAATAAACAAGCTTGAAGCACTATGGGAAACAAAAGCATAAAAACAAACTAATGTCTCAGGTATAATCATAGGATAAATCTGTGTTGAAGCACTGTGTTTGGATGTATTTTAATTAATTCAAATGTGTAATGTAAGGTGTTGTGGATCAGTGTATAAGAACAGCAGTTTGTAAATAACAGGAACAACTTGGTATTACACACAGAGCACTACATAGATTTTAGCTTTTCTATCCAAGTACAAATAGAAAAATGGAACATAGGCAGGTTGATTATATTTGACAGAGCTAGCACATAGATACAAAATAATAATGTTTGATACAGAAATTAGTAATATGGGAATCAGTAAGGTCCTCTCTTAGTGCTACGGGGATTAAGAGCATGCACACGGAAAGCTAATTGGCAAAAAAACTTGCTGGTCTTATATAGCTCAGTTATATATGCACGACTCACAGCTCATGACATGATACTAAGAGAGAACATCATAGAGACTCAAGCAGATCCTAATATAAAGCTATTCAGACCATAACTTTCACATCATAGGGACACAATAGTGTATTACAACACTGTCCAGATATAAAAACTGAGTAACCAGCAAGCAATCAGATTGAGAACAAATCAGTTGGGGTTCTTAACTTTCAGTATGCAGTATATCTAAGAAGTCACACTATCTAAATGCCTAGAGGAAACAGATTCACAGTACTAAGCAGGGGAGAAGCAACACAAGATACCTTGTCAACAGTCTTGTTCTGCCGACAACGGTCTGCGCGAGCTGGAGCGGCCTCTCGATTGCCGACGTACATGTCCAGGTGACCCGTCTAGAGTAGCACGTAGTAGAGCACCTGCACCCTGCGAATCATTCAATGAGTCATCAACAAGAAAGGGGATCGAGAATTCAAAGTGGGGAGGAAGCAGATAACCGTCCAAAGAAGACGGACCAGTTATAGATGGAGAGGTAGGCATGCTCGAGTGTCAACACCATCGCTGCTGCCGCTGTCCAAATCGGGGTGTCAAGGAGGAAGCGATCCGAAGCAGCAAAAACTGAGAAAAATTAAAAGCATCAGTTGCCAGAAGCATGTAGGTAGCAGTACTATATACAGCTGTTACTGAATATAAATACTGAACTACAACGCCATACAAGTTTGAATACTGCACTATATAAATACTACACTACATATTACAGCAGCATGATAGAAATGTACTCCAATATATTCACACAAGCACACAGAAAATATACACCTTCAAAAGTTGGTGTAAGAATAAAATGGCTGGCACTTGGGTGTCAAATGTACAACTGCAAAGGACACGACAGCTACATCTATGTGAGCCTGCCTGATAGGTAGGTCAGGCAACTTGACTCGATGAACTGGGAACGATCTAAGACGGACAATAAGAATGGACAGCAAGTAATACAGACCAACAACAATTTTGATATAACCTTTGCGCAGAAATCCAACATCGTGCAAGTAATACAGACCAACAACGACTGGTAGTAACTATCCTTTTTTTCCTAAAGAATGGATGGCCATTGTCATACTCTTTGCTGACATGGTTCTAGTGTTCACTTAACCATGTTTTCTTAATTTGGCTGATTCAGCCAACAACCAATAAGAAGACAGTCTTTTTCAGGACATGAATCCTACATCTAGTAGTAATCAACGATGGTCAATTCAGATTTCAGAATCACATTTCTCTTTAAAAAAAGGAGGATAAACCCCAGTCAGATTTCTAAGTCAGCTGAGGCCTGATAGCTGCTTCTACATACATACATATATTCAGACAACAAATTAAACTGAACCTAACATGTCTAGAAATTTACACGACAGGTGTTTGTGTTGCAAATAATCTGTAGCAATGCAAACAGTGCAACAGGCAACCAACTCAACATGAAGCCAAGAAGAGAAATCTCCAGGAGTTGCCCATTTGTCCATGTTTCAGACACATGCTACAGCAACATAATTGTCAATACTGATTTCTTCCTAGTTCGTCCACCTGATTTGCAACATAAGCATTGTAAGTGCATCTAGTGCCACCCCTAGTTGGTTTTGGAGTATTGACGACAAACCTAGTTGAGGGACTAATGTGTTTGTGAGAATTGCAGGATAACACAGGTAGAAGTCCCTCATTGATTCGGTTTTCCTACCAGAGATGACCCCTAAAAATGTATGAAGACATTGATGTCAAAGGCGGTATATGAAGATATTCACATTGAAGACTATGACAAGAGAAGACACCGCATGAAGCCTATGGAGCTCGAAGACTTAGATCTTTCATAGTTCTTTTTCTTCTTTGAGTCATAGGAACCACCGTACTATTAAGTGGGGTCCAAGAGAACTAGTCAGAATGACTGAAGTGATGCTTAAACAAAACCTAGTCTTCAAGTGAAGACTATGAGAGAAAATCTTGTCCAGAGTTGGACAAGTCAGCTTTGCTTGTAGCCCAAGTAAAGTTGCCGTGTGAGTTTGAAATCTGACCGTTGGAACACGTGTCAATTCCTTAGTGACCCAGGGTCATTTCGGACAAATCAGGTCGGGTTGCCTAGTGGCTATAAATAGCCCACCCCTACAACCATAAACGGTTGGCTTCTCAGATTCAGAGTACGGCTTTTGTCGTTTGAGAGCAACCCACCTCGAAGCCTTTGAGAGAGAATTCCTTGCAAGGATAAAGCCCTAACCACCCAGAGCCAAAGAGAATTAGGCATCACTTAAGTCTTCTTGTCTGTGTGATCTGAAGACTTATTACACTTGAGGACTGTGAATCCTCCGGCCGGTTAGGCGTCGCGTTCTGAGCATCCAAGAGACATTGTGGATCGCCGGTGAACGAAGTCTGTGAAGGTTTGGGAGTCTACCTTGAAGACTTACCAGAGTGATTGGGCAAGGTCTGTGTGACCTTAGCTCAAGGGGAATACGGTGAGGACTGGGTGTCCTGAGCTGCGTGTTCAGGACTAGGTGTCCGGGACTGTGTGTCCTCAGGTTTAAATACCTAGCCGCCCTAACCAGACATACAGTTGTCACAGCAACTGGAACTGGTCCAACAAATCATTGTCTTCAACGAGTCACTAGTTTCTTCCTTCCTTTCTCTTCACTTACTGTTACTCCTTATGAATTCATTGTATGTTTGCACTATCTTTTGTCTTCACTGAGTGACTGTGTGATCTGTTTGGCTTCTTAATATCTTCCTACCTGATCCTTACTACCTAGCTGCTATTGGTCATTGTGCTTTCACTTCATTGAATACATGACTATGGTTTACCTAGTGTAGTCTACCTTCCGCTGCATGGTAATAGGTTTAATTCTATTGTTTGTCTTCGAAACTTCCACGTTTTGAAGAATTTCATAAAAATCACCTATTCACCCCCCTCTAGTCGATATAACGCACTTTCAATTGGTATCAGAGCAAGGTGCTCCCTTGTTCTGTGTGATTCGGTTTAACCACCTGGAGTTTTAGCTATGTCGACTGCAGGGATAATTAAAGTCTCCGCTGCGTGCCCCGTCTTCGATGGAACTGAATATCCCTACTAGAAGAATAAGATGCGCATGCATCTTGAAGCCATTGATGTCGACCTATGGTATGTCATCAAGAACGGTGTTCCCAAGGATGGAGAAGGTGTCACTGCTGCTGATGTCAAGAAGTTCGTTCAATTGGACTCTACTGCCAAGAATATCATCTGTGGTCATCGGACCAAAGGACAGTATGGCCGTGTGAGTGCTTTGGAAACATCTAAGCTGGTCCGGGACTGGCTCTCCAAGGTCAACGAAGGCGTCTCAACCCAGAGAGATTAGAGAATCAGTGTCCTTCGCAACCTCTTCAACCGCTTCAAGCGAAATGACAATGAGAATGTCCAGCTCACGTTTAATCGACTCACTGACATCACAAATGAGCTTCAAGCCCTCGGCGCTACTGAGATCACCAAGCATGAAGTCGTCAAGACACTACTGAGATCACTTGACAGTTCGTTTGACACCCTAGCCCTGATGATTCAAGAACGACCTGATTTCAAGATACTCGATCCGTCCGACATACTTGAGAGGCTCAACACACATGAGTTTCAGCTTTCTGAGAAAAGAGATATCTACGGTCCAAACTATGGGCGAACTTGTGCCTTGAAGGCAAAAGCTATCTCCTCATCTGAAGAAGAATCTGACAGCAGTTCTGATGATCCTGAAGACATTGGGAAGGAACTTGCTATGCTTGTGAAGAAGTTCCAAAAATTCACCAAGAAGAAAGGCTTCAGAAAGTCTTCACGATCAAGCTCAAGGAATGATGAAGCTTCTGCTCATGACTACAAGAAGAAAACATGCCACAAGTGCAAGAAAACTGGCCACTTCATCTCTGAGTGTCCGCAGTGGGACAATGAGAACAGAAAGAAGAAGAAGAGCAAGGAATATGACTCTGACGACAAGAAGAAGAAGAAATACTCAAAGTCTTCTTCTAAGTCTTCCTCAAAGTCTTCATCACACAAGAAGAGCTTATCTGGCAAGGCACGTGTGTTTGTTGGCAAGTAAATGGATTCAGAGGAGGAGTCCGCTTCTGAGGAGGCGGAGGTGGAGTCTGAGGAGGAGTCCGATTCTGGCGTTGCAAGTCTAGCTACAGCATACGTTGCCAAGTCCATCTTCAACACTGAAGACAATGACTTCACCACCGACACCGATGCAAATGACAAGGACTACTCTGCTCCTACCTACTGCTTCATGGCACGCGGTGCCAAGGTAAACACACGCACTACTCACTATCAAACATCTAGTGACGATGACTCTGATTGTGGTTCAAGACCCAGCTACAAAACACTTGCTGAAATTGCAACTGAACAACAGAAAGCCATGGAACATATTCAAAAACTATTAGACAAAAGCGATGATCTGTTGGGCGCTGAAATGACTCGATCTGAGTCCTTAATTGAAGACATAAAAAATCTTCACATTAAGTATGAGGAACTTGAAAGTCGTCATGAAACGCTCTCAACAACTCATGAAAAGCTTTCCTATGATTATCTTCAAAGTAAGCAAGATCTTGAGAAATTGAGAGCGGCTCATGAAGATTTTCAAAAGGAAAATGAGTCACTTCGCGCCGAACAGATCAGTTCCGCTCAGGAAGGATTTGAACCACCATGTCTTAAATGCATTGAGCGTGATAATGCTACTTCTGTTGCTGAATGTTCTACTGCTACTACTGTTGCAATATCTTCAACTGTTGATGTGGTAACTAACCCCTCTGCTGAGGATACCACTGCTATTGCTGATGAGAATGCTAGGTTGAAGACATTGCTTGAAACAGGGATGTACAAAAGTCTTAAAGGGCATCAGACACTATGTGATGTCCTCAAAAGGCAGATTCTGAATCAAAACCCGAGGAAAGAGGGTGTTGGGTTCGTAAGGAAAATGAATGCTGATGGCTCTTACTGGAAACCTGAGCAGTATCCCAAAACCACATGGGTTGCTGCAAAGGAACCTTCAGCAGATCCATCCAATCTATCTGGCTTCACTTGTGCTAACCCCATTGTCATTGATGAATCCTTTGATGCAAACTATAAACTGTTTAAGAATCAGAATGGTGAAGTGTTTGCCAGGTACATTGGTACTAACTGTAGGAATGGACCGCCTATGAAGAAGATCTGGGTGCCAAAAGGTGTTTGGAAAATCTTCCTGTGAATGTCGTCATGACACCACAGTTGAAGAAGACAAACCCCAGACCACAAGCTTCATATGGCCCAAAGGCTTCATATAGACAGAGGACTCACCTGAGTCGCACTAACGCAAATGTTTTGCAGGGAAACCATACTCAAGCCTATGAATATGAGCGCGGTTCATCGAGCCGCCATGTTCATAAGGCCAAAAACTATTCTGCTTATTCTTATGAGTATTATTGTCCGCCTGCAAGACTTTTTGCTAGGGCTCCAAAGCCAAAGTTCTCAGACGCTGCACTTAGAATTATCGCTTCTAAGCCACCCTTGAAGATGTGGGTGGCTAAGAAGGCTTAACTCTCTTTTGCAGGGAAAGGTCTCCAGCAGAAAACCAAAATCTTCTAATGCTGTTGCCGGGGACCTTAAACATCTTGCAGGGCGCAAGATCAAATGCCCGAATGGCCTTACTATGTACTTCGTTCCTGAATCGCTTGCTACTCTTTCTATTAGTCCTAATCTGGATCTAAGCTTTCATAACCCACTGGTTCGTCAAATGTTTTTGCTTCACAATTCTCTTCATGAAGCCTATCCCCCTAACTGCACTGTAGGGTACGACACCAGCGTCTTCAGAATGGATTATTGATAGTGGGTGTACCAACCACATGACTGGCAAAAGAAGCCTTCTTATGGACTCAACCTTACATCCATCCAACAAGAGTCACATCACATTTGCTGACACTGGTAAAAGTAAGGTATTGGGTCTAGGTAGAGTTGCAATCTCAAAGGATCAACACATGGATAAAGTCATGCTTGTTGAATCCCTTGGCTTCAACTTAATGTCTGTCTCAATGCTTTGCGATTTGAATATGATCGTAATATTTGGAAAATATCGTTGCCTTGTTCTAATGGAATCTGACAAGTCTCTAGTGTTTGAAGGGTATCGGAAAGATGATTTGTACGTGGTAGATTTCTCAGCAGGACCACAGCTTGCCGTATGTCTTCTAGAAAAAGCTTCAGAATGCTGGCTCTGGCATCGGAGGCTTGGGCATGCTGGCATGAGGAACCTCCACACCCTTGCAAAGAAGAAGCATGTCATAGGCATCGAGGGCGTCAAGTTCAAGAAAGATCACCTATGCGGTGCCTGTGAAGTAGGGAAGATGACGAGGGCCAAACATCCCTCGAAGACAATCATGACAACTACTCGACCCTTCGAACTGCTCCACATGGATCTTTTCGGTCCCACTCATTACTCAACTCTTACTACTACTGCTTGTCTCTATGGCTTTGTCATTGTTGATGATTATTATAGATATACTTGGGTGCACATAATCCTCTACAAGACTGAAGTGCAGGATGTCTTCAGACGCTTCGCCAATCGAGCAATGAACAACTATGGCGCCAAGATAAAGCACATCAGAAGTGACAATGGCACTGAAGTCAAGAACACTGGCCTTGATACATATCTTGATACCTTGGGCATCACACATGAATTCTCAGCCCCGTACATGCCACAGCAGAATGGCATCGTCGAATGCAAGAACAGAACACTCATTTAGATGGCCAGAACAATGCTAGATGAATACAAGACTCCAAGAAAATTCTGGCCTGAAGCCATTGATACTGCATGCCATACAATCAATCATGTTTATCTTCACAAGCTTCTGAACAAGACATCTTATGAGCTCCTTACTGGCAAGAAGCCAAATGTCAGTTACTTCAAAGTATTTGGCGCCAGTTGCTGGATCAAGGATCCACATCACACTTCAAAATTTGCACCAAAAGCACATGAAGGTTTTATGCTTGTATATGGAAAGGATTCACACTCCTACAGAGTCTTCAATCTCTTTCATTATAAAGTGGTTGAAACAGTGGATGTGCGGCTCGATGAGACTAATGGTTCACAAAGAGAGCACCTGCCAAATGTGCTAGATGAAGTTCCATCCAGTGAATCAATCAAGCTAATGGGAACTGGAGAAATCATACCTTCTGAAGCTCATCCTAAAGAAGAACTTATCATATCCGCACCTGATCAACCTGAAGACAATGCTCAGCCTGAAGACATTCCCTCTAACAAAGACAATGATCAGCAAGAGCAAAATCTTCGCCCTGTACATCCTCGTGTTGCCAATGAAGTGCAGATTGAAAGAATAATTGATAGCATCAATGCACCCGGTCCGCTCACTCGTTCAAGGGCAACTCAGCTAGCAAATTTCTGTGGGCACTTCGCATTCGTCTCAATAACAGAACCCAAGAAAGTTGAAGAAGCCTTCATGGAACCTGAATGGATTCAAGCTATGCAAGAAGAGCTTCAACAGTTTGAGCTGAATAATGTATGGGAACTAGTTAAGCGTCCTGATCCTCGGAAGCACAACATAATAGGCACCAAATGGATATACCGCAACAAGCAAGATAAGCATGGTCAAGTTGTCAGAAACAAAGCTCGTCTCGTTGCTCAAGGGTATACTCAAGTGGAAGGCATTGACTTCGATGAAACATTTGCTCCTGTGGCTAGACTTGAAGCCATACGCATACTGCTGGCCTATGCAAATCATCATAACATACTTCTATATCAAATGGATGTGAAGAGCGCCTTTCTCAATGGCAAGATTGAAGAAGAAGTGTATGTTGCACAACCGCCTGGCTTTGAAGATCCAAAACATCCTGACATGGTATACAAGCCCAACAAGGCACTGTATGGCCTCAAACAAGCCCCTCGGGCCTGGTATGACACACTCAAATACTTCCTGAAGAGCAAAGGCTTCATACCTGGTTCCCTCGACCCCACTCTCTTCACGAAGACATATGATGGTGAACTATTTGTGTGACAAATATATGTGGATAACATTATCTTCGGCTGCACCAATTAGAAGTACAGTGAAGAGTTCGGATATATGATGCAAGAGCAATATCAAATGTCCATGATGGGAGAGCTGAAGTTCTTTCTCGGTCTTCAAATACGACATCAATGCAACGGCATCTTCATATCTCAAGAGAAGTATCTCAAAGATTTCCTGAAGAAGTTCGGTATGCAAGACTGCAAAGGCTTCACGACGCCAATGCCAGCCAAGCATCATCTGGGTCCTGACGAACTCCATCTCTTGAAGACTCTGAGTTCTCTTCCTCTGCTGCAACTGTGAATGCCAGAGTGATCGAGGATGAAGACGATGCTACTTCACCGCCACCTCCTTCAGCACGCTTCGACACTGCTCCAAGTTCTTCTGCACCGCCGAACACCACCGATGACCCTGCTGCTTCACCTACTCTTCATGGGAACGGGTAGATGCTCTATGTCTTCGAACCTTTTTGGTCCTTACTGACAAAAGGGGGAGAAGCATACGAGTTTGATAGTCTTCAAGCGGGTCCATATGGGCGGGTGCTTTATATTTTGCTTCGTGTTTACAACTCTCGTTTTGATACATTTGGTTCTTTGAGTTGTAACACTTAAACTCGATGGTCGTCTGCTACTTATTTGCCACCTTGTGATGCGATGATAAATTTCGCATGTGCGACGATAAATTCCGCACTTAGATCATTTTCCAGACGTCCATTTTCCATTATGCATGTCATTATCTTCACATACCTTCACATGCATAGTGGATTGTCATCATAAGTTGAAGAGAATCTCCACAAGCACAACCTGCCATGTGCATTTGCATTCCAAAAGCAAATTACTTATATGCACATCTTCAGGGGGAACCCTTGCAACTTATGAAGACAATTCCTTATCCTTTACAATTTCACATATTATATTCCCCGTTGAAAACTTCAACTAGTTTGTCATCAATCACCAAAAAGGGGGAGATTCTAAGTGCATCTAGTGCCACCCCTAGTTGGTTTTGGAGTATTGACGACAAACCTAGTTGAGGGACTAATGTGTTTGTGAGAATTGCAGGATAACACAGGTAGAAGTCCCTCATTGATTCGGTTTTCCTACCAGAGATGACCCCTAAAAATGTATGAAGACATTGATGTCAAAGGCGGTATATGAAGATATTCACATTGAAGACTATGACAAGAGAAGACACCGCATGAAGCCTATGGAGCTCGAAGACTTAGATCTTTCGTAGTTATTTTTCTTCTTTGAGTCATAGGAACCACCGTACTGTTAAGTGGGGTCCAAGAGAACCAGTCAGAATGACTGAAGTGATGCTTAAACAAAACCTATGTCTTTGAGTGAAGACTATGAGAGCAAATCTTGTCCAGAGTTGGACAAGTCAGCTTTTCTTGTAGCCCAAGTAAAGTTGCCGTGTGAGTTTGAAATCTGACCGTTGGAACACGTGTCAGTTCCTTAGTGATCCAGGGTCATTTCGGACAAATCAGGTCGGGTTGCCTAGTGGCTATAAATAGCCCACCCCTACAACCATAAACAGTTGGCTGCTCAGATTCAGAGTACGGCTTTTGTCGTTTGAGAGCAACCCACCTCGAAGCCTTTGAGAGAGAATTCCTTGCGAGGATAAAGCCCTAACCACCTAGAGCCAAAGATAATTAGGCATCACTTAAGTCTTCTTGTCTGTGTGATCTGAAGACTTATTACACTTGAGGACTGTGAATCCTCCAGCTGGTTAGGCGTCACGTTCTGAGCATCCAAGAGACATTGTGGATCGCCGGTGAACGAAGTCTGTGAAGGTTTGGGAGTCTACCTTGAAGACTTACCAGAGTGATTGGGCAAGGTCTGTGTGACCTTAGCTCAAGGGGAATACAGTGAGGACTGGGTGTCCTGAGCTGCGTGTTCAGGACTGGGTGTCCGGGACTGTGTGTCCTCAGGTTTAAATACCTAGCCGCCCTAACTAGACATACAGTTTTCACAGCAACTGGAACTGGTCCAACAAATCATTGTCTTCAACGAGTCACTAGTTTCTTCCTTCCTTTCTCTTTACTTACTGTTACTCCTTGTGAAGTCTTTGTATGTTTGCACTATCTTTTGTCTTCATGGAGTGACTGTGTGATCTGTTTGGCTTCTTAATATCTTCCTATTTGATCCTTACTACCTAGCTGCTATTGGTCATTGTGCTTTCACTTCATTGAATACATGACTATGGTTTACCTAGTGTAGTCTACCTTCCGTTGCATGGTAATAGGTTTAATTCTATTGTTTGTCTTTGAAACTTCCACGTTTTGAAGACTTTCATAAAAATCGCCTATTCACCCCCCTCTAGTCGATATAACACACTTTCAAGCATGAGAGAGCAAATGATAGTTGGGTGCAACTGGAGCATCCAGAGACCATATAGAATGAGCCATTCGACCCTAAACAACGCCCAATTGAGCCAGCCGACGAATCAATTGGTAAATCATCGTGTCCAATCAATTAAGACTACAACTACAGTTAAACTGCATGGGCTGGGCTCGACGAATCAATTAGTAAATCATCGTGAACAATCAATTAAACTGATGATGATAGTATGTAGAACAACAGCAGTAAACCCTAGAAATTTGGGATTTGGAAGATTAAGCTTAAGCAGGCAATTGGGTGAAACTAAGGCATCCAGCGACCATATAGAATGAGTCTTTTGACCCAAAACAACGCCCAATCGAGCCAATCGACCGGAAAAGTTGCTAAATCCTAACCGAACATAGTGATGGCAGAAGACCACGAACATGAAGCAGGTGGATGTGAGTAATAGAGAAGGAGAGGGAGAGGGAGAGGGAGAGGGGACCTTGAAGAAGCTCCATGGCGTCGTCAAGATCGGAGTTGCCCCCCCCCCCCAACCGAGCCGCACCCAGCCCTGTCCTGTCCTCACGCGGAGGAGCGGCGTCCGACCGCACGGCCGCAAGGAGGTGGCTGGGCTCACGGCCAACGGCCAGATCTAGCCACTCCATGGCGTCAGGGCAGGGGAGGAAGAGGCCATCCTGCCCATGGTGTCCCGGTGCTCGAGCGAGGACGGCATCTTGGATCTGGGAGGGAGAGAACACGAGGTGAGGAAGTAACGGACGGATGTGAACAGGAGGAGATGGAGTGGAGGGACGCACCTGAGTCGCCGAACCACGCCGGGCGAAACCCTAGCGACGAGAGATAGTCACGGATGGCGTTGGAGGACGCGTGCACCCCGCCCACACCGCCGGCTAGCCACTGGTCCAACTGGTGCTGCTGCTGCATGATGGCGGCGCCCTGGACCGGATCCGATGCTGCACCTCCAGCCCGCGGATCCACAGCTCGGTCGCCATGGCTGCGCCACAGGCTAGGGTTTTGGGTGCTTGGGAGGCGTGGGGATTCGGGCTCCTTGCCGTTGATGGCCATGGTGCGGGGGCGGCGGCTAGGGTTTGGCGAGCGGGGGCGGCGGCGGCTAGGGTTTGGCCAGCGGGAGCGGGTGCATGTGCGGGAGAGAAAGGTTGGAACGGTGGGGAGTGGGGGCGTGGGGACTGCATGGGTGAGGGGGTGAGAGGGCTACGTGGGTGAGAGGGTGAGGGGATGAGGTCCGCCGTTGGATCCGGGAGCATCCGACGGTTCCTGATGCATGATCCGCGTGATATGCCTATAGACCAATTAGAACGCAACAAACAATTTGAAGACTTTATGACCTTCTAAGTAGGTCACAGAAAACAATTTTCCATTTTTTAGTGCTCAAAATGAGTTCTTTTTTTGTAAAAGGCCTACCAAATATTTGTTCAAATATTATCATACTCTGCAAAAATTTAATTCTTGGAATAGTAAACAGTATCGACAAAGGGATTTTTTATATTCTTTGCACAAAAAATCATTTTCCATTTTTTGAGTGCCCCAAATGAGGTTTTTTGTGAAGGACCTACCAAATAATTGTTGCAAAATTGGACCAAATCAATTTTATAAAATACTAGGACATATTTAATGCACAATTGACAAAATGGTTGGGTGTAAAAAGTTTTGATCCACCTCTCGTGAAAAAGACAAATTTCCGCCGATTCAGTTGGAAGCGGGTCAAATTTGAACTGTAGCTGCCTTGTAGTTTGCTATTTATTTCTTCCAAAAATCATTTTTAGGTACATAAGTATCTATTTAATCAGAGAAACACCAAAAAAAATTCCAAGATTCAACCACTAGCTAGGAACGGTCATTACCGCCGTTTTCACCGCATTTTGAAACGGGCATAAAAAATTCAAAAAAAATCAAAAAATTGGGAAACCTTCGCATTGTGTCATTATATGTGGCCAAGTTCCTAGGAAAAATAACAAACTTGTAATACAGCAATTATTTTAAAAAAGTGTTCTCAGAAATGAGCTATCATGCGTGAAGATTCATGGCTTTCAAGCCAAATGATCAATCTTATGGCCACATTCTTGGCATAGTTTGTTCAAATGATCTCATATTGTGCACAAGGGTGCATCTTGTAATTCCAAACAATGTTGCCTAAGGAAGTTTTCATTTTATTTGCACGGAAAATACATTTTCCATTTTTCGGAGTGCCCAAAATGAGTTTTTTTGTGAAGGACCTACCATATATTTGTTGCAAAATTGGACCTAATCAATTTTATAAAATACTAGGCCATATATAATGCACAATTGACAAAATGGTTGGGTGTCAAAAGTTTTGATCCACCTCTGGTGAAAAAGACAAATTCCCGCTGATTTAGTAGGAAGCGGGTCAAATTTGAACTGCAGCTGCCTCATAGTTTGCTATTTATTTTGTCCAAAAATCATTTCTAGTTACATAAGTGCCTATTTAATCATAAATACATGGTTTGGTGGCGATACGTCGAGGTTTGGGCGGTGGCCGAGGCCCCCAACTCTAGAGCACGTAAACTCGCATGCCCGCCTCGTGGTCACCGCGTGACCGTGGCATTGCCATGTGTTCTGGGCAGCCTAGGCATGTCTAGTGGCTTGGGCACTCCCCAGGTAGGTGATAGGAAGAAAATCACAACATAAGATTCTCACGAGGAGACCGATCGATGTTCAAACATGAATAAGCAGCCAAGTGTTTGATTAGCGGTACGGGAAATGCACATGGCCAATGGGCGTGAGTTTTGGCCGAGAATGATCATCTACTAAAGAGAATGTCTTCACAAATTTATAGCTCAAAAGGAGGATCCTAGGTGGTACTTGCTTTGCAAAGTACCACACTGGACAAAAATATGAATGTTGAAGCTGTGCTCAAAATAATGAATGGATTGAGCTAAAATTTAGTGGAGGATGGTTATTTTTGCATAGGAAAGCATTGTAGAAAATTGATACCATTTGGACATGCCAAAGTAGTACTTCCTTCACAATGATCTTCTATGGACAAAAACTTGGGAAAACTAGTGAGAGAGATTGGATGAATTAAATGAGCTAAAAATTGGTGTAGGTAAGTTACATAGGTATGGTCATGCGCTGGTAAATTTTCAGATCATTTGGGTAAGCATAGCTAGTACTTACTTCACAAAGCTTCTCTCAAGGTAGAAACTTTGGAAATTTCCTGAGAAAGATTTACTAGGAAAATTGAGCTGAATATTATCATGTGGCAATGATTTGGGTATGGAAGAGTGCCCAAAAAGTTTGAGGGTAATAGGAGGGGTCTATATAACACTTGCTTTGCAACGTGCCAATTTGGCCATAAAATATAAATTGAACCTGGGCTCACATAGATGATTTGACTGAGCTGCAATTTGGAGGAGGGTGATAATTTGGGCATATGAAGGAACTGTATAAATTTCATGTCATTTCGAGATATAAAAAAGGTACTTCCTTCATAATGCTTCTAGGTGGACAAAAACTTTGGAAATTTGCCGAGGAATATTTGCTAGGCAAATGGAGCTGAATTTTGTCATGCGGTAATGATTTGGATAGAAAAGAGTGCCCAAAAATTCCTACGGCAATCAAGAATATATAAATAGCACTTCCTTCATAAAGTGTTGTTGTGAACAGAATAGGAAAATGAATATTGTTGAATTAGTTTTGAACTAGGCAAGGAAGGAATTTTACATATTTGATGAAGATATGACCCAAATAATTTATGAGATTTTTTTGGGAATTTTGGGAATGACAGAAATATAGGTTGCTTCACAACCCAGGGCAAAAACTGCCACATGGACATGACACATAGGCAAAACTGATGAGGTGGTGCCTAGTCATAGCAACCCACCACAATTTACAAGGTTATGACCATCTATATTGGTCATGATCAGCTAGAAATAAGGCATCGGACTAGTGCTGTCTGCTTTATGACCATTTCGTGTAAGGAAATTACGACCTTTCTGACCAAAATGGTCGCAATGGTGTAGGGTTTGGAGCCCCCCGAACAGCTTTTGACCAATTGGTCTAAAATGGTCATAGATTTATGACCAATTCTTCCAGGGTCACTGACAGAAGGTCATAAGTTGACATATTTCTTGTAGTGCGTACCAGCATGGTGCATAAAATAAAAGTGAAAACTAAATGCAAAAGACGCTCCAAGATCTGCACATATCACATGAATGAAACGAATCCGAAAACATACCGATACTTGTTGAAGAAAGAGGGGATGCCTTCTGGGGCATCCCCAAGCTTAGACACTTGAGTCTCCTTGAATATTTACTTGGGGTGCCTCGGTCATCCCCAATCTTGAGCTCTTGCCTCTCTTCCTTCTTCTCACATCGAGACCTTCTCGATCATCGAACACTTCATCCACACAAATAATTTGCAGAGAACTCGGTAAGATCCGTTAGTATAATAAAGCAAATAAATACTCTAAGTACTGTTGAAAACTAATTCATATTTTTTTTTCATTGTAGCTACTGTAATATAACTTTTCCATGGCTTAATCCACTGATATAAATCGATAGTTTCATCAAAAACAGAATCTTTCTAAAACAGAACAGTCTGTAATAGTCTGAACATTCACCATACCTCTGGTACTCCAAAAATTATATCAAAATTAGGAAAAATAAAAAATTTGTATATAAAGACACTGCAAAAAGAATCAGGACCATTTGACGTTCCAGTAAAAAAATGTAAAATCGTGCACTACAGCCAAAGTTTCTGTCTTGCACCGCACAAACCAACAAGCATCTAAAACATCCTAAAGGCAAACCTTGGCACATTATTTTTATTTTTTAAACTTTATAAAATCACACAACATAAATAAATTACTCTCTATAACTTCCGGATTGTCTCCCTAGCAGCGCTTTCTTTAAAGCCATTAGGCTAGGCATATAGTGCTCAAGTAATGGATCCACCCGGATCCCAAGGTATATCAAAGCCAATTTTAATTAACAATGATTTGTAATTTAGTAGTGAGCACAAAGTAACATATATCACACAACAACGAAGTCTAACTCTCTTCCTATGCATCGGCATGTCATAAAAAACAATTCATGCACACATAGTAAAGGCCAATGCATAGTACAAACAGTTTCTTGCAATTTTGCCATGTTAGAAACATAGAGAGGTGGAGATATAGTTCCTCTCTCATAATAATTGCAAGTAGGAGCAGCAAGCACATGCATATTATATTCATCAAAATCATCATGTGTAATAGTAAAACACAACCCATCAATATAATCCTTAATAAGGGTAAACTTCTCCGATATAGTGTAGTTGGGAGAATTCAAAAAGATATTAGGACTATCATGCGTGGGTGCAATAGCAACAATTTCATGTTTAACATAAGGAACTATAGCAAGTTCATATCCATGAGCATAATTTATATTGGCATCTTGGCCACAAGCATAGCAAGCATCATCAAAAAGGGATATTTCAAGAGAATCAACGGGATCATAACAATCATCATAGCAATCATCCTTCAGTAAGCATGAAGGGAAATTAAACAATGTATGAGTTGAAGAGTTACTCTCATTAGAAGGTGGGCACAGGTGCTCAATCTGCTCTTCCTCCTTTTGTTCTTCGCTCTGATCCTCATCTTTTTCATCCAATGAGCTCACAGTTTCATCAATTTCTTCTTCCATAGACTCCTGCAAAATATTAGTCTCTTCTTGGACAACAGAGGAGACCTCGATATATGGTTTAACATAGGCATTAGAAGCATAATTCTCATAACA
Organism: Triticum monococcum; assembly: GCA_034509565.1. NCBI lineage: Eukaryota > Viridiplantae > Streptophyta > Magnoliopsida > Poales > Poaceae > Triticum > Triticum monococcum. The sequence goes on along the minus strand of CM067845.1, from coordinate 392,989,767 downwards.
ATATTCAAGTATGGCAAAATTTCCAGATTTGTAAAGAGTAGCATCATACTTTTCAATCAAAGAAGCAATTTCATAAGCACCCTTAAAAGTAACAAATCTTCAATTTGTTGAACATCATAGTAATTATAAACACCCTTAGCATAAGAAGATATGATTCCATTATCACTAAAAAAACATTGGTAGGGAAGGTGTTTCTTAGGGTCTTCAGAACAACAAGTAATATCATATATTTCACATAAATTCCAAGCATAGCATTGCAAACGATGAATTTGATCCAGTAAATGTTTCCCCTTTTCAGATATACGGTGTTGCACATAACAAGCATGCTCATCTAAAGATTTTCCCTCAACTAAGCTAGTTGGGGCTTCCACACGAGCACATAGGGATCGAAGATGATCCAAGTAATAAGCTTCAGGAGTGTGATAGATTTTGAGTGGTTGTTCAACCATTGGTTCAGTAGGTACAACTAATTTGTTTGGTATTTTGAGTTTCCTACGCATAACTAAAGATAGAAAACAACTAAGAACAGCAAATAAAAATTACTTAGTGATAAAGCAAACAAGCACACACGAGAATATTCACCCCACTCCATGACTCCCCGGTAACGGTGCCAGAAAAAGGTCTTGATAACCCACAACTATAGGGGATCGCAACAGTTTTCGATAAGTAAGAGTGTCAAACCCAACGAGGAGCTAAAGGCAGAACAAATATTCCCTCAAGTTCTATCGACCACCGATACAACTCTACGCACGCTTGACGTTTGCTTTACCCAGAACAAGTATGAAACTAGAAGTATTTTGTAGGTGTTGTTGGATAGGTTCACAAGGTAATAAAGAGCATGTAAATAAAAAGTAGGGGCTGTTTAGATAAAGACACAACTAAATTAGTTTTAGTAGAGAGCTTTTTGTTACGAGAAAGTTATTTGTCCCTAGGCAAACGATAACTAGACCGATAATCATTATTGCAATTTTATTTGAGGGAGAGGCATAAGCTAACATACATTCTCTACTTGGATCATATGCACTTATGATTGGAACTCTAGCAAGCATAGACAACTACTAAAGATCATTAAGGTAAAACCCAACCATAGCATTAAAGTATCAAGTCCTCTTTATCCCATACGCAAACAACCTACTTACTCCGGTCTGTGCTTCTGTCACTCATGCCACCCACCATAAGAAAATCATGAACATATTGCAAACCCTACAGCGGGAATCCCTCACGCTTGCGCGACACAGACAACACCATAGAACAGCACCAATAATAAAACATGCAACTCAAACCAATCATGATCATCAATTAACCCATAGGACAAAACGAATCTACTCAAACATCATAGGATAGCCATACATCATTGGGAAATAATATATAGCGTTGAGCACCATGTTTAAGTAGAGATTACAGCGCGTAAAAGAGGGGTTACACCGATGCATAGGGGGGGGGAAGAGTTGGTGATGATGGCGGTGAGGTTGTTGGTGAAGATTGCGGTGATGATGATGGCCACGGCAGCGTTCCAGCGCCACCGGAAGAGAAGGGGAGAGGGGGCCCTTCTTCTTCTTATTCCTTGACCTCCTCCCTAGATGGGAGAAGGGTTTCCCCTCTGCTCCTTGGCCTCCATGGCATGGGAGGGGCGAAAGCCCCTCTGAGATTGGATCGGTCTCTCTATTTCTCTCTGTTTCTACGTTCCTGATTCTGCCCTTTCACCGTTTCTTCAATTTCCGGAGATCCGTAACTCCGAGTGGGCTGAAATTTTAACATGATCTCTATCCGGATATTAGCTCTCTTGCGGCGAAAGAAGGGCACCCACCACCTTACGGGGTGGCCAAGAGGGTTAGGGGCGCACCTGCCCCCCCGGGGGTGCGCCCCCTGCCTCGTGGCCCCCTCGGGCATCGTCTCGTGTGGATTTTTCTTCCCAAAAATCACATATATTCCAAAAAAATCTCCATTAGTTTTTATCCTGTTTTGACTCCATTTAATATGGATATTCTGCGAAACAAAAAACATGCAACAAACAGGAACTGGCACTGGGCACTGGAACAATATGTTAGTCGCAAAAATAGTATAAAAAGTTGCCAAAAGTATATGAAAGTATATGAAAGTTGTAGAATATTGGCATGGAACAATCAAAAATTATAGATATGATGGAGACGTATCAAGCACCAGGGCGGTGGACGACGGCGAGGCCTAGGAAGGGGACGATGCGGAGCTGGGGAAGACGCGGCAGTGGATGCCCACGCGTAGAGGAGTATGAGGGTTCACTGGTTCGCTGCGGTGTGAGGCTGTCGTCGCCGTAGAATAACTTGGGGTGTGGGTGAGTAGAGGGATGGCCTGGCCAGCGGTGGGAGTAGTACGGGGTGCTACGTCTTGAGCTTGCGTTGGTTTTCCCCGAAGAGGAAGGGATGATGCAGCAGAGTAGCATAAGTATTTCCCTCAGTTTTTGAGAACCAAGGTATCAATCTAGTAGGAGGCCACACTCAAGTCCCTCATACCTGCACAAAACGATAGCTCCTCGCAACCAACGCGATTAGGGGTTGTCAATCCCTTCACGGTCACTTACGAGAGTGAGATCTGATAGATATAATATTTTTGGTATTTTTGGTATAAAGATGCAAAGTAAAAAGTAAAGGCAAAGTAAAAGGCAAAGCAAGATTAAAGTGATGGAGATTGATATGATGAGAGTAGACCCGGGGGCCATAGGTTTCACTAGTGGCTTCTCTCAAGAGCATAAGTATTCTACGGTGGGTGAACAAATTACTGTTAAGCAATTGACAGAATTGAGCATAGTTATGAGAATATCTAGGCATGATCATGTATATAGGCATCACGTCCGTGACAAGTAGACCGAAACGATTCTGCATCTACTACTATTACTCCACTCATCGACCGCTATCCAGCATGCATCCAGAGTATTAAGTTAAAGAGAGAGTAACGCCTTAAGCAAGATGACATGATGTAGAGAGATAAATTCATGCAATATGAAATAAACCCCATCTTTTTATCCTCGATTGCAACGATGCAATACGTGCCTTGCTACCCCTTCTGTCACTAGGAAAGGACACCGCAAGATCGAACCCAAAGCTAAGCACTTCTCCCATGGCAAGAACTACCAATCTAGTTGGCCAAACCAAACGGATAATTCAAAGAGAGTTGCAAAGATAACCAATCATACATAAAAGAATTCAGAGAAGATTCAAATATTATTCATAGATAGACTTGATCATAAACCCACAATTCATCGGTCTCAACAAACACACCGCAAAAAGAAGATTACATCGAATAGATCTCCACAAGAGAGGGGGGGGGGAAACTTTGTATTGAGATCCAATAAGAGAGAAGAAGCCATCTAGCTACTAACTATGGACCCGAAGGTCTGAGGTAAACTACTCACACTTCATCGGAGAGGCTATGATGATGTAGAAGCCCTCCGTGATGACGACCCTCTTTCGGCGGAGCTCCGGAACAGGCCCCAAGATGGGATCTCATGGATACAGAAAGTTGCGGCGGTGGAATTAGGTTTTTGGCTCCGTATCTGTTTGTTTGTGGATACGTAGGTATATATAGGAGGAATGAGTACATCGGTGGATCTCCGAGGGGCCCACGAGGTAGGGGGCGCACCCTAGGGGGGCGCCCCCCACCCTCGTGACCGCCTCTCTGATGCCTTGGTCTAGGGTCCAAGTCTCCTGGATCACGTTCGGTGAGAAAATCACGTTTCGGAAGGTTTCATTCCGTTTGGACTCCGTTTGATATACCATTTCTTCGAAACACTGAAATAGGCAAAAAAACAACAATTCTGGGCTGGGCCTCCGGTTAATAGGTTAGTCCCAAAAATAATATAAAAGTGGAGAATAAAGCCCAATATAGTCCAAAACAGTAGATAATATAGCATGGAGCAATTGAAAATTATAGATACATTGAAGACGTATCAGGCATCCCCAAGCTTAATTCTTGCTCGTCTTCGAGTAGGTAAATGATAAAAAGAGAACATTTGATGCGGAGTGCTACTTGGCATAATTTCAATGCAAATCTTCTTAATTGTGATATGAATATTCAGATTCGAAAGATTCAAGAGAAAAGTTTATATTGACATAAAAATAATAATACTTCAAGCATACTAACAAAGCAACTATGTCTTCTCAAAATAACATGGCCAAAGAAAGTTATCCCTACAAAATCATATAGTCTGGCTATGCTCTATCTTCACCACACAAAGTATTTAAATCATTCACAACCCCGATGACAAGCCAAGTAATTGTTTCATACTCTAACTTTTTCAAAACTTTTTCAATTTTCACGCAATACATGAGCGTGAGCCATGGATATAGCACTATAGGTGGAATAGAATGGTGGTTGTGGAGAAGACAAAAAGGAGAAGATAGTCTCACATCAACTAGGCGTATCAACGGGCTATGGAGATGCCCATCAATAGATATCAATGTGAGTGAGTAGGGATTGCCATGCAACGGATGCACTAGAGCTATAAGTATATGAAATCTCATCAAAAGAAACTAAGTGGGTGTGCATCCAACTTGCTTGCTCATGAAGACCTATGGCAATTTGAGGAAGCCCATCATTGGAATATACAAGCCAAGTTCTATAATGTAAATTTCCCACTAGTATATGGAAGTGATAACACAAGAGACTCTCTACTATGAAGATCATGGTGCTACTTTGAAGCACAAGTGTGGTAAAAGGATAGTAACATTGTCCCTTCTCTCTTTTTCTCTCATTTTTTTATTTGGGCCTTTTCTCTTTTTTATGGCCTCTTTTTATTTGGGCTTCTTTGGCCTCTTTTATTTATTTTTCGTCCGGAGTCTCATCCCGACTTATGGGGGAATCATAGTCTCCATCATAGGTAGGTATGGTGGCTGTTTTGAGGAAGGTATATGGTGGGTGTATGATACCAGCGAAAGGTGCGCGGTATTAGAGAGGCTAGCAAAGGTGGAAGGGTGAGAGTGCGTATAATCCATGGACTCAACATTAGTCATAAAGAACTCATATACTTATTGCAAAAATCTAGAAGTTATCAAAGCAAAGTATTACGCGCATGCTCCTAGGGGGATAGATTGGTAGGAAAAGACCATTGCTCGTCCCCGACCGCCACTCATAAGGAAGACAATCAATAAATAAATCATGCTCCGACTTCATCACATAACGGTTCACCATACGTGCATGCTACGGGAATCACAAACTTTAACACAAGTATTCTTTAAATTTTCAACTACTCAACTAGCATGACTTCAATATTATCACCTCCATATCTCAAAACAATTATCATGTTTCAATCTTTTCTTAGTATTCAACACACTCAAAAGAAAGTTTCACAAATCTTGAATACCAAGCATATTATTATTAACCAAATTACCATGCTATTAAGAGACTCTCAAAATAATTTAAGTGAAGCATGAGAGATCAATAGTTTCTTTAAAACAAATCCACCACCATGCTCTAAAATATCTAAGTGAAGCACATAGAGAAAAATTATAACGCTCAAAAGATATAAGTGAAGCACATAGAGTAAAACTACTTAGCTCAAAAGATATAAGTGAAGCACATAGAGCAAAACTACTTAGCTCAAAAGATATAAGTGAAGCACATAGAGTATTCTATCAAATTTTAATTCATGTATGGCTCTCTCAAAAGGTTTGTTCATCAAGGATGATTGTGGCATACTAAAACACAATGACAAAAATAGTATAAGACGTTCCAAGAAAAACACATATCATGTTGGTGAATAAAAATATAGCTCCAAGTAAATTACTGATGGAAGTGGACGAAAGAGGGGATGCCTTCCGGGGCATCCCCAAGCTTTGAATTTTTGGTGTCCTTCGATTATCTTGGGGGTGCCATGGGCATCCCCAAGCTTAGGCTCTTGCCACTCCTTGTTCCATAATCCATCACAAGAATTCACCCAAAACTTGAAAACTTCACAACACAAAACTTAAAGTAGAAAACTCGTGAGCTCCGTTAGCAAAAGAAAACAAAAGACCACTTCAAGGTACTGTAATGAATTCAGTCTTTATTTATATTGGTGTTAAACCTACTGTATTCCAACTTCTCTATGGATTATAAACTATTTTACTAACCATAGATTCATCAAAATAAGCAAACAACACACGAAAAACAGAATCTGTCAAAAACAGAACAGTCTGTAGTAATCTGTAGCTAGCGCAAGATCTGGAAGCCCAAAAATTCTAAAATAAATTTCTGGACGTGAGTAATTTATCTATTAATCATCTGCAAAAATAATTAACTAAATATCACTCTTCAAATAAAAATTACAGCAGCTCTCGTGAGCGCTAAAGTTTCTGTTTTTTACAGCAAGTTCAACAAGACTTTCCCCAAGTCTTCCCAACGGTTCTACTTGGCACAAACACTAATTAAACATAAAAACACAACCAAAACAGAGTCTAAATAATTTATTTATTACTAAGCAGGAGCAAAAATCTAGGAATAAAAATAAAATTGGGTTGCCTCCCAACAAGCACTATCATTTAACGCCCCTAGCTAGGCATAAAAGCGAGGATAGATCTAGGTATTGCCATCTTTGGTAGGCAATCCATAAGTGGCTCTCATGATAGTTTCATATGGTAATTTTATTTTCTTTCTTGGAAAGTGTTCCATGCCCTTTTTTAATGGAAATTGAAATCTAATATTCCCTTCCTTCATATCAATAATCGCACCAACCGTTCTAAGGAAAGGTCTACCAAGAATAATAGGGCAAGAAGGATTGCAATCTATATCAAGAACAATGAAATCTATGGGAACATAATTTCTATTTGCAACAATAAGAACATCATTAATCTTTCCCATAGGTTTCTTAATAGTAGAATCTGCAAGATGCAAGTTTAGAGAGCAATCATCAAAATTGCGGAAATCTAGCAAATCACACAAAGTTTTGGGGATAGTGGAGACACTAGCACCCAAATCACACAAAGCATAAAACTCGTGATCTTTAATTTTAATTTTAATAGTTGGTTCCCAGTCATCATAGAGTTTTCTAGGGATAGAAACTTTCAACTCAAGTTTTTCTTCACAAGATTGCATCAAGGCATCAACAATATGTTCGTTGAAGGCTTTATGTTGACTATAAGCATGTGGAGAATTTAGCACGGATTGCAACAAGGAAATACAATCAATTAAAGAGAAACTTTCATAATGAAATTCCTTGAAATCCAATATAGTGGGTTTAGCAACATCTTGATTTTTATTTCTTTCAATCCCACTTTCATCAACTTCATCATAAAGATCTAAATACTCTGAATTTTTAGAATGCCTTCTAGGTAAAGGAAGATCATATTCAGTTTCATCAAGATTCATATTGCAAAACAAAGATTTAATAGGTGGCACATCAATAACTTTTAGATCTTCATCTTGATTTTCATAGGAATTGCAAGAACACGCTTTAATAAAGGCATCTTTGGAAGCACGCATCCTAGCGGTTCTTTCCTTGCACTCATCAATGGAAATTCTCATGGCTTTGAGAGACTCATTGTTATCATGCTTAGGAGGAATAGATCAAAGCTTTAAAGAATCAATCTCAAGAGAAATTCTATCAACGTTCCCAGCCAAATCATCAACTTTAAGCAATTTCTCTTCAAGCAAAGCATTAAAATTCTTTTGTGAATTCATAAACTCTTTAACACTATTCTCAAATTCAGAGGGCATCTTATTATAATTTTCATAAGAGTTGTTGTAGGAATTCCCATAATTATTAGAAGGATTACTAGGATATGTTCTAGGATTAAAGTTCCCTCTATAAGCGTTGTTACCAAAATTATTCCTACCAACAAAATTCACATCCATAGATTCATTGTTATTCTCAATCAAAGTAGACAAAGGCATATCATTAGGATCAGAAGAAACACTCTTAGTAGCAAATAATTTCATAAGTTCATCCATCTTTCCACTCAAAACATTGATTTCTTCTATCACATGCCCTTTTTTATTAGAAGATCTTTCAGTATGCCATTGAGAATAATTAACCATAATATTATCTAGGAGTTTAGTAGCATCTCCTAAAGTGATTTCCATAAAAGTGCCTCCCACGGCCGAATCTAAAAGATTTCTAGAAGCAAAATTCAATCCGGCATAAAATTTTTGTATAATCATCCACAAATTCAAACCATGAGTAGGGCAATTACGTATCATTAATTTCATTCTCTCCCAAGCTTTTGCAACATGTTCATGATCAAGTTGCTTAAAGTTCATAATATCATTTCTAAGAGAGATGATATTAGCGGGAGGGAAATACTTAGAGATGAAAGCATCTTTGCACTTGTTCCAAGAATCAATACTATTTTTAGGCAAAGACGAAAACCAAGCTTTAGCACGATCTCTAAGCGAAAAAGGAAATAGCTTCAATTTAACGACATCATTATCGACATCTTTTTTATTTTGCATATCACATAAATCAACAAAGCTATTCAGATGAGTAGCGGCATCTTCACTAGGAAGGATGGCGAATTGATCTTTCATAACAAGATTCAACAAAGCATTATTGATTTCACAAGATTCAGCATTGGTAAGAGGAGCAATCGGAGTGCTAATAAAATCATTGTTGTTGGTATTGGTGAAGTCACACAATTTAGTATTATCTTGAGCCATCGCGACAAACAAGCAAACTAGCACACGAGCAGACAAGAGCAAATGGGCAAAAGAGGCAAATAGAGAGGGAGGATGGAGAGAGAGAGGGCGAATAAAACGGTAAGGGTGAAGTGGGGGGAGAGGAAAACGAGTGGCAAATGGCAAATAATGTAAAGCGAGAGATAGGGATTGTGGTGGGTACTTGGTATGTTGACTTTTTGCGTAGACTCCCCGGCAACGGCGCTAGAAATCCTCCTTGCTACGTCTTCAACTTGCGTTGGTTTTCCCCGAAGAGGAAGAGATGATGCAGCAGAGTAGCGTAAGTATTTCCCTCAGTTTTTGAGAACCAAGGTATCAATCCAGTAGGAGGCCATGCTCAAGTCCCTCGTACCTGCACAAAACGATAGCTACTCGCAACCAACATGATTAGGGGTTGTCAATCCCTTCATGGTCACTTACGAGAGTGAGATCTGATAGATATAATATTTTTGGTATTTTTGGTATAAAGATGCAAAGTAAAAAGTAAAGGCAAAGTAAAAAGCAAAGCAAGATTAAAGTGATGGAGATTGATATGATGAGAATAGACCCGGGGGCCATAGGTTTCACTAGTGGATTCTCTCAAGAGCATAAGTATTCTACGGTGGGTGAACAAACTACTATTGAGCAATTGACAGAATTGAGCATAGTTATGAGAATATCTAGGCATGATCATGTATATAGGCATCACGTCCGTGACAAATAGACCGAAACGATTTTGCATCTACTACTATTACTCCACTATTCGACCGCTATCCAGCATGCATCTAGAGTATTAAGTTAAAAACAGAGTAACGCCTTAAGCAAGACGACATGATGTAGAGAGATAAATTCATGCAATATGCAACAAACCCCATCTTGTTATTCTCGATGGCAACGATGCAATACGTGCCTTGCTGCCCCTTCTGTCACTGGGAAAGGACACCATAAGATCGAACCCAAAGCTAAGCACTTCTCCCATGGCAAGAACTACCAATCTAGTTGGCCAAACCAAACAGATAATTCGAAGAGACTTGCAAAGATAACCAATCATACATAAAAGAATTCAGAGAAGATTCAAATATTATTCATAGATAGACTTGATCATAAACCCACAATTCATCGGTCTCAACAAACACACCGCAAAAAGAAGATTACATCGAATAGATCTCCACAAGAGAGGGGGAGAACTTTGTATTGAGATCCAAAAAGAGAGAAGAAGCCATCTAGCTACTAACTATGGACCCGAAGGTCTGAGGTAAACTACTCACACTTGATCGAAGAGGCTATGATGATGTAGAAGCCCTTCGTGATGACGGCCCTCTTCCGGCGGAGCTCCGGAACAGGCCCCAAGATGGGATATCGTGGATACAGAAAGTTGCGGCAGTGGAATTAAGTTTTTGGCTCCGTATCTATTCATTTGGGGATACGTAGGTATATATGGGAGGAAGGAGTACGTCGGCGGAGCTCCGAGGGGCCCACGAGGCAGGGGGCGCGCCCTAGGGGGGGTGCGCCCCTCACGCTCGTGACCGCCTCTCTGATGCCTTGGCGTAGGGTCCAAGTCTCCTGGATCATGTTCGGTGAGAAAATCACGTTTCCGAAGGTTTCATTCCGTTTGGACTCTGTTTGATATTCCGTTTCTTCGAAACACTGAAATAGGCAAAAACATCAATTCTGGGCTGGGCCTCCAGTTAATAGGTTAGTCCCAAAAATAATATAAAAGTGGAAAATAAAGCCCAATATAGTCCAGAATAGTAGATAATATAGCATGAAGCAATCACAAATTATAGATATGTTGGAGACGTATTAGGGGGCGGTGAGGCCTCTGCCGCATCGCAGCTGGCCAGGGGAGGCAGGAGCACGAGGCACGACCGGCGTTGGTTTGGGCGGCTGGGGCAAGAAGACCAGAGGTTGAAGAAGCACTACGGCCATTGGATGGACATCGTACGGTCACCAGAGCTAGAATCATGCATATTGACTAAGTTGACAAAGCCCTCCGTCCCCGTCAACTTAGTAGGCCCACAAGTCAGCCTGCCAATATACTGGGTCCTAGCTAGAAGGGGGGTATTCATTTTTTGTGCATAAAAAGGAGGCACTTTCTTGCGTGCGAAGATATAGCTGGTGGGTCCGAGCTGTCAGCGGCGGTAACATTTTTTCGTGAAATACAGAGGCCCTTTCGATGGGTCCCAGATGTCAGGTGGAGGAATCATTTTTTGCGCGTAATAAGGAGGCATTTCCTTGCATGCGACCATGGACCCAGCTGTTAGCCTCTCCACGCACAATCTACTTCAGATGAATGTCGGTCGTTGACCACGTTGACCAGGCCGTGCCGAGAGCACCAGGGCGGTGGATGACGGCGAGGCCCAGGAAGGGAACGACATAGAGGCAAGGAAGACTCGACAATTGTTTCCCATGTGGAGGAGTACGTGGGTTTACTGGTTCGTCTGCCGTCCCTGGAGAATAACAGCAAGTGTGGGTGAGTTGAGGGATGGCTAGGCCAGCGATGGGAGTACGGTGGGGCGGTGAGGCCTGCGCGGAAGCATATATGGCCGCGGGAGAAGGGAGCAGGCAGTCCCGCCAGTGCTTGTTTGAGCGGCTGGAGCAGGAAGAGCAGAGATTGAAGAAGCACGACCGCCGTTGGATGGACATCCAACAATCACTACTCTCGTGTGCATTATTTCTAATAATGTACAGCCCATTTGCTAATTCTTAAGAATTTTTTCGAGCCCATCTTCTTTTTGTTAGCATTACTGTCACATCCCTAGTTTGGTATGGTCCTTGGCTTGCTTTGTGCATCATGTTTAAATTTCAAATGAAATTGAAATGGGGATGTTTCAAACCCTAGCACCAAAGCAATTCAAATAGGTTCAAATTAAAAATGGAATTTCAATGAACCCAAAATGCTATTCAAAAATGTTCATGCTCTTTGGATAATGTTGGGAACAACAACCAGAGGCGGTGCACATTTTTACTACACATTTTGGATTTTTGAATCAATGCATAAATATTTGATTTGGAGTTGTTTAAATTATATAAATATTTTTAATGGCTCCAAAAATGTTGGGAATTGGTGAGGGCCTCTGGAATATTATATCTAGATGCCACAAATTTTTTCAGCATTTATGGAAATGTTTTAACATTTCTTTTAGATACAAGACAAATGTTAGAAATAGAAAAAGAAAACAGGAAAGGAAAACACTTACCTGTCCTTACCTGGCGGCCCAGCTGGCCAGCCCACCTGGCGGCCCAGCCCACCAGGGGCAGCCCCATCTTCTACCTCTTGCCAGTAGGCAGAGGAGAAGCCAAGCACGACACCGCGCGCTGGCCACGTGCCTCGCCAGCTCCTGCTTCGCCGTGTTGCGCTCCCCGTAAAGCCAATCCCGCGCCTGGAGACGCCTCGAAGCCCCTCTCTCCTCTCCCTCACTCGCTGCTCTCTCTCCCCTCCTCTGTCTCGCTCTCCCCCTCTGTCCCGAGCGCAGCGGAGAGCACCGCCGTGCGCCATCGCGACCACCGTCTTTCCCTCGCCTCTCCGACGTGCCCTAAAGCTCTGCCTCGCCGCCTGCTACGTCCTCAACGAGCCAGGCGACCCGGGACGCTCTGCATCGACGCCACCGTCTTCGTTTCCATCGCCGGTCGCCGGAGATCCGCCTCGCCGCCCCGCTCGCTCCGACGCTCCTCCGGCCTCGCTGACCTGCTCGTCCGACTCGCCGTGAGCCACTGACCTGAAACCCCTCCTTTGCGCTCCGTTTGCACGTTGTAGCCGTCGCTCCGCCGGAGACCAAACCACGCCGCCGCCCGACCTTCTCGCCGCCGTGGCCACAGCCGTCGTAGCCTCCAACCGAGCACACCCACGTGCTCACAGCGCCGCGTAGGTGCCGTAGGAGTTAAGCACGCCTCTCCCCAGCCACCATAGCGTCGACCTCGAGCTCGCCCGAGCTCTGGCGACCGCCAAGGTCGACGCCGGTGACGACTCCAGCCACCCCAGCCCCTCTCGTGTGCTCCCCTGGATGCGGTGCACGCCCAGCTCCATGCAGAGCCTCTCCACCGTCCTTTTGGTCGCCTGAGGGCGAAACCCGAGCCTTCGCCATGCGTGCTGTCGCCGGCGATGAGCCGCCGGCGTGTTGGGCCTTTGACCAAGGGTTTGACCTCCCCTAGGTCATTGACATGTGGGCCTGGCCCTGTTAAGTTTTAGTTAGGATTAGTTTAACAACTAATTAAACCCTATTTAGCTAATTGGGTCACTGACGCGTGGGCCCAACCCCATTAACTAAACCAGTTTAGGTTTATTTTTAGATTAGGATTAACCACAGACACTGACGTGTGGACCCCACACGTCAGGTTTGACCTGGTCAGCCTCCTTTGACCTGCTGACGTAAGCATGACGCTGTGGTGACGCATTATATCATTTTCTGGTATTAATTTAAATCAGGAAATTTCAGAAAATAGTTAAAACTTCTAAAAATCATAGAAATTAAACCGTAGCTTAGAATGAAATAAATTATATATGAAAAATTATCAGAAAAATGCAAGGAATCCATTTATGACAGTTTCATGCATGAAAAACCAACTTATACTTGTTGTATAAGTGGAAATGTAATAATGGCAAGTTATATATTTAATTTGGGGTTTGCATATGAACCCTTGGTTCATATGGACTTCAACCAAATTGATGCTAGATGGGCAAATCATAGCATCTTCGAAATGTCACCTTCATGCATAATATTGTTGCATATGGTTGTTTATTGATTGCCGGCACCGTTCCCTCTCGATAGGTTCTGCTCCGGAAGGTGTCCCGAGTACCTGTCTGAGGAGCAGTGCTTCTTCGTGGATCTATCAGGCAAGCAAACCCCCTTGAGCATCTCGATAAATCCCACTCTCTCGCTCCTGCTCCTTTTACTGCATTAGGACAACCACGATTCAAACTGCTACTTTTTGCTGCGGTAGCTGAACCCATTCCTCTGCATGACCTGTCATTGCCACAGTAAATAGTTGAAACCCACTAGCATGAGTAGAGTTGCTTGAGCCTTGATGTGCTTGCTCATCCATGCTTGTTTTCTTTATGCCTACTATGCTTAGAGGTGTGTCAGGTCTGATTCATCGGAATGAATCGGTGTGGTGAACATGTCCTACTGATAAAGGCTAAGTGTGTGAACACGTTTTGGTAAAGGTAGCGATGAGAGGCCATGTAGGAGTACATGGTGGGTTGTCTCATTGGAACCGTCCCTAAGCACTGAGTTCTGTGTATGTTATCCAAGTCCAGTTACTACCACACATTGGGTTCCGGTTATCCGGCCCCTCTCGGCTTATTAATCCGCTTGATCTCTGTCCAGGAGTTGCAACTAGTTTCTGGCGTTTGTAGGTAGTGCTACTTGTCTACCAGGTGGTGTCCGACAGGACGGGCTTGGGACAGACTATGCACCGTGGCACGGTGTACCAAGTGGCACCCGGATGGTGGGCTTGGGAACCCTGCACACATCGTTTGGGGCCGCGAGTGACACCCCGGCCGGATCTCCTTACGGATGGAACCTGAATAGGCGATAAACCTGGACGAGAGACTTGTGTGGTTAGTCAGGTTGTGGCCGACACCCTCGCCCGGCTTCCGCTTGAAGGTTGCCGAGGTACATAACGTGTACAGGGCTATAAGTGGCGAGAGCGTGTGTGACGAGGTACACCCCTGCAGGGTCAATATTATCTATTCGGATAGCCATTTTCCTCAGATATGGAAACTTGGAGGACTTATGTAGTACATAGACAACTTGAAGTGGATACTCTAAAATCCGCAAGATAAGCGTGAGTACTATGGATGGCCTTCTTGTAGGGAGACAGGAACGGATCCATAGTGGAGTATTGATATGGTGAATTTCTGGACTCGTGTGCGTCTTCTCACCTCAAGAAGTTTCTGATACTCGTAGTATAGATTAGCCATTGAGTCAAAGCTGGCTTGCTACTATTAAACTCCACCACCCCCTTTGTTGATAATGATGCATATGTAGATAGTTATGAAGTAAGACTTGCTGAGTACCTTTGTACTCACGTTTGCTTATTTATGTTTTGCAGTTGGTTACCCTAGTGACTTCGACAAGTAGCTGGTGTCCCAGCTACGATCTTGTACCCTTGGGAGGGTTGTGTTTAGTCAGGCTTCTTAGTCTTTTCCCTTTTGTAGTTGTTTGTACTCAGACATGTAATGCTTCCGTTGCTTGTATGCTCTGAATGATGGGTCATGAGACCCCTATGTGTATTGATTGCTATGTAGCTCTTCTGGGCCTTTATCTATATGAGTTTGAGTTATGTTGTGATGCCATGATGTACATCACATACTTGCATGTTATGCGTACGTGTATCGTGTATTGCTATGTGTGGGATCTGACAATCTAGTTGTTTGTCCTTGGCAGCCTCTCTTATGAGGAAATGTAGTCTAGTGCTTCCTTGAGCCATAATAGTCCGCTACAGCCCGGTTCACCGGAGTCCTGCTAGCCCAGCACTACTGCTCGGAACACTTGACTGGCCGGCATGTGTTTCACTTCGTTCCTGTGTCTGTCCCTTCGGGGAAATGTCACGCGGTGACATCCAGAGTCCTGGTAGCCCAGTGCTACAGCCCGAATTCACACGTTGATGACCGACATGCTCGATGTGGTTCATGTATGCCTGTCCTCATGGGTTAGTGCTGCTTTGGATTCACGACTAGCCATGTCGGCCCGGGTTCTTTGTCATATGGATGCTAGCAACACTATCATATACGTGAGCCAAAAGGCGCAAACGGTCCCGGGCCAGGTAAGGTGGCACCCGTGGGAATACCGTGCGTGAGGCCGCAAAGTGATATGATGTGTTACATGCTAGATCGGTGTGACTTGGGATCGGGGTCCCGACAGCGTTGGTATCAGAGCCTGACTGACTGTAGGATTACCAAGCCAAACTGGTCGAAGTTGAGTCTAGAGATGCTTTAGTTTTATAAGGGAATTGATTGTGGAAGGGAACGTAAGGCTCTGTTTACTCCTTTACCTCATGTCATTCTTTCTGAGTCAGCCTCTTCTTTTCTACGAGGGTTAAGGCCTAGGCTTCTCCTCCATCTCTCAGGATGACGTGTTACTAAACCGTAAAGTCTTAGGATTGTTGGGTTGTGTCTCAATACAATTCTACTACTTCTGTGTGTCCTCAGTTTGACCCAGAACCTTGATATTATGATGCTGATTGATTATGCTATTCCTTCGATGAATATCTCAAAATTCCTTTGGAGCATTTACAGCGTTATGCTGCCGAAATTGTCCTAGGATTTCAAGAATTTCCAATGCTTTTGCATTACATTCCGCATCCCTATGTCGATGCTAATTCCATCCTTGTTTCCTTGGTTTCTGTGCCAGGATGTCGTCTACTAACCGAGGTTCAGTTGCTCATAGCAAGAATCACGAAGATGGTAGGGATGAGGATCCTCCTGACCAGCCTTTGATGGCCGAGTTCTTGTTAGCATCCGAGAGGAACAAGTGTGAGACTAACCGCTTGCTGGCACAGATTGAGCAGAACACCGCACATCGGCGTAAGAAGTTGGTTTCCGTCACCGACTTCATTGGTCTGAAACCACCCACCTTCCATCATTCCATTGAGCCACTCGATGCGGATGACTAGCTCCGGAGCATCACTCACAAGATGTTTTCCGCGAACGTAGCTGAAGGTGACAAGGTCACCTATGCTACCTATCACCTGGAAGGTCCTGCTAGTATTTGGTGGCAGAGCTATGAGGCTATGCTTCCAGCTGGTCAGATTCCTACCTGGAGGGATTTCACCGAGGCTTTTCGTGAGCACCACATTCCTCAGGCTCTCATTGACCGCAAGAGGGAAGAGTTCTGTAGTTTTACCCAGGGTAAGCTGCCTGTTGATGCTTACAGTAGGGAGTTTGGAAACCTCGCCCGCTATGCTACAAAAGAAGTGTCCACGGACGCTAAGAAGCAGGCTAGGTTCCGGAAGGGTCTCAACCCTAAGTTGCGTCGTGATCTCCACCTGCATCATTGTGATACTTTCCAGGATCTTGTGAACAAGGCCATTAATGCAGAGACAGCTCAACTCACTTACGAGGAGTCTCGTAAGCACAACCGTGATCTGGGTTCTTCCTCTCGCTCTGGCTCTCAGAAGCGACGGATTTGGATTCCGAACTCAGCTCTTCCACCTGGGTATGCACCGAGGCCATCTGATGTGGCGCCTCACCCAACTCAGCAACATGCTCCACCCAGGCCTATTAGTGGACCACTTGCCAATGTAGGTCCATGTCCTACCTCAGGAACTTGCTTCACCTGCGGAGAACCAGGACACTACGCACATGACTACCCTCAGTCCAGTTATACTCCACCCCAGTCTGAGAGGTCTGTTGGCCATGAAAAGCCATCATGCAAGATGATCAGTACCAAGCCAACCTCCAATGAACGAGCATGTGTGCACCATGTCTCAGCTACAGAAGCTCAAGATGATCCCGACGTCGTACTGGGTATGCTTCTTGTCAATTTTCACCCAGCTTCAGTTCTGTTCGATACTGGAGCATCCCACTCCTTCATATCCGAAGGTTATGCTCGGTTGCACGACATGTCATTTTGTGATATGCCAACTCCACTAATAATCCAGACTCCTGGTTCCAAATGGCAAACCTCCAAGGTAAGCCATGGTAATGAAATCCTTGTTGACAGACTGGTTTTCCTTGCTTCTGTGATATCTCTCAAGTCCTCAGATATTAACATCGTCTTGGGTATGGACTGGATGACAGCTCATCATGCCAAGATCGATTGTTACACCAGATCTATTCAACTTACACATCCATCTGGCAAAATAGTCACTGTCTCCACTAGAGTTGCAAGGCGTCAACTCTATTCTCTTAATGCCAGCCCTCTTCCAGACCTTGAAGATATTCTGGTAGTCCGTGACTTCCCGGATGTTTTTCCAGAAGAACTGCCAGGTGTCCCATCTGACAGAGATGTAGAGTTTGTCATAGAACTTATCCCAGGAACTGTTCCAATCTCTAGGAGACCATACAAGATGGCACCTTTGGAGTTAGCCGAGCTTAAGAAACAACTTGATGAGTCCTTGCAAAAGGGTTTCATCCATCCCAGTTCTTCTCCTTGGGCTTGTCCTGTCCTCTTCGTCAAGAAGAAGGATGGTTCGGATCGAATGGTTGTAGATTATCGTCCCGTGAATTTGGTCACGATAAAGAACAAGTACCCGCTCCCCAGGATCAACGACCTGTATGATCATCTCACTGGATCCTCAGTCTTTTCCAAGATGGATTTGAGGTTAGGCTACCACCAAATCAAAATCAGAAACGGGGACATCCCCAAAACGGCCTTTGTCACTCGTTATGGTCAATACGAGTACACCGTAATGTCTTTCGGCCTAACCAATGCTCCAGCTACTTTCTCCCGCTTGATGAACTCGATCTTTATGGAGTACTTAGATAAGTTTGTCGTGGTTTATCTCGATGATATTCTTATTTACTCGAAGAACGAGGAAGAGCATGCTGAGCATCTTAGGTTTGTGTTAGAAAAACTCAGAGAGCATCACCTTTATGCCAAGTTCTCCAAGTGTGAATTTTGGTTGCCAGAAGTGACCTATCTGGGCCACGTGATCTCTGGTAAGGGCATTGCTGTCAATCCTGAGAGAGTCAAAGCCGTTCTCGATTGGACTCCACCTGAAACGGTCAAACAAGTTAGGAGTTTCCTTGGTCTAGCCAGTTATTGTCGCCGCTTCGTTGAAAACTTCTCCAAAGTGGCCAAACCCCTCACGGAGCTTCTCAAGAAAGATAAAGGGTTTGAGTGGACCCACAGTGTGAGCACAATTTTCAGGAACTGAAAAGACGCCTGACTTCTGCACCCATACTCGTGCCACCGGATTTCACTAAAGACTTTGTTATCTATTGCGATGCTTCGCGTCAAGGACTAGGTTGCATTCTTATGCAGGATCGTCATGTGATTGCCTATGCATCTCGACAGTTGCATCCACATGAGGAAAATTATCCTACACATGATCTGGAGCTTGCAGCCGTAGTCTATGCACTTAAGACTTGGCGACATTACCTTCTTGGTAACCATTGCGAAATCTACACTGACCATCAGAGTCTCAAGTATATCTTCACCCAACCGGATCTGAATCTCAGACAGAGACGTTGGTTGGAGATGATCTCGGATTATGACTTAGGAATCACCTACACCCCAGGCAAAGCCAATGTCATGGCTGATGCTTTAAGTCGTAAATTCTATTGCAACAACCTCATGTTGCAACAATGTCAACCACCCCTCCATGAGGAATTCTGTAAGCTTAACCTTCACATAGCTCCTCATGGTTCCCTTTCTACCTTGGTGGCGAAACCTACCCTTACGGATCAGATCATAGAGGCTCAGAAGCATGATACGGGAATCTCCCGGATCAAGAAGAATATTTCCAAGGGATTTGCTGGCTGTTTCTCTATGGATGAACAAGGTGTTGTTTACTTTGGTAACCGTTTGGTGGTTCCCAAATGTCAACAGATGCAGCAACTGATCCTTAAGGAGTCCCATGAATCCCCTCTCACGATTCATCCCGGTAGTACAAAGATGTATCAGGACCTACGCCAGAGGTTCTGGTGGACTAGGATGAAGAGAGAAATCGCTCAGTATATTGCCAACTGTGACATTTGTCGTCGCGTTAAGGCAGAGCATCTAAGACCTGCTGGCACCCTTCAACCTTTAGCTATTCCCGAGTGGAAATGGGACAAAGTTGGTATGGACTTCATCACCGGCTTTCCCAAGACCAAGAAAGGAAATAATGCTATCTTCGTAGTCATTGATCGTCTCTCCAAAGTGGCTCACTTCCTACCTGTTCGAGAGAGTATCACTGCTAGTCAGCTCGCTGACTTATATATCTCCTGAATAGTGTCACTCCATGGTGTTCCACTAGAGATCAATTCAGACCGTGGCAGTCTTTTCACCTCTCATTTCTGGGAAAGTTTCCAAACTGCCATGGGCACCTATCTTTCCTTTAGTACCGCTTTCCACCCTCAATCAAGTGGTCAGGTTGAAAGGGTCAACCAAATTCTCGAAGACATGCTTAGAGCTTGCGTTATCTCATTCGGCATGGATTGGGAGAAATGTCTTCCCTTTGCCGAGTTTGCTTATAACAATAGCTACCAATCCAGTCTTAAGAAAGCACCCTTTGAGATCCTGTATGGACGAAGATGTCGAACACCTTTGAACTGGTCAGAAACCGGTGGAAGACAATTCTTTGGACCAGATATGATCCAGGAGGCAGAAGAGCAAGTTCGCATCATTCGTGAGAATTTGAAAATAGCCCAATCTCGCCAAAAGAGCCAGTATGACCGTCGTCATAAGGAAGTGGCTTATGAAGTTGGCGACAAGGCTTACCTTCGGGCTACTCCTTTGAAGGGTACCCATCGTTTCGGTATCAAGGGCAAGTTGGCTCCTCGTTACATCGGTCCTTTTCTCATTCTCGCTAAACGAGGAGAGTTTGCCTACCAGTTGGAACTACCCCCACATCTTTCTCGAGTTCATGATGTCTTCCACGTCTCTCAACTCAGGCGTTGCTTCTCGGATCCCATCCGTGGAGTGGACCACGAAACGCTTGATCTTCAAGATAACCTCACTTATCGAGAGTACCCCGTTCGCATTCTGGATCAAGCAGAGCGTGTCACTCGACGCCATAACATCAAGTTTCTCAAGGTTCTATGGTCCCATCATTCCGAGAGAGAAGCTACCTGGGAGCGAGAAGATCGTCTTCGACTTGAGTACCCCGCTTTCTTTCCACCAACTCGTGAATCTCGGGACGAGATTTTTTCGAGTGGGGGCGAGTTGTCACATCCCTAGTTTGGTATGGTCCTTGGCTTGCTTTGTGCATCATGTTTAAATTTCAAATGAAATTGAAATGGGGATGTTTCAAACCTTAGCACCAAAGCAATTCAAATAGGTTCAAATTAGAAATGGAATTTCAATGAACCCAAAATGCTATTCAAAAATGTTCATGCTCTTTGGATAATGTTGGGAACAACAACCAGAGGCGGTGCACATTTTTACTACACATTTTGGATTTTTGAATCAATGCATAAATATTTGATTTGGAGCTGTTCAAATTATATAAATATTTTTAATGGCTCCAAAAATGTTGGGAATTGGTTAGGGCCTCTGGAATATTGTATCTAGATGCCACAAATTTTTTCAGCATTTATGGAAATGTTTTAACATTTCTTTTAGATACAAAACAAATGTTAGAAATAGAAAAAGAAAACAGGAAAGGAAAACACTTACCTGTCCTTACCTGGCGGCCCAGCTGGCCAGCCCACCAGGGGCAGCCCCGTCTTCTACCTCTTGCCAGTAGGCAGAGGAGAAGCCGGGCACGACGCCGCGCGCTGGCCAGACGCCTCTCCAGCTCCTGCTTCGCCGTGTCGCGCTCCCCGTCAAGCCAATCCTGCGCCTGGAGACGCCTCGAAGCCCCTCTCTCCTCTCCCTCACTCGCTGCTCTCTCTCCCCTCCTCTGTCTCGCTCTCCCCCTCTATCCCGAGCGCAGCGGAGAGCACCGCCGTGCGCCACCACGACCACCGTCTTTCCCTCGCCTCTCCGACGTGCCCTAAAGCCCCGCCTCGCCGCCTGCTACGTCCTCAACAAGCCAGGCGACCCAGGACGCTCTGCATCGATGCCACCGTCTTCGTTTCCATCGCTGGTCGCCGAAGATCCACCTCGCCGCCCCGCTCGCTCCGACGCTCCTTCGGCCTCGCCGACCTGCTCGTCCGACTCGCCGTGAGCCACTGACCTGAAACCCCCTCCTTTGCGCTCCGTTTGCACGTTGTAGCCGTCGCTCCGCCGGAGACCGAACCACGCCGCCGCCCGACCTTCTCGCCGCCGTGGCCACAGCCGTCGTAGCCTCCAACCGAGCACACCCACGTGCTCACCGCGCCGCGTAGGTGCCATAGGAGCTAAGCACGTCACTCCCCAGCCACGAGGCGACCCCGAGCTCGCCTGAGCTCCGGCGACCGCCAAGGTCGACGCCGGTGACGACTCCGGCCACCCCAGCCCCTCTCGTGTGCTCCCCTGGATGCGGCGCACGCCCAGCTCCACGTAGAGCCTCTCCGCCGTCCTTTTGGTCGCCTGAGGGCGAAACCCGAGCCTCCGCCGTAAGTGCTATCGCCGGCGACGAGCCGCCGGCGTGTTGGGCCTTTGACCAGGGGTTTGACCTCCCCTAGGTCATTGACATGTGGGCCCGGCCCTGTTAAGTTTTATTTAGGATTAGTTTAACAACTAATTAAACCCTGTTTAGCTAATTGGGTCACTGACACGTGGGCCCAACCCCATTAACTAAACCAGTTTAGGTTTATTTTTAGATTAGGATGAACCACAGACACTGACGTGTGGACCCCACACGTCAGGTTTGACCTGGTCAGCCGCCTTTGACCTGTTGACGTAAGCATGACGCTGTGCTGACGCATTATATCGTTTTCTGGTATTAATTGAAATCAGGAAATTTCAGAAAATAGTTAAAACCTCTCAAAATCATAGAAATTAAACCGTAGCTCAGAATGAAATAAATTATATATGAAAAATTATCAGAAAAATGCAAGGAATCCAATTATGCCAGTTTCATGCATGAAAAACCAACTTATACTTGCTGTATAAGTGAAAATGTAATAATGGCAAGTTATATATTTAATTTGGGGTTTGCGTATGAACCCTTGGTTCATATGGACTTCAACCAAATTGATGCTAGATGCATTAAGGCAAATCATAGCATCTTCGAAATGTCACCTTCATGCATCATATTGTTGCATATGGTTGTTTATTGATTGCCGGCACCGTTCCCTCTCGATAGGTTCTGCTCCGGAAGGTGTCCCGAGTACCTGTTTGAGGAGCAGTGCTTCTTTGTGGATCTATCAGGCAAGCAAACCCCCTTGAGCATCTCGATAAATCCCACTCTCTCGCTCCTGCTCCTTTTACTGCATTAGGACAACAATGATTCAAACTGCTACTTTCTGCTGCGGTAGCTAAACCCATTCCTCTGCATGACCTGTCATGGCCACAGTAAATAGTTGAAACCCTCTAGCATGAGTAGGAGTTGCTTGAGCCTTGATGTGCCTGCTCATCCATGCTTGTTTTCTTTATGCCAACTATGCTTAGAGGTGTGTCAGGTCTGATTCATCGGAATGAATCGGAGTGGTGAACATGTCCTACCGATAAAGGCTAAGTGTGTGAACACATTTTGGTAAAGGTAGCGATGAGAGGCCATGTAGGAGTACATGGTGGGTTGTCTCATTGGAACCGTCCCTAAGCACCGAGTTCTGTGTATGTTATCCAAGTCCAGTTACTACCACACATTGGGTTCCGGTTATCCGGCCCCTCTCGGCTTATTAATCCGCTTGATCTCTGTCCAGGAGTTGCAACTAGTTTCTGGCGTTTGTAGGTAGTGCTACTTGTCTACCAGGTGGTGTCCAACAGGACGGGCTTGGGACAGACTACGCACCGTGGCACGGTGTACCAAGTGGTACCCGGATGGTGGGCTTGGAAACCCTGCACACATTGTTTGGGGCCGCGAGCGACACCCCGGCCGGATCTCCTTGAGGATGGAACCTGAATAGGCAATAAACCTGGACGAGAGACTTGTGTGGTTAGTCAGGTCGTGGCCGACACCCTCGCCCGGCTTCCGCTTGAAGGTTGCCGAGGTACATAACGTGTACAGGGCTATAAGTGGCGAGAGCGTGTGTGACGAGGTACACCCCTGCAGGGTTAATATTATCTATTTGAATAGCCGTTTTCCTCGGATATGGAAACTTGGAGGACTTATGTAGTATATAGACAAATTGAAGTGGATACTCTAAAATCCGCAAGATAAGCGTGAGTACTATGGATGGCCTTCTCGTAGGGAGACGGGAACGGATCCATAGTGGAGTATTGATATGGTGAATTTCTGGACTCGTGTGCGTCTTCTCACCTCAAGAAGTTTCTGATACTCGTAGTATAGATTAGCCATTGAGTCAAAGCTGGCTTGCTACTGTTAAACTCCACCACCCCCTTTGTTGATAATGATGCATATGTAGATAGTTATGAAGTAAGACTTGCTGAGTACCTTTGTACTCACGTTTGCTTATTTATGTTTTGCAGTTGGTTACCCTAGTGACTTCGACAAGTAGCTGGTGTCCCAGCTACGATCTTGTACCCTTGGGAGGGTTGTGTTTAGTCAGGCTTCTTAGTCTTTTCCTTTTTGTAGTTGTTTGTACTCAGACATGTAATGCTTCTGTTGCTTGTATGCTCTGAATGATGGGTCATGAGACCCCTATGTGTATTGATTGCTATGTGGCTCTTCTGGGCCTTTATCTATATGAGTTTGAGTTATGTTGTGATGCCATGATGTACATCACATACTTGCATGTTATGCGTACGTGTATCGTGTATTGCTATGTGTGGGATCCGACAATCTAGTTGTTTGTCCTTGGCAGCCTCTCTTATGAGGAAATGTAGTCTAGTGCTTCCTTGAGCCATAGTAGTCCGCTACAGCCCGGTTCACCGGAGTCCTGCTAGCCCAGCACTACTGCTCGGAACACTTGACTGGCCGGCATGTGTTTCACTTCGTTCCTGTGTCTGTCCCTTCGGGGAAATGTCACGCGGTGACATCCGGAGTCCTGGTAGCCCAGTGCTACAGCCCAAATTCACACATTGATGACCGACATGCTCAATGTGGTTCATGTATGCCTGTCCTCATGGGTTAGTGCTGCTTTGGATTCACGACTAGCCATGTCGGCCCGGGTTCTTTGTCATATGGATGCTAGCGACACTATCATATACGTGAGCCAAAAGGCGCAAACGGTCCCGGGCCAGGTAAGGTGGCACCCGTGGGAATACCGTGCGTGAGGCCGCAAAGTGATATGATGTGTTACATGCTAGATCGGTGTGACTTGGGATCGGGGTCCCGACAGCGTTGGTATAGTAACCTCGCATTCAGCAAGAAGAATGTGACAAATCTAGTGTTTGCACGGTTGGCTACATATCATTCTAGCGTTATTGTCTTCAATCGAATCTCATGAGAAGTGAGAAAATCCCTATGCTTACAAATCCACCGATTGGTTATAACTTTCTTACTCCGTCCCGTTGCCTAAATAGACATGAAGATTGAAAATAGTTAAGGTCTAAAAAAGAGTGGTGAAAGAGCAACAACTAAACGGTTAATTCTAGTACACAATATGCGGGCTTCCAATGTGCGTGAAATTATCACCTTTATATATAACTTCCCCAGACATGGAAAGCATTGTAGCAAGCCAATAATCTTGTTCAGATCAAAACTATTCATTTGGGTATATAAGATCTTGATAGAATCCAGCACCATTGATAGGCCATCCATGGAGAAACTCTTCATTGAGCATGAACATAATATTAGTAAAAAATGTGTACTCCAAGATGACATATAACTTATGCGCAGAAATTTAAAATGCAGCTTATGGTTACAAGTGTAGATGATAATATAAAGTACCTAAAGAACTGTGGAGCCAAACACCATATTGAAATGAACACAGAGATCATGTATTACACCCAAGGTCTCCAGTTTAGGCGCAAAGAGGATGGTTATTTGCAATGGTGAATAACTAGAATCAAGGATCAACCTTTGAAGTGAAGGGGCATCTTGGATGATGAGCTACCTTCCATCAAAAGAAATTCCAATCCTTACAAGGTTAGGCGACTTTATTTGGAGACAACCGATTCTAACTGTGAAAACAAGAACCAAGCACTCCAGGGCAGGGCAACTGGAGTGGATGATGTTGTGCAATGAGGCCTACGATATACAAAACCGCACAAGTGAAAGTTTCTTGAGAAATGGGAGTCGAAGGTTTAGTACCAGATTGTCTGGTAGGTCGCACAGTGCAAAGGTGGCGGTGTGGAGAGAGGAGGAAAACCGCGAGATGGACATCGGTGCTGAGGGCACAGGTAGATGGCGTCCGGTATCTGGTAGGTGATTTCCAGGGGAATAGTAGAACTCAAGAAGTTGTAGTTCTGTGAATTTAGGGGATTTCAGCCAGGCATCCATCATGCAGGGCATGGTATGCTTGCTCAGGTAGCATGACGGGAAGCAGGGGCTTTGAACGGAGCCCTGGTGGGAGGAGATGATGGCTCTAGGATTTCAAAATAATTGAAGAGAGATAGCTGACGATAGTCAAGATTAAGGGGCACGACGCGCCATAGAGGGTGATACGTCTCTGTCGTATCTATAATTTTTGATTGTTCCATGCCAATATTCTACAACTTTCATATACTTTTGGCAACTTTTTATACTATTTTTGGGACAAACATATTGATCCAGTGCCCAGTGCCAGTTCCTGTTTGTTGCATGTTTTTTGTTTCGCAGAATATCCATATCAAACGGAGTCCAAACGGAATAAAAACTGACAGATATTTTTTTCGAATATATATGATTTTTGGGAAGAAAAATCCACGCGAGACGATGCTCGAGGGGCCCACGAGGTAGGGGGGTGCCCCTGACCCTCGTGGCCACCCCGTAAGGCGGTTGATGCCCTTCTTTCGTCGCAAGAAAGCTAATATTCGGATAGAGATCGTGTTAAAATTTCATCCCAATCAGAGTTACGGATCTCCGGGAATATAAGAAACAGTGAAAGGGAAGAATATGAGAACGCAGAAACAGAGAGACAAATCCAATCTCGGAAGGCTCTCGCCCTCCCATGCCATGGAGGCCATGGACCAGAGAGGAAACCCTTCTCCCATCTAGGGAGGAGGTCAAGGAAGAACAAGAAGGAGGGGGGCTCTCTCCCCCTCGCTTCCGGTGGCACCGGAGTGCCACCGGGGGCCATCATCATCACCGCGATCTACACCAACACCTCTGCCATCTTCACCAACATCTCCATCACATGCCCCCCTCTATCTATAGCTGTCCACTCTACCGCAACCCGCTGTACCCTCTACTTGAACATGGTGCTTTATAATTCATATTATTATCCAATGATGTGTTGCCATCCTATGATGTCTGAGTAGATTTTCATTGTCCTATCGGTGGTTGATGAATTGCTATGATTGATTTAATTTGTTTGTGGTTATGTTGCTGTCCTTTGGTGCCCATCATATGATTGCGCGCGTGGATCACACCCTAGGGTTAGTTGTATGTTGATAGGACTATGTATTGGAGGGCAAGAGTGATAGAACTCCAACCTAGCATAGAATTTGATGCATACGAGATTGAAGGGGGACCAATATATCTTAATGCTATGGTTGGGTTTTACCTTAATGAACATTAGTAGTTGCGGATGCTTGCTAATAGTTCCAATCATAAGTGCATAGAATTCTAAGTCAGGGACGACATGCTAGCAGTGGCCTCTCCCACATAATACTTGCTATCGGTCTAGTAAAGTAGTCAATTGCTTAGGGGCAATTTCGCAACTCCTACCACCACTTTTCCACACTCGCTATATTTAATTTATTGTTTCTTTATCTAAACAGCCCCTACTTTTTATTTACGTACTCTTTATTATCTTGCAAACCTATCCAACAACACCTACAAAGTACTTCAATTTCATACTTGGTCTAGGTAAAGCGAACGTCAAGCGTGCGTAGAGTTGTATCGGTGGTCGATAGAACTTGAGGGAATATTTGTTCTACCTTTAGCTCCTCGTTGGGTTCGACACTCTTACTTATCGAAAATTGTTGCGATCCCCTATACTTGTGGGTTATCAAGACCTTTTTCTGGCACCATTGCCGGGGAGCAATAGCGTGGGGTGAATATTCTCTTGTGTTCTTGTTTGCTTTATCACTAAGTAATTTTTATTTGTTGTTCTTAGTTGTTTTCTATCTTTAGCTATGGGTAGGAGACACAAAATACCAAAAAAATTAGTTGTACCTACTGAACCAATGGTTGAAGAACCACTCAAAATCTATCACACTGCTGAAGCTTATTACTTGGATCATCTTCGATCCCTATGTGCTCGTGCTGAAACCCAACTAGCTTAGTTGAGGGCAAATCTTTAGATGAGCATGCTTGTTTTGTGCGACACAGAATATCTGAAAAAGGGAAAACTTTACTGGATCAAATTCATCGCTTGCAATGCTATGCTTGGAATTTATGTGAAATATTTGATTATACTTGTTGTTCTGAAGACCCTAAGAAACACCTCCCCTACCAATGTTTGTTTAGTGATAATGGAATCGTATCCTCTTATGCTAAGGGTGTTTATAGTTACTATGATATTCAACAAATTGAAGAATTTGTTGCTTTTAAGGGTGCTTACGAAATTGCTTCTTTGATTGAAAAGTATGATGCTACTCTTTACAAATCTAAATTTTTTCCATATTTAAATATTGCTATGATAATTATGCTTCTAATGCCTATGTTGAACCATATATTGAGTACAACTCCGCTGTCCAAGAAGAGACTAATATTTTGCAGGAGTCTATGGAAGAAGAAATTGATGAAACTATGAGCTCATTGGATGAAAAAGATGATGAGGAGAGCGAAGAACAAAATGAGGAAGAGAGGATTAGTTACCCGAGCCCACCTTCTAATGAGAGTAACCCTCCAACTCATACATTGTTTAATTTCCCTTTGTGCTTACCGGAGGATGATTGCTATGATGATTGTTATGATCCTGTTGATTCTTTTGAAATATCCCTTTTTGGTGATGCTTTCTATGCTTGTGGCCAAGATGCCAATATGAATTATGCTTATGGAGATGAACTTGCTATAGTTCCTTATGTTAAACATGAAATTGTTGCTATTGCACCCACGCATGATAGTCCTATTATCTTTTTGAATTCTCCCGACTACACTATATCGGAGAAGTTTGCACTTATTACGGATTATATTGATGGGTTGCCTTTTACCGTTGCACATGATGATTTTGATGAATATAATATGCATGTGCTTGCTCCTCCTACTTGCAATTATTATGAGAGAGGAACTATATCTCCACCTCTCTATGTTTCCAATACAACAAAATTGCAAGAAACTGTTTATACTATGCATTGGCCTTTACTTTGTGTGCATGAATTGTTCTTTTATGACATGTCGATGCATAGGAAGAGAGTTAGACTTCATCATTACATGATATATGTTACCTTGTGCTCACCACTAAATTACAAATCATTGTTAATTAAAATTGGCTTTGATATACCTTGGGATCCGGGTGGATCCATTACTTGAGCACTATATGCCTAGCTTAATGGCTTTAAAGCAAGCGCTGCCAGGGAGACAACCCGGAAGTTTTAGAGAGTCATTTATTTCTGTTGAGTGCTTTTATATAGTTTAAAAACAACAAAAATAAAGAGGGGAACCCAAAACTTTTTCAGAAAGGAAAGCGAAAGTGAGAAAGACAAGCATTGTTGAAGTGGGAGCTAGCCTTGAACTTTGTTCATGCTCACGGAAACTTTGTGAATCTTGATTACAGAAACTTTTAAATAAAAATAATTATCCCCTTGTAAAATGACATTGTATTATAAAAATAATGTGCCAAGGTTTGCTTTTAGGATGTTTACATTTGCTTGATGGTTCGTACGGTGCAAGACAGAAACTTTGGCTGTAGTGCGCGATTTTACATTTTTAGCTGGAACGTAAAATGGTTCTGATTCTTTTTGCACTGTCTTCCTATACAATTTTTTTATTTTTCCTAATTTTGGTATAATTTTTCAAGTAACAGAGGTATGGTGAATGTTCAGATTATCACAGACTGTTCTGTTTTAGACAGATTCTGTTTTTGATGCATAGTTTGCTTGTTTTGCTGAAACTAGCGATTCATATTAATGGATTAAGCCATGAAAAAGTTATATTACAGTAGACACAATGCAAAAACAAAATATGAATTGGTTTGCAACAGTACTTAGAGTAGTGATTTGCTTTATTATACTAACGGATCTTAACGATTTTTCTATTGAAGTTTTGTGTGGATGAAGTGTTCGATGATCGAGAAGGTCTCGATGTGAGAAGAAGGAAGAGAGGCAAGAGCTCAAGCTTGGGGATGCCCAAGGCACCCCAAGTGAATACTCAAGGGGACTCAAGCGTCTAAGCTTGGGAATGCCCCGAAAGGCATCCCCTCTTTCTTCAACAAGTATCGGTATGTTTTTGGATTCGTTTCGTTCATGCGATATGTGCAATCTTGGAGCGTCTTTTGCATTTAGTTTTCATTTTTCTTTTATGCACCATGCTGGTATGAGATAGTCCTTGGTTGATTTATAGAATGCTCTTTGCACTTCACTTATATCTTTTGAGTATAGCTTTATAGAATGCTTCATGTGCTTCACTTATATCATTTGAAGTTTGGATTGCCTGTTTCTCTTTACATAGACAACCGCCATTTGTAGAATGCTCTTTTGCTTCACTTATATTTGTTAGAGTGTGGGCATATCTTTTTTAGAAAGAATTAAACTCTCTTGCTTCACTTATATCTGTTTAGAGAGATGACAGGAATTGGTCATTCACATGGTTAGTCATAGAATCCTACATAAAATTTGTAGATCTTTGAATATGATATGTTTGATTCCTTGCAATAGTTTTGCGATATAAAGATGGTGATATTAGAGTCATGCTAGTGGGTAGTTGTGGATTGTATAAATACTTGTGTTGAGGTTTGTGATTCCCGTAGCATGCACGTATGGTGAACCGTTATGTAACGAAGTCGGAGCATGAGGTATTTATTGATTGTCTTCCTTATGAGTGGCGGTCGGGGACGAGCGATGGTATTTTCCTACCAATCTATCCCCCTAGGAGCATGTGCGTAGTACTTTGTTTCGATGACTAATAGATTTTTGCAATAAGTATGTGAGTTCTTTATGACTAATGTTGAGTCCATGGATTATACGCACTCTCACCCTTCCACCATTGCTAGCCTCTCTAGTATCGCGCAACTTTCGCCGGTACCTTAAACCCACCATATACCTTCCTCAAAACAGCCACCATACCTACCTATCATGGCATTTCCATAGCCACTCTGAGATATATTGCCATGCAACTTCCATCATCATCATATACATGACTTGAGCATTCATTGTCATATTGCTTTGCATGATAGTAAGATAGCTAGCATGATGTTTTCATGGCTTGTCCGTTTTTTTGATTTCATTGCTACGCTAGATCATTGCACATCCCGGTACACGCCGGAGGCATTCATATAGAGTCATATCTTTGTTCTAGATATCGAGTTGTAATATTGAGTTGCAAGTAAATAAAAGTGTGATGATCATCAGTATTAGAACATTGTCCCATGTGAGGTTATCAAAATAGAAGTGGCCAAAGAAGCCCAAATAAAAAAAGAGGCCAAAGAAGCCTACAAAAAAAGAAAAAAAAAGAAAAAAAGAGAGAGAAAAAGAGAGAAGGGGCAATGTTACTATCCTTTTACCACACTTGTGCTTCAAAGTAGCACCATGTTCTTCATATAGAGAGTCTCTTGAGTTATCACTTTCATATACTAGTGGGAATTTTCATTATAGAACTTGGCTTGTATATTCCAACGATGGGCTTCCTCAAATGCCCTAGGTCTTCATGAGCAAGCAAGTTGGATGCACACCCACTTAGTTTCAGTTTGAGCTTTCATATACTTATAGCTCTAGTGCATCTGTTGCATGGCAATCCCTACTCACTCACATTGATATGTATTGATGGGCATCTCCATAGCCCGTTGATACACCTAGTTGATGTGAGACTATCTTCTCCTTTTTGTCTTCTCCACAACCATCACTCTATTCCACCTATAGTGCTATGTCCATGGCTCATGCTCATGTATTGCGTGAAAGTTGAAAAGGTTTGAGAACGTCAAAAGTATGAAACAATTGCTTGGATTATCATCGGGGTTGTGCATGATGTGAGTATTTTGTGTGGTGTAGATGGAGCATAGCCAGACTATATGATTTTGTAGGGATAACTTTGGCCTTGTTATTTTGAAAAGACATGATTGCTTTATTAGTGGGCTTGAAGTATTATTATTTTTATGTCAAATGATAGACTATTGCTTTGAATCACTCGTATCTTAATATTCATGCCATGATTAGATTACATGATCAAGATTATGCTAGGTAGCCTTCGACATCAAAAATTATCTTTTTTATCATTTACCTACTTAAGGGCGAGCAGGAATTATGCTCGGGGATGCTGATACGTCTCCAGCGTATCTATAATTTTTGATTGTTCCATGCCAATATTCTACAACTTTCATATACTTTTGGTAACTTTTTATACTATTTTTGGGACTAACATATTGATCCAGTGCCCAGTGCCATTTCCTGTTTGTTGCATTTTTTTGTTTCGCATAATATCCATATCAAACGGAGTCCAAACGGAATAAAAACTGACGGAGATTTTTTTGGAATATATATGATTTTTGGGAAGAAAAATCCACGCGAGACGATGCTCGAGGGGCCCACGAGGTAGGGGGGCGTGCCCCAGGGGGGCAGGCGCGCCCCTGACCCTCGTGGCCACCCTGTAAGGCGGTTGATGCCCTTCTTTCGCTGCAAGAAAGCTAATATCCGGTTAGAGACCGTGTTAAAATTTCAGCCCAATCGGAGTTCGGGATCTCCGGGAATATAAGAAACGGTGAAAGGGAAGAATCTGAGAACGCAGAAACAGAGAGAGACAAAGAGACAGATCCAATCTCAGAGGGGCTCTCACCCCTCCCGTGCCATGGAGGCCATGGACCAGAGGGGAAACCCTTCTCCCATCTAGGGAGGAGGTCAAGGAAGAAGAAGAAGTAGGGGGGCTCTCTCCCCCTCGCTTCTGGTGGCACCGGAGTGCCACCGGGGGCCATCATCATCACCAAGATCTACACCAACACCTCTGCCATCTTCACCAACATCTCCATCACCTTCCCCCTCTATCTACAGCGGGACACTCTCCCGCAACCCGCTGTACCCTCTACTTGAACATGGTGCTTTATGCTTCATATTATTATCCAATGATGTGTTGCCATCCTATGATGTCTGAGTAGATTTTCGTTGTCCTATCGGTGGTTGATGAATTGCTATGATTGATTTAATTTGCTTGTGGTTATGTTGCTGTCCTTTGGTGCCCATCATATGATTGCGCATGTGGATCACACCCTAGGGTTAGTTGTATGTTGATAGGACTATGTATTGGAGGGCAAGAGTGACAGAAGCTTCAACCTAGCATAGAATTTGATGCATACGGGATTGAAGGGGGACCAATATATCTTAATGCTATGGTTGGGTTTTACCTTAATGAACATTAGTAGTTGCGGATGCTTGCTAATAGTTCCAATCATAAGTGCATAGAATTCCAAGTCAGGGATGACATGCTAGCAGTGGCCTCTCCCACATAATACTTGCTATCGGTCTAGTAAAGTTGTCAATTGCTTAGGGGCAATTTCGCAACTCCTACCACCACTTTTCCACACTCTCTATATTTACTTTGTTGTTTCTTTATTTAAACATCCCCTACTTTTTATTTACATACTCTTTATTATATTGCAAACCTATCCAACAACACCTACAAAGTACTTCTAGTTTCATACTTGTTCTAGGTAAAGCGAACGTCAAGCATGCATAGAGTTGTATCGGTGGTCGATAGAACTTGAGGGAATATTTGTTCTACCTTTAGCTCGTTGGGTTCGACACTCTTACTTATCAAAAACTGTTGTGATCCCCTATACTTGTGGGTTATCAGAGGGCACCACCGAATTGAGAGGACTTGGGTGCGGCAGCAATCCTTGGTGGGGAGAAGAGAGATGATCTCCCGAAGGACGGCGTCCGAGAGATTGCTATGCGGTCCACCCGAGATTCTATAGGTTCCTGGGATCCAGTGGGGGCGGGGTCGCCGCTTCTCCCCGCGCTGCCGGTTGCGGGATCTACAACAGGCGTTGCCGCTGACGGGAGCCTCATCTTCTTGGCGCTGGGGTCAGCCGGCTCCATTTTCCTCAAGGGCATCGCATTCACGGATTTGAGCAGAGTAACGAATGACGAGCCGAGTTGTAGTGCGAGTGAAGAAGAAGGGGAGCTGGGGTCTTTCTGTAGTAGTGAGGAAGAAGGGGAGCTGGGGTTTTCTGTATGAGTGAGGTGAGGAATTTGGGGGTACGGGTGGAGCAAGCTGATGTGAGGTGGGTGAGAGTGAGGAGGAAGAAGAACACCCAGGTTTTTTGGGGGGCGGTGTGCTGGGTGTGGGTAGCGCCTCTCATTCAGTAAATATATGGACTTTGAAATGATTTTACTATTTACTAGGGTGGATGGGCTGTTTTTTCTTGGGCCCAGGGAAACAATTACTACTAGTACAGTGGAGACACTCTACAGCTACCCAGAAAAATAATTACTACTAGTACAGTGGATACAATACCGTTTCTGGCTCCTCCTAGGTCATCGAAACGTCTCCCTCTACTAAATGCCGTTATACTTTGTTCACCGACATGCGGGCCATGCAGCGCGCGGGCCCAAATGCCATCCACCAAATTAGAAGGCAGTATGCAGGCGGAGAGTCACCCCGGTCGTAGCATGGCAGTAACGAGCCATCGTATCACAAAACCCCACCTCCCCGCAGTCTAAGTTTGACGGATGAAGCAACCATCATTTCACTCTTCACTGAATCCCCTTCTCCCTCACCGTCTTCAAGAAAGGCAACACACGCATCTGCCACTGTTCTTCTCTCCCAACTAAGGGAAGGTACGCGGATCCATGATGTTGGTATATTTTCGTTCAGAGGAAAAAAAGAACTTGCAAAGCAGTAACCGATCCTCACTTTCTTTTTTGTTTTATTGTCATTGCAATTGTGTTTTCCTTTCAGTGGTATCCTAGTATTCGTCAGTTTCATGATGGACCAAGGAGAACTTGGCAAAGATCTGCCGATATTGGAGCAGACGCGGGAGGTTGATCCCCACGAGACAGAGAGCTCCAAGAAGATGGAGGCAGCCACCAAACCGACCCCAGATACGCTCACGACCACTATTGAGATGGTCAACGCCCCGTTTGAGGTTACAGCCCCTGTGGCACTGCAGGAGCAGTATTCCCCTTCGAGGATGTGCCCCCCCACCGAGCTGCCCAAGGTGATTTTTCTTCTTTGCCGATCTCGATTGTGGTTTTTCATCTAAGTATGTGGTGATGAATAATGCAAAATTTTATTAGCTTCGATGCCATGCTATACATAGTGGTTTAAGTAACTTGTGTTTCTTATACTGGAAAGTAATTCAGAATTTGTTTCTGTTTCAATTAGAGCCCTGATGCAGACAAGGATTGTGTGGTTGTACATGTCACTCACTGTGTGGTTCTACATGTCATGCACTAGGAAAACAAAGTTTTTAGGCTGTTGGATCCTGGAAGCCATTTGCGCTTATACCAATGAAGAGTTGTATTCCAGCCTTACTGTTGTCAGGCGTGTTGTCCAGGGTGTACTGAAGCACAAGAAGTTCAAAGCTACTCCTTCGTTTGTGTGGCATACTGTTCTTGTCAAGCTTACACAGGA
The DNA here is from genome assembly GCA_034509565.1 of Triticum monococcum. Taxonomy (NCBI): domain Eukaryota; kingdom Viridiplantae; phylum Streptophyta; class Magnoliopsida; order Poales; family Poaceae; genus Triticum; species Triticum monococcum. The sequence continues at coordinate 392,954,781 of CM067845.1, read as the reverse complement.
AGATGATGTGGCATGCCTCCACAAACAAGTTTATGAGTGGCAAGGCCACAAGGTTGTCTTCATGAAGGTTCACAGGATTGAGTTGCTGCCGGACGTCCTCCATGATGTTCATGGCAAGGTCCGTCTTGTGTCCAGCCCAAATTAGATCGAGGCATGAAATAGTTGCCTTAGCTAGTGTTTAATAGTAGTTTGGATTGTGTCTAATTATCCAAACCTTGCCTGTTATCGAGCCCTCTGGGGCTAGTACTCTGTTTGAATCCGTCTATGGGAACTGCTGCTACTTTTGTGTGCCCGTGAATCATGTGAGAACCATCATAATTGTTGCCGAAACAGATGCGTCCTCACTAGTTTTTTCATGAATATGGCATGGTAAGACATAAGTTGTCATGGTTTATCATACGAGCAGTGTGTGTTTTGATGAAATAGAGTACTCGTTCGAGAACTGTGCGCCGACGTATACATAAGTACTTGTAAACACTGTTGGTGCTACCCCACTTGTAAGCAGTTGTGCAAAACACGGCACATTGGCTCAGCTCGCCTCAACACTAGGCTATCGACCAGCTAACAATCAACAATCTGTTGTCTGACATATAAGCAACTATGTATCTTGTTACAGTGGTTCATGCAGTTAACTGAGGCCACAATGTAAATTCCAAACGTTCACACGCTAGTCCAGCGTTCATGTGGAACACTCACATTAAACTTGGCTTCATAAAAAACTTGAAAAGCATAAGTTAAGAAATTTTATACATCTAAATGATTCATAGAACATTACAAACATATACTAGTTCACAGCAAAAGACAAAGTTCTGAGAAGGTTTACAATTCAGGAAAAAACAAGCAAGGCTTCTCTGAGCAAAGGGCCTCACGGCAGGCTTAAATTTCCTGGAGTTCGCTCTAGTTTTTTCTTGTTGCCACCATCCAGGGTTAGGTTCTCTCATTCCAGAATAACCAATTATAATTGTGTTCTTAGCTGGAATGCTAAACTGAACCATGTAGTGTACTGACTAGGTGAAATTCTTGTGCATTCCACTAAATTTAAGCCCCGCTATTTGCAAAAATAAGCATACCACAATGCCTCTTGTCCGCGCAACTGTCCAAAAAACCATCGTGTAGCCGTGCCAGCTAGTCCTTGGTCCATGGATGAACTAGTAGAAAGTGCATTATAGACTAGGATGCAGCTGTTTTTCCTCGTCCCTACACTGCAATTAGGAAGTAAAACGTATGAATCAACTTCTTTTATATTGTGTTGGTCATTCTACCTAGTAACTACCAATGTAGGAATACCTGGAAGACGGGTGGTGTCGGGGATATACCCCGTGGTATGACCCGGCCGGATATACGACCCGGCCGGACTTCGCATTTCATTGGCAACCCGCCAGAAGATTGGCGACTCATGTGTCTGGCGGTTCACTGGTGTGATGACTCACGAGCCTGAAGACTCATTGGTGACCCGGCAGGTGTTTCAGATGGATGACAAGGCCCAAGGCCTAGAAGGCCGGCTCATGTTATGGTGGGCCGGCTTAAGAGGAAGACATAAGGAATATTCTCCTACAAAGGAAGCAAGACTAGGACTCCACTTGTAATAGAGTAATCCTAATCCTACCAGGACTAGTCATGTAACCCACCCTTTCAACTTATATAAGGAGGGGCAGGGCTCCCCCAAGAAGGACAAGCAACAAGAAACAATATCTAGGGCTAGAAACAAAGGGGGAGCCGGCTTATGCGGCGATTCTCTCATAAGCATAATGAGATGTAGCCACAAACAACATGTAGGGTTATTACCGGATGATGTTTCCCGGGGCCCGAAGCTGTCTAATCATTGTCTTGTGTTGCATCTCTCGATTCCCCTCAACCCCTCTCAAGCTACTACAAAGATGCGTTGGCCTCGCAACTAAGTCCTCACACTAGGACATCTGCCGTGACAATTCCACGACAGTTGGCGCCCACCGTGGGGCCTGCGCACGATGGTGTTGAGTTCTTTGAGGGATGTTTCCTAGGGATCGAGAAGTTCATAATTTGCCAGATGAGGAAGATCCGGTTGGAGAGAATCTACATCAGCTTTGAGTTCATCAGTTCTGGTTCATAGTTTAAGAGACTTAAGTCATCACCAAGACCGTTTGGACACCCTGCAAGTCCAGAGGCCATCAATCAAAGCTACTGTTTACTCCAAGCGAAGATCAAAGACATGTCAACTACTCCCATCAAGATCAATCAAGTAGTACTGCTATTCATCGGGAAGCCACACTGGTGTCGGATCCATACGCATGCGGCTAGACGTAGAAGTCAAAAACTCAACACAACTCGGACGATTTGTTCAAACCGGCCAAGACCTAGAAAAGGACACAGACGTGAACACGGACTCAGACGATTTTGCAGGCGCCAACCTCGCCCTGAGCTGTCGTACGCTGCGATAGGATAAGGAAGACCATGAAGAAAATTTTGAGGTGAAGCGATTTCTCAGTCAACTGGGTCGTTCTGCACCAGTACTACCAATCCTTGAAGCAGTACACGCACAAGTACCGGAGTACAATCTGAGGTCTAGTCAGATTTGTTCCCTGCTTCTAGTTTAGTTTTTTCTGTCATCAATTGCCACCGAAGATTTTGCAAGGAGACTTGGCACCCACTCCCACGTGAGACTAAGGAGGAATAAAGAAAAGGGGATCACGTGATGAAGGATCCAATCTGGACTGACAAATAGTAATTCTAGTAGTTAAAAGATCAACCAAGGAATCAAACTACCACATGGATCCCAAGATTAATGATAAAGTTTTTTCAAAGTTAAATAGTGAAGTTTTTTCCTCTGCTCCACGGTGAGCCGCCGCTCTGAGCAGCCATTTTTAGACCGGCCAGGCCTCAGTTGAGCCGCCGTGGCCAGTCCCCGTTGAGACCCGCTGTCGAGCCGCCTTCATAATTGTGCTTCCCCAAGTCATTGTTGCTGCTCTTCATTGTTATCAACACCAGCCCGACATCCACATCAGGCCGACCTGAGCTGTCGTTCTTTGCCTCTGCTGTGTTGAGCCACTGCGGCCGCGTTGAACCGCCTCTGCTGTATTGAGCCACCGGGGCCGCGTTGAGCCGCCGGGGCCGCGTTGAGCCGCCTCTGCCGTATTGAGCTGCCGTGGCTATATTGAGTCGCCGGTCTGCGTGAGCTGCCTCGATCGCGTTGAAACGGATCATCCGTCATCCGGACAAATCAGGATAATTATTTATGACAAAAGGCATTGTTATACCGCGGACATGGAGCGCGTGCCAGCATAATTTTGCACTGGCGTTCCTCCGTGCCATGCTGCTCAACGGATACACGTGCAAATCGCTGCCCCTGATATTCGGTTTACATCCATCCGCGCCTGCGGCTGACTAACTATCTGCGCCGGCTTACAAACATCGTGGCCGTCTCTCGCGACCGCACCGGCTTACAACACCATGGATGACTCGACTGTCCGCTCTCGTGGATAAATTTTTTGGCCTAACATATCAAGGTGAAATCTGTCCAATCAATTTTTATTGATACATTTTTATTCTTTAAAAGAACAAAATACTCCGGCTTGCGATATTATTTATGCAGGAGCAATTGTTCATCGCAAAAGCTATGGCTGTATCATGGATATATAGCTCGCGCCACCATTATAATGCACTAGCATCTGATCATACCATCAAGCTCGATGAATATATGTGCAAGCCACCATTCTGCAGACCAGTTTACATCAACATGATGTGGCTAACTCACCCGTCCATGCCGGCTTATAACACCGCGGCCGACTTAGCTATCTGTGCTGCCTCTGAAGCCGCGGTCGTCTTTGCTGTCCGTCTCTCGCGGCCTGGTCTACATCAACACACCGAGCCGCACCTGTCTGCATGAGCTGTTTATTGCGTATAAAGCCAATCACTTCTCAGGTAGCCCAGTTTTTCTTTCAACAAATTGGAGGCAAATTATCATACACTATCAACTGTTGTCTGCACTGGATGGCTCAACGGACTGGCGCACAAGTCGCCGCCACTACAGTTTGGTTAAACTTCAAATAGCCAGTTGGAAGGAACCATTGGCCGAGTTGCTGACACGGCTCATATAGATCATTTATAACCCGCCGTAGTCACTTCAACCTTCTGTGGATTCACATCGCGCAATCAACACCAATGATATACACCTTCTGCTATGATCAAATACGAAGAATCTCAAGACAACTCCTCGAGTCGTCTTAAGACTCGGGGGCTACGATGATATGACTCAGCAAATCTTGCCAGTTTCAGCAAATTTAAGAACCCCAGGACAATGGAGGGAAAGATAACCCGGTCCCGGAGGTTGCCGCCATATTGGTGAAAATTTAAAAGCCATCAGAAAACTTCCGGCCCAAAATGAAGATTCTAGTTCAAAATCCGGTTCAAGAGAAATTTGTTTTTCACAAAGCATGGAAGCTCTCAGTAGCTGGTTTAAAATCAGGCTCAATGGAAAATATGTCTCCCACAAAGCTCTGAAGCTCTTAAATATTCGGGTTAAAGATCCGGTTCAAAAAGAATAATCTCTCACAAAGTTCGAGTTTTCAGGAAAAATTAAAGGTTGCCAAAGAGAATTTGCTGCCATAATGCGCGGTTCAAACATGGGTTATCCTGCCTTATTGGTTTATCGTATTATTGAACACTTGGGGGCTTCCTGCTCATTGAGCATAGCTATGAATATCCCTCTTGATCCGGCTTATACGCCATGCTTACAATAAACTTGGGGGCTTACTACCCAGATTAAAGGGACCAAAGAGAGTCTGTTACACAGCACAACTCAAACATAGGTACCCAGTGAGCACAGCTCACAAATAGGTCATTTGGGGGCTTCCTGTTCAAACATAGGTCGTATTCGAACCAAAGAGAACATAGCTGTCGGTACCCTCTTGATCGGCACAATGCCGAACTCACTAGGGGGCTTCTTGATTGTATTTGAATCATAGCTTAACCCCTTTTGGGTCCGACTTTGATCGTATTCGAATCAGAGTCATTAAAAAACTATCAAGGTCATTTGGGGGCTTCCTGTTCAAACATAGGTCGTATTCGAACCAAAGAGAACATAGTTGTCGGTACCCTTTTGATCGGCGCAACGCCAAAGCCACTGGGGGCTACATGATCGTATTCGAATCCTTGCTTAACCTCTTTGGTCCGGTTTACTGATCGTATTCGAATCAGAAGCCTCATATTTTTCTTTCTATTTTCCTTAAGTTTTTTGCAAACAATCTTTGTTTTTGTCTTGAGGCTTTTGTCCAGATCTAAGTATAAGTGTGGTTTAAATTTAACCCCGGCTTGGTTTTGGATGATAAGTCGCCTGCTTATGACAATCATCATACATTTGGAAGTGTTCTCTTCTAAAGTATTGGGTTATCACCCTTACCGTGCAGGTCACATAAACCGGTAGTGCAAATTCAATATCACAGGATAAGACTACATTTGGGTGGTTACCCGCCCTGGCTTTTGACGTTAAGTCGCTAGGGAATATGTTGTTTAAACTCTGTGTAGGATTTGCAGAACTATGACTTATATAAATGCTTAAGTCCAAGCTCATCATTAAAATTGATGCTTCAAAATGATTATCCATTCTGGATTTTCTCAAAGGCTATAAATAGCCGGGTTATAACAATTCTGGATTACAATGGAGGCATATTAAGTTGCCATCGGCCAAGAGCTGGCGGGTATTTAAAACTCCGGATTTACTTGTCAACAGATAAGGTATTTGAATCTTTAAATAGCCAAACTTGGCTGGATTTTCATTATGATATTGAATGATTGAGGTTTTCAAACCGGGTTATTCAAATCTTTAATAGGCAACATGGCTGGATTTTTATTATGGTTATCAGTAACTAATATTATGATTGAGGTTTTCAAAGTCGCTTCAGCGCAATGGCTATTACTTTATCAATGGATATGATTTATTCTACAATGAAAGGAATAGTCCCGAGTCGCTGCAGGCTTATGACCCAACACTTGGGGACTACATTATTCAAATTGAGATTACATCGAATTTGCAAGTCCCATGTCACTGCCAGCATGCACCATGGCACTTGGGGGCTAATGCAAAGTCATTTTTTGCTCAACTTATTGAAGACCCGACTCATCACATTCTAAATGAGCCGGCCCTTGGGGGCTACCAATTGCTCATGTTGAAAATTCAAGGTACACAAGCTTTAATCCATTATATTGAAAGATCCACTACCTAGTTGGTAAAGTACAAAGCTCTTAACCTTGTGGACATGGGTTCAAGCCCCATGGTGGAGATTACATCATATGATTTTATTATTAATGAATCATATACAAAGTCCCAGCTCAGTAATATCTTACTGTGTTGGCCCTTGGGGGCTACACGTTGCTGCTCAAGTTTACATGATCATATTTACAAAGTCCTTGCTCATTATTGCATAATGACCCGGCCCTTGGGGGCTACACTGGTTGAAATTTTTATGAGCATTAGGCAATTGCAAGTCCCAGGTTGCTGCAAGCATGACAACCCGGCACTTGGGGGCTATAGGTGATATGCATATAAGGGAGGTATAACTTCAAATTCTAAGTTTTGAGCAAATCGGGTATTATATTATTATCAAATAAATCTGCAAAGTTTATGACCTGGCGTCATCATAAGATTAACCCAGCATCAGCAACAATTACATGACCCGGCATCATTTGTTTATAACCTGACAATTTTGGCAATCATAAATCGGCAAGATCTACATCTTTAAGCTGGCTGAATATCAGTTGAATATTTCAAGACCAATATTTTTTCAAATTAGAGCATTGAAGGCCGACTCAAATGGATTATCTCTTATAATATTTCTTCACAAGAGCCAATGTCAGCAAATGGATTATGAAGCTGACCTATTGACCCGGATTTTCCAGGATAAGTCAAGGACTTAAGGATGATCAGGTGCCGGCTTACAAGAATATTTAACCCGGAGCACAACCTTTCAAATTTGTTCTTGTGTTTATATTGCAGATTAGTTTAACATGGATAAATCCAAATTAAACTGGGGGCTAATGTCGGGGATATACCCCGTGGTATGACCCGGCCGGATATATGACACGGCCGGACTTGGCGCTTCATTGGCAACCCGCCAGAAGATTGGCGACTCATGTGTCTGGCGGTTCACTGGTGTGACGACTCATGAGCCTAAAGACTCATTGGTGACCCGGTGGGTGTTTCAGATGGATGACAAGGCCTAAAGCCCAGAAGGCTGGCTCATGTTATGGTGGGTCGGCTTAAGAGGAAGACATAAGGAATGTTCTCCTACAAAGGAAGCAAGACTAGGACTCCACTTGTAATAGAGTAATCCTAATCCTACTAGGACTAGTCATGTAACCCACCCCTTTAACTTATATAAGGAGGGGCAGGGCTCCCCAAAGAAGGACAAGCAACAAGAAACAATATCTAGGGCTAGACACAAAGGGGAGCCGAATTATGCGGCAATTCTCTCATGAGCATAATGAGATGTAGCCACAAACAGCATGTAGGGTTATTACCGGATGATGTTTCCCGGGGCCCGAAGCTGTCTAAATCCTTGTCTTGTGTTGCGTCTCTCGATTCCGCTCAACCCCTCTCAAGCTACTACAAAGATGCATTAGCCTCGCGATTAAGTCCTCACACTAGGACATCTGCCGTGACAATTCGACGACAGGTGGTTAGACGATGGCAACGAGGGATAGCAATCTCATTTTGCGCAGTTCTACTAAAACTGAGGTGTGTGCTTTTGATTGCACGAATAGAAAGATATGGAGATAGACATCCCTGTTTGCGCAAATACGAAATACGGTTATTTAAACAGTGACAGATATTTGTAGTGGCGTATGATTAACAACATCTATTGTGTTATAATTGGCAGTAGATTGACAGTATGAAAGTGTCCTTAAGTAAGTAGCATCACGTCACATCAACACTGCCACTAGATTAACATGCAGAATAATAGCATTAGTATTACTGTCATGAGAGTAGCACATGGTCAGTAAATGTGCAATCAAATTTGTGCAGTTCCACTGGGATGAAGCAATGTTAGCGGTGTGAGATTTAAGTGTAACTGTTAAAACACAATTCATGGGAAATAAAGCAAGATGGAAGCACTTCATAAAATGATGGTGGCATTGCTTCAATTTATCGATGGCACTAGACCATTACTTATAGTGACATTAGGTGGCTTTGCTTAATGCTTCATGTGATTTTACATTAACGGTAGGGATATGGGCATAGGGACAGCAGGGGCATAAAGTGGTGAGGCAGATGTGGTTGCCGAGAGCGGCAAACACTCAGGCAACATGTCTGCATTTGTCCCATTTTTTATCTCCTCGGCGACATTTTCCTATGTGAGCACATGAAATCTAGACCTGCTCATTCTCATTTGTGTTGTCCCCCAACACCCATCACTTTCTTTCCTTTTTAAACCAAGAGATAGGTCCACTTCCCGCACCCTTCGCCATCCACCATGCTTTCTTTGCCTTTTCAACCAAGAGACCGGTTGGGTAGCCAGTATATACTACTTACCCCTGTTTCCTCTTAGAACTAAGTCCTAGATTCTTGCTACAACTTTCCCACTTTCTTCCCTATTTGAACCAACTCTTAGAGTCGACTGTATGAACTAGCTTTACCTCTAATAAAAGTAAAAGTCTAGGTGGCTTTGGAACAGCGGACGAAAGTAGAAAAAGATCCGCATGAAGCCAAGTGGGGAGCTGGGGCAGTAGAGCAAGGCAGGTTTCAAAGGAATATATACCTGAGGGTCGTTGGCATGTGGCTAAGACGGCGCTGGGAGGCCGCATCTTGGCCACAATACCGCAGGGAGGAAGAAGGGGTCGGAGGCCCTCCCGAGCCGGCGCTCTCTCGGAGAGAATGACATGGCCGCCGATCGGGACGTGCGGGCACCCCTTGGTCTCCTCCCTCGCCGCTGACGACAACATGAATGATGCACCTACACCCCTGCCCCAGTCAAGGTTGTCCGACCGGATTTGTGACCAGCCATGAGCTGAGAGAGAGTGTGGCCACCTATGTCTTGCTTAGATCAGGAGAGCATGAGAGAGTGAACGAGAGGAGCCCTAGTAAAGCAAGCGCTAAGGCTCCTGCTTATATATAGTGGAGTGATTTTGTTGTACCAGCTTCAAAAAAATGCGCTCCTACTTGTACCCGTGAGTGGGTGTGAGAGAACTAGTGCATGTGTGCACCGCTTCTCTTTGTGAGAGTACAATATACTATGCCCAAATAACATTCGCCAAAAGAGTAATAGTATAAGTGTGTGACGTGTGAGCTAAAATAAAATGTGTGGGGCCTCTTTTGTTTTTTAGAAGTTCTGAGGGTAGGGTGTGAAGAGCACATATGTGTGTGATGTCTACCTATAGATAGACGGTGGGTGCGAGAGGACTCGGGAGAGTCGTGACTCGTGAGGGTGCGTGTGCGTGAGAGAGAGGGGGCACGTATCAATGCAATGCATGTGTCCGTAAATCATTATCCAACAAACGTTCGCCACGAGCCTTTTCTTGACGAATGCCGTAAGAACCATTAGATCGGCATCCGAAAGTGTCAGTTTTGCCATGTCATTTAACAGAACAACCACTCTTCCTACACACAAATCTTCCACGTGAGTGTTAGCAACTGCCGTATGCTCCCTCCGTTCCAAAATGCCGTGCATATAGCTTTATTTAAAATTCGAACCTCGCAAACTTTTTACTGAGTTTTGGTGTACCAAATTGCACATGTAGAATACCCTGTATATATCATTTCATTCATCTTTGAGAGGTAATTAACTATAAAGATGGGGGAGGAATCTGCAAAGAAAGACCATCATATCACCTGCAGCAATTTGAACCATCCTTTGGTGTGGAGGAATATCATAGGAACTCTATATGATATGATTTTTATAGGATTTTTTCCTTCAGAGCCAATTGCTTCATAGGAATAGATTCATATACTCCACATTTCAAAGGAAATAAACATGATATCATTTCTATAGCTTTAGAGCCACTTGGTTCATATGAATGGATTCCTATACTCCCATAATTTCAAAGGAAAATAAACATTAGCGTATATTCAATAGAGAAGTTCCTATGATATCAACCAAATTACATCTCTTTTCTAATCCCTCCTCATAGGAATTGAGATACATGCCATCTCTAGATTCAATAGAAAAGTTCCTATGATGTGAACCAAATGACATATCTTTTCCAATCCCTACTCATAGGAATTGAGATACTCCATGTCACCTCTTTCCCTACAACTTCCATGTATACATCTTCTATTCCTAAATAGCTAGTACAACCCACTAGTAGCTTTTTTCCAAGACATGCAACTATGGCACAAGAACTATATAGTGTGCAAATAACTTTGAAAGATGGTCGCTGGATGAAGCTAATCCGACAGTGCAGAGATGGCAAATCCGAGCACTACTGGCCATTGGATATCATCAACATTCCACCAGATCTGCCACATGTACAATTTAGAAGACTCCATGGTTGAACTTAAGCATAATGCACAAACCTCAAAACACAAGCACTTCTCCTTTGTTCTAGAATCTTCCGTATAATAATTGAATTTTTTTCTAAATGAATTGCCATTATTTGTTTTTTACTTTATGCTTTACAATGCACAACCCCATGAATCTTAACATTTTCGTAAAACTAATTGATTTTGAATGAGATGAACTATAAGAACTAAACGAACATCTACATCATGCATATATGACTCAAAGCTTTACATGCTATAGTGTGTATTTATTCATAATTTGGTTTTGAAATCTCATGCGTTCAATGCATGTGTACCTTACTAGTTTTGAGTAGAGTAGCAAATTTCACGCGGCCCCGGTTATATCAAAATGCAGGGCCCATGCATCATTGCCTTTCGGTCGAACCTATGTCCACAATTTTTTGTACGTACTATATCTCCACTGGTCCCCGAACCCAAAATGCTACCTCGTTCCCCTAAAACCAAGCGGCCCACACATATTTAAGGTGTCGACTCGAACTTAATCCCTCTCCCATTTACTACGACGTGGCCCCGCACGCCGTAGTAGTACCCCCTACCCTAGGGTGCCTAGGTAGCTGCCGCATGCATCATTGGTTTTCTCTTTTCTTTATGCTCTTGCGCCCTAGAGTGAAATGATGGTTTCTTCGTTCGTCCAGCTTAATGCAGGAAAGGTGGGGCTTTGTGATTTGACCCCTCGTCGCTCATTTTCTACTACTGCGGCGCTATGACCGGGGTGCCTCCAATTTCAACCGCTGCTCCGAACTGTAATTTGGTGCATCACATGTGGAACAAGACGGTGGATGAGCCATATGTCGGCCAAAGGGGTCCTGTTAAGTGTGTCGGCATTTCGTGTGCGGATTTACCCTGCTTGAGTTGCTACGCCAACACGACAAGTGCAGCCTACTACTTGGTTTTGCTCCTTGGTGAATCCCGACTATATTGATCTAAAAAGATACGTACTGAACTACCCTCTTCGTCTCGTTATTTTTGTAGGCGTCTCAGTTTATAGGGCGTGCACGTAGTTCTAGGTCATCCATTTGACTAACTAAATATGAGTTACTATGTCACAAAAAGTATATCATTGGATTATTAAGCGGATGTAGTTTCTAAACATATATTGTTCATCACATATATAGCCATTTGAATTCTCAACCTAGAATGACGTGCATGCCATGTAAACCGATACAGAGGAAGTATAGTAGTAAAAATGAGGTGATTTTACTGAGTGATTGGCGGGGGAGCATGGCCTGTCATGCGGTCCCACATGTCATGATGTACCAAGGCGATGTGCGTGTTCCTCTTGAGGCAGAAGCAATACTACATGGTTTGAGATGATGGCGAACCGAAGTGTGAAATAATGGTTGCTTCGTTTGTCTGGGAAGGTGCGGCATTATGATTTGACATCTCATTGCTCATTACTACTACTACTACTGGGGTGGTACGACTGGGGTGCATCCCCTGCTGTTCTGCACTGTTATTTGGTGCTTGACATATCAACCCGGTTGCTATATGTCCCACATGTCGGCAACGGGAAGTACATAATTCATGAAAGCGAGCGTCGACGGAGGAGTACAAGACATGGCTTGGGCTTTTGCTGCTTCACGCGATCCGTCGATACAAACCCGGACTAAAAAAAAGGCGAGGCTGGGTCTTTTCCCGTGCGGCTGGTAGGGGAGTTTGGCATAGTCTGTTCGGGGCAAGGAGGCAGGAAGGGAAACAAGCAAATAAAGGTTGAGCGACTTAGTTTTGGGAAAATCTGATTTTACGGAGTACGTACCAACTAGGGTTTATAGGGCTCATCTAAAAAACATTCGTTTTTCCGTTTTATAAGTCTCAATTCTACTACTAGTAGTAGTACCATCACATGTTCGATTTCGAGGTGCGCTAGATCACCCGATGCAAGCAGTGTCAAGAGAAAACTCACCAATGCATGTAGAAGTTCATGGAAATTTAGTGTTCATTCATGCATTCGTTCTAATTAATGCCTCGGTAAACATAACTTCTTGAGAAAAACGAGCGTACTAATTACTTGTGCAAACTAGGAGTACGAAATTAATTCGACCAATCACCGTCTACCTTGGTTGGAGATATTTTGAAATTGAGCCATAAACTAGAAAGGAGGGAGTAGTAACTTTTGTCTCGATTACTATTTGTGGCCTTGTATAGATGCAAAATGTATTTTGTTATAGTGGCCTTGTATATGTAAATGAGGGAGTACTAAAGGACATATATATTCCAAATAATATGATGATCTCTCTAACCAAGGTAGTAGGGACGAGGAGTAAACGGAGGGAGTAGTAAAAATTTCTCCTCGTCCTGCGAGCCACCGCGCGCGTGGGCGAGGGAGCGGGCGTAAGGCGTACAATACTACTACTAGTAAGCAAGCTTCACCTCATCCTGCGAGCCACCGCAACAGTGGGTGGGGGCACGGCGTACTAAGCAAGCTTCTGCTCGTTCTGTGAGTTAACGGGACACATCAAAAGTACTCCAGTGTATAGAGCCTTGCATCTAAGGTAGGCCCCACATGGTTTGCCTCTTTTTTAATATAACGCATCAAGTCGCAATTTGTTTGTTCACCCGTGGTAGACGATCCTCCCTCCACCAAGTGGACAACCAGTACACGGTCAAATTACCACGTGGGCTGCCTTTTCGTACAGAAATGAGCTCCACCGTGTACCCGCACGGGTGTGGTTGGGAAAGAGACGGGAGTACGTGCGCCGTGCGTGCACCTCTTCTCTTCGTGCACGTCCCCCACCTACGTGGGTGTGTGTGAGAGATACAAACCTAGCCAAATGTCTTGTGCAGAATAACTACTCTTCGTAAGCCATTGTAAGAGTGGACAAAACAGTGAAGGAGGAGATAGGGGAGCGGCGGAGGTGTGCGATTCTTGGCCGGCGTTTGGCCTTGTTTAAATAGGAGATTAAATAGACGACGGACGGGAGGAGCTTAGCCGGCGTTGCGTTTAATGTCAGACGTGTGTCTAGAGTGGGTTTCTCGGCTTCCACATGGGCGGGTTTCATGGAGGCATTTGAATGCGGCAAGGAGGCGTGTTCAGCCAGGCGTGCAGCGAGTGGCGCCCTCGACTCTGACGTAGGACACCGTGTCGTTCTTCCACTGACGTATGGGCTCTTTGGGTACATGGCCTGCATGTCAATGACCCAACGCATGCAGTGCACAGCAGAGGAACCTTTGGTGGGCCAGGGCGGTCAAAAGCAGGAATTTCATAAACCGATGATTGTTCATTGAGTGTGACGTCATCCTTTTCATGTAGATAAGCCTACTATGTTGATAGCACGTTCGATATGTTGTGATTCATAAAGACCATTGCAAACATCAATGTTCTGCTTATCACAGATAAGATTGATGATACATCCATTTTGCAGCATGCTTTTATATCGATATTTATTGCATTATGGGTTGTTATTACACATTATGTCACAATACTTATGTCTATTCTCTTTTATTTTACAAGGTTTACATGAAGAGGGAGAATGCCGTCAGCTGGGATTCTAGGCTGGAAAAGGAGCAAATATTAGAGACCTATTCTGCACAGCTCCAAAAGTCCTGAAACTTCACGGAAGACGTTTTTAGAATATATAAAAAATACTCAGTGGAAGAGATTCACCAGGGGGGCCACACCCTACCCCCTGGGCGCGCCCCCTACCTCGTGCCCCCCTGGTGGCCCTCCGGTGGCCATCTTATGCTATATGATGTCTTTCGATGGGAAAAAATTAAGAAGCCATCTTCTCGGACGAAACTCCGCCGCCACGAAGCGGAACCTTGGCGGATCCAATCTAGGGCTCCGACAGAGCTGTTCTGCCGGGGAAACTTCCCTCCCGGAGGGGGAAATCATCGCCATCGTCATCACCAACGCTCCTCTCATCGGGAGATGGCAATCTCCATCAACATCTTCATCAGCACCATCTCCTCTCAAAACCCTAGTTCATCTCTTGTATCCAATTCTTGTCTCCAAGTCCGGGATTGGTACTAGTAGGTTGCTAGTAGTGTTAATTACTCCTTGTAGTTGATGCTAGTTGGTTTAATTGGTGGAAGATCATATGTTCAGATCCTATATGCATATTAATACCCCTCTGATTATGAACATGTTTATGCTTTGTGAGTAGTTACGTTTATTCCTAAGCACATGGGAGAAGTCTTGCTATTAGTAGTCATGTGAATTTGGTATTCGTTCGATATTTTGATGAGATGTATGTTGTCTCTCCTCTAGTGGTGTTATGTGAACGTCGACTACATGACACTTCACCATTATTTGGGCCTAGAGGAAGACATTGGGAAGTAATAAGTAGATGATGGGTTGCTAGAGTAACAGAAGCTTAAACCCTAGTTTATGCGTTGCTTTGTAAGGGGCTGATTTGGATCCATGTGTTTCATGCTATGGTTAGGTTTACCTTAATACTTTTGTTGTAGTTGCGGATGCTCGCAATAGAGGTTAATCATAAGTGGGATGCTTGTCGAAGTAAGGACATTACCCAATCACCGGTCCACCCACATACCATATTATCAAAGTACCGAATGCGAATCATATGAGCGTGATGAAAACTAGCTTGATGATATTCCCATGTGTCCTCGGGAGCACTTTTCTCTATATAAGAGTTTGTCCAGGCTTGTCCTTTGCTACAAAAAGGATTGGGCCACCTTGCTGCACTTTATTTACTTTTGTTACTTGTTTCTCGTTACAAATTATCCTATCACAAAACTATCTATTACCACTTGTTTCAGTACTTGCAGAGAATACCTTGTTGGAAACCGCTTATCATTTCCTTCTGCTCCTCGTTGGGTTCGACACTCTTACTTATTGAAAGGACTATGATAGATCCCCTATACTTGTGGGTCATCAAGACTCTTTTCTGGCGCCATTGCCGGGGAGTGAAGCGCCTTTGGTAGGTGGAATTTGGTAAGGAAAAATTTATATAGTGTGCTGAAATTTACTGTCACTTGTTACTATGGAAAGTAATCCTCTGAGGGGCTTGTTTGGGGTATCTTCACCCCGACCAGTAGAGCAAAGAGTTGCTCCTCAACCTACTGAATCTACTGAAAATGAAAATGTCTGCTTTGAAATTCCTTTGGGTATGATAGAAAAATTGCTAGCTAATCCCTTTTTAGGAGATGGAACAAAACATCCTTTTGAGCATCTAATATATGTGGATGAAGTTTGTGGATTATTTAAGCTTGCAGGTGTACCCGAAGATGTTGTTAAGAAGAAGGTCTTCCCTTTATCTTTGAAGGGAGATGCATCGACATGGTATAGGCTATGTGATGATATGGGGTCTTGGAATTGCAAACGATTGAAATTGGAATTTCATCACAAGTTTTATCCTATGCATCTTGTTCATCATGATCGCAATTATATATATAATTTTTGGCCTCGTGAAGGAGAAAGCATCGCTCAAACTTGGGGGAGGCTTAAATCAATGATATATTCATGCCCCAATCATGAGCTCTCAAGAAAAATGATTATTCAAAATTTCTATGCTCGGCTTTCTGATAACAATCGCACCATGCCTGATACTTCTTGTGCTGGCTCTTTTATAATGAAGACTATTGAACTCAAATGGGATTTATTGGAAAGAATTAAAGGCAACTCTGAAGATTGGGACCTCGACAAAGGTAAGGAGTCAGGTATGACACCTAGTTTTGAGTGTGTTAAATCTTTTATGGATGCTGATGCTTTCCGTAAATTTAGCACTAAATATGGGCTTGACTCTGAGATAGTAGCTTCTTTCTATGAATCTTTTTCTACTTATGTTGATCTCCCCAAGGAGAAGTGGTTTAAATATCATCCTCCCATAGAAGTAAAAGTAGCTGCACCTATTAAAGTTGAAGAAAAGACTATCACTTATAATGATCCAATTGCTCCTACTTCTTATGTTGAGAAACCACCTTTCCCTGTTAGGATAAAGGATCATGCTAAAGCTTCAACTGTGGTTCGTAAAAGAAATATTAAAACTTATACACCTCATGAGCAAACTAAAGTTGAACCTGATATTTCTATTGTTAAAGATCTCTTGTCTGATAATATTGATGGGCATGTTATTTATTTCTGTGATGAAACTGCTAGAATTGCTAAACCCTGTGCCAAAGATAAACCTAGACCTGTGGTAGGCATGCCTGTTATTTCTGTTAAAATAGGAGATCATTGTTATCATGGATTATGTGATATGGGTGCGAGTGCTAGTGCAATACCCATTAGCCTATATAGAGAAATCATGCATGATATTGCACCTGTTGAATTAGAAGATACTAATGCCACAATTAAACTTGCCAATAGATATGATATTTCACCAATGGGAATTGTTAGAGATGTTGAAGTCTTGTGTGGGAAAACTAAATATCCTGCTGATTTTCTTGTTCTTGGTTCCCCACAAGATAGCTTTTGTCCCATTATATTTGGTAGACCCTTTTTAAACACTGTTAATGCTACCATAGATTGCAAAAGAGATGTTGTTACTATCGGTTTAGATGATATGACTCATGAATTTAATTTCTCTAAATTTAGTAGATAACACTGTGAAGAAGAATTACCTAGTAAGGATGAAATTATTGGTCTTGCTTCTATTGCCGTACCTCCTAGTGATCCTTTAGAACAATATTTGCTAGACCATGAAAATGATATGTTTATGAATGAAAGGAGGGAAATAGATGAAGTATTCTTTAAACAGGTACCTATTCTGAAACACAATTTGCATGTTGAAATCCTAGGGGATCCTCCTCCACCCATGGGTGATCCTGTGTTTGAGCTTAAACCGTTAGCTGATACTCTTAAATATGCTTATCTTGATGAGAGAAAGATATATCCTATTATTATTAGTGCTAATCTTTCAGAGCATGAGGAAGAGAGATTGTTGAAAACTCTGAAGAAGCATAGTGCTGCTATTGGGTATACTCTTGGTGATCTTAAGGGCATTAGTCCCACTCTATGTCAACAAAAAATTAATTTGGAAGAAGATGCTAAATCAGTTCGTGATCATTGAGGGAGTCCTGGATTAGGGGGTCTCAGGACAGCCAGACTATATCCTTTGGCCGGACTGTTGGACTATGAAGATACAAGATTGAAGACTTCGTCCCGTGTCCGGATGAGACTCTCCTTGGCGTGGAAGGCAAGCTAGGCAATACGGATGTGTATATCTCCTCCCTTGTAACCGACCTTGTGTAACCCTAGCCCCCTCCGGTGTCTATATAAACCGGAGGGTTTAGTCCGTAGGACAACATACAATCATACCATAGGCTAGCTTCTAGGGTTTAGCCTCTACGATCTTGTGGTAGATCAACTCTTGTAATACTCATATCATCAAGAACAATTAAGCAGGACGTAGGGTATTACCTCCATCAAGAGGGCCCGAACCTGGGTAAACATCGTGTCCCCTGCCTCCTGTTACCATCCGCCTTAGACGCACAGTTCATGACCCCCTACCCGAGATCCGCCGGTTTTGACACCGACATTGGTGCTTTCATTGAGAGTTCCACTGTGTCATCACCATAAGGCTTGATGGCTCCTTCAATCAACGCTAGCGATGCGGTCCAGGGTGAGGTTTTCCTCCTCGGATAGATCTTTGTATTCGGCGGCTTCGCACTGCGGGCCAATTCGCTTGGCCATCTGGAGTAGATCGAGAGCTACGCCCCTAGCCATCAGGTCAGATTCGGAAACTTAAACTACACCACCGACGTCCGCGGAAACTTGATCTTTGATGGATTCGAGCCCGTGTCAGGTGCGCTGCACAGTCACAACGAGCACGACGTAACTCTGTCGTCGGACAATGTTCGGGAGATCGCATCTGCAGCTACTCCGGCCATCAATCCGGACAAAATCGCGCCATCCGAGAGCGGAGGGATAGACCCTGCCATGGAGGCCGCACTCTTAGTGGCGATAGAGCCGGATACTGACTTCACCCCTTACGAGAGCCGTGTCGCCGAACCACTGGATTCTTCTCCGGCTATGGACTCCGAGCCGCCTGCATGCGCACCCATCAAATCTGATTGGGCGCCGATTATGGAGTTCACCTCCGCGGATATCTTTCAGCACTCACCTTTCAGCGATGTGCTAAATTCATTAAGGTCTCTCTCCCTGTCAGGAGAACCTTGGCCGAACTATGTCCGGCTAGAATGGGATGCGGACGACGAAGAAATTCGCTGCCCACCCACCGCCCACTTAGTAGCCACTGTCGACGATTTAACCGACATGCTCGACTTTGACTCCAAAGACTTCGACGGTATGGATGATGATGTAGGAGACAAACAGGAACCACCGCCCACAGGGCGCTGGACCGCCACCTCAGCATATGATATATACATGGTGGACACCCCCAAAGAAGGCAATGGCGATGAGACGACAGAGGATGACCCCTCCAAGAAGCAACCCAAGCGCTGACGTCAGCGGCGCCGCTCTAAGTCCCGCCACAGCAAAAGTAGTGATACCGGCACAGGAGATAATAACACTCCAGATAGTGCCGAAGACAACAACAATCCCCTCCAGCACGATGTACAGTCGGAGGATGAACAAGCTAACCCTCCAGAGTGGGAAGCAGATGGAGAACCGGAGGAGGACAATTACATGCCTCTCTCTGAAGACGAGGCGAGCCTCGGTGACGAAGAATTTATCATGCCTGAGGACCCCGTCGAGCAAGAGCGCTTCAAGCGCCGGCTTATGGCCACGGCAAATAGCCTGAAGAAAAAGCAGCAACAGCTTCAAGCTGATCAAGACTTGCTAGCAGACAGATGGACCAAAGTCCTTGCGGCCGAGGAGTACGAACTTGAGCTCCCCTCCAATAGTTACTCAAAATGCAGGCTGCTACCTCACCTCCAGGAGGAAGCATTGAAACCTCATTCACCAGTGTATGATGCGGCTGACCGGCCACTACATGGCCGAGCCAGAGAGACGTTTCAGCCTGAAGTTCAGCCTGCACCCCGTCGCCACTCAATTAAAAATACCAAGGCCTGGGGCAACACAGGGGACCTGCGAGACGCATTGGACAGTAAGGCAAAAATTGCTAGGTTAATATACGGGTCACGGGAACGCACGCCAACACGGGACGATGATCGTCGTGTCGGATACACCAAGAGTAAATCTGGCCGGGCCGAATACAACAGACAAGATCATACGAACTGCGTCGGGATATAGCCCGGCACAGAGGCGCCGCACACCCCCCCTATGCTTCACTGATGAAGTTATGAATCATGAATTCCTGGAGGGTTTCAAACCTGTAAATATCGAATCATACGATGGCACAACAGATCCCGCTGTATGGATTGAGGATTTCCTCCTTCACATCCACATGCCTCGTGGCGATGACCTACATGCCATCAAGTACCTCCCACTAAAACTCAAAGGACCAGCTCGGCATTGGCTGAACAGCTTGCCAGCAGACTACGTAGGCAGTTGGGAGGATCTGGAAGACGCATTCCTGGACAACTTCCAGGGCACCTACGTGCGGCCACCGGATGCTGACGACTTGAGCCATATAACCCAGCAGCCAGGGGAATCGGCCAGACAATTCTGGACACGGTTCCTGACTAAGAAAAACCAAATTGTCGACTGTCCGGACGTAGAGGCCCTAGCGGCATTCAAGCATAACATCCGTGACGAATGGCTGGCTCGCCACCTTGGCCAGGAGAAGCCGAAATCTATGGCAGCCCTCACAACACTCATGACCCACTTTTGCGCGGGTGAGGATAGCTGGCTGGCTCGCAGCAACAACACATCGAGGAATCCGGGCACTTCGGATAGCAACGATGCCAACGGTAGGCAACGTCGTAACAGACCAAAGCGCCGCAATAATGGCGATAACACAGAAGATACGATAGTCAATGCCGGATTCAGAGGCTCTAGATCCGGTCAGCGGAAAAAGCCGTTCAAAAGAAGTACTCTGGCTCCGTCTAGTTTGGATCACATAGTGGATCACTCGTGTCAAATCCACGGCACCCCCGACAAGCCAGCCAATCACACCAACAGAGAATGCTGGGTGTTCAAGCAGGCCGGCAAGTTGAACGCCAAAAACAAGGACAAGGGGCTGCATAGTGATGACGAGGAGGAGCCCCGGCCGCCGAACACAAGAGGACAGAGGGAGTTCCCCCCACAAGTGAAGACGGTGAACATGATATACGCAACCCACATTTCCATGAGGGAGCGGAAGCACGCACTAAGGGACGTCTATGCGATGGAGCCCGTCGCCCCAAAGTTCAACCCATGGTCTGCTTGCCCGATCACCTTTGATCGCAGGGACCACCCCACTAGCATCCGTCATGGCGGATCCACCGCACTGGTCCTAGACCCCATCATCAATGGATTTCACCTCACTCGAGTCCTTATGGACGGCAGCAGTAGCCTGAACCTGCTCTATCAGGATACAGTGCGAAAAATGGGTATCGACCCCTCGAGGATCAAACCCAGCAAAACCACCTTTAAAGGCGCCATCCCAGGTGTAGAGGCCCATTGCAGAGGCTCAATCACACTGGAAGTGGTCTTTGGATCACCGAACAACTTCCGAAGCGAGGAGTTAATCTTCGATATCGTCCCGTTTCGCAGTGGCTATCACACACTGCTCGGACGAACAACATTTGCAAAATTTAATGCAGTTCCGCATTACGCATACCTCAAGCTCAAGATGCCAGGACCTAGGGGATCATAACGGTAAATGGAAACATAGAACGCTCGCTCCACATAGAAGAGCACATTGCGGCCCTTGCAGCAGAAGCACAAAGCAGCCTTTTAAGGTAGCCCACTAATTCAGCGTTACAGCCCCCGGACACCTTCAAGAGAGTCCGAAACAAGATGCAACAGGATCGCCTGGCACGTTCAGAGCTCGCCTAGCAATTTGGCCCCCGTCCCAGTCCCAGTCAAGCGACAAAATCCATGCTGCGCGTACATAACTACGCACTGAAAATACCATGGACATAGGCGGGGGCATGATCTGGGCACGTCCTGCAATGCGGCTTAACCACCCTAGGGGATGTATACCTTTATCATTTCTTTTCTCTTTCAGGGCCTAACTCTCTCGAAGCCCTTTCCGGTAGTACGATTGCCGGACACATTCCGGAAGCAACAACCAAGGCGGCAAGAAGCTAAGATGAACACGGGAACCCCCAGGTGGTCTCTAATAATAATTGATATACCCGTTTTTCACTATCTATGCGCAGCTTGCCCCGGGACAGGACATTTTGAATTGTCCTACTTTCTGCTTATTGCACTACTTGTACCAGTATGCTTTGATGTATTATTTAAATAACAATGCATATCATTAGTCTATCATTGCATTATCTAAGCTTTTCTTTCTCTCTCTCTTATATGTCCATTTATGACAATTCGCACCCGCACATTCGGGTACGGTCAGTACGCCAGGGGCTTTCGTTTACCCCATAATACGCCGCAAGAAGTCCGAACACTTTCGACAGCGCGGCACCCCGAACTTATAGCATTATATGCATTAGCTCTGAATCATGTCTTTGATCAAATGTTGGGTTTGCCCGGCTCCCATGCTTTGGTACCTTACGTTCCGCTATATCGGCTAAGGTAGCGGTGGGAGAACTACTGTGATTGTGTCCCAGTTCTTCCGGACGAGCACCTCAGTAGAGAAAGCTGAAAACTGACTGTCATGATAAGGCGAGAGACTGGTCGCTGTTCGAGAGGTCTCAAGTCCTTAAAGACTTTTTCCGCTTCGGGCGAGGAGTCGGCCTTGTTCGGCTTAGGCGAGTATAGCGCCCCAAATTCGGCCTTCCAAACACTAGGGGCTTCGCCAAAGTTTAAAATTATAGACTTCTATGGCTAAGTGAGAGTGATAAAGCCTTATAGTCCGATTGCATGGTTCGTTGCACTGAACACCTCCCTTGAAGGACCCAAAATTGGGGTAAAGAGTGCTCAGATGTATCCCGAACACCCCAGTACTAGTTACATGGGGGCAGAAGCCGACGACTGGCCAACTCCCAGATTTTATAAACGGCCGCACAGAAGGTTATATTTTAAATTAAAAAAGCGTCGCATGGCGCAAATGAACTCGTTTCATATTACAGGATCACATGAGCATGTTCATTCAAAAATTACATCCTTGTCACACTCATCCGCCACAAGGTGGGAACCCTTCAGGACACTCTCATAGTACATCTCTAGGTAGCGATGCTCCTTGCCCTCCGGCGGCCCCTCCTTCACCAGCTTCACGGCAGATACGTCTCCGACGTATCTATAATTTTTGATTGCTCCATGCTATATTATCTACTGTTTTGGATGTTTATGGGCTTTATTATACACTTTTATATCATTTTTTGGGACTAACATATTAACCCAGAGCCCAGTGCCAGTTTCTGTTTTTACCTTATTTTAGGGTTTCGAAGAAAAGGAAAACCAAATAGAGTCCAATTGACATGAAACTTCACGGAACCCATTTTTGGAAGGAAAGAAGCCCAGAAGACTTGAAGTGCATGTCAGGGGATCTACGAGGAGGCCACGAGGCAGGGGGCGCGCCCACCCCCCTAGGCGCGCCCTCCACCCTCGTGGGCCCCTCGTGGCCCCCCTGACGTACTTCTTCCGCCTATATATCTCCATATACCCTAAAAACATCCGAGAGCACAATAGATCGGGAGTTCCGCCGACAGAAGCCTCCGTAGCCACCGAAAGCCAATCTAGACCCGTTCTGGCACCCTGCCGGAGGGGGCAATCCCTCTCTGGTGGCCATCTTCATCATCCCGGTGCTCTCCATGACGAGGAGGGAGTAGTTTTCCCTCGAGGCTGAGGGTATGTACCAGTAGCTATGTGTTGGATCTCTCTCTCTCTCGTGTTCTTGATTTGGCACGATCTTGATGTATCGCGAGCTTTGCTATTATAGTTGGATCCTATGATGTTTCTTCCCCCCTCTACTCTCTTGTAATGGATTGAGTTTCCCCTCTGAAGTAATCTCATCGGATTGAGTCTTTAAAGATTTGAGAACACTTGATGTATGTCTTACCGTGCGTATCTGTGGTGACAATGGGATACCACGTGATTCGCTTGATGTATGTTTTGGTGATCAACTTGTGGGTTCTGCCCATGAACCTATGCATAGGGGTTGGCACACGTTTTCGTCGTGATTCTCTGGTAGAACTTTGGGGCACTCTTTGAGGTCTTTTGTGTTGGTTGAATAGATGAATCTGAGATTGTGTGATGCATATCGTATACTCATACCCACGGATACTTGAGGTGACATTGGAGTATCTACGTGACATTAGGGTTTTGGTTGATTTGTGTCTTAAGGTGTTATTCTAGTACGAACTCTAGGGCTGTTTGTGACACTTATAGGAATAGCCCAACGGATTGATTGGAAAGAATAACGTTGAGGTCGTTTCTTACCCTACCATAATCTGTTCGTTTGTTCTCCGCTATTAGTGACTTTGGAGTGACTCTTTGTTGCATGTTGAGGGATAGTTATGTGATCCAATTATGTCATCATTGTTGAGGGAACTTACACTAGCGAAAGTATGAACCCTAGGCCTTGTTTCAACGCATTGCAATACCGTTTACGCTCACTTTTATCATTAGTTACCTTGCTGTTTTTATATTTTCATATTACAAAAACTATTATCTACTATCCATATACCACTTGTATCACCATCTCTTCACCGAACTAGTACACCTATACAATTTACCATTGTATTGGGTGTGTTGGGGACACAAGAGACTTTTTGTTATTTGGTTGCAGGGTTGCTTGAGAGAGACCATCTTCATCCTATGCCTCCTACGGATTGATAAACCTTAGGTCATCCACTTGAGGGAAATTTGCTACTGTCCTACAAACCTCTGCACTTGGAGGCCCAACAACGTCTACAAGAAGAAGGTTGTGTAGTCGTGAATTTGAGAAATGCTTGTGTTGAAGTTTGCAAGTCCCGTAGCATGCACGTATGGTAAACGTTATGTAACAAATTTGAAACATGAGGTGTTATTTGATTGTCTTCCTTATGAGTGGCGGTCGGGGACGAGCGATGGTCTTTTCCTACCAATCTATCCCCCTAGGAGCATGCGTGTAGTACTGAGGTTTTTGATGACTTGTAGATTTTTGCAATAAGTATGTGAGTTCTTTATGACTAATGTTGAGTCCATGGATTATACGCACTCTCACCCTTCCATCCTTGCTAGCTTCTCCGACGTATCTATAATTTTTCATTGCTCCATGTTATATTATCTACTGTTTTGGATGTTTATGGGCTTTATTATACACTTTTATATCATTTTTTGGGACTAACCTATTAACCCAGAGCCCAGTGCCAGTTTCTGTTTTTACCTTATTTTAGGGTTTCGAAGAAAAGGATAACCAAACGGAGTCCAATTGACCTGAAACTTCACGGAACCCATTTTTTGAAGGAAAGAAGCCCAGAAGACTTGAAGTGCACATCAAGGGATCTACAAGGAGGCCATGAGGCAGGGGGCGCGCCCACCCCCTGGGCGCGCCCTCCACCCTCGTGGCCCCCCTGACGTACTTCTTCCGCCTATATATCTCCATATACCCTAAAAACATCCGAGAGCACAATAGATCGGGAGTTCGGCCGCCAGAAGCCTCCGTAGCCACCGAAAGCCAATCTAGACCCGTTCTGGCACCCTGCCGGAGGGGGCAATCCCTGTCCGGTGGCCATCTTCATCATCCCGGTGCTCTCCATGACGAGGAGGGAGTAGTTCCCCTCGGGGCTGAGGGTATGTACCAGTAGCTATGTGTTTGATCTCTCTCTCTCTCTCTCATGTTCTTGATTTGGCACGATCTTGATGTATCGCGAGCGTTGCTATTATAGTTGGATCCTATGATGTTTCTCCCCCCCCCCCTCTACTCTCTTGTAATGGATTGAGTTTGCCCTTTGAAGTAATCTTATCGGATTGAGTCTTTAAAAATTTGAGAACACTTGATGTATGTCTTGCTGTGCGTATCTGTGGCGACAATGGGATACCACGTGATTCACTTGATGTATGATTTGGTGATCAACTTGCGGGTTCCGCCCATGAACCTATGCATAGGGGTTGGTACATGTTTTCGCCGTGATTCTTTGGTAGAACTTTCGGGTACTCTTTGAGATCATTTGTGTTGGTTGAATAGATGAATCTGAGATTGTGTGATGCATATCGTATAATCATACCCACGGATACTTGAGGTGACGTTGGAGTATCTAGGTGACATTAGGGTTTTGGTTGATTTGTGTCTGAAGGTGTTATTCTAGTATGAACTCTAGGGTTGTTTGTGACACTTATAGGAATAGCCCAATGGATTGATTGGAAAGAATAACTTTGAGGTGGTTTCGTACCCTACCATAATCTCTTCGTTTGTTCTCCGCTATTGGTGACTTTGGAGTGACTCTTTGTTGCATATTGAGGGATAGTTATGTGATCCAATTATGTTGTCATTGTTGAGGGAACTTATACTAGCGAAAGTATGAACCCTAGGCCTTGTTTCAACGCATTGCAATACCATTTACGCTCACTTTTATCATAGTTACCTTGCTGTTTTTATATTTCCAGATTACAAAAACTATTATCTACTATCCATATACCACTTGTATCACCATCTCTTCGCCGAACTAGTGCACCTATACAATTTACCATTGTATTGGGTGTGTTGGGGACACAAGAGACTGTTTGTTATTTGGTTGCAGGGTTTCTTGAGAGAGACCATCTTCATCCTACGCCTCCTATGGATTGATAGACCTTAGGTCATCCACTTGAGGGAAATTTTCTACTGTCCTACAAACCTCTGCACTTGGAGGCCCAACAACGTCTACAAGAAGAAGGTTGTGTAGTAGACATCAACGGCGTCCAGCTTCGCCTAGTGTACCTTCGCCTGGGCAAAAGCCCTGCGCACACCCTCGATGCAGACGGACCGCTTTATGACTTCAAGCCGTGGGCAGGCATCAACGAGCCGCCTTACCAAACCGAAGTAGCTGTCGACAGGGGCTCGATAGGCCACATCCCAACTATAAGGCCCCTCATGGCTTATTCGGCCGCCGTGTGAAGCTCGACCAACTGCTTCAGCTGGTCGCTCAAGGGCACGGGGTGTTCGGTCCCAATATACTGAGACCAGAACAACTTCTCCGTCGAGCTCCCCTCCCCAGCTTGGTAAAACTCCGCGGCATCCAGTACACCACGGGGAAGATCTGCAAACGCTCCTCGAGAGCTCCGAACTCGGGTAAGAAAAAGGAAAGTCTCCTTCACGTGCTTGCTTTGCATAATGAATGCCTTACCCGCTGCTATCTTCTTCACCGCATCAATCTCCTAGAGGGCCTTGTGTGCTTCAGCCTTGGCACTCCGAACGCTTTCAAGTGCCTGCGCGAGCTCGGACTCTCGCGTCTTAGAGTTAAGCTCCAAGGACTCGTGCTTTTTGGCGAGAGCCTCGAGCTCTTGTTGCACCTCGCCTACTCGGGCTTCTTGCTTCTTCCGTTCAACGCGCTCCTTGGCCGCTTTGTCTTCGGCCTCGGACAACGCCTTCCTCAAGGTTGCCACTTTGGTCGTGGCCCCCGGCAAATCCATGATGATCCTATTACTTTACACCCGAATTTCTTTTTAAATATATAGACAAGGGTATTGCTTACCTTTTTCTCCTCGAGCTGCCTCTTGGTAAGGTCGAGCTCATCCTTGGACCGCTCCAGGTCCTGCTTCAGCGCAGAGACCTCCGCAGTACGTGCGCCAGCGGCCAGCAGTGAAACTTGCACATACACATAGACATTTTTCTGATTAGACTCCTGAGTTATCATTTGATCCTCTATCCGACCTTTCTTTCCGAACGCCGAACAGAGCATCAGGGGCTAGTATCCATGCGGGCATATTTTCCTATATCTTCATTGCTTACCTCAAAGCCTGTTAGGAGGCTGGCGCAAGCTTCGGTCAGTCCGTTCTTGGCGGACTGAACTTTCTCGATCACCGCACTCATGATAGTGTGGTGCTCTTCGTCGATGGAAGCACCGTGAAGCGCTTCCAGCAAGTTGTCCCATGCCTCTGGATAGACAGAGGACACCGGCACAGGCGGCTTGCCCCCTTAACGGGGGGTCGCCCGCCGGAGTCCGGAACCACCGAAGATTCTAGTGCATTGTTCGGCTGGGGGCCGAGCCTAGAGCCCATGGGAGTCCGGATCCCTTTGCGCCCAAGGTCCGGAAGGTCGCCTTGAGGTGCCCCCAGGAATGCCTCCCCTTGGCCCGGTGCCTGTTGAGACAACACCTCGACGTTGTCTGCAGGACAAGGAGTGGAGGTGGTCGGAAGAGAACCGATGTTCATATCCGACGAGTCCAATGAACTGCTCGATGAAGATACATCGAGATGGGCTCGAGACGGACTGCATAATCATGTTCGGTATGAGGAGAAGCAGTGCAATAAAACATACCATGAATCACTATGGTGTCCGAATACTTACGACTCCGCCAGGGGCTTGACCCTGGGTAGCCACTCGTCGCCGCTGTAGGCGGCTATCATGGAGCAGTCCGGAGGGAGGGTGCTTCCCTTTTTGGACCCTTCGGCCTCCCTGGTTGGGTCGGCCTTCCTTTTCTTGTCTCCCCTGGCAGGGGGGAGAACTTTCCTCCTCCTCCTCCTCATTTTCGTGGGAGGAGTGTGCGTCGGAGTTATCGGACCATGAGTCCGATACAACCCGTGGCCTTCTTCTTGGCATTCTTTGCCGGTACCTCATAAGGTGCTGGAGCCATCATCTCCGTTAGGAGAGCATCTGCCGGATCTTCAGGCAGGGGGGCTGGGCAATCGAGCTCCTCTGTTGTCTTTATCCAGTCCAGTTAATGACATGGAAGCTTAGATCCCGCACATGATTTAACCGGGGCAAATAAATACCCTATGAGATATCAAAACTTATCGGATTGGCGTGGTGCTTTGTGCTGAGTCCGTGGTCCTCAGTGAGGGAAGGAGGTACCTCGGCGCCCTTGAACAGCACCCTCCAGACGTCCTTGTGTGTCGTGTCGTAGAGCTCTCGCAGCGTCTGGTGCTTGGCCGGGTCGAACTCCCACAAATTGAATGCCCGTCGTTGACACGGGAGAATCCGGCGGAAGAGCATGACCTGGACCACGTTGACAAGCTTGATTTTCTTGCTCATCATATTCCTGATGCAGGTGTGGAGTCCGGTCAGCTCTACCAAAGAACCCCAGGACATGCCCTTCTCTTTCCAGGAAGTGAGCCGTGTGGGGATTCCGGATCGAAAGTTGGGGGCCGCCGCCCAGTTGGTGTCGTGCAGCTCGGTGATGTAGAACCACCATGATTGCCACCCCTTTATGGTCTCCACATAGGAGCCTTCGAGCCAGGTGACGTTAGGCAGTTTCCCACCATGGCGCCTCCGCACTCTGCTTGCTGTCCGACCACCACCTTCGATTTGACATTGAAGGTCTTCAGCCACAGGCCAAAATGTGGCTTGATGCCGAGGAAGGCCTCGCACATGACGATAAACGCCGAGATGTTGAGGATGAAATTGGGGGCCAGATCATGAAAATCCAGCCCGTAGTAGAACATGAGCCCGCGGATGAACGAGTGGAGGGGAAATCCCAGTCCGCGGACGAAGTGGGTAAGAAAAACTACCCTCTCATGGGGTTCAGACGTAGGGATGATCTGCCCTGCATCTGGCAGCCGGTGCGCGATATCTGCAGCCAGATATCTGGCTTCTCGTAACTTTGTGATGTTCTCCTCCGTGACGGAGGAGACCATCCACTTGCTTCCCGCTCCGGACATGCTTGGAGTGGTTGAGAAGAAAGACGCGAACTTGGGCGCTGGAGCTTGAGTGTGCGAGGATGGGTAAGCAAGGAGGAAAAAGGCGTGGGTAAAAAGGGTGAATCTTTGTCCCTTTATAAGGGCAGAGGAGGCGATGCGCCTCCCCACTTACCTATTAAAATCGCTTACTCCCCGAGCTCCGTAATTAATGGCGCGGTTGGGTTACCCGTACCCGTATTGATGAGAATCCCGTGATAAGGGGACACGATCTCTGCTTCGACTAGACGTGTCAAGAAAACCGCGTCGCGATATGTGCGGTGCTGGTTGAGGAAAACAGTTCGAATAATGACTGAGCCATGACATGATTTGATTTTGCTAAACGTGTCAGCAGATTAGATTTGTGGAAATATTATTCTCTCTAAGGTGGGGTGTGGAAATTTTTTTGCAGAGCCAGACACTATCCTTGTGTTCAAAAATCTTCCAGGGAGTATTTGGAGAAGAACCCGCCTTGCAATGCCGAAGACAATACTGCGCACCGGACTCATCGTCATTGAAGCCTGGTTCAGGGGCTACTGAGGGAGTCCTGGATTAGGGGGTCTCCGGACAGCCAGACTATATCCTTTGGCCGGACTGTGGGACTATGAAGATACAAGATTGAAGACTTCATCCCGTGTCCGGATGGGACTCTCCTTGGCGTGGAAGGCAAGCAAGGCAATACGGATGTGTATACCTCCTCCCTTGTAACCGACCTTGTGTAACCCTGGCCCCCTTCGGTATCTATATAAACCGGAGGGTTTAGTCCGTAGGACAACAGACAATCATACCATAGGCTAGCTTCTAGGGTTTAGCCTCTACGATCTCGTGGTAGATCAACTCTTGTAATACTCATATCATCAAGAACAATCAAGCAGGACGTAGGGTATTACCTCCATCAAGAGGGCCCGAACCTGGGTAAACATCGTGTCCCCTGCCTCCTGTTACCATCCGCCTTAGACGCACAGTTCGGGACCCCCTACCCGAGATCCGCCGGTTTTGACACCGACAATTATCAACGATGGCTGAATCCTAAAATGAAAGAAGTGGTAAGAAAGGAAATACTAAAGCTCGTTGAGGCAGGTATAATCTATCCCGTTGCTGATAGTCAGTGGGTAAGTCCTGTCCATTGTGTCCCTAAGAAGGGAGGTATTACTGTCATTCCTAATAATAAAGATGAATTGATTCCTCAAAGAATTATTACAGGTTATATGATGGTAATTGGTTTTCGCAAATTAAATAAGGCCACTAAAAAGGATCATTACCCCTTACCTTTTATCGATCAAATGCTAGAAAGATCATCCAAACATACACATTTTTGCTTTCTAGATGGTTATTCTGGTTTCTCTCAAATACCTGTGTCAGCCAAAGATCAATGAAAGACTACTTTTACTTGCCTTTTTGGTACTTTCGCTTATAGACGTATGCCTTTTGGTCTATGTAATACACCTCCTACCTTTCAAAGATGCATGATGGCTATATTCTCTGACTTTTGTGACAAGATTTGTGAGGTTTTCATGGACGATTTCTCCGTCTATGGATCTTCTTTTGATGATTTCTTGAGCAACCTTGATCGAGTTTTGCAGAGATGTGAAGAAACTAATCTTGTCTTGAATTGGGAAAAGTGCCACTTTATGGTTAATGAAGGTATTGTCATGGGGCACAAAGTTTCTGAAAGAGGTATTGAAGTTGATAAAGCCAAGGTTGATGCTATTGAGAAGATGCCATGTCCCAAGGACATCAAAGGTATAAGAAGTTTCCTTGGTCATGCCGGATTTTATAGGAGGTTCACTATGCTAGTAAAACCCGAGAAAATGCTCAAAGAAATTATGCTACTACTGAAAAAGAATTTTTAGCAGTTGTATTTGCTAGTGATAAGTTCAGACCATATATTGTTGATTCTAAAGTAACTATTCACACTGATCATGCTGCTATTAAATATCTTATGGAAAAGAAAGATGCTAAACCTAGACTTCTTAGATGGGTTCTCTTGCTACAAGAGTTTGATTTGCATATTATTGATAGAAAAGGAGCTGAGAACCCCGTTGCAGACAACTTGTCTAGGTTAGAAAATGTGCTTGAGGACCCACTATCTATTGATGATAGATTTCCTGATGAGCAATTAAATGTCATAATGCTTCTCATACTGCTCCATGGTATGCTGATTATGCTAATTACATTGTTGCTAAGTTTATACCACCTAGTTTCACATACCAGCAAAAGAAAAAGTTCTTCTATGATTTGATGCATTACTTTTGGGATGACCCACATCCTTATAAAGAAAGAGTAGATGGTGTTATTAGACGTTGTGTACCTGAGCATGAACAGGAACAGATCCTACGCAAGTGTCACTCCGAAGCTTATGGAGGACACCATGCTGGAGATAGAACTGCACATAAGGTATTGCAATCTGGTTTTTATTGGCCTACTCTCTTCAAGGATGCCCGTAAGTTTGTACTATCTTGTGATGAATGTCAAAGAATTGGTAATATTAGTAGACGTCAAGAAATGCCTATGAACTATTCACTCGTTATTGAACCATTTGATGTTTGGGGCTTTGACTATATGGGACCTTTTCCTTCCTCTAATGGATATACACATATTTTAGTTGCTGTTGATTACGTTATTAAGTGGGTAGAAGCTTTTCCAACTAGTAGTGCTGATCATAACACTTCTATTAAAATGCCTAAAGAAGTTATTTTTCCAAGGTTTGGAGTCCCTAGATATTTAATGACTGATGGTGGTTCACATTTTATCCATGGAGCTTTCCGTAAAATGCTTGCTAAATATGATGTTAATCATAGAATTGCATCTCCTTATCACCCATAGTCTAGTGGTCAAGTAGAATTGAGTAATAGAGATCTCAAATTAATTTTGCAAAAGACTGTTAATAGATCTAGAAAAAATTGGTCCAAGAAACTTGATGATGCATCATGGGCCTATAGAACTGCATATAAAAATCCTATGGGTATGTCTCCGTATAAAATGGTTTATGGAAAAGCATGTCACTTACCTCTCGAACTAGAACACAAGGCATATTGGGCTATTAAAGAACTCAATTATGATTTCAAACTTGCCAGTGAGAAGAGGTTATTTGATATTAGCTCACTTGATGAATGGAGAACCCAAGCCTATGAAAATGCCAAGTTGTTTAAAGAAAAAGTTAAAAGATGGCATGACAAAAGAATACAAAAGCGTGAGTTTAATGTAGGTGACTATCTATTGCTATACAACTCGCGTTTAAGATTTTTTGCAGGAAAGCTTCTCTCTAAATGGGAAGGTCCTTACGTTATCGAGGAGGTCTATCGTTCCGGTGCCATAAAAATCAAGAACTTCGAAGGCACAAATCCGAAGGTGGTGAATGGTCAAAGAATCAAACATTATATCTCAGGTAATCCCATAAATGTTGAAACCAATGTTATCGAACCCGTAACCCCAGAGGAATACATAAGGGACACTTTCCAGAACATTTCAGACTCCGAAAAGGAATAGGTATGTGGTACGGTAAGTAAACTGACTCCAAAACAGTTTTTAAGGAAATATTTCTACGTTTTGGAATATTTAGAAAAATAGAAAAATAAGAAGCAGTCTGGGAAGGACACGAGGGCTCCACGAGGGTGGAGGGCGTGCCCTACCCCCCTGAGCGCGCCCCCTACCTCGTGGGGACCTCGTGTGCTCTCCGGACTCCATTTTCGTACACGACACGTATTTTGGTCGGTAAAAATTCATTATATAATCTCCCGAAGGTTTTGACTCCTATATCACGCAAATATCCTCTGTTCTTGTTTCGAGCTGTTTTTCTGACAGATCTAGATTATCATGACGTCTCCAAGTGCCCCCAAGGACAAGTTCTTCGAGAAGGTCATCAACCCTTACCTCGCGGAGGTGCAGCGGCACCCTCAAACCATTGAGATGCGTGATGGGTTGCTGCACATCCGTGATGCTGCGGGACCAAAGGGGACCGGAAGCATGGAGATGAGGCTCGAAGAAATGGAGCAACAAATTTTCAAGTGTCAGGGGATGGTGGAGCATGGACTCAACTCCAACCACATAATGATCGCGGAATTCACCAACAAACACAAGGTGGATGCCGACAACATCGGGGAGACCATCTTCAAGCTTCACGAGAAAATCGAGCACCTTCAAGCTCAAATCTATGACCTGCAAAACCAAAACTGTGAGTATGAATATAGATTCAAAAGGATGAGTTTGGCTGTAGATTTGAGGATCTCGGAGACTTGTTCATCCTTCTATGATGGTGAGCCTATGCCTTGGAAGAAGGACGACAAGCCTGCGCCATCAACAAAACCACCACCGTCTCCACCAACAAAGAAGAATTGAGTATCTGGTATGGGCACTCCCCTTGGCAACTGCCAAGCTTGGGGGAGTGCCCCGGTATCGTATCACCATCACTTTTATCTTTACCGTTCTCCTTAGTTCGATCCTTTTGGTAATATCTTGATCTAGTAGAATAAAAGTTCTTAGTATGATCTAGTTGTGAGTTTTGCTTTATAATCCTTTTATGTAATCGAGTCTGTGAGCTATATAATAAAGATTAGTGTTGAGTCAAGGGCTTGATTATTTTGCCATGATCCTAAGAGAAAGAAAAGAGAAAGAAATAAAAAGAAACAAGGAGATTATGTGAACCTTATGGAGAGTAATGAGCTCACATAGAAAAGGTATGATGAATAAAAGTTGTTGAGAGTTGACAAACATAGTTTTGGTCATCGTTGCAATTAATAGGAAGTAATAAAGAAAGAGAGGTCTTCACATATAAATATACTATCTTGGACATCTTTTATGATTGTGAGCACTCATTAAAATATGACATGCTAAAGAGTTGACGTTGGAAAAGGAAGACAACATAATGGGTTATGTTTTCTTACATCTGAGATAAATTATATTGTCATGGATCATCCAACATGGTTGAGCTTGCCTTTCCCCCTCATGCTAGCCAAATTCATCGCACCAAGTAGAGATACTACTTGTGCTTCCAAATACCCTTAAACTAGTCTTGCCATGAGAGTCCACCATACCTACCTATGGATTGAGTAAGATCCTCCAAGTAAGTTGTCATTGGTGCAAGCAATAAAAATTGCTCTCTAAATATGTACGACTTATTAGTGTGGGAGAAATAAGCTTTCTACGATCATGTGATATGGAATAAATAAAAGCGACAGACTGCATAATAAAGGTCCATATCACAAGTGGCAATATAAAGTGACGTTCTTTCGCATTAAGATTTTTGTGCATCCAACCATAAAAGCGCATGACAACCTCTGCTTCCCACTGCAAAGGGCCTATCTTTTACTTTTATCTCCTAGATTGCATACAAGTCATGGTGATCTTCACCCATCCATTTTACATTTTATCCTTTGGCAAGCACAGTATGTTGGAAAGATCCTGGTATATATGGCTAATTGGATGTGAGTTTTCATGAACTATTATTGTTGACACTACCCTTGAGGTAAAATGTTGGGTGGCAAAACCATAAGCCCTATCTTTCTCTGTGTCCGACTAAAACTCCATACCCGTAAGTATTGCGTGAGTGTCAGCAATTGTGAAAGACTATATGATAGTTGAGTATCTGGACTTGCTGAAAAGCTCTTATACACTGACTCTTTCCTATGTTATGATAAATTGCAATTGCTCCAATGACTGAGATTATAGTTTGTTAGTTTTCAATGAAGTTTACGATTCATACTTGAAATTGTGATTGAATTATTACTCTAGCATAAGAAATAATATGACAAGAATTATATAAGTTGTTGTTCTAAGAATGATCATGATGCCCTCATGTCCGTAATTTATTTTTATCGACACCTCTATCTCTAAACACTACAAAAAATACACTTCCGTGATGATACGTGTTTGTCATAGTAGGTCGCGTTTTTTGTCATGCATGTACATCCATGACGATTTTATGACAAAATCATGATAGTCATACATGTGCTGTCATAGAAGTGTTCCATGACATTACCAAAATTATCATCACGGAAGTGTGCACTTCCATGACGATAAATCGTGCGTCGCAGAAGTGCTTTCGTCAAGGGTGACCGACACGTGGTATCTGATACGTCCATTTTGCATCATGCTTTTATATCGATATTTATCGCATTATGGACTGTTATTTCACTTTATATCACAATACTTATGGCTATTCTCTCTTATTTTACAAGGTTTACATAAAGAGGGAGAATGCCGGCAGCTGGAATTCTGGTCTGGAAAAGGAGCAAATATTAGAGACCTATTCTGCGCAACTCCAAAAGTCCTGAAACTCCACGGAACGTCTTAAAAGAAATAAAGAAAAATCCACGCCAAAGATGAAGGCCAGGGGGCCCACACCCTTCTCACGAGGGTGGGGGCGCCCCCCCCCTAGGGCGCGCCCCCTACCTCGTGGGCCCCCTAGTGGCTCTCTGACGCCCATCTTCTCTAATATGAGGTCTTTTGATGAGAAAAAATAAAGAGGAACTTTTCGGGACGAGACTCCGCCGCCACGAGGCGGAACCTTGGCGGATCAAATCTAGAGCTCCGGCAGAGCTATTCTACCGGGGAAACTTCCCTCCGGGAGGGGGAAATCATCACCAACGCTCCTCTCATCGGGAGAGGGCAATCTCCATCAACATCTTCACCAGCACCATCTCATCTCCAAACCCTAGTTCATCTCTTGTATCCAATTCTTGTCTCAAAGTCCGGGATTGGTGCTAGTAGGTTGCTAGTAGTGTTGATTACTCCTTGTAGTTGATGCTAGTTGGTTTATTTGGTGGAAGATCATATGTTCAGATCCTATATGCATATTATTACCCCTCTGATTATGAACATGAATATGCTTTGTGAGTAATTACGTTCGTTCCTGAGGAC
Organism: Triticum monococcum; assembly: GCA_034509565.1. Classification (NCBI taxonomy): domain Eukaryota; kingdom Viridiplantae; phylum Streptophyta; class Magnoliopsida; order Poales; family Poaceae; genus Triticum; species Triticum monococcum. Next base: position 392,918,770 of record CM067845.1, on the reverse strand, counting down.
AAGGGAGTAGTCTTGCTATGAGTAGTCATGTGAATTTGGTATCCGTTTGATATTTTGATAAGATGTATGTTGTCTAGCCTCTAGTGGTGTTATGTGAACGTCGACTACATAAAACTGCACCATTATTTGGGCCTAGAGGAAGGCATTGGGAAGTAATAAGTAGATGATGGGTTGCTAGAGTGACAGAAGCTTAGACCCTAGTTTATGCGTTGCTTCGTAAGGGGCTGATTTGGATCCATATGTTTCATGCTATGGTTAGGTTTACCTTAATACTTTTGTTGTAGTTCCGGATGCTTGCAATAGAGGTTAATCATAAGTGGGATGCTTGTTCAAGTAAGAATAGCACCCAAGCACCGGTCCACCCACATATCAAATTATCAAAGTATCGAACGCGAATCATATGAACGTGATGAAAACTAGCTTGACGATATTCCCATGTGTCCTCGGGAGCGCTTTTCCTATTATAAGAGTTTGTTCCGGCTTGTCCTTTGCTACAAAAGGATTGGGCCATCTTGCTGCACTTTACTTACTTTTGTTACTTGTTGCTCGTTACAATCTATCTTATCACAAAACTATCTGTTACCACTTGTTTCAGTACTTGCAGAGAATACCTTGCTGAAAACCACTTATCATTTCCTTCTGCTCCTCATTGGGTTCGACACTCTTACATATAGAAAGGACTACGATAGATCCCCTATACTTGTGGGTCATCAAGACTCTTTTCTGGCGCCGTTGCCGGGGAGTGTAGCGCCTTTGGTAGGTGGAATTTGGTAAGGAAGAATTGATATAGTGTGCTGAATTTGGTATGGAAAGTAATTCTCTGAGGGTCTTGTTCGGGGTATCTTCACCCTGTCCAGTGAGCAGAGAGTTGCTCCTCAACCTACTGAACCTATTGAAAGTGAAATTCCTTATGAGAATCCTTCGGGTATGATAGAAAAACTGCTAGCTAATCCTTCTACAGGAGATGGAACAAAGCATCTTGATGAGCACTTAATATATGTGGATAAAGTTTGTGGATTATTTAAGCTTGCAGGTATACCCGATGATGTTGCTAAGAAGAAGGTATTCCCTTTATCTTTGAAGGGAGACACATTGGTATGGTATAGGCTATGTGATGATATGAGATCATGGGACTATAAAAGATTGAAGCTGGAATTTCATCAAAAGTATTACCCTATGCATCTTGTTCATCGTGATCGCAATTATATATATATATATATATATATATAATTTCTGGCCTCGCGAAGGAGAAAGCATCGCTCAAGCTTGGGGGAGGCTTAAATCAATGTTATATTCATGCCCCAATCATGAGCTCTCAAGAGAAATAATTATGCAAAGTTTTTATGCTCGGTTTTCTGAAAACAATCGCACCATGCTCGATACTTTTTGTGATGGCTCTTTTATGATGAAGACTATTGAATTCAGATGGAATTTATTGGATAGAATTAAATGCAACTTTGAAGATTGGGACCTCGGCGAAGGTAAGGAGTCAGGTATGACACCTAAGTTTGATTGTGTTAAATCTTTTATGGATACCGATATTTTCCGTAAGTTTAGCACTAAATATGGACTTGACTATGAGATAGTAGCTTCTTTCTGTGAATCTTTTGCTACTTATGTTGATCTCCCTAAGGAGAAGTTGTTTAAATATCATCCTCCCATAGAAGTAAAAGTAGATGCACCTATTAAAGTTGAAGAAAAGACTGTCACTTATAATGATCCTATTGTTCGTACTTCTTATATTGAGAAACCACCTTTCCCTGTTAGAATAAAGGATCATGCTAAAGCTTCAACTGTTGTTCGTAAAAGCAATATTAGAACTTATACACCTCCTAAGAAAGTTAAAGTAGAACCTAATATTGCTATTGTTAAAGATCTCTTGTCTGATAATATTTATGGGCATGTTATTCAGTTCGAAAGTGAAACTGCTAGAATTGCTAAACCTTGTGCTAAAGATAAACATAGACCTGTGGTAGGCGTGCCTGTTATTTCTGTTAAAATAGGAGATCATTGTTATCATGGCTTATGTGATATGGGTGCTAGTGCTAGTGTTATACCGCATACTTTATACGAAGAAATTAAGAATGAAATTGCACTTGTTGAGTTAGAAGATATTGATGTTACTATTAAACTTGCCAATAGAGATACTATTTCACCAATTGGAATTGTTAGAGATGTTGAAGTCTTGTGTGGGAAAACTAAATATCCTGCTGATTTTCTTGTTCTTACTTCTCCACAAGATAGCTTTTGTCCAATTATATTTGGTAGACCCTTCTTAAATACTGTCAATGCTACCATAGACTGCACTAAGAATATTGTTACTGTTGGCTTGGATGATATGGTTCATGAGTTTAATTTCACTAAATTTAGTAAACAACATCGTGAGGAAGAATTACCTAGTAAGGATGAAATTATTGGTCTTGCTTCTATTGCCGTACCTCCTAGTGATCCTTTAGAACACTATTTGCTAGACCATGAAAATGATATGTTCAGGAATGAAAGAAGGGAAATAGATGAAGTATTCTTTAAACAGGAACCTATTCTGCATCACAACTTGCTTGTTGAAATCTTAGGGGATCCTCCTCCACCCAAGGGAGATCCCGTGTTTGAGCTCAAACCTTTGCCTGATAATCTTAAATATGCTTATCTTGATGAAAAGAAGATATATCCTGTTATTATTAGTGCTAACCTTTCAGAGCATGAAGAAGAAAGATTATTGAAAACTCTGAAGAAGCATCTTCTGCTATTGGATATACTCTTGATGATCTTAAGGGCATTAGTCCCACTCTATGTCAACATAAAATAAATTTGGAAGGAGATGCCAAACCAGTTCGTGATCCTCAACGACGTCTGAATCCTAAAATGAAAGAAGTGGTAAGAAAAGAAATACTAAAGCTTCTGGAGGCAGGTATAATCTATCCCGTTGCTGATAGTGAGTGGGTAAGTCCTGTCAATTGTGTCCCTAATAAGGGAGGTACTACTGTTGTTCCTAATGATAAAGATGAATTGATTCCACAAAGAATTATCACAGGTTATAGGATGGTAATTGATTTCTGCAAATTAAATAAAGCTACTAAGAAAGATCATTACCCCTTACCTTTTATTGATCAAATGCTAGAAAGATTATGCAAACATACACACTATTGCTTTCTAGATGGTTATTCTGGTTTCTCTCAAATACCTGTGTCGGCTAGAGATCAATCAAAGACTACTTTTACATGCCCTTTTGGTACTTTTGCTTATAGACGTATGCCTTTTGGCTTATGTAATGCACCTGCTACCTTTCAAAGATGCATGATGGCTATATTCTCTGACTTTTGTGAAAAGATTTGTGAGGTTTTCATGGACGACTTTTCCGTCTATGGTTCCTCTTTTGATGATTGCTTGAGCAATCTTGATCGAGTTTTGCAGAGATGTGAAGAAACTAATCTTGTCTTGAATTGGGAAAAGTGCCACTTTATGGTTAATGAAGGTATTGTCTTGGGGCACAAAGTTTCTGAAAGAGGTATTGAAGTTGATAAAGCCAAGGTTGATGCTATTGAAAAGATGCCATGTCCCAAGGATATCAAAGGTATAAGAAGTTTCCTTGGTCACGCCGGATTTTACAGGAGGTTAATTAAGGACTTCTCAAAAATTTCTCGGCCTGTGAGTAATTTATTGCAAAAAGATATACCAGTTGTATTTGCTTGTGATAAGTTCGGATCTTATATTGTTGATTCTAAAGTAACTATTCAAACTGATCATGCTGCTATTAAATATCTTATGTAAAAGAAAGATGCTAAACCTAGACTTATTAGATGGGTTCTCTTGCTTCCAGAATTTGATTTGCATATTGTTGATAGAAAGGGAGCTGAGAACCCCGTTGCAGAAAACCTGTCTAGGTTAGAAAATATTCTTGATGACCCACTACCTATTAATGATAGCTTTCCTGATGAAAAATTAAATGTTATAAGTACTTCTCGTAGTACTCCATCGTATGCTGCTTATGCCAATTATATTGTTGCTAAATTTATACCACCTAGCTTCACATACCAGCAAAAGAAAAAGTTCTTCTATGATTTAAGACATTACTTTTGGGATGACCCACATCTTTATAAAGAAGGAGTAGATGGTGTTATTAGACGTTGTGTACCTTAGCATGAACAGGAATAGATCCTACGCAAGTGTCATTCTGAGTCTTATGGAGGACACCATGCTGGAGATAGAACTGTACATAAGGTATTGCAATCTAGTTTTTATTGGCCTACTCTCTTCAAGGATGCTCGTAAGTTTGTTTTGTCTTGTGATGAATGTCAAAGAATTGGTAATATTAGTAGACGTCAAGAAATGCCTATGAATTATTCTCTTGTTATTGAACCGTTTGATGTTTGGGGCTTTGATTATATGGGACCTTTTCCTGCCTCTAATGGATACACACATATTTTAGTTGCTGTTGATTACGTTACTAAGTGGGTAGAAGCTATTCTAGCTAGTAGTGCTGATGATAACACTTCTATTAAAGTGCTTAAAGAAGTTATTTTCCCGAGGTTTGGAGTCCCTAGATATTTAATGACTGATGGTGGTTCACACTTTATTCATGGTGCTTTCCGTAAAATGCTTGCTAAATATGATGTTAATCATAGAATTGCATCTCCTTATCACCCACAGTCTAGTGGTCAAGTAGAGTTGAGCAATAGAGAGCTCAAATTAATTTTGCAAAAGACAGTTAATAGGTCTAGAAAGAATTGGTCTAAGAAACTTGATGATGCATTATGGGCTTATAGAACTGCATAGAAAAATCCTATGGGTATGTCTCCGTATAAAATGGTCTATGGAAAAGCATGTCACTTACCTCTAGAACTAGAACATAAGGCATATTGGGCTATTAAAGAGCTTAACTATGATTTCAAACTTGCCGGTGAGAAGAGGTTATTTGATATCAGCTCACTTGATGAATGGAGAACCCAAGCTTATGAAAATGCCAAGTTGTTTAAAGAAAAGGTTAAAAGATGGCATGACAAAAGGATACAAAAGCGTATGTTTAATGTTGGTGATTATGTATTGCTATACAACTCTCGTTTAAGATTTTTTGCAGGAAAACTTCTCTCTAAATGGGAAGGCCCCTATGTTATCGAAGAGGTCTATTGTTCTGGTGCCATAAAAATCAACAACTTCGAGAGCACAAATCCGAAGGTGGTAAACGGTCAAAGAATCAAACATTATATCTCAGGTAATCCCATAAATGTTGAAACCAATATTATTGAAACCGTAACACCGGAAGAATACATAAGGGACACTTTCCGGAACGTTTCAAACTCCGAAAAGGAATAGGTATGTGGTACGGTAAGTAAACCGACTCCAAAACAATTTTTAAGGCAATATTTCTCCGTTTTGGAATATTTAGAAAAATAGAAAAATAAGTAGCAGTCCGGGAAGGACACAAGGGCCCCACGAGGGTGGTGGGAGCGCCCTACCCCCTGGGCGCGCCCCCCTACCTCATGAGCACCTCGTGTGCTTTCCGGACTCCGTTTTCTTGCACATTACGTATTTTGGTCGGTAAAAATTCATTATATAACCTCCCGAAGGTTTTGACTCCCGTATCACGCGAACCTCCTCTGTTCTTGTTTCGAGCTGTTTTCTGTCAGGGTTTTCCAGGCTAGGCATCATGTCGTCTCCCTCCTCCGACAATGGTGACAACGATGATTGGCTAATGAAGATAGATCTGAAGAGGAAAGAACCCACAAGGGTCAACAAGTATGAAAGGATCAAGAAGGCCACGGAGGATCAAGCTCCGGCAGCAAAAGACATCCTACAACTTGATCATAACCTTCTTACCCCAACTGAGATTGAAGCTTTCAAGATGATTGAGTTAGCTCGTATACAAAACAAGTATCTCACACAAGAAAATATTTTGTTGAAGGAGCATATTGTCGCACTCAAGGGCATTATTCGCAAGCTGGAGGACCTCTTACGCTCGATGTGCGATTATCCGTCACCTCCACCTGCTTCACCGACAAAGGAGATATAATCACATGGGTATGGGCACTCCCCTTGGCAACTGCCAAGCTTGGGGGAGGTGCCCCGGTATCGTATCACAATCACAACTCATATCTCTACCGTTTTTCTTAGTTCGATCCTATTAGTACTATCTTGATCTAGTAGAAAAAATTTATGGCATGATCTAGTTTTGAGTTTTGCTTTATGATCTCTCTATGTAATCGAGTCCATGAGCTATATATAATAAAGATTAGTCTTGAGTCAAGGGCTCGATTATTTTGCCATGATCTTGGGTGAATAAAAGAAAAGAGAAAAAAGAATAAAAAGAAACAAAAAGTTCATGTTGATCTTATTGAGAGTAATGACTTCACATAGAAAGAGTCTGATGATTAAAAGTTGTTGGGAGTTGGAAGACATAGCTTTGATCATTGTTGCAATTAATAGGAAGTAATAAGGAAAGAGAGGTTTTCACATATAGATATATTATCATTGACATCTTTTATGATTGGGAGCACTCATTAGAATATGACATGCTAAAGAGTTGATGTTGGACAAGGAAGACAACGCAATGAGTTATGTATTTCTTATATCTGAGATAAAGTATGTTGTCATGGATCCTCTAACTTGTTGAGCTTGCCTTTCCCCCTCACGCTAGCCAAATTCGCAGCACTAAGTAGAAATACTACTTGTGCTTCCAAAATCCCTAAACCAGTTTTGCCATGAGAGTCCACCATATCTACCTATGGATTGAGTAAGATCCTTCAAGTAAGTTGTCATCGGTGCAAAGCAATAAAAATTGCTCTAAATATGTATGATTGATTGGTGTGGGAGAAATAAGCTTTATAAGATCTTGTGATGTGGAAGTAATAAAAGCGACGGACTGCATAATAAAGGTTCATATCACAAGGGGCAATATAAAGTGACGTTCTTTCGCATTGAGATTTTATATATCCAACCTGTCGGATTTCGGGTTCTGGCAGACCCTTAAGGTTTGAACACTGGGGTGCGCGCGGAGATTACGCCTTCTACCTCTCCGTCTCGCAAAGATCTAGACTACTGAAAGAACTGCACAAGAGACACAAGGTTTATACTGCTTCGGGCCACCGTTGTGGTGTAATACCCTACTCCAGTGTGTGGTTGGTGGATTGCCTCTTGGGGCTGATGATGATGAACAATACAAGGGAGAACAGCCTTGCGAGGGTCTGTTCTTGGCTGGGGCGATGAACTGTTGGGAGGAGTTCAACCACCTTTCTCTTTCTCTCTCTCTCTCTCTCTCTCTCTCTAGCCGCCTTACTCTTACTTGCCGGCCCGAACCCCTTGCTATGTGGGTGGCTGGTCCTATTTATAGAGGCCCTGGTCCTCTTCCCAAATATTGAGCAGGAAGGGAGCCAACAATGGCGGGCTAATTTGAAAGGGGGACAACAAGTATCAACTATCCTGACAAAAGCAGTCTTCGCCTGCCCAAAGCTATGGTGATGACGCCGTCTTGGGCTCCATGGTGACCTCCGTCTCGTAGTCCTCCTGGTCTTGGTCTTGTTGCACCGAAATGGCAACCTTTGCCTGATGCCTCGGTACTCCACGGCTGCGCTTGCCCCCTTTGCACCAAAGAGGAAAGAAGGACGCTACGCGGGCTGGCACCCACCTAGCGCCCTGAGTCGTCATGGCTTGCGTCACGGGCACCTCGCGAGGTACCCCGCCTTGATCTCTCCCCCTCCTCGCGGGCCAGCCTGACGAGGCCGTGCCTGAGGAGGCTCCGTGTCGTCCGCCCCGCGAGGCTTGGTCCCTCGCAAGGGTCTTGAGCCTTGTGTTGATGAAGATGGGCCGTGCTGGGCCCCCTTTGAGCCACGCCGCAGGCAGGCAAGTCTGGGGACCCCCGTTCGCAGAACGCCGACAGTAGCCCCTGGGCCCAAGGCGTGCCCGGACTTGGCCGTGCCGAGAGGCGAAAGGGCAAGGGCGAAGCGCCGCGGGCCCTAACAGCCTGTGGCCTTGGGCGCCGCGTGGCGGTTGATGGGACGTGGGCGGCACTGTTCCCCCATGCCTCCTTATTCTGCGCCCTGCTAGGCGGACTTGTAGTTGCACACAGCCGCTCCCCTTCCTGTTGCTCGGGCGTCCCCTGTTCTTCCTTCCTTCGAACGCCAGCTCTTGCCTCCAATCCAATCTCGAATCTTCCCCCTCCTTCCCATCACCATGGCTCCGACGAAGAAGGAGGGAGGGAAGAAACCCATGCCTCCGTCTTGTCTGCCGCCATCGGTTACCCCCGCCGTCGGCCAGTCGACCATACTCAATCAATAGAGCCTGGGCAAGGACAGCTTAGCTCTGTCCACCATCTTCAATGAGTGCGGGAGGACGACGGCCTGGCCCGCGCCCCACTTCTCCATTGAGAGGATAGCTACCAAGGTCCCATATTTTACCGACGCCCTGTGGGCGGGTCTGGTTCCCCCCTTTTCTGATTTCTTCAATGTCTTGCTCTCCCATTATCAGATCCACATGATGCATCTAAGTCCTGAGTCCATCACCCTCCTTTCGGTCTTCGCCTTTGTTTGTGAAGCCATGGTGGGCATCCCTCCTTCGGTTGCCTTGCTGCGCCATTTCTTCTCGCTGCATCTTGTCGACCCTACCCAATGCTGGGCGTGCGTGAGCTTTGCTGCCAAGCCTGAGACCGCGGCCTCTGGGATTGACTTCAAGCTCCCCCTGCCCGCGGTTGGGTTTCGCGAGCGGTGGCTGTATGTGGACGCAGGGGTGCCCAGCCCCCTGCTATCGGAGCCGACCTCGCCTGCTGTCCCCAATTCGGGTTGGGGCCAGGAGACGCTCGAGAGCCCCCGGCTCGTCTTCGTCCGGCGCCGCTTTGCGCTCCTGAGGAAGCTCGGTGTGACAGCGCCCAAGGTGGTGAAGGAGTTCCCGTTATGCTGTCTTCCTCCCCTTCAATGCCACTCTCGCCGGATGTGGGCCCTCCATGGGCACGAGGATAGCATGAGGCTCCAAGAAGAGGACCTGCCTCCTGAGGTGCTGAAGTCGGCGCTCTTGACCTTGGCCGGGGACCCCAACCCCGGCAGCGTCCGGCAGGGAGGGGCCTTGTTGTATCTCTGCCAGACCAGGGTCGATTTCGTGAAGCAGATGCCCGTCTTTGATGAGTGGGGGCTGCGCCCCATCGGCCTCCAGGGACCTCGCGAGAATCCAGTGGTGGTGACTGCCCTTCCAATCGGCCGAGGCGACTCCTCCTCAAGTGGTGGAGCAGGGAGGCAGGAGGCGCCGGAGGCCGAGGGGGCTCCCGATGAGGTGACAGCGTCGGGTGATGCTCCCGAGGGGACAACTCCTGGGACCCATGCCGCTGAGGCTGAGGGTGGCAAGCGGCCGCTCCCAGCGCCCAGGGCTGAGGCCTCGGAGGCCCCAGCCGCGTCTTCCGGCAAGGTGATGGATGGCAAGCGCCAGGCAGGCGCCCCTGACGCGGATCGCTCCGATGCTCCGTCTTCATCGCAGGTTGATCCTTGCGCTCTTCTCTTGGGCCGCTTCCGCGTGGACTTTGAGGCCCTCCGGAGGAAAAGGGAAGCCCTGGGTGATGACTTCCCTTGTCGCGTGCTGAAGCGCAGGAAGTACTTCGCCACTGACGAGTAAGTCTTCTCCCTTTCTGGCTCCTGATCCTCTTGTTGCTTTCACTGATCCTTGCTCCACAGGCCCCTTCCGGCCGAGCTCGCGGAAGTAGCTGAGGTGCCGCCTCCTTTGGCCTCGCCCCCTCTACCGTCCTCAAGTGCTCCGAGCAGCTCTGCCCTTGTGGTGAGGGTGACTGAAGTGGTGGACCATCCTGAGGTGCACCGCGGCCCTTCATTCCCTCCGATTTTCCTTCGCGGGCCCTCTCGGGGAATAGCCAGCCTGCCGTGGGCTTCTCATCTGGTCATGGAATGCGACTGGTTGAGGCGCCCCCTGCGCCCTTCATCTGGGGACGGGCTGGCTCCTGGCTGGGTTTCTGGTGCGGCGCGCCCGGCCGTCGCGAGGGCGCCAGCCCCCAGCCCCCTACCCAGAGGAGGAATGATGATTCGTGGCCCCCAGCGCGTGCTTGGGGCGGATGATGGTGTGGAAGACGTGCTTGAGCGCGCCCGGGAGCGCCGCGCTCGCCGCCAAGGGTTCCTTCGACGGGCGACCGACGTGGTGAACTTGCTTGGGGAGGAGCTTGCCGACGAAGACGCGCGCCTGGAGGCCGAGGGCCTGCGCCTGGCTGCAGGGAGGCGCGAGCTGGAGGCCGCCATCGCCCTCGCGCGCCGTCAGCATGATCTTGACGATGAAGAGGCGAAGGCGTCGCTGGAGGCCTCTCGAGTGGCCCAATCCCAGGCCGCCAAGGAGGCCCGGGGAGCTGACCGGCGGCGGGAGGCGGCGGAGGAGCGGGCTCGTGAGCTCCTGGCCTGGTGCCACTCACTGGAGGAGCAAGTGGAGCTGCGAGAGTTGGCCCTTGCGTCGATGCGGGTGGCCTCCGGCGACCCAGCTGAGCTCCAGAAGCGTGAAGAAGCGTTGACGCTGGAAGCCGCCGAACGCACCCATGAGTACGAGCAGCTGGAGACGAGGGATCACTTGGTGACGCAGGCGGAGGACGATGTCGCCGCACGGGAAGCTCATGACCTGGAGGAGGTCGGACATCGGGTGGCGATGGCGCGCCAAGACCTAGAGCGCGAGTTCGAGGGGATGCTGGAGTTGATCCGGGCCAAAGCTGAAGGGAGGACCGCAGCCTTGAGGGCCAAGCGGGAGGAGGCGACACGGCTGGCCGATGCCTCCCGGGCCGCCCTTGAGGTAGCGCAACGGGAGTTAGCCGCCTCCCAGGCCGAGATGCTCCTTCTTCGCCAGCGGGTGGAGGAAGCTGAGGGCGTTGCATGCCAGAACGCAGATGAGATATGTCAGCGGCAGGTCCTGGAGCACATGCATGGCCCCATGCTCGCCACGCTCCGGGAGAGGGCTAGCGCAGCCTTGGGCAACATCTGTGAGGTGGCTGTTGGCGAGCCGCACACAACCAACTATGCTGGCAACCTTCAGTTTTTCACTGCCGTGGTGACGCAGCTGGAGGCGCGGTCGGCCAGGGCCGACAGGTTGGTGGAAGAGAGGAGCCGCGCCCTGCTCGGGCGCACCTTTTCCCGTGTCTTCATTCATCTCCTGAACATGGATTCCCACTTCGACTTTGACGCCGTCATCGCCCCAGTTCCCCAGGCCGTCCGAGGCGACCTAGCGCATTGGGTGGAAGACAACGTGGACACCCTTGTCAGGGTCTTCGCTTCGGATGATGACGACGTGATCGTGGCTGCTGACGAGGGCGGTGTGGTGAACGGTCCCGACGCTGCTGGTGGCGGCGCAGACAATGATGGCGAGTTCGGCGACGCCAGCGATGGCTCGGGAGGTGCTTCCGAGGACGCATTGGGGGATTGGTCCGACTGAGTGTGTATCGCCCTTGTCTTTTTTACCCTGCATGAATAGAACTCAGGTTTTTGACCTGATGGCTGTGAGAGCATTTTGGGAGGGGAAGCCCCTCATGTAAAACCTGTGTTCATTGTATTAGTAGTTGTCATATTGCTCGAGCGCCTGCACCTGGTGGTTGGCTGGTTTACCTTTGTTTTGCGCAAGCCCTGAAGCAGCCTGTGGGAGGGCATGACGTCTGGGGTGTTCTTTAGTTGAATCTGTAGGATATGAGAGTGTCGCCGGCGGGGAGCTTCACAGGCGTTGGCCTTTTCACAGGCTCCGGGCCTTTTCCTAAATGCGACGGCTTCACAGGCATTTGCCTTCTTCACAGGCTCTGGGCCTTTTCCAAAACGCGATAGCTTCATAGGCACTCGCCTTGCTTCACAGGCTCTGGGCCTTTTCCAAAATGCGATAGCTTCACAGGCACTCACCTTGCTTCACAGGCTCTGGGCCTTTTCCAAAACGCGATAGCTTCACAGGCACTCGCCTTGCTTCACAGGCTCTGGGCCTTTTCCAAAACGTGATAGCTTCACAGGCACTCGCCTTGCTTCATAGGCTCTAGGCCTTTTCCAAAACACGATAGCTTCACATGCACTTTCCTTTCTTCACAGGCTCTGGGCCTTTTCCAAAACGCAATAGCTTCACAGGCACTCGCCTTGCTTCACAGGCTCTGGGCCTTTTCCAAAACGCGATAGCTTCACAGGCACTCGCCTTGCTTCACAGGCTCTGGGCCTTTTCCCAACAGGACAACCTCCGCAGGCACCCGAAAATCCTCCCGAGAGGGAGCAACAACGGCAGTTTGGGTTGCGCACGAGCCAGGCCTGACCCGACTCGCGAGGGGCTCGCGAGGGGAGGCAGCTGTGGCGAAGCGGTAACCAGAACGCGAGAAATGGCTCGAACAAGAATAAGCACCCCTTCCCCGAACACACGCAAATCTCAAATTCGAATCCAACTTAAATCCAGTGGGGGAAAAGCTATAGCCAAAGGGAAAGGCAATGAAAGCAGACAAAAGGCCGCGTCCGACACCTAATCTAGTCTTGGACGTCTTCTCACCAGCGCGTAGCTAAGTGCTGTCCACTGGGCGTGGGAGGGAGCCCCAGGGCCTGAGGCCGGCACCCCTGAGACTCCAGGGCGTGTACAGCCCCACTCATTATTACGTGAGAGTGTCACGGGGCTGCGAGCTTCACAGGCACCAGGCCTTCTTCACAGGTACTGGCCTTGCTTCATATCGCGAGACGAGGGCCCCGCCTTGCGCCACACGCTAGTGCCATCAGCAACGACCGGAACCGACGACGCTGCCCGATGGGGTAGAGCGGTCGCCAACGGTTCCCCCGACGACCACGGGTCCTCCGCCAGGGGCAGGCCCTGAGGCACCTCCCCAGTAGAGGGCCTACCTCCTGAGAACAGCTTGCTCTGAACGACGCAGTGGTGATGTCGGATCTCGGCCCCTCTCCTGCAGCCCCCTGCACCCTCCTCCCGAGGGGTAGGCGACTGTGGGAGCGGGGCAGCTGCTTGCCGCGGCGACCTGCACCTCCTGCGATCCATGGTTAGTGTATACCTGCTCCTGAAGAATTAGCGGTGCCCGATAATCGTTGCCTCCAGCGTGGCCAGTGGGACCGTTCCGGGGCTCCTGGAAAGGCTCAGCTTCCGGTGCCTCGTACCCCCAGCTTGGGCCGAGGAGCGAGCCTTGTCCGTTCTCGTGAGGGTGTCCTTGGTCCATCATGAGGGGCATGTATTCCTCCGACGCCGTCATCCCGAATGCCACGCCGTGATGCCCCGCATGCTACGCGGTCCCGCCTGTCACGCCCACTGCGGGGTGGCAGCGCGGCCGCCCACTGGGGCCGCGGGTCACGTTGAGTCCTTCTTCTTCGTGGGCCGGGGGAGGGGGCAGCGCCGCCGCCGGTCCGGTGCTGACAGCTTCGCTGGCGTCGGAGTAGCTTTGGAGCCCGTGGGCGCGCGCGGAGCCCCTGCGCGGGTCGCCCTGGGCTTGAGACAGGAGCTGGGTGGAAGGGTTGAGCCCCCGAGGCGGCGAAGCCCAGGAGCTCCGCCACTCGCTCCAGCAGCACGTCGTGGCCGCCCTCCAGCAGTCTGCACCGCAGCAGCTCCCGGGCCACCGTGAGCACGACCCTCGAGTTCGCCTGCTCCCGGCGGGTGTACGATGTCGTGGTCGCGGCGTGATTGGAGGCCCTTGCTGCCGACCGTGCCTACCACGGTGTAAGAGTTGTCGAAGTCTGTCCGCGTCACTCGCGGCCCACAGCGCCCTGCGGACCGCGAGCTGCCTGGGGCGCGGGGTCGCCCGAGGCGAGCGGTTCTGTGCGGGCGGGCCACGCAGCCCATGGGTCGGGGTTGCCCTCCTGGTCGCCGGGCATGGTGATGATGATGCGACGAGGCACGGAGCGGTGGAAGACGAATTCCGGCGCACCCCTACCTGGCGCGCCAAATGTCAGATTTCGGGTTCCGGCAGACCCTTAAGGTTCGAACACTGGGGTGCGCGCGGAGATTACACCTTCTACCTCTCCGTCTCGCAAAGATCTAGACTACTGAAAGAACTGCACAAGAGACACAAGGTTTATACTGGTTCGGGCCACCGTTGTGGTGTAATACCCTACTCCAGTGTGTGGTTGGTGGATTGCCTCTTGGGGCTGATGATGATGAACAATACAAGGGAGAACAGCCTCGCGAGGGTCTGTTCTTGGCTGGGGCGATGAACTGCTGAGAGGAGTTCAGCCACCTTTCTCTTTCTCTCTCTCTCTCTCTCTAGCCGCCTTACTCTTACTTGCCGGCCCGAACCCCTTGCTATGTGGGTGGCTGGTCCTATTTATAGAGGCCCTGGTCCTCTTCCCAAATATTGAGCGGGAAGGGAGCCAACAATGGCGGGCTAATTTGAAAGGGGGACAACAAGTATCAACTATCCTGACAAAAGCAGTCTTCGCCTGCGCAAAGCTCTGGTGATGACACCGTCTTGGGCTCCACGGTGACCTCTGTCTCGTAGTCCTCCTGGTCTTGGTCTCGTTGCACCAAAATGGCAACCTTTGCCTGATGCCTCGATACTCCGCGGCTGCGCTTGCCCACTTTGCACCAAAGAGGAAAGGAGGACGCTGTGCGGGCTGGCACCCGCCTGGCGCCCTGAGTCGTCATGGCTTGCGTCACGGGCAGCTCGCGAGGTACCCCACCTTGATCTCTCCGCCTCCTCGCGAGCCAGACTGACGAGGCCGTGCCTGAGGAGGCTCCGTGTCGTCCGCCCCGCGAGGCTTGGTCCCTCGCGAGGGTCTTGAGCCTTGTGTTGATGAAGATGGGCCGTGCTGGGCCCCCTTTGAGCCACGCCGCAGGCCGCAGGCAGGCAAGTCTGGGGACCCCCGTTCCCAGAACGCCGACACAACCATAAAAGCGCATGGCAACCTCTGCTTCCCTCTGAAGGGCCTATCTTTATTATTATCTTCTACCTTATGCAAGAGTCATGGTGATCTTCACCTTTTCTTTTTCATTTTATCCTTTGGCAAGCTCAGCATGTTGGAAAGAACATGATATATATATATATATATATATATATATATCTAATTGGATGTAGGGGAGCATTAACCATTATTGTTGACATTGCCCTTGAGGTAAAAGTTGTGGGGCAAAACTATAAGCCCCTATCTTTCTCTGTGTCCGATTAAAACTCTGTAACCACAAGTATCGCCTGAGTGTTAGCAATTATGGAGGACTAAATGATAGTTGAGTATGTGGACTTGCTTTTTAGCCCTGACATAGACTCTTTCCGATGTTATACTAAATTGCAATTGCTTCAATGTCTGAGATTATAGTTTGTCGGAGCCCAATAAGGTTTATGATTTATACTTTTGCATTGTGAATAGATCATCACTTGAACATAAGTAATCATATGACAAAATCTATATATGTTGCTGTTATGAGAATAATCATGATGCCTTCATGTCCGTATTTTATTTTTATCGACGCCTCTACCTCTAAACATGAGGACATATTTATTGTTATCGGCTTTTCGCTTGAGGACAAGCGAGGTCTAAGCTTGGGGGAGTTGATATGTCCATTTTCCATCATGCTTTTATATCGATATTTATCGCATTATGGACTGTTATTTCACTTTATATCACAATACTTATGGCTATTTTCTCTTATTTTACAAGGTTTACATAAAGAGGGAGAATGCCGGGAGCTAGAATTCTTGTCTGGAAAAGGAGCAAATATTAGAGACCTATTCTGCGCAACTCCAAAAGTCCTGAAACTCCATGGAACGTCTTAAAAGAAATAAAGAAAAATCCACGCCAAAGATGAAGGCCAGGGGGCCCACACCCTTCTCACGAGGGTGGGGGACGCCCCCCCTAGGGCGCGCCCCCTACCTCATGGGTCCCCTGGTGGCTCTCCGACGCCCCTCTTCTCCTATATGAGGTCTTTCGATAAGAAAAAAATAAAGAGGAACTTTTCGAGATGAGACTCCGCCGCCACGAGGCGGAACCTTGGCGGATCCAATTTAGAGCTCCGACAGAGCTGTTCTACCGAGGAAACTTCCCTCCGGGAGGGGGAAATCATCACCATCGTCATCACCAACGCTCCTCTCATCGGGAGAGGGAAATCTCCATCAACATCTTCACCAGCACCATCTCATCTCCAAACCCTAGTTCATCTCTTGTATCCAATTATTGTCTCAAAGTCTGGGATTTGTGCTAGTAGGTTGCTAGTAGTGTTGATTACTCCTTGTAGTTGATGCTAGTTGGTTTATTTGGTGGAAGATCATATATTCAGATCCTATATGCATATTATTACCCCTCTGATTATGAACATGAATATGCTTTGTGAGTAATTACGTTCGTTCCTGAGGACAAGGGAGAAGTCTTTCTATGAGTAGTCATGTGAATTTGGTATTCGTTTGATATTTTGATAAAATGTATGTTGTCTAGCCTCTAGTGGTGTTATGTGAACGTCGACTACATAACACTTCACCATTATTTGGGCCTAGAGGAAGGCATTGGGAAGTAATAAGTAGATGATGGGTCGCTGGAGTGACAGAAGCTTAAACCCTTGTTTATGCGTTGCTTCATAAGGGGCTGATTTGGATCCATATGTTTCATGCTATGGTTAGGTTTACCTTGATACTTTTGTTGTAGTTCCGGATGCTTGCAATAGAGGTTAATCATAAGTGGGATGCTTGTTCAAGTAAGAACGACACCCAAGCACCGGTCCACCCACATATCAAAGTATCAAAGTATCGAACGTGAATCATATGAACGTGATGAAAACTAGCTTGACGATATTCCCATGTGTCCTCGGGAGCGCTTTTCCTATTATAAGAGTTTGTTCCAGCTTGTCCTTTGCTACAAAAGGATTGGGCCATCTTGCTGCACTTTACTTACTTTTGTTACTTGTTGCTTGTTACAATCTATTCTATCACAAAACTATCTGTTACCACTTGTTTCAGTACTTGTAGAGAATACCTTGCTGAAAACCTCTCAGCATTTCCTTCTGCTCCTCGTTGGGTTCGAAACTCTTACTTATCAAAAGGACTACGATAAATCCCCTATACTTGTGGGTCATCAGTATCCACCGTAAGGAACGCCGTTAAGCTATCGGGTCGGGTTTTGGATCCGATAACCCGTTAACAGCCACGACCAATGGGGATTTTCCACGTGTAAAATCATCATTGGCTGGAGGAAACACGTGTTGGCTCATCGTTGGGATAGATGTCATCGACTCATTGGACAAAAGGCGCCTATGATATGTCGACATGTGGCACGGACCAACAAAGGCCCATTCCTGTGAAAAGGCCGGCCCGTTTGACTTGGTCAAAAGGTGGCGGGCCGGCCCATGGAAAGCCTGTTAATGGCATGTTCGCATATAGCCCATTTACAGCCCGCTAACCCAAGGCCCGTTATGCCCTATCCGAATTAGGCCCAGTAGCGTCATCTGGGCCATCCAATATGATTCCATCCTGTTTTCACTTCTGGCCCATGTATGGCCCATGACGTCTTTCGGCCCATATGAGGCCCTATGTAACTCTTGGCCTATTAACGGCCCGTGGTGAAACTGGCCCGTAATGAACAATGTATCACTTTACACTCATTAACGGCCCGTGGTGAAACTGGCCCGTAATGAACAGTGTATCACTTTATACCCATTAACGGCCCGTTATTCCGTTGGGCCGTTTCCAGCCCATGTTATCTTTCGGCCTTCTCAGAGCCCATTTATTCTTGGGCTCATTTCCAGCATTCGTTTACTTACGGCCCGTTACTGTCATTTTCTGCTTGTGGTCCAAATTCAGCCCGTGGTTACAGTCGGCCCGTTTGTGGTCCGTTAATCCGTTGGGCCTTTTTCATAGCGTCATCAAATACAGCCTATTAACGATGGCCCGTTATGGTCGGGCCATGAACGGACGATTGCAACTCTAGCCCATTTACAGCCATAATGCGGCCTATTATTGCCCATGTTTGGCCAATCGATCATACGGCCCGTATAAGACCCATTGATGATACGGCCCGTAGAAGGCCCATTGTTTCTACGGCCTGTAGAAGGCCCATTGTTTCTACAGCCCGTAGAAGGCCTACTGTTTCCACGGCCCGTAGAAGGCCCACTATTTCTACGACCCATAGGAGGCCCAGTGTTACTACAGTAAATATTAGCCCATGGTTATTCCGGCCTAGTTTTAAAAAATAGGTTATTGCAGCCACTAGCAAACCGCGGAAAAATAACTACACTGACTACAAGCAAACAAATAAACAAGACAACAAGGAAATAAATAGCAAGCAACTTATGCTAGACTATCACGGCTCAGGGAGTCCTGGATTAGGGGGTATCCGGACAGCCGGACTATATCCTTTGGCCGGACTGTTGGACTATGAAGATACAAGATTGAAGACTTCATCCCGTGTCCGGATGGGACTCTACTTGGCGTGGAAGGCAAGCTAGGCAATACGGATATGTATATCTCCTACTTTGTAACCGACCTTGTGTAACCCTAGCCCCCTCCGGTGTCTATATAAATCGGAGGGTTTTAGTCCGTAGGACAAGATACAATCATACCATAGGCTAGCTTCTAGGGTTTAGCCTCTCCGATCTCGTGGTAGATCAACTCTTGTACTACTCATATTATCAAGAATAATCAAGCAGGACATAGGGTTTTACCTCCATCAAGAGGGCCCGAACCTGGGTAAAACATCGTGTCCCCAGCCTCCTATTATCATCCGCCTTAGACGCACAGTTCGGGACCCCCTACCCGAGATCTGCCGGTTTTAACACCGGAATTGGTGCTTTCATTGAGAGTTCCTCTGTGACGTTGCCGTAAGGAAGGATGCCTCATCTCGTTGTTAAAAACAACATTACCACCGGGGGAGCCCTGGTTGTCGGCCAAACTCTCCGGCTAGGCAGTTTCGTCATGACCGCCTGTTCGGCTGTTGCACCGATGATGACTTGTCGGGTCATCGAAAACAGCCTCCACGTCGGCTCGGAATTCGCTGAGCAGATGGATCCAATGGAGCTCTCTTCCATAAACGAGCTCTTGGATCGCATCGCTGCCTTGGGAGTCGCTACGGACTATGATCGCATTGGGCTTAAACCCGATCAAAGGGAGATTAACTCTCCACCGGTCACCCATCATGTTGCAGTGGTGGAGGAACAATGCGACGATTCTTCCTCTATCTTGAGGACTAACTATGTCCGAATTCCTGAGCTCTCCGAGCCGGATACCCGTCTACAGGAGGACATCACCCAAACCCTGAACCTAGAGTCAGACAGCGGGCCAGACTCATCAGGCAACATCCCGGAATCTGAACTTCCCAGATCGGAAACTCCTCAGCCCCTGGGTCTCAGATCGGGTAGGGGTTCAGACTTAAAAACACCCACCCACCCAAACATAAACGATCTTTCCCACACCAGGCAAGAGCCCCATGAAACAGTACATCATTATTGGGCCCGATTCCTCCTTGTGATGAACAAGGTTAAGGACTGCCGCGAGGAAGACGCAGTCTCACTTTTCTGCAATAACTGCATGGACAAGGGAATCCTTAACGCCATAAGTCACCGTGACATATCACGCTTCGCCGACTTGGCGTCCATAGTACGAAAGTACTGTGCGATGGAAAGTGCCTGGAAAACCAAAACGAAATTTTGGGATAATCTGGCTCCAAATATACACCCAGTCCGAGGTAAAATGGTGCACTATCATAAGACACCCGAGCTAATTACAAAGAAGTAAAAACCCTCTACAGGGCATGGAACCGTATTGGAGGGATGGCTTAACGGACCCTGCAAAATTCATAGCACAGCGGATACCATACCAACGCACAGCCTCAGCGCATGTTGGATACTCCGGCAGGTGGCCAAAAGTGGTGAGGATCTTCTCATCCCAAATACCACAGAGCACCATCCCGTGGATAACAATACGGTATTAACAGTTTTTGAAACCTTCGCATCAAATAATAGGCGCAAGCGAACACTCCGCAGCCTCGCCGAAATCTGCCACGTAGCAGCAATGAATCCATGGAGTTACACGGCTATTACCTTCAATGCCAGTGACGAACCTAAATTCCGAACTGCTCGAGCACCAGCTGCACTGGTCCTTAGTCCAATTGTGGATGGCTTTCGACTCACCAAAGTACTCATGGACGGCGGCAGTGGATTAAACCTCATCTACGAGGAAACTCTTTAAAAATGGAAATAGACTGGAAGCGCATTGAGCAAAGCAGCACAACCTTCAGAGGAATGATCCCCAGTCGGGAAGCACGCTGTGCTGGGAAAATCACACTAGATGTGGTATTCGGCACATCAGAGAACTATAGGTCCGAAGAAATTACATTCTAAGTGGCCCCGTTCAGTAGTGGATATCACGCCCTTCTAGGACGGGAGGCGTTCACGATCTTCCAAGCCATACCCCATTATGGTTACATGAAGCTCAAAATGCCCGGGCCCAACGGAATCATCACTCTCGCTAGTGATCCGGACACAGCACTCCGCGCCGAAAACAAAACAGCCGCATTGGCCCTCGAAGCATTATCCGAAGCCCTTTCGGCCGAGGAATTAAATGCGCTACACTCCATGGTGGACAGGGACGACGTAATACTTGACAAGAGATCCAAGTCCACCTCTTTTAAACCAGCGGATGAAATAGTCAAATTCCAAGTCCACCCAACGGACCCTACAAAAATAGCATCCATCGGGGCACAGTTAAACCCCGCCGTGGACGTCGCACTACGAGATTTCCTGCGCGAAAATTGGGACATATTTGCCTGGCACCCCTCAGACATGCCAGGAATCCCACGCTGGCTGGCCGAGCACATCCTCAATATCCTAAAGGGATTCAAGCTGGTCAAGCAGGCTCTTCGGCGTTTCTCTGAACCTAAGAGACAAGCCATGGGAGAGGAACTAGCCAGGTTATTGGAGGCCGGATTCATTAGAGAAATAAAACACCCGGACTGGCTAGCAAACCTGGTGATGGTACCAAAGAAGGACAAATCCTAGCGCCTATGTGTTGATTTCAAGGACTTCAACAAGGCTTGCCCAAAGGATCCCTTCCCCCTCCCCCGCATTGATCAAATTATTTATGCTACCGCAGGACACGAGTCATTGTGTTTCCTCGACGCATACTCCGGCTACCACCAAATCAAGATGGCGGAGTCCAACCAAGCCGCAACGGCATTTATAACACCATACAACTCCTTCTGTTTCAACACAATGCCTTTTGGGCTCAAAAACACCGGCGCAACATATCAGCGTATGATCCAGACATGTCTGGAGAAACAGAACGGCAAAATAGTAGAGGCATACATAGATGATGTGGTTGTTAAAACCAAACACGTCGACTCTCTAATAGACGACTTGAGGCTCACATTCGACAACCTCCGAACATACAACATCAAGCTCAATCCGGAAAAATGCGTTTTTGGCGTACCAGCAGGAAAGCTCCTGGGCTTCATTGTCTCCAGTAGAGGGATTGAAGCTAATCCGGCCAAAATCCGAGCTCTGTCATAGTTGGCTATCCAAACGGACCTCAAACAAATCGAGAAACTAACTGGATATGTGGCGGCTCTAAGCCACTTTATCTCCCGCTTAGGAGAAAAGGCATTACCCCTTTATCGCCTCCTTCGGCGCACCGAACACTTCGAGTGGACGGACGCTGCCACAGCCGGATTGGAAGAAATAAAAGCCAGACTGGCAACCAACCCAATCCTGGCCGTGCCAAACATCGCGAACCAATGCTGTTGTACATTGTGGCAACTAATCAAGTTGTAAGCGCAGTGCTCGTCGTCAAACGAGAAGCTGACGGACATAAATTCCCTCTTCAAAAGCCGGTATACTATGTATCCACTGTCCTCACTCCATGCAAATCATGGTACCCACATTATCAAAAGATAGCCTGTGGTATTCATGGCATCCCGGAAGCTGCGACACTACTTTCAAGTGTGTTCGATTGCAGTAGCCTCGGAAGTGCCACTTAATGATATTATAAACAACCGTAACGCCTTGGGCCAGATTGCCAAATGGGTCATTGAGCTCCTCCCGTTCGACATAACATACAAACCTCGGCGAGCCATTAAATCGCAAGTATTGGCCGACTTTGTCACCGAATGGACGGAAGACAAACTCCCTAAAGAGTATGGCGCACACTCCAATTGGATCATGCACTTCGACGGTTCTAAAATGCTGGCTGGTCTAGGGGCTGGCGTCGTCCTGATGTCCCCAACCAGAGATACCATTCAGTACGTACTGCAAATACTGTATACAGACTCCAACAACGCAGCCGAATACGAAGCTCTGTTGCATGGCCTTCGGATGGCAGTCTCCATGGGCATTCAATGGCTGGAGGTGCGTGGGGATTCAAACCTCGCAATATCCCAAATAAAGGGAAACTTTGATGCCAAGGATCCAAAAATGGAGGCTTATTGAAACGCCGTCCTAAAGATGTCAGCTCGGTTCGAGGGGCTTCAATTTCACCAAGTGGCTCGGGAAAACAATCAGGCGGCGGATATCCTCGCCCGCATCGGCGCAAAACACGACGTGGTTCCCCCCAACATCTTTTTGGAGAGGTTGTTCAAGCCATCGGTGGTATGGAAAGGGGACACCGGTAACAACAGTCCGGACCCGGCCAAACACCCGATACCGAACACTTTGACATAATCGGAGGCTCTGCCACCGAAATAACACCTTCAGCCCACGTAATAATGGTCGTCATCGCCCCATGGACAGAACCATTCCTGGCCTACCTAACTAGGCAGGAACTTCCCGAGGACCAAAATGAGGCACGCTGCATAGTGCGGCGATCTAAAGCCTGCAGGATCCACGAAGGAGAGCTATATAAGAAAAGCGCTACCGGAGTCCTTCAAAGGTGCATCTCCGAAGAGGAAGGGCAGAAACTTTTGGCAGAAATTCACGCCGGACTTGGCGGCCACCACACCGCAGCCCGGGCCCTTGTAAGCAAGGCCTTCCGCATAGGTTTTTTTTGGCCGACGGCCCGGGCAAACGCACAGGAATTGGTCCAACGCTGCGCTGGTTGCCAGCTTTTTGCAAACCAAAGCCATATGCCACCCACTGCCCTCCAAACAATCCCCATTACCTGGCCTTTCATGGTTTGGGGGCTTGACATGGTTGGACCGCTTAAAGGGGGAACCCATAAGAAAAAAATACTTACTGGTCATGGTGGATAAATTCACCAAATGGATAGAAGCCCAACCTGTTAAGACAGCCGAATCCGGACCCGTGATAGACTTCATATCCGGGGTCGTACACCATTATGGCATCCCTCATAGCATCATCACTGACAACGACACGAATTTCATGGCCGACGAGGTAAAACTCTGGTGCAGCAACATGGGCATCAAGCTCGATTATGCTTCCGTCTATCACCCACAAACCAACGGCCAAGTTGAGCGAGCAAATGGTCTTATCATGAGCGGCATTAAACCCAGATTAGTGCGGTCCTTAACGGAGTCTAACACGCACTGGGTAGAGGAGCTCGACTCCATACTCTGGGGGCTATGGACCATGCCAAATCGTAGTACTGGATATACACCCTTCTTTATGGTGTACGGTGCAGAGGCAGTCCTGCCCTGCGACATAATTCATGACTCACCTTGTGTGCGCATGTACGAAGAAAGAGAAGCCGAGCTCGATCGGCAGGACAGTCTGGACACCCTAGAGGAGGAGTGCGACGTGGCAAAAGCCCGTTCCGCATTTTATCAACAACAGGCTCGCAGATACCAAAGCAGAGAAGTACGGGCCAAAACTTATAACATTGGCGAATTAGTTCTACGCCTGCCGGAGAAGACAAAGTCCAAGATCGAGCCCAAATGGGAAGATCCCTTCATTATTGACCAAGTTCTGACCGGTGGAGCGTACCGTCTGCGGGATGCATCAAATAATCGACTTGAGCCGAACCCATGGAACGCGGCCAGGCTCCGAAGATTCTACGCCTAGCGCCGGACTCTATGTTTGTCTCCTTTGTCTGTCCATTTTTGAATATATATTATCTGTCTTTTTTCTCTCTCTTTCTTTTATTCTTTCTCACGGCCTTCAATGGCCAGCTTGTGCCTCGTTTTCACATTAGAGATGCGCTAACCGCGCTCATTATACCTGGGGGCTTCTTACACAGAAGCTAATTATTCTTCCACATGTACCTTTTCTTCGCCATTATATGCATCGATATGACTTAAGTTTTGGCCAAGCTGGGTTGCCTGGCTCTTGTATTTATTCCCTACATTCCCGTTAATTCGGCTAGGGCATAAGGGGAGCACCTCTACGATTGTTACTATCGGGTCAGCCGGATGTGTACCTCAGACTGGGTGAAGCCGAAAGCTAGCGTTCTTAAGGGAACTAGCAGTGTGACCCGCGCATCTGCGTGGCTAGATTTTCTATATGTTATATTTGTATTAAGATTTTGTAATATAATTCACCGCTTTATCAATCATTTGAAATATATTATACTTCATGTCTCAGCGGTTGGCGATTGATTGTGTAAAATCATGGTTCGTAATGGTCCCTAGCTTTCCCTCTTCTACTCTCCGTCAATCTGTGTTAATTTTCTTATAAATTCATTCATCGGTATCTTAAATATAAATTTAGTGTTTTCTTATATATACACCTTCTGGATAATATTATTATAGTTGTGTTTTATTTGGTACAGTGACATGCCTGTAAATATCTATTTTGCATCACGATGGATATATGGTAATGCAGAATCAATAATATTGCCTCAAATCGTGAGAAATAAAAATTGTTGTCTTACTCCCAGTCACAAGCTTTACGTTAGCCATTTTTTCCTCATATACAATTCCATTACAAAATTTAGGTTTTTTTGAAGATTACACCTAGACCCCCGCACCCTATTAGAAGAAAAATTCCCTCAAATAACATAATAATCTCATAAAAATAATACACTGGGTCAAAATAAACAATGAGGATCATCACCATACGCCAACGCCATTCATGATTCTTTCCAATAGTGACTAATTTGTTTTGCAATAGCATAATTTTTTACAGTAAATAAAATGCATTGCTGCATATTTTATCTGATTTACTGCTATGTTTCAAAAACATTCTCTCCCTCAGCCCCTCTAATGGAAGTTTGTTCTCTTTGTTTGTGCTCGTGTTTTTTTCATATTTCATTGATCATCGACAATAGTTGATGTACCTACGTAATTACGCTCCTAGTCCTAGGTGATATACTTGTTATTTCATTTTCGAAAGAAAACTTTTGTTTCCGTACTCCTAAGTTCACAACTCCATACTTAAAAAAAACATCCACTACTCCACTCCATACCCCTAATCCATCAGCCCATTATAAAATTCAGTAGTACTAAACAGACACATGCTCTCAAAAAATAGACACACAATTTTTAAGCTGTAGATGCAAGTTGCAAGAAAATAGGTACTGTACAATATTTCCTTTTTGCTTTCACTCACGCCTCCCAGGTCACAATAGGCCCATTGGTCAACTTTCTTTCCATCTCTAGAAGTCTCCATATCTCTTTTGTGAGAAGATAAACAGATCCCCTTTCTTTGCTCTATCATTATAGTCCCTCAAGCTGGCTTTACCAAATCGAATGGCATGCTCCTACATCACCAAAGCTACGAAGGAGATGATCTTGGAGGTCAAGTCTGGCGTAACGGAGGTGTGCGTTTGAGCTGCAGATCTTGCGTCGCCTACCAGCAAGGCCGCATCTCACTATTTCTACTTTGTAGAGGCAGATCGGTTGCCGGGTAGGCCATCGAAGATTATGACAGGTGCTGCTTGCTGCTAGGTTCTCCAAGAGTGTTCTGCTCTCCTGTTCGTGGCTCTGGGAAAGAGAGCCGTGTCATTGGGTTGAACGACCATCTTCTCCGTAGCATTCCACGTCTAAGGCGGAGCAGTAAGGACAGGTATGAATCTCTCCCTACTCTCCCGTTATTCTCTTAATTCTTCTCTTGCTTGGCACAATATATGTACTTTTGTAAGTGGATTTACTTTGTTGATCTGTTAAATAAAGTCAGAGGGAAGGTTGATTTACCTGTTCTATTAAATTATAATTTGGGAGATGACCTCATACTTTGTTTTGTTGTTCATCTAACGGTCATTAATAGGATATACATTATAGAGATATTTGGCTTGACATTATTTTTTAGTTTACATTCTACCCAACTTTGATTATTGCCTCTTCAACATATCTGTAGCCATTATATGGAGCTTCATACAACAAAGCGTATGTCCATTATATCCATCCACTATGTATAGCCCCGATGTATATTTTTTATATAGTGATTGGTCTCTTTTCATTTAAAGAGTCTGTAGGCAAAGGAGGGTTTTGGGCTTCCTCATTGCTGGTGCCATCGCCTTTCACCCATTAATTTGCTACAACTTTGCATCATTTCTACTTCATCGAGAGTGGCTTGTTCTTGACATGTAAGTTTCCCCATTGTAGGTGGTTTAATGGTATTCTTTTTTTGTTGGTAACATATATTAGCAAGTTATACTACCTATATGTATATTTAGGACAAAGCAAGAAGGATTAAACGTATTAACTGAAATTTGGTTCATATATCTTAATCGACATGCAATGGATTTTTTGCCTATGCTGTAGGCGATGCCTATAATATTGAAGTTTTTCCTCACGGTCATGGTTTTCTTGAACGAAACAGGCCATAGGCTAGAATAGTTGTTACCAAGAATATAAAATTCACCAAAAGTGCATGTCCGAATGTATTTAAAATAATTATAATGTAATATGTTTTTGATAGTGCTAACATTTGACCTTTGTTATCTGGTAAGTGTCCTCCTTATATTAATGGATATCAAGTATTCTTACTATTATCTTAGTAAACATAAATAGTTTGCCTTACTTTCAACATAATTTTTGTATAATTTTTGTGCTTCCCACCCAATGAGCTCTGCAATTTTGAGACCGATATATTAAGATTTTTTTCGGTCTCCTCGTAAAATCAAGTGCAGCTTATAGTAGTTGTACGGTAATTAATTTGGCATCTTTTCATTGCAAAGTAAACATAATCGGGAAGTTACTGTTCAAATTAGCAGAATATATGCTTACCGAGGTGTTACAATTTTTGTATATATATACCACAACTCTTGTCAATTTCCTTTGTACCTGCTTTGCGAGATCACCACATGACATATACCACCATCTTCTTGTAACAGATATATTGTGGGTAGTTCAAAGTTAGCAATCCTGAAAAAACAACCTCAAAACTCAAAGTTAGCAATATGAAGAAGTTGAGAGATGTAAATAAATCAAATATGGTCCATTCTAGCTGATATTGCCATATCATATCTTAGAAGTCTGATACAATACCCGATTTGGTTGATTTTTGTGCCTCATTCTAGTAATTTCTTGTAATGTTCTTCTTTTGTAAAACATTTTCTTCTTCTTCTAGTTTTCCTTTCATAGTTCTATCTATCTTGATCATTTTTGTTTAGTTTCTTCTGCACACATATGGAGTTAGTCAAGTATAGTAATATTGGTTAACAAACAGAGTCACTATTCATTAGTTGATAACTAATAACTGATAAAAGATACTCTTCCATACCTGCCAAGAAGTTCCTGGGCTTTGATTATATCTAGACTTATATAATTCTGGTGGAATTGGCAATCGATGGTAAATTTCTTAGGTATTTTCCCTGCAAATAACAAAATATCTTGTAACATTACTGGATTGAACTTATGCACCGTCAAGGTCACAATAGGGACAGTTTAGGTGCGGATTAAATCCTCATTCAAAAAATAATTAAACTTTGTCCATAACGTAACTCCTATTTTTATCACCCCTAAAGAGTTTATTATTATTATTGATTCCACATGCTTCATTTGGATGATTAATCCAATCACAATAAATTTGGAGATTAATTGCTTCACATTTAGAAAGATTAAATAGATAAGAGTCTTATTTCAAACTATAGAGTATAGAGTATAGACATACCTGAGCATTTTTTATTTTATCTACCTGTTATTGTACTTAATCCATACCAATTATTATAATTATAATTTAACCTCTACAGATAGTAGTATGAACTCGGTTCGGCCTGTCAAAACAATAAAATATAATTAGGGATTGTTGTCCAAAAAATAGAGAAATCTGTAACATGTAATGCATTTTTTGTCCATCAAAATTATATCGAGGCTAATATGCTCATCAACAATTGTCGTTAAGTAATTAAGCTTCTTGTATTGGGGGTTGAATATGAGTTGGAAACAACTGATAAAGTACCTATGAAGATTTTATGTTGATAAGTGAATTTAGTAATAGTAGTATTTACTAACCTTGATGATTCAGGTTAGAGACAACTCAGAAGGTTGGGCCTGACTTTGTCGGCACTCGAGCTGAACCTGACATTGAAGCTTGGCTAATTTTCTTGTTTTTCCGTCGTTGAATCACTGGATGCATCAGATAATCGCCAGACTTCAATTTTGCTGGTGGCGCATTGGTTCATAGCAGATTCGGCTGACTTCGATTTTCCAAAAAATATTGATCCTACATCTTGGGCTGCCCTGTGTGTGCTGGATGTGGCCGGTCGAGTTCCTTTATATTTGTCATTGGCTTGGCAGAGTCCATGTGGATTTTTTTTCCAGAGGCGTATGGCCCTTGCTGATTAATCCGTGTGGAGTTTTGCTTGCCTTATTTGCACTCACCAGTTTGTGGTTGTGTCGGACACATTGATGGAGATGGCTAGATTTTTCTTTCTGAGGTTTGGAGACGTGCTAGATGACAGGCGTATGGGCCCTTGCTGATTAATCCGTGTCGAGTTTTGCTTGCCTTATTTGCACTCACCAGTTTGTGGTTGTGTCGGACACATTGATGGAGATGTGCTAGATTTTTCTTTTTGAGGTTTGGAGACGTGCTAGATGACAGGCGTGTCAGGCAACTATTTTTACCCCATAATAGTTATATGTAACTTTTGTATATCTTTAAATCTCAGCCATTGTTATCAAATATTGACGGTCCACATAATTTGATCTATGTGGATAAATGTGACGACTTCTTTTACTTCTATTTTAAGTATATAATAGATAGATAGAAGATATTCGATCGGTGAATAAAAGATGATTTTGATTTATTTATTTTCCATATGTGTCCTAGATGTTTTTTCCTGCGTTTCCTTTCGCAGTCCGGACATGCATTTTAGGGCATGCGTACCCAGGAAAAGGAACCCTTAACGGAACTATTCTCCCTGGAAGATGTTTCTTACTACCTATGTAATATAACATAACTAGTTGGGCACTTGTCATTTTAAGCACTAATGATCCCTACGCCTGGTCTCCACGCATACCCCAGTTCTTATATAACTGAGCGGGTATACGGATACACTCTGGACTATCGGGTCCCGAGGTTGAAGCGAAAAGGTCCACCATGACAAATGATCTACAATCCGGCTAGAAGGCATTATGCATGTCATTTTAATTACGTAGTCATGTAGACTGACTAAATTCCTCTTCTATACCATCCAACAGGCGGTCTAGCCTACAATCCTGTTGGGAATACTTCGCGGCTAATTCTACTTTCCCATAGACTAAGCTAACGGGGATCTCTTTCCCATCGGGCCCCGCAGGTCCGACCTCGGCCATGTGATTTGGGTGAGCTTTGGTATACCGTGTCTTTACCATGGCCCAGGCTTCCCTGGCACCTTGACGGCAGGCAGATATCTTCCATTATCGGAAGTGTCGCCGTGCTCTCTTGAGCTTCTCCACAAGCTCTCCAACGCCTTCTGGCAGGGAGACGGATGGCCACAAGGCCTGGGCAATACCTTGCATCACCTGCCGAACTTGTTCGTGCAGTTGTGAGAGCTTGGATAGAAGATCACCCGCAGACTCGGGCATCTCCTTCGCGGGACGACCCGTCAGCATACCTGCAAACATAACTCTGTTAGCCAGCTTCTTCGCCGTCCCCTTTATTAAGGGTTCGTTCAAGCACTTACTAAATATGCCCCGTCGAAGCCGCTTATTCTCCTTCTCAGAGTCCGCCAGTTGGGCTTGAACGTATTTCAGTTCCATGCTCAGCTTGGTATTGGCATCTTGGAGATTGTTTTTCTCCCACCTGACCTCAGTCAGCATGCGTTTGCTAGCCTTTAGTTGTCGTACGGTGTGCTGCTCCTCCGGATTCTCTCCGGACTTATCTGCAACATCTACTATTAGATCTGCAGCCATGCCGCATGCTATATGGTACCTATCATTCTTTGAAAGAAATGTTACCAGCTGGGGACTTTTTAGGTTCCTTCAATGCGGCAACAGCGGCCCGAAGTTGGGTCTTGCATTCCTTCAGCTCCTGTGACAGTCGACTATTCTTCTCTGTAAGAACCTGCACAATAAGATGATCCTTAAATCAGTTCTGTTAACTGTTTCAAGTCTCAGGGGCTACTGATACATATAATCGTCTGAGAGTGCAACTATCCCTAGGTGGTTTTGGTAATTCATAACAACATATAGCTCATTGAGCTAATGCTATTCCAAGATGATTATTTCAGGAAAGCTCAATGATTAGCATGGCATGGATGGTGAAAGTGGAACCCTCAAAATGCTAAGGACAAAGGATTGGCTCAAGCTCAAAAGCTCAAGACTCTTCATTTTATATTTTAGTGATCCAAGATCACATTGAGTCTTTAGGAAAAGCCAATACTATCAAGGAGGGATGAGGTGTTGCTTAATGAGCCTCTTGCTTCATGTGCTTAGTGATATGCTCCAAAACCCTCAACTACTTTCCCATATCCACATATGACCTAAACCCTAAGCCAAACTCGTTCCTACTGATTCTTCCTATCCGGCGCCACCGAGTTTCACTTGTCGTAAGCCACTGCCAAACCCTAGCAATTCGGTTCTACCGATAGGGATCTCGGTCTCACCGAGATGGGATTGCAAACTCTCTATTTCCCTTTCGTAACTTTTCGGTCTCACCGAAAAGAGCGGATCGGTCCCACCGAGATTGCAATGTAAATTCAGTGTTTCCTTTTTGTAAATTTTTGGTCTCACCGAAAGAGCAAATCGGTCCCACCGAGTTTGCCTGACCAACTCTCTGGTTACCTAATTACGAAAATCGGTCTCACCGAGTTTGTGTAATCGGTCTCACCGAGATTACGTTATGCCCTAACCCTAACAAAATCGGTCCTACCGAGTTGCATGTCAGTCCCACCGAAAATCTCTAACTGTCACTAGGTTTACCTTTTCGGTCCGACCGAGTTTGTTGATTCGGTCCCACCGAGATTGGAAAACTGTGTGTAACGGTTGGATTTTGTGTGGAGGCTATATATACCCCTCCACCTCCTCTTCATTCGTGGAGAGAGCCATCAGAACACATCTACACTTCCAACTCATATGTTCTGAGAGAGAACCACCTACTCATGTGTTGAGACCAAGATATTCCATTCCTACCATATGAATCTTGATCTCTAGCCTTCCCCAAGTTGCTTTCCACTCAAATCTTCTTTCCACCAGATCCAAATCCTATGAGAGAGAGTTGAGTGTTGGGGAGACTATCATTTGAAGCACAAGAGCAAGGAGTTCATCATAAACACACCACTTGTTACTTCTTGGAGAGTGGTGTCTCCTAGATTGGCTAGGTGTCACTTGGGAGCCTCGGACAAGATTGTGGAGTTGAACCAAGGAGTTTGTAAGGGCAAGGAGATCGCCTACTTCGTGAATATCTACCGCTAGTGAGGCAAGTCCTTCATGGGCGATGGACATGGTGGGATAGACAAGGTTGCTTCTTCGTGGACCCTTCGTGGGTGGAGCCCTCCGTGGACTCGCGCAACCGTTACCCTTCGTGGGTTGAAGTCTCCATCAACGTGGATGTAGGATAGCACCACCTATCCGAACCACGGGAAAAACATCCATGTCTCCAATTGCGTTTGAATTCTCCAAACCCTTCCCTTTACATTCTTGCAAGTTGCATGCTTTACTTTCCGCTGCCAATATACTCTTTGCATGCTTGCTTGAATTGTGTGATGATTGCTTGACTTGTCCTAAAATAGCTAAAATCTGCCAAGAACTAAAATTGGGAAAAGGTTAAGTTTTTATTTGGTCAAGTAGTCTAATCACCCCCCTCTAGACATACTTTCGATCCTACAAGTGGTATCAGAGCTTTGGTCTCCATTTGCTTTGATTTCCATAGCTTTTGGTGGTCATAGCCTTGGTTTCACAACCTAGGAGAGTATGGCGTCTAGCGAGGGAAATTATCATCGTAGAGGTCCTTACTTTGATGGTACTAATTTTGCTAGTTGGAAGCATAAAATGAAAATGCATATTCTTGGACATAACCCCGCCGTTTGGGCTATTATGTGTGTTGGTTTGCAAGGTGACTTCTTTGATGGGAGAGAACCAAACCGTGAAGCTACCGCGGATGAGTTGAAGATGTTGCAATACAATACTCAAGCTTGTGATATTCTCTTCAACGGATTGTGCCCCGAAGAATTCAACAAAATCAGCCGTCTTGAGAATGCAAAGGAAATTTGGGACACTTTGATTTATATGCACGAAGGTACCGACTCCGTCAAGGAATCCAAATTGGATGTGCTTCAAAGTCAACTTGACAAGTTCAAAATGAAGGATGGTGAAGGTGTCGCTGAAATGTACTCTAGGCTTGCTCTCATCACAAATGAGATTGCCGGCTTAGGAAGTGAAGAGATGACCGATAGATTCATCATCAAGAAGATTCTAAGAGCCTTGGATGGAAAATATGATACCGTGTGCACATTGATCCAAATGATGCCAAATTACAAAGATCTCAAGCCAACGGAAGTAATTGGAAGAATTGTTGCTCATGAGATGTCACTTAAGGATAAATAGGAACTTCACAACAAATCTAGTGGTACCTACAAAGCCTCATGTGAAGCCCCTACATCATCAAGTGAGAAACAAAACTTCAATGAAGAATTGAGCTTAATGGTGAAGAACTTCAACAAGTTCTACAAGAGTAGAAACAAAGATAGAAGCTTCAAGTCAAGGTCCTACAATGACAAAAGATCTTCTAGTCGAGAGCGAAACTGCTACAATTGTGGAAGACCCGGACACTATTCCAATGAGTGTACGGCTCCCTACAAGAGAAGAGAAGACTCTCCAAAAAGAAGAAGCAAAAGAGAAGAATCACCACCAAGAGAGAGAAGGAGTAGAGATGATCGTTATGAACGAAGATACTCACGGAGAAGCAAGGATTCGGAAAGGAAGGAAAAATCATCAAGGAGCTACACAAAACGAAGACATCAAGCTCATGTTGGTGAATGGGTATCCGGCTCCGACTCTGACAGCCACTCCGAGAGAAGTTATCACTCCGATTCCGAATGTACTAAAGATGAAGGTGTTGCCGGTCTAGCACTTGTGTCAACCAACTCCTACGACATATTTGACTCACCAAATGAAGGAATTGGGAGATGCTTCATGGCCAAAGGTCCTAAGGTAACACACCCCGAGTATGTTGATTTTAATAGTGATGAAGATGACTTGTTAGGTGATGATGATTTACTTGTTGACAACTCTAGTGATGAATACTGTGATGAAACGTCAATTAATCATGCTAATCAAGATAAAACGAATGACAATGATAAGGAGAAGATTGAGGCTCTAACTAAAGAACTAAACACTCTTAAGTTAGCTCATGAAACTATCTTCGAAGATCATCGAGAACTTTTAAGAGCTCATGAGAAGTTACGCTTTGAAAAGCTCAATCTTGAGCAAGAGCATGAGTTTTTAAAGGCAATCAATGATGATCTCCACAAGAAAAGTTCTTCTTGCATTGCCAAGCGTTTACTCTTATCCACTTACATGCCTCAAGTCAAGTCTAGTAACAAGAACAAGAAAGACTCTTCCTCTAGTAGTAACAATGATCATGCTAAATCCAATATTGTTGCTTCTAGTAGCTCTCTTGATTCCACTAATGATTCTCTTAGCCAAGTTACACTTGAGCAAGAAAATAGCTTATTGAAGGGAATTATAGAGAAAGGAGTGTACAAAAGCCTTACCGGGAGTAAGCAATTCGAGGAAATTGTGCGCAAGCAAGGAATGCACCGGAAGAATCAAGGTGTTGGTTTTGAACAAAAGTTCAATGCCAATGGAGTTCAGTGGGAAGAAGATCAATACCCCAAGACAAAGTTTGTTCCTCAACAAGAGAAGTATGATACTTCCTTCAAGGGGACACAAGCTCAAGATGATCTTCCACCACAAGACTACAAGCAAAAAGGCAAGGACAAGCTTCAAGAGGAAATTGATGCATTTGAAGAAGCTCCTAAGACCTTAGTCAAGTGGATTACCAAGACTACTTCAAGTTCCACTTCATCAAGTATGACTACAACTCCAAGGATTCCCATCAAGATGGTGTGGATCCAAAAGAAGAAGAACTAGAGAGTTCTTGAGGGTGACTCCGCCAACATACTTCACTCGTATCATTTTGGCAAGAACAAGTGCAATCAACTTCCACATCTTGCACTAGTTCAAGGAGTCACAAACCCTCTTGTTGGTAAGACAAGGGACAAGGTAACCTAAAAGTTTTCATAGACATCATCTTGTGTGTGCATCACTCTATGTCTATGGATATCCTTGTTTGTTCCTTGTGGGACTAACCCATGTAGGTATTGAAAGTGCAATTCACTCAAATGGATAGCTCCAAGTGATCTACATCAACATTGAGCATCCACATCTTCAACATCTACATGCAGTCATCATCGACAAAACCCAAGGTTAGTTCATCCCTCTTAGGGGGGATATCACATCTAGGGGGAGCTTTACTCTAAGACTTGAGCTAAAGCAACTCTAAAGATGTGAACACAACAATGCTTTATGTAAAAGTGGTAACCCCACTTGAGCTTAAACGATGAGTATGACCTATGATCAAGTGTTCTCACTTGACTCCTAAGTCAATATACTCATATATAGATGACCTAGTCATCGCAAATTGCTTGATAGATGCTAGAATTGGTTGTGCATGCTTTGTCACATATTTCAATTGCCATCTTATTGTGTGAGCATGTTGGTTGCATATTTTACTCATTCGAGGACATCCACTTGTTGTTTTGACTGTTTGGTTTTACTTCCTTTTGCCAAGTGGATGGACAAGAATGCCTAAGAACCTCCTCTAGCTGTCTATGCTTTTCTCGTCTCAAACTCTATTCATGCTACATCACAAAATTTGATCAAGTCAGATTCAAACCACTCTGTGTGAGGAGCACTCGGAGTCCCCAATTTGTCAGACTTAAACGTCCAAAACCTCTTTGTGATTCTCAGTCTGACTGATACCCCACTTTCGGTCTTACCGAGATCATTAAGTTGATCTATGTTCTCGATCTCGGTGCAACCGATTTGAACCATTCGGTCACACCGAGTTGCAACAACTGTATACAGTTTTGCATCTCGGTGCCACCGAGTTGTCCCACTCGGTCACACCGACAGGGTCGGGCTATATATAGTCATGGGCAAAAATTTGGAAATTTCTCTGAACCCCTTCACCCGCGCGATAGCTTGCTCTGCCAACGTGTTCTCCGGATCGTCTCCTCGCCGCCAGCCGCCTCTAGTCGCTGGTCTCCGTCGCCGTCAATGGGAATCAACCCCGCCGTTGCCGCCGTAGCGAGTCTCCACCGAACTAGGGTATGGACTCGATCTTTGTGCTATTCCCCAATCCAATTCCTAGCACATTATGATCATAATGATTCTTGCCACGTTTGATAAACTTCTATCCAGTCAATGAACTCGTAGATTATGTTTGATTCGAAAATTTTAGGGTTAGGTTTCCGCCGAAACCATCTCGGACCCACCGAGTTGAAAAACTCGGTCCCACTGATTTGGCTTATGCCATTGCACAAGTGAGACTCGGTCTGACCGAGTATTACTAATCGGTGTGACCGATTTTGGAACTTTGTGAAACCCTATCAGTCTCGGTGCCACCGAACCGTGACTCGGTCTGACCGAGTTCACTAATTTAGGTTCCAAAAACTGCTTCGGTGTCACCGAGTTTAAAAATCGGTAGATCCGAAATGCTTTCTGTGGAAAACTAAAACTAAGTTTTTGAATCATTCTTTTGCAAAAATCTCTGCATTTTGTGATGCTCATCCACTCTACCTCATCTATAAACTGTTCACAGGGTCAGCAGTCAGCTTGTTCATCATGTCAGACCAAAGTAATAGCCAGAATTTGTCAGAGCAGCAAGTGCAAATTTGTGAGGGCACTAGTCCCTCCGGTTCTTCAGATGATGGCAGCAAGAGCACCCCTAGCAACCTGCCAAAAGCTGCCACCAGACAGAGGAAGAAGAGAACTTCAGATTTTGAGGATGAAGATTATGTGGCAGAGGAAGAGGAAGCCACATCAAAGAGAACTGTGCTCAAGAAAGAATATGGTCCAGCACAGAGCATAAAGCCAGGGATGAAAATCAAAAGGCCAGCAGGCAGGCAGCCCATGCCAAAGGCCAGAGCTTCAACCAAGATTCCTGAGAAGCCCACTCCCATAGAGCCAACTGCTGCAGAAGGAAAGAAAAGGAAGGAGAGGGTCAAGAAGACCGTAGCCAAAGTTCTTGGAAAGGCTTCCATCATGGAAGAAGAGGAAGAGGAAGAAGAGGTTGCTGCACCAGCACCTAAGGCACCCAAGCTGATGGGTGATGCCATAAGATCAGGGGCAACTGCTTCCAAGGCCAAGCCAGCTCCAAAGCCAAAACCAAAGAGGAATACAAGAAGCATCCCAGCTGCTGAGAAGAACAAGGCCCCAGTGCCTGAGACTATTGTTGAAGAAGATGATGAAGAGCATGTTCTAAGAAAGCTCAAGCCCAAGATCCCAGACCACAATGATGCTCATCCTGTGGCTGAGGACATGAAGCTCAGAAGAGACTCAGGGCTGAGGAAGTGGAGAGAAGCAGATCCCTATGCTATCAGGAGGAGGACTACTGTTGATTACAGGTTTCACACCAAGGAACAGCAAGATTTCTATGAGACAGTGCTGCTAGATAAGAAGCCCATTGTATGTGATATGAGATGGGTCAACTGGGAATATATCAAGGAGAATGAAGAGCACTACCCTGGAGTGCAGGACAGCTTCAAGGCATGTGGAGTAGAGGACTTTGTTGGGCAGAAGCTCACAAAGTGGAATGAGGAGCTTATCATGCAGTTCTACTCCACAACACATTTTTATCCAGATGGGAGGATTATTTGGATGTCTGAGGGTACAAGGTACCAATCAACAGTTGCTGAGTGGGCACAGCTTATCAATGCCCCAGAGGAGCATGAGGATGACTTGGATGTCTATTCCAAGAAGAAGATGGATCATAACTCAATGTCAAACATGTACAAGGAGATCCCAAATGAAGCACTTGATATGTTCAAGTTTGGCTCAGTGCATTATCTTCTGTCAGGGCTGCAAACCATCATCTGGATTCTTAGGCACACAATTTTGCCCAAGTCTGGAGATCACAGGATGATCAGAGGTCATGCCATTAACTTGCTCCATATCTTTGATGTGCCTCAGAAATTCAAGGTCATGAGCCTCATGGTAGAGACTATCAAGAGGACTGCATCAGATCAGAAGAGGAGCTGTGGATATGCCCCTCAGATCCAGATGTTGATTAACTCAAGAATGGGCACAGACACATACTTGTTGGACAAGGAACATTTGCCTATCTATCCAAAGTTCGAGGACAACCAAGTTGTGATGACCAAAGATGAATCATCTTTAGCCCATGCACAAGCCAAGAAGGAGAAGGCAATAAAGGAGAAAGCTGCCAAGATGCCAACTCAAGAGGAGGCATATGAGTACTTCTTGAAGAACAAGCAAGAGCAGCTCAGTTACTTGATTGCATCCACCCTGCGGATTGAGAACGGACTGGACACCCTAACTCAGAACCAGGCAAGCCTAGAGAGAATCATAGAACAAAAGTTCTATGACTTGGATATCAAGGTGACAGAGATTCAGACTGCAGTGGAGCAGCTCCAAGATGACATGCAGGAGAGGAAAGGGAAGACAACCACTGATGCCTTTGCTAGAGTGCCACAAGGTCCGAGGTCGTCTGCAGTGCCAGTTCCTGACACAAGAGCAACCGCCTCAGCTCCAGCCGCAGCACCAGCCCAACCTGCTCCAGCATCTACTTCAGCTCCAACTCCAACCACGTCTACGGAAGCCTTCGTCCTTGGAATGATCCGGATTCCACCACCACCTGAAGATCAAGCCTGAGTGTCGATTTAGCACTATGCATTTTCTAGGAACTTTTTGGTAACTTGTTGCCAAAGGGGGAGAAAATGTATAGATCATAGGCTTTGAGAGAGAGTGTTGCTTTTCTCTCTTTCTTTATTTGGTGGTTTTTCGAACCTTGTTTGCTTTTGAGTGCTCGAGATACTTTGAGACATTGATGATCATGTGTTTGATCATAAGCTACACTTAATGCTCGGTGAATGCTATTATCTTATCTATCTTATGTGATCATTCACTTTTCTTGGTGATGACTGCATGTATTTCATTCTTATCATTTTAAGCGCTCCACCAAGATGTATGTGACATGGAAGAGTAACCCATGACTCTAACTCTTTGTGCATTTGCAGTCCAAAGCAAATCTTAAATATGCACAAATTTAGGGGGAGCTCTTACTTATCACATACCTCTCAAAGCGACGATGTAATTCATTCTTATTATCATTTGTCGAAGCTTTGATCTATATGTTGTCATCAATTACCAAAAAGGGGGAGATTGAAAGTGAAACTATCCCTAGGTGGTTTTGGTAATTCATAACAACATATAGCTCATTGAGCTAATGCTATTCCAAGATGATTATTTCAGGAAAGCTCAATGATTGGCATGGCATGGATGGTGAAAGTGGAACCCTCAAAATGCTAAGGACAAAGGATTGGCTCAAGCTCAAAAGCTCAAGACTCTTCATTTTATATTTTAGTGATCCAAGATCACACTGAGTCTTTAGGAAAAGCCAATACTATCAAGGAGGGATGAGGTGTTGCTTAATGAGCCTCTTGCTTCATGTTCTTAGTGATATGCTCCAAAACCCTCAACTACTTTCCCATATCCACATATGACCTAAACCCTAAGCCAAACTCAGTCCCACCGATTCTTCCTATCCGGCGCCACCGAGTTTCACTTGTCATAAGCCACTGCCAAACCCTAGCAATTCGGTTCTACCGATAGGGATCTCGGTCTCACCGAGATGGGATTGCAAACTCTCTGTTTCCCTTTTGTAACTTTTCGGTCTCACCAAAAAGAGCGGATCGGTCCCACCGAGATTGCAATGTAAATTCAGTGTTTCCTTTTTGTAACTTTTCGGTCTCACCGAAAGAGCAAATCGGTCCCACCGAGTTTGCCTGACCAACTCTCTGGTTAGCTAATTACCAAAATCGGTCTCACCGAGTTTGTGTAATCAGTCTCAGCAAGATTACGTTATGCCCTAACCCTAACAAAATCGGTCCTACCGAGTTGCATGTCAGTCCCACCGAAAATCTCTAACGGTCACTAGGTTTACCTTTTCGGTCCGACCAAGTTTGTTGATTCGGTCCCACCGAGATTGGAAAACTGTGTGTAACGGTTGGATTTTGTGTGGAGGCTATATATACCCCTCCACCTCCTCTTCATTCATGGAGAGAGCCATCAGAACACATCTACACTTCCAACTCATATGTTCTGAGAGAGAACCACCTAGTCATGTGTTGAGACCAAGATATTCCATTCCTACCATACGAATCTTGATCTCTAGCCTTCCCCAAGTTGCTTTCCACTCAAATCTTCTTTCCACCAGATCCAAATCCTATGAGAGAGAGTTGAGTGTTGGGGAGACTATCATTTGAAGCACAAGAGCAAGGAGTTCATCATCAACACACCATTTGTTACTTCTTGGAGAGTGGTGTCTCCTAGATTGGCTAGGTGTCACTTGGGAGCCTCCGACAAGATTGTGGAGTTGAACCAAGGAGTTTGTAAGGGCAAGGAGATCGCCTACTTCGTGAATATCTACCTCTAGTGAGGCAAGTCCTTCGTGGGTGATGGCCATGGTGGGATAGACAAGGTTGCTTCTTCGTGGACCCTTCGTGGGTGGAGCCCTCCGTGGACTCGCGCAACCGTTACACTTCGTGGGTTGAAGTCTCCATCAACGTGGATGTAGGATAGAACCACCTATCTGAACCATGGGAAAAACATCCATGTCTCCAATTGCGTTTGAATTCTCCAAACCCTTCCCTTTACATTCTTGCAAGTTGCATGCTTTACTTTCCGCTGCCAATATACTCTTTGCATGCTTGCTTGAATTGTGTGATGATTGCTTGACTTGTCCTAAAATAGCTAAAATCTGCCAAGAACTAAAATTGGGAAAAGGTTAAGTTTTTATTTCGTCAAGTAGTCTAATCACCCCCCCTCTAGACATACTTTCGATCCTACATCGTCAGATTTTCTTACCCATACATCCTTTACATACTGGTCTGTGGCTCTAGCTAGACCACTTTGAGCAGCACGGAGGTACGCCTCTCCAGAATTGAAGGCATCAAATGCCTCTGGTGAGAAGCAAGTGTCGCGG
This sequence comes from Triticum monococcum, assembly GCA_034509565.1. Taxonomy (NCBI): domain Eukaryota; kingdom Viridiplantae; phylum Streptophyta; class Magnoliopsida; order Poales; family Poaceae; genus Triticum; species Triticum monococcum. Next base: position 392,878,414 of record CM067845.1, on the reverse strand, counting down.
GGTACGACCCGGTGACACCTATGATTCATGGCGCTTTCCACTTCTGAATGTGTAGCGGATAGCTGTAAGCTTCAGCCTCTATGTCCGGTCCTGGAGCCCAACTAGTCGAAGCATGATCGGCAGCCTCGCCGGACATATTCTGGCGAGCGTTTTTTCTCTTAAAGAAACATGGACGTCATTACATTTCAAGAAAGACGACAACCACGGAGCTGGGTTTCTGTCATACCTCTGCACCCGCGTCTCCGTCCTAACCGCCTTCCTTTTTGGCCTGCCTGGCCTCGGTGCCTCTTGTTGGCGAGTTGCTGCGGGTTCGGCATGGCGTCCCGAATGCCTTCCCTGTAAAAACACCATATGTATATGGTAGGTGAAGTGTCTAAAAGGGGATCCTAGTTTTTGGAGTTGGGATTTTTGGTTTTTCTTACATGGGACGCAGGAAGCAGTCCGGGATAGTCGGCCGTAATGGCCACCATGGCTTCATCACAGCTTAATTGATAGAACTGCCGGTCTAACAGCTCCACGAATATGACCGGATCTTCTTCGAGTCCGGCATCAAGAGCCCGTTCAGGGTCCTCTGGTTGTGGAGATGGGCTGCCGACCTCCCTTATGTCTTTTCACAGTTCCTGCCGCAAAATGGCAAGGTGAGTACCTACGACAAAGAATGCAGGAAGAATGGGAGTAAGGAGATACAACTCACCCAGCTTGGGGGGTTGTACATGGAGAACCCATCCCGTGGCTTGATGCGGATGAACTCCTCTTCCTCTCCCTTCAACAATTCGGACAGAATTTTTGCTAAAGAGGCGGCGTTGTCCGGACCCTTACGCCTGCAACGGGTGGCGTCATCTTCCCCGTTAAAACACCACAAGGGGTGCCCTCGATATTGAAGTGGTTGCACTCCCCGCATTATGCATATTGACATAACTTCGGTTACTGTCAATCCCGATTGAGCCAGTGCTTTAATTCGGTTCATCAGGTAAAGGACTTCTCCGTTGTCTTCCTCCTGGGGGCTCCGTGGGCTCCAACTTCGGCGTTTCTTCAGAGGAGCATTGCTAAACTCAGGAAGACCCCGCCGAATAGGATCCGGAAGGGGGACGTCCTCCATATAAAACCATTCCGAAGGCCAGTCTTCGGACGTCTTCTTCGGAGTACCGGACAGATATCCGGTTTCGGCGATGCGCCATATTTTGGCTCCGCCCACTTGATAAAGTGACCCCTTCTGTGTGCGAGGGACGAGGCAAAATAACATTTTCCACAACTCGAAATGAGCCTCGCAGCCCAGGAATAACTCGCAGAGGGCAACATAGCTGGTGATGTGTAAAATGGAAGGAGGGGTGAAATTATGCAGTTGGAGGCCGTAAAACTCCAGGAGCCCACGGAGGAACGGATGAATCCGAAATCCGAGTCCCCTCAATAAATAAGGGACAAGGCATACCCGCTCCCCCATAGAGGGGCTTGGGAAGCTCTCCGCTTGCTCCCCGTCATTGTAGGTGGCGAGCCCGGCTCGGACGGGCACCATATACGCCGGAGGGAGAAATCCCTTGGTCTGCATTTCGACTAATCGAATGTGTGGGACTAAACACCTCTCCCAATCACCGGTCTTAGGGCAACGGGGGCGGGAGGCGGAGCTGCGGAGGTCGGCCATGCTGGAGTGGATTTTTCCGAAGCACGCTCTGGTGGATTCTCACTGGGGGAGGATGGTATGGATTGGATCTAAGAATCCCCATCCCTTTAATAGACAATTTATTTATCTGGCTAGGTGGGCGAATGTAAAAACACCCTAGCGCCTCGCATTCATTCGACGCGTAGGAGATAGCCCTTATTGGGCGCGGAAGCCAAGAGGTTCAACATTTATGGGACCGGACACAGCTTAACAAATGTTCAAAATTTGGAGAAGAACCCTGTCGGATCACGGGTTCCGGCAGACCCTTAAGGTTCAAACACTGGGGTGCGTGCGGAGATCACGCCTTCTACCTCCCCGTCTCACAAAGATCTAAACTACTAAAGGAACTGCACAAGAGACTCAAGATTTATACTGGTTCGGGCCACCGTTGTGGTGTAATACCCTACTCCAGTGTGTGGTTGGTGGATTGCCTCCTGGGGCTGGTGATGATGAACAATACAAGGAAGAATAGCCTCACGAGGGTCTGTTCTTGGCTGGGGTGATGAACTGCTAGGAGGAGTTCAGTCACCTCTCTCTAACTCTCTCCCTCACTCTCTCTGCTTTTCTCTCACTTGTCGACCGTCTTTTTTCTCATTGCCCTACCCTGGGGGTGGCTAGTCCTCGGTGGGTACCTTGGAAGTTGGCGATGAAGCGAGTGCGCATCTGGTCCCAGGAGGAGATCGTGCCCGGAGCCAGATTCAGGAGCCAGGTGCGAGCTCCTTCCTTCAGCGCCATGGGGAACCAGTTCGCCATGACCTTTTCATCCCCGCTGGCAGCCTCGATGCCCAGCTCATAGAGCTGGAGGAACTCTGCGGGATCAGTTGTGCCATCGTAGCGAGGAGGCAGGTCTGGCTTGAACTTGCCGGTCCACGCGACGCTGCGCAGCTCGGTGGTGTAGGCGCGGCAGCCTGCGGTGGCCACGGGAGGCTTCGGTTGAGGGAGAGCTTGGCCTTGTGGGTCCCCACGCACTGCAGCTAGGAGCAGAGCGGGGTCTTGGCATGCCGGAGCCGGAGCAGGGTCGAGGCGTGCCGGAGCAGGGAGCGCCCGGGCAGCTCCTTGCGGGCGAGGGACTACTTGGCAGCTCCGTTCTTGCTGTGCTGGCATCTGGCGGAGCAGGTTCCGCCCAGGGGCCACGCGCCTTGGAGCCATGGCGTCTTCTTGGAGAGGAGGCGGTTGGTACGCCCCCGGAGCTTCATTGCCCGCGCGGGGCGGGGTGCAGCGCAGCGCAGCGGACGGCGCAGGAGAGCCCCCTGCGGCACGGACGAGCTTGGCGACGCGGTCGAGCCACTCCTCGTAGACGTCGTCGACGGGGCGGTAGCGCAAGAGCTCGTTTTCTGCGATGAGCGCAGCTCGAGCCACCAAGGGTCCGCGGAGCGCGCGGGACGAAGAGCCGGCTGGGGTGAGCGATGGAGTAGCGGTGCAGCCGTCTTGCCGCATGGATGGATGCTGAGACGACGCTTGCTGCTCGACCCCCCCCCCCCCCCCCCGCCGGGCCGGTGGCGGCGTTGACGGCAGGCGACGGGGAACGACGAGGGCGCCCACCGACGGGGGCCGTCTGGGCGACGCGAGTGTCACACCCTAGCTAGACCATGCATTAGAGTGTGCATCATGTTTACTTTCATCAGAAACTTGAAATGGGGAAAGCAGAACCCCCAGCACCCCCCCTGAAATCAACTAGGGTTTACTAAAAATAAATTCAATGAACCTGAAATGCCCTTCTAAAATGCTCACCCTCTTTGCCTTGGGTTAGAACCTTTGGGAAAAATGGTGCACATATTTTTTAGGTCAACAAAAGGGCATTGATTTAAATCATAAGTATTTGAATTTGGGCATTTAAATGCTAATAAATAAATCAAATGCTCAAATAATGTTGGAACTATTTTTTGGGCCACTGAAATAATTCAGCAAGTGTCCATGAATATTTTCAGGATTTTATAAAATGATTTAGTATTTAAACTAAATCAAAACAGGATAACAGAAATAGAAAACAGAAATAAGTAAAAGAGGGAAAAGCCACTGGGCCACTTACCTGGACTACCTGGCCCATCTCCAGCTGGCGGCCCAGCCCACCCCCGCTGCCTCCTGTCGTCTCCCTCCTCGGACAGAAGGACGAGGGCGTGTGCCCGACGCTCGCCGGCACGCGCGCGCGCCACCTCCACCCTGCTGGCCACCTCCTGCTTCCCGACCCCCCTAGACGAGCGCCACGCCTCCCCTGGAACCCTCTCGCTCACTCTTTCTTCCCCATTCTCCCCCCTGGCTCCCTCTCTCTTCCACCAAGCGGAGCTCGTCGCCGCCGTACGCCGTAGACGCAGCCCCCGTGCCCCCCTCGCCCTGCCGCTGAGCCCAGAAGCATCGCCGTGTCTTCCTCATCCTCTCCACCGAGCTACGTGAGCCGGGAGAGCCTGGAACGTCACCACCACCGTCATCTTCAACCTCGGCCGCCCGAGCTCCTCGCCGTCGATTCGCGCCGTCAAGGTCGCCCCCGAGCCCGCTAGCCATCCCTACGGCACCGCTGTGAGCTCCCGGTCCCTTTCCCCTTAGCCACGCCGTCGATTTCGCCCCGTAGCTGTTGCCCCGCGAGCACCCGAAGCTCGCCGCCGCTGAGCCTCGACGCCGTCGTGGCTACGGCCGTGCAAGCACGCGTCCGAGCGCACCACCGCCTTCAACGCGTCCCCAGGAGCCTAACGCACCCACCCGTTCGACTTGCCGTCCCCCCTAGTGCCAACCCCAACCTTACCCGAACTCCGGCGGCCGCAAAAGAGCTCGCCGCCGTCAGCTCCGGCCACCCCCGCACCTCCCGTTGGTCTCCCTAGATGCGCACGAGCACGAGCTCCTCCCTGGTGCCCCCAGCACGCCAAACCATCGCCTGTAGCGAAATCCCGATGCGGACGCCGCCGCGATCTGAGGTCGCCGGCGGCTAAACGCCGGTAGCCGATGTGGCCGTCATTAGCGGTTAATTAACCCACTAACCACCCCTCTAGAGTCACTGCCATGTGGGCCCTAGTGCTTAATTAGTTAGTTAACTATTCTGTTAGATTAGCACCGGTCTCAGGAGGGCCACACCTGTCAGTTTGACTTTGCCACGTCACAGTTGACCTGGTCCCACACGTCAGCCACAGAAACCAACTAGAGTCACTGACTAGTGGACCCCACTGGTCGGGTTTGACCTGGGCACCGCCTTTGACTTGCTGACATCATGCTGACGCAGTAACTCTTTTCTGGATTTAATTTTATATAGAAAATTCCAGAAAATTGCCTAAACTTCAAAAATTCATAGAAATTCAACCATAACTCCAAATGAGACAAATTATATATGAAAAATGATCAGAAAAATCCAAGCTATCCATTGGTACTGGTTTCGTGCATGTCAGAACAAGTTAAACCTGCTGTTTATGCAGTATAAGGTGATGCACTAATATGATCAAGTCAAATGAGCTAACACTTGAACCTTTGGTTCAAATAAGCAATTACCCTTCTGTTTTAGCTTGCATTAGGCCAAAACACATTCATATTGCCATGTCATAGCATGCATCATATTGTTGCATATCGTCATGTGTTGATTGTGCTCGGTTGTGTTCTTCGTGGTAGGTTCTGCCTCCGAGGATATTCACGAGTATCCAACTGAAGGGCAGTATCCCGTTACCACTCCATCAGGCAAGCAACCATTGATCATTCCGATACAACCCATGTTCTCGCTCCTGCTCTTGTTTACTGCATTAAGACAACGCGTTTCAAACTGCTGTGTGCTACGGTAGTTGAACCCTTATACTCTGCATGACCTGTCATTGCCACAGTAACTAGATGAAACCCACTAGCATGTGTAGGAGTTGATTGAGTCATGTTTTGTGATTCCTACCTTGCTATGCCTGCTATGCTTAGAGTTGTGTCAGGTCTGGTTCATCTGGGTGATGGGCTAGAGTGAAATGCTTGTGTCAGTGATATGTGGGATGTGTTGAATATGTTTTGGTAAAGGTATCGATGAGAGGCCATGTAGGAGTACATGGTGGGTTGTTTCATTGAGGCTGTCCCTAAGAACTGAGTTCTGTATGCGTGATTTAAGATTCAGCTACTACCACACATTGGGCCCTGAAATATGACCCCGCTCGACTTACTGACCCCTCTCGCCTCAGTCCAGGAGTTGCAACTAGTTTCTGGTGTTTGTAGGATATGTGTTGGCGGCCGTGCGTAGCGCTGACCCTAGGGGTGGGCTATGTTGCGGTAGATACACCGTGGCATGGTGTACCGAGTCACCCATTTGGTGTCTCAGGAACCCTGTTCACATCGTTCGGGGCCGTTGAGGACACCCCGGCCGGATTTCCTTGCGGATGGAACCTGAATAGGCGATGACCCTGGACTAGAGACTTGTGAGGTTAGTCAGGTCGTGGTCTACACCCACGTCGGTTTTCGCTTGAAGTCTGCCGAGCACATTTCGTGTGCAGACGCTAAGTGGTGGAAACATGTGTGACGAAGTACACCCCTGCAGCGTATAAAACTATTCGAATAGCCGCGTCCGCGGTAAAGGACTACTTGGTTGCATATACAGTTCATAGACAAGTTAATGGATACTACTAAAAGACTCAAGATAAGTGTGAGTACCGAGGATGGCCCTCTCGCAGGATATGAGGGAGGATCCACGGTGGAGTATTGTGATGTGAGTAGTGGACTCGTGTGCGAAAACTATTTTGCTAAAAGGTTCCGTAGGATAGCTTAGTCAAGAGTCAAAGCTGGCTTGCTGCATAAACCCCGCCACCTTCTTGAGAATGAGCATGTATAGTAGGTTCTGATGTAAGACTTGCTGAGTACCTTTGTACTCATGTTTGCTTATTTATTGTTTTCAGACGACAACACTGCCCCCTCCGATGGGTTTTACGTAGACCTTGACGTCGACGAGTGACTAGCCACCCAGGTGGTGATCCAGGCCATGGAGGGCCCTATGTAGATAGACAAGCTTCGAGAAGCCCTCTTTCTTTCTAGAGTCTGTACTCAGACTAGTTGCTTCCGCATGTGCTTGTATGACTGTATGACTTGAGTGTCGGGTCATGTGACCCCTACCTGTATGAATATGTTATGTATGGCTCCCTGGAGCCTTTAAATAAAGTACTTGAGTTGTAGAGTTTTGTTGTGATGCCATGTTGTATGTACTCATATCGGGCATATTGTGTATATGATTGAAATGCTTGGTATGAGTGGGATCCGACAATCTAGTTGTTTGTCCTTCGCAGCCTTTCTTATGGGGAAATGTAGTCTAGTGTTCCTCGAGCCATAGTAGTCCGCTACAGCCCGGTTCACCGGAGTCCTGCTAGCCCAGCACTACTGTTCAGGACACTTGACTGGCCGGCATGTGTTTCACTTCGTCCCTATGTCTGTCCCTTCGGGGAAATGTCACGCGGTGATCTCCGGAGTCCTGTCTAGCCTGCTACAGCCCGGGATCCCCGGAGTCCTGTTAGCCCAGTGCTACAGCCCGGAATCACTCGTTGATGACCGACATGTTCGATGTGATTCATGTATGCCTGTCTCCATAGGTCTATGCCGCTTTGGGTTCACGACTAGCCATGTCGGCCCGGGTTCTCGGTCATATGGATGCTAGAGACATTGTCATATACACGAGCCAAAAGGCGCAAACGGCCCCGGGCCATGGTAAGGCGACACCCGTGGGATACCGTACGTGAGGCCGCAAAGTGATATGAGGTGTTACCGGCTAGATCGATGTGGCTTAGAATCGGGGTCCTGACAGCGTTGGCATCAGAGCCGGACTGCCTATAGGTTCGTTCAGCCAAACTGGTCGATGTCGAGTCTAGAAATGCTTTAGTTATATGTAAGGGAATTGATTGTGGGAGGGAACGTAAGGTTCTTTTACTCCTTTACCCTATGCTTCTGATCTGAGTCATTCTCTTCTCATTCAACGTGGGTTAAGGACTAGGCTCTCTTCTTCTATCAGGTTCACGTGTTACTAATCCGTAGTAGTTTATAGGATTATTGCTACGAGTTCCAGTCCAGTTTCTACTATTTTAGTACGTTGCTATTTGAATCAGAACCTTGATATGATGCTGTTGAGCGGTATTGTGAACTGTTGTGGATGTCTCAAATCTTTTTCTGAGCATTTACAGCCGTTATGCTGTCCAATTTTCCCTAGGAATTCCGATGTCTTTGTCTTGTGGTTGTGCTTTCAGATGGCCAACCGTTCTCAAAATCAAGTGGTTAGCCTGACCAGGTGCCTCGACGTGCCCGGTCATACTGCTATGTTAGTCCGGGTCATGATCGAGACAGGATACCGTTGGTATCCCGAATACACTATTGAAGAGCAGTTCCGCGACTTTAATCAAAGCCAGTATTTCTGCACCGTCAGGATATTTCCTTCCTATCCTGGATCTACCGAGCCCCTTCACTGTTCCTATGGACTCGGGGTTACCATTGAGATGGCTGTGCAGGATGCTGCCTACTCCATGATGACCATCTTGCGAGTCCGGATTGGCCTGCTTCGGAACACTGACTTCCGTTACATGCCAGCTTCACTTCCGGGAGCGCAGGGGTATCTTCAGGCTATCTATGCTGACTCCACTCAGGAGGACTCATTAACTCGTACCACCACTGAGATGCTCGAAGATAAGGACCGAGAGAATCGGGCCTTGAGGCTGGAGCTTTTTAATACTCGTGCTGATCATTGGGCCACATTGACTCGGTTTGCACCTGCGGTGCAAGCTGGATGTATGGATACTAGGGATCTGTATCCTGTGAGAGCAGCTCTGCCAGACATGGTGGATTGGCGTGATGTGGGAGGCATCACCCCACCCCGTGGTCCCCGCAGGCCACCGTTTGTTGGTCCAAGACCTCATCCTAGTCCCTATGGTCCACAGGATCCTCAGGACCGTCTGTTTCCGGATGATCACGTTGAACTTCCAGGCTATGGAGGTGACTTCTATGAGGACTACTACGGAGCTATCTGAGTTAGTAGTAGTACCACTAGTATTGTAGCAGTTGTATCCCCACTGTCCTATGTGACTTGTGGAATACGACTTGGTGTGTAATCGATTCCGGAGGTGTAGACAAATAATGTATAGGAACTTGGAATGCCTCCGATGAGATGTAACGTCTACCTTCATAGTTGTACTATAGCATGGGCTTGTACTAAACTATGTATGACGAGTATGACCGTTGGTGTATATATGGCAGTTTTATATTACCATGGCATACGAATGAGCATCTCTGCATTCCGTGTTATCCCTACATTCTGCACTCCTTGTTAAGTTTGATCCATCCTTGTCTAAACCGTTGTCTTGTTTCCTCTTAGGATGGTCAACACCCGCGGCAACCCTGCTGTCCCGGAGCTGGGGGAAGCCAGTGCAGCTAGAGGTGAAAATCTGCCTCACCCGCCTTCTCTGGCCGAAGTGATGCTGGAGGCGAAAAGGAACAAGCGTGAGACCAACCGCCTGCTGGAGCGGATTGAGCAGAACACTGCACGCCACCCACGAAATGACTTGGTGTCAATCAAAGACTTTATCAAGTTGTACCTGAAGGAAATATGCCCTAGAGGCAATAATAAAGTTATTATTTATTTCCTTATATCATGATAAATGTTTATTATTCATGCTAGAATTGTATTAACCGGAAACATAATACATGTGTGAATACATAGACCAAAAGAGTGTCACTAGTATGCCTCTACTTGACTAGCTCGTTAATCAAAGATGGTTATGTTTCCTAACCATGAACAAGGAGTTGTTATTTGATTAACGAGGTCACATCATTAGTAGAATGATCTGATTGACATGACCCATTCCATTAGCTTAGCACCCGATCGTTTAGTATGTTGCTATTGCTTTCTTCATGACTTGTACATGTTCCTATAACTATGAGATTATGCAACTCCCGTCTACCGGAGGAACACTTTGGGTACTACCAAACGTCACAACGTAACTGGGTGATTATAAAGGAGTATTACAGGTGTCTCCAATGGTAGATGTTGGTTTGGCGTATTTCGAGATTAGGGTTTGTCACTCCGATTGACGGAGAGGTATCTCTGGGCCCTCTCGGTAATGCACATCACATAAGCCTTGCAAGCACTGCAACTAATAAGTTAGTTGTGAGATGATGTATTACGGAACGAGTAAAGAGACTTGCCGGTAACGAGATTGAACTAGGTATTGGATACCGACGATCGAATCTCGGGCAAGTAACATACCGATGACAAAGGGAACAACGTATGTTGTTATGCGATCTGACCGATAAAGATCTTCGTAGAATATGTAGGAGCCAATATGGGCATCCAGGTCCCGCTATTGGTTATTGACCGGAGACGTGTCTCGGTCATGTCTACATTGTTCTCGAACCGTAGGGTCCGCACGCTTAACGTTACGATGACAGTTATTATGAGTTTATGCATTTTGATGTACCGAAGGTTGTTCGGAGTCCCGGATGAGATCACGGACATGACGAGGAGTATCGAAATGGTCGAGACGTAAAGATTGATATATTGGAAGCCTATGTTTGGGCACCGGAAGTGTTCCGGGTGAAATCGGGATTTTACCGGATTACCGGGAGGGTTACCGGAACCCCCCCGGGAGGTAAATGGGCCTATTGGGCCTTAGTGGAAAAGAGAGAAGAGGCAGCCCACACCTGGCCGGCGCCCCCACCTTTCCCAAGTCCTAATAGGACTAGGAGAGGTGGGCCGGCCCCCTCTTTCTCCTTCTTCCCCAAGAATCCTAGTTGGAATAGGATTGGGGGGAAGGAGTCCTACTCCCGGTGGGAGTAGGACTCCTCCCTGCGCCTCCCTCCTAGCCGGCCGAACCCCCTGCCCCTGGCCTTTATATACGGGGGCAGGGGGCACCACAAGACACACTAGTTAATCGTTCCTTAGCCGTGTGCGGTGCCCCCTGCCACCAAATTCCACCTCGAACATACCGTTACAGTGCTTAGGCGAAGCCCTGCGTCGGTAGTACATCAAGATCGTCACCACGCCGTCGTGCTGACGGAACTCTTCCTCGACGCTTTGCTGGATCGGAGCCCGAGGAACGTCATCGAGCTGAACGTGTGCTAAGAACTCGGAGGTGCCGGAGTAACGGTGCTTGGATCGGTTGGATCGGGAAGAAGACGTACGACTACTTCCTCTACGTTGTGTGATCGCTTCCGCAGTCGGTCTGCGTTGGTACGTAGACATCACTCTCCCCTCTCGTTGCTGTGCATCACCATGATCTTGCGTGTGCGTAGGAAATTTTTTGAAATTACTGCGTTCCCCAACAGTGGCATCCGAGCCTAGGTTTTATGGTTTGATGTTATATGCACGAGTAGAACACAAGTGAGTTGTGGGCGATACAAGTCATACTGCCTACCAGCATGTCATACTTTGGTTCGGCGGTATTGTTGGTTGAGACGATCCGGACCAACCTTACGCGTACTCTTACGCGAGACCGGTTCCCTCGACGTGCTTTGCACATAGATGGCTTGCGGAAGACTGTCTCTCCAACTTTAGTTGAACCAAGTGTGACTACGCCCGGTCCTTGAGAAGGTTAAAACGGAGTCTATTTGACGAACTATCGTTGTGGTTTTGATGCGTAGGTGAGATGAGTTCTTACTTAAGCCCGTAGCAGCCACGTAAAACTTGCAACAACAAAGTAGAGGACGTCTAACTTGTTTTTGCAGGGTATGTTGTGATGTGATATGGTCAAGGCATGACGCTGATTTTATTGTATGAGATGATCATGTTTTGTAACTAAGTTATCGGCAACTGGCAGGAGCCATATGGTTGTCGCTTTATTGTATGCAATGCAATCGCGATGTAATGCTTTACTAGATTACTAAACGGTAGTAATAGTCGTGGAAGCATAAGATTGGCGAGACGACAATGATGCTACGATGGAGATCAAGGTGTCGCGCCGGTGACGATGGTGATCATGACGGTGCTTCGGAGATGGAGATCACAAGCACAAGATGATGATGGCCATATCATATCACTTATATTGATTGCATGTGATGTTTATCCTTTTATGCATCTTATCTTGCTTTGATTGACGGTAGCATTATAAGATGATCTCTCACTAAATTATCAAGAAGTGTTCTCCCTGAGTATGCACCGTTGCCAAAGTTCGTCGTGCCCAGACACCACGTGATGATCGGGTGTGATAAGCTCTACGTCCATCTACAACGGGTGCAAGCCAGTTTTGCACACGCAGAATACTCAGGTTAAACTTGACGAGCCTAGCATATGCAGATATGGCCTCGGAACACAGAGACCGAAAGGTCGAGCGTGAATCATATAGTAGATATGATCAACATGACGATGTTCACCATTGAAAACTACTCCATCTCACGTGATGATCGGTTATGGTTTAGTTGATTTGGATCACGTGATCACTTAGAAGATTAGAGGGATGTCTATCTAAGTGGGAGTTCCTAAGTAATTTGATTAACTGAACTTAAACTTATCATGAACTTAGTACCTGATAGTATCTTGCTTGTTTATGTTGCTTGTAGATAGATGGCTCGTGCTATTGTTCCGTTGAATTTTAATGCGTTCCTTGAGAAAGCAAAGTTGAAAGATGATGGTAGCAATTACACGGACTGGGTCCATAACCTGAGGATTATCCTCATTGCTGCACAGAAGAATTACGTCCTGGAAGCACCGCTGGGTGACAGGCCTACTGCTGGAGCAACGCCAGATGTTATGAACGTCTGGCAGAGCAAAGCTGATGACTACTCGATAGTTCAGTGTGCCATGCTTTACGGCTTAGAATCGGGACTTCAACGACGTTTTGAACGTCATGGAGCATATGAGATGTTCCAGGAGTTGAAGTTAATATTTCAAGCAAATGCCCGAATTGAGAGATATGAAGTCTCCAATAAGTTCTATAGCTGTAAGATGGAGGAGAACAGTTCTGTCAGTGAGCATATACTCAAAATGTCTGGGTATAATAATCACTTGATTCAGATGGGAGTTAATCTTCCAGATGATTGCGTCATTGACAGAATTCTCCAATCACTACCACCAAGCTACAAGAGCTTCGTGATGAACTATAATATGCAAGGGATGAACAAGACTATTCCCGAGCTCTTCGCAATGCTGAAAGCTGCGGAGGTAGAAATCAAAAAGGAGCATCAAGTGTTGATGGTTAGCAAGACCACTAGTTTCAAGAAAAAGGGTAAAGGGAAGAAGAAGGGAAACTTCAAGAAGAACAGCAAGCAAGTTGCTGCTCAAGAGAAGAAACCCAAGTCTGGACCTAAGCCTGAAACTGAGTGCTTCTACTGCAAGCAGACTGGACACTGGAAGCGGAACTGCCCCAAGTATTTGGCGGATAAGAAGGATGGCAAAGTGAGCAAAGGTATATGTGATATACATGTTATTGATGTGTACCTTACTAGAGCTCGCAGTAGCACCTGGGTATTTGATACTGGTTCTGTTGCTAATATTTGCAACTCGAAACAGGGACTACGGAATAAGCGGACTCTAGCAAAGGACGAGGTGACGATGCGCGTGGGAAACGGTTCCAAAGTCGATGTGATCGCGGTCGGCACGCTACCTCTACATCTACCTTCGGGATTAATATTAGACCTAAATAATTGTTATTTGGTGCCAGCGTTGAGCATGAACATTATATCTGGATCTTGTTTAATGCGAGACGGTTATTCATTTAAATCAGAGAATAATGGTTGTTCTATTTATATGAATAATATCTTTTATGGTCATGCACTTTTGAAGAGTGGTCTATTCTTGTTGAATCTCGAAGATAGTGATACACATATTCATAATGTAGAAGCCAAAAGATGCAAAGTTAATAATGATAGTGCAACTTATTTGTGGCACTGCCGTTTAGGTCATATCGGTGTAAAGCGCATGAAGAAACTCCATACTGATGGGCTTTTGGAATCACTTGATTATGAATCACTTGGTACTTGCGAACCGTGCCTCATAGGCAAGATGACTAAAACACCGTTCTCCGGTACTATGGAGAGAGCAACAGATTTGTTGGAAATCATACATACCGATGTATGTGGTCCGATGAATATTGAGGCTCGCGGCGGATATCGTTATTTTCTCACCTTCATAGATGATTTAAGCAGATATGGGTATATCTACTTAATGAAACATAAGTCTGAAACATTTGAAAAGTTCAAGGAATTTCAGAGTGAAGTTGAAAATCATCGTAACAAGAAAATAAAATTTCTACGATCTGATCGTGGAGGAGAATATTTGAGTTACGAGTTTGGTGTACATTTGAAAAGTTGTGGAATAGTTTCGCAACTCACGCCACCCGGAACACCACAGCGTAATGGTGTGTCCGAACGTCGTAATCGTACTTTACTAGATATGGTGCGATCAATGATGTCTCTTACTGATTTACCGCTATCGTTTTGGGGTTATGCTTTAGAGACGGCCGCATTCACGTTAAATAGGGCACCATCAAAATCCGTTGAGACGACGCCTTATGAACTATGGTTTGGCAAGAAACCAAAGTTGTCGTTTCTCAAAGTTTGGGGCTGCGATGCTTATGTGAAAAAGCTTCAACCTGATAAGCTCGAACCCAAAGCGGAGAAATGTGTCTTCATAGGATACCCAAAGGAAACTGTTGGGTATACCTTCTATCACAGATCCGAAGGCAAGACATTCGTTGCTAAGAATGGATCATTTCTAGAGAAGGAATTTCTCTCGAAAGAAGTGAGTGGGAGGAAAGTAGAACTTGACGAGGTAACTGTACCTGCTCCCTTATTGGAAAGTAGTACATCACAGAAAACTGTTTCTGCGACACCTATACCAATCAGTGAGGAAGCTAATGATGATGATCATGAAGCTTCAGAACAAGATACTACTGAACCACGTAGATCAACCAGAGTGAGATCCGCACCAGAGTGGTACAGTAATCCAGTTCTGGAAGTCATGATGCTAGATCATGATGAACCTACGAACTATGAAGAAGCGATGGTGAGCCCAGATTCCGCAAAGTGGCTTGAGGCCATGAAATCTGAGATGGGATCCATATATGAGAACAAAGTATGGACTTTGGTTGACTTGCCCGATGATCGGCAAGCAATTGAGAATAAATGGATCTTCAAGAAAAAGACTGACGCTGACGGTAATGTTACTGTCTATAAAGCTCGACTTGTCGCAAAAGGTTTTCGACAAGTTCAAGGGGTTGACTACGATGAGACCTTCTCACCCGTAGCGATGCTTAAGTCCGTCAGAATTATGTTAGCAATTGCCGCATTTTATGATTATGAAATATGGCAAATGGATGTCAAAACTGCATTCCTGAATGGATTTCTGGAAGAAGAGTTGTATATGGTACAACCAGAAGGTTTTGTCGATCCAAAAGGAGCTAACAAAGTATGCAAACTCCAGCGATCCATTTATGGACTGGTGCAAGCATCTCGGAGTTGGAATAAACGCTTTGATAGTGTGATCAAAGCATTTGGCTTTATACAGACTTTTGGAGAAGCCTGTATTTACAAGAAAGTGAGTGGGAGCTCTGTAGCATTTCTGATATTATATGTGGATGACATATTGCTAATCGGAAATGATATAGAATTTCTGGATAGCATAAAGGGATACTTGAATAGAAGTTTTTCGATGAAAGACCTCGGGGAAGCTGCTTACATATTAGGCATAAAGATCTATAGAGATAGATCAAAACGCTTAATTGGACTTTCACAATGCACATACCTTGACAAAATTTTGAAGAAGTTCAAGATGGATCAAGCAAAGAAAGGGTTCTTACCTGTGCTACAAGGTGTGAAATTGAGTAAGACTCAATGCCCGACCACTTCAGAAGATAGAGAGAAAATGAAAGATGTTCCCTATGCTTCAGCCATAGGCTCTATCATGTATGCAATGCTGTGTACCAGACCTGATGTGTGCCTTGCTATAAGTTTAGCAGGGAGGTACCAAAGTAATCCTGGAATGGATCACTGAACAACGGTCAAGAACATCCTGAAATACCTGAAAAGGACTAAGGATATGTTTCTCGTATATGGAGGTGACAAAGAGCTCACCGTAAGAGGTTACGTTGATGCAAGCTTTGACACTGATCCGGACGATTCTAAATCGCAAACCGGATACGTGTTTACTTTAAACGGTGGAGCTGTCAGTTGGTGCAGTTCTAAACAAAGCATCGTAGCGGGATCTACATGTGAAGCGGAGTACATAGCTGCTTCGGAAGCAGCGAACGAAGGAGTCTGGATGAAGGAGTTCATATCCGATCTAGGTGTCATACCTAGTGCATCGGGTCCAATGAAAATCTTCTGTGACAATACTGGTCAATTGCCTTGGCAAAGGAATCCAGATTTCACAAGAAGACCAAACACATCAAGAGACGCTTCAACTCCATCCGGGATTTAGTCCAGGTGGGAGACATAGAAATTTGCAAGATACATACGGATCTGAACGTTGCAGACCCGTTGACTAAGCCTCTTCCACGAGCAAAACATGATCAGCACCAAGGCTCCATGGGTGTTAGAATCATTACTGTGTAATCTAGATTATTGACTCTAGTGCAAGTGGGAGACTGAAGGAAATATGCCCTAGAGGCAATAATAAAGTTATTATTTATTTCCTTATATCATGATAAATGTTTATTATTCATGCTAGAATTGTATTAACCGGAAACATAATACATGTGTGAATACATAGACCAAAAGAGTGTCACTAGTATGCCTCTACTTGACTAGCTCGTTAATCAAAGATGGTTATGTTTCCTAACCATGAACAAGGAGTTGTTATTTGATTAATGAGGTCACATCATTAGTAGAATGATCTGATTGACATGACCCATTCCATTAGCTTAGCACCCGATCGTTTAGTATGTTGCTATTGCTTTCTTCATGACTTATACATGTTCCTATAACTATGAGATTATGCAACTCCCGTCTACCGGAGGAACACTTTGGGTACTACCAAACGTCACAACGTAACTGGGTGATTATAAAGGAGTATTACAGGTGTCTCCAATGGTAGATGTTGGGTTGGCGTATTTCGAGATTAGGGTTTGTCACTCCGATTGACGGAGAGGTATCTCTGGGCCCTCTCGGTAATGCACATCACATAAGCCTTGCAAGCACTGCAACTAATAAGTTAGTTGTGAGATGATGTATTACGGAACGAGTAAAGAGACTTGCCGGTAACGAGATTGAACTAGGTATTGGATACCGACGATCGAATCTCGGGCAAGTAACATACCGATGACAAAGGGAACAACGTATGTTGTTATGCGATCTGACCGATAAAGATCTTCGTAGAATATGTAGGAGCCAATATGGGCATCCAGGTCCCGCTATTGGTTATTGACCGGAGACGTGTCTCGGTCATGTCTACATTGTTCTCGAACCGTAGGGTCCGCACGCTTAACGTTACGATGACAGTTATTATGAGTTTATGCATTTTGATGTACTGAAGGTTGTTCGGAGTCCCGGATGAGATCACGGACATGACGAGGAGTCTCGAAATGGTCGAGACGTAAAGATTGATATATTGGAAGCCTATGTTTGGGCACCGGAAGTGTTCCGGGTGAAATCGGGATTTTACCGGATTACCGGGAGGGTTACCGGAACCCCCCCGGGAGGTAAATGGGCCTATTGGGCCTTAGTGGAAAAGAGAGAAGAGGCAGCCCACACCTGGCCGGCGCCCCCCACCTTTCCCAAGTCCTAATAGGACTAGGAGAGGTGGGCCGGCCCCCTCTTTCTCCTTCTTCCCCAAGAATCCTAGTTGGAATAGGATTGGGGGGAAGGAGTCCTACTCCCGGTGGGAGTAGGACTCCTCCCTGCGCCTCCCTCCTAGCCGGCCGAACCCCCTTCCCCTGGCCTTTATATACGGGGGCAGGGGGCACCACAAGACACACTAGTTAATCGTTCCTTAGCCGTGTGCGGTGCCCCCTGCCACCAAATTCCACCTCGAACATACCGTTACAATGCTTAGGCGAAGCCCTGCGTCGGTAGTACATCAAGATCGTCACCACGCCGTCGTGCTAACGGAACTCTTCCTCGACGCTTTGCTGGATCGGAGCCCGAGGAACGTCATCGAGCTGAACGTGTGCTAAGAACTCGGAGGTGCCGGAGTAACGGTGCTTGGATCGGTTGGATCGGGAAGAAGACGTACGACTACTTCCTCTACGTTGTGTGATCGCTTCCGCAGTCGGTCTGCGTTGGTACGTAGACATCACTCTCCCCTCTCGTCGCTGTGCATCACCATGATCTTGCGTGTGCGTAGGAAATTTTTTGAAATTACTGCGTTCCCCAACAGTACCCACCAAAGTTTAACCATTCCGTCGAGCCCCTCGACGCGGATGATTGGCTTCGTAGCATCACCCACAAGCTATGTTCTGCCAACGTAGCCGAAGCCAACAAGGTTACCTATGCTGCCTATCATCTCGAGGGCCCCACTAGCCATTGGTGGGAAAACTACGAAGCTATGCGCCCGGTCGGTCAAATCACTACCTGGGCTGAGTTCAGCGAGGCTTTCCGTGAGCATCACATTCCGGAAGGTCTCATGGATCGCAAGAGGGAGGAGTTCTGCAACTTCACCCAAGGAAGGCTGACTGTGGATGCATATAGCCGAGAATTTGGGAACCTGGCACGCTATGCTCCTGAAGAGGTTTCTACTGACGCCAAGAAGCAGGCAAGGTTCCGCAAGGGACTTAGCCCTGAGCTTCGCCGCGATCTCCGTCTGCACGAGTGCACATCCTTTCAGAAGTTGGTCAATAAAGCTATCAGTGCTGAGACAGGCCAGACTGATTATGACGCTTCACGCAAGCACTCCCGTGATTTTGGGTCTTCATCCGGCTCTGGAGCTCAGAAGCGCCGGGTGTGGATTCCAAGCACCGCACTGCCACCCAGATTCACCCCGAGGCCATCCTTTGAGGCGCCTCGTCCCAACCAGCAATTTGCACCGCCCAAGCCCTATGGTGGCCCCGCTGCTAATGTTGCTCCACGCCCCACTATGGTAACATGCTTCAAGTGTGGAGAACCGGGTCACTATAGTCGAGAGTGTCCCCAGAACAACCCCAATCAAGCTGGAAAGTCCGTTGGCCGTGGTAAGCCCGTGGGAAAGACTTTCTACGCCCAGCCGGCCACCACTGCACGTGGCCATGTCAATTATGTTTTAGCCGAAGAGGCTCATGAGGATCCCAATGTCGTCCTTGGTACGCTCCTTGTTAACTGCCATCCGGCATCTGTTCTTTTCGATACTGGAGCATCTCATTCATTCATATCCGAGAATTATGCTCGGTTGCATAACACGACATTCTGTGACATGCCCACTTCCATGGTAATTCAAACTCCGGGTTCCAAATGGCAAACTTCTAGGGTAAGCCATGGGAACGAAATTCTTGTCGATAGGCTTGTCTTCCTTGCATCTTTAATAGCTCTCAAGTCCTCCGACATAAACATCATCTTGGGTATGGACTGGATGTCGGCTCATTATGCCAAGATCGATTGTGCCACTAAAACCGTTCAACTTACTCACCCCTCGGGCAAGACAGTTAATGTCTTAACTCGAGTGGCCAAGCGCCAACTTTACTCCCTAAATGCCAACCCTATTCCAGACCTTGAGGACGTTCCGGTAGTCCGAGACTTTCCGGATGTGTTTCCAGAAGAACTGCCAGGTGTTCCACCTGACAGGGATGTCGAGTTTGTGATAGACCTTGTTCCAGGAACCGTTCCAATTGCTAGAAGACCCTACAAGATGGCACCATTAGAACTAGCCGAGCTTAAGAACCAACTCGATGAGTCCTTGAACAAAGGGTTCATCCGTCCTAGCTCCTCTCCTTGGGCTTACCCCATCCTCTTCGTCAAGAAGAAGGATGGAACGGATCGAATGGTAGTGGATTACCGACCTATCAATCTGGTCACCATCAAGAACAAATACCCGCTTCCCAGGATCAACGACCTGTATGACCAGCTCGCTGGATCCTCAGTCTTCTCCAAGATGGATTTGAGGTTGGGCTACCATCAAATCAAAATCAAAAACGGGGACATTCCCAAAACGGCCTTTGTTACTCGTTATGGCCAATACGAGTACACCGTCATGTCCTTCGGTTTAACCAATGCCCCGGCCACCTTCTCCCGGTTAATGAATTCGGTTTTCATGGAGTACTTGGACAAATTCGTCGTAGTATACCTCGATGACATACTCATCTACTCCAAGAATGAAGAGGAACATGCCGAACAGCTAAGGCTGGTATTGATGAAACTTCGAGAGCATCGCCTTTATGCCAAATTCTCCAAGTGTGAATTTTGGTTGTCAGAAGTGACCTATCTAGGCCATGTAATCTCTGGTAAGGGTATTGCTGTCAATCCCGAGCGAGTTCAAGCCGTCCTTGATTGGACTCCACCTAAATCGGTCAAGCAAGTTCGGAGTTTCCTTGGCCTAGCGAGCTATAGCCACCGCTTCTTCGAGAATTTCTCCAAGGTTGCTAAGCCTCTAACTGAACTCCTCAAGAAAGATAAAAAGTTCGAGTGGACTCCATAGTGCGAGTTCAGTTTTCAGGAACTGAAAAGACGCCTGACATCTGCTCCCGTACTGGTACCACCAGATTTCTCCAAGGACTTTATTATCTATTGCGATGCCTCGCGACAAGGACTAGGTTGCATACTCATGCAAGATCGTCAGGTAATTGCCTATGCTTCACGGCAATTACACCCACATGAGGAAAATTATCCCACACATGATCTAGAGCTTGCAGCTGTAGTCCATGCACTCAAAACCTGGCGACATTACCTTCTCGGTAATCGTTGCGAGGTCTTCACCGATCACCAAAGTTTGAAATATATCTTCACCCAACCAGATTTGAATCTCAGGCAAAGACGTTGGGTCGAGTTGATCTCGGATTACGACTTAGGAATAACTTACACCCCCGGCAAAGCCAATGTCATGGCCGATGCACTAAGCCGTAAGTCCTACTGTAACAACCTGATGTTACAACAAAGCCAAGCACTTCTCCATGAGGAATTTCGTAAGCTTAACCTTCACATTGTTCCTCGAGGATTCCTATCTACCCTGGTGGCGAAACCTACCCTTATGGATCAAATCATAGGTGCCCAAAAGCGTGATAAGGGCATATCCCGGATTAAGGAAAACATTGCTAGCGGAGTAGCTAAATGCTTTTCCATGGATGAACAAGGTGTTGTCTTCTTCGAGAACCGCCTGGTGGTTCCCAAGAAACAACATCTACGCCAGATGATCCTTAAGGAAGCTCATGAATCCCCTCTCACCATTCATCCCGGTAGTACTAAAATGTATCAAGACCTACGCCAGAGGTTTTGGTGGACTAGGATGAAGAGAGAAATCGCTCAATACATTGCTAATTGCGACGTTGTCGTCGTGTTAAAGCAGAGCATCAACGGCCTGCTGGCACCCTTCAACCTTTGGCTATTCCTGAATGGAAATGGGATAAAATCAGTATGGATTTCATCACTGGGTTTCGCAGGACCAAGAGGGGGAATAATGCCATCTTCTTCGTGATCGACCGTCTTTCCAAAGTAGCCCACTTCCTACCCGTTCGGGAGAGTATCACCGCTAGCCAGCTAGCTGACTTATACATCTCTCGAATAGTGTCTCTTCATGGTGTCCCATTGGAAATTAACTCAGACCGTGGAAGTCTCTTCACCTCTCGATTTTGGGAAAGTTTCCAAAATGCTATGGGAACTCATCTCTCCTTTAGCACCACCTTCCATCCTCAATCAAGTGGTCAAGTAGAGCGAGTCAATCATATTCTGGAAGATATGCTCCGAGCTTCTGTTATCTCATTCGGAATGAGTTGGGAGAAATGCCTTCCATTCGCGGAGTTTGCTTATAACAATAGCTATCAAGATAGTTTGGGCAAAGCTCCCTTCGAAGTTCTCTATGGACGAAAATGTCGAACGCCTCTTAACTGGTCAGAAACCAGGGAAAGACAACTCTTTGGCCCGGATATGATTCAGGAAGCAGAAGAGCAGGTTCGCGTTATTCGTGAGAAATTGAAAACAGCCCAATCTCACCGAAAGAGTCAATATGATCGTAAACATAAGCCTATGACATTTGAAGTTGACGAGAAGGCTTACCTTCGGGTTACCCCGTTAAAGGGAACCCATCGTTTCGGTATCAAAGGCAAATTGGCTCCTCGTTACATTGGACCCTTTCGCATTCTTGCCAAACGAGGAGAAGTTGCCTACCAATTGGAACTACCTCCGCATCTTTCCAGAGTTCACGATGTCTTCCACGTTTCGCAACTCAGGCGTTGCTTCGCGGATCCTATCCGTGGAGTGGACCACGAAACGCTTGATTTACAAGATAACCTTTCTTATCGGGAATACCCCGTTCGTATCCTTGATCAAGCCGAGCATACCACTCGACGTCATAATATCAAGTTTCTCAAGGTTCAATGGTCACACCATTCCGAGGAAGAAGCCACTTGGGAAAGGGAGGATCGTCTTCGACTCGAGTACCCCACCTTCTTTCCAGATGATCCTAAATCTCGGGACGAGATTCTATTGAGTGGGGGTGAGTTGTCACACCCTAGCTAGACCATGCATTAGAGTGTGCATCATGTTTACTTTCATCCGAAACTTGAAATGGGGAAAGCAGAACCCCCAGCACCCCCCCTGAAATCAACTAGGGTTTACTAAAAATAAATTCAATGAACCTGAAATGCCCTTCTAAAATGCTCACCCTCTTTGCCTTGGGATAGAACCTTTGGGAAAAATGGTGCACATATTTTTTAGGTCAACAAAAGGGCATTGATTTAAATCATAAGTATTTGAATTTGGGCATTTAAATGCTAATAAATAAATCAAATGCTCAAATAATGTTGGAACTATTTTTTGGGCCACTGAAATAATTCAGCAAGTGTCCATGAATATTTTCAGGATTTTATAAAATGATTTAGTATATAAACTAAATCAAAACAGGATAACAGAAATAGAAAACAGAAATAAGTAAAAGAGGGAAAAGCCACTGGGCCACTTACCTGGACTACCTGGCCCATCTCCAGCTGGCGGCCCAGCCCACCCCCGCTGCCTCCTGTCGTCTCCCTCCTCGAACAGAAGGACGAGGGCGTGTGCCCGACGCTCGCCAGCACGCGCGCACACCACCTCCACCCTGCTGGCCACCTCCTGCTTCCCGACCACCCCTAGACGAGCGCCACGCCTCCCCTGGAACCCTCTGCTCACTCTCTCTTCCCCATTCTCCCCCTGGCTCCCTCTCTCTTCCACCGAGCGGAGCTCGTCGCCGCCGTACGTCGTAGACGCAGCCCCCGTGCTCCCCTCGCCCTGCCGCTGAGCCCAGAAGCATCGCCGTGTCTTCCTCGTCCTCTCCACCGAGCTACGCGAGCCGGGAGAGCCTGGAACGTCACCACCACCGTCATCTTCAACCTCGGCCGCCCAAGCTCCTCGCCGTCGATTCGCGCCGTCAAGGTCGCCCCCGAGCCCGCTAGCCACCCCTACGGCACCGCTGTGAGCTCCCGGTCCCTTTCCCCTTAGCCACGCCGTCGATTTTGCCCCGTAGCTGTTGCCCCGCGAGCACCCGAAGCTCGCCGCCGCTGAGCCTCGACGCCGTCGTGGCTACGGCCGTGCAAGCAAGCGTCCGAGCGCACCACCGCCTTCAACGCGTCCCCAGGAGCCTAACGCACCCACCCGTTCGACCTGCCGTGCCCCCTAGTGCCAACCCCAACCTTACCCGAACTCCGGCGGCCGCAAAAGAGCTCGCCGCCGTCAGCTCCGGCCACCCCCGCACCTCCCGTCGGTCTCCCTAGATGCGCACGAGCACGAGCTCCTCCCTGGTGCCCCCAGCACGCCAAACCATCGCCTGTAGCGAAATCCCGATGCGGACGCCGCCGCGATCTGAGGTCGCCGGCGGCTAAACGCCGGTAGCCGACATGGCCGTCATTAGCGGTTAATTAACCCACTAACCACCCCTCTAGAGTCACTGCCATGTGGGCCCTAGTGCTTAATTAGTTAGTTAACTATTCTGTTAGATTAGCACCGGTCTCAGGAGGGCCCCACCTGTCAGTTTGACTTTGCCACGTCACAGTTGACCTGGTCCCACACGTCAGCCACAGAAACCAACTAGAGTCACTGACCAGTGCACCCCACTGGTCGGGTTTGACCTGGGCACCGCCTTTGACTTGCTAACATCATGCTGACGCAAGGCTGACGCAGTAACTCTTTTCTGGATTTAATTTTATATAGAAAATTCCCGAAAATTGCCTAAACTTCAAAAATTCATAGAAATTCAACCATAACTCCAAATGAGACAAATTATATATGAAAAATGATAAGAAAAATCCAAGCTATCCATTGGTACTGGTTTCATGCATGTCAGAACAAGTTAAACCTGCTGTTTATGCAGTATAAGGTGATGCACTAATATGATCAAGTCAAATGAGCTAACACTTGAACCTTTGGTTCAAATAAGCAATTACCCTTCTATTTTAGCTTGCATTAGGCCAAAACACATTCATATTGCCATGTCATAGCATGCATCATATTGTTGCATATCGTCATGTGTTGATTGTGCTCGGTTGTGTTCTTCGTGGTAGGTTCTACCTCCGAGGATATTCACAAGTATCCAACTGAAGGGCAGTATCCCGTTACCACTCCATCAGGCAAGCAACCATTGATCATTCCGATACAACCCATGTTCTCACTCCTGCTCTTGTTTACTGCATTAAGACAACGCATTTCAAACTGCTGTGTGCTACGGTAATTGAACCCTTATCCTCTGCATGACCTGTCATTGCCACAGTAACTAGATGAAACCCACTAGCATGTGTAGGAGTTGATTGAGCCATGTTTTGTGATTCCTACCTTGCTATGCATGCTATGCTTAGAGTTGTGTCAGGTCTGGTTCATCTGGGTGATGGGCTAGAGTGAAATGCTTGTGTCAGTGATATGTGGGATGTGTTGAATATGTTTTGGTAAAGGTATCGATGAGAGGCCATGTAGGAGTACATGGTGGGTTGTTTCATTGAGGCCGTCCCTAAGAACTGAGTTCTGTATGTGTGATTTAAGATTCAGCTACTACCACACATTGGGCCCTGAAATATGACCCCGCTCGACTTACTGACCCCTCTCGCCTCAGTCCAGGAGTTGCAACTAGTTTCTGGTGTTCGTAGGATATGTGTTGGTGGCCGTGCGTAGCGCTGACCCTAGGGGTGGGCTATGTTGCGGTAGATACACCATGGCACGGTGTACCGAGTCACCCGTTTGGTGTCTCGGGAACCCTGTTCACATCGTTCGGGGCCGTTGAGGACACCCCGGCCGGATTTCCTTGCGGATGGAACCTGAATAGGCGATGACCCTAGACTAGAGACTTGTGAGGTTAGTCAGGTCATGGTCTACACCCACGTCGGTTTTCGCTTGAAGTCTGCCGAGCACATTTCGTGTGCAGACGCTAAGTGGTGGAAACATGTGTGACGAAGTACACCCCTGCAGGGTATAAAACTATTCGAATAGCCGCGTCCACGGTAAAGGACTACTTGGTTGCATATACAGTCCATAGACAAGTTAATGGATACTACTAAAAGACTCAAGATAAGTGTGAGTACCGAGGATGGCCCTCTCGCAGGATACGAGGGAGGATCCACGGTGGAGTATTGTGATGGTGAGTAGTGGACTCGTGTGCGGAAACTATTTTGCTAAAAGGTTCCGTAGGATAGCTTAGCCAAGAGTCAAAGCTGGCTTGCTGCATAAACCCCGCCACCTTCTTGAGAATGAGCATGTATAGTAGGTTCTGATGTAAGACTTGCTGAGTACCTTTGGACTCATGTTTGCTTATTTATTGTTTTCAGACGACAACACTGCCCCTCCGATGGGTTTTACGTAGACCTTGACGTCGACGAGTGACTAGCCACCCAGGTGGTGATCCAGGCCATGGAGGGCCCTATGTAGATAGACAGGCTTCGAGAAGCCCTCTTTCTTTCTAGAGTCTGTACTCAGACTAGTTGCTTCCGCATGTGCTTGTATGACTGTATGACTTGAGTGTCGGGTCATGTGACCCCTACCTGTATGAATATGTTATGTATGGCTCCCTGGAGCCTTTAAATAAAGTACTTGAGTTGTAGAGTTTTGTTGTGATGCCATGTTGTATGTACTCATATCGGGCATATTGTGTGTATGATTGAAATGCTTGGTATGAGTGGGATCCGACAATCTAGTTGTTTGTCCTTCGCAGCCTTTCTTATGGGGAAATGTAGTCTAGTGTTCCTCGAGCCATAGTAGTCCGCTACAGCCCGGTTCACCGGAGTCCTGCTAGCCCAGCACTACTGTTCAGGACACTTGACTGGCCGGCATGTGTTTCACTTCGTCCCTATGTCTGTCCCTTCGGGGAAATGTCACACGGTGATCTCCGGAGTCCTGTCTAGCCTGCTACAGCCCGGGATCCCCGGAGTCCTGTTAGCCCAGTGCTACAGCCCGGAATCACTCGTTGATGACCGACATGTTCGATGTGATTCATGTATGCCTGTCTCCATAGGTCTGTGCCGCTTTGGGTTCACGACTATCCATGTCGGCCCGGGTTCTCGGTCATATGGATGCTAGCAACATTGTCATATACGCGAGCCAAAAGGCGCAAACGGCCCCGGGCCATGGTAAGGCGACACCCGTGGGATACCGTGCGTGAGGCCGCAAAGTGATATGAGGTGTTACCGGCTAGATCGATGTGGCTTAGAATCGGGGTCCTGACAGCGAGAAGCGATGGCGGCCCGGCGCTCGGCGCGGGCCCGACGAGCGTCGGACATGGACGCGGCAGTCGGAGGAGAACGGAGTGGTGGAAGACAGATTCCGGCGCACCCCTACCTGGCGCGCCAAATGTCGGATCGCGGGTTCCGGCAGACCCTTAAGGTTCGAACACTGGGGTGCGCGTGGAGATCACGCCTTCTACCTCCCCGTCTCACAAAGATCTAAACTACTAAAGGAACTGCACAAGAGACTCAAGATTTATACTGGTTCGGGCCACCGTTGTGGTGTAATACCCTACTCTAGTGTGTGGTTGGTGGATTGCCTCGTGGGGCTGGTGATGATGAACAATACAAGGAAGAACAGCCTCGCGAGGGTCTGTTCTTGGCTGGGGTGATGAACTTCTAGGAGCAGTTCAGTCACCTCTCTCTATCTCTCTCCCTCACTCTCTCTGCTTTTCTCTCACTTGTCGACCGTCTTTTTTCTCATTGCCCTACCCTGGGGGTGGCTAGTCCTATTTATAGGCAAAGGCCCTGGGCCTCTTCCCAAATATTGAGCGGGAAGGGCGCCAACAATTGGCCAATTCGAAGGGGAACATCTAGTACACTTATCCTGACTAAAGTTGGTCTTCGCCTGCCAAAGGCTCTGTGGTGACGCCGTGCTGGGCTCCATGGTGACCTCTGTCTCGTAGTCCGCCTGGTCTTGGTCTCGTTGCACCGAAATGGCAACCTTTGCCTGATGCCTCGGTACTCCGTGGCTGCGCTTGCCCCCTTTGCACCAAAGATGAAAGAAGGACGCTGCGCGCGCTGGCGCCCGCCTGGCACCCTCGATTGTCATGGCTTGCGTCATGGGCACCTCGCGAGGTACCCTGCCTTGATCTCTCCGCCTCCTCGCGAGCCAGCCTGAGGAGGCTGGGCCTGAGGATGTGCCGTGTCGTCCGCCCCGCGAGGCTTGGCCCCTCGCGAGGGTCTTGAGTCTTGTGTTGATGAAGGTGGGCCGCGCCGGGCCCCCATTTAAGCCACGCTGCAGGCCGCAGGCAGGCAAGTCTGGGGACCCCCGTTCCCAGAACGCCGACAAACCCGCTTTGCAATGCCGAAGACAACACTACGCGCCGGACTCATCGTCATTGAAGCCTGGTTCGGGGGCTACTGAGGGAGTCCTGGATTAGGGGTTATCGGGACAGCCGGACTTAATCCTTTGGCTGGACTGTTGGAGTATGAAGATACAAGATTGAAGACTTTGTTCCGTGTCCGGATGGGACTCTACTTGGCGTGGAAGGCAAGCTAGGCAATACGGATATGTATATCTCCTCCTTTGTAAGCGACCTTGTGTAACCCTAGCCCCCTCCGGTGTCTATATAAACCGGAGGGTTCTAGTCCGTAGGACAAGATACAATCATACCATAGGCTAGCTTCTAGGGTTTAGCCTCTCCGATCTCGTGGTAGATCAACTCTTGTACTACTCGTATTATCAAGAATAATCAAGCAGGACGTAGGGTTTTACCTCCATCAAGAGGGCCCGAACCTGGGTAAAACATCGTGTCCCCAGCCTCATGTTATCATCCGCCTTAGACGCACTGTTCGGGACCCCCTACCCGAGATCCGCCAGTTTTGACACCGACAACGGCTATTACACATATTACATCCACTGGGCATCAAAGTTCGCCACCAGTGCAAATATAGGGAACAAAGCAGCATATAAATGCTGCAGCAAAACAAGTCCAGAACTGAAACCACTTCAGAAGAGTTCAAGAAACAATATCCTGGGTACCCATAATGCTGGCAAGATGCTTAGCAAGCTTATTAACTTTCTCTTGTTTGGTGCTTAAATCCTCCAGCGCTTGCTGTTGCACAAGAAAGTACACATCTGAATTCTGCACGGACTTCCTCAGTCCTTTGGCTTCTTGCGCAGCACAACTGATTGATGCCTTTCAGCTTGTAGCTGAGACTGAAGAAGCCGAAGTGATTCAGGCAGTGAGTTCGAAGAGCTTGTGCCAGCGGTACTGGCCAGTAACTCGAACACTACATCAATGCAGGACTGTGGGGCTTTCTCGCTGTCTACAAGATAATTTTTGTCACCTTTCTTGGAGACCAACAGGTTTGTCTCACTATCTTGAACATTATCTGCATTACTCTCTCTACCATTGCATAGTGGGGTGCTCTTCTCCAATATTCTATTTGCATACTACAAGAGAAACAAGGAGACACATCACAGGTTTAGCTTGTAGTATACGAAACTCATTTTGGTAAACCGGTTCAGTAGTAGGGTGGACAGGATAACAGCATGAAACAAACATATATCTATGTATTATGGTCACTGTATTGTCCATATCATTCTAGTTTATGTTCCCTAATGAAGATAGAGACAATTCAACTCATATATTTTGAAGACACAGCAGCATAGACAGAATATAAGTGTGAGAAACTACACAGCATTGGCAGCACTTGTAATGTGCATCACATGAGAACATAACTATTTATACAACTTAAACTGAAATCAACATAGAGCAAGAAGTTAGAACAGCAATCCAGTTAAAGAAATAGGTTTGAAACATACCTGTTGCGCCATTGGACTTTCAATTGGATCCCTCAAATTCGAAAGTAGTTGGTATGAGTAACTACAGTGATGCAACAACAAAGGAGTATGGACCATAGCTACGGAATCTGACCTGAGAACAGTTGCTCTTCTGCTTTAAACATGGAGTTTGGGTTAGCTGTGGTGGTCTTCGTGCTTTGGTCACTGCAGTAGCTTTACAAATTGCTCGTGTGGGGGTACTCTATGGTGGACATGGTGCTTTGTCAACTATAAGTGGGTTACTATCTACTAGGGTTGCGGTTAGATGGGTTGTAGCTGGTTCTCTGGCCAACGGTGTAAGTGTGCAATCTGGAAGAGTCTCGATTATGTGTGGTGGGGCTAGTTTGTGGGCCAGTACAACCATGGTTCTATCTGCATCGACAGGTAGCACTGTCTTTTGTGAAGAACGGGTTTTTGCTCCCTTAGATACTGCCATCACCCCCTCCAATTCAAATGGATGATAAACAAGAAAAGAAATTGAATGTACAGACATTGTATGATAGACAGATGTGGTAATTCACATATATGTTGTCGAACCAAATAGGATAGCATGACACAATTTGACATATATGATGCCTAACTAAATAGGATAGCATGACACAATTTCAGATATATGATGGATAACCTAACAGGATATAATGGCATAATTCAACATATGATGAGTACCTAAACAGGATGACATGACAAAACTATATGATGTCTTTCTAAAATAGGTTGGGATGAAATAATTCACATACATGTTGTCTAAGTATACAGGATGGCATGATATAATTGACATAATTGATTCATATACTAAGCAGCTGGCACTCGTATGTATGATCTCTAAACTAAGCAGATAGAATCCAATATTGTGCATATGATGCCTAAACTAAGCAATGCAAGACACCATATGCATCATATGAGAAATATAAACATTGCAACTTAGAACATACACCTCAGGTGGGATATAGGACTAGTCATCTATCTCTGAATCCTCCTCTGAGGAGCGCCCTGTAACAATCGAGATATATGCTTCAACAGGTACCATTGCCAGCTCTGAAGACCTTGTTTTCACTCCAGATTTTTCCATAACCGGCTCAAATGGCTGATATACATGAAGAGTAGTTCAATATACACAGATTGTTGACAAATGGAATACGTAATGAAAAAAAAGATGGCATGAGATAATTCACATATATGATGCCTGCTCCATGGCGGTGCATAATTCACATATATGATAACTGGCTGAAAAACATGGCATTACATAATTCACATAGCTGATATAGAAAGCAAACAGGAGGCATTCACACAAAGCATAATATAAGCAGATGGCATGGCAATGCAAGGCACCATATGCATGATATGAGCAATATAACCCAGCCAAGTTAGAGCATGCACCTGGGGGGGGGATATGACTGGTCATCTCTCTCTGAATCCTCCTCTGAGGAGCTATCTGTAACTAGCAAGAAATCTGCATCGATAGGTAGCACTGACTGCTCAAAAGACCTTGTTTTCACTCCAGATTTTCCCATGACCGACTCAAATGGCTGATGCACAGGAAGAGTAGATGAATGTATAAACATTGTTGACAAATGGAATACATTATGGAAAAAAATATGGCACGATACAATTCACATATACGATGACTGGCTAAACAGGATGGCATTGCATGATTAACGTATATGATGCCTGGCTAAACAAGATGGCATTGCATAATTCCCATATACTCCCTCTGTTCCTAAATATTGTCTTTTTAGAGATTTCAAATGGACTACCACATACAGATGTATATGGACATATTTTAGAGTGTAGATTCACTCATTTTGTTCTGTATGTAGTCACTTGTTGAAATCTCTAAAAGGACAAATATTTAGGAATGGTGGGAGTATGATATAGAAACCAAACAGGTGGCATTCACACAAAGCAAATCTAAACTAAGCTGATGACATATAAAATGTATAATGTAAGCAATGCAAGGCGCCATATGCATGATATGACCAACATCAGCATGCCAGGTTAGAGCAAACACCTCAGGTGGTAAACAGGCGTGGTTAGCTCCTTCTGAATCTCCATCTGAACAGTTATCTTCCTTTGGAATACAATCTGGAAATGCAGGAGGGGGCACTTCTCCCACCTTGGAGCGGCGTCTGCATGACATTATATTCGCACGCGACGGTCTTCTCTTTTTCTCTACATGTTCAGTACAACTATGTACAATATCTGACATGCATAATAAAAAAATAGTTAGATTTTGTAAGGCCTAAGGGGTGCATGCAAAAATCAAGACTGATGGTAGCAAACGAGTGGATGGATCCAAAACTAATGATAGCAGGTAGATTATAGCTTCAGTTTAAAAAGATAGACAATGGATCATGTATTGTTTGTTGCCCACCCAACATGAACCACATAGAAGACCCCAGATGAACCAGATAGTAGATATATAATATTTGTTGCTGGCTTAATATGAGACCCATGGGCAATTCAAAACTCAAGATTGAACGATAAAGTAGCAGGTAATAATAACCGATGTATAACGTAAGCAAACACGAAAGACTATGACCTCTCCTCCGTAACTGTGTGGTCCTCAGGTTCATCTGCTGAGTCGACGATGGTAATGCAGTTGGCGTGGCTGCCGGCAACGGGGAAGATGATCTGAGGCGGCGAAAGGAAGTCTGCAGGGGGATCTCTGCTGCAGTGAACGCTTCTGTCGATGGTGCACCTCAGGTGGGGTGGATGATGGCATGGCAGGAGTAGGACATAACACACAGAGTTTTCTTTGACGCCTATCTAAAAATAAAGTAAATCTGTAAGGGCTCCTTAGAATTGGATGATTCTATAAACGCATGGACAGGAAAAACACAGGAATAGGATAGGAATGCACGTGCAAAACAGAGCATTTGGAAACATAGGATTTCAGTCAACCTGGGTGTTTGGCTCACATGAATTGGAAGAACAGAGGAATGGAGAAACAAAGTGATGCGACGAGTGTACAACCTCTTTGGAATAGCCTTGTGGACCTCAACATCATTGGGTTGGACGTGGAGGATGGTGATGATGCTGGTGTGACTGTCGGAGGCGGGGAAGAAGATCTGAGGCCTCTGGAAACGACGCCGAGGGTACTGCTCCGCTGTGATGGACGGTTCCGTTGTTGGAGCAACTCCGCTAAGGTGCACGGCGACGAGGCTGAAGCATGACAAGACAGACAACGTTAATCTGAAGTGG
This sequence comes from Triticum monococcum, assembly GCA_034509565.1. Taxonomy (NCBI): domain Eukaryota; kingdom Viridiplantae; phylum Streptophyta; class Magnoliopsida; order Poales; family Poaceae; genus Triticum; species Triticum monococcum. The sequence continues at coordinate 392,846,355 of CM067845.1, read as the reverse complement.
GACCCTAATATCATCTGCAATAGATGATGTAAAATACATCACCAAAAAGTGCTAGATGTAAAACGCATCAGCCGCGCCACGGCCGTTCCGACAGATGCTGTAAGTACTGTTCACTCTGAACTTAACTGAAGAAAATGAACTTCATAGTCAAAACTGAATTTTACTATCGAAACTGATTGAACTAGTAACAGAGCATTGCAATAGATGTTTAGGGCGTTCGAGCACTAGTAGCAGAGAAGCAGTGATCTAAATCAGCAGACGCTCGAGCAGGGAACGCACTAGCAGAGAGCAAGTCATGCAGTAGCACCGCGAGCGAGTGCTAAAGCAACAACTCCTATAGCTGCCGGAGGTCGTGCAGCAGCAGCAGCGCAAGCGAGAGCAAGAGTAGACCAGCAACACGAACGAAAGCAGGAGCAGTGCAGCAGCGCGATCGACAGCAAGAACAGAGCCACAACGCGAGCGAGAGCCGGAGCAGTTGCAACTAGTGTCGTTGTGGAAGTCGCCACCGTGGAAGCAACGACATGGGGGAGAGGCGCCGTGGATGATGTGCCCAGCGATGGCGCCGTCGAGGGAGACACGCCATGTCTGCTCGGTATCAAGCACCGGCAGCCTCGTGAGATCGAATAAAAGATAAAATGCAGCGGTGAGCGCAGAACCGCCTTGGTGGCGCTGAGTTGGCCTCGGCTTCATCGGAGGAATTGGTGAGGGTGATGCGGTTCCGGGGGGGCAGGTCAAGACGGTGCTGTGGGGATTGAGGTGGCGCGATAGACGAGGCGAACGTCGGGGCAGCTCCTTGGAGGTGGAGGACAGGGCGGCTGATCCGGCAGGACGACGAGATCGACAACGGATCCTCATCCGGTGCGGTGGATGAGGGACGGCGAGCTGTTGCGGTGGACGATGTAGTCGGGGAAGAGTCTCCGACTGGGCGACGGTCGGGAGGCCGATGGAGGAGCGTGGGGTTTCGCGGGTTTTGGCGGCCTCAGTGTATGAATGGGGGGCGAAGGGGGAGGGGGAGCCATGCTTAGGGACGTGCTTGTCCGAAATATATGGTAAGTTACCTGCGTACCCCCACCGGTTTTGACGCCACGATGTGGAGCTTCATTTCAGGCTTAGGGGTAGAAGAGGGATTTCACGTGTCTGGGTTGCAGGAGCGATTTCGGATGAGGAGGGAGTTCTCGCACGCGTCCAAATTTCAGGATAACAAGGCGCGGCGCGGGTTGAAGAAGCGGGAGTTTCAAAGCAGGTGAGACAAAAGATACTCGAGCTTGAAAATTTTGGGATAACAAGGTGTGGATTCCTTGTTTGGCAGAACAAACTTAACGTGTAAAAAAACAATTCATACAAGACACAGGAGAGTCATGTCCCCTTTTACTATATTGCTATAGATGCCATTGAAAAAACTACAAGAAAAATGTAAAAAAATCGGGAGAACAAGATTACCCTGCACAGTACCAAATCGATTCACACTTCCCTCAACAACAACAAAAAACAAATCAATTCCCACCAAAGAAAGAGTAATGTCCCTTTTTATATGTTTACAGATGTCATGATCTTGAATTTCAATTTTTGAATCCACGTTATGTTGAATTCGAATATATCGTTAGGTGACCTTGTGGTTTATAATTGATGTAGTCATACATTTTGATCTTCCATCATATATGAACATTTTACTCCACCATGTGATCATATATATTGTCGTCTACCATATGGACTAAATTTGAATCAATTTTCCTTATTTGAATACGATTGTTTCCAGGTTATACAATAATTTAAATATTATCTTGATAACAAAAAACATACATATAGCAGTAATCATATTTCACTATGAACTACATGTACCATACGCTCTCCAATTCAAATATTTGTATCCATTTTATGTTGAATTCAAATCATAGTACATTATAGGTCTAGGTAGCGAGATGTTTGGGATAATCTAAACCCTGTTTTCATACGTATAATTTTTGGCTGAATTGGGACAAGTTTTGGTATAAGACTCTTGCAAAACCGGAGATTCTCTCAACAAGCCTCGTGGTTCCGAGAGGGAGCGTGTCACCTTTGTGTGTGAAACGATATACGCTGCCTCCCCCTGATTTTATTTACAGAGGCAACATAGAAGTATATGAATGCCTTGTTAAATTTCGGAATTATTTCGGGTTCATTTGGCCTTTTTATACATTAATTGAGTTTCTGCACTTTTAATGTGCATAATCTAAATATGAATTGCATGCACATGCTCCGGTGCACCAAAGTGGGTTGAAAAATCACATGTGTGTCCTTGGTTGAATTTCTAGGTCCCATGGAAGAAATGAGAATGAAATTCAAACATCTGGGCGTCATGACTCGGCCGAGAACATCGAGAAACTTTGATTTTAAATTCATGTAAATCCAAAACTCGCCTGGAAATCACGAAACTTGGCATGGTTTCATGTCATGGCATTAACATGTTGTGGTAAAAAATTGGGTCTATTTGGAAGCTCATGGTTCTAAGAGGGAACGTGCCACCTTTGAGTGTGAAACGATATACTCAGCCCCCCCTTGAGTTTCTTAACAAAGGCAACATAGAACTACATTAGTGCCCTGTTAAATTTTGGAATTAATCCGGGTTCGTTTGTCGTAGTTTCTGGTCCTTTAATGTGCATAAGTCAAATTTGAATTGCAAGCACATGCTCTCGTGCACCAAAGTTGGTTGGAAAATCACATTTGTGTCCTTGGGTGAATTTCTAGGTCACATGCAAGAAATGAGAATAAAATTAAAACATCTGGGCATCGTGGCTCGATCGAGAACATTGAGAAACTTGGTTTTAAAATTCTTGTAAATCCAAAACACGTCTGAAAATCATGAAACTTGGCATGGATGTCATTTCATGGTACCACCATGTTGGGGTAAAAAAATGGCCGAATAGGAACAGATTTTGGTATAAGCTTCTTGCAAACCGAAGCTTCTCTCAAGAAGGCTCGTGGTTCTGAGAGGGAATGTGCCACCTTTGAGTGCGAAACAATATACGTTGTCCCCCTTGAGTTTATTTACAAAGGCAACATAGAACAACATGAGTGCCCTGTTAAATTTTGGAATTATTCCGGCTTCGTTTGGCCTTATTTACACATTAATTGAGTTTTTGGTCATTTAATGTGCATAATTCAAATTTGAACTACAAGCACATGCTCCCGTGCACCAAAGTTGGTTGAAAAATCACATTTGTGTCCTCGGGTGAATTTCTACTCCCTCCTTCCATCTATATAGGTCCTAATGCGTTTTTCAAGGCTAACTTTGACCAAACGTTAGAGCAATAATATATGACATGCAACTTACACAAAGCATACCTTCAAATTTGTATGTCAAAGGAGCTTCCAATGATATAATTTTCATAGTATACATCTCATGTGCTATTAATCTTGTCAATAGTCAAAGGATGTCTTGAAAAACACATTAGGCCCTATATAGATGGAAGGAGGGAGTAGGTCCCATGCAAAAAATGAGAATAAAATTCAAACATCTGGGCATCGTGGCTCGGTCGAGAACATTGAGAAACTTGGTTTTAAAATCATGAAACTTGGCATGGTGTCATGTCATGGTAGTACCATGCCGTGGTAAAAAAAATTGGCCGAATAGGAAAATATTTTGGTATAAGCTTCTTGCAAATCGGAGCTTCTCTCAAGAAGGTCATGGTTCTGGGAGGGAACATGTCACCTTTGTGTGCATAATTCAAATTTGAAATACAAGCACATGTTCCAGTGCACCAAAGTTGGTTGAAAAATCACATGTGTGTCCTCGGGTAAATTTCTAGGTTCCATGCAAGAAATGGGAATGGAATTCAAAATTCTGGGCATCGTGGCTGGGTTGGTAACATTGAGAAACTTAGTTTTTTTAATTCCTGTAAATCCAAAACACGCATGAAAATAATGAAACTTGGCTTGGTGCCATGACATGGCACCAACATGTTATGGTAAATTTGAAGTCCGATTTGCGAAGGCGCACACGTTAATAATCAACAAAGTCATTTTGGAACAAGTGCTATCACGTTACAATCGGAAACACAAGTATTATTGAAACCGTGGGCGTTCTACTTACTAGTACCATTTACGTGCCGCCACGCATCCCCATTTTTTATTAGCTAGGAGGCGCCGTGCAGGGTAGCTATTTGAGTACGAGAGGCGTGCGATCAGACCCCTGCGCGTGCTTATCAGGAGGAGAGCCCTTTGACCTCCATCTGCCGTCCACCTCTCTCCCAAGGTCTCCATTAATGGCGCCTGAGCCTCTGTTTAATGGCGTGGCTATGTCTCACTCGACTGAGATTTAAGAGAGAAAAAGGGAAATCTGAAAGAACGGATCTTGATGTAAGATCCGACAGACCTATATAGCATCTACTACGACTTATAGCAAGACTGATGAATATATAAGGACGATTAATTTTATTTTATTTTTGATCAAAGAAGGGCTTGCCCCTTCCGATTTTCATTACTGAACACCACCACAATTCACAAGAAGTTCAACACAACTCCAGCCTAACACGAAGGACTAAAAGCTACCAGATTGAAATCGCAACATCCCAAGAGGCCAACAAAGGCCAAACATCTGCGCTAGAACCCAACATTTCACAACCGACGACACAATCCACATCCTAAACCGATTATTACATCAAAAGAAACCAGGAAACTGAAGGAAGCCCAGCAACAACTAGAAGAACAGCAATGCCAGGGTCGCCACAGCAAGAGTTTTCTTCATTCCAGCCTCGCAACATTGATCTTCCATAGAAAGATAAGGACGATTAATTGTCTAACGTAATTAGAAAGATAATTAAAAAAGCCACATGCGGCTATGCCCGAAATACACAAGGGCAAAAGAAGAAGGAAGACAAGGATCTGGCTCACTGATCTCTACTTTCTTGATGCGTTGCTGTAGGCCGCGGGAACTAGTATCCACGGCGAGCGGCGATGTGCTCTTTCGTGTCCCCAAGACGCTGCTTGAGAACATCCACGAATTCCTCCACCAGCCTTTGGCGCTTGTTGCGGAGCATGTCATTCTCGTCCATAAGTTTCTTGACGATGACGTCGGTCCTCTTCAACAAGGCACTGGTCTCCTCCTGCCGGTCTGCACTTCGGACGATCTTCTCCCTCAGCAGGTGATACATCTCCAACATATCTATAATTTTTGATTGCTCCATGCTATATTATCTACTGTTTTGGACTATATTGGGCTTTATTTTCCACTTTTATATTATTTTTGGGACTAACCTATTAACCGGAGGCCCAGCCCAGAATTGCTATTTTTGCCTATTTCAGTGTTTCGGATAAACAGAATATCAAACGGAGTCCAAACGGAATAAAATCTTTGGGAACGTGATTTTCTCACCGAACGTGATCCAGGAGACTTGGATCCTGCTCCAAGGAACAAAAGAGGCGGTCACGAGGGTGCGGGCGCCCCCTGCCTCGTGGGCCGCCGTTGCTCCTCCGGCGTACTTCTTCATCCTATATATACACACGTACCCCCAAATGATCAGAACAGTAGCAAAAAACCGAATTCCAATGCCTCAACTTTCTGTATCCACGAGATCCCATCTTGGGGCCTGTTCTGGAGCTCCGCCGGAAGAGGGCCATCATCACGGAGGGCTTCTACATCATCCTAGCCTCTCTGATGAAGTGTGAGTAGTTTACCTCAGACCTTTGGGTCCATAGTTAGTAGCTAGATGGCTTCTTCTCTCTCTTTGAATCTCAATACAAAGTTCTCCCCCTCTCTTGTGGAGATCTATTCGATGTAATCTTCTTTTTGCGGTGTGTTTGTTGAGACCGATGAATTGTGGGTTTATGATCAAGTCTATCTATGAATAATAGTTGAATCTTCTCTGAATTCTTTTATGTATGATTGGTTATCTTTGCAAGTCTCTTCGAATTATCCGTTTGGTTTGGCCAACTAGATTGGTAGTTCTTGCCATGGGAGAAGTGCTTAGTTTTGGGTTCGATCTTGTGGTGTGCTTACCCAGTGACAAAAGAGGCAGCAAGGCACGTATTGCATCGTTGCCATCAAGGATAACAAGATGGGGTTTATTTCATATTGCATGAATTTATCCTACATCATGTCATCTTGCTTAAGGTGTTACTCTGTTTTTAACTTAATACTCTAGATGCATGCTGGATAGCGGTCGATGAGTGGAGTAATAGTAGTAGATGCAGAATCGTTTCGATCTACTTGTCACGGACGTGATGCCTATATACATGATCATGCCTAGATATTCTCATAACTATGCTCAATTCTGTTATTTGCTCAACAGTAATTTGTTCACCCACCATAGAATACTTATGCTCTTGAGAGAAGCCACTAGTGAAACCTATGGCCCCGGGGTCTATTCTCATCATACCAATCTCCATCACTTTAATCTTGCTTTTAATATTTACTTTGCATCTTTATATCAAAAATACCAAAAATATTATATCTATCAGATCTCACTCTCGTAAGTGACCGTGAAGGGATTGACAGCCCCTAATCGCGTTGATTGTGAGTAGCTATCGCTTTGTGCAGGTACGAGGGACTTGAGCGTGGGCTCCTACTAGATTGATACCTTGGTTCTCAAAAACTGAGGGAAATACTTACGCTACTCTGCTGCATCATCCCTTCCTCTTCGGGGAAAACCAACGCAAGCTCAAGACGTAGCAAGAAGGATTTCTGGCGCCATTGCTGGGGAGTCTACGCAAAAAGTCAACATACCAAGTACCCATCACAATCACTATCTCTCGCATTACATTATTTGCCATTTGCCTCTCGTTTTCCTCTCCCCCCAATTCACCCTTGCCGTTTTATTCTCCCTCTCTCTCTCTATCCTCCCTCTCTATTTTCCTCTTTTCCCTCGCCATGTCAGAACCCAAAAGAGTTGGGGGTTCTCTCCCAAGTTCTAGTGCTTTAGACAATCCTGCTATCTTATCTAAACTCATAAATCGGAATGCTATAGAACAACTTTCTGGATTTATCAATGAGAACCTTAGTAATTTTGATGAAGATGATTCTGGAATTTTTCATTATTTACTTGATGAATCTTTGAAAGATGCTTGGGATAGGCTGTTAAGGATCCGGGCTAGCTATGTGCCCCAATATCAAATTGAGGTTTACTTAAAAAGCTTTTATGTCGGGCTACCCGCTTCGTTCAAACAAGTTTTAGATTCTATTTTCGAGGGGAGTTTTCTTGAAGGGGACCCCATAGATACCTATGAGAGGATGAAAACAATATTTGGGCACCCCATTAATGAGAAAACTGAAATTACATCTCTCTTGCTTTCTTACCAAAATGAATCTATTAAAGAGATAAAAGCTAGCCTAGATGCCAATTTCTGGAACATTCTTAATCTTTCTTATACCATTAATGGACATGTGCTCTGTCAAAATAGAAATATTAATTCCATAGATAACAAGTATGCTCTCTTTCTCTCTAGAACCAAAGATGGTAATACCTAGATCTATCCTCGCTTTTATGCCTAGCTAGGGGCGTTAAACGATAGTGCTTGTTGGGAGGCAACCCAATTTTATTATTATTCCTTGTTTTTTTCTCCTGCTTAGTAATAAATAAATTATTTAGACTCTGTTTTGGTTGTGTTTTTTTTGTTTAATTAGTGTTTGTGCCAAGTAGAACCGTTGGGAAGACTTGGGGAAAGTCTTGTTGAACTTGCTGTAAAAAACAGAAACTTTAGGGCTCACGAGAACTGCTTTCATTTTTATTTGAAGAGTAATATTTAGTTAATTCTTTTTGCAAATGATTAATAGATAAATTACTCACGTCCAGAAATTTATTTTAGAATTTTTGGGGATCCAGAACTTGCAATAGCTACAGATTACTACAGACTGTTCTGTTTTTGACAGATGCTGTTTTTCGTGTGTTGTTTGCTTATTTTGATGAATCTATGGCTAGTAAAATAGTTTATAATCCATAGAGAAGTTGGAATACAGTAGGTTTAACACCAATATAAATAAATAATGAGTTCATTATAGTACCTTGAAGTGGTCTTTTGTTTTCTTTCGCTAACGGAGCTCACGAGTTTTCTATTTTAAGTTTTGTGTTGTGAAGTTTTCAAGTTTTGGGTGAATTCTTTTGATGGATCATGGAACAAGGAGTTGCAAGAGCCTAAGCTTGGGGATGCCCATGGCACCCCCAAGATAATCCAAGGACACCAAAAAGTCAAAGCTTGGGGATGCCTCGGAAGGCATCCCCTCTTTCGTCCAGTTCCATCGGTAATTTACTTGGACCTATATTTTTATTCACCAACATGATATGTGTTTTGCTTGGAGTGTCTTGTATTATTTGTGTCTTTGTGTCTTAGTATGCCACAAGCATCCTTTCTGTACACACCTTTTGAGAGAGCCATACATGAATTAAAATTTGATAGAATACTCTATGTGCTTCACTTATATCTTTTGAGCTAAGTAGTTTTGCTCTTTGTGCTTCAATTATATCTTTTGAGCGTTAGAATTTTGCTCTATGTGCTTCACTTAGATCTTTTAGAGCACGGTGGTGGATTTGTTTTAAAGAAACTATTGATCTCTCATGCTTCACTTAAATTATTTTGAGAGTCTCTTAATAGCATGGTAATTTGCTTAATAATAATATGCTTGGTATTCAAGACTTGTGAAACTTTCTTTTGAGTGTGTTGAATACTAAGAAAAGATTGAAGCATGATAATTGTTTTGAGATATGGAGGTGATAATATTAAAGTCATTCTAGTTGAGTAGTTGTGAATTTAAAGAATACTTATGTTCAGGTTTGTGATTCTCGTAGCATGCACGTATGGTGAACCGTTATGTGATGAAGTCGGAGCATGATTTATTTATTGATTGTCTTCCTTATGAGTGGCGGTCGGGGACGAGCGATGGTCTTTTCCAACCAATCTATCCCCCTAGGAGCATGCGCGTAATACTTTGCTTTGATAACTTCTAAATTTTTGCAATAAGTATATGAGTTCTTTATGACTAATGTTGAGTCCATGGATTATACGCACTCTCACCCTTCCACCTTTGCTAGCCTCTATAATACCGCGCACCTTTCGCCGGTATCATACACCTACCATATACCATCCTCAAAACAGCCACAATACCTACCTATTATGGCATTTCCATAGCCATTCCGAGATATATTGCCATGCAACTTTCCACCATCTAGTTCATCATGACACACTCCATCATTGTCATATTGCATATCTCGGTACACCGCCGGATGCATTCATATAGAGTCATATTTTGTTCTAAGTATTAACTTGTAATTGTTGAGTTATAAGAAAAAAAAGTGTGATGATCATCATTATTAGAGCATTGTCCCAGTGGGGAAAGAATGATGGAGACTATGATTCCCCCATAAGTCAGGATGAGACTTCGGACGAAAAAAAGAGGCCAAAGAAGCCCAAATAAAAAGAGGCCATATAAAAAAAGAGAAAAGGCCTAAATAAAAAATGAGATAAAAAGAGAGAAGGGACAATGTTACTATCCTTTTACCACACTTGTGCTTGAAAGTAGCACCATGATCTTCATAGTAGAGAGTCTCTCATGTTATCACTTGCATATACTAGTGGGAATTTTTCATTATATAACTTGGCTTGTATATTCCAATGATGGGCTTCCTCAAATTGCCCTAGGTCTTCATGAGAAAGCAAATTGGATGCACACCCACTTAGTTTCTTTTTGAGCTTTCATATACTTATAGCTCTAGTTCATCCGTTGCATGGCAATCCCTACTCACTCACATTGATATCTATTGATGGCCATCTCCATAGCCCATTGATACGCCTAGTTGATGTGAGACTATCTTCCCCTCCTTTTTGTCTTCTCCACAACCACCATTCTATTCCACCTATAGTGCTATATCCATGGCTCACGCTCATGTATTCCGTGAAGATTGAAAAAGTTTTGAAAAAGTTAGAGTATGAAACAATTGCTTCGCTTGTCATCGGGGTTGTGCATGATTTAAATACTTTGTGTGGTGAAGATGGAGCATAGCCAGACTATATGATTTTGTAGGAATAACTTTCTTTGGCCATGTTATTTTGAGAAGACATAATTGCTTTGTTAGTATGCTTGAAGTATTATTATTTTTATGTCAATATAAACTTTTGTCTTGAATCTTTCTAATCTGAATATTCATACCACAATTAAGAAGATTTGCATTGAAATTATGCCAAGTAGCACTCCGCATCAAAAATTCTCTTTTTATCATTTACCTACTCGAGGACGAGCAGGAATTAAGCTTGGGGATGCCTGATACGTCTCCAGCGTATCTATAATTTTTGATTGCTCCATGCTATATTATCTACTGTTTTGGACTATATTGGGCTTTATTTTCCACTTTTATATTATTTTTCGGACTAAACTATTAACCGGAGGCCCAGCCTAGAATTGTTGTTTTTTTGCCTATTTCAGTGTTTCGGATAAACATAATATCAAACGGAGTCCAAACGGAATAAAATCTTCGGGAACGTGATTTTCTCACCGAACGTGATCCAGGAGACTTGGATCCTACTCCAAGGAACAAAAGAGGCGGTCACGAGGGTGGGGGGCGCCCCCCTAGGGCACGCCCCCCTGCCTCGTGGACCCCTTGTTGCTCCTCCGGCGTACTTCTTCCTCCTATATATACACACGTACCCCCAAACGATCAGAACAGGAGACAAAAACCTAATTCCACCGCCGCAACTTTCTGTATCCATGAGATCCCATCTTGGGGCCAGTTCCGGAGCTCCGCCGGAAGAGGGCCGTCATCACGGAGGGCTTCTACATCATCCTAGCCTCTCTGATGAAGTGTGAGTAGTTTACCTCATACCTTCGGGTCCATAGTTAGTAGCTAGATGGCTTCTTCTCTCTCTTTGAATCTCAATACAAAGTTCTCCCCCTCTCTTGTGGAGATCTATTCGATGTAATCTTCTTTTTGTGGTGTGTTTGTTGAGACCGATGAATTGTGGGTTTATGATCAAGTCTATCTATGAATAATATTTGATTCTTCTCTGAATTCTTTTATGTATGATTGGTTATCTTTGCAAGTCTCTTCGAATTATCCGTTTGGTTTGGCCAACTAGATTGGTAGTTCTTGCCATGGGAGAAGTGCTTAGCTTTGGGTTCGATCTTGCGGTGTCCTTACCCTGTGACAGAAGGGGCAGCAAGGCACGTATTGCATCGTTGCCATCGAGGATAACTAGATGGCGTTTACTTCATATTGCATGAATTTATCTCTCTACATCATGTCATCTTGCTTAAGGCGTTACTCTGTTTTTAACTTAACACTCTAGATGCATGCTGGATAGCAGTCGATGAGTGGAGTAATAGTAGTAGATGCAGAATCGTTTCGATCTACTTGTCACAGACGTGATGCCTATATACATGATCATGCCTAGATATTCTCATAACTATGCTCAATTCTGTCAATTGCTCAATAGTAATTTGTTCACCCACCGTAGAATACTTATGCTCTTGAGAGAAGCCACTAGTGAAATCTATGGCCCCGGGGTCTATTCTCCTCATATCAATGTCCATCACTTTAATCTTGCTTTGCTTTTTTACTTTGCTTTTACTTTTTACTTTGCATCTTTATATCAAAAATACCAAAAATATTATATCTATCAGATCTCACTCTCGTAAGTGACCGTGAAGGGATTGACAACCCCTAATCGCGTTGGTTGCGAGTAGCTATCGCTTTGTACAGGTACGATGGACTTGAGCGTGGGCTCCTACTGGATTGATACCTTGGTTCTCAAAAACTGAGGGAAATACTTACGCTACTCTGCTGCATCATCGCTTCCTCTTCGGGGAAAACCAACGCAAGCTCAAGACGTAGCAGCAGGTCATGCTCGGCCCGGAGCCTCTCATTGCCCTCCCTTAGTTGTCGTATGACGCCGGTAGCCTGTTCAAACGAGGCTTTGAATTAAGCCCTATAAACCGGAAAGGAGGGAGTACTGCTATATACGTGCAATAACTGGCACCGTCGTATACATATCTTATGATTAATGGGGCGTTCGACAGGAATAGCCGCGTGGCGAGCTCTAGGCTAGTCTTTTTTTCAGACGCATTAAACCTATCTCTCGGGACTCCTCGCACGCACCATCGTGCCACCCACAAAAACTTGTACTCTGAGTTTAGTAGTACGTTATACAGGAAGAGAAGAGGTGCACGCACGCACTCGTCCTCGCACACACGTGTCTGTTTTTTCTTGAAAAGGAGGATGATGACCCCTGGCCTCTGCATTTGGGAGTCACACACGCATTTGTAGCTACAAATTGTAGTGTTCTCAACCATTCGATTGGCTCTATCATGGATGTACTTATATACTAAAACATGTCAAGATACATGTATATTTTGACAAATGGAAGGCATGTATTGTGGAATGGAGGGAGTGCTTGTCATCAAAATGGATAAAAAAGGACGTATCTAGAACTAAAATACGTCTACATACATCTCCTTTTATCCATTTTGATGACAAGTAGTACTTCTTACCCAAAGGAACTTTATATCCAACAAACACAAAATATCCGTTCGACTGTTGGAAATTACTGATCTGATGTCGAAGTAATTGTTGCATCGCCACCAAAACCCACCATTTCTTAAGCTAAAGTAGACCAAGGTAATCCCTATATTAGCATATTACTAAGATAAACAGAAGGCACTGTAGTAACATTTAGGACGTGAGCTTGTCAATCTGAATGTGGAGGCACACAAGCTTAGCCCCGGCCAGTAGCTTGGGCGGAACTGTCAAGAAGGTCAGCTCCTGCACGTCGACGTCGCCGGGATCCTTGCTGCTTGTCACCTCCATTTCCACCTTGACAGCGTCGGCCGTGCCTTTGGGCTCCCCCAGCGGGCCGTTCACCCACAGCTTGGCCACGTAGTGCGGCAGTGGGGACGCCCCCGCTCTAATGAAGACGACCGACACGGCGATAGGTGCGTCGATGTTGAGCACGCCGCCGACCAAGAAAAATGCGCGGCGGTCCTCCTCCGCGAACAGCAAGAGTCGTGGCTCCGACAGTGGCACTTGCAGCTCGAGCACCTTGCTGAATTGGATCCTGGGGCATGGGATGCGCGGTAATGATGTGGTGGTAGAGCGCCAGCGGCGGGCCTTCGTAGCCGCAGACGGGGACGAGGCATTTGCAGGGCGCGAGCGGACACACTCTCTAGTGATCGGCGAGCTTGTGGTAAGTGACATAGAGCCCACAGCCTTCATGTGGGCACTCCACCCTCACCGACGAAAGGACGGAGTCCACCGCCGTGTTCCACACGTCGAAGCCACCGCCGCGCTCGCACTTCTGGCACTGCTGCTGGTTCCCGGGGCGCTCGACACGGCAGTCCGCGCAGGCCAGGTGCCCTCCCTTGCGCTACAGAAATCAATCGAACACCACATCAATCAAGAAACCTGCACCTTGCTCAGTCAGCCGAACGGACGAGGTGTATTCGAACCTCATACACTGGAGGCGTCAAGGGGCGGAAGCACAAGGGGCAGTGGAGCACGGTGAGGTCCATCGTGACCTTAGAGACCTCCATCATCGGGTCCTGTTCGGTCTGCATGATCTCGCCCTCCTCATTCACAACCATCTCTCGACTTGGGCCGGGGTATTACAAAGCTTTACCGTCACATATTTTATACTACTTCAAGGTGCATTAAATCAACACATGCAAGTACTCCCTCCGGTCCTTTTTACTCCGCACATTAGCTTTGTCTGAAATCAAAGTTTGCTAAGTTTGACCAAATTTATATTAAAAAATATTAACATCTATAACATCTAATAAATATAATATGAAAATATATTTCGAGATGGATCTAATAATAAATATGTTGTTATGTGAATGTTAATATTTTTTTGTATAAATTTGGTCAAAGTTGGATGAGATTGACTTCAGACATACCTAATATGCAGAGTAAAAAGGACCGGAGGGAGTATCAAAAGGAGAGTCACGGCATGCATGCATGCGTTGTAATTAATGCATCGGTAAACACAAATTATTGAAATATATCGAGTGCAGTGCTTTGATGTGTCCCGTCAACTCGTACATCAACGAGAAGTTTGATTATCCTCTCCCTCGCGAACTTAACTGCACCTGCCTTGGCTGTATGACAGGTTGGCCACACACCTGTCGGGCCCACCTGTCATACACGCAAAGGCAGGAGCATCCCTCCCTCGCCCATGAGCGTGGTGGCTGGCAAGACTAGGAGAAGCTTTCGCTACACGCTCTCCCTCCTGCACACGGTGGACATGCAGTAGTTCAATCGGTGTCAGATGGCCAGAAGCGTACTGTAGTACTCCTCCAGTGTAGTAGTACTCCATCATTGTTCGACTTCCTGAAGAGGCGAAGAGCCAAGCGCAGCCCGGACGCTCGTGTGGCAGTTTCATGTGTAGAGTAGTCTAGGATAGCGTGTACCATGCCTGTAAGCTTAAAATCGTTGGGGTCGGCTCCATGCTATGTGGCCGTCTCGAAGTTTTTTTTAAATTAAAATAGTCTTCTGGCCCTGCATGACACCCTGGTGATTGTAGTTTGGACGCTCATCTGGTCAAGACAGGAATATATATTTTAATTTGTTTTTTTCGAAAAGGGGGACTCCCCGGCCTCTGCATCAGAACGATGCATACGGCCACATATATTTTAATTTGTGGTGGGTAAATGTTAGAGGTTGCAGCAAATATAGTGTACACTACGGGTCTTTCAGCCAAGTTTAGAGGCAAGCATGTGGGGCCAGTGCTATGATGTGTCGCGTCAACTCGTACAACGAGGAGCAGCTTGATTTTACTACACGCCTTCTCCCTCACCCATGCGCGCGGTTGCTCGCAAACGAGGACACACTATAAAAAATACACTTCTGTGAGGATACGTGTTTGTCACAGTAGGTCGCTTTTTTTTCATGCATGTACATCCATGACAAATTTATGACAGAATCAAGATACTCATACCTGTGCTGTCGTAGAAGTGTTCCATGACATTACCAAAATTATCATCACGGAAGTGTCCACTTCCATGACCATAAATCGCGCATCATAGAAGTGCTTTCGTCAAGGGTGACCGACACATGGCATCCACCGTAACGGAACACCGTTAAGCTATCGGGTCGGGTTTTGGATCCGATAACCCATTAACATCCCCGACCAATGCGGATTTTCCACGTGTAAAATCATCATTGGCTAGAGGAAACACGTGTCGGCTCATCGCCAGGACAGATGTCATCCACTCACTGGACAGAAGGCGCCTATGATACGTCGACACATGGCACGGCCCAACAAGTTTAAATGGGCCGGCCCAACTAAAGGCCCACAAGATTTTGCGAACCATAATGGGCCGGCCCAGCTAAAGGCCCACGAGATTTTGCGGACCATAATGGGCTGGCCCAACTAAAGGCCCACAAGATTTCGCGGGCCATAATGGGCCGGCCCAGGTAAAGGCCCACAAGATTTTCGTGTGCCATAATAGGCCGGCCCAGTTAAAGGCCCACAAAATTCTTGCGGATCATAATGGGCCGGCCCAGCTAAAGGCCCACGAGATTTCGCCAACATTAATGGGCCGGCCCAGCTATAGGCCCACAAGATTTTGAGGACCCTAGTAGGCTGGCCCGTTAACTGGCTGCCATGTTTTGGGCCAAATGTCGGCCCATATTTGATCCGGTCTATTAATGGCCTGCCACGCTCCGGGCCTAATAGTGGCCCATATGAGATCCGGCCCGTTAAAAGCCTACCACGTTCTGCACCAAATTACGGCCCAGATCAGGTCCGGCCCTTTAAGAGGTTTTGGGCCTAATTATGGCCCATATCAGATTCGGCCCGTCAACTGGACACTATGCTTTTGGGCCCACTTGCTAAAGTCCCACTTAGTAATTCGGCCTGATATTAGTTTTGGCCTGTTAAGGGCCCGTTTAACATTTCGGCCCTATATTAATTTCAGCCTGTTAAAAGCCCGTCATATAGTGGGGCCTAACTACGGCCCGATTTGCATCTGGCCTGCTCGCAGCCGATATCTGATTGGGCCAAACAAGGACCGAGACAATTTTTCGGCCTGTTAAAAGCCCGTGATTTGATTCGCACAATCATGGGCCGGGGTTCATTTCGGGCTACTGCCGGCCCGTGAGCTGATCGGCACGTTTCAGGCCCAACCTACATCGTGATTGCATGACGGCCCGATTATGTACCGTAATTTTACGGTTTGGCCGGTTTACTGCGAAGACAGGATATATATACTGTAAAATAACTGCAGCATCGTGAATAAGAAAAAACCTACACTATACAATAAAGAAATTATGGCATATTATATCCACTGGGCATCAAAGTTCGCCACTATGATAATAAAGCACAAGCAGACAGCAGATTACATACACTGGGCATCAAAGATCGCCACTAGTGCAAATGAACATGCCGACAAAATAATATACAAAACCGACAGCACTTCAATAGAGTTCAAGAAAGGTTAGCCCTGCTAGGGAGCTGCAGCGCAAGCAGCTGAGCAAGATGATGAGACTGCGCTTGTTCAACACTTATATCTTCCTCACTCTGAAAGATAAACAAGCAGAAAGATGACAGGTTTTGCACATAAAAGTATCAGTGCTAACAATTCATCACATTTCTTATTGACGAATAAAGTGACACAGTTTAAATTTGCATTACCACAATATGGTATTGTTTAGGTCAAGACATGGCAGGAAATGACATTGTGAAGGAGTTGGCAGCTTCACGACACCACTGGATTACAGATCAAGAACTCATAAGTATCAATGGTTAGTGTGCTGTCAATTTATACCATTTCAGATTGGCAAATAAAGAGACGGTTTAAATAATAGTAGAATGATATGACATTGTTCATAGTTAAGACATTGCAGAATATGACATTGTGCTGTAGTGGGCAGGTTCACCACACCACTGGATTACAAATGAAGAACAGAAGCATACATGCAGTGCAAAAGAAGATCACTTGCTCTGTATAGTTTAATTTACATGGTATGAAGAAGGAACTTGGTTGTACAACTGAAAACTTAAATTGAGAAAGGACGAACTTTTGTTTATGAACTACATATAATAAACTTTAAACAAGCAATTTGATGCAAACACCAAAAATAAACAGCTATTGCAGTCATGCCTAACCAAATATATACAACAAAGTTTGAAGGCTTGAGATGGACAAACTTACATTATTGGTGAAGACAGGCTCTATAAAGGCCTTGTCCATGCTGATGGGGGGGGGCAATTCAAGAAGTTTACCACAGAATCTTCTTCAAAAGCATTGCCTTTATTCTACATTTTGTTAAGAGTAAATATAGATGTGATAATATACGAAAAAATGGAGAATATTTAAGATAAGATGAAGAGTGATGCTACATAACACTACAAAAAAATACACTTCCGTGATGATACGTGTTTGTCATAGTAGGTCGCTTTTTTTGTCATGCATGTACATCCATGACAAATTTATGACAGAACCAAGATAGTCATACATGTGCTATCATAGAAGTGTTCCATGACATTACCAAAATTATCATCATGGAAGTGTCCACTTCCATGACGATAAATCGCGCGTCACAGAAGTGCTTTCGTCAAGGGTGACCGACACGTGGCATCCACCGTAACGGAATGCCGTTAAGCTATCAAGTCGGGTTTTGGATCCGATAACCCGTTAACATCCCCAACCAATGGGAAATTTCCATGTGTAAAATTCTTATTGGCCGGACGAAACACGTGTCAGTTCGTCAGTTGGTCAGATAGGCACCTATGATACGTCGACACGTGGCACGGCCCAACAGAGGCCCATTCCTGTGAAAAGGCTGGCCCGTTTGACTTGGTAAAAAGCTAGCGGGCCGGCCCATGGAAAGCCTGTTAACGGCATGTTCACATATAGCCCATTTACAGCCCGCTAACCCAAGGCCCGTTACGCCCTATCCGAATTAGGCCCAGTAGCGTCATCTGGGCCATCCAATATGATTCCAGCCCGTTTTCACTTCTGGCCCATGTATAGCCCATGATGTCTTTCGGCCCATATGAGGCCCTATGTAACTCTTGGCCTATTAATGGCCCGTGGTGAAACTGGCCTGTAATGAACAGTGTATCACTTTACACCCATTAACGACCCGTGGTGAAACTGGCCCGTAATGAACAGTGTATCACTTTATACCCATTAACGGCCCGTTATTCCGTTGGGCCGTTTCCAGCCCATGTTATCTTTCGGCCTTCTCAGAGCCCAATTATTCTTGGGCTCATTTCCAGCATCCGTTTACTTACGGCCTGTTACTGTCATTTTTTGCTTGTGGGCCAAATTCAGCCCGTGGTTACAGTCAGCCCATTTGTGGTCCGTTAATACATTGGGCCATTTTCATAGCATCATCAAATACGGCCTATTAACGATGGCCCGTTACGGTCGGCCCATGAACGGACGATTCCAACTCTAGACCGTTTACGGCCATAATGCGGCCTGTTATTGGCCCATGTTTGGCCAATCGATCATATGGCCCGTATAAGGCCCATTGATGATACGACCCGTAGAAGGCCCATTGTTTCTACGGCCCGTACAAGGCCTACTCTTTCTACGGCCCGTAAAAGGCCCATTGTTTCTACGGCCCGTAGGAGGCCCAATGTCTCTACAGTAAATATTAGCCCATGGTTATTGTGGCCTAGTTTAAAAATAGGTTATTGCAGCCACTAGTTAACCGCGGAAAAAGAACTGCAATGACTACAAGCAAACAAATAAACAAGACAACAAGGAAATAAATAAGCAAGCAACTAACGCTAGGCTATCACGGCTATTACACATATTACATCCACTGGGCATCAAAGTTCGCCACCAGTGCAAATATAGGGAACAAAGTAGCATATCATATACACTGGCCGTCAAAATTGGCCACCAGTGCAAATAAACACGGCAGCAAAACAAGAGCATGACTGAAACAACTTCCGAAGAGCTCAAGAAACGTTATCCTGGGTATCCACCATGCTGGCAATAAGCTTAGCAAGCTGATTAGCTTTGTCCTATTTGGTGCTAAAATCCACCAACGCTTGCTGTTGCACCAGAAAGTATGCATCTGAATGCTCCAGGGACTTCCGCAGTCCTTTCGCTTCTTGTCGCAGCACAGCTGATCGATGTCTTTCAGCTTGTAGTTGAGACTCCACAAACCGAAGTGATTCAGACAGTGAGTTTGAATAGCTTGTGCAAGCAGTAGTGGCCAGTAACTCCAACACTAAACCAAGACAGGATGTGTCACTATCCTGAACCTTATCTGCATTACTTCCTTTACCGTTGCTTAATAAGGCACTCTTCCCCAATATTCTGTCAGCATTCTAAAAGAAGAAAGAAGTAGACACATAACAAGTTTAGCATGTACTAGTATATGAAACTCATTTCGGTGAACCAGTTCATTAGTAAGGTGGACAGGATTAAACTACCAAGTCTTCTATTGCCAAGTAATAGTACATAATAAAAGCATCAAACAAACATATATCTATGTCCTACAGTAGCAATCAAATCTTAAATTAGAACAGTTGTTCTTCAGGTTTAGGCACTTGTTCTACATGAACAGAGTACAGTAAGACGCAAGAATATAATACTTAAAAATAGAAAATGAGCTCATAGACCTTACCACATTCTTGGTTCGGGACCAGTATAGAACAAGGCGTTCCCAGTCATCGTCCAGTAAATGTGTCTCAGGAGAACGTAAGGGAATTTGATGAGTTTCTTTGCCGGTGAAGTACGTTTTCTTCAGGTAATTCCGATACTGCCATCAAGCATTCTTGAAGATAGCAGAGGTATTAGCACAGGTTACCTCATCCTGAGTTTCCAAATCGGTCCTTCTCTATAGAGAAAAATGGGAAAATTTGCTGTATTATAACCATCATGGAGGTAGGATGTATGGGACAAAGCAAAGTAATTGCCAGGAATAACATTACTTACACATAACTCCTGGACAAACACCTGCAACTGGCATTTTCCTTCATCTTCAGTATAATATTTCCAAGATGGGAAGATACGCACATACGATTTAACAACATCAAATGTGATAGATGCTAAACTACGACTAGCTGGTTGTGCTTCCTCCACAGGAATAGGCGTACTAACTGGTGGAGTTGGGGTTCGCCGTGATAGTACTGGCCCTTTGGGCACTGGGGCTGCCTTACTAACTGCTCTTGTTTGGGAGCTCTGTGGTGGAGATGGTGCTGTGTCAACAGGAACTGGGTTACTATCGGCTAGGGTTGGGGTTAGATTGGATGAAGCTGGTTCTCTGTCCATCGTAGCAGGGGTACAATCTGCGAGAGTTTGGGTTATGTGTGGTAGGGCTGGTTCTTGTGCATGTACAACCGGGGTGCTATCTCCACCAAGAGGTAGCACTGTTTTATTTGAAGACCGTGTTTTTAGTCCGCTAGATACTGGCATCACCCGCTCCAATTCAAATGGCTGATAAACAGGAAACATAGTTGAATGTACAGATAATGTATGAGAGACAGATGCAATAGATAGTGTGGAAAAAAGAGGGCATGAAATAGTTGACATGTATATTGTTTAACTAAAACGGATAGCATGACATAATTTCACATATATGATGTATATCTAAACTGGATAGCATAGCATAACATAATTCAAAGATATGATGAATAACTAAACAGGATCGCCTGACATAATTCACCTACATGTTATCTAAGTAATCAGGATCGCATCATTTAATATACAAATATGATTTATATGCTAAACAGAGGGCATTCGATATGGTGTCTGAACTAAGAACATGGTGTTGAATATTGTGTATATGATGTCTAAACTATGCAATGCAAGACACCGTATGCATGATATGAGCAGTATAACCGTACCAAGTTAGAGCATACACCTCAGTGGGGGAATAGGACTGGTCATCTGTCTCTGAATCCATCTCTAAGGAGCTATCGGGACCCAACAAGAGATCTGCTTCGACAGGTAGCACTGTCTGCTCTAAAGGCCTTGTTTTCACTCCAGATTTTTCCATCTCCCACCCAAATGGCTGATTCACAGGAAGAGTAGTTTAATGTACAAACATTGTCGACAAATGGAAATGTAATGAAGAAAAGGATGGGCAAGATAGCATTCAAATATATGATGCCTAGTTAAACAGGATGGCATTGCACATTTCACATATATTATGGCTGGCTAAAAGACATGAGACTGCATAATTCCCATATATGATATAGAAACTAAATAGGTGGCATTACATAACATGTCTAAACTAAGCAGATGACATATATGATGTCAAAAGTAGGCACTACAAGGCAACAAATGCATGATATGACTAACATCATCATGCCAAGGTAGAGCAAACACCTTGGGTGGTAAATAGGAGTGGTCAGCGACGTCCGAATCTGCCTCAGAACAGATATCTTCCTCTGGATTACAATCTAGAGAGGGGTGGGGAGGGTTTGCCATTGAACCCACCATGGAGCGATGTCTGCATGACATTGTATTGCCGCGCAAAACTCTTCTCTTTTTCTCTACATGTTCAGCATGACTGTGTACAATATCTGACATGCATACGAAAAAAATATGGTGAGATTATGTAAGGAGAGCATGGAGAAATTAAGAGTGATGTTCACAACCAGTGGATCGATGTTTTTCCGTTGAACCAAAATAGCCCTAATGGATCGATGTGAATGTATAGTAATAAGTGATGCAACAAGTGTACAACCTCTTTGCCATAGCCGTGTCGACCTCAGCATCATTGGGTTGGTCACTGAAGCAGTTGAGGCAGAGGTGGTTGTCGGAGGTGTGGAGGAAGATCTCAGGAATCTGTAGATGGCGTCCAGGGCACTGCTCTGTTGTGATGGATCGTTCTGTCGTTGGAGCAGCTCCGGTAAGCCATAAGACGTCAAGGCTGAAGCAGCACAAGACAGACATCGTCAATCTTAAGTGGGATTCTAATAGCATTTCCAATAGATGATGTAAAATGCATGTAAAATTAACATCACAAAAAACCACTTGACTACAACAGATGAGGTAAAAACTATTGACTCTGAACTTAACTGTCGAAACTGAAATTTACTGTGGAATCTGAATGCTACTGTCGAAACTGAATGCAATGGTAGCAGAGAGGCACTTGACATGTAGTTTAGGGAGGGCCTGCAGTTCATCTTCAACTTGCACCCCCCCTGAGCCACCAGCCACC
Organism: Triticum monococcum; assembly: GCA_034509565.1. Classification (NCBI taxonomy): domain Eukaryota; kingdom Viridiplantae; phylum Streptophyta; class Magnoliopsida; order Poales; family Poaceae; genus Triticum; species Triticum monococcum. Next base: position 392,824,267 of record CM067845.1, on the reverse strand, counting down.
ACCGGCCGAACCGCCGGCCCCAGCGCCGCCCCGCCGCCCTGAAACAACTTGCCACCGCCGCCCCGGCTAGCCCTTTAGGCCCCCCGCCCCCACCCTGAACCCTAAGATAGATAGTGGGGTACCTCTCCGGCGAGCCCCCGCCCCCGCTGCGGGTGATTCTTCCTTAACTCCGGCGGTCCCCCCCAACCCCTGAAAATCAACTGACCCAAAAGTCGATTCAGTCGACTGAAGTGTGGCTTAATCGGAGTAGAGCAGCAGCACGAGCGAGGGGGAGAGCAGCAGCAGTAGCTGGGCGAGTGAGCGATCGAGCGAGAGCCGGAGCAGCAGCAGCAGATCCGGCCGGTATGGACGCCTCCGCCGAAGGGGCCTCGCACTGGGGGAGAGCCGCCATGGAGATGTCGCCCGCGGTGCCAGCTTCAAGGGAGCCGCTCCATGGGGGTGCGGGATGGAGCACCATCAGCGCCGGGAGGTCGAGTTAAGGAGAAGGTGCGATGCGATGAGTGTACAACCTCTTTGGTGGCGCCGAGTAGGCCCCGGCTTCGTCCGAAGAGTCGGTGAGGATGCTGCGGTTCCGGTGGAGCAGGTTAAGGCGGCGCTATGGGGATGGAGGAGCCGCGATAGATGAGGCGATTGTCGGAGAAGCTCCTTGGAGGTGGAGGACGGGGTGGCTGAACCGGCGGGACGGCGAGATGGATGACGGATCCTCATCCGGGGAGGTGGACGAGGGACGTCGAGCTGTTGCGGTGGACGACGTCGTCGGGGAAGAGGCTCTGGCTGGGCAGCGGTGACGTGGCAGACAGAGGAGGGTGGGGTTTCGCGGCTGGAGCGGAGAGGTTATGGCGGCCTGGGATTTCGAATGGCGAAAAGGGGGTGATGGGAGGGGGTGAAGCATGACTTAGGAACGCGCTTGTCCAAAATGTTGGGTGTGTTACAAAAGTACCCCCCACCGATTTGAACTAGCGGCGCTTTTGGCTCAGGGTTAGAAGGGGGATTTCGCGTGTCGGCATTTGGCAGCTGGAGGGAGTTTTCGCGCGCGTTGTAATTTCGGGATAGCAAGGCGCGGGTTGTGAAGGCGCCAGTTTTGGGAGAATGATATCTGAATTTTCGGGATATAACCAGACGCGGATTGAATTTCAGGGACAAGCCTAATGTGTCGTAATATTGTACTTGTACGTACCAAATCAATTCACAGTTCCCTCAACCAAAAAGAAAACAAAAAAATAAAACTATTCACACCACGCAAAGAGAGAGTCTTGCCCCGTTTTACTATACAAATGCTATTCAAAGCTACTCCCTCCTTCCATCTATATAGGGCCTAATGCGTTTTTCGATGCTACCTTTGACCAAATATTAGAGCAATGATATGTGACATGCAACTTACACAAAGCACACCGTTAAATTCGTCTGTGAAAGGTTCTTTCAATGATATAATTTTCACATTGTGCATGTCATCTACTATTAATCTTGTCAATAGTCAAAGGTGGTCTTAAAGATATCATTACGCCCTATGTAGATGGAAGGAGGGAGTATGAATCCATGTTATGTCCGATTATATTTTTTTGCTTGCTGTATAATGCATGTAACCTACTCATACCAACATTTTAGTGCATTCCTAATGTCTATACTACCGCTGCAATTCGAACTAAATTTGAATTCGTTTCTCTATTTCAATAAGAATCTACAATCATGATTGTTGCCAACTTCAACCATCAAAGTTTCCTTGCTATCTGCCAGATATAAATCAGACGGCCTATAATGCAGGATGGCAGGCACACCATCATCAACAACTCCGTTTTTTATAAGAGTAGAGATAAAATATATTAAATGTAGTATACCATGTTCATAACCACGCCATGTTTATCACCGTTATATATTCACACATCTGTCGGTTTTAAACACTATGATAAATTCTTCAAATATCCAAATTCGCTTTTTATAATGAAGTATATATGATCTCTATTTGTCTTTTACACCCACACAACCCTCTTATCTTTGTAGCTAGCGCTAACTTTCTCTTGTGCATGCACACGCCTGCATCCCTCTCACCCTCCCTCAGCATTCTCTAGCTCCATCGCGCAAATTCGTGTTTTCACTTTAGGTCGTTCACCCATGGTGTGTGTAGGCCCCCCCAGCTCCTTCTTTACGGCACACATCGATCAATATGCCTCTCTAGCCAAGTGTGCCTAGCACAAACACAAGCTTCCCCTCTTCTCTTGTCACCGTCCATGCCTCACTCCCACCACTCTTTTCATCGTTCTCGTACTCGCACACTCCTCCCCCTCGATATAGTATGCCTCTCGTACAACCTCCTACATGCATCCCTCTCTCTCTATCCTTCTCCTCGTGCCTCATTTGCTTCTAACACACACATGCATGTATACCGATCGATCTCCCAACATATACCTAGATCAACTTTAACTACCCCACATCGATCAACGTACCTCACAAGTTATGTCTCTCCTTTCTCTTACAAAGGGCGATTGATCTTCCTATGTAGTTACGTCTGCTTACCACAGCCACATCGTCCCCCTCATCATTCGTGCATGCCTCCTGACCCGTCTCTCACACGCACATGCACAGACAACAAGCAGCCATCTACTCTCTTATTGATATTGCGGGCGTGCCCTCCGTTTGTCTAGCAAGCCTATCCCACCATTTGTTAGAAGCAACTCCACTACCACCCCCTCCAACACTCTAGCTCTGTCTCTCTCCCAACCTTATTCATCTCCTGCACATATGCATGGATGCCGATCGATCTCCCTTAATACATGAGGCAGATCGATCTCCTTAATACATGAGGTAGGCCTCTCTCCTCCTCCACACATATACCAGCCATTGTACCTCTATAGTTAATTGGGCCTCCCTCTTCCCCCACCACACACCGATAGTCGAGAGCTGCAGGTACGTATCCATGCCATAGAGACAAACTGTACATGTCCCATCTCACATTCCAGTAGGCCAGCCACTCTATATCTTTGACGTGGGCACACACAAATTCGATGGCACTCTTTATCGATCGTGCGCGTGCGCGCGCACACACACACACATCATCCCTCTCTTCGATTCTATAGACACCTCAAGCTGATGATACCTCCACTCTCTTCTCGTGGATCGCCCCCTCTATATATATGTTATATCAAGGACTCTATTTCACACACATTGCATATGTTAAATTTTTTGATTGACCCCCCCCCCCCCCAAAACTCTCAAGAACCCACACACTATATCTCTCTAGGTTTGTATCTCTCTCACACACAACCCCACGTAGGTGGTGTACGTATACAAGAAGAGAATAGGTGCACCGTGCACGTACTCACGCTTCGTGCCCAGCCACACCCGCGTGGGTACACGGTGGAGCTCATTTCTTTACGAAATGGCAGCCCACGTGCTAATTTGAATGCCTATAGCAGTTGTTTACCTAGGGAGGTCATGTACCACGCGTGCGCGAAACAAAGTTTGACTTGACACGTTGCCGCGTTATTTTTAAATAAAGTTATAGCGCTCAATGGCACGTACACAGAATATAAAACGATTTTTATGGAGGAAAAGGTAGTCCGCTCTTCAGAGTATCTCACACAAGGCTCCGATGGCCTCCCTCTCTCTCTCACCGTTGGTCACTAATCCGGCTGCATCCTGTCCGCCGGGGGAAAGGGAGTGCGGTGGCCTCCCTCTCTCACAGTTGGTCACTGATCCGGCCGCATACCGTCCGCCGGGGGAAAGGGAGTGCAGTGGCCTCTCTCTCTCTCACCGTTGGTCACTGATTCGGCCGCATCTCGTCCGCCGGGGGAAAGGAAGGAAGTGCATCGTTTCTCCGTTCGACAGCGCCGAGGCAGCACGTCCCGATCTGCGGTACACGCCGTTCTCTCTGACCAAGCTCCCGCGCGGCAGGGCCTACGCCACCTGCTTGCAGATTCCGCCCGCCGCCGCTCACCTAGTTACATCCCGACGACCTCCAGGTATCCCCTCTGGCCTTGCTCCACTGCCTGTTTTCCCACGTCGCTGCATGTGGATCTTCCATAGTTCTTTGCACAAAATGTAGCTCGTCCGGCGTACTTTCCATATTGCATTCTCGTCCTCACACCATTTTAGACAAACACAACCATGGTGTTATCTTCCCTTAGGACAAGGAATATGCTTCTTTTTTGTCGTCGCATGTGTCATCACTGTTATTGGCCAGTAATTGTTTCCTTTCTACCTCTTTTTTGCAAACAGGGCTATCCATTTCACCTCGTTGCTATAGCGACCTTTTGGTGAACTACACAAATTCCTTTTTTCTTAAGAGTGTTTTGTGCAGTTGTACTAAAAGGTCACACGGGCAACGTCTGTACATTTCAGTGCGACTGCACAAAGGGAGATTGGTTTTGCTCTATCCTCCTCATCCAACTCCGAGCCTAATCTTCTCCAACTAGTTAGTCTTAAGAGAGACCGCAAAGGTGACCGGCTTCTATTTGTGTGTTTATTGTTTCATCAGCAGTCCTCTATTATCGTAATCACACTTGATATCTTTGAAACAGGGACGCTCAGCTCTATTTTAGTGGAACTGCACAAAATGATCGGAATGTTGCATGCTCCAGACAGCTACTTTTGTTCCCAACATGCCTTGTTGATTTAGACAGAGCTGGGGGACATTGCTGCCAATGAAAGCATGGATCACAACTTTGTCTTCAGTTGTGATGTAATTATTAGCTCTGAACTAGTAATAATTGACATGCACTAGCAAGGAAGTTAGTTTTTTATTGTTTCCGAAAGAGCATCGATGGCAAGACACGCGAAACAAAAGCTGAAAGCTCACACCATTGTACAATTTCATGTCGCTGGAAAATTATTTGTATAGTACGTCAATTATGTAAACAAATGATGGAAGCTTGATAGCATTGCCAGAAGGCTCTTCATCATCCGGGTCCATGTGCCATGCACGAAATTATACTCCTTCATCCCTAAATATTTATCTTTTTACAAATTTCAAACGGGCATATTTTAGAGTGTAGATTCACTCATTTTGCTTCGTATGTGTACTCCCTCCGTTCCTAAATATTCTATTCGTCTTAACAGAGATTTCAACATATTTGAGAAAGACAAATACTCCAGAGTATATTTAAGAACCGAGGGGGTAGTGCACAACTGCATGGGAGACTCAGCCCGGTCGTTGCGCCGCATTAATAGTGAGTAATGAGCAGTCAAATCATAAGCCCCATCTTTCCCACTGTAAGTTGCTCTGAAGAAGCAACCATCAATACGCTCTTCTTTGAATCCGCTCATACTACTCCATCTGTCACTGTTTATACAGCGCGCTTCAAAAAAAAGAAAAAAAATCTGTGGGACCAAGGCGACTAGCGATCGGCCTGAAAATAGCATTGGTAGTTATAGCACGGTGTCTATTACTAGAGGGCATAATGCGTACACACATGCATGCAGTGCTTCCACCCCGGGTACACACATGCATGCACTCCATAGTAGTATAGTACATGGAGAGAAAATTATGGACTTGATGTTGGGGAACGCAGTAATTTCAAAAAATTTCCTACGCACACGCAAGATCATGGTGATGCACATCAACGAGAGGGGAGAGTGTTGTCTACGTACCAACGTAGACCGACTGCGGAAGCGATCACACAACGTAGAGGAAGTGGTCGTACGTCTTCTTCCCGATCCGACCGATCCAAGCACCGTTACTCCGGCACCTCCGAGTTCTTAGCACACGTTCAGCTCGATGACGTTCCTCGGGCTCCGATCCAGCAAAGCGTCGAGGAAGAGTTCCGTCAGCACGACGGCGTGGTGACGATCTTGATGTACTACCGACGCAGGGCTTCGCCTAAGCACTGTAACGGTATGATCGAGGTGGAATTTGGTGGCAGGGGGCACCGCACACGGCTAAGGAACGATCTCAAGGATCAACTTGTGTGTCTTGGGGTGTCCCCTGCCCCCGTATATAAAGGTTGGAGGGAGGGGGGCTGGCCGGCCAAAGAGGGGAGGCGCAGGAGGAGTCCTACTCCCACCGGGAGTAGGACTCTCCCCTCCAATCCTATTCCAACTAGGACTCCTTGGGAAAAAGGGAGAGGGAAAGAGAGAGACGTGGCCGGCCACCTCTCCTAGTCCTAATAGGACTAGGGGAGGGGGGGAGGTGCGCAGCCCTCCTTGGCAGCCCCTTTCACATTTCCACAATGGCCCATGTAGGCCCATTTGGCTCCCGGGGGTTTCGGTAACCCTCCCGGTAATCCGGTAAAATCCCGATTTCACCCGGAACACTTCCGATGTCCAAACATAGACTTCCAATATATCAATCTTTACGTCTCGACCATTTCGAGACTCCTCGTCATGTCCGTGATCTCATCCGGGACTCCGAACAACCTTCGGTACATCAAAATGCATAAACTCATAATAACTGTCATCGTAACGTTAAGCGTGCGGACCCTACGGTTCGAGAACAATGTAGACATGACCGAGACACATCTCCGGTCAATAACCAATAGCGGGACCTGGATGCCCATATTGGCTCCTACATATTCTACGAAGATCTTTATCGGTCAGACCGCATAACAACATACGTTGTTCCCTTTGTCATCGGTATGTTACTTGCCCGAGATTCGATCGTCGGTATCCAATACCTAGTTCAATCTCGTTACTGGCAAGTCTCTTTACTCGTTCCGTAATACATCATCTCATAACTAACATCTTAGTTATTATGCTTGCAAGGCTTATGTGATGTGTATTACCGAGAGGGCCCAGAGATACCTCTCCGACAATCGGAGTGACAAACCCTAATCTTGAAATACGCCAACCCAACATCTACCATTGGAGACACCTGTAGTACTCCTTTATAATCACCCAGTTACGTTGTGACGTTTGGTAGTACCCAAAGTGTTCCTCCGGTAAACGGGAGTTGCATAATCTCATAGTTATAGGAACATGTATAAGTCATGAAGAAAGCAATAGCAACATACTAAACGATCGGGTGCTAAGCTAATGGAATGGGTCATGTCAATCAGATCATTCAACTAATGGTGTGACCTCGTTAATCAAATAACAACTCTTTGTTCATGGTTAGGAAACATAACCATCTTTGATTAACGAGCTAGTCTAGTAGAGGCATACTAGTGACACTCTGTTGGTCTATGTATTCACACATGTATTATGTTTCCGGTTAATACAATTCTAGCATGAATAATAAACATTTATCATGATATAAGGAAATAAATAATAACTTTATTATTGCCTCTAGGGCATATTTCCTTCAGTCTCCCACTTGCACTAGAGTCAATAATCTAGATTACACAGTAATGATTCTAACACCCATGGAGTCTTGGTGCTGATCATGTTTTGCTCGTGGAAGAGGCTTAGTCAACGGGTATGCAACATTCAGATCCATATGTATCTTGCAAATCTCTATGTCTCCCACCTGGACTAAATCCCGGATGGAGTTGAAGCGTCTCTTGATGTGTTTGGTTCTTTTGTGAAATCTGGATTCCTTTGCCAAGGCAATTGCACCAGTATTGTCACAGAAGATTTTCATTGGACCCGATGCACTAGGTATGACACCTAGATCGGATATGAACTCCTTCATCCAGACTCCTTCGTTCGCTGCTTCCGAAGCAGCTATGTACTCCGCTTCACATGTAGATCCCGCTACGACGCTTTGTTTAGAACTGCACCAACTGACAGCTCCACCGTTTAAAGTAAACACGTATCCGGTTTGCGATTTAGAATCGTCCGGATCAGTGTCAAAGCTTGCATCAACGTAACCTCTTACGGTGAGCTCTTTGTCACCTCCATATACGAGAAACATATCCTTAGTCCTTTTCAGGTATTTCAGGATGTTCTTGACCGCTGTCCAGTGATCCACTCCTGGATTACTTTGGTACCTCCCTGCTAAACTTATGGCAAGGCACACATCAGGTCTGGTACACAGCATTGCATACATGATAGAGCCTATGGCTGAAGCATAGGGAACATCTTTCATTTTCTCTCTATCTTCTGCAGTGGTCGGGCATTGAGTCTGACTCAACTTCACACCTTGTAACACAGGCAAGAACCCTTTCTTTGCTTGATCCATTTTGAACTTCTTCAAAATCATGTCAAGGTATGTGCTTTGTGAAAGTCCAATTAAGCGTTTTGATCTATCTCTATAGATTTTTATGCCTAATATGTAAGCAGCTTCCCCGAGGTCTTTCATCGAAAAACTTTTATTCAAGTATCCCTTTATGCTATCCAGAAATTCTATATCATTTCCAATGAGTAATATGTCATCCACATATAATATCAGAAATGCTACAGAGCTCCCACTCACTTTCTTGTAAATACAGGCTTCTCCAAAAGTCTGTATAAACCCAAATGCTTTGATCACACTATCAAAGCGTTTATTCCAACTCCGAGATGCTTGCACCAGTCCATAAATGGATCGCTGGAGTTTGCACACTTTGTTAGCTCCTTTTGGATCGACAAAACCTTCGGGTTGCATCATATACAACTCTTCTTCCAGAAATCCATTCAGGAATGCAGTTTTTACATCCATTTGCCAAATTTCATAAAAATGCGGCAATTGCTAACATGATTCTGACAGACTTAAGCATCGCTACGGGTGAGAAAGTCTCATCGTAGTCAACTCCTTGAACTTGTCGAAAACCTTTTGCGACAAGTCGAGCTTTGTAGATAGTAACATTACCATCAGCGTCAGTCTTTTTCTTAAAGATCCATTTATTCTCAATTGCTTGCCGATCATCGGGCAAGTCAACCAAAGTCCATACTTTGTTCTCATACATGGATCCCATCTCAGATTTCATGGCTTCAAGCCACTTTGCGGAATCTGGGCTCACCATCGCTTCTTCATAGTTCGTAGGTTCATCATGATCTAGTAGCATGACTTCCAGAACAGGATTACCGTACCACTCTGGTGCGGATCTTACTCTGGTTGATCTACGAGGTACAGTAGTATCTTGATCTAAAGTTTCATGATCATCATCATTAACTTCCTCTCTTATTGGTGTAGGTCTCACAGAAACAGTTTTCTGTGATGTACTATTTCCCAATAACGGAGTAGGTACAGTTACCTCGTCAAGTTCTACTTTCCTCCCACTCACTTCTTTCGAGAGAAACTCCTTCTCAAGAAAGTTTCTGAATTTAGCAACAAAAGTCTTGCCTTCGGATCTGTGATAGAAGGTGTATCCAATAGTTTCCTTTGGATATCTATGAAGACACACTTCTCCGATTTGGGTTCGAGCTTATCAGGTTGAAGCTTTTTCACATAAGCATCGCAGCCCCAAACTTTAAGAAACGACAACTTTGGTTTCTTGCCAAACCATAGTTCATAAGGCGTCGTCTCAACGGATTTAGATGGTGCCCTATTTAACGTGAATGCGGCCGTCTCTAAAGCATAACCCCAAAATGATAGCGATAAATCAGTAAGAGACATCATAGATCGCACCATATCTAGTAAAGTACGATTACGACGTTCGGACACACCATTACGTTGTGGTGTTCCGGGTGGCGTGAGTTGCGAAACTATTCCACAATTTTTCAAATGTACACCAAACTCGTAACTCAAATATTCTCCTCCACGATCAGATCGTAGAAACTTTATTTTCTTGTTACGATGATTTTCAACTTCACTCTGAAATTCCTTGAACTTATCAAATGTTTCAGACTTATGTTTCATTAAGAAGATATACCCATATCTGCTTAAATCATTTGTGAAGGTGAGAAAATAACGATATCCGCCACGAGCTTCAATATTCATCGGACCACATACATCGGTATGTATGATTTCCAATAAATCTGTTGCTCTCTCCATAGTACCAGAGAACGGTGTTTTAGTCATCTTGCCCATGAGGCACGGTTCGCAAGTACCAAGTGATTCATAATCAAGTGGTTCCAAAAGCCCATCAGTATGGAGTTTCTTCATGCGCTTTACACCGATATGACCTAAACGGCAGTGCCACAAATAAGTTACACTATCATTATCAACTCTGCATCTTTTGGCTTCAACATTATGAATATGTGTATTACTACTATCGAGATTCAATAAGAATAGACCACTTTTCAAGGGTGCATGACCATAAAAGATATTACTCATATAAATAGAACAACCATTATTCTCTGATTTAAATGAATAACCGTCTCGCATCAAACAAGATCCAGATATAATGTTCATGCTCAACGCTGGCACCAAATAACAATTATTTAGGTCTAATATTAATCCCGAAGGTAGATGAAGAGGTAGCGTGCCGACCGCGATCACATCGACTTTGGAACCGTTTCCCACGCGCATCGTCACCTCGTCCTTTGCTAGTGTCCGCTTATTCTGTAGTCCCTGTTTCGAGTTGCAAATATTAGCAACAGAACCAGTATCAAATACCCAGGTGCTACTGCGAGCATTAGTAAGGTACACATCAATAACATGTATATCACATATACCTTTGTTCACCTTGCCATCCTTCTTATCCGCCAAATACTTGGGGCAGTTCCGCTTCCAGTGACCAGTCTGCTTGCAGTAGAAGCACTCAGTTTCAGGCTTGGGTCCAGACTTGGGTTTCTTCTCTTGAGCAGCAACTTTCTTGCTGTTCTTCTTGAAGTTCCCTTTCTTCTTCCCTTTGCCCTTTTTCTTGAAACTAGTGGTTTTGTTAACCATCAACACTTGATGCTCCTTCTTGATTTCTACCTCTGCAGCTTTCAGCATAGCGAAGAGCTCGGGAATAGTCTTGTTCTTCCCTTGCATATTATAGTTCATCACAAAGCTCTTGTAGCTTGGTGGCAGTGATTGGAGAATTCTGTCAATGACGCAATCATCCGGAAGTGTAACTCCCAATTGAATCAAGTGATTATTATACCCAGACATTTTGAGTATATGCTCACTGACAGAACTGTTCTCCTCCATCTTGCAGCTATAGAACTTATTGGAGACTTCATATCTCTCAATCCGGACGGGCTCGTAATTTTTTCAAAGGGGCCAGGGGAAGCCGGCTAGGCTACCCATGGCTACTTACTCCGATAGTAGTCCCCGAAGCTGAGCGAGCTTCGCGGTGGACAGAGGGACGAGAAGCTTGGTCAGCTTCATACCCTGAGGAGCCAACCTCGCCATCGTAGGCTGGCTTCGGAGAACTTCTTTGTTTTATCAACATGACCGTGGTTGACCCACGGGCCGTCCGCGGGCCCCACGACAGGCCACGTGGCAGAGAAGTCCTGCCATCGCACGTGCGCGACGGGACGCCGCCGCAGGCCCGGGCCCGCCACTCACTGGCCTCGGCCCGAGCGCAGATCTTCTGTGGCTCGAGGGGACTGCTCGCCTTCCCGTGGACGTTTCTTCTTGTCTTTAGTGCGTAATAAACGCGGGGCGTGGGGGAAGTGGGCACGATCGATCCCCACGACCCCCCACGCCACGCCTCCTCGGCTCCGGCACACGAGCCTACAAGTAGGAGGGGGAGGGGGAGAGGCAAAGGCTCGCTCGCTCCCCCGCTCCCTGTCCCTCCTCGTTCTCCTTTCTCTTCTTCTTCTTCTCGCGCCTGACGCAACCTCCCGTCGCAGCCTGCCCACGCCACCATGTCCATGGCGCTATCGAGCTCGTGGGACGGCTCCAACGTCCACGAAGATCACATAGAGTTTCTCCACCGGACCCGGCGCCTGCCCGCCGCCAACCTCGTGCAGGCTCGTCTGGCGCCGGAGACGGAAATCTCGCCGGCGCCGGAGGAAGGCGAGCGGGTCGTCTTCCGCGCACATTTCCTGCGCGGCTTCGGCTTCCCGGCGAGTGGGTTCATGCGTTCCTTCCTCGACTTCTATCGTCTCCAGCCGCATCACCTCACGCCCAACGCGGTGATGCTGCTGTCGGCCATCGTCTCCCTCTGCCAAGGCTTCTTGGGAGTGTTGCTCACGCTGGAGCTTTGGGCGGAGCTCTACCAGAACAAGCTCGGCACCATCATCGCCGGCGTGCCCGCCCCCTGCGGGGCCTTCATCGCGATGAAGAGGTCAGGCGAGAACAACCCCTTCCCGCACATCCCTTTAATCCAATCGGTGAAGCTCTGGCAAAAATCGTACTTCTACGTGAAGAACATCGCCTCCCAAGGAGACCACGTTAATCTGCCGGCTTACGTAGCCGGCCCGCCGGCTGGGAGGCAGCCGTCTTGGGGCTTCAGATCCAAGTCCTTATCTCCGGCTGGGAACGCCGCCATCGCCCGGCTTCGGGTAATGATCCAGTCGGAAGGCCTGCACGGAGCCGACTTGGTGGCCGCCTTCGTCGAGCGCAGGATCCTCCCCCTTCAGAGCCGGCCCCACTTGCTATGCCAGATGAGCGGCCGCTTCGATCCCTGCCGGCTGAGCACATGGGACATGCCCCATGCCGAGGTAGCGCTCATGGTGAACTACATCGCCAACCTCAAGCTCGCCGACGACTGGCAATACGGCAAGGCGCCGTACTCCCGTGCGCATCCACCGCCCGTGGTAAGTCTTTCTTTCTATCTTCTTTCTGTCATCAGCCGGCTTTATGCCGGCCGGCTTCTGACCAGGCGGTTCCTTTTTATCAGAACCCTCTTCTTCCGCCGCCAGCCGGGGCGGCAGGAGTCAAACGCCGGTATGCCCCCGACCGTACGGTAGACGATATTGACGACCCGGATTTGGGGACGGCCGCCATGGAGGACGCCGCCACGGGGGACGTCGCCGAGCCCGGAGGCACGGGGCTCTCGGCCAGCTTTGACGACTGGCCGGACGACGCCGACGCCGAAGAAATCCCGCGCCGCCAGCCGGCAACCGATCGCCACAGCGCGGGCTCGTCCGCCGTGCCGGCTGCCGGTGGTGGAACGTCGAAGCGCCGGGCCGCGCTTCCTCTCTTCGGCAGCCGGCTGAAGAAAACGAGGGCCTCCGCCGCGGCAACGAAGCGAGACAAAGCGGCGGCGAAGGCGGCCCGTTTCCGGAGGGCGGTGAAGCAGCCTCCGGCGGTTTCATCGTAAGTCCTTTGGCCACTTGCGTGCTTGTTTTTTGTTGTCTTCTTTTGTTCTAACCCTTCTCCGATTTCTGAGCAGGGCGCCGCTTTCCCTTGAGCGGGGCCCAGGCGGCTCTGTTGTCGGGCCGGGTGCTGGATCTTCAGGGCCCCGCCGCGTGGACCCCCGCGCCGACCTTGTGGAAGCCACGGAGCGGAACGCCCGCGAGGCGCGAGAGGAGAGGGAGGCGGCGGAGCGGGAGGCCGCCCGGGCGGCGAAGGAGCGAGCGGACACGGCAGCTGAGACTCCATCGGAGCGGGCGACCGCAGAAACGGAGGCGGAGGGCACGCGTAGCCGGCCTTCGTTGCTCGCCATCCCCCTCCGCACCGTGGACCCGGACATCCCACTGCCCACGGCGGAGGAGATCACCCCAGATCAGCCGCCGGTGCAGAGGGATGAGCTCTTCGAGGTCTTCGCAGAGAGGACGCCGCCGGCAGCGCCAGCCGGAGCGGGCGAAGGCGGCCAGTCGTCGGCGGTGCCGGAGGAGCCGGCCCGGGGCGCACCCGAGGCCGGAGCCGGTCTTGAGATTCAGCTGGCGGCGAGCCAGCGCGCCGGAGGGAACACGGCCCCGCCGGACACGCGCCAAGCCGCGGGTGCCAACCAGTCGGCAGAAGCCTTGGAAGCGGCCAGCTCAGCCACGTCTGGGTGGACTCCCAGCGGAGGGAGTGGCGAGCTGAACATGGCGGCCCAAGGGGTTCGGAGCCAGCTGTAGGCTCAGGCCGCCCTCCTGCAGCAATATACTCAGGAGTTCTTGTTGACGCGGTCCGCTATCCGGGTAAGTTTTTCACTTGTCGACCGTTCTGGTCCTCTGGTTTCTTCTGTGGGGGCGCGCCAGCGCACCCACTGGGTGTAGTCCCCGAGATCCGGGCCGACTGCAGCGCAGTTGGGTCGGATCTTTCTTGATGACTATCTTAACCCTATCTTTTGTCTGATCCTTAGGATTATCACAACTCTCGTGCTGCCGCCTTCAACTCCCAGGCTCGGGAGCTGATCCAGAAGACCGAAGACCTGGCCAGCAGCCGACGTAAGTATTTTGCTCTTATCTGTCTCTTGTGGGGGCGCGACAGCGCACCCACTGGGTGCAGTCCCAGAGATTCGGGCCGACTGCAGCACAGTCGGGTCGGATCTTTCTTGACGACCATTCCCCTATTGATTTTTTTTCTTTGTCTCTTGCTCATGTAGGGGCCAATGCCGACTTGCGGAGGGAACTCGGCGAGGCGCAGACCGCTCTTCACGCCAGGGACGCCGAGTATGCCGACTTGGTCCAGGAGCGCGACCGCCTAGCCAAGAAACTGGCCGACCAGGAAGAAAGCCATAAGGCGGCCCTGCAGAAGGCGCAGGACGGCGAGGCTGCCCTGAAGGCGGAGTTTGAGATCAAGGCGGCGAGCTGGGCCGAGACGCGTCAGGCGCTGGAGGAAGGCTTCGGCCGGATCGGAGACCTGATCGATGGTGAGCCACTTTTCTTGCCCTTCCTCCACCTGCTAGCCGCCTGGAGTTTATTCTGACCCGTGCTTGTTAGTTTGCGCAGATTACTTTCCCGGCCACCCCGTTCTCGCCACCCAAGCCATCGAGGCCCATCGCGAGGCGCGCCGTTAGGCTAGAGCTGACATTGCGCCGGATGCGAATCGAACATTGGCGGAGCAGCTCATTGCCGTCCAGGCGCGACTGCAGCCGGCCCATCGGACGCTCCGCCGGCTCCAGCGTGCCGGGGCGCAGGTGCTGGCCGCGCTCTGGCCCAGCCAGATGATCCCCCGCACCCCAAGCCAGACCGCCGACTGGCTAGAAGTCGCAGTCGGCCGCTTCGAGGCTTGGAAGGCGTCGGCAGCCCATCTCGGAGCCGGGCGTGCGTTGGAGTTCGTCCGCGCATGGTACCCAGGGCTAAGCCTGGACCAGTTGCGGACTTGGCGGTTAGAGGCCGACGCGGAGCTGGAGGAGGTACGGCCGGCGATCGCCCAGCGCACCTCGACGATCGCCGAGTGCACCGACACCAGCGTCTTCGCGCCGGAACTTAATGACGACGGCATCGCCGAGTCGGAGGAGTGGTTCGGGCTGGACCCGGCGGCGGGCGAGGACTCGGCCGAGGAGATTGCCTCCAGCGACGAGGGCGAGGATGACGAGGAAGAGGACGGTGAAGACGCCGAGCCGGCCAGTGGAACGACCGACCGCCCTCAAGCCGACCGTGCCTCCAACAACGAGCCGCGCGGAAGCGCACCCTCTGCTGGAGGCGGTGATCAGGCCGAAGTTGGCCAGCCGGCCGCTCCTTCAGCCGGCGCAACCGTCTCCACCGCCCAACCCGGCTCGTCAGCGGCCCCGCCGGCTTGATCTTCCGTCCTTGTTGTTCCCGCTTTTGCCTTTTCGAACAACTTTTAAGTTTCCGCAATTCCACCCACTGGCGGTGTATCAAACAATGTTGGATGCTGACCTCTCTGGAGGTCCTTTGTGTAAATATTATTGTATGCATGTTTTGGTTTCCATTCGAGTGCACTTTTCATCCTTAGGCTTTTTCCTTTGCCGCCTTCCCTCTTTGGGAAGGCAAGTACTCGAGCTTTCTTGGATTTCAAGCGAACTGAATGCAAGCCGGCCGGCCGGCTACTCTGGTAATCGGTCGGCGAGAGGCGGCAAGCCGCCTTTTGTTATATAAGTCCGTTAGTCCCTAGCCATTTTTCGTGTGCACACCCTTTCCGGCTTATGACTCTTGCCAGACGGGCAGCCGGTTCTTCGAACTGCGATTTTGGCAAGAGCCAAGCCTGGGTGTCGGCACATTACTTGTCTGACCGCGGGTAGGACTCCTAATATAACTCCAGTCGGCTAGTCCCCGGGCCAACTCGTCGAACCCGGTGCCGGACGAAATAAATAAATGAAAAGGCGATATCATACGTGTGATAACTTTCATTCATAAAATAAAAGATGGCAGTCCCTGAGTCCTCCTCGGGGAGCCTATTGTCTCGTACTTAATACAAAAGTGGACGTGATACATACTGCATTTCAACTGTAAAATTTTCGAAGGAGATTGGCGTTCCATGGTCGTTCCGACTCCTTGCCGGAGTCGTCTCTCTTGCGTGCCTTCGGCTTCTGCGCGTCGATGAGGTAGTAGCAATCGTTGCCTAGAGCTGTGCTGACGACGAAGGGGCCTTCTCAGGGGGCTGCGAGCTTGTGCTGGCCGGCTATTCGCTGGATCAGCCGGAGCACAAGGCCGCCCTCCTGGAAGGATCTTGGCCTGACCTTCCGGCTATGGTAGCGGCGCAAACCCTGCTGGTAGATGGCAGACCGGCTGAGGGCTAACAGCCGGCCTTCTTCCAGCAGGTCGGCATTTGTATCCATTTTATGTTGAATTCAAATCATAGTACATTATAGGTCTAGGTAGCGAGATGTTTGGGATAATCTAAACCCTGTTTTCATACGTATAATTTTTGGCTGAATTGGGACAAGTTTTGGTATAAGACTCTTGCAAAACCGGAGATTCTCTCAACAAGCCTCGTGGTTCCGAGAGGGAGCGTGTCACCTTTGTGTGTGAAACGATATACGCTGCCTCCCCCTGATTTTATTTACAGAGGCAACATAGAAGTATATGAATGCCTTGTTAAATTTCGGAATTATTTCGGGTTCATTTGGCCTTTTTATACATTAATTGAGTTTCTGCACTTTTAATGTGCATAATCTAAATATGAATTGCATGCACATGCTCCGGTGCACCAAAGTGGGTTGAAAAATCACATGTGTGTCCTTGGTTGAATTTCTAGGTCCCATGGAAGAAATGAGAATGAAATTCAAACATCTGGGCGTCATGACTCGGCCGAGAACATCGAGAAACTTTGATTTTAAATTCATGTAAATCCAAAACTCGCCTGGAAATCACGAAACTTGGCATGGTTTCATGTCATGGCATTAACATGTTGTGGTAAAAAATTGGGTCTATTTGGAAGCTCATGGTTCTAAGAGGGAACATGCCACCTTTGAGTGTGAAACGATATACTCAGCCCCCCCCTTGAGTTTCTTAACAAAGGCAACATAGAACTACATTAGTGCCCTGTTAAATTTTGGAATTAATCCGGGTTCGTTTGTCGTAGTTTCTGGTCCTTTAATGTGCATAAGTCAAATTTGAATTGCAAGCACATGCTCTTGTGCACCAAAGTTGGTTGGAAAATCACATTTGTGTCCTTGGGTGAATTTCTAGGTCACATGCAAGAAATGAGAATAAAATTAAAACATCTGGGCATCGTGGCTCGACCGAGAACATTGAGAAACTTGGTTTTAAAATTCTTGTAAATCCAAAACACGTCTGAAAATCATGAAACTTGGCATGGATGTCATTTCATGGTACCACCATGCTGGGGTAAAAAAATGGCCGAATAGGAACAGATTTTGGTATAAGCTTCTTGCAAACCGAAGCTTCTCTCAAGAAGGCTCGTGGTTCTGAGAGGGAATGTGCCACCTTTGAGTGCGAAACAATATACGTTGTCCCCCTTGAGTTTATTTACAAAGGCAACATAGAACTACATGAGTGCCCTGTTAAATTTTGGAATTATTCCGGCTTCGTTTGGCCTTATTTACACATTAATTGAGTTTTTGGTCATTTAATGTGCATAATTCAAATTTGAACTACAAGCACATGCTCCCGTGCACCAAAGTTGGTTGAAAAATCACATTTGTGTCCTCGGGTGAATTTCTACTCCCTCCTTCCATCTATATAGGTCCTAATGCGTTTTTCGAGGCTAACTTTGACCAAACGTTAGAGCAATAATATATGACATGCAACTTACACAAAGCATACCTTCAAATTTGTATGTCAAAGGAGCTTCCAATGATATAATTTTCATAGTATACATCTCATGTGCTATTAATCTTGTCAATAGTCAAAGGATGTCTTGAAAAACACATTAGGCCCTATATAGATGGAAGGAGGGAGTAGGTCCCATGCAAAAAATGAGAATAAAATTCAAACATCTGGGCATCGTGGCTCGGTCGAGAACATTGAGAAACTTGGTTTTAAAATCATGAAACTTGGCATGGTGTCATGTCATGGTAGTACCATGCCGTGGTAAAAAAAATTGGCCGAATAGGAAAATATTTTGGTATAAGCTTCTTGCAAATCGGAGCTTCTCTCAAGAAGGTCATGGTTCTGGGAGGGAACATGTCACCTTTGTGTGCATAATTCAAATTTGAAATACAAGCACATGTTCCAGTGCACCAAAGTTGGTTGAAAAATCACATGTGTGTCCTCGGGTAAATTTCTAGGTTCCATGCAAGAAATGGGAATGGAATTCAAAATTCTGGGCATCGTGGCTGGGTTGGTAACATTGAGAAACTTAGTTTTTTTAATTCCTGTAAATCCAAAACACGCATGAAAATAATGAAACTTGGCTTGGTGCCATGACATGGCACCAACATGTTATGGTAAATTTGCAGTCCGATTTGCGAAGGCGCACACGTTAATAATCAACAAAGTCATTTTGGAACAAGTGCTGTCACGTTACAATCGGAAACACAAGTATTATTGAAACCGTGGGTGTTCTACTTACTAGTACCATTTACGTGCCGCCACGCATCCCCATTTTTTATTAGCTAGGAGGCGCCGTGCAGGGTAGCTATTTGAGTACGAGAGGCGTGCGATCAGACCCCTGCGCGTGCTTATCAGGAGGAGAGCCCTTTGACCTCCATCTGCCGTCCACCTCTCTCCCAAGGTCTCCATTAATGGCGCCCGAGCCTCTGTTTAATGGCGTGGCTATGTCTCACTCGACTGAGATTTAAGAGAGAAAAAGGGAAATCTGAAAGAACGGATCTTGATGTAAGATCCGACAGACCTATATAGCATCTACTACGACTTATAGCAAGACTGATGAATATATAAGGACGATTAATTTTATTTTATTTTTGATCAAAGAAGGGCTTGCCCCTTCCGATTTTCATTACTGAACACCACCACAATTCACAAGAAGTTCAACACAACTCCAGCCTAACACGAAGGACTAAAAGCTACCAGATTGAAATCGCAACATCCCAAGAGGCCAACAAAGGCCAAACATCTGCGCTAGAACCCAACATTTCACAACCGACGACACAATCCACATCCTAAACCGATTATTACATCAAAAGAAACCAGGAAACTGAAGGAAGCCCAGCAACAACTAGAAGAACAGCAATGCCAGGGTCGCCACAACAAGAGTTTTCTTCATTCCAGCCTCGCAACATTGATCTTCCATAGAAAGATAAGGACGATTAATTGTCTAACGTAATTAGAAAGATAATTAAAAAAGCCACATGCGGCTATGCCCGAAATACACAAGGGCAAAAGAATAAGGAAGACAAGGATCTGGCTCACTGATCTCTACTTTCTTGATGCGTTGCTGTAGGCCGCGGGAACTAGTATCCACGGCGAGCGGCGATGTGCTCTTTCGTGTCCCCAAGACGCTGCTTGAGAACATCCACGAATTCCTCCACCAGCCTTTGGTGCTCGTTGCGGAGCATGTCATTCTCGTCCATAAGTTTCTTGACGATGACGTCGGTCCTCTTCAACAAGGCACTGGTCTCCTCCTGCCGGTCTGCACTTCGGACGATCTTCTCCCTCAGCAGGTGATACATCTCCAACATATCTATAATTTTTGATTGCTCCATGCTATATTATCTACTGTTTTGGACTATATTGGGCTTTATTTTCCACTTTTATATTATTTTTGGGACTAACCTATTAACCGGAGGCCCAGCCCAGAATTGCTATTTTTGCCTATTTCAGTGTTTCGGATAAACAGAATATCAAACGGAGTCCAAACGGAATAAAATCTTTGGGAACGTGATTTTCTCACCGAACGTGATCCAGGAGACTTGGATCCTGCTCCAAGGAACAAAAGAGGCGGTCACGAGGGTGCGGGCGCCCCCTGCCTCGTGGGCCCGCCGTTGCTCCTCCGGCGTACTTCTTCATCCTATATATACACACGTACCCCCAAATGATCAGAACAGTAGCAAAAAACCGAATTCCACTGCCTCAACTTTCTGTATCCACGAGATCCCATCTTGGGGCCTGTTCTGGAGCTCCGCCGGAAGAGGGCCATCATCACGGAGGGCTTCTACATCATCCTAGCCTCTCTGATGAAGTGTGAGTAGTTTACCTCAGACCTTTGGGTCCATAGTTAGTAGCTAGATGGCTTCTTCTCTCTCTTTGAATCTCAATACAAAGTTCTCCCCCTCTCTTGTGGAGATCTATTCGATGTAATCTTCTTTTTGCGGTGTGTTTGTTGAGACCGATGAATTGTGGGTTTATGATCAAGTCTATCTATGAATAATAGTTGAATCTTCTCTGAATTCTTTTATGTATGATTGGTTATCTTTGCAAGTCTCTTCGAATTATCCGTTTGGTTTGGCCAACTAGATTGGTAGTTCTTGCCATGGGAGAAGTTCTTAGCTTTGGGTTCGATCTTGTGGTGTGCTTACCCAGTGACAAAAGAGGCAGCAAGGCACGTATTGCATCGTTGCCATCAAGGATAACAAGATGGGGTTTATTTCATATTGCATGAATTTATCCTACATCATGTCATCTTGCTTAAGGTGTTACTCTGTTTTTAACTTAATACTCTAGATGCATGCTGGATAGCGGTCGATGAGTGGAGTAATAGTAGTAGATGCAGAATCGTTTCGATCTACTTGTCACGGATGTGATGCCTATATACATGATCATGCCTAGATATTCTCATAACTATGCTCAATTCTGTTATTTGCTCAACAGTAATTTGTTCACCCACCATAGAATACTTATGCTCTTGAGAGAAGCCACTAGTGAAACCTATGGCCCCGGGGTCTATTCTCATCATACCAATCTCCATCACTTTAATCTTGCTTTTAATATTTACTTTGCATCTTTATATCAAAAATACCAAAAATATTATATCTATCAGATCTCACTCTCGTAAGTGACCGTGAAGGGATTGACAGCCCCTAATCGCGTTGATTGTGAGTAGCTATCGCTTTGTGCAGGTACGAGGGACTTGAGCGTGGGCTCCTACTAGATTGATACCTTGGTTCTCCAAAACTGAGGGAAATACTTACGCTACTCCGCTGCATCATCCCTTCCTCTTCGGGGAAAACCAACGCAAGCTCAAGACGTAGCAAGAAGGATTTCTGGCGCCATTGCTGGGGAGTCTACGCAAAAAGTCAACATACCAAGTACCCATCACAATCACTATCTCTCGCATTACATTATTTGCCATTTGCCTCTCGTTTTCCTCTCCCCCCAATTCACCCTTGCCGTTTTATTCTCCCTCTCTCTCTCTATCCTCCCTCTCTATTTTCCTCTTTTCCCTCGCCATGTCAGAACCCAAAAGAGTTGGGGGTTCTCTCCCAAGTTCTAGTGCTTTAGACAATCCTGCTATCTTATCTAAACTCATAAATCGGAATGCTATAGAACAACTTTCTGGATTTATCAATGAGAACCTTAGTAATTTTGATGAAGATGATTCTGGAATTTTTCATTATTTACTTGATGAATCTTTGAAAGATGCTTGGGATAGGCTGTTAAGGATCCGGGCTAGCTATGTGCCCCAATATCAAATTGAGGTTTACTTAAAAAGCTTTTATGTCGGGCTACCCGCTTCGTTCAAACAAGTTTTAGATTCTATTTTCGAGGGGAGTTTTCTTGAAGGGGACCCCATAGATACCTATGAGAGGATGAAAACAATATTTGGGCACCCCATTAATGAGAAAACTGAAATTACATCTCTCTTGCTTTCTTACCAAAATGAATCTATTAAAGAGATAAAAGCTAGCCTAGATGCCAATTTCTGGAACATTCTTAATCTTTCTTATACCATTAATGGACATGTGCTCTGTCAAAATAGAAATATTAATTCCATAGATAACAAGTATGCTCTCTTTCTCTCTAGAACCAAAGATGGTAATACCTAGATCTATCCTCGCTTTTATGCCTAGCTAGGGGCGTTAAACGATAGCGCTTGTTGGGAGGCAACCCAATTTTATTATTATTCCTTGTTTTTTTCTCCTGCTTAGTAATAAATAAATTATTTAGACTCTGTTTTGGTTGTGTTTTTTTTGTTTAATTAGTGTTTGTGCCAAGTAGAACCGTTGGGAAGACTTGGGGAAAGTCTTGTTGAACTTGCTGTAAAAAACAGAAACTTTAGGGCTCACGAGAACTGCTTTCATTTTTATTTGAAGAGTACTATTTAGTTAATTCTTTTTGCAAATGATTAATAGATAAATTACTCACGTCCAGAAATTTATTTTAGAATTTTTGGGGATCCAGAACTTGCAATAGCTACAGATTACTACAGACTGTTCTGTTTTTGACAGATGCTGTTTTTCGTGTGTTGTTTGCTTATTTTGATGAATCTATGGCTAGTAAAATAGTTTATAATCCATAGAGAAGTTGGAATACAGTAGGTTTAACACCAATATAAATAAATAATGAGTTCATTATAGTACCTTGAAGTGGTCTTTTGTTTTCTTTCGCTAACGGAGCTCACGAGTTTTCTATTTTAAGTTTTGTGTTGTGAAGTTTTCAAGTTTTGGGTGAATTCTTTTGATGGATCATGGAACAAGGAGTTGCAAGAGCCTAAGCTTGGGGATGCCCATGGCACCCCCAAGATAATCCAAGGACACCAAAAAGTCAAAGCTTGGGGATGCCTCGGAAGGCATCCCCTCTTTCGTCCAGTTCCATCGGTAATTTACTTGGACCTATATTTTTATTCACCAACATGATATGTGTTTTGCTTGGAGTGTCTTGTATTATTTGTGTCTTTGTGTCTTAGTATGCCACAAGCATCCTTTCTGTACACACCTTTTGAGAGAGCCATACATGAATTAAAATTTGATAGAATACTCTATGTGCTTCACTTATATCTTTTGAGCTAAGTAGTTTTGCTCTTTGTGCTTCAATTATATCTTTTGAGCGTTAGAATTTTGCTCTATGTGCTTCACTTAGATCTTTTAGAGCACGGTGGTGGATTTGTTTTAAAGAAACTATTGATCTCTCATGCTTCACTTAAATTATTTTGAGAGTCTCTTAATAGCATGGTAATTTGCTTAATAATAATATGCTTGGTATTCAAGACTTGTGAAACTTTCTTTTGAGTGTGTTGAATACTAAGAAAAGATTGAAGCATGATAATTGTTTTGAGATATGGAGGTGATAATATTAAAGTCATTCTAGTTGAGTAGTTGTGAATTTAAAGAATACTTATGTTCAGGTTTGTGATTCTCGTAGCATGCACGTATGGTGAACCGTTATGTGATGAAGTCGGAGCATGATTTATTTATTGATTGTCTTCCTTATGAGTGGCGGTCGGGGACGAGCGATGGTCTTTTCCAACCAATCTATCCCCCTAGGAGCATGCGCGTAATACTTTGCTTTGATAACTTCTAAATTTTTGCAATAAGTATATGAGTTCTTTATGACTAATGTTGAGTCCATGGATTATACGCACTCTCACCCTTCCACCTTTGCTAGCCTCTATAATACCGCGCACCTTTCGCCGGTATCATACACCTACCATATACCATCCTCAAAACAGCCACAATACCTACCTATTATGGCATTTCCATAGCCATTCCGAGATATATTGCCATGCAACTTTCCACCATCTAGTTCATCATGACACACTCCATCATTGTCATATTGCATATCTCGGTACACCGCCGGATGCATTCATATAGAGTCATATTTTGTTCTAAGTATCAACTTGTAATTGTTGAGTTATAAGAAAAAAAAGTGTGATGATCATCATTATTAGAGCATTGTCCCAGTGGGGAAAGAATGATGGAGACTATGATTCCCCCATAAGTCAGGATGAGACTTCGGACGAAAAAAAGAGGCCAAAGAAGCCCAAATAAAAAGAGGCCATATAAAAAAAGAGAAAAGGCCTAAATAAAAAATGAGATAAAAAGAGAGAAGGGACAATGTTACTATCCTTTTACCACACTTGTGCTTGAAAGTAGCACCATGATCTTCATAGTAGAGAGTCTCTCATGTTATCACTTGCATATACTAGTGGGAATTTTTCATTATATAACTTGGCTTGTATATTCCAATGATGGGCTTCCTCAAATTGCCCTAGGTCTTCATGAGAAAGCAAGTTGGATGCACACCCACTTAGTTTCTTTTTGAGCTTTCATATACTTATAGCTCTAGTTCATCCGTTGCATGGCAATCCCTACTCACTCACATTGATATCTATTGATGGCCATCTCCATAGCCCATTGATACGCCTAGTTGATGTGAGACTATCTTCCCCTCCTTTTTGTCTTCTCCACAACCACCATTCTATTCCACCTATAGTGCTATATCCATGGCTCACGCTCATGTATTCCGTGAAGATTGAAAAAGTTTTGAAAAAGTTAGAGTATGAAACAATTGCTTGGCTTGTCATCGGGGTTGTGCATGATTTAAATACTTTGTGTGGTGAAGATGGAGCATAGCCAGACTATATGATTTTGTAGGAATAACTTTCTTTGGCCATGTTATTTTGAGAAGACATAATTGCTTTGTTAGTATGCTTGAAGTATTATTATTTTTATGTCAATATAAACTTTTGTCTTGAATCTTTCTAATCTGAATATTCATACCACAATTAAGAAGATTTGCATTGAAATTATGCCAAGTAGCACTCCGCATCAAAAATTCTCTTTTTATCATTTACCTACTCGAGGACGAGCAGGAATTAAGCTTGGGGATGCCTGATACGTCTCCAGCGTATCTATAATTTTTGATTGCTCCATGCTATATTATCTACTGTTTTGGACTATATTGGGCTTTATTTTCCACTTTTATATTATTTTTCGGACTAAACTATTAACCGGAGGCCCAGCCTAGAATTGTTGTTTTTTTGCCTATTTCAGTGTTTCGGATAAACATAATATCAAACGGAGTCCAAACGGAATAAAATCTTCGGGAACGTGATTTTCTCACCGAACGTGATCCAGGAGACTTGGACCCTACTCCAAGGAACAAAAGAGGCGGTCACGAGGGTGGGGGGCGCCCCCCTAGGGCACGCCCCCCTGCCTCGTGGACCCCTTGTTGCTCCTCCGGCGTACTTCTTCCTCCTATATATACACACGTACCCCCAAACGATCAGAACAGGAGACAAAAACCTAATTCCACCGCCGCAACTTTCTGTATCCATGAGATCCCATCTTGGGGCCTGTTCCGGAGCTCCGCCGGAAGAGGGCCGTCATCACGGAGGGCTTCTACATCATCCTAGCCTCTCCGATGAAGTGTGAGTAGTTTACCTCATACCTTCGGGTCCATAGTTAGTAGCTAGATGGCTTCTTCTCTCTCTTTGAATCTCAATACAAAGTTCTCCCCCTCTCTTGTGGAGATCTATTCGATGTAATCTTCTTTTTGTGGTGTGTTTGTTGAGACCGATGAATTGTGGGTTTATGATCAAGTCTATCTATGAATAATATTTGATTCTTCTCTGAATTCTTTTATGTATGATTGGTTATCTTTGCAAGTCTCTTCGAATTATCCGTTTGGTTTTGCCAACTAGATTGGTAGTTCTTGCCATGGGAGAAGTGCTTAGCTTTGGGTTCGATCTTGCGGTGTCCTTACCCTGTGACAGAAGGGGCAGCAAGGCACGTATTGCATCGTTGCCATCGAGGATAACTAGATGGCGTTTACTTCATATTGCATGAATTTATCTCTCTACATCATGTCATCTTGCTTAAGGCGTTACTCTGTTTTTAACTTAACACTCTAGATGCATGCTGGATAGCGGTCGATGAGTGGAGTAATAGTAGTAGATGCAGAATCGTTTCGATCTACTTGTCACAGACGTGATGCCTATATACATGATCATGCCTAGATATTCTCATAACTATGCT
The DNA here is from genome assembly GCA_034509565.1 of Triticum monococcum. Classification (NCBI taxonomy): domain Eukaryota; kingdom Viridiplantae; phylum Streptophyta; class Magnoliopsida; order Poales; family Poaceae; genus Triticum; species Triticum monococcum. The sequence continues at coordinate 392,798,486 of CM067845.1, read as the reverse complement.
CAATTCTGTCAATTGCTCAATAGTAATTTGTTCACCCACCGTAGAATACTTATGCTCTTGAGAGAAGCCACTAGTGAAACCTATGGCCCCGGGGTCTATTCTCCTCATATCAATGTCCATCACTTTAATCTTGCTTTGCTTTTTTACTTTGCTTTTACTTTTTACTTTGCATCTTTATATCAAAAATACCAAAAATATTATATCTATCAGATCTCACTCTCGTAAGTGACCGTGAAGGGATTGACAACCCCTAATCGCGTTGGTTGCGAGTAGCTATCGCTTTGTACAGGTACGATGGACTTGAGCGTGGGCTCCTACTGGATTGATACCTTGGTTCTCAAAAACTGAGGGAAATACTTACGCTACTCTGCTGCATCATCGCTTCCTCTTCGGGGAAAACCAACGCAAGCTCAAGACGTAGCAGCAGGTCATGCTCGGCCCGGAGCCTCTCATTGCCCTCCCTTAGTTGTCGTATGACGCCGGTAGCCTGTTCAAACGAGGCTTTGAATTAAGCCCTATAAACCGGAAAGGAGGGAGTACTGCTATGTACGTGCAATAACTGGCACCGTCGTATACATATCTTATGATTAATGGGGCGTTCGACAGGAATAGCCGCGTGGCGAGCTCTAGGCTAGTCTTTTTTTCAGACGCATTAAACCTATCTCTCGGGACTCCTCGCACGCACCATCGTGCCGCCCACAAAAACTTGTACTCTGAGTTTAGTAGTACGTTATACAGGAAGAGAAGAGGTGCACGCACGCACTCGTCCTCGCACACACGTGTCTGTTTTTTCTTGAAAAGGAGGATGATGACCCCTGGCCTCTGCATTTGGGAGTCACACACGCATTTGTAGCTACAAATTGTAGTGTTCTCAACCATTCGATTGGCTCTATCATGGATGTACTTATATACTAAAACATGTCAAGATACATGTATATTTTGACAAATGGAAGGCATGTATTGTGGAATGGAGGGAGTGCTTGTCATCAAAATGGATAAAAAAGGACGTATCTAGAACTAAAATACGTCTACATACATCTCCTTTTATCCATTTTGATGACAAGTAGTACTTCTTACCCAAAGGAACTTTATATCCAACAAACACAAAATATCCGTTCGACTGTTGGAAATTACTAATCTGATGTCGAAGTAATTGTTGCATCGCCACCAAAACCCACCATTTCTTAAGCTAAAGTAGACCAAGGTAATCCCTATATTAGCATATTACTAAGATAAACAGAAGGCACTATAGTAACATTTAGGACGTGAGCTTGTCAATCTGAATGTGGAGGCACACAAGCTTAGCCCCGGCCAGTAGCTTGGGCGGAACTGTCAAGAAGGTCAGCTCCTGCACGTCGACGTCGCCGGGATCCTTGCTGCTTGTCACCTCCATTTCCACCTTGACAGCGTCGGCCGTGCCTTTGGGCTCCCCCAGCGGGCCGTTCACCCACAGCTTGGCCACGTAGTGCGGCAGTGGGGACGCCCCCGCTCTAATGAAGACGACCGACACGGCAATAGGTGCGTCGATGTTGAGCACGCCGCCGACCAAGAAAAATGCGCGGCGGTCCTCCTCCGCGAACAGCAAGAGTCGTGGCTCCGACAGTGGCACTTGCAGCTCGAGCACCTTGCTGAATTGGATCCTGGGGCATGGTATGCACGGTAATGATGTGGTGGTAGAGCGCCAGCGGCGGGCCTTCGTAGCCGCAGACGGGGACGAGGCATTTGCAGGGCGCGAGCGGACACACTCTCTAGTGATCGGCGAGCTTGTGGTAAGTGACATAGAGCCCACAGCCTTCATGTGGGCACTCCACCCTCACCGACGAAAGGACGGAGTCCACCGCCGTGTTCCACACGTCGAAGCCACCGCCGCGCTCGCACTTCTGGCACTGCTGCTGGTTCAAGGGGCGCTCGACACGGCAGTCCGCGCAGGCCAGGTGCCCTCCCTTGCGCTACAGAAATCAATCGAACACCACATCAATCAAGAAACCTGCACCTTGCTCAGTCAGCCGAACGGACGAGGTGTATTCGAACCTCATACACTGGAGGCGTCAAGGGGCGGAAGCACAAGGGGCAGTGGAGCACGGTGAGGTCCATCGTGACCTTAGAGAGCTCCATCATCGGGTCCTGTTCGGTCTGCATGATCTCGCCCTCCTCGTTCACAACCATCTCTCGACTTGGGCCGGGGTATTACAAAGCTTTACCGTCACATATTTTATACTACTTCAAGGTGCATTAAATCAACACATGCAAGTACTCCCTCCGGTCCTTTTTACTCCGCACATTAGCTTTGTCTGAAATCAAAGTTTGCTAAGTTTGACCAAATTTATATTAAAAAATATTAACATCTATAACATCTAATAAATATAATATGAAAATATATTTCGAGATGGATCTAATAATAAATATGTTGTTATGTGAATGTTAATAATTTTTTGTATAAATTTGGTCAAAGTTGGATGAGATTGACTTCAGACATACCTAATATGCAGAGTAAAAAGGACCGGAGGGAGTATCAAAAGGAGAGTCACGGCATGCATGCATGCATTGTAATTAATGCATCGGTAAACACAAATTATTGAAATATATCGAGTGCAGTGCTTTGATGTGTCCCGTCAACTCGTACATCAACGAGAAGTTTGATTATCCTCTCCCTCGCGAACTTAACTGCACCTGCCTTGGCTGTATGACAGGTTGGCCACACACCTGTCGGGCCCACCTGTCATACACGCAAAGGCAGGAGCATCCCTCCCTCGCCCATGAGCGTGGTGGCTGGCAAGACTAGGAGAAGCTTTCGCTACACGCTCTCCCTCCTGCACACGGTGGACATGCAGTAGTTCAATCGGTGTCAGATGGCCAGAAGCGTACTGTAGTACTCCTCCAGTGTAGTAGTACTCCATCATTGTTCGACTTCCTGAAGAGGCGAAGAGCCAAGCGCAGCCCGGACGCTCGTGTGGCAGTTTCATGTGTAGAGTAGTCTAGGATAGCGTGTACCATGCCTGTAAGCTTAAAATCGTTGGGGTCGGCTCCATGCTATGTGGCCGTCTCGAAGTTTTTTTTAAATTAAAATAGTCTTCTGGCCCTGCATGACACCCTGGTGATTGTAGTTTGGACGCTCATCTGGTCAAGACAGGAATATATATTTTAATTTGTTTTTTTCGAAAAGGGGGACTCCCCGGCCTCTGCATCAGAATGATGCATACGACCACATATATTTTAATTTGTGGTGGGTAAATGTTAGAGGTTGCAGCAAATATAGTGTACACTACGGGTCTTTCAGCCAAGTTTAGAGGCAAGCATGTGGGGCCAGTGCTATGATGTGTCGCGTCAACTCGTACAACGAGGAGCAGCTTGATTTTACTACACGCCTTCTCCCTCACCCATGCGCGCGGTTGCTCGCAAACGAGGACACACTATAAAAAATACACTTCTGTGAGGATACGTGTTTGTCACAGTAGGTCGCTTTTTTGTCATGCATGTACATCCATGACAAATTTATGACAGAATCAAGATACTCATACCTGTGCTGTCGTAGAAGTGTTCCATGACATTACCAAAATTATCATCACGGAAGTGTCCACTTCCATGACCATAAATCGCGCATCATAGAAGTGCTTTCGTCAAGGGTGACCGACACATGGCATCCACCGTAACGGAACACCGTTAAGCTATCGGGTCGGGTTTTGGATCCGATAACCCATTAACATCCCCGACCAATGCGGATTTTCCACGTGTAAAATCATCATTGGCTAGAGGAAACACGTGTCGGCTCATCGCCAGGACAGATGTCATCCACTCACTGGACAGAAGGCGCCTATGATACGTCGACACATGGCACGGCCCAACAAGTTTAAATGGGCCGGCCCAACTAAAGGCCCACAAGATTTTGCGGACCATAATGGGCCGGCCCAGCTAAAGGCCCACGAGATTTTGCGGACCATAATGGGCTGGCCCAACTAAAGGCCCACAAGATTTCGCGGGCCATAATGGGCCGGCCCAGGTAAAGGCCCACAAGATTTTCGTGTGCCATAATAGGCCGGCCCAGTTAAAGGCCCACAAAATTCTTGCGGATCATAATGGGCCGGCCCAGCTAAAGGCCCACGAGATTTCGCCAACATTAATGGGCCGGCCCAGCTATAGGCCCACAAGATTTTGAGGAACCTAGTAGGCTGGCCCGTTAACTGGCTGCCATGTTTTGGGCCAAATGTCGGCCCATATTTGATCCGGTCTATTAATGGCCTGCCACGCTCCGGGCCTAATAGTGGCCCATATGAGATCCGGCCCGTTAAAAGCCTACCACGTTCTGCACCAAATTACGGCCCAGATCAGGTCCGGCCCTTTAAGAGGTTTTGGGCCTAATTATGGCCCATATCAGATTCGGCCCGTCAACTGGACACTATGCTTTTGGGCCCACTTGCTAAAGTCCCACTTAGTAATTCGGCCTGATATTAGTTTTGGCCTGTTAAGGGCCCGTTTAACATTTCGGCCCTATATTAATTTCAGCCTGTTAAAAGCCCGTCATATAGTGGGGCCTAACTACGGCCCGATTTGCATCTGGCCTGCTCGCAGCCGATATCTGATTGGGCCAAACAAGGACCGAGACAATTTTTCGGCCTGTTAAAAGCCCGTGATTTGATTCGCACAATCATGGGCCGGGGTTCATTTCGGGCTACTGCCGGCCCGTGAGCTGATCGGCACGTTTCAGGCCCAACCTACATCGTGATTGCATGACGGCCCGATTATGTACCGTAATTTTACGGTTTGGCCGGTTTACTGCGAAGACAGGATATATATACTGTAAAATAACTGCAGCATCGTGAATAAGAAAAAACCTACACTATACAATAAAGAAATTATGGCATATTATATCCACTGGGCATCAAAGTTCGCCACTATGATAATAAAGCACAAGCAGACAGCAGATTACATACACTGGGCATCAAAGATCGCCACTAGTGCAAATGAACATGCCGACAAAATAATATACAAAACCGACAGCACTTCAATAGAGTTCAAGAAAGGTTAGCCCTGCTAGGGAGCTGCAGCGCAAGCAGCTGAGCAAGATGATGAGACTGCGCTTGTTCAACACTTATATCTTCCTCACTCTAAAAGATAAACAAGCAGAAAGATGACAGGTTTTGCACATAAAAGTATCAGTGCTAACAATTCATCACATTTCTTATTGACGAATAAAGTGACACAGTTTAAATTTGCATTACCACAATATGGTATTGTTTAGGTCAAGACATGGCAGGAAATGACATTGTGAAGGAGTTGGCAGCTTCACGACACCACTAGATTACAGATCAAGAACTCATAAGTATCAATGGTTAGTGTGCTGTCAATTTATACCATTTCAGATTGGCAAATAAAGAGACGGTTTAAATAATAGTAGAATGATATGACATTGTTCATAGTTAAGACATTGCAGAATATGACATTGTGCTGTAGTGGGCAGGTTCACCACACCACTGGATTACAAATGAAGAACAGAAGCATACATGCAGTGCAAAAGAAGATCACTTGCTCTGTATAGTTTAATTTACATGGTATGAAGAAGGAACTTGGTTGTACAACTGAAAACTTAAATTGAGAAAGGACGAACTTTTGTTTATGAACTACATATAACAAACTTTAAACAAGCAATTTGATGCAAACACCAAAAATAAACAGCTATTGCAGTCATGCCTAACCAAATATATACAACAAAGTTTGAAGGCTTGAGATGGACAAACTTACATTATTGGTGAAGACAGGCTCTATAAAGGCCTTGTCCATGCTGATGGGGGGGGCAATTCAAGAAGTTTACCACAGAATCTTCTTCAAAAGCATTGCCTTTATTCTACATTTTGTTAAGAGTAAATATAGATGTGATAATATACGAAAAAATGGAGAATATTTAAGATAAGATGAAGAGTGATGCTACATAACACTACAAAAAAATACACTTCCGTGATGATACGTGTTTGTCATAGTAGGTCGCTTTTTTTGTCATGCATGTACATCCATGACAAATTTATGACAGAACCAAGATAGTCATACATGTGCTATCATAGAAGTGTTCCATGACATTACCAAAATTATCATCATGGAAGTGTCCACTTCCATGACGATAAATCGCGCGTCACAGAAGTGCTTTCGTCAAGGGTGACCGACACGTGGCATCCACCGAAACGGAACGCCGTTAAGCTATCAAGTCGGGTTTTGGATCCGATAACCCGTTAACATCCCCAACCAATGGGAAATTTCCATGTGTAAAATTCTTATTGGCCGGACGAAACACGTGTCAGTTCGTCAGTTGGTCAGATAGGCACCTATGATACGTCGACACATGGCACGGCCCAACAGAGGCCCATTCCTATGAAAAGGCTGGCCCGTTTGACTTGGTAAAAAGCTAGCGGGCCGGCCCATGGAAAGCCTGTTAACGGCATGTTCACATATAGCCCATTTATAGCCCGCTAACCCAAGGCCCGTTACGCCCTATCCGAATTAGGCCCAGTAGCGTCATCTGGGCCATCCAATATGATTCCAGCCCGTTTTCACTTCTGGCCCATGTATAGCCCATGATGTCTTTCGGCCCATATGAGGCCCTATGTAACTCTTGGCCTATTAATGGCCCGTGGTGAAACTGGCCTGTAATGAACAGTGTATCACTTTACACCCATTAACGACCCGTGGTGAAACTGGCCCGTAATGAACAGTGTATCACTTTATACCCATTAACGGCCCGTTATTCCGTTGGGCCGTTTCCAGCCCATGTTATCTTTCGGCCTTCTCAGAGCCCAATTATTCTTGGGCTCATTTCCAGCATCCGTTTACTTACGGCCTGTTACTGTCATTTTTTGCTTGTGGGCCAAATTCAGCCCGTGGTTACAGTCAGCCCATTTGTGGTCCGTTAATACATTGGGCCGTTTTCATAGCATCATCAAATACGGCCTATTAACGATGGCCCGTTACGGTCGGCCCATGAACGGACGATTCCAACTCTAGACCGTTTACGGCCATAATGCGGCCTGTTATTGGCCCATGTTTGGCCAATCGATCATACGGCCCGTATAAGGCCCACTGATGATACGACCCGTAGAAGGCCCATTGTTTCTACGGCCCGTACAAGGCCTACTCTTTCTACGGCCCGTAAAAGGCCCATTGTTTCTACGGCCCGTAGGAGGCCCAATGTCTCTACAGTAAATATTAGCCCATGGTTATTGTGGCCTAGTTTAAAAAATAGGTTATTGCAGCCACTAGTTAACCGCGGAAAAAGAACTGCAATGACTACAAGCAAACAAATAAACAAGACAACAAGGAAATAAATAAGCAAGCAACTAACGCTAGGCTATCACGGCTATTACACATATTACATCCACTGGGCATCAAAGTTCGCCACCAGTGCAAATATAGGGAACAAAGTAGCATATCATATACACTGGCCGTCAAAATTGGCCACCAGTGCAAATAAACACGGCAGCAAAACAAGAGCATGACTGAAACAACTTCAGAAGAGCTCAAGAAACGTTATCCTGGGTATCCACCATGCTGGCAATAAGCTTAGCAAGCTGATTAGCTTTGTCCTATTTGGTGCTAAAATCCTCCAACGCTTGCTGTTGCACCAGAAAGTATGCATCTGAATGCTCCAGGGACTTCCGCAGTCCTTTCGCTTCTTGTCGCAGCACAGCTGATCGATGTCTTTCAGCTTGTAGTTGAGACTCCACAAACCGAAGTGATTCAGACAGTGAGTTTGAATAGCTTGTGCAAGCAGTAGTGGCCAGTAACTCCAACACTAAACCAAGACAGGATGTGTCACTATCCTGAACCTTATCTGCATTACTTCCTTTACCGTTGCTTAATAAGGCACTCTTCCCCAATATTCTGTCAGCATTCTAAAAGAAGAAAGAAGTAGACACATAACAAGTTTAGCATGTACTAGTATATGAAACTCATTTCGGTGAACCAGTTCATTAGTAAGGTGGACAGGATTAAACTACCAAGTCTTCTATTGCCAAGTAATAGTACATAATAAAAGCATCAAACAAACATATATCTATGTCCTACAGTAGCAATCAAATCTTAAATTAGAACAGTTGTTCTTCAGGTTTAGGCACTTGTTCTACATGAACAGAGTACAGTAAGACGCAAGAATATAATACTTAAAAATAGAAAATGAGCTCATAGACCTTACCACATTCTTGGTTCGGGACCAGTATAGAACAAGGCGTTCCCAGTCATCGTCCAGTAAATGTGTCTCAGGAGAACGTAAGGGAATTTGATGAGTTTCTTTGCCGGTGAAGTACGTTTTCTTCAGGTAATTCCGATACTGCCATCAAGCATTCTTGAAGATAGCAGAGGTATTAGCACAGGTTACCTCATCCTGAGTTTCCAAATCGGTCCTTCTCTATAGAGAAAAATGGGAAAATTTGCTGTATTATAACCATCATGGAGGTAGGATGTATGGGACAAAGCAAAGTAATTGCCAGGAATAACATTACTTACACATAACTCCTGGACAAACACCTGCAACTGGCATTTTCCTTCATCTTCAGTATAATATTTCCAAGATGGGAAGATACGCACATACGATTTAACAACATCAAATGTGATAGATGCTAAACTACGACTAGCTGGTTGTGCTTCCTCCACAGGAATAGGCGTACTAACTGGTGGAGTTGGGGTTCGCCGTGATAGTACTGGCCCTTTGGGCACTGGAGCTGCCTTACTAACTGCTCTTGTTTGGGAGCTCTGTGGTGGAGATGGTGCTGTGTCAACAGGAACTGGGTTACTATCGGCTGGGGTTGGGGTTAGATTGGATGAAGCTGGTTCTCTGTCCATCGTAGCAGGGGTACAATCTGCGAGAGTTTGGGTTATGTGTGGTAGGGCTGGTTCTTGTGCATGTACAACCGGGGTGCTATCTCCACCAAGAGGTAGCACTGTTTTATTTGAAGACCGTGTTTTTAGTCCGCTAGATACTGGCATCACCCGCTCCAATTCAAATGGCTGATAAACAGGAAACATAGTTGAATGTACAGACAATGTATGAGAGACAGATGCAATAGATAGTGTGGAAAAAAGAGGGCATGAAATAGTTGACATGTATATTGTTTAACTAAAACGGATAGCATGACATAATTTCACATATATGATGTATATCTAAACTGGATAGCATAGCATAACATAATTCAAAGATATGATGAATAACTAAACAGGATCGCCTGACATAATTCACCTACATGTTATCTAAGTAATCAGGATCGCATCATTTAATATACAAATATGATTTATATGCTAAACAGAGGGCATTCGATATGGTGTCTGAACTAAGAACATGGTGTTGAATATTGTGTATATGATGTCTAAACTATGCAATGCAAGACACCGTATGCATGATATGAGCAGTATAACCGTACCAAGTTAGAGCATACACCTCAGTGGGGGAATAGGACTGGTCATCTGTCTCTGAATCCATCTCTAAGGAGCTATCGGGACCCAACAAGAGATCTGCTTCGACAGGTAGCACTGTCTGCTCTAAAGGCCTTGTTTTCACTCCAGATTTTTCCATCTCCCACCCAAATGGCTGATTCACAGGAAGAGTAGTTTAATGTACAAACATTGTCGACAAATGGAAATGTAATGAAGAAAAGGATGGGCAAGATAGCATTCAAATATATGATGCCTAGTTAAACAGGATGGCATTGCACATTTCACATATATTATGGCTGGCTAAAAGACATGAGACTGCATAATTCCCATATATGATATAGAAACTAAATAGGTGGCATTACATAACATGTCTAAACTAAGCAGATGACATATATGATGTCAAAAGTAGGCACTACAAGGCAACAAATGCATGATATGACTAACATCATCATGCCAAGGTAGAGCAAACACCTTGGGTGGTAAATAGGAGTGGTCAGCGACATCCGAATCTGCCTCAGAACAGATATCTTCCTCTGGATTACAATCTAGAGAGGGGTGGGGAGGGTTTGCCATTGAACCCACCATGGAGCGATGTCTGCATGACATTGTATTGCCGCGCAAAACTCTTCTCTTTTTCTCTACATGTTCAGCATGACTGTGTACAATATCTGACATGCATACGAAAAAAATATGGTGAGATTATGTAAGGAGAGCATGGAGAAATTAAGAGTGATGTTCACAACCAGTGGATCGATGTTTTTCCATTGAACCAAAATAGCCCTAATGGATCGATGTGAATGTATAGTAATAAGTGATGCAACAAGTGTACAACCTCTTTGCCGTAGCCGTGTCGACCTCAGCATCATTGGGTTGGTCACTGAAGCAGTTGAGGCAGAGGTGGTTGTCGGAGGTGTGGAGGAAGATCTCAGGAATCTGTAGATGGCGTCCAGGGCACTGCTCTGTTGTGATGGATCGTTCTGTCGTTGGAGCAGCTCCGGTAAGCCATAAGACGTCAAGGCTGAAGCAGCACAAGACAGACATCGTCAATCTTAAGTGGGATTCTAATAGCATTTCCAATAGATGATGTAAAATGGATGTAAAATTAACATCACAAAAAACCACTTGACTACAACAGATGAGGTAAAAACTATTGACTCTGAACTTAACTGTCGAAACTGAAATTTACTGTGGAATCTGAATGCTACTGTCGAAACTGAATGCAATGGTAGCAGAGAGGCACTTGACATGTAGTTTAGGGAGGGCCTGCAGTTCATCTTCAACTTGCACCCCCCCTGAGCCACCAGCCACCACCGGCCGAACCGCCGGCCCCAGCGCCGCCCCGCCGCCCTGAAACAACTTGCCACCGCCGCCCCGGCTAGCCCTTTAGGCCCCCCGCCCCCACCCTGAACCCTAAGATAGATAGTGGGGTACCTCTCCGGCGAGCCCCCGCCCCCGCTGCGGGTGATTCTTCCTTAACTCCGGCGGTCCCCCCAACCCCTGAAAATCAACTGACCCAAAAGTCGATTCAGTCGACTGAAGTGTGGCTTAATCGGAGTAGAGCAGCAGCACGAGCGAGGGGGAGAGCAGCAGCAGTAGCTGGGCGAGTGAGCGATCGAGCGAGAGCCGGAGCAGCAGCAGCAGATCCGGCCGGTATGGACGCCTCCGCCGAAGGGGCCTCGCACTGGGGGAGAGCCGCCATGGAGATGTCGCCCGCGGTGCCAGCTTCAAGGGAGCCGCTCCATGGGGGTGCGGGATGGAGCACCATCAGCGCCGAGAGGTCGAGTTAAGGAGAAGGTGCGATGCGATGAGTGTACAACCTCTTTGGTGGCGCCGAGTAGGCCCCGGCTTCGTCCGAGGAGTCGGTGAGGATGCTGCGGTTCCGGTGGAGCAGGTTAAGGCGGCGCTATGGGGATGGAGGAGCCGCGATAGATGAGGCGATTGTCGGAGAAGCTCCTTGGAGGTGGAGGACGGGGTGGCTGAACCGGCGGGACGGCGAGATGGATGACGGATCCTCATCCGGGGAGGTGGACGAGGGACGTCGAGCTGTTGCGGTGGACGACGTCGTCGGGGAAGAGGCTCTGGCTGGGCAGCGGTGACGTGGCAGACAGAGGAGGGTGGGGTTTCGCGGCTGGAGCGGAGAGGTTATGGCGGCCTGGGATTTCGAATGGCGAAAAGGGGGTGATGGGAGGGGGTGAAGCATGACTTAGGAACGCGCTTGTCCAAAATGTTGGGTGTGTTACAAAAGTACCCCCCACCGATTTGAACTAGCGGCGCTTTTGGCTCAGGGTTAGAAGGGGGATTTCGCGTGTCGGCATTTGGCAGCTGGAGGGAGTTTTCGCGCGCGTTGTAATTTCGGGATAGCAAGGCGCGGGTTGTGAAGGCGCCAGTTTTGGGAGAATGATATCTGAATTTTCGGGATATAACCAGACGCGGATTGAATTTCAGGGACAAGCCCAATGTGTCGTAATATTGTACTTGTACGTACCAAATCAATTCACAGTTCCCTCAACCAAAAAGAAAACAAAAAAATAAAACTATTCACACCACGCAAAGAGAGAGTCTTGCCCCGTTTTACTATACAAATGCTATTCAAAGCTACTCCCTCCTTCCATCTATATAGGGCCTAATGCGTTTTTCGATGCTACCTTTGACCAAATATTAGAGCAATGATATGTGACATGCAACTTACACAAAGCACACCGTTAAATTCGTCTGTGAAAGGTTCTTTCAATGATATAATTTTCACATTGTGCATGTCATCTACTATTAATCTTGTCAATAGTCAAAGGTGGTCTTAAAGATATCATTACGCCCTATGTAGATGGAAGGAGGGAGTATGAATCCATGTTATGTCCGATTAAATTTTTTCGCTTGCTGTATAATGCATGTAACCTACTCATACCAACATTTTAGTGCATTCCTAATGTCTATACTACCGCTGCAATTCGAACTAAATTTGAATTCGTTTCTCTATTTCAATAAGAATCTACAATCATGATTGTTGCCAACTTCAACCATCAAAGTTTCCTTGCTATCTGCTAGATATAAATCAGACGGCCTATAATGCAGGATGGCAGGCACATCATCATCAACAACTCCGTTTTTTATAAGAGTAGAGATAAAATATATTAAATGTAGTATACCATGTTCATAACCACGCCATGTTTATCACCGTTATATATTCACACATCTGTCGGTTTTAAACACTATGATAAATTCTTCAAATATCCAAATTCGCTTTTTATAATGAAGTATATATGATCTCTATTTGTCTTTTACACCCACACAACCCTCTTATCTTTGTAGCTAGCGCTAACTTTCTCTTGTGCATGCACACGCCTGCATCCCTCTCACCCTCCCTCAGCATTCTCTAGCTCCATCGCGCAAATTCGTGTTTTCACTTTAGGTCGTTCACCCATGGTGTGTGTAGGCCCCCCCAGCTCCTTCTTTACGGCACACATCGATCAATATGCCTCTCTAGCCAAGTGTGCCTAGCACAAACACAAGCTTCCCCTCTTCTCTTGTCACCGTCCATGCCTCACTCCCACCACTCTTTTCATCGTTCTCGTACTCGCACACTCCTCCCCCTCGATATAGTATGCCTCTCGTACAACCTCCTACATGCATCCCTCTCTCTCTATCCTTCTCCTCGTGCCTCATTTGCTTCTAACACACACATGCATGTATACCGATCGATCTCCCAACATATACCTAGATCAACTTTAACTACCCCACATCGATCAACGTACCTCACAAGTTATGTCTCTCCTTTCTCTTACAAAGGGCGATTGATCTTCCTATGTAGTTACGTCTGCTTACCACAGCCACATCGTCCCCCTCATCATTCGTGCATGCCTCCTGACCCGTCTCTCACACGCACATGCACAGACAACAAGCAGCCATCTACTCTCTTATTGATATTGCGGGCGTGCCCTCCGTTTGTCTAGCAAGCCTATCCCACCATTTGTTAGAAGCAACTCCACTACCACCCCCTCCAACACTCTAGCTCTGTCTCTCTCCCAACCTTATTCATCTCCTGCACATATGCATGGATGCCGATCGATCTCCCTTAATACATGAGGCAGATCGATCTCCTTAATACATGAGGTAGGCCTCTCTCCTCCTCCACACATATACCAGCCATTGTACCTCTATAGTTAATTGGGCCTCCCTCTTCCCCCACCACACACCGATAGTCGAGAGCTGCAGGTACGTATCCATGCCATAGAGACAAACTGTACATGTCCCATCTCACATTCCAGTAGGCCAGCCACTCTATATCTTTGACGTGGGCACACACAAATTCGATGGCACTCTTTATCGATCGTGCGCGTGCGCGCGCACACACACACACACATCATCCCTCTCTTCGATTCTATAGACACCTCAAGCTGATGATACCTCCACTCTCTTCTCGTGGATCGCCCCCTCTATATATATGTTATATCAAGGACTCTATTTCACACACATTGCATATGTTAAATTTTTTGATTGACCCCCCCCCCCAAAACTCTCAAGAACCCACACACTATATCTCTCTAGGTTTGTATCTCTCTCACACACAACCCCACGTAGGTGGTGTACGTATACAAGAAGAGAATAGGTGCACCGTGCACGTACTCACGCTTCGTGCCCAGCCACACCCGCGTGGGTACACGGTGGAGCTCATTTCTTTACGAAATGGCAGCCCACGTGCTAATTTGAATGCCTATAGCAGTTGTTTACCTAGGGAGGTCATGTACCACGCGTGCGCGAAACAAAGTTTGACTTGACACGTTGCCGCGTTATTTTTAAATAAAGTTATAGCGCTCAATGGCACGTACACAGAATATAAAACGATTTTTATGGAGGAAAAGGTAGTCTGCTCTTCAGAGTATCTCACACAAGGCTCCGATGGCCTCCCTCTCTCTCTCACCGTTGGTCACTAATCCGGCTGCATCCTGTCCGCCGGGGGAAAGGGAGTGCGGTGGCCTCCCTCTCTCACAGTTGGTCACTGATCCGGCCGCATACCGTCCGCCGGGGGAAAGGGAGTGCAGTGGCCTCTCTCTCTCTCACCGTTGGTCACTGATTCGGCCGCATCTCGTCCGCCGGGGGAAAGGAAGGAAGTGCATCGTTTCTCCGTTCGACAGCGCCGAGGCAGCACGTCCCGATCTGCGGTACACGCCGTTCTCTCTGACCAAGCTCCCGCGCGGCAGGGCCTACGCCACCTGCTTGCAGATTCCGCCCGCCGCCGCTCACCTAGTTACATCCCGACGACCTCCAGGTATCCCCTCTGGCCTTGCTCCACTGCCTGTTTTCCCACATCGCTGCATGTGGATCTTCCATAGTTCTTTGCACAAAATGTAGCTCGTCCGGCGTACTTTCCATATTGCATTCTCGTCCTCACACCATTTTAGACAAACACAACCATGGTGTTATCTTCCCTTAGGACAAGGAATATGCTTCTTTTTTGTCGTCGCATGTGTCATCACTGTTATTGGCTAGTAATTGTTTCCTTTCTACCTCTTTTTTGCAAACAGGGCTATCCATTTCACCTCGTTGCTATAGCGACCTTTTGGTGAACTACACAAATTCCTTTTTTCTTAAGAGTGTTTTGTGCAGTTGTACTAAAAGGTCACACGGGCAACGTCTGTACATTTCAGTGCGACTGCACAAAGGGAGATTGGTTTTGCTCTATCCTCCTCATCCAACTCCGAGCCTAATCTTCTCCAACTAGTTAGTCTTAAGAGAGACCGCAAAGGTGACCGGCTTCTATTTGTGTGTTTATTGTTTCATCAGCAGTCCTCTATTATCGTAATCACACTTGATATCTTTGAAACAGGGACGCTCAGCTCTATTTTAGTGGAACTGCACAAAATGATCGGAATGTTGCATGCTCCAGACAGCTACTTTTGTTCCCAACATGCCTTGTTGATTTAGACAGAGCTGGGGGACATTGCTGCCAACGAAAGCATGGATCACAACTTTGTCTTCAGTTGTGATGTAATTATTAGCTCTGAACTAGTAATAATTGACATGCACTAGCAAGGAAGTTAGTTTTTTATTGTTTCCGAAAGAGCATCGATGGCAAGACACGCGAAACAAAAGCTGAAAGCTCACATCATTGTACAATTTCATGTCGCTGGAAAATTATTTGTATAGTACGTCAATTATGTAAACAAATGATGGAAGCTTGATAGCATTGCCAGAAGGCTCTTCATCATCCGGGTCCATGTGCCATGCACGAAATTATACTCCTTCATCCCTAAATATTTATCTTTTTACAAATTTCAAACGGGCATATTTTAGAGTGTAGATTCACTCATTTTGCTTCGTATGTGTACTCCCTCCGTTCCTAAATATTCTATTCGTCTTAACAGAGATTTCAACATATTTGAGAAAGACAAATACTCCAGAGTATATTTAAGAACCGAGGGGGTAGTGCACAACTGCATGGGAGACTCAGCCCGG
Organism: Triticum monococcum; assembly: GCA_034509565.1. NCBI lineage: Eukaryota > Viridiplantae > Streptophyta > Magnoliopsida > Poales > Poaceae > Triticum > Triticum monococcum. The sequence goes on along the minus strand of CM067845.1, from coordinate 392,782,628 downwards.
TCGTTGCGCCGCATTAATAGTGAGTAATGAGCAGTCAAATCATAAGCCCCATCTTTCCCACTGTAAGTTGCTCTGAAGAAGCAACCATCAATACGCTCTTCTTTGAATCCGCTCATACTACTCCATCTGTCACTGTTTATACAGCGCGCTTCAAAAAAAAGAAAAAAAATCTGTGGGACCAAGGCGACTAGCGATCGGCCTGAAAATAGCATTGGTAGTTATAGCACGGTGTCTATTACTAGAGGGCATAATGCGTACACACATGCATGCAGTGCTTCCACCCCGGGTACACACATGCATGCACTCCATAGTAGTATAGTACATGGAGAGAAAATTATGGACTTGATGTTGGGGAACGCAGTAATTTCAAAAAATTTCCTACGCACACGCAAGATCATGGTGATGCACATCAACGAGAGGGGAGAGTGTTGTCTACGTACCAACGCAGACCGACTGCGGAAGCGATCACACAACGTAGAGGAAGTGGTCGTACGTCTTCTTCCCGATCCGACCGATCCAAGCACCGTTACTCCGGCACCTCCGAGTTCTTAGCACACGTTCAGCTCGATGACGTTCCTCGGGCTCCGATCCAGCAAAGCGTCGAGGAAGAGTTCCGTCAGCACGACGGCGTGGTGACGATCTTGATGTACTACCGACGCAGGGCTTCGCCTAAGCACTGTAACGGTATGATCGAGGTGGAATTTGGTGGCAGGGGGCACCGCACACGGCTAAGGAACGATCTCAAGGATCAACTTGTGTGTCTTGGGGTGTCCCCTGCCCCCGTATATAAATGTTGGAGGGAGGGGGGCTGGCCGGCCAAAGAGGGGAGGCGCAGGAGGAGTCCTACTCCCACCGGGAGTAGGACTCTCCCCTCCAATCCTATTCCAACTAGGACTCCTTGGGAAAAAGGGAGAGGGAAAGAGAGAGAGGTGGCCGGCCACCTCTCCTAGTCCTAATAGGACTAGGGGAGGGGGGGAGGTGCGCAGCCCTCCTTGGCAGCCCCTTTCACATTTCCACAATGGCCCATGTAGGCCCATTTGGCTCCCGGGGGTTTCGGTAACCCTCCCGGTAATCCGGTAAAATCCCGATTTCACCCGGAACACTTCCGATGTCCAAACATAGACTTCCAATATATCAATCTTTACGTCTCGACCATTTCGAGACTCCTCGTCATGTCCGTGATCTCATCCGGGACTCCGAACAACCTTCGGTACATCAAAATGCATAAACTCATAATAACTGTCATCGTAACGTTAAGCGTGCGGACCCTACGGTTCGAGAACAATGTAGACATGACCGAGACACATCTCCGGTCAATAACCAATAGCGGGACCTGGATGCCCATATTGGCTCCTACATATTCTACGAAGATCTTTATCGGTCAGACCGCATAACAACATACGTTGTTCCCTTTGTCATCGGTATGTTACTTGCCCGAGATTCGATCGTCGGTATCCAATACCTAGTTCAATCTCGTTACTGGCAAGTCTCTTTACTCGTTCCGTAATACATCATCTCATAACTAACATCTTAGTTATTATGCTTGCAAGGCTTATGTGATGTGTATTACCGAGAGGGCCCAGAGATACCTCTCTGACAATCGGAGTGACAAACCCTAATCTTGAAATACGCCAACCCAACATCTACCATTGGAGACACCTGTAGTACTCCTTTATAATCACCCAGTTACGTTGTGACGTTTGGTAGTACCCAAAGTGTTCCTCCGGTAAACGGGAGTTGCATAATCTCATAGTTATAGGAACATGTATAAGTCATGAAGAAAGCAATAGCAACATACTAAACGATCGGGTGCTAAGCTAATGGAATGGGTCATGTCAATCAGATCATTCAACTAATGGTGTGACCTCGTTAATCAAATAACAACTCTTTGTTCATGGTTAGGAAACATAACCATCTTTGATTAACGAGCTAGTCTAGTAGAGGCATACTAGTGACACTCTGTTGGTCTATGTATTCACACATGTATTATGTTTCCGGTTAATACAATTCTAGCATGAATAATAAACATTTATCATGATATAAGGAAATAAATAATAACTTTATTATTGCCTCTAGGGCATATTTCCTTCAGTCTCCCACTTGCACTAGAGTCAATAATCTAGATTACACAGTAATGATTCTAACACCCATGGAGTCTTGGTGCTGATCATGTTTTTCTCGTGGAAGAGGCTTAGTCAACGGGTATGCAACATTCAGATCCGTATGTATCTTGCAAATCTCTATGTCTCCCACCTGGACTAAATCCCGGATGGAGTTGAAGCGTCTCTTGATGTGTTTGGTTCTTTTGTGAAATCTGGATTCCTTTGCCAAGGCAATTGCACCAGTATTGTCACAGAAGATTTTCATTGGACCCGATGCACTAGGTATGACACCTAGATCGGATATGAACTCCTTCATCCAGACTCCTTCGTTCGCTGCTTCCGAAGCAGCTATGTACTCCGCTTCACATGTAGATCCCGCTACGACGCTTTGTTTAGAACTGCACCAACTGACAGCTCCACCGTTTAAAGTAAACACGTATCCGGTTTGCGATTTAGAATCGTCCGGATCAGTGTCAAAGCTTGCATCAACGTAACCTCTTACGGTGAGCTCTTTGTCACCTCCATATACGAGAAACATATCCTTAGTCCTTTTCAGGTATTTCAGGATGTTCTTGACCGCTGTCCAGTGATCCACTCCTGGATTACTTTGGTACCTCCCTGCTAAACTTATGGCAAGGCACACATCAGGTCTGGTACACAGCATTGCATACATGATAGAGCCTATGGCTGAAGCATAGGGAACATCTTTCATTTTCTCTCTATCTTCTGCAGTGGTCGGGCATTGAGTCTGACTCAACTTCACACCTTGTAACACAGGCAAGAACCCTTTCTTTGCTTGATCCATTTTGAACTTCTTCAAAATCTTGTCAAGGTATGTGCTTTGTGAAAGTCCAATTAAGCGTTTTGATCTATCTCTATAGATTTTTATGCCTAATATGTAAGCAGCTTCCCCGAGGTCTTTCATCGAAAAACTTTTATTCAAGTATCCCTTTATGCTATCCAGAAATTCTATATCATTTCCAATGAGTAATATGTCATCCACATATAATATCAGAAATGCTACAGAGCTCCCACTCACTTTCTTGTAAATACAGGCTTCTCCAAAAGTCTGTATAAACCCAAATGCTTTGATCACACTATCAAAGCGTTTATTCCAACTCCGAGATGCTTGCACCAGTCCATAAATGGATCGCTGGAGTTTGCACACTTTGTTAGCTCCTTTTGGATCGACAAAACCTTCGGGTTGCATCATATACAACTCTTCTTCCAGAAATCCATTCAGGAATGCGGTTTTTACATCCATTTGCCAAATTTCATAAAAATGCGGCAATTGCTAACATGATTCTGACAGACTTAAGCATCGCTACGGGTGAGAAAGTCTCATCGTAGTCAACTCCTTGAACTTGTCGAAAACCTTTTGCGACAAGTCGAGCTTTGTAGATAGTAACATTACCATCAGCGTCAGTCTTTTTCTTAAAGATCCATTTATTCTCAATTGCTTGCCGATCATCGGGCAAGTCAACCAAAGTCCATACTTTGTTCTCATACATGGATCCCATCTCAGATTTCATGGCTTCAAGCCACTTTGCGGAATCTGGGCTCACCATCGCTTCTTCATAGTTCGTAGGTTCATCATGATCTAGTAGCATGACTTCCAGAACAGGATTACCGTACCACTCTGGTGCGGATCTTACTCTGGTTGATCTACGAGGTACAGTAGTATCTTGATCTAAAGTTTCATGATCATCATCATTAACTTCCTCTCTTATTGGTGTAGGTCTCACAGAAACAGTTTTCTGTGATGTACTATTTCCCAATAACGGAGTAGGTACAGTTACCTCGTCAAGTTCTACTTTCCTCCCACTCACTTCTTTCGAGAGAAACTCCTTCTCAAGAAAGTTTCCGAATTTAGCAACAAAAGTCTTGCCTTCGGATCTGTGATAGAAGGTGTATCCAATAGTTTCCTTTGGATATCTATGAAGACACACTTCTCCGATTTGGGTTCGAGCTTATCAGGTTGAAGCTTTTTCACATAAGCATCGCAGCCCCAAACTTTAAGAAACGACAACTTTGGTTTCTTGCCAAACCATAGTTCATAAGGCGTCGTCTCAACGGATTTAGATGGTGCCCTATTTAACGTGAATGCGGCCGTCTCTAAAGCATAACCCCAAAATGATAGCGGTAAATCAGTAAGAGACATCATAGATCGCACCATATCTAGTAAAGTATGATTACGACGTTCGGACACACCATTACGTTGTGGTGTTCCGGGTGGCGTGAGTTGCGAAACTATTCCACAATTTTTCAAATGTACACCAAACTCGTAACTCAAATATTCTCCTCCACGATCAGATCGTAGAAACTTTATTTTCTTGTTACGATGATTTTCAACTTCACTCTGAAATTCCTTGAACTTTTCAAATGTTTCAGACTTATGTTTCATTAAGAAGATATACCCATATCTGCTTAAATCATCTGTGAAGGTGAGAAAATAACGATATCCGCCACGAGCCTCAATATTCATCGGACCACATACATCGGTATGTATGATTTCCAATAAATCTGTTGCTCTCTCCATAGTACCGGAGAACGGTGTTTTAGTCATCTTGCCCATGAGGCACGGTTCGCAAGTACCAAGTGATTCATAATCAAGTGATTCCAAAAGCCCATCAGTATGGAGTTTCTTCATGCGCTTTACACCGATATGACCTAAACGGCAGTGCCACAAATAAGTTACACTATCATTATCAACTCTGCATCTTTTGGCTTCAACATTATGAATATGTGTATTACTACTATCGAGATTCAATAAGAATAGACCACTTTTCAAGGGTGCATGACCATAAAAGATATTACTCATATAAATAGAACAACCATTATTCTCTGATTTAAATGAATAACCGTCTCGCATCAAACAAGATCCAGATATAATGTTCATGCTCAACGCTGGCACCAAATAACAATTATTTAGGTCTAATATTAATCCCGAAGGTAGATGTAGAGGTAGCGTGCCGACCGCGATCACATCGACTTTGGAACCGTTTCCCACGCGCATCGTCACCTCGTCCTTTGCTAGTGTCCGCTTATTCTGTAGTCCCTGTTTCGAGTTGCAAATATTAGCAACAGAACCAGTATCAAATACCCAGGTGCTACTGCGAGCATTAGTAAGGTACACATCAATAACATGTATATCACATATACCTTTGTTCACCTTGCCATCCTTCTTATCCGCCAAATACTTGGGGCAGTTCCGCTTCCAGTGACCAGTCTGCTTGTAGTAGAAGCACTCAGTTTCAGGCTTGGGTCCAGACTTGGGTTTCTTCTCTTGAGCAGCAACTTTCTTGCCGTTCTTCTTGAAGTTCCCTTTCTTCTTCCCTTTGCCCTTTTTCTTGAAACTAGTGGTTTTGTTAACCATCAACACTTGATGCTCCTTCTTGATTTCTACCTCTGCAGCTTTCAGCATAGCGAAGAGCTCGGGAATAGTCTTGTTCATCCCTTGCATATTATAGTTCATCACAAAGCTCTTGTAGCTTGGTGGCAGTGATTGGAGAATTCTATCAATGACGCAATCATCCGGAAGTGTAACTCCCAATTGAATCAAGTGATTATTATACCCAGACATTTTGAGTATATGCTCACTGACAGAACTGTTCTCCTCCATCTTGCAGCTATAGAACTTATTGGAGACTTCATATCTCTCAATCCGGGCATTTGCTTGAAATATTAACTTCAACTCCTGGAACATCTCATATGCTCCATGACGTTCAAAACGTTGTTGAAGTCCCGGTTCTAAGCCGTAAAGCATGGCACACTGAACTATTGAGTAGTCATCAGCTTTGCTCTGCCAGACGTTCATAACTTCTGGTGTTGCTCTTGCAGCAGGCCTGGCACTCAGCGGTGCTTCCAGGACGTAATTCTTCTGTGCAGCAATGAGGATAATCCTCAGGTTACGGACCCAGTCCGTGTAATTGCTACCATCATCTTTCAACTTTGCTTTCTCAAGGAACGCATTAAAATTCAACGGAACAACAGCACGAGCCATCTATCTACAATCAACATAAACAAGCAAGATACTATCAGGTACTAAGTTCATGATAATTTTTAAGTTCAGTTAATTTACTTAAGAACTCCCACTTAGATAGACATCCCTCTAATCCTCTAAGTGATCACGTGATCCAAATCAACTAAACCATAACCGATCATCACGTGAGATGGAGTAGTTTTCAATGGTGAACATCAATATGTTGATCATATCTACTATATGATTCACGCTCGACCTTTCGGTCTCCGTGTTCCGAGGCCATATCTGTATATGCTTGGCTCGTCAAGTATAACCTGAGTATTCCGCGTGTGCAACTGTTTTGCACCCGTTGTATTTGAACGTAGAGCCTATCACACCCGATCATCACGTGGTGTCTCAGCACGAAGAACTTTTGCAACGGTGCATACTCAGGGAGAACACTTCTTGATAATTTAGTGAGAGATCATCTTATAATGCTACCGTCAATCAAAGCAAGATAAGATGCATAAAAGGATAAACATCACATGCAATCAATATAAGTGATATGATATGGCCATCATCATCTTGTGCTTTGTGATCTCCATCTCCGAAGCACCGTCATGATCACCATCGTCACCGGCGCGACACCTTGATCTCCATCGTAGCATCGTTGTCGTCTCGCCAATCTTATGCTTCCACGACTATCACTACCGCTTAGTAATAAAGTAAAGCATTACATCGCGATTGCATTGCATACAATAAAGCGACAACCATATGGCTCCTGCCAGTTGCCGATAACTCGGTTACAAAACATGATCATCTCATACAATAAAATCAGCATCATGCCTTGACCATATCACATCACAACATGCCCTGCAAAAACAAGTTAGACGTCCTCTACTTTGTTGTTGCAAGTTTTACGTGGCTGCTACGGGCTTAAGTAAGAACTCATCTCACCTACGCATCAAAACCACAACGATAGTTCGTCAAATAGACTCCGTTTTAACCTTCTCCAGGACCGGGCGTAGTCACACTTGGTTCAACTAAAGTTGGAGAGGCAGTCTTCCGCAAGCCATCTATGTGCAAAGCACGTCGAGGGAACCGGTCTCGCGTAAGAGTACGCGTAAGGTTGGTCCGGATCGTCTCGTCCAACAATACCGCCGAACCAAAGTATGACATGCTGGTAGGCAGTATGACTTGTATCGCCCACAACTCACTTGTGTTCTACTCGTGCATATAACATCAAACCATAAAAACCTAGGCTCTGATACCACTGTTGGGGAACGCACTAATTTCAAAAAATTTCCTACGCACACGCAAGATCATGGTGATGCACAGCAACGAGAGGGGAGAGTGTTGTCTACGTACCAACGCAGACCGACTGCGGAAGCGATCACACAACGTAGAGGAAGTGGTCGTACGTCTTCTTCCCGATCCGACCGATCCAAGCACCGTTACTCCGGCACCTCCGAGTTCTTAGCACACGTTCAGCTCGATGACGTTCCTCGGGCTCCGATCCAGCAAAGCGTCGAGGAAGAGTTCCGTCAGCACGACGGCGTGGTGACGATCTTGATGTACTACCGACGCAGGGCTTCGCCTAAGCACTGTAACGGTATGATCGAGGTGGAATTTGGTGGCAGGGGGCACCGCACACGGCTAAGGAACGATCTCAAGGATCAACTTGTGTGTCTTGGGGTGTCCCCTGCCCCCGTATATAAAGGTTGGAGGGAGGGGGGCTGGCCGACCAAAGAGGGGAGGCGCAGGAGGAGTCCTACTCCCACCGGGAGTAGGACTCTCCCCTCCAATCCTATTCCAACTAGGACTCCTTGGGAAAAAGGGAGAGGGAAAGAGAGAGAGGTGGCCGGCCACCTCTCCTAGTCCTAATAGGACTAGGGGAGGGGGGGAGGTGCGCAGCCCTCCTTGGCAGCCCCTTTCACATTTCCACAATGGCCCATGTAGGCCCATTTGGCTCCCGGGGGTTTCGGTAACCCTCCCGGTAATCCGGTAAAATCCCGATTTCACCCGGAACACTTCCGATGTCCAAACATAGACTTCCAATATATCAATCTTTACGTCTCGACCATTTCGAGACTCCTCGTCATGTCCGTGATCTCATCCGGGACTCCGAACAACCTTCGGTACATCAAAATGCATAAACTCATAATAACTGTCATCGTAACATTAAGCGTGCGGACCCTACGGTTCGAGAACAATGTAGACATGACCGAGACACATCTCCGGTCAATAAACAATAGCGGGACCTGGATGCCCATATTGGCTCCTACATATTCTACGAAGATCTTTATCGGTCAGACCGCATAACAACATACGTTGTTCCCTTTGTCATCGGTATGTTACTTGCCCGAGATTCGATCGTCGGTATCCAATACCTAGTTCAATCTCGTTACTGGCAAGTCTCTTTACTCGTTCTGTAATACATCATCTCATAACTAACATCTTAGTTATTATGCTTGCAAGGCTTATGTGATGTGTATTACCGAGAGGGCCCAGAGATACCTCTCCGACAATCGGAGTGACAAACCCTAATCTTGAAATACGCCAACCCAACATCTACCATTGGAGACACCTGTAGTACTCCTTTATAATCACCCAGTTACGTTGTGACGTTTGGTAGTACCCAAAGTGTTCCTCCGGTAAACGGGAGTTGCATAATCTCATAGTTATAGGAACATGTATAAGTCATGAAGAAAGCAATAGCAACATACTAAACGATCGGGTGCTAAGCTAATGGAATGGGTCATGTCAATCAGATCATTCAACTAATGGTGTGACCTCGTTAATCAAATAACAACTCTTTGTTCATGGTTAGGAAACATAACCATCTTTGATTAACGAGCTAGTCTAGTAGAGGCATACTAGTGACACTCTGTTGGTCTATGTATTCACACATGTATTATGTTTCCGGTTAATACAATTCTAGCATGAATAATAAACATTTATCATGATATAAGGAAATAAATAATAACTTTATTATTGCCTCTAGGGCATATTTCCTTCAGTCTCCCACTTGCAGTAGAGTCAATAATCTAGATTACACAGTAATGATTCTAACACCCATGGAGTCTTGGTGCTGATCATGTTTTGCTCGTGGAAGAGGCTTAGTCAACGGGTCTGCAACATTCAGATCCGTATGTATCTTGCAAATCTCTATGTCTCCCTCCTGGACTAAATCCCGGATGGAGTTGAAGCGTCTCTTGATGTGTTTGGTTCTTTTGTGAAATCTGGATTCCTTTGCCAAGGCAATTGCACCAGTATTGTCACAGAAGATTTTCATTGGACCCGATGCACTAGGTATGACACCTAGATCGGATATGAACTCCTTCATCCAGACTCCTTCGTTCGCTGCTTCCGAAGCAGCTATGTACTCCGCTTCACATCTAGATCCCGCTACGACGCTTTGTTTAGAACTGCACCAACTGACAGCTCCACCGTTTAAAGTAAACACGTATCCGGTTTGCGATTTAGAATCGTCCGGATCAGTGTCAAAGCTTGCATCAACGTAACCTCTTACGGTGAGCTCTTTGTCACCTCCATATACGAGAAACATATCCTTAGTCCTTTTCAGGTATTTCAGGATGTTCTTGACCGCTGTCCAGTGATCCACTCCTGGATTACTTTGGTACCTCCCTGCTAAACTTATGGCAAGGCACACATCAGGTCTGGTACACAGCATTGCATACATGATAGAGCCTATGGCTGAAGCATAGGGAACATCTTTCATTTTCTCTCTATCTTCTGCAGTGGTCGGGCATTGAGTCTGACTCAACTTCACACCTTGTAACACAGGCAAGAACCCTTTCTTTGCTTGATCCATTTTGAACTTCTTCAAAATCTTGTCAAGGTATGTGCTTTGTGAAAGTCCAATTAAGCGTTTTGATCTATCTCTATAGATTTTTATGCCTAATATGTAAGCAGCTTCCCCGAGGTCTTTCATCGAAAAACTTTTATTCAAGTATCCCTTTATGCTATCCAGAAATTCTATATCATTTCCAATGAGTAATATGTCATCCACATATAATATCAGAAATGCTACAGAGCTCCCACTCACTTTCTTGTAAATACAGGCTTCTCCAAAAGTCTGTATAAACCCAAATGCTTTGATCACACTATCAAAGCATTTATTCCAACTCCGAGATGCTTGCACCAGTCCATAAATGGATCGCTGGAGTTTGCACACTTTGTTAGCTCCTTTTGGATCGACAAAACCTTCGGGTTGCATCATATACAACTCTTCTTCCAGAAATCCATTCAGGAATGCGGTTTTTACATCCATTTGCCAAATTTCATAAAAATGCGGCAATTGCTAACATGATTCTGACAGACTTAAGCATCGCTACGGGTGAGAAAGTCTCATCGTAGTCAACTCCTTGAACTTGTCGAAAACCTTTTGCGACAAGTCGAGCTTTGTAGATAGTAACATTACCATCAGCGTCAGTCTTTTTCTTAAAGATCCATTTATTCTCAATTGCTTGCCGATCATCGGGCAAGTCAACCAAAGTCCATACTTTGTTCTCATACATGGATCCCATCTCAGATTTCATGGCTTCAAGCCACTTTGCGGAATCTGGGCTCACCATCGCTTCTTCATAGTTCGTAGGTTCATCATGATCTAGTAGCATGACTTCCAGAACAGGATTACCGTACCACTCTGGTGCGGATCTTACTCTGGTTGATCTACGAGGTACAGTAGTATCTTGATCTAAAGTTTCATGATCATCATCATTAACTTCCTCTCTTATTGGTGTAGGTCTCACAGAAACAGTTTTCTGTGATGTACTATTTCCCAATAACGGAGTAGGTACAGTTACCTCATCAAGTTCTACTTTCCTCCCACTCACTTCTTTCGAGAGAAACTCCTTCTCAAGAAAGTTTCCGAATTTAGCAACAAAAGTCTTGCCTTCGGATCTGTGATAGAAGGTGTATCCAATAGTTTCCTTTGGATATCTATGAAGACACACTTCTCCGATTTGGGTTCGAGCTTATCAGGTTGAAGCTTTTTCACATAAGCATCGCAGCCCCAAACTTTAAGAAACGACAACTTTGGTTTCTTGCCAAACCATAGTTCATAAGGTGTCGTCTCAACGGATTTAGATGGTGCCCTATTTAACGTGAATGCGGCCGTCTCTAAAGCATAACCCCAGAATGATAGCGATAAATCAGTAAGAGACATCATAGATCGCACCATATCTAGTAAAGTACGATTACGACGTTCGGACACACCATTACGTTGTGGTGTTCCGGGTGGCGTGAGTTGCGAAACTATTCCACAATTTTTCAAATGTACACCAAACTCGTAACTCAAATATTCTCCTCCACGATCAGATCGTAGAAACTTTATTTTCTTGTTACGATGATTTTCAACTTCACTCTGAAATTCCTTGAACTTTTCAAATGTTTCAGACTTATGTTTCATTAAGAAGATATACCCATATCTGCTTAAATCATCTGTGAAGGTGAGAAAATAACGATATCCGCCACGAGCTTCAATATTCATCGGACCACATACATCGGTATGTATGATTTCCAATAAATCTGTTGCTCTCTCCATAGTACCGGAGAACGGTGTTTTAGTCATCTTGCCCATGAGGCACGGTTCGCAAGTACCAAGTGATTCATAATCAAGTGGTTCCAAAAGCCCATCAGTATGGAGTTTCTTCATGCGCTTTACACCGATATGACCTAAACGGCAGTGCCACAAATAAGTTACACTATCATTATCAACTCTGCATCTTTTGGCTTCAACATTATGAATATGTGTATTACTACTATCGAGATTCAATAAGAATAGACCACTTTTCAAGGGTGCATGACCATAAAAGATATTACTCATATAAATAGAACAACCATTATTCTCTGATTTAAATGAATAACCGTCTCGCATCAAACAAGATCCAGATATAATGTTCATGCTCAACGCTGGCACCAAATAACAATTATTTAGGTCTAATATTAATCCCGAAGGTAGATGTAGAGGTAGCGTGCCGACCGCGATCACATCGACTTTGGAACCGTTTCCCACGCGCATCGTCACCTCGTCCTTTGCTAGTGTCCGCTTATTCTGTAGTCCCTGTTTCGAGTTGCAAATATTAGCAACAGAACCAGTATCAAATACCCAGGTGCTACTGCGAGCATTAGTAAGGTACACATCAATAACATGTATATCACATATACCTTTGTTCACCTTGCCATCCTTCTTATCCGCCAAATACTTGGGGCAGTTCCGCTTCCAGTGACCAGTCTGCTTGCAGTAGAAGCACTCAGTTTCAGGCTTGGGTCCAGACTTGGGTTTCTTCTCTTGAGCAGCAACTTTCTTGCCGTTCTTCTTGAAGTTCCCTTTCTTCTTCCCTTTGCCCTTTTTCTTGAAACTAGTGGTTTTGTTAACCATCAACACTTGATGCTCCTTCTTGATTTCTACCTCTGCAGCTTTCAGCATAGCGAAGAGCTCGGGAATAGTCTTGTTCTTCCCTTGCATATTATAGTTCATCACAAAGCTCTTGTAGCTTGGTGGCAGTGATTGGAGAATTCTGTCAATGACGCAATCATCCGGAAGTGTAACTCCCAATTGAATCAAGTGATTATTATACCCAGACATTTTGAGTATATGCTCACTGACAGAACTGTTCTCCTCCATCTTGCAGCTATAGAACTTATTGGAGACTTCATATCTCTCAATCCGGACGGGCTCGTAATTTTTTCAAAGGGGCCAGGGGAAGCCGGCTAGGCTACCCATGGCTACTTACTCCGATAGTAGTCCCCGAAGCTGAGCGAGCTTCGCGGTGGACAGAGGGACGAGAAGCTTGGTCAGCTTCATACCCTGAGGAGCCAACCTCGCCGTCGTAGGCTGGCTTCGGAGAACTTCTTTGTTTTATCAACATGACCGTGGTTGACCCACGGGCCGTCCGCGGGCCCCACGACAGGCCACGTGGCAGAGAAGTCCTGCCATCGCACGTGCGCGACGGGACGCCGCCGCAGGCCCGGGCCCGCCACTCACTGGCCTCGGCCCGAGCGCAGATCTTCTGTGGCTCGAGGGGACTGCTCGCCTTCCCGTGGACGTTTCTTCTTGTCTTTAGTGCGTAATAAACGCGGGGCGTGGGGGAAGTGGGCACGATCGATCCCCACGACCCCCCACGCCACGCCTCCTCGGCTCCGGCACACGAGCCTACAAGTAGGAGGGGGAGGGGGAGAGGCAAAGGCTCGCTCGCTCCCCCGCTCCCTGTCCCTCCTCGTTCTCCTTTCTCTTCTTCTTCTTCTCGCGCCTGACGCAACCTCCCGTCGCAGCCTGCCCACGCCACCATGTCCATGGCGCTATCGAGCTCGTGGGACGGCTCCAACGTCCACGAAGATCACATAGAGTTTCTCCACCGGACCCGGCGCCTGCCCGCCGCCAACCTCGTGCAGGCTCGTCTGGCGCCGGAGACGGAAATCTCGCCGGCGCCGGAGGAAGGCGAGCGGGTCGTCTTCCGCGCACATTTCCTGCGCGGCTTCGGCTTCCCGGCGAGTGGGTTCATGCGTTCCTTCCTCGACTTCTATCGTCTCCAGCCGCATCACCTCACGCCCAACGCGGTGATGCTGCTGTCGGCCATCGTCTCCCTCTGCCAAGGCTTCTTGGGAGTGTTGCTCACGCTGGAGCTTTGGGCGGAGCTCTACCAGAACAAGCTCGGCACCATCATCGCCGGCGTGCCCGCCCCCTGCGGGGCCTTCATCGCGATGAAGAGGTCAGGCAAGAACAACCCCTTCCCGCACATCCCTTTAATCCAATCGGTGAAGCTCTGGCAAAAATCGTACTTCTACGTGAAGAACATCGCCTCCCAAGGAGACCACGTTAATCTGCCGGCTTACGTAGCCGGCCCGCCGGCTGGGAGGCAGCCGTCTTGGGGCTTCAGATCCAAGTCCTTATCTCCGGCTGGGAACGCCGCCATCGCCCGGCTTCGGGTAATGATCCAGTCGGAAGGCCTGCACGGAGCCGACTTGGTGGCCGCCTTCGTCGAGCGCAGGATCCTCCCCCTTCAGAGCCGGCCCCACTTGCTATGCCAGATGAGCGGCCGCTTCGATCCCTGCCGGCTGAGCACATGGGACATGCCCCATGCCGAGGTAGCGCTCATGGTGAACTACATCGCCAACCTCAAGCTCGCCGACGACTGGCAATACGGCAAGGCGCCGTACTCCCGTGCGCATCCACCGCCCGTGGTAAGTCTTTCTTTCTATCTTCTTTCTGTCATCAGCCGGCTTTATGCCGGCCGGCTTCTGACCAGGCGGTTCCTTTTTATCAGAACCCTCTTCTTCCGCCGCCAGCCGGGGCGGCAGGAGTCGAACGCCGGTATGCCCCCGACCGTACGGTAGACGATATTGACGACCCGGATTTGGGGACGGCCGCCATGGAGGACGCCGCCACGGGGGACGTCGCCGAGCCCGGAGGCACGGGGCTCTCGGCCAGCTTTGACGACTGGCCGGACGACGCCGACGCCGAAGAAATCCCGCGCCGCCAGCCGGCAACCGATCGCCACAGCGCGGGCTCGTCCGCCGCGCCGGCTGCCGGTGGTGGAACGTCGAAGCGCCGGGCCACGCTTCCTCTCTTCGGCAGCCGGCTGAAGAAAACGAGGGCCTCCGCCGCGGCAACGAAGCGAGACAAAGCGGCGGCGAAGGCGGCCCGTTTCCGGAGGGCGGTGAAGCAGCCTCCGGCGGTTTCATCGTAAGTCCTTTGGCCACTTGCGTGCTTGTTTTTTGTTGTCTTCTTTTGTTCTAACCCTTCTCCGATTTCTGAGCAGGGCGCCGCTTTCCCTTGAGCGGGGCCCAGGCGGCTCTGTGGTCGGGCCGGGTGCTGGATCTTTAGGGCCCCGCCGCGTGGACCCCCGCGCCGACCTTGTGGAAGCCACGGAGCGGAACGCCCGCGAGGCGCGAGAGGAGAGGGAGGCGGCGGAGCGGGAGGCCGCCCGGGCGGCGAAGGAGCGAGCGGACACGGCAGCTGAGACTCCATCGGAGCGGGCGACCGCAGAAACGGAGGCGGAGGGCACGCGTAGCCGGCCTTCGTTGCTCGCCATCCCCCTCCGCACCGTGGACCCGGACATCCCGCTGCCCACGGCGGAGGAGATCACCCCAGATCAGCCGCCGGTGCAGAGGGATGAGCTCTTCGAGGTCTTCGCAGAGAGGACGCCGCCGGCAGCGCCAGCCGGAGCGGGCGAAGGCGGCCAGTCGTCGGCGGTGCCGGAGGAGCCGGCCCGGGGCGCACCCGAGGCCGGAGCCGGTCTTGAGATTCAGCTGGCGGCGAGCCAGCGCGCCGGAGGGAACACGGCCCCGCCGGACACGCGCCAAGCCGCGGGTGCCAACCAGTCGGCAGAAGCCTTGGAAGCGGCCAGCTCAGCCACGTCTGGGTGGACTCCCAGCGGAGGGAGTGGCGAGCTGAACATGGCGGCCCAAGGGGTTCGGAGCCAGCTGTAGGCTCAGGCCGCCCTCCTGCAGCAATATACTCAGGAGTTCTTGTTGACGCGGTCCGCTATCCGGGTAAGTTTTTCACTTGTCGACCGTTCTGGTCCTCTGGTTTCTTCTGTGGGGGCGCGCCAGCGCACCCACTGGGTGTAGTCCCCGAGATCCGGGCCGACTGCAGCGCAGTTGGGTCGGATCTTTCTTGACGACTATCTTAACCCTATCTTCTGTCTGATCCTTAGGATTATCACAACTCTCGTGCTGCCGCCTTCAACTCCCAGGCTCGGGAGCTGATCCAGAAGACCGAAGACCTGGCCAGCAGCCGACGTAAGTATTTTGCTCTTATCTGTCTCTTGTGGGGGCGCGACAGCGCACCCACTGGGTGCAGTCCCCGAGATTCGGGCCGACTGCAGCACAGTCGGGTCGGATCTTTCTTGACGACCATTCCCCTATTGATTTTTTTTCTTTGTCTCTTGCTCATGTAGGGGCCAATGCCGACTTGCGGAGGGAACTCGGCGAGGCGCAGACCGCTCTTCACGCCAGGGACGCCGAGTATGCCGACTTGGTCCAGGAGCGCGACCGCCTAGCCAAGAAACTGGCCGACCAGGAAGAAAGCCATAAGGCGGCCCTGCAGAAGGCGCAGGACGGCGAGGCTGCCCTGAAGGCGGAGTTTGAGATCAAGGCGGCGAGCTGGGCCGAGACGCGTCAGGCGCTGGAGGAAGGCTTCGGCCGGATCGAAGACCTGATCGATGGTGAGCCACTTTTCTTGCCCTTCCTCCACCTGCTAGCCGCCTGGAGTTTATTCTGACCCGTGCTTGTTAGTTTGCGCAGATTACTTTCCCGGCCACCCCGTTCTCGCCACCCAAGCCATCGAGGCCCATCGCGAGGCGCGCCGTTAGGCTAGAGCTGACATTGCGCCGGATGCGAATCGAACATTGGCGGAGCAGCTCATTGCCGTCCAGGCGCGACTGCAGCCGGCCCATCGGACGCTCCGCCGGCTCCAGCGTGCCGGGGCGCAGGTGCTGGCCGCGCTCTGGCCCAGCCAGATGATCCCCCGCACCCCAAGCCAGACCGCCGACTGGCTAGAAGTCGCAGTCGGCCGCTTCGAGGCTTGGAAGGCGTCAGCAGCCCATCTCGGAGCCGGGCGTGCGTTGGAGTTCGTCCGCGCATGGTACCCAGGGCTAAGCCTGGACCAGTTGCGGACTTGGCGGTTAGAGGCCGACGCGGAGCTGGAGGAGGTACGGCCGGCGATCGCCCAGCGCACCTCGACGATCGCCGAGTGCACCGACACCAGCGTCTTCGCGCCGGAACTTAATGACGACGGCATCGCCGAGTCGGAGGAGTGGTTCGGGCTGGACCCGGCGGCGGGCGAGGACTCGGCCGAGGAGATTGCCTCCAGCGACGAGGGCGAGGATGACGAGGAAGAGGACGGTGAAGACGCCGAGCCGGCCAGTGGAACGACCGACCGCCCTCAAGCCGACCGTGCCTCCAACAACGAGCCGCGCGGAAGCGCACCCTCTGCTGGAGGCGGTGATCAGGCCGAAGTTGGCCAGCCGGCCGCTCCTTCAGCTGGCGCAACCGTCTCCACCGCCCAACCCGGCTCGTCAGCGGCCCCGCCGGCTTGATCTTCCGTCCTTGTTGTTCCCGCTTTTGCCTTTTCGAACAACTTTTAAGTTTCCGCAATTCCACCCACTGGCGGTGTATCAAACAATGTTGGATGCTGACCTCTCTGGAGGTCCTTTGTGTAAATATTATTGTATGCATGTTTTGGTTTCCATTCGAGTGCACTTTTCATCCTTAGGCTTTTTCCTTTGCCGCCTTCCCTCTTTGGGAAGGCAAGTACTCGAGCTTTCTTGGATTTCAAGCAAACTGAATGCAAGCCGGCCGGCCGGCTACTCTGGTAATCGGTCGGCGAGAGGGGGCAAGCCGCCTTTTGTTATATAAGTCCGTTAGTCCCTAGCCGTTTTTCGTGTGCACACCCTTTCCGGCTTATGACTCTTGCCAGACGGGCAGCCGGTTCTTCGAACTGCGATTTTGGCAAGAGCCAAGCCTGGGTGTCGGCACATTACTTGTCTGACCGCGGGTAGGACTCCTAATATAACTCCAGTCGGCTAGTCCCCGGGCCAACTCGTCGAACCCGGTGCCGGACGAAATAAATAAATGAAAAGGCGATATCATACGTGTGATAACTTTCATTCATAAAATAAAAGATGGCAGTCCCTGAGTCCTCCTCGGGGAGCCTATTGTCTCGTACTTAATACAAAAGTGGACGTGATACATACTGCATTTCAACTGTAAAATTTTCGAAGGAGATTGGCGTTCCATGGTCGTTCCGACTCCTTGCCGGAGTCGTCTCTCTTGCGTGCCTTCGGCTTCTGCGCGTCGATGAGGTAGTAGCAATCGTTGCCTAGAGCTGTGCTGACGACGAAGGGGCCTTCTCAGGGGGCTGCGAGCTTGTGCTGGCCGGCTATTCGCTGGATCAGCCGGAGCACAAGGCCGCCCTCCTGGAAGGATCTTGGCCTGACCTTCCGGCTATGGTAGCGGCGCAAACCCTGCTGGTAGATGGCAGACCGGCTGAGGGCTAACAGCCGGCCTTCTTCCAGCAGGTCGGCATTTGTATCCATTTTATGTTGAATTCAAATCATAGTACATTATAGGTCTAGGTAGCGAGATGTTTGGGATAATCTAAACCCTGTTTTCATACGTATAATTTTTGGCTGAATTGGGACAAGTTTTGGTATAAGACTCTTGCAAAACCGGAGATTCTCTCAACAAGCCTCGTGGTTCCGAGAGGGAGCGTGTCACCTTTGTGTGTGAAATGATATACGCTGCCTCCCCCTGATTTTATTTACAGAGGCAACATAGAAGTATATGAATGCCTTGTTAAATTTCGGAATTATTTCGGGTTCATTTGGCCTTTTTATACATTAATTGAGTTTCTGCACTTTTAATGTGCATAATCTAAATATGAATTGCATGCACATGCTCCGGTGCACCAAAGTGGGTTGAAAAATCACATGTGTGTCCTTGGTTGAATTTCTAGGTCCCATGGAAGAAATGAGAATGAAATTCAAACATCTGGGCGTCATGACTCGGCCGAGAACATCGAGAAACTTTGATTTTAAATTCATGTAAATCCAAAACTCGCCTGGAAATCACGAAACTTGGCATGGTTTCATGTCATGGCATTAACATGTTGTGGTAAAAAATTGGGTCTATTTGGAAGCTCATGGTTCTAAGAGGGAACATGCCACCTTTGAGTGTGAAACGATATACTCAGCCCCCCCCTTGAGTTTCTTAACAAAGGCAACATAGAACTACATTAGTGCCCTGTTAAATTTTGGAATTAATCCGGGTTCGTTTGTCGTAGTTTCTGGTCCTTTAATGTGCATAAGTCAAATTTGAATTGCAAGCACATGCTCTTGTGCACCAAAGTTGGTTGGAAAATCACATTTGTGTCCTTGGGTGAATTTCTAGGTCACATGCAAGAAATGAGAATAAAATTAAAACATCTGGGCATCGTGGCTCGACCGAGAACATTGAGAAACTTGGTTTTAAAATTCTTGTAAATCCAAAACACGTCTGAAAATCATGAAACTTGGCATGGATGTCATTTCATGGTACCACCATGTTGGGGTAAAAAAATGGCCGAATAGGAACAGATTTTGGTATAAGCTTCTTGCAAACCGAAGCTTCTCTTAAGAAGGCTCGTGGTTCTGAGAGGGAATGTGCCACCTTTGAGTGCGAAACAATATACGTTGTCCCCCTTGAGTTTATTTACAAAGGCAACATAGAACTACATGAGTGCCCTGTTAAATTTTGGAATTATTCCGGCTTCGTTTGGCCTTATTTACACATTAATTGAGTTTTTGGTCATTTAATGTGCATAATTCAAATTTGAACTACAAGCACATGCTCCCGTGCACCAAAGTTGGTTGAAAAATCACATTTGTGTCCTCGGGTGAATTTCTACTCCCTCCTTCCATCTATATAGGTCCTAATGCGTTTTTCGAGGCTAACTTTGACCAAACGTTAGAGCAATAATATATGACATGCAACTTACACAAAGCATACCTTCAAATTTGTATGTCAAAGGAGCTTCCAATGATATAATTTTCATAGTATACATCTCATGTGCTATTAATCTTGTCAATAGTCAAAGGATGTCTTGAAAAACACATTAGGCCCTATATAGATGGAAGGAGGGAGTAGGTCCCATGCAAAAAATGAGAATAAAATTCAAACATCTGGGCATCGTGGCTCGGTCGAGAACATTGAGAAACTTGGTTTTAAAATCATGAAACTTGGCATGGTGTCATGTCATGGTAGTACCATGTCGTGGTAAAAAAAATTGGCCGAATAGGAAAATATTTTGGTATAAGCTTCTTGCAAATCGGAGCTTCTCTCAAGAAGGTCATGGTTCTGGGAGGGAACATGTCACCTTTGTGTGCATAATTCAAATTTGAAATACAAGCACATCTTCCAGTGCACCAAAGTTGGTTGAAAAATCACATGTGTGTCCTCGGGTAAATTTCTAGGTTCCATGCAAGAAATGGGAATGGAATTCAAAATTCTGGGCATCGTGGCTGGGTTGGTAACATTGAGAAACTTAGTTTTTTTAATTCCTGTAAATCCAAAACACGCATGAAAATAATGAAACTTGGCTTGGTGCCATGACATGGCACCAACATGTTATGGTAAATTTGCAGTCCGATTTGCGAAGGCGCACACGTTAATAATCAACAAAGTCATTTTGGAACAAGTGCTGTCACGTTACAATCGGAAACACAAGTATTACTGAAACCGTGGGTGTTCTACTTACTAGTACCATTTACGTGCCGCCACGCATCCCCATTTTTTATTAGCTAGGAGGCGCCGTGCAGGGTAGCTATTTGAGTACGAGAGGCGTGCGATCAGACCCCTGCGCGTGCTTATCAGGAGGAGAGCCCTTTGACCTCCATCTGCCGTCCACCTCTCTCCCAAGGTCTCCATTAATGGCGCCCGAGCCTCTGTTTAATGGCGTGGCTATGTCTCACTCGACTGAGATTTAAGAGAGAAAAAGGGAAATCTGAAAGAACGGATCTTGATGTAAGATCCGACAGACCTATATAGCATCTACTACGACTTATAGCAAGACTGATGAATATATAAGGACGATTAATTTTATTTTATTTTTGATCAAAGAAGGGCTTGCCCCTTCCGATTTTCATTACTGAACACCACCACAATTCACAAGAAGTTCAACACAACTCCAGCCTAACACGAAGGACTAAAAGCTACCAGATTGAAATCGCAACATCCCAAGAGGCCAACAAAGGCCAAACATCTGCGCTAGAACCCAACATTTCACAACCGACGACACAATCCACATCCTAAACCGATTATTACATCAAAAGAAACCAGGAAACTGAAGGAAGCCCAGCAACAACTAGAAGAACAGCAATGCCAGGGTCGCCACAACAAGAGTTTTCTTCATTCCAGCCTTGCAACATTGATCTTCCATAGAAAGATAAGGACGATTAATTGTCTAACGTAATTAGAAAGATAATTAAAAAAGCCACATGCGGCTATGCCCGAAATACACAAGGGCAAAAGAAGAAGGAAGACAAGGATCTGGCTCACTGATCTCTACTTTCTTGATGCGTTGCTGTAGGCCGCGGGAACTAGTATCCACGGCGAGCGGCGATGTGCTCTTTCGTGTCCCCAAGACGCTGCTTGAGAACATCCACGAATTCCTCCACCAGCCTTTGGCGCTCGTTGCGGAGCATGTCATTCTCGTCCATAAGTTTCTTGACGATGACGTCGGTCCTCTTCAACAAGGCACTGGTCTCCTCCTGCCGGTCTGCACTTCGGACGATCTTCTCCCTCAGCAGGTGATACATCTCCAACATATCTATAATTTTGATTGCTCCATGCTATATTATCTACTGTTTTGGACTATATTGGGCTTTATTTTCCACTTTTATATTATTTTTGGGACTAACCTATTAACCGGAGGCCCAGCCCAGAATTGCTATTTTTGCCTATTTCAGTGTTTCGGATAAACAGAATATCAAACGGAGTCCAAACGGAATAAAATCTTTGGGAACGTGATTTTCTCACCGAACGTGATCCAGGAGACTTGGATCCTGCTCCAAGGAACAAAAGAGGCGGTCACGAGGGTGCGGGCACCCCCTGCCTCGTGGGCCCGCCGTTGCTCCTCCGGCGTACTTCTTCATCCTATATATACACACGTACCCCCAAATGATCAGAACAGTAGCAAAAAACCGAATTCCACTGCCTCAACTTTCTGTATCCACGAGATCCCATCTTGGGGCCTTTTCTGGAGCTCCGCCGGAAGAGGGCCATCATCACGGAGGGCTTCTACATCATCCTAGCCTCTCTGATGAAGTGTGAGTAGTTTACCTCAGACCTTTGGGTCCATAGTTAGTAGCTAGATGGCTTCTTCTCTCTCTTTGAATCTCAATACAAAGTTCTCCCCCTCTCTTGTGGAGATCTATTCGATGTAATCTTCTTTTTGCGGTGTGTTTGTTGAGACCGATGAATTGTGGGTTTATGATCAAGTCTATCTATGAATAATAGTTGAATCTTCTCTGAATTCTTTTATGTATGATTGGTTATCTTTGCAAGTCTCTTCGAATTATCCGTTTGGTTTGGCCAACTAGATTGGTAGTTCTTGCCATGGGAGAAGTTCTTAGCTTTGGGTTCGATCTTGTGGTGTGCTTACCCAGTGACAAAAGAGGCAGCAAGGCACGTATTGCATCATTGCCATCAAGGATAACAAGATGGGGTTTATTTCATATTGCATGAATTTATCCTACATCATGTCATCTTGCTTAAGGTGTTACTCTGTTTTTAACTTAATACTCTAGATGCATGCTGGATAGCGGTCGATGAGTGGAGTAATAGTAGTAGATGCAGAATCGTTTCGATCTACTTGTCACGGACGTGATGCCTATATACATGATCATGCCTAGATATTCTCATAACTATGCTCAATTCTGTTATTTGCTCAACAGTAATTTGTTCACCCACCATAGAATACTTATGCTCTTGAGAGAAGCCACTAGTGAAACCTATGGCCCCGGGGTCTATTCTCATCATACCAATCTCCATCACTTTAATCTTGCTTTTAATATTTACTTTGCATCTTTATATCAAAAATACCAAAAATATTATATCTATCAGATCTCACTCTCGTAAGTGACCGTGAAGGGATTGACAGCCCCTAATCGCGTTGATTGTGAGTAGCTATCGCTTTGTGCAGGTACGAGGGACTTGAGCGTGGGCTCCTACTAGATTGATACCTTGGTTCTCAAAAACTGAGGGAAATACTTACGCTACTCCGCTGCATCATCCCTTCCTCTTCGGGGAAAACCAACGCAAGCTCAAGACGTAGCAAGAAGGATTTCTGGCGCCATTGCTGGGGAGTCTACGCAAAAAGTCAACATACCAAGTACCCATCACAATCACTATCTCTCGCATTACATTATTTGCCATTTGCCTCTCGTTTTCCTCTCCCCCCAATTCACCCTTGCAGTTTTATTCTCCCTCTCTCTCTCTATCCTCCCTCTCTATTTTCCTCTTTTCCCTCGCCATGTCAGAACCCAAAAGAGTTGGGGGTTCTCTCCCAAGTTCTAGTGCTTTAGACAATCCTGCTATCTTATCTAAACTCATAAATCGGAATGCTATAGAACAACTTTCTGGATTTATCAATGAGAACCTTAGTAATTTTGATGAAGATGATTCTGGAATTTTTCATTATTTACTTGATGAATCTTTGAAAGATGCTTGGGATAGGCTGTTAAGGATCCGGGCTAGCTATGTGCCCCAATATCAAATTGAGGTTTACTTAAAAAGCTTTTATGTCGGGCTACCCGCTTCATTCAAACAAGTTTTAGATTCTATTTTCGAGGGGAGTTTTCTTGAAGGGGACCCCATAGATACCTATGAGAGGATGAAAACAATATTTGGGCACCCCATTAATGAGAAAACTGAAATTACATCTCTCTTGCTTTCTTACCAAAATGAATCTATTAAAGAGATAAAAGCTAGCCTAGATGCCAATTTCTGGAACATTCTTAATCTTTCTTATACCATTAATGGACATGTGCTCTGTCAAAATAGAAATATTAATTCCATAGATAACAAGTATGCTCTCTTTCTCTCTAGAACCAAAGATGGTAATACCTAGATCTATCCTCGCTTTTATGCCTAGCTAGGGGCGTTAAACGATAGCGCTTGTTGGGAGGCAACCCAATTTTATTATTATTCCTTGTTTTTTTCTCCTGCTTAGTAATAAATAAATTATTTAGACTCTGTTTTGGTTGTGTTTTTTTTGTTTAATTAGTGTTTGTGCCAAGTAGAACCGTTGGGAAGACTTGGGGAAAGTCTTGTTGAACTTGCTGTAAAAAACAGAAACTTTAGGGCTCACGAGAACTGCTTTCATTTTTATTTGAAGAGTACTATTTAGTTAATTCTTTTTGCAAATGATTAATAGATAAATTACTCACGTCCAGAAATTTATTTTAGAATTTTTGGGGATCCAGAACTTGCAATAGCTACAGATTACTACAGACTGTTCTGTTTTTGACAGATGCTGTTTTTCGTGTGTTGTTTGCTTATTTTGATGAATCTATGGCTAGTAAAATAGTTTATAATCCATAGAGAAGTTGGAATACAGTAGGTTTAACACCAATATAAATAAATAATGAGTTCATTATAGTACCTTGAAGTGGTCTTTTGTTTTCTTTCGCTAACGGAGCTCACGAGTTTTCTATTTTAAGTTTTGTGTTGTGAAGTTTTCAAGTTTTGGGTGAATTCTTTTGATGGATCATGGAACAAGGAGTTGCAAGAGCCTAAGCTTGGGGATGCCCATGGCACCCCCAAGATAATCCAAGGACACCAAAAAGTCAAAGCTTGGGGATGCCTCGGAAGGCATCCCCTCTTTCGTCCAGTTCCATCGGTAATTTACTTGGACCTATATTTTTATTCACCAACATGATATGTGTTTTGCTTGGAGTGTCTTGTATTATTTGTGTCTTTGTGTCTTAGTATGCCACAAGCATCCTTTCTGTACACACCTTTTGAGAGAGCCATACATGAATTAAAATTTGATAGAATACTCTATGTGCTTCACTTATATCTTTTGAGCTAAGTAGTTTTGCTCTTTGTGCTTCAATTATATCTTTTGAGCGTTAGAATTTTGCTCTATGTGCTTCACTTAGATCTTTTAGAGCACGGTGGTGGATTTGTTTTAAAGAAACTATTGATCTCTCATGCTTCACTTAAATTATTTTGAGAGTCTCTTAATAGCATGGTAATTTGCTTAATAATAATATGCTTGGTATTCAAGACTTGTGAAACTTTCTTTTGAGTGTGTTGAATACTAAGAAAAGATTGAAGCATGATAATTGTTTTGAGATATGGAGGTGATAATATTAAAGTCATTCTAGTTGAGTAGTTGTGAATTTAAAGAATACTTATGTTCAGGTTTGTGATTCTCGTAGCATGCACGTATGGTGAACCGTTATGTGATGAAGTCGGAGCATGATTTATTTATTGATTGTCTTCCTTATGAGTGGCGGTCGGGGACGAGCGATGGTCTTTTCCAACCAATCTATCCCCCTAGGAGCATGCGCGTAATACTTTGCTTTGATAACTTCTAAATTTTTGCAATAAGTATATGAGTTCTTTATGACTAATGTTGAGTCCATGGATTATACGCACTCTCACCCTTCCACCTTTGCTAGCCTCTATAATACCGCGCACCTTTCGCCGGTATCATACACCTACCATATACCATCCTCAAAACAGCCACAATACCTACCTATTATGGCATTTCCATAGCCATTCCGAGATATATTGCCATGCAACTTTCCACCATCTAGTTCATCATGACACACTCCATCATTGTCATATTGCATATCTCGGTACACCGCCGGATGCATTCATATAGAGTCATATTTTGTTCTAAGTATCAACTTGTAATTGTTGAGTTATAAGAAAAAAAAGTGTGATGATCATCATTATTAGAGCATTGTCCCAGTGGGGAAAGAATGATGGAGACTATGATTCCCCCATAAGTCAGGATGAGACTTCGGACGAAAAAAAGAGGCCAAAGAAGCCCAAATAAAAAGAGGCCATATAAAAAAAGAGAAAAGGCCTAAATAAAAAATGAGATAAAAAGAGAGAAGGGACAATGTTACTATCCTTTTACCACACTTGTGCTTGAAAGTAGCACCATGATCTTCATAGTAGAGAGTCTCTCATGTTATCACTTGCATATACTAGTGGGAATTTTTCATTATATAACTTGGCTTGTATATTCCAATGATGGGCTTCCTCAAATTGCCCTAGGTCTTCATGAGAAAGCAAGTTGGATGCACACCCACTTAGTTTCTTTTTGAGCTTTCATATACTTATAGCTCTAGTTCATCCGTTGCATGGCAATCCCTACTCACTCACATTGATATCTATTGATGGCCATCTCCATAGCCCATTGATACGCCTAGTTGATGTGAGACTATCTTCCCCTCCTTTTTGTCTTCTCCACAACCACCATTCTATTCCACCTATAGTGCTATATCCATGGCTCATGCTCATGTATTCCGTGAAGATTGAAAAAGTTTTGAAAAAGTTAGAGTATGAAACAATTGCTTGGCTTGTCATCGGGGTTGTGCATGATTTAAATACTTTGTGTGGTGAAGATGGAGCATAGCCAGACTATATGATTTTGTAGGAATAACTTTCTTTGGCCATGTTATTTTGAGAAGACATAATTGCTTTGTTAGTATGCTTGAAGTATTATTATTTTTATGTCAATATAAACTTTTGTCTTGAATCTTTCTAATCTGAATATTCATACCACAATTAAGAAGATTTGCATTGAAATTATGCCAAGTAGCACTCCGCATCAAAAATTCTCTTTTTATCATTTACCTACTCGAGGACGAGCAGGAATTAAGCTTGGGGATGCCTGATACGTCTCCAGCGTATCTATAATTTTTGATTGCTCCATGCTATATTATCTACTGTTTTGGACTATATTGGGCTTTATTTTCCACTTTTATATTATTTTTCGGACTAAACTATTAACCGGAGGCCCAGCCTAGAATTGTTGTTTTTTTGCCTATTTCAGTGTTTCGGATAAACATAATATCAAACGGAGTCCAAACGGAATAAAATCTTCGGGAACGTGATTTTCTCACCGAACGTGATCCAGGAGACTTGGACCCTACTCCAAGGAACAAAAGAGGCGGTCACGAGGGTGGGGGGCGCCCCCCTAGGGCACGCCCCCCTGCCTCGTGGACCCCTTGTTGCTCCTCCGGCGTACTTCTTCCTCCTATATATACACACGTACCCCCAAACGATCAGAACAGGAGACAAAAACCTAATTCCACCGCCGCAACTTTCTGTATCCATGAGATCCCATCTTGGGGCCTGTTCCGGAGCTCCGCCGGAAGAGGGCCGTCATCACGGAGGGCTTCTACATCATCCTAGCCTCTCCGATGAAGTGTGAGTAGTTTACCTCATACCTTCGGGTCCATAGTTAGTAGCTAGATGGCTTCTTCTCTCTCTTTGAATCTCAATACAAAGTTCTCCCCCTCTCTTGTGGAGATCTATTCGATGTAATCTTCTTTTTGTGGTGTGTTTGTTGAGACCGATGAATTGTGGGTTTATGATCAAGTCTATCTATGAATAATATTTGATTCTTCTCTGAATTCTTTTATGTATGATTGGTTATCTTTGCAAGTCTCTTCGAATTATCCGTTTGGTTTTGCCAACTAGATTGGTAGTTCTTGCCATGGGAGAAGTGCTTAGCTTTGGGTTCGATCTTGCGGTGTCCTTACCCTGTGACAGAAGGGGCAGCAAGGCACGTATTGCATCGTTGCCATCGAGGATAACTAGATGGCGTTTACTTCATATTGCATGAATTTATCTCTCTACATCATGTCATCTTGCTTAAGGCGTTACTCTGTTTTTAACTTAACACTCTAGATGCATGCTGGATAGCGGTCGATGAGTGGAGTAATAGTAGTAGATGCAGAATCGTTTCGATCTACTTGTCACAGACGTGATGCCTATATACATGATCATGCCTAGATATTCTCATAACTATGCTCAATTCTGTCAATTGCTCAATAGTAATTTGTTCACCCACCGTAGAATACTTATGCTCTTGAGAGAAGCCACTAGTGAAACCTATGGCCCCGGGGTCTATTCTCCTCATATCAATGTCCATCACTTTAATCTTGCTTTGCTTTTTTACTTTGCTTTTACTTTTTACTTTGCATCTTTATATCAAAAATACCAAAAATATTATATCTATCAGATCTCACTCTCGTAAGTGACCGTGAAGGGATTGACAACCCCTAATCGCGTTGGTTGCGAGTAGCTATCGCTTTGTACAGGTACGATGGACTTGAGCGTGGGCTCCTACTGGATTGATACCTTGGTTCTCAAAAACTGAGGGAAATACTTACGCTACTCTGCTGCATCATCGCTTCCTCTTCGGGGAAAACCAACGCAAGCTCAAGACGTAACAGCAGGTCATGCTCGGCCCGGAGCCTCTCATTGCCCTCCCTTAGTTGTCGTATGACGCCGGTAGCCTGTTCAAACGAGGCTTTGAATTAAGCCCTATAAACCGGAAAGGAGGGAGTACTGCTATGTACGTGCAATAACTGGCACCGTCGTATACATATCTTATGATTAATGGGGCGTTCGACAGGAATAGCCGCGTGGCGAGCTCTAGGCTAGTCTTTTTTTCAGACGCATTAAACCTATCTCTCGGGACTCCTCGCACGCACCATCGTGCCACCCACAAAAACTTGTACTCTGAGTTTAGTAGTACGTTATACAGGAAGAGAAGAGGTGCACGCACGCACTCGTCCTCGCACACACGTGTCTGTTTTTTCTTGAAAAGGAGGATGATGACCCCTGGCCTCTGCATTTGGGAGTCACACACGCATTTGTAGCTACAAATTGTAGTGTTCTCAACCATTCGATTGGCTCTATCATGGATGTACTTATATACTAAAACATGTCAAGATACATGTATATTTTGACAAATGGAAGGCATGTATTGTGGAATGGAGGGAGTGCTTGTCATCAAAATGGATAAAAAAGGACGTATCTAGAACTAAAATACGTCTACATACATCTCCTTTTATCCATTTTGATGACAAGTAGTACTTCTTACCCAAAGGAACTTTATATCCAACAAACACAAAATATCCGTTCGACTGTTGGAAATTACTGATCTGATGTCGAAGTAATTGTTGCATCGCCACCAAAACCCACCATTTCTTAAGCTAAAGTAGACCAAGGTAATCCCTATATTAGCATATTACTAAGATAAACAGAAGGCACTGTAGTAACATTTAGGACGTGAGCTTGTCAATCTGAATGTGGAGGCACACAAGCTTAGCCCCGGCCAGTAGCTTGGGCGGAACTGTCAAGAAGGTCAGCTCCTGCACGTCGACGTCGCCGGGATCCTTGCTGCTTGTCACCTCCATTTCCACCTTGACAGCGTCGGCCGTGCCTTTGGGCTCCCCCAGCGGGCCGTTCACCCACAGCTTGGCCACGTAGTGCGGCAGTGGGGACGCCCCCGCTCTAATGAAGACGACCGACACGGCGATAGGTGCGTCGATGTTGAGCACGCCGCCGACCAAGAAAAATGCGCGGCGGTCCACCTCCGCGAACAGCAAGAGTCGTGGCTCCGACAGTGGCACTTGCAGCTCGAGCACCTTGCTGAATTGGATCCTGGGGCATGGGATGCGCGGTAATGATGTGGTGGTAGAGCGCCAGCGGCGGGCCTTCGTAGCCGCAGACGGGGACGAGGCATTTGCAGGGCGCGAGCGGACACACTCTCTAGTGATCGGCGAGCTTGTGGTAAGTGACATAGAGCCCACAGCCTTCATGTGGGCACTCCACCCTCACCGACGAAAGGACGGATCCACCGCCGTGTTCCACACGTCGAAGCCACCGCCGCGCTCGCACTTCTGGCACTGCTGCTGGTTCAAGGGGCGCTCGACACGGCAGTCCGCGCAGGCCAGGTGCCCTCCCTTGCGCTACAGAAATCAATCGAACACCACATCAATCAAGAAACCTGCACCTTGCTCAGTCAGCCGAACGGACGAGGTGTATTCGAACCTCATACACTGGAGGCGTCAAGGGGCGGAAGCACAAGGGGCAGTGGAGCATGGTGAGGTCCATCGTGACCTTAGAGAGCTCCATCATCGGGTCCTGTTCGGTCTGCATGATCTCGCCCTCCTCGTTCACAACCATCTCTCGACTTGGGCCGGGGTATTACAAAGCTTTACCGTCACATATTTTATACTACTTCAAGGTGCATTAAATCAACACATGCAAGTACTCCCTCCGGTCCTTTTTACTCCGCACATTAGCTTTGTCTGAAATCAAAGTTTGCTAAGTTTGACCAAATTTATATTAAAAAATATTAACATCTATAACATCTAATAAATATAATATGAAAATATATTTCGAGATGGATCTAATAATAAATATGTTGTTATGTGAATGTTAATAATTTTTTGTATAAATTTGGTCAAAGTTGGATGAGATTGACTTCAGACATACCTAATATGCAGAGTAAAAAGGACCGGAGGGAGTATCAAAAGGAGAGTCACGGCATGCATGCATGCGTTGTAATTAATGCATCGGTAAACACAAATTATTGAAATATATCGAGTGCAGTGCTTTGATGTGTCCCGTCAACTCGTACATCAACGAGAAGTTTGATTATCCTCTCCCTCGCGAACTTAACTGCACCTGCCTTGGCTGTATGACAGGTTGGCCACACACCTGTCGGGCCCACCTGTCATACACGCAAAGGCAGCAGCATCCCTCCCTCGCCCATGAGCGTGGTGGCTGGCAAGACTAGGAGAAGCTTTCGCTACACGCTCTCCCTCCTGCACACGGTGGACATGCAGTAGTTCAATCGGTGTCAGATGGCCAGAAGCGTACTGTAGTACTCCTCCAGTGTAGTAGTACTCCATCATTGTTCGACTTCCTGAAGAGGCGAAGAGCCAAGCGCAGCCCGGACGCTCGTGTGGCAGTTTCATGTGTAGAGTAGTCTAGGATAGCGTGTACCATGCCTGTAAGCTTAAAATCGTTGGGGTCGGCTCCATGCTATGTGGCCGTCTCGAAGTTTTTTTTAAATTAAAATAGTCTTCTGGCCCTGCATGACACCCTGGTGATTGTAGTTTGGACGCTCATCTGGTCAAGACAGGAATATATATTTTAATTTGTTTTTTTCGAAAAGGGGGACTCCCCGGCCTCTGCATCAGAACGATGCATACGGCCACATATATTTTAATTTGTGGTGGGTAAATGTTAGAGGTTGCAGCAAATATAGTGTACACTACGGGTCTTTCAGCCAAGTTTAGAGGCAAGCATGTGGGGCCAGTGCTATGATGTGTCGCGTCAACTCGTACAACGAGGAGCAGCTTGATTTTACTACACGCCTTCTCCCTCACCCATGCGCGCGGTTGCTCGCAAACGAGGACACACTATAAAAAATACACTTCTGTGAGGATACGTGTTTGTCACAGTAGGTCGCTTTTTTGTCATGCATGTACATCCATGACAAATTTATGACAGAATCAAGATACTCATACCTGTGCTGTCGTAGAAGTGTTCCATGACATTACCAAAATTATCATCACGGAAGTGTCCACTTCCATGACCATAAATCGCGCATCATAGAAGTGCTTTCGTCAAGGGTGACCGACACATGGCATCCACCGTAACGGAACACCGTTAAGCTATCGGGTCGGGTTTTGGATCCGATAACCCATTAACATCCCCGACCAATGCGGATTTTCCACGTGTAAAATCATCATTGGCTAGAGGAAACACGTGTCGGCTCATCGCCAGGACAGATGTCATCCACTCACTGGACAGAAGGCGCCTATGATACGTCGACACATGGCACGGCCCAACAAGTTTAAATGGGCCGGCCCAACTAAAGGCCCACAAGATTTTGCGGACCATAATGGGCCGGCCCAGCTAAAGGCCCACGAGATTTTGCGGACCATAATGGGCTGGCCCAACTAAAGGCCCACAAGATTTCGCGGGCCATAATGGGCCGGCCCAGGTAAAGGCCCACAAGATTTTCGTGTGCCATAATAGGCCGGCCCAGTTAAAGGCCCACAAAATTCTTGCGGATCATAATGGGCCGGCCCAGCTAAAGGCCCACGAGATTTCGCCAACATTAATGGGCCGGCCCAGCTATAGGCCCACAAGATTTTGAGGACCCTAGTAGGCTGGCCCGTTAACTGGCTGCCATGTTTTGGGCCAAATGTCGGCCCATATTTGATCCGGTCTATTAATGGCCTGCCACGCTCCGGGCCTAATAGTGGCCCATATGAGATCCGGCCCGTTAAAAGCCTACCACGTTCTGCACCAAATTACGGCCCAGATCAGGTCCGGCCCTTTAAGAGGTTTTGGGCCTAATTATGGCCCATATCAGATTCGGCCCGTCAACTGGACACTATGCTTTTGGGCCCACTTGCTAAAGTCCCACTTAGTAATTCGGCCTGATATTAGTTTTGGCCTGTTAAGGGCCCGTTTAACATTTCGGCCCTATATTAATTTCAGCCTGTTAAAAGCCCGTCATATAGTGGGGCCTAACTACGGCCCGATTTGCATCTGGCCTGCTCGCAGCCGATATCTGATTGGGCCAAACAAGGACCGAGACAATTTTTCGGCCTGTTAAAAGCCCGTGATTTGATTCGCACAATCATGGGCCGGGGTTCATTTCGGGCTACTGCCGGGCCGTGAGCTGATCGGCACGTTTCAGGCCCAACCTACATCGTGATTGCATGACGGCCCGATTATGTACCGTAATTTTACGGTTTGGCCGGTTTACTGCAAAGACAGGATATATATACTGTAAAATAACTGCAGCATCGTGAATAAGAAAAAACCTACACTATACAATAAAGAAATTATGGCATATTATATCCACTGGGCATCAAAGTTCGCCACTATGATAATAAAGCACAAGCAGACAGCAGATTACATACACTGGGCATCAAAGATCGCCACTAGTGCAAATGAACATGCCGACAAAATAATATACAAAACCGACAGCACTTCAATAGAGTTCAAGAAAGGTTAGCCCTGCTAGGGAGCTGCAGCGCAAGCAGCTGAGCAAGATGATGAGACTGCGCTTGTTCAACACTTATATCTTCCTCACTCTGAAAGATAAACAAGCAGAAAGATGACAGGTTTTGCACATAAAAGTATCAGTGCTAACAATTCATCACATTTCTTATTGACGAATAAAGTGACACAGTTTAAATTTGCATTACCACAATATGGTATTGTTTAGGTCAAGACATGGCAGGAAATGACATTGTGAAGGAGTTGGCAGCTTCACGACACCACTGGATTACAGATCAAGAACTCATAAGTATCAATGGTTAGTGTGCTGTCAATTTATACCATTTCAGATTGGCAAATAAAGAGACGGTTTAAATAATAGTAGAATGATATGACATTGTTCATAGTTAAGACATTGCAGAATATGACATTGTGCTGTAGTGGGCAGGTTCACCACACCACTGGATTACAAATGAAGAATAGAAGCATACATGCAGTGCAAAAGAAGATCACTTGCTCTGTATAGTTTAATTTACATGGTATGAAGAAGGAACTTGGTTGTACAACTGAAAACTTAAATTGAGAAAGGACGAACTTTTGTTTATGAACTACATATAATAAACTTTAAACAAGCAATTTGATGCAAACAC
Organism: Triticum monococcum; assembly: GCA_034509565.1. NCBI lineage: Eukaryota > Viridiplantae > Streptophyta > Magnoliopsida > Poales > Poaceae > Triticum > Triticum monococcum. The sequence goes on along the minus strand of CM067845.1, from coordinate 392,749,344 downwards.
CAAAAATAAACAGCTATTGCAGTCATGCCTAACCAAATATATACAACAAAGTTTGAAGGCTTGAGATGGACAAACTTACATTATTGGTGAAGACAGGCTCTATAAAGGCCTTGTCCATGCTGACGGGGGGGGGGGGCAATTCAAGAAGTTTACCACAGAATCTTCTTCAAAAGCATTGCCTTTATTCTACATTTTGTTAAGAGTAAATATAGATGTGATAATATACGAAAAAATGGAGAATATTTAAGATAAGATGAAGAGTGATGCTACATAACACTACAAAAAAATACACTTCCGTGATGATACGTGTTTGTCATAGTAGGTCGCTTTTTTTGTCATGCATGTACATCCATGACAAATTTATGACAGAACCAAGATAGTCATACATGTGCTATCATAGAAGTGTTCCATGACATTACCAAAATTATCATCATGGAAGTGTCCACTTCCATGACGATAAATCGCGCGTCACAGAAGTGCTTTCGTCAAGGGTGACCGACACGTGGCATCCACCGTAACGGAACGCCGTTAAGCTATCAAGTCGGGTTTTGGATCCGATAACCCGTTAACATCCCCAACCAATGGGAAATTTCCATGTGTAAAATTCTTATTGGCCGGACGAAACACGTGTCAGTTCGTCAGTTGGTCAGATAGGCACCTATGATACGTCGACACGTGGCACGGCCCAACAGAGGCCCATTCCTGTGAAAAGGCTGGCCCGTTTAACTTGGTAAAAAGCTAGTGGGCCGGCCCATGGAAAGCCTGTTAACGGCATGTTCACATATAGCCCATTTACAGCCCGCTAACCCAAGGCCCGTTACGCCCTATCCGAATTAGGCCCAGTAGCGTCATCTGGGCCATCCAATATGATTCCAGCCCGTTTTCACTTCTGGCCCATGTATGGCCCATGATGTCTTTCGGCCCATATGAGGCCCTATGTAACTCTTGGCCTATTAATGGCCCGTGGTGAAACTGGCCTGTAATGAACAGTGTATCACTTTACACCCATTAACGACCCGTGGTGAAACTGGCCCGTAATGAACAGTGTATCACTTTATACCCATTAACGGCCCGTTATTCTGTTGGGCCGTTTCCAGCCCATGTTATCTTTCGGCCTTCTCAGAGCCCAATTATTCTTGGGCTCATTTCCAGCATCCGTTTACTTACGGCCTGTTACTGTCATTTTTTGCTTGTGGGCCAAATTCAGCCCGTGGTTACAGTCAGCCCATTTGTGGTCCGTTAATACATTGGGCCGTTTTCATAGCATCATCAAATACGGCCTATTAACGATGGCCCGTTACGGTCGGCCCATGAACGGACGATTCCAACTCTAGACCGTTTACGGCCATAATGCGGCCTGTTATTGGCCCATGTTTGGCCAATCGATCATACGGCCCGTATAAGGCCCATTGATGATACGACCCGTAGAAGGCCCATTGTTTCTACGGCCCGTACAAGGCCTACTCTTTCTACGGCCCGTAAAAGGCCCATTGTTTCTACGGCCCGTAGGAGGCCCAATGTCTCTACAGTAAATATTAGCCCATGGTTATTGTGGCCTAGTTTAAAAAATAGGTTATTGCAGCCACTAGTTAACCGCGGAAAAAGAACTGCAATGACTACAAGCAAACAAATAAACAAGACAACAAGGAAATAAATAAGCAAGCAACTAACGCTAGGCTATCACGGCTATTACACATATTACATCCACTGGGCATCAAAGTTCGCCACCAGTGCAAATATAGGGAACAAAGTAGCATATCATATACACTGGCCGTCAAAATTGGCCACCAGTGCAAATAAACACGGCAGCAAAACAAGAGCATGACTGAAACAACTTCAGAAGAGCTCAAGAAACGTTATCCTGGGTATCCACCATGCTGGCAATAAGCTTAGCAAGCTGATTAGCTTTGTCCTATTTGGTGCTAAAATCCTCCAACGCTTGCTGTTGCACCAGAAAGTATGCATCTGAATGCTCCAGGGACTTCCGCAGTCCTTTCGCTTCTTGTCGCAGCACAGCTGATCGATGTCTTTCAGCTTGTAGTTGAGACTCCACAAACCGAAGTGATTCAGACAGTGAGTTTGAATAGCTTGTGCAAGCAGTAGTGGCCAGTAACTCCAACACTAAACCAAGACAGGATGTGTCACTATCCTGAACCTTATCTGCATTACTTCCTTTACCGTTGCTTAATAAGGCACTCTTCCCCAATATTCTGTCAGCATTCTAAAAGAAGAAAGAAGTAGACACATAACAAGTTTAGCATGTACTAGTATATGAAACTCATTTCGGTGAACCAGTTCATTAGTAAGGTGGACAGGATTAAACTACCAAGTCTTCTATTGCCAAGTAATAGTACATAATAAAAGCATCAAACAAACATATATCTATGTCCTACAGTAGCAATCAAATCTTAAATTAGAACAGTTGTTCTTCAGGTTTAGGCACTTGTTCTACATGAACAGAGTACAGTAAGACGCAAGAATATAATACTTAAAAATAGAAAATGAGCTCATAGACCTTACCACATTCTTGGTTCGGGACCAGTATAGAACAAGGCGTTCCCAGTCATCGTCCAGTAAATGTGTCTCAGGAGAACGTAAGGGAATTTGATGAGTTTCTTTGCCGGTGAAGTACGTTTTCTTCAGGTAATTCCGATACTGCCATCAAGCATTCTTGAAGATAGCAGAGGTATTAGCACAGGTTACCTCATCCTGAGTTTCCAAATCGGTCCTTCTCTATAGAGAAAAATGGGAAAATTTGCTGTATTATAACCATCATGGAGGTAGGATGTATGGGACAAAGCAAAGTAATTGCCAGGAATAACATTACTTACACATAACTCCTGGACAAACACCTGCAACTGGCATTTTCCTTCATCTTCAGTGTAATATTTCCAAGATGGGAAGATACGCACATACGATTTAACAACATCAAATGTGATAGATGCTAAACTACGACTAGCTGGTTGTGCTTCCTCCACAGGAATAGGCGTACTAACTGGTGGAGTTGGGGTTCGCCGTGATAGTACTGGCCCTTTGGGCACTGGAGCTGCCTTACTAACTGCTCTTGTTTGGGAGCTCTGTGGTGGAGATGGTGCTGTGTCAACAGGAACTGGGTTACTATCGGCTGGGGTTGGGGTTAGATTGGATGAAGCTGGTTCTCTGTCCATCGTAGCAGGGGTACAATCTGCGAGAGTTTGGGTTATGTGTGGTAGGGCTGGTTCTTGTGCATGTACAACCGGGGTGCTATCTCCACCAAGAGGTAGCACTGTTTTATTTGAAGACCGTGTTTTTAGTCCGCTAGATACTGGCATCACCCGCTCCAATTCAAATGGCTGATAAACAGGAAACATAGTTGAATGTACAGACAATGTATGAGAGACAGATGCAATAGATAGTGTGGAAAAAAGAGGGCATGAAATAGTTGACATGTATATTGTTTAACTAAAACGGATAGCATGACATAATTTCACATATATGATGTATATCTAAACTGGATAGCATAGCATAACATAATTCAAAGATATGATGAATAACTAAACAGGATCGCCTGACATAATTCACCTACATGTTATCTAAGTAATCAGGATCGCATCATTTAATATACAAATATGATTTATATGCTAAACAGAGGGCATTCGATATGGTGTCTGAACTAAGAACATGGTGTTGAATATTGTGTATATGATGTCTAAACTATGCAATGCAAGACACCGTATGCATGATATGAGCAGTATAACCGTACCAAGTTAGAGCATACACCTCAGTGGGGGAATAGGACTGGTCATCTGTCTCTGAATCCATCTCTAAGGAGCTATCGGGACCCAACAAGAGATCTGCTTCGACAGGTAGCACTGTCTGCTCTAAAGGCCTTGTTTTCACTCCAGATTTTTCCATCTCCCACCCAAATGGCTGATTCACAGGAAGAGTAGTTTAATGTACAAACATTGTCGACAAATGGAAATGTAATGAAGAAAAGGATGGGCAAGATAGCATTCAAATATATGATGCCTAGTTAAACAGGATGGCATTGCACATTTCACATATATTATGGCTGGCTAAAAGACATGAGACTGCATAATTCCCATATATGATATAGAAACTAAATAGGTGGCATTACATAACATGTCTAAACTAAGCAGATGACATATATGATGTCAAAAGTAGGCACTACAAGGCAACAAATGCATGATATGACTAACATCATCATGCCAAGGTAGAGCAAACACCTTGGGTGGTAAATAGGAGTGGTCAGCGACGTCCGAATCTGCCTCAGAACAGATATCTTCCTCTGGATTACAATCTAGAGAGGGGTGGGGAGGGTTTGCCATTGAACCCACCATGGAGCGATGTCTGCATGACATTGTATTGCCGCGCAAAACTCTTCTCTTTTTCTCTACATGTTCAGCATGACTGTGTACAATATCTGACATGCATACGAAAAAAATATGGTGAGATTATGTAAGGAGAGCATGGAGAAATTAAGAGTGATGTTCACAACCAGTGGATCGATGTTTTTCCGTTGAACCAAAATAGCCCTAATGGATCGATGTGAATGTATAGTAATAAGTGATGCAACAAGTGTACAACCTCTTTGCCGTAGCCGTGTCGACCTCAGCATCATTGGGTTGGTCACTGAAGCAGTTGAGGCAGAGGTGGTTGTCGGAGGTGTGGAGGAAGATCTCAGGAATCTGTAGATGGCGTCCAGGGCACTGCTCTGTTGTGATGGATCGTTCTGTCGTTGGAGCAGCTCCGGTAAGCCATAAGACGTCAAGGCTGAAGCAGCACAAGACAGACATCGTCAATCTTAAGTGGGATTCTAATAGCATTTCCAATAGATGATGTAAAATGGATGTAAAATTAACATCACAAAAAACCACTTGACTACAACAGATGAGGTAAAAACTATTGACTCTGAACTTAACTGTCGAAACTGAAATTTACTGTGGAATCTGAATGCTACTGTCGAAACTGAATGCAATGGTAGCAGAGAGGCACTTGACATGTAGTTTAGGGAGGGCCTGCAGTTCATCTTCAACTTGCACCCCCCCTGAGCCACCAGCCACCACCGGCCGAACCGCCGGCCCCAGCGCCGCCCCGCCGCCCTGAAACAACTTGCCACCGCCGCCCCGGCTAGCCCTTTAGGCCCCCCGCCCCCACCCTGAACCCTAAGATAGATAGTGGGGTACCTCTCCGGCGAGCCCCCGCCCCCGCTGCGGGTGATTCTTCCTTAACTCCGGCGGTCCCCCCCAACCCCTGAAAATCAACTGACCCAAAAGTCGATTCAGTCGACTGAAGTGTGGCTTAATCGGAGTAGAGCAGCAGCACGAGCGAGGGGGAGAGCAGCAGCAGTAGCTGGGCGAGTGAGCGATCGAGCGAGAGCCGGAGCAGCAGCAGCAGATCCGGCCGGTATGGACGCCTCCGCCGAAGGGGCCTCGCACTGGGGGAGAGCCGCCATGGAGATGTCGCCCGCGGTGCCAGCTTCAAGGGAGCCGCTCCATGGGGGTGCGGGATGGAGCACCATCAGCGCCGGGAGGTCGAGTTAAGGAGAAGGTGCGATGCGATGAGTGTACAACCTCTTTGGTGGCGCCGAGTAGGCCCCGGCTTCGTCCGAGGAGTCGGTGAGGATGCTGCGGTTCCGGTGGAGCAGGTTAAGGCGGCGCTATGGGGATGGAGGAGCCGCGATAGATGAGGCGATTGTCGGAGAAGCTCCTTGGAGGTGGAGGACGGGGTGGCTGAACCGGCGGGACGGCGAGATGGATGACGGATCCTCATCCGGGGAGGTGGACGAGGGACGTCGAGCTGTTGCGGTGGACGACATCGTCGGGGAAGAGGCTCTGGCTGGGCAGCGGTGACGTGGCAGACAGAGGAGGGTGGGGTTTCGCGGCTGGAGCGGAGAGGTTATGGCGGCCTGGGATTACGAATGGCGAAAAGGGGGTGATGGGAGGGGGTGAAGCATGACTTAGGAACGCGCTTGTCCAAAATGTTGGGTGTGTTACAAAAGTACCCCCCACCGATTTGAACTAGCGGCGCTTTTGGCTCAGGGTTAGAAGGGGGATTTCGCGTGTCGGCATTTGGCAGCTGGAGGGAGTTTTCGCGCGCGTTGTAATTTCGGGATAGCAAGGCGCGGGTTGTGAAGGCGCCAGTTTTGGGAGAATGATATCTGAATTTTCGGGATATAACCAGACGCGGATTGAATTTCAGGGACAAGCCTAATGTGTCGTAATATTGTACTTGTACGTACCAAATCAATTCACAGTTCCCTCAACCAAAAAGAAAACAAAAAAATAAAACTATTCACACCACGCAAAGAGAGAGTCTTGCCCCGTTTTACTATACAAATGCTATTCAAAGCTACTCCCTCCTTCCATCTATATAGGGCCTAATGCGTTTTTTGATGCTACCTTTGACCAAATATTAGAGCAATGATATGTGACATGCAACTTACACAAAGCACACCGTTAAATTCGTCTGTGAAAGGTTCTTTCAATGATATAATTTTCACATTGTGCATGTCATCTACTATTAATCTTGTCAATAGTCAAAGGTGGTCTTAAAGATATCATTACGCCCTATGTAGATGGAAGGAGGGAGTATGAATCCATGTTATGTCCGATTAAATTTTTTCGCTTGCTGTATAATGCATGTAACCTACTCATACCAACATTTTAGTGCATTCCTAATGTCTATACTACCGCTGCAATTCGAACTAAATTTGAATTCGTTTCTCTATTTCAATAAGAATCTACAATCATGATTGTTGCCAACTTCAACCATCAAAGTTTCCTTGCTATCTGCCAGATATAAATCAGACGGCCTATAATGCAGGATGGCAGGCACACCATCATCAACAACTCCGTTTTTTATAAGAGTAGAGATAAAATATATTAAATGTAGTATACCATGTTCATAACCACGCCATGTTTATCACCGTTATATATTCACACATCTGTCGGTTTTAAACACTATGATAAATTCTTCAAATATCCAAATTCGCTTTTTATAATGAAGTATATATGATCTCTATTTGTCTTTTACACCCACACAACCCTCTTATCTTTGTAGCTAGCGCTAACTTTCTCTTGTGCATGCACACGCCTGCATCCCTCTCACCCTCCCTCAGCATTCTCTAGCTCCATCGCGCAAATTCGTGTTTTCACTTTAGGTCGTTCACCCATGGTGTGTGTAGGCCCCCCCAGCTCCTTCTTTACGGCACACATCGATCAATATGCCTCTCTAGCCAAGTGTGCCTAGCACAAACACAAGCTTCCCCTCTTCTCTTGTCACCGTCCATGCCTCACTCCCACCACTCTTTTCATCGTTCTCGTACTCGCACACTCCTCCCCCTCGATATAGTATGCCTCTCGTACAACCTCCTACATGCATCCCTCTCTCTCTATCCTTCTCCTCGTGCCTCATTTGCTTCTAACACACACATGCATGTATACCGATCGATCTCCCAACATATACCTAGATCAACTTTAACTACCCCACATCGATCAACGTACCTCACAAGTTATGTCTCTCCTTTCTCTTACAAAGGGCGATTGATCTTCCTATGTAGTTACGTCTGCTTACCACAGCCACATCGTCCCCCTCATCATTCGTGCATGCCTCCTGACCCGTCTCTCACACGCACATGCACAGACAACAAGCAGCCATCTACTCTCTTATTGATATTGCGGGCGTGCCCTCCGTTTGTCTAGCAAGCCTATCCCACCATTTGTTAGAAGCAACTCCACTACCACCCCCTCCAACACTCTAGCTCTGTCTCTCTCCCAACCTTATTCATCTCCTGCACATATGCATGGATGCCGATCGATCTCCCTTAATACATGAGGCAGATCGATCTCCTTAATACATGAGGTAGGCCTCTCTCCTCCTCCACACATATACCAGCCATTGTACCTCTATAGTTAATTGGGCCTCCCTCTTCCCCCACCACACACCGATAGTCGAGAGCTGCAGGTACGTATCCATGCCATAGAGACAAACTGTACATGTCCCATCTCACATTCCAGTAGGCCAGCCACTCTATATCTTTGACGTGGGCACACACAAATTCGATGGCACTCTTTATCGATCGTGCGCGTGCGCGCGCACACACACACACATCATCCCTCTCTTCGATTCTATAGACACCTCAAGCTGATGATACCTCCACTCTCTTCTCGTGGATCGCCCCCTCTATATATATGTTATATCAAGGACTCTATTTCACACACATTGCATATGTTAAATTTTTTGATTGACCCCCCCCCCAAAACTCTCAAGAACCCACACACTATATCTCTCTAGGTTTGTATCTCTCTCACACACAACCCCACGTAGGTGGTGTACGTATACAAGAAGAGAATAGGTGCACCGTGCACGTACTCACGCTTCGTGCCCAGCCACACCCGCGTGGGTACACGGTGGAGCTCATTTCTTTACGAAATGGCAGCCCACGTGCTAATTTGAATGCCTATAGCAGTTGTTTACCTAGGGAGGTCATGTACCACGCGTGCGCGAAACAAAGTTTGACTTGACACGTTGCCGCGTTATTTTTAAATAAAGTTATAGCGCTCAATGGCACGTACACAGAATATAAAACGATTTTTATGGAGGAAAAGGTAGTCCGCTCTTCAGAGTATCTCACACAAGGCTCCGATGGCCTCCCTCTCTCTCTCACCGTTGGTCACTAATCCGGCTGCATCCTGTCCGCCGGGGGAAAGGGAGTGCGGTGGCCTCTCTCTCTCACAGTTGGTCACTGATCCGGCCGCATACCGTCCGCCGGGGGAAAGGGAGTGCAGTGGCCTCTCTCTCTCTCACCGTTGGTCACTGATTCGGCCGCATCTCGTCCGCCGGGGGAAAGGAAGGAAGTGCATCGTTTCTCCGTTCGACAGCGCCGAGGCAGCACGTCCTGATCTGCGGTACACGCCGTTCTCTCTGACCAAGCTCCCGCGCGGCAGGGCCTACGCCACCTGCTTGCAGATTCCGCCCGCCGCCGCTCACCTAGTTACATCCCGACGACCTCCAGGTATCCCCTCTGGCCTTGCTCCACTGCCTGTTTTCCCACGTCGCTGCATGTGGATCTTCCATAGTTCTTTGCACAAAATGTAGCTCGTCCGGCGTACTTTCCATATTGCATTCTCGTCCTCACACCATTTTAGACAAACACAACCATGGTGTTATCTTCCCTTAGGACAAGGAATATGCTTCTTTTTTGTCGTCGCATGTGTCATCACTGTTATTGGCCAGTAATTGTTTCCTTTCTACCTCTTTTTTGCAAACAGGGCTATCCATTTCACCTCGTTGCTATAGCGACCTTTTGGTGAACTACACAAATTCCTTTTTTCTTAAGAGTGTTTTGTGCAGTTGTACTAAAAGGTCACACGGGCAACGTCTGTACATTTCAGTGCGACTGCACAAAGGGAGATTGGTTTTGCTCTATCCTCCTCATCCAACTCCGAGCCTAATCTTCTCCAACTAGTTAGTCTTAAGAGAGACCGCAAAGGTGACCGGCTTCTATTTGTGTGTTTATTGTTTCATCAGCAGTCCTCTATTATCGTAATCACACTTGATATCTTTGAAACAGGGACGCTCAGCTCTATTTTAGTGGAACTGCACAAAATGATCGGAATGTTGCATGCTCCAGACAGCTACTTTTGTTCCCAACATGCCTTGTTGATTTAGACAGAGCTGGGGGACATTGCTGCCAACGACAGCATGGATCACAACTTTGTCTTCAGTTGTGATGTAATTATTAGCTCTGAACTAGTAATAATTGACATGCACTAGCAAGGAAGTTAGTTTTTTATTGTTTCCGAAAGAGCATCGATGGCAAGACACGCGAAACAAAAGCTGAAAGCTCACACCATTGTACAATTTCATGTCGCTGGAAAATTATTTGTATAGTACGTCAATTATGTAAACAAATGATGGAAGCTTGATAGCATTGCCAGAAGGCTCTTCATCATCCGGGTCCATGTGCCATGCACGAAATTATACTCCTTCATCCCTAAATATTTATCTTTTTACAAATTTCAAACGGGCATATTTTAGAGTGTAGATTCACTCATTTTGCTTCGTATGTGTACTCCCTCCGTTCCTAAATATTCTATTCGTCTTAACAGAGATTTCAACATATTTGAGAAAGACAAATACTCCAGAGTATATTTAAGAACCGAGGGGGTAGTGCACAACTGCATGGGAGACTCAGCCCGGTCGTTGCGCCGCATTAATAGTGAGTAATGAGCAGTCAAATCATAAGCCCCATCTTTCCCACTGTAAGTTGCTCTGAAGAAGCAACCATCAATACGCTCTTCTTTGAATCCGCTCATACTACTCCATCTGTCACTGTTTATACAGCGCGCTTCAAAAAAAAGAAAAAAAATCTGTGGGACCAAGGCGACTAGCGATCGGCCTGAAAATAGCATTGGTAGTTATAGCACGGTGTCTATTACTAGAGGGCATAATGCGTACACACATGCATGCAGTGCTTCCACCCCGGGTACACACATGCATGCACTCCATAGTAGTATAGTACATGGAGAGAAAATTATGGACTTGATGTTGGGGAACGCAGTAATTTCAAAAAATTTCCTACGCACACGCAAGATCATGGTGATGCACATCAACGAGAGGGGAGAGTGTTGTCTACGTACCAACGCAGACCGACTGCGGAAGCGATCACACAACGTAGAGGAAGTGGTCGTACGTCTTCTTCCCGATCCGACCGATCCAAGCACCGTTACTCCGGCACCTCCGAGTTCTTAGCACACGTTCAGCTCGATGACGTTCCTCGGGCTCCGATCCAGCAAAGCGTCGAGGAAGAGTTCCGTCAGCACGACGGCGTGGTGACGATCTTGATGTACTACCGACGCAGGGCTTCGCCTAAGCACTGTAACAGTATGATCGAGGTGGAATTTGGTGGCAGGGGGCACCGCACACGGCTAAGGAACGATCTCAAGGATCAACTTGTGTGTCTTGGGGTGTCCCCTGCCCCCGTATATAAAGGTTGGAGGGAGGGGGGCTGGCCGGCCAAAGAGGGGAGGCGCAGGAGGAGTCCTACTCCCACCGGGAGTAGGACTCTCCCCTCCAATCCTATTCCAACTAGGACTCCTTGGGAAAAAGGGAGAGGGAAAGAGAGAGAGGTGGCCGGCCACCTCTCTTGGTCCTAATAGGACTAGGGGAGGGGGGGAGGTGCGCAGCCCTCCTTGGCAGCCCCTTTCACATTTCCACAATGGCCCATGTAGGCCCATTTGGCTCCCGGGGGTTTCGGTAACCCTCCCGGTAATCCGGTAAAATCCCGATTTCACCCGGAACACTTCCGATGTCCAAACATAGACTTCCAATATATCAATCTTTACGTCTCGACCATTTCGAGACTCCTCGTCATGTCCGTGATCTCATCCGGGACTCCGAACAACCTTCGGTACATCAAAATGCATAAACTCATAATAACTGTCATCGTAACGTTAAGCGTGCGGACCCTACGGTTCGAGAACAATGTAGACATGACCGAGACACATCTCCGGTAAATAACCAATAGCGGGACCTGGATGCCCATATTGGCTCCTACATATTCTACGAAGATCTTTATCGGTCAGACCGCATAACAACATACGTTGTTCCCTTTGTCATCGGTATGTTACTTGCCCGAGATTCGATCGTCGGTATCCAATACCTAGTTCAATCTCGTTACTGGCAAGTCTCTTTACTCGTTCCGTAATACATCATCTCATAACTAACATCTTAGTTATTATGCTTGCAAGGCTTATGTGATGTGTATTACCGAGAGGGCCCAGAGATACCTCTCCGACAATCGGAGTGACAAACCCTAATCTTGAAATACGCCAACCCAACATCTACCATTGGAGACACCTGTAGTACTCCTTTATAATCACCCAGTTACGTTGTGACGTTTGGTAGTACCCAAAGTGTTCCTCCGGTAAACGGGAGTTGCATAATCTCATAGTTATAGGAACATGTATAAGTCATGAAGAAAGCAATAGCAACATACTAAACGATCGGGTGCTAAGCTAATGGAATGGGTCATGTCAATCAGATCATTCAACTAATGGTGTGACCTCGTTAATCAAATAACAACTCTTTGTTCATGGTTAGGAAACATAACCATCTTTGATTAACGAGCTAGTCTAGTAGAGGCATACTAGTGACACTCTGTTGGTCTATGTATTCACACATGTATTATGTTTCCGGTTAATACAATTCTAGCATGAATAATAAACATTTATCATGATATAAGGAAATAAATAATAACTTTATTATTGCCTCTAGGGCATATTTCCTTCAGTCTCCCACTTGCACTAGAGTCAATAATCTAGATTACACAGTAATGATTCTAACACCCATGGAGTCTTGGTGCTGATCATGTTTTGCTTGTGGAAGAGGCTTAGTCAACGGGTCTGCAACATTCAGATCCGTATGTATCTTGCAAATCTCTATGTCTCCCACCTGGACTAAATCCCGGATGGAGTTGAAGCGTCTCTTGATGTGTTTGGTTCTTTTGTGAAATCTGGATTCCTTTGCCAAGGCAATTGCACCAGTATTGTCACAGAAGATTTTCATTGGACCCGATGCACTAGGTATGACACCTAGATCGGATATGAACTCCTTCATCCAGACTCCTTCGTTCGCTGCTTCCGAAGCAGCTATGTACTCCGCTTCACATGTAGATCCCGCTACGACGCTTTGTTTAGAACTGCACCAACTGACAGCTCCACCGTTTAAAGTAAACACGTATCCGGTTTGCGATTTAGAATCGTCCGGATCAGTGTCAAAGCTTGCATCAACGTAACCTCTTACGGTGAGCTCTTTGTCACCTCCATATACGAGAAACATATCCTTAGTCCTTTTCAGGAATTTCAGGATGTTCTTGACCGCTGTCCAGTGATCCACTCCTGGATTACTTTGGTACCTCCCTGCTAAACTTATGGCAAGGCACACATCAGGTCTGGTACACAGCATTGCATACATGATAGAGCCTATGGCTGAAGCATAGGGAACATCTTTCATTTTCTCTCTATCTTCTGCAGTGGTCGGGCATTGAGTCTGACTCAACTTCACACCTTGTAACACAGGCAAGAACCCTTTCTTTGCTTGATCCATTTTGAACTTCTTCAAAATCTTGTCAAGGTATGTGCTTTGTGAAAGTCCAATTAAGCGTTTTGATCTATCTCTATATATTTTTATGCCTAATATGTAAGCAGCTTCCCCGAGGTCTTTCATCGAAAAACTTTTATTCAAGTATCCCTTTATGCTATCCAGAAATTCTATATCATTTCCAATGAGTAATATGTCATCCACATATAATATCAGAAATGCTACAGAGCTCCCACTCACTTTCTTGTAAATACAGGCTTCTCCAAAAGTCTGTATAAACCCAAATGCTTTGATCACACTATCAAAGCGTTTATTCCAACTCCGAGATGCTTGCACCAGTCCATAAATGGATCGCTGGAGTTTGCACACTTTGTTAGCTCCTTTTGGATCGACAAAACCTTCGGGTTGCATCATATACAACTCTTCTTCCAGAAATCCATTCAGGAATGCGGTTTTTACATCCATTTGCCAAATTTCATAAAAATGCGGCAATTGCTAACATGATTCTGACAGACTTAAGCATCGCTACGGGTGAGAAAGTCTCATCGTAGTCAACTCCTTGAACTTGTCGAAAACCTTTTGCGACAAGTCGAGCTTTGTAGATAGTAACATTACCATCAGTGTCAGTCTTTTTCTTAAAGATCCATTTATTCTCAATTGCTTGCCGATCATCGGGCAAGTCAACCAAAGTCCATACTTTGTTCTCATACATGGATCCCATCTCAGATTTCATGGCTTCAAGCCACTTTGCGGAATCTGGGCTCACCATCGCTTCTTCATAGTTCGTAGGTTCATCATGATCTAGTAGCATGACTTCCAGAACAGGATTACCGTACCACTCTGGTGCGGATCTTACTCTGGTTGATCTACGAGGTACAGTAGTATCTTGATCTAAAGTTTCATGATCATCATCATTAACTTCCTCTCTTATTGGTTTAGGTCTCACAGAAACAGTTTTCTGTGATGTACTATTTCCCAATAACGGAGTAGGTACAGTTACCTCGTCAAGTTCTACTTTCCTCCCACTCACTTCTTTCGAGAGAAACTCCTTCTCAAGAAAGTTTCCGAATTTAGCAACAAAAGTCTTGCCTTCGGATCTGTGATAGAAGGTGTATCCAATAGTTTCCTTTGGATATCTATGAAGACACACTTCTCCGATTTGGGTTCGAGCTTATCAGGTTGAAGCTTTTTCACATAAGCATCGCAGCCCCAAACTTTAAGAAACGACAACTTTGGTTTCTTGCCAAACCATAGTTCATAAGGCGTCGTCTCAACGGATTTAGATGGTGCCCTATTTAACGTGAATGCGGCCGTCTCTAAAGCATAACCCCAAAATGATAGCGATAAATCAGTAAGAGACATCATAGATCGCACCATATCTAGTAAAGTACGATTACGACGTTCGGACACACCATTACGTTGTGGTGTTCCGGGTGGCGTGAGTTGCGAAACTATTCCACAATTTTTCAAATGTACACCAAACTCGTAACTCAAATATTCTCCTCCACGATCAGATCGTAGAAACTTTATTTTCTTGTTACGATGATTTTCAACTTCACTCTGAAATTCCTTGAACTTTTCAAATGTTTCAGACTTATGTTTCATTAAGAAGATATACCCATATCTGCTTAAATCATCTGTGAAGGTGAGAAAATAACGATATCCGCCACGAGCTTCAATATTCATCGGACCACATACATCGGTATGTATGATTTCCAATAAATCTGTTGCTCTCTCCATAGTACCGGAGAACGGTGTTTTAGTCATCTTGCCCATGAGGCACGGTTCGCAAGTACCAAGTGATTCATAATCAAGTGGTTCCAAAAGCCCATCAGTATGGAGTTTCTTCATGCGCTTTACACCGATATGACCTAAACGGCAGTGCCACAAATAAGTTACACTATCATTATCAACTCTGCATCTTTTGGCTTCAACATTATGAATATGTGTATTACTACTATCGAGATTCAATAAGAATAGACCACTTTTCAAGGGTGCATGACCATAAAAGATATTACTCATATAAATAGAACAACCATTATTCTCTGATTTAAATGAATAACCGTCTCGCATCAAACAAGATCCAGATATAATGTTCATGCTCAACGCTGGCACCAAATAACAATTATTTAGGTCTAATATTAATCCCGAAGGTAGATGTAGAGGTAGCGTGCCGACCGCGATCACATCGACTTTGGAACCGTTTCCCACGCGCATCGTCACCTCGTCCTTTGCTAGTGTCCGCTTATTCTGTAGTCCCTGTTTTGAGTTGCAAATATTAGCAACAGAACCAGTATCAAATACCCAGGTGCTACTGCGAGCATTAGTAAGGTACACATCAATAACATGTATATCACATATACCTTTGTTCACCTTGCCATCCTTCTTATCCGCCAAATACTTGGGGCAGTTCCGCTTCCAGTGACCAGTCTGCTTGCAGTAGAAGCACTCAGTTTCAGGCTTGGGTCCAGACTTGGGTTTCTTCTCTTGAGCAGCAACTTTCTTGCCGTTCTTCTTGAAGTTCCCTTTCTTCTTCCCTTTGCCCTTTTTCTTGAAACTAGTGGTTTTGTTAACCATCAACACTTGATGCTCCTTCTTGATTTCTACCTCTGCAGCTTTCAGCATAGCGAAGAGCTCGAGAATAGTCTTGTTCATCCCTTGCATATTATAGTTCATCACAAAGCTCTTGTAGCTTGGTGGCAGTGATTGGAGAATTCTGTCAATGACGCAATCATCCGGAAGTGTAACTCCCAATTGAATCAAGTGATTATTATACCCAGACATTTTGAGTATATGCTCACTGACAGAACTGTTCTCCTCCATCTTGCAGCTATAGAACTTATTGGAGACTTCATATCTCTCAATCCGGGCATTTGCTTGAAATATTAACTTCAACTCCTGGAACATCTCATATGCTCCATGACGTTCAAAACGTCGTTGAAGTCCCGGTTCTAAGCCGTAAAGCATGGCACACTGAACTATTGAGTAGTCATCAGCTTTGCTCTGCCAGACGTTCATAACTTCTGGTGTTGCTCTTGCAGCAGGCCTGGCACTCAGCGGTGCTTCCAGGACGTAATTCTTCTGTGCAGCAATGAGGATAATCCTCAGGTTACGGACCCAGTCCGTGTAATTGCTACCATCATCTTTCAACTTTGCTTTCTCAAGGAACGCATTAAAATTCAACGGAACAACAGCACGAGCCATCTATCTACAATCAACATAAACAAGCAAGATACTATCAGGTACTAAGTTCATGATAATTTTTAAGTTCAGTTAATTTACTTAAGAACTCCCACTTAGATAGACATCCCTCTAATCCTCTAAGTGATCACGTGATCCAAATCAACTAAACCATAACCGATCATCACGTGAGATGGAGTAGTTTTCAATGGTGAACATCAATATGTTGATCATATCTACTATATGATTCAAGCTCGACCTTTCGGTCTCCGTGTTCCGAGGCCATATCTGTATATGCTTGGCTCGTCAAGTATAACCTGAGTATTCCGCGTGTGCAACTGTTTTGCACCCGTTGTATTTGAACGTAGAGCCTATCACACCCGATCATCACGTGGTGTCTCAGCACGAAGAACTTTTGCAACGGTGCATACTCAGGGAGAACACTTCTTGATAATTTAGTGAGAGATCATCTTATAATGCTACCGTCAATCAAAGCAAGATAAGATGCATAAAAGGATAAACATCACATGCAATCAATATAAGTGATATGATATGGCCATCATCATCTTGTGCTTTGTGATCTCCATCTCCGAAGCACCGTCATGATCACCATCGTCACCGGCGCGACACCTTGATCTCCATCGTAGCATCGTTGTCGTCTCGCCAATCTTATGCTTCCACGACTATCACTACCGCTTAGTAATAAAGTAAAGCATTACATCGCGATTGCATTGCATACAATAAAGCGACAACCATATGGCTCCTGCCAGTTGCCGATAACTCGGTTACAAAACATGATCATCTCATACAATAAAATCAGCATCATGCCTTGACCATATCACATCACAACATGCCCTGCAAAAACAAGTTAGACGTCCTCTACTTTGTTGTTGCAAGTTTTACGTGGCTGCTACGGGCTTAAGTAAGAACTCATCTCACCTACGCATCAAAACCACAACGATAGTTCGTCAAATAGACTCCGTTTTAACCTTCTCCAGGACCGGGCGTAGTCACACTTGGTTCAACTAAAGTTGGAGAGGCAGTCTTCCGCAAGCCATCTATGTGCAAAGCACGTCGAGGGAACCGGTCTCGCGTAAGAGTACGCGTAAGGTTGGTCCGGATCGTCTCGTCCAACAATACCGCCGAACCAAAGTATGACATGCTGGTAGGCAGTATGACTTGTATCGCCCACAACTCACTTGTGTTCTACTCGTGCATATAACATCAAACCATAAAAACCTAGGCTCTGATACCACTGTTGGGGAACGCACTAATTTCAAAAATTTTCCTACGCACACGCAAGATCATGGTGATGCACAGCAACGAGAGGGGAGAGTGTTGTCTACGTACCAACGCAGACCGACTGCGGAAGCGATCACACAACGTAGAGGAAGTGGTCGTACGTCTTCTTCCCGATCCGACCGATCCAAGCACCGTTACTCTGGCACCTCCGAGTTCTTAGCACACGTTCAACTCGATGACGTTCCTCGAGCTCCGATCCAGCAAAGCGTCGAGGAAGAGTTCCGTCAACACGACGGCGTGGTGACGATCTTGATGTACTACCGACGCAGGGCTTCGCCTAAGCACTGTAACGGTATGATCGAGGTGGAATTTGGTGGCAGGGGGCACCGCACACGGCTAAGGAACGATTTCAAGGATCAACTTGTGTGTCTTGGGGTGTCCCCTGCCCCCGTATATAAAGGTTGGAGGGAGGGGGGCTGGCCGGCCAAAGAGGGGAGGCGCAGGAGGAGTCCTACTCCCATCGGGAGTAGGACTCTCCCCTCCAATCCTATTCCAACTAGGACTCCTTGGGAAAAAGGGAGAGGGAAAGAGAGAGAGGTGGTCGGCCACCTCTCCTAGTCCTAATAGGACTAGGGGAGGGGGGGAGGTGCGCAGCCCTCCTTGGCAGCCCCTTTCACATTTCCACAATGGCCCATGTAGGCCCATTTGGCTCCCGGGGGTTTCGGTAACCCTCCCGGTAATCCGGTAAAATCCCGATTTCACCTGGAACACTTCCGATGTCCAAACATAGACTTCCAATATATCAATCTTTACGTCTCGACCATTTCGAGACTCCTCGTCATGTCCGTGATCTCATCCGGGACTCCGAACAACCTTCGGTACATCAAAATGCATAAACTCATAATAACTGTCATCGTAACGTTAAGCGTGCGGACCCTACGGTTCGAGAACAATGTAGACATGACCGAGACACATCTCCGGTCAATAACCAATAGCGGGACCTGGATGCCCATATTGGCTCCTACATATTCTACGAAGATCTTTATCGGTCAGACCGCATAACAACATACGTTGTTCCCTTTGTCATCGGTATGTTACTTGCCCGAGATTCGATCGTTGGTATCCAATACCTAGTTCAATCTTGTTACTGGCAAGTCTCTTTACTCGTTCTGTAATACATCATCTCATAACTAACATCTTAGTTATTATGCTTGCAAGGCTTATGTGATGTGTATTACCGAGAGGGCCCAGAGATACCTCTCCGACAATCGGAGTGACAAACCCTAATCTTGAAATACGCCAACCCAACATCTACCATTGGAGACACCTGTAGTACTCCTTTATAATCACCCAGTTACGTTGTGACGTTTGGTAGTACCCAAAGTGTTCCTCCGGTAAACGGGAGTTGCATAATCTCATAGTTATAGGAACATGTATAAGTCATGAAGAAAGCAATAGCAACATACTAAACGATCGGGTGCTAAGCTAATGGAATGGGTCATGTCAATCAGATCATTCAACTAATGGTGTGACCTCGTTAATCAAATAACAACTCTTTGTTCATGGTTAGGAAACATAACCATCTTTGATTAACGAGCTAGTCTAGTAGAGGCATACTAGTGACACTCTGTTGGTCTATGTATTCACACATGTATTATGTTTCCGGTTAATACAATTCTAGCATGAATAATAAACATTTATCATGATATAAGGAAATAAATAATAACTTTATTATTGCCTCTAGGGCATATTTCCTTCAGTCTCCCACTTGCAGTAGAGTCAATAATCTAGATTACACAGTAATGATTCTAACACCCATGGAGTCTTGGTGCTGATCATGTTTTGCTCGTGGAAGAGGCTTAGTCAACGGGTCTGCAACATTCAGATCCGTATGTATCTTGCAAATCTCTATGTCTCCCTCCTGGACTAAATCCCGGATGGAGTTGAAGCGTCTCTTGATGTGTTTGGTTCTTTTGTGAAATCTGGATTCCTTTGCCAAGGCAATTGCACCAGTATTGTCACAGAAGATTTTCATTGGACCCGATGCACTAGGTATGACACCTAGATCGGATATGAACTCCTTCATCCAGACTCCTTCGTTCGCTGCTTCCGAAGCAGCTATGTACTCCGCTTCACATGTAGATCCCGCTACGACGCTTTGTTTAGAACTGCACCAACTGACAGCTCCACCGTTTAAAGTAAACACGTATCCGGTTTGCGATTTAGAATCGTCCGGATCAGTGTCAAAGCTTGCATCAACGTAACCTCTTACGGTGAGCTCTTTGTCACCTCCATATACGAGAAACATATCCTTAGTCCTTTTCAGGTATTTCAGGATGTTCTTGACCGCTGTCCAGTGATCCACTCCTGGATTACTTTGGTACCTCCCTGCTAAACTTATGGCAAGGCACACATCAGGTCTGGTACACAGCATTGCATACATGATAGAGCCTATGGCTGAAGCATAGGGAACATCTTTCATTTTCTCTCTATCTTCTGCAGTGGTCGGGCATTGAGTCTGACTCAACTTCACACCTTGTAACACAGGCAAGAACCCTTTCTTTGCTTGATCCATTTTGAACTTCTTCAAAATCTTGTCAAGGTATGTGCTTTTTGAAAGTCCAATTAAGCGTTTTGATCTATCTCTATAGATTTTTATGCCTAATATGTAAGCAGCTTCCCCGAGGTCTTTCATCGAAAAACTTTTATTCAAGTATCCCTTTATGCTATCCAGAAATTCTATATCATTTCCAATGAGTAATATGTCATCCACATATAATATCAGAAATGCTACAGAGCTCCCACTCACTTTCTTGTAAATACAGGCTTCTCCAAAAGTCTGTATAAACCCAAATGCTTTGATCACACTATCAAAGCGTTTATTCCAACTCCGAGATGCTTGCACCAGTCCATAAATGGATCGCTGGAGTTTGCACACTTTGTTAGCTCCTTTTGGATCGACAAAACCTTCGGGTTGCATCATATACAACTCTTCTTCCAGAAATCCATTCAGGAATGCGGTTTTTACATCCATTTGCCAAATTTCATAAAAATGCGGCAATTGCTAACATGATTCTGACAGACTTAAGCATCGCTACGGGTGAGAAAGTCTCATCGTAGTCAACTCCTTGAACTTGTCGAAAACCTTTTGCGACAAGTCGAGCTTTGTAGATAGTAACATTACCATCAGCGTCAGTCTTTTTCTTAAAGATCCATTTATTCTCAATTGCTTGCCGATCATCGGGCAAGTCAACCAAAGTCCATACTTTGTTCTCATACATGGATCCCATCTCAGATTTCATGGATTCAAGCCACTTTGCGGAATCTGGGCTCACCATCGCTTCTTCATAGTTCGTAGGTTCATCATGATCTAGTAGCATGACTTCCAGAACAGGATTACCGTACCACTCTGGTGCGGATCTTACTCTGGTTGATCTACGAGGTACAGTAGTATCTTGATCTAAAGTTTCATGATCATCATCATTAACTTCCTCTCTTATTGGTGTAGGTCTCACAGAAACAGTTTTCTGTGATGTACTATTTCCCAATAACGGAGTAGGTACAGTTACCTCGTCAAGTTCTACTTTCCTCCCACTCACTTCTTTCGAGAGAAACTCCTTCTCAAGAAAGTTTCCGAATTTAGCAACAAAAGTCTTGCCTTCGGATCTGTGATAGAAGGTGTATCCAATAGTTTCCTTTGGATATCTATGAAGACACACTTCTCCGATTTGGGTTCGAGCTTATCAGGTTGAAGCTTTTTCACATAAGCATCGCAGCCCCAAACTTTAAGAAACGACAACTTTGGTTTCTTGCCAAACCATAGTTCATAAGGCGTCGTCTCAACGGATTTAGATGGTGCCCTATTTAACGTGAATGCGGCCGTCTCTAAAGCATAACCCCAAAATGATAGCGATAAATCAGTAAGAGACATCATAGATCGCACCATATCTAGTAAAGTACGATTACGACGTTCGGACACACCATTACGTTGTGGTGTTCCGGGTGGCGTGAGTTGCGAAACTATTCCACAATTTTTCAAATGTACACCAAACTCGTAACTCAAATATTCTCCTCCACGATCAGATCGTAGAAACTTTATTTTCTTGTTACGATGATTTTCAACTTCACTCTGAAATTCCTTGAACTTTTCAAATGTTTCAGACTTATGTTTCATTAAGAAGATATACCCATATCTGCTTAAATCATCTGTGAAGGTGAGAAAATAACGATATCCGCCACGAGCTTCAATATTCATCGGACCACATACATCGGTATGTATGATTTCCAATAAATCTGTTGCTCTCTCCATAGTACCGGAGAACGGTGTTTTAGTCATCTTGCCCATGAGGCACGGTTCGCAAGTACCAAGTGATTCATAATCAAGTGGTTCCAAAAGCCCATCAGTATGGAGTTTCTTCATGCGCTTTACACCGATATGACCTAAACGGCAGTGCCACAAATAAGTTACACTATCATTATCAACTCTGCATCTTTTGGCTTCAACATTATGAATATGTGTATTACTACTATCGAGATTCAATAAGAATAGACCACTTTTCAAGGGTGCATGACCATAAAAGATATTACTCATATAAATAGAACAACCATTATTCTCTGATTTAAATGAATAACCGTCTCGCATCAAACAAGATCCAGATATAATGTTCATGCTCAACGCTGGCACCAAATAACAATTATTTAGGTCTAATATTAATCCCGAAGGTAGATGTAGAGGTAGCGTGCCGACCGCGATCACATCGACTTTGGAACCGTTTCCCACGCGCATCGTCACCTCGTCCTTTGCTAGTGTCCGCTTATTCTGTAGTCCCTGTTTCGAGTTGCAAATATTAGCAACAGAACCAGTATCAAATACCCAGGTGCTACTGCGAGCATTAGTAAGGTACACATCAATAACATGTATATCACATATACCTTTGTTCACCTTGCCATCCTTCTTATCCGCCAAATACTTGGGGCAGTTCCGCTTCCAGTGACCAGTCTGCTTGCAGTAGAAGCACTCAGTTTCAGGCTTGGGTCCAGACTTGGGTTTCTTCTCTTGAGCAGCAACTTTCTTGCCGTTCTTCTTGAAGTTCCCTTTCTTCTTCCCTTTGCCCTTTTTCTTGAAACTAGTGGTTTTGTTAACCATCAACACTTGATGCTCCTTCTTGATTTCTACCTCTGCAGCTTTCAGCATAGCGAAGAGCTCGGGAATAGTCTTGTTCTTCCCTTGCATATTATAGTTCATCACAAAGCTCTTGTAGCTTGGTGGCAGTGATTGGAGAATTCTGTCAATGACGCAATCATCCGGAAGTGTAACTCCCAATTGAATCAAGTGATTATTATACCCAGACATTTTGAGTATATGCTCACTGACAGAACTGTTCTCCTCCATCTTGCAGCTATAGAACTTATTGGAGACTTCATATCTCTCAATCCGGACGGGCTCGTAATTTTTTCAAAGGGGCCAGGGGAAGCCGGCTAGGCTACCCATGGCTACTTACTCCGATAGTAGTCCCCGAAGCTGAGCGAGCTTCGCGGTGGACAGAGGGACGAGAAGCTTGGTCAGCTTCATACCCTGAGGAGCCAACCTCGCCGTCGTAGGCTGGCTTCGGAGAACTTCTTTGTTTTATCAACATGACCGTGGTTGACCCACGGGCCGTCCGCGGGCCCCACGACAGGCCACGTGGCAGAGAAGTCCTGCCATCGCACGTGCGCGACGGGACGCCGCCGCAGGCCCGGGCCCGCCACTCACTGGCCTCGGCCCGAGCGCAGATCTTCTGTGGCTCGAGGGGACTGCTCGCCTTCCCGTGGACGTTTCTTCTTGTCTTTAGTGCGTAATAAACGCGGGGCGTGGGGGAAGTGGGCACGATCGATCCCCACGACCCCCCACGCCACGCCTCCTCGGCTCCGGCACACGAGCCTACAAGTAGGAGGGGGAGGGGGAGAGGCAAAGGCTCGCTCGCTCCCCCGCTCCCTGTCCCTCCTCGTTCTCCTTTCTCTTCTTCTTCTTCTCGCGCCTGACGCAACCTCCCGTCGCAGCCTGCCCACGCCACCATGTCCATGGCGCTATCGAGCTCGTGGGACGGCTCCAACGTCCACGAAGATCACATAGAGTTTCTCCACCGGACCCGGCGCCTGCCCGCCGCCAACCTCGTGCAGGCTCGTCTGGCGCCGGAGACGGAAATCTCGCCGGCGCCGGAGGAAGGCGAGCGGGTCGTCTTCCGCGCACATTTCCTGCGCGGCTTCGGCTTCCCGGCGAGTGGGTTCATGCATTCCTTCCTCGACTTCTATCGTCTCCAGCCGCATCACCTCACGCCCAACGCGGTGATGCTGCTGTCGGCCATCGTCTCCCTCTGCCAAGGCTTCTTGGGAGTGTTGCTCACGCTGGAGCTTTGGGCGGAGCTCTACCAGAACAAGCTCGGCACCATCATCGCCGGCGTGCCCGCCCCCTGCGGGGCCTTCATCGCGATGAAGAGGTCAGGCGAGAACAACCCCTTCCCGCACATCCCTTTAATCCAATCGGTGAAGCTCTGGCAAAAATCGTACTTCTACGTGAAGAACATCGCCTCCCAAGGAGACCACGTTAATCTGCCGGCTTACGTAGCCGGCCCGCCGGCTGGGAGGCAGCCGTCTTGGGGCTTCAGATCCAAGTCCTTATCTCCGGCTGGGAACGCCGCCATCGCCCGGCTTCGGGTAATGATCCAGTCGGAAGGCCTGCACGGAGCCGACTTGGTGGCCGCCTTCGTCGAGCGCAGGATCCTCCCCCTTCAGAGCCGGCCCCACTTGCTATGCCAGATGAGCGGCCGCTTCGATCCCTGCCGGCTGAGCACATGGGACATGCCCCATGCCGAGGTAGCGCTCATGGTGAACTACATCGCCAACCTCAAGCTCGCCGACGACTGGCAATACGGCAAGGCGCCGTACTCCCGTGCGCATCCACCGCCCGTGGTAAGTCTTTCTTTCTATCTTCTTTCTGTCATCAGCCGGCTTTATGCCGGCCGGCTTCTGACCAGGCGGTTCCTTTTTATCAGAACCCTCTTCTTCCGCCGCCAGCCGAGGCGGCAGGAGTCGAACGCCGGTATGCCCCCGACCGTACGGTAGATGATATTGACGACCCGGATTTGGGGACGGCCGCCATGGAGGACGCCGCCACGGGGGACGTCGCCGAGCCCGGAGGCACGGGGCTCTCGGCCAGCTTTGACGACTGGCCGGACGACGCCGACGCCGAAGAAATCCCGCGCCGCCAGCCGGCAACCGATCGCCACAGCGCGGGCTCGTCCGCCGCGCCGGCTGCCGGTGGTGGAACGTCGAAGCGCCGGGCCGCGCTTCCTCTCTTCGGCAGCCGGCTGAAGAAAACGAGGGCCTCCGCCGCGGCAACGAAGCGAGACAAAGCGGCGGCGAAGGCGGCCCGTTTCCGGAGGGCGGTGAAGCAGCCTCCGGCGGTTTCATCGTAAGTCCTTTGGCCACTTGCGTGCTTGTTTTTTGTTGTCTTCTTTTGTTCTAACCCTTCTCCGATTTCTGAGCAGGGCGCCGCTTTCCCTTGAGCGGGGCCCAGGCGGCTCTGTGGTCGGGCCGGGTGCTGGATCTTCAGGGCCCCGCCGCGTGGACCCCCGCGCCGACCTTATGGAAGCCACAGAGCGGAACGCCCGCGAGGCGCGAGAGGAGAGGGAGGCGGCGGAGCGGGAGGCCGCCCGGGCGGCGAAGGAGCGAGCGGACACGGCAGCTGAGACTCCATCGGAGCGGGCGACCACAGAAACGGAGGCGGAGGGCACGCGTAGCCGGCCTTCGTTGCTCGCCATCCCCCTCCGCACCGTGGACCCGGACATCCCGCTGCCCACGGCGGAGGAGATCACCCCAGATCAGCCGCCGGTGCAGAGGGATGAGCTCTTCGAGGTCTTCGCAGAGAGGACGCCGCCGGCAGCGCCAGCCGGAGCGGGCGAAGGCGGCCAGTCGTCGGCGGTGCCGGAGGAGCCGGCCCGGGGCGCACCCGAGGCCGGAGCCGGTCTTGAGATTCAGCTGGCGGCGAGCCAGCGCGCCGGAGGGAACACGGCCCCGCCGGACACGCGCCAAAACGCGGGTGCCAACCAGTCGGCAGAAGCCTTGGAAGCGGCCAGCTCAGCCACGTCTGGGTGGACTCCCAGCGGAGGGAGTGGCGAGCTGAACATGGCGGCCCAAGGGGTTCGGAGCCAGCTGTAGGCTCAGGCCGCCCTCCTGCAGCAATATACTCAGGAGTTCTTGTTGACGCGGTCCGCTATCCGGGTAAGTTTTTCACTTGTCGACCGTTCTGGTCCTCTGGTTTCTTCTGTGGGGGCGCGCCAGCGCACCCACTGGGTGTAGTCCCCGAGATCCGGGCCGACTGCAGCGCAGTTGGGTCGGATCTTTCTTGACGACTATCTTAACCCTATCTTCTGTCTGATCCTTAGGATTATCACAACTCTCGTGCTGCCGCCTTCAACTCCCAGGCTCGGGAGCTGATCCAGAAGACCGAAGACCTGGCCAGCAGCCGACGTAAGTATTTTGCTCTTATCTGTCTCTTGTGGGGGCGCGACAGCGCACCCACTGGGTGCAGTCCCCGAGATTCGGGCCGACTGCAGCACAGTCGGGTCGGATCTTTCTTGACGACCATTCCCCTATTGATTTTTTTTCTTTGTCTCTTGCTCATGTAGGGGCCAATGCCGACTTGCGGAGGGAACTCGGCGAGGCGCAGACCGCTCTTCACGCCAGGGACGCCGAGTATGCCGACTTGGTCCAGGAGCGCGACCGCCTAGCCAAGAAACTGGCCGACCAGGAAGAAAGCCATAAGGCGGCCCTGCAGAAGGCGCAGGACGGCGAGGCTGCCCTGAAGGCGGAGTTTGAGATCAAGGCGGCGAGCTGGGCCGAGACGCGTCAGGCGCTGGAGGAAGGCTTCGGCCGGATCGAAGACCTGATCGATGGTGAGCCACTTTTCTTGCCCTTCCTCCACCTGCTAGCCGCCTGGAGTTTATTCTGACCCGTGCTTGTTAGTTTGCGCAGATTACTTTCCCGGCCACCCCGTTCTCGCCACCCAAGCCATCGAGGCCCATCGCGAGGCGCGCCGTTAGGCTAGAGCTGACATTGCGCCGGATGCGAATCGAACATTGGCGGAGCAGCTCATTGCCGTCCAGGCGCGACTGCAGCCGGCCCATCGGACGCTCCGCCGGCTCCAGCGTGCCGGGGCGCAGGTGCTGGCCGCGCTCTGGCCCAGCCAGATGATCCCCCGCACCCCAAGCCAGACCGCCGACTGGCTAGAAGTCGCAGTCGGCCGCTTCGAGGCTTGGAAGGCGTCGGCAGCCCATCTCGGAGCCGGGCGTGCGTTGGAGTTCGTCCGCGCATGGTACCCAGGGCTAAGCCTGGACCAGTTGCGGACTTGGCGGTTAGAGGCCGACGCGGAGCTGGAGGAGGTACGGCCGGCGATCGCCCAGCGCACCTCGACGATCGCCGAGTGCACCGACACCAGCGTCTTCACGCCGGAACTTAATGACGACGGCATCGCCGAGTCGGAGGAGTGGTTCGGGCTGGACCCGGCGGCGGGCGAGGACTCGGCCGAGGAGATTGCCTCCAGCGACGAGGGCGAGGATGACGAGGAAGAGGACGGTGAAGACGCCGAGCCGGCCAGTGGAACGACCGACCGCCCTCAAGCCGACCGTGCCTCCAACAACGAGCCGCGCGGAAGCGCACCCTCTGCTGGAGGCGGTGATCAGGCCGAAGTTGGCCAGCCGGCCGCTCCTTCAGCCGGCGCAACCGTCTCCACCGCCCAACCCGGCTCGTCAGCGGCCCCGCCGGCTTGATCTTCCGTCCTTGTTGTTCCCGCTTTTGCCTTTTCGAACAACTTTTAAGTTTCCGCAATTCCACCCACTGGCGGTGTATCAAACAATGTTGGATGCTGACCTCTCTGGAGGTCCTTTGTGTAAATATTATTGTATGCATGTTTTGGTTTCCATTCGAGTGCACTTTTCATCCTTAGGCTTTTTCCTTTGCCGCCTTCCCTCTTTGGGAAGGCAAGTACTCGAGCTTTCTTGGATTTCAAGCGAACTGAATGCAAGCCGGCCGGCCGGCTACTCTGGTAATCGGTCGGCGAGAGGCGGCAAGCCGCCTTTTGTTATATAAGTCCGTTAGTCCCTAGCCGTTTTTCGTGTGCACACCCTTTCCGGCTTATGACTCTTGCCAGACGGGCAGCCGGTTCTTCGAACTGCGATTTTGGCAAGAGCCAAGCCTGGGTGTCGGCACATTACTTGTCTGACCGCGGGTAGGACTCCTAATATAACTCCAGTCGGCTAGTCCCCGGGCCAACTCGTCGAACCCGGTGCCGGACGAAATAAATAAATGAAAAGGCGATATCATACGTGTGATAACTTTCATTCATAAAATAAAAGATGGCAGTCCCTGAGTCCTCCTCGGGGAGCCTATTGTCTCGTACTTAATACAAAAGTGGACGTGATACATACTGCATTTCAACTGTAAAATTTTCGAAGGAGATTGGCGTTCCATGGTCGTTCCGACTCCTTGCCGGAGTCGTCTCTCTTGCGTGCCTTCGGCTTCTGCGCGTCGATGAGGTAGTAGCAATCGTTGCCTAGAGCTGTGCTGACGACGAAGGGGCCTTCTCAGGGGGCTGCGAGCTTGTGCTGGCCGGCTATTCGCTGGATCAGCCGGAGCACAAGGCCGCCCTCCTGGAAGGATCTTGGCCTGACCTTCCGGCTATGGTAGCGGCGCAAACCCTGCTGGTAGATGGCAGACCGGCTGAGGGCTAACAGCCGGCCTTCTTCCAGCAGGTCCGCATTTGTATCCATTTTATGTTGAATTCAAATCATAGTACATTATAGGTCTAGGTAGCGAGATGTTTGGGATAATCTAAACCCTGTTTTCATACGTATAATTTTTGGCTGAATTGGGACAAGTTTTGGTATAAGACTCTTGCAAAACCGGAGATTCTCTCAACAAGCCTCGTGGTTCCGAGAGGGAGCGTGTCACCTTTGTGTGTGAAACGATATACGCTGCCTCCCCCTGATTTTATTTACAGAGGCAACATAGAAGTATATGAATGCCTTGTTAAATTTCGGAATTATTTCGGGTTCATTTGGCCTTTTTATACATTAATTGAGTTTCTGCACTTTTAATGTGCATAATCTAAATATGAATTGCATGCACATGCTCCGGTGCACCAAAGTGGGTTGAAAAATCACATGTGTGTCCTTGGTTGAATTTCTAGGTCCCATGGAAGAAATGAGAATGAAATTCAAACATCTGGGCGTCATGACTCGGCCGAGAACATCGAGAAACTTTGATTTTAAATTCATGTAAATCCAAAACTCGCCTGGAAATCACGAAACTTGGCATGGTTTCATGTCATGGCATTAACATGTTGTGGTAAAAAATTGGGTCTATTTGGAAGCTCATGGTTCTAAGAGGGAACATGCCACCTTTGAGTGTGAAACGATATACTCAGCCCCCCCTTGAGTTTCTTAACAAAGGCAACATAGAACTACATTAGTGCCCTGTTAAATTTTGGAATTAATCCGGGTTCGTTTGTCGTAGTTTCTGGTCCTTTAATGTGCATAAGTCAAATTTGAATTGCAAGCACATGCTCTTGTGCACCAAAGTTGGTTGGAAAATCACATTTGTGTCCTTGGGTGAATTTCTAGGTCACATGCAAGAAATGAGAATAAAATTAAAACATCTGGGCATCGTGGCTCGACCGAGAACATTGAGAAACTTGGTTTTAAAATTCTTGTAAATCCAAAACACGTCTGAAAATCATGAAACTTGGCATGGATGTCATTTCATGGTACCACCATGTTGGGGTAAAAAAATGGCCGAATAGGAACAGATTTTGGTATAAGCTTCTTGCAAACCGAAGCTTCTCTTAAGAAGGCTCGTGGTTCTGAGAGGGAATGTGCCACCTTTGAGTGCGAAACAATATACGTTGTCCCCCTTGAGTTTATTTACAAAGGCAACATAGAACTACATGAGTGCCCTGTTAAATTTTGGAATTATTCCGGCTTCGTTTGGCCTTATTTACACATTAATTGAGTTTTTGGTCATTTAATGTGCATAATTCAAATTTGAACTACAAGCACATGCTCCCGTGCACCAAAGTTGGTTGAAAAATCACATTTGTGTCCTCGGGTGAATTTCTACTCCCTCCTTCCATCTATATAGGTCCTAATGCGTTTTTCGAGGCTAACTTTGACCAAACGTTAGAGCAATAATATATGACATGCAACTTACACAAAGCATACCTTCAAATTTGTATGTCAAAGGAGCTTCCAATGATATAATTTTCATAGTATACATCTCATGTGCTATTAATCTTGTCAATAGTCAAAGGATGTCTTGAAAAACACATTAGGCCCTATATAGATGGAAGGAGGGAGTAGGTCCCATGCAAAAAATGAGAATAAAATTCAAACATCTGGGCATCGTGGCTCGGTCGAGAACATTGAGAAACTTGGTTTTAAAATCATGAAACTTGGCATGGTGTCATGTCATGGTAGTACCATGCCGTGGTAAAAAAAATTGGCCGAATAGGAAAATATTTTGGTATAAGCTTCTTGCAAATCGGAGCTTCTCTCAAGAAGGTCATGGTTCTGGGAGGGAACATGTCACCTTTGTGTGCATAATTCAAATTTGAAATACAAGCACATGTTCCAGTGCACCAAAGTTGGTTGAAAAATCACATGTGTGTCCTCGGGTAAATTTCTAGGTTCCATGCAAGAAATGGGAATGGAATTCAAAATTCTGGGCATCGTGGCTGGGTTGGTAACATTGAGAAACTTAGTTTTTTTAATTCCTGTAAATCCAAAACACGCATGAAAATAATGAAACTTGGCTTGGTGCCATGACATGGCACCAACATGTTATGGTAAATTTGCAGTCCGATTTGCGAAGGCGCACACGTTAATAATCAACAAAGTCATTTTGGAACAAGTGCTGTCACGTTACAATCGGAAACACAAGTATTACTGAAACCGTGGGTGTTCTACTTACTAGTACCATTTACGTGCCGCCACGCATCCCCATTTTTTATTAGCTAGGAGGCGCCGTGCAGGGTAGCTATTTGAGTACGAGAGGCTTGCGATCAGACCCCTGCGCGTGCTTATCAGGAGGAGAGCCCTTTGACCTCCATCTGCCGTCCACCTCTCTCCCAAGGTCTCCATTAATGGCGCCCGAGCCTCTGTTTAATGGCGTGGCTATGTCTCACTCGACTGAGATTTAAGAGAGAAAAAGGGAAATCTGAAAGAACGGATCTTGATGTAAGATCCGACAGACCTATATAGCATCTACTACGACTTATAGCAAGACTGATGAATATATAAGGACGATTAATTTTATTTTATTTTTGATCAAAGAAGGGCTTGCCCCTTCTGATTTTCATTACTGAACACCACCACAATTCACAAGAAGTTCAACACAACTCCAGCCTAACACGAAGGACTAAAAGCTACCAGATTGAAATCGCAACATCCCAAGAGGCCAACAAAGGCCAAACATCTGCGCTAGAACCCAACATTTCACAACCGACGACACAATCCACATCCTAAACCGATTATTACATCAAAAGAAACCAGGAAACTGAAGGAAGCCCAGCAACAACTAGAAGAACAGCAATGCCAGGGTCGCCACAACAAGAGTTTTCTTCATTCCAGCCTTGCAACATTGATCTTCCATAGAAAGATAAGGACGATTAATTGTCTAACGTAATTAGAAAGATAATTAAAAAAGCCACATGCGGCTATGCCCGAAATACACAAGGGCAAAAGAAGAAGGAAGACAAGGATCTG
Organism: Triticum monococcum; assembly: GCA_034509565.1. Classification (NCBI taxonomy): domain Eukaryota; kingdom Viridiplantae; phylum Streptophyta; class Magnoliopsida; order Poales; family Poaceae; genus Triticum; species Triticum monococcum. The sequence continues at coordinate 392,718,022 of CM067845.1, read as the reverse complement.
GCTCACTGATCTCTACTTTCTTGATGCGTTGCTGTAGGCCGCGGGAACTAGTATCCACGGCGAGCGGCGATGTGCTCTTTCGTGTCCCCAAGACGCTGCTTGAGAACATCCACGAATTCCTCCACCAGCCTTTGGTGCTCGTTGCGGAGCATGTCATTCTCGTCCATAAGTTTCTTGACGATGACGTCGGTCCTCTTCAACAAGGCACTGGTCTCCTCCTGCCGGTCTGCACTTCGGACGATCTTCTCCCTCAGCAGGTGATACATCTCCAACATATCTATAATTTTTGATTGCTCCATGCTATATTATCTACTGTTTTGGACTATATTGGGCTTTATTTTCCACTTTTATATTATTTTTGGGACTAACCTATTAACCGGAGGCCCAGCCCAGAATTGCTATTTTTGCCTATTTCAGTGTTTCGGATAAACAGAATATCAAACGGAGTCCAAACGGAATAAAATCTTTGGGAGCGTGATTTTCTCACCGAACGTGATCCAGGAGACTTGGATCCTGCTCCAAGGAACAAAAGAGGCGGTCACGAGGGTGCGGGCGCCCCCTGCCTCGTGGGCCCGCCGTTGCTCCTCCGGCGTACTTCTTCATCCTATATATACACACGTACCCCCAAATGATCAGAACAGTAGCAAAAAACCGAATTCCACTGCCTCAACTTTCTGTATCCACGAGATCCCATCTTGGGGCCTTTTCTGGAGCTCCGCCGGAAGAGGGCCATCATCACGGAGGGCTTCTACATCATCCTAGCCTCTCTGATGAAGTGTGAGTAGTTTACCTCAGACCTTTGGGTCCATAGTTAGTAGCTAGATGGCTTCTTCTCTCTCTTTGAATCTCAATACAAAGTTCTCCCCCTCTCTTGTGGAGATCTATTCGATGTAATCTTCTTTTTGCGGTGTGTTTGTTGAGACCGATGAATTGTGGGTTTATGATCAAGTCTATCTATGAATAATAGTTGAATCTTCTCTGAATTCTTTTATGTATGATTGGTTATCTTTGCAAGTCTCTTCGAATTATCCGTTTGGTTTGGCCAACTAGATTGGTAGTTCTTGCCATGGGAGAAGTGCTTAGCTTTGGGTTCGATCTTGTGGTGTGCTTACCCAGTGACAAAAGAGGCAGCAAGGCACGTATTGCATCGTTGCCATCAAGGATAACAAGATGGGGTTTATTTCATATTGCATGAATTTATCCTACATCATGTCATCTTGCTTAAGGTGTTACTCTGTTTTTAACTTAATACTCTAGATGCATGCTGGATAGCGGTCGATGAGTGGAGTAATAGTAGTAGATGCAGAATCGTTTCGATCTACTTGTCACGGACGTGATGCCTATATACATGATCATGCCTAGATATTCTCATAACTATGCTCAATTCTGTTATTTGCTCAATAGTAATTTGTTCACCCACCATAGAATACTTATGCTCTTGAGAGAAGCCACTAGTGAAACCTATGGCCCCGGGGTCTATTCTCATCATACCAATCTCCATCACTTTAATCTTGCTTTTAATATTTACTTTGCATCTTTATATCAAAAATACCAAAAATATTATATCTATCAGATCTCACTCTCGTAAGTGACCGTGAAGGGATTGACAGCCCCTAATCGCGTTGATTGTGAGTAGCTATCGCTTTGTGCACGTACGAGGGACTTGAGCGTGGGCTCCTACTAGATTGATACCTTGGTTCTCAAAAACTGAGGGAAATACTTACGCTACTCCGCTGCATCATCCCTTCCTCTTCGGGGAAAACCAACGCAAGCTCAAGACGTAGCAAGAAGGATTTCTGGCGCCATTGCTGGGGAGTCTACGCAAAAAGTCAACATACCAAGTACCCATCACAATCACTATCTCTCGCATTACATTATTTGCCATTTGCCTCTCGTTTTCCTCTCCCCCCAATTCACCCTTGCCGTTTTATTCTCCCTCTCTCTCTCTATCCTCCCTCTCTATTTTCCTCTTTTCCCTCGCCATGTCAGAACCCAAAAGAGTTGGGGGTTCTCTCCCAAGTTCTAGTGCTTTAGACAATCCTGCTATCTTATCTAAACTCATAAATCGGAATGCTATAGAACAACTTTCTGGATTTATCAATGAGAACCTTAGTAATTTTGATGAAGATGATTCTGGAATTTTTCATTATTTACTTGATGAATCTTTGAAAGATGCTTGGGATAGGCTGTTAAGGATCCGGGCTAGCTATGTGCCCCAATATCAAATTGAGGTTTACTTAAAAAGCTTTTATGTCGGGCTACCCGCTTCGTTCAAACAAGTTTTAGATTCTATTTTCGAGGGGAGTTTTCTTGAAGGGGACCCCATAGATACCTATGAGAGGATGAAAACAATATTTGGGCACCCCATTAATGAGAAAACTGAAATTACATCTCTCTTGCTTTCTTACCAAAATGAATCTATTAAAGAGATAAAAGCTAGCCTAGATGCCAATTTCTTGAACATTCTTAATCTTTCTTATACCATTAATGGACATGTGCTCTGTCAAAATAGAAATATTAATTCCATAGATAACAAGTATGCTCTCTTTCTCTCTAGAACCAAAGATGGTAATACCTAGATCTATCCTCGCTTTTATGCCTAGCTAGGGGCGTTAAACGATAGCGCTTGTTGGGAGGCAACCCAATTTTATTATTATTCCTTGTTTTTTTCTCCTTCTTAGTAATAAATAAATTATTTAGACTCTGTTTTGGTTGTGTTTTTTTTGTTTAATTAGTGTTTGTGCCAAGTAGAACCGTTGGGAAGACTTGGGGAAAGTCTTGTTGAACTTGCTGTAAAAAACAGAAACTTTAGGGCTCACGAGAACTGCTTTCATTTTTATTTGAAGAGTACTATTTAGTTAATTCTTTTTGAAAATGATTAATAGATAAATTACTCACGTCCAGAAATTTATTTTAGAATTTTTGGGGATCCAGATCTTGCAATAGCTACAGATTACTACAGACTGTTCTGTTTTTGACAGATGCTGTTTTTCGTGTGTTGTTTGCTTATTTTGATGAATCTATGGCTAGTAAAATAGTTTATAATCCATAGAGAAGTTGGAATACAGTAGGTTTAACACCAATATAAATAAATAATGAGTTCATTATAGTACCTTGAAGTGGTCTTTTGTTTTCTTTCGCTAACGGAGCTCACGAGTTTTCTATTTTAATTTTTGTGTTGTGAAGTTTTCAAGTTTTGGGTGAATTCTTTTGATGGATCATGGAACAAGGAGTTGCAAGAGCCTAAGCTTGGGGATGCCCATGGCACCCCCAAGATAATCCAAGGACACAAAAAAGTCAAAGCTTGGGGATGCCTCGGAAGGCATCCCCTCTTTCGTCCAGTTCCATCGGTAATTTACTTGGACCTATATTTTTATTCACCAACATGATATGTGTTTTGCTTGGAGTGTCTTGTATTATTTGTGTCTTTGTGTCTTAGTATGCCACAAGCATCCTTTCTGTACACACCTTTTGAGAGAGCCATACATGAATTAAAATTTGATAGAATACTCTATGTGCTTCACTTATATCTTTTGAGCTAAGTAGTTTTGCTCTTTGTGCTTCAATTATATCTTTTGAGCGTTAGAATTTTGCTCTATGTGCTTCACTTAGATCTTTTAGAGCACGGTGGTGGATTTGTTTTAAAGAAACTATTGATCTCTCATGCTTCACTTAAATTATTTTGAGAGTCTCTTAATAGCATGGTAATTTGCTTAATAATAATATGCTTGGTATTCAAGACTTGTGAAACTTTCTTTTGAGTGTGTTGAATACTAAGAAAAGATTGAAGCATGATAATTGTTTTGAGATATGGAGGTGATAATATTAAAGTCATTCTAGTTGAGTAGTTGTGAATTTAAAGAATACTTATGTTCAGGTTTGTGATTCTCGTAGCATGCACGTATGGTGAACCGTTATGTGATGAAGTCGGAGCATGATTTATTTATTGATTGTCTTCCTTATGAGTGGCGGTCGGGGACGAGCGATGGTCTTTTCCAACCAATCTATCCCCCTAGGAGCATGCGCGTAATACTTTGCTTTGATAACTTCTAAATTTTTGCAATAAGTATATGAGTTCTTTATGACTAATGTTGAGTCCATGGATTATACGCACTCTCACCCTTCCACCTTTGCTAGCCTCTATAATACCGCGCACCTTTCGCCGGTATCATACACCTACCATATGCCATCCTCAAAACAGCCACAATACCTACCTATTATGGCATTTCCATAGCCATTCCGAGATATATTGCCATGCAACTTTCCACCATCTAGTTCATCATGACACACTCCATCATTGTCATATTGCATATCTCGGTACACCGCCGGATGCATTCATATAGAGTCATATTTTGTTCTAAGTATCAACTTGTAATTGTTGAGTTATAAGAAAAAAAAGTGTGATGATCATCATTATTAGAGCATTGTCCCAGTGGGGAAAGAATGATGGAGACTATGATTCCCCCATAAGTCAGGATGAGACTTCGGACGAAAAAAAGAGGCCAAAGAAGCCCAAATAAAAAGAGGCCATATAAAAAAAGAGAAAAGGCCTAAATAAAAAATGAGATAAAAAGAGAGAAGGGACAATGTTACTATCCTTTTACCACACTTGTGCTTGAAAGTAGCACCATGATCTTCATAGTAGAGAGTCTCTCATGTTATCACTTTCATATACTAGTGGGAATTTTTCATTATATAACTTGGCTTGTATATTCCAATGATGGGCTTCCTCAAATTGCCCTAGGTCTTCATGAGAAAGCAAGTTGGATGCACACCCACTTAGTTTCTTTTTGATCTTTCATATACTTATAGCTCTAGTGCATCCGTTGCATGGCAATCCCTACTCACTCACATTGATATCTATTGATGGCCATCTCCATAGCCCATTGATACGCCTAGTTGATGTGAGACTATCTTCCCCTCCTTTTTGTCTTCTCCACAACCACCATTCTATTCCACCTATAGTGCTATATCCATGGCTCACGCTCATGTATTCCGTGAAGATTGAAAAAGTTTTGAAAAAGTTAGAGTATGAAACAATTGCTTGGCTTGTCATCGGGGTTGTGCATGATTTAAATACTTTGTGTGGTGAAGATGGAGCATAGCCAGACTATATGATTTTGTAGGAATAACTTTCTTTGGCCATGTTATTTTGAGAAGACATAATTGCTTTGTTAGTATGCTTGAAGTATTATTATTTTTATGTCAATATAAACTTTTGTCTTGAATCTTTCTAATCTGAATATTCATACCACAATTAAGAAGATTTGCATTGAAATTATGCCAAGTAGCACTCCGCATCAAAAATTCTCTTTTTATCATTTACCTACTCGAGGACGAGCAGGAATTAAGCTTGGGGATGCCTGATACGTCTCCAGCGTATCTATAATTTTTGATTGCTCCATGCTATATTATCTACTGTTTTGGACTATATTGGGCTTTATTTTCCACTTTTATATTATTTTTCGGACTAAACTATTAACCGGAGGCCCAGCCTAGAATTGTTGTTTTTTTGCCTATTTCAGTGTTTTGGATAAACATAATATCAAACGGAGTCCAAACGGAATAAAATCTTCGGGAACGTGATTTTCTCACCGAACGTGATCCAGGAGACTTGGACCCTACTCCAAGGAACAAAAGAGGCGGTCACGAGGGTGGGGGGCGCCCCCCTAGGGCACGCCCCCTGCCTCGTGGGCCCCTTGTTGCTCCTCCGGCGTACTTCTTCCTCCTATATATACACACGTACCCCCAAACGATCAGAACAGGAGACAAAAACCTAATTCCACCGCCGCAACTTTCTGTATCCATGAGATCCCATCTTGGGGCCTGTTCCGGAGCTCCGCCGGAAGAGGGCCGTCATCACGGAGGGCTTCTACATCATCCTAGCCTCTCCGATGAAGTGTGAGTAGTTTACCTCATACCTTCGGGTCCATAGTTAGTAGCTAGATGGCTTCTTCTCTCTCTTTGAATCTCAATACAAAGTTCTCCCCCTCTCTTGTGGAGATCTATTCGATGTAATCTTCTTTTTGTGGTGTGTTTGTTGAGACCGATGAATTGTGGGTTTATGATCAAGTCTATCTATGAATAATATTTGATTCTTCTCTGAATTCTTTTATGTATGATTGGTTATCTTTGCAAGTCTCTTCGAATTATCCGTTTGGTTTGGCCAACTAGATTGGTAGTTCTTGCCATGGGAGAAGTGCTTAGCTTTGGGTTCGATCTTGCGGTGTCCTTACCCTGTGACAGAAGGGGCAGCAAGGCACGTATTGCATCGTTGCCATCGAGGATAACTAGATGGCGTTTACTTCATATTGCATGAATTTATCTCTCTACATCATGTCATCTTGCTTAAGGCGTTACTCTGTTTTTAACTTAACACTCTAGATGCATGCTGGATAGCGGTCGATGAGTGGAGTAATAGTAGTAGATGCAGAATCGTTTCGATCTACTTGTCACAGACGTGATGCCTATATACATGATCATGCCTAGATATTCTCATAACTATGCTCAATTCTGTCAATTGCTCAATAGTAATTTGTTCACCCACCGTAGAATACTTATGCTCTTGAGAGAAGCCACTAGTGAAACCTATGGCCCCGGGGTCTATTCTCCTCATATCAATGTCCATCACTTTAATCTTGCTTTGCTTTTTTACTTTGCTTTTACTTTTTACTTTGCATCTTTATATCAAAAATACCAAAAATATTATATCTATCAGATCTCACTCTCGTAAGTGACCGTGAAGGGATTGACAACCCCTAATCGCGTTGGTTGCGAGTAGCTATCGCTTTGTACAGGTACGATGGACTTGAGCGTGGGCTCCTACTGGATTGATACCTTGGTTCTCAAAAACTGAGGGAAATACTTATGCTACTCTGCTGCATCATCGCTTCCTCTTCGGGGAAAACCAACGCAAGCTCAAGACGTAGCAGCAGGTCATGCTCGGCCCGGAGCCTCTCATTGCCCTCCCTTAGTTGTCGTATGACGCCGGTAGCCTGTTCAAACGAGGCTTTGAATTAAGCCCTATAAACCGGAAAGGAGGGAGTACTGCTATGTACGTGCAATAACTGGCACCGTCGTATACATATCTTACGATTAATGGGGCGTTCGACAGGAATAGCCGCGTGGCGAGCTCTAGGCTAGTCTTTTTTTCAGACGCATTAAACCTATCTCTCGGGACTCCTCGCACGCACCATCGTGCCACCCACAAAAACTTGTACTCTGAGTTTAGTAGTACGTTATACAGGAAGAGAAGAGGTGCACGCACGCACTCGTCCTCGCACACACGTGTCTGTTTTTTCTTGAAAAGGAGGATGATGACCCCTGGCCTCTGCATTTGGGAGTCACACACGCATTTGTAGCTACAAATTGTAGTGTTCTCAACCATTCGATTGGCTCTATCATGGATGTACTTATATACTAAAACATGTCAAGATACATGTATATTTTGACAAATGGAAGGCATGTATTGTGGAATGGAGGGAGTGCTTGTCATCAAAATGGATAAAAAAGGACGTATCTAGAACTAAAATACGTCTACATACATCTCCTTTTATCCATTTTGATGACAAGTAGTACTTCTTACCCAAAGGAACTTTATATCCAACAAACACAAAATATCCGTTCGACTGTTGGAAATTACTGATCTGATGTCGAAGTAATTGTTGCATCGCCACCAAAACCCACCATTTCTTAAGCTAAAGTAGACCAAGGTAATCCCTATATTAGCATATTACTAAGATAAACAGAAGGCACTGTAGTAACATTTAGGACGTGAGCTTGTCAATCTGAATGTGGAGGCACACAAGCTTAGCCCCGGCCAGCAGCTTGGGCGGAACTGTCAAGAAGGTCAGCTCCTGCACGTCGACGTCGCCGGGATCCTTGCTGCTTGTCACCTCCATTTCCACCTTGACAGCGTCGGCCGTGCCTTTGGGCTCCCCCAGCGGGCCGTTCACCCACAGCTTGGCCACGTAGTGCGGCAGTGGGGACGCCCCCGCTCTAATGAAGACGACCGACACGGCGATAGGTGCGTCGATGTTGAGCACGCCGCCGACCAAGAAAAATGCGCGGCGGTCCTCCTCCGCGAACAGCAAGAGTCGTGGCTCCGACAGTGGCACTTGCAGCTCGAGCACCTTGCCGAATTGGATCCTGGGGCATGGGATGCGCGGTAATGATGTGGTGGTAGAGCGCCAGCGGCGGGCCTTCGTAGCCGCAGACGGGGACGAGGCATTTGCAGGGCGCGAGCGGACACACTCTCTAGTGATCGGCGAGCTTGTGGTAAGTGACATAGAGCCCACAGCCTTCATGTGGGCACTCCACCCTCACCGACGAAAGGACGGAGTCCACCGCCGTGTTCCACACGTCGAAGCCACCGCCGCGCTCGCACTTCTGGCACTGCTGCTGGTTCCTGGGGTGCTCGACACGGCAGTCCGCGCAGGCCAGGTGCCCTCCCTTGCGCTACAGAAATCAATCGAACACCACATCAATCAAGAAACCTGCACCTTGCTCAGTCAGCCGAACGGACGAGGTGTATTCGAACCTCATACACTGGAGGCGTCAAGGGGCGGAAGCACAAGGGGCAGTGGAGCACGGTGAGGTCCATCGTGACCTTAGAGAGCTCCATCATCGGGTCCTGTTCGGTCTGCATGATCTCGCCCTCCTCGTTCACAACCATCTCTCGACTTGGGCCGGGGTATTACAAAGCTTTACCGTCACATATTTTATACTACTTCAAGGTGCATTAAATCAACACATGCAAGTACTCCCTCTGGTCCTTTTTACTCCGCACATTAGCTTTGCCTGAAATCAAAGTTTGCTAAGTTTGACCAAATTTATATTAAAAAATATTAACATCTATAACATCTAATAAATATAATATGAAAATATATTTCGAGATGGATCTAATAATAAATATGTTGTTATGTGAATGTTAATAATTTTTTGTATAAATTTGGTCAAAGTTGGATGAGATTGACTTCAGACATACCTAATATGCAGAGTAAAAAGGACCGGAGGGAGTATCAAAAGGAGAGTCACGGCATGCATGCATGCGTTGTAATTAATGCATCGGTAAACACAAATTATTGAAATATATCGAGTGCAGTGCTTTGATGTGTCCCGTCAACTCGTACATCAACGAGAAGTTTGATTATCCTCTCCCTCGCGAACTTAACTGCACCTGCCTTGGCTGTATGACAGGTTGGCCACACACCTGTCGGGCCCACCTGTCATACACGCAAAGGCAGGAGCATCCCTCCCTCGCCCATGAGCGTGGTGGCTGGCAAGACTAGGAGAAGCTTTCGCTACACGCTCTCCCTCCTGCACACGGTGGACATGTAGTAGTTCAATCGGTGTCAGATGGCCAGAAGCGTACTGTAGTACTCCTCCAGTGTAGTAGTACTCCATCATTGTTCGACTTCCTGAAGAGGCGAAGAGCCAAGCGCAGCCCAGACGCTCGTGTGGCAGTTTCATGTGTAGAGTAGTCTAGGATAGCGTGTACCATGCCTGTAAGCTTAAAATCGTTGGGGTCGGCTCCATGCTATGTGGCCGTCTCGAAGTTTTTTTTAAATTAAAATAGTCTTCTGGCCCTGCATGACACCCTGGTGATTGTAGTTTGGACGCTCATCTGGTCAAGACAGGAATATATATTTTAATTTGTTTTTTTCGAAAAGGGGGACTCCCCGGCCTCTGCATCAGAACGATGCATACGGCCACATATATTTTAATTTGTGGTGGGTAAATGTTAGAGGTTGCAGCAAATATAGTGTACACTACGGGTCTTTCAGCCAAGTTTAGAGGCAAGCATGTGGGGCCAGTGCTATGATGTGTCGCGTCAACTCGTACAACGAGGAGCAGCTTGATTTTACTACACGCCTTCTCCCTCACCCATGCGCGCGGTTGCTCGCAAACGAGGACACACTATAAAAAATACACTTCTGTGATGATACGTGTTTGTCACAGTAGGTCGCTTTTTTGTCATGCATGTACATCCATGACAAATTTATGACAGAATCAAGATACTCATACCTGTGCTGTCGTAGAAGTGTTCCATGACATTACCAAAATTATCATCACGGAAGTGTCCACTTCCATGACCATAAATCGCTCATCATAGAAGTGCTTTCGTCAAGGGTGACCGACACATGGCATCCACCGTAACGGAACACCGTTAAGCTATCGGGTCGGGTTTTGGATCCGATAACCCATTAACATCCCCGACCAATGCGGATTTTCCACGTGTAAAATCATCATTGGCTAGAGGAAACACGTGTCGGCTCATCGCCAGGACTGATGTCATCCACTCACTGGACAGAAGGCGCCTATGATACGTCGACACATGGCACGGCCCAACAAGTTTAAATGGGCCGGCCCAACTAAAGGCCCACAAGATTTTGCGGACCATAATGGGCCGGCCCAGCTAAAGGCCCACGAGATTTTGCGGACCATAATGGGCTGGCCCAACTAAAGGCCCACAAGATTTCGCGGGCCATAATGGGCCGGCCCAGGTAAAGGCCCACAAGATTTTCGTGTGCCATAATAGGCCGGCCCAGTTAAAGGCCCACAAAATTCTTGCGGATCATAATGGGCCGGCCCAGCTAAAGGCCCACGAGATTTCGCCAACATTAATGGGCCGGCCCAGCTATAGGCCCACAAGATTTTGAGGACCCTAGTAGGCTGGCCCGTTAACTGGCTGCCATGTTTTGGGCCAAATGTCGGCCCATATTTGATCCGGTCTATTAATGGCCTGCCACGCTCCGGGCCTAATAGTGGCCCATATGAGATCCGGCCCGTTAAAAGCCTACCACGTTCTGCACCAAATTACGGCCCAGATCAGGTCCGGCCCTTTAAGACGTTTTGGGCCTAATTATGGCCCATATCAGATTCGGCCCGTCAACTGGACACTATGCTTTTGGGCCCACTTGCTAAAGTCCCACTTAGTAATTCGGCCTGATATTAGTTTTGGCCTGTTAAGGGCCCGTTTAACATTTCGGCCCTATATTAATTTCAGCCTGTTAAAAGCCCGTCATATAGTGGGGCCTAACTACGGCCCGATTTGCATCTGGCCTGCTCGCAGCCGATATCTGATTGGGCCAAACAAGGACCGAGACAATTTTTCGGCCTGTTAAAAGCCCGTGATTTGATTCGCACAATCATGGGCCGGGGTTCATTTCGGGCTACTGCCGGCCCGTGAGCTGATCGGCACGTTTCAGGCCCAACCTACATCGTGATTGCATGACGGCCCGATTATGTACCGTAATTTTACGGTTTGGCCGGTTTACTGCGAAGACATGATATATATACTGTAAAATAACTGCAGCATCGTGAATAAGAAAAAACCTACACTATACAATAAAGAAATTATGGCATATTATATCCACTGGGCATCAAAGTTCGCCACTATGATAATAAAGCACAAGCAGACAGCAGATTACATACACTGGGCATCAAAGATCGCCACTAGTGCAAATGAACATGCCGACAAAATAATATACAAAACCGACAACACTTCAATAGAGTTCAAGAAAGGTTAGCCCTGCTAGGGAGCTGCAGCGCAAGCAGCTGAGCAAGATGATGAGACTGCGCTTGTTCAACACTTATATCTTCCTCACTCTGAAAGATAAACAAGCAGAAAGATGACAGGTTTTGCACATAAAAGTATCAGTGCTAACAATTCATCACATTTCTTATTGACGAATAAAGTGACACAGTTTAAATTTGCATTACCACAATATGGTATTGTTTAGGTCAAGACATGGCAGGAAATGACATTGTGAAGGAGTTGGCAGCTTCACGACACCACTGGATTACAGATCAAGAACTCATAAGTATCAATGGTTAGTGTGCTGTCAATTTATACCATTTCAGATTGGCAAATAAAGAGACGGTTTAAATAATAGTAGAATGATATGACATTGTTCATAGTTAAGACATTGCAGAATATGACATTGTGCTGTAGTGGGCAGGTTCACCACACCACTGGATTACAAATGAAGAACAGAAGCATACATGCAGTGCAAAAGAAGATCACTTGCTCTGTATAGTTTAATTTACATGGTATGAAGAAGGAACTTGGTTGTACAACTGAAAACTTAAATTGAGAAAGGACGAACTTTTGTTTATGAACTACATATAATAAACTTTAAACAAGCAATTTGATGCAAACACCAAAAATAAACAGCTATTGCAGTCATGCCTAACCAAATATATACAACAAAGTTTGAAGGCTTGAGATGGACAAACTTACATTATTGGTGAAGACAGGCTCTATAAAGGCCTTGTCCATGCTGACGGGGGGGGGGGGGGGCAATTCAAGAAGTTTACCACAGAATCTTCTTCAAAAGCATTGCCTTTATTCTACATTTTGTTAAGAGTAAATATAGATGTGATAATATACGAAAAAATGGAGAATATTTAAGATAAGATGAAGAGTGATGCTACATAACACTACAAAAAAATACACTTCCGTGATGATACGTGTTTGTCATAGTAGGTCGCTTTTTTTGTCATGCATGTACATCCATGACAAATTTATGACAGAACCAAGATAGTCATACATGTGCTATCATAGAAGTGTTCCATGACATTACAAAAATTATCATCATGGAAGTGTCCACTTCCATGACGATAAATCGCGCGTCACAGAAGTGCTTTCGTCAAGGGTGACCGACACGTGGCATCCACCGTAACGGAACGCCGTTAAGCTATCAAGTCGGGTTTTGGATCCGATAACCCGTTAACATCCCCAACCAATGGGAAATTTCCATGTGTAAAATTCTTATTGGCCGGACGAAACACGTGTCAGTTCGTCAGTTGGTCAGATAGGCACCTATGATACGTCGACACGTGGCACGGCCCAACAGAGGCCCATTCCTGTGAAAAGGCTGGCCTGTTTGACTTGGTAAAAAGCTAGCGGGCCGGCCCATGGAAAGCCTGTTAACGGAATGTTCACATATAGCCCATTTACAGCCCGCTAACCCAAGGCCCGTTACGCCCTATCCAAATTAGGCCCAGTAGCGTCATCTGGGCCATCCAATATGATTCCAGCCCATTTTCACTTCTGGCCCATGTATGGCCCATGATGTCTTTCGGCCCATATGAGGCCCTATGTAACTCTTGGCCTATTAATGGCCCGTGGTGAAACTGGCCTGTAATGAACAGTGTATCACTTTACACCCATTAACGACCCGTGGTGAAACTGGCCCGTAATGAACAGTGTATCACTTTATACCCATTAACGGCCCGTTATTCCGTTGGGCCGTTTCCAGCCCATGTTATCTTTCGGCCTTCTCAGAGCCCAATTATTCTTGGGCTCATTTCCAGCATCCGTTTACTTACGGCCTGTTACTGTCATTTTTTGCTTGTGGGCCAAATTCAGCCCGTGGTTACAGTCAGCCCATTTGTGGTCCGTTAATACATTGGGCCGTTTTCATAGCATCATCAAATACGGCCTATTAACGATGGCCCGTTACGGTCGGCCCATGAACGGACGATTCCAACTCTAGACCGTTTACGGCCATAATGCGGCCTGTTATTGGCCCATGTTTGGCCAATCGATCATACGGCCCGTATAAGGCCCATTGATGATACGACCCGTAGAAGGCCCATTGTTTCTACGGCCCGTACAAGGCCTACTCTTTCTACGGCCCGTAAAAGGCCCATTGTTTCTACGGCCCGTAGGAGGCCCAATGTCTCTACAGTAAATATTAGCCCATGGTTATTGTGGCCTAGTTTAAAAAATAGGTTATTGCAGCCACTAGTTAACCGCGGAAAAAGAACTGCAATGACTACAAGCAAACAAATAAACAAGACAACAAGGAAATAAATAAGCAAGCAACTAACGCTAGGCTATCACGGCTATTACACATATTACATCCACTGGGCATCAAAGTTCGCCACCAGTGCAAATATAGGGAACAAAGTAGCATATCATATACACTGGCCGTCAAAATTGGCCACCAGTGCAAATAAACACGGCAGCAAAACAAGAGCATGACTGAAACAACTTCAGAAGAGCTCAAGAAACATTATCCTGGGTATCCACCATGCTGGCAATAAGCTTAGCAAGCTGATTAGCTTTGTCCTATTTGGTGCTAAAATCCTCCAACGCTTGCTGTTGCACCAGAAAGTATGCATCTGAATGCTCCAGGGACTTCCGCAGTCCTTTCGCTTCTTGTCGCAGCACAGCTGATCGATGTCTTTCAGCTTGTAGTTGAGAGTCCACAAACCGAAGTGATTCAGACAGTGAGTTTGAATAGCTTGTGCAAGCAGTAGTGGCCAGTAACTCCAACACTAAACCAAGACAGGATGTGTCACTATCCTGAACCTTATCTGCATTACTTCCTTTACCGTTGCTTAATAAGGCACTCTTCCCCAATATTCTGTCAGCATTCTAAAAGAAGAAAGAAGTAGACACATAACAAGTTTAGCATGTACTAGTATATGAAACTCATTTCGGTGAACCAGTTCATTAGTAAGGTGGACAGGATTAAACTACCAAGTCTTCTATTGCCAAGTAATAGTACATAATAAAAGCATCAAACAAACATATATCTATGTCCTACAGTAGCAATCAAATCTTAAATTAGAACAGTTGTTCTTCAGGTTTAGGCACTTGTTCTACATGAACAGAGTACAGTAAGACGCAAGAATATAATACTTAAAAATAGAAAATGAGCTCATAGACCTTACCACATTCTTGGTTCGGGACCAGTATAGAACAAGGCGTTCCCAGTCATCGTCCAGTAAATGTGTCTCAGGAGAACGTAAGGGAATTTGATGAGTTTCTTTGCCGGTGAAGTACGTTTTCTTCAGGTAATTCCGATACTGCCATCAAGCATTCTTGAAGATAGCAGAGGTATTAGCACAGGTTACCTCATCCTGAGTTTCCAAATCGGTCCTTCTCTATAGAGAAAAATGGGAAAATTTGCTGTATTATAACCATCATGGAGGTAGGATGTATGGGACAAAGCAAAGTAATTGCCAGGAATAACATTGCTTACACATAACTCCTGGACAAACACCTGCAACTGGCATTTTCCTTCATCTTCAGTATAATATTTCCAAGATGGGAAGATACGCACATACGATTTAACAACATCAAATGTGATAGATGCTAAACTACGACTAGCTGGTTGTGCTTCCTCCACAGGAATAGGCGTACTAACTGGTGGAGTTGGGGTTCGCCGTGATAGTACTGGCCCTTTGGGCACTGGAGCTGCCTTACTAACTGCTCTTGTTTGGGAGCTCTGTGGTGGAGATGGTGCTGTGTCAACAGGAACTGGGTTACTATCGGCTGGGGTTGGGGTTAGATTGGATGAAGCTGGTTCTCTGTCCATCGTAGCAGGGGTACAATCTGTGAGAGTTTGGGTTATGTGTGGTAGGGCTGGTTCTTGTGCATGTACAACCGGGGTGCTATCTCCACCAAGAGGTAGCACTGTTTTATTTGAAGACCGTATTTTTAGTCCGCTAGATACTGGCATCACCCGCTCCAATTCAAATGGCTGATAAACAGGAAACATAGTTGAATGTACAGACAATGTATGAGAGACAGATGCAATAGATAGTGTGGAAAAAAGAGGGCATGAAATAGTTGACATGTATATTGTTTAACTAAAACGGATAGCATGACATAATTTCACATATATGATGTATATCTAAACTGGATAGCATAGCATAACATAATTCAAAGATATGATGAATAACTAAACAGGATCGCCTGACATAATTCACCTACATGTTATCTAAGTAATCAGGATCGCATCATTTAATATACAAATATGATTTATATGCTAAACAGAGGGCATTCGATATGGTGTCTGAACTAAGAACATGGTGTTGAATATTGTGTATATGATGTCTAAACTATGCAATGCAAGACACCGTATGCATGATATGAGCAGTATAACCGTACCAAGTTAGAGCATACACCTCAGTGGGGGAATAGGACTGGTCATCTGTCTCTGAATCCATCTCTAAGGAGCTATCGGGACCCAACAAGAGATCTGCTTCGACAGGTAGCACTGTCTGCTCTAAAGGCCTTGTTTTCACTCCAGATTTTTCCATCTCCCACCCAAATGGCTGATTCACAGGAAGAGTAGTTTAATGTACAAACATTGTCGACAAATGGAAATGTAATGAAGAAAAGGATGGGCAAGATAGCATTCAAATATATGATGCCTAGTTAAACAGGATGGCATTGCACATTTCACATATATTATGGCTGGCTAAAAGACATGAGACTGCATAATTCCCATATATGATATAGAAACTAAATAGGTGGCATTACATAACATGTCTAAACTAAGCAGATGACATATATGATGTCAAAAGTAGGCACTACAAGGCAACAAATGCATGATATGACTAACATCATCATGCCAAGGTAGAGCAAACACCTTGGGTGGTAAATAGGAGTGGTCAGCGACGTCCGAATCTGCCTCAGAACAGATATCTTCCTCTAGATTACAATCTAGAGAGGGGTGGGGAGGGTTTGCCATTGAACCCACCATGGAGCGATGTCTGCATGACATTGTATTGCCGCGCAAAACTCTTCTCTTTTTCTCTACATGTTCAGCATGACTGTGTACAATATCTGACATGCATACGAAAAAAATATGGTGAGATTATGTAAGGAGAGCATGGAGAAATTAAGAGTGATGTTCACAACCAGTGGATCGATGTTTTTCCGTTGAACCAAAATAGCCCTAATGGATCGATGTGAATGTATAGTAATAAGTGATGCAACAAGTGTACAACCTCTTTGCCGTAGCCGTGTCGACCTCAGCATCATTGGGTTGGTCACTGAAGCAGTTGAGGCAGAGGTGGTTGTCGGAGGTGTGGAGGAAGATCTCAGGAATCTGTAGATGGCGTCCAGGGCACTGCTCTGTTGTGATGGATCGTTCTGTCGTTGGAGCAGCTCCGGTAAGCCATAAGACGTCAAGGCTGAAGCAGCACAAGACAGACATCGTCAATCTTAAGTGGGATTCTAATAGCATTTCCAATAGATGATGTAAAATGGATGTAAAATTAACATCACAAAAAACCACTTGACTACAACAGATGAGGTAAAAACTATTGACTCTAAACTTAACTGTCGAAACTGAAATTTACTATGGAATCTGAATGCTACTGTCGAAACTGAATGCAATGGTAGCAGAGAGGCACTTGACATGTAGTTTAGGGAGGGCCTGCAGTTCATCTTCAACTTGCACCCCCCTGAGCCACCAGCCACCACCGGCCGAACCGCCGGCCCCAGCGCCGCCCCGCCGCCCTGAAACAACTTGCCACCGCCGCCCCGGCTAGCCCTTTAGGCCCCCCGCCCCCACCCTGAACCCTAAGATAGATAGTGGGGTACCTCTCCGGCGAGCCCCCGCCCCCGCTGCGGGTGATTCTTCCTTAACTCCGGCGGTCCCCCCCAACCCCTGAAAATCAACTGACCCAAAAGTCGATTCAGTCGACTAAAGTGTGGCTTAATCAGAGTAGAGCAGCAGCACGAGCGAGGGGGAGAGCAGCAGCAGTAGCTGGGCGAGTGAGCGATCGAGCGAGAGCCGGAGCAGCAGCAGCAGATCCGGCCGGTATGGACGCCTCCGCCGAAGGGGCCTCGCACTGGGGGAGAGCCGCCATGGAGATGTCGCCCGCGGTGCCAGCTTCAAGGGAGCCGCTCCATGGGGGTGCGGGATGGAGCACCATCAGCGCCGGGAGGTCGAGTTAAGGAGAAGGTGCGATGCGATGAGTGTACAACCTCTTTGGTGGCGCCGAGTAGGCCCCGGCTTCGTCCGAGGAGTCGGTGAGGATGCTGCGGTTCCGGTGGAGCAGGTTAAGGCGGCGCTATGGGGATGGAGGAGCCGCGATAGATGAGGCGATTGTCGGAGAAGCTCCTTGGAGGTGGAGGACGGGGTGGCTGAACCGGCGGGACGGCGAGATGGATGACGGATCCTCATCCGGGGAGGTGGACGAGGGACGTCGAGCTGTTGCGGTGGACGACGTCGTCGGGGAAGAGGCTCTGGCTGGGCAGCGGTGACGTGGCAGACAGAGGAGGGTGGGGTTTCACGGCTGGAGCGGAGAGGTTATGGCGGCCTGGGATTTCGAATGGCGAAAAGGGGGTGATGGGAGGGGGTGAAGCATGACTTAGGAACGCGCTTGTCCAAAATGTTGGGTGTGTTACAAAAGTACCCCCCACCGATTTGAACTAGCGGCGCTTTTGGCTCAGGGTTAGAAGGGGGATTTCGCGTGTCGGCATTTGGCAGCTGGAGGGAGTTTTCGCGCGCGTTGTAATTTCGGGATAGCAAGGCGCGGGTTGTGAAGGCGCCAGTTTTGGGAGAATGATATCTGAATTTTCGGGATATAACCAGACGCGGATTGAATTTCAGGGACAAGCCTAATGTGTCGTAATATTGTACTTGTACGTACCAAATCAATTCACAGTTCCCTCAACCAAAAAGAAAACAAAAAAATAAAACTATTCACACCACGCAAAGAGAGAGTCTTGCCCCGTTTTACTATACAAATGCTATTCAAAGCTACTCCCTCCTTCCATCTATATAGGGCCTAATGCGTTTTTCGATGCTACCTTTGACCAAATATTAGAGCAATGATATGTGACATGCAACTTACACAAAGCACACCGTTAAATTCGTCTGTGAAAGGTTCTTTCAATGATATAATTTTCACATTGTGCATGTCATCTACTATTAATCTTGTCAATAGTCAAAGGTGGTCTTAAAGATATCATTACGCCCTATGTAGATGGAAGGAGGGAGTATGAATCCATGTTATGTCCGATTAAATTTTTTCGCTTGCTGTATAATGCATGTAACCTACTCATACCAACATTTTAGTGCATTCCTAATGTCTATACTACCGCTGCAATTCGAACTAAATTTGAATTCGTTTCTCTATTTCAATAAGAATCTACAATCATGATTGTTGCCAACTTCAACCATCAAAGTTTCCTTGCTATCTGCCAGATATAAATCAGATGGCCTATAATGCAGGATGGCAGGCACACCATCATCAACAACTCCATTTTTTATAAGAGTAGAGATAAAATATATTAAATGTAGTATACCATGTTCATAACCACGCCATGTTTATCACCGTTATATATTCACACATCTGTCGGTTTTAAACACTATGATAAATTCTTCAAATATCCAAATTCGCTTTTTATAATGAAGTATATATGATCTCTATTTGTCTTTTACACCCACACAACCCTCTTATCTTTGTAGCTAGCGCTAACTTTCTCTTGTGCATGCACACGCCCGCATCCCTCTCACCCTCCCTCAGCATTCTCTAGCTCCATCGCGCAAATTCGTGTTTTCACTTTAGGTCGTTCACCCATGGTGTGTGTAGGCCCCCCCAGCTCCTTCTTTACGGCACACATTGATCAATATGCCTCTCTAGCCAAGTGTGCCTAGCACAAACACAAGCTTCCCCTCTTCTCTTGTCACCGTCCATGCCTCACTCCCACCACTCTTTTCATCGTTCTCGTACTCGCACACTCCTCCCCCTCGATATAGTATGCCTCTCGTACAACCTCCTACATGCATCCCTCTCTCTCTATCCTTCTCCTCGTGCCTCATTTGCTTCTAACACACACATGCATGTATACCGATCGATCTCCCAACATATACCTAGATCAACTTTAACTACCCCACATCGATCAACGTACCTCACAAGTTATGTCTCTCCTTTCTCTTACAAAGGGCGATTGATCTTCCTATGTAGTTACGTCTGCTTACCACAGCCACATCGTCCCCCTCATCATTCGTGCATGCCTCCTGACCCGTCTCTCACACGCACATGCACAGACAACAAGCAGCCATCTACTCTCTTATTGATATTGCGGGCGTGCCCTCCGTTTGTCTAGCAAGCCTATCCCACCATTTGTTAGAAGCAACTCCACTACCACCCCCTCCAACACTCTAGCTCTGTCTCTCTCCCAACCTTATTCATCTCCTGCACATATGCATGGATGCCGATCGATCTCCCTTAATACATGAGGCAGATCGATCTCCTTAATACATGAGGTAGGCCTCTCTCCTCCTCCACACATATACCAGCCATTGTACCTCTATAGTTAATTGGGCCTCCCTCTTCCCCCACCACACACCGATAGTCGAGAGCTGCAGGTACGTATCCATGCCATAGAGACAAACTGTACATGTCCCATCTCACATTCCAGTAGGCCAGCCACTCTATATCTTTGACGTGGGCACACACAAATTCGATGGCACTCTTTATCGATCGTGCGCGTGCGCGCGCACACACACACACACATCATCCCTCTCTTCGATTCTATAGACACCTCAAGCCGATGATACCTCCACTCTCTTCTCGTGGATTGCCCCCTCTATATATATGTTATATCAAGGACTCTATTTCACACACATTGCATATGTTAAATTTTTTGATTGACCCCCCCCCAAAACTCTCAAGAACCCACACACTATATCTCTCTAGGTTTGTATCTCTCTCACACACAACCCCACGTAGGTGGTGTACGTATACAAGAAGAGAATAGGTGCACCGTGCACGTACTCACGCTTCGTGCCCAGCCACACCCGCGTGGGTACACGGTGGAGCTCATTTCTTTACGAAATGGCAGCCCACGTGCTAATTTGAATGCCTATAGCAGTTGTTTACCTAGGGAAGTCATGTACCACGCGTGCGCGAAACAAAGTTTGACTTGACACGTTGCCGCGTTATTTTTAAATAAAGTTATAGTGCTCAATGGCACGTACACAGAATATAAAACGATTTTTATGGAGGAAAAGGTAGTCCGCTCTTCAGAGTATCTCACACAAGGCTCCGATGGCCTCCCTCTCTCTCTCACCGTTGGTCACTAATCCGGCTGCATCCTGTCCGCCGGGGGAAAGGGAGTGCGGTGGCCTCTCTCTCTCACAGTTGGTCATTGATCCGGCCGCATACCGTCCGCCGGGGGAAAGGGAGTGCAGTGGCCTCTCTCTCTCTCACCGTTGGTCACTGATTCGGCCGCATCTCGTCCGCCGGGGGAAAGGAAGGAAGTGCATCGTTTCTCCATTCGACAGCGCCGAGGCAGCACGTCCCGATCTGCGGTACACGCCGTTCTCTCTGACCAAGCTCCCGCGCGGCAGGGCCTACGCCACCTGCTTGCAGATTCCGCCCGCCGCCGCTCACCTAGTTACATCCCGACGACCTCCAGGTATCCCCTCTGGCCTTGCTCCACTGCCTGTTTTCCCACGTCGCTGCATGTGGATCTTCCATAGTTCTTTGCACAAAATGTAGCTCGTCCGGCGTACTTTCCATATTGCATTCTCGTCCTCACACCATTTTAGACAAACACAACCATGGTGTTATCTTCCCTTAGGACAAGGAATATGCTTCTTTTTTGTCGTCGCATGTGTCATCACTGTTATTGGCCAGTAATTGTTTCCTTTCTACCTCTTTTTTGCAAACAGGGCTATCCATTTCACCTCGTTGCTATAGCGACCTTTTGGTGAACTACACAAATTCCTTTTTTCTTAAGAGTGTTTTGTGCAGTCGTACTAAAAGGTCACACGGGCAACGTCTGTACATTTCAGTGCGACTGCACAAAGGGAGATTGGTTTTGCTCTATCCTCCTCATCCAACTCCGAGCCTAATCTTCTCCAACTAGTTAGTCTTAAGAGAGACCGCAAAGGTGACCGGCTTCTATTTGTGTGTTTATTGTTTCATCAGCAGTCCTCTATTATCGTAATCACACTTGATATCTTTGAAACAGGGACGCTCAGCTCTATTTTAGTGGAACTGCACAAAATGATCGGAATGTTGCATGCTCCAGACAGCTACTTTTGTTCCCAACATGCCTTGTTGATTTAGACAGAGCTGGGGGACATTGCTGCCAACGAAAGCATGGATCACAACTTTGTCTTCAGTTGTGATGTAATTATTAGCTCTGAACTAGTAATAATTGACATGCACTAGCAAGGAAGTTAGTTTTTTATTGTTTCCGAAAGAGCATCGATGGCAAGACACGCGAAACAAAAGCTGAAAGCTCACACCATTGTACAATTTCATGTCGCTGGAAAATTATTTGTATAGTACGTCAATTATGTAAACAAATGATGGAAGCTTGATAGCATTGCCAGAAGGCTCTTCATCATCCGGGTCCATGTGCCATGCACGAAATTATACTCCTTCATCCCTAAATATTTATCTTTTTACAAATTTCAAACGGGCATATTTTAGAGTGTAGATTCACTCATTTTGCTTCGTATGTGTACTCCCTCCGTTCCTAAATATTCTATTCGTCTTAACAGAGATTTAAACATATTTGAGAAAGACAAATACTCCAGAGTATATTTAAGAACCGAGGGGGTAGTGCACAACTGCATGGGAGACTCAGCCCGGTTGTTGCGCCGCATTAATAGTGAGTAATGAGTAGTCAAATCATAAGCCCCACCTTTCCCACTGTAAGTTGCTCTGAAGAAGCAACCATCAATACGCTCTTCTTTGAATCTGCTCATACTACTCCATCTGTCACTGTTTATACAGCGCGCTTCAAAAAAAAAGAAAAAAAATCTGTGGGACCAAGGCGACTAGCGATCGGCCTGAAAATAGCATTGGTAGTTATAGCACGGTGTCTATTACTAGAGGGCATAATGCGTACACACATGCATGCAGTGCTTCCACCCCGGGTACACACATGCATGCACTCCATAGTAGTATAGTACATGGAGAGAAAATTATGGACTTGATGTTGGGGAACGCAGTAATTTCAAAAAATTTCCTACGCACACGCAAGATCATGGTGATGCACAGCAACGAGAGGGGAGAGTGTTGTCTACGTACCAACGCAGACCGACTGCGGAAGCGATCACACAACGTAGAGGAAGTGGTCGTACGTCTTCTTCCCGATCCGACCGATCCAAGCACCGTTACTCCGGCACCTCCGAGTTCTTAGCACACGTTCAGCTCGATGACGTTCCTCGGGCTCCGATCCAGCAAAGCGTCGAGGAAGAGTTCCGTCAGCACGACGGCATGGTGACGATCTTGATGTACTACCGACGCAGGGCTTCGCCTAAGCACTGTAACGGTATGATCGAGGTGGAATTTGGTGGCAGGGGGCACCGCACACGGCTAAGGAACGATCTCAAGGATCAACTTGTGTGTCTTGGGGTGTCCCCTGCCCCCGTATATAAAGGTTGGAGGGAGGGGGGCTGGCCGGCCAAAGAGGGGAGGCGCAGGAGGAGTCCTACTCCCACCGGGAGTAGGACTCTCCCCTCCAATCCTATTCCAACTAGGACTCCTTGGGAAAAAGGGAGAGGGAAAGAGAGAGAGGTGGCCGGCCACCTCTCCTAGTCCTAATAGGACTAGGGGAGGGGGGGAGGTGCGCAGCCCTCCTTGGCAGCCCCTTTCACATTTCCACAATGGCCCATGTAGGCCCATTTGGCTCCCGGGGGTTTCGGTAACCCTCCCGGTAATCCGGTAAAATCCCGATTTCACCCGGAACACTTCCGATGTCCAAACATAGACTTCCAATATATCAATCTTTACGTCTCGACCATTTCGAGACTCCTCGTCATGTCCGTGATCTCATCCGGGACTCCGAACAACCTTCGGTACATCAAAATGCATAAACTCATAATAACTGTCATCGTAACGTTAAGCGTGCGGACCCTACGGTTCGAGAACAATGTAGACATGACCGAGACACATCTCCGGTCAATAACCAATAGCGGGACCTGGATGCCCATATTGGCTCCTACATATTCTACGAAGATCTTTATCGGTCAGACCGCATAACAACATACGTTGTTCCCTTTGTCATCGGTATGTTACTTGCCCGAGATTCGATCGTCGGTATCCAATACCTAGTTCAATCTCGTTACTGGCAAGTCTCTTTACTCGTTCCGTAATACATCATCTCATAACTAACATCTTAGTTATTATGCTTGCAAGGCTTATGTGATGTGTATTACCGAGAGGGCCCAGAGATACCTCTCCGACAATCGGAGTGACAAACCCTAATCTTGAAATACGCCAACCCAACATCTACCATTGGAGACACCTGTAGTACTCCTTTATAATCACCCAGTTACGTTGTGACGTTTGGTAGTACCCAAAGTGTTCCTCCGGTAAACGGGAGTTGCATAATCTCATAGTTATAGGAACATGTATAAGTCATGAAGAAAGCAATAGCAACATACTAAACGATCGGGTGCTAAGCTAATGGAATGGGTCATGTCAATCAGATCATTCAACTAATGGTGTGACCTCGTTAATCAAATAACAACTCTTTGTTCATGGTTAGGAAACATAACCATCTTTGATTAACGAGCTAGTCTAGTAGAGGCATACTAGTGACACTCTGTTGGTCTATGTATTCACACATGTATTATGTTTCTGGTTAATACAATTCTAGCATGAATAATAAACATTTATCATGATATAAGGAAATAAATAATAACTTTATTATTGCCTCTAGGGCATATTTCCTTCAGTCTCCCACTTGCACTAGAGTCAATAATCTAGATTACACAGTAATGATTCTAACACCCATGGAGTCTTGGTGCTGATCATGTTTTGCTCGTGGAAGAGGCTTAGTCAACGGGTCTGCAACATTCAGATCCGTATGTTTCTTGCAAATCTCTATGTCTCCCACCTGGACTAAATCCCGGATGGAGTTGAAGCGTCTCTTGATGTGTTTGGTTCTTTTGTGAAATCTGGATTCCTTTGCCAAGGCAATTGCACCAGTATTGTCACAGAAGATTTTCATTGGACCCGATGCACTAGGTATGACACCTAGATCGGATATGAACTCCTTCATCCAGACTCCTTCGTTCGCTGCTTCCGAAGCAGCTATGTACTCCGCTTCACATGTAGATCCCGCTACGACGCTTTGTTTAGAACTGCACCAACTGACAGCTCCACCGTTTAAAGTAAACACGTATCCGGTTTGCGATTTAGAATCGTCCGGATCAGTGTCAAAGCTTGCATCAACGTAACCTCTTACGGTGAGCTCTTTGTCACCTCCATATACGAGAAACATATCCTTAGTCCTTTTCAGGTATTTCAGGATGTTCTTGACCGCTGTCCAGTGATCTACTCCTGGATTACTTTGGTACCTCCCTGCTAAACTTATGGCAAGGCACACATCAGGTTTGGTACACAGCATTGCATACATGATAGAGCCTATGGCTGAAGCATAGGGAACATCTTTCATTTTCTCTCTATCTTCTGCAGTGGTCGGGCATTGAGTCTGACTCAACTTCACACCTTGTAACACAGGCAAGAACCCTTTCTTTGCTTGATCCATTTTGAACTTCTTCAAAATCTTGTCAAGGTATGTGCTTTGTGAAAGTCCAATTAAGCGTTTTGATCTATCTCTATAGATTTTTATGCCTAATATGTAAGCAGCTTCCCCGAGGTCTTTCATCGAAAAACTTTTATTCAAGTATCCCTTTATGCTATCCAGAAATTCTATATCATTTCCAATGAGTAATATGTCATCCACATATAATATCAGAAATGCTACAGAGCTCCCACTCACTTTCTTGTAAATACAGGCTTCTCCAAAAGTCTGTATAAACCCAAATGCTTTGATCACACTATCAAAGCGTTTATTCCAACTCCGAGATGCTTGCACCAGTCCATAAATGGATCGCTGGAGTTTGCACACTTTGTTAGCTCCTTTTGGATAGACAAAACCTTCGGGTTGCATCATATACAACTGTTCTTCCAGAAATCCATTCAGGAATGCGGTTTTTACATCCATTTGCCAAATTTCAGAAAAATGCGGAAATTGCTAACATGATTCTGACAGACTTAAGCATCGCTACGGGTGAGAAAGTCTCATCGTAGTCAACTCCTTGAACTTGTCGAAAACCTTTTGCGACAAGTCGAGCTTTGTAGATAGTAACATTACCATCAGCGTCAGTCTTTTTCTTAAAGATCCATTTATTCTCAATTGCTTGCCGATCATCGGGCAAGTCAACCAAAGTCCATACTTTGTTCTCATACATGGATCCCATCTCAGATTTCATGGCTTCAAGCCACTTTGCGGAATCTGGGCTCACCATCGCTTCTTCATAGTTCGTAGGTTCATCATGATCTAGTAGCATGACTTCCAGAACAGGATTACCGTACCACTCTGGTGCGGATCTTACTCTGGTTGATCTACGAGGTACAGTAGTATCTTGATCTAAAGTTTCATGATCATCATCATTAACTTCCTCTCTTATTGGTGTAGGTCTCACAGAAACAGTTTTCTGTGATGTACTATTTCCCAATAACGGAGTAGGTACAGTTACCTCATCAAGTTCTACTTTCCTCCCACTCACTTCTTTCGAGAGAAACTCCTTCTCAAGAAAGTTTCCGAATTTAGCAACAAAAGTCTTGCCTTCGGATCTGTGATAGAAGGTGTATCCAATAGTTTCCTTTGGATATCTATGAAGACACACTTCTCCGATTTGGGTTCGAGCTTATCAGGTTGAAGCTTTTTCACATAAGCATCGCAGCCCCAAACTTTAAGAAACGACAACTTTGGTTTCTTGCCAAACCATAGTTCATAAGGCGTCGTCTCAACGGATTTAGATGGTGCCCTATTTAACGTGAATGCGGCCGTCTCTAAAGCATAACCCCAAAATGATAGCGGTAAATCAGTAAGAGACATCATAGATCGCACCATATCTAGTAAAGTACGATTACGACGTTCGGACACACCATTACGTTGTGGTGTTCCGGGTGGCGTGAGTTGCGAAACTATTCCACAATTTTTCAAATGTACACCAAACTCGTAACTCAAATATTCTCCTCCACGATCAGATCGTAGAAACTTTATTTTCTTGTTACGATGATTTTCAACTTCACTCTGAAATTCCTTGAACTTTTCAAATGTTTCAGACTTATGTTTCATTAAGAAGATATACCCATATCTGCTTAAATCATCTGTGAAGGTGAGAAAATAACGATATCCGCCACGAGCCTCAATATTCATCGGACCACATACATCGGTATGTATGATTTCCAATAAATTTGTTGCTCTCTCCATAGTACCGGAGAACGGTGTTTTAGTCATCTTGCCCATGAGGCACGGTTCGCAAGTACCAAGTGATTCATAATCAAGTGGTTCCAAAAGCCCATCAGTATGGAGTTTCTTCATGCGCTTTACACCGATATGACCTAAACGGCAGTGCCACAAATAAGTTACACTATCATTATCAACTCTGCATCTTTTGGCTTCAACATTATGAATATGTGTATTACTACTATCGAGATTCAATAAGAATAGACCACTTTTCAAGGGTGCATGACCATAAAAGATATTACTCATATAAATAGAACAACCATTATTCTCTGATTTAAATGAATAACCGTCTCGCATCAAACAAGATCCAGATATAATGTTCATGCTCAACGCTGGCACCAAATAACAATTATTTAGGTCTAATATTAATCCCGAAGGTAGATGTAGAGGTAGTGTGCCGACCGCGATCACATCGACTTTGGAACCGTTTCCCACGCGCATCGTCACCTCGTCCTTTGCTAGTGTCCGCTTATTCTGTAGTCCCTGTTTCGAGTTGCAAATATTAGCAACAGAACCAGTATCAAATACCCAGGTGCTACTGCGAGCATTAGTAAGGTACACATCAATAACATGTATATCACATATACCTTTGTTCACCTTGCCATCCTTCTTATCCGCCAAATACTTGGGGCAGTTCCGCTTCCAGTGACCAGTCTGCTTGCAGTAGAAGCACTCAGTTTCAGGCTTGGGTCCAGACTTGGGTTTCTTCTCTTGAGCAGCAACTTTCTTGCCGTTCTTCTTGAAGTTCCCTTTCTTCTTCCCTTTGCCCTTTTTCTTGAAACTAGTGGTTTTGTTAACCATCAACACTTGATGCTCCTTCTTGATTTCTACCTCTGCAGCTTTCAGCATAGCGAAGAGCTCGGGAATAGTCTTGTTCATCCCTTGCATATTATAGTTCATCACAAAGCTCTTGTAGCTTGGTGGCAGTGATTGGAGAATTCTGTCAATGATGCAATCATCCGGAAGTGTAACTCCCAATTGAATCAAGTGATTATTATACCCAGACATTTTGAGTATATGCTCACTGACAGAACTGTTCTCCTCCATCTTGCAGCTATAGAACTTATTGGAGACTTCATATATCTCAATCCGGGCATTTGCTTGAAATATTAACTTCAACTCCTGGAACATCTCATATGCTCCATGACATTCAAAACGTCGTTGAAGTCCCGGTTCTAAGCCGTAAAGCATGGCACACTGAACTATTGAGTAGTCATCAGCTTTGCTCTGCCAGACGTTCATAACTTCTGGTGTTGCTCTTGCAGCAGGCCTGGCACTCAGCGGTGCTTCCAGGACGTAATTCTTCTGTGCAGCAATGAGGATAATCCTCAGGTTACGGACCCAGTCCGTGTAATTGCTACCATCATCTTTCAACTTTGCTTTCTCAAGGAACGCATTAAAATTCAACGGAACAACAGCACGAGCCATCTATCTACAATCAACATAAACAAGCAAGATACTATCAGGTACTAAGTTCATGATAATTTTTAAGTTCAGTTAATTTACTTAAGAACTCCCACTTAGATAGACATCCCTCTAATCCTCTAAGTGATCACGTGATCCAAATCAACTAAACCATAACCGATCATCACGTGAGATGGAGTAGTTTTCAATGGTGAACATCAATATGTTGATCATATCTACTATATGATTCACGCTCGACCTTTCGGTCTCCGTGTTCCGAGGCCATATCTGTATATGCTTGGCTCGTCAAGTATAACCTGAGTATTCCGCGTGTGCAACTGTTTTGCACCCGTTGTATTTGAACGTAGAGCCTATCACACCCGATCATCACGTGGTGTCTCAGCATGAAGAACTTTTGCAACGGTGCATACTCAGGGAGAACACTTCTTGATAATTTAGTGAGAGATCATCTTATAATGCTACCGTCAATCAAAGCAAGATAAGATGCATAAAAGGATAAACATCACATGCAATCAATATAAGTGATATGATATGGCCATCATCATCTTGTGCTTTGTGATCTCCATCTCCGAAGCACCGTCATGATCACCATCGTCACCGGCGCGACACCTTGATCTCCATCGTAGCATCGTTGTCGTCTCGCCAATCTTATGCTTCCACGACTATCACTACCGCTTAGTAATAAAGTAAAGCATTACATCGCGATTGCATTGCATACAATAAAGCGACAACCATATGGCTCCTGCCAGTTGCCGATAACTCGGTTACAAAACATGATCATCTCATACAATAAAATCAGCATCATGCCTTGACCATATCACATCACAACATGCCCTGCAAAAACAAGTTAGACGTCCTCTACTTTGTTGTTGCAAGTTTTACGTGGCTGCTACGGGCTTAAGTAAGAACTCATCTCACCTACGCATCAAAACCACAACGATAGTTCGTCAAATAGACTCCGTTTTAACCTTCTCAAGGACCGGGCGTAGTCACACTTGGTTCAACTAAAGTTGGAGAGGCAGTCTTCCGCAAGCCATCTATGTGCAAAGCACGTCGAGGGAACCGGTCTCGCGTAAGAGTACGCGTAAGGTTGGTCCGGATCGTCTCGTCCAACAATACCGCCGAACCAAAGTATGACATGCTGGTAGGCAGTATGACTTGTATCGCCCACAACTCACTTGTGTTCTACTCGTGCATATAACATCAAACCATAAAAACCTAGGCTCTGATACCACTGTTGGGGAACGCAGTAATTTCAAAAAATTTCCTACGCACACGCAAGATCATGGTGATGCACAGCAACGAGAGGGGAGAGTGTTGTCTACGTACCAATGCAGACCGACTGCGGAAGCGATCACACAACGTAGAGGAAGTGGTCGTACGTCTTCTTCCCGATCCGACCGATCCAAGCACCGTTACTCCGGCACCTCCGAGTTCTTAGCACATGTTCAGCTCGATGACGTTCCTCGGGCTCCGATCCAGCAAAGCGTCGAGGAAGAGTTCCGTCAGCACGACGGCGTGGTGACGATCTTGATGTACTACCGACGCAGGGCTTCGCCTAAGCACTGTAACGGTATGATCGAGGTGGAATTTGGTGGCAGGGGGCACCGCACACGGCTAAGGAACGATCTCAAGGATCAACTTGTGTGTCTTGGGGTGTCCCCTGCCCCCGTATATAAAGGTTGGAGGGAGGGGGGCTGGCCGGCCAAAGAGGGGAGGCGCAGGAGGAGTCCTACTCCCACCGGGAGTAGGACTCTCCCCTCCAATCCTATTCCAACTAGGACTCCTTGGGAAAAAGGGAGAGGGAAAGAGAGAGAGGTGGCCGGCCACCTCTCCTAGTCCTAATAGGACTAGGGGAGGGGGGGAGGTGCGCAGCCCTCCTTGGCAGCCCCTTTCACATTTCCACAATGGCCCATGTAGGCCCATTTGGCTCCCGGGGGTTTCGGTAACCCTCCCGGTAATCCGGTAAAATCCCGATTTCACCCGGAACACTTCCGATGTCCAAACATAGACTTCCAATATATCAATCTTTACGTCTCGACCATTTCGAGACTCCTCGTCATGTCCGTGATCTCATCCGGGACTCCGAACAACCTTCGGTACATCAAAATGCATAAACTCATAATAACTGTCATCGTAACGTTAAGCGTGCGGACCCTACGGTTCGAGAACAATGTAGACATGACCGAGACACATCTCCGGTCAATAACCAATAGCGGGACCTGGATGCCCATATTGGCTCCTACATATTCTACGAAGATCTTTATCGGTCAGACCGCATAACAACATACGTTGTTCCCTTTGTCATCGGTATGTTACTTGCCCGAGATTCGATCGTCGGTATCCAATACCTAGTTCAATCTCGTTACTGGCAAGTCTCTTTACTCGTTCCGTAATACATAATCTCATAACTAACATCTTAGTTATTATGCTTGCAAGGCTTATGTGATGTGTATTACCGAGAGGGCCTAGAGATACCTCTCCGACAATCGGAGTGACAAACCCTAATCTTGAAATACGCCAACCCAACATCTACCATTGGAGACACCTGTAGTACTCCTTTATAATCACCCAGTTACGTTGTGACGTTTGGTAGTACCCAAAGTGTTCCTCCGGTAAACGGGAGTTGCATAATCTCATAGTTATAGGAACATGTATAAGTCATGAAGAAAGCAATAGCAACATACTAAACGATCGGGTGCTAAGCTAATGGAATGGGTCATGTCAATCAGATCATTCAACTAATGGTGTGACCTCGTTAATCAAATAACAACTCTTTGTTCATGGTTAGGAAACATAACCATCTTTGATTAACGAGCTAGTCTAGTAGAGGCATACTAGTGACACTCTGTTGGTCTATGTATTCACACATGTATTATGTTTCCGGTTAATACAATTCTAGCATGAATAATAAACATTTATCATGATATAAGGAAATAAATAATAACTTTATTATTGCCTCTAGGGCATATTTCCTTCAGTCTCCCACTTGCACTAGAGTCAATAATCTAGATTACACAGTAATGATTCTAACACCCATGGAGTCTTGGTGCTGATCATGTTTTGCTCGTGGAAGAGGCTTAGTCAACGGGTCTGCAACATTCAGATCCGTATGTATCTTGCAAATCTCTATGTCTCCCACCTGGACTAAATCCCGGATGGAGTTGAAGCGTCTCTTGATGTGTTTGGTTCTTTTGTGAAATCTGGATTCCTTTGCCAAGGCAATTGCACCAGTATTGTCACAGAAGATTTTCATTGGACCCGATGCACTAGGTATGACACCTAGATCGGATATGAACTCCTTCATCCAGACTCCTTCGTTCGCTGCTTCCGAAGCAGCTATGTACTCCGCTTCACATGTAGATCCCGCTACGACGCTTTGTTTAGAACTGCACCAACTGACAGCTCCACCGTTTAAAGTAAACACGTATCCGGTTTGCGATTTAGAATCGTCCGGATCAGTGTCAAAGCTTGCATCAACGTAACCTCTTACGGTGAGCTCTTTGTCACCTCCATATACGAGAAACATATCCTTAGTCCTTTTCAGGTATTTCAGGATGTTCTTGACCGCTGTCCAGTGATCCACTCCTGGATTACTTTGGTACCTCCCTGCTAAACTTATGGCAAGGCACACATCAGGTTTGGTACACAGCATTGCATACATGATAGAGCCTATGGCTGAAGCATAGGGAACATATTTCATTTTCTCTCTATCTTCTGCAGTGGTCGGGCATTGAGTCTGACTCAACTTCACACCTTGTAACACAGGCAAGAACCCTTTCTTTGCTTGATCCATTTTGAACTTCTTCAAAATCTTGTCAAGGTATGTGCTTTGTGAAAGTCCAATTAAGCGTTTTGATCTATCTCTATAGATTTTTATGCCTAATATGTAAGCAGCTTCCCCGAGGTCTTTCATCGAAAAACTTTTATTCAAGTATCCCTTTATGCTATCCAGAAATTCTATATCATTTCCAATGAGTAATATGTCATCCACATATAATATCAGAAATGCTACAGAGCTCCCACTCACTTTCTTGTAAATACAGGCTTCTCCAAAAGTCTGTATAAACCCAAATGCTTTGATCACACTATCAAAGCGTTTATTCCAACTCCGAGATGCTTGCACCAGTCCATAAATGGATCGCTGGAGTTTGCACACTTTGTTAGCTCCTTTTGGATAGACAAAACCTTCGGGTTGCATCATATACAACTCTTCTTCCAGAAATCCATTCAGGAATGCGGTTTTTACATCCATTTGCCAAATTTCATAAAAATGCGGCAATTGCTAACATGATTCTGACAGACTTAAGCATCGCTACGGGTGAGAAAGTCTCATCGTAGTCAACTCCTTGAACTTGTCGAAAACCTTTTGCGACAAGTCGAGCTTTGTAGATAGTAACATTACCATCAGCGTCAGTCTTTTTCTTAAAGATCCATTTATTCTCAATTGCTTGCCGATCATCGGGCAAGTCAACCAAAGTCCATACTTTGTTCTCATACATGGATCCCATCTCAGATTTCATGGCTTCAAGCCACTTTGCGGAATCTGGGCTCACCATCGCTTCTTCATAGTTCGTAGGTTCATCATGATCTAGTAGCATGACTTCCAGAACAGGATTACCGTACCACTCTGGTGCGGATCTTACTCTGGTTGATCTACGAGGTACAGTATTATCTTGATCTAAAGTTTCATGATCATCATCATTAACTTCCTCTCTTATTGGTGTAGGTCTCACAGAAACAGTTTTCTGTGATGTACTATTTCCCAATAACGGAGTAGGTACAGTTACCTCGTCAAGTTCTACTTTCCTCCCACTCACTTCTTTCGAGAGAAACTCCTTCTCAAGAAAGTTTCCGAATTTAGCAACAAAAGTCTTGCCTTCGGATCTGTGATAGAAGGTGTATCCAATAGTTTCCTTTGGATATCTATGAAGACACACTTCTCCGATTTGGGTTCGAGCTTATCAGGTTGAAGCTTTTTCACATAAGCATCGCAGCCCCAAACTTTAAGAAACGACAACTTTGGTTTCTTGCCAAACCATAGTTCATAAGGCGTCGTCTCAACGGATTTAGATGGTGCCCTATTTAACGTGAATGCGGCCGTCTCTAAAGCATAACCCCAAAATGATAGCGGTAAATCAGTAAGAGACATCATAGATCGCACCATATCTAGTAAAGTACGATTACGACGTTCGGACACACCATTACGTTGTGGTGTTCCGGGTGGCGTGAGTTGCGAAACTATTCCACAATTTTTCAAATGTACACCAAACTCGTAACTCAAATATTCTCCTCCACGATCAGATCGTAGAAACTTTATTTTCTTGTTACGATGATTTTCATCTTCACTCTGAAATTCCTTGAACTTTTCAAATGTTTCAGACTTATGTTTCATTAAGAAGATATACCCATATCTGCTTAAATCATCTGTGAAGGTGAGAAAATAACGATATCCGCCACGAGCCTCAATATTCATCGGACCACATACATCGGTATGTATGATTTCCAATAAATCTGTTGCTCTCTCCATAGTACCGGAGAACGGTGTTTTAGTCATCTTGCCCATGAGGCACGGTTCGCAAGTACCAAGTGATTCATAATCAAGTGGTTCCAAAAGCCCATCAGTATGGAGTTTCTTCATGCGCTTTACACCGATATGACCTAAACGGCAGTGCCACAAATAAGTTACACTATCATTATCAACTCTGCATCTTTTGGCTTCAACATTATGAATATGTGTATTACTACTATCGAGATTCAATAAGAATAGACCACTTTTCAAGGGTGCATGACCATAAAAGATATTACTCATATAAATAGAACAACCATTATTCTCTGATTTAAATGAATAACCGTCTCGCATCAAACAAGATCCAGATATAATGTTCATGCTCAACGCTGGCACCAAATAACAATTATTTAGGTCTAATATTAATCCCGAAGGTAGATGTAGAGGTAGCGTGCCGACCGCGATCACATCGACTTTGGAACCGTTTCCCACGCGCATCGTCACCTCGTCCTTTGCTAGTGTCCGCTTATTCTGTAGTCCCTGTTTCGAGTTGCAAATATTAGCAACAGAACCAGTATCAAATACCCAGGTGCTACTGCGAGCATTAGTAAGGTACACATCAATAACATGTATATCACATATACCTTTGTTCACCTTGCCATCCTTCTTATCCGCCAAATACTTGGGGCAGTTCCGCTTCCAGTGACCAGTCTGCTTGCAGTAGAAGCACTCAGTTTCAGGCTTGGGTCCAGACTTGGGTTTCTTCTCTTGAGCAGCAACTTTCTTGCCGTTCTTCTTGAAGTTCCCTTTCTTCTTCCCTTTGCCCTTTTTCTTGAAACTAGTGGTTTTGTTAACCATCAACACTTGATGCTCCTTCTTGATTTCTACCTCTGCAGCTTTCAGCATAGCGAAGAGCTCGGGAATAGTCTTGTTCTTCCCTTGCATATTATAGTTCATCACAAAGCTCTTGTAGCTTGGTGGCAGTGATTGGAGAATTCTGTCAATGACGCAATCATCCGGAAGTGTAACTCCCAATTGAATCAAGTGATTATTATACCCAGACATTTTGAGTATATGCTCACTGACAGAACTGTTCTCCTCCATCTTACAGCTATAGAACTTATTGGAGACTTCATATCTCTCAATCCGGACGGGCTCGTAATTTTTTCAGAGGGGCCAGGGGAAGCCAGCTAGGCTACCCATGGCTACTTACTCCGATAGTAGTCCCCGAAGCTGAGCGAGCTTCGCGGTGGATAGAGGGACGAGAAGCTTGGTCAGCTTCATACCCTAAGGAGCCAACCTCGCCGTCGTAGGCCGGCTTCGGAGAACTTCTTTGTTTTATCAACATGACCGTGGTTGACCCACGGGCCGTCCGCGGGCCCCACGACAGGCCACATGGCAGAGAAGTCCTGCCATCGCACGTGCGCGACGGGACGCCGCCGCAGGCCCGGGCCCGCCACTCACTGGCCTCGGCCCGAGCGCAGATCTTCTGTGGCTCGAGGGGACTGCTCGCCTTCCCGTGGACGTTTCTTCTTGTCTTTAGTGCATAATAAACGCGGGGCGTGGGGGAAGTGGGCACGATCGATCCCCACGACCCCCCACGCCACGCCTCCTCGGCTCCGGCACACGAGCCTACAAGTAGGAGGGGGAGGGGGAGAGGCAAAGGCTCGCTCGCTCCCCCGCTCCCTGTCCCTCCTCGTTCTCCTTTCTCTTCTTCTTCTTCTCGCGCCTGACGCAACCTCCCGTCGCAGCCTGCCCACGCCACCATGTCCATGGCGCTATCGAGCTCGTGGAACGGCTCCAACGTCCACGAAGATCACATAGAGTTTCTCCACCTGACCCGGCGCCTGCCCGCCGCCAACCTCGTGCAGGCTCGTCTGGCGCCGGAGACGGAAATCTCGCCGGCGCCGGAGGAAGGCGAGCGGGTCGTCTTCCGCGCCCATTTCCTGCGCGGCTTCGGCTTCCCGGCGAGTGGGTTCATGCGTTCCTTCCTCGACTTCTATCGTCTCCAGCCGCATCACCTCACGCCCAACACGGTGATGCTGCTGTCGGCCATCGTCTCCCTCTGCCAAGGCTTCTTGGGAGTGTTGCTCACGCTGGAGCTTTGGGCGGAGCTCTTCCAGAACAAGCTCGGCACCATCATCGTCGGCGTGCCCGCCCCCTGCGGGGCCTTCATCGCGATGAAGAGGTCAGGCGAGAACAACCCCTTCCCGCACATCCCTTTAATCCAATCGGTGAAGCTCTGGCAAAAATCGTACTTCTACGTGAAGAACATCGCCTCCCAAGGAGACCACGTTAATCTGCCGGCTTACGTAGCCGGCCCGCCGGCTGGGAGGCAGCCGTCTTGGGGCTTCAGATCCAAGTCCTTATCTCCGGCTGGGAACGCCGCCATCGCCCGGCTTCGGGTAATGATCCAGTCGGAAGGCCTGCACGGAGCCGACTTGGTGGCCGCCTTCGTCGAGCGCAGGATCCTCCCCCTTCAGAGCCGGCCCCACTTGCTATGCCAGATGAGCGGCCGCTTCGATCCCTGCCGGCTGAGCACATGGGACATGCCCCATGCCGAGGTAGCGCTCATGGTGAACTACATCGCCAACCTCAAGCTCGCCGACGACTGGCAATACGGCAAGGCGTCGTACTCCCGTGCGCATCCACCGCCTGCTGTAAGTCTTTCTTTCTATCTTCTTTCTGTCATCAGCCGGCTTTATGCCGGCCGGCTTCTGACCAGGCGGTTCCTTTTTATCAGAACCCTCTTCTTCCGCCGCCAGCCGGGGCGGCAGGAGTCGAACGCCGGTATGCCCCCGACCGTACGGTAGACGATATTGACGACCCGGATTTGGGGACGGCCGCCATGGAGGACGCCGCCACGGGGGACGTCGCCGAGCCCGGAGGCACGGGGCTCTTGGCCAGCTTTGACGACTGGCCGGACGACG
Source organism: Triticum monococcum (assembly GCA_034509565.1). NCBI lineage: Eukaryota > Viridiplantae > Streptophyta > Magnoliopsida > Poales > Poaceae > Triticum > Triticum monococcum. Next base: position 392,681,109 of record CM067845.1, on the reverse strand, counting down.
CCGACGCCGAAGAAATCCCGCGCCGCCAGCCGGCAACCGATCGCCACAGCGCGGGCTCGTCCGCCGCGCCGGCTGCCGGTGGTGGAACGTCGAAGCGCCGGGCTGCGCTTCCTCTCTTCGGCAGCCAGCTGAAGAAAACGAGGGCCTCCGCCGCGGCAACGAAGCGAGACGAAGCGGCGGCGAAGGCGGCCCGTTTCCGGAGGGCGGTGAAGCAGCCTCCGGCGGTTTCATCGTAAGTCCTTTGGCCACTTGCGTGCTTGTTTTTTGTTGTCTTCTTTTGTTCTAACCCTTCTCCGATTTCTGAGCAGGGCGCCGCTTTCCCTTGAGCGGGGCCCAGGCGGCTCTGTGGTCGGGCCGGGTGCTAGATCTTCAGGGCCCCGCCGCGTGGACCCCCGCGCCGACCTTGTGGAAGCCACGGAGCGGAACGCCCGCGAGGCGTGAGAGGAGAGGGAGGCGGCGGAGCGGGAGGCCGCCCGAGCGGCGAAGGAGCGAGCGGACGCGGCAGCTGAGACTCCATCGGAGCGGGCGACCGCAGAAACGAAGGCGGAGGGCACGCGTAGCCGGCCTTCGTTGCTCGCCATCCCCCTCCGCACCGTGGACCCGGACATCCCGCTGCCCACGGCGGAGGAGATCACCCCAGATCAGCCGCCGGTGCAGAGGGATGAGCTCTTCGAGGTCTTCGCAGAGAGGACGCCGCCAGCAGCGCCAGCCGGAGCGGGCGAAGGCGGCCAGTCGTCGGCGGTGCCGGAGGAGCCGGCCCGGGGCGCACCCGAGGCCGGAGCCGGTCTTGAGATTCAGCTGGCGGCGAGCCAGCGCGCCGGAGGGAACACGGCCCCGCCGGACACGCGCCAAGCCGCGGGTGCCAACCAGTCGGCAGAAGCCTTGGAAGCGGCCAGCTCAGCCACGTCTGGGTGGACTCCCAGCGGAGGGAGTGGCGAGCTGAACATGGCGGCCCAAGGGGTTCGGAGCCGGCTGTAGGCTCTGGCCGCCCTCCTGCAGCAATATACTCAGGAGTTCTTGTTGACGCGGTCCGCTATCCGGGTAAGTTTTTCACTTGTCGACCGTTCTGGTCCTCTGGTTTCTTCTGTGGGGGCGCGCCAGCGCACCCACTGGGTGTAGTCCCCGAGATCCGGGCCGACTGCAGCGCAGTTGGGTCGGATCTTTCTTGACGACTATCTTAACCCTATCTTCTGTCTGATCCTTAGGATTATCACAACTCTCGTGCTGCCGCCTTCAACTCCCAGGCTCGGGAGCTGATCCAGAAGACCGAAGACCTGGCCAGCAGCCGACGTAAGTATTTTGCTCTTATCTGTCTCTTGTGGGGGCGCGACAGCGCACCCACTGGGTGCAGTCCCCAAGATTCGGGCCGACTGCAGCACAGTCGGGTCGGATCTTTCTTGACGACCATTCCCCTATTGATTTTTTTTCTTTGTCTCTTGCTCATGTAGGGGCCAATGCCGACTTGCGGAGGGAACTCGGCGAGGCGCAGACCGCTCTTCACGCCAGGGACGCCGAGTATGCCGACTTGGTCCAGGAGCGCGACCGCCTAGCCAAGAAACTGGCCGACCAGGAAGAAAGCCATAAGGCGGCCCTGCAGAAGGCGCAGGACGGCGAGGCTGCCCTGAAGGCGGAGTTTGAGATCAAGGCGGCGAGCTGGGCCGAGACGCGTCAGGCGCTGGAGGAAGGCTTCGGCCGGATCGAAGACCTGATCGATGGTGAGCCACTTTTCTTGCCCTTCCTCCACCTGCTAGCCGCCTGGAGTTTATTCTGACCCGTGCTTGTTAGTTTGCGCAGATTACTTTCCCGGCCACCCCGTTCTCGCCACCCAAGCCATCGAGGCCCATCGCGAGGCGCGCCGTTAGGCTAGAGCTGACATTGCGCCGGATGCGAATCGAACATTGGCGGAGCAGCTCATTGCCGTCCAGGCGCGACTGCAGCCGGCCCATCGGACGCTCCGCCGGCTCCAGCGTGCCGGGGCGCAGGTGCTGGCCGCGCTCTGGCCCAGCCAGATGATCCCCCGCACCCCAAGCCAGACCGCCGACTGGCTAGAAGTCGCAGTCGGCCGCTTCGAGGCTTGGAAGGCGTCGGCAGCCCATCTCGGAGCCGGGCGTGCGTTGGAGTTCGTCCGCGCATGGTACCCAGGGCTAAGCCTGGACCAGTTGCGGACTTGGCGGTTAGAGGCCGACGCGGAGCTGGAGGAGGTACGGCCGGCGATCGCCCAGCGCACCTCGACGATCACCGAGTGCACCGACACCAGCGTCTTCGCGCCGGAACTTAATGACGACGGCATCGCCGAGTCGGAGGAGTGGTTCGGGCTGGACCCGGCGGCGGGCGAGGACTCGGCCGAGGAGATTGCCTCCAGCGACGAGGGCGAGGATGACGAGGAAGAGGACGGTGAAGACGCCGAGCCGGCCAGTGGAACGACCGACCGCCCTCAAGCCGACCGTGCCTCCAACAACGAGCCGCGCGGAAGCGCACCCTCTGCTGGAGGCGGTGATCAGGCCGAAGTTGGCCAGCCGGCCGCTCCTTCAGCCGGCGCAACCGTCTCCACCGCCCAACCCGGCTCGTCAGCGGCCCCGCCGGCTTGATCTTCCGTCCTTGTTGTTCCCGCTTTTGCCTTTTCGAACAACTTTTAAGTTTCCGCAATTCCACCCACTGGCGGTGTATCAAACAATGTTGGATGCTGACCTCTCTGGAGGTCCTTTGTGTAAATATTATTGTATGCATGTTTTGGTTTCCATTCGAGTGCACTTTTCATCCTTAGTCTTTTTCCTTTGCCGCCTTCCCTCTTTGGGAAGGCAAGTACTCGAGCTTTCTTGGATTTCAAGCGAACTGAATGCAAGCCGGCCGGCCGGCTACTCTGGTAATCGGTCGGCGAGAGGCGGCAAGCCGCCTTTTGTTATATAAGTCAGTTAGTCCCTAGCCGTTTTTCGTGTGCACACCCTTTCCGGCTTATGACTCTTGCCAGACGGGCAGCCGGTTCTTCGAACTGCGATTTTGGCAAGAGCCAAGCCTGGGTGTCGGCACATTACTTGTCTGACCGCGGGTAGGACTCCTAATATAACTCCAGTCGGCTAGTCCCCGGGCCGACTCGTCGAACCCGGTGCCGGACGAAATAAATAAATGAAAAGGCGATATCATACATGTGATAACTTTCATTCATAAAATAAAAGATGGCAGTCCCTGAGCCCTCCTTGGGGAGCCTATTGTCTCGTACTTAATACAAAAGTGGACGTGATACATACTGCATTTCAGCTGTAAAATTTTCGAAGGAGATTGGCGTTCCATGGTCGTTCCGACTCCTTGCCGGAGTCGTCTCTCTTGCGTGCCTTCGGCTTCTGCGCGTTGATGAGGTAGTAGCAATCATTGCCTAGAGCTGTGCTGACGACGAAGGGGCCTTCTCAGGGGGCTGCGAGCTTGTGCTGGCCGGCTATTCGCTGGATCAGCCGGAGCACAAGGCCGCCCTCCTGGAAGGATCTTGGCCTGACCTTCCGGCTATGGTAGCGGCGCAAACCCTGCTGGTAGATGGCAGACCGGCTGAGGGCTAACAGCCGGCCTTCTTCCAGCAGGTCGATGCCATCTTCGCGTGCTTCTTTGGCCTCCGCCTCCGTGTACATGGTTACCCGAGGCGAGTCGAACTCGATGTCTGTTGGGATGACTGCCTCAGCACCGTACACGAGGAAGAAAGGAGTGAAGCCGGTTGATCTGTTTGGGGTAGTATGCAGACTCCATAGGGCAGCCGGCAGCTCGTCGAGCCAACAGCCGGCTGAACGCTCCAGAGGTACGACCAGTCGGGGCTTGATGCCGGAGAGGATGAGGCCGTTTGCTCGCTCGACTTGGCCGTTTGACTGAGGGTGGGCGACGGACGCAAGGTCCAGCCGGATACCTTGTGTAGCGCAGAATCGTGCCAAGGCTCCTTTGGCAAAATTCGTGCCGTTGTCGGTGATGATGCTGTGCGGTACGCCGTACCGGGTTGTTATATCTGCAATGAAGGTCACCGCAATCAGCCCATTCAGCTTCTTGATCGGCTTTGCCTCGATCCACTTGGTGAATTTGTCCACGGCGACGAGCAAATGTGTCATGCCGCCGCGCGCCGTCTTGAATGGGCCCACCATATCCAGTCCCCAGACGGCAAAGGGCCAGGTGAGGGGAATGGTCTTGAGTGCCGAGGCCGGCATGTGTTGCTTGGAGCTGAAAAGCTGGCAGCCTTTGCAGTGTTTGACTAGCTCTTTGGCGTCGTCCCAAGCAGTCGGCCAGAAGAAACCGTGGCGGAAGGCTTTGGCGACGAGTGATCTTGAGGCGGTGTGGTGGCCGCACTCTCCATAGTGTATATCTCTGAGGATTGCAATGCCTTTCTCCTGCTCGACGCATCGCTGTAGGACTCCGGTGACACTGCGCTTGACAAGTTCTCTTTTGACGATTGTGTATGCTCCGGCTCGACGTTGGACTTGTCTCGCTTCTGTTTCGTTAGCCGGCAGATCTTGGTTCACTAAGAAGTTGAGGATGGATTGAGCCCATGATGGAGCCGCGACCTCCCCTGCCGCCAATGTGGCTACAGCCACCAGGGTGGGCGGGCTGGGTGATGAAGTGCTGGAGTCGGCCGCCGCTTGCTGTGCTGAAGAAGTCCCCGGGCCAGCTACCGCAGTCCCCGGGGCGGCTACCGCAGTCCCCGAGCCGGGTGCGGCAGTCCCCGAGCCGGCTACTGTAGCCCCCGAGCTGAGTACTGAAGTCCCCGGGCCGACTGCTTGATTCTTCGAGCCGGACCCGGCCCCATCGGGGTTAGGTGGCACGAAGATGGAGTCGGATTCCGGAGACGGCTTGATGGACGGCTTGAGGGGGCGTTGTAGGGCGACGCCGGTTGGTATTGCTTGCCGCATGGAGCCTATTCGGGCCAGGGCATCTGTTGGCTCATTGTCGGCTCGCGGTACGTGGAGGAATTCGCATCCATCAAAGTACCCATTGATTTGCTGCACTAGGAAGCGGTAGCTTGCCATGTTTGCGTCCTTGGCGTCCCAGTCGCCAGATGATTGCTGAACCACCAAATCCGAGTCGCCATAACACAGGATCTAGCGGATGCCGAGTTCCTTGGCAAGCCGGAGCCCATGTATGAGCGCCTCGTACTCGGCTACATTGTTGGAGGCAGCGAAGTGGATCTGCAGCGTGTATCTGAGCTTGTCGCCCTTAGGAGAGGTAAGGACGACGCCGGCTCCCAAGCCGGTGCGCATCTTGGATCCGTCAAAGTGCATGCGCCAATGCGTGGAGTCGGGAGCTGGCGGTAAGTACTGGGTCTCGGCCCAGTCGACAAGGAAGTCAGCCAGTGCTTGTGACTTGATGGCGGTGCGGGGTTGGTAGAAGATCGTGTAAGGGGCCAGCTCAATGGCCCACTTAGCCACCCGGCCGAATGCATCCCGGCTGCCTATGATCTCGGCCAGCGGGGCAGTGCATACGCCCGTGATGGGATGTTCTTGAAAGTACGGCTTCAGCTTCTTGGCGGTGAAGTACACGCCGTAGCACATCTTCTGGTAGTGCGGGTAGTTCTGTTTTGAGGCGGACAGCACCTCGCTCAGGTAATAAATCGGCCTCTGGACCGGCTGGGCTCGGCCTTCTTCGGGGCGTTGGACTACAATGACGGTGCTGACCACCCGGCTAGTAGCGGCAATATAAAGGAGCATGGGCTCTTTCTCAGTCAGCGCCGCCAGGACAGGCTGCGTGGCCAACATTTTCTTCAGCTCGTGGAAAGCTTGGTCGGCCTGGTCATTCCACTCGAAGTGAGTGCTCTTCTTCATGACGCGGTAGAGAGGGAGAGCTTTCTCTCCAAGCCGGCTGATGAAGCGGTTCAAAGAGGCCAGGCACCCGGTGAACTTCTGGATCTCTCGAAGCTTGGTTGGGACCGCCATCCTCTCGATGGCCTTGATCTTTACTGGGTTGCAGTCGATGCCGCGTTCGGAGACCAGAAAGCCTAGGAGCTGGCCGGCTGGCACTCCGAACACGCATTTCTCAGGGTTGAGCTTGATTCGGAACCGGCGCAGGTTCTCGAATGTCTCTTTCAGGTCTTCCAGCAGAGTGCCGCGCTTCTCCGTCTTCACCATGATATCATCCATGTAGACATGGGCATTTTTGCTGAGTTGCGTGAGGAGGCACTTCTGCATGCAACGCTGAAAGGTTGCGCCGGCATTCCTCAAGCCGAACGTCATGGTCAGGTAGCAGAAGGCTCCAAATGGCGTGATGAAGGCGGTCTTCAGTCGGTCATCCGGGTTCAGTTTTATCTGGTGGTATCCTGAATAAGCATCCAAAAAGCTTAACAGCTCGCATCCGGCTGTGGAGTCTATCACTTGGTCAATTCTGGGCAGGGCGAAGGGATCTTTGGGGCAGGCTTTGTTGAGGCTTGTGTAATCTATACACATGCACCACTTGTTATTCTTTTTCAGCACGAGAACCGGGTTCGCGAGCCACTCTGGGAAGAAAACTTCCATGATGAAGCCGGCTGCAAGAAGCCGGGCTATCTCCTCCCCTACGATCCTTCTCTTCTCCTCTGACAGTCAGCGGAGAGGCTGCTTGACTAGTTTTGCGTCCTCCCGCACATGTAATTTGTGCTCGGCAAAATCCTTCGAAACACCCGGCATGTCCTTGGGGGACCATGCAAAGATATTCCGATTCTCACGAAGGAAATCGACGAGCTCGCCTTCCTATTTTCTGTTTAGGCTTGCCCCAATGACGGCAAACCTTTCGGGGTGCTCGGGGTCGAGCTGTATCTTCTTGGTCTCCTTGGCCGGCTGGAAAGATCCTTGGGCATCATACTCCTTGGAGTCGACGGGCTGGCTCAGCTGCTTGCTGGCCAGGGCCATGACCCGGTCCAGCGTTTTCTTTTCTTCAGCAATCACGAGGGATTCAGCCAGCCGGCTGCTGGCCGTGGTGCAGTCGGCAGACTTCTTGTTGTCGCCGGTGATGGTGATGATGCCCTTGGAGCTTGGTATCTTCATCTTGAGGTATGCGTAGTGGGGGACCGCCATGAACTTGGCCAAGGCGGGTCGGCCAAGCAAGGCATGGTAAGGGCTCTCCAGGTCCTCCACCTCGAACCAGATCGCTTCCCGGCGGAAATGATCCTTGCCCCCAAAGAGTACGTCGATCTTGATCTTGCCGATGGGGGCGTAGGACAAACCGGGCACGATGCCGTGGAACACCGTGCGAGTCGGCACAAGCTGCTTTGTCTTGACACCCAACTTCTCCAGGGTGTCACGGTACAGGATGTTGATGCTACTTCCGCCGTCGATCAGCACGCGGGAGAAGCGGGCGGCGCGCGTGTCCGTCATGAGGGTGGCCTCCAGGACCAAAGTGTAGGAGCCGGGGGACGGCATCACCTCTGGGTGGTCGGCCTGGCTCCAGCTGATGGATTTCTCTGACCAATGCATGTGGCCGGCTAGGTTGGCAGCGGCCACATTGACTTCTTGATGCTCTCGGCGCTTGCTGTGCCGGTCTTGGGGCTGGCTCGTAAAGACAACATAAGATGCTTGCTCGTCGGGGAACTCGTCCTGCACGGCGTCGACCGCGGGCCGAGCGGCCTTGGGCGGCGGAGCCGGAGGCGGCGGGCCGGCAGGCGGAGTCGGCGTGAGCCCTTCACCCTTGGAGATTCGGGCGAGCCAGTTACACTTTCGGGTTGTATGGTTGGACGGCTTCGCGCCGCTATGGAACTTGCACGGGGCATCAAGAGTTTGTTCGTAGGAGAAGGCCAGCTACCAAGCCGGCCGGCCGCCCTTGGGCTTCTTGGGTGCGGGCCGCCCCTCAGGCGGTGCGTCTTCGACTGTGGCCACCTGCCGGCTAGCGGGAGGCGGCGCAGGGCCTTTGCGCTTCTGGTCATTCTGGTGTTGGCGTCGGCCGGAATCTCCCGCCGGCGTTTGGGGCGCCGGATTAAGCACTTTCCCGGACGCGTCCACCCGGAGCTCGGTCTTCATCGAAGAGTCGGCGGTGGCGTACTTGTCGGCGATGTTCAGGAGCTCATCGAGGGTAGTCGGCTCGTCGCAAAGGAGCTTGTGCTTGAGGAGGGTGCCCTCTCGGCACCCGGCAGTGAAGTATTCGATGGCTTGCACCTCGTGCACCCCTTCGCAAGAATTGCGGAGCTCGGCCCAACGCGTGAGGTAGTCGCGAGTGGACTCGGCTGGGCCCTGTACGCACAGGGAGAGCTGTCTGGGCTTGGGAGCCCGCTTGTAGGTGCTGGTGAAGTTGCGAACGAAGGCTTTAGTGAAATCTACCCAGCTGTTGATGCTGAGAGGCTTGAGGCTGTTAAGCCAAGTCCGTGCCGTGCCTTGCAGCATGAGGGGCACGTACTTCATGGCAACGCGCCGTTTGTCGTTGGTGATGCTGACGGCTGTGGAGTAGTCGGTCAGCCAGTCTTCCAGCTTCACCGAGCCGTGGTACTTGGGTGTGTCTCTTGGGAGCGAGAACCCTTTAGGGAAGGGCTCGTCGCGGATGCGGGGGCCAAAACAGGGCGGGCTGACATCGTCTTCTTCTTCTAGCGCCAGGGATCTGGCCAGGCGGTCGATCCGGTGGCGGGCGTCGTTCTCGCCGACTCCTTCGCGGCGACCTAGCCGGCCGCTGAGAGTCGGGTGCGCCACTAGAGGCGGGGTGGGGTATCTCTCTCCACAAGCTCGAGGCGGAGGCAGGGTGCCCCGCCATTCCATGGCTCGGGGATGGCCGTCTGCGTCTCGCTCAATGGAGATTCGGGTCCGGCTTCGGCTGGAAGCCGGCTCTTTCTCGCGCCGCGCGCGGGTGTTGCTCGTAGTCGGCGACCGGGAAGTCGCGCCGTGATCACGGCATGGGGGAGGGCTCCCCGCGCAGGCGTCGGCTTCGTGCCGCTGAGCGGCCGAGTCAATTAGTTGTTGTATGCGCCGTGTCATGTGGGGGAGGTCTTCGGCTTCCAAGCCGTCCAGCTCGTCTACGGCCGCCTGGGCGGCGCGCAGGTTCTCGAGCGGAGTGGCGTAGACTGGGGGATCGACTCCAAGCGTGTCGGCGATGACGGCGCTGCGTTGCCTGACAGCGCCAGCCCGGCTTAGGCCAGCCGGAGCCGGCGTGCCGAAGGCGGTGCGGTCAGCTTCGCGCTGGTAGGCCTCGGTGAGGCGTCTTACGGAGGCCAGCCGCCGGCCCTCCGCGAGGAGGGCGAGGCGGCGTGCCTCCAGTATTTCGTTGTTGGCGTTAGCCGGGAGGGGGACGGACAAGTCGTGGGCTGCCGCACGCGGGGCATCGTGGGCGCCCTCGTCGGTCAGGCCGTCATGGCCGATAACCATCACCTCAGTGGTGACAGTATCGCAATCGCCAGCCGGATGGAGCGGGTCGTTGTAGATCGTGACGTTGGTGGGGAAGGTGTCGTAGGACGCCGTGTCGGAGTCGACAGGCATCGGGTCGGTGGAGCCAACCGACTCCAAATCTACAGCAGGCTCGCTGGAGACGTGGAGCTGGCCAAGGAGGTTGGCGAGGTGGTCGGTGCCCGCATCAGAGACGAGCTCGTCGGAGATGCGGGCCTTGTTGAAGAGATCGGCGAGGCCGCTCGCCGCACAGATGTTGGTGACGCCTTGTAGTGCATCGTGGCAAGCGCCATCGGGCGAGCCGGGCTGGCTACGCTCGTGAGGGAGGAAGAGGGTTCCCGTCCAGAACAGGTCTCCGGACGACGGTGCACTTGGCCCCAAGGTGGGCGCCAAATGTCGGGTGGTAGGTGCGACATATGCCAACGGGTGGCTTATCATTGTGGGAGCCAATAAAACATCGCCGGTGCCTGGAAACGGGATAAGGCGAAGACATGCACGCCGGCGAATCTTACCCAGCTTCAGGGCTCTCCGGGGAGATAACACCCCTACTGCTGCTTTGCGGGGTCTCCGCATGGTTACTAAATGAACAAGTAGCTACACAATGCTCCTCGAGCTGTTTTGGGTGGAAGGAGGAAGAAGGGCTCAGCTAGCTTGCTTCCTCTCCTTGTATGGTGTCTAGGTCTAACTTGAGAGTCCAACCCTTTGCATGGGTGCATCGGGGGGTTTATATAGGCCTACCCCCCGGGGGTACAATGGTAATCCAGCTGGGCGCGGGGCCCAGCTGTTTGTGACTGTGCTTGCCGGCTTCTGCGCCGGCTGCTGGGGCCCGCCGACTGGTGGGTCCCGCCGGCTGCCGGCTCCTTGGTCGACAGGCAGGCCCCACTGGCCAGGGCCTAGTCGGTGGCAGGTTACTGTTGCTCCGTGTTGTTGACGCAGGCTTGGTCGGGGTAAGCGTGGCTACAGTACCGCCGCCCTGGCGGGCGATTACTATAGTGCCGCCGTATCTTGTCTCCTTAATGGGCGTCTCCTTCGAGGATGATGGCGAGCCGGCTATGGGGGGCCGGCTCTTCATCAGGCCGACTTGGGAGGAGGTGCGGCCGCCTTCAGTATCTCTCTGCCCGAAGGGGCCCACTGCCTCGGGGGCCACGCTGGTGGCCCGTCGTGGACGGCGTCGGGGCCGCCGTGGCAACAGTGCCGCGCCGGACGGGTCATGGCCACCCGTACGGCTCACTGTACCAGGCATGCTCTGGGTTTTGGGGGTGGCAGGCTCCACTGTAGCCACGCCCCGCGTCATCATCGCGGTGTGGACGCGTACTTTGCGGGTACGGCCTTGACCGCTTTATGGGAGTCGGCTTCTTGGAGTCGGCTTCTTTGCAGCCGGCTTCTCGCAGTCGGCCCTCCCACTACTTTCTTCTCGAGGGTAAAGGGTGGGCCGCCCCCGAAGCCGGCCTAGGAGATAGCCGGCAGGGGGGAGGCGGCCCCAGGTCTTGAGTCCTCTCAAGAGCCGGACGGGCTCGTAATTTTTTCAGATGGGCCAGGGGAAGCCGGCTAGGCTACCCATGGCTATTTACTCCGACAAGGTGCAAATCCAAGTACGTGGACTAGTACTGTGCTTGGCTCTTCGCCCCTTCGTGAAGTCGAACAATGATGGTACTCCGCATGTTGGGTACTAAAGTGTATGCCTCTAACAATCTGACACCGAATGGACTGATGCATGTCCCCCGAGGGTAGGTTGCATTAGTCAAAAGGCGTAAGCGAGCTTCACCTTGTCCTGCAAGCTTCTCCTCGTTCTGCGTGTTGACGGGACACACCAAAAAGTAGTGCTAGTCCATACTCCCTCCTTTCCGGTTAATATGGCTTAATCTTTTTTGTGGGTAAATGAGAGAGCTTTATTCATATATAAGCATTCTTAGGACGATCAGCCAAGACACTGGTCACTAGGAAGCCAAAAAAAGAAGTAGGAAGCGAGGTGTTTCATCAAGCCAGCTCTTGGCCACATTCAAAGTGCAACAAGCACAGTTCGCACGAAGATGCGCCGCAAGGTTTGCTCACCTATTTACATGCTGAATAACAAAAAAAGAGGAAATATTACTGAGCGCTACTATTTGTAACAGGATATGAGCCAGCATTAAGCGAGAATTATGGTGAGTGTTCCATGCAATCAACTTCCATTATCACATGCGAGAACCCTCGAAGAGAACCAAATGTGTTGAAGACTGCTTTATCACATTTTAAAATTATAATAAGAGTGCAGACGCTCCTCCATCCGGTTCCTAGTAGTATAATGTAGTATGCTTCTGGCAATCTGACACCGAATTAACTGTTGCACGTCCACCGCCTGAGCGAGGGAGAGCTTGCATTAGTCAAAAGTTTCTCCTTGTCCCGCAAGCCACCGCGCGCAAGCTTCTCCCGTCCTTCAACCTTCTCCTCGTTCGGCAAGTTGACGGGACACAGCAAAGTAATGCTAGTCCATGCTGCCTCCTCTCCGGTTAACATGGCTTAATTTCAAACGAGATAAATACACTATCTGTCATTGTATATTTGTAAAAATACGGTCAGTGGACTTCATAATACGCTCATTTCGCTCAATATATATATTTTCCGGTGTTCATACGGTCACTAGCTCACCTTGACTGAGTATGTGTGTGCATGCACGTGTAGGTTGAGCACTTGAGCGTCACCGTGTGTGTTCCGTCGTGTGCTCGGACATGCATGCATTAGGGCGTCGCACGCGTTTTTGTGTCCATGTGTATGTGTGACTGTTGCATACACGTATGGGCCACTAAGGAGCATTCAAATCACACAGTAAGTTAGTCGGAAGAAGCAACCATCATTTCACTCTTGAATGACACGTACGCAATATAAAATGGTTGATATGGAGAGAAAAAGAAAACCACTATACTCCCTCCTTTCCAGTTTATAAGGCTCAATTCAAAATTCTCACCAACCAAGGAGGATGGTGAGTAGTGGAATACTTTTTGTAGTTTGCAAAAGCACCCAATTAATGCTCTTGTTTTCCTCAAAAAAGTATATTTACCAATGCGTTAATTGCAATGCATGCATGCATAAATTACATGCATTGGTCAATTTTCTCTTATTACTTGCATGCAATGATTTGATGCACCTTGGAATCTGAACATGTGATGGAAAACAACCAAATTGAGCCTTATGAAATGGAAAAACTAAAATTTTGAGATAAGCCCTATAAACCGGAAAGGAGGGAGTATATACACTAGCAGGGTGCGTGTGAGAGATGGGTCAGGAGGTGAATGACACGTGGCCCCAGGGGGTGGCTGGCCCACCTATCATACAGCCAAAGGCAGGTGCAGTAGCGGGCCGAGGAGTAGTACAAAATCCTACGCACCTATGCACGCTAACCAAGGGCTGAGTGATCACTCGAATCGCAAGATCAGTTGACTAGAAGCTACGCTAGACCCATGGAGGCGATGAGCGCGAGCATCAGCCGGCTGTGCCAGATGGTCCACGACGCCAGCCTACGGCCCGATAGGTAGTATTGCTTGAGGCCGCCAGGGCGAGGGGCCGCTTGGACGACAGCTTCGCATCCTTGTTCGACGAGGTCCTCGTCGGTTTGCTCGACAAGTTCACCGTCGTCAAGAAGCTTGCAGACGACTTTGATGTAAGCCTCCAGCCGACACGCCCAGGCTCTGCAATGCCCGCCACCCTCAACGGCCACTATGGTAACAACCTCTTTGACACACTAGTAGCCCTGCGACTGCCCGCCGCCGCGCCGGAGAATGTCCACCTCGAGGTCGCGCTCGCCACACAGCGCCTGGCGCAACAAGACACCATCGACATAATTACCCACGTCTACGCGCAAATCGTCCACAAGGACTAGTACATGCAAGAGGATGACGATAGGACGCTGGCCTTCTTGGAGCGCAGGGCAACCTTGGATGGCACTGTTCAGAAGCACGTTGAGCTCGCCGCCAATGTTGCTGCTCCTCACACGTCGGTTGGTGACCCGGCACACTAGGGCGTGAGGATGTCGTTGAACATTGGTGGATCCGTATGTATTTTGATCCTTCCGTCAAATCCATGTAGTAGTATATGATACTACAGTAATTATCTTACCTTTCGCATCAACTTCATTATTTTCGTACATACTCCATGCATGAACGGCGCCAGAAGCAAACTTCTCATTACTCTAGGAAAAATCGTTATTTTCTATCTATCGGTCACGCCATGGAGCAGAACCAAATTTTACAAGTTACGAGTTCAAAAGGAAAAGCCTACCATGTTCGCGTCGCACCCCCACACGGTTGGTCCGGCACGCCGCTCAAGCAGGAATGCGTGCGGTGTTGCATTTTCACTTAAAAGTGGGACCACAGTTGAGCAAACTGACTATCGGCAAACCCCCACCCCGCCCACCGCGTGATGGCTGAGAAAAGAGGACAGGAGGGAGAAGAGATGGCTGTAGCATGGACTCCAAGAAAATTGGTGTCGGGTGGGACTTGTGTGGGTGGTGTGTGTTGTACTGCTAGACGTGAATGCTAGTTATGGCCCATGCCACCCCACTATATCGAACCTATATCGAGGTACGTAGAACAAATTTCCTGCAGTCCGTGCTCAGCCCTCCTCTATCTCTCTTCTTAGCCAGCCAGCGGACGCACGGAGCCCATCGTCTGTTTGCTCACATGTGGCCCCACATGTCAATGAAAACGCAAGAGGGCCCACTGAACCTGCACATCTTTCACCTCGATGTGCTGGTGATGAAAACCAAATCCAATAAAGATCTTTGGTGGCCGCTTTTGGAGTAAGATTCTATTTACAGTTTAACCCAAGATGCACATCTCGTGGCTTCAACTACCACTCTATTTTCTTTCATGACACGACCTGGATGCCGGATGTCCCACGTGTCGGCAAAAGGAGGAAGAAACCGACCAAATCTTCGGTTCTGCTCTCGGATTAGACTAGTTGTGCTAACTTAAAAAATTTATTGTGTACTCCTTCCGTTCCAAAATACTTGACTTCCATTTGTCCAAAAATGGATGTACCTATATACTAAGTCATGTCTAGATACATATATATTTTGACAAATAGAAGGCATGTAGTATTGTGCAACGCAGGGAGTAGAATGGATGCAAGTTTTTGTATTGGGAAGAAGATGTCGGCGTTCTGGGAACGGGGGTCCCCAGACTTGCCTGCCTGCGGCCTGCGGTGTGGCTCAAAAGGGGGCCCAGCACGGCCCATCTTCACCAACACAAACCCAAGACCCTCGTGAGGGGCCAAGCCTCGCGGGGCGGAGGACGCGGAGCTTCCTCAGGCACGGCCTCGTCAGGCTAGCTCATGAGGAGGCGGAGACATCAAGGCGGGGTACCTCACGAGGTGCCCGTGACGCAAGCCATGATGACCAAGGGCGCCAGGCGGGTGCCAGCCCGCTCAGTGTCCTCCTTTCCTCTTTGGTGCAAAGGGGGCAGGCGCAGCCGCGGAGTACCGAGGCATCAGGCAAAGGTTGCCATTTCAGTGCAACGAGACCAAGACCAGGAGGACTACGAGACGGAGGTCATCGTGGAGCCCGAGATGACGTCATCACCAGAGCTTTGCGCAGACGAAGACTACTTTTGTTAGGATAGCTGATACTTGTTGTCCCCCTTCAAATTAGCCCGCCATTGTCGGCTCCCTTCCCGCTCGATATTTGGGAAGAGGACCAGGGCCTCTATAAAGAGGACCAGCCACCCACATAGCAAGGGGGTTGGAAAAAAGGGGGGAAGCAGGGGTTCGAAGGAAGAGGCTCGTTAGAGAGGGTCTCGATTAGAAAGAGAGAGAGAGAGAGAGAGAGAGAGAGAGTGAGTGAGAGAGAGAAAGGTGACTGAACTCCTCCCAGCAGTTCATCGCCCTAGCCAAGAACAGACCCTCGCGAGGCTATTCTTCCTTGTATTGTTCATCATCACCAGCCCAAGAGGCAATCCACCACACCACACACTGGAGTAGGGTATTACACCACAACGGCGGCCCGAACCAGTATAAACCCTATGTCTCTTGTGTTGTTCTTTCGATAGTTTAGATCCCAGTGTGGCGGAGGGGTGCAGTAGGTAGGAGGCGAAATCTCCGCGCGCACCCCAGTGTTCGAACCTCAAGGGTCTGCCGGAACCCGAAATCCAACAGAAGAGTACATCCATATATTGATAGAGCGCAATTTAGTATATGTTCTATAACTTTTAGCTAGTATAGAATAGAGGCTAGACATGAGACTAGATGCGAGGAAGCAACGTCTACTTCTTTACACTCGAAGAAGAAAGAAGCACGCAAGATCGAGCCTCCGCAGATCAACAATGAATGCATCGAGAAGGCACTAATCCAACTTACTACAGGAGTAGTCAAAATTATCGTTGGAGTTCATGCAAAACGGAGGTCCGTTCGGGGTCGTGCGTTGGAGTTGGCATTACAAGTGGGACCATAGTTAAGGAAACCGACTATCGGCAAACCCCCACCTCGCCCGCCGTGCGATGGCTGAAGTTAGAGAAACGACGAGGTTGAAGAGATTGCTCTCGCGCGGACTCCAAGAAATAATATGGTGTCAGATGGATGTCATGGTGGTGGCGTATGCCGTACTCCTGGACGTAAATGCTTGTTCTGGCCCATGCCACCCTACTACTCCTACTACTTACTCCTACTATATACTATACTACTAGTATATCGAGGATTCGAGGTGCTGGTTACGTACAACGAACACATTAACATATGGCTATAGTAAAAACCCCGCCCGACACGCGAAGCATGTGAAGCTAGTACAAATAGTGTACTACTATTGTTGATCGGCCTCATCCGATAACCTGTTGCAATGCACGTACAATTATGTATTCGGAAAATATTTTTTTGCCTCGTCGCACCACTCACTCAGAGAAGCGACTCGAAAGCCATTCATAAATTTAGTAAGTTTATCACAAGCATATCATTTTATTACATAGTACAATAGGTCACCAACCCACATCGACAACGAGGATACATTATAAATACTAAAGTTTTCAACACACAACAAATAACAAGCGATGAAATGAACTTCAACTCAACCATTCCGCGGCGTTGGCAACGCTTTCTTTGAACCACAAGTGATTCTCTGGGACGGGCTATCCGTTGTCGATCTGGAGACCAACGCAGGACTGATCATCCAGCCTGAAGAGGCCTACTATATCAGTATCAAGGTAGGGAACCACCCAAATGTCCGAGGTATAGACACAGTTGCTTCTCATAAATGTGTCAATAGCAGTTGGATCGCCTTTCACCATCATGGGATAGTTTTGTCCAAGGAAGAGCGAGTTTTCTCCAAGACTATCAATTCTATGCCAGGGAGAAGGAGTTGGCGCTAGCACCCTAGTATCCATCCCGAATACCATGCAACAGGTGTTGGAATAGGTCCCGAGAGTGCGACCATGGGAGACTACACCTGCTTCCTTAGTATTAACATCATCAGTGGGCTGTATACACACAAGAAGAGGTGATCCATCGGAATTAGTTGCCAGGCGCCACAGAGTATATCGGCGCTGCTCGTCCTCATGCTCGTGATCATCACCATCGTCATCTCCCCCTTGGTTAGAAAAATCTTCAAGTATAGGTGGTGGGATGTTCACAGGACCTTGGAAACACAAGAAGAAGGTTAATTAGTAAAGGGAAACTTGCTAACCCGCATGCATGTGGATGAAACAATTATAATTACGGTGGAAGACAAACATACCAAAACAACGACGATGCCATGCAAAAACAGTGCCACGAGTGGTGGCAGCAAACACAAGGCCCTCGTATTCAATTGCATCACAGTACTCATCCGTGTACAGAAACTGATTTTTGAGAAATATCCATCTAGTGAAACCATCAAGGATGGCAACAAGCTTGTCGAAGATAGCAACAACATCATAGTTTTTTTAATTCCAAGAGCGGTTGGGAACTCGACAAATTACTATCTTCCGTAGACGATAGTCACCATGATCATATTTGAACGTGCGTACATTACCGGTGTGCTCAACCTCTCGGCAGTGTGCTGAGATTTTTTGGAAGTGGAACCCGGTGACGGGTGTACACATTCACAAGTTCCCACTCGCAGTTGGACCCAATGTAAACAACCCAATCTCCATTTGCGCCCGCCCAAGCCTTGCCCTCAAGCGATGGCATGTTAACATCACACGTATCATTATCAAGCGGCATCAACTTGCACAGGGCGAGGCCTCCGTCGTGCCGGCGCCAGTCATCAGGGTCACGGAGAAGAAGATATGGGAGATCAAACCGCTCCTTGACCCTTGGGTTCCTTGCAATGATGTTATTAGTTGAGTTGAGAATGGGCTGGAACGAACCTGCCATGCTAGCCTAGGTGATGACGTCGCACCGATCAATGAGTTCCTCCACCACATCATCTTTCAGATCGGGGCAAGAATAACGAGGTCATTTCCGGCCTGTTCCCTCCATGGAGAAGACGATCGAACAATGGCAGAAGAAAGGGTGAAGGGCTGAAGGAAAATGGAGGAGGGAGAGGAAGAGCGTGTGACAGCAGTTCCAAATCGAGAGGGAAAGGTGAAGAGTCGGTGGACGGTTGCGAGGTTGCCACGGTTCACGAAGAGGCGCCCCGGCCTACACATTCGTTTGGAAATACTCCTACTACTCGTCGTTGTCTCACTGATATGTTGAAATGGGATCACATGTCAACAAAACATGGTGTGTAATTCCTCGTGCAAAATGCGATCTGGCCATGTTGGCTCGAGGTGCCGCATTAGTTATCGACCTTTATTTTTTTAATGGCGTGCCGATCAGTTTTGAAGCACGACTAACTAGTACGGTACGCAGAGAAAATATAAACTACTCTACCACTACCCCACCTCCAGTACTAGTAGTATAAAAAAGATATATATAGGCTGGAGCTTCAGCGCTTTCTTGCTAAGGGCTGCCCACTTGCTTCTCACACTACCACCCTCTCTCCAGATCTAAAAAAGACGGCCCCTCTCTCCCTCCTCAACGGTGGTCACAGATCCGCCGGGGAAGAAAAGGATGTGCAGTGTTGACGCACTCGTCGTCGATGAGCGAGGTCACGCACTGATGACAAGGTCGTCCTCTCAGACCTAGCGCCCGTGCGGGATGGCCTCCGTCCCCAAGCTCGCTGTCATAGTGTGTGCGGAGGACGACGACCACGAGCGAAGCCACTTCCCGCCGACCCTCAGGTATGCTACCTCTTTTCGAGCCATAACCTTGTTCTGTTGCCCCATCTGCTACGTCGTTGCATGTGGATCTTTTTCCACTCCACCATCATCCCAATTTGCTATCCTCTACTCTGCTGGCCACGCAGACGAAAACCATAATTTGCACTATTGAAGGAAACCCTACTTCATGCAGACTAATCCATGTCTGGGTTGAATAAGGAAAGGAAGGGAGACTATACTGTCCAAGAGAGTAGGCATCGAACCCGTATCTAAGTTGAAAAGGGGAAAATCAGTAGCTAAGGAACGAGTCTCGTGTCTCTTGGTTGAAGAAGGGTAGAAAGGCATGACAACGCAATAGAGAATGACTAGGTCGATCGGTTTGTTGTCCTCGCATAGGAAAAAGGTGGCTAAAGAGAACAAAAATGGGATCGTAATCCACATATGCTGCCTGGATATTTGTTGCTCTGGGCAACCATACCTCCCTCACCACTCTGCGTCCGTGGAGGTACATTGTACTAGTGCCTCCCATGCTCTTATTGCCACTTTTTTGCTGTTAGTATAACGTCAGTAGTCCAGTCAAGCAATGCTACTGCTAAAGTGATGCCACATTTAACTAATGCCGCTCTCAGTCTAATGCCACCCATAAATTTAAGCAATGTCATTTAATGTCACTGGATTATTTCAGGGTTAGCTGTTGATTGTGGATGTATTAAAGATTTTTCAGCTATAAGGCATTCTAATGCTGTTGCAAAGCCAGTATACCAATGATGAAACTTGTTACTCCCGTCAGATTTTTGCACTGTTAATGCTTATAGATTACATACCTCACTTTCATGAGATAAATTAATTTTTTTGTACAGTGTCACCAAAATGCCAAGGCGCTGATGTCATTTTATTTTGGTTAAACTGCACAGACAATTATGAAGACAAGAAGAAAGGTCAAGAGTGGGCACCTCCTCCTCCGGCTGTTCTCTTGAGGAGGTCTGTATGTTTGTCTCTAATGCCTGTCGACTACATACCTGACATCATGATGTAATGTTAAGTCATTTCCTTTTGTACAGTGTCACTGAATTGTCAAGGCGGTGATGGCATTTTATTTTAGTAGAACTGCACAAAATTTACTTAAAAGAAGAGGAAAGGTCAGGAATGGCTCACTTTTCAAGAAAAAAACTATGTATGCCTTCCTCACATCAGCCGCTGTTGCTTTATTTATTCCTTCAAATAGGTGGTTAGAAACAGTCTTGCTACCTTTTCCCATTAAGAAATTGGAATGCTTATATTTGTGAGTCTATGCTTCAACTAGTGCCACTTTTAGAGTAATCACACTTCCAATATCTATGCAAACAGGGATACTCGATTTTAGTGGAACTGCACAAAAAGTCCAACTGGTTCAACATTAGGAGCATGTTTTTTCCCAACCTTTATATCCAACTGGTGGCACTATGAGTTTTTCATTAGAAGGTACATGGTTTGCTACTATCTTGCTACTCTTTTTGTACTGTCATTAATTAGATAGTAATACTAGTGGTTTGCTTGTGAATTTATCGGTAGGGTGGACCTACATTGGAGGTGTAGGACATGATTCAATGATTGGATGCTCAATTTCGGTTGTATCGATTTCACCTCTTCCATCACTTCGAACATGGATATCCTTGGTCTGATGAAGAATAGGCGCTATATTTCTACTCTAAACCAGCAAATCAATTCAGTATGAAATTGTCCAGGGCAAAACATAACTGTATCAGATTGTCCAGTGCAGAACATGCCAGATGCTAAGCGGAAGAGACATATTTAAACCGAAAATACAAGGTGTGGTATATGTTTACTAGCTGCTTGATATTTGTGCAGACCGAGATGTCTGCCCGTTGCTATTTGGCAAACCAACAAAGTGCCCGCAATTTTGGTTGAACTGCACAAGAGAATAGTATACTCACTGCATGCAGTGCCATTTGAAAATAGAGACAGAAAGATTGGATAGTCACTTCATGGACTGCAGAAAAGTAGTACTGTACTATTTATTGGCCAACACTAGGTGCTTCATTGCTTTAGTCTGATTATACAATGGACATCATTTTGCCTAAGTTAAAGTTTGTATTCCAAAAATAGTCTCGCTGTGTGATCGAGGGAAGACCAAATCATATTGAAATGCATGTTCCTCCATCATGTCTGGTTCATTCTCATGGTTCCAGCTGTTGGTGAAACCACTTATGTTTGCAAGAGGAATTGTAGACTTCACAAACAAATTTTTCTTTCAGTCTGTACTGAATGTTGGCCAATAGAAGCATCCATGTTTGTAGGGAGAATAGATGTTTTTTCTAGATCTTTGCTTTTGGATCTACATATTTGTATATGATCTGTGAGTCATTGAGATGCATTAACATGTTGATCTTATGTATGGGAATCGTACTAGTTAGTTTTAGTTTCAACGCAAGATCCGAAGTGGCTGATCTTTGCTTTTGGAGCTACATATTTGTATATGATCTGTGAATCATTGACATGCATTAAGAGTTACTTATTTCTGTTCGCTCAGTGTTTACAAGTTACTGATCGATCACTAACTAGCCTACAAATGTGCTCCTGGCAGTTTTATTTGCGACACAAGATGCGAAGTGGCAGTTTTTTGAATAAAAATGCCTACCTCTGAAGAAACTGACAAGCTCGTACGCAAGCAAGTGCCTCCTTATTTCAAGCCAATAGAAAAAATGGCTCCTCCTAGTGGATTTATGACATCTGGGTACCATGCCATTGTCAACATAGTCAATAAACGAGAGAATTGCACAACGAGCGGCTGACACTAGGGACCCAGCAGCTCGCCCAATTATTTTTGTTTTGGGTTAATTTGATAAATGCCACTCCAAATCTGGTGTATCCGAGAAATGCCACTGCAACTTCCAAACTTTGAAAAATGCCATTTCATGCCATTTCTAGTGGCATTTTTCGTAGTCTGGAGTGGCGTTTTTCAAAGTTTGCAAACTGCAGTGGCGTTTTTCAAAGTTTTCAAAAATTGAAGTGGCATTTTTCAAAGTTTGGAAATTGCAGTGGCATTTTTATGAATCGCCATAATTGGAGTGGCATTTATCTAATTTGTTTTTGAGACGGAAGCAGGGTGTCAACTGGGCTGTGCGGAACACTCTAGCCTGTCTAGACAACCTTTTCTTTTATGTTTACGACAGACCAGCCCAGTAGTTTTTTTTTCTTTCTGAAAATGGCTAGCCTAGTTTTTTTGTGATTTGTCAAGTAAGTCCCTTTATCAGGCCTGTTGGGCTGCAAATCTTTCAAGACGAGGAGAGCTTCATTCGGCTGGCTGAGAAAATGGCCTATCAGTAATGAGAAATGGGTTGTACATTTTTAAAACACATCAAACCAGCAATTATTTTCAAATATCTTTTTTCATTTCGAGATTTTATATTGCATTGATTTTTATGCGTGGAAAATTTATTGGATTTTATATTGATATACATTTATTTTTAAAATCAGTCTGAATGTGACTCGAAATTTCAGGAATAAAAACAGTTCAGACCGCACCGACATATGCAAAATTTCATAGAATTTTTTAACCATGCCACAATATGGGCTGTAATGCTAACATAAATAATATGGGCTCCAAAAAAACCCGTAAGAATTAGCAAATGGGCTATAAATTATTTGAAATAATGGCAGAAGGGATGTATGCTGTTTTCCACGGATTTGAGGCTTTCCACAGATGGCCTGTATACTGTTGGATGTCAATCCAATGGCTGTCGTGCTTCTTCAATCTCTGCTCTTCCTGCTCCAGCCGGTCAAACAAGCGCCAGCGGGACTGCCTGCTCCCTCCTCCCCGCGGCCGGCTGTGCTGCCGCGCAGGCCTCACTGCCCCATCGTACTCCCATCGCTGGCCTAGCCTTCCCTCTACTCACCCACACCTATTGTTATTCTCTGGCGACGGCAAACGAACCAGTAAACCCTCGTATAGTCGTACTCCCCTCCGCGTGGGAAGCAAAAACAACGGCCGAGTCTTCCCTGCCTCTGTGTCGTTCCCTTCCTAGGCCTCGCCGTCGTCCACCGCCCTGGTGCTCTCGGCATGGCGTGGTCAGCGTGGTCAACGACCGACATGCATCTGAAGTGGACTGTACGTGGAGAGGCCGACAGCTGGGTCCACGACCGCACGCAAGGAAATGCCTACTTATTACGCGCAAAATAATGATTTGCTCCACCTGACATCTGGGACCCACTGAAACGGCCTCTGTATTTCGCGAAAAAAACGTTACCGCCGCTGACAGCTTGGACCCACCAGCTATATCTTCGCACGGAAGGAAGTGCCTCCTTATTACGCACAAAAAAATGAATACTCCCCCTGCTAGCTGGGACCTGATATAGTGGGCCTACTAAGTTGACAGGGACGAAGGGCTTTGTCAACTTAGTCAATATGCACGATTCTAGCTCGACTGACCGTACGATGTCCATCCAACGGCCGTAGTGCTTCTTCAACCTCTGGTCTTCTTGCTCCAGCTGCCCAAACCAGCGCCGGTCGCGCCGCCTGCTCCTGCCTCCCGTGGCCAGTTGTGCTGCCGCGGATGCCTCACGGCCCCCATACTACTCCCACCGCTGGCCAGGCCATCCCTCCACTCCACTCACCCACACACCCTGTTA
Organism: Triticum monococcum; assembly: GCA_034509565.1. Classification (NCBI taxonomy): domain Eukaryota; kingdom Viridiplantae; phylum Streptophyta; class Magnoliopsida; order Poales; family Poaceae; genus Triticum; species Triticum monococcum. Next base: position 392,658,041 of record CM067845.1, on the reverse strand, counting down.
TTCTGCAGCGACGGCAGCGTAGCCGAACTAGTGAACCCTCGTACTCCTCTCCGTGTGGGCATCCACTGCGCGTCTTCCCCGGCTCCGCGTCGTCCCCTTCCTAGGCCTCACCGTTGTCCACCGCCCTGGTGCTGTCGGCGCGCCGTGGTCAATGTGGTCAATGACCGAATTCCATCGTAAGAATACTGTACGTGGAGAGGCTGACAGCTAGATCCACGGCCGCCGCAAGGATGTGCCTCCTTATTACGCGGAAAATAATTATTCCTCCACCTGATAGCAGGGACCCACCGGACGGGCCACCAGTATTTTGCGAAAAAAATCATTTCCCCCTGACTGCTGGGACCCACCGGACGGGCCACCATATTTCGCGAAAAAAAACGTCCCCCCCGCTGTCAGCTCGGACCCACCGGAAGTGCCTCCTTATAACGCACAAAAATTGAATACTCCCCCGGCTAGCTGGGACACACCTTGCTGGGAGGCTGACTTGTGGGCCTACTAAGTTGACGGGGACGGAGGGCTTTGTCAACTTAGTCAATATGCACGATTCTAGCTCCAGTGACCGTATGATGTCCATCCAATGGCCGTAGTACTTCTTCAACCTCTGGTCTTCTTGCTCCAGCTGCCCAAACCAACGCCGGTTGTGCCTCGTGCTCCTGCCTCCCGTGGCCGGCTGCGATGCGGCGGAGGCCTCACCGCCCCGTACTACTCCCACCGCTGGCAAGGCCAGCCCTCTACTCACCCACACCCCCTGTTATTCTGCGGGGACGGCAACCTCACACTGCAAAAAACCAGTGAACCCTCGTACTCCTCTACGTGTGGGCATCCACTGCCGCGTCTTCCCCGGCTCCGCGTCGTCCCCTTCCTAGGCCTCGCCGTCGTCCACCGCCCTGGTGCTCTCAGGGCGGCGTAGTCAACGTGGTCAAGGAACGACTTCCATTGGACATGGACTGTACGTGGAGAGGCTGACAGCTGGGTCCACGGCCGCAGCAAGGAAGTGCCTCCTTATTACATGCAAAATAATTATTCCTCCACCTGCAGCAGGGACCCATCGGCGGGCCACCGTATTTTGCCCCCCTGACTGTTGGGACCCACCAGCTACATCTTTGCAGGCAAGGAAGTGCCTGACAGTCGGGACCCACCTGGTCGAAGCGTACGTAGCGTTGTCATTCTAGTCGCGAACGTGTACGTACATATATACTGGTGGATGTAGAGGCCCGCACGTGTCGTAGTAGAGGCGGCCAGGGTGCAAGAAAGAAAATACGGCCATGTATGTGTACATACGGGCGGGGTCTCGAACGCCTACTCGCGCATTCCTATGGCGAGGGCTCGTGTACATGGCTGGGTCGGAACGGAGAAACAACGTCGTCGTCGTGTTCATGGGTCGGAACGGAATGCATGGTCGTGTTCATCAGGAGGGCTTGGATGGAAGAGGCGATGGAAACGAGGCCTGGCGTGCCAGACAACACAGGAAACAGACCTCCTACGGTCGAAACGGGGTTCTGTTGATCGGGAGGGGTGTGGCGTACCGCAAAACTGAGGAAACGGACTTGTGTTGGAGCGCTACGGTCGAAACGGGGGTCCTGTTCGTCGGTAGGGGTGTGGCGTACCGCAAAATGGGACTCCACGGGATACTGTTCATCTCCACCATCGACCCCCTCCAGCCTCCACGAGCTACTGTTCATCCACCGTCGACCTCCTCCAGCCTCCACGGGCTCCTATTCATCCAGCCTCCACCGCGCGCTACTCCACCGGCTACTGCTCAACCACCCCTCCACCATCTACTGTTCATCCAGCCCTCCACACCACGGGGTCCTGTTCAACCACCCCTCCACGGGCACCCCTCCACCGTCTACTGTTCATCCTGCCCTTCACACCACGGGGTCCTGTTCATCCACCCCTCCACGGGCACCCCTCCGCCGTCTACTGTTCATCCAGCCCTCCACCACACCACGGGGTCCTGTTCATCTAGAGGCAACGCCACCGCTCACTGTTCATCCAAACCCCCCCGCAACACTCACTATTCATCCCATCGATCGGCTTCAGTTAGCAGCAGTAGCCAAGGAATCGCTCGATCGGGTTCAGTTAACAGCCATCGATCGATCGCTCGGGTTCAGTAACGCGTAGCCTGCAGTGCAATCGCTCGGGTTCAGTTAGAGCCCAATGCCTCGTTCGGGTTCAGTTAGAGCCAATGCCTCACACACACGCGCATACGTGTACGAGAGAAACACGCATCGCTCGGACCCCGACCTCCCACCGTAACCGGGAACTCCCTGAAATTTTCCTCCCCCTCGCTACTACCACGTTTTTTTCCGTCATGGACGGCCCAAAGAATGTCATGCAGCTGCGTCTCCGGCCCGCCCAGGATGAAAAGCCCATTTTCTATCATGATTTTTTGTCATAGAAGTAGGAGCCCACCACATCTATGATGATACCGGGTTTTGTCACAATTATCGTCATAGAAGTGTCATATGTATGACAGAAAAATTTTCTTTCGGTCCAAAATGTCACGGATGTGTCTTTTTTTTTGTAGTGTAACCAAGTAGCTATAAATGTAAGTGCAGTGATACAAGCAAAAGGTACATCCAAGAGCAATGCACAGCTAAACTTCTTCAGTACCAACCTTATGGTAAGAGTAAATATAGATCTGATGTGTAGAAAATGGAGGGCAAAGAAAAATAGGCTGCAGAGTGATGGTACATGAATAACTACCTGTCATTATAAGTACACTTCTACTTACAAGAACAATGCAGAGCTAAAAAAACATTGGCATTAGATATATTCTACACTAATGTAACCATTCATACATATCAGATAATTTGGAGCGAACAATTGATAAGCAAGCTATCATGCATACTGCTGTCACATAATGAACCAGGTATGTATGCAAGTACAGTCATACAGGACAATAGATACTAACAAGAGAAAAGCAGCGGGCAGCATATTTGCGATATCCTGTCGTTCTTGTCAAACCAGAATTCTTCTTCGAGCAGATTTCCTGCAAAAAATATCCGTAAGGCACATGCGGAAAAGTAGAAGTTCAAATTGTCATGTGATTTCATAGACAATACCTCATCCTGGGAAGGAGACCAGTGCATAACAAGGTTTTTCCATTCAATGTCTTCTAAATTTAGCACAGGAGACTTCACCGGAAATTCGTTTATGGACTTGCCATCAAAGTGTGATTTCCTCAGGTAACACCGATACTACTGCAATGCTTCCTTGAAAAGCACAAGCAAGCTTTGCTCGTCATGACTATCCAGATTGACCCTCGCCTAGTTACAACAATGTAATGTAAATCATTGATGTGTTCAATCAGTAGAAAACAGGAAAATAATAACCATGAATAATAGCACTTACACGTAAGTTGGACAGGAAGATGTGAAAATGGTGTTTGTCTTCACAATAATCTTCCCATGATGGGAATATATGCACGTAGTCCCTAACAACATTGAAAGCATTGTTTTTTAAACTGGGAATAAATGGAATGGGTTCCAATCTACAGCAATTGGCCGTCTCTGCAGTTGGGATAGGTCTTCGGCCGGTGGACTTGCTGTACTTTTTGCTGGAGTGGGATTTTTCTGTGGTATAGCTGGTGCTATGGCAAATGAAATCGGTATACCTTTTGCTGGAGTGCAGGTCCTGTGTGGTGGGGCTAGTGGTGTGGCCAGTGAAGTATGGGTACAGTCTACTGGAATCGGTCCTACATTTTGTGTCACTGGTTGTACAGCCAATATAAGTGGGGTGCTGTCTGATTTCGCTGGCACCACCATGTTTTTCAAGTACTTTGCTGGTGCTCCTTCAGGTTCGGCAATCACCCTCTTCGTTTTTTATGTCTGATGCACAAGAACAGCATTTGAGTGGAAAAACATGGTATGATGACAGATGGCATATGTATTGATAATGGATGGGCATGGCATCTCAACATATATGATGAGTAAACTAAGCAGATGGCGGTGCAACAAAGTAGAAGAAATACAAGACAACATATGCAAGATACGAGCAATCAATAAAACCTTGCCAAATTAGAACAGGCACCTTGATGGGTGAACAGGACATGCCATATGCCTTTGACTCCTCGAGGTTAGTGTAAGTGCATCTAGTGCCACCCCTAGTTGGTTTTGGAGTATTGACGACAAACCTAGTTGAGGGACTAATGTGTTTGTGAGAATTGCAGGATAACACAGGTAGAAGTCCCTCATTGATTCGGTTTAGCTACCAGAGATGACCCCCAAAAATGTACAAAGAACTTGAAGACAATGGTGGTTCATGAAGACATTCATGTCGAAGACAATGACATGTGAAGACTCCCCATGAAGCCTATGGAACTCGAAGACTTAGATCCTTCGCAGTTTTACTTTATTCATGTTGTGTCATAGGAACCACCGTACTGTCAAGTGGGGTCCAAGAGAACCAGTCAGGATGACTGAAGTGATGCCTAATTCAAATCATATGTCTTCGAGTGAAGACAATGAGAGAAAATCTTGTCCAGAGTCAGACATGTCAGCTTTACTTGCAGCCCAAGTAAAGTTGCCGTGACAGTTCAAAACCCGACCGTTAGTACACGTGTCAGTTCCTTAGTGACCCAGGGTCATTTTGGACAAATTAGGTCAGGGTTGCCAAGCGGCTATAAATAGTCCACCCCTACAACCATAAACAGTTGGCTGCTCAGATTTCAGTGCATGGCTTTTGTCATTTGAGAGCAACCCACCTCGAAGCCTTTGAGAAAATCCTTAGTGAGGAGAAAAGCCCTAACCACCCAGAGCCAGAGTAATTGGGCATCACTTAAGTCTTCTTGTCTAAGTGATCTGAAGACTTATTACACTTGAGGACTGTGCATCCTCCAGACGGTTAGGCGTCGCGTTCTGAGCATCCAAGAGGAATTGTGGATTGCCGGTGAACGAAGTCTGTGAAGGTTTGGGAGTCTACCTTGAAGACTTACCAGAGTGATTGGGCGGGGTCTGTGTGACCTTAGCTCAAGGAGAAAACGGTGAGGACTGGGTGTCCTGAGCTGCGTGTTCAGGACTGGGTGTCCGGGACTGTGTGTCCTTTGGTTTAAATACCTAGCCGCTCCAACCAGACGTACAGTTGTCACAGCAACTGGAACTGGTCCAACATATCATTGTCTTCAACGTGTCACTGGTTTCATCTTCGCCTCCCTTTACTTACCAGTACACATTGTGAAGCTATTGCATGCTTGCTTTATCTTCTGTCTTCACAACCTGACTGTATGATCTGTTTGGCTTCGTAACTTCTTCCAACCTGATCCTCATTACACTGAAGCTATTTGTCTCTGTGCTTTCACTGTATTGTATACTTGACTATGGCTTGCATTGTGTAATCTACCTTCCGCTGCACAGTGATAGGCTTGTTTACTCTGCTTGTCTTCATAACTTCCACGTTTTGAAGACTTTCATAAAAATCGCCTATTCACCCCCCCCCCCTCTAGTCGATATAACGCACTTTCAGTTAGAATAGTCATTAGGATGATATTCTGAACAAGAATCAATAGGTGTGGAGCGTACGAGTTTCATTGCTTCCAGAATGGCACTCAATGCCTTGCTGCCAATTTTGTAAGTCATTGCAGTGTTCCACAATATTCTTCTGGTGCGCGGATTCTGTTATTCACTATAATTGCGTATAATATCTGAGAACCATGAAAACATAAATAGTTGTGAGATTATATTTGTAATGCAGATGATATTCTAATATAGGGGCGCCCCTGTAAACACGGGTGTGCTATCACGGGATTGTGATGAGGGAGATCATGTGTGCTGTAATATGGTGCGTGCATTTATATAATCTGGCACAAGTACACAAAAAAATAGGCTCCAGAAGTAAGGATAGCTGGCAGATGATAGGTTCACAATATACTGAATAGAGAGTTTATTCCCAAACCATGATAACAAGAGCACACAGCAACTAGGCAGATCATAGTGTACATAACAGGGGTACACCATAACCAGGATATATAAATCGGGAAAGTGGAACTGGCTGGAAATTATGGTGTTGTATTGCCGCTAGTAATTGAAAGCCTATCGATCACGTACAGGCCAGCTCTATCAGCTGTTGACTGCAAATGTCCCTGCTCCCCTTCCTGACAAGGAACACACTGTGCTTCCCATACAGAACACCGCACGGGCCACCAGCCGAACCACCGGCCCCACCGCCTGTGTTCCTCCGCCACCCCCACCCTCGCCCCCACCCGCGTCAAGTTTTCTTCGTTAGACGAGGCCCCACCACCGCCCCCATAACCACCGTCCCCACCCGAGCCCCTTCGATCGCACCGGCGAACTCCGACGCGCTTTGAAAAATCGACTGACCCAATTTTGAAATTTAGTCTACTGTGATTTAACTAGTGTGGAATATAAAAGGGGAAAACCATAAGCATTGCGAGTATGGTGTTGAGCGTGCCATGGCGGATCTGAAGGTGCAAACCGGACAAAGGAAACTTCGCAACCAAGACAAGAGTACCGCCTCTGGCACGGCGCCGTGTATGCATCTGCTGAGAATTTGACGGTGTTGCGGTAGCGATGGCTGTCGGCGGCGTGGAAGAAGATCTAGGAGGGTAGACAGTGGTGGCGGGGCGCGGTGGACGAGACGGTCGTAGGAGCGGCGCCGGCAAGGTGGACGACGGCGGGGATGAAGTGAGAGGACGAGATGCAAGGATCCCGGTCCGAAGCCGTGGATGAGAGAGGTCGATCTCTTGTAATGGACGGCGGCGTCGGGGTATCAGCTCCGGCATGGTGGAGGGGGACGGCAGTGGATGGGGTGGCGGACGGCGGCGGGCGGAGGAGGGTGGGGTGGAGAGGGTGTTTTGGCGCCCACGGAGTACGAATGGGGAAAAGGGAGGTAGAGGGGAAGGGGGAACCATGTATTCAGGGCGCGCTTGTCTCAAATGCAAGGAAATTTACAAACTTAGCCCCCGTTTCAAATTTCTACTACATCACAGCAACACTAGTCGGTTGGGGATAGGACGGTAATCTCGCATACACCGAATATTTGCCGACGAGAGTTTGTTTTTGGTGCCCACTGTGTATGAATATGAATCGGGGAGGGAGTCGATTTCGGCCGAGGACACACTGTGTTTTGGCGCCCACCGTGTATGAATCCGGGTGAGAGGTGGATACGTCACTTTTGGGTGAAATTACAAACCTACCACTATCGAAACCTATAGAAATCCAGCATATAGGCTTTGCGTGGAAGGGATAGGCAGTAGTGATTTCCATCTCGCAGATTTTGGTTTCGGGCAGTTACTACGACTTTCCCCGCTTCGTTCAAATTTTGCAGAGTGCGCGTTTACCGTGCCAACTCAATTCAAATCCCGTTTGTATTCTATTTTTTCGGGCGGGATCCATTTTCAATTGGAACTACATTCTATATACATCATTTTTATATACTTTCAAAATCACAACAAAGAATTATGCTCCTTTATATGTATAATATGATTTACAAATTCAACGATCTCGAAATCTTAAGGTTAAATTCGAAAAAATAACCAAATTATGTTCTACTAAAATGTATGGATCAGTAATATCTACATATTAAATAACATAGATGTGTGTGAATTCATATGAGTATGAATGTTTGATAGATCAATTTTGGTTCGAGTATGGATTACATGTATCATCATCTCGAATTCAAATATTTGAATCCCATTTTGTTCACTCCTTTCACGCCCATCTCTCTCGCATGCATGCTCCTTCAGGTAGCTATCACTCTCTTTTCTCCTGCTCACCCGCACGCTCACTTCATGTTGCTCCTATCCTTGCAAACATGGTCTCTCGACGTCTCCCTTGAGAAGTGTCACACTCTCCCTATCATTATAAATTACACGGTTTTCATTATCTCTCACATCTCTACTGTTCTCTGGTATCACTCGGTACCTAAGCTTTCTTTTTCACCGCCAAACACATAGTCTCCACTCATCTTTCACTTTGTCTTTCTCTCTATGGGATTCTCTCACACACCCTATATGTCTCTACATATGACTCATACCACTAAAATTACTCTCTCTATCTCTCCTGTAGACACAACATTTGTTGCGGTCTCCTTTTCGTCTCCATCCCAGACTGACATTATTCATTTGGTTGCCGATCAGACAACCCCGACTACCGTCTCCTCTCTCTCACACACACACAGACACACACGCACAACTCCTGCTTCCACTCCCCTTCCCGACTACCGTCTCTCTCTCACACACACATAAAACTCCCGCTTTCGCACCCTGACTCGTATTTCTCTCACAAACATTTATCGATTAGCTAGCCTCTAGATAGGTTTATACACCCACACACTCATGCTTCCACCATCGCATACATGTCTCTCTCCCGCTCCTTGTATCTATGTAGATTTTTCTTCCCTTCTTGAGACACGCCCTCTCAATCATGCACACACACACTATCGCCTCATTTTAAGCTGATACCTATCGCACACACACTCCCTCGTGTCTTTGTCACACATGCACTCCGTCCTCCTCCACTCGCCCTCTCTCTCTCACACACATGGGCTTTTTGCAACAACTAGCAAGATGCCCATGCGTTGCATGGAACATCAAGATACATTTGTATGAGTAGTTTATCTTGTGGGGGAAAAGGATGAACGAGGGAAGGCCTTATTTGCAAATGTGGAGAGCGGTGTGGGTATCTTTTTGCAAAATTGCCATAGTTTCCTTCCTATCCATCAGATATAGATCGGACGGCCTATATTGCAGGATGGCAGGCACACGATCATCACCGACAATGCTTATTATAAGAGTAGGGATAAAAAATAGAGTTGGTGATGATGGTGCGCCTGCCATCCTACAATGTAGGTCGTCTAATTTATATCTAACGGATAGGAAGGAAAATATGGCAATTTACCCGCACTCTTCACCACATTTGCAGATAAGGCCTTCCCTCGTTCATCCTTTTCTCCCACAAGATCTTGATGTTCCGTGCAATGCACGGGCATCTTGCTAGTAAGAGTAGTAATTAGACATATACCACTTCTCGAATCTTGAAACCAACAACATTCCTCCCTTATCTCATCAAAACCGCCAAAGGAATATATTTTGAGTGAAACATAACATATTTTTAGTGATATAAGTATTTCAAAGGTAGACTTTTTTCTATCAAATCGGTGAATATGTATTAATCCAGTGGCGGAGACAGGCCTGGGGCAGCTAGGGCTATAGCCCCAGGCCTAGAAACAACTTCCTTTGTAATTTCTTCATGCAAAGCATAGAAAATCATAGAAGTTTATCACTCAGCATAGCACATCCCCATGCATAGTCTGCATCTAGCTCCGCCACTATATTAATCTACTTTGATCGTGTGGCAACGCATTGGCACATTGCTAGTAGTTATTATAATTTTTTGGACACCAGACAAACAGTGGAGTACATATACGAAAAGAAGAGGCGCACGCACACAGTCGGCCTCTCGCTGTCTCGCACAGATGAGTGTTACGTAAAGGCGACATTAACAAATAAACCCTAAAACCCTAGGGGCACGATTGCTGCATTCGCGGGTACCGGGTACGTGGTGGAGCACCTTTGTAGGAATAGTGAGCTCGCGTGATAATTTGATCCGTAGGAGTTGATGGTCGGGACCACGGGTGAACGACTTGGAGCGCGGTGGCTTGCCAGTTGCCACAGATCGAGTAGCCACGTTTAAAATATCATTTTTTTAGCGGGGTTAAGAGTTCCGATTTTCAATGGCGCATTATAAGTAGTAAGTAGTTTTTAGAACGATTGGTATGGAGCGAAAATGGAATTCATAGTACTACGTACCTCCTTGGCGTATGGTTGTATGGTTTGTTTTTTTTGCGATGGAGGTTGTATGGATTTATGTTGCGAGATATTGAACCTGGTAGTTGTAGGGCAAATACTATGGTTTAGATTTAGATGCTAGTTTTCTTTAATGTAAATCGGAAGGGGAAACCCTTCTTCGATTAAAATAACTACTACCTCCATTCTGGTTTACTAGTCCCCATCGTACTTTGGGTCAAAGTTTGTCCACGAACTTTACTTGTAAAATGTGAATGGAAAACGAGATTTTGTTATACCCAAACAAAAAAGGACTGGAGGGAGTGATTGCTCTGACACGGACGCGACCTCTCATAGCGCCGGCATTGAACCAGCGCGTCGGCCAAGAGGGCCGCACTCGCTGCAGGCCCGGCTGAGCACGCCTCCTCGCCGCGTGCAACCAGCTTAAGACTGCCCCTCCTGCCTTCATTGAATCCGCGCGTGTGCGGGCAACACGTCCTTCTGCGAGCCGACAGGCATTTTAGAACACAAAAATGACTAAAATATAATTAATTTACGCATGGTCTTGACTTGTTGTGCTTGCACTGGTAGCAGGAACTAGTAGAGGATTTTCTTTATTTATAACGCTCCTCACATTTTTTTGGCTTTGAAGTGAATCATGGTTGTGGACATTATGTATGAATGTGCAGATATCTGTGAACATGAGTTTGATGTGGAAGTTGAACTTGGAATGTCAGGCTTGCGCGTGAACTACAGCTTGTCCAATGCTTCGTCTGTTATTGTTTGGAAAGTAATTGCTGTTATTACATGACCCGAAAAAAAACATTTTGTGCCACATCAGTAGATGCACGGATATCACAACAGGCATGCTGACTGGATAAACATTTGAACCTAGCTATTATGAAGGAAATTTTGTATTGACAACAGTTTTAGATAGCAGGAGACGCCTAGCCTGCTCTGCCTTTGCTAGCTTATTTCTGGCTTCTTCCATCTCTTCTTTGGCTTGGGTGAAGAGAGCATCTGATTGCTCTTTTCACTTCTTCAGGAACTCAGCTACATTCTCAAGGGCTGATGCACGCGAGGACATGAACAGCTGACGACTCCACCTGGCTTGTGTGTAATCCAGCATCATCTGGGAATTTGCACCTTGTGTCTAATCCAACATCATTAGGGAACTGGCACCTTGTGTGTAATCCAGCCTCATTTTGGAAACATGATCTCGAGGTTGACCATACTTCCCTCCTCGCAGGAACTACATCCCGACATGAAGTTACTTCTTTTTTAGATCAATACTCAGAGCAACCTAGATCCATTTAGTAGAAGCCAGATAAACAGAACTCGGAGGAGTGAATTCAGAAGGAAAAAATAAATAAAAACAGACTAGAAGGTGAGAACACCCACTTCCTACATCAAGCTAAAAACGAAAGCATTAGGACGATTAAGACTCTTCTTATTACACATCGAAGAACACCACGCTTAAGAGAAACAGAAACTACAACATATACACATCGAAGAACACGAGGCTACACGAAAGTAATTGAAAGGGTGTTACTTACCAAAGCTCGTTTTACAAGTTCGGTGCAGCTCCTCTTTAACTTGCCACGCTCCTTGAAGATGTCCCGAATATCCCGTGTTTGGTCTTCATTGCTCCTCTGCATGTTCGCACTCGTGGTTTTAAAATCTCAACATGGCAAGAAAAATATACTACTAGTAATACTCGCGCATCTTGTGGGCAACATTAAAGCACTCGTCTTCCATGTTAGAGCATCTCCAACAAGATAAACTACTCATACAAATGCATCTTGATCCGTGTAACGCATGGGCATTTTGCTAGTTCTAAAAACCTTTCCATCATTTTCCACACTACTGGTTGCAGATGAAAAACCAACCCAAGCACAATGCGATATAGGAGCGACGCACAATTACAAGCTGATATTCTGCTGGACAATGGAGGCTATAACCAATTACTTTTACAGGAACAATAGAACCCAGGAAATTTAAAGGGTGGGTAAGAACAAAATTGAAACTGCACATGTACTGCTAAGTGATTCAATACACACATTACCAATCGAGGAGGAGAACGATGGTCGCGGCAGCCTCTGTGAGTCATGGTCTGCAACGGGAGTCAGTTCATCGTCCACGACGGTGGTACTTCTGCGCTTGGCATCGGCTTCCGGGAAGCATATCCGAGACTGTGGAAGACGATGCCGGGGAAGAGGCTCCGTGTATGATGATGACGGTGGACCGGCTCTAGTGCGGCGTACGAGGTCGTCGATGAGGCAGATGCGCTGTGGTGGACGAGTGCGCCGATGTAAAGGGGAGGAGCACGAAGGCTGCGGTGTCGTGGAGAAGTCTATTTTGTGGTGGGGATAGAAATTGGGGAGTATTCAGGTGTACTACTCTGGGTGCCGGGGTGGGGTTGGCTGGGTAGGGTGAACCTGAAGTTACGAAAACAGCCCCCTACCAAGCGTCATCCGTAGGCCTGTTCCGAAGGCTATGATGGTAACTTCCCACTGCTCGAATCAGGGTCGCGAGAGATTTTCCCGCCGACCTCAAAATTTGTGACACTAGACTCCCCGTGTGGCGTGTTGAGTGATTCGGCTAAGCAACTAGCGAGTAGTAGTAGTAGTAAACTCTACATATTAGGTTTGACCAAAGTCAAACTTCCTAAAGTTTGACCAAGTTTATAGAAAAATATAAACATTTACCATAACAAATATGTATGATGTGAAAGTACATTCAATAATGAATCTAATGGTATTTATTTGTTATTGTATATGTTAATATTTTTTGTTATAAGCTTTCTGAGAGTTTACAAAACTTGACTTTGACCAATGCTAATATGCAGGCTTAAATAAAAATGGAGGGACTACACATTTGTTTTCTTAATTTGTAGTGAACTAATCATTTGTTGAAATTGTGAAATAGATATATTAGGCTAATGACTTCGAAAGTAATGATCTATACAATTCAATAGTTACAATCATTGTCGAATCCCAAGATGTATACAAGGCCTATAGTACTTCACAACATGCTCAAACTCACATAATCCCAGTCAAATGAGAATCTAAATGCATTTCATAGTTATTACTTTGTAGGATGCAACAAGAACAACCATAACTCTACATTAGCCATTATAGAAGCAACATTTTGACATATCCCAATGTGAATGAAACGTGCAGAGAGAGCTTTTAAAGATGGTGCAGATAGGGCAGGAAAGATTGTATGTATGTGGACGAGAGAGTAGGAGACAAACCTAATGAGACAGAGAGAGAGAGATAGAGAGAGAAAGAGAGAGGAAGAAGTTAGGTCTGTGAGAAAGATGCATACATGTAATATACATGAGATGCGTGTGCATCTGGATTCTGTATACGTGGAAGGAGAAGAGACAACATGTTTGATGAGAGAGCAGGAAAAACATGGACGAGAGGGGAAGGATCTCGTGGGTTGAGGGATTGACAATTTTGTGCGGGGGAGAGAGGGATTGGTAATTTTGTGCAAGAGAGAGAGAGAGGGTGGGGGGAGGAGTTAGTCAGCCGTCGTCACATCACCCTGCTTCCAAATGACCCTGCATTCTCTACTGCGGTGTGGTTGCCGTCTTCGATCTACTCATTGCCCTCTTTGAAGATTGAGGTGTTGTGCATGTTGGGGTGCAAAGAAGCACAAGCGAGAGTGGTCGCCGTATAACCTTGGATGGGGATGAATTGTGTGCTCGGGGGAGTGTGTGTCTGTGTGTTGTGCTCTGTGTGTGTGTGTGTGTGTGTCAGGTATTGAGAGAAAACAAACCTAAGGAGAGAAATGGGTATTCACGAAGAGATTGTGCGGGCCTTGAGGTGGGCAGGGGCCGGGTGAGGGTGTCAAAATGTGCGCGTTGATGCATGTGTTGCGTGCGACCGTGCGAGGGATGGACGAATCAAAAGAGATGGTTGTTGTCTTACGGTGCTCCTCTCTTTGTCTCTCTCTCTCTCCCTCTCTCTCTCTCTCACACACACACACAAGTAAACTAGAAGACCGTTCTCTCATGTATACACAACATATCGGCATCTGTCTATGTCTCACTCATGCACGATCATTTGCACATTCACACCTCTCTATGTCTGTATCACACGCACACCGTCTCCACATTGCCCTTCCGCCACAACACACATATGGACACATACACACGTTCTCTCTCAGTCACACACACAAAATCAGTATTAAAAAAATAGGGCGCACCTAAAACGTCCAAATCCAAATAAACACGAACTGGAGCTAAATTCAAATATATGGAAATATTGCAGCGTCAAGAACTTTCACGGGAAAAAAAGTTGAGTAATATTCGAGGATTGTTTTCACACACACAAAAAGGTTCGGTGGATGTCCTTTGAGCGTGACACGGTGACGCACCGTTCGATCGACCGCACGGCCGCGGTTCACGTGCTTGCACAGGATTCCGTATCGTGGTTGTGGTACTAAGGCTGGTCACAATGGGCAAGAACATAAGCTAGTAACTAATAAAAGCGTTGCCTAAGTCTAATGTTTACGTGTACTAGTACGGTTTTCTTTTAAGTTTGACCAACCTTATGTATAAAACTAAAGTAAGCTCCCACACGCGCACTCATCAATATGCCGCCGCCGTTGTGCATGCCGGTGCCCGCCTGCTCCGGCCAACAATTTCTCGCCCATCACCGCCGTGTCGCCGCCATCCCTGTGCCATGAAGCCGAAGGCTCGCCCGCTCATGTCGTCTGCAGTCCCTCCTCGCGATGCCGCCGCGCTGCCAAGCACGCGAGCAACTGGTGGAGCCGCGTCTATGCACGCAGCGTATGAAGAGGAGGATGAGCGACTGCTCCAGCACGCCAGCGAGGAGGAACTAGCGTGTCATTGTCGTCTCCGCCCGCACGGAGGAGGCGCGCATGGTGGCTGTCGCGGCGGAAGCCGGTCGCGCGCGCGTCGAGCCCGCAAACCAGGTGCGGACACGGAATCTACCTTCGAGACCTTGAATGCCACGTGGATCCTGCAATCTGAAGGAGCAATTTGGGTCAGTCGACTCATGTGAGCCGTTTGATGCAACATGGATGGCAAGAAGGGCTTCTTCCACCTCTTCTGCTGTCTTCTTCCTTCGCTCCGTCAAACTTCTTTCACAAATCGACTGACCCAAATTATACTACTAGTATGAACATATTAAGTACAGTAGGAACACGAAGATACGAGCAGTAGTACCAACTGCAAGAAGAACAGTAGTAAGACATAGTACTAGTACTACTGTACATACTAAAGAGTTCAAATAAAGAGAAAGAACATAAACATAGTTCTGCTGGGGCCTCAGCACAACACACCCTTGAAAATAAACTAATAAGCAACTAGTCCGCTTGACACTGCAGTAGAACCAGCATGAGCGACGGCACTGCCACCTACTTGGAGTCCGAGTCCACGTCCTCGACTTCGTCCTCGTCGCTCTTCCTCTTCCTCTTCGCTGACGCTTCTTTGCTTGAACTGGACACTGGGATCTGCTTCTTCATCCAACCCTTGTAGATATTTAAACAAAGGTAGGCATCCATTGCTGCGTACAGGATGTGATCTTCATCTAATGTCTTCGACTCCCATGCATGATGAAACTCATGATGAGGTTTCTTCAGTTTAGCGTACGAAGGATCAATCATGGCTGCTGCCAGGGTCAGCAATGAAGGTTGAGAGGAGGACACTAGGCTTGCCTTCTGGAGATCGAAGGGCTGGCCTACAACGAGACATATCCGACGTAGGATGTCACTATCGTTCTTAAAGCCTACAGTAACGAATTTCACTCTTTTGTCCTTGAGGAAGTTCTTAAAATCCTGGCACTCAATGTCAGCATGGCATATGTGGTAGACCAAGCAAACGTTATGTACGCAAACCTGGATCACGGCGGTCTTCTTCCTCTCTTCATCCTTTAGATCCTTCTCTCGTCCCAGGACTTTGGTGTACTCAACATCTAGCCCAGCAACCCACTCATCCGTTGAACTGTTGAACATGCGTAGGAAGCAAGCAAGCCATGCTTTCACCGTCTTGGATCCACGTGTGTAGATGACGATGAACTGATCACCGGTGATGGATCTAACCTGGTACTCAGCGGCGACCATGGAGATTTGGGAGGCCATGGATTTTGGAGGAGGGTTAGGAGAACTTGAACTATTGTACCCCGCAAAAAAAACTGGGAGCAAACTAATGTGAAAGGACGGGACGACTGGGAGCGAACTGTTGTAAGGTAGAAGACGGAGACGAGTAGGGCGTGCGAACGGCATGGGGTTGCTGGCTTGCCCGATGGATAAACAGCTGCAAGCCCCCAAAGAGTTCTCGAGAACTATGCGGGACCCACTAGATGTCATGTCTACTAGACCCATATCGTAGGCCTGACAGTATAGCTTCTGCCTGTTCGCATGCCATGCCGGCGTATGGATGTAACTTCACTTAATTCCGTCAAACGTCGTGCCTCCCACGACCTTCGCCTCCCTCGCATGGTCGCGCCCTTTGAGACTTTGACCGGCTATAAATGAGCAGTTTTTTGGCCTTTTTTAGACAAGCAATTTTTTTGCCTACTCCGCATGCATGATACTCCCTCTGGTCCTTTTTACTCCTGTCAACCGTTTGCAAAGTGTTTGACCAAATTTATACTTTTTTTGAACACCACCTTATATTAATTAACCAGCCACACCAGTACACTCATTCGATACAATATTCACCAAACAGGGCGGTATGTTATTACAGGAATACCATCTAATCTATTGTCAAAGCTATACTTAGCGATTAAGTGTGCCACCTTATTGGCCGAACGGCTAATCTTTGACAATTGGAGATTGTTGATCAACTTCGAGATGCTCAACGCTTTCATCTTCAGTTCATGCATAGCAGACCTGTCAACGCTTTGACAGGCATCAATGAAATCCCACGACCAAATTTATACTAAAAATATCAATATCTACAATACTCCCAAAACACTTAGGCGCGGTGCATTAACTTCTACCTCATTTTTTGTTTCTTGACATATCAACCAATAGGAGATGTGGGTGTGCATGCTTTTAATGACTTGAGACTACCAAACACGACATGCAGTGGTTAGTTCATTGCATGCAATGCTATTAATTAGCAAATAAACATTAAGATCTCTCGTTTTCCCCTCCTCCTTGGTCGCAGTGCACAATCTAAGATGACTTGCTCACCTAGACGAAGGGAGTACTGATTATAATGAGTATAAGAACTACGTTTTATAATGGGTGTAAAAATATTGATATGACATTGTGAATGTTGACACATTGTGGAATAGTTTTTGAAGTCTGCAAAAGTACTCAACTAGTGCTGTCGTTCTCCACAAAAAAATGTGTTCACCAATGCATGCATGAACACTAGTTACTCTAACCCCCCTCTCTTCTTTAACTCTTTGCCACATCAGCATGTTTGCTATTCCCGTGTGCATGATACCAGCTAAGATGCCACCATTATGGCCAGCCTTAATCATCGCATGCAATAATTTAGTGCACCTTGAAATATGAACATGTGTGGGGCGTGTTTGTTTTTAATGACTTGAGACTATACCTAGCCCGGCATGCAAGATGACTTATTATGCACCGTTCCCCATACCTGCAGGAAGCCCGTTCGTCTCCAAATCTTTTCCTCTCCATGTGTGGAAACAATATGCCTGCCAAACTCTCCTTCTCCCTCTGGCGGTCCCACCACTCCACCCCGTGTGAAAAAATCTGCATGCATGACTCTCCTCCCCCCATGCTCGTCCAATCCGTTGTGACCAGCAATATTTCCACCCCTTCGTTCCCCGGTAATTTACTCCAACAAATATGCCCACGTAGTTGTTACTTAACTGCAGGTGCATTCGGTCACTGGCATATGGGCCCAATAGGGGTCTGGCCCACATGTCAGTGATGCAATTGGACCGGCAGTTAAGTCAGTGCGGCTCAGTCCATATCTTAGGTGTGCCATTGCTCGCTATAAATACTGCGCCTCCCACGACATCGCTATCTCCTCCCCCTCACGTCCACGTTCATCGCTATCTCCTCCCCCTCCCTCTCACCTCGACCACCATGGCATCGCCCCTCCCAAACCCTAGGAGCCCCTCGCTGCACCGCGCGGATGGTCACACGTCGCCGTTCCATTCCTCGCCGCCACTAGTCGAGGAGGACGCGTCGGTGTTCCGCTCCTCGCCGCTACGCGACGCATCACCGTTCCGTTCCTCGCCGCCATTAGTCGAGGAGGACGCGTCGGCATTCAGCTCCTTGCCGCGATGTGATGCATCACTGTTCCATTCCTCGCCGCCACTAGTCGAGGAGGACGCGTCGGTGTTCCGCTCCTCGCCGCGACGCATCGAGGTGGACACGACGGTGTTCCCAATCTCGCTAGCACGCGCGTCGGAGGACGGGTCGGCTCCCTGCTATGAGGAGAACGCCGCGCCGCCCGCCGAGCCCCCCATCCATGAGGAGCTTTGGAAAGAAACGGATGTGTGTAGGACCTTGAAGTAGATGTGTCTAGAGGGGGGTGATTAGACACTTAATGCTAAAGTTGCAGTTTTTAGGCTTTTTCGGTTTAAGTGGAGTTTAGGCACAATTTCAACATTCACAATACATATCAAGCAAGCATGCAAAGAGTATATAGGCAGCGGAAAGTAAAGCATGCAAATTGCAAGAATGTAAAGGGAAGGGTTTGGAGTATTCAAACGCAATTTGAGACACGGATGTTTTTCCCGTGGTTCGGATAGGTGGTGCTATCCTACATCCACGTTGATGGAGACTTCAACCCACGAAGGGTAACGGTTGCGCGAGTCCACGGAGGGCTCCACCCACGAAGGGTCCACGAAGAAGCAACCTTGTCTATCCCATCATGGCCATCGCCCACGAAGGACTTGCCTCACTAGCGGTAGATCTTCAAGAAGTAGGCGATCTCCTTGCCCTTACAAACTCCTTGGTTCAACTCCACAATCTTGTCGGAGGCTCCCAAGTGACACCTAGCCAATCTAGGAGACACCACTCTCCAAGAAGTAACAAATGGTGTGTTGATGATGAACTCCTTGCTCTTGTGCTTCAAGTGATAGTCTCCCCAACACTCAACTCTCTCTCACATGATTTGGATTTGGTGGAAAGAAGATTTGAGTGGAAAGCAACTTGGGGAAGGCTAGAGATCAAGATTCATGTGGTAGGAATGGAATATCTTGGCCTCAACACATGAGTAGGTGGTTCTCTCTCAGAACATATGAGTTGGAAGTGTAGATGTCTTCTGATGGCTCTCTCCATGAGTGAAGAGGAGGTGGAGGGGTATATATAGACTCCACACAAAATCCAACCGTTACACACAATTTACCAATCTCGGTGGGACCGAATCAACAAACTCGGTCGGACCGAAATAGTAAACCTAGTGACCGTTAGAGATTTTCGGTGGGACTGACATGCAACTCGGTAGGACCGATATGGTTAGGGTAAGGGCATAACGTAATCTTGGTGAGACCGATTACAAAAACTCAGTGAGACCGATTTGGTAATAAGCTAACCAGAGGGTTGGTCAGGCAAACTCAATGGGACCGATTTGCTCTTTCGGTGAGACCGAAAAGTTACAAAAAGGAAACAGAGAGTTTGCATTGCAATCTCGGTAGTACTGATTGCACAAGATCCGTGAGACCGATTTTGGCAATGGACATACACAGTGAGATTACAATCCCATCTCGGTGAGACTGAGATCCCTATCGGTAGAACCGATTTGCTAGGGTTTGGCAATGGCTATGACAAGTGAAACTCGGTGGCGCCGGATAGAAATAATCAGTAGGTCTGAGTTTGGCTTAGGTTTAGGTCATATGTGGAAGTGGGAAAGTAGCTGAGTATTTTGGAGCATATCATTAAGCACTTGAAGCAAGAGGCTCATTAAGCAACACCTCATCCCTCCTTGATAGTATTGGCTTTTCCTATGGACTCAATGTGATCTTGGATCACTAAAATGTAAAATGAAGAGTCTTGAGCTTTAAGCTTTAGCCAATCCTTTGTCCTTAGCATCTTGGAGAATTTCCCAGAACCTTTAGTCCATGCCACTCCATTATTGAACTTATCTGAAACATACTAGATAGAAACGTTAGTCCAACAAGAGATATGTTTTCATTAATTACCAAAACCACCTAGGGAGCACCTGTGCTTTCAATCTCCCCCTTTTTGGTAATTGATGGCAACATACATCAAAGCTTTAGATAAAGATATAAAGCACAGCAAGTAAAGCTTTGGAAGGACATGTAACAAGCATAGGCTCCCCCTACATGTATGCACTCATGTAAATGTGAAATATAGAGGCATGTGAGAGCATAACCATGACAGAGTAGGCAATGTGTTACATGTATCTTGGCCATATGCATCAGAGCAAAAGATTATCAAGGAAAATACCTTCATGCTCATGAGTCCTTCTTGCAAACAGTATGTACATAAGCAAGAATTCCTCATACTCATGATTTTGATGCATACACTTACCTTGAAGTCTTTAGCTGGCTTAGGATGGAATGAACCTGCACAAACAAGGTTAGATAACACAGGTACCTCCACTAGCCAGAGCAAACCAAAGAAGCCACAAGAGTACCAAGACTGGGATGACATGTAGAGAGTGAGTACAAGGTACCACAATGGATTCAACATGTCCCCAAGAGTAAAGATATGCAATGAATTTGACTGATTTCTTTCCCTTAGGTGTCTTGCTCCCCCTGAATCTTACATGGGATATTGGGAGAAGATAGGGAACAAAAAATCAGAGCTGAAAGATACAAATGGATAGAACTTAATGCAAATAAGAACATATGAACATGTCTTTCCCCCAAAAAGACATGTGACATCTCTCCTCTTGAACATCAAGCATCTGGGATCCTTGAGTATTCTCTCCCCCTGGAAATCTCTTTCTCCCCCTTAATACTTTCTCCCTTGTAGGTGATAATCTTTGATGTGATCTCTCTCTCCCCCTTTGACATCAATTTCCAAGAAGGGCTTTCTAGAATCCGCCATATAGGTTTGGTCCTTGAGACTCAGCACAAAGCAATGGATAACATTGTGATGCTTGTAGAGGACAAGATTCATTGAGTAGAGCTGGATCAGAAGAAATATAGAACAAGTGGCAAACTATTTTTCCTGTTCTGAAGTCGGTGGCACCAAGTGGCATGTTTCGGTGGGGCCGACAAGATTCGGTTGGACCAAAAACTACAAGTCGGTGAAACCGAGTTCAACACGGTGAAAAACACTTGTCAGCTCAGCTCACTAAACATGTAGGATCTCACAAAGATTTGCAATGAATTATCTGAAGGATTTGGAAGGAATTGAATGCAAAAAATGCAGAACAAAAACAAAAAGAAAAAAAGAAGAAACTGAAAGATCTAGATGAAGTTTTTTTTTGAAAAAGAGAAAGAAAATAAATATGCATGAGACAAATGCAATAACACAGAAAAGAACACAAGAGAACTTCATCTAGAGTTGGGCGGTGACATAGTCACCTATGTTAGAGTATATTGACTTAGGAGTCAAGTGAGAACACTTGATCATAGGTCATACTCATCGTTTAAGCTCAAAATGGGGTTACCATTATTCATTTAAGCATCTTGATATATTCACATCTTGTTGAGTTGCTTTGACTCATGTCTTGGAGTAAAGCTTCTCTAAGATGGAATAACATACCTTGGGTGGTGGTGTGGTTCTTGCTCATGTAGTTGAACTTGTATGGGTTTTCAAGGTTGATGTAGCTCATCAAGAGTTGGGACCACCACTTGGAGTTTGAGTTCATCTACCTACATGGGTTAGTTCTTGCAAGGAAGAGCACTTGTGTATCCAAAAATGACAATCATGAAGCTCAACATAGAATTTGTCAAAGGATATGTTTGAATGGTTTTGTGCTTCCTTGTCTTCAACCACCATTGTGTAGAGACTTGGTGATGTACAGATTGCTCAAGATGTGAGTGATTCGCAATCTCATGGAATTAGATTCAACCAAGAACCTACATGGGTTAGACAACATGCAAGGTACAAATATATCCAAGACATAAGATAGTCATCATAAGCGATATATCATGGATTAGTCATAAGCTCATGTCTTGCATGTATCCAA
Organism: Triticum monococcum; assembly: GCA_034509565.1. Taxonomy (NCBI): domain Eukaryota; kingdom Viridiplantae; phylum Streptophyta; class Magnoliopsida; order Poales; family Poaceae; genus Triticum; species Triticum monococcum. The sequence continues at coordinate 392,636,223 of CM067845.1, read as the reverse complement.
TGGAGTTCCTACCCCAAGTTCGAAGCATCAATAATGTTCAATTCACCTCTCAACCTGCAAAATACTTTCTCATCAAGTGGTTTAGTAAATATATCTGCTAATTGCTTATCGGTGCGAACATGCTTAAGATCAATGTCACCCTTAGCAACATGGTCTCGAATGAAATGATGACGAACTTCAATATGCTTAGTTCAAGAATATTGTATAGGATTATGACCAATTTTGATAGCACTTTCATTGTCACAAAGCAGTGGAACATGTTTCACATAGATCCCATAATCTTTAAGAGTTTGGGTCATCCAAAGTAATTGAGCACAACATGAACCAGCGGCAATGTATTCCGCTTCGACGGTGGATAAGGATACCGAGTTTTGTTTCTTGGAAGACCAAGACACAAGAGATCTACCAACAAATTGACAAGTACCCAAAGTGGACTTTCTATCAACCTTGTCTCTGGCATAATCCGAGTCGGAATAGCCAACAAGATCAAAAGAAGACCTCTTAGGATACCAAATGCCAAAGTTTGGTGTATGAATTAAGTATCTTACTATCCTTTTCACGGCCTTAAGATGACATTCTTTAGGAGCAGCTTGATAACGTGCACACATGCACACACTTAGCATAATGTCGGGACGTGAAGCACATAGGTATAACAAAGAACCAATCATAGAGCAATAAACCTTTTAATCAACCGGTTCACCATCTTTGGTCAAATCAAGGTGTCCACTAGTAGGCATGGGTGTAGGCATACCTTTGCATTCTTGCATATTGAACTTCTTGAATAAGTCCTTGGTGTACTTCGTTTGAGAGACAAATGTACCTTCCTTAGTTTGCTTGATTTGCAAACCGAGAAACAATTTGAGTTCACTCATCATAGACATCTCAAACTTCTCTGACATTAGGTTTCCAAACTTTTCACTAAAGAGAGGGTTAGTTGAACCAAATATGATATCATCAACATAAATTTGGCATACAAATAGTTCTCCATTAACCCTTTTAGTAAAAAGAGTAGAATCAATTTTACCAATTTCAAAACCACTTGCAATAAGGAACTTGGTCAAGCATTTATACCATGCTCTAGGAGCTTGTTTAAGACCATAAAGAGCTTTGTGAAGTTTGTAAACATGATTTGGTTTCTTAGGATTGATAAAGCCGGGAGGTTGTTTGACATAAACTTCCTCCTCTATTTCACCATTTAGAAAAGCACTTTTAATGTCCATTTGGTACAAGGTGATATTATGGTGATTAGCATAGGCAAGTAAGATGCGAATGGACTCAAGTCTAGCAATGGGAGCATATGTCTCACCATAGTCTATACCTTCGACTTGTGTGTACCCTTGGGCGACGAGACGTGATTTGTTGCGAACCACTTGTCCATCTTCATCTTGCTTGTTGCGAAACACCCATTTGGTACCAATGATGTTGTGGTTGTTGTCCGGCTTCTCAACCAATGTCCAAACTTGGTTTCTCTCAAAGTTGTGTAGCTCTTCATGCATAGCGTTTATCCAATCCGGATCTTCCAATGCTTCTTCAACCTTCATAGGTTCAATGCTAGAGATGAATGAATAGTTTTCACAAAAGTTAGCTAAACGAGTTTTTGAGCGAGTGATTCTCCCAGTTTGAATATCATTGTAGATTTAATCGACGGGATGATCTTTGGCAATTCTTGCTCGAACTCGTGAGAGCTTTTGCTTGGGTCTTTGTTGAACATCTTCTTCATATTGTTCTTCTTCTTGGCCTTCTTCATTGTTGACGTTGTCGTTCTCTTGTCGTGGTGGAGAAGGAGGTTGTTGATGTTCGTCTTGATGCATTTCCTCATCTTCTTCATCTTGGTGTGTCCCACTTGTGGATGCTTCCGTATCAATTATTGGTTCACCTTGTCATGAAGTAGAAGCTTCCACTTGGACGGACGAGGTACTCTCCTTCACCTCCGTTGGATGAATTTTGCCAATAGACAAGTCTTGGATTGCTTCTGAAGGGTCTTTGTCTCCTACATCGATTGGCAATTGCTCTGCTTGCGAGCCATTAGATTCATCAAACTTCAAATCTACCGTCTCTTCAGCCTTTCGGGTGAAATTGTTGTAGACATGGTAAGTGTGAGAGTTTGAGCCATAACCAAGTAGAAAACCTTCATGAGATTTAGGAGCAAACTTTGAACGACGATGCTTGTCAAGAATGTAGCACTTTGAGCCGAATACTCGAAAGTATCCAACTTGGGGTTTGTTACCGGTGAGGAGCTCGTATGCCGTCTTGCCGAGTAGCTTGTGAAGATACAAGTGATTTGTTGCATGACAAGCAGTCTCAACCGCTTCTGCCCAAAAGTGCTTCAGTGTCTTGTACTCATCAAGCATCGTTCTCGCCATTTCGATGAGCGTCCGGTTCTTCCTCTCAACAACTCCATTTTGTTGAGGTGTGTACATAGCCGAGAACTCGTGTGAAATCCCTTCTTCGTCAAGAAAGGTGTCCACATTTGCGTTCTTGAACTCCGTTCCGTTGTCACTCTGAACCTTCTTGATCTTCACATCAAACTGATTTTGGGCCTTCCTAGCAAAGTTTTTGAAGATCTTCTGGACCTGTGACTTGTCATCAAGAAAGAACACCCACGTAAATCTTGAAAAATCATCAACTATAACTAGACCAAAAGAATTTCCACCGAGACTCTTGTAAGCATTGGGACCAAAAAGATCCATATGAAGTAGCTCGAGTGGCCTCCTTGTGGTCATGATGTTCTTCACGGGATGCCTTCCTCCAACCTGTTTACCTGCTTGACAAGCACTGCAAAGTCTATCCTTATCAAATATGACATCGTTAACTCCAAGGATATGATTTCCTTTAATAAGCTTGCTAAGGTTTCTCATGCCAACGTGACCTAGTCGTCTATGCCACAACCAACCTTTTGAGGATTTAGCAATAAAGCAAGTTTTAGGTTGTGCCTTTTTAGAGAAATCGACAATGTAAAGATCACCTCTACGTATACCGGTAAAGACCATTTTATGATTGTCTCGACGAAACACTTGGCAATCTACCTCAGTAAATAGGACATTCAAACCGAAATCAGCAAGTCTAGATACTGAAAGTAAGTTGTGGCCAAGAGATTCAATGGGCATGACATTTTGAATGGAACTATCATGTGAGATGGCCACCTTACCAAGGCCAACCACTTTACCCTTTGAATTATCACCAAAGGTGACATATTTTCGAGGGCCGTCATTTTCAGCAAGCTCACGGAACATCTGTTCATCTCCGGTCATATGATCAGTACATCCACTATCAAGAACCCATTCCTTTCTTCCTGACACATATCCCCGAAGATTTGCCATAAGACCAAAATGTCTCATTGCATCATCAAGATCGAAGTCACTATCATCATCATCATCATCATCATCATAGTATCCATGTTCACCATGATCTTGTGACTCATCATTTCCTAGAGAGGGTAATTCATTAGATAAATGATCATCAAAGTGGTCACCTTTATGAATTCTTATAGCTTCGGATATAATATCACTAATGATTCCAACATCTCCTTTAGCACGCTTGAGATTGGTAAGATCAAATAGACAATCACCAAAACTAGGATCACTAGAGTTCATCTTACTCAAGGCAATAGATTTATGGAGAATTTCATCCAAATTTTTCAAGGAATAATCGGGAAATCGTTCCTCAAGAAATTTCCGTATAGTATAGGCACAATTAAGAGTAGGCAAACTAGCAATAAAATTTTTGGGCAATCCTCTAATGATGAGTTCAATAGTTCTAAGATTGCGAATTATGTCAATATCTTCATCTAGGGTAGGATGCAAAGGATCAATATGAGGTGCACAAGGGCTAGCAATATACTTGTTCAAATGATATTGATTGAAAATTACAAGCATCTTATTTTTCCGCTCATGAAAATACTCTCCATCAAGAATAGGCACTCTATGTCTAAGACTCCCTAAAGTAGACACATCCATCTTCCTCCAATGGTGATTAAACCAAGGCAATGGAGACCAAAGCTCTGATACCACTTGTAGGACCTTGAAGTAGATGTGTCTAGAGGGGGGTGATTAGACACTTAATGCTAAAGTTGCAGTTTTTAAGCTTTTTTGGTTTAAGTGGAGTTTAGGCACAATTTCAACATTCACAATACATATCAAGCAAGCATGCAAAGAGTATATCGGCAGCGGAAAGTAAAGCATGCAACTTGCAAGAATGTAAAGGGAAGGGTTTGGAGAATTCAAACGCAATTGGAGACACGGATGTTTTTCCTGTGGTTCGGATAGGTGGTGCTATCCTACATCCACGTTGATGGAGACTTCAACCCACGAAGGGTAACGGTTGCGCGAGTCCACGGAGGGCTCCACCCACGAAGGGTCCACGAAGAAGCAACCTTGTCTATCCCACCATAGCCATCGCCCACGAAGGACTTGCCTCACTAGCGGTAGATCTTCACGAAGTAGGCGATCTCCTTGCCCTTACAAACTCCTTGGTTCAACTCCACAATCTTGTCGGAGGCTCCCAAGTGACACCTAGCCAATCTAGGAGACACCACTCTCCAAGAAGTAACAAATGATGTGTTGATGATGAACTCCTTGCTCTTGTGCTTCAAGTGATAGTCTCCCCAACACTCAACTCTCTCTCATAGGATTTGGATTTGGTGGAAAGAAGATTTGAGTGGAAAGCAACTTGGGGAAGGCTAGAGATCAAGATTCATGTGGTAGGAATGGAATATCTTGGCCTCAACACATGAGTAGGTGGTTCTCTCTCAGAACATATGAGTTGGAAGTGTAGATGTGTTCTGATGGCTCTCTCCACGAATGAAGAGGAGGTGGAGGGGTATATATAGCCTCCACACAAAATCCAACCGTTACACACAATTTACCAATCTCGGTGGGACCGAATCAACAAACTCGGTCGGACCGAAATAGTAAACCTAGTGACCGTTAGAGATTTTTGGTGGGACTGACATGCAACTCGGTAGGACCCATATGGTTAGGGTTAGGGCATAATGTAATCTCGGTGAGACCGATTACACAAACTCGGTGAGACCGATTTGGTAATAAGCTAACCAGAGGGTTGGTCAGGCAAACTCGGTGGGACCGATTTGCTCTTTCGGTGAGACTGAAAAGTTACAAAAAGGAAACAGAGAGTTTGCATTGCAATCTCGGTAGTACCAATTGCACAAGATCGGTGAGACTGATTTTGGCAATGGACATACATAGTGAGATTACAATCCCATCTCGGTGAGACCGAGATCTCTATCGGTAGAACCGATTTGCTAGGGTTTGGCAATGGCTGTGACAAGTGAAACTCGGTGGCGCCGGATAGAAATAATCAGTAGGTCCGAGTTTGGCTTAGGTTTAGGTCATATGTGGAAGTGGGAAAGTAGCTGAGGATTTTGGAGCATATCATTAAACACTTGAAGCAAGAGGGTCATTAAGCAACACCTCATCCCTCCTTGATAGTATTGGCTTTTCCTATGGACTCAATGTGATCTTGGATCACTAAAATGTAAAATGAAGAGTCTTGAGCTTTAAGCTTTAGCCAATCCTTTGTCCTTAGCATCTTGGAGAATTTCCCACAACCTTTAGTCCATGCCACTCCATTGTTGAACTTATATGAAACATACTAGATAGAAACGTTAGTCCAACAAGAGATATTTTGTCATTAATTACCAAAACCACCTAGGGAGCACTTGTGATTTCAATGTCGCCTTGTGGGAGGCTTTGCCTCCAGCAGAGCGCGCCAAAATAGAGGCGAAGAAGAAGGCCGAGGAAGAGAAGCGCACCGCGGAACAAGCTGCCTGGGAGGCCTATGTTGCGTTCGAGAGAGTCAGGCAATTGGCTCTTTGGCAGAAGGCTCGTGCAAGGGCCGTGAGGGTGGCGGGGGACGCCCGTGCCGACGCCCTGAGTGCAGTCGGGCTCAAGCGCCTCATCTACGCTTGGCGGTACGTGGACCGGGTGCACGCTTCTAGCGAGTAGGAGTACCTGTTGGCGCCGGATCACCACACCGGGAGATCGCGCTCGCCCGCCGGCAAGCCGCCAATCAGCACCTTGCGAGTTGCGAGGCTGAGGAAGAGGCATTGTGTCGGCGCGCTGGAAAACGGCCGAGCACCAGGGCACTCATGGCGTGCCGCAAGCGCTCCTGCGAGCGCCGTGGCTTTTAGGAGGAGTATATTTTTTGTTTCGTAAGGCGATCTCATTAGTTTTGGGACGCAAATGATAAATCCCGAACGTTCAGGAATTTTTAGCGTCCTTAATTAAGTATGTAAAAGGGAAAGTTTGGAAACCTTGTGTATTTGTACGCATTTTGCAAGTACGTGCATATAGCACAAACTTTACTATATACTATCGCACTACACGTCTCTCTCGATATATGCTTGCGGACTGTGCTACTCCCTCCGTCCAGGTCAATAAGTCATCTTCGGTTGTGCACCATGACCAAGAAGGAGGGAAGACTTATACACCTAGACAGAGGGAGTACTACTATTACTTATGTATGTGCAAATGCACGTTTTAACATTACGATGCGGTTTTTGTAAAAGTAGAAAAACAGCACTAGTCAAGCTTGTGAAATGATTCAATGCAAAACAAATGCAAAAATGCTCGTTTGATTGTTTACTTTTAGCTTCCTTCTCTGTGGTTATTTCTCTGTCGTACTTTGTACGGAGTATCTCATTGGTTGGAAAGGCATGCAAATTCCCAAACCGCTTCCTACACCCTGTATCTCACTGGTTGCCGGCGTTGAAGTTGTCGCCCATGTCATCAAGGATGAGGTTGTCGAGGTCAGGGAAGAAGTCGTTGTTCACGAAGTCGTCGCTGCCAGTAGTCGCGCGAGTGCTCTCCCCAAAAACCTGATCGTCACTCTCCTGTACAGGATCACGAGAGGTGGGGTTCCGGAGGCCTGCTGTCCCTTCTCCCGGTGCACACCGAAAGGAGGGATGAAGAAGACTTGCTTGGCGGCGCAATGATCTGGAACGGTGGTGAGAAACTATATAGTGCGGGCCGGGTAGGTTGTGGGAGTATAGCTCTGTCCTCGGCTCAGCTCAATCCCGCAACCCGCGGCGTGTCGTGACGAGGCGTGGCATGGCGACGCGAGCGAGGAGGAGGAGCGCGCGTGTAGGTCTCCTCTTCTCATGCTCATACAAGTGGTAGAAGAGCTCACCTTATAAAGGCCTACTAGAAAAATTCCAACATCGACCAGGCCATCCATGCAACGGGAGTGGCTGTAGGGGACATTGCGCCAGTTGAATATATGAGCAAGTTACTACGAGATTTAATCTGAATAAGCACAAAATAAATCATGACGGCTATAACAGAGATGAAACTAATCATGTGGACTAGCATAGTAGTAGGATACAGAGTAGAAACATGAATTCTACCACGATTTCGAACAGGAAGGACAGAAACACATACGGTGCAACGGGAGCAGCACCGTTGGCGTTGAGGTTGTCGCCCATGTCCAAACACCACATAGACACGGTCTTTGAGCATGGTTCGTAGTCATTCCATGCTCGGGCATTGAAGTTTGTAACTATTTTAGATTAGAATATACTACTCCTCCGGTGCTAGTAGTAGAGTAGAGTCCTACTCTACTACTCTACTCAAGCAAGTTAGGGCATAGCATTGTAGGGAGTACCAGTACTGTGATCACTCAAGCAAGTTGTCTGGCATCGACATGACCCTACGCTACTGGTATGTGTCTCGTAAGTCAAACGGCATGCTGTAGTCATCATCACCTGTCCACTTCCCGCAGCACATATTCGCTTCTCCATCTTTGTCCACACATAATCTCGTCCAATCTCCCATCCCCGCTAAGGCGCCTCCCCCCTCGTCCAAAACCCAAGCACTAACAATGGCAGAATTGAGCAACGTCCGCTGAAAGAGTGGCTGGAATTCGCTCCCCACAGAGGTAATCAAGCTCATTGTTTCACGTGTGGACAATCTCAGTACCATGCCGCTCGCCACGTGCTCATCGGGGTTGTACCGTTTACTCAAAGCCCTCAGGCCGGAGCTTTTTAAGCCAGCTCCTTGCTTGCTGATGCTGCCTGATCTTCAGAAACGGTGTGTCACGTAGCATAACGATGATAGGGTGGCGAGCATCAACCCCCTTGACTGCGATCCGATCCCCGTCAGCCTCAACTACATTAATGGTATGTACTGGGTCGGCATGAACACGTCTTGGATGGTGCTCGTCGATGGTCGCGGCAGTTGGATGCTCGTGGAGGTCTACACCCGGCGATTGATCCCCCTTCCTTCGATTAACACTGCTGGCACCGCAGCCCAGAATACTCGGAATCTTACATTAGCCAACATGATACCAAGTTTGATTTGCTCAAGGTTGTAATTTGCCAAGTGCCCACAAGATCTGTGAATTATAAAGACTTCTGGCTAATTGTGTTCTTCAACCGCGGTCTCGCCTATCTGACAGGTCACTGTGGTAAGTGGATAAATCTGCACGTCCATCGTAGGATCATACATCCTCCATGGTTCTCTGATGCCATTGAACACAAGGGCTTCATTTACGTTGTCGACTCCTTCTATGGTTGGACGTATTGCTGGCCTACTCCAGTCACCGCTACAAATGGCTGTTACAGCAGTATGTTACTTTCCTATGATATCATGATGGCTTGCTTATATTACTGTCAACATTTGCTGAAAAATATTCATGCTCATAACATGTTGTTCTTAAGATTGACTAAACCAAGAGCCCTTTTTTATTTGACTCCACCTTGATATGATGTTGTAGGCCGCCTGGTGTCCCTACCCTTCCTAATCCCAGAACCTTTAAAGTAGCATGGCAGTTGCAGGTGGTTCCTGGCTCGATCAGACGATGGCGAAAGATTGATGATCGTTCGCACGTATCGGACGTGTTGTTTCGCAGAATACAATCACAGTCACTGCAAGGTCTTTGAGCAGGATCCCAGCTTCTCTGGGCCTTCAGGAATTCTTGACTGGAGGCTGGTAAGTAGCCTTGGTACATGCTCTCTGTTTGTCATACTGAATTATCCAATTAACCAGGAGATAACCGACGGCAAGGATCATGAAGGCAGCGCGGTTTCGTTCATCAGGCAAAACTGTGTGTACACAGCGTACCATGCGTCTCTGCATGCACCATACCCTGATATGTGCCACCACGCTTTGCATCCCAAAGTAGGAGAGAGGGTTGCAAGTATCAGACTTCGACCTGCTGGCTGGAGTTTCCCCCGTCAGGCACCCATCTGGTTCAAGCCGTCAGCCAGTCTCCACAGCTTAATAAATAGTAACGTCTAACTGAGCCAGTTAGTTAGATGCGTACACTTGGTGTAGTAGGATCTTTATTTAGTTTGATGCATACACTTGTTCTTTTTTGGTAGCCCTTTTGTAATGATGGCTGATGTTTGGTTTGGAAGAGAGAGCTGCGTCTTCACTCTTTTGGCATGCTTACTGCTTCTGTTGCACCCCCAGCCTTGGTTGCTGCTGCTGCTGTTTTCAATGTACAATCAGTAGTATATTTCGTCTGTTGGTTGAATAAATGTCTTGTTAGAACGACGAACACAACGTTTTGGAAGTCGTTGCACGGTTCGATCCTTTAGTGCCCCGTACCGTACGTAGCGCATACTATTTATCGTACGGAACACTTTTTTTTTGAAACTCGGAACACATTTTCCACTTGTTGATAACATGCAGCCCACTGATGAAGGCCCAATAGAGAAGCCCATAATTAACTGGAAGGGAGGCTCTCACATGAATCCAGCCCAGGTACATGCTCATGGTCCCCTAAACATAAATAAGTAAATAAATAAATAAAGCTAAATGCTCATGCACCAGTTCTTTGGGAAAATAGGTAGCCCAGTATTTCTTTTTGAAGAATACCCAAGCTAGGCCTATTTGTTTTCTCCGAATTACTGGGCTGCAAATCTTTCAAGACGAGGAGGGATGCATTCCGGCCTGGCTTAAGAGTATGGTTAATGTCTGTTAAAAGTAATATCAAAAGGGGTTGAAAATTCCAAAAAAATTATAGCAAATGGGATATAAGTTTCTTTTTCTGTTTTTGTTCTTCACTGATATCTTATACGTATTTCATTGGATTTAACATGACATAGTACTAATTTATTTTTAAATTTGTTTTAGTATGGCTATTAATTTTTGGATTAAGAATATTTCGTTCCCCAGCAAAAATTTGTGAATTTTCAAAATTTCCCACATATTTATTTAATTTTTTGACCCTGGTACTGACCAGAAAATAGCCAGCAAGTCTAAAAATGGAAAGCGGGCTGCAATAAATTCCATATGAATTAGAAAATGAGTAAAAAGTATAAAAATAATGGCAAATGGGCTGTACACACCACATATTTCGAGGCTAACTTGTTTACGTAAGGCTTTGTCAGCGAACACACGATTCTAGCAGCAGTTAGTTTTGGATGTCCATCCAACGGCCGACATGCTTCTTCAATCTCTCATATTCCTACTCCAGCCGCCTAAACTAGCACCGGCGGGACTTCCTGCTCCCTCCTCTTGTGGCCTGCTATGATGCCGCACAGGCTTCCCCGGCCCACCCTACTCCCTCGGCTAGCCTGGCCGCACGCAATCAACTGCCTCCTTATTACGCGAAAAAATGATTCCTCCCACTGACATCTGGGGCGCACTAGTTGGGAGGCTGACCTGTGGGCCTACTAAGTTGACGCGTACGCAGGGCTTGTCAACTTAGTCAACAAACGATTCTAGCAGTAGTAACCGTTGGATTTGAATCGAACGGTCCTGCTGCTTCTTCAATCGCTGCTCTTCTTGCACCAGCCGCCCAAACCAGCATCGGGGAGACCACCTGCTCCTGCCTCCAGTCGCCAGCTGTGCTGCCGATGAGGCCTCATCACCCCCTATTACTCCCACCGCTAGCCAGGCCCTGCGACGACGGCAGCCTCACACCGCAGCCGAACCAGTGAACCCTCGTACTCCTCTCCGTGCGGGCATCCACTACCGCGTCTTCCCCGGCTCCGCGTCGTCCCCTTCCTAGGCCTCGCCGTCATCCACCGCCTTGGTGCTCTCGGTGCGGTGTGGTCAACATGGTCAACAACATTCCATCGGAAGAGTACTGTACGTGGAGAGGCTGATAGCTGGGGCCACGGCCACAGCCCAGTTTTTTTGTGATTTGCCAAGTAAGTCGCTTTGTCAGGCCTGTTGGGCTGCAAATCTTTCAAGACAAGGAGAGCTTTCTTTCGGCTGGCAGAGAAAATGGATCATCAGTACTGAGAAATGGGTTGTACATTTTTAAAACACATCAAACCGGCAATTAGTTTCAAATATCTTTTTTCATTTTGAGATATGAAATTACATTAATTTTTATGCGTGGAGAATTTGTTGGATTTTATATTGATATACATTTATTTTTAAAATCAGTTTGAATGTGAGTCAAAATTTCGGGATTAAAAACAGTTCGGACCGCACCGAAATATGCAAAATTTCGTATATTTTTTTAACCGTGGCCATAATATGGGCCGTAATGCTAACAAAAAGAATATGGGCTCCAAAAAAACCTTAATAATTAGCAAATGGGATGTAAATTATTAGAAATAATGGCAGATGGGTTGTATGCTGTTTTCCACAGATTTGTGGCTTTCCTAAAAAAAAGGTTGACGCACAAGCAGTGACTGTTGGATTGCCATCCAACGGCCGTCGTGCTTCTTCAATCTCTTTTCTTCCTACTCCAGCCGCTCAAACAGGCGCCGGCGGGACTGCCTCTCCCTCCTCCCCGCGGCCGGCTCTGCTGCCGCGCAGGCCTCACCGCCCCACCGTACTCCCATCACTGGCCTAGACATCCCTCTACTCACCCACACCTGCTGTTATTCTCCGGCAACGGCAGACGAACCAGTAAACCCTCGTACACTCGTACTCCCCTCCGCGTGGGAAACAACTACCGAGTCTTCCCTACCTCCATGTCGTTCCCTTCCTAGGCATCACCGTCGTCCACCGCCCTGGTGCTCTCGGCGCGGCCTGGTCAATGTGGTCAACGACCGACATGCATCTGAAGTGGACTTTACGTGGAGAGGCCGACAGCTGGGTCCATGGCCACACGCAAGGAAATGCCTCCTTATTACGCGCAAAATAATGATTCCTCCACCTGACATCAGGGACCCACCGAAAGGGCCTCTGTATTTTGTGAAAAAAACGTTAGCACCTCTGACAGCTCGGGCCCACCAGCTATATCTTCGCATGCAAGGAAGTGCCTCCTTATTACGCACAAAAAAAATGAATACTCCCCCTGTTAGCTGGGACCCAGTATAGTGGCAGGCTGACTTGTGGGCCTACGAAGTTGACGGGGACGGAGGGCTTTGTCAACTTAGTCAATAAGCACGATTCTAGCTCCACTGACCATATGATGTCCATCCAACGGCCGTAGTGCTTCTTCAACCTCTGGTCTTCTTGCTCCAGCCGCCCAAACCAGCGCCGGTCATGCCTCGTGCTCCTGCCTCCTGTGGCCGGCTGCGATGTGGCGGAGGCCTCACCGCCCCCTACTACTCCCACTGCTAGCCAGGGCATCCCTCTACTCACCCACACCCCCTATTATTCTGCAGCGACGGCAGCCTCACACCACAGGGAACCAGTGAACCCTCGTACTCCTCTACGCGTGGGCATCCACTGCGCGTCTTCCCCGGCTCCACGTCGTCCCCTTCCTAGGCCTCGCCATCGTCCACCGCCCTGGTGCTCTCGGCGCGGCGTGGTCAACGTGGTCAAGGAACGGCTTCCATAGGATGTGGACTGTATGTGGAGAGGCTGATAGCTGGGTCCACAGCCGCAGCAAGGAAGTGCATCCTTATTACATGCAAAATAATTATTCCTCCACCTGACAGCAGGACCCACCGGACGGGCCATCGTATTTTGCCCCCCTGACTGCTGGGACCCACCAGCTACATCTTTGCACGCAAGGAAGTGCCTGACAGTCGGGACCCACCTGGTCGAAGCGTATGTAGCGTTGTCATTCTGGTCGCGAATGTGTATGTACATATATACTGGTCGATGTAGAGGTGCGCACGCGTCGTAGTAGAGGCGGCCAGGGTGCAAGAAAGAAAATACGGCCACGTATGTGTACATACGGGCAGGGTCTCGAACGCCTACTCGCGCATACATACGGCCAGGGCTCGTGTACATGGCTGGGTCAGAACAGAGAAACAACGCCGTCGTTGTGTTCATGGGGAGGCAACGGAATGCGTCGTGTTCATGGGGAGGCAACGAAATGCATCGTGTTCATGGGGAGGTAACGGAATGCGTCATGTTCATCGGGAGGGCTTGGACGGAACAGGCAATGGAAACAAGGCCTGGCGTACCGCAGAACGGAGGAAACGGCCTTGTGTTCGACCGGCCACGTTCGAAACGGGATCCTGTTCATCGGGAGGGGTGTGGCATACCGCAAAATGGAGGAAACGGACGTCCTACGGTCGAAACGGGGGTCCTGTTGATTGGGAGGGGTGTGGCGTACCGCAAAATAGAGGAAACGGACTTGTCTTGGAGCGCTACGGTCGAAACGGGGGTCTCGTTCATCGGGAGGGGTGTGGCGTACCGCAAAACAGGACTGTAGGATCGAAAGTATGTCTAGAGCGGGGTGATTAGACTACTTGTCAAAATAAAAACTTAACCTTTTCCCAATTTTAGTTCTTGTCAGATTTTAGCTATTTTAGGACAAGTCAAGCAATCATCACACAATTCAAGCAAGCATGCAAAGAGTATATTGGCAGCGGTAAGTAAAGCATGCAACTTGCAAGAATGTAAAGGGAAGGGTTTGGAGAATTCAAACGCAATTGGAGACACGGATGTTTTTCCCGTGGTTCGTATAGGTGGTGCTATCCTACATCCATGTTGATGGCAACTTCAACCCACGAAGGGTAACGGTTGCGCGAGTCCACGGAGGGCTCCACCCACGAAGGGTCCACGAAGAAGCAACCTTGTCTATCCCACCATGGCCATCGCCCATGAAGGACTTGCCTCACTAGCGGTAGATCTTCACGAAGTAGGCGATCTCCTTGCCCTTACAAACTTCTTGGTTCAACTCCACAATCTTGTCGGAGGCTCCCAAGTGACACCTAGCCAATCTAGGAGACACCACTCTCCAAGAAGTAACAAATGGTGTGTTGATGATGAACTCCTTGCTCTTGTGCTTCAAATGATAGTCTCCCCAACACTCAATTCTCTCTCAGATGATTTGGATTTGGTGGAAAGAAGATTTGAGTGGAAAGCAACTTGGGGAAGGCTAGAGATCAAGATTCATGTGGTAGGAATGGAATATCTTGGCCTCAACACATGAGTAGGTGGTTCTCTCTCAGAACATATGAGTTTGAAGTGTAGATGTGTTCTAATGGCTCTCTCCACGAGTGAAGAGGAGGTGGAGGGGTATTGTAACACCCTCGATGCGACTATATCTCCCACGTGTCGAGGCACGACTTAGAGGCATAATCGCGTTGAAGGCAACGTCGCAAGTGAGGTAATCTTCACACAACCCATGTAATACAATAGGGGAAAAACTTACATAGCTAGCTTACAATCGCCACTTCACACAATTACATGAATAAACATTACATCAATCAAATGCACTCATGGTCCGACTACGGAACCAAAATAAAAGAAGAACCCCAAATGCGACAAAGGTCCCCGATCGACCCCAACTGGGCTCCACTACTGATCAACTAGGACGAAACAACACAAATGAACACGATCTTCATCGAGCTCCTCCTGAGCCTGGTTGCAGCATCTGCTCAGTCTCATCGGCACCTGCAAACTGGTTTTGGAAGTATCTGTGAGCCACAGGGACTGAGCAATCTCGCACCCTCGCGATCAAGACTATTTAAGCTTATGGGTAAGGTAAAGGTATGAGGTGGAGCTGCAGCAAGCGACTAGCATATATGGTGGCTAACATACGCAAATGAGAGCGAGAAGAGAAGGCAAAGCACGGTCGATAAAAGTATGATCAAGAAGTGATCCTGGACTACCTACGTCAAGCATAACTCCAACAACCGTGTTCACTTCCCGGACTTCGCCAGAAAGAGACCATCACGGTCACACACGTGGTTGATTCATTTTAATTAAGGTCAACTTCAGGTTTTCTACAACCGGACGTTAACAAATTCCCATCTGCCCATAACCGTGGGCACGGCTTTCGAAAGTTCAAATCCCTGCAGGGGTGTCCCAACTTAGCCCATCACAAGCTCTCACGGTCAACGAAGGAATAGACCTCCACCCGAGACATTCCGATCAGACTCGGTATCCCAGTACAACAAGACATTTCGACAGGGTAAAACTAAACCAGCAACACCGCCCGAATGTGCCGACAAATCCCGATAGGAGCTGCACATATCTCTTTCTCAGGGCACACTCAGATTGTCTTAGGTACGGGCAAGCCAGCCCAGAGTTGCCCCTGGTGGCCACCGGCAGCTGACAGGTGGACCAACACTCAGAGGAGCACTAGCCCGGGGGGGGGGGGTTAAAATAATGATGACCCTTGAGTCTGCAGAACCCAAGGGAAAGAAAAGGCTAGGTGGCAAATGGTAAAACCAATGTTGGGCATTGCTGGAGAAGCTTTACTTAAGGCCAACTGTCAAGGGGTTCCCATTATAGCCCAACCGCGTAAGGGACACAAAATCCAGGAACATAACACCGATATGACGGAAACTAGGGCGGCAAGAGTGGAACAAAACACCAGGCATAAGGCCGAGCCTTCCACCCTTTACCAAGTATATAGATGCATTAATTTAATAAGATATATTGTGATATCCCAACAAGTAAATAACTGTTCCAACAAGGAACAACATCTCCATGTTCCAACAAGGAACAAACTTCAATCTTCACCTGCAACTAACAACGCTATAAGAGGGGCTGAGCAAAGCGGTAACATAGCCAATCAACGGTTTGCTAGGACATTGGTGGGTTAGAGACTGAACATGGCAATTTGGGAGGCTGACAAGCAAGTGGTAGGCATCGTAGCAATGGCATAGCAAAAGAGCGAGCAAACTAGCATAGCAAAGATAGTAGTGATTTCGAGGGTATGATCATCTTGCCTGAAATCCCGCAAGGAAGAAGAACGAGTCCATGAAGAAGACAAACGGGCGTAGTCGAACGAATCCTCACAACACGACATTATCGGAACCAACCCGAAGAAGCAATCACCGGAAAAGAAGCACACAACATAGTAAACAACCAACACATGAATCATGGCATGATGCACAATCAAGTATGATGCATGTCCGGTTTAAAGAGGCATGTCATGGCAAAATGCAATCCTACAAATTAAGTGGAGCTCAATATGCAACGAGTTGCATATTGACGAAACACCACAACCATTATTTTAGTTCTCTCTCGTTTAGGTACCCAACAATATTAAATGTTGTTAGCATGGCAAGAGGGTGAAGCAAATGAAAACTACCCCACTAGTCAAGTTTAAATGAGGCCGGAAGCAACGAACAACAAGTCCGGAAAAACCTCATATGCATAATTTAAGGTTTGGTACTGTTCTGCCCTAAACGCAATTTTAGAGTTGTTAAACATGCAAGATGATGGCACCATGTTAAACTAGGCAAAATTCTACCCCATTTACATATAAAGTTTGTTAAAATCGGAGTTACGGTTATTTAGTTATGAATTAAATCATTTTAGCATGGCATAGAGCAAATTTAATGCAAACAACATTTTAAATATTTCAAACATAGGTGAAAGTTGGATATTATTAATCTACACAAAATTCTGAGCAAGTTCCATATATAAATTATTTGCAAAAGATGCACGGTTGAGAAGTTATTTAATGCATGAAGCTAGGGGGTTTTCTGCAAAATTTTAATCTCCTGGAAAATTAGATAAAATCGTCCTGGCAGAAAAAAAAAACATCACGGGCCGCAACTGTTCTCACCATGGGCCTTGCCCAGAACTGTGGAGAGGTAGCAGGCGGGGCACGCTGGGCTGGCACGGTTGTGGATGAGGCCCAAGCGCGTAAGGAAAGGCGGCCCACAGGAGGATGCTCGTCGTCCTCCTCTCGAACAGGGATGGGCAGGGGTCGCCGGTGGAGAAGAAGGGCTCCGGCGAACGGTGTTTCGGCGGCGAACGACGAGGAGGCGAGGGAAAACGGCGGAGGAGGACGGGAATGGATAGATCTGGGCGGTGGCTCCTCGGATCTGGCACGGGGATGGCTCCTGTGGCCGGATCTGGCACAATGGAGGCGCGGGGAGGCCATGGTGGCACGAACGTCGAGGCAGGCAGCGCGTTGGCGTCGGGCCATGCGACGGGAGGCGAGGAAGAGCACGGCGCGGATCCAGGCCAGCTCGGGTCGAGGACGAAGCCCTGGGCATCGGGGCTCCATGCCCGGCGCTGGACACAGAGAGAGAGGGAGAGAGAAACGGGGAGGAAGAACTGTAGGAGGAAGAAGGCAGGGGCGTTGGGTCGGCCTGGAGCTTGGCAAAGGCAGCGTCGATCCCTCGAGTGGGAGAGCCTATGGGCGCGGAGGAGCTCCACCCTCTGGATCGAACAGGGAGGAGGTGGTTGTTGTTGGCTGGCTGGTTGCGCAAGACGAGGAGGTAGGTGGTTGGATGGATCAGGAGGGGATCCCGATGTGGAGAGGACAAGGGGGTGGCGGCGGCGGAGGAATGATGGGACAAGCCCCTAGGATCTAGGGTTAGGCAGTAAATATATAGCAAGGATTTTTAGATAGGGGCTATTAGGTGTCGGGACCCCGATCCTAGGTCACACCGATCTAGCATGTAACACATCATATCACTTTGTGGCCTCACGCACGGTATTCCCACGGGTGCCACCTTACCAGGCCCGGGACCGTTTGCGCCTTTTGGCTCACGTATATGATAGTGTCGCTAGCATCCATATGACAAAGAACCCGGGCCGACATGGCTAGTCGTGAACCCAAAGCGGCATTAACCCATGGGGACAGGCATACATGAATCAACCTCGAGCATGTCGGTCAACCGCGTGTGAATCCGGGCTGTAGCACTAGGCTAACAGGACTCCGGTAACCCGGGCTGTAGCAGGCTAGGCAGGACTCCGGTCGTCACCGCGTGACATTTCCCCGAAGGGACAGACACAGGAACGAAGTGAAACACATGCCGGCCAGTCAGGTGTTCCGAGCAGTAGTGCTGGGCTAGCAGGGCTCCGATGGACCGGGCTGTAGCGGACTACTATCGCTCAGAAGACACTAGACTACATTTCCCCATATGATAGGCTGCCAAGGATAAACAACCAGATTGTCGGATCCCACACATAGCAATACACGCTACACGTATGCATAACATGCAAGTATGTGCTGTACAACATGGCATCACAACATAACGCAAACTCATATAGATAAAGGCTCAGAAGAGCCACATAGCATAAATACAAGCAGGGGTCACATGACCCATCATTCAGAGCATACAAGCAACGGAAGCATTACATGTCTGAGTACAGACAACTACGAAAGAAAAGAGCTAGAAAGCCTGACTATCTACAAGACCCTCCCAAGGGTACAAGATCGTAGCTGAGGTAACAAGCTAGTCGTCGAAGTCCAAACGGAACTACTAGTAAGACAGATGTCTCATCTGCAAAACATAAATAAAGCAAACGTGAGTACAAAGGTACTCAGCAAGACTTACATCAGATCCTATCATATATGCATTAGTATCAAGAAGGTAATGTGGGGTTTAGTTGTAGCAAGCCAGCTTTGACTCAGTGGCTATCCTGTTCTACGACAACGAGAAACTTCTTTGAGATGAGGCAGCGCACACGAGTCCACTAATCACCACATCAATACACCACTAAGGATTCATCCTCGTCTCCCTACGAGGAGGCCATCCATAGCACTCACACTTGTCTTGAGCATTTTAGAGTACCCACTTTAAGTTGTCTATGTACCACGTAAGCATCCAAGAAGTCCATAACCGAGGACACGGCTATTCGAATAGATCATGATAACCCTGCAGGGGTGTACTTCATCACACACGCTCTCGCCACTTACCGCCATGTACACGTCATGTATCTCGGCAACCTTCAAGCGGAAGCCTGGCGAGGGTGTCGGCCACGACCTGACTAACCACGCAAGACTCTAGTCCAGGTTTATCGCCTATTCGGGTTCCATCCGCAAGGAGATCCGGCCGAGGTTTCGCTCACGGCCCCAAACGATGTGTACAGGGTTCCCGAGCCCACCATCCGGGTGCCACTCGATACACCGGGCCACGTGTGCCTAGTCTGTCCCAAGTCCACCCTGCCGGGTGCCACTCGGTAGAAAAATAGCACTACCTACAAACACCAGAAACTATCTGCAACTCCTGGACAGAGCTCAAGGCGGTTAATAAGTCGAGAGAGCTTGGAGCGCCCGGAGCCCAATGTGTGGTAGTAGCTAGTCATTGGACAACTTACACAGAACTCAGTTCTTAAGGACGGTCCCAATGAGACAACCCACCATGTACTCCTACATGGCCTCTCACCGCTACCTTTACCAAATCGTGTTCACACGTTTAACTCTCAGCACCAGAACATATCATAACACTCCAATTCATTCCCGATGAATCAGACCTGACACAACTCTAAGCAATAGCAGGCATGGCATGGTAAGAACACAACATGGCTCAATCAACCCCTACACATGCTAGTGGGTTTCAACTATTTACTGTGGCAATGACAGGTCATGCAGAGGAATGGGTTCAACTACCGCAGCATAAGGTAGCAGTTGAATCGTGGTTGTCCTAATGCAATAATAGAGAGCAAGAGCGAGAGAGTGGGATTGTATCAGAATGAACAAGGGGGGGTTGCTTCCCTGGTAGAACAACAAGGAAGGCACTGCTCCTCAGACAGGTACTCTGGAACGGTCTCCGGAGCAGGACCTGTCGAGAAGGAACGGTGTCGGCAATCAAACACAAGCATATGCAACATTATGATGCATTAACATGGCATGAAGATGTGATGCTGTTTGGGCTAATGCAACTAGTATTCATTTGGTTAAAGTCCATTTGAACTAAAGATTCAAATGTAACTCCAACATAAGCTCTTAAATATGCCATAAGTGTGTTTTCACATATACAGCATGTATAGGTTGGTTTGTCATGCATGAAAATGGTACAGATGGATAGATTGAATTTTTTTGATAATTTTTCATATATAAATTATTTCAATCTGAGTTACGGTTGAATTTCTATGAATTTTTGAAGTTTTGAATATATTCTGGAATTTCCTGATTTATTATAATTCCAGAAAATGAGATATTGCATCAGCATGACGTCAGCGTTGCGTCAGCGGTCAACGGAGTTTTCCGAGTCAAACCTGATGTGTGGGGTCCACACGTCAGTGACTGGTTAGTTAACAGGAGGGTTAATTAATCCTAATTACTAATTAGGGGGCGCCGGGGCCCACTGTCAGTGTCAGGGGGTTAGGAAAAATGGTGATTAGCCTTAAGCTAATCACCTGGCCGGTCGGGCCCGCACGTCAGGCCGGCGAGGTCGTCGCCGGCGACCTCTGGACACGGCGGCGTCCACGCTGCAGGGCACGGGGGCGGCGGCTGGGAGCACCGGGGCGTAGCCCGTGCTCTCGCGCATCCAGTGGGGTAGGTAGGAGGAGGAGGGGTGGCCGGAGACGACCGCGGCGAGGTCATCCACGGCGACCGGAGCTACGGGAACAGCGGGTTCAGCGCTACAGGGCACTAGGGGGGCTGCGATTGGGTGCAAACGACGCGCAGGAGGGCACTGAGCACGGCGGTGAGCTCGGTTGCGAGCTATGGCAGCTGTGGCCACGGCGGCGACATGGACGGCGGAGCGGAGCTCTCGGCCAAGGTGGAACTGAGGCCTAGACAGTGCAAACGCGAAGAGGGGGAGAGGGGTTCGGCGCGGAAGCTCACAGCGGAGGCGACGGGATGGTCAGCGGGCTCGGGGAGGACCAGTCGGCGGCGAATTTAGCGGCGGCGATCCGCGGCTCCGACGAAGGGGATGATGGCGGTGGCGATGCTGCAGTGCTCCTGGCATCGTCCAGCTCAACGAGGAGGCGTAGTCGAGGGCGGCGGTGCTCCTGGACAGTAGCAAGGGACGAGGCGGTGGCGTTGGTCGCGGTGGCTCACGGCGACGTGCTACGGTGGCGTTCGGGCGCGGGAGAGAAGGCGAGCAGAGGAGAGGAGAGAGCTCGGGAGAGAGTGAGGAGAGGCTAGGTGGCTCGGTGGAGCTCTCTGGGGTGGACAGCGCCGAGGGGAAGTGGGGGCAGACGGGCAGGGGCGTGGCGTGCATGCGCGCGCTCGCCGTGCCCTCCTTCGCCTCCTCCTGGCAAGGAGGAGGATGACTGGCTTGGCCAGTTGGGCCGGGCCAGGCCGCATAGTGCTGGGCCAGCAGAGGAGCTGGCCGCAGGTAAGGTCCAAGTAGGTTTTTCCATTTTTGTTTTTCTTTTCTATTTTTCTGACATTTGTTTTGATTTAATAGAAATACTAAATCAATTAATTTACTTATGCCAATTTTTGCACGAGCTAGTGGTATTATTCCAGAGCTCCTCAACAACTAACATAATTTTTGGACATATATTATATATATAACAAATATATATCCACAGAAAATAATTATTCATTAAATCCAAATGCCCAAAATAATTATCTATGAGCTCCTGAAAATATTGGTTTGAATTTTACCTCTCACCAATATTTTCAGAGAGAGACATGAACATTTTCTTGGACCCTTTTGGAGCACTTTTTATCTGGGTCATTTTTAAAAATGATTTCTAAGGGTTCACAACTCCCCATTTCAAATTTAAATGGAGTTTAAACATGATGCAAGCATGAAGGGCTAGCCTAGGTCATACCAGAACTAGGGATGTGACAACTCGCCCCCACTCGAAGAAATCTCGTCCCGAGATTCAGGAGTCGGCGGGAAGAAAGCGGGGTACTCAAGTCGAAGACGATCTTCACGCTCCCAAGTGGCTTCTCTCTCAGAATGATGAGACCACTGAACCTTGAGGAACTTGATGTTATGACATCGGGTGACACACTCTGCTTGATCAAGGATGCATACAGGGTACTCTCGATAGGTGAGGTTATCTTGGAGATCAAGCGTTTCGTGGTCCACTTCGCGGATGGGATCCGAGAAGCAACGCCTGAGTTGAGAGACGTGGAAGACATCATGAACTCGAGAAAGATGTGGTGGTAGTTCCAACTGGTAGGCAACCTCTCCTCGTTTAGCGAGAATGAGAAAGGGACCAATGTAACGAGGAGCCAACTTGCCCTTGATACCGAATCGATGGGTACCCTTTAGAGGAGTAACCCGAAGATAAGCCTTATCGCCAACTTCATAAGCCACTTCCTTATGACTACGGTCATACTGGCTCTTTTGACGAGATTGGGCTGTTTTCAAATTCTCACGAATGATGCGAACTTGCTCTTCTGCCTCCTGGATCATATCCGGTCCAAAGAATTGCCGTTCACCGGTTTCTGACCAGTTCAAAGGTGTTCGACATCTTCGTCCATACAGAACCTCAAAAGGAGCTTTCTTGAGGCTGGATTGATAGCTATTGTTATAAGCAAACTCGGCAAAAGGAAGACACTTCTCCCAATCCATACCGAATGAGATAACACAAGCTCTAAGCATGTCTTCAAGAATCTGGTTGACCCTTTCCACCTGACCACTTGATTGAGGGTGGAAAGCGGTACTGAAAGAAAGATGGGTGCCCATGGTAGTTTGGAAACTCTCCCAGAAATGAGAAGTGAAAAGACTACCACGGTCTCAATTGATTTCTAGTGGAACACCATGAAGTGACACTATTCGAGAAATATATAAGTCAGCGAGCTGACTAGCAGTGATACTCTCTCGAACAGGTAGGAAGTGAGCCACTTTGGAAAGACGATCAATGACTACGAAGATAGCGTTATTCCCTTTCTTGGTCCTGGGAAAAACCGGTGATGAAGTCCATGCCAACTTTATCCCATTTCCACTCAGGAATAGCTAAAGGTTGAAGGGTGCCAGCAGGTCTTTGATGCTCTGCCTTAACGCGACGACAAACGTCACAGTTAGCAATAAACTGAGCAATTTCTCTCTTCATCCTAGTCCACCAGAACCTCTGGCGTAGGTCCTGATACATCTTAGTACTACCGGGATGAATCGTGAGAGGAGATTCATGCGCCTCCTTAAGGATTAATTGTCAAAGATGTTGATTCTTGGGAACCACCAAGCGACTCTCAAAGAAAACAACACCGCGACCATCTATAGAAAAACTACCACCAACTCCCTTGTTAATGTTTCTCTTGATCCGGGAAATTCCCGTATCCTGCTTCTGAGCAGAGATAATCTGATCCACAAGAGTAGGTTTCGCCACCAAGGTAGAAAGGAATCCGTGAGGAGCAATGTGAAGGTTAAGCTTACATAATTCCTCATGGAGAAGTGGTTGGCCCTGCTGCAACATGAGATTGTTGCAATAGGACTTACGACTTAGCGCATCAGCCATGACATTCCCCTTGCCTGGGGTGTAGGTAATCACTAAGTCGTAATCTGAGATCAACTCCAACCAACGTCTTTGCCTAAGGTTCAAATCTGGCTGGGTGAAGATATACTTGAGACTCTGGTGATCGGTGTAAATCTCGCAACATTTACCAAGAAGGTAATGTCGCCAGGTCTTAAGCGCATAGACTACGGCTGCAAGCTCTAGATCATGGGTAGGATAATTCTCCTCATGTGGATGCAACTATCGAGATGCATAGGCAATCACATGGCGATCTTGCATAAGAATGCAACCTAGTCCCTGTCGTGAGGCGTCGCAGTAGATAACAAAGTCTTTAGTGAAGTCCGGTGGCACAAGTATGGGAGCAGAGGTAAGACGTCTTTTCAGTTCCTGAAAACTGTATTCACACTGTGGGAACCACTCAAACTTTTTATCTTTCTTGAGAAGTTCCGTGAGAGGTTTGGCCACTTTGGAGAAGTTCTCAACGAAGCGGCGATAATAACTGGCTAGACCAAGGAAACTCCTAACTTGCTTAACTGTTTCAGGCGGAGTCCAATCAAGAACGGCCTGAACTCTTTTGGGATTGACAGCAATGCCCTTACCAGAGATTACGTGGCCGAGATAGGTCACTTCTGGTAACCAAAATTCGCACTTGGAGAACTTGGCGTAAAGGCGGTGTGCTCTGAGTTTTTCTAGCACAAGTCTAAGATGTTCGGCATGCTCTTCCTCGTTCTTCGAGTAAATAAGGATATCATCGAGGTAAACCACGACAAACTTGTCTAGGTACTCCATGAAGATCGAGTTCATCAAGCGAGAGAAAGTAGCTGGAGCGTTGGTTAGACCAAAGGACATGACGGTGTACTCGTACTGACCATAACGAGTGACAAAAGCCGTCTTAGGAATGTCCCCATTTCTGATCTTGATTTGGTGGTAGCCTAACCTCAAATCCATCTTGGAAAAGACTGAGGATCCAGCGAGCTGATCATACAGGTCGTTGATCCTAGGGAGCGGATACTTGTTCTTTATCGTGACCAAATTAACGGGACGATAATCTACAACCATCCGGTCCGTACCATCCTTCTTCTTGACGAAGAGAATGGGGCAAGCCCAGGGAGAAGAACTGGGACGGATGAAACCCTTTTGCAAGGATTCATCGAGTTGTTTCTTAAGCTCAGCTAGTTCTAAGGGTGCCATCTTGTAGGGTCTCCTAGAGATTGGAGCGGTTCCTGGGATAAGATCTATGACAAATTCTACATCTCTGTCAGGTGGAATACCTGGCAGTTCCTCTGGAAAGACATCCGGAAAGTCACGGACTACCGGGATATCTTCGAGGTCTGGAAGAGGGTTGGCATTAAGAGAATAGAGTTGACGCGTTGCAACTCTAGTGGAGACGGTGACTATCTTGCCAGATGGGTGTGTAAGCTGAACAGACCTTGTGTAACAATCAATCTTAGCATGATGAGCTTTCATCCAGTCCATACCCAAGATGATGTTAATATCTGTAGACTTGAGGGCTATAAGTGATGCAAGGAATACAAGTCTGTCAACAAGGATTTCATTACCATGGCTTATTCGGGTAGTTTGCCATCTAGACCCTAGAGTTTGGATTTCAAGTGGAGTTGGCATATCACAGAATGACATGTCCTGCAAACGAGCATAGCCTTCAGAGATGAAGGAGTGAGATGCTCCGGTATCAAACAAAACCGAAGCTGGATGGCAATTGACAAGGAGGGTACCAAGAACGACATCTGGATCATCACGAGTATCTTTAGCTGAGACGTGATGCACACATCCACGTTCAGGGGGAGCTGACTTGACACTACTCAGCTTGCGTGATGGCTTATCACGGCCAACAGACTTCTCAGGCTGGGGTGGGGCATAGCTGGTTTGAGAGCAGTCACGTGCATAGTGTCCTGGCTCTCCGCATGTGAAGCAAGTCCCTGAAGTAGGACGTGGGCCCGCCTTGACAAGCGGTCTACCAATAGGCCTGGGTGGAGCATGTAACTGAACTGGGTGAGGTGCCACATAATAGGGCCTCGGTGAGTAACCGGGGGGAAGAGCGGAGCTCGGAACCCAAAACCAGCGCTTCTGCAAGGTAGAGCCGGAGGAAGAAACCAAATCACGGGTGTGCTTACGAGACTCCTCGTAAGTGAGTTGAGCTGTCTCCGCATTAATGGCCTTGTTCACAAGAGCCTGGAATGTATTGCAATGGTGCAGGTGGAGATCACGACGCAACTTGGGGTTGAGACCCTTCCGGAACCTAGCCTGCTTCTTGGCGTCTGTGGACACTTCTTCTGTAGCATAGCGGGCGAGGTTCTCAAACTCTCTACTGTAAGCATCTACAGCCATCTTACTCTGGGTGAAACTACAAAACTCTTCTCTCTTGCGATCAACGTGAGCCTGAGGAATGTGATGCTCGCGGAAAACCTCAGTGAACTCTCTCCAGGTGATTATCTGGCCAGTTGGAATCATAGCCTCGTAGTTCTGCCACCAAATACTGGCAGGACCTTCCAGGTGATAAGTAGCATAGGTGACCCTGTCACTTTCAGCTACGTTCGCAGAACGCATCTTGTGTGTAATACTATGGAGCCAGTCATCTGCATCGAGTGGCTCAATGGAATGATGGAAGGTGGGTGGTTTCAGACCAATGAAGTCATGGATGGACACAAACTCTTTGTGCTGGCAGGAGGTGTTCTCCTCAATACGTGCTAACAAGTGGTTTGACTCTCGCTTGTTCTTCTCCATTTCTAACATGAACTCTGCCAATGAAGACTGGTCAGGAGGATCCTCATCCCTGCCATCTCCGTGGTTCCGGATATGAGCAACAGAACTTCGGTTAACCGGCAACATCCTGAGAGCCAACCAAGGAAACAAGGATGGATTCAGCATCACCATAAGGATGTAGATTATAGTACGAGAAAAAAAATACTATCTCTTGAACTCCTAGGACAAATCCGGCAGCATAACGGCAGCAAACTGCTCAAAATGAGACATTCTGCAAAAGATGGGGTAGCACCATGCTCAACATCATTACTCAAGGTTCTGAGATATTACTAAACAGGCTACACCAGAGGTACTCAACTGGGATATGACTCTGATCAACCCATCCTAAGAGACTACGGAGTAGTAACACGTGATCCTGATAGACAGAAGAAGAAGCCTAGTTCCTTAACCCCGTAGGAAAGATAGGATGACTCAGATCAGAAGGCATGAGGTATAAGGAGTAAAAAGAGCCTTACGTTCCCTTCCACAATCAATTCCCTTACATAACTAAAGAATTTCTAGACACAACCTCGACCAGGTTGGCTTGGAAATCCTACAGGCAGTCAGGCTCTGATACCAAGGCTGTCGGGACCCCGATCCTAGGTCACACTGATCTAGCATGTAACACATCATATCACTTTGTGGCCTCACGCACGGTATTCCCACGGGTGCCACCTTACCTGGCCCGGGACCGTTTGCGCCTTTTGGCTCACGTATATGATAGTGTCGCTAGCATCCATATGACAAAGAACCCGGGCCGACATGGCTAGTCGTGAACCCAAAGCGGCACTAACCCATGGGGACAGGCATACATGAATCAACCTCGAGCATGTCGGTCAACCGCGTGTGGATCCGGGCTGTAGCACTAGGCTAACAGGACTCCGGTAACCCGGGCTGTAGCAGGCTAGGCAGGACTCCGGTCGTCACCGCGTGACATTTCCCCGAAGGGACAGACACAGGAACGAAGTGAAACACATGCCGGCCAGTCAGGTGTTCCGAGCAGTAGTGCTGGGCTAGCAGGGCTCCGGTGGACCGGGCTGTAGCGGACTCCTATCGCTCAGAAGACACTAGACTACATTTCCCCATATGATAGGCTGCCAAGGATAAACAACCAGATTGTCGGATCCCACACATAGCAATACACGCTACACGTACGCATAACATGCAAGTATGTGATGTACAACATGGCATCACAACATAACGCAAACTCATATAGATAAAGGCTCAGAAGAGCCACATAGCATAAATACAAGCAGGGGTCACATGACCCATCATTCAGAGCATACAAGCAACGGAAGCATTACATGTCTGAGTACAGACAACTACGAAAGAAAAGAGCTGGAAACCCTGACTATCTACAAGACCCTCCCAAGGGTACAAGATCTTAGCTGAGGTAACAAGCTACTCGTCGAAGTCCAAACGGAACTACTAGTAAGACAGATGTCTCATCTGCAAAACATAAATAAAGCAAATGTGAGTACAAAGGTACTCAGCAAGACTTACATCAGATCCTATCATATATGCATTAGTATCAAGAAGGTAATGTGGGGTTTAGTTGCAGCAAGCCAGCTTTGACTCAGTGGCTATCCTGTTCTACGACAATGAGAAACTTCTTTGAGATGAGGCAGCGCACACGAGTCCACTAATCACCACATCAATACACCACTAAGGATTCATCCTTGTCTCCCTACGAGGAGGCCATCCATAGCACTCACACTTGTCTTGAGCATTTTAGAGTACCCACTTTAAGTTGTCTATGTACCACGTAAGCATCCAAGAAGTCCATAACCGAGGACACGGCTATTCGAATAGATCATGATAACCCTGCAGGGGTGTACTTCATCACACACGCTCTTGCCACTTACCGCCATGTACACGTCATGTATCTCGGCAACCTTCAAGCGGAAGCCTGGCGAGGGTGTCGGCCACGACCTGACTAACCACGCAAGACTCTAGTCCAGGTTTATCGCCTATTCGGGTTCCATCCGCAAGGAGATCCGGCCGAGGTTTCGCTCACGGCCCCAAACGATGTGTACAGGGTTCCCGAGCCCACCATCCGGGTGCCACTCGGTACACCGGGCCACGTGTGCCTAGTCTGTCCCAAGTCCACCCTGCCGGGTGCCACTCGGTAGAAAAATAGCACTACCTACAAACACCAGAAACTATTTGCAACTCCTGGACAGAGCTCAAGGCGGTTAATAAGTCGAGAGAGCTTGGAGCGCCCGGAGCCCAATGTGTGGTAGTAGCTAGTCATTGGACAACTTACACAGAACTCAGTTCTTAAGGACGGTCCCAATGAGACAACCCACCATGTACTCCTACATGGCCTCTCACCGCTACCTTTACCAAATCGTGTTCACACGTTTAACTCTCAGCACCAGAACATATCATAACACTCCAATTCATTCCCGATGAATCAGACCTGACACAACTCTAAGCAATAGCAGGCATGGCATGGTAAGAACACAACATGGCTCAATCAACCCCTACACATGCTAGTGGGTTTCAACTATTTACTGTGGCAATGACAGGTCATGCAGAGGAATGGGTTCAACTACCGCAGCATAAGGTAGCAGTTGAATCGTGGTTGTCCTAATGCAATAATAGAGAGCAGGAGCGAGAGAGTGGGATTGTATCGGAATGAACAAGGGGGGGGTTGCTTGCCTGGTAGAACAACAAGGAAGGCACTGCTCCTCAGACAGGTACTCTGGAACGGTCTCCGGAGCAGGACCTATCGAGAAGGAACGGTGTCGGCAATCAAACACAAGCATATGCAACATTATGATGCATGAACATGGCATGAAGATGTGATGCTGTTTGGGCTAATGCAACTAGTATTCATTTGGTTAAAGTCCATTTGAACTAAAGATTCAAATGTAACTCCAACATAAGCTCTTAAATATGCCATAAGTGTGTTTTCACATATACGGCATGTATAGGTTGGTTTGTCATGCATGAAAATGGTACAGATGGATAGATTGAATTTTTCTGATAATTTTTCATATATAAATTATTTCAATCTGAGTTACGGTTGAATTTCTATGAATTTTTGAAGTTTTGAATATATTCTGGAATTTCCTGATTTATTATAATTCCAGAAAATGAGATATTGCATCAGCATGACGTCAGCGTTGCGTCAGCGGTCAACGGAGTTGTCCGAGTCAAACCTGATGTGTGGGGTCCACACGTCAGTGACTGGTTAGTTAATAGGAGGGTTAATTAATCCTAATTACTAATTAGGGGGCGCCGGGGCCCACTGTCAGTGTCAGGGGGTTAGGAAAAATGGTGATTAGCCTTAAGCTAATCACCTGGCCGGTCGGGCCTGCACGTCAGGCCGGCGAGGTCGTCGCCGGCGACCTCTGGACACGGCGGCGTCCATGCTGCAGGGCACGGGGGCGGCGGCTGGGAGCACCGGGGCGTAGCCCGTGCTCTCGCATCCAGTGGGGTAGGTAGGAGGAGGAGGGGTGGCCGGAGACGACCGTGGCGAGGTCATCCACGGCGACCGGAGCTACGGGAACAGCGGGTTCAGCGCTATAGGGCACTAGGGGGGCTGTGATTGGCTGCAAACGACGCGCAGGAGGGCACTGAGCACGGCGGTGAGCTCGGTTGCGAGCTGTGGCCACGGCGGCGACATGGACGGCGGAGCGGAGCTCTCGGCCAAGGTGGAACTGAGGCCTAGACAGTGCAAACGCGAAGAGGGGGAGAGGGGTTCGGCGCGGAAGCTCACAGCGGAGGCGACGGGATGGTCAGCGGGCTCGGGGAGGACCAGTCGGCGGCGAATTTAGCGGCGGCGATCCGCGGCTCCGACGAAGGGGATGATGGCGGTGGCGATGCTGCAGTGCTCCTGGCGTCGTCCAGCTCGACGAGGAGGCGTAGTCGAGGGCGGCGGTGCTCCTGGACAGTAGCAAGGGACGAGGCGGTGGCGTTGGTCGCGGTGGCTCACGGCGACGTGCTACGGTGGCGTTCGGGCGCGGGAGAGAAGACGAGCAGAGGAGAGGAGAGAGCTCGGGAGAGAGTGAGGAGAGGCTAGGTGGCTCGGTGGAGCTCTCTGGGGTGGACAGCGCCGAGGGGAAGTGGGGGCAGACGGGCAGGGGCGTGGCGTGCATGCGCGCGCTCGCCGTGCCCTCCTTCGCCTCCTCCTGGCAAGGAGGAGGATGACTGGCTTGGCCAGTTGGGCCGGGCCAGGCCGCACAGTGCTGGGCCAGCAGAGGAGCTGGCCGCAGGTAAGGTCCAAGTAGGTTTTTCCATTTTTGTTTTTCTTTTCTATTTTTCTGACATTTGTTTTGATTTAATAGAAATACTAAATCAATTAATTTAATTATGCCAATTTTTGCAGGAGCTAGTGGTATTATTCTAGAGCTCCTCAACAACTAACATAATTTTTGGACATATATTATATATATAACAAATATATATCCACAGAAAATAATTATTCATTAAATCCAAATGCCCAAAATAATTATCTATGAGCTCCTGAAAATATTGGTTTGAATTTTACCTCTCACCAATATTTTCAGAGAGAGACATGAACATTTTCTTGGACCCTTTTGGAGCACTTTTTATCTGGGTCATTTTTAAAAATGATTTCTGAGGGTTCACAACTCCCCATTTCAAATTTAAATGGAGTTTAAACATGATGCAAGCATGAAGGGCTAGCCTAGGTCATACCAGAACTAGGGATGTGACATTAGTACCCTCCGATCATAAACGGACGGTCGCGAAATAACAGCTTAGGGAGACCAAATGAGAAAACGGTGACGTTTTGTAGACGTTTGGGGATGATCCGGACACAACGGTAACGACTGTCCGGGTCGGGTTCGGGACAATTTCGGACGCGCGCGCGAGGGGCTGCGGGCTGACGAGAGAGGTTAGGTTCGACCTGGCAGTAGGTAGTGAGCTGTGTAGACGGTCTCGAGCTGAGAGAAGAGAAGAGAGGGAGGCCCGGCAACAGTTTTCGGAGACCGAAAACGTCCGACGTTAGACCGGCTACTATTGCCGCTATATTTATCCTTTGGGGCGTCAAACGAACTCCGATTGCGATGAAACTTGACAAGCGGTCTGTCTACACTATAATAAGACCACACGTCAAATCTCATCCCATTCCGAGAACATTTTCCGGCCACTTATAAAATAATATCTCGGACATGCCGCGGGCGCGTGCAAGTGGGGTTGGGCTCAGAACGGACAACGGAGAGAAACTCGGAGAACCCGGGCTAATGCAAGTTTTGAAAACATGATGATGCAATGCACATGATGACATGACAAGATGCACCACGCAAGCAAATGACATGGCAACGCCGGCGAATAACTGGACGACAACTGGCACATCGGTCTCGGGGCGTTACAACACTCCACCACTACGAGAGGATCTCGTCCCGAGATCTAGAATGGCACCGGAGGGAAACAACGGAAGGGAAAAAGAAGAGGTAAAACTAAGTTTCTTCTTTGAAAAACGAGTGAAACCACAACCTTGAGAGGTTGAATACATTCGAGACAGAATACAACGAAGGTGAACGAAGTTGAAAACACTCTGTTAGGGAAGAGGGACAAAGACATTGCGAAAACCTTGAGGTTGAAGGGCAAGATATATATAGAAAACACTCCGGTTAAGGAAGGGGATCAAGGAAAATCAAAATTCGAGCAGCACTCCGGTTGAAAAGAAACGGAATTGAATAAGGTCTTGATAAGATGAGAAGATACTTGATGAAATCACAACACACTGCCACCGGAACTATTGAAACAAGGGTTAAGAAAGATCTCAGACCGCACTCCGGTTGAGAAGGGAGTCAAAATTTGATAAGATGAGAGAGCTCAAATGAACACACGACACTCCGGTTGAGAAAGGGATGCAAGACTTGATAAGGCGACAAGAACTTGAACAAAGGGGCACAATACTCCGGTTAAACAAGATAGGGAAGGAATAAGAGTGATATAATTTGGACAGCACTCCATCTGTAAATGGAAGTAATTGAACAAGACAAGATGAGAGGATACTTGAAAAGAGGACACAACACTCCAATAAAAGTATAGGCATGGAAAGATCATGATCTTTGACAAAACGAGATGCTGGGTTGAAAAGATGAACATCACAATGCCTCCGGAACAAAAGAATAGAAGATAGATAATTGAAATAGGAGAATTGAGGAGAAAATGCCAACTTCTGCTACAAAAAGCTTGAGAAGGCATCCTTAGGAGACGGGTCGAGCGGAGTTGTTGGAACACCAACAACGAAAAGAATAGGCTTGTAGTGGTCTTATGGAATACCTCTCAAATTAAGAGATGACAGCCTGCCACTCACGGGAAGAAGAATTGATTGGGTTTAAATGAACAAGGAGACGAGAAATTATTTCACCGGAAGGATAAATGAAGAACTTGGGTCATTTATGAGCACCATATAACAACAATCCTTAGGGAAGGCTTTAGTTGAAATGTAATCCAAGACAATTACAATGACGAGATTGATGGATTTAAATTATCTCATTCATGACAACATGTGAATCGTGAAACATGAATTCAAATTATCAAGAATGACATAATACCACCTCCAAAGATACGGTAGAAAGAAATGCACTCCGGATTGCAAGATGAAGAAAAACTTGAGCTCCTTTGAAAAGAATCTCAATGAACACTTCAAGAAGGAATTAAATCCCTTATGAACCATCATGTAGAACCTTCATGAAGAACTCCGGTAATAAAAAGAATGATCCAAAATAATTGAATGATGAAAAGAATAAGATTGAAGCCTCGCAATGATTTAGATAGAGATCTCCGTGATAATATAATTGAAAGAGGTTAGAACTCCGGGAAAGAAAGATGAGCACTTGAACCCAAGAATTTAATCATCGAGAACAAACTCCGGTAAACAAAAGGATGAACAAACGGAAGGAAAAGAAGTTGAAAACATAAAGCGTGTCGAACCAAGAATGTGATATGATGCACCTCCGGAATAAGGAATTAAATCACTTGGATGGAACAAGAGTAAGAATTACATTATGCTTATCCTTCACCAATTTAAATTGATGACAATCAACGGATTTGGCATATTACTTATCCTCGTAGAAAGAATTAAGCTAGATATAGCACAAACTTGAGAAAGTCTTCAACGAACCACCGGTAGGGTAGAAACAACGAATAAATTGATAAGGAAGAGAAATCTTGAGCAAACCACCGTAAGAATTAAGCATGAACAAAGAGAAGATAAAGAACACACCGGGAAGAATTAAGCAAATAAACGAAGATGCTTGAGAGACTTTGGATCCATGAGAACAAAGAGATCACGAACTAATTAAAGATCACTTGAACGAAGCACCGGTAAAATTAGGAGGGTGAGAGCTGAAATCTAGAGTTAATAAATCTTAGATGATTGGCTCCGGATAAACAAACTGAGAATACTCTCGAATTGCTCCGGAAGGGTGAAAAGAATAACTCACAACCGAAAATAATTATGAGAGGATGGCAACAAGCTAGCACCATGAATCTTGAAGAGAATGTAGCAAGAATAAAGAGAAACTCTTCTTCGGTCTTCAAATGAGAATGACGATGAGAAATAGCATCAACACTTATTTAGACACTCCGAAAGAATCAAAAGCGAAGAGATTGAGCCAACGATGAAAAGAATTTAACCGATCTTGGAGAAAATACATATGACTGATGATAACTCGTACTTACGTCAAACTTCGAAAAGAATTTAGGATAGCTTCGGGAAAATAAGAAGAGTCAGGTAAGATCCTGGGAATAGACCTGTGGGTTAGGGCCCACTCAAAAGAAACACCGTTCAAATGATTTAGAGGAGAGGTTGCGCCGGTTGAATTAAATGACTTGAATAAGATAGGCCCTCGAAACATCTTGAATGGATGCAAAGTGAAAACACAAATCTTTGAAATATCTTGAGCACTCCGGAATAAATGAATAGTGAGAAACGAATGAATATGATGAGCACCGGTATGATAAAGCTTCTGAAACGAGGAAAAGGATATGATCAACACCGAAGGCTTGACTTGAATCCACCGAAGAAGGAAAATGAGTAAAGACTGACGAACTTGAAGCTCCGTTAGAAACTTCATGAGCAACACCGGGTAAGAATATTGGAAGGAAAGAAAGAAGATACTTCACATCAATAAAATGATACTTGATTAAGATATATGAGTCCTTGAAGAAAAACAAGTGAGGGAGGGCGGGAAAAAAACAAAGGCAACATGGAGACGGATGAAACAAACACCATTGAGAAGAAGTGATAATTGATCTTGCAAATGTTGAAGTGAACGGATCCACTTGAGGAGAGACACACCGGTGAAAAGGATTTACAAGACAATCTTGATGATCAAGAAGGATTGGTATCCACATCGGAGTATGAGAACACCACTTAAACAAGGGATGGAATCAACATTTGACTTCGAAGCAACTCGAATACCACAACTCAAAACAAAAACAAAAGGATTGGCTTGCGAAATAAGCCGGAACAAACATATGATAGAGATTTTGTCCGAAGTTTTCGTGGTGGGACCTACACGGGCTCGACCGTACAACACCATCATGTACAAGGCAGTGCACATGACATACGAAGCGTCCCCGAGTCAGCATAGCCAAGGACTCTTTAAGACACAACGAGACCACTGTAAAATCGACCGTGAATAGGCGAACCACTAGACGTCGAACCCCAATTTCATATCATACATCTATCGGAAAGATATCCTAAGAGCTACTTGAATTCCCACCTATGAAACTCCTGAAATTTTTCCGGTTATGCAATCAGGTGTTGGGGATACAGGGGAAGCATAATATCTCACCCAAGCTAGCAAATCCTACATCCAGCTGTATCCATCCTTCAACACATAACCAAGAAACCTTCGGAAACCATCTACCTCAACCTTCGAAAAGCATCCGTTATACAAGTTATGGCGATACTCCCGAACTCCCGCCCCAGTACTGGGTGGCGTCGAGGTTATCTCACCAACGAACTGCATAAAGGAGATTTTCGATGTCGCGCACATATCTCAAGTATTACCAGAATTGCAACGATAGAATTATGATGACAACACCTCAGAGCTCAACTCCCCGGGACACTTCCACTAAACCCCTGACAGGAGGCACCAAGACCGTATTCTCATCATAAGCCATCGGAACAAAACCAAGATACTCGCGTGATCCTAAAAAAAATTTTTAGTGAAATTTGAGAAGAGAAGAGTCAAAACTCTGCGTTAGGATGCCTTACCAGAGCGATGAGGAGACTGGGAAGTAAAAAGAATTCCTAAGCTCTCCGATATATATAATCCTAAATGACTCAAAACATTTTTCTAGACACAACTCGGCCGCTAAAAACGATCAATCAGTGGGGGCTCCTAAGGTCGGGGAAGGCTCTGATTACCAACTTGTAACACCCTCGATGCGAATATATCTCCCACGTGTCGAGGCACAACTTAGAGGCATAATCGCATTGAAGGCAACGTCGCAAGTGAGGTAATCTTCACACAACCCATGTAATACAATAGGGGAAAAAGTTACATAGCTGGCTTACAATCGCCACTTCACACAATTACATGAATAAACATTACATCAATCAAATGCACTCATGGTCCGACTACGGAACCAAAATAAAAGAAGAACCCCAAATGCAACAAAGGTCCCCGATCGACCCCAACTGGGCTCCACTACTGATCAACTAGGACGAAACAACACAAATGAACACGATCTTCATCGAGCTCCTCCTGAGCCTGGTTGCAGCATCTGCTCGGTCTCATCGGCACCTGCAAACTGGTTTTGGAAGTATCTGTGAGCCACAGGGACTGAGCAATCTCGCACCCTCGCGATCAAGACTATTTAAGCTTATGGGTAAGGTAAAGGTATGAGGTGGAGCTGCAGCAAGCGACTAGCATATATGGTGGCTAACATACGCAAATGAGAGCGAGAAGAGAAGGCAAAGCACGGTCGATAAAAGTATGATCAAGAAGTGATCCTGGACTACCTACGTCAAGCATAACTCCAACAACCGTGTTCACTTCCCGGACTCCGCCGGAAAGAGACCATCACGGTTACACACGCGGTTGATACATTTTAATTAAGGTCAACTTCAGTTTTTCTACAACCGGACGTTAACAAATTCCCATCTGCCCATAACCGCGGGCACGGCTTTCGAAAGTTCAAATCCCTGCAGGGGTGTCCCAACTTAGCCCATCACAAGCTCTCACGGTCAACGAAGGAATAGACCTCCACCCGAGACATTCCGATCAGACTCGGTATCCCAGTACAACAAGACATTTCGACAGGGTAAAACTAAACCAGCAACACCGCCCGAATGTGCCGACAAATCCCGATAGGAGCTGCACATATCTCTTTCTCAGGGCACACTCAGATTGTCTTAGGTACGGGCAAGCC
The DNA here is from genome assembly GCA_034509565.1 of Triticum monococcum. NCBI lineage: Eukaryota > Viridiplantae > Streptophyta > Magnoliopsida > Poales > Poaceae > Triticum > Triticum monococcum. Next base: position 392,599,711 of record CM067845.1, on the reverse strand, counting down.
AGCCCAGAGTTGCCCCTGGTGGCCACCGGCAGCTGACAGGTGGACCAACACTCAGAGGAGCACTAGCCCGGGGGGGGGGGGTTAAAATAATGATGACCCTTGAGTCTGCAGAACCCAAGGGAAAGAAAAGGCTAGGTGGCAAATGGTAAAACCAATGTTGGGCATTGCTGGAGAAGCTTTACTTAAGGCGAACTATCAAGGGGTTCCCATTATAGCCCAACCGCGTAAGGGACACAAAATCCAGGAACATAACACCGATATGACGGAAACTAGGGCGGCAAGAGTGGAATAAAACACCAGGCATAAGGCCGAGCCTTCCACCCTTTACCAAGTATATAGATGCATTAATTTAATAAGATATATTGTGATATCCCAACAAGTAAATAACTGTTCCAACAAGGAACAACATCTCCATGTTCCAACAAGGAACAAACTTCAATCTTCACCTGCAACTAACAACGCTATAAGAGGGGCTGAGCAAAGCGGTAACATAGCCAATCAACGGTTTGCTATGACATTGGTGGGTTAGAGGCTGAACATGGCAATTTGGGAGGCTGACAAGCAAGTGGTAGGCATCGTAGCAATGGCATAGCAAAAGAGCAAGCAAACTAGCATAGCAAAGATAGTAGTGATTTTGAGGGTATGATCATCTTGCCTGAAATCCCGCAAGGAAGAAGAACGAGTCCATGAAGAAAACTAACGGGCGTAGTCGAACGAATCCTCACAACACGACGTTATCGGAACCAACCCGAAGAAGCAATCACCGGAAAAGAAGCACACAACATAGTAAACAACCAACACATGAATCATGGAATGATGCACAATCAAGTATGATGCATGTCTGGTTTAAAGAGGCATGTCTTGGCAAAATGCAATCCTACAAATTAAGTGGAGCTCAATATGCAACGAGTTGCATATTGACGAAACACCACAACCATTATTTAGTTCTCTCTCGTTTAGGTACCCAACAATATTAAATGTTGTTAGCATGGCAAGAGGGTGAAGCAAATGAAAACTACCCCACTAGTCAAGTTTAAATGAGGCCAGAAGCAACGAACAACAAGTCCGGAAAAACCTCATATGCATAATTTAAGGTTTGGTACTGTTCTGCCCTAAACGCAATTTTAGAGTTGTTAAACATGCAAGATGATGCCACCATGTTAAGCTAGGCAAAATTCTACCCCATTTACATATAAAGTTTGTTAAAATCGGAGTTACGGTTATTTAGTTATGAATTAAATCATTTTAGCATGGCATAGAGCAAATTTAATGCAAACAACATTTTAAATATTTCAAACATTGGTGAAAGTTGGATATTATTAATCTACACAAAATTCTGAGCAAGTTCCATATATAAATTATTTGCAAAAGATGCACGGTTGAGAAGTTATTTAATGCATGAAGCTAGGGGGTTTTCTGCAAAATTGTAATCTCCTGGAAAATTAGATAAAATCGTCCTGGCAGAAAAAAAAACATCACGGGCCGCAATTGTTCTCACCATGGGCCTTGCCCAGAACTGTGGAGAGGTAGCAGGCGGGGCGCGCTGGGCTGGCACGGTTGTGGATGAGGCCCAAGCGCGTAAGGAAAGGCGGCCCACAGGAGGATGCTCGTCGTCCTCCTCTCGAACAGGGATGGGCAGTGGTCGCCGGTGGAGAAGAAGGGCTCCGGCGAATGGCGTTTCGGCGGCGAACGACGAGGAGGCGAGGGAAAACGGCGGAGGAGGAGGGGAATGGATAGATCTGGGCGGTGGCTCCTCGGATCTGGCGCGGGGATGGCTCCTGTGGCCGGATCTGGCACAACGGAGGCGCGGGGAGGCCATGGTGGCACGAACGTCGAGGCAGGAAGCGCGTTGGCGTCGGGCCATGCGACGGGAGGCGAGGAAGAGCACGGCGCGGATCCAGGCCAGCTCGGGTCGAGGACGAAGCCCTGGGCATCGGGGCTCCATGCCCGGCGCTGGACACAGAGAGGGAGGGAGAGAGAAACGGGGAGGAAGAACTGCAGGAGGAAGAAGGCAGGGGCATTGGGTCGGCCTGGAGCTTGGCAAAGGCAGCGTCGATCCCTCGAGTGGGAGAGCCTATGGGCGCGGAGGAGCTCCACCCTCTGGATTGAACAGGGAGGAGGTGGTTGTTGCTGGCTGGCTAGTTGCGCAAGACGAGGAGGTAGGTGGTTGGATGGATCAGGAGGGGATCCCAATGTGGAGAGGACAAGGGGGGTGGCGGCGGCGGAGGAATGATGGGACAAGCCCCTAGGATCTAGGGTTAGGCAGTAAATATATAGCAATGATTTTTAGATAGGGGCTATTAGGACCCTCCGATCATAAACGGACGGTCGCGAAATAATAGCTTAGGGAGACCAAATGAGAAAACGGTGACGTTTTGTAGACGTTCGGGGATGATCCGAACACAATGGTAATGACTGTCCGGGTCGGGTTCGGGACAATTTCGGACGCGCGCGCGAGGGGCTGCGGGCTGACGAGAGAGGTTAGGTTCGACCTGGCAGTAGGTAGTGAGCTGTGTAGACGGTCTCGAGCTAAGAGAAGACAAGAGAGGGAGGCCCGGCAACAGTTTTCGGAGACCGAAAACGTCCGACGTTAGACCGGCTACTATTGCCGCTATATTTATCCGTTGGGGCGTCAAACGAACTCCGATTGCGATGAAACTTGACAGGCGGTCTGTCTACACTATAATAAGACCACACGTCAAATCTCATCCCATTCCGAGAACATTTTCCGGCCACTTATAAAATAATATCTCGGACATGCCGCGGGCGCGTGCAAGTGGGGTTGGGCTCAGAACGGACAACGGAGAGAAACTCGGAGAACCCGGGCTAATGCAAGTTTTGAAAACATGATGATGCAATGCACATGATGACATGACAAGATGCAACACGCAAGCAAATGACATGGCAACGCCGGCGAATAACTGGACGACAACTGGCACATCGGTCTCGGGGCTTTACAGGTATATATAGCCTCCACACAAAATCCAACCGTTACACATAATTTACCAATCTCGGTGGGACCGAATCAACAAACTCTGTCGGACCGAAATAGTAAACCTATTGACCGTTAGAGATTTTCGGTGGGACTGACATGCAACTTGGTAGTACCGATATGGTTAGGGTTAGGGTATAACGTAATCTCGGTGAGACCGATTACGCAAACTCGGTGAGACCGATTTTGTAATAAGCTAACCAGAGGGTTGGTCAGGCAAACTCGGTGGGACCGGTTCGCTCTTCTCGGTGAGACCGAAATGTTACGAAAAGGAAACAGTGAGTTTACATTGCAATCTCGGTGGGACCGATCCGCTCTTTCGGTGAGACCGAAAAGTTACAAAAAGGAAACAGAGAAATTGCAATCCCATCTCTGTGAGACCGAGATCCCTATCGGTAGAACCGATTTGCTTAGGGTTTGGCAATGGCTATGACAAGTGAAACTCGGTGGCGCCGGGTTGAAAGAATCGGTAGGGCCAAATTTGGCTTAGGGTTTAGGTCAAATGTGGATATGGGAAAGTAGCTGAGGATTTTGGAGCATATCATTAAGCACATGAAGCAAGAGGCTCATTAAGCAACACCTCATCCCTCCTTGATAGTATTGGCTTTTCCTATGGACTCAATGTGATCTTGGACCACTAAAATGTAAAATGAAGAGTCTTGAGCATATGAGCTAGAGCCAATCCTTTGTCCTTAGCATTTTGAGGGTTCCACTTTCACCATCCATGCCATGCCAATCATTGAGCTTTCCTGAAATGATCATCTTGGAATAGCATTAGCTCAATGAGCTATATGTTGTTATGAATTACCAAAACCACCTAGGGATAGTTGCACTTTCAATCTCCCCCTTTTTTGTAATTGATGACAACATATAGATCAAAGCTTCGACAAATAATAATAAGAATGAAATATATCGTTGCTTTGAGAAGTATGTGATAAGTAAGAGCTCCCCCTAAATTTGTGCATATTTAAAATTTGCTTTGGACTGCAAATGCACAAAGAGTTAGAGTCATGGGTTACTCTTCCATGTCACATACATCTTGGTGGAGCGCTCAAAAAGATAAGAATGAAATACATGCACTCATCACCAAAGAAAGTGAATGATCACATAAGATAGATAAGATATATCAAGCATGCATAAGTGTAGCTTATGATCAAACACATGATCATCAATGTCTCACAAGCATATCAAAGTATCTCAACCAAAAGCAAACAAAGTTTGAAAAAAACACCAAATAAAGCAAGAGAGAATAAAGGCAACACACTCTCTCTCTCGAAGCCTATGATCTATACATTTTTCTCCCCCTTTGGCAACAAGTTACCAAAAAGTTCCTAGAAAATGCATAGTGCTAGATCGACTCTCAGGCTTGATCTTCTAGTGGTGGTGGAGTCTGGATCACTCCAAGGACGAAGGCTTCTGTAGACGTGATTGGAGCTGGAGCTGAAGTAGATGCTGGAGCTGGTTGGGCTGGTGCTGTGGCTGGAGCTGAGGTGGTGGCTCTGGTGTTAGGAACTGGCACTGCAGTCGACCTCTGAGCTCGTGGCACTCTGGCAAATGCATCAGTTGTAGTCTTCCCTCTCCTCTCCTGCATGTCATCTTGAAGTTGCTCCACTGCAGACTGAATCTCTGTTACTTTGACATCCACATCATAGAACTTTTGTTCTATGATCCTCTCTAAGCTCACCTGATTCTGAGTGAGGGTGGCCAGTCTTTTCTCAATCCTCAGTGTGGAAGCAATCATGTAACTAAGCTGCTCTTGCTTGTTTTTAGGAAATACTCAGATGCCTCCTCTTGAGTTGGCATCTTGGCAGCTTTCTCCTTCCTTGCCTTCTCCTTCTGTGCTTGAGCATGAACTGATGATGGATCATCCTTGTTCATCACAACTTCATTATCTTCAAAATCTGGATGAATAGGCAAATGTTCCTTGTCCAATAGGTATATGCCTGTGCCCATCTTGGAGTTAATTAGCTCCTGGATCTGAGGGGCATAACCACAGCTCCTCTTCTGATCTGCTGCAGTTCTTTTGATGGTCTCTACCATGAGGCTCATGACTTTGAATTTCGGTGGCACATCAAAGATATGAAGCAAGTTGATTGCATGGCCTCTGATCATCTTGTGATCACCTGACTTGGGCAACGGAGTGTGCCTCAAAATCCAATTGATAGTTGGCAACCCTGACAGAAGATAATGTACAGACCCAAACTTGAAAGTATCAAGTGCCTTGTTTGGAATTTCCTTGTACATGTTGGACATAGAGTTGTGGTCCATCTTCTTCTTGGCATATATGTCTAAGTCATCCTCATGCTCCTCTGGGGCATTGATGAGCTTTGCCCACTCAGCAATTGTTGATTGGTACCTCGTACCTTCAGACATCCACACAATCCTTCCATCTGGATAGAAGTGTGATGTGGAGTAGAACTGCATGATCAGCTCTTCATTCCACTTTGTGAGCTTCTGCCCAACAAAGTCTACTACTCCACAAGCCTTGAAGCTGTCTTGCACTCCAGGATAGTGCTCTTCATTGTCCTTGATGAACTGCCAATCTACCCATCTCATGTCACAAACAATGGGCTTCTTATCCAACAAGACTGTCTCATAGAAGTCATGTTGTTCCTTAGTGTGGAACCTATAGTCAACAGCAGTTCTTCTTCTTGTAGCATATGGATCTTCCGCTCTCCACTTTCTCAGCCCTGAGTCTCTTCTGATCTTCATGTCCTCAGCCACAGGATGAGCATCATTGTGGTCTGGGATCTTGGGCTTTAGCTTCCTGAGAACTTGGCCTTCCTCTTCTTCTGCAGTGTCAGGCACTGGGCCTTGTTCTTTTCAGCAGCTGGTATGCTCCTTGTGTTCCTCTTTGGAGCTGTCTTGGCCTTTGATGCAGCCTTGGGTGCTTCCTTGGGCTTGGATGTAGTAGCCCCTGATCTTGTAGCATCACCCATCAGCTTTTGTGCCTTGGGTGCTGGTGCAGCAACCTCTTCTTCCTCTTCCTCTTCAGAATCTCTCATGATTGAGGATCTCCCAAGCACTCTAGCAGTGGTCTTTTTTATCCTCTCCTTCCTCTTCTTCCCTTCTGCAGCAGGCTCTTTGGGTTCAGATCCCAAAGGGACTTGAGTAGATGCTCTGGCCTTAGACATTGGAATTCTCTTTGCAGGAACCTTTTGCTTCATGCCTGGCTTGGTGGCAGCAGCAGTGCTATATTCCTTCTTAACCACTTTCTTGGAAGTGGCTTCTTCTTCTGCCACATAGTCCTCATCCTCTGATTCTGAGGTTCTTTTCTTCCTTTGTCCGGTGGGAGCTTTTGGCAAGTTACTAGGAGTGCTCCTGCTGCCTTCATCTGAGGAACTGGAGGGACTAGTGCCCTCACTAATGTGCACTTGCTGCTCTGACAGGTTTTGGCTATCACTCTGATCTGACATGATGAACAAGCTGACTGCTGACCCTGTCAACAGTTTATAGATGAGGTAGAGTGGATGAGCATCACAAAATGCAGAGATTTTTGCAAAAGAATGATTCAAAATCTTAGTTTTAGTTTCCCATAGAAATCATTTCGGATCTACCGATTTTTAAACTCGGTGATACCGAAGCAGTTTTGGACTACTCGGTGAACTCGGTTAGACCGAGTCATAGTTTGGTGGCACCAAGACTACTAGGGTTTCACAAAGTTCCAAAATCGGTCACACCGATTAGTAATTCTCGGTCAGACCAAGTCTCACTTGTGCAATGGCATGAGCCAAATCGGTGGGACCGAGTTTTTCAACTCGGTGGGTCCGAGATGGTTTCGGCGGAAACCTAACCCTAAAGTTTTCGAATCAATCCTATTCTACGAACACATTGACTGGATAGGAGTGTATCAATCATGGCTAGAAACAATAAGATCACAATGTGCTAGGAATCAGATTGGGGATAGCACAAAGATCGAGTCCATACCCTAGTTCGGCGGAGACTCGCTACGGCGGCAACGACGGGGTTGAATTCCATTGACGGGGATGGAGACCAGCGACTGGAGGCGGCTAGCGGCAAGGAGACGATCTGGAGACCACGTTGGCAGAGCGAGCTATCCGCGGGGGAAGGGGTTCAGAGAAATTTCCAAATTTTTGCCCGTGCCTATATATAGCCCGACCCTATCGGTGTGACCGAGTGGAACAACTCGGTGGCACCGAGATGCAAAACTGTATACAGTTATTGCAACTCGGTGTGACCGAATGGTTCAAATCGGTTGCACTGAGATCGAAAATTCAGATCAACTTAATGATCTCAGTAGGACCGAAAGTAGGATATCGGTCAGACCGAGAATCACAAAGAGGTTTTGGAAGTTTAAGTCTATGACGAATCAGGGACTCCGAGTGCTCCTCACACAGAGTGGTTCGAATCTGACTTGATCAAATTTTGTGATGTAGCATGAATAGAGTTTGAGACGAGAAAAGCATAGATAGCTAGAGGAGGTTCTTAGGCATTCTTTTCCATCCACTTAGCAAAAGGAAATAAAACCAAACAATCAAAACAACAAGTGGATGTCCTCGAATGAGTAAAATATGCAACCAACATGCTCACACAATAAAGTGGCAATTGAAATATGTGACAAAGCATGCACAACCAATTCTAGCATCTATCAAGCAATTAGCGATGACTAGGTCATCTATATATGAGTATATTGACTTAGGAGTCAAGTGAGAACACTTGATCATAGGTCATACTCATCGTTTAAGCTCAAGTGGGGTTACCACTTTTACATAAAGCATTGTTGTGTTCACATCTTTAGAGTTTCTTTAGCTCAAGTCTTAGAGTAAAGCTCCCCCTAGATGTGATATCCCCCCTAAGAGGGATGAACTAACCTTGGGTTTTGTCGATGATGACTTCATGTACATGTTGAAGATGTGGATGCTCAATGTTGATGTAGATCACTTGGAGCTATCCATTTGAGTGAATTGCACTTTCAATACCTACATGGGTTAGTCCCACAAGGAACAAACAAGGATATCCATAGACATAGAGTGATGCACACACAAGATGATGTACATGAAAACTTTTAGGTTACCTTGTCCCTTGTCTTACCAACAAGAGGGTTTGTGTCTCCTTGAACTAGTGCAAGATGTGGAAGTTGATTGTACTTGTTCTTGCCAAAATGATAAGAGTGAAGTATGTTGGCGGAGTCACCCTCAAGAACTCTCTAGTTCTTCTTCTTTTGGATCCACACCATCTTGATGGGAATCCTTGGAGTTGTAGTCGTACTTGATGAAGTGGAACTTCAAGTGGTCTTGGGAATCCACTTGACTAAGGTCTTAGGAGCTTCTTCAAATGCATCAATTTCCTCTTGAAGCTTGTCCTTGCCTTTTTGCTTGTAGTCTTGTCGTGGAAGATCATCTTGAGCTTGTGTCCCCTTGAAGGAAGTAGGATCATACTTCTCTTGTTGAGGAACAAACTTTGTCTTGGGGTATTGATCTTCTTCCCACTCAACTCCATTGGCATTGAACTTTCGTTCAAAACCAACACCTTGATTCTTCCGGTGCCTTCCTTGCTTGCGCACAATTTCCTCGAATTGCTTACTCCCGGCAAGGCTTTTGTACACTCCTTTCTCTATAATTCCCTTCAATAAGCTATTTTCTTGCTCAAGTGTAACTTGGCTAAGAGAATCATTAGTGGAATCAAGAGAACTACTAGAAGCAACAATATTGGATTTAGCATGATCATTGTTACTACTAGAGGAAGAATCTTTCTTGTTCTTGTTACTAGACTTGACTTGAGGCATGTAAGTGGATAAGAGTAAAAGCTTGGCAATGTAAGAAGAACTTTTCTTGCGGAGATCATCATTGATTGCCTTTAAAAACTCATGCTCTTGCTCAAGATTGAGCTTTTCAAAGCGTAACTTCTCATGAGCTCTTAAAAGTTCTCGATGATCTTCGAAGATAGTTTCATGAGCTAACTTAAGAGTGTTTAGTTCTTTATTTAGAGGCTAAATCTTCTCCTTATCATTGTCATTCATTTTATCTTGATTAGCATGATTAATTGACGTTTCATCATAGTATTCATCACTAGAGTTGTCAACAAGTAAATTATCATCACCTAACAAGTCATCTTCATCACTATTGAAATCAACATACTCGGGGTGTGTTACCTTAGGACCTTTGGCCATGAAGCATCTTCCAATTCCTTCATTTGGTGAGTCAAATATATCGTAGGAGTTGGTTGACACAAGTGCTAGACCGGCAACACCTTCATCTTGAGTATATTCGGAATCGGAGTGATAACTTCTCTCGGAGTGGTTGTCGGAGTCGGAGCCGAATACCCATTCACCAACATGAGCCTGATGTCTTCGTTTTGTGTACCTCCTTGATGATTTTTCCTTCCTTTCCGAATCCTTGCTTCTCCGTGAGTGTCTTCGTTCATAACGATCATCTCTACTCCCTCTCTCTCTTGGTGGTGATTCTTCTCTTTTGCTTCTTCTTTTTGGAGAGTCTTCTCTTCTCTTGTAGGGAGCCGTACACTCATTGGAATAGTGCCCGGGTCTTCCACAATTGTAGCAGTTTCGCTCTCGACTAGAAGATCTTTTGTCATTGTAGGACCTTGACTTGGAGCTTCTATCTTTGCTTCTACTCTTGTAGAACTTGTTGAAGTTTTTCACCATTAAGCTCAATTCTTCATTGAAGTTTTGTTTCTCACTTGATGATGTAGGGGCTTCACATGAGGCTTTGTAGGCACCACTTGATTTGTTGTGAAGTTCCTCTTTATCCTTAAGTGACATCTCATGAGCAACAATTCTTCCAATTACCTCCGTTGGCTTGAGATCTTTGTAATTGGGCATCATTTGGATCAATGTGCACACGGTATCATATTTTCCATCCAAGGCTCTTAGAATCTTCTTGATGATGAATCTATCGGTCATCTCTTCACTTCCTAAGCCGGCAATCTCATTTGTGATGAGAGCAAGCCTAGAGTACATTTCAGCGACACCTTCACCATCCTTCATTTTGAACTTGTCAAGTTGACTTTGAAGCACATCCAATTTGGATTCCTTGGCGGAGTCTCTACCTTTGTGCATATCAATCAAAGTGTCCCAAATTTCCTTTGCATTCTCAAGACGGCTGATTTTGTTGAATTCTTCGGGGCACAGTCCGTTGAAGAGAATATCACAAGCTTGAGCATTGTATTGCAACATCTTCAACTCATCCGCGGTAGCTTCACGGTTTGGTTCTCTCCCATCAAATAAGTCACCTTGCAAACCAACACACACAATAGCCCAAACGGCGGGGTTATGTCCAAGAATATGCATTTTCATTTTACGCTTCCAACTAGCAAAATTAGTACCATCAAAGTAAGGACCTCTACGGTGATAATTTCCCTCGCTAGATGCCATACTCTCCTAGGTTTTGAAACCAAGGCTATGACCACCAAAAGCTATGGAAATCAAAGCAAATGGAGACCAAAGCTCTGATACCACTTGTAGGATCGAAAGTATGTCTAGAGGGGGTGATTAGACTACTTGACCAAATAAAAACTTAACCTTTTCCCAATTTTTGTTCTTGTCAGATTTTAGCTATTTTAGGACAAGTCAAGCAATCATCACACAATTCAAGCAATCATGCAAAGAGTATATTGGCAGCGGAAAGTAAAGCATGCAACTTGCAAGAATGTAAAGGGAAGGGTTTGGAGAATCCAAACGCAATTGGAGACACGGATGTTTTTCCCGTGGTTCGGATAGGTGGTGCTATCCTACATCCACGTTGATGGAGACTTCAACCCACGAAGGGTAATGGTTGCGTGAGTCCACGGAGGGCTCCACCCACGAAGGGTCCACGAAGAAGCAACCTTGTCTATCCTTGCGCACGAAGGACTTGCCTCACTAGTGGTAGATCTTCATGAAGTAGGCGATCTCCTTGCCCTTACAAACTCCTTGGTTCAACTCCACAATCTTGTCGGAGGCTCCCAAGTGACACCTAGCCAATCTAGGAGACACCACTCTCCAAGAAGTAACAAATGGTGTGTTGATGATGAACTCCTTGCTCTTGTGCTTCAAATGATAGTCTCCCCAACACTCAATTCTCTCTCACAGGATTTGGATTTGGTGGAAAGAAGATTTGAGTGGAAAGCTACTTGGGGAAGGCTAGAGATCAAGATTCATGTGGTAGGAATGGAATATCTTGGCCTCAACACATGAGTAGGTGGTTCTCTCTCAGAACATATGAGTTGGAAGTGTAGATGTGTTCTGATGGCTCTCTCCACGATGAAGAGGAGGTGGAGGGGTATATATAGCCTCCACACAAAATCCAACCGTTACACATAATTTACCAATCTCGGTGGGACCGAATCAACAAACTCGGTCGGACCGAAATAGTAAACCTAGTGACCGTTAGAGATTTTCGGTGGGACTGACATGCAACTCGGTAGGACCGATATGTTTAGGGTTAGGGCATAACGTAATCTCAGTGAGACCGATTACACAAACTCGGTGAGACCGATTTGGTAATAAGCTAACCAGAGGGTTGGTCAGGCAAACTCGATGGGACCGATTCACTCTTCTCGGTGAGACCGAAATGTTACGAAAAGGAAACAGTGAGTTTACATTCCAATCTCGGTGTGACCGATCCGCTCTTTCGGTGAGACCGAAAAGTTACGAAAAGGAAATAGAGAAATTGCAATCCCATCTCGGTGAGACCGAGATCCCTATCGGTAGAACCGATTTGCTTAGGGTTTGGCAATGGCTATGACAAGTGAAACTCGGTGGCGCCGGGTTGAAAGAATCGGTAGGGCCGAGTTTGGCTTTGGGTTTAGGTCAAATGTGGATATGGGAAAGTAGCTGAGGATTTTGGAGCATATCATTAAGCACATGAAGCAAGAGGCTCATTAAGCAACACCTCATCCCTCCTTGATAGTATTGGCTTTTCCTATGGACTCAATGTGATCTTGGACCAGTAAAATGTAAAATGAAGAGTCTTGAGCATATGAGCTAGAGCCAATCCTTTGTCCTTAGCATTTTGAGGGTTCCACTTTCACCATCCATGCCATGCCAATCATTGAGCTTTCCTGAAATGATCATCTTGGAATAGCATTAGCTCAATGAGCTTTGTGTTGTTATGAATTACCAAAACCACCTAGGGATAGTTGCACTTTCAGGGACTCCACGGAATACTGTTCATCTCCACCGTCGACCCCCTCCAGCCTCCACGAGCTACTGTTCATCCACCGTCGACCCCCTCCAGCCTCCACCTGCGATTGTTCATCCACGGGCTCCTGTTCATCCAGCCTCCACCACGCTCTACTCCACCGGCTACTATTCAACCAGCCCTCTCCATGGGCTCCTCTTCAACCACCCATCCACGGGCTACTGTTCATCCTTCCCTCCACCATTTACTATTCATCCTGCCCTCCACGGGGTGGTCCTGTTCATCCATCCCTCCATGGGGTCCTGTCCATCCAGCCCCAACCGGCTCGATCGATCGGCATCCTGTTCATCCAGAGGCAACACCACGGGGTCCTATTCATCTACCCCCACCGGGAACTGTTCATCCAACCCCCCCCCCCCCCCCGCCGCAACGCTCACTGTTCATGAAAGCACATGTGGTCCCTAGGTGGTTTGGTAATTAATGACAACATATCTCTTGTTGGACTAACGTTTCTATCTAGTATGTTTCAGATAAGTTCAACAATGGTGTGGCATGGACTAAAGGTTGTGGGAAATTCTCCAAGATGCTAAGGACAAAGGATTGGCTAAAGCTTAAAGCTCAAGACACTTCATTTTACAGTTTAGTGATCCAAGATCACATTGAGTCCATAGGAAAAGCCAATACTATCAAGGAGGGATGAGGTGTTGCTAATGAGCCTCTTGCTTCAAGTGCTTAATGATATGCTCCAAAATCCTCAGCTACTTTCCCACTTCCACCTATGACCTAAACCTAAGCCAAACTCGGACCTACCGATTATTTCTATCCGGCGCCACCGAGTTTCACTTGTCATAGCCATTGCCAAACCCTAGCAAATCGGTTCTACCGATAGGGATCTCGGTCTCACCGAGATGGGATTGTAATCTCTCTGTGTATGTCCATTGCCAAAATCGGTCTCGCCGAGTTTAGGCAATCAGTACTACCGAGATTACAATGCAAACTCTCTGGTTAACTTATTACCAAAATCGGTCCAACCGAGTTTAGTAATCGGTCCCAACGGTTTGCCTGACCAACTCTCTGGTTAGCTAATTACCAAATCGGTCTCACCGAGTTTGTGTAATCGGTCTCACCCAGATTACGTTATGCCCTAACCCTAACCATATCGGTCCTACGGAGTTGCATGTCAGTCCCACCGAAAATCTCTAACGGTCACTAGGTTTACTATTTTGGTCCGACCGAGTTTGTGATTCGATCCCACCGAGATTGGTAAATTGTGTGTAACGGTTGGATTTTGTGTGGAGGCTATATATACCCCTCCACCTCCTCTTCACTCGTGGAGAGAGCCACGAGAACACATCTACACTTCCAACTCATATGTTCTGAGAGAGAACCACCTACTCATGTGTTGAGGCCAAGATATTCCATTCCCACCATATGAATCTTGATCTCTAGCCTTCCCCAAGTTGCTTTCCACTCAAATCTTCTTTCCACCAAATCCAAATCCTGTGAGAGAGAGTTGAGTGTTGGGGAGACTATCATTTGAAGCACAAGAGCAAGGAGTTCATCATCAACACACCATTTGTTACTTCTTGGAGAGTGGTGTCTCCTAGATTGGCTAGGTGTCACTTGGGAGCCTCCGACAAGATTGTGGAGTTGAACCAAGGAGTTTGTAAGGGCAAGGAGATCGCCTACTTCGTGAAGATCTACCGCTAGTGAGGCAAGTCCTTCGTGGGCGATGGCCATGGTGGGATAGACAAGGTTGCTTCTTCGTGGACTCTTCATGGGTGGAGCCCTGCGTGGACTCGCGCAATCATTACCCTTCGTGGGTTGAAGTCTCCATCAATGTGGCTGTAGGATAGCACCACCTATCCGAACCACGGGAAAAACATCCGTGTCTCCGATTGCGTTTGAATTCTCCAAACCCTTCCCTTTACATTCTTGCAAGTTGCATGCTTTACTTTCCGCTGCCTATATACTCTTTGCATGCTTGCTTGATATGTATTATGAATGTTGAAATTGTGCCTAACCTCCACTTAAACCGAAAAAGCTTAAAAACTGCAACTTTAGCATTAAGTGTCTAATCACCCCCCTCTAGACACATCTACTTCAAGGTCCTACAAGTGGTATCAGAGCTTTGGTCTCCATTGCCTTGGTTTAATCACCATTGGAGGAAGATGGATGTGTCTACTTTAGGGAGTCTTAGACATAGAGTGCCTATTCTTGATGGAGACTATTTTCCTGAGTGGAAAATGAGATGCTTGTAATTTTCAATCAATATCATTTGAACAAGTATATTGCTAGCCCTTGTGCACCTCATATTGATCCTTTGCATCCTACCCTAGATGAAGATATCGACATAATTCGCAATCTTAGAACTATTGAGCTCATCATTAGAGGATTGCCCAAAAATTTGATTGCTAGTTTGCCTACTCTTAATTGTGCCTATACTATATGGAAATTTCTTGAGGAACAATTTCCCGATTATTCCTTGAAAAATTTGGATGAAATTCTCCATAAATCTATTGCCTTGAGTAAGATGAACTCTAGTGATCCTAGTTTTGGTGGTTGTCTATTTGAGCTTACCAATCTCAAGCGTGCTAAAGGAGATGTTGGAATCATTAGTGATATTATATTCGAAGTTATAAGAATTCATAAAGGTGACCACTTGGATGATCATTTATCTAATGAATTACCCTCTCTAGGAAATGATGAGTCACAAGATCATGGTGAACATGGATACTATGATGATGATGATGATGATGATAGTGACTTCGATCTTGATGATGCAATGAGACATTTTGGTCTTATGGCAAATCTTCGGGGATATGTGTCAGGAGGAAAGGAATGGGTTCTTGATAGTGGATGTACTGATCATATGACCGGAGATGAAGAGATGTTCCATGAGCTTGTTGAAAATGACGGCCCTCGAAAATATGTCACCTTTGGTGATAATTCAAAGGGTAAAGTGGTTGGCCTTGGTAAGGTGGCCATCTCACATGATAGTTCCATTCAAAATGTCATGCTCGTTGAATCTCTCGGCTACAACTTACTTTCAGTATCTAGACTTGCTGATTTCGGTTTGAATGTCCTATTTACTGAGGTAGATTGCCAAGTGTTTCGTCGAGACAATCATAAAATGGTCTTTACTGGTATGCGTAGAGGTGATCTTTACATTGTCGATTTCTCTAAAAAGGCACAACCGAAAACTTGCTTTATTGCTAAATCCTCAAAAGGTTGGTTGTGGCATAGACGACTAGGTCACGTTGGCATGAGAAACCTTGACAAGCTTATTAAAGGAAATCATATCCTTGGAGTTAATGATGTCATATTTGATAAGGATAGACTTTGCAGTGCTTGTCAAGCAGGTAAACAGGTTGGAGGAAGGCATCCCGTGAAGAACATCATGACCACAAGGAGGCCACTCGAGCTACTTCATATGGATCTTTTTGGTCCCAACGCCTACAAGAGTCTCGGTGGAAATTCTTTTGGTCTAGTTATAGTTGATGATTTTTCAAGATTTACGTGGGTGTTCTTTCTTGATGACAAGTCGCAGGTCCAGAAGATCTTCAAAAACTTCGCTCGGAAGGCCCAAAATCAGTTTGACGTGAACATCAAGAAGGTTCGGAGTGACAACGGAACGGAGTTCAAGAACGCAAATGTGGACACCTTTCTTGACGAAGAAGGGATTTCACACGAGTTCTCGGCTACGTACACACCTCAACAAAATGGAGTTGTTGAGAGGAAGAACCAGACGCTCATCGAAATGGCGAGAACGATGCTTGATGAGTACAAGACGCCGAAGCACTTTTGGGCAGAAGCGTTTGAGACAGCTTGTCATGCAAAAAATCGCTTGTATCTTCACAAGCTACTCGGCAAGACGGCATACGATCTCCTCACCGGTAACAAACCCCAAGTTGGATACTTTCGAGTATTCGGCTCAAAGTGCTACATTCTTGACAAGCATCGTCGTTCAAAGTTTGCTCCTAAATCTCATGAAGGTTTTCTACTTGGTTATGGCTCAAACTCTCACACTTACCGTGTCTACAACAATTTCACCCGAAAGGTTGAAGAGACGGTAGATGTGAAGTTTGATGAATCTAATGGCTCGCAAGTAGAGCAATTGCCAATCGATGTAGGAGACAAAGACCCTTCAGAAGCAATCCAAGACTTGTCTATTGGCAAAATTCGTCCAACGGAGGTGAAGGATAGTACCTCGTCCGTCCAAGTGGAAGCTTCTACTTCACGACAAGGTGAACCAAGAATTGATACGGAAGCATCCACAAGTGGGACACACCAAGATCAAGAAGACGAGGAAATGCATCAAGACGAACATCAGCAACCTCCTTCTCCACCACGACAAGAGAACGACAACATCAACAATGAAGAAGGCCAAGAAGAAGAACAAGATGAAGAAGATGTTCAACGAAGACCCAAGCAAAAGCTCTCACGAGTTCGATCAAGAATTGCCAACGATCATCCCGTCGAGCAAATCTACAATGATATTCAAACCGGGAGAATCACTCGCTCAAAAACTCGTTTAGCTAACTTTTGTGAAAACTATTCATTCATCTCTAGCATTGAACCTATGAAGGTTGAAGAAGCATTGGAAGATCCGGATTGGATAAATGCTATGCATGAAGAGCTACACAACTTTGAGAGAAACCAAGTTTGGACATTGGTTGAGAAGCCCGACAACAACCACAACATCATTGGTACCAAATGGGTGTTTCGCAACAAGCAAGATGAAGATGGACAAGTGGTTCGCAACAAAGCACGTCTCATCGCCCAAGGGTACACACAAGTCGAAGGTATGGACTATGGTGAGACATATGCTCCCGTTGCTAGACTTGAGACCATTCGCATCTTACTTGCCTATGTTAATCACCATAATATCACCTTGTACTAAATGGACATTAAAAGTGCTTTTCTAAATGGTGAAATAGAGGAGGAAGTTTATGTCAAACAACCTACCGGCTTTATCAATCCTAAGAAACCAAATCATGTTTACAAACTTCACAAAGCTCTTTATGGTATTAAACAAGGTCCTAGAGCTTGGTATAAATGCTTGACCAAGTTCCTTATTGCAAGTGGTTTTGAAATTGGTAAAATTGATTCTACTCTTTTTACTAAAAGGGTTAATGGAGAACTATTTGTATGCCAAATTTATGTTGATGATATCATATTTGGTTCAACTAACCCTCTCTTTAGTGAAAAGTTTGGAAAGCTAATGTCAGAGAAGTTTGAGATGTCTATGATGAGTGAACTCAAATTCTTTCTCGGTTTGCAAATCAAGCAAACTAAGGAAGGTACATTTGTCTCTCAAACGAAGTACACCAAGGACTTATTCAAGAAGTTCAATATGCAAGAATGCAAAGGTATGCCTACACCCATGCCTACTAGTGGACATCTTGATTTGACCAAAGATGGTGAACCGGTTGATCAAAAGGTTTATCGCTCTATGATTGGTTCTTTGTTATACCTATGTGCTTCATGTCCCGACATTATGCTAAGTGTGTGCATGTGTGCACGTTATCAAGCTGCTCCTAAAGAATGTCATCTTAATGCCGTGAAAAGGATAGTGAGATACTTAATTCATACACCAAACTTTGCCATTTGGTATCCTAAGAGGTCTTCTTTTGATCTTGTTGGCTATTCCGACTCGTATTATGCCGGAGACAAGGTTGATAGAAAGTCCACTTCGGGTACTTGTCAATTTCTTGGTAGATCTCTTGTGTCTTGGCCTTCCAAGAAACAAAACTCGGTATCCTTATCCACCGCCGAAGCGGAATACATTGCCGCTGGTTCATGTTGTGCTCAATTACTTTGGATGACCCAAACTCTTAAAGATTATGGGATCTATGTGAAACATGTTCCACTGCTTTGTGACAATGAAAGTTCTATCAAAATTGGTCATAATCCTGTACAACATTCTCGAACTAAGCATATTGAAGTTCGTCATCATTTCATTCGAGACCATGTTGCTAAGGGTGACATTGATCTTAAGCATGTTCGCACCGATAAGCAATTAGCAGATATATTTACTAAACCTCTTGATGAGAAAGTATTTTGCAGGTTGAGAGGTGAATTGAAAATTATTGATGCTTCGAACTTGGAGTAGTTACTCCTTTGGATACATGCAAGACATGAGCTTATGACTAATCCATGATATATCTCTTATGATGACTATCTTATGTCTTGGATATATTTGTACCTTGCATGTTGTCTAACCCATGTAGGTGCTTGGTTGAATCTAATTCCATGAGATTGCGACTCACTCACATCTTGAGCAATCTCTACATCACCAAGTCTCTACACAATGGTGGTTGAAGACAAGGAAGCACAAAACCATTCAAACATATCCTTTGACAAATTCTATGTTGAGCTTCATGATTGTCATTTTTGGATACACGAGTGCTCTTCCTTGCAAGAACTAACCCATGTAGGTAGATGAACTCAAACTCCAAGTGGTGCTCCCAACTCTTGATGAGCTACATCAACCTTGAGCACCCACACAATTTCAACTACATGTGCAAGAACCGCACCACCACCCAAGGTATGTTATTCCATCTTAGAGAAGCTTTACTCCAAGACATGAGTCAAAGCAACTCAACAAGATGTGAATACATCAAGATGCTTAAACGAAAAATGGTAACCCCATTTTGAGCTTAAACGATGAGTATGACCTATGATCAAGTGTTCTCACTTGACTCCTAAGTCAATATACTCTAACATAGGTGACAATGTCACCGCCCAACTCTAGATGAAGTTCTCTTGTGTTCTTTTCTGTGTTATTGCATTTGTCTCATGCATATTTATTTTATTTTTCTTTTTATGTGTTCTTCATCTAGATCTTTCAGTTTCTTCTCTTTTCTTTTTCTTTTTGTTCTGCATTTTCTGCATTCAATTCCTTGCAAATCCTTCAGCTAATTCATTGCAAATCTTTGTGAGATCCTAATGTTTAGTGAGCTGAGGTGACAAGTGTTTCTCTCTGTATTGAACTCAGTTTCACCGACTTAGTATTCGGTCCAACCGAATCTTTTCGGTACCACCGAAACATGCCACTCGGTGCCACCGACTTCACAACAGGAAAACAGTTTGCCACTTGTTCTATATTTCTTCTGATCCAGCTCTACTCAATGAATCTTGTCCTCTACAAGCATCACAGTTTTATCCATTGCTTTGTGCTGAGTCTCAAGGACCAAACCTATATGACGGATTCCAGAAAGCCCTTCTTGGAAATTGATGTCAAAGGGGAGAGAGAGATCACATCAAAGCTTATCACCTACAAGGGAGAAAGTATTAAGAGGGAGAAAGAGATTTCCAGGGGAGAGAATACTCAAGGATCCCAGATGCTTGATGTTCAAGAGGAGAGATGTCACATGTCTTTTTGGGGGAAAGACATGTTCATATGTGCTTATTTGCATTAAGTTCTATCCATTTGTATCTTTCATCTCTGATTTTCTGTTCCCTATCTTCTCCCAATATCCCATGTAAGATTCAGGGGAGCAAGACACCTAAGGGAAAGAAATCAGTCAAATTCATTGCATATCTTTACTCTTGGGGACATGTTGAATCCATTGTGGTACCTTGTACTCACTCTCTACATGTCATCCCAGTCTTGGTACTCTTGTGGCTTCTTTGGTTTGGTCTGGCTAGTGGAGGTACCTGTGTTATCTAACCTTGTTTGTGCAGGTTCATTCCATCCTAAGCCAGCTAAAGACTACAAGGTAAGTGTATGCATCAAAATCATGAGCATGAGGAATTCTTTCTTATGTACATACTGTTTGCAAGAAGGACTCATGAGCATGAAGGTATTTTCCTTGATAATCTTTTGCTCTGATGCATATGGCCAAGATACATGTAACACATTGCCTACTCTGTCATGGTTATGCTCTCACATGCCTCTATATTTCACATTTACATGAGTGCATACATGTAGGGGGAGCCTATGCTTGTTACATGTCCTTCCAAAGCTTTACTTGCTGTTCTTTATATCTTTATCTAAAGCTTTGATGTATGTTGGCATCAATTACCAAAAAGGGGGAGATTCAAAGCACAAGTGCTCCCTAGGTGGTTTTGGTAATTAATGACAACATATCTCTTGTTGGACTAACGTTTCTATCTAGTATGTTTCAGATAAGTTCAACAATGCAGTGGCATGGACTAAAGGTTGTGGGAAATTCTCCAAGATGCTAAGGACAAAGGATTGGCTAAAGCTTAAAGCTCAAGACTCTTCATTTTACATTTTAGTGATCCAAGATCACATTGAGTCCATAGGAAAAGCCAATACTATCAAGGAGGGATGAGGTGTTGCTTAATGAGCCTCTTGCTTCAAGTGCTTAATGATATGCTCCAAAATCCTCAGCTACTTTCCCACTTCCACCTATGACCTAAACCTAAGCCAAACTCGGACCTACCGATTATTTCTATCCGGCGCCATCGAGTTTCACTTGTCATTGCCATTGCCAAACCCTAGCAAATCGGTTCTACCGATAGGGATCTCGGTCTCACCTAGATGGGATTGTAATCTCTCTCTGTATGTCCATTGCCAAAATCGGTCTCACCGAGTTTAGGCAATCGGTACTACCGAGATTACAATGCAAACTCTTTGGTTAACTTATTACCAAAATCGGTCCAACCGAGTTTAGTAATCGGTCCCACCGAGTTTGCCTGACCAACTCTCTGGTTAGCTTATTACCAAAATCGGTCTCACCGAGTTTGTGTAATCGGTCTCACCGAGATTACGTTATGCCCTAACCCTAACCATATCGGTCCTACCGAGTTGCATGTCAGTCCCACCAAAAATCTCTAACGGTCACTAGGTTTACTATTTCGATCCGACCGAGTTTGTGATTCGGTCCCACCGAGATTGGTAAATTGTGCGTAACGGTTGGATTTTGTGTGGAGGCTATATGTACCCCTCCACCTCCTCTTCACTCGTGGAGAGAGCCATCAAAACACATCTACACTTCCAACTCATATGTTTTGAGAGAGAACCACCTACTCATGTGTTGAGGCCAAGATATTCCATTCCCACCATATGAATCTTGATCTCTAGCCTTCCCCAAGTTGCTTTCCACTCAAATCTTCTTTCCACCAAATCCAAATCCTGTGAGAGAGAGTTGAGTGTTGGGGAGACTATCATTTGAAGAACAAGAGCAAGGAGTTCATCATCAACACACCACTTGTTACTTCTTGGAGAGTGGTGTCTCCTAGATTGGTAGGTGTCACTTGGGAGCCTCTGACAAGATTGTGGAGTTGAACCAAGGAGTTTGTAAGGGCAAGGAGATCGCCTACTTCGTGAAGATCTACCGCTAGTGAGGCAAGTCCTTCGTGGGCGATGGCCATGGTGGGATAGACAAGGTTGCTTCTTCGTGGACCCTTCGTGGGTGGAGCCCTCCGTGGACTCGTGCAACCGTTACCCTTCGTGGGTTGAAGTCTCCATCAACGTGGATGTAGGATAGCACCACCTATCCGAACCACGGGAAAAACATCCATGCCTCCAATTGCGTTTGAATTCTCCAAACCCTTCCCTTTACATTCTTGCAAGTTGCATGCTTTACTTTCCACTGCCTATATACTCTTTGCATGCTTGCTTGATATGTATTATGAATGTTGAAATTGTGCCTAAACTCCACCTAAACCTAAAAAGCTTAAATACTGGAACTTTAGCATTAAGTGTCTAATCACCCCCCCTCTAGACACATCTACTTCAAGGTCCTACAGTTCATCCATAGGCAACATCGATCGGCTTCAGTTAGCAGCAGTAGCGAAGGAATCGCTCGATCGGGTTCAGTTAACAGCCATCGATCGATCGCTCGGGTTCAGTAACGCGTAGCCTGCAGTGCAATCTCTAGGGTTCAGTTAGAGCCCAACGCCTCGCTTGGGTTCAGTTAGAGCCAACGCCTCGCACACACGCGCGTATGTGTACGAGAGAAATGCGCATCGCTCGGCCCCCGACCTCCCACCGTAACCAGGAACTCCCCGAAATTTTCCTCGCCCTCGCTTCTACCACGGTTTTTTCCGTCATGGACGGCCCAAAGAATGTCATGCAGCTATGTCTCCGGCCCGCCCAGGACGAAAAGCCCATTTTCTGTCATGATTTTTTGTCATAGAAGTAGGAGCCCACCACATCTATGATGATACCGGGTTTTGTCACAATTATCATCATAGAAGTGTCATATGTATGATAGAAAAAAAATTCGTTCGGCCCAAAATGTCACGGATGTGTTTTTTTTTGTAGTGACAGGCTTTTGCTTAGTAGTACTTCTACAACAAGCTATCCGTCCCGCTCGCGGTGGACGGACATGCAGCAGTGGATTCGACACTGTAGAAGCAGTAGTAGTAACATCATTTTTTGTCTTCTCAAAGAGGCGAAGAGCCAAGCGCAAACCAAACGTTGTAGTTGCGAACATTGGAGCACGCATATAGCCAGGCTCTTGCATGAGACAAAATTGCTATGTGAGCCCATTATTGTACTAGTATGTACAACTACTTGCTAGTATAGCCCCACCACTCCAATCCATCTACTCCCAAGTCTCTGCGCAACACTGCTCACTCCAATCCAAGAACAAGTGACCAGAAGCCACAAGCACCTATGGAGCCGATGGACGCGAGCGGCAGACCGCTGTGCCAAATCATCCAAGGCGCCGGCCTGCGGCCCCGCACCGCGCAGCGTTTCCAGACGGTGCTGGCGACCGCAGGCATCGTTCACATGGTCATCACCGCTGAGGGAGGAAACCTACAGCTGCCGGAGGGGCCCGATCCTCTGCCCGTGTCGTTCTCTCCGACACAGCGTCGGCTCGGGAGGTCCTCCGACCCTTCTTCCTCCCTTTCGTATTGTCCACAGATCCGACCTGCCGCCGCCGACATCCCGGCGACCCTCAGGTATAAGTTCTTCGAAAGCGGCCTTGCTCTACTGCCCCAGCTCCCCACGTGTCTGCATGTGCATCTTTTTCTACTCCCATCAGCTCTTCCAAAGCCACCTAAATTTTTAGTATTATTAGAGGTAAAGCTACTTCATGCATTCAAACCTAGGGCTTTGTTCAAACAACGAAGAAAGGGGGAAAAGTTGTGATGACCCACAAGTATAGGGGATTTATCATAGTCCTTTCGATAAGTAAGAGTGTCGAACCCAACGAGGAGTAAAAGGAAATGATAAGCGGTTTTCAGCAAGGTATTCTCTGCAAGTACTGAAATAAGTGGTAACAGATAGTTTTGTGATAGGATAAATTGTAACGAGCAACAAGTAACAAAAGTAAATAAAGTGCAGCAAGGTGGCCCAATCCTTTTTGTAGCAAAGGACAAGCCTGAACAAACTCTTATAATAGGAAAAGCGCTCCCGAGGACACATGGTAATATCGTCAAGCTAGTTTTCATCACGTTCATATGATTCGCGTTCGATACTTTGATAATTTGATATGTGGGTGGACCGGTGCTTGGGTGTTGTTCTTACTTGAACAAGCATCCCACTTATGATTAACCTCTATTGCAAGCATCCATAACTACAACAAAAGTATTAAGGTAAACCTAACCATAGCATGAAACATATGGATCCAAATCAGCCCCTTACGAAGCAATGCATAAACTAGGGTTTAAGCTTCTATCACTCTAGCAACCCATCATCTACTTATTACTTCCCAATTGTTGGGGAACGTAGCAGAAATTCAAAATTTTCTACGCATCACCAAGATCAATCTATGGAGTAATCTAGCAACGAGGGAAGGAGAGTGCATCTACATACCCTTGTAGATCGCTAAGCGGAAGCGATCAAGTGAACGGGGTTGATGGAGTCATACTCGTCGTGATCCAAATCACCGATGATCCTAGTGCCGAACGGACGGCACCTCCGTGTTCAACACACGTACAGCCCGATGACGTCTCCTACGCCTTGATCCAGCAAGCGGAGAAGGAGAGGTTGGGGAAGACTCCATCCAGCAGCAGCACGACGGCGTGGTGGTGGTGGAGGAGCATGGTACTCTAGCAGGGCTTCGCCAAGCACCGCAAGAGACGAGGAGGGAGAGGGGTAAGGCTGCGCCAAGAAGGAGATTGAATCGTGTCTATGGCAGCCCAAAACCTCAATTATATATAGGGGAAGGGGAGGGGCTGCGCCCCCACCTAGGTTTCCACCCCTAGGGGTGGCGGCCAGCCCTAGATCCCATCTAGGGGGCGGCCAAGGGGGGGAGAGGGGGCGCACCACTAGGTGGGCCTTAGGCCCATCTGAGCCTAGGGTTTGCCCCCTTCCACTCTCCCTTGCGCCTTGGGCCTTGGTGGGGGGGCGCACCAGCTCACCTGGGGCTGGTCCCCTCCCACACTTGGCCCATGCAGCCCTCCGGGGCTGGTGGCCCCACTTGGTGGACCCCCGGGACCCTCCCGGTGTTCCCGGTACGTTACCGATAGCACCCGAAACTTTTCCGATGACCAAAACAGAACTTCCCATATATAAATCTTTACCTCCGGACCATTCCGGAACTCCTCGTGACGTCCGGGATCTCATCCGGGACTCCGAACAACATTCAGTAACCATGTATATGTATTCCCTATAACCCTAGCGTCATCGAACCTTAAGTGTGTAGACCCTACGGGTTCGGGAACCATGCAGACATGACCGAGGCGTTCTCCGGTCAATAACCAACAGCGGGATCTGGATACCCATGTTGGTTCCCACATGTTCCACAATGATCTCATCGGATGAACCACGATGTCGCGGATTCAATCAATCCCGTATACAATTCCCTTTGTCTATCGGTACGATACTTGCCCGAGATTCGATCGTCGGTATCCCGATACCTTGTTCAATCTCGTTACTAGCAAGTCTCTTTACTCGTTCCGTAACACATCATCCCGTGATCAACTCCTTGATCACATTGTGCACATTATGATGATGTCCTACCGAGTGGGCCCAGAGATACCTCTCCATTTACACGGAGTGACAAATCCCAGTCTCGATTCGTGCCAACCCAACAGACACTTTCAGAGATATCTGTAGTGTACCTTTATAGCCACCCAGTTACGTTGTGACGTTTGGCACACCCAAATCACTCCTACGTATCCAGGAGTTGCACAATCTCATGGTCTAAGGAAATGATACTTGATATCAGAAAAGCTTTAGCAAACGAACTACACGATCTTGTGCTAGGCTTAGGATTGGGTCTTGTCCATCACATCATTCTCCTAATGATGTGATCCCGTTATCAACGACATCCAATGTCCATGGTTAGGAAACCGTAACCATCTATTGATCAACGAGCTAGTCAACTAGAGGCTTACTAGGGACATGGTGTTGTCTATGTATCCACACATGTATCTGAGTTTCCTATCGATACAATTCTAGCATGGATAATAAATGATTATCTTGAACAAGGAAATATAATAATAACCAATTTATTATTGCCTCTAGGGCATATTTCCAACAGTCTCCCACTTGCACTAGAGTCAATAATCCAGTTCACATCGATATGTAATTAACACTCAAGGTCACATCCCCATGTGACTAACACCCAAAGAGTTCTGGGTTTGATCATGTTATGCTTGTGTGAGAGGTTTCAGTCAACGGGTCTGCAACATTCAGACCCATTTGTACTTCGCAAATTTCTGTGTCATCTTGTAGATGCAACTACTACGCTAAATTTGGAGCCATTTCAAATAACTGTTCTACTTGGAGCTATTCTAAATTGTTGCTCCATTATACGTATCCGGTATCTCTACTCAGAGCTATCCGGATAGGTGTTAAGCTTGCATCGACATAACTCTTTACGTCGAACTCTTTATCACCTCCATAACCGAGAAACATATCCTTATTCCTCTAAGGATAATTTAGACCGCTATCTGGTGATCTACTCCTAGATCACCTTTGTACCCTCTTGCCAAATATGTGGCAAGGCAGACATCAGGTGCGGTACTCAGCATGTCATACCGTATAGAGCCTATGACAAAAGCATAGGGGACGACCTTCGTCCTTCCTCTTTCTTCTGCCATGGTCGAGCTTTAAGTCTTAACTACATACCTTACAACTTAGGCAAGAACTCCTTCTTTGACCGATCCATCTTGAACACCTTCAAGATCATGTCAAGGTATGTGCTCATTTGAAAGTACCATTAAGCGTTTTGATCTATCCTTATAGATCTTGATGCTCAATGTTCAAGTAGCTTAATCCAGGCTTTCCATTGAAAAACACCTTCCAAATAACCCTATATGCTTTCCAGAAATTCTACGTCATTTCTGATCAACAATATGTCAACAACATATACTCATCAGAAATTCTATAGTGCTCCCACTCACTTCTTTGGAAATACAAGTTTCTCATAAACTTTGTATACACCCAAAATCTTTGATCATCAAATCAAAGCATACATTCCAACTCCGAGATGCTTACTCCAGTCCTTAGAAGGATTGCTGGAGCTTTGCATACTTGTTAGCATCTTTCAGGATTGACAAAACCTTCCGGTTGTATCACATGCAACCTTTCCTCAAGAAAATCGTTGAGGAAACAATTGTTTGACATCCTATCTGCAAGATTTCATAAATAATGCAGTAATCGCTAATATAATTCCAACAGACTCTTAGCATCGCTATGAGTGAGAAAGTCTCATCGTAGTCAACTCCTTGAACTTGTCGGAAAACATCTTAACGACAAGTCGAGCTTTCTTAATGGTGATTACCATCATTGTCCGTCTTCCTTTTAAAAAATCCATATGTACCTAACAGCCTTACGACCATCAGGTAGTTCTTCCAAAGTCTACACTTTTTTTCATATATGGATCCTCTCTCGGATTATTTGGCCTCGAGCCATTTTGGAATCCAGGCCCACCATCGCTTCTCCATAGCTCGTAGGCTCATTGTTGTTAGCAACATGACTTCCAAGACAGGATTACGTACCACTCTGAAGTAGTACGCATCCTTGTCATCCCACGAGGTTTGGTAGTGACTTGATCTGAAGTTTCATGATCACTATCATAAGCTTCCACTTCAATTGGTGTAGGTGCCACAGGAACAAATCCCTGTGCCTTGCCACACACTAGTTGAAGAGACGGTTCAATAACCTCATCAAGTCTCCACCGTCCTCCCACTCAATTCTTTCAAGAGAAACTTTTCCTCGAGAAAGGACCCGATTCTAGAAACAATCCCATATTGCTTTCGGATCTGAGACAGGAGGTATACCCAACTGTTTTGGGTGTCCTATGAAGATGCATTTATCCGCTTTGGGTTCGAGCTTATCAGCCTGAAACTTTTTCACATAAGCGTCGCAGCCCCAAACTTTTAAGAAACGACAGTTTAGGTTTCTCTAAACCATAGTTCATACGGTGTCATCTCATCAGAATTACGTGGTGCCCTATTTAAAGTGAATGTGGTTGTCTCTAATGCCTAACCCATAAACTATCATGGTAATTCGATAAGAGACATCATGGTATGCATCATATCCAATAGGGTGCAGTTATGATGTTCGGACACACCATCACACTATGGTGTTCCAGGCTGTATTAGTTGTGAAACAATTTCCACAATGTCTTAATTCTGTGCCAAACTCGTAATTCAGATATTCATTTCTATGATCATATCATAGATATTTTATCCTCTTGTCACGACGATCTTTCAACTTCACCCTGAAATTACTTGAACCTTTCAATAATTCAGACTCGTGATTCATCAAGTAAATACACTCAACATCTACTCAAATCATCTGTGAAGTAAGAACATAACGATATCCACTACACGCCTCAGCACTCATTGGACTGCACACATCAAAATGTATTACTTCCAACAAGTTGCTTTCTAGTTCCATTTTACTGAAAACGAGGCTTTCAGTCATCTTGCCCATGTGGTATGATTTGCATGTCTCAAGTGATTCAAAATCAAGTGAGTCCAAATGGTGCATTTGCATGGAGTTTCTTCATGCATATACACCAATAGACATGGTTCGCATGTCTCAAACTTTTCAAAACCGAGTGAGCCCAAAGATCCATCAACATGGAGCTTCTTCATGCGTTTTATACCGGTATGACTTACATGGCAGTGCCACAAGTAGGGGGTACTATCATTACTATCTTATATCTTTTGGCATGAACAAGTGTATCACTACGATCGAGATTCAATAAACTATCCATTTTAGGTGCAAGACAATTGAAGGTATTATTCAAATAAACAGAGTAACCATTATTCTCCTTAAATGAATAACCGTATTGCGGTAGACATAATCCAATCATGTCTATGCTCAACGCAAACACCAATCTCGATGGTAGAGGGAGCGTGTGATGCTTGATTACATCAAGCTTGGAAAAACTTCCAACACATATCGCCAGCTCACCTTTAGCCAGTCTCCGTTTACTCCGCAGCCTTTTATTTCGAGTTTACTAACACTTAGCAACCGAACCGGTATCTAATACCATGGTGCTACTAGGAGTACTAGTAAAGTACACATTAACACAATGTATATCCAATATACTTCTATCGACCTTGCCAGCCTTCTCATCTACCAAGTATCTAGGGTAATTCTGCTCCAGTGGCTGTTCCTCTTATTACAAAAGCACTTAGTCTTGGGTTTGGGTTCAACCTTGGGTTTCTTCACTAGAGTAGCAGCTGATTTGCCATTTCATGAAGTATCCCTTCTTGCCCTTGCCCTTGCCCTTGCCCTTCTTGAAACTAGTGGTTTCACCAACCATCAACAATTGATGCTCCTTCTTCATTTCTACTTTTGTGGTGTCAAACATCACGAATATCTCAAGGATCATCATATATGTCCCTGATATATTATAGTTCATCACGAAGCTCTAGCAGCTTGGTGGTAATGACTTCGGAGAAACATCACTTTCTCATCTGGAAGATCAACTCCCACTCGATTCAAATGATTGTTGTACTCAGACAATCTGAGCACAAGCTCAACAATTGAGCTTTTCTCCCTTAGTTTGCAGGCTAAGAAAATCGTC
This sequence comes from Triticum monococcum, assembly GCA_034509565.1. Lineage (NCBI taxonomy): Eukaryota > Viridiplantae > Streptophyta > Magnoliopsida > Poales > Poaceae > Triticum > Triticum monococcum. The sequence continues at coordinate 392,570,702 of CM067845.1, read as the reverse complement.
GGAGGTCTTATACCTCTTGACGTGGGCACGAGCCTGAAATCCCAATTTCAGCCCTCGAAACATCTCATATGTTTCGCGACGTTTCAAAACGTCTTCAGTGCCTCAACTCTAAACCGTCTAACTGAACTATCACGTAGTTATCAAAATGTGTATGTCAGATGTTCGCAACATCCACAAACAACGTTCGAGGTTCAGCACACTGAGCGGTGCATTAAGGACATAAGCCTTCTATGAAGCAATGAGGACAATCCTCAGTTTATGGACCTAGTCTGCATAATTGCTACTATCAACTTTCAACTAAATTTTCTCTAGGAACATATCTAAATAGTAGAACTGAAGCGCGAGCTACGACATAATTTGCGAAGACCTTTTGACTATGTTCAGGATAATTAAGTTCATCTTATGAACTCCCACTCAGATAGACATCCCTCTAGTCATCTAAGTGATTACATGATCCGAGTCAACTAGGCCGTGTCTGATCATCACGTGAGACGGACTAGTCATCATCGGTGAACATCTTCATGTTGATCGTATCTTCTATACGACTCATGTTCGACCTTTCGGTCTTCCGTGTTCCGAGGCCATGTATGTACATGCTAGGCTCGTCAAGTCAACCTAAGTGTTTCGCATGTGTTCCGAGGCCATGACTGTACATGCTAGGCTCGTCAACACCCGTTGTATTTGAACGTTAGAATCTATCACACCCGATCATCATGTGGTTCTTCGAAACAACGAACCTTCGCAACGGTGCATAGTTAGGGGGAACACTTTTCTTGAAATTTTAGTGAGGGATCATCTTATTTAAGCTACCGTCGTTCTAAGAAAATAAGATGTAAAACATGATAAACATCACATGAAATCAAATAGTGACATGATATGGCCAATATTATTTTGCTCCTTTTGATCTCCATCTTCGGGGCTCCATGATCATCGTTGTCACCGGCATGACACCATGATCTCCATCATCGTGTCTTCTTAAAGTTGTCTCGTCATCTATTACTTCTACTACTAAGGCTAACGCTTTAGCAATAAAGTAAAGTAACGTTTATGTTGACATGCAGGTCATAAATAAATTAAGACAACTCCTATGGCTCCTGCCGGTTGTCATACTCATCGACATGCAAGTCGTGATTCCTATTACAAGAACATGATCAATCTCATATATCACATATATCATTCATCACATCCTTTTGGTCATATCACATCACAAGGCATATGCTGCAAAAACAAGTTAGACGTCCTCTAATTATTGTTGCAAGTTTTTACGTGGCTGCTATAGGTTGCTAGCAAGAACGTTTCTTACCTACGCCAAAACCACAACGTGAATTGCCAATTTCTATTTACCCTTCATAAGGACCCTGTTCATCGAATCCGATCCGACTAAAGTGGGAGAGACAGACACCCGCCAGCCACCTTATGCAACTAGTGCATGTCAGTTGGTGGAACCAGTCTCACGTAAGAGTACGTGTAAGGTCGGTCCGGGATGCTTCATCCCACGATGCCGCCGAATCAAGATAAGACTAGTAACGGCAAGATAGTTGACAATATCGACGCCCACAACTACTTTGTGTTCTACTCGTGCATAGTAACTACGCATAGACCTAGCTCATGATGCCACTGTTAGGGAACGTAGTAGAAATTCAAAATTTTCTACGCATCACCAAGATCAATCTATGGAGTAATCTAGCAACGAGGGAAGGAGAGTGCATCTACATACCCTTGTAGATCACTAAGCGGAAGCGTTCAAGTGAACAGGGTTGATGGAGTCGTACTCATCGTGATCCAAATCACCGATGATCCTAGTGCCGAACGGACGGCACCTCCGTGTTCAACACATGTACAGCCCGGTGACGTCTCCTATGCCTTGATCCAGCAAGGGGAGAAGGAGAGGTTGGGGAAGACTCCATCCAGCAGCAGCACGACGGCGTGGTGGTGGTGGAGGACCGTGGTACTCTAGCGGGGCTTCGCCAAGCACCGCATGAGACGAGGAGGGAGAGGGGTAAGGCTGCGCCAAGGAGATTGAATCGTGTCTATGGCAGCCCAAAACCTCAAGTATATATAGGGGAAGGGGAGGGGCTGCGCTCCCACCTAGGTTTCCACCCCTAGGGGTGGCGTCCAGTCCTAGATCCCTTCTAGGGGGCGGCCAAGGGGGGAGAGAGGGGGCGCACCACTAGGTGGGCCTTAAGCCCATCTGAGCCTAGGGTTTCCCCCTTCCACTCTCCCTTGCGCCTTGGGCCTTGGTGGGGGGCGCACCAGCCCACCTGGGGCTGGTCCCCTCCCACACTTGGCCCATGCAGCCCTCCGGGGCTGGTGGCCCCACTTGGTGGACCCCCGGGACCCTCCCGGTGGTCCCGGTACGTTACCGATAATACCCGAAACTTTTCCGGTGACCAAAACAGAACTTCCCATATATAAATCTTTACCTCCGGACCATTCCGGAACTCCTCGTGACGTCCGGGATCTCATCCGGGACTCCGAACAACATTCGGTAACCATGTATATCTATTCCCTATAACCCTAGCGTCATCAAACCTTAAGTGTGTAGACCCTACGGGTTCGGGAACCATGCAGACATGACCGAGACGTTCTCCGGTCAATAACCAACAGCGGGATCTGGATACCCATGTTGGTTCCCACATGTTCCACAATGATCTCATCGGATGAACCATGATGTCACGGATTCAATCAATCCCGTATACAATTCCCTTTGTCTATCGGTACGATACTTGCCCGAGATTCGATCGTCGGTATCCCGATACCTTGTTCAATCTCGTTACCAGCAAGTCTCTTTACTCGTTCCGTAACACATCATCCCGTGATCAAATCCTTGATCACATTATGATGATGTCCTACCGAGTGGGCCCAGAGATACCTCTCCGTTTACACGGAGTGACAAATCCCAGTCTCGATTCGTGCCAACCCAACAGACACTTTCGGAGATACCTGTAGTGTACCTTTATAGCCATCCAGTTACGTTGTGACGTTTGGCACACCCAAAGCACTCCTACAGTATCTGGGAGTTGCACATCTCATGGTCTAAGGAAATGATACTTGACATCAGAAAAGCTTTAGCAAACGAACTACACGATCTTGTGCTAGGCTTAGGATTGGGTCTTGTCCATCACATCATTCTCCTAATGATGTGATCCCGTTATCAACGACATCCAATGTCCATGGTCAGGAAACCATAGCCATCTATTGATCAACGAGCTAGTCAACTAGAGGCTTACTAGGGACATGGTGTTGTCTATGTATCCACACATGTATCTGAGTTTCCTATCAATACAATTCTAGCATGGATAATAAATGATTATCATGAACAAGGAAATATAATAATAACCAATTTATTATTGCCTCTAGGGCATATTTCCAACACCAATGCCTTCCTCTAGGCCCAAATAAAGGTGAAGTGTTATGTAGTCGACGTTCACATAACTCCACTAGAGGCTAGACAACATACATCTTATCAAAATATCAAACGAATACCAAATTCACATGACTACTCATAGCAATACTTCTCCCTTGTCCTCAAGAACGAATGTAATTACTCACAAAGCATATTCTTGTTCATAATCAGAGGGGTAATAATATGCATATAGGATCTGAACATATGATCTTCTGCCAATTAAACCAACTAGCATCAACTACAAGGAGTAATCAACACTACTAGCAACCTACTAGCACCAATACCGGACTTTGAGACAAGAATTGGATACAAGAGATGAACTAGGGTTTGGAGATGAGATGGTGCTAGTGAATATGTTGATGGAGATTTCCCTCTCTCGGTGAGAGGAGCGTTGGTGATGACGATGGTGATGATTTCCCCCTCCCGGAGGGAAGTATCCCCGGCAGAACAGCTCTGCCGGAGCTCTAGATTGGATCCTCCAAGGTTCTGCCTCGTGGCGGCGGAGTCTCGTCCCGAAAAGTTCCTCCCTATTTTTTCTCATCGAGAGACCTCATATAGGAGAAGATGGGCATCAGAGAGCCACCAGGGGGCCCACGAGGTAGGGGGCGCGCCCTAGGGGGGGGCGCCCCCCACCCTTGTGAGCAGGGTGTGGGCCCCTGGCCTTTATATTTGGCGTGGATTTTTCTTTATTTCTTTTAAGACGTTCCATGGAGTTTCAGGACTTTTGGAGTTGCGCAGAATAGGTCTCTAGTATTTGCTCCTTATCCAGACCAGAATTCCAGCCGCCGACATTCTCCCTCTTTATGTAAACCTTGTAAAATAAGAGAGAATAGCCATAAGTATTGTGACATAAAGTGAAATAACAGTCCATAATGCAATAAATATCGATATAAAAGCATGATACAAAATGGACGTATTAACTCCCCCAAGCTTAGACCTCGCTTGTCCTCAAGCGAAAAGCCGATAACAATAAATATTTCCTCATGTTTAGAGGTAGCGACATCGATAAAAAATACGGACATGAAGGCATCATGATTATTCTTATAACAGCAACATATATAGATTTTGTCATATGATTACTTACGTTCAAGTGATGATCTATTCACAATGCAAGAGTATAAATCATAAACTTTATTGGGCTCCAACAAACTATAATCTCAGTCACTGAAGCAATTGCAATTTATCATAACATCGGAAAGAGTCTATGTCAGAGCTAAAAAGCAAGTCCACATACTCAACTATCATTTAGTCCTCCATAATTGCTAACACTCACGCAATACTTGTGGTTACGGAGTTTTAATCGGACACAAAGAAAGATAGGGGCTTATAGTTTTGCCCCACAACCTTTTACCTCAAGGGTAATGTCAACAATAATGGTTCATGCTCCCCTACATCCAATTAGATATATATATCATGTTCTTTCCAACATGCTGAACTTGCCAAAGGATAAAATAAAAGGGAAAGGTGAAGATCACCGTGACTCCTGCATAAGGTAGAAGATAAAAATAAAGGATAGGCCCTTCGCAGAGGGAAGCAGAGGTTGCCATGCGCTTTTATGGTTGGATATATAAAATCTCAATGCGAAAGAACGTCACTTTATATTGCCACTTGTGATGTCAACCTTTATTATGCAGTCCGTCGCTTTTATTACTTCCACATCACAAGATCGTATAAAGCTTATTCCTCCCACACGAATCAATCATACATATTTAGAGCAATTTTTATTGCTTTGCACCGATGACAACTTACTTGAAGGATCTTACTCAATCCATAGGTAGATATGGTGGACTCTCATGGCAAAACTGGTTTAGGGATATTTGGAAGCACAAGTAGTATTTCTACTTGGTGCTGAGAACTGGGCTAGCATGAGGGGGAAAGGCAAGCTCAATCAAGTTAGAGGAACCATGACAACATACTTTATCTCATATATAAGAAAGACATAACTCATTACGTTGTCTTCCTTGTCCAACATCAGCTCTTTAGCATGTCATATTTTAATGAGTGTTCCCAATCATAAAAGATGTCAATGATAATATATATATATGTGAAAACCTCTCTTTCCTTATTACTTCCTATTAATTGCAACAATGACCAAAGCTATGTCTGCCAATTCCCAACAACTTTTAATCATCATACTCTTTCAAGTCATTACTCTCAATAAGATCCATATGAACTTTTTGTTTCTTTTTATTCTTTTTCTCTTTTCTTTTATTCACCCAAGATCATGGCAAAATAATCAAGCTCTTGACTCAACACTAATATTTATTATATATAACTCACGGACTCGATTACATAGAGAGATCATAAAGCAAAACTCAAAACTAGATCATGCCATAAACTTTATTCTACTAGATCAAGATACTACTAATAGGATCGAACTAAGAAAAACGGTAAAGGTAGGAGTTGTGATGGTGATACGATACCGGGGCACCTTCCCCAAGCTTGGCAGTTGCCAAGGGGAGTGCCCATACCCAGATACTCAATTCTTCTTTGTTGGAGGAGATGGTGGAGGTGTTTTTGATGATGCGGGCCTGTCATCCATCTTCCAAGGCATAGGTTCACCATCATAGAAAGATGATCGAGTCTCCGGAATCCTCAAATCTGCAGCCAAACTCATTCTCCTGAATCTATATTCATACCCACAGTTTTGGTTTTGAAGGTCATAGACTTGGGCTTGGAGGTGCTCGATCTTCTCATGTAGCTTGAAGATGGCCTCCTCGGTGTTCTTGGAATCCGGCTTGTAGTTGTTAGTGAACTCCGCGAGCATCATGTGGCTAGCGTTGATTCCACTCTCTACCATCCTTTGGCACTTGAAAACTTGTTGCTCCACTGCTTCGAGCCTTGTCTCCATGCTTCCGGTCCCCTTTGGTCCCTCTTCATCGCGGATGTGCAGCAACCCATCACGCATCTCAATGGTTTGAGGGTGTCGCAGCACCTCCGCGAGGTAAGGGTTGATGACCTTCTCGAAGAACTTGTCCTTGGAGGCGCTTGGGGCCGTCATGATAACCTAGATCTGTCAGAAAAACAGCTCGAAACAAAAACAGGAGATTTTTGCGTGATACGGGAGTCAAAACCTTCAGGAGAATATATAATGATTTTTTACCGACCAAAATATGTAACGTGCAAGAAAACGGAGTCCGGAAGGCACACGAGGTAGGGGGTGCGCCCAGGGGGGTAGGGCGTCCCCACCACCCTCATGGGGCCCTCGTGTCCTTCCCGGACTGCTACTTATTTTTCTATTTTTCTAAATATTCCAAAACGGAGAAATATTGCCTTAAAAATTGTTTTGGAGTCGGTTTACTTACCGTACCACATACCTATTCCTTTTCGGCGTCTGAAATGTTCCGAAAGGTGTCCCTTATGTATTCTCCGGGGTTATGGTTTCAATAATATTGGTTTCAACATTTATGGGATTACCTCAGATATAATGTTTAATTGTTTGACCATTTACCACCTTCGGATTTGTGCCCTCGAAGTTTTTGATTTTTATGGCATCGGAACGATAGACCTCTTCGATAACATAGGGGCCTTCCCATTTAGAGAGAAGTTTTCCTGCAAAAAATCTTAAACAAGAGTTGTATAGCAATACATAATCACCTACTTTAAACTCACGCTTTTCTATCCTTTTGTCATGCCATCTTTTAACTTTTTCTTTAAACAACTTGGCATTTTCATAAGCTTGGGTTCTCCATTCATCAAGTGAGCTAATATCAAATAACCTCTTCTCACCGGCAAGTTTAAAATCATAGTTGAGTTCTTTAATAGCCCAGTATGCCTTATGTTCTAGTTCGAGAGGTAAGTGACATGCTTTTCCATAAACCATTTTATATGGAGACATACCCATAGGATTTTTATATGCAGTTCTATAAGCCCATAATGCATCATCAAGTTCCTTAGACCAATTCTTTCTAGACCTATTAACAGTCTTTTGCAAAATTAATTTGAGCTCTCTATTGCTCAACTCTACTTGACCACTAGACTGTGGGTGATAAGGGGATGCAATTCTATGATTAGCATCATATTTAGCAAGCATTTTATGGAAAGCGCCATGAATAAAGTGTGAACCACCATCAGTCATTAAATATCTAGGGACTCCAAACCTCGGGAAAATAACTTCTTTAAGCATTTTAATAGAAGTGTTATGATCATCACTACTAGTTGGAATAGCTTCTACCCACTTAGTAACGTAATCAACAGCAACTAGAATATGTGTGTATCCATTAGAGGCAGGGAAAGGTCCCATATAATCAAAGCCCCAAACATCAAATGGTTCAATAACAAGTGAATAATTCATAGGCATTTCTTGACGTCTACTAATATTACCAATTCTTTGACATTCATCACAAGACAAGACAAACTTACGAGCATCCTTGAAGAGAGTAGGCCCATAAAAACCAGATTGCAATACCTTATGTGCAGTTCTATCTCCAGCGTGGTGTCCTCCATAAGACTCGGAATGACACTTGCGTAGGATCTGTTGCTGTTCATGCTCAGGTACACAACGCCTAATAACACCATCAACTCCTTCTTTATAAAGATGTGGGTCATCCCAAAAGTAATGTCTCAAGTCATAGAAAAACTTTTTCTTTTGCTGGTATGTGAAACTAGGTGGTATAAACTTAGCAACAATATAATTAGCATAATCAGCATACCATGGAGTACTACGAGAAGTACTTATAACATTTAATTGTTCATCAGGAAAGTCATCATTAATAGGTAGTGGGTAATCAAGAATATTTTCTAACCTAGATAAGTTTCTGCAACGGGGTTCTCAGCTCCCTTTCTATCAACAATATTCAAATCAAATTCTTGTAGCAAGAGAACCCATCTAATTAGTCTAGGTTTAGCATCTTTCTTTTCCATAAGATATTTAATAGCAGCATGATCAATGTGAATAGTTACTTTAGAATCAACAATATAAGATCTGAACTTATCACAAGCAAATACAACTGCTAAAAGCTCTTTTTCAGTAGTAGCATAATTTCTTTGAGCATTGTCTAGAGTCTTACTAGCATAATGAATAACATTTAATTTCTTATCAACTCTTTGACCTAGAACAGCACCTACAGCATAATCACTAGCATCACACATAATTTCAAAGGGTAAATTCCAATTAGGTGGCTGAACAATAGGTGCAGGGACTAATGTTTTCTTAAGTATTTCAAATGCTTCTACACAATCATCATCAAAGACAAATGGTATATATTTTTGCAATAAATTAGTCAGAGGCCGAGAAATTTTTGAGAAGTCCTTAATGAACCTCCTATAAAAACCGGCATGACCAAGGAAACTTCTTATACATTTGATGTCCTTGGGACATGGCATCTTTTCAATAGCATCAACCTTGGCTGTATCAACCTCAATACCTCTTTCAGAAACTTTGTGCCCCAAGACAATACCTTCATTAACCATAAAGTGGCACTTTTCCCAATTCAAGACAAGATTAGTTTCTTCACATCTCAGCAAAACTCGATCAAGATTGCTCAAGCAATCATCAAAAGAGGAACCATAGACGGAAAAGTCATCTATGAAAACCTCACAAATCTTTTCACAAAAGTCATATAATATAGCCATCATGCATCTTTGAAAGGTAGCAGGTGCATTACATAAACCAAAAGGCATACGTCTATAAGCAAAAGTACCAAAAGGGCAAGTAAAAGTAGTCTTTGATTGATCTTTAGCCAACACAGGTATTTGAGAGAAACCAGAATAACCATCTAGAAAGCAATAGTGTGTATGTTTGCATAATCTTTTCTAGCATTTGATCAATAAACGGTAAGGGGTAATGATCTTTATTAGTAGCTTTATTTAATTTGCAGAAATCAATTACCATCCTATAACTGTCGAATTCACGGGTTCCGGCAGACCCTTAAGGTTCGAACACTGGGGTGCCCGCGGATCTGGCCTTCTACCTCCCCGTCTCACAAAGATCTAAACTACTAAAGGAAATGCACAAGGGACACAAGATTTATACTGGTTCGGGCCACCATTGTGGTGTAATACCCTACTCCAGTGTGTGGTGGATGGATTGCCTCCTGGGGCTGGTGATGGTGGACAGTACAAGGAAGAACAACCTCGCGAGGGTCTGTTCTTGGCTGGGGTGATGAACTGCTGGGAGGAGTTTAGTCACCTTCTCTCTCCCTCTCTCTCACTTACTCTCTCTACTTGCTAGTCAGATCCACATGCCGAACCGAACCCTAACCGATCTGACCCCCTTGCTACGTGGGTGACCGGTCCCATTTATAGGCGAAGGCCCTGGGCCTCTCCCCAAATATTAAGCGGGAAGGGCACCAACAATTGGCCAATTTGATGGGGAACATCTAGTACACTTATCCTGACTAAAGTTGGTCTTCGCCTGCGAAAGACTCTGCGGTGACGCCGTGCTGGGCTCCATGGTGACCTCCGTCTCGTAGTCCGCTTGGTCCTGGTCTCGTTGCACCGAAATGGCAACCTTTGCCTGATGCCTCGGTACTCCGCGGCTGCGCTTGCCCCCTTTGCACCAAAGAGGAAAGAAGGACGCTGCGCGCGCTGGCGCCCGCCTGGCACCCTCGATCGTCATGGCTTGCGTCATGGGCACCGCGCGAGATACCCCGCCTTGATTCCTCCGCCTCCTCGCGAGCCAGCCTGAGGAGGCTGCGCCTGAGGATGCACCGTGTCATCTGCCTCGCGAGGCTTGGCCCCTCGCGAGGGTCTTGAGTCTTGTGTTCATGAAGATGGGCCATGCTGGGCCTCCCTTGAGCCATGCCACAGGCCGTAGGCAGGCAAGTCTGAGGACCCCCATTCCCAGAACGCCGACAGTAGCCCCCGGGCCCAAGGCGCGCATGGGCTTGGCCGTGCCGAGAGGCGGAAGGGCAAGGGCGAAGCGCCGCGGGCCCTAACAGCCTGCGGCCTTGGGCGCCGCGTGGCGGTTGATGGGACATGGGTGCTTCAGCAACCGTGCAGGTTGATAAAGGAGCGGCATCTGCCCAGACTTCGCCCTTTGATCTCTCCGGTCGCTGCTCAGATCCCCTTTCTTGCGCCTTCCCTTTCTTCCTCCAAACTTCCAGATCTACTCCAGCTGCACGACCTAGGAAGCCATGGCGCCTCGCCAGCCTCCAGCCAAAGCTTGGTATTCCCCTGCTCTGGACTTGCCGAATGTGTCCAAGGCGAGCCTTGCCCGGCTGCGCCAGATGGCGACGGCGCAGGGCATCAATGGAACGGAGGTGTTCAAGACTGGCTCCGCCACCCCCGAGGGCCGAGGGAGCACCTTTTATCCTCTCTTTGTAAGCTCCATTGCTGCGGGCCTGGTGCCTCCCTTCTCCGAGTTCTTCTTCTCCGTCCTCCGCCATTACGACTTGCAGGCTCTGCATTTCCACCCCAACTCTGTCCTGCTTCTGGCGATCTTCGCTTACTACTGCGAGGCCCACGTAGGGGTGCAGCCTTCGGTGGCCCTGCTGCGCCACTACTTCTCCCTCCGGGTCTCCGGCAGCTCTCTTTCTGCGTGCGCGGGCTTCGTCGCGTATGGCGGCACCATTGCCATCTCGAATCCCGGGAAGAGGATTGAGGGCTTCAGGAGCAAGTGGGTCTTGGCAGATGCCGGGCGCATCCACCCTCGGCTGATCTTGCCCGCGGAGCAACCCGTGAGCTCCAGCGACTGGTGCCGAGCGGAGCTCACGGATCCCCGCGCGAAACTGGTGTTGGAGAAGATGGACGCAGACCTGAGGCCGGCCAACATGGCGGCGGCGAAGTTGACCGGTGCATCGCTGCTGAAGGAGTTCCTGGAGCACCAGCTGGCTCCGCTCCGGCAGTACTCTCCTCCAATGTGGAGGCCTCATCCGAGCCCCGAGGCTGTGGACGAAGAGGATGTGACCGCAGTTCGCCAATCTCTGGTCGGGGGCGAGGTGGCAAGGTTGAAGGACGCCCCCAAGCCCTTGTTCCTTCGTGACGAATGGAAGCGGGTGGTGAAGTCCATGCCTGTTTTTAACGGGGACGGGCTCGTGCCCGCGGTGGCTTCTGAAGGACCGGTGGATGTGCCCTCCGGCGACTCCAGTGATGAGGAGGAGGAAGAGGAGCGGGGAGAGGGGCCCGACTCTCGGGCGACTGATGGAGAGTCGAGGGCTCCCCTCTCCCGGCGCGGGTCCCGCACTCTCCGCCTGAGCGATGACGATGATGATGATGATGATGATGATGATGATGATGATGATGATGTGCAGGGTAGCGGGAGCTCGCCCACGACCCCGAAGAAGGACAGGACCAGGTTGATATCTCATGGGTCCGTCCTGACTCCGGGGCGAACCGGGGATGCACCTTCTGCTTCTGAGGTCGACCCCTCCAGCCGGCTGTCGGGCTTCAAGTTAGGCCGGAGGCTGCCCGAGCTCGCCGGCGAAGACCCGTAAGTGCTTGATCCTTGATCTTTTGTTTCTCGTTCCGCCAACGAGGCTTGATGATTGCTTCTCTTGGATAGGCTGGCGCCAGCGTCGAAGAAACCGAAGGGAGCCCCCGAAGTCCCATCTGCGGCGACGCCTTCGCCTGCAGGGGAGGGAGATCGTGACGCGTGGGCCTCTCCTGCCCGCGCATCCTTGCGAGGCTTGGCTGAGCTGGCTGGGGCGAGCTCAGCCCCCATGGCTCAAATGGCTCCCGAGGAGCCCCCGTCTGGCGCCGCTACTACGGCTGTGGAGGCGCAGCAGACTCCGCCTCAGGACACTGCGGCCTCGCCATCGCTATTTTCTCCTCCCATTCCACTGACCGTTGCTTCCCCAGCTCCTCCTGTTGTCTTGGGGCGCCCCGACGTTTCTCCGCCTCCTTCTTCCATCTTGGAGTGTGCCATCACCGAAGTGGACCGGCTGCGGCAGGATCTTCTCGGCGCCGACCCTCACCTGGTGGCCGGGTGCCTGGAACTGGCTTCAGGGTGGATTCGTTCTGATGCTTCGATTCGGGCGGCGTTGGTTCAGGCCTCAACGGCCTGTGACGGAGAGAGGGAGGCCACCCTCGAGGCGAAGGCTGCTCGTGACGCAGCCCTGGGGGAAGTGGTCGAAGTCCGCGATCGTTGCAAGGCGTTGGAGGACGAGCTGCAAGGCCTGCGGGGCCAACTCGCGGAGGAGGTCCGCCTGCGCCAAGAGCTGGAGAAGAGGGCGAAGGCGCGCGAGGCGGCGCTCGAGGACCGGGAGGCCAAGCTCAAGAAGCGCCGCGACCACCTAGGCGCGTTGAAGAAGGAGCTGGAGGTGACGAAGGTCGAGCTGGACGCTAAGGCCCGGGTTCTTGCCGAGGATCGCATGGCCTTCGCGGACATGGAGAAAGATGCTCGTGCTTCACTGAAGATGCTTTACAATAGCGGCCTGGACAGCCCGTTAGCCGGTGACGGGGACGGCCCCGCCAAGCTGCTTCCCTTCCTGGTTAAGGCCCTTGGGGATGTCGCCCTTGGCATCGGCCCCGCAGCCGAGGACGAGGCGCGCGTCTTGTCTTCTGCTGCGCTGACGCGGGTCTTCGCCCACATCTACCTTCGTGATCCCAACGTCGACCTCGACGGCCTGCTGGAACCGGTGAGCGGCGAGGGTGCTGCCGCCGCTGTCGAAGCCGTGAAGGGGCACGCGGAGGCGCTGCTGGGGAAGTTCTGGGCCTTCAGCACCAAGCCAAAGCAAGGCGCTGCCGGCCCTACTGCTCCATGAGGCGAAGCCACTCCACACAGCTTCACTGCCGACAAGTGGCTTCGTTCCATCCCTGTTCTTCTTTCAATTCTTGCACATGCATCACGCCTCGGGGAGGCATTTAAACTTGCGTTTGGTATTGAGATGACAGTATGGACTGTGATATTTTCTTTTAAATTCCTTGAGTTTTATGCTTTTTCTTCCCTACTTGCTTGTGTTCTACGCCGGCAGAGCCCGACCCCGCGCGTGCCTCACCCAGCATTAGCCCCGACCGGAAACCGGGACGGGACCAAAGGAGTGAGGGGCTACGTGACAAGTTAGGCTCCTGAGTCGCAATGCTCAGGAGTCCCCCTTGGCGTGCGAACAACAAGTAGGGAGGCGCGATGTAGGTGTATCTTCTGTTCTACGTCTGCAGAGCCCGACTCCGCGCGTACCTCACCCAGCATAGCCTTTCGGAACTAAGGAGTGGCGGGCTACGGAGCTAGTTAGGCTCCTGAGTCGCGATGCTCAGGAGTCCCCCTTGACGCGCAAACAGCGGGTGATGAGGTGCGATGTAAGCGGGGCTACCGTTCTACGTCTGCAGAGCCCGGCCCCGCGCGTACCTCACCCAGCATAGCCTTTCGGAACTAAGGAGTGAGGGGCTACGGGACCAGTTAGGCCCCTGAGTCGCGATGCTCAGGGGTCCCCCTTGACGCGCAAACGGCCTTCATACCTTGGCTCCGCTCGGGGAGAGACGCGCGGCGAACCAGGCCCGAGGGGCCTGGCTGGGCGGCGTACGTCTGGGTGTGACCCAGTCGTAGCCCCTGTGCCTAGCCCCCTCGCGCGGCACTCCCGAGGGGAGGCATTGCGACGAGGCCAGCCACTGAGCTCTTGGCTCCCTGAGGTTAATGCGGCCCGGAGGCCACCCCCAGTTGTTTATTACCAGCGCGGAGCATAGCGCTTCCGTATGTGCACGGGCATAGCCGCTCCTCGGCAGTGTCGTCAGCCAGCGCGGAGCATGGTGCTTCCACTGGTACGTGGGAGGGGGCTCCCCTCCGGGAGGAGCCCCCGGGGCGTGTACAGCCCCACCCTGACACGTGGCCGGCATGGTAGGGCTAGGTGAGGTGTATCTGGGCACCTGTGAGCCAGCGCGGGACTCACGAGGCCCTACCTCTAGGCGGGTTGCGCCTGGCACTGGGTCGTATCTTGAGATGTGTCCCTGCAAAATTTGGTTAGATGCTGGTACTCTACGTCCTCGGGTCCCGGCCCTCGAGCTTGTCTCAGCCGTCGCTGGTATGCCAGGTCACGATGCCGTGGACAAGGCCAGAGGGTGAGGACTGGAGAGCCAGTAAGAGCCCTGAGTCGCGATGCTCAGGCACCCCCCCTTTAACGTGCAAGTGGCCGACATGGAGAGGAAAGGATGCCGCGGACAGGCACCATGCAGTTAAGCGTGATAGGCAATGCATAGTTGGAAATAAACGCGAGGGAGATACACGCCGCTGGGTCTGGCCCGAGCGGCTTGGGGATGATGCAGCCCGAGGGGCGCCCCCAACAAGGCAAACTAACGACCGAAAGATAAAAAGGGATACATGCCGCAGGGACAGACCCACGCGGCCTGGGAGTGATGCAACCCTGGGAGGGCGCTCCCAGCTGGGAATGGAACTTGAAAGATGTCACCTGAGGATGTCGTCAGCGTAGTGGCGTTGGTGCAGCAGACTTGATGGGCTGCAGAAGCCTATCCTCACGAGCCCCCAGGCCCTGGGACCTCGGGAGGCTCCGGAGGCACCAGTGGCTCCTCGCGAGCTGTCTTCATCTCCGCCAAGGCCGCGGAACGCCTGTCTCCCTGAGCCTCCATGATGCCCGTCATGAGGCGCTGGTACGCTGAAGCTATGCTCTGCAGGCCGTAAGGCATGCGAACATAGCTGTGGGGTGGTCACCCGCAGCGCCCCACTTGCGAGGGCCAGAGACGCTCCGTCGTGGCGATCTGATTGAGCCCTGGTATGTCGATGCAGACGCGCAGCCCACCATCCTCGCCTGGATGTAGGGCCACAGCTGGTAGGCAGCGGCAACCTCTCATGATCCTTGTCTCCTGTAGTTCTTGAATGGCCTTGTTAACGAACTCCTGCTGGTCTGACCTTCCTTGCTTGGCTCCTTCTCGGGGGAAATGTGCTGCGAAGCACGCTTCCACATGGTGCCCGAGCGCCTCCCTCGTGACCCTGGCTAGGTCGGTGGCCCTCCAAGTGAGAGCCCTCGAGCCCTACCTGAGGAGGGCGCCGGGCGCGCTTTCCTATGCGATGGATGGGGGGTCCCCCTGGGCAGACACGGGCCCTGAGGGGCCGGGCCTGATGATGTCTTCTTCTTCTTGGGGGTGGTCTCGGGAAGCCTCCTGCTTCCGCGAT
The DNA here is from genome assembly GCA_034509565.1 of Triticum monococcum. Taxonomy (NCBI): domain Eukaryota; kingdom Viridiplantae; phylum Streptophyta; class Magnoliopsida; order Poales; family Poaceae; genus Triticum; species Triticum monococcum. Next base: position 392,555,295 of record CM067845.1, on the reverse strand, counting down.
CTGGGTCTTCTAGCGATGCGGCCTGATAGGCCCGCTCCAGGGAACACACTGCATCCTTCTCTTCACAGGGCACCGTGATGACGCCGCCACTTCCTGGCATCTTGAGGACGTTGTAGCCGTGGTGAGTCACGGCCATGAACTTGGCCAACGCTGGGTACCCGAGGATGGCATTGTACGGCGGGCGGATGTGGGCGACGTCGAAGTCGATGAGCTCGGTGCGGTAGTTACTGCGGGCCCCGAAGGTGACAGGGAGGCGGACCTGCCCCATCGGGACAGTGGAACCGTCGGTGATTTCGGAGAAAGGCTTGGTCGGCTGAAGCTGGTCATAGGGTACTTGGAGATTGTTGAATGTTTCCACGGACAGGACGTTGAGCCCTGCCCCACCATCGATGAGGGTCTTGGTGACCAGCACGTTGCTGATGACTGGGGAGCAAAGCATCGGGAGGACTCCTGCCGTGGCCGCGCACTTGAGCTGGTCTGCTGAGCTGAACGTGATGGAGCACGCTGACCACCTGAGGGGGCGCGTCACTTCGAGCTTGGGGAGAACTGCATTCACTTCGCAGGCGAACTGCTTGAAGAAACGTTGAGAGGCTGGGGCTTGAGCTCCGCCCAAGATGCAGGCGATTGCGCGTGGCTCTTGGAAGCCCCCGGCTCCCTCGTCTTGATGGCGGTCTTCGTTCCTCCTTGGCTAAGGCGGCAGCGGAGGTAGGCCTGCGTTGCCATGAGGGCGATCCTCATGAGGCTGATCTCTCCAGTCTCCCTCGTGAGGCAGGTCCCACCAGCGGTCCTTGCAAGGTTGGTCACGCCACCCCTGGCGCGGGCCGCGATCTTCCCAGCGTCCTGGGTTTCTTCCTCCTCCTCGGCCGTAGCCCCGGTCAGCACGGTCAGGGCGACGGCCGATCCTTCCCTCTCGCACGGCGCGGGGTTCTTGACATTCATTGGTGTTGTGGGTGTGGAGGTCATGGTACACACAGTACCGGCTGCCCCTGGAGGATTCAGGCAGATCCTTGCCCCGCTTGGTGTCTGGTTCTGCGGCGAGTACGGCAGCCCCCTTGCGCTTCATGTCCTTGGCCTTGGGCTTCTTCTCTTTTGGATCCGCGGCAGGAAGCTCGAGGAGGGAGAGACGTCCCTCCTCAGCCCTGGCGCACTTGTTCGCCAAGTTGAACAGCTCCAGGGAGGTGCAGAGGTCTTCATGCATCGCCAGCTCCTCCTTCATCTTGACGTCGTGCACGCCGTCGGAGAAGGCCGAGATGATGGCCTCCTCGGACACCTTGGGGATCTTGAGGTGCGCGTTGTTGAAGCGCTGGATGTATTTTTGCAGGGTCTCTCCGGGTTGTTGCTTGATGCGGCGCATGTCGCTCACGGCGGGTGGCCGGTCGCGAGTACCTTGGAAGTTGGCGATGAAGCGGGCGCGCATCTGGTCCCAGGAGGAGATCGTGCCTGGAGCCAGATTCAGGAGCTAGATTCAGGAGCCAGGTTCGAGCTCCTTCCTTGAGCGCCATGGGGAACCAGTTCGCCGTGACCTTTTCATCCCCGCTGGCAGCCTCGATGCCCAGGTCATAGAGCTGGAGGAACTCTGCGGGATCAGTTGTGCCGTCGTAGCGAGGAGGCAGGTCCGGTTTGAACTTGCCGGGCCACGCGACACTGCGCAGCTCAGTGGTGTAGGCACGGCAGCCTGCGGTGGCCACGAAAGGCTTCGGCTGAAGGAGAGCTTGGTTTTGAGGGTCCCCACGCGCTGCAGCTAGGAGCAGAGCGGGGTCTTGGCGCGCCGGAGCTGGAGCAGGGTCGCGGCATGCCGGAGCAGGGAGCGCCCTGGCAGCCCCTTGCGGGCGAGGAACTTCTTGGCAGCTCCGTTCTTGTTGCGCTGGCGCCTGACGGAGCGGGTTCTGCCCAGGGGCCAAGCGCCTTGGAGCCATGGCATCTTCTTGGAGGGGAGGCGGCCGATGCGCCTCTGGAGCTTCGTTGCCCGCGCGAGGCGGAGTGTGGCGCAGAGGAACGAACGGCGCGGAAGAGCCCCCTGCGGCGCGGACAAGCTCGGCGACGCGGTCGAGCCACTCTTCGTAGACGTCGTCGACGGGGCGGTAGCGCATGAGCTTGTTTGCCGCGAGGAGCGCAGCTCGAGCCTCCAAGGGTGTGCGGAGCGCGCGGGACGAAGAACCGGCTGGTGTGAGTGATGGAGTAGCGGTGCGGCCGTCTTGGCGCACGGACGGATGCTGAGACGACGCTTGCTGCTCGCCGCCCGCCGGGCCGGTGGCGGCATTGACGACGGGTGACGGGGAACGACGAGCACGCCCACCGACGGGGGCCGTCTGGGCGACGCGAGAAGCGATGGCGGCCGGCGCTCGACGCGGGCCCGATGAGCATCGGACATGGATGCGACGGTCGGAGGAGAATGGAGTGGTGGAGGACAGATTCCGGCGCACCCCTACCTGGCGTGCCAAATGTCGGATTCACGGGTTCCGGCAGACCCTTAAGGTTCGAACACTGGGGTGCGTGCGGAGATCTGGCCTTCTACCTCCCCGTCTCACAAAGATCTAAACTACTAAAGGAACTGCACAAGGGACACAAGATTTATACTGGTTCGGGCCACCATTGTGGTGTAATACCCTACTCTAGTGTGTGGTCGATGGATTGCCTCCTTGGGCTGGTGATGATGGACAGTACAAGGAAGAACAGCCTCGCGAGGGTCTGTTCTTGGCTGGGGTGATGAACTGCTGGGAGGAGTTCAGTCACCTTCTCTCTCTCTCTCACTTACTCTTTCTACTTGCTAGTCAGATCCACATGCCGAACCGAACCCTAACCGATCCGACCCCCTTGCTATGTGGGTGATCGGTCCCATTTATAGGCGAAGGCCCTGGGCCTCTCCCCAAATATTGAGCAGGAAGGGCGCCAACAATTGGCCAATTTGAAGGGGAACATCTAGTACACTTATCCCGACTAAAGTTGGTCTTCGCCTGCGAAAGACTCTGCGGTGACGCCGTGCTGGGCTCCATGGTGACCTCCGTCTCGTAGTCCGCTTGGTCCTGGTCTCGTTGCACCGAAATGGCAACCTTTGCCTGATGCCTCGGTACTCCGCGGCTGCGCTTGCCCCCTTTGCACCAAAGAGGAAAGAAGGACGCTGCGCGCGCTGGCGCCCGCCTGGCACCCTCGATCGTCATGGCTTACGTCATGGGCACCTCGCGAGATACCCCGTCTTGATTCCTCCGCCTCCTCGTGAGCCAGCCTGAGGAGGCTACGCCTGAGGATGCGCCGTGTTGTCCGCCTCGCGAGGCTTGGCCCCTCGCGAGGGTCTTGAGTCTTGTGTTGATGAAGATGGGCCATGCTGGGCCTCCCTTGAGCCACGCCGCAGGCCGCAGGCAGGCAAGTCTGGGGACCCCCATTCCCAGAACGCCGACAATAACCTGTGATAATTCTTTGTGGAATCAATTCATCTTTATCATTAGGAACAACAGTAATACCTCCCTTCTTAGGGACACAATGGATAGGACTTTCCCACTCACTATCAGCAACGGGGTAGATTATACCTGCCTCCAGAAGCTTTAGTATTTCTTTTCTTACCACTTCTTTCATTTTAGGATTTAGACGTCGTTGAGGATAACGAACTGGTTTGGCATCTGCTTCCAAATTTATTTTATGTTGGCATAGAGTGGGACTAGTGCCCTTAAGATCATCAAGAGTATATCCAATAGCAGCACGATGCTTCTTCAGAGTTTTCAATAATCTTTCTTCTTCTTGCTCTGAAAGGTTAGCACTAATAATAACAGGATATATCTTCTTTTCATCAAGATAAGCATATTTAAGATTATCAGGTTAAGGTTTGAGCTCAAACACGGGATCACCCTTGGGTGGAGGTGGATCCCCTAAAATTTCAATAGGCAAGTTGTGATGCAGAATAGGTTCCTGTTTAAAGAATACTTCATCTATTTCCCTTCTTTCATTCATGAACATATCATTTTCATGGTCTAGCAAATAGTGTTCTAGAGGATCACTAGGAGGTACGACAATAGAAGCAAGACCAATAATTTCATCCTTACTAGGTAATTCTTCCTCACGATGTTGTTTACTAAATTTAGAGAAATTAATCTCATGAACCATATCATCCAAACCAACAGTAACAATATTCTTAGTGCAGTCTATGGTAGCATTGACAGTATTTAAGAAGGGTCTACCAAATATAATGGGACAAAAGCTATCTTGTGGGGAAGTAAGAACAAGAAAATTAGCAGGGTATTTAGTTTTCCCACACAAGACTTCAACATCTCTAACAATTCCAATTGGTGAAATAGTATCTCTATTAGCAAGTTTAGTAGTAACATCAATATCTTCTAACTCAACAGGTGCAATTGCATTCTTAATTTCTTTGTATAAGTCATGAGGTATAACACTAGCACTAGCACCCATATCACATAAGCCATGATAACAGTGATCTCCTATTTTAACAGAAATAACAGGCACGCCTACCACAGGTCTATGTTTATCCTTATCACAAGGTTTAGCAATTCTAGCAGTTTCACCTTCGAACTGAATAACATGCCCATCAATATTATCAGACAAGAGATCTTTAACAATAGCAATATTAGGTTCTACTTTAACTTTCTCAGGAGGTGTATAAGTTCTAATATTGCTTTTATGAACAACAGTTGAAGCTTTAGCATGATCCTTTATTCTAACAGGGAAAGGTGGTTTCTCAATATAAGAAGTAGGAACAATAGGATCATTATAAGTGACAGTCTTTTCTTCAACTTTAATAGGTGCAGCTACTTTTACTTCTATGGGAGGATGATATTTAAACCACTTCTCCTTAGGGAGATCAACATAAGTAGCAAAAGATTCACAGAAAGAAGCTACTATCTCAGAGTCAAGTCCATATTTAGTGCTAAACTTACGGAAAATATCGGTATCCATAAAAGATTTAACACAATCAAACTTAGGAGTCATACCTGACTCCTTACCTTCGTTGAGGTCCCAATCTTCAGAGTTGCGTTTAATTCGATCCAATAAATTCCATCTGAATTCAATAGTCTTCATCATAAAAGAGCCAGCACAAGAAGTATCGAGCATGGTGCGATTGTTTTCAGAAAGCCGAGCATAAAAACTTTGCATAATTATTTCTCTCGGGAGCTCATGATTGGGGCATGAATATAACATTGATTTAAGCCTCCCCCAAGCTTGAGCGATGCTTTCTCCTTCGCGAGGCCAGAAATTATATATATAATCACGATCACGATGAACCAGATGCATAGGGTAATACTTTTGATGAAATTCCAGCTTCAATCTTTTATAGTCCCATGATCTCATATCATCACATTGCCTATACCATACCAATGCGTCTCCCTTCAAAGATAAAGGGAAGACCTTCTTCTTAGCAACATCATCGGGTATACCTGCAAGCTTAAATAATCCACAAACATCATCCACATATATTAAGTGCTCATCAGGATGCTTTGTTCCATCTCCTGTAAAAGGATTAGCTAGCAGTTTTTCCATCATGGCCACAGGAAATTCAAAAGGAGTTTCATTGTCAATAGGTTCAGTAGGTTGAGGAGCAACATCTTTGCTCTACTGGACAGGGTGAAGATACCCCGAACAAGCCCCTCAGAGTATTACTTTCCATAGTAACAAGTGACAGTAAATTTCAGCACACTATATAAATTTTTCCTTACCAAATTCCACCTACCAAAGGCGCTACACTCCCCGGCAACGGTGCCAGAAAAGAGTCTTGATGACCCACAAGTATAGGGGATCTACCGTAGTCCTTTCGATAAGTAAGAGTGTCGAACCCAACAAGGAGTAGAAGGAAATGATAAGCGGTTTTCAGCAAGGTATTCTCTGCAAGTACTGAAATAAGTGGTAACAGATAGTTTTGTGATAGGATAAATTGTAATGAGCAACAAGTAACAAAAGTAAATAAAGTGCAGCAAGGTGGCCCAATCCTTTTTGTAGCAAAGGACAAGCCTGAACAAACTCTTATAATAGGAAAACCGCTCCCGAGGACACATGGGAATATCGTCAAGCTAGTTTTCATCACGTTCATATGATTCGCGTTCGATACTTTGATAATTTGATATGTGGGTGGACCGGTGCTTGGGTGCTGTTCTTACTTGAAAAAGCATCCCACTTATGATTAACCTCTATTGCAAGCATCCGCAACTACAACAAAAGTATTAAGGTAAACCTAACCATAGCATGAAACATATGGATCCAAATCAGCCCCTTACGAAGCAACGCATAAACTAGGGTTTAAGCTTCTGTCACTCTAGAAACCCATCATCTACTTATTACTTCCCAATGCCTTCCTCTAGGCCCAAATAAAGGTGAAGTGTTATGTAGTTGACGTTCACATAACACTACTAGAGGCTAGACAACATACATCTTATCAAAATATCAAACGAATACCAAATTCACATGACTACTCATAGCAAGACTTCTCCCTTGTCCTCAAGAACGAACGTAATTACTCACAAAGCATATTCATGTTCATAATCAGAGGGGTAATAATATGCATATAGGATCTGAACATATGATCTTCCGCCAATTAAACCAACTAGCATCAACTACAAGGAGTAATCAACACTACTAGCAACCTACTAGCACCAATCCCAGACTTTGAGACAAAAATTGGATACAAGAGATGAACTAGGGTTTGGAGATGAGATGGTGCTAGTGAAGATGTTGATGGAGATTTCCCTCTCCCAATGAGAGGAGCATTGGTGATGATGATGGTGATGATTTCCCCCTCCCAGAGGGAAGTATCCTCGGCAGAACAGCTCTGCCGGAGCTCTAGATTGGATCCTCCAAGGTTCCGCCTCGTGGCGGCGGAGTCTCGTCCCGAAAAGTTCCTCCCTATTTTTTTCTCATCGAAAGACCTCATATAGGAGAAGATGGGCATCGGAGAGCCACCAGGGGGCCCACGAGGTAGGGGGCGCGCCCTAGTGGGCGCCCCCACCCTCGTGAGCAGGGTGTGGGCCCCTGGCCTTCATCTTTGGTGTGGATTTTTCTTTATTTCTTTTAAGACATTGTGTGGAGTTTCAGGACTTTTGGAGTTGCGCAGAATAGGTCTCTAATATTTGCTCCTTATCCAGACTAGAATTCCAGCTGCCGGCATTCTCCCTCTTTATGTAAACCTTGTAAAATAAGAGAGAATAGCCATAAGTATTGTGACATAAAGTGAAATAACAGTCCATAATGCAATAAATATCGATATAAAAGCATGATGCAAAATGGACATATCAAGTTGTAGCATGAATCTAGGACTTGATTCAAAGAGGAAATAATATGGTGAAAGTAGTAGAGACCGGATACCCAACCGATCTCTTGGTTGAAAAGGGAAATAATGGGAAAACGCAGTACAAACTGGATAAGAAATAGATCTATTATTGGTTGAAAAGGATAGAAAGTGGCGGCTGGTGGACAAGTCAACAGAGTATGTCCAGGATTAGATTTGCTGCCATCACATAGTAAAAGGTCTCCAGGATTAGATTTGCTGGCCTCACATAGTAAAAGGTCTAAGGATTAGATTTGCTGCCCTCACATAGTAAAAGGTCTCAGGATTAGATTTGCTGCCCTCACATAGTAAAAGGTCTCCAGGATTAGATTTGCTGCCCTCACATAGTAAAAGGTCTCCAGGATTAGATTTTCTGCCCTCACATAGTACAAGGTCTCCAGGATTAGGTTTGCTGCCCTCACATAGCATGAACAAACTCGGCATCACCACTTTATGCCTCCTTGTAGGTACATTCTGCTGATGTGTCCACTGTCGCATGTCCTTATACCAACCTTCTCTTGTTAATGTAAGGGCGCATGTAAAGTGAAGCGATCACACTGTTACCTTAGGGACATGTCTAACCAGTGTTATTGTTAATCTAATGCCTCCAGTGATAAGATGCAATTAAACTGTGTTACAAATGGCACTCCTGTTGTTTTCCCCAGTATGATAAGTAAGTTGCTCCTTTACGGTGCTAAGTGTCCTGGTGTCCCCACGGTCCCATGCCCTTAAACCAACTCTTTAGCTGTTGTTGATTTATTGTGTCTAGTAAACAAGCAATGCCACCATTAAAGTAATCCCATATTTGAGGAATCTCATTGTTGATCATAATGCTGGGACCCAGTATAGTGGCAGGCTGACTTGTGGGCCTACTAAGTTGACGGGGATGGAGGGCTTTGTCAACTTAGTCAATATGCACGATTCTAGCTCCAGTGACCGTACGATGTCCATCCAACGGCCGTAGTGCTTCTTCAACCTCTCGTCTTCTTGCTCCAGCCGCCCAAACCAGCGCCCGTCATGCCTCGTGCTCCTGCCTCCCGTGCCCGGCTGTGATGCGGCGGAGGCCTCACCGCCCCCTACTACTCTCACCACTGGCCAGGCCATCCCTCTACTCACCCACACCCCTGTTATTCTGTGGCGATGGCATCCTCACACCGCAGCGAACCAGTGAAACCCTCGTACTCCTCTATGCGTGGGCATCCATGGCCGCGTCTTCCCCAGCTCCGCTTCCTCCCCTTCCTAGGCCTCGCCGTCGTCCACCGCCCTGGTGCTCTCGGCACGGCGTAGTGAACGTGGTCAAGGAACGGCTTCCATCGGACGTGGACTGTACGTGTAGAGGCTGACAGTTGGGTCCACAGCCGTAGCAAGGAAGTGCCTCCTTATTACGTGCAAAATAATTATTCCTCCACCTGACAGCGGGGACCCACCGGACGGGCCACCATATTTTGCGAAAAAAACGTTTGCCCTTGACTGCTGGGACCCACCAGCTACATCGTCGCACGCAAGGAAGTGCGTCCAGGCAAAAAAATGATTCGCCCCCTGACTGCTAGGACCCACCAGCTACATCTTCGCACGCAAGGAAGTGCCTGACAGTCGGGACCCACCTGGTCGAAGCGTACGTAGCATTGTCATTCTGGTCGCGAACGTGTACGTACATATATACTGGTGGATGTAGAGGCGCGCACGTGTCGTAGTAGAGGCGCGTACGTGTCGTAGTAGAGGCGCGCACGTAGCATGTACACGTACATACAGCGGTCAGGGTGCAAGAAAGAAAATACGGCCACGTACGTGTACATACGGGTGGGGTTTCGAACGCCTACTCGCGCATACGTACGGCCAGGGCTTGTGTACATGGCTGGGTCAGAATGGAGAAACAGCGTCGTCGTCGTGTTCATGGGGAGGCAACGGAATGCGTCGTGTTCATGGGGAGGCAACGGAATGCTTCGTGTTCATCGGGAGGCAACGGAACGCGTGGGAGCCAACCGGCTGGGTCAGAACGGAATGTGTGGTCGTGTTCATCGGGAGGGCTTGGACGGAACATGTGATGGAAACGAGGCCTGGCATACCGCACAACGGAGGAAACATACCTCCTACGTCTGGAACAGGGTCCTGTTGATCGGGAGGGGTCTAGTGTACCACAAAACGGAGGAAACGGACCTCCTACAGTCGAAACGGGGGTCGTGTTGATCGGGAGGGGTGTGGCGTACTGCAAAACGGACGAAACGGACCTCCTACGGTCGAAACGGGGGTCGTGTTGATCGGGAGGGGTGTGGCGTACCGCAAAACGGACGAAACGGACTTGTGTTGGAGCGCTACGGTCGAAAAGGGGGTCCTGTTCATCGGGAGGGGTGTGGCGTACCGAAAAACGAGACTCCACGGGATACTGTTCATCTCCACCATCGACCTCCTCTAGCCTCCACGGGCTACCATCGACCTCCTCCAGCCTCCACGGGCTCCTGTTCATCCAGCCTCCACCGCACGCTACTCCACCGGCTACTATTCAACCACCCCTCCATGGGCACCCCTCCACCGTCTACTGTTCATCCAGCCCTCCACACCACGGGGTCCTGTTCAACCACCCCTCCACGGGCACCCCTACACCGTCTACTGTTCATCCAGCCCTCCACCACACCACGGGGTCCTGTTCATCCAGAGGCAATGCCACCGCTCACTGTTCATCCAACCCCCCCCCCCCCCCCCCGCAACACTCACTGTTCATCCTAGAGGCAGCATCAATCGGCTTCAGTTAGCAGCAGTAGCGAAGGAATCGCTCGATTGGGTTCAGTTAACACCCATCGATCGATCGCTCGGGTTCAGTAACGCGTAGCCTGCAGTGCAATCGCTCGGGTTCAGTTAGAGCCCAACACCTCGCTCGGGTTCAGTTAGAGCCAAAGACTCGCACACAGGCGCATATGTGTATGAGAGAAACGCGCATCGCTCGGCCCCCGACCTCCCACTGTAACCGGGAACTCCCCGAAATTTTCCTCCCCCTCGCTTCTACCACGGTTTTTTCCATCATGGACGGCCCAAAGAATGTCATGCAACTGCGTCTCCGGCCCGCCCAGGATGAAAAGCCCATTTTCTGTCATGATTTTTTGTCATAGAAGTAGGAGCCCACCACATCTATGATGATACCGGGTTTTGTCACAATTATCGTCATAGAAGTGTCATATGTATGACAAAAAAAAATTCGTTCGGCCCAAAATGTCACGGATGTGTCTTTTTTTGTAGTGAAACATGTGGACATATTTTTCGATTTCGGCTTTCGCTTGAGGACAAGCGAGGTCTAAGCTTGGGGGAGTTGATACGTCCATTTTGCATCATGCTATTATATCGATATTTATTGCATTATGGGTTGTTATTACACATTATGTCACAATACTTATGCCTATTCTCTCTTATTTTACAAGGTTTACATGAAGAGGGAGAATGTCGGCAGCTGGGATTCTGGGCTGGAAAAGGAGAAAATATTAGAGACCTATTCTACACAGCTCCAAAAGTCCTGAAACTTCATGGAAGACGTTTTCAGAATATATAAAAAATACTCAGCGGAAGAGATTCACCAGGGGGGCACACCCTGCCCACGAGGGTGGGGGCGCGCCCCCCTACCTTGTGGGCCCCCTGGTGGCCCTCCAGTGGCCATCTTCTGCTATATGCAGTCTTTCGATGGAAAAAAATAAGAAGCCATCTTCTCGGACAAAACTCTACCGCCACGAGGTGGAACCTTGGCGGATCCAATCTAGGGCTCCGGCAGAGCTGTTCTGCCGGGGAAACTTCCCTCTCGGAGGGGGAAATCATCGCCATCGTCATCAGCAACGCTCCTCTCATTGGGAGAGGGCAATCTCCATCAACATCTTCATCAGCACCATCTCCTCTCAAAACCCTAGTTCATCTCTTGTATCCAATTCTTGTCTCCAAGTCCGGGATTGATACTAGTAGGTTGCTAGTAGTGTTAATTACTCCTTGTAGTTGATGCTAGTTGGTTTAATTGGTGGAAGATCATATGTTCAGATCCTATATGCATATTAATACCCCTCTGATTATGAACATGTTTATGCTTTGTGAGTAGTTACGTTTGTTCCTGAGGACATGGGAGAAGTCTTGCTATTAGTAGTCATGTGAATTTGGTATTCGTTCGATATTTTGATGAGATGTATGTTGTCTCTCCTCTAGTGGTGTTATGTGAACGTCGACTACATGACACTTCACCATTATTTGGGCCTAGAGGAAGGCATTGGGATTTGCTTCGTAAGGGGCTGATTTGGATCCATATGTTTCATGCTATGGTTAGGTTTACCTTAATACTTTTGTTGTAGTTGCAGATGCTTGCAATAGAGGTCAATCATAAGTGGGATGCTTGTCCAAGTAAGGACAGTACCCAAGCACCGGTCCACCCACATACCAAATTAGCAAAGTACCGAACGTGAATCATATGAGCGTGATGAAAACTAGCTTGATGATATTCCCATGTGTCCTCGGGAGCACTTTTCTCTATATAAGAGTTTGTCCAGGCTTGTCCTTTGCTACAAAAAGGATTGGGCCACCTTGCTGCACTTTATTTACTTTTGTTACTTGTTGCTCGTTACAAATTATCCTATCACAAAACTATCTATTACCACTTGTTTCAGTACTTGCAGAGAATAGCTTGCTGGAAACCGCTTATCATTTTCTTCTGCTCCTCGTTGGGTTCGACACTCTTACTTATCGAAAGGACTACGATAGACCCCCTATACTTGTGGGTCATCAATTGATTAATACTCATAACAATCCATGTCCTTAACAAAGGGTGCATGCACGTATAGGTTGAGCGTGTGTCTTGCGTCGTGTGTTGTGTGCATGCAGGCGTGCGAGTGTTGCGTGCATGAAAGGGTATGTTTCAGTGTTGCATGCATGTGTGCGTACGTGCGTGTGTTCGTGAGTGCATGTGTACGTGTCAGTGTTGCACTCCTGCATGCGTGCGTGTGTTCGTTATGTGTATGTGTCAGTGTTGCACGCCTGCATGCGTGCGTATCTTGCATGCGTGCATGTGTATGTGCGGGGTGAGGCTACACGTCAATCGACTGACCTTTTCATCTCTGGTCATTAGATTTTCCAGCCGTTGGATACGAAATCAAGGGCCTGTAGTTTATCATCAAACTCCACCCCCTGAGCCTCCAGCCACCACCGGCTGAACCGCTGGCCCACGCCGCCCGCGACCGACCCGCGCCGCCCCGCCCGCCCCGAAACCACTCCCCACCGCCGGTCCGCCGCCGCAACGGCCATCCCTCTAGGCCCCCTCGCGCCGAGCTTTTTCTCCGGCGATCCCCACCTGACCGCCCAATCAACGCGCCCCCTCCCCACCGCCGGTGAGTGCCAACCAAAGGTTTCACGACTTCAAGTACCCACCGACCACTAATTTATTGCCATTTCTGTCCTTCATATACGCGCTGACAGGTGGGCCCTATGGTAATGTGCGCTGCTAAATGTGGACCGTTTGACTGGTCAATTGATCATGTCATCAACAAATTATGGAGCTGTATGGTGAGCCAGTGACCGTATGATCACCCTAAAATGTATTTTATTAACACAATACAGACTCAAACTACCATTTCTTTCTTTCATATACGGGTTGACAGGTGGGCCCCACAGTTACGCGCCCCGATGGTGCAACACTAGTTGCGCCATGTGGAATGTTTGACTGGTCAATTGATTGTGTCATCAACAAAATACGGAGTTGTACGGGTGAGCCAGTGGCCGTATAATCATGACATGTATTTTTTTAACACGGTACAGACGCAAGGGCTCATATATACGCGCAAGCACTCACCGCTATAAGCACACACACGCAGACCCTACCCCTATGAGCACCTTCAAGAGAGTGAGCCAGCATGTGATCTTGAGATTTTATGAAGTCACCATAGGTGCCTCGTAGTCGAGTGGAACGTCTCCTCCCACTGAACGCACATCGCCGGAAAATACTGAAATTAACCTAGGATAAATGCGAGCACCAGGAATTTAACCCTGGTGGGCTCGAGAAACCACTGTCCTCCTAACCATCCAACCACATGTTGGTTAGCACGACAAAATGTATGTGGTGACCGTGATGAGCTTAATCTGAAGTCTAGTGACCATATCGTGCTTTCACTTCAAATACAATGACCGTAAGTGTCATCAACAAAATACGGAGCACGCATCGAATGCAAAGTCCATCAGTGTCATCAAGAAAATACGGAGACGTATCATGAGCTAGATATTGTATGATCATCACGAGAATGTATACGGTGACGGTAATGAGCATATTCTGAAGTCCAGTGACTGTATAGTGCCTTAGCTCGAAATACAGTGACCGTCATGCATGAATGTGTCGTGGGCATGCATACTTTTAGAGGGCCGAGAGATAGTTTGTGTGCGTACGTGAAAGTGGTGTAGAAAGAGGGGGTGTCCGGTGGAGACAAGGAGTGATATGCCCTTCTTTTCTCTTTCCCATGACTAATATTTTAGGAGAATATATAAACATTCACAATGCAGAACAAATATTTTTGGATGCACCATGCAATTAACTTTCATGTATAACATTGTACTATTGATATGCTTATTTTCTTAGTGGCCGATTGCGTGTGTGGTGGGGTGGGCACATCATTTCTAGTTGTGGTGGGTCAACATGAGGACTCATGGGTCGGTTCCATCCTGCGCCACATAGGTTGGACCGAGACGCATTATACAAAGACCCATGTGGAGGACTCGGCGTACAACACAAAGCTAGCTAACAGAGTCGCGGAGGACTCTATCCCCACTGGTGATAAGCCGACTATATATGATTTGTAACCCTAGGCCCCAGTATATTATAGAAGCTTGGGGGCTAGTTCGTCGATAGTATACACACACGCACAATGCCTGGTATTCACGTGTACTTTGTACACGCCCCTATCACTAATATACAGTACCAGGAGTAGGATTTTTCCTCAACTGCAAGGGTTCGAACTAGGGTAAAACTTTGCCTCATATTACCATCCAGGCTAACAGTCAGGGATATCCTACTGAATGATATGATGGAATCATATCTGCCAACTACTAAGAGAGAGGTGTGTCTAGGGGGGGCAATGTGTGCGAGAGAGGCCTAAAGATAATGTGCGTGCGGGAGACACATAGGCACATATATGTGCGTATAGAGGGCTAGTAGAGACTGTGCGTGTGTATATATGCATGTGAGAGAAATAGTGTTTTCCAACTGAGATTAGTGAAAAGAGTGGTACATAGTAGTCAGAAAGAGAGAGAGATACAGAGAGAGCATGTGCGTGAGACTCCCCGACACCCCGACAGAGATTGTGAGCATGTGTGAAAGAGAAATGCCGATGCATATAAAGTGTGTGCACTTATGCGGTAGATAGAGAGATATAGCGCATTTGTGAGAACGGGCCGAGGCATAGTGCATCTACGTGTAAAAGGTGGTTCTACGCATTAAATTAAAATATAAATGGCATTATTATTTTTGGATGAGATCATGAATTTTGCAAATTGTGTATGGACGAAAATCGGTCTATCAGACACCCATGCTCTATTGAATTCTAGCATGTGCATGTGTTTATTTCATATCATCGATCCGTAGAGTGATAGCGGTTTGAAATACAGGCAATGGATGCTTTTGCAATTCATATATAAACATTAATTAGTGCACTCCATGTTGTTAGTGTGAAGCACTTTATACATTTGTCACTTGCATGGATACATTCCAAATTGCTAGCTACGAAATAGAATACATGTAGAATTCAACATAAAGGGGGTTTTGAAGATTCGAATTCATAGGAAGTGCATTCATCTATTTGAACCCGAGATAATGGCATTTATAAATCAGATGTAAAAGGGGACATCAATCTTTGTTGTGCGTTTGAACATGCTATATATATTCATACGCATGTCTAACTTTTTTTGCAACCAAGGAGATTATATATGGAACAATGCATGAACTGAGGTAAGTTGCATATTTTTTTAATATATACTCGTGTACAATGTATATTAAAATGTACCCCCTCAATTCCAAAATAATCATAGCTTTAGGATTTTCAAGAGTAAAGATTTGTGAAGTTTGACAAATCATGAAAGTTCAATTCAAGACTACCGAAAATGTTAATGCTTCTGCTCTCAAATATTGAACGAAGCGCCAAATAGGCCTCTGGTCACCCGAAACCGCGCGAGACTAATGTTTGGTGGTAGGAAATTACTGTCCTGACTCTGGCCCATGTAGCCTGTCAGCCTGATGTCCAAAGGTCTAAACCGGGGTAGGTTTGTAACTTCACCATGATGCCAGTCTCAACCGCCTCCGAGAAGCATTCATACGCCATGGGCGCCTAAGCACCCATGCGCTCGGCCAAAATCTATCCCGCCCACATTTGGGACACCTGAGATTACTGTCCTACCCCCAACCTGCAATATGTCCGGAATTTTAGATGGGGGCAAAGTTTGTAACTTTCCCCAAATTTCAAACAAGCGCGTCCCAAACTGAACATTGTTCCCCCTTAGTTACCCACCTCCCTCCGTTTCCCCTTTCATACTCCGTGGGCGCCAAAACGCCCTCTCCACCAGCCGTGAAACCCCAGCCTCCTCCGTCCTCCACCCCATAGCACCCAATCCACCGCCGCCCTCCTCCATCACGCAGGAGCCGGTACCCCGACGTCGTTGTCCAACACAACCGCAACCGCAATGCCCTCAAGGACTTAGCAGCTGAAGCCGAGGTAAAGCTGCCTCCACGATGCCGACACCGACATGCACCATACCAGAACCACTCCGACCACGCCATCCTGCGCCTCACTGCTGTCGCTCCACTGTCGCAACCGTCCACCGCACTGGAGTTGAGCGCTTGTTACTACATCTTCTTCGTGATACTAAATGCACAAGGTTTCCTCCCTTTACTATTTCACCTTTGCTAGTGGTCAGTAGCCCGCCTGGATTTCAATTCAGGGTCAGTCGAACCGCAATTAAAAGAAGCAGCACCCGCTTAGGTGCACGGAGCACCTAGTCCGCATGTTCGTCGGGGAAGCGGCTCATCGGTGTCTATCATAGGGGTGTGGGGCGCAGGAGCTGCTTGCGCCCGATCTGGAGGTCGGCGGGGCTTGAATGGATGGCCGAGGGGCGGTGCCAAGCACGGCGGTGTGGTGAGGTCGAGGGGAGGGCGCAGGAAGGGGACTGGGCCGGTGGTCGCTGGTGTTTCGAGGAAGATCGTCAACACTGATTGGCTGGAGGTAGATGAAGGTGATCTGCCCGTTCTTTGTACATCGGACGGTGCAGAAAAAATGGACTGACCTATTTGTTTTCAGTCGACTGTTATTTTCATAGAATCCTGTAGTAATTTAGTGTGCCATGCATGTTGTAGAGCTATCATATGTCTCTCGTCATTTATTTCTCACCGGCCTGCTATCTGCTACCTTTACACTGTAATGTTTGTGCACACACTTCACCCATACTCATACTATTGTTTTTTATGCATGGGTATTTCAGACTCTGATGAAGTGTTGGTGAATGCAAAAAAAGAAAAGGCAGAAGTCGCTCCAGTGTAATTCGAAGATAAGCACTAAGTGTTTCAGCGCTCTAAAGGGTGCAGTGTCAGTAGTTGGAGACAGTAAACGTAGCTCTGCAGTTGATGATCTCAATTGCCACACACAGCCATCCCAGGTGCTTGCTTTAACTTCGCGCTATCAAATGTGGTTGCATGTTGAATATGGTGTCTAGATTGTATTGCTTCCAATTTGGTTAAATTGCATATGCTTACTTTACACATTATACCTTTGATAATGACATGAATTCCTGTTTTTGATACATACTACATATGTCTAATAACCATGTTTGTACATCAAACTAATGCTCTTTTGTATCCCTCGTCAATCACTTATGATGAGATAGTCACCCCAGTGGGTTACTATGAGACGCCATACTCGTTTAAAGAGTGCAGTGTCATCCTCCCCACATGATTCTCAAGAAACAGCAAGGCTAAATGAAGATAGTCAACGTAGCTCTCTAGTTGATGACCGCAATTCCCCCACACCACCATCAGAGGTGCTTGCTCTAACTTTGCATTGTGATATGTGGTTGCATGTTGCATACGGTGTCTAGCTTGTAATGCTTCTAATTAGGGTAAATTGCATCTGCTTAGTTTACACATTATACCTATGAATATTGCATGCCTTCCTATTTTTGGTACACACTACATCTATGTGTTAACCTTGTTCTTACATGAAACTACCTCTCTTCGGTATCCTGCATCAATCACTTACGATGAACCACCTTTATTTGTTGCATATTGCATATTATTTCTAGCTTGTTGCCATGTATTGCTTCTAATTTGGTCAAATACATTTGTTAGGGCACCCTTTTAATTTGGCAGAGTGATATTGGTTTCATCTTTCATATGGTTTCTAGCTTGCATTGATTCTAACAAGTTCAAGCACCTTGTGCTTAGTTTACACTTTATACATCATACATGTCAATATGTCACGCCATCCTGTTTTTCATACATATTCCATCCTCCTATCATGCGGCTGCCTTACATGAAAGTAGTGTTCGTCGGTATCATGCATCAATGAGTTCCGAAGAGCAAATTTTATTCCTTTTTCTTGTGGGTTTGACTTGACAAGGCAAAATCAAGAAAGAGGAAGGAAAAGAGTAAGGAAGGCGATGATGGTGGTCCTCTGTAGCAACGTAAACAGAGCATCTATACCGATTCTCCTTGTACTGATAGTGCATTACAAGGTCCAAGTCTCCGCTCCCCTACTCCACCATCCAAGGTGCTTGCTCTAACTTGGCAGTGTGATATCTGGTTGCATGTTGCATATGGTGTCTAGCTTGTATTGCTCCTAATTAGTGTAAACTGCATCTTCTTAGCTTACACATGATACGTGTGAATATGACACGCTTTCCTGTTTTGGTACATACTATATCTGTCTATCACACCATGTTCTTACATGAAACTACTCTTCTCGTGTATCCTGCATCAGTCACTTATGATGGGACACCTTTAAGTTGGCAGTGTGATATTGGTTTGCGTCTTGAATATGATTTCTAGCATGTATTGCTTCTAGTTTGATGAACGTCGCCTATGACAAGACAGTTTTAACTTGGCAGAGTGATATCGATTGCACCTTTCATATGGTGTCTATTTTGTAGTGCTTCTAATTTGTTGAAGTGCCTTCTGCTTAGTTACCACATCATAGGTGTGAATATGTCAAGCCGTCCATTTTTTCATACATATTCCATCGTCGTATCATGACTTTGCCTTTCATCAGAGTAGTGTTCGTCAGTATCATGCATGAATGAGTTCTGAAGAGCGAATTATATTCCTTTTTCTTGTTGGTTTGACCTCACAATGCAAAATTAATAAAGCTGGAGGAAATTGGCAAGGCATTGGATGATGGTGGTCCTTTCGAACAACTGAAACGGAGGTTCTCTACAGATTCTACTCCGCCATCCTCCCAACAAGATTCGCAAGACAACGCAAGGCTAGACAGTCAACGTAGCTGTGTAGATGATGAGCACATGTCCCCTACTCCACCATCACAGGTGCTTGCTAACTTGGCACTATTATATGTGGTTGCATGTTGCCTATGATGTCTAGCTTGTACTATTGCTTCTAACTTTGTTGAATTGCATCTGCTTACTTTACACATAATGCCTGTGAATATGACATATGTTCCTGTTTCTAGAACATACTATATCTGATCACACGATGTTCTTACATCAGACTACTGTTCTTGCATATCCCGCATCAGTCACTTATGATAAGGCACCTTTAAGTCGCCACTGTGATATTGGTTGTGTCTTGCATATGATTTCTAGCATGTACTGCTTCTAATTTGTTGAAACGCCATATAGTTTGAACTTGGCAGAGTGATATTGGTTGCATCTTTCATATGGTGTGTAGCTTGCAGTGCTTCTAATTTGTTGAAATGCCTTCTGCTTAGTTATCACATCATCACCTTACATGGTTTAAAAGAGATGAAGGATATTCTTTTGGTCTTGATCTGTAATCTAGTTGTTATGTTCACATGCGCACACAATGATAAAATAGCATGTTTGTTTTATATCTGTTCGCCCATGATATGAATGATGTCATACTATGTTCATCCTACTTTAAACTATGTCTCTTTATCCTTAGATGTCAATGAATGTGAGGAAATAGACAATACATTAGGCATGCTACATGGACATATGTTCCGAAAGTGATTTTATTATGTAGTTGGCACTACAATACATGCTAATGTATTACAGTAGTTCACCAAAATAAGTTATGTATAAACGTGTAACCTACTTTGTTTGTTTTTGTCTCATTAGTAACTTATCTGGTACACTAATATACAAGTTCAAACTTTCAGGAAGCCATGGAACAAATGATTGAATAGCCACAACCACCTAAAGGTTACGAGGTTACCACAGGCACAATGTCACCTCTTGCTGTAGTGCGTCAGTATCTCTCCACTAACAGTGCAAAAAGCACCTTCGTGCATAATTTTGGGTTGGTTGTCAAGGTAACCTCGTCCAAATCACCTACTGAACAAAATCTTCCTGCTAGACAGAGTGATATATCTATGCTCCAGACACAAGTCCAATCCCTAATGGACGTCATTTTGGAAACAAGAATAGTGGTTGACAAATGTCGTCAAGATATGAATGGTTTTGAAACCAGACTATCAGACATTCGCTTCGTTGTTCAAGAGCAATGGCGGAAAAAGGTGAAGATCATGCTGCTCCATCAGATTCTACAGCTTGAAACATTAGCACCCAGGTCAAATGATCTGTGCTTCTATACATCTGATGGTGCTTTTATCTGCAAGGACTGTAAAATTTATGCCAGTAGGCCCTTTGTTGTATGGTTGGAATTTATTTTGTTGTGATACAGCATTTATAATGCTGCCAAAGGCTGCAGTAATTACAACACTATTTTTGTATAGTGTAGGTTTATCTTAGTAATGTATTCGGCCGAAAGCTTCATAGGAGCCCAACATGCAAACATTCATCGGGCCCATTCCAATTGGGCTAAAAACGATTATGCGCCGAAATTTGCATGTAGCCCACTAAAAATATCTAGTCCTAAATCAGCATAAGCTTTCATATTTTTCTGGTAGGCATGTGCCCATAGTGGGCCTTTAACAGGCCTAAACATAATTTGGGCCCTTGGTAACAATAGGCCGTTTACAGGTGTAAATATCTTGAGCCCGTAAAAAACATGGGCCTTCAATAGACCGAAAGTGAGATTGGGCCCTGATTGTGCTAAATAACCCACTGGTCTTAGCAGGCCGAAATGGTGGCCCATTTACGATGCGGATCTTTCACAGGCCGAAATTCGGACGGGTCGTAAATGCGTCGACCTAGTACACGGGCCTTTAACAGGCCGGAAGTTCGGTCGGGCTAGATTGTCGTCATTTTTATATGGGCTGTTAATGGGCCCAATGTGACGTTGGGCCACATATGGCCCATGGATTTCGTCTGACGTTAACAGGCCGAAAGTGACCCAAATCTATAGTGGGCCTGTAACAGGCCGAATGTCAGACATGGCCGAATATGAACAAATCCTTCATGGTCGTTTATGGGCCGAAAGTTTCAATGGCCTGTAAATGGGCCCAAATGAAGCAGGACCTTTAACAGGCCGGAAATACACCGGGCCGTAATTCGGCCCATATACTTAGCAAACTGTTAACGGGCCAGAGTGACCATGGGCCGCGATGATGACAAGTTTAGGACAGGCCATTGACGGGCCGATTTAACACTAGCCGTACAGGCCTTAACTGGAATGTTGGGACTTTAGCTGGGCCGGCCCATTATGGTCTGCAAAATCTTGTGGGCCCTTAGCTGGGCTGGCCCATTGTGGTCCGCTAAATCTTGTGGGCCTTTAGCTGTGCTGGCCCATTATGGTCTGCAAAAGCTTGTGGGCCTTTAGCTGGGCTGGCCCATTATGGTCCGCTAAATCTTGTGGGCCTTTAGTTGGGCCGGCCCATTTAAACTTTATGGGGCACTTTTGGGCCTGTCCACGTGTCAACATATCATAGGCCCATCTCAACCATTGGATGAGTGACACCTGTGCCAACGCGGAGCTGACGTGTGGTTCCGTCGGCCAATGAGAATTTTACACGTGGAAAATCGGCATTGGTCGTGGCTGTTAGCGGGTTATCAGATCCAAAACCGGACCCGATAGCTTAACAGCGTCACGTTACGGTGGATGCCATGTGTCGGTCACCCTTGATGAAAGCACTTCTA
This sequence comes from Triticum monococcum, assembly GCA_034509565.1. Taxonomy (NCBI): domain Eukaryota; kingdom Viridiplantae; phylum Streptophyta; class Magnoliopsida; order Poales; family Poaceae; genus Triticum; species Triticum monococcum. Next base: position 392,533,814 of record CM067845.1, on the reverse strand, counting down.
TGACGCATGATTTATCGTCATGGTAGTAGACACTTCCATGATGATAATTTTGGTAATGTCATGGAACACTTCTACGACAGCACAGGTATGACTATCTTCATTTTGTCATAAATTTGTTATGGATGTACATGCATGACAGAAAATGTGACCTACTGTGACAAACACATATCATCACGGAAGTGTATTTTTTTGTAGTTATAGTTTTTCTCTATGAACATATAAAAAATAAACGGGGAGCTACATCACAAGCTATTGATACAACATAGATATGCAAATACTATCAGGACTAAGTTCATGATAAATTAAAGTTCAATTAATCATATTACTGAAGAACTCCCACTTAGATAGACATCCCTCTAGTCATCTAAATGATCACGTGATCCAAATCAACTAAACCATGTCCGATCATCACGTGAGATGGAGTAGTTTTCAATGGTGAACATCACTATGTTGATCATATCTACTATATGATTCACGCTCGACCTTTCAGTCTCCAGTGTTCCGAGGCCATATCTGCATATGCTAGGCTCGTCAAGTTTAACCCGAGTATTCCGCGTGTGCAAAACTGACTTGCACCCGTTGTATGTGAACGTAGAGCTTATCACACCCGATCATCAGGTGGTGTCTCGGCACGACGAACTGTCGCAACGGTGCATACTCAGGGAGAACACTTATACCTAGAAATTTAGTGAGAGATCATCTTATAATGCTACCGCCGAACTAAGAAAAATAAGATGCATAAAGGATAAACATCACATGTAATCAAAATATGTGACATGATATGGCCGTGATCATCTTGCGCCTTTGATCTCCATCTCCAAAGTACCGTCATGATCTTTATCGTCACTGGCATGACACCATGATCTTCATCATCTTGATCTTTATCAACATGTCATCACATGGTCGTCTCACCAACTATTGCTCTTGCAACTATTGCTATCGCATAGCGATAAAGTAAAGCAATTATTTGGCGCTTGCATCTTATGCAATAAAGAGACAACCATAAGGCTTCTGCCAGTTGCCGATAACTTCAAAAAAAACATGATCATCTCATACAACAACTTATATCTCATCACGTCTTGACCATATCACATCACAACAAACCCTGCAAAAACAAGTTAGACGTCCTCTACTTTGTTGTTGCAAGTTTTACGTGGCTGCTACGGGTTGAGCAAGAACCGTTCTTACCTACGCATCAAAAACCACAACGCGGTATAGTGATTGCTTTTTGATCTTCAGAAAGAACCCTGTTCATTGAATCCAATTCAACTAAAGTTGGAGAAACAGACACCCACTAGCCACCTGTGTGCGAAGCACGTCGGTAGAACTAGTCTCGCGTAAGCGTACGCGTAATGTCGGTCTAAGCCACTTCATCCAACAATACCGTTGAATCAAGAATCAACTAGTGGCGGCAAGCAATATGTATATACCCACGCCCACAACTCCTTTGTGTTCTACTCGTGCATATAACATCTATGCATAGACCTGGCTCAGATGCCACTGTTGGGGAACGCGGTAATTTCAAAAAGAATCCTACGCACACGCAAGATCATGATGATGCATAGCAACGAGAGGGGAGAGTATCGTCTATGTACCCTCATAGACCATAAGCGGAAGCGTTATGAGAACGTGGTTGATGTAGTCGTACGTCTTCATGATCTGACCGATCCAAATACCGAACGTGCGGCACCTTCGAGTTCAGCACACGTTCAGCTTGGTGACGTCCCACGAACTCCGATCCAGCAGAGCTTCAAAGGGAGAGTTCTGTCAGCATGACGGCTTGATGACGGTAATGATGATGCTACCGACGCAGGGCTTCGCCTAAGCACCACTACGATATGACCGAGGTGGATTATGGTGGAGGGGGGCACCGCACACAGCTAAAAGATCAACAGATCAACTTGTGTGTCCATGGGGTGCCCCTGCCCCGTATATAAAGGAGGGAAGAGGAGGAGGCCGGCCCTAGAGGGGGCGCGCCAAGTGTGGGGAGTCCTACTAGGACTCCCAAGTCCTAGTAGGATTCCCCTTTTCCTTTCTGGAGTAGAAGAGAAGAAAGAAGGAAAGAGAGAGGGAGTAGGAAAGGGCAAGGGGGGCGCCGCCCCCTTTCCCCTAGTCCAATTCGGACCCAAGGGGGGCACGCGCCTCCTTCCCTTTGTCCTGCCTCCTCTATTCCCATATGGCCCAATAAGGCGCAATACCTCTCCCGGTGAATTCTCATAACTCTCCAGTACTCCAAAAAATACCTAAATCACTCGGAACCTTTCCGATGTCCGAATATAGTCTTCCAATATATCAATCTTTACGTCTCAGCCATTTCGAGACTCCTCGTCATGTCCCTGATCTCATCTGGGACTCCGAACTACCTTCGGTACATCAAAACACATAAACTCATATTACCGATCGTCACCGAACGTTAAGCGTGCGGACCCTACGGGTTTGAGAACTTATGTAGACATGACCGAGACTCATCTCTGGTCACTAACCAATAGCGGAACCTGGATGCTCATATTGGCTCCTACATATTCTACGAAGATCTTTATCGGTCAAACCGCATAATGGTATACGTTGTTCCCTTTGTCATCGATATGTTACTTGCCCGAGATTCGATCGTTGGTATCTCAATACCTAGTTCAATCTCGTTACCGACAAGTCTCTTTACTCGTTCCGTAATGCACCATCCCGCGACTAACTCATTAGTCACAATGCTTGCAAGGCTTATAGTGATGTGCATTACCGAGAGGGCCCAGAGATACCTCTTCGATAATCGGAGTGACAAATCCCAATCTTGATCCATGCCAACTCACCCAGTTATGTTGTGAAGTTTGGTAGCACACAAAGTATTCCTCCGGCATTCGGGAGCTGCATGATCTCATAGTCATAGGAACATGTATAGTTATGGAGAAAACAATAGTAATAAACTAAACGATCATCGTGCTAAGCTAATGGATGGGTCAAGTCAATCACATCATTCTATAATCATGTGATCCCATTAATCAAATGACAACTCATGTCTATGGTTAGGAAACATAACCATCATTGATTCAACGAGCTAGTCAAGTAGAGGCAAACTAGTGACACTCTATTTGTCTATGTATTCACACATGTACTAAGTTTCTGGTTAATACAATTCTAGCATGAATAATAAACATTTATCATGATATAAGGAAATATAAATAACAACTTTATTATTGCCTCTAGGGCATATTTCCTTCATCTTGAGCCCAAAAGGCATAGACACATAGCAGAAGGCTCCAAAGGAAGTTATGAAAGTTGTCTTCTCCTGGTCCTTAACCGCCATCTTGATATGATGATAACCAGACTAAGCATCCAAAAAACTCAAACGCTCACAACCCGCCGTAGCATCGATAATCTGATCAATACGAGGGAGAGCAAAAGGATCAGCCGGACAAGCCTTGTTCAAATCCGTGTAGTCTACACACATACGCCAAGTGCCGTTCTTCTTAAGTACCAGCACCGGGTTAGCCAACCACTCAGGATGGAAAACTTTGACGATAAACCCGGCTACCAAGAGCTGGGCCACTTCCTCTCCAATGGCCTTCTGCCTATCTTCGTTAAACCGGCGGAGAAACTGCTTAACCAGCTTAAATTCTGGATCAATATTAAGAGTGTGCTCAGCGAGTTCTCTCAGTACACCTGGCATATCTGAAGGCTTCCATGCAAAGATGTCCTGGTTCTCACGGATGAACTTGATGAGCGTGCTTTCCTATTTTGGATCCAGAGTAGCACTGATACTGAACTGCTTGGATGAATCGCCAGGAACAAAATCAACCATCTTGGTATCATCTGCCGATTTAAACTTGAAGACCGGATCATGCTCTGTAGTTGGCTTTTTCACAGATGTCATATCTGCCGGATCAACATTGTCCTTATAGAATTTTAACTCCTTCGTTGCACAAACCGACTCAGCATAAGCCGCATCACCTTCTTCGCATTCCAGAGCTATCTTACGGCTCCCATGCATTGTAATGGTCCCCTTATAACCCGGCATCTTGAGCTGTAGATAAACATAACAAGGCCGTGCCATGAACTTGGCATAAGCCGGCTGTCCAAACAGAGCGTGATACGGGTTGTGAATCTTAACTACTTCAAAGGTCAATGTCTCTGACCTAGAGTCATGATCATCTCCAAACGCAACTTCCAGAGCTATCTTACCAACTGGGTACGCCGACTTACCAGGCACCACGCCATGGAAAACAGTGTTTGATGGCTTAAGATTTTTATCAGTCAACCCCATGTGACGGAAAGTTTCATAATAAAGGATATTGATGCTGCTCCCTCCGTCCATGAGTACCTTGGTAAACTTATACCCTCCAACCAGAGGTGCAACCACCAAAGCCAAGTGACCCAGATTATCAACCCGGGGTGGGTGATCTTCCCGACTCCACACAATGGGTTGCTCAGACCAGCGCAAGTAATGGGGAACCGCCAGCTCAACGGCATTGACTGCCCTCTTATGAAGCTTATGGTCATGCTTACATAAGCTAGTGGTGAAGACATGATATTGTCCACTATTCAACTGCTTCAGGTTGCTCTGATAACCAGACTGTTGCTGCTGTTGACTCCCCTGATTACTTTGCTGATTGTAACCACCCTGGTTGTTGTGATTACCTTGATTTCCTTGGAATCCAGAGTTAGAGCCGCCACTGCCATAACCCAGTCTGTGAGAGTTGGATCTTGACCCGCCACCTAGCCCATGACTGTCTGGAAAAAGATTGGATTTCTTGTACTCCTTCATAATGTAACAATCCTTACAGAGGTGCCCGGATGGTCTTTTTCGCGTAGTCGTGTACCATGTATTGGGCAGGGTTGATTTAGCATCTGTTCAAGATTGAAGCTGGATCCTCCGGCCCGTGGGGGCCGTTTACCCTTACGACGCTGACCATTATTCTGCGCATTGGTGTTAGCCACAAAGTCAAAACTATTATCAGTTTTGCGCTTACCGTTGCCTCCCTGGTTTGTCGGGTTATGATGCTGCCCCCTGGTGTTGCTGCTCTTCTTTCCCTTTCCCGGCTTTTCGTCATCAGACTCGGGGTCCTTGGTACCATCAGAGTTAGCATACTTAACCAGAGCCACCATCAATGCCCCATGTCATTGCAATGGAATTTGAGCCGCCCTAATTTCTGCTTTAGGGGCGTGAAACGGCAATTGTTCTCCAACATCAACACTGCTGAGTCGGCATTGATGCGATCCGACGAGTGCAGGATTGTTGAGACCCGGCGCACCCAATGGGTTGTCGACTCACCTTCTTCTTGGACACAGAAGGCTAAATCCACAATTGACATGGGCTCCTTACATGTATCCTTGAAATTCTGGATGAACCGGGCTTTTAACTCGGCCCATGACCTGATGGAATTGGCAGGGAGCCCCTTCAACCAAGTTCGGGCCATTCCTTCCAACATCAAGGGGAATATTTAGCACACGCAGCATCACTGACATCTAGCAATTCCATGGCCATCTCATAACTCTCAATCCATGCCTCAGGAGATAAACCGGCTGTATAGTTAGGCACCTTGCGAGGACCCTTGGAATCCTTGGGCAGGCGCTCATTATGTAGAGCCGGCACTAAACATGGGACACCCAAATTCCTGAAGGTTACCCCTAGCTCCACAGAAGTGGTTGGACGAACCGGAGTAGGTTGACGGGCCGCATACTGTGCCGCCAACTCGGCCTCTCGACATGCTCTACCTTGATCCACTACATTCTGAGCATCAGCGCCACCGCCCGCCGGGTCATGTCCACGAGGCGGGTTATGGTTCCGCCCACTGCTTGATACAGCCGGCTCATCAATATGCCCGCTGTAACTTGATACGTCTCCAATGTATCTATAATTTTTTATTGTTCCATGCTATTATATTATCAACCTTGGATGTTTTATATGCATTTATATGCTACTCCCTCCGTTCCAAATTAGTTGACTCGGATTTGTCTAGATACAGATATATCTAGACATGTTTTACTGTTAGATACATCCGTATCTAGATACATCCAAGTCAACTAATTTAGAACAAAGGGAGTATTTTATATGATTTTCGGGACTAATCTATTAACTTAGAGCCTAGTGCTAGTTTCTGTTTTTCCTTGTTTTTGAGTTTTACAGAAAAGGAAAATCAAACGGAGTCCAATTGACCTGAAACTTCATAGAACTTATTTTTGGACCAGAAAAAGGACATGGAGTAAAAGAGTTGGGCCAGAAGAGTCCCAGGCTGTCCACGAGGGTGGGGGCGTGCCCAGGGGTGGGCGCGCCTCCCTACCTCGTGGACAGCCCGGAGACCCCCCTGACTTGTTCTTGACGCCAAAATCTCTTATATATACCGAAACTTCCAGAACATAACCTAGATCGGGAGTTCCGCCGCCAGAAGCCTCCATAGCCACCCAAAAACCAATCTAGACCCGTGGGTTTGGAAGAGTGTCAACTTTAGGAAGTGATGATCCCACTATTTTGGAGGATGTTTAATCTTATTGTGATAATTATGAAAGTGGATTTGGAGAGGTCATGACTTTATTTAGTAATGATTCCACTATCTCGGAAGAGGTTCCAATTGATTATGAGAACAAAGTTGCTATCTATGATGATTATTGTGATGACTTGTATGCTATTAAGAATAATGATAACCATGAAACTTTTCATCATGATTTTAATTTTCAATTGGATTATGCCTCATATTATAGTTATTTTGTTGAGTTTGCTCCTAATACTATTCCGAATGAGAAGAATTTTGCTTATGTGGGGAGTAATAAAAATTCTATGCTTGTGGCTCATGAAAAGAATGCTTTATGTGATGGTTATATTGTTGAATTCATTCATGATGCTATAGAAAATTATTATGAGGGAGGAACATATGCTTGTAGGAATTGCAATAATATCAAGTTTCCTCCCTATGTGCTTAAAGTTCTGAAGTTATGCTTGTTTTGCCTTCCTATGCTAGTTGATTATTGTTCCCAAAAGTTGTTTGTTCACAAAATCCCTATGCATAGGAAGTGGGTTAGACTTAAATGTGCTAGTCATATTCTTCATGATGCTCTCATTATGTTTCAATTCTTATCTTTTATGTCAGCATCATTGAAATCATCATGCCTAGCTAGGGGCGTTAAACGTTAGCGCTTGTTGGAAGGCAACCCAATTTTTGTTTTTGTTCCTTGCTTTTTGTTCCTGTTTGGTAATAAATAAATCATCAATCCTATGTTATTATTGTGTTTTATGTTTTAATTAGTGTTTGTGCCAAGTAGAACCTTTGGGAAGACTTGGGTGAAGTCTTTGCGATCTTGCTGTAAAAAAACAGAAACTTTAGCGCTCACAAGATTTGCTGCCATTTTTTACTGGAGAGTGCGATTAGGTTGATTCTTTTTGCATATGATTAATAGACAAATTCCTCACGTCGAACAATTTATTTCAGAATTTTTGGGGTTACATAAGTATTCGAAACCTACAGATTACTCCAGACTGTTCTGTTTTTGACAGATTCTGTTTTTCATTTTGTTGTTTGCTTATTTTGATGAATCTATGAGTAGTATCGGAGGGTATGAACCATAGAGAAGTTGGAATACAGTAGATATTGCACCAATATGAATTTAGAATGATTTAATTACAGTACCTTAAAGTGGTGGTTTGTTTTCTTATACTAACGGAGCTTACGAGTTTTCTGTTAAGTTTTGTGTTGTGAAGTTTTCAAGTTTTGGGTAAAGATTCGATGGAGTATGGAATAAGTAGTGGAAAGAGCCTAAGCTTGGGGATGCCCAAGGCGCCCCAAGGTAATATTCAAGGACAAACAAGAGCCTAAGCTTGGAGATGCCCCGGATGGCATACCCTCTTTCGTCTTCGTTCATCGGTAACTTTACTTGAGGCTATATTTTTATTCACCGCATGATATGTGTTTTTCTTGGAGCATCATTTTATTTTGTTTTTGTTTTTATTGCTGTTTGAATAAGATACCAAGATCTGAAGTTCTTAAATGTTAGAGAGTCTTCATGTAGTTGCATAATTATTTGACTACTCATTGATCTTCACTTATATCTTTTGGAGTAGTTTGTCATTTGCTCTAGTGCTTCACTTATATCTTTTTAGAGCACGGTGGTGGTTTTATTTTGAAGAAATAGATGAACTCTCGTGCTTCACTTATATTATTTTGAGGGTCTTTAGAACAGCATGGTAGTTTGCTTTGATTATGAAACTAGTCCTTATATGATAGGCATCCAAGATGGGTATAATAAAAACTTTCATATAGAGTGCATTGAATACTATGAGAAGTTTGATACTTGATAATTGTTTTGAGATATAAAGATGGTGATATTAGAGTGTGCTAGTTGAGTAGTTGTGAATTTGAGAAATACTTGTGTTGAATATTGCAAGTCTCGTAGCATGCACGTATGGTAACCGTTGTGTAACAAATTTGAAACATGAGGTGTTCTTTGATTGTCTTCCTTATGAGTGGCGGTCGGGGACGAGCTATGGTCTTTTCATACCAATCTATCCCCCTAGGAGCATGCGCGTAGTGCTTGGTTTTTGATGACTTGTAGATTTTTGCAATAAGTATGTGAGTTCTTTATGACTAATGTTGAGTCCATGGATTATACGCACTCTCACCCTTCCATCATTGCTAGCCTCTTCGGTACCGTGCATTGCCTGTCGGCGTTCTGGGAACGGGGGTCCCCAGACTTGCCTGCCTGCGGCCCACGGCATGGCTCTGCGAGCGGGCCCGTATGGCCCATCTTCACCAGCAAGGACTCAATACCCTCGCGAGGGACCAAGCCTCGCGAGGCGGACGACACAAGACCTCCTTGGGAGCGGCCTCACCAGGATGGCTCGCGGGGGGTGGAGAGATCAAGGCCAGGCAAACCTCGTGAGGTTCCTATGACGTGAGCCATGATGATCGGGCGCCAGGCGGGCGCTAGCGCGCACAGTGTCCTTGTTTCCTCTTTGGTGCCAAGGGAACAAACGCAGGCGCGTAGTACCGAGGCGTCAAGCAAAGGTTTCCATATCGGTGCAACGAGACCAAGACCAGCAGGACGGCAAGACTGAGGTCACCGTGGAGCCCAAGACAGCATCACCACCAGAGCCTTTGGCAGGCGAAGACCACTTTTGTCAGGATAAGCTGTACTAGTTGTCCCCTTTCAAATTGGCTGTTGTTGGCTCCCTACCCGCTCAATATTTGGGGAGAGGGCCAGGGCCTCTATAAATAGGACTAGCCACCACCATAGCTAGGGGATCGATCGGTCGGATCAAGAGAGACCAGAGCAACCACAAGTTCACCGATCACAAGAACACCTCGCCTCAGGAGGCTGTTCTTCCCCTTATATTGTTCATCCTCGGCCCAAGAGGCAATCCACCACCACACACTGGAGTAGGGTATTACACCACAATGGTGGCCCGAACCAGTATAAATCTTGTGTCCTTTGTGTTACGAGTTCATCGAGTTAGCCCGTAAGATCTTAGCAAAGCTAGGACATGGATTGATAGGGGGAGATCTTCACACGCACCCCAGTGTTCGAACCTTCAGGGTTTTGCCGGAACCCGTAACCCGACATTTGGCGCGCCAGGTAGGGGTGCGCCGAAGCTTCCCTTTTGTCGCTCCGCGTCTCGTTGCTCCATCGCCTCCATGGTGGACGCTCACCGCGCTCACGCTGAGTACCGGGCTGCCCTCGCCGCCCACGTCGCTCAGACGGCTCCCGTCGGCGGGCCAACTCGTCGTTCCCCGTCGCCTGCTGCCAACGCTGCCACTGGCCCGGCGGGGAATGAGCAGCAAGCATCCTCGCTGCACCCCTCGGTGCGGCGGGACAGCTGCACTGCCACTCCATCGCTGACCCCGGCCGGCTCGTCATCCCACGCTCGTCGCGCTCCCGTGGACGTGCAGGCCGCTCTATGCATGGAGCGCGGGCTCCTGCACTACCGCCCAGTCGACAACCTCTACGAGGACTGCCTCGATCGCATCACCGAGCTTGTCAGCGCCGCGGGGGGCTCCCCTGTGCCGTCCCTCCCGCTGCCTTGCCCTCCGCTAGCCGCGGGCCGCGTGGCCCATGGAGCGCCTCCACCACCTCTGCCCCAAGACGGAGTCTTGGCGCCTAGGCACGCGGCCCCACGGCACGACCTACCACGTCCGACGCCCGCGCAAGAAGAAAGAAGCTGCCAAGAAGTCCCTCGACCACGAGAAAATGCCCCCGCGCTCCTTGCACCAACGCGGCAAGACTGTGTGCCGCCTTCGGCGGCGATGCACGGACCCCATCAAGGACAAGTTCTCCACCAGCGCAGAGTCCCGGTGACCACGGCAGGCTGCCGCGCCTTCATCCCAAAGTTGTGTAGCGTCGCTTGGCGAGGCAAGTTCAAGCCGGATCTGCCTCCTCGCTATGACGGCACCCCCGGCCCCATGGAGTTCCTGCAGCTCTACGAGCTGAGCATCGAGGCGGCCAACGGCGACGAGAAAGTCATGGCGAACTGGTTTGCCATGGCTCTCAAGGATGGTGCCCGCTCCTGGCTCATGAACCTGCCTCCACGCTCGATCTCCTCCTGGAACGAGATGCGTGACCGTTCCATCGCCAACTTCCAGGGCACTCGCGACCGCCCACCGGCTACGGGTGACCTACGCCGCGTCAAGCAACAACCAGGAGAGACCCTCCAGAAGTACATCCAGCGCTTCAACAACATTCGTCTCAAGATCCCCAAGGTGATGGACGAGGCCATCATCTCCGTGTTCTCCGATGGCGTCCGCGATGTCAAGATGAAGGAGGAGATCGCCATCCACGAGGAGATGTGCACGTCTCTGGAGCTGTTCAACCTGGCGACCAAGTGCGCAAGAGCTGAGGAGGGGCGCCTCTCCCTCCTCGAGCTCCCGACTGCAGACCCAGAGGATAAGAAAGCCAAGGCCAAAGACATGAAGCGCAAGGGAGCAGCCGTGCTCGCGGCGGAGCTGAACACAAAGCGCGGCAGGGACCAGCCCGAGTCATCCAAGAGCAGCCGACCGTTCTGCGCCTTCCATAACCTGCATAGCCAGAACACCAGCAACTGTCAAGAGCTCAGAGCCATTCGAGAAGGGCGCTTCAGTCGATGCCCCGAGCGCAATGACTGGGGCTACGGCCGAGGAGGAGGACATGGTGGCAGACGCTGGGATGACTGTGGCCCGCACCAGGAGTTGCTTGACCAGCCTCGTGAGGACCACTGGCAGGATCAGCCTCGCGAGGGAGCCTAGAGGGATCAGCCTCGTGAGGATCGTCCTCGGGGCAAAGCCGGTCTCCCTCCACTACCGCCACCACCAAGAAGGAACGACGACCACCATCAGGACGAGGGGGCTGGGGGCTTGCAGGAGCCACGTGCTATCGCCTGCATCTTGGGCGGATCCCAAGCCCCAGCCTCACAGCGTATCTTCAAGCAGTTTACTCGCGAGGTGAATGCAGTCCTCCCCAAGCTCGAGGCCACGCGCCCGCTCAGATGGTCCCAGTGCGCCATCACATTCAGCTCGGCAGACCAGATCAAGTGTGCGGCTAGCACTGGCGTCCTCCTGATGCTTTGTTCACCCGTCATGAGCATCGTGCAAGTCACCAAGATCCTCATCGACGGTGGCGCAGGGCTCAACGTCCTGTCCGTCGAGACGTTCGACAACCTCCAAGTGTCGTATGATCAGCTTCAGCCCACCAAGCCTTTCTCAGGAGTGACCGACGGCTCCACCACACCGATCAGTCAGGTCCGCCTCCCGATCACCTTCGGACAACGCAACAACTACCGCATCAAGCTCATCGACTTTGATGTCGCCCACATTAATCTGTCGTACAATGCAATCCTCGGGTATCCGGCCCTGGCCAAGTTCATGGCCGTGACGCACCATGGCTACAACGTCCTCAAGATGCCAGGAAGTGGCGGGATCATCACAGTCTCCTGCGAAGAAAGAGATGCGGTGTGCTCCCTCGAGCGCGCCTTCCAAGCAGCGTCAATCGAAGACCCCAACAACAATGCAGCTCGGTACCCTCCTGAGGTCGGCCCTAAGAAGAAGAAGCAGCAACTCCATGCCGGACCTCGGGAGGGCAGCGCCGCAAGTGGCACCTCGTCAGGATCAGCGCCCGCACCTGGGGCATCTCCCTCTATCGCATAGGAAGGTGTGCCCAGCGCCCTCCTCGGGCAGGGCTCGGGGGCTCTATTCTAGAGTGCCTCAGACCTCGCCAATGTCACGAGGGAGGCGCTTGGGTACCACTTGGAGGCGTGTTTCGCGGCACGTCTCCCTCAGGAGGACACTAGGCAAGGAGCGCCCGGTGCTCAGGAGTTCATCACCAAGGTATCCCGGGAGCTTCAGGAAGCAAGAGCAATACGCGGCGACCGCCACCCACCTGGCGCTGCTCCCCACCCAGGTGAGGGAGGTGATCTGCGCGTCTGCATCAACATACCAGGGCTCAACCGAGCCGCATCTCAGGAGCGCTTCTGGCCTTCGCGTGTTGGGCGCTGCGAAGATCCACCTCACAGCTATGTTCGCATGCCGTTCGGCCTACCGAGCGTGGCCGCTGCCTTCCAGCGCAACCTGCGGAGCACCATGGCGGGTCAGGAGGCCAGACATCATGTGGTCCAGGCGGAGATGGCAACGGTCCTCAAGGAACCGCCTGGACCCCCAGAGCCTCCCGAGGCTCAGGGCCCCGGTGGCTCGTGAGGAGCAACCCCTTCACCGCGTACCTTCAGCTGCCTCAACACCCCTTCGATAACAGAACCAGGTGACATTTTCCAAGTTCGTTTAGCTGGGAGCGCCCAGGGGGCTGCATTATTCCCAGGCTGCGTGGGTCCATCCCTGTGGCATGTATCCCTTCCTTTTTATGTCTTTATCTTACCTCGCTGGGGGCACCCCTCAGGCTGCATTATCCCCAAGCCGCTCGGGAGTGACACGTATTGTTTATGCATTTACTTGAGCTAGTTCGCCTTTGATGCTTAATCTATCTATGACTATCACCTGCTTGATTGACGCCCATCGCGGGAGCTGCGTGTCGATCGTCTTTCTTCACGACCCTTCGCGTGAGAGGGTTAGGCACGGTGTCTATGCTCGGGCCCATCCCTGCAGCATCGATAAATCCAGCGGCCGAGCTCTGTCTGGTGGGCCAACCCCGTTCATGTCACCTCCTGGGGCTGTTGGTGCTTGATGTCTACTACACAACCTTCTTCTTGTAGACGTTGTTGGGCCTCCAAGTGCAGAGGTTTGTAGGACAGTAGCAAATTTCCCTCAAGTGGATGACCTAAGGTTTATCAATCCGTAGGAGGCCTAGGATGAAGATGGTCTCTCTCAAGCAACCCTGCAACCAAATAACAAAGAGTCTCTTGTGTCCCCAACACACCCATACAATGGTAAATTGTATAGGTGCACTAGTTCGGCGAAGAGATGGTGATACAAGTGGTATATGGATGGTAGATAAAGGTTTTTGTAATCTGAAAATATAAAAACAGCAAGGTAACTAATGATAAAAGTGAGCACAAACGGTATTGCAATGCGTTAAAACAAGGCCTAGGGTGCATACTTTCACTAGTGCAAGTCCTCTCATCAATAATAACATAATTGGACCACATAACTATCCCTCAACATGCAACAAAGAGTCACCCCAAAGTCACTAATAGCGCAGAATAGATGAAGAGATTATGGTAGGGTACGAAACCACCTCAAAGTTATTCTTTCCAATCAATCCGTTGGGCTATTCCTATAAGTGTCACAAACAGCCCTAGAGTTCGTACTAGAATAACACATTAAGACACAAATCAACCAAAACCCTAATGTCACCTAGATACTCCAATGTCACCTCAAGTATCCGTGGGTATGATTATATGATATCCATTACACAATCTCAGATTCATCTATTCAACCAACACATAGAACCTCAAAGAGTGCCCCAAAGTTACTACCGGAGAATCACGATGAAAACATGTGCCAACCCCTATGCATAGGTTCATGGGCGGAACCCGCAAGTTGATCACCAAAACATACATCAAGTGAATCATGTGATATCCCATTGTCACCACAGATACGCATGGCAAGACATACATCAAGTGTTCTCAAATCTTTAAAGACTCAATCCGATAAGATAACTTCAAATGGGAAACTCGATCCATTACAAGAGAGTAGAGGGGGAGAAACATCATAAGATCCAACTATAATAGCAAAGCTCGCGATACATCAAGATCGTATCACCTCAAGAACACGAGAGAGAGAGAGAGAGAGATCAAACACATAGCTACTGGTACATACCCTCAGCCCCGAGGAGAACTACTCCCTCCTCGTCATGGAGAGCACCGGGATGATGAAGATGGCCACCAGAGAGGGATTCCCCCTCCAGCAGGGTGCCTGAACGGGTCTCGATTGGTTTTCGGTGGCTACGGAGGCTTTTGGTGGCGGAACTCCTGATCTATTGTGCTCCCCGATCGTTTTAGGGTATATGGATATATATAGGAGGAAGAAATACATCCAGGGAGCCACGAGGGGCCCGCGAGGGTGGAGGGCGCGCCCAGGGGGGTGGGCGCGCCCCCTGCCTTGTGCTCTCCTCGTTGATCCCATGACGTGCACTCCAAGTCTTCTGGGTTGCTTCCGTTCCAAAAATAAGTTCCGTGAAGTTTCAGGTCAATTGGAATCCGTTTGATTTTCCTTTTCTGTGATACTCTAAAACAAGGAAAAAACAGAAACTGGCACTGGGCTCTGGGTTAATAGGTTAGTCCCAAAATAATATAGAAGTGTATAATAAAGCCCATAAACATCGAAAACAGATAATATAATAGCATGGAACAATCAAAAATTATAGATACATTGGAGACGTATCAGCATCCCCAAGCTTAATTCCTACTCGTCCTTGAGTAGGTAAATGATTAAAACAGAATTTTTGATGTGGAATGCTACCTAACATATTTCTCTAAGTAATTCTTCTTTATTGTGACAAGAATATTCAGATACATAAGATTCAAGACAAAATTTTAATATTGACATAAAAATAATAATACTTCAAGCATACTAATTAAGCAATCATGTCTTCTCAAAATAACATGGCCAAAGAAAGCTATCCCTACAAAATCATATAGTTTGGCTATGCTCCATCTTCACCACACAAAATATTTAAATCATGCACAACCCCGATGACAAGCCAAGCAATTGTTTCATACTTTTGATGTTCTCAAACTTTTTCAATCTTCACACAATACTTGAGCATGAGCCATGGATATAGCACTATAGGTGAAATAGAAGGGTGGTTGTGGAGAAGACAAAAAGGGAGAAGATAGTCTCACATCAACTAGGTGTATCAACGGGCTATGGAGATGCCCATTAATAGATATCAATGTGAGTGAGTAGGGATTGCCATGCAACGGATGCACTAGAGTTATAAATGTATGAAAGATCAACAAAAGAAACTAAGTGGGTGTGCATCCAACTTGCTTGCTCATGAAGACCTAGGGCACTTGAGGAGGCCCATTGTTGGAATATACAAGCCAAGTTCTATAATGAAAATTTCCCACTAGTATATGAAAGTGACAAAACAAGAGACTCTCTATCATGAAGATCATGGTGCTACTTTGAAGCACAAGTGTGGTAAAAGGATAGTAGCATTGCCCCTTTTTTTTATTTGGCATTTTTTGGCCTTTCTTTTTTTTGGCCTTTCTCTTTTTTTGCCTTTCTCTTTTTATTTTTCTTTTTTTGCGGACAATGCTCTATTAATGATGATCATCACACTTCTATTTATTTACAACTCAAAGATTACAGCTCGATACTTGAACAAAGTATGACTCTATATGAATGCCTCCGGCGGTGTACCGGGATGGGCAATGAATCAAGAGTGACATGTATGATAAGTTATGCATGGTGGCCTTGCCACAAATACGATGTCAACTACATGATCATGCAAAGCAATATGACAATGATGGAGCTTGTCATAATAAATGGAACGGTGGAAAGTTGCATGGCAATATATCTCGGAATGGCTATGGGAATGCCATGATAGGAAGGTATGGTGGCTGTTTTGAGGAAGGTATATGGTGGGTGTACGATACCGGCGAAAGGTGTGCGGTATTAGAGAGGCTAGCAATGGTGGAAGGGTGAGAGTGCGTATAATCCATGGACTCAACATTAGTCATAAAGAACTAACATACTTATTGCAAAAATCTATTAGTTATTGAAATAAAGTACTAAGCGCATGCTCCTAGGGGGATAGATTGGTAGGAAAAGACCATCGGTCGTCCCCGACCGCCACTCATAAGGAAGACAATCAATAAATAAATCATGCTCCGACTTCGTCACATAATGGTTCACCATACGTGCATGCTACGGGAATCACAAACTTTAACACAAGTATTTCTCAAATTCACAACTAAACAATTAGCATGACTATAATATCACCATCTCCATATCTCAAAACAATTATCAAGTATCAAACTTCTCTTAGTATTCAATGCACTTCATATGAAAGTTTTTATTATATCCCTCTTTGATGCCCATCATATTAGGAATAAATTCATAACCAAAGCACATTACCATGCTGTTTAGATACACTCAAAATGATATAAGTGAAACATGAGAGTTCATCTATTTCTTCAAAATAAAACCACCGCCGTGCTCTAAAAAGATATAAGTGAAGCACTAGAGCAACAACAAACTACTCCGAAAGATATAAGTGAAGATCAATGAGTAGTCGAATAATTATGCAACTATATGAAGACTCCCTAACATTAAAGAATTTCAGATCTTAGTATTTTATTCATACAGCAAGCAAAACTAAATAAAATAAAATGACACTCCAGGCAAAACACATATCATGTGGCGAATAAAAATATAGCTCCAAGTAAAGTTACCGATGAACGAAGACGAAAGAGGGGTGCCTTCCGGGGCATCCCCAAGCTTAGGCCCTTGGTTGTCCTTTAATTTTACCTTGGGGTTCCTTGGGAATCCCCAAGCTTAGGCTCTTGCCACTCCTTATTCCATAATCCATCGAATCTTTACCCAAAACATGAAAACTTCACAACAGAAAACTTAACAAAAAGCTCATAAGCTCAGTTAGCGAAAGAAAACAAAACACCACTTCAAGGTACTATAATGAACTCATTCTTTATTTATATTGGTGTTAAACCTACAGTATTCCAACTTATATATGGTTTATAAACTATTTTACTAGCCATAGATTCATCAAAATAAGCAAACAACACACGAAAAACAGAATCTGTCAAAAACAGAACAGTCTGTAGTAATCTGTAACTAACGCAAACTTCTGGAACCCCAAAAATTCTAAAATAAATTTATGTACGTGAGGAATTTATCCATTAAGCATCTTAAAAAAGAATTAACTAAATATCACTTTCCAAATAAAAATGGCAGCAATTCTCGTGAGTGCTAAAGTTTCTGTTTTTTTACAGCAAGATTAAAAAGACTTTCCCCAAGTCTTCCCAACGGTTCTACTTGGCACAAACACAAATTAAAACTTAAAAACTCAATCATAACAGATGCTACATAAATTATTTATTGCTAAACAGGAGCAAAAATCAAGGAACAAAAATAAAGTTGGGTTTCCTCCCAACAAGCGCTATCGTTTAACGCCCCTAGCTAGGCATGATGATTTCAATGATGCCCACATAAAAGATAGGAATTGTAACAGAAAGAGAGCATCATGAAGAATATGACTAGCAAATTTAAGTCTAACCCACTTCCTATGCATAGGGATTTTGTGAGCAAACAACTTGTGGGAACAAGAATCAACTTGCAAAGGAATGTAAAACAAGCATAACTTCAAAACTTTAAGCACATAGAGAGGAAACTTGATATTATTGCAATTCCTACAAGCATATATTCCTCCCTCATGATAATTTTCAGTAGCATCATGAATGAATTCAACAATATAACTACCACATAAAGCATTCTTTTCATGATCTACAAGCATAGAAATTTTATTACTCTCCACGTAAGCAAATATATTCTCATCAATAGTAGTGGGAGCAAACTCAACGAAATAACTATCATGTGAGGCATAATCCAATTGAAAATTAAAATCGTGATGACAAGTTTCATGGATATCATTATTCTTTATAGCATACAAGTCATCACAATAATCATCATAGATATCAACTTTGTTCTCATAATCAATTGGAACCTCTTCCGGAATAGTGGATTCATCACAAAATAAAGTCATGACCTCTCCAAATCCACTTTCATCAATATAATCATCATAAATAGGTGGCATGCTTTCATCATAGTAAATTTTCTCATCAAAACTTGGGGGACAAAAAATATCATCTTCATCAAGCATAGCTTCCCCAAGCTTGTGGCTTTGCATATCATTAGCATCATGGATATTCAAGCAATTCATACTGACAACATTGCAATCATGCTCATCATTCAAATATTTAGTGCCAAACATTTTAATGCATTATTCTTCTAACACTTTGGCACAATTTTCCTTCCCATCATACTCACGAAAGATATTAAAAAGATGAAGCATATGAAGCAAACTCAATTCCATATATTTTTTGGTAGTTTTCTTTTATAAACTAAACTAGTGATAAAACAAGAAACTAAAAGACTCGATTGCAAGAACTAAAGATATACCTTCAAGCACTAACCTCCCCGACAACGGCGCCAGAACAGAGCTTGATGTCTACTACACAACCTTCTTCTTGTAGACATTGTTGGGCCTCCAAGTGTCGAGGTTTCTAGGACAGTAGAAAATTTCCCTCAAGCGGATGACCTAATGTTTATCAATCCGTAGGAGGTGTAGGATGAAGATTCTCTCTCTCTCAAGCAACCCTGCAACCAAATAACAAAGAGTCTCTTGTGTACCCAACACACCCAATACAATGGTAAATTGTATAGGTGCACTATTTCGGCGAAGAGATGGTGATACAAGTGGTATATGGATGGTAGATAAAGGTTTTTGTAATATGAAAATATAAAAACAGCAAGGTAACTAATGATAAAAGTGAGCACAAATGGTATTGTAATGCGTTAAAACAAGGCCTAGGGTTCATACTTTCACTAGTGCAAGTCCTCTCATCAATAATAACATAATTGGATCACATAACTATCCCTCAACATGCAACAAAGAGTAACTCCAAAGTCACTAATAGCGGAGAACAAACGAAGAGATTATGGTAGGGTACAAAACCACCTCAAAGTTATTCTTTCCAATCAATCTGTTGGGCTATTCCTATAAGTGTCACAAACAGCCCTAGAGTTCGTACTAGAATAACACCTTAAGACACAAATCAACCAAAACCCTAATGTCACCTAGATACTCTAATGTCACCTCAAGTATCCGTGGGTATGATTATACGATATGCATCACACAATCTCAGATTCATCTATTCAACCAACACATAGAACCTCAAAGAGTGCCCCAAAGTTTCTACCGGAGAATCACGACGAAAACGTGTGCCAACCCCTATGCATAGGTTCATGGGAGGAACCCGCAAATTGATCACCAAAACATACATCAAGTGAATCACATGATATCCCATTATCACCACAGATACGCACGGCAAGACATACATCAAGTGTTCTCAAATCTTTAAAGACTCAATCCGATAAGATAAGTTCAAAGGGGAAACTCAATCCATTACAACAGAGTAGAGGGGGAGAAACATCATAAGATCCAACTATAATAGCAAAGCTCGCAATACATCAAGATCGTATCACCTCAAGAACATGAGAGAGAGAGAGAGATCAAACACATAGCTACATGTACATACCCTCAGCCCCGAGGGAGAACTACTCCCTCCTCGTCATGGAGAGCACCGGGATGATGAAGATGGCCACCGGAGAGGGATTCCCCCTCCGGCAGGGTGCCGGAACGGGTCTAGATTGGTTTTTGGTGGCTACGGAGGCTTCTGGCGGCGGAACTCCCGATCTATTGTGCTCCCCGATCGTTTTAGGGTATATGGATATATATATATATATATATAGGCGGAAGAAATACATCAGGGGAGCCATGAGGGGCCCACAAGGGTGGAGGGCGTGCCCCCCCTGCCTCGTGCTCTCCTCGTTGATCCCCTGACGTGCACTCCAAGTCTTCTGGGTTGCTTCCGTTCCAAAAATAAGTTCCGTGAAGTTTCAGGTCAATTGGACTCCGTTTGATTTTCCTTTTCTGTGATACTCTAAAACAAGGAAAAATGGAAACTTTCACTAGGCTCTTGGTTAATAAGTTAGTCCCAAAAATAATATAAAAGTGTCTAATAAAGCCCATAAACATCCAAAACAGATAATATAATAGCATGTAACAATCAAAAATTATAGATACGTTGGAGATGTATCAGTGCTTGGCTTTCTCACGCGATAACCTCAGGAGATTTGTTCGGCGCAGGTTGCCTGACCACCTCGTAGGACCAAGATAGCGAACAAGAATCAAGACCAGGCGCAACCCGCCTTGAGGTAGGGCCTCGTGAGTCCTGCGCTGGCTCACGAGTGCCCAGACACACCTTGTGTAGCCCTGCCGTGCAAGCCACGTGTCAGGGCGGGGCTGTACATGCCCCGAGGGCTCTCCGCAGCAGGGAGCCCCCTCCCATGTACCGGAGGCGAATCGGCAACCACCACGACGATCGGTGCCCTTCGCGACTCAGGAGCTCTTACTGGCTCTCCAGCCCTCACCCCCTGGCCTTGACCATGGCACGTGACCTAGCATACCAGCGGCGGCTAAGCTCGCTCGAGGGCCGGGACCTGAGGACGTAGAGCACCAAGAAGAACATGGGGAGGAGGGGGAGGCCCGCACGGGCCTAGCCTAGCTACCCAGCAGCAGCTGACTCCCAAGACTCGTGTCTCGCGAGGGATCAACCCCAAATTGCCAAGGTAAGTTTTGCGCTTAATCAACCGCTACAGCGTAGAGTTCTCATTTGTGTAGCCCCACTGCAGCGATGTAGTCTCCCTCTCCTACCTCTCGGCGGTCGCTTGCGTGCCAAAGGGGACCTCCTGAGCATTGCGTCTTAGGGGCTCTTACTGGACCTTGGGCCGCTCACCTCCTGGCCTTGACCACGGCACACGACCTGGCATACCAGCGACGGCTGAAGCCTGCCTGGGGACCGGGACCTGTCGGCGTAGAGCACCATGCCGTCGCGAGGTTGGAAAGGGGAAACTGAGCCGGAACGGAGCCGGAACGGAGCACGCACACACACAATTTCATAATAAGGATAATTTCAACATAGGATACTACAGAGGCCTTCCACGCCCCAGCGGGGTCCATTTCTTGATTCCTCGCAAGGAACAAAAGGCAAGAACTTAGGGAATCCTAACTACACGTGCCCTTGTGGATGATGCCATCATCAACAGTGGGCCACCAGAGGCCGGCGCCAACCTCATCTAGATCAGTGGCGGCGGCGCCTTGACGCTGCAACTCTGCTCCGGGCTCGGCGGGAGCTCGGGGGCATGTAGTTGTCGTCGCTTGTCTCCGAAGACTCCACGAGCCCGGGAGAGTCGCTGGACCACCAGGAGTCACCACTGTCGCTGGAGGAGCTGCAGGCGAGGCCTGTGGCAGGCCCAGCGCCCGCCGCAGCGCCGTGCTAGCAACCTCCTTCAGGGCAGCACTCCAGGCGGCGGCCTTCCTCGTCGAAGACCTTGAAGAGCAGCACGGACGCGTCGTCTTACTCGAAGTGGATCGCAAGGGCGCCCTCCACGCGGCAGACTAGGGCAATCTTGCCCCAGCCTCGGGTCATGAAGATCCTCCCGGAGGCAACGGCTTCCATCTCTGCTCCAGTCGCCGGGGCGTCGCAGTCGGCGTGTTGCAGCCAAAGCTCGAGAAGGCCCCTCGGCGGCATCTCGGCGGCGAAGAACTGCGGGAGGCAAATCCAAGTGCTCGGGGGCATCGCTGCCCATATCACGAACTCGCACGAGGAGTCCGCCGCATGGACCCCTGTGGTGATGGTGTGAGCATCCCCGGCACGGAGGCCACAGCCCTGGCATGGGCGGCGATGCTCGTCGCTCCTCCCTCCGGAACCATTGGCGCAAGCATACAAGGGCAGCGGTTACCCAGGAGGCGGCCTTTCGTACCAAGGCCGCGACACGATGGGACCTCCTCTTCTTCGGCGGGAGCAGCTCGGGCACGGTGAAGGGAGCCTTGCCCTTCTCTGTGGCCGAGAACCTCCGAATTGGCGCCATGATTGCACTAGCAAGGATTGGAGCGAGGAAGGAGAAGAAGTGGGAGAGGCAGAGGAGAGACTGGTGATGGGACTCAGCCCCCACCTCCCACTTATAGCCAAAGGGAGGCCAACCGCCGGCCTCCACAATCTAAGGTAATAATTATGGATTTTCCTTGCATGCAGCAGGGACTTGACAGTCGAGCAGTTGCTGAGGCAGCGTGGGGAAGCGGAGACGCACACGTCCAATCAAGCACCACGCGTCGACCAAGGCCGCAGGCTATTGGGCCCTGCGGCGCTCCGCACATGGCCTTTGGCTTCGCCTGGAAGCCAAGCCTGAGCACGCCTTGGGCCCGGGGGCTACTGTCGGCGTTCTCGGAACGGGGGTCCCCAGACTTGCCTGCCTGCGGCCCACGACGTGGCTCTGCGAGCGGGCTCGTACAGCCCATCTTCACCAGCAAGGACTCAAGACCCTCGCGAGGGGCCAAGCCTCGCGAGGCAGACGACACAAGACCTCCTCAGGAGCGGCCTCACCAGGCTGGCTCGCGAGGAGTGGAGAGATCAAGTCCAGGCAAACCTCATGAGGTTCCGATGATGTGAGCCATGACGATCGTGATCAGGCGGGCGTCAGGCAGGCGCCAACGCGCACAGTGTCCTTGTTTCCTCTTTGGTGCCAAGGGAACAAATGCAGGCGCGGAGTACCAAGGCGTCAAGCAAAGGTTTCCATATCGGTGCAACGAGACCAAGACTAGTAGGACGGCAAGACAGAGGTCACCGTGGAGCCAAAGACAGTGTCATCACCAGAGCCTTTGGCAAGCGAAGACCACTTTTGTCAGGATAAGTTGTACTAGATGTCCCCTTTCGAATTGGCCGTTCTTGGCTCCCTTCCCGCTCAATATTTGGGGAGAGTACCAGGGCCTCTATAAATAGGACTAGCCACCACCATACCTAGGGGATTGATCGGTCGGATCAAGAGAGACCAGAGCAACCACAAGTTCACCGGGCACAAGAACACCTCGCCTCAGGAGGCTATTCTTCCCCTTGTACTGTTCATCCTCAGCCCAAGAGGCAATCCACCACCACACACTGGAGTAGGGTATTACACCACAACGGTGGACCGAACCAGTATAAATCTTGTGTCCTTTGTGTTACGAGTTCGTTGAGTTAGCCCGTAAGATCTTAGCAAAGCTAGGACGTGGATCGGTAGGGGGAGATCTTCGCGTGCACCCTAGTGTTCGAACCTTGAGGGTTTTGCCGGAACCCGTAATCCGACATTGCCCTTTCTCACCTTGAGAGTTGGTGCAAACCTCGCCGGTGCATCCAAACCCCGTGACATGATACACTCTATCACACATAAACCTCCTTATATCTTCCTCAAAACAGCCACCATACCTACCTATTATGGCATTTCCATAGCCATTCCAAGATATATTGCCATGCAACATTCCACCGTTCCATTCATGACACGCTTCACCATTGTCATATTGCTTTGCATGATCATCTAGTTGACATCATGTTTGTGGAAAAGCCACCATGCATAATTTATCATACATGTCACTCTTGATTCATTGCACTTCCCGGCACACCGCCGGAGGCATTCATATAGAGTCATATTTTGTTCTAGTATCGAGTTGTAATCATTGAGTTGTAAATAAATAGAAGTGTGATGATCATCATTAATAGAGCATTGTCCCCCCAAAAAAGATAAAGGCCAAATAAAAAAATAGGAAGGCCCAAAAAAAGAAAAAAGAGAGAAATAAAAAGGGACAATGCTTCTATCCTTTTTTCCACACTTGGGCTTCAAAGTAGCACTGTGATCTTCATGATAGAGAGTTTATTATATTGTCACTTTCATATACTAGTGGGAATTTTTCATTATAGAACTTGGCTTGTATATTCCAACAATGGGCTTCCTCAAATGCCCTTGGTCTTCGTGAGCAAGCAAGTTGGATGCACACCCACTTAGTTTCTTTTGTTGAGCTTTCATACATTTATAGCTCTAGTGCATCCGCTGCATGGCAATCCCTACTCCTTGCATTGACATCAATTGATGGGCATCTCCCTAGCCTGTTGATTAGCCGCGTCAATGTGAGACTTTCTCCCTTTTGTCTTCTCCATATAACCCCCATCATTATATTCTATTCCACCCATAGTGCTATGTCCATGGCCCATGCTCATGTATTGCGTGAAAGTTGAAAAAAGTTTGATATTACTAAAATATGAAACAATTGCTTGGCTCGTCATCGGGGTTGTGCATGATGGGAGCATATTTGTGTGACGAAAATGAAGCATAGCCAAACTATATGATTTTGTAGGGATAAGCTTTCTTTGGCCATGTTATTTTGAGAATACATAATTGCTTGGTTAGTATGCTTGAAGTATTATTATTTTTATGTAAATATTAAACTTTTGTCTTGAGTATTATGGATCTGAATATTCTTGCCACAATAAAGAGATTACATTGATAAATATGTTAGGTAGCATTCCACATCAAAAATTCTGTTTTTATCATTTACCTACTCGAGGTCGAGTAGGAATTAAGCTTGGGGATGCTTGATACGTCTCCAACGTATCTATACTTTTTGATTGTTACATGCTATTATATTATCAACCTTGGATGTTTTATATGCATTTATATGCTATTTTATATGTTTTTGGGACTAACCTATTAACCTAGAGCCTAGTGCCAATTTTTGTTTTTTCCTTGTTTTGAGTTTTACAGAAAAGGAAAATCAAATGAAGTCCAATTGACCTGAAACTTGACGGAACTTATTTTTGGACCAGAAGAAGGACATGGAGTAAAAGAGTTGGGCCAGAAGAGTCCCGGGCTGCCCATGAGGGTGGGGGGAGCGCCCACCCCCTTGGGCGTGCCTCCCCACCTCGTGGATAGCCCGGAGACCCCCCTGACTTGTTCTCGATGCCAAAACCTCTTATATATACCGAAACTTCCAGAACATAACCTAGATCGGGAGTTCCGCCGCTAGAAGCCTCCGTAGCCACCCAAAAACCAATCTATACCCGTTCCGGCACCCTGCCGGAGGGGGGAATCCCTCTCGGTGGCCATCTTTATCATCCCGGCGCTCTCCATGATGAGGAGGGAGTAGTTCACCCTCGGGGCTGAGGGTATGTACCAGTATCTATGTGTTTGATCTATCTCTCTCTCTCGTGTTCTTGATTTGGCACGATCTTGATGTATCGCGAGCTTTGCTATTATAGTTGGATCTTATGATGTTTCTCCCCCTCTACTCTCTTGTAATGGATTGAGTTTTCCCTTTGAAGTTTATCTTATCGGATTGAGTCTTTAAGGATTTGAGAACACTTGATGTATGTCTTGCATGTGCTTATCTGTGGTGACAATGGGATATCACATAATCCACTTGATGTATGTTTTGGTGATCAACTTGCGAGTTCCGTGACCTCATGAACATATGCATAGGGGTTGGCACACGTTTTCGTCTTGCATCTCCGGTAGAAACTATGGGGCACTCTTTGAAGTTCTTTGTGTTGGTTGAATAGATGAATCTGAGATTGTGTGATGCATATCGTATAATCATACCCACGGATACTTGAGGTGACATTGGAGTATCTAGGTGACATTAGGGCTTTGGTTGATTTGTGTCTTAAGGTGTTATTCTAGTACGAACTCTATGATAGATCGAACGAAAAGAATAGCTTTGTGTTATTTTACTACGGACTCTTGAATAGATCGACCAGAAAGGATAACTTTGAGGTGGTTTCGTACCCTACCATAATCTCGTCGTTTGTTCTCCGCTATTAGTGACTTTGGAGTGACTCTTTGTTGCATGTTGAGGGATAGTTATATGATCCGATTATGTTATTATTGTTGAGAGGACTTGCACTAGTGAAAGTATGAACCCTAGGCCTTGTTTCAATGCATTGCAATTCCGTTTGTGCTCACTTTTATCATTAGTTACCTTGCTGTTTTTATATTTTTTAGATTACAAAAACCTTTATCTACCATCCATATTGCACTTGTATCACCATCTCTTCGCCGAACTAGTGCACCTATACAATTTACCATTGTATTGGGTGTGTTGGGGACATAAGAGACTCTTTGTTATTTGGTTGTAGGGTTGCTTGAGAGGGACCATCTTCATCCTACGCCTCCCACGGATTGATAAACCTTAGGTCATCCACTTGAGGGAAATTTGCTATTGTCCTACAAAACTCTGCACTTGGAGACCCAACAACGTCTACAAGAAGAAGGTTGTGTAGTAGACATCATAACTCCGGCTCGGGCGAGGGGTGGAATGAATCATGTCATGACTATAAGAATAAGACTGCTGCTCTACTAGTGATGTCTGAAGGAGCTCTCTAGCCCTTCGCATTTCAACCGCCGTTGGTGATTCACCTTCAAACGGGAGAGCTGCCAATCGTGACGCCGTAGCGATCATGTTATCCAAAGGGTTAGAGTAATGACCCGGTGGCGTTGGCACGTGCTGTGGCGGGTTATTGCTCTATCGAGGCAGGTCCGTCGTGCGTGGCTGAACCGGTGTACCCGTCCCAGGCGCTTCGACCCAGTTTACCACTATCGGGTTACTGGTTCCTGCTCCTAGCGTGTTAAAGAGATTTATTGCCTCGTAAACTGAGGGCAGACGAGTCTGATGCCTCCTCCTCATGACTTCGTTTGAAGCGTTCTAATCTAGCATGAGCTGGTAAGACTGCGACTGGATCCGTTGCGCCTGAGCATCCAAAGTAGCCTGCTCCTCGGCCATCCTGGTGTTTTCTGTGCTTAGGTCCTCCTTGGCCTGTGTTATCTCATCACGTAATTTTGCGATCGTCGCATTATGCTGATCTTGATCCGCCGGGTTAACCACCGTTGTTAACAGTGTTGTTAGCTTATCCAGCAAGTCAGTTAAAACCTGAGCCGGCGGGCGCTTAGGGCCTCCTGCACCGGCAGCAGTTGCTGCTGCTGACCCGGAAACCAGTTCTGCCGCAGTCGATGAGTGCTGCACGGGCTGTGTACCGGTCATGAAGATTGCAACCTGGTTCGGCGGCTGGCAGGGGTCTGGAATACTGTCGCCATCGAAACAGCCCCCAAGCCAACCGTCTTGCAGCTGATACAATGACCCAGTCTCACTAGTGGATGACTCGCAATCAGAGTAAACGACGGTCTCACCACTAGATGCCGATCTATCCTCAGGTTCCGCTCCATGGATAAATCCCACGAAGGCACGACTCATGGTGGGCCGAACCCGGGCGGGTCTTGCACGCTGAGCCATCTCGATGATGTCAGTGCAGATGTCCGACTCAGAGCCCGGTTCGCCGATCTTGGCGATGAAGACGTGAATTCCACCGAAGGGGGCCCGGTACCCGTACTCAATTGAGCCGGCCTCAGGCCCCAGCCTGCGTCATTGATGTAGAGCTTGCCGTGACGACTCTTGGTCATCCGGCCCACGGCATATCCCTTGATCCCTTCGAAGTTGCCCTCTAACAACTTGAAACCATCATGCGATAGCCCCACGGTGGGCGCCAACTATCGTGGAATTGTCATGGCAGATGTCCTAATGTGAGGACTTAATCGTGGAACCATCGCAATGAGGTTAGCTTAAAGGGGTTAATCAGGACAAAGGACATGAGGATTTTATACTGGCTCGGCCCCTTATAGTGAAGGTAAAAGCCTAATCTAGTTGGAGGTGGTATTGCTAGGGTTTCGATGAGCAGGGAGCAAATACGCTTGACCTGGCTCTCGATCTGTTATTTCTTGTCCTAAGCCACCGTTGGGTCGTCCCCTTATATACACAGGTTGACGCCCTGCGGCCTACAGAGTCTCGGCCGGCTTATACAACGTATCCGGCTCGGTGATCTTTCTTACATGCCTTACCATACAAGTTTATGTACATGGCGGTTTATATCTGTGGGCCTTAAGCCGCCTTCGGGTTTGGGCCCTCTATTAAGCCTATCTATGAACTGCCATTGTTAATATGCTCTTGGGCTTCATTGAGATGAACCGCCATAGGGATGACCCGGCCCCTCCTGGGCGGGTCATACCTGATAGTTATATCCCCAACAAGGGGGTCATCAGCAGGGCCACCAGGTGGGTACAGCCCACCTGGGCGCGCCAGGAGAGGGGGCGCACCCTAGTGGGTTGTGCCCACCCAGGGCCCCTCTCCGGTGGGTCTTGGCTCCAAAAAATCTTATTATTGGTATAAAAAATCCTCAAAAAGTTTCGTTCCATTTTGAGAACTTTTATTTCTGCACAAAAACAACACCATGGTAGTTCTACTGAAAACAGCATCAGTCCGGGGTTAGTTTCATTCAAATCATGCAAGTTAGAGTCCAAAACAAGAGGGAAAACGTGAGAAAAGTTAGATACGTTGGAGACATATCAGAAGCTTCATCAACGGGTCTGCCACATTCAGATCCGTATGTATTTCATAAATTTTTATGTCTACAATGATTTGCATTGAGCTACTCTAGCTAATTGCTCCCACTTTCAATATGTATCCAGATTGAGATTTTGAGTCATCTGGATTAGTGTTAAAGCTTGCATCGACGTAACTTTTTTACGATGAACTCTTTATCAACTCCATAACCGAGAAACGTTTCCTTAGTCCTCTTAGGTAACTAAGGATAATTTTAACCGTTGTCCAGTGATCCACTCCTGGATCACTACTGTACCCTCTTGCCAAACTCATGGTGAGGTACACAACAGGTCTGGTACACATCATAGCATACTTTATAGAACCTATGACTGAGGCATAGGGAATGACTTTCACTCTCTTTCTATTTTCTGCCGTGGTCGGGTTTTCAGTCTTACTCAACTTCACACCTTGCAACACTGGCAAGTACTCCTTCTTTGACTATTCCATTTTGAACTACTTCAAAATCTTGTCAAGGTATGTTCTCATTGAAAAAACTTTTCAAGCATCTTGATCTATCCCTATAGATCTTGATGCTCAATATGTAAGCAGCTTCACCGAGGTCTTTCTTTGAAAAACTCCTTTCAAACACTCCTTTATGCTTTCCAGAAAATTCTACATCATTTCTGATGAACAATATGTCATTCACATATACTTATAAGAAAGGTTGTAGTGCTCCCACTCACTTTCTTGTAAATGCGGGCTGCTCCAAAAGTCTGTATAAAACCATATGCTTTGATCATACTATCAAAACATATATTCCAACTCCGAGAGGCTTGCACCAGTCCATAAATGGATTGCTGGAGCTTGCACACTTTGTTAGCACCTTTAGGATCGACAAAACCTTCTGGTTGCATCATATACAACTCTTCTTTAGGAAATCCATTAAGGAATGTAGTCATGACATCCATTTGCCAAATTTCATAATCATAAAATGCGGCAATTGCTAACATGATTCGGACAGACTTAAACATCGCTATGAGTGAGAAAATCTCATCGTAGTCAACACCTTGAACTTGGTGAAAACATTTTGCGACAAGTCGAGCTTTGTAGATAGCAACACTACCATCAGCATCCGTCTTCCTCTTGAAGATCCATTTATTCTCTATGGCTCGCTGATCATCGGGCAAGTCAACCAAAGTCCTCACTTTGTTCTCATACATGGATCCCATCTCAGATTTCATGGCCTCAAGCCATTTCGCGAAACCTGGGCTCATCATCGCTTCCTCATAGTTCGTAGGTTCGTCATGGTATAGTAACATGACTTCCAGAATAAGATTACCGTACCACTATGGTGCGGAACGTACTCTGGTTGACCTACGATGTTTGATAGTAACTTGATCTGAAGTTTCATGATCATCATCATTAACTTCCTCACTAATTGGTGTAGGGATCACTGGAACTAATTTATGTGATGAACTACTTTCCAATTCAGGAGAAGGTACAATTACCTCATCAAGTTCTAGTTTCCTCCCACTCACTTCTTTCGAGAGTACCTCCTTCTCTAGAAAGGATCCATTCTTAGCAACGAATATCTTGCCTTCAGATCTGTGATAGAAGGTGTACCCAACAGTTTCCTTTGGGTATCCTATGAAGACGCATTTCTCCGATTTGGGTTCGAGCTTATCAAGTTGAAGCTATTTCACATAAGCATTGTGATAACCCACAAGTATAGGGGGTCGCAACAGTTTTCGAGGGTAGAGTATTCAACCCAAATTTATTGATTCGACACAAGGGGAGCCAAAGAATATTCTCAAGTATTAAAAGCTGAGTTGTCAATTCAACCACACCTGGAAACTTAATATCAACAACAAGGTATTTAGTAGCAAAGTAATATGATAGTAGTGGTAACGGTGGCAAAAGGTAACGGTAGCAAAAGTAATATTTTGGGGTTTATAGTGATGGTAACAGTAGTAGCGGAAAAGTCAATAAGCGAAGAACAATATAGGAAAAGCTCGTAGGCATTGGATCGGTGATGGAGAATTATGCCGGATGCGATTAATCATGTAACAGTCATAACATAGGGTGACACAGAACTAGCTCCAGTTCATCAATGTAATGTAGGCATGTACTCCGAATATAGTCATATGTGCTTATGGAAAAGAACTTGCATGACATCTTTTGTCCTACCCTCTCGTGGCAGTGGGGTCCTATTGGAAACTAAGGGATATTAAGGCTTCCTTTTAATAGAGTGCCAGACCAAAGAATTAACACATAGTGAATACATGAACTCCTCAAACTACGGTCATCACTGGTAAGTATCTCGATTATTGTCACTTCGGGGTTAACGAATCATAACGCATAATAGGTGACTATAGAGTTACAAGATAGGATCAAGAACTCTCATATATTGATGAAAACATAATAGGTTCAGATCTGAAATCATGGCACTCGGGCCCTAGTGAGAAGCATTAAGCATAGCAAAGTCATAGCAACATCAATCTCAGAACATAGTGGATACTAGGGATCAAACCCTAACAAAACTAACTCGATTACGTGATAAATCTCATCCAACCCATCACCGTCCAGCAAACCTATGATGGAATTACTCACACACGGCGGTGAGAATCATGAAATTGGTGATGGAGGAAGGTTGATGATGACGATGGCGACGGATTCCCCTCTCCGGAGCCCCGAACGGACTCCAGATCAGCCCTCCCGAGAGAGTTTAGGGCTTGTCGGCGGCTCCGTATCGTAAAACATGATGAATCCTTCTCTCTGATTTTTTCTCCCCGAAAGTGAATATATATATGGAGTCAAGGTTGATGTCGGTGGAGCATCAGGGGGCCCACGAGGTAGGGGGCGCGCCCCCCTCCCTCGTGGATAGGTGGTGGGCCCCCTGACGTGGATATTTCTTCCAGTATTTTTTATATATTCCAAAATAATTCTCCGTTGATTTTCAGGTCATTCCGAGAACTTTTATTTCTGCACAAAAATAACACCATGGCAATTCTGCTGAAAACAGTGTCAGTCCGGATTAGTTCCATTCAAATCATGCAAGTTAGAGTCCAAAACAAGGGCAAAAGTGTTTGGAAAAGTAGATACGACAGAGACGTATCAACTCCCCCAAGCTTAAACCTTTGCTTGTCCTCAAGCAATTCTGTTGATAAACTGAAAGTGATAAAGAAAAAACTTTTACAAACTCTATTTGCTCTTATTGTTGTAAATATGTAAAGCCAGCATTCAGGTTTTCAGCAAAGATTATGAACTAACCATATTCACAATAACATATAGGTCTCATGTTTACTCATATCAATGGCATAATCAGCTAGCGATGTCACACCCTAGCTAGGTTATGCATTAGAGTGTGCATCATGTTTACATTCATCAGAAATTGAAATGGGGAAAGCAGAACCCCCAGCACCCCCCCCCCCCTGAAATCAACTAGGGTTTGCTAAAAATAAATTCAATGAACCTGAAATGCCCTTCAAATATGTTCACCCTCTTTGCCTTGGGTTAGAACCCTTGGGAAAAATGGTGCATATAATTTTAGGTCAACAAAAGGGGCATTGACTTAATTCATAAATATTTGAATTTGGGCATTTAAATACTATTAAATAATTCAAATGCTCAAATAATGTTGGAATTATTTTTGGGCCACTGAAATATTTCAGAAAGTGTCCGTAAATATTTTCAGGATTTTATAAAATGATTTAGTATTTAAACTAAATCAAAACAGAATAACAAAAATAGAAAACAGAATAAAATTTGAGAAGAGAGAGAGAGTAGGCCAGTGGGCCACTTACCTGGCGCCACCAACCGGCCCAGCACGGCCCAGCCCACCAGAGCCGGGCGCCAGTCGTCTCCTTCCTTTGCCAGGAGGACGACGGCGTGGCGCACGCACAGGAGGCGAAGCCACCTCCTGCTTCCACCTCCTGCTTCCCCGGCCCTCCTAGCGACGCCACGACGATGTCCCGTGTCCCCTCGCTCCTCTCCCTCACTCGCTCCACCCTCTCTCACTCCCCTGACTCTCTTCCCCGAGCTCATCCGAGAGTCGCCGTCGCCGTGGCTTGTCGTTACCGTGGCCACCAGCACCCCCCACGCCGGCCAGCGCCCCCATGAGCTTCGCCTCGACGCCGTAGAGCCGCACGCCAAGGCACGTGACCCCGGGAGGCCAGCAACATCGCCATCGCCGTCGTCTTCCACCTCGGGCTCCGGCCACCATCATCATCGATTCGCCGCACGCAGGACGCCCCCGAGCCCGCTAACCATCCCTACGGCACCGCTGTGAGCTCCGCAACCGTTTCCCCCTCTTCTCCTCTCCGATTGATTGCCGTAGCCGTCACCCCCTTGATGACCGAAGTGCGCCGCCGCCTGAGCTCACTGTCGACGATGCTCCGGTGACCAAATGGTCACCCTGGAGTGTCGAACCTACTCCCCGCGATGCGTAGCGCCCTCCTAGCCCCCTTGCCCCGCTCTTCTACGCACTGAAACACGATCCCGCGAACACCCGAACTCCGGCGGCCGCCAAAGAGCTCGCCGCCGTCAGCTCCGGCCACCCTAGCTGCTGCCGCTTGTCTCTCTGGATGCGCCTCACTCCCAGGAACCCGTAGGAGAAAACCGCGCATCAAATGGTGGCCTGTAGGCGAAACCCGAACAACTCCGGTGAAACGCCGCCGCGATCTGAGGTCGCCGGCGGCTAAACGCCAGTAGCCGACGTGGCCGTCATTAGCGGCTAACTAACCCACTAACCACCCCTCCCTAGAGCCACTGCCATGTGGGCCCAGTGCATATTTAGTTTAACTTAATATTCTGTTTAGATTAGTTATTAACCCAGCTGGCCCCACACGTCAGTTTGACTTTCTGACGTGGCCTTTGACTGGCCCCACCTGTCTGTGACTCGAGCCAGCACTGTGAGACTAACCAGTGGGAGCCACTGGTCAGGTTTGACCTGGAGGCAGCTCAGTTGACTTGCTGATGTCATGCTGACGCAGGGCTGACGCAGTAAATCATTTTCTAGTTTAA
Source organism: Triticum monococcum (assembly GCA_034509565.1). NCBI lineage: Eukaryota > Viridiplantae > Streptophyta > Magnoliopsida > Poales > Poaceae > Triticum > Triticum monococcum. The sequence goes on along the minus strand of CM067845.1, from coordinate 392,500,412 downwards.
AAATAATTCAGGAAATTCCAGAAAATACCCAAAACTTCAAAAATTCATAGAAATTCAACCATAACTCCAAATGAGACAAATTATATATGAAAAATTATCAGAAAAATTCAAGGAATCCATCTGTACCATTTTCATGCATGTTTGAACAATGCTTGTCCTCTGTTTTGGACAAAACAAATAAAGGGCATTTAAATAATCATATATGGGGTTGGAATTTGAATCTTGTACTCAAACCAACTCCATTTAAATCATAGCTAGTTGCATAAGCTCAAGACACATCCATATTGCCATGTCATAGCATGCATCATATTGTTGCATATCGTCATGTGTTGATTGTGCTCGGCTGTGTTCTTCGTGGTAGGTTCTGCCTCCGAGGATATTCACGAGTATCCAACTGAAGGGCAGTATCCCGTTACCACTCCATCAGGCAAGCAACCATTGATCATTCCGATACAACCCATGTTCTCGCTCCTGCTCTTGTTTACTGCATTAAGACAACACGATTCAAACTGTTGTGTGCTACGGTAGTTGAACCCTTATCCTCTGCATGACCTGTCATTGCCACAGTAACTAGATGAAACCCACTAGCATGTGTAGGAGTTGATTGAGCCATGTTTTGTGATTCCTACCTTGCTATGCCTGCTATGCTTAGAGTTGTGTCAGGTCTGGTTCATCTGGGTGATGGGCTAGAGTGAAATGCTTGTGCCAGTAATATGAGGGATGTGTTGAACATGTTTTGGTAAAGGTATCGATGAGAGGCCATGTAGGAGTACATGGTGGGTTGTTTCATTGAAGCCGTCCCTAAGAACTGATTTCTGTATGCGTGAATTAAGATTCAGCTACTACCACACATTGGGCCCTGAAATATGACCCCGCTCGACTTACCGACCCCTCTCGCCTCAGTCCAGGAGTTGCAACTAGTTTCTGGTGTTTGTAGGATATGTGTTGGCGGCCGTGCGTAGCGCTGACCCTAGGGGTGGGCTATGTTGCGGTAGATACACCGTGGCACGGTGTACCGAGTCACCCGTTTGGTGTCTCGGGAACCCTGTTCACATCGTTCGTGGCCGTTGAGGACACCCCGGCCGGATTTCCTTGTGGATGGAACCTGAATAGGCGATGACCCTGGACTAGAGACTTGTGAGGTTAGTCAGGTCGTGGTCTACACCCACGTCGGTTTTTGCTTGAAGTCTGCCGAGCACATTTCGTGTGCAGATGCTAAGTGGTGGAAACATGTGTGACGAAGTACACCCCTGCAGGGTATAAAACTATTCGAATAGCCGCGTCCGCGGTAAAGGACTACTTGATTGCATATACAGTTCATAGACAAGTAAATGGATACTACTAAAAGACTCAAGATAAGTGTGAGTACCGGGGATGGCCCCCTCGCAGGATACGAGGGAGGATCCATGGTGGAGTATTGTGATGGTGAGTAGTGGACTCGTGTGCGAAAACTATTTTGCTAAAAGATTCCGTAGGATAGCTTAGCCAAGAGTCAAAGCTGGCTTGCTGCATAAACCCCACCACCTTCTTGAGAATGAGCATGTACAGTAGGTTCTGATGTAAGACTTGCTGAGTACCTTTGTACTCATGTTTGCTTATTTATTGTTTTCAGACGACAACACTGCCCCCTCCGATGGGTTTTACGTAGACCTTGACGTCGACGAGTGACTAGCCACCCAGGTGGTGATCCAGGCCATGGAGGGCCCTATGTAGATAGACAGGCTTCGAGAAGCCTTCTTTCTTCCTAGAGTCTGTACTCAGACTAGTTTCTTCCGCATGTGCTTGTATGACTGTATGACTTGAGTGTCGGGTCATGTGACCCCTACCTGTATGGATATGTTATGTATGGCTCCCTGGAGCCTTTAAATAAAGTACTTGAGTTGTAGAGTTTTGTTGTGATGCCATGTTGTATGTACTCATATCGAGCATATTGTATGTATGATTGAAATGCTTGGTATGAGTGGGATCCGACAATCTAGTTGTTTGTCCTTCGCAGCCTTTCTTATGGGGAAATGTAGTCTAGTGCTCCTCGAGCCATAGTAGTCCGCTACAGCCCGGTTCACCGGAGTCCTGCTAGCCCAGCACTACTGTTCAGGACACTTGACTGCCGGCATGTGTTTCACTTCGTCCCTATGTCTGTCCCTTCGGGGAAATGTCACGCGGTGATCTCCGGAGTCCTGTCTAGCCTGCTACAGCCCGGGATTTCCCGGAGTCCTGTTAGCCCAGTGCTACAGCCCGGAATCATTCGTTGATGACCGACATGTTCGTTGTGAATCATGTATGCCTGTCTCCATAGGTCTGTGCCGCTTTGGGTTCACGACTAGCCATGTCGGCCCGGGTTCTCGGTCAAATGGGGTCCAGCGACATTGTCATATACGCGAGCCAAAAGGCGCAAACGGTCCCGGGCCATGGTAAGGCGACACCCGTGGGATACCGTGCGTGAGGCCGCAAAGTGATATGAGGTGTTACCGGCTAGATCGATGTGGCTTAGAATCGGGGTCCTGACAGCGTTGGCATCAGAGCCGGACTGCCTGTAGGTTCGTTCAGCCAAATTGGTCGATGTCGAGTCTAGAAATGCTTTAGTTATATGTAAGGGAATTGATTGTGGGAGGGAACGTAAGGTTCTTTTACTCCTTTACCCTATGCTTCTGATCTGAGTCATTCTCTTCTCATTCAACGTGGGTTAAGGACTAGGCTCTCTTTTTCTATCAGGTTCACGTGTTACTAATCCGTAGTAGTTTATAGGATTATTGCTACGAGTTCCAGTCCAGTTTCTACTATTTTAGTACGTTGCTATTTGAATCAGAACCTTGATATGATGCTGTTGAGCGGTATTGTGAACTGTTGTGGATGTCTCAAATCTTTTTCTGAGCATTTACAGCCGTTATGCTGCCCAATTTTCCCTAGGAATTCTGATGTCTTTGTCTTGTGGTTGTGCTTTCAGATGGCCAATCAGTCTCAAAATCAAGTGGTTCGCCTGACCAGGTGCCTCGACGTGCCCGGTCATACTGCTATGTTGGTCCGGGTCATGATCGAGACAGGATACCGTTGGTATCCCGAATACACTGTTGAAGAGCAGTTCCGCGACTTTAATCAAAGCCAGTATTTATGCACCGTCAGGATATTTCCTTCCTATCCTGGATCTACCGAGCCCCTTCACTGTTCCTATGGACTCGGAGTTACCATTGAGATGGCTGCGCAGGATGCTGCCTATTCCATGATGACCATCTTGCGAGTCCGGACTGGCCTGCTTCGGAACACTGACTTCCGTTACATGCCAGCTTCACTTCCGGGAGCGCAGGGGTATCTTCAGGCTATCTATGCTGACTCCACTCAGGAGGACTCATTAACTCGTACCACCGCTGAGATGCTCGAAGATAAGGACCGAGAGAATCGGGCCTTGAGGCTGGAGCTCTTTAATACCCGTGCTGATCATTGGGCCACATTGACTCGGTTTGCACCCGCGGTGCAAGCTGGATGTATGGATACCAAGGATCTGTATCCTGTGAGAGCAGCTCTGCCAGACATGGTGGATTGGCGTGATGTGGGAGGCATCACCCCACCCCTTGGTCCCCGCAGGCCACCGTTTGTTGGTCCAAGACCTTATCCTAGCCCCTATGGTCCACAGGCTCCTCATGACCGTCTGTTTCCGGATGATCACGTTGAACTTCCAGGCTATGGAGGTGACTTCTATGAGGACTACTACGGAGCTATCTGAGTTAGTAGTAGTACCACTAGTATTGTAGTAGTTGTATCTCCACTGTCCTGTGTGACTTGTGGAATACGACTTGGTGTGTAATCGATTCCGGAGGTGTAGACAAATAATGTATAGGGACTCGGAATGCCTCCGATGAGATGTAACGTCTACCTTCATAGTTGTACTGTAGCATGGGCTTGTACTAAACTATGTATGACGAGTATGACCGTTGGTGTATATATGGCAGTTTTATATTACCATGGCATACGAATGAGCATCTCTGCATTCCGCGTTATCCTTTACATTCTGCACTTCCCTGTTAAGTTTGAGCCATCCTTGTCTAAACCGTTGTCTTGTTTTCCTCCTAGGATGGTCAACACCCGCGGCAACCCTGCTGCCCCGGAGCAGGGGGAAGCCAATGCAGCTAGAGGTGAAAATTTGCCTCACCCGCCTTCCCTGGCCGAAGTGATGCTGGAGGCGGAAAGGAACAAGCGTGAGACCAACCGCCTGTTGGAGCGGATTGAGCAGAACACTGCACGCCACCCACGAAATGACTTGGTGTCAATCAACGACTTCATCAAGCTGTACCCACCAAAGTTTAACCATTCCGTCGAGCCCCTCGACGCGGACGATTGGCTTCGCAGCATCACCCACAAGCTACGTTCTGCCAACGTAGCTGAAGCCGACAAGGTTACCTATGCTGCTTATCATCTTGAGGGCCCCGCTAGCCATTGGTGGGAAAACTACGAAGCTATGCGCCCGGTCGGCCAAATCACTACCTGGGCTGAGTTCAGCGAGGCTTTCCGTGAGCATCACATTCCGGAAGGTCTCATGGATCGCAAGAGGGAGGAGTTCTGCAACTTCACCCAAGGAAGGCTGACTGTGGATGCATATAGCCGGGAATTTGGGAACCTGGCACGCTATGCTCCTGAAGAGGTTTCTACTGACGCCAAGAAGCAGGCAAGGTTCCGCAAGGGACTTAGCCCTGAGCTTCGCCGCGATCTCCGTCTGCATGAGTGCACATCCTTCCAGAAGCTGGTCAATAAAGCTATCAGTGCTGAGACAGGCCAGACTGATTATGACGCTTCACGCAAGCACTCTCGTGATTTTGGGTCTTCATCCGGCTCTGGAGCTCAGAAGCGCCGGGTGTGGATTCCAAGCACCGCACTGCCACCCAGATTCACCCCGAGGCCATCCTTTGAGGCGCCTCGTCCCAACCAGCAATTTGCACCGCCCAAGCCCTATGGTGGCCCCGCTGCTAATGTTGCTCCACGCCCCACTGTGGTAACATGCTTCAAGTGTGGAGAACCGGGTCACTATAGTCGAGAGTGTCCCCAGAACAACCCCAATCAAGCTGGAAAGTCCGTTGGCCGTGGTAAGCCCGCGGGAAAGACTTTCTACGCCAAGCCGGCCACTACTGCACGTGGCCATGTCAACTATGTTTCAGCCGACGAGGCTCATGAGGATCCCAACGTCGTCCTTGGTACGCTCCTTGTTAACTGCCATCCGGCATCTGTTCTTTTCGATACTGGAGCATCTCATTCATTCATATCCGAGAATTATGCTCGGTTGCATAACACGACATTCTGTGACATGCCCACTTCCATGGTAATTCAAACTCCGGGTTCCAAACGGCAAACTTCTAGGGTAAGCCATGGGAACGAAATTCTTGTCGATAGGCTTGTTTTCCTCGCATCTTTAATAGCTCTCAAGTCCTCCGACATAAACATCATCTTGGGTATGGACTGGATGTCGGCTCATTATGCCAAGATCGATTGTGCCACTAGAACCGTTCAACTTACTCATCCCTCGGGCAAGACAGTTAATGTCTTAACTCGAGTGGCCAAGCGCCAACTTTACTCTCTCAATGCCAACCCTCTTCCAGACCTTGAGGACGTTCCGGTAGTCCGAGACTTCCCGGATGTGTTTCCGGAAGAACTGCCAGGTGTTCCACCTGACCGGGATGTCGAGTTTGTGATAGACCTTGTTCCAGGAACCGTTCCAATTGCTAGAAGACCCTATAAGATGGCACCCTTAGAACTAGCCGAGCTTAAGAACCAACTCGATGAGTCCTTGAACAAAGGGTTCATCCGTCCTAGCTCCTCTCCTTGGGCTTGCCCCGTCCTCTTCGTCAAGAAGAAGGATGGAACGGATCGAATGGTTGTGGATTACCGACCTGTCAATCTGGTCACCATCAAGAACAAATACCCGCTTCCCAGGATCAACGACCTGTATGATCAGCTCGCTGGATCCTCAGTCTTCTCCAAGATGGATTTGAGGTTGGGCTACCATCAAATCAAAATCAGAAACGGGGACATTCCCAAAACGGCTTTTGTTACTCGTTATGGCCAATACGAGTACACCATCATGTCCTTCGGTTTAACCAATGCCCCGGCCACTTTCTCCCGGTTAATGAACTCGGTTTTCATGGAGTACTTGGACAAATTCGTCGTAGTATACCTCGATGACATACTCATCTACTCCAAGAATGAAGAGGAACATGCTGAACATCTAAGGCTGGTATTGATGAAACTTCGAGAGCATCGCCTTTATGCCAAATTCTCCAAGTGTGAATTTTGGTTGTCAGAAGTGACCTATCTAGGCCATGTAATCTCTGGTAAGGGTATTGCTCTCAATCCCGAGCGAGTTCAAGCCGTCCTTGATTGGACTCCACCTGTTTCGATCAAGCAAGTTCGGAGTTTCCTTGGCCTAGCAAGCTATTGCCGCCGCTTCGTCGAGAATTTCTCCAAGGTTGCTAAACCTCTAACTGAACTCCTCAAGAAAGATAAAAAGTTCGAGTGGACTCCGCAGTGCGAGTTCAGTTTTCAGGAACTGAAAAGACGCCTGACATCTGCTCCCGTACTGGTACCACCAGATTTCTCCAAGGACTTTATTATCTATTGCGACGCCTCGCGACAAGGACTAGGTTGCATACTCATGCAAGATCGTCAGGTAATTGCCTATGCTTCACGGCAATTACACCCACATGAGGAAAATTATCCCACACATGATCTAGAGCTTGCAGCTGTAGTCCATGCACTCAAAACCTGGCGACATTACCTCCTCGGTAATCGTTGTGAGATCTTCACCGATCACCAAAGCTTGAAATATATCTTCACCCAACCAGATTTGAATCTCAGGCAAAGACATTGGGTCGAGTTGATCTCGGATTACGACTTAGGAATAACTTACACCCCTGGCAAGGCCAATGTCATGGCCGATGCATTAAGTCGTAAGTCCTACTGTAACAACCTGATGTTACAACAAAGTCAACCACTTCTCCATGAGGAATTTCGCAAGCTTAATCTTCACATTGTTCCTCAAGGATTCTTGTCTACTCTTGTGGCGAAACTTACCCTTATGGATCAAATCATAGCTGCCCAAAAGCGTGATAAGGGCATATCTCGGATTAAGGAAAACATTGCTAGCGGAGTAGCTAAATGTTTTTCCATGGATGAGCAAGGTGCTGTCTTCTTTGAGAACCGCCCGGTGGTTCCCAAGAACCAACATCTACGCCAGATGATCCTTAAGGAAGCTCATGAATCCCCTCTCACCATTCATCCCGGTAGTACTAAAATGTATCAAGACCTACGCCAGAGGTTTTGGTGGACTAGGATGAAGAGAGAAATCGCTCAATACATTGCTAATTGCGACGTTTGTCGTCGTGTTAAAGCAGAGCATCAACGGCCTGCTGGCACCCTTCAACCTTTGGCTATTCCTGAATGGAAATGGGACAAAATCAGTATGGATTTCATCACTGGGTTTCCCAGGACCAAGAGGGGAAATAATGCCATCTTCGTCGTGATCGACCGTCTTTCCAAAGTAGCCCATTTTCTACCTGTTCGTGAGAGTATCACCGCTAGCCAGCTAGCTGACCTATACATCTCCCGAATAGTGTCTCTTCATGGTGTCCCATTGGAAATTAACTCAGACTGTGGAAGTCTCTTTACCTCTCGATTTTGGGAAAGTTTCCAAAATGCTATGGGAACTCATCTCTCCTTTAGCACCGCCTTCCATCCTCAATCAAGTGGTCAAGTAGAGCGAGTAAATCAAATTCTGGAAGATATGCTCCGAGCTTCTGTTATCTCGTTCGGAATGAGTTGGGAGAAATGCCTTCCATTCGCGGAGTTTGCTTATAACAATAGCTATCAAGCTAGTTTGGGCAAGGCTCCCTTCGAAGTTCTCTATGGACGAAAATGTCGAACGCCTCTTAACTGGTCAGAAACCGGGGAAAGACAACTCTTTGGCCCGGATATGATTCAGGAAGCAGAAGAGCAGGTTCGCGTTATTCGTGAGAAATTGAAAACAGCCCAATCTCGCCAAAAGAGTCAATATGATCGTAAGCATAAGCCTATGACATTTGAAATTGACGAGAAGGCTTACCTTCGGGTTACCCCGTTAAAGGGAACCCATCGCTTCGGTATCAAAGGCAAATTGGCTCCTCGTTACATTGGACCCTTTCGCATTCTTGCCAAACGAGGAGAAGTTGCCTACCAATTGGAACTACCTCCGCATCTTTCCAGAGTTCACGACGTCTTCCACGTTTCGCAACTCAGGTGTTGCTTCGCGGATCCTATCCGTGGAGTGGACCACAAAACGCTTGATTTACAAGATAACCTTTCTTATCGGGAATACCCCGTTCGTATCCTTGATCAAGCCGAGCGTACCACTCGATGTCATAATATCAAGTTTCTCAAGGTTCAATGGTCACACCATTCCGAGGAAGAAGCCACTTGGGAAAGGGAGGATCGTCTTCGACTCGAGTACCCCGCCTTCTTCCCAGATGATCCTAAATCTCGGGACGAGATTCTATTGAGTGGGGGTGAGTTGTCACACCCTAGCTAGGTTATGCATTAGAGTGTGCATCATGTTTACATTCATCAGAAATTGAAATGGGGAAAGCAGAACCCCCAGCACCCCCCCCCCCTGAAATCAACTAGGGTTTGCTAAAAATAAATTCAATGAACCTGAAATGCCCTTCAAATATGTTCACCCTCTTTGCCTTGGGTTAGAACCCTTGGGAAAAATGGTGCATATAATTTTAGGTCAACAAAAGGGGCATTGACTTAATTCATAAATATTTGAATTTGGGCATTTAAATACTATTAAATAATTCAAATGCTCAAATAATGTTGGAATTATTTTTGGGCCACTGAAATATTTCAGAAAGTGTCCATAAATATTTTCAGGATTTTATAAAATGATTTAGTATTTAAACTAAATCAAAACAGAATAACAAAAATAGAAAACAGAATAAAATTTGAGAAGAGAGAGAGAGTAGGCCAGTGGGCCACTTACCTGGCGCCACCAACCGGCCCAGCACGGCCCAGCCCACCAGAGCCGGGCGCCAGTCGTCTCCTTCCTTTGCCAGGAGGACGACGGCGTGGCGCACGCACAGGAGGCGAAGCCACCTCCTGCTTCCACCTCCTGCTTCCCCGGCCCTCCTAGCGACGCCACGACGATGTCCCGTGTCCCCTCGCTCCTCTCCCTCACTCGCTCCACCCTCTCTCGCTCCCCTGACTCTCTTCCCCGAGCTCATCCGAGAGTCGCCGTCACCGTCGCTTGTCGTTACCGTGGCCACCAGCACCCCCCACGCCGGCCAGCGCCCCCATGAGCTTCGCCTCGACGCCGTAGAGCCGCACGCCAAGGCACGTGACCCCGGGAGGCCAGCAACATCGCCATCGCCGTCGTCTTCCACCTCGGGCTCCGGCCACCATCATCATCGATTCGCCGCACGCAGGACGCCCCCGAGCCCGCTAACCATCCCTACGGCACCGATGTGAGCTCCGCAACCGTTTCCCCCTCTTCTCCTCTCCGATTGATTGCCGTAGCCGTCACCCCCTTGATGACCGAAGTGCGCCACTGCCTGAGCTCGCTGTCGACGATGCTCCGGTGACCAAATGGTCACCCTGGAGTGTCGAACCTACTCCCGCGATGCGTAGCGCCCTCCTAGCCCCCTTGCCCCGCTCTTCTACGCACTGAAACACGATCCCGCGAACACCCGAACTCCGGCGGCCGCCAAAGAGCTCGCCGCCGTCAGCTCCGGCCACCCTAGCTGCTGCCGCTTGTCTCTCTGGATGCGCCTCACTCTCAGGAACCCGTAGGAGAAAACCGCGCATCAAATGGTGGCCTATAGGCGAAACCCGAACAACTCCGGTGAAACGCCGCCGCGATCTGAGGTCGCCGGCGGCTAAACGCCGGTAGCCGACGTGGCCGTCATTAGCGGCTAACTAACCCACTAACCACCCCTCCCTAGAGCCACTGCCATGTGGGCCCAGTGCATATTTAGTTTAACTTAATATTCTGTTTAGATTAGTTATTAACCCAGCTGGCCCCACACGTCAGTTTGACTTTCTGACGTGGCCTTTGACTGGCCCCACCTGTCTGTGACTCGAGCCAGCACTGTGAGACTAACCAGTGGGAGCCACTGGTCAGGTTTGACCTGGAGGCAGCTCAGTTGACTTGCTGATGTCATGCTGACGCAGGGCTGACGCAGTAAATCATTTTCTAGTTTAAAAATAATTCAGGAAATTCCAGAAAATACCCAAAACTTCAAAAATTCATAGAAATTCAACCATAACTCCAAATGAGACAAATTATATATGAAAAATTATCAGAAAAATTCAAGGAATCCATCTGTACCATTTTCATGCATGTTTGAACAATGCTTGTCCTCTGTTTTGGACAAAACAAATAAAGGGCATTTAAATAATCATATATGGGGTTGGAATTTGAATCTTGTACTCAAACCAACTCCATTTAAATCATAGCTAGTTGCATAAGCTCAAGACACATCCATATTGCCATGTCATAGCATGCATCATATTGTTGCATATCGTCATGTGTTGATTGTGCTCGGCTGTGTTCTTCGTGGTAGGTTCTGCCTCCGAGGATATTCACGAGTATCCAACTGAAGGGCAGTATCCCGTTACCACTCCATCAGGCAAGCAACCATTGATCATTCCGATACAACCCATGTTCTCGCTCCTGCTCTTGTTTACTGCATTAAGACAACACGATTCAAACTGTTGTGTGCTACGGTAGTTGAACCCTTATCCTCTGCATGACCTGTCATTGCCACAGTAACTAGATGAAACCCACTAGCATGTGTAGGAGTTGATTGAGCCATGTTTTGTGATTCCTACCTTGCTATGCCTGCTATGCTTAGAGTTGTGTCAGGTCTGGTTCATCTGGGTGATGGGCTAGAGTGAAATGCTTGTGCCAGTAATATGAGGGATGTGTTGAACATGTTTTGGTAAAGGTATCGATGAGAGGCCATGTAGGAGTACATGGTGGGTTGTTTCATTGAAGCCGTCCCTAAGAACTGATTTCTGTATGCGTGAATTAAGATTCAGCTACTACCACACATTGGGCCCTGAAATATGACCCCGCTCGACTTACCGACCCCTCTCGCCTCAGTCCAGGAGTTGCAACTAGTTTCTGGTGTTTGTAGGATATGTGTTGGCGGCCGTGCGTAGCGCTGACCCTAGGGGTGGGCTATGTTGCGGTAGATACACCGTGGCACGGTGTACCGAGTCACCCGTTTGGTGTCTCGGGAACCCTGTTCACATCGTTCGTGGCCGTTGAGGACACCCCGGCCGGATTTCCTTGCGGATGGAACCTGAATAGGCGATGACCCTGGACTAGAGACTTGTGAGGTTAGTCAGGTCGTGGTCTACACCCACGTCGGTTTTCGCTTGAAGTCTGCCGAGCACATTTCGTGTGCAGATGCTAAGTGGTGGAAACATGTGTGACGAAGTACACCCCTGCAGGGTATAAAACTATTCGAATAGCCGCGTCCGCGGTAAAGGACTACTTGATTGCATATACAGTTCATAGACAAGTAAATGGATACTACTAAAAGACTCAAGATAAGTGTGAGTACCGGGGATGGCCCCCTCGCAGGATACGAGGGAGGATCCATGGTGGAGTATTGTGATGGTGAGTAGTGGACTCGTGTGCGAAAACTATTTTGCTAAAAGATTCTGTAGGATAGCTTAGCCAAGAGTCAAAGCTGGCTTGCTGCATAAACCCCACCACCTTCTTGAGAATGAGCATGTACAGTAGGTTCTGATGTAAGACTTGCTGAGTACCTTTGTACTCATGTTTGCTTATTTATTGTTTTCAGACGACAACACTGCCCCCTCCGATGGGTTTTACGTAGACCTTGATGTCGACGAGTGACTAGCCACCCAGGTGGTGATCCAGGCCATGGAGGGCCCTATGTAGATAGACAGGCTTCGAGAAGCCTTCTTTCTTTCTAGAGTCTGTACTCAGACTAGTTGCTTCCGCAAAACATAAATGCAGAGCGCCTTTAAAGATCAAGGACTGACTAGACATTGTAATTCATGGTAAAAGAGATCCAATCAAGTCATACTCAATGTAAACTAACAGTAATGGATGCAAATGACAGCGGTGCTCTACAACTGGTGCTTTTTAATAAGAGGATGATGACTCAACATAAAAGTAAATAGATAGGTTCTTCACAGAGGGAAGCGGGGATTTGTAGAGGTGCCAGAGCTCGGTTTTGAAATAGATATGAATAATATTTTGAGCGGTATACTTTCATTGTCAACATAACAACCGAGAGATCTCGATATCTTCCATGCGACACACATTATAGGCGGTTCCCAAACAGAATGGTAAAGTTTATACTCCCCCTCCACCAACAAGCATCAATCCATGGCTTGCTCGAAACAACGAGTGCCTCCAACTAGCAGGAGTCCCGGGGGAGTGTTGTTCGTGGTTATTTTGATTTGATTTGCATAAAGCATGGGACTGGGCATCCCGATGACCATCCATTTTCTCGTGAGTGAGGAGCGGAGTTCACTCCTCTTGAAATAACCCGCCTAGCATGGAAGATACAGACAGCCCTAGTTGATACATGAGCTATTCGAGCATACAAAACAGAATGTTTATTTGAAGGTTTAGAGTTTGGCACATACAAATTTACTTGGAACTGCAGGTAGATACCGTATATAGGTAGGTATGGTGGACTTATATGGAACAACTTTGGGGTTTATGAAATTGGATGCCAAGCAGTATTTCCGCTTAGTACAAGTGAAGGCTAGAAAAAGACTGGGAAGCGACCAACTAGAGAGCGACAACAGTCATGAACATGCATTAAAATTAATCAACACCGAATGCAAGCATGAGTAGGATATAATGCACCATGAACATAAATATTGTAGAGGATATGTTGATTTTGTTTCAACTACATGCGTGAACATGTGCCAAGTCAAGCCACTCGAATCGTTCAAAATAGGATACCACCCTATCATACCACATCACAACCATTTTAATAGCATGTTGGCACGCAAGGTAAACCATTATAAACTCCTAGCTAATTAAGCATGGCATAAGCAACTATAATATCTAATTGTCATTACAAATATGTTTGTTTCATAATAGGTTGAATCAGGAACGATGAACTAATCATATTTACAAAAACAAGAGAGGTCGAGTTCATACCAGCTTTTCTCATCTCAATAAGTTCATCATATAATCATCATTATTGACTTTCACTTGCACGACCGAATAGTGTGGATAATAATAATAGTGCACGTGCATTGGACTAAGCTGGAATCTGCAAGCATTCAATTCAAGAGATAAGACAAGGTAATATGGGCTCTTTGTTAGATCAACAATAATGCATATAAGAGCCACTCAACATTTTCAATGTGTTCTTCTCCTCTCGACCCCCAAAGAACAAGAAAAGAAATAAAACTATTTACACGGGAAAGCTCCCAACAAGAAAAAGAAGAATGAAAAATATTTTTGGGTTTTCTTTTTAATTACTACTACTACAGCATGAAAAGTAAACTAGCTAAAAAGCTACAACTAATTTTTTTTTTCTTAAGGTTTACGAAACACACAAGAAGAAAGCATAAAAAGGAAAATAAACTACCATGGATATTACAATGAAAAAGTATGAGCACCGACAACTAGCATGAGTGTGTGAATATGAATGCAATGTCGGTGAGAAATACGTACTCCCCCAAGCTTAGGCTTTTGGCCTAAGTTGGTCTATGGCCACGGCTGGCCTGGCGGATATCCAAAGTTGTAGCTGGGGTCGTACTGAGAAGAATCCCCCTGGTGCCACTGGTTGGCGATCTCTTTCGGATTCCACTGATAAATAGACTGTCGGTGAGGATCAAATTGTGGTTCCGGCTCTGGCTCTGTAGCTGGTGTGGGGTTTCGGTAGGTGTGAATGGCCTCTGGCGGAACAAGGTACTTGCCTGCAGATAAGTCAAACAAGGAAGGAGCAGGCAAAGTAATAGTCTCAGGGTGATTTTTATCAAATATCATCTTGTACTTAAGCATCTTTTCCTTATTCTTAACAATAAAATCATGTGCTACCATACTCTTATAGTCTAGAAAAACAGGAGGCAGCAACGTTTCTTCCTTCTCATAATGTCTAATAGGTATGTTAAAATGTGCAGCGAGGCGCAAGGCAAAAATACCTCCCAAGATGGTGCCCTTAGTAAGGTTAAGATTTAACCACTTTGCAACAATAGCGCCCATACTAAATGTGTCATCACGGAACAAGGCATGGCACAAAATAACAATATCAGGGGCACTAAGGTTGCCACAGTTTCCGCGACCAATTAAGCATCTACTAGCAAATATTGCAAAGTAACGTAAAACAGGAAAATGTATGCTAGTAATTCTTGCATCGGACACTTTCCTCGTTTCCCCTATAGCAATTGTATCAATAAACCCTTCCACATCGTCACGATGTGGTTCCTCTACACTGCCCTCAAAAGGGATCAAACAAACCCGACAAAAAACGCGAAGTGACATCTCCTTATGCTCATCATATAAATAAAATTCCACCGTAGGTGGTGAGCTCCTAGCATGGAAATGAAAGTTTTGAACAAAGATATTGGTGAGTAAGAGATACTGTTCGCGATGGTCGTGGAGGAAGGCGGTGAGGCCTGCATTCTCAGCCAACTCATAGAAATCATCATAAATCCCGGCTGCTCTCAAGAAATCATCACAAGGCCATTCACACGGCCGGACCTCCGCGGTGCGAGGGAGATTATACTTGGGCTTCTTGTTCTCTTCACTTTGTTTATCCTTTGAGCTTCGGCTCGATGAGCCCCTCAAAAATATCCTCGTCTTTTTTTGAAATTTTTAGCAACTTCAAAATAAAAGTGAACCAAACTCAACAAAATTGATAGCAACTACTCCTACAAGTGCCTAGAGACTATATCATGCATTAGAACTACTTGGGACCATATAAATTTGACATGCAAGCTCAAGAACAGGGTCACCTAGGCAGCAAAAATTTGCAATGAATAAAGCACTAGAACAAAAACTAATTGGACCATTGGAGGAGTCACATACCAAAGAACAATCCCCCAAAGCAGTTTTGTGAATGTGGCTTTGAGCTAGGAGATCGAAAATGGCAGCAAGATAAGCTAGAACTCGTGCTTGAGCTGGCTGGTGAATTTTTTGGGAGGAAGAAGGAGTGTGTGGTGGTTGGAATAAGTGGAGGGGACCCACATGGGGTCCACGAGGCACGGGGCGCGCCCTCCACCCTCGTGGGCACGTGGCTGCTCCCCCTGCTGTGTTTTCAGTGCCAGATATTCTCAAATATTCTAGAAAAATCATGTTTAATTTTTAGGGCATTTGGAGAACTTTTATTTTTGGGGTATTTCTTATTGCATGGATAATTCAGAAAACAGACAGAAAAATACTATTTTTGCTTTATTTAATATAATTAACAGAAAGTGAAAAGAGGGTACAGAGAGTTGTGTTTTCTAAATTCATCATCTCATGCTCATCAAAAGGAATCCACTAACAAGGTTGATCAAGTCTTGTTAACAAACTCATTCTGAATTGCATTAAACCGGAGAATTTTCGAATAACACTAGGTTACCTCAACGGGGATATGCATGTCCCCAACAATAAGAATATCATATTTCTTCTTGGCAGTAGGAAGAGGAAATTCAAAACCTCCAATAGTGATTGTTGAAATTTTTCCAATAGAATTGATATTGTGGACTTGAGGTTGTTTCCTCGGAAAGTGTACCGTGTGCTCATTACCATTAACACGAAAAGTGGCATTGCCTTTGGTGCAATCAATAACAGCCCCTACAGTATTCAAAAGGGTCTTCCAAGAATAATAGACATACTATCGTCCTCGGGAATTGTAACATCCCAAATTTTCAATTTGGAATGTTATACATAGGTCATTCATGCATATCATATTTTATTGCACTTTCGTTCCGCAATCCTCGAGATCCTAAGCAACTCAAGGACCCTCGGAGAGAGTTGGGGATTTCCCGGTTTTCATATTTGATTTTTATCAAATAATGAAACGAGGATTTTCTATTTTAATTATTTTTCTCTCAGAAAAATATTTCATATTAAAATATATGAGAGGAGATAACATGACTTCTCCAAAATAATTGAAATATTGGAGGAAAATATTAAAATCATTTATTTGATTTTATTTGGATTTTATTTGCATTAGAAAAATTGCATGTTTCAAAATTGCATTTTAGGGCCAAGAAAATGTTCATCTCGTTCTAAATATTTTATTTAGACGGTGAAAAATTATTTTGGCATTTTTAGATTTTTATTTTATTTTCTAGGATATATTTTCTGTTCGGTGGAATTATTTAAAAAAACTTCCAGCGCCCGACCGGGCCGAAGCCCAGCCGAGCCAGGCCGGCCCAACCCCGCGCCACCGCCTTCCCCGTCCCGTCTCGCCGCCGGACTCGGAAGAGTCCGAGCCGCCGCCGCCGCGACCCCTTCCCCAAGTCGGAGCCACCGCCTCACCCCCCCCCCCCCCCCACCCTTTAAAAACCCACCCCGGGGCCCCCTGGAGCCCCAAGTCGCCGCTGCCGCAGCCCTCGCCAGCCCCGCCACCGCAGCCCGCGACGCCGCCTGCCGTCGCCCGCGCTGCAGCTGCCCCGCGCCGCCGAGCCGCCCTGCCGCCCCACAAGCCCGCCGCCCAAGCCCCGCCTTGCCGGAGAGGTAACGCGCCGATCCGCGGCCGCCGGTTTTTTTTAAAACCGATTCGTTTTTTTTAAACCCTAGTTCTTTTTTTTAGATCGGTTCACCGGTTTTTCCCGCTTCTGCTACTTAGCCGACGTTCGTCCGTATGTTCGTTTTAACGAACGGTTTTCGCCCATTAGTTACAGATAACGAACGCTCATGCGTTAGTCTGTTCGTCAGTTTTCTTTTTATCGGATTTTTTTCCGCGATTATTCTCAATCTCGATTTCTGATTCGATTTTCGTTTCAGTTTATCTTTTCGCTCGTTTATCGGAATCAGGCGATTCAAGCGCCTAGATCTTCGTCTCGAGACCCTCTTTCTGTTTAATCAACTTAAACAAGATTTTGGTACTGTACAATTTGACTTTAGTTTAGATTAGTAAATGGATCTTGTTTCTTTCGCCGTTTGAGTTTTGTTGCTCCGTTCGATTTGATTATTTTTGCAAACCGGAGTTCTTAAGTTGAACTTTCTGGTCAATCTCTCTTATTTGAGTTTTACCCGTGCATCTCTGCTTGTTGCTTATGTATGCTATTGTTTGTTTGCGCTAGAATTCCTGGAGTGCGAAGCGTGCTACTTCGAGTCCCTAGGTTTCGCGGTTCGTCAGCAAGGCAAGTAACACATTGATCATACTCTTTCCATACCTAGTTTTTATGCATTAGGTCTTGAGTATCTACTACTTGGAGTATCCGGTTATGGACAATCTTGAGTATCTACTACTTGGAGTATCTTAAGTATCTCATCACTCTTAAGTAATATTGTTGGGTTGTTAATTACTTTAATTGGGATTGAGTTGGAGGAACCTTCTCAATGATGTTTCAACCACCATGATAGTTAAATTGAAATCTATTCCTTTGTTGTAGGGAAAAATTGGCTTTTCGCAAAAACTATAACCATAGAGCTTTCCACCAGCCAAATATGCATGTAGTGATAGCATTATTTTGTTTTTGCTCTACTGTGTTATATTGCCAGCATATTCCATGTGCTGACCCGTTTTCGGGCTGCAACGTATTATGTTGCAGACTTTTCAGATGAGGAGTAAGGTTCGTTAGGTCGTTGCCGTGCAGCTCAGCTATGCCGTTGGAGTTGATGGACTCACTTTATCTTCCAAACCTTCCGTTGTTATCGTATTAGATGGCCTTAAGCCATATTATTGTAATAAGTT
Organism: Triticum monococcum; assembly: GCA_034509565.1. NCBI lineage: Eukaryota > Viridiplantae > Streptophyta > Magnoliopsida > Poales > Poaceae > Triticum > Triticum monococcum. The sequence goes on along the minus strand of CM067845.1, from coordinate 392,482,545 downwards.
CTCTTTTGAGACATTCGATGTAATAAGTGTGTGATTGCTACTCTGTTATAAATCCTTCGAGTACTGTGTGTGCCAACATTACTGATCCAGGGATGACACTGAAGCACGGAGACTTGACCGTTTGAGGTCGGGTCGCTACAAGATGGTATCAGAGCACACGCTGAGTGTAGGACACGACCACTAAGATAAAAACCCTAGGTCACTCTTCTCTACTCATTTCTGAGTCCTCTCCATTTTCTACTCCTTAGGATGGCGGAGGTGAAGAACAAGTTTACACAGCCGGATGAAGACACACCTTTTGGATGCCATTTTAAGGAAGTTACTAGGTACTTGAACATTGGAATACCAAGCTTCACCGGGACATACACCGCCACCTTACCATAAGAGGAGCGCTGGATGATTCAAGTACAAGTTCCAGGAAGGACATTCTCGCCAACCTCTAAACCCATAGAATTTTCTTTCGAAGCACCCACCTGCAGTCTAGGCAAGAGCATGGCAGTCCACATTACCATGGGACGCATTGGAGAAGTCTACAACAAGGATCTTAAGGACACTATCTACCAGATTTGTGGGCGCCGAGATGAGCAATGGGAAGTGATCAGCACCAAGAAGGATAGATCCATTGCAGCTTTCATCCAGGTGCTAAACCAGCACATTCGACGTCAGGAGAACCAGATGTGCACAGACATGATGGACTTGAAGAAGGCAAAGACTAGGATCATCGAACTGGAGGAAGAACTCAAGTTTACACGCGATGGATATGAGGAAATTAAGACGCTACTGGAGAAGAATGACGACCTGGTTAAGAAGATCGGAGTATTCATGGGAGATCCAGCACCAGGAGGAGAAGACGACGATTCCACTTGCCCGGACAACTACATTATCATCGAGGACACCGACTCTGACCCTAGTGATGATGACTTTGAAGACGAAGCTGGAGCAGATATCATGGAGTCTTCCACCGATCAAAATTTCTAGATGACCACCACATATTAGTAGTATTTCCCCATGTATTTAGTAGTAGTTGAGCACTTTTGCGATAGTTCTAGACCGCTTGTATGCCCATGCTTGATTGATTGAGTGAAATGATTGTGTTTGTCTCATGTGCATATGGGTAGTGCTTTCTCATTAGACCCCTTTTCTATTCTGATCTCTTCCATCTAAACCCATCAGATGCCTCTGAGACGTGACACCAGTTTTACCTTCCCGCCGGAGCTCACTCAGTTGATCCAGCAGCAGAACACCTTGATGCAATTGCTAGTTCAGAACCAGGGCAACAACAACAACAACAACCCGCCGCCAGTTGACAACCTAGCTCGTTTTCTAAGGTTACAACCGCCGGTGTTTTCTAGTAGCACCGAGCCTATAGTTGCTAATGATTGGCTATGCCGTATTGGAAGGGAGTTGACCACCGCAGGTTGCACAGATGCTGAGAAAGTGCGCTCTGCCGCACATCAATTAGATGGACCAGCAGCCTCATGGTGGGAGAATTACACGGCCACTTTCCCCATAGCCAACGTCACTTGGGACCAGTTTCATCAATTTGATTGATTGAGTGAAATGATTGTGTTTGTCTCATGTGCATATGGGTAGTGCTTTCTCATTAGACCCCTTTTCTATTCTGATCTCTTCCATCTAAACCCATCAGATGCCTCCGAGACGTGACACCAGTTTTACCTTCCCGCCCGAGCTCACTCAGTTGATCCAGCAGCAGAACACCTTGATGCAATTGCTAGTTCAGAACCAGGGCAACAACAACAACAACCCGCCGCCAGTTGACAACCTAGCCCGTTTTCTAAGGTTACAACCGCCGGTGTTTTCTAGTAGCACTGAGCCTATATTTGCTGATGATTGGCTACGCCGTATTGGAAGGGAGTTGACCACCGCAGGTTGCACAGATGCTGAGAAGGTGCGCTCTGCCGCACATCAATTGGATGGACCAGCAGCCTCATGGTGGGAGAATTACACGACCACTTTCCCCATAGCCAACGTCACTTGGGACCAGTTTCAGCAAGCTTTCCGCACAGCCCATGTCTCAACTGGAGCTATGAATATGAAGAAGTGCGAGTTTTGCAACTTATGCCAGGGGAACCGTATTGTGGCTCAGTACGTGGATGAGTTTAGCAAGTTATCTCGCTATGCCCCTAATGATGTGGCCACAGATGCCGCGAAGCAGGAAAAGTTTATGGAAGGGTTGAATGATGAGATGAGCATGCAGTTGATGGTAGCAACCTTCAACAACTACCAGGAGTTGGTAGATAAGGCTCTTATGATTGAAGGGAAGCAGCAGGAGATTGAGAGCCGTAAGAGGAAGTATGGACAAGGGAGGTATAACTCAGGAGCTCAGCAGAAGCCTCGCCTAACCCCGAACTCGGGAGGACTTGTTCATAACCATGGAGGTCATAACCACACCGGAGGAGGATCACATAACCACAATGGTTCTAAGAATGGGAATGGGAACGGAGCCAATAACAATCAGAACCGCTCCAATCCAGCCACATCCGCCAAAAGAGACCTAAGCCACGTTACTTGCTTCAAGTGCGGGAAGACTGGACACTATGCCACTGAATGCCCTGAAGGGAAGAATGGAAACAGAAATGGGAACGCTGGGAAGAAGCCCAATCCATTCAACAAAGGACAAGTGAACCACATTAACGCGGAGGAGGTTGAAGAGCAGCCATACGCGGTTATAGGTAAGTTTTTGGTTAAGTCATTTACCGCTCTTGTTCTTTTCGATACCGGTGCATCGCATTCATACATATCAAGGGGATTCGTGGATAAGTTTAGACTACCAACCCAAACCCTTAGGACCCCTCTTTTAGTGAGTTCACCTGGAGCAGAGTATATGGCTAGTCGATGGTGCGACTAGATACCCCTAACCATTGGCACACATGTTTTTCTGTCTGACCTAATTATCTTGGAGTCACAAGGATTGGATGTGATATTAGGCATGGACTGGATGTCAAAGTATGGAGGAAGCATTGACTGTGCTAGTAAGTCGATTTATCTCACCACCCCCCAGGGAAAAAGGATTAAGTATGTATCTAGCACAGGTCGGCAGCCTTGGAGCAATATTGCCAGACTGGTTTGACACCAGCATGATGATGAAGATGACCTGAGGGGAGGCTTAAAAATTTACGGGCATGTGTTTAAAAATAACGCACAAAACCCTAGAAGAGAATTCCTCTAAAAAGGTTGTCCAATATCACGTTCATAAAGAAACATGAATTCGGGTCGGATCCGTATTCGCGCAGAAAACGGATCTGAAAATTGGTCCACTCATCGGAAGGTTCCCGGAGTTTGAACCGTCGGATCGAGCTAAAATTTGGAGGGGTGGTAGATATCGGAATTCCGCAGTAGATGAACGGTTGGATCTTCCAAAGGACCTCCGAGCTGAGATCTGGAGACCACGCCCTAAACTCATCCAGATTCCCGTCCTGATTTGACAGGGCTCCGGTATATCGTAGATTGTCGGAGATTCCTCCATCGGAACTCGACGAAATTTTGCATGGCTGTTGTAGACGTAATTCTGCACTATTCCATGGAAGCAATCGTCAAACCGACGCTCGAGGAGGTGGTGACGGCGAATACAAGTTCGTTGTCCATAAAAACAGCACGGCCGCCCGAGGGTAATGTTGACGTTGAGCCCTCGAGCTCCATGGATGACTCCTCTATGATCATGATAGAGATCGGAGTTGATGTTGAAGAAAGCCCCCGTCCGAACATGACGATCGGAGATGGAGCATGGTCCTCGGTCGAGCCAAGGTGACCAGTCAAGCCGGCGACGAAAATGCCGGCGTCGCAGTTGACCTGCGGGTGAGCCATTGATCCTTTTGCCGATCACACAGCGGAACTCTCAATGAAAGCACCAATGTCGATGTCAAAACTGGCGGATCTCGGGTAGGGGGTCCCGAACTGTGCGTTTAGGATCAATGGTAACAGGAGGCAGGGGACACGATGTTTACCCAGGTTCGGACCCTCTTCATGGAGGTAATACCCTACGTCCTGCTTGATTGATATTGATGATATGAGTATTACAAGAGTTAATCTACCACGAGTTCGTAGAGGCTAAAACCCTAGAAGCTAGCCTATGGTATGATTGTTGTATATGATCTATCGACTAGTTTGGCCTCGGTTTATATAATGCACCAGAGGCCTATGATAACAAGAGCCCTACCCGAGATCCGTCAGCCAGTATCACCCTTACGAGGAGTGAAATGCTTTGGAGTTAAGGGAAAGTTAGCCCCGAGATTTGTAGGACCGTATCGTATTTTGGAACGTATGGGAGAAGTTGCCTACAAGTTGGAATTACCTGAAGGACTGTCAAGAGTTCATGATGTGTTCCACGTTTCGCAGTTGAAGAAGTGTCATGCTGAGATGGCCGATATACCGTTAAGAGATACAGTATCCTTGGAGGCGATTCCGTTGGATAGTGATTTGACTTATGAGGAAAAGCCAGTTAAGATTCTTGAGTTTTCCAGCCGAGTCACCCGCAGCAAGGTTACCAAGTTTTGCAAAGTTCAGTGGTGCCACCATACCGAGGATGAAGCCACCTGGGAACGAGAGGATGATCTTCGCAAAGACCACCCACACCTATTTTCCAGCCAACCCGAATCTCGAGGGCAAGATTCATCTTAAGGGGGTTAGGTTTGTAACATCCCAAATTTTCAATTTGGAATGTTATACATAGGTCATTCATGCATATCATATTTTATTGCACTTTCGTTCCGCAATCCTCGAGATCCTAAGCAACTCAAGGACCCTCGAAGAGAGTTGGGGATTTCCCGGTTTTCATATTTGATTTTTATCAAATAATGAAATGCGGATTTTTGATTTTAATTATTTTTCTCTCCAAAAAATATTTCATATTAAAATATATGAGAGGAGATAACATGACTTCTTCAAAATAATTGAAATATTGGAGGAAAAATATTAAAATCATTTATTTGATTTTATTTGGATTTTATTTGCATTAGAAAAATTGCACGTTTTCAAAATTGCATTTTAGGGCCAAGAAAATGTTCATCTCGTTCTAAATATTTTATTTAGGCGGTGAAAATTTATTTTGGCATTTTTAGATTTTTATTTTATTTTCTAGGATTTATTTTCTGTTTGGTGCAATTATTTAAAAAAAACTTCCACCGCCCGACCGAGCCAAAGCCCAGCCGAGCCAGGCCGGCCCAACCCCGCGCCACCGCCTTCCCCGTCCCATGTCGCCGCCGGACTCGGAAGAGTCCGAGCCGCCGCCGCCGCGACCCCCTCCCTAAGTCGGAGCCGCCGCCTCGCCCCCCTTTAAAAATCCACCCCATGGCCCCCCTGGAGCCCCAAGTCACCGTCGCCGCCGCCCTCGCCAGCCCCGCTGCCGCAGCCCGCGCCACCGCCTGCCGCCGCCCGCGCTACAGCTGCCCCGCGCCGCCGAGCTCCCCCGCAAGCCCGCCGCCCAAGCCCCGCCTCGCCGGAGAGGTAACGCGCCGATCCGCCGCCGCTGGTTTTTTTTTGAAAACCGATTCGGATTTTTTTTAAAACCCTAGTTCGTTTTTTTAGATCGGTTCGCCAGTTTTTCCCGGTTCTACTACTTAGCATATGTTCGTCCGTACGTTCGTTTTAACGAATGGTTTTCGCCCGTTAGTTACAGATAACGAACGCTCATTCGTTAGTCTGTTCGTTAGTTTTCTTTTTATCGGATTTTTTCCGTGATTATTCTCGATCGCGATATCTGATCTGATTTTCGTTTCAATTTATCTTTTCGCTCGTTTATCAGAATCAGGCGATTCAAGCGCCTAGATCTTCGTCTCGAGACCCTCTTTCTGTTTAATCAACTTAAACAAGATTTTGGTACTATAAAATTTGACTTTAGTTCAGATTAGTAAACGTATCTTGTTTCTTTTGCCGTTTGAGTTTCGTTGCTCCGTTTGATTTGATTATTTTTGCAAACCGGAGTTCTTAAGTTGAACTTTCCGGTCAATCTCTCTTATTTGAGTTTTTCCCGTGCATCTCTGCTTGTTGCTTATGTATGCTATTGTTTGTTTGCGGTAGAATTCCCAGTGTGCGAAGCGTGCTACTTCGAGTCCCTAGGTTTCGCGCATCGTCAGCAAGGCAAGTAACACATTGATCATACTCTTTCCATACCCAGTTTTTATGCATTAGAATCAATCCTCAAACATTGCATGAATAGGATGTCATTAACTTGTGGGTTGGGAAGTAGTTGTTGAGGTAGAACATATTGCCCTGTTATATCAAACCCTTGGGAGTTACTTCTACGCGTTGCTTATATTGCTATGCTATGCTCGTAGACGTGGTTTGGGTTTGAGTGAAATCCATGAAAGATGTGAGATTGTTAATTAATGGTTCAACTTAAGGTGGCAACTTAAATACACATATGGGTGGATTGAGGCACCTGGAGTACCCAGTGTTGCCTGTATTTTTGGAAATCCCGGGGTTCCGTGTGATTTTCCTATGGACCGCCACCCAGGCTCAAAGGGAACTGAGATTATTCATGCTAGAAACTTCCATGTGCAGCCACAAGCTATTATGGGCTCTAGCATAGTTGAGTAAGTTACATGAAGCTCTTGAAGAGGTGGATCAGCAGGTAGAGGGTTGTAGGTTTGGTATGGTCCGCCCGGAGTAGAGAGTTAATGTTTCTGAAAAACAGTGTCTCGGTCATCCGTTTCTCAAACATCATGAAGTGCGAGAAATCTAACGGAGGCGATCGAGTCTTGTGGGGAAAAGTGCGCAAACCTCTGCAGAGTGTACAATCTAATCATGGTTAGCCGTGTCCCCAGTTATGGACAATCTTGAGTATCTAGTACTTGGAGTATCTTAAGTATCTCATCACTCTTAAGTAATATTGTTGGGTTGTTAATTACTTTAATTGGGATTGAGTTGGAGGAACCTTCTCAATGATGTTTCAACCACCATGATAGTTAAATTGAAATCTATTCCTTTGTTGTAGGGAAAAATTGGCTTTTCGCAAAAACTATAACCATAGAGCTTTCCACCAGTCAAATATGCATGTAGTGATAGCATTATTCTGTTCTTGCTCTACTATGTTATATTGCCAGCATATTCCATGTGCTGACCCGTTTTCAGGTTGCAATGTATTATGTTGCAGACTTTTCAGATGAGGAGTAAGGTTCGTTAGGTCGTTGCCGTGCAGCTCAGCTATGTTGTTGGAGTTGATGGACTCACTTTATCTTCCAAGCCTTCCGCTATTATCGTATTAGATGGCCTTAAGCCATATTATTGTAATAAGTTCTCTTTTGAGACATTCGATGTAATAAGTGTGTGATTGCTACTCTGTTATAAATCCTTCAAGTAATGTGTGTGTCAGCATTACCGATCCAAGGATGACACTGAAGCACAGAGACTTGACCGTTTGAAGTCGGGTCGCTACAGGAATATCAAGAATAACAAAGTTCGTTAAAATAGTAACGTTTGAAACCACAACAGGCACATCCTCACAAATATCGACAGGTATAGCAGTTGATTTATCAGCCATTTGCAAAGATATTTCAGTAGGTGTCAACTTATTCAAATCAAGTCTACAATATAAAGAGAGAGGCATAACACTAACACCGGCTCCAAGATCACATAAAGCAGTTTTAACATAGTTTCTTTTAATGGAGCATGGTATAGTTTGTACTCCTGGATCTCCAAGTTTTTTTGGTATTACACCCTTAAAAGTATAATTAGCAAGCATGGTGGAAATTTTAGCTTCCGGTATCTTTCTTTTATTAGTAACAATTTCCATCATATATTTAGCATAAGGATTCATTTTAAGCATATCAGTCAAACGCATACGCAAAAAGATAGGTCTAATCATTTCAGCAAAGCGCTCAAAATCCTCATCATCCTTTTTCTTGGATGGTTTAGGAGGAAAAGGCATGGGTTTCTGAACCCATGGTTCTCTTTCTTTACCGTGCTTCCTAGCAACAAAGTCTCTCTTATCATAACATTGATTCTTTGATTGTGGGTTATCAAGATCAACAACAGGTTCAATCTCTACATCATTACCATTACTAGGTTGAGCATCAACATGAACATCATCATTAACATTATAATTAACATTATCACTAGGTTCATGTTCATTACCAGATTGTGTTTCAGCATCAAAAATAGAAATATCATTGGGATTCTCAGGTGTGTCAACAATAGGTTCACTAGAAGCATGCAAAGTCCTGTCATTTTTCTGTTTCTTCCTCTTAGAAGGACTAGGTGCATCAACATTAGTTCTCTGCGAATCTTGCTCAATTCTCTTAGGATGGCCCTTGGGATACAAAGGTTCCTGAGTAACTTTACCACCTCTAGTTGCAACTCTAACAGCAAAGTCATTATTTTTACTATTCCATTCATTAAGCAAAACATTCTGAGCTTTAAGTACTTGTTCTACTTGAGTGGTAACCATAGAAGCATGTTTACTAATAAGTTTAAGTTCACCTTTAACATTAGCCATATAATCACTCAAGTGTCCAATCATATAAGATTGTGTTTCAGTTGTCTACCAACATAAGCATTAAAATCTTCTTGCTTAACCATAAAGTTATCAAATTCATCCAAACATTGGCTAGCAAACTTAGCAGGAGGGATTTCAGCATTATCATATATAGAGAGAGAATTTACCTTTACTACCTGTGTCGGGTTATCGAGACCATGTGTTTCTTCAATAGGTGATGAATTAAGACCATGTATTTCTTCAACAGGCGGTAAATCCTTAACATCTTCAGCTTTTATACCTTTTTCTTTCATAGAATTCTTTGCCTCTTGCATATCTTCAGGACTGAGAAATAGAATGCCCCTTTTCTTTGGAGTTGGCTTAGGAGTTGGTTCAGGAAGTGTCCAATTATTTTCATTGGTCAACATATTATTCAATAGAATTTCAGCTTGATCAACAGTTCTTTCCCTGAAAACACAACCAGCACAACTATCCAGGTAATCTCTGGAAGCATCGGTTAGTCCATTATAAAATATATCAAGTATTTCATTCTTCTTGAGAGGATGATCAGGCAAAGCATTAAGTAATTGGAGAAGCCTCCCCCAAGCTTGTGGGAGACTCTCTTCTTCAATTTGCACAAAATTATATATCTCCCTTAAAGCAGCTTGTTTCTTATGAGCGGGGAAATATTTAGTAGAGAATTAGTAAATCATATCCCGAGGACTACGCACACAACCAGGATCAAGAGAAGTAAACCATATCTTAGCATCGCCCTTTAATGAGAACGGAAATAATTTAAGGATATAATAGTAGCGAGTTTTCTCATCATTAGTGAACAGGGTAGCTATATCATTTAATTTAGTAAGATGTGCCACAACAGTTTTAGATTCATAGCCATAGAAAGGATCATATTCAACCAGAGTAGTTAACTCAGGATCAACAAAGAAATCATAATCCTTATCAGTAATAAAGATAGGTGAAGTAGCATAAGCAGGATCATATTTCATTCTAGCATTCAGAGTTTTTTTCTTTAAGCTTAGCTAATAGTTTCTTAAGATCACTTCTATCATTGCAGGCAAGAAAGTCTCTAGCAGTTTCTTCATCCATAACATAACCCTCAGGAACAACAGGCAATTCATATCTAGGGGGAGAATCTTCATCATCACTTTCATCAATATTATCAGTTTCAATAATTTCATTCTCCCTAGCCCTAGCAAGTTGTTCATCAAGAAATTCACCTAGTGGCACAGTATTATCAAGCATAGAAGTAGTTTCATCATAAGTATCATGCAAAGTAGAAGTGGCATCATCAATAACATGCGACATATCAGAATGAATAGCAGGTGTAGGTGTCGCAAGTTTACTCAAAACAGAAGGTGAATCAAGTGTAGAGCTAGATGGCAGTTCCTTACCTCCCCTCGTAGTTGAGGGAAAAATCTTGGTTCTTTGATCTTTCAAGTTTTTCATAATGATAAGCAGATATAAATCCCAAGTGACTCAAAGAATAGAGCTTTCCTCCCCGGCAACGGCGCCAGAAAATGTTCTTGATAACCCACAAGTATAGGGGATCCCAACAGTTTTCGAGGGTAGAGTATTCAACCCAAATTTATTGATTCGACACAAGGGGAGCCAAAGAATATTCTCAAGTATTAGCAGCTGAGTTGTCAATTCAACCACACCTAGAAACTTAATATCCGCAACAAGGTGTTTAGTAGCAAAGTAATATGATAGTAGTGGTAACGGTGGCAGAAGGTAACGGTAGCAAAAGTAATATTTTGGGGTTTTATAGTGATGGTAACAGTAGCAACGGAAAAGTAAATAAGCGAAGAACAATATAGGAAAAGCTCGTAGGCATTGGATCAGTGATGGAGAATTGTGCCGGATGCGATCGATCATGTAACAGTCATAACATAGGGTGACACAGAACTAGCTCCAGTTCATCAATGTAATGTAGGCATGTATTCCGAATATAGTCATACGTGCTTATGGAAAAGAATTTGCATGACATCTTTTGTCCTACCCTCACGTGGCAGCGGGGTCCTATTGGAAACTAAGGGATATTAAGGCTTCCTTTTAATAGAATACCGGACCAAAGCATTAACACATAGTGAATACATGAACTCCTCAAACTACGGTCATCACCGGTAAGTATCCCGATTACTGTCACTTCAGGGTTAACGGATCATAACACATAATAGGTGACTATAGACTTGCAAGATAGGATCAACAACTCTCATATATTGATGAAAACATAATAGGTTCAGATCTGAAATCATGGCACTCGGGCCCTAGTGACAAGCATTAAGCATAGCAAAGTCATAGCAACATCAATCTCAGAACATAGTGGATACTGGGGATCAAACCCTAACAAAACTAACTCGATTACGTGATAAATCTCATCCAACCCATCACCGTCCAGCAAGCCTACGATGGAATTACTCACACACGATGGTGAGCATCATGAAATTGGTGATGGAGGAAGGTTGATGATGACGATGGCGACGGATTCCCTTCTTCGGAGCCCCGAACGAACTCCAGATCAGCCCTCCCGAGAGAGTTTAGGGCTTGGCGGCGGCTCCGTGTCGTAAAACGTGATGAATCCTTCTCTCTGATTTTTTTCTCCCCGAAAGTGAATATATGGAGTCAAGGTTGACGTCGGTGGAACTTCAGGGGGCCCACGAGGCAGGAGGGCGCGCCCCCACCCTCGTGGACAGGTGGTGGGCCCCCTGATGTGGATCTTTCATTGAGTATTTTTTTTATATTCCAAATTAATTCTCCGTTGATTTTTAGGTCATTCCGAGAACTTTTATTTCTGCACAAAAATAACGCCATGGCAATTCTGCTGAAAACAACGTCAGTCCAGGTTAGTTCCATTCAAATCATGCAAGTTAGAGTCCAAAACAAGGGCAAAAGTGTTTGGAAAAGTAGATACGACGAAGACGTATCACATTGCAGCCCCAAACTTTAAGAAACAACAGCTTTGGTTTCTTACCAAACCATAGTTCATACGGTGTCGTCTCAACGGATTTTAGATGGTGCCCTATTAAACGTGAATGCAGCTATCTCTAATGCATAACCCCAAAACGATAGTGGTATAGCGGTAAGAGACATCATAGATCGCACCATATCTAATATAATACGGTTAGGACGTTCGGACACACCATTACGCTATGGTGTTCCAGGTGGCGTGAGTTGCGAAACTATTCCACATTGTTTCAAATGAAGACCAAACTCGTAATTCAAATATTCGCCTCCGCGATCAGATTGTAGAAACTTTATTTTCTTGTGACGATGCTTTCCCACTTCACTCTGAAATTCTTTGAACTTTTCAAATATTTCAGACTTATGTTTCATTAAGTAGATATACCCATATCTGCTTAAATCATTTGTGAAGGTCAGAAAATAACGATACCCGTCGCGATCCTCAACACTCATCGGACCGCACACATCAGTATGTATTATTTCCAATAAGTCAATGGCTCGCTCCATTGTTCTGAAGAACGGAGTTTTAGTCATCTTGCCCATGAGGCATGGTTCGCAAGTATCAAGTGATTCATAATCAAGTGATTCCAAAAGCCCATCAGCATGGAGTTTTTTTTGCGGGAAGCATGGAGTTTCTTCATGCGCTTTACACTAATATGACCTAAATGGCAGTGCCACAAATAAGTTGCACTATCATCATTAACTTTGCATCTTTTGGATTCAGTACTATAAATATGTGTATCACTACAATCGAGATTCAATAAACCATTTATATTGGGTGTATGGCGATAGAAGGTATTATTCATGTAAACAGAACAACTCTGACTTAAATGAATAATCGTATTGCAATAAACATGATCCAATCATATGCATGCTCAACACAAACACCAAATAACATTTATTTAGGTTCAACACTAATCCCAAAGGTGGAGGGAGTATGTGATGGTGATCTTATTAACCTTGGAATCTCTTCCAACACACATCGTCACTATGCCCTCAACTAGTCTCTGTTCATTTTGTAACTCCTGTTTCGGGTTACTAATCTTAGCAACTGAATCAATATCAAATACCTAGGGGTTACTATGAACACTAGTAAAGTACACATCAATCATTTGTATATCAAATATACCTTTATTCACTTTGCCATCCTTCTTATCCGCCAAATGTTTGGGGCGGTTCCGCTTCTAGTGACCATTTCCTTTGCAGTAGAAGCACTCAGTTTCAGCCTTAGGTCCAGACTTGGGCTTCTTCCCGGGAGCAACAACTTGCTTGCTACCCTTCTTGAAGTTCTCCTTCTTCCCTTTACCCTTTTTGTCGTGGTTTTGTCACGGCAGATGTCCTAGAGAAAGGACTTAGTCGTGGAGCCATCGCGACGGGTTAGCTTGAAGGGGTTAAAGCGGACACAGGGACGCAAGAGAGTTTGTACTAGTTCGGCCCCTTCGATGAAGGTAAAAGCCTACGTCTAGTTGTGATGGAATTGATGGGGTTTCGATGACTAGGGAGCAAACAAGCTTCGCCTATGTCTCGAGTTGTTGTCTGTTTTCCTTGAACCGCCGCCGGGTCGTCCCCTTATATACACGGGTGACGCTCGTCGGTTCACAGAGTCCCAACACCGGTCTATATTCGTATCCGGGTTGGTCTCCCCTTATTCCTAACTTACAATACAAGTTTATATACAAATACCGGTTTACATCTACAAGTCTTAAACCAACTACGGGCCTTAGGCCCTCTTCTGCCTTCTTGGGCTTTTATCACTCTTGAGCTACTAATGAAGTTGACCCGGCCCAGATAGGCCGGTTTATGCCCAACAGTAATATCCCCAACATTAGGCCCCAGATTGATTTGAACGGGTTCATGTCAATCCTTTAACAAAAACTTCATCTTCAACATCTTCTCATAAAATGGTAAACCGCCATGATGTCATCTTCTCTGGTTGTTGTAAACCGGAATGACGTCACCTGTCATAACAAAGCTATCCATTATGCTTCCTTGTTTAATAGATCTGCGGAAATCGAGGCGACAGCTCTGTTTCGTGGCCCCTTGATTGTCGTGCCTGACACATGTCCTTTCGCCTTATAAATAGGACCGAAGGGTCATTTCTTTTCTCCCCTTCGTTCCTTTCTTCTTCGTCTTCGTCGCGTCGCCAGCCTTGGAGCTCCGCTGCCGTCGTCAACTTCTGCACCAACCTTGGCCGCTGCATCAACCTGAACGCACCAGAGCGCCGCAGCAACCTTCCGCGTCTTCCTTAACTCTGGTAAACCTTCTGCTCTTCTCAACACAGATCTGTTCTAGGGTTTCATGTTCTTGCAGTGTTCATCACCTGTTCGTGTTCATACACTAACCCTGGATGCATCTGTGAACCCCTGCTCTGTATAACGGTAGCTTTTAGTATCCGTCTTTAGTTTCATGCCCTAGACCATAGATATCACATATATTTCTACCCATTGATTCAATACTGTTCTGCCTTGAGCTTTTGAATATTTTTCTTATTTTCTGAACTTGCTTCAGATCCAACGCTGTAGAGAAATCTTGTGAAATCTGTTTCTGCACACTTATCCATCCACCATCTCAGCTGTCTCCATGCTTAGATCAGGCGGTTTAACCTTGTAGAAAAAATTGCCAAACCGGTATATACCATTAGTCCCCTAGTTGAACCACCAGATGTTGTTGCTTCATAAACTTCGTTTTAGATAGATATGTCTCTGGTTTAACATTGCACATACCAATGTACCTTGATCAATGCACTTTTGAACCTAGATCTTCTACCTTGTAGATTTCCTCATGGCCAAGCAAGTATATGAGTGCAATTGGGTTCCTTCTCGCGTCACAGAGGCTCAACTGGACGATCTAGTCCTGATTGGCGCTTTAGGCGGCAAAGATACCATCCATTGGAGGGCTCCTGGCAAAGAATGCCCTCCCACACCTCAAGAAGGAGAGTTCGTTGTTTTCGTAGATCACTTAGCCCGGGGCTTTAAGCCGCCCGGTTCTAAATTTTACCGGGATGTTTTAGCTGATTTCCAACTCCATCCACAAGACACTGGCCCCAACTCTGTTACAAATATGTGTCACTTCCAAGTGCTCTGTGAGGTGTTCTTTCAAGAGGAGCCCATAGTGGAATTGTTCAGAGACCTTTTCCATCTAAACCGCCGTACTGAGTTTACTGATGGCTCTAATGCGGAGTTGGGTGCGTGGCGATCCAGAAAAGGAAAGAGGTCACATACCCTCACGCCAAACTACACAGCCACCCCAAAGAGTGGAATCAGACATGGTTCTATTGCAAAGACACCTCCTCTGCTGGTGAGAATCCCTTGCCTGGCATTCGTCCGGAGCGGCTTAGCAATACACACCCTTTTCCGCAAAGATTGACTGCCCAGGAGAGAAGCAAATATGCTCCTCAACTGTCAAAGCTCAGAGCCTTTATGGCCAATGGTTTAACAGGGGTTGATCTCACTCGCTATTGGATATCATGGAGCATACTGCCCCTTAGTCAGCGCTCCGGTTTGATGTGCGAGTATACTGACAGTGTTGATGACCCACTACGACATTCCAAAATCCAGCTCTCCGATGAAGAAATCACAGAGGCTGTGAATAAGATGCTGAATGAACCGGAACACGTCTGTGCTAGAATCGGCCTGCTTCCCTTCTGTGCCACCAACAAACCGCCAGCTATAAGACTTTGATTTTTCTTTTTGCTGAATCTGTTATTAATATATCTGGTCATTGTTTAATATCAGTGTCTGTGTAATCAGGGCAATGATCCATTTTGGAGCAAGAAACTGCCGTAGGAGAAACCAGAAAAACCAGACAAACCGGAAAGAGCAACTCGGCAAAAGACTAAAGTTGTGAAGAAGACTGCCCACAGGAAAAGAACCACTGCATCCTCTAATCCGACCCTTGATGATGATGTGGATAATCCGGACCTTGAGGTAGAGCTTGACTCACTTGGTTTATTTTTCATGTGTCTTATTGATGATGATATTTGTCAGGATGATGTCGAGGCCAGCCACGCGGATGCTGCAGAGGTAATTATTCTCTCTTCCGATTCAGAACCTTTGCCTTCACAAAAAATCCGTCAGGCAAACCGGAAAGTTAAATTTTCTCATCCTCTTGCTTATTTGGATCCTAAATTTCTTATGAAGACCCAACAACACGAAGCTCGTCGCACAACCCGGCACAGCGGCCAGGTAGTTACCTCCGCCGGTTTACCGAATAGTCCGGTTCGGAAACGCCGTTCAAAGGTCTCTAATTTGCTTGTCAGTGCTTGTCCTAAAGCGGGCTGCTTTCGTCAACCTCTTAATCCGTCTGACTCCGATTACCAGGTTACTTCCCACTCATCTTCTGGCGAGTCATCGGCTACTCAGCTGCCACCGCTTAAAACGGTGCTTGGGTAAGCTATTCTTATCATAATATTTACAGCACATCGCCTTGGAACATATGCTGTATTTGATTTTGTTATTCCTTTTCAGGGCCAAACCTAGGCCAAGCAAGAAGGCTCGCCTGGACAAAGCGGCCAAAGAAGATGCCTTCCTTGAACTGGGCAAGACGCCGGATCTTGAAGCGACTATTCCTGAAGATATACCCAATGATCCACCACAACAAGACGACGATCTTATTACTGAAGAAGTACCTATTGATACCTCAAATCCTGTCAATCAGCCCACAAGCTCCATCCGGATTGAGAAATCCACCGGTCCAACAAAGCCTACTGACAAGCCAACAGCCCCAGTGCAAACCAGCGGTACCAAGGATGATGAGGTTGTCATTTTCGGCACTGGCCATACTGAGCCAAGCAATCCTGTCGCTTTGTCCAAACATTCTGCCAAGGAAGAATTTGCTGCCTTTGGCAAAGGCAAGTGGAACGCTGATCTGACGACTTACGCTGCTCTGAACGCCCAAGATATCCATTCCGGCTACCTGAACCGGTTGTATACCAGTCGTGACTATGAAGCCGGTCTGGTTAATATGATGAAAGATAAATATGAGGTAACTTCCATATGCTCTTTCATGCTTGTATGCTTCAATTCTTGCTGACTCTCCTAGCCCCCAAGGGCCGGTTTGTAATCTTCTTTCAAACCGGGACTTACTAATATAAATCTTGATGCTTTGAAATTCGCTGATGTAGCCCCGAAGGGCCGGTTCAACTTAGCGTAGTTAAACTGGTACTTTAAGTAATTGAGATTGCCGCATCAGAATATATACGAGCAAATAGCCATTAGCCCCCAAGTGCCAAGTTGAATACTTGTATTGATCTTGGGACTTTGTAAGCAATTTAAAGATGAAGATCGAATATGCATTAGCCCCCAAGTGCCAACTGCATAACTTGTTATGTGGTTGGTACTTCAATCCTTGTACCGTTTTGTTGAAGCATATAACTGTCTGCATGCAGGCTAAGCTGAAGACGAAAGAAAACCAAGTCGCCGATCTCCAAGAAAACCTGAAAACCCAACAAGCTGAAACCTCCAAAGCAAAAGAGGAATTAGCCAGCGCTTTAAGCGCCATGGAACAGCTTAAGGAGAGCTTCAAGAAGAAGCAGGCGGATTGGGCCACTGAAAAGTCCACTTTAATCAAACGAGCAGAGGATGCCGAGGCTGCACTAAAACCGGTGGCGGATGAACTGACCAGTATAAAGCGGCACGTGCATGCCATGACCACTGCTATCTTTGGTAAGCCAGTTTGACTTCTGAATTGACTCGGCCTTCTTACAGAGCTGCCGGTTTAACCCTTTATGATATTTCAGGGACATGCATTGGTCACTTGGGGTCAGATGTGCGGAAGAAATTGAAAGCCGCCTACACGTTGGTCGAACAACTGTACACGGGTGCACAGCGAATCATCTGTACCGCATCCCACAACAAACCGGCACCCACTTTGATTCAATACACTCTGATGAAACTGTCGATGCTTCCTGCCCGGGTTGAAGAGCTCAAGAAATCTACTGCTCGAACCGGTGCGATCAATACTTTAATCCGGGCAAAAGCCTGGGTGCCGGATTTTGATCCTGCTGAAGCGGCTCAAGGCTATCCCATCTTGAAGGAAGACGGGTCAGAGTTTGGTGAAGCGGATCTGCGAGCCATAAACCGGGAGGTGCGTCCGCTAGCTTGTTAATTGGCTGAAGAAGCAGATTTGTCTCATTATCAAGCCCAATATGACAATCAGAACAAGCGAATAGCTGCACCAATTCATGAATCGGAAAATTTTATCCCTCCAATCCGTAAGCACACTTACGCTCCCAATATTGACCAGTCATTGCTGATCCATGATGAAGCTGTTTTTCGAGCATTAATGGGAATCGACTGGACAACTGTTGATTTCCAGCCGCTGGGTAAAGAAACTGAAGCTGAAGCGGCGCAGGATGACCCACAACCATCAGGCCAGGCTGGTGACCAAGCTTGAACCGGAAGCTGGTTTAAAACTGCTTGTCCTTTGCAAAAAACAATGATCTTATTGTGGGCACCGTGTTGCCTTGTAATAAGTTAGCTGATACTTTTGATGTTGATATGCCTTCGTGCATAATTTGCTCTTCCTTCGGGTGATGAACTTTCCAAAGTACTTTCTGCAATAAAAAATCTTCAAGTACCACCGCGGTTGTACCGTCAGGCGGAATATGATGTCTGCATACATGAAAGCAAAACATTTGGAAAAAATTTAAGTATATGACCAAATTTTTGAGATACATAATACCTGCCATCGTTGAGCGTGAAGTTGGCTTGGCCAATCTTGAAGCGGAGTTTTATAAACCCACCCTATTGGAGGAGATAGAAGCTCCCATATATATGACGCCGGTTTACTATGTAAACCGTGCCGGATTATAATAAACACCGTGTTACTCCATAAAAGGATGTTAACAACAAGGATCAAACCAAGCAAATAATCTCCGGATTGACGTGAACTGTGTTCCGTCAATTGATTGGTTGAAAAACTTTGTCAGTTTAAAAAACGCAATAAAAAGCAAAAAACCCCTTCAAAGAAAAGTGTGAAGCAAATGCAATGACAAAACCGTTTGCAAAAAAGGTTTATTTGAGCTGATCAAATGGCGTTACCATGGCCGAACACGACCAAGCTCCCGTTAGGTGTAACTATGGTTCTAGTCAGCCAGGTCCCCAAATGAAACCGTGGCATTTATGCCGGCCAAGTGGCATGGCAATGGTTCGGGTTCGACCAAGCCCCCAAGTGATTCTGTGGCCTTAGGCCGACCAAGAGGCATGACTGGTTCAGACGTGACCAAGTCCCCAGGTGATCTGGTGGATCTCGCCTATCAAGAGGTATGGTATTGGTTCGGATACGACTAATCCTCCAAGTGATATAACATGATGCTTTTTAAAAAGCGAACTCAAGGGGTAAAACGGAGGCCGCTTTAGAGCAACTCCGTGTAACCACACATGATGTAAAAGAACAGATACCCCGCTTTAGCTGAGGTTCCGGTTTATTATATTTAATCATAATATATACATCGTCGTAATATGTACATGAGTATAGCCAATGGCTCAGGTATAGTAAGGCCGAAGATGAGCTATGTTCCACGGCCTATTGGTCTCCTCCTCTGATGTACGTGAGTCCTTATGCTCTCGAATATCGATCAGATAGTATGACCTGTTGTGCAGATTCTTGCTGACCACGAAAGGCCCCTCCCAAGGTGGGGATAGCTTATGCATATCAGTCTGATCTTGGATGAGCCGAAGCACCAAATCTCCTTCCTGAAAGGTTCTGGTTCTGACTCGGTGACTGTGATAACGACGAAGATCCTGTTGGTAAATCGCCGATCGAGCGGCTGCTATGTCATGCTCTTCATCCAACCGGTCCAAAGCATCTTGTCGTGTTGTCTCGTTGTCCACTTCAATATAAGCCGTCACACGAGGCGAATCATGACAGATATCACTGGCGAGAACCGCCTCCGCTCCATAAACCATGAAGAACGGTGTGTATCCTGTTGGGTGTTGTATTGATGCTCCATAACACAGATGGTAATTCTTCTACCCAACAACCCGGCGTTCTCTGCAAAGGAACCATGAGCCGGGGCTTGATGCCTCTCAAGATCTCTTGATTAGCTCTTTCTGCTTGACCATTGGACTGTGGGTGTGCCACTGATGAAACGTCGAGCCGGATGTGCTCCCGTTTGCAGAACTCCTTGATGGCACCTTTGGACAAATTGGTACCATTATCTGTGATGATACTGTGTGGAAAGCCAAACCGGAAAATCACTTTTTAATGAACTGAACCGTCGTGGCCGCATCACACTTGCTAGCAGGTTCTGCCTCCACCCACTTTGTAAACTTGTCAACCACCACCAGGAGGTGGGTCTTCTTATCTTTGGACCTTTTGAAAGGCCCAACCATATCCAGCCCCCAAGTCGCAAGCGGCCAAGTAATTGGGATCATTCTCAATTCTTGAGCCCGTACATGAGCACGTCTTGAAAATCTTTGGCAACCATCACATCGTCTGACCAGATCCTCCGCATCAGCATGAGCAATTAACCAATAGAAGCCATGGCGAAACGCTTTAGCCACCAGAGACTTTGAACCGGCGTGGTGACCACAATCTCCTCCGTGGATCTCACGCAAAATTTCACGGCCTTCTTCAGGAGACACACAGCGTTGAAATGCTCCTGACACACTGTAATGATGCAACTCGCCGTTGATAATAGCCATGGACTTGGATCACCGGATTATCTATCGGGCCAGAGTCTCATCCTCTGGTAACTCGCCCCGGTTCTTGTACGCCAGGTAAGGAAGCATCCAATCCAGAATAACATGAAGAGCTGCCACCAATTGAGCCTCTGGATCAGGAATAGCCAAATCTGCTTCACCAGGGATCTTAACCGATGGGTTGTGCAGCACATCCAGAAAAACATTGGGCGGGACCAGTTTGCGCTGAGAGCCCAGCTGGCTTAAGGCGTCCGCCGCTTCATTTTTCCGCCGGTCCACGTGGTCCACCTGATAGCCTTTGAAATGACCTGCAACAATATCCACCTCACGACGATATGCTGCCATGAGTGGGTCCTTGGAGTCCCAAGTGCCAGACACTTGCTGAGCCACAAGGTCCGAGTCACCGAAGCACTTAATTCGACTTAGATTCATCTCCTTAGCCATCCGGAGACCATGGAGCAAGGCTCCATACTCAACCGCATTGTTAGTACAAGGGAACATTAAGCGGAGAACATAACAAAACTTATCACCTCGTGGGGAAGTTAATACAACTCCTGCCCCCGAGCCTTCCAATTGCCTGGATCCGTCAAAATGGATGGTCCAATACGTGTGATCCGGCCTTTCTTCATGTACTTGCATTTCCGTCCAATCATTGATGAAATCAACAAGTGCTTGAGACTTAACCGCCGTCCGAGGCACATATTTCAGACCGTGCGGCCCAAGCTCTATAGCCCACTTGGCAATCCGGCCAGTTGCTTCTCGGTTCTGGATGATATCTCCCAAAGGAGCGGAACTGACCACCGTAATTGGATGCCCTTGGAAGTATTGTTTAAGCTTCCAGCTTGCCATAAAAACTCCATACACCAGCTTCTGCCAATGCGGATACCTTTGCTTGGACTCGATTAGTACCTCGCTGATATAATAGACCGGATGTTGAACTGGATGCTCCTTACCTGCCTCCTTTCGCTCCACCACAATAGCCACGCTGACCGCCCGAGCATTAGCAGCAACATATAGCAGTAACGGCTCCTTGTCAATGGGAGCGGCGAACACAGGCGGATTGGCCAATTGCCGCTTTAAGTCCTCAGATGCTTCATCAGCGGCGGAGCTCCAAACAAACTGATCCGTTTTTTTCAACATCTGATACAAAGGGATTGCCTTCTCACCAAGATGACTGATAAACCGGCTTAACGCGGCAATCCGGCTGGCCAGTCATTGAACATCATTGATACACTTCGGTTTAGCCAGGGAGGTGATGGCCGTGATCTTCTCCGGATTAGCCTCAATTCCCCTGTTGGACACCAGAAAACCCAATAGCTTGCCCGCCGGTACACCAAAGACACACTTGTCCGGATTAAGCATCATCTTGTATGTCCTCAGGTTATCAAAGGTTTCCTTCAAATCATCAATCAAAGTCTCTTTCTCCCTGGACTTCACCATGATATCATCCACGTAGGCATGTACATTACGGCCAATCTGCTTGTGAAGACAATTTTGTACACACCGTTGATAAGTTGCTTGGGCACTCTTGAGCCCGAAGGGCATAGACACATAGCAGAAGGCTCCAAAGGGAGTTATAAATGCCGTCTTCTCCTGGTCCTTAACTGCCATTTTGATCTGATGATAGCCAGAATATGCATCCAAAAAACTTAAACGCTCACAACCCGCCGTAGCATCAATAATTTGATCAATACGGGGGAGGGCAAAAGGATCTGCCGAACAAGCTTTATTAAGATCTGTGTAATCCACACACATGCGCCAGGTGCCATTTTTCTTGAGGACCAGCACCGGATTGGCAAGCCACTCAGGGTGAAAAACTTCAACAATAAAGCCAGCTGCTAAGAGCCTGGCTACCTCTTCTCCAATCGCCTTGCATCTTTCTTTGTTAAACCGGCGGAGGAACTGTTTCACCGGTTTGTACTTAGGATCCACATTAAGGGTGTGCTCAGCGAGTTGCCTCGGTACACTTGGCATGTCAGAGGGCTTCCATGCAAAAATGTCCCGATTCTCACGGATGAACTCGATGAGCGCGCTTTCCTATTTCGGATCCAAATTAGCACTGATGCTGAACTGCTTGGATGAATCACCAGGTACAAAGTCAACAAGCTTAGTTTCTGCTGCCGATTTGAACTTCAGGGCCGGATCATGCTCCGTAGTTGGCTTCTTTAATGGAGTCATGTCCGCCGGATCAACATTGTCCTTATAATACTTCAGGTCCTCGGTGGCACAAACCGACTCTGCATAGGCCGCATCACCTTCCTCGCACTCCAAAGCAATTTTGCGGCTTCCGTGAACCGTTATTGTCCCCTTGTGACCCGGCATCTTGAGCTGCAAATACACATAACAGGGTCGTGCCATAAACTTGGCGTAGGCCGGTCGCCCAAATAGGGCGTGATATGGACTTTGGATTTTCACCACTTCAAACATCAATGTCTCCGACCTGGAATCATGATCATCCCCAAAGGCCACTTCCAGAGCTATCTTACCAACAGGATATGCTGATCTGCTAGGTACTACACCGTGGAACACCATATTAGACGGTTTAAGATTTTTATCTGTCAGTCCCATACGACGGAAGGTCTCATAGTACAAGATATTAATGCTGCTACCTCCATCCATGAGCACCTTGGTGAACTTGTAGCCTCCCACCTGAGGCGCCACCACCAGAGCCAACTGACCCGGATTATCGACCTGGGGAGGGTGATCCTCTCTGCTCCATATGATTGGTTGTTCAGACCAACGTAGATAACGGGGTATGGCCGGTTCAACAGAGTTGACCGCCCGCCTCTGAACCTTCCGGTCTCGCTTGTCCAAGCTAGTGGTGAAGACATGGTACTGCCCACTACTCAACTGCTTTGGGTTGCTCTGGTAACCTGACTGTTGCTGCTGTTGGTTGTAACCACCCTGGTTGTTCTGACTATTTTGACCATTATGTCCGCCCGGATTACCATTAAATACTGAACCGGAACTTCCTCCATCGTAACCCGGCCCGGATCCTGAGCCACCGCCAGATTCGCGATCATACCGGAAATTATTAGAATTCTTGAACTCCTGCATAATAAAGCAATCCTTCCAAAGGTGGTTTGCTGGCGCCTCCTTCGTCCCATGTCTTGGACAGGGCTGGCTCAGTAGATAATTTAGGCGGTCCGGGTTAGGGTTGGGTGCCCCATTGCGGTTTTTCGGTCTACCCTTGCGTCGCTGGCCATTGTCCTGCGTGTTGGTATTAGCCACAAAGTCCACGTTACCATCCGCTTTACGCTTGCTTCCGCCGTTACCTGCCCAGTGATGCTGCTGACCTTTGGAGTTGTTGTTCCTCTTTCCCTTCCCTACCTTGTCATCATCAGATTCGGGATCCTTGGTACTATCAGAATCAGCATACTTCACCAAAGCGGCCATGAGGGTCCCCATATCCGTGCAATGACGCTTCATCCGTCCCAACTTCAGCTTTAGGGGCCCAAACCGGCAGTTGCCCTCTAGGGTTAATACTGCGGTGTCAGCGTTGATGCGGTCTGATGAGTGTAACACTTGTGAAACCTGGCGCACCCAATGAGTCGTTGACTCTCCTTCCTTCTGAACGCAGACAGCTAAGTCCACTATCGACATAGGCTGTTTACATGTATCCTTGAAATTGCTGATAAATCAGGCTCGTAATTGGGCCCATGAACTGATAGAATTAGCCGGCAAACTTTTCAACCAAGTACGGGTCATTCCCTCAAGCATCATGGTGAAGTATTTCGCACATGCCGCGTCATCCACATCAAGCATCTCCATAGCCATCTCATAGCTCTCCACCCATGACTCTGGAGGTTGATCCGCCGTGTAATTTGGTACCTTGCGCGGGCCTTTGAAATCCTTGGGCAGGCGCACGTTGCGTAAAGCGGGGATAAGGCAAGGCACCCCCAAAGAACTAGAAGTAACACCAGGTTCGATCGAGATAGTTGGACGAACCGGCGTGAGCTGCCGAGCCTGATGCTGTGCGGCCAACTCGGCCTCCCTGCGCGCGCGGGCCCGGTCCACCACTCCCTGAGCGTTATCAGCACCACCCGCCGGGTTGTTGCCACGGGGTGCTCCACATCATTCATTACTCGATACTGCTGGTTCATCCATATGTCTGCTATAGCTCCGGCTTGGACGGGGGGTCGAGTGGATCCGGTCGCGGCTGTATGAGTATGCTTCCTGTTGAACCAAAGCTGTCCTCAGAAGTTCCTTGACCCGTCGCGTCTCTACTGCCTGTGGCGGGTCACCTTCAATTGGAATGGCCTCCAGCCATGTAGCAGCGGCAACAAGATTGTCCATTGGGTTGGAGTAGTGACCTGGAGGTGTTAAAGCAGCCTGAGGTATAACGGTGTTTTGACGAGGCTGAACCGGTGCACCAGTCCCAGGAGCTTCTGCCCGGTTTCCCTCCAGCGGATTGCCGGTTCCTGCCCCTAGAGTGTTGAAAAGGTCTCTGGCCTCGAAAACTGGAGGTAAACGGGATCGGTGCTTCCTCCTTATGACTTCATGTGACGCGTTCTGGTCCAACATAAGCTTGTAGGCTTGTGCGTCTAAAGCGGCCCGCTCTATGGCCATCCTGGTGTCCTCAGCTGCCAGATCCGCCTTGGCCTGGGTGATCTGTTCCTTTACCTTTGCAATCTCTGCATTGTGAACGCCCTGATCCGACGGATTAGCTTCCGCCATAAGCACAGCCAATGCATCAAATAGCTCTGATAGAACCTGAGCCGGCGGGCGCACAGGGTGTAACGCCCCGAGACCGATGTGCCAGTTGTCCTCCGCTTATTCGCTGTTGTTGCTTTATCATTGCTTGCGTGTCATGCATTGCATATCATGTCATCATGTGCATTTCATTTGCATACATGTTCGTCTCATGCATCCGAGCAGTTTCCCCCTTGTCCGTTTTGCATTCCGGCGCTTCGTTCTCCTCCGGTGGTCAATTCTACCTTTCTTTCATGTGTGGGGATTAAACATTTCCGGATTGGACCGAGACTTGTCATGCGGCCTTGGTTTACTACCGGTAGACCGCCTGTCAAGTTTCGTACCATTTGGACTTCGTTTGATGCTCCAACGGTTAACCGAGGGACCGAAAAGGCCTCGTGTGTGTTGCAGCCCAACACCCTTCCAAAGTGGCCCAAAACCCACCTAAACCCCTTCCATCCTCTCGATCGTTCGATCACGATCGCGTGGCCAAAAACCCCACCTCATTTGGACTCTCCTAGCTCCCTCTACCTATATATACGTGGCCTCCCCCAAAAAATTCGCGGATGAACCATAGCGTCTTCCTCCTCGTGCCACCGGACATGTCCGTCCCGCCGCTGGACGTGTCCGCCGCCGCCGCCACATCACTCCGACAAATGGGAGCCTGCCACGTCATCGCACCACCGCTCTCCTCCAACCGCAGCCTACCACATCAGCCCGGGCGCCGCCCCTCCACGCGCCTGGCCCGCCGGCCCATCTCCGGCCCGCCCGAGCCGCTCCCGGGCCCGAGCGCCCGCGACTCCACGCGCCGCCCGCCTCCTCACACGGCCGCGCCGGCGTCTCCCCCGCCTGACCGTGTGCGCCGCCGGCCGCCCTTCGCGCCGCGACTCGCCCCGCCGCCACCGATCCCCTTCGCCGGTGACCGCCGCCCTTTGCGCCGCCCTTCACCGCCGCTAGAGCTCCTCCCATGGCGCCGCCCCGCACTTCCTTCGCCGCCCGGCACCACCACCATCTCCGGCGACCCCGTCGCCCACGTCGCCGGCCTCTGCCGCCGTAGTCGTCGAGTCTCCGGCGAGATTCCGGCCGGATCTGGTCGGGTGGACCAGATCCACCAGTTCGGCGATCCAAACGCCCCGTTCAGATCCGGATCCCTCCGTCCCGCACGTCTCCGTCCCGGGTTGACTTTCTCGAAGAGGTCCAATTTTCACCAAGTCCCCGAAATTCCAGATCCATATGCTCATGTTCATCATGCCGTAAC
This sequence comes from Triticum monococcum, assembly GCA_034509565.1. NCBI lineage: Eukaryota > Viridiplantae > Streptophyta > Magnoliopsida > Poales > Poaceae > Triticum > Triticum monococcum. Next base: position 392,456,540 of record CM067845.1, on the reverse strand, counting down.
TCCGCATCCGTAACTCTGATTTGTGCATATAGCATATAAAAATGTTCGTCTCAGAGAGTACATCATTTCATTCCATTGCATCATTTTCATTTGAGTTCATCTTGATGTCCGAAATGCTGTTAGAAGAGTGCTATTTGAGATAATTGTCAGATCTGCTGCTTCATTTAGATATTTGTCATTTTTTGCCATGATTATTGTGTGCATGATATGCCCATGAGTTCTACATATGTTTTGTTAAGGGTTTTGCCATCTTTCCAGAGGTGCAACCCATGTATTTTTGTGATGTGTGTGGTGACTAGCACAAGCTTGCAAAGTGAGGCACTTGGCAATGCTGATTTCAGGGACTTAGCAATTCCACTAAGTCCTTGATCTGTTTATTTCATGATGTCATATGTTCATGTTGTTTCCTAGTGATCCGTGCCTCTTTTGAGGATGATCAGTAAGGATGTTTTGTTAATCTTGTAGTTCTCTATCCATCCATGTCTTTGTTTGCAATTATGGAGCACCCTAGCTTGAGTCAATCGAGCTCTACTTTTGCTATTTCGTGAATCTGGGCAGATTGTCTACTTGTTAGCGATTTTGCCGAGGATGTTGTAGTTGATCCGTGCATGCTATGTTATTGTTCTTGCCATGTATAGCTTGTATAATGTGTATTCTTGATGGGTGTATGCTTAGATTGTCATGCCTTGCTCCGTAGTGAGTGCATCGAGCTCGTAAACATGCCTACTTTATATCTGTTTTCAGCATGCTCCAGTTTTCACTAAGTCTGAGAACTGTTTATGTTTTTGCCATGTTCACATGCTTGCAATTATATTTTCTGATCCCTTTTGGATCAAGGTCACTAAAGGACTTTTGTTAAGCTCTATTAGTAGCTCCATGCCATGCTTTACTTTGCCATGTTCAGGTCCTGTAGCATATAGTTTTGTTGCTCCGAAGAGTGCTATCTGATCTGAAATTCCAGACAAGTGTTAATTTCACTAAGTCTGCGATCTGTTTACCATATGCATTTTGGCCATGCTTGTTTGAACCTGTTAATGGATGAATTGGCCATAGCTCAGTGTTCATCTTTTGTTAAGCATCATGAATGGATCCCTGCCATGTATTTTGTTGCCATGTTTGAGTGTTGTAGCATGTTCATCTTGTTGCATTTAGATGGCTACTTGCTGTAAATCGCAGAATGTGGCCATATTTGAATCACTTGCCATTTCCAAACCGTAACTCCGATTCCGGTGATCTTTATATTGTTTTCAAGCGATTTCTCCTCACCTTTCTAGTGACACACTTGGATCTCCAAGTTGAGGCCGGGTTCATGCATTCCTTGTCCAATCATGCATATGCATCGCATACCGCATCTCGCATATCATACCATGTTCATGTGTTGGTTGTTTACTATGTTGTCTGCTTCTTTCCGGTGTTTGCTTTTTCAGGTTGGTTCCAGTAACGTAGCGTTTGTGAGGACCCGTTCGTCTACGCCCGTTTGTCTTCTTCATGGACTCGTTCTTCTTCCTTGCGGGATTTCAGGCAAGATGATCATACCCTCGAAATCACTACTATCTTTGTTTGCTAGTTGCTCGCTCTTTTGCTATGCCTATGCTGCGATACCTACCACTTGCTTATCATGCCTCCCATATTGTTGAACCAAGCCTCTAACCCACCTTGTCCTAGCAAACCGTTGTTTGGCTATGTTACCGCTTTGCTCAGCCCCTCTTATAGCGTTGTTAGTTGCAGGTGAAGATTGAAGTTTGTTCCTTGTTGGAACATGGAGATGTTGTTCCTTGTTGGAACATGTTTACTTGTTGGGATATCAAAATATATTTTATTTAATTAATGCATCTATATACTTGGTAAAGGGTGGAAGGCTCGGCCTTATGTCTGGTGTTTTATTCCACTCTTGCCGCCCTAGTTTCCGTCATATCGGTGTTATGTTCCCGGATTTTGCCTTCCTTACGCGGTTGGGTAATAATGGGAACCCCTTGACAGTTCGCCTTAAGTAAAGCTCTTCCAGCAATGCCCAACATTGGTTTTACCATTCGCCACCTAGCCTTTTCTTTTCTCTTGGGAGTCGCGCTCCTGAGGGTCATCATTATTTTAACCCCCCCCCCCCCCGGGGGCCAGTGCTCCTCTGAGTGTTGGTCCACCTCGTCAGCCGCCGGTGACCACCAGGGGAAACTCTAGGCTGGCCTACCGGAAGTTTAGACAATCTGAGTGTGCCCTGAGAACGAGATATGTGCAGCTCCTATCGGGATTTGTCGGCACATTCGGGCGGTGTTGCTGGACCTATTTTACCATTGTCGAGGATGTCTTGAGGAACCGGGATACCGAGTCTGATCGGAATGTCTCGGGAGGAGGTCTATTCCTTCGTTGACCGTGAGAGCTTGTGATGGGCTAAGTTGGGACACCCCTGCAGGGATTTGGACTTTCGAAAGCCGTGCCCGCGGTTATGGGTAGATGGGAATTTGTTAATGTCCGGTTGTAGAAAACCTGAAGTCGACCTTAATTAAAATGCATCAACCGCGTGTGTAACCGTGATGGTCTCTTTCTGGCGGAGTCCGGGAAGTGAACACGGTGTTGGAGTTATGCTTGACGTAGGTTGTTTTAGGATCACTTCTTGATCATACTTTTATCGACCGTGCTTTGCCTTCTCTTCTCGCTCTCATTTGCGTATGTTAGCCACCATATATGCTAGTCGCTTGCTGCAGCTCCACCTCATACCTTTTACCTTACCCATAAGCTTAAATAGTCTTGATCATGAGGGTGCGAGATTGCTGAGTCCCCGTGGCTCACAGATACTTCCAAACCAGCTTGTAGGTGCCGATGAGTCCGTGCAGATGGCGCAACCCAGCTCAGGAGGAGCTCGATGAAGATCTTGCCTTTGTGTTGTTTCATTCTAGTTGATCGGTAGTGGAGCCCAGTTGGGGTCGATCGGGGATCTGTGTAGCATTTGGGGTAGTCTTCTTTTATTTTGGCTCTGTAGTCGGGCCTTGATTGTAACTGGTTGATGTAATGCTTTATCCATGTAATTGTGTGAAGTGGCGATTGTAAGCCAACTATGTATCTCTTTCCCTTATGTATTACATGGGTTGTGTGAAGATTACCTCACTTGCAACATTTCTTTCAATGCGGTTATGCCTCTAAGTCGTGCTTCGACACGTGGGAGATATAGCCGCATCGAGGGCGTTACACAGGGCCTCCTGCCCCGGTAGCTATCACCGCTGCTGAACCGGAGATTGTTGCCGCAGCTGTCGAAGAATGAAGCGCTGCTTGTGTTCCGGCCATGAATATTCCAATTCGGTTGGGAGGATCGGAGGGGTCCGGAATACTATCGCCATCGGAACAGCCCCCAATCCGTCCGTCTTGTAGCTGATAAAGAGACTTGGTTTCTCCGGTCGAAGACTCGTCATCAGAACAAACAACGGTCTCGCCGCGAGATTCCGATCTGTCCTCATAACTTCCTCTATGGATGACTCCCACAAAGGCACGCTTCATGGCCGGTTTAACCCGGGCAGATCGCGCACGCTAAGCCGTCTCGACGAGGTCGGTGCAAATGTCCAGCTCAGGGCCCGGTTCACCGATCTTGCCAATGAAAATGTGAATGCCACCAAAGGGGACCCAGTACCCGTACTCAGCTGAGCCGGCCTCGGGGCCCCAACCTGCATCGTCGATGTAGAGCTTGCCGCGACGACTCTTAGTCATCCGGCCTACAGCGTAGCCCTCGAGTCCTTCAAAGCGGCCCTCCAAGAACCTGAAACCATCGTGCGATAGCCCCATGGTGGGCGCCAACTGTCGTGGTTTTGTCACGGCATATGACCTAGAGAAAGGACTTAGTCGTGGAGCCATCACGACGGGTTAGCTTGAAGGGGTTAAAGCAGACACAGGGACGCAAGAGAGTTTATACTAGTTCGGCTCCTTTGATGAAGGTAAAAGCCTACGTCTAGTTGTGATGGAATTGATGGGGTTTCGATGACTAAGGAGCAAACAAGCTTCGCCTATGTCTCGAGTTGTTGTCTGTTGTCCTTGAACCGCCGCCGGGTCGTCCCCTTATATACACGGGTGACGCCCGTCGGTTCACAGAGTCCCAACACCGGTCGATATTCGTATCTGGGTTGGTCTCTCCTTATTTCTAACTTACAATACAAGTTTATATACAAATACCGGTTTACAGCTACAAGTCTTAAACCGACTACGGGCCTTAGGCCCTCTTCTGCCTTCTTGGGCTTTTATCACTCTTGAGCTACTGATGAAGTTGACCCGGCCCAGATAGGCCGGTTTACGCCCAGCAGTAATATCCCCAACACTTTTTCTTGAAACTAGTGGTCTTGTTAACCATCAACACTTGATGCTCTTTCTTGATTTCTACCTCTGCAGCCTTTAGCATTGCAAAGAGCTCGGGAATTGTCTTGTTCATCCCTTGCATATTATAGTTCATCATGAAGTTCTAGTAACTTGGTGATAGTGACTAGAGAACTTTTTCAATCACTATCTTATCTAGAAGATTAACTCCCACTTGATTCAGGAAATTGTAGTACCCAGACAATCTTAGCACATGCTCACTGGTTGAGCTATTCTCCTCCATCTTGTAGGCAAAGTACTGTCAGAGCTCTCATACCTCTCGACACGGGCATGAGTCTGAAATACTAGTTTCAACTCTTGGAACATCTCATATGCTCCATGGCATTCAGAACGTTTTTGAAGTCCCGGTTTTAAGTTGTAAAGCATGGCGCACTAAACTATCAAGTAGTCATCATATCGAGCTTGCCAAACGTTCATAACGTCTGCATCTGCTCCTCAATAGGTCTGTCACCTAGCGGTGCATCAAGGACATAATTCTTCTGTGCAGCAATGGGGATAATCCTCAGATCATGGACCCAGTCCGCATCATTGCTACTATCATCTTTCAACTTAGTTTTCTCTAGGAACATATTAGAAAATAAAATAGGGGAGCTATACGCGGGCTATTGATCTACAACATAGATATGCTAATACTATGCTACCTCTTGAGCATGCGTTGGTTTTCCCTTGAAGAGGAAAGGGTGATGCAGCAAAGTAGCGTAAGTATTTCCCTCAGTTTTTGAGAACCAAGGTATCAATCCGGTAGGATACTACACATAAGTTGCCTAGTACCTACACAAACAATCAATAACCTTGCAACCAACGCGATAAAGGGGTTATCAATCCCTTCACGACCACTTGCAAAAGCGAGATCTGATAAAGATAATAAGATAAATATTTTTGGTATTTTTGTTGTATAGATAGGAAAATAAAAATTACAAAATAAATAGTAAGCTAGAATTATAGATCGGAAACTTATATGATGTAAAGTAGACCCGGGGGCCATAGGTTTCACTAGTGGCTTCTCTCATGATAGCATATATTACGGTGGGTGAACAAATTACTGCCGAGCAATTGATAGAAAAGCGCATAGTTATGAGAATATCTAGGCATGATCATGAACATAGGCATCACGTCCGTGTCAAGTAGACCGAAATGATTCTGCATCTACTACTATTACTCCACACATCGACCGCTATCCAGCATGCATCTAGAGTATTAAGTTAATAAGAATAGAGTAACGCATTAGGCAAGATGACATGATGTAGAGGGATAAACTCAAGCAATATGATATAAACCCCATCTTTTTATCCTCGATGACAACAATACAATACGTGCCTTGCTGCCCCTGCTGACACTGGGAAAGGACACCGCAAGATTGAACCCAAAGCTAACCACTTCTCCCATTGCAAAAAAGATCAATATAGTAGGCCAAACCAAACCGATAATTCGAAGAGACTTGCAAAGATATCAAACCATGCATGTAAGAATTCAGAGAAGAATCAAATATTGTTCATAGATAATATTGATCATAAACCCACAATTCATCGGATCTCGGCAAACACACCGCAAAAAGTATTACATCGAATATATCTCCAAGAACATCGAGGAGAACTTTGTATTGATAACCAAAGAGAGAGAAGAAGCCATCTAGCTAATAACTATGGACCCGAAGGTCTATGGTAAACTACTCACACATCATGGAGAGGCTATGGTATTGATGTAGAAGCCCTCCGTGATCAAATCCCCCTCTGGCAGATCGCCGGAAAGGTCCCCAAATGGGATCTCATGGGTACAGAAGGTTGCGACGATGGAAAAGTGGTTTCGTGGCTCCCTGGATGTTTTTAGGGTATAAGAGTATATATAGGCGAAAGTAGTAGGTCGGTGGAGCTCCGTGGGGCCCATGAGGGTGGGAGGCGCGCCCCCTGCCTCGTGGAAGCTTCACGGAATTCCAGACTTGTACTCCAAGTCTCCTGGGTGACGTTTGTTCCAAGAAAGATTCTCGTGAAGGTTTTGTTCCGTTTGATATTCCTTTTCTGCGAAACACTGAAATAGGCAAAAAAACAATTTGCACTGGGCCTTCGGTTAATAGGTTAGTCCCAAAATAATATAAAAGTGCATATTAAAGCCCATTAAACATCCAAAACAGATAATATAATAGCATGTAACAATCAAAAATTATAGATACGTTGGAGACATATCGTACTATCAGGACTAAGTTCATGATAAATTAAGTTCAGTTAATCATATTACTTAGGAACTCCCACTTAGATAGACATCCCTCGAGTCATCTAAATGATCACGTGATCCATATCAACTAAACAATATCCGATCATCACGTGAGATGGAGTAGTTTTCAATGGTGAACATCACTATGTTGATCATATCTACTATATGATTCATGTTCGACCTTTCGGTCTCAGTGTTCCGAGGCCATATCTGCATATGTTGGGCTCGTCAAGTTTAACCCGAGTGTTCTGCATGTGCAAAACTGGCTTGCACCCGTTGTATGTGAACGTAGAGCTTATCACACTCGATCATCACATGGTGTCTCAGCACGATGAACTGTAGCAACGGTGCATACTCAGGGAGAACACTTATACCTTGAAATTTAGTGAGGGACCATCTTATAATGCTTCCGTCGTACTAAGCAAAATAGGATGCATAAAGGATAAACATCACATGCAATCAAAATATGTGACATGATATGGTCATCATCATCTTGTGCCTTTGATCTCCATCTCCAAAGCACCGTCATGATCTCCATCGTCACCGTCTTTTGACACCTTGATCTCCATCATAGCATCATTGTCATCTCACCAACTATTGCTTCTATGACTATCGCTACCGCTTAGTGATAAAGTAAAGCAATTACATGGCGATTGCATTTCATACAATAAAGCGACAACCATAAGGCTCTTGACAGTTGCCGATAACTTTTACAAAACATGATCATCTCATACAACAATTTATATCTCATCATGTCTTGACCATATCACATCACAACATGCCCTGTAAAAACAAGTTAGATGTCCTCTACTTTGTTGTTGCAAGTTTTACGTGGCTGCTATGGGCTTCTAGCAAGAACCATTCTTACTTATGCATCAAAACCACAACGATTTTTTGTCAAGTTTGTTGTTTTAACCTTCAACAAGGACCGGCCGTAGTCAAACTCGGTTCAACTAAAGTTGGAGAAACAGACACCCGCCAACCACCTATGTGCGAAGCACGTCGGTAGAACCAGTCTCATGAACGCGGTCATGTAATGTCGGTCCGGGCTGCTTCATCCAACATACTGACGAATCAAAGTAAAACGTTGGTGGTAAGCACTATGACTATTATTGCCCAGAACTCTTTGTGTTCTACTCGTGCATATCATCTACGCATAAATCTGGCTCGGATGCCACTATTGGGGAACATAGCATGTAATTTCAAAAAAATTCCTATGATCACGCAAGATCTATCTAGGAGATGCATAGCAACGAGACGGGGAGAGTGTGTCCACGTACCCTCGTAGCCCGAAAGCGGAAGCGTTAGGTTAACGCGGTTGATGTAGTTGAACGTATTCACGATCCAACCAATCCAAGTACCGAATGTACAGCACCTCCGTGTTCAGCACACATTCAGCTCGATGACGTCCCTCGAACTCTTGATCCAGTACAGGGTCGAGGGAGAGTTCCGTCAGCACGACGGCGTGCCGACGGTGATGGTGATGTGATCCGCGCAGGGCTTCGCCTAGCATTACGACAATATGACCGGAGGAGTAAACTGTGGAGGGGGGCACCGCACACGGCTAAGAAACAACTGTTGTGCCTTTGGGGTGCCCCCAGCCTTGTATATAAAGGGGGGGAGGAGGTGGCCGACCCAAGGGGGGCGCGCCATGGGGGGAGTCCTACTAGGACTCCGTTCCTACTAGGATTCGGCCCCCTTTCCTTCCAACGGAGAGGGGGGAAGGGGAAAGGAGGGAGAGGGAGAAGGAAAGAGGGGGGTCGCGCCCCCTCTCCTTGTCCAATTTGGATTGGGCAAGGGGGTGCCTCCTCCCGTGGTATGCCTCCTCTCTTCCACTATGGCCCATTAGGCCCATTAACTTTCCCGGGGGTTCCGATAGCCTCCGGGTACTCCGAAAAATCCCCGAACCTTATCGGAACCATTCTGGTGTCCGTATATGATCTTCCAATATATGAATCTTTACCTCTCGATCATTTTGAGACTCATCGTCATGTCTGTGATCTTATCCGAGACTCCGAACAAATTTCAGTCACCAAAACACATAACTCATAATACAAATCATCATCGAACGTTAAGCGTGCGGACCCTACGGGTTCGAGAACTATGTAGACATGACCGTGACACATCTCTGGTCAATAACCAATAGCGGAACCTGGATGCTCATATTGGTTCCTACATATTCTATGAATATATTTATCGGTTAAGCATAATAACATACGTTATTCCCTTTGTCATGGGTATGTTACTTGCCTGAGATTCGATCATTGGTATCATCATACCTAGTTCAATCTCATTACCAGCAAGTCTCTTTACTCATTCCGTAATGCATCATCCTGTAACTAACTCATTAGTCACATTGCATGCAAGGCTTATAGTGATGTGCATTACCGAGAAGGCCCAGATACCTCTCCGATACTCGAAGTGACAAATCCTAATCTTGATCTATGCCAACCCAACAAACACCTTCGGAGACACCTGTAGAGCATCTTTATAATAACCCAGTTACGTTGTGACGTCTGATACCACACAAGGTGTTCCTCCGATATTCGGGAGTTGCATAATCTCATAGTGAGAGGAATATGTATAAGTCATGAAGAAAGCAATAGCGATAAAACTTAACGATCATTATGCTAAGCTAACGGATGGGTCTTGTCCATCACATCATTCTCCTAATGATGTGATCTCGTTCATCAAATGACAACACATGTCTATGGTTAGGAAACTTAACCATCTTTGATTAATGAGCTAGTCAAGTAGAGGCATACTAGGGACACTTTGTTTTGTCTATGTATTCACACATGTATCAAGTTTCCGGTTAATACAATTATAGCATGAATAATAATTTATCATGATATAAGGAAATATAAATAACAACTTTATTATTGCCTCTAGGGCATATTTCCTTCACTTATTTCTTCCATCTAGAGCCTGCACATCATTAGTGAGTCCAGCAATCTTACTGGTCAATTGACCAAGTAAGCTATCATGATTCTTCGAGATATTTTTAAAGGTTTCATTCTGCCCACTTTGACTACCAATAGTTTTTCCTTTGGGGTATTTCTATTACTAGTTCCATTAAAAAATAGGTGCTCCGGTATTGTTTGGATAAGGTAGTCTAGGAGCATACCCATTATTTTTCCAGTTGGGATTGGAGCTATTACAAGCAATAAAATTTACTTCTTTAATATCATTCACATTTTAGTTTGCTCTTTATTTATCTTTTATACATATCTCTATTAGGTCTCACTCTTGTTTGTGACCATGAAGGGATTGACAACCCCTTTTTCGTGTTGTGTGCAAGTGTTTGTTAGTTTTTGCAGGTGCATATACTGGGGACTTGCTTGTGCCTCCTACTGGATTGATACCTTGGTTCTTAACTGAGGGAAATACTTATCTCTACTTTGCTGCATCACCCTTTCCTCTTCAAGGGAAAAATCAGTGTGAGACCTCTTCTTTACCTTTCATTTCATGACGGAGATGAGTTCATCAATCTTAGCGGTCAACTCCGTATTATTTTCTTCAATAGCATTAACTCTCTTGGTGGTAGCCCTCTCAACATGCCATTGGGCATGGTTTTCTTGCATTTCATCAAGCAAAATTTGAACATTAGGGATGGGCTGACCCATAATACTTCCTCCTGCAGTAGTATCAATCATAGTTTTCGACAAAGCATTTAAGGCATTATAAAACATATGAATAATTAACCATTCTTCCATTGCATGGTTAGGAAAAATCCTCATAGCCTCCTTCATGCAATCCCACACAAGCGCTAGTGGCTCACGATCTTCCTACTTAAAACTTGTTATCTGTAAACGAAGTTTCATAATTTTTGCAGGTGGGAAAACTTAGATAAAAACTTACTACATCAATCTGTCCATGAATTTATATTACCTATTGGCAAAGCTAGAAACCATTCTTTGTGTTTTCTATCAAAGAGAAAGGGAATAAACACAACTTCAAAGCATTAGGATCATGAACCTTAATGTGTGTCATGTGCAAAAAAATATGCAAGTGCATGTCGGCATCTTCAGAAGTAGAGCCTCCAAATTGGTCATGTTAAACCATAGAGACAAGTTTCGGTTTTATCTCATACTCAGCGGCAGCAACATCAGGTTGTGCTATTGGTTCACACATGAAACTATTGCTAGGAGTAGGAAAACTTCCAAGATTACGAGCCATGGTAATCTTTTTGGGGTTTTCTACTAAAAGACTTGCAACAAAAAGTAAAGTAAAAATTGAAACAAAACTCTAACAAAAACTCTAAACACAAAGACTAGCCACACAAATCATCCCCGGTAACGGCACCAGAAAAAGGTTTGATTAGTTCCTTTAGTGACCCGGAAATGGAGCAGAAAGGATTCTCGCCCTTTTCCCCAGAGGTTACCCTAAGTTATCAAACCCAAGAGAGGATGGTGCCCTTTAAGCAAGGGTTTCAAACAAGCTTTTTGCTAGAGAATTAAATTCCAGCTTTTGACCAGATCATAAATCAAGCTGACATTAAAAAGACTTATAATAAATAGGCATGGGCACGAGGACTTATGCTTACAACCATGTATTTGTGTCAGGATCATCATGATCTTAATTTGTGCCCTGAAACTCATCCACCGAGATGTGCTTGTTACATGTCGAAGTGGGGGATGTGTCCAGATTTCGTCTTGACCGGCACGCATCCTACATCAAGAGCCAGTTGTCCAACTGAAGGCCCTATCCATCGCGCGAGGTTTCCCTGGTAATTAAGATAGCAATAACCAGACAAAAGCATCAGGCGCTTAAAGACTACACCTCTTGAATTCCTAGAGATAGGATCGACATTACCGTACTAAACCTTTCTGTTACTTGTGTTCGGGATAACACTTCACATTCTCTCTGCCCTTAGCCTCTCCGTGGCTCGCTCTCCATGATACTAGGTACCATAGGGTTGAAGAACGCGAATGAGAGAAGAGACAACTATGACACAACTTTATGCTACACACACGGGACATTAATTCATACTACTTCCATCAATCTCTGCAACAAATACATTGGGTTGCAAGGCCTTGCCTCAACCCATGACCTCACCGAACTACTCATACATGGAGATCAGATCACACTAAGAACTCATTGATGAACACATCATGAAGATTGGTTGATTGATAATATGTCTTACAATGGATGTCGTGTGTGATACGTGATTAAAAATATGGATAGATGGTTGAGAACTATAGTGGTGATGAAGGTTGTGGCTATAGAGATGGGAAATGGTGGCGGCTAGGGTTGATGGAGAATGCTACTATGAAGATGATGTGACGCCATCGATTCAATCATACACGCAAATGTGTACGATCAAGATCAAGGACTCATGGGAAGATATCACAACACAACTCTAGACACAAATTAAAATAATACAAGCTTTATATTACAAGCCAGGGGCCTTGAGGGCTCGAATACATAAGCTCGAAAACACAAGAGTCAGCGGAAGCAACAATATCTGAGTATAGACATAAGTTAAACAAGTCTGCCTTAAGAAGGCTAGCACAAAAGCATCTACGATCGAAAAGGCAAGGCCTCCTACCTGGGAGCCTCCTAACTACCCCAGGTCATCAGTGGCCATCACGTAGTAGCAGGCACCCTCGGGGTAGTAGTAGTCATCAGTGGTGTCATTTGGCTCCTGGGATCCGTCATCTAGTCGCAACAATCGGGTATATGGGAAAAAGAGGTAGCAAACCAACCGTGAGTACTCTTCCAAAGTACTCGCAAGACTTACATCAGATATAAACTAAATATGCATCTGTATCATAGGGAAATGGGTTGTATCTATGGACTAAACTACAAAACGCCAGAAAAGAAGGGGAAAGCCTAGCCTATCAAAGACTAGCATCTTCAAGCATCTTGCAGCATATAGAAGAGTACAGATCAACATAATGTAAAGTAGTAGTAGTAGTAGTGTTATCAACCTCGGCCAGAGATCCTTTCTCGACTCCCTGCGAGAAAGCAATCCCATAGCCATACTATCCATTTCTCATAACCATTTCTCATCTCAAGTATCGAATTCTAGTTGTATCGATCGGGATACAACTCCAAGTGTCCGTTACCGTAGGACAGGCTATCGATAGATGTTTTCTTCCCTGCTGGGGTGCACCAACTTACCCACCACGCTCGATTAACTCTGGCTAGACACACTTTCCTGGGTCATGCCCGGCCTCGGCCAAACAATACGTCGCAACCCGACCTAGGCTTAATAGAGAGGTCCGCACGCCGGACTAAACCTATGCCCCCAGGGGTCATGGGCCATCGCCCCGGGAACTCCTGCACGTTGTGTGGGCGGCCGGTGAGCAGACCTAGCTACCTCCTTAAAAAAGCAGGAGCTTACCAATCCAACTCGGCGCGCGTCGCTCAGTCGCTGATGTCTATTAAGCTTCGGTTGATGCATACGACGCAGAACGCCCATACAATGCCCACGTGATGGTTAGTGCTATCAGGCCAGAGGCCCCTCGGATCAAATATACAAACCGTTAGTGTGTTGGCTGTTGGAAATATGCCCTAGAGGCAATAATAAATTAGTTATTATCATATTTCCTTGTTCATGATAATCGTTTATTATCCATGCTAGAATTGTATTGATAGGAAACTCAGATACATGTGTGGATACATAGACAACACCATGTCCCTAGTAAGCCTCTAGTTGACTAGCTCGTTGATCAATAGATGGTTACGGTTTCCTGACCATGGACATTGGATGTCGTTGATAACGGGATCACATCATTAGGAGAATCATGTGATGGACAAGACCCAATCCTAAGCCTAGCACAAAGATCATGTAGTTCGTATGCTAAAGCTTTTCTAATGTCAAGTATCATTTCCTTAGACCATGAGATTGTACAACTCCCAGATACCGTAGGAGTGCTTTGGGTGTGCCAAACGTCACAACGTAACTGGGTGGCCATAAAGGTACACTACAGGTATCTCCGAAAGTGTCTGTTGGGTTGGCACGAATCGAGACTGGGATTTGTCACTCCGTGTAAACGGAGAGGTATCTCTGGGCCCACTTGGTAGGACATCATCATAATGTGCACAATGTGATCAAGGAGTTGATCACGGGATGATGTGTTACGGAACGAGTAAAGAGACTTGCCGGTAATGAGATTGAACAAGGTATCGGGATACCGACGATCAAATCTCGGGCAAGTATCGTACCGCTAGACAAAGGGAATTGTATACGGGATTGATTAAGTCCTTGACATCGTGGTTCATCCGATGAGATCATCGTGGAGCATGTGGGAGCCAACATGGGTATCCAGATCCCACTGTTGGTTATTGACCGGAGAGTTGTCTTGGCCATGTCTGCATGACTCCCGAACCCATAGGGTCTACACACTTAAGGTTTGATGACGCTAGGGTTATAGGGAAAGTATGTACGCGGTTACCGAATGTTGTTTGGAGTCCCGGATGAGATCCCGGACATCACGAGGAGTTCCGGAATGGTCTGGAGGTAAAGATTGATATATAGGAAGTATGGTTTTGGCCACCGGAAGTGTTCCGGGCATCACTGGTAGTGTACCGGGACCACCGGAGGGTCCCCGGGGTCCACCAGGTGGGGCCACCAGCCCCGGAGGCCTACATGGGCCAATAGTGGGAAGGGACCAGCCCCTATGTGGGCTGGGGCACCTCCCACCAAGGCCCAAGGCGCCTCCAAGAGGGGAAGGGGGCAAACCCTAGGCTCAGATGGGCCTAAGGCCCACCTAGTGGTGCGCCCCCCTCTCTCCCCCCTTGGCCGCCCCCTAGATGGGATCTAGGGTTGGCCGCCACCCCTAGGGAGGGAACCCTAGGTGGGGGCGCAGCCCCTCCCCTCCCCCTATATATACTTGAGGTTTGGGGCTGCCCAAGACATGTGATTTGCTCTCCCTGTTGGCGCAGCCCTACCCCTCTCCCTCCTCGTCTCTCGTAGTGCTTGGCGAAGCCCTGCTGGAGTCCCGCGCTCCTCCACCACCACCACGCCGTCATGCTGCTGCTGGATGGAGTCTTCCCTAACCTCTCCTTCTCCCCTTGCTGGATCAAGGCGTAGGAGACATCACCGGGCTGTACGTGTGTTGAACACGGAGGTGCCGTCCATTCGGCACTAGGATCATCGGTGATTTGGATCATGACGAGTACGACTCCATCAACCCCGTTCACTTGAACGCTTCCGCTTAGCAATCTACAAGGGTATGTAGATGCACTCTCCTTCCCCTTGTTGCTAGATTACTCCATAGATTGATCTTGGTGATGCGTAGAAAATTTTGAATTTCTGCTACGTTCCCCAACAGTGGCATCATGAGCTAGGTCTATGCGTAGTTTCCATGCACGAGTAGAACACAGAGTAGTTGTGGGCGTCGATTTTGTCAATTTACTTGTCGTTACTAGTCTTATCTTGATTCGGCGGCATTGTGGGATGAAGCGGCCCGGACCAACCTTACACGTACGCTTACGTGAGACCGGTTCCACCGACTGACATGCACTAGTTGCATAAGGTGGCTAGCGGGTGTCTGTCTCTCCGACTTTAGTCGGATCGGATTCGATGAACAGGGTCCTTATGAAGGGTAAATAGAAATTGGCAATTCACGTTGTGGTTTTGGCGTAGGTAAGAAACGTTCTTGCTAGCAACCTATATCAGCCACGTAAAAACTTGCAACAACAATTAGAGGACGTCTAACTTGTTTTTGCAGCATATGCCTTGTGATGTGATATGGCCAAAAGGATGTGATGAATGATATATGTGATGTATGAGATTGATCATGTTCTTGTAATAGGAATCACGACTTGCATGTCGATGAGTATGACAACCGGCAGGAGCCATGGGAGTTGTCTTAATTTATTTATGACCTGTGTGTCAACATAAACGTCATGTAATTACTTTACTTTATTGCTAACCGTTAGCTGTAGTAGTAGAAGTAATAGTTGGCGAGACAACTTCATGAAGACACGATGATGGAGATCATGATGATGGAGATCATGGTGTCATGCCAGTGACAACGATGATCATGGAGCCCCGAAGATGGAGATCAAAAGGAGCAAAATGATATTGGCCATATCATGTCACTTTTTGATTGCATGTGATGTTTATCATGTTTTTGCATCTTATTTGCTTAGAACGACGGTAGTAAATAAGATGATCCCTCATTAAAATTTCAAGAAAGTGTTCCCCCTAACTGTGCACCGTTGCGAAAGTTCGTCGTTTCGAAGCACCACGTGATGATCGGGTGTGATAGATTCTAACGTTCACATACAACGGGTGTAAGACAGATTTACACACGCGAAACACTTAGGTTGACTTGACGAGCCTAGCATGTACAGACATGGCCTCGGAACACAAGAGACCGAAAGGTCGAGCATGAGTCGTATGGAAGATACGATCAACATGAAGGTGTTCACCGATGATGACTAGTCCATCTCACGTGATGATCGGACACGGCCTAGTTGACTCAGATCATGTAATCACTTAGATGACTAGAGGGATGTCTATCTGAGTGGGAGTTCATAAGATGAACTTAATTATCCTGAACATAGTTAAAAGGTCTTCGCAAATTATGTCATAGCTCGCGCTTCAGTTCTACTGTTTAGATATGTTCCTGGAGAAAATTTAGTTGAAAGTTGATAGTAGCAATTATGCGGACTAGGTCCGTAAACTGAGGATTGTCCTCATTGCTTCATAGAAGTCTTGTGTCCTTAATGCACCGCTCAGTGTGCTGAACCTCGAGCGTCGTCTGTGGATGTTGCGAACATCTGACAAACACATTTTGATAATTGCGTGATAGTTCAGTTAAACGGTTTAGAGTTGAGGCACCAAAGACGTTTTGAAACGTCGCGAAACATATGAGATGTTTCGAGGGTTGAAATTGGGATTTCAGGCTCGTGCCCACGTCAAGAGGTATAAGACCTCCGACGATTTTCTTAGCCTACAAACTAAGGGAGAAAAGCTCAATTGTTGAGCTTGTGCTCAGATTGTCTGAGTACAACAATCATTTGAATCGAGTGGGAGTTGATCTTCCAGATGAGATAGTGATGTTTCTCCGAAGTCATTACCACCAAGCTGCTAGAGCTTCGTGATGAACTATAATATATCAGGGACATATATGATGATCCTTGAGATATTTGCGATGTTTGACACCACAAAAGTAGAAATCAAGAAGGAGCATCAATTGTTGATGGTTGGTGAAACCACTAGTTTCAAGAAGGGCAAGGGCAAGAAGGGATACTTCATGAAACGGCAAATCAGCTGCTGCTCTAGTGAAGAAACCCAAGGTTGAACCCAAACCCGAGACTAAGTGCTTCTGTAATAAGGGGAACAGCCACTGGAGCAGAATTGCCCTAGATACTTGGTAGATGAGAAGGCTGGCAAGGTCGATAGAAGTATACTTGATATACATTGTGTTAATGTGTACTTTACTAGTACTCCTAGTAGCACCATCGTATTAGATACCGGTTCGGTTGCTAAGTGTTAGTAAACTCGAAATAAAAGGCTGCGGAGTAAACGGAGACTAGCTAAAGGTGAGCTGGCGATATGTGTTGGAAGTTTTTCCCAAGCTTGATGTGATCAAGCATCGCACGCTCCCTCTACCATCGAGATTTGGTGTTTGCATTGAGCATAGACATGATTCGATTATGTCTATCGCAATACGGTTATTCATTTAAGGAGAATAATGGTTACTCTGTTTATTTGAATAATACCTTCAATGGTCTTGCACCTAAAATGAATGGTTTATTGAATCTCGATCGTAATGATACACATGTTCATGCCAAAAGATATAAGATAGTAATGATAGTACCACCTACTTGTGGCACTGCCACGTAAGTCATATCGGTATAAAACGCATGAAGAAGCTCCATGTTGATGGATCTTTGGGCTCACTCATTTTTGAAAAGTTTGAGACATGCAAACCATGTCTATTGGTGTATGTGCATGAAGAAACTCCATGCAAATGGACCGTTTGGACTCACTTGATTTTGAATCACTTGAGACATGCAAATCATACCACATGGGCAAGATGACTGAAAGCCTCGTTTTCAGTAAAATGGAACTAGAAAGCAACTTGTTGGAAGTAATACATTTTGATGTGTGCAGTCCAATGAGTGCTGAGGCGTGTAGTGGATATCGTTATGTTCTTACTTCACAGATGATTTGAGTAGATGTTGAGTATATTTACTTGATGAATCACGAGTCTGAATTATTGAAAGGTTCAAGTAATTTCAGGGTGAAGTTGAAAGATCCTCGTGACAAGAGGATAAAATATCTATGATATGATCATAGAGATGAATATCTGAATTACGAGTTTGGCACAGAATTAAGACATTGTGGAAATTGTTTCACAACTAATACAGCCTGGAACACCATAGTGTGATGGTGTGTCCGAACATCATAACTGCACCCTATTGGATATGATGCATACCATGATGTCTCTTATCAAATTACCACGATAGTTTATGGGTTAGGCATTAGAGACGACCACATTCACTTTAAATAGGGCACCACGTAATTCCGATGAGATGACACTATATGAACTATGGTTTAGAGAAACCTAAGTTGTCATTTCTTAAAAGTTTGGGGCTGCGACGCTTGTGTGAAAAGTTTCAGGCTGACAAGCTCGAACCCAAAGCGGATAAATGCATCTTCATAGGACACCCAAAACAGTTGGGTATACCTCCTATCTCAGATCCGAAAGCAATAAGGGATTGTTTCTAGAATCGGGTCCTTTCTCGAGGAAAAGTTTCTCTCGAAAGAATTGAGTGGGAGGATGGTGGAGACTTGATGAGGTTATTGAACCGTCACTTCAACTAGTGTGTAGCAGGGCACAGGGAGTTGTTCTGTGGCACCTACACCAATTGAAGTGGAAGCTTATGATAGTGATCATGAAACTTCGGATCAAGTCACTATCAAACCTCGTAGGATGACAAGGATGCGTACTACTTCAGAGTGGTACGTAATCCTGTCTTGGAAGTCATGTTGCTAGACAACAATGAACCTATGAGCTATGGAGAAGCGATGGTGGGCCTGGATTCCAAAATGGCTCGAGGCCATATAATCCGAGAGAGGATCCATATATGAAAACAAAGTGTAGACTTTGGAAGAACTACTTGATGGTCGTAAGGCTGTTAGGTACATATGGATTTTAAAAGGAAGACGAACAATGATGGTAAGTATCACCATTACGAAAGCTCGACTTGTCGTTAAGATGTTTTCCGACAAGTTCAAGGAGTTGACTACGATGAGACTTTCTCACTCGTAGTGATGCTAAGAGTCTGTTGGAATTATATTAGCGATTACTGCATTATTTATGAAATCTTGCAGATAGGATGTCAAAACATTGTTTCCTCGACGATTTTCTTGAGGAAAGGTTGTATGTGATACAAATGGAAGGTTTTGTCAATCCTGAAAGATGCTAACAAGTATGCAAAGCTCCAGCAATCCTTCTAATGACTGGAGTAAGCATCTCGGAGTTGGAATGTATGCTTTGATGAGATGATCAAAGATTTTGGGTGTATACAAAGTTTATGAGAAACTTGTATTTCCAAAGAAGTGAGTGGGGGCACTATAGAATTTCTGATGAATATATGTTGTTGACATATTGTTGATTAGAAATGACGTAGAATTTTTGGAAAGCATATAGGGTTATTTGGAAAGTGTTTTTCAATGGAAAGCCTGGATTAAGCTACTTGAACATTGAGCATCAAGATCTATAAGGATAGATCAAAACGCTTAATGGTACTTTCAAATGAGCACATACCTTGACATGATCTTGAAGGTGTTCAAGATGGATCAGTCAAAGAAGGAGTTCTTGCCTGAGTTGTAAGGTATGAAGTTAAGACTTAAAGCTCGACCGTGGCAGAAGAAAGAGGAAGGACGAAGGTCGTCCCCTATGCTTTTGTCGTAGGCTCTATACGGTATGCCATGCTGAGTACCGCACCTGATGTGTGCCTTGCCACATATCTGGCAAGAAGGTACAAAGGTAATCTAGGAGTAGATCACCAGATAGCGGTCTAAATTATCCTTAGAGGAATAAGGATATGTTTCTCGGTTATGGAGGTGATTCGACGTAAAGAGTTACGTCAATGCAAGCTTAACACCTATCCGGATAGCTCTGAGTAGAGATACGGGATACGTATAATGGAGCAACAATTTAGAATAGCTCCAAGTAGAACAGTTATTTGAAATGGCTCCAAATGTAGCGTAGTAGTTGCATCTACAAGATGACACAGAAATTTGCGAAGTACATACGGATCTGAATGTTGCAGACCCGTTGACTAAAACCAATCTCACAAGCAACATGATCAAACCCAGAACTCATTGAGTGTTAATCACATAGTGATGTGAACTAGATTATTGACTCTAGTAAACTCTTTGGATGTTGGTCACATGGCGATGTGACCTGTGAGTGTTAATCACATGGCGATGTGAACTGGATTATTGACTCTAGTGCAAGTGGGAGACTGTTGGAAATATGCCCTAGAGGCAATAATAAATTAGTTATTATCATATTTCCTTGTTCATGATAATCGTTTATTATCCATGCTAGAATTGTATTGATAGGAAACTCAGATACATGTGTGGATACATAGACAACACCATGTCCCTAGTAAGCCTCTAGTTGACTAGCTCGTTGATCAATAGATGGTTACAGTTTCCTGACCATGGACATTGGATGTCGTTGATAACGGGATCACATCATTAGGAGAATGATGGATGGACAAGACCCAATCCTAAGCCTAGCACAAAGATCATGTAGTTCGTATGCTAAAGCTTTTCTAATGTCAAGTATCATTTCCTTAGACCATGAGATTGTACAACTCCCGGATACCGTAGGAGTGCTTTGGGTGTGCCAAACGTCACAACGTAACTGGGTGGCCATAAAGGTACACTACAGGTATCTCCGAAAGTGTCTGTTGGGTTGGCACGAATCGAGATTGGGATTTGTCACTCCGTGTAAACGAAGAGGTATCTATGGGCCCACTCGGTAGGACATCATCATAATGTGCACAATGTGATCAAGGAGTTGATCACGGGATGATGTGTTATGGAACGAGTAAAGAGACTTGCCGGTAACGAGATTGAACAAGGTATCGGGATACCGACGATCGAATCTCGGGCAAGTATCGTACCGCTAGACAAAGGGAATTGTATACGGGATTGATTAAGTCCTTGACATCGTGGTTCATCCGATGAGATCATCGTGGAGCATGTGGGAGCCAACATGGGTATCCAGATCCCGTTGTTGGTTATTGACCGGAGAGTTGTCTCGGCCATGTCTGCATGAATCCCGAACCCGTAGGGTCTACACACTTAAGGTTTGATGACGCTAGGGTTATAGGGAAAGTATGTACGCGGTTACTGAATGCTGTTCGGAGTCCCGGATGAGATCCCAGACGTCATGAGGAGTTCCGGAATGGTCCGAAGGTAAAGATTGATATATAGGAAGTATGGTTTTGGCCACCGGAAGTGTTCTGGACATCACCGGTACTGTACCGGGACCACCGGAGGGTCCCGGGGGTCCACCAGGTGGGGCCACCAGCCCGGGAGGCCTACATGGGCCAATAGTGGGAAGGGACCTGCCCCTAGGTGGGCTGGGGCACCTCCCACCAAGGCCCATGGTGCCTCCAAGAGGGGAAGGGGGCAAACCCTAGGCTCAGATGGGCCTAAGGCCCACCTAGTGGTGCGCCCCCTCTCTCCCCCCTTGGCCGCCCCCTAGATGGGATCTAGGGCTGGCTGCCACCCCTAGGGAGGGAACCCTAGGTGGGGGCGCAGCCCCTCCCCTCCCCTCCCCCTATATATACTTGAGGTTTGGGGCTGCCCAAGACATGTGATTTGCTCTCCCTGTTGGCGCAGCCCTACCCCTCTCCCTCCTCGTCTCTCATAGTGCTTGGCGAAGCCCTGCTGGAGTCCCGCGCTCCACCACCACCATGCCATCGTGCTGCTGCTGGATGGAGTCTTCCCTAACCTCTCCTTCTCCCCTTGCTGGATCAAGGCGTAGGAGACGTCACCGGGCTGTACGTGTGTTGAACATGGAGGTGACGTCCGTTCGGCACTAGGATCATCGGTGATTTGGATCACGACGAGTATGACTCCATCAAACCCGTTCACTTGAATGCTTCCGCTTGGCGATCTACAAGGGTATGTAGATGCACTCTCCTTCCCCTTATTGCTAGATTACTCCATAGATTGATCTTGGTGATGCGTAGAAAATTTTGAATTTCTGCTACGTTCCCCAACATTGGCGGTGCGGTCATGAGCAGAGACTCACGAAAGATGTGACCCCATCGCCCCGTCTCGAGTACTTGCGGCAAGGGCTAAGAATGCCCGATCACGCCTCGTAAGTATCTCGCGGGCACCTTCCAGGTCAACCCGACTCCACATCACTCGCTATTAAGCTTGCGCGGGTACCCCTCAGGGCCGACCCGTCTTTAGTAACATGGCTCAGTGCAAAGTCATAGTAACCATAGTAACTGTGTGTCTAACACCAAGGGGAAAACCCGAGGAATCACCCCCGGTGAATTCCACTCAATGTTATCATCAAGGTGAATGTAAGAGGATCCACCCTCGAGGTTCACACTTGAGGGGTGAAGGAAATATGCCCTAGAGGCAATAATAAAGTTATTATTTATTTCCTTATATCATGATAAATGTTTATTATTCATGCTAGAATTGTATTAACCGGAAACATAATACATGTGTGAATACATAGACCAACAGAGTGTCACTAGTATGCCTCTACTTGACTAGCTCGTTAATCAAAGATGGTTATGTTTCCTAACCATGAACAAAGAGTTGTTATTTGATTAACGAGGTCACATCATTAGTTGAATGATCTGATTGACATGACCCATTCCATTAGCTTAGCACCCGATCGTTTAGTATGTTGCTATTGCTTTCTTCATGACTTATACATGTTCCTATAACTATGAGATTATGCAACTCCCGTTTACCGGAGGAACACTTTGGGTACTACCAAACGTCACAACGTAACTGGGTGATTATAAAGGAGTACTACAGGTGTCTCCAATGGTAGATGTTGGGTTGGCGTATTTCGAGATTAGGGTTTGTCACTCCGAGTGTCGGAGAGGTATCTCTGGGCCCTCTCGGTAATACACATCACATAAGCCTTGCAAGCATAATAACTAAGATGTTAGTTATGAGATGATGTATTACGGAACGAGTAAAGAGACTTGCCAGTAACGAGATTGAACTAGGTATTGGATACCGACGATCGAATCTCGGGCAAGTAACATACCGATGACAAAGGGAACAACGTATGTTGTTATGCGGTCTGACCGATAAAGATCTTCGTAGAATATGTAGGAGCCAATATGGGCATCCAGGTCCCGCTATTGGTTATTGACCGGAGACGTGTCTCGGTCATGTCTACATTGTTCTCGAACCGTAGGGTCCGCACGCTTAACGTTACGATGACAGTTATTATGAGTTTATGCATTTTGATGTACCGAAGGTTGTTCGGAGTCCCGGATGAGATCACGGACATGACGAGGAGTCTCAAAATGGTCGAGATGTAAAGATTGATATATTGGAAGCCTATGTTTGGACATCGGAAGTGTTCCGGGTGAAATCGGGATTTTACCGGATTACCGGGAGGGTTACCGGAACCCCCCGGGAGCCAAATGGGCCAACATGGGCCTTAGTGGAAAGGTGAGAGGGCAGCCCACATAGGGCTGCGCCTCCCCCCCTCTCCCTAGTCCTATTAGGACTAGGAGAGGGGCCGGCCACCTCTCTCTCTCTCCCCTTTAAAGGATTCCTAGTTGGACTAGGATTGGAGGGGGGAGTCCTACTCCCGGTAGGAGTAGGACTCCTCCTGCGCCTCCCTCTCTTTGGCCGGCCAGCCCCCCTCCCTCCAACCTTTATATACGGGGGCAGGGGACACCCCAAGACACACAAGTTGATCCTTGAGACCGTTCCTTAGCCCTGTGCGGTGCCCCCTGCCACCAAATTCCACCTCGATCATACCGTTGTAGTGCTTAGGCGAAGCCCTGCGTCGGTGGTACATCAAGATCGTCACCACGCCGTCGTGCTGACGGAACTCCTCCCCGAAGCTTTGCTGGATCGGAGCCCGGGGATCGTCATCGAGCTGTACGTGTGCTAAGAACTCGGAGGTGCCGGAGTAACGGTGCTTGGATCGGTCGGATCGGGAAGAAGACGTACGACTACTTCCTCTATGTTGTGTGATCGCTTCCGCAGTCGGTCTGCGTTGGTACGTAGACAACACTCTCCCCTCTCGTTGCGGTGCATCACCATGATCTTGCGTGTGCGTAGGAAAATTTTCGAAATTACTGCGTTCCCCAACAAGGGGTTGCACGACAGAGCCGTAACGAAAGTGGTTAAGGCGGAATCACCCTCGATGACCATGACCGAATAGCTACACTACAGAGATCTCATCAGGAGTGATGTATGAGGTTCCACCCTCGGCACCCGATGGTAACTCTGCAGAGTGGAGCAACAAAAGGGGCCTGATGTGATGTGAGGTGTCGGGCTTTGGTCATCGATCACGTTGATCGAGTCATCGAACATAAAGCGGGGCAACTGGGACAAGGTGGGGGTCACTAATGGATCTCTAACCAACCTATACTAAGCAGTTTAGAAATAAGCAGGTAAGGTATGAAAGCAGGTAACAAAAACAAGCTATGCATCAGAGTACGATCATACATAAAGCAGTAGCAGTTATAATGCAAGCATGAGAGGGAAAGAAATGGGCGATATCGGAATGCTCAAGGAGGGTTTGCTTGCGTGGAAGCTCTACTAAAAAGAAGAAGTGTTGTCGACGTAGTCGATCACAGGGGCGGCATTGGTCTCGGGGTCTACCGGAGAGAAGAGGGGGAAGAAACAGTAAATACAGAGCAAACAGATGCATCACTAAGCATTACATGATGATAGGCAGAGCTAGGGTTGTCCTAACGTAATACTACACGTTGCAGACGGAGGGGATAAACATCCGAGGATGAGTTCCCGATGTTAGACGAATTCCGGATATATGGAAGATAGTGGACAGTTCCATGTTCATCATGCTAGGGCCATGTGACAGGTGAATGGACCGCGCATTCGGATTCATGGGATTTTTCTGAGCAACTTTCATATAAAAAACATTTTCATCGGAGTTACGGTTTATTTTCTATGAATTTTCAAAGTTTTATAGTATTTTCTGGAATTAATTAAATTAACAGAAAAGAAAATATGACGTCAGCATGACGTGCTGATGACATCAGCAGTCAACATACTTGTTGACCAGGTCAAACATGACTTATGGGTCCAGTGGGACCCACATGTTAGCCTCTGTTAGCTTAACAGTGGATTAAACTAATCTAACAGGCTAATTAGAGGTGTGGGCCCCTGGTGTCAGTGACTAATTAATGATTAAAACTAATTAAAAGATATATTTATTTATAAAACGTTTTAAACAAGTGGGGCCCATATGTCAATGGCTGGGGCTGCCCAGTCAGCACGTTGACTGAGTCAACCCAGTTAATGGGGCCCCCAGGAACCACTGGTCAGTGACCCAGGGGCGGGGCCCATCGATACACGTCGGCGTCGGCGCCGAAGAGAGCTCCGGTGACCATATCCGCGTCGGCGCGTCGCCGGAGTCGTTCGGAAAATCGCCACAGGGGGTCGTTTCGCGTGTGGCTACTCGCGTTCGAACGGGCGCATGCTTGCGCGTTGAACTGTGGGGGGGGGTTCGCCGGAAACGGCCGAAGACGGCGGTGGTGACCGGCGGAGCGGATGCCGGAGTTCGGGCATCGACGGAGTCAGCGACAGGGGGCACAAACTGAGGCACGGGTGGGCTCTTTCGAACGTCGGGTCGATGCTGTGCCCAGTGGTGGTAACTGGCGACGCTGGGGGGACGGAGCTGGCCGGAGCAACGACGGGGAGCGGCGGTGGCGCTCAGGCGCCGTTTGAATCGCGTCGGGAACGACCTAGGGGAGCGGTTGGGGCTGCAGCTCGGTGCTGTGCGTGCCCTGGAGGGCGCCAATGGCTCGCGCGGGGGGGGGTGCCGGAGCACGCACGTCGCGCGGACGGAGGCCATGGCGGGCGGTGGAGGTCGGCAACGCGATGGAGCGGCTACGGCTAGGCAGAGGGACATGGGAGAGCGGGGAGAGGAGGGTGAGCTCACAGTGGAGCCATAGGGAGTGCCAGCGAGCTTAGGGACGGCGCGAGGTAGCCGGAATCGAAGACGATGTCGGCGGTGCCCGAGGAAGAAGAAGAATACATGACGGTGATGTAGTGGCTCTCGTCCCCAACGGCTTGCTGTAGAGGACGTAGTCGACGACGGAGGTGCTCGGGAACGCGTTGGCGAGGCGCTGCATGGACAGTGGCCATGTGGTCGACGGAGGACGGCGGCAAGCTCTCGGGCAAGGTGGGGAAAAGAGAGAGGCGAGGCACATGGGGCAAGTGGGGGCCGGGGAGAACGGACGAGGACGCCAGGGGGGTGGGGGTGAGTGGTGGCGGGGATCGAGGAGGCGGGGAGGCGCGGGGCCTTATCGCCTCCCTCGTCATCGACGGCGAGGCGGTTTGGCGGGGACGCGTGGGAGGAGCCCCGGTCGGCTGAACAGGGGAGGAAGACAGCGACCGGGGGAGGTGGGCCGCCTAGGATGGGCCGGTTGGTCTGGATGGCCCAAGGCCCAGGGAGGCACGGGCTTCCTCTTCTTCTTCTTTTCTCCTTGCTTTTTTCTTTTTCTTTTTATTTTTAAAGCTTTTCTGTTTTAGCTATTTTAGGCCACTTAGGAATTTTGCAAAAAATGTTGGTTGAACCACCAATATTACAAGAAGAATATGTTCCACATGCTGAACATTTTGGTTTTCATGTCTGAGCATTTTTGAATTTCACACATAGATTCAAATTGAATTCAACTGGAATTTGAAATGGAATATTGATCGAAGTGACCAAACACTATTATAGCAAAAAGATTAGCTTGATCTCAGGGATTACTGTAGCATCATTACACCGGGGTGTTACAACTCTCCTCCTCTAAAAGAAATTCTCGTCCCGAGAATTAAGAGGTAGAAGGGAACAGGTCGGGGTATTCAGCCCGGAGGTTATCTTCGCGTTCCCAAGTGGCTTCATCTTTAGTATGATTCGACCACTGCACCTTGAGAAACTTGGTAACCTTCTGGCGGGTTCGACGTTGAGCTTCTTCAAGAATGCGGATCGGGTGCTCTTTGTATGTGAGATCATCTTGAACTTCAATCAATTTTGGATCCACTTCACGTTCCGCATCCTTGATGCATCGACAAAGTTGTGACACATGGAAGACGTCATGGACGTGAGAGAACTGAGGTGGCAACTCCAATTGATAAGCCACCAGTACACGACAGGAGAGAATGCGTAAAGGACCAATGTAGCGCGGAGCTAGCTTGCCCTTGACTCCGAACCGATGAGTGCCTCTCAAAGGAGTGACACGCAGATAAGCTTGTTCACCAGGTTGATAAGTTGAACCCCAGTGTTTCTGGTCATAGTTGCTCTTCTCGCGGGAGTGGGCCGCCTTGAGATTATCCCTGACAATGCGAACCTGCTCTTCAGCTTGTTGAATAATGTCTGGACCAATGAGCATCTGTTCCCCAGTTTCTGAACAATTCAAAGGGGTTCGGCACTTACGTTCATAAAGCACTTCGAAGGGTGCCATTTTCAAGCTGGCTTGATAACTGTTGTTATAAGAGAACTCCGCATAAGGGAGAGATTCTTCCCACTTTTGCCGAAAGAAATAACACAAGCTCGAAGCATGTCTTCAAGAATTTGATTGACTAGCTCGACTTGGCCTTGGGATTGGGGATGATAAGCAGTGCTCCAGGTAATATGAGTTCCCATTGCCTCTTGGAAACTATCCCAGAACTTTGAAGTGAATATACTGCCACGGTCTAAACTGATCTCCTTTGGAATGTCGTGGAGTGACACAATTTGGGAGATATACAAGTTTGCTAATTGACTAGCAGTGATTGTCTCCTTGACTGGCAGAAAGTGCGCAACTTTTGAGAATTGGTCGATGATGACAAAGATAGCATCATTACCTTTCTGTGACTTGGGAAGGCCAGTGACGAAGTCCATCTGAATCTTATCCCATTTCCATTCAGGAATCAGAAGTGGTTGTAGAAGTCCAGCTGGTTTCTGATGTTCTGCTTTGACGCGACGACAAACGTCACATTCTTCGATATATCGAGCAATATCTTGCTTCATCTTGGACCACCAGTATTTCTAACGAATGTCTAAGTACGCCTTGGTACTTCCCGGATGAGTAGAGAGAGGGGTGTCATGCACATCTTTCATCACCTTCTCTGTCATAAGCTCGAACCGGGGTACTACAATACGATCTCTGAAGTATAAGGTTCCATCTTCACCAAGTGAGAAATCTCTGGATTTCTCTAAGGCAAGATCCTTTTTCATCAAATCAACATGAGCATCTTTGGCTTGTGCGGACTTAATTGCTTTTAGAAGAGTTGGTTCCAAGACAAGGTTATTAAGAGAACCCTGTGGAACCAGTTGAAGGTTCAGCTTGCATAGCTCTTCATAAAGGCGAGGTTGAGCTTTGTAGACCATGTGATTATTGCAATAAGACTTATGACTCAGGGCATCGGCCATTACATTAGCCTTACCAGGGGGATAGGATATACCACAGTTGTAGTCAGCAATAGCTTCCACCCATCACTGCTGACGGAGGTTCAGATCTGGCTGAGTAAATAGGTACTTCAGACTCTGATGATCAGTGAAGATCTCGCAATGATTACCGAGAAGGTATTGTTGCCATAGCTTCAGTGCATAGATAACCGCAGCAAGCTCAAGGTCATGAACTGGGTAGTTCTCCTCGTGAGGGCGCACTTGACGGGAGGCATAAGCAATCACTCTGCGCTCTTGCATTAGGACACAACCTAATCCTTGACGTGAAGCATCACAATAGATGACAAAGTCCTTGCGAGAATCAGGGGGAGCAAGCACTGGGGCAGATGTCAGCTTGTCCTTGAGTGCCTGTAAACTTTCTTGACACTTTTCAGTCCAATCAAACTTAACGCCTTTGTGTAGCATATTGGTCAGTGGCTTGGCGATCTTGGAGAAGTTCTCGACAAAGCGGCGACAATAGTTGGCTAGTCCGGGAAAGCTTCTGACTTGCTTGACAGTCTTCGGAGGGGTCCAGTCAAGAATAGCCTGCACTCGCTCTGGGTTGACGGCAATACCATCCTTGGAGATGACATGCCCAAGGTAGGTTACTTTAGGAAGCCAGAATTCGCACTTGGAATACTTGGCATAAAGTTGATGTTCTTGAAGCTTCTCTAGAACAAGTCAAAGATGTTCATCATGTTCTTCTTTGTTCTTCGAATATACCAGGATATCATCCAGATAGACTACGACGAACTTGCCGAGGTAATCCATGAATATGTAGTTCATCAGACGAGAGAATGTGGCTGGAGCATTGTTCAAGCCAAAAGACATGACAGTGTACTCATAAGAACCATAACGAGTGACGAATGCGGTCTTTGGAATATCCTCTTCATGAACACGGATATGGTGGTAACCCAACCTCAAGTCGAGTTTAGAGAATATCGATGAACCAACCAGTTGATCATACAAATCATTGATCCGAGGAAGGGGATATTTGTTCTGAATTGTAGCTTGGTTGATAGGACGATAGTCTTGGACCAAATGATTCGTTCCATCCTTCTTCTTCACAAAGAGAGAAGGTGCTCCCCGAGCAAAGGAACTCGGACGAATGAAACCACTGCGAAGAGATTTGTCAATTTCCTCCTTAAGTTCAAGGAGTTCGTGAGGCGGCATCTTGTAGGGTCGTTTGGTGATAGGAACGGTGCCTGGTTTCAAGTCGATGACGAACTCGACAGCCCGGGCAGGGGGTATTCCTGGAAGTTCTTCTGGAAAGACATCTAGGAAGTCGCGAACAACTGGAATCTTTTCAGTTCCCTCAAGAGGTGCTGCTTTCAATGCATTCAAAGCATAAAGTCGTGCTTCGGCGTTTTGAACAATTTGAGCATGGTAGCTTACTATCTCATCGGAAGGATGTAGGAGATGAACGACTTTGGTGGCACAAGCGATAGAGGCAGTATGTGCTTTCAACCATTCCATTCCCAGAATGAGGTCAATGTTGGAAGACTCCAGAATAATGGGAGAAACATGAAATTCCAACCCTTCAATTTCAACGGGGACATCGCGACCAATCATGGTAGTTCGACACTGACCCGCAGGGGTGCGTACCACAATCGGAGTGTTCATGGGATCGCATCGGATGTCGTGTGCATAAGAAAATTTTTCTGACATGAATGAATGTGATGCTCCTGAATCGAATAAAACAGAAGCCGGTACTGAATTTACGAGAAGAGTACCCATCACAGTGGCGGGCTGGTCTTGAGCTTCATTTAGAGCAACATGATTAGCCTGACCACGCCCATAAGGTCTGGCATTGTTGTTATGGGGCTGATTGTTACGGCCAGTTGAAGGCAGAGCCAGCTGGTTCCTTTTCTGATTGCACTCTTTGGCAAGGTGACCTGGACGGCCACATCTGAAGCACAGACCATCATTGGGATCGGTAGCAGGAGCTTGGGGTGGTACAACTCGAAGAGGCTACCTCTGCGGTGGAGGAGGCAGACGAGGTGTGGCATAGGACTGTCTTGGTACAGTGCAGCCGGACGATACATGCTGTGGGGAATCCATATCCGATGCTTCTGCGCTGACGGGCCCGAAGATGAGCCAGCGTCACGACTGCGCCTAAGGGATCCCTGGTGTTCCTGAAGACCAGTCTCAACCTAAATATCCTTGTTCACCAAGGTGGCAAAGTCGGCAAAGTCATGAATGAGCAGTGCTAGCTTGATATCAGGGTGAAGTCCATCATGAAACTTCTCTTGCTTATGAGCATCAGTTGAAATGTCTTCTTCAGCATAACGTGACAAGTCCAGAAATTCCCGCTGATAAGCATCTACAGACTTGTTGCCTTGGGTGAGGTTGCGGAACTCGTGCTTGTTCTTGTCCATGATTCCTTGAGGAATGAAGCGGGCACGGAAAGCAGCTTGGAAATCCGGCCAAGTGATGATCATTCCAGTAGGCAGGGTACGCCTGTGGCTGTCCCACCATTGAGCAGCAGGACCCTTCAGAAAGAAAGATGCAAAGGTGACATAGCTAGCAGGGGCCACACTAGCAGACTCTATTTCATACGTGATGTCGCGGAGCCAGTCATCAACATCAAGGGGTTCAGTTGAGCTGCGGTAAATAGTTGGGTTGAGACGCATGAAGTCCTGCAGAGTTACTGGGGTTGGCTGTTGATCCATGTTCGGACGAGGAAACTGAGCCATCATTCCTTCCATGAACTGGCGGTTCAGCTCAAATTGTTGCATCATTCCAGCAAAGAATTCGGGCGGTCGTGGATCGTTGGCACCACGGCCACGACCAGCGGGTCTAACCATCCTGCTAACATGTAACAGGGGGTAGTTCAGCATTGAGCATTTGCAAAAACAAGGATCATTCATGATGAAACATGCATAATGAAAGAGGTACATTGGATACCACTTCGTAGTCAACACGACAATGTGTGTACCATTCAGAATACTATTCTAAGGAATAACTATGGCTTATCCAACTTTGGGGTGAATGTGGTCCCGGGGCCCTAATGTTAGAGTTAGTAAATTCATTTAACCCGAATGGAAGAGAGACCAGAATCCCAGAGTAAAGATCGGGGAGTAAAAGATCCTAATACCACCCATATGGCGATGTGGGCCCATAAGCCACACAGCCATGTTAGTAAAGTTTTGTAGTGACTAGACTCAACTTCGGCCAAGGAGTTGGAAAGGGGGCTACCTACAGGCAGTCAGCTCTGATACCAACTTGTGACGCCCTCGATTCAATCGTACACTAATCATACATGCAAATGTGTACAATCAAGATCAAGGACTCACGGGAAGATATCACAACACAACTCTAGACATAAATTAAAATAATACAAGCTTTATATTACAAGCCAGGGGCCTCGAGGGCTTGAATACATAAGCTCGAAAACACAAGAGTCAGCGGAAGCAACAATATCTGAGTACATACATAAGTTAAACAAGTCTGCCTTAAGAAGGCTAGCACAAAAGCATCTACGATCGAAAAGGCAAGGCCTCCTGCCTGGGAGCCTCCTAACTACCCCAGGCCGTCAGCGGCCATCACGTAGTAGTAGGCACCCTCGTGGTAGTAGTAGTCATCAGTGGTGTCGTTTGGCTCCTGGGATCCGTCATCTGGTCGCAACAATTAGGTATATGGGAAAAAGAGGTAGCAAAGCAACCGTGAGTACTCATCCAAAGTACTCGCAAGGCTTACATCAGATCTAAACTAAATATGCATCTGTATCAAAGGGAAATGGGATGTATCTGTGGACTAAACTGCAGAACACCAACAAAGAAGGGGAAAGCCTAGCCTATCGAAGACTAACATCTTCAAGCATCTTGCAGCATATAGAAGAGTACATATCAACATAATGTAAAGTAGTAGTAGTGTTATCAACCTCGACCAGAGATCCTTTCTCTACTCCCTGCGAGAAAGCAATCCTAGAGCCATACTATCCATTTCTCATAACCATTTCTCATCTCAAGTATCCAATTCTAGTTGTATCGATCGGGATACAACTCCAAGTGTCTGTTACTGTAGGACATGCTATCGATAGATGTTTTCTTCCCTATAGGGGTGCACCAACTTACCCACCATGTTCGATTAACTCCGGCCGGACACACTTTCCTGGGTCATGCCCGGCCTCGGCCAAATAATACGCCGCAACCCGACCTAGGCTTAATAGAGAGGTCAGCACGCCGGACTAAACCTATGCCCCCAGGGGTCGTGGGCCATCGCCCCGGGAACTCCTGCACGTTGCATGGGCGGCTAGTGAGCAGACCTAGCTACCTTCTTAAAAAGGCAGGAGCTTACCTGTCCAACCCGGCGCGCGCCGCTCAGTCACTGACGTCTATTAAGCTTCGGCTGATGCATACGACGCAGAACGCCCATACAATGCCCACGTGATGGTTAGTGCTATCAGGCCAGAGGCCTATCGGATCAAATATCCAATCCGTTAGTGTGTTGGCGGTGCGGTCACGAGCGGAGACTCACGAAAGATGTGACCCTATAGCCCTGTCTCGAGTACTTGCGGCAAGGGCTAAGAATGCCCGGCCACGCCTCGTAAGTATCTCGCGGGCACCTTCCAGGTCAACCCGACTCCACATCACTCGCTATTAAGCTCGCGCGGGTACCCCTCAGGGCCGACCTGTCTTTAGTAACATGGCTCAGTGCAAAGTCATAGTAACCATAGTAATTGTGTGTCTAACACCAAGGGGAAAACCCGAGGAATCACCCCCGGTGAATTCCACTTGATATTATCATCAAGGTGAACATAAGAGGATCCACCCTCGAGGTTCACACTTGAGGGGTTGCACGACAAAGCCGTAATGGAAGTGGTTAAGACGGAATCACCCTCGATGACCACGACCAAATAACTACACTACAGAGATCTCATCAGGAGTGATGTATGAGGTTCCACCCTCAGCACCCGATGGTAACTCTGCAGAGTCGAGCAACAAAAGGGGCGTGATGTGATGTGAGGTGTCGGGCTCTGGTCGTCGATCACATTGATCGAGTCATTGAACATAATGCGGGGCAACCGGGACAAGGTGGGGGTCACTGATGGATCTCTAACCAACCTATACTAAGCAGTTTAGAATAAGCAGGTAAGGTATGAAAGCAGGTAACAAAAACAGGCTATGCATCAGAGTAGGATCATACATAAAGCAGTAGCAGTTCTAATGCAAGCATGAGAGGGAAAGAAATGGGTGATATCGGAATGCTCAAGGAGGGTTTGCTTTCCTGGAAGCTCTGCTGAAAAGAAGAAGTGTCGTCGACGTAGTCGATCACAGGGGCGGCATCGGTCTCGGGATCTACCGGAGAGAAGAGGGGGAAGAAACAGTAAATACAGAGCAAACAGATGCATCACTAAGCATTACATGACGATAGGCAGAGCTAGGGTTGTCCTAACATAGTACTACACATTGGAGACGGAGGGGGTAAACATCCGAGGATGAATTCCCGACGTTAGATGAATTCCGACAGATGGAAGAGAGGGTACGGTTCCATGTTCAGCATGCTAGGCGCATGTGACAGGTGAATGGACCGCGCATTCGGATTCGTGGGATTTTTCTGAGCAACTTTCATATAGAAAACATTTTCATCGGAGTTACAATTTATTTTCTATGAGTTTTCAAAGTTTTATAGTATTTTCTGGAATTAATTAAATTAACAGAAAAGAAAATATGACATCAGCATGACGTGCTGATGATGTCAGCAGTCAACAGACTTGTTGACCAGGTCAAACCTGACCTGTGGGTCTAGTGGGACCCACGTGTCAGCCTCTGTTAGCCTAACAGTGGATTAAACTAATCTAACAGGCTAATTAGAGGGATGGGCCCCTGGTGTCAGTGACTAACTAATGATTAAAACTAATTAACAGATTTATTTATTTATAAAACGTTTTAAACAAAATGGGGCCCACATGTCAGTGGCTAGGGCTGCCCAGTCAGCGCGTTGACTGAGTCAACCCAGTCAACGGGGCCCCCAGGACCCACTGGTCAGCGACCCAGGGGCGGGGCCCATGGATACACGTCGGCGTCGGCGCCGGAGAGAGCTCCGGCGACCAAATCCGCGGCGGCGCGTCGCCGGAGTCGTTCGGAAAATCGCCACAAGGGGTCGTTTTGTGTGCGGCTACTCGCGTTTGAACGGGCGCACGCTTGCACGTCGAACTGTGTGGGGGGCTTGGCCGGAAACGGCCGAAGACGGCGGTGGCGAGCGGCGGAGCGGACGTCGGAGTTCGGGCGTCGACGGAGTCAGCGATAAGGGGCACGAATGGAGGCACGGGTGGGCTCTTTCGTACGCCGGGTCGACGCCGCGCCCAGTGGTGGTAACTAGCGACGCTGGGGGCCGGAGCTGGCCGGAGCAACGACGGGGAGCGGCGGTGGCGCTCGGGCCCCGTTCGAATCGTGTCGGGAACGGCCTAGGGGAGCGGTTGGGGCTGCAGCTCGGTGCTGTGCGCGCCCTGGAGGGCGCCAGTGGCTCGCACGGGGGGGGGGTGCGGGAGCACGCACGTCACACGGGCCGCGGCCATGGTGGGCGGCGGAGGTCGGCAACGCGATGGAGCGGCTACGACTAGGCAGAGGGACATGGGGGAGCGGGGAGAGGAGGGCGAGCTCACAGTGGATCCGTAGGGAGTGGCAGCGAGCTCGGGGACGACGCGAGGTAGCCGGAATCGAAGATGATGGCGGCGGTGCCTGAGGAAGAAGAAGAAGACGGGACGACGATGTAGTGTCTCTCGTCCCCAACGACTTGCTGTAGAGGACGTAGTCAACGACGGAGGTGCTCGGGAACGCGTTGGCGACGCACGGCGTGGACGGTGGCCGCGTGGTCGACGGAGAACGGCAGCGAGCTCTCGGGCAAGGTGGGGAAAAGAGAGAGGCGAGGCGCATGGGGCAAGTGGGGGCAGGGGAGAACGGATGAGGACGCCAGGGGGGTGGGGGTGAGTGGAGGCGGGGATCGTGGAGGCGGGGTGGCGCGGGGCCTTATCGCCTCCCTCATCGTCGACGGCGAGGCGGTTTGGCGGGGACGTGCGGGAGGAGCCCCGGTCGGCTGAACATGGGAGGAAGAGAGCGACCGGGGGAGGTGGGCCGCCTAGGATGGGCCGGCTGGTCCGGATGGCCCAAGGCCCAAGGAGGCAGGGGCTTCCTCTTCTTCTTTTTTTCCTTGCTTTCCCTTTTTCTTTTTCTTTTTAAAGCTTTTCTATTTTAGCTATTTTAGGCCACTTAGGCATTTTGCAAAAAATGTTAGTTCACCACCAATATTACCTATATTCCACATGCTGAACATTTTAGTTTTCATGTGTGAGCATTTTTGAATTTCACACATAAATTCAAATTGAATTCAACTGAAATTTGAAATGGAATATTGATCAAAGTGACCAAACACCGTTATAGCAAAAAGATTAGCTTGATCTCAGGGATTACTGTAGCATCATTACACCAGGGTGTTACAAATGACAATGGCTGACTTGTTCTGCAATTGTTCTGGTACTCATTTGGCATTGAGCCCTTTTATAAAGGTTGTTCAGGTGGATTAGACGCCTCGGTTAGCACGCCATGCAACCATCCATACGAGCGGGGATAGTTGTATGGAAGGCCATATTTTGCTCTGTTTCCTCTCGTGCGCCTCCCACTTGATCTCCTCTATCTCCACTTTAGTCCTTTTCATGTATTGGCTTGATTTTGTCTATAAATAGCTGATTTCCGATGAAAAAAAATAAAGACCGGACATTTAGAATCCTTTGCATTCATTGTCATCAGTGGAAATATTAGAGTAAAATATCTCAGTTTAAATGAAATGTTTCGGTTTAAACTCATGTTAGAGGAGTGTAAAAGTAACACACACCACCTAACGTGTCATTTAATGCATTTTGTCCTACTCAAACGGAGATAGGTATTGATCATTGTAGCCACTATGGCACCCCTTGCACTATAAAAGGAGGACCATGTTACTGTAATGGGGCCGAGCCACTGAATAGCTGAGAGTGTTAGTGAGCAATTCCCTTCCCTATAAAGACTTGTAGCTCTCTGTTTACCCACATATAAGCACAAATCAGGACTAGGGTTTTACGCAACCATGCATCATGAACCTGGGTAGATCCTTGTGTGTTCTACGTTTTCATCTGGTATTGATCTTCATTACCGTGCCTCTCCACGAATCAGTCAAGGGGCCTTCCCAACCCTTGGTGTCCTATGTGTCCTGCACACAGTGATACGTTCATATGCCAAGAATGTGATGTGGTATTATTCTCATATATATTCTCACTAGATGAGTGCATGTGCGTTGCTAAGGAAGACCACTCATTTATAGATAAGGTATCCATTAACTATTTAAATTTTTTAAGCGTGCATTTACATTATTATAAAACCTTAAATGACAAAGAAGTGCATTGGAATAAAAAATGCCTAAAACAAAAATAGACACATTGAAGCCTATTATTTTTTTGATCCTGTAGCAAAAAATCCCATTAATGATAATGACAATTTTCTACATGGCTAAGACAACCCGGGACATAGCCCATTATCGATTTGAGCCCAATTTGGGACCGCCCGCGGTCCGCATTCCGCAAAGATTACCCATCCAATGGACGGTCCAGATCTATTGCGGTGGAACGAAACCATCCCAATGGAAACCCTAGCCACTATTTTCCTCATTTTTTCCGAATCAAACCAGACAGAGGCGGCGCCGAGGTCAATTGGCTTGCCGGCGACCATGTGCGTGGAGCTTGATCTACCACAGAGGAACACGAGGACGGCAACGACTTGTGATAATCGCTAAAGTGATGCTTGGGCACCCGCGCCGTCTTGCTTGACCGCGGGCCTCTGCGCCATGGTAGGGTTGGTGGCAAGCGACTAAACAAAGAGTTCCAGGTCGAGGTGTGAGGCAGTGCAATGCAGCGGCCGCATCGACAATGAGCTAACGCCGACGACAACGCGTGGCAAGGAGGCTACCAAGGTATGATGTTCCCATGTCAAACTTTAGTTTAGGAAGATCTGATTTCTTGTGGGAATGTAAAAATGCACTTTAGCTGCAAAATAGGCAACTAAATCACCGTGACCGGTTCATGCGAAATACCATGAAGTTAAGTTATTTTTGGAAGCATGTAAAATTTCGGACTGTTGTAAATATATTGTCATGATTTATTGGCTTACCAAACAGAACGTTGATTATCTTACGCAATTGATATGCATAATTTGTCTTAATGATTTGATTCGAGGAAAACTGGACGAGGTAAAAGAAAACCCGGATGTGTGGTAGGGTGAGTGTTTTGTTGGCGTGGGAAGATGATAATTTTTTTATTGTGGGAGCAGGATAGTTCAATGAAAGATAAAACACAAAACATTAAGTTTTTCCTATGTAGGATAAGAATAGAGAAGGACATATGTATTTTAATTTTACAATCAATAATTTTGTTGCTATAAATTTCCACAACAATGTGTGATGGTGGCAATGCAGGGATACTGGTACATGATCTCACATTAGAGATCATGAGATCAAGCACAAAAATTCATATTTAGACATTTCAAAAAATTATGATATATTTGACAACATATCCGTGGGGTGTGTCTACAACTCTAAAAAAGATCATCTCAAAATTTGATAGTATTTTGACGCTATTCACATCTGATTTTGCCTTTTTTTGTTTCTATTAGTATAGGTCGAATTAGGAGCTGATTTTTTTTAAAGATTGTACATCAAATGTTGATGTGTGTCTACAAGTCTTTTTGAATGTTCGAACATATTTTGTATTTTAAAAAAATTTGATCTCACCTAATAGGAGATCCTCCGTATGCTAAGTATCCGGTATCCCCGTGGGCCGTGGCAATGCTGTCTACGCGTCTGTGCGGCGTCATATGACGGTTTGCGTCCTGTGCGTTGTCTTGATCTAACCGTTAGTACCTCGATCGATGGCCGCTATATACGCGCAGCCTCGCTGGCCCATCGTGATCTTGTCGACTAGGCGTGGTCGCACGCTCTGTTCGGGCCCGACCCAGCGCTGAAGCGAAAAGCTCCGATCCCACCCCACGCGGGCCGCCGCCGCCGATTCGTCGCCGGCGGTATTGCCCGGCTACCTACCCCGAAGCGCCTCCCCCTCCTCCTCGCCGTCCCGCAGCGGTGGCCTCGATTTCCTCCCAAGACCGTTGCCGCGGGAGCTTAAGCTGAGGCGGAAACCCTAGCCGCGTCGATGGCGGGGGAGCTGGGGCAGCAGACGGTGGAGCTGGGGTCCGTTGTGCGGCGGGCGGCGGAGGAGTCGTACCTGGCGCTGCGGGACCTCGTGGAGAAGTCGCAGGCCGAGTCCGACTGGAAGGGCGCCTATGGCGGGCGGCAGCGGTCGGACTCCGAGAAGAAGATTGACCTCCTCAAATTCATCGCCCGCACCCGCCAGCGCATGCTCCGCCTCCATGTGCTCGCCAAGTGGTGTCAGCAGGTAGGTGTTGATTGAGATTAGGCCGTTTTCTGCTTGCCCTAGACAGTACCCTTATTGCCACAGGAGTGTAGTGAAATGCGGTCAATTAAATAGGTATAAACTTCTGAATTTAGGGGCTGTTTCGTTGGTATCCTCACATTGCTACCATAGTTGGGGCAAATTGGCACTTCATTTGGTCGCCTATTTCTTCTTGCTTTATTCGTCCAGCAACCTCAGTCTATTCTGCGAAAATAGGTTTGTTGGTTCTTTTGTTGGATTCAAGTTCAAATAGGAGCAAGTCCATTTACCCCTCCCCCCTAAACATCCATAGATATCCAGTTGGGAGACGACCTTTTACATACGCATTACGTTATTGAAATGTGGGGGTGTTTCATATGGACAGCAAATCAACATGTAACTTCTGGCATGGCATACATATTAACTCGAGCCCCTAGTTTAGAATATCCATGTAGTCAAGCTCAAATTCAGTCTTCGCTACGAGAGGGAGAAATAGAAATTACTTACAGACAATAGATTAAAACTGAATAATCAAAATAAAAGCTCATGTAGTACTATTCACAACAAACTTCTGTTTTTGTTGTGCCCTTGCACAATTGACTTTGAACATGAAATCATTAAGTTTGATTGAACAGCCCATACATTCCATCCTGAAATCTCTGCAGTTTTTTATCAGTATCATCCTAAACTAAAGTGGGGTTTTCATCGTTCTACCTATTAGTTGGCACTAGACCATGAAATCGTTGTCTTGGAAACTTTGTGTTGCACCTCTTTTCTTCTTTATTTCTAATCTTTGCATTTGAGATGGTTACTTGTAATCTATGCAGGTTCCGTTGGTTCAGTACTGTCAGCAACTTGGATCGACCCTTTCTAGCCATGAAACATGCTTCACCCAAACAGCTGACTCACTGTTCTTCATGCATGAGGGGTTGCAGCAAGCACGAGCTCCTACATTTGATGTTCCTTCTGCTTTAGAGGTTATGCTTACAGGCAGTTATCTGAGGTTACCAAGATGTATAGAAGATATAGGGAGCCAAAATAAACTTTCTCCAGATGAAGAAAAACATGCTTTGCAGAAGTTGGACACCAGTGTGCGCTACAAAGTACTTGTGACTCCAGGACCCAAAGAAGTATCTAGCATTTCAGTAACTGATGGGGTAGCTGTTTTTCGTGTGGATGGAGAATTTAAAGTTCTTCTTACGTTAGGTTACCGTGGTAACCTAGATTTATGGAGGATACTGCACATGGAGTTGCTTGTTGGTGAGAAGAATGGCCCTATTAAGCTGGGAGAAATTAGGAGATTTGCTCTTGGTGATGATATAGAAAGAAGAATGGCAGTTTCTGAGAATCCCTTTTCTGTGCTGTATGCTATACTTCATGAGTTAAGCATTTCACTTGCTATGGACACTATCATTAGGCAGGCTAATGTTCTTCGACACGGAAGGTGGAAGGAAGCAATAAGTTCTGAACGTATCTCAGACAGCACCACAGGTCAAACTGGAAATGCTGCTGTAATGCAGCTTGGTCAAGATGGGGAATTTGATTCAAGTGGTTTTAGGTTACCTGTGTTGAAATTGAATTACTGGTTGGATGGCAAAAACAGTGGCCCAGCAGAATCTGATTTATCCCCATTTATCAAAATTGAGGCAGGGCAAGACATGCAGATAAAATGCCAGCATAGCTCATTTATACTTGATCCTTTGACAGATAAAGAAGCTAATCTTTCTCTTGATCTGTCCTGCATTGATGTTGAGAAACTCATTTTAAAAGCAATTGCTTGCAATAGGCACACACGTCTTCTTGACATTCAGAGACAATTGTGCAAAAATGTGCAAATTTCTCAGTCACCCAAAGATGTTGTCCTGAAGCGGGACGTTGGTGTAGCAAAGGCACCACATAAGGTAATGATACAAACCATTATGTTTATGTACCTTTGTGTTTTCTATGACACATGATACTATACTGAATGTTATTATGTTAATACCAGAAAGTGTTTCAATCGCACACCACCACCACCATCACCACCAACAACAAAGTGTTTAAATCGCAAACAAGTTGGGCTAGGTTGAGTTGAAACCCATAAGATCTCGAAATCTAGTCATGGTTCTGGCATGTGGATAGCTAATTTCCACACACCCCTGTCCATGGCTAGTTCATTGGTGATATTCCAGTCCTTCAGGTCTCTCTTTATGGACTCCTCCCATGTTAAGTTTGGTCTACTCATTATCAGCAGACATTATCCTTCGGCTATGCACCGGCGCTTCTGGAGGTCTGCATTGTATATGCCCAAACCATCTCAGACTATGTTGGACAAACTTCTCTTCAATTGGTGCTACCCCAACTTTATCATGTATATCATCATTTCAGATCTGATCCTTTTTTGTGGGGCCACATATCCATCTCAGCATGCACATCTCTGCTACACCTAACTATTGGACATGTCGCCTTTTAGTTGTCCAACATTCTGCGCCATATAACATTGCAGGTCGAATCAGTCCTATAGAACCTGCCTTTTAGCTTTTGTGTCAGTCTCTTGTCATAGATGACGCCAGAAGCTTGGCATTACTTCATCCATCCGGCTTTGATTCGATGGCCCACATCTTCATGAATATCACCATCCTTCTGCAGCATTGATCCCAAATACCGGAAAGGTGTCTTTCAGAGGCACCACCTGCCCATCAAGGCTAACCTCCTCCGCGTGCCTAGTAGTATTGAAACCACACCTCATATACTCAGTTTTAGTCTACCAAGCATAAAACTTTTTGATTCTAAAGTCTGTCTCCACAACTGTAACATTCTATTAACCCCCGTCCTACTATCGTTGACTAGCACCACATCGTCCGCAAAGAGCATACACCAGGGGATATCTCCTTGTATATCCCTTGTGACCTCATCCATCACCAAAGCAAAAAGATAAGGGCTCAAAGTTGATCCTTGGTGCAGGCCTATTTTAATTGGAAAGTCATCATCGTCGCCATCACTTTTTCGAATACTTGTGACAACATTATCATACATGTCCTTGATGAGGGTAATATCCTTTGTTGCGACTTTGTGTTTCTCCAAGGCCCACAACATGACATTCCATGGTATCTTATCATA
Organism: Triticum monococcum; assembly: GCA_034509565.1. Taxonomy (NCBI): domain Eukaryota; kingdom Viridiplantae; phylum Streptophyta; class Magnoliopsida; order Poales; family Poaceae; genus Triticum; species Triticum monococcum. Next base: position 392,414,876 of record CM067845.1, on the reverse strand, counting down.
GGCCTTCTCCAAGCCAATGAACACCATATGCAGGTCCTTTTGCTCCCCGTTTCTCTCTATAAGTTGTCGTACCAACTACCAAGAAAATAGCTTCCATGTTCAACCTCCCGGGCATGAAACCAAACTGATTTTTGGTCACACTTGCCATTCTTCTTAATCAATGTTCAATGACTCCCATAGCTTCACTGTATGGCTCATCAGCTTAATTCCATGGTAATTAGTACAACCTTGAACATCCCCCTTATTCTTGAAAACTGGTACTAATATGTACACCGCCTCATTGATTACGAGTCGAGGGACTAGTCGAGACTAGTCGCTAGACTAGTCTATGAGTCGCATTCTGGGTGTCGACTAGAAATCTCGTGTAGACTAGTTCGCCGAGTCGAGGAGTCGAAGGACTGGTCGTAGACTAGTCTAGACTAGTCGTGCACCTTGAGTCGTTCGACTCAATTTTTTTATTTTTTAGGGATTGGGAGGGGATAAGTGAGCCAGCCACCCTGCCCCTTTCCCTCCATTGCTTATGCTCTTCATGGATCTGCACTCCTCTGCTCTGGCCCTTCCCCTCCATTGCTTCTGCTCTCCCTAGATCTGCCCTACGGTCTCCCTCTGCTGCCTTCTGGCTACTGGATCCGCTCGTCCCTCAGGTTGCAGTAAGCAAGCAAGCATACTAGCAAAGTAATTTCTCCCTTCTCTTCTTCCCTTCTTTGATTCGATTTTTACCCCCTGCCCTCTTCTTTATTTCGTTTTGTTTGCTTCAGTTTCAAGATCCTTAGGTCTAAAGTGCAATGCCTATGCCGGAAATATCTCAAGTATTGTATTCAGCAGCTGCAGCTCAGACCAATGAGCAATATGATCCATCGAAGGATCCTGCAAGAAGCCAACTAGGAGCAAGGATCCAACATGGAAATATGCTTACTGGACTAATCTGCAGGACAAATTGACGCTCCAATGCACTTTCTATAGTATATATTACATATTAATACTAGGTTTTAGTAATTGATTACTGCAAGTTGTGAACTACAGTACCATGTCGACTAGTCCAGCAGTAGTCTAGACTAGTCACGATTAGTCTATGAGTCTCAACCTTCGAACGACTCATCGACTCGTCGACTCGTAAACGTTGCACCGCCTCCATTCCTTGGGCATCTTGTTGGCTAAATGAGGTTGAAAAGCTTAGTTGGCCATACTGTCGCTATGTCTCCAAGGCATCTCCACAACTGAATGGGGATACAATCAAGGCCCATGGCCTTGCCTCCTTTCATCCTTTTTAATGTCTCCCTGACCTCTGACTCTTAGATTCTTTAGACAAAATGTCCGTTGTTGTCATCAAAGGAGTCATCCATCTCAATGGCAGAGCCCTTATTCTCTCCATCGAACAGTTTTTTGAAGTACTCTCGCTATCTATTCTTGATCTCCTCGCCCTTCACCGGACGTCAATCTGCTCCATCCTTCATGCATTTGCCTTGGTTGACATCCTTTGTCTTCCTCTCTCGAATCTTGGCCGTCTTATAGATGTCTCTTTCGCCTTCCCTCGTGTTTAAACGTTGGTAGAGGTTCTCATAGGCCGTCCCCTCGCTTCACTCGTAGCTTGCTTTGTAGTCTTCTTTGCCACTTTGTACTTCTCAATGTTGTTTTCACTCCTATCCAGGTGTAGGCGTCTCAAATAATCGTTCTTCTCATTAATAGCCTTCTGAACATCATTGTTCCACCACTAAGGGCCAATTCATTTGAGGCTTATATGGCTGGCTGTGGAAATAAGCTCAAGCTGCCCCCTCCCCAGCTTATTCTAGAAGCCCAACCTAAAATTTTATTTTAGAAGCCTACTAGTTAACACTTAATTAATAGACTTCTAAAATAAAAAATTTAGATTGGGCTTATAGAATAAGATGGGGAGGGAGCAGCTAATTTCCACAGCCAGCCATAAGCCCTAAAAGAACTGGCCCCAAGTATCTTTAGCTTCTCTTCTACTTCCCCTGGTCACTCCAAACTCCTCTAAAGCCACCTTCCGAACGTAAATCGCCATCTGCATCCACATATTGTTTGCATCACCTCCTTCCTCCCAAGAGCCCTCCCTAATAACCCTCTCCTTGAAAGCCTAAGGTGCTTCCCCCTTGAGCTTCCACCACTTTGTTCTAGTGACTTTGATGTGATTATCACGATGGACACTATCCGGAAGCTGAAGTCAGCCCTCACAAGCTTTGAAGCTTATGTTGAGGGACAGCACTCTCTCCAAGTATCACCTTACAATCTATGCAAGCATGCCTGTCTTATCTTCTTGAGAGGACAAAATCAATCTGGCTAGAGTGTTGACCACTACTAAAAGTCACTAGATGGAATTCTCTCTTTTTAAAGAGGGTGTTAGCTACGATCATGTTGTAGGCTAAAGCAAAAATCAAGACATTCTCTCCTTGATTCCTGCTGCTATAACCAAAGCCCCCATGTACCCCTTCAAAACCTGTGTTAGATGTACCCACATGACCATTAAGATCTCCTATGAAGAGCTTCTCCCCAATAGATACACTCCTAATCAAGTCCTCCAGGCCTTCCCAGAACTCCCTTTTGGTACTCTCATTGTGGCCTACTTGCGAGGCATACGTGTTGATAATATTGGGAAGTAAGTCCCCGGCGACCAGCTTGACTAGGATAATCTGCCCCCCTTGCCTCTTGACGTCTACCACTCCATGCTTGAGGTTCTTGTAGATCAAGATGCCCACTCCATTTTTGTTTGCAGTTGCCCCATGTACCACAGCTTGAAGCCGGTATCCTCCACCTCCTTCACCTTCTGTCCCTTTCATTTGGTTTCTTGGAATATGATATCAACACCTCTCCTCATCTTATCAACTAACTCCTGTAACTTACCCGTCAGGGACCCTATGTTCCAGCTACCTAAGTGGATTCTACTTGGCTCGGCTAGCTTCCTTACTCTTTGCACTCGTCGAGTCAAATGCAAAAACCCTTGCTCACTTTTCACTACACCCATGCGTCGATGTAGCACGCCATTAAGGATGCGATGACCTGATCCTTGCTCACTTATCACCATATCCAGATCAAGATATGGCGCGCCACCATGGGGGTGACGACCTGGCCCATGCTCATTTAAGACCACACCCGGGTTTTCTTGTACCATTTGTAAAAAATAGAGCTTCCCTAAACTCGGGTAGTACAGTCCCATTATTAAACAATATTATGTGGGCTGTTAGTTTTTCGTACCATCGGTGAAAATGCGTTATGGTTCCCATGTTGCTTGTTGGGAACTTGTAGACATGGTCATTTTTAATTGTTGTTGAAAGTCATACCCTTTGGTTGTACTATATGCGGTATGTGCTAATATGTTACCTTGTGGGTATTGTCTTGACTCTTCAGATCTTGAAGCTAAACATTCATGTATTTCCAAAGCTTTACTTACTATAAGAATATATTGGTTCTTTGCTGACATTTATAGTGCCTAATATGCTGATAAGTGCAGAAGACAGAGAAAGCGAGCTTTGCAGATTTTTGTGGAAATGAAGTGCTTCAAGTGCGAGCATATGGTCAAGCATATATTGTTCTTGGAGTAAATATCAGGTTTGTCAGCACTCACTTATTGGATGTAGACCTAGTGACTAGTGTTCAACTTCAACCCCTCTTGCTTAGAAAATAATCTTTTCACTTGTAATTCCACAACCCATTAGGTTCTTTGTTTGCCTCATTTTTTTAGCTTAGGATCACACTGTTATACCTATAATATTGCTGAGTTCACATTGTTCATCTGTCACGGTTGTGGGCATCCACCACGAGGCACACAAAAACTATCAAGCCAGGCACACGATAATTTTATTAAGATCAGCATTAGTTGTGTTTACTTGCTGTAGAATAAGACAGGGTTAGTTTCCTTTTGTTAGAATAGGCTGTAGGACTGGCTCCATTTTACAAAAGAGGGCAGGCATCATTTTCATTCAGCAACAACAGTAACAAAAAAAAAACCCCAGTACCAAGCAAGTGCCAGTGCCTGTCCTCAATCTTCCGACTCGTGCCGATCCATGCATATGCTTGTGATGTATCATGGTAGACAGTCTAATCAAGTTTTGGACGATTATAGCATTGATTGCATTTCTACTGCTGATCGCCCTGCAACCACAGCGTTTTTCTTAGTGGTAGGACTGATTCTAGAAAGTTAAACTGGTTGGTGATGGCTTGATTATTTTTCGTTTTTCACTTGTTTCCTTAGATCCATGTGTTCACTTCCCCACTCATAAACAAGTGCTACAAAATGTTGTTCAAGTAAGTATTGTGCTGTGCATCACTCAAGAATCGAAAGCTACTGCTTCTGAGAAATTTTTTATGGACATTGTCCCTACAGTGCCGGAATCTATTATAGCCATACTGTCTTAGCTTGAAGCATGATCAGATGAAGGCTAGATATTTATGCTTATGCCTTGTGATGTATTCTAGTCTGGTCTTTTTCAGTTTCATAGTACTGCAACTCATTTCTCTCTTTAATAGGAGTGGTCTTTTCATCCTACAATCACCAAAGAATATCTTACCTCCTTCCGCTCTGGTGGATTGGGAAGAAGCTCTAAACAAAGGCAGTAACACAGCGACTGAGGTTTTCTCAAGCTTAAGGACTAGGAGCATCCTCCATCTGCTTGTATCTACTGGAAGTTTTTTTGGCCTCAAGGTTGCCAACTGTCTTAATAATATCGTGATGTCTTTATTTCTGAATCTTATTAGCAGGTGCAGTATTATAATCCCTCTTATCTAAGAGAACATTACTGTGGGATGCGTGCAGTTACACTTTTGCCACTTTAACCAACTACATCACTAGAAAAGGGCCATGTGAAAATATCAGAATCATGAGTTGATTTGTCATGAAAATACTTAAATAATACTCCCTCCGTTCCAAAATAATAAGGTGTATTAGTTTTTTCAAAAGTCAAAACATGTGCGCATGTTTGACCAAGTTAATAGAAAAAATACCAATATCCACAGTACCAAATTTGTATCATTAGACCCATAACGAAAAGTATTTTCATATTTTATTTATTTGTAAATGTCAATATTTTATTCTATAATCTTGGTCAAACATACACAAGTTTGACTTGCACGAAAATCGATACACCTTATATTCTGGAACGGAGGGAGTATGTATCATATGTGGGGCTGTGGTACATTCTGTAATTATGTATTCGTATAGAGTTCACAAAAGAAACGACTTTGTATGGAATATCAATTGGGTACATTCGATGTTTTCTGGTTCAAGCATATTCCTCTGGTCCCACAGATTTCCACTTCTCCCCATTCCCTCTCGCAGGGTTAGTCTTATCTCTTATGTTATAGAAAAACATATGTGTAAAGTGCACTAAATCATAAATGTGTGTACATAATTACTACAATATACCACCTCTCTTGCAGTTTTAAGGCCTGCGTGTATTTTTAGGTTGCTAATTTGATCAATGTAATACAAGTTATATGCCAGAAAAAGTATATCATAAAATTTGTAGTCGAATGAGTTTCTAATGGTGTATAACCCATATTAAGTTTATCAAATTGACAATCTAGAGATACGCACAGGCCTTACAAACCAGAAGGGGGGTAGTTTATCTTTGCTGTACTGTTAATGTTGTAGACTCGGGATACCATTCTCAGTCACTAAGCAGCAAGAAAGTGAACTCCAGTCTGGCAGCATCTGGAAGGAAAGCGTAGTAGCATATTAGCAAGGTCTAGGGAGTTTGACATTGCCTATTTCCTGAAGAAAATAGAAGTATTATCTACTTCTCGTTGCCCTCTTGTACTGACACATGCGGCCAGGGTTCTCCAGCCCTTGCCACATCTTCCTGCGATGGTGCCTAAGCGCCCACCTTTCAATCTATCCAGCTCCTCCCACCAGCTGTTTTCTGTTGAGCAACTCGTGTGATTTTGTATTAGAAATGTTTGAGGCCAAGAACAATGCGTGTGGTTTTGTATTAGACATCGTAGCCTTGAACTACCAGCGGGCCAGGCCAAAGCCAAACAGAACATTATTTATATTTACCATATACTCATTTTTTTTGTGTGTGTGGGGGTGGGGAGGGGGGGTGGGGGGGTGGGGGGGGGGGGCTGCTTTAAGCTGGGCCCATGGACTCCCATGATCAGGTCTGCCGAAGCAGCATCTTTTGTCTGGGATTTTGAATCAAGGATAACTGTATTAATGGCAAATAACCTCCAGGGCATGTAACTTGTTTGAGATCACTATTTAGTATTTACATCCTTAAACAGTTGCTGTGTGTTCTGCTGATAAGTGCCTCTGGCTGTATTAATACAATTGGCATTCTCTTATATATGACCTGTATAAGTGCGTGAATACGCAAATTTCTTTGCTCCAGATATTAAGTGATCAAATTCTGTTGTTTTTATTCCAGGTTTATGAGCAGTCTCAGGGTACTCTAAAGATTCCAGAGGCCATATTACATGGTTCAGATCTGATGGTTATGGGATTTCCGCAATGCGCAAATGCCTATTATCTGTTGATGCAACTTGATAAGGATTTCAGGCCAGTTTTTCATTTGCTTGAAACACAGTCTGACGCAAGCAATAAGCTTAATGCAAATATAGGTGCCAAAGAAGCCATGAGGGTAAACAAGATTGATGTTGGGCAGATGGAAAAAATAAAATATGAGAAGAATTCAAATCCTTTTGGTGCCAAACTGCATTCCCTACAAAGTATAGAGAACTGTGATGACATGATGGACAATCAACTTCTCATTCAGAATAGTGTTGATCCTCTTCCGCTGCTGCCTGCTTGTTCACCATCGTTTTCATCTATTGTTGATGAGACCTTTGAATGTGAACATGGTTCTAGTTTGCCTTCTGCTTCTCCTGTGCGCTCTCTTTCACTTGGTCCTCAAGGCGCAAGCACCAGAACTATTTCACAGATGCAGGATGGGGCCTTGTCTCATGCCCAAGCTAATAATACCTCAATAGTTCGTCCTGGTGTCGGTGTGAACAGCTATTTCCAAAATAGTTTGAGCCATTTACAGAGTACAAACGCCTTTTTGTCCTCTAACCCTGTAAGAAATTCATCTGCTATCAAGTTGTCAAACTCTAAATCTAATCATGACCTGAGTTCATTGAGCTCTCCAAGTGAGCATGGTATTGCAGATGGAAATAAACCATTTCAACTCACCCCTTCAAGCACGTTGCCTGCTCATTTGGTTCGATCTTCACCTGCCATTGAAGGTATTTATGCAAAGGTTTTTTTTTGCTAGATCACCTAGGAGGAACTAGGTTACTTTCATCGATAGGGAAATAAGCACCCAAATTTGAGTTGAAGAGGACTGAAACCTGGGTGATGGGGGTGTACTAGTAGTCTAGTACCATGGTTAAAAAAGCGCTAGGCGTTCTTCCTTCGTTTAGCGGCTCTTTCTAAAAGGTGTGAATGCAAATAAAATACATCCCCTGGATAAGCTTCACGGCCTTTTGCCACTGCCTTGCACTTTTCTGACCAAAGTGTACGCTTATGCGCAATTAAGCGCTAGGCATGCCTTTTTTAACTATGACTAGTACTCCCTCTGTAAAGAAGTATAAGAGCGTTTAGATCACTAGAGTAGTGATCTAAATGCTCTTATATTTCGTTACAGATGGAGTACTACCCAGTACCCACACTTCCCACCAGCTGATCTAGGCTCATTTCCTGTATTTACGATTATTTTGTCTGTTAAATTAGACAAGGTTGCATTACCATTACAAATGTGTTTATCTTACTTGTGCAATTGACAGGATTAGGGAAGGCCATCACCTTAGGCGCTGATTGTGCACCTAGAAAGCGCTCTCTTTCAGATTTCCTGCTAGATCTCCCTTCACTGCAAGGACTGAAATCCAGTGAGCCAAGTAAGCGAAGAAAAATATCAGAATCGGCGCAGAGTTCCCTTCCTTTGCAGGCATACTCTTCTAGTTCACAATCAGGAACCAGCCTCACCCATGGAAATAATATTCTTGCCGAAAGAAATAATTGTGTTCCAGCAACTGTGTATGCTTCAGTGCTACTACATGTAATAAGGCACTGTTCGCTATGCATCAAGCATGCTCAACTAACTGCCCAGATGTATTCTAGTGCCATTCCATATGTCGAAGAAGTGGGCATGCGATCACCATCCTCGAATATTTGGTTCAGGTTACCGTTTGCTCAAGATGATTCTTGGAAACACATATGCTTACGCCTTGGAAAGGCTGGAAGCATGTCATGGGACGTTAGGATAAATGATCCACATTTCAAGGAACTTTGGGAGCTCAATGGAGGAAGCACCTCAACACCGTGGGGTGTTGGTGTACGCATAGCTAACACATCTGAGATGGATTCACATATCTCTTTTGACGTGGATGGTGTTGTTTTAACTTATAGCACTGTTGAGGCAGATAGTGTTAAGAGGCTTGTGTCAGATTTACAACGGCTTGCCAATGCACGGGTATTTGCTCGTGGAATGAGGAGACTGATCGGTGTAAAACTTGATGATAAGCTAGATGACAACCATATATCTGTGGGGATGAAATCACAGTCTGTTAATAAAGGCCATAGTGATGCTGACAGGCTATCTGAACATATGGGAAAGCCATTCAGGATTGAAGCTGTTGGCCTAATGAGCTTTTGGTTCAGCTATGGCCATATGCCAATGGTTCACTTTGTTGTTGAATGGGAAACTGCTAAGGAAGGTTGCACAATGCATGTTTCTCCTGACCAGCTTTGGCCACACACAAAGGTCCGTTCATGCTTACTCTATGTTTTGAAAGAGCATACTTGAGATGAGTACAAGCAAATGATATGAATCTTTCAACATGTCAAAGTTTATAACTAGTGCTTTTTAACTCATCCTTACTCTATGTTTGGAAACAACATACTCCCTCGGTTCCTAAATATAAGACTTTTTAGAGATTTCAATATGGACTACATACAAAGCAAAATGAGTGAATCTACACTCTGAAATACGTCTATACACATCCGTATGTAGTTCATATTGGAATCTTTATTAAAAGGGCTTATATTTAGAAACGGAGTGAGTACATGAGATGAATACAAGTAAATGATGTATAAATCTTTTAACATGTGTACTAATATTTTTGTAACTCGTATGTTTATAAGTAGTAGTAATAATAATAATAATAATAATAATATAATTACGTATGGATCAAGAAAAAATGGCAAAATTATTTCCGGCGGCCGTCTTGAAAGCAAAACAAGTTCCCACTTCCTAGTGCCTACATTTCTACATGTTTCTTGTAGTGCATCGTTTATCCTCTTGGTTCCTAATGAATCAGAACACAACAACGTGATATTTTTCTGTCGGACTAAATTGCATTTCGTATTTCACAGGTTGACAACTCAATTCTCTATGAATTGTGTGCATTCTCCTTTTCAGTTCAATTTCCTGTTGAAAATAATTTCTTCTACATTTCATCTTTCTTTGCCTTTTGGCAATTGTGTACAGGTGTAACTTATTATGAAAGTTTCAAGGATAGCAGTACTTAATTTATTTATTTGACATGTTCTTTCTGTACTGTCAAATGAGCTGTTCCAGTTTGACCTCTAGGCATCGGCCATTCTGTTTCTTTAATTGATCTTGTTATCATGTTCATTAAATGCAGTTTTTGGAGGATTTCGTGAATGGTGGTGAGGTTGCATCCTTCTTGGATTGTATTCGGCTAACAGCAGGACCTTTACTTGCTCTTGGGGGTGCAATTCGTCCTGCACGGATGCCTGTAACAGTTTCGACTGGGTACAGCTCAATGCCAAAGCAAACTAATAATGTCCCCTCCCAGGGGCCACTAGCAAATGGTTCATCAGCAACAACTATGCATCATGCATCTGCCCCATCAAATGCTACGGCACATTTGGGTGGTCATACTCTTCATACTGCTGCCATGCTCTCCGCTGCTGGACGGGGTGGACCTGGACTTGTTCCTAGTTCATTGCTGCCTTTTGATGTTTCCGTCGTGCTTCGGGGCCCATACTGGATACGCATTATATATCGCAAGAAGTTTTCTGTTGACATGCGTTGCTTCGCCGGGGATCAGGTTTGGCTACAGCCCGCAACCCCTCCTAAGGGTGGGCCTTCAGTTGGCGGGTCATTGCCATGTCCACAATTTAGACCTTTCATAATGGAGCATGTTGCTCAAGGTCTAAATGCTCTTGAACCTGCTTTCATGAATGCTACACAGCCTGGTCCACACTTAAATACTAGTGCTGGAGCTCCACAATCTGCTCCTGTTGCAAACCGTTTAAATGCCACCCCTGGTGTTGCTATGTCCAGGCCAACTTCTAGTGTTGCCAACCATGTAGCAGCTAGTTTGAGTCGAGCAGGAAATGCCATGTTGTCTTCTTCAGGTCTTGCTTCAGGGATTGGTGGAGCCTCTGTGCGACTAACACCTGGAACTGGCCTTCCTGTTCATATGAAAGGAGAACTAAACACAGCCTTCATTGGGCTTGGGGATGATGGTGGCTACGGTGGTGGTTGGGTTCCGTTGGCAGCTCTCAAGAAGGTGTTAAGAGGGATTCTTAAGTACCTTGGAGTTCTATGGTTGTTTGCACAGTTGCCTGAACTTCTGAAAGAGATATTGGGGTCAATTTTGAAGGACAACGAAGGGGCTCTTTTGAATTTGGATCAAGAGCAGCCTGCACTGCGGTTCTATGTGGGGTAAGACTTATTATGACAATGATGATAATAATAAAAATAAATAATAAAATAAAATAATGTATTGTTTCGTTGAGAAACTGAAGTCTATTATCAGATTCTCATTCCGTAAATCATTGTTGTTCGCTCTTCCATATGGAATATTAGTAATGGGAAATTTCTATTTGCAATCTAACATATTGAGTTTTCCCTTATTATCATTGGATAATAGTGCCCTTTCCTAGTTATATTCTGTTTATGCAGGATCTTAAAATATTACTCTACATTACATTACATGCGTCATCCTTAATTTCTCACCATGCATTAAATTGCTGATATGCTATTTTTGTTTACGTCCAAATACTTTATATATTTACTGAATATAGGTATTGTACTGATGTATTATTTATTTTCTGCATCAACCCATAATTCTTTGAGAATAGGCTAGAATTACAAAGGATCATTTACTGAAAATGCTTCTTTCTTTGCTTTCTTTTCAGTTTGAAGTTTGACAATTTATATTTCTGATACATTATTTTCCGTCGTCTTCTTGTAGAGGTTATGTATTTGCAGTTAGCGTCCATCGGGTTCAACTGCTTCTACAAGTTCTGAGTGTTAAGCGGTTTCACCACCAGCAACAGCAACAGCAAGCTCAGAGCAATGCTCAGGAGGAGCTGACATCTGCCGAGATCAACGAGATATGCGATTATTTCAGCAGGCGTGTTGCCTCTGAACCATATGATGCTTCAAGAGTTGCTTCTTTTATCACTTTGCTTACATTACCTATATCGGTGCTGAGAGAATTTTTGAAGCTGATTACTTGGAAGAAAGGGTTTTCCCAGGCTCATGGTGACATTGCAACTGCTCAGAGGGCTCGCATTGAGCTTTGTTTGGAAAATCACTCAGGATCAGCTTCAGATGATAGAACAGAAAGCTCTTTAGCTAAGAGCAATATTCATCATGATAGAGCCCACAGTTCAGTAGAGTTTGCTCTCACATTTGTACTTGACCATGCGCTCATTCCTCACATGAACGTAGCTGGTGGAGCTGCCTGGCTTCCGTATTGTGTATCCGTGAGACTGAGGTATTCTTTTGGAGACAACAGCCACATATCATTCCTTGCAATAAATGGGAGCCATGGTGGGAGAGCTTGCTGGCTGCAGTCTGAAGATTGGGAAAGATGTAAGCAGAAGGTGGCGAGGGCAGTGGAGACTGTGAATGGGACCCCTGCTGTTGCAGAACCCGGCCAAGGAAGGCTGCGAATGGTTGCTGAGATGATACAAAAGCAACTCCAACTTTGTCTACAGCAGCTGAGAGACGGACCACTTTCGGCTGGCTCAACTGCTTCATGAGATAACAAATTAGCAATTTAGAGCCAGGTTAGATAAATTTTGTTGTAATTCCCTGGAGATGGCTGTGTTGACATTTGGCGTTGGATAGCAGAATGCTGGAGCCCCAAAGAAAAGAAAAGAAATGCAAGCATGTCTATTGGCGGTTCGTGCCAGGGACAGCGGCTCTGAGGCGACAGCTTGCTGATTTATATGGCAATTTTGTACAGCAAAAGCATGTTGTGGGGGGTTGTTGTTCACAGGTTGTCTCTGGCGCTGTCAGTTTAGTAGACAAGGATGGATTCGGTTTAGGAGGCGTGGTGTACATTACATATGGTATTCTTACTTGGACTGACATTCTGTTTGCCTGTAAATCTAAGAGACTTCCCTAATTGTGTCTGGGATTCCCAGGGAAAGATTGTTTGTGTTTAGAATGTTACATGTAGCAAATGAAGTTGCTTGAACCCCCCTTATGATTCTTCTTTTGCTAGTGTGCCGTTCAACAGTGCGTGTTCACCACTAATATGACTTGGCACATACTCCCTTTGTTCCTAAATATTTGTCTTTCTAAAGATTTCAACAAGTTATTTGTCTTTCTAGAGATTTCAACAAGTGAATACATACGGAGCAAAATGAGTGAACCTACACTCAAATGTGTCTATATACATCTGTACGCGGTAGTTTATTTGAAATCTCTAAAAAGATAAATATTTAGAAACGGAGGATGTAATTTGGTAGATGTACAATTATTCTGTATTATTACTTGTTTGCTAGCTTCCTCCTGCTTGTGGGATGGGTTTCCAGTAAAACAACGGCCAGGAATCACCCAAGGGAAGATCAGACGGTCAGAAATGAATCAAGACGCAGATCGGACGGCCCAGGATCTCAAATCGCTGAGAAGCCCCATGTTCAGACGTGAATCTAACTATAAAATAAGGTCTGGAGACTGAATAGATATACCAGAGCCCGAATTGGACCAACTCCCAAAGCTTTGAGTTGGGACTTTTGTTTCCCGTGTTCAACTACTCAAATGGTTCGCACGTGTGTCCGTTTGCGTCTGAATGAACGAAAACACCAGCCCAACATGACCCAAACCCAAAACGTGTCCATTTGGTGTTTGTCTGGACGCATTCTCAGCCCATATTTGTATTTGATATGTGTTCACATGAACACGAGACAGACGTGTCGCGCGTCTGTTTGATGTTCGTCGCAGCCCCACTTATCGGCCACCCAACCATCACCCACGGCTGTAGTCAATGCGGCCATCTAACTCGGCCCCGCATGACAGCGTGTGGAAGTATCTGGGTCCTTGTCCTTTTTAATGGGTGGGGGGGCAAGGGCAAGGGCAAGCTCGTCCCACACGCCGCCGCCGCGCCGCCAAAAGCCTCTGAGATGGAGCCGCGTGCGGCCAAGGGTCGTCGGCCACGGAACCGGATTTACATCCCGGTGCACCGCGCACATTAGCACTGGCATTACTGCTAGCCGCTGCCATGGCCGGACGTTAAGCTCCCCCACGGCTAGCACCTGACCCGCACCGCATCCCAGTGTCGGCGGTGCTGCCGGCGCACGCGGAGGAGATAATGATGGGTACTATGACCAATACCTTTACCACCTCGGTTTCGTGGCTACAACTCCACGCGAAGGATGCAGCAGCATGCCTCGGGGCACTAGAGGCTCCCACACCTCGACCCAGTGACCCGGCTTGCACTAGCACGTCTCCTCCAACCATCGAGGTCCGTTTGGGTGGCGCAGATCGGCCCCATGGGCAAGGCGGGCACCACCTACCAACGGGGCTACTTTTGAAGGACCCCAGATCCATCGATCTGCCTCCGACCTAGATCTATCCAATCATGAGCCAAAGTTGTTTGATTATGAGTCTCAGTATGATGAGTGTTGCTCCCACGGTCACACACATCGTTCACACTTCGGTAGTACTCCGAAGATGGACTTTCCTAAGTTTGATACGGAGGATTACTAGGTCTGGATTGACAATTGTGAGTTATATTTTGAGATCTATACGGTCTCAGACCACATGAAGATCGCCTCTGAATTTTGTGGGCAATGCTGCACTCTGGCTGAAGACGGTTCAGAAATGCAAACGATTCCTAAACAAGGAAGAGTTGTGCGAGGAAGTTTAGTCTAGGTGGGGGCAAGGATATACACATAATTTACGTGAGACAAATCTTACTCTTAAGTCGAATTTGAGGTTCCGTGCCACCAAATTTTGTTAACTGATCCCAACACACATGAGGTTTGTTTGTAGTACGCTATACAGGGTTATGTCGAGAGATTCGTATCGCTGTTGTTCTGAGGATATGGATGCTGCTAGTTATTTGGCTCTCTGGCAGGAAGTGGAGTCAGAGAATGACACACTATCTGACGCACTCAAGCAATCATCGTGTGTGTCCTCCAAAAGTTGCTTGTCCTCGGAGAAGCACAAGTCTCCAGCAACATCGGATGAATCGCGCAAGTTGTCTGAGAAGATGCAGGCAATGAAGGTGTACCGCAAGGCGAAGACCTTGTGCTTCACTTGCGGCAATCCATGGGCACGGCGACACAAGTTCCACGATGAAGTCCCTATTCATGGCATGTAAGAATTGCTTGAGGTACTTCAATTGGACCAACCCCCTGATCCCAACATTTGACTGGCTCCGGCTCATAGGAGGAAGATATGATGATGACCAAAGCGATGACGCTTGATATATCTACCCAGCGTCGCACCATTAGTCTGCACAACAATATTGGGTAGAGATAAGTGATGATTGATACGTCTCCGTCGTATCTATAATTTTTGATTGTTTCATGTCAATATATTCTATAATTTTCATATACTTTTGGAAACATTCTATATTATTTTGGGACTAACATATTGATCCAGTGCCCGGTGTTAGTTCCTTTTTTACATGTTTTTTGTTTCACAGAAAATCCATATCGAATGAAGTCCCAAGCGATAAAATTTTACGGACATTTATTTTGGGATATAGGTGATTTTTGGAAAGAAGAATCAACACAAGACAGTGCCCGAGGTGGCCACAAGGCAACTGAGCATGGCCAGGGGGTAGGCCATGTCGTGTTACCTTGTGACTCCCTCGTAAGCCGGTTGCAACCCTTCTTTCGCGGCAAGAAAGATAATTTATGGATAAAAGTCCCCTAAAAATTTCAGCCCAATCAGACGGATCTCCGGGAATATAAAAGTGGTGAAGGGGTCCAAAAACAGACGCAAAACAGAAGAGAAACATAGAGAGATCCAATCTCGGAGGGGCTCCTGCCCTTCGGGAGCCATGGAGGCCAAGGACCAGAGGGGAAACCCTGCTCCCATCTAGGGGGGAGGCCAAGGAAGAAGACGAAGGAGGGGGCTCTCTCCCTTTCTCTCCCGGTGGCGCCGGAAGCCGCCAGGGCAATCATCATGTGACGGCGATCTACTCCAACAACTCTGTCATCTTCATCAACACCTCCATCACCTTCCCTCATCTATATTCAGCCGTCCACTCTCCCGCAACCCGTTGTACCATCTATTTGAGCATGGTGCTTTATGTTTCATATTATTATCCAATGATGTGTTGCCATCCTATGATGTTTGATTAGATTTTTGTTGTCCTATGGGTGATGGATGAATTGCTATGATTTGTTTAAATTGCTTGTGATTATGTTGCTGTCCTTTGGTGCCCATCATATGAGCGCGTGTGTGGATCACACCTTAGGTTATTTATATGTTGATAGGACTATGCATTGGAGGGCAAGAGTGACAGAAGCTTCTCCCTAACATAGAAATTGATTCATATGGGATTGAAAGGGGGACCAATATATCTCAATGCAATGGTTGGGTTTTACCTTAATGAACTTTAGTAGTTAAGGATGCTTGCTAATTGTTGCAATCATAAGTGCATAGAATTTCAAGTAAGAGATGACATGCTAGCAATGGCCTCTGCTACTTCTTGAGCTTGTGTTGATTTTTTCCCTTGAATAGGAAAGGGTGATGCAACAAAGTAGAGATAAGTATGTCCCTCAGTTAAGAACCAATGTATCAATCCAATAGGAGGCACAAGCAAGTCTCCAATCTATGCACCTGCACGAACTAACAAACACTTGCACTCAACGCGAAAAAGGGGTTGTCAATCTCTTCACGGTCTCGAACAAGAGTGAGATCTAATAGAGATAGGTATAAAAGATAAATAAAAAGGCAAAATAAAATAAATCTAAATAAATCACAGCAATATATTTTTGGGGTTTTTGGTTTATAGATATGAAAATATATGATGGAAAATAAATCCGGGGGCCATATATAGGTTTCACTAGAGGCTTCTCTCTTGAAAGAAAGCATACAATGGGTAAACAAATTACTATCAAGCAATTGATAGAAAAGCGCAAAGTTATGTATCCAAGGCAATGATCATGAATGTAGGCATCACGTCCGCGTCAAGTAGACCGAAACGATTCTGCATCTACTACTATTACTCCACACATTGACCGTTATCCAACATGCGTCTAGAGTATTAAGTTCATAAGAACGGAGTAACGCCTTAAGTAAGATGACATGATGTAGAGGGATAAACTCAAGCAATATGATGAAAACCCCATGTTTTAACCCTTGATGGCAACAATACAACACGTGCCTCGCCACCCCTACTTTCTCACAGGGTGAGGACACCACAAGATTGAACCCAAAACTAAGCACCTCTCCCAGTGCAAGAAAAACCAATATAGTTGGCCAAACCAAACTGATAGTTCGAAGAGAAATACAAATATATTTGATCATGCACAAAAGAGTTCAGAAAAGACTCAAATAATATTCATAGATAATCTGATCATAAATCCACAATTCATCGGATCTCAACAAGCACACCGCAAAAGAATATTACATCAGATAGAACTCCAAGAACATCGATGAGAATATGGTATTGAAGATCACAGAGAGAGAAGAAGCCATCTAGCTACTAGCTATGGACCCGTAGGTCTGTGGTAAACTACTCACACTTCATCAGAAGGGCAACAAGATTGATGTAGATGCCCTCGGTGATCGAATCCCCCTCTGGCAGGGTGCCAGAAAAGGTCCCAAGATGGGATCTCGCGTGAACAGAGTCTTGCGGCGGCGGAAAAGTATTTTGGTGGATGTTTCTGGTGGTTTGGGAATATTTGGGTATTTATGGAGCAAGAATTAGGATTGGAGGACACCCGAGGGGCCCACAAGCCCTCAGGGTGCGCCCCCTGGGGCACGCCTAGGAGGCTTGTGGCCTCCTCGGTCATCTTCCGACCCCATATCCAAGTTCCGTGGATGTCTTCTAGTCCAAGAAAAACCACCACAAAAGTTTTATTCCGTTTGGACTCCGTTTGATATTCCTTTTCTGTAAAACACAAAAACAAGGAAAAAATAGAAACTGACATTGGGCTCTAGGTTAATAGGTTAGTCCCAAAATAATATAAAATAGCATATTAATGCATATAGAACATCCAAAACAGATAATATAATAGCATGGAACAATAAAAAATTATAGATACGTTGGAGACGTATCAAGCATCCCCAAGCTTAATTCCTGCTCGTCCTCGAGTAGGTAAATGATAAAAATAGAATTTTTGATGTGGAATGCTACCTAACATATTTATCCATGTAATCTTCTTTATTGTGGCATGAATATTCAGATCCATAAGATTCAAAACAAAAGTTTAATATTGACATAAAAACAATAATACTTCAAGAATACTAATAAAGCAATCATGTCTTCTCAAAATAACATGGCCAAAGAAAGTTATCCCTACAAAACCATATAGTCTGGCTATGCTCCATCTTCATCACACAAAGTGTTTCATCATGCACAACCCCGGTTTTAGCCAAGCAATTGTTTCATACTTTAGTATTCTCAAACCTTTTCAACTTTCACGCAATACATGAGCGTGAGCCATGGACATAACAATATAGGTGGAATAGAGTATGGTGGTTGCGGAGAAGACAAAAAGTAGGAGAAGGTCTCACATCAACTAGGCATATTAACGTGCTATGGAGATGCCATCAATAGATATCAGTGTGAGTGATTAGGGATTGCCATGCAACGGATGCACTAGAGCTATCCGTGTATGAAAGCTCAAATAGAAACTAAGTGGGTGTGCATCCAACTTGCTTTCTCACGAAGACCTAGGGCAATCTGAGGAAGCCCATCATTGGAATATACAAGCCAAGTTCTATAATGAAAAATTCCCTCTAGTATATGAAAGTGACAAAATAGGAGACTCTCTATCATGAAGAACATGGTGCTACTTTGAAGCACAAGTGTGGAAAAGGATAGTAACATTGTCCCTTCTCTCTTTTCTCTCAATTTTTTGGTGGGATTCTTTAGCCTCTTTTCTTTCATTTGGGCTTCTTTGGCCTCTTTTATTTTTTTATAAAGTCCGAAGACTCATCCGAACTTGTGAGGGAATCATAGCTTCCATCATCCTCCCTCACATTGGGCAATGCTCTAATAATGATGATCATCACACTTTTATTTACCTACAACTCAAGAATTACAACTCGATACTAGAACAAAATATGACTCTATATGAATGCCACCGGCGGTGTACCGGGATGTGCAATGATCAAGAGTGACATGTATAAAAAATTATGAACGGTGGCCTTGCCACAAATACTATGCCAACTACATGATCATGCAAAGCAATATGACAATGATGGTGCGTGTCATAATAAACGGAACGGTGGAAGTTGCATGACAATATATCTCGGAATGGCTAGGGAATGCCAAATAGGTAGGTATGGTGGCTGTTTTGAGGAAGGGTATATGGTGGGTTTAATGCACCGGCGAAAGTTGCGTGGTACTAGAGAGGCTAGCAATGGTGGAAGGGTGAGAGTGTGTATAATCCATGGACTCAACATTAGTCATAAAGAACTCACACACTTGTTGCAAAAATGTATTAGCCACAGAAACAAAGTACTACATGCATGCTCCTAGGGGATAGGTTGGTAGGAGTTAACCATCGCGCGCTCCCGACCTCCACACAAAGGATGACAATCAAAAAATAAATCATGCTCCGACTTCATCACATAACGGTTCACCATACGTGCATGCTATGAGAATCACAAACTTTAACACAAGTATTTATACCACAATTAATCACTAGCATGACTCTAATATCACCATCTTTATATCTCAAAACAATCATAAGGAATCAAACTTCTCATAGTATTCAATGCTCTTTATATGAAAGTTTTTATTATATCCCTCTTGGATGCCCATCATATTAGGACTAAATTCATAACCTAAGAAAATTACCATGCTGTTTAAAGACTCTCAAAATAATATAAGTGAAGCATGAGAGTTCAACAATTTCTATAAAATAAAGCCACCTCCGTGCTCTAAAAAGATACGAAGCACTAGAGCAAACTGCCTAGGTCAAAAGATATAAGCGAAGCATATAGAGTATTCTAATAAATTCATGATTTATGCATGTCCCTCTCAAAAGGTGTGTACAACAAGGATGATTGTGGCAAACTAAAAAACAAAGACGCATGTCATATAAGACGCTCCAAGCAAAACACATATCATGTGGTGAATAAAAACATAGCCTCAAGTAAATTTACCGATGGAACGAAGACGAAAGATGGGATGCCATCCGGGGCATCCCCAAGCTTAGATGCTTGGTTGTCCTTGAATATTACCTTGGGGTGACTTGGGCATCCCCAAGCTTAGGCTTTTGCCACTCCTCATTCCATAGTCCATCAAATCTTTACCCAAAACTTGAAAACTTCACAACACAAAACTCAACAGAAAACTCATGAGATCCGTTAGTATAATAAAATAAGTCACCACTTAGGTACTATTGTGAACTCATTCTAAATTTATATTGGTTTTATATATACTGTATTTCAACTTCTCCATGCTTCATACCCCCCGATACTACCCATAGATTCATCAAAATAAGCAAACAACACATAGAAAACCGAACATGTCAAAAACAGAACAGTCTGTAGCAATATGAAAACTTCGTATACTTCTGTAACTCCAAAAATTCTAAACAATTAGGACAATCTAGAAAATTTGTATATCAATCTTGTGTAAAAAATTCAGATCAAAAGCACGTTTCTAAGAAATACAAAGATATTTGATCATGCATGAAATAGTTCAGAAAAGACTCAAATGATATTCATAGATAATCTGACCATAAATCCACAATTCATCGGATCTCGACAAACACACCGCAAAAGAATATTACATTGGATAGAACTCCAAGAATATCGAGGAGAACATGGTATTGAAGATCATAGAGAGAGATAAGAAGCGATCTAGCTACTAGATATGGACCCGTAGGTGTGTGGTAAACTACTCACGCTTCATCGGAAGTAGCAAGGTTGATGTAGATGCCCTCCGTGATCGAATCCCCCTTCGGTAGGGTGACGGAAAAGGTCCCAAGATGGGATCTCATGGGAACAGAGGATTGCGGTAGCGGAAAATTATTTTCTTGGATGCTTCTGGTGGTTTGGGAATATTTGGGTATTTATGGAGCCAGAATTAGGGTTGGAGGACACCCGAGGGGCCTACAAGCCCTCAGGGTGCCCCCTGGGGTGCACCTGGGATGCTTGTGGCCTCCTCGATCATCTTCTGACCCCCTCTCCAAGTTTCGTGGATGTCTTCTGGTCGAATAAAAATTATCACGAAAGTTTTGTTTCATTTGGACTCCATTTGATATTTCTTTTCTATAAAACTCAAAAACAAGGAAAAACAAAAACTGACACTAGCTCTAGGTTAATAGGCTAGTCCCCAAAATAATATAAAATAGCATATTAATGCAGATAAAACATCCAAAACAGATAATATAATAGCATGGAACAATAAAAAAATATCGATACGTTGGAGACGTATCAGCCTCTCCCACACAAAAACTTGCTATTAGTTTAGTAACTTAGCCAATTACTTAGGGAAAATTCCGCAAATTCTGCCACCACTTTTCCACACTCGCTATACTAACCTAAATGTTATTTTTAGTAAAACAACACCTAGCTTTTATTTTCAGGTTCTTTATTATCTTGGAAACCTATCTATTTACACCTACAAAGTACTTCTAGTTTTATTCTTGTTCTAGGTAAAGGGAACGTTAAGTGTGTGTAGAGTTGTATCGGTGGTCGATAGAACTTGAAGGTAATATTAATTCTACCTTTATCTCCTCGTTGGGTGTCGGTGGAAACGACACCTATGGGGCACAGGGAATCCCTTCTACGGTTGGCGGGCGCGGGGTTGTGGAAAGAGCGGGTTTAGAAGATCAACACGGGGGAGTTTATCCAGGTTCGGGCCGCAAGTGATGCGTAATACCCTACTCCTACTGGTTTGTGTTTATCTGGTGTTCTTGGACTAGCTACAAAGCATGAAGGGTCCAAAAAGTCTGAATCCTTCTCTAGTATGCCTCGGGCCTCCTTTTATAGCCAAAGGGGTCGCCACAGTGGCACACAAGAGGTGGAAAGTTGTACTATATACAAGTCTATCGCCTGGTACCATAGGACAAATGCATTTAATGCGCTGCTGACGTGCCCCCTCACTTTATCAGGGACGACAAGGAAGCTTGTCTTGTCCGTCGCCGCCTCGTCTCGCACTGACGCGCGTCCAAGCTGACTAGGCGTGCAGCACCACGCTGGCTGGCTGGCTGCTGAGTTGGTGTGGTGGTGGAGTCTTCACGAAGATCTGCATGCCACCAGGCAGGTGCTTACTGAGTTGGCCTAGAAGCTGCACGTCGCCACGTAGGTGCCTACCTCGCTGGCGGGTTGACTGCTGTGTTGGAACGACGGTGGAGCCTTGGCAGGTGGGGGCCTGGCTGCGGCCCCGCAGATGTCCCGGAAAGGGTCTTGCCGGGGGCCTGGCTGCGGCCCCGCAGATGTCCCGGAAAGGGTCTTGCCGGGGCCCTGGCAAGGGCCTTGCCGGGGTCTCATAGGTGTCCCCGGCAAGGGTCTTGCCGGGGGTCTTGTGAGCGTCCCCGGCAAGGATCTTGCCGGTTTTTTTTCATTTTCTGGTTCTCATCTAGTCTTGTATGTTCTTGGTCTTTACAAAGATCTGCATGCCACCATGCAGACGCCTCCCGAGCCTTGGTTCCAATGTTGTTCACGGTGTCGGAACTCTTAGTCTCAAGGGTGGCGGATCTGCTGGTGTTGGGCAAGT
The DNA here is from genome assembly GCA_034509565.1 of Triticum monococcum. Taxonomy (NCBI): domain Eukaryota; kingdom Viridiplantae; phylum Streptophyta; class Magnoliopsida; order Poales; family Poaceae; genus Triticum; species Triticum monococcum. The sequence continues at coordinate 392,392,799 of CM067845.1, read as the reverse complement.
TGCCCCGGCAAGACTCTTGCCGGGGCTACATAAGCTCCCCCGGCAAGGCTCTTGCCGGGGAAAGCCCACCCTGTCCCTTGCTTCTCGCGCCTTCGCCTTGGTGCTGCTCTGGTAGTCTTGTGTCTTCGCTTCCTCTGCCTTGCCAAGCGTGGCCACAGGCGTGTGGAAGCGACTGCCTGTGCACAAGTAAAGGGGTACAAAAAGGACCCATACTTTTGTACACCGACAGGAGCCCCCGGGCTTGGGCCACATATAAGCGCGGACCGTTATTGGGACAGGCCCAGAACGGTGCGCGGGTACGCGTGGCAGAGTTTTACCGCAGTAACCCCTCGCTAGTTGCACTTCCCCACGACCCGCGTTGAATGCGTGACGTGTTGGAAATATGCCCTAGAGGCAATAATAAACTGGTTATTATTATATTTACTTGTTCATGATAATCGTTTATTATCCATGCTAGAATTGTATTGATAGGAAACTCAGATACATGTGTGGATACATAGACAACACCATGTCCATAGTAAGCCTCTAGTTGACTAGCTCGTTGATCAATAGATGGTTATGGTTTCCTGACCATGGACATTGGATGTCGTTGATAACGGGATCACATCATTAGGAGAATGATGTGATGGACAAGACCCAATCCTAAGCCTAGCACAAGATCGTGTAGTTCGTATGCTAAAGCTTTTCTAATGTCAGTTATCATTTCCTTAAACCATGAGATTGTGCAACTCCCGGATACTGTAGGAGTGCTTTGGGTGTGCAAAACGTCACAACGTAACTGGGTGGCTATAAAGGTGCACTACGGGTATCTCCGAAAGTGTCTGTTGGGTTGGCACGAATCGAGACTGGGATTTGTCACTCCGTGTAAACGGAGAGGTATCTCTGAGCCCACTCGGTAGGACATCATCATAATGTGCACAATGTGACCAAGGAGTTGATCACGGGATGATGTGTTACGGAACGAGTAAAGAGACTTGCCGGTAACGAGATTGAACAAGGTATCGGGATACCGACGATCGAATCTCGGGCAAGTATCGTACCGATAGACAAAGGGAATAGTATACGGGATTGATTGAATCCTTGACATCGTGGTTCATCCGATGAGATCATCGTGGAGCATGTGGGAGCCAACATGGGTATCCAGATCCCGCTGTTGGTTATTGACCAGAGAGTTGTCTCGGCCATGTCTGCATAACTCCCGAACCCGTAGGGTCTACACACTTAAGGTTCGATGACGCTAGGGTTATAGGGAAAGTATGTACGCGGTTACCGAATGTTGTTCGGAGTCTCGGATGAGATCGCGGATGTCACGAGGAGTTCCGAAATGGTCTAGAGGTAAAGATTTATATATGGGAAGTCCCGTTTTGGTCATCGGAAAAGTTTCGGGTGCTATCGGTAACGTACCGGGACCACCGGGAGGGTCCCGGGGGTCCATTAGGTGGGGCCACCAGCCCCGGAGGCATACATGGGCCTATAGTGGGAAGGGACCAGGCCCTAGGTGGGCTGGGGCGCCTCCCACCAAGGCCCAAGGCGCCTCCAAGAGGGGAAGGGGGCAAACCCTAGGGCAGATGGGCCCTAAGGCCCACCCCAGGTGCGCCTCCCCCTCTCCTCCTTGTGGCCGCCACCCTAGATGGGATCTAGGGCTGCCGCACCCCTTGGGGTGGGAATCCTAGAGGGGGCGCAGCCCCCTCCCCTCCCCCTATATATACTTGAGGTATGGGGGCTGCCCAACATACGATTTGATCTCTCTCTTGGCGCAGCCCTACCTCTCTCCCTCCTCGTCTCTCGTAGTGCTTGGCGAAGTCCTGTTGGAGTCCCGCGCTCCTCCACTACCACCACGCCGTCGTGCTGCTGCTGGACGGAGTCTTCCCAATCTCTCCTTCTTCCCTTGCTGGATCAAGGTGTGGGACACGTCACCAGGCTGCACGTGTGTTGAACGCGGAGGCGCCATTGTTCGGCGTTAGATCGGAATCAACCGCGATCTGAATCGCTGCGAGTACGACTCCTTCATCCGCATTCTTGCAACGCTTCCGCTTAGCGATCTACAAGGGTATGTAGATGCACTCTCCTTCCCCTCGTTGCTAGATTACTCCATAGATTGATCTTGGTGATGCGTAGAAAATTTTAAATTTTTGCTACGATCCCCAACAGTGGCATCATGAGCTAGGTCTATGCGTAGTTTCTATGCACGAGTAGAACACAAGTTGTTGTGGGCGTCGATTTTTTCAATTTGCTTGCCGTTACTAGTCTTATCTTGATTCGACGGCATCGTGGGATGAAGCGGCCCGGACCGACCTTACACGTACGCTTACGTGAGACTGGTTCCACCGACTGACATGCACTAGTTGCATAAGGTGGCTAGCGGGTGTCTGTCTCTCCCACTTTAGTCGGATCAGATTCGATGAAAAGGGTCCTTATGAAGGGTAAATAGAAATTGGCATATCACGTTGTGGTTTTGGCGTAGGTAAGAAACGTTCTTGCTAGAAACCTATAGCAGCCACGTAAAAAAACTTGCAACAACAATTAGAGGACTTCTAACTTGTTTTTGCAGCATATGCCTTGTGATGTGATATGGCCAAAAGGATGTGATGAATGATATATGTGATGTATGAGATTGATCATGTTCTTGTAATAGGAATCATGACTTGCATGTCGATGAGTATGACAACCGGCAGGAGCCATAGGAGTTGTCTTAATTTATTTATGACCTGCATGTCAACATAAACGTCATGTAATTACTTTACTTTATTGCTAAAGCGTTAGCCATAGTAGTAGAAGTAATAGATGATGGGACAACTTCAAGAAGACACGATGATGGAGATCATGGTGTCATGCCGGTGACAACGATGATCATGGAGCCCCGAAGATGGAGATCAAAAGGAGCAAATGATATTGGCCATATCGTGTCACTATTTGATTGCATGTGATGTTTATCATGTTTTACATCTTATTTGCTTAGAACGACGGTAGCTTAAATAAGATGATCCCTCGTAATAATTTCAAGAAAGTGTTCCCCCTAACTGTGCACCGTTGCAAAGGTTCGTTGTTTCGAAGGACCACGTGATGATCAGGTGTGATAGATTCTAACGTTCGAATACAACGGGTGTAAGCCAGATTTACACACGCAATACACTTAGGTTGACTTGACGAGCCTAGCATGTACAGACATGGCCTCGGAACACAGAAGACCGAAAGGTCGAGCATGAGTCGTATAGAAGATACGATCAACATGAAGATGTTCACCGATGTTGACTAGTCCATCTCACGTGATGATCGGACACGGCCTAGTTGACTCGGATCATGCTTCACTTAGATGACTAGAGGGATGTCTATCTGAGTGGGAGTTCATTAAATAATTTGATTATATGAACTTAATTATCATGAACATAGTCTAAATTGTCTTTGCAAATATGTTCATGTTGTAGCTCCCTGGTTCAATACGTTCCTAGAGAAAGACCAAGTTGAAAGATATTGTAAGCAATGATGCGGAATGGGTCCGTAGTCCGAGGAGTGTCCTCACTGCTACACAGAAGGCTTACGTCTTTGATGCACCGCTTGATGTGCGAACCCCTACAACGTCGTCTGTGGATGTTGTGAACACCTGACAGATACATCCTGATGACTACTTGATAGTTTAGTGCACCATACTTTACGGCTTAGAATCGGGATTCCAATGACGTTTTGAACGCCAGAAGACATATGAGATGTTCCAAGAGCTGAAATTGGGATTTCAGGCTCATGCCCGTGTTGAGAGGTATGAGACCTCTGACAAGTTCTTTTGCCAACAAGATGGATGAGAATAGCTCAGCTAGTGAGCATGTGCTCAGAATGTCTGGGTGCTACAATCACTTAAATCAAGTGGGAGTTAAACTTCCAGATAAGATAGTGATTGATAGAGTTCTCTAGCCACTATCACTAAGCTACTAGATCTTCGTGATGAACTATGACATGCAAGGGATGGAGTTGATCCCGGAGCTGTTCGCGGTTCTTAAGACCGCAAAAGGTAGAAATCAAGAAGGAGCATCAAGTGTTGATGGTTTAACAAGACCACTAGTTTCAAGAAGGGCAAGGGCTAGAAGAGAAACTTCATGGATGGAAAACCAGTTGCCGCTCCAGTGAAGGAACCGAAGGTTGAACCCAAACCCGAGACTAAGTGCTTCTATTGTAAGGGGAAGGGTCACTGCTAGTGGAATTACCCCAAATGCATGGTAGATAAGAAGGCTGGCAACTTCAACAAAATATATACGTGTTATTAATGTGTACCTTACTAGTACTCCTGGTAGCACCTGGGTATTGGATACCGGTTCAATTGCTATTATTGGTGACTTGAAGCAAAAGGTACGGACTAAACGGAGACTGGCTAAGGGCGAGGTGACGATGTGTGTTGGAAGTGTTTCCAAAGTTGATGAGATCACCATCGCACGCTCCATCTACCTTCGGGATTAGTATTGAACCTAGATAAATTTTATCAGGTGTCTACGTTGAGCATGAATATGATTAGATCATGTTCATTACAATACGGTTATTCATTTAAGTTAGAGAATAATGGTTATTCTGTTTACATGAATAATACCTTTCATGGTCATGCACCCTATGTGAATGGTTCATTGAATCTCGGTCGTGGTAATACACATGTTCACGCCAAAAGATGTAGAGTTAATAATGATAGTACCACTTCCTTGTGGCACTGCCGCTTAGGTCATATTGGTGTAAGATGCATGAAGAAACTCCGTATCGATGGATGTTTGGAGTCACTTGATTTTGAATCGCTTGACACATGCGAGCCATGCCTCATGGGCAGGATGACTAAGACCCCGTTTTCAGGTACAATGAAACGGGCAAGTGACTTGTTGGAAATCATGCATGCTGATGTGTGTGATCCAATGAGAATTGAAGCGTGCGGTGGATATCACTATTTTCTCATCTTCACTGACAATTTGGGTAGATATAGGTATATTTACTTAATGAAGCACAAGTCTGAAACGTTTGAAAAGTTCAAGCGATTTCAGAGAGAAGTTAAGAATCATCATAACAAGAAGATCATGTTCCTACGATCTGATCAAAGAGGATTTTCTGAGTTATGAGTTTGGCAATCACTTAAGATATTGTGGAATTGTTTCACAGTTGAAGCCACCTGGAACATCACAGGTGTGTCCGGATGTCGTAATCGAACCTTATGAGATATGGTGCGATCTATGATGTCTCTTACTGATCTACCGCTATTATTTTGAGGTTATGCATTAGAGATAGCTGCATTCACTTTAGATAGGACACCATATAAGTCCGTTGAGACGACGTCATATGAACATTGGTTTGGCAAGAAACCAAAGTTGTCATTTCTTAATGTTTGGGGCTGCGATGCTTAAGGCTTCAGCCGGAGAAGCTCGAACCCAAAAGCAGACAAACACATCTTCATAGGATACCCAAAGGTGACAGTTGGGTATACCTTCTACCTCAGATCCGAGGGCAAATTGTTTGTCGTAAGAATGGGTCCTTTCTCGAGAAGGAGTTTCTCTCGAAAGAATTGAGTGGGAGGAAGATAGAACTTGATGAGGTTGTCGAACCTTTACTTCAACCAGAAAGTGATGCAACACAGAAATATGTTTTCTGTGGCGCCTACGTCTGTTGAATAGGAAGTTAATGATAGTGATCATGAAGCTTCGGATCAAGTTGCTATCGAACCTCATAGGTCGACAAGGATATGTACTACTCCTGAGTGGTACGGTAATCCTGTCTTAAATATCATGTTGTTAGACAACAATGAACCTACGAGCTATGGAGAAGTGATGGTGGGCCTGTATTCCGACAAATGGTTAGAAGCCATGAAATCCCAGATAGGATCCATGTATCAGAACAAAGTATGGACTTTGGTGGACTTGCCCGATGATCGGCAAGCCATTGAGATAAATGGATCTTTAAGAAGAAGACGGACATGGGCGGCAATGTTACCGTCTATGAAGCTCGACTTGTGGGAAAGAGTCTTTTCACAAGTTCAAGGAGTTGACTACGATGAGAATTTCCCACCCGTAGCGATGCTTAAGTCCGTCGGAATCATGTTAGCATTAGCTGTATTTTTCGATTATGAAATCTGACAGATGGATGTCAAAACAAGTTTTCTTACCAGTTTTCGTAAGAAAAAAGTTGTATGTGATAGAATAAAAGGTTTTGTCGATCCTAAGGATGCTAAAAGGTATGCTGGCTCCAGCAATCCTTCTATGGACTAGAGCAAGCATCTTGGAGTCGGAATATATGCTTTGATGGAGTGATCAAAGCTTTTAGGTTTATACAATGTTTGCTAGAAACTTGTATTTACAAGAAAGTGAGTGGGAGCACTTCAACAATTCTGATAAGTATATGTGGATGACATATTGTTGATCCGAAATAATGTAGAATTTCTGAAAGCATAAATGGTTGTTTGAAGAGTGATTTTCAAAGGAAGACCTGGATAAAGCTACTTACATATTGGGCATCAAGATCTATAGAGATTGATCAAAACGCCTGATGATACTTTCAAAGAACGCACACCTTGACATGTTTATGAAGGAGTTCAAAATAGATCAGTCAAAGAGGGGTTCTTACCTGAGTTGTAAGGTGTGAAGTTGAGTAAGACTCGAAGATTGACCACGGCAGAAGAAAGAGGAAGGACGAAGGTCGTCCCCTATGCTTTTGTCATAGGCTCCATACGGTATGCCATGCTGAGTACCGCACCAGATGTGTGCCTTGCCACATGTCTGGCAAGAGGGTACAAAGGTGATCTAGGAGTGGATCACCAAATAGTGGTCAAAATTATCCTTAGAGGAATAAGGAAATGTTTCTCGGATATGGAGGTGATGAAGAGTTCAGCGTAAAGAGTTACGTCGATGCAAGCTTAACACCTATCCGGATAACTCTGAGTAGAGATACCGGATACGTATAATGGAGCAACAATTTGGAATAGCTCCAAGTGGAACGTGGTAGCAGCATCTACGATATGACATAAAGTTTTGCGAAATACATAGGGATCTGAATATGGCAAGACCCCTTGACTACAACCTCTCTCACAAGCATAACATGATCAAACCCAGAACCTCATTGAGTGTTAATCACATAGTGATGTGAACTAGATTATTGAGTCTAGTAAACTCTTTGGATGTTGGTCACATGGCGATGTGACCTGTGAGTGTTAATCACATGGCGATGTGAACTAGATTATTGACTCTAGTGCAAGTGGGAGACTGTTGGAAATATGCCCTAGAGGCAATAATAAATTGGTTATTATTATATTTCCTTGTTCATGATAATCGTTTATTATCCATGCTAGAATTGTATTGATAGGAAACTCAGATACATGTGTGGATACATAGACAACACCATGTCCCTAGTAAGCCTCTAGTTGACTAGCTCATTGATCAATAGATGGTTACAGTTCCCTGACCATGGACATTGGATGTCGTTGATAACGGGATCACATCATTAGGAGAATGATGTGATGGACAAGACCCAATCCTAAGCCTAGCACAAGATCGTGTAGTTCGTATGCTAAAGCTTTTCTAATGTCAAGTATCATTTCCTTAGACCATGAGATTGTGCAACTCCTGGATACCGTAGGAGTGCTTTGGGTGTGCCAAACGTCGCAATGTAACTGGGTGGCTATAAAGGTGCACTATGGTATCTCCGAAAGTGTCTGTTGGGTTGGCACGAATCGAGACTGGGATTTGTCACTCCGTGTAAACGGAGAGGTATCTCTGGGCCCACTTGGTAGGACATCATCATAATGTGCACAATGTGACCAAGGAGTTGATCACAGGATGATGTGTTACGGAACGAGTAAAGAGACTTGCCGGTAACGAGATTGAACAAGGTATCGGGATACCGACGATTGAATCTCGGGCAAGTATCGTACCGATAGACAATGGGAATTGTATACGGGATTGATTGAATCCTTGACATCGTGGTTCATCCGATGAGATCATCGTGGAGCATGTGGGAGCCAACATGGGTATCCAGATCCCGCTGTTGGTTATTGACCGGAGAGTTGTCTCGGCCATGTCTGCATAACTCCCGAACCCGTAGGGTCTACACACTTAAGGTTCGATGACGCTAGGGTTATAGGGAAAGTATGTACGCGGTTACCGAATGTTGTTTGGAGTCTCGGATGAGATCCTGGACATCACGAGGAGTTCCGGAATGGTCCAGAGGTAAAGATTTATATATGGGAAGTCCCGTTTTGGTCACCGGAAAAGTTTCGGGTGCTATCGGTAACGTACCGGGACCATCGGGAGGGTCCCGGGGGTCCATCAGGTGGGGCCACCAGCCCCGGAGGCATACATGGGCCTATAGTGGGAAGGGACCAGCCCCTAGGTGGGCTAGGGCGCCTCCTACCAAGGCCCAAGGTGCCTCCAAGAGGGGAAGGGGGCAAACCCTAGGGCAGATGGGCCCTAAGGCCCACCCGAGGTGCGCCTCCCCCTCTCCCCCTTGTGGCCGCCACCCTAGATGGGATCTAGGGCTGCCGCACCCCTTGGGGTGGGAACCCTAGAGGGGGCGCATCCCCCTCCCCTCCCCCTATATATACTTGAGGTATGGGGGCTTCCCAACATACGATTTGATCTCTCTCTTGGCGCAGCCCTACCTCTCTCCCTCCTCGTCTCTCGTAATGCTTGGCGAAGCCCTGCTGGAGTCCCGCGCTCCTCCACCACCACCACGCCATCATGCTTCTCCTGGACGGAGTCTTCCCAACCTCTCCTTCTTCCCTTGCTGGATCAAGGCGTGGGAGACGTCACCGGGCTGCACATGTGTTGAACGCGGAGGCGCCGTTCTTCGGCGCTTAGATCGGAATCAACCGCGATCTGAATCGCTGCGAGGACGCTTAGCGATCTACAAGGGTATGTAGATGGACTCTCCTTCCCCTCATTGCTAGATTACTCCATAGATTGATCTTGGTGATGCGTAGAAAATTTTAAATTTCTGCTACGATCCCCAACATGACGTGGGAGCGTGCGTGGGGCGGTTGCAGCACGCTTGCGTTACGTCGTGGTAAATAGTAAAGAGGCGGCCCACCCCTTCCCCATAAAAAGGGAAAACCGCTGGCGCACTGCTCATTTACCCCTGTGCCTTTCCTAATCTCGGAACCGTCGCTCCCTTCTTCTTCTTCCAGCTCTTGCCTTTGCTCGCCACTGCCGCACTCTTATTGCCCTTAATCCTCCATCCCCTCTCGGTCGCTATGGCGCCCAAGATAGGCAAAGGCAAGGGGGTGGCCAAGGATGCCGGGAAGAAGGAGGTGCCGAAGAGCGAGTTGGCGGCGCTTCGGACGCAGCACACCTACTTCCCCTCAACAGTCGATGCGGTCCATCTTAGGGACTACTTCAAGCCCCTGTGGTGGAGAAAGATGATGGGGCACCCTACCACGCGCATCATCCCTGCCGATTTCTCCGAGGCTGGCCCAAATCGGTACCCCTTCTTCGTTGACTACTTCTCTTGCGGGCTCTGCCCCCCTTTCTCTGACTTCTTCAACGACGTCATGCACACCTACGGCTTCCATCTTCTGTATCTTACGCAGAATGCCATGGCGTGCATGGTCTTCTTCGCCCATCTCTGTGAGGGCTTCGCCGGAGTGCTCCCTAGCACGACGCTCTTCGCCACTACTTCTACCCTCGCATCCAATCAGGGGGCACCATCCACTACAAAAAAATACACTTCCGTGATGATACGTGTTTGTCACAGTAGGTCGCGTTTTTTGTCGTGCATGTACATCCATGACAAATTTATGACAGAATCAAGATAGTCATACCTGTGCTGTCGTAGAAGTGTTCCATGACATTACCAAAATTATCATCATGGAAGTGTCCACTTCCATGACGATAAATCGCGCGTCACAGAAGTGCTTTCGTCAAGGGTGACCGACACGTGGCATCCACCGTAACGGAACACCGTTAAGCTATCGGGTCGGGTTTTGGATCCGATAACCCGTTAACAGCCCCGACCAATGGGAAATTTCCACGTGTAAAATTCTTATTGGCCGGACGAAACACGTGTCAGCTCATCAGTGGGTCAGATAGACGCCTATGATACGTCGACACATGGCACGGCCCAGCAGAGGCCCATTCCTATGAAAAGGCCGTCCCGTTTGACTTGGTCAAAAGGTGGCGGACTGGCCCATGGAAAGCCTGTTAACGGCCTGTTCGCATATAGCCCATTTACAACCCGCTAACCCAAGGCCCATTACGCCCTATCCGAATTGGGGCCAGTAGCGTCATCTGGGCCATCCAATATGATTCCAGCCCATTTTCACTTCTGGCCCATGTATGGCCCATGACGTCTTTCGGCCCATATGAGGCCCTATGTAACTCTTGGCCTATTAACGGCCTGTGGTGAAACTGGCCCGTAATGAACAGTGTATCACTTTATACCCATTAATGGCCCGTTATTCCGTTGGGCCATTTCCAGCCCATGTTATCTTTCGGCCTTCTCAGAGTCGATTTATTCTTGGGCTCATTTCCAGTATTCATTTACTTACGACCCATTACTGTCATTTTCTGCTTGTGGGACAAATTCAACCCGTGGTTGCAGTCGGCCCGTTTGTGGTCCGTTAATACTTTGGGCCGTTTTCATAGCGTCATCAAATATGGCCTATTAACGATGGCCCGTTACGGTCGCCCCGTGAACGGACGATTCCAACTCTAGCCCGTTTACGGCCATAATGTGGCCTGTTATTGGCCCATGTTTGGCCGATCGATCATATGGCCTGTATAAGGCCCATTGATGATACGACCCGTAGAAGGCCCATTGTTTCTACGGCCCGTAGAAGGCCTACTGTTTCTACGACCCGTAGAAGGCCCACTGTTTCTACGGCCCGTAGGAGGCCCAGTGTCACTACAGTAAATATTAGCCCATGGTTATTGTGGCCTAGTTTTAAAAAATAGGGTATTGCAGCCACTAGTTGACTGCGGAAAAAGAACTGCAATGACTACAAGCAAACAAATAAACAAGACAACAAGGAAATAAATAAGCAAGCAACTAACGCTAGGCTATCACAGCTATTACACATATTACATCCACTGGGCATCAAAGTTCGCCACCAGTGCAAATATAGGGAACAAAGCAGCATATCATATACACTGGCCGTCAGAATTGGCCACCAGTGCAAATAAACGCGGCAGCAAAACAAGAGCATAACTGAAACAACTTTAGAAGAGCTCAAGAAACGTTATCCTAGGTATCCACCATGCTGGCAATAAGCTTAGCAAGCTGATTAGCTTTGTCCTGTTTGGCGCTAAAATCCTCCAGCGCTTGCTGTTGCACCAGAAAGTATGCATCTGAATGCTCCAGGGACTTCCGCAGTCCTTCCGCTTCTTGTCGCAGCACAACTGAACGATGTCTTTCAGCTTGTAGTTGAGACTCAAGAAACCGAACTGATTCAGGTAGTGAGTTTGAATAGCTTGTTCAAGCGGTAGTGGCCAGTAACTCCAACACTAAACCAAGACAGGATGTGTCACTATCCTGAACCTTATCTGCATTACTTCCTTTACTGTTGCTTAATAAGGCACTCTTCCCCAATATTCTGTCAGCATTCTAAAAGAAGAAACAAGCAGACACATAACAAGTTTAGCATGTACTAGTATATGAAACTCATTTCGGTGAACCAGTTCATTAGTAAGGTGGACAGGATTAAACTACCAAGTCTTCTATTGCCAAGTACTAGTACATAATAAAAGCATCAAACAAACATATATCTATGTCCTATGGTAGCAATGGAATCTTAAATTAGAACAGTTGTTCTTCAGGTTTAGGCACTTGTTCTACATGAACATAGTACAGTAAGACACAAGAATATAATACTTCAAAATAGAAAATCAGCTCATATACCTTACCACATTCTTCGTTCGGGACCAGTACAGAACAAGGCGTTCCCAGTCATCGTCCAGTAAATGTGTCTCAGGAGAACGTAAGGGAATTTGATGAGTTTCTTTGCCAGTGAAGTACGTTTTCTTCAGGTAATTCCGATACTGCCACCAAGCATTCTTGAAGATAGCAGAGGTATTAGCATAGGTTACCTCATCCCGAGTTTCCAAATCGGTCCTTCTCTATAGAGAAAAATGGGAAAATTTGCTGTATTATAACCATCATGGAGGTAGGATGTATGGGACGAAGCAAATTAATTGCCATGAATAACATTACTTACACATAACTCCTGGACAAACACCTGCAACTGGCATTTTCCTTCATCTTCTGTATAATATTTCCAAGATGGGAAGATACGCACATACGATTTAACAACATCAAATGCGATAGATGCTAAACTACAACTAGCTGGTTGTGCTTCCTCCACAGGAATAGGCGTACTAACTGGTGGAGTTGGGGTTCGCCGTGATAGTACTGGCCCTTTGGGCATTGGAGTTGCCTTATTAACTTCTCTTGTTTGGGAGCTCTGTGGTGGAGATGGTGCTGTGTCAACAGGAACTGGGTTACTATCGGCTGGGGTTGGGGTTATATTGGGTGAAGCTGGTTCTTTGTCCATCGTAGTAGGGGTACAATCTACGAGAGTTTGGGTTATGTGTGGTAGGGCTGGTTCTTGTGCATGTACAACCGGGGTGCTATCTCCACCAAGAGGTAGCACTGTTTTATTTGAAGACCGTGTTTTTAGTCCGCTAGATACTGGCATCACCCGCTCCAATTCAAATGGCTGGTAAACAGGAAACATAGTTGAATGTACAGACATTGTATGAGAGACAGATGCAATAGATAGTGTGGAAAAAAGAGGGCATGAAATAGTTGACATGTATATTGTTTAACTAAAATGGATAGCATGACATAATTTCACATATATGATGTCTATCTAAACTGGATAGCATAGCATAACATAATTCAAAGATATGATGAATAACTAAACAGGATTGCATGACATAATTCACCTACATGTTATCTAAGTAATCAGGATCGCATCATTTAATTCACACATGTGATTTATATGCTATACAGAGGGCATTCGATATGATGTCTGAACTAAGAACATGGTGTTGAATATTGTGTATATGATGTCTAAACTATGCAATGCAAGACACCGTATGCATGATATGAGCAGTATAACCGTGCCAAGTTAGAGCATACACCTCAGTGGGGGAATAGGACTGGTCATCTGTCTCTGAATCCATCTCTGAGGAGCTATCGGGACCCAACAAGAGATCTGCTTCGACATGTAGCACTGTCTGCTCCGAAGGCCTTGTTTTCACTCCAGATTTTTCCATCTCCCACCCAAATGGCTGATTCACAGAAAGAGTAGTTTAATGTACAAACAGTGTTGACAAATGGTAATGTAATGAAGAAAAGGATGGGCAAGATATCATTCAAATATATGATGCCTGGTTAAACAGGATGGCATTGCACATTTCACATATATTATGGCTGGCTAAAAGACACGAGACTGCATAATTCCCATATATGATATATAAACTAAACAGGTGGCATTACAGAACATGTCTTAACTAAGCAGATGACATATATGATGTCAAAAGTAGGCACTGGAAGGCAACATATGCATGATATGACTAACATCATCATGCCAAGGTAGAGCAAACACCTTGGGGGGTAAATAGGAGTGGTCAGTGGCATCCGAATCCGCCTCAGAACAGATATCTTCCTCTGGATTACAATCTGGAGAGGGGTCGGGAGGGTTTGCCATTGAACCCACCATGGAGCGATGTCTGCATGACATTGTATTGCCGCACAAAACTCTTCTCTTTTTCTCTACATGTTCAGCATGACTGTGTACAATATCTGACATGCATACGAAAAAAATATGGTGAGATTATGTAAGGAAAGCATGCAGAAATTTAGAGTGATGGTAACAACTAGTGGATCGATGTTTTTTCCGTTGAACCAAAATAGCCCTAATGGATCGACGTGAATGTATAGTAATAAGTGATGCAACAAGTGTACAACCTCTTTGCCGTAGCCGTGTCAACCTCAGCATCATTGGGTTGGTCGCTGAAGCAGTTGAGGCAGAGGTGGCTGTTGGAGGTGTGGAGGAAGATCCGAGGAATCTGTAGACGGCGTCCAGGGCACTGCTCTATTGTGATGGATCGTTCTGTCATTGGAGCAGCTCCGGTGAGCCGTAAGATGTCAAGGCTGAAGCAGCACAAGACAGACATCGTCAATCTCAAGTGGGATTCTAATAGCATCTCCAATAGACGATGTAAAATGGATGTAAAATTAACACCACCAAAAACCACATGACTACAACAGATGAGGTAAAAACTGTTGACTCTGAACTTAACTGTCGAAACTGAAAGTTACTGTGGAATCTGAATGCTACTGTCGAAACTGAACGCAATGGTAGCAGAGAGGCACTTGACATGTAGTTCAGGGAGGGCCTGCAGTTCATCTTCAACCTGCACCCCTCCTGAGCCGCCAGCCACCACCGGCTGAACCGCCGGCCCCAGCGCCGCCTCGCCGCCCTGAAACAACTCGCCACCGCCGCCCCGGCCAGCCCTCTACGCCCCCCGCCCCCACCCTGAACCCTAAGATAGATAGTGGGGTACCTCTCCGGCGAGCCCCCGTCCCCGCTGCGGGTGGTTCTTCCTTAACTCCGGCGAGCCCCCCAACCCCTGAAAATCGACTGACCCAAAAGTCGATTCAGTCGACTGAAGTGTGGCTTAATTGGAGCAGAGAAGCAGCACGAGCAAGGGGGAGAGCAGCATCAGCAGCTGGGCGAATGAGCGATCGAGCGATAGCCGGAATAACAACAGATCCGGCTGGTATGGACGCCGCCGCCGAAGGGGACTCACACTGGGGGAGAGCCGCCATGGAGATGTCGCCCGCGGCGCCGGCTTCAAGGTAGCCGCTCCATGGGGGTGCGGGATGGAGCACCATCGGCGCCGGGAGGTCGAGTTAAGGAGAAGGTGCGATGCGATGAGTGTACAACCTCTTTGGTGGCGCCGAGTAGGCCTCGGCTTCATCCGAGGAGTCGGTGAGGATGCTGCGGTTCCGGTGGAGTAGGTTAAGGCGGAGCTGTGGGGATGGAGCAGCCGCGATAGATGAGGCGATCGTCAGAGCAGCTCCTTGGAGGTGGAGGACGGGGCGGCTGAACTGGCGGGACGACGAGATGGACGACGGATCCTCATCCGGGGAGGTGGACGAGGGACGTCGAGCTGTTGCGGTGGACGACGTCATCGGGGAAGAGGCTCCGGCTGGGCAGCGGTGACATGGCGGGCGGAGGAGGGTGGGGTTTCGCGGCTGGAGCGGAGAGGTCATGGCGTCCTGGGATTTCGAATGGCGAAAAGGGGGCGATGGGAGGGGGTGAAGCATGACTTTGGAACACGCTTGTCCAAAATGTAGGGTGTGTTACAAAAGTACCCCCCACCGATTTGAACTAGCGGCCCTTTCGGCTCAGGGTTAGAAGGTGGATTTCGCGTGTCAGGATTTGGCAGCTGGAGGGAGTTTTCGCGCGCATTGTAATTTCGGGATAGCAAGGCGCGGGTTGTGAAGGTGCCAGTTTTGGGAGCACGATATCTGAATTTCCGGGATATAACAAGACGCGGGTTGAATTTTAGGGACAAGCCTAACGTGTAGTAATATTGTACTCGTACCAAATCAATTCGCACTTCCCTCAACCAAAAAGAAAACTAAAAAATAAAACTATTCACACCACACAAAGAGAGAGAGAGCCTTGCCCCGTTTTACTATACAAATGCTATTCAAAGCTACTCCCTCCTTCCATCCATATAGGGCCTAATGCGTTTTTCGATGCTAACTTTGACCAAATATTAGAGCAATGATATATGACATGCAACTTACACAAAGCACACCGTTAAATTCGTCTGTGAAAGGTTCTTTCAATGATATAGTTTTCACATTGTGCATGTCATGTACTATTAATCTTGTCAATAGTCAAAGGCGGTCTTAAAAAATCTCATTACACCCTATATAGATGGAAGGAGGGAGTATGAATCCATGTTATGTACGATTAAATTTTTTTGCTTGCTGTATAATGCATGTAACCTACTCATACCAACATTTTAGTGCATTCCAAATGTCTATACTACCGCTGCAATTCGAACTAAATTTGAATTCGTTTCTCTATTTCAATAAGAATCTACAATCATGATTGTTGCCAACTTCAACCATCATAGTTTCCTTGCTATCCGCCAGATATAAATCAGACGGCCTATAATGCAGGATGGCAGGCACACCATCATCAACAACTCCGTTTTTATAAGAGTAGAGATAAAATATATTAAATGTAGTATACCATGTTCATAACCACACCATGTGTATCACCGTTATATATATTCACACATCCGTCGGTTTGAAACACTATGATAAATTCTTCAAATATCCAAATTCACTTTTTATAATGAAGTACATATGATCTCTATTCTTCTTTTACACCCACACAACCCTCTTATCTTTGTAGCTAGCGCTAACTTTCTCTTGTGCATGCACACGCCCGCATCCCTCTCACCCTCCCTCAGCATTCTCTAGCTCCATCGCACAAATTCGTCTTTTCACTTTAGGTCGTTCACCCACGGTGTGTGTAGGCCCCCCAGCTCCTTCTTTACGGCACACATCGATCGATATGCCTCTCTAGCCAGGTGTGCCTAGCACAAACACAAGCTTCCCCTCTTCTATTGTCACCGTCCATGCCTCACTCCCACCACTCTTTTCATCGTTCTTGTACTCGCACACTCCTCCCCCTCGATATAGTATGCCTCTCGTACCACCTCCTACATGCATCCCTCTCTCTATATCCTTCTCCTCGTGCCTCATTTGCTTCTAACACACACATGCATGTATACCGATCGATCTCCCAACATATACCTAGATCGACTTTAACTACCCCCCATCGATCAACGTACCTCACAAGTTATGTCTCTCCTTTCTCTTACAAAGGGCGATTGATCTTCCTATGTAGTTACGTCTGCTTACCACAGCCACATCGTCCCCCCTCATCATTCGTGCATGCCTCCTGACCCGTCTCTCACACGCACGTGCATAGACAACAAGCAGCCATCTCCTCTCTTATTGATATTGCGGGCATGCCCTCCGTTTGTCTAGCAAGCCTATCCCACCATTTGTTAGAAGCAACTCCACTACCACCCCCTCCAACACTCTAGCTCTGTCTCTCTCCCAACCTTATTCATCTCCTGCACATATGCATGGATGCCGATCGATCTCCCTTAATACATGAGGCAGATCGATCTCCTTAATACATGAGGTAGGCCTCTCTCCTCCTCCACACATATACCAGCCATTGTACCTCTATAGTTAATTGGGCCTCCCTCTTCCCCCACCACACACTGATAGTTGAGCGCTGTAGGTAGGTATCCATGCCATAGAGACAAACTGCACATGTCCCATCTCACGTTCCAGTAGGCCAGCCACTCTATATGTTTGACGTGGGCACACACAAATTCGATGGCACTCTTTATCAATCGCGCACGCGCACACACACACACACATCATCCCTCTCTTTGATTCTATGGACACCTCAAGCCGATGATACCTCCACTCTCTTCTCGTGGATCGCCCCCTCTATATATGTTATATCCAGGACTCTATTTCACACACATTGCATATGTTAAATTTTTTGATTGACCCCCCCCCCCACAAAAAACTCTCAAGAACCCACACACTATATCTCTCTAGGTTTGTATCTCTCTCACACAACCCCACGTAGGTGGTGTACGTATACAAGAAGAGAATAGGTGCACCGTGCACGTACTCACGCTTCGTGCCCAGCCACACCCGTGCGGGTACACGGTGGAGCTCATTTCTCCGCAGAAGCTGAATTTGTTTTTGAAACATCAAGTGGCCAGAGACTCGAAAACTTATTTGCCCATTAGTGACTTGTCAGGGCGGTGGATTTTAGTTTGTACGGTAATGCTGCATCCACCTAAAGTAACGAAAGTTCTTACATAAACTTCCTAGTAATTCCCTCTTCGTAGGTGCAACATTACTCCTAACATTTGTAATATCAGTTTGAAACTTGTAATATTGCCGTGTCCTATTCCCGCGTTTTCAAAATCCCACGAATCAAACAGGTCCTGAGTTGGTGATGATGTTGTGCCTCCCATCTTTCACCAATAGCCGTGGGATCTAAATCTGACGCATACAAACCAAGCTTCTCCATTTTTGCAAAAAGATGCCCGCACTTGTTCCCTATTTACAAACAACTCCTTGTCTCTCACAATCAGCCTCATCTCCTCCCCACCACATCTAGGAGTAGAAGGCCGTGGAAAAATCTGGCGCGATGGCCGCTACTGGAGCTGTCCACCCCCAATCTTGGTGTTCCGTGCAATGCACGGGCATCTACGCACGGGAAATTATGTCGAACAGGGCTAGTTGTAAGCAGGCTAGCTCTACAGCCATGATGATAGTGACTGCAGACGGTGAGGCTGACTATGGTATGCCGAACATGGCGCCTATACTCAGGTGTCATATCCGGCGTAGGGTCTTGCCACTTCACTGTGAGGAGCAACACGTAATAATTTAACCAATGGGTAGTACAGTGCTAGTACTCCTACTACTACATTGGTAGTACTACTACTAGTACTAGTAGCACCACCGTCTGGATTTAGGAGTACTACCACATCCATCTGGATTTTATTATTTGACTAGCAATATCTAGTAATGCATGTCATCAAAAATGTACTACTCCCTCTGTAAATAAATACATGGTGTTTTATTCCTATCGGCGAGAGAACTTAATGTTTTTTTGCTATTCCTAACTAGAGTACTAATAGGATTACATGCAATGAACTAAACACTGCATGTCATGTTTGGTAGTCTCAAGTCATTGAAAGCATGCACGGCCCACATCTCTCATTGGTTGATATGTCACAAAATAAGAAACAAGGAGGGAGTTAATGCACCGTGCCTAAGTATTTAGGGATTATTTGGTTTTCGTAAGGTGACTTACACAACATTTTTGTTTACATGCATTAACATTTTATTAGTTAAATCAAAGGTCAAAACTTGGCGCAAAATGCAAAGGTGACCAATAAACCAGTAAACATCAAACTTCTCTCATTTGGTCCCAACTAGAGGTCCGGTGAGATGACTATACTGCACCGACACGGAGGGGGACGCAGCTTCATTGACTTACGGCAACTGCCTTTGGGTGAATGACATGTGGCCCTAGGGGGTGGCTGGCCCACCTATCATACAGCCAAAGGCAGGTGTAGTAGAGGGCCGAGGAGTAGTACGAAATCCTACGCACCTACGCACGCTAACCAAGGGCTGAGTGATCACTCGAATTGCAAGATCGGTTGACTAGAAGCTACGCTAGACCCATGGAGGTGATGAGCGCGAGCATCAGCCGGCTGTGCCAGATGGTCCACGATGCCGGCCTGCGGCCCGGCATCGAGGAACGTCTCCAGGTAGTATTGCTTGAGGCCGCCAGGGCGAGGGGCCGCTTGGACGACAGCTTCGTCTCCTTGTTCGACGAGGTCCTCATCGGTTTCCTCGACAAGTTCACCGTCGTCAAGAAGCTTGCAGACGACTTTGACGTAAGCCTCCAGCCGACACGCCCAAGCTCTGCGATGCCCGCCACCCTCAACGGCCACTATGGTAACAACCTCTTCGACGCACTGGTGGCCCTGAGACTGCCCGCCGTCGTGCCGGAGAATGTCCACCTCGAGGTTGCGCTCGCCGCACAGTGCCTGGCGCAGCAAGACACCATCGACATAATCACCCACTTCTACACACAAATCGTCCACAAGGACTACTACATGCAAGAGGAGTACGATAGGATGCTGGCCTTCTTGGAGAGCAGGGCAACCTTGGACGGCACTGTTCAGAAGCACGTTGAGCTCGCCGCCAACGCCGCTGCTCCTCACACGTCGGTTGGTGACCCGGCGCACTAGGGCGTGAGGATGTCGTTGAATGTTGATGGATCCATATGTATTTTTATCTTTCCGTCAAATCCATGTAGTAGTATATGATACTACAGTAATTATCTTACCTTTCGCATCAACTTCATAATTTTCGTACGTACTCCATGCATGAACGGCGCCAGAACCAAACTTCTCATTACTCTAGGCAAAATCGTTATTTTCTATCTATCGGTCATGCCATGGAGCAGAACCAAATTTTACAAGTTATGAGTTCAAAAGGAAAAGCCTACCGTGTTCGCATCGCACCCCCACACGGTTGGTCCGGCACACCGCTCAAGCGGGAATGCGTGTAGTGTTGCATTTTCACTTACAAGCGGGACCGCAGTTGAGCAAACCGACTATCGGCAAACCCCCACCCCACCCACCGCGCGATGGCTGAGAAAACAGGAGGGAGAAGAGATGGCTGTAGCATGGACTCAAAGAAAATTGGTGTCGGATGGGACTCGTGTGGGTGGCGTGTGCCATACTGCTAGACATGAATGCTAGTTATGGCCCATGCCACCCCACTATATCGAGCCTATATCAAGGTACCTAGAACAAATTTCCCGCAGTCCGTGCTCAGCCCTCCTCTTTCTCTCTTTGCAGCCAGCCAGCGGACACGCGGAGCCCATCGTCTGCTTGCTCACATGCGGCCCCACATGTCAGTGAAAATGCAAGAGGACCCACTGAACCTACACATCTTTCACCTCGACGTGCTGGTGATGAAAAACAAATCCAATAAAGATCTTCGGTGGCCGCTTTTGGAGTTACTCAAGAGTAGTAAGATTCTATTTACAGTTTAACCCAAGATACACATCTCGTGGCTTCAACTACCACTCTATTTTCTTTCATGACATGACCTGAATGCTGGATGTCCCACGTGTCGGCAAAAGGAGGAAGAACCCGACCAAATCTTTGGTTCTGCTCTCGGATTAGACTAGTTGTGCTAACTTAAAATTTTTATTGTGTACTCCCTCCGTTCCAAAATACTTGACTTCCATTTGTCCAAAAATGGATGTACCTATATACTAAGACATGTCTAGATACATATATATTTTGACAAATAGAAGGCATGTATTGTGCAACGGAGGGAGTAGAATGGATGCAAGTTTTTGTATTGGGAAGAAGAGTACATCCATATATTGATAGAGCAGAATTTATTAGATGTTCTATCACTTTTAGCTAGCACAGACGCAAGATCGAGCCTCCGCAGATCAACAATGAATGCATCGAGAAGGCACTAATCCAACTTACAGGAGTAGTAAAACGTATTCTTGTGGTTCTTGTTTTCTTTGGTCTTGCTTTTCTAGTCAAAATTATTGTTGGAGTTCATGCAAAACGGAGGTGCATTTGGGGTCGTGCGTTGGAGTTGGCCTTACAAGTGGGACCGCAGTTAAGGAAACCGACTATCGGCAAACCCCCACCTCGCCCGCCGCGCGATGGCTGAAGTTAGAGAAATGACGAGGTTGAAGAGATTGCTCTAGCACGGACTCCAAGAAATAATATGGTGTCAGATGGATGTCGTGGTGGTGGCGTGTGCCGTACTCCTGGACGTGAATGCTTGTTCTGGCCCATGCCACCCTACTACTCCTACTACTTACTCCTACTAGTATATAGTATACTAGTATCAAGGATTCGAGGTGCTGGTTATGTACAACGAACAAATTAACATATGGCTACAGTAAAAACACCCGCCCGCCGCGCGAAGCATGTGAAGCTAGTACAAATTTAGAGAAGCGACTCGAAAGCCATTCATACATTTAGTAAGTTTATCACAGGCATATCATTTTATTACATACAACAGGTCATCAACCCACATCGACAACGAGGATACATTATAAATACTAAAGTTTTCACCACACAACAAATAACAAGCCATGAAATGAACTTCAACTCAACCATTCCGCGGCGTTGGAAACGCTTGCTTTGAACCACAAGTGATTCTCTGGGACGGGCCATCCGTTGTCGATCTGGAGACCAACGCAGGACCGATCATCCAGGCTGAAGCGGCCTACTATATCAGTACCAGGGTAGGGAACCACCCAAATGTCTGAGGTATAGACACAATTGCTTCTCATAAATGTGTCAACAATAGTTGGATCGCCTTTCACCATCATCGGATAGTTTTGTCCAAGGAAGAGCGAGTTTTCTCCAAGACTATCAATTCTGTGCCAGGGAGAAGGAGTTGGCGCTAGCACACTAGTATCCATCCCGAATACCATGCAACGGGTGTTGGAATAGGTACGGAGAGTGCGACCATGGGAGACACCTGCTTCCTTAGCAGTAACATCATCAGTGGGCTGTATACACACAAGAAGAGGTGATCCATCGGAATTAGTTGCCAGGCGCCACAGAGTATATGGGCGCTGTTCGTGATCATCACCATCGGCATCTCCCCCTTGGTTATAAATTTTTTCAAGTATAGGTGGTGGGATGTTCACAGGACCTTGGAAACACAAGAAGAAGGTTAATTAGTAAAGGGAAACTTGCTAGCCCGCATGCATGTGGATGAAACAACTATAATTATGGTGGAAGACAAACGTACCGAAACTACTAGGATGCCATGCAAAAACAGTGCCACGGGTGGTGGCAGCAAACACAAGGCCCTCGTATTGAATTGCATCACAGTACTCATCCGTGTACAGAAATTGATGTTTGAGCAATATCCATCGAGTCGAACCATGAAGGACGGCAACAAGTTTGTCGAAGATAGCAACAACTTGATAGTTGTTGTAATTCCAAGAGCAGTTGGGAACTCGACAAATTGCTATCTTCCATAGAAGACAATCACCATGATCGTATTTGAACGTGCGTACATTACCGGTGTGTTCAACCTCTAGGCAGTGTGCTGAGATTTTTGGAAGTGGAACCCAGTGATGAGTGTACACATTCACAAGTTCCCACTCGTAGTTGGACCCAATGTAAACAACCCAATCTCCATTTGCGCCCGCCCAAGCCTTGCCCTCAAGCGATGGGATCTTAACATCATACGTATCATTATCAAGCGGCATCAACTGGCACAGGGCGAGGCCTCCGTCGTGCCGGCGCCAGTCATTAGGGTCACGGCGAAGAAGATAAGGGAGATCAAACCGCTCTTTGACTCTTGGGTTCTTTGTAATGATGTTATTAGTTGAGTCGAGAATGGGCTTGAACGAACCTGCCATGCTAGCCGAGGTGATGACGTCGCACCGATCAATGAGTTCCTCCACCACGTCATCTTTCAGATCGGGGCAAGAATAACGGGGTCGTTTCTGGCATGTTCCCTCCATGGAGAAGACGATCGAACAATGTCAAAAGAAAGGGTGAAGGGCTGAAGGAAAATGGAGGGGGGTGAGGAAGAGCGTGCGTCAGCAGTTCCAAATCGAGAGGGAAAGGTGAAGAGTCGGTGGACGGTTGCGAGTTTGCCACGGTTCACGAAGAGGCGCCCCGGCCTACACGTCCGTTCGGAAATACTCCTACTACTCGCCGTCGTCTCACTAATATGTTGGAACGGGACCACATGTCAATGAAACATGGTGTGTAATTTCTCTTGCAAAATGCGATCTGGCCATGTTGGCCCGAGGTGCCGCATTAGTTATCAACCTTTATTTTTTTAATGGCGTGCTAATCAGTTTTGAAGCACGACTAACTGGTACTGTACATGGAGAGGATGACAGTAGCGACCCGCCAAGGTCATGGCAGTACGCAATCAAGTGCCTCCTTATTTCAAGCCAATAAAAAATGGCTCCTCTAGTGGATTTATGACATCTGGGTCCCATGCCATTATCAACGTAGTCAATAAACGAGAGAATTGCACAACGAGCGGCTGACACCAGGGACCCAGCAGCTCGCCCAGTTATTTTTGTTTTGGGTTAATTTGATAAATGCCACTCCAAATCTGGTGTATCTGAGAAATGCCACTGCAATTTCCAAACTTCTGGAGTGGCATTTTTCAAACTTTGCAAACTGCAATGGCGTTTTTCAAAGTTTGCAAAAATTGCAGTGGCATTTTTCAAAGTTTGGAAATTGCAGTGGCATTTTTATGAATCACCATAATTGGAGTGGCATTTATCTAATTTGTTTTTGAGACGAAAGCAGGGTGTCAACTGGGCTGTGCGGGACACTCTGGCCTGTCTAGACAGCCTTTTCTTTTATGTTTACCACAGACCAATCCAGTAGTTTTTTCTTTCTGAAAATGGCTAGCCCAGTTCTTTTGTGATTTGTCAAGTAAGTCGCTTTATCAGGCCTGTTGGGCTGCAAATCTTTCAAGACGAGGAGAGCTTCATTGGGCTGGCCGAGAAAATGGCCTATCAGTAATGAGAAATGGGCTGTACATTTTTAAAACACATCAAACCGGCAATTATTTTCAAATATCTTTTTTTCATTTCAAGATTTCAAATTGCATTGATTTTTATGCGTGGACAATTTATTGGATTTTATATTGATATACATTTCTTTTAAAATCAATCTGAATGTGACTCGAAATTTCGGGATTAAAGACAGTTTAGACCGCACCGACATATGCAAAATTTCGTATAATTTTTTAACCGTGGCCACAATATGGGCTGTAATGCTAACATAAAGAATATGGGCTCCAAAAAAACCCGTAAGAATTAGCAAATGGGCTGTAAATTATTTGAAATAATGGCAGATGGGCTGTATGCTGTTTTCCACAGATTTGAGGCTTTCCACAGATGGCCTGTATACTGTTGGATGTCCATCCAACGGCCGGCGTGCTTCTTCAATCTCTGCTCTTCCTGCTCCAGCTGCTCAAACAAGCGCCGGCGGGACTGCCTGCTCCCTCCTCCCCGCGGCCGGCTGTGCTGCCGCGCAGGCCTCACCGCCCCATTGTACTCCCATCGCTGGCCTAGCCATCCCTCTACTCACCCACACCTGCTGTTATTCTCCGGCGACGGTAGACAAACCAGTAAACCCTCGTACAGTTGTACTCCCCTCCGTGTGGGAAACAAAAACAATGGCCGAGTCTTCCCTGCCTCTGTGTCGTTCTGTTCCTAGGCCTCGCCGTCGTCCACCGCCCTGGTGCTCTCGGCGTGGCGTGGTCAGCGTGGTCAACGACCGACATGCATCTGAAGTGGATTGTATGTGGAGAGGTTGACAGCTGGGTCCACGGCCACACGCAAGGAAATGCCTCCTTATTACGCGCAAAATAATGATTTCCTCCACCTGACATCTGGGACCCACCGAAACGGCCTTTTTATTTTGCAAAAAAAACAATACCGCCGCTGACAGCTCGGACCCACCAGCTATATCTTCGCACGCAAGGAAGTGCCTCCTTATTATGCACATAAAATGAATACTCCCCCTGCTAGCTGGGACCCAGTATAGTGGGCCTACTAAGTTGATGGGGACGAAGGGCTTTTTCAACTTAGTGAATATGCACGATTCTAGCTCGACTGACCGTACGATGTCCATTCAACGGCCGTAGTGCTTCTTCAACCTCTGGTCTTCTTGCTCTAGCCGCCCAAAGCAGCGCCGGTCGTGCCGCCTGCTCCTGCCTCCCGTGCCCGGCTGTACTGCCGCGGAGGCCTCACCGCCCCCATACTACTCCCACCGCTGGCCAGGCCATCCCTCCACTCCACTCACCCACACCCCCTGTTATTCTGCGGCAACGGCAGCGCAGCCGAACCAGTGAACCCTCGTACTCCTCTCCGCGTGGGCATCCACTGCCGCGTCTTCCCCGGCTCCGCGTCGTCCCCTTCCTAGGCCTCGCCGTCGTCCACCGCCGTGGTGCTATCGTCGCGGTGTGGTCAATGTGGTCAACGACCGAATTCCATCAGAAGAATACTGTACGTGGAGAGGCTGACAGCTAGGTCCACGGTAGTCGCAAGGAAGTGCCTCCTTATTACGCGGAAAATAATTATTCCTCCACCTGACAGCAGGGACCCACCTGACGCCCACCAGTATATCACGAAAAAAACGTTTGCCCCTGACTACTAGGACCCATCCGACGAGCCACCGTATTTCGCGAAAAAACGTTCCCCCTGCTGTCAGCTCGGACCCACCGGAAGTGCCTCCTTATTACGCACAAAAAAATGAATACCCCCTGCTAGCTGGGACCCACCTTGGTGGGAGGCTGACTTGTGGGCCTACTAAGTTGACGGGGACGAAGGGCTTTGTCAACTTAGTCAATATGCACAATTCTAGCTCTAGTGACCGTACGATGTCCATCCAACGGCCGTAGTGCTTCTTCAACCTCTGGTCTTCTTGCTCCAGCCGCCCAAACCAGCGCCGGTCGTGCCTCGTGCTCCTGCCTCCCGTGGCCGGCTGTGATGCGGCGGAGGCCTCACCACCCCCTACTACTCCCACCGCTGGCCAGGCCATCCCTCTACTCACCCACACCCCCTGTTATTCTGCAGCGATGATAGCCTCACACCGCAGCGAACCAGTGAACCCTCGTACTCCTCTAGGCATGGGCATCCACTGCCGCGTCTTCCCCGGCTCCGCATTGTCCCCTTCCTAGGCCTCGCCGTCGTCCACCGCCCTGGTGCTCTCGGCGCGGCATGGTCAACATGGTCAAGGAACGGCTTCCATCGGACGTGGACTGTACGTGGCGAGGCTGATAGCTGGGTCCACGACCGCAGCAAGGAAGTGCCTCCTTATTACGTGCAAATAATTATTCCTCCACCTGACAGCGGGGACCCACTGGACGGACCATCGTATTTGCGAAAAAACGTTTGCCCCTGACAGCTGGGACCCACCAGCTACATCTTCGCACGCAAGGAAGTGCCTGACAGTCGGGACCCACCTGGTCGGAGCGTATGTAGCGTTGTCATTCTGGTCGCGAACGTGTATGTACATATATACTGGTGGATGTAGAGGCGCGCACGTGTCGTAGTAGAGGCACGCACGTAGCATGTACACGTACGTACATCGGCCATGGTGCAAGAAAGAAAATATGGCCACGTATGTGTACATACGGGCGGGGTCTCGAACGCCTACTCGCGCATACGTACGGCCAGGGCTCGTGTACATGGTTGGGTCGGAACGGAGAAACAACGTCGTCGTCGTGTTCATGGGGAGGCAACGAAATGCGTCGTGTTCATGGGGAGGCAATGGAATGCATCGTGTTCATCGGGAGGCCTTGGACGGAACATGCGATGGAAACGAGGCCTGGTGTACCGCAGAACGGAGGAAACGGCCTTGTGTTCGACCGACCATGTTCGAAACGGGATCCTGTTGATCGGGAGGGGTCTGGCGTACCGCAAAACGGAGGAAACGGACCTCCTACGGTCGAAACAGGGGTCCTATTCATCGGGAGGGGTGTGGCGTACCACAAAACGGAGGAAACATACTTGTGTTGGAGCGCTACGGTCGAAACGGGGGTCCTGTTCATCGGGAGGGGTGTGGCGTACCGCAAAACGGGACTCCACGGGATACTGTTCATCTCCACCGTCGACCCCCTCCAGCCTCCACGAGCTACTGTTCATCCACCGTCGACCCCCTCCAGCCTCCACCTGCGACTGTTCATCCACGGGCTCCTATTCATCTAGCCTCCACCGCGCGCTACTCCACCGGCTACTGTTCAACCAGCCCTCTCCACGGGCTCATGTTCAACCACCCCTCCACGGGCTACTGTTCATCCTGCCCTCCACCGTCTACTGTTCATCCTGCCCTCCACGGGGTGGTCCTGTTCATCCAGCCCTCCACGGGGTCCTGTTCATCCAGCCCCAACCGGCTCGATCGGTCGGGGTCCTGTTCATCCAGAGGCAACACCACGGGGTCCTGTTCATCCACCCCCACCGGGAACTATTCATCCAACCCCCCCCCCCCCGCAACGCTCACTGTTCATCCAGAGGCAACATCGATTGGCATTAGTTAGCACCAGCAGCGAAGGAATCGCTCGATCGGGTTCAGTTAACAGCCATCGATCGATCGCTCGGGTTCAATAATGCGTAGCCTGCAGTGCAATCGCTCGGGTTCAGTTAGAGCCCAACGCCTCGCTCGGGTTCAGTTAGAGCCAACACCTCACACACACGCGCGTACATGTCCGAGAGAAGCACGCATCGCTCGGCCCCCGACCTCCCACCGTAACCGGGAACTCCCCGAAATTCCCCCCCCCCTCGCTTCTACCACGGTTTTTTCCGTCATGGACGGCCCAAAGAATGCCATGCAACTGCGTCTCCGGCCCCCCAGGATGAAAAGCCCATTTTTTGTCATGATTTTTTGTCATAGAAGTAGGAGCCCACCACATCTATGATGATACCGGGTTTTGTCACAATTATCGTCATAGAAGTGTCATATGTATGAATTTTTTTCGTTCGTCCCAAAATGTCACGTATGTGTCTTTTTTTGTAGTGATCTCTGGCTGCATCACCTGGATCCCGAGATCTCAGGAGAAAGGCATGTATCCGGAGGGCACCTAGAAGGACAAGTGGGAGGAGTGGCGGAGCCAGTGGTGCTGGATCGAGGAGGAGGATCCAGAGGAGTTCTACCGGGTTCGCCGGTCCGCCCCAAGGACTGGAGCGACCTCGACGCCAACGACAAGAAGCTCTCGGTCTCCACCACCAGGATCAATCACCTCACCATGGCCGGGCTCACCCTTGAAATGATTGGGGCTGATTTCATCTGCCGCCGGATTGCCCCACTGCACAAGGGGAGGCCGGCCTGGGACTACAGGAACGCGGCTGACGTCATGAGGCTCCGCCCTGGCTTGAACCATAACTTCACGGTGATGGGGCATGCTCACTTTTGCTAGAGGCTCTTCTAGCTCAAGGTGAGTGATGACGGTAGGGCTAAGAGGACGACAGAGCCGAGAAGGCTGGCAAGACCGTCAAGGCGTCTCTGTTTGGGTTGCTGGCGAGAGTGGTCCCGTTGAGCAACAACTCTTGCTAGACCGCCATCATTGCCATGATGTCGGACTTCAGTGCGCAAGACCTTGATCCGCTCTGGGTCGATCCGAAAGCGGAGGAGGTGCAAGAGTTCTTCGACAACTTGTCAGAGAAATATGTCCGCGATGACCCGCTGCTCATCCACGACACCACCAAGGAGGAGCTGGACTACACGCCGCCAGGGTGGCGGAGGCAGTGCTCGCCAAGGAGGCTGGCAGTGCCAGCACCATGGAGGACAAAGCCGACACGACCGCACAGGATAAAGAGCTCGCTGGGTGGGTGAAGTCTACTGGGGAGGCCAGCAGCGCCGGCGCCGAGGCCCCCCTCATTGAAGACGTGGTCAAGGAGTCAGCCGAAGAAGAGGCCGAGGCTGACGACCCCCCCGGCCACAGGGAAGAGACACGTCCTGCGACGGGCTAGCTCTTGGTGAGCCGGTCCGACCCGGCAGGACCACACAATGG
This sequence comes from Triticum monococcum, assembly GCA_034509565.1. Taxonomy (NCBI): domain Eukaryota; kingdom Viridiplantae; phylum Streptophyta; class Magnoliopsida; order Poales; family Poaceae; genus Triticum; species Triticum monococcum. The sequence continues at coordinate 392,363,663 of CM067845.1, read as the reverse complement.
CAACAGCTCCAGGAGCAGTCCGTGCGCCAGACGAGGGCCGTGGCGACGAAGGCCAGTGCAGCGAAGAAGGCGGTGAAGGCTGCGGTAGCAAAGAAAATGGCGGTCGCTTCATCCTCATCGAAGTGGTGCCGAACCCCATCCCCTTCTCCTCCTCCTTCGGATGGCACCTCGGAGGTTAATTTTGACCTCGGGTCCTTCAGCACGAAGAGGAAGAGGAGGTGGCGGATGAGTAAGCACTTCGCCCTCCATCATCTCCTGACCCCATGCCTATGCTATCATCCTTTAACTTGATGTTATCCTCACAGGGACACGGAGACATTGGCCCAGAGGGTGGCGAAGAGGGCCAGGGCCTCGATGGGCGAAAAGCCCTCGACGAGCACTCCGCGCACACTGGAGTTGGTGGCGATCAGCCCGGACGACAGCCCCCGACGCAGCCCCCGCTTCAGCCCCCAGCGTGAGTTCACTACTCACTTCCCATTGGTGTGTGTCGGGGCACGATCCCTTGGTGCTGACCTTGCCGGGTTCATCGGAGGGGAGCGGCAGCAGGAGGAGCCGCTGAGGGCCACCCCAACATGCCGCCCCCGTCGACCACACCGCCCAGAGGGGTGTCCCCGACAAGGGCACCAAGCATCGAGCCCACACACACGGAGGAGGAGGAGGTGAACTTGGGTGGCAGTGGCTCGATCTCGGCAACGAATGTTGGCGGGGAGGGAACCACTTCTCCCCAGCTTGGCATGGGTACGTGGCCTGCCTCATGTCCCTGTCTTTTCTTCTTCTTCTTCTTCTTTTTTGAACCTTGACTTTGGCCTTTTCTCATTCTTCTCCTTGGTATCTAGACCCTCCCTGGTGGACTAAGAGGATATTGACACCGTCATCGAGGAGGTTGCCAAGGACGTCGAGGCCGAGGCCGACAAGATTGCTGCCGAGGAGGCCGCCAAGACCGCCGCCGAGGAGTCCGCCAAGGGGCCTGCCGGGGAGGCCAGCAAGGCCGCTGCCGAAGAGGCCGGCAAGGCTGCTGCCGAGGAGGCCGGCAAGGGGCCTACCAGGGAGGAGGTGGCTGTCGGTGTCAAAACCGGCAGATCTCGGGTAGGGGGTCCCGAACTGTGTGTCTAGGATCGATGGTAACAGGAGACAGGGGACATGATGTTTACCTAGGTTTGGGCCCTCTCTATGGAGGTAATACCCTACTTCCTGCTTGATTGATCTTGATGAATATGAGTGTTATAAGAGTTGATCTACCACGAGATCATAATGGCCAAACCCTAGAAGTCTAGTCTATGAATATGGTAATGAGTATATGTGTTGTTCCTTCCGGACTATCCCCTACAGTTTATATAGACACCGAAGGGATCTAGGGTTTACATGGAGTTGGTTACATAAGAAGGAATCTTCGGTCGCCAAGCTTGCCTTCCATGTCAAGTAGAGTCCAATCCGGACACGGTGCAGTCTTCGGTCTTCATGTCTTCACAGACCATTAGTCCGGCCCATAGATAACAGGCCGGACGCCTGAGGACCCCTTAGTCCAGGACTCCCTCAGTAGCCCCCGAACTAGTCTTCAATAGCGAAGTGCTCGGCACACATGTTGTCTTCGGCATTGCAAGGCGGGTTCCCCCTTCAATGATCTCCAAGTAATGTATTCGGCCATTGACCCTAATGTCGCCTCCTTGGCTTCTGTGCATTGAATAATCTTCATCCTCGATGTGTCGAGCGAATGTGGAAAGTCAGGGTGTTTTTTGCGAATAACACCTCATCCATGCGAGGAAGAGCGCCTATTTAACAAGATTGGATCCTAGATCCATTCAGCGCCGTGCAGAAGAAATCCCCAGAGACTGCATAGGAGAAACCACTCCAGCATGGCTAGCGTCCCCAGCTCCTCTGCTCGTCCCAGCCTAGAGAAAGGCGAGTGGGAGAAGTGTTCCATGTCTTATAGCTGTTTGACGAAGTTGCAAACGCAGGGATACCTTCCCCACGCAGATCTAGTCCCTGTTCGAGCAGGGCTAGCTTCCTTGAATGAGGGGACTCAGGCAGAGGACTTTCCCAATCCGTCCGGGGGAGAGCGAGTGTGTTTGGTCCCCTACCTATTAAGAGGCATTGGATTTCGTATCCATCCGTTCCTCCGAGGGCTCCTAGAGTACTACGGCCTCCAGCTGCACAACTTCACTCCGGCCTCTATTATGCACATTGCGGGTTACGTTGCTTTATGCGAACTTTTCCTGGGTGTCGAGCCTCATTTTGAGTTGTGGAGGAAGCTGTTTTGTCTCGTCCCGCGTAATCACGAAGGGTCAATATTTGAAGTGGGTGGTGCCGAAGTATGGCGCGTCGCCGATACCGGATACCCATCCGGTACACCAAGGAAGGCACATGATGACTGGCCCTCCGAATGGTTTTATATAGAGGACGTTGCGCTTCCTGACCCGGTTCGAAAGGGTCTTCCCGAATTTGCGCACGTCCCACTGAAGAAACGCCATAGTTGGCGTCCCCGAAGTCTCGAAGAGGTAGATGGCGCGGAGGTTCGTCAGCTGATGAGGAGGATGAAAGAGCTCACTCAGTCCAAACTCACAATAGTTGAGGTTATGGCGATTTCCATAACGCGAGGGGTTCAGCCACTCCAATACAAAGGGCTTCCAATGTGGCACTTCAATGGGGAGGACGACGCCTCTCGCTGCGGCCGGAAAGGTCCGGATACCCCTGCCGCTTTGGCTAAAACATTAGCCGAACTGTTCAAAGGGGAGGAAAAGAAATTTCTCCGCATCAAATTCAGAGATGGGTATTCTATGTACAACCCTCCCAGCTGGGTAAGGCCTGACCCTTATGTTTTTACTCCTTCCATCTCCGGATTGCCTTTGATAAACTTTTTAACTTTGTCTACCTATGACAGCACTGGTGAAAAGTCACCGAGGGATTTTGTAGTCCCGCCCCATAGCCGGAGGATCACAACCGGGAGCTTGATCCCGGGTTCAAAGAGGACCCAGAGATATTTGTGGTGCTTGCGGAGGGGGTGTTTTACCAGACGAGCTACGATGGCACAGAGGTGGCCATCATCACCGACTACCCCGGTCTTCTTCCTGCTTCACACGTAAGGGATCCGAACACACCTTATTCAAAAAGAGATTTCTCCTTCCTTCTTACCCACCGCACCATCTTGTGCTCCAAAGGGGAAGGGTTCGGCGCGCCGTACTACTCCCAGGGTACCTCCGAAGAGTGCGTCCCCCACACCCGGCGAGCCTTCCAAGAGGAAGGCAAACAAAGATATGACCGTGCCTTCATCAAAGAGGTATGAATCCGCCAACCTGCACCTAAGCAGTCACGCCCAACTGTGACCTTCCTGCTATCCATGTGTCAGGAGAAAGATGCGCCAGACTGTATCCGGAGGTTCGAGCAGCCGTACTTCCTGCAGCTAGGATTCAAATCCTACCATGAAGATGAGGGCTGATACAGAGGCGAAGCCGGACTGTCCTCCAGCCGAGGACTCGGATGATGTATCCGTTACCAACTCGGAGGTGGAAAGTGCGATGAATCATCGGCACCGCTGGGCCATTTTACAGGACCCTGGCTTTTCAGAGGAGTCGTTTAACGCCTTCAACTCGGCCGATGCGTATATCCGAGCTGCTCGAGATGGGATTAACAGGGCCACAAAGCAACATTTGAAAGATGTGCAAGTAAATTTATTTTGTCTGACTATGATAACCAGTAGCCCCAGAGACTTAAAGGAGTTTGAAACAACTGATTTAAGGATCAATGTGTTACCAGGTGCTTACAGAGAAGAACACCCAGCTAGGTCAGGAGCTGGAAAAGTGTCAGCGCCGGCTGCTTGCTGCCAATGCCGAACTGGAGAAATACAAGGCATCTCCCGGTAATGTTTCCTTCTATCGAAAATTCAGAATGATATGCCGACAGTGAGGATCCAGGTGTTAATCTTTGTGTTTGGCTGTTAGACCAAGTACAAGAGCAGCTGGACGCCGCTCGAAGCGAAGAACGCGGAGCGAAAAGGCAACTAGCGGCGGGCGAGCCTGTATTGACAACGGTCGTCCAAGAGAAGAAGAAACTCCAGGACTTGAATGCCAAACTGGGTAAAGAACTAAAAGACATGCGAGCTCAGCTAGCTGACTCCGTGAAGGAGAATAAGAAGCTGCGAGGCGGCATATTCAGTATGTGTCCATCGTTGTTTTATAACAACTTTGGAGGTAGCGGTAGCCGATATAGCTGTAATTGCAGGTGTTTTGACGAACCGCCCTGAAGAGGAGGTGTCCGGATCATCGAGTGATCTTCTGCAAGGGCTGTCGCAATAGCACGAGCAAGCTCGGCAGGCGATGCGGAGTGTAGCCAAGGCTTTATGGCCATCCGACTCCCCTCCAGGAAGCATGGAGCACCTGGTAGAGCTATTCAAGGGAGCGCGGCGGCGTATCTGGCTGTGGAAGGTATCGGCATGCCGCGAGGGTGCGCCAGAGGCCTAGGCCATGGTGAAGATGCCATATACCAAGCTGGATCCTAATCACCTGGCTAGGGTCGGACTAGTAGGGTCAAATGGGGAAGAAATTCCCGTTAGTTTAGTATATCACCAGGTAGAGGTGGCCGCCAAATATTCCCAACATGATTGTAAGTAAGATTGCCTGTTGGAAGGTATAGAAGAGGAGGTGTTCGAGTCCAAGTGACTGTGTACTTTCCTCATCTAGCCGAATTATATATCATTTGTCATGGCAGACCTTTTCGCTTCAACCTTCGGTCCCGAAGGTGCGGAGTGTTTCCGAATACCGTCGCAACCGAATAGGCCGGGGTATGCCTGGAAATCTAGGCATAGGGGTCATAGTTGCTTGAACAGACAAGTTGTATCCGACTAGATATGTTATATTACATTGATATCGTAAGAAACATCTTCCAGAGAGAATAGTTCCGTTAAGGGTTCCTTTCCCTGGGTGTGCATGCGTTTGATGCGCATGTCCGAAGTGTGGTGTGAGCACCACGGTTTGTATAACTTCTGGGGGTGCACAACAGAGTGATTATAAAAAACATCTTTAATTCACCGACCGAATATTCCCTTAAGAATGCTAGCTTTTGGCTTCACCCAGTCTGAGGTACATATCCGGATGACCTGGCGGTAACAATCGCTGAGGTGCTCCCTTTATGCCCTAGCCGAACTAACGGGATCGTAGGGCATAAGCACAGGAGCTAGGCAACCCAGCTTGGCCAAAACTTAAGTCATATCTTTGTATATAATGGCAAAGAAAAGGCACATATGGAAAAAAACTCATATGTGAGGAGCTTGATACTCAAGTAATGACAAGAACTTCTGTCCGAGAAGCCCCCAGGTACAAGTGGCGTACATGTGGAAAGATGTATGTGCCAATGGTGTGCGGTCTAGCCGCATCAAAGCTTTAAAGAGAAAAAAGAAGAAAGTAATCGGAAAAGAGAGGAAAAATAATGGGAACTACAGGGGAGGAGGAGACGAATAGGGGGTGTAGCGCTAGGCATAGAATCTCCGGAGTCTGGCCGCGTTCCAGGGGTTCGGCTTGAGGCGATTGTCTGATGCATTGCGAAGACGGTACGCTCCTCCGGTGAGGACTTCGTCAATTATGAAGGGACCCTCCCATTTGGGCTTGAGTTTGTCCTTTTTCTTCTCCGGGAGCCGTAGAACGAGTTCGCCAACGTTGTAAGTCTTGGCCTGTACTTCTCTGCTTTGATATCTTCGAGCCTGCTGTTGGTAAACTGCTGAACGGGCTTTTGCGACATCGCGTTCCTCCTCCAGGGAATCTAGGCTGTCTTGCCGATCGAGCTCGGCTTCTCTCTCTTCGTACATATGCACTCTAGGTGAGTCGTGAATAATATTGCAGGGCAATACGACCTCTGCACCATACACCATGAAGAAGGGCGTGTACCCGGTAGTACGATTGGGCGTGGTTCGCAGCCCCCAGAGTACAGAGTCGAGCTCCTCAACCCAGTGCTTGTCTAATTCTTTTAAAGACCGCACTAGTATGGGCTTGATGCCGCTCATAATAAGACCGTTGGCGCGTTCGACTTGACTGTTCGTTTGTGGGTTGTAGACGGAGGCGTAATCTAGTTTAATACCCAGATTAGTACACCAGGATTTTACCTCGTCGGCTGTGAAATTGGAGCCGTTGTCAGTGATGATGCTGTGTGGGACACCATAACGGTGCACAACATCGGATAAGAAGTCTATCGCCGGGCCGGACTCAGCCGTTTTGACCGGTTTAGCCTCTATCCACTTAGTGAATTTGTCCACCATAACCAGCAGATAATTTTTCTTATGGCTTCCCCCTTTAAGGGGTCCGACCATGTCGAGTCCCCAGACCGCGAAAGGCCAAGTGATGGGGATTGTTTGTAGGGCAGTGGGGGGCATATGGCTTTGATTGGCAAAGAGTTGGCATCCAACGCAATGTTGGACAAGGTCCTGTGCATCCGCTCGGGCCGTCGGCCAATAAAACCCTGTACGGAAAGCCTTGCTAACAAGGGCTCGAGCTTCGGCGTGGTGCTCGCCGAGTCCTGCATGAATTTCAGCCAAGAGCTGCCGCCCCTCTTCCTCGAATATACATCGTTGAAGGACTCCGGTGGCACTTTTCTTGTAGAGCTCTCCATCATGAACCTTGTAGGCCTTTGAGTGCTGGACAATGCGGCGGACCTCATTCCGGTCCTCAGGAAGCTCCTTCCTATTAAGGTAGGCCAGGAAGCGTTCGGTCCATGGGGCAATGACTGCCATGATGAGATGTGCCGATGGTGTTATGTCGATGTTTTTGGGATCTAGGGTTATGTTTTGGTCCGGACTAGCATTGCCGTTTTCCCCTGCCACACCACAGATGGCTTAAAGAGCCTTTCCAAGAAGATATTAGGTGGGACGGGGTCGCGCTTAGCGCCAATACAAGCGAGAACATCCGCCGCTTGATTACTTTCTCAAGCCACATGATGGAACTCGAGTCCCTCGAACCGGGACGACATTTTTATGATTGTGTTACGATACGCTGCCATCTTCGGATCTTTGGCGTCAAAATCTCCATTTATTTGAGATATTGCGAGGTTTGAGTCCCCGCGCACTTCTAGGCGTTGTATGCCCATGGAGACAGCCATTCGGAGACCATGCAATAAGGCCTCGTATTCGGCTGCATTATTGGAGTCTGTGTATAGTATTTGGAGAACATACTGGACGATGTCTCCGGTAGGGGACGTTAAGATGACACCCGCTCCTAACCCTTCCAGCATTTTGGAGCCGTCGAAGTGCATGACCCAATTGGAGTATGTGCCGTACTCTTTAGGGAGTTTGGTCTCTGTCCACTCGGCGATGAAGTCAGCCAATGATACGTCTCCAACGTATCTATAATTTTTGATTGCTCCATGCTATATTATCTACTGCTTTGGACATTATTGGGCTTTATTATCCACTTTTATATTATTTTTGGGACTAACCTATTAACCAGAGGTCCAGCCTAGAATTGCTGTTTTTTTGCCTGTTTTAGGGTTTCGAAGAAAAGGAATATCAAACATAGTCCAAACGGAATGAAACCTTTGGGAACGTGATTTCTCAACGAGCAAGACCCAGGAGACTTGGACCCTACGTCAAGACACAAAAGAGGAGGCCATGAGTTAGGGGGGCACGCCTACCCCCCAGGCGCGCCCTCCACCCTCCTGGGCCCCCTGTTGCTCCACCGACGTACTCCTTCCTCCTATATATACCTACGTACCCCCAAACGATCAGATATGGAGCCAAAATCCTAATTCCACTGCCGCAACTTTCCATATCCATGAGATCCCATCTTGGGGCCTGTTTCGGAGCTCCGCCGAAGGGGGCATCGATCACGGAGGGCTTCTACATCAACACCATAGCCCCTTCGATGAAGTGTGAGTAGTTCACCTCAGACCTATGGGTCCATAGTTAGTAGCTAGATGGCTTATTCTCTCTTTTTGGATCTCAATACAATGTTCTCCCCTCTCTTGTGGAGAACTATTCGATGTAATCTTCTTTTTGCGGTGTGTTTGTTGAGACTGATGAATTGTGGGTTTATGATCAAGTCTATCTATGAACAATATTTGAATCTTCTTTGAATTCTTTTATGTATGATTGGTTATCTTTGCAAGTCTCTTCGAATTATCAGTTTGTTTTGGCCTACTAGATTGATCTGTCTTGCAATGGGAGAAGTGCTTAGCTTTAGGTTCAATCTTGCGGTGTCCTTTCCTAGTGACAGTAGGGGCAGCAAGGCACGTATTGTATTGTTGCCATCGAGGATAAAAAGATGGGGTTTTCATCATATTGCATGAGTTTATCCCTCTACATCATGTCATCTTGCTTAAGGCGTTACTCTGTTTTCATTAACTTAATACTCTAGATGCATGCTGGATAGCGGTCGATGAGTGGAGTAATAGTAGTCGATGCAGGCAGGAGTCGGTCTACTTGTCTCGGACGTGATGCCTATATACATGATCATACCTAGATATTCTCATAACTATGCTCAATTCTGTCAATTGCTCAACAGTAATTTGTTCACCCATCGTAGAATACTTATGCTCTCGAGAGAAGCCACTAGTGAAATCTATGGCCCCCGGGTCTATCTTCATCATATTAATCTCCCAATACTTAGTTATTTCCTTTGCTTTTATTTTACTTTGCATCTTTATCATAAAAATACCAAAAATATTATCTTATCATATCTATCAGATCTCACTCTCGTAAGTGGCCGTGTAGGGATTGACAACCCCTTATCGCGTTGGTTGCGAGGATTTATTTGTTTTGTGCAAGTACGAGGGACTCGCGCGTAGCCTCCTACTGGATTGATACCTTGGTTCTCAAAAACTGAGGGAAATACTTACGCTACTTTGCTGCATCATCCCTTCCTCTTCGGGGAAAACCAACGCAGTGCTCAAGAGGTAGCAAGAAGGATTTCTGGCGCCGTTGCCGGGGAGGTCTACGCAAAAGTCAATATACCAAGTACCCATCACATACCCTTATCTCCCGCATTACATTATTTTCCATTGGCCTCTCATTTTCCTCTCCCCCAGTTCACCCTTGCCGTTTTATTCGCCCTCTCTCTCTCTATCCTCCTTCTCTTTCCCGTTTGCCTCTTTTTGCCCGCTTGCTTTTTGTTTGCTTGTGCGTTAGTTCGTTTGCTTGTCGTTATGGCTAGTCCCTTACCTTCTGCCTCTATGTCTGAAATTGGGGAAATTATTGTTGAATTGGACAATAATAGTATTATGAAAAATTCTGATGCTCCTGCTAAAGAACCACCCATCTTACATACAAAAAAATTCCGTGTTGGTAGTGGTAATATTATTGGAAAAGGAGTTATTCAAGATTTCTTTACTTGTGCTGGTGCTTTACCTTCTATGGGTAGTTCCATCCTTCATAGAACTAGTAGTCTTGCAGACGCTATTGCCATGCTTGTAGTTGAACTTGAAAGACAATTCATGCACATGCACCCTTGCATACAAAGGATTTTCCTCGAATTTTCTAATATTGAACATTCTTCTGTTAAGCGTGCCGCTACTATCTTTTTGGCTCATGAGTTTAGATTCATAATAAAAGAGGCCAAAGAAATCTTTGCGCAATATAGGGTGGACGCTTGTCGTCCTCTTTGATCAAGAAGAAATAATGCGTTTTCAATCTCTAGACTATGTTGCTTTGAATGAAAATCTTAGAAAAAGGGTTCCTACCAATGTTTTAGTTGATAGAATTTCTAAACTTAATGATGATTTGGCTATTCGAAATAATGAACTAGGATATTCTCTTGAATATAGGCTCTCAAAGTTCTGTCAAAAGAATGCTTACAATGATGAATTTGTTGTGCAATACGAAGGACCAAAGGAGGAACCTATACCTCCTAAGGTTAATCTTGGGGACTTTTGCCCCATTAAATTTAGCCCTTTTGATTACTTTTTCTTGCCTCAAAGAAAACTTGCCGCTGAACATAGAGAATATGAAATGAGTTTCAATGATCTATCTTATTATTATGGCAATACCTAGATCTATCCTTGCTTGTTATGCCTAGCTAGGGGCGTTAAACGATAGCGCTTGTTGGGAGGCAACCCAATTTTATTTTTATTCCTTGCTTTTTGATCCTGTTTAGTAATAAACAATTTATCTAGCCTCTGTTTTGGTTGTGTTTTTTGTGTTTAATTAGTTTTTGTGCCAAGTAGAACCGTTGGGAAAACTTGGGGAATGTCTTTTTAATCTTGCTGTAAAAAACAGAAACTTTAGCGCTCACGAGAATTGCTGCCATTTTTATTTGGAAAGTGATATTTAGTTAATTCTTTTTCAGATGCTTAATAGATAAATTCCTCACGTCCAGCAATTTATTTTAGAATTTTGGGGGTTCCAGATCTTGCGCTAGCTACAGATTACTACAGACTGTTCTGTTTTTGACAGATTCTGTTTTTCGTGTGTTGTTTGCTTATTTTGATGAATCTATGGCTAGTAAAATAGTTTATAAACCATAGAGAAGTTGGAATACAGTAGGTTTAACACCAATATAAATAAAGAATGAGTTCATTACAGTACCTTGAAGTGGTCTTTTGTTTTCTTTCGCTAACGGAGCTCACGAGATTTTCTACTTTGAGTTTTGTGTTGCGAAGTTTTCAAGTTTTCAGTAAAGATTTGATGGATTATGGAACAAGGAGTGGCAAGAGACTAAGCTTGGGGATGCCCATGGCACCCCCAAGATAATCTAAGGACACCTAAAATCCAAAGCTTGGGGATGCCCTGGAAGGCATCCCCTCTTTCGTCTACTTCTATCGGTAACTTTACTTGGAGCTATATTTTTATTCACCACATGATATGTGTTTTGCTTGGAGCGTCTTGTATGATTTGAGTCTTTACTCTTTAGTTTACCACAATCATCCTTGCTGTACACACCTTTTGAAAGAGCCATACATGATTTGGAATTTGTTAGAATACTCTATGTGCTTCGCTTATATCTTTTGAGTTATATAGTTTTGCTCTAGTACTTCACTTATATCTTTTAGAGCACGGTGGTGGATTTGTTTTATAGAAACTATTGATCTCTCATGCTTCACTTAGATTATTTTGAGAGTCTTAAATATCATGGTAATTTGCGTAAAATCCTAATATGCTGGGTATTCAAGATTAGTAAAATTTTCTTATGAGTGTTTTGAATACTAAGAGAAGTCTGATGCTTGATGATTGTTTTGAGATATGGAGGTAATAATATCAAAGTCGTGCTAGTTGAGTAGTTGTGAAATTGAGAAATGCTTGTGTTGAAGTTTGCAAGTCCTATAGCATGCACGTATGGTAAACGTTATGTAACAAATTTGAAACATGAGGTGTTATTTGATTGCCCTCCTTATGAGTGGCGGTTGGGGACGAGCGATGGCCTTTTCCTACCAATCTATCCCCCTAGGAGCATGAACGTAGTGCCGAGGTTTTTGATGACTTGTAGATTTTTGCAATAAGTATGTGAGTTCTTTATGACTAATGTTGAGTCCATGGATTATATGCACTCTCACCCTTCCATCCTTGCTAGCCTCTTCGGTACCGTGCATTGCCCTTTCTCACATTGAGAGTTGGCGCAAACTTCGCCGGTGCATCCAAACCCCATGATATGATACGCTCTTTCACACATAAACCTCCTTATATCTTCCTCAAAACAGCCAACATACCTACCTATTATGGCATTTCCATAGCCATTCCGAGATATATTGCCATGCAACTTTCCACCATTCCGTTTATCATGACACGTTCATCATTATCACATTGCTTAGCATGATCATGTAGTTGACATAGTATTTGTGGCAAAGCCACCATTCATAATTATTTCATACATGTCACTCTTGGTTCATTGCATATCCCGGTACACCGCTGGAGGCATTCATATAGAGTCATCTTTTGTTCTAGTATCGAGTTGTAATCATTGAGTTGTAAATAAATAGAAGTGTGATGATCATCATTTTCTAGAGCATTGTCCCAAGTGAGGAATTAAAAAAAGAGAAAGGCCAAAAAAAAGAGAAAGGCCAAATAAAAAATGAGAGAAAAAGAGAGAAGGGACAATGTTACTATCCTTTGCCACACTTGTGCTTCAAAGTAGCACCATAATCTTCATGATAGAGAGTCTCTTGTTTTGTCACTTTCATATACTAGTGGGAATTTTCATTATAGAACTTGGCTTGTATATTCCAACAATGGGCCTCCTCAAGTGCCCTAGGTCTTCGCAAGCAAGCAAGTTGGATGCACACCCACTTAGTTTCTTTTGTTGAGCTTTCATACATTTATAGCTCTAGTGCATCCGTTGCATGGCAATCCCTAATGCTTGCATTAACATCAATCGGTGGGCATATCCATGGCCCATTGATTAGCCTCGTTGATGTGAGACTTTCTCCTTTTTGTCTTCTCCACATAACCCCCCTCATTATATTCTATTCCACCCATAGTGCTATGTCCATGGCTCGCGCTCATATATTGCGTGAAAGTTTATAGGTTTGAGATTACTAAAGTATGAAACAATTGCTTGGCTTGTCATCTGGGTTGTGCATGATGAGAGCATTCTTGTGTGACGAAAATGGAGCATGACTAAACTATATGATTTTGTAGGGATGAACTTTCTTTGGCCATGTTGCTTTGAGAAGACATAATTGCTTTGTTAGTATGCTTGAAGTATTATTATTTTTATGTCAATATGAACTTTTGTCTTGAATCTTTCGGATCTGAATATTCATACCACAATTAAGAAGAATTATTAAAATTATGCCAAGTAGCACTCCGCATAAAAACAAAATCTATTTTTATCATTTACCTACTTGAGGACGAGCAGGAATTAAGCTTGGGGATGCTTGATACGTCTCCAACGTATCTATAATTTTTGATTGCTCCATGCTATATTATCTACTGTGTTGGACATTATTGGGCTTTATTATCCACTTTTATATTATTGTTGGGACTAACCTATTAACCGGAGGCCCAACCCAGAATTACTATTTTTTGCCTGTTTTAGGGTTTCGAATAAAAGGAATATCAAACGGAGTCCAAACGGAATGAAACCTTCGGGAACGTGATTTTCTCAACGAACAAGACCCAAGAGACTTGGACCCTATGTCAAGACACAAAAGAGGAGGCCACGAGGTAGGGGGCGTGCCCTCCACCCTCGTGGGCCCCCTGTTGCTCCACTGACGTACTCCTTCCTCCTATATATACCTACGTACCCCAAACGATCAGATACGGAGCCAAAACCCTAATTCCACCGCCGCAACTTTCTGTATCCACGAGATCCCATCTTGGGGCCTGTTCCGGAGCTCCGCCGGAGGGGGCATCGATCACAGAGGGCTTCTACATCAACACCATAGCCCCTCTGATGAAGTGTGAGTAGTTCACCTCAGACCTACGTGTCCATAGTTAGTAGCTAGATGGCTTCTTCTCTCTTTTTGGATCTCAATAAAATGTTCTCCCCCTCTCTTGTGGAGAACTATTTGATGTAATCTTCTTTTTGCGGTGTGTTTGTTGAGACCGACGAATTGTGGGTTTACGATCAAGTCTATCTATGAACAATATTTGAATCTTCTCTGAATTCTTTTATGTATGATTGGTTATCTTTGCAAGTATCTTCGAATTATCAGTTTGGTTTGGCCTACTAGATTGATCTCTCTTGCAATGGGAGAAGTGCTTAGCTTTGGGTTCAATCTTGCGGTGTCCTTTCCTAGTGACAGTAGGGGCAGCAAGGCACGTATTGTATTGTTGCCATCGAGGATAACAAGATGGGGTTTTCATCATATTGCATGAGTTTATCCCTCTACATCATGTCATCCTGCTTAAGGCGTTACTCTGTTTTCAATAACTTAATACTCTAGATGCATGCTGGATAGCGGTCGATGAGTGGAGTAATAGTAGTAGATGTCGGTGTTCTGGGAACGGGGGTCCCCAGACTTGCCTGCCTGCGGCCTGCGGCGTGGCTCAAAGGAGGCCCAACACGACCCATCTTCATCAGCACAAGACTCAAGACCCTCGCGGGGGGCCAAGCCTCGCGAGGCGGGCGACACGGCGCATCCTCAGGCGCAGCCTCCTCAGGCTGGGTCGCGAGGAGACCGAGATATCAAGGCAGGGTACCTCGCGAGGTGCCCGTGACGCAAGCCATGATGATCGAGGGTGCCAGGCGGGCGCCAGCGCGCACAGCGTCCTTCTTTCCTCTTTGGTGCAAAGGGGGCAAGCGCAGCCGCAGAGTACCGAGGCGTCAGGCAAAGGTTGCCATTTCGGTGCAACGAGACCAGGACCAAGCAGACTATGAGATGGAGGTCACCATGGAGCCCAGCACAGCGTCACCGCAGAGTCTTTCGAAGGCGAAGACCACCTTTAGTCAGGATAAGTGTACTAGATGTTCCCCTTCGAATTGGCCAATTGTTGGCGCCCTTCCCGCTCAATATTTGGGAAGAGGCCCAGGGCCTTCGCCTATAAATAAGGGTCGGTCGATCAGTTCGGGGTTCGATCGGTTCGTAGAAAGGGGTTCGGTTCGGCGTGTGGATCCGACTAGCAAGCAGAGAGAGTAAGAAAGAGAGAGGGAGGGAGACTGAACTTCTCCCAGCAGTTCATCACCCCAGCCAAGAATAGACCCTCGCGAGGCTGTTCTTCCTTTTACTATCATCATCTCCAGCCCCAGGAGGCAATCCATCCACCACCCACTGGAGTAGGGTATTACACCACATCGGTGGCCTGAACCAGTATAAATCTTGTGTCCCTTGTGCCGTTCTTTAGTAGTTTAGATCTTTGCGAGACGGGGAGGTAGTGGGCGTGATTTCTGCATGCACCCCAGTGTTCGAACCTTAAGGGTCTGCCGGAACCCGCAGAATTCGACATTTGGCACGCCAGGTAGGGGTGCGCCGGAATCTGTCCTCCACCACTCCGTTCTCCTCCAACCGTCGCATCCATGTCCGACGCTCGTCGGGCCTGCGCCGAGCGCCGGGCCGCCATCGCTTCTCGCGTCGCCCAGACGGCCCCCGTCGGTGGGCGTCCTCGTCGTTCCCCGTCGCCCGCCGTCAACGCCACCACCGGCCCGGCGGGGGGCGAGCAGCAAGCGTCGTCTCAGCATCCGTCCGTGCGTCAAGATGGCCGCACCGCTACTCCATCACTCGCACCAGCTGGTTCTTCATCCCGCGCGCTCCGCACACCCTTGGAGGCTCGAGCTGCGCTCCTCGCGGCAAACGAGCTCCTGCACTACCGCCCCGTCGACGACGTCTACAAAGAGTGGCTCAACCGCGTCGCCGAGCTTGTCCGCGCCATAGGGGGCTCTTCCGTGCCGTCCGTTCCTCTGCGCCACACTCCGCCCCGCGCGGGCAACGAAGCTCCAGAGGCGCACCGGCCGCCTCCCCTCCAAGAGGATGCCATGGCTCCAAGGCGCTTGGCCCCTGGGCGGAACCCGCTCCGCCAGGCGCCAGCGCAACAAGAACGGAGCTGCCAAGAAGTCCCTCGCCCGCAAGGGGCTGCCAGGGCGCTCCCTGCTCCGGCACGCCGTGACCCTGCTCCAGCTCCGGCGCGCCAAGACCCCGCCCTGCTCCTAGCTGCAGCGCGTGGGGACCCTCAAGACCAAGCACTCCACCAACTGAAGCCTTTCGTGGCCACCGCGGGCTGCCGCACCTACACCACCGAGTTGCGTAGCGTCGCGTGGCCTGGCAAGTTCAAGCCTGACCTGCCTCCCCGCTACGACGGCATGACTGATCCCGCAGAGTTCCTCCAGCTCTATGAGTTGGGCATCAAGGCTGCCAACGGGGATGAAAAGGTCATGGCAAACTGGTTCCGCATGGCGCTCAAGGAAGGAGCTCGAACCTGGCTCCTGAATCTGGCTCCAGGCACGATCTCCTCCTGGGACCAGATGCGCGCCCGCTTCATTGCCAACTTCCAAGGTACTCGCGACCGGCCACCCGCCGTGAGCGACATGCGCCGCATCAAGCAACAACCTAGAGAAACCCTGCAAAAGTACATCCAACGCTTTAACAGCGCGCGCCTCAAGATCCCCAAGGTGTCCGAGGAGGCCATCATCTCGGCCTTCTCCGACGGCGTGCGCGACGTCAAGATGAAGGAGGAGCTGGCGATGCACGAGGACCTCTGCACCTCCCTGGAGTTGTTCAACTTGGCGAACAAGTGCGCCAGGGCTGAGGAGGGACGTCTCTCCCTCCTCGAGCTGCCTGCCGCGGACCCAGAAGAGAAGAAGCCTAAGGCCAAGGACGTGAAGCGCAAGGGGGCTGCCGTGCTCGCAGCAGAACCAGACACCAAGCGGGGCAAGGATCTGCCCGAACCCTCCAGAGGCAGCCGGTACTGTGTGTACCATGACCTCCACACCCACAACACCAATGAATGTCAAGAACTCCGCGCTGTGCGAGAAGGAAGGATCGGCCGTCGCCCTGACCGTGCTGACCGGGGCTACGGCCGAGGAGGAGGAAGAAACCCAGGACGCTGGGAAGATCGCGGCCCGCGCCAGGGGTGGCGCGACCAACCTCGCGAGGACCGCTGGCGGGACCTGCCTCGCGAGGGAGACTAGAGGGATCAGCCTCGTGAGGATCGCCCTCACGGCAACGCAGGCCTACCTCCGCTGCCGCCTCAGCCAAGGAGGAACGAAGACCGCCATCAAGACGAGGGGGCTGGGGGCTTCCAAGAGCCGCGCGCAATCGCCTGCATCCTGGGTGGGGCTCATGCCCCAGCCTCTCAACATATCTTCAAGCAGTTTGCCCGCGAAGTGAATGCAGTTCTCCCCAAGCTCGAAGCAACGCGCCCCCTCAGGTGGTCGGCGTGCCCCATCACGTTCAGCTCAGCAGACCAGCTCAAGTGCACGGCCACGGCAGGAGTCCTCCCGATGCTTTGCTCCCCAGTCATCAGCAACGTGCTGGTCACCAAGACCCTCATCGACGGAGGGGCAGGGCTCAACGTCCTGTCCGTGGAAACATTCAACAACCTCCAAGTGCCCTATGACCAGCTTCAGCCGACCAAGACTTTCTCCGGAATCACCGACGGTTCCACAGTCCCGATCGGGCAGGTCCGCCTCCCTGTCACCTTCGGGGCTCGCAGCAACTACCGCACCGAGCTCATCGACTTCGACGTCGCCCACATCCACCTGCCGTACAACGCCATCCTCGGGTACCCAGCGCTGGCCAAATTCATGGCTGCGACTCACCACGGCTACAACGTCCTCAAGATGCCAGGAAGTGGCGGCGTCATCATGGTGCCCTGTGAAGAGAAGGATGCAGTGTGTTCCCTGGAGCGGGCCTATCAGGCCGCGTCGCTAGAAGACCCAGATCGCGGAAGCAGGAGGCTTCCTGAGACCACCCCCAAGAAGAAGAAGACATCATCAGGCTCGGCCCCTCAGGAGGCAGGCCCCTCAGGGCCCGTGTTTGCCCAGGGGGACCCTCCTTCCATCGCATAGGGAAGCGCGCCTGGCGCCCTCCTCAGGCAGGGCTCGGGGGCTCTCACCTGGAGGGCCACCGACCTAGCCAGGGTCACGATGGAGGCGCTGGGGCACCATGTGGAGGCGTGCTTCGAAGCGCGTTTCCCCCGAGAAGGAGCCAGGCAGGGAAGGTCAGACCAGCAGGAGTTCGTTAACAAGGCCATTCAAGAACTACAGGAGTCAAGGATCACGAGAGGTTGCCGCCGCCTACCAGCTATGGCCCTACATCCAGGCGAGGATGGTGGGTTACGCGTCTGCGTCGACGTACCTGGGCTCAATCAGATCGCCACGACGGAGTGCCTCTGGCCCTCACGAGTGGGGCGCTGCGGGGGTCCACCCCACAGCTATGTTCGCATGCCTTACGGCCTGCCGAGCGTGGCTGCGGTGTACCAGCGCCTCATGACGGGCATCATGGAGGCTCAGGAAGACAGGTGTTCCACGGCCTTGGCGGAGATGAAGACAGCTCGTGAGGAGTCGCCAGTGCCTTCGGAGCCTCCCGAGGCCCCGGGGCCTGGGGGCTCATGGGGATCAGCTTCCGCAGCCCACCAAGTCTGCTGCACCAACGCCACTACGTCGATGACATCCTCAGGTGACATCTTACAAGTTCCATTCCCAGCTGGGAGCGCCCTCCCAGGGTTGCATCACTCCCAGTCCGCGTGGGTCCGTCCCTGCGGCATGTATCCCCTTTCGGTCGTTAGCTTGCCTTGTTGGGGGCGCCCCTCGGGCTGCATCATCCCCAAGCCGCTCGGGCTAGGCCCAGCGGCGTGTATCTCCCTCGCGTTTATTTCCAACTATGCATTGCCTATCACGCTTAACTGCATGGTGCCTGTCCGCGGCATCCTTTCCTCTCCATGTCGGCCACTTGCACGTTAAAGGGGGGGGGGGTGCCTGAGCATCGCGACTCAGGGCTCTTACTGGCTCTCCAGCCCTCACCCTCTGGCCTTGTCCATGGCATCGCGACCTGGCATACCAGCGACGGCTGAGACAAGCTCGAGGGCCGGGACCCGAGGACGTAGAGTACCGGCATCTAACCAAATTTTGCAGGGACACATCTCAAGATACGGCCCAGTGCCAGGCGCAACCCGCCTAGAGGTAGGGCCTCGTGAGTCCCGCGCTGGCTTACGGGTGCCCAGATACACCTCACCTACTCCAACCAGCGAGCTCTTGAGCGACTAACGATCGACTAATGACTGCCATGGCAACCCCATCTTCTTTCTGTGATGAACCTGCAGGATCCTTGGAGGGGACTGCGCTAGCCAAGGCCCTCACGAGGTTCCCTTCACCCTCGCCCGCGCGAACCGCTTGCACGTTAAAGGGGGGGTGCTTGAGCATCGCGACTCAGGGCTCTTACTGGCTCTCCAGCCCTCACCCTCTGGCCTTGTCCACGGCATCACGACTTGGCATACCAGCGACGACTGAGACTAGCTCGAGGGTCGGGACCCGAGGACATAGAGCAAAAAGGGGAGCAGAGGCGAGGGAGAAGGGGCTCGCGAGGACCTTGCCGAGCGATTTCGCTCCTACCGACGCGCGAACCCGACGGCACACCAGGAATAATCCCCGACTCTTGAGATAAGTCACCTCCCATAGCGCTGGCTACCGTGGCACTACCCCCGCACCTAAAGCAATTCCGTACTAGCGACGTTGCTTCCCTTTCTCACCAAGCAACGGCTGCTTGGGCGCCAAAGGGGACCTCCTGAGCATCGCGACTCAGGGGCTCTTACCGGACCCCGGGTCGCTCACCTCCCGGCCTTGACCACGGCATCGCGACTTGGCATACCAGCGACGGCTGACGTCGCCTTGGGACTGGGACCTGTCGGCGTAGAGCACCAAGCCCTCGCGATGTTCGAAAGGGAGGACTAAGCTATGACGAAATCAGCAACTCACACAAATCTATAGCGAAGGTCATGTATTAACAAACGGGACTACAGACACCTTACAAGCCCCCGTGGGGCGCATTTTGATTCCTCGCAGGGAACGGATCCTAAGGAGTGCTAACTACATGGGCTCCTGCAAAAGATGCCATCATCAACAGTGGGCCGTCAGGCGCCAGCGCCAACCCCATCCAGATTTGGGTCGGCGACGGCCTGACGAGCCCGCCCTGCTCCGGGAGCGGCGCCGGCTCGGGGGCTCATAGCTGTCGTTGCTCGTCTCCGGAGTCGCGAAGATTTCGCTGGAGTCGTTGGACCCCCCGGCGCCTTTGCCAAGGGAGCGGTCGACGGGCCTAGCCCTCACCAGGGCAAGGTCCTGGCCACCTCTCTCGCGGCAACACTCCAGCCGGCGCCCGATCGCGTCGAAGACTTTGAAGAACATCACCGCAGTGCCATCATACTCCAGGTGGGCCGCGAAGATGCCCCTCTCCTTGCAAACCCGGGCGACTTCTCTCCAGCCGCGGGACAAGTAGACCTCGCCCGGGGCGGCGACCATGACCTCGGCCTTGGTCGGGAGGGCGCTGCAGTCGGCGTGCTGCAGCCAGAGCTCAAGAGGCCCTCCTGGAGGGATGATGAAGGCGAAGAAGGGAGGCAGATGGATCCAGGACTGAAGAGGGACGACGACGTGGAGCACTAACTCTAGGGAGGTGCCCTCGGCGTGGACTCCAGGAGGAACAACCCACGCCTTCGTGACCCGGCGGCGCCTACGACGGCGCCGGCCGCGGAGATCAGCATCGACACCCTCGAGGCCCTCGGTGGGGGCGTACAAAGGAAGCGGGAACCCCAGCGGAGCCCGCTCGCACCGGGGCCCCGGCTCCACCTGACGGTCTTCCTCGCCCCGGCTGCAAAGGGCGAGCCGTTTCTTCGGCGGGAGCGGGTCTGGCCCCTCTCGAGGAGCCTTTCCCTTCTCCGCTGCAGAGAACCGGCGGATCGGAGCCATCCCAGCAAGACGGAGCAAGGATCGGGAAGAAGGAGAAGCCAGGAGGAATGGACTAGAAGGGCACACACAGCTTCGTACTTATAGCCGGCGAAGGCCAACCGCCGGCCTCCACGATCGCAGGTAATCCTGACGCGATTTGCATGCAGGGACTTTTCCACCTCGCGCGATCACCGAGGCATCGTGGGGAAGTGGAGACGCCCACGTCCCATCAACCGCCACGCGGCGCCCAAGGCCGCAGGCTGTTAGGGCCCGCGGCACTTCGCCCTTGCCCTTTCGCCTCTCGGCATGGCCAAGCCCATGCGCGCCTTGGGCCCGGGGGCTACTGTCGGCGTTCTGGGAGTGGGGGTCCCCAGACTTGCCTGCCTGCAGCCTACGGCGTGGCTCAAAGGAGGCCCAACACGGCCCATCTTCATCAGCACAAGACTCAAGATCCTCGCGAGGGGCCAAGCCTCGCGAGGCGGACGACACGGCGCATCCTCAGGCGCAGCCTCCTCAGGCTGGGTCGCGAGGAGACGGAGATATCAAGGCGGGGTACCTCGCGAGGTGCCCGTGATGCAAGCCATGACGATCAAGGGTGCCAGGCGGGCGCCAGTGCGCGCAGCGTCCTTCTTTCCTCTTTGGTGCAAAGGGGGCAAGCGCAGCCGCGGAGTACTGAGGCGTCAGGCAAAGGTTGCCATTTCGGTGCAACGAGACTAGGACCAAGCGGACTACGAGACGGAGGTCACCATGGAGCCCAGCACGGCGTCACCGCAGAGTCTTTCGCAGGCGAAGACCACCTTTAGTCAGGATAAGTGTACTAGATGTTCCCCTTCGAATTGGCCAATTGTTGGCGCCCTTCCCGCTCAATATTTGGGAAGAGGCCCAGGGCCTTCGCCTATAAATAAGGGTCGGTCGATCAGTTCGGGGTTCGATCGGTTCGTAGAAAGGGGTTCGGTTCGGCGTGTGGATCCGACTAGCAAGCAGAGAGAGTAAGAAAGAGAGAGAGAGAGAGAGAGAGAGAGAGAGAGAGAGAGAGGGAGACTGAACTTCTCCCAGCAGTTCATCACCCCAGCCAAGAACAGACCCTCGCGAGGCTGTTCTTTCTTGTACTGTCATCATCTCCAGCCCCAGGAGGCAATCCATCCACCACACACTGGAGTAGGGTATTACACCACATCGGTGGCCCGAACCAGTATAAATCTTGTGTCCCTTGTGCCGTTCTTTAGTAGTTTAGATCTTTGCGAGACGGGGAGGTAGTGGGCGTGATTTCCGCGCGCACCCCAGTGTTCGAACCTTAAGGGTCTGCCGGAAGCCGCAGAATCCGACCGTAGATGCAGGCAGGAGTCGGTCTACTTGTCTCGGACATGATGCCTATATACATGATGATACCTAGATATTCTCATAACTATGCTCAATTCTGTCAATTGCTCAACAGTAATTTTTTCACCCACCGTAGAATACTTATGCTCTCGAGAGAAGCCACTAGTGAAATCTATGGCCCCCGGGTCTATCTTCATCATATTAATCTCCCAATTCTTAGTTATTTTCTTTGCCTTTTCCTTTGCTTTTATTTTACTTTGCATCTTTATCATAAAAATACCAAAAATATTATTTTATCATATCTATCAGATCTCACTCTCGTAAGTGGCCATGTAGGGATTGACAACCCCTTATCGCATTGGTTGCGAGGATTTATTTGTTTTGTGCAGGTACGAGGGACTCGCGCGTAGCCTCCTACTAGATTGATACCTTGGTTCTCAAAAACTGAGGGAAATACTTACAATAATTTTCTGCATCATCCCTTTCTCTTCGGGGAAAACCAACGCAGTGCTCAAGAGGTAGCAGCCAATACTTGGGATTTGATAGCTCGCTGTGGTTTGTATGTAATGTCAAATGGCAGGAGCTCAATGGCCCATTTGGCAATCCGGCCCGTAGCATCGCGGTTATTTATGATGTCGTTGAGTGGCACTTCGGAGGCCACCATGATCGAACACTCCTGGAAGTAGTGACGGAGCTTCCGGGATGCCATGAAGACCGCGTATGCTATTTTTTTGATAATGAGGGTACCGGGATTTGCATGGTGTAAGGACTGTAGAGACGTAGTAAACTGGCTTCTGAAGCGGGAATTTATGTTCGTCCCGCTCTCGTTCAACGACGAGTACGACGCTCACCACCTGATGTGTTGCCGATATGCATAATAACATCGGTTCGCCGGTGTTTGGTGCGGCCAGGATTGGGTTACCCGCAAGAAGGGTTTTTATTTCTTCCAGTCCAGCTGTTGCCGCGTCCATCCACTCGAAGTGGTCAGTTTGCCGTAGAAGGCGATAGAGTGGCAGTGCCTTTTCGCCTAATCTGGAGATAAAGCGGCTTAGAGCTACCACACAACCTGCAAGTTTTTGGACTTGTTTAAGGTCTGTTGGCTTAGCCAATTATGAAAAAGCTTGGATTTTGGCTGGTTTTTCTTCAATTCCTCTATTGGAAATGATGAAGCCCAGTAGTTTTCCGGCAGGGACGCTGAAGACACACTTTTGCGGGTTGAGCTTGATGTCATACGCCCTGAGGTTGTCGAATGTAAGACGTAAGTCGTCTATTAGTGTTTCCACGTGCCTGGTTTTGATGACGACGTCATCAATGTAAGCTTCTACTGTTTTGCCGATCTGTTTCTCCAGGCATGTTTGAATCATGCGTTGATATGTGGCTCCGGCGTTCTTGAGCCCGAAGGGCATGGTATTGAAGCAGAATGTCCAAAATGGGGTGATAAATGCTGTTGCAGCTTGATCGGATTCCTTCATTTTGATTTGATGGTATCCGGAGTATGCATCGAGGAAACATAGTGAGTCGTGTCCTGCGGTGGCGTCAATGATATGATCAATGCGAGGGAGGGGGAAGGGATCCTTAGGGCAGGCTTTGTTGAGGTCTTTGAAATCGACACATAGGCGCCAGGATTTGTCCTTCTTTGGTACCATCACCAGGTTTGCCAGCCAGTCCGGATGTTTGATTTCTCTAATGAATCCGGCCTCGATGAGTTTGGCCAGCTCCTCCCCCATGGCTTGTCGCTTTGGTTCAGAAAAGCGCCGCAGTGCTTGCTTAACTGGTTTAAACCCCTTTAATATATTGAGGCTATGTTCGGCCAGCTTGCGTGGGATCCCTGGCATATCCGAAGGGTGCCAGGCAAATATGTCCCAGTTTTCGCGCAGGAATTCTCGTAGTGCGGCGTCAACTGCTGGGTTTAGTTGAGCTCCGATGGATGCCGTCTTCTTGGGGTCCGTTGGGTGGACCTGGAATTTGATTATTTCTTCTGCCAGTTTAAACAAGGTGGATTTGGAGCATTTGTCGAGGATCACATCATCCCTGTCCACTGTGGAGCGTAGCACGGTTAATTCCTCGGCCATGAGGGCTTCGGATAGCGCCTCCAAGGCCAGGGATGCAGTTTTATTTTCAGCGCAGAGTGCTATGTCCGGGTCATTGACGAGAGTGATTATACTGTTTGGTCCAGGCATTTTGAGCTTCATATATCCGTAGTGAGGTATAACTTGGAAGCATGTAAAAGCATCCCGCCCCAACAAGGCGTGATATCCGTTGGTGAAAGGGGCCACTTGGAAGGTTATTTCTTCGGACCGATAGTTCTCCGGCAATCTGAATACCACGTCAAGTGTGATTTTGCCCGCGCATCGCGCCTCCCGACTAGGAATAATTCCCCAGAAGGTTGTGTTACTTTGTTTGATGCGGCTCCTGTCTACTCCCATTTTATGGAGTGTGTCCTCATAAATGAGGTTTAGTCCGCTACCGCCGTCCATGAGGACCTTGGTAAGTCGAAACCCATCCACGATGGGACTGAGTACTAACGCGGCAGGCGCTCATACTGTTCTATACTTTGGTTCATCACCGGCGTTGAATGTTATAGCCGTGTCTTTCCATGGATTTATTACAACTATTTGGCAGACTTCGTTGAGCTCGTGAAGTGCCCTTTTGCGCTTGCTGTTTGAAGCGAATGTCTCGAAGATTGTCAATACTCTTGGGTGGTCGTCTTCTGGGGGGCATTGTTCCGGGGTATCCTTAATAAGGATGTCCTCGCCGCCCTTGGCTACCGATCGCAGTATCCAACATGCTCTAAGGCTGTGGGTTGCCACCGTGTTTGTTGTAGTATGTATTTTGCATGGGCCATCGAGCCACCCCTCCAGAATGGTGCCATGATGCGTAACGGTTTTGTGTTTCTTGACTGTCGGGCTGGGCGTGCCACGAGGGTGCGCCCTTTTCGCCTGTAGGGGGAGTTGAGCTGGGACCGATGGTTCCCAGTGAGCTGCTTGAGTTTCCCAGGCGCTCTCCATCGTGCTATATTTTTGTACAATGGTTGCTAAGTCAGCGAATTTGAGTATGCGGCATCGATTGATGGCATTGAGTATTCCTTCGTCCGCACAGTTTTTGCAGAACGCTGATATCGCGTCCTCGTCATGACAATCTTTTACCTTGTTCTTGACAAGGAGGAATCTGGCCCAAAAGTGGTGGACCTTCTCCTGAGATTGCTGCTTTATGCTCATGAGAGCCTCTATGTCCGGGTGGGTGGGTGGAATTAAATCCAAACCCCGACCTAACCGGTTGTCCGGGGTTCGACGACCTTCCGGACTGGACAGTCCGGGTTCCGGAAGATCTTCTGATTGTTTGGAGCCGCCGCGGTTGCGTCTTTTCGTAGGTGAGTATCCGACTCTTTATGAACGGCGACCCGAACATAGTCCATCTTCGATATAGAAGAAGACTCGCCGTCCTACTCCAGGACTGCCACGATCTGGTGGGTGCCAAGTGGAGCTCCGGTTTCTCCCTGATCGGTTTTAGGCCCGATTTGATCGTAATCTGTGACGATTCCCAAAGAGGCGATGCGATCTAGGAGCTCGTTTAAGGACGAAAGCTCGACCGGATCCATCTGCTTGGAGTGCTCGAAGTTTATGCGAAGGGGATTTTCGATGGCCCGAGAGGTCATCGTCGGCTCTGCGGCCGAACGGGCGATCATAGTAAAGTTGCCCAGCCAAAGGGTTTGGACCGGGGCCAGAACTACCCTTGCAGTGATGTTGCCTCTAATGACAAGGCGAGCCATCAAGCCTTTCATCGACGACATAGTGGAACTCTCAATGAAAGCACCAATGTCGGTGTCAAAACCGGCGGATCTCGGGTAGGGGGTCCCGAACTGTGCGTCTAGGATCGATGGTAACAGGAGACAGGGGACACGATGTTTACCCAGGTTCGGGCCCTCTCTATGGAGGTAATACCCTACTTCTTTCTTGATTCATCTTGATGAATATGAGTGTTACAAGAGTTGATCTACCACGAGATCGTAATGGCTAAACCCTAGAAGTCTAGCCTATGAATATGGTAATGAGTATATGTGTTGTTCCTTCCGGACTATCCCCTACGGTTTATATAGACACCGAGGGGATCTAAGGTTTACATGGAGTCGGTTACATAAGAAGGAATCTTTGGTCGCCAAGCTTGCCTTCCACGCCAAGTAGAGTCCAATCCGAACACAGTGCAGTCTTCGGTCTTCATGTCTTCACAACCCATCAGTCCGGCCCATAGATAATAGGCCGGACGCCCGAGGACCCCTTAGTCCAGGACTCCCTCAGTGGCTGACAACCAACCTTCCTCCCTACAGCCCCTGTCCCGGGCAAGTACTTGAAGGTGGGCAACGACCTGTTCGTCCACCTCCCAGGGACGGTGGGCACCAGGGCGCCAGCTGAGGGGGAGGTGTTTGACAACGAGGCACTCGCCACTGCCGGGCTCTAGGTTGTTGATGAACCGAGCACTGGCGGTGGCGGTTCTCAAGAGGAGTTGCTTCTCCGAGCCATGAGCGTCAACTTTCAGAAGCTCTAGGCGCTCCACCGTGCTCGCCTAGACAAGGCGAAATCCAGGATGGCGGCAGTGGACAAGGCAGAGGCGGATCTTGAGGAGCGTGTTGCTTAGACGCATGCCTGGTTCCGCAAGGCTTAGGAAGAACTGAAGGCTGCCCAGGGCGAGCTGGCCGAGCACAAACGGGAGTTCATCCTAAAGCAGGCTAAGATTGAGAAGACCCAGGAGGTGGTGAAAGATCAGGCCACCAAGGACGAGGCCGGTCGGCAACAACACCAGGCTCTGCTGAACTCCCAGGAGGAGGACCTTGCCGCCCGTGAGGAGGCGCTCGCTGCCACACTCCGCGGCAAGGATGAGGAGGTTGAGAAGCTCGTCGTGCAGCGGACCCAGGAGCTGGAGCAGAGGCACAAGGCCGCGCTGGATGCTCGGACTCGGGTTCACGCCGGCGTAGTGGAGAAGCTGGAGCTAGAGCGGGATGGGCTGAAGAAAGTGGTCTTGGAGCTGACGGAGGAGAGGGACACGGCCAAACATGCCTTGGCGGATGCCCAGGCCGTAGTCTCTGACAAGGCCAATGACTCCATCAATGACCTTAAGCTGAAACTAGATAGCTTGGAGGGGAAGCTTTCGGAGGCCGGAGCTCATGAGGATACCCTGAACAAGGCCCTAGAGGAAGAGAAGCGGCCGCGGAGCAATGACGCCGCCGAACACAAGGATTACACGAAGAGCGTAAACCTCTGGATCAGCCGCCTTGCCAATGTCGCGGAGAGGCTCACCATGCAGCTGGCCACCATGGGCATGCCGAACTTCAAGTACTCCCCGGAGGTGAACGCGAGCCCCAATGCCAGGCTAACCTTATTCTTCGAGGGCGTCCTTGTAGCCCTAGAGCAGCTTCATTCCAACCGAGCGACCTCTCTGGCCAATGAGGCTCGAAAGCTCTGCCGGGGTGCCCTGACCAAGGTCCTCACCAAGCTGGCATACTGGAACCCCAACATCGACTTTGCCGACGCGTTGGAGAGCTTGCCGGAGGATGTGGACCTCGCGGCGCTCGAAGAGCGTATCGAGCCCATCATCAGCCGCATCGACGGAGTCAGGAGGGTGGAGGGCCAACACCGAGACTAGGCACCCCGTTTCTCATTGCCGCTGCGAGTTCATGACCAAGATGATTTTATCTTAAGTTAGAACTGCAGCAACAATTGACGTAATATAACTCTGTAGTACTTTAAGATAAAACATGCTATCTTCCTGTGTCGATCTTTCTTTGTACGTATACACCCTACGCCCAGTAGGATAGGTTCGCCGGCGCGTAAACCCATGCTATGGCGCTTTGAGGACGGATCCTTAGCAGCCTTCTATTGATGACCCACAAGTGTAGGGGATCTATCGTAGCCTTTTCGATAAGTAAGAGTGTCGAACCCAACAAGGAGCAGAAGGAAATGATAAGCAGTTTTCAGTAAGGTATTCTCTGCAAGCACTGAAATTATCAGTAATAGATAGTTTTGTAATAAGGTAATTTGTAATGAGTAGCAAGCAATAAAAGTAAATAAGGTGCATCAAGATGGCCTAATCCTTTTTATAGCAAAGGACAAGCCTAGACAAACTCTTATATGAAGGAAAGCGCTCCCGAGGACACATGGGAATTATCGTCAAGCTAGTTTTCATCACGTTCATATGATTCGCATTCGGTACTTTGATAATTTGACATGTGGGTGGACCAGTGCTTGGGTACTGTCCTTGCTTGGACAAGCATCCCACTTATTATTAACCCCCATTGCAAGCATCCGCAACTACACCAGAAGTATTAAGGTAAACCTAACCATAGCATGAAACATATGGATCCAAATCAGCCCCTTACGAAGCAACACATAAACTAGGGTTTAAGCTTCTGTCACTCTAGCAAATCATCATCTACTTATTACTTCCCAATGCCTCCCTCTAGGACCAAACAATGGTGAAGTGTCATGTAGTCGATGTTCACATGACACCACTAGAGGGATGACAACATACATCTTATCAAAATATCGAACGAATACCAAATTCACATGACTATTTATAGCAAGACTTCTCCCATGTCCTCAGGAACAAACGTAAATACTCACAAAGCATATTCTTGTTCATAATCAGAGGCGTATTAATATGCATAATGGATCTGAACATATGATCTTCCACCAAGTAAACCAACTAGCATCAACTACAAGGAGTAATCAACACTACTAGTAGATGTCCTAGTGAAAGGACTTAGTCATGGAGCCATCATAACTAGGAAGCTTAAAGGGGTTAATCGGGACAAAGGACACGAGAGGTTTATACTGGTTCGGCCCCTTGCGGTGAAGGCAAAGCCTAGTCCAGTTGATGTGGTATTGCTAGGTTTCGATGACCAAGGAGCGAATACGCTAGCTTGGCTCTTGATCTGTT
Source organism: Triticum monococcum (assembly GCA_034509565.1). Classification (NCBI taxonomy): domain Eukaryota; kingdom Viridiplantae; phylum Streptophyta; class Magnoliopsida; order Poales; family Poaceae; genus Triticum; species Triticum monococcum. Next base: position 392,335,197 of record CM067845.1, on the reverse strand, counting down.
GTTTCTTGCCCTAAGTCGTCGCTGGGTCGTCCCCTTATATACATGGGTTGACGCCCTGCGGCCTACAGAGTCCCGACCGGCTCATACAATGTGTCCGGCTCAGTGACATCTCTACATGCCTTACTTTACAAGTTTTATTCATACATGGCGGTTTATACTTACGGGCCTTAAGCCACCTCTGGGCTTGGGCCTACTATAAGCCTTATCGTAAATCGTCACCTTGTATACTCTTCGGGCCTCATTTAAGTAACCCTCCATTGTGGTTGACCCGGCCCCTCCTGAGTGGGTCATATCTGGTAGTCATATCCCCAACATTAGGCCCCAGATTGATTTGAACTTTGTTCATGTCAATCTTCAATACATAGAAGAAATCCATCTTCCACCGCTTGTAAAAGCCTTATAACCTGCCATGACGTCATCTTCAGAAAATTTGAAAACCCGCCACGCCGTCATCTTAATGGATCCTTATCTTAAATGCCTTCCGAAAATTGAGGCGTCTAATTAGCTGGATAATCATCATTTTGGCCTTCCTCGTTTTTCGCGCCTACCTGTTCACCTATCTCCTTATAAATAGGCACGACTTGTCTTCCTCATTCTTCTTCTTCCTTCTCTCGCAACCCCTCTGTCGTTCGAACTCCGCCGCCACCGCAGTGCTCACCGTCGTCCTCGACCTTGGCCGCTGCATCAACCTGAGCTTGTCCCGAGAACGGCGCCGACCCTCCGTAGTAGAACTGCGTCCGTAAGTTTTTGCTTTTCCGCACCTTAGATCCGCATTAGGGTTTTCAAGTTCTTCTGTGTTCTTCACTATTCATCACAGATCCTTCGTAGTTTCTCCACCGCATCCTCTTTTGATCTAAAAGAAGTATGGATCTCATGTGGTAGCTGTTTCACATCCATTTTAGATGCTAGTAGATCCCCTTTTCTTGTACAAAGGCCTCCTTAGAACTGATGAACTCCTCTGTACTGGTTTTTTAGGTCTATATTTATTTTCCTTTTTTGAACAATCTTGATCCAAAATAATAGCAACAGCCCGTGAAACTTGTTTATCTCAGTACTTAGCCAATTTTTGTCGTTGGCAACTTTTGAATACCTTTAGTCATGGCGGCTTATCGTGCCGGCTCACTTTTCCTTCATATATCATTAGCCCTTACTTAAGCCGCCATTACTCATCTGTATTGCAATCATTAACCTATGATTCCACCAATTAACTTGACCCGACAAATTACTTTCTTTTTAGCTTGTCCTTTTTCATCATGCCACCAAAGACGACAACAGTCTGCAACTGGGTCCCTTCCACAGTCACTGACGCCACTCTGAAGGATTTTGTTATCACTGGGTTTTTACCAGAGAAAAGCATTATGTCTTACCGCGCCCCTGACCTTGCTGAAGAAAAACCTCAGTCCAAGGATGGTGAAGTCATCGTCTTTACTGATCATATGAACCGGGGTTTTTCACCACCCGGCTCAAAATTCTTCAGAGATGTTCTGCATTTTTTCAAGCTTCATCCACAAGATCTTGGACCCAACTCCATATCAAACATCTGCAATTTTCAAGTTCTCTGCGAGGTTTATCTTCAAGAAGAACCTACTATTGAACTCTTCAGAGAGTATTTCTATTTGAACCGCCAGAATGAATACACCAACGGCCCCAGCTTGGAACTTGGTGGAATTTCGATTCAGCGCAGACGGGATGCTGTGTTTCCCTTAGTAGTCTTACCAAGCCATCCCAAGGATTGGAACCAAACTTGGTTTTATTGCAAAGACACGTCGCCAGCTAATGAAAAACCAATGCCAGGTTATCGCGCGGAGCGTCTTGACTCTAAGTTTTTACTCCCTGACAAGCTTACTTCCGCTGAATGTAAGAAGCTCATCCCAACCATCAAAAGGGTTCAAGCCTTGTTGGGAAACGACTTAACTGGAGTTGACTTGATCCTCTATTGGATCGCATGGCGGGTCATCCCTCTGAGCTGCCGCTCTAACTTGATGTATAACTATGCTGGAGGACCAGATGACCCTCTGCGTCATAGTTCTCTACAACTGACTGAAGATGCCATTGTTGAAATGTCCACCACCCTTGTAAATAGTAAATACAAGGACTGCAGTAAAGTTGGACTGAATCCTTTCTACAAAACTTAACCCGGCTCCAGAGGTAAATCCCCTCGACTCCCTTTTTCCTTCAGTAGTTAAGTACCTGCATGACTTTTATCCTGTTATTTGCCTACAGGCCAAATTTGAATTTTGGAAGGCCAAATATGATCATGAAGCCACCAAGAAGGCTAGAGCCGCCGCCATAGCCGCCAAGAAGACAACCCGAAAATCTAAGAAGAAACAAACTGCTTCTGATATGTTCAAGCTGGATGATGTTTCTGAGTCAGAGGTAGCCCTTGACTCTCTTGGCCTGCTTTTTAACAACCTTATTGACACTGATCATTGCCAGGATGACACGGGGGCCAGCCAGGTAGTAGAAGAAGAGGTAACTATTTCCTCTGACTCAGAACCTTTGCCAAGACAGAAACCTCGACTGGTAACCCGAAAAGTAAGGTTTTCACACCCTTTGGCTTATTTGGATCCTCATTTTCTTTTGAAAAAACAGCAACATGAGAGCCGCCGTCATACCCAGACCAGTGATGACAATGAACTGCCCTCCGGCTTACCGAAAACTCCTTGGAAACGCCAGAATGAGGTTTCTTTCACCTTTGACTTTTCCTTTTATTAATGAATCTACTTCCTTGCTCTTTTAAATTGAGATTTGACTTTTGCAGGAGGTCTCTCGTTCTTCTAGTGATTCCTCACAAACTCAACTTCTGGCTTTCAAGGCTGCCCCTGGGTGAAGATAATTATCCTTCTTCTGCATCTTTATGTCCGTATCATTATACTGACTCATCAAATTCCTCTTAGTGGTCAAGCAAAACCGAAGAAGGCCAGGGTGGTTAAGCCGACTGAAAACCCGGACGCCGCTGAACCAGCACTGCCAACTCCTGCCCCGAGACAACCTGAAGCACCAGAAGACCCTGCTGTGAATGTGCAAATAGATCCTCCTGAACCGTCTATTGACAAAACTGTTCTTAACCCATCTACTGTTGAACCGTCAAGCTCAGCTAACTCGCCGGCGACTTACGACAGTGACGTTTTAATCACTGGTAGTAGATTTGTTGAACCGGGCAATCCAACTGTGCTAGCCAAACACTCCGCCAAGCAAGAGGCTTTGGAAAAGCAAAAAGTGTGGTTTTACATATCTCACTATGCTCACCTGAGTATTAGTGATGTGCTATCTGGCTACCTTAGTAATGTGCATTCCAGCCGTGACTCTGAAATTGAGATGGTCAAATAGCTGCAACTGAAATATGAGGTATGTTCTCCGGCTTTCATTAGTTTATCTGCTCTACTAGCCCCCCAAGTCTCCTGATTATGATAAACTTGAATGATCTGTAGACTTGTGATATAGGTTGATGAGTATAATATCACCTGTAGTCCCCAAGGGCCAGCTTAATTCATCATGAATGAGCCGGTATTTAACTTCATAATTTGCTTGACCCCGTCCAAACTAATATTGTTATCCGACTTAAGAGGAAAAAACCTTCTGAATATCATGCATTAGCCCCCAAGTGCCAAGCCTTGTTACCTGTAGAACACTTGGGACTTTTTAGAAGAGTCATTTCTGCATTTAAAAAATTGCTTTGGCAGACATTAGCCCCCAAGTGCCGAGTGGTGTTGCTTTGCAAAGTACTTGGGACTTTAATCATTATGACCTCTATTGGAATAAACTTTGACACACCTGTGCATGTCTACAGACCGCCATAACTGACTTAGATTCTCAACTAGCCGATGCGAAAACCCGGTTGGCGGCTCAAGAGACCGAAATAAAGAATACCGAATCCAAACTCCAGTTGAGCCTATTGGAAGCAGAGAAACTGAAGACCAGTTTTGATGTAGAGAAAAAAAATCTTGGGCCGATGAAAAAACCTTGCTGATACAGCGGGCTGAAACGGCCGAGGCGGCTCTCAAAGAGGTTACTTCTGAACTCACCGGTTTAAAAATCTGTGTGTCTCAGATGGTCTCTGCAATCTTTGGTGAGTTCTTATATTATTTACTTAAACTCTATTTTTCCATCATAATGTAAGCCGTCTGCTTAACCTTTTGGAATACCTCTTAGGTCCACGGAGCAGCAATCTGAGCCAAAACAGTCTAATAAATCTCAAGGCGGTTTACACCCTGGTAGAGCAACGATATACCGGAGCTCAACGGGCTCTTGCGATTATCTCCCCAGCCAACCAAGGACCAAACCTTTTGAGTGATGTCTTGAAGAAGTTATCTATCTTACCCGCCAGATTCCAAGAAGTCAAACGGTCCTATACAAGAGCCGGAGCCCTAACCGCTCTAAGCCGCTCCAAAGCCTAGGTGCCAGAGCTAGACCCAGCGGATGTAGCCAAGGGGTATCCCAACTTTAAGGAAGACATGACTCCGTTTGATCAAGAAGATTTTGCTACTTGTGTCAAGGGAATTCGACCTCATGCTACCATCCTTGGCGATGAGACCAATGTTGATAAGTATCAGCCGGGTTTTGATGCTGATAATAAAAAGATGGCAACTCCTTCGTATAAAGTGACAGATCTAATCCTGCCAGTTCGCCAACACACCTTTGCCCCAGAAATTGACCTGTCTGGTCTAATTGATGATGAAGCTAAGTTTGTTGCTCTTCATGGCTTTGATTGGTCTAAGCCTAGTTTCCAAACAGTGGAGGAAGATAAACCGGCAAGGGAGGGGTTGTAACCATCAAAATAATCCAGCCAAAATTTAATGAACCGGCTTTAGCTTAACATCTTCTTAGTTGAAAAACAGTATTAACTGTCGTGGTTCTAAGTCTGACAGTGAGGTAGGGGGGTGTGTATGGAGAGGCTAGACCTTAGCTATTGGGAAGTTGTAAGCACGCAAGGTTTACGAGTTCAGGCCCTTCTCTGAGGAAGTAACAGCCCTACGTCTCGGTGCCCGGAGGCGGTCGACTGGATTATGCGTTTGTAAAATGACAGGGGTGCGAACCCTTGATACTGAGGAGGGGGGTGGCTTATATAGAGTTCGCCAGCCCTCTCCTGCCCTCAGTAATGCAGGGTTTAAGGTACATTTAAGGTGGGCGTTACTGATAACGTCCCTAATGAAGTGTCATTAATCATAAAGACTACTTAATAGCCGACCGTTTGCCTGCGGAGTGACTTGAGGTCTTCTGGCAGTCGAGTGGTTGGCTTCTTGGTCGAGTGACAGCTTCTTGGTCGAGTGTCTTCAACACGTCGAGTGGGATATCTTCAAGTTGTCTTAAAGGTGACTTCCTCTAAGGATGTCCTATGGTAGGGCTCTTTAGGACGGGTCCGTGTCCCTACCATAGGTACATGACTTCATAATTATCCCCCGAACGGATCGAGGCTGGAGTGAGAAAAGGGGTTAGGGACCTTTCTAACCGACCCTTCGGGTTATTATGGGTGCTTCGTTCTGGGTCGACTGTCACGGATGACGTCATTAACCTCTTTCAGTCGCCTTGATCCGTTCCAGGTCTTTCGTCGAATGGATTTATTTACCTGTGAGGCATCGAGCGCCGGCGTGCGCAGGATTTCCGTTTCGTCAAGTTGTTCTGCAGCCGGCGGAGATCGCGGGATTCGGATTTTTTGGGAAGCGCGCGGAACGGGGGCGGCCGCAGTAATCGGGAGCGACAGTGCGAAGGCTCCTCAATCCCTGCGCCGCCTTTTTCGCCACGTACAGCGCGCGCGCCTGCCACGGGATTTGACTGGATAGCTCGGGCCTACCTGCCAGCCACTCGGGAGCGGCCCCTTATAAGTAGTTGGCCCGGAGCCTTTCATCAGTACGCGTGCTCATCTCTTCCTCTTCCTTCTCTGTTTCTCCGTCACCTCCTCGGCTTCCTTCGCTCTCGCCCCGCCACCACAAAACCAGCTCTAGACCTCGCCGGCGACGATGGTGAAGGGTAAGACGGCCGCTCTGGAGCGCGCGAAGAAGGCGGCGGCGGGGGGGGGGGGAGGGAAAGAAGTCTGCGCGCGGGGGTTCTTCCTCTCGGTCGGCCCTGCCCAAGGGGTGGATCCAGGGCGACTGGATGCCCTCGGTGCTCCGTCAGGAGGACCTCGACGACCTGGTCGAGGGAGGAGCCATTCCCCACAAGGCGGCGCGTCTTCCAGGGGGAGAAATCGAGCCCCAGCCACGCGACGGTGAGTGCGTCCTCCTGGCGACTCATATTGACCGTGGGTTCTCTCTGCCGCCCCACTCTTTCTTCCGCAACTTCCTGAACTTCTTCGGGGCGCAGCTCCATCACTTTACTCCGAACTCCATAGTCTATCTTGCCGCCTTTATTTCTATGTGTGAGGCGTTCCTGGGGTGCCGCCCACACTGGGGACTTTTCAAGCACATCTTCACCTGTCGCTCTCAGTCGGTTAAGAAGGCCAAGTTGAGTGACGAGAAGACACAGGTGATCCAGCTGTGCGGGGGTTTGGCGATCCAGACAAGGGGGAAAAGCTGTTTTCCCTCCATTACCTTCCCGGAGTCAGTTCGAGGATGGCAGGCGACTTGGTTCTACTGCCAGGATCAGGTGACCCCAGGGCAGTCGACTGGACTTCCACCCTTCACCCTCGACCGAGCCGAAAAGCCGGCTTCTCTGAAGGTGACACCCGAAGAAAAGGCCCAGGTCAAGATACTGGCGGGTCGAGTGGTCAAACTTGTCCGTGAGGGCGTGACGGGGATGGATCTGCTTGAAGTCTTCCTCAAGAGGCGAATCCAACCACTCCAGGCTCGGGACCACCCGATGTGGCTGTACTCCGGCTTCGAGGACACCACTCGGATCCACCCGGAGGAGGTCACCGACGAGATGTTGGAGGGGTGGCTGTCAAGCATCACGGGGAACAAGGGAAACCCCCGAGGAGCTAGGAGGGTCATTCCACTTGACAACTCGTATGAGGTCGACCAGGTGCGTCTTTATGTTTCCGACTGAAATCTTCGTTTTCTGCATTGGTCTTCTTTTGAGCGGGTCGACTGACTTTCCATTTTGTCTACTGTCTTTCAGGCGACCACTGAGATGTATTCGACGCCCAACGGGGCACAGGGGTCGACTGAGGAAGGAGAAGGGAGCGGAGGTGAGAGCGGGGACGACCAGGGCGAGTGGGAGTCAGACGGCGAAGGAGAGGGAGGCGATGACGTCTTCTCCAGCGAGGAGGAGGAGGAGGAGGCTGAACCTCCCCGCCCGGAAAGGCGATCCAAGCTCGCACATGACCCGGCGCAGGGACGTGGCCAGGCGACTGCCTCCGTCGGGCCATCGTCGAAACGCCCTCGGACTTCTTCTCCAACACCGACTGGGAAGGTCCCCAAGCAACCACGCACGACGCAATCTAAGCCGCCCAAGACTCTGCCCAAGATGAAGATAACTGTCCCTGTTATTTCCGGGTAACAAGTCTTGTCTTCTTTCGTCGATTGGAGGACGGATCCTTGGTCGACTCGTTATGCTTAACTGGCTGATTCTTCGAAATTTGCAGTGCTGCTACCTCCGAGGTCTCTGCCAAAGACGACGACCAAGAGATGGGGGACGCTGCTACCTCCAACCCTGGTACGATTATTGACGTTCTGTTTTTGAGTTGGCTTGGTCATTTCTTGCAATTCTGGTCGATTGAAAGTTCTTCCTGCAGCTCCTCCTCATGTTATCGACCTCCCGGATGACGATGACAATGAGCCGCTGAGGATAGGGAGGACCAAGAGGCCGTCGACTGACAGGGCTCCCCAGCCTGCTCCGGTGCCTGAGGCCGCGGCTCGGGACGGCGGCGATGCCCCTCGGGCTTCTGTGTCCTTCGCCAATCCCCTGTCGAGTGCGCAGCCCTCGGCGTCGAGTGCCAATCCGACTTCGCTCTTTGTCGCGTACTCTGTCCCTGAAGACGAAGTGGCCGCTGCGAAGGAGGCCATACACCAGGCAGGGGTCATGATGGAACAGGTGAAGAAGGCTCGAGAGGCCAGCCAGGCGGCTTACGACGCGAGTTTGGCGCTTCAAAGTAACGTCCAGGTCAGTCGACTTGATACTTGTTTGTTTGAAGAGTCTTTCTCCCTCTTTCTTTTTCTTTTTGATGATCTTTGTATCTGTATCTGTACACCCACTGGGTGTGTTTTCTCTTTCTTGGACTAGTGGGGGCACGCTGAGTGCACCCACTGGGTGTAGTCCCCGAGACTACGGTGGACTGCTGGCAGTCGACTGTAGTCTGTATATTGCGTTTGTGAATCTGTACTTCTTCACTCGGTTTGGTCTGGCCAGGTCGAGTGGGACCGTGTCCTGTCGACTGCGGGCAGTCGTTTTTTTTTGTCGAACCAGTGGGGGCATGCTGAGTGCACCCACTGGGTGTAGTCCCCGAGACTACTGTCGAATGTTTTTGATTCGGCTGTGGTCTTAGAAACGTCACCATTGTTCCTTAGTTACTCGGAAGCAACTTATCTCGAACGTCAGTCGGCTGGTTTTTCTTTTTGCAGAGATCCTGCGAACTTGCCGCTCGCTATGCTAAATTGGAGAAACAGAAGATTCAACTGGACCTTGATCTAGAGCTGGCCAGGACGGAGTTGCAGAAGGCCAGGGAGGGCACCGCAGGTAAAGCGACTTTGTCGACTGATTTTGTTTTCAGGCTTGAGCATTCCTGTGTTGTTTCCGATTCAATCGCCATTTCTTTGTAGGAGAATTGGAAAAAGCTTTGGCGAGGAAGGACCAGGACCTGGCTGTTGCCCGCAAGGAGGCTGACGACAAGACGGCTCTGGCCGAACAGAAGCTGGCTTTGGTCGACCAGTTGGAAAAAGAGAACACCAGGTTGCAGGCCGCTCTGACTGATGCCAACAGGCTGACTGCCAGTTGGAAGAAGAAGAACCTCCTCTTGGGCGAGGAGATGGAAGGCATCGCCCATAGGAGGGACGACCTGGAGAGCTACCTGAGGAGCCTCGCCAAGAGGCTGTACATCAAACTTGAACGTGCACATCTAATTTTGACTGTTTTGTACTTTTGTGTCGACTCAATCTTGCGATCGTTGGCTTATCTTTAGGTCTTGTGTGCAGAATTCTGTCAGAACTTCGAAGAGGAGACTGGGCGGATCGAAACGGGTCTGGACCCAATCAATTCTCCGGTGAAAGATGATACTGCTATGAACTTGCTCCGACTGGAATCTCGAATCGACGGCGCCGTGGATTACTTGGCTCGACTGAAGGTCGCCATGTCGCGGATCGACTCGACGCTCTGGCCAGAGTCCACGCTCCAGAACGATCTCGAGTCTCTTATGGCTCGACTTGACAAAATCCCCAATCGAGTGCAGGAGTGGAAGAAGTCTTCTGCCCGGTGCGGCGCTGATGTGGCTCTATCCTTAGTCCGCATCCACTGCAAGGAGGCGCGAGAAGAAAAGCTGGCCGCCATCCAAGTCGCCAATACCAAGAGGCACAGCTTCCAAGACTTCATGGAGACCTTCATTGCTGCAGCCACTCACATTGCGGACGGAATTGACCTGGATGAGTTCGTCGCTCCTGCCAGTCCTCCTCTTGAGGAGTGAGAAAACTTTTATGCCTTCCCTTAAATTAGCCTCGGAATGCCGAGTGGACTTGTAATCGTTTAAATTCTGCCGAGCTAAGGGCTCGAGTACTTTGATTCGGGGCCCAGGGCCTTTTAAGCTTTATCCGAACTTAATTTTTGCTGAATGTCTTCGTGGTCTGGAACTGTCGTGTGGGGCTTGATGGCCGACCCTCACCCTGTTGTTGTACATTGTATTTGTGGCGGAGCTCTCGGGAAAAGGTGGCAGTCGACCCACGCCTTGTTACTATAGAGTGGGACGAAGCTCACATTGTATTTGTGGCGGAGCTCTTCAGGAGAAGGTGGGTTTCGAACTTAGGCGAGTATCTGACTGCAGCTAAGTCTCTTCATGGAGAACTTAGGCGAGTGCTGAACTGCAGCTAAGCCCCCGAGTGGGAGGTTTGCTCTCCACTCGGTAGGATTTTTCAAACTTAGGCAACTGTCTGACCGCAGCTAAGTCTCTTCGTGGAGAACTTAGGCGAGCGCTGAACTGCAGCTAAGCTCCCGAGTGGGAGGTTTGCTCTCCACTCGGTAGGATTTTTCAAACTTAGGCGAGTGTCTGACCGCGGCTAAGTCTCTTCGTGGAGAACTTAGGCGAGTGCCGAACTGCAGCTAAGCCTCCTAGTGGGAGGTTTGCTCTCCACTCGGTAGGATTTTTCAAACTTAGGCGAGTGTCTGACCGCAGCTAAGTCTCTTCGTGGAGAACTTAGGCGAGTGCCGGACTGCAGCTAAGCCCCCGAGTGGGAGGTTTCCTCTCCACTCGGTAGGATTTTTCAAACTTAGGCGAGTGTCTGACTGCAGCTAAGTCTCTTCGTGGAGAACTTAGGCGAGTGCTGAACTGCATCTAAGCCCCCGAGTGGGAGGTTTGCTCTCCACTCGGTAGGATTTTTCAAACTTAGGCGAGTGTCTGACTGCAGCTAAGTCTCTTCGTGGAGAACTTAGGCGAGTGCTGAACTGCAGCTAAGCCCCCGAGTGGGAGGTTTGCTCTCCACTCGGTAGGATTTTTCAAACTTAGGTGAGTGTCTGACTGCAGCTAAGTCTCTTCGTGGAGAACTTAGGCGAGTGCTGAACTGCAGCTAAGCCCCCGAGTGGGAGGTTTGCTCTCCACTCAGTAGGATTTTTCAAACTTAGGCGAGTGTCTGACTGCAGCTAAGTCTCTTCGTGGAGAACTTAGGCGAGTGCTGAACTACAGCTAAGCCCCTGAGTGGGAGGTTTGCTCTCCACTCGGTAGGATTTTTCAAACTTAGGCGAGTGTCTGACTGCAGCTAAGTCTCTTCGTGGAGAACTTAGGCGAGTGCTGAACTGCAGCTAAGCCCCCGAGTGGAAGGTTTGCTCTCCACTCGGTAGGATTTTTCAAACTTAGGCGAGTGTCTGACTACAGCTAAGTCTCTTCATGGAGAACTTAGGCGAGTGCCGAACTGTAGCTAAGCCCCCGAGTGGGAGGTTTGCTCTCCACTCGGTAGGATTTTTCAAACTTAGGCGAATCGGATTCGCAGCTAAGTCACCCACTGGGGGATTTTAGATACATACAACAGTGACAGCAATTATTGGAACACTCTTATTTCTGATAAAAATGAACTTCAGGAGTTTTTCTTATTACATCTGGTTTGAGAGTGGACTTAAGTGTAAAAGGGGCGGAGAAGCTCCGCGTTCCAAGCTCGAGGTTCGTCGATTTGTCGATCAACATTGCAAAGGTGATATGCTTCGTTGTGGAGGACTCTGGTGATGATGAAGGGGCCTTCCCAAGTGGGAGCGAGCTTGTGAGGTTTCTGTTGATCCACTCGGAGGACCAAATCTCCTTCTTGAAAGGCTCGACTCTTCACATTCCGGGCGTGGAATCGACGCAAGTCCTGCTGGTAAATGGTCGATCTGATCATTGCCATCTCCCTCTCTTCCTGCAAGAGGTCGACTGCGTCTTGCCGGGCCTGCTCCGCTTCATCTTCAGTGTAAAGTTCGACTCGGGGCGCATTATGAAGGAGATCGCTTGGCAGGACAGCTTCGGCTCCATAAACCAGAAAGAACGGGGTCCTTCCAGTCGACCGGTTAGGGGTGGTCCTTAATCCCCACAGCACTGATGGAAGCTCGTCGACCCAAGCGCCTGCCGCGTGCTTGAGATCGCGCATCAGCTGAGGTTTTAGCCCTTTGAGAATTAGACCATTTGCTCTCTCAGCCTGTCCATTCGACTGGGGGTGAGCGACTGAGGCGTAGTCGACTCGTGTGCCTTGAGAAGCGCAAAATGCTCTGAACTCGTCCGAATCAAAGTTTGACCCATTATTAGTGATGATGCTGTGCGGGACTCCATATCTGAATGTCAATCCTCTGATGAAACTGATAGCGGTGCCAGCGTCGAGGCTCTTTATGGGCTTAGCTTCGATCCATTTGGTAAACTTGTCGACTGCCACAAGCACATGAGTGAATCCACTCCTGCCTATTCTTAGGGGGCCAACCATGTCCAATCCCCAGACGGCAAAGGGCCAGACGAGCGGAATGGTTTTCAGGGCTGACGCGGGCTTGTGTGACATGTTGGAGTAGAACTGGCAGCCCTCGTACCTGTCGACTATCTCTTTCGCCATCTCATTTGCCCTTGGCCAATAAAATCCAGCTCGGTATGCCTTAGCCACAATGGTCCGAGAGGACGCATGGTGACCGCAGGTTCGCAAGTGGATATCTTGAGGATTATTTGACCCTCTTCTGGCGTTATGCATTTCTGGCCGACTCCGGTCGCACTTTCTCTGTACAGCTGTCCCCTTATGACCGTGAAGGCCTTAGATCGGCGGACGATCTGTCGAGCCTCCTCCTCGTCCTCCGGGAGTTCTTTCCTTAGGATATACGCAATGTACGGTATTGTCTAGTCAGGGGTGACTGCCAAGACTTCCATGATTAGGCTGACTACTGCAGGCACTTCAACTTCAGTCGGATCCGTGGCACTTTTCGGCTGCGGGGCTTCTTTTGTGAAAGGATCTTCTTGGACTGACGGCGAGTGAATGTGTTCCAAGAACACGTTGCTTGGAATGGCTTCTCTCTTGGAGCCTATCTTTGCCAAGTCGTCAGCTGCCTGGTTTTTCAGTCGGGGGATGTGGTGGAGTTCCAACCCCTCGAACTTCTTCTCTAGCTTCCGTACTGCACTGCAGTATCCAGTCATTGCCGGACTCCTGACGTCCCACTCCTTCATCACTTGATTAACCACCAGATCCGAGTCGCCATAGACCATGAGGCGACGGACGCCGAGCGAAATGGCCATGCGCAACCCATACAAAAGTGCTTCATACTCTGCTTCGTTATTGGAGGAATCGAAGTGAATCTGGAGAACGTATCTGAGCTTATCTCCTCGGGGGGAGACCAAAACTACCCCCGCGCCCGAACCATTCAGCATCTTGGATCCATCGAAGAACATAGTCCAGTGTTCCGAGTGAACTTGAGTCGGAAGTTGCTGTTCAATCCACTCGGCGATGAAATCCGCGATTGCTTGGGACTTGATGGCTTTGTTTGCTTCAAACTTGATGTCTAAAGGAAGGAGTTCAATCGCCCACTTGGCCACTCGACCAGTTGCATCTCTGTTATGCAGGATCTCCGATAATGGGGCGTCGCTGACGACCGTAATGGAGTGGTCAGAGAAATAATGTTCAACTTTCTTCGTGGTCATGTAAATCCCGTATACAAGCTTCTGGTAGTGGGGGTATCTTTGTTTTGAAGGGGTCAAAACTTCAGACACATAATAAACAGGGCGTTGAACTTTGAAGGCCTTCCCTTCCTCTTCCCGCTCGACCGTAAGTACTGTACTGACAACTTGTCCCGTGGCTGCAATGTAAAGCAGCAGAGGCTCTTTGCTGATTGGGGCAGCTAGCATCGGCTGGGTGGAGAGCAGAGCTTTGAGCTCTGCAAACGCTGCATCAGCTTCTGGAGTCCAGTCGAACTTGTCAGACTTTTTCATCAGTCGGTAAAGAGGCAACGCTTTTTCACCGAGTCGAGAAATGAATCGACTTAAGGCGGCCAAGCAGCCTGTAAGTTTTTGGACATCATGCACACGTACAGGACGCTTCATCCGGAGTATGGTGCCAATTTTTTCAGGATTGGCGTCGATTCCTCGTTCGGAAACGAGAAAACCGAGTAGCTTGCCACCTGGAACTCCGAAAGTGCACTTTGACGGATTGAGCTTGATATCGTACCTCCTGAGGTTGGCGAAGGTTTCAGCAAGGTCAGCCCGCAGGTCGGAACCTTTCCGGGACTTGAATACGATATCGTCCATGTACGCCTCCACATTCCGACTGATTTGAGTGAGTAAACACTTCTGGATCATTCTCATGAATGTGGCTCCGGCGTTCTTGAGGCCGAATGGCATGGTGACATAACAGAAGCATCCGAATGGAGTGATGAAAGCTGTTTTGATTTCGTCGGGCCCATACAGACGGATCTGATGGTACCCGGAGTAGGCATCTAGAAAAGACAATCTCTCGCATCCCGCAGTTGAGTCGACAATTTGGTCGTTGCGAGGGAGAGGAAAATGATCTTTCGGGCAGGCCCGATTGATATGCTTGAAATCAATGCACATACGGAGTGACTTGTCCTTCTTGGGGACCATGACAACATTGGCGAGCCACTCGGAGTGGTAGATCTCTCGGATGAACTCAGCTGCTAAGAGCCGAGCCACTTCCTCGCCAATGGCTTGTTTTTTCTGGACGGCGGACCGCCGAAGATGTTCCTTCACGGGTTTGAACTTTAAGTCGACTCGCAGGCGGTGCTCAGCCAGCCCCCTGGGAACTCCAGGCATGTCAGAGGGTTTCCATGCGAAGATGTCCCAGTTCTCACGGAGGAGCTGGATGAGCGCTTCTTCCTATTTGGAGTCGAGCGTCGTCGAGATGTGAGTCGGAGCTGCGTCGGGATCAGTCGGGTGGATGTGGACTGTCTTCGTTTCGCCAGCCGACTGAAAAGCTGACTCGGAGGCAGGCTTCTTAGCCCGCAGCAATTCACTCGGGTCGGCAGTCTTTTGGTACTCTTTCAGCTCGACTACTGCCATCTGAGCATCGGCGATCTTTGATCCCTTCTGGAAACATTCTTCTTCTTTCTTCCGGTTGCCCGTAACAGTGATCACACCTTTGGGGCCAGGCATCTTTAATTTAAGATACACGTAGCATGGTCGAGCCATGAAGCGTGCGTAAGCTGGCCTGCCCAAGATGGCGTGATAAGCACTCTGGAAGTCCACAACTTCAAACGTTAACTTTTCCTTGCGGTAATTCTTTGAATCACCGAAAACCACATCAAGAGCAATCTGGCCGAGTGACTCGGCTTTCTTCCCAGGAATGACTCCGTGGAAGCTCATGTTACTGGTGCTGAGTCTGGACATCGGAATGCCCATTCCTTTCAAGGTTTCAGCGTACAGTATGTTTAGGCCACTGCCGCCGTCCATCAGGACTTTGGTCAGTCGAGTGCCTTCGAAAACTGGGTCGACCACCAAAGCTTGCCTCCCAGGGGTGGCAATGTTCGTCGGGTGATCGGACTGGTCGAACGTGATGGCAGTCTGAGACCACTTCAGGTAACTGGGAGTCGCCGGGGCAACCATGTTGACCTCACGGTTAATGATTTTCAGTCGACTTTTGCTTTCGAGATCAGCAAAAATCAT
This sequence comes from Triticum monococcum, assembly GCA_034509565.1. Lineage (NCBI taxonomy): Eukaryota > Viridiplantae > Streptophyta > Magnoliopsida > Poales > Poaceae > Triticum > Triticum monococcum. The sequence goes on along the minus strand of CM067845.1, from coordinate 392,320,013 downwards.
CAAGGTGGAATTGACCTGGGGGTATCCATCGTCACTATCTTCCTTGTCTTCAACTCTGTCTGGCTCTTTTTCCTTATCCTTGGGCTGCTTGCCCTGGAACTGCTGAATCAGAAGCCGACACTGTCGAGTGGTATGCTTCGGGAAAATAAAATTTCCTTCTTCATCTTTCTTGGTATGGATGTGACATGGCAGGTCCAGAACATCATTCCCATCCTGATCTTTAACCTTCTTGGGCTTCCATGTGCCCTTGGGCTTTCCCTTGAAATTTCCCTGGGCCACAGCCAGGGCCTCCCCCGGGGCGGCTGGCTCGGCCTTCCGCTTCTGCTTCCGACTAGAGTTTCCTCCGGTTTCTTGGGCGACTGACTTAAGTTTTCCACTTCGGAGTCGGTCCTCGTCTTCTCCATTAGCGTACTTGGTGGCAATCTCCATCATCCGATTAAGGGACATCTCTCCGGTCCGGCCAAACTTCAGATTCAACTCCCTGTACTTGACGCCTTCCTTGAAAGCGCAAACTGCTTGATGGTCTGGCACGTTCTCGACCGAGTGGTGCAGTGTGATCCACCTCTGGATATATTCTCTCAGAGTTTCGTTCGGCTTCTGTACACAAGACCGCAGCTCCGTAAGGCCTGCAGGGCGCTTGCATGTCCCTTCGAAGGTTGTGATAAACACTCGGGAGAGATCCTCCCAAGTGTAAATGCTGCTGGGCGCCAACTGATTCAGCCACGCCCTAGCTGAGCCTTCCAACATGAGGGGTAAATGCTTCATGGCCACCTCATCGTTGCCGCCGCCAATCTGCACAGCCACTTAGTAATCCTCGAGCCATGTGTCAGGCTTGGACTCACCGGTGAACTTGCTGATTCCAGTCGCCAGCCGGAAGTTGGGAGGGATCACCGCAGCTCTGATGGCCCGACTGAAACATTCAGGCCCCGAGGCGTGTGTCCTGCTGCCGGTGGGCGTATCTCTGTTGTGGCCCTCTTGATGAGCCCTGTTCTTGTCCACCAGACCTTGAACGAGGATGGATCTCGCGTCAAAGCCTGGGTCTCTCGGGTCGACTGGGATCCTCTGCCCAGTGTTATGGGGGCGCCTGTCGTCTCGATGTCGAGGTGCATATGATCCACTCCTCGGGGGAGGGGACGGCACCCGACGCCCATCATCACGGTCGGGTCGGTGATCATATTGTTCATTCCTCCTATACTGATCGTGCCGGCCTCCACGCCCCTCACGCCTCGGGGGCGATCTCGGGCTGTGAGCCGACTGGACGGTCTCCGTTGCGACGGATCGACTGTGGATCCTGTCCCGCGACTGAGAGACGGCGGAATTCTGATTTCCCGCCGCTCGGAGCAACGCTCTGATCTACAGCAATCCTCTGCCGGCCTCCGACTAGGAGGGCTAGATTGACTCCGCTATGCGGGCCGCGGCAGCCAGGTTCCGAACCGGAGTTCAGTACACCTGCGGTGGTGGGAAGAGCTGACGTCGACTAGGTTCGGGAGCTTGCTGGCGTCGACTGGACTCGGGAGCCTGCTGGCGTCGACTGGACTCGGGAGCCCGCTGACGCGCCCGCTCGTCGAGAGCTCGCTGTAGATTCTCCAGTCGAGTGCGCTCGGCTAGATTAGCCAAGCGTGCGTCCTCCAAGGCCCGGGCCTCGGGGGTTTCTCCAACAATAGGGGTGTAGAGCGTGGTCATGTTCCGGCGACGAAGCTCCTCCCGCTGCAATGACATAAGAGGCTCGGGGAGGTATTCATCGTGAGGGTGCGACGGATCGCCTCTATCGGCACCATCATCAGCGTGATGGAATCCAGGGGGACTGCATGTCCCCTCGACCGCCAGAACCTCCGCCAAAGGGTCGCTGCTGTCACACTTGGAAGCGGTCTCCGTGGAGCCAGTCGACAGATCGAACAGGCCGCAGAGGGATTCGTCAGGCTCGATTGCAGCGACTTGCGGGGTTGCCGACTGGCGGGCCGCGGCGTGCTTCATCCACCGCTGGAGCCTCGACCGACCCGAGCGCTTGCGCTGGCGGGAGACAGGACGGGGAGATGACACGGGAGTCGACCGATATGGGGTCGACGGCTGCCTCAGGAGGACGCCACGGACGCACGCGCGGAAGTGCGTCGCACCGCGGACGGGGAGCGCGTCGACGTCAAGCGGCGCCTCCTGGAGCCAGGCGGAGTCGTCGGCGATGAAAGTGAGTCCGCCGAGACAGATCTCGCGGCCCTCCGCCAAAGCTCCGCAGGAAAACATGATCAAGTGGATCGGAAAAATCGCAACTTCTCCAATTAGGCGCTAAGACTAAGGCCCCACGGTGGCCGCCAACTGTCGTGGTTCTAAGTCTGACAGTGAGGTAGGGGGGTGTGTATGGAGAGGCTAGACCTTAGCTATTGGGAAGTTGTAAGCACGCAAGGTTTACGAGTTCAGGCCCTTCTCTGAGGAAGTAACAGCCCTACGTCTCGGTGCCCGGAGGCGGTCGACTGGATTATGCGTGTGTAAAATGACAGGGGTGCGAACCCTTGATACTGAGGAGGGGGGTGGCTTATATAGAGTTCGCCAGCCCTCTCCTGCCCTCAGTAATGCAGGATTTAAGGTACATTTAAGGTGGGCGTTACTGATAACGTCCCTAATAAAGTGTCATAATAATCATAAAGACTACTTAATAGCCGACCGTTTTCCTGCGGAGTGACTTGAGGTCTTCTGGCAGTCGAGTGGTTGGCTTCTTGGTCGAGTGACAGCTTCTTGGTCGAGTGTCTTCAACCCGTCGAGTGGGATATCTTCAAGTTGTCTTAAAGGTGACTTCCTCTAAGGATGTCCTATGGTAGGGCTCTTTAGGACGGGTCCGTGTCCCTACCGTAGGTACATGACTACATCATTAACCTTTTGGGCTCCAAACGCCTTGTAATAGGCTAGCTCAAAACTTCATGTTCTGCCTATGCCATCATGCATATCATACTGTGTATGACACTTTTATCCGTCATGTCAATATATGCTTTACATCCTTTATCATATTTGTAGCGTTTGAATCCGTTCCTGTATGTAAAAGATGAAAAACTGTCCTGGCGGTTTGTCGCCGGACGGGTCAAAACACCCAATACATAACTATGAAATTAACATATCGGTATAATCAAGGCTAGATGTAAAGATAAATAAATCTGGAAAGCCTTTTAAAGAAAACACAGATAAGTCTGTTTATGAATTTTAAACGACAATATCATACCTGTGTTCTTGAATCTGGACTGCCGGTTTATGTGACCCGAACAGTAAGGGTAACGACCCAATGTTTTTAGAAGCCAATACTTCCGTATGCATGATGACTGTTATACACTGGCAACTCATTGTGAAAGAACCAAGCCGGTTTAAGTTGAAACCATACTTACAGTTAGATTCTAGACAACAAAAAACAGTAAAACAAAATATTATCTTTCAAACAATGAAATACCAATTTTTTTGGAGGTTTCTGATTCGAATACGATTAGTAAACTGGACCAAAGTGGTTAAGCTAGGATTTGAATATGATCATGTAGACCCTAGTGGCTTTGGCGTTGCGCCGATCAAGAGGGTACCGATAGCTATGTTCTCTTTGGTTCGAATACGACCTATGTTTGAACAGGAAGCCCCTAAATGACCTTGAGAGGTTTTTAACGACCCTAATTCAAATAAGATCCAAGTCGGACTCAAAAGGGGTTAAGCTATGATTCGGATACGATCAAGAAGCCCCCTAGTGAGTTTGGCTTTGTGCCGATCAAGAGGGTAACGACAGCTATGTTCTCTTTGGTTCGAATACGACCTATGTTTGAATAGGAAGCCCCCTAGTGATCATGAGGTTTAACGGCTAGATTCGAATACGATCATGAGCCGGGCCAAGAGGGTTAAGCTAGATTCGAGTACGATCAACCCCCAATTGGTCATTTTATACTTAAAATAACAAAGACATGTGATCATTAAGGATAAAAAGGACAGAGGTCCTGCTTTATTACTTATCATAATATATACAACGTAAAAGTATGTACACTATGAGAGCCGGTGGCCAAGTGTAGTAAGGCCGAAGATGAGCAATATTCCACGGCCGGTGGGTCTCCTCCTCTGACTTACGTGAGTCTTTGTGCTCTCGAACATCGATAAGGTAGTATGATCCGTTATTCAAGTTCTTGGTGACCATAAAGGGTCCTTCCCAAGGTGGGGATAGCTTGTGCGCATCAGACTAATCCTGGATGAGCCGGAGCACCAGGTTACCTTCTTGAAAGGTTCTTGACTTAACCCGGCGACTGTGATAACGGCGCAGGTCCTGTTGGTAAATCGCTGAGCGGGCTGCCGCTAAGTCATGCTCTTCATCCAATAGGTCAAGCGCATCCTAACGGGCTTGTTCATTATCAGCTTCAACATAAGCCGCCACTTGGGGCGAGTCATGTCGGATGTCACTGGGCAGGACTGCCTCTGCTCCATAAACCATGAAGAAAGGCGTATAACCCGTAGACCTGTTAGGGGTAGTATTGATGCTCCATATCACAGAGGGTAACTCTTCCACCCAACAACCCGGCGTCCGTTGTAAAGGGACCATAAGCCGGGGTTTGAGACCTTTCAGGATTTCCTGATTGGCTCTTTCAGCTTGACCATTAGATTGGGGGTGAGCTACTGACGAAACATCTAGCCGGATATGTTCCCGTTGACAGAATTCTTCCATAGCTCCTTGGGACAGGTTAGTGCCTGATACGTCTCCAACGTATCTATAATTTTTTATTGTTCCATGCTATATTATATCCTGTTTTGGACATTATTGGGCTTTATTATACACTTTTATATTATTTTTGGGACTAACCTATTAATCGGAGGCCCAACCCAGAATTATTGTTTTTTGCCTATTTTAGGCTTTCGCAGAAAAAGAATATCAAACGGAGTCCAAACAGAATGAAACCTTCATGAACGTGATTTTCGGAACGAACATGATCCAGAGGACTTGGACCCTACGTAAGCAATCAACCAGGAAGGCACGAGGTAGGGGGGCACGCCTACCCCCCAGGCACGCCCTCCACCCTCATGGGGCCCATGTTGCTCCACCGACGTACTCCTTCCTCCTATATATACCTACGTACCCCCAAACTACCAGATACGGAGACAAAACCCTAATTCCACAACCGTAACTTTCTGTATCCACGAGATCCCATCTTGGGGCCTTTTCCGGAGCTTCGCCGAAGGGGGCATCGATCACGGAGGGCTTCTACATCAACACCATAGCCCCATCGATGAAGTGTGAGTAGTTTACTTCACACCTATGGGTCCATAGTTATTAGCTAGATGGATTCTTCTCTCTTTTTGGATCTCAATAAAAAAGTTCTCCCCCTCTCTTGTGGAGATCTATTCGATGTAATCTTCTTTTGCGGTGTGTTTGTTGAGATCGATGAATTGTGGGTTTATGATCAAGTTTATCTATGAACAATATTTGAATCTTCTCTGTATTCTTCTCTGTATGATTGTTTATCTTTGCAAGTCTCTTCGAATTATCAGTTTGGTTTGGCCTACTAGATTGATATTTCTTGCAATGGGAGAAGTGCTTAGCTTTGGGTTCAATCTTGCGATGTCCTTTCTGAGTGACCGTAGGGGCAGCAAGGCACGTATTGTATTGTTGCCATCGAGGATAACAAGATGGTGTGTATATCATATTGCATGAGTTTATCCCTCTACATCATGTCATCTTGCTTAAAGCGTTACTCTATTCTCTTGAACTTAATACTCTAGATGCATGCTGGATAGTGGTCGATGTGTGGAGTAATAGTAGTAGATGTAGGCAGGAGTCGGTCTACTTGTCTTGGACGTGATGCCTATATACATGATCATACCTAGATATTCTCATAACTATGCTCAATTCTGTCAATTGCTTAACAGTAATTTGTTCACCCACCGTAATACTTATGCTCTCGAGAGAAGCCTCTAGTGAAACCTATGGCCCCCGGGTCTATTTTCCATCATATTAATCTTCCAATACTTAGTTATTTCCTTTGCCATATATTTTACTTGCATCTTTATTTCTCTTTATCATAAAAATACCAAAAATATTATCTTATCATATCTATCAGATCTCACTCTCGTAGGTGACCGTGAAGGGATTGACAACCCCTTTATCGCGTTGGTTGCGAGGAGTTTATTTGTTTGTGTAGGTGCGAGGGACTCGTGCGTGGCCTCCTACTGGATTGATACCTTGGTTCTCAAAAATTGAGGGAAATACTTATGCTGCTGTGCTGCATCACCCTTTCCTCTTGAAGGGAAAACCAACACAGTGCTCAAGAGGTAGCAAGAAGGATTTCTGGCGCCGTTGCCGGGGAGTCTACGCAAAAGTCAACATACCAAGTACCCATCACAAACACTTATCTCCCGCATTAAATTATTTGCCATTTGCCTCTCGTTTTCCTCTCCCCCACTTCACCCTTGCTTTTTTATTTGCCCTCTCTCTCCATCCTCCCTCTCTCTCTATTTGCCTCTTTTTCCCCGTTTCTTGTTTGCTTGTGTGTCGGATTGCTTGCTTGTCACGATGGCTCAAGATAATACCAAATTGTGTGACTTTACCAATACCAACAACAATGATTTTATTAGCACTCCGATTGCTCCTCTTACCGATGCTGAATCTTGTGAAATAAATGCTGCTTTGCTGAATCTTGTCATGAAAGATCCGTTTTCCGGCCTTCCTAGTGAAGATGCCGCTACCCATCTAAACAACTTTGTTGATTTGTGTGATATACAAAAGAATAAAGATGTGTACAATGATATTGTTAAATTTAAGCTATTCCCTTTTTCTCTTAGAGATCGTGCTAAAGCTTGGTTTTCGTCTTTGCCTAAAAATACTATTGATTCGTGGAATAAGTGCAAAGATGCTTTTATCTCTAAGTATTTTCCTCCCGCTAAGATCATCTCTCTTATAAACGATATTATGAATTTTAAGCAACTTGATCATGAACACGTTGCACAAGCTTGGCAGAGGATGAAATTAATGATACGTAATTGCCCTACACATGGTTTGAATTTGTGGATGATTATACAATTTTTTTATGCTGGATTGAATTTTGCTTCTAGAAATCTTTTAGATTCGTCCACGGGAGGCACTTTTATGGAAATCACTTTAGGAGAAGCTACTAAACTCCTAGATAATATTATGGTTAATAATTCTCAATGGCACACTAAAAGATCTATTAATAAGAATGTGCATGCGATAGAAGAAATTAATGTTTTGAGTGGTAAGATGGATGAACTTATGAAATTATTTGCTAATAAAAGTGTTTCTTCTGATCCTAACGATATGCCTTTGTCTACTTTGATTGAGAATAATAATGAATATTTGGATGTCAATTTTGTTGGTAGGAATAATTTTGGTAACCGCTAGGATGCGTGCTAAGAAAGATTGCTTTATAAAAAGTGTGTTCTTCTAGTTTCCATGATAATAAAGATGAAGATCTAAAAGTTATTGATGTGTCCCCTATTAAATCTTTGTTTTGAAATATGAATCTTGATAATGATGGGACTTAATATGATCCACCTTTACCTAGAAGACGTTCCAAAAATTCAGAGTCTTTAGATCTTGATGCTAAAATTGTTAAAAGTGGGATTGAAGAAGTAGAAACTTTAAATATTAATGAACCCACTATTTCGGATTTCAAGGAATTTAATTATTATAATTGCTCTTTGATAGATTGTATTTGCTTGTTGCAATCCGTGCTAAATTCTCCTCATGCTTATAGTCAAAATAAAGCCTTTACCAAACATATCGTTGATGCTTTGATGCAATCTTATGAAGAAAAACTTGAGTTGGAAGTTTCTATCCCTAGAAAACTTTATGATGAGTGGGAACCTACTATTAGAATTAAGATTAAAGATCATGAATGCTATGCTTTGTGTGATTTGGGTGCTAGTGTTTCCATGATTCCAAAGACTTTGTGTGATTTGCTAGGTTTCCGTGATTTTGATTATTGCTCTTTAAACTTGCACCTTGCGGATTCCACTATTAAGAAACCTATGGGAAGAATTAATGATGTTCTTATTGTTGCGCATAGGAATTATGTGCCCGTGGATTTTATTGTTCTTGACATAGATTGCAATCCTTCATGTCCTACTATTCTTGGTAGACCTTTCCATAGAACGATTGGTGCAATTATTGATATGAAGGAAGTGAATATTAGATTCCAATTTCCGTTAAGGAAAGGCATGGAACACTTCCCTATAAATAAAATTAAATTACCTTATGAATCTATTATGAGATCCACTTATGGATTGCCTTCCAAAGATGGCAATACCTAGATCTATCCTTGCTTTGATGCCTAGCTAGGGGCGTTAAACGATAGCGCTTGTTGGGAGGCAACCCAATTTTATTTTTATTCCTTGCTTTTTGATCCTGTTTAGCAATAAATAATTTATCTAGACTCTGTTTTGGTTGTGTTTTTGTGTTTAATTAGTGTTTGTGCCAAGTAAAACCGTTGGGAAGACTTGGGGAAAGTCTTTTTAATCTTGCTGTAAAAAACAGAAACTTTAGCGCTCATGAGAACTCCTGCCATTTTTATTTGGAAAGTTATATTTAGTTAATTCTTTTTGCAGATGATTAATAGATAAATTCCTCACGTCCAAAAATTTATTTTAGAATTTTTGGGGTTCCATAACTTATGTTAGCTGCAGATTACTACAGACTGTTCTGTTTTTGACAGATTCTGTTTTCCGTGTGTTGTTTGCTTATTTTGATGAATCTATGGCTAGTAAAATAGTTTATAAACCATAGACAAAGTTGGAATACAGTAGGTTTAGCACCAATATAAATAAAGAATGAGTTCATTACAGTACCTTTAAGTGGTGTTTTGTTTTCTTTCGCTAACGGAGCTCACGAGATTTTCTACTTTAAGTTTTGTGTTGTGAAGTTTTCAAGTTTTGGGTAAAAGATTTGATGGATTATGGAACAAGGAGTGGAAAGATACTAAGCTTGGGTATGCCCATGGAACCCCAAGATAATCTAAGGACACCTAAAATCCAAAGCTTGGGGATGCCCCGGAAGGCATCCCCTCTTTCATCTACTTCTATCGGTAACTTTACTTGGAGCTATATTTTTATTTACCACATGATATGTGTTTTGCTTGGAGCGTCTTGTATTATTTGAGTCTTTATTTGTTAGTTTTCCACAATCATCCTTGCTGCACACACCTTTTTAGAGAGACACACATGATTCGGAAATTGTTATAATACTCTATGTGCTTCACTTATATCTTTTGAGTTATATAGTTTTTGCTCTAGTGCTTCACTTATATCTTTTAGAGCACGATGGTGGATTTGTTTTATAGAAACTTTTGTTCTCTCATGCTTAACTTAGATTATTTTGAGAGTCCTACAAAACAGCATGGTAATTTGCTTTAATTATTTTAGGCATTCAATATTAATAAAAAAATCTTATGAGTGTGTTGAATACTACGAGAAGTTTGAAACTTGATAATTGTTTTGAGATATGGAGATGGTGATATTAGAGTCGTGCTAGTTGAGTAGTTGTGAATTTGAGAAATGCTTGTGTTGAAGTTTGTGATTCCCGTAGCATGCGTATGGTGAACCGTTATGTTAATAAGTCAGAGCATGATGTATTTCTTGATTGTCCTCCTTATGAGTGGGGGTCGGGGACGAGCGATGGTCTTTTCCTACCAATCTATCCCCCTAGGAGCTTGCGTGTAGTACTTTGCTTCGATAACTAATAGATTTTTGCAATAAGTATGTGAGTTCTTTATGACTAATGTTGAGTCCATGGATTATACACACTCTCACCCTTCCACCATTGCTAGCCTCTCTAATACCGCGCACCTTTCGCCGGTATCATACACCCACCATATACCTTTCTCAAAATAGCCACCATACCTACCTATCATGGCATTTCCATAGCCATTCCAAGATATATTGCCATGCAACTTTCCACCGTTCCGTTTACTATGACACGCTCCATCATTGTCATATTGCTTCGCATGATCATGTAGTTGACATTTTAGTTGTGGCAAAGCCACCATTCATAATTCTTTCATATAAGTCACTCATGCATCATTGCTATCCCGGTATACCGTCGGAGGCATTCATATAGAGTCATACTTTGTTCTAGTATCGAGTTGTAATCATTGAGTTGTAAATAAATAGAAGTGTGATGATCATCATTCATAGAGTATTGTCCCAATAAAAAAAGAGAAAGGCCCAAAAAAAGAAGGCCCAAAAAAAGAATAAATAAATAAATAAGGGGCAATACTACTATCCTTTTTTTCCACACTTGTGCTTCAAAGTAGCACCATGATCTTCATGATAGAGAGTCTCCTATGTTATCACTTTCATATACTAGTGGGAATTTTTCATTATAGAAATTGGCTTGTATATTCCAATGATGGGCTTCCTCAAAATGCCCTAGGTCTTCGTGAGCAAGAAAGTTGGATGCACACCCACTTAGTTCTTTTTGTTGAGCTTTCATATACTTATAGCTCTAGTGCATCTGTTGCATGGCAATCCCTACTCACTCACATTGATATCTATTAGTGGGAATCTCCATAGCCCGTTGATACGCCTAGTTGTTGTGAGACTATCTTCTCCCTTTTTGTCTTCTCCACAACCACCATTCTATTCCACATATAGTGCTATGTCTATGGCTCATGCTCACGTATTGCGTGAAGATTGAAAAAGTTTGAGAACACCAAAAGTATGAAACAATTGCTTGGCTTGTCATCGGGGTTGTGCATGATTTAAATACTTTGTGTGGTGAAGATGGAGCATAGCCAGACTATATGATTTTGTAGGGATAACTTTCTTTGGCCATGTTATTTTGAAGAGACATAATTGCTTAGTTAGTATGCTCGAAGTATTATTATTTCTATGTCAATATTGAACTTTTGTCTTGAATCTTTCAGATCTGAATATTCATACCACAATTAAGAGAATTACATTGAAATTATGCCAAGTAGCATTCCACATCAAAAATTCCATTTTTATCATTTACCCACTCGAGGACGAGCATGAATTAAGCTTGGGGATGCTTGATACGTCTCCAACGTATCTATAATTTTTGATTATTCCATGCTATATTATATCCTGTTTTGGACATTATTGGGATTTATTATACACTTTTATATTATTTTTGGGACTAACCTATTAGCCGGAGGCCCAGCCCATAATTGTTGTTTTTTTGCCTATTTTAGGGTTTCGCAGAAAAAGAATATCGAACGGAGTCCAAACGGAATGAAACCTTCGGGAATGTGATTTTCGGAACGAACATGATCCAGAGGACTTGGACCCTACGTCAAGCAATCAACCAGGAATGCACAATGTAGGGGGCGCGCCTACCCCCCAGGCGTGCCCTCCACCCTAGGCGCGCCCTCCACCCTCGTGGGGCCCATGTTGCTCCACTGATGTACTCCTTCCTCCTATATATACCTACGTACCCCCAAACTACCAGATACGGAGCCAAAACCCTAATTCCACCACCGTAACTTTCTGTATCCACGAGATCCCATCTTGGGGCTTTTTCTGGAGCTCTGCTAGAGGGGGCATCGATCATGGAGGGCTTCTACATCAACACCATAGCCCCTCCGATGAAGTGTGAGTAGTTTACTTTAGACCTACGGGTCCATAGTTATTAGCTAGATGGCTTCTTCTCTCCTTTTGGATCTCAATACAATGTTCTCCCCCTCTCTTGTGGAGATCTATTCGATGTAATCTTCTTTTGCGGTGTGTTTGTTGAGATCGATGAATTGTGGGTTTATGATCAAGTTTATCTATGAACAATATTTGAATCTTCTCTGAATTCTTTTATGTATGATTGGTTATCTTTGCAAGTCTCTTCGAATTATCAGTTTGGTTTGGCCTACTAGATTGATCTTTCTTGCAATGGGAGAAGTGCTTAGATTTGGGTTCAATCTTGCGGTGTCCTTTCCCAGTGACAGTAGGGGCAGCAAGGCACATATTGTATTGTTGCCATCGAGGATAACAAGATGGGTTTTATATCATATTGCATGAGTTTATCCCTCTACATCATGACATCTTGCTTAAAGCGTTACTCTGTTCTCTTGAACTTAATACTCTAGATGCATGCTGGATAGCGGTCGATGTGTGGAGTAATAGTAGTTGATTCAGGCAGGAGTCGGTCTACTTGTCTTGGACGCGATGCCTATATACATGATCATACCTAGATATTATCATAAGTATGCTCAATTATGTCAATTGCTCAACAGTAATTTGTTCACAAACCATAATACTTATGCTCTCGAGAGAAGCCTCTAGTGAAACCTATGGCCCCCAGGTCTATTTTCCATCATATTAATCTTCCAATACTTAGTTATTTCCTTTGCCGTTTATTTTACTTGCATCTTTATTTCTCTTTATCATAAAAATACAAAAAATATTATCTTATCATATCTATCAGATCTCACTCTCGTAGGTGATAGTGAAGGGATTGACAACCCCTTTATCGTGTTGGTTGTGAGGAGTTTATTTGTTTGTGTAGGAGCCAGGGACTCGTGCATGGCCTCCTACTGGATTGATACCTTGGTTCTCAAAAACCGAGGGAAATACTTACGCTGCTCTGCTGCATCACCCTTTCCTCTTCAAGGGAAAACCAACGCAGTGCTCAAGAGGTAGCAGTGCCATTGTGAGTGATAATGTTGTGTGGAAAAGCAAAACGAAAGATCACTTTCTTCATGAATTGAACCGCCGTGGCCGCATCACACTTACGAACCGGCTCTGCCTCAACCCACTTTGTGAATTTGTCCACTGCCACCAAAAGGTGCGTCTTTTTATCTTTGGATCTTTTGAAAGGTCCAAATCAAGCCCCCAGACTGCAAACGGCCAAGTAATTGGAATCATCCGTAATTCCTAAGCCGGCACGTGCGCCCATCGTGCGAATTTTTGACACCCATCACACCTACTGACCAGATCCTCTGCATCGGCGTGAGCCGTTAGCCAGTAAAAACCATGACGGAAAGCTTTGGCCACATGAGACTTTGAACCGACATGATGGCCACAATCTCCTTCATGGATCTACTAAAGAATTTCTTGACCTTCTTTAGGAGAGACACAACATTGAAACACTCCGGTGACACTACGATGATACAACTCACCATTGGAAGTGTCATTGACTTAGACCACTGGGTTATCTGTCTAGCCAAGCTCTCATCCTCCGGCAACTCGCCCCAGGTCATATAAGACAAATACGACACTGTCCAATCTGGAATGACATGAAGAGCCACCACCAATTGAGCTTCCGGGTCTGGAACAGCCAAGTCTTCCTCTGTAGGCAACTTGACAAAAGGGTTATGCAGAACATCTAAAAAAGTGTTAGGCGGCACCGGCTTACGCTGAGATCCCAACCGGCTTAAAGCATCGGCTGCTTCGTTCTTTTTGCGGTCAATGTGCTCCACTTGATAACCCTTGAAGTGTCCAGCAACAGTGTCAACCTCACGGCGATAAGCCACCATGAGAGGATCCTTGGAATCCCACTTGCCTGATACTTGCTGAGCCACCTGATGTCTACTACACAACCTTCTTCTTGTAGATGTTGTTGGGCCTCCAAGTGCAGAGGTTTGTAGGACAGTAGCAAATTTCCCTCAAGTGGATGACCTAAGGTTTATCAATCCGTAGGAGGCGTAGGATGAAGATGGTCTCTCTCAAACAACCCTGCAACCAAATAACAAAGAGTCTCTTGTCTCCCCAACACACCCAATACAATGGTAAATTGTATAGGTGCACCAGTTCGGCGAAGAGATGGTGATACAAGTGGTATATGGATGGTAGATATAGGTTTTTGTAATCTGAAAATATAAAAACATCAAGGTAACTAATGATAAAAGTGAGCGTAAACGGTATTGCAATGCTAGGAAACAAGTCCTAGGGTTAATACTTTCACTAGTGCAAGTCCTCTCAACAATAATAACATAATTGGATCACATAACTATCCCTCAACATGCAACAAAGAGTCACTCCAAAGTCACTAATAGCGGAGAACAAACAAAGAGATTATGGTAGGGTACGAAACCACGTCAAAGTTATTCTTTCCAATCAATCCGTTGGGCTATTCCTATAAGTGTCACAAACAGCCCTAGAGTTCATACTAGAATAACACCTTAAGACACAAATGAACCAAAACCCTAATGTCACCTAGATACTCCAACGTCACCTCAAGTATCCATGGGTATGATTGTACGATATGTATCACACATTCTCAGATTCATCTATTCAACCAACACATAGAACCTCAAAGAGTGCCCCAAAGTTTCTACCAGAGAATCACGACGAAAACGTGTGCCAACCCCTATGCATAGGTTCATGGGCGGAACCCGCAAGTTGATCCCCAAAACATACATCAAGTGAATCACATGATATCCCATTGTCACCACAGATACGCACGGCAAGACATACATCAAGTGTTCTCAAATCTTTAAAGACTCAATCCGATAAGATAACTTCGAAGGGGAAACTCAATCCATTACAAGAGAGTAGAGGGGGAGAAGAAACATAAGATCCAACTATAATAGCAAAGCTCGCGATACATCAAGATCGTGCCAAATCAAGAACACGAGAGAGAGAGAGAGAGATCAAACACATAGCTACTGGTACATACCCTCAGCCCCGAAGGAGAACTACTCCCTCCTCGTCATGGAGAGCACCGGGATGATGAAGATGACCACCGGAGAGGGATTGCCCCCTCCAGCAGGGTGCCGGAACAGGTCTAGATTGGTTATCGGTGGCTACGGAGACTTCTGGCGGCGGAACTCCCGATCTATTGTGCTCCCCGATCGTTTTAGGGTATATGGATATATATAGGCGGAAGAAATACATCAGGAGAGCCATGAGGGGCCCACGGGGGTGGAGGGCGCACCCCCTGCCTTGTGGCTTCCTCGTTGATCCGCTGACGTGCAATCCAAGTCTCCTGTGTTGCTTTCTTTCCAAAAATAACTTTTCTGAAGGTTTCATTCCGTTTGGACTCCGTTTGATATTCCTTTTCTTCGAAACCCTAAAATAAGGAAAAAAACAGAAACTGGCACTGGGCTCTAGGTTAATAGGTTAGTCCCAAAAATCATATAAAATAGCATATAAATGCATATAAAACATCCAAGGCTGATAATATAATAGCATGGAACAGTCAAAAATTATAGATACGTTGGAGACGTATTAGCATCCCCAAGCTTAATTCCTGCTCGTCCTCGAGTAGGTAAATGATAAAAACAGAATTTTTGATGTGGAATGCTACCTAAGATATTTATCCATGTAGTTCTCTTTATTGTGGCAAGAATATTCAGATCCATAAGATTCAAGACAAAAGTTTAATATTGACATAAAAACAATAATACTTCAAGCATACTAACTAAGCAATCATGTCTTCTCAAAATAACATGGCCAAAGAAAGCTATCCCTACAAAATCATATAGTCTGGCTATGCTCCATCTTCACCACACAAAATATTTAAATCATGCACAACCCCGATGACAAACCAAGCAATTGTTTCATATTTTTGATGTTCTCAAACTTTTTCAATCTTCCCGCAATACATGAGCGTGAGCCATGGATATATCACTATAGGTGGAATAGAATGGTGGTTGTGGATAAGACAAAAAGGGAGAAGATAGTCTCACATCAACTAGGCGTATCAATGGGCTATGAAGATGCCCATCAATAGATATCAACGTGAGTGAGTAGGGATTGCCATGCAACGGATGCACTAGAGCTATAAGTATATGAAAGCTCAACAAAAGAAACTAAGTGGGTGTGCATCCAACTTTCTTGCTCACGAAGACCTAGGGCATTTTGAGAAAGCCCATCTGTAACATCCCGATTCTCGGAATGTTTAAGAAAAAGTTTTCCAAAATCAGGGCAAGAAAATTTCGTTTGTTTTATTTGGTTACAAAGCTTAAATCGTACTTTTATAATTTGAAGTATTTAATTTAAACTAATGTGAACCTAATTAAAATTGGTGTATTGTTCTTTTCTTGTAATCAGGTCTTCTTCGGCGTATTAAAATATGCACCTTTGAATTTTCTTTGGTCTTCTGAAATTCGTTTGATTTTTGTCCGAGCTTCTATTTCTTTTCTAGATTTTTCCGGAGAGGAAATCAATTTATTTTCATTCTATCAAACTCTGTATATAATTTACTCGAACCAACATCTTTTTCTCTTTCCTGGGTTCAGCCCACTATTTTACTTTTCCTTTCTCAAGTCAAATGGGCTTAGCCCATCTATTGTATTTCTTTTCTTCTGTTTCCCTACTCTCATCCTCCTCCCATGGGCTTTGTCCAAATAGGCCCGTCTCTTAGAGCCACACCATTGGAGCGCTTCATGTCCATACTTACACGTGCACACAAGTACAGAGAAGAGAAGAGAAAAGGTGCACAGAAGAGGAAACGTACAGCCATGGTGGAAACCCCTCCTCTATCCTTCATGTGTACGTTCTCACGTTACAGGAAGTGAAACGTCCACGCATGAATGCTGCCTCCTGCCCTTCTCCTTTAATTCCATCTCTTTGACTCCTCCTTGTGCCTATTTCTCTCCACTTCATCTCCCAAAGCCGTGCCTCAAGCGCTTCATCTCTTTCTTCACCCACGCACACCTACAGGAACACAAACTAAAGGAACAGGAAACCTAGAGGAGAAACATCCCCTCCTCTAAATCGTTTAGTTCTTCACCGTTTCCAGATTTGTGAGTATCTACATGTGCGCCTCCACCTCCTCTTCCAATCCCCTAGCAACCCCTCCCTATCTGTTCCTAATTCTTTGAAGAACTCTCCTTGAACTACAGCAGCTCCATGGACGCCGGTGCTCTATCCCGGTGATTTAGGCGATCCATGTTCGAGTCCTTGCGCCAAAATATTCTGCTCCATGCCGCAACTCCATTCAGAGAAGAAACAACATGTTCTGTCGAGCATACGCGGAGAATTTTGCAAGTACGTATACACTGTTCGTCAAGTTCATCGCACCGTTCCGTCGAACTCGGTGAACCACTTTCCAATTCCTATTGCACACCTTCCAAACATCACTCGTGTTATCTCCTATACATCTTAGTTCCTTCTATTTTTGTTGTTGGGCGCGCCGATGCTATCCGTCGCACGAACCAAATATTATAGGCATATTTCCATCGTTTTTGTTTATCGTTTGATCTTGATCCCAATGGATGAAACATGTTAAGTGGTTAGAGGAACACGTTTGTGGTTTTTGATTTTGCGCATATATCTTGTTAGACATTATTCTAGTAAAATGGGAATTACACTACGTGCATGTTTCTTTCACTTTCGAATTTTCACTTGTGTGACTTATACCTAGGAGTCGCTCCTAAATATTTCTTAATCGTAGGAGTTCCAATTGATTTACTAGATTACTTGTTTAGTCACTCGAGATTTAATATAGATTTTATCTAGCCGCTCTTGTTGATTAAAACAATAGTTTTAAAATAGTGTTGCATGGTTATGTGTACGATTCATCAGTGAACTTCTGTTAATATATTGTTATTTCCTTATGTTCTTGGTATGCTTAGGAGTGCATGGTATCTATTCGCCTCGTAATTTTGATGTGTCATGTCACTTGCTTGATTTATTTACCGATTATAGTTATTTGATAATTGTTGAATTGGTTGTCCCATGTGACATTTTTCTTTGGTGTGTGTGTAGTCCTATGACATGTCTCTGTACAAGTCTTTGCAAATTCTTACCATGTGTAGGAGTGGATTGTTGTAATAGATTATTAATGTTCTTACATGCTTGTTTGCTGTTATTATTTTAATTAGATTGGATCGTTGTTAGTGTAATCTTATTATTATTATTTTAGTAATGATTGGTATTCTTTATTGTTTCACGGAGAACGTGTACATCATTGTGGTGAATATTCATCGTGCTTATAATTCTTTAGATTTGTTCTAGGTGTTCATTTACTTATCCATCTAGTCATGAAACACCTCATGTCTTGACTATTTAATATTATTTAGCATGGCGAAATCATAGATATGGTTGACATATTCATTTTTCATCCATGTCACATGTTGGTTTTAAATCATGCTTTGTCTAAGATATATGTTTAAATTTTTTTGCTTGTCATGCCATGTTGTTGGGATTGTTAAATAGATTGCATAAATGTGTGTAACGACCCGTGTGTTGTATGATGCCTAGGTTGTCCATTTATGTATTAGAAAGTCTAGGTTGTACTAGATAGAAATACATGTCTTCATGTTATTCATGCTAGTATAGCACATCGCTTGATGTGATTGATGCCATGACCTAGATGTGTACTTGCTTAGTATGCTTTTCCCTTTTTCTTATAAGTCACAACTAACATGATAGTGTTGTGTGCTAATGTCATTCTTGATAGTCATGTTAGTTGATATCAACTAAGTTATGTCATAGTTATTAAGTTGTATTCTACTGGTAGCATAGTTTGGCATCTTGTGTCATGATCATCCATGCTTAGCATTATATCTAGTCTACCTCACTATTACATTGTTGTATGCCTAGACTTCTTCATATCTACTTTATCTAGTTGTTGCATTGTTATATGTCAGTTGTCACTCATGCAAGTGATCTTTCATGTCTTGTTTTGTCTATGTGCTATAATTGAGTACTTAGTCTCTTGTGCGTTTTTATGGATGATCACTTTGGCCTTATGGTAGCCTCAGGAGTGTTGGGTCTTGTTGCGATAGTTTAGCACATGCTTAAGACGGTTTACCTTTCATGTTAGTGAGTTGTATCTTCCTCATATGCTTAGTGTGCATAGTTTGATCTGTTATGTAAGCATGAAGTGGCAATCTTATTTCTAGTGGTTACTTGAGTATTAGTTGTTCTTTAGTAGTAAGACCATATTCTAGTTTAATATCTTATCATGATCACTTGTATGTGTCATGCTTGTGTTATTTGCTTAGACATCTAGTGAATCTATACTCACATGTATTATGTGAGATGTGTGTTATTATTAAGTTGTTAAATTAGTTTCTACCTTAATTAGTATTGGTTTGTCTTCTTTTATATAAATTATTGCTAATAGTTTTTATGATTTATGTTTAGTCTTTGATTGTTGTTAACCATTATAAGTATTTGGATTCATCCAAATATTTATTCTTGGTTGATTGTTACTCTTAATCATATCATGCCTAGGATAGTTGTGCATCCATTTGTTCCATGTGTTGTATAGTTTCTTGTTAATTGTTTGACAAATGAATTGGTTTGATATAATGGAGTTGACCCTATTCCATTTTAATGGTTTTTTTGGGGGGCTAGACCTAGATCATTTCAACTCATGTTGTTGAATGATGTTTGATTGCTTAACTAGTATGGTTTGTAATGTTTGTTCGTTTGGAATTATTATATAGTTGATGCATATGTTTGTCTGCTATTGACCATTATAAATATTTAGGTTCTGTCTAAATATTTATTTGACTTTTACCTTCATCATGTCATGTTGTAATTGTGTGGTTAAATGCATAGGATGGTTCCTTTTCATGTGTGTTGATGCCATTGTGTTTGTTAGATAGTAGTTTCCTATATAGTTTGTCGAGATGTGTAGTGGGCACTACTAGTGTTTAATTGCATATTCGTATTGGAACGTTAGTCTTGATCGCCAAGTAATTCTTAGTTGTGTCAACCTCAACCATGTCACTTCAATGAATCCTTTCTCTTACATCCTAATCAACCTCATTTCAAAGTCTCCATCTTGAACAATATCTTGTTGTCCATCCAATTTTAAATTGTTTTGGATGTTATTTGGATTTACTTTTGCTTTGGTATTTATTGTTTGTCTTTTGCTGTCGTTCTAACGAGTAGGGAGTGATGATATCGATGTTGGACATGGACAGAACAGGTTACTGAAGAAGGACTCAACAACGAAGGCATGCCTCCTTCTTTGATCATACTTATCCTATGGTTTACAAAATTGCATTGAGTTTTATTGTTGCTATGTGCATGCTATTTTAATTCTCGTAGCAAGCGTGTTGATTGACACATTACCCTGATCCGCTTGTCGCCTATTTACTTGACACCTGAGTAGAAGTATATAATTCCGGTAGAGTAGAAATGCTTAGCCATGCTTATCACCCTGTAGGTGCCTTGTTGAATGACCTCCGAGCCATTCACAGTTGAAACTTAATGCTGAGCTAGGCCGGTTGGCCCTTGTTGACCCTCTCTATCCTCTTCTACTCTGGGTGAAACTTACCATCTGAATACTGGTGCGGGCGACAGCTAAATCAAGGATTGAAGGAGCGATTGGCTGCCCTTCACGAGTTGAAGGGGGCAATTAGTCGTCTGTGCCGCTTAAGGCCTAATAAGTCTTGGATTTGAAGATTGTGATAACAGTACAGCCACATGCTATATGGGCACTGGCTTGGTCAAGTAAGCTAGTCAGCCTTAGGTGTCGATGTCGCCGTACCGCAGATGGGATAGCTGCCTTGCGAGGAGTATCCTCGGCACAGATGGGGGGACCGGTTCGAGGACATACTCTCAGTTCCGTGCGCCAGACCCGGTGGGCATGTCACATCTTTGGGGGATATAGTCCAAAGACCTCGTCACAATCCCCCTGTCGGTACACCAAACGGAGTACTATACCAGCGGCCACTGGTGGCAACAAGTCGGGATTGTGTCGTGTGGGTAAAGTGTACAACCTCTACAGAGTGTAAAACTATCCGAATAGCCGTGTCCACGGTCAAGGACAGCACATGAATCTTTCTCGAGATACAGGACCTGTCTTGCTTATTCCCTCTTTGCCCCTTTTCTTGGAACCTATGAAGAGTGTGAGTTGACCGAGGATCCTCACTTTGATGAAAGTTATTCTGGAGATAAAACTTGCTTTCATCAAAAATTGCTTTTATCCAACTGCTATATTTTTCAAACAAAATTTGCTTTTATGCAAATGAGCCATACAACCTTCCTTTTAAGCCACATGTAGCTATTAGGTCCTTCCCCGAGGGAGGCATGTTGAGTACGAAATGTACTCATGGCAATAATTTTGTTGACAACAGAGTTCCATGAAGACGAAGGTGATGTCTACGACTACTATGGCGACCCGTAGGAGTGAGGTCACGTGGACTACATCGACTGCTTGTGGCCGAGATGGAGTCGCTATGCATTGTACTTTTCGCTGTTTTTTTTCTGAATGTAATAAGTGTCATGAGACATTTATCTAGGTATGCCTTGTGGCAAGATATATTTAAAATTGTAATACCTTTTATGTATTGTGCAATGATATCATTTCACTGTGTTGTCAACAATGATCCTGGGGTTGACAAATATACACAGGAGGGTCTGGAAGTTAATTCCGGGTTCTCACACCATCATTGGAATATGCCAGCCAAGTTCTATAATGAAAGATTCCCACTAGTATATGAAAGTGACAAAACAAGACTCTCTATCATGAAGATCATGGTGCTACTTTGAAGCACAAGTGTGGTAAAAGGATAGTAGCATTGCCCCTTCTCTCATTTTTTTTTATTTTTATTTTTTATTTGGGCCTTCTCTTTTTTATGGCCTCTTATCTCTTTTTTATTTGGGCTTCTTTGACCTCTTTTATTTATTTATTTTTGTCCGGAGTCTCATTCCGACTTGTGGGGGAATCATAGTCTCCATCATCCTTTCCTCACTCGGACAATGCTCTAATAATGATGATCATCACACTTTTATTTAGTTACAACTCAAGAATCACAACTTGATTCTTAGAACAAAATATGACTCTATATGAATGCCTCTGGCGGTGTATCGGGATGTGCAATGACTCATGAGTGACATGTATGAAAGAATTATGAATGGTGGCTTTGCCACAAATATGATGTCAACTACATGATCATGCAAAGCAATATGACAATGATGAAGCGTGTCATAATAAATGGAACGGTGGAAAGTTGCATGGCAATATATCTCAGAATGGCTATGAAAATGCCATAATAGGTAGGTATGGTGGCTGTTTTGAGGAAGATATATGGTGGGTTTATGGTACCGGCAAAAGTTGCGTGGTATTAGAGAGACTAGCAATGGTGGAAGGGTGAGAGTGCGTATAATCCATGGACTCAACATTAGTCATAAAGAACTCACATACTTATTGCAAAAATCTATTAGTTATCGAAACAAAGTACTACGTGCATGCTCCTAGGGGGATAGATTGGTAGGAAAAGACCGTCGCTCGTCCCCGACCGCCACTCATAAGGAAGGCAATCAATAAATAAATCATGCTCCGACTTCATCACATAACGGTTCACCATACGTGCATGCTATGAGAATCACAAACTTTAACACAAGTATTTCTCAAATTCACAACTACTCAACTGGCATGACTCTAATATCACCATGTCCATATCTCAAAACAATTATCAAGTATCAAACTTCTCATAGTATTCAATGCACTTTATATGAAAGTTTTTATTATATCCCTCTTGGATGCCCATCATATTAGGACTAAATTCATAACCAAAGCAAATTATCATGCTGTTTAGGACTCTCAAAATAATATAAGTGATGCATGAGAGTTCATCTATTTCTATAAAATAAAACCACCACCGTGCTCTAAAAAGATGTAAGTGAAGCACTAGAGCAACAACAAACTACTCCGAAAGATATAAGTGAAGATCAATGAGTAATCGAATAATTATGCAACTATATGAAGACCCTCTAACATTTAGGAATTTCATATCTTGGTATTTTATTAAAACAGCAAGCACAGCAAAAGAAAATAAAATGACCCTTCAAGAAAAACACATATCATGTGGTGAATAAAAATATAGCTCCAAGTAAAGTTACCGATGAACCAAGACGAAAGAGGGGATCCCTTCCGGGGCATCCCCAAGCTTAGGCTCTTGTTTGTCCTTGAATATTGCCTTGGGGTGCTTGGGAATCCCCAAGCTTAGGCTCTTGCCACTCCTTATTCCATAGTCCATCGAATCTTTACCCAAAACTTGAAAACTTCACAACACAAAACTTAACAGAAAACTCGTAAGCTCCGTTAGCGAAAGAAAACAAAACACCACTTCAAGGTACTGTAATGAACTTCTTTATTTATATTGGTGTTAAACCTACTATATTACAACTTATCTATGGTTCATACCCTCCGATACTACTCGTAGATTCATCAAAATAAGCAAACAACACATCGAAAATAGAATCTGTCAAATACAGAAAAGTCTGTAGTAATCTGGATCAAACGTATACTTATGGAACCCCAAAAATTCTAAAATAAATTTATGGACGTGAGGAATTTATCTATTAATCATCTTCAAAAATAATTAACTAAATATTACTCTCCAATAAAAAATGGCAGCAATTCTCGTGACCGCTAAAGTTTCTGTTTTTAGAGCCTGATCGCAAAGACTTTTCCCAAGTCTTCCCAACGGTTCTACTTGGCACAAACACTAATTAAAACATAAAAACTCAATCATAACAGAGGCTAGATAAATGATTTATTTCTAAAACAGGAGCAAAAAATAAAGGAACAAAAATAAAGTTGGGTTGCCTCCCAACAAGCGCTATCGTTTAACGCCCCTAGCTAGGCATGATGATTTCAATCATGCTCATATAAAAGATAAGAATTGTAACATAAATAGGGCATCATGAAGAATATGACTAGCATATTTAAGCCTAACCCACTTCCTATGCATAGGGATTTTGTGAGCAAACAACTTGTGGGAACAAGAATCAACTTGCATAGGAAGGTAAAACAAGGATAACTTTAAAACTTTAAGCACATAGAGAGGAAACTTGATATTATTGCAATTCCTACAAGCATTTATTGCTCCCTCATAATAATTTTCAGTAGCATCATGAATGAATTCAACAATATAACCAGAACCTAAAGCATTCTTTTCATGATCTACAAGCATAGAATTTTTATTACTCTCCACATAAGCAAAATTCTTCTCATTCGGAATAATGGGAGTATCATAAGAGACTCGAATACTATAAATTGTTTCCACATTAAAAGATTAATGTTCAGAAAAGGGTAATCATAATCATGACAAGTTTTATAAATATAATCACTACTTTTTATAGCATAAGTTTCATCACAATAATCATCATAGGTAGGAGGCATGCTATCATCATTATAAATTTGCATATCAAAACTTGGGAGACTAAAAATATCATCTTCATTAAATGTAGCATCCCCAAGCTTGGGACAAACATTAATAGCAGCAAATATATTCTCAAAACATCATCTTCATCAAACATAGCATCCTCAAGCTTGGGCCTTTTCATATCATAAGCATAATCACTCTCATCATTAATAGTATGGATAGCACCAATAGTATAGCAATTATCATATTCTTCCAAGCAAATGCCAAAAAGATTTTCAAGATCATAAGAAGTATCATTATCTTCCCAATCATAATCATCACAAGAAGCAATAGGCATAACGAGATCATCATCAAGTGCATCATCTTCCACAATTATTTTTGATTTATTTTCATGAGGCACAACAATAATGGGAGCAACATTATTTGGGAGAGATATCTTTTTACCTCTCTTCCTTTTTCTTTTCTTCTTCTTCACCTCATGTGTGGGTTCAATCCTCTTTTTTGATCTCCTTATTAATGAGATTGGTTGAATAGAAGGCTCCTCCTCATTACCTGATTCATCATAAGAAATAATAGAAGGGTATTGGGAAATCTTTTCCCTTTCGTTAGTATTCTCTTCATCCTCTATTTGTTTTCTTTTCTTTATGTAATTGGGAATATAAGGATTTTCAATGCAATTCACCGCACAATACATATAAATTTCTTCTAGATCAAAACCAAGAAGTTTATAACAGGCAAATTCTGGAAGATGCTTAGTTATAAGTTTCATTTCTTCGTAACCCATAAGCAAATTGAGTTCATTATAATGCGTAAGGGAAATCAAGTCATCACAATTTTTGGACACGATACGATCATGAAACAATTTGCATTGGGTACTGAAATGATCACATTCATCACAAAGTTCACAAGTATGGCTAAGAAAATTTAAATTTTCAGCACAATCATCTAGCCTTTCTTGTAACAATTTAGTTTCTAAGTACTTATGCCTCTTGCAATATCTATCTTCCCTATTTGGTGTGTACTTACAAACCCAATGCACTCCACAAAAATTGACATGTTTATAGGAGACATTTTCATCATAACTAGTGCAATCATCATTAGTACCATGGATATTCAAGGAGTTCATACTAGCAACATTGCAATCATGCTCATCATTCAAAGATTTAGTGCCAAACATTTTAATGCATTCTTCTTTTAACACTTTGGCACAATTTTCCTTTCCATCATACTCATGAAAGATATTAAAAAGATTAAGCGTATGAGGCAAACTTAATTCCATTTTGTAGTTTTCTTTTATAGACTAAACTAGTGATAAAACAAGAAACAAAAATATTTGATTGCAAGATCTAAAGATATACCTTCAAGCACTCAGCTCCCCGGCAACGACGCCAGAAAAGAGCTTGATGTCTACTACACAACCTTCTTCTTGTAGACGTTGTTAGGCCTCCAAGTGGAGAGGTTTGTAGGACAGTAGCAAATTTCCCTCAAGTGGATGACCTAAGGTTTATCAATCCGTAGGAGGCGTAGGATGAAGATGGTCTCTCTCAAACAACCCTGCAACCAAATAACAAAGAGTCTCTTGTCTCCCCAACACACCCAATACAATGGTAAATTGTATAGGTGCACTAGTTCGGCGAAGAGATGGTGATACAAGTGGTATATGGATGGTAGATATAGGTTTTTGTAATATGAAAATATAAAAACATCAAGGTAACTAATGATAAAAGTGAGCGTAAACGGTATTGCAATGCTAGGAAACAAGGCCTAGGGTTCATACTTTCACTAGTGCAAGTCCTCTCAACAATAATAACATAATTGGATCACATAACTATCCCTCAACATGCAACAAAGAGTCACTCCAAAGTCACTAATAGCGGAGAACAAACGAAGAGATTATGGTAGGGTACGAAACCACGTCAAAGTTATTCTTTCCAATCAATCCGTTGGGCTATTCCTATAAGTGTCACAAACAGCCCTAGAGTTCATACTAGAATAACACCTTAAGACACAAATGAACCAAAACCCTAATGTCACCTAGATACTCCAATGTCACCTCAAGTATCCATGGGTATGATTATACGATATGTATCACACATTCTCAGATTCATCTATTCAACCAACACATAGAACCTCAAAGAGTGCCCCAAAGTTTTTACTGGAGAATCACGACGAAAACGTGTGCCAACCCCTATGCATAGGTTCATGGGCGGAACCCGCAAGTTGATCACCAAAACATACATCAAGTGAATCACGTGATATCCCATTGTCACCACAGATACGCACGACAAGACATACATCAAGTGTTCTCAAATCTTTAAAGACTCAATCCGATAAGATAACTTCGAAGGGGAAACTCAATCCATTACAAGAGAGTAGAGGGGGAGAAGAAACATAAGATCCAACTATAATAGCAAAGCTCGCGATACATGAAGATCGTGCCAAATCAAGAACATGAGAGAGAGAGAGAGAGAGATCAAACACATCGCTACTGGTACATACCCTCAGCCCCGAGGGAGAACTACTCCCTCCTCGTCATGGAGAGCACCGGGACGATGAAGATGGCCACCGGAGAGGGATTGCCACCTCCGGCAGGGTGCCAGAACGGGTCTAGATTGGTTTTCGGTGGCTACAGAGGCTTCTGGCGGCAGAACTCCCGATCTATTGTGCTCCCCGATCGTTTTAGGGTATATGGATATATATAGGCGGAAGAAATACATCAGGGGAGCCACAAGGGGCCCACGAGGGTGGAGGGCACGCCTAGGGGGGGTGGGCGTGCCCCCTGCCTCGTGGCTTCCTCGTTGATCCCCTGACGTGCACTCCAAGTCTCCTGTGTTGCTTTCTTTCCAAAAATAACTTTTCCGAAGGTTTCATTCCGTTTGGACTCTGTTTGATATTCCTTTTCTTCGAAACTCTAAAACAAGGAAAAAACATAAACTGACACTAGGCTCTAGGTTAATAGGTTAGTCCCAAAAATCATATAAAATAGCATATAAATGCATATAAAACATCCAAGGTTCATAATATAATAGCATGGAACAATCAAGAATTATAGATACGTTGGAGACGTATCACCACCAAATCTGAGTCGCCAAGGCACCGTACCCGGCTTAAACTCATTTCTTTAGCCAGTTGAAGACCATGGAGTAAGGCCTCATACTCAGCTGCGTTGTTAGTACAAGGAAACATCAACCGCAACACATAACAAAACTTGTCACCTCGAGGGGAAGTTAAAACAACTCCAGCCCCCGAGACCTCCATCTTGTAGTTGATACAATGAATCCGTCTCACCTGTGGACGACTCGCCGTCAGAGTAGATGGCCGTCTCACCACCATCCATAGATCCTTCAGAAAACTCCCCTCCATGGATGCAACCCACGAAGGCACGCCTCACGGCGGGATGAGTCCGGGCGGGTCTCGCACGCTGAGCCGTCTCGATGAGGTCTGTGCAGATGTCCCGCTCAGGGCCCGGCTCGCCAATCCGGCCGATGAAGACGTGGATTCCACCAAAGGGGACCCGATACCCATACTCAATTAAGCCGGCGTCGGGGCCCCAGCTCGCATCTTCGATGTAGAGCTTGCCGCGATGACTCTTGGTCATCCGGCCCACATCGTATCCCTTGAGCCCTTCGAAGCTGCCCTTCAAGAACTCAAATCCACCGTGCGCTGGCCCCACGGTGGGCGCCAACTGTCGTGGAATTGTCACTGTAGATGTCCTAGTGAAAGGACTTAGTCGTGGAGCCATCGCAACTAGGAAGCTTAAAGGGGTTAATCGGGACAAAGGACACGGGAGGTTTATACTACTTCGACCCCTTGCGGTAAAGGTAAAGCCTAGTCCAGTTGATGTGGTATTGCTAGGTTTCGATGACCAAGGAGCGAATACGCTAGCTTGGCTCTCGATCTGTTGTTTCTTGCCCTAAGTCGCCACCAGGTCGTCCCCTTATATACACGGGTTGACGCCCTGCGGCCTACAGAGTCCCGGCCGGCTCATACAACGTGTCCGGCTCGGTGACATCTCTACATGCCTTACTTTACAAGTTTTATTCATACATGGCGGTTTATACTTACGGCCCTTAAGCCGCCTCTGGGCTTGGGCCTACTATAAGCCTTAGCATAAACGGTCACCTTGTATACTCTTCGGCTTCATTTAAGTGACCCGCCATTGTGGTTGACTCGGCCCCTCCTGGGCGGGTCATATCTGGTAGTCATATCCCCAACATTTTAAGCTTCTGTCAAGCAACCCATCATCTACTTATTACTTCCCAATGCCTCCCTCTAGGCCCAAACAATGGTGAAGTGTCATGTAGTCAACATTCACATGACACCATTAGAGGGATGACAACATACATCTCATCAAAATATCGAACGAATACCAAATTCACATGACTACTTATAGAAAGACTTCTCCCATGTCCTCAGGAACAAACGTAACTACTCACAAAGCATATTCATGTTCATAATCAGAGGGGTATTAATATGCATAATGGATCTGAACATATGATCTTCCACCAAGTAAACCAACTAGCATCAACTACAAGGAGTAATCAACACTACTAGCAACCCACAGGTACCAATCTGATGTTTGGATACAAAGATTAGATACAAGAGATGAACTAGGGTTTGAGATGAGATGGTGCTGGTGAAGATGTTCATGGAGATTGACCCCCTCCCGATGAGAGGATCATTGGTGATGATGGTGGTGATGATTTCCCCCTCCCGGAGGGAAGTTTCCCCGGCAGAACAACTCTGTCGGAGCCCTAGATTGGTTCCACCTCGTGGCGGCGGAGTTTCTTCCCGAAAGCTTGCTTATGATTTTTTCCTCAACGAAAGACTCCATATAGCCAAAGATGGGCATCGGAGGGCCACCAGGGGGCCCACGAGGCGGGGGGCGCGCCCCCACCCTCGTGGATGGTGGGTGGCCCCCCTCTGGTGCTTTCTTCACTCAGTATTTTTATATATTCTGAAAATAACTCCCGTGGAGTTTCAGGACTTTTGGAGATGTGCAGAATAGATCTCTAATATTTTCTCCTTTTCTAGCACAGAATTCCAGCTGCTGGCATTCCCCCTGTTCATGTAAACCTTGTAAAATAAGAGAGAATAGGCATAAGTATTGTGACATAATGTGTAATAACAGCCCATAATGCAATAAATATCGATATAAAAGCATGATGCAAAATGGACGTATCAACTCCCCCAAGCTTAGACCTTGCTTGTCCTCACCGAAAGCCGAAATCGAAAAATATGTCCACATGTTTGGAGATAGAGGTGTCGATAAAAACAAAATACGGACATGAGAGCATCATGATCATTCTTAGAACAGGAACACACACACACACACACACATATATATATTGTCATATGATCTCTTATGCTAAAGTAACAATTCAATCACAATTTCAAGTATGAATTATAAACTTCATTGAGAACTAACAAACTCTAATCTCAGTCGTTGAGGCAATTGCAATTTATCATAACGTAGGAAAGAGTCAATATAAGAGCTTTTCAGCAAGTCCACATACCCAACTATCATTTAGTCTTTCACAATTGCTAACACTCATGCAATATTTATGGGTATGAAGTTTTAATCGGACACAGAGAAAGATAGGGGCTTATAGTTTTGCTCCCAACTTTTTACCTCAAGGGTAATGTCAACAATAATAGTTCATGAAAACTCACATCCAATTAGCTATATATATCAAGATCTTTCCAACACATTGTGCTTGCCAAAGGATTGTAACATCCCAAATTTTCAATTTGGAATGTTATACACTAGATCATCATGCATATCATATTTTCTTGCATTTTGTTGATCCTAGAAATTTCACGCAACTCAAGGACCCACGGAGAGAGTTGGGGATTTCATCATTTTCATATTTGAGTTTTCTCAAATTTCGAAAAGAGGATCATTGGATTTGTCGGAGTTTATTTGCCTTTTTATTTGGATAGGGAAAATGCGCATTTTCAAAATTTGCATTCTAGGTCCCGAGAAAAGTTCATTTTGTTCGACTCATTTTTAGGAGTCGGGGAAAATTTACTATAGCAGTTTTGGAGTTCGTTTAGTTCTCTTTTCTTTTGTTTTTCTGCGAGCGTAACCGATTTAAAAAAAATCTTCGCAGCGCCTGGGCCAAGGCCCAAGCCGCCGGCCAGGCCAGGCCAGCGCCGCGCGCCTAGCGCGCCAAGGCAGGGAGCCG
Source organism: Triticum monococcum (assembly GCA_034509565.1). Lineage (NCBI taxonomy): Eukaryota > Viridiplantae > Streptophyta > Magnoliopsida > Poales > Poaceae > Triticum > Triticum monococcum. The sequence goes on along the minus strand of CM067845.1, from coordinate 392,289,844 downwards.
CCGCCGCCTTAGAGTCCTAGTTGGACTCCGTTTGTCTTTTTTTGGATTCCTTCTCCTACTCTTATTTCTTGCCCCCTCCCCCAAGCAAACTCTCCCCCTCACCTATATAAATACCCACACCCCCCTCTAAACATCACATCACATCAAACCCCAAGCCCCAAGCCGCGCCCCACCCTGCGCCCTTGCCCGTGCCGCGCCGCCCTGCGTCACCACGCCGCCCTTGCCCTAGCGCCGCCGCCGCCTTTGCTCATCGCCGCCGCCGCCCTTGTGCACCGCCGCCGCCGCCCAACGCCGCCGTTCGCCGGAGCCCTCGCCGGAGACCTCGCCGGAAGTACCGCGCCACGTCTCTTTTCTTTTCCTCGGATCGGTTTTCTTCTAAATCGTTCCGTTTCTTCTCTAAACCGTTCCGGTTTTCTAGATCGGTTTTTCGTTCGGTTTTCTTTTCTCGAAACCCTAGATCGGATTCGTTTTCTTTTCCGATTTAGTTGCCTACAGACCATTCGCCGGACCGTTCGTCTTAACGAACGTGATCACCGGATTCTTCAAGGTTAACGAACGTCCGTTCGTTTAACCGTTCTTCTTTTTCTTTTCGTCGGATTTATTCCGCGATCGCGATCTCAGATCCGATCTTCATTCTAGTTTATCTTCTCGCTCGTTTATCGGAATCAGGTGATTCAAGCGCTTGGAGTTTCGTTTCGAAACTGCCATTTCGACTAATCAACTTAAACCAGTTTTTTCTATGGTAAAATTTGACCTAGATTCAACTTGCTAGAACCGAGTTGTTTTCTTCCGCCGTTTGTTTTCGGTTTCTTTGTTCGGTTCTTTTTCTCTATGTAACCGGAGTTCTTAAGTTGAACTTTCTGGTTCGATCTCTTGTTCGAGTTTTACCTGTGCATTAGATGAGTACTTATTGTATGCTTGTTGTTTGTCTGTGATAGATTACCCGGATTGCGCCGCTTGTTACTTCGAATCTTTAGGACTCGCGGATCATCAGCAAGGCAAGTAACACTTTGATCATACCTTTTCTACAACCCAGTTTTATTGCATTAGATCAATCCTCACACATTGCATGTAGGGTTGTCAGAATCACGATTCTGTTATATGATTCTACGACCTTACGATCCAAACTAACCCCTCTGATTCTACGACTTTAGTTCATAGAATCTATGTTTCTACGATCCTGATAGTGAAGATCCTACGATTTGCGATCCTACCACCGGAGCTCCGATCCGATTCAAAATCGCGATTCTGACAACCTTGATTGCATGATTAGGATCTAATTAAATTGTGGGATGGGAAGTAGATGAGGTAGTACCTATTACCTGTTTATTATGAAACCTTTGGTAGTTACTTCTACGTTTGCTTATTATGCCATGCTATGCTAGTAGACGTGGATTGGGTGAGTGATATCCATGACAGATGTGAGTGTGATAATTTTAATGGTTTATCTAAGGTGGCAACTTAAACACACATCTAGGTGGATTGAGGCACCTGATGTCTATCAGGACTTGCCTGTTTTATTTTGGACCACCACCCAGGCTCAAAGGGATCATAAGATCTTTCATGCTAGAAACTTACGCGTGCAGCCACAAGCCATTATGGGCTCTGGCATAGTTGACTAAGTCGTGCGAACTCTTACAGGGTAGACTAGCAGATGTAGGGGAAGTAGGTGTACCGGTCTATCCATCGTAAGGTGCTAGCGCTTCTGAAAGACTGTGTCTCGGTCATCCGTTCCTCAAACACCAGTAGTGCGAGAAATCCAACGGAGGCGATCGAGTCTTGTGGGGAAAAGTGCGCAAACCTCTGCAGAGTGTAATAAACTAATCATGATTAGCCGTGTCCCCGGTTATGGACATCTTGAGTATCTAGTACTTGAATATCATGTGAATCTCAACATGTTACTTCTAATTAACATTGTTGGGTATTAATGACTACTTCTAATTGGGATTGAGAATGCTGTCAACCATTCTCAATGTTTAACCACCACCATGATAGTTAAATAAATTTATTCCTTTGCAGTAGGGAAACATTGGCTTTACGCAAAACAGTAACCATAGATCTTTCCACCAGCCAAATATGCATATAGTATAGCTGTTACATTCCATTACTCTCTATGTGTTACCTTGCCAGCATATTCCATGTGCTGACCCGTTTCGGGCTGCAACGTTAATGTTGCAGACTTTTCAGACAACGATTAAGGTGCTTTTAGGTCGTGGTTCTATACTCAGTGATGCCGTTGGAGTTGATGGACCCATTTATCTTCCAAGTCTTCCGCTGTTATCGATTTTAGATGGCCTTAAGCCATATTGCTGTAATAAGTTCTCTTTTGAGACAACGATGTAAGAAGTGTGTGATTGCCACTCTGCTATAAACCCTTCGATGTACTGTGCGGTGTCAGCATTACTGATCCAGGGATGACACCGGAGCACAGTAGACTTGATCTATTCGGGTCGGGTCGCTACAGAGATGGTATCAGAGCACACGCTGACTATAGGACACGACCACTAAGTTAAAGCCATAGATCACTATTCTCTCCTCATTTTCTAACTCCTCATCTTTTCTACTCTTTAGGATGAAGGACGCGAAGATTAAGTACGCTCAACCGGATGAAGGCACACCTTTTGGATTTCACTTGAAGGAAGTCACCAAGTACCTAAACATTGGATTACCAAGCTTCACGGGAACTTTCAACGCCACTTTGCCTGAAGAGGAGCGCTGGAAGATTCAAGCTCATGTTCCGGGAAGGACATTCGTGCCAATCACAAAGCCCATAGATAGTGTTTTCAATGCACCAACTTGGAGTCTAGGAAAGAGCATGGCAGCCCATATCACCATTGGACGCATTGGAGAAGTTTATCAAGAAGACCTCAAGGATACTATCTACCAGATTTGCGGACGCCGAGATGAACAATGGGAGTTAGTCACCACCAAGAAGGATAGATCCATTGCAGCATTCATCCAGGAGTTAAACCAGCACATTCGACGCCACGAGAACCAGATGTGCAATGATATGATAGAGTTGAAGAATGCGAAGACAAGGATCATCGAGCTAGAAGGAGAACTGAAGGCTACACGCAAGGACTACATGGACGAGATCGTAGCTCTAGCAAGACACAACGTCGATCTTAAGCAGGAGATTGAAGAACTCAAGAGGGAGTTAGCATCCAGGAAGGAAGACATGTACGTCGCATGTGCAGACAACTACATCATCATCGACGACACCGATTCGGATCCAAGTGAACCCGACTTTGAAGACGAAGCTGGAGCGGACATCATGGAGTCTTCCACTGGTTCAAATTTTTAGATGACCACCAAATATTAGTAGTATTCCCCCCCATGTAAACACTATAGTTCAAGCACTTTTGCGATAGCTAGATCGATTGTAAGCCCTTGTTTGATTGAATGAAGTGATTTTGTGTGAATTTGCTCATGTGCATTGGGGTAGTGTTTTCTCTTTAGACCTCTTTCTATTCTTATATCTCTTCTTTTCTAAACCCTCAGATGCCTCCGAGACGTGACAATGGATTTCCACCAGAGCTCACTCAATTGATCCAGCAGCAGAATCAATTGATGCAGATGTTAGTTCAGAATTAGCAGAACAACAACAACCCACCACCACCACCACCCCCTGTTGACCACTTAGCCCGTTTCCTTAGGCTAAATTCGCCGGTGTTTTCTAGTAGCACCGAGCCGATAGTAGCAGACGATTGGCTCCGCAAGATAGGAAGGGAGTTGACCACTGCAGGATGCACGGATGGTGAGAAAGTGAAGTTTGCCGCACTTCAGTTAGAAGGACCCGCGGCAGCATGGTGGGAGAATTTCACAGCCACCTTCCCAGTTGACACTGTCACATGGGATCAGTTCCAGCAAGCTTTCCGCACTGCACATGTTTCAGCAGGAGCTATGGCCACGAAGAAGCGTGAGTTTTGCAACTTACGCCAAGGAGGAAGGACAGTTGGCCAGTACGTTGACGACTTCAGCAAGTTAGCACATTATGCACCAGATGAAGTTGCTACAGATGCAACCAAGCAGGAGAAGTTCCTGGAAGGATTGAATGATGAGTTAAGCATGCAGTTGATGGTAGCAAGTTTCAACAACTACCAGGAGTTGGTAGATCGTGCCATCATGATTGAAGGGAAGCAACAGCAGATTGAGAGCCGCAAGAGGAAGTATGGACAGGGGAAGTATAACTCTAGAGCCCAGCAGAAGCCCCGTTTTACCCCTAAATCGGGATTTCAGTTTCAGCATACCCATGGAGGAGGTAGTTCGCACAACCACAATGGCCACAAGAATGGTAATGGGAATGGAGGAAGCAACGGCCAGAACCGGACCACCCCATCGACCCCAGCCAAGAGAGACCTGAGTCAAGTCACCTGTTTAAAGTGTTCCAAGACCGGACATTATGCCAATGAATGTCCTAAAGGCCAGAATGGAAATGGCAATGGAAGCTCAGGGAAGAAGCCGAACCCTTTCAATAGGGGACAGGTGAACCACGTTAATGTGGAGGAGGTTGAAGATCAACCTGATGCAGTAATCAGTAAGTTTTTGGTTAAGTCATTTACCGCACTCGTTCTTTTTGATACTGGTGCATCGCATTCATACATATCAAGGGGATTTGTGGAAAAATATAGCCTGCCCACTAGGATTCTTAAAACACCTATACTAGTAAGTTCACCAGGAGCAGAATACATGGCCAGTCAAGGATGTTTTCAAGTGCCATTAAGCATAGGAAGGCATGTTTTCCCAACGGATTTGATTATTCTGGAATCCCAAGGTTTGGATGTAATTCTCGGTATGGATTGGCTGTCGATGTATGGAGGAAACATCGATGTGCCGGTAAGACAATTTTTCTTACAATGCCAGAAGGAAGAAGGATCAAGTATGTATCCCGGCATGTGCCAAATAGGACACGAGTAAATTGCCTAACAGGAGTTGTGCAGGAGGAAGTACCAGTGGTAAAGGATTTTCCTGATGTATTTCCTGAAGAATTGCCAGGCATGCCACCGGATAGAGACATTGAGTTTTTGATTGAGTTATTGCCAGGTACAGGCCCAATATCAAAGAGACCATACTGGATGCCAGCAAAGGATTTGGTAGAAATTAAGAATCAGATTAAGGAGTTATTGGGGAAGGGTTACATTCGCCCAAGTTCTTCGCCTTGGGGATCACCCGTACTTCTAGTGGAGAAGAAGGATGGATCATTAAGGATGGTTGTTGATTATCGTGGATTGAATGAAGTAACCATCAAGAACAAGTACCCACTGCCAATGATAAATGATCTGTTTGATCGTTTGCAAGGAGCTAAAGTGTTTTCCAAGATCGATCTGCGATCAGGGTACCACCAGTTGAAGATTCGAGAGCAGGACATACCTAAGATAGCATTCACCACAAGATATGGACTGTATGAGTATACCGTTATGTCATTTGGATTGACTAACGCGCCTGCCTATTTTATGAACCTGATAAACAAAGTGTTTATGGAGTTTTTGGATAAGTTCGTCGTAGTGTTCATTGATGATATCCTGGTTTATTCGAAGAATGAAGAAGAGCATAAGGAACATTTGCCTTTGGTTTTGGAGAAACTAAGGGAACATCAGTTATATGCCAAATTTAGCAAATGCGAGTTTTGGTTGAAGGAAGTAGGATTCCTCGGACACGTTATATCCGGAGAAGGGATAGCAGTTGACCCCGCAAAGGTTGAGACCGTAACCGAATGGGAAGCACCAACGACAGTTGGAGAAATCCGGAGTTTTCTTGGACTCGCAGGATACTACCGGAGATTCATTGAGAATTTTTCAAAGATTGCGAAGCCTATGACGGAGTTGTTAAAGAAGGATACTAAGTTCAATTGGACTGAGGAGTGTGATGATGAGGTCATGTACCTACGGTAGGGACACGGACCCGTCCTAAGAGCCCTACCATAGGACATCCTTAGAGGAAGTCACCTTTCAAACAACTTGAAGATATCCCACTCGACGGATTGAAGACACTCGACTAAGAAGCTGTCACTCGACCAAGAAGCCAACCACTCGACTGCCAGGAGACCTCAAGTCACTCCGCAGGCAAACGGTCGGCTATTAAGTAGTCTTTATGATTATTATGACACTTTATTAGGGACGTTATCGGTAACGCCCACCTTAAATGTACCTTAAACCCTGCATTACTGAGGGCAGGAGAGGGCAGGCGAACTCTATATAAGCCACCCCCCTCCTCAGTATCAAGGGTTCGGACCCTTGTCATCTTACTCACGCATAATCCAATCGACCGCCTCCGGGCACCGAGACGTAGGGCTGTTACTTCCTCAGAGAAGGGCCTGAACTCGTAAACCTTGCGTGCTTATAACTTCCCAATAGCTAAGGTCTAGCCTCTTCATACATACCCCCTACCTCATTGTCAGACTTAGAACCACGACAGTTGGCGCCCACCGTGGGGCATTAGTCTTAGCGCCTAATTGGAGGAGTTGCGATTTTTTCCGATCCACTTGATCATGTTTCCCTGCGGAGCTTTGGCAGAGGGCTACGAGATCCGTCTCGGCGGACTCACTTTCATCACCGACGACTCCGCCTGGCTCCAGGAGGCGCCGCTCGACGTCGACGCGCTCCCCGTCCGCGGTGCGACGCACTTCCGCGCGTACGTCCGTGGCGTCCTCCTGAGGCAGCCATCGGCCCCCTATCGGTCGACTTCCGTGCTATCTCCCCGTCCTGTCTCCCGCCAGCGCAAGCGCTCAGGTCGGTCGAGGCTCCAGCGGTGGATGAAGCACGCCGCGGCCCGCCAGTCGGCGACCCCGCAAGTCGCTGCAATCGAGCCTGACGAATGCATCTGCGGCCTGTTCGATCTGTCGACTGGCTCCACGGAGACCGCTTCTGAGTGTGACAGCAGCGACCCCCTGGCGGAGGTTCTGGCGGTCGAGGGGACATGCAGTCCCCCCGGATTCCATCGCGCTGACGATGGTGCCGATAGGGGCGATCCGTCGCGCCCTCACGACGAGTACCTCCCCGAGCCTCTTACGTCGTTGCAACGGGAGGAGCTTCGTCGCCGGAACATGGACGCACTCTACACGCCTATTGTTGGAGAAACCCCCGAGGCCCGGGCCTTGGAGGACGCGCGCTTGGCTAATCTAGCCGAGCGCACTCGGCTGGAGAATCTACAGTGGGCTCTCGATGAGCGGGTGCGTCAGCGGGCTCCCGAGTCCAGTCGACGCCAGCAGGCTCCTGAGTCCAGTTGACGCCAGCAGACACCCGAACCCAGTCGACGGCAGCTCTTCCCACCACCACAGGTGTACCGAACTCCGGTTCAGAACCTGGCTGCCGCGGCCCGCATAGCGGAGTCGATCCAGCCCTCCCAGTCGGAGGTCGGAAGAGGATTGCTGCAGATCAGAGCATTGCTCCGAGCAGCGGGGAATCAGAATTCCGCTGTCTCTCAGTCACGGGATAGGATCCACAGTCGATCCATCGCAACGGAGACCGTCCAGTCGGCTCGCAGCCCGGGATCGCCCCCGAGGCGTGAGGGGCGTGGAGACCGGCACGATCGGTATAGGAGGAACGAGCAATATGATCACCGACCCGACCATGATGACAGGCGTCGGGTGCCGTCCCCTCCTCCGCAGAGTGGATCACATGCACCTCAGCATCGAGACGACAGGCGCCCCCATCACACTGGGCAGAGGATCCCAGTCGACCCCAGAGACCCAGGCTTTGATGCGAGATCCATCCTCGTTCAAGGTCTGGTGGACAGGAACAGGGCTCATTGAGAGGGCCACAACAGAGATACGCCCCCCGGCAGCAGGGCACACGCCTCGGGGCCCGAGTGTTTCAGTCGAGCCATCAGAGCTGCGGTGATCCCTCCCAACTTCCGGCTGGCGACTGGAATCAGCAAGTTCACCGGCGAGTCCAAGCCTGACACGTGGCTCGAGGATTACCGAGTGGCTGTGCAGATTGGCGGCGGCAACGACGAGGTGGCCATGAAGCATTTACCCCTCATGTTGGAAGGCTCGTCTAGGGCGTGGCTGAATCAGCTGGCGCCCAGCAGCATTTACACTTGGGAGGATCTCTCCCGAGTGTTTGTTACAACCTTCGAAGGGACATGCAAGCGCCCTGCAGGCCTTACGGAGCTGCGGTCTTGCATACAGAAGCCGAATGAAACACTGAGGGAATACATCCAGAGGTGGATCACACTGCACCACTCGGTCGAGAACGTGCCAGACCATCAAGCAGTTTGCGCTTTCAAGGAAGGCGTCAAGTACAGGGAGTTGAATCTGAAATTTGGCCGGACCGGAGAGATGTCCCTTAATCGGATGATGGAGATTGCCACCAAGTACGCTAATGGAGAAGACGAGGACCGACTCCGAAGCGGCAAACTTAAGTCAGTCGCCCAAGAAACCGGAGGAAACTCCAGTCGGAAGCAGAAGCGGAAGGCCGAGCCAGCCGCTCCCGGGGAGGCCCTGGCCGTGGCCCAGGGAAACTTCAAGGGGAAACCCAAGGGCACTTGGAAGCCCAAGAAAGTCAAGGATCAGGATGGGAATGATGTTTTGGATCTGCCATGTCACATTCACACCAAGAAAGATGAAGAGGGTAATTTTATTTACCCCAAACATACCACTCGACAATGTCGGCTCCTGATCCAGCAGTTTCAGGGCAAGCCGCCCAAGGATAAAGAAAAGGAGCCAGACAGGGTTGAGGACAGGGATGATAGCGACGATGGATACCCCCAGGTCAATTCCACCCTGATGATTTTTGCCGATGTCGAAAGCAAAAGTCGACTGAAAGTCATTAACCGTGAGGTGAACATGGTTGCCCCTGCGACTCCCAGTTACCTAAAGTGGTCTCAGACGGCCATCACTTTCGACCAATCCGATCACCCAACACACATTGCCACCCCTGGGAGCCAAGCTTTGGTGGTCGACCCAGTTGTCGAAGGCACTCGACTGACCAAAGTCCTGATGGACGGTGGCAGCGGCCTGAACATACTGTATGCAGAAACCTTGAAAGGAATGGGCATTCCGATGTCCAGACTCAGCACCAGTAACATGAGCTTCCACGGAGTCATTCCTGGGAAGAAAGCCGAGTCACTCGGCCAGATTGCTCTTGATGTGGTTTTCGGTGATTCAAAGAATTACCGCAAGGAAAAGTTAACGTTTGAAGTTGTGGACTTCCAGAGTGCTTACCACGCCATCTTGGGCAGGCCGGCTTACGCACGCTTCATGGCTCGACCATGCTATGTGTATCTTAAATTAAAGATGCCTGGCCCCAAAGGTGTGATCACTGTATTGGGCAACCGGAAGAAAGCAGAAGAATGTTTCCAGAAGGGATCAAAGATCGCCGACGCTCAGATGGCAGTGGTCGAGCTGAAAGAGTACCAAAAGACTGCCGATCCGAGTGAATTGCTGCGGGCTAAGAAGCCCGCCTCCGAGTCAGCTTTTCAGTCGGCCGGCGAAACGAAGACAGTCCACATTCACCCGACCGACCCCGAGGCAGCTCCGACTCACATCTCAACGACGCTCGACTCCAAATAGGAAGAAGCGCTCCTCCAGCTCCTCCATGAGAACTGGGACATCTTCGCATGGAAACCCTCTGACATGCCCGGAGTTCCCAGGGGGCTGGCTGAGCACCGCCTGCGAGTCGACTCAAAGTTCAAACCCGTGAAGGAACATCTGCGGCGGTCCGCCGTCCAGAAAAAACAAGCCATCGGCGAAGAAGTGGCTCGGCTCTTAGCAGCTGAGTTCATTCGAGAGATCTACCACTCCGAGTGGCTCGCCAATGTTGTCATGGTCCCCAAGAAGGATAAGTCACTCCGCATGTGCATTGATTTCAAGCACATCAATCGGGCCTGCCCGAAAGATCATTTTCCTCTCCCTCGCATCGACCAAATTGTCAACTCGACTGCGGGATGCGAGAGATTATCTTTTCTAGATGCCTACTCCGGGTACCATCAGATCCGTCTGTATGGGCCCGACGAAATCAAAACAACTTTCATCACTCCATTCGGATGCTTCTGTTACGTCACCATGCCATTCGGCCTCAAGAACGCCGGAGCCACATTCATGAGAATGATCCAGAAGTGTTTACTCACTCAAATCAGTCGGAATGTGGAGGCGTACATGGACGATATCGTAGTCAAGTCCCGGAAAGGTTCCGACCTACGGGCTGACCTTGCTGAAACCTTCGCCAACCTCAGGAGGTACGATATCAGGCTCAATCCGTCAAAATGCACTTTCGGAGTTCCAGGTGGCAAGCTACTCGGTTTTCTCGTTTCCGAACAAGGAATCGACGCCAATCCTGAAAAAATTGGCACCATACTCCGGATGAAGCGTCCTGTACGTGTGCATGATGTCCAAAAACTTACAGGCTGCTTGAACGCCTTAAGTCGATTCATCTCTCGACTCGATGAAAAAGCGTTGCCACTTTACCGACTGATGAAAAAGTCTGACAAGTTCGAATGGACTCCAGAAGCTGATGCAGCGTTTGCAGAGCTCAAAGCTCTGCTCTCCACCCAGCCGGTGCTAGCTGCTCCAATCAGCAAAGAGCCTCTGCTGCTTTACATTGCAGCCACGGGACAAGTTGTCAGTACAGTACTTACGGTCGAGCGGGAAGAGGAAGGGAAGGCCTTCAAAGTTCAACGCCCTGTTTATTATGTGTCTGAAGTTTTGACCCCTTCAAAACAAAGATACCCCCACTACCAGAAGCTGGTATATGGGATTTACATGACCACGAAGAAAGTTGCACATTATTTCTCTGACCACTCCATTACAGTCGTCAGCGACGCCCCATTATCGGAGATCCTGCATAACAGAGATGCAACTGGTCGAGTGGCCAAGTGGGCGATTGAACTCCTTCCTTTAGACATCAAGTTTGAAGCAAAGAAAGCCATCAAGTCTCAAGCAATCGCGGATTTTATCGCCGAGTGGATCGAACAGCAACTTCCGACTCAAGTTCACTCGAAACACTGGACTATGTTCTTCGATGGATCCAAGATGCTGAATGGTTCGGGTGCGGGGGTAGTTCTGGTCTCCCCCCGAGGAGATAAGCTCAGATACGTTCTCCAGATTCACTTCGATTCCTCCAATAACAAAGCAGAGTATGAAGCACTTTTGTATGGGTTACGCATGGCCATTTTGCTCGGCGTCCGTCGCCTCATGGTCTATGGCGATTCAGATCTGGTGGTTAATCAAGTGATGAAAGAATGGGACGTCAGGAGTCTAGCAATGACTGGGTACTGCAATGCAGTACGGAAGCTAGAGAAGAAGTTCGAGGGGTTGGAACTCCACCACATCCCCCGACTGAAAAACCAGGCAGCTGACGACTTGGCAAAGATTGGCTCCAAGAGAGAAGCCATTCCAAGCAACGTGTTCTTGGAACACATTCACTCGCCGTCAGTCCAAGAAGATCCTTTCACAGAAGAAGCCCCGCAGCCGAAAAGTGCCACGGACCCGACTGAAGTTGAAGTGCGTGCAGTAGTCGACCTAATCATGGAAGTTTTGGCAGTCACCCCTGACTGGACGATACCATACATTGCATATATCCTAAGGAAAGAACTCACGGAGGACGAGGAGGAGGCTCGACAGATCGTCCGCCGATCTAAGGCCTTCACGGTCATAAGGGGACAGCTGTACAGAGAAAGTGCGACCGGAGTCGGCCAGAAATGCATAACGCCAGAAGAGGGTCAAATAATCCTCAACGATATCCGCTCGGGAACCTGCGGTCACCATGCGTCCTCTCGGACCATTGTGGCTAAGGCATACCGAGCGGGATTTTATTGGCCAAGGGCAAATGAGATGGCGAAAGAGATAGTCGACAGGTGCGAGGGCTGCCAGTTCTACTCCAACATGTCACACAAGCCCGCGACAGCCCTGAAAACCATTCCGCTCGTCTGGCCCTTTGCCGTCTGGGGATTGGACATGGTTGGCCCCTTGAGAACGGGCAGGAGTGGGTTCACTCATGTGCTTGTGGCAGTCGACAAGTTTACCAAATGGATCGAAGCTAAGCCCATAAAGAGCCTTGACGCTGGCACCGCTATCAGTTTCATCAGAGGATTGACATTCAGATATGGAGTCCCACACATCATCATCACTGATAACGGGTCAAACTTTGATTCGGACGAATTCAGGGCATTTTGCGCTTCTCAAGGCACACGAGTCGACTACGCCTCAGTCGCTCACCCCCAGTCGAACGGACAGGCTGAGAGGGCAAATGGTCTGATCCTCAAAGGGCTAAAACCTCGGCTAATGCGCGATCTCAAGCACGCGGCAGGTGCTTGGGTCGACGAGCTTCCATCAGTGCTATGGGGATTAAGGACCACCCCTAACCGGTCGACCGGAAGGACCCCGTTCTTCCTGGTTTATGGAGCCAAAGCTGTCCTGCCAAGCGATCTCCTTCATAATGCGCCCCGAGTTGAACTTTACACCGAGGATGAAGCGGAGCAGGCCCGGCAAGACGCAGTCGACCTCTTGGAGGAAGAGAGGGAGATGGCAATGATCAGATCGACCATTTACCAGTAGGACTTGCGTCGATTCCACGCCCGGAACGTGAAGAGTCGAGCCTTTCAAGAAGGAGATTTGGTCCTCCGAGTGGATCAACAGAAACCTCACAAGCTCGCTCCCACTTGGGAAGTCCCCTTCATCATCACCAGAGTCCTCCACAACGGAGCATATCACCTTTACAATGTTGATCGACAGATCAACGAACCTCGAGCTTGGAACGCGGAGCTTCTCCGCCCCTTTTACACTTAAGACCGCTCTCAAACCAGATGTAATAAGAAAAACTCCTGAGGTTCATTTTTATCAGAAATAAGAGTGTTCCAATAATTGTTGTCACTGTTGTATGTATCCGAAATCCTCTAGTGGGTGACTTAGCTGCGAATCCGATTCGCCTAAGTTTGAAAAATCCCACCGAGTGGAGAGCAAACCTCCCACTCGGGGGCTTAGCTGCGGTTCAGCACTCGCCTAAGTTCTCCACGAAGAGACTTAGCTGCGGTCAGACACTCGCCTAAGTTTGAAAAATCCTACCGAGTGGAGAGCGAACCTCCCACTCGGGGGCTTAGCTGCAGTTCAGCACTCGCCTAAGTTCTCCACGAAGAGACTTAGCTGCGGTCAGACACTCGCCTAAGTTTGAAAAATCCCACCAAGTGGAGAGCAAACCTCCCACTCGGGGGCTTAGCTGCAGTTCAGCACTCGCCTAAGTTCTCCACGAAGAGACTTAGCTGCGGTCAGACACTCGCCTAAGTTTGAAAAATCCTACCGAGTGGAGAGCGAACCTCCCACTCGGGGGCTTAGCTGCAGTTCAGCACTCGCCTAAGCTCTCCATGAAGAGACTTAGCTGCAGTCAGACACTCGCCTAAGTTTGAAAAATCCTACCGAGTGGAGAGTGAACCTCCCACTCGGGGGCTTAGCTGCAGTTCAGCACTCGCCTAAGCTCTCCACGAAGAGACTTAGCTGCAGTCAGACACTCGCCTAAGTTTGAAAAATCCTACTGAGTGGAGAGCGAACCTCCCACTCGGGGGCTTAGCTGCAGTCCAGTACTCGCCTAAGTTCTCCACGAAGAGACTTAGCTGCAGTCAGACACTCGCCTAAGTTTGAAAAATCCTACCGAGTGGAGAGCGAACCTCCCACTCGGGGGCTTAGCTGCAGTTCAGCACTCGCCTAAGCTCTCCACAAAGAGACTTAGCTGCAGTCAGACACTCGCCTAAGTTTGAAAAATCCTACCGAGTGAAGAGCGAACCTCCCACTCGGGGGCTTAGCTGCAGTCCAGTACTCGCCTAAGTTCTCCACGAAGAGACTTAGCTGCAGTCAGACACTCGCCTAAGTTTGAAAAATCCTACCGAGTGGAGAGCGAACCTCCCACTCGGGGGCTTAGCTGCAGTCCAGTACTCGCCTAAGTTCTCCATGAAGAGACTTAGCTGCAGTCAGACACTCGCCTAAGTTTGAAAAATCCTACCGAGTGGAGAGCGAACCTCCCACTCGGGGGCTTAGCTGTAGTCCAGTACTCGCCTACGTTCTCCATGAAGAGACTTAGCTGCAGTCAGACACTCGCCTAAGTTTGAAACCCGCCTTCTCCTGAAGAGCTCCGCCACAAATACAATATGAGCTCCGCCACAAATACAATGTACAACAACAGGGTGTGGGTCGACTGCCACCTTTTCCCGAGAGCTCCGCCACAAATACAATGTACAACGACGGGGTGGAGGTCGGCCATCAAGCCCCTCACGACAGTTCCAGACCACGAAGACATTCAGCAAAAGTTAAGTTCGGATAAAGCTTAAAAGGCACTGGGCCCCGAATCAAAGTACTCGAGCCCTCAGCTCGGCAGAGTTTAAACGATTACAAGTCCACTCGGCATTCCGAGGCTAATTTAAGGGAAGGCATAAAAAGTTTTTTCACTCCTCAAGAGGAGGGCTGGCAGGAGCGACGAACTCATCCAGGTCGATTCCGTCCGCAATACGAGTGGCTGCAGCGATGAAGGTCTCCATGAAGTCCTGGAAGCTGTGCCTCTTGGTATTGGCGACTTGGATGGCGGCCAGCTTTTCTTCTCGCGCGTCCTTGCAGTGAACGCGGACTAAGGATAGAGCCACGTCAGCGCCGCACCGGGCAGAGGACTTCTTCCACTCCTGCACTCGATCGGGGATTTTGTCAAGTCGAGCCATAAGAGACTCGAGATCGTTCTGGAGCGCGGATTCTGGCCAAAGTGTCGAGTCGATCCGCGACATGGCAACCTTCAGTCGGGCCAGGTAATCCACGGCGCCGTCGATTCGAGATTCCAGTCGGAGCAAGTTCATGGCAGTATCGTCTTTCACCGGAGAATTGATTGGGTCAAGACCCGTTTCGATCCGCCTGGTCTCCTCTTCGAAGTTCTGACAGAATTCTGCACACAAGACCTAAAGATAAGCCAACGATCACAAGATTGAGTCGACACAAAAGTACAAAACAGTCAAAATTAGACGTGCACCTTCAAGTTTGATGTACAGCCTCTTGGCGAGGCTCCTCAGGAAGCTCTCTAGGTCGTCCCTCCTACGGGCGATGCCTTCCATCTCCTCGCCCAAGAGGAGGTTCTTCTTCTTCCAACTGGCAGCCAGCTTGTTGGCATCAGTCAGAGCGGTCTGCAACCTAGTGTTCTCTTTTTCCAACTCGTCGACCGAAGCCAGCTTCTGTTCGGCCAGAGCCATCTTGTCGTCAGCCGCCTTGCGGGCAACAGCCAGGTCCTGGTCCTTCCTCGCCAAAGCTCTTTCCAATTCTCCTACAAAGAAACGGCGATTGAATCGGAAACAGCAAAGGAATGCCCAAGCCTGAAAACAGAATCAGTCGACAAAGTCGCTTTACCTGCGGCGCCCTCCCTGACCTTCTGCAACTCCGTCCTGGCCAGCTCTAGATCAAGGTCCAGTTGAATCTTCTGCTTCTCCAATTCAGCATAACGAGCGACAAGTTCGCAGGATCTCTGCAAAAGGAAAAACCAGCCGACAGACGTTCGAGATAAGTTGCTTCCGAGTAACTAAGGAACAATGGTGACGTTTCTAAGACCACAGCCGAATCAAAAACATTCGACCGTAGTCTCGGGGACTACACCCAGTGGGTGCACTCAGCGTGCCCCCACTGGTTCGACCAAAAAAAAACGACTACCCACAGTCAACAGGACACGGACCACTCGACCTGGCAGACCAAACCGAGTGAAGAAGTACAGATTCACAAACACAATATACAGACTACAGTCGACTGCCAGCAGTCCACCGTAGTCTCGGGGACTACACCCAGTGGGTGCACTCAGCGTGCCCCCACTGGTTCGACCAAAGAGAAAACACACCCAGTGGGTGTACAAGTACAGATACAAAGATCTTCAAAAAAGGAAAAGAAAGAGAGAGAAAGACTCTTCAAACAAACAAGTATCGAGTCAACTGACCTGGACGTTACTCTGAAGCGCCGAACTCGCATCGTAAGCCGCCTGGCTGGCCTCCCGAGCCTTCTTCACCTGCTCCATCATGACCCCTGCTTGGTGTATGGCCTCCTTCGCGGCGGCCACTTCGTCTTCAGGAGCAGAGTACGCGACAAAGAGTGAAGTCGGGCTGGCAGTCGACGCCGAGGGCTGCGCACTCGACAGGGGATTAGCAGTCGGATTGACAGTCGACACCGAGGGCTGCGCACTCGACAGGGGATTGGCGAAGGACACAGAAGCCCGAGGGGCATCGCCGCCTTCCCGAGCTGCGGCCTCAGGCGCCGGAGTAGGCTGGGGAGCCCTGTCAGTCGACGGCCTCTTGGTCCTCCCTATCCTCAGCGGCTCGTTGTCATCGTCATCCGGGAGGTCGATAACATGAGGAGGAGCTGCAGGAAGAACTTTCAATCGACCAGAATTGCAAGAAACGGCCAAGCCAACTCAAAAATAAAACGTCAACGATCGTACTAGGGTTGGAGGTTGCAGCGTCCCCCATCTCTTGGTCGTCGTCCTTGGCTGAGACCTCGGAGGTAGCAGCACTGCAAATTTCGAAGAATCAGCCAGTTCAGCATAATGAGTCGACTGGGGATCTGTCCTCCAATCGGCGAAAAAGACAAGGCTTGTTACCCGGAGATAACAGGGACAGTTATCTTCATCTTCGGCAGGGTCTTGGGCGGCTTGGACTGCGCCGTGCGTGGTTGCTTGGGAACCTTCCCAGTCGGTGTTGGAGAAGAGGTCCGAGGGCGTTTCGACGATGGCCCGGAGGAGGCAGTCGCCTGACCACGTCCCTGCGCCGGGTCGTGTGCGAGGTTGGATCGCCTTTCTGGGCGGGGGGGGGGGGGGGTCGGCCTCCTCCTCCTCCTCCTCGCTGGAGAAGATGTCATCGCCTCCCTCTCCCTCGCTGTCTGACTCCCACTCGCCCTAGTCGTCCCCGCTCTCACCTCCGCTCCCTTCTCCTTCCTCAATCGACCCCTGTGCCCCATTGGGCATCGAATACATCTCAGTAGTCGCCTGAAAGACAGCAAGCAAAATGGAAAGTCAGTCGACTCGCTCAAAATAAGACCAATGCAGAAAGCAAGATTTCAGTCGGAAACATAAAGACACACCTGGTCGACCTCATATGAGCTGTCGAGTGGAACGACCCTCCTAGCTCCTCGGGGGTTGTCTTTGTTCCCTGTAATGCTTGACAGCCACCCCTCCAACATCTCGTCGGTGACCTCCTCTGGGTGGACCCGAGTGGAGTCCTCGAGGCCGGAGTACAACCACATCGGGTGATCCCGAGCCTGGAGTGGTTGGATTCTCCTCCTGAGGAAGACTTCGAGCAGGTCCATCCCCGTCACGCCCTCACGGACAAGTTCGACCACTCGACCCGCCAGTATCTTGACCTGGGCCTTTTCTTCGGGCGTCACCTTCAGAGAAGCCGGCTTTTCGGCTCGGTCGAGGGTGAAGGGTGGAAGTCCAGTCGACTGCCCTGGGGTCACTTGATCCTGGCAGTAGAACCAAGTCACCTGCCACCCTCGAACTGACTCCGGGAAGGTGATGGAGGGAAAACAACTTTTCCCCCTTGTCTGGATCGCCAAGCCCCCGCACAGCTGGATCACCTGTGTCCTCTCGTCACTCGACTTAGCCTTCTTCACCGACTGAGAGCGAACGGTGAAGATATGCTTGAAAAGTCCCCAGTGTGGGCGGCACCCCAGGAACGCCTCACACATAGAAATAAAAGCGGCAAGATAGACTATGGAGTTCGGAGTGAAGTGATGGAGCTGCGCCCCGAAGAAGTTCAGGAAATTGCGGAAAAAAGAGTGGGGCGGCAGAGAGAAACCACGGTCAATATGAGTCGCCAGGAGGACGCGCTCACCGTCGCGTGACTGGGGCTCGATTTTCCCCCCTAGAAGACGCGCCGCCTTGTGGAGGATGACTACTCCCTCGACCATGTCGTCGAGGTCCTCCTGACGAAGCACCGAGGGCATCCAGTCACCCTGGATCCACCCCTTGGGCAGGGCCGTCTGAGAGGAAGAGCCCCCGCGCGCAGACTTCTTCCCCTTCCCCGCCGCCGCCGCCTTCTTCGCGCGCTCCAGAGCGGTCGTCTTGCCATTCACCATCGTCGCCGGCGAGGTCTCAGGCTGGTTTTGTGGTGGCGGGGCGAGAGCGAAGGAAGCGGAGGAGGCGACGGAGAGACAGAGAGAGGAGTAGAAGAGATGAGCACGCGTACTGAAGAGTGGCTCCGGGCCAACTATTTATAAGGGGCCATTCCCGAGTGGCTGGCAGGTAGGCCCAAGCTATCCAGTCAAATCCCGTGGCAGGCGCGTGCATTGTACGTGGCGAAAAAGGCGGCGCGGGGATCGAGGAGCCTTCGCACTGTCGCTCCCGATTACTGCGGCCGCCCCCGTCCTGCACGCTTCCCAAAAAATCCGAATCCTGCGATCTCCGCCGGATGCAGAACAACTTGACGAAACGGAAACCCCGCGCACGCCGGCGCTTGATGCCTTGCAGGTAAAGAAATCCATTCGACGAAAGACCTGGAACAGATCAAGGCGACTGAAAGAGGTTAATGACGTCATCCGTGACAATCGACCCAGAACGAAGCACCCATAATAACCCGAAGGGTCGGTTGGAAAGGTCCCTAACCCCTTTTCTCACTCCAGCCTCGATCCGTTCGGGGGCTAATGATGAGGTCATGTACCTACGGTAGGGACACGGACCCGTCCTAAGAGCCCTACCATAGGACATCCTTAGAGGAAGTCACCTTTCAAACAACTTGAAGATATCCCACTCGACGGATTGAAGACACTCGACTAAGAAGCTGTCACTCGACCAAGAAGCCAACCACTCGACTGCCAGGAGACCTCAAGTCACTCCGCAGGCAAACGGTCGGCTATTAAGTAGTCTTTATGATTATTATGACACTTTATTAGGGACGTTATCGGTAACGCCCACCTTAAATGTACCTTAAACCCTGCATTACTGAGGGCAGGAGAGGGCAGGCTAACTCTATATAAGCCACCCCCTCCTCAGTATCAAGGGTTCGGACCCTTGTCATCTTACTCACGCATAATCCAATCGACCGCCTCCGGGCACCAAGACGTAGGGCTGTTACTTCCTCAGAGAAGGGCCTGAACTCGTAAACCTTGCGTGCTTACAACTTCCCAATAGCTAAGGTCTAGCCTCTTCATACATACCCCCTACCTCACTGTCAGACTTAGAACCACGACATGTGACGCTAGTTTCCAGGAGTTGAAGAAACGTTTGGTTACCTCACCAGTGTTGATTTTGCCAGATCAGACCAAGGATTATGAGGTGTATTGTGACGCTTCACGTCGAGGACTTGGAGCAGTGCTTATGCAGGAAGGGAGAGTTGTTTCGTATGCTTCACGACAACTGAAGCCGCATGAGTTGAATTACACCACACATGATTTGGAGTTAGCAGCCGTAGTGCATGCATTAAAGACATGGAGGCATTTCCTCATTGGAAATCATTGTGAGGTGTACACGGATCACAAGAGTTTGAAGTACATTTTCACGCAGAAGGAGTTGAATCTCAGACAAAGGAGATGGTTGGAGCTCATCAGGGATTATGATATGAGATTGCATTACCATCCCGGTAAAGCTAATGTAGTAGCTGACGCATTGAGCCGTAAGAGCCATGTCAATACGTTAATGATGGGAGGTATACCCAAGGAATTATCAGAAAACCTTCGTGAACAAAGTTTAGAGATAGTTCCGAAAGGCTATGCAGTAGCATTAGAGACTCAGTCAACATTGATGGATAAAATCAGAGAGGCTCAGAAATCTGACAAGGAGATTGCTGCTATAAAGGAGAAACTAAGTAAGGGAAAAGCAAAGGGATTTCGTGAGGATGAGCACGATACCCTATGGTTTGAGGACCGTGTTTATGTGCCCAATGACCCATAGATCAGGAAGTTGATTCTACAAGAGGCACATGATTCACCATATTCGATTCACCCAGGAAATACCAAGATGTATTTGGATTTGAAGGAGACATTCTGGTGGACCGGAATGAAGAAGGATATTGTAGCATATGTAGCAGTTTGCGATGTATGTCATAGAGTAAAGGCAGAACATCAGAAGCCAGCCGGATTGTTGCAACCATTGCCGATACCCGAATGGAAGTGGGATAAGATAGGCATGGATATTATCACAGGACTACCCAGGACGAAAGCAGGATATGACTCGATATGGGTAGTAGTTGATCGTTTGACGAAGGTAGCACATTTCATTCCAGTTAAGACCACTTACACCAGTGCTAAGTTGGCAAAGATATACATGACTAGGATCATTTGTTTGCATGGAGTTCCGAGGAGTATTGTATCAGACAGAGGAACCCAATTTACCTCAAAGTTTTGGAATCAGTTGCATGAAACTTTGGGAACTAGGCTAGAGTTCAGTACCGCTTTTCATCCGCAGACAGATGGACAGACCGAGAGAGTCAATCAGATTTTGGAAGATATACTGAGAGCTTGTGCACTAGATTATGGATCTAGTTGGGACGATAATTTGCCGTATGCGGAGTTTTCTTATAACAACAGTTACCAAACCAGTTTGAAGATGGCACCTTTCGAAGCTTTATACGGAAGGAGGTGCAGGACACTGTTGTCATGGGACGAAGTTGGAGACCGTCAGTTGTTTGGACCCGATTTGATTAAGGAGTCTGAACAAAAAGTTAAGTTGATTCGTGATAGGCTCAAGGTAGCCCAGTCCAGGCAGAAGAGCTACGCAGATTCTAAACGCAAGGAGACAGTTTACGAAATCGGAGACAGAGTGTATCTCCGAGTCCCCACTTCGAGGAGTTAAGCGCTTTGGAGTTCAGGGAAAATTAGCACCGCGTTTTGTTGGACCATATAAGATCTTGCAAGGTATGGGAGAAGTCGCTTATAAGTTGGAATTACTAGAGGGACTGTCAGGAGTTCATGACGTATTCCATGTTTCTCAGCTGAAGAAATGTCACGCCGAGATGGCCGAGGTACCACTAAGAGATACAGTGCCGCTTGAAGCAATACAGTTGAAGGACGACTTAACATATGAGGAGAAACCAGTCAAGATTCTCGATTTTGCCAGTAGAGTTGCCTGCAGTAAGGTTATCAAGTTTTGCAAAGTTCAGTGGAACCATCATTCAGAGGATGAAGCCACCTGGAAGAGAGAAGAAGATTTGCTCAAGGACCACCCTCACCTATTTTCTAGCCAACCCGAATCTCGAGGGCGAGATTCATCTTAAGGGGGGGGGGTAGGTTTGTAACATCCCAAATTTTCAATTTGGAATGTTATACACTAGATCATCATGCATATCATATTTTCTTGCATTTTGTTGATCCTAGAAATTTCACGCAACTCAAGGACCCACGGAGAGAGTTGGGGATTTCATCATTTTCATATTTGAGTTTTCTCAAATTTCGAAAAGAGGATCATTGGATTTGTCGGAGTTTATTTGCCTTTTTATTTGGATAGGAAAAAATGCGCGTTTTCAAAATTTGCATTCTAGATCCCGAGAAAAGTTCATTTTGTTCGACTCATTTTTAGGAGTCGGGGAAAATTTACTTTAGCAGTTTTGGAGTTCGTTTAGTTCTCTTTTCTTTTGTTTTTCTGCGAGTGTAACCGATTTAAAAAAAATCTTCGCAGCGCCTGGGCCAAGGCCCAAGCCGCCGGCCAGGCCAGGCCAGCGCCTAGCGCGGCAAGGCAGGGAGCCGCCGCCGCCTTAGAGTCCTAGTTGGACTCCGTTTGTCTTTTTTTTTGGATTCCTTCTCCTACTCTGATTTCTTGCCCCCTCCCCCAAGCAAACTCTCCCCCTCACCTATATAAATACCCACCCCCCTCTAAACATCACATCAAACCCCAAGCCCCAAGCCACGCCGCACCCCGCGCCCTTGCCCGTGCCGCGCCGCCCTACGTCACCACGCCGCCCTGCGTCACCACGCCGCCCTTGCCCTAGCGCTGCCGCCGCCTTTGCTCATCGCCGCTGCCGCCCTTGTGCACCGCCACCGCCGCCCAACGCCACCGTTCGCCGGAGCCCTCGCCGGAGACCTCGCCGGAGGTATCGCGCCGCGTCTCTTTTCTTTTCCTCGGATCGGTTTTCTTCTAAATCGTTCCGTTTCTTCTCTAAACCGTTCCAGTTTTCTAGATCGGTTTTTCGTTCGGTTTTCTTTTCTCGAAACCCTAGATCGGATTCGTTTCCTTTTCCGATTTAGTTGCCTAGAGACCATTCGTCTTAATGAACGTGATCACCGGATTCTTCTAGGTTAACGAACGCCCGTTCGTTTAACCGTTCTTCTTTTTCTTTTCGTCGGATTTATTCCGCGATCGCGATCTCAGATCCGATCTTCGTTCTACTTTATCTTCTCGCTCGTTTATCGGAATCAGGTGATTCAAGCGCCTGGAGTTTCGTTTCGACTATTGTAAAATTTGACCTAGATTCAACTTGCTAGAACCGAGTTGTTTTCTTCCGCCGTTTGTTTTCGGTTTCTTTGTTCGGTTCTTTCTCTCTTTGTAACCGGAGTTCTTAAGTTGAACTTTCTGGTTCGATCTCTTGTTCGAGTTTTACCTGTGCATTGGATGAGTACTTATTGTATGCTTGTTGTTTGTCTGCGATAGATTACCCGGATTGCGCCGCTTGTTACTTCGAATCTTTAGGACTCGCGGATCATCAGCAAGGCAAGTAACACTTTGATCAAACCTTTTCTACAACCCAGTTTTATTGCATTAGATCAATCCTCACACATTGCATGATTAGGATCTAATTAAATTGTGGGATGGGAAGTAGATGAGGTAGTACCTATTACCTGTTTATTATGAAACCTTTGGGAGTTACTTCTACGTTTGCTTATTATGCCATGCTATGCTAGTAGACGTGGATTGGGTGACTGATATCCATGACATATGTGAGTGTGATAATTTTAAGGGTTTATCTAAGGTGGCAACTTAAACACACATCTGGGTGGATTGAGGCAGCTGATGTCTATCAGGACTTGCCTGTTTTATTTTGGACCGCCACCTAGGCTCAAAGGGATCATAAGATCTTTCATGCTAGAAACTTACGTGTGCAGCCACAAGCCATTATGGGCTCTGGCATAGTTAACTAAGTCGTGCGAACTCTTATAGGGTAGACTAGCAGATGTAGGGGAAGTAGGTGTACCGGTCTGTCCATCGTAAGGTGCTAGCGCTTCTGAAAGACTGTGTCTCGGTCATCCGTTTCTCAAACACCAGTAGTGCGAGAAATCCAACGGAGGCGATCGAGTCTTGTGGGGAAAAGTGCGCAAACCTCTGCAGAGTGTAATAAACTAATCATGATTAGCCGTGTACCCGGTTATGGACATCTTGAGTATCTAGTACTTGAATATCATGTGAATCTCAACATGTTACTTCTAATTAACATTGTTGGGTATTAATGACTACTTTTAATTGGGATTGAGAATGCTGTCAACCATTCTCAATGTTTAACCACCACCATGATAGTTAAATAAATTTATTCCTTTGCAGTAGGAAAAAATTGGCTTTACGCAAAACAGTAACCATAGAGCTTTCCACCATCCAAATATGCATATAGTATAGCTGTTACATTCCATTACTCTCTATGTGTTACCTTGCCAGCATATTCCATGTGCTGACCCGTTTCGGGCTGCAACGTTAATGTTGCAGACTTTTCAGACGACGATTAAGGTGCTTTTAGGTCGTGGTTCTATACTCAGTGATGCCGTTGGAGTTGATGGACCCATTTATCTTCCAAGTCTTCCGCTGTTATCGATTTTAGATGGCCTTAAGCCATATTGCTGTAATAAGTTCTCTTTTGAGACAACGATGTAATAAGTGTGTGATTGCCACTCTGCTATAAACCCTTCGATGTACTATGTGGTGTCAGCATTACTGATCCAGGGATGACACCGGAGCACAGTAGACTTGATCCATTCGTGTCGGGTCGCTACAGAGAGCTAACTCCTTGGGTATTTCTCCTATCGTTAATAACTAAAGGGTAATGTCAACAATAATAGTTCATGAAAACTCACATCCAATTAGCTATAAATATCAAGATCTTTCCAACACATTGTGCTTGCCAAAGGATAAAATGTAAAAAGAGAAGGTGAATATCACCATGACTCTTTGCATGAAGTATAAGACAAGAATAAAAGATAGGCCCTTCGCAGAGGGAAGCAGAGGTTGTTGATACGTCTCCAACGTATCTATAATTTTTGATTGCTCCATGCTATATTATCTTCTGTTTTGGACATTATTGGGCTTTATTATCCACTTTTATATTATTTTTGGGACTAACCTACTAACCGGAGGCCCAGCCCAGAATTGCTGTTTTTTGCCTATTTTAGGGTTTCGAAGAAAAGGATTATCAAACGGAGTCCAAATGGAATGAAACCTTCGGGAACGTGATTTTTGGAACGAACAAGATTCAGGAGACTTGGACCCTACGTCAAGAAACCAACAGGGAGGCCACGAGGTAGGGGCGCGCCTACCCCCCAGGCACGCCCTCCACCCTCATGGGCCCTCTGTTGCTCCACCGACGTACTTCTTCCTCCTATATATATACCTACGTACCCCCAAACGATCAGATACAGAGCCAAAACCCTAAATCCACCGCCGTAACTTTCTGTATCCACGAGATCCCTTCTTGGGGCCTGTTCCGGAGCTCCGCCGGAGGGGCATCTATCACGAAGGGCTTCTACATCAACACCATAGCCTCTCCGATGAAGTGTGAGTAGTTTACCTCAGACCTTCGGGTCCATAGTTATTAGCTAGATGGCTTCTTCTCTCTTTTTGGATCTCAATACAAAGTTCTCCCACTCACTTGTGGAGATCTATTCGATGTAATCTTCTTTTTGCAGTGTGTTTGTTGAGACCGATGAATTGTGGGTTTATGATCAAGTTTATCTATGAACAATATTTGAATCTTCTCTGGATTCTTTTATGTATGATTGGTTATCTTTGCAAGTCACTTTGAATTATCAGTTTGGTTTGGCCTACTAGATTGATCTTTCTTACAATGGGAGAAGTGCTTAGCTTTGGGTTCAATCTTGTGGTGTCCTTTCCCAGTGACAGTAGGGGCAGCAAGGCACGTATTGTATTGTTGCCATCGAGAATAACAAGATGGGGTTTTCATCATATTGCATGAGTTTATCCCTCTACATCATGTCATCTTGCTTAAGGCGTTACTCTGTTCTTATGAACTTAATACTCTAGATGCATGCTGGATAGTGGTCGATGTGTGGAGTAATAGTAGTAGATTCAGGCAGGAGTCGGTCTACTTGTCTTAGACGTGATGCCTATATACATGATCATACCTAGATATTCTCATAACTATGCTCAATTCTGTCAATTGCTCAACAGTAGTTTGTTCACCCACCGTAAAATACTTATGCTCTTGAGAGAAGCCACTAGTGAAATCTATGGCCCCCGGGTCTATCTTCATCATATTAATCTTCCAATACTTAGTTATTTTCTTTGCTTTTATCTTACTTTGCATCTTTATCATAAAAATACCAAAAATATTATCTTATCATATCTATCAGATCTCACTCTCGTAAGTGACCATGTAGGGATTGACAACCCCTTATCGCGTTGGTTGCGAGGATTTATTTGTTTTGTGCAGGTGCGAGGGACTCGCGCGTAGCCTCCTACTGGATTGATACCTTGGTTCTCAAAAACTAAGGGAAATACTTACGCTACTTTGCTACATCACCCTTTCCTCTTCAAGGGAAAACCAACGCAAGTGCTCAGGAGGTAGTAAGAAGGATTTCTGGCGTCGTTGCCAGGGAGGTCTATGCAAAAGTCAAACATACCAAGTACCCATCACAAACCCTTATCTCCCGCATTACATTATTTTCCATTTGCCTCTCGTTTTCCTCTCCCCCACTTCACCCTTGCCGTTTTATTCGCCCTCTCTCTATCTCTCTATCCTCCCTCTCTTTCTCTATTTGCCTCTTTTGGCCATTTCTCGTTTGCTTGTGTGTTGGATTGCTTGCTTGTCTCGATGGCTCTTCCCCGATTTGGTGATCTTCACCTTAAAAGGTTAGAAGAAATCGAAAACAACGTTAGGAGTTTTATGGTCTTGCAATTTGAGCATAATAGTTTATTTAGAAACGAGCTTAAGGAACAAACAAGCTTTATGAGTTATATGAATAAAGATCTCGATGATATGTCTAAATAATTTGATGGTTTCAGATCCCAAATTTCTTGTCTTGAGAAGTTAATAGCTGAAGTTTTGGATAAGTAGGCTACCTTAGTTAATAAGATGGCCGCTAAACCGGAAGACCATGATAATAAAGATGAAGATCTAAAAGTTATTGATGTGTACCCTATTAAATATTTGTTTTGTATGAATCTTGATAATGATGGGACCGAATACGATCCACCTTTACCTAGAAGGCGTTCCAAAAATTCGGAGTTTTTAGATCTTGATGCTAAATTTGATAAAAGTGGGATTGAAGAGATCAAAACTCTAGATACTAATGAACCTACTATTTTGGATTTCAAGGAATTTAATTATGATAATTTCTCTTTGATAGATTGTATTTCCTTGTTGCAATCCGTGCTAAATTCTCCTCATGCTTATAGTCAAAATAAAGCTTTTACCAAACATATCGTTGATGCTTTGATGCAATCTTATGAAGAAAAACTTGAGTTGGAAGTTTCTATCCCTCGAAAACTTTATGATGAGTGGGAACCCACTATTAAAATTAAAATTAAATATCATGAATGCTATGCTTTGTGTGATTTGGGTGCTAGTGTTTCCACGATGCCAAAGACTTTGTGTGATTTGTTAGGTTTCCGTGATTTTGACGATTGCTCTTTAAACTTGCACCTTGCGGATTCCACTATTAAGAAACCTATGGGAAGAATTAATGATGTTCTTATTTTTGCAAATAGGAATTATGTGCCTGTAAATTTTATCGCTCTTGATATAGATTCCAATTCTTCATGTCTTATTATTCTTGGTAGACATTTCCTTAGAACGATTGGTGCAATTATTGATATGAAGGAAGGAAATATTAGATTCAAATTTCCGTTAAGGAAAGGCATGGAACACTTTCCTAGGAATAAAATTAAATTACCTTATGAATATATTATGAGAGCCACTTATGGATTGCCTATCAAAGATGGCAATACCTAGATCTATCCTTGCTTTTTTGCTTTTTATGCCTAGCTAGGGGCGTTAAACGATAGCGCTTGTTGGGAGGCAACCCAATTTTATTTTTATTCCTTGCTTTTTGATCCTGCTTAGTAATAAATAAATTATATAGCCTCTGTTTTTGTTGTATTTTTTGTTTTTAATTAGTGTTTGTGCCAAGTAGAACCGTTGGGGAGACTTGGGGAAAGTCTTGTTAATCTTGCTGTAAAAAACAGAAACTTTAGCGCTCACGAGAACTGCTGCCATTTTTATTTGGAAAGTGCTATTTAGTTAATTATTTTTGAAGATTATTAATAGATAAATTCATCACGTCCAGAAATTTATTTTAGAATTTTGGGGGTTCCAGATCTTGCGCTAGCTACAGATTACTACAGACTGTTTTGTTTTTGACAGATTCTGTTTTTCGTGTGTTGTTTGCTTATTTTGATGAATCTATGGCTAGTAAAATAGTTTATAAACCATAGAGAAGTTGGAATACAGTAAGTTTAACACCAATATAAATATAGAATGAGTTCATTACAGTACCTTTAAGTGGTCTTTTGTTTTCTTTCGCTAACGGAGCTCACGAGATTTTCTACTTTAAGTTTTGTGTTGTGAAGTTTTCAAGTTTTGGGTAAGGATTTGATGGATTATGGAACAAGGAGTGGCAAGAGCCTAAGCTTGGGGATGCCCATGGCACCACCAATATAATCTAAGGAAACCAAAAAGGCAAAGCTTGGGGATGCCCCAGAATGCATCCCCTCTTTCGTCTACTTCCATCGGTAACTTTACTTGGAGCTATATTTTTATTCACCACATGATATGTGTTTTGCTTGGGCATCTTGTATGATTTGAGTCTTTGCTTTTTAGTTTACCACAATCATATTTTCTGTACACACCTTTTGAGAGACACACACACACGATTCGGAAATTATTAGAATACTCTATGTGCTTCACTTATATCTTTTGAGTTATATAGTTTTGCTCCAGTACTTCACTTATATCTTTTAGAGCACGGTGGTGTATTTGTTTTATAGAAACTATTGATCTATCATGCTTCACTTAGATTATTTTGAGAGTCTCAAATAGCATGGTAATTTTCTTAAATAATCCTAATATGCTAGGTATTCAAGATTAGTAAAAACTTTCTTATGAGTGTTTTTGAATACTAAGAGAAGTTTGATGCTTGATGATTGTTTTGAGATATGGAGGTAGTGATATTAAAGTTGTGCTAGTTGAGTAGTTGTGAAATTGAGAAATACTTGTGTTGAAGTTTGCAACTCCCGTAGCATGCACGTATGGTAAACGTTATGTAACAAATTTGAAACATGAGGTGTTCTTTGATTGTCTTCCTTATGAGTGGCGGTCGGGGACGAGCGATGGTCTTTTCCTACCAATCTATCCCCCTAGGAGCATGCACGTAGTGATTGGTTTTTTATGACTTGTAGATTTTTGCAATAAGTATGTCAGTTCTTTATGACTAATGTTGAGTCCATGGATTATACGCACTCTCACCCTTCCATCATTGCTAGCCTCTTCGGTACCGTGCATTGCCCTTTCTCACATTGAGAGTTGGTGCAAACTTCGCCGGTGCATCCAAACCCCGTGATATGATACGCTCTTCCACACATAAACCTCCTTATATCTTCCTCAAAACAGCCACCATACCTACCTATTATGGCATTTCCATAGCCATTCCGAGATATATTACCATGCAACTTTCCACCATCCTGTTTATCATGACACATTCATCATTGTCATATTGCTTTGCATGATCATGTAGTTGACATCGTATTTGTGGCAAAGCCACTGTTCATAATTCTTTCATACATGTCACACTTGATTCATTGCATATCCCGGTACACCGCCGGAGGCATTCATATAGAGTCATACCTTGTTTTAGTATCGAGTTGTAAATAAATAGAAGTGTGATGATCATCATTTAGTAGAGCATTGTCCCTATAAAAAATAGAAAGGCCCAAAATAATAATAATAAATAAATAAAAGGGACAATGCTACTATCCTTTTTTCCCACACTTGTGCTTCAAAGTAGCACTATGATCTTCATGATAGAGAGTCTCTTGTTTTTTCACTTTCATATACTAGTGGGAATTTTTAATTATAGAACTTGGCTTGTATATTCCAACAATGGGCCTCCTCAAGTGCCCTAGGTCTTCGTGAGCAAGCAACTTGGATGCACACCCACTAGTTTCTTTTGTTGAGCTTTCATACATTTATAGCTCTAGTGCATCCGTTGCATGGCAATCCCTACTCCTTGCATTAACATCAATCGATGGGCATCTCCATACCCCATTGATTAGCCTCGTTGATGTGAGACTTTCTCTTTTTTTGTCTTCTCCACATAACCCCCATCATTATACTCTATTCCACCCATAGTGCTATATCCACGGCTCAAGCTCATGTATTGCGTGAAGGTTTATAAAGTTTCAGATTACTAAAGTATGAAACAATTGCTTGGCTTGTCATCGGGGTTGTGCATGATGAGAGCATTCTTGTGTGACGAAAATGGAGCATGACTAAACTATATGATTTTGTAGGGATGAACTTTCTTTGCCCATGTTATTTTGAGAAGACATAATTGCTTAGTTAGTATGCTTGAAGTACTATTATTTCTATGTCAATATTAAACTTTTATCTTGAATCTTTTGGATCTGAATATTCATGCCACAATTAAGAAGAATTACATTGAAATTATGCCTAGTAGCATTCCACATTAAAAATTCTGTTTTTATCATTTACCTACTTGAGGACGAGCAGGAATTAAGCTTGGGGATGCTTGATACGTCTCCAACGTATCTATAATTTTTGATTGCTCCATGCTATATTATCTTCTGTTTTGGACATTACTGGGCTTTATTATCCACTTTTATATTATTTTTGGGACTAACCTACTAACCGGAGGCCCAGCCCAGAATTGCTGTTTTTTGCCTATTTTAGGTTTCGAAGAAAAGGAATATCAAACGGAGTCCAAACGGAATGAAACCTTCGAGAACGTGATTTTTGGAACGAACAAGATCCAGGAGACTTGGACCCCTCGTCAAGCAACCAACAGGGAGGCCACGAGGTAGGGGGCGCGCCTACCCCCCCCCCCCCAGGCGCGCCCTCCACCCTCGTGGCCCCCCTGTTGCTCCACCAACGTACTTCTTCCTCCTATATATACCTACGTACCCCCAAACGATTAGATACTGAGCCAAAACCCTAATTCCACCGCCGTAACTTTCTGTATCCACGAGATCCCATCTTGGGGCCTGTTCCGGAGCTCCCCCGGAGGGGGCATCGATCACGGAGGGCTTCTACGTCAACACCATAGCCTCTCCGATGAAGTGTGAGTAGTTTACCTCAGACCTTCGGGTCCATAGTTATTAGCTAGAAGGCTTCTTCTCTCTTTTTGGATCTCGATACAAAGTTCTCCCCCTCTCTTTTTGTAACGCCCCGAGACCATTGTGCCAGGTGTTGTCCAGTTATTCGCTATTGTTGCCTTGTCATTGCTTGCGTGTCATGCATCTCATATCATGTCATCATGTGCATTTCATTTGCATACATGTTCGTCTCATGCATCCGAGCATTTTTCCCGTTGTTCATTTTGCAATCCGGCGCTCCTATCTCCTCCGGTGGTCATTTCTACCTTCTTTTCATGTGTGGGGGTTAAACGTTTCCGGATGGGACCGAGACTTGCGAAGCGGCCTTGGTTTACTACCGGTAGACCGCCTGTCAAGTTTCATACCATTTGGACTTCATTTGATGCTCCAACGGTTAACCGAGGGACCGAAAAGGCCTCGTGCGTGTTGCAGCCCAACACCCCTCCAAAGTGGCCCAAAACCCACCTAAACCTCCTCCATCATCTCGGTCGTTCGATCACGATCGCGTGGCCGAAAACCGCACCTCCTTTGCACTCTCCTAGCTCCCTCTACCTATAAATATGTGATCCCTTCCGAATTTCGCGGTCTAACCCTAGATCCACTCCTCCACCACGCATCCGGACGCGTCCTCGCCGCGCCGGACATGTCCACCCCGCCGGACACGTCGCTCCGGCCAACCAGAGGCCGCCACGTCGCCCTCCCCACCACCACAGCCAACCGGCAGTCGCCACCTCAGCACCTCACCCTCTCTCTCCTCTCCCTCCACGCGCCTGGCCCACCGGCCCATCTCCGGCCCTACCGAGCCGCTCCCGGGCCCGAGCGCCGCCCGCCTCCTCACGTGGCCGCGCCGGCGTCTCCCTCGCCGGACCGCGTGCGCCGCCGCCCGCCGGCTGCCCTTCGTGCCGCGGCTCGCCTCGCCGCCACCGATCCTCTCCGCCACCAACCGCCGGCCACGCGTCTGCCGGAGCTCCGCCCCGCGCCACCCTGCACGCTGCGCCCCGGCATCTCGCAGCGTCCGCCTCTCCCCGGCGTTCGCCGGAGACCAACCGGTGCCGCTCGCCGGAGATGCCCCGTCGTCGGCGTTCTTCTCAGGCACCGCTCCGATTTGGATCCGTTTGGATCGGGACGAGATCCACCCGCCCCCGATCCAAACGCCACCCCCAGATCTGCACCGCGCCGTCCCGCACCACGAGATCCCGTTGACTTTCTCCGGTGGTAGAATTTCTACTAAGTCCCCGAGATTTCCTGTTTCAAATGCCCATGTTCATAATGTTGTAACTTTGCATCCATAGCTCCGTTTTGCGTGTGTAGCATATCAAAATGTTCGTCTCAGATAGTACATCATTTCATCTCATTGCATCATTTTCATTTGAGCTCATCTTGATGCCCGAAATGCTGTTGGAAGAGAGTTATTTGAGTTAATTGTCAGATCTGCTGCACCAAATAGCTATTTGTCATTTTTTTCCATGATTATTGTGTGCATGTTATGCTCATGAGCTCTACATGTGTTTTGTTATATGCTTTGCCATCTTACAGAGGTGCTATCTATGTATTTTTGTGATATGTGTGGTGACTAGCACAAGCTTGCAAAGTGGTGCATTCGCTAAAGCTGATTTCAGGGACTTAGCAATTCCACTAAGTCCTTGATCTGTTTTTATCAATATGCCATATGTTCATGTTGTTTCCTAGTGATCCGTGCCTCTTTTGAGGATGATTAGTAAGGATGTTTTGTTAATCTTGTAGTGCTCTATCCATCCATGTCTTTGTTCGCAATTATAGAGAACCCTAGCTTGAGTCAATCGAGCTCTACTTTTGCTATTTCATGAATCTGGGCAGATTGTCTACTTGTTAGCGATTTTGCCGAGGATATTGTAGTTGATCCGTGCATGCTATGTGGTTGTTCTTGCCATGTCTAGCTTGTATAATGTGTATTCTTCATGGGTGCATGTTAGATTGTCATGCCTTGTTCTGTAGTAAGTGCATCGAGCTCGTAAACATGCCTACTTGATATCTGATTTGCATACTCCAGTTTTTCACCAAGTCTGAGATATGATTATGTTTTTGCCATGTTCACATGCTTGCAATTGTATTATCTGATCTCTTTTAGCTCAAGGTCACTAAGGGACTTTTGTTAAGCTCTTTGAGTAGCTCCATGCCATGCCTTACTTTGCCATGTTAAGTTCCTGTAGCATATAGTTTTCACGCTCCAAAGAGTGCTCCCTGATCTGAAATTCCAGACAAGTGTTAATTTCACTAAGTCTGAAACCTGTTTACCAATTGCTCTTTTGCCATGCTTGTTTGAACCTGTTAATGGATGAATTGGCCATAGCTCAGTGTTCATCTTTTGTTAAGCATCATGAACGGATCCCTGCCATGTATTTTGTTTCAATGTTTGGGTGCTGTAGCATGTTTAACTTGTTGCATTTAGATGGCTACTTGCTGTATATCGCAGACCGGTGCCATATTTGTTTTGCTTGCCATTTCCAAACCGTGCATCCGATTCCGGTGATCTTTATATCGATTTCAACCGAAATCACCTCACCTTTCCCATGGCACTCTTGGATTTCCAAGTTGAGGCCGGGTTCCATCATTCCTTTGCAAATCATGCATATGCATCGCATATCGCATCCCGCATATCATACCATGTTCATGTGTTGGTTGTTTACTATGTTGTGTGCTTCTTTCCGGTGTTTGCTTCTTTGGGTTGGTTCCGGTAACGTCGCGTTTGTGAGGACCCGTTCGTCTACGTCCGTTTGTCTTCTTCACGAACTCGTTCTTCTTCCTTGCGGGATTTCAGGCAAGATGACCTTACCCTCGAAACACTTCTATCTTTGCTTGCTAGATGCTCGCTCTTTTGCAATGCCTATGTTGTGATACCTACCACTTGCTTATCATGCCTCCCATATTGTTGAACCAAGCCCCTAACCCACCTTGTCCTAGAAAACCGTTGTTTGGCTATGTTACCGCTTTGCTCAGCCCCTCTTATAGCATTGTTAGTTGCCGGTGAAGATTGAAGTTTGTTCCTTGTTGGAATATGGAGATGTTGTTCCTTGTTGGAACATGTTTACTTGTTGGGATATCACAATATATCTTATTTAATTAATGCATCTATATACTTGGTAAAGGGTGGAAGGCTCGGCCTTATGCCTGGTGTTTTGTTCCACTCTTGCCGCCCTAGTTTCCGTCATATCGGTGTTATGTTCCCGGTTTTTGCGTTCCTTACGCGGTTGGGTAATAATGGGAACCCCTTGACAATTTGCCTTGAATAAAACTCTTCCAGCAAAGTACAACATTGGTTTTACCATTCGCCACCTAGCCTTTTCTTATCCCTTGGGGGTCGCGCGCCCAAGGGTCATCATTATTTTAAACCCCCGGACCAGTGCTCCTCTGAGTGTTGGTCCAACCTGTCAGCTGCCGGTGGCCACCAGGGGCAACACTGGGCTGGCCTACCCGTACCTTGGACAATCTGAGTGTGCCCTGAGAAAGAGATATGTGCAGCTCCTATCGGGATTTGTCGGCACATTCGGGCGGTGTTGCTGGTTTAGTTTTACCTTGTCGAAATGTCTTGTAACCGGGATTTCGAGTCTGATCAGGTCTTCCTGCTAGAAGGAATATACTTCGTTGACTGTGAGAGCTTGTGATGGGCTAAGTTGGGACACCCCTGCAGGGATTTGAACTTTCGAAAGCCGTGCCCGCGGTTATGGGCAGATGAGAATTTGTTAACGTCTGGTTGTAGAAAACCTGAAGTTGACCTTAATTAAAATGCATCAACCGCGTGTGTAACCATGATGGTCTCTTTCCGGCGGAGTCCGGGAAGTGAATACGGTGTTGGAGTTATGCTTGACGTAGGTTGTTCTAGGATCACTTCTTGATCATACTTTTATCGACCTTGCTTTGCCTTCTCTTCTTGCTCTCATTTGCGTATGTTAGCCACCATATATGCTAGTCATTTGCTGCAGCTCCACCTCATACCTTGCCTTACCTATAAGCTTAAATAGTCTTGATCGCGAGGGTGCGAGATTGCTGAGTCCCTATGGCTCACAGATTACTTCCAAAAACCAGCTTGCAGGTGCCGATGAGTCCGTGCAGATGACGCAACCAAGCTCAAGGAGTAGCTCGATGAAAATCTTGTCCTTTGTGTTGTTTCGTTCTAGTTGATCAGTAGTGGAGCCTAGTTGGGGTCGATCGGGGACCTTGTCGCTTTTGGGGTTCTTCTTTTATTTTGGCTCCGTAGTCGGGCCCTGATTGTATTTGGATGATTTAATGCTTTATTCATGTATTTGTGTGAAGTGGCGATTGTAAGCCAACTATGTATCTCTTTCCCCTATGTATTACATGGGTTGTGTGAAGATTACCTCACTTGCGACATTGCTTTCAATGCGGTTATGCCTCTAAGTCGTGTTTCGTCACATGGGAGATATAGCCGCATCGAGGGCGTTACAAGTTGGTATCAGAGCCTTCCTCGACCTTAGGAGCCCCATTGCTTGATCGTTTTTAGCAGCCGTTGTTGAGTCTAGAAAAATGTTTTGAGTCATTTAGGAATTATATATCGGAGAGTTAGGAATTCTTTTTACTTCCCAGTCCCTTCATCGCTCTGGTAAGGCATCCTGACGTAGAGTTTTGACTCTTCTCTTCTCAAATTTCACTAAAAAAATTAGGATCACGCGGGTATCTTGGAATCGTTCCGATGGATTTGTGACGAGAACATTGTTCTTGGTGCCTCCTGTCATTTAGGGGTTGTGGCAGTGTCCCAGGGAGTTGAGCTCCGAGGTGTTGTCATCATAATTTTATTGTTGCTGTTCTGGAATACCTGAGTTTAGTTTCACCGACATCGAAAATCTCTTTTATGCAGTTGTTGGTGAGATAACCTCGACGCCACCCAGTACTAGGGTGGGAGTTTGGGAGTATTGCCATAACTCGTATAACGGATGCTTTTTGAAGGCTGGGGTAGATGATTTTCGAAGTTTTCTTGGTTATGTGTTGAACGATGGACAAAGTTGGATGTAGGATTTGCTAGTTTGGGTGAGATATTATGCTTCCCCTGTATCCCTAACACCTGATTGCATAACCGGAAAATTTCGAGAGTTTATAAGTGGGAATTCAAGTAGCTCTTAGGATATCTTTCCGACGGATGTATGATATGAAATTGGGGTTCGACGTCTAGTGGTCCGCCTATTCACGGTTGGTTTTACAGTGGTCTCGTTGTGTCTTAAAGAGTCCTTGGCTATGCCGACTCGGGGACGCTTCGTATGTCATGTGCACTGCCTTGTACATGATGGTGCTGTACGATCGAGCCCGTGTAGGCCCCACCACGAAAACTTTGGACGAAATCTCTATCATATGTTTGTTCTGGCTTATTCTGTAAGTCAACCCTTTGTTTTGTTTTGAGTTGTGGTATTTGAGTTGCTTCGAAGTCAAATGTGGATTCCATACCTGTCCCAAATGGTGTTCTCATACTCCGATGTGGATACCAATCCTTCTTGATCATCAAGATTGTCTTGTCAATCCTTTTCACCGGCGTGTTTCTCTTCTAGTGGATCCGATCACTTCAACAGTCGCAAGATCTATTACTAGTCCTTCTCAACGGTGTTGTTTTCATCCATCTCCAAGTTGCTTTTGTTTTTCCCGCCCACCCACCCTTTCTCTTCAAGGACCCAGATTTCTTATTCAAGTATCCTTCTATTGATGGGAAGCCTCTCCATTCCCTTTTCCGTTAATGTTCTTATCCGGTGATTCTCAAGAAGATGCTAACAGAGCTTCAAGTTCATCATTCTTCATTTCTTCTATCTTCTCCGGTGGATCCAATTCAAGCCTTGTGGATCATATCCTTTTTCCTTGTTTCAAATACCTTTTCTTACCGGTGCACCTCTTTATCATTCACCTCTCGCTATTCATTTGTTCCGGAGTGCTGAATATATCTCAGGAGATTCGTGTTTTCATTCTCAATTCGTTCAAGCTTTTGCGAGGATGTTACCTCATTCAAGCCTTTTATTCAACCGGTGCAATCTCTCTCTTCAAGCTATCGTTCAACTGTGTTTCTTTTGAGTGGGCCCTAACCCACAGGTTTTTTCCTAGGATCTTACCTGACTCCTCTTATTTTCCCGGAGCTATCCTCAAATTTCTTTTCAGAGTTTGACGTAAGAATGATTCATCATTGGTCAAATGTATTTCTCCAAGATCTTTTAAATTCTTTTCATTGTTGGCTCAACCTCTTCGTTTTGATTCTTCCGGAGTGTCTAAATAATTCATGGTGTTGTTTCTTGTCGTCATTCTAGGATTTTGAAGACCGAAGAAGAGTTTCCCCTTGAATCTTGTTTTGATCTATCAAAGATTCATGATTCTAGCTTGTTGCCATCCTCTCACAATTATTTTCAATTGTGGGACTTCTTTTCACCCATCCGGAGCAATTGAAGAGTCTTCTCAGTTTGTTATCCAGAGTTCATCAATTCGGGGTTATTCATTCACAACTTTCAGCTCTCGTTCTCCAAATCTTATCGGTGCTTCATTCAAGTGTTCTCTAATCATCTCGGTATCTCTTCATTCACTTGTATCTAAATGCTCTCAAGTATCCCCCTTCATTTCATAATTCTAACCAGTGTTCCTTTATCTTCCTTTCGGTCATTTTAATTCTTACGGTGGTTCATGCAAGATTACTCTTCTTTCATTATCTTATCAATTCATTCGTTGTTTTGATTCCACCGGTGGTTCATTGAAGACCTTCTCAAGTTTTGCGTTATGTCTCTCTTAATCCTTTTCTATGGGAATAAGTAGTATGCCAAATCCATTGTTTGTCATCAATTTAAATTGGTGAAGGATAAGCATAATGTAATTCTTATTCTTGTTTCATCGACTAAATTCAATTCCTTTTTCCGGAGTGGTTCGTCATATCATATTCTCAGTTCGACATGCTTTATCTTTTCTTTCCCGGAGTTCCAAGCTCTTTCAATTATATCACCACGAGGATCCATTTAGATCATTACAAGGTTTCACCTTGTGTTTCCAACTTCTCTTTATTTCCGTTATCCTTTTTTGTTTACCGTAGTTCTTCATGAAGGTTCTACATGATGGTTCATCAAGGATTTTATCACTTCTCGAAGTTTTCATCGAGATTCTTTTCTAGGGAGCTCAATCATTCTTCATTTTGCAATCCGGAGTGCAATTCTTTCTACCGTATCATTTGAGGTGGTACTATGTCATTCTTGATAATTTGAGTTCATGTTTTAATGTTTCACATGTTGTTAAGAACGAGATATTTTAAATCCATCAATCGCGTCATCGGAGTTATCTGGAGTTATATTTCACCTAAAGCTTTTCCTAAGGATTAATGCTATTAATGGTGATAATATATGATCCAAGTTCTTCTTTATCCTCCCGGTGAAATATTTTCTCGTCTCCTTGTTCATATCAATACAATTCTTTTCCCGTGAGTGGCAGGTTGTCTTCTCTTAATTGGGGATGTATTCCATAAGACCACATCAAGCTTATTCTTTTCATTGTTGGTTTTCCAACAACTCCGTTCTAGCTGTTGTTGTAAGCATGCTCCCTCGAGATCTTGTTTCACTTTGTTCATTCCATTCCACTCTTTCTTTTGTTCTGGAGGCATTGTGATGGTGCTATCTTCAACATTTCTTCTTGTTCTTGTCAGGACCTTGTTCTTTTCTTGCTTATACATTTAACCAGAGAGTTGTGCCCTCTGCTCAGTTCTTTTCATCTTATCAAGTCTTGTACCACTTTTCAATCGGAGTGCTGCCCGAATTTGTTCTTCCTCGTTACTCTTCTCAAACGGAGTGCTTTCAACTTTGTTCATCTCCGTTGTATTCTTTCTTTCAATGTGTTCAACCTCTCAAGGTTCTTTGGTTTCACTCGTTTGTCAAAGGAGCAACTTAGTTTTACCTCATCTCTTTCTCTTCCATTTTTTCCCTCTGGTGCTATTCTAGATCTCGGGACGAGATCCTCTCGGAGTGGTGGAGTGTTGTAACGCCCCGAGACCGTTGTGCCAGGTGTCGTCCAGTTATTCGCTGTTGTTGCCTTGTCATTGCTTGCGTGTCATGCATCTCATATCATGTCATCATGTGCATTTCATTTGCATACATGTTCGTCTCATGCATCCGAGCATTTTTCCCGTTGTCCGTTTTGCAATCCGGCGCTCCTATCTCCTCCGGTGGTCATTTCTACCTTCTTTTCATGTGTGGGGGTTAAACGTTTCCGGATTGGACCGAGACTTGCCAAGCGGCCTTGGTTTACTACCGGTAGACTACCTGTCAAGTTTCGTAACATTTGGACTTCGTTTGATGCTCCAACGGTTAACCGAGGGACTGAAAAGGCCTCATGCGTGTTGCAGCCCAACACCCCTCCAAAGTGGCCCAAAACCCACGTAAACCTCCTCCATCATCTCGGTCATTCGATCACGATCGCGTGGCCAAAAACCGCACCACATTTGGACTCTCCTAGCTCCCTCTACCTATAAATATGTGATCCCTTCTGAATTTCGCGGTCTAACCCTAGATCCACTCCTCCACCGCGCATCCGGACGCGTCGTCGCTGCGCCGGACATGTCCACCCCGCCGGACACGTCGCTCCGGCCAACCAGAGGCCGCCACGTCGCCCTCCCCGCCGCCGCAGCCAACCGGCCGTCGCCACCTCAGCACCTCACCCTCTCTCTCCTCTCCCTCCACGCGCCTGGCCCGCCAGCCCATCTCCGGCCTACCCGGGCCGCTCCCAGGCCCGAGCGCCGCCCGCCTCCTTGCGCGGCCGGGCCGGCGTCTCCCTCGCCGGACCGCGTGCACCGCCACCCGCCCTTCGCGCCGCGGCTCGCCTCGCCGCCACCGATCCTCTCCGCCACCAACCGCCGGCCCCGCGTCTGCCGGAGCTTCGCCCCGCACCATCCTGCGCGCCGCGCCCCAGCCTCTTGCGGCGTCCGCCTCTCGCCGGCGCTTGCCGGAGACCAACCGGTGCCGCTCGCCGGAGATGCCCCGTCGCCGGCGTTCTTCTCAGGCGCCGCTCCGATTCGGATCCGTTTGGATCGGGACGAGATCCACCCGCCCCCGATCCAAACGCCACCCCCAGATCTGCACCGCGCCGTCCCGCACCACGAGATCCCGTTGACTTTCTCCGGAGGTAGAATTTCTACTAAGTCCCCGAGATTTCCTGTTTCAAATTCCCATGTTCATCATGTCGTAACTTTGCATCCGTAGCTCCGTTTTGCGCGTGTAGCATATCAAAATGTTCGTCTCAGAGAGTACATCATTTCATCTCATTGCATCATTTTCATTTGAGCTCATCTTGATGCCCGAAATGCTGTTGGAAGAGAGCTATTTGAGTTAATTGTCAGATCTGCTGCACCAAATAGCTATTTGTCATTTTTGCATGATTATTGTGTGCATGTTATGCTCATGAGCTCTACATGTGTTTTGTTTTATGCTTTGCCATCTTTACAGAGGTGCTATCCATGTATTTTTGTGATATGTGTGGTGACTAGCACAAGCTTGCAAAGTGGTGCATTCGTTAATGCTGATTTCAGGGACTTAGCAATTCCACTAAGTCCTTGATCTATTTTTTATCAATATGCCATATGTTCATGTTGTTTCCTAGTGATCCGTGCCTCTTTTGAGGATGATCAATAAGGATGTTTTGTTAATCTTGTAGAGCTCTATCCATCCATGTCTTTGTTCGCAATTATGGAGAACCCTAGCTTGAGTCAATCGAGCTCTACTTTTGCTATTTCGTGAATCTGGGCAGATTGTCTACTTGTTAGCGATTTTGCCGAGGATGTTGTAGTTGATCCGTGCATGCTATGTGGTTGTTCTTGCCATGTCTAGCTTGTATAATGTGTATTCTTCATGCGTGCATGCTTAGATTGTCATGCCTTGCTCTGTAGTGAGTGCATCAAGCTCGTAAACATGCCTACTTGATATCGGATTTGCATACTCCAGTTTTTCACTAAGTCTGAGATCTGATTATGTTTTTGCCATGTTCACATGCTTGCAATTGTATTATCTGATCCCTTTTGGCTCAAGGTAACTAAGGGACTTTTGTTAAGCTCTTTGAGTAGCTCCATGCCATGCCTTACATTGCCATGTTAAGTTCCTGTGGCATATAGTTTTCATGCTCCAAAGAGTGCTACCTGATCTGAAATTCCAGACAAGTGTTAATTTCACTAAGTCTGAAACCTGTTTACCAATTGCTCTTTTGCCATGCTTGTTTGAACCAGTTAATGGATGAATTGGCCGTAGCTCAGTGTTCATCTTTTGTTAAGCATCATGAATGGATCCATGCCATGTATTTTATTTCCATGTTTGGGTGTTGTAGCATGTTTAACTTGTTGCATTTAAATGGCTACTTGCTGTATATCGCAGACCGGTACCATATTTGTTTGGTTGCCATTTCCAAACCATGCATCCGATTCCGGTGATCTTTATATCGATTTCAACCGAAATCACCTCACCTTTCCCGTGGCACTCTTGTATTTCCATGTTGAGGTCGGGTTCCATCATTCCTTTGAAAATCATGCATATGCATCGCATACCGCATCCCGCATATCATACCATGTTCATGTGTTGGTTGTTTACTATGTTGTGTGCTTCTTTCCGGTGTTTGCTTCTTCGGGTTGGTTCCGGTAACGTCGCGTTTGTGAGGACCCGTTCGTCTACGTCCATTTGTCTTCTTCACGGACTCGTTCTTCTTCCTTGCGGGATTTCAGGCAAGATGACCTTACCCTCGAAATCACTTCTATCTTTGCTTGCTAGATGCTCGCTCTTTTGCTATGCCTATGCTCCGATACCTACCACTTGCTTGTCATGCCTCCCATATTGTTGAACCAAGCCCCTAACCCACCCTGTCCTAGCAAACCATTGTTTGGCTATGTTATCGCTTTGCTCAGCCCCTCTTATAGCATTGTTAGTTGCAGGTGAAGATTGAAGTTTGTTCCTTGTTGGAACATGGAGATGTTGTTCCTTGTTGGAACAAGTTTTACTTGTTGGGATATCACAATATATCTTATTTAATTAATGCATCTATATACTTGGTAAAGGGTAGAAGGCTCGGCCTTATGCCTGGTGTTTTGTTCCACTCTTGCCGCCCTAGTTTCCGTCATATCGGTGTTATGTTCTCGGTTTTTGCGTTCCTTACGCGGTTGGGTAATAATGGGAACCCCTTGACAGTTCGCCTTGAATAAAACTCTTCCAGCAATGCCCAACATTGGTTTTACCATTCGCCACCTAGCCTTTTCTTTTCCCTTGGGGGTCGCGCGCCCAAGGGTCATCATTATTTTAAACCCCCGGACCAGTGCTCCTCTGAGTGTTGGTCCAACCTGTCAGCTGCCGGTGGCCACCAAGGGCAACTCTGGGCTGGCCTACCCGTACCTTGGACAATCTGAGTGTGCCCTGAGAAAGAGATATGTGCAGCTCCTATCGGGATTTGTTGGCACATTCGGGCGGTGTTGCTGGTTTAGTTTTACCTTGTCGAAATGTCTTGTAATCGGGATTCCGAGTCTGATCGGGTCTTCCCGCTAGAAGGAATATCCTTCGTTAACCGTGAGAGCTTGTGATGGGCTAAGTTGGGACACCCCTGCAGGGATTTGAACTTTCGAAAGCCGTGCCCGCGGTTATGGGCAGATGGGAATTTGTTAACGTCCGGTTGTAGAAAAAGCTGAAGTTGACCTTAATTAAAATGCATCAACCGTGTGTGTAACCATGATGGTCTCTTTCCGGCGGAATCCGGGAAGTGAACACGGTGTTGGAGTTATGCTTGACGTAGGTTGTTCTAGGATCACTTCTTGATCATACTTTTATCGACCGTGCTTTGCCTTCTCTTCTCGCTCTCATTTGCGTATGTTAGCCACCATATATGCTAGTCGTTTGTTGCAGCTCCACCTCATACCTTGCCTTACCTATAAGCTTAAATAGTCTTGATCGCGAGGGTGCGAGATTGCTGAGTCCCTGTGGCTCACAGATTACTTCCAAAAACCAGCTTGCAGGTGCCGATGGGTCCGTGCAGATGACGCAACCAAGCTCAAGGAGGAGCTCGATGAAAATCTTGTCCTTTATGTTGTTTCATTCTAGTTGATCAGTAGTGGAGCCCAGTTGGGGTCTATCGGGGACCTTGTCGCTTTTGGGGTTCTTCTTTTATTTTGGCTCCGTAGTCGGGCCCTGATTGTATTTGGATGATGTAATGCTTTATTCATGTATTTGTGTGAAGTGGCGATTGTAAGCCAACTATGTATCTCTTTCCCCTATGTATTACATTCATTGTGTGAAGATTACCTCACTTGCGACATTGCTTTCAATGCGGTTATGCCTCTAAGTCGTGCTTCGACACGTGGGAGATATAGCCGCATCGAGGGTGTTACACTTGTGGAGATCTATTCAATGTAATCTTCTTTTTGCGGTGTGTTTGTTGAGACTGATGAATTGTGGGTTTATGATCAAGTTTATCTATGAA
This sequence comes from Triticum monococcum, assembly GCA_034509565.1. NCBI lineage: Eukaryota > Viridiplantae > Streptophyta > Magnoliopsida > Poales > Poaceae > Triticum > Triticum monococcum. Next base: position 392,246,993 of record CM067845.1, on the reverse strand, counting down.
CAATATTTGAATCTTCTCTGAATTCTTTTATATATGATTGGTTATCTTTGCAAGTCTCTTCTAATTATCAGTTTGGTTTGGCCTACTAGATTGATCTTTCTTACAATGGGAGAAGTGCTTAGCTTTGGGTTCAATCTTGCGGTGTCCTTTCCCAGTGACAGTAGGGGCAGCAAGGCACGTATTGTATTGTTGCCATCGAGGATAATAAGATGGGGTTTTCATCATATTGCATGAGTTTATCCCTCTACATCATGTCATCTTGCTTAAGGCGTTACTCTGTTTTTATGAACTTAATACCCTAGACGCATGCTGTATAGCGGTCGATGTGTGGAGTAATAGTAGTAGATGCAGGCAGGAGTCGGTCTACTTGTCTTGGACGTGATACCTATATACATGATCATACCTATATATTCTCATAACTATGCTCAATTCTGTCAATTGCTCAACAGTAATTTGTTCACCCACCGTAAAATACTTATGCTCTTGAGAGAAGCCACTAGTGAAACCTATGGCCCCCAGGTCTATCTTCATCATATTAATCTTCCAATACTTAGTTATTTTCTTTGCTTTTATTTTACTTTGCAATTTTTATCATAAAAATACCAAAATATTATCTTATCATATCTATCAGATCTCACTCTCGTAAGTGACCGTGTAGGGATTGACAACCCCTTATCGTGTTGGTTGCGAGGATTTATTTGTTTTGTGCAGGTGCGAGGGACTCACGCGTAGCCTCCTACTGGATTGATACCTTGGTTCTCAAAAACTGAGGGAAATACTTACGCTACTTTGCTGCATCACCCTTTCCTCTTCAAGGGAAAACCAACGCAAGTGCTCAAGAGGTAGCAGTTGTCATGTGCTTTTATGGTTGGATGCATGAAATCTTAATGCAAAAGAACGTCACTTTATATGCCACTTGTGATATGGACCTTTATTATGCAGTCCGTCGCTTTTATTTCTTCCACATCACAAGTTCGTATAAAGCTTATTTTCTCCACACTAATAAGTCATACATATTCAGAGAGCAATTCTTATTGGTTGCAACGATGACAACTTACTTGAAGGATCTTACTCAATCCGTAGGTAGATATGGTGGACTCTCATGGAAAAACTGGGTTAGGGATATTTGGAAGCACAAGTAGTATCTCTACTTGGTGCAAAGAAATTGGCTAGCAAGAGAGAGAAAGGCAAGCTCAACATGTTGGACGATCCGTGACAATATAATTTATCCCAGATGTAATAAAACACAACCCATTATGTTGTCTTCCTTGTCCAACATCAACTCTTTAGCAAGTCATATTTTAACGAGTGATCACAATTATAAAAGATGTCCAAGATAGTATATTTATATGTGAAAACCTCTCTTTCTTTATTACTTCCTATTAATTGCAACGATGACCAAAACTATGTTTGTCAACTCTCAACAAATTTTATTCATCATACTCTCTATATGTGAGCTCATTACTCTCCATAAGATCCATATGATCTCTTTATTTCTTTTTATCTCTTCTCTTTAATTTTATTCCCTCAAGATCATAGCAAAATAATCAAGCCCTTGACTCAACACTAATCTTTATTATATAGCTCATAGACTCGATTACATAGGAAGAATCATCAAGCAAAAATAAAAACTAGATCATACTAAAACTTTATTCTACTAGATCAAGATATTATCAAAAGGATCGAAGTAAGAAAAACAGTAAAGATAAAAGTGTGATGGTGATACGATACCGGGGCACTCCCCCAAGCTTGGCAGTTGCCAAGGGGAGTGCCCATACCCATGTGTTTATGTCTCCTTTGTTGGTGAAGAAGGTGTTAGTGATGATGGGTAGTCGCACATAGAGCGTAAGAGATCCTCCAATTTGCGGATAATGCCCTTGAGTGCGATGATATGCTCTGTCGGTGTCAAAACCGGCGGATCTCAGGTAGGTGGTCCCGAACTGTGCGTCTAAGGCGGATGGTAACAGGAGAAAGGGGACATGATGTTTACCTAGGTTCGGGCCCTCTTGATGGAGGTAATACCCTACGTCCTTCTTGATTGTTCTTGATGATATGATTATTACAAGAGTTGATCTACCACGAGATCGTAGAGGCTAACCCTAGAAGCTAGCCTATGGTATGATTGTATCTTGTCCTACGGACTAAACCCTCCGGTTTATATAGACACCGGAGGGGGCTAGGGTTACACAAGGGAGGAGATCTACACATACGTACTTCCTAGCTTTCCTTCCACGCCAAAGAGAGTCCCATTGTAACATACCAAATTTTCAAATTTGGAATGTTATACATAGATCATCATGCATATCATATTTTCTTGCATTTTGCCGATCCTAGAAATTTCACGCAACTCAAGGACCCTCGGAGAGAGTTGGAGATTTCGTCATTTTCATATTTGAGTCTCCTCAAATTTTGAAGAAAGGATCATTGGTTTTGCCGGAGTTTTGTTTGCCTTTTATTTGGATAGGGAAAAATGCGCGTTTTAAAAAATTGCATTTTAGGCCCGGAGTAAAGCTCGTTTTGTTCGGCTCATTTTAGGAGTCGGGGAAAATTTACTTTAGCAATTTTGGAGTTCGTTTAGATCTCTTTTCTGTTTTTTTTCCCGAGCGCAGAACCGTTTAAAAAAAGTCCCGCGCGCCCCTGGGCCAAAGGCCCAGCCGGCCGGCCAGAGGCCAGCGCCTTGCTGCGCGCCACGCCAGGCAGGAGGGAGCCGCCGCCGCTGCCCTTTAGGAATCCATCTAGGATTCCGTTTGCTCGTTTTTTTCTAGATCTTTCCTTTCCCTCTTTTCTTTCCTATTCCTAGTCTAATTCTTGTCCCCTACTTCAAGCAAACCCTCCCCCTCCCCAATATAAATACCCAAGCACCCCCCTCTAAATCATCATCAAACCCAAAGCCTAGAGCTCCACCACACCCCGCGCCGCGCCGCCTCTCACCCGCACGCCGCCCTAAGCCGCCGCCCGCGCCGCCCATCACCACCCACGCCGCCGCCGCACCTTGCCGCCGCCGCCCCACGCCCACGCCGCCGGAGCCCCTCGCCGGAGGTACCGCGCCGCATCTCTATTCTTTTCATCGGATCGTTTTCTTCTAATCGTTCCAATTCTTCTTCTCCGATTCGTTTTTCTCTCCGGTTCTTCGTGAAACCGTTCCGGTTTTATAGATCGGTTTTTCGTTCGGTTTTCTTTTCTCGAAACCCTAGATCGGATCCGTCTTCTTTTCCGATTTAGTTGCCCAAGACCGTTCGCCGGACCGTTCGTCCTAATGAACGTGATCACCGGATTCTTCTAGGTTAACGAACGTCCGTTCGTTCAACCGTTCTTCTTTTTCTTCTCGTCGGATTTAATTCCGCGATCGCGATCTCAGATCCGATCTTCGTTCTAGTCTATCTTCTCCCTCGTTTATCGGAATCAGGTGATTCAAGCGCCCGGAGTTTCGTTTCAAAACCGTCGTTCTGACTAATCAACTTTAACTAAGTTTTTGCTACGGTAAAATTTGACCTAGTTTCAACTTGCTAGAACCGAGTTGTTCTCTTCCGCCATTTGTTTTCGGTTTCTTTGTTCGGTTCGTTCTTTCTTTGCAACCGGAGTTCTTAAGTTGAACTATTTGGTTAGATCTCTTGTTCGAGTTTTACCTGTGCATTAGAGGAGTACTTATTGTATGCTTGTTGTTTGTCTGCGCCGCCTGTTACTTCGAATCTCTAGGACTCGCGGATCATCACCAAGGCAAGTAACACTTTGATCATACCTTTTCTACAACCCAGTTTTATTGCATTAGATCCATCCTCACACCTTGCATGATTAGGATCTAATTAAATTGTGGGATGGGAAGTAGATGAGGTAGTACCTATGACCTGTTTATTATGAAACCTTTGGCAGTTACTTCTACGTTTGCTTATTATGCCATGCTATGCCAGTAGATGTGGATTGGGTGAGTGATATCCATGACAGACGTGAGATTGTTAATTTTAATGGTTTATCTAAGGTGGCAACTTAAACACACATCTGGGTGGATTGAGGCACCTGATGTCTATCAGGACTTGCCTGTTTTTTTGGACCGCCACCCAGGCTCAAAGGGATCATAAGATCTTTCATGCTAAATACTTACGTGTGCAGCCACAAGCCATTATGGGCTCTGGCATAGTTGACTAAGTCGTGCGAACTCTTACAGGGTAGACTAGCAGATGTAGGGGAAATAGGTGTACCGGTCTATCCATCGTAAGGTGCTAGCGCTTCTGAAAGACTGTGTCTCGGTCATCCGTTTCTCAAACACTAGTAGTGCGAGAAATCCAGCGGAGGCGATTGAGTCTTGTGGGGAAAAGTGCGCAAACCTCTGCAGAGTGTAAGAAACTAATCATGATTAGCCGTGTCCCCGGTTATGGACAATCTTGAGTATCTAGTATTTGAATATCATGTGAATCTCATCATGTTACTTCTAATTAATATTGTTGGTTTTTTAATGACTACTTTAAATTGGGATTGAGAATGTTGTCAACCATTCTCAATGTTTAAAACCACCATGATAGTTAAATAAATTTATTCCTTTTGCAGTAGGGAAAAATTGGCTTTACGCAAAACAGTAACCATAGAGCTTTCCACCAGCCAAATATGCATATAGTATAGCTGTTTCATTTCATCATTCTCTATGTGTTACTTTGCCAGCATATTCCATGTGCTGACCCGTTTCGGGCTGCAACGTTAATGTTGCAGACTTTTCAGACGACGATTAAGGTGCTTTTAGGTCGTGGTTCTATACTCAATGATGCCGTTGAAGTTGATGGACCCATTTACCTTCCAAGTCTTCCGCTGTTATCGACACTAGATGGCCTTAAGCCATATTATTGTAATAAGTTCTCTTTTGAGACATCAATGTAATAAGTGTGTGATTGCCACTCTGCTATAAATCCTTCGAAGTACTGTGTGGTGTCAGCATTACTGATCCAGGGATGACACCGGAGCATAGAAATCAGACTATTTGAAGTCTGGTCGCTACAGAGATGGTATCAGAGCACACGCTGACTGTAGGACATGACCACTAAGTTAAAGCCATAGATCACTATTCTCTCCTCATTTTCTAACTCCCCATCTTTTCTACTCTTTTAGGTTGAAGGATGCGAAGATTGAGTATGCTCAACCGGATGAAGGCACACCTTTTGGATTTCACTTGAAGGAAGTCACCAAGTACGTAAACATTGGATTACCAAGCTTCACGGGAACCTTCAACGCCACTTTGCCTGAGGAGGAGCGCTGGAAGATTCAAGCTCACGTTCCAGGAAGAACATTCGTGCCAATCACGAAGCCCATAGATAGTGTTTTCAATGCACCAACTTGGAGTCTAGGAAGAAGCATGGCAGCCCATATCACCATAGGACGCATTGGAGACGTTTATCAAGAAGACCTCAAGGACACTATCTACCAGATTTGTGGACACCGAGATGAACAATGGGAGTTAGTCACCACCAAGAAGGATAGATCCATTGCATCATACATCCAGGAGTTAAACCAGCACATTCGACGCCACGAGAACCAGATGTGCAATGATATGATGGAGTTGAAGAATGCGAAGACAAGGATCATCGAGCTAGAAGGAGAACTGAAGGCTACACGCAAGGACTACATGGACGAGATCGTAGCTCTAGCAAGACACAACGTCGATCTTAAGCAAGAGATTGAAGAACTCAAGAGGGAGTTAGCATCCAAGGAGGAAGACGAGTACGTCGCATGCCCGGATAACTACATCATCATCGACGACACCGATTCGGATCCAAGTGAACCCGACTTTGACGACGAAGCTGGAGCGGACATCATGGAGTCTTCCGTCGGTTCAAATTTCTAGATGACCACCAACTATTAGTAGTATTTCCCCCATGTAAACACTATAGTTCGAGCACTTTTGCGATAGCTAGATCGATTGTATGCCCTTGTTTGATTGAATGAAGTGATTTTGTGTGATTTTGCTCATGTGCATTGGGGTAGTGTTTTCTCTTTAGACCTCACTCTATTCTTTTATCTCATCTTTTCTAAACCCTCAAATGCCCCTGAGACGTGACCCCAGATTTACCATTAAGGATTGGTAACTATGTTTTTGCCTCAGACCTAATTATTCTGGAGTCCCAAGGTCTGGATGTAATCCTCGGTATGGATTGGTTGTCGATGTATGGAGGAAACATCGATTGTGCTAGTAAGTCAATTTTTCTTACAACGCCAGAAGGAAGAAGGATCAAGTATGTATCCCGGCATGTGCCAAATAGGACACAAGTAAATTACCTGACAGGAGTCGTGCAGGAGGAAGTACCAGTGGTAAAGGATTTTCCTGATGTATTTCCAGAAGAGTTGCCAGGCATGCCACCGGATAGAGACATTGAGTTTTTGATTGTGTTATTGCCAGGTACAGGCCCAATATCAAAGAGACCGTATAGGATGCCAGCCAAGGATTTGGTGGAAATTAAGAATCAGATTAAGGAGTTATTGGAGAAAGGTTACATTCGCCCAAGTTCTTCGCCTTGGGGATCACCCGTACTTCTAGTGGAGAAGAAGGATGGATCATTAATGATGGTTGTTGATTATCGTGGATTGAATGAAGTAACCATCAAGAATAAGTACCCACTGCCAATGATTAATGATCTGTTTGATCGTTTGCAAGGAGCTAAAGTGTTTTCCAAGATCGATTTGCGATCAGGGTACCACCAGTTGAAGATTCGAGAGTAGGACATACCTAAGACAGCATTCACCACAAGATATGGATTGTATGAGTATACCGTTATGTCATTTGGATTGACTAACGCGCCTGCCTATTTTATGAACATGATGAACAAAGTGTTTATGGAGTTTTTGGATAAGTTCGTCGTAGTGTTCATTGATGATATCCTGGTTTATTCAAAGAATGAAGAAGAGCATAAGGAACATTTGCGTTTGGTTTTGGAGAAACTAAGGGAACATCAGTTATATGCCAAATTTAGCAAATGTGAGTTTTGGTTGAAGGAAGTAGGATTCCTCGGACACGTTATATCCGGAGAAGGGATAGCAGTTGACCCCACAAAGGTTGAGACTATAACCGAATGGGAAGCACCAACGACAGTTGGAGAGATCCGGAGTTTTCTTGGACTCGCAGGATACTACCGAAGATTCATTGAGAACTTTTCAAAGATTGTGAAGCCTATGACGGAGTTGTTGAAGAAGGATACCAAGTTCAATTGGACTGAGGAGTGTGAGGCTAGTTTCCAGGAGTTGAAGAAACGATTGGTTACCTCACCAGTGTTGATTTTGCCAAATCAGACCAAGTATTATGAGGTGTATTGTGACGCTTCACATCGAGGACTTGGAGCCGTGCTTATGCAGGAAGGAAGAGTTGTTTCGTATGCTTCACGACAACTGAAACCTCATGAGTTGAATTACGCCTCACATGATTTGGAGTTAGCAGCCATAGTGCATGCATTGAAGACATGGAGACATTTCCTCATTGGAAATCATTGTGAGGTGTACACGGATCATAAGAGTTTGAAGTACATTTTCACGCAGAAGGAGTTGAATCTCAGACAAAGGAGATGGTTGGAGCTCATCAAGGATTATGATATGAGATTGCATTACCACCCCGGTAAAGCTAATGTAGTAGCTGACGCATTGAGCCGCAAGAGCCATGTCAATACGTTGATGACGGAAGAAATACCCAAGGAGTTAGCAGAAAACCTTCGTGAACTAAGTTTAGAGATAGTTCCGAAAGGCTATGTAGCAGCATTGGAGATTTAGTCAACATTGATGGATAAAATCAGAGAGGCTCAGAAATCTGACAAGGAAATTGCTGCTATAAAGGAGAAACTAAGCAAAGGAAAAGCAAAGGGATTTCGTGACGATGAGCACGATACCCTATGGTTTGAGGACTGTGTTTATCTGCCAAACGACCCGGAGATCAGGAAGTTGATTTTGCAAGAGGCACATGATTCACCATATTCGATTCACCCAGGAAATACCAAGATGTATTTGGATTTGAAGGAGACATTCTGGTGGACCGGAATGAAGAAGGATATTGCAACATATGTAGCCATTTGTGACGTATGTCATAGAGTAAAGGCAGAGCATCAGAAGCCAGCCGGATTGTCACAACCATTGCCGATACCCGAATGGAAGTGGGATAAGATAGGCATGGATTTTATCACAGGACTACCCAGGACAAAAGCAGGATATGACTCGATATAGGTAGTAGTTGATCGTTTGACGAAGGTAGCACATTTCATTCCAGTTAAGACCACTTACACCAGTGCTAAGTTGGCAAAGATATACATGACTAGGATCATTTGTTTGCATGGAGTTCCGAGGAGTATTGTATCAGACAGAGGAACCCAGTTTACCTCAAAGTTTTGGAATCAGTTGCATGAAACTTTGGGAACCAGGCTAGAGTTCTGCACCGCTTTTCATCCACAGACAGATGGACAGACCGAGAGAGTCAATCATATTTTGGAAGATATGCTGAGAGCTTGTGCACTAGATTATGGGTCTAGTTGGGACGATAATTTGCCGTATGCGGAGTTTTCTTATAACAACAGTTACCAAACCAGTTTGAAGATGGCACCTTTCGAAGCTTTGTACGGAAGTAGGTGCAGGACACCGTTGTCATGGGACGAAGTTGGAGACCGTCAATTCTTTGGACCAGATTTGATTAAGGAGTCTGAACGAAAGTTAAGTTGATTCGCGATAGGCTCAAGGTAGCCCAGTCCAGGCAGAAGAGCTACGCAAATTTGAAATGTAAGGAGACAGTTTACGAAACAGGAGACAGAGTGTATCTCCGAGTATCCCCACTTCGAGGAGTTAAGCACTTTGGAGTTAAGGGAAAGTTAGCACCGCGTTTCGTTGGACCATATAAGATTTTGCAACGCATGGGAGAAGTCGCGTATAAGTTGGAATTACCAGAGGGACTGTCAGGAGTTCATGATGTATTCCATGTTTCTCAGCTGAAGAAATGCCACACCGAGATGGCGGAGGTATCGTTAAGAGATACAGTGCCGCTAGAAGCGATTCAGTTGAAGGATGACTTAACGTATGAAGAGAAACCAGTCAAGATTCTCGACTATGCCAGTAGAGTTACCCATAGCAAGGTTATCAAGTTTTGCAAAGTTCAGTGGAACCACCACTCAGAGGATGAAGCCACCTGGGAGAGAGAAGAAGATTTGCTCAAGGACCACCCTCACCTATTTTCTAGCCAACCCGAATCTCGAGGGCGAGATTCATCTTAAGGGGGTAGGTTTGTAACATCCCAAATTTTCAAATTTGGAATGTTATACATAGATCATCATGCATATCATATTTTCTTGCATTTTGCCGATCCTAGAAATTTCACGCAACTCAAGGACCCTCGGAGAGAGTTGGAGATTTCGTCATTTTCATATTTGAGTCTCCTCAAATTTTGAAGAAAGGATCATTGGTTTTGCCGGAGTTTTGTTTGCCTTTTATTTGGATAGGGAAAAATGCGTGTTTTAAAAAAATTGCATTTTAGGCCCGGAGTAAAGCTTGTTTTGTTTGGCTCATTTTAGGAGTCGGGGAAAATTTACTTTAGCAATTTTGGAGTTCGTTTAGATCTCTTTTCTGTTTTTTTTTCCGAGGGCAGAACCGTTTAAAAAAAAGTCCCACGCGCCCCTGGGCCAAAGGCCCAGCCGGCCGGCCAGAGGCCAGCGCCTCGCCGCGCGCCGCGCCAGGCAGGAGGGAGCCGCCGTCGCTGCCCTTTAGGAATCCATCTAGGATTCCGTTTGCTCGTTTTTTTTCTAGATCTTTCCTTTCCCTCTTTTACTTCCTATTCCTAGTCTAATTCTTGTCCCCTAATTCAAGCAAACCCTCCCCCTCCCCAATATAAATACCCAAGCACCCCCCCTCTAAATCATCATCAAACACAAAGCCTAGAGCTCCACCACACCACACCCCGCGCCGCGCCGCCTCTCACCCGCGCGCCGCCCTAAGCCGCCGCCCATCACCACCCGCGCCGCCGCCGCACCTTGCCGCCGCCGCCCCATGCCCACGCCGCCGGAGCCCCCCGCCGGAGGTACCGCGCCGCGTCTCTATTCTTTTCATCGGATCGTTTTCTTCTAATCGTTCCGATTCTTCTTCTCCGATTCGTTTTTCTCTTCGGTTCTTCGCGAAACCATTCCGGTTTTATAGATCGGTTTTTCGTTCGGTTTTCTTTTCTCGAAACCCTAGATCAGATCCGTCTTCTTTTCCGATTTAGTTGCCCGAGACCGTTCGCCGGACCGTTCGTCCTAACGATTGTGATCACCGGATTTTCTAGGTTAACGAACATCCGTTCGTTCAACCGTTCTTCTTTTTCTTCTCGTCGGATTTAATTCCGCGATCGCGATCTCACATCCGATCTTCGTTCTAGTCTATCTTCTCGCTCGTTTATCGGAATCAGGTGATTCAAGCGCCCGGAGTTTTGTTTCGAAACCGCCGTTCCGACTAATCAACTTTAACTAAGTTTTTGCTACGGTAAAATTTGACCTAGTTTCAACTTGCTAGAACCGAGTTATTCTCTTCCGCCGTTTGTTTTCGGTTTCTTTGTTCGGTTCGTTCTTTCTTTGCAACCGGAGTTCTTAAGTTGAACTATCTGGTTAGATCTCTTGTTCCAGTTTTACCTGTGCATTAGAGGAGTACTTATTGTATGCTTGTTGTTTGTCTGCGATAGATTACCCGGATTGCGCCGCTTGTTACTTCGAATCTCTAGGACTCGCGGATCATCAGCAAGGCAAGTAACACTTTGATCATACCTTTTCTACAACCCAGTTTTATTGCATTAGATCCATCCTCACACCTTGCATGATTAGGATCTAATTAAATTGTGGGATGGGAAGTAGATGAGGTAGTACCTATGACCTGTTTATTATGAATCCTTTGCGAGTTACTTCTACGTTTGCTTATTATGCCATGCTATGCCAGTAGACGTGGATTGGGTGAGTGATATCCATGACAGATGTGAGATTGATAATTTTAATGGTTTATCTAAGGTGGCAACTTAAACACACATCTGGGTGGATTGAGGCACCTGATGTCTATCAGGACTTGCCTGTTTTTTTTTTGGACCGCCACACAGGCTCAAAGGGATCATAAGATCTTTCATGCTAAATACTTACGTGTGCAGCCACAAGCCATTATGGGCTCTGGCATAGTTGACTAAGTCGTGCAAACTCTTACAGGGTAGACTAGCAGATGTAGGGGAAATAGGTGTACCGGTCTATCCATCGTAAGGTGCTAGCGCTTCTGAAAGACAGTGTCTCGGTCATCCGTTTCTCAAACACTAGTAGTGCGAGAAATCCAGCGGAGGCGATCGAGTCTTGTGGGGAAAAGTGCGCAAACCTCTGCAGAGTGTAAGAAACTAATCATGATTAGCCGTGTCCCCGGTTATGGACAATCTTGAGTATCTAGTTTTTGAATATCATGTGAATCTCATCATGTTACTTCTAATTAATATTGTTGGGTTTTTAATGACTACTTTAAATTGGGATTGAGAATGCTGTCAACCATTCTCAATGTTTAACAACCACCATGATAGTTAAATAAATTTATTCCTTTTGTAGTAGGGAAAAATTGGCTTCACGCAAAACAGTAACCATAGAGCTTTGCACCAGCCAAATATGCATATAGTATAGCTATTTCATTTCATCATTCTCTATGTGTTACTTTGCCAGCATATTCCATGTGCTGACCCGTTTCGGGATGCAACGTTAATGTTGCAGACTTTTCAGACGACGATTAAGGTGCTTTTAGGTCGTGGTTCTATACTCAGTGATGCCGTTGGAGTTGATGGACCCATTTACCTTCCAAGTCTTCTGCTGTTATCGACACTAGATGGCCTTAAGCCATATTATTGTAATAAGTTCTCTTTCGAGACATCAATGTAATAAGTGTGTGATTGCCACTCTGCTATAAATCCTTCAAATTACTGTGTGGTGTTAGCATTACTGATCCAGGGATGACACCGGAGCACAGAGATCAGACTGTTTGAAGTCTGGTCGCTACACCCATCCGGACACGGGACGAAGTCTTCAATCTTGCATCTTCATAGTCCAACAGTCCGGCTAAAGGATATAGTCCGGCTGTCCGGAGACCCCCTAATCCAGGAAGCCCTTAGTAGCCGCTGAACCAGGCTTCAATGACGATGTGTCCGGCGCGCAATATTTTCTTCGACATTGCAAGGCGGGTTCTTCTCCAAATCCTGAATATCTGTTAAGTAGTGTCCGACTCCCATAAATGTCGGACTTCTTGGCTTCTGCGCCCCATAAGGGCTATCTTCCACGTGTCGAGCGAATGCGAGGAGCCAGGGCGTTTTTATATTTGCCCCCCTAGCCAGGTAAATAAATCATCTTTTAAAGGGATGGGGATTCTTGGATCCAATCGACACCATCCTCCCACGGCGAGAATCCATCAGAGTGCGCTCGAAAAAATCCATTCCATCATGGCCGACCATCGCAGCTCCTCGTCTTGCTCCCGTAGCCCTAAGCCCTAAGCCCGGTGATTGGGAGAAGTGTTCTGTCCCGCACAGCCAATTAGTAGAGTTGCAGACCCAGGGATTTCTCCCTCCAGCATATATGGTCCCCGTCCAAGCCTGGCTCGCCACCTATAATGGCGGGGAGTAGGCGAAGAGCTTCCCCAATCCCTCCAAGGGGGAGCGGGTATGCCTTGTCCCTTACTTACTAAGGGGACTTGGATTTCCAATCCATCCATTCCTCCGCAGACTCTTGGAGTTTTACGGCCTCCAGTTGCATAATTTCACCCCTGCTTCCATATTACACATCGCCAGTTATGTTGCCCTTTGTGAGCTATTTCTGGGCTGCGAGGCTCATTTTGAGCTGTGGAAGAGGCTATTCTGCCTTGTGCCCCGTACACAGGAGGGGTCTCTTTATCAAGTGGGCGGAGCCGAAATATGGCGCATCGCCGAGACCGGATACCTGTTCAGTACCCCGAAGAAGACATCGTAAGACTGGCCTTCAGAGTGGTTTTACATGGAGGACATCCCTCTTCCAGACCCTTTTTTGGAGGGATCTTCCCGAGTTCAATAATGCTCCTATGAAGAAACGCTGAAGTTGGCGCCCACGGAGCCCTCAGGAGGAAGACAACGGAGAAGTCCTTTACCTGATGGACCGGATTAAAGCGCTGGCTCGATCAGGATTGACAATAATCGAGGTTATGTCAATATGCATAATGCGGGGGGTGCAGCCGCTTCAATATCGAGGGCACCCCCTGTGGTGTTTTAACGGGGAAGATGATGCCACCCGCTGCGGGCGTAAGGGACCGGACTTCGCTGCTGCTTTAGCAAAAATTATGTCCGAGTTGTTCAAGGGAGAGGAAGAGGAGTTCATCCGTATTAAGCCGCGGGATGGATTCTCCATGTACAACCCTCCAAGCTGGGTGAGCTGTCACTCTTTACTCCCAACCTTCCCGCATTCTTTGTTGTAAATACTCACCTTGCCGTTTCACGGTAGGAACTGCGAAAAGCTGTAAGGGAGGTCAACAGCCCACCTCCACAACCGGAGGGCCCTGACCGGGCCCTCGACCCCGGACTTGAAGAGGATCCGGACATATTTGTGGAGCTGATAGACAGGAAATTCTACCAATTGAGCCGCGATGACGCCATGGTGGCCATAACGGCCGACTATCCTGGATTACTCCCTGCATCGCATGTAAGAAAAGACCGGAGTCCCAACTTCCAAAAGGATCCCCTTTTACGCACTTCACCTACCGTACACATATGGTGTTTTACAGGGAAGGCCGTCGGGACGCCGTGCCGAACCCACAGTGACTCGCCAACAAGGGGCACCGAAGCCGGGTAGGCCAAAAAGGAAGGCGGTCAGGACGGAGACGCCGGCACAAAGGTATGACACAAAACCTCGCTCCGTGGTTATCGTGTTTCTTAAAATATAATGACGTCCATGTTTCTTAGTAGAAAAAACGCTCACCAAAATATATCCGGAGAGGCTGCCGATCACGCCTCCACCAGCCGGGCTCCAGGGCCGGATATAGAGGCGGAAGCTAACACAGAGCGGACGCCGGATGATCCTCCTATAGAGGATGCGGACAGACTATCCGCTACAAATTCCGAAGTGAAGAGCGCCATGAATCACAGGCATCGCCGGGCCGTACTCCGTGGCGCTTGTTTCTCACCAGAGGCGTTTGATGCCTTCAACCCCGGAGATGCGTACATCCGTGCTGCTCAAAATGGTCTAGCCAGAGCCACATACTAGTATGTAAGGGATATACGGGTAAGCAAATCTAACGATTATATGTATCACTAGCCCCTGAGACTTGAAACAGTTGACACAACTGATTTAAGGATCATTATTTGTGCAGGTTCTTACAGAGAAGAATTCCCAATTGTCTCAAGAGCTGGAAGAGTGCAAGGCCCAGCTAGGGGCCGCTGTTGCCACATTGAAGGAGTCCGAGAAGGGTCCCTCTGGTAACACTTGTTTCCATTGCAAAGAATACGGGTACCAGGTAGTATGCTGCATGTATGTAAATCTAACAATAGATGTTGCAGGTGGCCCCGGAGTCAATCCGGAGGCCGTGGCGGTGAATGCGGAACATGCTGATCGACAGCTAAATGCTGGCGAGTGCGTACTTACGCGAGTCAGGTAGGAGAAAAATAACCTCCAAGACGCCAATATCCGCTTGGGCGTGGAACTGAAAGATGTCCGAGCCTAGCTTGCGGACTCCGTGAAGGAGAATAAGGGGCTTCGGTGCGACATTTTTAGTAAGTGCTTGAACGAACTTTTAAAGGAGTTTGGCAAAGAAGCCGGCTAACAAAGTTATATCTACAGGTATGCTGACGGGTCATCGCGCAGAAGAGATGCCCGAGTCTTCGGGTGATCTTCTACCAGAGCTCTCACAACTGCACGAGCAAGTTCGGCAGGTGATGTAGGGTATTGCCCAAGCCTTGTGGCCATCCGCGTCCCTGCCAGGAGGCATGGGGGACCTTATAGAGAAGCTCAAGGGAGCGCGGCGGCGCTTCCGATTGTGGAAGATATCAGCCTGCCGACAAGGTGCAAGGGAAGCCTGGGCTATGGTGAAGACGCGATATACCAAAGCGGACCCAAACGACATGGCCGAGGTCGGACCTGTGGGCCCGATGGGAAAGATATCCCCATCAGTTTAGTGTATGATCAAGTAGAATTAGCCGCAAAGTATTTCCAACAGGATTGTAGGCTAGACAGCCTATTGGATGGTATAGAAGAAGAATTTAATCAGTCTTTGTGATTGTGTACTTCAAGTGACATATGTAATGTCCCTAGCCGGATTGTAAATCATTTGTCATGGCGGACCTTTTCACTTTGACCTATGGACCCGATAGTCCGGAGTGTATCCGAATACCTGCTCGGTTATGTAAAAACCAGGGTATGCATGGAAACCAGGCGTAGGGGTCATAAGTGCTTGAACATACAAGTACCCAACTAGCTTGTTATATTACATGAGTAGTAAGAAACATCTTCCAGGGAGAATAGTTCTATTAAGGGTTCCTTTCCCTGGGTACGCATGCCCTAATGTGCATGTCCGAACTGTGAAAAGAGATGCAGGCTATAAAGATCTGGGGGCCTGTGTCAATTTAAATAAAAGTCATCTTTTATTCACCGAACGAATATTCTCCTAAGAACGCTAGCTTTCGGCTTCACCCAGTCTGAGGTACACATCCGGCTGACCCGACAGTAACAATCGCAGAGGTGCTCCCCTTATGCCCTAGCCGAATTAACGGGAACGTAGGGCATAAATACAACAGCCAGTCAACCAAGCTTAGCCAAAACTTAAGTCATATCAATGCATATAATGGCGAAAAAAGGTACATGTGGAAGAATAACACATGTGTGGGGCACAAAGCCCAGAAAAAATAATTGGATTAAGCTTCTGTGTAAGAAGCCCCCAGGTATAATGAGCGCGGTTAGCGCGTCAAGATTGTGTAACCAAGACACATGTTTAGCCCTTTAGGGCCTTGAAGAGAAGAAAAAAAGAGAGAGAGAAAGAGAGAAGAGATGGATATGCAAAAAAAAATTGACGGAGGTAAGGAGACGAACTTAGAGTCCGGCGCTAGGCGTAGAATCTTCGGAGTTGGCTGCGTTCCATGGGTTTGGCTCGAGTCGATTGTCCGATGCATCTCGTAGATGGCACGCTCCACCGGTCAGAACCTGGTCAATAATGAAGGGACCTTCCCATGTGGGCTTGAGTTTGTTCTTTTTCTTCTCCGGCAGGCATATAACTAGTTCGCCAACGTTATATGTTTTGGCCCGCACTTCTCTGCTTTGGTACCTTCGAGCCTGTTGCTGATAGAATGCGGAACGAGCTTTTGCCACGTCGCGCTCCTCCTCCAGGGCGTCCAAACTGTCCTGCCGATCGAGCTCGACCTCTCTTTCTTTGTACATGCACACTCGAGGTGAGTCATGAATTATGTCGCAGGGCAGAACCGCCTCAGCGCCGTACACCATAAAAAACGGTGTGTATCTGGTAGTGCGATTCGGCGTGGTCCGCAGCCCCCATAGTACGGAGTCGAGCTCCTCTACCCAGTGCGTGTCTGATTCCTTTAAGGACCGCACTAATATGGGTTTAATGCCGCTCATGATAATACCATCCGCTCGCTCGACTTGACCGTTAGTTTGCGGGTGATAGACAGAAGCATAATCGAGCTTGATGCCCATGTTGCTGCACCAAAGTTTCACCTCGTCGGCTGTAAAGTTCATGCCGTTGTCAATGATGATGCTGTGGGGGACGCCGTAACGGTGTACAACCCTGGATATGAAGTCTATCACCGGTCCGGATTCAGCCATTTTGACAGGTTTGGCTTCTATCCATTTGGTGAATTTATCCACCATGACCAGTAAGTATTTTTTCTTATGGGTTCCCCCCTTTAAGGGGTTCGACCATATCAAGCCCCCAGACCGCAAAGGGCCAAGTAATGGGGATTGTTTGGAGAGCGGTAGCCGGCATATGGCTTTGGTTTGCAAAAAGCTGGCAACCGACGCAATGTTGGACCAGATGCTGCGCATCTGCCCGGGCCATCGGCCAATAGAAACCTGCACAGAAGGCCTTGCTTACAAGGGCCCGGGCTGCGGCGTGATGACCGCCAAGTCCGGCATGGATTTCTGCCAAAAGCTTCCGCCCTTCCTCTTCGGAGATGCACCTTTGAAGGACTCCGGTTGTGCTTTTCTTATAAAGCTCTCCCTCGTGGACCTTGTAGGCTTTAGATCGCCGCACTATGCAGCGTGCCTCATTTTGGTCCTCGGGTAGTTCCTGCCTGGTTAGATAGGCCAGGAATAGTTCTGTCCACGGGGCATTTACGGCCATTATCACGTGGGCTGAAGGTGTTATTTCGATGGCAGAGCCTCCGATTGTGTTAGAGTATTCAGTATGTGATGTTGTGGTCGGGTCAGCATTATTGTTACCGGTGTCCCCCTCCCATACCACGGACGGCTTAAACAGTTTTTCCAGGAAGATGTTGGGTGGGACAGGGTCGCGTTTAGCACCGATACGGGTGAGGATATCCGCCGCCTGATTGTTTTCCCGAGCCACGTGGTGGAATTCAAGTCCCTCAAACCGAGCTGACATTTTGAGGAAGGAGTTGCGGTATGCCGCCATTTTCGGATCCTTGGCATCGAAGTCTCCATTTATTTGAGATATTGCGAGGTTTGAATCCCCACGCGCCTCCAGGCGCCGAATGCCCATGGAAACTGCCATCCGGAGACCGTGTAATAGGGCCTCGTATTCGGCGGTGTTATTGGAGTCTGTGTATAGTATTTGGAGTATGTATTGAACTGTATCTCCGGTGGGGGACGTCAGGACGACGCCAGCCCCCAGACCAGCCAGCATTTTAGAGCCGTCAAAGTGCATGATCCAATTGGAGTACGCGCCGTACTCTTTAGGGAGTTCGGCTTCTGTCCATTCGGCGACGAAATCGGCCAATACTTGCAACTTAATGGCTCACCGTGGTTTATATGTTATGTAGAACGGCAAGGAGCTCGATAGCCCATTTGGCAATCCGGCCCATGGCATCGCGGTTGTTTATTATGTCATTGAGTGGTACTTCGGAGGCCACCGTAATTGAACACTCTTGAAAGTAGTGTCGTAATTTTCGGGATGCCATGAATACCGCGTATGCTATCTTTTGATAATGTGGGTACCGTGATTTGCATGGAGTGAGGACAGTGGATACATAATATACCGGCTTTTGAAGTGGGAATTTATGTCCGTCCGCCTCTCATTCGACTACGAGCACTGCGCTTACGACTTGGTGAGTTGCCGCTATATATAACAGCATTGGTTCGTCGACGTTTGGTGCGGCCAAGATTGGGTTGGTGGCCGGGATGGCTTTTATTTCTTCCAATCCGGCCGTGGCTGCGTCTGTCCACTCGAAGTGTTCGGTACACCGAAGAAGGCGATAAAGGGGGAGTGCCTTTTCTCCTAATCGGGAGATAAAGCGGCTTAAGGCCGCCACCCATCTAGTTAACTTCTGGATTTGCTTGAGGTCAGTTGGGATAGCTGTCGGTGTCAAAACCGGTGGATCTTGGGTAGGGGGTCCCGAACTGTGCGTCTAAGGCGGATGGTAACAGGAGGCAGGGGACACAATGTTTTACCCAGGTTCGGGCCCTCTTGATGGAGGTAAAACCCTACGTACTGCTTGATTAATATTGATGATATGGGTAGTACAAGAGTAGATATACCACGAGATCGGAGAGGCTAAACCCTAGAAGATAGCCTATGGTATGATTGTATGTTGTCCTACGGACTAAAACCCTCCAGTTTATATAGACACCGGAGAGGGTTAGGGTTACACAAGGTCGGTTACAAAGGAGGAGATACACATATCCGCATTGCCTAGCTTGCCTTCCACGCCAAGTAGAGTCCCATCCGGACACGAGACGAAGTCTTCAATCTTGTATCTTCATAGTCTAACAGTCCGGCCAATGGAGATAGTCCGGCTGTCCAGAGACCCCCTAATCCAGGACTCCCACAGTAGCCCCTGAACCAGGCTTCAATGACGATGAGTCCGGCACACAGTATTGTCTTCGGCATTGCAAGGCGGGTTCCTCCTTCGAATATACCATGGAAGAATTTGAATATAAGGATAGTGTCCGACCCTGCAAAATAAGTTCCACATACCATCGTAGAGAGAATAATATTTTCACAAATCTAATTTGCTGACTTGTTTTGGCAACACGACATTATGCCATGGCCCGGTGATTATTCGAACCGTTTCCTTTAACTAGTCCCACACATAACGCGAGGCAGTTTTTTGACACATCTTGTCAAAGGAAAGATCGTGTCCCCTTATTACGGGATTCTCATCAATACGGGCGTGGGTAACCCAACCGTGTCTAGGACTCCTAGATTATAGGCAAGTCCCAAACGGCTACAGAGAGGACGCTTGATATTCACCCTCTTTATAAAGGGACAAGGCTTTTACTTTTTCCCCTCCCGTGCTCAATCGAATCCTTCCCCCGCCTCGAGTTCTAACACCCAAAGCCTTCAAGGCCGATGGATGCCCTCCTCCGTTACGGAAGAAGATATCCAGAAGTTGAGGGAGGCCAGATACCTGACCGTTGAGGTTTCGCATCGGCTGCCTGCCCGAGGGCAGGTCGTCCCTACTCTTGAACCCAACAAAGACGTCGTGTTCATCTCCCACATCCTCCGAGGACTAGGCCTCACTCTGGATCCCTTTGTTAGGGGGTTGATGTTTTATTACGGGCTAGATTTCCACGATCTAGCCCCGAACTCCTTTCTCCACATCTCGACCTTCATTGTCGTGTGTGAGGCCTTCCTCCGCATCACCCCTCACTTCGGCCTATGGCTCAAGACCTTTGAAGTGAAGCCGAAGATGGTCGAGGGGCAGTATACAACGTGCGGAGGCGCATTAATAAGCAAGATAACAGGAGCTCTGTGGCCCAAAAGTTCCTTTCCAGAGGTGTTCGGATTATGGCAACGGGATTGGTTTTATATCACAGCTCCTAGAAGTGCCAAGTGGGTGGCTGCCCCTGCTTTCCGCTCAGGCCCTCCACCACAACTGATGTCATGGATTAGCAGAGGGCTGAGCTGGGGTCCTGCCAAGGACGTGCCTGTACTACAAAGCCGCATCCAAAATCTCTTCGAAGGAGATTTTAGTTTGATTATGGTGGCGCAAGTCATGCTGGTTCGTCAAGTCTAGCCTTGCAAACGTCGGCCCCTCCGCATGTGGGAGTTCAACCCAAAAGGGCCGCATACTATTCACAATTTCCTCTGCCTGACGCATGAGGAGATGTACAAATCATTCTTCGGACCCCAAATAGAGTGTCTGGATATCACCGAGGACGTGGGCCTGAGCAGCAACCGTACCGCCGACCAAGTAAGTAATCCTTCAGCCGAACACACCGTCTTTAGTTTACCATGACGTCATTCTGAGAAATCGCTCTTTGACCAGGACTGGATAACAAAGGTGAAGATGATTCGGTGTTCAGCCCCCCTTCCTGAGGGTTTGGAAAATCCGGTACTGGAAAAGATGCTTGAGCTAGCACCTTGCCCGGAGCCCTCAAAGGAAGACAAAGGGGGGAATAATGAGGGCGAAAGCGGACCTCCATCGCTACCCATTTCGACCGAGGGAACGAGCGCCTTTGTGAGGGAGGATAACCGAGGGGAGGAATTGGACATTCTCTCACCCCGGGGAAGGAAGAGGACTACCTCTGAAGATCCGAAAACGAAGGTTTCCAAGCGGGAGAAGAAATCTCCACCAGAGGGTCCTGCCTTGGAGGGTGCTCTTGCCGCACAAAGTCCGCGCGGGGATCAGCCCTCCAACGAGCTGTAAGTAATCATAAAGTACTTTAATAGTGGAGATATACTACCTTGCCTCTGAGGAAAATAACTGAAGTATTTATTGCAGTTTGGATCTTAGCCCTTCTCAGCGGAGCTCATCTTCGGGGGATCTTCTTCCAGAGATGATGGAGAGCGAAACACCTCCCCCGGACTCCTCCGCTCAAGAAGCGGGCGACCTTGAAGTTTCATCACGGAGGGCCTCTCCGAATCCGGTGAGGCCTGAACATAATCCTATAGTCACCCGAAGTCCCCAGCATCCGGCTCTCGAAGAGAGCAAACAGAAGAGTCCGACACCGTCTGGTATGCGCTCGTACGTACTGAGAGAGCTGTTGGAGCGAGCGGCCATCTCAGAAGAACACCGTACATTGATGGGTACGGTCATGGAAAGAATCTCATCCGCCGAAAGCGGGTTGCATGATGCCTTTATGAGTCTACTGACGGGCTTTGAGGTACGTAAAATGATGTACATTTGTGATGGTACCGCACATTTTTAGGTGTGCCCTGTGTAGATAGTAGCCCCTGAGACTCTGGTTGTCGCCGAGAACGGCGGCAAATATAGGATCGTAGTCCCGGACAATAACCATACCGCTTTAATGTGCAGGTAGTGGGAGCTCCGGTGGTTAGTCGGACTCAAGAATTTGCCGAACTGAAGCGGCAACTGGATGCGGCGGATGCCGACATCGAGCTTGTTAACAAGAGGCTTGACGAGGCACAGGGTAAGTGTTATTTTCTGGTGAATGCCACATAGTAAGAGCAGCATGATGCCGGTATCTTTAATATGTTCTGACTGCAGATGGAGCTGCCACCGTGGAAACCTTGCGGGCGGAACTCGCCCGAGCCAAAGAACAAGCAAGGATTAGTAATGCTGCTGCTTTGAAGGCGGCCGAAGAGTTGAAAGCCGAGAAGGCCGCGCATTGCGAGAGCAAAGAAAAGATGGCCAAGATGGTCGTAGAATTAAAAGACACTGCCGACCATTGCCAGGTCCTTGAAAAAGAGAACCAATTGAAGGCAGCGGACCTTGAAAAGGCCACGATGGCAAACAAAGACACCCGCTCTGCTATGAGAGCGAAGGAGGAGCTGCGTGAAGCCGGGGATATTGCGGCTGGGAAGCCGTTCATGGTACGGAGAAAGTTCGGAGATCCACGGTATGCCCCTCTGGATCGGCTGTGGAGTTCGGCAGACGCATATATGGACTTGGCGGCGAGTGCTGCCGATGCAGCCAAATACTTCCAAGGTCAAACAGATCGTGAAGTGGACAAGCTGTTTTGGTCGCAATTCAACGGTCCAGAGCGTCCGCTTCCATTGACTGATCAGCTAGCCGAATGGGCCGAACTGAATAGGTTGTCCGGACTCTCCATGAGGCCTGTCGTGGATCAGCTGTGGCCGGAAAAGCCGAAATTGAACAACTATTTTAGCTTAGTGCAGCAGTTCCTTGGTGCGGTGCCGCGCATCAATGTGATGAAGAGGTCAGCGTGCATAGAAGGCTCGCGGATGGCCCTTGCCCGAGTTAAAGCATACTGGGCGGATATGGATGCTACCACTGTTGCGGCACAGGGTTCGGCCATAGGCCGAGTAGCTGCCGAGCACTATTTCGAAGAGGTTCTCGAGGGTGCTCATTTGATCGAGGCCCAGTGCTCGAAGAATATTATGTTTGAGTGACATGTATTCCCATTGTAAACACAATGTTTTTATGAAATTTATTAAGGCTGTGTTTATACTTTTGCCTGAAAGTAATATGATGCCTCCTGTGCGGCCGTTTATGTATACATGTGTATAACCTGAAAGATTGTAGTCGTCGGCTTCAGCCCCCACGCATATAATGCGGAGGTGTTCGCAGAAGACGCGTGTTCACACTTAACCCAACTTCTTGGTCCTATTAAGGAGGTGATAGCACAGCGAACGAGGCAACCGGACTATAATGCTTTAACACTTTTACTTAGCCATAGGAGTTTGATGGTGGGGCTACTATATAGCCCCTGTTGGCTCCGCACTCTCCCGAATTCGGGGTGCGTACATGCCTGGCCGGGAAATGGCCCTTCATTAAGGCGGAGGAATTCTAACATTCCGATAGGTCATCGAGTGGTTGACCAGTCTCACGCTATATCATGACAGTCAGTTTTCGGCTTTCTCTACTGAGGTGCTCGTCCGGATGACCCGGGGCACAATCGCAGTAGTTCTCCTAGTGCTACCTTAGCCGATAGAGCGGAACGTAAGGTACCAAAACATAGGAGCCAGGCAAACCCAACATTTGACCAAAGACATGATTCAGAGCTGATGCATATAAGGCCAAACTCGCGACGCCGAACACTCCCTAAGGTATTTGGTCTTTATGGTATAAACCGGGCCTAAATAGTGCCCTTTGTAAGAAGCCCCTGGTGTCTAGGTACGTGCATTATTTTGACGCGGCCACATGCCAAGATGCCAACATCCTTCTCAATTGTACTGAGAATCCGAGGGATGTGTATCAACAAGAGACAGTAAAAAAGGTTGGCGCAGGGTCTTAATCTAAAAAGAATCCTTGGGGCGGGTCCCCGCTGCACGTCTGCGCCTGTGTCTCCATTGTGCCGTATCCTGGACGGGTGTAGCACGATGGTCATCTGTAAAAGAGAGAAACTTAGG
Organism: Triticum monococcum; assembly: GCA_034509565.1. Taxonomy (NCBI): domain Eukaryota; kingdom Viridiplantae; phylum Streptophyta; class Magnoliopsida; order Poales; family Poaceae; genus Triticum; species Triticum monococcum. Next base: position 392,223,590 of record CM067845.1, on the reverse strand, counting down.
TGAAAAGTTGTCGTGCAAAAAGGTAGGTTTGAAGAAACCATGTATAATTCAAGATGAGTAAAAATTGCCACTTGTCTGCGCGCGGTGAGCCCCTTGTATTTGTAATAGGGGTGTGGCTTATCAAACCTGTGTGAGTTACATATGGCTGCGCCGGACTCATCTAACCGTGTTCGTGGTCTTGATGACCTATCAAATGCTTTAGCTAGTGAGGCCCTTTTTAGTGTGCGGCTGCCAAGGCAGTCGCACTCTCTTCGGCGCGCAGGGATCGCTTAATATTTCCATTTACTGTAATGATGCCACGTGGACCGGGCATCTTAAGCGTAAGGGAAACATAGTGCGGTATTGCATTAAAGCGAGTGAAAGCTTCACGCCCAAGTAGTGCTTGATAGCCACTTTGGAACGGAGCAATGTGGAATGTTAAATGTTCGCTACGGAAGTTATTGGGGAAGCCGAATATAACCTCTAGTAGCAGGGAGCCCATGCAATGAGCCCCTGGGCCTGGCGTTACTCCTTTAAGGGTAGTATTGCTTAGGCAAATTTTCGTTGGGTCTATCCCCATTTTGCGGATTGTATCCTGGTATATCAGGTTTAAACTGCTGCCACCGTCTATCAGGACTCGTGTAAAGTGGTATCCGTCAATTATTGGGTCTAATACTAGGGCAGCCCATCCTGCACGCCGGATACTTGCTGAGTAATCCCGATGGTCAAAAGTGATCGGTTGAAACGACCAGTGGCAGGACTCCGCGGTGATATGCCCTTGGGCATATTTATCTGGGAGTGCCGCTTTGTTTCTCCCCTTTATCACGTGTAACACGTTTACTGTTTTGACTTCTAGTGGAAATTTTCTTTGTTCCCCAGTGTCTTGCTTGAGAGGCTCATCCTCGTCTTCGCTTGGTGTATCTTCCCCCTTGTGTACGGCGTTGAGCTTGCGGGACTGCTTGAAGACCCAACATTCTCTGTGGGTATGATTAGCAGGTTTACCGGGGGTGCTATGGATCTGACATACTTGGTCCATAATTTTTTTTAGGCTGGCCAGTTCGTCTCTGGCGCCTGTAGAGGGCGGCTTTTGCTAACTTGGCCGAGAGCTTTTGAATCCGGCATTTACTACCGTGCTCTTCGTGCTGTCTTCTTTATTCTGGCGTTTATTATTGTTGTTGCGCCGTGATTTCCCGTTTCCATCTCTAACTTTGTATGTACTGGGGTCACTGGTGCTGCATCTGGGTAGCCAGCTATCCTCACGAACGCAAAAGAGGGTCATGAGGCTTGGTAATGCTGCCATTGTTCTCGGCTTTTCCTGGCCGAGGTGTCTGGCAAGCCATTCGTCATGGACGCTATGCTTAAAAGCTGCCAAGGCTTTGGCGTCCAGATAGTCGACTATTTGGTTCTTTTTAGTAAGGAACCTGTTCCAAAGCTTTCGGGCTGACTCTCCGGGCTGTTGAGTTATATGACTCAAATCATCCGTGTCCGGAGGTCGGACATAAGTCCCTTGAAAATTTGCCCGAAAAGCATCTTTGAGCTCTTCCCAGCTTCTAATGGAGCTTTCGGGGAGGCTTTTAAGCCAGTGCCGACCTGGCCCTTTGAGTTTGAGGGGCAAATACTTAATGGCATGGAGATCATCTCCTCGAGCCATATGGATATGGAGGATATAGTCCTCAATCCAGACCCCAGGGTCTGTTGTTCCGTAGTATGCCTCTATGTTTATGGGTTTGAATCCCCCTGGAAATTCATGGTTCAGTACCTCGTCGGTGAAACATAGGGGGTGTGCGGCACCCCTCTATCTAGGTGTACCGTAGTGTTCGGATGTTTGTTGCGTTGCATCGTATGCTGGAGCGCGCCTGCGTGGTCCATAGATGGATCTGGTTGTGCCGTCCTTTTGATGCGAGCCGTCGCGTGGATCGCGTATTGGCTTATGTGCGGCATTGCTTGCCGCTCTATGTTGGCCGTGAGGTCGTCTATCCCGCCAGGTGGCCATTTTAATTCTTGGTTGCGGGGGATCTAAGGCCTCCTCATCGAATTCGGGTAGCAACTTCCGCTTCAGGTAGCTCTTGGTGGGGCGATTACCGCCGTACTTCGCTGCTGCATTGAGTACTTTGCTCCATCTGATTCCGAGTGTGTCTTGTGCAGCCTTGAGTCTTTGCTTCTGCTTTTTTAGACTCCTCGCGATGGCAACAAGCCTTTGACGGGCATTCTATTGCTCCGGGTGTCTGTCTGGTGTGAAGTCGTCTGGACTATTATCTTTGACAGAGTCAGGTTGTTCGGCTTGATCCTTCGTGTTGTCGTGGTCCGGCAATGGTTCCCCCTGCTCTAACGCTGGGTCTGTATGATTGTTGTTTCTATCGAGGCGAGATTTGGAGGAGTGTTTACGCCGCCGTTTTGACTGCTTCTCGAGGGGACAACCCTTCATTGCGTCCTTCCGTTCCTCGTCGTCGTTTTCTTTTGGTGTGTTCACCATGTATACGTCATGTGGTGAAGTGGGCGTCGAGTGCCTTGTGGGAAGTGGTTCCTCTGCATCTCCCGCATCGTCGTCCATACCGTCGATGTCTTCGGAGTCGAAGTCGAGCATGTCGGTTAAGTCATTGACAGTGGCTACTAAGTGGGTGGTGGGTGGGCCGCGAATTTCTTCGTCGTCCGCATCCTAGTCCTGCCGGACATAGTTCGGCCAGGATCCTCCTGACAAGGAGAGAGACCTTAATGAGTTCAGTATGTTGCCAAAGGGTGAGTGCTGAAAAATATCCGCGGAGGTAAACTCCATGATCGGCGCCCAATCGAATTTGATAGGAACGGGCGCAGGCGGTTCGGAGTCCGTGGCCGGAGAAGGATCCGGCAGTTTAACAACACGGCTCTCGTGCAAGGTAAGGTCGATGTTCGGCTCGATCGCCGCTAAGGGTAAGGCTTTCGTGGCGGGGTCCATCCACCCGTCCGCGGAAGGCGCACCTGGCTCCGAATTGAGGGTCGGAGCGGCTGCTTGTGCAATCTCTTGAACACTATCCGATGGTAGAGCTAAATTGTACTCATCGTGACCGCGTGACGCACAAGGCAGAGGCTCGAATCCGTCGAGGATCAAGTCTCCACGGATATCGGCCATGTAGTTTAAGCTTCCAAACCTGACCTGGTGGCCAGGGGCGTAACTTTCAATCTGCTTCAGATGGCCAAGCGAATTGGCCCGCAGTGCAAAGCCGCCGAACGTGAAGATCTGTCCGGGGATAAAATTCTCACCCTGGACTGCATCGCCATCGATGATAGTAGGAGCCATCAAGCCTAACGGCGACAACACAGAGGAACTCTGAATGAAAGCACTAATGTCGGTGTCAAAACCGGCGGATCTCGGGTAGGGGGTCCCGAACTGTGCGTCTAAGGAGGATGGTAACAGGAGGCAGGGGACACAGTGTTTTACCCAGGTTCGGGCCCTATTGATGGAGGTAAAACCCTACGTCTTGCTTGATTAATATTGATGATATGGGTAGTACAAGAGTAGATATACCATGAGATCGGAGAGGCTAAACCCTAGAAGCTAGCCTATGGTATGATTGTATGTTGTCCTACGGACTAAAACCCTCCGGTTTATATAGACACTGGAGAGGGTTAGGGTTACACAAGGTCAGTTACAAAGGAGGAGATACACATATCCGCATTTCCTAGCTTGCCTTCCACGCCAAGTAGAGTCCCATCCGGACACGAGACGAAGTCTTCAATCTTGTATCTTCATAGTCTAACAGTCCGGCCAATGGAGATAGTCCGGCTGTCTGGAGACCCCCTAATCCAGGACTCCCACAATAGCCAACTGCGATAGAGCCCGGATTTTAGCCGGATTTGCTTCAATTCCTCTGCTAGAGACGATAAAGCCCAGGAGCTTTCCGGCGGGTATACCGAAAACGCAGTTTTCCGAATTGAGCTTAATATCGTATGTTCGGAGATTGTCGAACGTGAGCCTCAAGTCGTCTTCTAAGGAGTCGACGTGTCTGGTTTTATCGACCACATCGTCGACGTATGCCTCCACTATTTTGCTGATATGCTTTTCCAGACATGTCTGAATCATGCGCTGATACGTTGCGCCGGCGTTTTTGAGCCTGAAGGGCATTGTGTTAAAATAGAAAGGGTCGTATGGAGTGATAAATGTCGTTGCGGCTTGATCGGAATCCGCCATCTTGATTTGGTGGTAACCGGAGTATGCGTCGAGGAAGCACAATGAGTCGTGTCCTGCGGTAGCATTGATAATTTGATCGATGCGAGGGAGGGGGAATGGATCCTTTGGGCAAGCCTTTTTAAGGTTCTTGAAGTCGACGCATAGGCGCCAAGATTTGTCCTTCTTTGGCACCATCGCCAGGTTTGCTAGCCAGTCCAGATGCTTTATTTATCTAATGAATCCGGCCTCTAGTAATTTGGCTAGCTCCTCTCCCATGGCTTGTCGCTTAGGTTCGGAGAAACGCCAAAGTGTCTTCTTGACCGGCTTGAATCCTTTTAGAATGTTGAGGCTACGCTCGGCCAGCCTGTGTGGGATTACTAGCATGTCTGAAGGATGCCAGGCGAATATGTCCCAATTCTCGCGCAGGAACTCCCGTAGTGCGGCGTCTACGACGGGGTTTAACTGTGCCCCAATGGATGTTGTTTTTGTGGGGTCCATTGGATGGACTTGGAATTTGACTATTTCATCCGCTGGTTTAAAGGAGGTGGACTTGGATCTTTTGTCTAGTATCATGTCGTCCCTATCCACTGTGGAACGCAACGCGGTTAACTCCTCCGCCACAAGGGCTTTGGATAATGCCTCGAGGGCCAGTGTGGCTGTTTTGTCCTCGGCGCGGAGTGCTATGTCTGGATCACTAGCTAGAGTGATGATTCCATTGCTCCGGGCATTTTGAGCTTCATGTACCCGTAATGTGGTATGGTTTGAAAAATCGTGAATGCCTCCTGCCCTAGAAGGGCGTGGTATCCGCTACTGGACGGGGCCACTTGGAATGTGATTTCTTCGGACCTGTAATTCTCCAGAGTGCCGAATACCACATCTAGTGTGATTTTCCCAGCGCAACGTGCCTCCCGACTGGGGATGATTCCTCGGAAGGTTGTGCTGCTTTGCTCAATACGGTTGTTGTCTATTTCCATTTTTTGAAGAGTCTCCTCATAAATGTGGTTTAATCCGCTGCCGCCGTCCACGAGCACTTCAGTGAGCCGAAAGCCGTCCACAATTGGACTGAGGACCAAAGTGGCTGGTGCTCGGGCTGTTCGGAATTTAGGTTCGTCACTAGCATTGAAGGTGATAGCCGTGTCGCTCCATGGATTTATTGCTGCCATGTGGCAAACTTCGGCAAGGCTGCGGAGTGCTCGCTTACGCCTATTATTTGAGGCGAAGGTCTTGAAGACCATCAATACTGTATTGTTATCCACGGGAAGGTGTTCTGAGGCATTTTGGATGAGGAGGTCCTCACCGCTCTTGGCCACCTGCCGGCATACCCAACATGCTCTAAGGCCGTGTGTTGATTTGGTATCCGCTGTACAATGAATTTTGCAGGGCCCGTTAAGCCATCCCTCCAATACGGTTCCACACCCTATAGTGGGGTTTTGCTTCTTTGTAATTGAGTCGGGCGACTTATGAGAGTGCACCCTTTTAGTTCGGACTGGGGGTTTTGTCAGAGCCGGATTATCCCAAAACTGTGTTTTGGTTTTCCAGGCGCTTTCCATCGCACAATATTTCCGTACTACGGTCGCCAAGTCGGTGAAGTGTGCTATGCCACGGCGACTTATGGCGTTGAGGATTCCCTTGTCCGTGCAATTATTGCATGTCGGGACCCCGATCCTAGGTCACACCGATCTAGCATGTAACACATCATATCACTTTGTGGCCTCATGCACGGTATTTCCACGGGTGCCACCTTACCTGGCCCGGGACCGTTTGCGCCTTTTGGCTCACGTATATGATAGTGTCGCTAGCATCCATATGACAAAGAACCCGGGCCGACATGGCTAGTCGTGAACCCAAAGCGGCACTAACCCATGGGGACAGGCATACATGAATCAACCTCGAGCATGTCGGTCAATAGCGTGTGAATCTTGGCTGTAGCACTGGGCTAACAGGACTCCGGTAACCCGGGCTGTAGCAGGCTAGGCAGGACTCCGGATGTCACCGCGTGACATTTCCCCGAAGGGACAGACATAGGAACGAAGTGAAACACATGCCGGCCAGTCAAGTGTCCTGAGCAGTAGTGCTGGGCTAGCAGGACTCCGGTGATCCGGGCTGTAGCGGACTACTATCGCTCAGAAGCACTAGACTACATTTCCCCATATGATAGGCTGCCAAGGATAAACAACTAGATAGTTGGATCCCACACATACCAAGCATTTCAATCATACACACAATATGCTCGATATGTGTGAATACAACATGGCATCACAACATAACTCTACAACTCAAGTATTAATTCATTAAGCTCCGAGGAGCGAGATATTACAAGCATGGGTCTCATGACCCAACAATCAAAACATACAATGCAAAGCACATGCGGAAGCTTAACATGTCTGAGTACAGACATCTATAAATGAAAAAGGCTAAGAAGCCTGCCTATCTACCCGATCCTGCCAAGGGCACAAGATCATAGCTGAGGTATCAAGCTAAACGTCGAAGTCCACGCGGAACTACTAGCGAGACTGAAGTCTCTCTACAAAACATAAATTAAGCAAACGTGAGTACAAAGGTACTCGGCAAGACTTACATCAGAACTAACTACATATGCATCGGTATCAACAAGGGGGGGTGGTGGAGTTTAACTGCAGCAAGCCAGCTTTGACTCAGTGGCTAACCTAAACTACGATTGCGAGCAACTCTTTTGAGGTGGCGCACACGAGTCCACATATTCACCAATCAATACACCACTATGGATCCGCTCTCGTCTCCCTACGAGAAGGCCATCCATAGTACTCACACTTATCTTGCGAGTTTTAGAGTATCCACTTTCACTTGTCTATGAACTATGCAAGGGGTCCAAGTTTCCATATCCGAGGAATCCGGCTATTCGAATAGATAATGATAACCCTGCAGGGGTGTACTTCTTCACACACGCTCTCACCACTTATAGCCCTGTACACGTCATGTACCTCAGCAACCTTCAAGCGGAAGCCGGGCGAGGGTGTCGGCCACGGCCTACCTAAACACTTAAGTCTCTAGTCCAGGTTTATCGCCTATTCGGGTTCCATCCGCGAGGAGATCCGGCCGGAGTTTCGCTCACAGCCCCAAACGATGTGTGCAGGGTTCCCGAGACACCAAACGGGCGCCCGGTACACCGTGCCATAGTGTATCTACCGCAACATAGCCCACCCCTAGGGTCAGCGCTACGCACGGCCTCCAACACATATCCTACAAACACCAGAAACTAGTTGCAACTCCTGGACAGAGTACTAGGGTGATTAAGAAGCTGAGAGGGTCCATTGGTTTCGGGCCCAATGCGCGGTAGTAACTGTTCATGGATCACAGACAAAGAACTCAGTTCCTGAGGACGGCTGCAATGAGACAACCCACCATGTACTCCTACATGGCCTCTCACCGCTACCTTTACCAAATCGTGTTCACACACTTAGCTCTCAACAGTAGTACATGTTTACACACCTCCGATCCATCCCCGATGAATCAGACCTGACTCAACTCTAAGCAGTAGCAGGCATGACAAACAAGCATGAATGAGTAGGCACATCAGGGCTCAAACAATTCCTACTCATGCTAGTGGGTTTCATCTATTTACTGTGGCAATGACAGGTCATGCAGAGGATAAGGGGTTCAACTACCGCAACAAGTAACAGATAAATCGTTGTTGTCCTAATGCAGTATAAGAGAGCAGGAGCGAGAGAGGGGGATTGTATCGGGATGAACAAGGGGGTTTTGCTTGCCTGGCACTTCTGAAGATATCATTGGGTCTTCATCAGTGTCAACGATCACATCGTCGGTTCAACGTCTATCGAGAGGGGACAAATACCGGCAACAGAGAAAGAAATACAATCAATGCAATGCATAGTATGATGCATGATCATGACATGTCAATATGCTGTGGTTTGAGCTAATGCAACTAGCTATGATTTAAATGAAGTTGGTTTGAGTGCAAGATTCAAATTCCAACCCCATATATGATTATTTAAATGCCCTTTATTTGTTTTGTCCAAAACAGAGGACAAACATTGTTCAAACATGCATGAAAATGGTACAGATGGATTCCTTGAATTTTTCTGATAATTTTACATATATAATTTATTTCATTTGGAGTTACGGTTGAATTTCTATGATTTTTAGAAGTTTTGGGTATTTTCTGGAATTTCCTGAATTGTTTTTAAACTAGAAAATGATTTACTGCGTCAGCCCGACGTCAGGGTGACGTCCGTTGGTCAACAGGGCCGGTCCAGGTCAAACCTGACCTGGGGGACCCGCCTGTTAGTGACTCGGGCTATTCCTATTTTAGTTAAATCTATACTAGGTAATTAGCAGGGGCTGGCCCCACATTTCAGTGTCAGCGGGGTTGATTAGGTTTAATAAAAAAACTTAACTAAAGTTAACAGGGCCTTGGGCCCACACGTCAGGACCCAGGGGAGGTCAAACCGGGGTCTACCCGGGCAAGCGGGGTCAACCCTGCCGGCGTTTAGCCGCCGGCGAGGGCAACCGCGGCGGAGGGGCTCGGGAATGCGTTGTGGTGACCCGTTCGCAGCGTGGCTGGGCTCGTTCGAGAGCCCAGACCAGCGCGCGTCGGGCGGTGGCGCCAGTCGGGCCTGGGGTGGCCGGAGGCGATGGCGAGGAGCTCGGCCGCGGCGGCCGGAGCTCGGGCGTGAGTGCGGGCAGTGTTGCGGTGCGCAAGCAAGCAAGCTGAGGCGCTAGCTGGGGCCTACGCGATGCGGGGAGAAGATTGGACTCGCCGGAGTGACCATTTGGTCGCCGGAGTCGCGTCGGCGGCGAGCGCAGGCGGCGGCGGTTTCGGGCGTAGGCGGTCCGGTGGCTACGGCGGCCTACGAGGAAGGAGAGAGAGATGTTCGGGGTCAGAGGCTCACGGCGAGTCGGACGAGCAAGTCGGCGAGCTCGAGGACGCGGAGACGGCGGCGAATCGAAGGTGAGGTTGCCGGCGGCCGAAGGTAGAAGATGAGCTCGGGGACGACACTACAGGGCTCCCGCGGTCGAATGGGTTGGTGTAGATGACGCAGAAGGCGATGGCGGTTCCTCTGGAAGCAACAGCGAGGTGCGGGGTGGACGATGGCCCCGGTGGTGCTCGTCGGTGCTCTCGGGTGCCCGTGGTCGAACGCGGAAGAGGGAGCAAAGGAGGGGGAGGGAGTCCAGAGCGAGAGAGGGGAAGTGAGAGGGTGCAGCGAGTGAGGGAGAGGAGCGAGGGGACACGGGGCATCGTCGTGGCGTCGCTAGGAGGGCCGGGGAAGCAGGAGGTGGAGCTCGGGCGCGGGCGCGTCGACACGCCTCTGCCTACTGGCAGAGGTTGAAGACGGTGGGGAGTTGGGCTGGGCCTCAGCCAAAGTGCCGGGCCAGGTGGCTGTGCCAGGTAAGCTGGCCCAAGTGGCTTCTCTCTCTCTCTTATTTATTCTGTTTTCTATTTTTTTGATCTGTTTTGAATTAGTAAAAATACTAACTCATTTTGTAAAATCCTGACAAAAATTGTGGGCACTATTTGAATTATTTCCAAAAGCCCCCAATTGTTTTCAGAAGTATTAGAGCATTTAAAATATTTATAGAATTTTAAATGCCCCAATTCAAATACAATATGAGTTTATTCAAAAATCCATAAATGGCCAAGAAATATGCTCATCATTTTTGGCAGAGGTTTTCACCTTTATCGAAAATCATGAACATTTCCAAAGGCATTTTGGGTTCATTGAAGATTATTTTAAGTTGAACCTATTTGATTTGATCTGGTGCTAGGGTTTGAACAATCCCCATTTCAAGTTTAGAAGAAATTTAGACATGATGCAGCAACCAAGCTAGTCCAAATGCATGGCAGGGCTAGGGATGTTACAACTCACCCCCACTAAACAAGAATCTCGTCCCGAGATTTAAGACGTGAGGTAAGATGATGGGGAAACGCAACTAACGCAATCTTCACGATCCAGGTTGCACTTCAGATGAACGTTGATTCAATCACCATCATTGTCTTGATGTCTTGCTCTGAGAATTTCATCCACTCATGACAATGAGAAGGAAGGAAAACCCTAAAGAGTCGATCTCCTCGAAGATCAGGCAACTCACGATCAACTCATGGAGTGAGACATAGAAACATCTTGCGAACTGAGAGGCAAAACTTGCATCAGGAGCGATAGAAGAAACAATTTGGCGAGGGTTTCAAAGTAGCGAGGGGAATTGCCATGATTCTAAAACAGGGCACCTCGGGGAAGGTGACTCAAAGAACTATTTCCTTAAGTGGCAAAAAGAATTACTTTTGATTCAGAGATCGTTGAAACTCTTCATACCAACTTAAGGCAATTTACAATTGATCGTTTGAGATAGCTTGAAGAGCTGGCATACTTGGACTAGGATGGATGATGTGGACTACCTTGTTGAAGACAACGCAATGGATGATTTTTAGCTTATCATTGGAAATGGATGGGACCCATGGTAAGTCCACTTTTGAAGATGATCATGAACAACAACTACTGAGGTGCAAGCTGGGAACAAAATGCAAATGTTGGGAATGATTCTAGTAACTGGGGAGAAGGTTCACCGGCAAAGGTGATTCCACCAATCGGATGGCTATCGAACAACTGAGAGAACGGAGGCACATCCCAGTTAACGACAACATCAGAACCTAGTGCCTGAGCGTGCTCTCAAGAACTTGAGCATTTCCATACTCATCAAGGTTCTGCCAATATCCGTGTCAAGGATCCTGGCAACACAACATACCACCATGATGAATGGTGATGGAAAATGCAGATGCAAAGGAAGATAATACTTTCTCAGATTTCACCTTAGCGAAGCCAAGGAAACAAAATCTGGATGATCGACCGAGAGACATTTAGCACTCCGCTTCTAATGTTCTCTTGATGTACTGGTTACCACGGTCATGCTTTAAGCATCGGCATAGCCACCAAGTAGTGGTCGGACTTCAGAATACAATAGATCCATAAGGAACAACTTCTGGAGTAAATCCTACGAAATCCTCATGGGAAGGTGGCCAACTTTCTTCAATCGAGATACTACAATAATAGGTCTTTCGGCTAGATGTGTTGGCCACGACATCCACTTTACCGTTTATCGAGGGACCAATATTATAGTTCTTGGAAAATGCTCCCACCATCATATCTGCCTGAGATTCAGATCTGGTTGGTGTCAGGATACTCCAGACTCATCGAGTCTAGAAAGAAAATGAAAGTTTGCAACACAATTTGACGAGATGACATTGCGAGATTCTCGGGGAATGAACTGCGATAGCAAGCTCCAAAACATGAGCTGGTTCTGCTACAACCCTGTGAACACGCTATCCAAGACGAGCAAGACCACGTAGTTGTCTTATAGTAAAACACTATTGAGTTCAGGTGGGGAGCCATCATCAAGGATTTCAAAGTCTTTACGCAAGTCCATGGATTAGATCCCAAGCGTAGACTTCTTTGCCTTGAACAATTCAATCAGTGGCTTGGTGTGCTAGGGACACGTATAGAATGTAGATGATCAGTCTATCAGACCATAGAATACTTCGCACATGCATGATTGACTTGGGATGATTCCAGAGGAAGCAAAAACAAACTTTCTCGAGTTCACGGCGGCAACTTACATCAGATGCACATGAATTAGAGGAAGCCACATCTTTCAACCGGACATATGCTTCATGATCGGGACATGAGGGCAATGCTTATAAAGTTTCCAACACTAGCTGGATGTTCAACACAATCATGGAGGAGACAAAATGCCGCTGATGGGCTCAACGGCAAGTCATCGGAATTTCCATATCACTGGACGTCCACCACTATGTGAACAATGTGATAGTATTGGTCAGACCAAGGATATAATGGTGTATGCTCGAGGGACAACCGTAAGTAAGACAACATTACGAACATCGTTGGTTCTGATTTGATTTGACGATAGCCCACACTCAAATCAAGGTTTGGACAAGATAATAGATCCAACAGCTGACCACGGGGATCAGTCGATGAATATATCATCTTTCTTCAACACACACACACACACAAGGATATCCCTTAGGGATGAACTAAGTCGGACAAGTTTTCATCTTCCAACTCTCCAAGTTGTTGTTAAGCTTAACCAACTAGCTCAGGGGTATCCAACACAGATTCTTGGAGAAAAATGGTTTATTGAAAAACCAACTTGATCACGAACTCAACATAACGGTCAGGTGACAACCTGGTAACACTTCCAAGAAGATATTCGGAAAATCACGAACCACCGGTATGTTACTAAGCTCGAGAACAACCTTGCTTTTCAGGGCAATATGATATGATCAAAGAGTGAGGGATTGGCGCAATCTTAACCCATTGATCGAAGTGTGCACCAGAAATATGGACTAGGTAGCACGATCAGTCTTAGAATGATAATTCAATAACCAACACGCTAAGAATGAGAATATTGTCCATTAACTACCAAGCAACGGGGTTGCTAGGAGTATTGATTTCACACATCACGACTCACATGCCGGCATTCCGGATACAATAACACGGGAACCGAGGAATGAACAATGATGGTAAGAAGTATCGCTGTGTCAAGAATTCATGAGAGATGTGCAATTCTCATGACGCTTTTGACATAAAGTGGGTAATACTTCAGGGTAGAACAGAACCAAAAGCTGGATTGGCATTTTGATCTGCGGAATACAACCACTTTGACCCGATCCGAGAAATGGATGAGGTACTGGAGTTTGTTTCTCCTAGTCATTCTAAAATAGAACGGCTCGACGGACCACAAGAATAAAAGGCACCAATGAACACAAATGCACAACTATTCCTGACTATCAATTGATAGATGAAGGTCGGAAAACAACTAAAGAGGAACAACTCAAGGAACATATAATTTTCTGAGCTGTGGAAGCATAGATTAGTATGTCGAGCAAAGCTCAACATATTTCTTCCAGATAACCCATGCAGAAAGGTAGAACTAGCAGAGCCACAATATAGAATGGAGAACTCATCAAGAGCACTCTGGTTGTGATCCTTTGGTTCAAGAACTTCTGCCATAAGTGGTTCATGATAATTGGAAGAAGGATGTACCACGAACCTCGAGGACTATCGCAAAGGTTACTAATATCCTAAAGGAACGAGCAAACACTATCAACATGAAGTAAGTAGGGTGAATCTCGGGTTCAAAACCCAGGAATAGAATGCCTACTAACTAAACGGCATCACAGGATGCTTTCGAGAATGATGGCCAGACTCATCACACTGGGAACACAAAACATGGACAAATTACTAGATGGTTTCATAAGACACCTAGGCTCATAATAGTAGCTCCAACATATACGTCGAGGCAATAGAGTACCTCAACTGACAAGTAGTGTGATTAATCTGGCCCAAATGGACATCAGGAACAGGGGAAAGGATTTGCAAATGCATCAGACTATTTAGAAACCTGGGATGACTCGGACAACATAACGGCTGTAATTGCTCAAAAAGATTTGAGACAATATGCAAAAATGGTGGCATAACCACTTAACAACATCATGCCATGGTTCTGGTGCCAGCTATGAACATACAGAAGTAATAGAAATTGAACTGAGACTTGAATCCAACAATCCTACAAGTCTATGGATTAGTAACACGTCATCCTGATAGATAGATAAGAAGGCCTAGTTCTTAATCCCCGTAGAAAGGAAGAGGATGACTCAGATCAGAAGGGCATGAGGTATAAGGAGTAAAAAGAGCCTTACGTTCCCTTCCACAATCAATTCCCTTACATAACTAAAGCATTTCTAGACTCAACTTCGACCAGTTTGGCTTGGTAATCCTACAGGCAGTCAGGCTCTGATACCAACGCTGTCGGGACCCCGATCCTAGGTCACACCGATCTAGCATGTAACACATCATATCACTTTATGGCCTCACACACGGTATTTCCACGGGTGCCACCTTACCTGGCCCGGGACCGTTTGCGCCTTTTGGCTCACGTATATGATAGTGTCGCTAGCATCCATATGACAAAGAACCCGGGCCGACATGGCTAGTCGTGAACCCAAAGCGGCACTAACCCATGGGGACAGGCATACATGAATCAACCTCGAGCATGTCGGTCAACAGCGTGTGAATCCGGGCTGTAGCACTGGGCTAACAGGACTCCGGTAACCCGGGCTGTAGCAGGCTAGGCAGGACTCCGGATGTCACCACGTGACATTTCCCCGAAGGGACAGACATAGGAACGAAGTGAAACACATGCCGGCCAGTCAAGTGTCCTGAGCAGTAGTGCTGGGCTAGCAGGACTCCGGTGATCCAGGCTGTAGCGGACTACTATCGCTCAGAAGCACTAGACTAGATTTCCCCATATGATAGGCTGCCAAGGATAAACAACTAGATAGTCGGATCCCACACATACCAAGCATTTCAATCATACACACAATATGCTCGATATGTGTGAATACAACATGGCATCACAACATAACTCTACAACTCAAGTATTAATTCATTAGGCTCCGAGGAGCGAGATATTACAAGCATGGGTCTCATGACCCAACAATCATAGCATACAATGCAAAGCACATGTGGAATCTTAACATGTCTGAGTACAGACATCTATAAATGAAAAAGGCTAAGAAGCCTGACTATCTACCCGATCCTGCCGAGGGCACAAGATCGTAGCTGAGGTATCAAGCTAAACGTCGAAGTCCACGCGGAACTACTAGCGAGACTGAAGTCTCTCTGCAAAACATAAATTAAGCAAACGTGAGTACAAAGGTACTCAGCAAGACTTACATCAGAACTAACTACATATGCATCGGTATCAACAAGGGGGGGGGGGTGGTGGAGTTTAACTGCAGCAAGCCAGCTTTGACTCAGTGGCTAACCTAAACTACGATTGCGAGCAACTCTTTTGAGGTGGCGCACACGAGTCCACATATTCACCAATCAATACACCACTATGGATCCGCTCTCGTCTCCCTACGAGAAGGCCATCCATAGTACTCACACTTATCTTGCGAGTTTTAGAGTATCCACTTTCACTTGTCTATGAACTATGCAAGGGGTCCAAGTTTCCATATCCGAGGAATCCGGCTATTCGAATAGATAATGATAACCCTGCAGGGGTGTACTTCTTCACACACGCTCTCACCACTTATAGCCCTGTACACGTCATGTACCTCGGCAACCTTCAAGCGGAAGCCGGGCGAGGGTGTCGGCCACGGCCTACCTAAGCACTTAAGTATCTAGTCCAGGTTTATCGCCTATTCGGGTTCCATCCGCGAGGAGATCCGGCCGGAGTTTCGCTCACAGCCCCAAACGATGTGTGCAGGGTTCCCGAGACACCAAACGGGCGCCCGGTACACCGTGCCACAGTGTATCTACCGCAACATAGCCCACCCCTAGGGTCAGCGCTACGCACGGCCGCCAACACATATCCTACAAACACCAGAAACTAGTTGCAACTCCTGGACAAAGTACTAGGGTGATTAAGAAGCCGAGAGGGTCCATTGCTTTCGGGCCCAATGCGCGGTAGTAACTGTTCATGGATCACAGACAAAGAACTCGGTTCCTAAGGACGGCTGCAATGAGACAACCCACCATGTGCTCCTACATGGCCTCTCACCGCTACCTTTACCAAATCGTGTTCACACACTTAGCTCTCAACAGTAGTACATGTTTACACACCTCCGATCCATCCCCGATGAATCAGACCTGACTCAACTCTAAGCAGTAGCAGGCATGACAAACAAGCATGAATGAGTAGGCACATTAGGGCTCAAACAATTCCTACTCATGCTAGTGGGTTTCATCTATTTACTGTGGCAATGACAGGTCATGCAGAGGATAAGGGGTTCAACTACCGCAACAAGTAACAGATAAATCGTTGTTATCCTAATGCAGTATAAGAGAGCAGGAGCGAGAGAGGGGGATTGTATCGGGATGAACAAGGGGGTTTTGCTTGCCTGGCACTTATGAAGATATCATTGGGTCTTCATCAGTGTCAACGATCACATCGTCGGTTCAACGTCTATCGAGAGGGGACAAATACCGGCAACAGAGAAAGATATACAATCAATGCAATGCACAATATGATGCATGATCATGACATGTCAATATGCTGTGGTTTGAGCTAATGCAACTAGCTATGATTTAAATGAAGTTGGTTTGAGTGCAAGATTCAAATTCCAACCCCATATATGATTATTTAAATGCCCTTTATTTGTTTTGTCCAAAACAGAGGACAAACATTGTTCAAACATGCATGAAAATGGTACAGATGGATTCCTTGAATTTTTCTGATAATTTTACATATATAATTTATTTCATTTGGAGTTACGGTTGAATTTCTATGATTTTTAGAAGTTTTGGGTATTTTCTGGAATTTCCTGAATTGTTTTTAAACTAGAAAATGATTTACTGCGTCAGCCCGACGTCAGGGTGACGTCAGTTGGTCAACAGGGCCGGTCCAGGTCAAACCTGACCTGGGGGACCCGCCTGTTAGTGACTCGGGCTATTCCTATTTTAGTTAAATCTATACTAGGTAATTAGCAGGGGCTGGCCCCACATTTCAGTGTTAGCGGGGTTGATTAGGTTTAATAAAAAAACTTAACTAAAGTTAACAGGGCCCTGGGCCCACACGTCAGGACCCAGGGGAGGTCAAACCGGGGTCTACCCGAGCAAGCGGGGTCAACCCTGCCGGCGTTTAGCCGCCGGTGAGGGCAACCGCGGCGGAGGGGCTCGGGAATGCGTTGTGGTGACCCGTTCGCAGCGTGGCTGGGCTCGTTCGAGAGCCCAGACCAGCGCGCGTCGGGCGGTGGCGCCAGTCGGGCCTGGGGTGGCCGGAGGCGATGGTGAGGAGCTCGGCCGTGGCAGCCAGAGCTCGGGCGTGAGTGCGGGCAGTGTTGCGGTGCGCAAGCAAGCAAGCTGAGGCGCTAGCTGGGGCCTACGCGATGCGGGGAGAAGATTGGACTCGCCGGAGTGACCATTTGGTCGCCGGAGTCGCGTCGGCGGCGAGCGCAGGCGGCGGCGGTTTCAGGCGTAGGCGGTCCGGTGGCTACAGCGGCCTACGAGGAAGGAGAGAGAGATGTTCGGGGTCAGAGACTCACGGCGAGTCGGACGAGCAAGTCGGCGAGCTCGAGGACGCGGAGACGGCGGCGAATCGAAGGTGAGGTTGCCGGTGGCCGAAGGTAGAAGATGAGCTCTGGGACGACACTATAGGGCTCCCGCGGTCGAATGGGTTGGTGTAGATGATGCAGAAGGCGATGGCGGTTCCTCTGGAAGCAACAACGAGGTGCGGGGTGGACGATGGCCCCGGTGGTGCTCGTCGGCGCTCTCGGGTGCCCGTGGTCGAACGCGGAAGAGGGAGTAGAGGAGGGGGAGGGAGTCCAGAGCGAGAGAGGGGAAGTGAGAGGGTGCAGCGAGTGAGGGAGAGGAGCGAGGGGACACGGGGCATCGTCGTGGCGTCGCTAGGAGGGCCGGGGAAGCAGGAGGTGGAGCTCGGGCGCGGGCGCGTCGACACGCCTCTGCCTACTGGCAGAGGTTGAAGACGGTGGGGAGTTGGGCTGGGCCTCAGCCAAAGTGCCGGGCCAGGTGGCTGTGCCAGGTAAGCTGGCCCAAGTGGCTTCTCTCTCTCTCTTATTTATTTTGTTTTCTATTTTTTTTGATCTGTTTTGAATTAGTAAAAATACTAACTCATTTTGTAAAATCCTGACAAAAATTGTGGGCACTATTTGAATTATTTCCAAAAGCCCCCAATTGTTTTCAGAAGTATTAGAGCATTTAAAATATTTATAGAATTTTAAATGCCCCAATTCAAATACAATATGAGTTTATTCAAAAATCCATAAATGGCCAAGAAATATGCTCATCATTTTTGGCAGAGGTTTTCACCTTTATCGAAAATCATGAACATTTCCAAAGGCATTTTGGGTTCATTGAAGATTATTTTAAGTTGAACCTATTTGATTTGATCTGGTGCTAGGGTTTGAACAATCCCCATTTCAAGTTTAGAAGAAATTTAGACATGATGCAGCAACCAAGCTAGTCCAAATGCATGGCAGGGCTAGGGATGTTACATTGCAGAAGAACGAAATTGCATCTTCCATGCGACAGTCCTTGACCTTGTTCATTACAAGGAGAAATTTGGCCCAATAGTGATGTACTGTCTCTTGGGGCGCTTGCCTGATGTGGGAAAGATCGTTTGTATCTGGGTGGGTGGATTTAAGTCCAGACCTTGACCCAATCTAAGATCCCGAGGCAGGGGAGTTTCCGATCTTAGGAGTTCGGGCTCCGGGATGTTGCCCCGCGGGTTCGGTATGCGGCCTGATTCTAGGTTCAGGGTTAGGGCGATGTCCTCCCGTGAGCGGGTATCCGGCTCGGAGAGCTCGGGAATCCGGACATAGTTCGTCCTCATGATAGAGGGAGAATCGCTGCATTGCTCCTCGACCACCGCTATCTGATGGGTGACCGGCGGAGAGTTAATCTCCCTTTGGTCGGGTTTAAGCCCGATCCGATCATAGTCCGTAGAGACTCCCAGAGCGGCAATGCAATCCAAGAGCTCGTTCAAAGAGGAGAGCTCCATTGGATCCATATGCTCGGCGAATTTCGAGCCGATGTGGAGGCTACTTTCGATGACCCGAGAAGTCATCGTCGGCGCAGCGGCCGAGCGGGCGGTCATGATGAAGCCGCCTAGTCGGAGAGTTTGGCCTATAGCCAAGGCTCCCCCAAAGGTGATGTTGTCCTTGACAACGAGACGAGCCATCCCTCCTTATGATGACGACACAGTGGAACTCTCAATGAAAGCACCAATGTCGGTGTCAAAACCGACGGATCTCGGGTAGGGGGTCCCGAACTATGCGTCTAAGGCGGATGGTAACAGGAGGCAGGGGACACGATGTTTACCCAGGTTCGGGCCCTCTTGATGGAGGTAATACCCTACGTCCTTCTTGATTGTTCTTGATGATATGAGTATTATAAGAGTTGATCTACCACGATATCGTAGAGGCTAAACCCTAGAAGCTAGCCTATGGTATGATTATATCTTGTCCTACGGACTAAACCCTCCGGTTTATATAGACACCGGAGGGGGATAGGGTTACACAAGGTCGGTTACAAGGGAGGAGATCTACATATCTGTACTGCCTAGCTTGCCTTCCACGCCAAGGAGAGTCCCATCCGAACACGGGACAAAGTCTTCAATCTTGCATCTTCATAGTCCAACAGTCCGACTAAAGGATATAGTCCGGCTATCCGGAGACCCCCTAATCCAGGACTCCCTCATGCTCCTTCAACAAAATATTTTCACTTTGTCAGATACTTGTTTTGAATGCGAGCTAACTCAATCATCTTGAAAGCTTCAATCTCCGTTGGGGTAAAGAGATTGTGGTGAGTTTGAAGGATGTCTTCTTCTGCTACTGTCGGAACTTGATCCCCCATGGCCTTCTTGATCCCATCATCCTTGTTGATCTCTCCAGGTTCTCCTCTCTTCAGCTCTATCTTCATTAGCCAAGCATCGTTGCCATCATTGTTGGAGGAGGAGGGAGACGACATGATGCTGGGTGTTGACAACCCTGGCAGAAAACAGCTCGGAACAAGAACAATAGATTTTTGCATGATACGGTGGTCAAAACCTTCAGGAGATTATATAATTAATTTTTACCGACCAAAAGAAGTATCATGCAAGAAAACGGTGTTCGGAGGGCACACGAGGTGCCCACGAGGCAGGGGGCACGCCCAAGGGTTAGGGCGTGCCCTCCACCCTCGTGGACGCCTCGTGTCCTTCCCAGACTACTTCTTATTTTCCTATTTTCTTAAATATTCCAAAACGGATAAAAATTGACATTAGAACAGTTTTGGAGTCGGTTTACTTACCGTACCATGTACCTATTCCTTTTCGGAGTCTGAAACATTCCAGAAAGTGTCCCTTATGTATTCCTCCAGGGTTACGGTTTCAATAATATTAGTTTCAACATTTATGGGATTACCTGAGATATAATGTTTGATTCTTTGACCGTTCACCACCTTCGGATTTGTGCCTTCGAAGTTGTTGATTTTTATGGCACCGGAACGATAGACCTCCTCGGTAACGTAAGGACCTTCCCATTTAGAGAGAAGTTTGCCTGCAAAAAATCTTAAACGAGAGTTGAATAGCAACACATAATCACCTACACTAAACTGACGCTTTTGTATCCTTTTGTCATGCCATATTTTAACTTTTTCTTTAAACAGTTTGGCATTCTCATAAGCCTGGGTTCTCCATTCATCAAGTGAGCTAACGTCAAAAATTCTCTTCTCACCGGCAAGTTTGAAGTCATAGTTGAGCTCTTTAATATCCCAATATGGCTTATGTTCTAATTCAAGAAGTAAGTGACATGATTTACCATAAAGCATTTTATATGGAGACATACCCATAGGATTTTTATATGCAGTTCTATAAGCCCATAATGCATCATCAAGTTTCTTGGACCAATTCTTTCTAGATCTATTAACAGTCTTTTGCAAAATTAATTTAATCTCTCTATTGCTAAGTTCTACTTGACCACTAGACTGTGGATGATATGGAGATGCAATTCTATGATTAACATCATACTTAGCAGGCATTTTACGAATGGCTACATGAATAAAATGTGAACCACCATCAGTCATTAAATATCTAGGGACTCCAAACCTTGGAAAAATAACTTCTTTAAGCATCTTAATGGAGGTGTTATGATCAGCACTACTAGTTGGAATAACTTCTACCAACTTAGTAATGTAATCAACAACAACTAAAATATGTGTATACCCATTAGAGGAAGGAAAAGGTCCCATATAATCAAAGCCCCAAACATCAAATGGCTCAATAGCAAGTGAATAATTCATAGGCATTTCTTGAAGTCTACTAATATTACCAATTCTTTGACATTCATCGCAAGACAAAACAAACTTATGGGCATCCTTGAAGAGAGTAGGCCAATAAAAACCAGATTGCAATACCTTGTGTGCAGTTCTATCTCTAGCATGGTGTCCTCCATAAGCCTCGGAGTGGCACTTACGTAGGATATGTTCCTATTCATGCTCAGGTACACAACGTCTAATAACACCATCTACTCCTTCTTTATGAAGACGTGGGTCATCCCAGAATAATGTCTTAAATCATAGAAGAACTTTTTCTTTTGCTGGTATGTGAAATTGGGTGGTATAAATTTAGCAACAATATAATTGGCATAATCAGCATACCATGGAGCAGTGCGAGAAGCATTTATGACAACTAATTTTTCATTAGGAAAGCTATCATCAATAGGTAGTGGGTCATCAAGAACATTCTCTAACCTAGACAAGTTGTCTGCAACGGGATTCTCAGCTCCCTTTCTATCAATAATATGCAAATAAAATTCTTGTAGTAGGAGAACCCATCTAATAAGTCTAGGTTTAGCATCGTTCTTTTCCATAAGTTATTTAATAGCAGCATGATCAGTGTGAATAGTTACTTTAGAATCAAAAATATAAGGTCTGAACTTATGACAAGCAAATACAACTGCTAAGAATTCTTTTTCAGTAGTAGCATAATTTCTCTGGGCATTGTCTAGAGTTTTACTAGCATATTGAATAACATTTAATTCTTATCAACTCTTTGTCCTAGAACATCACCTACAGCATAGTCACTAGCATCACACATGATTTCAAAGGGTAAATTCTAATCAGGAGGCTGAACAATAGGTGCAGAAATCAAGGCTTTCTTAAGTATTTCAAATGCTTCTACACAATCATCATCAAAAACGAAAGGAATATCTTTTTGTAATAGGTTAGTCAGAGGCCGGGAAATTTTTGAGAAGTCCTTAATGAACCTCCTATAAAAACTGGCATGACCAAGGAAACTACCTTTGATGTCATTGGGACATGGCATCTTTTCAATAGCATCAACTTTAGCTTTGTCAACTTCAATACCTCTTTCAAAAAATTTATGCCCCAAGACAATACCTTCATTAACCATAAAGTGGCACTTCTCCCAATTCAAGACGAGGCTAGTTTCTTCACATCTCTGCAAAACTCGATCAAGGTTGCTCAAGTAATCATCAAAAGAGGATCCATAAACAGAGAAATCATCCATGAAAACTTCACATATCTTTTCACTAAAGTCAGAGAATATAGCCATCATGCATCTTTGAAAGGTAGCAGGTGCATTACACAAACCAAAAGGCATATGTCTATAAGGAAAGGTGCCGAAAGGGCAAGTAAAATTAGTCTTTTCTTGATCATCAGCTGACACAGGTATTTGAGAGAAACCAGGGTAACCATCTAGAAAGCAAAAATGTGTATGTTTGGATAATCTTTCTAGCATTTGATCAATAAAAGGTAATGGGTAATGATCCTTTTTAGTAGCTTTATTTAATTTGCGGAAATCAATTACCATTCTATAACATGTAACAATTCTTTGTGGGATCAATTCATCTTTATCATTAGGAACGATAGTAATACCTCCCTTCTTCGGGACACAATGGACAGGACTTACCCACTGACTATCAGCAACGGGATAAATTATACCTGCTTCAAGGAACTTTAATATTTATTTTCTTACCACTTTTTTCATCTTAGGATTTAGCCGTCGTTGGTGATCAATAACTGGTTTTGCGTCTTTCTCCAAATTTATTTTGTGTTGACATAGAGTGGGACTAATGCCCTTAAGATCATCAAGAGTATATCCAATAGCAGCATGGTGCTTCTTCAGAGTTTTCAATAATTTCTCTTCTTCATGCTCTGAAAGGTTAGCACTAACAATAACAGGATATATCTTCTTTTCATCAAGATAAGCATATTTAAGAGTATCAGGCAATGATTTAAGCTCAAACACGGCATCACCCTTGGGTGGAGGAGGATCCCCTAGAATTTCAACAGGCAAGTTGTGTTTCAAAATAGGTCCCTGTTTAAAGAATGCTTCATCTATTTCCCTTCTTTCATTCATAAACATATCGTTTTCATGGTCTAGGAAATATTGTTCTAAAGGATCAGTAGGAGGCACGATAATAGAAGCAAGACCAATAATTTCATCTTTACTAGGCAATTCTTTATCATGGGGTTGTCTATGAAATTTAGCAAAATTAAACTCATGAGACATATCCCCCAAACCAAAAAAAACAATATCTTTATTGCAGTCTATCTTAGCATTAACAGCATTCAAGTAGGGTCTACCAAATATAATGGGACGAAAGTCATCTTGTGGAGAACCGAGAACAAGAAAATCAGCGGGGTATTTAACTTTCCCACACAAGACTTCAGCATCTCTTACAATCCCAACTTGTGAAATAGTATCTCTATTGGCAAGTTTAATTGTACCATCAATCTCTTCTATCTCAGCAGGTGCAATATCATGCATAATTTCTTTGTATAAGGAATGAGGTATTGCACTTGCACTAGCACCCATATCACATAAGCCATGATAACAATGATCTCCTATTTTAACGGAAATAACAGGCATGCCTACAACAGGTCTATGTTTATTTTTATTATCAGGTCTAGCAATTCTAGCAGCTTCATTGCAGAAGTAAATAACATGCCCATCAATATTATTGGCCAAGAGATCTTTAACCAAAGCAATACTAGGTTCAACTTTAATTTGCTCAGGGGGTTTAGGTGTCTTAATATTACTTTTGTTAACCACAGTTGAAGCTTTAGCATGATCCTTTATTCTAACAGGGAAAGGTGGTTTCTCAATATAAGCAGTAGGAACAACATGATCATTATAAGTGATAGTCTTTTCTTCAACTATAATAGGTGCAACTACTTTTACTTCAATGGGAGGATTATATTTGTAGCGACTCGACCCGAATGGATCAAGTCTACTGTGCTCCGGTGCCATCCCTGGATCAGTAATGCTGACACCACACAGTACTTTGAAGGATTTATAGCAGAGTGGCAATTACACACTTATTACATCGGTGTCTCAAAACAGAGCTTATTACAATAATATGACTTAAGGCCATCTAATCTCGAAAACAGCGGAAGACTTGGAAGGTAAATGGGTCCATCAACTCCAACGGCATCACTGAGTATAGAACCACGACCTAAAAGCACCTTAATCGTCGTCTGAAAAGACTGCAACATTAACGTTGCAGCCCAAAACGGGTCAGCACATGGAATATGCTGGCAAAGTAACACATAGAGAGTAATGGAATGAAACAGCTATACTATATGCATATTTGGCTGGCGGAAAGCTCTATGGTTACAGTTTTTGCGTAAAGCCAGTTTTTCCCTACTACAAAGGAATAAATTTATTTAACTATCATGGTGGTTGTTAAACATTGAGAATGGTTGACAACATTCTCAATCCCAATTAAAAGTACAATTAAACCCAACAATATTAATTAGAAGAAACATGAGGAGATTCACATGATATTCAAGTACTAGATACTCAAGATGTCCATAACCGGGGACACGACTAATCATGATTAGTTTATTACACTCTGCAGAGGTTTGCGCACTTTTCCCCACAAGACTCGATCGCCTCCGTTGGATTTCTCGCACTACTGGTGTTTGAGAAATGGATGACCGAGACACAGTCTTTCAGAAGCGCTAGCACCTTACGATGGATAGACCGGTACACCTACTTCCCCTACATCTGCTAGTCTACCCTGTAAGAGTTCGCACGACTTAGTCAACTATGCCAGAGCCCATAATGGCTTGTGGCTGCACACGTAAGTATTTAGCATGAAAGATCTTATGATCCCTTTGAGCCTCGGTGGCGGTCCAAAATAAAACAGGCAAGTCCTGATAGACATCAGGTGCCTCAATCCACCCAGAGGTGTGTTTAAGTTGCCACCTTAGATAAACCCTTAAAATTATCACTCTCACATCTGTCATGGATATCACTCACCCAATCCACGTCTACTAGCATAGCATGGCATAATAAGCAAACGTAGAAGTAACTCCCAAAGGTTTCATGATAAACAGGTAATAGGTACTACCTCATCTACTTCCCATCCCACAATTAAATTAGATCCTAATCAATGCAATGTGTGAGGATGGATCTAATGCAATAAAACTGGGTTGTAGAAAAGGTATGATCAAAGTGTACTTGCCTTGCTGATGATCCGCGAGTCCTAGAGATTCGAAGTAACAAGCGGCGCAATCCGGGTAATCTATCGCAGACAAACAACAAGCATACAATAAGTACTCATCTAATGCACAGGTAAAACTCAAACAAAAGATCAAACCAGATAGTTCAACTTAAGAACTCCGGTTGCAAAGAGAGAAAGAACCGAACAAAGAAACCGAAAACAAACGGCGGAAGAAAACAACTCGGTTCTAGCAAGTTGAATCTAGGTCAAATTTTACCATAGCAAAACTTGTTTAAGTTGATTAGTCAGAACGGCGGTTTCGAAACGAAACTCCAGGCGCTTGAATCACCTGATTCCGATAAACGAGCGAGAAGATAGACTAGAAAGAAGATCGGATCTGAGATCGTGATTGCGGAATAAATCCGACAAAAAGAAAAAGAAGAACGGTTAAACGAACGGACGTTCGTTAACCTAGAAGAATCCGGTGATCACGTTCGTTAGGACGAACGGTCCGGCGAACGGTCTCGAGGCAACTAAACCGGAAAAAAAGACGAATCCGATCTAGGGTTTCGAGAAAAGAAAACCGAACGAAAAACCGATCTAGAAAACCGGAACGGTTTAGAGAAGAAAAGAATCGGAACGATTTAGAAGAAAACCGATCTGAGGAAAAGAAGAGATGCGGCGTGGGGCTACCTCCGGCGAGGTCTCCGGCGTGGGGCTCCGCAGACGGCGAGCAAGGGCGGCGGCGGCGCTAGGGCAAGGCGGCGGCGGTGACGCAGGCTATGGAGGCGCGGCGCGGGGTGAGGGGCTTGGGGCTTGGTGGTGTTTAGAGGGGGGGTGTGGGGGTATATAAAGAGGGGAGAGGAGAGGATACTTGGGGGAGGGGGCAAGAAATAAGAGTAGGAGAGGGAATCCTAAAAAAAGCAAACTGAGTTCTACTAGGACTCTAGGCGGCGGCGGCCTGCCTCTGGCGCTGGTGCACGCGCGATGGGGAGGGAGAGGCCCGGCCGGCAGCTTGGGCCTTGGCCCAGGCGCGCTGGAATTTTTTTTAAATCGGTTTCGTGCGTAGAAAACAAAGAAAAAAGAGAACTAGACGAACTCCAAAACTTCTAAAGTAAATTTTCCCCGACTCCTAAAAATGAGTCGAACAAAAGGAACTTTTCTCGAGACCTAAAATGCAATTTTTGAAAACGCGCATTTTTCCCTATCGAAATAAAAGGCAAATGAAACTCCAACAAATCCAATGATCCTATTTTCGAAATTTGAGAAAGCTCAAATATGAAAATGACGAAATCTCCAACTCTCTCCGAGGGTCCTTGAGTTGCATGAAATTTCTAGGATTGACAAAATGCAAGAAAATATGATATGCATGATGATCTAGTGTATAACATTCCAAATTGAAAATTTGGGATGTTACAAACCTACCCCCCTTAAGATGAATCTCGCCCTCGAGATTCGGGTTGGCTAGAAAATAGGTGAGGGTGGTCCTTGAGCAAATCTTCTTCTCTCTCCCAGGTGGCTTCATCCTCTGAGTGGTGGTTCCACTGAACTTTACAAAACTTGATAACCTTGCTGCGGGTAACTCTGCTGGCAAACTCGAGAATCTTGACTGGTTTCTCTTCATACGTTAAGTCGTCCTTCAACTGAATCGCTTCAAGCGGCACTGTATCTCTTAACGGTACCTCCGCCATCTTGGCGTGACATTTCTTCAGCTGAGAAACATGGAATACATCATGAACTCCTGACAGTCCCTCTGGTAATTCCAACTTATACGCAACTTCTCCCATACGTTGCAAGATCTTATATGGTCCAACGAAACGCGGTGCTAACTTTCCCTTAACTCCAAATCGCTTAACTCCTCGAAGTGGGGATACTCGGAGATAAACTCTGTCTCCGGTTTCATAAACTGTTTCCTTACGTTTAGAATCTGCGTAGCTCTTCTGCCTGGACTGGGCTACCTTGAGCCTATCGCGAATCAACTTCACCTTCTGTTCAGACTCTTTAATCAAATCTGGTCCAAAGAATTGACGGTCTCCAACTTTGTCCCATGACAACGGTGTCCTACACCTCCTTCCGTATAAAGCTTCGAAAGGTGCCATCTTCAGACTGGTTTGGTAACTGTTGTTATAAGAAAACTCCTTATACGGCAAGTTATCGTCCCAACTAGATCCATAATCTAGCGCACAAGCTCTCAGCATAACTTCCAAAATCTGATTGACTCTCTCGGTCTATCCATCTGTTTGCGGATGAAAAGCGGTGCTGAATTCTAGCCTGGTTCCTAAGTTTCATGCAACTGATTCCACAACTTTGAGGTAAATTGGGTTCCTCTGTCTGATACAATACTCCTTGGAACTCCATGCAAACAAATGATCCTAGTCTTGTATATCTTTGCCAACTTAGCACTGGTGTAAGTGGTCTTAACTGGAATGAAATGTGCTACCTTCGTCAAACGATCAACTACTACCCATATCGAGTCATATCCTGCTTTTGTCCTGGGCAGTCCTGTGATAAAATCCATGCCTATCTTATCCCACTTCCATTCGGGTATCGGTAATGGTTGCAACAATCCGGCTGGCTTCTGATGCTCTGCCTTCACTCTATGACATACATCACAAACTGCTACATATGCTGCAATATCCTTCTTCATTCCGGTCCACCAGAATGTTTCCTTTAAATCCAAATACATCTTGGTATTTCCTGGGTGAATCGAATAGGGTGAATCATGTGCCTCTTGTAGAATCAACTTCCTGATCTCCGGGTCATTTGGCACATAAACACGGTCCTCAAACCATAGGGTATCGTACTCATCCTCACGAAATCCCTTTGCCTTTCCTTTACTTAGTTTCTCCTCTATAGAAGCAATCTCCTTGTCAGATTTCTGAGCTTCTCTGATTCTATCCATCAAAGTTGACTGAATCTCCAATGCTGCTACATAGCCTTTCGGAACTATCTCTAAACTTAGTTCACGAAGGTTTTCTGCTAACTCCTTGGGTATTTCTCCCGTCGTTAGTGTATTGACATGGCTCTTACAGCTCAACGCGTCAGCTACTACATTAGCTTTTCCGGGATGGTAATTCAATCTTATATCATAATCCTTGATGAGCTCCAACCATCTCCTTTGTCTGAGATTCAACTCCTTCTGCGTGAAAATGTACTTCAAACTCTTGTGATCCGTGTACACCTCACAATGATTTCCAATGAGGAAATGTCTCCATGTCTTCAATGCATGCACTACGGCTGCTAACTCCAAATCATGCGTAGCATAATTCAACTCATGAGGTTTCAGTTGTCGTGAAGCATACGAAACAACTCTACCTTCCTGCATAAGCACTGCTCCAAGTCCTCGACGTGAAGCGTCGCAATACACCTCATAATCCTTGGTCTGATCTGGCAAAATCAAGACTGGTGAGGTAACCAATCGTTTCTTCAACTCCTGGAAACTAGCCTCACACTCCTCAGTTCAATTGAACTTGGTATCCTTCTTCAACAACTCCGTCATAGGCTTTGCAATCTTTGAAAAGTTCTCAATGAATCTCCGGTAGTATCCTGCGAGTCCAAGAAAACTCCGGATCTCTCCAACTATCGTTGGTGCTTCCCATTCGGTTACGGTCTCAACCTTTGCGGGGTCAACTGCTATCCCTTCTCCGGATATAACGTGTCCGAGGAATCCTACTTCCTTCAACCAAAACTCACATTTGCTAAATTTTGCTTATAACTGATGTTCCCTTAGTTTCTCCCAAACCAAACGCAAATGTTCCTTATGCTCTTCTTCATTCTTCGAATACACCAGGATATCATCAATGAACACTACGACGAACTTATCCAAAGACTCCATAAACACTTTGTTTATCAGGTTCATAAAATATGCAGGCGCGTTAGTCAATCCAAATGACATAACGGTATACTCATACAGTCCATATCTTGTGGTGAATGCTGTCTTAGGTATGTCCTGCTCTCGAATCTTCAACTGGTGGTACCCTGATCGCAAATCGATCTTGGAAAACACTTTAGCTCCTTGCAAACGATCAAACAGATCATTTATCATTGGCAGTGGGTACTTGTTCTTGATGGTTACTTCATTCAATCCACGATAATCAACAACCATCCTTAATGATCCATCCTTCTTCTCCACTAGAAGTACGGGTGATCCCCAAGGCGAAGAACTTGGGCGTATGTAACCTTTCTCCAATAACTCCTTAATCTGATTCTTAATTTCTACCAAATCCTTTGCTGGCATCCGGTATGGTCTCTTTGATATTGGGCTTGTACCTGGCAACAACTCAATCAAAAACTCAATGTCTCTATCCGGTGGCATGCCTGGCAACTCTTCAGGAAATACATCAGGAAAATCCTTTACCACTGGTACTTCCTCCTGCACTACACCTGTTAGGCAATTTACTTGTGTCCTATTTGGCACATGCCGGGATACATACTTGATCCTTCTTCCTTCTGGCGTTGTAAGCAAAATTGACTTACTGGCGCAATCGATGTTTCCTCCATACATCAACAGCCAATCCATACTGAGAATTATATCCAAACCTTGGGATTCTAGAATAATCAAATCCGTTGGGAAAACATGCCTTCCTATGCTTAATGGCACTTGAAAACATCCTTGACTGGCCATGTATTCTGCTCCTGGTGAACTTACTAGCATAGGTGTTTTAAGAATCCTAGTGGGCAGGCTATATTTTTCCACAAATCCCCTTGATATGTATGAATGTGATGCACCAGTATCAAAAAGAACGAGTGCGGTAAATGACTTAACCAAAAACTTACTGATTACTGCATCAGGCTGATCTTCAACCTCCTCCACGCTAACGTGGTTCACCTATCCCCTATTGAAAGGGTTCGGCTTCTTCCCTGAGCTTCCATTGCCATTTCCATTCTGGCCTTCAGGACATTCATTGGCATAATGTCCGGTCTTGGAACACTTGAAACAGGTGACTTGACTCAGGTCTCTCTTGGCTGGGGTTGATGGGGTGGTCCGGTTTTGGCTGTTGCTTCCTCCATTCCCATTACCATTCTTGTGGCCATTTTGGTTGTGCGAACTACCCCCTCCATGGGTATGCTGAAACTGAAATCCCGATTTAGGGGTAAAATGGGGCTTCTGCTGGGCTCCAGAGTTATACTTCCCCTGTCCATACTTCCTCTTGCGGTTCTCAATTTGCTGTTGCTTCCCTTCAATCATGATGGCATGATCTACCAACTCCTGGTAGTTGTTGAAACTTCCTACCATCAACTGCATGCTTCACTCATCATTCAATCCTTCCAAGAACTTCTCCTGCTTGGTTGCATCGGTAGCAACGTCGTCTGGGGCATAACGTGCTAACTTGCTGAAGTCGTCAACGTACTGGCCAACTGTCATTCCTCCTTGGCGTAAGTTGCGGAACTCACGCTTCTTCATGGCCATAGCTCCTGCTGAAACATGTGCAGTGCGGAAAGCTTGCTGGAACTGATCCCATGTGACAGTGTCAACTGGGAAGGTGGCTGTGAAATTCTCCCACCATGCTGCCGCGGGTCCGTCAAGCTGATGTGCGGCAAACTTCACTTTCTCACCATCCGTGTATCCTGCAGTGGTCAACTCCCTTCCTATCTTGCGGAGCCAATCGTCTGCTACTATCGGCTCGGTGCTACTAGAAAACACCGGCGGATTTAGCCTAAGGAAACGGGCTAAGTGGTCAACAGGGGGGTGGTGGTGGTTGGTTGTTGTTGTTGTTCTGCTGATTCTGAACTAACATCTGCATCAATTGATTCTGCTGCTGGATCAATTGAGTGAGCTCCGGTGGAAATCCATTGTCACGTCTCGGAGGCATCTGAGGGTTTAGAAAAGAAGAGATATAAGAATAGAATGAGGTCTAAAGAGAAAACACTACCCCAATGCACATGAGCAAATTCACACAAAATCACTTCATTCAATCAAACAAGGGCATACAATTGATCTAACTATCACAAAAGTTCTCGAACTATAATGTTTACATGGGGGGAAACACTACTAATAGTTGGTGGTCATCTAGAAATTTGAACTGGTGGAAGACTCCATGATGTCCGCTCCAGCTTCGTCTTCAAAGTCGGGTTCACTTGGATCCGAATCGGTGTCGTCGATGATGATGTAGTTGTCTGGACATGCGACGTACATGTCTTCCTTCCTGGATACTAACTCCCTCTTGAGTTCTTCAATCTCCTGCTTAAGATCGACGTTGTGTCTTGCTAGAGCTACGATCTCGTCCATGTAGTCCTTGTGTGTAGCCTTCAGTTCTCCTTCTAGCTCGATGATCCTTGTCTTCACATTCTTCAACTCTATCATATCATTGCACATCTGGTTCTCGTGGCATCGAATGTGCTGATTTAACTCCTGGATGAAAGCTGCAATGGATCTATCCTTCTTGGTGCTGACTAACTCCCATTGTTCATCTCGGCGTCCGCAAATCTAGTAGATAGTATCCTTAAGGTCTTCTTGATAAACTTCTCCAATGCGTCCTATGGTGATATGGGCTGCCATGCTCCTTCCTAGACTCCAGGTTGGTGCATTGAAAACACTATCTATGGGCTTCGTGATTGGCGCGAATGTCCTTCCCGGAACGTGAGCTTGAATCTTCCAGCGCTCCTCTTCAGGCAAAGTGGCGTTGAAAGTTCCCGTGAAGCTTGGTAATCCAATGTTTAGGTACTTGGTGACTTCCTTCAAGTGAAATCCAAAAGGTGTGCCTTCATCCAGTTGAGCGTACTTAATCTTCGCGTCCTTCATCCTAAAGAGTAGAAAAGATGAGGAGTTAGAAAATGAGGAGAGAATGGTGTTCTATGGCTTTAACTTAGTGGTCGTGTCCTATAGTCAGCGTGTGCTCTGATACCATCTCTGTAGCGACCCGACCCGAATGGATCAAGTCTACTGTGCTTCGGTGTCATCCCTGGATCAGTAATGCTGACACCACAGAGTACTTCGAAGGATTTATAGCAGAGTGGCAATCACACACTTATTACATCGGTGTCTCAAAAGAGAACTTATTACAATAATATGGCTTAAGGCCATCTAATCTCGATAACAGCGGAAGACTTGGAAGGTAAATGGGTCCATCAACTCCAACGGCATCACTGAGTATAGAACCACGACCTAAAAGCACCTTAATCGTCGTCTGAAAAGTCTGCAACATTAACATTGCAGCCCGAAACGGGTCAGCACATGGAATATGCTGGCAAAGTAACACATAGAGAGTAATGGAATGAAACAGCTATACTATATGCATATTTGGCTAGTGGAAAGCTCTATGGTTACAGTTTTTGCGTAAAGCCAGTTTTTCCCTACTGCAAAGGAATAAATTTATTTAACTATCATGGTGGTTGTTAAACATTGAGAATGGTTGACAGCATTCTCAATCCCAATTAAAAGTACAATTAAACCCAACAATATTAATTAGAAGTAACATGATGAGATTCACATGATATTCAAGTACTAGATACTCAAGATGTCCATAACCGGGGACACGGCTAATCATGATTAGTTTATTACACTCTGCAGAGGTTTGCGCACTTTTCCCCACAGGACTCGATCGCCTCCGTTGGATTTCTCGCACTACTGGTGTTTGAGAAATGGATGACCGAGACACAGTCTTTCAGAAGCGCTAGCACCTTACAATGGATAGACCGGTACACCTACTTCCCCTACATCTGCTAGTCTACCCTGTAAGAGTTCGCACGACTTAGTCAACTATGCCAGAGCCCATAATGGCTTGTGGCTGCACACGTAAGTATTTAGCATGAAAGATCTTATGATCCCTTTGAGCCTGGGTGGCGGTCCAAAATAAAACAGGCAAGTCCTGATAGACATCAGGTGCCTCAATCCACCCAGATGTGTGTTTGATTTGCCACCTTAGATAAACCCTTAAAATTATCACTCTCACATCAGTCATGGATATCACTCACCCAATCCACGTCTACTAGCATAGCATGGCATAATAAGCAAACGTAGAAGTAACTCCCAAAGGTTTCATGATAAACAGGTAATAGGTACTACCTCATCTACTTCCCATCCCACAATTAAATTAGATCCTAATCAATGCAATGTGTGAGGATGGATCTAATGCAATAAAACTGGGTTGTAGAAAAGGTATGATCAAAGTGTTACTTGCCTTGCTGATGATCCGCGAGTCCTAGAGATTCGAAGTAACAAGCGGCGCAATCCGGGTAATCTATCGCAGACAAACAACAAGCATACAATAAGTGCTCATCTAATGCATAGGTAAAACTCGAACAAAAGATCGAACCAGATAGTTCAACTTAAGAACTCCGGTTGCAAAGAGAGAAAGAACCGAACAAAGAAACCAAAAACAAACGGCGGAAGAAAACAACTCGGTTCTAGCAAGTTGAATCTAGGTCAAATTTTACCATAGAAAAACTTGTTTAAGTTGATTAGTCAGAACGACGGTTTCGAAACGAAACTCCAGGCGCTTGAATCACCTGATTCTGATAAACGAGCGAGAAGATAGACTAGAAAGAAGATCGGATCTGAGATCGCGATCGCGGAATAAATCCGACGGAAAGAAAAAGAAGAACGGTTAAATGAACGGACGTTCGTTAACCTAGAAGAATCCAGTGATCACGTTCGTTAGGACGAACGGTCCGGCGAACGGTCTCGAGGCAACTAAACCGGAAAAGAAGACGAATCCGATCTAGGGTTTCGAGAAAAGAAAACCGAACGAAAAACCGATCTAGAAAACCGGAACAGTTTAGAGAAGAAAAGAATCGGAACGATTTAGAAGAAAACCGATCCGAGGAAAATAAGAGATGCGGCGCGGGGCTACCTCCGGCGAGGGGCTCCGGTGACGGCGAGCAAGGGCGGCGGCGGCGCTAGGGCAAGGCGGTGGCGGTGACGCAGGGTGGCGGCGGTGATGCAGGCTATGGAGGCGCGGCGCGGCTTGGGGCTTGGTGGTGTTTAGAGGGGGGATGTGGGGGTATATAAAGAGGGGAGAGGAGAGGATACTTGGGGGAGGGGGCAAGAAATAAGAGTAGGAGAGGGAATCCAAAAAAAAGCAAACCGAGTTCTACTAGGACTCTAGGCGGCGGCGGCCTGCCTCTGGCGCTGGCGCGCGCGCGATGGGGAGGGAGAGGCCCGGCCGGCGGCTTGGGCCTTGGCCCAGGCGCGCTGGATTTTTTTTAAATCGGTTTCGCGCGCAGAAAACAAAGAAAAAGGAGAACTAGACGAACTCCAAAACTTCTAAAGTAAATTTTCCCCGACTCCTAAAAATGAGTCGAACAAAAGGAACTTTTCTCGGGACCTAATATGCAATTTTTGAAAACGCGCATTTTCCCTATCCAAATAAAAGGCAAATGAAACTCCGACAAATCCAATGATCCTCTTTTCGAAATTTGAGAAAGCTCAAATATGAAAATGACGAAATCTCCAACTCTCTCCGAGGGTCCTTGAGTTGCATGAAATTTCTAGGATCGACAAAATGCAAGAAAATATGATATGCATGATGATCTAGTGTATAACATTCCAAATTGAAAATTTGGGATGTTACAATATTTAAACCACTTCTCCTTAGGGAGATCAACATGAGTAGCAAAGGATTCATAGAAAGAAGCCACTATCTCAGAGTCAAGTCCATATTTAGTTCTAAATTCACGGAAAGCATCAGTATCCATAAAAGATTTAACACAATCAAACTTAGGTGTTATACCTGACTCCTTACCTTCGTCGAGGTCCCAATCTTTAGAGTTGTGATATGTCTCCAACATATCTATAATTTTTGATTGTTCCATGCTATTATATTATCTATTTTGGATGTTAATGGGCTTACTTTACACTTTTACATTATTTTTGGGACTAACCTATTAACTGGAGGCCCAACCCAAATTGCTATTTTTTGCCTCTTTTAGAGTTTCGCCGAAAAGGAATATCAAACGGAATGAAACCTTTGGGAGTGTTATTTCTGGAACAAACGTGATCCAGGAGACTTGGAGTGGACGTCAAGAAACAATCGAGGAGGCCACGAGGCAGGGGGCGCGCCCACCCCCTGGGAGCGCCCTCCACCCTCGTGGGCCCCTTTTTGCTCCACCGACCTACTTCTTCCTCCTATATATATCCATATACCCCGCAAACATCCAGGAGTACCACAAAAACCTAATTCCACCGCCGCAACCTTCTGTACCCAAGAGATCCCATCTTGGGGCCTTTTTTGGAGCTCCGCCGGAGGGGGCATTGATCACGGAGGGCCCCTAAATCAACTCCATGGCCCCTCCGATGATATGTGAGTAGTTTATTTGAGACCTTCGGGTCCATAGCTAGTAGCTATATGGCTTCTTCTCTCTCTCTGGATCTCAATACAAAGTTCTCCTCGATTCTCCTGGAGATCTATTCGATGTAATTTTCTTTTGTGGTGTGTTTGTCGAGATCCGATGAATTGTGGGTTTATGATCCAGATTATCTATGAACAATATTTGAATCTTCTATGAATTCTTTTATGTATGATTTGTTTATCTTTGCAAGTCTCTTCGAATTATCAGTTTGGTTTGGCCAACTAGATTGATCTTTCTTGCAATGGGAGAAGTGCTTAGCTTTGGGTTCAATCTTGCGGTGCTCGATCCCAGTGACAGAAAGGGAAACGACACGTATTGTATTGCCATCGAGGATAAAAATATGGGGTTTACATCATATTGCATGAGTTTATCCCTCTACATCATGTCATCTTGCTTAAGGCATGACCATGTTCTTATGAACTTAATACTCTAGATGCATGCTGGATAGCGGTCGATGTGTGGAGTAATAGTAGTAGATGCAGAATTGTTTCAGTCTACTTGTCTCGGACGTGATGCCTATATACATGATCATACCTAGATATTCTCATAATTATTCGTTTTCTATCAATTTCTCGACAGTAATCTGTTCACCCACCGTAATACTTATGCTATCTTGAGAGAAGCCACTAGGGAAACCTATGACCCTTGGGTCTATTCTCCATCATACAAGTTTCCAATCTATTTTATTTTGCAATCTTTACTTTCAATCTATATCATAAAAATACCAAAAATACTTATCTTATTATTATCATCTCTATCAGATCTCACTCTTTCTAAGTGGCCGTGAAGGGATTGACAACCCATTTATCCCGTTGGTTGCGATGTTCTTATTTGTGTGTGCAGGTATGAGGTGACTCGGGCGTGGTCTCCTACTTGATTGATACCTTGGTTCTCAAAAACTGAGGGAAATACTTATGCTGCTTTACTACACCACCCTTTCCTCTTCAAGCGAAAACCAACGCAGTGCTCAAGATGTAGCAAGAAGGATTTCTGGTGCCGTTGCTGGGGAGATCTACGCCAAGTCAAGACATACCAAGTACCCATCACAACTCTTATCCTTCGCATTACATCATTTGCCATTTGCCTCTCATTTTCCTCTGCCCCACTTCACCCTTGCCGTTTTATTCGCCCTCTTTTTTCGTCCCCCTTCTCTTTTTCAATTTGCCTCTTTTGCTTCTTCGCTTGTTTGCTTGTGTGTGGGATTGCTTGCTTGTCACGATGGCTCAAGATAATACTAAATTGTCTGACTTTGGCAATACCAACAATAATGATTTGATTAGCACTCCGATAGCTCCCCTTGTCGATGCTAAATCTTGTGAAATTAATACTACTTTGCCAAATCTTGTCATGAAAGATCCGTTTTCTGGCCTTCCTAGTGAAGATGTCGCTTCCCATCTAAACAACTTTGTTGATTTGTGTGATATGCAAAAGAAGAAATATGTGGGTAATGATATTGTTAAACTTAAGCTATTTCCATTTTCACTTAGAGATCGTGCTAAAGCTTGGTTTTCGACTTTGCCTAAAAATAGTATTGATTCATGGAATAAGTGCAAAGATGCTTTTATCTCTAAGTATTTTCCTCCCGCTAAGATCATCTCTCTTAGAAACGGTATTACGAATTTTAAGCAACTGGATCATGAACATGTTGCCCAATCTTGGGAGAGGATGAAATTAATGATACTTAATTGCCCTACACATGGACTGAATTTATGGATGATTATACAAAAATTTTATGCCGGATTGAATTTTGCTTCTAGAAATCTTAAACGAGAGGACCTTCCCATTTAGAGAGAAGTTTGCCTGCAAAAAATCTTAAACGAGAGTTGAATAGCAACACATAATCACCTACACTAAACTGACGCTTTTGTATCCTTTTGTCATGCCATATTTTAACTTTTTCTTTAAACAGTTTGGCATTCTCATAAGCCTGGGTTCTCCATTCATCAAGTGAGCTAACGTCAAAAATTCTCTTCTCACCGGCAAGTTTGAAGTCATAGTTGAGCTCTTTAATATCCCAATATGGCTTATGTTCTAATTCAAGAAGTAAGTGACATGATTTACCATAAAGCATTTTATATGGAGACATACCCATAGGATTTTTATATGCAGTTCTATAAGCCCATAATGCATCATCAAGTTTCTTGGACCAATTCTTTCTAGATCTATTAACAGTCTTTTGCAAAATTAATTTAATCTCTCTATTGCTAAGTTCTACTTGACCACTAGACTGTGGATGATATGGAGATGCAATTCTATGATTAACATCATACTTAGCAGGCATTTTACGAATGGCTACATGAATAAAATGTGAACCACCATCAGTCATTAAATATCTAGGGACTCCAAACCTTGGAAAAATAACTTCTTTAAGCATCTTAATGGAGGTGTTATGATCAGCACTACTAGTTGGAATAACTTCTACCAACTTAGTAATGTAATCAACAACAACTAAAATATGTGTATACCCATTAGAGGAAGGAAAAGGTCCCATATAATCAAAGCCCCAAACATCAAATGGCTCAATAGCAAGTGAATAATTCATAGGCATTTCTTGAAGTCTACTAATATTACCAATTCTTTGACATTCATCGCAAGACAAAACAAACTTATGGGCATCCTTGAAGAGAGTAGGCCAATAAAAACCAGATTGCAATACCTTGTGTGCAGTTCTATCTCTAGCATGGTGTCCTCCATAAGCCTCGGAGTGGCACTTACGTAGGATATGTTCCTATTCATGCTCAGGTACACAACGTCTAATAACACCATCTACTCCTTCTTTATGAAGACGTGGGTCATCCCAGAATAATGTCTTAAATCATAGAAGAACTTTTTCTTTTGCTGGTATGTGAAATTGGGTGGTATAAATTTAGCAACAATATAATTGGCATAATCAGCATACCATGGAGCAGTGCGAGAAGCATTTATGACAACTAATTTTTCATTAGGAAAGCTATCATCAATAGGTAGTGGGTCATCAAGAACATTCTCTAACCTAGACAAGTTGTCTGCAACGGGATTCTCAGCTCCCTTTCTATCAATAATATGCAAATAAAATTCTTGTAGTAGGAGAACCCATCTAATAAGTCTAGGTTTAGCATCGTTCTTTTCCATAAGATATTTAATAGCAGCATGATCAGTGTGAATAGTTACTTTAGAATCAAAAATATAAGGTCTGAACTTATGACAAGCAAATACAACTGCTAAGAATTCTTTTTCAGTAGTAGCATAATTTCTCTGGGCATTGTCTAGAGTTTTACTAGCATATTGAATAACATTTAATTCTTATCAACTCTTTGTCCTAGAACATCACCTACAGCATAGTCACTAGCATCACACATGATTTCAAAGGGTAAATTCTAATCAGGAGGCTGAACAATAGGTGCAGAAATCAAGGCTTTCTTAAGTATTTCAAATGCTTCTACACAATCATCATCAAAAACGAAAGGAATATCTTTTTGTAATAGGTTAGTCAGAGGCCGGGAAATTTTTGAGAAGTCCTTAATGAACCTCCTATAAAAACTGGCATGACCAAGGAAACTACCTTTGATGTCATTGGGACATGGCATCTTTTCAATAGCATCAACTTTAGCTTTGTCAACTTCAATACCTCTTTCAAAAAATTTATGCCCCAAGACAATACCTTCATTAACCATAAAGTGGCACTTCTCCCAATTCAAGACGAGGCTAGTTTCTTCACATCTCTGCAAAACTCGATCAAGGTTGCTCAAGTAATCATCAAAAGAGGATCCATAAACAGAGAAATCATCCATGAAAACTTCACATATCTTTTCACTAAAGTCAGAGAATATAGCCATCATGCATCTTTGAAAGGTAGCAGGTGCATTACACAAACCAAAAGGCATATGTCTATAAGGAAAGGTGCCGAAAGGGCAAGTAAAATTAGTCTTTTCTTGATCATCAGCTGACACAGGTATTTGAGAGAAACCAGGGTAACCATCTAGAAAGCAAAAATGTGTATGTTTGGATAATCTTTCTAGCATTTGATCAATAAAAGGTAATGGGTAATGATCCTTTTTAGTAGCTTTATTTA
This sequence comes from Triticum monococcum, assembly GCA_034509565.1. Lineage (NCBI taxonomy): Eukaryota > Viridiplantae > Streptophyta > Magnoliopsida > Poales > Poaceae > Triticum > Triticum monococcum. Next base: position 392,184,140 of record CM067845.1, on the reverse strand, counting down.
ATTTGCGGAAATCAATTACCATTCTATAACATGTAACAATTCTTTGTGGGATCAATTCATCTTTATCATTAGGAACGATAGTAATACCTCCCTTCTTCGGGACACAATGGACAGGACTTACCCACTCACTATCAGCAACGGGATAAATTATACCTGCTTCAAGGAACTTTAATATTTATTTTCTTACCACTTTTTTCATCTTAGGATTTACCCGTCGTTGGTGATCAATAACTGGTTTTGCGTCTTTCTCCAAATTTATTTTGTGTTGACATAGAGTGGGACTAATGCCCTTAAGATCATCAAGAGTATATCCAATAGCAGCATGGTGCTTCTTCAGAGTTTTCAATAATTTCTCTTCTTCATGCTCTGAAAGGTTAGCACTAACAATAACAGGATATATCTTCTTTTCATCAAGATAAGCATATTTAAGAGTATCAGGCAATGATTTAAGCTCAAACACGGCATCACCCTTGGGTGGAGGAGGATCCCCTAGAATTTCAACAGGCAAGTTGTGTTTCAAAATAGGTCCCTGTTTAAAGAATGCTTCATCTATTTCCCTTCTTTCATTCATAAACATATCGTTTTCATGGTCTAGGAAATATTGTTCTAAAGGATCAGTAGGAGGCACGATAATAGAAGCAAGACCAATAATTTCATCTTTACTAGGCAATTCTTTATCATGGGGTTGTCTATGAAATTTAGCAAAATTAAACTCATGAGACATATCCCCCAAACCAAAAAAAACAATATCTTTATTGCAGTCTATCTTAGCATTAACAGCATTCAAGTAGGGTCTACCAAATATAATGGGACGAAAGTCATCTTGTGGAGAACCGAGAACAAGAAAATCAGCAGGGTATTTAACTTTCCCACACAAGACTTCAGCATCTCTTACAATCCCAACTTGTGAAATAGTATCTCTATTGGCAAGTTTAATTGTACCATCAATCTCTTCTATCTCAGCAGGTGCAATATCATGCATAATTTCTTTGTATAAGGAATGAGGTATTGCACTTGCACTAGCACCCATATCACATAAGCCATGATAACAATGATCTCCTATTTTAACGGAAATAACAGGCATGCCTACAACAGGTCTATGTTTATTTTTATTATCAGGTCTAGCAATTCTAGCAGCTTCATTGCAGAAGTAAATAACATGCCCATCAATATTATCGGCCAAGAGATCTTTAACCAAAGCAATACTAGGTTCAACTTTAATTTGCTCAGGGGGTTTAGGTGTCTTAATATTACTTTTGTTAACCACAGTTGAAGCTTTAGCATGATCCTTTATTCTAACAGGGAAAGGTGGTTTCTCAATATAAGCAGTAGGAACAACATGATCATTATAAGTGATAGTCTTTTCTTCAACTTTAATAGGTGCAACTACTTTTACTTCAATGGGAGGATTATATTTGTAGCGACTCGACCCGAATGGATCAAGTCTACTGTGCTCCGGTGCCATCCCTGGATCAGTAATGCTGACACCACACAGTACTTTGAAGGATTTATAGCAGAGTGGCAATTACACACTTATTACATCGGTGTCTCAAAACAGAGCTTATTACAATAATATGACTTAAGGCCATCTAATCTCGAAAACAGCGGAAGACTTGGAAGGTAAATGGGTCCATCAACTCCAACGGCATCACTGAGTATAGAACCACGACCTAAAAGCACCTTAATCATCGTCTGAAAAGTCTGCAACATTAACGTTGCAGCCCGAAACGGGTCAGCACATGGAATATGCTGGCAAAGTAACACATAGAGAGTAATGGAATGAAACAGCTATACTATATGCATATTTGGCTGGCGGAAAGCTCTATGGTTACAGTTTTTGCGTAAAGCCAGTTTTTCCCTACTACAAAGGAATAAATTTATTTAACTATCATGGTGGTTGTTAAACATTGAGAATGGTTGACAGCATTCTCAATCCCAATTAAAAGTACAATTAAACCCAACAATATTAATTAGAAGAAACATGAGGAGATTCACATGATATTCAAGTACTAGATACTCAAGATGTCCATAACCGGGGACACGACTAATCATGATTAGTTTATTACACTCTGCAGAGGTTTGCGCACTTTTCCCCACAAGACTCGATCGCCTCCGTTGGATTTCTCGCACTACTGGTGTTTGAGAAATGGATGACCGAGACACAGTCTTTCAGAAGCGCTAGCACCTTACGATGGATAGACCGGTACACCTACTTCCCCTACATCTGCTAGTCTACCCTGTAAGAGTTCGCATGACTTAGTCAACTATGCCAGAGCCCATAATGGCTTGTGGCTGCACACGTAAGTATTTAGCATGAAAGATCTTATGATCCCTTTGAGCCTCGGTGGCGGTCCAAAATAAAACAGGCAAGTCCTGATAGACATCAGGTGCCTCAATCCACCCAGAGGTGTGTTTAAGTTGCCACCTTAGATAAACCCTTAAAATTATCACTCTCACATCTGTCATGGATATCACTCACCCAATCCACGTCTACTAGCATAGCATGGCATAATAAGCAAACGTAGAAGTAACTCCCAAAGGTTTCATGATAAACAGGTAATAGGTACTACCTCATCTACTTCCCATCCCACAATTAAATTAGATCCTAATCAATGCAATGTGTGAGGATGGATCTAATGCAATAAAACTGGGTTGTAGAAAAGGTATGATCAAAGTGTACTTGCCTTGCTGATGATCCGTGAGTCCTAGAGATTCGAAGTAACAAGCGGCGCAATCCGGGTAATCTATCGCAGACAAACAACAAGCATACAATAAGTACTCATCTAATGCACAGGTAAAACTCAAACAAAAGATCAAACCAGATAGTTCAACTTAAGAACTCCGGTTGCAAAGAGAGAAAGAACCGAACAAAGAAACCGAAAACAAACGGCGGAAGAAAACAACTCGGTTCTAGCAAGTTGAATCTAGGTCAAATTTTACCATAGCAAAACTTGTTTAAGTTGATTAGTCAGAACGGCGGTTTCGAAACGAAACTCCAGGCGCTTGAATCACCTGATTCCGATAAACGAGCGAGAAGATAGACTAGAAAGAAGATCGGATCTGAGATCGTGATTGCGGAATAAATCCGACGAAAAGAAAAAGAAGAACGGTTAAACGAACGGACGTTCGTTAACCTAGAAGAATCCGGTGATCACGTTCGTTAGGACGAACGGTCCGGCGAACGGTCTCGAGGCAACTAAACCGGAAAAAAAGACGAATCCGATCTAGGGTTTCGAGAAAAGAAAACCGAACGAAAAACCGATCTAGAAAACCGGAACGGTTTAGAGAAGAAAAGAATCGGAACGATTTAGAAGAAAACCGATCTGAGGAAAAGAAGAGATGCGGCGTGGGGCTACCTCCGGCGAGGTCTCCGGCGTGGGGCTCCGCAGACGGCGAGCAAGGGCGGCGGCGGCGCTAGGGCAAGGCGGCGGCGGTGACGCAGGCTATGGAGGCGCGGCGCGGGGTGAGGGGCTTGGGGCTTGGTGGTGTTTAGAGGGGGGGTGTGGGGGTATATAAAGAGGGGAGAGGAGAGGATACTTGGGGGAGGGGGCAAGAAATAAGAGTAGGAGAGGGAATCCTAAAAAAAGCAAACTGAGTTCTACTAGGACTCTAGGCGGCGGCGGCCTGCCTCTGGCGCTGGTGCACGCGCGATGGGGAGGGAGAGGCCCGGCCGGCAGCTTGGGCCTTGGCCCAGGCGCGCTGGAATTTTTTTTAAATCGGTTTCGTGCGTAGAAAACAAAGAAAAAAGAGAACTAGACGAACTCCAAAACTTCTAAAGTAAATTTTCCCCGACTCCTAAAAATGAGTCGAACAAAAGGAACTTTTCTCGAGACCTAAAATGCAATTTTTGAAAACGCGCTTTTTCCCTATCCAAATAAAAGGCAAATGAAACTCCAACAAATCCAATGATCCTCTTTTCGAAATTTGAGAAAGCTCAAATATGAAAATGACGAAATCTCCAACTCTCTCCGAGGGTCCTTGAGTTGCATGAAATTTCTAGGATCGACAAAATGCAAGAAAATATGATATGCATGATGATCTAGTGTATAACATTCCAAATTGAAAATTTGGGATGTTACAATATTTAAACCACTTCTCCTTAGGGAGATCAACATGAGTAGCAAAGGATTCATAGAAAGAAGCCACTATCTCAGAGTCAAGTCCATATTTAGTTCTAAATTCACGGAAAGCATCAGTATCCATAAAAGATTTAACACAATCAAACTTAGGTGTTATACCTGACTCCTTACCTTCGTCGAGGTCCCAATCTTTAGAGTTGTGATATGTCTCCAACATATCTATAATTTTTGATTGTTCCATGCTATTATATTATCTATTTTGGATGTTAATGGGCTTACTTTACACTTTTACATTATTTTTGGGACTAACCTATTAACTGGAGGCCCAACCCAAATTGCTGTTTTTTGCCTCTTTTAGAGTTTCGCCGAAAAGGAATATCAAACGGAATGAAACCTTTGGGAGTGTTATTTCTGGAACAAACGTGATCCAGGAGACTTGGAGTGGACGTCAAGAAACAATCGAGGAGGCCACGAGGCAGGGGGCGCGCCCACCCCCTGGGAGCGCCCTCCACCCTCGTGGGCCCCTTGTTGCTCCACCGACCTACTTCTTCCTCCTATATATATCCATATACCCCGCAAACATCCAGGAGTACCACAAAAACCTAATTCCACCGCCGCAACCTTCTGTACCCAAGAGATCCCATCTTGGGGCCTTTTTTGGAGCTCCGCCGGAGGGGGCATTGATCACAGAGGGCCCCTAAATCAACTCCATGGCCCCTCCGATGATATGTGAGTAGTTTATTTGAGACCTTCGGGTCCATAGCTAGTAGCTATATGGCTTCTTCTCTCTCTCTGGATCTCAATACAAAGTTCTCCTCGATTCTCCTGGAGATCTATTCGATGTAATTTTCTTTTGTGGTGTGTTTGTCGAGATCCGATGAATTGTGGGTTTATGATCCAGATTATCTATGAACAATATTTGAATCTTCTATGAATTCTTTTATGTATGATTTGTTTATCTTTGCAAGTCTCTTCGAATTATCAGTTTGGTTTGGCCAACTAGATTGATCTTTCTTGCAATGGGAGAAGTGCTTAGCTTTGGGTTCAATCTTGCGGTGCTCGATCCCAGTGACAGAAAGGGAAACGACACGTATTGTATTGCCATCGAGGATAAAAATATGGGGTTTACATCATATTGCATGAGTTTATCCCTCTACATCATGTCATCTTGCTTAAGGCATGACCATGTTCTTATGAACTTAATACTCTAGATGCATGCTGGATAGCGGTCGATGTGTGGAGTAATAGTAGTAGATGCAGAATTGTTTCAGTCTACTTGTCTCGGACATGATGCCTATATACATGATCATACCTAGATATTCTCATAATTATTCGTTTTCTATCAATTTCTCGACAGTAATCTGTTCACCCACCGTAATACTTATGCTATCTTGAGAGAAGCCACTAGTGAAACCTATGACCCTTGGGTCTATTCTCCATCATACAAGTTTCCAATCTATTTTATTTTGCAATCTTTACTTTCAATCTATATCATAAAAATACCAAAAATACTTATCTTATTATTATCATCTCTATCAGATCTCACTCTTTCTAAGTGGCCGTGAAGGGATTGACAACCCATTTATCCCGTTGGTTGCGATGTTCTTATTTGTGTGTGCAGGTATGAGGTGACTCGGGCGTGGTCTCCTACTTGATTGATACCTTGGTTCTCAAAAACTGAGGGAAATACTTATGCTGCTTTACTGCACCACCCTTTCCTCTTCAAGCGAAAACCAACGCAGTGCTCAAGATGTAGCAAGAAGGATTTCTGGCGCCGTTGCTGGGGAGATCTACGCCAAGTCAAGACATACCAAGTACCCATCACAACTCTTATCCTTCGCATTACATCATTTGCCATTTGCCTCTCATTTTCCTCTCCCCCACTTCACCCTTGCCGTTTTATTCGCCCTCTTTTTTCGTCCCCCTTCTCTTTTTCAATTTGCCTCTTTTGCTTCTTCGCTTGTTTGCTTGTGTGTGGGATTGCTTGCTTGTCATGATGGCTCAAGATAATACTAAATTGTCTGACTTTGGCAATACCAACAATAATGATTTGATTAGCACTCCGATAGCTCCCCTTGTCGATGCTAAATCTTGTGAAATTAATACTACTTTGCCAAATCTTGTCATGAAAGATCCGTTTTCTGGCCTTCCTAGTGAAGATGTCGCTTCCCATCTAAACAACTTTGTTGATTTGTGTGATATGCAAAAGAAGAAATATGTGGGTAATGATATTGTTAAACTTAAGCTATTTCCATTTTCACTTAGAGATCGTGCTAAAGCTTGGTTTTCGACTTTGCCTAAAAATAGTATTGATTCATGGAATAAGTGCAAAGATGCTTTTATCTCTAAGTATTTTCCTCCCGCTAAGATCATCTCTCTTAGAAACGGTATTACGAATTTTAAGCAACTGGATCATGAACATGTTGCCCAATCTTGGGAGAGGATGAAATTAATGATACTTAATTGCCCTACACATGGACTGAATTTATGGATGATTATACAAAAATTTTATGCCGGATTGAATTTTGCTTCTAGAAATCTTTTAGAACCGGCTGCGAGAGGCACTTTTATGGAAATCACTTTAGGAGAAGCTACCAAACTCCTAGATAATATTATGGTTAATTATTCTCAATGGCACACTGAAAGATCTACTAGTAAAAAGGTGCATGCAATTGAAGAGATTGATGTTTTGAGTGGAAAGATGGATGAACTTATAAAATTGTTTGCTAATAAGAGTGCTCCTACTGATCCTAATGATATGCCTTTGTCTACTTTGATTGACAATAATAATGAATCTATGGATGTGAATTTTGTTGGTAGGAACAATTTTGGTAATAACGCGTATAGAGGTAATTTTAATTGTAGGCCATTTCCTAGTAAGTTGTCACATCCCTACTTCTGGTCTGCTCTGGGTTAACTAGTCTTGTGTTGCATCATGTTTAAATTTCTCTTAAACCTGAAATGGGGATGTTCAAACCCTAGCACCACATGGATTTCAAATAGGCTCAACTAAAGTCATTTTCAATGAACCCAAAAATGCCCTTTGAAAATGTTCATGATTTCTGATAAGGGTGAAAACCTCTGCCAAAAATGATGAACATATTTCTAGGTCATTCCTGGATTTTTGAATTAATGCATATTGTATTTGACTTTGGGCATTTAAATACTATAAATAATTTAAATGCTTAGATAATGCTGAAATTAAATGTGGGCCACTAGAATAATCTAGAGAGTGTCCACAAATTATTCCAGCATTTTACAAAATGGTTTAGTATTTTTACTAAAGCCAAAACAGCAGCAAACAAATAGAAAACAAAAACAAAAAAGCCTACCTGGACTTACCTGGCCGGCCCAGTGGACAGCCAGCCCACGAGGCCCACGCGCCAGTCACCCCTAACCTCCTGCCAGTAGGCAGGAGGGCGTGTGGCCGCGGCGCGCGCGCACGCGCTCGGCCAGCTCCCGGTTGCCGCTATTGCTGGGGACGGATCCGAGCGCCACGACACCCCCTGGAGACCCCTCGCTCCTCTCCCTCACTCTCTACTCTCTCCCTCAGCCCCTAGCTCCTCCCCGAGCTCCATCTGAGAGCAACCGCCGGCCACCGCCTTGCATACGCGCAGCCACAGCCGTCCCCTCGCCCTTTGGTCGTGCCCCCGAGCTCTGAATCCTCGCACCGTTTCTCCAAGACGAAGGAACCAAGCCCCGACGGCCTGCATCGCCGTTGCCATCGTCTTCTTCCTCCTCTGCCGCCGGAGATCGCCACCGACCTCCCGTCGTCACCAACCCCTCCCCGAGCATGCCGAGACCTTCGTTCAACTCACTGTGAGCTGCTGCGTCTATCCCCCTCCTCCCTGAGCTCGTTCCCGTCCTCTAGCCGCATCTTCCACCGAAGCCGTCAGCTCCTCGCTGCCGGCGATGACGCAGACGCGGCAATGGGCACTGCAGCCCGTGTCCGAGCACACCAGTGTGCTCAGCGCGTCTCCGCGAACCCGTAGCCACCAGTACCTCCCCCTCCCACGGTCTCTAGCCCTGAATCCATCGTCACCCAAGCTCCGGCCGCCGCCACGAGCTCCGTTCCGGCGAGCTCCGGCGCCCCCACGGCCACCCACCTACCTCCCTGGATGCGGGCCAGTCCGGGCTATGCCCCGATGCCCTTAGCCATCGCCACCATCGCCTTTAGCGCAAGCCCGGCGCATTGCCGCCGCGGGTTTAGTCGCCGCCGTCCAACTCCGGCGACAACCGACGTGGCAGGGTCATTAGTGCTAATCCCCGCCAGCTGGACCTCACCTAGTCACTGACAGCGGGCCCCGCAGTGGGTCAAAGCCAAGTTAGCGTCGGGTTTGACCCGAGGTTAACCTCTGTTTGACCCTTGAGTCACTGACATGCGGGCCTCGCCCGGCTAACCGAGTTAGTTAGAGCTAAACTTAATTAAGTTAGTTTACTTAGTCACTGACCAGTGGGCCTAGTGTTGTTTAGTTAGTCTAGTTAACCCAAATAGTTAACTATGAGACTGACTAGTGGGGCCCAGCCGTCAGGTTTGACCTGGACAACCCTGTTGACCTGCTGACGCAAGCATGACGCAATGCTGACACAGTTAATCATTTTCTGGATTTAAAATAATTCAGAAATTCCAGAAAATGACCAAAACTTTTAAAATTCATGGAAATTAAACCGTAACTCCAAATGAAATAAATTATATGTGAAAAAGTACCAGAAAAATTCAAGGAATCCATCTGTACCATTTTCATGCATCTTTGAGCAAGTTAACCTCACTGTTTAAGATGAAACATGATTAGGGCAAATTTCATAATAGGTTTGGAGTTGGAATTTGATATAGTTTTGAATTCCACTTCAATTAAAATGACTTTCTGTTGCATTAGCCCAAAACACATTCATATTGCCATGTCATAGCATGCATCATATTGTTGCATATCACCATGTGTTGATTGTGTTCTTTCTCAGTTGCCGGTGTTTGTCCCCCCTCAGTAGACAATGATCCAGCGATGAATTTGGTGACACTGATGAAGACCCAATGATATCTTCAGAAGTGCCAGGCAAGCAAAACCCCTTGTTCATTCCGATACAATCCCACCGTCTCGCTCCTCCTCTCTTCTACTGCATTAGGACAACAACGATTCATCTGTTACTTGTTGCGGTAGTTGAACCCCTTATCCTCTGCATGACCTGTCATTGCCACGGTAAATAGATGAAACCCACTAGCATGAGTAGGAGTTGTTTGAGCCCTGATGTGCCTACTCATTCATGCTTGTTGTCATGCCTGCTATTGCATAGAGTTGTGTCAGGTATGATTAATCGGGAATGAATCGGAGGTGTGTGAACATGTCCTACTGTTGAGAGCTAAATGTGTGAACACGATTTGGTAAAGGTAGCGGTGAGAGGCCATGTAGGAGTACATGGTGGGTTGTCTCATTGAAGCCGTCCTCAGGAATTGAGTTCTGTGTTTGTGATCCATCAAACAGTTACTACCACGCATTGGGCCCGAAACCAATGGACCCTCTCGGCTTCTTAATCACCCTAGTACTCTGTCCAGGAGTTGCAACTAGTTTCTGGAGTTTGTAGGTTATGTGTTGGCGGCCGTGCGTAGCGCTGACCCTAGGGGTGGGCTATGATGCGTTAGATACACCGTGGCACGGTGTACCGGGCGCCCGTTTGGTGTCTCGGGAACCCTGTTCACATCGTTCGGGGCCGTATGTGGAAACCTCGGCCGGACTCCCTGCGGATGGAACCTGGATAGGCGATAAACCTGGACTAGAGACTTGAGTGTTTAGGTAGGCCGTGGCCGACACCCTCGTTGGGCTTCCACTTGAAGGTTGCCAAGTACATGTCGTGTAAACGGCGGTAAGTGGTGAGAGCGTGTGTGAAGAAGTACACCCCTGCAGGGTTAACATCATCTATTCGAATAGCCGTGTCCGCGGTAATGGACTTCTGGGTTGCCCATAACAGTTCATTGACAAGTGAAAGTGGATACTTTAAAACTCGTAAGACAAGTGTGAGTGCTATGGATGGCCTTCTCATAGGGAGATGGGAGCGGATCCATAGTGGTGTATTGAATGGTGAATATGTGGACTTGTGTGCGCCACCTCAAAAGAGTTGCTTGCAGTCGTAGTTCAGGTTAGCCACTGAGTCAAAGCTGGCTTGCTGCAGTTAAACTCCACCACCCCCCTTGTTGATACCCATGCATATGTAGCTAGTTCTGATGTAAGTCTTGCTGAGTACCTTTGTACTCACGTTTGCTTAATTTATGTTTTGCAGAGAGATTTCAGTCTCGCTAGTAGTTCCGCGTGGACTTCGACGTTTAGCTTGATACCTCAGCTACAATCTTGTGCCTCGGCAGGATCTGGTGGATAGTCAGGCTTCTTAGCCTTTTCCATTTGTAGATGTCTGTACTCAGACATGTTAAGCTTCCGCTTGTGCCTTGATTTGTATGCTATGATTGTTGGGTCATGAGACCCATGTTTGTAACATCTTGCTCCTCGGAGCCTAATGAATAAATACTTGAGTTGTAGAGTTATGTTGTGATGCCATGTTGTATTTACATATATCGAGCATATTGTGTGTATGATTGGAATGCTTGGTATGTGTGGGATCCGACAATCTAGTTGTTTAGCCTAAGTGCTTCCATGAGCCATAGTAGTACGCTACAGCCCGGTTCACCGGAGTCCTGTTAGCCCAGCACTACTGCTCAGGACACTTGACTGGCCAGCATGTGTTTCACTTCGTTCCTGTGTCTGTCCCTTCGGGGAAATGTCACGCGGTGACATCCGGAGTCCTGCCTAGCCTGCTACAGGCCGGGTTCCCAGAGTCCTGTTAGCCAAGTGCTACAGTCCGGATTCACACGCTGCTGACCGACATGCTCGATGTGATTCATGTATGCCTGTCCCCATAGGTTAGTGCCGCTTTGAGTTCACGACTAGCCATGTCGGCCCGGGTTCTCTGTCATATGGATGCTAGCGACACTATCATATACGTGAGCCAAAAGGCACAAACGGTCCCGGGCCATGGTAAGGCGACACCCGTGGGAATACCGTGCGTGAGGCCGCAAAGTGATATGAGGTGTTACCGGCTAGATCGATGTGACTTGGAATCGGGGTCCTGACAGCTTTGGTATCAGAGCCTGACTGCCTATAGGATTACCAAGCCAACTGGTCGAAGTCGAGTCTAGAAATGCTTTAGTTATGTAAAGGAATTGATTGTGGAAGGGAACATAAGGCTCTTTTTACTCCTTTACCTTATGCCTTCTAATCTGAGTCATTCTCTTCTCATTCTACGCGGGTTAAGAACTAGGCTTCTCTTCTATCTCTCAGGATGACGTGTTACTAAAACCGTAGTTGCCTAGGATTGTTAAGTTCAAGCCTCAGTTCAGTTCCTACTACTTCCATATGTTCATAGCTGGCCTCAGAACCTTGATATTGTGATATTGAGTGGTTATGCCACCATTTTGTAGGATGTCTCAAATCCTTTTGAGCATTTACAGCCATTATGATGTCCGAATCATCCCAGGTTTCTAAGTAGTCTGATGCATTTGCAAACCCCTTCCTCCTGTTCCTGATGTCCATTTGCGCCAGATTAATCACACTAATCGGTGAGTTGAGGTACTTTGTTGCCTCGACATATATGTTGGAGCTATTACTATGACCCTAGGTGTTTTAGGGAGTCACCTAGTCATCTAGCCATGTTTTGTATCCCCAGTGTGTGATTCTGGCCATTATTCTCAAAAGCATCCCGGGGTGCCATGTAGTGGTAGGTATTCTATTCATGGGTTCCTGAACCCGAGATTCACCCTACTTACCTCATGTTGATAGTGTTTGATAGTTCCTTTAGGATATTAGTAACCTTGCGACAGCCCTCGAGGTCCGTGGTATTTCTTCCTTCCAAATACCATGAACCGTTAAGGCAGAAGTTCTTTGAACCAAAATATCACAATCAGAGTACTCTTGAGGAGTTCTCCATTCATAATTGTGATTCTGTCAGTTCTACCTTTCTGCATGGGTTATCCGGAAGAAACCTGTTGAACTTGATTCGACATACTAATCTATGCATCCACAACTCAGGAAGTTATATGTTCCTTTGAGTTGTCCCTCTTTAGTTGTGCATTCGTGTTATCGGTGCTTATTTTTCTCGTGGTCCGTCGAGCCGTTCTATTTCAGAATGACTAGGAGAAACAAACTCCAGTACCTCATCCATATCTAGGATTGGATCAAAGCAGTTGTATTCCGTAGATCAAAATGCCAATCCAGCTTTTGATTATGATCTACCCTGAAGTATTGCCTCTTTATGTTAGGAATATCATAGGAATTGCACAACCTCCTATGAACTCTTGATATAATGATACCTCCCACCATCATCGTTCATTCCTCGGTCCCATGCTGTCGCAACCAGAATGCCGACAAGTGAATCGTGATGTGTGAAATCAATACTCCGAGCAACTCGTTGCTTGGTAGTAAATGGACAATATTCTCATTCTTACCGTGTTGGTTATTGAACTACCATTCTAAGATTGATCTTGCTACCTAGTCCATATTTCCGGGTGCACTCATCGACCAAGGAGTTAGGATTGTCACAATCCCTCACTCCTTGATCATATTGTCTTGCCTGAAAAGCAAGATTATTCTCGAGCTTAATAACATATCGGTGGTTCGTGATTTTCCGAATATCTTCTCAGAAGTATTACCCGATTGTCACCTGACCGCTATGTTGAGTTCGTGATCATGTTGGTTTTCCTCTAAACCACCCATTCTCCAAGAATCTGTGTTGGATACCCTGAGCTAGTTGGTTAAGCTAAATAACAACTTGGAGAGTTGGAAGTTGAAAACTTGTCCGACTTAGTTCACCACTAAGGGATATCCTTGTGTGTGTGTGTGTGTGTTGAAGAAAGATGATATCTTCATCGACTGATCCCCGTGATCAGCTGTTGAATCTATTATCTTGTCCAAACCTTGATTTGAGTGTGGGCTATCGTCAAATCAAATCACAACCAACGATGTTCGTAATCTGTCTTACTTGCAGTTGTCCCTCGAGCATACACCATTATATCTTTGGTCTGACCAATACTATCACATTGTTCACATAGTGGTGGAAGTCCAGTGATATGGAAATTCTGATGAGTTGCTGTTGAGCCCATCAGCGGCATTTTGTCTCCTCCATGATTGTGTTGAACATCCAGCTAGTGTTGGAAACTTGTGTAAGCATTTTCTTCACGCCCCGTTCATGAAGTATATGTTTGGATGAAAGAAGTGACTTCCTTTGTTTCACGTGCATTTGATGTAAGTTGCCGCCGTGAATTCGGGAAAGTTTGTTTTGCTTCCTCTGGAATCATCCCAAGTCAGTCATGCACGTGCGAAGTACTCTATGGTCTGATAGACTGATCATCTTCATTCCATACGTATTCCTAGCACACCAAGCCACTGATTGACTTGTTCAGGGAGAAGAAGTTCTCCATAAGAGCTAATCATATGACTTATGCAAGGACTTCGATATCCTTGATGATGGTTCCCAACCAGGACTCGGTAGTGTTTCATTGTAAGACCACCATGTGGCCATGCTTGTCTGGGACAGCGTGTTCACATGTGTTTAGCAGAACCAGCTCATGTTTTGGAGCTTACTACCATAGTCCATTTCTTGAGAATCTCGCAATGTCATCTCATCAATTTGTGTTGCAAACTTTCATTTCTTTCTAGTCTCGATGAGTCTATAATATCCTAACACCAACCAGATATGAATCTCAGGAAGATGTGATGGTTGGGACGTTTTCCCAAGAGCTATAATATTGGTCTCTCTGTAACCCGGTAAAGTGGATGTCGTGGCCAACACACCCAGCCAGAAGACCTATTATTGTAGTATCTTGATTGAGTAAGTTGGCCACCTCCCCATAAGGATTACGTAGGATTTACTCCAGTAGTTATTCCTTATGGATTCCTGAGCTCCCGGAGTCTGACTTGCTACTTGATGTTCTAGATACCAAACCATTTCAATGAATGGGTTAGGCTAGCACATCAAGGAGAACATTAGAAGCGGAGCGCTAAATGTCTCTCGGTCGATCATCTAGATTTTTATCCCTTGGCCTCGCTAAGGTGAAATATGAGGAAGTGTTATCTTTCTTTGCATCTGCATCTTCCACCATTATTCATCATGGTAGCATGTTGTGTTGCCAGGATCCTTGACATGGATATTGGTAAAACCTTGATTAATACGGAAATGCTCAAGTTCTTGAGAGCACGCGTAAGCAAAATCATCCCTTGCGTTGTCTTCAACAAGGTAGTCCACATCATCCATCCCAGTCTGAGTATGCCATCTCTTCGAGCTATCTCAAACGGTCAATTGTAAATTGCCTTAAGCTGGTATGAAGAGTTTCAATGATTTATGGATCAAAAGTAATTCTTTTTGCCACTTAAGGGAACAGTTCAATGAGTCACCTTCTCCGAGGTGCCCTGTTATGGGTTCATGACAATTATCTCCTCGCAACCTTGAAACCTTGCACCACCTTACTCAAGTGTGGAATTACTACCTACCAACTTGAATCCTCGTCGTCTGAATTCCATCACCCTGATGTGAACTTTGTGTCTCAATTGGAGAGATGTTCCTATGTATCACTCCATGAGTTGATCCTGAGTTGTTTGATCTTCAAGAAGATAAATCCTTCTAGAGTTTTCCCTTCCCTCTTGTTGTCATGTTGGTTGGAGTTCTCAGAGCAAGACATCGAGACAAAGATAGTGATCGAATCAACGTTCTTATGAAGTGCAACTTGGATCGTGAAGACTGGGTTAAGTTTGCGTTCGCCTTCATCTTACCCTACGCTTGAATCTCGGGACGAGATTCTTATTTTAGTGGGGGTGAGTTGTCACATCCCTACTTCTGGTCTGCTCTGGGTTAGCTAGTCTTGTGTTGCATCATGTTTAAATTTCTCTTAAACCTGAAATGGGGATGTTCAAACCCTAGCACCACATGGATTTCAAATAGGCTCAACTAAAGTCATTTTCAATGAACCCAAAAATGCCCTTTGAAAATGTTCATGATTTCTGATAAGGGTGAAAACCTCTGCCAAAAACGATGAACATATTTCTAGGTCATTCCTGGATTTTTGAATTAATTCATATTGTATTTGACTTTGGGCATTTAAATACTATAAATAATTTAAATGCTTAGATAATGCTGAAATTAAATGTGGGCCACTAGAATAATCTAGAGACTGTCCACAAATTATTCCAGCATTTTACAAAATGCTTTAGTATTTTTACTAAAGCCAAAAGAACAACAAAAAAATAGAAAACAAAAACAAAAAAAGCCTACCTGGACTTACCTGGCCGGCCCAGTGGACAGCCAGCCCACGAGGCCCACGCGCCAGTCACCCCTAACCTCCTGCCAGTAGGCAGGAGGGCGTGTGGCCACGGCGCGCGCGCACGCGCTCGGCCAGCTCTTGGTTGCCGCTCTTGCTGGGGACGGCTCCGAGCGCCATGACACCCCCTGGAGACCCCTCGCTCCTCTCCCTCACTCTCTACTCTCTCCCTCACCCCCTAGCTCCTCCCCGAGCTCCATCCGAGAGCAACCGCCGGCCACCGCCCCGCGTACGCGCAGCCACAGCCGTCCCCTCGCCCTCCTGTCATGCCCCCGAGCTCTGAATCCTCGCACTATTTCTCCAAGATGAAGGAACCAAGCCCGGACAGCCTGCATCGCCATTGCCATCGTCTTCTTCCTCCTCTGCCGCCGGAGATCGCCACTGACCTCCCGTCGTCACCAGCCCCTCCCCGAGCACGCCGAGGCCTTCGTTCAACTCGCTCTGAGCTGCTGTGTCTATCCCCTCCTACCTGAGCTCGTTCCCATCCTCTAGCCGCATCTTCCACCGAAGCCGTCAGCTCCTCGCCGCCGGCGATGACGCAGACGCAGCCATGGGCACTGCAGCCCGTGTCCGAGCACACCAGTGTGCTCAGCGCGTCTCTGCGAACCCGTAGCCACCAGTACCTCCCCCTCCCACGCTCTCTAGCCCCGAATCCATCATCACCCGAGCTCCGGCCGCCGCCGCGAGCTCCGTTCCGACGAGCTTCGGCGTCCCCACGGCCACCCACCAACCTCCCTGGATGCGGGCCAGTCCGGGCTACGCCCTGATGCCCTTAGCCACCGCCCCCGTCGCCTTTAGTGCAAGCCCGGCGCGTTGCCGCCGCGGGTTTGGTCGCCGCCGGCCAACTCCGGTGAGAGCCGACGTGGTGGGGTCATTAGTGCTAATCCCCGCCAGCTGGACCTCACCTAGTCACTGACAGCGGGCCCTGCAATGGGTCAAAGCCCAATTAGCGTCGGGTTTGACCTGAGGTTGACCTCTGTTTGACCCTAGAGTCACTGACATGCGAGCCTCGCCCGGCTAACCCAGTTAGTTAGAGCTAAACTTAATTAAGTCAGTTTAGTTAGTCACTGACGAGTGGGCCCAGTGTTGTTTAGTTAGTCTAGTTAACCCAAATAGTTAACTATGAGACTGACTAGTGGGGCCCAGCTGTCAGGTTTGACCTGGACAGCCCTGTTGACCTGCTGACGCCAGCATGATGCAATGCTGACACAGTTAATCATTTTCTGGATTTAAAATAATTCAGAAATTCCAGAAAATTCCCAAAACTTCTAAAATTCATAGAAATTAAACCGTAACTCCAAATGAAATAAATTATATATGAAAAAGTATCAGAAAAATTCAAGGAATCCATATGTACCATTTTCATGCATGTCTAAGCAAGTTAACCTCACTGGTGAGGATGAAACATGATTAGGGCAAATTTCATAATAGGTTTGGAGTTGGAATTTGATATAGTTTTGAATTCCACTTCAATTAAAATGACTTTCTGTTGCATTAGCCCAAAACGCATTCATATTGCCATGTCATAGCATGCATCATATTGTTGCATATCGCCATGTGTTGATTGTGTTCTTTCTCAGTTGCCGGTGTTTGTCCCCCCTCAGTAGACATTGATCCGGCGATGAATTTGGTGACACTGATGAAGACCCAATGATATCTTCAGAAGTGCCAGGCAAGCAAAACCCCCTTGTTCATTCCGATACAATCCCACCCTCTCGCTCCTGCTCTCTTCTACTGCATTAGGACAACAACGATTCATCTGTTACTTGTTGCGGTAGTTGAACCCCTTATCCTCTGCATGACCTGTCATTGCCACAGTAAATAGATGAAACCCACTAGCATGAGTAGGAGTTGTTTGAGCCCTGATGTGCCTACTCATTCATGCTTGTTGTCATGCCTGCTATTGCATAGAGTTGTGTCAGGTATGATTCATCGGGAATGAATCGGAGGTGTGTGAACATGTCCTACTGTTGAGAGCTAAATGTGTGAACACGATTTGGTAAAGGTAGCGGTGAGAGGCCATGTAGGAGTACATGGTGGGTTGTCTCATTGAAGCCGTCCTCAGGAACTGAGTTCTGTGTTTGTGATCCATGAAATAGTTACTACCACGCATTGGCCCCGAAACCAATGGACCCTCTCGGCTTCTTAATCACCCTAGTACTCTGTCCAGGAGTTGCAACTAGTTTCTGGTGTTTGTAGGTTATGTGTTGGCAGTCGTGCGTAGCGCTGACCCTAGGGGTGGGCTATGATGCGGTAGATACACCATGGCACGGTGTACCGGGCGCCCGTTTGGTGTCTCGGGAACCCTGTTCACATCGTTCGGGGCCGTATGTGGAAACCTCGGCCGGACTCCCTGCGGATGGAACCTGGATAGGCGATAAACCTGGACTAGAGACTTGAGTGTTTAGGTAGGCTGTGGCCGACACCCTCGTTGGGCTTCCGCATGAAGGTTGCCGAGTACATGTCGTGTAAACGACGGTAAGTGGTGAGAGCGTGTGTGAAGAAGTACACCCCTGCAGGGTTAACATCATCTATTCGAATAGCCATGTCCGCGGTAATGGACTTCTGGGTTGCCTATAACAGTTCATAGACAAGTGAAAGTGGATACTTTAAAACTCGCAAGACAAGTGTGAGTGCTATGGATGGCCTTCTCGTAGGGAGACGAGAGCGGATCCATAGTGGTGTATTGAATGGTGAATATGTGGACTCGTGTGCGCCACCTCAAAAGAGTTGCTTGCAGTCGTAGTTCAGGTTAGCCACTGAGTCAAAGCTGGCTTGCTGCAATTAAACTCCACCACCCCCCTTGTTGATACCGATGCATATGTAGCTAGTTCTTATGTAAGTCTTGCTGAGTACCTTTGTACTCACGTTTGCTTAATTTATGTTTTACAGAGAGATTTCAATCTCGCTAGTAGTTCCGCGTGGACTTCGATGTTTAGCTTGATACCTCAGCTACGATCTTGTGCCTTGGCAGGATCTGGTAGATAGTCAGGCTTCTTAGCCTTTTCCATTTGTAGATGTCTCTACTCAGACATGTTAAGCTTCCGCTTGTGCCTTGATTTGTATGCTATGATTGTTGGGTCGTGAGACCCATGTTTGTAACATCTCGCTCCTAGGAGCCTAATGAATAAATACTTGAGTTGTAGAGTTATGTTGTGATGCCATGTTGTATTTACACATATCGAGCATATTGTGTGTATGATTGAAATGCTTGGTATGTGTGGGATCCGACAATCTAGTTGTTTAGCCTTGGCAGCCTCTCTTTTGGGGAAATGTAGTTTAAGTGCTTCCATGAGCCATAGTAGTCCGCTATAGCCCGATTCACCAGAGTCCTATTAGCCCAGCACTACTGCTCAGGACACTTGACTGGACGGCATGTGTTTCACTTCGTTCCTGTGTCTGTCCCTTCGGGGAAATGTCACGCGGTGACATCCGGAGTCCTGCCTAGCCTGCTACAGCCCGGGTTCCCGGAGTCCTGTTAGCCATGTGCTACAGTCTGGATTCACACACTGCTGACCAACATGCTCGATGTGATTCATGTATGCCTGTCCCCATAGGTTAGTGCCGCTTTGGGTTCACGACTAGCCATGTCGGCCTGGGTTCTCTGTCATATGGATGCTAGCGACACTATCATATACGTGAGCCAAAAGGCGCAAATGGTCCCGGGCCATGGTAAGGCGACACCAGTGGGAATATCGTGTGTGAGGCCGCAAAGTGATATGAGGTGTTACCGGCTAGATCAACGTGACTTGGAATCGGGGTCCTGACAGCTTTGGTATCAGAGCCTGACTACCTGTAGGATTACCAAGCCAACTGGTCGAAGTCGAGTCTAGAAATACTTTAGTTATGTAAGGGAATTGATTGTGGAAGGGAACGTAAGGCTCTTTTTACTCCTTTACCTTATGCCCTCTGACCTGAGTCATTCTCTTCTCATTCTATGCGGGTTAAGAACTAGGCTTCTCTTCTATCTCTCAGGATGACGTGTTACTAAAACCGTAGCTGCCTAGGATTGTTGAGTTGAAGCCTCAGTTCAGTTCCTACTACTTCCATATGTTCATAGCTGGCCTCAGAACCTTGATATTGTGATATTGAGTGGTTATGCCACCATTTTGCAGGATGTCTCAAATCCTTTTGAGCATTTACAGCCGTTATGCTGTCCGTGTCATCCCAGGTTTCTAAGTAGTCTGATGCATTTGCAAACCCCTTCCTCCTGTTCCTGATGTCCATTTGGGCCAGATTAATCACACTAATCGGTGAGTTGAGGTACTTTGTTGCCTCGACATATATGTTGGAGCTATTACTATGACCCTAGGTGTTTTAGGGAGTCACCTAGTGATCTAGCCATGTTTTGTATCCCCAGTGTGTGATTCTGGCCATTATTCTCAAAAGCATCCCGGGGTGCCATGTAGTGGTAGGTATTCTATTCATGGGTTCCTGAACCCGAGATTCACCCTACTTACCTCATGTTGATAGTGTTTGATAGTTCCTTTAGGATATTAGTAACCTTGCGACAGCCCTCGAGGTCCGTGGTATTTCTTCCTTCCAAATACCATGAACCGTTAAGTCAGAAGTCCTTTGAACCAAAATATCATAATCAGAGTACTCTTGAGGAGTTCTCCATTCATAATTGTGATTCTGTCAGTTCTACCTTTCTGCATGGGTTATCCGGAACAAACCTGTTGAACTTGATTCGACATACTAATCTATGCATCCACAACTCAGGAAGTTATATGTTCCTTTGAGTTGTCCCTCTTTACTTTTGCATTCGTGTTATCGGTGCTTATTTTTCTCGTGGTCCGTCGAGCCGTTCTATTTCAGAATGACTAGGAGAAACAAACTCCAGTACCTCATCCATATCTAGGATTGGATCAAAGCAGTTGTATTCCACTGATCAAAATGCCAATCCAGCTTTTGATTATGATCTAGCCTGAAGTATTGCCTCTTTATGTTAGGAATATCATAGGAATTGCACAACCTCCTATGAACTCTTGATACAGTGATACCTCCCACCATCATCGTTCATTCCTCGGTCCCGTGCTATCGCAACCAGAATGCCGACAAGTGAATCGTGATGTGTGAAATCAATACTCCGAGCAACTCGTTGCTTGGTAGTAAATGGACAATATTCTCATTCTTAGCGTGTTGGTTATTGAACTACCATTCTAAGATTGATCATGCGTGCTAAGAAAGATTACTTTGTGAAAGCATGTTCTTCTAGTTTGCATGATAATAAGGATGAAGATCTAAAAGTGATTGATGTGTCCCCTATTAAATCTTTGTTTTGCAATATGAATCTTGATAATGATTGGACTGGAGATGAGTCAACTTTATTTAGAAGGCGTCCCAAAAATTCGGAGTTTTGAGATCTTGATGCAAAAATTGTTAAAAGTGGGATTGAAGACGTTAAAACTTTAAATAGCAACGAACCCACTATCTTGGATTTCAAGGAATTTAACTATGATAATTGATCTTTGATAGATTGTATTTCATTGTTGCAATCCGTGCTAAATTGTCCTCATGCTTATAGTCAAAATAAAGCTTTTACTAAACATATCGTTGATGCTTTGATGCAATCTTATGAAGAAAAACTTGAGTTGGAAGTTTCTGTCCCTAGAAAACTTTATGATGAGTGGGAACCTACTATTAAAATAAAAATTAAAGATCATGAGTGCTATGCTTTGTGTGATTTGGGTGCTAGTGTTTCCATGATTCCAAAAACTTTGTGTGATTTCCTAGGTTTCCGTGAATTTGATGATTGTTCTTTAAACTTGCACCTTGCGGATTCCACTATTAAGAAACTTATGGGAAAGATTAATGATGTTATTATTATTGCAAATAGGAATTATGTGCCCATAGATTTCATTGTTCTTGATATAGATTGCAATCCTTCATGTCCTATTATTCTTGGTAGACCTTTCCTTAGAACGATTGGTGCAATTATTGATATGAAGGAAGGGAATATTAAATTCCAATTTCCATTAAGGAAAGGCATGGAACATTTCTCTAGAAAGAAATTTAAATTACCATATGAATCTATTATGAGAGCCACTTATGGATTGCCTACCAAAGATAACAATACCTAGATCTATCTTCGCTTTTATGCCTAGCTTGGGGCGTTAAACGATAGCGCTTGTTCGGAGGCAACCCAATTTTATTTTTATTCCTTGCTTTTTTCTCCTGTTTAGTAATAAATAATTTATCTAGCCTCTGTTTTGGTTGTGTTTTTTGTGTTTAATTAGTGTTTCTGCCAAGTAGAACCGTTGGGAAGACTTGGGGAAAGTCTTTTTGATATTGCTGTGAAAAACAGAAACTTTAGTGCTCATGAGAATTGCTGCCATTTTTTATTGGAGAGTGATATTTAGTTAAATCTTTTTGCAGACGATTAATAGATAAATTCCTCACGTCCAGCAATTTATTTTAGAATTTTTGGGCTTCCAGAAGTTTGCGTTAGTTACAGATTACTACAGACTGTTCTGTTTTTGACAGATTCTGTTTTTTGTGTGTTGTTTGCTTACTTTAATGAATCTATGGCTAGTAAAAGATTTTATAAACCATAGAGAAGTTGCAATACAGTAGGTTTAACACAAATATAAATAAATAATGAGTTCATTACAGTACCTTGAAGTGGTGTTTTGTTTTCTTTCGCTAACGGAGCTCACGAGATTGTCTTGTTAAGTTTTGTGCTCTGATGTTTTCAAGTTTTGGGTAAAGATTTGATGGATTATGGAACAAGGAAAATCAAGAGCCTAAGCTTGGGGATGCCCATGGCACCCCAAGGTAAAATACAAGGACACCAAAAAGCCTAAGCTTGGGGATGCCCCGAAAGGCATCCTCTCTTTTGTCTTCGTTCATCGGTAACTTTACTTGGAGCTATATTTTTATTCGCCACATGATATGTGTTTTTCTTGGAGCGTCTTGTATGATTTGAGTCTTTGATTTTTAGTATACCACAATCATCCTTTCTGTACACACCTTTTGAGAGAGACACACATGAATTAGAATTTATTAGAATACCCTATGTGCTTCACTTATATCTTTTGAGCTATATAGTTTTTCCTCTAGTGCTTCACTTATATCTTTTAGAGCATGGCAGTGGTTCTATTTTATATAAATAATTGATTTCTCATGCCTCACTTATATTATTTTGAGAGTCCTTTAGAACAACATGGCAATTTTCTTTTAGGCATAATAAGAACTTTCATATAAGTGCATTGAATACTAAGAGAAGTTTGATACTTGATGATTGTTTTGAGATATGGAGATGGTGATATTAGAGTCATGCTAGTTGAGTAGTTGTGAATTTGAGAAATACTTGTGTTGAAGTTTGTGATTCCCGTAGCATGCACGTATGGTGAACCGTTATGTGATGAAGTCGAAGCATGATTTATTTATTGATTGCCTTCCTTACGAGTGGCGGTCGGGGACGAGCGATGGTCTTTTCCTACCAATCTATCCCCCTAGGAGCATGAGCGTAGTACTTTGTTTTGATAACTAATAGATTTTTGCAATAAGTATGTGAGTTCTTTAAGACTAATGTTGAGTCCATGAATTATACGCACCCTCACCCTTCCACAATTGCTAGCCTCTCTAGTACCGCGCAACTTTCGCCAGTACCATAAACCCACCATATACCTTCCTAAAAACAGCCACCATACCTACCTATTATGGCATTTCCATAGCCATTCTGAGATATATTGCCATGCAACTTTCCACTGTTCCGTTTGCTATGACACGCTTCATCATTGTCATATTGCTTTTCATGATCATGTAGTTGACATCGTATTAGTGGCAAAGCCACCGTTCATAATTCTTTCATACATGTCAATCTTGATTCATTGCATATCCCGGTACACCACTGGAGGCACTCACATAGTCATATTTTGTTCTAAGTATTGAGTTGTAATTCTTGCGTTGTAAGTAAAAAAGTGTGACGATCATCATTATTAGAGCATTGTCCCAGTGAGGAATGTATGATCGAGGCTATGATTCCCCCACAAGTCGGGATGAGACTCCGGACGAAAAAAATAAAAAAAAGAGGCCAAAAATAATAAAAAAGAAGGCCCAAATAAAAAGAAAAAATGAAATGAGAGAAAAAGAGAGAAGGGACAATGTTACTATCCTTTTTCCACACTTGTTCTTCAAAGTAGCACCATGATCTTCATGATAGAGAGTCTCTTATGTTGTAACTTTCATAAACTAGTGGGAATTTTACATTATAGAACTTGGCTTGTATATTCCAATGATGGGCTTCCTCAAATTGCCCTAGGTCTTCGTGAGCAAGAAAGTTGGATGCACACCCACTTAGTTTCTTTTGTTGAGCTTTCATACACTTATAGGTCTAGTGCATCCGTTGCATGGCAATCCCTACTCACTTACATTGATATCTATTAATGGGCATCTCCATAGCCTGTTGATACGCCTAGTTGATGTGAGACTATCTTCTCCTTTTTTGTCTTCTCCACAACCACCATTCTATTCCACCATAGTGCTATATCCATGGCTCACACTCATATATTGCGTGAAGATTGAAAAAGTTTGAGAACATCAAAAGTATGAAACAATTGCTTGGCTTGTCATCGGGGTTGTGCATGACTTAATATTTTGTGTGATGAAGATAGAGCATAGCCAGACTATATGATTTTGTAGGGATAACTTTCTTTGGCCATGTTATTTTGGGAAGACATGATTGCTTAGTTAGTGTGCTTGAAGTATTATTATTTCTATGTCAATATTAAACTTTTATCTTGAATCTTTCGGATCTGAACATTCATGCCACAATAAAGAAAAATTACATTGAGAAATATGTTAGAAAGCATCCCATATCAAAAATTCTTTTTTTATCATTTACCTACTCGAGGACGAGCAGGAATTAAGCTTGGGGATGCTTGATACCTCTCCAACGTATCTATAATTTTTGATTGTTCCATGCTATTATATTATCAATTTTGGATGTTAATGGGCTTATTTTTACACTTTTATATTATTTTTGGGACTAACCTATTAACCGGAGGCCCAACCCAAATTGCTGTTTTTTTGCCTATTTTAGAGTTTTGCCGAAAATGAATATCAAACGGAGTCCAAACGGAATCAAACCTTCGGGAGCGTTATTTTTGGAACAAACGTGATCTAGGAGACTTGGAGTGGACATCAAGAAACAATCGAGGAGGCCACGAGGCAGGGGGTGCGCTCACCCCCCCAGGGCGCGCCCTCCACCCTCGTGGGCCCCTCGTTGCTGCATCGACCTACTTCTTCCTCCTATATATATCCATACACCCCGCAAACATCCAGGAGCACCACAAAAACCTAATTCCACTACCGCAACCTTCTGTACCCAAGAGATCCCATCTTGGGGCATTTTTTGGAGCTCCGCCGAAGGGGGCATTGATCACGGAGGGCCTCTACATCAACTCCATGGCCCCTCCGATGATGTGTGAGTAGTTTATTTCAGACCTTCAGGTCCATAGCTAGTAGCTAGATGGCTTCTTCTCTCTCTTTGGATCTCAATACAAAGTTCTCCTCGATTCTCTTGGAGATCTATTCGATGTAATCTTCTTTTGCGGTGTGTTTGTCGAGATCTGATGAATTGTGAGTTTATGATCTAGATTTGTCGGATTTTGGGATCCGGCAGACCCTTGAGGTTCAAACACTGGGGTGCACGCGGAGATTTCGCCTTCTACCAACCTGCACCCCTCCGCCTCGCTAAGATCTAAGCTATGGAAAGAACAGCACAAGAGACATAGGGTTTATACTGGTTCGGGCCACCGTTGTGGTGTAATACCCTACTCCAGTGTGTGGTGTGGTGGATTGCCTCTTGGGCTGATGATGATGAGCAATACAAGGAAGAACAGCCTCGTGAGGGTCTGTTCTTGGCTGGGGGGATGAACTGCTAGGAGGAGTTCAGTCCCCCTTTTCTCTCTCTCTCTCTTCTCGATTCTCTCTCCGATCTCCATCCCCCTACCTGTGGGTGGCTAGTCCTATTTATAGGCAAAGGCCCTGGGCCTCTTCCCAAATATTGAGCGGGAAGGGCGCCAACAATTGGCCATTTTGAAGGGGAACATCTGGTACACTTATCCTGACTAAAGTTGGTCCTCGCCTGCCAAAGGCTCTGGTGGTGACGCTAGCTTGGGCTCCACAATGACTTCCTCCCTACCGTTGGACTGGTCTTGGTCTCGTTGCACCGAAACGGGTGCCTTTGCTTGATGCTCTCGCCTGCGCTTGCTCCCTTTGCACCAAAGAGGAAAGGAGGACACTACGCGGGCTGGCGCCCGCCTGGCACCCTTGGTCGTCATGGCTTGCGTCACGGGCACCTCGTGAGGTACCCCGCCTTGATCTCTCCGCCTCCTCGCGAGCCAGCCTGATGAGGCCATGCCTGAGGACGCTCCGTGTCATCCGCCCCGCGAGGCTTGGCCCCTCGCGAGGGTCTTGGGTCTGTGTTGATGAAGATGGGCCCCGCTGGGCTCCCTTTTGAGCCACGCCGCAGGCAGGCAAGTCTTGGGACCCCCGTTCCCAGAACACCGACAGTAGCCCTCGGGCCCAAGGCGTGTCCGGACTTGGCCGTGTAGGGAGGCGAAAGGGCAAGAGCGAAGCGCCGCGGGCCCTAACAGCCTGTGGCCTTGGGCGCCGCGTGGCGGTTGATTGGACGTGGGCGTCTCCACTTCCCCATGGTGCCTCGGCAACTGCCCGGATTGGACAAGTCCCTGCATGCAAAGCGGGTCATGATTACCTGCGATTGGGGAGGTTTGCGGTTGGCCTTCGCCGGCCATAAGTACGGAACGGCGCGCACCCTTCCAGCTCACCCCCCCTTGCTTCTCCTTCTTCTTCATGGCCCCGTCGAGGAGGTTCTCGGCCACAGAGAAGGGGAAGGCTAGCCAGGTTGAGCCTGCCTCTCCCCCGCCCAAGCGCGGCCGAGGGCGCCCTCGCAAACATCCTATGGCCACCATGGCAGCTCCCCGCGGCTGTGGAGACGATTTCCAGCACGGTGACGGGCGGACTGCTGTGGCCCGGGGGCGCGCTTCGGTCGCGCGTTCCCCTAGGCCGCGCTTTCGCGCTGCAGAGGTGCTGCCGGAGTTTGTTGTGCGGTCGGCAGAGCCGACTAGCACCCGGCTTCAACTTCCTCGCCTCCTCCTCGGCGAGCTCCCAGGCGGCCTCTGGTTTCAGGCAGACGGATGCTGCAGCCGGGCCTCATGGGCTTCACTGGAGGTCTCCGCAGCCGGGAGCCTGGCCTTGACCCGCGGTTGGCAGACGTTTGCCCGCGCGCGTGGCCTGAGCCGTCGGTGCATCCTACACTTCAAGTTTGACGGTGATGCCACCCTCTACGTGAGGGTGTTTGGGGAAGATCGTCGCCGCGCAGGGTGTTGCCCTGAGGACGACGACCATGGCCGGGAACCCAGCCCCGGCGATGATGGAGAGGACAGTGCTCACGTGATTGGCGGCGCTCAGGGTTCCCCAAGCTTCACCGGTTCTTCTTCAGGCGGCGACTCTTCTAGTGGTGGCCGCGGTCAGCCTCCACGCCGTCGTACCTGCTTGGGAGGTGGTAGCGTGCCTGCCCGCCGTCGCGCCTCGGTGAAGCGCGAGAGGGAGTCTGCCTGAGGCCCGGAGGCATCTCGAGTCTTCCCTGCAGGCCGGTGTGAGGCGAGCTGCGCCTGATTTGTTCTTTCTTTTCCTTTTTCCTGCGTAAAAAGACAGTAGCGTGGAGCCCCGCGGGGGCGTGTTTGGGTTATTGCTGTTAATCATCGCTTTGCTTCCATTATCGTGCCTTCCGGCTACGTGCCCGTGCGTGGATAGTTCCCGGCCCCAGCCATGGGGGGCGACCGACCCAGGCCATGTGTTCGTGTCGCGGTGCCCGTGGGGCACGGACTGGAGGGGTGCTCCTGTAATGGACCCAGGTCGCGAAACCTTTGAACGACTAGGACAGGAACACTCGCGAAGGCGCTCGGCTGCCCCCCTCGCGAGGCCTTGCATAAGAGAAATCGAGGCAGGAGAGTGAAAATTCGAAGAACCACAAGTCAAAGACGGCAACAGCTTCAATAAAACTCCGAATAAGAATGAACAAGCCAACTGTGGAAAGCAAATGAAAAATCCGCGTCCGGCACCGAATCTAGTCTTCGACGTCTTCTCACCAGCGCGGAGCTAAGTGCTGCCACTAGGCGTGGGAGGGAGCCCCAGGGCCTGAGGCCGGCGCTCCTAAGACTCCGGGGCGTGTACAGCCCCAACTCATTATTACGTGAGAGTGTCACGGGCGGCGAGCTTCACAGGCGTTCGCCTTCTTCACAGGCTCAGGGCCTTTTCCAAAACGTGACAGCTTCACAGGCATTCGGCTTCTTCACAGGCTCTAGGCCTTTTCCAAAACGCGACAGCTTCACAGGCATTCGCCTTCTTCACAGGCTCTGGGCCTTTTCCAAAACGCGACAGCTTCACAGGCATTCGCCTTCTTCACAGGCTCTGGGCCTTTTCCAAAACGCGACAGCTTCATAGGCATTTGCCTTCTTCACAGCCTCTGGGACTTTTCCAAAAAGGATAATCTTCACAAGCATTCGCCTTCTTCACAGGCTCTGGGCCTTTTTAGGGGTAGAACCTCCGGAGGTGCTGGATGTTCCATGTGTTCTGGACTGGCACCCCCTCCTGAGTCTCCAAGCACGCGGAGCCGGGCCTGGAAACATGAACAACCTTGAACGGGCCCTCCCACATGGGAGAGAGCTTGTGCAGTCCCTCCCTGGAGAGAACCCGCCTGAGCACGAGGTCTCCTACCTCGAGAGTTCTGGGGCGGATATTGCGGCAGTGATATCCTCGCAGTGCTTGTTGGTACCTCGCCGCTCGCAGCACGGCTTCTCGGCGACGTTCCTCCCCCAGCACGAGGTCCATCCCCCGCATGGCGTCCTGTTGCGCCTTGTCGAACGCCAGGACCCGCGCGGAGCGACGTCTGACCTCGTGAGGGAGGACCGCTTCGGCTCCGTAGACCAGGAAGAACGGGGTCTCTCCAGTCGGCTTGGTCGCGGTTGTGCGGATGGACCACAACACAGACTAAAGCTCGTCGTACCAACCTCTGCCGCAGGCCTCCAGCTTCTTCTTGAACGTCCTGGTCTCGAGGCCCCTCAGGACCTCTACGTTGGCTCGCTTGGCCTGGCCGTTGCTTCGGGGGTGCGCCACCGAAGCGTAGCATATCTGCGTTCCAAGGTTAGCACAGTATGTTTTGAAGAGGTTACTAGTGAACTACGAACCGTTGTCTGCGATGATGCAGTTCGGCACCCCGAACCGGCTGACGATGCCCCTGATGAACTTGAACACGGAACCCGCGGGGATGGTGCGGATAGCCTCTACTTCAGCCCACTTGGTGAACTTGTCCACGGCGACGTAGAGGTAGCGGTAGCCCCCTGGCGCTCGAGGAAACGGGCCCAGGATGTCCAGCCCCCAGACTGCGAATGGCCACGAAAGGGGTATAGTCTGCAGGCCTCCTGCCGGCTGATGGATCTGCTTGGCGTGGAACTGGCAGGCCTCACAAGCTTTCACCAGTTCGACGGCGTCATTGAGTGCGGTGGGCCAATAAAACCCACTGCGGAACGCCTTGCCGATGAGGGTCCGTGATGATGAATGATGTCCATAGTCTCCGCCATGTATATCTTCCAGTAGTTCCTTCCCTTGCTCCCTGGAGATGCAGCACAGGGATACATCGTTTGGTTGCTTCCGGTAGAGCTCTCCACCCTTGATGCAGTATGCCGTGGCCTGCCGTGCCACACGCTCCGCTTCCTCCTCCTTCTCAGGCATGGTCCCTTGTGTTAAGTAACTCCAGAGCTCCGTGATCCAACACCCCTCCTGAGGTCCCATCGTCAGGAGCAGGCGTGCTCCTGAGGCTGGGCCATAGACCGGGGCTCCTGAGGCAGGTGGCTGGGGGAGCTCCTCCCAAGGCTGAGCCGTGTTTGACAATGACGGCAGGGCTGAGGGCTTGAAGAGCCGCTCCTCGAAGACGCCAGGCTCCTGAGGTAACCGCCTAGACGCCCGTTTGGCGATGTCGTCGGCCTCCTGATTGGTGCCATGGGGCACATGCTGCAACTCCAACCCCCAGAACTACTTCTCCATCCTGCGGACCTCCGCAAGGTAGGCTTCCATGTGCTCATCTTTCGGCTCGTACACCTTGTTGGAGAAATTGACAAGGAGCTACGAATCGCCCTTGATGGTGAGGCGTTTCACCCCCAGGGCATGTGGCCTTCAAGCCGCTATTAAACCTTCATACTCCGCTATGTTGTTGGAGACCTTTTCACCTTGCTGGAAACAGAGCTGTACAGCATAGTAGAGCTTGTCCTGAGTGGGCGATATAAGCACCGCCCCAGCCCCAGCGCCATGCCTGGAGAACACCCCATCGAAGTACATGACCCAGCCTTCTGGCGCCTCGCTTCTCGGGGAGAGGGACCGATCCTCATTGTCCTTGAGGCCTGGTGCCTCCGTCCATTCTGCCACAAAATCCGCTAATGCTGCTCCCTTGATGACTCTGGTCGTGCTGAATTCAAGCTGAAATGCTTGCAGTTCTATGTTCCACTCAGCGACCCTTCCAGCTGAGTTAGGGCTCCTGATCACTCTCTCCAGGGGGTATGACAAGACGACCTTGATGGGGTGACCCTGAAAATAGTGCCGCAGCTTGCGCGAGGCCACCAGTAGCGTGAGGAGGAGCTTTTGAGGCATGGGGTACCATGCCCTCGCGTCTCGCAACACCGTGCTGACGAAGTACACTGGGTGCTCAGTGAGGTTGGGTGCGTCAGTGCTGCTGGCGCCCTCCGGAGACCATGGCGCTTCCTGAGGCGATGAGGCTTCTTGAGGCTGGCCATCTGGGAGAGGGGCCTCTTCCACCTCCGGTGCACTCCTCTGCGGCGGCTGATCCTCCTCAGCCGCGGTGGCGGTTTCTGTGGGCCTTCCTTGTTCCTGTTTTGCCTTGTCCCGGGCTGCTGCTGTGGTTTTGATTCGACGCTCCTCCCTAACCGCCACCAGGGCTGCGCTGGCGGAGTAGGGAGTGGCGATGAGGTAAAGCACCAGGGGCTCTTGAGGGTGCGGAGCCACCACGATCGGAGGGCTGGTCAGGTATCTCTTGAGATCCTGGAACGCCTTGTCGGCCTCTTCAGTCCATTCAAAGGGCCCCTTTTTCTTCATTAGCTGGAAGAAGGGCAGCGCTCGCTCCCCAACTTGGAGATGAAGCGCCCTAGCGCGGTCACGCGCCCAGTGAGCTTCTGCATTTCTCTGAGGGTCTTTGGCGGGCTCATGTCCTCGACCGCCTTGACCTTTTCCGGGTTAGCCTCGATGCCTTGGTGGGACACGAGGAAACCCAAGAGCTTGCCCGAGGGGACTCCGAACACACACTTCTCTGGGTTGAGCCACAGGTTCACTGCGTTGAGGCTCGTGAAGGTTTCCTCCAGGTCTTGTATCAGGGTCCTGGCCTCCCGAGACTTCACCACAATGTCATCGACGTAAGCCTCAACATTCTTCCCGAGCTGCAGGCCCAAGGTGATGTGCATCAGCCGCTAAAAGGTCGCCCCTGCGTTATGTAGCCCGAATGGCATGCATGTGTAGCAGTACACCCCACACGGGGTTAGGAAGGCTATCTTTTCGACGTCTTCTACCGCCATCTTGATCTGGTGATACCCAGAGAAGGCATCCAAGAAGCATAGTAGGTCGCATTCTGCGGTGGAATCGATGATCTTGTCGATGCGGGGGAGCGGGAACGGATCTTGCGGGCATGCCTTGTTGAGGTTGGTGAAGTAGACACACATGCGCTCCTTCCCTCCCTTCTTTGGCACAACGACGGGGTTGGCCAACCAATCCGGGTATCAGACCTCGCGAATGATCCAGCGGCTTCTAGTTTGCGGGTCTCTTGGATGATAAAGGCCTGCTTTTCTGTGGACTACCGCCTTGCCTTCTGCTTCTTGTTTGCACGCAGGAACCTGACCAGGGCCTCCTCCTGCTTGGGCTCGAGGTTGGCGCCTATGGTGAAAGTGGCATTGGTGGACCCGTCCTCATCGACGGGTATCTGCTTGGTTTTTGACTTGTCTTGGGCGAACAACTGTTTCTTCTTGGCGGGTGCAGCCCCCTTGGGCTCGGGGGTCTCCGAGTCGGCGGGCTATGCCGACGCCGCCATCTTGAAGGCGAGCTTGAGAACTCGCAGCGCGTCTCCGGTGTCCCCGTGCACGGTGAGAACACCGCTGCTCCCGGGCATCTTCATGAGGTTGTACGCCGGGTGCGTCGCGGCCATGAACTGGGCCACCGCCGGGTAGCCGAGGATGGTGTTGTAGGAGAGGCCGATGGGGGCGATGTCGAAGTCGACCAGCTCCGTGCGGAAGTTGTTGTAGGTGACGAAGGTTACTGGGAGCCGGATCTGTCCCAAGGAGCTGGATGATCCGCCCCCAACGCCTGAGAAGGGCCGGCTGGGTTGCAGCCGTTCCAGGGGTATGCAGAGGAGGTTGAAGGCCTCAACCGAGAGCACGCTGAGGTCCGCACCGCCATCGATGAGAGTTCTGGTGACGGCCACCTGGCAGATGGTGGGGGTGCACAGCATGGGGAGCGCACCCGAGCAGGCCGAGTTGGAGGGGTGGTCCTCCGAGCTGAAGGTTAGGCTGGCCTTGTGCGCCGCCCGGTCCGGGAGAGCCCCCTGCCGCGTGGAAGCGGCGCTGACCCGGCGGATGAACGGCTTGACGTTGTGACTTGTAGGAGGCGCCTGCGAGCCGCCCAGGAGGGCCGCGACGACCGGGGGTGTTGGTGTAGCGTGGTGGGTGGGGAAGAGACTGCGAAGCTCTTCCCAAGAGGCCACGGAGGCTGCCGGCAGGTGGAGCAGCCATGCGCGCGGAGCGCCGGTGAGGACCATGGGGAGCCAGTTGGCCATGACCCTATCGTCACCTCCAGCTTCGAGGATGGCCTCCTCGTACGCCGGCAAGAAGGCCAGCGGATCAGTCGCGCCGCTGTAGCGCGGCGGCGTCGTTGGCCTAAACTTGTCCGGCCACCGTACCCGTTGCAGGGCTGGGGCCATGGCTCGGAGCCCCCTAGCCCCCGTGCTAGCGCCGGCGGCCAGAGCGGGCGACGCGCTACTCATCGCGAGGCAGGTCGTGGCAGTGGCGGAAGGGAAAACTCCGGTGCACCCCTACCTGGCATGCCAAATGTCGGATTTCGGGTTTCGGCAGACCCTTGAGGTTCGAACACTGGGGTGTGCGCGGAGATTTCGCCTTCTACCAACCTGCACCCCTCCGCCTCGCTAAGATCTAAGCTATGGAAAGAACAGCACAAGAGACATAGGGTTTATACTGGTTCAGGCCACCGTTGTGGTGTAATACCCTACTCCAGTGTGTGGTGTGGTGGATTGCCTCTTGGGCTGATGATGATGAGCAATACAAGGAAGAACAGCCTCGCGAGGGTCTGTTCTTGGCTGGGGGGTGAACTACTAGGAGGAGTTCAGTCCCCCTTTTCTCTCTCTCTCTTCTCGATTCTCTCTCCGATCTCCATCCCCCTACCTTGTGGGTGGCTAGTCCTATTTATAGGCAAAGGCCCTGGGCCTCTTCCCAAATATTGAGCGGGAACGGCGCCAACAATTGGCCATTTTGAAGGGGAACATCTGGTACACTTATCCTGACTAAAGTTGGTCCTCGCCTGCCAAAGGCTCTGGTGGTGACGCTGGCTTGGGCTCCACAATGACTTCCTCCCTGCCGTTGGACTGGTCTTGGTCTCGTTGCACCGAAACGGGTGCCTTTGCTTGATGCTCTCGCCTGCGCTTGCTCCCTTTGCACCAAAGAGGAAAGGAGGACACTGCGCGGGCTGGCGCCCGCCTGGCACCCTTGGTCGTCATGGCTCGCGTCACGGGCACCTCGTGAGGTACCGAAGTTTGTTCCATGTTGGAACATGGATATGTTGGGATATCACAATATCTCTTATTTTAATTAATTCATCTATATAATTGGTAAACGGTGGAAGGCTCGGCCTTATGCCTGGTGTTTGTTCCACTCTTGCCGCCCTAGTTTCCGTCATACCGGTGTTATGTTCCTTGATTTTGCATTCCTTGCGCGGTTGGGTGTTATGGGAACCCCTTGATAGTTTGCTTTGAATAAAACTCCTCCATCAAGGCCCAACCTTGGTTTTACATTTGCCTAACAACCTAAGCCTTTTTCCCTTGGGTTTCCGGAGCCTGAGGGTCATCTTTATTTTGAGCCCCCGGGCCAGTGCTTCTCTAAGTGTTGGTCCGAACCTGGCATCCTGCAGGGCCACCTCGGGGCAACTTGAGGGCTAGTTTTACTCATAGCTTGACCTATCCGGTGTGCCCTGAGAACGAGATATGTGCAGCTCCTATCGGAATTTGTTGGCACATCGGGCGGCTTTGCTGGTCTTGTTTTCCCATTGCCGAAATGTCTTGTAACCGGGATTCCGAGACTGATCGGGTCTTCCCGAGAGAAGGAATATCCTTCGCTGATCGTGAGAGCTTGTGATGGGCTAAGTTGGGACAACCCTGCCGGGTATAAACTTTCGAGAGCCGTGCCCGCGGTTATGTGGCAGATGGGAATTTGTTAATATCCGGTTGTAGAGAACTTGACACTTGACTTAATTAAAATGCATCAACCGCGTGTGTAGCCGTGACGGTGTCTTTTCAGGAGAGTCTGGGAAGTGAACACGGTTCTTGTGTTATGCTTGAACATAAGTAGTTTCAGGATCACATCTAGCTTCACGACCGTTGCATTTCTTCTCTTCTCGCTCTTATTTGCGTATGTTAGCCACCATATATGCTTAGTGCTTGCTGTAGCTCCACCTCATTACCCTATCCTACCCATAAGCTTCAATAGTCTTGATCTCGCGGGTGTGAGATTGCTGAGTCCTCGTGACTCACAGATACTTCCAAACAGTTGCAGGTGCCGATGATACCAGTGCAGGTGACGCAACCCAGCTCAAGTGGGAGCTCGATGAAGATCTTGGTCGTTGTTATGTTTTGCTTCCTGTTGATCAGTAATGGAGCCCATTTGGGATGATCGGGGATCTAGCATTTGTGGTTGTATTCTTTTATTTTGGTTCTGTAGTCGGGCCTTGATTGTACTCTGGATGTTGTATGTTTAACATGTTATTTGTGTGAAGTGGTGATTGTAAGACAACTCTTTATCCCCTTCTTATTCAGTACATCGGATTGTGTCAAGATTGCCCCACTTGCGACTAAACCACCATGCGGTTATGCCTCTAAGTTGTGCCTCGACACGTGGGAGATATAGCCGCATCATGGGTGTTACAAGTTGGTAATCAGAGCCATCCCCGACTTAGGAGCCCCCTGCTTGATCGAATCCCTGACGTTGTTGAGCCTAGAACAAAATGTTTTGAGTCTTAGGATTATATATATCGGAGAGTAGGATTCTTTTTACTCCTCAGCCCCTTCGTTGCTCTAGTGAGGTATCTTGACGTGGATGTTTTGACTCTCCTCTCCTCAAATTTCCCAGAATTTATTTAAGGATCACGCGGGTATCTTGGAATCATTCCGATAGTCTTATGACGAGAACATTGTTCTTGGTGCCTCCTGACATTTAGGGGTTGTGGCGGTGTCCCGGGGAGTTGAGCTCCGAGGTGTTGTCGTCACAATTTTATCGTTGCAGTTCTGGAATACCTGAGTTCGCTGACATCGAAAATCTATTTTATGCAGTTGTTGGTGAGATAACCTCGACGCCACCCAGTACTGGGGCGGGAGTTCGGGAGTATTGCCATAACTCGTATAACAAATGCTTTTCAAAGGTTGAGGTACACAGTTTCCGAAGGTTTCTTGGTTATGTGTTGAAGGATGGATACAACTGGATGTAGGGATTGTTAGTTTGGGTGAGATATTATGCTTCCCCTGTATCCCCAACACCTGATTGCATAACCAGAAAGTTTCAGGAGTTTATAAGTGGGAATTCAAGTATCTCCTAGGATACCTTTCCGACAGACAAATGATACGATATGGGGTCTATCATATGTTTGTTTCCGTCTTATTATGTAAGCCAATCCTTTGTTTTGTTTCTAACTTATGGTATTCGAGTTGCTTCAATGTCAAGTGTTGATTCCATACCTTCTCTAAATGGTGTTATCATATTTCTATGTGAATACTAATCCTTCATGATAATCGAGATTGTCATGTCAATCCTTTTCAACCGGCGTGTTTCTCTTCAAGTGGATCCGATCATTTTCAACATCCGCAAGGTCAAGTCAAAGTCTTCTCAACGTGATTTGTTTCATCCGTCCCAAGTTGCCTTTGTTTTTCCCGCCCTCCCACTCTTTTTCTTCAAGGACTCAGATTTATTAATCAAGTATTTTTTTATTGATGGGAAGCCTCTCCATTCTTTTCCGTCAATGTTCTTATCCGGTGATTCTCAGAAAGATACTAACAGAGCCGCAAGTTCATCATTATTCGTTCTCTTTCTTCTCCGGTGGATTCAAGTCAAGCTTTGTCGATCATGTCCTTTCCTCGTTTCAAATGTCTTCTCATGCCGGTGCACCTCTTAATCATGCACTTCTCGCTATTCATTTATTCTGGAGTGTTGAAGATATCTCGGAAGATCCGTGTTTCCATTCTTAATTGTGGTTGTTACCTCATTCAAGCCATTTAACTCAACCGGCGCAATCTCTCTTTTAAATCATTCAACGGTGTATCTTTTGAGTGGGCCCTAACCCATAGGTATTTTCCCAGGATCTTACCTGACTCTTCTAATTTTTCCCGGAGCTATTCTCAAATTCATTTCAAAGTTTGACGTAAGAATGAATTTTCATCAGTCAATTGCCTTCTCCAATATCGCTTTCAAATTCTTTTCATCGTTGGTTCAACCTTTCTATTATTCATTCCATCTTTCAGCTCTCGTTCTCCAAATCATACCGGTGCATCGTTCAAATATCCTCTAATCGGTTCATGATCTCTTTGCTCTCATGTATCTAAATCCGAGCAAGTATCTTAATTCGTTTTCCAATTCTTCCCAGTGAATTGTGCCTTTGCTACTTTCATTTTCAATTCTTACGGTGGTTTGCTCAAGATTCTATTCCATGCTTATCATATTAATTCATTCGTTGTTTCAATCCTACCGGTGGTCCGTTGAAGACCTTTCTCAAGTTTGCGCTATATCTCTCCTTAATCATTTCCAATGAGAATGAGTAGTATGCCAAATCCATTGTGTGTCATCAATTTAATTGATGAAGGATAAGCATAATGTAATTCTTATTCTTGTTTAATCGAGTAATTTCAAATCCTTATTCCGGAGGTTCATCAAAATTCTCGGTTTAAATTGTTCATCTTTCTTTTCGGAGTTCCAAGTTTTCTCGGTTATATCGTCGCAAAGCTCCATCTAATCATTGCAAGACTTCAATCTTGTTCGCTTCAAACCTTCAATTCTTTTATGTTATCATTCCGGAGTTCTTCATGGAGGTTACATGCTGGTTCATCAAGGATTCTTTTCATTCTTCAATTGTTCTTCAAGATTTCTCTCAAAGTTAAGTTCCGCCAAGCTATACTCTAAAATAAACATGATGTTCAACACATGTTTTGTTTTGAGGAGTTCAAGTATTATTCCTGCATTCCTATGTGCAATTCTTTCTACCTTATCTTTTGAGGTGGTGTTATGTCATTCTTGACAATTTCCCTTCGTGTTTCAGGATTCGCAAGTTCTCACGGATGAGATATGTAAACCCATCATTTTCTTTTCATTCAGGAGATCCTTTGCAATCCATTAATCTCTTCGTTGGAGTTATATTGGGTTATATTTCACCTAAAGCTTTCCCTAAGGATTTTGCTATTTATGGTGACCATAAATGACCCAGGTTCTTCATTTATCCTGCCGGTGGAATAAGTTTCTCATCTCCTTGTTGATATCAATCTAATCTATTGTTTCCGTTAGTGACAGAATTTCACCTCATAGTTTTGAGTAGTTTTCCATAAGCCCACTACAAGCTTATTCGTTTCGTTGTCGGTTTTCCAACAACTCCGTATAACCTTTTTGGAAGGGTGCTTTCCAAGCTCCATTGTGGCAGAAGCTGGCATTTTCTTCTCCATTCGGTTATTCAAATGATCTATCTCCTATTCTTTCTTCCGGAGACATTGTGATGTTGCTCACTTCGATCCATTGTCCCATTTTTGTTGGGGAACGCAGTAATTTCGAAAATTTTCCTACGCACACGCAAGATCATGGTGATGCACAGCAACGAGAGGGGAGAGTGTTGTCTACGTACCAACGCAGACCGACTGCGGAAGCGATCACACAACGTAGAGGAAGTAGTCGTACGTCTTCTTCCCGATCCGACCGATCCAAGCACCGTTAC
Organism: Triticum monococcum; assembly: GCA_034509565.1. Classification (NCBI taxonomy): domain Eukaryota; kingdom Viridiplantae; phylum Streptophyta; class Magnoliopsida; order Poales; family Poaceae; genus Triticum; species Triticum monococcum. Next base: position 392,146,439 of record CM067845.1, on the reverse strand, counting down.
TCCGGCACCTCCGAGTTCTTAGCACACGTTCAGCTCGATGACGTTCCTTGGGCTCCGATCCAGCAAAGCGTCGAGGAAGAGTTCCGTCAGCACGACGGCGTGGTGACGATCTTGATGTACTACCGACGCAGGGCTTCGCCTAAGCACTGTAACGGTACGATCGAGGTGGAATTTGGTGGCAGGGGGCACCGCACACGGCTAAGGAACGATCTCAAGGATCAACTTGTGTGTCTTGGGGTGTCCCCTGCCCCCGTATATAAAGGTTGGAGGAGGGGGAGCCGGCCGGCCAGGGAGAGGGAGGCGCAGGGGAGTCCTACTCCCACCGGGAGTAGGACTCCTCCCTCCAATCCTAATCCAATTAGGACTCTCGGGGGGAAAGGAGAAAGAGGGGGGGCCGGCCCCTTCTCCTAGTCCTACTAGGACTTGGGGAAAGGGGGGGCGCCGGCCAGCTTATGGGCTGCCCCTTTTCTCTTTTTCCACTAAGGCCCAATAGGCCCATTAGTCTCCCGGGGGGTTCCGGTAACCCTCCCGGTATTCCGGTAAAATCCCGATTTCACCCGGAACACTTCCTATGTCCAAACATAGGCTTCCAATATATCAATCTTTACATCTCGACCATTTCGAGACTCCTCGTCATGTCCGTGATCTTATCCGGGACTCCGAACAACCTTCGGTACATCAAAATGCATAAACTCATAATAACTGTCATCGTAACGTTAAGCGTGCGGACCCTACGGTTCGAGAACAATGTAGACATGACCGAGACACGTCTCCGGTCAATAACCAATAGCGGGACCTGGATGCCCATATTGGCTCCTACATATTCTACGAAGATCTTTATCGGTCAGACCGCATAACAACATACGTTGTTCCCTTTGTCATCGGTATGTTACTTGCCCGAGATTCGATCGTCGGTATCCAATACCTAGTTCAATCTCGTTACCGGCAAGTCTCTTTACTCGTTCCGTAATACATCATCTCACAACTAACATATTAGTTGCAGTGCTTGCAAGGCTTATGTGATGTGCATTACCGAGAGGGCCCAGAGATACCTCTCCGACAATCGGAGTGACAAACCCTAATCTCGAAATACGCCAACCCAACATATACCATTGGAGACACCTGTAGTACTCCTTTATAATCACCCAGTTACATTGTGACGTTTGGTAGTACCCAAAGTGTTCCTCCGGTAAACGGGAGTTGCATAATCTCATAGTTATAGGAACATGTATAAGTCATGAAGAAAGCAATAGCAACATACTAAACGATCGGGTGCTAAGCTAATGGAATGGGCCATGTCAATCAGATCATTCAACTAATGATGTGACCTCGTTAATCAAATAACAACTCTTTGTTCATGGTCAGGAAACATAACCATCTTTGATTAACGAGCTAGTCAAGTAGAGGCATACTAGTGACACTCTGTTGGTCTATGTATTCACACATGTATTATGTTTCCGGTTAATACAATTCTAGCATGAATAATAAACATTTATCATGATATAAGGAAATAAATAATAACTTTATTATTGCCTCTAGGGCATATTTCCTTCAGTCTCCCACTTGCACTAGAGTCAATAATCTAGATTACACTGTAATGATTCTAACACCCATGGAGCCTTGGTGCTGATCATGTTTTGCTCGTGGAAGAGGCTTAGTCAACGGGTCTGCAACGTTCAGATCCGTATGTATCTTGCAAATCTCTATGTCTCCCACCTGGACTAAATCCCAGATGGAGTTGAAGCATCTCTTGATGTGTTTGGTCCTTTTGTGAAATCTGGATTCCTTTGCCAAGGCAATTGCACCAGTATTGTCACAGAAGATTTTCATTGGACCCGATGCACTAGGTATGACACCTAGATCGGATATGAACTCCTTCATCGAGACTCCTTCGTTTGCTGCTTCCGAAGCAGCTATGTACTCCGCTTCACATGTAGATCCCGCTACGACGCTTTGTTTAGAACTGCACCAACTGACAGCTCCACCATTTAAAGTAAACACGTATCCGGTTTGCGATTTAGAATCGTCCGGATCAGTGTCAAAGCTTGCATCAACGCAACCTCTTACGGTGAGCTCTTTGTCACCTCCATATACGAGAAACATATCCTTAGTCCTTTTCAGGTATTTCAGGATGTTCTTGACCGCTGTCCAGTGATCCATTCCTGTATTACTTTGGTACCTCCCTGCTAAACATATAGCAAGGCACACATCAGGTCTGGTACACAGCATTGCATACATGATAGAGCCTATGGCTGAAGCATAGGGAACATCTCTCATTTTCTCTCTATCTTCTGCAGTGGTCGGGCATTGAGTCTTACTCAACTTCATACCTTGTAACACAGGCAAGAACCCTTTCTTTGCTTGATCCATTTTGAACTTCTTCAAAATCTTGTCAAGGTATGTGCTCTGTGAAAGTCCAATTAAGCGTTTTGATCTATCTCTATAGATCTTTATGCCTAATATGTAAGCAGCTTCCCCGAGGTCTTTCATCGAAAAACTTTTATTCAAGTATACCTTTATGCTATCCAGAAATTCTATGTCATTTCCAATCAGCAATATGTCATCCACATATAATATTAGAAATGCTACAGAGCTCCCACTCACTTTCTTGTAAATACAGGCTTCTCCAAAATTCTGTATAAAGCCAAATGCTTTGATCACACTATCAAAGCGTTTATTCCAACTCCGAGATGCTTGCACCAGTCCATAAATGGATCGCTGGAGTTTGCATACTTTGTTAGCTCCCTTTGGATCGACAAAACCTTCTGGTTGTATCATATACAACTCTTCTTCCAGAAATCCATTCAGGAATGCAGTTTTGACATCCATCTGCCATATTTCATAATCATAAAATGCGGCAATTGCTAACATAATTCTGACGGACTTAAGCATCGCTACGGGTGAGAAGGTCTCATCGTAGTCAACTCCTTGAACTTGTCGAAAACCTTTCGCGACAAGTCGAGCTTTGTAGACAGTAATATTACCGTCAGCGTCAGTCTTTTTCTTGAAGATCCATTTATTCTCAATTGCTTGCCGATCATCGGGCAAGTCAACCAAAGTCCATACTTTGTTTTCATACATGGATCCCATCTCAGATTTCATGGCCTCAAGCCACTTTGCGGAATCTGGGCTCACCATCGCTTCTTCATAGTTCGTAGGTTCATCATGATCTAGCATCATGACTTGCAGAACTGGATTACCGTACCACTCTGGTGCGGATCTCACTCTGGTTGATCTACGTGGTTCAGTAGTATCTTGTTCTGAAGCTTCATGATCATCATCATTAGCTTCCTCACTGATTGGTATATGTGTCGCAGAAACAGTTTTCTGTGATGCACTATTTTCCAACAAGGGAGCAGGTACAGTTACCTCGTCAAGTTCTACTTTCCTCCCACTCACTTCTTTCGAGAGAAACTCCTTCTCTAGAAAGTTTCCGAATTTAGCAACAAAAGTCTTGCCTCCGGATCTGTGATAGAAGGTGTATCCAATAGTTTCCTTTGGATATCCTATGAAGACACATTTCTCCGATTTGGGTTCGAGCTTATCAGGTTGAAGCTTTTTCACATAAGCATCGCAGCCCCAAACTTTAAGAAACGACAACTTTGGTTTCTTGCCAAACCATAGTTCATAAGGTGTCGTCTCAACGGATTTTGATGGTGCCCTGTTTAACGTGAATGCGGCCGTCTCTAAAGCATAACCCCAAAACGATAGCGGTAAATCAGTAAGAGACATCATAGATCGCACCATATCTAGTAAAGTACGATTACGATGTTCGGACACACCATTACGTTGTGGTGTTCCGGGTGGCGTGAGTTGCGAAACTATTCCACAATTTTTCAAATGTACACCAAACTCGTAACTCAAATATTCTCCTCCACGATCAGATCGTAGGAACTTTATTTTCTTGTTACGATTATTTTCAACCTCACTCTGAAATTCTTTGAACTTTTCAAATGTTTCAGACTTATGTTTCATTAAGTAGCTATACCCATATCTGCTTAAGTCATCTGTGAAGGTGAGAAAATAACGATATCCGCCACGAGCCTCAATATTCATCGGACCACATACATCGGTATGTATGATTTCCAATAAATCTGTTGCTCTCTCCATAGTACCGGAGAGCGGTGTTTTAGTCATCTTGCCTATGAGGCACGGTTCGCAAGTACCAAGTGATTCATAATCAAGTGGTTCCAAAAGCCCATCAGTATGGAGTTTCTTCATGCGCTTTACACCGATATGACCTAAACGGCAGTGCCACAAATAAGTTGCACTATCATTATTAACTTTGCATCTTTTGGCTTCTACATTATGAATATGTGTATCACTATCTTCGAGATTCAACAAGAATAGACCACTCTTCAAAGGTGCATGACCATAAAAGATATTACTCATATAAATAGAACAACCATTATTCTCTGATTTAAATGAATAACCGTCTCGCATTAAACAAGATCCAGATATAATGTTCATGCTCAACGCTGGCACCAAATAACAATTATTTAGGTCTAATATTAATCCCGAAGGTAGATGTAGAGGTAGCGTGCCGACCGCGATCACATCGACTTTGGAACCGTTTCCCACGCGCATCGTCACCTCGTCCTTTGCTAGCGTCCGCTTATTCCGTAGTCCCTGTTTTGAGTTGCAAATATTAGCAACAGAACCAGTATCAAATACCCAGGTGCTACTGCGAGCTCTAGTAAGGTACACATCAATAACATGTATATCACATATACCTTTGCTCGCTTTGCCATCCTTCTTATCCGCCAAATACTTGGGGCAGTTCCGCTTCCAGTGACCAGTCTGCTTGCAGTAGAAGCACTCAGTTTCAGGCTTAGGTCCAGACTTGGGTTTCTTCTCCTGAGCAGCAACTTGCTTGCTGTTATTCTTGAAGTTTCCCTTCTTCTTCCCTTTGCCCTTTTTCTTGAAACTAGTGGTTTTGTTAACCATCAACACTTGATGCTCCTTCTTGATTTCTACCTCCGCAGCTTTCAGCATTGCGAAGAGCTCGGGAATAGTCTTGTTCATCCCTTGCATATTATAGTTCATCACGAAGCTCTTGTAGCTTGGTGGCAGTGATTGGAGAATTCTGTCAATGACGCAGTCATCTGGAAGATTAACTCCCATCTGAATCAAGTGATTATTATACCCAGACATTTTGAGTATATGCTCACTGATAGAACTGTTCTCCTCCATCTTGCAGCTATAGAACTTATTGGAGACTTCATATCTCTCAATTCGGGCATTTGCTTGAAATATTAACTTCAACTCCTGGAACATCTCATATGCACCATGACGCTCAAAACGTCGTTGAAGTCCCGATTCTAAGCCGTAAAGCATGGCACACTGAACTATCGAGTAGTCATCAGCTTTGCTCTGCCAGACGTTCATAACATCTGGCGTTGCTCCAGCAGCAGGCCTGTCACCCAACGGTGCTTCCAGGACGTAATTCTTCTGTGCAGCAATGAGGATAATCCTCAGGTTACGGACCCAGTCCGTGTAATTGCTACCATCATCTTTCAACTTTGCTTTCTCAAGGAACGCATTAAAATTCAACGGAACAATAGCACGAGCCATCTATCTACAATCAACATAAACAAGCAAGATACTATCAGGTACTAAGTTCATGATAAGTTTAAGTTCAGTTAATCAAATTACTTAGGAACTCCCACTTAGATAGACATCCCTCTAATCTTCTAAGTGATCACGTGATCCAAATCAACTAAACCATAACCGATCATCACGTGAGATGGAGTAGTTTTCAATGGTGAACATCGTTATGTTGATCATATCTACTATATGATTCACGCTCGACCTTTCGGTCTCCGTGTTCCGAGGCCATATCTGTATATGCTTGGCTCGTCAAGTATAACCTGAGTATTCTGCGTGTGCAACTGTTTTGCACCCGTTGTATTTGGACGTAGAGCTTATCACACCCGATCATCACGTCGTGTCTGGGCACGACGAACTTTGGCAACGGTGCATACTCCGGGAGAACACTTCTTGATAATTTTAGTGAGAGATCATCTTATAATGCTACCGTCAATCAAAGCAAGATAAGATGCATAAAAGGGATAAACATCACATGCAATCAATATAAGTGATATGATATGGCCATCATCATCTTGTGCTTGTGATCTCCATCTCCGAAGCACCGTCATGATCACCATCGTCACCGGCTCGACACCTTGATCTCCATCGTAGCATCGTTGTCGTCTCGCCAATCTTATGCTTCCACGACTATCACTACCGTTTAGTAATAAAGTAAAGCTTTACATCGCGATTGCATTGCATACAATAAAGCGACAACCATATGGCTCCTGCCAGTTGCCGATAACTCGGTTACAAAACATGATCATCTCATACAATAAAATCAGCATCATGCCTTGACCATATCACATCACAACATACCCTGCAAAAACAAGTTAGACGTCCTCTACTTTGTTGTTGCAAGTTTTACGTGGCTGCTACGGGCTTAAGTAAGAACTCATCTCACCTACGCATCAAAACTACAACGATAGTTCATCAAATAGACTCCGTTTTAACCTTCTCAAGGACCGGGCGTAGTCACACTTGGTTCAACTAAAGTTGGAGAGACAGTCTTCCGCAAGCCATCTGTGTGCAAAGCACGTCCAGGGAACCGGTCTCGCGTAAGAGTACGTGTAAGGTTGGTCCGGATCGTCTCACCCAACAATACCGCCGAACCAAAGTATGACATGCTGGTAGGCAGTATGACTTGTATCGCCCACAACTCACTTGTGTTCTACTCGTGCAAATAACATCAAACCATAAAACCTAGGCTCGGATGCCACTGTTGGGGAACGCAGTAATTTCGAAAATTTTCCTACGCACACGCAAGATCATGGTGATGCACAGCAACGAGAGGGGAGAGTGTTGGCTACGTATCAACGCAGACCGACTGCGGAAGCGATCACACAACATAGAGGAAGTAGTCGTACGTCTTCTTCCCGATCCGACCGATCCAAGCACCGTTACTCCGGCACCTCCGAGTTCTTAGCACACGTTCAGCTCGATGACGTTCCTCGGGCTCCGATCCAGCAAAGCGTCGAGGAAGAGTTCCGTCAGCACGACGGCGTGGTGACGATCTTGATGTACTACCGACGCAGGGCTTCGCCTAAGCACTGTAACGGTACGATCGAGGTGGAATTTGGTGGCAGGGGGCACCGCACACGGCTAAGGAACGATCTCAAGGATCAACTTGTGTGTCTTGGGGTGTCCCCTGCCCCCGTATATAAAGGTTGGAGGAGGGGAAGCCGGCCGGCCAGGGAGAGGGAGGCGCAGGGGAGTCCTACTCCCACCGGGAGTAGGACTCCTCCCTCCAATCCTAATCCAATTAGGACTCTCGGGGGGAAAGGAGAAAGAGGGGGGGCCGGCCCCTTCTCCTAGTCCTACTAGGACTTGGGGAAAGGGGGGGCGCCGGCCAGCTTATGGGCTGCCCCTTTTCTCTTTTTCCACTAAGGCCCAATAGGCCCATTAGTCTCCCGGGGGGTTCCGGTAACCCTCCCGGTATTCCGGTAAAATCCCGATTTCACCCGGAACACTTCCTATGTCCAAACATAGGCTTCCAATATATCAATCTTTACGTCTCGACCATTTCGAGACTCCTCGTCATGTCCGTGATCTCATCCGGGACTCCGAACAACCTTCGGTACATCAAAATGCATAAACTCATAATAACTGTCATCGTAACGTTAAGCGTGCGGACCCTACGGTTCGAGAACAATGTAGACATGACCGAGACACGTCTCCGGTCAATAACCAATAGCGGGACCTGGATGCCCATATTGGCTCCTACATATTCTACGAAGATCTTTATCGGTCAGACCGCATAACAACATACGTTGTTCCCTTTGTCATCGGTATGTTACTTGCCCGAGATTCGATCGTCGGTATCCAATACCTAGTTCAATCTCGTTACCGGCAAGTCTCTTTACTCGTTCCGTAATACATCATCTCACAACTAACATATTAGTTGCAGTGCTTGCAAGGCTTATGTGATGTGCATTACCGAGAGGGCCCAGAGATACCTCTCCGACAATCGGAGTGACAAACCCTAATCTCGAAATACGCCAACCCAACATATACCATTGGAGACACCTGTAGTACTCCTTTATAATCACCCAGTTACATTGTGACGTTTGGTAGTACCCAAAGTGTTCCTCCGGTAAACGGGAGTTGCATAATCTCATAGTTATAGGAACATGTATAAGTCATGAAGAAAGCAATAGCAACATACTAAACGATCGGGTGCTAAGCTAATGGAATGGGTCATGTCAATCAGATCATTCAACTAATGATGTGACCTCGTTAATCAAATAACAACTCTTTGTTCATGGTCAGGAAACATAACCATCTTTGATTAACGAGCTAGTCAAGTAGAGGCATACTAGTGACACTCTGTTGGTCTATGTATTCACACATGTATAATGTTTCCGGTTAATACAATTCTAGCATGAATAATAAACATTTATCATGATATAAGGAAATAAATAATAACTTTATTATTGCCTCTAGGGCATATTTCCTTCAATTTTTGTCTAAGATCATGTTCTTTTCTTTGCTTATCCATTCAACCGGAATGTCTTGTCCTCCATTCAAGGTCTCTCATCTTATCAAGTTTTGCCTCCCTTCTCAAACGGAGTGCTGTCTGAGATCTTTCTTACCCCTTGTGCCATTCTTTCAATTGTTCCGGAGGCAGTGTGTTGTTGATTTCATCAAGTATCCTCTCATCTTGTCAAGTTCATGTTTAATTACTTCCTTTTACAGTCGGAGTGCTGCCCAAATTATATTATTCTTATTCTTTCTCTATCTTGTTTTAACCAAAGTGGTTTCAATATCTATCTTGGCACTTAACCTCAAGGTTTTTCGCAATGTCCCTTGTTCCTCTTTTCTAACGGAGTGTTTTCAACTTCGTTCATATCTGTTGTATTCCTTTCTCGAAATTGTTTAACCTCTCAAGGTTCATTGGTTTCATTCCTTTGTACAAGAAGCAACTAAGTTTTACCTCTTTCCCTTCCTCTTTCGTTTCCTCCGGTGCTATCCCTAGATCTCGGAACGAGATCCTCTCGTAGTGGTGGAGTGTTGTGACGCCCCGAGACCGACGCGCCATGTGTCTTCCAGTATTCGCTGTCGTTGCCATGTCATTTGCTTGCGTGTCACATCTTGCCATGTCATCATGTGCATTGCATCATCATGTTTTCAAAACTTGCATCCGTCCGGGTTCCCCAATTCTCCCCATTGTCCGTTCTGAGCCCAACCACACTTGCACGCGCCCACGGCACGTCCGAAATATTATTTTTGTAAGTGGCCGGAAGATGTTCTCAAAATGGGATAAAAGTTGGCGTGCGGTCTTATTATAGTGTAGATAGGCCGACTGTCAAGTTTCATTGCATTCGGAGTCCGTCTAACGCCCCAACGGATAGCTATAGCAGCAATATAGTCGGTCTAACATCGGACGTTTTCGGTCTCCGAAAACTATGGTCGGGCCTCTATTTCTCTTCTCTCCTCTTAGCCTACAAGGCCTTCTTTGCACAGCCCACTAGCCCCACCTAGGCCCGCTTGTCTTTGACGACCTCTCTCAAACCCCCGCGTGTGCGCATCCGAAACTTCCCCGAACCCGAAAGCGGGCCATCGTTACCCTGGGTCCGGATCACCCCCAAACATCTACAAAACATTTCCGTGTTCTTATTTGAACTCCCTACCTATTTATTTCCCGTCTGTCCGATTGCGATCGGAGGGTCCGAGTAGCCCCTAACCTTACCACTCGCTATATATTTTAGCCTAAGCCGAGACCAAATCCCTAATTTCTAGGGATCCTCCCAGCCGCCGCCGCCGCACTCATTTCCCACCTTGGGATCCTCTCATTCCCCCTGCGCCAACCACCAGCCACACCCAGATCCAATCCATCCATGCAGCCCCCTACCCAAGCTTTTCTCCCTCCCCATGCCTATTCCTCCTTGCTTCGCTCAAGCCCAAAGGAGAGGAGCTCCTTCTCTGCCCCGGAAAACCTCAATGCCGAGCAATAGCAGGAACTGCTTGTTGTGGCCCCTCATTGTTCCTTTCTCTCCCTCCTCTAGTTCCTCCCTCCGCTAAGCATGCTCTCTCTCTCTCTCTTTTGCTGAATCAGGGAAGGCCATGAACGCCTCCGACCTGAACTCCTCCCATGGCGTCCTCGTTCCCGAGCACGTCGACCCCGCTGCCTTGAACTACCGTGCCGAAGCACCACCTCGCGCGCCTCCTTCCTCAAGCAGGAGCTCGACCTGCTGCCGGCGACCTCGCCCTCCGACGACCTAGACTACCAGGCCGCCCCTCTGCTCCCCCCGCCATTCCCTTTTTCATCTCCTTCTCCCTCTTGTCTCACTATCTCTCTCTCTAACCTTCACGGGAGGTAGACGCCATGGACGACCTCCCCGCGGCACTGCACAAGGGCCCCCGGCCCGCCTCCTCCGTCCACCTCCCTGCCGCGTCGCCCGCCGGATCCGCCCTTCTGCTCCATCCCATCGCTCGCCGGAGTCCCTGTGTCCCCGCCATTGACTGTGTCCCCACCGTCGCCGTCTTCTGCTGCGTCCTTGAACGAGCGTTGACCTCGCCCACTCGAGCCCTGCCTTCAACCGCACATGGGCCCCGTCCTGCACGAGGCCCAGCTCTCCAGCCGGCCTGCTGCACTTCACCGACCGGGCCAAGGCCCATTATGTGAGGCAACCCCCAGCACCCATGTCATGTTTCAGCCTGTAGCTCCAATTCAGTCGATGCCTGTTTTTTTTCCGTGAACAAATTTGCTAATTATCCGGAGACTGCAGGTTTACAGAAAACCCCTTATTGTTCATGCATCAATATTTCATAAACCATGCATCAGAATTAAACAAACTATATATTTAAAATGCTTAGCATTTTGTGTAGATTAATAATTTGCAACTTTCATCCATGTTAAAAATGTTTAAACTTGTTGTTTGCATTGTTTTGCCATATTGACATGTTAAAATGATTTAATTCATAACTAATTAACCGTAGCTCCGAATTTAATAAACTTTATATGTAAATGGGGTAGAAAAATACCTTTCCTAGCAAACCGTTGTTCCGCAAAGTTACCGCTTTGCTCAGCCCCTCTTGTAGCAATGTTAGTTGCTGGTGAAGCTGAAGTTTGTTCCATGTTGGAACATGGATATGTTGGGATATCACAATATCTCTTACTTTAATTAATGCATCTATATACTTGCTAAAGGGTGGAAGGCTCGGCCTTATGCCTGGTGTTTTGTCCCACTCTTGCTGCCCTAGTTTCGGTCATACTGATGTTATGTTCCTTGATTTTGTGTTCCTTACGCGGTTGGGTGTTATGGGAACCCCTTGACAGTTTGCTTTGAATAAAACTCCTCCAGTAAGGCCCAACCTTGGTTTTACATTTGCCTAACAACCTAAGCCTTTTTCTCTTGGGTTTCCGGAGCCCGAGGGTCATCTTTATTTTAATCCCCCGGGCCAGTGCTTCTCTAAGTGTTGGTCCGAACCGGGCATCCTGCGGGGCAACCTCGGGGCAACTTGAGGGCTGGTTTTACTCGTAGCTTGACCTATCCGGTGAGCCCTGAGAACGAGATATGTGTAGCTCCTATCAGGATTTGTCGGCACATCGGGTGGCTTTGCCGGTCTTGTTTTACCATTGTCAAAATGTCTTGTAACCGAGATTCCGAGACTGATCGGGTCTTCCCGGGAGAAGGAATATCCTTCGTTGACCGTGAGAGCTTGTGATGGGCTAAGTTGGGACACCCCTGCAGGGTATAAACTTTCGAGAGCCGTGCCCGCGGTTATGTGGCAGATGAGAATTTGTTAATATTCGGTTGTAGAGAACTTGACACTTGACTTAATTAAAATGCATCAACCGCGTGTGTAGCCATGACGGTGTATTTTCGGCGGAGTCCGGGAAGTGAACACGGTTCTTGTGTTATGCTTGAACGTAAGCAGTTTCAGGATCACTTCTTCATCACTTCTAGCTTCATGACCGTTGCGTTGCTTCTCTTCTCGCTCTTATTTGTGTATGTTAGCCACCATATATGCTTAGTGCTTGCTGCAGCTCCACCTCATTACCCTATCCTACCCATCAGCTTAAATAGTCTTGATCTCGCGAGTGTGAGATTGTTGAGTCCTCGTGACTCACGGATACTTCCAAATAGTTGCAGGTGCCGATGATACAAGTGCAGGTGACGCAACCCAGGTCAAGTGGGAGCTTGATGAAGATCTTGGTCGTTGTTATGTTTCATTTCCTGTTGATCAGTAATGGAGCCCAGTTGGGAACGATCGGCGATCTAGCATTTGGGGTTGCCTTCTTTTATTTTGGTTCCGTAGTCAGGCCTTAATTGTACTCTGGATTATGTATGTTTAACATGTTATTTGTGTGAAGTGCCGATTGTAAGCCAACTCTTTATCCCTTTCTTATTCAGTACATGAGATTGTGTCAGGACCCCGATCCTAAGCCACATCGATCTAGCATGTAACACATCATATCGCTTTGCAGCGTCACGCACGGTATTCCCACGGGTGCCACCTTACCTAGCCCGGGACCGTTTGCGCCTTTTGGCTCATGTGTATGATAGTGTCGCTAGCATCCATATGATAGAGAACCCGGGCCGACATGACTAGTCGTGAACCCAAAGTGGCACTAACTTATAGGGACATGCATACATGACCTAACGACAAACGTGTCGGTCATTAGCGAGTGATTTCGGGCTGTAGCAATTGGGCTAGCAGGACTCTGGGATTCCGGGCTGTAGCAGGCTAACAGGACTCCGAAAGACACCGCATGACATTTCCCCGAAGGGACAGACATAGGATCGAAGAAGGACACATGCCGGCTAGTCTAAGTGTTCCGGAGCAGTAGCAACTAGGCTAACAAGACTCCAGTAAACCGGGCAGTAGCAGAGTACCATGGCTCAGTGGAAGCACTAGACTACTTTTCCTCATAAAAGAGGCTACCAAGGATAGACAACTAGGTTGTCGGATCCCACACATACCAAGCATTTCAAATCATACACACAATATGCTCGATATGTGCAAATACAACATGGCATCACAACAAAACTCTACAACTCAAAGTATTTATTCATTAGGCTCCGAGGAGCCAAGTATTAAAAACATGGGTATCATGACCCCATATACAGAGCATACAAGCAACAAGCACATGCGGAAGCTTAACTTGTCTGAGTATAGACAACTACAAATGAAAAAGGCTGAGAAGCCTGACTATCTACAAGATCCTGCCGAGGGCACAAGATCGTAGCTGAGGTAACAAGCTAAACGTCAAAGTCCATGCGGAACTACTAGTGAGACTGAAGTCTCTCTGCAAAAACATAAATTAAGCAAACGTGAGTACAAATGTACCCAGCAAGACTTACATCAGAACTAACTACATATGCATCAATATCAACAAAGGGATGGTGGAGTTTAACTGCAGCAAGCCAGCTTGGACTCAGTGGCTATCCTGTACTACGACTGCGGATAACTCTTTTGAGGTGGTGCACATGAGTCCACATATTCACCATATCAATACACCACTATGGATCCGCTCCCGTCTCCCTACAAGAACACCATCCATAGCACTCACGCTTATCTTGCGCATTTTAGAGTATCCACTTTCACTTGTCTATGAACTGTACAGGCAACCCAGAAGTCCTTTACCGCAGACACGACTATTCTAATAGATCTTGTTTACCCTGCAGGGGTGTACTTCTTCACACACACTCTCGCCACTTACCAGCATGTACGCGTTGTGTATCTCGGCAACCTTCAAGTGGAAGCTTGGCGAGGGAGTTGGCTATGACTTGACTAACCACACAAGTCTCTAGTCCAGGTTTATCGCATGTTCGGGTTCCATCCAGGAGGGGATCCGACAGGGGTTTCGTTCACAGCCCCAAACGATGTGTGCAGGGTTCCTGAGACAAGAAATGGGCGCCCAGTACACCATGCCACGGTGTATCTACCGTATCATAGCCCACCCCTAGGGTCAGCGCTATGCACGGCCTCCAACACATATCCTAAAAACACCAGAAACTAGTTGTAACTCCTGGACAGAGATCAAGGCGGTTAATAAGTTAAGTGGGTCCACTGGTTTCGGGCCCAACACGTGGTAGTAGCTATTCATGGATCACAAACACGGAACTCGGTTCCTAAGGATGGTTTCAATGAGACAACCCAACATGTACTCCTACATGGCCTCTCACTAGTACCTTTACCAAATCGTGTTCACACACTTAGCTCTCAATAGTAGGACATGTTCACAACTTTCCAATTCATCCCCGATGAATCAGACCTGACACAACTCTAAGTAGTAGTAGGCATGACAAACAAGCATGAATGAGTAGGCACATCAGGGCTCAAACAACTCCTAATCATACTAGTGGGTTTCATCTATTTACTGTGGCAATGACAGGTCATGCAGAGGAAAGGGTTTTAACTACCGCAACATGTAACAATTGAATCATTGTTGTCCTAATGCAGTAAAAGAGAGCAGAAGCGAGAGAGTGGGATTGTATCAGAATGAACAAGGGGGTTCTGCTTGCCTGGCACTTCCGAAGATAGTATATCTCTTCATCAGTGTCATCAAACTCATCGCCAGAACAACATCTACTGAAGGGGGACAATTACCGGCAACAAAGAGGAAACACAATCATTGCAATGCAACAATATGATGCATGAATGTGACATGGCAATATGCTGTTGATTGAGCTAATGCAACTAGCAACCATATTAGATGCAGTTGGTTTGAACCCTAGGTTCAAATTCAAAATCCATAAGTTAATATTCAAATGCCATTCACATAGTTTGTCCTAAACAGTTATGCTAACTTGCTCAAATATGCATGAATATGGCATAAACAGATCCTTCATGTTTTTCTGATCATTTTCCACATCTAAATTATTTCATTCTGAGGTACGGTTGATTTTTTTGATTTTTTGAAGTTAAAGTCATTTTCTGGATTTTTCTGGTTATTTAGAAATGAACAAAATCCAGTAAATGATTTATTGCCTCAGCATGACATCGGTGTGATGTCAGCAAGTCAACAAGGGTCGATCAAGTCAAATTGACCAATGGAACCCGCATGTCAGTGTCTCGGTGCTGGGTCGTGTCATAGATAGATGGGTCCGGTTAAACGCCACGTCAACAGAGTCAATGTTGACATGTGGGTCCACTGGAATCAAATTAAGTCTAACTAATTTTGTTAGTAGGTTATTTAAACCGGTGGGGCCCAGCTGTCAGCGACTGTGGTGGGTAATTAGTGGGTGGATTAGGCCCTAATTACAGGGCCACGTCAGCCGGCCGGAACTTGACCGCCGGCGACCATCTAGCGCAACGGCGTCTGTTCGGGACAGTGCTACAGGCATCGTCTAGGGGCGCTGCTTGGCCCTAGGGCAGCTGGCGATCATGCGCATCCAGGGGACACGTCAGGGGGGCGTGGGGAGGCCGGGAGCATAGCCGGCGATGAGCTTTGGGGGCGGCCGAGCCACGGGCATGACGTAGCCGACGCTGTGGTGCACAGGGGGACTAACCAAAGGGTTACATGGCGTCCTGGGGAACCTGCGAGCACATGGGTGCTACTGGAGCGATCGGAAGAGCTCGGGAGAGCGAGGTTTGCCGGCCATGGCAATGGCCGGAGCTCGGTGCTCGCGGGGCGACGACTGTAGGACGTGACGGACAACTCTGAAAGGGGAAAATGGATCAGGAGCTCACATCGCGTCGGACAGAGGGCTCAGCGGCTTGGTGGAGGTTCTGGAGTCGACGGGGCAGCGGTGGCGATCTCTGGTGCCCAGAGTTGAAGACAAGGGCAAAGGTGGCTTCATAGGGAATCCGGCGAAGCGTGGCTGATGGAGACGACACAGGACGACGGCGCGGAGCTCGTGGGCACGACAAAGGGGCGAGGGGTTGACTGTGGCCGCGGCGGATGGCGACGTTGGTGATGGTGGCGCTCGGCGGTGCAAGAGAGGGAGCACCAGGGGAGAGGAGAGAGCGCACTGCAAGGGGGAAGATCTAGAGGGGAGTGGCGCGTCGCCGTGGCGTCACTAGGAGGGGCCGAGGAAGCAGGAGGTGGCCAGGGCAGCATCAGCGCTCACCACGCACCTGTTTGTCCTCCTAGCAGAGGAGGAAGAAGACACGGGAGCCCGTGGTGGGCTGGGCCAGCAGTGCTAGGCCAGGTGGCTGCACAGTAGTTGGGCCGCAGGTAACACATGTATTCTCTCTCTCTCTCTCTCTCTCTCTCTCTCTCTCTCTCTTTTATTTATGTTTTTCTATTTTCTGCTGTTGTTTTTGATTTAGTCAAAATACTAAACCACTTGGTAAAATCCTAAAAATAATTTTGGGCACCTTTGAAATATTTCCCAATAGCCCTAAATTACTTTTAGGATTATTTGGACATTTAAAAATATTTATAAGATTTAAATGTCCAAGTTCAAATACTTATGAATTAATTCAAAAATCCAAAGTGTCCTAGAAAAATATGCACCATTTTTGGCAGAGGTTCTAGACCAATTCAAAAATGAAGAAATTTTCAGAAGGGCATTTTGGGTTCATTGAAATGATTTCAAATTGAGCCTGGTTGAATTCTATTTGGTGCTAGGGTTTGAACATCCCCATTTCAAGTTTAACAAAATTTAAACATGATGCATGGAGATTATGCAATGATAGGCAAGACTAAGCTAGGGCTGTGGCAACTCACCCCCACTAAACAAGAATCTCGTCCCGAGATTCAAGCGTAGGGTAAGATGAAGGGGGAACACAAACTAACATAATCTTCACGATCCAGGTTGCACTTCATAAAGGCGTTGATTCAATCACCATCTTTGTCTTGTCGTCTTGCTCTGAGAACTCCAGTCAACATGGCAACGAGAGGAAAAGGAAACACTAGAAGGATCGATCTTCTCAAAGATCGAACAACTCAGGATCAACTCACAGAATGAGACATAGCAACATCTCTCGAGCTAAGACATTCAAACACACCTCAGAAGGGATGGAAGGACAGATGACGGGGTTCAATTTGGTAGGCAACAATTCCACGCTTGAGAAGATAGTGAATGGGGTCAAAGTAGCGAGGAGATAAGTGCCATGATTCCATAATAGGACACCTCGGGGGAGGTGACTTGTAGAATTATTCCCTTAAGTGGCAAAAAGAATTACTTTTGATATCTAGATGATTGAAACTCTTCATACCAGCCTAAGGAAAATCACAATTGATCGTTTCAGAGGGTTCGAAGAAATGACATACTCTGACTAGGATGGATGATGTGGACTACCTTGTTGAAGACAACGCTAAGGATGATTTCTACTTATCGTCGGAAATGGATGGAACCCGTGGTAATTTGGCACAACAGCGGTGCAAGATGGGAATAAAATGCAAATGTTGGGAATGATTCTAGTAACTAGGGAAAACCCCAATAGTACAGAGTGAGTCCACTGTTTGAAAAGGTTATAACATAACCGAGGAAACTGGTAGCAAATCCCAATTAATGCCAACGATAAAACGTAGTGCTTGCGTGTGCTCCCAAGAACTTGAGCATTTCCATATTCATCAAGGTTTTACCAATATCCGTGTCAAGGATCCTGGCAACACAACATACTACCATGATGAATGGTGATGGACGATGCAGATGCAAAGGAAACTAACACCTTCTCAGATTTCACCTTAACGAGGCCAAGGAAACAGAATCTGGACGATCGACCAAGAGACATTTAACACTCATCTTCTAATGTTCTCCTTGATGTGCTAGAGTAACCCACTGATTGATATGGTTTGGTATCTAGGACATCAAGTAAAAGGTCGGACTTCGGGAACACAAGAATCCATAAGGAGCAACTTCTTGAGTATACCCTATGAGATCCTTATGGGGAGGTGGCCAACTTCCTCAATCAAGATACTACAATAATAGGTCTTTCGGCTGGGTGTGTTGGCCACGGCATCCACTTTACCGGGTTACAGAGAAACCAATATTATAGTTCTTGGGACACGTTCCAACCATCATATCTGCCTGAGATTCAGATTTGGTTGGTGTTAGGATATTCCAGACTCATCAAGTCTAGAGAGAAAAATGAAAGTTTGCAACACAAATCTACGAGATGATGTTGCGAGATTCTCGGGAAATGAACTATGATAGCAAGCCCCAAAACATGAGCTGGTTCTGCTACACCCATGTGAACACATTGTCCCAGAGAAGCATGATCACATGGTAGTCTTACAACAAAATACTACCGAGTTCTAGTAGGGAACCATCATTAATGATATCAAAGTCTCTGCACGGAAGTCTAAAGTACTAACCTTAGAACAGACTCCTTTATCTTGAACAAATCAATCAGTGGCTTGGTATGCTAGGAATTATGTATGGAATGGAGGTGGCCAAACCTATCAAACCATAGAATACTTCGCGCATACATGACTAACTTGGGATGATTCCAGAGGAAGCAAAACAAACTTTCTCAAAGTCACGATAGCAACTTACACCAAGTGCACGTGAATTAGAGGAAGTCTCTTCTTTCATCCAAACATATACTTCATGAACGGGACACGAAGAAAATGATTACACAAGTTTCCAACACTAGCTGGATGTTCATCATAAATCATGGAGAAGATAAAAATATTGTTGATGGGCTCAACAACAATTCATTCGGATTTCCAAAATAAAATGGAATTCCATAATTATGTGAACAAGGTGATAGCATTGGTCAGACCCGAAAGATATAATGGTGTATGCTCGAGGAAACATCCATGAGTAAGACAACATTATGAATATCGTTGGTTCTGATTTGATTTGACGATAGCCCATGCTCAAATCAAAGATTGGATAGGACAATAACACCCGCAACTGATCATGAGGATCAATCAATTAGGATATCATCTTTCTTCCACACACACACAATCGTAAAGATATCCCTTCAAAATGAACTAAGTGGGACAAACTTTCATCTTCCAACTCTCCAGGTTGTTGTTTAGCTCAACCAAATAGTTCAGGGTATCCAACACAGAATCTTGGAGAATGGGTGGTTTAGAGGAAACCAACACGATCATAAACTCAACATAACAGCCAGAGAACAACCTGGTGATACTTCTGTGAATATATCCGGAAAATCACGAACCACCGATATGTTACTAAGCTCGAGAACAATCTTTCTTTTCAGGGCAAGACGATATGATCAAATAAGCAAGGATTTTCACTATCCTAACCCATTGATCGAAAAGTGCACCAGAAATAAGGGCTAGGTAGCACGATCAATTTTTTAGGGTCATGATTCAATAATCAACACACTAAGAATGTGGTTTTTGTCAATTTAACTCCAAGCAACGAAGTTGCTAGGAGTATAGATTTCACACATCATAGTTCACTTGTCAGCATTTCGGTTGCAACAACACGGGAACCGAGGGATGAATAATGATGGCGAGAAGTATCACTAAATCAGGAATTCATAAGAGGTGGTGCAATTCTCATGACATTCTTGACATAAAGAGGGTAATACTCCGAGGTAGACCAGAACAAAAGCTGGACTGGCATTTTGATCTGTGGAGCACAACTGCTTTGACCCAATCCTAGATATGGATGAGGTGCTGGAGTTTGTTTCTCCTAGTCATTCCGGAATAGAATGGCTCGACGGACCTCAAGTGTAAAAGGCAACGATGAACAAGAATGCACATCTACTCCTCACTATCAATTGATAGACGAGGGTCGGATAACAACTAAAGAGAGACAACTCAAAGGAACATATGGTTTTCTAAGTTGCAGATGCATAGATTTAGTATGTCAAACAAGTTCAACATATTTCTTCCAAATAATCCGTGCAGAAAGGTAGGACTAGCAGATTCACAATGTAGAATGGAGAACTCATCAAGAGCACTCTTATTGTGATGTTTTGGTTCAACAAGGAACTTCTGCCATAAGTAGTTCATGGTATTGGAAGAAGTATTTACCACGGACCTTGAGGAGTATCGCAAAGGTTACTAATATCCGAAAGGAACTAGCAAACACTATCCACATGAAGTAGGGTAAATTTTGGGCTCAAAAAAACCCAGGAGTAGAATTCCTACTACTAAGTAGCATCACGGGATGCTTTCGAGAATAATGGCCAGAATCATCACACCGATGATACAAAGCATTGCTAGGTTACTGAGTGACTCCCTAAAACACGTAGGGTCATAATAATAGCTCCAACATATATGTCGAGGCAATACAGTACCTCAACTCACCGATTAGTGTGGTTGAACTGGCCCAAAGGGACATCAGGAATGGAAAGAAGGAATTTGCAAATGCATCAGACTATTTACAACCTAGGATGACTCGGACAACATAATGGCTGTAAATGCTCAAAAAAAGATTTGAGACATTCACAAGGATTGCATAGTCACTTAACAACATCATATCAAGGTTCTGGTTCAACTCACAACATACTAAAAGTAGTAGAAACTGAACTGAGGCCTGAAACCAACAATCCTAGATTGTACGGGTTAGTAACACGTGAACCTAATAGAGAGATGAGATCCTAGTCCTTAACCCACGTAGGAAAGGAGAGGATGACCAAGATCAGAAGGGCATAAGGTAAAGGAGTAAAAAGAGCCTTACGTCCCTTCCCATAATCAATTCCCTTACACATAACTAAAGCATTTCTAGATTCAACTTCGACCAGTTTGGCTTGGTAATCCTTCAGGTAGCCAGGCTCTGATACCAAAGCTGTCAGGACCCCGATCCTAAGCCACATCGATCTACCATGTAACACATCATATCGCTTTGTGGCCTCACGCACGGTATTCCCACGGATGCCACCTTACCTGGCCCGGGACCGTTTGTGCCTTTTGGCTCACGTATATGATAGTGTCGCTAGCATCCATATGACAGAGAACCCGGGACAACATGACTAGTCATGAACCCAAAGTGGCACTAACTTATAGGGAGAAGCATACATGACCTAGCGATGAACGTGTCGGTCATCAGCGAGTGATTTCAGGCTGTGCCACCTGGGCTAGCAGGACTCCGGGATTCCGGGCTGTAGTAGGATAACAGGACGCCGAAAGACACCGCGTGACATTTCCCCGAAGGGACAAACACGTGATTGAAGAAGGACACATGCCGGCCAGTCTAAGTGTTCCGGAGCAGTAGCAACTGGGCTAACAGGACTCTGGTAAACCGGGCTGTAGCAGACTACCATGGCTCAGTGGAAGCACTAGACTACATTTCCCCATAAGAGAGGCTACTAAGGATAAGCACTTAGGTTGTTGGATCCCACACATACCAAGAATTTCAAATCATACACACAATATGCTCGATATGTGCAAATACAACATGGCATCACAACAAAACTCTACAACTCAAAGTATTTATTCATTAGGCTCCCAGGAGCCAAGTATTACAAACATGGGTCTCATGACCCAACATACAAAGCATACAAGCAACAAGCACATGTGGAAGATTTACTTGTCTGAGTACAGACAACTAAAAATGAAAAAGGCTGAGAAGCCTGACTATCAACAAGATCCTGCCGAGGGCACAAGATCGTAACTAAGGTAACAAGCTAAACGTCAAAGTCCACGCGGAACTACTAGTGAGACTAAAGTCTCTGTGACGCCCGGGTAATTAAGCTACAGTAATCCCACGTTAACGATGCCACGTCACCTCGGTTATTGTTGCTAATCTCGCATTAGTTCGAAACCGTTTCAAATTCAAAATTTAAAATCAAGCAAACAATAAAAGTTTTCAAATATTAAAACTAAAATGTTCAATAAATAGTAGATAAATCAGAGGCTATGATAAAATTGTAAACAACATTATTGAAAGTTAATAAGTGACTTAAACAACCTCAAACGATGATTGAAAACATTATTTAAATAACCTTTTATTAATACAAAATAAATATGAAATGATATTTACCCCAAACTAGTTTTTGGTGGTAGGATATATTGTGCTGTGATTTGTGGGCCAACTCGTGTTTTACAAAGCTCATTTGTTGCCCAAACAATTAGCTAAAACAGAAAAGCAAATAAATGAAAAGTAAATAAAACAGAAAAGTAAAAGAGGAAAAGAGAATCCCCCTCCCACTTGACTTTGGCCCAGCTAGCCTGCCCAACTAGGCCAAGGCCCACCCCACCCCCATATTCCCCCCCCCCCCCGGACCCAAACCCTAATCTCCCCGACCACCACTTCCCCCCTCGCTCTGGATCTGGATCGGGAGGAGCCCGATCCCTTCGCCCTCGCTCTATGCGACCCGGCTCTGACCTCAGCGCCCCGCTGCCTTCCTCACCGACGACCACCTCGCGGACGCCCTCGTCTCCTCGTCCCCTATGTCGCCTCGTCTCTGACATCCCCCGTGCCCCGCTGCCCCGAACCCTACACCCGACGTGAGCCCGTGCCTCTCCTTCTCGCGCCCCTGACCTTCCCACCACGCCCGCACGGCGCTCGCCTCACTCCGGCAACGGCCAGGCCGTGCCTCCCATGCATCTGCTGCTACTGCTCCCGCCGGCCTCTGCCGTGCGCGAGCGCTCACGCCCGCCAACTCTCCTGCCTGACCTCGCCAGGCCTCGCCCACCGTCCCCACGCCCGCGCGCGCCCCCAGTCGCGCTCGCCACGACCTCCATCCCCCCCCCCCCCGCCCGCGCGCGCACGACCCTGGACGTGCCCGCGCCCGTGCCCCCCCGCTCTGGCTCTGCTCACTACCGTCGGCCTCGCGCGCCCGATCTTCGGCTCGCGCCGCCACCCGCGGTGGCCTTGTGCGTCGCATGCTCCGCGCCCTCAGGCTCTCCTGCCACGGCCCCCTGCTCGCCGCTTCGCTGCCGTCCACCCCGCACGGAAGCGCCACCCGCGCCACTCACGCGCGCCTCACTTCCTCTGCACATCGCGCCCCGCCGAGTCGCCCGCGCCCCTATCCCGCGTCGCCGCCGTACCGCTCTGCCTCCCCCTTGGCCACGCCTCGGCCCAGCTCATCAACGACGCCCGTGGCTGCTGCTGCCCCGCGGCCACACGTCGTCTCTCTCTCCTCCGCCGACGCCGCGCCGGCACCCCGCCACTGGCTCGGGTTGCCTTGCCCGTAAACCCAGCGCCCGCTAAGGCCCCTAGTGGCCAATGACAAGGGGCCCTGCCTAGAACGTATTTAAAAAAAGATAAAAATAAAAATAAAATTAATTAATTAATTAATTAAAGAACTAAAGAATTAATTAACTTAATTAATTTTGATTAATTAAACTAATTACACATTAGTTACCTAATTAACATGATTAGTTAATTAGTTAATTAAGTAGTCAATGACAGTGGGGCCCACCCCTAATTAATCCTGCTTAGTATAACTATAAATGGGTAACTAAAATGTGTCACTGACTAGTGGGACCCACTTGTCAGGTTGACTAGTCAACCTTGTTGACTGCTGACGTCATGCTGACATCATGATGACGTCAGCAAACACTGTTCTAGATAATGTTGAATTAAATAAATTAAATAAATTCTAAAAATAATTTAAATCTTTTAAAATCAATATAAAATAAACCATAGCTCGGATGGAAAAACTTTGTACATGAAAGTTGCTCAGAATGACGAGACAAATTCGGATACGCAGCCCGTTCGTCCACCATGCATCCCTAGCATAGCGAACACGCAACTTTCCCCCTCTGATTCATTTGTCCAAAAACGCGAAACATTGGGGATATTTCCCGGATGTTTCCTCCCTTCACCGGTACCACCTCATACTGCGTTAGGGCACCCCTAGCACCGATACTTGTCATGTCATGCATCGCTATGCATCTGTTTTCTTAATATTTATTCTTTCTTCCCCCTTTTCTCTCGCTAGACATCGAGACCGACGCTGCTGGTACCCAGTACGACTACGGTGTTGACGACCCCTCTTTCTTGCCAGAGCAACTAGGCATGCCCCCCTTGATCACCAGATATCGCCTATTCTGCTCTACTGCTTGCATTAGAGTAGTGTAGCATGTTACTGCTTTCCGTTAATCCTATTCTGTTGCATAGCATGTCATTGTTTCTACGACTGTTGATACCTTACCTGCAATCCTACAAGCTTAGTATAGGTTGCTAGTACTTCATCAGTGGCCCTACATTCTAGTCCATCTGCCATGCTATACTATCGGGCCGTGATCACTCGGGAGGTGGTCACGGGTATATACATACATACATATATACATACTATGTAGGTGGTGACTAAAGTCGGGTCGGCTCGTTGAGTACCTGCAAGTGATTCCAATGTTGGGGGCTGAAGGGGCAGGTGGCACCATCCTGGTAGAGGTGGGCCTGGGTTCCCGATGGTCCCTGACTGTTACTTTGTGGCGGAGCGACAGGGCAGGTTAAGACCGCCTAGGAGAGAGGTGGGCCTGGCCCTGGTCGGAGTCCGTGGTTATTTCAAAATAACACGCTTAACGAGATCTGGGTATTTGATCTGAGTCTGGCCATTGGCGTATACGCACTAACCAATTACGCGGGAACAGTTATGGGCACTCGACGTCGTGGTATCAGCCGAAGCCTTCGTGACGTCTGCGACTGAGCGGCCCGCGTCGGATTGGACCGTAAGCCTGCTCTTGTATTAAGGGGGCTAGGTCTGCTTCCGGCCGCCCTCGCAACGTGCAGGTGTGCAATGGGCGACGGGCCCAGACCCCTGCGCCATAGGATTTAGACCGGCGTGCTGACCTCTCTGTTCTGCCTAGGTAGGGCTACGACGTGTTGATCTTCCGAGGCCGGGCATGACCTAGGAAAGTGTGTCCAGACAAAGGGGATCGAGCGTGTTGTGAAATGTGGTGCACCCCTCCAGGGAAGTTAATCTATTCGAATAGCCGTGATCTTCGGTAACAGGACGACTTGGAGTTGTACCTTGACCTTATGGCAACTAGAACCGGATACTCAATAAAACACACCCTTCCAAGTGCCAAATACAACCGGTGATCGCTCTCTCACAGGGGAACGAGGGGAGGATCATCGGTTAGGATTATGCTATGCAATGTTACTTGGTGAACTTACGATCTACTCTCTTCTTCTGCTGCAAGATGGAGGTTACCAGAAGCATAGTCTTTGACAGGACTAGCTATCCCCCTCTTATTCCGACATTCTGCAGTTCAGTCCACATATGTTACCCCTTTTCCATTTGATACCAATGCATACATATGTAGTGTAGCTCCTTGCTTGCGAGTACTATGGATGAGTACTCACGGTTGGTTTGCTCCCCCATTCCCCCTTCCTATACCCGATTGGTGCGACCAGATGGTGGAGTCCAGGAGCTAGACGCCACCGTCGTCGACGACGACTCCTACTACACTGGAGGAGCCTACTACTACGTGAAGCCCGCTGACGATGACCAGGAGTAGTTTAGGAGGATCCTAGGCAGGAGGCATGCGCCTCTTTCGATCTGTATCCCAGTTTGTGCTAGCCTTCTTAAGGCAAACTTGTTTACTTATGTCTGTACTCAGATATTGTTTCTTCCGCTGACTCGTCTAAGATCGAGCTCTTGTATTCGAGCCCTCGAGGCTCCTGGCTTGTAATATGATGCTTATATGACTTATTTTATTTGTAGAGTTGTGTTGTGATATCTTCCCGTGAGTCCCTGATCTTGATCATACACGTTTGTGTGTATGATTAGTGTACGATTGAATTGGGGGCGTCACTAGTTGGTATCAGAGCCGACTACCTATAGGAATCCCCTTCCACACTCCTTGGTCGAAGTCGAGTCTAGACATTACAAAACTTTTTACTAACATGGTTGTGTGCCTTACGAGCCCACGTCGCCATCTGGGTGGTATTAGGATCTTTTACTCCTCGATCCTTACTCTGGGACTCTGAACTCTCTTCTATTCGGGTTAGATGATTTTGCTAACTCTAACTCTAGGTTCTCATAATTACTTCCTCCCGGAGATTCCCTCACTCCAGATGATTGCTTGGTGCATCGAAGGATTCCAGAGGTACTCTATGATGTTCTCTCGAGACTTTGTGACATCGCTTTTGCAATTTCCATCCATCGATAAACCTCTATGGAAAACTACATGCACTTGCCATAAATACAAACATTCCCCGTTGCTCTTGTTATTGCAAGATGCCCCGAAATACTCCCTGTTGTCCCGAGAATCCTTTGATCTTACTACCATGTTGTTCTTTGCAACATGAATACCCCTACGGATAATTTCTCACACTTACCGGGGATTCGTTCATCCCCAGTTATTCAGCTGTTTTAAAAAAAAATCTTTGAAATACCATTCGAACATCCGAAAATCCTCAGCAGCATATTGCTCATGAAATTCTTGCTTGATTACATTATGGTTAATCTCATAAGTCTAGTAATATTATTGGTACCCTTTGTCACTATCATCTTGAGTCAGTTGATTCAATATGTTGCGAATGCTGGCAATCCTCAATCAGATCCTAGAATTCATCCTTATAGCTCAGGCGTCATTTTAAACATGAGCTGGATCTCGACCAATCAAATTGCCATTGATTGTACCCCTAAGCTTGCCCAACTTATCCATCCTTCATCAGAGCATTTGCTTCTGATCCCTTGATATGGAGATCATAATTCATTTGCATTTGAGCTTTGAATTAGTCTGTTGTTTCTATAATCCCATGCCTTTGCATTGTCTCTTCTTCTGGCTGAGTACCGTTACTCACATTATATCCTTTGCGGTCCGTAGATCCTTTGGTGGATTATTATCTGACCGTTCTTGCATATTCTCAAAACCTGGAGTTCTTTCCTTGATACATAAGGCCATCGGTAAATCCTATTCTCTAATTTGGCCAACCATGCTCTGCTTTTTGAGCTGGTGACATTCACTCTTGAAGCTTGAGTTATATGTTTCTAAGATGCCCCGATAGGTTGAACCTATACCTTCCCTAAAAATCGTATGAACCCGAAGGTTTTCACAAGTCATACCCTTCTGGTGTTTTACCAGATAAGTTTCTACCTTACAACTTCTTCGAGGACGAGAAGTGAATGAATGGTCATGCATTGGAGAAGTGGGAGTCGACCTTGAACTTGTGTTCATGCCCATGGAAATGATGTAGATCTTACCATTAAAGCTTCTCTTAATTTAATTATTCCCTTGGTATAAGTTCATCTTATATCTGGGATCTGGCCTTTTGCAATCATGGTTCCAACCATGCTAATGTTATTCAATATATCTGAAAGGAAACCACTCCATTGCCTCGTCTATTTTGACGAGATTAAAGTATCTGCTATCGCAAGTCTATGATACAGATCAGTTCTATTCCAATCTACCTCCGAGTTTCACCACCGTTATCTCGAGAATATCACCGAACTACATAACTACTTATGAGTCTTCATCTAGTTTTGCTTCTCACCGATTTCAGAATTCCCACGGGTTCTGGGTTGTCCTCAACTAAGAAAATCAAATAGTGAATCGAGTCCGCACTCTGATTTAATAACTCTAAGTAATTTTCGTTCCTTATGAGTTTATTAATCCTTCAAGTCATCCCAAGCCTGATCGGCTATATCATTATCGTGTGAAATTTCAACTGTGCTACCTGGCCCTTCTCCTCGTAGAAAATTTTTCGACGATGAGCTAAGCTTACATCCATCATCCTCGTCATATCATTTCTGCTAGAACAACAAACTTGATTTCGAGTTTGTGTCCTACCCATGGTTCCAATAACCTTTTGCTTCATCATTCCTTTGACTTGATGTCATCACCGATTGATTACATCTTCATGAAATCTCTCAACAAATGTGTCATGGTCATCATCAGCCTTTCGAGCTCTTCCAGGATATCAATTAAATTCTTGATGAGAAATACCATCCTTGCCCCTCGATGATTGGTGTTATCATCGGCCAACTTATTGCCTCCCCTCCAACACAAACTTGTTCGTGTTCTGTGTTATACCTTGAGTTCCTTGCTATCCAGCTCATATTATGATCTACCTTGAAGTATTACTACCTTTTTGTCAAGGATGTTGTGAGAGTTTCACCACCTCTGAAGAAATTCTTGATACAATGATGCTTCTTGCCATCACCATTCTTTTCTTGGTACCCGTGTTGAGTGAACTATGTTCTGAGAATTTATCATCTCTAGCAACCCTATTGCTTCAAAGTTAATGGACAATAATTCCAATTTAGTGTGGTGGTTGCTAAATCGCCATTTCGATGTTGGTCATGCAACCCAACCCATATTTCAGGTGCACTTTTCAACCAATGTTTAATTGTGTATGTTTTCCTTGAGCATACCTCATTATATCATTTGATCCGACAAATGTTATCTCCTTATTCACATAATTGTGGAAATCCATCTTTGGAAATCCCAATGAATTGTCGCTGAGATCATCAGCCACCTCCTCATCCTCTCCTTGGTTTAATGATGAACTCTTGTTTCGAAAGTCACTTCCATAGTTCATTTCCCAAGAATCTTACAATGTTATCTCGTCGATTTGTGTTGCACCTTCTCTTCTCAGGCGTCCCGAGTCTGAGGTATCTTGACACCAATCAGATCTGAATCTCGATCAGATATGATGGTTGGAACATATTTCCAAGAGTTATAACCTTGGTCTTTATTTGACCCGGCAAGGTAATGTCATGCCTAGCACACCTGGCCGGAGGCCCTGTTGTTATAGATTTCTATTCAGCAAGGTTATCCATTGTTCCATGAGGAAATTGTAAGACTTATTCCAGAAGTTGTTTCCAATGGATCCTTTGTATCCAAAGTCTGACCTTTTCTTGAAGACCGTGCCAATGCTACCTCGAAGCATGACTGTAGTACTCCGATTTTCAATAAGAGCATTTGAATAACAATGCTAAAAATTCTTTATTAATCATCCATACACCGTTGTATGGGTAATGTCATCAAATTTTCTCCCTTTTCCTAAAGGGTTTTCTATGATATATCCTGTCATGGATATCGTACTCTGCTTGTCCTTGGGAAGGGTATACCCTTGAAATATGTGTTTAAACACATTTTCCTTTCCATTGTTCTGTTTAATCTGATAATCATATTTTCCTTTCCATTGGTTGGTTTAACGTTTCTTGTGATCTATATGATCTAAGCAGTAATATTCTCCTGCTTATGTAAACACCTCGGTGTACAATTCTGTCAGCAAGACCCTGTTACTATTCATGATGACATTTCGGTAACCACTGATGGACGAGAACCTTGTCTATTGGTCCGCCTCGTTTCAACGAGCAGGGAAATGGTTCTCTTCGTCCCTCACCCTTGGTACCAATGTTGTTGCCAACATAAATGACAGGCTATCCTCTGACATACCTTGCTATCTTGATCGTGCACCTGATAACGCTTTCCTGCTTTCAACCCACATGGTGGGACCATAACCCATAGGCCCCAGGATCGAAACCTGACTCTCCTGTACACCCCCTATTCCCAAAGCTATTCCTCGCGCGTGGCCTCATATGTAATTCACGAGCCACCTTCCGATGAGATCATTAATTCCGGTATCAGACGCAATACTTATTCTCATTGCTCTGGCCCCCTTTCACACTTTGTTTAGGCATCGAACGATTGCCTACCCGCTCGAAACTTCTCAGGGTATCTCCTTACCTTGCTCTCGGAAATTTCTTAAGTTTCAATCCAAGAGTTACTTTCCGCCACCTTCCCTGATGTTATCTACCCGATAAGCAACTTTATAGCACTCAGTCCTTCCGAAGATACCCCTTAACCTTTTCGTAAGTACGAGGAAACTTCCGAAGAAAAGATGACGACTTCATCATGATGGCCCGAAACAGAGGAATGGAGACATCAATGTAATGGATCGACCTCTTCGAGAAGATCAACCAAGACTGAGAAGATTCATTAGAATTTCGTAACCAGACAATTCCGCCTTCTCCATCTCTTAAATCTCGGGACGAGATTTCTTGTAGTGGAGGAGAACTGTGATGCCCGGGTAATTAAGCTACAGTAATACCGCATTAATGATGCCACGTTGCCTCGGTTATTGTTGCTAATCTCGCATTAGTTCGAAACCGTTTCAAGTTCAAAATTTAAAATCAAGCAAACAATAAAAGTTTTCAAATATTAAAACTAAAGTGTTCAATAAATAGTAGATAAATAAGAGGCTATGATAAAATTGTAAACACCATTATTGAAATTTAATAAGTGACTTAAACAACCTCAAACAATGATTGAAAACATTATTTAAATAACCTTTTATTAATACAAAATAAATATGAAATGATATTTACCCCAAACTAGTTTTTGGTGGTAGGATATATTGTGCTGTGATTTGTGGGCCAACTCTCATGTTTAACTAAACTCATTTGTTGCCCAATGAATTAACTAAAACAGAAAAGAAAATAAGCGAAAAGTAAATAAAACAGAAAAGTAAAAGAGGAAAAGAGAAACCCCCTCCCACTGGGCTTCGGCCCAGCTGGCCTGCCCAACTGGGCCAAGGCCCATCCACTCCCCATATTTCCCCCGGACCCAAACCCTAATCTCCCCGACCACCACTTTCCCCCTCGCTCTTGATCTGGATCGGGAGGAGTCCGATCCCTTCGCCCTCGCTCGATGGGACCCGGCTCCGACCTCAGCGCCCCGCTGCCTTCGTCGCCGACGACCACCTCGCCGGACGCCCTCGTCTCCTCGTCCCCTGCGCCGCCTCGTCTCTGACATCCCCCGTGCCCCGCTGCCCCGAACCCTACACCCGACGTGAGCCCGTGCCTCTCCTTCTCGCGCCCCTAACCTTCCTGCCGCGCCCGCACGGCGCTCGCCTCACTCCGGCAACGCCCAGGCCGCGCCTCCCCTGCATCTGCTGCTACTGCTCCCGCCGACCTCTGCCGCGCGTGAGCGCTCGCGCCCGCCTGCTCTCCTGCCCGACCTCGCCAGGCCTCGCCCGCCGTCCCCATGTCCACGCGCGCCCCCTGTCGCGTTCGCCACGACCTCCATCCCCCCGCCCGCGCTCGCACGACCCTGGACGTGCCTACGCCCATGCCCCCCGCTCCGGCTCCGCTCACTACCACCGGCCTCGTGCGCCCGCACCGCGGCTTGCGCCGCCACCCGCGGTGACCTCGTGCATCGCATGCTCCGCGCCCTCGGGCTCTCCTGCCACGGCCCCTACTCGCCGCTTTGCTGCCGTCCACCCCGCACGGCAGCGCCACCCGCGCCACTCGCGCGCGCCTCACTTCCTCTGCACACCGCGCCCTGCCGAGTCGCCCGCGCCCCTATCCCACGTCGCCGCCGTACCGCTCTGCCTCCCTCTTGGCCACGCCTCGGCCCAGCTCACCGGCGACGCCCGTGGCTGCTGCTGCCCCACGGCCGTGCGCCGTCGGTCTCTGCTCCGCCGACGCCGCGCCGGCACCCCGCCACTAGCTCGGGTTGCCTCGCCCGTAAACCCAGCGCCTGCTAAGGCCCCCAGGGGCCAATGACAAGGGGGCCCCGCCCAGAACGTATTTAAAAAATAAATGAATAAAAAGATGAAAAATAATTAATTAATTAAAGAATAAATTGACTTAATTAATTTTGATTAATTAAACTAAACAACTGATTAACTAATTACATATTAGTTACCTAATTAACCTGATTAGTTAATTAGTTAACTAAGTAGTCAATGACAGTGGGGCCCACCCCTAATTAATCCTTCTTAGTTTAATTATAGATGGGTAAATAAAATGTGTCACAGACCAGTGGGACCCACTGGTCAGGTTGACCAGTCAACCCTGTTCACTACCGAGGTCATGCTGACGTCATGATGATGTCAGCAAACACTATTCTGGATAATGTTGAATTAAATAAATTCTAAAAATGATTTAAATCTTTTAAAATCAATATAAAATAATCCGTAGCTCGGATGGAAAAACTTTGTACATGAAAGTTTCTCAAAACGACGAGACAAATCCGGAGACGCATCCCGTTTGTCCGCCACGCATCCCTAGCATAGCGAACACGCAACATTCCCCCTCTGATTTATTTGTCCGAAAACGTGAACCATCGGGGATATTTTCTCGGATGTTTCCCCCCTTCACCGGCACCACCTCATACTGCGTTAGGGCACCCTTAGCACTGATACTTGTCATGTCATGCATCGCTATACATCTGTTTGCTTAATATTTATTTTTTCTTCCCCCTCTTCTCTCGCTAGACACCGAGACCGACGCCGCAGCTACCCAGTACAACTATGGTGATGACGACCCCCATTTCTTGCCAGAGCAACCAGGCAAGCCCCCCCCTTGATCACCAGATATCGCCTATCTCCTCTACTACTTGCATTAGAGTAGTGTAGCATGTTACTGCTTTCCATTAATCCTATTCTGTTGCATAGCCTGTCATTGTTGCCACAACTGTTGATACCTTACCTGCAATCCTACATGCTTAGTATAGGTTGCTAGTGCTTCATTAGTGGCCCTACATTCTAGTCCGTCTACCATGCTATACTATCGAGTCGTGATCACTCGGGAGGTGGTCACAGGTATATACATACATATATACATACTATACAGGTGGTGACTAAAGTCGGGTCGGTTTGTTGAGTACCCGCAAGTGATTTCATTGTTGGGGGATAAAGGCGCAGGTGGCTCCATCCCGGTAGAGGTGGGCCTAGGTTCCCGACGGTCCCTGACTGTTACTTTGTGGCGGGGCGACAGGGCAGGTTGAGACCGCCTAGGAGAGAGGTAGGCCTGGCCCTGGTCGGCGTCCGTGGTTATTTCAAAATAACACGCTTAACGAGATCTAGGTATTTGATTTGAGTCTGGCCATTGGCCTATACGCACTAACCAACTATGCGGGAACAGTTATGGGCACTCGACGTCGTGGTATCCGCCGAAGCCTTCGTGACGTTAGTGACTGAGCGGCGCGCGCCGGATTGGACCGTAAGCCTGCTCTTGTATTAAGGGGGCTAGGTCTACTTCCAGTCGCCCTTGCAGCGTGCAGGTGTGCAATGGGCGATGGGCCCAGACCCCTGCGCCATAGGATTTAGACCGACGTGCTGACCTCTTTGTTGTGCCTAGGTAGGGTTGCAACGTGTTGATCTTCCGAGGCTGGGCATGACCCAGGAAAGTGTGTCTGGACAAAGGGGATCGAGCGTGTTGGGAAATGTGGTGCACCCCTCCAGGGAAGTTAATCTATTCGAATAGCCATGATCTTCGGTAACAGGACGAATTGGAGTTGTACCTTGACCTTATGACAACTAGAACCGAATACTTAATAAAACACACCCTTCCAAGTGCCAGATACAACCGGTGATCGCTCTCTCATAGGGCGACAAGGGGAGGATCATCAGTTAGGATTATGCTATGCAATGTTACTTGGTGAACTTACCATCTACTCTCTTCTTCTGCTGCAAGATGGAGGTTACCAAAAGCATAGTCTTCGACAGGACTAGCTATCGCCCTCTTATTCCGGCATTCAGCAGTTCAGTCCACATTTGTTACCCCTTTTCTATTTGATAACAATGCATACATATATACTGTAGCTCCTTGCTTGCGAGTACTTTGGATGAGTACTCATGGTTGCTTTGCTCCCCCTTTTCCCCCTTCCTTTACCCGATTGCTGCGACCAGACGATGGAGTTCAGGAGACAGACGCCACCATCGACGACGACTTCTACTACACTGGAGGTGCCTACTACTACGTGCAGCCCACTAACGACGACCAGGAGTAGTTTAGGAGGATCCCAGGCAAGAGGCCTGCGCCTCTTTCGATCTGTATCCCAGTTTGTGCTAGCCTTCTTAAGGCAAACTTGTTTACTTATGTCTATACTCAGATATTATTGCTTCCGCTGACTCGTCTAAGATCGAGCTCTTGTATTTGAGCCCTCGAGGCCCCTGGCTTGTAATATGATCCTTGTATGACTTATTTAATTTGTAGAGTTGTGTTGAGATATCTTCCCATGAGTCCCTGATCTTGATCGTACACATTTGCATGTATGATTAGTGTATGATTGAATTGGGGGCGTCACAGTCTCTCTCTGCAAAAACATAAATTAAGCAAACGTGAGTACAAATGTACCCAGCAAGACTTACATCAGAACTAACTACATATGCATCAGTATCAACAAAGGGATGGTGGAGTTTAACTACAGCAAGCCAGCTTTGACTCAGTGGCTATCCTGTACTACGACTGTGGATAACTCTTTTGAGGTGGCGCAGACGAGTCCACATATTGACCATATCAATACACCACTATGGATCCGCTCCCATCTCCCTACGAGAACGCCATCCATAACACTCACGCTTATCTTGCGCATTTTAGAGTATCCACTTTCACTTGTCTATGAACTATACAGGCAACCCAGAAGTCCTTTACCGCGAACACGACTATTCGAATAGACCATGTTTACCCTGCAGGGGTGTACTTCTTCACACACGCTCTCCCCACTTACCACCATGTTCACGTCGTGTATCTCGGCAAGCTTCAAGCGGAAGCCTGGCGAGGGAGTCTGCCACGACCTGACTAACCACACAAGTCTCTAGTATAGGTTTATCGCCTGTTTGGGTTCCATCCACGAGGAGATCCGGCCGAGGTTTCGTTCACAGCCCCAAACGATGTGTGCAGGGTTCCCGAGACACCAAACGGGCACCAGGTACACCGTGCCACGGTGTATCTACCGCATCATAGCCCACCCATAGGGCCAGCCTACACACGGCCTCCAACACATATCCTACAAACACCAGAAATTAGTTGCAACTCCTGGACAGAGATCAAGGTGGTTAATAAGTCGAGAGGGTCCATTGGTTTCAGGCCCAGCGCGTGGTAGTAGCTGTTCATCGATCACAAACATAGAACTCGGTTCCTAAGGACGGTTTCAATGAGACAACCCACCATGTACTCCTACATGGCCTCTCACCGGTACCTTTACCAAATCGTGTTCACACACTTAGCTATCAACAGTAGGACATGTTCACAACTTTCCAATTCATCCCCGATGAATCAGACCTGACACAACTCTAAGCAGTAGCAGGCATGACAAACAAGCATCAATGAGTAGGCATATCAGGGCTCAAACAACTCCTACTCATACTAGTGGGTTTTATCTATTTACTGTGGCAATGACAGGTCATGCAGAGGAAAGGGGTTCAACTACCACAGCATGTAACAGTTGAATCGTTGTTGTCCTAATGCAGTAAAAGAGAGCAGAAGCGAGAGAGTGGGATTGTATCAGATTGAATAAGGGGGTTCTGCTTGCCTGGCACTTCCGAAGATAGTATATCTCGTCATCAGTGTCATCGAACTCATCGCCGGAACAACATCTACTGAAGGGGGACAATTACCGGCAACAGAGAGGAAACACAATCAATGCAATGCAAAAAATATGATGCATGAATGTGACATGGCAATATGCTGTTGATTGAGCTAATGCAACTAGCAACCATATTAGATGAAGTTGGTTTGAACCCTAGGTTCAAATTCAAACTCCACAAGTTAATATTGAAATGCCATTCACATAGTTTTTCCTAAATAGTGATGTTAAATTGCTCAAATATGCATGAATATGGCATAAACAAATCCTTCATATTTTTATGATCATTTTCCATATATAAATTATTTCATTCTGAGCTACGGTTGAATTTCTATGATTTTTTAAGTTTAAGTCATTTTCTGGACTTTTCTGGTTATTTAGAAATAAATAAAATCCAGTAAATGATTTATTGCATCAACATGACATCGGTGTGATGTCAGCAAGTCAATAGAGTCAAACTGACCAATGGGACCCGCATGTCAGTATCTCGGTGATGGCTCGTGTCACAGACAGGTGGGTCCGGTCAAACGCCACGTCAACAGAATCAATGTTGACGTGTGGGTCCACTGGAATCAAATTAAGTCTAACTAATTTCGTTAGTAGGTTAATTAAACTGGTGGGGCCTGGCTGTCAGTGACTGTGGTGGGTAATTAGTGGGTGGATTACGCCCTAATTACAGGGCCACGTCAGCGGGCCGGGACCTGACCGCCGACGACCATCTAGCGCGACGGCGTCTGTTCGGGACGGTGCTACAGGCATCGGCCAGGGGCGCTGCTTGGTCCTAGGGCAGCTGGCGATCATGCGCATCCAGGGGACGCGTCAGGGGGCGCGGGGAGGCCGGGAGCATAGCCGGCGATGAGCTTTGGCGGCGGCCGAGCCACGGGCATGATGTAGCCGACGCTGTGGTGCACGGGGGGGACCAACCAAAGGGTTACACGGCTTCTTGGGGAACCTGCGAGCACATGGGTGCTACTGGAGTGAGTGGAAGAGCTCGGGAGACCGAGGCTTGCCGGCCATGGCGATGGTCGGGGCTCGGTGCTCGCGGGGCGACGACTGTAGGACACGAGGGACAACTCTGAAAGGGGAAAACGGATCTAGAGCTCACATCGCGTCAGACAGAGGGCTCGGCGGCTTGGTGGAGGTTCTGGAGTCGACAGGGCGGTAGTGGCGATCTCCATTGCCCGGAGATGAAGACGAGGCCGAAGGCGGCTTCACAAGGAATCCGGTGAAGCATGGCTGATTGAGACGACGCACGATGATGGCGCGGAGCTCGTGGGCACGACAGAGGGGTGAGGGCTTGACTATGGCCGCGGCGGACGGCGACGTTGGTGATGGTGGCACTCGGCGGTGCAAGAGAGGGAGCACCAGGGGAGAGGAGAGAGTGCACTGCAAGGGGGAAAGATCCAGAGGGGAGCGGGGCATCGTCGTGGTGTCGTTAGGAGGGGCCGGGGAAGCAGGAGGTGGTCAGGGCAGCGTTGGCGCTCGCCACACACCTGTTTGTCCTCCTGGCAGAGGTGGAAGAAGTTACGGGAGCCCCTGGTGGGCTGGGCCAGCAGTGCCAGGCCAGGTGGCTGCACAGTAGTTGGGCTGCAGGTAACACAGGTATTCTCTCTCTCTCTCTCTCTCTCTTGTTTATGTTTTTCTATTTTCTGCTATCATTTTTGATTTAGTAAAAATACTAAACAACTTGGTAAAATCCTGAAAATAATTTTGGGCACCTTTGAAATATTTCTCAACAGCCCTAAATTACTTTTAGGATTATTTGGACATTTAAAAATATTAATAAGATTTAAATGTCCAAGTTGAAATACTTATGAATTAGTTCAAAAATCCAAATTGTCCTAGAAAAATATGCACCATTTTTGGCAGAGGTTCTAGACCAATTCAAAAATGATGAACTTTTCAGAAGGGCATTTCGAGTTCATTGAAATGATTTCAAATTCAGCCTGGTTGAATTCTATTTGGTTCTAGGGTTTGAACATCCCCATTTCAAGTTTAACAATATTTAAACATGATGCATGGAGATTATGCAATGACAGGCAAGACTAAGCTAGGGCTGTGACAGATTGTGTGAAGATTACACCACTTGTGACTAAACCACCATGCGGTTATGCCTCTAAGTCGTGCCTCGACACGTGGGAGATATAGCCGCATCGTGGGTGTTACAAGTTTATCTAGGTTCGGGCCGCAAGTGATGCATAATACCCTACTCCTGCTGGTTTGTGTTTATCTGGTGTTCTTGGACTAGCTACAAAGCGTGCAGGGTCCAAAAAGTCTGAATCCTTCTCCAGTATGCCTCGGGGCTCCTTTTATAGCCAAAGGGGTC
Source organism: Triticum monococcum (assembly GCA_034509565.1). Taxonomy (NCBI): domain Eukaryota; kingdom Viridiplantae; phylum Streptophyta; class Magnoliopsida; order Poales; family Poaceae; genus Triticum; species Triticum monococcum. Next base: position 392,108,979 of record CM067845.1, on the reverse strand, counting down.
GCCATAGTGGCACACAGGAGGTGGAAAGTTGTACTATATACAAGTCTATCGCCTGGTACCGTAGGACAAACACATTTAATGCGCTGCCGACGTGCCCCCTCACTTTATCGGGGACAGCAAGGAAGCTCGTCTCGTCCGTCGCCGCCTCGTCTCGCACTGACGCGCGTCCAAGCTGACTAGGGGTGCAGCGCCATGCTGACAGGCTGGCTGCTGAGTTGGTGCGGTGGCAGAGTCTTCATGAAGATCTGCATGCCACCACGCAGGTGCTCGCTGAGTTGGCCTGGAAGCTTCACGTCGCCACGCAGGTGCCTGCCTTGCTGGCGGGTTGACTGCTGTGTTGGAACGGTGGTGGAGCCTTGGCAGGTGGGGGCCTGGCTGCGGCCTCGCAGATGTCCCCGGCAAGGGCCTTGCTGGTGTCTCGCAGGTGTCCCGGGCAAGGGCCTTGCCAGCGTCCCCGGCAAGGAGGGTTTCCGTCTTCTAGTTCTCATCTAGTCTTGTATGTTCTTGGTTTTTACAAAGATCCGCATGCCACCATGCATACGCCTCCCGAGCCTTGGTTCCAATGTTGTTGATGGTGTCAGAACTCTTAGGCTCAAGGGTGGCGGCTCTACTGGTGTTGGGCAAGTTACCCCGACAAGACTCTTGCCGGGGCTACGTAAGCTCCCCCGGAAAGGCTCTTACCAGGGAAAGCCCACCATGTCCCTCTGCTTCTCGCGCCTTCGGCTTGGCGCTGCTCTGGTTGTCTTGTGTCTTCGCTTCCTCTGCCCTGCCAAGCGTGGCCACAGGCTTGTGGGAGTGACTGCCCACGCACAAGTAAAGGGGTACAAAAAGGACCCCTACTTTTGTACACCAACATTGGGTTCCACAGTCTTACTTATCGAGAAAGGCTACAATTGATCCACTATACTTGTGGGTTATGAAGATCTTTTTCTAGCGCCGTTGCCGGGGAGCAATAGCATAGGGGGAATATTCTCGTGTGTGCTTGTTTGCTTTATCACTAAGTAGTTTATATTTTCTGTTATAATTTGTTTTATATCTTTAGTTATGGATATGAACACGAAATACCAAAAATAATAGTTGTACTTGCTACTCATGGAGATGGGGAACCTCCTAAAACCCTCGATGCTTGTTATGTGGAAAATATTACACACTACTTTGACAATCCTGATAAATCCCCATTCAAATTGATAATGGGAGATACTTTGGATCAACGGGAATACTTTAGGGATTATCGCTTGTCTCAAAAGGGGAAACTCTTGTGAGATCAAATTGATTGTTTGCAATGGCATGCTTGGATTTATGCTTAAGATATGATTATACTTGTTGCTCTAAGATGAAGGTTCCACACCTTCACTTTTAATGTGAATTTAAACCTTAGCTTCTTACGCTAATAGTGTATATGATTACTATGATGTGGAACAAATAGAAGAATTTTTTTGCTTTTAAGGGTGCTTATGAAATTTACTCTTTGGGGTGCTTATGAAATTTACTGTTTGCACTACAAAAAAATACACTTCCGTGATGATATCTGTTTGTCACAGTAGGTCACGTTTTCTGTCCTGCATGTACATCCATGGCGATTTTATGAGAGAATCAAGATAGACATACCTGTGTCGTCGTAGAAGTGTTCCATGACAGTACCAAAATTATCATCACGGAAGTGTCCACTTCCATGATGATAAATCGCGCGTCATGGAAGTGTTTTCGTAAAGGGTAACCAACACGTGGCATCCACCATAACGGGTCACCGTTGAGCTATCGGGTTCTGGTTTGGTTTCGATAACCCGTTAACAGCCCTGACCATTGGGGATTTTCCACACGTAAAATTCTCATTCGCCGGAGTATCCATGTGTCAGCTTAGTGCTGGGACAGATGTCATCCAGCAAATGGACGGGACGCGCCTATGATACGTCAACACGTGGCATGGCCGAACAGTGGCCCATTAAGGTCAAAAGGCCACCTCGTTTGACTTAGTCAAAAGGTAGTTGCCCGGCCCACCAAAGTACTGTTAATGTACGGCCTGTTATAGCCTATCCGAATTAGGCCCAGTAGCGCCATATGGGCCGTCCAATATGATTCCAGCCTGTTGTAACTTCCGGCCCATATATGGCCCATGACGTCTTTCAGCCCATATGAGGCCCTTTCTAAATCTTGGCCCATAAACGGCCTATGGTGAAGTTGGCCCATAATGAACAGTATATAGCTTTATACCCATTAACAGCCCATTATTCCATTGGGCTGTTTCAGTGTGTGTTATCTTTCGGCCTTCTAAGGGCTCATTTATTATTGGGCCCATTTCCAGCATTCGATTACTTACGGTCCGTTACTGGCCTGTTCCGCTTGTGGGCCAAATTCAGCCCATGGTTAAAGTTGGCCCGTCTGTGGCCCTTTAATCCGTTGGGCCGTTTTCATGGTGTCATCAAATATGGCCCATTAATGACATGTTATGCCTGCCGTTGTAATTAAGCTCGTTATACACATGGGCCTGTTAACGACCCATAAAAACACAATTCCCATTATAGCCCGTTTACGACCATATTGCAGTCCGTTAATTGTCCACGAAAGTATGGCCCATGTTTGGCCAATCGATCATACGGCCCATGTTTGGTCAATCGATCATACGGCCCGTAGAAGGCCCATGGATCATACAGACCTTAGGAGGTCCACTACAACAGGCAGCAGGACCATGGTTACAACGGTCAGTATGTTGCCCATGTTTACTCTGGCCTAGTTCTAAATAAAAAAGGTTACCGTAGAAAAAAACTACAGTGACTACCAGCAAAAAATAAACAAGACAATAAGGAAATAAATAAGCAAGCAATTTACGCTAGGCTATTACGGCTATTACAAATATTACATCCACTGGGCATCAAATATAGTGAACAAAGTAGCATATTACATACACTGAGCATCTAAATTGGCCACCAGTGAAAATAAACGCGACAGCAAAACAAGTCCAGAACTGAAACCACTTTAGAAGAGCTCAAGAAACGATATCCTGGATACCCACCATGCTGGCAAGAAGCTTAGCAAGCTTATTAGTTTTCTCTTGTTTGGCGCTAAAATTGTCCAGCGGCTGTTGCACCAGAAAGTATGCATCTGAATTCTGCAGGAAGTTCCTCAGTCCTTCGGCTTCTTGCCGCAGCATAGCTGACTGATGCCTTTCAGCTTGTAGCTAAGACTGAAGAAGTCGGAGTGATTCAGGTAGCGAGTTCAAAGAGCTTGTGCCAGTGGTAGTGGCCAGTAACTCAAACACTACATCAACGTAGGACTTTGGGGTTGTCTCACTGTCTACAAGATAGTCTTTATCACCTTTCTTGGAGACCAACAGGGTTGTCTCACTATCTTGAACCTTATCTGCATTACTTTCTCTACTATTGCATAATGGGGGTGCTCTTCTCCAATATTCTGTTCGCATTCTACAAGAGAAACAAGCAGACACATCACAGGCTTAGCATGTAGTATATGAAACTCATTTTGGTGAACCGCTCCAGTAGTAAGGTGGACAAGATAACATCATGAAACAAACATATATCTATGTCCTATGGTCACTGTATTGTCCATATCATTCTAGTTTATGTTGCCAAATCAAGATAGATATGCAGTTCAAATCATATATTTTAAGACACAGCAGCATAGACAGAATATAAGTGTGGGAAACTACACAACATTGGCAACACTTGTAATGTGTATGACATGAGAACATAACTTTTTATACAACTGAAACTGTAATCAAATAGAGCAAGAAGTTAGAGCAGCAATCTAGTTAAAGAAATATGTTTAAAACATACCTGTGGTGCCATTGGAGTTTCAGTTGGATCCTTCAAATTCGAAATTAGTTGGTATGATTAAATACAGTGATGCAAGAGCAAAGGAGTATAGACCATAGCTACAGAATCTGACCTGAGAAAAGTTGCTCTTCTGCTTTAAACGTGGAGTTTGGATTCGCTGTGGTGGTCTTCGTTCTTTGGGCACTGTAGTTGCTTTACAAACTGCTCGTGTGGGGGTACTCTGTGGTGGACATGGTGCTATGATAACTAGAAGTGGATTACTATCCGCTGGGGTTGGGGTTAGATGGGGTGTAGCTGGTTCTTTGTCCAACGGTGTAAGTGTACGATTTGAAAGAGTCTCGATTATGTAGGGTGGGGCTAGTTCATGGGCCAGTACAACCATGGTTCTATCTGGATCAATGGGTAGCACCGTCTTTTGTGAAGAACATGTTTTTACTCCCATAGATACTGCCATCAACCCCTCCAATTCAAATGGCTGATAAACAAGAAAAGAAATTGAAAGTATAGACATTGTATGATAGAAAGATGTGGTAATTCACATATATGTTGTCTAACCAAACATGACAACATGACACAATTTCACATATATGATGGCTAACTAAACATGATAGCATGACACAGTTTCAGATATATGATGGATAACTTAACAAGATATAATGGCATACTTCAACATAGGATGAGTATCTAAACAGGATGACATGAAAAAACTATATGATGTCTTTCTAAAATAGGTTGGGATGAAATAATTCACATACATGTTGTCTAAGTATACAAGATGGCACGATATAATTCACATAATTGATTCATATACTAACCTGATGGCACTCGCCTGTATGATCTCTAAACTAAGCAGATGGCATTGAATATTGTGTATATGATGTCTAAACTAAGCAATGCAAGACACCATATGCATGATATGAGAAATATAAACATTGCAAGTTAGAGCATACACCTCAGGTGAGATATATTACTGGTCATCTGCCTCTGAATGCTCCTCTGAGGAGCTACATGTAACCATCAAGATATATGCTTCAACAGGTACCATTGCCTGCTCTGAAGACTTTTTTCTCCTGATTTTTCCATAACCGGCTCAAATGGCTGATACACATGAAGAGTAGTTCAATATACATAGATTGTCGACAAATGGAATACGTAATTTAAAAAAGGATGGCATGAAATAATTCACATATATGATGCCTGGCTACATGGCGGTGCATAATTCACATATATGATAACTGGCTGAAAAACATGGCATTTGTATAATTCACATATCTGATATAGGAAGCAAACATGAGGCATTCACACAAATCATGTCTAATCTAAGCAGATGGCATGGCAATGGAAGACACCATATGCATGATATGAGAAATATAAACCTGCCAAGTTAGAGCATACACATCAGGGGGATAAGACTGGTCATCTGTCTCTGAATCCTCCTCTGAAGAGCTATCTGTAACCAGGAATAAATCTGCATCGATAGGTAGCACTGACTGCTCAGAAGTCCTTGTTTTTACTCCAGATTTTCCCATGACCGACTCAAATGGCTGATGCACAGGAAGAGTAAATGGATGTATAAACATTGTTGACAAATGGAATACATTATGAAAACAAATATGGCACAATACAATTCACATATACAATGACTGGCTAAACATGATGGCATTACATGATTCATGTATATGATGCATGGCTAAAGGAGATGGCATTGCATAATTCACATATACTCCCTCCGTTCCTAAATATTTGTCTTTTTAGAGATTTAAAATGGACTACCACATACAGATGTATATAGACATATTTTAGAGTGTAGATTCACTCATTTTGCTCTGTATGTAGTCATTTGTTGAAATTTCTAAAAAAGACAAATGTTTAGGAACGATGGGAGTGTGATATAGAAACCAAACAGGTGGCATTCACACAAAGCAAATCGAAGCTAAGCTGATGACATATAAGATGTATAATGTAAGCAATGCGAGACGCCATATGCATCATATGACCAACATTAGCGTGCCAGGTTAGAGCAAACACCTCAGGGGGTAAATAGGAGTGGTCGACTCCCTCTGAATCCCCCTATGAACAGTTATCTTCCTCTGGAATACAATCTAGAATGGCGGGAGGGGGGTCCCACTTCGCCCACCATGGCGCGGCGTCTGCATGACATTATATTCCCACACAATGGTCTTCTCTTTTTCTCTACATGTTTAGTACGATTGTGTACAATAGCTAACATGCGTAATAAAAAAACATAGTATTAGATTATGTAAGGCCTAAGCGGTGCATGCAGAAATCAAGACTGATGGTAGCAAACGAGTGGATAGATCCAAAACTAATGATAGCAGGTAGATTATAGGTTTAGTTCAAAAGATAGACGATGGATCATCTACTGTTTGTTGCCCACCCAACATGAACCACATAGAAGACCCCAGATGAACCAGATAGTAGACATATACTATTTAGTGTTGCCTCGATATGTGCCCCACAAGCATTTTAAAACTCAAGTTTGAATATTAGTTTGGAGCTGACTCGGAGTCTACGAGGTGAACATAACGATAAAGTGGCAGGTAATAATCACCGATGTATAACGAAAGCAGACACAAAAGAGTGCGACCTCTCTTCCGGAACTGTGTAGTCCTCATGTTCATCTCCTCAGTCGATGATGGTAATGCGATGGAGTCGGATTCCAGAGACGGCTTGATGGACGGCTTGAGGAGGCGTTGTAGAGCGATGCCGGTTGGTATTGCTTGCCGAGTGGAGCCTATTCGGGCCAGGGCATCGGCTGGCTCATTGTCGGCTCACGGCACGTGGAGGAACTCGCATCCTTCCAAGTATCCACTGATTTGCTGCACCAGGAAGCGGTAGCTTGCCATGTTTGTGTCCTTGGCGTCCCAGTCGCCGGATGATTGTTGAACCACCAAATCCGAGTCGCCATAACATAGGATCCGGCGGATGCCGAGTTCCTTGGCAAGCCGAAGCCCATGTATGAGCGCCTCGTATTCGTCTACATTGTTGGAGGCGGCGAAGTGGATCTGCAGCGTGTATCTAAGCTTGTCGCCCTTGGGAGAGGTAAGGACGATGCCGGCTCCCAAGCCGGTGCGCATCTTGGACCCGTCAAAGTGCATGCGCCAATGGGTGGAGTCAGGAGCCGGCGGCAAGTACTGGGTCTCGGCCCAGTCGACGAGGAAGTCGGCCAGTGCTTGGGACTTGATGGCGGTGCGGGGCTGGTAAAAGATTGTGTAAGGGGCCAGCTTGATGGCCCACTTCACCACCCGGCCGGATGCATACCGGCTGCCTATGATCTCGGCCAGCGGGGCAGTGCATACGACCGTGATGGGATGCTCTTGAAAGTAGGGCTTCAGCTTCTTGGCAGTGAAGTACACGCCGTAGCACATCTTCTGGTAGTGCGGGTAGTTCTGTTTTGAGGCGGACAGCACCTCGCTCAAGTAATACACCGGCCTCTGGACCGGCTGGGCCCGGCCTTCTTCTGGGCGTTGGACTACGATGACGGTGCTGACCACCCGACTGGTTGCAGCAATGTAAAGGAGCATGGGCTCTTTCTCAGTCGGCGCCGCCAGGACAGGCGGCGTGGCCAGCATCTTCTTCAGCTCGTGAAAGGCTTGATCGGCCTGGTCGTTCCACTCGAAGTGAGTGCTCTTCTTCATGAGGCGGTAGAGAGGGAGGGCTTTCTCTCTGAGCCGGCTGATGAAGCGGTTTAAAGAGGCCAAGCACCCGGTGAACTTCTGGATTTCTCGAAGCTTGGTGGGGATCGCCATTCTCTCGATGGCCTTGATCTTCACCAGGTTGCACTTGATGCCGCGTTCGGAGACCAGGAAGCCTAGGAGCTGGCCGGCTGGCACTCCAAACATGCATTTCTCGGGGTTGAGCTTGATTCGGAACTGGCGCAGGTTCTTGACCGTTTCTTTCAGGTCTTCCAGCAAGATGCCACGCTTCTCCGTCTTCACCATGATATCGTCCACGTAGACGTGAGCGTTTTTGCCGAGTTGCGTGAGGAGGCACTTCTGCATGCAACGCTGAAAAGTGGCACCGGCATTCCTCAAGCCGAATGTCATGGTCAGGTAACAGAAGGCTCCAAATGGCGTGATGAAGGCGGTCATCCGGGTTCAGTTTTATCTGCTGGTATCCTGAATAAGCATCCAAAAAACTCAACAGCTCGCATCCGGCTGTGGAGTCTATCACTTGGTCAATTCTTGGAAGGGCGAAGGGATCTTTGGGGCAGGCTTTGTTGAGGCTTGTGTAGTCTATACACATGCGCCACTTGTTATTCTTCTTCAGCATGAGAACCGGGTTGGCAAGCCACTCTAGGAAGAAAACTTCCATGATGAAGCCGGTTGCCAGAAGCCGGGCTATCTCCTCCCCTACAATCCTTCTCTTCTCCTCTGACAGTCGGCGGAGAGGCTGCTTGACTGGTTTTGCGTCTTCTCGCACATGTAGCTTGTGCTCGGCAAAATCCTTCGGAACACCCGGCATGTCCTTGGGGGACCATGCAAAGATATCCCGATTCTCACGGAGGAAATCGACGAGCTCGCCTTCCTATTTGCTGTTCAGGCTTGCCCCAATGACGGCAAACCTCTCGGGGTGCTCTGGGTCAAGAGGTATCTTCTTGGTTTCCTTTTCCGGCTGGAAAGATCCTTGGGCATCATGCTCCTTGGAGTCGGTGGGCTGGCTCAGCTGCTTGCTGGCCAGGGCCACGACCCGGTCCAATGTCTTCTTTTCTTCGACAATCACAAGGGACTCGGCCAGTCGGCTACTGGCAGCAGCGCACTCGGCAGACTTCTTGTAATCGCCAGCTATGGTGATGATGCCCTTGGAGCTTGGTATCTTCATCTTGAGGTACGCGTAGTGGGGGACTGCCATGAACTTGGCCAAGGCGGGTCGGCCAAGCAATGCATGGTAAGGGCTCTCCAGGTCCACCACTTCGAACCAGATCGCTTCCCGGCAGAAATGCTCATTGTCCCCAAAGAGTACGTCGATCTTGATCTTGCCAATGGGGGCGCAGGACAAGCCGGGCACGATGCCGTGAAACACTGTCCGAGTCGGCACAAGCTGCTTCGTCTTGACACTTAACTTCTCCAGGGTGTCGCGGTACAGGATGTTGATGCTGCTTCCGCCATCTATCAGCACGCGGGAGAAGCGGGCGGCGCGTATGTCCGTCGTGAGGGTGGCCTCCAGGACCAAAGCATAGGAGCCGGGGGACGGCATCACCTCTGGGTGGTCGGCCCGGCTCCAGCTGATGGGTTTCTCTGACCAATGCATGTGTCCGGCTGGGTTAGCAGCGACCAGACTACTTCCTGATACTCTCGACGCTTGCTGTGCCGGTCTTCGGGCTGGCTCGTAAAGATGATGTAGGATGCTTGCTCGTCGGGGAACTCGTCCTGCACGGCGCCGACTGCGGGCCGGGCGGCCTGAGGCGGCGGAGCCGGAGGTGGCGGTCCGGCAGGAGGAGTCGGCGTGAGCCCTTCACCCTTGGAGATTCGAGCGAGCCAGTTGCACTTTCGGGTTGTGTGGTTGGATGGCTTCGCGCCGCTATGGAACTTGCACGGGGCGTCAAGAGCTTGCTCGTAGGAGAAAGCCATCTGCCAAGCCGGCCGGCCGACCGCCCTTGGGCTTCTTGGGAGCGGACCGCCCTTGGGCTTCTTGGGAGCCGGACCATGGCCACCTGCCGGTTGACGGGAGGCGGCGCAGGGCCTTTACGCTTCTGGTCGTTCGGGTGCTGGCGTCGGCCGGAATCTCCTGCCGGCGTCTTGGGCGCCGGGTTAAGAACTTTCCCGGACGCGTCTACCCGGAGCTCGGTCTTCATCGAAGAATCGGCGGTGGCGTATCTGTCGGCGATGTTCAGATGCTCGTCAAGGGTAGTCGGCTCGTCGCAGAGGAGCTTGTGCTTGAGGAGGGTGCCTTCTCGGCACCCGGCAGTGAAGTATTCGATGGCCTGCACCTCGTGCACCCCTTCAAAAGAGTTGCGAAGCTCGGCCCAACGCGTGAGGTAGTCATGGGTGGACTCGGCTGGGCCCTGTACGCACAGGGAGAGCTGCCTGGGCTTGGGAGCCCGCTTGTAGGTGCTGGTGAAGTTGCGAACGAAGGCTTCGGTGAAATCTACCCAGCTGTTGATGCTGAGAGGCTTGAGGCTGTTAAGCCAAGTCCGTGCCGTGCCTTGCAGCATGAGGGGCACGCACTTTACGGCAACCCGCCGGTTGCCGTTGGCTATGCTGACTGCCGTGGAGTAGTCGATCAGCCAGTCTTCCGGCTTCACGGAGCCGTTGTATTTGGGCGTGTCTCTTGGGAGCGAGAACCCTTTGGGGAAGGGCTCGTCGCGGATGCGGGGGCCGAAACAGGGCGGGCCGACATCGTCTTCTTCTTCCAGCGCCAGGGATCTGGCCAGGCGGTCGATCCGATGGCGGGCGTCGTTCTCGCCGACTCCTTCACGGCGACCAAGTCGGCCGCTGAGAGTCGGGTGCGCCACTGGCGGTGGGGTGGGGTATCTTTCTCCATGAGCCCAAGGCGGAGGCGGGCTACCCCGCCATTCCCTGGCTCGGGGACGGCCATCCGTGTCGCGCTCGATGGATATTCGTGTCCGGCTTCGGCTGGAAGCTGGCTCTTTCTCGCGCCGCGCGCGGGTGTTACTCTTAGTCGGCGTCCGGGACGTCGCGCCGTGATCCCGACGCGGGGGGTGGGCTTCCCGCGCGGGCGTCGGCCTCGTGCCGCTGAGCGGCCGCGTCAATCAGTTGCTGTATGCGCCGGGTCATGTGGGGGAGGTTTTCGGCCTCCAAGCCATCCAACTCGTCCACGGCCGCCTGGGCGGCGCGCAGGTTCTCGAGTGGAGTGGCATAGACCGGGCGGTCGACTCCCAGCGCGTCGGCGATGACGGCGCAGCGTTGCCTGACAGCACCAGCCCGGCTTGGGCCAGCCGGGGCCGGCGTGCTGAAGGCGGCGTGATCAGCTTCACGCTGGTAAGCCTCAGTGAGGCGTCTCACGGAAGCTAGCCTCCGGCCCTCCGCGAGGTGGGCGAGACGGCGTGCCTCCAGTGCTTCGTCGTCGGCATCAGCCGGGAGGGGGACGGACAAGTCGTGAGCCGCCGCGCGCGGGGCGTCGTGGGCGCTCTCGTCGGCCAGATCGCCGTGGCCGATAACCATCACCTCGGTGGTGACGGTATCGCGATCGTCGGCCCGAGGGAGTGGGTCGTTGTAGACCGTGACGTTGGTGGGGAAGGTGTCGTAGGAGGCCGTGTCGGAGTCGACAGAATCGACAGGCATCGGGTCGGTGGAGCCAACCGACTCCAGATCCACAGCAGGCTCGCTGGAGACATGGAGTTGGCCAAGGAGGTTGGCGAGGTGGTCGGTGCCCGCATCGAAGGCAAGCTCGTCGGAGATGCGGGCCTCATCGAGGAGATCGGCAAGGCCGCTTGCCGCGCAGATGCTGGTGACGCCTTGCAGCGCGTCGTGGCAAGCGCCATCGGGCGTGCCAGGCTGGCTACGCTTGCTAGGGAGGAAGAGGGTTCCCGTCCAGAACAGGTCTCCGGACGACGGTGCACCTGGCCCCACGGTGGGCGCCAAATGTCGGGTGGTAGGTGCGACATATGCCAACGGGTGGCTTATCATTGTGGGAGCCAATAAGACGTCGCCGGTGCCTAGAAACGGGATAAGGCGAAGACAAGCTCGCCGGGGTACTTTACCCAACTTCAGGGCTCTTCGTGGAGATAACACCCCTACTGCTGCTCTGCGGGGTCTCCGCATGATCACTAGATGTACAAGAAGCTACACGATGCTCCTTGAGCTATTTTGGTGGAAGGAGGAAGAAGGGCACAGCTAGCCTGCTTCCCCTCCTTGTATGGTGTCTAAGACAAGCTTGGGGGTCGAACCCTTTGCATGAGTGCACCGGGGGGTTTATATAGGCCTACCTCCCGGGGGTACAATGGTAATCCGGCTGGGCACGGGACCCAGCTGTCTGCGACTATGCTCGCCGGCCTCTGCGCCGGCCACTGGGGCCCGCCGACTGGTGGGTCCCGCCGGCTGCCGGCACCCTGGTCGACAGGCAGGCCCCACTGTCCAGGGCCTGGTCGGTGGCTGGTTACTGTTGCGCTGTACTGATGACGCGGGCTTGGTCGGGGTAAGCGTGGCTACAGTACCGCCGCCCTGGCGGGCGATTACTGTAGCCTCGCCGTATCTTGTCTCCTTAATGGGCGTCTCCTTCGAGGAGGATGGCAGGCCGGCTATGGGGGCCCGGCTCTCCATCGGGCCGACTTGGGAGGAGGTGCGGCCGCCTTCGGTATATCTCTGCCCGAAGGGGCCCACCGCCTCGGGGGCCACGCTGGTGGCCCGTCGTGGACGGCGTCAAGGCCGCCGTGGCAACAGTGCCGCACCGGACGGGTCGTGGCCACCCGTACGGCGCACTGTGCTAGGCGTGCTCCGGGTTTTGGGGGTGGCAGGCTTTACTGTAGCCATGCCCCGCTTCATCATTGTTGGGTGGACGCGGACTTCGCGGGTACGATCTTGACTGCTTTATGGGAGCCGGCTTCTTGGAGTCGGCCTACTTGTTGCCGACTTCTCGAAGTCGGCCCTCCCACAGCCTCCTTCATGAGGGCTAAAGGCGGGCCGCCCCCCGAAGCCGGCCTAGAAGATTGCCGGCCGGGGGAAGGCGGCCCCAGGTCTTGAGTTCTTTTGAGAGCCGGACGGGCTCGTAATTTTCTCAGAAGGGCCAGGGGAAGCCGGCTAGGCTACCCATGGCTATTTACTCTGACACTCAATATGTGTAAATACGACATGGCATCACAACATCACTCTACGACTCAAGTATTTATTCATTAGGCTCCGAGGAGCGCGATATTACAAACATGGGTCTCATGACCCAACAATCATAGCATACAAATCAAGCACATGCGGAAGCTTAACATGTCTGAGTACAGACATCTACAAATGAAAAAGGCTAAGAAGCCTGACTATCTACTAGATCATGCCGAGGGCACAAGATCGTAGTTGAGGTACCAAGCTAAACATCGAAGTCCATGCGGAACTACTAGCGAGATTGAAGTCTCTCTGCAAAAACATAAATTAAGCAAATGTGAGTACAAATGTACTCAGCAAGACTTACATCAGAACTAACTACATATGCATCGGTATCAAGAAGGGGGGGTGGAGTTTAACTACAGCAAGCCAGCTTTGACTCAGTGGCTAACCTGAACTACGACTGCAAGCAACTCTTTTGAGGTGGCGCACATGAGTCCACATATTCACCATATCAATACACCACTATGGATCCGCTCCCGTCTCCCTACAAGAAGGCCATCCATAGCACTCACGCTTATCTTGCGAGTTTTAGAGTATCCACTTTCACTTGTCTATGAACTATGTAAGGGGTCCAAGTTTCCATATCTGAGGAATCCGTCTATTCGAATAGATAATGATAACCCTGCAGGGGTGTACTTCTTCACACACGCTCCCACCACTTATCGTCGTTTACACGACATGTACTCGGCAACCTTCAAGCGGAAGCCCAACGAGGGTGTCGGCCACGGCCTACCTAAACACTCAAGTCTCTAGTCCAGGTTTATCGCCTCTCTAGGTTCCATCCGCGGGGAGTCCGGCCGAGGTTTCCACATACGGCCCTGAACGATGTGAATAGGGTTCCCGAGACACCAAACGGGCGCCCGGTACACCGTGCCATGGTGTATCTACCGCATCATAACCCACCCCTAGGGTCAGCCCTACGCACGGCCACCAACACATAACCTACAAACACCAGAAACTAGTTGCAACTCCTGGACAGAGTACTAGGGTGATTAAGAAGCCGAGAGAGTCAATTAAGGATCCCAATGAGTGGTAGTAGCTGTTCATGGATCTCAGACACAGAACTCAGTTCCTAAGAACGGTTTCAATGAGACAACCCACCATGTACTCCTACATCGCCTCTCACCGCTACCTTTACCAAATCGTGTTCACACACTTAGCTCACACACAGTAGGACATGTTCATCACCATTCCAATTCATTCCCGATGAATCAGACCCGACACAACTCTATGCAATAGCAGGCATGACAAACAAGCATGAATGAGTAGGCACATCAGGGCTCAAACAACTCCTACTCATGCTAGTGGGTTTCATCTATTTACTGTGGCAATGATAGGTCATGCAGAGGAAAGGGCATCAACTACCGCAGCATGTAACAATTGAATCGTTGTTGTCCTAATGCAGTAAAAGAGAGCAGGAGCGAGAGAGTGGGATTGTGTTGGAATGAACAAGGGGGTTTTGCTTGCCTTGCACTTCTGAAGATAGTATAACTCTTCATCGGTGTCATCGATCACATCATCGAAGTAACGTCTACTGAGAGGGCACAATCACCGGCAAACACAAAAGAACTAACACCCACTGCAATGCACAATCAAATGAATGCCATGTCATGTTAAGGAACTAAATTGACCTAATGCAGCAGTAAGCCAAGTTAATTGAAGTGGAATTCAAACAGTGTTAAACTCCAACTCCAAATGCTAGTTCATAAATTGCCCTAATCATGATTTATCCTATTCATTTAGGTTAACTTGTTCAATCATGCATGAAAGTGCCATAAACAGATTCTTCATATTTTTCTGATCATTTTTCATATATAATTTATTTCATTCTGAGCTACGGTTGAATTCCTATGATTTTTGGAAGTTTAAAACATTTTCTGGAATTTCCTGAATAAACTTAAATCCAGAAAATGCTTTACTGCGTCAACATGACATAGGTGTGACGTTAGCAGGTCAACTGGGTCGGCCAGGTCAAACCTGACCAGTGGGACCTACTGGTCAGTGACTCAGTCCACTAACTGAGTTAGTTAGTGTTAAACTAACCCTAACCAGGCTGTTAGCAGGGCGGGGCCCACATGTCAGTGACTTGTTTAGTTGTCTAAATTAGTTACTTCTAATTAATCTAGAGTTAACTAATCAGGGGCTTGGGCCCACACGTCAGGACACAGGGGAGGTCAAACAGGGGTCAAACCATGCCGACTTTGAGTCGCCGGCGAGGCCAAGACGGCGGAGGGGCTCGGATTTTGCCCTCCGACGACCAAATTAGCGGCCGAGACCACCGATGCGGAGCCTAGGCTCTCGCGCATCCAATGGAACACGCAGGAGCCCGTGGGATGGCCGGAGGCGACGACGGCGTCAAGGTCAGCGGCGGCCGAAGCACAAGCTCGACCGGCACGACGTTATGGTGTACGGGAGAGAGAGATGAGCAGTGATATGGCTTCCTGGGAGCATGCTGAGCATGATGGAATGCACGTCCGCGAGATGTAGCGGCCACGGCGACGCCATGGCCGGCGGGGTGAAGCTCTCGGGCGCGGTGGCTAGGCTAGCTAGGGGAGGCAAACGAGCTTGGGAGAGAGGGGAAAACGACGAGGCTCACTGGGAGGTCGAAGCGCAGCTCAGTGGGCTCGGGGTCGACCTGGAAGTGGCAAATTTGTCGATGGCGTCCGGCGACCGTGCTCGGGGAAGACGGCTCGTGGCGGCGATGTGGGGCTCCCGCGGTGGCGTGGCTAGGGGTGGAAGAAGGAGGGGGTCAAGGCGGAGCCTCTGGGCGTGTTGGCGAGGCGAGGCAGTGGCTGTGGCCACGACAACAGCGAGCGGCGGCGACGACGGTGCTCAGCGCAGGTGATAGAGAGAAGCAGAGGAGAGGAGGGCCACGGGGAAGAGTGAGAGGGGTCAGGGCTTGCCTGGCGTCTCCATAGAAGGCTAGGGCGTCGACGGGGAGCGGCAAGTAGGAGCTAGCAAGGCGCGTGGCCATCGCGCGGCGAACACGCACTCGTCCTTCTGTCTGGGGAGGAAGACGATAGGGAGGCTGCGGTGGTGGGCTGGGCAGGCCACTTGGGCCGCCAGGTAAGCCCAGGTACTATCTCTCTCTCTCTCTCTTTTTCTTCTGTTTTGCATTTTCTGTAATTTGTTTTGATTTAGTTTTAGACACTAAATCATTTTTGTTGCTTCTGATAATTCTTGTAGGGACTAGTTGGATTATTCCAAATCCCTTCACCAAAGATCAGAATTATTGGACATATATTAATTAATTAATAAATATATATCCAATGCAAATAGTTATTGATTTAATTCAAAGGCCCAAAATAAATATATCTGAGATTCCAAAAATATTGTTTTAAGTTTTACCTCTTGCCAATATTTTCAGAGACTAAGAGGAACATTTTCTTGGACTTCTTTGAAAAGATTTTAATGTTGATTATTTTTGAAGTGATTTATGAGGGTTTCAACTAACCTCAATTCAACTTTCAGAATTTAGACATGATGCATGATGCTCACTCAGGTAATTAGCTACAAGCAAAATCTAGGGCTGTGATAGTAGAAGGAGGATTTCACGTGTCTGGGCTGTGGGACCGATTTCCGATGAGGAGGGAGTTTTCGCGCGCGTCAAAATTTTGGGATAACAAGGCGCAACACGGGTTGAAGAGGCAGGAGTTTCATAGCAGAAGAGACAAAAGATACTCGACCTTGAAAATTTCGGGATAACAAGGCGCAGATTCCATGTTCGGCAGAACAAACTTAACATGTACAAAAAAACAATTCATACAAGACACAAGAGAGTCATGTCCCCTTTTACTATATTGCTATAAATTACATTGAAAAGACTACAAGAAAAATGTAAAAAAATCGGGATAACAAGATTAGCCTATACAGTACCAAATCAATTCGCACTTCCCTCAACAACAACAAAAAACAAATCAATTCCCACCACAAGAAAGAGTCATGTCCCTTTTTATATGATTACAGATGCCAGGATCTCGAATTTAAATTTTTGAATCCACGTTATGTTGAATTCGAATATATCTTTAGGTGAACTTGCGGTTTATAATGGATGTAGTCCTACATTTTGATCTTCCATCTTATATGAACATTTTACTCCACCCTATGAGCATATATATTGTTGTCTACCATATGGACTAAATTTGAATCAATTTTCCTTATTTGAATATGATTGTTGTCGAATTATACCATCATTTAAATATTATCTTGATAACAGAAAACATGCATATAGTAGTAATCATATTTCACTATGAACTACATGTACCATACGATCTCCAATTCAAATATTTACATCCATTTTATGTTGAATTGAAATCACAGTACATGCTAGGTAGCGAGATGTTCGGGATAATCTAAACCATGTTTTCATATGTATAATTTTTTGCCGAATTGGGACAAGTTTTGGTATAAGCTTCTTGCAAACCGGGGATTCTCTCAACAAGCCTCGTGGTTCCGAGAGGGAACGTGTCACCTTTGTGTGCGAAATGATATACGCTGCCTCCCCCTGATTTTCTTTACACAGGTAACATAGAACTGTATGAGTGCCCTGTTAAAGTTTGGAATTATTCCGGGTTCGTTTGGCCTTTTTTATACATTAATTGAGTTTCTGGTCATTTAATGTGCATAATTCAAATTTGAACTACAAGCACATGCATGCTCCGGTGCACCAAAGTTGGTTGAAAAATCACATGTGTGTCCTTGCGTGAATTTCTAGGTCCCATGCAAGAAATGGGAATGAAATTCAAACATTTGGGCGTCGTGACTCGGCCGAGAACATTGAGAAACTTGGTTTTTAAATTCCTGTAAATCCAAAACTCGCCTGGAAATCATGGCACTTTGCGTGGTGTCATGTCATAGCACTAACATGCTGTGGTAAATTTTTTGTCCGAATTGGAACAAGTTTTGGTATAAACTTCTTGCAAACTGGAGCTCTCAAGAAGGCTCGTGGTTCTGAGAGGGAACGTGTCACCTTTGTGTGCGAAACGACATACGCTGCCCCCCTTGATTTTCTTTACAGAGGCAACATAGAACTATATGTGTGTCGTGTTAAATTTTGGAATTATTCCAGGTTCATTTGGCCTTTTTATACATTAATTGAGTTTCTGGTCATTTAACGTGCATAATTCAAATTTGACCTACAAGCACGTGCTCCAGCGCACCAAAGTTGGTTGAAAGATAATATGTGTGTCCTCGGTAGAATTTCTAGGTCCCATGCAAGAATGGGAATGAAATTCAAACATCTGGGCATCGTGACTCGACCGAGAACATTGAGAAACTTGGTTTTTAAATTCTTGTAAATCCAAAACATGCCTGAAAATCATGAAACTTGGCATGGTGTCATGTCATGGCACTAACATGTTGTGGTAAAAAAATTGGCCGAATTGGAACAAGTTTTGGAATAAGCTTCTTGCAAACCGGAGCTTCTCTCAAGAAGGCTCATGGTTCTGAGAGGGAACATGTCACCTTTGTGTGCGACACGATATACACTGCCCCCTTGATTTTCTTTACAAAGGGAACATACAACTATATGAGTGTCGAGTTAAATTTTGGAATTATTCCAGGTTCATTTGGCCTTTTTAGACATTAATTGAGTTTCTAGTCATTTAATGTGCATAATTCAAATTTGAACTACAAGCACATGCTCCAGTGCACCAAAGTTGGTTGAAAAATCACATGTGTGTCCTTAGGTAAATTTATAGGTTCCATGCAAGAAATGGGAATGAAATTCAAACATCTGGACATCGTGGCTCGGCCGAAAACATTGAGAAACTTGGTTTTTTAATTCCTGTAAATCCAAAACACGCATGAAAATCATGAAACTTGGCTTGGTGTCATGACATGGCATCAACATGCTGTCAAAATTTTGCTGTCCGATTTTGCGAAGCACACACATTAACAATCAACAAAGTCATTTTAGAACAAGTGCTATCACGTTACAATCGGAAACACAAATATTATTGAAACTGTGGGCGTTCTACTTACCATTTACATGCCGCCATGCGTGCCCTTTTTTTATTGACTAGGAGGCATCGTGCGGGGATAGCTATTTGAGTATGGGGACATCCGATCAGACCCCCGCATGTGCTTATCGGGAGGAGAGCCCTTTGACCTCCATCTGCCGCCCACCTCTCTCCCAAGGTCTCCATTAATGGCGCCCGAGCCCCTGTTTAATGGCGTGGATATGTATCACTCGACTGAGATTTAAGAGAGAAAAAAAGTAAATCTGAAAAGAAAATTTTGTATGGATCTTGATGTAAGATCCGACGGACCTATATAACATCTAATGCGACTTATAGCAAGTCTTATGAATATATAAGGACGACGATAGTGGATAATAATTATCGTACATATTTAGGAAGATAATTAAAAAAGCCACATGCGGCTACGCCCAAAATACACAAGGGCAGAATAAGAAGGAAGACGCATACAACGATCTGGCTCGCTGATCTCTACTTTCTTGATGTGCTGCAGGTCACGGAGACTAGTTCTTGCGGCGAGCGGCGATGATCTCTTTCATCAGTTTCATGTCCTTAATACGCTGCTTGGCAGCATCCACGGATTCCTACACTAGCCTTCCGCGCTTGATGCAGAGCATGTCATTCTCATCCATAAGTTTCTTGACGATGACACCCGTCCTCTTCAACAAGGCAGCGGTCTCCTCCGCCTGCTACACCCTTCCAGCGATTTTCACCCTTAGTAGGTCATGCTCGGTGCGGAGCTTCGCCTTGTCTGTTGGGGAACGTAGCATGCAATTTCAAAAAAATTTCCTACGATCACGCAAGGTCTATCTAGGAGATGCATAGAAACAAGAGGGGGAAAGTGTGTCCACGTACCCTCGTAGACCGAAAGTGGAAGCGTTAGTTTAACGTGGTTAATGTAGTCGAACGTCTTCTCGATTCAACCGATGAAGTACCGAACGTACGACACCTCCGAGTTCAGCACACGTTCAGCTCGATGACGTCCCTCGAACTCTTGATCTAGCAAAGTGTCAAGGGAGAGTTTTGTCAGCACGACGGCGTGGTGACGGTGATGGTGATGTGATCTACGCAGGGCTTTGCCTAAGCACTATGACAATATGACCGCAGGAGTAAACGGTCGAGGGGGGCACCGCACATGGCTATGAAACAATTGATGCGCTTAGAGGTGGCCCTGCCCCCGTATATAAAGGATGGAGAGGGGAGGAGGCCGGCCTAGGGCGCCCCAAGTGGGAGGAGTCCCACTTGGACCCCTAGTCCAATTTGGCCCCCCTTTCCTTTTACCGGAAGGGGAAATGGGGAAGGAGTAGGAGGAGGAGAAGGAAAGGGGGGCCGCACCCCTCCCCTTGTCCAATTCGGACTCCCATGGGGGGGCACCCCTTGTGGGCTGCCTCCCCTCCCCTCTATGGCCCATATCTTTCCCCCGGGGGTTCTGGTAACCCCCTCGGTAATCCGATAAAAACCCGAAACACTTTGGAACCATTCCGGTGTCCAAATACTATCGTCAAATATATCAATCTTTACTTCTCGACCATTTTGAGAAACCTCGTCATGTCCGTGATCTCATCCAGGACTCCTAACAATATTCGGTCAGCAAAACACATACTCATAATACAAATCATCATCGAGCGTTAAACGTGCGGACCCTATGGATTCAAGAACTATGTAGACATGACCAAGACACATCCCCGATCAATAACCAACAATGGAAGCTGGATGCTCATATTGGTTTCTACATATTCTACGAAGATATTTATCAGTCAAACCGCAATGACTACATACGTCATTCCCTTTGGCATCGGTATGTTACTTGCCCGAGATTTGATCATCGGTATCTTCATACCTAGTTCAATCTTGTTACCGGAAAGTCTCTTTACTCGTTCCGTAATGCATCATATCATAACTAACTCAGTAGTCACATTCCTTGCAAGGCTTATCATGATGTGCATTACCGAGAGGGCCCAAAGGTACCTCTCCGATACTCGGAGTGACAAATCCTAATCTCGATCTATGCCAAGCCAACAAACACCTTTGGAGACACATTTAGAGCATCTTTATAATCACCCAGTTACGTTGTGACGTTTGATAGCACACAAGGTGTTTCTCTAATATTCAGAAGTCGCATAATCTCATAGTCAAAGGAATATGTATAAGTCATGAAGAAAGCAATAGCAATAAAACTTAACGAAAATTATGCTAAGCTAACGGGTGGGTCTTGTCCATCATATCATTCTCCTAATGATGTGATCTCGTTCATCAAATGACAACGCGTGTATATGGTCAGGAAACCTAACCATCTTTGATTAACGAGCTAGTCAAGTAGACGCATACTAGGGACACTTTGTTTTGTCTATGTATTCACACATGTATCAAGTTTCTGGTTAATACAATTCTAGCATGAATAATAAACATTTATCATGATATAAGGAAATATAAATAACAACTTTATTATTGCCTCTAGGTCATATTTCCTTCAGTCTCCCACTTGCACTAGAGTCAATAGTCTAGATTACATTGTAATGATTCTAACACCCATGGAGTCTTGGTGCCTATCATGTTTTGCTGGTGGAAGAGGCTTAGTCAACGGGTCTTCAACATTCAGATCCGTATGTATTTTGCAAATCCCTATGTCTCCCTCCATGACTTGATCGCGGATGGAGTTGAAGCATCTCATGTGTTTGGTTCTCTTGTGAAATCTGGATTCCTTCGCTAAGGCAATTGCTCCAGTATTGTCACAATAAAATTTCATTGGACCCGATGAACTAGGTATTACACCTAGATCGGATATGAACTCCTTCATCTAGACTCCTTCATTTGCTACTTCTGAAGTAGCTATGTACTCCGCTTCACACATAGATCCCGCCACGACGCTTTGCTTGGAACTGCACCAACTGACAGCTCCACCATTCAATATAAATATGTATCCGGTTTGTGACTTAGAGTCATCCGGATCAGTGTCAAAGCTAGCATCGACGTAACCATTTATGATGAGCTCTTTGTCACCCCCATAAACGAGAAACATATCCTTAGTCCTTTTCAGGTAGTTTAGGATGTTCTTTACCGCTGCCCAGTGATCCACTCCTGGATTACTTTGGTACCGCCCTGCTAAACTTATAGCAAGGTACACATCAGGTCTGGTACACAACATTGATACATGATAGAACCTATGGCTAAGGCATAGGGAATGACTTTCATTTTCTCTCTATCTTCTGAAGTGGTCGGGCATTGAGTCTGACTCAACTTGACACCTTGTAACACAGGCAAGAACCCTTTCTTTGACTGATCCATTTTGAACTTCTTCAAAACTTTATCAAGGTATGTGCTTTGTGAAAGTCCAATTAAGTGTCTTGATTTATCTCTATAGATCTTGATGCCCAATATATAAGCAACTTCATCAAGGTCTTTCATTGAAAAATTCTTATTCAAGTATCCTTTTATGTTATCCAGAAATTCTATATCATTTCCAATCAACAATATGTCATCCACATATAATATTAGAAATGTTACAGAGCTCCCACTCACTTTCTTGTAAATACAGGCTTCTCCGAAAGTCTGTATAAAACCATATGTTTTGATCACACTATCAAAGCATATATTCCAACTCCGAGATGCTTCCACGAGTCCATAAATGGATCTCTAGAGCTTGCACACTTTGTTAGCACCTTTAGGATCGACAAAACCTTCTGGTTGCATCATATACAACTCTTCTTTAAGAAATCCATTAAGGAATGCAATTTTGACGTCCATTTGCCAAATTTCATAATCATAAAATGCGGCAATTGCTAACATGATTCGGACAGACTTAAGCATCGTTACGGATGAGAAGGTCTCATTGTAGTCAACTCCTTGAACTTGTCGAAAACCTTTCGTATCAAGTCGAGCTTTGTAGACAGTAACATTACCATCAGCGTCAGTCTTCTTCTTGAAGATCCATTTATTCTCTATGGCTTGCCGATCATCGGGCAAGTCAACCAAACTCCAAACTTTGTTCTCATACATGGATCCCATCTCAGATTTCATGGCCTCAAGACATTACGCGGAATCTGGGCTCATCATCATTTCTTCATAGCTCATGGGTTCGTCATGGTCTAGTAACATGACTTCCAGAACAGGATTATTGTACCACTCTGGTGCAGAACGTACTTTGGTTGACCTACGAGGTTTGGTGGTAACTTGATCTGTAGTTTCATGATCATCATCATTAGCTTCCTCACCAATTGGTGTAGGAATCACCAAAACAGATTTCTGTGATGAACTACTTTCCAATTCGGGAGAAGGTACAATTACCTCATCAAGTTCTACTTTCCTCCCACTCACTTCTTTTGAGAGAAACTCCTTCTATAGAAAGGATCCATTCTTAGCAACAAATATCTTGCCTTCAGATCTGTGATAGAAGGTGTACCCAACAGTTTCTTTTGGGTATCCTATGAAGACGCACTTCTCAGATTTGGGTTCAAGCTTATCAGGCTAAAGCTTTTTCACATAAGCATCACAACCCCAAACTTTAAGAAACGACAGCTTAGGTTTCTTGCCAAACCATAGTTCATACAGTGTCATCTCAACGAATTTAGATGGTGCCCTATTTAACGTGAATGCAGCTGTCTCTAATGCATAACCCGAAAACGATAGTGGTAAATCCGTAAGAGACATCATAGATCGTACCATATCTAATAAAGTACGGTTACGACATTCGGACACCGCATTACGCTGTGGTGTTCCAGGTGGCGTGAGTTGCGAAACTATTCCACATTGTTTTAAATGAAGACCAAACTCATAACTTAAATATTCGCCTCCGCGATCAGATCATATAAACTTTATTTTCTTGTTCCGATGATTTTCCACTTCACTCTGAAATTCTTTGAACTTTTCAAATGTTTCAGACTTGTGTTTCACTAAGTAGATATACCCATATCTACTCAAATCATTTGTGAAGGTCAGAAAATAACAATACCCGTCGCGAGCTTCAACACTCATCGGTCGCATACATCAGTATGTATTATTTTCAATAAGTCAGTGGCTCACTCCATTGTGCCGGAGAATGGATTCTTAGTCATCTTACCCATGAGGCATGGTTCGGAAGCATCAAATGATTCATAATCTAGTGGTTCCAAAAGCCCATTCACATGAAGTTTCTTCATGCGCTTTACACCAATATGACCTAAACGGCAGTGCCACAAATATGTTGTACTATGATTATTAACTTTGCATCTTTTGGCATCAATATTATGAATATGTGTATCACCACGATCGATATTCAACAAAAATAGACCACTCATCAAGGGTGCATGACCATAAAATATATTACTCATATAAATAGAACAATCATTATTCTTTGATTTAAATGAATAACCGTCTCGCATCAAACAAGATCCAGATATAATGTTCGTGCTTAACGCTGGCACCAAATAACAATTATTCATGTCTAAAACTAATCCTGAAGGTAGATGTAGAGGTAGCGTGCCGACAGCGATCACATCGACCTTGGAACCATTTCCGACACGCATCGTCACCTCGTCCTTAGCCAATCTTCATTTAATTCATAGCCCCTGTTTCGAGTTGCAAATATGAGCAACAGAACCAGTATCAAATACCCAAGCGCTACTACGAGCATTAGTAAGGTACACATCAATAACATGTATATCAAATATACCTTTGACTTTGCCATCTTTCTTATCCGCCAAATACTTGGGGTAGTTCTGCTTCTAGTGACCAGTCCCTTTGCAGTAGAAGCACTCAGTTTCAAGCTTAGGTCCAGACTTGGGCTTCTTCCCGGGAGCAGCAACTTGCTTGCTATTCTTCTTGAAGTTCCACTTCTTTCCTTTGCCCTTTTTCTTGAAACTAGTGGTCTTGTTAACCGTCAACACTTGATGCTCCTTCTTGATTTCTACCTCCACAGCATTGAGCATTGCGAAGAGCTCAGGAATCGTCTTGTTCATCCCTTGCATATTATAATTCATCACAAAGCCTTTATAGCATGGTGGCAGTGATTGAAGAACTCTGTCAATGACACTATCATCCGGAAATTAACTCCCAGCTGAGTCAAGTGGTTATGGTACCCAGACATTCTGAGTATGTGTTCACTGACAGAACTGTTCTCCCCCATCTTGCAGCTATGGAACTTGTTGGAGACTTCATATCTCTCAACTCGGGCATTTGCTTGAAATATTAACTTCAACTCTTGGAACATCTCATATGCTCCATGACGTTGAAAATGTCTTTGAAGTCCCGATTCTAAGCCGTAAAGCATGGCACACTGAACTATCGAGTAGTCATCAGATTTAGCTTGCCGGACGTTCATAACGTCAACAGTTGCTCCTGCAGCAGGCCTTGCACATAGCAGTGCATCAAGGATGTAATTCTTCTGTGCAGCAATGAGGATAATCCTCAAGTTACGGACCTAGTCCGTGTAGTTGCTACCATCATCTTTCAACTTAGCTCTCTCTAGGAACGCATTAAAATTCAAGGGAATGGTAGCACGGGCCATTGATCTACAACATAGGTATGCAAAAACTATCAGGACTAAGTTCATGATAAATTAAAGTTCAGTTAATCATATTACGTAAGAACACCCACTTAGATAGACATCCCTCAAGTCATCTAAATGATCACGTGATCCATATCAACTAAACCATGTCTGATCATCACATGAGATGGAGTAGTTTTCAATGGTGAACATATCTATGTTGATCATATCTACTATATGATTCACGTTCGACCTTTCGGTCTCAGTGTTCCGAGGCCATGTCTATACATGCTAGGCTTGTGAAGTTTAACCTGAGTATTCCGCATGTGCAAAACTGTCCTGCACCCGTTGTATGTGAACATAGAGCTTATCACACCCGATCATCACGTGGTGTCTCGGCACGACGAACTGTCGCAATGGTGCATACTCAGGGAGAACACTTATACCTTGAAATTTTAGTGAGGGATCATCTTATAATGCTACTGCCGTACTAAGCAAAATAAGGTGCATAAAGGATAAACATCACATGCAATCAAAATATGTGACATGATATGGCCATTATCATCTTGTGCCTTTGATCTCCATCTCCAAAGCAACATCATGATCTCCATCATCACCGGCTTGACACCTTGATCTCCATCGTAGCGTCGTTGTTGTCTCACCAACTATTGCTTCTACGACTATCGCTATCGCTTAGTGATAAAGTAAAGCAATTACATGGTGATTGCATTTCATACAATAAAGCGACAACCATAAGGATCCTTCCAGTGGCCGATAACTATTACAAAACATGTTCATCTCATACAACAATTTATATCTCATCACATCTTGACCATATCACATCACAACATTCCCTGCAAAAACAAGTTAGATGTCTTGTTGTTGCAAATTTTACGTGCCTGCTACAGACTTCTACAAAGAAATGTTCTTACCTATGCATAAAAAAACACAACGATGTTTCGTAAAGTTTGTTGTTTTAAACTTCAACAAGGACCGGCTATAGTCAAATTTGATTCAACTAAAGTTGGAGAAACAGACACCCACCAACCACCTTTATACAAAACAAGTTGCATGTCTGTCGGTGGAACCAATCTCATGAACGTGGTCATGTAAGGCTGGTTTGAGACGTTTCATCCAACAATAACACCGAATCAAAATAAGCCGTTGGTGGTAAGCAGTATGACCATGATCGCCCACAACTCTTTGTGTTCTACTCGTGTATATCATCTACGCATAGACCTGGCTCGAATGCCACTGTTGGGGAACGTGGCATGCAATTTCAAAAAAATTCCTACAATCACGCAAGATCTATCTAGGAGATGCATAGCGACGAGAGGGGGATAGTGTGTCCACGTACCCTCGTAGAACAAAAGCGGAAGCTTTAGTTTAACACGGTTGATGTAGTCAGATATCTTCTCAATTTAATCAATCAAGTACTGAACATACGACACCTCCGAGTTCGACACATGTTCAGCTCGACGACGTCCCTCGAACTCTTGATCCAGCAAAGTGTCGCGGGAGAGTTTCGGCAGCACAATGGTATGGTGATGGTGATGTGATCCGCGCAGGGCTTCGCCTAAGCACTACGACACTATGACCGGAGGAGTAAATGGTGGAGGGGGGCACCGCACACGGCTAAGAAACAATTGATGTGCTTAGAGGTGCCCCCTGCCCCGTATATAAAGGAGGGAGAGGGGAGGAGGCCGGCCTAGGGCGTGCCAAGTTGGAGGAGTCCCACTTGGACCCCTAGTCCAATTCGGCCCCCTTTCCTTTTACCGATAGGGGAAAGGGGAAAGGAGTAAGAAGAGGAGTAGGAAAGGGGGGCCACGTCCCTCCCCTTGTCCAATTCGGACTCCCCATGGGGGCACCCCTTGTAGGCTGCCTTCCCTCTATGGCCCATATGTTTCCCCCCGGGGATCGGGTAACCCCCTCGGTACTCCGATAAAAACCTGAAACACTTCTAAACCATTCTAGTGTGCGAAAACTATCGTACAATATATCACTCATTACCTCTCGACCATTTCGAAGCTCCTCGTCATGTCCGTTATCTCATCCGGGACTCCGAACAATCTTCGGTCACCAAAACACATAACCCATAATACAAATTGTCATCGAACGTTAAGCGTACGGACCCTACGGGTTCGAGAACTATGTAGACATGACCGAGACACATCTCCGATCAATAACCAATAGTGGAACTTGGATGCTCATATTAGTTCGTACATATTCTACCAAGATATTTATCGGTCAAACCGCAATGACAACACACGTCATTCCCTTTATCATCGGTATGTTACTTGGTTGGGATTCGATCGTCGGTATCTTCATACCTAGTTCAATCTCGTTACCGGCAAGTCTCTTTACTCGTTCCATAATGCATCATACCGTAAATAACTCATTAGTCACATTTCTTGCAAGGCTTATCATGATGTGCATTACCGAGAGGGCCCAGAGATACCTCTCCGATACTCGGAGTGACAAATTCTACTCCCAATCTATGCCAAGCCAACAAACACCTTTGGAGACACCTTTAGAGCATATTTATAATCACCCAGTTACATTGTGACATTTGATAGTACACAAGGTGTTCCTCCAGTATTCGGGAGTTGCATAATCTCATAGTCAAAGGAATATGTATAAGTCATGAAGAAAGCAAAAGCAATAAAACTTAACGATCATTATGCTAAGCTAACGGGTGGGTCTTGTCCATCACATCATTCTCCTAATGATGTGATCCTGTTCATCAAATGACAATACATGTCTATGGTTAGGAAACTTAACCATCTTTTATTAACGAGCTAGTCAAGTAGAGGCATACTAGGGACACTTTGTTTTGTCTATGTATTCACACATGTATCAAGTTTTTGGTTAATACAATTCTAGCATGAATAATAAACATTTATCATGATATAAGGAAATATAAATAACAACTTTATTATTGCCTCTAGGTCATATTTCCATCATTGTCCGCCCCTAGTCCCTAGATGACGGTGGTACCATTTTCAAATGAGGCATTCATCTCGTCCTACAGCTTCATCCAGGCGGAGATCCGACCCTTCAGGCCATCGAGCATAGCGCGCATGCTCTTGTGAGAGTCCTCGCCTGCCCGTGACATTTTCCCAGGCCGCCGCAACGCGGGAGGACCTCCCTGCTGCATTCGTGGCGTGGCGGGACATCTCTGCTGCTTCTACAGCACGGCCGGACCAGTCTGCTGCATCGACGGCGCGGCAGAACCTCTGTGCTACTACGGTGGCACGACGGACATGTCGGCTGCTATGGCAGCGAGGTCGGACATCTCTCATGCTTCTTCTTCCATGCTTGCCTCCCCTTGGTAGTAATCTCTCGACCCAGAACTCATGCAGGCCATGGCAGACGCAAGGGAACGACGATGAAAGACTTGTTTGTTTTTGTGGATGAGGAGTTGAGGAGGAATCTGCAGTTATCTTGGAGTAGAGTATTTATAACCGAGTACTAATACTCACCTAAGTGGGAAACCATTTAGGTTGTGATTGGTGTGAACAGGTTTGCAATTAAATATAGTGTGGTAGTAATTTGGAATGTGACGAGACACAAGCTCAATTTTTGACGGTTCTAGTTTCAAAGTGCGGCACCATTTCTGGATGGCGTAACATGGGCACACGTTCTCGGCCGTGGTGTAGCATCTTTGTAATATTCCATGGTACTTCTTTTTCTACTGTTGTGTACGTGCAATAACTGGCATCGCCGGATACATGTCTTACGGTTATTGGGGCATTCGCCAGGAATAGCCTCGTGGCGAGCTATAGACTAATCTTTTTTTCACACGCATTACATCGACACATATCATCTCTCTCCCTCTTTCCCATGCACACACCTAGTCTCTAGGGACTTCTCGCACGCACCATCTCTAGCTCCCTAGGTTGATGCCACCCATTTACCTAGAAATAGACCCAATCTTGTTATCCTTAATGGCAACAATACATACGTGTCGGTTCCCTTTCTGTCACTAGGATCAAGCACCGTAAGATCAAACCCATCACAAAGCACCTCTTCCATTGCAAGATAAACAGATCAAGTTTTCCAAACAAAACCCAAATATCGGAGAAGAAATACGAGGCTATAATCAATCATGCATATAAGGCATCAAAGAAGACTCAAATAACTTTCATGGATAAAAAGAGATAGATCTGATCATAAACTCAAAGTTCATTGGATCCCAACAAACACACTACAAAAGAATTACATCATATGGATCTCCAAGATATCATTCTATTGAGAATCAAACGAGAGAGAGGAAGCCATCTAGCTACTAACTACGGACCTGAAGGTCTACACAGAACTACTCACACATCATCGGAGAGGCGCCAATGGGCATGATGAACCCCTCCGTGAGGGTGTCTAGATTGGGTCTGGTGGTTCTGGACTCTATGGCGACTGGAATTGATTTTCGTCGACTCCCCTAGGGTTTCTGGAATATTGGGGGTATTTATAGAGGAAAGAGTCGGTTCAGGAGGCACCCGAGGTGGGCACAACGCACCAGGGCGCACCTGGGCCTCCAGGCGCGCCCTGGTGGGTTCTGCTCCACTCGGAGCACCCCAGGCACTTCTCCAGCCCATTGGATGTCTTATGTTCCAAAAAAATCCACAAAAGTTTGTTGTGTTTGGACTCCGTTTGGTATTGATTTCCTGCGGTGTAAAAAAACATGCAGAAAATAACAACTGGCACTTGGCACTATGTGAATAGGTTAGTACCCACTATAAAATGATTATGAAACATCCCATAATGATAATATAACAGCATGGAACAATCGAAAATTATAGATACGTTGGAGACGTATCAACATCCCCAAGCATAATTCCTGCTTGTCCTCAAGTAGGTAAATGATAAAAACAGATTTTTTTTGATGTAGAATGCTGCCTAACATGTCATCTCATATTCTTTTCTTTATAGCATGGAAATTTGGACTTTATATGGTTCAAAGCAATAGTATAGTTTTGACATGAGACTTAAATACTCAAGCATATCAACAAGCAACCATGTCTTTCAAAATATCAATACTAAAATAAGTTATCCCTAGCCCATCATGCTCAATCATTGATCCATTCATAAAACACACTCGCATATTAGCTACACCCAATGCTCAAGTACGATCATAGTGCCCCCTAGTTGGTGCTTTATAAGAAAAGATGGAGACTCAAGTAAAAATAAAAATTGCATAAAGTAAAAGAAAGAACCTTCGCAGAGGGAAGTAGGGATTTGTAGAGGTGCCAGAGCTCAAAGCGAAAATTGAGAGATAAAAACATTTTGAGAGGCATACTTTTCCCACCAACGAAAACGACTTAGAGCTCCCAAAACTTTCCATGCAAGATATATCATAGGCGGTTCCCAAACAAAAAATAAAATTTATTCCTTTTTCCACCATACTTTCACTTTTCAAGGCTAATCGTATCCACGGGTGCCTTCCATACCAACACTTTCTAAGGAATTTATTATTTGACAACATAAAGTAAATTCATTTTTCATTTCAGAACTAGGCATCCTTCATACCTTTGCCTTACTCTCGTGCAATGAGAAGTGAATAAACACTCATCGTGAGAATAACACATCTAGCATGGAAAATATTGGCCACCCCTCACCGCCTCGCGAGCGATATGAGCACATAAAAGAGAATTTTATTTTGAAAATTAGAGATAGCACATACAAATTTTCTTAGAACGGCAAAATAATACCGCATATAGGTAGGTATAGTGGACTCATGTGGCAAAACCGGTTTAAAGGATTTTGGATGCACGAGTAGTGATCATACTTAGTGCAAAATGAAGGCTAGCAAAAGATTGAGAATCGGCCAACCAAGAATCAAATAATCTCATAAGCGAGCATTGAGCATAATTAACATCGAATAATGCACCACAAGTAGGATGTCATTTCATTGCATGACTATTGACTTTCGTGCTTGCATAGGGAATCACAAACCTTATCACCAATATTCTTACTAAAACATAATTACTCATCGACATGACTCACATATCACATCATCATATCTCAAAACTATTACAAAGAATCAAGTTTATTTTGTCCAATTATCTTCATGAAAGTTTTTATTATATCCTTCTTGGATATCTATCACTTTGGAACTAATTTTCATGTGTTGCTTTTGATAAGCTCAAACAAATATAAGTGAAGATCATGAGCATAGTTTTTCTTTCTCTCAAATTAATTTAAGTGAAGCAAGAGAGAATTTCTTGAAAATTTTACTAACTCTCAAATAATCTAAGTGAAGCAAGAGAGCATTTCTTCAAAAAAATACTAAAGCACACCATGCTCAAAAAGATACAAGTGAAGCACTAGAGTAATTCCATAGTTCATAAAGATTTAAGTAAAGCATAGAGAGCAATTCTAACAAGTCATGTCATAATTTTGGCTCTCTCAAATAGGTGTGTCCAGCATGGAATCAAGACTTAAAACAAAAAGCAAAAAAATCAAAGGCTCATATCGTACAAGACGCTCCAAGCAAAACTCATAGTATGTGACGAATGAAAAATATAGTTTCGAGTAAAATACCGATGGTCGTTAGAAGAAAGAGGGGATGCCACTCAGGGCATCCCCAAGCTTAGTTGATTGCTTCTCTTTGAATAATAGCTTGGGATGCCATGGGCGTCCCAAGCTTAGGCTCTTATTACTCCTTAGTCCTTCATCCATCGTAACATCACCCAAAACTTGAAAACTTCAATCACACAAAACTCAACAAAACCTTCGTGAGATCCGTTAGTATAAGAAAGTAAATCACTACTATAAGTGTTGTTGCAACCCAATTCATATTTTATTCTTTTATTATATCTACTGTATTCCAACTTTTCTGTGGCAAAAACTCTTCAAAGAAAACCATAGAATCATCAAAACAAACACACAATGCAAAGAAAACAGAATCTGTCAAAAACATAATAGTGTGTAGAAATCTGGGTGTTTCCAATACTTCTCTAAGTCTAAAAATTCTGAAAAATCAGGGCGGCCTGAGAAATTTGTACATTAATCTTCTACAAAAAGAATTGGTATTTTATCACGCTCTGCTTAAACATGAAAATTATATTAGTGAGCACGAAAGTTTCTGTTTTTCAGCAAGATCAAACAACTATCACCCAAGAAGATCCTATAGGCTTTACTTGGCACAAACACTTATTAAAATACCAAAAATACAATCATAATAGTAGCATAATTTTTTAAACACTCAAGAACAGAAAGCAAAAAGCAAAAATAAATTTTATTCATTGGGTTGCCTCCCAACAAGCACTATCGTTTTATGCCCCTAGCTAGGCATAAAGCAAATGATCTAAGTTTTGTCATCTTTGTTTCAAGATCCATAAGATGCCCTAATTATTGATTCATATGGTGGCCTAATTCTTGTTCTAGGGAAGTGTTCCATTCCTTTCCTTAGTGGAAATTCGAATTTAATATTGCCTTCTTTCATATCAATCACGGCACCTATAGTGCGTAAAAACGACCTACCAAGAATAATTGGACAAGGCGGATTGCAGTCAGTATCAAGAACAATAAAATATATGGGCACATAATTCCTATTTTGCAAGAATACGAACATCATTAATTCTTCCCATAGGATTTTTAATAGTAGAATCCGCCAAGTACAAATTTAAAGAACACTTTTCAATATCGGTAAGACCAAGCACATCACGTAAAGATTTCGTAATTGTAGAAACACTAGCACCCAAGTCAGATAAAGAAAACACTTATAATTTTTAATCTTGACTTTGATAGTAGGTTCCAATTCATCGCGTAATTTTCTAGGAATTGAAACTTCTAATTCCAACTTTTCTTGCAAAGCTTTCATTAAAGCATCAACAATATGTTTAGTAAAAGCTTTATTTTATTCATAACCATGAGGTGAATTCACCATGGATTGCAACAAAGGAATACAATAAATCATAGATCAACCATCATAATTAAAGTCTTTGTAATCCAAAATAGTGGGCACATCACTAGTTAAAGTTTTGACCTCTTCAAACCCCACTTTTATCAATTTTCTTAACAATATTTTCACCCTCTTCTAGCTAAAGTTGACTCTTCTTTAGTCCCTTTTTCATAAATCTTAATTTTACTAAACATGGAATCAATAGAAGAAACACCAATCATTTTAAGATCTTCATCACTTTTATGAAAGCAATCACTAGAAAACATTTTTCTAAAAATCATGTTCTAGCTCTAAGCATAGCGTTTCTTTTCTTACTTTCATCCATAGAAACATAAAGAGCTTTAATTGATTCCTCAACCTTAGGCACAAAAAATTTCATATTGAGATTTTCTACATCATGAGAAATTCTATCAACACTTCTAGACAAATCATTAATCTTATTCTACTTTTCTTCCATTATAGCATTGAAATTTTTTTTAGTGTTGATAAATTCTTTAAAAAAATTCTCAAGATCAGAGGTGTCCCTATTATTATTGTAAGAAGTATTTCCATAGGAATTACCATAATTATTAGAGGAATTACTAGGAAAAGGCATAGGATTAAAATTACCTCTATAAGCATTGTTATTGAAATTGTTTCGCGAGATAAAATTCACATCTACGGCATCAATATTTTGCTCAATCAAGGTAGACAAAGGTACGTCATTAAAATCAATAGGAGCACTTGAAAGTGCGTTATATCGACTAGAGGGGGGTGAATAGGCGATTTTTATGAAATTCTTCAAAACATGGAAGTTTCGAAGACAAACGATAGAAATAAACCTATTACCATGCAGCGGAAGGTAGACTACACTAGGCAAGCCATAGTCAAGTATTCAATGAAGTGAAAGCACAATGACTAATAGCAGCAAGGTAGTAAGGATCAGGTAGGAAGGTATTATGAAGCCAATCAGATCAAGCAGTCACTCAGTGAAGACAAATGATAATGCAATCATACAACGACTTCACAAGGACCAACAGTAAGTAAAGGGAAGGATGAAACCAGTGACTCATTGAAGACAATGATTTGTTAGACCAGTTCTAGTTGCTGTGACAACTGTATGTCTGGTTAGGGCGGCTAGGTATTTAAACCTGAGGACACACAGTCACGGACACCCATTCCTGGACACGCAGCTCAGGACACCCAGTCCTCACCGTATTCCCCTTGAGCTAAGGTCACACAGACCTCGCCCAATCACTCTAGTAAGTCTTCAAGGTAGACTCCCAAACCTTCATAGACTTCATTCACCGGCGATCCACAATGGCTCTTGGATGCTCAGAACGCCACGCCTAACCGGCTGGAGGATTCACAGTCCTCAAGTGTAATAAGTCTTCAGATCACACAGACAGGAAGACTTAAGTGATGCCTAACACTGTTTGGCTCTGGGTGGTTAGGGCTTTTTCCTTGTAAGGAATTCTCTCTCAAAGGCTTCGAGGTGGGTTGATCTCAAACGACAAAATCCGTACTCTAACTCTGAGCAGCCAACCGTTTATGGTTGTAGGGGTGGGCTATTTATAGCCACTAGGCAACCCGACCTGATTTGTCCGAAATGACCCTAGGTCACTAAGGAACTGACACATGTTCCAACGGTCAGATTTCAAACACACACGACAACTTTACTTGGGCTACAAGCAAAGCTGACTTGTCCGACTTTGGACAAGATTCGCTCTCATAGTCTTCACTCGAAGACATAGGTTTTGGTTAAGCATCACTTCAGTCATTCTGACTGGTTCTCTTGGACCCCACTTAACAGTATGGTGGTTCCTATGACTCAATAAAGAAGAAAAAGAACTATGAAAGATCTGAGTCTTCGAGCTCCATAGGCTTCATGCGGTGTCTTCTCTTGTCATACTCTTCAATGTGAATATCTTCACATACCTCCTTTGACTTCAATGTCTTCATACATTTTTAGGGGTCATCTCTGGTAGGAAACCGAATCAGTGAGGGACTTCTACCTGTGTTATCCTGCAATTCTCACAAACACATTAGTCCCTCAACTAGGTTTGTTGTCAATACTTCAAAACCAACTAGGGGTGGCACTAGATGCACTTACAATCTCCCCCTTTTTGGTGATTGATGACAAACTAGTTGAAGTTTTCAACGAGGAATATTACATGTGAAATTGTAAAGGATAAGGAATTGTCTTCATAAGTTGTAAGGGCTCCCCCTGAAGATGTGCATATAAGTAATTTGCTTTTGGAATGCAAATGCACATGGTAGGTTGTACTCGTGGAGATCCTCTTCAACTTATGATGACAATCCACTATGCATGTGAAGGTATGTGAAGATAATGACATGCATAATGGAAAATGGACGTCTGTAAAATGATCTAAGTGCGGAATTTATCGTCGCACATGCGGAATTTATCATCGCATCACAAGGTAGCAAATAAGTAGCAGTCGACCATCGAGTTTAAGTGTTACAACTCAAAGAACCAAATGTATCAAAACAAGAGTTGTAAACACTAGGCAAAATATAAAGCAACCGCCCATATGGACCCGCTTGAAGACTATCAAACTCATATGCTTCTCCCCCTTTTGTCAGTAAGGACCAAAAAGGTTTGAAGACATAGAGCATCTACTTGTTCCCATGAAGAGTAGGTGAAGCAGCAGGGTCGTCGGTGGTGTTCAGCGGTGCAGAAGAACTTGGAGCAGTGTCGAAGCGTGCTGAAGGAGTGGGCGGTGAAGTAGTATCGTCTTCATCCTCGATCACCCTGGCATTCATAGTTGCCGCAGAGGAAGAGAACTCAGAGTCTTCAAGAGATGGAGTTCGTCATATCACTGCCCTTCGGGGAGGTGTGGTGTCAAACTTGAAGCGTTCAGAGAAGCCATCCTCTTGAAGATCATCTTCAGAGCACATAAGCGTCAGCCCTTTCCATGTGCGTCGAGAGGTTTCATGGGCAACAAAGGCATTCTTGGTGGCAAGATTGCGAATGCGGTTGACATCCACCAAGAGGCTTTGCATTTTGCGCTTCAGCCAGTCATGATGCCTATCCTGTTTCTGATAAAGAGCCACTAGAAGCTCTCGGTCATTGAGAACATGAGTGCGCTTCTTGGGTCATTGGGCAATTGTGCTTTCGGTGGCTTCAGTAAGGGCAGGATGTGGTGCACGTGTAGTTCCAGCCAGAGGATAAACACGAGTGACTGCTTCAACTCCTTCAATGTTCTGAGAGAAACTTTGATGCTCCGCATTCTGAAGACTAAGAGGTTCCTTGGCAGGCTCAGGATAAATGGCTTCAACGGACATATCCACATCAGGCAGAAAGATCCAATGATTGTGAGCAGATGGCTGATATGAGATAGCAGAGTGGAGTTTAATCAGCCGCATTATCCATGGAGCGTAGAACTTCAAGCCAAAAAGATCAGAGCCTGATGCAGCAAGTTGGCGAATGAAGAAGTCCTGTGCATTGAAGCATTTGCCATGAAGAATATAGAAGACCAAAGTCTTCATTGCACCTTCGAGCTTGGCATGTGGGGAATGTCCTTTGATGGGCCAGAGAGTTCGCCTTATGATGTGATAGATGGTCCTTGGCAGATACTCAAGGACTTCAACAAAGAACTCCTTAGGATATGCAGCATCTTGTGGCAAGGGCTTCATCACACTGAGCATCTGACTCATGTTTGGTTCAGGCTTTTGAAAGATGCTCTCCATAGCTTCACTGTGAAGCTGACAGCCAGGTTCGTAGAGATCGCCAGGAGTGGGCAGACCAGTGAGCTCAATGATATCAAAGGCTTTGGCTTTGTGATGAACATTTCCTGTCATCCACTCCAGGACCCAAGTCTTCGGATCTCTGTTGTACCCACGGAAGTGAAGTGTGGCATAGAATTGGAGCAGCAACTCTTCATTCCAGTGCTCTTGGTCGATGACAAACGGCAACAATCCAACCTCTTTGAAGCAATCCAGAGCTTCTTCCAGACAGGGCAGACCAACTATGGCTTCGATGTCAAGACGCTTATGTGGGAAGATGCAACCTTGATTGTACAGAATGCAGGAGTAATAGCTTCGCTGCAGATAGCTCCAGAACTGACCAGAAGATATTCTTTCCCTTGAGTAGGGGTTCTTGGAGCTATTGAAGAAAGTGTTGTCTGCTTTGAAGCCATTGACATTGAAGGATCCAGATGCTGATGCAGGACCAGGAAACCTGGGCAACCTTGGAATTGGCTACTGTACCTGAGGCCTATGCTCAACATGATAGTCAAACTGAGGACCAGCAGCAGGCGTAGGAACAGGAGCAGTAGCATTTGCTTCACTGACTTCTGGTTCTTGGGTTGGTGGAGGCTCCACATTTGCTTCAGCCATGACAGCATCAGTGGCTTCATTGGTGTTGGTGGTGGCAGCCTCAAGATTTTCTACCTCCACTTGATGAGCTGGAGGGTCAGGCACAGACACGTTCTCCTCGAGAACAGCTTCTTGGTGAGACGGGGGTGTAGCAACTCTTGGGGTTTATTTTCATCGGCTGATGCAGCTGGAATGTCTTCAGCAGCTTTAGCTTCAGACTCGGAGACTGGAGGCCTTGGTCCTTTGCGAAGCCTGCGTAACACTGGCGACGCTTGTGGAGTTGGAGTTGGCTGGGCCTCAAAGTCATCTTCCTCTTGTGCTTGTGGGTGATCAGCCCATGATGCATCCTGAGCAATTGGCGTCAGAGGACGACCAATGCTGATGAGTTCACTGTGCGTAAGCACAAGCGATGATACCTGTTGGTGCTCGATCTGAGGAAGAACTGCATCATCTTCAACATGGTCATGGTGACCAATGTCTTCAGCAACGGTGGGATCAGCTGCTGGAAAGTCTTCAGCTTCATGAGCCTCTGTGGAAGCAGGCTCATGGACAGTCAGTTGACGCTCTTGATGTTCAGCGTCAGGGTGAACCATTGAGATGGGTTCAATAACAAAGGGCTCTATGGGAGCAACCCGTTCCTTCTTGGTCTTCCGCTTCTTCTTGGAGGGAGCAGCATCAGAGGCTTCAGAATGTTTTCTCTTTCTGGCTTCAGCCTCAGCAGTCCTCGTCTTCTTCAGTTCTGAAGTGGTTGACCTGGCCTTTGGCTTCGAGCCAGTCATGCTAGTTGGGAAGACAATGGGACCTGCTTCCTGCCTTGGTGTGGGTTCGGCCACAGTGGGCTTCTTCTTCCTCTTAGCAACCATCCTGGGATCAATGCCCGGACGCCCAAGGGCCTTGTGCTTCTCAGCCTCGTTGTAGCCTTGCACACACTTGTCAGCCAGGCTCTTAATGCGATCATGAGAACCCTGAGCTTCTGCACGTTTCTTGAGAAAGGCTTCTTTGAGCTCGTGCAGCATAATCTTGAAGTTCTTCACCTCTTGCACGCTGAGCATGGCCATATGCTTCTTGAACTGAGATTTTTCAAAGTCAATCTTCTGCTTCAGTTCAACAATGCGTTGGGCGATAGCTAACTCTAAAGCAATGGCGCCATGGAAGGCGACACTGAGGCCAATGGGAAGTTGCAGATCTTCGAAGCTGAGGTTGGGCGTGTCAAACCACTCATCAATGAAGTTGTGGATGATTGCTACGTCAAAGAGAGGCAGATCATTGAAGATTTCTGCTTCTTCTTTGCTCTTGATCAGTTGCTCAAAAGCGTCATCTGCAAGATTTTCATCACTGGACACATCGATGGCATCGTTGCGCAGAATAGCAGCAGCTGTCAGTTCTTGGCCGATGTGTGGCAGAGGCATCTTGTCTTTCTGGTGCTTGGAGATGCATGACAAATCTTCAGACTGCACACTGTCTTTAGGAGGTGCTGTAGCCAGTGGCTTCGCCCGTGAGTTTTTTGGTGCAGAGGCAGGCTTTGAAGCTTTAGGCTGCTTCAACTTCTTTGGCTTCGGCGCTACAGGCGCTTCATCTGATTCAGCCTCATCTACAGGCTCATTCACGGCTATCCCTTGAACCACGATATGAGTGATGAGACCTTCCAAGTTGTAGAAGGGCCCAAGAAGATTGGGTTCAGCTTCGCGAGTTCCATCGGCACGGGGAGCAGAGGGACCAGGGTTGAAGTCTAATCCCAAAGACTTCTTGTTCTGCTTTGCTGAGTTCTTGGCAAACTGGAAGTTGCGCTTGAACAGATTGTCGTCATGAAACCATAGTAGTGACGATGGGTGTGCATCTGCAGGCTGTGGCCCACGGACCATGCAGGGATAGAAGCCTTGTTCAATGGCTTCTTCTCTGGACCTGGGTTGAAGATTCTTGTATAGGATGTCTCCCCACGGTCGCTTGATGGCATTTTTCTCAGCATATTCCTGGGTCACAAACCGGTATTTGAACCATTGTTCTGCCCAATATCTTCGAATCCATTGGATTCGGGTCTTGCGCTGATTTTAATCCTCTTCAGGATCTGTCTTGTAAAGCTCTGAGAGGTCATCAGGCAAATCTCTTGATGTTCCCCCACGACACTGCCTGCCACCCTTCCTTGCTGATTTCTCTGCAGCCATGAACTTCAAACTGAATGGCTTCAACATGTTCAAAGGCTTCAAAGGCTTTCGCTTGCTGGACAAACAGGAACTAGCTTCGGGAGAATTTATATGATACTGTAAGAATTCTGCAAATGAATGCAGACTATGAGAACCAAGGGATTCTCCCACGGACATATACCTGTGACAGCATTAAGGTGCAAGGGAAGGAGAAGAGGTCATATGCATTCTCAGAAAGATTTTGAAGATAAATCAGTTTAGAAGACATTGACCTCATCGTGCGAAGACATTCACTCATAGATAAGGAGTTGGTTCCAGATTTGTACGAATCCACGGATCAGTACAAGTGAGGAATCTAACTACTTTGTGAAGCATAAGTGAATATACTAGGCATAATATGAGATGCAGTATGAAGTGGATCCAACATGTGTGAACAAAAACTACTTGTGGTAGAAAGTGACGAATCTGTAGGATCAAAGGGGCCGTAAAAGGAGGTTCTTTATTTACCACACGTAGAACTGCTAGACGGAGTGGAAGAGGAGGCCGAGCAGTTTGATCGTCCGTGCCCTAACTTGGCGACAGAGGACACTTACAGTGACGGCGGAGAAGACGATGTCCGCGGTAGGCGTGAAGACGGCGTCGGAGAGGTTGCGACAGCTAAGCGCTTCGTCGTCGGCGTTGTCGAGGGCTAGTGGTGGCGCTAGGGTTCGTGCGAGAGTGGAAGAAGAGATAACGACTATGGTGAGACGTGTATTTATAGGGACAGGGGTGGCTCAGTGTTATTACACAGGTGCCCTTGGCGATTCACATCTGAGGAACACGTGGCCATCATGCAGCATACCAGAGGTTGTTCCACGTCCCACGCACGCCTGGATTGTCGGGTGGTCGTTCCCACTTCTCCGGGTTTCAGGTGAAGGAATTAGCATTGAAAGCGGACTTAATGTTTGTCTCTGTATCTTCTGCTGACAAGGACGCAGAGAAGACATTTGACAGTTTCAAAAGAATGCATATGTTTTGGAGAGACAGAGTTTGAGATAGAAAGCATAGAGAGGTTAGGGTCCGATCACATTCACTTAGTTTCAAAGATTCAACAAGAAGACATAGCTATAAGTGAATGTTGTAGAGGATAGAACACTAGTATATATATATATATATAATCATCATAGTGAAGATAATCATGAAGACATGTTGAGACTGAAGCCAAACCAAATGTGAAGACATAGCAAATGTAACGCCATGAGTGAAACACTTCAAACAGAACATTTGGTGGTGGCGTTACCCACCGTATAGGCAGTATTAGACTCAGACACGGCGCACAATTATCGTGGCGCTCCGAAGTCAAATTCGTCATTAATGTATTCACACTTAGAATGCATGTCTTCATTGATTGAAGATATACTTTACTTTGTGTGTTGCACATCTAAGTCATCAATATGCATAAGTGTTAGGATGTGTGCGTGATCACATGACATTTGAGGATTCCAAGATATTTAGCTCACACCGTAACTTGCAAAATCTCTTCTCATCCAAGGGCTTGGTGAAGATATCTGCCAATTTCTCTTCAGTGTTGACGTGTATGATATCAATATCTTCCTTCACAACATGATCTCTGAGAAAGTGATGACGAATCTCAATGTGCTTTGTCTTCGAGTGCTGAACTGGGTTGTTGGCAATCTTGATGGCACTTTCGTTGTCGCAGTGGAGTGGCACTTGCTTCAGATGAATGCCATAGTCTTTGAGTGTTTGCTTCATCCACAGAAGCTGAGCGCAGCAAGATCCAGCAGCAATGTATTCAGATTCAGCAGTGGAGAGAGATACACAGTTCTGCTTCTTTGAAGACCAACATACAAGTGATCGTCCCAGAAAACGACATGTGCCTGATGTAGACTTGTGATCCACCTTGTCACCAGCATAATCAGCATCCCAGAATCCAACCAGATCAAACTCTGAGCCCTTTGGATACCATAATCCTAGAGTTGGGGTGTAAGACAAATATCGAAGAATTCGCTTCATAGCTAAGTGATGCGATTCCTTTGGTGCCGCTTGGAACCGAGCACACATGCAAACACTAAGCATGATATCTGGCCTAGATGCACATAGATAAAGTAAAGAACCAATCATGGAGCGGTATACCTTTTGATCGAACTCTTTACCATTGTCGTCGGGACCCAGATGATGTTTGGCTGGCATTGGCGTCATGAAGCCTTTGCAGTCTTGCATACCGAACTTCTTCAGGCAATCTTTGAGATACTTCTCTTGAGATATAAAGATGCCGTTGCGTTGCTGTCGTATTTGAAGACCAAGGAAGAACTTCAGCTCTCCCATCATGGACATCTGATATTGCTCTTGCATCATATAACCAAACTCTTCACTGTATTTCTGATTGGTGCAGCCGAAGATAATGTCATCCACATATATTTGGCACACAAACAGTTCACCATCATATGTCTTCGTGAAGAGAGTGGGGTCGAGGGAACCAGGTGTGAAGCCTTTGCTCTTCAGGAAGTATTTGAGTGTGTCATACCAAGCCCGAGGGGCTTGTTTGAGGCCATACAGTGCCTTGTTGAGCTTGTATACCATGTCAGGATGCTTTGGATCTTCAAAGCCAGGCAGTTGTGCAACATACACTTCTTCTTCAATCTTGCCATTGAGAAAAGCACTCTTCACATCCATTTGATATAGAAGTATGTTATGATGATTTGCATAGGCCACCAGTATACGTATGGCTTCAAGTCGAGCCACAGGAGCAAATGTTTCATCGAAGTCAATCCCTTCCACTTGAGTATATCCTTGAGCAACGAGACGAGCTTTGCTTCTGACAACTTGACCATGCTCATCTTGCTTGTTGCAGTATATCCATTTGGTGCCTATTATATTGTGCTTCCGAGGATCAGGACGCTTAACCAGTTCCCATACATTATTCAGCTCAAACTGTTGAAGCTCTTCTTACATAGCTTGAATCTATTCAGGTTCCATGAAGGCTTCTTCAACTTTCTTGGGTTCTGTTATTGAGACGAATGCGAAGTTCCCACAGAAATTTGCTAGCTGCGTTGCCCTTGAACGAGTGAGCGGACCGGGTGCATTGATGCTATCAATTATTTTCTCAATCTGCACTTCATTGGCAACACGAGCATGTATAGGGTGAAGATTTTGCTCTTGCTGATCATTATCATTGTTAGAGGGATTGTCTTCAGGCTGAGCATTATCTTCAGGTTGATCTGGTGCGGAGATGATAAGTTCCTCTTCGGGTTGAGCTTCAGAGGGTATGATTTCTCCAGTTCCCATAAGTTTGATTGATTCATTGGATGGAACTTCATCTAGCACATTTGGCAGGTGCTCTCTTTGTGAACCGTTAGTCTCATCGAACCGCACATCCACTGTTTCAAACACTTTCTAATGAAAGAGATTGAAGATTCTGTAGGAGTGCGAATCCTTTCCATATCAAAGCATAAAACCCTCATGTGCTTTTGGTGCAAATTTTGAAGTGTGATGTGGATCCTTGATCCAGCACCTGGCGCCAAATACTCTAAAGTAACTGACGTTTGGCTTCTTGCCAGTGAGGAGCTCATAAGATGTCTTGTTCAGAAGCTTGTGAAGATAAACACGGTTGATTGTATGGCATGTAGTATCAATGGCTTCAGGCCAGAATTTTCTTGGAGTCTTGTATTCATCAAGCATCGTTCGGGCCATCTCAATCAGTGTTCTGTTCTTGCGTTTGATGACGCCATTCTGCTGTGGCGTGTACGGAGCTGAGAATTCATGTGTGATGCCCAAAGTATCAAGATATGTATCAAGGCCAGTGTTCTTGAATTCAGTGCCATTGTCACTTCTGATGTGCTTTATCTTGGCGCCATAGTTGTTCATTGCTCGATTGGCGAAGCGTCTGAAGACACCCTGCACTTCAGTCTTGTAGAGGATTATATGCACCCAAGTATATCTAGAATAATCATCAACAATGACAAAGCCATAGAGACAAGCAGTAGTAGTAAGAGTTGAGTAATGAGTGGGACCAAAAAGATCCATGTGGAGCAGTTCGAAGGGTCGAGTCGTTGTCATGATTGTCTTCGAGGGATGCTTGGCCCTCATCATCTTCCCTGCTTCACAGGCACCGCATAGGTGATCTTTCTTGAACTTGACGTCCTCGATGCCTATGACATGCTTCTTCTTTGCAAGGGTGTGCAGGTTCCTCATGCCAGCATGACCTAGCCTCCGATGCCAGAGCCAGCATTCTGAAGCTTTTGCTAGAGGACATACGGCAAGCTGTGGTCCTGCTGAGAAATCTACCATGTACAAATCATCTTTCTAATACCCTTCAAACACTAGAGACTTGTCAGATTCCATCAGAACAAGACAACGATATTTTCCAAACATCACAATCATGTTTAAATCGCAAAGCATTGAGACAGACATTAAGTTGAAGCCAAGGGATTCAACAAGCATGACTTTATCCATGTGTTGATCCTTTGAGATTGCAACTCTACCTAGACCCAA
The DNA here is from genome assembly GCA_034509565.1 of Triticum monococcum. Taxonomy (NCBI): domain Eukaryota; kingdom Viridiplantae; phylum Streptophyta; class Magnoliopsida; order Poales; family Poaceae; genus Triticum; species Triticum monococcum. The sequence continues at coordinate 392,065,103 of CM067845.1, read as the reverse complement.
TACCTTGCTTTTACCAGTGTCAGCAAATGTGATGTGACTTTTGTCAGATGGACATAACGTTGAGTCCATGAGAAGGCTACGCTTGCCAGTCATGTGATTGGTACACCCACTATCAATAATCCATTCTGAAGCTGCTGGTGTCGTACCCTACAGTGTAGTTAGGGGGATAGGCTTCACGAAGAGAATTGTGAAGCAAAAACATTTGACGAACCAGTGGGTTATGAAAGCTTAGATCGAGATTTGGACTGATAGGGTGAGTAGCAAGCGATTCAGGAACAAAGTACATAATAAGACCATTCGGGCATTTGATCTTGCGCCCTACAAGATTTTTAAGGTCCCCAGCAATAGCGTCAGACGATTTTGTTTTTCTGCTGGAGACCCTTCCCTGCAAAAGAGAGTTAAGCTTTCTTAACCACCCACATCTTCAAGGGTGGCTTAGAAGCAATAAGTCTAAGTGCAGCATCTTAGAACTTTGGCTTTGGAGCCCTAGCAAAAAGTCTTGCAGGAGGACAATAGTACTCATAAGAATAAGCAGAATAGTTCTTGGTCTTATGAACATGGCGGTTCGATGAACCATGCTCATATTCATAGGCCTGAGTATAGCTTCTCTGCAAAACATTTGCGTTAGTGCGACTTAGGTGAGTCCTTTGTCTGCATGAAGCCTTTGGACTGTATGAAGCCTGTGGTCTGGGGTTTGTCTTCTTCACCTGTGGTGTCATGATGACATTCACAGGAAGATTCTCCAAACACCTTTTCGGCACCCAGATCTTCTTCATAGGCGGTCCATTCCTGCAGTTAGTACCAATATACTTGGCAAACACTTCACCATTCTGATTCTTAAATAGTTTATAGTTTGCATCAAAGGATTCATCAATAATGATGGGATTAGCACAAGTGAAGCCAGATAGGGTGGATGGATCCGCTGAAGGTTCCTTTGCAGCAACCCATGTGGTTTTGGGGTACTGCTCAGGTTTCCAGTAAGAGCCATCAGCATTCATTTTCCTTTCGAACCCAACACCCTCTTTCCTAGGGTTTCGGTTCAGGATCTGCCTTTTGAGGACATCACATAGTGTCTGATGCCCTTTGAGACTTTTGTACATCCCTGTTTCAAGAAATGTCTTCAACCTAGCATTCTCATCAACAATAGCAGTGGTATCCTCAGCAGAGGGGTTAGTTCCCACATCAACAGTTGAAGATATTGCAACAGTAGCAGCAGTAGAACATTCAGCAATGGAAGTAGCATTATCACGCTCAATGCATTTAAGACACGGTGGTTCAAATCCTTCCTGAGCGGAACTGATCTGTTTGGCGCGAAGTGACTCGTTTTCCTTCTGAAGATCTTCATGAGCCGCTCTCAATTTCTCAAGATCTTGCTTCCTTTGAAGATAATAATAGGAAAGCCTTTCATGAGTTGTTGAGAGCGTTTCATGATGACTTTCAAGTTCCTCATAGTTAACATGAAGATTTTTTATGTCTTCAGTTAAGGACTGAGATCGAGTCATTTCAGCGTCTAGCAGATCATCGCTTTTGTCTAAAACTTTTTGAATATGTTCCATAGCTTTCTGTTGTTCAGTTGCAATTTTAGCAAGTGTTTTGTAGCTGGGTTTGGAATCACAATCAGAGTCATCTTCACTAGATGTTTGATAGTGAGTAGTGCGTGTGTTTACCTTGGCACCACATGCCATGAAGCAGTAGGTAGGAGCGGAGTAGTCCTTGTCATTTGCATCGGTGTCGGTTATGAAGTCGTTGTCTTCACTGTTGAAGATGGACTTGGCAACGTATGCTGTAGCCAGACTCGCAACGCCAGAATCGGACTCCTCCTCAGACTCCACCTCCGCCTCCTCAGAAGCAGACTCCTCCTCTGAATCCATTTCCTTGCCAACAAACGCACGTGCCTTGCCAGATGAGCTCTTCTTGTGTGATGAAGACTTGGAAGAAGACTTTGAGTATTTCTTCTTCTTCTTGTCGTCAGAGTCATACTCCTTGCTCTTCTTCTTCTTGTTGTTCTCATTGTCCCACAGCGGACACTCAGAGATGTAGTGGCCAGGTTTCTTGCACTTGTGGCATGATCTTTTCTTGTAGTAATAACCAGAAGCTTCATCATTCCTTGAGATTGATCGTGAGGACTTTCTGAAGCCTTTCTTCTTGGTGAATTTTTGGAACTTCTTCACAAGCATAGCAAGCTCCTTTCCAATGTCTTCAGGATCATTAGTACTGCTGTCGGATTCTTCTTCAGATGTGGAGACAGCTTTTGCCTTCAAGGCACGAGTTCGCCCATAGTTGGGACCGTAGATATCTCTTTTCTCAGAAAGCTGAAACTCATGTGTGTTGAGCCTCTCAAGTATGTCAGACGGATCGAGTGTCTTGAAATCAGGACGTTCTTGAATCATTAGGGCTAGGGTGTCAAACAAACTGTCAAGTGATCTCAGGAGTGTCTTGACGACTTCATGCTTGGTGATCTCAATAGCGCCGAGGGCTTGAAGCTCATTTGTGATGTCAGTGAGTCAATCAAACATGAGCTAGACATTCTCATTGTCATTTCTCGTGAAGCGGTTGAAGAGGTTGCGAAGGACACTGATTCTCTGATCTCTCTGGGTTGAGACGCCTTCATTGACCTTGGAGAGCTAGTCCCAGATTAGCTTAGATGTTTCCAAAGCACTCACGCGGCCATACTGTCCTTTGGTCAGATGACCACAAATGATATTCTTGGCAGTAGAGTCCAGTTGAACGAACTTCTTGACGTCAGCAGCAGTGACACCTTCTCCAGCCTTGGGAACGCCGTTCTTGACGACATACCATAGGTTGATGTCAATGGCTTCAAGATGCATGCGCATCTTATTCTTCCAGTAGGGATATTCAGTTCCATCGAAGACGGGGCACACAGCGGAGACTTTAATTATCCTTGTAGTCGACATAGCTAAAACTCCAGGTGCTTAAACCGAATCACACAGAACAAGGGAGTACCTTGCTCTAATACCAATTGAAAGTGCGTTATATCGACTAGAGGGGGGGTGTGAATAGGCGATTTTTATGAAAGTCTTCAAAATGTGGAAGTTTCGAAGACAAACGTTAGAAATAAACCTATTACCATGCAGCGGAAGGTAGACTACACTAGGCAAGCCATAGTCAAGTATTCGATGAAGTGAAAGCACAATGACTAATAGCAGCAAGGTAGTAAGGATCAGGTAGGACGGTATTATGAAGCCAATCAGATCAAGCAGTCACTCAGTGAAGACAAAGGATAATGCAATCATACAACGACTTCACAAGGACCAACAATAAGTAAAGGGAAGGGAAGGATGAAACCAGTGACTCGTTGAAGATAATGATTTGTTAGACCAGTTCCAGTTGCTGTGACAACTGTACGTCTGGTTAGGGCGGCTAGGTATTTAAACCTGAGGACACACAGTCCCGGACACCCAGTCCTGAACACACAGCTCAGGACACCCAGTCCTCACCGTATTCCCCTTGAGCTAAGGTCACACAGACCTCGCCCAATCACTCTGGTAAGTCTTCAAGGTAGACTCCCAAACCTTCACAGACTTCGTTCACCGGCGATCCACAATGGCTCTTGGATGCTCAGAACGTGACGCCTAACTGGCTGGAGGATTCACAATCCTCAAGTGTAATAAGTCTTCAGATCACATAGACAGGAAGACTTAAGTGATGCCTAACACTCTTTGGCTCTGGGTGGTAAGGGTTTTTCCTCGCAAGGAATTCTCTCTCAAAGGCTTCGAGGTGGGTTGCTCTCAAACGACAAATGCCGTACTCTAACTCTGAGCAGCCAACCGTTTATGGTTGTAGGGGGTGGGCTATTTATAGCCACTAGGCAACCGACCTGATTTGTCCAAAATGACCCTGGGTCACTAAGGAACTGACACGTGTTCCAACAGTCAGATTTCAAACACACACGGCAACTTTACTTGGGCTACAAGAAAAGCTGACTTGTCCGACTCTGGACAAGATTCACTCTCATAGTCTTCACTCGAAGACATAGGTTTTGCTTAAGCATCACTTCAGTCATTCTGACTGGTTCTCTTGGACCACACTTAACAGTACGGTGGTTCCTATGACTCAATAAAGAAGAAAAAGAACTACGAAAGATCTGAGTCTTCGAGCTCCATAGGCTTCATGCGATGTCTTCTCTTGTCATAGTCTTCAATGTGAATATATTCACATACCACCTTTGACTTCAATGTCTTCATACATTTTTAGGGGTCCTCTCTGGTAGGAAACCGAATCAGTGAGTGACTTCTACCTATGTTATCCTGCAATTCTCACAAACACATTAGTCCCTCAACTAGGTTTGTCGTCAATACTCCAAAACCAACTAGGGGTGGCACTAGATGCACTTATAGCACTTTCACTAGCAACCAATTTCATAAGAGCATCAACTTTTCACCCAAAGAAGACATTTCTTCAACCGAATTAACTTTTTTACTAGTAGGAGCTCTTTCGATATGCCATTGTGAATAATTTTCCATAATATTATCAAGCAATTTGGTGGCTTCGCCCAAAGTAATTTCCATAAAAGTACCGCCCATGGAGGAATCTAAAAAATTACGAGAAGCAAAATTCAACCCCGCATAAAAAAATTGTATGATCAACCAAAGATTTCACCCATGAGTTGGGCAATTCTTTAGCATCATTTTTTTCATCCCTTCCCAAGATTTTGCGACATGCTCATGTTCAAGTTGCTTGAAATTCATGATATGGGTTCTAAGGGAAATAATTTTTGCAGGCGGAAAATGCTTAGTAATGAAAGCATCTTTGCACTTGTTCCAAGAATCTATACTATGGCGAGGCAACGAAGAAAACCATTTTTTTGCAGAATCACGCAAAGAAAACGGAAATAATTTTATCTTCACAACATCATTGTCCACATATTTTTTTCTTTTGCATATCGCCTAATTCCACGAATGTGTTAAGATGGGACGCAACATCCTCATTAGGAGTGCCAGAAAATTGATCTTTCATAACAAGATTCAGCAAAGCAGTATTAATATCACAAGATTCTGCACTAGTGGCGGGAGGAGCAATCGGAGTGCCAATAAAATCATTGTTGTTGGTATTTGAGAGATCACACAACTTGGTGTTCTCTTGAGTCATGGTGACTACGCAACAAGATTTCACTCAAAAACAAACCCGACAAGAAAACGACGAATGAAAAAGAGGGCGAATAAAACGGTAAATTTTTGTGAAGTGGGGGAGAGGAAAACGAGAGGCAAATGGCAAATAATGTAAATTGCGAGGAGATGAGATTTTTGATTGGGAACCTGGTAGATGTTCATGATGTCTCCCCGTCAACGGCGCCAGAAATTCCTTATGATGTCTGCTAGAACTACGTCGGTATTTCCCCCAAGGGGAAGGGATGATGCAGCACAACAACTCTAGGCATTTCCCTCAGTGATGAGACCAAGGTTATCAAACCAGTAGGAGAACCAAGCAACACCATGCAAACAACACCTTCACACAAATAACAAATACTCGCAACTCGACATGTAAAAGGGGTTGTCAATCCCTTTCGGGTAACGACACCAAAATTGGCAAACGGACGTGATAAAAATATGATAGATGAGATAAATTGATCTCAGATAAAATAGTTGCAGCAAGTTATTTTTGGTTTAATAGATCTGAAAATAAAACCAAAGGAAAATAGATCACAAAGGCAAACATATTAAGGAAGAGACCCGGGGGCCGTAGATTTCACTAGTGGCTTCTCTCGAGAAAAATAGCAAACGGTGGGTAAACGAATTACTGTTGGGCAATTGATAGAACTTCAAATAATCATGATGATATACAGGCAATGATCATTATATAGGCATCACATGTAACATCCCAATTTTCAATTTGGATGTTAATCATTAGGTCATCATATGCATCCATGATTCTTGCATTTTTGAATTGGTTTTATTTGGCCATTTTGATCCTAGAGACCTTAAGCTACTCAAGGACCATCTAACAGAGTTGGAGGTTTTAAAAAAAATCCATTTTTGAATTTTCAAAATTGGAAAATTGGATCAAGTGATTTTTATTTGAAAATATTTTTCCAATTATTCCAAAATAAATAAAATAATGAGAGAAGACAATATGACTTCTTCAAAATAGTGGGAATAATGTAAAATTTAATTTTAAATAAAAATATTTATTTATTTTAATTTTATTTGAGATTTCATTCGGTTAAATTCAGAAAAATTGCATTTTACCCCAGAAAAATGTTCATGTTGTCCTAAATATTAGTAGAGGACCGTGAAAATTGTTTTGGGGATTTTAGGATTTTTATTTATTTTTATTTTTGGATTTTTTCGTTTCGGCAAAATTAATTTTAAAAAAAACTTCGACCGACTGGGCCGAAGCCAGCTGGTCCGCAGCCTCCCCGAGTCCGGCTCCCGCCCGGAACCCGCGCCGCCGCCGGAGTCCTACCCGGACTCCTCCTCTCCGCCGCCGCCTCGCCCTTGCCCCCTCCCCAAGATGCCTGACCCCCTCCTTAAATACACCGCCGCCGCCCCCTGTCTCCCAAAACCGCCCCGCCGCCCCGCCACCCGAGCTGCGCCGCTGTTGCAGCCGCACGTCGCCGCATGCCGCCAGCGCCGCCGCCTGCCCAAGCCGCCGCATGCCGCCGCCTCGTCGCCCTCATGCCGCGCCGCCGGTTCCCGTCGCCGACGTCGCCCGCCGCCGCCACTTCCCGTCGCCGACGTCGCCCGCTGCCGCCTCGCCTTGCTCGCTGGAGAACATCGTCGCCGCCGCCGGTTCATCCCACCCGAACCGGTAAAACCGAAGAAAAACCCGTCCGTTATTTATCAAAGTCGGTTTTATTTTTTAGATTGGTTTTTGTTTTAGGTTTCGTTAATTAACGAACGTTCACCCGATTAGTTCTTTTAACAAACGAATTCGCTCGTTAGTCTCCGTTAGCGGACGTTCGTCTGATAGATTTTTCTTTTTCTGTTTATTATTCAGCTAGGGACCTATCCATAACTACTTTTATCGCAATTTAGTCCCTGATCTTCAAACATTCACTACTTTTTGCTCGTTTATCCAAATCCAGTAAAACCAACGCCAAAATCTTCGTCTTGTTCCCCTCTGTCCTAATAAACAACTTGAACATGATTTTGAAAATTTAAAATTGGGTTCCAAGAAGATTTGAATTCAAACTTTTTTTGATCGTAGTTTGAGTTTTGTAACTCTGATTCGATTGATTCTTTTTGCAAATCGAAGCTCTTTACTTGAACTTTCAGTTTAGATATTTTCTTTTGGTTTTGCCTTTGCATATTATGTTTGAGTGCTTATGTATGCTATTGTTTGTTCACGATAGAGTTTCCGGACTGCGAGGCTTGCTACTACGAATCTCTAGGGTTTTCCGATTGTCAGCAAGGAAAGTAACACTTTGATCATATCCCTTTATTACCCAGTTTTTATGCATTAGTTTCAACCCTCAAACATTGCATGAGTAGGACTTGATAACATGTGGGTATTGGGAAGTAGTTGATGAGGTAGGAACCTATTGCCTTACATTCAAACCTTGGGTATTGCTACTTTATGGTTGCATTACTTTGCTATGCTCATAGACGTGGATTGGTATGTGAGATTCATGAAAGATGTGAGAGTTATTGATATCTAAGGGAATTTTAAGGTGGCTACTTTAATACACATCTGGGTCGATTGGTTGTGGGCACCTGGGGAATCCAGTGTTGTCCTAGGACATCTCGGGGTACCCGTGTAATCATCCTATGGAATGCCACCCAGGCTCAAAGGGATCATAAGATTATTCATGCTAGAAACTTCCATGTGCGGCCACAATCCATTATGGGCTCTGGCATAGTTGAGTAAGTTGTGGGAATCCTTTCCATGATGGGCTAGCAGATGTAGGGGAATTGTAGGTGTACCGGCCTATCTATCGATTAAGGGGACCTCTTCGGAAAGACTGTGTCTCGGTCATCCGTTTCTCAAACATTATGCAGTGCGAGAAATACAACAGAGGAAATCAAGTCTTGTGGGGAAAAAGAGTGCAAACCTCTGCAGAGTGTACAAACTAATCATGGTTAGACGTGTCCCCGATTATGGACATCTTGAGTATCTGGTACTTGAATTATTATGTTGATCTCATCACTCTACTTAATGAATTTGCTGGGTTGATAATGTTAATTTGGGATTGAGTTGGGGGTACATTCTCAATATTTAACAAACTTTGTAGTTAAATAAAATATATTCCTTTGTTGTAGGGAAAAATTAGCTTTATGCCAATGATAACTGTAGAGCCTCCACCAGCCAAATTATGCATGTAGTGATAGCTGTTATTTGTTCATTGCTCTATGGTGTTATCTTGCCAGCATATTCCATGTGCTGACCTACACGACTGCAACATATCATGTTGCAGAATTTTCAGACGAAGAGTAAGGTGAGGTAGGTCATTGTCATCCACTCAGTTTTGCCGTGGAGTTGGATGGACTCATTTATCTTCGAAGCTTCCACATTTATCTTATTTAGATGGCCTTCAGCCATATTATTGTAATAAGTAATCTTTTTGAGGCACTTGTGTAATAAGTGTGTGATCGAACTCCGCAATAAATCCTCGAGTACTGTGTGTCATCAATACCGATCCAGGGATGACACTAAGCACAGAGACTAGGGTCCATTGGGATCGGGTCGCTACAAGATGGTATCAGAGCACACGCTGACTGTAGGACGCAACCACTAGGAAAAGCCACATGATACTATTCTCTACTCATTTCTAACTCTTCTCCATTTCTACTCTATAGATGGTGGACCCAAGGAACAAGTTCACTCAACCGGACGACGACACCCCTTTCAAACGACACTTGAAGGAAGTCACCACGTACCTGAACATCGGCATACCAAGCTTCAACGGGACCTACACCGCCACTTTGCTAGAAGAGGAGCACTGGACGATTCAAGTTCGTGTAGCAGGAAGGACGTTCACGCCAGTCACCGAGTCCATCGAGTTTTCCTTGGATGGACCAACCTGCAGTCTTGGAAAGAGCATGGCCGCCCACATCGCCATTGTACGCATAGGCGAGGTGTACAACACGGATGTTAAGGACACCATATACCAGATATGTGGATGCTGAGATGAGCAATGGGAGATGATCCACACCAGGAAGGATAGATCCATTGCAGCCTACATACATGAGTTGAACCAGCACATTCGACGCTATGAGAACCAGATGTGCGCCAACATGATAGATACGAAGAAGGTGATGACCCAGAACATGGAGCTAGAACAGGAAGTCAGGTCTACGCGCGATGGTTATGAAGAAGAAATTGCAGTACTTCTTGAGAAGAATGAAGACCTGAAGAAGAAGCTAGGGATATTCATGGGGGATCCTGAGCCAAGAGTGGACATTCATTCAGAGTATTACATCATACTCGACAACACAGACACCGACCCCGACAACGATGATGATTATGAAGATAAAGCTGGAGCAGATATCATGGAGTCTTCCACCGATCAAAATTTCTAGTCGACCACCACATTATCATTAGTATTCTCCCATGTATATGACAATAGTCCACGAGCTTTTTGTATCGGCAGTTTAGATCGATTGTATGCTTCTTATTTGAACTGAGTGGTGTGAAATGAATGTGTTTGTCTCATGTACATATGGGTAGTGATTTTCTCTTTAGACGTCACTCTATTCTGTTCTCACCCCTCTAAACCTATCATATGCCTTCGAGACATGACCCCGGATTCGTGTTCCCACCGGAGCTCACTCAGTTGACCCAACAGCAAAATGCCTTGATGCAGTTGCTAGTCCATAATGAAGGCAACAACAACAACAGCAACAACAACAACAACAACCCACCACCACCACCCCTAGTGGACAACTTAGCCCATTTCCTAAGGTTAAATCCGCCGGTGTTCTCTAGTAGCACCGAGCCGATTGTTGCTGATGACTGGCTCCATAGAATTGGAAGGGACCTGACCCCCGCAGGATGCACAGATGCTGAGAAGGAGCGCTTTGCTGCACATCAACTAGATGGACCAGCAGCCTCATGGTGGGAGAATTACACAGTCACTTTCCCCATGGCCAATGTCACTTGGGATCAGTTTCAACAAGCATTCCGCGCTGCACATGTCTCTGTTGGAGCTATGAGCATGAAGAAGCATGAGTTTCGCAACTTACGCTAGGGAAATCGTACCATGGGCAGTATGTGGATGAGTTCAGCAAGTTAGCATGCTATGCCCCAGATGATGTGGCCATAGATGCCGCAAAGCAGGAGAAGTTTATGGAGGGGCTGAATGATGAGCTGAGTATGAAGTTGATGGTGGCAACATTCGCCAACTACCAGGAGTTGGTAGACAGGGCTCTTATGATTGAAGGCAAGTAGCAGCAGATAGAGAACCGCAAATGGAAGTATGGACAAGGGAAGTACAACTCTGGAGCTCAGCAGAAGCCTCGTTTTACCCCAAATTCGGGAGGACATACCCATGATAACCATGGAGGTCATACTCACAATGGAGGAAGTTCACATAATCACAGTGGCCCTAAGAATGGGAATGGGAATGGAGGAAACAACAGTCAGAGCCGTTCCAACCCGGCAACACCCGCCAAGAAGGATTTGAACCATGTTACCTATTTCAAGTGCGGGAAGACTGGACACTATGCCAATGATTGTTCTGAGTTAAAGAATGGAAATGGCAATGGAAGCTATGGAAAGAAACCAAATCCCTTTACTAGAGGGCAGGTGAACCACGTCCACATGGAGGAAGATGAAGAGCAGCCCGATGCAGTTATTGTTAAGTTTATGATTAAGTCATTTACCGCCCTTGTTCTTTTTGAAACTGGTGCATCGCATTCATACATATCAAGGGGATTTGTGGATAAGTTTAAGTTGCCCACCATAGCCCTTAAGATACCTATGTTAGTAAGCTCACCTGGAGTGGAGTATATGGCTAGCAGAGGATGTTTTCAGTTGCCATTGACCATAGGTAGGCATGTTTTTCCCTTCAGACCTAATAATTTTGGAGTCACAAGGATTGGATGTGATACTAGGCATGGACTGGCTATCAATGTATGGTGGAAACATTGATTGTGCTAGTAAGTCGATACTTCTCACCACCCCAGAGGGAAAAAGGATCAAGTATGTGTCGAGGCATGCGCCAAGAAGGACTCAAGTAAATTTACTTTTGGGAGTTGTTCAGGAGGAAGTGCCAGTTGTGAAGGATTATCCCGACGTATTCCCGGAGGAACTACCAGGCATGCCACCAGATCAAGATATAGAATTTTGATAGAGCTGTTACTAGGCACCAGACCAATATCGAAGAGACTGTACTGGATGCCCGCAAATGATCTGGAGGAAATTAAGAAACATATTAAGGAGTTATTGGAAAAAGGTTACATTCGACCAAGTTCATCACCATGGGGAGCCCCGGTGCTCTTAGTTGAGAAGAAGGATGGATCTTTAACGATGGTTCTGGATTATCGTGCACTGAATGAGGTGACGATCAAGAACAAATACCCACTACCGATGATCAATGATTTGTTAGACCAGCTGCAGGGAGCTAAAGTATTCTCCAAGATCGATATTCGATCAGGATACCACCAGCTGAAGATCCGAGAACAGGATATACCTAAGACAACTTTTACCACAAGGAACGGGCTATATGAGTACACTATCAAGTCTTTTGGTTTGACTAATGCCCCTGCCTACTTTATGAGTATGATGAATAAGTTGTTCATGGAGTTCTTGGAAAATTTTGTTGTGCTGTTCATTGATGATATATTGGTATACTCGAAGAATGAAGAAGAACACAAGGAACATTTGCGTTTGGTTCTTGAGAAGCTCATGGAACATCAGCTATATGCCAAGTTTAGCAAATGCGAGTTTTGGTTGAAGGAAGTTGCATTTCTCGGACATGTTATATCAGGAGAAGGTATAGCAGTAGACCCTTCCAAGGTTCAGTCTGTCACTAAGTGGTTGGCACCCACCTCAGTTGGAGAGATATGCAGTTTTCTTGGACTCGGAGGATATTATCGGAGGTTCACTGACAATTTTTCCAAGATAGCAAAGTCCATGACGGAGTTATTGAAGAAGGACACTAAGTTCAAATGGACCGAAGAATGTGAGGCCAGTTTTCAGGAGTTGAAGAAACGTTTAGTTACAGTCCCAGTGCTAATTCTTCCGGATATACGCAGGGACTTACAAGTACATTGCAACACTTCTCGCCAGGGACTTTGAGGTGTACCTATGCAAGACGGGAGAGTTGTTTCATATGCCTCACGTCAGATTCGGCCTCATGAGTTGAATTATGCCACACATGATTTGGAGTTAGCAGCCGTAGTGCATGTCCTCAAGACCTGGAGACATTTTCTTATTGGAAACCGTTGTGATGTATACACAGATCATAAGAGTTTGAAGTACATTTTCACGCAGAAGGAGCTGAATCTCAGGCAGAGGAGATGGTTGGAGCTCATATAGGATTATGATATGAAGCTGCATTATCATTGTCGGGTGGTAGGTGCGACATATGCCAACGGGTGGCTTATCATTGTGGGTGCCAGTAAGACATCGCCGGTGCCTGGAAACAGGATGAGGCGAAGACATGCACGCCGGCGAATCTTACCCAGCTTTGGGGCTCTCCGTGGAGATAACACCCCTACTGCTGCTCTGCGGGGTCTCCGCATGATCACTAGATGAATAAGTAACTACACGATGCTCCTTGAGCTGTTTGGTGAGAGGAGGAAGAAGGGCACAACTCGCTCTCTTCTCCTCCCTATGTGGTGTCTAAAACTCGCAGGGATCAACCCTTTGCATGGGTGTCCCGGGGGGTTTATATAGGCCTACCCCCCGGGGGTACAATGGTAATCCGGCTAGGCGTGGGGCCCAACCGTCTGTGTCTATGCTCGCCGCTTTTGCGCCGGCTGCTGGGGCCCGCCGGCTGGTGGGTCCCGCCGGCTGCCGACTCCTTGGTCGACAGCTAGGCCCCACTATCCAGGGCCTGGTCGGGGGCTGATTACTGTTGCTCAATCCTGGTGACGAGGGCTTCGTCAAGGTGGGTGTGGCTACAGTGCCGCCGCCCGGCGGGCGATCACTGTAGCCTTACCGCGTCTTGTCTCCTTAATGGGGCGTCTCCTTCGAGGGAGGTGGCAAGCCGGCTATGGAGAGCCATCCTTGTCTTGGACCGACTGGAGGAGCCATGGCCGCCTTCGGGTGTCTCTCTGCCCGAAGGGGCCCACCGCCCGTGGGCCGCGCTGGCGGCCCGTCGAGGATGACATTAGGGTCAACGTGGCCACAGTGCCGCGCCGGATGGGCCACGTCCACCCGTACAGCGCACCGTGCCAGTCATGCTCCGGGATTTGGGGGTGGCAGGCTTCACTGTAGCCACGCCCTGTCACATCGCTGTTATGTGGATGCAGACTCCGAGGGTACGGTCTTTGTGGGAGCCGGCTTCTTGGAGTCGGCCTTCTCGTGGCCGGCTTCTTGGAGCCGGCCCTCCCGCGGCTTTCTCCATGAGGGTTGAAGTCGGGCCGCCTTCCGGTAGCCGGCCTGGGAGACAGCCGGCAAGGGAAAGGCGGCCCCACGTCTTGGATTCTTAAGGGCCGGATCGGCCCGTAATTTTTCAGAAGGGCCAGGGGGAGCCAGCTTGGCTACCTGTGGTCATCTACTCCGACAGTAGTCCCCGAAGCTGATCGAGCTTCGAGGCTGACAAAGGGACGAGAAGCTTGGTCAGCTTCCTACCCTGAGGAACCGACCTCGCTTGTGCGCACCGTCTTCGGAAAACCCCGCCTCTCGTAGGCGGGGACGCGGGTCAGCCTACTAGCTGACCGTGCGCCATCCCGCGGGCCACGTGGCGAGGAGACCCTGCCAACGCACGCGCGCGACGGGACGCTGCCGCAGGCCCGGGCCCTCCACTCCTAGGCCTCGGTAAGAGCGCGGATCTTCTGCGGCCCACATGGACCGCTCGCCTTCCCACGGCGGTTTTACCACGCCATCAAGGCACAATAATCGCGGGACATGGGGGAGTGGGCGCAGTTGATCCGCACGTCCCCCATGCCGCGCCTCCTCGGCTCCGCCGCGCGGGTCTATAAGTAGGGGGAGGAGGGGGAGCGACAGAGGCTCGCACGCTTTCCCTCGCTCCGTCCCTTCCCGCACTCCTTCTTGTTCCTTCCGCGGCCGCCGCACCCATCTCCGCGCCGTTTCACCGCCGGCCCTATCGGTTCCCCGCCGCAGCAGGGTCGTGCGCGTCTCTGCCGTCACTTCGTCTTGCTCCCCGCCGCATCGTTCCCATGGCGCTCTCGAGCTCGTGAGACGGCTCCAACGTCCACGAGGACCATGTCGAGTTCCTTCGCCGGACGCGGCGCCTGCCGGGCGAGAACTTCGTGCGGGTTCGTCGGGCGCTGGAGACGGAGATCTCGCCGGCGCCGGAGGAGGGCGAGCGGGTGATCTTCCGCTCGCACTGCCTGCGCGGCTTCGGCCTCCCGACGAGCAGCTTCCTTCGAGCCTTCCTCGAATTCTACCACCTCCAGCCGCATCATCTCACGCCCAACGCGGTAATGCTGCTGTCAGCTTTCGTCACCCTGTGCGAGGGCTTTCTTGGGGTTCTCCCCACTCTCGAGCTCTGGGGGGAGTTCTTCCAGAGCAAGCTCGGCACCGTCATCGCGGGTCTGCCCACCCCCTCTGGAGCCTTCATTGCCATGAGGTGGACAGGGGAGAACAATCCATTCCCGCCCATCCCGCTGATCCAGTCGGTGAAGCTTTGGCAGAAGTCCTACTTCTACGTGAAGAACGTCGCCCAGCAAGGCGACTACGTCAACCTGCCGGCTTACGTAGCCGGCCCACCGGCTGGGAGGCAGCCCTCGTGGAGCTACCGGGCCAGGTCGTTGTCTCAGGCGGGAACGCAACTGTCTCCCGGCTCCGGGTGATGATCCAGTCGGAAGGCCTGACTGGAGCCGACTTGGTGGCCGCTTTCGTGGAGCGCCGGGTACTTCCGCTCCAAGGCCGGCCTCACATGATCTGCCAGATGAGCGGCCGCTTCGACCCGTGCCGGCTGAGCACCAGGGAGATGCCTCACACGGAGGTGTCTTATATGGTGAACTACATCTCTAACTACAAGCTCACCGAAGATTGGCGATACGGCAAGAGTCCGTATTCCCGCGCCAACCCTCCGTCGGCTGTAAGTTTTTCCTCTTTTCTTCTTTTTGTAGCTGGCCTCATGATAGCCGGCCTCTGATTAGTTGGTTTGCCCTTGGCAGAACCCTCTTCTTCTGCCGACGACCGGGGCCATAGGGGTAGAGCGCCAGCTCCTCCCCGACCACACGGTGGACGACGCCGATGATCCGGACCTGGGAGCGGCCGCCATGGAAGACGCCATCATGGGGGAAGGCGATGAGGCAGGAAGCGCGAGGCCCGGAGCCGGCTTCGAGGACTCGCTGGACGATGACGAGGTCAAAAAGCTGTCCAGCACCGCCAGCCGGCGCCTGATCATCAAGGCGCGGGCTCGTCCACCGCGCCGCCTGCCCGTGGCGGCATGTAGAAGCGCCGGGCCACGTCGACCTTCTTCGGCAGCCGGCCGAAGAAATCCAAGGCCTCCACGGCGGTGACCAAGCGGGACGAAGCGGCCGCGAAGGCAGCCCGCTTCCGCAAGGCGGTGAAATAGCCGCAAGCGATCTCGGCGTAAGTCGTCGAATGTCTTGTATATTTCATATATGTTTTTTTGTTGTCTTTT
Organism: Triticum monococcum; assembly: GCA_034509565.1. NCBI lineage: Eukaryota > Viridiplantae > Streptophyta > Magnoliopsida > Poales > Poaceae > Triticum > Triticum monococcum. Next base: position 392,049,418 of record CM067845.1, on the reverse strand, counting down.
TCAATTGAAGCCCCTCTAAACCTTTCTTTATTGGCTGGGCAGGGCACCGCTTTCCCTTGAGCACGGTCCTGGTGGCTCCATAGTCGGGCCGACTGGAGGGTCCTCCGGCTCCCGTCGCGTGTATCCCCGCGCCGACCTTAGGGAGGCCACGGAGCAGAATGCTCGTGAGGCGCGGGAGGAGTGGGAGGCGGAGGAGCGAAGGGCCGCCCAGGCGGCGAAGGAGCAGGCCGATGCGGCGGCCAAGGCCCGGGCGGAGGCGGCAGCCGCGGAGACGGAGGCGGAGGCTTCAAACAACCAGCCTCCGCTGCTCGTCGTTCCCCTCCGCGCCGTGGCCCCCGACATCCCCGTGCCCCCATCGGAGGAGGTCGACCAAGACCCGCCGGTGATGGAGAGGAGGGAGGTCCATGTGGCCTCCGAGGAAGGGACGCCGCAGACGGCGCCGACTGGAGCGGGCCAATCCGCTGCAGCGCCAGAGCAGCCGGCCGGGGGTGAGCCGGAGGCTGGAGCCGGCCTCGAGATGCAGCCGGCAATGCGCCGGCGCGCAGGGTGAGACGCCGCCGCGCTGGAGCCGCACCGAGCTACTGGTGCAAGCCAGACGGCGGAGGCCCTGGAGGCGGCCAGCACCAGCACGTCCGAGTGGACTCCCAGCGGGGGGATAGGCAAGCTGAACGTAGCGGCCCAGGAGGTTCGGAACCGGCTTCAAGCCCAAGCCGCCTCGCTGCAGCAATACACCCAGGAGTTCCTTGCGACGCGGGCCGTCATCCAGGTAAGTCTTCTGGCCTTGGTTGTTTTTGCTCTTCTAATTTCTTCCGTGGGGGCGCGTCAGCGCACCCACTGGGTGTAGTCCCCGAGTTCCGAGTCGGCTGCTGCGCAGGCGGCTCGGAACTTACTAGGTCCTCACAACCATCTCATACTCGCCTCCTGTCTGTTCTTCCAGGAGTATCATAACCTCGACGCTGCTGCCTTCAACTCCCAGGCTCAGGAGCTGGGCCGGAGAACCGAAGACCAGATCAGCAGCCGGATTGCGTACTTGGCTTCGTTCATCTCCTGTGGGGGCGCGTCAGCGCACCCACTGGGTGTAGTCCCCGAGATTCGGGTCGACTGCTGAGTAGTCGGGTCGGATCTTCCCCGACGACTTCTTCCTTATTGGTTTTCCCTTTGTCTTTATGCTTGCAGGAGCCAACGCTGACTTGAGGGGGTAGCTCAGCGGGGCGCAGGCCGCCCTTCATGCCAAGGAAGCCAAGTACAATGCCTTGGTCCTGGAGCATGACCGCCTGGCGAAGAAGTTGGCTGACTAGGAGGAGAGCCACAAGGCGGCCCTGAAGAAGGCGTAGGACAATAAAGACGCCTTGAAGGCCGAGTTCGAGACTAAAGCGGCGGGCTGGGCTGAGACCAATCAAGCGCTGAGCGAAGGCTTCGGCCGCATTAAGGACTTGATCGACGGTAAGCCGCCTTCCTTGCTCCTTGCTTGCCCCTTGCCGCCTGATTTGTGTTCTGACTTGTGCTGCTTTTTGTTCTCTGCGCAGACTACTTTCCCGGCTACTCCATCTTCGCCACCCAAACCATCGAGGCCCATCGTGAAGCGCGCCATCAGGCGGGGGCTAACATCGCACCGAACGCAAGCCGGACGCTTAAGGAGCAACTCTTGGCGGTCCAAGCGCGGTTGCAGCCGGCTCACCATATGCTCCGCCGCCTCCAGCGCGCCGGAGCGCAGGTGTTGGCCGCCCTTTGGCCAAGCGAGACGATTCCCCGCACCCCAAGCCGGACTGCCGACTGGCTGGAGGTTGCGGTTGGCCGCTTCGAGGCCTAGAAAGCATCGGCAGCTCGACTTGGAGCTGGGTGGGCGCTGCAGTTTGTCCGAGCTTGGTATCCGGGACTGAGCCTAGACCAGCTGCGCACCTGGCGGCTGGAGGCCAACGAGGAGATAGAGGAGGTGCGGTTGGCCATCGCTCAGCGCGCATCAACGATCGCCGAGTGCACTGACATCAGCGTCTTCGCTCCTGAAATAAATGACGACGGTGTTGCCCAGCCGGAGGAGTGGTTCACGCTGGACCCGGCGGCGGGTGAGGACTCGGTAGAGGAGATCGCCTCCAGCGATGAAGGCGAAGACGACGAAGGAGAGGAAGGCGAAGACATTGAGCCGGCTGGTGAAGCAGCCAGCCAGCCTCAGCCTGACCGTGCCTCCAGCAACGAGGCGCGAGCAAGCGTGCCTTTAGCGGGAGGCGGTGATCATGCCGAGGTTCGCTAGCCGGCTACTCCTCCAGCCGGCACTGTCGTCTCCACCGACCTGCCCGACACGCCAGTCGCTCCCCTGGCCTGATCTGCCTTGCTCGCTTTTCCTGCTTGTTACCCTTTGAACATTTTTTTATTAAACTTGCGCAGTTCCACCCACTGGGGGTGTATTCGAACTATGTTGAATGCTGGCCTTGCGAAGGTCTTTTGTGTAAAATATGATTGTGTGCATGTTTGGTTTCCATTCACGTATGCTTTTTATCCTTAGGCTGTTTCCTTTGCCGCCTTCCCCTTTTGGGGAGGAAAGTACTCGAGCTTTCTTAGATTGAAGTGAAGTGAATGGAAGCCGGCCGACCGGCTACTCTGGTAGTCGGTCGGCGATAGGAGACAAACCGGCTTTTGTTATATTAGTCCGTTAGTCCCTATCCATTTTTTGTGTGGGCATCCATTCCTTCTTTTAACTCTTGCTAGCCGGACAGACGGTTCTTTGAACTGCGACTTTTGGCAAGAGAAAGCTTGGGTGCCGGCACACTACTTGCCTGACCACGGGTAGGACTTCTAATATAACTCCAGGCGGCCAGTCCCCGGGCCGACTGGTCGAACCCGGTGCCGGACGAGAAAAGTGAATGAAATGACAAGGTCATAAACATAATATTCTTCATTTATAGATAAAGGATGGCAGTCCCGGAGCTCTCCTCGGGGGGCCTATTGTCTCATACTTAGTACAAAAGTTAGCGTGATACATACTACATTTCAACTATAAAATCTTCGGAGGAGGTTGGCGTTCCATGGTCGTTCCGACTCCTTGCTGGAATCGTCTCTCTTGCATGCCTTCGGCTTCTGTGCGTCGATTAGGTAGTAGGAGTCGTTGCCCAAAGCTCTGCTGATGACGAAGGGGCCTTCCCAAGGGGCCGAGAGCTTGTGCTGGCCTGCTGTTCACTGGATCAGCCGGAGCACAAGATTGCCCTCTTGGAAGGATCTTGGCCTGACCTTCCGGCTGTGGTACCGGTGCAAGCCCTGCTGGTAGATGGCAGACTGGCTAAGGGCTAACAACCGGCCTTCTTCCAGCAGGTCAATGCCGTCTTCTCGTGCTTCCTTGGCCTCCGCCTCCGTGTACATGGTTACCCGAGACGAGTTGAACTCGATGTCAGTTGGGATGACCGCCTCGGCACCATATACGAGGAAAAAGGAGTGAAGCCGGTTGACTTGTTTGGGGTAGTGCGCAGACTCCAGAGGACGGCCGGCAGCTCATCGAGCCAACAGCCGGCCGAACGCTCCAGTGGTACGACCAGTCGGGGCTTCATGCCGGAAAGGATGAGGCCGTTGGCTCGTTCGACATGGTCGTTTGACTGTGGGTGGGCAACGGACACTGAGTCCAATCGGATGCCCTGCGTCGCACAGAAACGTGCCAAGGCTCCCTTGGCGAAATTCGTGCCATTATCGGTGATGATGCTGTGTGGCACGCCGTACCGAGTTGTTATGTCTGCGATGAATGTGACGGCAGTCGGCCCATTCAGCTTCTTGATCGGCTTTGCCTCAATCCACTTGGTGAATTTGTCCACAGCGACTAGCAGATGTGTCATGCCGTCGCGCGCCGTCTTGAACGGGCCCACCATGTCCAGTCCCCAAACGGCGAAGGGCCAAGTGAGGGGAATGGTCTTGAGTGCCGAAGCCGGCATTTGTTGCTTGGAGCTGAAGAATTGGCACCCCTTGCAGTGTTTAACTAACTCCTTGGCGTCATCCAAAGCAGTCCGCCAAAAGAAACCATGGCGGAAGGCTTTGGCGACGAGTGATCTTGAGGCTGCATGGTGGCCGCATTCTCCTTGGTGGATGTCTTTGAGGATCGCAATGCCCTTCTCTTGCTCGACACATCGCTGGAGGACTCCAGTGACACTGCGCTTGACGAGCTCTCTGTTGACGATTGTGTATGCTCCGGCTCGACGTTGGACTTGTCTTGCCTCTGTTTCATCAGCCGGCAGATCTTGGTTTACTAGGAAGTTGAGGATGGGTTGTGCCCATGATGGGGCTGCGACTTCTTCTATTGCTAACACTGCTACTCCGACCAGGGCGGGCGGGCTGGGTGGTGAAATGCTGGAGTCGGCCGCCGCCTATTGTGTTGGTGTTGTCCCCGGGCCGACTACCGCAGTCCCCGAGCCGGGTGTAGCAGTCACCGGGTCGGGCGTAACTACGGAAGTCCCCGAGCCGCCTGCTGACGTCCCTGGGTCGACTATCGAAGTCTCCGGATCACCCGCTTGGTTCTTCGAGCCGGACCCGGCTGCATCGGGGTCAGGCGGCACAAAGATGGAATCGGACTCTGGAGACGGCTTGATAGATGGCTTGAGGAGGCGTTGTAGAGAGACGCCGGTTGGGATCGCTTGCCGAGTGGAGCCTATTCGAGCTGGCTCGTTGTCGGCTCGCGGTACGTGGAGGAACTCGCATCCTTCAAAATACCCACTGATTTGCTGAATAAGGAAGCGGTAGCTTGCCATATTTGTGTCCTTGGCATCCCAGTCGCCGGATGATTGCTGGACCACCAAGTCCGAGTCGCCATAACATAGGATCCGGCGAATGCCGAGTTCTTTGGCAAGCCGGAGCCCGTGTATGAGCACCTCGTACTCGCCCATGTTGTTGGAGGCGGCAAAGTGGATTTGCAGCGTGTATCTGAGCTTGTCGCCTTTGGGAGAGGTGAGGATGATGCTGGCTCCCAAGCCGGTGCACATCTTGGACCCATCAAAGTGCATGCGCCAATGAGTGGAGTCGGGAGCCGGCGGTAGGTACTAGGTCTCGGCCCAGTCGACGAGGAAGTCGGCCAATGGTTGCGACTTGATGGCGGTGCGAGGTTGGTAGAAGATCGTGTAGGGGGCCAGCTCGATGGCCCATTTCGCCACCCGACCGGATGCATCCCGGCTGCCTATGATCTCGGCCAGCAGGGCAGTACATACGACCATGATGGGATGCTCTTGGAAATAGGGCTTCAGCTTCTTGGCAGCGAAGTACACGCCATAGCACATCTTCTGGTAGTGCGGGTAGTTCTGCTTTGAGGTAGACAGCACCTTGCTCAAATAGTACACCGACCTCTGGACCGGCTGGGCTCGGCCCTCTTCTGGGCGCTGGACTATGATGACGGTGCTGACCACCCGACTGGTTGCAGCAATGTAGAGGAGCATGGGCTCTTTCTCAGTTGGCGCCGCCAAGACAGGCGGCGTGGCCAGCATCTTCTTCATCTCGTGAAAAGCTTGGTCGGCTTGGTCATTCCACTCGAAGTGAGTGGTCTTCTTCATGAGGCGGTAGAGGGGGAGAGCTTTCTCTCCGAGCCGGCTGATGAAGCAGTTCAGGGAGGCCAAGCATCCAGTGAACTTCTGGACGTCTCGAAGTTTGGTGGGAATCGCCATTCTCTCAATGGCCTTGATCTTTACCGGGTTGCATTCGATGCCGCGTTCGGAGACCAGGAAGCCTAGGAGTTGGCTGGCTGGCACTCCGAACACGCATTTCTTGGGGTTGAGCTTGATTTGGAATCGGCGCAAGTTCTCAAATGTTTCCTTGAGATATTCCAGCAGGGTGCCGCGCTTCTCCGTCTTCACCACAATGTCGTCTACGTAGACGTGGGCGTTTCTGCCGAGCTGCTTGAGGAGGCACTTCTGCATGCAACGCTAAAAAGTGGCACCAGCATTTCTTAAGCCGAATGTCATAGTCAGGTAGCAAAAGGCTCCGAATGGCGTGATGAAGGCGGTCTTCAGGCGGTCTGCCGGATCTAACTTTATTTGGTGGTATCCTGAGTATGCATCCAAGAAACTCAACAGCTCGCATCCGGCTGTGGAGTCTATCACTTGATCAATCCTTGGCAGGGCGAAGGGATCTTTGGGGCAGGCCTTGTTGAGGCTTGTGTAGTCTATGCACATGCGCCACTTGTTGTTCTTCTTTAGCATGAGGACCGGGTTGGCGAGCCACTCTGGAAAGAAAACTTCCATAATGAAGCCAGCTGCCAAAAGTCGGGCTATCTCTTCTCCTACAATCCTTCTTTTTTCCTCCGGCAGCCGGCGGAGGGGTTGTTTGACTGGTTTGGCATCTTCTCGGACGTGTAGCTTGTGCTCGGCGAATTCCTTCGGAACACCCAGCATGTCCTTGGGGGACCATGCGAAGATGTCCCGATTGTAACGGAGGAAATCGGCGAGCTTGCCTTCCTATTTGCTATTTAGGTTTGCCCCGATGACGGCAAACCTCTCTGGGTGCTCGGGGTCAAGAGGTATCTTCTTCATCTCCTTGGCCGGCTGGAAAGACCCTTGGGCATCATACTCCTTTGGGTCGGGGGACAAGGCCGACTGCTTGCCGGCCATGGCCACGACTCGGTCCAATATCTTCTTTTCTTCGGCAATCACAAGGGACTCGGCCAGACGGCTGCTGGCTGCTGCGCACTCGGATGACTTCTTGTAATCGCCGGCTATGGTGATGATGCCCTTGGTGCTTGGCATTTTCATCTTGAGGTAAGCATAGTGGGGAACTGCCATGAACTTGGCCAAGGCAGGCCGGCCAAGTAATGCATGGTAGGGGCTCTCCAGGTCCACCACTTCAAACCAGATTGCTTCCCGGCGGAAATGATCCTTGTCCCCAAAAAGTACATCAATCTTGATCTTGCCAATGGGGGCGCAGGACAGGCCAGGTACAATGCCATGGAACACAGTCCGAGTAGGCATGATTTGCTTCGTCTTGACGTTCAGCTTCTCCAGGGTGTCACGGTACAGGATGTTGATGCTGCTCCCGCCGTCTATCAGCACGTGGGAGAAACGGGTGGCGCGTCTGTCCGTTGCAAGGGTGGCATCCAAAACCAACGCATAAGAGCCGGGGGACGGCATCACCTCTGGATGGTCGGCCCGGCTCCAGCTGATAGGTTTTTCTGACCAGTGCATGTGCTCGGCGGGGTTGGTAGCGACTGCATTGACTTCCTGGTGCTCTCGGCGTCTGCTGCGCCGGTCTTCGGGCTGGCTTGTAAAGACGACATAGGCGGCATGCTCGTCATGGAACTCATCGTGCACAGCTCCGACTGCTGGCCGAGCGGCCGGCTGCTGCGGAGCCGGAGGCGGCGGACCAGCAGGCGGAGGCAGCGCGAGCCCTTCGCCTTTGGAGATTCGGGTGAGCCAGTGGCACTTCCGGGTTGTGTGGTTGGACGGCTTCGCGCCGCTATGGAACTTACATGGGGCGTCGAGAGTTTGCACGTAGGAGAAGGCCGGCTGCCAAGCCGGCTTGCCGCCCCTCTGCTTCTTGGGTGCGTGCCGCCCCTCGGGCTGCTCGTCTTCGACCGCGGCCACCTGCCGACTAGTGGAAGGCGGCACGGGGCCCTTGCGCTTGCGGTCGTTCTGGTGTGGGCGTCAGCCGGAGTCCCCAGCCGGTGTCTTGGATGCCGGGTTGAGTACTTTCCCGGACATATCTACCCGGAGCTCGGTCTTCATCGAGGAGTCGGCGGTGGCGTAATTGTCCGCTATGACCAGAAGCCCGTCGAGGGTAGTCGGCTCGTTGCAGAGGAGCTTGTGCTTGAGGAGGGTGCCTTCTCAGCACCCGGCAGTGAAGTATTCTATGGCTTGCACCTCGTGTACCCCTTCGCAAGAGTTGCGGAGCTCGGCCCAACGCGTGAGGTAGTCACGGGTGGACTCGGCGGGGCCTTGTACACACAAGGAGAGCTGTCGGGGCTTGGGAGCCCGCTTGTAGGTGCTGGTGAAGTTGCGGACGAAGGCTTCTGTGAAGTCTAGCCAGCTGTTGATGCTGTATGGCTTGAGGCTGTTGAGCTAAGTCCGCGCCGTGCCTTGCAGCATGAGGGGCACGTACTTCACGGCAACGCGCCTGTCGCCGTTTGCTATGCTAATCGCCGTGGAGTAGTCGATCAACCAATATTCCGGCTTCACGGAGCCGTTGTACTTGGGCGTGTCTCTAGGGAGCAAGAACCCTTTGGGGAAAGGCTCGTCGCGGATGCGGGGGCCGAAACAAGGCGGGCCGACATCGTCTTCTTCTTCCAACGCCAGGGATCGCACTAGGCGGTCGATCCGATGGCGGGCGTATTTCTCGCCGACTCCCTCGCGGCGACCTAGCCGGCCGCTGAGAGTCGGATGCGCAATAGGCGGTGGGGTGTGATATCTCTCCCCACGGGGCCGAGGCGGAGGCTGGTTGCCCCGCCACTCCACGGCTCGGGGATGGCCTTCTGCGTCTCGCTCGATGGAGATTCGGGTTCGGCTTCGTCTGGCAGCCGGCTCTTTCTCGCGCCGCACGCGGGTTTTGCCCGCGGTTGGCGTCCGGGACGTCGCGCCGTGATCTTGGCGCGGGGGGAGGCTTTCCGTGGAGCGTCGGCTTCGTGCCGCTGCACGGCCGCATCGATTAGCTGCTGGATGCGTCTGGTCATGTGGGGGAGATCTTCGGCCCCCAATCCGTCTAGCTCGTCTACGGCCGCCTGGGCGGCACGCAGGTTCTCGAGTGGAGTGGCATAGACTGGGCGGTCGACCCCCAGCGTGTCGGCGATGATAGCGCCGCGCTGTCTGACAACGCCCGCCCGGCTTGGCCCGCCTGGGGGCGGCGTGCCAAAGGCGGCGCGGTCGGATTTGCGCTGGTGGGCCTCAGTGAGGCGTCTCATGGAGGCCAGCCTCCGGCCCTCCGCGAGGAGGGCGAAGCGGCGAGCCTCCAGTGCTTTGTCGTCGGCATCAGCCGGGAGGGGGATGGACAAGTCGTGGACCGCTGCATGCGGGGCGTCGTGGGCGCTTTTGTCGGGAGCGTCGCCGTGGCCGATGACCATCACCTCGGTGGTGATAGCGTCGCAGCCATCGGCCCCGGGAAGTGGGTTGTTGTAGATCGTGACGTCGGTGGGGAAAGTGTCGAGTGAGGCCGTGTCGGAGTCGACAGGCATCGGGTCGGTGGGACCAACTGACTCCAAGTCCACGGCAGGCTCGCCGGAGACGTGGAGCTGGCCAAGGAGGTTGACGAGGTGGTCGATGCCCGCGTCAGAGGCGAGCTCGTCGGAGATGAAGGTCTTGTCGAGGAGATCGGCGAGGCTGCTCGCCATGCAGACGTTGGCGATGCCTTGCAGCGCGTCATGGCAAGCGCCATCGGGCGTGCCGGGCTGGCTACGCTCGCTGGGGAGGAAGAGGGTTCCCGTCCAGAACAGGTCTCTGGACGACGGTGCACCTGGCCCCATGGTGGGCGCCAAATGTCGGGTGGTAGGTGCGACATATGCCAACGGGTGGCTTATCATTGTGGGTGCCAGTAAGACATCGCCGGTGCCTGGAAACGGGATGAGGCGAAGACATGCACGCCGGCGAATCTTACCCAGCTTCGGGGCTCTCCGTGGAGATAACACCCCTACTGCTGCTCTGCGGGGTCTCTGCATGATCACTAGATGAATAATTAGCTACACGATGCTCCTTGAGCTGTTTGGTGAGAGGATGAAGATGGGCACAACTCGCTCTCTTCTCCTCCCTATGTGGTGTCTAAAACTAGCAGGGATCAACCCTTTGCATGGGTGTCCCGGGGGGTTTATATAGGCCTACCCCCCGGGGGTACAATGGTAATCTGGCTGGGCGTGGGGCCCAGCCGTCTGTGTCTACGCTCGCCGGCTTTTGCGCCGGCTGCTGCGGCCCACCGGCTGGTGGGTCCCGCCGGCTGCCGACTCCTTGGTCGACAGCCAGGCCCCACTGTCCAGGGCCTAGTCGGGGGCTGATTACTGTTGCTCAATCCTGGTGACGAGGGCTTCGTCGAGGTGGGTGTGGCTACAGTGCCGCCGCCCGGCGGGCGATCACTGCAGCCTCACCGCGTCTTGTCTCCTTAATGGGGCGTCTCCTTCGAGGGAGGTGGCAAACCGGCTATGGAGAGCCATCCTTGTCTTGGGCCGACTGGAGGAGGCATGGCCGCCTTCGGGTGTCTCTCTGCCCGAAGGGGCCCACCGCCCGTGGGCAGTGCTGGCGGCCCGTCGTGGATGACATCAGGGTCAACGTGGCCACAGTGCCGCGCCAGACGGGCTACGTCCACCCATACAGCGCACTGTGCTAGTCGTGCTCCGGGATTCGGGGGTGGCAGGCTTCACTGTAGCCACGCCCCGTCACATCGCCGTGCAGACTCCGAGGGTACGGTCTTGACCGCTTTGTGGGAGCTGGCTTCTTGGAGTCGGCCTTCTCGCGGCCGACTTCTTTGAGCCGGCCCTCCCGCGGCTTTCTCCATGAGGGTTGAAGTCGGGCCGCCTTCCGATAGCTGGCCTGGGAGACAGCCGGCAAGGGGAAGGTGGCCCCACGTCTTGGATTCTTAAGGGCCGGATCGGCCCGTAATTTTTCAGAAGGGCCAGGGGGAGCCGGCTTGGCTACCCGTGGTCATCTACTCCGACAATCATCCAGGAAAGGCCAATGTTGTAGCAGACGCTTTGAGCCGCAAGAGTTATGCTAATACTCTCGTAACCGGAGGGTTTCCATAGGATTTAGCCGACGATCTCAGGGAACTTCGAATGGAGATAGTCCCGAGCGGTTTTGTTGCAGCATTAGAAGTCCAGTCCACATTGTTTGGAAAGATTCGAGAAGCCCAGAAGACTGATAAGGAGATTGCGGAGATAAAGGAAAAGATGAGTAAAGGAAAGGCAAAGGTTTTCGTGAGGATGAACACGAAACTTTATGGTTTGAGGATCGCATTTTTGTGCCCAATGACCTAGAAATTAGGAAGTTAATACTTCAGGAAGCTCATAACTCGCCATACTCGATTCACCCCGGAAACACCAAAATGTATTTGGATTTGAAGGAACGTTTCTGGTGGACAGGTATGAAGTAGGATATTGCCGAGTATGTAGCAGTATGTGATATATGTCAGAGAGTTAAGGCGAAACATCAGAAGCCCGCAGGACTACTTCAGCCTATGCCGATACCCGAATGGAAGTGGGATAAACTTGGCATGGATTTCATCACCGGATTACCCAGGACACGATTAGGCTATGATTCCATCTGGCTAGTAGTTGATTGCTTGACCAAAGTGGCTCACTTTATCCCCGTGAAAACTACTTATACGAGCGCGAAATTGGCCAAGATATATATGACCAGGATCGTATGTCTGCATGGAGTTCCGAGGACCATCGTATCAGATAGAGGAACACAGTTTACCTCGAAGTTTTGGAATCAGTTACACCAGACTTTGGGTACCAGGCTAGAGTTTAGTACAACCTTTCATCCGCAGACAGATGGACAGACTGAGAGAGTCAATCCGATTCTACAAGATATGTTGAGAGCTTGTGCGCTAGATTATGGATCTAGTTGGGACGATAATTTGCCTTAGGCAGAGTTCTCATATAACAACAGTTACCAGGCTAGTTTGAAGATGGCCCCTTTTGAAGCTTTGTATGGAAGGAGGTGCATGTAACACCCTCGATGCGACTATATCTCCCACGTGTCGAGGCACGACTTAGAGGCATAATCGCATTGAAGGCATATGTCGCAAGTTAGGCAATCTTCACAAACATCCCATGTAATATAATTAATAAAAGGGGAGATAACATAGTTGGCTTACACTCGCCACATCAATCAAGTACATAAATAACATACATCATTCAAACACTCATGGCCCGACTACGGCGCCAAAATAAAAGACAACCCAACATGCGACACGGTCTCGATCACCCCAACTAGGCACCAGTACTGATCATCAGGAAAAGAAACATAGTAACGCTGAGAGTCCTCGTTGAACTCCCACTCGAGCTCAAGCGCGCCATCTGGAGCTGTATCATCAGGCCCTGCATCTGGTGTAATAGTAATCTGTGAGCCACAGGGACTCAGCAATCTCGCACCCTCGCGATCAAGACTATTTAAGCTTAATAGGTAAGGCAAGGTAAATGTAAGTGGATCTGCAGCAAGCGACTAGCATATATGGTGGCTATCCTATTCGCAAAAGAGAGCGAGAAGAGAAGGCAAAGCTGGAATGAATAACTAAAGAGGGCAATCCTGCGGGAAACATAACTCCAACACCATGTCCACTTCCCGGACTCCGTTGAGAAGAGGCCATCACGGTAACGCACACTGTTGATTCATTTTGATTAAGTTAAAGTTTAAGTTATCTACAACCGGACATTAACAAATTCCCATCTGCCCATAACAATGGGCACGGCTTTCGAAAGTTCAAATCCCTGCAGGGGAGTCCCAACTTAGCCCATGACAAGCTCTCACAGTCAACGAAGGAATAGACCTCCTCCCGAGACGTTCCGATCAGACTCGGTACCTCGGTTCTTCAAGACATTTCGACAGGTTAAAACTAGACCAACAACACCGCCCGAATGTGCCGACAAATCCCGATAGGAGCTGCACATATCTCGTTCTCAGGGCACACTCAGATGAGCAAGACGTCGGGTAGGCCAGCCCAGAGTTGCCCCTGGTAGCCCCGGACATCGCTCGGTTGGACCAACACTCAGAGGAGCACTGGCCCCGGGGGGGGGGGGGTTTAAAATAAGATGACCCTCGGGTTCCGGAAACCCAAGGGAAAAAGAGGCTAGGTGGCAAATGGTAAAACCAAGGTTGGGCATTGCTGGAAAATCTTTAATCAAGACGAACTATCAAGGGGTTCCCATTATAACCCAACCGCGTAAGGAACACAAAATCCGGGAACATAACACCGATATGACGGAAACTAGGGCGGCAAGAGTGGAACAAAACACTAGGCGAGAGGCCGAGCCTTCCACCCTTTACCAAGTATATAGATGCATTAAGATAACATGGCAATATAATGATATCCCAACAAATAAATAATGTTCCAACAAGGAACGGTCTCCAATCTTCACCTGCGACTAGCAACGCTATAAGAGGGGCTGAGCAAAGCGGTAACATAGCCAATCAACGGTTTGCTAGGACAATGGTGGGTCAGAGGCTGAACATGGCAATTTGGGAGGCTTGAAAGCAAGTGGTAGGCATCGTAGCATGGCATAGCAAAAGAGCGAGCATCTAGCAAAGCAAAGATAGTAGTGATTTCGAGGGTATGATCATCTTGCCTGCAGAGTTGTCAGAGTTGACTGGATCCTCGAAAGCAAACTCAACGGGCTCCTCGTTAGCAAACTCATCTCCCGGCTCTACCCAAACAAGACAAACAAGCAACAAGGACACAATCAACCATGTGCAAGGATCAAACAATATGATGCAAACATGGTATGCTATGCGGGATGCGATATGTGATGCATATGCAAGATTTGACAAGGAAAGCATGAACCTGGCCTCAACTTGGAAAACCAAGTGTCCACTGGAAAGATGAGATGAAATCGCTTGAAAATGATATAAAGATCACCGGAATCGGAGTTACGGTTTGGAAATGGCAAGCGATTCAAATATGACCACGATCTGCGATTTACAGCAAGTAGCCATCTAAATGCAATGAAATGAACATGCTACAGCACCCAAACATGGCAACAAAATACATGGAAGGGATGCATTCCAGATGCTTAACAAAAGTCTAGCACTGAGCTACGGCCAATTCATCCATTAATAGGTTCAAACAAGCATGGCAAAAATGCAAATGGTAAACAGATGCCAGACTTAGTGAAATTAACACTTGTCTGGAATTTCAGATCAGGTAGCACTTTTCAGAGCAACAAAACTACATGCTCCAGGACCTGAACATGGAAAAGTAAAGCATGGCATGGATCTACTCAAGGAGCTTAACAAAAGTCCCTTAGTGACCTTGAGCCAAAAGGGATCACAAAATACATTTGCAAGCATGTGAACATGGCAAAAGCATAATCAGTTTTCAGACTTGGTGAAAACTGGAGCATGCTAAAACATATATCAAGTAGGCATGTTTACGAGCTCGATGCACTCACTACGGAGCACGTCATGATAAGCTAAGAATACACCTGTCAAGAATACACAAAATGCAAGCTAGACATGGCAAGAACAATAGCATAGCATGCACAGATCAACTACAACATCCTCGGCAAAATTGCAAACAAGTTGACAATCTGCCCAGATTCACAAAGTAGCAAAAGTAGAGCTCGATTGACTCAAGCTAGGGTGCTCCAAATATGCAAACAAAGACATGGATGGATAGAGCACTACAATATTAACAAAACATCCTTACTGATCATCCTCAAAAGAGGCACGGATCACTAGGAAACAACATGAACATATGGCATCATGAACTAAACAGCTCAAGGACTTGGTGGAAATGCTAAGTCCCTGAAAACAGAATTACCAAGTGCCTCACTTTGCAAGCTTGTGCTAGTCACCACACACATCACAAAAATACATGGGTTGCACCTCTATAAAGATGGCAAAACCCTTAACAAAACATATGTAGAGCAGCAGGGCATATCATGCACACAATAATCATGGCAAAAATGACAAAAGTCTAAATGGAGTAGCAGATGTGACAAATATCTCAAGTAGCCTCCTTCTAACAGCATTTCGGGCATCAAGATGAACTCAAATGAAAATGATGCAATGGAATGAAATGATGTACCCTCTAAGACAAACATTTTGATATGCTATATGCCAAAATCGGAGCTACGGATGCTGGGATATAGCATGATGAACATAGGCATATGGATTAGGGTTTCGTCCGGATTTGGACGGGGAGGCACTTATTTATAGGTAGAGGGAGCTAGGAGACTCAGAATGAGGTGCGGTTTGCGGCCACGCGATCGTGATCGAACGACCGATGTGATGGAGCAGGTTTAGGTGGGTTTTGTGCCAAATTGGAGGGGCATTGGGCTGCAACACACACGAGGCCTTTTCGGTCCCTCGGTTAACCGTTGAAGTATCAAACGAAGTCCAAATGGTACGAAACTTGACAGGCGGTCTACCGGTAGTAAACCAAGGCCGCTTGGCAAGTCTCGGTCCAATCTAGAAATGTTTAATCCCCACACACGAAAGAAAGCTAGAAGTGACCACCGGAGGAGAACGAAGCGCCGGAATGCAAAACGGACAACGGAGAAAATGCTCGAATGCATGAGATGAACACGTATGCAAATGCAATGCACATGATGACATGATAAGAGATGCATGACAACGATAACAACACACGGAGAAAAAAACCCGAACCCGAGAAAATAAAATAACTTAACGCCGGAAATGGCAAGAGTTGGATTACATATTGGGTAAATCATATCCGGGGTGTTACAACACTCCACCACTACGAAAGGATCTCGTCCCGAGATCTAGGACTGAAAGAACATCGGGTACTCAGAACGGAGGTGATCCTCGCGTTCCCAGGTAGCTTCACGGTCAGAATGGTGTGACCACTGGACTTTGAGGAACTTGATCGACTTGTTGCGAGTCTTGCGTTCAGCCTCTTCCAGAATAGCAACGGGGTGCTCACGATAGGAGAGATCTTCTTGGAGCTCAATGTCCTTGAAGTTGACGGTGCGGTCAGGAGTCTTGAAGCACTTTCAGAGCTGAGAGACATGGAACACATCATGAACATTTGCAAAGTTTGAAGGAAGCTCGAGTTGATAGGCGAGGTCGCCTCTCTTGCTAACAATCTTGAAAGGTCCGACGTATCTAGGGGCAAGCTTCCATTTGATACCGAAGTGGCGAGTACATTTCATAGGAGAGACGCGGAGGTAAACATGATCTCCGATCTCGAAAGCCAAATCATGGTGCTTACTGTCATAGTAGCTCTTCTGACGGGATTGGGCTGCTTTGAGGTTATCTCGAATGACTTTGCACATTTTTCTGCCTCTGTGATTAAGTCATTTCCCAAAAGCTGACGTTCACCGGTTTCTGACCAGTTGAGAGGGGTACGGCACTTCCTGCCATACAGAATTTCAAATGGGGCCTTGCCCGAACTTGCTTGAAAACTGTTGTTGTAGGAGAATTCAGCATAAGGAAGACAATCCTCCCACTTCATGCCGAAGGAGATCACACAAGCCCTGAGCATATCTTCAAGAATCTGGTTGACACGCTCGACTTGACCGCTAGTTTGAGGATGGAAAGCTGTGCTGAAGCGGATGTTGGTGCCCATGGCCTTTTGAAAAGAATCCCAAAACTTGGAGGTAAAGATGCTGCCACGGTCTGAAGAGATCACTTGAGGAATACCGTGAAGAGAGACAATTCGAGAGGTATAGAGTTCCGCCAATTGAGCTGCAGTGATTGACTCTTTGATAGGCAGAAAGTGAGCCACTTTAGTGAGTTTGTCGATGACAACGAATATAGCATCATTACCACGCTTGGACTTTGGAAACCCAGTCATGATGTCCATTTCAATGTGGTCAAACTTCCATTCTGGAATGGCAAGAGGTTGGAGGAGACCAGCTGGCCTTTGGTGTTCTGCCTTCACTCTTCTGCAGACATCACACTCGTTCACGAACTGAGCGATCTCATGCTTCATTCGAGTCCACCAATAAGCCTGCTTGAGGTCCTGATACATCTTCGTGCTCCCAGGGTGGATGGAGAGGAGAGAATTGTGAGCCTCGTTCATGATCACTTTACGAAGTTCACCTTTGGGCAGAACAATATGATCCTCGAAGAAGAGAGTATCCTTGTCATTAAGGCGGTAGCACTTGTACTTGGGTTGACTCTTGGCAATCCCAATCTTCACCTTTTTCACCATAGCATCAAGAAGCTGGGCTTGGTGAATCTGGTCTTCCAAGGTAGGAGAGACTTGAAGGTTGGCGAGGAAACCTTGAGGAACAACTTGAAGATTAAGTTTGCGGAAAGCTTCACAAAGCTCAGGTTGATAAGGCTTGAGAATCAGACTGTTACAATAAGCCTTCCTGCTCAATGCGTCCGCAATCACATTGGCCTTGCCTGGAGTATACTCGATACTCGGATTATACTCTTCAATCATTTCGACCCATCGAGTCTGCCGGAGGTTGAGATTAGGCTGAGTGAAAATGTACTTGAGACTCTTGTGATCAGTGAAAATGTCCACTTTTCTTCCCAATAAGAGATGTCTCCAAGTCAAAAGAGCATGCACAACTGCCGCCAACTCGAGATCATGAGTGGGGTAATTCTTCTCATTGGGCTTCAACTGGCGAGAGGTATACGCAACAACTTTCTTCTCTTGCATCAATACTGCACCGAGACCTTGGAGAGAGGCATCACAAAATACCTCGTACGGCTTGGATTCATCAGGCGGAGTCAGAACTAGAGCAGTGATCAATTTCTCTTTCAAAGTGTTGAAAGCAATGTCACACTCCGGAGACCAAACGTACTTGACGTGCTTCTAGAGAAGATTTGAGAGAGGCTTCGCGATCTTAGAAAAGTTTTCAATGAATCTTCGACAGTAGCTTGCGAGACCGAGGAAGCTACGGAGTTGCTTCACGTTCTGAGGAGGTTCCCAATTCACAATTGCAGACACCTTCTCAGGATTCACGGCAATGCCCTTGGCATAGATGATATGACCAAGATAAAGAACCTCATCGAGCCAAAATTCACACTTGGAGAACTTGGTGTAGAACTGGTGTTCCCTCAGCTTGTCGAGTACCAAACGCAAGTGCTTGGCATGATCTTCCTTGTTCTTTGAGAAAACTAGAATGTCGTCGAGATAGACCAAAACGAAGTCATTGGTGTAGGCGTTGAAGATGAAGTTCATCATGTGAGAGAACGTCGGAGGAGCGTTGACGAGGCCAAAAGACATGACAGTGTATTCATATGACCCATAGCTTGTCCAGAAGGCCGTCTTGGGAATATCTTGCTCACGGATTCGAATCTGATGATAACCCATACGGAGATCAAGCTTGGAGAATACTTGGGCACCTTTGAGATGTTCGAACAGCTCATTGATGTTGGGAAGTGGGTATTTGTTCTTGATGGTCTTCTTGTTCAATGGACGGTAATCAACACAAAGTCGGTCTGTTCCATCCTTCTTCTTCAAAAAAAGAACACCACAACCCCATGGAGAAGAACTAGGCCGGATGAGACCCATTCTTTCTTGAACATCGAGTTGCTTCTTCAGCTCTTTCAACTCTTCAGGTCCGAGCTTGTAAGGATGCTTGCACACTGGTTCCGTGCCAGGCTCAAGATCAATGACGAATTCAACTGGCCGGTGCGGAGGCATTCCTGGAAGCTCTTCTGGAAAGATGTCTTGATATTCGCAAATGACTGGAATCTGCGAGATAGCATCCAGTTCACCCTTCTCATTGAGAGAAAACAGACGGATGGTATCATCACGAGTGGCAAAGACAATTACATCCTCAAACGAATGAGTCAATTGAATCTGCCTGGCTGCACAATCAAGATGCGCCTTGTGCTTAGTAAGCCAATCCATTCCGAGAATAAGATCAATATCCGAGTTACCAAGAACCATTGGGGAAGAAAGAAACTTGTAATCGCCCAACGTGATAGTAACATCCGAAGCAATCATTTTGGTGTTCATGAACAAATCCGGAGAAGAGACCGCTATCGGCTTAGGCAAATCAATAGTATGCACATCATGCATAGATGCAAAAGGCTTCGATAAAAATGATAAAGATGCACCAGTGTCAAAAAGAACTCTTGCGGGAATGTCATTAACAGGAAGGTTACCCATAATCACATCTGGCGAGTCCTCTGCCTGAGCTGCATTCAGCAAGTTGACCTTGGCGGACTTGGTGTTATGCTTGACCATAGCTGTACTTGCCGATCTGACAGGAGGAGGAGGAAGACGCCTCTGGTTGAAGCACTTGTTGGCATAGTGACCCTTCTGTTGGCAGTTGTTGCACGTGACCTCTGAAAGCGGATGGTGGTATGGAGCACTCGATCTTGGAGCTTGAGACGAAGTCTTGTTCTGAAAGCCAGGGTTGGGTGGGTGGGAAGATCCACTGCCACCTTTGCTCTTCTGATACGGCTGACGGAATGGAGGAGGAAGAAGCCAATACTTCTACTGCTTGGCCACTTGAGTAGAGGAAGAAGGAGTAGCATCTCTGACTCGCTTCTTGGAAGCATCACACCTCAGTTGAGCGGCCTCTTGCTTCAGTGCCATGTTGTAGAACTCGTCGTACCTCAAGGGCTCAAAGAGAACAAGAGCTAGCTGAATTTCTTCTCTGAGACCACCCCTGAGCTGGTATATCATGCTCTTCTCATCAGGAACGTCCTGCTTGGCAAAGCGGACAAGCTTCTGAAACAACTTGTTGTAGTCATACACAGACAAAGAGCCTTGCTTCAGGTTGCGGAATTCCTCATGCTTTCTTTCAGTCACACTCTGAGGGATATGATGAGCTCGGAAATCTTGGCGGAATTCATCCCAAGTGATCACACATCCACCTCTGGAATCCTTGTACTGCTGGAACCATTCTGCAGCTTGATCTTTGAGTTGGAAGGAAGTGAACTTGACGAAATTCTCAGGCCTGACGTTACTGCACTCGAAATTCTTGGACAGATCCACAAGCCAATCGTCAGCATCGGTTGCCTCAACACAATTGCTGAAAGTCTTTGGCCCATTAGCAAGGAACTGGTTGAGTGTAGCAAAGTGATTCTGATTGTTGCCTTGATTCCCTTGGTTGCCTTGATTGCGCTCTTGAAGAATTTGCATGATCAACTGCGTGTTTGCATTGGTTGTGGCCATCACAGCTTGCCATGCCTCCGAAGGAGGTGGAGGTGGTGGCGGATCTTGATTCTGATTCTGATTGGTGCTCTTAGCGGGAGCCATCCTGAAGAGGTTGACCACCGTTAGCACATTGACAGATAAAATGAAGGTGAATCCAACGGAATGAAAATTGCAACATATAGTCTTCACATCCGAACAAAATGAACGAATGCATTCCTCTTGAAATGGTCACATATCCATAAATTGAGAAGCCACATAGAATTATGGTAGAGAAATAAATCAACAAGGTATGGATCAAGAACGAATAATCGGTAAGAAATCCCAATCTCAAACCAATATCCGTGGAAGAAGAACTAGAGCTACAAGAATTCCCACTTATGAAACTCCCGAACCTTTCCGGTTGTGCAATCAAGTGTTGGGGATACAGGGGAAGCATAATATCTCACCCAAATCTAGCAAATCCTACATCCAGCTGTATCCATCCTTCAACACATAACCGAGAAAAACTTCAGAAACCATCTACCTCAACCTTTGAAAAACATCCGTTATACAAGTTATGGCGATACTCCCGAACTCCTGCCCCAGTACTGGGTGACGTCGAGGTTATCTCACCAACGAACTGCATAAAAGAGATTTTCGATGTCGGCATACTAAACTCAGGTATTCCAGAACTGCAAAGATAAAATTATGACGACAACACCTCAGAGCTCAACTCCCTGGGTCACTTCCACAAAACCCCTGACAGGAGGCACCAAGACAATGTTCTCATCATAAAACCATCGGAACGATTCCAAGATACCCGCGTGATCCTAAATTTTTTTAGTGAAATTTGAGAAGAGAATAGTCAAAACTCTACATCAGGATGCCTTACCAGAGCGATGAGGAGACTGGGAAGTAAAAAGAATTCCTAAACTCTCCGATATATAATTCCTAAATGACTCAAAACATTTTTCTAGACACAACTCGGCTGCTAAAAACGATCAATCGGTGGGGGCTCCTAAGGTCAGGGAAGGCTCTGATTACCAACTTGTAACACCCTCGATGCGACTATATCTCCCACGTGTCGAGGCACGACTTAGAGGCATAATCGCATTGAAGGCATATGTCCCAAGTTAGGCAATCTTCACAAACATCCCTTGTAATATAATTAATAAAAGGGGAGATAACATAGTTGGCTTACACTTGCCACGTCAATCAAGTACATAAATAACATTACATCATTCAAACACTCATGGCCCGACTACGGTGCCAAAATAAAAGACAACCCAACATGCGACACAGTCCCGATCACCCCAACTGGGCATCACTACTGATCATCAAGAAAAGAAACATAGTAACGCTGAGAGTCCTCGTCGAACTCCCACTTGAGCTCAAGCGCGCTATCTGGAGCTGTATCATCAGGCCCTGCATCTGGTGTAATAGTAATCTGTGAGCCACAGGGACTCAGCAATCTCGCACCCTCGCGATCAAGACTATTTAAGCTTAATAGGTAAGGCAAGGTAAATGTAAGTGGAGCTGCAGCAAGCGACTAGCATATATGGTGGCTATCCTATTCGCAAAAGAGAGCGAGAAGAGAAGGCAAAGCTCGAAGCATAACTAAAGAGGGCAATCCCGCGGCAAACATAACTCCAACACCGTGTCCACTTCCCGGACTCCGCCTAGAAAGGCCATCACGGTAACGCACACTGTTGATTCATTTTAATTAAGTTAAAGTTTAAGTTATCTACAGCCGGACATTAACAAATTCCCATCTGCCCATAACCGCGGGCACGGCTTTCGAAAGTTCAAATCCCTGTAGGGGAGTCCCAACTTAGCCCATGACAAGCTCTCACGGTCAACGAAGGAATAGACCTCCTCCCGAGACGTTCCGATCAGACTCGGTACCTCGGTTCTTCAAGACATTTCGACAGGTTAAAACTAGACCAGCAACACCGCCCGAATGTGCCGACAAATCCCGATAGGAGCTGCACATATCTCGTTCTCAGGGCACACTCATATAAGCAAGACGTCGGGTAGGCCAGCCCAGAGTTGCCCCTGGTAGCCCCGGACATCGCTCGGTTGGACCAACACTCAAAGGAGCACTAGCCCCGGGGGGGGGGGGGGGGGTTTAAAAAAAGATGACCCTCGGGTTCCGGAAACCCAAGGCAAAAAGAGCCTAGGTGGAAAATGGTAAAACCAAGGTTGGGCATTGCCAGAAAAGCTTTAATCAAGATGAACTATCAAGGGGTTCCCATTATAACCCAACCGCGTAAGGAACGCAAAATCCGGGAACATAACACCGATATGACGGAAACTAGGGCGGCAAGGGTGGAACAAAACACTAGGCGAGAGGCCGAGCCTTCCACCCTTTACCAAGTATATAGATGCATTAAGATAACATGGCAATATAATGATATCCCAACAAATAAATAATGTTCCAACAAGGAACGGTCTCCAATCTTCACCTGCAACTAGCAACGCTATAAGAGGGGCTGAGCAAAGCGGTAACATAGCCAATCAACGGTTTGCTAGGACAATGGTGGGTCAGAGGCTGAACATGGCAATTTGGGAGGCTTGAAAGCAAGTGGTAGGCATCGTAGCATGGCATAGCAAAAGAGTGAGCATCTAGCAAAGCAAAGATAGTAGTGATTTCGAGGGTATGATCATCTTGCCTGCAGAGTTGTCAGAGTTGACTGGATCCTCGAAAGCAAACTCAATGGGCTACTCGTTAGCGAACTCGTCTCCCGTCTCTACCCAAACAAGACAAATAAGCAACAAGGACAAAATCAACCACGTGCAAGGATCAAACAATATGATGCAAACATGGTATGCTATGCGGGATGCGATATGTGTTGCATATGCAAGATTTTACAAGGAAAGCATGAACCTGGCCTCAAGTTGGAAAACCAAGTGTGCCACTGGAAAGATGAGATGAAATCGCTTGAAAACGATATAAAGATCACTGGAATCGGAGTTACGGTTTGGAAATGGTAAGCGATTCAAATATGACCATGATCTGTGATTTACAACAAGTAGCCATCTAAATGCAATGAAATGAACATGCTACAGCACCCAAACATGGCAACAAAATACATGGATGGGATGCATTCAAGATTCTTAACAAAAGTCTAGCACTGAGCTATGGCCAATTCATCCATTAACAGGTTCAAACAAGCATGGCAAAATTGCAAATGGTAAACAGATCTCAGACTTACTGAAATTAACACTTGTCTGGAATTTCAGATCAGGTAGCACTCTTCGGAGCAACAAAACTACATGCTACAGGACCTGAACATGGCAAAGTAAAGCATGGAATGGAGCTACTCAAGGAGCTTAACAAAAGTACATTAGTGACCTTGAGCCAAACGGGATCATAAAATACATTTGCAAGCATGTGAACATGGCAAAAGCATAATCAGTTTTCAGACTTAGTGAAAACTGGAGCATGATGAAACATATATCAAGTAGGCATGTTTACGAGCTCGATGCATTCACTACGGAGCAAGTCATGATAAGCTAAGCATACACCCATCAAGAATACATAAAATGCAAGCTATACATGGCAAGAACAATAGCATAGCATGCACGGATCAACTACAACATCCTCGGCAAAATTGCAAACAAGTTGACAATCTGCCCAGATTCACAAAGTAGCAAAAGTAGAGCTCGATTGACTCAAGCTAGGGTGCTCCAAATATGCAAACAAAGACATGGATGGATAGAGCACTACAAGATTAACAAAACATCCTTACTGATCATCCTCAAAAGAGGCACGGATCACTAGGAAACAACATGAACATATGGCATCATGAACTAAACAGCTCAAGGACTTGGTGGAAATGCTAAGTCCCTGAAAACAGAATTACCAAGTGCCTCACTTTGCAAGCTTGTGATAGTCACCACACACATCACAAAAATACATGGGTTGCACCTCTGGAAAGATGGCAAAACCCTTAGCAAAACATATGTAGAGCAGCAGGGCATATCATGCACACAATAATCATGGCAAAAATGACAAAAGTCTAAATGGAGTAGCAGATCTGACAAATATCTCAAGTAGCCTCCTTCTAACATCATTTCGGGCATCAAGATGAACACAAATGAAAATGATGCAATGGAATGAAATGATGTACTCTCTGAGACTAACATTTTGATATGCTATATGCCAAAATCGGAGCTACGGATGCGCAGATATAGCATGATGAACATAGGTAAATGGATTAGGGTTTCGTCCGGATTTGGACGGGGAGGCACTTATTTATAGGTAGAGGGAGCTAGGAGACTCAGAATGAGGTGCGGTTTGCAGCCACGCGATCGTGATCGAACGACTGATGTGATGGAGCAGGTTTAGGTGGGTTTTGGGCCAAATTGGAGGGGCGTTGGGCTGCAACACACACGGGGCCTTTTCGGTCCCTCGGTTAACCGTTGGAGTATCAAACGAAGTCCAAATGGTACGAAACTTGACAGGCGGTCTACCGGTAGTAAACCAAGGCTGCTTGGCATGTCTCGGTCCAATCTGGAAATGTTTAATCCCCACACACGAAAGAAAGCTAGAAGTGACCATCGGAGGAGAACGAAGCGCTGGAATGCAAAACGGACAACGGGGAAAATGCTCGAATGCATGAGATGAACACGTATGCAAATGCAATGCACATGATGACATGATCAGAGATGCATGAAAACGATAACAACACACGGAGACAAAAACCCGAACCCGAGAAAATAAAATAACTTAACGCCGGAAACGGCAAGAGTTGGATTACATATTGGGTAAATCATATCCGGGGTGTTACAACACTCCACCACTACGAAAGGATCTCATCCCGAGATCTAGGACTGAAAGAACGTCGGGTACTCAGAACGGAGGTGATCCTCGCGTTCCCAGGTAGCTTCACGGTCGGAATGGTGTGACCACTTGACTTTGAGGAACTTGACCGACTTGTTGCGAGTCTTACGTTCAGCCTCTTCAAGAATAGCAACGGGGTGCTCACGATAGGAGAGATCTTCTTGGAGCTCAATGTCCTCGAAGTTGACGGTGCGGTCAGGAGTCTTGAAGCACTTTCGGAGCTGAGAGACATGGAACATATCATGAACATTTGCAAAGTTTGAAGGAAGCTCGAGTTGATAGGCGAGGTCGCCTCTCTTGCTGACAATCTTGAAAGGTCCGACGTATCTAGGGGCAAGCTTCCATTTGATACCGAAGCGGCGAGTACCTTTCATAGGAGAGACGCGGAGGTAAACATGATCTCCGATCTCGAAAGCCAAATCACGGTGCTTACTGTCATAGTAGCTCTTCTGACGGGATTGGGCTGCTTTGAGGTTATCTCGAATGACTTTGCACATTTCTTCTGCCTCTGTGATTAAGTCACTTCCCAAAAGCTGACGTTCACCGGTTTCAGACCAGTTGAGAGGGGTACGGCACTTCCTGCCATACAGAATTTCAAATGGGGCCTTGCCCAAATTTGCTTGAAAACTGTTGTTGTAGGAGAATTCAGCATAAGGAAGACAATCCTCCCACTTCATGCCGAAGGAGATCACACAAGCCCTGAGCATATCTTCAAGAATCTGGTGACACGCTTGACTTGACCGCTAGTTTGAGGATGGAAAGCTGTGCTGAAGCGGATGTTGGTGCCCATGGCCTTCTGAAAAGAATCCCAAAACTTGGAGGTAAAGATGCTGCCACGGTCTGAAGAGATCACTTGAGGAATACCGTGCAGAGAGACAATTCGAGAGGTATAGAGTTCCGCCAATTGAGCTGCAGTGATTGACTCTTTGATAGGCAGAAAGTGAGCCACTTTAGTGAGTTTGTCGATGACAACGAATATAGCATCATTGCCACGCTTGGACTTTGGAAACCCAGTCACGAAGTCCATTTCAATGTGGTCAAACTTCCATTCTAGAATGGCAAGAGGTTGGAGGAGACCAGCTGGCCTTTGGTGTTCTGCCTTCACTCTTCTACAGACATCACACTCGTTCACGAACTGAGCGATCTCACGCTTCATTCGAGTCCACCAATAAGCCTGCTTGAGGTCCTGATACATCTTCGTGCTCCCAGGGTGGATGGAGAGGAGAGAATTGTGAGCCTCGTTCATGATCACTTTACGAAGTTCACCTTTGGGCACAACAATACAATCCTCGAAGAAGAGAGTATCCTTGTCATTAAGGCGGTAGCACTTGTACTTGGGTTGACTCTTGGCAATCCCAATCTTCACCTTTTTCACCATAGCATTAAGAAGCTGGGCTTGGCGAATCTGGTCTTCCAAGGTAGGAGAGACTTGAATGTTGGCGAGGAAACCTTGAGGAACAACTTGCAGATTAAGTTTGCGGAAAGCTTCACAAAGCTCGGGTTGATAAGGCTTGAGAATCAGACTGTTACAATAAGCCTTCCTGCTCAATGCGTCAGCAATCACATTGCCCTTGCCTGGAGTATACTCGATACTCGGAATATACTCTTGAATCATTTCGACCCATCGAGTCTGCCTGAGGTTGAGATTAGGCTGAGTGAAAATGTACTTGAGACTCTCGTGATCAGTGAAAATGTCCACTTTTCTTCCCAATAAGAGATGTCTCCAAGTCAAAAGAGCATGCACAACTGCCGCCAACTCGAGATCATGAGTGGGGTAATTCTTCTCATTGGGCTTCAACTAGCGAGAGGTATACGCAACAACTTTCTTCTCTTGCATCAATACTGCACCGAGACCTTGGAGAGAGGCATCACAAAAGACCTCGTACGGCTTGGATTCATCAGGCGGAGTCAGAACTGGAGCAGTGATCAATTTCTCTTTCAAAGTGTTGAAAGCAATGTCACACTCTGGAGACCAAACGTACTTGACGTGCTTCTAGAGAAGATTTGAGAGAGGCTTCGCGGTCTTAGAAAAGTTTTCAACGAATCTTTGACAGTAGCTTGCGAGACCGAGGAAGCTACGGAGTTGCTTCACGTTCTGAGGAGGTTCCCAATTCACAATTGCAGACACCTTCACAGTATTCACGGCAATGCCCTTGGCAGAGATGATATGACCAAGATAAAGAACCTCATCGAGCCAAAATTCACACTTGGAGAACTTGGCGTAGAACTGGTGTTCCCTCAGCTTGTCGAGTACCAAACGCAAGTGCTTGGCATGATCTTCCTTGTTCTTCGAGAAAACCAGAATGTCGTCGAGATAGACCAAAACAAAGTCGTTGGTGTAGGCGTTGAAGATGAAGTGACCACCGGAGGAGAACGAAGCGCCGGAATGCAAAACAGACAACGGGGAAAATGCTCGAATGCATGAGATGAACACGTATGCAAATGCAATGCACATGATGACATGATAAGAGATGCATGACAACGATAACAACACATGGAGACAAAAACCCGAACCCGAAAAAATAAAATAACTTAACGCCGGAAATGGCAAGAGTTGGATTACATATTGGGTAAATCATATCCGGGGTGTTACAGTGTAGGACACCATTGATGTGGGATGAAGTTGGAGACCATCAATTGTTTGGACCAGATTTAATCGAGGAGTCTGAAGAGAAGTTAAGTTGATTCGTGATAGCCTGAAGGTAGCTTAGTCCAGGCAGAAGAGTTACGCTGACACTAAACCCAAGGAGGTAGCCTATGAAATTGGAGACAGAGCATATCTCTGTGTGTCACCACTTCGAGGTGTTAAACGAATTGGAGTCAAAGGAAAGTTAGCACCATGATTTGTAGGACCATACCGAGTTTTGGAACATATGGGAGAAGTGGCCTACAAGTTGGAGTTACCCAAAGGATTGTCAGGAGTTCATGATGTGTTTCACGTTTCCTAGTTGAAGAAGTGCCACGCAGAGATGGCTGATATTCCTCTGAGAGATATAGTGCCCCTGGAAGCCATTTAGTTGGAGAGTGACCTAACCTACGAGGAGAAACCCGTCAAGATTCTTGAGTTTGCCAGCCGAGTTACACGCAGCAAGGTCATCAAGTTTTGCAAAGTTCGGTGGAGCCACCATACCGAGGAAGAAGCCACCTGGGAGCGAGAAGAAGACCTACGGAAAGACCACCCACACATATTTGCTAGCCAACCCGAATCTCGAGGGCGAGATGCATCTTAAGGGGGGTAGGTTTGTAACATCCCAATTTTCAATTTGGATGTTAATCATTAGGTCATCATATGCACCCATGATTATTGCATTTTTGAATTGCTTTTATTTGGCCATTTTGATCCTAGAGACCTTAAGCAACTCAAGGACCATCTGAGAGACTTGGAGGTTTTCAAAAAAAAAATCCATTTTTGAATTTTCAAAATTGGGAAAATTGGGAAAAGTGATTATTATTTGAAAGTATTTTTCCAATTATTCCAAAACAAATAAAATAATGAGAGAAGGTAATATGACGTCTTCAAAATAGTGGGAATAATGGAAATTTTAATTTTAAGTAAAAATATTTATATATTTGAATTTTATTTGAGATTTTATTCGGTTAAATTCGAAAAAATGCATTTTGGCCCAGAAAAATGTTCATATTGTCCTAAATATTAGTAGAGGACCGTGAAAAATGTTTTTGTGATTTTAGGATTTATATTTATTTTTATTGTAGGATTTTCCCACTTCGACGAAATTAATTAAAAAAACTTTGACCGGCTGGGCCGAAGCCCAGTCGGCCCGCAGCCTCCCCGAGTCCGGCTCCCGCCTGGAACCCGTGCCGCCGCCGGAGTCCCACCCGGACTCCACCTCTCCGCCGCCGCCTCGCCCTTGCCCCCTCCCCAAGCCGCCTCACCTACTCCTTAAATACCCTGCCCCTGCCCCCTCTCTCCCCAATCCGCCCCGCCGCCCGAGCCGTGTCGCCGCCGCCTGCCCAAGCCGCCGCACGCCGCCGCCTCCCGTCGCTCCCCGCCACCGACGTCGCCCGCCGCCGGAGAATGCCGCCGCCGCCGGTTCATCCCACCCGCACCGGTAAAACCGAAGAAAAACCCATCCAATTTTTTTTATTAAAGTCGGTTTTATTTTTAGATCGGTTTTTGTTTTAGGTTTCGTTAATTAACAAACGTTCACCCGATTAGTTCTTTTAACGAACGAATTCGTTCGTTAGTCTCTATTAGTCGACGTACGTCCGATAGATTTTTCTTTTTCTGTTTATTTTTCGGCCAGGGACCTATCCATAACTACTTTTATCGCAGTTTAGTCCCTGATCTTCAAACCTTCACTACTTTTTGCTCGTTTATCGAAATCCAGTGAAACCAATGCCAAAATCTCCGTCTTGTTCCCCTCTGTCCAGATAAACAACTTGAACATGATTTTGAAAATGTAAAATTTGGTTCCAAGCAGATTTGAATTCGAACTTCTTTCCATCATAGTTTGAGTTTTGTAACTCCGAATCGATTGATTCTTTTTGCAAATCGAAGCTCTTTACTTGAACTTTCAGTTTAGATCTTTTATTTTGGTTGTACCTTTAAATCTTATGCTTGATTGCTTATGTATGCTATTGTTTGTTCACGATAGAGTTTCCGGAGTGCGAGGCTTGCTACTATGAATCTCTAGGGTTTTCCGATCGTCAGCAAGGCAAATACAACTTTGATCATACCCCTTTATTTCCTAGTTTTTATGCATTAGTTTCAACCCTCAAACATTGCATGAGTAGGACTTGATAAAATGTGGGTATTGGGAAGTAGTGATGAGGTAGGAACATATTGCCTTACATTCAAACCTTGGGTATTGCTACGTTATGGTTGCATTACTTTGCTATGCTCGTAGACGTGGATTGGTATGTGAGATTCATGAAAGACATGAGAGTTATTGATATCTAAGGGAATTTTTAAGGT
This sequence comes from Triticum monococcum, assembly GCA_034509565.1. NCBI lineage: Eukaryota > Viridiplantae > Streptophyta > Magnoliopsida > Poales > Poaceae > Triticum > Triticum monococcum. The sequence goes on along the minus strand of CM067845.1, from coordinate 392,019,977 downwards.
GTCTACCTTAATACACATCTAGGTGGATTGGTTGTGGGCACCTGGGGAATCCAGTGTTGTCCTAGGAGATCCCGGGGTTCCCGTGTGATCATCCTATGGAATGTCACCCAGGCTCAAAGGGATCATAAGATTATTCATGCTAGAAACTTCTACGTGCAGCCACAAGCCATTATGGGCTCTAGCATAGTTGAGTAAGTTGTGGGAATCCTTTCCATGATGGGCTAGCAGAAGTTGGGAATTTTAGGTGTACCAGCCTATCTATCGGTTAAGGGGACCTGTCGGTGTCAAAACCGGCGGATCTCGGGTAGGGGGTCCCGAACTGTGCATCTAGGCCGGATGGTAACATGAGGCAAGGGACATGAAGTTTTACCCAGGTTCGGGCCCTCTTGATGGAGGTAAAATCCTACATCCTGCTTGCTTAATATTGAAGATATGGGTGTTACAAGAGTAGATCTACCATGAGATCAGAGAGGCTAAACCCTAGAAGCTAGCCTACGGTATGATTGTATGTTGTGATTGTTGTCCTAGGGACTAAAACCCTTCAGTTTATATAGACACCAGAGAGGGTTAGGGTTACACAAGGTCGGTTACAAAGGAGGAGATATCCATATACGTATCGCCTAGCTTGCCTTCCACGCCAAGTAGAGTGCCATCCGGACACGAGACGAAGTCTTCAATCTTGTATCTTCATAGTCTAATAGTCCGGCCAATGGAGATAGTCCGGCTGTCCGGAGACCCCCTAATCCAGGACTCCCATAGGACCTCTTCGGAAAGACTGTGTCTCGGTCATCCGTTTCTCAAACATTATGCAGTGCAAGAAATACAACGGAGGAGATCGAGTCTTGTGGGGAAAAGTGTGCAAACCTCTGTAGAGTGTACAAACTAATCCTCACCCCGGTTACGGACATCTTGAGTATCTGGTACTTGAATTATTATGTTGATCTCATCACTCTACTTAATGAATTTGTTGGGTTGATAATGTTAATTTGGGATTGAGTTGGGGGTACCTTCTCAATATTTCAACAAACTTTGTAGTTAAATAAAATATATTCCTTTGTTGTAGGGAAAAATTAGCTTTATGCCAATGATCATTGTAGAGCCTCCACTAGCCAAATTATGCAGGTAGTGATAGCTATTATTTGTTCATCGCTCTATGGTGTTATCTTGCCAGCATATTCCATGTGCTGACCTACACGGCTGCAATGTATCATATTGCAGAATTTTCAGACGAATAGTAAGGTGCGATAGGTTGCTGTCATGCACTCAGTTTTGCCATGGAGTTGGCTGGACTCATTTATCTTCGAAGCTTCCGCAGTTATCTTATTCCGATGGCTTTCAGCCAAATTATTGTAATCAGTACTCTTTTTGAGGCACTTGTGTAATAAGTGTGTGATTGAACTTTGCAATAAATCCTCGAGTACTGTGTGTGTCAGCAATACCGATCTAGGGATAACACTTAAGCATAGAGACTACCGTCCATTGGGATCGGGTCGCTACATCACATCCAAGATAAGTAGACCGACTCCTGCCTGCATCTACTACTATTACTCCACACATCGACCGCTATCGAGCATGCAGCTAGTGTATTAAGTTCATGGATAAACAGAGTAATGCAATAAAAACGATGACATGATGTAGACAAGATCTACTTATGTAGAAATAGACCCAATCTTGTTATCCTTAATGGCAACGATACATAAGTGCCGGTTCCCCTTCTGTCACTGGGATCAAGCACCGTAAGATCAAACCCATCACAAAGCACCTCTTCCATTGCAAGATAAATAGATCAAGTTGGACAAATAAAACCCAAATATCGGAGAAGAAATGCGAGGCTATAATCAATCATGCATATAAGAGATCAAAGAAGACTCAAATAACTTCCATGGATAAAAAGAGATATATCTGATCATAAACACAAAGTTCATCGGATCCCAACAAACACACTGCAAAATAATTACATCATATGGATCTCCAAGAGACCATTCTATTGAGAATCAAATGAGAGAGATGAAGCCATCTAGCTACTAACTACGGACCTGAAGGTCTACAAAGAACTACTCACACATCATCGATGAGGCACCAATGGGCATGATGAACCCCTCTGTGATGCTGTCTAGATTGGGTTTGGTGGTTCTGGAATTTGGGCGGCTGGAATTGATTTTCGTCGACCCACCTAGGGTTTATGAAATATTGGGGTATTTATAGACAAAGTGTCATTTCAAGAGGCACCCGAGGTGGTCACAACCCACCAGGGCGCGCCTGGGCCTCCAGGAACACCCTGGTGGGTTGTGTTCCCCTCGGAGCACCCCAGGCGCTTCTCCGGCCCATTGTATATCTTCTGGTCCAAAAAATCCACAAAAAGTTTCGCTATGTTTGGACTCCGTTTGGTATTGATTTCCTGCTATGTAAAAAACATGCGGAAAACATCAACTGGCACTTGGCACTATGTCAATAGGTTAGTACCAAAAAATGATATAAAATTACTATAAAATGATTATAAAACATCCAAGAATGATAATATAACAGCATGGAACAATCAAAAATTATAGATACGTTGGAGACGTATTCGGATGCATGGTGCTGATGTGGTGGGGGAGCACCGGCGGCCGGCCTTCGTAGCCGTAGACGGGCATGGGGCATTTGCAGGGCGCGAGTGGACACTGCTCTGGTGATCGGCGAGCTTATGGTAAGTGACGTAGAGCCCACAACCTTTGTGCGGGCACTCCACCCTCACCAAGGCGAGAAGACGTCATCCATCGTCGTGTTCCGCATTTTGAAGCCACCGCCGTACTCGCACTTATGGCACTACTGCTGGTTCTCAGGGCACTCATCGCGGCAGTCCGCGCAGGCCAGGTGCCCTCCCTTGCATTGCACAAATCAATCGAACAAGACATCAATCAAGAAACCCACACCTTGATCGATCAGCCGAACAGACGAGGTGTATTCGAACCTCATACACTAGAGGCTTCAAGGGGCGGAGGCACATGGGGCAGTGGAGCAAGGTGAGGTCCATAGAGACCATAGAGAGCTCCATCATAGCGTCCTGTTCCGTCGACACGATCTCGCCTCCTCATGCATCACCATCTCTTACTTTAGGTCCATGGCATTAGAAAGTTTTACCATCACATATTCATAGTACTTCAAGGTGCATTAAATCAACACATGCAAGTATCAAAAGGAAAGTCACGGCATGCATGCATGTGTTGTAATTAATGCATCGATTACCGAAAATTATTGAAATATATCGAGTGCACTACTTTGATGTGCTGCATCAACTCATACAATAAGGAGAAGTTTGATTACAATGTGCTCTCCCTCGCCCATGAGTGTGGTAGCTCGCAGGACTAGGAGAAGCTTTCGCTACACGCTCTTCCTCCCGCAGGCGGTGGACATGTAGTAGTTCATTCAGTGTCAGATGGCTAGAAGCATACTAGTAATACTCCACTGTAGTAGTACCATCATTGTTCGACTTCCTGAAGAGGTGAAGAGCCAAGTGCAACCCGAATGCTCGTGAGGGAGTCCTGGATTAGGGGGCCTCCGGACGGCCGGACTATATCCTTTGGCCAGACTGTTGGACTATGAAGATACGAGATTGAAGACTTCGTCCTGTGTCCGGATGGGACTCTACTTGGCATGGGAGGCAAGCTAGGCAATACGGATATTCATACCTCCTCCTTCGTAACCGACCTTGTGTAACCCTAGCCTCCTCCGGTGTCTATATAAACCAGAGGGTTTTAGTCCATAGGACAACATACAATCATACCATAGGCTAGCTTCTAGGGTTTAGCCTCTCTGATCTCGTGGTAGATCAACTCTTGTACTACTCATATTATCAAGAATAATCAAGCAGGACGTAGGGTTTTACCTCCATCAAGAGGGCCTGAACCTGGGTAAAACATCGTGTCCCCTACCTCCTGTTACCATCCGCCTTAGACGCACAGTTCAGGACCCCTACCCGAGATCCGCCGGTTTTGACACCGATATTGGTGCTTTCATTGAGAGTTCCTCTGTGTCATCGCCGTTAGGCTCGATGGCTCCTACGATATCAATAGCGATGCGGTCCAGGGTGAGACCTTCCTCCCCGGATAGATCTTCGTCTTCGGCGGCTTCGCACTGCGGGCCAATTTACTTGGCCATATGGAGCAGATTGAAAGCTACGCCCCTGGCTGTCAGGTCCGATTTGGAAGTTTAAACTACACGCCTGACATCCGCGGGGACTTGATCTTCGACGGATTCGAGCCGCTGCCGAGCGTGCCGCACTGTCACGATGAGCATGATCTAGCTCTGCCGCCGAACAGTGCCCTGGAGGCCGCATCCGCATCGGCTTTGACCCTTAATTCGGAGCCTACTGCGCCGATCGAGGATAGGTGGTTGGACGCCGCCTCGGGGGCTGCGATCCCAACGGCGATCGAGCCGAACACCAGCCCCGCACTCCGCGAGACTCGTGACTCCAGGGAGCCGGACTCCTCTCCGGACTCCGAACCCTCCATGCCCCTGCCGATCGAATCCAATTGGGCGCCGATCATGGAGTTTACTGCCATGGACATCTCTTAGCACTCGCCTTTCGGCGATATTCTGAAGACACTGAAGTCTCTCTCTTTATCAGGAGAGCCCTGGCTGGACTACGGTCAGCAAGGTTGGGGTACGGATGATGAAGAAATTCAAAGCCCACCCACCACCCACTTTGCAGCCACTGTCGACGATTTAACCGACATGCTCGACTTCGACTCCGAAGACATCGACGGTATGGACGCCGATGAAGGAGATGATGAAGAACCGGCGCCTATTAGGCCCTGGAAAGCCACCTCGTCATATGACATATACATGGTGGACACCCCAAAAGAAGGAGATGGCGATGGAACAGCGGAGGATGACCCCTCCAAAAAACAGCCTAAGCGCCGACATCAGCGGCGCCGATCAAAATCCCGCCAGAACAAATACGGTGATTCCAGCACGGGAGATAATAATACTCCAGAGAGTGCCGAAGAAAACCCCCTCCAGCAAGATTTAGCATAGGAGGATGGAGAAACCAGCCCTCATGAGAGAGCGGCAGACAGAGAGGTTGAGGACGATAATTATATGCCTCCCTCCGAAGACGAGGCAAGCCTCGACGACGACGAATTTGTCGTGCCAGAGGATCCCGTCGAGCAAGAGCGTTTTCAACGCAGGCTTATGGCCACGGCAAGAAGCCTCGAGAAAAAATAGCAACAGCTTAAAGCTGATCAAGATTTGCTAGTCGGCAGATGGACTGAAGTCCTTGCGGCCGAAGAGCATAAAATCGAACGCCCCCCCAAGAGCTACCCAAAGCGCAGGTTGCTACCCCCGACTAGAGGAGGAAGCACTTAAACCTGCATCACCTACACTCGATACGGCCGATCGGCCACCTCGTGGCCGCGACAGAGAGGCCTCTCGGCCCTCCACTCAAGCCGCACCCCGTACCAAGGCACGGGAAAATGCGCCGGACCTACGAGATATGTTGGAGGACAAGGCCAGGAAAACAAGATCGATCTACGGATCGCGTGGGCGCCCCACGACTCGAGACGGTAACCGTCACGCCGGCCATAAATTCGGCAGGGCCGAACGCAGTAGACAAAGCTCATTGGAGCTACATCGTGATATAGCCCAGTACAGAGGCGCCACACACCCACTATGCTTCACAGACGAAATAATGGATCATCAAATCCCCGAGGGTTTCAAACGCGTAAACATCGAATCATATGAGGGCACAACAGATCCTGCGGTATGGATCGAGGATTATCTCCTTCATATCCACATGGCCCGCGGCGATGATTTCCACGCCATCAAATACCTCCCACTCAAGCTTAAAGGACCAGCTCGGCATTGGCTTAACAGCTTGCCAACAGGATCAATCAGTTGTTGGGAGGACCTGGAAGCCGCATTCCTCGACAATTTCCAGGGCACTTATGTGCGACCCCCAGACGCCGATGACCTAAGTCACGTAATTCAGCAGCCAGTAGAATCGGCCAAGCAATTCTGGACATGGTTCCAAACAAAGAAAAATCAAATAGTCAAATGTTCGGACGCTGAGGCCCTAGCAGCCTTCAAGCACAATATCCATGACGAGTGGCTTGCCCGGCACCTTGGACAGGAAAAGCCGAAATCTATGGCAGCACTCACGACACTCATGACCCGCTTTTGTGCGGGAGAAGACAGCTGGCTTGCTCGTAGCAACAACATGACCAAGAACCCTGGTAATTCGAATACCAGGGACAGTAGTGGCAGGTCGCGTCGCAACAAGCAGAAGCGCCGCATTAATGGCAACAACGCTGAGGATACGACAGTTAATGCCGGATACAGAGGCTATAAATCAGGTCAGCAGAAAAAGCCATTCAAAAGAAATCCTAGGGGCCGTCCAGTTTGGACCGAATACTCAACCGCTTGTGCCAGATACATGGCACCCCCGAAAAGCCGGCCAATCACACCAACAGGGATTGTTGGGTGTTCAAGTAGGCAGGCAAGTTAAATGCCGAAAATACAGACAAGGGGCTGCATAGTGATGACGACGAAGAGCCCCGGCCGCCGAACAATAGTGGACAGAAGGGTTTTCCACCACAAGTGCGGACGGTGAACATGATATACGCAACCCACATCCCCAAGATGGGGCGGAAGCGCATGTTAAGGGACATATACACGATAGAGCCAGTCGCCCCAAAGTTCAACACATGGTCCTCCTACCCGATCACCTTTGATCGAAGGGACCATCCCACTAGCACCCGTCACGGCGGATTCGCCACATTGGTTCTAGACCCAATTAATGATGGATTTCATCTCACTAGAGTCCTTATGGACGGCGGCAGTAGCCTGAACCTGCTTTACCAGGATAAAGTGCGGAAAATGGGAATAGATCCCTCGAGGATTAGGCCCACCAAAACGACCTTTAAAGGCGAAATACCAGGTGTAGGGGCCAACTCTACAGGCTCAGTCACACTTGAAGTGGTCTTCGGATCTCCGGATAATTTCCGAAGCGAGGAGTTATTCTTCGACATAGTCCCATTCCGCAGTGGCTATCACGCACCGCTCAGACGAACCGCATTCGCCAAGTTCAATGCGGTACCGCACTACGCATACCTTAAGCTCAAGATGCCAGGCCCTCGAGGAGTAATTACGGTCAATGGAAACACCGAACGCTCCCTCCGAATGGAGGAGCACACGGCAGCCCTTGTAGCGGAAGTACAAAGCAGCCTCTCTAGGTAGTTCTCCAGTCCGGCCATTAAACGTCCGGACACCATCAAGCGCGCCCAGAGTAACCTACAACAAGACCGCCTGGCACGCTTTGAGCAGGCATAGCAATGCGGCCCCGACCCCATCCCTCACAAAAATGCGGCACCAGTACTTCACGTACATAACTATGCTCTAGAAATACCATGGGTACAAGGGGAGGGGCACCATCACGGCACGCCCAAAACACGGCCTAAACCGCACCAGGGGCTGCCGATGTTTTAATTTTCTCTTACTTTCAGGACTCCACTCTTCGGAAGGCCTGTTCGGCAGTTCAATTGCCGCACAAACGATGCAAGAACCAGGGAAGCAGACAAGCCATGCCGCATTACGGAACTCCCAGGTGGTCTCTATCACGAGCAGTATACCTGTTTCGCATACCATTCCGCGGCCTGCCCCTGGAACGGACATGTTAAAATAGTCCAACCTTTTGCTTATCACATTATTTGTATCGTTCTGTTTCGATCGCATCCCTTTTTAATAAACAATGCATAGCTTCTGTCTATTTTTGCATTACCTTTTTTTTACAAATATATGTTCCTTAACGACATGTTGCACCCGTACACTTTGGTACGGCCAAAATACGCCAGGGGCTTTAGTACCCCTCAATATGGTGTGAGAAGTCCGAACACTTTAACAAGTGCGGCACCCCGAACTTATAGCATTATATGCATCGGCTCCGAATCATGTCTTTGGTCAATTGTTGGGTTTGCCCGGCTCCTATGTTTTGGTGCCTTACGTTCCGCTATATCGGCTAAGGTAGCACTAGGAGAACCACTGCGATTCTGCCCCAGTTGAGCTGGGTTGAGCACCTCAGTGGAGAAAGCTAAAACTAACTGTCATGATGAAGCAAGAGCTGGTTGCTGTTCGAGAGGTTTTTCGAGTCCCTAAAGACTTATGCCGCTTAGAGCGAGGCATCGGCTCTGTCCGGCCAAGGCGTGGATAGCGCCCCGAACTCGGTCTTCCGAATACTAGGGGCTTCGCCGAAATTTAAAATTATAGAATTCTATGGCTAAGTGAGAGTGTTCACGCATTATAGTCTAATTGCCTCGTTCGTTGGGCTGAGCGCCTCCCTCGAAGGACCCAAACATGGGAAAAAGAACGCTCAGGTTTATCCCCGAACACCCCAGCACTAGCGGCATGGGGGCAGAATCCGACGACTCGCCATCTCTCAGAATTGATAAACAGCCACACAGAAGGTAATATTTTGAATTCAAACAGCATTGCTTAGTGCATATGAACAAGTTTTCAGCGCACAGGACAAAACGAGTGAGTTTTACTAAAAAATTACATCTTTGGAACATTCATCCGCCATAAGGCAAGCACCCTTCAGAACATCCTTATAATAATTTTCGGGCTTGCGATGCTCTTTCCCTGCCGGTGGCCCGTCCTTCACAAGCTTCTCAGCATCCATCTTGCCCCAGTGCACCTTAGCACGGGAAAGGGCCCTACGGGCACCTTCAATGTAGACGGAGCGCTTGATGACTTCGAGCCTTGGACAGGCCTCCACCAGCCGCCGCACCAGCCCGAAATAGCTCCCAGGCTAAACCTCTCCTGGCCACAGCCGAACTATGAGGCCCTTCATGGCCTGTTCGGCCGCCTTGTGGAGCTCGACCAGTTGCTTCAGCTGGTTGCTCAGGGGCACAGGGTGCCCGGCCTCAGCATACTAAGACCAGAACACCTTCTCTGTCGAGCTGCCCTCCTCGGCTCGATAGAATGCGGCGGCATCGGACACGCTACGGGGAAGATCTGCGAACGCTCCTGGAGAGCTCCGGATTTGGGTAAGAAACAAGTAACTCACGTTTATGTGTTTGCTTTGCATAAAGAATGCCTTACCTGCCGCTATCTTTTTCGCCTCATCCAACTCCTGGAGGGTCTTCTGGGATTCGGCCTTGGCAGACTTGGCATTTTCAATAGCCACCACGAGCTCGGACGCTCCCGTCTTTGAGTCAAGCTCCAAACTCTCATGTTTTTCCATAAGAGCCTGGAGCTCTTGCCGCACCTTGCCAACCTCGGCCTCATACTTCTCCCGCTCGATGCGCTCCGTGGCCACCGTCTTCTCGGCCTCGAGCAGCGCTTGCTTAACGGTCGCCACCTCAGGCGTGGCCCCTACAATAGCCACGATAATCCTGTCATTTTTTGCAATTGCACCTTTTTATATATATATTTAAACAAGGTATTTCTTACCTTCATTGTCCTCGAGCTGCTTCTTGGCACGCCCGAGCTCTTGCTCGGACCGCTCGAGGTTCTGCTTTAGCGTGTCCACTTCCGCAGTCAGTGCGGCGGATGCAAGCAGAGAAGCCTGTATACGCATATTGACTCCTTTTTGTTAGACTCCTGCAAATTTTATTTGATCCTCTATTCGGCTTTTCTTCCCGAACACCAAACAGAGCATCAGGGGCTACTGTCTATGCGGTAATATTATTTACACATTCTTTACTTACCTCAAAGCCTGTTAAAAGGCTAGTACAAGCTTCAGTCAGTCCGCTTTGGCGGACTGAACCTTCTGGACCACCACACTCATAATGGTGCGGTGCTCCTCGTCGATGGAGGCGCCTTGGAGTGCCTCCAACAGATTGTCCGGCGCCTCCGGTTGGACGGGGGTCACCGGCATCGAGGGCCTCCTCCTCTTGGAAGGAGGTCGCCTGCCGGACTCTGGAACCTTTGAAGGTTCCGGAGCGGTGTCCGACCTAGAACCGGACTTGGAGCCCTGGGAGATTTTTTTCCCCGTCACCCTTGGAGTCCGGGAGGTCGCCTTGCGGCACCTCCAGGACCTCCTCCTCCTGGCTTGGAACCTATTGGGACAAAACTTCGGCATCGTCCGTAGGGCGGGGGGAGGAAGCCGTCGGAAGCGAATTCACATCCGACGAGTCCAGTGAACCACTCGACGACGCTTCGAGCCGGTGTTTGGGTGGGCTGCATAATCATATTTGACATAAGGGAAAGCTGTGCAATGAAGGAATACTATGAATTACTCTGGTATCCGAATACTTACGATTTCTCCAGGGGCTTGGCCCTAGTCGGCCACTCCTCTCCGCCGTCGTCGGCGTTGGTGGAGTAGTCCGGAGGAAGGGTTTTCCCCATCTTGGACCTTTCGGCCTCCCCAGTTGGGGCGGCCTTCCTTTTCTTCCCTTCCCCCGCTGGAGGGGGAGAGGTTTCTTCTTCCTCCTCCTCGTCTTCATGGGAGGAGTGCGTCTTGGAGCCTTCGGATGATGGATCCGACGCCTCCTGGTGCTGGGCACTCTTTCGAGTCCCCGTGGCCTTCTTCTTGGCCTTCTTCTCCGGCACCACATAGGGTGCCGGAACCAGCAGTTTTGCCAAACGAGCGTCCGCTGGGCCTTCGGGCAAAGGAGCCGGACAGTTGATTTGATCAGACGTCTCCTGCCAATCCTGCCAAAGGCAAGGGAGTTTAGATCCCGCATGGAGTCAAACTATGAAAAACCGATACCCTGTAGAAGGTAAAAATAGCTTACTGCACGAGCGTGACGCTGCGTGCTGAATCCGCGATCCTCAGTTGCGGATGCGGGGGCCTCGGCGCCTTTGAAAAGCACCTTCCAGGCATCTTCGTACGTCGTGTCGAAGAGCCTACTCAGAGTTCGGTGCCGCGCCGGGTCGAACTCCCACAGGTTGAAAGCCCGTTGTTGACACGGGAGGATCCGGCGGATGAGCATAACCTGGACTACGTTGACAAGCTTGAGCTACTTGTCCACCAGGGTTTGGATGCATGTTTGGAGTCCGGTCAGCTCTCCTTTTTTACCCCATGACAGGCCCGTCTCTTTCCAGGATGTGAGCCGCGTTGGGAGTCCGGATCGGAACTCGGGGGCTGCGACCCACTTAGGGACGCGCGGCTCGGTGATGTAAAACCACCATGATTGCCACCCCTTCAGGGTCTCCACAAAGGAGCCCTCGAGCCATAAGATGTTGGACATCTTGCCCACCATGGCGCCTCCACATTCCGCCTGGTTGCCGCGCACCACCTTCGGAATGACGTTAAAAGTCTTGAGCCATAGGCCGAAATGGGGGCGGATGCGGAGGAAGGCCACGCACACGACGATAAACGCCGAGATGTTGAGGACAAAGTTCGGGGCCAGATCATGGAAATCCAGGACATAGTAGAACATGAGCCCCCGGAAAAATGGGTGGAGAGGGAAACCCAGTCCGCGGAGGAAGTGGGGGAGGAACACCACCCTCTCATGGGGCCTAGGGGTAGGGATGAGCTGCCCCCCTTCGGGAAGCCGGTGTGCAATGTCGTTGGACAAGTATCCGACCTTCCTTAGTCTTTTGATGTGTCCCTCCGTAACGGAGAAGACCATCCACTTGCCTCCCGCTCCGGACATGGCTGGAGAAGGTTGAGGTGGGGAGTGCAGACTTGGGCACTAGACCTCGAGTGTGCGAAAATGGATAGGCAAAGGAGGAAGTAGGCGTAGGTGAAAAGGTGGATCCTTATCCCCTTATATGGGTGGACGCGACTATGTGTCCCCACCAGCCTGGTAAAACTCGCTTATCTCCCAAGCGCCATAATCAATGGCGCGGTTGGGTTACCCACGCCCATATTGATGAGAATCCCGGAATAAGGGGACACGGTCTCTGCTTTAACAAGACGTGCCAAAGAAACCGCCTCGCATAACACGCTGAGATGGGACAGTAAATCGATTCGAATAAAAGCTTGGCCGTGGTGTGATGTCACCCTATGGAATACGTCAGCACATTAGATTTGTGTAAATATTATTCTCTCTATGGCAATATGTGGAAACTTATTTTGCAGAGCCGGACACTATCTTTGTGTTCAAAATCTTTTATGAAGTACTTCGAGGAGGAACCTGCCTTGCAATGCCGAAGACAATATGCGCGCCGGACTCGTCGCCATTGAAGCCTGGTTCAGGGGCTACTGAGGGAGTCCTGGATTAGGGGGTGTCCGGATGGCCGGACTATACCTTCAGCCGGACTCCTGGACTATGAAGATACAAGATTGAAGACTTCGTCCCACGTCCGGAAGGGACTTTCCTTGGCATGGAAGGCAAGCTTGGCGATACAGATATGTAGATCTCCTACCATTTTAACCGACTCTATGTAACCCTAACCCTATCCGGTGTCTATATAAACCGGAGGGTTTTAGTCCGTAGGACAACACAATCATACCATAGGCTAGCTTCTAGGGTTTAGCCTCTCTGATCTCGTGGTAGATCTACTCTTGTACTACCCATATCATCAATATTAATCAAGCAGGACGTAGGGTTTTACCTCCATCGAGAGAGCCAGAACCTGGGTAAAACTTCGTGTCCCTTGCCTCCTGTTACCATCCGGCCTAGACGCACAGTTCGGGACCCCCTACCCGAGATCCGCCGGTTTTGACACCGACAATAACCAATCATACATAAAAAAATTCAGAGAAGATTCAAATATTGTTCATAGATAAACTTGATCATAAACCCACAATTCATCGATCTCAACAAATACACCACAAAAGAAGATTACATCGAATAGATCTCAAAAAGAGAGGGGGAGAACTTTGTATTGAGATCCAAAAAGAGAGAAGAATCCATCTAGCTAATAACTATGGACCCGTAGGTCTGAAGTAAACTACTCACACTTCATCGGAGAGGCTATGGTGTTGATGTAGAAGCCCTCCGTGATCGATGCCCCCTTCGGCGGAGCTCCGGGAAAGGCCCCAAGATGGGATCTCGTGGATACAGAAAGTTACGGTGGTGGAATTAGGGTTTTGGCTCCCTATCTGGTAGTTTGGGGGTACGTAGGTATATATAGGAGGAAGGAGTACATCGGTGGAGCAACAGGGGTCCCATGAGGGTGGAGGGCGTGCCTGGGGGGTAGGCGCGCCCCCTACCTCGCTCATTCCTCGTTGATTGCTTGACATAGGGTCCAAGCCCTCTGGATCAGGTTCGTTCCAAAAATCACGTTCCCGAAGGTTTCATTCCATTGGGACTCCGTTTGATATTCTTTTTCCGCGAAACCCTAAAGTAGGCAAAAAAACAGCAATTCTGGGCTGGGCCTCCGGTTAATAGGTTAGTCCCAAAAATAATATATAAGTGTATAATAAAGCCCAATAATGTCCAAAACAGAATATAATATAGCATGGAAGAATCAAAAATTATAGATACATTGGAGACGTATCACTTGCTACTGCTCCGGAACACTTAGTTTGGCTGGCATGTGTCCTTCTTTGTTCTTGTGTTTGTCCCTTCGAAGAAATGTCACGTGGTGTCTACCGGAGTCCTGTTAGCCTGCTACAGCCCGGATTCTCCGGAGTCCTGTTATCCTAGCTGGTACAGCCCGGATTCACTCACTGATGACCGACACGTTTGTTGATGGGTCATGTATGCCTGTCCCTGTAACTTAGTGCCACTTTGTTTTTACGACTAGTCATGTCCGCCCGGGTTCTCTATCATATGGATGCTAGTGACACTGTCATATACGTGAGCCAAAAGGCGTAAACGGTCCTGGGCTAGGTAAGGTGGCACTCATGGGAATACCGTGCGTGAGGCCGCAAAGTGATATCATGTGTTACATCCTAGATCGGTGTGACTTAGGATCGGGGTCCTGACACTTATCATCCTTAGTCTAGTGGTCAAGTTGAACTTATCAATAGAGAAATAAAATTAATTTTGCAATAGAATGTCAATAGGTCCAGGAAGAATTGGTCTAAGAAATTATATGATGAACTTTGGGCTTATAGAACAGCATATAAAAATCCTATGGGTGTGTATCCTTATAAAATGGTTTATGGAAAAGCTTGTCATTTGCCTCTTGAATTAGAACATAAAGCATATTAGGCAATCAAAGAACTCGACTATGATTTCAAACTTGCTAGTGAAAAGAGGTTATTTGATATTAGCTCTTTAGATGAATGGAGAACCCAAGCTTATGAAAATGCTAAATTGTTTAAATAAAAAGTTAAAAGATGGCATGATAAAAGAATCAAAAAACGTGAGTTTAAAGTCGGAGAATATGTTCTTTTGTACAACTCTCGTTTCACATTTTTTGCAAGAAAACTCCTCTCAAAATGGGAAGAGCCATCAAAATAAATAATGTCGAAGGTACTAACCGGAAGGTTGTTAATGAGCAACGAATAAAACATTATATCTCAGGTACGCCCATTAATGTTGAAAGTAATATTATCCAAACTTCGACACCGGAAGAACACATAAAAGAGTCCTTCCGGAACACTCCAGAATCGTGAAAATAAGGAGGTACGTGATATGGTAAGTAAACGAAGTGTGCAAAATCCGCAAAAAAAAAATTTGTCAGTTTTGGAATATTTAAAAAGTAGGAAAATAAGAAACTTCCAGGAAGTGTACCCTGGTGGGCACAAGACACCAGGGCGCGCTAGGCGGGTTGTGCCCACCTGGAACACCTTCCGGACTCAGTTTTTCTACAGTTTGCTTGTTCCCCAAGATAAAAAATCTTTATATACTCCCCAAACCTGTTGATCACCGTTTCATAGAGAAATCCTCTGTTCTCTTTTCTTGCTATTTTCAGTTGATCTATCAAGCCAGGCATCATGTCTTCCTCCTCCAACAAAAACATGGAAGAAGTTTCTTGGTTGATGAAGATCGAGCTGAAGAGGGAGGAGCCTACGAACATTGTCAAGGGAGACAAGGGCAAGGAGGCTACCGTAGATCCACCCTCGATGGCAGAACAAGCACTGTCGGCCGAGGAGGAAGAAGAAGATATCCTTAAGCTTTACCTTGCTCATCCTAACCCTACTGAGATTGAAGCCTTTCCCATCATTGAAACAGTTTGCATGCAAAATAAGTATCTCACTCGCGAAAATATTCTGCATCAAGAGCATATCATCCATCTCCGGAGCGTCATCCATCGATTGGAGAATATCTTGATCCTTAAGGATAGGATAACTTCATCACCACCATCATCTTCTTCACAATAAAAGGAGAATTGAGTATCGGGTATGGGCACTCCCCTTGGCTTCTGCCGACCTTGGGGGAGGTGCCCCGGTATCGTATCATCCCATTATCTTTTGCCTTTACTTATTTTAGTTCGATCTTTTGCTTTAGATGAATAAAAGTTTAGTTCGATCCTTTCTTTTTGAGAGGTTGCTTAGTGATCTATCCTTGTAATCATGTGCAAGATATATAATAAAGTTTAGTTTGAGGTTTTGCTTTCTTTACTTTCACGTTGCAAATTAAAAGAAAAGAAATAAGGAAGAAAAAGAGAAAGGAAATAAATAAAAGGAAAGAAATTACGAATAAGATCATATACTAATCCTATGGTAGGTGATGACACCACATAAGGAAACGTATAAGTAGAAAATTTTATTAGAGATTGACAAACATAGCATTAGTCAATGATGCAACTCTTGAAAGAATTAATTAAGGGAAGAGAAGATTCACATATAAATATACTATCCTAGAAATCTTTTGTGATTGCGATCCCCCATCAAAATATTATATGCCAAAATTGTTGACGTTGGACAAGGAAGACAACTTAATGGTTTATGTTTGTTTATATTCACATAGAAGTCATATTGTCATGGATCCTTTAACATGTGGTGCTTGCCCCTATCTTTACTAGCCAAACATTCCGCACTAAGTAGAGATACTACTTGTTCATCCAAAAACCCGTAAACCGAAATCTTATTTTCAAGAGTCCGTCATACCTACCTAGGAATTGAGCAGGATCCCTCAAGTAAGTTGTCATCGGTTCAAAAAGGCAATAAAAATTGCCTCTAAAAGTGTGAGATCATTTAGTGTAAGAGAAAATTGAGTGTTGTACGAACTTGTGATGGTGAAGAATAAAAGTGACAGACTGCATAATAAAGGTTGCTATCACAAGGGGTAATACAACGTGACGTTCTTTTGCACTAAGGGGTTGAGCATACGAATAAATAAGCGCATGGCAACCTCTGCTTCCCTCTGTGATGGGCCTATCTTTTACTTTTATGTATTTGCTTTTATGCAAAGAGTCAAAGTTTTCCTTCTATTCCTTTTTATTTTTCTCCTTTGGTAAGCATCATGTGGTGAGGAAAGATCTAGGCACATATGTCCAGTTGAATATAGATAGCATGAGTTATTATTGTTGACATCGCCCTTGAGGGGAATACGTTGGGAGGCGAAACTATAATCACCTATCTTTCTATGTGTCCGGTTGAAACATTTTGCTCATGTGTACGCGGTGAGTGTTAGCAATCATAGAAGACTATATGATGGTTTAGTATGTGGAGTTGCCTAAAGGCTCCGATACGTGACCCTTCCTGACAAGATGATGAATTGTAGTTGCAAAGTTGACTGAGAACATAGTTTGTTGGTTTTTAATAGAGTTTTTTGCTTTATACTTCAATAGTGTGATGAATTGTCACTTATTCATGAGAAGTCTATGATAAGAGCATTATGATAAGAGTCTAATGTTTAAGTTTGTTGTTCTTATAATAATGAACATGATGCTTCTATGTTCGTATTTTGTTTTTATCGACACCTCTCTCTCTAAGCATGTGGACATGTTTTTCGATTTCGATTTTTCGCTTGAGGACAAGCGAGGTCTAAACTTGGGGGAGCTAATACGTCCATTTTGCATCATGTTTTCCTACTATTATTTATGATGTTTTTATCCATAATAATGCTTTTTGGAGTAATTCTAATGCCTTTTCTCTCATAATATGCAAGGTATACACAAAGAGGGATAATTCCGGCAACTAGAAATCTGGACCTGGAAAAGCTATGTCGGCCACCTATTCCACACAACTCCAAACAAGCTAAAACTTTCCGGAGATTTTTTTATCAAATATATGATGAATATTGGAGAAATAACTACCAGAGGGGGCCCACCAGGTGGGCACAACCCACCTGGGGGCGCCAGGGAGCCCAGGCGCGCCCTGGTGGGTTGTGCTCACCCAGGCCCACCTCTGGTGCCCATCTTCTGGTATATAAGTCATTTTGACCTAGAAAAAATAAGGAGAGGACTTTCGGAATGGAGCACTGCCATCTAGAGGCGGAACTTGGGAAGGAGAACTTTTGCCCTCCAGCGGAGCGATTCCGCCAGGGGAACGTCCCTCCCGGAGGGGGAAATCATCGTCATCGTCATCACCAACAACTCTCCCATCTTGGGGAGGGCAATATCCATCAACATCTTCAACATCACCATCTCATCTCAAACCCTAGTTCATCTCTTGTGTTCAATCTTGTTACCGGAACTATAGATTGGTGCTTGTGGGTGACTAGTAGTGTTGATTACATCTTGTAGTTGATTACTATATGGTTTATTTGGTGGAAGATTATATGTTCAAATCCAATATGCTATTTAATACCCCTCTGATCTTGAGCATGATTATCATTTGTGAGTAGTTACTTTTGTTCTTGAGGTCATGGGAGAAATTGTGTTACAAGTAATCATGTGAACTTGATATGTGTTCAATATTTTGATAGTATGTATGTTGTGATTCCCTTAGTGGTGTCATGTGAATGTCGACTACATGACACTTCACCATATTTGGGCCTAAGGGAACGCATTGTGGAGTAGCAATTATATGATGGGTTGCGAGAGTGACAGAAGCTTAAACCCCAGTTTATGCTCTAGTCCGTAAGGGACCGATTGGATCCAAAAGTTTAATGCTATGGTTAGAATTTATTCTTAATACTTTTCTCGTAGTTGCGGATGCTTGCGGGAGGGTTAATCATAAGTAGGAGGTTTATTCAAGTAAGAACAACACCTAAGCACCGGGCCACCCACATATCAAATTATCAAAGTACCGAACACGAATTAAACCAACATGATGAAAGTGACTAGATGAAAATCTCGTGTACCCTCAAGAACGATTTGCTTATCATAAGAGACCGTTTTGGCCCGTCCTTTGCCTCAAAAGGATTGGGCTATCTTGCTGCACTTTTGTTACTACTATCATTACTTGCCCGTTACAAATTATCTTGCTATCAAACTACTCAGTTACTTACAATTTCAGCACTTGCAGGCATTACCTTACTGAAAGCTACTTGTCATTTCCTTCTGCTCCTCGTTGGATTCGACACTCTTACCTATCAAAAAGAGCTACAATTGATCCCCTATACTTGTGGGTCGTCATCCAGCACCCTGAGTCGAGGAGGTGGACGTCATCGATGGATGCAGCTTTCTTCTTGCCTCCTGTAACCAGCATTGCATCGCCTCGTGGCCTTAATGTTTTATTAGTGTATGGCATTTTCATTCCAGTCGTAAATGACATGTGTGATCCCTTGCTCTTATTTGGCATTATTTATATGTAGTATCACTGTCTTTGTCGTGGTGTACTACCTAGGTCTTGGTTTTAGTCCCTTTTGTAATTTGTGCTAAATTTTGACCAAAGATTTAATTGACAAAATGTTAGTGCATGTCAACAAACATTATATCGTTTGATTTGTACTTGAACATAGTTTTCAATGATATAGTTTTGTGACATGCATTAACCTTATGTTAGAAAAATTTATGGTCAAAATTTGGCATAGATTACGATGGGGAGCAATAAACTAGGACGGAGGTAGACTGGTCTGTCGCGATCGTGTTTTTTGTGTAATTTTGACTTCAGCGACTCAACCTACATGGAGGGAGTAATGTATATATTGGGGTGACAACTAAACTTATATATATATTCAAAACTGAGTGTTACTACATGTCACGAGTTCAAAATGAGAAAGTGGAACAAGTACAACATGCATGTGCCGTTCGCGTCGCACCCCCACACGGTCGATCTGGCACACCGCTCAAGCAAGGGAGTGCTTGTTGTCTTGGCATTTTCACTGTCAAGTGGGGCCGCAGTTGAGCAAACCAACTATCGGCAAATCCCCACCCCGCCCACCGCGTGTTGGCTGAGTTAGAATTAGAAGAGAGAAACAAGGGAGAAGAGCTAGCTGTAGCACGGACGCTGTTGTCAGATGGGACTCATGTTGATAGAATAGGAGTACTAAGTACTCGTACCTCTTTTTTATGGAAAAAGTAGTCGTATATCTAGTACCACTAGTTGGGTGCGTGCGACCTATACCTGTCATCACTTTGGGTCTCCTTTTAGAACCACAGCTACGCTTCATAGTACATATTTTTTCACGCATTTGTCCTCCTATATGTACTCCTAGGCTATTTCCACATGCACCCTTTTGCCGACATGTGGGACATAGAGCATCTAGGTTCTAGTTGATGCACGACTCGGAGCATAAGAAACCATGCGGGCGTACTTTACATTTCAGACCTCACGAATTACATGCAAACCCCCCACAGAAGAATAAATAAACAAATGAATTACTACATGCAAACTGGGTTATTTTCATAGAAACCGGAACACGTTCATTAAATTTTGGACATAACACATTTATAAAAAACGACCGGACCTAAACCAGTCTAAGGGCCTCTTTGATTCGCAGGATACTAAAAGCACAGGAATGGGGAAAGTATGATGGCGATGGACCGAGAGGAGGAGGAAGAGGAGGAGTACTGTACATGCTAGAGACTGGACTGTAGCACATTGTTTTTTACGGCCATATCACCACATTTTTTCTATGGCCTATCGCCTGCTGGTTCACTGGGCTGCCGTGGTTCGCACTCCTCTGACATGAGTAGTACGTAGTACTAGTATATACACTATATATACTACATGATTATTTGCTCCTTCTTACATACTTCGCCGACATGTGGGAGAGCCAGCATCCGGGTCGACGTGTCATGCACCAGATTAGAGTGGGGAACGGAAGGGGGGTCATCACCCCAGTCATAGCGCTAGTAATTAATGACTATAGTGAGTAGTCATATCACAGGACCCTGTATTTCCAGCAGTAATGTGCCCCAAATCGCACAGCCCTACTTTTCCAGCAGTAAGTTGAATCCGCTGCTCCCTCACCCTCCTTGCCCCTTTGTCAAACCACCTATGCGAAAACTGTCGCACGTACTGCCCTGGAAAAGCCCCGCCCTCAACTTTTAACTACTCATAGTATAATTTTGTATCGATGAATTGCACCATGGAGCAGAAAAGCAAGAGAAAAAGGTGGTACATGTAAACAAATACAGTTCAAGCTCTAGCTAGCGATTCAGAATGTAAACCGTGCATGTGTTTATACGTATAGGTTACTTCAAAGTACTGAGTCCATTGATGCAATGTGGTCAAACTATACCATCGATATCTCAAAGCTAAAATAGTTCGAGCTTGTTCTTTCTATATAAATACTAGTACTGTATGTTTATTCACCCATGGGGGTTGTTGAATGAATGGAGGGCCGGGGAGCACAAGTGAACAATACTACTACTAGCAAGTAGGATTCATACAATTAATCACGTTAAATAGCGAGTTTCTTTTCTTTAATGCCATGTACACAAATTGAAACGCTTGTTGTGGAGAGAAAAAGATAATCACTCCACTATATATATGTATATGTATATGTATATGTATATGTATATGTATATGTATATGTATATGTATGTGTATATGTATATGTATATACGGTGGCGCTAAACTGCGCCTGAGCGCAAAACCCTTGTTTTGCGCTCCGGTTGTCCGGTGCACCCAATCAACAAGAAAACATGCGTGCATCCTCATGGTTCTCTTCCCACTCGATCGTAATAGCCTATGTGACATGTAGTAAAAAGTGTTGACTTCGTTACCATGGATGCATGGTCATAAATTGATTGTAATAACCTGTGTGACATGTAGTAAAAATGTTAACTTCATTACTATATAGGCATGGTCATAAATTGATAGTAATGTCTTATGTACGATATAGTAAAATTTACTGGTCTCTTTACTGTGAAAGCTTGCGTGAACAATCGGTGGTAAAGTCCTATGTAACATGTAGTAAAAATGATAACCTATTTACTACATATGCACGTGCTATTCAGTGCTCAACCCATGGAATAATTGTTTTGTTCATTCTATAAGATGCTTAATGTTCTGTAGTAAAAATACTAGATTCGTTTACTACTTAATCTCGCATTAAACTTGTTGGTAAAACACTTTGCAGTTTGTAGTAAATGTGGTAGACTCATTTATGACTTAATCGTAGGTTTAGGTTCTATCGTAATACACTTAGTTTCCAGTAGTAATACCCATGGATCCTTTTACCACCAATTACTACAGGAGGGAAGTTTACATGCGGGGAGGATTTGGTTGGTTGCTTTGTTACGGTAGGATGGCCGGAGCGTAGAATAAGTTAACTACGCTCAGGCATGAGCACTTGCTTTACTAGGGTTGCTCTCTTCATTCGCTCATCCTCTCTAGATCTAAACAAGACATCGGTACCAATATTTTCTCTCTGCTCACCGTTGGTCACAGATCCGGCCAGATACCTTCAGCCGGTGTGTGTAGAGGACTAGGTACATCATTCACGCGGTCATCGGCAGCGAGGGAGGAAACCCACAGCTACCGGTGGGTCCCGATCCTCTGCCTGTGCCATTCTCTCCAACACAGCACCGGCTCGGGAGGTCCTCCGACCCTTCTTCCTCCCTGCCGTATTGTGCGCAGATCCGACCTGCCGCTGCCGACATCCCGATTACCCTCAGGTATAAGTTCCTTCGAAATCGGCCTTCTCTACTACCCCAGCTCCCCATGTGTCTGCATGTGGATCATTTTCTACTTCCATCAGCTTTTTCAAAGCCAACTAAATTTTTAGTATTATTAGGAAAAGCTACTTCATGCAGTTGAATCTAGGACTTGGTTCAAACAACGAAGAAAGGGGGGAAAGTCGTAGCATGAATCTAGGACTTGATTCAAAGAAGAAATAATAGGGGGAAAGTAGTACAAACTGGATACCCAACCGGTCTCTTGGTTGAAAAGGGAAATAAAGGGAAAAGGCAGTACAAACTGGATAAGGAACAGATCTATTATTGGTTGAAAAAAGGATAGAAAGTGGCGGCTGGGGATCCACGGTAAACAAGCAATCAAATCCGGCATGACCTGCAAACTGGCATGACACGCCAAGTCAGTACGTTGAATGTACTTGCAAGCTCATAGCAACCAAAGAAATCAAGACAGACAATAGCATGGCAATTACAGGTTAACAAGGATTAACATGATACTATCAGAACAACATGGCATTAATAACATGATACAGCTAGAACAATACGAGCATGGCATGAACATATCAACATGATGACACTATCATGCAACATGATGACGTTATCATGCACCAACTTACTCTGTTCGGGTTACCTTGTAACCAACACGGATATCATACGATCATCTCAGGACCCAATCAAGCTTGGTATTAACCATGCCGTAGTAATCATTAAACCACAAGGAGCTTGATCTTTACCCTTGACTCTCGCATAACACCACAAATATCCATCAACTCGGTATCCTTGATACCACGGTGATCATCTCACGATCACAATCACAAACATCCATCAACTCGGTATCCTCGATACCACGGTGATCATCTCACGATCACAATCACAAATATCCATCAACTCGGTATCCTTGATACCATGGTGATCATCTCACGATCACAACCAATCTCATTCTCATCATCGAACCAGGGTTGTTATGAAGCAACTTATTATTATTACTGTTGACCCATAGTGTGACCAACTACAAACTGGGCCCTTATCCGCGGGCGCGGCTATTGATAGATTTAATATACACTCTGCAGAGGTTGCACACTTTACCCACACCAGAAAACCCATGGCCTCGCACTCCCTTTTCGGGTGAACCAACGGCGTTCCGACAAAACCGTCCTACTGCCATGACACTCTCCCGGCCACTCCGACCAACACCCCCTTGGGGTTCAGTCCTGGGTGGCCCCGTGCCTACAAAAGGCATCACGGCCACTGTCGTGGCAAAACGGCCACCATCATGGCAAAACAAAAACGGTCACAAACAAGGACATGTGCACATAACCAAACTCGAGC
The DNA here is from genome assembly GCA_034509565.1 of Triticum monococcum. NCBI lineage: Eukaryota > Viridiplantae > Streptophyta > Magnoliopsida > Poales > Poaceae > Triticum > Triticum monococcum. The sequence goes on along the minus strand of CM067845.1, from coordinate 391,996,913 downwards.
TCACAAGGCTTATGTCGTCCTACCTGGACAAGGTAACGCTTGCACATAACCTTCCCTCGTTGGAGGCACCGGCGAGAGGCACAACAATAGACCCAGTTAGGACCCTCCCATAAAGGCAAGTGTGGTTGCACTGGTCAGCTCGATATGGTGGCACCATGACTCGGCCAACAGTTGTTCAAGTTCAATTTAATCCGGTTAAACTTGAATGCAATATGCCGAGCCATGATAAAATAACATGATGCAATTACAATGCATGAGCATGATATCAACATGAGCATGAGGGTACAACATAACTATCAACCATATCAACAATGAATCATATCCAACTCAGCATGGCATAGTGACGAGCATGAATATCACAGGTACAACACTACTCATAGCATAACATGACCACTGACATCAACAATAAATGACATTCAAGAACACATAAATAACATTACCAAGTAAACACTTAACCAACTAACAGCAAAGGACCAATGCATATCAGCGGTACTCGGTAACCGACGTTAGTCATGCACCGAAGAACATGACCAACCCAACATGCACTACTATCAAGCATAGTAATATGAAAATAATACTAGCAAGTAGAACATGATAACAAAGTGCAAGAAAACATAGCATGACGTTAATCACCGATCCATAAGCATAACCGAAATAACAACAGTAGCAAAACAAACATACAGTTATTAACGATTCAAGTTGAAAACCAATGCTACTGTATGGCTATCATGCAAATGGTGGTTGTGGCTTGCCTGGGGATGAAGAAGGCTCCGGGGATAAGTGAAGTGAAGCCGCGGAAAGAATCGGCGGAAATAGTTCTCCCGCGGAGGGGGCTGTTTACGGGCAAGGGCAAAGTGGTCATATCCAGTATGTCAAACCATAGTGAAAATGATACCAACATAGCAGACTCGATGAGACAAAGATGTGGGAGTTGGATTCACCTCAATCGGAGTCTCGAGAAAAAAGTTATAGCCCGACGAAGTTTAGGGACCATTCTATAAAAAGAGTTCTACAAACAGGCCCCTGACCTAAAAAATAGAAAGCACATTTAGAGGGTGATACGTCCATTTTGCATCATGCTTTTATATCGATATTTATTGCACTATGGGCTGTTATTACACATTATGTCACAATACTTATGCCTATTCTCTCTTATTTTACAAGGTTTACATAAAGAGGGAGAATGTCGGCAGCTGGGATTCTGGGCTGGAAAAGGAGAAAATATTAGAGACCTATTCTGCACAGCTCCAAAAGTCCTGAAACTTCACAGAAGTTATGTTCAGAATATATAAAAAATACTGAGCGCAAGAAGTTCCAAAGGGGGCCACACCCTGGCCACGAGGGTGGGGGCGCGCCCTACCCCCCTGGGCACGCCCACTGCCTCATGGGCCCCTTGGTGGCCCTCCGATGCCCATCTTCTGCTATATGGGGTCTTTCGTTGAGGAAAAATTCATAAGCAAGCTTTCGGGACGAGACTCCGCCGCCACGAGGTGGAACCTTGGCGGAACAAATCTAGGGCTCTGGCGGAGCTGTTCTGCTGGGGAAACTTCCCTCGGGAGGGGGAAACCATCACCATCGTCATCACCAACGATTCTCTCATCGGGAGGGGGTCAATCTCCATCAACATCTTCACCAGCACCATATCCTCTCAAACCCTAGTTCATCTCTTGTATCCAATTCTTGTATCTAAGTCTGGGATTGGTACCTGTGGGTTGCCAGTAGTGTTGATTACTCCTTGTAGTTGATGCTAGTTGTTTATTTGGTGGAAGATCATATGTTCAGATCCTATATGCATATTAATACCCCTCTGATTATGAACATGAATATGCTTTGTGAGTAGTTACGTTTGTTCCTAAGGACATGGGAGAAGTCTTGCTATTAGTAGTCATGTGAATTTGGTATTCGTTCGATATTTTGATGAGATGTATGTTGTCTCTCCTCTAGTGGTGTTATGTGAATGTCGACTACATGACACTTCACCATTATTTGGGCCTAGAGGAAGGCATCGGGAAGTAATAAGTAGACGATGGGTGATACGTCTCCAACGTATCTATAATTTTTGATTGCTCCATGCTATATTATCTACTGTTTTGGACATTATTGGGCTTTACTATCCACTTTTATATTATTTTTGGGACTAACCTATTAACTAGAGGTCCAGCCCAGAATTGTTGTTTTTTTTGCCTATTTTAGGGTTTCAAAGAAAAGGAATATCAAACGGAGTCCAAACGGAATGAAACCTTCGGGAACGTGATTTTCTCAACGAACAAGACCCAGGAGACTTGGACCCAACGTCAAGACACAAAAGAGGAGGCCACAAGGTAGGGGGCGCCTACCCCCCCCCCCAGGCGCGCCCTCCACCCTCGTGGGCCCCCTGTTGCTCCACCGACGTACTCCTTCCTCCTATATATACCTACATACCCCCAAACGATCAGATACGGAGCCAAGACCCTAATTCCACCGCCGCAACTTTCTGTATCCACGAGATCCCATCTTGGGGCCTGTTCCGGAGCTCCGCCGAAGGGGGCATCGATCACGGAGGGCTTCTACATCAACACCATAGCCCTTCCGATGAAGTGTGAGTAGTTCACCTCAGACCTATGGGTCCATAGTTAGTAGCTAGATGGCTTCTTCTCTCTTTTTGGATCTCAATACAATGTTCTCCCCCTCTCTTGTGGAGATCTATTCGATGTAATCTTCTTTTTGCGGTGTGTTTGTTGAGATCGATGAATTGTGGGTTTATGATCAAGTATATCTATGAACAATATTTGAATCTTCTCTGAATTCTTTTATGTATGATTGGTTATCTTTGCAAGTCTCTTTGAATTATCAGTTTGGTTTGGCCTACTAGATTGATCTTTCTTGCAATGGGAGAAGTGCTTAGCTTTGGGTTCAATCTTGCGGTGTCCTTTCCCAGTGACAGTAGGGGCAGCAAAGCACATATAGTATTGTTGACATCGAGGATAACAAGATGGGGTTTTCATCATATTGCATGAGTTTATCCCTCTACATCATGTCATCTTGCTTAAGGCGTTACTTTGTTTTCATTAACTTAATACCCTAGATGCATGCTGGATAGCGGTCGAAGAGTGGAGTAATAGTAGTAGATGCAGGCAGGAGTTGGTCTACTTGTCTCGGATGTGATGCCTATATACATGATCATACCTAGATATTCTCATAACTATGCTCAATTCTGTCAATTGCTCAACAGTAATTTGTTCACCCACAGTAGAATACTTATGCTCTCGAGAGAAGCCACTAGTGAAACCTATGGCCCCCGGGTCTATCTTCATCATATTAATCTCCCAATACTTAGTTATTTCCTTTTCTTTTATTTTACTTTGCATCTTTATCACAAAAATACCAAAAATATTATCTTATCATATCTATCAGATCTCACTCTCGTAAGTGGCCGTCTAGGGATTGACAACCCCTTATTGCGTTGGTTGCAAGGATTTATTTGTTTTGTGCAGGTGCGAGGGACTTACGGATAGCCTCCTACTGGATTGATACCTTGGTTCTCAAAAACTGAGGGAAATACTTACGCTACTTTGCTGCATCATCCCTTCCTCTTCGGGGCAAACCATAGTTTAAACCCTAGTTTATGTGTTGCTTCGTAAGGGGCTGATTTGGATCCATATGTTTCATGCTATGGTTAGGTTTACCTTAATACTTTTGTTGTAGTTGCGGATGCTTGCAATAGAGGTTAATAATAAGTGAGATGCTTGTCCAAGTAAGGACAGCACCCAAGCACCGGTCCACCCACATACCAAATTATCAAAGTACCGAACGCGAATCATATGATCGTGATGAAACCTAGCTTGACGATAATTCCGATGTGTCCTCGGGAGCGCTTTTCTCTATATGAGAGTTTGTCTAGGCTTGTCCTTTGCTACAAAAAGTATTGGGCCACCTTTCTGCACTATATTTACTTTTGTTATTTGTTGCTCGTTACAAATTATCTTATCACAAAACTATCTGTTACCTATAATTTTAGTGCTTGCAGAGAATACCTTGCTGAAAACCGCTTATCATTTCCTTCTGCTCCTCGTTGGGTTCGACACTCTTACTTATCGAAAGGACTAAGATAGATCCCCTATACTTGTGGGTCATCAAGACTCTTTTCTGGCGTGGTTGCCGGGGAGTGAAGCACCTTTGGTAGGTGGAATTTCATAAGGAAAAATTTATATAGTGTGCTAAAATTTACTGTCACTTGTTACTATGGAAAGTAATCCTCTGAGGGGCTTATTCGGGGTATCTTCACCTCGACCAGTAGAGCAAAGAGTTGCTCCTCAACCTACTGAACCTACTAAAAATGAAAATGAAAATGTCTACTTTGAAATTCCTTCTGGTATGATAGAAAAACTGCTAGCTAAACCTTTTTCAGGAGATGGAACATTACATCCTGATGAGCACCTAATATACGTGGATGAAGTTTGTGGATTATTTAAGCTTGCAGGTAGGCCCAATGATGTTATCAAGAAGAAGGTCTTCCCTTTATCTTTGGAGGGAGACGCATTGACTTGGTATAGGCTATGTGATGATATGGGATCATGGAACTACAAATGATTGACATTGGAATTTCATCAGAAGTTTTATCCTATGCATCTTGTTCATCGTGATCGTAATTATATATATAATTTTTGGCCTCGTGAAGGAGAAAGCATCGCTCAAGCTTGGGGGAGGCTTAAATCAATGTTATATTCTTGCCCCAATCATAAGCTCTCAAGAGAAATGATTATTCAAAAAAATTATGCTCAACTTTCTGATAATAACCGCACCATGCTCGGCACTTCTTGTGCTGGCTCTTTTATGATGAAGACTATTGAATTCAAATGGGATTTATTGGAAAGAATTAAATGCAACTCTAAAGATTGGGATCTCGACGAAGGTAAGGAGTCAGGTATGACACCTAAGTTTGATTGTGTTCAATCTTTTATGGATACCGATGTTTTCCGTAAATTTAGCACTAAATATGGACTTGACTCTGAAATAGTAGCTTCTTTCTGTGAATATTTTGCTACTCATATAGATCTCCCTAAAGAGAAGTGGTTTAAATATCATCCTCCCATAGAAGTAAAAGTAGCTGCACCTATTAAAGTTGAAGAAAATACTATCACTTATAATGATCCTATTATTCCTACTGGTTATGTTGAGAAACCACCTTTTCCTGATAGGATAAATATCATGCTAAATCTTAAACTTTAGTTCGTAAAAGCAATATTAGAACCTATACACCTCCTGAGCAAGTTAAATTTGAACCTAATATTGCTATTGTTAAGGATCTCTTGGCTGATAATATTGATGGGCATGTTATTTATTTCTATGATGAAACTGCTAGAATTGCTAAACCTTGTGCTAAAGATAAACATAGACCTATGGTAGGCATGCCTGTTATTTCTGTTAAAATAGGAGATCATTGTTATCATGGCTTGTGTAATATGGGTGCTAGTGCTAGTGGAATACCTATTGACTTGTACAACGAGATTATGCATGATATTGCACCTGTTGTGTTAGAAGATATTGATCTCACAATTAAACTTGCCAATAGAGATACTATTTCATCAATTGGGATTTTTAGATATGTTGAAGTCTTGTGTGGGAAAACTAAATATCCTACTGATTTTCTTGTTCTTGGTTCCCCACAAGATAGCTTTTGTCCCATTATATTTGGTAGACCCCTCTTAAACACTATTAATGCTAGGATAGACTGCAAAAAGGATGTTATTACTATTGGTTTAGGTGATATGTCTCATGAGTTCAACTTTTCTAAATTTCGTAGAGAACACCGCGAAGAAGAATTGCCTAGTAAAGATGAAATTATTGGTCTTGCTTCTATTGTCGTACCTCCTATTGATTCTTTACAACAATATTTGCTAGACCATGAAAATGATATGTATATGAATGGAAGAAGGGAAATTGATGAAGTGTTCTTTAAACAGGGACCTATTTTGAAACACAACTTGCCTATTGAAATCTTAGGGGATCCTCCTCCACCCAAGGGTGATCCCGTGTTTGAGCTTAAACCATTGCCTGATACTCTTAAATATGCTTATCTTGATGAAAAGAAGATATATCATGTTATTATTAGTGCTAACCTTTCAAACAAGGAGGAAGAAAGATTATTGAAAACTCTGAAGAAGCACCATGCTGCTATTGGATATACTCTTGATGATCTTAAGGGCATTAGTCCCACTCTATGTCAACACAAAATAAACTTGGAAAAGGATGTCAAACCAGTTATTGATCACCAACGACAACTGAATCCTAAGATGAAAGAAGTGGTAAGAAAAGAAATACTAAAGCTCCTTGAGGCAGGTATAATTTATCCCGTTGCTGATAGTCAGTGGGTAAGGCATGTCCATTGTGTTCCTAAGAAGGGAGGTATTACTATCGTTCCTAATGATAAAGATGAATTGATTCCGTAAAGAATTATTACAGGTTATAGGATGGTAATTGATTTCCACAAATTAAATAAGGCTACTAAAAAAGATCATTACCCCTTACCTTTTATTGATCAAATGCTAGAAAGATTATCCAAACATACATATTTTTCCTTTCTAGATGGTTATTCTAGTTTCTCCCAAATACCTATGTCAGCTGATGATCAATCTAAGATTACTTTTACTTGCCCTTTCGTTACTTTTGCTTATAGACGTATGCCTTTTGGTTTATGTAATGCACCTGCTACCTTTCAAAGATGCATGATGGCTATATTTTCTGATTTTTGTGAAAAGATATGTGAGGTATTCATGGATGATTTCTCCGTTTATGGATCCTATTTTGATGATTGCTTAAGCAACCTTGATCGAGTTTTGCGGAGATGTGAAGAAACTAACCTTGTCTTGAATTGGGAGAAATGTCACTTTATGGTTAATGAAGGTATTGTCTTGGGGCACAAAATTTTATGGAAAAGAAAGATCCTAAACCTAGACTTATTAGATGGGTTCTCTTGCTACAAGAATTTGATTTTCATATTATTGATAGAATGGGAGCTGAGAACCCCGTTGCGGATAACTTGTCTAGGTTGGAAAATGTTCTTGATGACCCACTACCTATTGATGATAGCTTTCTTGATGAACAATTAAATGTTGTAAATGCTTCTCATACTGCTCCATGGTATGCTGATTATGCTAATTACATTGTTGCTAAAATTATACCACCTAGTTTCACATACCAGCAAAAGAAAAAGTTTTTCTATGATTTAAGACATAACTTCTGGGATGACCCACATCTCTATAAAGAAGGAGTAGATGGTGTTATTAGACGTTGTGTACCTGAGCATGAACAGGAACAGATCCTACGCAAGTGTCACTCCGAGGCTTATGGAGGACACCATGCTGGAGATAGAACTGCACACAAGGTATTGCAATCCGGTTTTTATTGGCCTACTCTCTTCAAGGATGCCCGTAAGTTTGTCTTGTCTTGTGATGAATGTAAAGAATTGGTAATATTAGTAGACGTCAAGAAATGCCTATGAATTATTCACTTGTTATTGAACCATTTGATGTTTGGGGCTTTGATTATATGGGACCTTTTCCTGCCTCTAATGGATATACACATATTTTAGTTGTTGTTGATTACGTTACTAAGTGGGTAGAAGCTATACCAACTAGTAGTGCTGATCATAACACCTCTATTAAGATGCTTAAAGAAGTTATTTTTCCGAGGTTTGGAGTCCCTAGATATTTAATGACTGACAGTGGATCACATTTTATTCATGGTGCTTTCCGTAAAATGCTTGCTAAGTATGATGTTAATCATAGAATTGCATCTCCTTATCACTCACAGTCTAGTGGTCAAGTAGAATTGAGTAATAGAGAACTCAAATTAATTTTGCAAAAGACTGTCAATAGATCTAGAAAGAATTGGTCCAAGAAACTTGATGATGCATTATGGGCCTATAGAACTGCATATAAAAATCCTATGGGTATGTCTCCGTATAAAATGGTTTATGGAAAAGCATGTCACTTACCTCTCGAACTAGAACATAAGGCTTATTGGGCTATTAAAGAGCTCAATTATGATTTCAAACTTGCCGATGAGAAAAGGTTATTTGACATTAGCTCACTCGATGAATGGAGAACCCAAGCCTATGAAAATGCCAAATTGTTTAAAGAAAAAGTTACAAGATGGCAGACAAAAGGATACAAAAGTGTGAGTTTAATGTAGGTGATTATGTATTGTTATACAACTCTCGCTTAAGATTTTTTGCAGGAAAACTTCTCTCTAAATGGGAAGGTCCTTACGTTATCGAGGAGGTCTATCGTTCCGATGCCATAAAAATTAACAACTTTGAAGGCAAAAATCCAAAGGTGGTGAACGGTCAAAGAATCAAACATTATATCTTAGCTAATCCTATAAATATTGAAACCAATGTTATTGAAACCGTAGCCCCGGAGGAATACATAAGGGACACTTTCTAGAATGTTTTAGACTCCGAAAAGGAAGAGGTATGTGGCACGGTAAGTAAACCGACTCCAAAATAGTTCTAATGGCATTTTTTCTCCGTTTTGGAATATTTAGAAAAATAGAAAAATAAGAAGCAGTCCGGGAAGGACACGAGGGCTCCACGAGGGTGGAGGGCGCGCCCTACCCCCCTGGGCGCGCCCCCTACCTAATGGGCACCTCGTGTGCTCTCCGGACTCCGTTTTCTTGCACGATACTTCTTTTGGTCGGTAAAAATTCATTATATAATCTCCCGAAGGTTTTGACTCCCGTATCACGCAAAAATCTCCTGTTCTTGTTTCGAGTTGTTTTCTGCCAGGGTTGTCAAAGCCAATCATCATCTCGTCTCCCTCCTCCTCCAACAATGAGGGCACCGATGCTTGGCTAATGAAGATAGAGCTAAAGAGAGAAGAACCCATGGAAATCAACAAGGATGAAGGGATCAAGAAGGCCACGGAGGACCAAGTTCCGGCAACAGAAGACATCCTTCAACTTGATCACAATCTTCTTGCCCCAACTGAGATCAAAGCTTTCAAATGATTGAGTTAGCTCGTATACAAAATAAGTATCTCACACGTGAAAATATTTTGTTGAAGGAGTATATCATCGCACTCAAAGGCATTATCCGCAAGTTAGAAGACCTCCTACGCTCAATGTGCGACTATCCATCATCAACAACTCCACCTTCTTCACCAACAAAGAAGAACTAAGTATCTGGTATGGGCACTCCCCTTGGCAACTGCCAAGCTTGGGGGAGTGCCCTGGTATCGTATCACCATCACTTCTATCTTTACCGTTTTTCTTAGTTCGATCCTTTTGATAATATTTTGATCTAGTAGAATAAAAGTTCTTAGTATGATCTAGTTGTGAGTTTTGCTTTATGATCCTTCTATGTAATCAAGTCCGTGAGCTATATAATAACGATTAGTGTTGAGTCAAGGGCTTCACTATTTTGCCATGATCTTGAGTGAATAAAAGAAAAGAGAAAGGATAAAAAGAAACGAAGAGATCATATGGATCTTATGGAGAGTAATGAGCTCACATAGAAAGAGTATGATGAATAAAAGTTGTTGAGAGTTGACAAACATAGTTTTGGTCATCGTTGCCATTAATAGGAAGTAATAAAGAAAGAGAGGTCTTCACATATAAATACACTATCTTGGACATCTTTTATGATTCTGAGCACTCATTAAAATATGACATGCTAAAGAGTTGACGTTGGAGAAGGAAGACAACATAATGGGTTATGTTTTCTTACATCTGAGATAAATTATATTGTCATGGATCATCCAACATGATTGAGCTTGCCTTTCCCCCTCATGCTAGCCAAATTCTTTGCACCAAGTAGAGATACTACGTGTGCTTCCAAACACCCTTAAACCAGTTTTCCCATGAGAGTCCACCATACCTACCTATGGATTGAGTAAGATCCCTCAAGTAAGTTGTCATCGATGCAAGCAATAAAAATTGTCCTCTAAATATGTATGACTTATTAGTGTGGGAGAAAATAAGCTTTATACGATCATGTGATACGGAAGAAATAAAAGCGACGGACTGCATAATAAAGGTCCATATCACAAGTGGCAATACAAAGTGACGTTCTTTCGCATTAAGATTTTGTGCATCCAACCATAAAAGCGCATGACAACCTCTGCGAAGGGCCTATCTTTTACTTTTATCCCTTGAATGAGAGTCTTGGTGATCTTCACCCTTCCTTTTTTACATTTTATCTTTTGGCAAGCACAGCATGTTGGAAAGATCCTGGTATATATGGCTAATTGGATGTGAGTTTTCATGAACTATTATTCTTGACATTACCCTTGAGGTAAAACATTGGGAGGCAAAACTATAAGCCCCTATCTTTCTCTGTGTCTGATTAAAACTCCATACCCATAAGTATTGCGTGAGTGTTAGCAATTGTGGAAGACTATATGATAGTTGAGTATGTGGACTTGCTGAAAAGCTCTTATATTGACTCTTTCCTATGTTATGATAAATTGCAATTGCTCCAATGACTGAGATTATAGTTTGTTAGTTTTCAATGAAGTTTATGATTCATACTTGAAATTGTGATTGAATTGTTACTCTAGTATAAGAGACCATATGACAAGAATTATATAAGTTACTGTTCTAAGAATGATCATGATGCCCTCATGTTCGTATTTTATTTTTATCGACACCTCTATCTCTAAATATGTGGACATATTTTTCGATTTTAGCTTTCGCTTGAGGACAAACGAGGTCTGAGCTTGGGGGAGTTGATACGTCCATTTTGCATCATGCTTTTATATCGATATTTATTGCACTATGGGTTGTTATTACACATTATGTCACAATACTTATGCCTATTCTCTCTTATTTTACAAGGTTTACATAAAGAGGGAGAATGCCGGCAACTGCGATTCTGGGCTGGAAAAGGAGCAAATATTAGAGACCTATTCTGCACAGCTCCAAAAGTCCTGAAAATTCACGAAAGTCATTTTCAGAATATATAAAAAATACTGAGCGCAAGAAGTTCCAAAGGGGGGCCACACCCTGGCCACGAGGGTGGGGGCGCGCCCTACCCCCTGGGCGCGCCCCCTGCCTCGCGGGCCCCCTGGTGGCCCTCCGATGCCCATCTTCTGCTATATGGAGTCTTTCGTTGAGGAAAAAATCATAAGCAAGCTTTCAGGACGAGACTCCGCCGCCACGAGGCGGAACCAATCTAGGGCTCTGGCGGAGCTGTTCTGCCGAGGAAACTTCCCTCCGGGAGGGGGAAATCATCACCATCGTCATCACCAATGATCCTCTCATCGGGAGGGGGTCAATCTCCATCAACAATTTCACCAACACCATCTCCTCTCAAACGCTAGATCATCTCTTGTATCCAATTCTTGTATCTAAGTCTGAGATTGGCACCTATGGGTTGCTAGTAGTGTTGATTACTCCTTGTAGTTGATACTAGTTGGTTTATTTGTTGGAAGATCATATGTTCAGATCCTATATGCATATTAATACCCCTCTGATTATGAACATGAATATGCTTTGTGAGTAGTTACATTTGTTCCTGAGGACATGGGAGAAGTCTTGCTATTAGTAGTCCTGTAAATTTGGTATTCGTTCGATATTTTGATGAGATGTATGTTGTCTCTCCTCTAGTGGTGTTATGTGAACGTCGACTACATGACACTTCACCATTATTTGGGCCTAGAGGAAGGCATTGGGAAGTAATACGTAGATGATGGGTTGCTAGAGTGACAGAAGCTTAAACCCTAGTTTATGCGTTGCTTCATAAGGGGCTGATTTGGATCCATATGTTTCATGCTATGGTTAGGTTTACCTTAATACTTTTGTTGTAGTTGCGAATGCTTGCAATAGAGGTTAATCATAAGTGTAATGCTTGTCCAAGTAAGGACAGCACCCAAGCACCGGTCCACCCACATACCAAATTATCAAAGTACCAAACGTGAATCATGTGATCGTGATGAAACCTAGCTTGACGATAATTCCCATATGTCTTCGGGAGCGCTTTTCTCTATATAAGAGTTTGTCCAGGCTTGTCCTTTGCTACAAAAAGGATTGGGCCACTGAGGGAGTCCTGGGTTAGGGGGTCTCCGGATAGCCGGACTACCTCCATTGGTCGGACTGTTGGACTATGAAGATACAAGATTGAAGACTTCGTCTCGTGTCTGGATGGGACTCTACTTGGCGTGGAAGGCAAGCTAGGCAATACGGATATGGATATCTCCTCCTTTGTAACCGACCTTGTGTAACCCTAACCCTCTCCGGTGTCTATATAAACCAAAGGGTTTTAGTCCGTAGGACAACAACCACAACATACAATCATACCATAGGCTAGCTTCTAGGGTTTAGCCTCTCTGATGTTGTGGTAGATCTACTCTTGTACTACCCATATCATCAATATCAATCAAGCAGGACGTAGGGTTTTACCTCCATCAAGAGGGCCCAAACCTGGGTAAAACATTGTGTCCCCTGCCTCCTGTTACCATCCGGCCTAGACGCACAATTCGGGACCCCCTACCCGAGATCCACTGGTTTTGACACCGACATTGGTGCTTTCATTGAGAGTTCCTCTGTGTCGTCGCCGTTAGGCTTGATGGCTCCTACTATCATCGATAGCGATGCGGTCCAGGGCGAGACTTTTCTCCCCAGATAGATCTTCGTATTCGGCGGCTTTGCACTGCGGGCTAATTCGCTTGGCCATCTGGAGCAGATTGAAAGCTACGCCCCTGGCTGTCAGGTCAGATTTGGAAGTTTGAACTACACGGTCGACATCCGCGGAGACTTGATCTTCGACGGATTCGAGCCACAGCCGGGCGCGCCACACTGTCATGACGGGTATGACCTACCTCTGCCGCCGAACAGTACCCCAGAGGCCGCGCCTGCATCAGCTCCGACCCTTAGCTCGGAGCCAACTGCGCCAATCGAGGACGGGTGGCTAGACACCACCTCAGGGGCTGCAGTCTCAATGGCGATCGAGCCGAACACTAGCCTAATCCTCTGCGAAGCCCGTGACTCCAAGGTGCCGGACTCTTTTCTAGACTCCGAAGCGTCCGCGCCCCTTCCAATCGAATCCGATTGGGCGCCAATCATGGAATTTACAACCGCGGATATCTTTCAGCACTCGCCCTTCAGCGACATTCTGAATTCACTAAGGTCTCTTTCTTTGTCAGGAGAGCCCTAGCCGGACTATGGCCAACAGGATTGGGATGCAGCCGACAGAGAAATTGGACGCCCACCCACCACCCACTTCGTAACCACTGTCGATGATTTAACCGACATGCTCGACTTCGACTCCGAAGACATCGACGGTATAGACGACGATGCGGGAGGCAAAGAGGAACCACCGCCCACAGGGCGCTGGACGTCCACCTCATCATATGACGTATACATGGTGGACACACCAAAAGAAGACGACGACGAGGAACGTAAGGACGCAACGAAGGCTTGTCCCCTCGAGAAGCAATCAAAGCGGCGGCGTAATCGCCGCCCCAAATCCTGCCTCGGCAGAAATAACTATCATACAGACCCAGCGTTGGAGCAGGGCGAACTACTGTCGGACCACGGCAATACGGAAAATCAAACCGAACAAACCAATTCTGTCAAAGATAAAAGTCCGGATGACATAACACCGGAGAGGCACCTGGAGCAGCAGAATGCCCGTCAAAGGCTTGTTGCCACCGCGAGGAGTCTGAAAAAGCAGAAGCAAAGGCTCAAGGCTGCGCAGGACACACTCCAAATCAGATGGAGTAAAGTACTCAACACAGCAGTGAAGTATGGTGGTAATTGCCCCACCAAGAGCTACCCGAAGCGGAAGTTGCTACCCGAATTCGATGAGGAGGCCCCAGATCCCCCACAACCAAAAATCAAAACGGCCACCTGGCCGGATAGATGACCTCACAGCCAACATGGAGCGGTAAACAACTCCACTCACAAGACAATAAGCGATCCACACGAGGGCTCGCACCAAAAGGACGGCGTAACCAGATCCATCTATGGACCACGCAAGCACACCCCAGCATATGATGTAACACAACAAGCATCAGAACAACGTGGTACACCCAGCTACAGGGGTGCCGCACACCCCCTATGTTTCACCGATGAGGTGTTGGACCATGAATTCCCAGAGGGATTCAAACCCGTAAACATAGAGTCATACAATGGAACAACAGACCCTGGGGTCTGGATTGAGGACTATATCCTTCATATCCATATGGCTCGAGGAGACGATCTCCACGCCATCAAGCACTTACCCCTCAAGCTCAAAGGGCCAGCTCGGCACTGGCTTAAAAGCCTCCCCGAAAACTCCATTGGAAGCTGGGAAGAGCTCAAAAATGCTTTTCGGGCAAATTTTCAAGGGACTAATGTCCGACCCCTGGATGCGGACGATTTGTGCCATATAACTCAACAGCCCGGAGAGTCGGCCCGAAAGCTTTGGAACTGGTTCCTAACTAAGAAGAACCGAATAGTCGACTGCCCGGACGCTGAAGCCTTGGCAGCTTTTAAGCATAGCGTCCGCGACGAATGGCTTGCGAGACACCTCGGCCAAGAAAAGCCGAGAACAATGGCAGCATTAACAAGCCTCATGACCCGCTTTTGCATGGGTGAGGACAGCTGGCTAGCTAGATGCAGCACGAGCGACCCAAGCACATCCGAAGTTAGAGATGAAAACGGGAAATCAAGACGCAGCAAAAATAATAAACGTCGGAGTAAAGAAGACAGCCCGAAGAGCACGGCGGTACACGCTGGATTCCGAAGCTCTCGCCAGGTCAGCAAAAGTCGCCCTCTAAAGGCGCCAGAGATGAACTTTCCAGCCTAAACAAAATTCTGGACCAAGTATGTTAGATCCATAGCACCCCTGGTAAACCCGCTAATCATACCCACAGAGAATGTTGGGTCTTCAAGCAGTCCGGCAAGCTCAATGCCGTACACAAGGGGGAGGATACACCAAGCGAAGATGAGGATGAGCCTCTCAAGCAAGACGCTGGGGAACAAAAGAAGTTCCCAATAGAAGTCAAAACAGTCAATGTATTACACGTGATCAAGGGAAGCAAAGCGGCCCTCCTAGATAAATATGCCCAAGGGCCTATCACCGCAAAACCCTACCACTGGTCGTCTCAACCGGTCACTTTCGACCATCGTGATTACTGAGCAAGTATCCGGCGGGCAGGATGGCTCCCCTGGTATTAGACCCAATAATTGACGGATACCACTTTGCACGAGTCCTGATGGACGGTGGCAGCAGTTTAAACTTGATATACCAGGATAGAATCCGCGAAATGGGGATAGGCCCAACGAAAATTTGCCATAGCAACACTACCTTTAAAGGAGTAATGCCAGGCCCAGGGGCTCACTACACGGGCTCCCTGCTACTAAAGGTTATATTTGGCTTCCCCGATAACTCCCGTAGCGAACATTTAACCTTCCACATTGCTCCGTTCCAATGCAGTTATCAAGCACTACTTGGACGCAAAGCTTTTGCTCGCTTTAATGCAATACCACATTACGCTTCCCTGACGCTCAAGATGCCCGGTCCATGCGGCATCATTATAGTGAACGGAAGTATTAAGCGATCCTTGCATGCCAAAGAGAATGCGACTGCCTTGGCAGCCGCACACTAAAAACAGCCTTGCCAACTAAAGTATTTGATAGGTCGTCAAGACCACGGACGCGGTTAGACGAGTCCGGTGCTGCTATATGTAATTTATACCGGATTGATGGCCACACCCCTATTACAAATACAAGGGGCTCAACACGCGCAGACAAGTGGCAATTTCTACTCATTTCTAGTTATACATGGTCTCTTTAAAAAAACACCTTTTTGCACGACAACTTTTTCACCTAAGTTCCTCTCTTTTACAGATGACCACTGTGCTACACCCGTCCAGGATACGGCACAACGGAGACACAGGTGAAAGTGCAACTATCCCTAGGTGGTTTTGGTAATTCATAACAACATATAGCTCATTGAGCTAATGCTATTTCAAGATGATTATTTCAGGAAAGCTCAATGATAGGCATGGCATGGATGTGAAAGTGGAACCCTCAAAATGCTAAGGACAAAGAATTGGCTCAAGCTCAAAAGTTCAAGACTCTTCATTTTATATTTTAGTGATCCAAGATCACATTGAGTCTTTAGGAAAAGCCAATACTATCAAGGAGGGATGAGGTGTTGCTTAATGAGACTCTTGCTTTATGTGCTTAATGATATGCTCCAAAATCCTCAGCTACTTTCCCATATCCACAAATGACCTAAACCCTAAGCCAAACTCGGTCATACCGATTCTTTCAATCCGGCGCCACCGAGTTTCACTTGTCATTTGCCACTGCCAAACCCTAGCAATTTGGTCCTCCTAATAAGGATCTCGTTCTCACCAAGATGGTCTTGCAAACTCTCTGTTTCCCTTTCGTAACTTTTCGGTCTCACCGAAAGAGCGAATCGGTCCCATCGAGAATGCAATGTAAACTCTATATTTCCTTCTTGTAACTTTTCGGTCTCACCGAACGAGCGAGTCGGTCCCACCGAGTTTACTTGACCAACTCTCTGGTTAGCTTATTGCCAAACTCGGTCTCACCGAGTTTGTGCAATCGGTCTCACCGAGATTACGTTATGCCCAAACCCTAACCGAATCGGTCCTACCGAGTTGCATGTCAGTCCCACCGAAATTCCTAACGGTCACTAGGTTTACTATTTCGGTCCGACCGAGTTTTCTGATTCGGTCCCACCGAGATTGATAAATTGTGTGTAACGGTTGGATTTTGTGTGGAGGCTATAAATACCCCTCCACCTCCTCTTCACTCATGGAGAGAGCCATCAGAACACATACACCATTCCAACTCATATGTTCTGAGAGAGAACCACCTACTCATGTGTTGAGACCAAGATATTCCATTCAAACCATATGAATCTTGATCTCTAGCCTTCCCCAAGTTGCTTTCCACTCAAATCTTCTTTCCACCAGATCCAAATCCTATGAAAGAGAGTTGAGTGTTGGGGAGACTATCATTTGAAGCACAAGAGCAAGGAGTTCATCATCAACACACCATTTGTTACTTCTTGGAGAGTGGTGTCTCCTAGATTGGCTAGGTGTCACTTGGGAGCCTCCGACAAGATTGTGGAGTTGAACCAAGGAGTTTGTAAGGGCAAGGAGATCGCCTACTTCGTGAAGATCTACCGCTAGTGAGGCAAGTCCTTCGTGGGCGATGGCCATGGTGGGATAGACAAGGTTGCTTCTTCGTGGACCCTTCGTGGGTGGAGCCCTCCGTGGACTCGCGCAACTGTTACCCTTCATGGGTTGAAGTCTCCATCAACATGGATGTAGGATAGCACCACCTATCTGAACCATGGGAAAAACATCTGTGTCTCCAATAGCGTTTGAATTCTCCAAACCCTTCCCTTTATATTCTTGCAAGTTGCATGCTTTACTTTCCGCTGCCAATATACTCTTTGCATGCTTGCTTGAATTGTGTAATGATTGCTTGACTTGTTCTAAGATAGCTAAAAACTGCCAAGAACTAAAATTGGGAAAAGGTTAAGTTTTTATTTGGTCAAGTAGTCTAATCACCCCCCCCCCTCTAGACATACTTTCGATCCTACAACAGGCGCAGACGTGCAGCAGGGACCCGCTCCAAGGATTCTTTTTAGATTAAGACCCTGCGTAAACCTTTTTTATTGTCTCTTGTTGATACACATCCACCGAATTCTCAGCACAATTGAGAAGGATGCAGACGTCTTGGCATGTGGCCACGTCAGAATAATGCACATACCTGGACACATGGGGCTTCTTACAAAGGGCACTATTTAGGCCCACTTTATACCATAAAGACCGAATACCTTAGGGAGTGTTCGGCGTCGCGAGTTTGGACTTATATGCATCAGCTCTGAATCATTGTCTTTGGTCAAATGTTGGGTTTGCCCGGCTCTTGTGTTTTGGTGCCTTACGTTCCTCTTTATCGGCTAAGGCAGCACCAGGAGAACTACTGCGATTGTGCCTTGGTTCATCCGGACGAGCACCTCAGTAGAGAAAGCCAAAAACTGACTGTCATGATATAGCATGAGACTGGTCAACCACTCGATGACCTATCAGAATGTTAGAATTCCTCCGCCTTAATGAAGGGCCGTTTTTCGGCCAGGCATGTATGCACCCCGAGATCGGGAGAGTGCGGAGCCACCAGGGGCTATCTACTAGCCCCACTGTCAAACTCCTATGGCTAAGTGAAAGTGTTAAAGCATTATAGTCTGGTTGCCTCGTTCGCTACGCTATCACCTCCTTAATAGGGCCAAGACGTTGGGTTAAGTGTGAACATGTTGGGGAACGTTGCAGAAAACAAAAAATTTCCTACGGTTTCACCAAGATCCATCTATGAGTTCATCTAGCAACGAGTGATCGGATGCATCTACATACCTTTGTAGATCGTGAGCGGAAGCATTCAAAGAACGGGGATGAGGTAGTCGTACACGACGTGATCCAAATCACCGGAGATCCTAGCGCCGAACGGACGGCACTTCCGCGTTCAACACACGTATGGACAGCGTAACGTCTCCTTCTTCTTGATCCAACAAGGGGAAAGGAGAGGTTGAGGAAGATGGCTCCAGCAGCAGCACGACGGCGTGGTGGTGATGGAGCTGCAATACTCCGTCAGGGCTTCACCAAGCACTATGGAGGAGGAGAAGGTGTTGGAGAGGGAGAAGGAGGCAACCAAATGTGTGGTTCAAGAGGTCCTCCTTCCCTCATTATATATAGGGGGCCAAGGGGAGGGCGCCGGCCCTAGGAGATCCAATCTCCTAGGGGGGCGGCGGCCAAGGGAGGATTCCCTCCCCCCCCCCCAAGGCACCTAGGGGGTGCCTTCCCCTTGTGGGACTCTTCCCCTTTGAAACCCTAGGCGCATGGGCCTATTGGGGCTGGTGCCCTTGGCCCATGTAGGCCAAGGCGCACCCCCTACAGCCCATGTGGCCCCCCGGGGCAGGTGGCCCCACCCGGTGGACCCCCGGGACCCTTCCGGTGGTCCCGGTACAATACCGGTGACCCCGAAACTTGTCCCGATGGCCGAAACAACACTTACTATATATAATTCTTTCCCTCCGGACCATTCCGGAACTCCTCGTGACGTCCGGGATCTCATCCGGGACTCCGAACAACATTCGGGTTACTGCATATACATATCCCTACAACCCTAGCGTCACCGAACCTTAAGTGTGTAGACCCTACGGGTTCGGGAGACATGTAGACATGACCGAGACGACTCTCCGGTCAATAACCAACAGCGGGATCTGGATACCCATGTTGGCTCCCAGATGCTCCACGATGATCTTATCGGATGAACCACGAAGTCGAGGATTCAAGCGACCTCGTATACAATTCCCTTTGTCAATCGGTATGTTACTTGCCCGAGATTCGATCGTCGGTATCCCAATACCTCATTCCATCTCGTTACCGGCAAGTAACTTTACTCGTACCGTAATGCATGATCCCGTGACCAGACACTTGGTCACTTTGAGCTCATAATGATGATGCATTACCAAGTGGGCCCAGTGATACCTCTCCGTCATACGGAGTGACAAATCCCAGTCTTGATCCGTGTCAACCCAACAGATAATTTCGGAGATACCCGTAGTCTACCTTTATGGTCACCCAGTTACGTTGTGATGTTTGGTATACCCAAAGCACTCCTACGGTATCCGGGAGTTACACGATCTCATGGTCTAAGGAAAAGATACTTGACATTGGAAAAACTCTAGCAAACGAACTATACGATCTTTATGGTATGTTTAGGATTGGGTCTTGTCCATCACATCATTCTCCTAATGATGTGATCTCGTTATCAATGACATCCAATGTCCATAGTCAGGAAACCATGACTATCTGTCGATCAACGAGCTAGTCAACTAGAGGCTTACTAGGGACATGTTGGTGTCTGTTATTCACACATGTATTACGATTTCCGGATAACACCATTATAGCATGAAAAAAGACAATTATCATGAACAAGGAAATATAATAATAATGCTTTTATTATTGCCTCTAGGGCATATTTCCAATAGTCTCCCACTTGCACTAGAGTCAATAATCTAGTTACATTGTGATGAATCGAACACCCATGGAATTCTGGTGTTGATCATGTTTTGCCCTAGGGAGAGGTTTAGTCAACGGATCTGCTACATTCAGGTCCGTATGTACTTTACAAATATCTATGTCTCCATCTTGAACATTTTCACGAATGGAGTTGAAGCGAGGCTTGATGTGCCTTGTCTTCTTGTGAAACCTGGGCTCCTTTGCAAGTGCAATAGCTCTAGTGTTGTCACAGAAGAGCTTGATCGACCACGACGCATTGGGTATGACTCCTAGGTCGGTGATGAACTCCTTCACCCAGATTGCTTCATGTGCTGCCTCCGAGGCTGCCATGTACTCCGCTTCACATGTAGATCCCACCATGACGCTCTGCTTGCAACTGCACCAACTTACTGCCCCACCATTCAAATATACACGTATCCGGTCTGTGACTTAGAGTCATCCAGATCTGTGTCGAAGCTAGCATCGACGTAACCCTTTACGACGAGCTCTTCGTCACCTCCATAAACGAGAAACATTTCCTTAGTCCTTTTCAGGTACTTCAGGATATTCTTGACCGCTGTCCAGTGTTCCTTGCCGGGATTATTTTGGTACCTTCCTACCAAACTTACGGCATGGTTTACATCAGGTCTGGTACACAGCATGGCATACATAATAGAACCTATGGCTGAGGCATAGGGGATGACACTCATCTCTTCTATATCTTCTGTTGTGGTCGGACCTTGAGCTGAGCTCAATTTCATACCTTGTAACACAGGCAAGAACCCCTTCTTAGATTGATCCATGTTGAACTTCTTCAATATCTTATCAAGGTATGTGCTTTGTGAAAGACCTATGAGGCGTCTTGATCTATCTCTATAGATCTTAATGCCTAATATATAAGCAGCTTCTCCAAGGTCCTTCATTGAAAAACTCTTATTCAAGTAGGCCTTGATGCTGTCCAAGAGTTCTATATCATTTCCCATCAAAAGTATGTCATCTACATATAATATGAGAAATGCTACAGAGCTCCCACTCACTTTCTTGTAAACGCAGGCTTCTCCATAAGTCTGCGTAAACCCAAACGCTTTGATCATCTCATCAAAGCGAATGTTCCAACTCCGAGATGCTTGCACCATCCCATAAATCGAGCGTTGGAGCTTGCACACCTTGTCAGCATTCTTAGGATCGACAAAACCTTTCGGCTGCATCATATACAATTCTTCCTTAAGGAAACCATTAAGGAATGCCGTTTTAACATCCATTTTCCATATCTCATAATCGTAGAATGCGGCAATTGCTAACATGATTTGGACGGACTTTAGCTTCGCTACCGGTGAGAAAGTCTCATCGTAGTCAACCCCTTGAACTTGTCGATAACCCTTAGCAACAAGCCGAGCTTTATATATGGTCACATTACCATCCGCGTCTGTCTTCTTCTGAAAGATCCATTTATTTTCTATGGCTCGCTGTTCAACGGGCAAGTCAGTCAAAGTCCATACTTCGTTTTCATACATGGATCCTATCTCGGATTTCATGGCTTCTAGCCATTTGTCGGAATCCGGGCCCGCCATCGCTTCCTCATAGTTTGAAGGTTCACCGTTGTCTAATAACATGATTTCCAAGACAGGGTTGCCATACCACTCTGGTGCGGAACGTGTCCTTGTGGACCTTTGAATTTCAGTAGGAGCTTGATCAGAAGTATCTTGATCATCATCAATAAATTCCTCTCTAGTCGGTGCAGGCACCTCAGGAACATTTTCTTGAGTTGCGCCATTTTCCGGTTCAAGAGGTAATACTTCATCAAGTTCTACTTTCCTCCCACTTACTTCTTTCGAGAGAAACTCCTTCTCTAGAAAGGATCCATTCTTGGCAACAAAGATCTTGCCTTCGGATCTGAGGTAGAAGGTATACCCAACAGTTTCTTTAGGGTATCCTATGAAGACGCATTTTTCCGACTTGGGTTCGAGCTTTTCAGGTTGAAGTTTCTTGACATAAGCATCGCATCCCCAAACTTTTAGAAACGACAACTTAGGTTTCTTCCCAAACCATAATTCAAACGGTGTCGTCTCAACGGATTTCGACGGAGCCCTATTTAAAGTGAATGCGGCAGTCTCTAAAGCATAGCCCCAAAAAGATAGCGGTAAATTGGTAAGAGACATCATAGATCGTACCATATCTAATAGAGTGTGATTACGACGTTCGGACACACCATTACACTGAGGTGTTCCACGTGGCGTGAGTTGTGAAACTATTCCACATTTTCTTAAGTGTGTGCCAAATTCGTGACTCAAGTATTCTCCTCCACGATCTGATCGTAGAAACTTGATTTTCCTGTCACGTTGATTCTCAACCTCACTCTGAAATTCCTTGAACTTTTCAAAGGTTTCAGACTTGTGTTCCATTAAGTAGACATACCCATATCTACTCAAGTCATCAGTGAGGGTGAGAACATAACGATAGCCACCGCGAGCCTCAACACTCATTGGACCGCACACATCAGTATGTATGATTTCCAATAAGTTGGTTGCTCGCTCCATTGTTCCTAAGAACGGAGTCTTGGTCATTTTTCCCATGAGGCATGGTTCGCACGTGTCAAATGATTCGTAATCAAGAGACTCTAAAAGTCCATCTGCATGGAGCTTCTTCATGCGTTTGACACCTATGTGACCAAGGTGGCAGTGCCACAAGTATGTGGGACTATCATTATCAACCTTACATCTTTTGGTACTCACACTATGAATATGTGTAGTATTACGCTCGATATTCATTAAGAATAAACCATTCACCATAGGAGCATGACCATAAAACATATCTCTCATATAAATAGAACAACCATTATTCTCGGATTTAAATGAGTAGCCATCTCGAATTAAACGAGATCCTGATACAATGTTCATGCTCAAAGCTGGCACTAAATAACAATTATTGAGGTTTAAAACTAATCCCGTAGGTAAATGTAGAGGCAGCGTGCCGACGGCGATCACATCGACCTTGGAACCATTCCCGACGCGCATCGTCACCTCGTCCTTTGCCAGTCTCCGCTTATTCCGCAGCTCCTGCTTTGAGTTACAAATGTTAGCAACTGCACCGGTATCAAATACCCAAGAGCTACTACGAGTACTGGTAAGGTACACATCAATTACATGTATATCACATATACCTTTCGTTTTGCCGGCCTTCTTGTCCGCTAAGTATTTGGGGCAGTTCCGCTTCCAGTGACCACTTCCCTTGCAATAAAAGCACTCAGTCTCGGGCTTGGGTCCATTCTTTGGCTTCTTCCCAGCAGCTTTCTTGCCAGGCGCGGCAACTTCCTTGCCGTCCTTCTTGAAGTTCTTTTTACCCTTGCCCTTCTTGAACTTAGTGGTTTTATTTACCATCAACACTTGATGTTCCTTCTTGACTTCTACTTCTGCTGATTTCAGCATTGCAAATACCTCAGGAATGGTCTTTTCCATCCCCTGCATATTGAAGTTCATCACAAAGCTCTTGTAGCTTGGTGGAAGCGACTAGAGGATTCTGTCAATGACCGCGTCATCCGGGAGATTAACTCCCAGCTGAGTCAAGCGGTTATGTAACCCAGACATAGTGAGTATGTGCTCACTGACAGAACTATTTTCCTCCATCTTACAGCTGAAGAACTTGTCGGAGACTTCATATCTCTCGATCCGGGCATGAGCTTGAAAAACCATTTTCAGCTCTTCGAACATCTCATATGCTCCATGTCTCTCAAAACACTTTTGGAGCCCCGGCTCTAAGCTGTAAAGCATGCCGCACTGAACGAGGGAGTAGTCATCAGCACATGTCTGCCAAGCGTTCATAACGTCTTGGTTCTGTGGGACGGGTGGATCACCTAGCGGTGCTTGTAGGACATAATCTTTCTTGGAAGCTATGAGGATGATCCTCAGGTTTCGGACCCAGTCCGTATAGTTGCTGCCATCGTCTTTCAGCTTGGTTTTCTCTAGGAACGCATTGAAGTTAAGGACAACGTTGGCCATTTGATCTACAAGACATATTGTAAAGATTTTAGACTAAGTTCATGATAATTAAGTTCATCTAATCAAATTATTCAATGAACTCCCACTTAGATAGACATCCCTCTTCTAGTCATCTAAGTATAACATGATCCGACTCAACTAGGCCGTGTCCGATCATCACGTGAGACAGACTAGTCAACGTCGGTGAACATCTTCATGTTGATCGTATCTTCTATATGACTCATGCTCGACCTTTCGGTCTTCTGTGTTCCGAGGCCATGTCTATACACATGCTAGGCTCGTCAAGTCAACCTAAGTGTTTGCATGTGTAAATCTGTCTTACACCCGTTTGTTGGGGAACGTAGCAGAAATTCAAAATTTTCCTACGTGTCACCAAGATCTATGTATGGAGAGACTAGCAACGAGGGGAAAGAGAGTGCATCTACATACCCTTGTAGATCGATAAGCGGAAGCGTTCAAGTGAACGGGGTTGATGGAGTCGTACTCGTCATGATCCAAATCACCGATGACCAAGTGCCGAACGGACGGCTCCTCCGCGTTCAACACACGTACAGCCCGGTGATGTCTCCCATGCCTTGATCCAGCAAGGAGAGAGGGAGAGGTTGAGGAAGACTCCATCCAGCAGCAGCACAACGGCATGGTGGTGATGGAGGAGCGTGGCTATCCTGCAGGGCTTCGCCAAGCACCACAGAAGAGGAGGAAGAAGAGACGCAGGGCTGCACCAAGAGAGAATGAATCGCGTGTGTTATGGGCAGCCCTAGGCCTCATATATATAGGGAAGGGGAGGGGCTACGCCCCCTCTAGGGTTCCCACCCCTAGGGGGGCGGCAGCCCTAGATGGGGAGCGAGGGGGGCGGCCAAGAGGGGGAGAGGAGAGGAAGGCGCACCAATATGGGCCCTAAGGCCCATATCCCCTAGGGTTTGCCCCCTTTCCACCTCTTAGGCGCCATGGGCCCTTATGGGAGGTGCACCAGCCCACTAAGGGGCTGGTCCCTCACCACTCTTGGCCCATGCAAGCCTCCGGGGTTGGTGGCCCCACTTGGTGGACCCCCGGGACCCTCCCGGTGGTCCGAGTACGTTACCGATAAACCCCGAAACTCTTCCGGTGACCAAAACAGGACTTCCCATATATAAATCTTTACCTCCGGACCATTCCGGAACTCCTCGTGACGTCCGGGATCTCATCTGGGACTCCGAACAACATTCGGTAACCACATACAAACTTCCTTTAAAACCCTAGCGTCATCGAACCTTAAGTGTGTAGACCCTACGGGTTCGGGAACCATGCAGACATGACCGAGACGTTCTCCGGTCAATAACCAACAGCGGGATCTGGATACCCATGTTGGCTCCCACATGTTCCACGATGATCTCATCGGATGAACCACGATGTCAAGGACTTAATCAATCCCGTATACAATTCCCTTTGTCTATCGGTATGATACTTGCCCGAGATTCGATCGTCGGTATTACGATACCTTGTTCAATCTCGTTACCGGCAAGTCTCTTTACTCGTTCCGTAACACATCATCTCGTGATCAACTCCTTGATCACATTGTGCACATTATGATGATATCCTACCGAGTGGGCCCAGAGATACCTCTCCGTCACACGGAGTGACAAATCCCAGTCTCGATTCGTGCCAACCCAACAGACACTTTTGGAGATACCTGTAGTGCACCTTTATAGTCACCCAGTTACGTTGTGACGTTTGGTACACCTAAAGCATTCCTACGGTATCCGGGAGTTGCACAATCTCATGGCCTAAGGAAATGATACTTGACATTAGAAAAGCTTTAGCATACGAACTACATGATCTAGTGCTATGCTTAGGATTGGGTCTTGTCCATCACATCATTCTCCTAATGATGTGATCCCGTTATCAATGACATCCAATGTCCATGGTCAGGAAACCGTAACCATCTATTGATCAACGAGCTAGTCAACTAGAGGCTTACTAGGGACATGGTGTTGTCTATGTATCCACACATGTATCTGAGTTTCCTATCAATACAATTCTAGCATGGATAATAAACGATTATCATGAACAAGGAAATATAATAATAACTAATTTATTATTGCCTCTAGGGCATATTTCCAACAGTCTCCCACTTGCACTAGAGTCAATAATCTAGTTCACATCGCCATGTGATTAACACTCACAGATCACATCGCCATGTGACTAACACCCAAGAGTTTACTAGAGTCAGTAGTCTAGTTCACATCACTATGTGATTAACACTCAATGAGTTCTAGGTTTGATCATGTTGCTTGTGAGAGAGGTTTTAGTCAACGGGTCTAAACCTTTCAGATCCGTGTGTGCTTTACAAATCTCTATGTCATCTCCTAGATGTAGCTACCACGTTCTATTCGGAGCTATTCCAAATAACTGTTCTACTTGGAGCTATTCTAAATTGTTGCTCCATTATACGTATCCGGTATCTCTACTCAGAGCTATCTGGATAGGTGTTAAGCTTGCATCGACGTAACCCTTTACGACGAACTCTTTTACCACCTCCATAATCAAGAAAAATTCCTTAGTCCACTGGTTACTAAGGATAACTTTGACCGCTGTCCTGTGATCCATTCTTGGATTACTCTTGTACCCCTTGACTGACTCATGGCAAGGCACACTTCAGGTGCGGTACACAGCATAGCATACTGAAGAGCCTACGTCTTAAGCATAGGGGACGACCTTCGTCCTTTCTCTCTATTCTGCCGTGGTCGAGCTTTAAGTCTTAACTTCATACCTTACAACTCAGGCAAGAACTCCTTCTTTGACTGATCCATCTTGAACACCTTCAAGATCACGTCAAGGTATGTGCTCATTTGAAAGTACCATTAAGCATTTTGATCTATCCTTATAGATCTTGATGTTCAATGTTCAAGTAGCTTAATCCAGGTTTTCCATTGAAAAACACTTTCCAAATAACCCTATATGCTTTCCAGAAATTCTACGTCATTTCTGATTAAAAATATGTTAACAACATATACTCATCAGAAATTCTATAGTGCTCCCACTCACTTCTTTGGAAATACAAGTTTCTCATAAACTTTGTATACACCAAAATCTTTGATCATCTCATCAAAGCATACATTCCAACTCCGAGATGCTTACTCCGTTCCTTAGAAGGATTGTTGGAGCTTTGCATACTTATTAGCATCTTTCAGGATTGACAAAACCTTCCGGTTGTATCACATACAACCTTTCCTCATAAATCGTCGAGGAAACAATGTTTTGACATCCTATCTGCAAGATTTCATAAATAGTGCAGTAACTGCTAATATAATTCCAACAGACTTTTAGCATCGCTACAGGTGAGAAAGTCTCATCGTAGTCAACTCCTTGAACTTGTCGAAAACATCTTAACGACAAGTCGAGCTTTCTTAATGGTGACATTTACCATTATTGTCCGTCTTCCTTTTAAAATCCATCTGTACTCAACAGCCTTACGACCATCAAGTAGTTCTTCCAAAGTCTACACTTTGTTTTCATACATGGATCCTACCTCGGATTTTATGGCCTTGAGCCATTTATCGGAATCCGGGCCCACCATCGCTTCTCCATAGCTTGCAGGCTCATTGTTGTCTAGCAACATGACTTCCAAGACATGATTACGTACCACTCTGAAGTAGTACGCATCCTTGTCATCCCACAAGGTTTGGGAGTGACTTGATCTGAAATCTCATGATGACTATCATAAGCTTCCACTTCAATTAGTGTAGGTGCCACAGGAACAACTCTTTGTGCCCTGCTATACACTAGTTGAAGAGACGGTTCAATAACCTCATCAAGTTTCCACCATCCTCCCACTCAATTCTTTCGAGAGAAACTTTTCCTCGAAAAAGGACCCAATTCTAGAAACAATCCCTTATTGCTTTCGAATCTGAGACAGGAGGTACACCCAACTATTTTGGGTGTCCTATGAAGATGCATTTATCCACTTTGGGTTCGAGCTTATCAGCCTGAAACTTTTTCATATAAGCATCGCAGCCCCAAACTTTTAAGAAATGACAGCTTAGGTTTCTCTAAACCATAGTTCATACGGTGTCATCTCATCGGAATTACGTGGTGCCCTATTTAAAGTGAATGTGGTTGTCTCTAATGCCTAACCCATAAATTATTGTGGTAATTCGATAAGAGACATCATGGTATGCATCATATCCAATAGGGTGCAGTTATGATGTTCGGACACACCATCACACTATGGTGTTCCTGGCTGTATCGGTTGTGAAACAATTTTCACAATGTCTTAATTCTGTGCCAAACTCATAATTCAGATATTCAACTCTATGATCATATCATAGATCTTTTATCCTATTGTCACGATGATCTTTCAACTTCACACTGAAATTACTTGACCTTTCAATAATTCAGACTCGTGATTCATCAAGTAAACATCTACTCAAATCATCTGTGAAGTAAGAACATAACGATATCCACTACATGCCTCAGCACTCATTGGACTGCACACATCAAAATGTATTACTTCCAACAAGTTGCTTTCTAGTTCCATTTTACTGAAAACGAGGCTTTTAGTCATCTTGCCCATGTGGTATGATTTGCATGTCTCAACTGATTCAAAATCAAGTGAGTTCAAATGGTCCATTTGCATGGAGTTTCTTCATGCATATCTACCAACAAACATGGTTCGCATGTCTCAATCCTTTCAAAAATGAGTGAGTCCAAAGATCCATCAACATGGAGCTTCTTCATGCGTTTTATACCGATATGACTTACGTGGCAGTGCCACAAGTAGGTGGTACTATCATTACTATCTTTTGGCATGAACATGTGTATCACTACGATCGAGATTCAATAAACCATTCATTTTAGGTGTAAGACCATTGAAGGTATTATTCAAATAAACAGAGTAACTATTATTCTCCTTAAATGAATAACCGTATTGCAATAGACATAATCCAATCATGTCTATGCTCAACGCAAACACCAATCTCGATGGTAGAGGGAGCGTATGATGCTTGATCATATCAACATTGGAAACACTTCCTACACATGTCATCAGCTCACCTTTAGCTAGTCTCCGTTTATTCCCTAGCTTTTATTTCGAGTTACTAACACTTAGCAACCGAACCGGTACCTAATACCCTGGTGCTACTAGGAGTATTAGTAAAGTACACATTAACATAATGTATATCCAATATACTTCTATAGCCTTCTAATCTACCAAGTATCTAGGGTAATTCTGCTCCAGTGGCTGTTCCCCTTATTACAAAAGCACTTAGTCTCGGGTTTGGGTTCAACCTTGGGTTTCTTCACTAGTGCAGCAGCTGAATTGCCGTTTCATGAAGCATCCCTTCTAGCCCTTGCCCTTCTTGAAACTAGTGGTTTCACCAACCATCAACAATTGATGCTCCTTCTTGATTTCTACTTTAGTGGTGTCAAACATCGCGAATATCTCAAGAATCATCATATATGTCCCTGATATGTTATAGTTCATCACGAAGCTCTAGCAGCTTGGTGGTAATGACTTCGGAGAAACATCACTATCTCATCTGGAAGATCAAATCCCACTCGATTCAAGTGACTGTTGTACTCAGACAATCTGAGCACAAGCTCAACGATTGAGCTTTTCTCCCTTAGTTTGCAGGTTAAGAAAATCGTCGGAGGTCTTATACCTCTTGACATGGGCACGAGCCTGAAATCCCAATTTCAGCCCTCGAAACATCTCATATGTTTCACGACGTTCCAAAATGTCTGCGGTGCCTCAACTCAACATCGTTTAACTGAACTATCACGTAGTTATCAAAATGTGTATGTCAGATGTTCGCAACATCCACAGACAACGTTCGAGGTTCAACACACTGAGCGGTGCATTAAGGACATAAGCCTTCTATGAAGCAATGAGGACAATCCTCAATTTATGGACCTAGTCCGCATAATTGCTACTATCAACTTTCAACTAAATTTTCTCTAGGAACATATCTAAACAGTAGAACTATAGCGTGAGCTACGACATAATTTGCAAAATCCTTTTGACTATGTTCAGGATAATTAAGTTCATCTTCTGAACTCCCACTCAGATAGACATCCCTCTAGTCATCTAAGTGATTACATGATCTGAGTCAACTAGGCCGTGTCCGATCATCACGTGAGACGGACTAGTCAACGTCGGTGAACATCTTCATGTTGATCGTATCTTCTATACGACTCATGCTCGACCTTTCGGTCTTCTGTGTTCCGAGGCCATGTCTATACACATGCTAGGCTCGTCAAGTTAACCCTAAGTGTTTTGCATGTGTAAAACTGTCTTACACCCGTTGTATGTGAACGTAAGGATCTATCACACCCGATCATCACGTGGTGCTTCGAAACGACGAACTGTAGCAACGGTGCACAGTTAGGGGAGAACACTTCTTGAAATTTTTATGAGGGATCATCTTATTTACTACCGTCGTTCTAAGAAAATAAGATGTATAAACATGATAAACATCACATGCAATCAAATAGTGACATGATATGGCCAATATCACTTTGCTCCTTTTGATCTCCATCTTCGGGGCTCCATGATCATCATCGTCACTGGCATGACACCATGATCTCCATCATCATGATCTCCATCATCGTGTCTTCTTGAAGTTGTCACGTCATCTATTACTTCTACTAATACAGCTAACGATTAGCAATAAAGTAAAGTAATTACATGACGTTTATGTTGACACGCAGGTCATAAATAAATTAAGACAACTCCTATGGCTCCTGCCGGTTGTCATACTCATCGACATGCAAGTCGTGATTCCTATTACAAGAACATGATCAATCTCATACATCACATATATCATTCATCACATCCTTTGGCCATATCACATCACATAGCATACCCTGCAAAAACAAGTTAGACGTCCTCTAATTGTTGTTTGCATGTTTTACGTGGCTGCTATGGATTTCTAGCAAGAACGTTTCTTACCTACGCAAAGACCACAATGTGATATGCCAATTGCTATTTACCCTTCATAAGGACCCTTTTCATCGAATCCGATCCGACTAAAGTGGGAGAGACAGACACCCGCTAGCCACCTTATGCAACTAGTGCATGTCAGTCGGTGGAACCAGTCTCACGTAAGAGTACGTGTAAGGTCGGTCCGGGCCGCTTCATCCCATGATACCGCCGAATCAAGATAAGACTAGTAACGGCAAGCATATTGAACAAAATCAACGCCCACAACTACTTTGTGTTCTACTCGTGCATAGAATCTATGCAATAAACCTGGCTCTGATACCACTGTTGGGGAACGTAGCAGAAATTCAAAATTTTCCTACGTGTCACCAAGATCTATCTATGGAGAGACTAGCAACGAGGGGAAAGAGAGTGCATCTACATACCCTTGTAGATCGATAAGCGGAAGCGGTCAAGTGAATGGGGTTGATGGAGTCGTACTCGTCGTGATCCAAATCACCGATGACCAAGTGCCGAACGGACGGCACCTCCGCGTTCAACACATGTACAGCCCGGTGACGTCTCCCATGCCTTGATCTAGCAAGGAGAGAGGGAGAGGTGGAGGAAGACCCCATCCAGCAGCAGCACAACGGCGTGGTGGTGATGGAGGAGCGTGGCTATCCTGCAGGGCTTCGCCAAGCACCACAGAAGAGGAGGAAGAAGAGACGCAGGGCTGCACCAAGAGAGATTGAATCGCGTGTGTTATGGGCAGCCGTAGGCCTCATATATATAGGGAAGGGGAGGGGCTGCGCCCCCTCTAGGGTTCCCACCCCTAGGGGGCGGCATCCCTAGATGGGGAGCAAGGGGGGCGGCCAAGAGGGGGAGAGGAGAGGGAGGCGCACCAATATGGGCCCTAAGGCCCATATCACCTAGGGTTTGCCCCCTTTCCACCTCTTAGGCGCCATGGGCCCTTATGGGAGGTGCACCAGCCCACTAAGGGGCTGGTCCCTCACCACTCTTGGCCCATGCAAGCCTCCGGGGTTGGTGGCCCCACTTGGTGGACCCCCGGGACCCTCCTGATGGTCCCGGTACGTTACCGATAAACCCCGAAACTCTTCCGGTGACCAAAACAGGACTTCCCATATATAAATCTTTACCTCCGGACCATTCCGGAACTCCTCGTGACGTCCGGGATCTCATCCGGGACTCCGAACAACATTCAGTAACCACATACAAACTTCCTTTAAAACCCTAGTGTCATCGAACCTTAAGTGTGTAGACCCTACGGGTTCGGGAACCATGCAGACATGACCGAGACGTTCTCCGGTCAATAACCAACAGTGGGATCTGGATACCCATGTTGGCTCCCACATGTTCCACGATGATCTCATTGGATGAACCACGATGTCAAGGACTTAATAAATCCCGTATACAATTCCCTTTGTCTATCGGTATGATACTTGCTCGAGATTCGATCGTCGGTATTACGATACCTTGTTCAATCTCGTTACCGGCAAGTCTCTTTACTCATTCCGTAACACATCATCTCGTGATCAACTCCTTGATCACATTGTGCACATTATGATGATGTCCTACCGAGTGGGCCCAGAGATACCTCTCCGTCACACGGAGTGACAAATCCCAGTCTCGATTCATGCCAACCCAACAGACACTTTCGGAGATAACTGTAGTGCACCTTTATAGTCACCCAGTTACGTTGTGACGTTTGGTACACCCAAAGCATTCCTACGGTATCCGGGAGTTGCACAATCTCATGGTCTAAGGAAATGATACTTGACATTAGAAAAGCTTTAGCATACGAACTACACGATCTAGTGTTATGCTTAGGATTGGGTCTTATCCATCACATCATTCTCCTAATGATGTGATCCCGTTATCAATGACATCCAATGTCCATGGTCAGGAAACCGTAACCATCTATTGATCAACGAGCTAGTCAACTAGAGGCTTACTAGGGACATGGTGTTGTCTATGTATCCACACATGTATCTGAGTTTCCTATCAATACAATTCTAGCATGGATAATAAACGATTATCATGAACAAGTAAATATAATAATAACTAATTTATTATTGCCTCTAGGGCATATTTCCAACACCGTTGTATGTGAACGTTAGAATCTATCACACCCGATCATCACGTGGTGCTTCAAAACAACGAACTGTCGCAATGGTGCACAGTTAGGGGGAACACTTTCTTGAAATTATTATGAGGGATCATCTTATTTACTACCGTCGTTCTAAGTAAACAAGATGCTAAACATGATAAACATCACATGCAATCAAATAATAATAGTGACATGATATGGCCAATATCACATAGCTCCTTTGATCTCTATCTTGGGCCTCCATGATCATCTTGTCACCGGCTTGACACCATGATCTCCATCATCATGATCTCCATCATCATGTCTCCATGAAGTTGCTCGCCAACTATTACTTCTACTACTATGGCTAACACGTTTAGCTATAAATTAAAGTAATTTACATGGCGTTTCTTAATGACACGTAGGTCATACAAAAATAAAGACAACTCCTATGGCTCCTGCCGGTTGTCATACTGATCGGCATGTAAGTCGTGATTCCTATTACAATAGCATGAACATCTCATACATCACATATATGTCATTCATCATTCATCACAACTTTGACCATATCATATCACAAAGCACATGCTGCAAAAACAAGTTAGACGTCCTCTAATTGTTGTTGCAAGTTTTACATGGCTGAAATAGGGTTCTAGCAAGAACGTTTTCTTACCTACGTGAAAGCCACAACGTGATTTGTCAACTTCTATTTACCCTTCATAAGGACCCTTTTCATCGAATCCGCTCCAACTAAAGTAGGAGAGACAGTCACCCGCCAGCCACCTTATGCAACTAGTGCATGTTAGTCGGTGGAACCGGTCTCACATAAGCGTACGTGTAAGGTTGGTCCGGGCCGCTTCATCCCACAATACTGCTGAAGCAAGATAAGACTAGTAGCGGCAAGAAAGTTGACAACATCTACGCCCACAACAAATTGTGTTCTACTCACGCAAGAAGAACTACGCATAGACCTAGCTCATGATGCCACTGTTGGGGAACGTTGCAGAAAACAAATCTACATACCTTTGTAGATCGCGAGCGGAAGCATTCAAAGAACGGGGATGAGGTAGTCGTACACGACGTGATCCAAATCACCGGAGATCCTAGCGCCGAACGGACGGCACCTCCGTGTTCAACACACGTACGGACAGTGTAACATCTCCTTCTTCTTGATCCAGCAAGGGAAAAGGAGAGGTTAGCAGCACGACGGCGTGGTGGTGATGGAGCTGCAATACTCTAGCAGGGCTTCGCCAAGCACTATGGAGGAGGAGGAGGTGTTGGAGAGGGAGAAGGAGGCAACCAAAGGCATGGTTCAAGAGGCCCTCCTTCCCTCACTATATATAGGGAGCCAAGGGGGGGGGGCGCCGGCCCTAGGAGATCCAATCTCCTAGGGGGGCGGTGGCCAAGGGAGGATTCCCTCCCCCCCAAGGCACCTAGGGGGTGCCTTCCCCTTGTGGGACTCTTCCCCTTTGAAACCCTAGGCGCATGGGCCTATTGGGGCTGGTGCCCTTGGCCCATGTAGGCCAAGGCGCACCCCCTACAGCCCATGTGGCCCCCCGGGGCAGGTGGCCCCACCCGGTGGACCCCCGGGACCCTTTCGGTGGTCCCGGTACAATACCGGTGACCCTGAAACTTGTCCCGATGGCCGAAACAGCACTTCCTATATATAATTCTTTACCTCCGGACCATTCCGGAACTCCTCGTGACGTCCGGGATCTCATCCAGGACTCCGAACAACATTCGGGTTACTGCATATACATATCCCTACAACCCTAGCGTCACCGAACGTGAAGTGTGTAGACCCTACGGGTTCGGGAGACATGTAGACATGACCGAGACGACTCTCCGGTCAATAACCAACAGCGGGATCTGGATACCCATGTTGGCTCCCACATGCTCCACAATGATCTCATCGAATGAACCACGAAGTCGAGGATTCAAGCAACCCCGTATACAATTCCCTTTGTCAATCGGTATGTTACTTGCCCGAGATTCGATCGTCGGTATCCCAATACCTCGTTCAATCTCGTTACCGGCAAGTCACTTTACTCGTACCGTAATGCATGATCCCGTGACCAGACACTTGGTCACTTTGAGCTCATAATGATGATGCATTACCGAGTCGGCCCAGTGATACCTCTCCGTCATACGGAGTGACAAATCCCAGTCTTGATCCGTGTCAACCCAACAGATAATTTCGGAGATACCCGTAGTCTACCTTTATGGTCACCCAGTTACGTTGTGACGTTTGGTATACCCAAAGCACTCCTACGGTATCCGGGAGTTACACGATCTCATGGTCTAAGGAAAAGATACTTGACATTGGAAAAACTCTAGCAAACGAACTATACGATCTTTATGCTATGTTTAGGATTGGGTCTTGTCCATCACATCATTCTCCTAATGATGTGATCTCGTTATCAATGACATCCAATGTCCATAATCAGGAAACCATGACTATCTGTCGATCAACGAGCTAGTCAACTAGAGGCTTACTAGGGACATGTTGGTGTCTGTTATTCACACATCTATTACGATTTCCGGATAACACAATTATAGCATGAATAAAGACAATTATCATGAACACGGAAATATAATAATAATGCTTTTATTATTGCCTCTAGGGCATATTTCCAATAGAACACACGTTTTTCGCGAGCACCTCCGCATTATATGCGTGGGGGTCGAAGCCGACGACTGCAATCTTTCAGGTTATACACATGTATACATAAACGGCCGCACAGGAGGCATCATACTACTTTCAGGCAAAAGTATAAACATAGCCTTATAAAATTTCATAAAAGCATTGTGTTTACAATGAGAATACATATCACTCAAACATAATATTCTTCGAGCACTGGGCCTCTATCAAACAAGCACCCTCGAGAACTTCCTCAAAATAGTGCTCGGCAGCCACTCGGCCTATGGCCGAACCCTGCGCCGCAACAGTGGTAGCGTCCATCTCCGCCCAGTATGCTTTAACACGGGCAAGGGCCATCCGCGAGCCTTCTATGCACGCCGACCTCTTCATTGCATTAATGCGCGGCACCGCACCAAGGAACCGCTGCACTAAACTGAAATAGTTGTTCGGCTTTGGCTTTTCCAACCATAGCTGATCCACGACAGACCTCATGGCGAGTCCGGACAACCTATTTAGTTCGTCCCATTCGGCTAGCTGATCAGTCAATGGAAGCGGACGCTCTGGAACGTTGAATTGCGACAGAACAGCTTGTCCACTTCATGATATGTTTGACCTTGGAAGTATTTGGCCGCATCGGCAGCGCTCGCCGCCAAGTCCATATACGCATCTGCTAAACTCCACAGCCGATCCAGAGGGGCATACCGTGGATCTCCGAACTTCCTCCGTAGCATGAAGGGCTTCCCAGCCACAATGTCCCCGGCTTCCTGCAGCTCCTCCTTCTTCGCTCTCGTAGCAGAGCGGGTGTCTTTGTCCGCCATCATGGCCTTCTCAAGGTCCATTGCCTTCGCTCCATTTTCTTTTTCAAGGAGCCGACAACGGTCGGCAGTTTCTTTTAATTCTACGGCCATCTTGGCCATCTTCTCTTGGCTCTCGCAATGTGCGGCCTTCTCGGCTTTCAACTCTTCGGTCGCCTTCAAAGCAGCCACATTACTAATCCTCCCTTGTTCCTTGGCTCGGGCAAGTTCTACTCGCAAGGTTTCCACGGTGGCAGCTCCATCTGCAGTCACAACATATTAAAGATACTGGCATCATGCTACTCTTACTATGTGGCGTTCACCAGGTAATAACACTTACCCTGTGCCTCATCAAGCCTCTTGTTAACAAGCTCAATGTCGGCGTCTGCCGCCTCCAGTTGCCATTTTAATTCGTCAAACTCACTAGTCCGGCTAGCCATAGGAGCTTCCACCACCTGCACATAAGGGCAGTCTAGTTATTGCCTGGGACTATGATCCTCTATTCGCCGCCGTTCTCGACGACAACCAGAGTCTCAGGGGCTACTATCTACACAGGGCACACCTAACATGTGCGGTACTATCACATATTATCTCATGTACCTCAAAGCCTGTCAGTAGACTCATAAAGGCTTCGTTTAATCCGCTTTCGGCGGACGAAATTCTCTCCATCACCGTACCCATCAGCGTACAGTGTTCTTCTGAGATGGCCGCTCGCCCCACCAGCTCCCTTAGAACGTCCGACCGCATACCAGACGGTGCCGGACTCTTTTGTTTGCTCTCTTCGGGAGCCGGACGCTGGGGACTTCGGGGGTCTATGGGATTATCTTCTGGCCTCACCGGATCCGGAGAGGCCCTCCGTGACGACACTGCGGGGTCGCCCGCTTCTTGAGTGGAGGAGTCCAGGGGAGGCGTTTCGCTCTCCATCATCTCTAGAAGAAGATCCCCCGAAGACGAGCTCAGCTGAGAGGGGCTAAGGCCCGAACTGCAAGATATATGCGGTGGTTATTTTCTCAGAAAAAAGATAGTATACCTTCACTATTAAAGTATTTTGGATCACTTACGACTCGTTGGAGGGCTCATCCCCCCGACTTTGTGCGGTAAGAGCACCCCCCCCCCCCCGAGGCAAGACCCTCTATTGGAGACCTCTTCTCTCGTTTGGAGGCCTCGGCTTCCGGATCCTCAGAAGCAGTCCTCTTCCTCCCCCGGTTATCCTTCTTTATAGAGGCGCTCATTCCCTCGGTTGGAACTGGTAGCGATGGGGGCCCGCTTCCGCCCATATTATTCCCCCCAGTATCTTCCCTCGAGGCCTCCGGGCAAGGTGCGAACTCGAACATCTTCTCCAAAACCGGATTTTCCAAACCCTCAGGAAGGGGGGTCGGACACCGAATCATCTTCGCCTTCGTTAGCCAATCCTGGTCAAAGAGCGATCTCTCAGAAATAACTTCATGAATAAAAGACGATGTGTTCGGCTAGAGGATTTCTTACTTGTTCGGCGGCGCGGTTACTGCTCAGGCCCACATCCTCGGTAGTATCCGGACACTCTATTTGAGGTCCGAAGAATGACTTGTACATCTCCTCGTGTGTCAGGCCAAGGAAACTTTGAATGGCACGCGGCCCTTTCGGGTTGAACTCCCATAAGCGAAGGGGCCGGCGTTTGCAAGGTTGGACTCGATGAACCAGCATAACTTGCATTACCACAACCAAATTAAAATCTCCCTCGAAGAGATCTTGAATGCGGCTTTGCAGTATGGGCACGTCCTTGGTTGGGCCCCAGCTCAGACCTCTGCTAATCCATGACATCAATTGTGGTGGGGGCCCGAGCGGAAAGCGGGGGCAGCCGCCCACTTGGTACTTCTGGGAGCCGTGACATAAAACCACTCCCGTTGCAATAATTCGGACACCTCTGGGAAGGAACCTTTCGGTCATGGGGCTCCTGCCATCTTGCCTATTGACGCGCCTCCGCACGCTGCATGTTGCCCCTCGATCATCTTCCGCTTCACTTCAAAGGTCTTGAGCCATAGGCCGAAGTGAGGGGTAATGCGGAGGAAGGCCTCACACACGACAATAAATGTCGAGATGTGGAGAAAGGAGTCCGGAGCTAGATCATGGAAATCTAGCCTGTAGTAGAACATCAAACCCCTGACGAAGGGATCCAGAGTGAGGCCTAGGCCTTGGAGGAAGTGGGAGACGAACACAACATTCTTGTCGGGTTCGGGAGTAGGGACAACCTGCCCTCGAGCAGGCAGCCGATGCGAAACCTCGGCGGTCAGGTATCTGGCCTCCCTCAACTTCTTGATATCCTCTTCCGTGACAGAGGAGGGCATCCATCGGCCTTGAAGGCTGGATCCGGACATGATTGAAGATCCGGAGCACCTGACCTGGGCTTTGGATGTTAGAACTTGAGGCGGAGGAAGGGTTCGATTGAGCACAAGAGGGAAAAAGCAAAAACCTTGTCCCTTTATAAAGAGGGTGAATATCAAGCGTCCTCTACGTAGCCGTTTGGGACTTGCCTATAATCTAGGAGTCCTAGACACGGTTGGGTTACCCATGACCATATTGATGAGAATCCCGTAATAAGGGGACACGATCTCTGCTTTGACAAGACGTGTCGAAAAACTACCTCGCGTTATGTGTGGGGCTGGTTAAAGGGAACGGTTTGAATAATCACCGGGCCATGACATAACGTCATACTGTCAAGACAAGTCAGCAAATTAGAATTGCGAAAATATTATTCTCTCTATGATGGTATGTGGAACTTATTTTGCAGGGTCGGACACTATCCTCATTTTCAAGTTCTTCTATGATGTATTCGGAGAAGGAACCCGCCTTGCAATGCTGAAGACAATACTACGCGCCGGACTCATCGTCATTGAAGCCTGGTTCAGGGGCTACTGAGGGAGTCCTGGATTAGGCGGTCTTCGGACAGCCGGACTATCTCCATTGGCCGGACTGTTGGACTATGAAGATACAAGATTGAAGACTTCGTCTCGTGTCTGGATGGGACTCTACTTGGCATGGAAGGCAAGCTAGGCAATACGGATATGGATATCTCCTCCTTTGTAACCGACCTTGTGTAACCCTAACCCTCTCTAGTGTCTATATAAACCGAAGGGTTTTAGTCCGTAGGACAATAACCACAACATACAATCATACCATAGGCTAGCTTCTAGGGTTTAGCCTCTCTGGTCTCGTGGTAGATCTACCCTTGTACTACCCATATCATCAATATCAATCAAGCAGGACGTAGGGTTTTACCTCCATCAAGAGGGCCCGAACCTGGGTAAAACATTGTGTCCCCTTCCTCCTGTTACCATCCGGCCTAGACGCACAGTTCGGGACCCCCTGCCCGAGATCCGCTGGTCTTGACACCGACAGCCACCTTGCTTCACTATATTTACTTTTGTTATTTGTTGCTCGTTACAAATTATCTTATCACAAAACTATCTGTTACCTATAATTTCAGTGCTTGCAGAGAATACCTTGCTGAAAACCGCTTATCATTTCCTTCTGCTCCTCGTTGGGTTCGACACTCTTACTTATCGAAAGGACTACGATAGATCCCCTATACTTCTGGGTCATCAGAGGAATACGCCTTCAGATCAGAGAAAACGCATTTCAGGCCGAAGTGATAGTAGAATACGCTTACTGAAAGTGAACACATACTCTGTGGATTGACGCTTCCACTTATCCACGTCATCAGAGGCGGGGTCGGGGCCTATCTCGCTGCTAGGTGGGGTCCGCAGGGAGGGGGCACCGCTGGTAGGTCTCCTTCTTCCTCCTCCCGCTAACCCACAATGCATGGATGAGGCCGGTGGCCCGACGCAGATTCCCGATGACTCCGGCCACCTCTCGCGACGCTTGACCTATCGGCGTGCTCAGGGGAGGGAGCCACACCCGTCTGTGGGTAGAACGGTCGTCGGGGAGCACGAGGAAGGGTGAAGCCACGGCCGCGAAGGGGAGCTTCGGGTGGTGATGGAGTCGGGGCTACGGTGGAGGGCACGGAGCGGCAGGGTTCGGGAGGGGTTCGCCGGAGTTGAGGGGACCTCCTGGAGGTGGAGAGGAGGAGGGAGGGGCGCCGGCTACCGCGAATTTAGTTGGGCTCCGGCAAGAGACACTGCGGCCATGGGGGTGGAGGAGAGGCTCTGGAGTTCGGGATAGAGGTAGGGAGGGCCTAGAGAAGCGCAGTGAGGAGGCTGATGAGCTCGGAGTGGCTCAGGGTGGCCTTTATATAGGCGTGGCTGAGGAGGGAGGCCGTGGACGTGTGGCCATGGCTCGGGTGTCGCCGCTCGCATCCGGCTACGCTTTGTCAACGGCCAACGATCACAGGGAGGCATGGGAGCACGACGACGGGGAGTGGACGAACCTCATGAGACAGAAGAGGCCAAGGGGAGGGACTTAAATGGCCACAGCACGAGGTGCCAAGCCGTTGCTGCCGCTCGAGCTCGGCCAAAGCTCTGGCGACGCGCAGCAGTCACGGGAAGGTGCGGGAATGCGACGAAGGGGGTGCGGACGATCCGCAGAGCTCATGGAGCAAAAGAGGTCGAGGGGGGAGAAGCAGCCAAGCGCCATTAATGCATGTCGGCACTGCTCACCCATGGGCGCGCGGCGACGAGCGCTGACGAAGAGGCTTACGGAGGGGGAGAGGAGTCCAGGGGGATAGCGACGACCTGGCGAAACTGTTGGACATGTTTACACATGTGGAGACGACGAGAGGGGGAGGGGCCGGAGCTAGGCGATGTTCTGGACGCGGCCATTGCACCCCAAAGCGGTGGTCACCGTGTGCACTGGTGCACACAGTGCCACCAGCCATGCCAAATGATGTCTGGGGGTTAGTCCTTCCTGGGTAGGTTTCAACTGCGGTGGTAGCTCGGTCAAAGACTCCGTGGTGAAATGGTAAGTGAGCTCTAAAGTTTGTTGTTGCAAACTTGATCATGAAACAGTGATCAACAAAGGTGACATTAGAGCCACATAGGATGTCTGGGGAGTTTAGGTTAGGAAGGACTATAATCCTGTCAATTATGAGCTGATTTGGACCAATATTTAATATAGTTGCTTAACAACCACATAACTTGGTCCAAAAACAAGAACAGGAAGAGGCACTCACATAGAGTGATGAATTGTGCTGAAAATGGGAATGGAAGGATTATTTGGGCATACGAGAGTGCCATGAAAATTTCATGCTATTTGACCAAGCCAAATTGGTCCTTCCTTCATATAGCACTTCTCTGGACAGAAACTTAGGAAAAATGCTGAGGAAAATTGGTTAGATGAAATATGCCCAAATCTTGTGGAGATGATTTATATGTGTAGTAGAGGGCCTAGGAAATTTTTCGTACATAATGGAGTAAGATAAAATATACTTGCTTCATTAACTGAAAATTTGGACAGAACCAAATAATTGATGCTCAGCTCACATGGATGCATTGCATGAGCTCAAATTTTGAGGAGGGCTTCTATTTGATAAAATTAAGGACCATGCAAAATTTCAACTCAATAGGATTAACCTAGCTAGTACTTCATGCACAAACAATTCCCTTAGACAGGAACTTTGAAAAATTCCTTAGGAATATTCACTAGGCAAATTAAGTTGAATTTTGGCATGAGGCAATTATATGGACATGAAAAGGCGTCCAAAAATTTTGGGGTCAATTGGCCAAAGATAAATGGCACCTGCTTCACAATCTGCCATTCAGGACAGAATAGGAAAGGAATTAATTGAGCATGATGAGGAACATGGCAAATAAAATATTTTGCCATATTTGAGGAAGATATGACCCAAACAATTTATGAGAATTATTTGGGAATTTTGGGAGTGATAGAAATATAGGTTGCTTCACAACCTAGGGCAAATTGGGTTATTCCTTTAATAGAAAAGGAATATTCCCAAGGAAAAGAATATTGGGTTTTGGCTAGGATGAAAATGGCACGGTATAGGAATGGAGATGGGGATGACAAGCCACTCTGGAAAGAAAGAAGATGACATCTTCTTCAGTTTCCAGAAGTATGCATATACTAACTTAAGGAGATTGTTTCCAACTCGGGTATCCTTTTTCCTTTATTGATTGTTCACATTAAATTCTTCATCTGACTTACCTGACTGGCTCTGGGGTGGTTTGCTTCACTGTATCCATATCCTAACATATCTTACCTCACATTTTCATGCTTATACTGGCTCCAATTCTTTTCATATCCGCTGACTTAGCTGAGTGTGATTGATTATTATGACTGGAACATATGTCCGTCTCACAAATCTGAGAGTGATTTTCGATTGTTGTGGTTGTACTGGCAAACTTCCATGAATTGTTGATCAGATTTTTCGTGATGAACACCCAAGCTCTTACTCCTTGCACTGGGTTCTTCCACAAAATACA
This sequence comes from Triticum monococcum, assembly GCA_034509565.1. Lineage (NCBI taxonomy): Eukaryota > Viridiplantae > Streptophyta > Magnoliopsida > Poales > Poaceae > Triticum > Triticum monococcum. Next base: position 391,954,107 of record CM067845.1, on the reverse strand, counting down.
GGTTTTCTGGGCTCAAAGTAGTGAGGTGAGTCATAACCATTTTCCTGATAGATTCTGACTTATCGCAGGAATTTCTGAATCATTCTGACTGGCTCCACTGTCTTGAGTCTTAGATTCATACCAAATATTTGATTGTCGCATGACGTGGCCTGCATAAGGGGTATGGCCTTATATGATAATATCCTCATCCTTGACTAACGGTGACTCTGGCGGAAATTTTTTGTTCCAGCTAGGCTATCCTTTGGTGATTCACATAAGTGAGGGCACATGCTTTGAGACTGTTATTCCTCATGCTGATCATTCATTTTGTCAGTATATCCATGAGGATAGTAGGTTGTGTGATGTTTTACCATAGTCACTGGAATCAACTTGGATTGACCTTTGGTCTAACTTGACAGACCCAGATGTCCGATACCGATAAATCTGAGCATATACTATTAACTGAGCGGGTATTTCCTTGGTATGGGGTCTTTACCAAAATTAAGTGGACCCCCTTGATGACTATTCATGGCGATCCATAGTGACTTAGACTGTCCAGGGTATCTGCACCATGTGGGTTATGCAACAATTTTCATACCTGCATTGCCGGTCTTGCTCCTTCATTACTATGCTCTTATTCTGGATTCTTTGCGGGAATAGCTTGATCATATCGCATTCTTCGTGTGGCCATAGGGACTGTCGGGTGCAATATTTTGGCAAGCATAACTTATCCTTGTTCATGTACCGTGGGAACTATACCGGGTTCACATGTGCTTGCATCTAACTCATTTTTGTTGTAAAACATACCAAGTGGTGACGAATGATATCACCTTGTCGTGTATGAGAAATCTGGCCTGACTAAGTACTGACAAAATTTGCTGTCCCATGTTGTCTTTCTCCAACACTTGCCGGTTCTTGCATCACCAACTGAGGTGTATAATGGACTTTCTTATTCTGACATGACTCATGAGATTTCCGGATTCTCACCTTGCCGTCATCATCATACTACTGACTTGCAAGAGCTTGGCAGCATGCTCACAATATAAATGAGAATTTAATTCCTGAGGCAGACTTGTTTTCTGACTGATTCTTGCTTCTGACCAAACTGTCGCGAACCTGATTCTTGGGATTCACAGCCATATGTTGTCAATTTGCCGTGTCATATCTTGTACCAATGTCGTACTGAGGAAGATTGGATGACTTATGTTGGAGACCATCGAGAGTATCTTGCTAAGGAAGACTGGGTATCGTGCTTTAGAAGCTTCCCCCCTTAAAGACTTGCTAGGGAAGACTCGGTGCCTTATGCCGAAATTTTTGCGGTTGCTTCCTGAAGAAGATAGGTTACCTTGCACGGGAAGTCATCCTTATAGCATACTGAGGAAGATAGAGGAATCTGGCGTTGGAAGCCTCTCTGGTAGCTTGCGAGGGAAGACTGGGTTGCTTACCCCAGAAGCTTTCTCATTGTGATATGCAGATCGATTACCAGATATACATACCATCTTAATATTTCTGTTGTGGATTATTTGTACGAACCGGGGCTTTGCTGGACTATCCTCCTCTCTGAATATCGAATACATTGCACATTCTTGCTTTCTTCCAGGTATATCGGGTTTCAAATCCATCCTCAACAAAGAATCAAAGCTTGCATCTGAATCATACCTTTGACTGAAAATATACCATCAATCTTGCACACAATTTATCTTCTCGCTGATTTGGTCATTTCTGCTATGAAGGATGAACACTGGGGGTGACTTGATTATCCGTACTGTTGTGAGAAGTGCACATTAATGCAAACTTTATTATCATCATCACAATCAGATATTTCTCATTTCACTACAGTCGGCTGAGAATTTCATTTTGTTCAGCTGAATTTCCAAATATATGCATTCCTTGCTGACTCTTTGGGTCCAACGTCGGTTGACGAGCAACTTTAATGAGGGGAAAATATGTAACACCGAGGGCTCAAAGAAAGAAGAAAAAGAAAAAACAAAAGCAAAAACACACAGAGCATACAAATAATATAAATCAAGCAATGCCACATATTACTGCTACTCACAACAAAAATATGCATGCATACCTAATCACCCAAATCTCGCGGAAACTCCGGTATTGCGGTCTAATATGTTGTGGCGGTGTGCACGAAAAGTGAATCTACGTGTGGAAGGAGTTGGCGTAGCCGAGGCTACAGCAAGCACTGGCTGAACACCGGTCGCAACCGGATGGATACGAAGGCGAGGACGGACTTGGTGATTATGTGGTGGAACACAAAGGTCATGACCACATCATCATCAAGCATACGAAGGGGAACCGTACATGTCCAAAGACTGGAATGACAGGGAAAATAGGGGAGGAAAAGCAAGGCTTTGCTGGCATTGCCCTTTTCTGATAACAAATAGCAGTAAGGGTTGCCGAAAGGACAAGATGGATGGCACGATTCGGGATAGAGACAAGTCTATCACTAAAATAATATGGGCGGGTGATGGAAAGATATCGATGCGATACCTGAGCATAATTCCTGTGAATGGTGTCTGGAACACATGGCACCAGGACATCACTCTGCTGGGACAGAGATGACGCCAAACACCGAAGAGCAGACATGCTAAGAAGGAGGGTGCAGGTAGTGTGTCGGAGTAAATAGCCATGGGTAGCCTAGCCGGCTTCCCCTGGCCAATCAAAAAAATTACGAGCCCGTCCGGCTCTCAAGAGGACTCAAGACCTGGGGCCGCCTCCCCCCCTTTGCCGGCTATCTTCTAGGCCGGCTTCGGAGGCGGCCCGCCCTTTACCCTCATGAAGAAAGTCGTGGGAGGGCCGACTACGGGAAGCCGGCTGCGACAAGGCCGACTCCAAGAGGCCGGCTCCCGTAAAGCGGTCAAAGCCGTACCCGCAGTATACGCGTCCACCCCGCGATGATGAAGCAGGGCGTGACTAGAGTGGAGTCTGCCACCCCCAAAACCCGGAGCACGCCTGGTACAGTGCGTCGTACGGGTGGCCACGACCCGTCCGGCGCGGCACTGTTGCCACGGCGGCCCCGACGCCGTCCACGACGGGCCACCAGCGTGGCCCCCGAGGCGCCGGGCCCCTTCGGGCAGAGAGATACCGAAGGCGGCCGCACCTCCCCCCAAATCGGCCTGATGAGGGGCTAGCTCCCCGTAGCTGGCTCGCCATCATCCTTGAAGGAGACGCCCATTAAAGAGACAAGATACGGCGGGGCTACAGTAATCGCCCGCCAGGGCGGCGGTACTATAGCCACGCTTACCCCGACCAAGCCCGCGTCAACAGCACGGAGCGACAGTAACCAGCCACCGACCAGGCCCTGGCCGGTGGGGCCTGCCTGTCGACCAAGGAGCCGGCAGCCGGCGGGACCCACCAGTCGGCGGGCCCCAGCAACCGGCGCGGAAGCCGGCGAGCACAGTCACAGACAGCTGGGCCCGGCGCCCAGCTGGATTACCTTTGTACCCCCGGGGGGTAGGCCTATATAAACCCCACGGTGCACCCATGCAAGGGGAGAACGCTCAAGTTAGACCTAGACACCATACAAGGAGAGGAAGCACGCTAGCTGAGCCCTTCTTCCTCCTTCCACCCAAACCAGCTCGAGGAGCATTGTGTAGCTTCTTGTTTGTTTAGTAACCATGCGGAGACCCCGCAGAGCAGCAGTAGGGGTGTTATCTCCCCGGAGAGCCCTGAAGCTGGGTAAGATTCGCCGGCGTGCATGTCTTCGCCTTATCCCGTTTCCAGGCACCGGCGATGTTCTATTGGCTCCCACAATGATAAGCCACCCGTTGGCATATGTCGCACCTACCACCCGACATTTGGCGCCCACCGTGGGGCCAGGTGCATCGTCGTCCAGAGACCTATTCTGGACGGGAACCCTTTTCCTCCCCCGCGAGCGTAGCCAGCCCGGCTCGCCCGATGGCGCTTGCCACGACGCGCTGCGTGGCGTCACCAACATCTGCGCGGCGAGCGGCCTCGCCGACCTCTTCGACAAGGCCCGCATCTCCAACGAGCTTGCCTCCGATGCGGGCACCGACCACCTCGCCAACCTCCTCGGCCAGCTCCACGTCTCCATCGAGCCCGCTGCCGATTTGGAGTCGGTTGGCTCCACCGACCCGATGCCTGTCGACTCCGACACGGCATCCTACGACACCTTCCCCACCAACGTCACGATCTACAACGACCCGCTCCCTCCGGCCGGCGATTGCGATACCGTCACCACTGAGGTGATGGTTATCGGCCACGACGGCCCGACCGACGAGGGCGCCCACGACGCCCTGCGCGCGGCGGCCCATGACTTGTCTGTCCCCCTCCCGGCTGATGCCGGCGATGAAGTACTGGAGGCACGCCGCCTCGCCCTCCTCGCGGAGGGCCGGCGGCTGGCCTCCGTAAGACGCCTCACCGAGGCCTACCAGCGCGAAGCTGACCGCGCCGCCTTTGGCACGCTGGCTTCGGCTGGCCCAAGCCGGGCTGGTGCGGTCAGGCAACGCGATGCCGTCATTGCCGACACGCTTGGAGTCGATCGCCCGGTCTACGCCACACCGCTCGAGAACTTGCACGCTCCCCAGCCGGCCGTAGACGAGCTGGACGGCTTGGAAGCCGAAGACCTCTCCCACATGACGCGGCGTATACAGCAACTGATTGACGCGGCCGCTCGGCGGCACGAAGCCGACGCCTGGGCGGGAAGCCCCCCCCCCCCCCCCCCCCCCCCGTGCCGCGATCACGGTGCGACTTCCCGATCGCCGACTATGAGCAATACCGACGCGCGGCGCGAGAAAGAGCCGGCTTCCAGCCGAAGCCGGACCTGAATCTCCATCGAACGAGACGCGGACGGCCGCCCCCGAGCCATGGAATGGCGGGGCACCCCGCCTCCGCCTCGAGCTCGTGGAGAGAGATACCCCACCCCGCCTCCAGTGGCACACCCGACTCTCAGCGGCCGGCTTGGTCGCCGCGAAGGAGTCGGCGAAAACGACGCCCGCCACCGGATCGACCACCTGGCCAGATCCCTGGCGCTAGATGAAGAAGACGATGTCGGCCCGCCCTGCTTTGGCCCCCGCATCCGCGACGAGCCCTTCCCCAAAGGGTTCTCGCTCCCAAGAGACATGCCCAAGTACAACGGCTCGGTGAAGCCGGAAGACTGGCTGACCGACTACTCCACAGCCGTCAGCATCGCCAACGGCAATCGGCGCGTTGCCGTGAAGTATGTGCCCCTCATGCTGCAAGGCACGACACGGACTTGGCTTAACAGCCTCAAGCCTCTCACCATCAACAGCTGGGTAGATTTTACTGAAGCCTTCGTTCGCAACTTCACCAGCACCTACAAGCGGGCTCCCAAGCCCAGACAGCTCTCCCTGTGCGTACAGGGCCCAGCCGAGTCCACTCGCGACTACCTCATGTGCTGGGCCGAGCTCCGCAACTCTTGCGAAGGGGTGCACGAGGTGCAAGCCATCGAATACTTCACTGCCGGGTGCCGAGAGGGCACCCTCCTTAAGCACAAGCTCCTTTGCGACGAGCCGGCTACCCTCGACGAGCTTCTGAACATCGCCGACAAGTACGCCACCGCTGACTCTTCGATGAAGACCGAGCTCCGGGTGGACGCATCCGGGAAAGTGCTTAATCCGGCGCCCCAAACGCCGGCGGGAGATTCCGGCCGACGCCAACACCAGAACAACCAGAAGCGCAAAGGCCCTGCGTCGCCTCCCGCTAGCCGGCAGGTGGCCACGGTCGAAGACGCGCCGCCTGAGGGGCGACCCGCGCCCATGAAGCCCAAGGGCGGCCGGCCGGCTTGGCAGCCGGCCTTCTCCTATGAACAAACCCTTGACGCCTCGTGCAAGTTCCATAGCGGCGCGAAGCCGTCCAACCATACGACCCGAAAGTGTAACTGGCTCGCCCGAATCTCCAAGGCCGAAGGGCTCACGCCGACTCCGCCTGCCGGCCCGCCGCCTCCGGCTCCGCCGCCCAAGGCCGCTCGGCCCGCGGTCGACGCCGTGCAGGACGAGTTCCCTGACGAGTAAGCATCTTACGTTGTCTTCACGAGCCAGCCCGAAGACCGGCGCAGCAAGCGCCGAGAGCAACAAGAAGTCAATATGGCCGCCGCCAACCCAGCCGGCCACATGCATTGGTCGGAGTAATCCATCAGCTGGAGCCAGGCCGACCACCCAGAGGTGATGCCGTCCCCCGGCTCCTACGCTTTGGTCCTGGAGGCCACCCTCGCGACGAACATGCGCGCCGCCCGCTTCTCCTGTGTGCTGATCGATGGTGGAAGCAGCATCAACATCCTGTACCGCGACACCCTGGAGAAGTTGGGTGTCAAGGCGAAGCAGCTTGTGCTGACTCGGACGGTGTTTCACGGCATTGTACCCGGTTTGTCCTGCACCCCTATTGGCAAGATCAAGATCGACGTACTCTTTCGGTGCAAGGATCATTTCCGCCGGGAAGCGATCTGGTTCGAGGTGGTGGACCTGGAGAGCCCTTACCACGCCTTGCTTGGCCGACCCGCCTTGGCCAAGTTCATGGCGGTCCCCCACTATGCATACCTCAAGATGAAGATACCAAGTTCCAAGGGCATCATCACCATCACCGGCGACTACAAGAAGTCCGCCGACTGCGCCGCGGCCAGCAGCCGGCTGGCCGAATCCCTCATGATTGCCGAAGAAAAGAAGACGCTGGACAGGGTCGTGGCCTTGGCTAGCAAGCAGCTGAACCCGCCCGTCGACTCCAAGGAGTATGATGCCCAAGGATCTTTCCAGCCGGCCAAGGGAGACCAAGAAGGTACAGCTCGACCCCGAGCACCCCGAGAGGTTTGCTGTCATTGGGGCGAGCCTAAACAGCAAATAGGAAGGCGAGCTCGTCGATTTCCTCCGTGAGAATCGGGATATCTTTGCATGGTCCCCCAAGGACATGCCAGGTGTTCCGAAGGATTTCGCCGAGCACAAATTACATGTGCGGGAGGATGCAAAACCAGTCAAGCAGCCTCTCCGCCGACTGTCAGAGGAGAAGAGAAGGATCGTAGGGGAGGAGATAGCCCGGCTTCTTGCAGCCGGCTTCATCATGGAAGTTTTCTTCCCCGAGTGGCTCGCGAACCCGGTTCTCGTGCTGAAAAAGAATAACAAGTGGCGCATGTGTATAGATTACACAAGCCTCAACAAAGCCTGCCCCAAAGATCCCTTCGCCCTGCCCAGAATTGACCAAGTGATAGACTCCACAGCCGGATGCGAGCTGTTGAGCTTTTTGGATGCTTATTCAGGATATCACCAGATAAAACTAAACCCGGATGACCGACTGAAGACCGCCTTCATCACGCCGTTTGGAGCCTTCTGCTACCTGACCATGACGTTCGGCTTGAGGAATGCTGGCGCCACTTTTCAGCGTTGCATGCAGAAGTGCCTCCTCACGCAGCTCGGCAAAAACGCCCACGTCTACGTGGACGATATCGTGGTGAAGCCGGAGAAGCGCGGCACCCTGCTGGAAGACCTGAAAGAGACATTCGAGAACCTGCGTCGGTTCCGAATCAAGCTCAACCCCGAGAAATGCGTGTTCAGAGTGCCAGCCGGCCAGCTCCTAGGCTTTTTGGTCTCCGAACACGGCATCGAGTGCAACCCAGTGAAGATCAAGGGCATCGAGAGGATGGCGGTCCCAACCAAGCTTCGAGAGATCCAGAAGTTCACCGGGTGCCTGGCCTCTCTGAACTGCTTCATCAGCCAGCTTGGAGAGAGAGCTCTCCCTCTCTACCGCCTCATGAAGAAGAGCACTCACTTCGAGTGGAATGACCAGGCCGACCAAGCTTTCCACGAGCTGAAGAAAATGCTGGCCACGACGCCTGTCTTGGCGGCGCCGACTGAGAAAGAGCCCATGCTCCTTTATATTGCCGCCACTAGCCGGGTGGTCAGCACCGTCATTGTAGTCCAACGCCCTGAAGAAGGCCGAGCCCAGCCGGTCCAGAGGCCGGTTTATTACCTGAGCGAGGTGCTGTCCGCCTCAAAGCAGAACTACCCGCACTACCAGAAGATGTGCTACGGCGTGTACTTCACCGCCAAGAAGCTGAAGCCGTACTTTCAAGAACATCCCATCACGTCCATATGCACTGCCCCGCTGGCCGAGATCATAGGCAGCCGGGATGCATCCGGCCGGGTGGCTAAGTGGGCCATCGAGGTGGCCCCTTACACGATCTTCTACCAACCCCGCACCGCCATCAAGTCACAAGCACTGGCCGACTTCCTCGTCGACTGGGCCGAGACCCAGTACTTACCGCCAGCTCCCGACTCCACCCATTGGCGCATGCACTTTGACGGATCCAAGATGCGCACCGGCTTGGGAGCCGGCGTCGTCCTTACCTCTCCTAAGGGCGACAAGCTCAGATACATGCTGCAGATCCACTTCGCCGCCTCCAACAATGTAGCCGAGTACGAAGCGCTCATACACGGGCTCCGGCTTGCCAAGGAACTCGGCATCCGCCGGATCCTGTGCTATGGCGACTCGGATTTGGTGGTTCAGCAATCATCTGGCGACTGGGACGCCAAGGACGCAAACATGGCAAGCTACCGCTTCCTAGTGCAGCAAATCAGTGGGTACTTCGATGGATGCGAATTCCTCCATGTACCGCGAGCCGAGAACGAGCCAGCAGATGCCCTGGCCCGAATAGGCTCCATGCGGCAAGCAATACCAACCGGCGTCGCCCTACAACGCCTCCTTAAGCCGTCCATCAAGCCATCTCCGGAATCCGACTCTATCTTCGTGCCGCCTAACCCCGATGGGGCCGGATCCGGCTCAAAGAATCAAGCAGTCGGCTTGGGGACTTCAATACTCGGCTCGGGGACTGCAGTAGCCGGCTCAGGGACTGCCGCACCCAGCTCGGGAACTGCGGTAGCCGGCCTGGGGACTGCAGTAGCCGGCCCGGGGACTTCTTCAGCACAGCAAGCGGCGGCCGACTCCAGCACTTCATCACCCAGCCCGCCCACCCTGGTGGCTGTAGCCACATTGGCGGCAGGGGAAGTTGCCGCTCCATCATGGGCTCAAACCATCCTCAACTTTTTGGTGAACCAAGATCTGTCGGCTGACGAAACAGAAGCGAGACAAGTCCAATGTCGAGCCGGAGCATACACAATCGTCAATAGAGAACTTGTCAAGCGCAGTGTCACCGGAGTCTTACAGCGATGCGTCGAGCAAGAGAAAGGCATTGCAATCCTTAGAGATATACACCAAGGAGAGTGCGGCCACCACGCCGCATCAAGATCACTTGTCGCCAAAGCCTTCCGCCATGGTTTCTTCTGGCCGACTGCTTTGGACGACGCCAAAGAGCTAGTCAAACACTGCAAAGGCTGCCATCTTTTCAGCTCCAAGCAACACATGCCGGCTTCGGCACTCAAGACCATTCCCCTCACCTGGCCCTTTGCCGTCTGGGGACTGGATATGGTGGGCCCATTCAAGACGGCGCGCGGCGGCATGACGCATTTGCTCGTCGCCGTGGACAAATTCACCAAGTGGATCAAGGCGAAGCCGATCAAGAAGCTGAATGGGCCGACTGCGGTGACTTTCATTGCAGATATAACAACCCGGTATGGCGTACCGCACAGCATCATCACCGACAACGGCACGAATTTTGCCAAAGGTGCCTTGGCACGGTTCTGCGCTGCACAAGGTATCCGGCTGGACCTTGCGTCCGTCGCCCACCCGCAGTCAAACGGCCAAGTAGAGCGAGCAAACGTCCTCATCCTGTCCGGCATCAAGCCCCGACTTGTCGTACCTCTGGAGCGTTCAGCCGGCTGTTGGCTTGACGAGCTACCAGCTGTCCTATGGAGTCTGCGTACTACCCCAAATAGATCAACCGGCTTCACTCCTTTCTTCCTTGTATATGGTGCTGAGGCAGTCATCCCAACATACATCGAGTTTGACTCGCCTCGGGTAACCATGTACACGGAGGCGGAGGCCAAAGAAGCACGAGAAGACGGCATCGACCTGCTGGAAGAAGGCCGGCTGTTAGCCCTCAGCCGGTCTGCCATCTACCAGCAGGGTTTGCGCCGCTACCATAGCCGAAAGGTCAGGCCAAGATCCTTCCAGGAGGGCGACCTTGTGCTCCGGCTGATCCAGCAAACAGCCGGCCAGCACAAGCTCGCAGCCCCCTGGGAAGGCCCCTTCGTCGTCAGTAGAGCTCTAGGCAACGATTCCTACTACCTCATCGACGCACAGAAGCCGAAGGCACGCAAGGGAGACGACTCCGGCAAGGAGTCGGAACGACCATGGAATGCCAATCTTCTTCGGAAATTTTACAGTTAAAATGCAGTATGTATCACGTCCACTTTTGTATTAAGTACGAAACAATAGGCTCCCCGAGGAGGACTCGGGGACTGCCATCTTTTATTTTATGAATGAAAGTTATCATGCGTATGGTATCGCCTGTTCATTTATTTTGTCCGGCACTGGGTTCGACGAGTCGGCCCGGGGACTAGCCGACTGGAGTTATATTAGGAGTCCTACCCGCGGTCAGACAAGTAATGTGCTGACACCCAGGCTTGGCTCTTGCCAAAATCGCAGTTCGAAGAACCGACTGCCCGGCTGGCAAGAGTCATAAGCCGGAAAGGGTGCGCACACGAAAAACGGCTAGGGACTAACGGGCTTATATAACAAAAGCCGGCTTGCCGCCTCCCGCCGACCGACTACCAGAGTAGCCAGCCGGCCAGCTTGCATTCAGTCTGCTTCAAATCCAAGAAAGCTCGAGTACTTGCCTTCCCAAAGAGGGAAGGCGGCAAAGGAAAAAGCCTAAGGATAAAAAGTGCACTCGAATGGAAGCCAACACAGGCATACAATAATATTTACACAAAGGACCTCCAGAGAGGTCAGCATCCAACATTGTTCGATACACCCCCAGTGGGTGGAATTGCAGAAACTTAAAAGTTGTTCGAAAAGGCAAAAGTAGGAACAACAGGGACGACAGATCAAGCTGGCGGGGCTGCTGACGAGCCGGGCTGGGCGGTGGAGACGGTCGTGCCGGCTGAAGGAGCGGCCGGCTGGCCAACTTCGGCCTGATCACCGCCTCCGGCAGAGGGCGCGCTCCTGCGTGGCTCGTTGCTGGAGGCACGGTCGGCTTGAGGGCGATCGGTCGTCTCACCAGCCGGCTCGGCGTCTCCGCCGTCTTCTTCCTCGTTGTCCTCGCCCTCGTCGCTGGAGGCAATCTCCTCGGCCGAGTCCTCGCCTTCCGCCGGGTTCAGCCCGAACCACTCCTCCGGCTGCGCGATGCCGTCGTCATTGAGTTCCGGCGCGAAGACGCTGGTGTCGGTGCACTCGGCGATCGTTGAGGCGTGCTGGGCGATCGCCGACCGTACCTCCTCCAGCTCCGCGTCGGCCTCCAGCCGCCAAGTCCGCAGCTGGTCCAGGCTTAACCCCGGGTACCATGCGCGGACGAACTCCAACGCACGCCCGGCTCCGAGACGGGCTGCCGACGCCTTCCAAGCCTCGAAGCGGCCGACTGTGACTTCTAGCCAGTCGGCGGTCCGACTTGGGGTGCGGGGAATCATCTGGCCGGGCCAGAGCGCGGCCAGCACCTGCGCCCCGGCACGTTGGAGCCGGCGGAGCATCCGATGGGCCGGCTGCAGTCGTGCTTGGACGGCAATGAGCTGCTCCGATAGCGTTCGATTTGCATCCGGCGCAATGACAACTCCAGCCTGACGGCGCGCCTCGCGATGGGCCTCGATGGCTTGGGTGGCGAGGACGGAGTGGCCGAGAAAGTAATCTACGCAAAGTAACAAGCACAAGTCAGAATAAAACCCCAGGCGGCCGGCAAATGGAGGAAGGGCAATAAAGGCGGCTTACCATCGATCAGATCTTCGATTCGGCCGAAACCTTCCTCCAGCGCCTGGCGCGTCTCGGCCCAGCTCGCCGCCTTGATCTCGAACTCCGCCTTCAGGGCAGCCTCGCTGTCCTACGCCTTCTGCAGGGCCGCCTTATGGCTCTCTTCCTGGTCGGCCAGTTTCTTGGCCAGGCGGTCGCGCTCCTGAACCAAGTCGGCATACTCGGCGTCCCTGGCACGAAGAGCGGTTTGCGCCTCGCCGAGCTCCCTCCGCAAGTCGGCATTGGCCCCTACATGAGCAAGAGACAAAGAGAAAAATTCAATAAGGGAAAGGTCATCAAGAAAGATCTGACCCGACTGCGCTGCAGTCGGCCCGGATCTCGGGGACTACACCCAATGGGTGCGCTGTCGCGCCCCCACGGGAGACAGATAAGAGCAATATACTTACGTCGGCTGCTGGCCAGGTCTTCGGTCCTCCGGCTCAGCTCCCGAGCCTGGGAGTTGAAGGCGGCAGCACGAGAGTTGTGATAATCCTAAAGACCAGACAGAAAACAGAGTTAAGATAGCCGCCGAGAAAGATCCGACCCAACTGCGCTACAGTCGGCCCGGATCTCGGGGACTACACCCAGTGGGTGCGCTAGCGCGCCCCCACGGAAAAAATCAGAGGATCAGAGCGGTCGACAAGTAAAAAACTTACCCGGATTGCAGACCGCGTCGATAGAAACTCATGAGTAAATTGCTGCAGGAGGGCGGCCTGAGCCTGCAGCCGGCTCCGAACCCCTTGGGCCGCCACGTTCAGCTCGCCAATTCCTCCGCTGGGAGTCCACCCGGACGTGGCGGAACTGGCCGCCTCCAAGGCTTCTGCCGTCTGGTTGGCACCCGCGGCTTGGCGCGTGTCCAGCGGGGCCGTGCTCCCTCCGGCGCGCTGGCTCGCCGCCAGCTGAATTTCAAGACCGGCTCCGGCCTCGGGCGTGCCCCGGGCCGGCTCCTCCGGCACCGCCGATGACTGGCCGCCTTCGCCCGCTCCGGCTGGCGCTGCCGGCGGCGTCCTCTCCGCGAAGACCTCGAAGAGCTCATCCCTCTGCACCGGCGGCTGATCGGGGGTGATCTCCTCCGCCGTGGGCAGCGGGATGTCCGGGTCTACGGTGCGGAGGGGGATGGCAAGCAGCGGAGGCCGGCTACGGGCGCCCTCCGCCTCCGTCTCCGCGGTCGCCCACTCCAATGGAGTCTCGGCTGCCGCATCCGCTCGCTCCATCGCCGCCCGGGCGGCCTCCCGCTCCGCCGCCTCCCTCTCATCTCGCCCCTCGCGGGCGTTCCACTCTGTGGCTTCCGCAAGATCGGCACGGGGGTCCACGCGGCGGGGCCCTAAAGATCCAGCACCCGGCCCAACCACAGAGCCGCCTGGGCCTCGCTCAAGGGAAAGCGGCGCCCTGCTTAGAAATCGGAGAAGGGTTAGAACAAAGGAAGACAAAAAAAAAAGAGGCACGCAAGCGGCCAAAGGGCTTACGATGAAACCGCTGGAGGTTGCTTCACCGCCTTCCGGAAACGGGCCGCCTTCGCCGCCGCTTTGTCTCGCTTCGTTGCCGCGGCGGAGGCTCTCGTTTTCTTCGGCCGGCTGCCGAAGAGAGGAAGCGCGGCCCGGTGTTTCGACGTTCCACCACCGGCAGCCGGCGCGGCGGACGAGCCCGCGCTGTGGCGGTCGGTTGCCGGCTGGTGGCGCAGGATTTCTTCGGCGTCGGCGTCGTCCGGCCAGTCGTCAAAACTGGCCGAAAGCCCCGTGCCTCCGGGCTCGGCGACGTCCCCCATGGCGGCGTCCTCCATGGCGGCCGCCCCCAAATCCGGGTCGTCAATGTCGTCTACCGTACAGTTCGGGGCAAACCGGCGTTCGACCCCTGCCGCCCCGGCTGGCGGCGGAAGAAGAGGGTTCTGATAAAAGCAGCCGCCTGGTCAGAAGCCGGCCGGCATAAAGCCGGCTGATGACAGAAAAAAGGTAGAAAGAAGGACTTACCACGGGCGGTGGATGGGCGCGGGAGTACGGCGCCTTGCCATATTGCCAGTCGTCGGCGAGCTTGAAGTAGGCGATGTAGTTCACCATGAGCGCTACCTCGGCATGGAGCATGTCCCATGTGCTCAGCCGACAAAGGTCGAAGCGGCCGCTCATCTGGCATAGCATGTGGGGCCGGCTCTGAAGGGGAAGGATTTGGCGCTCGACGAAGGCGGCCACCAAGTCGGCCCCGTGCAGGCCTTCCGACTGGATCATTACCCGAAGCCGGGCGATGGCGGCGTTCCCAGCGGGAGATAAGGACTTGGACCTGAAGCCCCAAGACGGCTGCCTCCCAGCCGGCGGGCTGGCTACGTAAGCCGGCAGATTAACGTAGTCTCCTTGTGGGGCGATGTTCTTGACGTAGAAGTATGATTTTTGCCAGAGCTTCACCGATTGGATTAAAGGGATGTGCGGGAAGGGGTTGTTCTCGCCTGACCTCTTCATCGCGATGAAGGCCCCGCAGGGGGCGGGCACGCCGGCGGTGACGGTGCCGAGCTTGTTTTGGAAGAGCTCCGCCCAAAGCTCCAGCGTGGGCAGCACTCCCAAGAAGCCTTCGCAGAGAGAGATGAAGGCCGACAGCAGCATCAACGCGTTGGGCGTGAGGTGATGCGGCTGGAGACGGTAGAAGTCGAGGAAGGAGCGCATGAACCCACTCGCCGGGAAGCCGAAGCCACGCAGGAAATGCGTGCGGAAGACGACGCGCTCGCCTTCCTCTGGCGCCGGCGAGATTTCCGCCTCCGGCACCAGACGAGCCTGCACGAGGTTGGCGGCGGGCAAGCGTCGGGTCCGGCGGAGAAACTCTATGTGATCTTCATGGACGTTGGAGCCGTCCCACGAGCTCGACAGCGCCATGGACATGGCGGCGTGGGCAGGCTGTGACAGAAGGTTGCGTCGGGCGCGGAGGAGGAAGAAAGGAAAGGAGAACAAGGAGGGACGGGGAGAGGGGGAGCGAGCAAGCCTTTGTCTCTCCCCCTCCCCCTCCTACTTGTAGGCTCGTGCGCCGGAGCCGAGGAGGCGCGGCGTGGGGGATCGTGGGGATCGATCATGCCCACCTCCCCCACGCCCCGCGTTTATTGCGCATTGAAGGCACCAAGAAACGGCCGCGGGGAGGCGAGCAGTCCCCTCGGGCCACAGAAGATCTGCGCCCGGGCCGAGGCCGAGGAGTGGCGGGCCCGGGCCTGCGGCGGCGTCCCGTCGCGCGCGTGCGACGGCAGGACTTCTTCGCCACGTGGCCCATCGTGGGGCCCGCGGGCCGCCCGCGGGTCAACCATGGTCATAATAATAAACAAATAAGTTCTCCAAAGTCGGCATGCGATGGCAAGGTCGGCTCCTCAGGGTATGAAGCTGGCCAAGCTTCTCGTCCCTCTGTCCGCCGCGAAGCTCGCCCAGCTTCGCGGACTACTGTCGGAGTAAATAGCCATGGGTCGCCTAGCCGGCTTCCCCTGGCCCATCAGAAAAAATTACGAGCCCGTCCGGCTCTCAAGAAGACTCAAGACCTGGGGCCGCCTCCCCCCTTTGCCGGCTATCTTCTAGGCCGGCTTCGGGGGCGGCCCGCCCTTTACCCTCATGAAGAAAGTCGTGGGAGGGCCGACTACGGGAAGCCGGCTGCGACAAGGCCGACTCCAAGAGGCCGGCTCCCGTAAAGCGGTCAAAGCCGTACCCGCAGTATACACGTTCACCCCGCGATGATGAAGCAGGGCGTGGCTACAGTGGAGTCTGCCACCCCCAAAACCCGGAGCACGCCTGGTACAGTGCGTCGTACGGGTGGCCACGACCCGTCCGGCATGGCACTGTTGCCACGGCGGCCCCGACGCCGTCCACGACGGGCCACCAGCGTGGCCCCCGAGGCGGCGGGCCCCTTCGGGCAGAGAGATACCGAAGGCGGCCGCACCTCCCCCAAGTCGGCCTGATGAGGGGCCGGCTCCCCGTAGCTGGCTCGCCATCATCCTTGAAGGAGACTCCCATTAAAGAGACAAGATACGGCGGGGCTACAGTAATCGCCCGCCAGGGCGGCGGTACTGTAGCCACGCTTACCCCGACCAAGCCCGCGTCAACAGCACGGAGCGACAGTAACCAGTCACCGACCAGGCCCTGGCCGGTGGGGCCTGCCTGTCGACCAAGGAGCCAGCAGCCGGCGGGACCCACCAGTCGGCGGGCCCCAGCAACCGGCGCGGAAGCCGGCGAGCACAGTCACAGACAGCTGGGCCCCGCGCCCAGCTGGATTACCTTTGTACCCCCGGGGGGTAGGCCTATATAAACCCCCCCGGTGCACCCATGCAAGGGGAGAACGCTCAAGTTAGACCTAGACACCATACAAGGAGAGGAAGCATGCTAGCTGAGCCCTTCTTCCTCCTTCCACCCAAACCAGCTCGAGGAGCATTGTGTAGCTTCTTGTTTGTTTAGTAACCATGCGGAGACCCCGCGGAGCAGCAGTAGGGGTGTTATCTCCCCGGAGAGCCCTGAAGCTGGGTAAGATTCGCCGGCGTGCATGTCTTCGCCTTATCCCGTTTCCAGGCACCGGCGATGTTCTATTGGCTCCCACAATGATAAGCCACCCGTTGGCATATGTCGCACCTACCACCCGACATAGTGGATCGAAGCCGATGCCACCTACAGTCGCAAGATTAATTGTTAGCGACTAAATAATAATCTATATGCATGCTATGCGACAAACAAATGCAACAAAGCAACTAGGCTCCATACTACCACTTTCTAACGTTCGCACGGGCTTGGGCATCCTACAGCCAGACCTGCTCTAATACCAAGCCTGTGGCACCCCGGCTCAGAGAAACCGGAACGCCCCATATTCCAGCCCAGAGATCGAGGAGAAGTCTTCTGGAATACGGTACTGCTTAGCATAGAACAAATCAGCTTTTTATTACAAGATATATGGATACAAGGGGATTACATCGGCACCGCGACACTATGCCTGCCACGGTTGCTCCATGCAAGCAGCGGAACAACACGATGCAGCGGAATAACTCTAGGAGCGGAACAACGACGACAGTGATGAACTCCACTCCGCAGGGACTCTAGCTGGAACGCTTATCCTAGCTCGCAAACAAGGGATCCACGGCAAACAAGTAATCAAATCCGGCATGACCTGCAAACTAGCATGACACACCATGTCAGTACATTGAATGTACTTGCAAACTCACAGCAACCAAAGCAATCAAGACAGAGAATAGCATGGCAATTACAGGTTAACAAGGGTTAACATGATACTATCAGAACAACATGGCATGAAAAACATGATACACCTATAACAATACGAGCATGGCATGAACATATAAACATGATGACACTATCATGCAACATGATGACGTTATCATGCACCAACTTACTCTGTTCGGGTTACCTTGTAACCAACATGGATATCAAACGATCATGTCAGCATCCAATCAAGCTTGGTATTAACCATACCGTAGTAATCATTACATGACCACAAGGAGCTTGATCTTTACCCTTGACTCTCGCATAACACCACAAATATCCATCAACTTGGTATCCTTGATACCACGGTGATCATCTCACGATCACAATCACAAACATCCATCAACTCGGTATCCTCGATACCACGGTGATCATCTCACGATCACAATCACAAATATCCATCAACTCGGTATCCTCGATACCACGGAGATCATCTCACGATCACAACCAATATCTTTCTAATCATCGAACCAGGGTTTTTATTAAGCAAGTTATTATTATTACTGTTGACCCATAGTGCGACCAACTACGAACTGGGCCCTTATCTGCGGACGCGGCTATCGATAGATTTAATATACACTCTATAGAGGTAGCGCACTTTACCCACACCACAGAACCCATGGCCTCGCACTCCCATTAGGGTGGACCAACAGCGTTCCGACAAAAACGTCCTACTGCCATGACACTCTCCCGGCCACTCTGACCAACACCCCCTTGGGGTTCAGTCCTGGTGGCCCAGTGCCTACCAAAGGCTTCACGGCGACCATCATGGCAAAACAAAAACGGTCCCAAAGGGGGACATGTGCACATAACCAAACTGGGGCTCACAAGGCTTATGTCGTCCTACCTGGCCAAGGTAGCGCCCGCTCATAACCTTTCCTCGTTGGAGGCATCGGCGAGAGGCACAACAATAGACCCAGTTAGGACCCTCCCATAAAGGCAAGTGTGGTTGCACTGGTCAGCTCAATATGGTGGCACCATGACTCAGCCAACAGTTGTTCAAGTTCAATTTAATCCGGTTAAACTTGAATGCAATATGCTGAGCCATGATAAAATAACATGATGCAATTACAATGCATGAGCATGATATCAACATGAACATGAGGGTACAACATAACTATCAACCATATCAACAATGAATCATATCCAACTGAGTATGGCATAATGACGAGCATGAATATCACAGGTACAACACTACTCATAGCATATATGACCACTAACATGAACAATAAATACCATTCAAGAACACATCAAAGTAAACACTTAACCAACTCACAGCAAAGGAACAATGCATATCAGCAGTTGTCGGTGTCAAAACCGGCGGATCTCGGGTAGGGGGTCCCGAACTGTGCGTCTAAGGCGGATGGTAACAGGAGGTAGGAGACACAATGTTTTACCCAGGTTCGGGCCCTCTTGATGGAGGTAAAACCCTACGTCCTGCTTGATTAATATTGATGATATGGGTAGTACAAGCATAGGTCTACCATGAGATCGGAGAGGCTAAACCCTAGAAGCTAGCCTATGGTATGATTGTATGTTGTCCTATGGACTAAAACCCTCCGGTTTATATAGACACCGGAGGGGCTAGGGTTACACAAGGTCGGTTACAAAGGAGGAGATATACATATCCGTATTGCCTAGCTTGCCTTCCATGCCAAGTAGAGTACCATCCGGGCACGAGATGAAGTCTTCAATCATGTATCTTCATAGTCTAACAGTCCGGCCAATGGATATAGTCCGGCTGTCCGGAGACCCCCTAATCCAGGACTCCCTCAGTAGCCTCCGAACCAGGCTTCAATGACGACGAGTCCGACGTGCAGTATTGTCTTCGGCATTGCAAGGCGGGTTCTTCCCCAATTTCCAAGTGTTTGTAAACAGTATCCGGCCCCATAAATGTTGATCATCTTGGCTTCTGCGCCCAATAAGGGCAATTTCTCGATCGAATAGAGGCACCAGGGCATTTTTATATTCACCCCCTAGCCAGATAAATAAATTTTCTATTAAAGGGATTGGGATTCTTACATCTGATCCACACAATCCTCCCCTCAGCGAGAATCCATCAGAGTGTGTTCCGGAAAGATCCATTCCAGCATGGCCAAACTCAACAGCTCCTCCTCCCGCCCCGTAGCCCTAAGCTCGGTGATTGGGAGAGGTGCTCAGTTCCACATAACCGATTGGTCAAACTACGGACCAAAGGATTTCTTCCTCTGGCATACATGGTGCTCGTTCGAGCCGGGCTCGCCACCTATAATGGCGGGGAGCAAGTGGAGAACTTTCCATGTCCCTCCATGGGGGAACGGGTTTGCCTTGTTCCTTACTTACTAAGGGGACTCGGATTTCCAATTCATCCATTCCTCTGCGGGCTCCTAGAGTTCTACGGCCTCCAATTACACAATCTCACCCCTGCCTCCATCCTACACATCGCCGGCTATGTTGCTCTCTGCGAGTTGTTCCTGGGCTGCGAGGCTCACTTCGAGCTGTGGAAAAGGCTATTTTGCCTTGTCCCTCGCACACAGAGGGAATCACTTTATCAAGTGGGCGGAGCCGAAGTATGGCACATCGCCGATATCGGATATCTGTCCGGTACCCCGAAGAAGTCGTTCGAAGACTGGCCTTCGGAATGGTTTTATATGGAGGACGTTCCCCTTTCGGACCCTGTTCGGCGGGGTCTCCCTGACAACAATGCTCCTCTAAAGAAGCGCCGAAGTTGGCGCCCACGGAGCCCCAGGCGGAAGACGACAGAGAAGTCCTCTATATGATGAACTGGATTAAGGCACTGGCTCAGTCAGGTTTGACAATAACCGAAGTTATGTCGATTTGCATAATGCGGGGAGTGCAACCACTTCAATATCGTGGGCATCCCTTATGGTGTTTCAATGGGGAGGATGACGCCACCCGCTATGGTTGTAAGGGTTCGGGCGATGCTGCTGCATTAGCCAAAATGTTGTCCGAACTGTTCAAGGGAGAGGAGGAGGAGGAGTTCACCCGCATCAAGCCACGGGACGGATTCTCCATGTACAATCCTCCAAGCTGGGTAAGCTATACCCCCTTACTTCCATCTTCCCGCGTTTTTCATTGTAAGTATTCACCTTGCCAATTTATGGCAAGAACTGCGAAAGGCCATAAAGGAGGTCTGTAGCCCTTCTCCACAACCGGAGGACCCTGACCGGGCCCTCAACTCCGGACTCAAAGAAGATCCGGTTATCTCCGTGGAGCTGATAAACCGGCAGTTCTATCAGTTGAGTTGCGATGATGCCATGGTGGCCATTACGGCCGACTATCCCGGACTACTCCCTGCATCACACGTAAGAAAAACCGAAAAGTGCCAACTCAAAAAAGTAGGATCCCCTTTTAGACACTTCACCCACCATATTCACATGGCCTTTTTACAGGGAAGGCATTCGGGATGCCCTGCAGCAACGCGCCAATAGGAGGCGCCAAGGCCAGGTAGGCCAAAAAGGAAGGCGGTTAGGACGGAGACGCCGGCGCAAAGGTACAACAAACCCCGCTCCGTGATTGTCGTCTTTCTCAAAGTATAATGACGCATGTCTTTCTTTAACAGAAAAAACGCTC
This sequence comes from Triticum monococcum, assembly GCA_034509565.1. Lineage (NCBI taxonomy): Eukaryota > Viridiplantae > Streptophyta > Magnoliopsida > Poales > Poaceae > Triticum > Triticum monococcum. Next base: position 391,933,525 of record CM067845.1, on the reverse strand, counting down.
GCCGGAATATGTCCGGCGATGTCGCCAATCACGCTTCCACCAGTCAGGCACCAGGACCGGACACGGAGGCAGAAGCCGATATGGGGCAGGCGCCGGATAATCCCCCTACAGAGGATGCGGATATGTTATCTGCTACAAACTCAGAAGTGGAAAGCGCCATGAATCATAGGTGCCGCCGGGCCGTACTCCGTGACGCTTGTTTCTCACCAGAGGCGTTTGATGCCTTTAATTCTGGAGAAGCGTACCTCCGTGCCACTCAATATGGTCTAGCCAGAGCCACGAATCAGTATGTAAAGGATGTACGTGTGAGTGAATCTGACGATTTATATGTATCAGTAGCCCCTGAGACTTGAAACAGTTACCAGAACTGAGTTAAGGATCATCCTTCTTGTGCAGGTTCTTAGAGAGAAGAATACTAGGCTGTCCCGGGAGCTGGAGGAATGCAAGACCCAACTGCGGGCCGCTATTGCCGCATTGCAGGAACAGAAAAGGCCCCCCGCTAGTACCATTTTAAAGAATGATGGTTAGCATATAGTGCGCGGCGTGGCTGCAGATCTAACAATAGATTTTGCAGATGAATCCGGAGAAAATCCGGGGGACCAGCATGTTATGCGGTAGCTAGAAGCTAGAAAACGCGTACTGACTCAGGTTAGGCGGGAGAAAAACAATCTCCAACACGCCAATATAAGGCTGAATGTGGAACTAAAAGACGTTCGGGGCCAGCTTGCGGACTCCGAAAAGGAGAATAAGAGGCTTCGACGCGGCATTTTAAGTAAGTGCTTGAATGAATCCTTTAAAGGTATTCGGCGAAGAAGCCAACTAACAGCGTTATGTCCGTAGGCATGCTGACGGGTCATCCAACGGAGGAAATGCCCGGGTCTGCGGGTGATCTTCTGTCCGAGCTGTCACATCTGCACGAACAAGTTCGGCAGGTGATGCAGGGTGTTGCCCAGGCTTTGTGGCCGTCTGTCTCCCTTCCAGAGGATGTTGCGGAGCTTGCGGAGAAGCTCAAAGGAGCGTGGTGGTGCTTCCGATTATGGAAGATATCCGCTTGCCGACAAGGTGCCAGAGAAGCCTGGGCCATGGTGAAGACACGGTATACCAAAGCAGACCCAAATCACATGGCCGAGGTCGGACCTGTGGGGCCCAACAGAAAAGAAATTCCCGTTAGCTTAGTTTATGGGCAAGTAGAATTAGCCGCAAAGTATTCCCAACAGGATTGTAAGCTAGACCGTCTGTTGGATGGTATAGAAGAAGAATTTAGTCAGTCTGCATGACTATGTAATTGAAGTGACATGTATAATGCCTTCTAGCTGGATTGTAGATCATTTGTCGTTGCGGACCTTTTCGCTTTAGCCTCTGGGCCCAATAGTCCGGAGTGTATCCGAATACCCGCTCAGTTATATAAGAACCGGGGTATGCGTGGACACTAGGCGTAGGGGTCATTAGTGCTTTATCAGACAACTGCCCAACTAGTTATGTTATATTACATGGGTAGTAAGAAACATCTTCCAGGGAGAATAGTTCCGTTAAGGGTTCCTTTCCCTGGGCAAGCATGCCCTAAAGTGCATGTCCGGACTGCGATAGCAAACGCAGGAAAAACATCTGGGGGCAGATATGAAAAATAAAAATCATCTTTTGTTCACCGACCAAATATTCCCTTAAGAATGCTAGCTTTTAGCTTCACCCTGTCTAAGGTACACATCCGGCTGACCCGACAGTAACAATCGCAGAGGTGCTCCCCTTATGCCCTGGCCGAATTAACGGGAACGTAGGGCATAAATACAAGAGACAGGCAACCCAGCTTGGCCAAAACTTAAGTCATATCGATGCATATAATGGTGAAAAAAGGTACATGCAGAAGTATAACACATGTGTTGGGCATGAAGCCCGGATAAATAATTTAAGCTTCTGTGAAAGAAGCCCCCAGGTATGAAGAGTGCGGCTAGCGCATTTGTAATGTGCAAACAAGGCACAAGGTGACCCTTGAAGGCCTAGGGAAATAAGAAAAGAAAGAAAGAAAGAAAGGAAAACAAGATAGATAATATATTTGTGAAAAAATGGACAAAGGGAGGGGACTAACATAGAGTCCGGTGCTAGGCATAGAATCTTTGGAGCCTGGCCGCGTTCCATGGGTTCGGCTCGAGTCGACTAGTCGATGCATCCCGCAGTCAGTATGCTCCACCGGTCAGAACTTGGTCGATAATGAAGGGACCTTCCCATTTGGGCTCGAGCTTGTTCTTTTTCTTATCCGGCAGGCATAGAACTAGTTCGCCAATGTTATAAGTTTTGGCCCATACTTCTCTGCTTTGGTATCTGCGAGCCTGTTGCTGGTAAAATGCGGAACGGGCTTTGGCTACGTCGCGCTCCTCCTCCAAGGTGTCCAGACTGTCCTGCCAATTGAGCTCGGCTTCTCTTTCTTCGTACATGCGCACTCTAGGTGAGTCATGAATTATGTCATAGGGCAAGACTGCCTCTGCGTCGTACACCATAAAGAAGGGTGTATATCCGGTACTATGATTCGGCGTAGTCCGCAGCCCCTAGAGTACGGAGTAGAGCTCCTCTACCCAGTGTGTGTTAGACTCCGTTAAGGAACGCAGTAGTCTAGGTTTAATGCCGCTCATTATAAGACCGTTTGCTAGCTCGACTTGACCGTTGGTTTGTGGGTGATAGACCGAGGCATAATCGAGCTTGATGCCCATTTTGCTGCACCAGAGTTTTACCTCGTCGGCCGTGAAGTTCGTGCCATTATCAGTGATGATGCTGTGGGGGACGCCATAATGGTGTACAACCCCGGATATGAAATCTATCACCGGTCCGGATTCGGTTGTTTTAACTGGTTTGGCCTCTATCCATTTGGTGAATTTATCCACCATCACCAACAAGTATTTTTTCTTGTGGGTTCCCCCTTTAAGGGGTCCAACCATGTCAAGCCCCCAGACCGCAAAGGGCCATGTAATGGAGATTGTTTGGAGGGCGGTGGGTGGCATGTGGCTTTGATTTGCAAAGAGCTGGCAACCGGCGCAATGTTGCACCAAGTCTTGTGCGTCTGCTTGGGCCATTGGCGAATAGAATCATGTACGGAAGGCCTTGCTTACAAGGGCCCAGGCTGTGGCGTGATGACCGCCGAGTCCGGCATGAATTTTTGCCAAAAGATTCCGCCCATCCTCTTCGGAGATGCACCTTTGAAGGACTCCGGTAGTGCTTTTCTTGTACAATTCTCCCTCATGGACCCTGTAGGCCTTGGATCGCCGCACTATGCAGTGTGCCTCATTTTGGTCCTCCGGAAGTTCCTGTCAAGTTAGGTAGGCCAGGAATGGTTCTGTCCACGGGGCAATAATGGCCATTATTTCGTGGGCTAACGGTGTTATTTCGGTGGCAGAGCCTCCGATTGTGTTAGAGAGTTTGGTATCGGGTATTTTGGCCGGGTCCGGACTGCTGTTACCGGTGTCCCCTTCCCATACTACGGATGGCTTGAAAAGCCTTTCCAAAAATATGTTGGGGGCATCGCGTTTTGCGCCGATGCGGGCGAGGATATCCGCCGCGTGATTGTTTTCCCGAGCCACATGGTGAAATTCGAGTCCCTCGAACCAAGCTAACATTTTTAGGACGGTGTTTCGATAGGCCGCCATTTTTGGATCCTTGGCGTCAAAATCTCCGTTTATTTGGGATATTGCGAGGTTTGAATCCCCACGCACCTCCAAGCGTTGAATGCCCATGGAGACTGCCATCCGAAGACCATGCAACAGAGCTTCGTATTTGGCTGCATTGTTGGAGTCTGTATATAATATTTGCAATATGTACCGGACGGTATCTCTGATTGGGGACATCAGGACGACGCCAGCCCCTAGACCGGCCAGCATTTTAGAACCGTCGAAGTGCATTATCCAATTGGAGTATGCGCCGTACTCTTTAGGGAGTTCGGCCTCCGTCCATTCGGCGACGAAGTCGGCCGGTACTTGCGATTTAATGGCTCGGCGAGGTTTGTATGTTATGTCGAATGGGAGGAGCTCAATGGCCCATTTGGCAATCCAGCCCGTAGCATCGCGGTTGTTGATAATATCATTAAGTGGCACTTCCGAGGCTACTATAATCGAACACTCTTGAAAGTAGTGTCGCAGTTTCTGCGATGCCATGAATACCGCATATGCTATCTTTTAGCAATGTGGGTACTGTGATTTGCATGGAGTGAGGACAGTGGATACATATTATACCGTCTTTTGAAGAGGGAATTTGTGTCCGTCCGTTTCCCGTTCGACAACGAGCACCGCGCTTACAACTTGATGAGTTGCCACAATGTACAACAGCATTGGTTCGCTCATGTTTGGCATGGCCAGGATCGGGTTGGTTGCTAGAATGGCCTTTATTTCTTCCAATCCGGCTGTGGCCGCGTCCGTCCACTCGAAGTGTTTGGTGCGCCGAAGGAGGCGAGGGGTAAAGCCTTTTCTCCTAAGCAGGAGATAAAGCGGCTTAGAGCCGCCACGCATCTAGTTAACTTCTGGATTTGTTTGAGGTCTGTTGGGGTAGCCAACTGTGACAAAGCTCGAATTTTGGTCAGATTAGCTTCAATACCTCTACTGGAGATGATGAATCCCAGGAGCTTTCCGGCTGGTATGCCGAAAACGCATTTTTCCGGGTTGAGCTTGATGTCATATGTTCGGAGATTGTCGAACGTGAGCCTCAAGTCGTCTATCAAAGAGTCGACGTGTTTGGTTTTGACGACCACATCGTCTATGTATGCATCTACTGTTTTGCCAATTTGTTTCTCCAGACATGTCTGAATCATGCACTGATATGTTGCGCCGGTGTTTTTGAGTCCAAAAGGCATTGTGTTAAAACAGAAGGGGTCGTATGGTGTGATGAATGCCGTTGCGGCTTGGTCGGACTCCGCCATCTTGATTTGGTGGTAACCGGAGTAAGCGTCGAGGAAACAGAATGACTCGTGTCCTGCGGTAGCGTCAATAATTTGATCGATGCGTGGGAGGGGGAAGGGATCCTTTGGGCAAGCTTTACTGAGGTCTTTGAAATCTACGCAAAGGCGCCAGGATTTGTCCTTCTTTGGTACCATCACCAGGTTTGCTAGCCAGTCCAGATGTTTTATTTCTCTCATGAATCCGGCCTCCAATAACTTGGCTAGTTCTTCTCCCATGGCCTGTCTCTTAGGTTCGGAGAAATGCCGAAGAGCTTGCTTGACCGGCTTGAATCCCTTTAGGATATTGAGGCTATGCTCGGCCAGCCTGCGTGGGATTCCTGGCATGCCTGAGGGATGCCAGGCGAATATGTCCCAATTCTCGCGCAGGAACTCCCATAGTTGGGAGTCCACAGCGGGGTTTAACTGTGCCCCGATGGAGGCTGTTTTGCTAGGGTCCGTTGGGTGGACTTGGAATTTGACTATTTCATCCGTTGGTTTAAAAGAGGTGGACTTGGATCTCTTGCTGAGTATCACATCGTCCCTGTCCACTGTGGAGCGTAGCGTGGTTAACTCCTCGGCCAAGAGGGCTTCGGATAATGCTTCGAGGGCCAATGCCGCTATTTTGTTTTCAGCGCGGAGTGCTGTGTCCGGATCACTAGCGAGAGTGATGATTCCGTTGGGCCCGGGCGTTATAAGCTTCATGTACCCATAATGGGGTATGGCTTGGAAGATTGTGAACGCCTCCCGTCCTAAAAGAGCGTGATAGCCACTGCTGAACGGGGCCACTTGGAATGTAATTTCTTCGGACCTGTAATTATCCGGCGTGCCGAATACCACATCTAGTGTGATTTTCCCAGCACAGCGTGCTTCCCGACTGGGGATAATTCCTCTAAAGGTTGTGCTACTTTGCTCGATGCAGTTCCAGTCTATTTCCATCTTTTGAAGGGTTTCCTCATAGATGAGGTTTAGTCCGCTGCCGCCGTCCATGAGTACTTTGGTGAGTCGAAAGCCGTCCATGATTGGACTGAGGACCAGTGCGGCTGGTGCTCGGGCTGTTCGGAATTTGGGTTCATCACTGGCATTGAAGGTAATGGTTGTGTTACTCCATGGATTTGTTGCTGCTACATGGCAGATTTTGGTCGTGCTGCGGAGTGTTCGCTTGCGTCTATTATTTGACGCAAAGGTCTCGAACACTGTTAACACCGTATTGTTATCCACTGGATGGTGCTCTGTGGTATGTGGGATAAGAAGATCCTCACCACTTTTGGCCACCAGCCGGAGTATCCAACATGCTCTAAGGTTGTGCGTTGGTATTATATCCGCCGTGCTATGAATTTTGCAGGGTCCGTTGAGCCATCCCTCCAATACGGTTCCTTGCCCTGTAGAGGTTTTTTGCTTTTTGGTAGTTATCCTGGGTGTATTGTGATAATGCACCCTTTTATTTCGGACTGGGTTTGTGTTCAGGGCCGGATTATCCCAAAAGTTTCTATCGGTTTTCTAGGCACTTTCCATCGCACGGTACTTTCGTACTATGGACGCCAAGTCAGAAAAGCGTTTTATCTCACAGCGATTTATGGCGTTAAGGATTCCCTTGTCCGTGCAATTATTGCAGAAAAATAAGATTGCGTCTTCCTTGCGACAGTCCTTAACCTTGTTCATCGCAAGGAGGAATCTGGCCCAGTAATGATGTATTGTTTCTTGGGGCTCTTGCCTGATATGGGAAAGCTCGCTTGTGTTTGGGTGGGTGGGTGGAATTGAATCCAAACCCCTACCCGATCTGGGATCCAGGGGCCGAGGAGTTTCCAATTTTGGAAGTTCCGGTTCCGGGATGTTACCTGCTAATCCTGGTCCGCTGTCTGACTCTAAGTTCAGGGATTGGATGTTGTCCTCCCGTGAACGGGCGTCCGGCTCGGGGAGCTCGGAAATCCGGACATAGTTGGTCCTCAGGATAGAGGAAAGGTCGTCGCATTGTTCCTCCACCACTTCAATATGATGGGTGACCGGTGGAGAGTTAATCTCCCTTTGATCGGGTTTAAGCCCAATCTGATCATAGTTCGTAGCGACTCCCAAGGCGGCGATGCGATCCAAGAGCTCGTTTAAGGAGGAGAGCTCCATTGGATTCATCTGTTCGGCGAGTGCCGATTTGACGTGGAGGCTGTATTCGATGACCCGAGAATTCATCGTCGGCGTGGCGGCCGTACATGCGGTCATGATGAACCCGCCTAGCCCGATAGTTTGGCCGACAGCCAAAGCTCCCCCAACAGTAGTACCATCTTTAAAGACGAGACGATACATCCTTCCTTCTGGCGACGGCACAGAGGAACTCTCAATGAAAGCACCAATGTCGGTGTCAAAACCGGTGGATCTTGGGTAGGGGGTCCCGAACTGTGCGTCTAAGGCGAATGGTAACAGGAGGCAGGGGACACAATGTTTTACACAGGTTCGGGCCCTCTTGATGGAGGTAAAACCCTACGTCCTGCTTGATTAATATTGATGATATGGGTAGTACAAGAGTAGATCTACCACGAGATCGGAGAGGCTAAACCCTAGAAGCTAGCCTATGGTATGATTGTATGTTGTCCTACGGACTAAAACCCTCCGGTTTATATAGACACCGGAGGGGCTAGGGTTACACAAGGTCGGTTACAAAGGAGGAGATATACATATTCGTATTTCCTAGCTTGCCTTCCACGCCAAGTAGAGTCCCATCCGGGCACGAGATGAAGTCTTCAATCCTGTATCTTCATAGTCTAACAGTCCGGCCAATGGATATAGTCCGGCTGTCCGGAGACCCCCTAATCCAGGACTCCCTCAGTGGTACTCGATAACCGACGTTAGTCATGCACCGAAGAACATGACCAACCCAACATGTACTACTATCAAGCATGGCAATATGAAAATAATACTAGCAAGTAGAACATGATAACAGAGTGCAAGAAAACATAGCATGACGGTAATCACCAATCCATAAGAATAACCGAAATAACAGCGGTAACAAAACAAACATATAGTTATTAAGGATTCAAGTTGAAAATCAATGCTACTGCATGGCTATCATGCAAATGGTAGTTGTGGCTTGCGTGGGGATGAAGAAGGCTCCGGGGAGAAGTGCGGTGAAGCCGCGGAAAGAATCGCCGGAAACAGTTCTCTCGCGGAGGGGGCTGTTTACGGGCAAGGGCAAAGTGGTCATTTGCAATATGTCAAACCATAGTGAAAATGATACCAACAGAACAAGCTCGACGAGACAAAGATGTGGGCATTGGATTCACCTCAATCAGAGTCTCAAGCAAAAGGTTATAGCCCGATGAAGTTCAGGGACCATTCTATAAAAAGAGTTCTACAAACAGGCCCCTGAGCTAAAAATTAGAAAGCGCATTTAGAGGAATACGCCTTCAGAACAGAGAAAACGCATTTCGGGCCGAAGTGAAAGTAGAATACGTTTTCTGAAAGCGAACACATACTCTATGGGTTGACGCTTCCACTTATCCACGTCATCAGAGGCGGGCCGGGGATTATCTCGCTGCCAGGTGGGGTCTACGGGGAGAGGGCCCCACTGGCAGGTCTCCTTCTTCCTCCTCCCGCTCACCCACGATGCAGAGACGAGGCCGGCGGCCCGACGCAGATTCCCGGTGACTCCGGCCACCTCTTGTGACGCTCGACCTACCGGCGTGCTCAGGGGAGGCATCCACACCCGTTTGTGGGCAGAACGGTCACCGGGGAGCACGGGGAAGGGCGAAGCCACGGCTGTGGCGGAGGGGAGCTTTGGGTGGTGATGGTGTCGGGGCTACGTTGTAGGACAAGGAGCGGCAGGGTTCTGGAGGGGTTCGCCAAAGTTGAGGGACCTACTGGAGGTGGAGAGGAGGAGGGAGGGGCGCCGGCTGCTGCGAATTTAGCCGGGCTCCGGCAAGAGGCACTGCGGTCATGGGGGTGGAGGAGAGGCTTTGGTGACGCGCAGCGATCATGGGAAGGAGGTGGGGAGGGCCTAGACGAGCGCGGTGAGGAGGCTGATGAGCTCGGAGTGGCTCGGGGTGGCCTTTATATAGGCATGGCTGAGGAGGGGAGGCCGTGGACGCGTCGCCGTGGCTCGGGTGTCGCCGCTCGCGTCCGGCTACGCTCTGGCGACGGCCAACAATCACGGGGAGGCGCGGGATCACGACAACAGGGAGCGGACGAACCTCACAAGACAGAAGAGGCCAGGGGGAGGGACTTAAATGGCCGCGGCGCGAGGTGCCAAGCCGGTTGCCGCCGCTCGAGCTCGGCCAAAGCTCTGGCGACGCGCAGCGATCACGGGAAGGCTCGGGAACGCGACGAAGGGGGGTGCGGACGAGCCGCAGAGCTCACGGAGCAGAAGAGGTCGAGGGGGGAGTAGCCAAGCGCCATTAATGCATGTTGGCACTGCTCACCCGTGGGCGTGCGGCGACGAGCGCTGACGGAGAGGCTTACAGAGGGGAGAGGAGTCCAGGGGATGACGACGACCTGGTGAAGCTGTTGAACATGCTTACGCGCGCAAAGACGACGAGAGGGGGAGGGGCCGGAGCTAGGCGACTTTCTGGATGCGGCCATTGCACGCCAAAGCGGTGGTCACCACGTGCACTGGTGCACACGGTGCCACAAGCCATGCCAAATGATGTCTGGGGTTTAGTCCTTCCTGGGTGGGTTTCAACTGCGGTGGTAGCTCAGTCAAAGACACCGTGGTGAAATGGTAAGTGAGCTCTGAAGTTTCCTGTTGCAAACTTGATCATGAAACAGTTATCAACTGAGGTGAGATTAGAGCCACATAAGATATCTGGGGAGTTTAGGTTAGGAAGGACTATAATCTTGTCGATTATGAGATGATTTGGACCAGTATTTAATATAGTTTCTTAAGAACCACATAACTTGGTCCAGAAACAAGAACATGAAGAGGCACTCACATACAGTGATGAATTGAGCTTAAAATGGGCATGGAAGGATTATTTGGGCATATGAGAGTGCCATAAAAATTTCATGCCATTTGACCAAGCCAAATTGGTCCTTCCTTCATACAGAACTTCTCTATATAGAAATTTAGGAAAAATCCTGAGGGAAAATGGCTAGATGAAATATGTCCAAATCTTGTGGAGATGAGTTATATGGGTAGGAGAAGGCCAGGGAAAATTTTCAGACGTAATGGAGCAAGATAAAATATACTTGCTTCATTAACTGAAAATTTCGACAGAACCAAAGAATTGATGCTCAGCTCACATGGATGCATTGCATGATCTCAAATCTTGAGGAGGGCTTTCATTTGATAAAATGAAGGACCATGCAAAATTTTCAACTCAATAGGATTAACCTATCTAGTACTTCCTTCACAAACAATTCCCTCAGACAGGAACTTTGAAAAATTGCTAAGGAATATTCACTAGGCAAATTAGGTTGAATTTTGGCATGAGGCAATTATATGGACATGAAAAGGTGTCCAAAAAGTTTGGGGTCAATTGGGCAAAGATAAATGGCACCTGCTTCACAATCTGACATTCAGGACAGAATAGGAAAGGAATTAATTGAGCATGATGAGGAACATGGAAAATGAAATATTTTGCAATATTTGAAGAAGATATGACCCAAACAATGCATCAGAATTATTTGGGAATTTTGGGAGTGATAGAAATATAGGTTGCTTCACAACCTAGGGCAAATTGGGTTATTCCTTTAATAGAAAAAGAATATTCCCAAAGAAAAGAATATTGGGGTTTAGCTAGGATGAAAATGGCAAGGTATAGGAATGGAGATGGGGATGACAAGCCACTATGGAAAGAAAGAAGATGGCATCTTCTTCAGTTTCCAGACCACATAGCCATGGAAAAAGAAAACTCAAGCAAAAACCTCAGAAAATCAAAAGAAAAGGAAAGGGCCAAAAATCAGGCTGTGACACATGTCTAACCAGTGTTATTGTTAATCTAATGCCTCCGGTAACATGATGCAATTAAACTGTGTTACAAATGGTACTCCTGCTATTTTCCCCAGTAGGATAAGTAAGTTGCTTCTTTACGTTGCCGAGTGTCTTGGTGTCCCCACTGTCCTATGCCCTTAAACCAACTCTTTAGGTGTTGTTGATCTACTGTATCTGGATTTCACGGAGCTGGCAGAATTCCGAACAGGCTCTTACTCCCTCTAGTTATCTAAAATGTCTTATATTAATTTACAGAGGGAGTATAAAGTATATACCTTCTCAGAATAATTTGTTTATCTAGTACAAGAAAAATGTAGTATTTGTTCTTAAAATTTAGAAAATGTTAAATATTGCATGGATCACAACGATTCATCGACAGTTCCTGGCATCAACGGAGAATTAAGAGAATCTCACTGATTGAGAATTAGCAAAAAAAAATGAATAATTTTTCAACCGGTTTTTTGTGGCCCCGGTAGTATGGGCTAATTTCAGGGCTCTTCTGGTTTTCGTTTACATTCGCTGGCCTAATTCTTTGTTTAACTATCAAATTTCATCATAGCGCAATATAGCATACTGACATCATTCCAACGTGGCTACAATTTTTTATCATCGTAATTTCCAGTGACTAGCTAACATGGTAACCAACGATTAAGCAATAGCTCCTTCTCCACTTCCAAACGAGGAGCCAAGAAATGGCCATGGCAATCACAAGACGTCGTGTCATAAACCAAAATCCTTTCTAGTTTATCGCTTTAAAAAAGAATATACCCCAGCCTCTGTATCTGGATGATGCATGCAGAGATGTCGCAAAAATTTACAGCTGAAGATAGACCATTGAAGTTCTTGTTGCCCAACACAATTATATTTCTGTCAACATGATTTTGTTTACGAACCCTCGCAGATCTCCAACATGTTGGCACGATCTCTCATGCTTGTTGCAACGTTTGCAGCTCAGAATTTAAATTAAAGTGCCACTTGCAAGCATATGGTTGTTTGACAGATCACTTGTGAAGGCCAAAGAACCAAATACCAACATTGCATCTGCTCCAGTAAACTACTGATTGTTTGTTAAATAAATACCACGGAACTGTTCCATTCTGGGTCCATTTGGGCAGCTGGTTCTATCTGTCACCTCACATTCTTCTGTCAGATTTGCACTGTTTGAATCGAATTTACATTTAGTGAAACATTCTCACATGAGATGAAAGTAAATTGGGGTGCAAATTAGATTAACTTTGGAAAGATTTGATGACGTGAACTGAAGGCTCCAAGAACGACAAGATAATGGTGGCGCTGCGGGACTGGAAGATCGTGTCGGCGTACGAGACGTTCCCGTGGGAGAAGAAGATGAAGGAGCTTCTGCCAGTGCCGGAGTGTCAAACAGATTAGGGTTTGGAACAATGCTCGATACCCTTGGTGGGTACGGCTGTCATATATTTATAAGAGGGAACCGTACAAATACCGGTTATATTACAACACGTATATCTAATATATACTTAGTCTAACACCCTCCCTCAATCTTAACTATGTCATGAAACACTTAGAAGGTTAAGATTGCGATGACATCCTTCAAAAGAAGGCAAGGGCAAGGGTTTAGTGAAAATATCAGCAAGTTGATCCTTCGAAGAAACAAACATAATCTCAAGGAGCTTCTGAGCAACATGTTCCCTCACAAAATGATAGTTAACTTCGATGTGCTTCGTTCGGGCATGAAATACTGGATTGGATGAAAGGTATGTTGCACAAATGTTATCACACCAAAGAACAGGCGGCTGAGTTGGGGAGACCTTCAACTCTCAAAGCAATGACTGCACCCACATGATCTCAGCTGTGGCATTAGCAACAGCTTTGTACTCAGCTTCGGTACTACTCCAAGACACCGTAGCTTGCTTGCGAGCTTGCCAGGCGATCAAGTTAGGCCCAAAGAACACATCATGTTCCCCCGTGGATCGCCGATCATCAAGACAACCAGCCCGGTCGGCATCAGAAAATGATGAGATCAGTCCAGAACGCTCAGGATGAAGATGGAGACCATATGAACCAGTGTGACGAACATAGTGCAAGATGCGCTTAACAGCTGGCCAGTGAGAATCACGTGGTGTATGAAGATACTGGCACACACGGTTAACTGCAAATGATATGTCTGGTCGAGTAATGAGCAAGTACTGCAGTCCACCCACAATGCTGCGATACTCTATGGCATCCTCAGGAGAAAGCAAGTCACCAGCAAGAGCTGTCAGTTTGTCTGTAGCAGACATGGGAGTCATAGCAGACTTGCACTGCAACATACCGGCACGACACAGGAGATCCTGAGAGTACTTCTTCTGAGTAAGAGTCAAGCCACCATCAGAATGAAGAACCTCTAGGCCCAGAAAATAATGTAGTCTCCCAAGATCCTTAACAGCAAACTCAGCACCAAGACAGGACACAAGCCGATCTATAGCAGAAGCAGACGAACTGACAAGGATGATGTCATCAACATAGACTAGAATGTACATAGTCACCTCAGGTCGCTGTAGAATAAACAGAGACGTGTCTGCTGTAGAAGGAACAAACCCATGCGCACGAAGAGCAGTGCCAAGACGGGCATGCCACGCACGCGGGGCCTGCTTCAAACCGTAGAGAGCTTTGACAAGGCGACACAAATGATGTGGCTGAGCAGGGTCAACAAAACCTGGTGGCTGACGCATATAAACCTCTTCGTCTAGAACTCCATGGAGAAAGGCATTCTAAACATCAAGTTGTCGAAGCGACCATCCATGAGTAACAGCCAAAGAGAGAAGAACACGAATAGTAGTTGGTTTAATAACAGGACTGAATGTGTCTTCATAATCAATGACATACCGTTGTTTGAATCCCTTGGCAACCAGGCGTGCCTTGTACCTCTCAATGGAGCCATCAGCATGTTTCTTCACCTTGATTACCCATTTAGAGTCAATGATATTAACACCAGATGGAGGTGGAACAAGACGCCAAGTGTTCTTTCTTTGAAGGGCATGAATCTCCTGCTCCATCGCAGCACGCCAATGTGGGATGCCAAGTGCTGCTTGAAAATGTCGTGGTTCAGTCATAGGGTCAGCCTCAGCATGTGCCACATAGGCCACAAGCCACGCGACAGTGCCGTCAGTGCGCTTCTTCGGTTGGAAGCTGCCACTTTTGCTGCAAGTATGGGGATGCATGACGACAGGCGGAGGTGGCGCTGGAGTTGCCACACCAGAGGAGCCACTATCCATCAACGGCGAGGAGGACGCACCGGCGGGCGAGTCAACAGGCGCATCCGGTGGCACGGTTAGGGTCGGCGAAGACAGACCAGGCATGACTGGCGTCGACGGACCAGGCGACGAAGACTCGGTGACCTGCGAGGCCTTCGGCTTAGGGGAGAGCGCCGCGGGTCCAGCCGGCCCGGCCGACAGCTCCGCAGGTTCGGCCGGCCCAGGCGACAGCGAGGCCGCTTGCCCTAGCGAATCGGTCACCCCGTCGGATCCTCGTGCATGGGGCATGCACGCGTGATCGACGTCAGGGTCAAGCGGGGTAGTGGCGGGGGTAGCCTCGTCGAGCGCCTCATCCGGCGTAGCAGCAATTGGCGCAGTTGTGGCCATATCATCATCCAGAAGCTCAAGTCGAGCGCCTCATCCAGTCCCTGCACCATGGTTAGGCAACAATAGAGGAGAATATGCAGCATCCACAAATTGATTAGGCAAAACTAGAAAAGAGTGCGACTCGCTGATGGGAGTATCGGTGGGTGATGTGAGCGTGGAAAACGGGAAGACAGTCTCATCGAACACAACATCACGAGAAATGTAAACATGATTTTACGAGATGTGAAGACACTTGTAACCTTTGTGGAGAGGACTGTACCCAAGAAACACACATTGTTTAGATCGATACTCAAGTTTATGCTTATTGTACGGACAAAGATGCAGCCAACACGCACAGCCGAACACTTTAAGGAGGGAGTAATCTGGAGTTTCATTAAGCAACACTTCGAGCGGAGACTTCATGTGAAGGCGTCGTGTGGGAATCCTATTTATCAAAAAACAGGCAGTAACAAAAGCATCGCTCCAGAACCGAAACAGGACAGAGGCATGTGCAAGAAGTGTCAGGCCAGTTTCAACTATGTGACGGTGTTTGCGCTCAGCTGCACCGTTCTGCTGATGTGTATGAGCACAAGACACATGATGTGAGATGCCAAGCTTCTGAAAGAAGGTGTTAAGGTTACGATACCCAACCCCCCCCCCAGTCTGACTGAACATGGATAATTTTGTGCTTAAGCAATCATTCAACATGTGCTTGAAATTGCATAAAGACATGAAACACATCAGATTTGTGCTTAATAAGATAAATCCAAGTAAAGCGACTGAAAGCATCGATGAAACTGACATAATAGTTCTGACCACTAATAGAAGTTTGGGCATAGCCCCACACGTCTGAAAACACAAGTTCAAGAGGAGCCGTGACAACACGACTTGATACAGAAAAAGGCAACTGATCACTCTTGCCTTGTTGACAAGCATCACACACTAGAAACTCCTTATTACTCGACTCAACAGGAAGATGATGGCGATGAAGCACATGGTGCACAATGGGAGTAGTGGGGTGGCCAAGGCGAGAGTGCCACTGCGACGACGACACCCAAACACCACTGAAAACTTGAGAGACTCGTGGCACATCAAGTGCGTATAAGCCATCGCGAGCTCGACCACTAAGAAGAACGTTCCTCATGTCCCGGTCCTTAACAAAAAATGGAAAGGGTGAAACTCAACAAACACATTGTTGTCACGAGTTAATTTAGGAACCGAGAGTAAACTACGTGTGACTGAGGGAACACGAAGGACATCAAGCAGACGCAAGGTTTTAGTGGTATGTAAAAGAAGAGATGCCTAACCAACATGTGAGATGGGCATACCTAATCCATTGGTCGTGCGGACCTGATCGTAACCGGTGTAGGGCTGGCGAGTGGCCAGCTTGTCAAGCTGACTCGTCAAATGGTCCTTAGCGCCCGTATCAATGTATGAGGCAGGAGCCACCGAGTATGAAGGAGTGAACCCGGGATCCGGTGTAGCGAGAGCAGCTTGCTTCTCATTACCCTTCTCATTGTTCCCAATGCCAAGAAAATCTCGTTTAAAGTGACGATGGCAGCGAGACGCCAAGTGCCCCTCGATGCTGCAAGTTGACACTCAACCCCGCCACCACATGCCTCGCAGTGGAGCCGCTTGCGACCAGCCGTTGGAGGTGGAGCGGGCAGACGGGGCTGGTTGCCTGAGGTCGGCGGCGCCTTCTGCTTGGCACCGCGGGAGCCCCCGCGGAGAGCAGCGTTCGCAGAAGGGCCCTCCGTGTAGACGCCAACGGAGCGGCGAGCAGCAAGCCTCTGTTCGGTGTTGAGAAGGCATGCATAGAGATCGCGAGGCGGCATCGGCGTGTCACGTCCATTAATGTTTTCAACGAGAGAATCATAGTCCTCATCAAGCCCATTGAGAATGAACGAAGTAAACTCCTTGTCACGAAGAGGCTTCCCAATAGACGATAGTGTATCGGCCAAACTTTTGACCTTGTTGAAGAAGGCCGTGACGCAGAGGTCATTTTTCTTGACCTCACCCAGCGGGTTACGAATGGCAGAGGAACGGGCCAGCGACTGCGAGGAAAAGCTGGAGTCGAGCGTGGCCCATGCATCCCTCGATGTCGCGGCAAAGACCACCATGCCGGCCACGAAGGGTGTGAGCGAGGACTGAATGGCACCCAGAATAGCTTGATCCTGAGCAATCCACTGACGATGAGCAGGGTTGGACACCATGAGGGAGCCACCAGCGGCCGAGGGCACCGGAACCATGGCCGGGGGACACGGCAGCGTACCATCGACATACCCCTTAAGGTAGTGACTATGCATCAGTGGCAACACCTGAGCGCGCCACAGGAGGTAGTTGTCAGCAGAGAGCTTCACCATCACTAGGTGAGCGAAGTGGAAAGGTCCTGGTTTAGCCATGGATGCGGAGAGCTGCGAGTCGTACGTCGGAGGAGAACTGTATGGAATCAGCGCATCGGCCGACGGAGACGTACGGTAGTGTTGATGAAGACCGTAGGGCGCTGTAGGAGGTACGCCGTAGATCTGCAATGACGTGACATGCGGCACAGAGGAAGCGTAGGGCGCGCCATACGGTGCCTCGTAGGGCACTGTGGAGGACGAAGCATACGGTGTCGGCGCGACATACGATGACAATGGCGCGACGTACGACGCTGGATGTGGCCCACCGTACGGCACCTGGACGGGAGTGCCACGAGGGCCTGAGGCCGGCGGCGCAGCAGAGTTCGCAGCGGCGCCGTAAGGCAGCTGCGCAGGGGCACGATCCCGATCCTGCATGGGGGCACCGTAGCCAGGGTTGATGGCTGCCAGGGATGGATCGCATCGATCCTGCATGTGGACAACGTACGCCAGGGATGGGTCGCTACGATCCTGCATGGGAGCACCGTACGCAAGCGATGGATTTCTGGATGGCTGTGCGGGATCAAAGGCGTGCGACGCCATGGCGGCATCGCAGGTGATCTAAGGCGCGGGCGATCGGGGCACTGGAGGACGCGACCCTGATGCGGACGGACGAGCCCAGGCGAGCAGGGTAGACGCCATGAACGGCGATTCCGTCACCAAGGTTGACGGAGGCGGCGCAGCGGTGAAGGCCGACGCGGCGGCGGCAGAGGAAACGGAAGCACGGCGCGGACCGAACGCATCATCTGATACCATGTCAAACAGATTAGGGTTTGGAACAATTTCTGTCGCTGCTGCTGCTGCCCAAGGCCACGGACGGCACCCACACCCGCTACAACACGTTCGACAACACCCTCACCCGCGCCGACGCCTGGCACGCCTCGTCCCACGCATCTGGCGTCCCCGTCGAGCTCGCCAGCGTCCAGACGGAGGCGCTGCTCACCAAGATCTCCGACGAGACGGCGGTGTCCACGGTGAACATGGGGTCCCTGTCCGACTTGGCCAACATGTCCAACGTCAGCCTGTACGGGTTTGAGGACTACATGGCGTGGACATCGGCGTGGTGTGCGCGGTGCGGCTGTGGTACGCACCGTCGGGCCCCGGCGGCGAGATGATGGTGGAGAACGCGCTGCGGCAGGGGGACACTAGGCTCAGCTTCGCCATCAGCTGGACCAAGGAGGGGTTCATCTACGTGTCATCGGTGGCGGACGAGAGCACGCCGGGCATGGTGTCGACGCGGTCGGGGCGGCTCGAGCTGCACCGGGCGGCGAAGCGGGCGGGCAGGCTGCTGGTGGTGTCGAGGGTGGGAGGGGAGAAGGTGCTATCGTGGATGCTCTCCACCGCCGGCAACGTCAGGTGCTACGACACCGTGTCGCTGAGCCAGAAGCTTTCGCGGCACCGCCACGCGCTCCGCCCCATCCCACTGCACTTCCTCACGTGGGACGAGGGCGCCCTCGCCCTGCCTCCGCCGCCAACGCCACCGCTGCTCATGCTATCGTCCGAAGGCGACGAGGAGGAGATCGATGGCGACGCGCCGGAGATCGCGGCCGGCAAGGGGGGCAAGGGCTCGTCCTTTAGGTTCCAGAACATCAGACTCCCAGATAGCAGGCTGTGAATGAATCCATGGATTCAGAGCGGACCTGCCGGCTATACGTCTGTCAGTCGTGTAATACTGACAGTGCATCTCGTTTTCTCTACTTCTAATGGACGAGTTGGTTGAATAGTCCCGGTTTATTTTCGTCCAGTTTATTTTTGTCTGGTTTATTCTCGTCTCGCCTCTCACCACCCCTTTCATGCTAAAACCGAATCACGTCTGATACTCCTTCCATTTATTCGTAATATATTTATGTGAAAAAATCAATTATGATTATTCTATAATCAATCTCTCAAAAATCAAATCTAAATTAATCAACTATACCATAAGTTCTTCAATCACATTAAATAATATCTCCATACTTCTCAAAAATTACATTAATTAATGTTTCCATACCTTGCCCAAAATATTAATTAATGTGATTGAGGAACTTATGGTATAGTTGATTAATTTAGATTTGATTTTTTAGAGATTGATTAGAGATTCTTCGGTACACATGTAAAAAGCGAAGAAAATAAAAAGGAAAACAAACCAGGAAAAGGAAACATATGCATGGACGTCAATCCCCTTCATCTCTTCCGCTCTCTTTCCTTTCCTAGGATGTAGCCATCGATTTTCTCCCTTGCTCATGTTCTCCTTAAGAGGTGGACATTGAGAGGCAACGAGCGTGGTAGGCCTCAGATTGCATATCCTCCTGACCTTGCAGTCCTTCTCCGATGTCGTCCCTGCATAATCCAACGCCCTCCTCCTCACAGTGCCGCACCTGCATCATTGGAGGTTGTGTGCGAGCTGGCCGCCGTCCCTGAGTATCTTCAACAGGTTGTGTGTTGCTTCCAGATAACACAATTCGTGGAAGAGTTACAAAGAAGTGAGGGTTGGGGAGAACTAGCGTCGCACCATCGCCAATCTGTTGGATGACATGCAGCACAGCCATGCCATCGAGCCACCATAGCCGCTCCTTCCAGTAGGCAATGAGGTTTGGTCGAGGGCAGGGGTAACAGTTGTGCGTGCTTGCTTGTTGTTATTCTCGAGGTGGATAGGTCATGCCATGAGCCCTCCTCCACGCATGGCGCAGCTTCCTCCGATCTCGCCCGTCCTCGAATCCCTGCTGGCAGGTGATGGTGCTTCCTTACCTCAACGAGTCAAAACTGAAGGCATCCACTTCTTGTGGTAAGAACCGATCTCATGTATTGCCATTTTTATAAGTTTCTTGATGCAAATCATAGCAAGAATATTGTGTTCTTCCTATTTGTTTGATTAGTTCCAAAACAGAAGCAATTCTATCATGACGATTTCAAATGTTTCTTGTAGAAATTTAGCATAGTACTAAAGCAACTGAATCAGCATTTTATCACAACCGCGGGCTAATTCTGAAATAAAAGCAAAGGTGAAGAAGAAGAAGAAGAAGAAGAAGAAGAAGAAGAAGAAGAAGAAGAAGAAGAAGAAGAAGAAGAAGAAGAAGAAGAAGAAGAAGAAGAAGAAGAAGAAGAAGAAGAAGAAGAAGAAGAAGAAGAAGAAGAAGAAGAATGTCGGTGTACTAGAGTAGGGGTACCCTAGTATCCCGAACTTGTGCACGGGCAGTCGCAGCACCCCGCGGCAAGGCTTGCTGGGTGACCGCCAAGGTCCTCCGTGGTTCCTTTGGAGCCATTCAAGAACAAAGTGTCCAAGCCAAGGAGACAAGACCCCGGCAAGAGGAGTTTGCCGGGAAGGACAAGACCCCGGCAAGAGGAGCTTGCCGGGAAGGCCAACCAAGGCATCTCAAGGAACTTGCCGCAATGATCCATGCGTCCCGGCAAGGCCCGGTGAGCGACAAGCTCCCGGACGCGACAAGACAATGACCGCGGCAAGGTGCTTGCCGCAACAAGCTTCCACTCTGTACCTGCGCTCCAGCACATCCACCAACGTGTCGCTCTGGGACCCTTCCAGGCGTACGTGGCGGGAGGCTGTGCAGCCAGCGGTACACAGTGGCAAGCGGCGCTGACAAGATGGCCATCATGGCGAGCGGTGGCGTCCCTGGCGGTCCCTTTTGCACTATTTTGGCGACACAGACGAACATTTAATGCCCTTGTCCCCTGCCGTCAGAGTTAGATATGATACACTGTAGTAGGCGGCGGTGCCAACCGCCACGCCTTTTCCATTTTTACCCTCGTCTATGTTGCCACCTGTCGATGACCCCTTGAGCATATAAAAGGAGGCCCATGCGCAACATAGGGGGGAGGAGGGATCATTCTCACGCTGGGTCTCGCTAGCTGCTGGTGTGTACTATAGCAATCAGCGCTCCCGAGCAAGAACTCAATACAAACCACAAAGCAGGAGTAGGGTTTTACGCATCCGTGCGGCCCAAACCTGGGTAAACTAATCGCGTGCTCGTGTGCTTCGCCTCGATCTGCTCTTCGTGCAATCTCCGCCCCCCTGCCGAACCAAAAAGGGGCTCGGTCCGCCGGTCCCATAGGTGTTCGTGGGATTAGCACCCCCGACATCTTTGGCGCGCCAGGTAGGGGGTGCGTCGAGATCGTGTGAACCTGATCTGGCGTTCGCACGAGCTAAATCTTCATCATCTTCATCGACATGCCGCCGAAGAAGAAGGCTTCGGAGGCGGCTGCTCCGTCCGCGCCGAACCCACCATCGCCGGAGCAAACGGCTGGTGGGGTAGACGCCGGCGGAAGAATGGGCATCGACGAGGGAGCTCACGGTGGTGCCAGGTCCAAGGACAAGGCTGCGCTGTCCATCAGCGGCGCAGTCAGCTCCCACAATGACCGGGCGCCCTCCAAGACCTCGGCGTCCGTACATGCACCGCGCCCATCCCAGGAGGCGCGGGACCGGCAGCGTCATGATACTCACGGTACCATACGTTTGCTGGACCAAGATCGAGCTGGTGGATCTCGGAGTGCTCAAGACCAGCATGCACGTCAACATGCTGGCGCGAGCGGGGCACGGTCGCCTGGACGAGATACTGCTCCTTCTAACATGGTTAGGAGTCCGAGCATATCCCGCTCCTCGCACCGTTCGCCGCCGCCACCCGCCACTTCAGCAGAAGCTTTGGCGCGGGCTCAACTGCTCCTAGACTACCCTCCAGCGGCAGACAAGATCGACGACTGGAGGGCCACCATTCAGAGTCTCATCGGCTTCGCCAACGGCGACAATCCACGGCAGCCGAGTACATCGCAGCCGCGGCAAGTCAGCCAAGCGCGAGCCGGTGGCGACAAGACCGGTGGGGGTGCAACCACCATGCACTCTCCGCCCCGAAGGCCAAGATCGCCGACTCGCCGGATCCACCCCGACAGCGACTCCACCGCGTCATCGGATCCGCGAGCTCATCGCGATCAGCGCCAAGTTCTTCACGAACGACAGCAAGAAGACGCTCGTACTCGCATCGAGCGCCGAAGAGAAGCGCGGCGTCAATCAGACCAGCGCGCTGGGCCCTCTGTCGACATGCATGCGCCAGGGGAACCAGGCGACTTGCCGTACGCGGTAGGTTGCCCTGCGTTTACTCGTCAGCTGCGGCAAGTCTAGTGGCCAAACAAGAAGAATTTGAAGCCAGACGTACCAAAGAAGTACGACGGCAAGTCGCATCCATCGGAATTCCTCAGCATCTACACCATCACGGTGCAAGCTACCGGGGGACGGGACGACAAGATCCTTGCCAACTACTTCCCGCTGGTGCTCAAGCCCAACGTCAAGTCCTGGCTCATGCATTTGCCGGAAAACTCCATATCCTCCTGGGCAGATCTGTGCCATCAGTTTGTCGGCGCCTTTACAGGTGACCACAAACCTCATGGCCAAGAGAGTGACCTTCACCTGCTCGCCCAGAAGGAAGGAGAGCCCCTGCGCAAGTACATTTAGAGATTCAGCCATGTACAGCACAATATCCCAGATGTCCACCCTGCCGCGGTTATCAACGCGTTCCATCAGAACGTGCGTAACCGCAGGATGCGGGAGGAGATGGCGATGTGCAAGATCAGAGACGTCAGTGAGCTGTATGCCCTGGCCGACAAATGTGCACGTGCTGAGGAAGGGAGGAAACTCCCCGGAGAGAATACAGGAGCAGGAGCATCTGACAGTGAAGATGCTGCCCCGGCAAAGAAAAACCGGCAGCGGAACAACAGGAAGAAGAAAGGCAAAGATGTGCTAGTCGTTGAGCAGTCCGGCAACGACGGTGGCGCCAAGAAAGCCAAAGTTGGTAGCTCCGGCAAGGAGATTGCCGCGTGCACCAACTGCCAGGCTGTGGCGATCGCCGAGAAGCAGGACGGCACCGACAAGCAGTATTGCAAGATCCATCGCACCAAGGGCCATGACCTCCAGAGCTGCAAGAAAGTCGAACAGCTTGTCCAACAGCAAAAGGCTGAATACGAGCGACGCGACAAGGAGAGGACCCAAGGAGGCGCTGGAGAATCCGGCAAGAAGCGCGCTGGCTGGGGAGGACGCCGTGGCAAGGCCAAGCAGCGGCAAGGAGACAGACCTCCCCGCGGCCGCGACAAGGATGAAGACGACGATGACGACGAAGACATGGATGATGTCGAGACCAGTGAGCAGGAGTTCCAGAAAGCCACAGAAGTCTTGTGCATTGACGGCGGTGCTTCTCTGCATACTTCGCACCGCCAACTCAAACAGTGGGTGCGGGAAGTCAATGCGGCAGAGCCACCTGTCGAGTCACGCAAGCTTCTGAAATGCTCCAACACGCCTATCATCTTTGATATTGAGGACCACCCTGGTCGCACAACTGCGGTCGGGTGCTTGCCGATGTTGGTTTCACCAACTATCCGCAACCTCAAGGTCACTAAGATGCTAGTTGACGGCGGGGTCGGCTTGAACCTGATCTCCTCCGCTATACTCCAGAAACTCCAGATCCCTGACAGCGAGCTCGAAGAGACCGGCACATTCCAAGGAATCAACCCGGGAAGGAGCAAGCCGAAGGGGAAGGTCACGTTGCCGGTAACATTTGGCAGCGAGCTGAACTTCAGGACTGAGAGGGTCACTTTTGACGTTGCCAATTTTCCATTGCCTTACAATGGGATACTAGGTCGTCCTGCACTCGCCAAGTTCATGGCAGCCTCTCACTATGCATACAACATGCTCAAGATGCCAGGCCCGATAAGCGTCATCTCTGTCCCTGGCGACAAGAAGGATGCTCCTATCTGCACCGACAAGATCTACCGGGAAGCAGCAGCTGCAACAGACCGCAAGTCACTTGCCGTTGAAGCTCCCGGGGGGAAGAGGAAGACCAAGTCCGGCAAGAGTTCTGATGCCCACTCCGTCAAGCGCACCTCTTTGGAGTGCTGCGCTACCGTCGAGAACGCACCATCGAGCTCCACTGGCAAGTGTAAAAAGGCAATGGCAGCTCCGCTAGAGACCAAGAAAGTGTCCGCCAAGGAGGACGGCACTAGTGGTACCTTCACCATCAGTACCACTCTTGACCCTAAATAGGAAAGCGCGCTCATTGCTTTCCTGCGGGCGAACGTCGACGTGTTTGCATGGCAACCGTCTGACATCCCCGGTGTTCCCAGGAAAGTAATTGAGCACCATCTTGCCGTTTGTCCCCATGCGCGGCCCGTCAAGCAGAAGGTCAGGAAACAAGCAATGGAGCGCCAAGAATTCATCGCAGAAGAGATCAAGAAATTGGAAGCAGCAGGCCTTGTCAGAGGAGTGCTCCATCCTACGTGGTTGGCCAATCCTGTAGTCGTGCGCAAGGCAAACGGGAAATGGAGGCTTTGTATCGACTTTACCGATGTTAATAAAGCTTGTCCCAAAGACCCATTTCCCTTGCCGCGCTTTGACCAGATTGTTGACTCCACGGCCGGATGTGACTTGCTTTCATTTCTTGACACATACTCAGGATACCATCAAATCTTCATTGCAGAAGAGGATGAGGAGAAGACTGCATTCATCACTCCATGTGGCACGTACTGTTTCATACGGATGCCTTTCGGTTTAAAGAATGCTGGTTCAACATTTGCAAGGGTAGTCCATGTCGCTCTTGAGCCACAAATACATAGAAATGTGGAAGCCTACATGGACGACATAGTGGTCAAGAGCAAGGACAGGGCAACTTTGATTCAAGATTTAGACAAGACCTTTGCAAAATCTGTGCAAGATCAACCTCAAGCTCAACCCCGAGAAGTGTGTGTTTGGAGTCCCCTCCGGCAAGCTTCTCGGGTTTTTCGTGTCTCAGCGGGGAATTGAAGCCAATTCCGACAAGATCAAGGCCATTGAGCAGATCGAAGCACCAAAGCGCGTCAAGGATGTACGAAGACTTGCCGGTTGCGTGGCTGCTCTCAGCAGGTTTATCTCTAGGTCTGCTGAGCGCGCCCTGCCGTTTTTCAAATATTGAAAAAGGCAGGTCCAATGAAATGGACTCCGGAAGCGGAGGCTGCGCTGCAAGACTTGAAGAGATACCTGTCCTCCACTCCAACACTTGTCGCACCTAAGCCACAAGAGAAGTTGTTGTTGTATATAGCGGCAACCAATCAAGTGGTTAGTGCTGCGTTAGTAGCGGAGAGGGAGGCAGACGATGAGTTAGCAACCACGGCAAGCGCATCCAGCGACAAGCAGGGGGCTTCTCCGACAAGCTCTGGTCCCGACAAAGATGGGTCTGCGCAGGTCCGCGAGGAGATGCAGAAGAGAATGGTGCAGCACCCAGTTTACTTTGTCAGTTCCCTTCTGCAGGGGGCTAAGTCAAGGTACTCTGGTGTGCAGAAATTGCTTTTCGGCCTTCTCATGGCCTCGAGAAAGCTGCGCCATTACTTCCAAGCGCATGAGATCACAGTTGTCACTCGCTTTCCGCTGAAGAGGATACTGCAGAATCCAGAAGCAACAGGCAGGATTGTTGAGTGGGCACTGGAACTGTCAAGCTTTGGCCTCAAGTTTGAGAGTACTTCAACTATCCAAAGCAGAGCATTGGCAGAATTCGTAGCAGAGTGGACGCCAACACCAGATGAAGAAATCCCAGAAACAAGCATCCCCGTCAAGGAAGCAAGAAAAGAGTGGCTCATGTACTTTGACGGTGCCTTCTCGCTGCAAGGCGCCGGTGCTGGCGTGCTGCTTGTCGCACCCACCGGAGAGCACCTCAAGTACGTAGTCCAGATGCACTTTCCCAAGGAGCAAGCGACAAACAATACTGCAGAGTATGAAGGCTTGCTTGCCGGTCTCAAGATCGCGGCAGACCTTGGGATCAAGAAGCTCATTGTCAGGGGTGATTCACAGCTTGTCGTCCGCCAAGTGAACAAGAGTTATCAGAGTCCGTTGATGGAAGCCTACGTTGACAAAGTGAGAAAGCTAGAAGAGCACTTTGACGGCCTACAGATGGAACATGTTCCAAGAGCTCAGAACGACATTGCCGATGGTCTGTCAAAGTGCGCTGCACTTAAGTTACCTGTGGAACCAGGGATCTTTGTGCTCAAGCTGACTCGACCGTCCGTAACGCCATCAACTGGACAGAGCAAGAAGAGGAAGTTGATTTCTGGTGACTATTTTCCGGCAGAGCTTCCCGAAGCCGCCGCCAAGAAGGTCCCCAAGATCAACACCAAGAGTGCTGAGGAGCAGTCTGCTCCGGCAAGCCCCAGGGTTTGTTCCATTGAAGCAGACGCTCCCGACAAGTTTTGCTCCGGCAAACTTGTCGGGGAACGTCAAGCTCCGGCAGAGCTGCAAGTTCTTGCCGTAGAAGCAGATGTTCCCGCAGCAGCAGATATGCCTTTAGTCCTTGTTGTCGAGCCACAAGCTCCAGCATGGGCGCAGCAGATCGTCTGTTTCCTTCAGACAGGAGAACTTCCCGAAGAGCAAGAAGAAGCAGAAAGAGTAGCCCGGCAGTCAAGTATGTACCAATTTGTCGACAGCACACTGTACAGAAGAAGACTCAACGGTGTGAAATTGAAGTGTATTCACCGGGAAGATGGACAAAAGCTGTTGGCAGAGAAACATGGAGGCATATGTGGTCACCACATTGGCGCAAGAGCACTTGCCGGCAAAGCATTCCGGCAAGGTTTCTTTTGGCCGACAGCCCTCCAGGATGCAACTGCACAAGTAACCAAGTGTGAAGCGTGCCAGTTCCATTCCAAGCAGATACACCAGCCAGCTCAAGCTCTCCAGACGATCCCTTTATCCTGGCCCTTTTCGGTCCGGGGGCTCGATATCCTCGGCCCCTTTCCCTGAGCAGTCGGGGGCTTTGAGTACTTGTACGTTGCAATCGACAAGTTCACAAAGTGGCCGGAAGTGGAAGCAGTGAGGAAGGTGACAGCACAGTCAGTAGTCAAGTTCTTCAGGTCGATTGTTTGCCGCTTCGGGATCCCTAACAGGATAATCACCGACAACGGTACACAATTCACGAGCCGCACCTTCATGCAGTACGTCCAAGATCTTGGCACCAAGGTCTGCTTCGCTTCCGTTGCTCACCTGAGAAGCAACAGTCAAGCGGAGAGGGCAAATGCTGAAGTGCTGCGTGGGCTCAAGACCAGGACTTTCGACAGGCTGCACAAGTGCGGAAGAAACTGGATCGAGGAGCTGCTGGTGGTTCTTTGGTCGATCAGAACGACGCCAAATCGAGCCACTGGCCAGACACCTTTCACTCTAGTCTATGGAGCAGAGGCAGTTCTCCCCACGGAACTCGTATATGGGTCACCTCGAGAGCTCGCTTATGATGAGCTTGAGCAAGAGCAGCTGCGACAAGATGACGCGCTGCTCCTTGAGGAAGACCGTCTTCAGGCTGCTGTGCGAGCTGCTCGCTACCAGCAAGCTTTGTGCCCCTACCATAGCCGCAAAGGTAATGCCAGAAGTCTCGAGGAAGGCGACCTTGTTCTTCAGCATGTTCAGTCCGCCAAGAATTCCAACAAGTTGATGCCGAAGTGGGAAGGCCCTTACCGGGTGAAACGAGTCACTAGGCCTGGCGCTGTCCGCCTTGAGACCGAAGATGGCATTCTAGTGAGCAACTCCTGGAACATTGAGCATCTTCGTAAGTTTTACCCGTAGGGCGCGGTTGCCGGAACCCGTTCCGGCAACCACCTTTTGTACAAGTCTTGTCGTTGTTGCATGTAATCCTTTGTACAAAGCCGGGCGCAGATCCCGTGCATAAAGATCATGTGCTCCGCACATCTTGTCAGTTTCATGCTTTTTATTTTTTGCATGTGTTATCTGACACTTTGTGCAGCACTTACCCCCGGTAAGCAACGACGAGCCATAAGGCTCCATATCTTTCCTCCTCTTTCTTTTTTCTCAAGGAAAGGAAGGTTCCCTCGCCCACAAGTTTGCCGGGGGGAAAGGAGAAGATAATGGTATGGACCAGGCGTCGTTCAAGAAAGTTTCGCCTTGCCGGGAAGCAAACGACAGAAAAGATAAGTTGCCAAAGTTTGAGCAATCAGATTTTTTAAAAATTTTAAGTTATCTTCCTTGAACGACCGTCTTTTGTATGGAAAACCTATGCGCGGAGGAACCAACTCGTAGCTAGTTGCGCCCTTACTTTGTTTCGAGTCCGCTCAACAACTTAAGTGAGCTGTGACTAGTTGCGACAAGGTTTCTTGCCGGTAGCGGCACCGCCAGCAGGCTGCTGACGTCCCGCACTCAGCGCTCGCGGCCAAGGTGCCTGCGCCGGCAAGTTCCCTAAAAGCGTAGGGCAAAAACATACAAAGGAAGGAATCAAGTAAAGCAAATAACGTTGCAATCAGTACCCAAATAGAGTTATATTACAAGATAGCTTGTCGCAGCTCTAATAGATTGTTCTCGTAACATGACCAGCAGCGACAAGAAAAGAAGAAAACGGACGGCCTAGTCTACGCGATCTCCCTCAACCCTCTTGATCCCGCTCACCTTGTCCACAATGGGTGCGACAAGGGTCTTGAGCGCCTCCAGATCGGCATCCGGCGGCAAGGTCCTGAGGACGTTGGTGAGGTTGAGGCCCGGGTTGCGGAAGGCCACCTTCACCAACAACTTCTGAAGAGCTCCCGCGTAGATCTTGCGCGACTCGTCGGCCAGCTGCTTTGGGATCCTCTCCCGGAGTCGCCGGAGGGCCGTCGCCACGCCTTTGAAGAACGAGGTGAGCTTGGCGCTGGGTTAGAGGTTCTCGTCGGAGGGATACCCGAGATCCTCCATCCCCAGCTGCGCCAGCTCCCTGTCAATATCCGTGGCAACATCCACTAGACCCTCCGTCCAGTGCTCCACATTCTCCCGGAAAGTGCTCTGGGCGGCAGCGGCACTCGCCAGCAGCGCCTTGCCGGCCTTGACCTCCTCCTTCAGGGCCGTCTCCTGCTCCTTGGCGTCGTCCAGCGTCTTGGTCAAAGTGATCAGCTTCAACTCAAGATCTGCATTGGAGTCCTTGGCGGCGTCAAGCTCCTTGCCCTTCTCGGCGAGACGGGCCTGCAGCTCTGAATGGCTGTGGGCGTCCTTCTCCCGCTCAAGCTTGAGCGCGGCAAGCTCGTCACCGCTCGCCTTGAGATCGGCCTCCAGCTGCGCCACCTTCGTCTCCAGCTCCTTCTTGGCGGCCTCGGCAGCTGCGGCAGCATCCTCTACTTGCTTGAGGGCTCCGCCAAATGTTTGCTCGCGCGCGGCAAGCTCCTCCTCGTGGCTGTCAAGATTGACCTTCCGCTGCACCAGCTCGCCCTCCTGCACGGATAGCTTCTCAGCGGCAAGCCTTTGTTGCTCTTCGACTTCAGCCCGCTTGAGGAGGAAGGCCTCCCCCTCCTTGGCAAGTCGCGCCCGCTCCTCTGCCAGTGAGCGGAGAGCTTCCTGGTGGTGACCCCGGAGCTCCTCCGCGCGCTTCTCGATGTCCTCTCCCGCCTTCGCGACAAGCGCTTCGCGGGATTCTAGCTTGGCTTGCCGGGCGCGGTAGAGCGACACCAGCTTCCGCAGCAGCCGCTCCTCCTCAGGCTCGCCGCTGCTGTTGCTTGGCGTTTCAACCAGCGCCAGCCCGGCGGAGGCGAGCACCTATCCGTCGAAGCTCTCTCCTTCGACCGGTGCCCTGGAGCTTGACGCCCAGGGGAGGTTGATGAAGATGTCGTCGCCGGCCTTCAAGTAGACGCCTGGCTGGGGCTCTTCGGAGCCTGACGCTGCGGTAGCAGCGGAGGGATCGGCGGTCGATGTAGCGCCTGGCGCTCCTGCGACCTCAGGGCCGTCAGTGCGATCGCCAGATCCCCCGCCTACTTCTGCGGCAGCAGCCTTGGCGGTCTCTGCGCCAGCGGGCTCGTCAGCGCCGGCTGCTTCCTCGGCGGCAGCAGCGTCTTCGGCGGCAACCTCGGTCTCCATTGGCTCTGAAGCAGATGGATCTGACAGCCGGAAGAGGGAGAAGAGTCAAGCAAATATCCAAAAAAAGAAGATCAAAAGAAGAAGAACCCAAGGAAGTTCTGAAGCGAGAAGATTACCTGTGCCAGGTTTTGCAGTTGTGGTCTCCGCCGCCGGGGGGCCGCTGGCGCTGTCCCTTGCCGGAGAACCCTCCCTTGCCGGAGACTTCTCCCTTGCCGGAGAGCTCTCCCTTGCCGGGGACCTCTCCCTTGGCGTTTCGGGGGCAGCCTCCGGCCGCTCCTGGTGGGGCTGCTCTGCTCCTGCACAAGTCAACAATCAGATATCAGCAAAGCAAGGATCTCCATGCGCGCCCAAACAGCGAAGAGCGAACCATATACTTACGCTGGGGGCTGCTCTGGAGAACAGTTGCCGGATCCGGCAAGGTTGTCTCGGGCGCATCCCCTGCTGTCGCGGTGGGCTCGTCCTCGATGATAATCACCGGGGCCTTGGCTCTCTTTGCTGCCCTCTGAGCCAGAGTCCTAAAAAGGAAAAGGTTTGGAGTGAAGCAGATGAGATACAAGACAAAATAGCAAGAATTGAAGAACTAGAAGTACAAATCTTACTCTTCTTCTTCTTCCTCGTCAGAGCTGAACGCGGAGAAGTCGAAGTCCGGCTCCCGCACGGCGCGAGAAGGTGGAGGAGTAGAGTCCCTTGGCCGCTTGGCGGGAACTGTGGTGGTGGTCTGAGACGACTCCGCCCCGGCTGCCGCCGCGGCATGAGAAGCGGCAGGAACAGAAGCAGTGGTCCGGGTGGACCCCGCTCCGGTTGCCGCAGCAGCGTGAGGCGCTCCCGCGGCAACAGTGCTTGCCGCGGTGGAGCGTGTCGTGCGGCGCGGCGACCGTCGACTCGCTTGCCGCCTCGCTACATCCCCGACCTTGCGGAGACGCCTTATTGGTGGAGATGGAGGCTCTGCTTGCGGCGAGCTGTCTGATGATGAGGAGGAAGAGGAGTTGATCTCCAACGAGCTGCTCGTATCCTCGGCGGGCTCGCTCGGCTCGACGTCACGCCTGGCAAGCTCTTTCTTGCCGGCAAGCTCCTCTCGCTCGGCACGGCTTGCCGCCTCTGCTGCCTCCGCCTCCTCCACGGTGAATCCGAACTCGCCCGCAGCTGCGGCTGCCGCCGCCTCTTCCAACCTGGTGGAGATGCGTTTCAACTCCGCATCGGTGGTGTCGCGAGTGAGTCCATTCTTCTCGTCGGGGCGGATCGGCACTTCTACCAAGCCATCAAAGAACTCCTGCACGACGTCGTCTGCAGGCTCTTGCCAAGTTGGGACAATTCCATGCGAGTCGCACAGCGGCATCATTGCCCGGATGCGGTCGAGCGCGGAGTTGTTGCACAACGGAACGACGCCCTGTGGCAACCTGAACACTTCAGGATGCTCAGGGTCACACTTGAAGAGCTCTTGGAGCATCGTGTTGAGCTCCAGAACAGTGAAGTTATAATTGAGGCCCGGACGCAGCCTCATGAGATCCGCCACATTCTTGAACTCCCAGGCGGGCCTCCTCCGTTCCTGCAAGGGGGCGATGCGGCGGCGAAGAAAATCTGCACCAACGGCGCCGCAAGTGAGCCCGGCAAGCCTGAGGCGTTGGATCCTGGTAACGGCAATCTTCAGCCTATCATCTTCCGGGGCTACGTCGCTCCAATCGCTGCCGCGTACTGCTGGGGTTTGGCGCCGGGCGGTAAACGGCTGCGGGTTCTCCTCGACAACCCAGCACCAGTCTGCTCTCCATTCCTCCCACTTGCCGCGGAACTCGCCCTCCAGATAAGAGTCCTTCTTGCCGGTCCTTGAGATCCAAGCGATTCCGCCGGATAAAGGCTCTCCTCTCTCTACTCGGGGCATAAAGAAGTGGCGGAAAAGGGCTACATTTGGGTGGACTCCGACAAAGTTTTCGCAAAGGTGTGCGAAAACTGCCATGGTCAGAACGGCATTGGGGGTGAAATCAAGGAGGCAGAACCCGTAGGTGTTCATGATATCGCAGAAAAACTCCGAGAAGGGCGGGCAAAGCCCGCAGTAGAAGAACATGGCAAAGAACGGATATCCACTTGGAGCCATTTTCCAAGCGGAGGCCGGGGGTACCTTCATGCTCGCATGCGCTCGTGTCTCCGTCGACCAGAAGAGGTAGTAGTACTCCCTCAGCTCCTTCGCGGCAAGCTTGGGGGGGAGATTGCCCGCTCCTTTCGCAGCGCCGCAAGCCGCTGCGCCTCGGTCAACTTGACAGCCTTCCCCTTGTCGGCTTTCGGAGCCATGGCGGAAGTGGTGGAGGAGGCCGACGGTGTTGGTGGTGCTGGTGGCGATGGGGGGCAGGGCGCTGCTCTCTTTGCTTTGGGAAGACGGAGGAGCAGCGGAGGTTACCAAGATTGGAATGGAAAGGGGCGAATGGGTGCACTACCCCCGTTTCCTCTGCTTATAAAGAGGGAAGGGGCGGACGTTCCGCCTTTCCTAATAAAGAAACCACCCACGATCTCTCCCACGACACCGCATTCGACGCGTGCCGTTCGGGGAGGGCGCGGTGGATGCGGAGAGAGATACGGCGTAACCCAGGCCACGCGTGCCCGTGCACTGTTTTGGGCCTAGCCCAACAGCGCTCGGCACCGTGTATGTCCCAGGCCCGGGGGCTCCTGTCGGTGTACTAGAGTAGGGGTACCCTAGTATCCCGAACTTGTGCACGGGCAGTCACAGCACCCCGCGGCAAGGCTTGCCGGGTGACCGCCAAGGTCCTCCGTGGTTCCTTTGGAGCCATTCAAGAACAAAGTGTCCAAGCCAAGGAGACAAGACCCCGGCAAGAGGATTTTGCCGGGAAGGACAAGACCCCGGCAAGAGGAGCTTGCCGGGAAGGCCAACCAAGGCATCTCAAGGAACTTGCCGCAACGCTCCATGCGTCCCGGCAAGGCCCGGTGAGCGACAAGCTCCCGGACACGACAAGACAATGACCGCGGCAAGCTTCCACTCTGTACCTGCGCTCCAGCACATCCACCAACGTGTCGCTCTGGCACCCTTCCAGGCGTACGTGGCGGGAGGCTGTGAAGCCAGCGGTACACGGTGGCAAGCAGCACTGACAAGATGGCCATCATGGCGAGCGGTGGCGTCCCTGGCAGTCCCTTTTGCACTATTTTGGCGACGCAGACGGACATTTAATGCCCTTGTCCCCTGCCGTCAGAGTTAGGTATGATACACTGTAGTAGGCGGCGGTGCCAACCGCCATGCCTTTTCCATTTTTACCCTCGTCTATGTTGCCACCTATCGGTGACCCCTTGAGCATATAAAAGGAGGCCCATGCGCAACATAGGGGGGAGGAGTGATCATTCTCACGCTGGGTCTCGCTAGCTGTTGGTGTGTACTGTAGCAATCAGCGCTCCCGAGCAAGAACTCAATACAAACCACAAAGCAGGAGTAGGGTTTTATGCATCCGTGCGGCCCGAACCTGGGTAAACTGATCGCGTGCTCGTGTGCTTCGCCTCGATCTGCTCTTCGTGCAATCTCCGCCCCCCTGCCGAACCAAAAAGGGGCTCGGTCCGCCGGTCCCATAGGTGTTCGTGGGATTAGCACCCCCGACAAAGAAGAAGAAGAAGAAGAAGAAGGGGGGAGGGCTCTCTTCCCCTCTCTCTCGCGGTGGCGCAGGAACGCCACTGGGGCAATCATCGTGTGACAGTGATCTACTCCAACAACTTCGTCATCTTCATCAACACCTCTCTTCCCCTCTCTCTCCCGGTGGCACCGAAACGCCACCGGGGCAATCATCGTGTGACAGTGATCTACTCCAACAACTTCGTCATCTTCATCAACACCTCCATCACCTTCCCTTCATCTACATTCAGCGGTCCACTCTCCTGCAACCCATTGTACCCTCTACTTGAACATGGTGCTTTATGCTTTGCCATCCTATAATGTTTGAGTAGATTTTTGTTGTCCTATGGGTGATTGGTGAATTGCTATGGTTGGTTTAAATTGCTTGTGGCTATGTTGTTGTCCTTTGGTGCCCATCATATGCGTGCACATGTGGATCACACCTTAGGGTTAGTTGTATGTTGATAGGACTACGCATTGGAGGGCAAGAGTGACAGAAGCTTCTTCCTAACATAGAAGTTGATTCATACAGGATTGAAGGGGGGCCAATATATCTTAATGCTATGGTTGGGTTTTACCTTAATGAACTTTAGTAGTTGCGGATGCTTTCTAATTGTTCCAATCATAAGTGCATAGAATTCCAGATAAGGGACGGGATGCTAGCAGTGGCCTCTCCCACATAAAACTTGCTATCGATCTAGTAACTTAGTCAATTGCTTAGGGACAATTCCGCAAATCCTACCACCACTTCCCCACACTCGCTATACTAACCTAATTGTTCTTTTAGTAAAACAACACCTAAATTTTATTTTCACGTTATTTATTATCTTGCAAACCTATCCCTTTACACCTACAAAGTACTTCTAGTTTTATTCTTGTTCTAGGTAAAGCGAACATTAAGTGTGCGTAGAGTTGTATCGATGGTCGATAACTTGAAGGGAATATTAATTCTACCTTTAACTCCTCGTTGGGTTCGAAAGTCTTACTTATCGAGAAAGACTAAAATTGATCCCCTATACTTATGGATTATCACCGATCTTGGTTGATTCAAGGGCCAATTGTTCGTTTGTAGATGCTGCACTTGTTGAGGAGCTAGCCCTTCCAACTCAAGACATTGATGCAACTACACATGTAGTTGTTGGAGGAGCTAAGATGACCCATTCTAAAACGGTGGCCCAATTATCCCGGTGGACACAGGGTTTTGCCTTCCAGCAAGATGTGAAAGTGCTTCCTCTGGGTTGCTATGACTTGATTATTGGTGCTGATTAGTTGGAGGATCATAGTCCTATGTGGGTTGACTAGCACAAGCGTTGGATGCGATTGACTCATCAAGGGCATCACATCACATGGGTGGGTGTTCATGACAAGCCACATGCCTCATGTTACTTGGTATAGCTTCAAGGTCTATACCTAAAAAGGCTTTCGCCCCCCTTTTATATATAAAGCAAACCAAGAGAGCCACAAGTTCTAACAAGATTCACATCGCACACACACACAGGTAGCATACAGACAAGGTTCAAGAGGGTTTTGCTAAGAGAACAACTTCAATGTCCATTACGCCAAGAAGTAGTTCAACTAGGAGTGAATTCTTAACCAAGAACAGGATCTTTGCACCATGGAATTAACAGAAATCACCGCAAAACTAGTTCCACTAGCAATGCAGCAGGTCTTGGATGAGCTTAGTGATTTGTTCTAGGAACCTACATCCCTACCACCCTTCCCCGGCTACCCCATAATCATTAAATTACATTGGTTCTAGGTTCACATACTGTCAATGTACGGCCGTATAGTTACAACCAACAGCAATATTCAAAGACAAATCAAAGAGATGATGTGCAATCGTACCATTCGATTGAGCTCTAGTCCACTTACATTGACAGTCTTACTTGTGCGCAAGAAGGATGCATTGTAGAGGTTTTGTATTGATTGTTGGCAACTTAATGCAGTTACGGTAGCAAACATCCAATGCCAAT
Source organism: Triticum monococcum (assembly GCA_034509565.1). Taxonomy (NCBI): domain Eukaryota; kingdom Viridiplantae; phylum Streptophyta; class Magnoliopsida; order Poales; family Poaceae; genus Triticum; species Triticum monococcum. The sequence goes on along the minus strand of CM067845.1, from coordinate 391,898,331 downwards.
TGGTGATGAGTTGCTTGAAGAACTCTCTGGGGCGGTGCTACCTCTTTTAGCACTGCGTTGGTTTTCCCCGAAGAGGAAGGGATGATGCAGCAAAGTAGCGTAAGTATTTCCCTCAGTTTTTGAGAACCAAGGTATCAATCTAGTAGGAGGCTACGCGCGAGTCCCTCGTACCTACACGAAACAAATAAATCCTCGGAACCAACGCAAATAGGGGTTGTCAATCCCTATAGGGCCACTTACGAGAGAGATCTGATAGATATGATAAGATAATATTTTTGGTATTTTTATGATAAAGATGCAAAGTAAAATAAAGGCAAAGTAAATAGCAAAGCAAATAACTAAGTAGTAGGAGATTGATATGATAAAGATAGACCCGGGGACCATAGGTTTCACTACTGGCTTCTCTCGAGAGCATAAATATTCTACGGTGGGTGAACAAATTACTATTGAGCAATTGGTAGAATTGAGCATAGTTATGAGAATATCTAGGTATGATCATGTATATAGGCATCACGTCCGAGACAAGTAGACCGACTCCTGCCTGCATCTACTACTATTACTCCACTCATCAACCGCTATCCAGCATGCATCTAGAGTATTAAGTAAAAACAGAGTAACGCCTTAAGCAAGATGACATGATGTAGAGGGATAGACTCATGCAATATGAAGAAAACCCCATCTTGTTATCCTCGATGGCAACAATACAATATGTGCCTTGCTGCCCTTACTGTCACCGGGAAAGGACACCGCAAGATTGAACCCAAAGCTAAGCACTTCTCCCATTGTAAGAAAGATCAATCTAGTAGGCCAAACCAAACTGATAATTCGAAGAGACTTGCAAAGATAACCAATCATACATAAAAGAATTCAGAGAAGATTCAAATATTATTCATAGATAGGCTTGATCATAAACCCACAATTCATCGGTCTCAACAACACACCGCAAAAAGAAGATTACATCGAATAGATCTCCACAAGAGAGGGGGAGAACATTGTATTGAGATCCAAAAAGAGAGAAGAAGCCACCTAGCTACTAACCATGGACCCGTAGGTCTGAAGTAAACTACTCACACTTCATCGGAGAGGCTATGGTGTTGATGTAGAAGCCCTCCGTGATCGATGCCCCCTCCGGCGGAGCTCCGGAACAGGCCCCAAGATGGGATCTCGTGGATACAGAAAGTTGCGGCAGTGGAATTAGGTTTTTGGCTCCGTATCTGATTGTTTGGGGGTACGTGGGTATATATAGGAGGAAGAAGTACGTCAGTGGAGCAACAGAGGGGCCACGAGGGTGGAGAGCGCGCCTGGTAGGGTAGGGCGCGCCCCCTACCTCGTGGCCTCCTGTTATGTGCCTTGGCGTAGGGTCCAAGTCTCCTGAGTTGTATTTGATGAGAAAATCACGTTCCCAAAGGTTTCATTCCGTTTGGACTCCATTTGATATTCCTTTTCTTCGAAACCCTAAAACAGGCAAAAAACAACAATTCTGGGCTGGGCCTCCGGTTAATAGGTTAGTCCCAAATATAATATAAAAGTGGATAATAAAGCCCAATAATGTCCAAAACAGTAGATAATATAGCATGGAGCAGTCAGAAATTATAGATACGTTGGAGACGTATCAAGCATCCCCAAGCTTAATTCCTGCTCGTCCTTGAGTAGGTAAATGATAAAAATAGAATTTTTGATGCGAAGTGCTACTGGGCATAATTTTAATGTAATTCTTCTTAATTGTGGTATGAATATTCAGATCCGAAAGATTCAAGACAAAAGTTCATGTTGACATAGAAAATAATAATACTTCAAGCTTACTAACAAAGCAATTATGTCTTCTCAAAATAACATGGCTAAAGAAAGTTATCCCTACAAAATCATATAGTCTGGCTATGCTCTATCTTCACCACACAAAATATTTAAATCATGCACAACCCTGATGACAAGCCAAGCAATTGTTTCATACTTTTGACATTCTCAAAACTTTTTCAATTTTCACGCAATACATGAGAGTGAGCCATGGATATAGCACTATAGGTGGAATAGAGTGGTGGTTGTGGAGAAGACAAAAAGGGAGAAGATAGTCTCACATCAACTAGGCGTATCAACGGGCTATGGAGATGCCCATCAATAGATATCAATGTGAGTGAGTAGGGATTGCCATGCAACGGATGCACTAAGTATATGAAAGCTCAAAAAGAAACTGAGTGGGTGTGCATCCAACGGGCTATGAAGACCTAGGGCAATTTGAGGAAGCCCATCACTGGAATATACAAGCCAAGTTCTATAATGAAAGATTCCCACCAGTATATGAAAGTGATAACATGAGAGACTCTCTACTATGAAGATCATGGTGCTACTTTGAAGCACAAGTGTGGTAAAAGGATAGTAACATTGTCCCTTCTCTCTTTTTCTCTCATTTTTTATTTGGGCCTTTTCTCTTTTTTTATGGCCTCTTTTCTTTCTCTCTTTTTTATTTGGGCTTCTTTGGCCTCTTTTATTTATTTTTCGTCCGGAGTCTCATCCCGACTTGTGGGGGAATCATAGTCTCCATCATCCTTTCCTCACTGGGACAATGCTCCAATAATGATGATCATCACACTTTATTTTTCTTACAACTCAACAATTACAACTCGATACTTAGAACAAAATATGACTCTATGTGAATGCCTCCGGCGGTGTACCAGGATATGCAATGACTCATGAGTGACATGTATGAAAGAATTATGAATGGTGGCTTTGCAACAAATACGATGTCAACTACATGATCATGCTAAGCAATATGACAATGATGGAGTGTGTCATAAACGGAATGGTGGAAAGTTGCATGGCAATATATCTCGGAATGGCTATGGAAATGCCATAATAGGTAGGTATGGTGGTTGTTTTGAGGAAGGTATATGGTAGGTGTATGATACCGGCGAAAGGTGCGCGGTATTAGAGAGGCTAGCAAAGGTGGAAGGGTGAGAGTGCGTATAATCCATGGACTCAACATTAGTCATAAAGAACTCATATACTTATTGCAAAAATCTACAAGTTATCAAAGCAAAGTATTACGTGCATGCTCCTAGGGGGATAGAATGGTAGGAAAAGACCATCGCTCGTCCCCGACCGCCACTCATAAGGAAGACAATCAATAAATAAATCATGCTCCGACTTCATCACATAACGGTTCACCATACGTGCATGCTACAGGAATCACAAACTTCAACACAAGTATTTCTCAAATTCACAACTACTCAACTAGCATGACTTTAATATCACCATCTCCATATCTCAAAACAATTATCAAGTATCAAAATTATCATAGTATTCAACACACTCATAAGAAAGTTTTATTATTAATCTTGCATACCAAGCATATTAGGATTTTAAGCAAATTACCATTCTATTTAAGACTCTCAAAATAATCTAAGTGAAGCATGAGAGATCAATAGTTTCTATAAAACAAATCCACCACCGTGCTCTAAAAGATATAAGTGAAGCACTAGAGAAAAATTATATAACTCAAAAGATATAAGCGAAGCACATAGAGTATTCTAACTAATTCCAAATCATGTATGGCTCTCTCAAAAGGTGTGTACAGCAAGGATGATTGTGTTAAACTAACAAGCAAAGACTCTAATCATACAAGACGCTCCAAGCAAAACACATATCATGTGGTAAATAAAAATATAGCTCCAAGTAAAGGTACCGATAGAAGTAGACGAAAGAGGGGATGCCTTCCGGGGCATCCCGAAGCTTTGGCTTTTAGGTGTCCTTAGATTATCTTGGGGATGCCATGGGCATCCCCAAGCTTAGACTCTTGCCACTCCTTGTTCCATAATCCATCAAATCTTTACCCAAAACTTGAAAACTTCACAACACAAAACTTAAAGTAGAAAATCTCGTGAGCTCCGTTAGCGAAGGAAAACAAAAGACCACTTCAAAGTACTGTAATGAACTCATTATTTATTTATATGAGTGTTATACCTACTGTATTCCAACTTCTCTATGGTTTATAAACTATTTTACTAGCCATAGATTCATCAAAATAAGCAAACAACACACGAAAAACAGAATCTGTCAAAAACAGAACAGTCTTTAGTAATCTGTAGCTAGCGCAAGATCTGGAACCCCAAAAATTCTAAAATAAATTTCTGGAAGTGAAGAATTTATCTATTAATCATCTGCAAAAATAATTAACTAAATATCACTCTCCAAATAAAAATGACAGCAGTTCTCGTGAGCGATAAAGTTTCTGTTTTTTTCCAACAAGACTTTCCCCAAGTCTTCCCAACGGTTCCACTTGGCACAAACACTAATTAAACACAAAAAACACAACCAAAACATAGGCTAGATAATTTATTTATTACTAAACAGGATAAAAAAATCAAGTAATAAAAATAAAATTGGGTTGCCTCCCAACAAGCGCTATCGTTTAACGCCCCTAGCTAGGCATAACAAGCAAGAATAGATCTAGGTATTGCCATGTTTGGTAGGCAATCCATAAGTGACTCTCATAATACATTCATAAGTTAATTTAATTTTCTTTCTAGGAAAGTGTTCCATGCCTTTCCTTAATGGAAATTAGAATCTAATATTTCCTTCATATCAATAATTGCACCAATCGTTCTAAGTAAAGGTCTACCAAGAATAATAGGACATGAAGGATTGCAATCTATGTCAAGAACAATAAAATCTACGGGCACATAATTCCTGTTTGGAATAATAAGAACATCATTAATTCTTACCATAGGTTTCTTAATAGTGGAATCCGCAAGGTGCAAATTTAGAGAGCAATCATCAAAATCACGGAAACCTAATAAATCACACAAAGTCTTTGGAATCGTGGAAACACTAGCACCAAAATCACATAAAGCATAGCATTCATGATCTTTAATTTTAATTTTAATAGTTGGTTCCCACTCATCATAAAGTTTTCTAGGGATAGAAACTTCCAATTCAAGTTTTTCTTCATAAGATTGCATCGAGGCATCAACGATATGTTTAGTAAACGCTTTATTTTGACTATAAGCGTGAGGAGAATTTAGCACGAATTGCAACAAGGAAATACAATCAATCAAAGAGCAATTTTCATAGTTAAATTTCTTGAAATCCATAATAGTGGGTTTAGCAACATCTAGGGTTTTAATTTCTTCAATCCCACTTTTATCAAATTTAGCATCAAGATCAAAAGATTCAGAATTCTTGGAATGCCTTCTAGGTAAAGGTGGATCATATTCAGTCCCATCATTATCAAGATTCATATTGCAAAACAAATATTTAATAGGGGACACATCAATAACTTTTACATCTTCATCATAATTTTCATAGGAACTAGAAGAACACGCTTTTATAAAGGCATCTTTCTTAGCACGCATCCTAGCGGTTCTTTCTTTGCACTCATCAATGGAAATTCTCATGGCTTTGAGAGACTCATTGATATCATGCTTAGGTGGAATAGATCTAAGTTTCAAAGAATCAACATCAAGAGCAATTCTATCAATGTTCCTAGCCAAATCATCAATCTTAAGAAATTTTTCTTCAATCATAGCATTAAAATTCTTTTGCGAAGTAATAAATTCTTTAATATTAGAATCAAAATCAGAGGGCATCTTATTATAATTTTCATAATAATTGTTGTAGGAATTACCATAATTATTAGAGGGATTACTAGGATAAGGCCTAGGGTTGAAATTTCCTCTATACGCGTTATTACCAAAATTGTTCCTACCAACAAAATTCACATCCATAGATTCATTATTATTCTCAATCAAAGTAGACAAGGGCATATCATTAGGATCAGAAGAAACACTCTTATTAGCAAATAATTTCATAAGTTCATCCATCTTTCCACTCAAAACATTAATTTCTTCTATCGCATGCACCTTTTTATTAGTAGATCTTTCAGTATGCCATTGAGAATAATTAACCATAATATTATCTAGGAGTTTAGTAGCTTCTCCTAAAGTGATTTCCATAAAAGTGCCTCCCGCGGCCAAATCTAAAAGATTTCTAGAAGCAAAATTCAATCTGGCATAAAAGTTTTGTATAATCATCCACAAATTTAAACCATGAGTAGGGCAATTACGTATCGTTAATTTCATTCTCTCCCAAGCTTGTGCAACATGTTCATGATCAAGTTGCTTAAAATTCATAATATCGTTTCTAAGAGAGATGATCTTAGTGGGAGGAAAATACTTAGAGATAAAAGCATCTTTGCACTTATTCCATGAATCAATACTATTTTTAAGCGAAGACGAAAACCAAGCTTTAGCACGATCTCTAAGCGAAAAAGGAAATAGCTTCAATTTAACAATATCATTATCCACATATTTATTCTTTTGCATGTCACACAAATCAACGAAGCTATTTAGAAGGGTAGCGGCATCTTCACTAGGAAGGCCGGAGAACGGATCTTTCATAACAAGATTCAGCAAAGCAGCATTAATTTCACAAGATTCAGCACCGGTAAGAGGAGCAATCGGAGTGCTAATAAAATCATTGTTGTTGGTATTGGTGAAGTCACACAATTTTATTATTATCTTGAGTCATCGTGACAAGCAAGAAAACTAACACACAAGCAAGCAAAAAGCAAGCGGACAAAAAGAGGCAAATAGAGGGAGGATAGATAGAGAGAGAGGGCGAATAAAATGGCAAGGGTGAAGTGGGGGGAGAGGAAAACAAGAGGAAAATGGCAAATAATGTAATGCGGGAGATAAGGGTATGTGATGGGTACTTGGTATGTTGACTTTTGCGTAGACCTCCCTGGCAACGGCACTAGAAATCCTTCTTGCTACCTCTTTTAGCACTGCGTTGGTTTTCCCCGAAGAGGAAGGGATGATGCAGCAAAGTGTTGGAGAACGTAGCAGAATTTAAAATTTTCTACGCATCACCAAGATCAATCTATGGAGTCTTCTAGCAACGAGAGGAAAGGAGTGCATCTACATACCCTTGCAGATCGCGAGCGGAAGCATTCAAGAGAACGGGGTTGATGGAGTCATACTCGTCGTGATCCAAATCACCGATGACCGAGCGTCGAATGGACGGCACCTCCGTGTTCAAAACACGTACGGTTTGGAAGACATCTCCTCCTTCTTGATCCAGCAAGGGGGAAGGAGAGGTTGATGGAGATCCAGCAGCACGACGGCGTGGTGGTGGAAGCAGCGGGATCTCGGCAGGGCTTCGCCAAGCTCTAATGAGAGGGAGTGGTGTTACGGGGGAAAGAGGGAGGCGCCAGGGGCTTGGGTGCGCAGCCCTCCCTCCCCCCTCTTTATATAGGGGTCTAGGGGTGCCGGCCCCTCTAGATCCCATCTAGATGGGGGGGCGGCGGCCAAGGGGGTGGCTTGCCCCCCAAGCCAAGTGGGGCGCCCCCCACCCCTAGGGTTTCCAACCCTAGGCGCAGGGGGAGGCCCAAGGGGGGCGCACCAGCCCATCAGGGGCTGGTTCCCCTCCCACATCAGCCCATGGGGCCCTCCAGGATAGGTGGCCCCACCCGGTGGACCCCCGGGACCGTTCCGATGGTCCCCGTACAATACTGGTGACCCCCGAAACTTTCCCGGTGGCCGAAACTGGACTTCCTATATACAATTCTTCACCTCCGGACCATTCCGGAACTCCTCGTGATGTCCGGGATCTCATCCGGGACTCCGAACAACTTTTGGGTTACCGCATACTAATATCTCAACAACCCTAGCATCACCGAACCTTAAGTGTGTAGACCCTACGGGTTCGGGAGACACGCAGACATGACCGAGACGACTCTCCGGTCAATAACCAGTAGCTGGATCTGGATACCCATGTTGGCTCCCACATGCTCCTCGATGATCTCATCGGATGAACCATGATGTCGAGGATTCAATCAATCCCGTATACAATTCCCTTTGTCAATCAGTACGTTACTCGCCCGAGACTCGATCGTTGGTATCCCAATACCTCGTTCAATCTCGTTACCAGCAAGTCACTTTACTCATACCGTAATGCATGATCCCGTGATCAACCACTTGGTCACATTGAGATCATTATGATGATGCATTACCGAGTGGGCCCAGAGATACCTCTTCGTCATACGGAGTGACAAATCCCAGTCTCGATTCATGCCAACCCAACAGACACTTTCGGAGATACCCGTAGTGCACCTTTATAGTAACCCAGTTACGTTGTGACGTTTGGCACACCCAAAGCACTCCTACGGTATCCGGGAGTTGCACAATCTCATGGTCTAAGGAAATGATACTTGACATTCAGAAAAGCTCTAGCAAACGAACTACATGATCTTGTGCTATGCTTAGGATTGGGTCTTGTCCATCACATCATTCTCCTAATGATGTGATCCCGTTATCAATGACATCTAATGTCCATAGTCAGGAAACCATGACTATCTTTTGATCAACGAGCTAGTCAACTAGAGGCTCGCTAGGGACGTGTTGTGGTCTATGTATTCACACATGTATTATGATTTCCGGATAACACAATTCTAGCATGAACAATAGACAATTATCATGAACAAGGAAATATAATAATAACCATTTTATTATTGCCTCTAGGGCATATTTCCAACAGTCTCCCACTTGCACTAGAGTCAATAATCTAGTTACATTGTGATGAATCGAACACCCATAGAGTTCTGGTGTTGATCATGTTTTGCTCTAGGGAGATGTTTAGTCAATGGATCTGCTACATTCAGGTCTGTATGTACTTTACAAATATCTATGTCTCCATTTTGAACACTTTCACGAATGGAGTTGAAGTGACGCTTGATATGCCTGGTCTTCCTGTGAAACCTGGGCTCCTTGGCAAGGGCAATAGCTCTAGTGTTGTCACAGAAGAGAGTCATCGGGCCCGACGCATTGGGAATGACTCCTAGGTCGTTAATGAACTCCTTCACCCATATTGCTTCTTGTGTTGCCTCCGAGGCTGCCATGTACCCCGCTTCACATGTAGATCCCGCCACAACGCTTTGCTTGCAACTGCACCAGCTTACTGCCCCACCATTCAAAATATACACATATCCGGTTTGTGACTTAGAGTCATCCAGATCTGTGTCGAAGCTAGCATCGACGTAACCCTTTACGACGAGCTCTTCGTCACCTCCATAAACAAGAAACATATCCTTAGTCCTCTTCAGGTACTTCAGGATATTCTTGACCGTTGTCCAGTGTTCCATGCCAGGATTACTTTGGTACCTTCCTACCAAACTTACAGCAAGGTTTACATCAGGTCTGGTACACAGTATGGCATACATAATAGACCCTATGGCTGAGGCATAGGGGACGACACTCATCTTTTCTCTATCTTCTGCCGTGGTCGGGCATTGAGCCGTGCTTAATTGCACACCTTGCAATACAGGCAAGAACCCCTTCTTGGATTGATCCATATTGAACTTCTTCAATATCTTGTCAAGGTACGTACTTTGTGAAAGACCAATGAGGCGTCTCGATCTATCTCTATAGATTTTGATGCCTAATATATAAGCAGCTTCTCCAAGGTCCTTCATTGAAAAACACTTGTTCAAGTAGGCCTTTATGCTTTCCAAGAATTCTATATCATTTCCCATCAACAGTATGTCATCCACATATAATATGAGAAATGCTACGGAGCTCCCACTCACTTTCTTGTAAACATAGGCTTATCCATAAGTCTGTGTAAACCCAAACGCTTTGATCATCTCATCAAATCGAATGTTCCAACTCCGAGATGCTTGCACCAGCCCATAGATTGAGCGTTGGAGCTTGCACACCTTGTTAGCATTCTTAGGATCGACAAAACCTTCCGGTTGCATCATATACAAGTCTTCCTTAAGAAATCCATTAAGGAATGCCGTTTTGACGTCCATTTGCCATATCTCATAATCATAGAATGCGGCAATTGCTAACATGATTCGGACAGACTTCAGCTTCGCTACGGGTGAGAAAGTCTCATCGTAGTCAACCCCTTAAACTTGTCGATAACCCTTAGCGACGAGTCGAGCCTTGTAGATGGTCACATTACCATCTGCGCCTGTCTTCTTTTTAAAGATCCATTTATTTTCTATGGCTCGCCGATCATCGGGCAAGTCAGTCAAAGTCCATACTTCGTTTTCATACATGGATCCTATCTCGAATTTCATGGCTTCTAGCCATTTGTCGGAATCTGGGCCCGCGATCGCTTCCTCATAGTTCGAAGGTTCACCATTGTCTAACAACATGATTTCCAAGACAGGGTTGTCGTACCATTCTAGTGTGGAATGTGTCCTTGTGGACCTACGAAGTTCAGTAGAAACTTGATCTGAAGTTTCATGATCATCATCATTAACTTCCTCTCTAGTCGGTGCAGGCACCTCAGGAACATTTTCCTGAGTTGTGCCACTTTCCGGTTCAAGAGGTAATACTTCATCAAGTTTTACTTTCCTCCCACTTACTTCTTTCGAGAGAAACTCTTTCTCTAGAAAGGATCCATTCTTGGCAACAAAGATCTTGCCTTTGGATCTGAGGTAGAAGGTATACCCAATAGTTTCTTTAGGGCATCCTATGAAGACGCATTTTTCCGACTTGGGTTCGAGCTTTTCAGGTTGAAGTTTCTTGACATAAGCATCGCATCCCCAAACTTTTAGAAATGACAGCTTAGGTTTCTTCCCAAACCATAATTCATACGGTGTCGTCTCCAAGGATTTCAACGGAGCCCTATTTAAAGTGAATGTGGCAGTCTCTAAAGCATAGCCCCAAAATGGCAGTGGTAGATCAGTAAGAGACATCATAGATCGCACCATATCCAATAGAGTGCGATTACTACGTTTGGACACACCATTACGCTGAGGTGTTCCAGGAGGCGTGAGTTGTGAAGCTATTCCACATTTCCTTAAGTGCGTGCCAAATTCGTGACTCAAGTATTCTCCCCCACGATCTGATCGCAAGAACTTGATTTTCCTGTCACGTTGATTCTCAACCTCACTCTGAAATTCCTTGAACTTTTCAAAGGTCTCAGACTTGTGTTTCATTAAGTAGACATGCCCATATCTACTCAAGTCATCAGTGAGGGTGAGAACATAACGATAGCCACCGCGAGCCTCAACACTCATTGGACCGCACACATCAGTATGTATGATTTCCAATAAGTTGGTTGCTCCCTCCATTGTTCCTGAGAACAGAGTCTTGGTCATTTTACCCATGAGGCATGGTTCACACGTGTCAAATGATTTGTAATCAAGAGACTCCAAAAGTCCATCTGCATGGAGCTTCTTCATGCGTTTGACACCTATGTGTAGCGACCAGACCTCAAACATTCTGATCTCTGTGCTCCGGTGTCATCCCTGGATCAGTAATGCTGACACCACATAGTACTCGGAGGATTTATAGCAGAGTAGAAATCACACACTTATTACATCAAGTGTCTCTAAAGAGAACTTATTACAATAAATATGACTTAAGGCCATCTAATAACGATAACAGCGGAAGGCTTGGAAGATAAGTGAGTCCATCAACTCCAACGGCATCACTGAGTATAGGACCACGACCTAAAAACTCCTTAATCGTCGTCTGAAAAGTCTGCAACATTAACGTTGCAGCCCGAAAACGGGTCAGCACATGGAATATGCTGGCAAGGTAACACATAGAGAGTAATGGAATGAAATAGCTATAATACATGTATATTTGGCTGGTGCAAAGCTCCATGGTTACAGTTTTGCATAAAGCCAAGTTTCCCTACTTCAAAGGAATAATTTTATTTAACTATCATGGTGGTTGTTGAACATTGAGAATGGTTGACAGCATTCTCAATCCCAATTAAGCATCATCATTAAACATAACCCAAAAAAATTAATTTAGGGTAACATGTTGAGATTCACATGATAATCCAAGTACTAGATACTCAAGATGTCCATAACCGGGGACACGGCTAACCATGATTAGTTTGTTACACTCTGCAGAGGTTTGTGCACTTTTCCCCACAAGACTCGATCGCCTCCGTTTGGTTTCTCGCACTACATGGTGTTTGAGAAGACGGATGACCGAGACATAGCCTTTCAGAAGCGCTAGCACCTTACGATGGGTAGACCGTACCACCTACATCCCCTACATCTGCTAGTCTACCACTGTAAGAGTTCGCACGACTTAGTCAACTATGCTAGAGCCCATAATAGCTTGTGGCTGCACACGGAAGTTTCTAGTATGAATAGTCTCATGATCCCTTTAAGCCTGGGTGGCGGTCCATAAAGAAAAACATGCAAGTCCTGGAATACCCAGGTGCCTCAATCCACCCAGATGTGTGTTTAAGTTGCCACTTTAGATAAACCATTAATTAACATCTGTCATGGATATCACTCACCCAATCCACGTCTACTAGCATAGCATGGCATAATAAGCAAACGTAGAAGTAACTCCCAAAGGTTTGATAATAAACAGGTAATAGGTACTACCACGTCTACTTCCCATCCCACAATTTAATTAGATCCTAATCATGCAATGTGTGAGGTTTGATCTAATGCAATAAAACTGGGTAGTAGAAAAGGTATGATCAAAGTGTTACTTGCCTTGCTGATGATCCGCGAAACCTAACGATTCGAAGTAACAGGCGGCGCACTCCGGGTATTCTATCACAGACAAACAAACAAGCATACAATAAGTACTCATCTATTGCACAGGTAAAACTCAAATAAGAGATCTAACCAGAAGGTTCAACTTAAGAACTCCGGTTGGCAAAAAGAATCAAATCGAACGAAGCAACGAAAGTCAAACGGCAAAAGAAAACAACTTCGTTCTAGTAATCTGGATCTAGGGCAAATTTTACAGTAGCAAAAACTTGTTTAAGTTGGTTAAACGAATACAGGGTTTCGAGACGAAACTCTAGGTGCTTGAATCGCCTGATTTTGATAAACGAGCGAAAAGTTATACTAAAACAAAAATCGGATCAGGAATCGCGATCAGAAAAATCGCGGATTTAATTCGAGAAAAAGAAAAATGACGAACGCTGATTTTTTTTCTCTTTTTTTTGGCACGGAAAACGAGGCGTGACGAACCTCGGGCGGCGGGATCGTCGGTGGCGGCGGCGGCTCCGGCGGCGCGCACGGATCGAGGCGGGGCTGATGGGCTGGGGCGGCTCGAGGCGGCGCTATTTAAAGGCTGCCCCCGGGCGGTGTCCCGGTCGGGTACGGCCTGAAGTCGGTTCGTTTTTTTTTATTATTCCGCTCGGAAGAAAAATAAAAAGAAATACTAAACGGACTGCAAAAATTCCGAAATAAATTTTCACGGGCTTCTAAAATCAAGCCGCACAAGGTGAACATTTATTTGGGCCCTAAATGCAATTTTAAAAAACGCACATTTTTCCTAAATTCAAATAAAACACCGAAAAACTTTGAAATAAAATCTTATTTGATTTTATTATTAAATCCTCAATATTTCTTTATTTTGGGAAAGTCATTTTATTCCCTCTCTCATATTGTTGTAATAGAAATAATTGATGATAAAATAAATAAAATCAAATGATCCTATTCTCAAAATTTGAGAGAACTCAAATATGAAAATAATGAAATCCCCAACTCTCTCCGTGGTTTATTGAGTTGCGTAGAATTTCTAGGATCAACCAAAATGCACGATAAAATATGATATGCATTGATGATCTAATGTATAATATTCCAAATTGAAATTTTGGGATGTTACAAACCTACCCCCCTTAAGATGAATCTCGCCCTCGAGATTCGGGTTGGCTAGAAAATAGGTGAGGGTGGTCTTTGAGCAAATCTTCCTCTCGCTCCCAGGTGGCTTCATCCTCCGTGTGGTGGCTCCACTGAACTTTGCAAAACTTGATAACTTTGCTGCGGGTAACTCGGCTGGCAAACTCGAGGATCTTAACTGGTTTCTCCTTGCAGGTCAAATCGTTATCCAACTGGATAGTTTCCAAAGGCACTGTGTCTCTCAACGGTATGTCAGTCATCTCAGCGTGACACTTCTTTAACTAGGAAACGTGGAACACATCATGAACTCCTGACAATACTTCGGGCAATTCCAACTTGTAGGCAACTTCTCGCATACACTCCAAAACTCGATATGGTCCTACAAATCGTGGCGCTAACTTCCCTTTAACTCCAAAACGCTTTGTTCCTCGAAGTGGAGATACTCGAAGATAAGCTCTATCTCCGACTTCATAAACTGTCTCCTTGCATTTAGAATCTGCATAACTCTTCTGTCTGGACTGGGCTACCTTGAGCCTATCGCGAATCAACTTCACCTTCTGTTCAGACTCTTTAATCAAGTCAGGTCCAAACAACTGGCGGTCTCCAACTTCGTCCCACGACAACGGTGTCCTGCACCTCCTTCCGTACAAGGCTTCGAAAGGGGCCATCTTTAAACTGGTTTGATAATTGTTGTTGTAAGAGAACTCTGCATATGGCAAATTATCGTCTCAACTAGATCCATAATCTAGCGCACAAGCTCTCAGTATATCCTCCAAAATCTGATTGACTCTCTCAGTTTGTCCATCTGTCTATGGATGAAAAGTTGTACTGAATTCTAGCCTGGTACCCAAAGTTTCGTGCAACTGCTTCCAGAACTTTGAGGTAAACTGGGTTCCTCTATCCGATACGATGCTCCTTGGAACTCCATGCAGACATACGATCCTGGTCATGTATATCTTTGCCAACTTAGCACTGGTGTAAGTGGTCTTTACTGGGATGAAATGAGCTACTTTCGTCAATCGATCAACTACAACCCAAATTGAGTCATAGCCTGAACGAGTCCTGGGTAATCCCGTGATGAAATCCATGCCTAGCTTATCCCACTTCCATTCGGGTATCGGCAATGGTTGTAACAATCCTGCTGGCTTTTGATGCTCTACCTTTACTCTCTGACATACATCACAAACTGCTACATACTCTGCAATATCCTTCTTCATTCCGGTCCACTAGAAAATGTCCTTCAAATCCAAATACATCTTGGTATTTCCTGGGTGAATCGAATATGGTGAATTGTGTGCCTCTTGCAAAATCAACTTCCTGATCTCTAGGTCATTGGGCACGTAAACGCGATCTTCAAACCATAGGGTGTCGTGCTCATCCTCACGAAATCCTTTAGCTTTTCCTTTGCTCAGTTTCTCCTTTATAGCGGCAATTTCTTTGTCGGTCCTCTGAGCTTCCCTGATTTTATCCATCAAAGTTGACTGAATCTCCAATGCTGCTACATAGCCTCTCGGAACTATTTCCAAACATAGTTCATGAAGATTTTCTGCTAACTCCTTGGGTATTTCTCCTTTCATTAACATATTGACATAGCTCTTACGGCTTAATGCATCAGCTACTACATTAGCCTTTCCGGGGTGATAATGCAATTTCATATCATAATCCTTGATAAGTTCCAACCATCTCCTTTGTCTGAGATTCAACTCCTTATGTGTGAAAATGTACTTCAAACTCTTATGATCCGTATACACCTCACAATGATTTCCAATGAGGAAATGCCTCCATGTTTTCAAAGCATGCACTATGGCTGCTAACTCCAAATCATGCGTGGCATAATTCAACTCATGAGGCTTCAGTTGTCTTAAGGCATATGAAACAACTCTCCCTTCCTGCATAAGCACTGCTCCAAGTCCTTGACGTGAAGTGTCACAATACACCTCATAATCCTTGGTCTGGTCTGGCAAAATCAACACTGGTGAGGTAACCAAACGTTCCTTCAACTCCTGGAAACTAGCCTCACATTCCTCTGTCCATATGAACTTGGTATCTTTCTTCAACAACTACATCATAGGCTTCGCAATCTTTGAGAAATTCTCAATAAATCTCCGATAGTATCCTGCGAGTCTAAGAAAACTCCGGACTCTCTCCAACTGTTGTTGGGGCTTCCCACTTGGTCACGGTTTCAACTTTGGTGGGATCAACTGCTATACCTTCTCCAGATATAACGTGTCCGAGGAATCCTACTTCCTTCAACCAAAACTCACATTTGCTGAACTTGGCATATAATTGATGTTCCCTGAGCTTTCCAAGTACCAAACGCAAATGTTCCTTATGTTCCTCTTCATTCTTCGAGTAAACTAGGATATCATCAATGAACACTACGACGAACTTATCCAAAAACTCCATAAACACTTTGTTCATCATGTTCATAAAATAGGCAGGTGCGTTAGTCAGACCAAATGACATAACGGTATACTCATACAACCCATACCTGGTGGTAAAAGCTGTCTTAGGAATATCTTGTTCTCGAATCTTCAACTGGTGGTATCCTGATCGCAGATCAATCTTGGAAAATACCTTAGCTACTTGCAATCGATCAAACAGATCATTAATCATTGGTAGTGGGTACTTGTTCTTGATCGTTACTTCATTCAATCCTTGATAATCAACAACCATCCTTAACGATCCATCCTTCTTCTCCACTAGTAGTACTGGCGATCCCCAAGGTGAAGAACTTGGGTGAATATATCCCTTATCCAGTAACTCCTTAATCTGCTTCTTAATTTCCACAAAATCCTTTGCTGGCATCCTATATGGTCTCTTTGATATTGGACCTATGCCTGGCAATAGCTCAATCAAAAACTCAATATCTCTATCCGGTGGCATGCGTGGCAACTCCTCTGGAAATACATCAAGAAAATCCCTTACCACTGGTACATCCTCCTGCACAACTCCTGTTAGGCAATTTACTTGTGTCCTCTTTGGCACATGTCGGGATACATACTTGATCCTTCTCCCTTCTGGGGTCGTAAGTAAAATTGACTTACTAGCACATTCAATATTCCCTTCATACTTTGATAACCAATCCATGCCTAATATCACATCCAATCCTTGAGATTCCAATACTATTAGGTCTGAGGGGAAAACATAGTTACCAATCCTTAATGGTAATCGATCACACCATAGACTAGCCACATACTCTGCTCCAGGCGAGGTTACTAACATGGGTGACCTAAGGGCTTGGGTTGGTAGGTTATACTTATCCACAAATCCCCTTGAGATGTATGAATGCGATGCATGGGCAGTACGAAAAGGCTACTGAAACTGGTCCCATGTGACAACGTCTACAGGGAAAGTGGCAGTGAAATTCTCCCACCATGATGATGCGGGTCCTTCTAGCTAATGTGCGGCAAACTTCACTTTCTCCGCATCTGTGCATCCTGCTGTGGTCAACTCCCTAGCTGTCTTGCGGAGCCAATCATCTGCTACTATCGGCTCAGTGCTACTGGAAAACACCGGCGGATTCAGCCTAAGAAAACGGGCTAAGTGGTCAACAGGTGGTGGTGGTGGTGGTGGGTTGTTGTTGTTGTTCCCCTGATTCTGATTCTGGACTAGCAACTGCATTAATGTGTTCTGCTGCTGGATCAACTGGGTGAGCTCCAGTGGAAAGGTAAATCTGGGGTCACATCTCGGAGGCATCTGAGGGTTTAGAAAAGATGAGATATAAGAATAGAGGGGGTCTAAAGAGAAAACACTACCCATAATGCACATGAGGCAAAAGCAAACAATTCACTTCATTCAATCAAACAAGGGCATACAATCGATCTAACTATCGCAAAAGTGCTCGGACTACTATATTTGCATGGTGGACTACTACTACTAATGAGGTGGTCTACTAGAAATATTCTACGGTTGTTGACTCCATAATATCGGCTCCTGCTTCATCAACATAATCATCATCACTACTATCTTGTTCCAAGTCGGTGCCGTCGATGATGATGTAGTCTTCCGGGCTAATCTCCTTGGGTTCTTCGTCTTCATCTACTGGCGTAGGGCCTCCCATAAATATTCCAATCTTCTTTATCAGGTCATCATTCTTCTCCACCAATACTTCAATTCCTTCGTCATAATCTTCACGTGTAGCCTTGAGTTCTTCCTCTAGTTCCTTGATTCTAGTCTTAGCCTTCTTTAGATCCATCATGTCGGCCCACATCTGGTTCTCCTGTCGTCGAATGTGCTGGTTTAACTCCTGAATAAAAGCTGTGATTGATCTATCCTTCCTGGTGCTGATCATCTCCCAGTGTTCATCTCGGCGTCCACAAATCTGGTAGATAGTATCCTTGAGATCCTTGCGGTAGACTTCTCCAATGCGTCCCATGGCGATGTGAGCTGCCATGCTCTTTGCTAGACTCCAAGTTGGTGCATCAAAAGAAAATTCTATGGGCTCAGTGACTGGCATGAACGTCCTTCCTGGAACTTGAACTTGAATCATCCAGTGCTCTTCTTCAGGTAAAGTGGCGTTGTAGGTTCCGGTGAAGCTTGGTACTCCTATATTCAGGTATCTAGTGACTTCCTTCAAGTGACGTCCAAAGGGTGTATCTTTATCCGGTTGCGTGAACTTGTTCCTTGCATCCGCCATCCTAGAGAGTAGAAAAGATGAGAAGTCAGAAGAGAAGAGAGTGAATAGTGTTCTAGGTCTTTTAGCTTAGTGGTCATGTCCTACAGTTAGCGTGTGCTTTGATACCATCTCTGTAGCGACCAGACCTCAAACAGTCTGATCTCTGTGCTCCGGTGTCACCCCTGGATCAGTAATGCTGACACCACATAGTACTCGGAGGATTTATAGCAGAGTAGAAATCACACACTTATTACATCAAGTGTCTCTAAAGAGAACTTATTACAATAAATATGACTTAAGGCCATCTAATAATGATAACAGCGGAAGGCTTGGAAGATAAGTGAGTCCATCAACTCCAACGGCATCACTGAGTATAGGACCACGACCTAAAAACTCCTTAATCATCGTCTGAAAAGTCTGCAACATTAACGTTGCAGCCCGAAAACGGGTCAGCACATGGAATATGCTGGCAAGGTAACACATAGAGAGTAATGGAATGAAATAGCTATATTACATGCATATTTGGCTGGTGGAAAGCTCTATGGTTACAGTTTTGCGTAAAGCCAATTTTTCCCTACTTCAAAGGAATAATTTTATTTAACTATCATGGTGGTTGTTAAACATTGAGAATGGTTGACAGCATTCTCAATCCCAATTAAGCATCATCATTAAACATAACCCAACAAAATTAATTTAGGGTAACATGTTGAGATTCACATGATAATCCAAGTACTAGATACTCAAGATGTCCATAACCGGGGACACGGCTAACCATGATTAGTTTGTTACACTCTGCAGAGGTTTGCGCACTTTTCCCCACAAGACTCGATCGCCTCCGTTTGGTTTCTCGCACTACATGGTGTTTGAGAAGACGGATGACCGAGACATAGTCTTTCAGAAGCGCTAGCACCTTACGATGGGTAGACCGTACCACCTACATCCCCTACATCTGCTAGTCTACCACTGTAAGAGTTCGCACGACTTAGTCAACTATGCTAGAGCCCATAATAGCTTGTGGCTGCACACGGAAGTTTCTAGTATGAATAGTCTCATGATCCCTTTGAGCCTGGGTGGCGGTCCATAAAGAAAAACAGGCAAGTCCTAGAATACCCAGGTGCCTCAATCCACCCAGATGTGTGTTTAAGTTGCCACCTTAGATAAACCATTAATTAACAATCTCACATCTGTCATGGATATCACTCACCCAATCCACGTCTACTAGCATAGCATGGCATAATAAGCAAACGTAGAAGTAACTCCCAAAGGTTTGATAATAAACAGGTAATAGGTACTACCACATCTACTTCCCATCCCACAATTTAATTAGATCCTAATCATGCAATGTGTGAGGTTTGATCTAATGCAATAAAACTGGGTAGTAGAAAAGGTATGATCAAAGTGTTACTTGCCTTGTTGATGATCCGCGAAACCTAACGATTCGAAGTAACAGGTGGCGCACTCCGGGTATTCTATTGCAGACAAACAAACAAGCATACAATAAGTACTCATCTATTGCACAGGTAAAACTCAAATAAGAGATCTAACCAGAAGGTTCAACTTAAGAACTCTGGTTGGCAAAAAGAATCAAATCGAACGAAGCAACGAAAGTCAAACGGCAAAAGAAAACAACTTCGTTCTAGTAATCTAGATCTAGGGCAAATTTTACAGTAGCAAAAACTTATTTAAGTTGGTTAAACGAATAGAGGGTTTCGAGACGAAACTCTAGGCGCTTGAATCGCCTGATTCCGATAAACGAGCGAAAAGTTATACTAAAACGAAAATCGGATCAGGAATCGCGATCAGAAAAATCGCAGATTTAATCCGAGAAAAAGAAAAACGACGAACGCCAATTTTTATTTCTCTTTTTTCGGCACGGAAAATGAGGCACGATGAACCTCGGGCGGCGGGATCGTCGGCGGCGGCTCCGGCGGCGCGCGTGGATCGAGGCGGGGCTGATGGGCTGGGGCAGCTCGGGGCGGCGCTATTTAAAGGCTGCCCCCGGGCGGCGTCCCGCTCGGGTACGGCCCGAAGTCGGTGGCTGTGCCACAAGTATGTTACACTATGTGAAAATTTGGGATGTTACACTATGTGACCAAGGTGGCAGTGCCACAAGTATGTGGGAATATCATTATCAACCTTACATATTTTGGTATTCACACTATGAATATGTGTAACATTACGCTCGAGATTCATTAAGAATAAACCATTCACCAGCGGGGCATGACCGTAAACATATCTCTCATATAAATAGAACAACCATTATTCTCGGATTTAAATGAGTAGCCATCTCGAATTAAACGAGATCCTGATACAATGTTCATGCTCAAAGCTGGCACTAAATAACAATTATTGAGGTTTAAAACTAATCCCGTAGGTAAATGTAGAGGTAGCATGCCGACGGCGATCACATCGACCTTGGAACCATTCTCGACGCGCATCGTCACCTCGTCCTTCGCCAGTCTCCGCTTATTCCGCAGCTCCTGCTTTGAGTTACAAATGTGAGCAACCGCACCAGTATCAAATACCCAGGAGCTACTACGAGTACTGGTAAGGTACACATCAATTACATGTATATCACATATACCTTTAGTGTTGCCGGCCTTCTTGTCCGCTAAGTATTTGGGGCAGTTCCGCTTCTAGTGACCACTTCCCTTGCAATAAAAACACTCAGTCTTGGGCTTGGGTCCATTCTTTGGCTTCTTCCCGGCAGCTTGCTTACCGGGCGCGGCAACCCCCTTGCCGTCCTTCTTGAAGTTCTTCTTACCCTTGCCTTTCTTAAACTTAGTGGTTTTATTCACCATCAACACTTGATGTTCCTTTTTGATCTCTACCTCCGCTGATTTCAGCATTGAATATACCTCAGGAATGGTCTTTTCCATCCCCTGCATATTGAAGTTCATCACAAAGCTCTTGTAGCTCGATGAAAGCGACTGAAGGATTCTGTCAATGACCGCGTCATCCGGGAGATTAACTCCCAGCTGTGTCAAGCGGTTGTGCAACCCAGACATTTTGAGTATGTGCTCACTGACAGAACTATTTTCCTCCATCTTACAATTGAAGAACTTGTTGGAGACTTCATATCTCTCGACCCGGGCATGAGCTTGGAAAACCATTTTCAGCTCTTCGAACATCTCATATGCTCCGTCTTGCTCAAAACGCTTTTGGAGCCTCGGTTCTAAGCTGTAAAGCATGCCGCACTGAACGAGGGAGTAATCATCAGCACGCTGCTGCCAAGCGTTCATAACGTCTTGGTTCTCTGGGATGGGTGCGTCACCTAGCGGTGCTTCTAGGACATAATCTTTCTTGGCAGCTATGAGGATGATCCTCAGGTTCCGGACCCAGTCCGTATAGTTGCTGCCATCATCTTTCAGCTTGGTTTTCTCTAGGAACGCGTTGAAGTTGAGAGCAAAATTAGCGTGGGCCATTTGATCTACAAGACATATTGTAAAGATTTTAGACTAAGTTCATGATAATTAAGTTCGTCTAATCAAATTATTAAATGAACTCCCACTCAGATAGACATCCCTCTAGTCATCTAAGTGAAACATGATCCAAGTCAACTAGGCCGTGTCTGATCATCACGTGAGATGGACTAGTCAACATCGGTAAACATCTTCATGTTGATCGTATCTTCTATACGACTCATGCTCGACCTTTCGGTCTTTCGTGTTCCGAGGCCATGTCTGTACAAGCTAGGCTCGTCAAGTCAACCTAAGTGTATTGCGTGTGTAAATCTGGCTTACACCCGTTGTATTCGAACGTTAGAATCTATCACACCCGATCATCAGGTGGTGCTTCGAAACAACGAACCTTCGCAACGGTGCACAGTTAGGGGGAACACTTTCTTGAAATTATTGCGAGGGATCATCTTATTTAAGCTACCGTCGTTCTAAGCAAATAAGATGTAAAACATGATAAACATCACATGCAATCAAATAGTGACATGATATGGCCAATATCATTTTGCTCCTTATGATCTCCATCTTCGGGGCGCCATGATCATCGTCGTCACCGGCATGACACCATGATCTCCATCATCATGATCTCCATCATCGTGTCTTCATGAAGTTGTCTCGTCATCTATTACTTCTACTACTATGGCTAACGGTTTAGCAATAAAGTAAAGTAATTACATGATGTTATATGTTGACACGCAGGTCATAAATAAATTAAGACAACTCCTATGGCTCCTGCCGGTTGTCATACTCATCGAGATGCAAGTCGTGATTCCTATTACAAGAATATGATCAATCTCATACATCACATATATCATTCATCACATCCTTTTGGCCATATCACATCACATGGCACATGCTGCAAAAACAAGTTAGACGTCCTCTAATTGTTGTTGCAAATTTTTACGTGGCTGCTATAGGTTTCTTAGCAAGAACGTTTCTTACCTACGCCAAAACCACAACATGATATGCCAATTTCTATTTACCCTTCATAAGGACCCTTTTCATCGAATCCGATCCGACTAAAGTGGGAGAGACAGACACCCGCTAGCCACCTTATGCAACTAGTGCATGTCAGTCGGTGGAACCAGTCTCACGTAAGCGTACGTGTAAGGTCGGTCCGGGCCGCTTCATCCCACGATGCCGCCGAATCAAGATAAGACTAGTAACGGTAAGTAAATTGACAAAATCAACGCCCACAACAACTTGTGTTCTACTCGTGCATAGAAACTACGCATAGACCTAGCTCTGATACCACTGTTGGAGAACGTAGCAGAATTTAAAATTTTTCTATGCATCACCAAGATCAATCTATGGAGTCTTCTAGAAACAAGAGGAAAGGAGTGCCTCTACATACCCTTGTAGATCGCGAGCGGAAGCGTTCAAGAGAACGGGGTTGATGGAGTCGTACTCGTCGTGATCCAAATCACCGATGACCGAGCGCCAAACGGACGGCACCTCCGCGTTCAACACACGTACGGTTGGGAAGACGTCTCCTCCTTCTTGATCCAACAAGGGGGAAGGAGAGGTTGATGGAGATCCAGCAGCACGACGGCGTGGTGGTGGAAGCAGCGGGATCTCGGCAGGGCTTCGCCAAGCTCTAACGAGAGGGAGAGGTGTTACGGGGGAAAGAGGGAGGCGCCAGGGGCTTGGGTGCGCAACCC
The DNA here is from genome assembly GCA_034509565.1 of Triticum monococcum. NCBI lineage: Eukaryota > Viridiplantae > Streptophyta > Magnoliopsida > Poales > Poaceae > Triticum > Triticum monococcum. The sequence continues at coordinate 391,874,982 of CM067845.1, read as the reverse complement.
TCCCTCCCCCTCTTTATATAGGGGTCCAGGGGGGCGCCGGCCCCTCTAGATCCCATCTAGATGGGGGGCGGCGGCCAAGGGGGGTGGCTTGCCCCCCAAGCCAAGTGGGGCGCCCCCCACCCCTAAGATTTCCAACCCTAGGCGCAGGGGGAGGCCCAAGGGGGCGCACCAGCCCATTAGGGGCTGGTTCCCCTCCCACTTCAGCCCATGGGGCCCTCCGGGATAGGTGGCCCCACCCGGCGGACCCCCAAGACCCTTCCGATGGTCCCGGTACAATACCGGTGACCCCCAAAACTTTCTCGGTGGCCGAAACTGGACTTCCTATATACAATTCTTCACCTCCGAACCATTCCGGAACTCCTCATGACGTCCGGGATCTCATCCGGGACTCCGAACAACTTTCGGGTTACCGCATACTAATATCTCAACAACCCTAGCATCACCGAACCTTAAGTGTGTAGACCCTACGGGTTCGGGAGACACGCAGACATGACCAAGACGACTCTCTGGTCAATAACCAACAGTGGGATCTGGATACCCATGTTGGCTCCCACATGCTCCTAGATGATCTCATCGGATGAACCACGATGTCGAGGATTCAATCAATCCCGTATGCAATTCCCTTTGTCAATCGGTACGTTACTCGCTCGAGACTCGATTGTCGGTATCCCAATACCTCGTTCAATCTCGCTTACCGGCAAGTCACTTTACTCGCACCGTAATGCATGATCCCATGATCAACCACTTGTTCACATTGAGCTCATTATGATGATGCATTACCGAGTGGGCCCAGAGATACCTCTCCGTCATATGGAGTGACAAATCCCAGTATTGATTCGTGCCAACCCAACATACACTTTTGAAGATACCCGTACTCCACCTTTATAGTCACCCAGTTACGTTGTGACGTTTGGCACACCCAAAGCACTCCTACGGTATTCGGGAGTTGCACAATCTCATGGTCTAAGGAAATGATACTTGACATTCAGAAAAGCTCTAGCAAATGAACTACATGATCTTGTGTTATGCTTAGGATTGGGTCTTGTCCATCACATCATTCTCCTAATGATGTGATCCCGTTATCAATGACATCTAATATCCATAGTCAGGAAACCATGACTATCTTTTGATCAACGAGCTAGTTAACTAGAGGCTCACTAGGGACGTGTTGTGGTCTATGTATTCACACATGTATTACGATTTCCGGATAACAGAATTATAGCATGAACAATAGACAATTATCATGAACAAGGAAATATAATAATAACCATTTTATTATTGCCTCTAGGGCATATTTCCAACACAAAGTAGCGTAAGTATTTCCCTTAGTTTTTGAGAACCAAGGTATCAATCCAGTAGGAGGCTAGGCGCGAGTCCCTCGTACCTGCACAAAACAAATAAATCCTCGCAACCAACGCAAATAGGGGTTGTCAATCCCTATAGGGCCACTTACGAGAGTGAGATCTGACAGATATGATAAGATAATATTTTTCGTATTTTTATGATAAAGATGCAAAGTAAAATAAAGGCAGAGTAAATAGCAAAGCAAATAACTAAGTAGTAGGAGATTGATATGATAAAGATAGACCCGGGGGCCATAGGTTTCACTAGTGGCTTCTCTCGAGAGCATAAGTATTCTACAGTGGGTGAACAAATTACTGAGCAATTGATAGAATTGAGCATAGTTATGAGAATATCTAGGTATGATCATGTATATAGGCATCACGTCCGAGACAAGTAGACCGACTCCTGCCTGCATCTACTACTATTACTTCACTCATCGACCGCTATCCAGCATGCATCTAGAGTATTAAGTAAAAACAGAGTAACGCCTTAAGCAAGATGACATGATGTAGAGGGATAGACTCATGCAATATGAATAAAACCCCATATTGTTATCCTCGATGGAAACAATACAATACGTGCCTTGCTGCCCTTACTGTCACCGGGAAAGGACACCGCAAGATTGAACCCAAAGCTAAGCACTTCTCCCATTGCAAGAAAGATCAATCTAGTAGGCCAAACCCAACTGATAATTCGAAGAGACTTGCAAAGATAACCAATCATACATAAAAGAATTCAGAGAAGATTCAAATATCATTCATAGATAGACTTGATCATAAACCCACAATTCATCGATCTCAACAAACACACCGCAAAAAGAAGATTACATCGAATAGATCTCCACAAGAGAGGGGGAGAACATTGTATTGAGATCCAAAAAGAGAGAAGAAGCCACCTAGCTACTAACTATGGACCCGTAGGTCAGTAGTAAACTACTCACACTTCATCGGAGAGGCTATGGTGTTGATGTAGAAGCCCTACATGATCGATGCCCCCTCCGGCGGAGCTCCGAAACAGGCCCCAAGATGGGATCTCGTGGATACAGAAAGTTGCGACGGTGGAATTAGGTTTTTGGCTCCATATCTGATCGTTTGGGGGTACGTGGGTATATATAGGAGGAATAAGTACGTCGGTGGAGCAACAGGGGGCCCACGAGGGTGGGGGCATGCCTGGTAGGGTAGGGCGCGCCCCCTACCTCGTGGCCTCTTGTTACGTGCCTTGGCGTAGGGTCCAAGTCTCCTGAGTTGTATTCGATGAGAAAATCACGTTCCCGAAGGTTTCATTGCGTTTGGACTCCGTTTGATATTCCTTTTCTTTGAAACCCTAAAACAAGCAAAAAAACAGCAATTCTGGGCTGGGCCTCCGGTTAATAGGTTAGTCCCAAATATAATATAAAAGTGGATAATAAAGCCCAATAATGTCCAAAACAGTAGATAATATAGCACGGAGCAATCAAAAATTATAGATACGTTGGAGACGTATCAGGCAGAAAGGAGCGTAAGTCCTGAAATGACCATGGTACCAAGATTTGGATGGATGGGGGGATACTGACAGTTTTTGGGTTGGTCCGGGGCGTGAGACGCGTATGTGGCAGCTATCCAGACGCCCGCAAAGCCCCTTCTAGTCTGTGTCCAATTTGTGGGATTTCAAACATCGTTCATGGACCGACACATTGAATGGCAAACCGTGTCCGAACATCTGGAGGTATGCATGCATTTTAAGAGTCTGTGTTGAATATGCCCTGTGGGGTGTGTGAGTGCCACCATCTAGTGCTCCGAGTCTCTCAGTCAAGCTTCAGTCAAGAGTTAGTGCTCTTAGGCTAGCCATAGTGGGGGTAACTTAGATAGTAACTTAACACATTCCTAGATAATTTTGCTTATGTGGCACGTATTTAATGAGGAAAGAAGTGCTTGTGGTAACATAATATGTTACTGTAACATAGTGCTTCCCGAAACAAAATGAGTCTACGAGCTAATAAATGAAGCCATCTATGACACTACTACTATGTTACTTTGCACTATGGAGGTAGTAACTTAGACTAGTGTCATATGCATGGCACTAGTATAAGTTACTCCCCACTATGACCAGCCTTAGCAAAAGATTTGTCTCAAAAGGCGATGGTTTTTTCTCATCTTAGCAAATTACTACCTCCGTCCTGGTTTATTGATTCCTTAGTATTTTGTGCTAAACTTTGACCAGGGATGTAACTAAAAAATGCACATCAACAAAAATTATATCATTGGATTCGTATTTGAACATAGTTTTCAATGATATTATTTTTGCTTACATGCATTAATATTTTGTTAATTAATTTTAAGGTCAAAATTGAGCACAAAATGTGAAGGGGCCAATAAACCAGGACGAAGGTAGTACAAAACTAAAACACACTAGTTAAATGCATGTGCGTTGCTACGGGAAAATGATTGTAAATAAATTAAAGGGCACCTAACGTTAGGTGCCTGAAAAATTCTTCGCGTCAATCACAATTTTTTTCCATCAAATATCCAATGGTTAGGAGCACGCTGATTCGTCTCCAACGTATCTATAATTTTTTATTGCTCCATGCTATATTATCTACTATTGTGGACATTATTGGGCTTTATTATCCACTTTTATATTATTTTTGGGACTAACCTATTAACTGGAGGCCCAGCCCAGAATTCTTGTTTTTTGCCTGTTTTAGGGTTTCGAAGAGAAGGAATATCAAATGGAGTCCAAACGGAATGAAACCTTTGGGAACGTGATTTTCTCACCGAATACAACTTAGGAGACTTGGACCCTACGTCAAGCCAATTAACAGGAGGCCACGAGGTAGGGGGCGCGCCTGCCCCCCCCCCCCTAGGTGCGCCCTCCACCCTCGTGGGCCCCCTATTGCTCCACCGACGTGCTTCTTCCTCCTATATATATCCATGTTTCCCCAAACGATCAGAAATGGGGCCAAAAACCTAACTCCACCGCCGCAACTTTCTGTATCCACGAGATCCCATCTTGGGGCCTGTTCCGGAGCTCCGCTGGAGGGGGCATCGATCACGGAGGGCTTCTACATCATCATCCAAGCCCCTCCGATGAAGTGTGAGTAGTTTACTTCAGACCTACGGGTCCATAGTTAGTAGCTAGATGGCTTATTCTCTCTTTTTGGATCTCAATACAATGTTCTCCCCCTCTCTCGTGGAGATCTATTCGATGTAATCTTCTTTTTGCGGTGTGTTTGTTGTGACCGATGAATTGTGAGTTTATGATCCAGTCTATCTATGAATAATATTTGAATCTTATCTGAATTCGTTTATGTATGATTGGTTATCTTTGCAAGTCTCTTCGAATTATCAGTTTGGTTTGGCCTACTAGATTAGTTTTTCTTGCCATGGGAGAAGTGCTTAGCTTTGGGTTCGATCTTGCGGTGTCCTTTCCCAGTGACAGAAGGGGCAGCAAGGCACGTATTGTATTGTTGTTGGGGAACGCAGTAATTTCGAAAATTTTCCTACGCACACGCAAGATCATGGTGATGCACAGCAACGAGAGGGGAGAGTGTTGTCTACGTACCAACGCAGACCGACTGCGGAAGCGATCACACAACATAGAGGAAGTAGTCGTACGTCTTCTTCCCGATCCGACCGATCCAAGCACCGTTACTCCGGCACCTCCGAGTTCTTAGCACACGTTCAGCTCGATGACGTTCCTCGGGCTCCGATCCAGCAAAGCGTCGAGGAAGAGTTCCGTCAGCACGACGGCGTGATGGCGATCTTGATGTACTACCGACGCAGGGCTTCGCCTAAGCACTGTAACGGTATGATCGAGGTGGAATTTGGTGGCAGGGGGCACCGCACACGGCTAAGGAACGATCTCAAGGATCAACTTGTGTGTCTTGGGGTGCCCCCTGCCCCCGTATATAAAGGTTGGAGGAGGGGGAGCCAGCCGGCCAGGGAGAGGGAGGCACAGAGGGAGTCCTACTCCCACCGGGAGTAGGACTCCCCCCTCCAATCCTAATCCTATTAGGACTCCCGGGGGGGAAAGGAGAGAGAGGGGGGCCGGCCCCTTCTCCTAGTCCTACTAGGACTTGGGGAAGGGGGGCGCGCGGCTAGGCTGTGGGCTGCCCCTTCTCTCTTTTCCACTAAGGCCCAATAGGCCCATTAGTCTCCCGGGGGGTTCCGGTAACCCTCCCGGTATTCCGGTAAAATCCCGATTTCACCCGGAACACTTCCTATGTCCAAACATAGGCTTCCAATATATCAATCTTTACGTCTCGACCATTTCGAGACTCCTTGTCATGTCCGTGATCTCATCCGGGACTCCGAACAACCTTCGGTACATCAAAATGCATAAACTCATAATAACTGTCATCGTAACGTTAAGCGTGCGGACCCTACGGTTCGAGAACAATGTAGACATGACCGAGACACGTCTCCGGTCAATAACCAATAGCGGGACCTGGATGCCCATATTGGCTCCTACATATTCTACGAAGATCTTTATCGGTCAGACCGCATAACAACATACGTTGTTCCCTTTGTCATCGGTATGTTACTTGCCCGAGATTCGATCGTCGGTATCCAATACCTAGTTCAATATCGTTACTGGCAAGTCTCTTTACTCGTTCCGTAATACATCATCTCACAACTAACATATTAGTTGCAGTGCTTGCAAGGCTTTATGTGATGTGCATTACCGAGAGGGCCCAGAGATACCTCTCCGACAATCGGAGTGACAAACCCTAATCTCGAAATACGCCAACCCAACATCTACCATTGGAGACACCTGTAGTACTCCTTTATAATCACCCAGTTACGTTGTGACGTTTGGTAGTACCCAAAGTGTTCCTCCGGTAAACGGGAGTTGCATAATCTCATAGTTATAGGAACATGTATAAGTCATGAAGAAAGCAATAGCAACATACTAAACGATCGGGTGCTAAGCTATTGGAATGGGTCATGTCAATCAGATTATTCAACTAATGATGTGACCTCGTTAATCAAATAACAACTCTTTGTTCATGGTTAGGAAACATAACCATCTTTGATTAACGAGCTAGTCTAGTAGAGGCATACTAGTGACACTCTGTTGGTCTATGTATTCACACATGTATTATGTTTTCGGTTAATACAATTCTAGCATGAATAATAAACATTTATCATGATATAAGGAAATAAATAATAACTTTATTATTGCCTCTAGGGCATATTTCCTTCAGTCTCCCACTTGCACTAGAGTCAATAATCTAGATTACACTGTAATGATTCTAACACCCATGGAGCCTTGGTGTTGATCATGTTTTGCTCGTGGAAGAGGCTTAGTCAACGGGTCTGCAACATTCAGATCCGTATGTATCTTGCAAATCTCTATGTCTCCCACCTGGACTAAATCCCGGATGAAGTTGAAGCGTCTCTTGATGTGTTTGGTTCTTTTGTGAAATCTGGATTCCTTTGCCAAGGCAATTGCACCAGTATTGTCACAGAAGATTTTCATTGGACCCGATGCACTAGGTATGACACCTAGATCGGATATGAACTCCTTCATCCAGACTCCTTCGTTCGCTGCTTCCGAAGCAGCTATGTACTCCGCTTCACATGTAGATCCCGCTACGACGCTTTGTTTAGAACTGCACCAACTAACAGCTCCACCGTTTAAAGTAAACACGTATCCGGTTTGCGATTTAGAATCGTCCGGATCAGTGTCAAAGCTTGCATCAACGTAACCTCTTACGGTGAGCTCTTTGTCACCTCCATATATGAGAAACATATCCTTAGTCCTTTTCAGGTATTTCAGGATGTTCTTGACCGCTGTCCAGTGATCCATTCCTGGATTACTTTGGTACCTCCCTGCTAAACTTATAGCAAGGCACACATCAGGTCTGGTACACAGCATTGCATACATGATAGAGCCTATGGCTAAAGCATAGGGAACATCTTTCATTTTCTCTCTATCTTCTGCAGTGGTCGGGCATTGAGTCTTACTCAACTTCATACCTTGTAACACAGGCAAGAACCCTTTCTTTGCTTGATCCATTTTGAACTTCTTCAAAATCTTGTCAAGGTATGTGCTTTGTGAAAGTCCATTTTGATCTATCTCTATAGATCTTTATGCCTAATATGTAAGCAGCTTCCCCGAGGTCTTTCATCGAAAAACTTTTATTCAAGTATCCCTTTATGCTATCCAGAAATTCTATATCATTTCCAATCAGCAATATGTCATCCACATATAATATTAGAAATGCTACAGAGCTCCCACTCACTTTCTTGTAAATACAGGCTTCTCCAAAAGTCTGTATAAAGCCAAATGCTTTGATCACACTATCAAAGCGTTTATTCCAACTCTGAGATGCTTGCACCAGTCCATAAATGGATCGCTGGAGTTTGCATACTTTGTTAGCTCCCTTTGGATCGACAAAACCTTCTGGTTGTATCATATACAACTCTTCTTCCAGAAATCCATTCAGGAATGCAGTTTTGACATCCATCTGCCATATTTCATAATCATAAAATGCGGCAATTGCTAACATAATTCTGACGGACTTAAGCATCGCTACGGGTGAGAAGGTCTCATCGTAGTCAACTCCTTGAACTTGTCGAAAACCTTTCGCGACAAGTCGAGCTTTATAGACAGTAATATTACCGTCAGCGTCAGTCTTCTTCTTGAAGATCCATTTATTCTCAATTGCTTGCCGATCATCGGGCAAGTCAACCAAAGTCCATACTTTGTTTTCATACATGGATCCCATCTCAGATTTCATGGCCTCAAGCCACTTTGCGGAATCTGGGCTCACCATCGCTTCTTCATAGTTCGTAGGTTCATCATGATCTAGCATCATGACTTCCAGAACTGGATTACCGTACCACTCTGGTGCGGATCTCACTCTGGTTGATCTACGTGGTTCAGTAGTATCTTGTTCTGAAGCTTCATGATCATCATCATTAGCTTCCTCACTGATTGGTATAGGTGTCGCAGAAACAGTTTTCTGTGATGTACTATTTTCCAATAAGGGAGCAGGTACAGTTACCTTGTCAAGTTCTACTTTCCTCCCACTCACTTCTTTCGAGAGAAACTCCTTCTCTAGAAAGTTTCCGAATTTAGCAACAAAAGTCTTGCCTTCGGATCTGTGATAGAAGGTGTATCCAATAGTTTCCTTTGGATATCCTATGAAGACACACTTCTCCGATTTGGGTTCGAGCTTATCAGGTTGAAGCTTTTTCACATAAGCATCGCAGCCCCAAACTTTAAGAAACGACAACTTTGGTTTCTTGCCAAACCATAGTTCACAAGGTGTCGTCTCAACGGATTTTGATGGTGCCCTGTTTAACGTGAATGCGGCCGTCTCTAAAGCATAACCCCAAAACGATAGCGGTAAATCAGTAAGAGACATCATAGATCGCACCATATCTAGTAAAGTACGATTACGACGTTCGGACACACCATTACGTTGTGGTGTTCCGGGTGGCGTGAGTTGCGAAACTATTCCACAATTTTTCAAATGTACACCAAACTCGTAACTCAAATATTCTCCTCCACGATCAGATCGTAGAAACTTTATTTTCTTGTTACGATGATTTTCAACCTCACTCTGAAATTCTTTGAACTTTTCAAATGTTTCAGACTTATGTTTCATTAAGTAGATATACCCATATCTGCTTAAATCATCTGTGAAGGTGAGAAAATAACGATATCCGCCACGAGCCTCAATATTCATCGGACCACATACATCGGTATGTATGATTTCCAATAAATCTGTTGCTCTCTCCATAGTACCGGAGAACGGTGTTTTAGTCATCTTGCCTATGAGGCACGGTTCGCAAGTACCAAGTGATTCATAATCAAGTGGTTCCAAAAGCCCATCAGTATGGAGTTTCTTCATGCGTTTTACACCGATATGACCTAAACGGCAGTGCCACAAATAAGTTGCACTATCATTATTAACTTTGCATCTTTTGGCTTCTACATTATGAATATGTGTATCACTATCTTCGAGATTCAACAAGAATAGACCACTCTTCAAAGGTGCATGACCATAAAAGATATTATTCATATAAATAGAACAACCATTATTCTCTGATTTAAATGAATAACCGTCTCGCATTAAACAAGATCCAGATATAATGTTCATGCTCAACGCTGGCACCAAATAACAATTATTTAGGTCTAATATTAATCCCGAAGGTAGATGTAGAGGTAGCGTGCCGACCGCGATCACATCGACTTTGGAACCGTTTCCCACGTGCATCGTCACCTCGTCCTTTGCTAGCGTCCGCTTATTCCGTAGTCCCTGTTTCGAGTTGCAAATATTAGCAACAGAACCAGTATCAAATACCCAGGTGCTACTGCGAGCTCTAGTAAGGTACACATCAATAACATGTATATCACATATACCTTTGCTCACTTTGCCATCCTTCTTATCCGCTAAATACTTGGGGCAGTTCCGCTTCCAGTGACCAGTCTGCTTGCAGTAGAAGCACTCAGTTTCAGGCTTAGGTCCAGACTTGGGTTTCTTCTCCAGAGCAGCAACTTGCTTGCTGTTCTTCTTGAAGTTTCCCTTCTTCTTCCCTTTGCCCTTTTTCTTGAAACTAGTGGTTTTGCTAACCATCAACACTTGATGCTCCTTCTTGATTTCTACCTCCGCAGCTTTCAGCATTGCGAAGAGCTCGGGAATAGTCTTGTTCATCCCTTGCATATTATAGTTCATCACGAAGCTCTTGTAGCTTGGTGGCAGTGATTGGAGAATTCTGTCAATGACGCAGTCATCTGGAAGATTAACTCCCATCTGAATCAAGTGATTATTATACCCAGACATCTTGAGTATATGCTCACTGACAGAACTGTTCTCCTCCATCTTGCAGCTATAGAACTTATTGGAGACTTCATATCTCTCAATTCAGGCATTTGCTTGAAATATTAACTTCAACTCCTGGAACATCTCATATGCTCCATGACGTTCAAAACGTCGTTGAAGTCCCGATTCTAAGCCGTAAAGCATGGCACACTGAACTATTGAGTAGTCATCAGCTTTGCTCTGCCAGACGTTCATAACATCTTGCGTTGCTCCAGCAGCAGGCCTGTCACCCAGCGGTGCTTCCAGGACGTAATTCTTCTGTGCAGCAATGAGGATAATCCTCAGGTTACGGACCCAGTCCGTGTAATTGCTACCATCATCTTTCAACTTTGCTTTCTCAAGGAACGCATTAAAATTCAACGGAACAATAGCACGAGCCATCTATCTACAATCAACATAAACAAGCAAGATACTATCAGGTACTAAGTTCATGATAAGTTTAAGTTCAGTTAATCAAATTACTTAGGAACTCCCACTTAGATAGACATCCCTCTAATCTTCTAAGTGATCACGTGATCCAAATCAACTAAACCATAACCGATCATCACGTGAGATGGAGTAGTTTTCAATGGTGAACATCGTTATGTTGATCATATCTACTATATGATTCACGCTCGACCTTTCGGTCTCCGTGTTCCGAGGCCATATCTGTATATGCTTGGCTCGTCAAGTATAACCTGAGTATTCTGCGTGTGCAACTGTTTTGCACCCGTTGTATTTGGACGTAGAGCTTATCACACCCAATCATCACGTGGTGTCTGGGCACGACGAACTTTGGCAACGGTGCATACTCAGGGAGAACACTTCTTGGTAATTTTAGTGAGAGATCATCTTATAATGCTACCATCAATCAAAGCAAGATAAGATGCATAAAAAGGGATAAACATCACATGCAATCAATATAAGTGATATGATATGGCCATCATCATCTTGTGCTTGTGATCTCCATCTCCGAAGCACCGTCATGATCACCATCGTCACCGGCGCGACACCTTGATCTCCATTGTAGCATCGTTGTCGTCTCGCCAATCTTATGCTTCCACGACTACCACTACCGTTTAGTAATAAAGTAAAGCATTACATCGCGATTGCATTGCATACAATAAAGTGACAACCATATGGCTCCTGCCAGTTGCCGATAACTCGGTTACAAAACATGATCATCTCATACAATAAAATCAGCATCATGCCTTGACCATATCACATCACAACATACCCTGCAAAAACAAGTTAGACGTCCTCTACTTTGTTGTTGCAAGTTTTACGTGGCTGCTACGGGCTTTAAGTAAGAACTCATCTCACCTACGCATCAAAACCACAACGATAGTTCGTCAAATAGACTCCGTTTTAACCTTCTCAAGGACCGGGCGTAGTCACACTTGGTTCAACTAAAGTTGGAGAGACAGTCTTCCGCAAGCCATCTGTGTGCAAAGCACGTCAAGGGAACCGGTCTCGCGTAAGAGTACGCGTAAGGTTGGTCCGGATCGTCTCACCCAACAATACCGCCGAACCAAAGTATGACATGCTGGTAGGCAGTATGACTTGTATCGCCCACAACTCACTTGTGTTCTACTCGTGCAAATAACATCAAACCATAAAACCTAGGCTCGGATGCCACTGTTGGGGAACGCAGTAATTTCGAAAAATTTCCTACGCACACGCAAGATCATGGTGATGCACAGCAACGAGAGGGGAGAGTGTTGTCTACGTACCAACGCAGACCGACTGCGGAAGCGATCACACAACGTAGAGGAAGTAGTCGTACGTCTTCTTCCCGATCCGACCGATCCAAGCACCGTTACTCCGGCACCTCCGAGTTCTTAGCACACGTTCAGCTCGATGACGTTCCTCGGGCTCTGATCCAGCAAAGCGTCGAGGAAGAGTTTCGTCAGCACGACGGCGTGATGACGATCTTGATGTACTACCGACGCAAGGCTTCGCCTAAGCACTGTAACAGTATGATCGAGGTGGAATTTGGTGGCAGGGGGCACCGCACATGGCTAAGGAACGATCTCAAGGATCAACTTGTGTGTCTTGGGGTGCCCCCTGCCCCCGTATATAAAGGTTGGAGGAGGGGGAGCCGGCCGGCCAGGGAGAGGGAGGCGCAGAGGGAGTCCTACTCCCACCGGGAGTAGGACTCCCCCCTCCAATCCTAATCCTATTAGGACTCCCGGGGGGGAAGGAGAGAGAGGGGGGCCGGCCCCTTCTCCTAGTCCTACTAGGACTTGGGGAAGGGGGGCGCGCGGCTAGGCTGTGGGCTGCCCCTTCTCTCTTTTCCACTAAGGCCCAATAGGCCCATTAGTCTCCCGGGGGGTTCCGGTAACCCTCCCGGTATTCCGGTAAAATCCCGATTTCACCCGGAACACTTCCTATGTCCAAACATAGGCTTCCAATATATCAATCTTTACGTCTCGACCATTTCGAGACTCCTCGTCATGTTCGTAATCTCATCCGGGACTCCGAACAACCTTCGGTACATCAAAATGCATAAACTCATAATAACTGTCATCGTAACGTTAAGCGTGCGGACCCTACGGTTCGAGAACAATGTAGACATGACCGAGACACGTCTCCGGTCAATAACCAATAGCGGGACCTGGATGCCCATATTGGCTCCTACATATTCTACGAAGATCTTTATCGGTCAGACCGCATAACAACATACGTTGTTCCCTTTGTCATCGGTATGTTACTTGCCCGAGATTCGATCGTCGGTATCCAATACCTAGTTCAATCTCGTTACTGGCAAGTCTCTTTACTCGTTCCGTAATACATCATCTCACAACTAACATATTAGTTGCAGTGCTTGCAAGGCTTTATGTGATGTGCATTACCGAGAGGGCCCAGAGATACCTCTCCGACAATCGGAGTGACAAACCCTAATCTCGAAATACGCCAACCCAACATCTACCATTGGAGACACCTGTAGTACTCCTTTATAATCACCCAGTTATGTTGTGACGTTTGGTAGTACCCAAAGTGTTCCTCCGGTAAACGGGAGTTGCATAATCTCATAGTTATAGGAACATGTATAAGTCATGAAGAAAGCAATAGCAACATACTAAACGATCGGGTGCTAAGCTATTGGAATGGGTCATGTCAATCAGATCATTCAACTAATGATGTGACCTCGTTAATCAAATAACAACTCTTTGTTCATGGTTAGGAAACATAACCATCTTTGATTAACGAGCTAGTCTAGTAGAGGCATACTAGTGACACTCTGTTGGTCTATGTATTCACACATGTATTATGTTTCCGGTTAATACAATTCTAGCATGAATAATAAACATTTATCATGATATAAGGAAATAAATAATAACTTTATTATTGCCTCTGCGCAAAAGCCAACATACCAAGTACCCATCACAACCCCTATCTCCAGCATTACATTATTTGTCATTTTCCTCTCCCCCACTTCACCCTTGCCGTTTTATTCGCCCTCTCTCTCTCTATCCTCCCTCTCTTTCTTTATTTGCCTCTTTTTGCCCGTTTGCCTTTTGTTTGCTCGTGTGTTGGATTGCTTGTTTGTCGCGATGGCTCAAGATAATACTAAATTGTGTGACTTCACCAATACCAACAACAATGATTTCCTTAGCACTCCGATTGCTCCTCTTACCGATGCTGAATCTTGTAAATTAATACTGCTTTGCTGAATCTTGTCATGAAGGATCCGTTCTCTGGCCTTCCTAGTGAAGATGCTGCTACCCATCTTAATAGCTTCGTTGATTTGTGTGACATGCAAAAGAAGAAATATGTCAATAATGATATTGTTAAATTGAAGCTATTTCCTTTTTCACTTAGAGATCGTGCTAAAGCTTGGTTTTCATCTTTGCCTAAAAATAGTATTGATTCATGGAACAAGTGCAAAGATGCTTTTATCTCTAAGTATTTTCCTCCCGCTAAGATCATCTCTCTTAGAAACGATATTATGAATTTTAAGCAACTTGATCATGAACATGTTGCACAAGCTTGGGAGAGAATGAAATTAATGATACTTAATTGCCCTAATCATGGTTTTAATTTGTGGATGATTATACAAAAATATTATGCCGGATTGAATTTTGCTTCTAGAAAACTTTTAGATTCGGCCGCGGGAGGCACTTTTATGGAAATCACTTTAGGAGAAGCTACTAAACTCCTAGATAAAATTATGGTTAATTATTCTAAATGGCATACTGAAAGATCTACTAATAAAAAGGTGCATGCGATAGAAGAAATTAATGTTTTGAGTGGAAAGATGGATGAACTTATGAAATTATTTGCTAATAAGAGTGTTTCTTCTGATCCTAATGATGTGCCCTTGTCTAATTTGATTGAGAGTAATAATGAATCTATGGATGTGAATTTTGTTGGTAGGAACAATTTTGGTAACAACGCGTGTAGAGGAAATTTCAACCCTAGGCCTTATCCTAGTAATCCCTCTAATAATCATGGTAATTCCTACAATAATTCTTATGGAAATTATAATAAGATGCCCTCTGATTTTGAATCTAATATTAAAGAATTTATTTCTTCGCAAAAGAATTTTAATGCTATGATTGAAGAAAAAAAATTTAAGATTGATGATTTGGCTAGGAACGTTGATAGAATTGCTCTTGATGTTGATTCTTTGAAAATTAGATCTATTCCACCTAAGCATGATATCAATGAGTCTCTCAAAGCCATGAGAATTTCCATTGACGAGTGCAAAGAAAGAACCGCTAGGATGCGTGCTAAGAAAGATGCCTTTACAAAACTGTGTTCTTCTAGTTCCTATGAAAATAATGATCAAGATCAAAAAGTTATTGATATGTCCCCTATTAAATCTTTGTTTTGCAATATGAATCTTGATAATGATGGGACTGAATATGATCCACCTTTACCTAGAAGGCGTTCCAAGAATTCTGAATCTTTTGATCTTGATGCTAAATTTGATAAAAGTGGGATTGAAGAAATTAAAACCCTAGATGTTGCTAAACCCACTATTATGGATTTCAAGGAATTTAACTATGAAAATTGCTCTTTGATTGATTGTATTTCCTTGTTGCAATCCGTGCTAAATTCTCCTCACGCTTATAGTCAAAATAAAGCGTTTACTAAACATATCGTTGATGCCTTGATGCAATCTTATGAAGAAAAACTTGAATTGGAAGTTTCTATCCCTAGAAAACTTTATGATGAGTGGGAACCAACTATTAAAATTAAAATTAAAGATCATGAGTTTTATGCTTTGTGTGATTTGGGTGCTAGTGTCTCTACTATTCCCAAAACTTTGTGTGATTTGCTAGATTTCCGTAATTTTGATGATTGCTCTCTAAACTTGCATCTTGCGGATTTCACTATTAAGAAACCTATGGGAAGAATTAATGATGTTCTTATTGTTGCAAATAGGAATTATGTGACCGTAGATTTTATCATTCTTGATATAGATTGCAATGCTTCTTGCCCTATTATTCTCGGTAGACCTTTCCTTAGAACGGTTGGTGCAATTATTGATATGAAGGAAGGGAATATTAGATTACAATTTCCATTAAAAAAGGGCATGGAGCACTTACCTAGAAAGAAAATAAAATTACCTTATGAATCTATTATGAGAGCCACTTATGGATTGCCTACCAAAGAAGGCAATACCTAGATCTATTGTTGCTTGTTATGCCTAGCTAGGGGCGTTAAACGATAGCGCTTGTTGGGAGGCAACCCAATTTTATTTTTATTCCTTGCTTTTTTTCTCCTGTTTAGTAATAAATAAATTATTTAGCCTCTGTTTTGGTTGTGTTTTTTGTGTTTAATTAGTGTTTGTGCCAAGTAGAACCGTTGGGAAGACTTGGGGAAAGTCTTGTTGAACTTGCTGTAAAAAAACAGAAACTTTAGCGCTCACGAGAACTGCTGTTATTTTTATTTGGAAAGTGATATTTAGTTAATTATATGTGCAGATGATTAATAGATAAATTCCTTGCGTCCACCAATTTATTTTAGAATTTTTGGGGTTCCAGATATTGCGCTATCTATAGATTACTACAGACTGTTCTGTTTTTGACAGATTCTGTTTTTCGTGTGTTATTTGCTTATTTTGATGAATCTATGGCTAGTAAAATAGTTTATGAACCATAGAGAAGTTGGAATACAGTAGTTATAACACGCATATAAATAAATAATGAGTTCATTACAGTACCTTGAAGTCGTCTTTTGTTTTCTTTCGCTAATGGAACTCACGAGGTTTCTACTTTAAGTTTTGTGTTGTGAAGTTTTCAAGTTTTGGGTAAAGATTTGATGGATTATGGAACAAGGAGTGGCAAGAGCCTAAGCTTGGGGATGCCCATGGCACCCCCAAGATAATCTAAGGGCACCTAAAATCCAAAGCTTGGGGATGCCCCGGAAGGCATCCCCTCTTTCGTCTACTTCTATCGGTAACTTTACTTGGAGCTATATTTTTATTCACCACATGACATGTGTTTTTCTTGGAGCGTCTTTTATGATTTGAGTCTTTGCTTGTTAGTCTACCACAATCATCCTTGCTGTACACACCTTTTGATAGAGCCATACATAATTTGGAATTTGATAGAATACTCTATGTGCCTCACTTATATCTTTTGAGTTATATAATTTTGCTGTAGTGCTTCACTTATATATTTTAGAGCACGGTGGTGGATTTGTTTTATAGAAACTATTGATCTCTCATGCTTCACTTAGATTATTTTGAGAGTCTTAATAGCATGGTAATTTGCTTAATAATAATATGCTTGGTATTCAAGATTTGTAAAACTTTCTTTTGAGTGCGTTGAATACTAAGAAAAAAAATTGATGCTTGATAATTGTTTTGAGATATGAGGATGGTGATATTAGAGTCATGCTAGTTGAGTAGTTGTGAATTTGAGAAATTCTTGTGTTAAAGTTTGTGATTCCCGTAGCATGCACGTATGGTGAACCGTTATGTGATGAAGTCGGAGCATGATTTATTTATTGATTGTCTTCCTTATGAGTGGCGGTCGGGGATGAGCGATGGTCTTTTCCTACCAATCTATCCCCCTAGGAGCATGCGCGTAATACTTTTCTTTGATAACTTCTAGATTTTGGCAATAAGTATATGAGTTCTTTATGACTAATGTTGAGTCCATGGATTATACGCACTTTCCTCCCTTCCACCATTGCTAGCCTCTCTAATACCGCGTACTTTTCGCCGGTATCATACACCCACCAAATACCTTCCTCAAAACAGCCACCATACCTACCTATCATGGCATTTCCATAGCCATTCCGAGATATATTGCCATGCAACTTTCCACCGTTCCGTTCATTATGACACGCTCCATCATTGTCATATTGCTAGCATGATCATGTAGTTGACATCGTATTTGTGGCAAAGCCACCGTTCATAACTCTTTCATACATGTCACTCTTGATTCATCGCATATCCCGGTACACCGCCGGAGTCATTCATATAGAGTCATATTTTGTTCTAAGTATTGAGTTGTAATTGTTGAGTTGTAAGAAAAATAAAAATTGTGATGATCATCATTTTTAGAGCATTGTCCCAAGTGAGAAAAGGATGATGGAGACTATGATTCCCCCAGAAGTCGGGATGAGACTCCGGACGAAAAAGAAAAAGAAAAAAAGAAAAATAGGCCATAAAAAAGAGAAGGCCCAAAAAATGAGAGAAAAAGAGAGAAGGGACAATGTTACTATCCTTTTACCACACTTGTGCCTCAAAGTAGCACCATGATCTTCATGATAGAGAGTCTCTCATTCTGTCACTTTCATATACTAGCGGGAATTTTTCATTATAGAACTTGGCTTGTATATTCCAATGATGGGCTTCCTCAAAATGACCTGGGTCTTTGTGAGCAAGCGAGTTGGATGCACACCCACTTAGTTTCTTTTGTTGAGCTTTCATATACTTATAGCTCTAGTGCATCCGTTGCATGGCAATCCCTACTCACTCACATTGATATCTATTGATGGGCATCTCCATAGCTCGTTGATACGCCTAGTTGATGTGAGACTATCTTCCCCTCTTTTTGTCTTCTCCACAACCACCATTCTATTCCACATATAGTGTTATATCCATGGCTCACGCTCATGTATTGCGTGAAGATCGAAAAAGTTTTGAAAATGTCAAAAGTATGAAACAATTGCTTGGCTTGTCATCGGGGTTGTGCATGATTTAAATACTTTGTGTGGTGAAGATAGAGCATAGCCAGACTATATGATTTTGTAGGGATAGCTTTCTTTGGCCATGTTATTTTGAGAAGACATAATTGCTTTGTTAGTATGCTTGAAGTATTATTATTTTTATGTCAACATGAACTTTTGTCTTGAATCTTTTGAATCTGAATATTCATACCACAATTAAGAAGATTTACATTGAAATTATGCCAAGTAGCACTCCGCATCAAAAGTTCTGTTTTTATCATTTACCTACTCGAGGACGAGAAGGAATTAAGCTTGGGGATGCTTGATACGTCTCCAACGTATCTATAATTTTTTATTGCTCCATGATATATTATCTACTGTTTTGGACATTATTGGGCTTTATTATCCACTTTTATATTATTTTTGGGACTAACCTATTAACCGGAGGCCCAGCCCAGAATTGTTGTTTTTTCCTGTTTTAGGGTTTCGAAGAAAAGGAATATCGAACGGAGTCCAAACGGAATGAAACCTTCGGGAACGTGATTTTCTCACCGAATACAACTCAGGAGACTTGGACCCTATGTCAAGCCAATTAACAGGAGGCCACGAGGTAGGGGGGTGCGCCTGCCCCCCCCCCCCCCCCCCCCCAGGCCCCTCCACCCTCGTGGGCCCCCTGTTGCTCCACCGACGTACTTCTTCCTCCTATATATATCCACGTTTCCCCAAACGATCAGAAACGGGGCCAAAAACCTAACTCCACCGCCGCAACTTTCTGTATCCACGAGATCCCATCTTGGGGCCTGTTCCGAAGCTCCGCTGGAGGGGGCATCGATCACGGAGGGCTTCTACATCATCATCCAAGCCCCTCCGATGAAGTGTGAGTAGTTTACTTCAGACCTACGGGTCCATAGTTAGTAGCTAGATGGCTTATTCTCTCTTTTTGGATCTCAATACAATGTTCTCCCCCTCTCTCGTGGAGATCTATTCGATGTAATCTTCTTTTTGCGGTGTGTTTGTTGTGACCGATGAATTATGAGTTTATGATCCAGTCTATCTATGAATAATATTTGAATCTTATCTGAATTCGTTTATGTATGATTGGTTATCTTTGCAAGTCTCTTCGAATTATCAGTTTGGTTTGGCCTACTAGATTGGTTTTTCTTGCCATGGGAGAAGTGCTTAGCTTTGGGTTCGATCTTGCGGTGTCCTTTCCCAGTGACTGAAGGGGCAGCAAGGCACGTATTGTATTGTTGCCATCGAGGATAACAAGATGGGGTTTTTATCATATTGCATGAAACTATCCCTCTACATCATGTCATCTTGCTTAAGGCATTACTCTGTTTTTAACTTAATACTCTAGATGCATGCTGGATAGCGGTCGATGAGTGGAGTAATAGTAGTAGATGCAGGAAGGAGTCGGTCTACTTGTCTCGGACGTGATGCCTATATACATGATCATACCTAGATATTCTCATAACTATGCTCAATTCTGTCAATTGCTCAACAGTAATTTGTTCACCCACCGTAGAATACTTATGCTCTTGAGAGAAGCCACTAGTGAAACCTATGGCCCCCGGGTCTCTTTCTCATCATATCAATCTCCATCACTTTATTATTACTTTGCTTTTTTACTTTGCCTTTTACTTTTCACTTTGCATCTCTATACCAAAAATACCAAAAATATTATTTATCATCTCTATCAGATCTC
Organism: Triticum monococcum; assembly: GCA_034509565.1. NCBI lineage: Eukaryota > Viridiplantae > Streptophyta > Magnoliopsida > Poales > Poaceae > Triticum > Triticum monococcum. The sequence continues at coordinate 391,855,003 of CM067845.1, read as the reverse complement.
ACTTTCGTAGGTGACCGTGAAGGGATTGACAACCCCTAAGCGCGTTGGTTGCGTTGAGCTATTGTTTTTGTGTAGGTACGAGGGACTCGCGCTTAGCCTCCTACTGGATTGATACCTTGGTTCTCAAAAACTGAGGGAAATACTTACGCTACTTTGCTGCATCATCCTCTCCTCTTCGGGGAAATCCAACACAGTGCTCAAGAGGTAGCACACGCCCCCACATGTTCATCTTCTTACTCCTCACCCGCGATGATTTCTCCTCCGCCGTGGCCTACCCAGGCCTAACCGCCTGCATCCAACCGCTCCCGCCAGCTATCACCGGCTCGCCCTCACCGTGGTCAGCACTCCTCATGTCGTCCACATCTTCGGCCTCGTGCAAAGCAGAAAGTTGCTCACGCAACAAAATAATTCATGCCCATGAGATTTAGCAAAACCGATAAATCAAAGATTAAGCGTATGATACTTGATTCAGACACATACTTCATCGCGCATTTACCATACATCAATCATAGAATAGTCCCTTGTCATTTTCTTTACCAAATCAATTACATCCAATGTTCCTAGAAAAAACAAAAGTGATTGTACAGATCCAGTTATCCCTTCTAGTTCATTCTGTCTAATGCGTGTGCACGACGTATTGTTCCTTCATTCAACGTAAGTAGTGAATTTGATCTTGGTCTATCCTGTTTCTTCGTTTGACTTGATGGGACGAAAAAATGGAAGTGGTTGTACAAATCTAGTATACCTATGAGACTCATCCCCACTATCTATTTATCTTAACATGCACCCTGTCCACCTTAGCATAGTTGCCACATCACCAGTCCCGTTTGCAATGGATCATTTCCTTTCCAACCCTAAAAAACATAACGACCAATCTTTCCCCCGTGGGAAAAATCTACCTCGCGAGGCGCAACCATCTCACCGTGATTCACTTCCTTCCCCACTTCATTTTCTCCAGCAGATTCGCTCCCAATCATGGATGATCATTCACTTCATTCCTTGCAAGGATGAGCGCTAAAAAATACCATGGCTTATAGTACCAATTCAACAACTCCAAATGTTTTTTATCATTCTTTTCTTAATTAATTTTTGGCTTACTCATTTCTGCTTTTGATTTTTAAGCAATTACTTTTAGTTCAGTCCTCTCATGTTATATTATGCTTATCCTGCACCTATTATCTTTATTATGTACTTACTTGTTAAGCTCATCATCATGCCCACTAAGAAAGCAAAATTTATCAGCATTAACCTATGTTTATTTCTCCATTTTCTGATTGTAGGAATATTGCTATCAGTGGCATACAAAGAAATAAGATAGACCAAGATATCTCTCCAAATGTACTAACCCATTTCTATTTCTCAATTTTCTAATTTTTGGATGTACAACAAGTCAAGTGGTATTATAGCAATGCAGTTTACTGTATTTGTTGGCTCATAATTTGATTGTTTCCTCTAACCTTTCTCTGCCTGACCTATTTCGTGCAGGTATGTGATATTCAGAGACAAGGGTGTCAAATTTAGTATTTTTGGGGGGGGGGGGGGCTCATGAGATATAAATCTCCTTTTCATGTGCATTTATCTCTCGAAGTGGTGTGTTACACATTCAGATTCTACTATTTTACTATGGCCTTTATCATGAGACTTATAATTTTTATATGCCTTGATTTTCTGAAAACTGGCATTTTTTTGTTTTGCATGATTTAGACTACTCTTTTTGAATGAATTGATCAGGGAAATTACCAGGTAACTTTCTTTCATTATCCTCGGTTAATTATTGTGTTGTTCTATTCTAAGTCGCACTGTAGCCTACTTGGAAACAACTGCCCTCCTAAGTGGAAGTCTCAATGTAATTCTTAAATCCCCTAAATGAGATATAAATGTATGATGTAGTTTCACTTTCATGAGACTGAATTGAGAAGATGCCACAATTTGACTCTTATGCTTTGAAATGTGTCACTCAGAGCAACTATCAGACAATACAATTTCCCAAAAGAATCATATCTTTCCAAGTCATTGTTAAATTTCCCATTGCAATGCGCGGGGAATCCTTTAGTTTACCAGTTATTTCATGTCTCATGGCTTGTCCTCCATGTCGCGAGACTACTCCACCAAATAGTCAGCTTCGCAATAACCCCAATGATCATCCTCAATGAGTTTACTATCTTCCTCGACAACACTTGGCACAGGCATTAGACACACCAATTTCTGTCTAAATAGTACTTGTCTTTCATCATGTACATCTCAAAGAAGACTTAGAATTAGACATACATCGATTAAAAAATCGAGTCTTTACCAAAGAAGCATGTGCTCGAAATAATCGAGCACGGGCTTTTCTGGTCAAAACGTATCTTGTCTTTATCATGACTTATTTTTCTTGGTTAACAATACTTGTTGTTTTGCCGATATTTCAGGTTCATTAATTTGTTTTACCTAGATCTTTAATGGCAAGGAATAACAATAAGTAGTCTCCTCGTAGTATTTTAAGTAAAAATGGACAAAAGGGCACAAGATAGCTGACTCGTATATATTCTTGAAACCGTCATGTTCTTGAGATATAAATAAAATACACTCAAGGGCTTGCCGTAGAGGCAGACATGGAAAAATCCATTGGCTCACACTGTTCTCCTAATTCACGTACACCTCCAATACACACAATTGTGAAACATCCATAGCCGCAATTGCCACTCGTAACCTACTGGAACTTGAAAGATGTATAATGCTGCTACTCCTATTACGTAATTGTACAAGCACCAATCATACCAGGTCCATTATTCACATCCAATGAACCCAAAGATTAGCATACCCAATAGTTAAATAATATACAAAATGGCATTTTATTGATTATAGTTTAATGAAAAAATTCACCATTGCTTTTATTTCAGAATTAGCCCACGGTTGTGATAAAATGATAATTCAGTTGCTTTAGTACTATGCTAAATTTCTACAAGAAACATTTGAAATCGTCACGATAGAATTGCTTCTATTTTGGAACTAATCAAACAAATAGGAAGAACACAATATTCTTGCTATGATTTGCATCAAGAAACTTATAAAAATGGCAATACATGAGATCGGTTCTTACCACAAGAAGTGGATGCCTTTAGTTTTGACTCGTTGAGGTAAGGAAGCAGCATCACCTGCCAGCAGGGATTCGAGGACGGACAAGATCGGAGGAAGTTGCGCCATGCGTGGAGGAGGGCTCATGCACTACTAGAAATCCCCATATTTCCGACGGTGAAATCTAATAGCCGACGGACCGTCGGGTATTACCGTAATAGCCGACGGTAGTTATAATGGCCGACAGTTAGTGTCTACTCACGAGTATTACCACTAATACCCGACGGTATACTAGAATGCCCGAAAGTGAAAATCCACCCCTCGGATATCCAACTTAATGCCCGACGGTTCATTGTAAAGCCCGATGGTTTTTCCTACACCCACGGGGATTACATGTAATGCCCGACGGGTTTCCCTACACTCACGGGGATTACATGTAATGTCCGACGGTTAATTGTAATGCTCGACGGTTTTTGGTACACCCTTGGGGATTACATGTAATGCCCGACGGTTTTTGCCACACCCAAGGGGATTACATGTAATGCCCGACGGTGAAATTTAATAGCTGAAGGTGAAAACAAAACTCTCACCTGTGAGAGGACATGGCCGACGGTAGATATGTGCCTCTCGGTTATTTGAGAAAAATACCCGACGGTGTATAGCGATAACTGATGGGTGACTTTCCCTCTCGATGATATGTTTCAATGGACAACATATGTAGAATGACTGATGTTATATTCCAGATAATTCAGTATAAGAAGATTCCATGAACTAGCATCTAGCATTACTATTGTAAGAGAGTGCATTATGTTGTTTTTCACAATTAATATATAGGATCCTTAAAAAATTGGTACAGGATAATACAAATATGATGTTTAAAAAATTTGCACTTACAAAAGTACTAGTTTGATAATTTCTTAGTCATGTACTTTTGTAACTTGGCTTGTACGTATATTTAGTTTTTCTAATAAATGCAACTTTGTCTAGAAGGACCCCAACCTTCATGTATATTAATTATTAAATGCAAATGTGTTGTGAAGTATTAATTACATCTTGAATTATAACGAGGATGAGTGTTGTATTTTAAAATTAAGAAAGTGGAATGCTATGCATACAATCCTATACGTACATATGATCCTTTTTGCCCGAAGCAGTGCGACCATTCTTTTTCCTCCTAACCAAGAAAGTAAAAGGGAGGCATCACCCTTTCTACAAAGAGTCTCACACATGGAGCCACAGAGGCCTTGCCGTTTCAAAGTGTTGTCGTCCCCTGCATCGGTGAGGCTATGTTCGTACAATATGAACCCGTTCGTATTCTTCATCACCATTTTAGGTCCTTAGTAAACACGTACGGATGGTCATGAAGTACTAGTACTATTGTGACTTATAACAAGCCCGAGTTCCGTATTTCAAAACTAAAAAAGAGTCATTATATACAACTGATTCTTTACGTACAATCCTTATCAGACACACCACAAACACAACAAATCGACCAATAAGCTGTGGTCACTCTTTCTTCCTCGGGAAGAAAAAGGGTGATCTCGCCAACGTCTTTCCCAAGGAGAGTTCCTTCGTCGCCGTCCTTCGGTGGCTCCCCTCCGCCGACGACCTCGATTGTCCATGCTAGGGGGGTCGCCGGATCCGTGTGTGTGTGTGTGTGTGTGTGTGTGTGTGTGTGTGTGTGTGGATATTTTAGGCTAAAGTAGCTTCTTTTTAGGTTGCTCATCGTTTTGGCTTCGGTGGCGGCGATGGCGGCGCTGAATAAAGATTCTTCAGATCCTTCCCGGACAAGTCGATCGGCCCTATGGTTGGGGGTGGTTTTGAAAACCATCCTATTCAAGCAAGGATGGTGTGTTGGTGGCATCCTTGTGGTGGACATGTGCCCTCGGGCTCCACCATTACGACGATGTCTGCCCCAACATTGGCAGGAAGCTTGGGAGGTAGTTCAGGAGCGGATGTAGATTATGGACTGCATCGACGACATCTGGAAGACGGAATGTGTGCTGGGTTTGTGGTTGATGGATGCCAAGTGTGGTTTCCTCCTTCGGCGTCTTAGTTGTGCTGGGGTGCTAGATCTTGAGTTCGATAGCGTGTCCGGGGTGTTGCCTAGATCTTATTCGTTCAGCAACAATGACTTCAGTTTTGGTGAGCCACCTTGAAGGTCCACAAATCTGCATATCAGCGATTGAGCCGCATCGAGCTTGGGTGAGGAGGTGCTTTTCTTCAGTGGTCGTGCTGGAGGTAGGTGGTGGAGAGTTGGTGTCTAGCTAGCTCAGAGATGTTCTGCTATCTTTTTGGTGTTGTCATGTCGATCCTTACGTGGCTTGTATTTTCATCTTTATGATATGAATGAGACACGTATTACCATGCAAAAGAAAAAAATCCGGTGCGCGACGGAACCAAATACAACACATCAATGGATCATCCAAGGCATTATGACCATTTTTCGCAACAAAAAACCCATATTATGATCATCCAAGAATCGTGTATGTGCCATGTCAAAAACAAAGGAACCGTGTATGTGCCAAACGAATTGTGAGAAATCTAAGAATAAAAATAAAATTAAAAATGGCCCAAAAATAGAAGTTAAAAGCTATTGTACTCTTATATGATTTCATCTACTATCTACTACCCCTATAAAAGAAAAAGAAGGCAGATCCAACTTAAAATCTGGACCGTCTAATCACATCATCAACGGCCTAGATACGTCGTTAACGAAATAGTCTTTGCTAACGAAATACTAATCCCCCGCTTCGTCTCACCCCACGTACTCTGTTCAAAACCACCGCCACGCCGTTCAAAAAAAGAGCAAACAACGCACACACCCACGTCCTCTCGCCTCGCCCGCCTGACCTCGACCTCTCGCCCACTCCTCCTCTCCGTTCCTCCCGCAGCCGTTAGCCGCCGAAGACGCCCGCCACGCCCTTCGTCGCGGGAGCTGCCGCCGAGCCCGTTCGTCGCGCCTGAGCCACCGCCCTTCGCCGCGGGAGCCGCCGCCGAGCCCATCCATCACGCCCGAGCCACCGCCTGGCACGGGACGAATCGTCCACATCGGCCCCTCACCGATCTATGTCGGCTTTTGCATCGCCATGCCGTCATCTTCATTGACCTCTCCCTGCGTACTGTTCTGGGTGGCCGGCGAACAAACCCACCTACTGCCATATTCATCTCAAGATTGAACGCACCTCACCCATCCTTCATTTCACAGGTCAGCCCCCAATTTGTTGTGCCACCATCCCTGTCACTGGTACAGCAGATCCATTCGTTTTTTTTTTCAAATTTGAGAAAAGATGGATAAGTAACAAATCTATGTCCAGATTATCTTCAGTTCATGCTATTTATCCATCAGTTTGTCATAATCATGTTTTGATCCCAGAGACCCATATCCCAATGTGTTTATGTATTTTTGGTTCAAGAGATGAACAAATGCGCTCCTGTCTGATCGATATTTGTGAATCTGCAAGCAAGGGTGAGCTCCAAGGTAGCGACGCCATGGGCGGCGGTGGCGGGGCTGGGCAAAATTGACAAATTTGACCTATGGATAAAATCAAATCACAGATTGAACTACCCGTGAAACTATTTCACGCGACTGATCTTTTTGTGTGACGCCCGACACGAAGGCACCACACTACATTGTGCAACGCCTCACAGATAGGTGCTACACGTCTGGCCAGCGCCGCATCCGTGTGATCCGAAAATTACTAAGTCAGTGTGCAGCGCCTGAGAGCTAGGCGCCACACTATACATTGTAGCGCCTAGCTTCTAGGCATTGCACTAGTGGTTGCTTCATTTTATAGTGCAACCACTAGTGCAGCGCCTGAGAGCTAGGCGTCACACTATACAGTGCAGCGCCTAGCTCTTAGGCTCTGCACAATGACTTAACAATTTTTAGACAGTCTGGAGTGCAACGCTGGTCAGACATGTAGCACCTATCTGTGAGGCGTTGCACAGTGTAGTGTGACGCCTTTGTGTCGGGCGTCACACAAAAAGGTCAGCCGCGTGAAATAGTTTCACAGACAGTTTATTCTGTGATTTGATTTCGTCCACATGTCAAATTTGTCAAATTTGCCGCGGCGCTGGCCGCTGTTGGCACCAGGAATTCACCATCGGCCCTCAAATCCACCATACTACGCTGCTGCACAATCTCAACCAGGTGGGGAATTCTTCTTATGTGGCGCACATTAACACTTATCTAGGTGAAAACCCATTCTTGAAGAAGAACTTGCCAATTGACCCATCCGGCAGTCAGCTTATTAGGGACGGTGTCATTTTCAGACCATGAGATGGATTTCTAGATAGCTACAGAGTCATGCTCATTTACTCTTTGCACATAAATTGTGTGCTAGCCGTTGCTTGTGTTAATTCATTGCTGGATCGTTTGTCAATAGGTTGATCAATGTAGCTATACCTGGAACCATTGATGAGAGAGCAATAAATAAGAAAAGAGTTCTTAACCCATGGGACAGGAATGAAAATCATACGTTGTGCCTCAACTCTGCACAGTCCATTGGATGTACTGTGTCAACATTGGCAGGCATGATTTAGTGGAAGGATGGGTATGTCTTCTACTCCCCACTTGTTATCTTTCTTGTAGCTTATGATGTAGGGTGATTGGTATAGACTATTGCGCATCTCTAAACTATCTGTTTCGAAGTAACCTTGTGTCTTCCTTCAATTTTGTCATGTCCTGTATAGTGATATTTAAATTTTCTGTGATGAATTGGCAGGTATATTTTGGTATCGAATACTCTTGTCATTGCTAAATGTTGTGTATCCTTTGGGCTTCTTCACTGTATCCCAACAAATAAACTAGCATGAGTACTATATAAGCAACAGTTATTAAATACAGTTTTTTTTGTTCGGCGGGCTAATTGAGTTGTAGGACCACGTAGAATTTTTACCAAGGGCACTTAATTGGAGATGGAAAGAACAGGTGCATTGGAAGTAGATTACACGATGGGTAAAGAACAATCCAGAGTTCGGACTTCATGTGCACCTTTGTTGTTGCTAGATGCTTACTTGTCATGGGAATGTTCATGATCTGCGAGCTAGGGCATTCGGTACTAACCAGTGACCAAGAAAAGGTAACAGATGGGAGCTCTTATAATCTCATTTGTAAATATGTTGAACTATTGATATTGTTTGGTCTGCAGAGTTGAAGGGGCAACACATTAGGAGCACGATAGCATTTGAGGACTAGCCACATGTTACCAACAAGCAGTTGGAGTTTAATGGCTGGCGGACTCTACTCAGTAAGTGGCATTTGTTTTTGTTTAATGAACCTTTGTAACAGAGAGTTATGTTTTTTTAGAAACTAACGGAGGTGCAAGTATACGCCCATGTGTACTCACTAGAAGGCTAATGCTAAAGTCTGCATCCAAGCGATTATTGCATCTACATGTACACATGTATGTTTTTTTACAAAATTTTAGGTAGCATTCCCATATAATGTTAAATTACCTTCCTCACTTCAATTTGGCTTTGGTCAACAATTTAATCAAGCCAGGCCCATTTCCATCATTGTGTTTATCTAAGGCTGCTCTATCATGACTGAACATTATGGTGTGCTCGGCTATGAGAAACCTTGTTAGTACTATGTAAATGTAGCCCAGAAGACAAATGCATCACGATACAAGGACGAAGACCACACTTGATAGCCTACAGTTGTCATGCTTGTTTCTCTGTACATATGACTTGTTTGCTTGTTTCTCTGTACATATGCGTTGTTTGCTTGCATATCTAGATTTGCTATCATTTCTTATGTGCAAAACTAGATAAACTGAACCATGTTAATTCGAAAATCATAAATAGTAAAACATATGAAAGTATGAACAATAGTTTATTTGTACTTCATGTATAATTTATTCAGGTCGCAGCGAACGAATGAGTAGACATGAAAGAATTTAGGCTAACCATTCGGAATAATTTTCCTTTATCTAAGCATTGCTGAACCATGTTCGGTAAAGCCTCCGTGCATATGCATTTCAATTATAATACATATACATGCAAAGATTATTTCACCTTGGGGCACCTGCTGCTAGTTTATGCTTTTTGTACATGCCATTCTTAATTAGTTTACTATATGCCCAAACTAGCCAATAGAGGTTTGTTAGTTTACTTGTTCGGCTTTGTCACATGACTGCGAAATCACTGTTGATAGTGGGGTCGCAGATAGATATGCACTGTACATGGAAAATGTGTATGGAATATGTGTTTCTGCTGATTCATGTTTCCTCTGAAAATTTCATGTGAAGGATCAAAAGGTGAATAGGAATCATATTGTTGGATAGTCATACTGTTATATAGCAGCTAGCAGCTAACCTGTCAATTAGAACAATTAAGTTCGATCCCTGTAGGTCACTTAAATTTCAGCTACATTATACTGACAACTAGTCTTGTCATTACTTCGGGAATGGGAAGCAGGACTGGAGGCAGTACGAGTCATGTAAATGATGATGAGGATGACTACTATGGCAATGGGGAATATGATAACTATGGCGAGGGTGATCTGTATGGTGATGAGCACTATGATCACTATGGTGATGGGGAATATGATGACTATGGAGATGAGGATGACTATGGCATGGCGATGGCGGTGGCGATGGCGGTGGCCATGATGATTGGCTATAAAAGTCTAATGATCTTCAAGTCATGCCAAAATGTTGGTATGTTAGATATTTGAAACACTTTATTATCTTATGGACAAATTTGTCTTAGTGGACAATTTATCTTATGCAAAATGTGACCTATCTCAATTACTATTTTGTTCTACATTCGACATTTGATAATTATGGTTAATGCAATTTGGATGCAACTCAATACCTTGTGCTTGTGTATGAGATGCATTTGTTGGAATGCCAATGTTCTGAATTAATGCTATGGAGTGAAACACCCCTTGGTGAAAGAAATATATGAGGGGTGAGTAATGACCTATGGTGGAAAATATGTCTCGATTACACAGAATGCCAATGGGGACCTCAGACTCTTGGTGAATTTATAAATTGACTGTTTCTGCTCACCCTCGACTAATAGGTTTCCTGGCGGTGTTCGCTCACGCTCGGCTAATAGGTTTCCTGAAAGGCTGTATACACTGTCGACCGTCTAATGAGCTGACGGTTTGGTTCTCCTCATGGTCATAACTAAATCCAGTGGGACAAATGTACCGTCGACTATTTTGAAAACCGACGGGAAGCAATAACCGCCGGAGAGTAAATGCCCGACGAGAAACTGTCGGCTATAAATGTCGTCGGGCTAAGATGAGCCAGCAGGTCACAATAACATGCCCAACGGCTCACCGTCAGCTTACTACCGTAGGTGATAATATTACCCGACTGTACCGTCGGCCATTACTATAATGGCCGACGAAGCAAGGCTGACGGGAGATGGCCGACGGTGTACCGTCGGTTTTAGTAATAGTTGACGGTGATAAAAAATATCCGACGGTGATTGGACCCTCGGTTATAATGAAATATCTAGTAGTGATGGCATGACCTATCCACCTCGAGAATAACAGCAAGCAAGCACGCACAACTGTTACCCCTGCCCTCGACCAAACCTCATTTCCTACTGGAAGGAGCGGCTATGGTGGCTCGATGGCATGGCCGTGCTGCATGTCATCCAGCAGATCGGCGACGGCGCGACGCTAGTTCTCCCCAACCCTCACTTCTCTGTAACTCTTCCACGAATTGTGTTATCTGGGAGCGGCACACAACCTGTTGAAGATACTCGGGGACGGCGGCCAGCTCGCACACAACCTCCAATGACGCAGGTGCGGCACTGGGAGGAGGAGGGCGTTGGATTATGCAGGGACGACATCTGAGAAGGACTGCAAGGTCAGGAGGATCCGCGATCTGAGGCCTACCACGCTCGTTGCCTCTCAATGTCCACCTCTTTAAGGAGAACATGAGCAAGGGAGAAAATCGGCGGCTACATCCTAGTAAAGGAAAGAGAGCGGGAGAGATGAAGGGGATTGACGCCCATGCATATGTTTCCTTTTCCCAGTTTGTTTTCCTTTTTCTTTTCTTCCCTTTTTACGTGTGTACCGAAGAATCTCTAATCAATCTCTGAAAAAATCAAATCTAAATTAATCAACTATACCATAAGTTCCTCAGTCACATTAATTAATATTTTGGGCAAGGTATGGAAACGTTAATTAATGTAATTTTTGAGAAGTGTGAAAATATTATTTAATGTGATTGAAGAACTTATGGTATAGTTGATTAATTTAGATTTGATTTTTCAGAGATTAATTATAGATTAATCATAATTGATTTTTTCACATAAATACATTATGAATAAATGGAAAGAGTATCAGACGCGATTCGGTTTTAGCATGGAAGGAGTGGTGGGAGATGAGACAAAAATAAACCAGATGAAAATAAACCAAGACTATTCAACCAACTCGTGTGTTAGAAGTAGAGAAAACGAGATGCACTGTCAGTATTACACTGCTCATATGCTAGCTCATTTTAGTTACTGTAATAAGACTTTATTTAGTTGGTTGGACGAGCCCCTGACTTTATTGTCAGTAAGCTCATAGACAATGTAAACATCATTTAAGTTTTAATAAAGCTAGCCATGATGGTCTTTCCTAAAAAAAAAATATTACACGACTGACTGACCTATAGCCGGCAGGTCCGCTCTGAATCCATGGATTCATTCACAGCCAGCTATCCGGGAGTCCGATGTTCTGGAACCTAAAGGACGAGCCCTTTCCCCCCTTGCCGGCCGCGATCTCCGGCCCGTCGCCATCGATCTCCTCGTCGTCGCCATCGGACGACAGCATGAGCAGCGGCGGCGCCGGCGGCGGGGGCAGGGCGAGGGCGCCCTCGTCCCACGTGAGGAAGTGCAGCGTGATGGGGCGGAGCGCGTGGCGGTGCAGCGAAAGCTTCTGGCTCAGCGACACGGTGTCGTAGCACCTGACGTCGCCGGCGGTGGAGACCATCCACGGCAGCACCTTCTCCCCTCCCACCCTCGACACCACCAGCAGCCTGCCCGCCCGCCTCGCCGCCCGGTGCAGCTCGAGCAGCCCCGACCGTGTCGACGCCACGCCCGGCGTGCTCTCGTCCGCCACCGACGACACGTAGATGAACCCCTCCTCGGTCCGGCTGATGGCGAAGCCGAGCCTGGTGTCCCCCTGCCGCAGCGCGATCTCCACCGCCATCTCGCCGCCGGGGCCCGACGGCGCGTACCACAGCCGCACCGCGCGCACCACGCCGATGTCCACGCCGTGGTAGTCCTCGAACCCGTACAGGCTGACGTTGGACATGTTGGCCAGGTCGGACAGGGACCCCATGTTCACCGTGGACACCGCCGTCTCGCCGGAGATCTTGGTGAGCAGCGCCTCCGTCTGGACGCTGGCAAGCTCGACGGGGACGCCGGAGGCGCGGGACGAAGCGAGCCAGGCGTCGGCGCGGGCGAGGGTGTCGTCGAGCGTGTTGTAGCGGGTGTGGGTGCCGTCCGTGGCCTTGGGCAGCAGCAGCAGCGACAGGAACCGGCTCGACTCCGGCACCGGCAGCAGCTCCTTCATCTTCTTCTCCCACGGGAACGTCTCGTACGCCGACGCGATCTTCCAGTCCCGCAGCGCCGCCAGCATCTTGTCGTTCTTGGAACCTTCAGTTCACGTCATCAAATCTTTCCAAAGTTAATCTAATTTGCACCCCAATTTACTTTCATCTCATGTGAGAATGTTTCACTAAGGCCCTGTTTGGTTCTAAATAAGTCACCAACTTATAAGTTGAAAAGTGCAAAAAGTGACTTATTTTGTCAAACGGACCCAATTTATAAATCATCCCAACTTATAAGTCATAAGTTGCTTCATCCCAACTTAAAACTTATAAGTCATCCCTTTTGCATGAGTCCCGTCATCTTTACATAAAAAAACAAAGTGAAAAGATGTGTTCAGATGACTTAAGTCAGATGGCAACCAAACAGGTATGACTTATAAGTCACTGGTTTTAAGTCACCCGACTTATAAGTCAGGTGACTTATTGAAACCAAACAAATCCTAAATGTAAATTCGATTCAAACAGTGCAAATCTGATAGAAGAATGTGAGGTGACAGATAGAACCAGATGCCCAAATGGACCCAGAATGGAACAGTTCCGTGGTATTTATTTAACAAACAATCAGTAGTTTACTGGAGCAGATGCAATGTTGGTATTTGGTTCTTTGGCCTTCACAAGTGATCTGTCAAAGAACCATATGCTTGCAAGTGGCACTTTAATTTAAATTCTGAGCTGCAAACGTTGCAACAAGCATGAGAGATCGTGCCGACGTGTTGGAGATCTGCGAGGGATCGCTAAACAAAATCATGCTGACAGAAATATAATTGTGTTGGGCAAGGGAACCTTCGTCATGTCCCCTCGCCATCACTGGTTTCGCAGAGGACAACAAGAACTCCAGTGGTCTCTTCAGCTGCAAATTTTTGCGACAGCTATAAACTACTTCCTCCGTTGTAAAATAGATAATTCAATTTTATATTAACTTTAGTACAAAGTTGGATCATCTATTTTAAAACGGAGAAAGTAGGAAGGATCTTGGTTTATGACACAACGTCTTGTGATTGCCATGGCCATTTCTTGGCTCCTCTTGTTTTGAAGTGGAGAAGGAGCTGCTTAATCATTGGTTACCATTTCAGCTAGTCACCGGAAATTACTATGATCAAAACTTGTAGCCACGTGGGAATGATGTCAGTACGTTTATATTCCTAAGCATGGAGGTGCTATGACGAAATCTCATAGTTAAACAAAAGAATTAGGCCAGAGAAACATACACAGAAATCAGGACAGCTCTGCAATCAGCCTATATTTCCAGGGCCAAGAAATTCCAATGAGAACAAAAAAAAACATCAACTCTTCTTGCTAATTCTCAATCAGCTAAGGTTTGATGATGAATCGTTGAGATTCATGCAATCTTTAACATTTTTTAAATTTTAAGTACAAATGCTACATTTTCCTTGTACTAGATAAACAAATTAATATGAGACGGTCATTATTTTATACATCTTCATGAAAAAATGCAATGGTGTAAAGGAAAATGAGACAATACTTTTTTTTTGCACCACAATACTGATCCTGTTTTGGCACCAAAGCATTACAAAAGGATGAACTGTAGGTGGCTCTTCAAGTCCATCGTCAAATCTCAGGGCTCAACCCTAGACAGGCAGTGGAAACTACTCCTTCCGTTTCAAAATAGATGACCCAATTTTGTATTAGCTTTATATTAAAGTTAGTATAAAGTTGAGTTACCTATTTTAAAATGAAGGGAGTACCAAGTTGGAGTACATAGGGTAGAGAGAATTTTTGATGGAGCGGTGAAATGTATTGAGATCAGAAAAAGCACTAACGGCGAAAGCACTCTGCTGGGGATGCTTTTGATTTTTATATATGTCCAAATTTGTAAAATTAACGGATTCCTGTAGAAAAAAAATACCTCAAAGCATGAATTGTTGGTCCATCAATGGAGAAAACATGATTCGTGTAAAGGAGGAGCATTGAAAATGCAGACGACATTGTTCGGCTGATTTCTAGACGATGCTATCGATCGAACCATGCATGGGTACGAGTAAGTGTTGCACAGCTGTTGGATCAATTGTCGTCTGGAAATCGGGCATGGAGTGTCGGGCACCGAGTAGTTCCGTCGATATAGCGTGAGATACTTGTATTTTTTTTTTCTACTTTCTACTTTCTCCGTCGCAAAAGTTAGTACAAAGTTGAGTTACTTATTTTAAAATGAAGGAAGTATTTTGCATTAGTGAAATTCACTTTGAATTCATCCTACTTTTGAAACGAAGGAAAAAAGATCGATACCTTCGGCCACGCTCCGTTTAAATTGGGCGATTTGATAATTTGTCATCCCTTCTTTCTTTCACAATTTGCCCCCCATTGTCTTAATAACGGAAGGGCCTGGACCCCACCTGTCATTTTGAAGGGGGCAAATTATGAAAGGAGAAAGTAAGGGTTGGCAAATTATCAAATTTGCCGCTTAAATTAGAGTTAACATAAGCCAAATGCACAAGGGAAGGGAGCTCAACGAGATTTGTTTCACCTTCAGCGTCGAGCTCGATGCTCTCGCGGCTGGACCGGTCGCCGACGTCGTCGCCTCGGGCGACACGCCTCCCCGACGACGTCCGCCCGCTGCCCGAGCCAGAACCCCTGGACGCGGACGGGCTGAGCTCCGGCTCCTCCCCGGCCGCCTGGGCTGGGGAGTCGCCGCGCTTGAAGGCCGACTTGAGCAGCTTCTGCATCTTGCCGCCGTTGTTCCTGCCGGTCGGCGCCGGCGAGAGGGCGGCGTCGCTGGGCATGGCTCCTCCCCGGTGGTGGCGCGCAATGAAAGAGGAGGCAGCGCTACGTCTGGTACAGAGCTACCGACGCGATATGGGATCACGGGGTTGGTTCCATGCGCGCACGACTTAACATCCCTTCTTCTCGGTCCGATTGGCCGCGGCAGCAACTGGCCATTTTTGTATGCTGGGAGGAGGAGGCTCCGGCGCAGAAGCCAAAACCATAGCTCCGGACATGCCAGGGGAAAATCCAAATGAATTCTCCGGCAAGGCGTCATTGGTTCACCAGGATTTTCTTATTTGATTTGCAGGGTTTGAGATCTGGTTAATTTTTGCCGTGGTCCACTATGCACTCAGTCAAGGCGGGGGGGGGGGGGGGGGGGGGGGGGTCTTTCCTCATTTTTCTTGAAAAAAAGTTTTTCTGTTGTTGCTGTTGTTGTTTATGTGGTGTATCAAACATACTTTCCTTTTGATTTCTGTGGTTTTGAATCTACGCAAATCAAGAGAGCATACTGCAAGTATCTTGCATTTTTCGAATTCATGCGAATCAAAGAGGTTGTGACATGTGGTTTTGGAGCGTCGAATATTTTCAACCGGCAATCATTCTCACCTCTCCGAAACAGAGAAATTTTGTTTGTGTTTTTATTATTTTTATTTGATGCACTATAAAATTACCGGTTCCTTATTTTTTGCCAATGCAAACATTTTCTTACATTCGAGTCTATAGGATTAACTAGATCCTTGTTGGATGCACTAATATAATTTGAAACTCCTCCTGTTGGTCAAATGCTGACATATGTTCGAATCTGCTAGGGGATTAAATAGATCTTTGACATGCTGCCCTTAACAAGGATATTTTGTGTATTCTACCTAACTACTCTTGAAAGTCAGAAACCAGGGAGAAGATAACATGTTGACCAGGAGGGTTCAAGTAAAGCCAGCAGAGCACTGCACGTAGAGTCCATGAATATCATGGTGCATTGCATCTGGAAACTACTAGTACAATAATTAAGATGATGCATTGTTGGCAGAAAATAATGCAGATGCTGCAGTAACCAGAAATAATCGACAGGTAATTTGCTAAAGATATTCATATAAAATCTCATATTGAAATGCAAGGTTGTAAAATCACTAATTCAAATGGAGTTCATAGAATATAAACAAAATTTAAACAATTTTAGAAAGCACACCCAATTCATATCAAATATCAATTTTGATCTATTTGCCAGCGTGGAAACCAGAACCGGTTACTCCCCCAATTTTATAAAGTACCTTTCTCCAGAAAATAATACTAGTAATGAGAAATCTCAGTTTCAGGAGGGACCAGCACAGCTCATGTTTTTGTAATGTTGAGATTAGAGAAACGATGAATTCTGGTGCCAGAATTCTGCACAGCTAAGCTGCCTTGGGATCTCCAGACAAAGAACTTGCTTTGTTTTTCAAGGCCAAGAAAACTTTCTTTGACCTCCCTGATTGTGCCCAAAAACATTTCCTTGGTTTCCCTGTATCGCTTCGGTATCAAGTTTGCATTGCACAAAGAAAAGCAAAAAAAAATCCTCTGGCTATCTGGTTTGGCAAGCTGAATCATCTCTGATCTCAGTCATTTTGCACCACATATGTTTCATTTGCATAGAGAAAACAAAGAGAGGAGAAACTAAAGGAAAGTAGAGGGAAGTGGACAACCAAATGAATTACCTTTAGTCGGACTCGTAGGCGATCCGTTCTTGAGCTTAGGCACGCTCTTCGATCGCTTCAGTTTCCAATCCATGCCGGTCTGAGTTCAAGTTCTGGGAGAAGAATCTGAACTCAGGGTTCCTGTGTTTCCCCTTATGAACGAACAGCCATTTAGCTATGATCCTATGCTGTAACAACAGACATGCCTTTTGGGTTGTAGAAGCCTCCCCTCAACTGATGAAATTTCTCTTGCAGTTCCTTAGTCTGTTGAAGTATTGGTGCATCTGATTTTACCAAGAATGTAAGGCGCCACAAAGTGCCAGCTTTTCTTGTTCCAGTGCTGATTTTATTCCTAGAAGCTGCCAAGAGCAAAGTGTCATTTCTTCCAATGCAATTGGCTTGTCTTTTCCTAAAGCTTGGAGCTTCTACGGTGTTCCATTTTCCGACATAATGTCGCTGTAAGATGGTAATTCAATAAAAATATGTTATGCAAAATTTGTTATTTCGCAATCATGCAAGAACAATGATGGAGACAGGATGGTGCACAAAACTGTTCCACACTGTCGCAGGCCTAGATTTGAACTTCTCAAACATCAAAAGCTCAATGAGGACTATTGGCTACTACCTCCATCCCAAATTATAAGACGTTTTGTTAGGCCATTTTAGCCTACCAAAACATCTTATAATTTGGAACAGAGGAAGTAGTTCCCTACTACCATGTCAGAAATTCTTTTGTTAGATTGCTTCGTGTATCACTCGAAGCAGAGGCAGCTGTTGCTCCCTGCTCCTGTTATTTGTTTTGTTGGGTCATGTGAGCCAATTGCTCCTTGTGATGCCTTTCTGTGGCTGCTATTTCCTTCTATAAAGCAAAGATGCACATACTTACGAGAATTCGACGAAAAGAGATGACACTACAAAAGAAACACATTTTAAGTTGTGCGACCAAACACATGGAATATTTTCAGGACAAATGCTTGATATTTCTTTAGATGTGCAATTTTCAGTCTGTTCCTCAAACATGTATATTTTTCAAGTACCAGCTCAAGGCTATCTGATGTAGGGGTGTTCAACGGGCACAGCGAACAGAGATATAATTATTTCAAAAAGATATCAGGAAAGAGCTATTTCCTAACCAAATGAGGTCTGCCAGCCATTTAATGAGAAAGGTGGTCTTCATTTCCTAACCAAGTTTGGAAGCTTTTGAAGCAACACAGCTACAGTCACTGGATTTGGAACAAATCATCCACGCTGTGCATGAATACCCCTACTTTCAAGTGTTGCTCCAACCAGTGATACGATACTGATAATACCAATATATTACGAACTGTATCACTGGTATCCATGTTTGATATTGGAAACGTAAGGCAACTGGGACTGAATATTACAATGCTGCATCAAGCAGCGTCATTGGCCTTAGGGAATTGGAAGTGTTGAATTGTTCTGCACTCCTCAAGGAAACACACCTAAAAAAACGAGCAACCAGTATCCGGTGCTGAGTGTAATACTATATTCGATTGTAAAGTGCAGCAGTAGTATGAATTATGAAGTTACATAGGACTTTGCTTTGGAAGTGCAGACCGATGCAAGATCCCTCATGGTAATGATGGAATCACTGAATATTCCTCTCTCCTTTCGTGAACTATAACTACTTTAAATCATTTTCTAACTTGGGGTAAGGAAAAGCCGGAAGTAATGCTGGAATAAATATGGATTTTTTTTGTTTGGTTTATTTTACTGCTTGCTGTATGATTTGGTTCAAAAAATATTAGCTAGGTTTATTTCGATAAAGAATAGTGCAAAACAGCATATCAAACACAAGAAAAGAATGAAAAAAAGAAAGCGAGAAAAAAAGAGCTATGGATTGTCAGTCCTAGAAATTTTGGTAACTCAAACGTGACTTTTGAAAACATTTGAAGATAAAATAGCATATGCTAACTGAATAAAATATCGTTTTTTTACTTTGATGTTAATAGATTTTTAATATGTTAGTACGTACTTTCTAGTCTTCTTACATCAATTTATTTAAGAGTGGTTTTATTTCACAGATGAACTCAAAGTTGTTGTATTTATACTGTATATAAAGGAAGCTATTTTTTGTTCTCATTTTTAAAAGAAGTCTCATCTTGTGGAACTGAAGTCAACAATGAAATCGGTGGGGGGTAAAAGGATATTCTTGCATCTATCTTTAAGGAGCCTACCTTGATAGATCCACTTGTAACTTTGGAATGAATCCCACACTGGATTTTGCGGGTCTCGAAGATCAATCGGCAACTGGACAGAAACAAGGGGCTGTTCTTGGACAGTCCCCCGGACCATGTTGGCACTAGATAAATAGAAGCTTCTCTTAATTTGCTTCCCGACATACGAGGAAGGCTCATCAGGTAAGATACGATGATGCTAAACAGGTATAGGAACATGACAGTTTCTGATTTCTGAAGAAATTTCACTTCAACCTGCATACGACGTTCAATGGGTTTCACTTCAGCTTGAAGTGAAATATTTATAGGCTCTCTTCACCTTATGGTTTGTGAAAAAAAGGGTTTGCATTTTCCTCACCTGTTGCTGAATACAGTGTGCCCAACTGACCAAGGCTGGACTGTTCCTCTTTTTTCTTTTCCCTTTATTTCTTAGGAAAACAGGTTAGCTTGCAAAAACGTCTTATATTATGGGACAGAGGGAGTAGTATTTATTGCCAAAGAGTGCCCTGTTAATTTATCTCCAAAAGAAAATGAAACTAATAAACCTGCAATGTTCTATTGGAAAAAATAAATGCACAACATCCTGAATAAACCTGAAATATTCCGCAGAACTATAATAGTATTGGCAGCCTGGCATTATTCATCCTAGGGAATTCTGGACCATATTATAAGGCAAAGCTTGGCAAACCAGGATGTGCCATTTGGGATCAATTCATACAACATCAAGGCAGGATCGGTGACGGGTATGAGGGGGGAGGGGAGGTAGACTCTTAAGCAACTGTTCATAAGAGCATCTCCAATAGATGTAAAATTTGATGCCCTAAAACGATTATAGGGCAGGAGGGAGGTTTTTGGGCACCATGGCTGTTGTTGCTTTAATGGATGATGTAGAATTGGTGTCCAAAATTTTTGGCTTTCCTCTTTTTTACTCCATAATTGCATACATATTGAAACACAACATGACATGTCGTTGTATCTTACGATCAGGCCTGGAGCAAAGGATTTGACCTGGCCAACGTGGCTAGTCGGACTGACGACAAGGGTGATGCCGACGAAGGCGAACATTTGCCCCGGTGCGAAGATTGCGCCGGAGCCGATCTAAGCGTTGATTCGAATTTCCATCAAACCACGACGATCACCTAGCAGGACCTGCATGGGCCATCACTGTCAGAGCTAAATCTGGCAAATCCCTTGGTAGGGGCTCTAAGTAGGTGTCTTGGGACGATGGTAACAAGGGCACATATTTTCCTAAGGTTCAGATTCTCCAAGGAGATACTCCCTCTGTTTCTTCTTTGTTTGCATATAAGATTTGGTCAAAATCAAACTTTGTAAAGTTTGACCAACTTTATAAAAAAAATTAGGAAAACACTTCAGTCCCGCCGGCTGATTCACTCGGAGAATCGGCCTTGCTCGCTGCCGTTCGATCAAATGTGATCAGATTGTCAGAGCACCGTTTTTTTTTGCAAGAAAGTCAGAGCATCGCTTCGCTCAATCTAGTTCTCCAATCGGTCATGGCGTACGTATTCTCTCCTCCAAAATTTCGATGTGGCGTTGAAAGCTTCCTCTCTATTGCACGAAAGTTTACAGTTTTTCAGTAACATCAGTCATGTTGCAAAGCTTTCTACGGTTACGTTATATGAAGGTGAAGTCTGCCCCCACAAAAAATATCAACATCTACAATACAAAAGTTATATGTTATGAAAATTAATTTTATCATCTATCTAATAATATTGATTTCATAGTATAAATATTGATATCTTTTCCTACAAATCTAGTCAAACTTTACAAAGTTTGACTTTTGACCAAATCTTATATGCAAACTGAAAAGAAATTGAGGGAGTAAAACACTATATGTCCCGCTTTTGCTTTATTGTGTTGGAGGGAGGTTAACGACACTCACCCCGAGTCGGGCGCATGCGAGTGACGCAGCCCCGTAGGGGCGAACGACGCTGACAACCTGGCCCAGGCTCACCTGTCACGGGCGGCTTAGCGCGCAATATGGCGCCCACTAACACGACGATAACCCCACTGGAAGGTGGGCCCGGGCACGCCCACGACCCACCTGAAGGAATAGAAATAGGTCACCGAGTTGTGGATCCCCGAGGAAAACCGGCCGAGGGCGGGGCAGCCACGGAGATGGCACGAAGTGTGCCTAGGAGACATCGGCGCCACGCGCGTGTGAAACGGACAATGCGGATGTCACTCTAGCGCGGCAAAGCCCCAAGGAGGCGGGTACTCACCATCCTTTATAGAAGTAAATGAGATTTGATTGGATGAAACATGAATTAGAGTAATTATATGAGAATTAAAATTCAAAATAGCGATGATTTATTTGTTTGATCATTATTGTATAGTTGCAAAATATTTATTTGATTCAAACACAAGCAGCATCCACATATGACAGGTGCTCATAATCCGTTGCACTTAGTAGACCAACAAAAAGAATGACAAGATAAAAGAAACACGGAAAACAATATCACAAACACCCACGTAGCGCCTTTGTAACACAAGGTGCAACACTCATTTTTATTTTGAACGACCACGTGCAACACTTACGCAATGTTGCCACAGGTCACCGACGCATGCACGTTGAATCGGCCGAGTGGGCAGTGGCTCATGGGTTGACGTAGATGTCGAGCTCCAGCAGGTCGGGGCGGACGGTCTTCCACAGCACGTAGCCCTTCGCCATCCGGAACTGCCCCGTGCCGCCGACCACGGCCAGCTCGCGCACCGCCACGCCGGTGTCGTCGCGGCCCATCACCGTCACCGAGCTCCCCGCGTAGGCCCCCGACGTGAGCACCACGTTCATGGTCACCATCAGCTCGAACCCGCCCTTGGAGGAGGCGACGATGTACTGCCCCTGCGCGCGCCCCACGGCGGCCGACGACGCCGACGTGCCCTCCGTCAGCACGTCGTCCATCACCACCGTGTTGCCGAAGTTGCCCCGCGGGCCGCGCACCACCATCATCGCGCTGTCGCCCATCACGTCGTGCATGTACACGTGCAGGTGCGCCGACGCCCCGGCCGCCGGCCGCGGCGCCGCCACCGCCAGGATGACGGCGACGGCTGCGGCGAGCGCGAAGGGCGTGGGGTTGAGCTTGAAGCAAGCCATGGCCGGGATGAGTAGTGGAAGACAACAGGGCTTGCTAGTCCGTATCACTGCTGATGCAGCACGTTCGGGTTTGTTGTTTATATACAAAAACAGTAGGATTGCATCTGTGGTTCTGGAGATTTGCGGGTCCATGGTCCTTTGGTTGGTCCTTGATAATGGACATGAGGCGTATTATTTGTCGATCCAATTGCGCTGTGCACGTCAGGTTTTAATTGTCGCATTCGATTATTTACACTTAAATGTAGAACAAAAAATTGGTTGGTGCCTCTCAGAAACAACGGAGAAAGTTTGTAGGAGTATGTACATTGCAATATTGCATGGACGAAACAGCGGTTGATGCGTCGGTGCCCATGCATTGCTGGCCGTAGATCAGAATGCAGTTGGGTGAGCTGTCGTGTCAGTATTGTCTCTCTTGATGGACTAGATCGAGATCTACGAACAGCCATACATCATTTACATGTTAATCTCCAACAAAATGGGTGCATATATGATGTGATTGTAACTTGTAAGATGTTCATGGCATCCAAATGCATGGTACGCACGTAACTGA
This sequence comes from Triticum monococcum, assembly GCA_034509565.1. Lineage (NCBI taxonomy): Eukaryota > Viridiplantae > Streptophyta > Magnoliopsida > Poales > Poaceae > Triticum > Triticum monococcum. The sequence continues at coordinate 391,832,129 of CM067845.1, read as the reverse complement.
TGGCGAGTACAGTTGCTAATGTGCATGTCTTCTCATTGGCCTTCTTTGCATGCTATTGTACCATGGGAGGATCCAGTGGACAGACGCATGTGCGCAAGGCACGTCAGTGACAGTGAGGTGTCGTGCCAGGGCCCCGAATCTTTAATTCCTGTTGTTGTTTTCTGGATCGATACAGAGAGCAAGACTAGTGAAAGAGATGCCGCAGAAAATATGCACTCCTGTGATTCATTCTAAACATGTCCATACGACAAAATTGTGGCGATGGACTACCGTAAAGAGGATTTTAGGATCTTTTGATGTACTACTTCCTCAGTCTGAAAAAGTTTGTCTTTTAAATAAATATATCTAGCATCAAGTTAGTACTAGATACATCCATTTGAGAAATAAGATTGAGACAGGTTTTTTCGAATGGAGGGAGTAACTCTTTGGCATCTTCAGACATCTTCACATGGCTGGCCGATGCTTCTGACGGCTCGATCTGTGTATAACATGTTGTGCCAAGGATTGAGAGGGTACCTTTTCACTAGTGCAGAACTGGGCAATAGCACCGGTTCGTAATGCCCTTTATTGCCGGTTCGGTAACCGGTACTAAAGTGCGGGCACTAGCCCCCTCTCCCCCTTTAGTATCGGTTCAGCACTAACCGGTGCTAAAGGGCAACCACGTGGCACGAGTCAGCTCCTGGAGCACGGAGCCCTTTAGTACCGGTTGGTGACACCAAGCAGTATTAAAAAGTTGGAGGGTTTTGGGTTTATAATTTCTTTTTCATTTAATATTGTGTTTTTCATTTAATTTTTTTCGTTTGCTGATATTTTACGATACTATATATTGTACACGTTATGCATATATATATAAATAGAATTTCTAGTAGAACGGATCATATATATAGAGGGTCTATTATGATAACACCCTTAAGAGTCTTATTCTGATAACACCTAATCTTATTCTGCTAACACCCCGATCCTTGCGATTGCTAACATAAAAAGCAAAACCAGCCCCACCCCCTTCTTACCCTCTCCCCCACCCCCGCAGCACCTACCCACCCCTGCCCACCTTCTTCCCCTGCCCCCAGCCAACTCCTCGCCGCACCCATCGTCTCTCCTTCTGGACGACGCGCCGGCCACCAGCGCCGCCCTGCCGGCTACCTCCCCTGCCGCTCTAATCTCCTCCTCCCCTCCCCCACCTCCCCCCGCCACCACCTCCCAGGTGCCCCGCCCGCCTCCATCCCTGGGCCCAGGCACTCTGCGCGGTTGCCGGCATGGATCCGGGCGCGCCGCCCCTAATCGCCCCGCGCGGCTGCCGGTGTCGATATCCTACGACCCCGCACCATCCCCCAGGCGTGATCCCTTGCCAACCTGCTTCCTCCACCACCGCAACCGGCGCCGATCTCCTCCCGGCGTACCTACTCGACGACGGATCCGGCCATGTCGCGCACCAGGCGACAGGATCGAGCACCGCTGACCACCCTCCCACCCACCCCCACCACGCGTGTTGCGTGCGCCATCTGATCCACCCTCCCAACCGCATCCCTTTGGTGCCGACCCCGTCCACCCCTTCCTCACGTTGGATACACCCTGCCCCGCCACCTTCCACCATGGCGCCGCTGGGGCACGGGTCGTCCTCTCCCTCTCCCTCGAGCGGTAAGGATCTGCACGGATCCAGGCTGCCGCCGCCGGATTCGGGACGGGCCGCACGGGCGTGCAATTCTTCCCACGCGGGCGTGCAGCTCGACCAACAGGGGCTTGTAGTTCGGCCCTTCCCTTCCCTGCCTCCGCCCTTCCCGTCATCGGGGTCAATCTCTCGAGGCCGGCCGGAGCCACCGACGACCGCGGTGCAGTACACATGTGTTTACTTTGGATTTTGTTTATGTGTCGTCTGCAGTTTATACTGAAGAAGAAGTTAGACTTTGTTCTTGAAAAAGGTTTTGTGTAGCTCTTCGCCGGGGGTAGCGTGTTGTTATGTTCTGCTTCCAGGGAGCCACGCCTCCACCTCGTGCAGTTCACGCGTCGTGCCCGTGCAGTGCGGAGCACGTCTGCGTGCACTCCACCGACCGTGCGTCTAGTCCGACCAGTGTAGTTTAGACCTTCCAGTGAACTCCTCCACTTCTCATCGGCGACGTGCGCGTGTAGTTAAGAATCTTTTTTGTGTGATTTTGATCGGAGGATGTTCTATGCTATCTACCATTCTCTGTGTTCCTCTTTTGAAATCAGGGAGTTCACTCCGAGGTAGAGCAGTAGCCCATAGACCAGTGCAGTTCGCTCCTCTCCATTACTCCTCCCCATGGACAGGAGCAGCATACATCGATGCCCGGTGCTCACCTTTCTCCCTTTGCAGCTCACTTCGGCGCTCTCTGCAGTTTGTGGCGTGCTTGGATGCAGTGCAGCAGGCAACTGAATGGTTTGTAGCTCACTTTGGCGCTCTCTGCAGTTTGTGGCGTGCTCGGATGCAGTGCAGCGTGGCCGGAGTGTTCCTTCTGTTCTTTCAATTTTTGTTTTCCGCAGTTCGAAGGCAAAGACGTTGCAGTGCAGCCCTCGGGACGACAGACGCAAAATTTTGCATTCCGTTGCGGGCGTCTGCTACCACGATTCACTTATCTATATTGTATAGACAAAACTTGTTGAAAATCGTCGTTGTGGGGTCCCGGTAGTTCTCTTTGTACAAAAACAACAATGTTTGCATATTTGAAGTGGCTTGGTAGTTTGCTAGTTAAAAAGCGATGTGACGCAGCTCACTCTGAATTGCTAAGTGGTCCACTTAGTAAGAATATAAATTTTGATGCAACTCATTAACATTGACGATGTAGTCGAGGTAAATTTCGAAGAAGTTTAAAAAAGACAAAACCACACTGCCTTAGAAGTTTCACTTTTTCCCTTAGACTCTGTCGCAAACCACGTTTCCACTTCATGTGGTTCACTTGCACTCATCTCCGCGGTCCACTCCGATTCATAAAAAAAGTTAGAAGAAAAAGGCAACAAAAACTCGCCTATGGTGAAACTCTATGGTCCACCGTCGAATGGCTGTGTGTGTGGCTGTTTAAAAATAATGAAAAAAATATAGAGTATATGTTTTGAAGCTCACTTTGTTCTCCCACGTGGTTCACTATAATAAAACTCCTCCATTGTTCACTATATCAAATGCAACGCTGCAGTGCGTTTGGCCCTCCGATGATGTGCACTTGTGACCAACATCAAAATGCGAAAAAATTAGTGAAACAACAATAGTAATGCGGTTTACTTCGATATATGTCGTGGTTCACTTGCCCCGTCTCTGCGGTCCACTCGTTCACAAAAATATTTAAAAAAAGACAACAAAAACTCGTTTGACAAAATGTACGTCCAACAATAGAAATCATGAAGTTCACTTGACTCTTTGATGCAATGCGATTTTCGACTGAAGCAGTGCGGTTTTCTGTCGAATGAAGTCCACTCGTCGATTTGGGTGTCGCGAAAAACAGAGTGTCCGCATTTTAGTAAATTTAAAACTGCTCTTAAACCGTAAGGAATTAGAAAGAGTGTTCTACATGGAAAAGTTGCGTCTCGTCGATATGTTTCCAACGGCGTATCATTTGAATCATTTCGACAACCAATTTGTAAAAATTTCGGGAAAAACGGCCGCTGCCACTCCTCGTTCCGCACGATTTTCAAAATTAACTTAAAACTGTAAGGAATCTCAAAACCATTTCTACATATTAAAGTTGCGCCTTGTCCATAGCTTTCCACCGACGTATTACATGCCTCGTTTCGACAAACGGTTCAAAAACTAGAGCGAAAACAGTACCAAAAATTGCAAAATTTTCAAAAAAATAGAATTCCGCGATTTAGTAAATTCGAAACTGCTATTAAACCGTAACGAATTAAAGAAAATAACATATATGAAAAAGATGCGCCTTGACGATATCTTGCCAACGGCGTATTATTTGCCTTATTCCGATGAGCGGTTTAGAAAAAAATCACAAAAATAAGCTTGCTGCCACTCGTCATCCGCAACACTATTTTTGAAACTGCTCTTAAACCGAGAGGAATTTTGAAAAGTATTCAACATGACGAAGTTGCGCCTAATCAATAGCTTTCCAACGGTATATTATACGCCTCGTTCCGATAAACGGTTAAAAAATTAGAGTAAAAACAGTACCGAAAAAACACTGCGTGCAGTTTTTTTCGATACGAAGTTCACTCGTGTGAGTACTGCAGTACACTTGGTTTAAACAATGACGTGTACTTGCATTAAGCGTGCATGCATATCATAATTGGATGTCATTAAGTACGCCATGCATGGTAACATATAAATTTAGAAGGAAAAAATAGTACACATTAGATATATTACAAATTAGGTATATATGAATTCATCTGTTTAGTATGTATCCGTTAAATTTTTATACATATATATCCAGAATATTTAGTATGTATATATGATTTCATCTGTTTAGTATGTACCCGTTAAATTTTAATACACATACATCCAGAATATTTAGAACGTACACATTAGATTTTTATGTATGTATATACCCAGAATATTTAGTGTGTATCAATCAAATTAGATATGTACGGATTCATTTATTTATTATACACTCATTGATTTTTTAGTACGTATATACCCAGAATATTTAGTATGTAACATATTAGATTTTTTTTGTATGTATATACCCAGAATATTTAATACATACCCATTAGATTAGGTACGTCTGGATTCACTTACTTAGTATGTATTGATTAGATTTTTGTGTATGTATATAGCCTAGAGTACTCAGTATATTTTTCTTGTATATGCATACTCATCATATTTACATACCTTGTCATTAAATTTATGAGTATAGACCTCGATACAATAAATACATAGAATCATGTGTGGGTATATGTAACAAACATTCCTTAAACTAAAAATAATCGTCAGTGGATATATGTACGTTGGAAAAAATCATGTCTGGATATCAGCATGCATCATATATTCCTACAACTAAAACAATTAATTATGATTGCATTTTATATTATTTGATCATCTTAATTTGTATAGAAATATTAGCCATTAAAAAGTCCGACCCGGTCTATTTTTCTAAATACTAGATACCTTGAAACGTAAAACTTTAGAAAAATGCATAAAAACATTCTTAATATACATACAAACCATAGGAACGATGTTTCGTATTATTTGTCATATCTGATACATTAAGAAATAAGATTATATACACATACCCTTTTTGTTTGGAAAGAAATCATACTAGGAAACCGTAGTATATTATATTTTTGGAAAGCAATTATTGTCCATTTATGCTTGTAGTGCATGCAAACAAAATTTGGAAAGCCATGCACTACAAATCTGACTTGCTATATTCGGACTTAGGTGCCCAGGCACCTAGGTGCCCCACATATATATATATATATATATATATATAGGGTCGCGCTATTCGTCACCTTGGGTGAGGAATAGTTATTCTTCACCTCCCCCTCCATTTTACCATCAATGCACCGTAATTTTACGTTTCGTAAGTTTTGTCTTATTTCTGATGCAAAAAGGGACCATAAGAAAATATATAATCGCAGTAAAAAATATTTTATGTTATCTAAAATTACAAACATAAAAACATAGTCTAAAATACACATAAGTTGCAAATTTTCTTGTTTTATGACCTATATTTTTATTTTCTTATGTCAAATTTTACATAGTGAATCAATATGAATTTAACTATTTGAATTCCAAACGTAATTTGTTTATGAAGCGATCGTAAAATTACCTCGGGTGAAGAATAACTTATTCTGCCATCATGCGAATGTTCTCGCAAACGTAGTATGCACACAGATTATTCCTCGACGCCTACTTCAGGGCCTTTACGAGAATGAAATTTGATCAGATAATAATTAATCAAGCATGATAATTAAAGAGATGGCAGCTAGCTAGCTAGTACTACTTAATTACTTACCTTGGGTCGATACCATTTCAGCTTTCGTCTTCATTGGCCTGGAGTGACGCTGATGAACTTTGCCCAAGCCTTGCCCGCCGACAAAGAAAATGAATAAATGGGTTATTAAATAGTTCATATCAGGAAATGACGAACTAAATAGGCCGAGATATAGTTAATAATGATTGAAATTACTTGTTGACTATCCCAAACAAGATCGTGTAGTCACTTTCTTTTTTTTGACTATGTACTGCAAGGCAACAGCCTCACAGTCTTTTATTAAATTACAGAGCCAAAGAGTACAGAGTTACAAAGTTAAGAGAGAGAAGGAAAAGGAATACTTACAAAAGAAGTGACTAGGTTAAGGAGGCTATCCAAGAGACTAGCCTATTCCTATATTTACATTTGATTCTATGGGCTAAAAGAGATATGTCATGCAAAAAATTCCTCCTCCATGCTCTAAAAGAAGGTGATTCATTCCTGAAGATCTTCCCATTTCTTTGCGTCCAAATATTCCAAGCGGCAGTGAATACAACCTCAGAGAAAAAAGGATGCCCAAAATCCCTCCTAGCATCAGAAGCCATGTCATAAGTGGTCTGGTTTGGTTGTGGATTCCATGAAACACCCAGGTAGTTCCAGATACGCTGGCTAAAATTGCAAGCGAAGAAGAGATGTTCTCTGTCCTCATGCGATGCCAAGTGACATAGAACACAAGTGTCATCCTGGATAATCCAGTGCCGCCGCTGCATCATGTCCCTAGTGTTTAGGCGATCCATCAGAAGAAGCCACCCAAAAACCTTGAACTTCAGAGTACAAGAACATTTCGAAACCCACCTGAATATGGGATCAACCACTATGCCCGAAAAGCAAGACAAGTAATAAATCCTGGATTGGTAATCACCAGTCTTGGAAGGCCATTTCCAGACGTCCTTTTCCCCATCTTGAAGATTAACCATATTAAGGAACGCTTGAAGTTGATTAAACTCCTCGAAGGCTTCAGCAGACAAAGGCAGATGGAGGTTGTCAGTTGGGTCTGGCAGCTCCAGAATGTCCTTGACAGTCAAAGTGTCATCGATCACAAAGGAGTGGAGTCTCGAAAACTGATGCTGCATGTTAACCGTATTTGAAGGAAATATGCCCTAGAGGCAATAATAAAGTTATTATTTATTTCCTTATATCATGATAAATGTTTATTATTCATGCTAGAATTGTATTAACCGGAAACATAATACATGTGTGAATACATAGACCAACAGAGTGTCACTAGTATGCCTCTACTTGACTAGCTCGTTAATCAAAGATGGTTATGTTTCCTAACCATGAACAAGGAGTTGTTATTTGATTAACGAGGTCACATCATTAGTAGAATGATCTGATTGACATGACCCATTCCATTAGCTTAGCACCCGATCGTTTAGTATGTTGCTATTGCTTTCTTCATGACTTATACATGTTCCTATAACTATGAGATTATGCAACTCCCGTCTACCGGAGGAACACTTTGGGTACTACCAAACGTCACAACGTAACTGGGTGATTATAAAGGAGTATTACAGGTGTCTCCAATGGTAGATGTTGGGTTGGCGTATTTCGAGATTAGGGTTTGTCACTCCGATTGACGGAGAGGTATCTCTGGGCCCTCTCGGTAATGCACATCACATAAGCCTTGCAAGCACTGCAACTAATAAGTTAGTTGTGAGATGATGTATTACGGAACGAGTAAAGAGACTTGCCACTAACGAGATTGAACTAGGTATTGGATACCGACGATCGAATCTCGGGCAAGTAACATACCGATGACAAAGGGAACAACGTATGTTGTTATGCGGTCTGACCGATAAAGATCTTCGTAGAATATGTAGGAGCCAATATGGGCATCCAGGTCCCGCTATTGGTTATTGACCGGAGACGTGTCTCGGTCATGTCTACATTGTTCTCGAACCGTAGGGTCCGCACGCTTAACGTTACGATGACAGTTATTATGAGTTTATGCATTTTGATGTACCGAAGGTTGTTCGGAGTCCCGGATGAGATCACGGACATGACAAGGAGTCTCGAAATGGTCGAGACGTAAAGATTGATATATTGGAAGCCTATGTTTGGGCACCGGAAGTGTTCCGGGTGAAATCGGGATTTTACCGGATTACCGGGAGGGTTACCGGAACCCCCCGGGAGGTAAATGGGCCTATTGGGCCTTAGTGAAAAAGAGAGAAGAGGCAGCCCACACCTGGCCGGAGCCCCCCACCTTTCCCAAGTCCTAATAGGACTAGGAGAGGTGGGCCGGCCCCCTCTTTCTCCTTCTTCCCCAAGAATCCTAGTTGGAATAGGATTGGGGGGAAGGAGTCCTACTCCCGGTGGGAGTAGGACTCCTCCCTGCACCTCCCTCCTAGCCGGCCGAACCCCCTGCCCCTGGCCTTTATATACGGGGGCAGGGGGCACCACAACACACACAAGTTAATCGTTCCTTAGCCGTGTGCGGTGCCCCCTGCCACCAAATTCCACCTCGAACATACCGTTACAGTGCTTAGGCGAAGCCCTGCGTCGGTAGTACATCAAGATCGTCACCACGCCGTCGTGCTGACGGAACTCTTCCTCGACGCTTTGCTGGATCGGAGCCCGAGGAACGTCATCGAGCTGAACGTGTGCTAAGAACTCGGAGGTGCCGGAGTAACGGTGCTTGGATCGGTTGGATCGGGAAGAAGACGTACGACTACTTCCTCTACGTTGTGTGATCGCTTCCGCAGTCGGTCTGCGTTGGTACGTAGACATCACTCTCCCCTCTCGTTGCTGTGCATCACCATGATCTTGCGTGTGCGTAGGAAATTTTTTGAAATTACTGCGTTCCCCAACAGTGGCATCCGAGCCTAGGTTTTATGGTTTGATGTTATATGCACGAGTAGAACACAAGTGAGTTGTGGGCGATACAAGTCATACTGCCTACCAGCATGTCATACTTTGGTTCGGCGGTATTGTTGGTTGAGACGATCCGGACCAACCTTACGCGTACTCTTACGCGAGACCGGTTCCCTCGACGTGCTTTGCACATAGATGGCTTGCGGAAGACTGTCTCTCCAACTTTAGTTGAACCAAGCGTGACTACGCCCGGTCCTTGAGAAGGTTAAAACGGAGTCTATTTGACGAACTATCGTTGTGGTTTTGATGCGTAGGTGAGATGAGTTCTTACTTAAGCCCGTAGCAGCCACGTAAAACTTGCAACAACAAAGTAGAGGACGTCTAACTTGTTTTTGCAGGGTATGTTGTGATGTGATATGGTCAAGGCATGATGCTGATTTTATTGTATGAGATGATCATGTTTTGTAACTAAGTTATCGGCAACTGGCAGGAGCTGTATGGTTGTCGCTTTATTGTATGCAATGCAATCGTGATGTAATGCTTTACTAGATTACTAAACGGTAGTAATAGTCGTGGAAGCATAAGATTGGCGAGACGACAACGATGCTACGATGGAGATCAAGGTGTCGCGCCGGTGACGATGGTGATCATGACGGTGCTTTGGAGATGGAGACCACAAGCACAAGATGATGATGGCCATATCATATCACTTATATTGATTGCATGTGATGTTTATCCTTTTATGCATCTTATCTTGCTTTGATTGACGGTAGCATTATAAGATGATCTCTCACTAAATTATCAAGAAGTGTTCTCCCTGAGTATGCACCGTTGCCAAAGTTCGTCGTGCCCAGACACCACGTGATGATCGGGTGTGATAAGCTCTACGTCCATCTACAACGGGTGCAAGCCAGTTTTGCACACGCAGAATACTCAGGTTATACTTGACGAGCCTAGCATATGCAGATATGGCCTCGGAACACAGAGACCGAAAGGTCGAGCGTGAATCATATAGTAGATATGATCAACATGACGATGTTCACCATTGAAAACTACTCCATCTCACGTGATGATCGGTTATGGTTTAGTTGATTTGGATCACGTGATCACTTAGAAGATTAGAGGGATGTCTATCTAAGTGGGAGTTCCTAAGTAATTTGATTAACTGAACTTAAACTTATCATGAACTTAGTACCTGATAGTATCTTGCTTGTTTATGTTGCTTGTAGATAGATGGCTCGTGCTATTGTTCCGTTGAATTTTAATGCGTTCCTTGAGAAAGCAAAGTTGAAAGATGATGGTAGCAATTACACGGACTGGGTCCATAACCTGAGGATTATCCTCATTGCTGCACAGAAGAATTACGTCCTGGAAGCACCGCTGGGTGACAGGCCTGCTGCTGGAGCAACGCCAGATGTTATGAACGTCTGGCAGAGCAAAGCTGATGACTACTCGATAGTTCAGTGTGCCATGCTTTACGGCTTAGAATCGGGACTTCAACGACGTTTTGAACGTCATGGAGCATATGAGATGTTCCAGGAGTTGAAGTTAATATTTCAAGCAAATGCCCGAATTGAGAGATATGAAGTCTCCAATAAGTTCTATAGCTGTAAGATGGAGGAGAACAGTTCTGTCAGTGAGCATATACTCAAAATGTCTGGGTATAATAATCACTTGATTCAGATGGGAGTTAATCTTCCAGATGATTGTGTCATTGACAGAATTCTCCAATCACTACCACCAATCTACAAGAGCTTCGTGATGAACTATAATATGCAAGGGATGAACAAGACTATTCCCGAGCTCTTCGCAATGCTGAAAGCTGCGGAGGTAGAAATCAAAAAGGAGCATCAAGTGTTGATGGTTAGTAAGACCACTAGTTTCAAGAAAAAGGGTAAAGGGAAGAAGAAGGGAAACTTCAAGAAGAACAGCAAGCAAGTTGCTGCTCAAGAGAAGAAACCCAAGTCTGGACCTAAGCCTGAAACTGAGTGCTTCTACTGCAAGCAGACTGGACACTGGAAGCGGAACTGCCCCAAGTATTTGGCGGATAAGAAGGATGGCAAAGTGAGCAAAGGTATATGTGATATACATGTTATTGATGTGTACCTTACTAGAGCTCGCAGTAGCACCTGGGTATTTGATACTGGTTCTGTTGCTAATATTTGCAACTCGAAACAGGGACTACGGAATAAGCGGACACTAGCAAAGGACGAGGTGACGATGCGCGTGGGAAACGGTTCCAAAGTCGATGTGATCGCGGTCGGCACGCTACCTCTACATCTACCTTCGGGATTAATATTAGACCTAAATAATTGTTATTTGGTGCCAGCGTTGAGCATGAACATTATATCTGGATCTTGTTTAATGCAAGACGGTTATTCATTTAAATCAGAGAATAATGGTTGTTCTATTTATATGAATAATATCTTTTATGGTCATGCACCTTTGAAGAGTGGTCTATTCTTGTTGAATCTCGAAGATAGTAATACACATATTCATAATGTAGAAGCCAAAAGATGCAAAGTTAATAATGATAGTGCAACTTATTTGTGGCACTGCCGTTTAGGTCATATCGGTGTAAAGCGCATGAAGAAACTCCATACTGATGGGCTTTTGGAATCACTTGATTATGAATCACTTGGTACTTGCGAACCGTGCCTCACAGGCAAGATGACTAAAACACCGTTCTCCGGTACTATGGAGAGAGCAACAGATTTGTTGGAAATCATACATACCGATGTATGTGGTCCGATGAATATTGAGGCTCGCGGCGGATATCGTTATTTTCTCACCTTCACAGATGATTTAAGCAGATATGGGTATATCTACTTAATGAAACATAAGTCTGAAACATTTGAAAAGTTCAAGGAATTTCAGAGTGAAGTTGAAAATCATCGTAACAAGAAAATAAAATTTCTACGATCTGATCGTGGAGGAGAATATTTGAGTTACGAGTTTGGTGTACATTTGAAAAATTGTGGAATAGTTTCGCAACTCACGCCACCCGGAACACCACAGCGTAATGGTGTGTCCGAACGTCGTAATCGTACTTTACTAGATATGGTGCGATCAATGATGTCTCTTACTGATTTACCGCCATCGTTTTGGGGTTATGCTTTAGAGACGGCCGCATTCACGTTAAATAGGGCACCATCAAAATCCGTTGAGACGACGCCTTATGAACTATGGTTTGGCAAGAAACCAAAGTAGTCGTTTCTCAAAGTTTGGGGCTGCGATGCTTATGTGAAAAAGCTTCAACCTGATAAGCTCGAACCCAAAGCGGAGAAATGTGTCTTCATAGGATACCCAAAGGAAACTGTTGGGTATACCTTCTATCACAGATCCGAAGGCAAGACATTCGTTGCTAAGAATGGATCATTTCTAGAGAAGGAGTTTCTCTCGAAAGAAGTGAGTGGGAGGAAAGTAGAACTTGACGAGGTAACTGTACCTGCTCCCTTATTGGAAAGTAGTACATCACAGAAAACTGTTTCTGCGACACCTATACCAATCAGTGAGGAAGCTAATGATGATGATCATGAAGCTTCAGAACAAGATACTACTGAACCACGTAGATCAACCAGAGTGAGATCCGCACCAGAGTGGTACGGTAATCCAGTTCTGGAAGTCATGATGCTAGATCATGATGAACCTACGAACTATGAAGAAGCGATGGTGAGCCCAGATTCCGCAAAGTGGCTTGAGGCCATGAAATCTGAGATGGGATCCATGTATGAGAACAAAGTATGGACTTTGGTTGACTTGCCCGATGATCGGCAAGCAATTGAAAATAAATGGATCTTCAAGAAAAAGACTGACGCTGACGGTAATGTTACTGTCTATAAAGCTCGACTTGTCGCAAAAGGTTTTCGACAAGTTCAAGGGGTTGACTACGATGAGACCTTCTCACCCGTAGCGATGCTTATGTCTGTCAGAATTATGTTAGCAATTGCCGCATTTTATGATTATGAAATATGGCAAATGGATGTCAAAACTGCATTCCTGAATGGATTTCTGGAAGAAGAGTTGTATATGGTACAACCAGAAGGTTTTGTCGATCCTAAAGGAGCTAACAAAGTATGCAAACTCCAGCGATCCATTTATGGACTGGTGCAAGCATCTCGGAGTTGGAATAAACGATTTGATAGTGTGATCAAAGCATTTGGCTTTATACAGACTTTTGGAGAAGCCTGTATTTACAAGAAAGTGAGTGGGAGCTCTGTAGCATTTCTGATATTATATGTGGATGACATATTGCTAATCGGAAATGATATAGAATTTCTGGATAGCATAAAGGGATACTTGAATAGAAGTTTTTCGATGAAAGACCTTGGGGAAGCTGCTTACATATTAGGCATAAAGATCTATAGAGATAGATCAAAACGCTTAATTGGACTTTCACAATGCACATACCTTGACAAGATTTTGAAGAAGTTCAAAATGGATCAAGCAAAGAAAGGGTTCTTGCCTATATTGCAAGGTGTGAAGTTGAGTCAGACTCAATGCCCGACCACTGCAGAAGATAGAGAGAAAATGAAAGATGTTCCCTATGCTTCAGCCATAGGCTCTATCATGTATGCAATGCTGTGTACCAGACCTGATGTGTGCCTTGCTATAAGTTTAGCAGGGAGGTACCAAAGTAATCCAGGGGTGGATCACTGGACAGCGGTCAAGAACATCCTGAAATACCTGAAAAGGACTAAGGATATGTTTCTCGTATATGGAGGTGACACAGAGCTCACCGTAAGAGGTTACGTTGATGCAAGCTTTGACACTGATCCGGACGATTCTAAATCGCAAACCGGATACGTGTTTACTTTAAACGGTGGAGCTGTCAGTTGGTGCAGTTCTAAACAAAGCGTCGTAGCGGGATCTACATGTGAAGCGGAGTACATAGCTGCTTCGGAAGCAGCGAACGAAGGAGTCTGGATGAAGGAGTTCATATCCGATCTAGGTGTCATACCTAGTGCATCGGGTCCAATGAAAATCTTCTGTGACAATACTGGTGCAATTGCCTTGGCAAAGGAATCCAGATTTCACAAGAGGACCAAACACATCAAGAGACGCTTCAACTCCATCCGGGATTTAGTCCAGGTGGGAGACATAGAGATTTGCAAGATACATACGAATCTGAACGTTGCAGACCCGTTGACTAAGCCTCTTCCACGAGCAAAACATGATCAGCACCAAGGCTCCATGGGTGTTAGAATCATTACTGTGTAATCTAGATTATTGACTCTAGTGCAAGTGGGAGACTGAAGGAAATATGCCCTAGAGGCAATAATAAAGTTATTATTTATTTCCTTATATCATGATAAATGTTTATTATTCATGCTAGAATTGTATTAACCGGAAACATAATACATGTGTGAATACATAGACCAACAGAGTGTCACTAGTATGCCTCTACTTGACTAGCTCGTTAATCAAAGATGGTTATGTTTCCTAACCATGAACAAGGAGTTGTTATTTGATTAACGAGGTCACATCATTAGTAGAATGATCTGATTGACATGACCCATTCCATTAGCTTAGCACCCGATCGTTTAGTATGTTGCTATTGCTTTCTTCATGACTTATACATGTTCCTATAACTATGAGATTATGCAACTCCCGTCTACCGGAGGAACACTTTGGGTACTACCAAACGTCACAACGTAACTGGGTGATTATAAAGGAGTATTACAGGTGTCTCCAATGGTAGATGTTGGGTTGGCGTATTTCGAGATTAGGGTTTGTCACTCCGATTGACGGAGAGGTATCTCTGGGCCCTCTCGGTAATGCACATCACATAAGCCTTGCAAGCACTGCAACTAATAAGTTAGTTGTGAGATGATGTATTACGGAACGAGTAAAGAGACTTGCCACTAACGAGATTGAACTAGGTATTGGATACCGACGATCGAATCTCGGGCAAGTAACATACCGATGACAAAGGGAACAACGTATGTTGTTATGCGGTCTGACCGATAAAGATCTTCGTAGAATATGTAGGAGCCAATATGGGCATCCAGGTCCCGCTATTGGTTATTGACCGGAGACGTGTCTCGGTCATGTCTACATTGTTCTCGAACCGTAGGGTCCGCACGCTTAACGTTACGATGACACTTATTATGAGTTTATGCATTTTGATGTACCGAAGGTTGTTCGGAGTCCCGGATGAGATCACGGACATGACGAGGAGTCTCGAAATGGTCGAGACGTAAAGATTGATATATTGGAAGCCTATGTTTGGGCACCGGAAGTGTTCCGGGTGAAATCGGGATTTTACCGGATTACCGGGAGGGTTACCGGAACCCCCCCGGGAGGTAAATGGGCCTATTGGGCCTTAGTGAAAAAGAGAGAAGAGGCAGCCCACACCTGGCCGGCGCCCCCCACCTTTCCCAAGTCCTAATAGGACTAGGAGAGGTGGGCCGGCCCCCTCTTTCTCCTTCTTCCCCAAGAATCCTAGTTGGAATAGGATTGGGGGGAAGGAGTCCTACTCCCGGTGGGAGTAGGACTCCTCCCTGCGCCTCCCTCCTAGCCGGCCGAACCCCCTGCCCCTGGCCTTTATATACGGGGGCAGGGGGCACCACAACACACACAAGTTAATCGTTCCTTAGCCGTGTGCGGTGCCCCCTGCCACCAAATTCCACCTCGAACATACCGTTACAGTGCTTAGGCGAAGCCCTGCGTCGGTAGTACATCAAGATCGTCACCACGCCGTCGTGCTGACGGAACTCTTCCTCGACGCTTTGCTGGATCGGAGCCCGAGGAACGTCATCGAGCTGAACGTGTGCTAAGAACTCGGAGGTGCCGGAGTAACGGTGCTTGGATCGGTTGGATCGGGAAGAAGACGTATGACTACTTCCTCTACGTTGTGTGATCGCTTCCGCAGTCGGTCTGCGTTGGTACGTAGACATCACTCTCCCCTCTCGTTGCTGTGCATCACCATGATCTTGCGTGTGCGTAGGAAATTTTTTGAAATTACTGCGTTCCCCAACAGTATTGTTGCCAAATTTCCAACGGTCAAGCCAGAAAATCACCGTATCCCCTGATCCAACTTGTGGAACAGCCAACTTACAAAACTTATCATACAGCTTGCATACATCTCTCCACCAGAAAGAACCGCAGCTTTGTGTGACTTGGGGGGGCACAGAGGCGTAATAAGTGTCCCAGATAAGAGATACCCAAGGTATGTCCATCTTATTGAAGAACTTGAAAAGATGCTTGATGAGCAAGGCATCGTTTTGAATACTCAAGTCCGTAACTCCCAGACCACCAAAAGATTTAGGGCGACATACCAAGTCCCAAGCTGCCAAAGATTGCGGAGGTATATCCGTGTTTCCTCTCCACAAGCATTGCCGCATAATCCATTCGATCTGTTTCAAGATACCCTGCGGTAACGAAAGGGTACACAAGAAATATACTGGCATAGAAGTGAGGACGGACTGCATTCGTGTTTTGAATCAAGGAAGTCACTTTCTTTTTTAAGTAGTGAGTCCAGTATTTCAACTGTTCCTTCATCAACTTTAATGATTAACAAGATCCAGTGAAATCTACATGCACACACGGTTGCATGTCTTAATTAAGCGAGCATATGTAAGCAAAAACATGTCGCTAGCTAGTAGGTAAAAACAAAATTTGTAGTACAAGATAGCGTGACTCACTCGAAGTTGTAAGGAAGTAGTATATCTTCATTGGTATTGAGGCGCTTGAAGAACTCTAACATGCTTTCCTCTACACTTTTTTCATAATATGCATCTAATTTCCATGTGTATTCATTAATGGTATTTGGGTTAATGAACCCAATGCCATAGCGTCCACCTTTTTTCATTTCATACATCTTCATCCTGCATAATACCACAGAAAAGAATATAGTGAGGATAATTACAGGTAATGATTGATTAAAATGATCACTACAGCTAGCTTGCGACTTAAATTACAGAAAGAAATCACTTACAGACAATAGCAACTGATGATAGATTTGTCGAGTGCGTGTTGATTGTATAACTGAAATAGTTCTGAATACTCAACGGACACAGCTTTCTCATGGAAGTAATGATCCTTCTTGACATTCACCATGAGGGACTCTCGATTGGAAATCTTGGTAATGTCCATGTACCATTGATGCAATTCATACATTCTCGTTGGGAGCTTCTTGACCTCGTCTGGCTCGACCAAAGGTTGGCCCCGGACATATTTCTGTTTTATTTCCTCCTCTCTAAGCGGAGGCATGGACTCGATCTCGAGGAGTTGTCCAACAGTGATCTTGAGGATTTCAGCCTGCCTTATATGCTCCTCGGTTATTACCACATCGCCCAGCTTGGGAACGTAAATGGTTTGCCCACAATAATATTGGGCGCGCCTACTCTCATGTGTTGTTGACACAACAAGCGGGGGGATTGATTGCGCCGCCTGTTCTCCTAGCTGGGGAACGGTTTTACCGCATTTTTTGCCAGCTGATTTGCTCGAGCTCGAGCTCGCCTCTTTCTGTAGACGTGCTCGATTTAACTTCCCGAGGTGGCGCTCATAGTCTATGTCAACAAGCTTGGGAGCTGGTGGTCTAGCCATATGAATGAAGTGGTCAATTTTTTCCTCACGCACTTTCTCCCTTAGCGGTGGTGGCGGTTTCGGTGCAAAATGGGCTTCCACCTCGGCCTTCGATATGGCTGCGTTTTCCTCCTCAGACTTGTCGTAAGGCCTCTGCGGAAGAGGCGCGAGGCTGCTTGGACCATATTGAAATCTCTTGCCTCCACCTGTACCTCCCGTCCTACCTCGACTTGTACCGCTATGCACCATAGCTGCGGCGGCTCTCTTCCGTGATTGCTGAGGCGGCGGAGACAACTGACATGTCTGAGTTGGACGAGGAGGAGTGGCATGAAGCTGTGCCGAACTTGGAGGAGGGGTGGCCTGAAGTTGTGCCGGACTTGGAGGAGGAGTGGTCTGACGCTGTGTTGGACTTGGAGGAGGAGTGGCCTGACGCTTTGCCAGACTTGGAGGAGGAGGAGTGGCCTGACGCGTTGGTGGACTTGGAGGAGCGGGAGTCTGCTGACTCGGTGGCGGACTTCGACGAAGAGTGGGCTGACGCGGTGTCGGTGGCCTTCGAAAGATGATGCAATCATTTCTCCATAGGATGATACGATGTTTGGCCTCTCCCAGTGTGTGCTCCTCGTCACCTCCAGGAATGTCAAGCTCTAGCCCCGAATATTGGTCCACCACCTCATCAACCAAGACACGAGCATAGCCCGCTAGAATCGGGTTGGAATGGAAGGTTGCCTCGGGGGGACTTGTAAAAGCAACGGCATCCGCCACCTTCATGGATATGTTCTTCATTGTGAAGTGTAGCTCGCAGGTAGTGTCCTCCATGATGTCATCCACGGGGTATCTATCCAGCATTGCGTCGCCCGGGGCGAAACCCACGCTGCTTCTCGGCATGGATGGGACGGTGCTATCCAATGCTGGATCATCCACTAGCTGCTTCAACTGCCGAGACCCCCTTTGCTGGCTAAGTGAGTCGATCTGCTCCTGCTGCCGCTGGAATTTGACTGCCAAGTCCGCATGCGCTGATTCTTGGCCTTGAAGGCATTCATAGTCCATCTTCCTCTGCTCCTCCTCCATCTTCCTCTTCTTCTCCTCCGTAATCTTCTTTCTCACATGGGTTCTGTAGTCGGCGTTCCAGTCCGAAAACCCCTCATACCACGGAATAGCACCCTTGCCTTGTGTTCTTCCAGGGTGTTCAGGATTTCCCAGGGCACCCGTAAGCTCGCCGTTCTCTCTGTTGGGCTGGAACACCCCCGATCGAGCCTCTTCTATTGCAACAAGTAGCTTACCTTCGGCTCCGTTCAGACATGCCTTCTTCGAAACTTTGCCTGTCTTCGGGTCCAGCTCCCCCCATGTGCATAGAACCAAGTCCTGCACCTGGGGGGCCAGCTCAATATTTCTGGAGTGACACCTGCATCCTCCATCTCTTTCTCAGACTTAGCCCACTTAGGCATTGCCACCGCGTAGTCACCTGGCCCCAGCTTATGGAACTTATCCTTTTTTCGGCATTGGCCTTGTTTATCCTCGACCGTTCCTTAGATAATTCTGAACCCTTGAATTTCATGAAATCGTCCCAATGAGCACTTCGCTTCTCTAGTGTTCCCTCGAATACTGGAGTCTTCCTTCCTCCCTTGACGTACTTGTCCCATACACGATTCTTGTGGTTGTTGAATGCAATCGCCATCTTCCTAAGAGCAGCGTCTTTGACTTTCTCCACATCTGCATCTGTGAAATGATCTGGTAGGGTGAAATGTTCCATGAGAGTTTCCCAAAGCAGAACTTTTTGTCTGTCATCGACAAAAGTAAGATCTGGACGTGGCTTTGCTGGCTCTCTCCATTCTTGAAGGGAGATCGGGAGTTGGTCCTTCACAAGAATTCCGCACTGACGAATGAACTTGTCCGCAATCTTCTTAGGCACTAATGGTTCACCATTAGGTTTGATGGCCTCGATATTGTACTTTACGCCCTCCTTTAACTTTTTGTTTGGGCCTCGTTTCCTGCTGCCTGAAGATTTGCTCGATCCGGATGGCTGAAAGAAGAAAGATCGATTCGTTAATATATCTTCAAGTCATTTAAAACATGTGATGATCACCAGATGCCTGCTTATATAAATATACCTCGCCGGTCTCTTTTGTTTCAAGATCAACATTTTCTTCCTCATCAATATCATAATCATAGTTCATGACTTCATCAATTCGGTCGTCGCGATCGAATATCATATCACCCTCCCCGGTGTTGTCTAGATATCCGGAGCCGTCATAATCTTCTTCATTCTGATCATCATCTGGCCGGCGAGGATGGTGTATGATATCAAATAGGGTCTCTTCTCCCTCTCTTCCGGTATTGTCCGCTATAGCTTTTATTTAACTAATCCAAAAGAAACATAAAGCAATTTAGTATTCAAATTACAATGCATGGATGCAGTCAATTAATAAGGGAAAACTGAATCAATCATAGTACATAATAAGCATCATCGAATATAATCTCGAATACATTGTCTCGAATAATAGATATAATCTCGAATACATCGTATCGAATAATATATATCGAATACATAACTAGCTAGCTAGGTAGCTAATAAAGACCGAATACTAAAGAGTAATCTAGGCCACTCGCGGTTCCTAAGGCGCGGGCGGTGGACAACCAAAGTGAAGGAACCATCACTGGATCATAGCTCGGGTGATCTCTCCCCAAAGAACCTGCCAGGCATTGGAGAACCTGACGTCCATAGCAGCCATGTAGCGATGGACATGCTCGTCCTCCTCCCTGACATGACGACGTACCACCTCCGGCGGGGCCGGCTCCCTCCGCATCGAAAGTGACCCACGCGAACGCCACCAAAGGAGATTAGGGTCGACGACGGGACCCCGGGCCGGGTTCCTCACCAAGCGTCGCGCCCTTAAGGTAGCACCTCCCAGTGCCAGCCTGACGGAGCCCAGTCCCGGACATGGGTCCTCTGAAGCAGGACGTCGTCGCGAACGGGCCGACGGCGAGGATGCGGGCCGGGCATCGTCGACAACAAATACTATATGCCGTAAAAGTAAAGTAACATTTTTTAAATGATGGATTGTGATTTCATATATGCAAATTCTAAATTTTATAACTAAAATATAAGAAACTAAAAAACATCGATCATCGTCTAACAATTTGAAATTAATCTAATTCATCTAGCTAAAACTAACATTTCCAAAATTTCTAACATTTCTATATAACTAACATTTCTATAACATTTGCATAAAAACAGAAAAAACCTTTGACATTATATATATTATAACTAACATTTCTATATACTATTTGACATTAATCTAATCTAATTAATTAATTCATCTAAAACTTTGTATGAAAAACAGAAAAAACTAAAAACAGAAAACAGAAAAATTGTGTGTGTGCGCGCGCGTGTAGTGTGTGTGTGTATGTGTGTGTGTGTGTGCGTGCACGCGCGCGCGTGTGTGTAGTAGCTACGGCCGGCGCCGTCGGCACGGTGGCTTTGATCGATTGGAGGGAGGGGAGGGGCCGGGGGAGGGGCCGGGGGAGGGGCTCACAGCGCGCGCGGGCGAGGTCGAGGCGACGGCGACGGCGAGGCGAGGTCGATCCAAGGCGACGGCGACGGCGAGGCGAGGGGACGGCGACGGGCCGGTGCGGTGCGGCCACAGGGACGGGCCGGTGACGGGGGCGGCGCGGAGTCGATGGGGATGACGCGACGAGGACAGGGGCGTCGCGGAGTCGACGGGGACGGCGCGACAAGGGCGGCGACGGCGCGACAAGGGCGGCGGCAGAGAGAAGTGGGAGATGAGAACTTGAAATTTTTCGAAGTGTTTGTTATATAAGGGACACCTTTACTACCGGTTGGTGCCATCACCCGGTACTAAAGGCCTGTTTTGGCCAGGCCAAGCGGCGGGAAGAGCGCACCTTTAGTACCGGGTGGTGGTTGGAACCGGTACTAAAGCCCCACCCTTTAGTACCGGTTCCAGCCACCAACCGGTACTAAAGGTGGTGCGCTGGCGCAGGTGCGGTGCGGCAAGTTTAGTCGCACCTCGCTAGCCGAGGGGCGCCCGCACTGGTTTATAAGCCCCAGTGCGGTAGCTCTCTCGAGCTCCTCTCATAAGCAGGCCTTCCGGGCCTACGTCTGCTGCTATGCCCTGATGGGCCTATTGGGCTAGCGGGCCTGCATCCTGGCCCAATTAGAATTTGGGTTTCTAGTCGTATGCAGGCCGCTTGTAACACCCCGATAATTAAGCTACAGTAACCTGACCCTAATGTGCCATGTCATCGCAATTAATTTCCTAAAACTTCACTTTGATCCAAACTGAATTCAAATTCAATTTTAAAATAAAGTCAAATTCTTATTTCTTTGAATTGTCAAATAAAAATGTTCGATGGTTTGCAAATATTCACTAACCAATTTTCATGTGAGGATCAACATTTTTCAAAAACTTAAAATGCCCCCAAGCCATTTAAAACTAGCCCAACAACAATTAAATGGAACTTTTCGGTATAAATAAATATGCAAACTTTTCAAAATAAATTGAAACTCTGTGCGGTAGCTTAAATCTTTGCCTATTAATTTTGGACCAAATTTCATAGGCAGATAATTTAAATTAGTATAGGAGTAAAGTGTAAAGCAATAAAGAAACTAGCAGACTGAAAATATAAAAGAAAAAGGACAAACTCCCCTGGGCCGCCTCGGCCCAGCTGGCCACTGAACTGGCCGGCCCACCCCGTCGCCAGGCCCAGCTCAACTCCCCCCATAACCTAGCCCGCAGCCACCCTCGCTCCTGAATCCCCCCCACTCCCTCTCGTCCTCCCATGCGCCGCCACCTACAGTGGGAGGCAAAATCCCCGACCTCCTCCGTCCCAGTGACCAGGTCCGGCCAGCCTCCATCGCCCCTTCCCGTTCCCGGACGGATCCGGCTGCATCCACACCGATCCCCGCCGCCCCGACGCCGCCTGGAACCGCCGCCTACCGCCGTCCTCGCGTCGCCGCCTCACAGAAGCTCCTGCCATGGCCGCAGCCGCTTGGTTCTCCGCGTTCGTGCCACGCCAAGCCGCCTCCTCGCCGGAGATGGATGGATCCCCGGAGGCCCCGTCGCGGATCCGGCCTCCCTCCGTCCCCTGATGTCCGCGCCTGCCCATCTGCTCTGCCCGTCATCGCCCCTGACCGACGGCCTCATCACCGACGACCCGCACCTCGTCGACCGCCTCTCCGACCCGCCACAGCCTCCCCCGAGCTCACGGACCTCTCCTGCAGCTCGATGTGAGGCTCCCCCTCGATCCGCCTGCTCCTCCTTTCCGTTTCTCCGTCTCCAATGTTTGCCGCACCACTGCGTCGAGAGCTCGCTGGGCGCCCGTGTTCACCACCACCGGCCGCGCACACGCACGCCCGCGCCGCGCATGTGCACCACCCCGGAGTAGGCCGTGGCTCCACCACCGCGGAACTCATCGTTCCCAATGATTCCGGCAACTCCAATGCCTGCTGCGAAGCCCCCTAGATGTGTGTGACGGTGGGGTATCTTCTGTTGCCCTCGTCCGTCGCTCCCGTGGACCTCCGGCGTGTCTCCGCTGCTCGAAAGGTCGCCGTCGGTTAACCCCGGCCAGTTGTCGCGTCCCTGACTATTGGGGACTAAATGGCTCTGTTGATTAGCCCTTGAGACGTTGACTGGTAGGCCCCCTAGGCTAATTAATCCATTTAAATAAGTTAATGTAATTACAATGTATGACACGTGGATCCATCTGTAAGTTAACTAAGTAACTAAAATCAATTAGACAATGACAGATGGGGCCCACTACTAAATTCTAAATGCTAAACCGGTGTTAAAATTACCAGAGAATGACATGCGGGCCCCATATACACTATTCACCATTTGGCCAGTTAATGGTCCAGTCAAACATGGACTGTACAGTTGACCAGGGCCCCAGTAGTCAGCCTCTTTGCTGTTCTGCTGGGTACCTTCCTGGGTATACCTAGCATTTGCATTTACAATATTTGTTTAAAAAAATTAGAATAATTTAGAAAAAATGTTTAAAACTTTGAAAATTAATATAAAATAAACAGTATCTCGGATGAAAAAACTGTGTATATGAAAGTTGCTTAGAATGACGAGACGAATCCGGATACGCAACCCGTTCGTCCGCCACACATCCCTAGCATAGCAAACACACAACTTTCCCCCTCCGTCCCACCTATTCGAAAACGCAAAACACCGGGAATACTTTCTCGGATGTTTCCCCCCTTCACCGGTATCACCTCATACCGCGTTAGAACATGTCTAGCTTTGCCTGTTGTCCTGTTATGCACTTGCTGGCTATGTATTTATTGTTTCTTCCCCCCTCTTCTCTCCGGTAGACCCCGTGACGATGCTGATGCCCCTGTGATCGACTACGTCACCGACGACCCCTCCTTGTCTAAGCAACCAGGCAAGCCCCCCCTTGATCACCATATATCGCCTATTCTTCTCTATACTGCTTGCATTAGAGTAGTGTAGCATGTTACTGCTTTCGGTTTATCCTATTCTGTTGCATAGCCTGTCATTGTTGCTACAGTTGTTACCTTTACCTGCTATCGTACTGCTTAGTATAGGATGCTAGTGTTCCATCAGTGGCCCTACACTCTTGTCCGTCTGCCATGCTTTACTACCGGGCCGTGATCACTTCGGGAGGTGATCACGGGCATATACTATATACTTTACACTGTTACATTACCTGTGATACTGTTCGGAGATGGGGGCTGAAGGGGCAGGTGGTTCCACCCAGGTAGTGGTGGGCCTGGGTTCCCGCCGGCCCCGACTGTTACTTTGTGGTGGAGCGACAGGGCAGGTTCAGACCACCTAGGAGAGAGGTGGGCCTGGCCCTGGTCGGCGTTCGCGGATACTTAACACGTTTAACGAGATCTTGGTATTTGATCTGAGTCTGGCTACTGGCCTATACGCACTAACCATCTACGCGGGGACAGTTATGGGCACTCGACGTCGTGGTATCAGCCGAAGCCTTCGTGACGTCAGCGACTGAGTGGCGCGCGCCGGGTTGGACCGCGTAACACAACTTCCTCTGTAATGGAGGTTGCTAGGTCTGCTCTCCGGCCGCCTACGCAACGTGTAGGTGTGCAATGGGCGATGGGCCCAGACCCCTGCGCCATAGGATTTAGACCGGCGTGCTGACCTCTCTGTTGTGCCTAGGTAGGGCTGCGACGTGTTGATCTTCCGAGGCCAGGCATGACCCAGGAAAGTGTGTCCGGCCAAATGGGATCGAGCGTGTTGGGATATGTGGTGCACCCCTGCAGGGAAGTTAATCTATTCGAATAGCCGTGATCTTCGGTAACAAGACGACTTGGAGTTGTACCTTGACCTTATGACAACTAGAACCGGATACTTAATAAAACACACTCTTCCAAGTGCCAGATACAACCGGTGATCGCTCTCTCACAGGGCGACGAGGGGAGGATCATCGGTTAGGATTATGCTATACGATGCTACTTGGAGGACTTCAGTCTACTCTCTTCTACATGCTACAAGACGGAGGCTGCCAGAAGCGTAGTCTTCGAAAGGATTAGCTTTCCCCCTCTTATTCTGGCTTTCTGCAGTTCAGTCCACTGATATGGCCTTTACACATATATCCATGCATATGTAGTGTAGCTCCTTGCTTGCGAGTAATTTGGATGAGTACTCACGGTTGCTTCTCCTTCTTTTCCCTCTACCTCTTCTACCTGGTTGTCGCAACCAGATGTTGGAGCCCAGGATCCAGACGCCACCATCGATGACGACTCCTACTACACCGGAGGTGCCTACTACTACGTGCTGCCCGTTGACGATGACTAGGAGTAGTTTAGGAGGATCCCAGGCATGAAGCCTACGCCTTTTTCGATCTGTATCCCAGTTTGTGCTAGCCTTCTTAAGGCAACTTGTTTAACTTATGTCTGTACTCAGATATTGTTGCTTCCGCTGACTCGTCTATGATCGAGCTCTTGTATTCGAGCCCTCGAGGCCCCTGGCTTGTAATATGATGATTGTATGACTTATTTTATTTGTAGAGTTGTGTTGTGATATCTTCCCGTGAGTCCCTGATCTTGATCGTACACGTTTGCGTGATGATTAGTGTACGATTGAATCGGGGGCGTCACACCGCTGTGGCTCAATAGGTGGGCTTTTTTTTCATTTAGTTTTTTTCTTTTCTGCTTTATTTATTTTGTTTTATTTATTTTTAGTTGTTTTTTGTTGTATTTAGAGTTTCTTTGTGAATATTTTTGCTTTAGGTACAAAAAATTAGAAACTTTCTGTTAGTGCCGGTAGTTTTCAAATTTGAATAGTTTAAATTTTGAATTATTTGAAATTTATGTGAATCACTAGTTTGTTAATAACTTAACTTTAAAAATACATTTTCAGTGATTCTTTTTTATTATGTTTAATATTAGTGTGTTTTATCATTATATTCAATTTGGTAATGCTTAGGTTATTTAAAAAATGAAATGCTTTTGTAACAGATGAGTTTTCGTCTGAAACCCTGATAGTTCGAAAGAGATTGTCCATTTTGTACACGAAGTGCGTCCAGTTTTTGCCGTAACCCTCTCTACTTTTTGCACATGCTATGTGGGTGAAATTATGATACCATGCCAACTTTCAACCTTTTCGGAGTTCATTTGAAGTGTTTTTCAATTTAGCTGAAAAAATCAATAAATGCATGAAAGAATTTGTTTGCACATAAAATTTCTTCGCGTTTCAAATGCCAAAACACATAACTACCCCTAACTATTACAGAGATTCCTAATACATCTCCGTCGTATCTACTTTTCCAAACACTTTTGCCCTTGTTTTGGACTCTAACTTGTATGATTTGAATGGAACTAACCCGGACTGACGCTGTTTTCAGTAGATTTGCCATGATGTTGTTTTATGTGCAGAAAACAAAAGTTCTCGGAGTGACGTGAAACTCCACGTAATATCTTACAATAAATAATAAAAAATCCTTGCCAAAGATGAAGACTAGGGGGCCCACACCCTTGCCATGAGGATGGGGGCGCCCCCCTACCTCGTGGGCCCCCTAGAGACCCCCGACTCCAACTCCAACTCTATATAACAGCTTTCGGGGAGAAAAAAATAGGGGAGAAGAAATCATCGCGTTTTACGATACCGAGTCGCCGCCAAGCCCTAAAACCTCTTGGGAGGGCTGATCTGGAGTCCATTCTGGGCTCCGGAGAGGGGGATTCGTCGCCGTCGTCATCATCAACCATCCTCCATGACCAATTTCATGATGCTCACCGCCGTGCGTGAGTAATTCCATCGTAGGCTTGCTGGACGGTGATGGGTTGGATGATATTCACCATGTAATCGAGTTAGTTATTTTAGGGTTTGATCCCTAGTATCCACCATGTTCTGAGATTGATGTTGCTATGACTTTGCTATGCTTAATGCTTGTCACTAGGGCCCGAGTGCCATGATTTCAGATCTGAACCTATTATGTTTTCATCAATATATGAGAGTTCTAGATCCTATCTTGCAAGTCTATAGTCACCTATTATGTGTTATGATCCGTTAACCCCGAAGTGACAATAATCGAGATACTTACCGGTGATGACCGTAGTTTGAGGAGTTCATGTATTCACTATGTGCTAATGCTTTGTTTCGGTTCTCTATTAAAAGGAGGCCTTAATATCCCTTAGTTTCCATTAGGACCCCGCTGCCACGAGAGGGTAGGACAAAAGATGCCATGCAAGTTCTTTTCCATAAGCACGTATGACTATATTCGGAATACATGCCTACATTACATTGACGAATTGGAGCTAGTTCGGTGTCACCCTATGTTATGACTGTTACATGATGAACCGCACCCGTCATAATAATCCATCATTGATCCAATGCCTAGGAGCTTTCCATATACTAGTTTACGCTTATTTACTTTCCCGTTGCTATTGTTACAATCACTACAAAATACCAAAAACATTACTTTGCTTTCGTTACTCTTTTGTTACCGTTACCATCACTATCATATTAGTTTGCTACTAAAGACTTTGCTGCAGATACTAAGTTTCCAGGTGTGGTTGAATTGACAACTCAGCTGCTAATACTTGAGAATATTCTTTGGCTCCCCTTGTGTCGAATCAATAAATTTGGGTTGAATACTCTACCCTCGAAAGTTGTTGCGATCCCCTATACTTGTGGGTTATCAAGACTAATTTCTGGCGCCGTTGCCGGGGAGCATAGCTCTATTCTTTGAGTCACTTGGGATTTATATCTGCTGGACACTATGAAGAATTTGAAAGACGCTAAGACAACAATTTATCCCTCAACTATGAGGGGAGGTAAGGAACTGCCATCTAGCTCCGCACTTGATTCACCTTCTGTTATGAGTAAGCCTGCGACACCTACACCTGCTTCTGCTATTCGTTCTGATATGTTGCATGTTATTGATGATGCTACTTCTGCTATACATGATACTTATGATGAAACTACCTCTATGCCTGATACTACTATGCCACTTAGTTATTTTCTCGAGGAACGACTTGCTAGGGCTAGAGAGATTGAAAATATTGAATCTGATTATGAAGATGAAAGTGATGATGAAGAATCACTTGTTATTCCTAAAGGTTATTTATTTGATCAAGATGCTTCTTTAGCTATTTTAGCTTGCAAAGATAGATATGAACTCAAAAGGTTATTAGCTAAATGGAATAAGCAATCTCTAAATGCTAGGATGAGACCTGACCCTGCTTTTGCTA
Source organism: Triticum monococcum (assembly GCA_034509565.1). Taxonomy (NCBI): domain Eukaryota; kingdom Viridiplantae; phylum Streptophyta; class Magnoliopsida; order Poales; family Poaceae; genus Triticum; species Triticum monococcum. Next base: position 391,804,160 of record CM067845.1, on the reverse strand, counting down.
CTTCACCTATCTGTGTTGCTGATAAGGATTATGAATTCTCTGTTGATCCTGATATAATTACTTTGGTTGAATCTGATCCTTTTCATGGCTATGAATCTGAAACTGTTGTAGCACATCTTACTAAATTAAATGATATAGCCACCCTGTTCACTAATGATGAGATATCTCGCTACTTTTATATCCTTAAATTATTTCCGATCTCATTAAAGGGTGATCCTAAGATATGGTTTAATTCTCTTGATCCTGGTTGTGTGCGTAGTCCCCAAGATATGATCTATTACTTCTCTGCTAAATATTTCCCTGCTCATAAGAAACAAGCTGCTTTAAAGGAAATATACAACTTTGTGCAAATTAAAGAAGAGAGTCTCCCACAAGCTTGGGGGAGGCTTCTCAAGTTACTTAATGCTTTGCCTGATCATCCTCTTAAGAAAAATGAAATACTTGATATCTTTTATAATGGACTAACCAATGCTTCCAGAGATTACCTGGATAGTTGTGCTGGTTCTCTTTTCAGGGAAAGAACACCGGATGAAGATGAAATCTTATTGAATAATATGTTGACAAATGAAAATAATTGGGCACTTCCTGAGCCAGCTCCTGCTCCAATTCCTGAGCCTATTCCTAAACCAACTCCGAAGAAGAGGGGTATTCTATTTCTCAGCCCTGAAGATATGCAAGAGGCAAAGAAATCTATGAAAGAAAAAGGTATTAAAGCTGAAGATGTTAAGAATTTACCTCCTATTGAAGAAATACATGGTCTTAATTTACCGCCTATTGAAGAAACATATGATCTTAATCCTTTATTTATTGAAGAACCTCCAAACCCCGATAACCCGACATAGGTAGTAAAGCTAAATTCTCTCTATAGATATGATAAAGCTGAAATCCCTCCTACTAAAATTACTAGTCAATGCTTGGATGAGTTTGATAATTTTATGTTTAAGCAAGAAGCCTACAATGCTTATTTTGGTAGACAATTAAAACAAGATGCTGATATGATTAAATACTTGGGTGATTATATGGCTAATATTAGAGGTGAACTTAAACTTGTTAGCAAACATGCTTCTATGGTTACCACTCAAGTAGAACAAGTACTTAAAGCTCAAAAAGAATTGCTCAATGAGATGAATAGTAAGAAAAATGATTATGATGTTAAAGTGGCTACTAGAACTGGTAGAATGACTCAGGAACCTTTGTATCCTGAAGGCCACCCTAAGAGAATTGAGCAAGATTCTCAGAGAAATAATATTGATGCACCTAGTTTTTCTAAAAAGAAGAAAAAGAAAAATGATAGAACTGTGCAAACTTCTAGTGAACCTATTGCTGAACCACCTGATAATCCAAATGATATTTCTATTTCTGATGCTGAAACTCAATCTAGTAATGAACATGAACCTAATGAAAATGTTAATGATGATGTTCGTAATAATGCTCAACCTAGTAATGATAATGATGTAGAAATTGAACCTGCTGTTGATCTTGATAACCCACAATCAAAGAATCAACGTTATGATAAGAAAGATTTTGTTGCTAGGAAACATGGTAAAGAAAGAGAACCTTGGGTTCAGAAACCCATGCCTTTTCCTCCCAAACCATCCAAGAAAAAGGATGATGAGGATTTTGAGCGCTTTGCCAAAATGATTAGACCTATCTTTTTACGTATGCGATTAACTGATATACTCAAAAACAATTGTTATGCTAAGTACATGAAAGATATTATTACAAATAAAAGAAAGATACCAGAAGCTGAAATTTCCACCATGCTTGCTAATTATACTTTTAAGGGTGGAATACCAAAGAAACTTGGAGATCCAGGAGTACCTACTATACCATGCTCCATTAAAAGAAACTATGTTAAAACTGCTTTATGTGATCTTGGAGCCGGTGTTAGTGTTATGCCTCTCTCTTTATATCGTAGACTTGACTTGAATAAGTTGACACCTATTGAAATATCTTTGCAAATGGCTGATAAATCAACTGCTATACTTGTCGGTATTTGTGAGGACGTGCCTGTTGTGGTTGCAAACGTTACTATTTTAACGGACTTTGTTATTCTTGATATTCCCGAGGACGATAATATGTCTATTATTGTTCGAAGACCTTTTCTTAATACTTCAGGGGCTGTTATTGATTGCAACAAAGGCAATGTCACTTTTCATGTTAATGGTAATGAGCATATGGTACACTTTCCGAGGAAACAACCTCAAGTTCATAGTATCAATTCTATCGGAAAAATTCCCTCGATTATATTTGAAGGTTTTGAATTTCCTCTTCCTACTGTCAAGAAGAAATATGATATACTTATTATTGGGGATGTGCATATCCCTGTTGAGGTAACCTAGTGTTATTCGAAATTTCTCCGGTTTCATGTTAATCGGAATGAGTTTGTTAACAAGAATTGATCAACCTTGTTAGTGGATTCCTTTTGACGAGCATGAGATGGATGAAACTAGAAGCACAACCTTCTATACCCTCTCTATACTTTCTGTTATTTAGTTGAAATAAAGTAAAAATAAATAATTTTCTGTCTGTTATCTGATTATCCAGGCAATATAAAAATATCTCGAAAATAAAAGTCTCCAAATGCCTTGAAAATTAAATATGATTTTTTTATAGAAAATTTGAGGATTTATGGAACAAAGAACACACCAGGGGGGCCAACCACCTTGCCACGAGGGTGGAGGGCGCACCCACCCCCCTAGGGCGCGCCCCCTGCCTCATAGGCCCACAGTGGACCTCCTCCACTTATTCTTTCAGCCACACACTTCATCTTCCTCCCCCAAACACGAAAAACCAGCTCAAACCCGAGTCCAAGCTCGTTTTGCTGCCATTTTTGATCTCCTTGCTCAAAGCATCTCTCACAAAACTGCTTGGGGAGATTGTTCCTTGGTATGTGACTCCTCCATTGGTCCAATTAGTTTTTGTTTTAGTGTTTTATTCATTGCAAATTTGTATTTCTTAGGCGAACCTGTTCTTGAGCTTGCATGTCAAATTTATATGGTCAAAGGTAGTTTTGATGCATGATATAGGCCCTAGGCACTTGTAGGAGTGGTTGCTATCAATATTATTGAGTTTGGTTTACTTTTATTTTTGAAGTTACTAATTTTTTCAGAATTTTTCAAAAAATGATGAGGAGATTATTGAGGGGCTCATCAAGCCAAAGCTCGAAGGAAAAGGCACCGAAGCCTAAGTATAATTTGCCGCGCACCGCGGAGGTTCGGGCATGTGAATGGCCTTCCGAGGACTTCTTGAGAGCAGCCGGGATTTATGAAGATTTTCATGAATTGGCTCATAATGCAGGCCTCACCGCTTTCCTCCATGACCAATGCGATCAGTATCTCTTACTCACAAATACCTTTGTGCAAAACTTTCATTTTCATTTTAGGAACTCACCACCTACGGTGGAGTTTCATTTATATGATGAGCATAAGGAGATGTCACTTTATGATTTCTATCAGATTTGTTTAGTCCCTTTTGGGGGCAAGACAGAAGAACCACATCATGATGATGTGGAGGGATTTATTAATACTATCACTGTAGGAAAAACTAGGAAGGTTTCCGATGCACGAATCACTAGCATACATTTTCCTGTTTTACGTTACTTTGCATTATTTGCTAGTCGTTGCTTAATTGGACATGGAAACTGTGGAAACCTTAGTATCCCTGATATAATTATTCTGCTCCAAGGTTTATACAGTGATAACACTTTTAGTATGGGCGGCATTATTGCTAGACGGTTAAGTATGAACCGTACTAAGGGTCCCATCTTTGGAGGCATCTATGCTACACGCCTAGCTGCACATTTTAACATACCTATTAGGCATGCTGAGAAGGAAGAAAAAGTGCTACCTCGTGTTTATTTAGATTATAAAAGTATGGTGGCACATGATTTTATTGTTAAGAATAGGGCAGGAGAGCTTAAATATCAATTGTTCTTTAATAAACATCATCCTGAGACTATTACCTTGCCTGCTCCTTCTTTGTTTGATTTGACTGTAGGCAAGTACCTTGTTCCGTTGACGGCTATCCACGCCTACCGGAACCCTGCACCAGCCGAGGAGCCAGAACCGGAACCACAATTTGATCCTTCACGACAGTCTAACTATCAGTGGGATCCGGAGGTGATTGCCAGCCAGTGGCAATCGGAGCCTTCTTCTTCCTCATCACAGTACGACCCCAACTATTATTATGGATATCAGCCAGGCCAGCCGTGGCCATAGACCAACTTAGACCAAAATCCTAAGCTTGGGGGAGTATGTATTTTTCACCGACATTACATTTATGTTCACACACACTCATTGCTAAATGTCGATGCTCATACTTTTTCATTGTATCATCCATGCTAGTTTATTTTCTTTTATGCTTTCTTCTTGTGTGTTTAATAAACCTTAAGAAAAAACCAAAAAAATTAGTTGTAGCTTTTAATTAATTTACTTTCCATGCTTATAGTAGTAATTAAAAAGAAAACCCAAAAATATTTCCTGTTCTTCTTTTGCTTGTTGGGAGCTTTCCCGTGTAAATAGTTTTATTTCTTTTCTTTGGGGGTCAGTAGGAGAAGACCATGATTAAATTGTTGAAATGGCTCTTATATGCATTATTGTTTATCTGACAAAAGAGCCCATATTGCCTTGTCTTCTCCTGTTTATTGAATGCTCGCAGATTCCAGCTTAGTCCAATGCACGTGCACTCTTATTATTATTCACATCATTTGGTCGTGCAAGTGAAAGGCAATTATGATGATATATGATGGACTAACTGAGATGAGAAAAGCTGGTATGAACTCGACCTCTTTTGTTTTTGTAAATATGATGAGTTCGTCGTTCTTGATTCAGCTTGTTATGAATAAACATGTTTGCAATGACAATTAGAGATCATAGTTGCTTGTGCCATGCTTGATTAGCTATGAGTTATAATGGTTTACCTTGCATGCCAACATGCTATTAAAATGGTTATGATGTGGTATGATAGGGTGGTATTCTCCTCTGAATGATTTAAGTGACTTGACTTGGCACATGTTCACGCATGTAGTTGAAACAAATCAACATAGCCTTCACGATATTTATGTTCATGGTGGATTATATCCTACTCATGCTTGCATCCAATGTTTATTAATTTTAATGCATGTACATGACTGTTGTCGCTCTCTAGTTGGTCGCTTCCCAGTCTTTTGCTAGCCTTCACCTGTACTAAGCGGGAATTCTTCTTGTGCATCCAAACTCCTTAAACCCCAAAGTTATTCCACATGAGTCCACTATACCTTCCTATATGCGGTATCTACCTGCCGTTCCAAGTAAATTTGTATGTGCCAAACTCTAAACCTTCAAATAATCATCCTGTTTTGTATGCTCGAATAGCTCATGTATCAACTAGGGCTGTCTGTATCTTCCATGTTAGGCGGGTTATTCTCAAGAGGAGTGGACTCTGCTCCTCACTCACGAGATAAAGGGCTGGTCACCAGGATGCCCAGTCCCATGCTTTATGCAAACTAAATCAAAATAACTGCAAACAAAACTCCCCCTGGGACCTGATGTATGTTGGAGGCACTCGTTGTTTCGAGCAAGCCATGGATTGATGTTTGTTGGTGGAGGGGGAGTATAAACTTTACCATTCTGTTTGGGAACCGCCTATAATGTGTGTAGCACTGAAGATATCGCCATCTCTTGGTTGTTATGTTGACAATGAAAGTATACTGCTCAAAATATTATTCACCTCTATTTCAAAACCGAGCTCTGGCACCTCCACAAATCCCTGCTTCCCTCTGCGAAGGGCCTATCTATTTACTTTTATGCTGAGTCATCACCCTCTTATTAAAAAGCACCAGTTGGAGAGCACCGCTGTCATTTGCATTCATTATTGTTAGTTTGCATTGGGTGTGACTATGATTGGATATCTTTTACCATGAATTACAATGTCTAGTCAGTCCTTGATCTTTAAAGGTGCTCTGCATTTATGTTTTACGGTCTCATAAAGGGCTAGCGAGATACCATCTTGTTATATCATATTATGATTGTTTTGAGAAAGTGTTGTCATCCGAGTTTTATTATTATGGCTTGCTAGTTGATTATGCTATTGATATGAGTAAACTTGAGACCTATGCGTTATTGCGAATGTGGTTAGTTATAATCTCTACTGAAAACTTGAATGCTAGCTTGACATATTTACAACAACAAGAGCAAATAGAGTTTGTAAAAGTTTTTCTTTATTTCTTTCAGTTTGTCAACTGAATTGCTTGAGGACAAGCAAGGATTTAAGCTTGGGGGAGTCGATACGTCTCCATCGTATCTACTTTTCCAAACACTTTTGCCCTTGTTTTGGACTCTAGCTTGTATGATTTGAATGGAACTAACCCGGACTGATGCTGTTTTTAGCAGAATTGCCATGATGTTGTTTTATGTGCAGAAAACAAAAGTTCTCGGAATGACCTGAAACTCCACGGAATATCTTATAATAAATAATAAAAAATCCTCGCCAAAGATGAAGACCAGGGGGCCCACAACCTTGCCATGAGGGTGGGGGCGCCCCCCCTAGGGCGCGCCCCCTACCTCGTGGGCCCCCTGGAGACCCCCCCGACTCCAACTCCAACTCTATATAACTGCTTTCGGGGAGAAGAAATAGGGGAGAAGAAATCGTCGCGTTTTACGATACGGAGCCGCCGCCAAGCCCTAAAACCTCTCGGGAGGGCTGATCTGGAGTCCGTTCGGGGCTCCGGAGAGCGGGATTCATCGCCGTCGTCATCATTAACCATCCTTCATCACCAATTTCATGATGCTCACCGCCGTGCGTGAGTAATTCCATCGTAGGCTTGCTGGACGGTGATGGGTTGGATGAGATTCACCATGTAATCGAGTTAGTTTTGTTAGGGTTTGATCCCTAGTATCCACCATGTTCAGAGATTGATGTTGCTATGACTTTGCTATGCTTAATGCTTGTCACTAGGGCCCGAGTGCCATGATTTCAGATTTGAACCTATTATGTTTTCATCAATATATGAGAGTTCTAGATCCTATCTTGCAAGTCTATAGTCACCTATTATGTGTTATGATCCGTTAACCCCGAAGTGACAATAACCGGGATACTTACCGGTGATGACCGTAGTTTGAGGAGTTCATGTATTCACTATGTGCTAATGCTTTGTTCCGGTTCTCTATTAAAAGGAGGCCTTAATATCCCTTAGTTTCCATTAGGACCCCGCTGCCACGGGAGGGTAGGACAAAAGATGTCATGCAAGTTCTTTTCCATAAGCACGGATGACTATATTCGGAATACATGCCTACATTACATTGACGAATTGGAGCTAGTTCTGTGTCACCCTATGTTATGACTGTTACATGATGAACCGCATCCGGCATAATTATCCATCATTGATCCAATGCCTATGAGCTTTCCATATACTAGTTTACGCTTATTTACTTTCTCGTTGCTATTGTTACAATCACTACAAAATACCAAAAACATTACTTTGCTTTTGTTACTCTTTTGTTACCATTACCATTGCTATCATATTACTTTGCTACTAAACACTTTGCTGCAGACACTAAGTTTCCAGGTGTGGTTGAATTGACAACTCGGCTGCTAATACTTGAGAATATTCTTTGGCTCCCCTTGTGTCGAATCAATAAATTTGGGTTGAATACTCTACCCTCGAAAGCTGTTGCGATCCGCTATACTTGTGGGTTATCAATTCCCTCCTGGGTGGGAAACACAGAAGAAAGTGATGATATATAGTGAAGATGATCACATCCCAGATCGTTGGGTGTGAAACTTTTTCTTCGCGTGTGTCCTTTTGCGCCGTAACCATGGAAAATCTTCATCATTTAATGGGATGCTTGGGTCAATATTCACTGTGAATGGAGCAATTTCATCAAACTTTTCATAATCTCCTGACATGTCTGTCTTGTCATCCACTCCCACGATGTTTCTCTTCCTAGAAACAACTATGTGCCGCTTTGGCTCATCGTATGAAGCATTCGTTTCCTTATGTTTTCTTTTTCTTGGCTTGGTAGACATGTCCTTCACATAGAAAACCTGTGCCACATCATTGGCTAGGACGAATGGTTCGTCTACATACGCAAGATTACTGAGATCCACTGTTGTCATTCCGTACTGCGGGTCTTCCGTTACCCCGCCTCGTGTCATATTAACCCATTTGCACCGAAACAAAGGGACCTTCAAACCACGTCTATTATCATGTTCACATATGTCATGTATATAACAATAATATGTTTCCTTTCCCGTCTTGGTTTCTGCATCAAAGCAGACACCACTGTTTTGGTTGGTGCTCTTCTTATCTTGGGCGATCGTGTAAAATGTATTACCATTTATATTGTACCCTTTGAAAGTCATTATATTAGAAGATGGTAACTGGGACAGCAAGTACATGTCATCTTCAATAGAGGTGTCATGCATGGTACGTGTCTGCAACCAGCTGGCGAAACTCCTGGTTTGTTCACGTGTAATCCAGTCATCAGACCGCTCCGGGTGTTTGGAGCGTAGCAAATTCTTGTGTTCTTCCATATATGGAGCCACCAAGGCGGAATTCTGTAGAACTGTGTAGTGTGCTTCAGTGAGAGAATGTTCGTCCATACATATTATTTGATCCCCTCCTAGCGTGCCTTTTCCATCCAGTCTGCCCTTATGCCGCGATTCAGGAACACCAATCGGCTTAAGGTCAGGAATAAAGTCAATACAAAACTCAATGACCTCCTCATTTTCATGGCCCTTGGAGATGCTTCCTTCTGGCCTAGCACGGTTATGAACATATTTCTTTAAGACTCCCATGAACCTCTCAAAGGGGAACATATTGTGTAGAAATACAGGACCCAAAATGTTAATCTCTTCGCATAGGTGAACTAGGACGTGCGTCATGATGTTGAAGAAGTATGGTGGGAACACCAACTCGAAACGGACAAGACATTGCACTAAATCATTCTCTAACCTTGGTATGATTTCTGGATCGATTACCTTCTGAGAGATTGCATTGAGGAATGCACATAGCTTCACAATGGCTAATCGAACGTTTTCCAGTAGAATCCCCCTCAATGCACCGGAAGCAGTTGCGTCATAATCACGTGGCAGTCATGAGACTTTAGGTTCTGGAACTTTTTCTCTGTCATGTTTATTATTCCCTTTATGTGCGACGAGAAGCCAGACAGTACCTTAATACTGAGCAGGCATTCAAAGAAGATTTCCTTATCTTCTTTGGTAAGAGCATAGCTTGCATGACCCTGATGTATGTCGTCTTTTCCGTGCATACGTTGCTGGTCCTCCCGTGCCTCAGGTGTATCTTTTGTCTTCCCATACACGCCCAAGAAGCCAAGCAGGGTCACACAAAGATTCTTCGTCACGTGCATCACGTCGATTGTGGAGCGGACCTCTAGGTCTTTCCAATAGGGCAGGTCCCAAAATTTAGATTTCTTCTTCCACATGGGTGCGCGTCCATCAGCGCCATTCGGAATAGGTTGTCCACCAGGACCCTTTCCAAAGACCACCTTGAAATCCTTGACCATATCATGTACAGCACCAGTACGGTGGCGAGGCTTCGTCCGGTGATCCGCCTCACCTTTGAAATGCCTGCCTTTCTTTCTTACGGGATGCCTGCTCGGAAGAAATCGACGATGTCCCAGGTACACGTTCTTCTTACAATTAGCCAAATATATACTGTCGGTATCATCCAAACAGTGCATGCATGCGCGGTATCCCTTGTTTGTCTGTCCTGAAAGGTTACTGAGAGCAGGCCAATCATTGATGGTCACGAACAACAACGCCTTTAGGTCAAATTCTTCCCCCATGTGCTCATCCCACGCACGTACACCTGTTCCATTCCACAGTTGTAAGAGTTCTTCAACTAATGGCCTTAGGTACACATCAATGTCGTTACCGGGTTGCTTAGGGCCTTGGATGAGCACTGCCATCATAATGAACTTCCGCTTCATGCACAACCAAGGAGGAAGGTTATACAAACATAGAGTCACAGGCCAGGTGCTATGGTTGCTGCTCTGCTCCCCAAAAGGATTAATGCCATCTGCGCTTAGACCAAACCATACGTTCCTTGCGTCATCTGCAAGCTCCTTCCCGTACTTTCTTTCGATTTTTCTCCACTGCGACCTGTCAGCGGGTACTCTCAACTTTCCGTCTTTCTTACAGTATTCTCTGTGCCATCGCATCGCCTTGGCATGCTCTTTGTTTTGGAACAAACGTTTTGTAGGACCTTGAAGTAGATGTGTCTAGAGGGGGGTGATTAGACACTTCATGCCAAAGTTGCAATTTTTAAGCTTTTTCGGTTTGAGTGGAGTTTAAGCATAATTTCAACACTCACAATACATATCAAGCAAGTATGCAAAGTGTATATAGGCAGCGGAAAGTAAAGCATGCAACTTGCAAGAAGGTAAAGGGAAGGGTTTGGAGAATTCAAACGCAATCGGAGACACGGATGTTTTTCCCGTGGTTCGGATAGGTGGTGCTATCCTACATCCACGTTGATGGAGACTTCAACCCACGAAGGGTAACGGTTGCGCGAGTCCACGGAGGGCTCCACCCACGAAGGGTCCACGAAGAAGCAACCTTGTCTATCCCACCATGGCCATCGCCCACGAAGGACTTGCCTCACTAGCGGTAGATCTTCACGAAGTAGGCGATCTCCTTGCCCTTACAAACTCCTTGGTTCAACTCCACAATCTTGTCGGAGGCTCCCAAGTGACACCTAGCCAATCTAGGAGACACCACTCTCCAAGAAGTAACAAATGGTGTGTTGATGATGAACTCCTTGCTCTTGTGCTTCAAATGATAGTCTCCCCAACACTCAACTATCTCTCATAGGATTTGGATCTGGTGGAAAGAAGATTTGAGTGGAAAGCAACTTGGGGAAGGCTAGAGATCAAGATTCATATGGTAGGAATGGAATGTCTTGGCCTCAACACATGAGTAGGTAGTTCTCTCTCAGAAATAGGATGCTGGAAGTGTAGGCTTAGTCTGATGGCTCTCTCCACGAGTGAAGAGGAGGTGGAGGGGTATTTATAGCCTCCACACAAAATCCAACCGTTACACACAATTTACCAATCTCGGTGGGACCGAATCAGAAAACTCGATCGGACCGAAATAGTAAACCTAGTGACCGTTAGGAATTTCGGTGGGACCGATTGGAACAACTCGGTGGGACCGATGTGCTAGGGTTAGGGAAAATCCAAAACTCGGTTTGACCGATTACTCAAACTCGGTGGGACCGATTTGGGTAATAAGCAAAACAGAGAGTTGGCCAAGCAAACTCGGTGGGACCGATTGCATATCTCGGTGGGACCGAGAGTAATGCAGTAGGTAACAGAGAGTTTGCAAGCCCATCTCGGTGAAACCGAGATCCCATCGGTGAGACCAAACTGATTAGGGTTTGGCAGTGGCTATGTCATGTGAAACTCGGTGGCACCGGGTTGAAAGAATCGGTATGACCGAGTTTGAATTAGGGTTTAGGTCATTTGTGGATATGGGAAAGTAGCTGAGGGTTTTGGAGAATATCATTAAGCACTTGAGCAAGAGGCTCATTAAGCAACACCTCATCCCTCCTTGATAGTATTGGCTTTTCCTATGGACTCAATGTGATCTTGGATCACTAAAATGTAAGATGAAGAGTCTTGAACTTCAAGCTTTAGCCAATCCTTTGTCCTTAGTGTCTTGGAAACCTTCCCACACCCTTTAGTCCATGACACTCCATTGTTGAAGTTATCTGAAACATACTAGGTGAAAACATTAGTCCAACAAGAGATATGTTGTCATCAATTATCAAAACCACCTAGGGAGCACTTGTGGTTTCAATCTCCCCCTTTTTGGTAATTGATGGCAACATACATCAAAGCTTTAGATAAAGATACAAAGAATAGTAAGTAAAGCTTTGGAAGGACATGTAACAAACATAGGCTCCCCCTACATGTATGCAATCATGTGAATATAAAATATAGAAGCATGTGAGAGCATAATCATGACAGAGTAGGCAATGTGTTACATGTATCTTGGCCATATGCATCAGAGCAAAATATTATTAAGGAAAATACCTTCATGCTCATGAGTCCTTCTTGCAAACAGTATGTACATAGGCAAGAATTCCTCATACTCATGATTTTGATGCATACACTTACCTTGTAGTCTTAAGTTGGCTTAGGATGGAATGAACCTGCACAAACAAGGTTAGATAACATAGGTACATCCACTAGCCAGAGCAAACAAAAGAAACCACAAGAATACCAAGACTGGGATGACATGTAGAGAGTAAGTACTAGGTACTACATTGAATTCAACATGTCCCCAAGAATAAAGATATGCAATGAATTTGACCGATTTCTTTCCCATGGGTGTCTTGCTCCCCCTGAATCTTTCATGGGATATTGGGAGAAGATAGGGAACAGAAAATCAGAGCTGAAATGTACAAATGAATATGTCTTTCCCCCTAAAAAGACATGTGACATCTCTCCTCTTGAACATCAAGCATCTGGGATCCTTGAGTATTGTCTCTCCCCCTAGAGATCTCTTTCTCCCCCTTAATACATTATCTGGGACGTCTGGGATCCTTGAGACTTTCTCTCCCCCTTTAGTGTTTTGATGTAATCTCTCTCTCTCCCCGAAGATAGGCTTTGATGTGATCTCTCTCTCCCCCTTTGACATCAATTTCCAAGAAGGTTTTTCTGGAATCCGTCGAATAGGGTTGGTCCTTGAGACTCAGCATAAAGCAAAAGAATAAAATTGTGATGCTTGTAGAGGACAAGGTTCATTGAGTGGAGCTGGATGAGAAGAAATGTAGAACAAGTGGCAAACTGTTTTTCTGACTGCAAAGTCGGCGGCACCGAGTGGCATATTTCGGTGGTACCGAAAATATTTGGTTGGACCAAGATTGCAAGTCGGTGAAACAGAGTTTACACAGAGAAAAACACTTGTCACCTCAGCTCACTAGACATGTAAGATCGCATAAAGATTTGCAATGAATTAAATGTAGAAAATGCAGAACAAAAACAAAAGGAAAAGAGAAGAGACTGAAAGATCTAGATGAAGTTTTTTTTTGAAAAAAAGAAGGGAACAAATAAACAAGCATGAGACAAATGCAATAACACAAAGAAGGAACACAAGAGAACTTCATCTAGAGTTGGGCGGTGACATAGTCACCTATGTTGGAGTATATTGACTTAGGAGTCAAGTGAGAACACTTGATCATAGGTCATACTCATCGTTTAAGCTCAAAATGGGGTTACCATTTTTCGTTTAAGCATCTTGATGTATTCACATCTTGTTGAGTTGCTTTGACTCATGTCTCGGAGTAAAGCTTCTCTAAGATGGAACAACATACCTTGGGTGGTGGTGTGGTTCTTTCTCATGTAGTTGAACTTGTGTGGGTGCTCATGGTTGATGTAGCCCATCAAGAGTTTGGAGCACCACTTGGAGTTTGAGTTCATCTACCTACATGGATTAGTTTTTGGCAAGGAAAAGCACTTGTGTATCCAAAAATGACATTCATGAAGCTCAACATAGGATTTGTCAAAGGATATGTTTGAATGATTTTGTGCGTGCTTGTCTTCAACCACCATCATGTAAAGACTTGGTGATGTAGAGATTGCTCAAGATGTGAGTGAGTCGCAATCTCATGGAATTAGATTCAACCAAGCACCTACATGGGTTAGACAACATGCAAGGTACAAATATATCCAAGACATAAGATAGTCATCATAAGAGATATATCATGGATTAGTCATAAGCTCATGTCTTGCATGTATCCAATGGAGTTCCTACTCCAAGTTTGAAGCATCAATGATGTTCAATTCTCCTCTCAACCTGCAAAACACTTTCTCATCAAGTGGTTTAGTGAATATATCCGCTAATTGCTTATCAGTGCGAACATGCTTAAGATTTATGTCACCCTTAGCAACATGATCTCGAATGAAATGATGACGAACTTCAATATGCTTAGTTCGAGAATGTTGTACAGGATTATGACCAATTTTGATAGCACTTTCATTGTCACAAAGCAGTGGAACATGTTTCACATAGATCCCATAATCTTTAAGAGTTTGGGTCATCCAAAGTAATTGAGCACAACATGAACCAGCGGCAATGTATTCCGCTTCGGCGGTGGATAAGGATACTGAGTTTTGTTTCTTGGAAGACCAAGACACAAGGGATCTACCAAGAAATTGACAAGTACCTGAAGTTGACTTTCTATCAACCTTGTCTCCGGCATAATCCGAGTCGGAATAGCCAACAAGATCAAAAGAAGACCTCTTAGGGTACCAAATGCCAAAATTTGGTGTATGAATTAAGTATCTAACTATCCTTTTCACAGCCTTAAGATGACATTCTTTAGGGGCAGCTTGATATCTTGCACACATGCACACACTTAGCATAATATCGGGACGTGAAGCACATAGGTATAACAATGAACCAATCATAGAGCGATAAACCTTTTGATCAACCGGTTCACCATCTTTGGTCAAATCATTATGTCCACTAGTAGGCATGGGTGTAGACATACCTTTGCATTCTTGCATATTGAACTTCTTGAATAAGTCCTTGGTGTACTTTGTTTGAGAGACAAATGTACCTTCCTTAGTTTGCTTGATTTGCAAACCGAGAAAGAATTTGAGTTCACACATCATAGACATCTCAAACTTCTCTGACATTAGCTTTCCAAACTTTTCACTAAAGAGAGGGTTAGTTGAACCAAATATGATATCATCAACATAAATTTGGCATACAAATAGTTCTCCATTAACCATTTTAGTAAAAAGAGTAGAATCAATTTTACCAATTTCAAAACCACTTGCAATAAGGAACTTGGTCAAGCATTTATACCATGCTCTAGGAGCTTGTTTAAGACCATAAAGAGCTTTGTGAAGTTTGTAAACATGATTAGGTTTCTTAGGATTTACAAAGCCGGGAGGTTGTTTGACATAAACTTCCTCCTCTATTTCACCATTTAGAAAAGCACTTTTAATGTCCATTTGGTACAAGGTGATGTTATGGTGATTAGCATAGGCAAGTAAGATGCGAATGGACTCAAGTCTAGCAACAGGAGCATATGTCTCACCATAGTCCATACCTTCGACTTGTGTGTACCCTTGGGCGACGAGACGTGCTTTGTTGCGAACAACTTGTCCATCTTCATCTTGCTTGTTGCGAAACACCCATTTGGTACCAATGATGTTGTGGTTGTCGTCGGGCTTCTCAACCAATGTCCAAACTTGGTTTCTCTCAAAGTTGTGTAGCTCTTCATGCATAGCGTTTATCCAATCCGGATCTTCCAATGCTTCTTCAACCTTCATAGGTTCAATGCTAGAGATGAATGAATAGTTTTCACAAAAGTTGGCTAAACGAGTTTTTGAGCGAGTGATTCTCCCGATTTGTATATCATTGAAGATTTGCTCGACGGGATGATCTTTTGCAATTCTTGCTCGAACTCATGAGAGCTTTTGCTTGGGTCTTCGTTGAACATTTTCTTCATCTTGTTCTTCTTCTTGGCCTTCTTCATTGTTGACGTTGTCATTGTCTTGTCGTGGTGGAGAAGGAGGTTGTTGATGTTCGTCTTGATGCATTTCCTTGTCTTCTTCATCTTGGTGTGTCCCACTTGTGGATGCTTCCGTATCAATTCTTGGTTCACCTTGTTGTGAAGTAGAAGCCTCCACTTGGACGGATGAAGTACTCTTCTTCACCTTCGTTGGACGAACTTTGCCTATGGGAAAGTCTTGGATTGCTTCTGAAGGGTCTTTGTCTCCTACATCAATTGGCAATTGCTCTACTTGCGAGCCATTAGATTCATCAAACTTCACATCTACCGTCTCTTCAACCTTTCGGGTGAAATTGTTGTAGACACGGTAAGTGCGAGAGTTTGAGCCATAACCAAGTAGGAAACCTTCATGAGATTTAGGAGCAAACTTTGAACGACGATGCTTATCAAGAATGTAGCACTTTGAGCCGAATACTCGAAAGTATCCAACTTGGGGTTTGTTACCGGTGAGGAGCTCGTATGCCGTCTTGCCGAGTAGCATGTGAAGATACAAGCGATTTGTTGCGTGACAAGCTGTCTCAACCGCTTCTGCCCAAAAGTGCTTCGGCGTCTTGTATTCATCAAGCATTGTTCTTGCCATTTCGATGAGCATCCGGTTCTTCCTCTCAACAACTCCATTTTGTTGAGGTGTGTACGTGTAACACCCTCGATGCGACTATATCTCCCACGTGTCGAGGCACGACTTAGAGGCATAATCGCATTGAAGGCATAAGTCGCAAGTGAGGCAATCTTCACACAACCCATGTACATATAAATATAAAGGGGGAATAATAAATAATAGTTGGCTTACACTCGCCACGTCACATCAAGGTACATAAATAGCATACATCATACAAACACTCATGGCCCGACTACGGCGCCAAAATAGAAAAGACCCCCCAACATGCGACTAAACCCTGAATCGAACCCCGAGCAGGCACCACTACTGATCATCAGGAAAAGAAACATAATATCGCTGAGAGTCCTCGTCGTACTCCCACTTCAGCTCGTATGCGCCATCTGGAGGAGTATCATCGGTCCCTGCATCTGGTAATATAGTAATCTGTGAGCCACAAGGACTCAGCAATCTCGCACCCTCGCGATCAAGACTATTTAAGCTTAATAGGTAAGGAAGGGGTAATGTGAGTGGAGTTGCAGCAAGCAACTAGCATATATGGTGGCTAACTTATTCGCAAAAGAGAGCGAGAAGAGAAGGCAAAGCACGAGCGGTAACTAAGTAGAGCAGACTACGCAAGCATAACTCCAACGCCGTGTCCACTTCCCGGACTCCGCCGAGAAGAGGCCATCACGGCAACACACGCAGTTGATTCATTTTAATTAATTAAGTTCAAGTTATCTACAACCGGACATTAACAAATTCCCATCTGCCCATAACCGCGGGCACAGCTTTCGAAAGATCAATCCCTGCAGGGGGGTCCCAACTTAGCCCATAACAAGCTCTCACGGTCAACGAAGGAATAGACCTCCACCCAGGACCCACCGATCAGACTCGGTATCCCGGTACAACAAGATGATTCGACAGGTCAAAACTAGTCCAGCAACACCGCCCGAATGCGCCGACAAATCCCGATAGGAGCTACACATATCTCTTTCTCAGGGCACACTCAGATTGTCTTAGGTACGGGTAGGCCAGCCCAGAGTTGCCCCTGGTGGCCACCGGCAGCTGACAGTTGGACCAACACTCAGAGGAGCACTGGCCCGGGGGGTTTAAAATAAGATGACCCTCGGGCTCCGGAAACCCAAGGGAAAGAAAAGGGTAGGTGGCAAATGGTAAAACCAATGTTGGGCATTGCTGGAAAAGCTTTAATCAAGGCGAACTATCAAGGGGTTCCCATTATAGCCCAACCGCGTAAGGGACGCAACAATCCGGGAACATAACACCGATATGACGGAAACTAGGGCGGCAAGAGTGGAACAAAACACTAGGCGAGAGGCCGAGCCTTCCACCCTTTACCAAGTATATAGATGAGTAAAGATAGCATAGCAATATAGTGATATCCCAACAAGTAAATAAATGTTCCAACGAGGAACGGCTCCAATCTTCTCCTGCAACTAACAACGCTATAAGAAGGGCTGAGCAAAGCGGTAACATAGCCAATCAATGGTTTGCTAGGACAAAGGTGGGTTAGAGGCTCAAACATGGCAATTGGGAGGCTGACAAGCAAGTGGTAGGCATCGTAGCATTGGCAAAGCAAAAGAGCGAGCAAACTAGCATAGCAAAGATAGTAGTGATTTCAAGGGTGTGATCATCTTGCCTGCACAGTTGTCAGAATAGACTGGATCCTCAAAAGCAAACTCAACGGGCTCCTCGTTAGCGAACTCGTCTCCCGGCTCTACCCAACAACACAAACAAGCAACAAGGATACAATCAACCATGTGCAAAGGCAACCAATACGATGCAAAGATGATATGCTATACGGGGTGCGATGCGGGATGCAAGAATGCAACATGTAACAGGGAATGCATGAACCTGGCCTCAACTTGGAAATCCAAGTGTGCCACTGGATAGAGGGGAAGAAATCCCCTGAAAACGATATAAAGATCATGGCAATCGGAGCTACGGTTAAGAAATGGCAAGCGTTTTACTAAACGAACCGATCTGCAATTTACAGCAACATGCCTCCTAAATGCAACAAAATGAACATGCTACAGCCACCCAACATGAAAACAAATTACATGGCAGTGATGTACTCATCAAGCTTAACAAATCATCATGACTGAGGCATGGGCAAATTCATCCATTAAGGGCTTCAAACAAGCCTGGCAAAACTGAATAAGCAAAACAGATTTCAGACTTAGCGAAATTAACGCTAGTCTGAAATTTCAGACCACGATGCTCTCTTCGGAGCAGCAAAACAACATGAAGGAGAACCTGAAAATGGCAAGTAAGAGCATGGCATGGAGCTACTCAACAAGCTTAACAAAACACCCAACATGACCTGGGGCCAAAAGGGTTCACAAAATACTCTACCGAGCACACGAACATCGATGAAACACAATCAGTTTTCAGACTTAGTGAAAACTGGGACATGCTGAAATAATAACTCACGGAGGCATATAAACGAGCTCGGTGCTCTCACTACGGTGCAAGTCATGGCAAGGAAAGCATATATCCATAAAGTAGGCACAAAATTCTAGCTAGACAAGGCAAGAACAATGGCATATCATGCATGGATCACTAGCAATCACTCCGGCAAAATCGCAAAAGAGTTAACGATCTGCCCAAAACAGCAACTATCCAAAAGTTGAGCTCGATTGAGTCAACCTAGGGTGCTCCAACATAACAAGTAAAGACATGGATGGATTAAGCACAACAAGCATAACAAATCACTCTTACTGATCATCCTCAAAAGAGGCACGGATCGCTAGGAAACAAGCCGGACATATGGCATCGTGAACTAAAACGGCTCAGACTTAGTGAAAATCACTAAGTCCCTGAAATCTGAAATCTCAGGTAGCCCTCTTCGCAAGCTTGCACAAGACAACACACACCTCCTAAAAATACATGGAAGGCACCCCTGGAAATAAGGCAACATGCTTAACAATTCATCCCAAAGGGGCACAGGCATATCATGCATGGATTAAATATGGCAAAAATGACAAAAGTGCATGTTGGATTAACGGATCTGCAATTTAACTCAACATGCCTCCTTCCAACAGTATTTTGGGCAACCATATGACCTCAAATGCAAATGATGCAATGGAACGAAATGATGTACTCGTCGAGACGAAGAATTTGACATATTATACGCCCAAATCGGAGCTACGGATGCAAAGTTATGGCAGGTCAAACATGAGCATATGGGGTAGAAATTCCTGGGACTTAGAAGAATTTGACCTAGGGTTCGTCCCAGATCTGGATCGGCACGCGAACCGAGGTACGCCGGCCCGCACTGTAGCAGGGGGCGCCGGCGATGGCGCGGCGGCCGGCGCTCAGATCCGGCCGGCCGGAGGCCGGCGACGAGGAGGGGAGGCCGGCGGCCTTGGTGGTCGGCGGCGCCGGCGGGGAGGCGGCGGGGCCGCGGCGTCTCGGGCGGCGGGGCGAGGCGAGGCGACCGAGGCGGCGGAGGGCGGCGCCCTGGCTCTGGCCGGCGATGGCGGCCGCGGTGGCGCGGACCACCGGAGCCGGGGAAGGCGGCGGCGGACGAAGAAGGAGGCGGCGGGGTTCTGCGGGCTCGCGGGGGCCCCTCCTGGGCCTCCCGGGCCGGGACGGCGGCGGCGGCGGCGGTGCCCACGTGGCAGCCCGAGAGTGGTGGGGGGGGGGGGGGCGCGGCGGACGTTGTCCGGCTCCGCCCGGACACGTCCGTCGGCGGCGGATTCTTTTTTTTTCAGATTATGGTTTCGAGGGGGAGAAGAAGAGATCCGAGAAGGAGGGGTATAAATAGGCATAGAGGGAGCTAGGAGAGTCCAAATGAGGTGCGGTTTTCGCCCACACGATCGTGATCGAACGACCGAGACGATGGAGCTGAGTTTGGTGGGTTTTGGGCCAAAATGGAGGGGTGTTGGGCTGCACACACACGAGGCCTTTTCGGTCCCTCGGTTAACCGTTGGAGTATCAAACGAAGTCCAAATGACCCGAAATTTGACAGGCGGTCTACCGGTAGTAAACCAAGGCCGCATGGCAAGTCTCGGCCCAATCCGGAAATGTTTAATCCCCACACACGAAAGAAAGCTAGAAATGGCCACCGGAGGAGAACGAAGCGCCGGAATGCAAAACGGACAACGGGAAAAATGCTCGAATGCATGAGATGGACATGTATGCGAATGCAATGCACGTGATGCCATGATATGAGATGCACGAAAAACGAAACAACACACAGAGACAGAGACCCGAACCCGAGAATTAAATATAACTTAATGCCGGAAACGGCATGAGTCGGAGTACATTTGGGGAAGGTTACATGCGGGGCGTTACAGTACGTAGCCGAGAACTCGTGTGAAATCCCTTCTTCATCAAGAAAGGTGTCCACATTTACATTCTTGAACTCTGTTCCGTTGTAACTCCGAACCTTCTTGATCTTCATGTCAAACTGATTTTGGGCCTTCCTAGCGAAGTTTTTGAAGATCTTCTGGACCTGCGACTTGTCATTAAGAAAGAACACCCACGTAAATCTTGAAAAATCATCAACTATAACTAGACCAAAAGAATTTCCACCGAGACTCTTGTAGGCGTTGGGACCAAAAAGATCCATATGAAGTAGCTCGAGTGGCCTCCTTGTGGTCATGATGTTCTTCACGGGATGTCTTCCTCCAACCTGTTTACCTGCTTGACAAGCACTGTAAAGTCTACCCTTATCAAATATGACATCGTTAACTCCAAGGATATGATTTCCTTTAATAAGCTTGTCAAGATTTCTCATGCCAATGTGACCTAGTCGTCTATGCCACAACCAACCTTTTGAGGATTTAGCAATAAAGCAAGTTTTAGGTTGTGCCTTTTTAGAGAAGTCGACAATGTAAAGGTCACCTTTACGCATACCGGTAAAGACCATTTTATGATTGTCTCGACGAAACACTTGGCAATCTACCACAGTAAATAGGACATTTAAACCGAAACTAGCAAGTCTAGATACTGAAAGTAAGTTGTAGCCGAGAGATTCAACGAGCATGACATTTTGAATGGAACTATCATGTGAGATGGCCACCTTACCAAGGCCAACTACTTTACCCTTTGAATTATCACCAAAGGTGACATATTTTCGAGGGCCGTCATTTTCAGCAAGCTCACGGAACATCTCCTCATCTCCGGTCATATGATCAGTACATCCACTATCAAGAACCCATTCCTTTCCTCCTGATTCATATCCCCGAAGATTTGCCATAAGACCAAAGTGTCTCATTGCATCATCAAGATTGAAGTCACTATCATCATCATCACCATCATAGTATTCATGTTCACCATGATCTTGTGACTCATCATTTCCTAGAGAGGGTAGTTCATTAGATAAATGATCATCAAAATGGTCACTTTTATGAATTCTTATAGCTTCGAATATAATATCACTAATGATTCCAACATCTCCCTTAGCTCGCTTGAGATTGGCAAGCTCAAGTAGACAATCACCAAAGTTAGGATCACTAGAGTTCATCTTACTCAAGGCAATAGATTTATGGAGAATTTTATCCAAATTTTTTAAGGAATGGTCGGGAAATCGTTCCTCAAGAAATTTCCATATAGTATAAGCACAATTAAGAGTAGGCAAACTAGCAATCAAGTTTTTGGGCAATCCTCTAATGATGAGCTCAATAGTTCTAAGATTGCGAATCATGTCAATATCTTCATCTAGGGTAGGATGCAAAGGATCAATGTGAGGTGCACAAGGGCTAGCAATATACTTGTTCAAATGATATTGGTTGAAGATTACAAGCATCTCATGTTTCCACTCATGAAAATATTCTCCATCAAGAATAGGCACTCTATGTCTAAGACTCCCTAAAGTAGACACATCCATCTTCCTCCAATGGTCATTAAACCAAGGCAATGGAGACCAAAGCTCTGATACCACTTGTAGGACCTTGAAGTAGATGTGTCTAGAGGGGGGTGATTAGACACTTCATGCCAAAGTTGCAATTTTTAAGCTTTTTTGGTTTGAGTGGAGTTTAAGCATAATTTCAACACTCACAATACATATCAAGCAAGTATGCAAAGTGTATATAGGCAGCGGAAAGTAAAGCATGCAACTTGCAAGAAGGTAAAGGGAAGGGTTTGGAGAATTCAAATGCAATCGGAGACACGGATGTTTTTCCCGTGGTTCGGATAGGTGGTGTTATCCTACATCCACGTTGATGTAGACTTCAACCCATGAAGGGTAACGGTTGCGCGAGTCCACGAAGGGCTCCACCCACAAAGGGTCCATGAAGAAGCAACCTTGTCTATCCCACCATGGCCATCGCCCATGAAGGACTTGCCTCACTAGCGGTAGATCTTCACGAAGTACGCGATCTCCTTGCCCTTACAAACTCCTTGGTTCAACTCCACAATCTTGTCGGAGGCTCCCAAGTGACACCTAGCCAATCTAGGAGACACCACTCTCCAAGAAGTAACAAATGGTGTGTTGATGATGAACTCCTTACTCTTGTGCTTCAAATGATAGTCTCCCCAACACTCAACTCTCTCTCATAGGATTTGGATCTGGTGGAAAGAAGATTTGAGTGGAAAGCAACTTGGGGAAGGCTAGAGATCAAGATTCATATGGTAGGAATGGAATGTCTTGGCCTCAACACATGAGTAGGTAGTTCTCTCTCAGAAATAGGATGCTGGAAGTGTAGGCTTAGTCTGATGGCTCTCTCCGCGAGTGAAGAGGAGGTGGAGGGGTATTTATAGCCTCCACACAAAATCCAACCGTTACACACAATTTACCAATCTCGGTGGGACCGAATCGGAAAACTCATTCGGACCGAAATAGTAAACCTAGTGACCGTTAGGAATTTCGGTGGGACCGATTGGAACAACTCGGTGGGACCGATGTGCTAGGGTTAGGGAAAATCCAAAACTCAGTTTGACCAATTACTCAAACTCGGTGGGACCGATTTGCGTAATAAGCAAAACAGAGAGTTAGCCAAGCAAACTCGGTGGGACCGATTGCATATCTCGGTGGGACCGAGAGTAATGTAGTAGGCACCAGAGAGTTTGCAAGCCCATCTCGGTGAAACCGAGATCCCGTCGGTGAGACCGAACTGATTAGGGTTTGGCAGTGGCTATGACATGTGAAACTCGGTGGCGCCGGGTTGAAAGAATCGGTATGACCGAGTTTGAATTAGGGTTTAGGTCATTTGTGGATATGGGAAAGTAGCTGAGGGTTTTGGAGCATATCATTAAGCACTTGAGCAAGAGGCTCATTAAGCAACACCTCATCCCTCCTTGATAATATTGGCTTTTCCTATGGACTCAATGTGATCTTGGATCACTAAAATGTAAGATGAAGAGTCTTGAACTTCAAGCTTTAGCCAATCCTTTGTCCTTAGTGTCTTGGAAACCTTCCCACACCCTTTAGTCCATGCCACTCCATTGTTGAACTTATCTGAAACATACTAGGTGAAAACATTAGTCCAACAAGAGATATGTTGTCCTCAATTATCAAAACCACCTAGGGAGCACTTGTGCTTTCACGTTTCAACCCTGGTATTATAGGAGCATACCACATCACCTTGGCAGGAATCTTCTTCCTGGGGCGCTCACCCTCGACATCACCAGGGTCATCGCGACTGATCTTATAGCGCAATGCACCGCATACCGGGCAAGCGTTCAAATCCTCGTACTCACCGTGGTAGAGGATGCAATCATTAGGGCATGCATGTATCTTCTGCACCTCTAACCCTAGAGGGCAGACAACCTTCTTTTCTTCGTACGTACTCTCGGGCAATTCATTGTCCTTTGGAAGCATATTCTTTATTATTACCAGCAACTTTCCAAATCCGTTGTCAGATACACCATTCTCTGCCTTCCATTGCAGCAATTCCTGTGTGGTGCCCAGCTTTTTCTTGTCACCTACGCAATTCGGGTACAACAATTTTTTGTGATCCTCTAACATGCGTTGCAACTTCTTCTTCTTCAAATCACTTGCACAGTTTCTCTTTGCATCGGCAATGGCCCGACCTAGATCATCAACGGGATCATCTGATGCCTCTTTTTCAGCTTCTTCCCGCATTGCCGGCTCAGCTTCTTCCCGCATTACCGGCTCAACTTCTTCCCTCATTGTTGTATCATCGTATTCAGGGAACCCATGGCCAGGATAGCTGTCGTCGTTGAAAGTGCAACTATCCCTAGGTGGTTTTGGTAATTCATAACAACATATAGCTCATTGAGCTAATGCTATTCCAAGATGATCATTTCAGGAAAGCTTAATGATTGGCATGGCATGGATGGTGAAAGTGGAACCCTCAAAATGCTAAGGACAAAGGATTGGCTCTAGCTCATATGCTCAAGACTCTTCATTTTACATTTTAGTGGTCCAAGATCACATTGAGTCCATAGGAAAAGCCAATACTATCAAGGAGGGATGAGGTGTTGCCTCATGAGCCTCTTGCTTCATGTGCTTAATGATATGCTCCAAAATCCTCAGCTACTTTCCCATATCCACATTTGACCTAAACCCAAAGCCAAACTCGGCCCTACCGATTCTTTCAACCCGGCGCCACCGAGTTTCACTTGTCATAGCCATTGCCAAACCCTAAGCAAATCGGTTCTACCGATAGGTATCTCGGTCTCACCGAGATGGGATTGCAATTTCTCTATTTCCTTTTCGTAACTTTTCGGTCTCACCGAAAGAGCGGATCGGTCCCACCGAGATTGCAATGTAAACTCACTATTTCCTTTTCGTAACATTTTGGTCTCACCGAGAAGAGCGAATCGGTCCCACCGAGTTTGCCTGACCAACCCTCTGGTTAGCTTATTACCAAATCGGTCTCACCGAGTTTGTGTAATCGGTCTCACCGAGATTACATTATGCCCTAACCCTAACCATATCGGTCCTACCGGGTTGCATGTCAGTCCCACCGAAAATCTCTAACGGTCACTAGGTTTACTATTTCGGTCCGACCGAGTTTGTTGATTCGGTCCCACCGAGATTGGTAAATTGTGTGTAACGGTTGGATTTTGTGTGGAGGCTATATATACCCCTCCACCTCCTCTTCACTCGTTGAGAGAGCCATCAGAACACATCTACACTTCCAACTCATATGTTCTGAGAGAGAACCACCTACTCATGTATTGAGGCCAAGATATTCCATTCCTACCACATGAATCTTGATCTCTAGCCTTCCCCAAGTTGCTTTCCACTCAAATCTTATTTCCAGCAAATCCAAATCCTGTGAGAGAGAGTTGAGTGTTGGGAAGACTATCATTTGAAGCACAAGAGCAAGGAGTTCATCATCAACAAACCATTTGTTAGTTCTTGGAGAGTGGTGTCTCCTAGATTGGCTAGGTGTCACTTGGGAGCCTCCGACAAGATTGTGGAGTTGAACCAAGGAGTTTGTAAGGGCAAGGAGATCGCCTACTTCGTGAAGATCTACCACTAGTGAGGCAAGTCCTTCGTGGGCGATGGCCATGGTGGGATAGACAAGGTTGCTTCTTCGTGGACCCTTCGTGGGTGGAGCCCTCTGTGGACTCGCGCAACCGTTACCCTTCGTGGGTTGAAGTCTCCATCAACGTGGATGTAGGATAGCACCACCTATCCGAACCACAGGAAAAACATCCGTGTCTCCAATTGCGTTTGAATTCTCCAAACCCTTCCCTTTACGTTCTTGCAAGTTGCATGCTTTACTTTCCACTGCCAATATACTCTTTGCATGCTTGCTTGAATTGTGTGATGATTGCTTGACTTGTCCTAAAATAGCTAAAATCTGACAAGAACTAAAATTGGGAAAAGGTTAAGTTTTTATTTGGTCAAGTAGTCTAATCACCCCCCTCTAGACATACTTTCGATCCTACAAGTGGTATCAGAGCTTTGGTCTCCATTTGCTTTGATTTCCATAGCTTTTGGTGGTCATAGCCTTGGTTTCACAACCTAGGAGAGTATGGCGTCTAGCGAGGGAAATTATCACCGTATAGGTCCTTACTTTGATGGTACTAATTTTGCTAGTTGGAAGCATAAAATGAAAATGCATATTCTTGGACATAACCCCGCCGTTTGGGCTATTGTGTGTGTTGGTTTGCAAGGTGACTTCTTTGATGGGAGAGAACCAAACCATGAAGCTACCGCGGATGAGTTGAAGATGTTGCAATACAAGGCTCAAACTTGTGATATTCTCTTCAACGGATTGTGCCCTGAAGAATTCAACAATATCAGCCATCTTGAGAATGCAAAGGAAATTTGGGACACTTTGATTGATATGCATGAAGGTACCGACTCCGTCAAGGAATCCAAATTGGATGTGCTTCAAAGTCAACTTGACAAGTTCAAAATGAAGGATGGTGAAGGTGTCACTGAAATGTACTCTAGGGTTGCTCTCATCACAAATGAGATTGCCGGCTTAGGAAGTGAAGAGATGACCGATAGATTCATCATCAAGAAGATTCTAAGAGCCTTGGATGGAAAATATGATAACGTGTGCACATTGATCCAAATGATGCCCAATTACAAAGATCTCAAGCCAACGGAGGTAATTGGAAGAATTGTTGCTCATGAGATGTCACTTAAGGATAAAGAGGAACTTCACAACAAATCAAGTGGTGCCTACAAAGCCTCATGTGAAGCCCCTACATCATCAAGTGAGAAACAAAACTTCAATGAAGAATTGAGCTTAATGGTGAAAAACTTCAACAAGTTCTACAAGAGTAGAAGCAAAGATAGAAGCTCCAAGTCAAGGTCCTACAATGACAAAAGATCTTCTAGTCGAGAGCGAAACTGCTACAATTGTGGAAGACCCGGACACTATTCCAATGAGTGTACGGCTCCCTACAAGAGAAGAGAAGACTCTCCAAAAAGAAGAAGCAAAAGAGAAGAATCACCACCAAGAGAGAGAAGGAGTAGAGATGATCGTTATGAACGAAGACACTCACGGAGAAGCAAGGATTCGGAAAGGAAGGAAAAATCATCAAGGAGCTACACAAAACAAAGACATCAGGCTCATGTTGGTCAATGGGTATCCGGCTCCGACTCCGACAACCACTCCGAGAGAAGTTATCACTCCGATTCCGAATATACTCAAGATGAAGGTGTTTCCGGTCTAGCACTTGTGTCAACCAACTCCTACGATATATTTGACTCACCAAATGAAGGAATTGGAAGATGCTTCATGGCCAAAGGTCCTAAGGTAACACACCCCAAGTATGTTGATTTTAATAGTGATGAAGATGACTTGTTAGGTGATGATGATTTACTTGTTGACAACTCTAGTGATGAATACTATGATGAAACATCAATTAATCATGCTAATCAAGATAAAACAAATGACAATGATAAGGAGAAGATTGAGGCTCTAACTAAAGAACTAAACACTCTTAAGTTAGCTCATGAAACTATCTTCGAAGATCATCGAGAACTTTTAAGAGCTCATGAGAAGTTACGCTTTGAAAAGCTCAATCTTGAGCAAGAGCGTGAGTTTTAAAAGGAAATCAATGATGATCTCCGCAAGAAAAGTTCTTCTTACATTGCCAAGCATTTACTCTTATCCACTTACATGCCTCAAGTCAAGTCTAGTAACAAGAACAAGAAAGATTCTTCCTCTAGTAGTAACAATGATCATGCTAAATCCAATATTGTTGCTTCTAGTAGTTCTCTTGATTCCACTAATGATTCTCTTAGCCAAGTTACACTTGAGCAAGAAAATAGCTTATTGAAGGGAATTATAGAGAAAGGAGTGTACAAAAGCCTTGCCAGGAGTAAGCAATTCGAGGAAATTGTGCGCAAGCAAGGAAGGCACCGGAAGAATCAAGGTGTTGGTTTTGAACGAAAGTTCAATGCCAATGGAGTTGAGTGGGAAGAAGATCAATACCCCAAGACAAAGTTTGTTCCTCAACAAGAGAAGTATGATCCTACTTCCTTCAAGGGGACACAAGCTCAAGATGATATTCCATCACAAGACTACAAGCAAAAATGCAAGGACAAGCTTCAAGAGGAAATTGATGCATTTGAAGAAGCTCCTAAGACCTTAGTCAAGTGGATTCCCAAGACCACTTCAAGTTCCACTTCATCAAGTACGACTACAACTCCAAGGATTCCCATCAAGATGGTGTGGATCCAAAAGAAGAAGAACTAGAGAGTTCTTGAGGGTGACTCCGCCAACATACTTCACTCTTATCATTTTGGCAAGAACAAGTGCAATCAACTTCCACATCTTTCACTAGTTCAAGGAGTCACAAACCCTCTTGTTGGTAAGACAAGGGACAAGGTAACCTAAAAGTTTTCATGGACATTATCTTGTGTGTGCATCACTCTATGTCTATGGATATCCTTGTTTGTTCCTTGTGGGACTAAGCCATGTAGGTATTGAAAGTGCAATTCACTCAAATGGATAGCTCCAAGTGATCTACATCAACATTGAGCATCCACATCTTCAACATCTACATGAAGTCATCATCGAAAAAACCCAATGTTAGTTCATCCCTCTTAGGGGGGATATCACATCTAGGGGGAGCTTTACTCTAAGACTTGAGCTAAAGCAACTCTAAAGATGTGAACACAACAATGCTTTATGTAAAAGTGGTAACCCCACTTGAGCTTAAACGATGAGTATGACCTATGATCAAGTGTTCTCACTTGACTCCTAAGTCAATATACTCATATATAGATGACCTAGTCATCGCCAATTGCTTGATAGATGCTAGAATTGGTTGTGCATGCTTTGTCACATATTTCAATTGCCATTTTATTGTGTTAGCATGTTGGTTGCATATTTTACTCATTCGAGGACATCCACTTGTTGTTTTGATTGTTTGGTTTTATTTCCTTTTGCCAAGTGGATGGACAAGAATGCCTAAGTACCTCCTCTAGCTATCTATGCTTTTCTCGTCTCAAACTCTATTCATGCTACATCATAAAATTTGATCAAGTCAGATTCGAACCACTCTATGTGAGGAGCACTCGGAGTCCCCGATTCGTCATAGACTTAAACTTCCAAAACCTCTTTGTGATTCTCGGTCTGACCGATATCCTACTTTCGGTCCTACCGAGATCATTAAGTTGATCTGAATTTTCGATCTCGGTGCAACCGATTTGAACCATTTGGTCACACCGAGTTGCAATAACTATATACATTTTTGCATCTTAGTGCCACCGAGTTGTTCCACTCGGTCACACCGACAGGGTCGGGCTATATATAGGCACGGGCAAAAATTTGGAAATTTCTCCGAACCCCTTCGCCCGCGCGATAGCTCGCTCTGCCATCGCCGTCAACGGAATTCAACCCCGCCGTTGCCGCCGTAGTGAGTCTCCGCCGAACGAGGGTATGGACTCGATCTTTGTGCTATCCCCAATCTGCTTCCTAGCACATTGTGATCTTATTGTTTCTAGCCACGATTGAAACACTCCTATCCAGTCAATGCGTTCGTAGAATAGGATTGATTCGAAAATTTTAGGGTTAGGTTTCCGCCGAAACCATCTCGGACCCACCGAGTTGAAAAACTCGGTCCCACCGATTTGGCTCATGCCATTGCACAAGTGAGACTCGGTCTGACCGAGAATTACTAATCGGTGTGACCGATTTTGTAACTTTGTGAAACCCTGGCAGTCTCGGTGCCACCGAACTGTGACTTGGTCTGACCAAGTTCACTAGTTTAGGTTCCAAAACTGCTTCGGTATCACCGAGTTTAAAAATCGGTAGATCCGAAATGATTTCTGTGGGAAACTAAAACTAAGATTTTGAATCATTCTTTTGCAAAAATCTCTGCATTTTGTGATGCTCATCCACTCTACCTCATCTATAAACTGTTCATAGGGTCAGCAGTCAGCTTGTTCATCATGTCAGATCAGAGTGATAGCCAAAACCTGTCAGAGCAGCAAGTGCACATGAGTGAGGGAACTAGTCCCTCCAGTTCCTCAGATGAAGGCAGCAGGTAACTTGCCAAAAGCTGCCACCAGACAAAGGAAGAAAAGAACCTCATAATCAGAGGATGAGGACTATGTGGCAGAAGAAGAAGCCACTTCCAAGAAAGTGGTTAAGAAGGAATATAGCACTGCTGCTGCCACCAAGCCAGGCATGAAGCAAAAGGTTCCTGCAAAGAGAATTCCAATGTCTAAGGCCAGAGCATCTACTCAAGTCCCTTTGGGATATGAACCCAAAGAGGCTGCTGCAGAAGGGAAGAAGAGGAAGGAGAGGATCAAAAAGACCACTGCTAGAGTGCTTGGGAGATCCTCAATCATGAGAGATTCTGAAGAGGAAGAGGAAGAAGAGGTTGCTGCACCAACACCCAAGGCACAAAAGCTGATGGGTGATGCTATAAGATCATGGGCTACTGCATCCAAGCCCAAGGATGCACCCAAGGATGCATCAAAGGCCAAGACAGCTCCAAAGAGGAACACAAGGAGCATACCAACTGCTGAAAAGAAGAAGGCCCCAGTGCCTGACACTGCAGAAGAAGAGGAAGGCCAAGTTCTCAGGAAGCTAAAGCCCAAGATCCCAGACCACAATGATGCTCATCCTGTGGCTGAGGACATGAAGATCAGAAGAGACTTAGGGCTGAGAAAGTGGAGAGCAGAAGATCCATATGCTACAAGAAGAAGAACTGCCGTTGACTATAGGTTCCACACTAAGGAACAGCAGGACTTCTATGAGACGGTCTTGTTGGATAAGAAGCCCATTGTTTGTGACATGAGATGGGTAGATTGGCAGTTCATCAAGGACAATGAAGAGCACTATCCTGGAGTGCAAGACAACTTCAAGGCTTGTGGAGTAGCAGACTTTGTTGGGCAGAAGTTCACAAAGTGGAATGAAGAGCTGATCATGCAGTTCTACTCCACAACACACTTCTATCCAGATGGAAGGATTGTGTGGATGTCTGAAGGTACGAGGTACCAATCAACAGTTGCTGAGTGGGCACAGCTCATCAATGCCCCAGAGGATCATGAGGATGACTTAGACATATATGCCAAGAAGAAGATGGACCACAACTCTATGTCCAACATGTACAAGGAAATTCCAAACAAGGCACTTGATACTTTCAAGTTTGGGTCTGTACATTATCTTTTGTCAGGGTTGCCAACTATCAATTGGATTTTGAGGCACACTCTGTTGCCCAAGTCAGGTGATCACAAGATGATCAGAGTCCATGCAATCAACTTGCTTCATATCTTTGATGTGCCATAGAAATTCAAAGTCATGAGCCTCATGGTAGAGACCATCAAAAGAACTGCAACAGATCAGAAGAGGAGCTGTGGTTATGCCCCTCAGATCCAGGAGCTAATTAAATCCAAGATGGGCACAGGCATATACCTATTGGACAAGGAACATTTGCCTATTCATCTAGATTTTGAAGATAATGAAGTTGTGATGAACAAGGATGAACCATCATCAGTTCATGCTCAAGCACAGAAGGAGAAGGCAAGGAAGGAGAAAGCTGCAAAGATGCCAACTCAAGAGGGGGCATCTGAGTATTTCCTGAAAAATAAGCAAGAGCAGCTTAGTTACTTGATTGCATCCACACTGAGGATTGAGAAAGGACTGGCCACCCTCACTCAGAATCAGATGAGCTTAGAGAGGATCATAGAACAAAAGTTCTATGACATGGATGTCAAAGTAACAGAGATTCAGTCTGCAGTGAAGCAACTTCAAGATGACATGCATGAGAGGAGAGGGAAGACTACAACTGATGCATTTGCCAGAGTGCCACGAGCTCAGAGGTCGACTGCAGTGCCAGTTCCTGACACCAGAGCCACCACCTCAGCTCCAGCCATAGCACCAGCCCAACCAGCTCCAGCATCTACTTCAGCTCCAGCTCCAACCACGTCTACAGAAGCCTTCGTCCTTGGAGTGATCCAGACTCCACCACCACCAGAATATCAAGCCTAAGAGTCGATCTAGCACTATGCATTTTCTAGGAACTTTTTGGTAACTTGTTGCCAAAGGGGGAGAAAAATGTATAGATCATAGGCTTCGAGAGAGAGAGTGTGTTGCCTTTATTCTCTCTTGCTTTATTTGGTGTTTTTTTCAAACTTTGTTTGCTTTTGGTTGAGATACTTTGATATTCTTGTGAGACATTGATGATCATGTGTTTGATCATAACCTACACTTATGCATGCTTGATATATCTTATCTATCTTGTGTGATCATTCACTTTCTTTGGTGATGAGTGCATGTATTTCATTCTTATCTTTTTGAGCGCTCCACCAAGATGTATGTGACATGGAGGAGTAACCCATGACTCTAACTCTTTGTGCATTTGCAGTCCAAAGCAAATTTTAAATATGCACAAATTTACGGGGAGCTCTTACTTATCACATACTTCTCAAAGCAACGATATATTTCATTCTTATTATTATTTGTCGAAGCTTTGATCTACATGTTGTCATCACTTACCAAAAAGGGGGAGATTGAAAGTGCAACTATCCCTAGGTGGTTTTGGTAATTCATAACAACATATAGCTCATTGAGCTAATGCTATTCCAAGATGATCATTTCAGGAAAGCTCAATGATTGGCATGGCATGGATGGTGAAAGTGGAACCCTCAAAATGCTAAGGACAAAGGATTGGCTCTAGCACATATGCTCAAGACTCTTCATTTTACATTTTAGTGGTCCAAGATCACATTGAGTCCATAGGAAAAGCCAATACTATCAAGGAGGGATGAGGTGTTGCCTAATGAGCCTCTTGCTTCATGTGCTTAATGATATGCTCCAAAATCCTCAGCTACTTTCCCATATCCACATTTGACCTAAACCCAAAGCCAAACTCGGCCCTACCGATTCTTTCAACCCGGCGCCACCGAGTTTCACTTGTCATAGCCATTTCCCAACCCTAAGCAAATCGGTTCTACCGATAGGGATCTCGGTATCACCGAGATGCCATTGCAATTTCTCTGTTTCCTTTTTGTAACTTTTCAGTCTCACTGAAAGAGCAGATCGGTCCCACCGAGATTGCAATGTAAACTCAATGTTTCCTTTCCGTAACATTTCGGTCTCACCAAGAAGAGCGAATCAGTCCCACCGAGTTTGCCTGACCAACCCTCTGGTTAGCTTATTACCAAATCAGTCTCACCGAGTTTGTGTAATCAGTCTCACCGAGATTACGTTATGCCCTAACCCTAACCATATCGGTCCTACCGGGTTGCATGTCAGTCCCACCAAAAATCTCTAACGGTCACTAGGTTTACTATTTCGGTCTGACCGAGTTTGTTGATTCGGTCCCACCGAGATTGGTAAAATGTGTGTAACGGTTGGATTTTGTGTGGAGGCTATATATACCCCTCCACCTACTCTTCACTCGTTGAGAGAGCCATCAGAACACATCTACACTTCCAACTCATATGTTCTGAGAGAGAACCACCTACTCATGTGTTGAGGCCAAGATATTCCATTCCTACCACATAAATCTTGATCTCTAGCCTTCCCCAAGTTGCTTTCCACTCAAATCTTCTTTCCACCAAATCGAAATCCTGTGAGAGAGAGTTGAGTGTTGGGGAGACTATCATTTGAAGCACAAGAGCAAGGAGTTCATCATCAACACACCATTTGTTACTTCTTGGAGAGTGGTGTCTCCTAGATTGGCTAGGTGTCACTTGGGAGCCTCCGACAAGATTGTGGAGTTGAACCAAGGAGTTTGTAAGGGCAAGGAGATCGCCTACTTCGTGAAGATCTACCGCTAGTGAGGCAAGTCCTTCATGGGCGATGGCCATGGTGGTTTAGACAAGGTTGCTTCTTCGTGGACCCTTCGTGGGTGGAGCCCTCCGTGGACTCGCGCAACCGTTACCCTTCATGGGTTGAAGTCTCCATCAACGTGGATGTAGGATAGCACCACCTATCCGAACCACGGGAAAAACATCCGTGTCTCCAGTTGCGTTTGAATTCTCCAAACCCTTCCCTTTACATTCTTGCAAGTTGCATGCTTTACTTTCTGCTGCCAATATACTCTTTGCATGCTTGCTTGAATTGTGTGATGATTGCTTGACTTGTCCTAAAATAGCTAAAATCTGACAAGAACTAAAATTGGGAAAAGGTTAAATTTTTATTTGGTCAAGTAGTCTAATCACCCCCTCTAGACATACTTTCGATCCTACAGTTGTCCTCTTCTTCTTCATTGTCTTCCATCATAACCCCTCTTTCTCCGTGCTTGGTACAAACATTATAGTGGGGCATGAAACCGGACTCAAACAGGTGGACGTGAATGGTTCTTGACATAGAGTAATTGTGACCATTCTTACAACCAGCACATGGACAAAGCTTAAAACCATCTGCCCGCTTGTTTGTCTCAGCCGCAAGCAGAAAAGTATGCACGCCATTAATGAACTCGGGAGAGCATCGGTCATCGTACATCCATTGCCGGCTCATCTTCAATACACAACACCAAAAACACCAAATTAATACAATACATAAAGTTCATACAACACTTAAATGCAACAAACAAATAACTCTCTAGCTAAAGAATTTAAATGCAATCACAAATGCGATCAAGGTCGCAACTAAGGTAACAATTGATCCAACAGCATAATGATACAAAGCCTCACTATGAATGGCATATTTTCTAATCTTTCTAATCTTCAAGCGCATTTTCTCCATCTTAATCTTGTGATCATCAACGACATCGGCAACATGCAACTCAAATTCCATCTTCTCCCCCTCAATTCTTTTCAATTTTTCTTTCAAATCCTCATTTTCTCTTTCAACTAAATTTAACCTCTCGACAATAGGGTCGGTTGGAATTTCCGGTTCAACTACCTCCTACATATAAATATCTATGACAGCTTGATGGGCATAATTTGTCATAAACACGAAATGCAACAAATAGTTTTAAAAGAGAATATACCACGTCCGAATCATAACAAGGACGAGGGCCGACGGGGACGGATATCAAAACCATGGCACTATGTATAACAAACAACGTACGGGTAAGATAATTATACGAGTAACTATATATCCAAATCACACAAACATCAATTTTTTATATAAAATTTCATGAACAAGAGGCTCACCACAAGGTGGTACCGGCAACGGGACGGTGCGGGCAATTGACGGTGGTTACGACGGAGATTTAGAAGGCACTAAGTAAACCACACCTACATATGCAAACTAAGTGTTATTTTGACCTCAATTTTCATATAAATCAAATACTACCACATATAATTCCTCTCAAATTACTAAAACCCACACTTAATCACTATATAAACCAATGCAAGAGCTAATCTAGCAATGAGAGATGAAAGGACAAAGTTGCTAACCTTTGTGATCATTTGAACGGATGGGGGCCTGCAAATCTTGACAAATTTGAGGCAAATTTTGTGATGAACTCGAGAGGAAGAAGGGAAGAACAGAGGAGAGGGAGAGGGGAAAGGGGGAAGAATAGAGTGCTGGTGGACGAAGGGTTTATATAGGACGACCTTTAGTACCGTTACTAAAGGTGCTAGAGGGGCCCCACTCTGACAACATCCTGCCACCACTCTCATTAGTACTGGTTCGTGGCACGAACCAGTGCTAAAGGTTCGCCACGAACCGGTACTAAAGATCTCCTCCCGCCTAGCCGTTGGAACCGGCACTAATGGACACATTAGTGCCGGTTCTGTTACAAACCGGGACTAATGTGTCTCACATTTGACCCTTTTTCTACTAGTGTTTGTAGCATGCATATGGAGGAGCTGGGCATCGTTGAAATGCAAAATTCACGTCTGGCTGACAGTTCAACATCGGATATGGACACTGGATCGACGTGCTAGACATGGTTACAAGACTAACCATCGACATGCTTTACGTGTTTGCAAGAGTAGGACAATGTGGAGCAAATACACATACAATGTATATATGCCAGACAGATTTGGCACAAGTGCCCCGACGGTCTGAACTTATAGGTGCTTCATCCGCAAGTGCAAGATAATTTGTTGGATTGGTGGCTACAAGCTTGAAGAAGCTTCACGGGTGGGGGAAAGAGAGGTTTTGACACATTTTTTATTGTGATGGCTTGGTCGCTTTGGAAACAAAGGAATGCTTGGGTGTTCAATTGGACAAACCAACAAAAAACTATGGACGAGCTACACACCCACATCATGAACGAGATCAAAAAATGGAAGGAGACTGGACTCGGTGTTCGAGCTCAATACAAGACCGTTTGTGAGAGAGTAGGCTTAGGATTAGGTGTTGGTGTAGGCGTTGTGGCTCACTTGTGTTGATGCTCACATTGCACACAAGTTCTTGTAAATAACTTTCTATCTTCTATAAAAATATGGTACGCCATTGGCGTACTCTCAAAAAAGAAATTAAGGAGCAATATTGACCAAAAGCCATGGAGATAAACTAATAGCCGCCAACTACACCTATTCCCCTATTCCCTTCCGTCGCCACCTCTGGGCAAAGCTCTGATAGTGGCGGGAATCTCCTCCCCTTCGCTCAGTCTGTGGAGGCTGACATGGTATGGCCTAGCCGCACGAAGGCGCCGTGAGCTGTAGAGCGGCAACAGGCATGGGTTGCAGCGACATTCGCTCCAGGGCAGGAGGCATGGGGTGAGTGCTTGTTGTGCGGCGGTTGTGCGTGGGTGATCTCTAGTGGGAGCTTGTGGCGTCTGGTGGATGTCAATTTGGGGACCTGGCCATGGCGGGTGGAGCAAGGTGATGGTGGTGACCCTGCGTGGTTGCCGCACGAGTCGCGGACCAGAGGGCTCGGTCAGGTGCTTGCTCGACGGTTGTCATCAGTAGTTAGTGATTGTGTCCCCTCAATCCACCGGGATTGCTTGGAGAGGCAGCTGCGAGCGCTTTCTATGGTGGAGGCATTGGGTCCACACCTAGTGGCTGATGCCAGGCTAGGAATGGAAACAGTGACTTTCTACTTCTACTGTGGTTGGTGCGTGATGACCCACAAGTATAGGGGATCTATTGTAGTCCTTTCGATAAGTAAGAGTGTCGAACCCAACGAGGAGCAGAAGGAAATGATAAGCAATTTTAAGCAAGGTATTCTCTGCAAGTACTGAAATAAGTGGTAACAGATAGTTTTGTGATAGCATAAATTGTAACGAGCAACAAGTAACAAAAGTAAATAAAGTGCAGCAAGGTGGACCAATCCTTTTTGTAGCAAAGGACAAGCCTGAACAAACTCTTATAATAGGAAAAGCGCTCCCGAGGACACATGGGAATATCGTCAAGCTAGTTTTCATCATGTTCATATGATTCACGTTTGATACTTTGATAATTTGATATGTGGGTGGACCGGTGCTTGGGTTTTGTTCTTACTTGATCAAGCATCCCACTTATGATTAACCTCTATTGCAAGCAGCCGCAACTACAACAAAAGTATTAAGGTAAACCTAACCATAGCATGAAACATGTGGATCCAAATCAGCCCCTTACGAAGGAACGCATAAACTAGGGTTTAAGCTTCTGTCACTCTAGCAACCCATCATCTACTTATTACTTCCCAATGCCTTCCTCTAGGCCCAAATAATAGTGAAGTGTTATGTATTCGACGTTCACAAAACACCACTAGAGGCTGGACAACATACATCTTATCAAAATATCAAACGAATACCAAATTCACATGACTACTCATAGCAAGACTTCTCCCTTGTCCTCAGGAACGAACGTAATTACTCACAAAGCATATTCATGTTCATAATCAAAGGGGTAATAATATGAATATAGGATCTGAACATATGATCTTCCACCAATTAAACCAACTAGCATCAACTACAAGGAGTAATCAACACTACTAGCAACCTACTAGCACCAATCCCGGACTTTGAGACAAGAATTGGATACAAGAGATGAACTAGGGTTTGGAGATGAGATGGTGCTGGTGAAGATGTTGATGGAGATTGCCCTCTCCCGATGAGAGGAGTGTTGGTGATGACGATGGTGATGATTTCCCCCTCCGGGAGGGAAGTATCCCCGGCAGAACAGCTCTGCCGGAGCTCTAGATTGGATCCGCCAAGGTTCCACCTCGTGGCGGCGGAGTTCCGTCCCGAAAAGTTCCTCTCCATTTTTTTCTCATCGAAAGACCTCATATAGGAGAAGATGGGCATCAGAGAGCCAACAGGGGGCCCACTAGATAGGGGGCGCGCGCCCCCCACCCTCGTGAGCAGGGTGTGGGCCCCCTGGCCTTCATCTTTGGCGTGGATTTTTCTTTATTTCTTTTAAGACGTTCTGTGGAGTTTCAGGACTTTTGGAGTTGCGCAGAATAGGTCTCTAATATTTGCTCCTTTTCTAGACCAGAATTCCAGCTGCCGGCATTCTCCCTCCTTATGTAAACCTTGTAAAATAAGAGAGAATAGCCATAAGTATTGTGACATAAAGTGAAATAATAGTCCATAATGCGATAAATATCGATATAAAAGCATGATGCAAAATGGACGTATCAACTCCCCCAAGCTAGACCTCGCTTGTCCTCAAGCGAAAAGCCGATAACAATAAATATGTCCTCATGTTTAGAGGTAGAGGCGTCGATAAAAATAAAATATGGACATGAAGGCATCATGATTATTCTTATAATAGCAACATATATAGATTTTGTCATATGATTACTTATGTTCAAGTGATGATCTATTCACAATGCTAAAGTATAAATCATAAACATTATTGGGCTCCAACAAACTATAATCTCAGTCATTGAAGCAATTGAAATTTATCATAACATCGGAAAGAGTCTGTGTCAGAGCTAAAAAGCAAGTCCACATACTCAACTATCATTTAGTCCTCCATAATTGCTAACACTCACGCAATACTTGTGGTTACGGAGTTTTAATCGGACACAGAGAAATATAGGGGCTTATAGTTTTGCCCCACAACCTTTTACCACAAGGGTAGTGTCAACAATAAAGGTTCATGCTCCCCTACATCCAATTATATATATATATATATATATATATATATATATATATATATATCATGTTCTTTCCAACATGCTGAGCTTGCCAAAGGATAAAATGAAAAAGGAAAGGTGAAGATCACCATGACTCGTGCATAAGGTAGAAGATAATAATAAAGGATAGGCCCTTCGCAGAGGGAAGTAGAGGTTGCCATGCGCTTTTATGGTTGGATATATAAAATCTCAATGCGAAAGAATGTCACTTTATATTGCCCCTTGTGATATGAACCTTTATTATGCAGTCCGTCGCTTTTATTACTTCCACATCACAAGATCGTATAAAGCTTATTTCTCCTGCACCAATCAATCATACATATTTAGAGCATTTTTTATTGCTTTGCACCAATGACAACTTACTTGAAGGATCTTACTCAATCCATAGGTAGATATGGTGGACTCTCATGGAAAAACTGGTTTAAGGGTATTTGGAAGCACGAGTAGTATTTCTACTTGGTGTTGAGAATTTGGCTAGCATGAGGGGGAAAGGCAAGCTCAACAAGTTAGAGGAACCATGACAACATACTTTATCTCAGATATAAGAAAGACATAACTCATTACGTTGTCTTCCTTGTCTAACATCAACTCTTTAGCATGTCATATTTTAATGAGTGCTCCCAATCATAAAAGATGTCAATGATAATATATCTATATGTTAAAACCTCTCTTTCCTTATTACTTCCTATTAATTGCAACAATGACCAAAGCTATGTCTGCCAACTCCCAACAACTTTTAATCATCATACTCTTTCTATGTGAAGTCATTACTCTCAATAAGATCAATATGAATTTTTTGTTTCTTTTTATTCTTTTTCTCTTTTCTTTTACTCACCCAAGATCATGGCAAAATAATCAAGCCCTTGACTCAACACTAATCTTTATTATATATAGCTCACGGACTCGATTACATAGAGAGATCATAAAGCAAAACTCAAAACTAGATCAGGCCATAAACTTTATTCTACTAGATCAAGATACTACTAATAGGATCAAACTAAGAAAAACAGTAAAAATAGGAGTTGTGATTGTGATACGATACCGGGGCACCTCCCCCAAGCTTGGCAGTTGCCAAGGGGAGTGTCCATACCCAGATACTCAATTCTTCTTTGTTGGAGGAGATGGTGGAGGTGTTGTTGATGATGCGGGCTTGTCATCCATCTTCCAAGGCATAGGTTCACCATCATAGAAAGATGATCGAGTCTCCGGAATCCTCAAATCTGCAGCCAAACTCATTCTCCTGAATCTATATTCATACTCACAGTTTTGGTTTTGAAGGTCATAGACTTGGGCTTGGAGGTGCTCGATCTTCTCATGTAGCTTGAAGATGGCCTCCTCGGTGTTCTTGGCATCCGGCTTGTAGTTGTTAGTGAACTCCGCGAGCATCATGTGGCTAGCGTTGATTCCACGCTCCACCATCCTTTGGCACTTGAAAACTTGTTGCTCCACTGCTTCGAGCCTCGTCTCCATGCTTCCGGTTCCCTTTGGTCCCTCTTCATCGCGGATGTGCAGCAACCCATCACGCATCTCAATGGTTTGAGGGTGTCACAGCACCTCTGTGAGGTAAGGGTTGACGACCTTCTCGAAGAACTTGTCCTTGGAGGCGCTTGGGGCCGTCATGATAACCTAGATCTGTCAAAAAAACAGCTCGAAACAAAAACATGAGATTTTTGCGTGATATGGGAGTCAAAACCTTCGGGAGAATATATAATGAATTTTTATCGACCAAAATACGTAACGTGCAAGAAAATGGAGTCCGGAAGGCACACGAGGTGCTCACGAGGTACGGGGGCGCGCCCACCACCCTCGTGGGGCCAACGTGTCCTTACCGGACTGCTATTTATTTTTCTATTTTTCTAAATATTCCAAAACGGAGAAATATTGCCTTAAAAATTGTTTTGGAGTCGGTTTACTTACCGTACCACATACCTATTCCTTTTCGGAGTCTGAAATGTTCCAGAAAGTGTCTCTTATGTATTCCTTCGGGGTTACGGTTTCAATAATATTGGTTTCAACATTTATGGGATTACCTGAGATATAATGTATAATTCTTTGACCGTTTACCACCTTCAGATTTGTGCCTTCCCATTTAGAGAGAAGTTTTCCTGCAAAAAATCTTAAACGAGAGTTGTATAGCAATACATAATCGCCTACATTAAACTCACGCTTTTGTATCCTTTTGTCATGCCATCTTTTAACTTTTTCTTTAAACAACTTGGCATTTTCATATGCTTGGGTTCTCCATTCATCAAGTGAGCTAATATCAAATAACCTCTTCTCACCGGCAAGTTTAAAATCATAGTTGAGCTCTTTAATAGCCCAATATGCCTTATGTTCTAGTTTGAGAGGTAAGTGACATGCTTTTCCATAAACCATTTTATACGGAGACATACCCATAGGATTTTTGTATGCAGTTCTATAAGCCCATAATGCGTCATCAAGTTTCTTGGACCAATTCTTTCTAGACCTATTAACAGTCTTTTGCAAAATTAATTTGAGCTCTCTATTGCTCAACTCTACTTGACCACTAGACTGTGGGTGATAAGGGGATGCAATTCTATGATAAACTTCATATTTAGCAAGCATTTTACGGAAGGCACCATGAATAAAGTGTGAACCACCATCAGTCATTAAATATCTAGGGACTCCAAACCTCGGGAAAATAACTTCCTTAAGCATTTTAATAGAAGTGTTATGATCAACACTACTAGTTGGAATAGCTTCTACCCACTTAGTAACGTAACCAACAGCAACTAGAATATGTGTATATCCATTAGAGGCAGGAAAAGGTCCCATATAATCAAAGCCCCAAACATAAAACGGTTCAATAACAAGAGAATAATTCATAGGCATTTCTTGACGTCCACTAATATTACCAATTCTTTGACATTCATCACAAGACAAGACAAACTTACGGGCATCCTTGAAGAGAGTAGGCCAATAAAAACCAGATTGCAATACCTTATGTGCAGTTCTATCTCCAGCGTGGTGTCCTCCATAAGATTCAGAACGACACTTGCGTAGGATCTGTTCCTGTTCATGCCCAGGTACACAATGTCTAATAACACCATCTACTCTTTCTTTATAAATATGTGGGTCATCCCAAAAGTAATGTCTTAAATCATAGAAGAACTTTTTCTTTTGCTGGTATGTGAAGCTAGGTGGTATAAATTTAGCAACAATATAATTAGCATAATCAGCATACCATGGAGTACTACGAGAAGTACTTATAACATTTAATTGTTCATCAGGAAAGTCATCATTAATAGGTAGTGGGTCATCAAGAATATTTTCTAACCTAGACAGGTTGTCTACAATGGGGTTCTCAGCTCCCTTTCTATCAACAATATGCAAAGCAAATTCTTGTAGCAAGAGAACCCATCTAATAAGTCTAGGTTTAGCATCTTTCTTTTCCATAAGATATTTAATAGCAGCATGACCAGTTTGAATAGTTACTTTAGAATCAACAATATAAGATCTGAACTTATCACAAGCAAATACAAGTGCTAAAAGTTCTTTTTCAGTAGTAGCATAA
Source organism: Triticum monococcum (assembly GCA_034509565.1). NCBI lineage: Eukaryota > Viridiplantae > Streptophyta > Magnoliopsida > Poales > Poaceae > Triticum > Triticum monococcum. Next base: position 391,761,666 of record CM067845.1, on the reverse strand, counting down.
TTTCTTTGAGCATTGTCTAGAGTCTTACTAGCATAATGAATAACATTTAATTTCTTATCAACTCTTTTCCCTAGAACAGCACCTACAGTATAATGTACCAATTCTCCTTGTACTGATAGTGCATTACAAGGTCCAAGTCTCCGCTCCCCTACTCCACCATCCAAGGTGCTTGCTCTAACTTGGCAGTGTGATATCTGGTTGCATGTTGCATATGGTGTCTAGCTCGTATTGCTCCTAATTAGTGTAAACTACATCTGCTTAGGTTACACATGATACATGTGAATATGACATGCTTTCCTGTTTTTGGTACATACTATATCTCTCTATCACACCATGTTCTTACATGAAACTACTCTTCTTGTGTATCCTGCATCAGTCACTTATGATGGGACACCTTTAAGTTGGCAGTGTGATATTGGTTTGCGTCTTGAATATGATTTCTAGCATGTATTGCTTCTAGTTTGATGAATGCCACCTATGACGAGACAGTTTTAACTTGGCAGAGTGATATTGATTGCACCTTCCATATGGTGTCTTGCAGTGTTTCTAATCCCTTTTTCTTATCGGTTTGACTTCACAATGCAAAATCATTACAGCTGAAGGAAATTAGTCCGGAAGTGGATGATGGTGATCCTTCAGAGCAACTCAAACAGGGGGTCTCTACAGATTCTACTCCGCCATCCTCCCAACAAGATTCGCAAGACAACACAAGGTTGGACAGTCAATGTAGCTGTGTAGATGATGACTCCCCTACCCCACCATCACAGGTGCTTGCTCTAACTTGTCACTATTATATGTGGTTGCATGTTGCATATGATGTCTAGCTTGTATTGCTTCTAACTTGAATTGCATATGCTTACTTTACACATAATGCATGTGAATATGACACGTATTCCTGTTTCTAGAACATACATGTACATGATGAGCACATCTCCCCTACTCCACCATCACCGGTGCTTGCTCTTACTTGGAACTGTTATACGTGGTTGCGTTTTCCATATGATGTCTAGTTTGTATTGCCTCTGATTATGTTGAATTGCATCTGCGTAGCTTACAACTTATACCTGCAATGATTACTTACCCATAAGACACGCTATCGTACGTGTGAATATGAAACGTTGTCTTTTTTTGTATATATTCCATCCTCCTATCCTACGCTTGCCTTACATCAAAGTAGTGTTCGTCTGTATCATGCATCAACCAGTTATGCTGAGCTAATTTTATTCATCTTCTTGTGGTTTTGACTTCATAAGGCAATATCAGAAAATAGGAAGGAAAAGACTAAGTTAGGGGATGCTGGTGGTCCTCCGCACCGACGCAAATAGAGACTCTCTAGATTTGCCACTGCTACTGCTAATGAAGTTGAAGTCCCAAGTCTACATGATGAGTTCATCTCCCGTACTCCACCATCGCAGGTGCTTGCTCTAAGTTGATAGTGTGATAATTGGTTTCATGTTGCATATGTTGTTTAGCCTGTATTTCTTCTATTTTGATTAAATTGCACCTGCTGAGTTTATATGTTATACATCTGCATATGACATGGCTTTCTGTGTCTAGAATACACTACATCTATCTACAATACCATGTTCTTACATCAAAGTACTGCTGTTGTGTATCCCGCATTAGTCACTCATGATTGGACGCTTTTAACATGGCAGTTTGATAGTGGTTGCATCTTGCGTTGATTTCTACGTTGTACTGCTTCTAATTTTTCGAATTGCCACTTATGACAAGACACTTTAAACTTGGCAGAGTAATATTGGTTGCATCTTTCATATGGTGTCTAGCTTGCATTACTTCTATTTTCTTGAAAATCCTTCTGCTTAGTTTGCACATCGTAGCTGTGAATATGTCATGCCGTCCTGTTTTTCTTACATATTCCATCCTCATACGGTTGTCTTACATCAAAGTATTGCTTGTCTGTATCATGCATCAATGAGTTCTGAAGAGTGATTTTATTCTTTTGTGTTGTGGGTATGGCTTGACATGGCAAAGTCAAAAAAGAGCAAGGAAAATAATATAGTAGGGAGTGCTGTTACTCGTCCGGTGAAACGGAAAAGGTTCTGTCGTCGAGATTTTGCTGGTACTTATAGTGCAGTAGAAGGTCCAAGTCCACCGGCTAAATCTACAAACACAGTATCACCTGCTCCACCAGCTGCAGCATCCGCTTCAACTGTACCAGCATCTCAACCAGTTACTCATTCGTTTGCTCTCGAACTGGCCAGTTCCCAAGCTGCCTTCACACCTAACACTACTTCCGAAGCACTGCTGACACAACATGACTTGGCAAGATCAGATGAACCTCATGAGCATCAACACCAAGACGGTACCTGACCGAGTCAAGTTGCAGTTGCATGCTCCTTTATATGTACTCTCACAGTTTGATGTACACTAACACTTTCAATATTCGTTGTTGAACTAGCACCACGGCGCAAGCAGAAACAGACATCGGGGATAATGCTTGATAGATTAACAAAATCTAAAGGAGGAATAATGGAGATCCATTTGGAGGCAGGTTTAAAAAGGCCACGTGATGCTACAGAGTCAGCCAAGTTAGTATCAGAGGCAACCGTTGCCGTTAGCTGTCATGCACGTATCCTCCCAACGTGGATCCAGTACAGGAGTGAGAAAGACAATACCCAGTTTAACACCTTCCTTGACCATTTGTCTGTAAGTAATGTTATTCATCGCAATTAGTAATATTGTCTTGCTCTGTCCCATACTTTCTAGCTTCCTCCTAATAAGACTCACATTCTTTTTTCAACAGATGAGGTTCAAGTTGGATCCGAAAGATGATGCAACTAGACAAGCATGCACTCATGTTTTTCAGTCTGCTCTGCGACAGTATCGGTACCACCTTAGAAAATCTCACTTTGAAGGCAAGGCTAACAATGAAATCTCCCAAACATCTCCAGTGGAATATATTACAGATGAAGACTGGACAGCCCTCGTTAAACACTAGTCTGATCCAAAGTATCAGGTAGGCTATATGTATTTGATCAGACCACATATTGAACTTGTATTTATGTATGTGCCTTACAAGTGTATCTTCTTCTAGGCTAACTGTTTGAAGAACAAAACCAACCGTTCTAAAGTGAAATTCTAACAGACCACGATATCTCGTAGCTATATTGCACACTGTGAGGCTCTTGTAAATAGCTGCTACTTCCTTGTTTTTTTGTGCCATATTAGCGTACCTATATTGACTTGTTCCAAATACAGCGGAAATCCCGTGCGGACCAAAAAGAACCTGAACCGAATGCAGTGCAAATCCTCAAGGATTGCCACACCAGCAAGATGAAGGGCATGAGCACACCAGTTCAAGCCGTTGTTGTAAGTCCTTACTCATGCTGCCTTGAACTGATTGGTACTGTGATGTGTTCATTTAGCTACTTGGTTTGCAGCCAATGTTAGTTACTCTGTTCACTTTTATTCACAGTTGTCTTAATGTATCATTTCACCTTACATGGTTTAAAAGAGATGAAGGATATTCTTTTGGTCTTGATCTGTAATCTAGTTGTTATGTTCACGTGCGCACACAATGATAAAATAGTTTGTTTGTTTTATATCTGTTTGCCCATGATATGAATGATGTCATACTATGTTCATCCTACTTTAAACCATGTCTCTTTATCCTTAGATGTCAACGAATGTGAAGAAATAGACAATACAGTAGGCATGCTACATGGACATATGTTCCGAAAGTGATTTTATTATGTAGTTGGCACTACAATACATGCTAATGTATTACAGTAGTTCGCCAAAATAAGTTATGTATAAACGTTTAACCTACTTTGTTTGTTTTTATCTCATTTGTAACTTATCTGGTACACTAATCTACAAGTTCAAACTTTCAGGAAGCTATGGAACAAATGATTGAACAGCCACAACCACTTGAAGGTGACGAGGCTACTACAGGCACAATGTCACCTCTTGCTGCAGTGCGTCAGTGTCTCTCCACGAACAGTGCAAAAAGCACCTTCCTGCATAATTCTGGGTTGGTTGTCAAGGTAACCTTGTCCAAATCTTCTACTGAACAAAATCTTCCTACTAGACAGAGTGATATATCTGTGCTCAAGACACAAGTCCAATCCCTAATGGACGTTGTTTCGAAAACAAGAATAGTGGTTGAGAAATGTCGTCAAGATATGAATGGTTTTGAAACCAGACTATCAGACATTCGCTTCGTTGTTCAAGAGCAATGGCGGGAAAAGGTGGAGATCGTGCTGCTCCATCATATTCTACAGCCTGAAACATTAACACTCAGGTCAAATGATCTGTGCTTCTATACATCTGATGGTGCTTTTATCTGGAAGGACTGTAAACTTTATACCAACAGGCCTTTTGTTGTATGGTTGGAATTTATTTTGTTGTGATACAACCTTTATGATGCTGCCTCAGGCTGCAGTAATTACGATGCTATTTTTGTATAGTGTAGGTTTATCTGAGTAATGTAATTGGCCGAAAGCTTCATAGGAGCCCAACAAGCCAACATTCGTCGGGCCCATTCCAATTGGGCTAAAAACGACTACGGGCCAAAATTGGCATGTAGCCCACTAAAAATATTTGGGCCTAAATCAGCATAAGTTTTCATATTTTTTTGGTAGGCCTGTGCCCATAGTGGGCCTTTAACAGGCCTAAACATAATCTGGGCCCTCAAGTAAAAATAGGCCGTTGACATGTGTAAATATCCCGAGCCCATAAAATACATGGGCCTTTAATAGACCGAAAGTGAGATTGGGCCCTGATTGTGCCAAATAACCCATTGGACTTTAACAGGCCGAAATTCGGACGGGCCATAAATGCGCCGACCTAATACACAGGCCTTTAACAGGCCGGAACTTCAGTCGGGCTAGATTATCGTCATTTCTATATGGGCCGTTAATGGGCCCGATATGACGTTGGGCCACATATGGTCCATGGTTTACGTCCGGCTTTAACAGGCCGAAAATGACAACAGGCCGAAAGTGGCCCAAAGCTATAGTGGGCCTCTAACAGGCCGAATGTCAGACATGGCCGAATATGATCCAAATCCTTCACGGTCGTTTATGGGCTGAAAGTTTTGATGTCCTGTAAATGGGCCCAAATGAAGCCGGACCTTTAACAGGCCGGAAATACACCGGGCCATAATTCGGCCCAATTACTTAGCGGACTGTTAACGGGCCAGAAGTGACCATGGGCCACGTTGATGACAAGTTTAGGACAGGCCGTTGACGGGCTGATTTGACAGAGAATGTTGGGCCTTTAGCTGGGCCGGCCCATTATGGTCGGTAGAATCTTGTGGGCCTTTAGCTGGCCCGGCCCATTATGGTCCGCAAAATCTTGTGGGCCTTTAGCTGGGTCGGCTCATTATGGTCTGCAAAATCATGTGGGCCTTTAGCTGGGCCGGCCCATTATGGTCTGCTAAATTTTGTGGGCCTTTAGCTGGGCCGGCCCATTATGGTCCGCTAAATCTAATGGGCCTTCAGTTGGGCCGACCCATTTAATCTTTGTGGGCCACTTTTGGGCCGGTCCACGTGTTAACATATCATAGGCCCATCTCACCCGTTGGATCCGTCAGCCAATGAGAATTTTACACGTGGAAAATCGGCATTGGTCGTGGCTGTTAACGGGTTATTGGATCCAAAATCCGACCCGATAGCTTAACGGTGTTCCGTTACGGTGGATGCCACGTGTCGGTCACCCTTGACAAAAGCACTTCTGTGATGCGCGATTTATCGTCATGGAGGTGGACACTTCCGTGATGATAATTTTGGCAATGTCATGGAACACTTCTATGACAGCACAGGTATGACTATCTTGATTTTGTCATAAATTTGTCATGGATGTACATGCATGACAGAAAACGTGACCTACTGTGACAAACACTTATCATCACAGAAGTGTATTTATTTTGTAGTGATCTTTCTAGCATTTGATCAATAAAAGGTAAGGGGTAATGATCTTTCTTAGTAGCTTTATTTAATTTGCGGAAATCAATTACCATCTGTCGGTGTCAAAACCGGCGAATCTCGGGTAGGGGGTCCCGAACTGTGCGTCTAGGCCGGATGGTAACAGGAGGCAGGGAACACGATGTTTTACCCAGGTTCGGGCCCTCTTGATGGAGGTAAAACCCTACATCCTGCTTGATTAATATTGATGATATGGGTAGTACAAGAGTAGATCTACCACGAGATCAAAGAGGCTAAACCCTAGAAGCTAGCCTATGGTATGATTGTTGTATATGGAGTTCATTGCCTACGGACTACAACCCTCCGGTTTATATAGACACCGGATAGGGTTAGGGTTACATAGAGTCTGTTACAATGGTAGGAGATCTTGAATATCCGCATTGCCAAGCTTGCCTTCCACGCCAAGGAAAGTCCCATCCGGACACGGCATGAAGTATTCAATCTTGTATCTTCATAGTCCTGGAGTCCGGCTGAAGGTATAGTCCGGCTACCCGAACACCCCCTAATCCAGGACTCCCTCAGTAGCCCCTAAACCAGGCTTCAATGACGACGAGTCCGGCGCGCAAATTGTCTTCGGCATTGCAAGGCGGGTTCCTCCTCCAAGTCCTTCATAGAAGATTGTAAACACCGAGAGTAGTGTCCGGCTCTGCAAAATAACATTCCACATATTGCCATAGAGAGAAAAATATTAACACAAATCAAATCTGCTGACGTATTCCGCAGTGTGTCATCACACTACGGCCAAGTCCTTTACTCGAATCGTTTTCACTTTTCCACCTCAGCGTGTTTTGCGAGGCGGTTTCCTTGGCACGTCTTGTCAAAGCAGAGATCGTGTACCCCCTTTTTACGGGATTCTCATCAATACAGACGTGGGTAACCCAACCGCGCCACTTATCACGGCGCTCGGGAGGCAAGCGAGTTTTACTAGGCTGGTGGGGACGCACAACCGCATCCGCCCATATAAGGGGATAAGGATCCACCTTCTTACCTACGCCTTCTTCCTCCTTTGCCTATCCATCTCCTGCGCACTCGAGCTCCAGCGCCCAAGCCCGCACTTCCCACCTCAACCTTCTCCAGCAATGTCCGGAGCGGGAGGCAAGTGGATGGTCTCCTCCGTCACGGAGGGCCATGTCAAAAAGCTAAGGAAGGCCGGATACTTGTCCAAGGACATCGCGCACCGGCTTCCCGAGGAGGGGTAGCTTCTCCCCACCCCAAGGCCCCATGTGAGGGTAGTATTCCTTCCCCACTTCCTCCGCGGACTGGGTTTTCCACTCCACCCATTTGTCCGGGGGCTCATGTTCTACTATGGCCTGGACTTCCATGATCTGGCCCCGAACTTCGTCCTCAACATCTCGGCGTTTATCGTCGTGTGCGAGGCTTTTCTCCGTGTCCGCCCTCATTTCGGCCTCTGGCACAAGACCTTCAACGTCAAGCCCAAGGTGGTGCGCGGCAGCCAGGCGGAGTGCGGAGGCACCATGGCGGGCAAGATGGCCAACGTCCTATGGTTCGAGGGCTCTTTTGTAGAGACCCTAAAGGGATGGCAATCCGGGTGGTTTTACATCACCAAGCCGCGCGATCCGAAATGGACCGCAGCCCACGAGTTCCGATCCGGACCCCCCACGCGGCTTATGTCCTGGAAAGAGACGGGCCTGTCGTGGGGTGAAGAAAAAGAGGTGACCGGATTGCAAACATGCATACAGTCCCTGGTGAACAAGCCAGTCCGGCTTGTTAATGTAATCCAGGTTATGCTCGTCCGCCGGATCCTCCCGTGCCAACAACGGGATTTTAATCTGTGGGAGTTCGACCCGGCGCAGCATCAAACCCTCAACAGGCTCTTCGACACGACGTAGGAAGACGCCTGGAAGATGCTATTCAAGGGCGCCGAGGCTCCCGCATCCGCTTCCGAGGACCGCGGATACAGCTCGCAGCGTCACGCTAGCGAGGTAAGCCTTCTACAATTTTTACAGGATGTTAAGCTTTTTCCATAGTTTGACTCTATGCGGGATCTAAACTCCCTTACCTTTGGCAGGCTTGGCGGGCGATATCCGGGCCGATTAACTGTCCGGCTCCGCTACCCAAAGACCCAGCCCCAGCTCTACTAGTGAAGCTGCTGGCTCCGGCGCCTTATGTGGTGCCGGAGAAGAAGGCCAAGAAGAAGAAGGCCATGGGGACTCGAAAGAGTTCCCGTAATATGGTGGTGTCGGACTCCTCATCCAACGAGTCCGAGACGCTCTCCTCCCATGAAAACGAGGAGGAGGAAGAAGAAACCTCTCCCCCTCCAGCGGGGGAAGGAAAGAAAAGGAAGGCCGCCCCAACGGGGGAGGCCAAAGGGTCCAGGAAGAGGAAGACCCCTCCGACGAACTACTCCCCCGACGCCGAAGAGGACGAAGAGGAGTGGCCAGACAGGGCCAAGCGTCCGGCGAAATCGTAAGTTCGGGTATCAGAGTAACTCATGACGTTCCTTTGTTGCACAGCTTTCCCTAATGTCGAATATAATTATGCAGCCCGCCCCGGGCCGGACTCAACGAGTCGTCGAGCGGCTCCCTAAATTCATCGGACGTGAACTCAGTTCCGCCCGCTGTCTCCCCCCGCACCATAGACGACGCCGAAGTGGCATCGCGACGAGCTCCGGGGCAGGAGGAGGCGGTCCTGGAGGAGCCGCAAGGCGACCTCCCGGACCCCGGGAGTAAAGGGGACAAGACCCCCCAGGGCTCCAAGTCCGGCTTTGAGCCGGACACCGCACCGGAATCTACAACAGTTCCAAACCGCAGTAGGCGAACTCCTTTCGAGAGGAGTAAGCCTTCTGAGCCGACAGTCTCCGTCCAACCGGAGGTGCCGGACAATGTGCTGGAGGTGCTTGACGGCGCCTCCATCGACGAGGAGCACTGTACTATTATGAGTACGGTGATCCAGAAGGTTTAGTCCGCCAAGAGCGGACTGAGTGAAGCTTGCGCTAGCCTTCAAACAGGCTTTGAGGTAAGTAAAAAATATGTAAAAATATAACCGCATAGACAGTAGCCCCTGATGCTCTGTTTGGCGTTCGGAAAGAAAAGCCGAATAGAGGATCTATTAAATTTCACAGGAGTCTAACAACAAAGAGTCAATATGCATATGCAGGCTTCGCTGCTAGCCACCGCCGCACTGACTGCGGAGGTGGGTGCCCTGAAACAGGGCCTCGAGCGGACCGAGAAAGAGCTCGGCCTTGCCAAATGGCAGCTCGAGGAGAAAGAAGGTAAGAAATACCTTACAGAAAAAGTGCCTATAAAAATACGTGATTGCAAAAAATAACAGGATTGTACTGCTTATTGTAGGGGCCACGACTAAGGTGGCGACCCTCAAGCAGGCGCTGTCCGAGGCCAAAAAGAAAATGGCCGCGGAGTGCACCGAGCGAGAGAAACTTGAGGCCCAGGTCAGCGAGGTGCAGCAGGAGCTTCAGGCTCTCATGAAAAAACATGAGAGTTTGGAGCTTGAGTCCAAGACGCAAGAGTCCGAGCTCATGGCGGCCCTTGAGACTGCCAAGTCTGCCAAGGCCGAAGCCAAAAGGCCCTCCAAGAGTTGGAGGAGATGAAAAAGATAGCGGCGGGTAAGGCATTCTTTAGGCAAAGCAGAAGTATAAAAGTAAAGTACTTGTTACTTACCCGAATCCGGAGCTCTCCAGGGGCATTCGCAGATCTTCCCCGCAGCATATCCGACACCGCCGCATTCTACCGAGCCGAAGAGGGCAGCTTGACGGAGAAGATGTTCTGGTCTCAGTATGCTGAGGCCGGACACCGTGTGCCCTTGAGCGACCAGCTGAAACAGCTGGTCGAGCTCCACAAGGCGGCCGAACAGGCCATGAAGGGCTTCATAGTTTGGCTGTGGCCCGGAGAGGCCCTGCCTGGGAGCTACTTCGGGCTGGTGCGGCGACTGGTGGAGGCCTGTCCAAGGCTCGAGGTCATCAAGCGCTCCATCTGCATCGAAGGTGCCTGTAGGGCCCTTGCCCGTGCAAAGGTGCACTGGGGTAAGCTGGACGGTGAGAAGCTTGTGAGGGACGGGCCGCCGCCGGGGAAGGAGCATCGCAAGCCCGAGAACTACTATAAGGATGTTCTTGCGGGTGCCCGCCTTGTGGCGGATGAATGTACCAAGGATGTAATTTTTGAATGAACTCACTCGTGTTTATCCTGTGCGCTGAAAACTTGTTCATATGCGCTAAGCAATGCTTGTTGAATTTAAAATATTACTTTCTGTGCGGCCGTTTATCAAAAAATTGAGGGATGGCCAGTCGTCGGCTTCTGCCCCCATGCCACCAGTGCCGGGGTGTTCGGGATAAACCTGAGCGCTCTTTTTCCCATAGTTGGGTCCTTCAAGGGAGGCGCTCAGCACAATGAACCAGGCAATCGGACTATAATGCTTGAACACTCTCACTTAGCCATAGAACTCTATAATTTTAAATTTCGGTGAAGCCCCTAGTTCGGAAGACCGAGTTCGGGGCGCTATCCATGAAGGAAATATGCCCTAGAGGCAATAATAAAGTTATTATTTATTTCGTTATATCATGATAAATGTTTATTATTCATGCTAGAATTGTATTAACCGGAAACATAATACATGTGTGAATACATAGACAAACAGAGTGTCACTAGTATGCCTCTACTTGACTAGCTCGTTAATCAAAGATGGTTATGTTTCCTAACCATGGACAAAAGAGTTGTTATTTGATTAACGAGGTCACATCATTAGTTGAATAATCTGATTGACATGACCCATTCCATTAGCTTAGCACACGGTCGTTTAGTATGTTGCTATTGCTTTCTTCATGACTTATACATGTTCCTATGACTATGAGATTATGCAACTCCCGTTTGCCCGAGGAACACTTTGGGTGCTACCAAACATCACAACGTAACTGGGTGATTATAAAGGAGTACTACAGGTGTCTCCAAAGGTAGATGTTGGGTTGGCGTATTTCGAGATTAGGATTTGTCACTCCGATTGTCGGAGAGGTATCTCTGGGCCCTCTCGGTAATGCACATCACTTAAGTCTTGCAAGCATTTCAACTAATGAGTTAGTTGCAGGATGATGTATTACGGAACGAGTAAAGAGGCTTGCCAGTAACGAGATTGAACTAGGTATTGGATACCGACGATCGAATCTCGGGCAAGTAACATACCGATGACAAAGAGAACAACGTATGTTGTTATGCGGTCTGACCGATAAAGATCTTCGTAGAATATATAGGAGCCAATATGGGCATCCAGGTCCCGCTATTGGTTATTGACCGGAGACGTGTCTCGGTCATGTCTACATTGTTCTCGAACCGTAGGGTCCGCACGCTTAAGGTTTCGATGACAGTTGTATTATGAGTTTATGAGTTTTGATGTACCGAAGGAGTTCGGAGTCCCGGATGAGATCGGGGACATGACGAGGAGTCTCGAAATGGTCGAGACGTAAATATCGATATATTGGACGACTATATTCGGACATCGGAAAGGTTCCGAGTGATTCGGGTATTTTTCGGAGTACCGGGTAGTTACGGGAGAAGTAATGGGCCTTGATGGGCTTTAGTGGGAAGAGGAAAAGGCTGCTGCGCCCCCCTCCCCTTTGGTCCGAATTGCACTAGGGAAAAGGGGGCCGGCCACCTCTCCTTCTCCTCCTATTCCTTCTCCCTTCCTCCCCTCTTGATGGACTCCTACTAGGACTTGGAGTCCTAGTAGGATTCCCATCCTGGCCGCACCTTATGCCTTGGCCGGCGTCCTCCTCCTTCATCCTTTATATACAGGGGCAGGGGGCACCCCATAGACACACAAGTTGATCATTGTTGATCATTCCTTAGCCGTGTGTGGTGCCCCCTGCCACCAAATTCCACCTCGGTCATATCGTTGTAGAGCTTAGGCGAAGCCCTGCGTCGGTAGTACATCAAGATCGTCACCACGCCGTCGTGCTGACGGAACTCTTCCTCGATGCTTTGCTGGATCGGAGCCCGAGGATCGTCATCGAGCTGAACGTGTGCTAAGAACTCGAAGGTGCCGGAGTAACGGTGCTTGGATCGGTCGGATCGGGAAGAAGACGTACGACTACTTCCTCTATGTTATGTGATCGCTTCCGCAGTCGGTCTGTGTTGGTACGTAGACAACACTCTCCCCCTCGTTGCTATGCATCACCATGATCTTGCGTGTGCGTAGGAAATTTTTTGAAATTACTACGTTCTCCAACAGTGGCATCAGAGCCTAGGTTTTATGGTTTGATGTTATATGCACGAGTAGAACTCAAGTGAGTTGTGGGCGATATAAGTCATACTGCCTACCAGCATGTCATACTTTGGTTCGGCGGTATTGTTGGATGAAGCGGCCCGGACCGACATTACGCGTATGCTTACGCGAGACCGGTTTCCCCGACATGCTTTGCACATAGGTGACTTGCGGGTGACTGTTTCTCCAACTTTAGTTGAACCGAGTGTGGCTACACCCGGTCCTTGCGAAGGTTAAAACGGAGTCTATTTGACAAACTATCGTTGTGGTTTTGATGCGTAGGTGAGATTGGTTCTTGCTTAAGCCCGTAGCAGCCACGTAAAACTTGCAACAACAAAGTAGAGGACATCTAACTTGTTTTTGCAGGGCATGTTGTGATATGATATGGTCAAGACGTGATGAGATATAAGTTGTTGTATGAGATGATCATGTTTTGTTGAAGTTATCGGCAACTGGCAAAAGCCTTATGGTTGTCTCTTTATTGCATAAGATGCAAGCGCCAAATAATTGCTTTACTTTATCGCTATGCGATAGCAATAGTTGCAAGAGCAATAGTTGGCGAGACGACCGTGTGACGACACATTGATATAGATCAAGATGATGGAGATCATGGTGTCATGCCGGTGATGACAGAGATCATGACAGTACTTTGGAGATGGAGATCAAAGAAGCAAGATGATGACGGCCATATCATGTCACATATTTTGATTGCATATGATGTTTATCTTTTATACATCTTATTTTTGCTTTGATTGACGGTAGCATTATAAGATGATCTCTCACTAAATTATCAAGAAGTGTTCTCCCTGAGTATGCACCGTTGCGAAAGTTCTTCGTGCTGAGACACCATGTGATGATCGGGTGTGATAGGTTCTACGTTCAAATACAACGGGTGCAAAACAGTTGCACACGCGGAATACTCAGGTTATACTTGACGAGCCAAGCATATACAGATATGGCCTCGGAACACAGAGACCGAAAGGTCGAGCGTGAATCATATAGTAGATATGATCAACATAACGATGTTCACCATTGAAAACTACTCCATCTCACGTGATGATCGGTTATGGTTTAGTTGATTTGGATCACGTGATCACTTAGAGGATTAGAGGGATATCTATCTAAGTGGGAGTTCTTAAGTAATATGATTAATTGAACTTAAATTTATCATGAACTTAGTCCTGGTAGTATTTTGCAAATTATGTTATAGATCAATAGCTCGCGTTGTTGCTTCCCTGTGTTTATTTTGATATGTTCCTAGAGAAAATTATGTTGAAAGATGTTAGTAGCAATGATGCGGATTGGATCCGTGATCTGAGGTTTATCCTCATTGCTGCACAGAAGAATTATGTCCTTGATGCACCGCTAGGTGACAGACCTATTGCAGGAGCAGATGCAGACGTTATGAACGTTTGGCTGGCTCAATATGATGACTACTTGATAGTTTAGTGCACCATGCTTAATGGCTTAGAATCGGGACTTCAAAGACGTTTTGAACGTCATGGACCATATGAGATGTTCCAGGAGTTGAAGTTAATATTTCAAGCAAATACCCGAGTTGAGAGATATGAAGTCTCCAACAAGTTCTATAGCTAAAAGATGGAGGAGAATCGCTCAACTAGTGAGCATGTGCTCAGATTGTCTGGGTACTACAATCGCTTGAATCAAGTGGGAGTTAATCTTCCAGATAAGATAGTGATTGACAGAATTCTCTAGTCACCATCACCAAGTTAGCAGAACTTCGTGATGAACTATAATATGCAAGGGATAACGGAAACAACTCCCAAGCTCTTCGTGATGCTGAAATCAACGAAGGTAGAAATCAAGAAAAACATCAAGTGTTGATGGTTGACAAGACCACTAGTTTCACGAAAAGGGCAGAGGGAAGAAGGGGAACTTCAAGAAGAACGGCAAGCAAGTTGCTGCTCAAGTGAAGAAGCCCAAGTCTGATCCTAAGCCTGAGAATAAGTGCTTCTACTGCAAAGGGACTGGTCACTGGAAGCGGAACTACGCCAAGTGATTGGTGGATAAGAAGGATGGCAAAGTGAACATAAGTATATTTGATATACATGTTATTGATGTGTACTTTACTAGTGTTTATAGCAACCCCTTAGTATTTGATGCTAGTTCAGTTGCTAAGAGTAGTAACTCGAAACGGGAGTTGCAGAATGAACAGAGACTAGTTAAGGGTGAAGTGACGATGTGTGTTGGAAGTGGTTCCAAGATTGATATGATCATCATCGCACACTCCCTATACTTTCGGGATTAGTGTTGAACCTAAATAAGTGTTATTTGGTGTTTGCGTTGAGCATGAATATGATTTGATCATGTTTATTATAATACGGTTATTTATTTAAGTAAAAGAATAAATTGTTGTTCTGTTTACATGAATAAAACCTTATATGGTTACACACCCAATGAAAATAGTTCATTGGATCTCGATCTTAATAATACACATATTCATAATATTGAAACCAAAAGATGCGAAGTTAATAATGATAGTGCAACTTATTTGTGGCACTGTCGTTTAGGTCATATTGGTGTAAAGCGCATGAAGAAACTCCATGCTGATGGGATTTTGGAATCACTTGATTATGAATCACTTGATGCTTGCAAACCATGCCTTATGGGCAAGATGACTAAACGTCGTTCTCCGGAACAATGAAGCAAGCAACAGATTTGTTGAAAATCATACATACTGATGTATGAGGTCCGATGAATATTAAGGCTTGCAGCAGGTATCATTATTTTCTGACCTTCACAGATGATTTGAGCAAATATGGGGATATCTACTTGATGAAACATAAGTCTGAAACATTTGAACAGTTCAAAGAATTTCAGAGTGAAGTGGAAAAACCATCATGACAAGAAAATAAAAGTTTCTACGATATGATCGCAGAGGTAAAATGTTTGAGTTACGAGTTTGGTCTTCAGTTAAAACAATGTGAAATAGTTTCACTACTCACGCCACCTGGAACACCACAGCATAATGGTGTGTCCGAACGTCATAACCGTACTTTATTGGATATAGTGCAATCTATGATGTTTCTTACCGATTTACCACTATCGTTTTGGGGTTATGCATTAGAGACAGCTGCATTCACGTTAAATAGGGCACCATCTAAATCCATTGAGACGACACTGTGTGAACTATGGTTTGGCAAGAAACCTAAGCTGTCATTTCTTAAAGTTTGGGGTTGTGATGCTTATATGAAAAAGTTTCATCCTGATAAGCTCAAACACAAATCGGAGAAGTGCGTCTTCATAGGATATCCAAAGGAAACTATTGGATACACCTTCTATCACAGATCCGAAGGCAAGACTTTTGTTGCTAAAATTCGGAAACTTTCCGGAGAAGGAGTTTCTCTTGAAAGAAGTGAGTGGGAGGAAAGTAGAACTTGACGACGTAACTGTACCTGCTCCCTTATTGGAAAGTAGTACATCACAGAAAACTGTTTCTGTGACACCTACACCAGTTAGTGAGGAAGCTAATGATGATGATCATGAAACTTCAGAAAAAGATACTACTGAACCTCGTAGATCAACCAGAGTAAGATCCGCGCCAGAGTGGTATGGTAATCCTTTTCTGGAAGTCATGCTACTAGATCATGATGAACCTACGAACTATGAGGAAGCGATGATGAGCCCAGATTCCGCGAAATGGTTTGAGGCCATGAAATCTGAGATATGACCCATGTATGAGAACAAAGTATGGACTTTGATGGATTTGCCCGATGATCGGCAAACCATAGAAAATAAATGGATCTTCAAGAGGAAGACGGACGCTGATAGTAGTGTTACTATCTACAAAGCTAGAATTGTCGAAAAAGGTTTTCGACAAGTTCAAGGTGTTGACTACGATGAGTTTTTCTCACTCGTATCTATGCTTAAGTCTGTTCGAATCATGTTAGCAATTGCCGCATTTTATGAAATCTGGAAAATGGATAAACAAAACTGCATTCCTTAATGGATTTATTAAAGAAGAGTTGTATGTGATGCAACTAGAAGGTTTTGTCAATCCGAAAGGTGCTAACAAAATGTGCAAGCTCCAGCGATCCATCTGTGGACTGGTGCAAGCATCTCGGAGTTGGAATATACGCTTTGATAAGTTGATCAAAGCATATAGTTTTATACAGACTTGCGGTGAAGCCTGTATTTACGAGAAAGTGAGTGGGAGCACTACAGCATTTCTGATAAGTATATGTGAATGACATATTGTTGATCGGAAATAATGTAGAATTATTCTGTAAAGCATAAAAGGAGTGTTTGAAAGGAGTTTTTCAAAGAAAGACTTCGGTAAAGCTGCTTACATATTGAGCTTCAAGATCTATAGAGATAGATCAAGACGCTTGATAAGTTTTTCAATAAGTACATACCTTGACAAGATTTTGAAGTAGTTCAAAACGGAACAGTCAAAGAAAAAGTTTCTTGCCTGTGTTACAAGGTGTGAAGTTGAGTAAAGACTCAAAGCCCGACCACGGCAGAAGATAGAAAGAGAATGAAAGTCATTCCCTATGCCTCATTCATAGGTTCTATAAAGTATGCCATGCTGTGTACCAGATCTATTGTATACCCTGCACTGATTTGGCAAAGGAGTACAATAGTGATCTAGGAGTAGATCACTGGACAGCGGTCAGAATTATCCTTCGTGAAATAAGGATGTGTTTCTCGATTATGGACGTGACAAAAAGGTTCGTCGTAAAGGGTTACGTCGATGCAAGTTTTTGACACTGATCCAGCTGAATCTAAAGTCACAATCTGGATACATATTGAAAGTGGGAGCAATTAGCTAAAGTAGCTCCGTGCAGAGCATTATAGACAAAGAATTTTGCAAAATACTTACGGATCTGAATGTGACAGACCCGTTGACTAAAATTATCTCACAAGCAAAAACATGATCACACCTTAGTACTCTTTGGGTGTTAATCACATAGAGATGTGAACTAGATTACTGACTCTAGTAAACCCTTTGAGTGTTGGTCACATGACGATGTGAACTATGGGTGTTAATCACATGGTGATGTGAACTATTGCTGCTAAATCACATGGCGATGTGAACTAGATTATTGACTCTAGTGCAAGTGGGAGACTGAAGGAAATATGCCCTAGAGGCAATAATAAAGTTATTATTTATTTCCTTATATCATGATAAATGTTTATTATTCATGCTAGAATTGTATTAACCGGAAACATAATACATGTGTGAATACATGGACAAACAGAGTGTCACTAGTATGCCTCTACTTGACTAGCTCGTTAATCAAAGATGGTTATGTTTCCTAACCATGGACAAAAGAGTTGTTATTTGATTAACGAGGTCACATCATTACTTGAATGATCTGATTGACATGACCCATTCCATTAGCTTAGCACACGATCGTTTAGTATGTTGCTATTGCTTTCTTCATGACTTATACATGTTCCTATGACTATGAGATTATGCAACTCCCGTTTGCCGGAGGAACACTTTGGGTGCTACCAAACGTCACAACGTAACTGGGTGATTATAAAGGAGTACTACAGGTGTCTCCAAAGGTAGATGTTGGGTTGGCGTATTTCGAGATTAGGATTTGTCACTCCGATTGTCAGAGAGGTATCTCTGGGCCCTCTCGGTAATGCACATCACTTAAGTCTTGCAAGCATTGCAACTAATGAGTTAGTTGCGGGATGATGTATTACGGAACGAGTAAAGAGACTTGCCAGTAACGAGATTGAACTAGGTATTGGATACCGACGATCGAATCTCGGGCAAGTAACATACCGATGACAAAGGGAACAACGTATGTTGTTATGCGGTCTGACCGATAAAGATCTTCGTAGAATATGTAGGAGCCAATATGGGCATCCAGGTCCCACTATTGGTTATTGACCGGAGACGTGTCTCGGTCATGTGTACATTGTTCTCGAACCGTAGGGTCCGCATGCTTAAGGTTTCGATGACAGTTGTATTATGAGTTTTGATGTACCGAAGGAGTTCGGAGTCCCAGATGAGATCGGGGACATGACGAGGAGTCTCGAAATGGTCGAGACGTAAAGATTGATATATTGGACGACTATATTCGGACATCGGAAAGGTTCCGAGTGATTCGGGTATTTTTCGGAGTACCGGGTAGTTACGGGAGAAGTAATGGGCCTTGATGGGCTTTAGTGGGAAGAGGAAAGGCTGCTGCGCCCCCTCCCCTTTGGTCCGAATTGGACTAGGGAAAAGGGGGCCGGCCACCTCTCCTTCTCCTCCTATTCCTTCTCCCTTCCTCCCCTCTTGATGGACTCCTACTAGGACTTGGAATCCTAGTAGGACTCCCATCCTGGCCGCACCTTATGCCTTGGCCGGCCTCCTCCTCCTTCATCCTTTATATACAGGGGCAGGGGGCACCCCATAGACACACAAGTTGATCATTGTTGATCGTTCCTTAGCCGTGTGTGGTGCCCCCTGCCACCAAATTCCACCTCGGTCATATCGTTGTAGAGCTTAGGCGAAGCCCTGCGTCGGTAGTACATCAAGATCGTCACCACGCCGTCGTGCTGACGGAACTCTTCCTCGACGCTTTGCTGGATCGGAGCCCGAGGATCGTCATCGAGCTGAACGTGTGCTAAGAACTCGGAGGTGCCGGAGTAATGGTGCTTGGATCGGTCGGATCGGGAAGAAGACGTACGACTACTTCCTCTACGTTATGTGATCGCTTCCGCAGTCGGTCTGCGTTGGTACGTAGACAACACTCTCCCCCTCGTTGCTATGCATCACCATGATCTTGCGTGTGCGTAGGAAATTTTTTGAAATTACTATGTTCTCCAACAATCCATGCCTTGGCCGGACAAAGCCAGCTCCTCGCTCGAAGCGGCATAAGCCTTTAGGGACTCGAAAAACCTCTCGAACAGCGACCGGTCTCACGCCTCATCATGACAGTCAGTTTTAGCTTTCTCCACTGAGGTGCTTAACCCAACTCAACCGGGGCACAATCGCAGTGGTTCTCCTAGTGCTACCTTAGCCAATATAGTGGAACGTAAGGCACCAAAACATAGGAGCCGGGCAAACCCAACTATTGACCCAAATCATGATTCGGAGCCGATGCATATAGTGCTATAAGTTCGGGGTGCCGCACTTGTGAAAGTGTACGGACTTCTCATGCCATATTTATGGGTACTAAAGCCCCTGGCGTATTTTGCCGTACCACAGTGTACGGGTGCAACATGTCATGAACATATATATGAAAAGATGATAATGCAAAAAATAGACAGAAAGCTATGCATTGTTTATAGAGAGGCTATTTATCAAAGCCGAACGATACAAATAGTGCGGTAAGCAAAAGATATTGGGCTATTTAGTATGTCCTGACCAGGGGTAGGCCGCGGAATTGTATTTAAAACAGGTATACCGCTCGTAACAGAGACCACCTGGGAGTTCCATAATGCGGCATGGCTTGTCTGCCTCCCTGGATCTTGCATCGTTTGTGCGGCAGTCGAATTGCCGAATAGGTCGTCCGAAGTATGGAGTCCTGAAAGTAAGTAAATATTAAAAAAAGAATCCGGCAGCCCCTAGTACGTTTTGAGCCGTATTTTGGGCGTGCCGTTATGGTGCCCCTTCCCCTGTGCCCATGGTATTTCAAGGGCGTAGTTATGTACGCGAGGTACTGGTTTCGCTATGTCGCGAGAGCTGGGGTTGGGGCCGCATTGCTACGCTGGCTCAGAGTGTGCCAGGCGGTCCTGCTGTGGGTTACTCTGGGCGCGCTTGGCAGTGTCTGGCTTTTTAACGGCCGGACTGGAGAATTGCCTAAGAAGGCTACTTTGTACTTCCGCTGCGAGAGCCGCCATGTGCTCCTCCATACGGAGGGAGCGTTTGGTGTTTCCGTTGACCGTGATTACTCCTCGAGGGTCTGGCATCTTGAGCTTGAGATATGCATAGTGCGGCACAGCATTGAACTTTGCGAATGCGGTTCATCCGAGCAGGGCGTGATAGCCACTGTGAAACGGGACTATATCAAAGATTAACTCTTCGCTTCGGAAATTGTCCGGGGATCCGAAGACCACGTCAAGTGTTACTGAGCCTGTACATTTGGCTTCTACACCTGGTATAACCCCTTTAAAGGTCGTTTTTGTGGGCTTAATCCTTGAGGGATCTATGCCCATTTTCCGCACTGTATCCTGATAAAGCAGGTTCAGGCTACTGCCGCCATCCATGAGGACTCTTGTGAGATGAAATTCGTCGATGATTGGGTTGAGAACCAATGCGGCGAAGCCACCATGACGGATGCTAGTGGGATGGTCCCTTCGATCAAAAGTGATCGGGCAGGAGGACCATGGGTTGAACTTTGGGGCGACTGGCTCCATCGCGTATACGTCCCGTAGCACACGCTTCCGCTCCCTCTTGGGAATGTGGGTTGCGTATATCATGTTCACCATCCGCACTTGTGGGGGAAAGCCCTTCTGTCCATTGTTGTTCGGCGGCTTGGGCTCCTCCCGTCATCGCTGTGCAGCCCTTTGTCTTCGCTTTCGGCTCTTAACTTGCCTGCCTGCTTGAACACCCAACAATCCCTGTTAGTGTGATTAGTTGGCCTTTCGGGGGTGCCATGTATCTGGCACAAGCGGTCGAGTATTCGGTCCAAACTGGACGGGCCCTGAGTATTCTTTTTGAATGGCTTTTTCCGCTGACCGGATTTATAGCCTTTGAATCCGGCATTAACTGCCGTGTCTTCATTGCTATCGCTGCTAACGCGGCGTTTTTGCTTATTCCGACGTGTCCTGCCACTTTTGTCCTTGGTATCCGAATTACCAGGGTTCTTTGATAAGTTGTTACTGCGAGCTAGCCAGCTGTCTTCTCCTGCGCAAAAGCGGGTGATGAGTGTCGTGAGGGCTGTCATAGATTTCGGCTTTTCCTGTCCCAGGTGACGGGCAAGCCATTCGTTGCGGATGTTATGCTTGAAGGCTACTAAGGCCTCTACATCCGGACAGTCGACTATCTGGTTTTTCTTTGTTAGGAACCGTGTCCAGAATTGTCTGGCCGATTCCTCTGGCTGCTGAATTATGTGGCTTAAGTCGTCGGCATCCGGTGGTCACATGTAAATGCCCTGGAAGTTGTCGAGGAATGCGGCTTCCAGGTCCTCCCAAGAACCGATTGAGTCTGCTGGCAAGCTGTTAAGCCAATGTCGGGCCGGTCCTTTAAGTTTGAGCGGGATGTATTTGATGGCGTGTAGATCATCGCCGCGTGCCATGTGGATATGAAGGAGATAATCCTCGATCCATACCGCCGGATCTGTTGTGCCATCGTATGATTCGATGTTTACAGGTTTGAAACCCTCTGGGATTTTATGATCCATTACTTCATTCGTGAAGCATAGCGGGTGTGCGGCGCCTCTGTACTAGGCTATATCACGACGCAGCTCGGAAGAGCTATGTCTGTTGTGTTCGGCCCGGCCGGATTTGTTGTATCTGGAGTGAAGATCATCGTCACGTGTCGTAGGGCACTTGCACGATCCATAGATCGATCTTGTTTGTCTTGCCCTATCCTCCAGTACGTCTTGCAGGTCTGGCGCATTTTCCCGTGCCTTAATTGAGCGGCGTCGGGGCATGGCTTGGGTGGAGGGCCGAGAGGCCTCTCTGTCGCAGCCGCGAGGTGGCCGGTCTGCCATGTCATGCGCTGGTGATGTAGGTGCTTCCTCCTCTGATCGGGGTAGCGGCCTGCGCTTTGGGTAACTCTTGGAGGGGTGTTCGAGTTCATACTCTTCGGCTGCAAGGACTTCAGTCCATCTGTCAGCTCTAAGCTGTTGCTGCTTTTTCTTGAGGCTGCTTGCCGTGGCTAAAAGCCTACGTTTGAAATGCTCTTGCTCGGCGAGGTCTGATGGTATGACGAATTCGTCGTCATCGAGGCTTGCCTCGTCTTCGGAGGGAGGCATATAGTTATCATCCTCGACCTCTCGGTCTGCCGCTCTCTCATGAGGGCTGGCTTCTCCATCTTCCTGTGCCGAATCTTGCTGAGGTGGGTGTTCTTCGGCGCTATCCGGGGTAGTATTATCTCCCATGCCGGAATCACCGTTTTTGCTTTGGCGGGATTTAGAGCGGCGCTGCTGACGCCGGCGCTTTGGTTGTTTCTTGGGGGTGTCATCCCCCACTGTTCCATCGCCATCTCCATCTTTTGGAGTATCCACCATATATATGTCATATGATGAGGTGGCCTTCCAGCGCCCTACAGGTGCTGGTTCCTGTTCGTCTCCTACATCGTCGTCCATATCATCGATGTCTTCGGAGCCGAAGTCAAGCATGTCAGTTAAATCATCGACAGTGGCTACAAAGTGGGTGGTGGGTGGGCTTTGAATTTCTTCATCGTCCGTATCCCACCCTCGCTAATCGTAGTTCGGCCAGGGCTCTCCTGATAAAGAGAGAGACTTAAGAGAATTCAGGATGTCGCCATAAGGCGAGTGCTGAAAGATGTCTGCGGCGGTGAACTCCATTATCGGCGCCCAATAGGATTCGATTGGCAGGGGTGCGGGGGGTTCGGAGTCCGGGGAGGAGTCCGAATCCTCGGAGTCACGGGTCGTGCAGAGTGCGGGGCTAGCGTTCGGCTCGATCGCCTTTGAGATCGTAGCCCCCGAGGTGACGTCCAACCGCTCATCCTCGATTGGCACAATAGGCTCCGAGTTAGGGGTCGGAACCGATGCGTGTGCGGCCTCCAGGGCACTGTCCGGAGGCAGAGCTAGATCATGCCCCTCGCGATAGTGCGGCGCGCTTGGCCGTGGCTCGAACCCGTCGAAGATCAAGTCTCCGCGGACGTCAGCCATGTAGTTTAAGCTTCCAAACCTGACTTGATGGCCAGGGGCGTAGCTTTCGATCTGCTCCAGGTGGCCAAGCGAATTGGCCCGCAGAGCAAAGCCGCCTAAGAAGAAGATCTGTCTCGGGAGAAAAGTCTCACCCTGGACCGCATCGTTGTTGATGATCAAAAGAGCCATCAGACCTAAAGGCGACGACACAGAGGAACTCTCATGAAAGCACCAATGTCGGTGTCAAAACCGGCTGATCTCGGGTAGGGGGTCCCGAACTGTGCGTCTAGGCCGGATGGTAACAGGAGGCAAGGAACACGATGTTTTTCCCAGGTTCGGGCCCTCTTGATGGAGGTAAAACCCTACGTCCTGCTTGATTAATATTGATGATATGGGTAGTACAAGAGTAGATCTACCACGAGATCAAAGAGGCTAAACCCTAGAAGCTAGCCTATGGAATGATTGTTGTATATGGAGTTGATTGCCTATGGACTACAACCCTCCGGTTTATATAGACACCGAATAGGGTTAGGGTTACATAGAGTCGGTTACAATGGTAGGAGATCTTGAATATCCGCATCGCCAAGCTTGCCTTCCACGCCAAGGAAAGTCCCATACGGACACGGGACGAAGTCTTCAATCTTGTATCTTCATAGTCCTGGAGTCCGGCTGAAGGTATAGTCCGGCTACCCGAACACCCCCTAATCCAGGACTCCCTCACCATCCTATAACCTATGATAATTCTTTGTGGAATCAATTCATCTTTATCTTTAGGAACAACAGTAATACCTCCCTTCTTAGGGACACAATGGACAGGACTTACCCACTCACTATCAGCAACGGGGTAGATTATACCTGCCTCCAGAAGCTTTAGTATTTCTTTTCTTACCACTTCTTTCATTTTAGGATTCAAACGTCATTGAGGATCACGAACTGGTTTGGCATCTGCTTCCAAATTTATTTTATGTTGACATAGAGTGGGACTAATGCCCTTAAGATCATCCAGAGTATATCCAATAGCAGCATGATGCTTCTTCAGAGTTTTCAATAATCTTTCTTCTTCATGCTCTGAAAGGTTAGCACTAATAATAACAGGATATATCTTCTTTTCATCAAGATAAGCATATTTAAGATTATCCGGCAAATGTTTAAGCTCAAACACGGGATCACCCTTGGGTGGAGGAGGATCCCCTAGGATTTCAATAGGAAAATTGTGTTTCAGAATAGGTTCCTATTTAAAGAATACTTCATCTATTTCCCTTCTTTCATTCATGAACATATCATTTTCATGGTCTAGCAAATAGTGTTCTAAAGGATCACTAGGAGGTACGGCA
Source organism: Triticum monococcum (assembly GCA_034509565.1). Lineage (NCBI taxonomy): Eukaryota > Viridiplantae > Streptophyta > Magnoliopsida > Poales > Poaceae > Triticum > Triticum monococcum. The sequence continues at coordinate 391,737,405 of CM067845.1, read as the reverse complement.
ATAGAAGCAAGACCAATAATTTCTTCCTTACTAGGCAATTTTTCCTCACGATGTTGTTTACTAAATTTAGGGAAATTAAACTCATGAACCATATCATCCAAACCAACAGTAACAACATTCTTTGTGCAATCTATGGTAGCATTGATAGTATTCAAGAAGGGTCTACCAAAAATAATGGGATAAAAGCTATCTTGTGGGGAACCAAGAACAAGAAAATCAACAGGATATTTTGTTTTCCCACACAAGACTTCAACATCTCTAACAATTCCCATTGCTAAAATAGTATCTCTATTATCAAGTTTAATAGTAACATCAATATCTTCTAACTCAACAGGTGCAATTTCATTCTTAATTTCTTCGTATAAAGTATGCGGTATAACACTAGCACTCGCACCCATATCACATAAGCCATGATAACAATGATCTTCTATTTTAACAAAAATAACAGCCACGCCTACCACAGGTCTATGTTTATCCTTATCTCAAGGTTTAGCAATTCTAGCAGTTTCACCTTCGAACTGAATAACATGCCCATCAATATTATCAGACAAGAGATCTTTAACAATAGCAATATTAGGTTCTACTTTAACTTGCTCAGGAGGTGTATAAGTTCTAATGTTGCTTTTACGAACAACAGTTGAAGCTTTAGCATGATCCTTTATTCTAACAGGGAAAGGTGGTTTCTCAATATAAGAAGTAGGAACAATAGGATCATTATAAGTGACAGTCTTTTCTTCAACTTTAATAGGTGCAGCTACTTTTACTTCTATGGGAGGATGATATTTAAACCACTTCTCCTTAGGGAGATCAACATAAGTAGCAAAAGATTCACAGAAAGAAGCTACTATCTCAGAGTCAAGTCCATATTTAGTGCTAAACTTATGGAAAATGTCGGTATCCATAAAAGATTTAACACAATCAAACTTAGGTGTCATACCTGACTCCTTACCTTCGTCGAGGTCCCAAACTTCAGAGTTGCGTTTAATTCTATCCAATAAATTCCATCTGAATTCAATAGTCTTCATCATAAAAGAGCCAGCACAAGAAGTATTGAGCATGGTGCGATTGTTTTCAGAAAGCCGAGCATAAAAACTTTGAATAATTATTTCTCTTGAGAGCTCATGATTAGGGCATGAATATAACATTGATTTAAGCCTCCCCCAATATTGAGCGATGCTTTCTCCTTCACGAGGCCAGAAATTATATATATAATTGCGATCACGATGAACAAGATGCATAGGGTAATACTATTGATGAAATTCCAGCTTCAATCTATTATAGTCCCATGATCTCATATCATCACATAGCCTATACCATATCAATGCATCTCCCTTCAAAGATAAAGGGAAGACCTTCTTCTTAGCAACATCATCAGGTATACCTGCAAGCTTAAATAATCCACAAACTTCATCCACATATATTAAGTGCTCATCAGGATGCTTTGTTCCATCTCCTGCAAGAGGATTAGCTAGCAGTTTTTCTATCATACCTGAAGGATACTCATAAGGAATTTCATTTTCAATAGGTTCAGTAGGTTGAGGAGCGACTCTTTGCTCTACTGGTCGGGGTGAAGATACCCCGAACAAGCCCCTCAGAGAATTACTTTCCATAGTAACAAGTGACGGTAAATTTCAGCACACTATATAAATTTTTCCTTACCAATTTCCACCTACCAAAGGTGCTACACTCCCCGGCAACGGCACCAGAAAAGATTCTTGATGACCCACAAGTATAGGGGATCTATCGTAGTCCTTTCGATAAGTAAGAGTGTTGAACCCAACGAGGAGCAGAAGGAAATGATAAGCGGTTTTAAGCAAGGTATTCTCTGCAAGTATTGAAATAAGTGGTAACAGATAGTTTTGTGATAGGATAAATTGTAAGTAACAAAAGTAAATAAAGTGCAGCAAGGTGGCCCAATCCTTTTTGTAGCAAAGGACAAGCCTGAACAAACTCTTATAATAGGAAAAGCGCTCCCGAGGACACATGGGAATATCGCCAAGCTAGTTTTCATCACGTTCATATGATTCGCGTTCGATACTTTGATAATTTGATATGTGGGTGGACCGGTGCTTGGGTGTTGTTCTTACTTGAACAAGCATCCCACTTATGATTAACCTCTATTGCAAGCATCCGCAACTACAACAAAAGTATTAAGGTAAACCTAACCATAGCATGAAACATGTGGATCCAAATCAGCCCCTTACGAAGCAACGCATAAACTAGGGTTTAAGCTTCTGTCACTCTAGCAACCCATCATCTACTTATTACTTCCCAATGCCTTCCTATAGGCCCAAATAATGGTGAAGTGTTATGTAGTCGACGTTCACATAACACCACTAGAGGCTAGACAACATACATCTTATCAAAATATCAAACGAATACCAAATTCACATGACTACTCATAGCAAGACTTCTCCCTTGTCCTCAGGAACGAACGTAATTACTCACAAAGCATATTCATGTTCATAATCAGAGGGGTAATAATATGCATATAGGATCTGAACATATGATCTTCCACTTTGAGACAAGAATTGGATACAAGAGATGAACTAGGGTTTGGAGATGAGATGGTGCTGGTGAAGATGTTGATGGAGATTGCTCTCTCCCGATGAGAGGAGCATTGGTGATGATTTACCCCTCCAGGAGGGAAGTATCCCCGGCAGAACAGCTCTGCCGGAGCTCTAGATTGGATCCGCCAAGGTTCCGCCTCGTGGCGGTGGAGTTTCGTCCCAAAAAGTTCCTCTCCATTTTTTTTCTCATCGAAAGACCTCATATAGGAGAAGATGGGCATCAGAGAGCCACTAGGGGGCCCACGAGATAGGGGGCGCGCCCCCCACCCTCGTGAGCAGGGTGTGGGCCCCCTGGCCTTCATCTTTGGCATGGATTTTTCTTTACTTCTTTTAAGACGTTCCGTGGAGTTTCAGGACTTTTGGAGTTGCGCAGAATAGGTCTCTAATATTTGCTCCTTTTCCAGACCAGAATTCCAGCTGTCGGCATTCTCCCTCCTTATGTAAACCTTGTAAAATAAGAGAGAATAGCCATAAGTATTGTGACATAAAGTGAAATAACAGTCCATAATGCAATAAATATCGATATAAAAGCATGATGCAAAATGGACGTATCAGCGCGCTGTGATGCAGAGGGATAGTTGTGTCTCGAACCATGAATGCCAGTCGGCATGGGTGGCTGTACGGCGAGCTCCATGGAGGCGGCGGTGGGTATCCCTCTTGATCGTCTGGGAAGCAAGAGGTGTTGCTCCAGGACACGCTGCCTCTCTTTCTGTCGTTGGTAGTGGCGGCATCCAGATTTGGAGCTTGAGGCTTGTGCTCATCGCGATTATCATAGATACCTCCTGGTGGCACGTACGAGCTACCAAATGAAAGCTTCGCGCTTTGGCGCCAATGATGTCGCCGCTCGTGTGTGCCGCTATCCTCTTGACATCGTCGTCGTGGTTCCCCTCTCTATACCAGGGTTTCAGGTCTTGTCTACTGCGGACTCAGCAACGGTGATGCTTCGCGTTGTTCACCTTCCTTAGGGCGTTGTTGTGGAGTTTAGATGTCTTAGGATGTGTCAGGGCATAGTTTTCAGGCTTGCCTGTGTTAGCTTTCTGCAATGTAGTCGCGTGCGTTTTACATTGACCAGTTATTCTAGGATCTGCTTTGTAGGAGGGCATTCTCATTATTTCTCTCACATACTAAGATGAGAACCTAAGTTGAGTTAAGGAGATCAACTACCCCCAATTTTGTTTGATATCGTATAGACGGAGTAATTAAATAGCAAAAGCCACTACAATTGCGATTAGGGTTCAAAAAACAACCACTATAATTTTTTATTAAAACCTACCAATATTGCCGCTAATTTTCACAAAAGACACTAGTGACGTAGTTCATCTGTTTTACCCGTGTTTATGACGCATTGGACCCATATGTAAGCGTTTATGTGGCATCAAATATACACTCTGTTAGCCTGGAATGTTAAGCTGCAACGGGTTCACCCATCGGCATCTAACACTCAAGCTTACTTCTCTCTGAAATTCCATCAAACAGCTCGTCTGGAGGTCGCCGATGTTGCCTTTTGCCAGTAGCAACACACTGGTCTTGCTTAGAAAGGGGAGGAGCAGGTCGAGCGTTGCGGCGATGTCCGGTCTGAACGTGCCGGAGGACGCCATGTGCGGCAGACAAGTTGTGAGGTGAGATTCAAGATGGCAATGGGGCCCCGAAACCCATGTCCCCGCGGGTTTTTACCCTATTAGGGGACGAGGATGGGCATCTTTTTAACCCCGCGGGGCTGCTGTTGGGTAAAGTATAAAACCCGACATTTCACGGGTTCAAACCCGTTTCAACAATACCCAAACCCGCCACCCACCACCCCCGTCAAAATACTACAATAAGCGTATTCCAGGAGTACAATCTTGAGAGTGATGATGATCATGGACAGTCATCTTGTTCATCCTCTTCTCTGCAAGCTCCATTCCTTATGTCACTCTTCAATGAACGTGTTGCTCAAAAATGGTCAACATATTTTAGGATGAAATCTGAGCTAGATCGTTACTTGGAAGATGAGCTAGTTCCATTTGTCCAAAGATAAATTCAGTGTGTTACATTGGTGGAAAGTTGGTGGAACACGCTATCCAACTTTGAGGCTGCTAGCATGTGATATTTTTGCAACTCCGGTCAGCACAGTTGCCTCAGAATCAGCATTTAGCACAAGTGGTAGAGTTTTAGTTCTAAATGGTAGAACTCCAGTCCTTATGTTTGCTTAAATATGCCGATTTCCCGTGGGTTCCCCATGGGTTTACAAACTCGATAGGTTTAGGGGACGAGTAAAAAGCTAACCCCGCGCACGGTGACGGAGATGGGGACGAGCTTCCGATTTTTCCGTGGGGATGGGTTTGGGAAGGCAAAACCCGATGGGTTTCGTCCCCGTTGCCATCTTGAGGCGAGATCCCCTCGAGCCGCACACGAACCAACAAAACAATATGAAGTGTATATGGTTACTCTAACATTCATCATTAGAGCCTGGCAGATGTAGCCACCATCTCAATGCTGGAATGAACTATGGAAGACCACGATGCCATCAGCCATCTGTTGCCGGGGTGCGTTTTTGCAAGAACCATCTGGGCTCGAACATGCACGGCACTCGGTAAACCGGAGTGGACGCCAAATCCAGGGGATAAGGGCATCTCCAACGGTAAATCCGTAAAAATCCTCTCGCATTCATTCGTGGACCCGAGGGACCAGTCTATGGACACGGATGCAGGAGGACACCATCCAACCGTAGGCGCATACAGTTCAAACTGCATTTTAACTAACCGATGAAATTCATGAAAAGCGGCCGATATTTATCAAACTTCGAATAGAAAATAGCACAAATCATCCATATATAACATGCAAATAAGTCTAGTACAACAATGTCTCTAATTCGACTAGATCCAGGATGTCCAGCAAGTTTTTCATGAACAGATCATGTCGTTCTAGACAACCTCCTCCTTCAGCTTCATCCAATAGTGTGTGCACGTAAATGACCGTCCCTCTGTCTTTTGGTACACCACGGCGGCATGTGTGGGCTGAAGGAAATATGCCCTAGAGGCAATAATAAAGTTATTATTTATTTCCTTATATCATGATAAATGTTTATTATTCATGCTAGAATTGTATTAACCGGAAACATGATACATGTGTGAATACATAGACAAACAGAATGTCACTAGTATGCCTCTACTTGACTAGCTCGTTGAGCAAAGATGGTTATGTTTCCTATCCATAGACAAAGAGTTGTCATTTGATTAACGGGATCACATCATTAGGAGAGTGATGTGATTGACTTGACCCATTCCGTTAGCATAGCACTTGATCGTTTAGTTTATTGCTATTGTTGTCTTCATGACATATATGTTCCTATGACTACGAGATTATGCAACTCCCGTTTACCGGAGGAACACTTTGTGTGCTACCAAACGTCACAACGTAACTGGGTGATTATAAATGTGCTCTACAGGTGTCTCCGAAGGTACTTGTTGGTTGGTATCGGGAATATACCCCGCGGCGTAAACCGGCCGGAAGTATAACCTGGCTGGACTTGGCGGTTTACTTGAGACCCGGTTTACACTTGGCGATTCACTGGCGACCCGCCCTGACTTGGCGGTTTACAAGCAACCCACCGTAACATTATGACACACTGGTGACCCAGCGCGTGTTCCAGATGGATGACAAGGCCCAAGGCCCAGCATGCCGATTTATGTTAATGGTGGGCCGGTTTAAGAGGAAAGGCATGCGGAACATTTATCTTACAAGGAGTTAAGACCTGGACTTGTATCCGGTTTGTATTAGAGATAGACTAGTCCTAATCCTAATAGGACTCTACATGTAACCCACCCCTCCAACATATATAAGGAGGGGCAGGGCTCCCCAAAAGGGAGAAGATTCACAAGTTCCACGAGTTGGACAAGTTAGGTTTAGACAATAGCTCTCGAGATAGAGCACTCTTGTAACCGTGGTCATCATCATCAATATCAATGAACATGATGTAGGCTTTTACCTCCACCGTGAGGGGCCGAACCTGGGTAAAACATCGCGTCTCTCGTCCCACTCAACCCCTCTCAAGCTACCACATAGATGCGTTGGCCTCGCGACTAAGTCCTGACACTAAGGACATCTGCCGTGACAAAACCACGACAGTTGGCGCCCACCGTGGGGCATGGGCACGGTGGTGTTGAGTTCTTGAAGGGATTTTTCACACAGATCAAGGATTACTACAGATACAAGATCAGATCAACGTGCGTCTCTAGACCAGCGACGGCCCGGACACGGATTGATCAAACCAACCAGGATGTGGAGGAAGACCCGGATTGGACTCCGATTCTGACATCTCCACGGTCTCCGTCTCTACTGCAGCTGCGGCAGCGCCTCGACCCGCTCGGTTTGTCCGCACCGTCAACTGGCCAGTGCGCGTGAGCGGTTGGACTCCAGTGCTGGCTCGCCCGTGGCCCCGGCTCGTCTCTGCTTCTATTGCTCAAGTTGTTGCGCTGCCGCGTTTCCAAATCGTCGTCACCGGTATGTATTCCTTGGCTTGAGCTGCCCAGCTTCGTTTTTTCTATTGCCTGAGCCGTCACCTCTTCCAAGAGCCGTGGCAGCACTGCTCCGTCTCTGTCTGTACGATAAAGAATCAGGTGATATCCATCCGAGTCTACTTTTAACACATATTGTTTTTTGTCAAAGAACAATTTATCTTTGCTGCAATGTTTTTATGCAGGATAATTATTTATAACAAAGGTATTGTTATACCGCGGACATGGAGCGCGTGCCAGCATAGTTTTGCAGTGGCATTCTTCCGGGCCATGCTTCTCGACGGATACACATGCAAATCGCCGCCCCCGCTGTTCGGTTTACATCCGTCCACGCATGCGGCTGACTCATTATCCGTGCCGGTTTACAAACATCACGGCCGACTCACCCGTCCGCACCGGTTTACCACACTGCGGCCGGTTCACCCGTGATTAATTTCAGCTTCATACAGTTATCATCAACTTCATGGCAGGTTATTTCCGGCCTAAACACATCAGGTGATATCCATCTAAAATATATTTTATTAGCACATGTCAAAGAGCAGTTTATCTTTGCCTTGGTCTGCAATACTGTTTATGCAGGACAATTGTTCATTACAAATGAGGCGCTATGTTACGGGCACGGAGCACACGCTAGCAACGTTCTGCACTGGTGTTTCGTCCGTGTCCTACCATCCGGTGAATGAACGTGAGAAGGTCGTCATCCCTGTGGCCCGGTTTACATCAGCTTGCCGGGACCGCGCCCGCGATTAACTCGCCCGTCCAAGCTGGTTTACGACACCGGTGCCGATCTTCCCCATCCGCACCGGCTTACAATGCCGTGGCCGACTCATCTGTCCGAGCTGCCTCGGATGTTGCGGTCGTCCTTGTCGTCCGTCTCTCGCGGCCTGGTCTACATCAACATACCAGGCCGCACCTATCTGCATGAGCTGTTTATTGAGTATGAGCAAGTCACAGCTTGGGTAGCCCAGTTTTTTCTTTCAACAAAATGGAGGCAAATTATCATATACTATCAACCGTCGTCTGCACTGGGTGGTTCAATGGGCAGGCGCACAAATCGCCGCCACTACAGTTTGGCTAACTTCAAATCACTAGCTGGAAGGAACCATTGGCTGAGTTGCTGACACGGCTCATACGGGATCATTTACAACCTGCCGCAGTCACCTCAACCTTCTGTGGATTCAGATCGTGTTATCAACACCAATGATATACAAGTTATGCTAGATTATATCACGGTCAAATATGGAGAATCTCAAGCCAACTCCTCGAGTCACCTTGAGACTCGGGGCTACGATGACATGAGTCAGCAAATCTTGTCGTTTTCAGCAAATTTAAGAACCTCAGGATGATGGAGGAAAAGATAACCCGATCCTGGAGGGTACTGTTATATTGCTGAAAATTTAAAGGCCGTCAGAAAATTTCTGGCTTAGAAAGTATATGACAGTTACAAAATCCCGGCTCAATAAAGAAGTTCCGGGTCATCAGAAAGAATTCCGGTTTAAAATCCGGCTCAAGGGAAGTCAGTCTCACTGAAGCTCTCAAATATCCGGTTTACAATCCGGTTCAAGAGAAATCTATTCTCCCACAAAGCTCTGAAACGCTCAGATCCGGTTTAACAATGTCCGGTTCAAAAAGGAATTTACTTCTCGCAAGTTTGAGTTTAAAGGCCGTCAGAAAATTTCCGGCTGAAAATGAAGATTCCGGTTTAAGATCCGGTTCAAGGGAAGGATGTCTCCCACAAAGCTTTGAAGCTCTCAATATCCGGTTTAACATCCGGTTCAGGATTTATCTCTTGCAAAAAGTTAAAGGGTGCCAAAGAGGACCCACTGCCATGATGCGCGGTTCAAACATGGGTATCATGCCTTATTGGCTTATCATATTATTGATCACTTGGGGGCTTGGTCATGTCTGAACCATTGTCACACCTCTTGATCGGCTCAATGCCACAACGTCACTTGGGGGCTTGGTCGTGTCCGAACCAATGCAACACCTCTTGATAGGCGAGAGCCACCAGATCACTTGGGGACTTGGTCACGTCTGAACCAGTCACGACTCTTGATCGGCCTAAGGCCACAGAATCACTTGGGGGCTTGGTCGAACCCGAACCATTGCCACGCCTCTTGATCGGCATAAATGCCACGGTTTCATTTGGGGACCTGGCTGACTTGAACCACAGCTACACCTATCGGGAGCTTGGTCGTGTCCGACCATGGTAACGCCATCTGATCGGCTCAATAAGCCTCTTTTTGCAAATGGTTTTATCATTGCCTTTGCTTGAAATTTTGTTTTGATAAATATTTGTTTTGTTGCGTTTTAAAACGACAATTCTTAAACCGGTTCGACTGTCAAATTACAAATTGACGGAACATGATCAAATCTTAATCCGGAGGCTATCTGCCCGGTTTGATTTTCTGTTACCATCCTATTATGGAGTAAACCGGTGTTTATCAACCCAGCTCGGTTTTCAACTACAAGTTGTAAGTACACGATCAAGTTATAATCCGGAGACTATTAGCCCGGCCTGGTTTGACTACAAGTCACCAGTATTATATACGTATAATCCGATGTCTATCACAACCCGGTACGGTTTTATCATAAACCGGCACAATATGGGAGGAGTTATCAGTACTCAAGATTTGGGTTATCACCCTTACTACAAAAGTTAGTAAACCAACGATGTGATTCAATGTCACAGGTATGATATATTTCATATTTGATTATTCTTAAGTTTATGTTGGGCATTATGACCCGTCCGGCGGTAAACCACCAGGACACTTTAAACTTGTTGTATGCAGACACAGGTTGAATAAAGCATGATTATAAATCACCGGCGTTTATTAAACCGGCATGGCTTTCGACTATATGTCGCCAGTATGATGATAAATTATCTGGTGTTTATTAAACCGGCCTGGCTTTAAGACGATAAGTCGCTAGTATATGATGAGAAATTATCCGGTGTTTATTAAACCGGCCTGGCTTTGGACTATAAGTCGCCAGTATATATTTGGATTGCGCCATTGGAATCATGCGCTTATAAATCATTGGGTTACATTATTCAAATAGCCAAACTTGGCTGAATTTTCATTATGATATTGAATGGATAAGGTTTTCATACCAGATTATATTATCTTGAGTAGCCAACATGGCTGGATTTTTATGCTCATTAATAACCGGTATTATTGAGTTTTCAAAGTCGCTTTAGCGCAGTGTCTATTATTTTATCAAAGGATATGATTTATTCTACAATGGAAGGAATGGTCCCGAGTCGCTGCAGGCTTACAACCCGGCACTTGGGGGCTACATTATTCAAATCGAGATTACATGCAAGTCTCATGTCGCTGCAAGCATGCATCATGATACTTGGGGGCTAATGCAAAGTCATTTTTACTAGTCGTATTGAAGACCCGACTCATCATATTATAATGAGCCGGCCCTTGGGGGCTACCGATTACTCCTATCAACAATTCAAGTATATATCAAGTCACGGTTCAGTATTATCTTACTAAGCCGGCCCTTGGGGGCTACACATCACTGCTCAAGTCTACATGATTATATTTACAAAGTCCCTGCTCATTATTGCATAATGACCCGGCCCTTGGGGGTTACACTGATTGAAGTTTTTATAAGCAATTACAAGTCCCAGGTTGCTGCAAGCATAACAACCCGGTCCTTGGGGGCTACATATATGGAGTACTCAGTTTATATGATTGAGATGAACAAACCGGATTTCCTCAAGGTGGAAACACAGCTTGCGGCAAGTCTTAAGTTATCACTATGTTCTCCCCTTAAGACTTGGGGGCTACAGGTATTATGCATATAAAGGAGGAACATCTTCATTTTATCAGTTTTGAGTAAATCAGGAAGATCAATTACATGACCCGGTGTCGACAACAATTATGACCCGGTGCCATCAATATTTATAAACCGGCCATTTTGGTAATATTAAACCGGCAAGTTTTTACATCTGCAAACCGGCTGAATATCAGATGAATATTTCAAGACCAATATTTCTTAAACCGGCGCTTTGGAAGCCGGCTCAAGTGGATTATTCTTCACAATATTTGTCTGTGAGAAACCAATGTCAGCAAATTGAATATGACGCTGGCTTATTGACCTAGATTTTTTTAGAAGGAGGAAATGACAAGGACTTAAGGATGATCAGGTGCCGGTTTACAAGAATTTTTAACCCGGAGCACAACCTGTCAAGTTTGTTCTTGTGTTTATTTTATAGGATCAGTTTAACATGGATAAATCCAAATTAAACTGGGGCCTAATGTCGGGAATATACCCCGCGGCGTAAACCGGCCGGAAGTATAACCCAGCTGGACTTGGCGGTTTACTTGAGACCCGATTTACACTTGGCGATTCACTGGCGACCCGCCCTGACCTGGCGGTTTACAAGAAACCCGCTGGAACATTATGACACACTGGTGACCCGGCACGTGTTCCAGATGGATGACAAGGCCCAAGGCCCAGCATGCCGGTTTATGTTAATGGTGGGCCCGTTTAAGAGGAAAGGCATGAGGAACATTTATCTTACAAGGAGTTAAGACCTGGACTTGTATCCAGTTTGTATTAGAGATAGACTAGTCCTAATCCTAATAGGACTCTACATGTAACCCGCCCCTCCAACATATAAGGAGGGGCAGGGCTCCCCAAAAGGGAGAAGATTCACAAGTTCCACGAGTTGGACAAGTTAGGTTTAGACAATAGCTCTCGAGATAGAGCACTCTTGTAACCGTGGTCATCATCATCAATATCAATGAAGCAGGATGTAGGCTTTTACCTCCACCGTGAGGGGCTGAACCTGGGTAAAACATCGCGTCTCTCGTCCCCCTCAACCCCTCTCAAGCTACCACATAGATGCGTTGGCCTCGCGACTAAGTCCTGACACTAAGGACATCTGCCGTGACAAAACCACGACAGTTGGCGTATTTCGAGATTAGGATTTGTCACTCCGATTGTCGGAGAGGTATCTCTGGGCCCACTCGGTAATGCACATCACTATAAGCCTTGCAAGCATTGCAACTAATGAGTTAGTTGCGGGATGATGTATTACGGAACGAGTAAAGAGACTTGCCGGTAACGAGATTGAACTAGGTATTGAGATACCGACAATCAAATCTCGGGCAAGTAACATACCGATGACAAAGGGAACAACGTATGTTGTTATGCGGTTTGACCGATAAAGATCTTCGTAGAATATATAGGAGCCAATATGAGCATCCAGGTTCCGCCATTGGTTATTGATCGGAGACGTGTCTCGGTCATGTCTACATAGTTCTCGAACCCGTAGGGTCCGCACGCTTAAAGTTCGATGACGGTTATATTATGAGTTTATGTGTTTTGATGTACCAAAGGATTTCGGAGTCCCGGATGAGATCGGGGACATGACGAGGAGTCCCGAAATGGTCGAGACGTAAAGATCGATATATTGGACGACTATATTCGGACATCGGAAAGGTTCCGAGTGATTCGGGTATTTTCAGGAGTACCGGGGAGTTATGGGAATTCGTATTGGGCCTTAATGGGCCATACGGGAAAGGAGAGAAAGGCCTCAAAGGGTGGCCGCACCCCTCCCCATGGGCTGGTCCGAATTGGACTAGGGAGGGGGGCGCCCCCTTCCTTCCTTCTCCTTTTCCCTTCCCTTTCCTTCCCTCCTACTCCTACTACTTGGAAGGGCTCCTAGTTCTACTAGGAAAGGGGGAATCCTACTCCCGGTGGGAGTAGGACTCCCCTAGGGCGCGCCATAGAGAGGGACGGCCCTCCCCCTCCTCCACTCCTTTATATATGGGGGCAGGGGCAACCCAAAGACACAACAATTGATCTCTTCATCTCTTAGCCGTGTGCGGTGCCCCCCTCCACCATAATCCACCTCGGTCATATCGTAGAGGTGCTTAGGCGAAGCCCTGCGTCGGTAGAACATCATCATCGTCACCACGTCGTCGTCCTGACGGAACTCTCCCTCAAAGCTTGGCTGGATCGGAGTTCGAGGGACATCATCAAGTTGAACGTGTGCAGAACTCAGAGGTGGTGTGCATTCGGTACTTGATCGGTCGGATCGTGAAGACGTACGACTACATCAACCGTGTTGTGCTAACGCTTCCGCTTCCGGTCTACGAGGGTACGTAGACAACACTCTCCCCTCTCGTTGCTATGCATCACCATGATCTTGCGTGTGCGTAGGAATTTTTTTGAAATTACTACGTTCCCCAACACGGGCTACATATAACGTGTAGATCAACATTTAGTGAATGAATCAATAAAAAAGTTGAGCAAGAGGAAGCAAAACTTATGATCACGTCCTCTGCCGCGTGCAATGGCCACCTTGCCTCGAGCTGAAGAACCATGTCGCAAAACTTGGTGATGCCGGTCTGAATACTGTGATCACCATGATCTTGCGTGTGCGTAGGATTTTTTTTGAAATTACTACGTTCCCCAACAGTGGCATCAGAGCCAAGTTTTATGCGTTGATGTTATGCACGAGTAGAACACAAGTGAGTTGTGGGCGATATAAGTCATACTGCTTACCAGTATGTCATACTTTGGTTCGGCGATATTGTTGGATGAAGCGGCCCGGACCGACATTACGCGTACGCTTACGCGCGACTGGTTCTACCGACGTGCTTTGCACACAGGTGGCTGGCGGGTGTCAGTTTCTCCAACTTTAGTTGAACCGAGTGTGGCTACGCCCGGTCCTTGCAAAGGTTAAAACAGCACCAACTTGACAAACTATCGTTGTGGTTTTGATGCGTAGGTAAGAATGGTTCTTGCTCAGCCCGTAGAAGCCACGTAAAACTTGCAACAACAAAGTAGAGGACGTCTAACTTGTTTTTGCAAGGCATGTTGTGATGTGGATATGGTCAAGACATGATGAGATATAAGTTGTTGTATGAGATGATCATGTTTTGTTGAAGTTATCGGCAACTGGCAAAAGCCTTATGGTTATCTCTCTATTGCATAAGATGCAAGCGCCAAATAATTGCTTTACTTTATCGCTATGCGATAGCAATAGTTGCAAGAGCAATTGTTGGCAAGACAACCATGTGACGACACATTGATATAGATCAAGATGATGGAGATCATGGTGTCATGCCGGTGAGGATGGAGATCATGACGTTGCTTTGGAGATGGAGATCAAAGGCACAAGATGATGATGGCCGTATCATGTCACATATTTTGATTGCATGTGATGTTTATATTTTATACATCTTATTTTGCTTAGTTAGACAGTAGCTTTATAAGATGATCTCTCACTAATTATCAAGGTACAAGTGTTGTCCCTGAGTATGCACCATTGCGAAAGTTCTTCGTGCTGAGACACCAAGTGATGATCGGGTGTGATAGGCTCTAAGTTCAAATACAACGGGTGCAAAACAGTTGCACACGCGGAATACTCAGGTTAAACTTGACGAGCCTAGCATATAACAGATATGGCCTCGGAACACAGAGACCGAAAGGTCGAGCGTGAATCATATAGTAGATATGATCAACATAGTGATGTTCACCATTGAAACTAATCCATCTCACGTGATGATCGGACATGGTTTAGTTGATATGGATGACATGATCACTTGGAAGATTAGAGGGATGTCTGTCTAAGTGGGAGTTCTTAAAGTAATATGTTTAATTGAACTTTAATTTATCAAGAACTTAGTCCTGGTAGTATTAGCATATCTATGTTGTAGATCAATAGCTCGCGTTTAGCTCCCCTGTTTTATTTTTGATATGTTCCTAGAGAAAATTAAGTTGAAAGATGTTAGTAGCAATGATGTGGATTGGATCCGTGATCTGAGGATTATCCTCATTGCTGCACAGAAGAATTATGTCCTTAATGCACCGCTAGGTGACAGACCTATTGCAGGAGCAGATACAAACGTTATGAACGTTTGGCTAGCTCAATATGATGACTACTTGATAGTGCACCATGCTTAAACGGCTTAGAATCGGGACTTCAAAGACGTTTTGAATGTCATGGACCATATGAGATGTTCCAGGAGTTGAAGTTAATATTTCAAGCAAATACCCGAGTTGAGAGATATGAAGTCTCCAACAAGTTCTATAGCTAAAAGATGGAGGAGAATAGCTCAAGCAGTGAGCATGTGCTCAGATTGTCTGGGTACTACAATCGCTTGAATCAAGTGGGAGTTAATCCTCCAGATAAGATAGTGATTGACAGAATTCTCTAGTCACCATCACCAAGTTAGTAGAACTTCGTGATGAACTATGATATGCAAGGAATAACAGAAACGATTCCCAAGCTCTTCGTAATGCTGAAATCAACGAAGGTAGAAATCAATAAAAATATCAAGTGTTGATGGTAGACAAGACCACTAGTTTCAAGAAAAGGGCAAAGGAAAGAAGGGGAACTTCAAGAAGAACGGCAAGCAAGTTGCTGCTCAAGTGAAGAAGCCCAAGTCTGGTCCTAAGCCTGAGACTAAGTGCTTCTACTGCAAAGGGACTGGTCACTGGAAGCAGAACTGCCCCAAGTATTTGGCGGATAAGAAGGATGGCAAAGTGAACAAAGGTATATTTGATATACGGATTATTGATGTGTATTTTACTAGTGTTCATAGCAACCCCCCGGTATTTGATACTGGTTCAGTTGCTAAGAGTGGTAACTCAAAACGGGAGTTGCAGAATGAACAGAGACTAGTTAAGGCTGAAGTGACGATGTGTGTTGGAAGTGGTTCCAAGATTGATATGATCATCATCGCACACTCCCTATACTTTCGGGATTAGTGTTGAACCTAAATAAGTGTTATTTGGTGTTTGCATTGAGCATGAATATGATTTGATCATGTTTATTGCAATATGGTTATTCATTTAAGTAAGAGAATAAATTGTTGTTCTGTTTACATAGATGGTTACACACCCAATGAAAATGGTTCGTTGGATCTCGATCGTAGTGATACACACATTCATAATATTGAAACCAAAAGATGCGAAGTTAATAATGATAGTGCAACTTATTTGTGGCACTGCCGTTTAGGTCATATTGGTGTAAAGCGCATGAAGAAACTCCATGCCGATGGACTTTTGGAATCACTTGATTATGAATCAGTTGATGCTTGCGAACCATGCCTCATGGGCAAGATGACTAAGACTCCGTTCTCCGGAACAATGCAACAAGCAACAAATTTGTTGGAAATTATGCATACTGATGTATGTGGTCCCATGAATATTGAAGCTCGCGGTAGGTATCATTATTTTCTTATCTTCACAGATGATTTGGGCAGATATGAGTATATCTACTTGATGAAACACAAGTCTGAAACATTTGAAAAGTTCAAGGAATTTTAGAGTGAAGTGGAGAATCATCATAACAAAATGAAAGTTCCTACGATATGATCGCAGAAGTAAAATATTTGAGTTACGAGTTTGGCCTTCAGTTAAAACAATGTGAAATAGTTTCACTACTCACGCCACCTGGAACACCACAGTGTAATGGTGTGTCCGAACGTCGTAACCGTGCTTTATTAGATATGGTGCGATCTATGACGTCTCTTACTGATTTACCGCTATCGTTTTGGGGTTATGCATTAGAGACAGCTACATTCACGTTAAATAGGGCACCATTAAATCCGTTGAGACGACACCGTATGAACTATGGTTTGGCAAGAAACCTAAGCTGTTGTTTCTTGAAGTTTGAGGTTGCAATGCTTATGTGAAAAAGTTTCAACCTGATAAGCTCAAACCCAAATCGGAGAAGTGCGCCTTCATAGGATACCCAAAAGAAAATGTTGGGTACACCTACTATCACAGATCCGAAGGCAAGATATTCGTTGCTGAGAATGGATCCTTTCTAGAGAAGGAGTTTCTCTCGAAATAAGTGAGTGGGAGGAAAGTAGAACTTGATGAGGTAACTGTACCTGCTCCCTTATTGGAAAGTAGTTCATCACAGAAATCTGTTCCTGTGACTACTACACCAATTAGTGAGGAAGCTAATGATGATGATCATGTAACTTCAGATCAAGTTACTACCGAACCTCGTAGGTAAACCAGAGTGAGATCCGCACCAGAGTAGTATGGTAATCCTGTTCTAGGGGTCATGTTACTTGACCATGACGAGCCTACAAACTATGAGGAAGTGATGATGAGCCCAGATTCCGCGAAATGGCTTGAGGCCATGAAATCTGAGATGAGATCCATGTATGAGAACAAAGTACGGACTTTGATTGACTTGCCCATTGATCGGCGAGCCATTGATATTAAATGGATCTTCAAGAGGAAGACGGACGCTGATAGTAGTGTCACTATCTACAAAAGCTAGAATTGTCGCAAAAAGGTTTTCAACAAGTTCAAGGTGTTGACTACGATGAGAGTTTCTCACTCGTATCTATGCTTAAGTCTGTCCGAATCATGTTAGCAATTGCCGCATTTTATGAAATCTGGCAAGTGGATAAACAAAATTGCATTCCTTAATGGATTTATTAAGAAGAGTCGTATATGATGCAACAAGAAAGTTTTGTCAATTCTAAAGGTGCTAACAAAATATGAAAACTCTAGCGATCCATCTATGGACTGGTGCAAGCATCTCGGAGTTGGAATATACGCTTTGATAAGTTGATCAAAGCATATAGTTTTATATAGACTTGCAGTGAAGCCTGTATTTACAAGAAAGTGAGTGGGAGCACTACAGCATTTCTGATAAGTATATGTGAATGACATATTGTTGATCGGAGATAATGTAGAATTATTCTACAAAGCATAAAGGGGTGTTTGAAAGGAGTTTTTCAAAGAAAGACCTCGGTGAAGCTGCTTACATATTGAGCGTCAAGATCTATAGAGATAGATCGAGACGCTTGATAAGTTTTTCAATGAGTACATACCTTGACAAGATTTTGAAGTAGTTCAAAACGGAACAGTCAAAGAAAGAGTTCTTGCCTGTGTTACAAGGTGTGAAGTTGAGTAAGACTCAAAACCTGACCACGGCAGAAGATAGAGAGAGAATGAAAGTCATTCCCTATGCCTTGGCCATAGGTTCTATAAAATATGCCATGCTATGTACCAGATCTATTGTATACCCTACACTGTTTTTGGCAAGGGAGTACAATAGTGATCTAGGAGTAGATCACTGGACAGCGGTCAAATTATCCTTAGTGGAATAAGCATATATTTCTCGATTATGGAGGTGACAAAAAGGTTCGTCGTAAAGGGTTACGTCGATGCAAATTTTGACACTGGTCCAGATGACTCTAAATCTCAATTTGGATACATATTGAAAGTGGGAGCAATTAGCTAGAATAGCTCCGTGCAGAGCATTGTTGACATAGAAATTTGCCAAATAGTTACGGATCTGAATGTGGCAAACCCGTTGACTAAACTTCTCTCACAAGCAAAACATGATCACACCTTAGTACTCTTTGGGTGTTAATCACATAACAATGTGAACTAGATTATTGACTCTAGTAAACCCTTTGGGTGTTGGTCACATGACGATGTGAACTATGGGTGTTAATCACATGGTGATGTGAACTATTGGTGTTAAATCACATGGCGATGTGAACTAGATAATTGACTCTAGTGCAAGTGGGAGACTGAAGGAAATATGCCCTAGAGGCAATAATAAAGTTATTATTTATTTCCTTATATCATGATAAATGTTTATTATTCATGCTAGAATTGTATTAACCGGAAACATGATACATGTGTGAATACATAGACAAACAGAGTGTCACTAGTATGCCTCTACTTGACTAGCTCGTTGATCAAGATGGTTATGTTTCCTATCCATAGACAAAGAGTTGTCATTTGATTATCGGGATCACATCATTAGGAGAATGATGTGATTTACTTGACCCATTCCGTTAGCATAGCACTTGATCATTTAGTTTATTGCTATTGCTTTCTTCATGACATATATGTTCCTATGACTATGAGATTATGCAACTCCCGTTTACCGGAGGAACACTTTGTGTGCTACCAAACGTCACAATGTAACTGGGTGATTATAAAGGTGCTCTACAGGTGTCTCAAAGGTACTTGTTGGGTTGGCGTATTTCGAGATTAGGATTTGCCACTCCGATTGTCGGAGAGGTATCTCTGGGCCCACTCGGTAATGCACATCACTATAAGCCTTGCAAGCATTGCAACTAATGAGTTAGTTGTGGGATGATGTATTACGGAACAAGTAAAGAGACTTGCCGGTAACGAGATTGAACTAGGTATTGAGATACCGACGATCAAATCTCGGGCAAGTAACATACCGATGACAAAGGGAACAACGTATGTTGTTATGCGGTTTGACCGATAAAGATCTTCGTAGAATATGTAGGAGCCAATATGAGCATCCAGGTTACGCTATTGGTTATTGACCAGAGACGTGTCTCGGTCATGTCTACATAGTTGTCGAACCCGTAGGGTCTGCACGCTTAAAGTTCGATGACGGTTATATTATGAGTTTATGTGTTTTGATGTACCGAAGGAGTTCGGAGTCCCGGATGAGATCGGGGACATGACGAGGAGTCTCGAAATGGTCGAGACGTAAAGATCGATATATTGGATGACTATATTCGGACATCAGAAAGGTACCGAGTGATTCGGGTATTTTCGGGAGTACCGGGGAGTTACGGGAATTCGTATTGGGCCTTAATGGGCCATACGGGAAAGGAGAGAAAGGCCTCAAAGGGTGGCCGCACCCCTCCCCATGGGCTGGTCCGAATTGGACTAGGGAAGGGGGCGCCCCCTTCCTTCCTTCTCCTTTTCCCTTCCCTTTCCTTCCCTCCTACTCCTACTATTTGGAAGAGCTCCTAGTTCTACTAGGAAAGGGGGAATCCTACTCCCGGTGGGAGTAGGACTCCCCTAGGGTGCGCCATAGAGAGGGTCGGCCCGCCCCCTCCTCCACTCCTTTATATACGGGGGCAGGGGCACCCCAAAGACACAACAATTGATCTCTTGATCTCTTAGCCGTGTGCAGTGCCCCCCTCCACCATAATCCACCTCGTTCATATCGTAGAGGTGCTTAGGCGAAGCCCTGCGTCGGTAGAACATCATCATCGTCACCACGTCGTCGTGTTGATGGAACTCTCCCTCAAAGCTCGGCTAGATCGGAGTTCGAGGGACGTCATCGAGTTGAACGTGTGCAGAACTCGGAGGTGCCGTGCGTTCGGTACTTGATCGGTCGGATCGTGAAGACGTACGACTACATCAACCGCGTTGTGCTAACACTTCCGCGTCCGGTCTACGAGGGTACGTAGACAACACTCTCCCCTCTTGTTGCTATGCATCACCATGATCTTGCGTGTGCGTAGGAATTTTTTTGAAATTACTACGTTCCCCAACACGGGCTACATATAACGTGTAGATCAACATTTAGTGAATGAATCAATCAAAAAGTTGAGCAAGAGGAAGCAAAACTTATGATCACGTCCTCTGCCGCGTGCAATGGCCACCTTGCCTTGAGCTGAAGAACCATGTCGCAAAACTTGGTGATGCCGGTCTGAATACTGTGCTAGCGATACGACAACGACCTAACGCCGCGTCATTGAATGATGTTCATGTCGTAGGGCGCAATGTTCTTTTGTGCGCGAAACTTTTCATGCACTTGCTCCCATGCAAAGAGAGCCTTGGCTCAGTGGTTGGGCATGTGGTTGTGCAGACTAGCGACCTGAGTTCAATTTCTAGAATTGACAGGTGATGCATGGGTTTTTTTCTCCGTTTATTGAGGATCAAGCTTGGTGTGTGGTGGAACCTCTCATCAAGAAATATCTTGATACTCATTTAAAAAAATTCTAAGGACCATGCCTATCTTGGTACTCATACTAAAATGGTTGTATGCATTCCTGGTTGGTGCAGAGGCCGGGGAGTGAAAATCTCTCCCATTTTATAAGGTCGCGTCCCTCTTGCGTCGCCTCCCCGGCGGGTGACTCAGGAGGGCTCCGCCGTCGCCGCCTAGTCCCTCCAGCGCCCTTCTCCCCCTCCGCCACTGCTGATGGTCGGCGCCGGGCAAAGCCCATGCGTGCGACGGCGGCGGCGGAGGGTCTCTCCTCCTGTTCCCGGATCCACGGCGGCGCGGGCGTCCTGATCTGCGGGGTGTGGCCCTCCCGATGGTGTGGCGGATCCCGGAGGCGACAGACTCGCGGCGATGCACGGGTGTCCAGATCCATGGGTGTGGGACTCCCGGCAGCGTGCGGGCTCCCGACGGCGACGGGATCGGTCGACGGCGGGCTTGGGCGATGGCGTCGGCCGCGCAGTGCGGATCTCGTCGCTCGCGACGGATCTCGCCACTCCGGCCTTCATGGAGGAACATGGACTAGGGGCGGCGGCCCCGTTAGGCATGGCGACAGCGCCCATGACTGGCGATGTTCGTTGGGGTGGATGGACGACGTCTTGACCGCGGGGGCGGTGAGTCATCGGTGGATCTCCTCCGCGCTACAGGCTCTCTCCCGCTGCACTTGGTGGCTTACGATCGCGTTCGTCGGCCTCGGTGCGTTCGCGGGGCTGGTAGAGGTGACATCGGACTGGAGGAAACTCTAGAGGACTCGTTCATCCCGACGGTGGCAACGACCAGGGTCGCCGTTCTCCTACTTGTAGGCGCCGTCGAGGTCCGTGCCCTCCACCCTGACCCCATGCCTGGGTGAAAACCCTAAATCTCCTTATATTGGGCGGCGGCAGCACTGCGTGTGTCGTACCCATCTTGGAGGCGCCACCTGGGGTGTTTGGGTGCTCGGTTTGAGAAACTATAGGCAAAGGGGATGAGACCAGTGGCAGTAGGTGGTGTTTCGCGTCGGAGGAGCAGCGTGGCATCTGGCACGTCGACAACGGCGGGTCTCAGCGGCACAGCAGGGTCTGGGCATGTGATGATGGACGAGCGCAAAATGGTGGCGTTGTCTGGAGTCATGGTGACGTCGACGGCAGCTAGACCAGGCAAGGTAGATGCAACAGTACAACATTGAAGATGGATTGATGGCAGATGGCTACGGCGGCCTCATACCCGGCAGGCATCCTGGTTGAGGAGTGCGCCGGACTGGTGGGTGCCCCATACCTAGCAGGCGTCCTGGCTGGGACCTTAGGTCTTAGATGTTAGGTTTGGCTGCGAGGTTTGTTTGGTATTAGGCCCAGACTATCAGCATCCCTATATCAACTTGATAGGAGTAGTGACAGTTGTTGCCTAGACGGTGGCTTTAGTCTTACTGTTGTATGATTTTGTAAGGTCTTGAGAGAATAATTAATAAAGTGGTTGCATGCATTGTCCAGATGCAGAGGACGGGGGTCCTCCTCCATTTCTAGAAAAAAATGCACTTGCTCCTAGAAGGGCTCCCATCTACTCCTTTTTATGAAATCCACGGATGCGGCCAGCCATGCATCGCACAACAACTCATCCTCCATGGTTGAGTAGCTCACCATCCTTCATACTCTAAAAAATGACAGGGCATTTGAAAATAAGCTCATTGGCATTTGGCCAAACACCTGTCAGGCATGGTGCCCACAATGGAGGTCGTCGACAGGGGCGGAGCGAACCTGGGTACAAACCGCTCCAGGGTGGAAAGCTCCGCCGAACTGCGAGCGAGTGCGTCGGTGCTGGTTGCGGACGTCCCACAATGCCTTTTTGGCGAACACAGACGAACAACAGCAGCGGCGGAGGTGGAGGGTGCAGATGCAAAGTAAGGGGGAGAAGGGGCGGGGTGGAAGGAAATGAGACCGGGAGGGGGGATTGGGTGGGCCTGGGTGTCGAAGTCCAACATTTTGGGTGTCCAAACTCCCACAAACCTCCCACACTTCTGTCTTCAATTTGCGGGAGGAAACATGTCTGGGCCACCCCGCGGACTGATACAGGTCGCCATTGGGTGGCTCCCACGATCCAGACAGTGCGGTCGGGACGGTTGCGGGAGGTTTACGGGTCCGCCTTGGAAATGGCCTAATATGCCCAGTGGTGTGCAACACAACAAGGAGATCTGAAGTATCAAAAGGATTACACACACCCTAATGCTATGGAAGCTATAGAAGCATACCGATAAAGGTTTTAGCCCCGCTTTATATATAAAATAATATTGTGAAAGCATAGAAATGCCATAATTTGTGGGGTTAATTATCATTTTGCCTTCAGTGGTATCCATGTGCTCAGTTTTGCCCTCAGATGCAAATTGTGCTCAGTTTTTCCCCTAGTCCATGCACAGCTACTATGACGAGGCCAAACGGCCATATTTGAGTCCATTCCGTCCGCCGGCGTTAGTGGTTATGGGTCCGGAGCTTACACGTGGGACCGCGTGGACGTGGGTCCGGAGCTGACATGTAGGCCCATGTAACTAAATCCCCAAATCATTCGTAGGATTCTAGCTCACTCTGCCCATCCGCCGGCCGGCTGTCCTGTGTCGCCGCCGCCGCCACCTGCGCCGCGGCCAGCACCTGACCCGCCACAAGCTGCACGGCCTGCTCCGCCGCTACCGTCTTGCGCCTACGCTTCACGGCTACCTGCGACGCCCGCCACCTTCCTGCGATGCCACAGGTGGGGCGCCCGCCACCTGCTCGACCCGCGGCGCGGCCTCCTTCCATGCGCCCGGCTGGAGCGCTCAAAGGTGGGGGTTGCTGGAGCTGTTTGAACTAGGAGGAAGAACCCTAGGGAGAAATGGCGAGCAGCGGCGACCCCTGAGTATTTGGCGAGGCAGGCATCGGGCCGGAGATCCGCCGCATCCATGACTGGGTTCCCGAGGGATAAGTCTCGCCTCCTATTTAGATTGAGCTTAGTTGTGCATTTGAACACTCGATTCGAGTAGGTTTGCCCAATTAGTGTGCTGATTGCGTCTCTGTTTTTTCGCCGGTTAGGATGGAGTTGCGGTTTGCTTTCTTGGTGCACATTAGAAGGGACCGGTACATGTTCGATGCAAAGGATAAGAAGAAATACCAAGGAGGTTTCGATTATTCGTTGCCAATGGCTAGTAATTGGAGTTTCAGCCAATTTGGGGAGGTAATTTGTAGCCAATATCCTTGGGGTTTGCTTGATGAAGTGGTATACAAATACTAAGATGGGGAAAAGAAATGGGTGACAGTTAGTAATGATGAAGAGCTAGCTACCATGTTTGTTAGGCATAAAGAGAAAGATAATGTTCATGTGAGGCTGCAAGTTGATGTGCTTGAGCAGGCATTTGGACCTAGGATGACGGGTGCAACATCTCAGGGAGAACCAAGTCATCGTAATGGCATCTCTAGCCAGAACAGTTCAGTTGGTGCACGGCGACGTGGTGGCTCGACAAGTGTGGGCAACAGTAGTAGGGTCCCCCTTGAAGTGGAGCCTGATGACTACAACTCTAGGGTTGATGAAGAGAAGCTATATTCTGATGTTATTCAGAATTTACGACGGGCACCTTGAGCTAAAAACCGAGATGAGGCTCACAATGCAGTCCATGTGGATGATGACGCGGTGGGTGAGGACGAAGACCTTGCAGCTATTGAATGGGACCCTTTGAACTCTCATATGGAAGAAGGTACAATTTTTGCATCCATGAA
This sequence comes from Triticum monococcum, assembly GCA_034509565.1. NCBI lineage: Eukaryota > Viridiplantae > Streptophyta > Magnoliopsida > Poales > Poaceae > Triticum > Triticum monococcum. The sequence continues at coordinate 391,712,897 of CM067845.1, read as the reverse complement.
TGAGTATAGAAATGCACTTGTGACATACTGCATCAAGATAGAACATACATTCAAAGTTGACAAGAGCGATCAAGTACGTTGCAGAGTGCACTGTCCGACTGAGGGTTGTCCATGGAGGCTGCTCACATCTAAAATGTGAAATAGCACTAATGTTCAGGTCAAAGTGAACCCTTTTAAGCACACATGCCAGGAATCAACCCTTAGGAAGGATACAATCAGTAGAGCAAGTCAAGATGGGTGGCAGAAGAAGTAAAGAAGTGGGTGAAAGAAAACCAGCAAGTGGGTCTAAAGGAATTGCAGAAGAACATCAAAGATAAGTTCAAGATAGATTTGCCATACATGAGGTTGTTCAATGGTAAACAACATGCTATGAATTCTATTTATGGTAACTGGCAGGAAAGTTTTCAATTGTTGTATTCATTCAAAGGTGAAGTGGAGAGGACAAGCCCAGGTAGTATTGTAGATATTGATTACGACACCGTGGAGTGCACATTCAGGGGAGTGGCAAAGAGCAAGGAATGCTTTAGGAGGGTTTTTGTCTGCTTTGAGGCTTGTCGCCGGGGTTTTTTGACAGGCTACAGGCATTATTTGGCTATTGATGCCACTTTTCTCATAGGGATGTTTAAAGGACAGTTAGTAGCAGCTTGTGCAGTTGATGCACATAGTTTTGTATTTCCAGTTGCCTACGGTGTGCTGGAGGCAGAGTCTGAGGAGAGCTGGACTTGGTTTTTGCATAATCTGTGCCGGGCTATTGCACATCCCAATGGGTTGGTCATTCATACAGATGCCTGCAAAGGTTTAGAAGTGGCCTTGGGCAATTTTTCCCTGGAGTAGAGCATAGGGAATGCATGCGTCACCTTGCTGCAAATTTCATGAAGAAATTCAAAGAAAAGGTGTATACCGACAATTTATGGCCAGCATCTTTGACTTGCAGCGTGGAGAAGCACAACTACCACTTGAGGCAGTTATACATGAATCCCAAAGTGAAAGAATACTTGGAAACACACCACTCCAAGTTATGGGCCAGAAGCCAATTCAGTGAACTGAGCAAAGTTGACTATGTGCACAATAATCTAGCAGAGTCTTTCGACTCAACGATCTGGAAACTAAAGGGTCATTATGTGGTGGATTTGCTTGATAGGATCAGGATAGAATACATGCAGAAATTTCATTATCATGCAGGAATAGCCGAGGCAAAATTCATGGGCCACATTATCATCCCTGCCGTGATGAATGAACTGAAGCAGAAAACAACAGGCTTGGAAATGAACATGACTCTTTGCTCAGGTACCAAAACAGATATATCATATTTGGATAAAGAGAAGAGGGAATGGAGATATCTAGTGGATTTAGAAGCTAGAACTTGCAGTTGTAGGCAATGGCAGATAACTGGGTTGCCATGCATTCATGCCTTGTTTTTCATCACTTCTCTCCCAGGTCCAGCAGGGAACATAGAGCCGTATGTGCATGATTACTACTCTGTTGCAAGTTTCAAAGCCACATATGCTTATGCCTTGCCTGCTATGGAGGGAAAACAACAATGGAACATGGTGGACCCTGGATTCAAGCTTTGCGCTCAAGTTCTGAAGAAAGCAGCAGGTAGACCAAGGAAGAGTCGAATCAGACCTCGCAGCGAAGGAGCTGGACTTGGAGCGAGGAAGCATAAGTGCACAAGGTGTGGTGGGTCTGGTCATTTCGGTAAGTATTGTGATAACACAGTAGATCTAGCGTTCGGAGAGAGTTTCGATGAAGGCTTCGATGAAAATGTTGGTCAGCAGCCGGTTGCCTCAACAGATGATGAAAATGATGGTCAACAGCCGGTTGCATCAGATGAGGATTTTGACGAGGTTCCAAATGATGATGGTCAATAGCCGCATGATTTTGACGATGACCAAAATATCCTCCAAATAATGATTCAAGTGAGGCTCCAAATGGTGATCCAAGTGAGGCTCCAAATAGTGATCATGGTGATCCAAGTGAGGCTCCAAATGGTGATCATGATGATCCAAGTGAGGCTCCAAATGATGATCCAAGTGAGGCTCTAAATGGTGACCAACCTTCTGTTGTTGTGAGTTCTGCTAGGTATGTAAATCTTGCAAGGGTCAAATACTATTGTACATTTATCACTTGACATGATCTCATTATCCTTTATGTTTTGCACAACTCTATGATAGGTTTGAAGAAGACGCGCAAGGTACCGACAACCAAGAGGAGAAGAGAAGAAGCAATGAGCACAAGATGCACGAGGAGCAAAGTGATGGCAAGAAGCTCAAGGAACAGACAGAAGCCCCAACGCTATTTATGAATAAGGGTTACCCTATGAATAATTATGAAACATTTATAAATAATGTTGTATTTCTGTTGGACCTATGTTAGTACTATGTTTGACATGATGTTTAAATCTGTTGGATGATGTTCGAATGAGCACATGGTTTTTCCTTTTTTTGATTTTTTTGAATTTTGTTTTGCTCATTTGAATTCTAGTCAAACCTAACTTTGACCAAGATTTAAACAAGTGTAAAACATCAAAATGAAAACCTAAGCCTGGATCCTTCTTAGTCACTCCAAACTGAAGCTGTGGTGAGTTTTTTGAAATTTTCATGTTCATTTCCCCAAAACACTTCTCTTCACTTCATACAAGAGAGTTTGAGATACTCGAGATATCACACAATACACATGAACTTATCGTTTAAATGTATGTAAACCTTATTTATCAACTTAAATCGTTAGTATATGACATAAGAAGACTATGTGCGTAGGTTTTCTAATTTTCTAATTTTTATTTAATTTATTATGCTTATTTGAAATTTGGTCAAATATAGCTTTGACTGCTCCAAACCCCTCCCAAACCCCGCTAACCCTAGCACTGAACAATGACCGTCCATCTAACCCTAGCGGCGATCAAGGGTCGTCGATCTAACCCTTCTAGAAGGAATCTGCGGGGAGGAGGGGGACGATCCGTGAGATGCAATCTGATTGGCTGGGAGATTGTTTTTTTAAACAAATACCAGGCGCGCTGGATGGACCATTGGACCGTCTCATTGTCTGGGCCTGAGATCGTAGTAAATAGCCCGTCTCAGCCTTTTCAGGCCTTGCATGCATGGGAGGCGGCGACGTGGGTTTCCATGCGTGGGAGGCCGACGTGCATGCATGCGAGCGAGGCGAGCGAGGCGCGCTAGGCGAGCTAAGCTAGCGAGGCGAGCTAGGTGGTTCAGGGCAGCGAGTTAGATGCACCACCCGGTCAAAGAGCTATGCAGTGATTCAGATGCACACGCGCGCCCCATGCATCGTTTTCGTGCAAAAATTAAAGAGTGCAAAACGTAACGGATACACACACACGTCCGGATTCACACATGCACCGTTCTCATCCTTTCTCTCTTCCTCTCCCACCCATAGGCCTATAAATGAGGTGCCTCTCTTTTCTCTCACCCACAAGCCAGATCCGATCCATTCTCTCCAACTTCAAACACCCAAGCGACCGAGCCCTCCCCAAGCGAGACCAAGTGAAGATGCAGTTCAACGGGCCGACCTTCAACCATCCGCCTGTCATATCGGAGCTGCGCTACCCATCGGGCGTGCTCGTGGAGAGGGAGCTTTGTGTGTGGGATATTTCAAGATGGAGGGGTTCCGTCGAACTCACCCGCGCCTTCCTCGGAGCCGGCTATGCCCACCTCCCACAAGGCTCGCCTAGGATGTTCACCCTCAACGAGGTTCGTGACCGCGGCGGCATCTTCCTACTGCTCACGGTCACCTTCACCAACCCGTTTGACGCGCGCGAGCTCCTCGGCCAAGTCTTTTGGTGCGGCTGCGAGGCCATCTTCTTCACTGTGTACAACATCTACACCAACTATGAGAGCATCTTCCCCACTCCAGACCAGATGCACTCCCTTCCCTACGACAGGGAGGAGGAGGTGTGAAGATGAAGACGGTGTTGAAGGGGCGCGCGGCCAAGGTGGAAGGAGGTCAAGATGAAGATGTTCAAGCCCGGAGTCAAACTCGTCATGTTTCGTTTTTATTTTGTTGCTTTTCTATGTCGTGTCGTGTCATGTTTCGTCATGTGTCCGTGAACTTATTATTGTAAGGGTATGGTGTGTTGCATTTTATCTAAATTATCAGGGTTTATTATGTGTGTTAAAAAATGTCTGTGCCCAAACATATCATTTCTTCCCTAAACCAAGTCATGAAGTTCAAGAACTTGTGGTTTTCAAGAAAATCGGAGGGGATGAGAAGCCCTCTGTTTCATTCAAAAAAAATAAGTCATGAACTAACATGCAAATTTATTCCTTTAAATCCTAAACCAAGTGCCACTCTAACCCTAAACCAAGTGTCACTCTAACCAAAATCATGTGGTAGTGCAAACATACGTTTTCAACCTTCCAACCCTCCAAAATTTCAGTGCAAAACAAAGGAAAACCACTCTCACGCATGTGCAAACATTCACGGTCTCACTATTTTTTGACAAATTTCACGGTCTCACTATGTATACCTTCCTTCCCTACCCATGTCAAAGTCTTGTCATCTGTCCTAGCGGTTACCAGCGTAGCCCTAAACACCACAAACCCACGTGGTCCTGGGTTCGAGTCACCAGCCGCACCAATTTTTTGTCCATTTTCCACCCTTCATTTTTTGACAAATTATTTTTTTCTCAATGTAATGCCCTTAAAAAATATTCATTTATTTTGGCACCAGGTGTAAACCTCTACCAGAGCTGAGGCATATTTTCTATGACATTTTGGTCTTTGATTTAAATCACGGTGTATTTGAATTGGATTAATTAAATTGCTATTAAATATTTAACAGCTCCAAAAAATTTCTAATCTTAATTGTTTGGCTCTGGAATAATTCAATTAGCTTCCACAAAAAGTTTCAGCATTATGATTTACTGCCTAAATTAAATTAGAACAGAAAACAGAAAAACACACAAGAGAACCCCCGAATGGGCCTAATTGGATGCAGTTGGCCCATTAGTCTAGCCTGTATTTGGCTCTACGCTCTGAATTTGGCCCAAGAGCAACTTTTTTTTACAGAAAGGCAGAGCAGAGAGCTGCATTTCATTGATCAAAAGTTTCTGAATTCCTCATTTCTTCTTTGTTTTTCAACATATTTAAATGTTGGTCACTTTTTCTTTTTTTTAACATTTAAACAACTTTGACCAACATTTAAACTAGGTGAATTTCTCATACAATTTTAAGATTACAAATTCCTTCATAATTCATGCCTTTCCATACATTTTGAACATTACAACCAGTGCAATTACCATACCTACAAATGCCCAAAAGTATTTGCAAATGGGTATTGCTAGTGCTTGATCTTCAAGCTTCCTAACATTCTTCTTCAACATCCTAAGCTCAACAGCTAGCTCTCTGTCAGTGCGTGCTTCGCCCTCCATCTTTTCTTCCGGAGCTCGTGCCGCGGCCACTGCCGTTCGTGGCAGCATGCGCAACCATTCTTCATGCTCTTCTTACAGTTTATTCATCAGAGTCTTGGCCAGAGCATCGACCCAAAGAAAGAAGCATGTCACCTACATGAACATCAAACAGATCAATCCATTGCTCAAAGATCCCGACCACGAAAATGATGCAATTGCCCTGATTCTTACCCCATTCTCGCTGCACACGTAGAACGACGATTTTGGTTTCTCGGTGTGTGAGAAACCCTCCGATCAACGCCCGCCCGGCACCGCGGACAGACGAAGACATGCATGTCCACACGCGCCCGGCTCTGCATCCACGAGGTGGCGCGGAAGCTTGAGGAAGACATGGAACTCGGAGCTGAAGGGGATCTCAATGTTGCCGCGCCCTCCACAGCTAGCTTCCCACCGCTGCGCCCTCCACAGCTAGCTTCCCACCGCCGTGCTCTCTCTCTCTCTTGCCGTGGTCACCGCCGTGCTCTCTCTCTCTCTCTTGCCATGGTCACCGTCGTGCTCTCTGTCGCCGTGGTCACCGCCGCTGTCGCCCGCTTATATAGCACACCCGCAACGGCTCTCTGCTCAACGGCTCTCTGTTGGGTCCCACAAGCCACGCGTGCAACGGTCTGAATAAAATTGGCCATCTCTGCCGCCTAGTCCCACCTGTAAGGGCCGAGTCAAAAGGTTGACCTGACGGAGACGGCAGAGTTCACGGAACAAGTCGGTGCGCACGGACTAGAGGCAAAACTAAGCACAATTCGCATCTGAGAGCAAAACTGAGTATATGAACACCACTGAGAACAAAAAGATAATTAACCCTATTTTTTGATGGGATACACCCTTTCATTAAGCAGGTCATCAACAGGTTTGTGTCCGAGGGACAAGACTGGAGACAGACGGGTCTCCCGAGTGAGGATCACAATCCTTCCGTATCAAACTTGTCTAGATGGGTCGTAGATGAGTAGCTCTTTCAGCTTTGTCTAAGGAATGGGTGAGGTGTGTAAGTTGTAACATCTCTGATGGATGTGGGCTTCTACACCCGTTCTTCTTTAATAGTACTATAATATGATACACACACTTGTGTATATTTTAGAGGGGGAAAAAGACCATGATACTGTGCACCAACGCCATAGTGACATAGTGTGCTGAAAGTCCGTTTTGGTGTTATGTGTTGCTTCTAAAGATATAAATTGGGAGAGATTGAGAGATGGATATGTTATGACTTGTGAATGTTGTTGTAGATTGTTGTGAATTTTGTACTGCTTACATGCTAGTGCGCATCGTACTTGCTTGTCATTTTTTCGAAAAGGGGGTTCGCCACACAAGTCTTCATGTCTCAATCAAAGAATAAAAAAGGCTCACCAAGAGCTAAACAGAAATAAAAAAGCCACAACCGACTGGCATAAAACGATAGGAACACTTAATGCCTATCCTATTACATGACCGTCATCCCAACCGGTTGAAAATAGCCCGTGCTACCATCTTTCATCGGGTAGATCTAGTAACCAAACGCTCCCTGGCCTCCGTCGGACTGCGTAGTGATCACATACGGATCAACGCAGTGGCTAGGAAGATAACCTGCAAAAAATGAATATTTGTTGCTCTGTTAAAGACCAAATCATTTCTGCAGTTCCAGACTGCCCATAATAAAGTACATACTCCTACACGAATGTGTCTTGCTATTTTGAAGTCTATCCCATCTAGCCACGTCCCAAATAACGTGTTGATAGAATTCGGAGGAGTAATGTTAAATGCTATGTAAACCGACCGCCACAGATTTTTGCCAGAGGACAATCAAGAAAGAGGTGTTTGATTGATTCATGTTGGTCGCAAAAGATACATCTTGTAAATCCTGTTCAATTGCGTTTTGCCAAATTATTCTTAGTTAAAATAACCTATTTATGCACAAACCACATAAACACTTTGATTTTCAAAGAAACTTTGACTTTCCAAACATGTTTCGGTCGAGGAATGGCGCCAGAGTTGATAACATCCAAGTACATGGATTTAACCAAAAACTCTTCATTCTTAGTTAGTTTCCAGCACAACTGATCGGGTTGTTGAGACAGCTGAACATCCATCAATCTTCTCACAAGATTGAGCCAGACTTCCCAACGGTTTCCCACTAGCGTCCCCCGAAATTGAATATTGAGCGGAGTGGATTGCAGTGTAAACGTCTCTACGCTGAACAATGCTATACAGAGACGGATATTGGAGTGCGAGGGGCGTCTCCCTTAGCCATGTATCCTCCCAGAATCTCATAGTGGTACCGTGAAAAAGAGTGATTTAACTCTCATCAATCCTTTCCAAAAAAAGCGAATCAGTCGGCCTCACTGTCACTTGGGACAATGTTCTAGAGTGAAGGTACTTGTTACCCAAGATCTGAGCCCATGTGGCCTCCATCTCGATAGAAAGCTTAAACAGTCACTTGCTAAGAAGACATCTGTTCTTTACCTCCAGGTTTTCAATACTAGACCCCCTTGGTCTTTTGGTCTACAAATGATATTCCATTTAGCAAGTCTGTACTTTCATTTTAGTTCATCACTCTGCCAGAAGAAGCGTGATCGATAGAAGTCTAGCCTTTTCCGGACTCCAACAGGTACCTTGAAAAAGGAGAGGAGAAACATGGGCATACTAGTGAGGACCGAATTAATGAGAATTCTTCTCATGTATGAATGGATATTGTTATTGTGTTGTTGTACATTGTTGTCACGGAAAATCAATGATTGTCTAATCGCCAGCCTTCGCTAGCCGGAGACAGTGGGAGCTACCGCGCACCGCGTTGCCGCCTCACCCTTTCCTCAACCTCCCCACCACGGTGCTGGCCCTCTAACCCCCTCCCCCTCCCCCAATGTACAACACCAATGACCATCATGCACCCCCAACCCACACCAGTCAAGTTTCGGACACGCTCCCGCCTTCGACTCTGCAGCGTCATCGGCTCCCGCTCGTTCACAGCTCGCACTCGCCATGGAGTCCACGGCCTGCCCGTCCCACGCCCGTGGCGAAGCAGAAAAAAAATGACCGACACAAAATTTGTTTTCAGGTGCTTGATGTTTAGCGAATGCGAAAATATAATGGCTTAGGGCCCTATGATTTAGAATTAACGGAGTCAGTAGATCATCATAACTACACTATAAAATTACAGCTAAGAAACCGTCTATATCTCAACCAAAGGATCCTCATAGTGTACTTAAGCCTATATTTAATAAATCATCATAGCAATACCTAAATAGTTGCAATATCCTGTTGTTTTTAGTCTGTGCAATTCAAACAATGCATCATATGGTTCATGCTACCTGTGCTTGCCATGCTGTACTCCTGACGAACGGTAAGAAAGAGATGAACGGAGTACCAACATTGACAGTACTCTTGGATTAGTATTCAGACATTATTTCTCAATAAGGGGTGCTTTATGAACCCATAATGCCATATCAAGCGGATATAAAACAAAACGAGCTCACACCTAGGCTCTATACAACTAGGATGCATTCAACCAAAGTATTCAGATATTTGTATGGGCCGGCCCTTGCGATTTTTCTCATGTCGTTCTGTAGTTCTTTGACAGATATACGCAGCAGCACACGCTTTCGGTCTAGTATGTTTGTGGAGAGCAAAGGGGGAAGAACAGCACAACCAGCATGGAAGGTTGGGCTAATTACATCCCGAATAGAAGGATTCATGATAACTGTACGCCACCGTATAATCAGATACAAAATCTAATCATCAACAAGATTACAATTTATGTGAGTCACCTATTCATGTAATTACATCCCTCCTCCCAAGAATCCCACCCATTCAGCGTGTCGACACTGCGAGATCAACTTAGAAACTTTACTTGCCAGGAACAAGATGGTATCTAGGAGGACATACAACATGCTGCCTTGGCCGGAGGGGCCGGCTCCTGGCCAGGGATGATAACTTTCGTTCCTTTCAGCAAGCTCGAGTTCCCACCGGAGTTAGCCTCGTCGTTGGCGACAAGGTTTTTCTTGCTGACGGTGCGGTATATCTCTTCGAGGCCGGTCATGAAGGCCTTCTCCACGTTGGTAGCCTCAAGAGCGGACGTCTCCATGAAGAAAAGGCTCTCACGCTCGGCGAACTCCTTGGCGTCCTCTGTTGGGACAGCCCGGAGGGTGCCCAGGTCCGATTTGTTCCCGATGAGCATGATAACAATGTTCTTGTCAGCATGGCTTCGCAATTCCTCGAGCCACCGTGCCATATGATCAAAGGACTGGCGCTTGGTCATGTCATACACTAGCATAGCTCCTACTGCGCCTCTGTAATAGGCACTTGTTACTGCTCGGTACCTGCTACCACATTCAGTGCAGCTGGTTCAGATGTTGAAAGTGAACAATCAAATAAGCAAGCAAAGCTGGGGTAGGGAGGTAGGCTATTATAACTGCCACCGTTCATTTGCAACACCAATCAGTACCGTTCAGTTGCAAATTAACAAAATATTCATGAAGAAACTGCTAGACCTATTACTGTTAGGTGCCAAAAGACATTACTATTAGGTGCCATAAGCTAATGCTGGGACTTATTGTCTAATAAGCTGCTTAATGTGCTACCTACTTCTTCAGTGTTTTATTCCTGAGAAGAGTTGGTTAAAGTTTTTTGGCAGATTCTAATCTCACCGTAATTGCAATTATGTATGATAATAGATAACTGTAAATTCTGATAGGTGTCAAAATATAAGGAATGCTATCTGATGTAAGTGTCCGATCTAGATTATGATGGAACAAACATCAAATTTGTTACCATGGAAATATTAGTGTTGTTGTAAAAGAACATGCTTAACATCTGTAGCATGTCGATTCCAAACATAACTTTCGGTTGAGGACACCTCATCAGAGAAAGGAACACAAGGAACAATAATTCCCTTTTAAAGCAGACAGTGTATTAATTCCAGCATAATTGCACAGATCAAACAATAAGGTCACGGACAATGACAAATCCATCACTCTTGCACTGACCAAGGACAGGACCATGCGCAAAACCAATACAGAGGAAACTCTACAAGCTTACCTGCATTCCACACCACAATCTTCATTCATTCATATCATAACTAGAGAAACAGACAAGGTAATTACTACCGCGCGCTAGTAGTGCTGCAGTGCATGGCCATCAGGCCATGGCCTATATGCATAATATGATTCTCCAACAAAATAAAACGATCGAGGCCAGCACGGAGAGAAGATACAGCTAGCAGGGTCGGTTTGGGGTTGGATTAGTGATTAGTGAAAATTTTACCTCTCTTGTCCCGCGGTGTCCCAGATCTGGGCCTTGACGGTGCGGTTGTCGATCTGGAGGGTCTTGGTCTGGAACTCGACGCCGATGGTGGCCTTGGAGTCGAGGCTGAACTCGTTGCGCGCGAACCGCGCCAGCAGCTGCGACTTGCCGACGGCGGAGTCGCCGATGAGCACCACCTTGAACACGTAGTCGATCTTCTGCCCCATCTCCCCGTAGCCGCCGCCACGAGACATCCCCCTCCCCCTCCCTCTCTCGGCCCTTACAATCTCCCTGCCTCAACAACCAAGGCTAGACCAGCAGGATCTCCTCTCAGGACAGAAAACGGCGCCTGCCCCCTTTCTCCTTCCTCCTGGCTACTGAGACCGCAGGACTGTCTGTTGCATCAGGAACGCGGAAGGCGGAGGGAGTGCTTGCGATTTAGGAGAAGGAGAGCCGAGGGGAGCAGGTGGTGGGTGGAATTGGCGAAGCGCTGATTTGTTTTTTGGAGAAGAAGAAGATGATGATGATGATGATGATGGTGGTGGTGGCGGCGATGATGACGAATTGGTTTGGTTTGGTTTGGTTTGTTTAGTGTTAGAAAACTAGGGGGGAGGAGCAGCATAGTTGTGTTGAAGCGATCAACAGGAAAGCGGATGTGCGCATGAGGTGGAAAATCAGCTGCCAAGACGTGCTCGACCGTCAACGGCCCCGCCACCCACACCAGATGTACTACTAAAATGTACTGGTACTATGTTGTTGCCTTCACCCTTTGTCACGCAACGAGTACTCGTTCTCGGGAGAAATTGACCATGGCAGTATGGCACACGTATCATCCGACTGCAGAAAACGTTGCCAACGAGCTTACAACGCATTAAAATACTTTTAGGACGTCCCAAGTCCACGATCGCCCTGCACGACTCGGCACTTGGGCAGTGGTTTTGGTTTTCGTTGGGCGAAATCCCACGTGTTAGCGCCTTGTTGCTTCATTCGACTTCTTGAGGCCGTTCCTTCCTGCCATCTCCTACCTCCTGCTTCCTTCCTCTCATCGTTCACGGGGAATGCATGGTTACCTCCACTCATCATTGTGGACAATGCATGGTAGCTTTCGGTGCCTGCTAGTGCTGCCACAGCGAGGCAAGGAAAAGCTTCGAGTTGGGAAACAGCAACGGCGCCATGATCAACGACACTCTTCATCCGCACGCAACAACCTTTAATCGAGCAAGCAGTTCACTTTTTGTGTTCGTTCATTTGGTTTTGACTTTGGCAATGAGGTGGATTATACCATGATAATCCAGCTACTCATGGTTTTTATAAATGGCCTCACGTTATTTTGCCGTTTAATTTACTTCTATCCATTTATTTTAAAATTGTACTCCCGTGGTTAATTTACTTCTATCAACCTTTTGTCACTGGTCCAACAGTTCAAACCTAACTGTTTATATCACTATACGCTGGTGAAGGTAACAATATCAAGTTTCATTAAAAAGAAAAATCCACAGCACTCCTGCAGACGAGTCGTCTATTCAGTAAGTCTATCAATATAATTCATCATTGTAGTGCCCAACAACTCGCAAATTCAGGGCCCAGATTTCGGTTCCTTTAGCATTAAAACCATTCAGCTGCGCATCAAAGCCGCCTCCCCACGATAGCCACGTCATCACAGGTACGACAAAAAAAAACACGGTAGCGATTGGGTGAGAGGGAAAAGGAGATGGGGCGGGGGGGGGGGGGGGGGTTACGCCAGAATTACCACACGCAGCCTTCTCTCACCTCCTCTCCCCCAGAAACGCCGCCGCCTCCTCATCTCGTTTCTTTCAGCCGCCGCCAGATCTAGGAAGCCACCGGGAGGAGAACAACCCGCCAGACGCCACCCCCGTCGACCTAACCCGCATCACCCTCGCGCCCATCGTCCCCTCTTGGCGCCCCCACCTCTCCTCTCCCCCATTCTCCTACCGCATTCCATCCCCTGCTCCTCCGCCGTTCGAGTTGAGTCGTTGTTGTAGAGAGCGCCGCCTCCACTCTCCCAGGCCTTCTCCCCATCCGCGACGTCGGCACACGGTGCGGGCAAGCTGTGGCGTGTCGTCGCCGTGCTGGGTTGGCCGGCCGGTGCCGCGCGGATCCGGTTGGACGAGGTCGTTGGCGACCTACCGCGGGAGGAGGGCAGCGGGATCTGCGCCAGGAGGTCCAGGGCACGCTGCTGCCACTCGTGCAGCAGAACGACGGCCTCACCGACGCGTCCGGGGAGAACTGCGTTGGCCTGGTCTTGTAATGGGCAGGTGAAGTCATTTTTATGGGATGCAATAGTTCTTCATCCACTTCCACGGCCCCAAAAACAGTACGCCCCCATCTTTGGTGTGGTTTGTGCATTATTATCATGCTGAAGTCAACAGTTCTCACTTTTGCTGAAGTCAACAGCTCTCAGTTTTGCTGATTTGGTGTGATGGAATGTAAATATCGAACAGCAGCAGCCCTCACCCGAGGCGCAGAGCAGCCAGAACCAGTGATGATCGTGAGATCCTGCCGACGATGATGGAGCTTCTTTGTAACGCCCTCGATGCGGCTATAGCTCCCACGTGTCGAGGCACGACTTAGAGGCATAACCGCATTGAAAGCAATGTCACAAGTTAGGCAATCATCACAACATTCCATATAATATAGATAATAAAAGGGGAGATACATAGTTGGCTTACACTCGCCACGTCAATCAAAGTACATAAATAGCATTACATCATCCAATCACTCATGGCCCGACTACGGCGCCAAAATAAAAGATCAACCCAATATGCGACACAGTCCCGATCGCCCCAACTGGGAACCACTACTGATCATCAGGGAAGGAAACATAGTAACGGCGTGAGTCCTCGTCGAACTCCCACTTGAGCTCTAGCACGTCATCTGGAACGGAGTCATCAGGCCCTGCATCTGGTTTAATAGTAATCTGTGAGCCACAGGGACTCAGCAATCTCGCACCCTCGTGATCAAGACTATTTAAGCTTATAGGTAAGGAAAGGTAGATATGTGGAGCTGTAGCAAGCGACTAGCATATATGGTGGCTAACCTGTTCGCAAAAGAGAGCGAGAAGAGAAGGCAATGCGCGACCGAATAACAAAAGAGCAATCCTGCGGCAAGCATTACTCCAACACCGTGTCCACTTCCCGGATTCCACCGAGAAGAGGCCATCACGGTAACTCACACAGTTGATTCATTTTAATTAAGTTAAGGTTCAAGTGATCTATAATCGGACATTAACAAATTCCCATCTTCCCATAACCGCGGGCACGGCTTTCGAAAGTTCAAATCCCTGCAGGGGAGTCCCAACTTAGCCCACGACAAGCTCTCACGGTCAACGAAGGAATAGACCTCCTCCCGAGACATTCCGATCAAACTCGGTGTCCCGGTTCTACAAGACAACTCGTCCAGCAACACCACCCGCCGTGCCGACAAATCCCGATAGGAGCTGCACATGTCTCGTTCTTAGGGCACACCAGATAAGTTAAGCGTACGGGAGCCAACGTAACCCAAGTTGCCAAGGGACGGCCCCGCACGGTGCTCTAGGTTGGACCAACGCTCAGGGGAGCACTGGCCCGGGGGTTTAAAATAAGATGACCCTTGAGTTCGCGAAACCGAAGGGAAAAGGCTAGGTGGCAAATGATAAGACCAAGGTTGGGCATTGCTGGATGAGTTTTATTCAAGGCGGACTGTCAAGGGGTTCCCATTATAACCCAACCGCGTAAGGAACGCAAAATCCGGGAACATAACACCGATATGATGGAAACTAGGACGGCAAGAGTGGAACAAAACACTAGGTGAGAGGCCGAGCCTTCCACCCTTTACCAAGTATATAGATGCATTAAGATAACATGGCAATATAATGATATCCCAACAAGTAAATAATGTGCCAACAAGGAACGGTCTCCAATCTTCACCTGCAACTAGCAACGCTATAAGAGGGGCCGAGCAAAGCGGTAACATAGCCAATCAACGGTTTGCTAGGACATGGTGGGTTAGAGGTTTGACATGGCAATTTGGGAGGCATGATAAGCAAGTGGCAGCCATCGTAGCATAGGCATAGCAAAAGAGCGAGCATCTATCAAAGCAAAGATAGTAGTGATTTCGAGGGTATGATCATCTTGCCTGCAAAGTTGTCAGAGTTGACTGGATCCTCGAAAGCAAACTCAACGGGCTCCTCGTTAGCGAACTCGTCTCCCGGCTCTACCCAAACAAGACAAAAAAGCAACAAGGACACAATCAACCACGTGCAAACTCAAACAACATGATGCAAAGATGGTATGCTATGCGGGATGCAATATGTGATGCATATGCAAGATTTGACAAGGAATGAATGAACCTAGCCTCAACTTGTGAACCCAAGTGTGCCACTGGAAAGATGAGATGAAATCGCTTGAAAACGATATAAAGATCACCGGAATCGGAGTTACGGTTTGGAAATGGCAAGCAATTCAAATATGACACCGGTCTGCGATTTACAGCAAGTAGTCATCTAAATGCAACAAGAAGAACATGCTACAGCACCCAAACATGGCAACAAAATACATGGCAAGGATCCATTCATGATGCTTAACAAAATATGAACACTGAGCTATGGCCAATTCATCCATTAACAGGTTCAAACAAGCATGGCAAAAATGCATTTGGCAAACAAATCTCAGACTTAGTGAAATTAACACTTGTCTGGAATTTCAGATCAGATAGCACTCTTTGGAGCATGAAAACTATATGCTACAGGATCTGAACATGGCAAAGTAAAGCATGGCATGGAGCTACTCAAATAGCTTAACAAAATTCTCTTAGTGACCTTGAGCCAAAAGGGATCAGAAAATACATTTGCAAGCATGTGAACATGGCAAAACATAATCAGGTCACAGACTTGGTGAAAACTGGAGCATGCTGAAACAGATATCAAGTAGGCATGTTTACGAGCTCGATGCACTCACTACAGAGCAAGTCATGACAATCTAAGCATACACCCATCAAGAATACATAAAATACAAGCTAGACATGGCAAGAACAATAACATAGCATGCACGGAACAACTACAACATCCTCAGAAAAATCTCTAACAAGTAGACAATCTGCCCAGATTCACGAAATAGCAAAAGTAGAGCTCGATTGACTCAAGCTAGGGTGTTCCATAATTGCAAACAAAGGCATGGATGGATAGAGCACTACAAGATTAACAAAACATCCTTACTGATCATCCTCAAAAGAGCCACGGATCACTAGGAAACAACATGAACAGATGGCATAATGAGATAAACAGACCAAGGACTTAGTGGAAATGCTAAGTCCTTGAAATCAGCATAACGAATGCTCCACTTTGCAAGCTTGTGCTAGTCACCACACACATCACAAAAATACATGGGTTGCACCTTTGGATAGATGGAAAAACATATAACAAAACACATGTAGAGCTCATGGGCATATCATGCACACAATAATTATGGCAAAAATGACAAATCTCTAATTGGAGCAGCAGATTTGACAATTATCTCAAATAGCATTCTTCTAACAGCATTTCGGGCATCAAGATGAACTCAAATGAAAATGATGCAATGAGATGAAATGATGTACTCTCTGAGATGAACATTTTGATATGCTATATGCCCAAAACGGAGCTACGGATGCAAAGTTACGATGCGATGAACATAGCCAAATAATTAGGGTTTCGGGCAAAAAGTCAACCGAGGCAATTTGGATCTGGATCTCGCTGGCGCAGAAAACGAGGTTGGCCGGCGCCGGAGTTCCTGTTCACCGGAGGGAGGGAGTTCGTCGGAGGAGGGCCGCAGGGACGCGGGGAGGCTCGCCGGAGCCCTGATCCGGCCGCGGGGACGCGGGACGGCGAGGTGGGGCGGCAACCGCGGCGCGGCGTAGCAGGGCGCGGCTGCCGGAGCAGAGCACGTCGGGGCGCGCGAGGCCCGAAGTCCGGCGATGGCGTGCGGTGGCCGGCGCGGGGCTTCCCGCGGGAGCTGGAGGCGATGGGCGGCCGGGTGAGAGGAGGCGGCGCGGGCGAAGACGCGGGCCGGGAGGGCCGGCTCCGGGCTGAGCGGGCCCGCAGTGCGGCGAAGTGGGCATGCCGCGGCGGCCAATGAGAGGACGCCACGTGGTGGCGGGCGGCTAGCCGGACATGTCCGGCGGTGCGGATTGTGCCCGGCGCGCGAGGAGAGGAAGTGATCTAGGGTTTGGAAGAGGGGATCCGGGATTTTCGAGGAGGGGTCTTTATATAGAGGTAGAGGGAGCTAGGAGTGTCCAAATGAGGTGCGGTTTTCGGCCACGCGATTGTGACCGAACGCTCTAGATGATGGAGTGGGTTTTGGTGGGTTTTGGGCCAAAATGGAGGGGTGTTGGGCTGCAACACACACGAGGCCTTCTCGGTCCCTCGGTTAACCGTTGGAGCATCAAACGAAGTCCAAATGGTATGAACGTTGACAGACGGTCTACCGGTAGTAAACCAAGGCCGCTTGGCAAGTCTCGGTCCAAATTGGAAATGTTTAATCCCCACACATGAAAGGAAGGTAGAAATGACCACCGGAGGAGAACGAAGCGCCGGAATGCAAAACGGACAACGGGGAAAATGCTCGAATGCATGAGACGAACACATATGCAAGTGCAATGCACATGATGACATGATATGAGATGCATGACAATGATAACAACACACGGAGACAAAGACCCGAACCCGAGGAAATAAAATAACTTAACGCCGGAAACGGCAAGAGTTGGATTACATATTGGGTAAATCATATTCGGGGTGTTACAACCAATGTTGGGGATATCGCTTATCGGGAACTTATCGGTCTACCCATGATATGGGTTAAATCGGCCAGTGTATCGGCATATCGGTTAATTTATCGCCATATATGCTGATTTATCGGCCGATATATCTTATCGGTCAGACAACGGTAAGCGATAAATCGGACGATTTATCAGAATATTGGAAGATATCTTGAACTGTGGTTACAACACTCCACCACTATGAAAGGATCTCGTCCCGAGATCTAGGACTGAAAGAACGTCGGGTACTCAGAACGGAGGTGATCCTCGCGTTCCCAGGTAGCTTCACGGTCGGAATGGTGTGACCACTTGACTTTGAGGAATTTGATCGACTTGTTGCGAGTCTTGCGTTCAGTCTCTTCAAGAATAGCAACGGGGTGCTCACGATAAGAGAGATCTTCTTGGAGCTCGATGTCCTCGAAATTGACGGTGCGGTCAGGAGTCTTGAAGCACTTGCGGAGCTGAGAGACATGGAACACGTCATGCACATTTGCAAAGTTTGAAGGAAGCTCGAGTTGATAGGCGAGATCGCCTCTCTTGCTGACGATCTTGAAAGGTCCCACGTATCTAGGGGCAAACTTCCCTTTGATACCGAAGCGACGAGTACCTTTCATTGGAGAGACGCGGAGGTAAACATGATCTCCGATCTCGAAGGCCAAATCACGGTGCTTACTATCATAGTAGCTCTTTTGGCGGGATTGGGCTGCTTTGAGGTTATCTCGAATGACTTTGCACATTTCCTCTGCCTCTGTGATTAAGTCATTACCCAAAAGCTGACGTTCACCGGTTTCGGACCAGTTGAGAGGGGTACGGCACTTCCTGCCATACAGAATTTCAAATGGGGCCTTGCCCGAACTTGCTTGAAAACTGTTGTTGTAGGAGAATTCAGCATATGGAAGACAATCCTCTCACTTCATGCCGAAGGAGATCACACAAGCCCTGAGCATATCTTCAAGAATCTGGTTGACACGCTCGACTTGACCGCTAGTTTGCGGATGGAAAGTTGTGCTGAAGCGGATGTTGGTACCCATGGCCTTCTGAAAAGAATCCCAAAACTTGGAGGTAAAGATGCTGCCACGGTCTGAAGAGATCACTTATGGAATACCGTGCAGAGAGACAATTCGAGAGGTATAGAGCTCCGCCAATTGAGCTACAGTGATAGACTCTTTGATAGGCAGAAAGTGAGCCACTTTAGTGAGTTTGTCGATGACAACGAATATAGCATCACTGCCACGCTTGGACTTTGGAAACCCAGTCACGAAGTCCATCTCAATATGGTCAAGCTTCCATTCTGGAATGGCAAGAGGTTGGAGGAGACCAGCTGGCCTTTGGTGTTCTGCCTTCACTCTTCTGCAGACATCACGTTCATTCACGAACTGAGCAATCTCACGCTTCATTCGTGTCCACCAATAAGCCTGCTTGAGGTCCTGATACATCTTCGTGCTCCCAGGGTGGATGGAGAGGAGAGAATTGTGAGCCTCGTTCATGATCACTTTACGAAGTTCACCTTTGGGCACAACAATACGATCCTCGAAGAAGAGAGTATCCTTGTCATCAAGGCGGTAGCACTTGTACTTGGGTTGACTCTTGGCAATCCCAATCTTCACCTTCTTCACCATAGCATCGAGAAGTTGAGCTTGGCGAATCTGGTCTTCCAAGGTTGGAGAGACTTGAAGGTTGGCGAGGAAACCTTGAGGAATAACTTGTAGATTAAGTTTGCGGAAAGCTTCACAAAGCTCGGGTTGAAAAGGCTTGAGAATAAGACTGTTGCAATAAGCCTTCCTGCTCAAAGCGTCAGCAATCACATTGGCCTTGCCTAGAGTGTACTCGATACTCGGATTATACTCTTGAATCATTTCGACCCATCGAGTCTGCCTGAGGTTGAGATTAGGCTGAGTGAAGATGTACTTGAGACTCTTGTGGTCAGTGAAGATGTCCACTTTCCTTCCCAATAAGAGATGTCTCCAAGTCAAAAGAGCATGCACAACTGCCGCCAACTCGAGGTCATGAGTGGGGTAGTTCTTCTCATTGTGCTTCAACTGGCGAGAGGTATAAGCCACAACTTTCTTCTCTTGCATCAACACTGCGCCAAGACCTTGGAGAGAGGCATCACAAAAGACCTCGTACGGCTTGGATTCATCAGGCGGAGTCAGAACTGGAGCAGTGACCAATTTCTCTTTCAAAGTGTTGAAAGCAATGTCACACTCCGGAGACCAAACGTACTTGACGTGCTTCTGGAGAAGATTTGAGAGAGGCTTCGCGATCTTAGAAAAGTTTTCAACGAATCTTCGACAGTAGCTTGCGAGACCAAGGAAGCTACGGAGTTGCTTCACGTTCTGAGGTGGTTCCCAATTCACAATTGCAGACACCTTCTCAGGATTCACCGCAATGCCCTTGGCAGAGATGATATGACCAAGATAAAGAACCTCATCGAGCCAAAATTCACACTTGGAGAACTTGGCGTAGAACTGGTGTTCCCTCAGCTTAGCAAGCACCAAACACAAGTGCTTGGCATGATCTTCCTTGTTCTTCGAGAAAATCAGAATGTCGTCGAGATAGACCAAAACGAAGTCATTGGTGTAGGCGTTGAAGATGAAGTTCATCATGCGAGAGAACGTCGGAGGAGCGTTGACGAGGCCAAAAGACATGACAGTGTATTCATATGAACCATAGCTTGTCCTGAAAGCCGTCTTGGGAATATCTTGCTCACGGATTCGAATCTGATGATAACCCATACGGAGATCAAGCTTGAAGAATACTTGGGCACTTTTGAGTTGTTCGAACAGCTCGTTGATGTTGGGAAGTGGGTATTTGTTCTTGATAGTCTTCTTGTTCAATGGACGGTAATCAACACAAAGTCGGCCCGTTCCATCCTTCTTCTTCACAAAAAGAACACCACAACCCCACGGAGAAGAACTAGGTTGGATGAGACCCATTCGCTCTTGAATATCGAGTTGCTTCTTCAGCTCCTTCAACTCTTCAGGTCTGAGCTTGTAAGGACGCTTGCACACTGGTTCCGTACCAGGCTCAAGATCGATGACGAATTCAACTGGATGGTGCGGAGGCATTCATGGAAGCTCTTCTGGAAAGACGTCTTGATATTCGCAAACGACTGGAATTTGCGAGATGGCATCCAGTTCACCCTTCTCATTGAGAGAAAACAGACGGATGGTGTCGTCATTAGCGGCAAAGACAATTACTTCCTTAGATGAATGAGTCAATTGAATCTGCCTAGCTGCACAATCAAGCTGAGCCTTGTGCTTAGAAAGCCAATCCATTCCGAGAATAAGATCAATATCCGAGTTACCAAGAACCATTGGGGAAGCCAGAAACTTGAAATCACCCATCATGATAGAAACATCCGGGACTATTGAAGTAGCCCTCATAGACTTAGCCGGAGAAACCACTCCCATAGGTTTACCCAACATTTGCGAAACGAAGTCATGCTTGGAAACAAATGATCTTGACATGAAACAATGCGATGCACCAGTGTCAAAAAGAACTTTTGCGGGAAAAGAGTTAACTGGAAAGTTACCCATGATGACATCTGGCGAGTCCTCTGCCTGAGCTGCATTCACCATGTTAACCTTGGCGTGCTTGGGGTTATGCTTGACCACAGCTGTACTTGCCGATCTGACAGGAGGAGGAGGAAGAAGACGCCTCTGGTTGAAGCACTTGTTGGCATAGTGACCCTTCTGTTGGCACTTGTTGCACGTGACCTCTAAAAGCGGACGGTGATACGGAGCACTCGATCTTGGAGCTTGAGACGAAGTCTTGTTCTGAAAGCCAAGGTTGGGTGGGTGGGAAGATCCACTGCCACCTTTGCTCTTCTGCTGATACGGCTGACGGAATGGAGGAGGAGGAAGCCAATACTTCTGCTGCTTGGCCACTTGAGTAGAGGAAGGAGTAGCATCTCAGACTCGCTTCTTAGAAGCATCACACTTCAGTTGAGCAGCCTCTTGCTTCAATGCCATGTTGTACAACTCATCGTACCTCAAGGGCTCAAAGAGAACAAGAGCTAGCTAGATTTCTTCTCTGAGACCACCCCTGAACTGGTATATCATGCTCTTCTCATCAGGGATGTCCTGCTTGGCAAAGCGGGCGAGCTTCTGGAACAACTTGTTGTAGTCATAGACAGACAAAGAGCCTTGCTTCAGGTTGCGGAATTCCTCACGCTTGCTTTCAACCACGCTCTGAGGGATATGATGAGCTTTGAAATCTTGACGGAATTCATCCCAGGTAATCACACGTCCTCCTCTGGAATCCTTGTACTGCTGGAACCATTCTGCAGCTTGGTCTTTGAGTTGGAAGGAGGCGAACTTGACAAAGTCCTCAGGCCTGACGTTACTGCACTCGAACTGCTTGCACAGATCCACTAGCCAATCGTGAGCATCGGTTGCCTCAACACAATTGCTGAAAGTCTTTGGCCCGTTAGCAAGGAACTGGTTGAGTGTAGCAAAGTGATTCTGATTGTTGCCTTGGTTGCCTTGGTTCGCTTGATTGCGCTCTTGAAGAATTTGCATGATCAACTGCGTGTTTGCATTGGTTGCGGCCATCACAGCTTGCCATGCCTCCGGAGGAGGTGGAGGTGGAGGTGGTGGCGGATCAGGATTCGGAGTCATGCGCGTTGGAGGAGCCATCCTGAAGAGGTTGACATCCATTAGCACATTGATAGACAAATATTGAAGCTGAATCCAACGGAATGAAAATTGCAACATATAGTCTTCACATCCGAACAAAATGAACGAATGCATTCCACTAGAAATGGTCACATATCCATAAATTGAGAAGCCACTAGAATTTAGGTAGAGGAATAAATCAACAAGGTACCGATCAAGAACGAATACTCGGTAAGAAATCCCAATCTCAAACCAAATATCCGTGGAAGAAGAACTAGAGCTACAAGAATTCCCACCTATGAAACCCCCGAACCTTTCCGGTTATGCAATCAGGTGTTGGGGATACAGGGGAAGCATAATATCTCACCCAAATCTAGCAAATCCTACATCCAGCTGTATCCATCCTTCAACACATAACCGAGAAAAACTTCGAAAACCATCTACCTCAACCTTCGAAAAGCATCCGTTATATAAGTTATGGCGATACTCCCGAACTCCCGCCCCAGTACTGGGTGGCGTCGAGGTTATCTCACCAACGAACTGCATAAAAGAGATTTTTGATGTCGGCGTACTAAACTCAGGTATTCCAGAACTGCAATGATAAAATTGTGACGACAACACCTCGGAGCTCAACTCCCCGAGACACTGCCACAACCCCTAAACACAGGAGGCACCAAGAACAATGTTCTCGTCACAAAACCATCGGAACGATTCCAAGATACCCGCGTGATCCTAAAATTTTATTTAGTGAAATTTGAGAAGAGAAGAGTCAAAACTCTACGTCAGGATGCCTTACCAGAGCGATGAGGAGACTGGGAAGTAAAAGAATTCCTAAACTCTCCGATATATAATTCCTAAATGACTCAAAACAATTTTCTAGACTCAACAACGGCTGCTAAAAACGATCAATCAGTGGGGGCTCCTAAGGTCGGGGAAGGCTCTGATTACCAACTTGTAACGCCCTCGATGCGGCTATAGCTCCCACGGGTCGAGGCACGACTTAGAGGCATAACCGCATTGAAAGCAATGTCGCAAGTTAGGCAATCATCACAACATCCCATGTAATATAGATAATAAAAGGGGAGATACATAGTTGGCTTACACTCGCCACGTCAATCAAAGTACATAAATAGCATTACATCATCCAATCACTCATGGCCCGACTACAGCGCCAAAATAAAAGATCAACCCAACATGCGACATGGTCCCGATCGCCCCAACTGGGCACCACTACTGATCATCAGGGAAGGAAACATAGTAACGGAGTGAGTCCTCATCGAACTCCCACTTGAGCTCTAGCGCGTCATCTGGAACGGAGTCATCAGGCCCTGCATCTGGTTTAATAGTAATCTGTGAGCCACAGGGACTCAGCAATCTCGCACCCTCGTGATCAAGACTATTTAAGCTTATAGATAAGGCAAGGTAAATATGTGGAGCTGCAGCAAGCGACTAGCATATATGGTGGCTAACCTGTTCGCAAAAGAGAGCGAGAAGAGAAGGCAATGCGTGAACGAATAACTAGAGAGCAATCCTGTGGCAAGCATTACTCCAACACCGTGTCCACTTCCCGGACTCCGCCGAGAAGAGGCCATCACGGTAACTCACACAGTTGATTCATTTTAATTAAGTTAAGGTTCAAGTTATCTACAACCAGACATTAACAAATTCCCATCTGCCCATAACCGCGGGCACGGCTTTCAAAAGTTCAAATCCCTGCAGGGGAGTCCCAACTTAGCCCACGACAAGCTCTCACAGTCAACGAAGGAATAGACCTCCTCTCGAGACATTCCGATCAGACTCAGTGTCCCGGTTCTACAAGACAACTCCGACAATGGTAAAACAAGTCCAGCAACACCACCCGCTGTGCCGACAAATCCCGATAGAAGCTGCACATATCTCGTTCTCAGGGCACACCGGATAAGCTAAGCATACGGGAGCCAACGTAACCCAAGTTGCCAAGGGACGGCCCCGCACGGTGCTCTAGATTGGACCAACGCTCAGGGGAGCACTGGCCCGGGGGTTTAAAATAAGATGACCCTTGAGTCCGCGAAACCCAAAGGAAAAGGCTAGGTGGCAAATGGTAAGACCAAGGTTGGGCATTGCTGGAGGAGTTTTATTCAAGGCAGACTGTCAAGGGGTTCCCATTATAACCCAACCACGTAAGGAACGCAAAATCCGGGAACATAACACCGACATGACGGAAACTAGGGCGGCAAGAGTGGAACAAAACACTAGGCGAGAGGCCGAGCCTTCCACCCTTTACCAAGTATATAGATGCATTAAGATAACATGGCAATATAATGATATCCCAACAAGTAAATAATGTTCCAACAAGGAACGGTCTCCAATCTTCACCTGCAACTAGCAACGCTATAAGAGGGGCTGAGCAAAGCGGTAACATAGCCAATCAACAGTTTGCTAGGACATGGTGGGTTAGAGGTTTGACATGGCAATTTTTGAGGCATGATAAGCAAGTGGTAGGCATCGTAGCATAGGCATAGCAAAAGAGCGAGCATCTAGCAAAGCAAAGATAGTAGTGATTTCGAGGGTATGATCATCTTGCCTGCAAAGTTGTCAGAGTTGATTGGATCCTCGAAAGCAAACTCAACGGGCTCCTCGTTAGCGAACTCGTCTCCCGGCTCTACCCAAACAAGACAAACAAGCAACAAGGACACAATCAACCACGTGCAAACTCAAACAACATGATGCAAAGATGGTATGCTATGCGGGATGCAATATGTGATGCATATGCAAGATTTGACAAGGATTGAATGAACCTGGCCTCAACTTGGGAATCCAAGTGTGCCACTGGAAAGATGAGATGAAATCGCTTGAAAACGATATAAAGATCACCGGAATCGGAGTTACGGTTTGGAAATGGCAAGCAATTCAAATATGACACCGGTCTGCGATTTACAGCAAGTAGTCATCTAAATGCAACAAGAAGAACATGCTACAGCATCCAAACATGGCAACAAAATACATGGCAGGGATCCATTCATGATGCTTAACAAAAGATAAACACTGAGCTACGGCCAATTCATCCATTAACAGGTTCAAACAAGCATGGCAAAAATGCATTTGGCAAACAGATCTCAGACTTAGTGAAATTAACACTTGTCTGGAATTTCAGATCAGATAGCACTCTTTGGAGCATGAAAACTATATGCTACAGGATCTGAACATGGCAAAGTAAAGCATGGCATGGAGCTACTCAAAGAGCTTAACAAAAGTCCCATAGTGACCTTGAGCCAAAAGGGATCAGAAAATACATTTGCAAGCATGTGAACATGGCAAAACATAATCAGGTCACAGACTTGGTGAAAACTGGAGCATGCTGAAACATATATCAAGTAGGCATGTTTACGAGCTCGATGCACTCACTACAGAGCAAGTCATGACAATCTAAGAATACACCCATCAAGAATACATAAAATACAAGCTAGACATGGCAAGAACAATAACATAGCATGCACGGAACAACTACAACATCCTCGGCAAAATCTCTAACAAGTAGACAATCTGCCCAGATTCACGAAATAGCAAAAGTAGAGCTCGATTGACTCAAGCTAGGGTGCTCCATAATTGCAAACAAAGGCATGGATGGATAGAGCACTACAAGATTAACAAAACATCCTTACTGATCATCCTCAAAAGAGCCACGGATCACTAGGAAACAACATGAACATATGGCATAATGAGATAAACAGACCAAGGACTTAGTGGAAATGCTAAGTCCCTGAAATCAGCATAACGAATGCTCCACTTTGCAAGCTTGTGCTAGTCACCACACACATCACAAAAATACATGGGTCGCACCTTTGGATAGATGGCAAAACATATAACAAAACACATGTAGAGCTCATGGGCATATCATGCACACAATAATCATGGCAAAAATGACAAATCACTAATTGGAGCAGCAGATCTGACAATTATCTCAAATAGCATTCTTCTAACAGTATTTCGGGCATCAAGATAAACTCAAATGAAAATGATGCAATGAGATGAAATGATGTACTCTCTGAGATGAACATTTTGATATGCTATATGCCCAAAACGGAGCTACGGATGCAAAGTTACGATGCGATGAACATAGCCAAATAATTAAGGTTTCGGGCAAAAAGTCAACCGATGCAATTTGGATCTGGATCTGGATCTCGCCGGCATGGAAAACGAGGTTGGCCGGCGCCGGAGTTCCTGTTCACCGGAGGGAGGGAGTTCGCCGGAGGAGGGCCGCAGGGACGCGGGGAGGCTCGCCGGAGACCTGATCCGGCCGCGGGGACGCGGGGCGGCGAGGTGGGGCGGCAACCGCGGCGTGGCTGCCGGAGCACGTCGGGGCGGCGAGGCCTGAAGTCCGGCGATGGCGTGCGGTGGCCGGCGCGGGGCTTCCCGCCGGAGCTGGAGGCGATGGGCGGCCGGGCGAGAGGAGGCGGCGCGGGCGAAGACGCGGGCCGGGAGGGCCGGCTCCGGGCTGAGCGGGCCCGCAATGCGGCGAAGTGGGCACACTGCGGCGGCCAACGAGAGGACGCCACGTGGCGGCGGGCGGCTAGCCGGACATGTCCGGCGGCGCGGATTGTGTCCGGCGCGCGAGGAGAGGAAGTGATCTAGGGTTTGGAAGAGGGGATGCGGGATTTTCGAGGAGGGGTCTTTATATAGAGGTAGAGGGAGCTAGGAGTATCCAAATGAGGTGCGGTTTTCGACCACGCGATCATGATCGAACACTCTAGATGATGGAGAGGGTTTTGGTGGGTTTTGGGCCAAAATGGAGGGGTGTTGGGCTGCAACACACATGAGGCCTTCTCGGTCCCTCGGTTAACCGTTGGAGCATCAAACGAAGTCCAAATGGTACGAAACTTGACAGGCGGTCTACCGGTAGTAAACCAAGGCCGCTTGGCAAGTCTCGGTCCAAACCGGAAATGTTTAATCCCCACACACGAAAGGAAGGTAGAAATAACCACCGGAGGAGAACGAAGCGCCGGAATGCAAAACGGACAACGGGGAAAATGCTCGAATGCATGAGACGAACACATATGCAAATGCAATGCACATGATGACATGATATAAGATGCATGACAACGATAACAACACATGGAGACAAAGACCCGAACCCGAGGAAATAAAATAACTTAACGCCGGAAACGGCAAGAGTTGGATTACATATTGGGTAAATCATATCCGGGGTGTTACATTCTTAATCAGTTGGATGGATTTTATGAGCTTAGCAAGGTAAACTGACATCATCGAGTATTTTTCTTCTCTAGATGCCTTTATGCCATATATGAAAAGGAATGGATTCAATTGAAGTAATTTACTTGCCTGAATGTGTGTGTGAGATGCACTCTAGCTTTCCTAGCTCCTGGGTGAAGTACGGTAGTCTCGAGACGAATTTTGCAGATTAAATTTATTCTTCATCTTTGCTTCATTGCTTATATGAATTTTCTGGATTCTCATTTGCACAACATTTTACTTTAGTCCCGTTTCTAACATTACACCTTTTTTAGATGGAACAAAAATCAAGGACTGTAGGTTTTATTTTGTCTGATTGTTGACATGCCAACTGATTCTCTGCTAGGCTTTAATTCTTATGATTACTTTCTTACTGGGCTTTTTTTGGGGGGGGGGGGGGGGGACCCCATGATTTTATCCTAGCCAAAAATTGCTGAGGTAGGATAAAAGTAATGGGAATCCAATCCAAGCCTAATTCTCCATTTCAATGTACATAAAATTATTGATGCATCTCCATTTCAATGTACAGAAAATTCAGTTTGATTCAGACTCCAAATCTATGAACCATTCTTCCCACATAGAGTAGAAACAGAGCTCCTATTCACACATCCAGAACACTTTTTTTAACTCCTAAACTTAGCAAGCAGTAACTCATGTAGTGTAATTTCTTCAGAGCTCTATCAAGCCCGACATCTAAGTGAGTTGCTTACTGCAGATTTTTGGAAGGTTGAAGGTGGAATCGAACTCCGAGCTCGAGGTTGCGCTGGTGCAGTGGTGGCTGCGATCGGGCCCGATCTAGGAAAAATCTTCCTCGTTTTTGGTCTGCATGGCGATGATCTGTTTCTTCAGGATTAGCTCGTTGCTAGAGCCGGCTCGGGATGCCTCCTAGATGACGACACGGTGAGTGGGTTTTAAATCTTTTGTTGCGCCGATCAGGTCGCATTCGATACGTATATGGTAGTGATGGACAGCTGACCGCTTGATTTGGTGTTTCTTCTGTGTGGTGTGGCGTGCGTGCTGATTTCAGAGCTTGAAGCGAGCGGAACACTGAAGGAGGATCTCGGGGATGAAGGAAGCGTCAGCGACGACCTCAGGCGAGAGGTATCGAGACTGCAAATCACTTTCCTATTTCTGCATTTCTTACTGTATGCAACTCCATTGGTATTCATATCTATAGCCTGTGGGGAGCAACAAAAAAATGAATTTGTTGGTGCTTAAAATTTAGACTGCTCTGTTTGATACATCTGCACTGTCGAGGCGGTCTTCTTGAATAGACTCTGGGTGTTTTAGCCTAAATGGATTATTCAATGTTATGTATTATCAGTTCTAGATGAACTTTGTAGTTCGAAACGAGTTCCGAAATTGCCTGGGGGGCATGTTTAGTTTAATGTAGGGTGTGCTGCAGACCTGGAAGGAATATGTTGAAAAACTATAACTTTCTCCGTTCGTGCTTTCTTTGGTTGTGAGGATGTATATGACAATTGATTTTTGTGTATTTTCAGTTTTAAATCTAAATTTTATCTCCTGAGTATGCTTCAACAATGCATCTATTATGTAATCGGTGTGATGATAGAACTGACAATATGTAGTATAGCTTGTTGGAGTATAACATGGTCTCTTGATTTTATTTATCAAAAATCCTGGTTCATTGCATGTTTTTGTTATAGAACTATGCTTTGCATGTTTTATTATTCTGAAAGTTATATGAGGTTTTAGCCAAGCTGTTTTTGAATTTATGATCAGGCATGTAATGCAGGTAATACTAGAGCTTCCAGCCTCCTCATGCTGGCGTGGGAACATCAGTAAGGGCTTGGAGCCTATCAAAGAGGAGGTACAACCTACTACTATCTGTTGAACTGAGCTGAACCTCTGCTTTGCGTTGGCAGCGACTAACTTTGCAGCTCTAATGTGTACCCTTGACTACGAGAACATGATCTAGCAGGCACCATACTTTTCTGCTTGTTAATTTGGCTAGCATTTTTGCATGTTTCAGGCAAAGAGGACACTGCTGATGAAACATGAGGCCGAGACAAAAGCAAATGCCTATTGGCTCAGTTTGCTAACCCATATGCAGTCTGCATTCGTGCCGGGAAAAGTATTCTATATGTGAGGCTTATAAGTGCATATTCTATGGGAAACTAGAACAGAAATAAACCAACTCTCCGAAGCCTGTTTTCATGGACACTCCATGTGCATTGTCCGTGTGCCACTTCTACTGTGGTGAACTATACGTAGTTACTCTGACTAGATTTTCTTGATGCAAGTTTTCTAGACGAACTTTTGAAAGCCTGCTGACCCACGACCATCTCGATGATAGTTATGATCACGTAATTCTGGGTTGAGAAGTTTGTTGATATATCAAAAAGTACCAGGGGTTGCCATATGAGTAACTGAAGGAAAATAAATAAAATCTATGTTCTATGCTCTTGGTTATACTCCACCTGGCTGCAAGTATAATCCATTGGCTTGGCTGACAGTTGAGCATGCACGTAGGGCAGTCAGTATGTTTACTGAATTAAGTATAACTAAACCTTCTGCTTTTCTGCCCCCCACAACACCACCACCACCAAAGAAAACACAATAAATGCATATGAAGATAATACTGACATGGCGAGGAATCTTCCTTTGTAATTCGGGCTCTAGGGCTTTTCTTGACCATGCTGTATACACGAAATTTTTAACAACAATTTGCTTTACATGTATTTGCTAATGTATGATTAAATCTGTATTAGTTGTATTTTTTAGCAACATTATTATTTGTTGGATCCCAATCCATATCTTATCCTTCTTTAGTCTTTTTACTACTATTTTCCATACTTGTATCATTTACTCTACCATTGTTTCTTCACTGGCCACACCCGTGCTGGTGCCGTCCCTCACGCTCCACCTGAACAGCGGCAACTAGGAGCTGCCGGGTGGGAATTACGTGTTCGAGGAGCAGGTCATGTGCCTGGTGCTAGATGTGTTGGCATGGGATCAGACCGTCATTACCAACTACCAACTTGTAGTACTGATCATGTGAAATGAGCCGATGTGGTAGGCAACCATCTTTTTTGAATGAAATGTATTTTAGATTGTAAAGCTGACCAAAAAGGGCTGTTGAATGGGCGTTATCCTACCTGGCACCGCACAAACTTCCTGTCAGGAGGCGCCACAGGTGGCGCCCCAACCACTAGTTGCATATGCAACTGTTGCTCACTCCATCCGAGTTTGTTGGGTCTCCTATATTTTGGGTCAAATTTTGCATACTAACAAAATATAAAATATATACTATGACAGTAATCAACTAATAATCAACTGAAGGAGGGAGGGAGGGAGTAGCCACAAAAAAAAAACCAACAAGTACAACAACACACGCTTTGCACTGGCCAAAATAAGAAACAGTAATCAACTGAAGAAGTCCCAGCAGAAAATCCATAATCACAAAGTTACATTGTCCACCAACAGAGGTAGAAATACATCACCATTTGAAACATCAACTTTGGCATAAAACACCACCGTAGGACACATTCGTAGTAGTACTTAAACAAACACTAAAACAGCAAAGCTACTGCAGAATCCCAGGAAGCCCCAAAGCTGTGGCATTCCAAGTTACTTGCTGAATAAATCAACCTCTGGGCTTCTCTGCTGATGAACAAAGCTTTCAATACTGTTAGTCATTTCCCAAAGCAGCAGTTAGTTCTGTGAGCAAAACATTGCAGCAAAATTGGTTTCTTACGTCTCCCCCCGGCTGACCTCCCCTTGTATCAGTAGTATTGTTTCCTTGGGTTGTTCTGCAGGAAATAGCACAACATATATGAGACAAAAGTATATAACAGATCATTCATTAAAGAAGAAGGTCATGGCTTGGCTGGGCAGTATACCAGTGGGTTTGGCCTATGGCGGTAACCTAGCATCATTCGCTTCTTATATTGCTCGTAGATGTCATCTTCAGATGACACCTCACCAGGTTGGATAGCACCAACACCAAGGTGGTCCTGCTTCACATCTCCAGCCATAATGGGATCTGCACGGCCACTTCTCTCGCTGCCAAGACCCTCACCTGCACAATAAACTACATTTAGCACCTACAACTGAATTGAGCGGAAGTGTTCAACAGGGCGGAGGCTAGCGGGAATGCATGCAGACATAAACTTAACAATTCACCAGCCACCCAAATGGATTATTAGGAATACGGGATTCATTGTTTCATTTGGATTTCTTGTTATAAAAGAGAATCCAACAGGCCAAGTAAGACCATAATGCCAAACAGGCATTTACTAGAACTGGAACTTTGGTGTTCAGTTTTCAATTTGAGGACTAACCTTCCCTCCAGCCCATCTTAGAGAGAAGCTTGTGCCCAATATTATCGGCCTGAATCTTAGCCTTCTCTGCAGCTTCTTTGGTAGCCTTTTGTGCCGCAGCATCATTACAGCGTGCCATGAACTTCTCGAGTTCTTCTTGAGGAATGAAGTCCCCCATGTGGTGTCCCTTCTTAGGAGGACCTGGAAAGAAAGAAAAGATGGATAGTAAATATCAAGTCTCTACAACCTTGCATCAGAGCGACGCACAATAAATGTGAAAAATGTACCCTGAATAAGGCATGGAGGTGGTGGCATTTCGTCTTTTGACTGCCTTGGTGGTCTCTTCCGTTCTTCCTGTGCAGCTTTCTTCATGTAGAATTCCATCAATGCTACTGGATCTGAGGGTGCAGACATACTTTGACCACCTGTAATAACATGAGACAGCATCAACCGACTAAAATTTACGAAACAGAAAAAAAGGATCGAACTGCTAGATAAAAGACATATCATCTTCTGAAGAAAACTATAATGTAGGATGATAACAGGATATAGTCATATAGAGTTCAGTTGTTCACATAAAGGCACATCATAATATGTCCATTCTATGCACTAGGCCACATGAATACTACAGTACAGAGCATGTAAAAAAACTCAGGGAAGAAAATCAGATGACAATTAACTGGCGGAGCAGAACTGCGAACTCAAGAAAACATTACGTAACATGCGTACCCAACCTTGGAATAGTGTGGAAGCAATCAAACCAGAGTAGCACGCAAGCTTAAGAAAAGGAAAGTGATCCACAAAGACACCTCAAGTAACTTACCATGACCAGATGAGCTTCCCTGGGAAGAACTACCTTCATATGCACCATATAAAGCGGAAGCAGGTGTTTGATAGTTAGATCTTTGTTCAAATGAGCTTCTGTGTGCACCAGTATGTGCTATGGAGCTTGCAGTGCTTGAATTAACTGCATTTTACCAAGAACATATGCCATCAGAACTTGCATAGATGATAAGTGATACCAAAAGTAATGATATTGTCTGACACGAACCAATTTTTGAAGCCTGAACATCATTTGTCTGAGCATGCACCTTTTCCTCTTCAGCAAGCCGAGTCTCATAATATTTGTAGTCTGAACAGTTCTTATCAAACAGAAACCTGCAAATAACCAAGGTTAAGAATTTATTATTGCAATAGTTAATGATGCAATTTTGATCTCCAAATTTAATGTAAGCATTTTTTTTGCGTTGATAAGCAAAGCTATGGCCATCATACTTGAATGGTGAATCTCCAGGATTCTTCTGGCGTGTAATATCCTCAAACTGTCTCCCATTTTTGGCAACAAAGCTTGCTAATTTGTCAGCAACCTGCCTCACTGTCATATCATTTGGTGGTGCTGAGGCTGCATGTCACTTAAGAACTCATTAATATCAAGCGCGTGAACAAGGGAATGCAAATTACTGCAGTAGCAGTAGCGCCATATTTCCAACCCTTTCAATCAACATCCTTCCCAGCCATGTCGATACAGTTAATCTATAAGCTGCAGCCATAAGAAAAACCAAAACCTTCACAACTTTCTGCTGCTAATAGCATTTGGAACATATTATAGGTGCTGAGAACTGATGTCCATATTAGACAAGCTACTAATGTAAGGATGGCTAGGCAAAAGCAGAGTTTCACTGGTAGTGTGCAATGTAAATTGATTTTATTAGTTAAATAATAGGAGTTGGAGCATATTACAGATGCTGAGGACTGATGTCCATATTTGACAAGCTACTAATTTATGCATAGCTAGGCAAAAGCAGAGT
Organism: Triticum monococcum; assembly: GCA_034509565.1. Lineage (NCBI taxonomy): Eukaryota > Viridiplantae > Streptophyta > Magnoliopsida > Poales > Poaceae > Triticum > Triticum monococcum. The sequence goes on along the minus strand of CM067845.1, from coordinate 391,679,530 downwards.
TTCACTGGTGGTGTGCAATGTAAATTGATTTTATTAGTTAAATAATATCAGTTGGAGCATATTAGATGCTGAGGACTGAAGTTCATATTTGACAAGCTACTAATTTATGCATGGCTAGGCAAAAGCAGAGTTTCACTGGTGTTGTGCAATGTCAATTGATTTTATTAGTTAAGTTGACAGGTAAGCTTTAAATACTATGCTGATTAAAATATCAGATAAGCAGTGTATCTTTGTAAGTATTGCAATTCTCAGGTCAAGAGCCAAGAAACAACTGTTTTTTGCACCAACATGTTTAGCTCAGAATAAGTTCATCACATTTGAGACAATCTTGATCACAATTGTGCACATGTGCATAGAAGATACAACATCTCTAATGTTCAAAAATATTTGTCAAAATTCGAAGCCCTTATAGCTACTACCCATGGTAAGGGCATATGATCTCAGAGAGTATTCATAAGAAAGAAATACAGTAATAGCAGCAAATGAAACAAAATGATTACCAACAACCCTAGCTGGGGCAGCAGCTGAGTGAGCATCAATGGATTTGTGCCGCTTCGCATGATCCCCCCTCTCCACACCGTCAACATCGTCTTCGTCGTCATCCTCGGCTCCAAACTTGACAGGCACAATGGGGATCTTGTTCTTCTTGAGGCTAAAGGCCAGCTTCCCGCCTGACAAAACCGAGCCAGCCTTCTTCACCTCGAGCGGCCTCTTGTTTGGCGCAATGACAAGGGGCGTCTTAGGGTTGACAGGCTTGGCCGGCGCAGAGGAGACAGCACCAGCGGTGGTGGCGGGGGCTGCGGACTTCTCCTTGTCCTGCATCTCCTGCTGCATCTGCTTGAATCTCTCCATGAAGGAGCCGTCGTTGGCGAAGAGGCCCTTATCCATGGCTACACAATCCTTTAAGCTCCAATCAAAACACCACCATGGTGGTCACACAAAAGCTAACAGGTCTACGGAACATATAATCCACCGAAATAAACCCTAGACGATCATCCTTATTTATTTACTTCCGGAAGGAGGGGAATCTAGCCTCCCCCTCAGAAAAATTCCAACAAATTTATAAATCTACGAGCAACGACCGGCCGATTCAGCCGAAACTTGGCGCGCAAAAAATGGGGGGAAATTCATCGACGGAGATGCTAGGCCTCGAATCGCTGGATCGGATCGGGCGGGAGGGCGGATGGCAAGGGAGAGTTACCTGATCGAGAGAGACCGGACGGGGGAACCAAACCCTAGTAGGAATTTGGTGCGATGGGTAGGGGTGGGGAATCGGGGAGGAGAGAGAGAGAATATGACGATGGAATGATGCCGACTCGGCTCCGCGTGGGTGGGAGAGGCAGAGACAAGTCGGGTTCCGGGCCCGGGCCGCGGGCCTGCGTCGGCGCAGCCCAGGAACCCAATTCCTAGGCAGGCCGGGGTCCAAAAGCACCCTCGTCTAGAAGCAAACCGAAACCGACCCGGCCTTCCCCTCTCGCTCTCGCGTCTCTCGGCGGGCGTTCACTCTTCGGCGACGCGAACCTCCCGTCTCCGGCGACCGGCTGCCGCACCGCCCTCCCTCTCAACCGGCTCGGCGGTGCCCCATAGCCTGCCATGGTGAGTCCCTTTTCCTCCCGCCCCCTTCCTTCAGCCTCGCGCACCAGTCGCCGCCGAATTTGGTCGGGCTGCCGCTGGGTCCGTGAATCGGCTGAACTCCCTCTTGCACGCGAGGTAGTTGGGTTGTACACTAAGAAGTCTTAGATTGGAGAAGTTGGTACATTTCGGGCTGTGAATCTTTTTTCCGGCACTAGGTTTTCCGTTATCACGCTGCCGGTCATCATATTCAATGTGCATTTTGCAGCTTACAGCCATATAATTCAGTTTAGCGTAGCACACGTGCTGCCTCGGCAAATCTCAGACTGCCAGTTGCTTGTGGATCACTGGGTATGCTGCTGGGTGCAGTTGGGGTTTACAATGCCATGGGGCTGTGTTGGGACTACATTTCCTACGACTAATTTGGAATTGCGCTGACCTTTTCTTGTATCTGCAAGCATCTTTATATACTGTAAAATAAATGGATGATGTTTAGCTGATTATTTTCCGTATCGTGCTTAGTCTAAGAAGAGGGGCCTTTCCTTGGAGGAGAAGCGGGAGCAAATGCTTCAAATATTTTACGAGAGTCAAGACTTCTATCTGGTAAGATCTTCTGTGGAGATTTCGTTATACTATTCTACCTCAGTACAGCAAGATTAGCTGTTTGCAGTGACTGCTTTTTGTTCGGAAGCAACAAACTCATGGGTTATTTTCTTTCTGGTGCTAATGTGGAAGTTTTAGCTTGAAGATGTATTGACAGGTCTTTTATGTAGTTTAATTATACTTTGGAAAGTTGGTGATTGAAGCAAGCTAGTGATATGCCAGATGCCAAGCTAATTTCTGCAGTTCATTCCTGTTTTCGCGCTATGTATTGATTTTAAACTATCAAATTGTCACCTCATCTTACATTATGTATTTTCCATAAGAAATCAGTATCTGTTTCCAGCTACTCTTCACCATTAATACCTGAACCTACAACTGTATATATTAGTGCTAGCAGTATGTATAATACTCCAGAGTTTAGGTTAAAGTTGTAGGTTCAATATGCACATGCAGTGTCATCAATATTACACTGATGGTTAAAGTTGTAGGTTCAATATGCACATGTAGGTTCAATGTACACTGATGGAGTACTATATACAACTATATACCAGTGTCATCGTGCTTTGATGAACTGTTTTCAGTGTACTTAAAGTTTAGGTTTGGATGCTCATGCAGGCATGCCGCCTTTTGGTTTTTGCCTTACAAACACTCATTAATATGTACATAGTTATTTTTTCTCTGTGTAGACTGTTCAATATGTTTTGGTGTTTCATAAATCTCTAACTCTCTTTGCCCTTTCAGCTTAAAGAGCTTGAGAAGATGGGTCCTAAAAAAGGAGTGATCAGCCAGTCTGTTAAGGATGTTGTGCAAAGCCTGGTGGATGATGATCTTGTCTTGAGAGACAAAATAGGAACTTCTGTAAGTTCTTCTGCTTATCAGTTATTGTAGAATTTCTGCTTATATGTTTGTGTAGCATGAATGGGAAAAGAATAATTGTCTTCACAATTCCCGGTCATGTAGCTATTTGCATATAGGATATGCATTAAGTTGATCTATCTTTAATTCACAAAAGGTTTATCGACTTATCATGTTCTTCAATGATTTAGTTAAGATACATTCTTCAAGATATTGTGCATGAGTCGAACATACTGTAACTTTGCATGTTGTGTGCATCACAAAGAGAGGGCATGCCAATTGTTTGTTTAACTTACATTATCATCCATGTGCCTCTAGTTTCTAGTTTCTGAACTTATTAGTATCCTTGCAGGTGTACTTTTGGAGTCTTCCCAGTTGTGCCGGAAATCAGGTATTTCTATGATAAAGTGAACTCTGCTCTTCTTTCATTGCATAATGTCATTATTAAACTTTGACTTTGCATGTATGTATGGTTGGACTTTCACGACAACCGACAACGCATGATGATACAAATTAAGTCCATCACCTGTAACTTCTTAAGAGCGACTTATAACAGTGGTGCAGAGTAGAAAAATCTCAATAAATTAGTACTCTTTCTAGTATGTTAGAATAGAGATTCAGGCTAATCCTCTTCTTTGAATTTGTTTTTAGCTGAGGACTACCTACAACAAGCTGGAGTCTGACCTTTCAAACTCCAAAAAACGTTACATGGAGCTTCTTGAGCAGAGAGACGACTTGAAAAGAGGCAGGGAAGACACTGTAAGTTGTTCTCCATCTCCTCTATTGAGCTGTGCAAGAAGGATGTAGATCAACTCATGTACATTCCTCTAGGATGAGAGAGAAGACGCTTTGGAGGAGCTGAAGGCTGTAGAGCTACGCCATAAGAAGTTAAAGGTTCATTTACATCTGTTAATCTCTTAATTAGTTCTTATCAGTGCCATGTGCTGCTCAACAAATTCTGTACTCATTTCAGGAAGAACTAGCTGCCTATGCTGATAGTGATCCATCTGCACTAGAGGCGATGAGTATGAGATCCATCATTCCTCATTTTACTATGGGCGTTGGCACTTGGACATCTATTATTGTTTTGATACATCACTCTGACCGTGTTTCCATGCAAACATCCCATTTCATCTAAGTTCTTGCAGTAAATTACTTTATTCTAAACTGTATGGTGATGATTGCAGAGGACGCTACTGAGGTTGCCCATTCGGCAGCTAACAGATGGACAGGTACTAGTAATTCCACTTGTCAACTTCGTGAGAAGTTCATATGCTTTCGGCTTGCCTATCATCACTTAGGCTAATATCATTTTGAATGAAACTTCAGACAACATCTTCACTTTGCAACAATGGTGTTCAACTACATTCCCGCAAGCAAAAGAACAGCTTGAACACATGTACAAGGAGGTATGTTTTCTGCCCTTGCACTGGTGTCACTGTCATCTACTCCCTCCGTCCCATAATATAAGAGCGGTTTTGACACTAGTGTAGTGTCAAAAACACTCTTATATTATGGGGCGGAGGGAGTGCTATTAATACTCCCTCTGATCCAAAGCAAGTGTCGCAGTTTTGAACTAAGCTTAGTTCAATCTTAATTCAAAGATGTGACACTTACTATGGATTGGAGGGAGTATTAAGTATCACATATTTACAAAGGAATTTGCTCTCGGCCATTGGGTCAGCTGACCCCAATAACCCGATAGCTAACTTTGGATCAGCTCTATAACTATGAGCCAATAAACCATGTCCATCTGTTATTTGTTTTTGCAGCTTATCTCTCCTATAAATAACATAACAAACTTATGACTGCCATCAGGCATAAAAAAGGCTGCGACTAACCCATCTTCATGGACTAGATGTGGCTTGTGCCATGTATCTTTTATCCATGGAGTAGTGGATCTAAGTGAGGAATTGTGTTTATATCCCTCAAAGCCGCTTGCCCACTTAATTGTGAAGGCCCTGTTTGATAGCAAAGTATTTTCTAAGTATTATGAGAATACTACAGTTTTTTAGATTACCATGGTTTTAGTTACAACGAGCTGTTTGGTTGCCACTATAAACTACGGTTTTAATACTGTGGTATTTAGGAAACCATGGTTTTTTCTCTGCATAAAAAAAGAGACCTCTGGACCTCTTTTTTTAAAACGGAGCAGCCGTAAAAAAACGAGGGGACACATGACACATCATTATCTTTTCCCCCACTATTCGCAACAATTCCCCTCGCTTTCATGCCGCCATTGCCACCGCCTTGTCGTTTCTGGAGTTCTCCCTCGGCGGCAAAATTGTACGAGGCGTCACATGGCTTGCCTCTGCTACCTAGAGGCCATGCATGGCATGTTTCCACATGGGGTTGCAATGGATCGCAGCTACCTGGATGCATGGATCTCTGCGTTCTTATGCATGATACGGCCAACCAGGTAGGGCAGCGCTGTTCTTAGGCCGGTCTGTTGCTGGATGCAATGGCTAGCCAGCTAATAGCTAGAAAACCGGCTTGTTTGCAGTGCTAACAGCTAGTGAGCTATTTTTACGTCACTGTACCAAACAGGTCCTCTGTATCACAAATACTCCAAAATACTCTGTTATGTCAAAATTGTGGTATTGTGTACCTACTGACTAAATTACTGTAGTTTTCAATACTTTGGTTTTTATAATACATTGCTATCAAAGCCTTTTTGTCCAGTAGAGCTCCTTCACCGTATGTGTTCAGCTTGATCAATTTAAGTGTTCAAGAAACAGCTTGATCGATTTAAGTGTTCAAGAAACTAAGAGTAAAATGGCATGCCATGCTGCCCGTCATAATCAAATAGGACACCAGAATTCAGAAGCTCCTGCCATCCTTTTACTAGTTTGTGCTTGCTAGGAGATGGAAACATGTGTGTAAAGAATTGAATGTTTCGAAGGTGAAGATAGAGTAGTTTTGATTGATTGATTCGATTGATGTCACACGTAACAACTACTAATAAAGTTTGAGATTTGGCTTCTTCATCCTGGGGAGAAGCGTGGGCTTGTTTGCACCCTCAGCAATCCATATCATCATGTCCTCGACAAGACGATTTTATTTCAGAAACCGGTTCTGCTTTCTTCTGACGTGTATTGTCGTGAAATTTCAGGTGGGCATAACTGAAGACTTTGAGTATCTGCAGTAAGGCTCAACAGCCTGCATATGCCCTATTGCATCATCGTGTGTAGTCTCCCTCAGCACGTGGTGTTGGATCTAGAGTAGTTCACCCAAAATTGGTGAGAATCACCTGTGCCGTTGGCTATTTAACGTTTGAGCAGATGATGCCATTATCGCACATGTTCTGTTATGTAAAGGTCAGATGCCTTGCGTATCATTGTCGTCAGGAGAGAATGTTCACTACGTTAAAACGGTGCTACAAGATGAATTTGGTACATGCATATAAGAGATTAGCAATCTGACGAGGGAAAGTAGAAGAAGGATCTGAAATAAGAAGAGACTAGAATGACACGTAACTAACACCACCTTGCGAAATGTAGAACGGCACAGGCCTCTCTTATTCTATATGGAGGACGTTTCCGAATAGAAATAGGCCTTCTCTCCAATATTCTTTCACACCCTGGCCGCAAGAATCTGGATTTTGTCTTTTGCGTTGTTGTCATGTTTTGGTTACTAGTTTTCTAAGTCTACGTTAGGAGTAGTATTTTATTTTTTTAGCACAAAATACTGCCTGCTAGAAAAGGAAAAAGCGTTATCCATTGCTGTGACCATTTGAGGCTTAGTGTGTGTGTATATATATATATATATATATATATATATTACTGCAAAAATGGGTGGTTAGCCACCTTTTTTGTATATATATATGTATGTATAAACAAAATTCTGTTATCAAGTTACAAAGGGGGCAAAAAAGGTGGCTAACCACCCATTTTTGCAGTAATTCGCAGTAATACGAAACAAGTACCGGAGCTGTTTTTGGCTTTGACCTCGTTGCCCACCATGAATTACTAGTACATCAGGAAGATACTGCACGATTTTGCAAGCATCGCAGATAGGCCAAAGACCGTGTCATGCTGGAATTTCTGAACATTCAGCGCTTTGACATTTGTTCTCAGAGAACATTCAGTGTCTCGTGCTGAAAATAACACCAGGCTTAATTATTCATTTCGATCCTCTCCTGTGGGGGCGACTTTCTCTCTGGTCTCCATCAAGTGTTAAAGTGCAAGTTGCCGCATGAGGGGTTAACACGCGAATTTCATTGGTTCTTCCCTTAAAAAAATGACATGGGAATTTTGTAGTAGTTGAATCTTATAGGAGATTTTCCTATGGTGTCATTTAGACCGTAGGTTGACAAAAATAAGCCCTCTGGTATGAAAAAATAGTGGGAACAGTTAGGGAGTACTCCCTCCGTTCACAAATATAAGATGTTTTTGAATATTTTAATATGAACTACATATGGACTGAAATAAGTGAACGAACACATTAATACGTGTCTATATACATCTGATTCAGAACAAAGTTAGAAGATCTTTCCTAGCCGTGTGGTAGTTGGTTCATATATAAGCTTAGCCTCATGTCAGTTTTTCCAAAGAAGGCGTGGCTTGGTTTTAGTTCCTTCTCGGTCTCATGAAAAGGAGCACTATCATTGTAAGATTGCAGACAAACTGTACTACAGAGGTTGCTAGCTTGAAACGTACGCCTTCCGTGCAATCCAGCCTATTCATATGCTGCAACCAAACTGAGTACAACCTTGAACCTTGCTTTCATTCAGCCTATTCATATGTTGCAATCTGTACGTCTTCCGTGCAATCCAGCCCATACTCCAGAATAAGGTCGGGAGGGGCTTTTCGTGAAAGCTGGGAACTATGGTATATAATTGTTTGATTGTTCTTCTTTGGATTTTGTAAAAAAAAAAAGTCATGTGCGTGCTACTATAAATCCGAGGAAATAACATTTCAGTTTTTGTCCAAATATCTGGAAATGAATATTTATGCGGATTATAAAGTATGTATGAACATGAACATCAAGAGGACTAACTAATGTTTATGATAGTGTATAATTCCTCTACTAATTAATGTGATAATGTCATTTTATCCATAAATCAATATTATAGTATCTTGTTCAATATTTGTACCACTATATTCTTAACCTTCTAAGTAATTAAGGACTTATGTAAATTTTCATCTTCCCGCAGATAAAGTTATATATTTCTATAGATTAAACTGGTGCTTAATTGTCGACTCACCTATTTGGTCACTGTCTTTTAATTCCCCACACCTTGTGAAGAATTACTCATGCTTCGGAAAGTATTACCTAATGTTCTTTGTAGAACAAGCTTGATGTGGATGTGGTTGATAAATTGCAAAGGCAACTATGACAAGGATGTGGTCACTATCTAACAAGAATCAGTGATATACTTTTTGCGTCCTGAATCAACTAATGCAGTCTAGTTTCTTATGATGGGGCAACGAAAGAAGTCTATAGGGGTGACTAGATGAAGGAAGACTCACACTGAGCACAAAGAGCTGATAAAGTGATAAAAGAGCTACACCCTCGAGAGGAATTGATGGGAAATCTGTCATAGCTTTTGTGTGAAGATATACATACAAATTGCGTCCTTGAATTTCAGGTTTAGGTAATTTTTACGCACTTGGAAAATCCTACGAGAGAGAACATAGAACGAAGAAAATATTGAAGTGTCAAAAATGATAGTCATTATCTTGGAATATCCATGAATATCTGGTTTTAAACAATGGTGGAATGAGTGTAAAAAATATATACACTCATCAACCTTGTCTTTCTTACACACAATATTTGGATATTTAGACAAGAAAATTACGAATATCTTTGATTTCAGTGTTTTTGAAGTAGTTCACCAATGATTATCTCTCAAACCATGTGTATGCTCAAGAGGTAAGGATGATATTCATACAACACCAACAGTATAATATTGAAGTCTTTCTCAAAAGGGCGAAGGATGGGCGGGCAATCATCCACATGTGTTGCACTACAGTTGCGCACATCTTTAAGATTCGCCTTCTGCCTCAACAACTTTTCATATGAGATCCATGTATGTATTTACCGTATATGATGCCACTTTTCAAAAGTTTTAGTTGTTACATGTGAAGTGCTTCTGCGGTACATGATTATTGGTGCTTGCATACTTTGGCACTATGATGTCAATTATATGAAATCATGGTGGACATTTGCTGCATATGAAATGTGTTGTGTGTTGAATATAAAATTATGGTGAACATTTGTTGGATATGGAATGTGAATTTGATTATTGTAACGATTAAATAATGAGCTAAACCTGCTATTCTGGTCATTGCATTTCACAAGGTTGCATATATCAGAGCGCGTGCAATGAACACATGCAACACATACGATTATGACACAGACAATGTGTGCGGCTACAGATCAACACACACGATTTTGACATATATATGACATTGCGTGCGATGGACAAATCAACACCCACATTCCCTACAACAAAATCGTGTGCGATGAATAAAAACACATGGTAGTGCTTCTCCATGCACGTGCGATGAGGTGTACAAACACACACGATTTCTACTTTTTTTTTGAAAAAGGGGGACTCCCCGGCCTCTGCATCAGAACGATGCATACGGCCATCTTATTAAACAAATAAATAGGTTCCAACAAGGTCTTAATAACTCCAAAAGATAATAAAAAAAGAGCTCACACAAAGCCAAAAGGGCTAGAAGACAAACTAGCCAAATAAAGGACGCCACAACCGGCTGACAAAAGAGAGATAGGTAAACTACTTGCCTATCCTATTATATGACCGCCATCCAAACCGGTTGAAGATATCCCGAGCTACCATCTCCCAGCAGATAGATCCAGTAACCAAACGCTCCCTGGCCTTCGTTGGAGTGAGTAGCGACCAAGAACGGATCAACGCCGTGGCTCGGAAAATAACCTGCAAAAAGTGAATGCGTGTTGTCCTATTAAAAACCAAATCATTTCTGCAATTCCAGAGAGCCCACAACAAGGCGCAAACTCCTACGCGAATGTCTCGCTAACTCGGGCTCTACCCTGTTAAGCCACGTTCCAAATAACGTGTTGACAGAACTCGATGGAGTAATATTAAAAGCAATATGGACCGTCCGCCATAAAACTTTGGCCAGCGGACAATCAAGAAAAAGGTGTTTGATCGTCTCATCCCAATCACAGAAACTACACCTAGTAGGTCCTGTCCAATTACACTTTGTTAAGTTGTCCTTGGTTAAAATAACTTGTTTATGGACAAACCACATAAACACTTTGATTTTCAAAGAAACTTTTGTTGGGGAACGTAGTAATTTAAAAAAAAATTCCTACGCACACGCAAGATCATGGTGATGCATAGCAACGAGAGGGGAGAGTGTTGTCTATGTACCCTCGTAGACCGGTAATGGAAGCGTTGACATAACGTAGAGGAAGTAGTCGTGCGTCTTCCCGATCTGACCGATCCAAGTACCGAACGTACGACACCTCCGAGTTCTGCACACGTTCAACTCGGTGACGTCCCTCGAGCTCCGATCCAGCAAAGTGTTGAGGGAGAGTTTCGTCAGCACGACGACGTGATGACGGTGATGATGTTCTACCGACGCAGGGCTTCGCCTAAGCACCGCTACGATATGACCGAGGTGGAATATGGTGGAAGGGGGCACCGCACACGGCTAAGGAACGATCACGAAGATCAACTTGTGTGTCTAGAGGTGCCCCCCTTGCCCCTGTATATAAAGGAGCAAGGGGGGAGGCCGGCCGGCCCTCTATGGGCGCGCCAGGAGGAGGAGTCCTCCTCCTAGTAGGAGTAAGACTCCCCTTTCCTACTCCTAAGGAGGAAAAGGAGGAAAGGGGGGCCGACCCCCTAGTCCAATTCGGTTTGGGCTAGGGGGCCGCGCGCCCTGCCTCCTCTCTTCCACCACTTGGCCCATGAGGCCCATTACTTCTTCCTCGTATTCCCGTAACTCCCCGGTACCCTCGAAAATACCCGAATCACTCGAAACCTTTCCGATGTCCGAATTGAAGGAAATATGCCCTAGAGGCAATAATAAAGTTATTATTTATTTCCTCATATATCATGATAAATGTTTATTATTCATGCTAGAATTGTATTAACCGGAAACATAATACATGTGTGAATATATAAACAAACAGAGTGTCACTAGTATGCCTCTACTTGACTAGCTCGTTAATCAAAGATGGTTATGTTTCCTAACCATGAACAAATAGTTGTTATTTGATTAACGAGGTCACATCATTAGTTGAATGATCTGATTGACATGACCCATTCCATTAGCTTAGCACCCGATCGTTTAGTATGTTGCTATTGCTTTCTTCATGACTTATACATGTTCCTATGACTATGAGATTATGCAACTCCCGTTTACCGGAGGAACACTTTGTGTGCTACCAAACGTCACAACGTAACTGGGTGATCATAAAGGTGCTCTACAGGTGTCTCCAAAGGTACTTGTTGGGTTGGCGTATTTCGAGATTAGGATTTGTCACTCCGAATGTCGGAGAGGTATCTCTGGGCCCTCTCGGTAATGCACATCACATAAGCCTTGCAAGCATTACAACTAATGTGTTAGTTGTGAGATGATGTATTACGGAACGAGTAAAGAGACTTGCCGATAACGAGATTGAACTAGGTATTGGATACCGACGATCGAATCTCGGGCGAGTAACATACCGATGACAAAGGGAACAACGTATGTTGTTATGCGGTCTGACCGATAAAGATTTTCGTAGAATATGTAGGAGCCAATATGGGCATCCAGGTCCCGCTATTGGTTATTGACCGGAGACGTATCTCGGTCATGTCTACATTGTTCTCAAACCGTAGGGTCCGCACGCTTAACGTTACGATGACAGTTATTATGAGTTTATATATTTTGATGTACCGAAGGTTGTTCGGAGTCCCGGATGTGATCATGGACATGACGAGGAGTCTCGAAATGGTCGAGACATAAAGATCGATATATTGGACGACTATATTCGGACACCGGAATTGTTCCGAGTGATTTCGGATAAAACCGGAGTGCCGGAGGGGTTACCGGAACCCCCTGGGGAAGTAATGGGCCTTATTGGGCCTGAGGGGAGAGAGAGGGCAGCAACCCAGGAGGTGGCGCGCCCCCCTCATGGGGAGTCCGAATAGGACTAGGAGGGGGGCCCTTTCCCTCTCCCTCTCTTTCCTCCCCCCTCCCTATTCCTAGTTGGACTAGGAAAGGGGAGTCCTACTCCCACTAGGAGGAGGACTCCCCCCTCTCCTTGGCGCACCCAAGGCCCGGCCGGCCTCCCCCTTGCTCCTTTATATACGGGGGCAGGGGGGCACCCTAGAACACACAAGTTGATCTTCGTGATCGTTCCTTAGCCGTGTGCGGTGCCCTCCTCCACGATATTACACCTCGATCATATTGTAGCGGTGCTTAGGCGAAGCCCTGCGACGGTTAAACATCAAGATCGTTACCACGCCGTCGTGCTGACGAAACTCCTCCCCGAAGCTTTGCTGGATCGGAGCCCGGGGTGCGTCATCGAGCTGTACGTGTGTCAAGAACTCGGAGGTGCCGGAGTAACGGTGCTTGGATCGGTTGGACTGGGAAGACGTACGACTACTTCCTCTATGTTGCGTCAACGCTTTCACTTCGGTCTATGAGGGTACGTAGACAACACTCTCCCCTCTCGTTGTTATGCATCACCATGATCTTGCGCGTGCGTAGGAATTTTTTTGAAATTACTACGTTCCCCAACACGAATATAGTCGTCCAATATATCGATCTTTACGTCTCGACCATTTCGAGACTCCTCGTCATGTCCCCGATCTCATCCGGGACTCCGAACTACCTTCGGTACATCAAATCACATAAACTCATAATACAATCGTCATCGAAACTTTAAGCGTGCGGACCCTACGGGTTCGAGAACTATGTAGACATGACTGAGACACGTCTCCGGCCAATAACCAATAGCGGAACCTGGATGCTCATATTGGCTCCCACATATTCTACGAAGATCTTTCTCGGTCAAACCGCATAACAACATACATTGTTCCCTTTGTCATCGATATGTTACTTGCCCGAGATTCGATCGTCGGTATCTCAATACCTAGTTCAATCTCGTTACCGTCAAGTCTCTTTACTCGTTCCATAATACATCATCCCGCAACTAACTCATTAGTTGCAATGCTTGCAAGGCTTTATGTGATGTGCATTACCGAGAGGGCCCAGAGATACCTCTCCGACAATCGGAGTGACAAATCCTAATCTCGAAATACGCCAACCCAACAAGTACCTTTGGAGACACCTGTAGAGCACCTTTATAATTACCCAGTTACGTTGTGACGTTTAGTAGCACACAAAGTGCTCCTCTGATAAACGGGAGTTGCATAATCTCATAGTCATAGGAACATGTATAAGTCATGAAGAAAGCAATAGCAACAAACTAAACGATCAAGTGCTATGCTAACGGAATGGGTCAAGTCAATCACATCATTCTCTAATGATGTGACCCCGTTAATCAAATGATAACTCATGTCTATGGCTAGGAAACTTAACCATCTTTGATTCAACGAGCTAGTCAAGTAGAGGCATACTAGTGACGCTCTGTTTGTCTATGTATTCACACATGTATTATGTTTTCGGTTAATACAATTCTAGCATGAATAATAAACATTTATCATGAAATAAGGAAATAAATAATAACTTTATTATTGCCTCTAGGGCATATTTCCTTCAGTCTCCCATTTGCACTAGAGTCAATAATCTAGTTCACTTCGCCATGTGATTTAACATCAATAGTTCACATCACCATGTGATTAACACCCATAGTTCACATCGTCATGTGACCAACACCGAAAAGGTTTACTAGATTCAATAATCTAGTTCATCGCTATGTGATTAATGCCCAAAGAGTACTAAGGTGTGATCATGTTTTGCTTGTGAGAGAAGTTTAGCCAACGGGTCTGTCACATTCAGATCCGTAAGTATTTTGCAAATTTCTATGTCAACAATGCTCTGCACTAAGCTACTCTAGCTAATTGCTCCCACTTTCAATATGTATCTAGATTGAGACTTTGAGTCATCTGGATCAGTGTCAAAACTTGCATTGATGTAACCCTTTACGACGAACCTTTTGTCACCTTCATAATCGAGAAACATATCCTTATTCCAGTAAGGATAATTTTGACCAATGTCCAGTGATCTACTCCTAGATCACTATTGTACTCCCTTGCCAAAAACAGTGTAGGGTATACAATAGATATGGTACACAGCATGGCATATTTTATAGAACCTATGGCCAAGGCATAGGAATGACTTTCATTCTCTCTCTATCTTCTGCCGTGGTCGGGTTTTGAGTCTTACTCAACTTCACACCTTGTAACACAGGCAAGAACTCTTTCTTTGACTGTTCCATTTTGAACTACTTCAAAATCTTGTCAAGGTATGTACTCATTGAAAAAATTATCAAGTGTCTTGATCTATCTCTATAGATCTTGATGCTTAATATGTAAGCAGCTTCACCGAGGTCTTTCTTTGAAAAACTCCTTTCAAACACTCCTTTATGCTTTGCAGAATAATTCTACATTATCTCCGATCAACAATATGTCATTCACATATACTTATCAAAAATGTTGTAGTGCTCCCACTCACTTTCTTGCAAATACAGGCTTCACTGCAAGTCTGTATAAAACTATATGCTTTGATCAACTTATCAAAGCGTATATTACAACTCCGAGATGCTTGCACCAGTCCATAGATGGATCGCTGGAGCTTGCATATTTTGTTAGCACCTTTAGGATTGACAAAACTTTCTTGTTGCATCATATACAACTCTTATTTAATATATCCATTAAGGAATGCAGTTTTGTTTATCCATTTGCCGGATTTCATAAAATGTGGCAATTGCTAACATGATTCGGACAGACTTAAGCATAGATACGAGTGAGAAACTCTCATCGTAGTCAACACCTTGAACTTGTCGAAAACCTTTTTGCGACAATTCTAGCTTTGTAGATAGTAACACTACTATCAACGTCTGTCTTCCTCTTGAAGATCCATTTAATCTCAATGGCTCACCGATCAATGGGCAAGTCAATCAAAGTCCATACTTTGTTCTCATACATGGATCTCATCTCAGATTTCATGGCCTCAAGCCATTTCGCGGAATCTAGGCTCATCATCGCTTCCTCATAGTTCATAGGTTCGTCATGGTCAACTAATATGACCTCCAGAACAGGATTACCATACCACTCTGGTGCGGATCTTACTCTTGTCGACCTACGAGGTTCAGTAACAACTTGATCTAAAGTTTCATGATCATCATCATTAACTTCCTCACTAATTGGTGTATGTGTCGCAGAAACCGTTTTCTGTGATGAACTACTTTCCAATAAGGGAGCAGGTACAGTTACCTCATCAAGTTCTACTTTCCTCCCACTCACTTCTTTCGAGAGAAACTCCTTCTCTAGAAAAACTCCAAATTTAGCAACAAAAGTCTTGCCTTCAGATCTGTGATAGAAGGTATACCCAACATTTTCTTTTGGGTATCCTATGAAGATTCACTTCTCCAATTTGGGTTCGAGCTTATCATGTTAAAACTTTTTCACATAAGCATCGTAGTCCCAAACTTTAAGAAACGACATCTTAGGTTTCTTGCCAAACCACAGTTCATATGGTGTCGTCTCAACGGATTTAGATGGTGCCCTATTTAACGTGAATGCAACTGTCTCTAATGCATAACCCCAAAACGATAGTGGTAGATCGGTAAGAGATATCATAGATCGCACCATATCTAATAAAGTGCGGTTATGACGTTCGGACACACCATTACACTGTGGTGTTCCAGGTGGCGTGAGTAGTGAAACTATTTCACATTATTTTTAACTGAAGGCCAAACTCGTAACTCAAATATTTTACTTCTGCAATCATATCATAGAAACTTTTATTTTTGTTACGATTGATTCTCCACTTCACTCTAAAATTCTTTGAACTTTTCAAATGTTTCAGACTTGTGTTTCATCAAGTAGATATACTCATATCTGCTCAAATCATCTGTGAAGATCAGAAAATAAAGATACCTGCCGCGAGCCTCAATATTCATCGGACCACATACATCAGCATGTATGATTTCCAACAAATTTGTTGCTCGCTCCATTGTTCTGGAGAACGAAGTCTTAGTCATCTTGCCCATGAGGCATGGTTCGCAAGCATCAACTGATTCATAATCAAGTGATTCCAAAAGCCCATCAGCATGGATTTTCTTCATGCGCTTTACACCAATATGACCTAAACGGCAGTGCCACAAATAAATTGCACTATCATTATTAACTTTGCATCTTTTGGTTTCAATATTATGAATATGTGTATCACTACGATCAAGATCCAATGAACCATTTTCATTGGGTGTGTAACCATATAAGGTTTTATTCATGTAAACAGAAAAACAATTTATTTTTTTACTTAAATGAATAACCGTATTGCAATAAACATGATCAAATAATATTCATGCTCAACGCAAACACCAAATAACACTTATTTAGGTTCAACACTAATCCCAAAAGTATAGGGAGTGTGCGATGATGATCATATCAATCTTGGAACCACTTCCAACACACATCGTCACTTCACCCTTAACTAGTCTATGTTCATTCTGCAACTCCCGTTTCGAGTTACTACTCTTAGCAACTGAACCAGTATCAAATACCGAGGGGTTGCTACGAACACTAGTAAAATACATCATCAATAATCTGTATATCAAATATACCTTTGTTTACTTTGCCATCCTTCTTATCCGCCAAATACTTGAGGCAGTTCCGCTTCCAGTGACCAGTCCCTTTGCAGTAGAAGCACTTAGTCTCAGGCTTAGGACCAGACTTGGGCTTCACTTGAGAAGCAACTTGCTTGCCATTCTTCTTGAAGTTCCCCTTCTTACCTTTGACCTTTTTCTTGAAACTAGTGGTCTTGTCTACCATCAACACTTGATATTTTTCTTGATTTCTACCTTTGCCGATTTCAGCATTACGAAGAGCTTGGAAATCGTTTCCATTATCCCTTGCATATCATAGTTCATCACGAAGTTCTACTAACTTGGTGATGGTGACTAGAGAATTCTGTCAATCACTATTTTATCTGGAAGATTAACTCCCACTTGATTCAAGCGATTGTAGTACCCAGACAATCTGAGCACATGCTCACTGCTTGAGCTATTCTCCTCCATCTTTTTAGCTATAGAACTTGTTGGAGACTTCATATCTCTCAACTCGGGTATTTGCTTGAAATATTAACTTCAACTCCTGGAACATCTCATATGGTCCATGACATTCAAAACGTCTTTGAAGTCCCGATTCTAAGCTGTTAAGCATGATGCACTAAACTATCAAGTAGTCATCATATTGAGCTAGCCAAACATTCATAACGTCTGCATCTATTTCTGCAATAGGTCTGTCACCTAGCGGTGCATCAAGGACATAATTCTTCTATGCAGCAATGAGGATAAACCTCAGATCACGGATCCAATCCGCATCATTGCTACTAATATTTTTCAACTTAGTTTTCTCTAGGAACATATATATAACACAGGGAAGCAACAACGCGAGCTATTGATCTACAACATAGATATGCTAATACTACCAGGACTAAGTTCATGATAAATTAAAGTTCAACTAATCATATTACCTAAGAACTCCCACTTAGATAGACATCCCTCTAATCCTCTAAGTGATCACGTGATCCAAATCAACTAAACCATGTCCGATCATCACGTGAGATGGAGTAGTTTCAATGGTGAACATCACTATGTTGATCATATCTACTATATGATTCACGCTCGACCTTTCGGTCTCCGTGTTCCGAGGCCATATCTGTTATATGCTAGGCTCGTCAAGTTTAACCTGAGTATTCCGCGTGTGCAACTGTTTTGCACCCGTTGTATTTGAACATAGAGCCTATCACACCCGATCATCACGTGGTGTCTCAGCACGAAGAACTTTCGCAACGGTGCATACTCAGGGAGAACACTTGTACCTTGATAATTAGTGAGAGATCATCTTATAAAGCTATCGTCGAACTAAGCAAAATAAGATGTATAAAAGATAAACATCACATGCAATCGAAATATGTGACATGATATGGCCATCATCATCTTGTGCCTTTGATCTCCATCTCCAAAGTACCGTCATGATTTCCATCGTCACCGGCATGACACCATGATCTCCATCATCTTGATCTATATCAATATGTCGTCACATGGTCATCTCGCCAACTACTGCTCTTGCAACTATTGCTATCACATAGCAATAAAGTAAAGCAATTATTTGGCGCTTGCATCTTATGCAATAAAGAGACAACCATAAGGCTTCTGCCAGTTGCCGACAACTTCAACAAAACATGATCATCTTATACAACAACTTATATCTCATCACGTCTTGACCATATCACATCACAACATACCCTGCAAAAACAAGTTAGACGTCCTCTACTTTGTTGTTGCAAGTTTTACGTGGCTGCTACGGGCTGAGCAAAAACCGTTCTTACCTACGCATCAAAACCACAACGATAGTTTGTCAAGTTAGTGTTGTTTTAACCTTCTCAAGGACCGGACGTAGCCACACTCGGTTCAACTAAAGTTGGAGAAACTGACACCCGCTAGTCACCTGTGTGCATAGCACGGCGGTAAAACCAGTCTCGCGTAAGCGTACGCGTAATGTCGGTCCGGGCCGCTTCATCCAACAATACCGCCGAACCAAAGTATGACATGCTGGTAAGCAGTATGTCTTATATCGCCCACAACTCACTTGTGTTCTACTCGTGCACAACATCAACGCATAAAACCTAGGCTCGGATGTCACTGTTGGGGAACGTAGTAATTTCAAAAAATCACTACAAGAAATATGTCAACTTATGACCTTCTATCAGTGACCCTCGAAGAATTGGTCATAAATTTATGACCATTTTAGACGAATTGGTCAAAAGCTGTTCAGGGGGCTCCAAACCCTAAACCATTGCGACCATTTTGGTCAAAAAGGTCGTAATTTCCTTACACGAAATGGTCACAAAGCAAACAGTGCTAGTCCGCTGCCTTATTTCTAGTTGTTAATGACCAATATAGATGGTCATAGCCTTGTAGATTGTGGTGGGTTGTGATGACTAGGCGCCATCTCATCAGTTTTGCCTATGTGTCATGTCCATGTGGCAGTTTTTGCCCTAGGTTGTGAAGCAACCTATATTTCTATCATTCCCAAAATTCCCAAAAAAATCTCATAAATTCTTTGGGGCATATCTTCATCAAATATGTTAAAATCCTTCCTTGCCTAGTTCAAAACTAATTCAACAATATTCATTTTCCTATTCTGTTCACAACAACACTTTATGAAGGAAGTGCTATTTATATATTCTTGATTGCCCTCGGAATTTTTGGGCACTCTTTTCTATCCAAATTATTACCGCATGACAAAATTCAGCTCCATTTGCCTAGCAAATCTTCCTCGGCAAATTTCCAAAGTTTTTGTCCACCTAGAAGCATTGTGAAGGAAGTACCTTTTTATATCTCTAAATGACATGAAATTTATACAGTTCCTTCATATGCCCAAATTATCAACCTCCTCCAAATTGCAGCTCAGTCAAATCATCTATGTGAGCCCAGGTTCAATTTATATTTTATGGCCAAATTGGCACGTTGCAAAGCAAGTGTTATATAGACCCCTCCTATTACCCTCAAACTTTTCGGGCACTCTTCCATACCCAAATCATTGCCACATGATAATATTCAGCTCAATTTTCCTAGTAAATCTTTCTCGGGAAATTTCCAAAGTTTCTACCTTGAGAGAAGCTTTGTGAAGTAAGTACTAGCTAGGCTTACCCAAATGATCTGGAAATTTACCAGCGCATGACCATACCTAAGTAACTTTCCTACACCAATTTTGAGATCATTTCATTCATCCAATCTCTCTCACTAGTTTTCCTAAGTTTCTGTCCATAGAAGAGCATTATGAAGGAAGTACTTCTTTGGCATGTCCAAATGGTATCAATTTTCTACAATGCTTTCCTATGCCCAAATAACCATCCTCCACAAAATTTCAGCTCACTCCATTCATTATTTTGAGCCCAGCTTCAACATTCATATTTTTGTCCAGCGTGGTACTTTGCAAAGCAAGTACCACCTAGGATCCTCCTTTGAGCTAAAAATTTGTGAAGACATTCTCCTTAGTAGATGATCATCCTCAGCCAAAACTCACGCCCATTGGCCATGTGCATTTCCCGTACCGCTAATCAAACACTTGACTGCTAATTCATGTTTGAGCATCGATCGGTCTCCTAGTGAGAATCTTATGTTGTAATTTTCTTCCTAGCACCAACCTGGGGAGTGCCTAACCCACTAGACATGCCTAGGCCGCCCAGAACACATGGCAACATTACGGTCACGCGGTGACCACGCGACGGGCATGCGAGTTTACGCGCTCTAGAGTTGGGGCCCTCGGCCACCGCCCAAACCTCGACGTATCGCCACCAAACCATGTATTTATGATTAAATAGGTCCTTATGTAACTAGAAATGATTTTTGGAAAAAATAAATAGCAAACTATGAGGCAGCTGCAGTTCAAATTTGACCCGCTTCCAACTGAATCGGCGGAAATTTGTCTTTTTCACGAGAGGTGGATCAAAATTTTTTACACCCAACCATTTTGTCAATTGTGCATTAAATATGGCCTAGTATTTTATAAAAATGATTTGGTCCAATTTTGCAACAATTATTTGGTAGTTCCTTCACAAAAAAACCTCCTTTCGGGCACTCGAAAAATAGAAAATGGTTTTTTCGTCCAACGAAAATGAAAACTTCCTTAGGAAACATTGTTTGCCATTCCAATATGCACCCTTGTGCACAATATGAGATTATTTGAACAAACTATGCCATGGATGTGGCTATAAGATTGATCATTTGGCTTGAAAGCCATTGATCTCCACACGTGATAGCTCGTTTCTGAGAACACTTTTTTAAAAAAATTGCCGTATTACAAGTTTATTATTTTTCCTAGGAACTTGGCCACATATAATGACACAATGCGAAGGTTTCCCAATTTTTAGATTTTTTTGAATTTTTTATGCCCGTTTCAAAATGCGGTCAAAACGGCGGGAATGACCGTTCCTAGCTAGTGGTTGAATCTTGAATTTTTTTTGGTGTTTCTATGATTAAATAGATACTTATGTACCTAGAAATGATTTTTGGAAAAAATAAAGAGCAAACTACGAGGTAGCTACAGTTCAAATTTCACCCGCTTCCAACTGAATCGGTGGGAATTTGTCTTTTTCACCAGAGATGGATCAAAACTTTTGACACCCAAACATTTGGTCAATTGTGCATTAAATATGTCCTAATATTTTAGAAAAATGATTTGGTCCAATTTTGCAACAATTATTTGGGAGGTCCTTCACAAAAAAACCTCCTTTCGGGCACTCGAAAAATGGAAAATGGTTTTTTCGTCCAACGAAAATGAAAACTTCCTTAGGCAACATTGTTTGCCATTCCAATATGCACCCTTGTGCACAATATGAGATCATTTGAACAAACTATGCCATGAATGTGGCCATAAGATTGATCATTTGTCTTGAAAGCCATGAATCTTCACGCATGATAGCTCATTTCTGAGAACACTTTTTTAAAATAATTGCCGTATTAGAAGTTTGTTATTTTTCCTAGGAACTTGGTCACATATAATGACACAATGCGAAGGTTTCCCAATTTTTTTGATTTTTTTTGAATTTTTTATGCCCGTTTCAAAATGCGGTCAAAACGGCGGGAATGACCGTTCCTAGCTAGTGGTTGAATCTCGAATTTTTTTGGTGTTTCTCTGATTAAATAGATACTTATGTACCTAGAAATGATTTTTGGAAAAAATAAAGAGCAAACTACGAGGTAGCTACAGTTCAAATTTGACCCGCTTCCAACTGAATCGGCGGGAATTTGTCTTTTTCACCAGAGGTGGATCAAAACTTTTGACACCCAAACATTTGGTCAATTGTGCATTAAATATGTCCTAATATTTTATAAAAATGATTTGGTCCAATTTTGCAACAATTATTTGGGAGGTCCTTCACAAAAAAACCTCCTTTCGGGCACTCGAAAAATGGAAAATGGTTTTTTCGTCCAAGGAAAATGAAAACTTCCTTAGGCAAAATTGTTTGCCATTCCAATATGCACCCTTGTGCACAATATGAGATCATTTGAACAAACTATGCCATGAATGTGGCCATAAGATTGATCATTTGGCTTGAAAGCCATTGATCTCCACACATGATAGCTCGTTTCCGAGAACACTTTTTTTATAATAATTGCCGTATTACAAGTTTGTTATTTTTCCTAGGAACTTGGCCACATATAATCACACAATGCGAAGGTTTCCCATTTTTTTGATTTTTTTTTGAATTTTTTATGCCCGTTTCAAAATGCGGTCAAAACGGCGGGAATGGCCGTTCCTAGCTAGTGGTTGAATCTTATATTTTTTTGGTGTTTCTCTGATTAAATAGATACTTATGTACCTAGAAATGATTTTTTGAAAAAATAAAGAGCAAACTATGAGGTAGCTGCAGTTCAAATTTGACCCGCTTCCAACTGAATCGGCGGAAATTTGTCTTTTTCACGAGAGGTGGATCAAAACTTTTTACACCCAACCATTTGGTCAATTGTGCATTAAATATGGCCTAGTATCTTAGAAAAATAATTTGGTCCAATTTTGCAATAATTATTTGGTAGGTTCTTCACAAAAAAAACTCATTTCGGGCACTCGAAAAATGAAAAATGGCTGTTTTGTGTAATGAAAGTGAAAACTCCCCAACTCAACATTGTTTGGAGTTCCAAGATGCACCTTGTGCAAATATTTGATAGCTTCTTCACAAAAAAAATTCATTTTGGACACTCAAAACATAAAAATTAAAATGCTGACATGATTTTACACTTTATTTTTTTGACCACGACCAATTTTGAATGGTCATAACGTCCAATACTAAATGGTCATAACGTTATACACGTATGCTGCGTTCTGATTGGGCCATAGCCATCTCACGCGGATCATGCATCAAGCACCGTTGGATGCTCGTGGATCCAACGGTAGCCCTCGCCCCCCACCCTCTCACCCACCTAGCCCTAACACAACCCCCCACGCCCCCACTTCCCCACCGCAACCTTCTCCACCTTCTCTCCCTCTCTCCCTTCTGGATCCACCGCCGCCGCACACCACTCCTCCTTCTGGATTCCCCGCCGCCGCCCCCAACCTCACTCCCTCCCTCTGGATCTCGACGCGCCGCCGCCCCCACCCCACTCCTCCGGCGTTCCTCCCATACGGTCGCCGCTCGGCCCTCCCCATCGCGCTCCCTATCCAGATCCCTTCCCTCCCCACTCTCAGATCCAACTTCCCGAGATGGAGGCCGTCGTGGACATGATCGCCACCACCGTCCTCTCCCTCGTCGTCCTCGGCGGCGGCATCTGGCTGAGCCACCGGGCCGCCACCATCGACTGCGAGCGGTTCCTGGAGCGGCTGGTCATCGCGCTGGAGGCGCTGCTCGCGGGGCTCGCGGGCTCGCTGTGGCGGACGGCCTCCTCCCCTGCGCCGCCTCCCTCCGCCCTCGCATTCCGATTCAAATCCGTCCTCACGGGGCAGATCTAATCCGATCCAGGGCGCCGCCATGATGCAGCACCACCACCAGCTAGACCAGTGGCTCGTCGGCGTCCACTGCTCTGACCAGGCGCAGGAGTCGCTCGACAAGCTGCAGGCCTCGCTCCCTCCCTCCCTCCTCGACGGATCCAGGAACCCTAGATGGCCAGGGTGAGACTGTAGGAGGTCAGACCCCTCCTCTCATTCTCTTCTTCTTCTTCTTCTTCTTCTTCTTCTTCTTCTATCTCTGGTTTTTTTCCTCTCCGCATCTCATCTGATGTAGGCGTGTGTGCGTTCAGTCGTGTGCAGGCACTGTCCTCCCATCTCATCTCCCTTGGTGGTGAAGGAAGGAGTCCATGGAGACGGAAGCTGCTGCCCTCCCATCTCATCTCCCTCCTTGCACGGTGAAGGAAGGAGGCCATGGAGAGAGAAGCTGCTGGGGATGCCGATTCAAGAGGAGGGCCATGGAAGGTCCTCTCCTTTCCTCTATCTTGTTCGCTTGAGTCCTGTTTCCGTCTTCTTCATTCAAACATGTTCTTCCCGATTCAGACATCTAGTAATGTGTAGGTGCTGTTGCTGACACATTCGGATGCTTCTTCTGTTAATCTACAGGTGCTGTTGCTGGAGTGTGGAGTGTATGAGGCATGGAGTATGGAGTGGAAAGGGTCCGCGGAGAGTATGAATGGGTAATGATGCTCTGAAAATGTTTCTTTCATGCTTCTTGCACTTACCTGAACCTTAGGTGAAGGAATATCTATCTGCATGACTGCCTTTGTAGAATTATTCTTTGTTTGTTGGATGCTCGAGAGTAGGGGATATGGTTTTCTGGGAGAGACATCTTTGCAAAATATGGTTTGGTAGCTATATATCTGCTGCTAATTGAATTGGTCCTTAGTTTAGTTAGTGGACTAAGTGGTTGACTTCTAAGCTTCAGCTACTAAAACCCACTTGCAAATTTGTCTTTATTGTTTGCATAATGTATTTGCTGCGACATGTATATCAAATACTGGACTAATAGGTTGCCAGTTTGTCCACTGCATACTTTGAGGCTTTGTTACCTACTCATTTTAGAGAACTGTATACTTACTACTACAATTGGTATTACTTTTATTGTCATGCAGATTATAACTGAATTATGCCCTGCTTTGTTGTAGTTGTATGCTTATTTGCTATGGTCTGAACTCTGTTTCTCTGCAGGCCCTGAATCTCTCATTTTCTTTGTTGTTGCCTACTACAGGGAATCCACTATTGTTGACATACGATGAAGGGCTTCTTACGGGCTGCTGCTCTAATGGAAGGTACACGACAAGCATGCTTCAATATGCTACGCTTTGCTAGCTGTTGACATGCATCCTTCAAGATGCACCTCTAGCTCTAAGGATAATTAATGTTCCTGCATGGATAGCTGACTGTTTAGGGAATTTCTGTGACGATGATGATGTCGTGCTGGGCAGAGGATGTTAAACATTTAAACTGCTGCGGCCTTTCCGGTCTCTGATGATCTAAAATCGAGCTTTTTTAAAACTGATGCCTAGCATGCCATCAACGTGTTTTTTCTCCTCATCTAGAGATGCATCTCTCTGTGTTGGTGTGATATATTGTAGAGGAGTTGCATGTGAATCGTTTGTCAACTGAGCATATGGTGTTACAAGGAGATGCTACTAAGCTTTTTCGTCGTTGAAGTATCTTAAAATGAGCTTTTAAAAACTGATGCTTGGTTGATCTAGTTCTAGGTGGGTGAGAGTCTATTGTTGTTGGTGCTGTGTAGTCATTTCTTTTTACGTCTTTGAAGAACAAAAAGATGAACATTTCTCTGGCAAATGTCTGAAGTAGTTGTTGCTGTGTAGTCATCGGTTGGACCTATGCATTTCATCACAATTCAGATCAGTGAATGTATTACAGTGATGTTCATTGCATGACCTGCACTTGTACCAATATACCATGCTGGTACCTGTAGGTTAGTGTTGGTGGTGCCTAACATGAGCTTGAATGTGGTAGTTGAAGTGTAGAACAACAGCAGGTTAATGTGTGTTATTTGCCGTATGCAAGTCTGTTGTTTTATTTGCCCTTTCTAGTATTGTACAAACTGATGCATTTCTGGCATAAACAAATTATTCTATAAGATCTGTAAAAGAAAACATTTCACTATGCAAGTCTATTGTTTTATTTGCCCTTTATAGTATTGCATGATAGTGTCCAAATTCAGGAAGGGAAAGGTGAGGCTGGAACGTACGAGTGGGTAGATCTACTTTGTTGTTTACATTAGTGTTGCCATTGCAATTGTTTGGTTCTGGCCTCAGCAGAAGTACACTAATGCTGGTAGCCTTTGTGTTCACTCTTTTACAGGAGAGCCAGGACAAATTTGAAGTGAAAATCCATGAAGCCAAGTGCAAAGCTGTGATGCATTGTGATACTGTAGAGATTGTGACATTGGAACGGATTTACTGTTATTTGTATTCACTTGCCAGAGATTTGTTTATTCCGCTTGACTGTAATAGATTGTGACATCGGAACAGATTTACTGTTATTTGAAAAATTATGTTTGTTCTGTTTTGTTTGAAATGGTGATTTAAAAATGTGTGAAATGGAAACTTGACAAGTGGGATCCACTTATCAAAATAATCTGAGCAATGTTGAAATATTTGACGTGTGGGACCAGCTCCAATATATAATGGGCAAAACAAGAAATCTATGGACTAAAAAGGCCACGACCCAAAATAAAAAGGCTATAATGTTGCAATGAAGGCCATGGGCCAAAAATAAAAAGGCTGCAATGAAGGCCCTGGGCCAAAAATAAAAAGGCTGCAATGTTGGGCTTGGTCCATGAAGCTGACAAAAAATTCATAGGAAAAAAATATAAATGGGTTGAATTAATGGGCTAGGCCCATGTAGAAAACCGAATTGGACCGGGCTGAATCCTGTGCCACATCAGCTTGCCACGCTGGATGCCTACGTGGCCTGGGGAGGCTGCTAGTGACCAAAACGCCACAGTAGGAATATTTTGGTCGTAAACATCCATGACCTTCTCGCAGAGAAGGTCGCTATAGTCAGTTTATGACCGCCAGCTTTTGACCTTCTGTTTTTGGTCACAAAAAGGTCACAAATGGAAATTTGTGACCTTTCAGTGACCAATAGTGGTGGTCACAAGTTGACATATTTCTTGTAGTGAATTTCCTACGCACACGCAAGATCATGGTGATGCATAGCAACGAGAGGGGAGAGTGTTGTCTACGTACCCTCGTAGACCGGCAATGGAAGCGTTGACACAACGTAGAGGAAGTAGTCGTACGTCTTCCCGATCTGACCGATCCAAGTACCGAACGTACGGCACCTCCAAGTTCTGCACACTTTAACTCGGTGACGTCCCTCGAGCTTCGATCCAGCAAAGTGTTGAGGGAGAGTTTCGTTAGCACGACGGCGTGATGACGGTGATGACGTTCTACTGACACAGGGCTTCGCCTAAGCACCGCTACGATATGACCGAGGTGGAATATGGTGGAAGGGGGCACCACAGACGGCTAAGGAATGATCACGAAGATCAACTTGTGTGTCTAGAGGTGCCCCCTTGCCCCTGTATATAAAGGAGCAAGGGGGGAGGCCGGCCGGCCCTCTATGGGCGCGCTAGGAGGAGGAGTCCTCCTCCTAGTAGGAGTAGAACTCCCCTTTCCTACTACTAGGAGGAGGAAAGGAAGGAGGAGAAGGAGAAGGAAGGAGAAGGAGGAAAAGGAGGAAAGGGGGTCCGGCCCCCTAGTCCAATTCAGTTTGGGCTAGGGGGACCGCGCGCCCTGCCTCCTCTCTTCCACCACTTGGCCCATGATACCCATTACTTCTTCCTCGTATTTCCGTAACTCCCCGGTACCCTCGAAAATACCCGAATCACTCGGAACCTTTCCGATGTCCGAATATAGTCGTCCAATATATCGATCTTTACGTCTCGACCATTTCGAGACTCCTTGTCATGTCCCCGATCTCATCCGGGACTCCGAACTACCTTCGGTACATCAAATCACATAAACTCATAATACAATCGTCATCGAAACTTTAAGCGTGCGGACGCTACGGGTTCGAGAACTATGTAGACATGATCGAGACACGTCTCCAGCCAATAACCAATAGCGGAACCTGGATGCTCATATTTGCTCCCACATATTCTACGAAGATCTTTATCGGTCAAACCGCATAACAACATACGTTGTTCCCTTTGTCATCGGTATGTTACTTGCCCGAGATTCGATCGTCGGTATCTCAATACCTAGTTCAATCTCGTTACTGGCAAGTCTCTTTACTCGTTCCGTAATACATCATCCCGCAACTAACTCATTAGTTGCAATGCTTGCAAGGCTTTAAGTGATGTGCATTACCGAGAGGGCCCAGAGATACCTCTCCGACAATCAGAGTGACAAATCCTAATCTCGAAATACGCCAACCCAACAAGTACCTTTGGAGACACCTGTAGAGCACCTTTATAATCACCCAGTTACGTTGTGACGTTTGGTAGCACACAAAGTGTTCCTCCGGTAAACGGGAGTTGCATAATCTCATAGTCATAGGAACATGTATAAGTCATGAAGAAAGCAATAGCAACAAACTAAACGATCAAGTGCTATGCTAACGGAATGGGTCAAGTCAATCACATCATTCTCTAATGATGTGACCCCGTTAATCAAATGACAACTCATGTCTATGGCTAGGAAACTTAACCATCTTTGATTCAACGAGCTAGTCAAGTAGAGGCATACTAGTGACGCTCAGTTTGTCTATGTATTCACACATGTATTATGTTTCCGGTTAATACAATTCTAGCATGAGTAATAAACATTTATCATGAAATAAGGAAATAAATAATAACTTTATTATTGCCTCTAGGGCATATTTCCTTCAACTTTGACAGCCCAAACATGTTTGGAACTAGGAATCGAGCTTGAATTGATAACATCAACATACATTGATTTAACTGTAAATACTCCAGACCTAGTAAGCTTCCAGCGTAATTCATCGGGTTGTTGAGAAAGCTGAACCTCCATCAGTCTACTTACTAGACGGAGCCATTCTTCCCAACGATTGCCCACTGGCGCCCTTCTGAACTGAATATTAAGGGTGATAGATTGAAGTACCGTTGCAACAAACACCTCACATCGTTGAACAATACGATACAAAGACGGGTATTGAATGGCTAAGGGTGTCTCTCCGAGCCAAGTATCCTCCCAGAATCGCGTACTAGCACCGTTACCAATAATAAACTTTGTCCTATTAAACAGGGATAGTTTGACTTTCATAAGCCCTTTCCAAAAGGGTGAGTCAGTCGGCCTTACTGTCACCTGAGACAAAGTTTTGGTTTGAAGATACGTATTTGCTACAGAGGATTTGCGCCCAAGTGGCATCAGTCCCACTTGATAACTTCCACAGCTACTTGCTGAGAAGACATGTTCTTAACTTCAATATTTTCAATATCAAGACCCCCTTGGTCTTTTGGTCTACAGATGATATCCCATTTGGCTAGACGGTATTTTCTTTTTAATTCATCATCCTGCCAAAAGAATCGTGATCGATAGAAGTCTAGTCTTTTCCTAACTCCAACTGGTACTCCGAAGAACGACAAAAGAAACATAGGCATACTCGTGAGAACCGAATTTATCAGAATTAGTCGGCCTCTGTATGACATGAGCTTGCCCTTTCAGCAACTCAGTTTCTTTTCAAATCGGTCCTCGATGCACTTTCATTCTCTGTTTGTCAGTTTACGATGGTGGATTGGTATTCCTAAGTATGTGAAAGGTAAAGCCCCCAAATCGCAACCAAACACACGATTTCTACATAATAATCATGTGTGATGTACGACCTATCTCAACATGCTCGTCCGGCTAAATGTGCACACGTTTGCTTCGAGCTTATCGTGTGAGATGGGTTCCCCTATCGCACACAGGTAGCCCATATCGTGTGTGATGCACCCCCATATCGCACACCATGGCAAGACGTCAATTCGCATATCATGTGCATTAGAGATTTTTAACCGCGTGCAATGGATGGATCTGCACTAGTGTGAAAAGCTTTGGGCTAGGAGAACATTTCAACCTCTACTCACTTTTGTGGGAAATAAAATAGTTGGTGAACATTTTGAACTTTTTCTCAAAAGTTTTCATGGTGACGGTTTGTTTCAGAATAAAATATTAACCATTCAGCATGCTAATCAAGGAACTCAGACATATAATGCTATGACTTTCTTGCAAACATCCGACAGACCATATCCAACTCAATTTTGCTCTAGATGAACTTAAATTATCCAATGGTTGCTGAAAATCAGTTAGCTAGGAAGAAAAATGGTTGGAATCAAGTCACCACACTAATACCCTAGCATTCTTCTCTGGCTAGCAGCTAACACTGTATGTACACCTTACAAAATTAAGTTGCAAGTTCCACATGTGCAGACCGACCGAGAGCTGAACTCCCACACGTGCATGCACGCACACCCTCTCTCCCAGTGTGCATGCATGCATATGCTGGACCTTAATAAATTAAGCTAAATCTCGCAATCAGTCGACCGCTGCTGTTGCTTCTGCCCATGGTCTTCTTCTACGGCGCCGGCGGTCCCTGCTCGTCGTGCCGTGGCCTGGCAGCCCAGAGGGTGCTGACGGCGCGGAGGCGGTGGAAGTAGTCGGCGATGGCGACAAAGCAGCAGGCGGCCTGTCGGACCGTCAGCATGCCGTGCAGCTTGTGCAGGGTCTGCTGCCTCAGCCCATCTGCCTGCAGCACGCAGAAGGAAGAAACACTGTTAGTAGTTAACTTGGACAATCATTCATGTACACTTGAACAGTGCTAATCGAGAGAAAACGTCGACTTCCGAACGGTTCCATCAAGTGGCAACATAGGATCATGTGGGAGATGATAAACTACGTATGGGCCGGTTCGGTCGATCTGTCAGGATCACTCTATAATCAAGCTTGCTGCTACTTTTTCCTGCACATTAATTCTGCAAGATCATGATGTCCCAACTCCTCCATCTTGTCATCCCCCAGTTTCTATGTTAATGTGCGTCCGTTCGTACGTCTGCAGCGTCTAGCGCACACGTGTGTGTGTGTGTGTGGATGGACGGGCCGGGGGCTTCGACCTCCTTCCAAATTTGACTTGGTGCAACGCGTCTGGCAGCTGCTGGCTAGCTAGGTTTCGCCTAACCTAAATTCGTCCGGCCGGCCATGCCGTGCATGCTGATCCCAAGTTCCCAACAACCATGCATGATGACGCAGTGCACGCGTGTGGATGATGCTGGCCGTACGTTCGTCTCACGTCCTAATTAGGGTCTGGTAGTGGGCCCCAGACGCAGTCTGATGGTGACGTGACGTACGCATCACATGTGATCATATACTACGCACCTGCCTGACGATGGCTTCCATGGAGGAGATCTTGTTGAGGGCGAGGGACATGTGGCCCATGAAGTTGCCGCCGGCGGCCTCCGGGGAGGCGATGGTGTCGGAGAGGGAGTGCTGGAGGGTCCCCATGGTGTGGTTCAGCGACTCCTCCGTCTCCTGCACCCACCGCTGGAGGTTGTAGATTCCCAGGAGCTGCCCCTCTGACAGCGACTCCACTTGCTTCAACATTACCTGCATTAGTTAATTATTTATTAAGTAATCCATCATATAGAGTTAAGCGTATATCACTTTTGAATATTTAGCCCAATTAGTTGAGAGCATTTGTGAAATTATGGACAGTATATAATATGGTTTAGGTTTAGCTATATATAGATGTACTCAGCAATTACCAGAAATTAGATGCCTAGCTTCTAAATATATATTGAAAGTAAATATCTCTATTCTCCACAAAAATGGAAAACAAAAATATATATGGTCCATGCTGGAAAACAGAAATTAATGAGCTAGGTACGCGTGTAGTGCACTTCTTTGAAGGAAAGTGTAGATCACATTTCATCAACACATATACATGATTTACCCATTCCATCTGGAATATGTATAGAGTAAGCTCAAAAAACAACCTAATATATATATGCTGAAAAGTCCACATGAAAAGACGCTCAAAACTACGTGATGTTCTCTTTTTGAGAATCTTGTTGCAGGTGATCTTCTCGGGCCGAGTTTTATATATACACACGCTTCTAGGATATATATATGTGCCTACATATAAACCTTCTAGAAGGCCAATGATATGGGAAAGGATCACAGTTCAGTGAGAAAACATGATTAACATTTTTCTTTATCTAAAATCGGTGCATTTTTTGTTGTCATTACAAAATTATTATGCAGGATTTTGGAACATGGAAGTTTTATCTCAAAGAAGGTCTCGAAATTACTAGACTCCGAGCAAAGCAAAAGAAAGCTGATTTGATTAGCAGTTGGATTGAATATAATCTGTAATTTTATCATGTTTCCCAAAACTGGTGTTGATTGATCCTTTTAGATCGGCTTCTTGTAGCCTATGTAATATGTAATTTGTTTTATTTATTAATATAGAAAATACCGTAGAACGATTGTTCTACGGTTTCGGCTAAAAAAATCATTTGGGAGAAGACGGTGTGGAAAATAAAGTTAGACTGATCAATTCACATACGTGACCCATAAACTGAACTGCTAAATATTTGGTATATGCGCTCTTTTGATCTGAAATTTTCTCACGCCGAACCGTATTTCACTAGCTAATATGTTTTGGGCATTTGAATATACTGCTCGCTGGACAGTATAGACCACGTACAAAAGCATGATAGTCAGTTTAAAAATCCATTTTTTATATACGTCTAACACGAAATATGTGCAGTTCCTGGTTTCAGCATGACCAAGAATGTTTTCTTTGTAGAATATAAGTGAACGGCAGAAGAATCACTATGAGATTTGGAAAACCGTCCCCATCACACATCTAACTTCTCCTACACATGTTTCTGTCCAATATTACCTACTCCCCAATCAATCCATTGTGTCTCAACAATGCACATGCATCCAAAAGCTAACCTTGTTTTTTTTTCCTTCCTCAGTTTCAACTATTCCATCAAGTAGATATTGGATCCTCAGCAAAACCTTTTCAGTTTTTGGAATAAGTTAAGGGACCTCTGGAGTTGTTGACCATGTAATTAGAGCGGGGGAAATTAAGATGTGTTTTAGCTTTTCCAAAGCCGGCCTAGAGTTGCTGGAGAATGCAAGTAAGACAAGGCGCACATTAGCTAAAAAGGGCAAGGGAGACATTATTGGAAATTCATTTTGATGGGAAAAAAAGTTGGAGGTGGTGACTCAACCTAACATGTCTTTAGGTTTAAACTAGCACACGCACTTTTCCCAAAATGTATGTTTGTACTTGATGTTTCTCACACACAAAATTGTACATAAATGAATGGAATTTTGAGGGGTCGGGGGGGGGGGGGGGGGGGTGTCAGAAAAGTCAGGGTTTTAT
This sequence comes from Triticum monococcum, assembly GCA_034509565.1. NCBI lineage: Eukaryota > Viridiplantae > Streptophyta > Magnoliopsida > Poales > Poaceae > Triticum > Triticum monococcum. The sequence goes on along the minus strand of CM067845.1, from coordinate 391,646,502 downwards.
GATTTTGGAGGTGAAAAAACATAGGTAGAACTATATGGCATAACGTTTGTGTTTTTCACCATGCACATAAATCTTTTAAGTGTCTAGATCGAATTGATTCTTGCGACGTCACGACGAGATCGAAATGTAATTGAAACAATCAACTAGAGACCGATGGCAGAAAATGGCCAACCCCAGGTAGGATATATAGTGTGGTAGGTTCGAAGTGGCATGTTTCCTGAGTGAATTGATCAAGGGAAATGAAATTAGGGTATTGTATAGATCAAGACTTGACATATGTATTGATATTTGAAGGACTAGTTGGCCTTATGAGGGTGGGGGGGGGGGGGGTATAATAAGGAAGAATCTTTCATCAGCTTTGAGGTGATTAATTAGTTCTTCATATAAAATGGGATATATATGTTTCCATTTTATAGCCGAATTAGTTACAATATGGTTGCAAGAACTAAATTCCATTTGTCGCGAAACAATATGAAAACTAAAAACATAATAGCCGATGAATAAACTGCATGCTTCCAGCCCACTATATTGCTGGCAAATGTTATTCATATGTATTGCCTAGACCATGAGACACTTCTTGATAGTTTTGCACTATATGAGCTTGTTTGGTTAAAGGAGATTAAGAAACAAAGTAATGTTTTCAAAGAATATTATTTTTGCAATCAGAAATTCCCATCTAATATAAACAAATGACTTTATAACATACTGTTACAATACGGTATTTCAAGTCCCAATGGTAAATACATGGTTAACCATATTTGGCCGAGACTCTAAAAGGGAGTAGTAGGGGAATCAGGGACATTAGGCTCTCGCCTTACTAAATTAAACCTACCGTGGACCGAGCTTTTAACAAAGCTTAAAATAAGGAATAAGTTGGCATGATATCAACTAGATGCACCATTTATTTTTTGGGGACAAAATTAGTCTTTCTAGCTGCATCCTAAATCGAAGGGGAGCCTTGGTGCAGCGGTACAACTTTTGCCTTGTGATTATGAGGTCATGGCCGGTTCGAGTCTTGGAAACAACCTTTTGTAGAAATGCAGCGAATGGCTGCTACAAAATAACCAAAGTGTACGGACCCTTCTCCGGACCCCGTGCAAGCGGGAGCTACATGCAATGGGTTGCCCTTTTAGCTGCATCCTAAATCGCATGATCTGTCTAACTGCAGGGCTAAATCCATTACCATAATGTTTATTGTGTTATATTTTCACATTTAGGGATCGAGACAAGCCCCAAGCTGATGGGTCATAAGGCTGAAATCTACAAGCTCATAATCCCATGAAAACCCTCTTTAGAAATTCAAAAGAATGTTTTTTTTCATAAATCATAGCCCTACCCCTCCCCCCCCCTTCTAAAAATGGACCAACCAGGTCTAGCCCTTGATGGCATTTTTTTAATAGAAGAAACAACCCGAGCACCACGGGGGGAGTTGAGACTCGAACCCGGGTGGGCGACTCTTCCCTTCTGTCTCTGCTTCTCTGAAGCATCGTGGTTGACGACTCTTCCCCACAACCTGATCTAATGGATCTGGGGAAATCAACGCTCACGCTCCTTGTTGTGTCGCTGGAACCAATGTCACTGTGATGTGGATGTGGGCAAGGTACTTATTTCACTATACCTTTGTCTCGATCACCCAAACAAACAACATGAGGACACAAAAACCTAACAAACTAGACAAAGACTCTCACAAGCGCGAAGAGATCCGCCTTCTCTCTTGCCACCCGAGGACTGAATGGCAGAGATAGAACATGAAAAGTAATTGCACATCAAAATCTTTTTGCACTTCCCCTTCGCTCATCAAGGGCCCACAATTTGACCTCCTACACTTGCTTCCACAACCCTCCCTCCCCCCTCACCCAGAAAACCACATGGTTGAATACATACACTAGGTAGGAAATACTACCCGGAACATGATATTCAATTAAGCAAGAATAGCAACCCTTAGAGACCATCCTTGGTATTGAATGGCTAGGCCATTCCTTGCAAAATAATCAAACTGTTGTGTGCATACCTTGATGACCTCTGTGGGTCGAAACCCACCCAACCAAAGGAAGCAACGCTCTGCGGGGCTGGCCCACACACCACATAAGAGATGGAAGATGTCAGTCCTAGCAATCGCAGCCTTGAGGTTTAGCAACTCTTCATGATGTGCCATGGCACCACCGACCAACACCTGCACCTGGTTGTCCGGCGCATTGTCGTTCAACAATGCCCTGAGCTGGAAGATCAACTTGCTGTGCTCTTCCACCCATCTCCCATACTCCATGTCAAACATACCAGCTGTCCATCATAGATATCATGTGGAATATTAGAAATAATATCGAGTTGTTAACTAGTAAATGCATAATTAGAAACACATTTAAAGGATTGTTTTAGTAATTCGTAAAATTAAAGGGACTGATTGATTGGTTGGTTTTGAGTGTCTCATTACCAAATGAAGGGGCAGATGGAAGGCCTTGGTGGTGATCTCCAGTACCCAACAAGACACCCTGCAGTAGTTATTTTAGCATGGAGTTTGTCAGTTGTCACTAACTGATTGATAACTCTAGCTAGGAGAGTTAATAAAAAAAAGCAAGTGTTGCTTTCCGTTTTAGTTACCTGTACTCTTCCTGCTTGAACCTGTTGTTCGATCTGGCTTAGCCTAATCCTACTTGTCTCCAACTGTTGGATGTAAGCCTGAAGAATGAAGAGGTAATTACCTCTAATTAGTTCCTTACATAGTTACATATGCTGCATCAAGGCGTATGGTAGATGCACATTCTATTTCAGTTTTTGAACGTCCTGGATCTAGAAATATTCAAACAGCGCTTGATTAAAGAGTTCACTCAACGACATAGAAAAGTTATTTTCCTTAAATATATCAGGAAGATGCATGGAAATTTGGTAGCATGCAAAGCTTACTTTTCTGCTACTAAATTAGTCTAATTTCTATATCTGCTCGCACATAATAATGGGAGATAACTGGCACAAATAACCATAGGTCTTGAGGTGCTATATTAGTTTGTAGAGCCAACCAGCCACGGCATGATCAGAATATATTGCACCAGGGAATATCGAAACATAAATAGCGATAACACTCTTGGAAAGTACTAACATAGTTCTCTAGCTAGTTGGTGTGTCAAGTTCAAGAAAATAAAGATAACCCTGAGCACATAAGTCTGAAAGAAAGAGCCAAAAACTGCTACATCACAAATCTCATTTCATCACTACTAGCAGACAATGAAACCCCATTTATTTAGTGAAGGGAAAAGTATAGTTGACTAATGGCGGCGTTACTTGCATATGAACAGCGTATACACATATGTTTGGACCTTAATTAATGCCACATGTATTAATGTATGTTTATGAAGATATGTACATACAGAAATATATGCATGCATGATTTGTTTCTTTAAGTTACGGTGTTTCTTGGTTGACTGACTCACCTTCTTCCTGAGCCTACTTTTCCTGGCTGCCTCTCTATTCTGTGCAAGCCTCCTCAGTGTCTGCAACATGCACATATAAAATACACACACATGTCAAAGTCAAGAGTCATAACATATATATGCAGCTAGGGTTAACTACCATTTGTATGTATGTGTGTAGCCTGCCTGCCCTGTAGACAGTGACTGTTCACCCTCTCCTAATTAGTTTTCTACAAGAAAACCTCTTCTAATTAGTTATGTTATTCTACCTTTAGACTAATTAAATTATTATGTTTCAAAATATTTACTATTTGTGAAGATTTTTCTTTAGAAAGGAGGCCTGCCCGAATCAGTAGCCTAGCTAGTTTACCTTAGGGTCCTGTGTTCTCCTGCTCCCTTCCCTATCTGGGTCTGTGCTAGATGATGTTGCACCCTTCCCACTGCTGGTTCCTTCCTTCTGCAAGCCACATTTGTTACAAAAACATGTGAGAGAAAGGGGGGACATTTCTACATATATTCTGCCTATACTTTTGTAGATAGGAAGGAAGAAATTGTAAAATAAGATACCTTGATGAGACTGGCACTGTTCTTGTTGTCCTTGGCTGAACCAGTCAGCAAGGGTGTTGCATTGGGGCCGCCGGCGGCACCTTGCAGCACCAGCTGCTGCTGCTGTTCAGGCCTCTTTGGAGACGCCTGCTGCGGGTTACCGCCATTAGCAAGCATGGCCGCCATGACTGCGCCGCCATTAATCTACACTTACAAACATATCACCACCACGCCATCCATGACAAATCAATTAAATTGACCGTATATATTGTGTAATTTGTGTGCATACGTACGCATATACGTACCTTTGCAGTAGGGTTAAGCGGCTCGGCGGCATGCATGGGCTGCGAGGGGAAGATGTTCAGAGTTTCTGCAAGTGGGAGTAGGATTGATTAACAAGGTGCTGCAACTCGTAGCTAGAGAGAGATAGAGAAAAAGATGTTGCGTGGTGCTTTGGAAGCTAGCTATAGCTAGAAATATTGAGCGAATGGAATTAATCCAGAATTAACACTAATCGCTCTTGGAGAAAGTGCTTTCGATCTTAAATACATGTGGTACTTGTAACGCATGCTTCTGGGGCTGCAATTCAACAGGGTGCATGAGAAGGCGCAAATGGAAAGGAATGTGTGAGAAGAGGAAAGAAGGAATATTTATAGCTTCTTTAAGATCAAGTTCTTGCAAAGGGGGGAGACAGTCTGTTACATGTCACACTCTTCACACAGGAAGAATTACCAAATCCATACCAAGAAGGAACACATCATCAGGAACAAAACACACGAAACCAACAACAAATTAGACACAGAAAACTGGGTGATTAAGCATATGTATGTAAGTGGGTTTTTTTCCCGAAAACTTACGTCGTTGTTCCTGAATCGACTGTGGATCATGACCATCTAGGTAGAGAAATATTGCCGTTTGATCGAAATCTGCCATGTCGTAGCTCGTCGACTCCTTGCTCCTAGAAAGGAAATTGGATGAGGAAACAAGCAATAGTCGGTAGTTGAATACATCAGGAAGCAAGTAGGAACACAACTTTTCTTTAATGGAGCAGATAGAAGAGTCGGTGTGTGAAATCCATTAAAAAAGTTTTGATCTTAGCTACTTGCTGAAAGGTACAAGGAAAAGAATTGTATCCTAATATTTGGAAAATTTGTTTCCTTCTTTCCTTATCTCAGCCCCTAAACCACTTCCATGTCCCTAACTAATCACTAGATAAGTAATTTGACATAATGATCGAGTGCTGAACAGTTCCTCATATATGTCTGTGTATGAATTCTTCAAAGCCATCAAAAACCCAAACTCCACAAGATGTCAAATGACGGTAGAAGAATCTTGATCGTTTTGCTAATTAAACTAATTACCTCTATGCATAGGCACACAAGAAAAATTCTTCGGAGACTGACAAAATAAAATTAAACCTAGAGAGGAAGCGGGGGAAGCCAAAAGGTGAGAACAGAGAACCAGAAGGAACAAATATCAGTATGGAGTTGGTGAATTCCTAGCTATTCTATGGAACCAAACAAGCAAAAGTGTGCTGTTCATCTCTTTGCGTGGAGGCTGGGGGGAGACTCAAGGAGAGAACTCTGGAAAGGCCAAAAGAAGAGGGGAAAACGTAGAGCTCGTGTGATCAACTTACATGGAGGAAGAGGCGATCATCGGCGGTGGCGGGGCGCTCCGGAAGCCCAGGGGGAGCTCCGTGGGTTGGTGATGGTGGTGATCTTCTTCTCTGATGCCTCCCATGAAGCCCTTATGAAGGCTCTGACCATCCTCCACCTCGTCTCTCTCTCTCTCTCTTCACACTATGCACATCTCTAGCAAAAGGATACAAAATCAGACATTAATTGCAACTGACTTCTGTTTGCACTCTTCTTTTATACTTGGCACCAAAGATATAAAGAAAGGGCTGTAGCTTTTCGTCTGGAAGTCACCTAAAATCTCCCCCCTACTCCCCTTATCTTTTGACCAAGAGAGAAGAAGACTTTTGAGAGAGAGAGAGAGAGAGAGAGAGAGAGAGAGTTAAGGGTTGAGCAAATACTAGCTAGTCTGTATTAATTGGCAGATTGTGAGAAATTTTATTTCTACCATTCATAATTTGTTCTTCTCATTCTTAACACTTCCTATTCAAGTTTATATCAGTCTTGCCACTACATGTCTGCTAGTTTTTTTTTACCTAGCGATGTTGAGCAAAAATATTATTGGAGATAATTTATTTAATTAATATTTCCTCGTTAAAAGCGTGTATATAAGATTTGGGTGGCGATGCGTGCGGTCAGATAGGGATCGACAAAGAAGATATGAAGATGTGCCACCAATTGTAAAGAGGCTAAATCTCCTCCTTACTATAGCTTAATTATTGAGTGTGGTTTTCTGTAGATTGAGTTATATGGTACCCCTTATCTTAGCCATCCATTTTGGCATCGCGATCCATGCAGGAAAATTTGTCTTTTTTGCTTCTCTCAAATGAAACAACATATAAACTTCAAACTTTTCAGAATAATAAAAAATTCTAGCAATAATTTGAAAAAAAACTTTTGAATTTTTTCATGTACTTTAAATGCTTAAAATAATTTTTTATTAAAAAAGTCTCATTTTGTATATTTATGTCAAACCAAAAAAGCTGAATGCTTTTTCACACGTTGAAGTTCTAAAGTTTGTTTGATCTGCAAAGTTTGAAGTCCATATGTTGTTTCATTTGAGAGAAACAAATTTTTTTTTACATAATAAGTTAGTTGGAGAGCACAGATCTCAAAGCAATGTTGTTGGAGGGGTGAGGATAAGGGGTTACATGTAGCTCAACCTCCACAGGTGCTAATTATTTGAAAATGCAAGAAGATGATACAAAAAATTTAATGAAGGAGAGAGCCATAGGGGTGGGAACATATTAGTCCATATTGATCGTATTACTATTGGAAAAGATATGTTTGTTTTTTCTCTCCTTCCGTGACTACCCGTTAAATCTTATCATATCATTTTAGTCATTACTTCTTAATTCCATTAATAGAATCATTGTCGATGGTCACAGGTTTGTGAGATATATTGAGCACAAATTCAATTATTCGCTCCTCGCTATACTCATTTATAATGAATCTTGGGATGGGAGTTGTGTCCTTTAATGTGATCGACTAGGACCGTCTATTGGGGAACGTAGCAGAATTTTAAAATTTTCTACGCATCATGAAGATCAATCTATGGAGTCATCTAGCAATGAGGGAGAGAAGAGTGCATCTACATACCCTTGTAGATCGCGAGCGGAAGCGTTCAAGAGAACGGGGTTGATGGAGTCGTACTCGTCGTGATCCAAATCACCGACGACCTAGCGCCGAACGGACGACACCTCCGCGTTCAAAACACGTACGGTTGGGAAGACGTCTCCTCCAACTTGATCCAGCAAGGGGGAAGGAGAGGTTGATGGAGATCCAGCAGCACGACGGCGTGGTGGTGGAAGCAACGGTGATCTCGGCAGGGCTTCGCCAAGCTCAGGGAGAGGGAGAAGTGTCACGGGAGGGAGAGGGAGGCGCCAGGGGCTAGGGTACGGCTGCCCTCCCTCCCCCCACTATATATAGGACCCCTAGGGGGGGGGGGCGCCGGCCCTAGGAGATGGGATCTCCAAGGGGGGCGACGGCCAAGGGGGGTGGAGTGCCCCCGAAGCCAAGTGGGGCGCTGAAAGCACAAGTGCTTCCTGGGTGGTTTTAGTAATTAATGTCAACATATCTCTTATTGGACTAACACTTTTACCTATTATGTTTCAGATAAGTTCAACAATGGAGTGGCATGGACTAGAGGATGTGGAACCCCTTCAAGATGCTAAGGACAAAGGACTGGCTCAAGCTTCAAGATCAAGACTCTACATTTTCTATTTTAGTGATCCAAGATCACATTGAGTCTATAGGAAAAGCCAATACTATCAAGAGGTGAGAGGTGTTGCTTAATGGCTTGCTTACTCAAAGTGCTTAGTGATATGCTCCAAAACCCTCAACTACCTTCCCACATCCACATATGACCTAAACCAATAGTCAAACTCGGCCCCACCGATTCTTTCTATCCGGCGCCACCGAGTTTCAAATGTCATAGCCACTGCCACAAACCCTAGGCAAATCGGTTTCACCGATAGGGATCTCGGTCTCACCGAGATGGGATTGTAATCTTTCTGTGTATGTCCATTATCAAAATTGGTCTCATCGAGTTTGAGCAATCGGTACTACCGAGATTACAATGCAAACCCTCTGGTTAGCTTATTATCAAAATCGGTCCCACCGAGTTTGTGTAATCGGTCTCACCGAGTTTGCCTGACCAACTCTCTGGTTAGCTTATTACCAAAATCGGTCCCACCGAGTCTGTGTAATCGGTCACACCGAGATTACGTTATGCCCTAACCCTAACCATATCGGTCCTATCGAGTTGCATCTCAGTCCCACCGAAAATCCTAACGGTCACTAGGTTTGCTGAATCGGTCCAACCGAGTTTAACCATTCGGTCCCACCGAGTTTGACAAATTGTGTGTAACGGTTAGGTTTTGTGTGGAGGCTATATATACCCCTCCACCCACTCTTCATTCATGGAGAGAGCCATCAGAACATACCTACACTTCCAATACACATTTTCTGAGAGAGAACCACCTACACTTGTGTTGAGGTCAAGATATTCCATTCCAACCATATGAATCTTGATCTCTAGCCTCTCCCAAGTTGCTTTCCACTCAAATCTTCTTTCCACCAAATCCAAATCCTGTGAGAGAGAGTTGAGTGTTGGGGAGACTATCATTTGAAGCACAAGAGCAAGGGGTTCATCATCAACACACCATTTGTTACTTCTTGGAGAGTGGTGTCTCCTAGATTGGCTAGGTGTCACTTGGGAGCCTCCAACAAGATTGTGGAGTTGAACCAAGGAGTTTGTAAGGGCAAGGAGATCGCCTACTTCGTGAAGATCTACCGCTAGTGAGGCAAGTCCTTCGTGGGCGACGGCTGTGATGGAATAGACAAGGTTGCTTCTTCATGGACCTTTCGTGGGTGGAGCCCTAAGTGGACTCGCGCAACCGTTACCCTCCGTGGGTTGAAGTCTCCATCAACGTGGATGTACGATAGCACCACCTATCGGAACCACGACAAAAACATCCGTGTCTCCAATTGCGTTTGTGTAACACCCTTGATGCGACTATATCTCCCACGTGTCGAGGCACGACTTAGAGGCATAATCGCATTGAAGGCATATGTCGCAAGTTAGGCAATCTTCACAACATCCCATGTAATATAGATAATAAAAGGGGAGATAACATAATTGGCTTACACTCGCCACGTCAATCAAGTACATAAATAGCATTACAACATTCAAACACTCATGGCCCGACTACGGCGCCAAAATAAAAGACAACCCAACATGCGACACGGTCCCGATCACCCCAACTGGGCACCACTACTGATCATCAGGAAAAGAAACATAGTATCGCTGAGACTCCTCGTCGAACTCCCACTTGAGCTCAAGCGCGTCACCTGGAGCGGAATCATCAGGCCCTGCATCTGGTGTAATAGTAATCTGTGAGCCACAGGGACTCAGCAATCTCGCACCCTCGCGATCAAGACTATTTAAGCTTAAATAGGTAAGGTAAGGTAAATATATGTGGAGCTGCAGCAAGCGACTAGCATATATGGTGGCTATCCTGTTCGCAAAAGAGAGCGAGAAGAGGAGGCAAAGCGCGAGCAAGAATCTAGAGAACAACCTGCGCAAGCATTACTCCAACACCGTGTCCACTTCCCGGACTCCGCCGAGAAGAGGCCATCACGGTAACTCACACAGTTGATTCATTTTAATTAAATTAAGGTTCAAGTTATCTACAACCAGACATTAACAAATTCCCATCTGCCCATAACCACAGGCACGGCTTTCGAAAGTTCAAATCCCTGCAGGGGAGTCCCAACTTAGCCCATGACAAGCTCTCACGGTCAACGAAGGAATAGACCTCCTCCCGAGACGTTCCGATCAGACTCGGTACCTCGGTTCCTCAAGACACTTCGATAGGTTAAAACAAATCCAGCAACACCGCCCGAATGTGCCGACAAATCCCAATAGGAGCTGCACATATCTCTTTCTCAGGGCACACTCAGATTGTCCTGGGTATGGGTAGGCCAGCCCAGAGTTGCCCTTGGTAGCCACCGGCAGCTGACAGGTGGACCAACACTCAGAGGAGCACTGGCCCGGGGGGGTTTAAAATAAGATGACCCTCGGGCTCCGGAAACCCAAGGGAAAAAGAGGCTAGGTGGCAAATGGTAAAACCAAGGTTGGGCATTGCTGGAAAAGCTTTAATCAAGACGAACTATCAAGGGGTTCCCATTGTAACCCAACCGCATAAGGAACGCAAAATCCGGGAACATAACACCGATATGACGGAAACTAGGGCGGCAAGAGTGGAACAAAACACTAGGCGAGAGGCCGAGCCTTCCACCCTTTACCAAGTATATAGATGCATTAAGATAACATGGCAATATAATGATATCCCAACAAGTAAATAATGTTCCAACAAGGAACGGTCTCCAATCTTCACCTGCATCTAGCAACGCTATAAGAGGGGCTGAGCAAAGAGGTAACATAGCCAATCAACGGTTTGCGAGGACATGGTGGGTTAGAGGTTTGACATGGCAATTTGGGAGGCTTGAAAGCCAGTGGTAGGCATCGTAGCATGGCATAGCAAAAGAGCGAGCATCTAGCAAAGCAAAGATAGTAGTGATTTCGAGGGTATGATCATCTTGCCTGCAAAGTTGTCAGAGTTGACTGGATCCTCGAAAGCAAACTCAACAGGCTCCTCGTTAGCGAACTCGTCTCCCGGCTCTACCCAAACAAGACAAACAAGCAACAAGGACACAATCAACCACGTGCAAGGATCAAACAATATGATGCAAACATGGTATGCTATGCGGGATGCGATATGTGAAGCATATGCAAGATTTAACAAAGAATGCATGAACCTGGCCTCAACTTGGAAAACCAAGTGTGCCACTGGAAAGATGAGATGAAATCGCTTGAAGACGATATAAAGATCACCGGAATCGGAGTTACGGTTTGGAAATGGCAAGCGGTTCAAATATGACACCGGTCTGCGATTTACAGCAAGTAGCCAACTAAATGCAACAAGATGAACATGCTACAGCACCCAACCATGGCAACAAAATACATGGCAGGGATGCATTCAAGATGCTTAACAAAAGTCTAGCACTGAGCTACGGCCAATTCATCCATTAACAGGTTCAAACAAGCATGGCAAAAATGCATATGGTAAACAGATCTCAGACTTAGTGAAATTAACACTTGTCTGGAATTTCAGATCAGATAGCACTCTTCGGAGCAACAAAACTACATGCTACAGGACCTGAACATGGCAAAGTAAAGCATGGCATGGAGCTACTCAAAGAGCTTAACAAAAGTCCCTTAGTGACCTTGAGCCAAAAGGGATCAGAAAATACATTTCAAGCATGTGAACATGGCAAAAACATAATCAGTTCTCAGACTTAGTGAAAACTGGAGCATGCTGAAAACAGATATCAAGTAGGCATGTTTGCGAGCTCGATGCACTCACTACGGAGCAAGACATGACAATATAAGCATACACCCATCAAGAATACACAAAATGCAAGCTAGGCATGGCAAGAGCAATAACATATCATGCACGGATCAACTACAACATCCTCGGCAAAATCGCTAACAAGTAGAAAATCTGCCTAGATTCACGAAGTAGCAAAAGTAGAGCTCGATTGACTCAAGCTAGGGTGCTCCATAATTGCAAACAAAGACATGGATGGATAGAGCACTACAAGATTAACAAAACATCCTTACTGATCATCCTCAAAAGAGGCACGGATCACTAGGAAACAACATGAACATATGGCATCATGAAATAAACAGCTCAAGGACTTGGTGGAAATGCTAAGTCCCTGGAATCAGCATTACCAAGTGCCTCACTTTGCAAGCTTGTGCTAGTCACCACACACATCACAAAAATACATGGGCCGCACCTCTGGAAAGATGGCAAAACCCTTAACAAAACATATGTAGAGCTCATGGGCATATCATGCACACAATAATCATGGCAAAAATGACAAATATCTAAATGAAGCAGCAAATCTGACAATTATCTCCAACTAGCACTCTTCTAACAGCATTTTGGGCATCAAGATTAACTCAAATGAAAATGATGCAATGGAATGAAATGATGTACTCTCTGAGACGAACATTTTGATATGCTACATGCCCAAAACGGAGCTACGGATGAGGAGTTATGACACGATGAACATGGCAAAAAAATGCAGAAAAGGGACTTAGGCGAAATCGACCTAGGATTTACTGTAGCTGGATCTGGATCTGGCGAAAAACACTGTAGCGGTGGCGGCGGATCCGAAGTTCACCGGCGAGGGTCTTCTACTCCGGCGAGGGAGAGGCGCCGCTCCGGCGCGGGGGAGGCCGGATCCGGCGAGAAGAATGGCGGCGCGGCACTCGGGCGTCTCGGGCGCCGCGGCGGCGCCGGCGAAGCAGTTGCGGCGAGGTCGCGAGGAGAGGCGCGGCGGCCGATAATGGCGGGCGCGGCGGCCGGCGCAACACCGGCGAGGGAGCGGGGCGGAGCGGGCGACGACGTCGGGGAAGGAGGGCGGCGCGCGCGGGCGGCAGCAACGGGCCTCGGGGCCCCCTCCTAGGCCTCCCGGGCCGGCGATGTGGGGCGGAGCGGCGGGCGAGTGGCGCGGTGCCACGTGGCAGCGGCGGGGCGAACCGGACGTGTCCGCCGGCTGGGGTTTTGTCCGGCGGCGGCGGATAAAGATGGATCTAGGGTTTTGCCCGTGAATGGAAAAGGGGGTGCTATTTATAGAGGTAGAGGGAGCTAGGAGAGTCTAAATGAGGTGCGGTTTTCGGCCACGCGATCGTGATCGAACGCTCTAGATGATGGAGAGGGTTTTGGTGGTTTTGGGCCAAATTGGAAGGGTGTTGGGCTGCAACACACACGAGGCCTTTTTGGTCCCTCGGTTAACCGTTGGAGCATCTAACGAAGTCCAAATGGTACGAAACTTGACAGGTGGTCTACCGGTAGTAAACCAAGGCCGCTTGGCAAGTCTCGGTCCAATCCGAAAATGTTTAATCCCCACACACGAAAGAAAGGTAGAAATGACCACCGGAGGAGAACGAAGCACCGGAATGCAAAACAGACAACGGGGAAAATGCTCGAATGCATGAGATGAACACGTATGCAAATGCAATGCACATGATGATATGATATGAGATGCATGACAACGATAACAACACACGGAGACAAAGACCCGAACCCGAGAAAATAAAATAACTTAAGGCCGGAAACGGCAAGAGTTGGATTACATATTGGGTAATTCATATCCGGGGTGTTACAACACTCCACCACTACGAAAGGATCTCGTCCCGAGATCTAGGACTGAAAGAACGCCGGGTACTCAGAATGGAGGTGATCCTTGCGTTCCCAGGTAGCTTCACGGTCGGAATGGTGTGACCACTTGACTTTGAGGAATTTGATTGACTTGTTGTGAGTCTTGAGTTCAGTATCTTCAAGAATAGCAACGGGGTGCTCACGATAGGAGAGATCTTCTTGGAGCTCAATGTCCTCAAAGTTGACGATGCGATCAGGAGTCTTGAAGCACTTTCGGAGCTGAGAGACATGGAACACATCATGAACATTTGCAAAGTTTGAAAGAAGCTCGAGTTGATAGGCGAGATCGCCTCTCTTGCTGACAATCTTGAAAGGTCCCACGTATCTAGGGGCAAGCTTCCCTTTGATACTGAAGCGACGAGTCCCTTTCATAGGAGAGACGCGGAGGTAAACATGATCTCCGATCTCGAAAGCCAAATCACGGTGCATACTGTCATAGTAGCTCTTCTGACGGGATTGGGCTGCTTTGAGGTTATCTCGAATGACTTTGCACATTTCCTCTGCCTCTGTGATTAAGTCATTTCCCAAAAGCTGACATTCACCGGTTTCAGACCAGTTGAGAGGGGTACGGCACTTCCTGCCATACAGAATTTCAAATGGGGCCTTGCCCGAACTTGCTTGAAAACTGTTGTTGTAGGAGAATTCAGCATAAGGAAGACAATCCTCCCACTTCATGCCGAAGGAGATCACACAAGCCCTGAGCATATCTTCAAGAATCTGGTTGACACGCTCGACTTGACCGCTAGTTTGAGGATGGAAAGCTGTGCTGAAGCGAATGTTGGTGCCCATGGCCTTCTGAAAAGAATCCCAAAACTTGGAGGTAAAGATGCTGCCACGGTCTGAAGAGATCACTTGTGGAATATCGTGCAGAGAGACAATTCGAGAGGTATAGAGTTCCGCCAATTGAGCTGCAGTGATTGACTCTTTGATAGGCAAAAAGTGAGCCACTTTAGTGAGTTTGTCGATGACTACAAATATAGCATCATTGCCACGCTTGGACTTTGGAAACCCAGTCACGAAGTCCATCTCAATGTGGTCAAACTTCCATTCTGAAATGGCAAGAGGTTGGAGGAGACCAGCTGGCCTTTGGTGTTCTGCCTTCACTCTTCTGCAGACATCACATTCATTCATGAACTGAGCAATCTCGCGCTTCATTCGAGTCCACCAATAAGCCTGCTTGAGGTCCTGATACAGCTTCGTGCTCCCAGGGTGGATGGAGAGGAGAGAATTGTGAGCCTCATTCATGATCACTTTACGAAGGTCACCTTTGGGCACAACAATACGATCCTCAAAGAAAAGAGTATCCTTGTCATCAAGGCGGTAGCACTTGTACTTGGGTTGACTCTTGACAATCCCAATCTTCACCTTTTTCACCATAGCATCAAGAAGCTGGGCTTGGCGAATCTGATCTTCCAAGGTAGGAGAGACTTGAAGGTTGGCAAGGAAACCTTGAGGAACAACTTGCAGATTAAGTTTGCGGAAAGCTTCACAAAGCTCGGGTTGATAAGGCTTGAGAATCAGACTGTTGCAGTAAGCCTTCCTGCTCAATGCGTCAGCAATCACATTGGCCTTGCCTGGAGTATACTCGATACTTGGGTTATACTCTTGAATCATTTCGACCCATCGAGTCTGCCTGAGGTTGAGATTAGGCTAAGTGAAGATGTACTTGAGACTCTTGTGATCAGTGAAAATGTCCACTTTTCTTCCCAATAAGAGATGTCTCCAAGTCAAAAGAGCATGCACAACTGCCGCCAACTCGAGATCATGAGTGGGGTAGTTCTTCTCATTGGGCTTCAACTGACGAGAGGTATAAGCCACAACTTTCTTCTCTTGCATCAACACTGCGCCAAGACCTTGGAGAGAGGCATCACAAAAGACCTCGTACGGCTTGGATTCATCAGGCGGAGTTAGAACTGGAGTAGTGACCAATTTCTCTTTCAAAGTGTTGAAAGCAATGTCATACTCCGGAGACCAAACATACTTGACGTGCTTCTGGAGAAGATTCGAGAGAGGCTTCGCGATCTTAGAAAAGTTTTCAATGAATCTTCGACAGTAGCTTGCGAGACCAAGGAAGCTACGGAGTTGCTTCATGTTCTGAGGAGGTTCCTAATTCACAATTGCAGACACCTTCTCAGGATTCACCGCAATGCCCTTGGCAGAGATGATATGACCAAGATAAAGAACCGCATCGAGCCAAAATTGGCACTTGGAGAACTTGGCATAGAACTGGTGTTCCCTCAGCTTATCGAGTACCAAACGCAAGTGCTTTGCACGATCTTCCTTGTTCTTCGAGAAAACCAGAATGTCGTCGAGATAGACCAAAACAAAGTCATTGGTGTAGGTGTTGAAGATGAAGTTCATCATGCGAGAGAACGTCGGAGGAGCGTTGACGAGATCAAAAGACATGACAGTGTATTCATATGAACCATAGCTTGTCCTGAAAGCCGTCTTGGGAATATCTTGCTCACGGATTCGAATCTGATGATAACCCATATGGAGATCAAGCTTGGAGAGTACTTTGGCACCTTTGAGTTGTTCGAACAGCTCGTTGATGTTGGGAAGTGGGTATTTGTTCTTGATGGTCTTCTTGTTCAATGGACAGTAATCAACACAAAGTCGGTCCGTTCCATCCTTCTTCTTCACAAAAAGAACACCACAACCCCACGGAGAAGAACTAGGCCGGATGAGACCCATTCTCTCTTGAATATCGAGTTGCTTCTTCAGCTCCTTCAACTCTTCAGGTCCGAGCTTGTAAGGACGCTTGCACACAGGTTCCGTGCCAGGCTCAAGATCAATGACGAATTCAACTGGCCGGTGCGGAGGCATTCCTGGAAGCTCTTCTGGAAAGACGTCTTGATATTCACAAACGACTGGAATTTGCGAGATAGCATCCAGTTCACCCTTGTCATTGAGAGAAAACAGACGGATGGTATCGTCACGAGCGGCAAAGACAATTACATCCTCAGACGAATGAGTCAATTGAATCTGACTGGCTGCACAATCAAGATGCGCCTTGTGCTTAGAAAGCCAATCCATTCCGAGAATAAGATCAATATCCGAGTCACCAAGAACCGTTGGAGAAGCCAGAAATTGGTAGTCACCCAAAGTGATGGTAACATCCGGAACGATGGAGTTAGCATGCATGCGCTTACCGGGAGAGACAACTGCTAACGGACTAGGCAAAACTTGCGAAACCAATTCATGCCTAGATGTAAACGGTCTCGAGATGAAACAATGCGATGCACCCGTGTCAAAAAGAACTTTTGCAGGAATATCATTAACAGGAAGGTTACCCATGATGACATCTGACGAGTCCTCTGCCTGAGCTGCGTTCATCAAGTTGACCTTGGCGTGCTTGGGGTTATGCTTGACCATAGCTGTACTTTCCGATCTCACAGGAGGAGGAGGAAGACGCCTCTGATTGAAACACTTGTTGGCATAGTGACCCTTCTGTTGGCACTTGTTGCACGTGACCTCTGAAAGCGGACGGTGATACAGAGCACTCGATCTTGGAGCTTGATACGAAGTCTTGTTCTGAAAGCCAGGGTTGGGTGGGTGGGAGGATCCATTGCCACCTTTGCTCTTCTGATACGGCTGACGGAATGGAGGAGGAGGAAGCCAATACTTCTGCTGCTTGGCCACTTGAGTAGAGGAAGAAGGAGTAGCATCTCTGACTCGCTTTTTGGAAGCATCACACCTCAGTTGAGCGGCCTCTTGCTTCAGTGCCATGTTGTAGAACTCATCGTACCTCAAGGGCTCAAAGAGAACAAGAGCTAGATGGATTTCTTCTCTGAGACCACCCCTGAACTGGTATATCATGCTCTTCTCATCAGGGACGTCCTGCTTGGCAAAGCGGGCGAGCTTCTGGAACAACTTGTTGTAGTCATAGACAGACAAAGAGCCTTGCTTCAGGTTGCGGAATTCCTCACGCTTGCTTTCAACCACGCTCTGAGGGATGTGATGAGCTTTGAAATCTTGACGGAATTCATCCCAAGTAATCACACGTCCACCTCTGGAATCCTTGTACTGCTGGAACCATTCTGCAGCTTGGTCTTTGAGTTGGAAGGAAGCGAACTTGACAAAGTCCTTAGGCCTGACGTTACTGCACTCGAAATGCTTGCACAGATCCACGAGCCAATCATCAGCATCAGTTGCCTCAACACAATTGCTGAAAGTCTTTGGCCCGTTAGCAAGGAACTGGTTGAGTGTAGCAAAGTGATTCTGATTGTTGCCTTGGTTCCCTTGGTTTCCTTGGTTCGCTTGATTGCGCTCTTCAAGAATTTGCATGATCAACTGCGTGTTTGCATTGGTTGCGGCCATCACAGCTTGCCATGCCTCCGGAGGAGGTGGAGGTGGTGGCGGATCTTGATTCTGATTCTGATTGGTGCTCTTAGCGGGACCATCCTGAAGAGGTTGACCACCATTAGCACATTGACAGATAAAATGAAGCTGAATCAAACGGGATGAAAATTGCAACATAAAGTCTTCACATCCGAACAAAATGAACGAATGCATTCCTCTTGAAATGGTCACATATCCATAAATTGAGAAGCCTCTTAGAATTTAGGTAGAGAAATAAATCAACAAGGTACGAATCAAGAACGAATACTCGGTAAGAAATCCCAATCTCAAACCAAATATCCGTGGAAGAAGAACTAGAGCTACAGTAATTCCCACCTATGGAACTCCCGAACCTTTCCGGTTATGCAATCAGGTGTTGGGGATACAGGGAAAGCATAATATCTCACCCAAACTAGCAAATCCTACATCCAGCTGTATCCATCCTTCAACACATAACCAAGAAAAACTTCGGAAACCATCTACCTCAACCTTCGAAAAGCATCCGTTATACAAGTTATGGCGATACTCCTGAACTCCCGCCCCAGTACTGGGTGGCGTCGAGGTTATCTCACCAACGAACTGCATAAAAGAGATTTTCGATGTTGGTGTACTAAACTTAGGTATTCCAGAACTGCAATGATAAAATTATGACGATAACACCTCAGAGCTCAACTCCCCGGGACACTTCCACAAAACCCCTGACAGGAGGCACCAAGACAATGTTCTCGTCACAAAACCATCGGAACGATTCCAAGATACCCGCGTGATCCTAAATTATTTTAGTGAAATTTGAGAAGAGAAGAGTCAAAACTCCACGTCAGGATGCCTTACCAGAGCGATGAGGAGACTGGGAAGTAAAAAGAATTCCTAAACTCTCTGATATATAATTCCTAAATGACTCAAAACATTTTTCTAGACACAACTCGGCCGCTAAAAACGATCAATCAGTGGGGGCTCCTAAGGTCGGGGAAGGCTCTGATACCAACTTGTAACACCCTCAATGCGACTATATCTCCCACGTGTCGAGGCACGACTTAGAGGCATAATCACATTGAAGGCATACGTCGCAAGTTAGGGGAGATAACATAGTTGGCTTACACCCGCCACGTCAATCAAGTACATAAATAGCATTACAACATTCAAACACTCATGGCCCGACTATGGCGCCAAAATAAAAGACAACCCAACATGCGACATGGTCCCGATCACCCCAACTGGGCACCACTACTGATCATCAGGAAAAGAAACATAGTATCGCTGAGAGTCCCCACTTGAGCTCAAGCGCGTCACCTAGAGCGGAATCATCAGGCCCTGCATCTGGTGTAATAGTAATCTGTGAGCCACAGGGACTCAGCAATCTCGCACCCTCACGATCAAGACTATTTAAGCTTAAATAGGTAAGGCAAGGTAAATATATGTGGAGCTGCAGCAAGCGACTAGCATATATGGTGGCTATCCTGTTCGCAAAAGAGAGCGAGAAGAGGAGGCAAAGCGCGAGCGAGAATCTAGAGAACAACCTGCGCAAGCATTACTCCAACACAGTGTCCACTTCCCGGACTCCGCCGAGAAGAGGCCATCACGGTAACTCACACAGTTGATTCATTTTAATTAAATTATGGTTCAAGTTATCTACAACCGGACATTAACAAATTCCCATCTGCCCATAACCGCGGGCACGGCATTCGAAAGTTCAAATCCCTGTAGGGGAGTCCCAACTTAGCCCATGACAAGCTCTCACGGTCAACGAAGGAATAGACCTCCTCCCGAGACGTTCCGATCAGACTCGGTACCTCGGTTCTTCAAGACACTTCGACAGGTTAAAACAAATCCAGCAACACCGCCCGAATGTGCCGACAAATCCCGATAGGAGCTGCACATATCTCTTTCTCAGGGTACACTCAGATTGTCCTAGGTACGGGTAGGCCAGCCCAGAGTTGCCCCTGGTGGCCACCGGCAGCTGACAGGTGGACCAACACTCAGAGGAGCACTGGCCCGGGGGGGGGGGGGGGTTTAAAATAAGATGATCGTCGGGCTCCGGAAACCCAAGGGAAAAAGAGGCTAGGTGGCAAATGGTAAAACCAAGGTTGGGCATTGCTGGAAAAGCTTTAATCAAGGCGAACTATCAAGGGGTTCCCATTATAACCCAACCGCGTAAGGAATGCAAAATCCGGGAACATAACACCGATATGACGGAAACTAGGGCGGCAAGAGTGGAACAAAACACTAGGCGAGAGGCCGAGCCTTCCACCCTTTACCAAGTATATAGATGCATTAAGATAACATGGCAATATAATGATATCCCAACAAGTAAATAATGTTCCAACAAGGAACGGTCTGCAATCTTCACCTGCATCTAGCAACGCTATAAGAGGGGCTGAGCAAAGCGATAACATAGCCAATCAACGGTTTGCCAGGACATGGTGGGTTAGAGGTTTGACACGGCAATTTGGGAGGCTTGAAAGCAAGTGGTAGGCATCGTAGCATGGCATAGAAAAAGAGCGAGCATCTAGCAAAGCAAAGATAGTAGTGATTTCGAGGGTATGATCATCTTGCCTGCAAAGTTGTCAGAGTTGACTGGATCCTCGAAAGCAAACTCAACGGGCTCCTCGTTAGCGAACTCGTCTCCCGGCTCTACCCAAACAAGACAAACAAGCAACAAGGACACAATCAACCACGTGCAAGGATCAAACAATATGATGCAAACATGGTATGCTATGCGGGATGCGATATGTGAAGTATATGCAAGATTTGACAAGGAATGCATAAACCTGGCCTCAACTTGGAAAACCAAGTGTGCCACTGGATAGATGAGATGAAATCGCTTGAAGACGATATAAAGATCACCGGAATCGGAGTTACGGTTTGGAAATGGCAAGCGGTTCAAATATGACACCGGTCTGCGATTTACAGCAAGTAGCCAACTAAATGCAACAAGATGAACATGCTACAGCACCCAACCATGGCAACAAAATACATGGCAGGGATGCATTCAAGATGCTTAACAAAAGTCTAGCACTGATCTACGGCCAATTCATCCATTAACAGGTTCAAACAAGCATGGCAAAAATGCATATGGTAAACAGATCTCAGGCTTAGTGAAATTAACACTTGTCTGGAATTTCAGATCAGATAGCACTCTTCGGAGCAACAAAACTACATGCTACAGGACCTGAACATGGCAAAGTAAAGCATGGCATGGAGCTACTCAAATAGCTTAACAAAAGTCCCTTAGTGACCTTGAGCCAAAAGGGATCAGAAAATACATTTTCAAGCATGTGAACATGGCAAAAACATAATCAGTTCTCAGACTTAGTGAAAACTGGAGCATGCTGAAAACAGATATCAAGTAGGCATGTTTGCGAGCTCGATGCACTCACTACGGAGCAAGACATGACAATATAAGCATACACCCATCAAGAATACACAAAATGCAAGCTAGGCATGGCAAGAACAATAACATAGGATGCACGGATCAACTACAACATCCTCGGCAAAATCGCTAACAAGTAGACAATCTGCCCAGATTCATGAAGTAGCAAAAGTAGAGCTCGATTGACTCAAGCTAGGGTGCTCCATAATTGCAAACAAAGACATGGATGGATAGAGCACTACAAGATTAACAAAACATCCTTACTGATCATCCTCAAAAGAGGCACGAATCACTAGGAAACAACATGAACATATGGCATCATGAAATAAACAGCTCAAGGACTTAGTGGAAATGCTAAGTCCCTGGAATCAGCATTACCAAGTGCCTCACTTTGCAAGCTTGTGCTAGTCACCACACACATCACAAAAATACATGGGTTGCACCTCTGGAAAGATGGCAAAACTCTTAACAAAACATATGTAGAGCTCATGGGCATATCATGCACACAATAATCATGGCAAAAATGACAAATATCTAAATGGAGCAGCAGATCTGACAATTATCTCCAACTAGCACTCTTCTAATAGCATTTCGGGCATCAAGATGAACTCAAATGAAAATGATGCAATGGAATGAAATGATGTACTCTCTGAGATGAACATTTTGATATGCTATATGCCCAAAACGGAGCTACGGATGAGGAGTTACGACACGATGAACATGGCAAAAAAAATATGCAGAAAAGGGACTTAGGCGAAATAGACCTAGGTTTTAATGTAGCTGGATCTGGATCTGGCGAAAAACACTGTAGCGGCGGCGGCGGATCCGAAGTTCACCGGCGAGGGTCTTCTACTCCGGCGAGGGAGAGGCGCCGCTCCGGCGCGGGGGAGGCCGGATCCGGCGAGAAGAATGGCGGCGCGGCCCTCGGGCGTCTCGGGCGCCGCGGCGGCGTTGGCGAAGCAGCTGTGGCGAGGTCGCGAGGAGAGGCGCGACGGCTGGTAATGGCGGGCGCGGCGGCCAGTGCAACACCAGCGAGGGAGCAGGGCGGAGCGGGCGACGGCGTCGGGGAAGAAGGGCGGCGCGCGCGGGCGGCAGCAACGGGCCTCGAGGGCCCCTCCCGGGCCTCCCGGGCCGGCGATGTGGGGCGGAGCGGAGGGAAAGTGGTGCGGCGCCACGTGGCAGCGGCAGGGCGGACCGGACGTGTCCAAATGGTACGAAACTTGACAGGCGGTCTACCGGTAGTAAACCAAGGCCGCTTGTCAAGTCTCGGTCCAATCCGAAAATGTTTAATCCCCACACACGAAAGAAAGATAGAAATGACCACCGGAGGAGAACGAAGAGCCGGAATGCAAAACGGACAACGGGGAAAATTCTCGAATGCATGAGATGAACACGTATGCAAATGCAATGCACATGATGACATGATATGAGATGCATGACAACGATAACAACACACGGAGACAAAGACCTGAACCCGAGAAAATAAAATAACTTAAGGCTGGAAACGGCAAGAGTTGGATTACATATTGGGTAATTCATATCCGGGGTGTTACAGTTTGAATACTCTAAACCCTTCTCTTTACATTCTTGCAAGTTGCATGCTTTACTTCCCGCTGCTCATATATTCATTGCATGCTTGCTTGATATGTATTGTGTTTGTTAAACTTGTGCTTAAACTCCACTTAAACTTAAGAATATTAAAAACTGCAACTTTTGGCACTTCCTATCTAATCACCCCCTCTAGACACCTCTTCTCGATCCTTTCAATTGGTATCAGAGCTTTGGTCTCCATTGCCTTGGTTTAAACACCATTGGAGGAAGATGGATGTGTCTACTTTGGGGAGTCTTAGACATAGAGTGCCTATTCTTGATGGAGAGTATTTTCATGAGTGGAAAAATGAAATGCTTGAGATTTTCAATGAATATCATTTGAACAAGTACATTACTAGCCCTTGTAGTGCACCTCATGTTGATCCTTTGCACCCTACCCTAGATGAAGATATTGACATGATTCGCAATCTTAGAACTGTTGAGCTCATCATCAGAGGCTTGCCTAGAAACTTGATTAGATGTTTGCCTACTCTCAAGTGTGCCTACACCATATGGAGATTTCTTGAGGAACGATTTCCAGATTATTCCTTGAAAAATTTAGATGAAATTCTCCATAAGTCTATTGCCTTGAGTAAGATGAACTCTAGTGATCCTAGCTTTGGTGATTGTCTATTTGAGCTTACCAATCTCATGCGTGCTAAAGGAAATGTTGGAATCATTAGCGATATCATATCCGAAGCTATTAGAATTCATAAAGGTAACCATTGTGATGATCATTTATCTAATGAATTACCCTCTCTAGGAATTGATCAATCACAAGATGATGTTGAACATGGATACTATGATGAAGATAATGATAGTGACTATGATCTTGATGATGCAATGAGGCATTTTGGTCTTATGGCAAATCTTCGTGGCTACATGGCTGGAGGAAAGGAATGGGTCCTTGATAGTGGATGTACTGATCATATGACCGGAGATAAAGATATGTTCCGTGAGCTTGCTGAAAATGACGACCCTCGAAAATATGTCACTTTTGGTGATAATTCAAATGGTAAGGTGGTTGGCCTTGGTAAGGTGGCCATCTCACATGATAGCTCCATACAAAATGTCATGCTCGTTGAATCCCTTGGATACAATTTACTTTCAGTGTCTAGACTTGCAGATTTCGGTTTCAATGTCTTATTCACTGAAGAAGATTGCCAAGTATTTCGTAGAGACAATCATAAAATGGTCTTTACCGGTATATGTAGAGGAGATCTTTATATTGTTGATTTCACTAAAAAGGCTCAACCTAGAACTTGCTTAATTACCAAATCTTCTAAAGGTTGGTTGTGGCATAGAAGACTAGGTCATGTTGGTATGCGAAATCTTGATAAGCTTATTAAAGGTGATCATATCCTTGGAATAAAAGATGTCATATTTGACAAGGATAGACTTTGTAGTGCTTGTCAAGCAGGGAAACAAGTTGGAGGAAGTCACCGCGCGAAGAACATCATGACCACAAGAAGACCACTCGAGCTACTTCACATGGATCTCTTTGGTCCAAATGCCTACAAGAGTCTCGGTGGTAACTCATTTGGTCTAGTCATAGTTGATGATTTTTCAAGATTTACGTGGGTGTTCTTTCTTGATGACAAATCGCAGGTCCAAACGATCTTCAAAAACTTCGCTAGGAAGGCCCAAAATCAGTTTGACATGAAGATCAAGAAGGTTCGGAGCGACAACGAAACGGAGTTCAAGAACGCAAATGTGGAAACCTTTCTTGATGAAGAAGGGATTTCACACAAGTTCTCGGCTACGTACACACCTAACAAAATGGAGTTGTTGAAAGGAAGAACCGGACTCTTATCGAGATGGCAAGAACGATGCTTGATGAGTACAAAACGCCAAAGCACTTTTGGGTGGAAGCGGTTGAGAGGCCTGCCCTAAAGATCCCTTCGCCCTGCCAAGGATTGACCAAGTGATAGACTCCACGGCCGGATGTGAGCTGTTGAGTTTCTTGGATGCTTACTCAGGATATCACCAGATAAAGCTAGACCCGGATGACCGCCTGAAGACCGCCTTCATCACGCCATTTGGAGCCTTCTGCTACCTGACTATGACATTCGGCTTGAGAAATGCCGGTGCCACCTTTCAGCGCTGCATGCAGAAGTGCCTCCTTAGGCAACTCGGCAAAAACGCTCACGTCTACGTGGACTACATTGTGGTGAAGATGGAGAAGCGTGGCACCTTGCTGGAAGACCTGAAAGAAACATTTGAGAACCTGCGCCGGTTCCAAATCAAGCTCAACCCCGAGAAATGCGTGTTCGGAGTGCCAGCCGGCCAGCTCCTAGGCTTCCTTGTCTCCGAACGCGACATCGAATGCAACCCGGTGAAGATCAAGGCCATCGAGAGCATGGCGATCCCCACCAAGCTTCGAGAAATCCAGAAGTTCACCGGATGCTTGGCCTCCTTGAACCGCTTCATCAGCCGGCTCGGAGAGAAAGCTCTCCCTCTCTACCGCCTCATGAAGAAGAGCACTCACTTCGAGTGGAACGACCAGGCCAACCAAGCTTTTCACGAGCTGAAGAAGATGCTGGCCACGCCGCCCATCCTAGCGGCGCCGACTGAGAAAGAGCCCATGCTCCTTTACATTGCCGCAACCAGCCGGGTGGTCAGCACCGTCATCGTAGTCCAACGCCCAGAAGAAGGCCGAGCCCAGCCGGTCCAGAGGCCGATGTATTATTTGAGCGAGGTGCTGTCCGCCTCAAAGCAGAACTACCCACACTACCAGAAGATGTGTTACGATGTGTACTTCACCGCCAAGAAGCTAAAGCCCTACTTTCAAGAGCATCCCGTCACGGTCGTATGCACCGCCCCGCTGGCCGAGATCATAGGCAGCCGGGATGCATCCGGCCGGGTGGCCATTGAGCTGGCCCCTTACGCGATCTTCTATCAACCCCGCACCGCCATCAAGTCCCAAGCACTGGCCGACTTCCTCGTCGACTGGGCCGAGACCCAGTACCTGCCACCAGCTCCTGACTCCACCCATTGGCGCATGCACTTCGACGGGTCCAAGATGTGCACCGGCTTGGGAGCCGGCGTCGTCCTTACCTCTCCCAAGGGCGACAAGCTCAGATACACGCTGCAGATTCACTTTGCCGCCTCCAACAACGTAGCCGAGTACGAGGCACTCGTACACGGGCTCCGGCTTGCCAAGGAACTCGGCATCCGCCGGATCCTATGCTATGGCGACTCGGACTTGGTGGTTCAGCAATCATCCGACGACTGGGACGCCAAGGACGCAAATATGGCAAGCTACCGCTTCCTGGTTCAACAACTCAGCGGATACTTTGAACGATGCGAGTTCCTCCACGTACCGTGAGCCGACAACGAGCCAGCCGGTGCCCTGGCCCGAATAGGCTCCACTCGGCAAGCAATACCAACCGGTGTCGCTCTACAACACCTCCTCAAGCCGTCCATCAAGCCGTCTCCAGAGTCCGACTCCATCTTCATATCGCCCGACCCCGACGCGGCCGGATCCGGCTCGAGGAACCAAGTAGGTGACCCCGGGACTTCAGTAGTCGACCCGGGGACTTCGGCAACCGGCCCGGGGACTGCCACACCCGGCTCGGGGACTGCACCAACACAACAGCCGGCGGCCGACTCCAGCATTTCATCACCTAGCCTGTCCACCCTGGTGGCAGTAGCCACACTAGCAATAGAAGAAGTCGCAGCTCCATCATGGGCTCAGTCCATCCTCAACTTCCTAGTAAACCAAGATCTGCCGGCTGACAAAACAGAGGCAAGACAAGTCCAATGCCGAGCCGGAGCATACACGATCGTCAACAGAGAGCTCGTCAAGTGCAGTGTCACTGGAGGCCTCCAACGGTGCATCGAGCAAGAGAAGGGCATTGCAATCATCACAGACATTCACCAAGGAGAATGCGGCCACCATGCGGCTTCAAGATCACTCGTCGCCAAAGCTTTCCGCCATGGTTTCTTCTGGCCGACTGCTTTGGATGATGCCAAAGAATTAGTCAAATATTGCAAAGGGTGCCAACTCTTCGGCTCCAAGCAACACATGCCGGCTTCGGCACTCAAGACCATTCCCATCACCTGGCCCTTCACCGTGTGGGGATTGGACATGGTGGGCCCATTCAAGACGGCGCGCGGCGGCATGACGCATTTGCTCGTCGCCGTGGACAAATTCACCAAGTGGATTGAGGCAAAGCTGATCAAGAAGCTGAATGGGCCGACTGCTGTGACATTCATCGCAGACATAACAACTCGGTACGGCGTGCCACACAGCATCATCACCGACAATGGCACGAATTTTGCCAAAGGAGCCTTGGCACGTTTCTACACAGCGCAAGGTATCCGGCTGGACTTAGCGTCCGTCGCCCACCCGCAGTCAAACGGCCAGGTCGAGCGAGCCAACAGCCTCATCCTCTCCGGCATCAAGCCCCGACTGGTC
The DNA here is from genome assembly GCA_034509565.1 of Triticum monococcum. Lineage (NCBI taxonomy): Eukaryota > Viridiplantae > Streptophyta > Magnoliopsida > Poales > Poaceae > Triticum > Triticum monococcum. Next base: position 391,619,401 of record CM067845.1, on the reverse strand, counting down.
GTGCCACTAGAGCGTTCAGCCGGCTGTTGGCTCGACGAGCTGCCGGCTGTCCTCTGGAGTCTGCGCACTACCCCAAACAAGTCAACCGACTTCACTCCTTTCTTCCTCGTGTACGGTGCCGAGGCGATCATCCCAACCGACATCGAGTTCGACTCGCCCCGGGTAACCATGTACATGGAGGCGGAGGCCAAGGAAGCACGAGAAGACGGCGTCGACCTGCTGGAAGAAGGCCGGCTGTTAGCCCTCAGCCGGTCTGCCATCTACCAGCAGGGGTTGTGCCGCTACCACAGTCGGAAGGTCAGGCCAAGATCTTTCCAAGAGGGCGATCTTGTGCTCCGGCTGATCCAGCGAACAGCCGGCCAGCACAAGCTCTCGGCCCCTTGGGAGGGCCCCTTCGTCATCAGCAGAGCTCTAGGCAACGACTCCTACTACCTAATCAACGCGCAGAAGCCCAAGGCACGCAAGAGAGACGACTCCGGCAAGGAGTCGGAACGACCATGGAACGCTAACCTCCTTTGAAGATTTTACAGTTGAAATGCAGTATGTATCACGCTAACTTTTGTACTAAGTACGAGACAATAGGCCCCCCGAGGAGGACTCGGGGACTGCCATCTTTTATCTATGAATGAAAAGTATCATGCTTAGGACCTTGTCATTTCATTTACTTGTTTTGTTCGGCACCGGGTTCGACTAGTCGGCCCGGGGACTGGCCGACTGGAGTTATATTAGAAGTCTTACCCGCAGTCAGACAAGTAGTGTGCCGACACCCAGGCTTAGCTCTTGCCAAAGCCGCAGTTCGAAGAACCGGCAGTTCGGCTGGCAAGAGTCAAAAGCAGGAAAGGATGCGCACACAAAAAATGGCTAGGGACCAACAGACTAATATAACGAAAGCCGGTTCACCGCCTACCACCGACCGACTACCAGAGTAGCCGGCCGGCCGGTTTCCATTCAATTCACTCCAATCCAAGAAAGCTCGAGTACTTGCCTCCCCAAAGAGGGAAGGCGGCAAAGGAAAAAGCCTAAGGATAAAAAGCATACGCGAATGGAAACCAAACATGCACATAATAATATTTACATAAAAGACCTCCAAGAGGCCAGCATTCAACATAGTTTGGATACACCCCCAGTGGGTGGAAGTGCGAAAGCTTAAAGATTGTTCAAAAGACAACAAGCAGGAAAAATAAGGACGGCAGGTCAAGCTGACGGAGCGACTGACGAGCTGGGCTGGTCGGTGGAGACGGTTGTGCCAGCTGAAGGAGCGGCCGGCTGGCGAACCTCGGCTTGATCACCGCCTCCCGCAGAGGGCACGCTTCCACGCGCCTCGTTGCTGGAGGCACGGTCAGCTTGAGGCCGGTCGGTTGTTCCACTAGCCGGCTCGACGTTTTCACCGTCCTCTTCCTCGTCATCTTCGCCCTCGTCGCTGGAGGCGATCTCCTCTGCCGAGTCCTCGCCCACCACCGGGTTCAGACCGAACCACTCCTCCGGCTGGGTAACGCCATCATCGTTGATTTCAGGTGCGAAGACGCTGGTGTCGGTGCACTCGGCGATCATTGAAGCACGCTGGGCAATAGCCGGCCGCACTTCCTCCAGCTCCGCGTCAGCCTCTAGTCGCCAAGTGCGCAGCTGGTGCAGGTTCAGCCCTGGGTACCAAGCACGAACGAACTCCAACGCCCGCCCGGCTGCAAGATGGGCCGCCGACGCCTTCCAAGCTTCAAAACGACCAACTGCGACCTCCAGCCAGTCGGCGGTCCGGCTTGGGTGCGGGGGATCGTCTCGCCGGGCCAGAGGGCGGCCAGCACCTGCGCCCCGGCACATTGGAGCCGGCGAAGCATCCGGTGAGCCGGCTGTAGCCGCGCTTGAACAGCCAAAAGCTGCTCCTCCAGCGGCCGATTTGCGTCCGGCGTGATGTCGACCCCCACCTGACGGCGCGCCTCGCGATGGGCCTCGACGGTTTGGGCGGCGAATGTGGAATAGCCAGGAAAGTAGTCTGCACAAGAAAACAGGCAGCAGCACAAGTCAGGCCAAAACCCAGGCGGCAAGGGGTAGGAGAGGGGCGAGGAAGGTGGCTTACCGTCGATCAAGTCCTCGATGCGGCCGAAGCCTTCATCCAGCGCTTGCCGGGTCTCAGCCCAGCTCGCCGCCTCGGTCTCAAACTCCGCCTTCAGGGCGGCCTCACTGTCCTGCGCTTTCTGAAGGGCCGCCTTGTGGCTCTCCTCCTGGTCAGCCAGCTTCTTGGCCAGGCGGTCACGCTCCTGGACCAAGGCGGCGTACTCGGCATCCTTGGTGCGAAGGGCGGTCTGCGCTTCGCCGAGCTCCCTCCTCAAGTCGGCGTTGGCCCCTGAAAGCATGAAGGACAAAAGAGAAAACCAATAAGGAAAAAGTCGTCAAGGAAGATCCAACCCGAGTACTCAGCAGTCGGCCCGAATCTCGGGGACTACACCCAGTGGGTGCGCTGACGCGCCCCCCCGAAAGAAGTCAAGAAACCAAAGCGGCCAAGAATAAAAGACTCACCCGGATGGCGGTCCGCGTCGACAGGAACTCCTGGGTGTACTGCTGCAGCAGGGCGGCCTGCGCTTGAAGCCGGCTCCGGACCCCTTGGGCCGCCACATTCAGCTCGCCAGTCCCCCCGCTGGGAGTCCACTCGGACGTGGCGGTGCTGGCTGCCTCCAGGGCCTCCGCCGACTGGCCGGCGCTCCCAACTCGGCGCGACTCCGGCGGAGCCGCATTTCCCCCGACGTGCCGACGCGTCACTGGCCGCACCTCGAGGCCGGCTCCGCCTGCCGGCTCACCCCCGGCCGGCTCCTCCGGCGCCGCTGACGATTGGCCGCTCTGGCCCGCTCCGGTTGGCGCTGTCGCTGGCGCCCTCTCCGCGAAAACCACGAGGTCCTCCCCCCTCTCCATCAGCGGCGGGTCTTGGACGATTTCCTCCGCCAGGGGCAGTGGGGTGTCCGGGGCCACGGATCAGAGGGGGATGGCGAGCAGCAGAGGCTGGTTACGCGAACCCTCCGCTTCCGTCTCCGCGGTCGCCGTCTCCGCCTAGGCCTTGGCTGCCACGCCAGCCCGCTCCTTTGCCGCTTGAGCGGCTGCCCGTTCCGCCGCCTCCCGCTCCTCCCGCGCCTCACGGGCGTTCCACTCCGTGGCCTCCCTGAGGTCGGCGAGGGGGTCCACGTGGCGGGGGCCTAAAGACCCTCTAGTCGGCACAACCACGGAGCCGCCCGGGCCCCGCTCAAGGGAAAGTGGCGCCCTGCCCGGCAAGCGGAGAAAGGTTAGGAAGAATGACTCAAAACAGAAGAAAACGATGAAAACATGCGTCCAAGCAATCGACGACTTACGCTGAGACTGCCTGAGGCTGCTTCACCACTTTTCGGAAGCGGGCCGCCTTTGCGGCCGCCTCATCTCGTTTGGTCGCCGCGGCGGAGGCTTTGGGCTTCTTCGGCCGGCTGCCGAAGAGGGTTGACGCGGCCCGGCGCTTCTGTGCGCCGCTGCTGGCAGCCGGCGCGGTGGACGAACCCGCGCCTTGATGGTCGGTCTCCGGCTGGCGACGCGGGGCAACTTCTGCCTCGGCATCATCCGGCCAGTCCTCGAAGCTGGCGTGAGCCCTGTGCCTCCGTGCTTGGCGTTGTCCCCCACAACGGCGTCTTCCATGGCGGCCGCCCCCAGATCCGGATCGTCGACGTCGTCCACCGTGCGGTCGGGGGCGTACTGGCGTTCTATCCCTGCCGCCCCGGTCGGCGGCGGAAGAAGGGGGTTCTGCTAAAAAGAGCCGACTGATTAGAGGCCGGCTTTCATGAGGCCGGCTATCAACAAAAAAAAGAAAGAGAGGAAAGCTTACCACGGGCGGGGGATTGGCGCGAGAATATGGCGCCTTGCTATACTGCCAGTCGTACGGCGAGCTTGCAATTGGCGATGTAATTAACCATGAGCGACACCTCCGCATGAGGCATCTCCCAGGTGCTCAACCGGCTTGGGTTGAAGCGGCCACTCATGTGACACATCATATGGGGCCGGCTTTGGAGAGGAAGAATCCGGCGCTCCACAAAGGCGGCCACCAAGTCGGCCCCGCGCAGGCCTTCCGACTGGATCATCACCCGAAGCCGGGAGACGGCGGCGTTCCCGGCCTGAGACAGGGACCTGGGCCGGAAGCTCCATGAGGGCTGCCTCCCAGCCGGCGGGCCGGCTACGTAAGCCGGCAGATTGACGTGGTCTCCTTGCGGGGCGGCATTCTTCATGTAGAAGTATGACTTCTGCCAGACCTTCACCGACTGGATTAGGGGGATGGGCGGGAACGGATTGTTCTCGCCTGATCTCCTCATGGCGATGTAGGCCCCGCAGGGGGCGGGCACGCCTGCGACGACGGTGCCGAGTTTGCTTTGGAAGAATTCTCCCCAGAGCTCCAGCGTGGGGAGCACCCCCAAGAAGCCTTCGCAGAGAGACGAAGGCCGACAGCAGCATCACCGCGTTGGGCGTGAGGTGATGCGGCTATAGATTGTAGAACTCGAGGAAGGAGCGCAGAAATCCGCTCGCCGGAAGGCCGAAGCCGCGCAGGAAGTGCGAGCGGAAGACGACCCGCTCGCCCTCCTCCGGTGCCGGCGAGATCTCCGTCTCTTGCGCCAGGCGGACCCGCACGAGGTTGGTGTCGGGCAGGCGCCGACTCTGGCGGAGGAACTCCACATGGTCCTCGTGGACGTTGGAGCCGTCCCACGAGCTCGACAGTGCCATGAGGGCGAGATGATGCGGCGGCGCGGTGGCGCTGAGACGGGAAGCTGCAGCGACGGCAAGAAGAAGAAGGAAGATGAAGGGGGTGGAGTGGGGGAGAGCGTGTGAACCTCTGCCTCTCCCCCTCCTCCCCCTACTTATAGGCTCACACGGCGGAGCCGAGGAGGCGCGGCGTGGGGGAACGTGGGGATTGATCGTGCCCACTCCCCCACGTCCCGCGTTTATTATGCCCTAACAGCGAAATAAAGTCGCCACAGGAAGGCGAGCGGTCCACCTGGGCCGCAGAAGATCAGCGCTCGGGCCGAGGCCAAGGAGTGGCGGGCCTGGGCCTGCGGCGGCGTCCCATCGCGCGCGTGCACTAGCAGGTTTCTGCTGCCGCGTGGCCCACGGGAGGGCCCGCGGTCCGCACGTGGGTCAACTACCATCCCGCCTGCAAGACACAAGAGCAAAGCTGGCTCCTCAGGGTAAGAAGCTGACCAAGCTTCTCATCCCTCTGTCCGCCTCGAAGCTCGATCAGCTTCGGGGATTACTGTCGGAGTAAATAGCCACGGGTAGCCTAGCCGGCTTCCCCTGGCCCTCCTGAAAAAATTACGAGCTCTTCCAGCTCTCAAGAACCCAAGACATGGGGCCGCCTCCCCCTTGCCGGCTGTCACCCATGCCGGCTTCGGAAGGCGGCCCGACTTTAGCCCTCATGAAGAAAGCCATGGGAGGGCCGACTTCGAGAAGCCTGCCGCGAAAAGGCCGACTCCAAGAAGCCGGCTCCCATAAAGCGGTCGAGACCGTACCCTCAAAGTTTGTATCCACCTAGCAATGATGAAGCGGGGCGTGGCTACAGTGAAGCCTGCCACCCCCAAAACCCGGAGCACGACCGGCACAGTGCGCCGTACGGGTGGCCACGACCCGCCCGACGCGACACTGTTGCCACGATGACCCTGACGCCATCCACGACGGACTACCAGCGCGGCCCACGGGCGGTGGGTCCCTTCAGGCAGAGAGACACCCGAAGGCGGCCACACCTCCTCCCAGTCGGCCCGAGAGAGAGCCGGCTCCCCGCAGCCGGCTTGCCATCTTCCTCGAAGGAGACGCCCCATTAAGGAGACAAGACACGGTGAGGCTACAGTAATCGCCCGCCAGGCGGCGGTACTGTAGCGACGCCTACCACGACAAAGCCCACGTCATCAGAATAAAGCAACAGTAACCAGCCACCGACCGGGCCCTGGACGGTGGGGCCTGCTTGTCGACCGAGAAGCCGACAGCCGGCGGGACCAACCAATCGGCGGGCCCCGGCGGTCGACGCAGAAGCCGGCGAGCACAGTCACAGACGGCTGGGCCCCGCGCCCAGCCGGATTACCATTGTACCCCCGGGGGGTAGGCCTATATAAACCCCCCCGGGGCACCCATGCAAAGGGTTCGACCCTTAGCTAGTTTTAGACACCATACGAGGAGAAGAAGCAAGCTAGCCGTGCCCTTCTTCCTCCTTCCACCAAAACAGCTCAAGGAGCATTGTGTAGCTACTTGTCCATCTAGTGATCATGCGGAGACCCCGCAGAGCAGCAGTAGGGGTGTTATCTCCACAGAGAGCCCCGAAGCTGGGTAAGATCCGCCGGCGTGCATGTCTTCGCCTCATCCCGTTTCCAGGCACCGGCGATGTCTTACTGGCTCCCACAATGATAAGCCACCCGTTGGCATATGTCGCACCTACCACCCGACAGGATAGCATGACACAATTTCACATGTATGATGGCTAACTAAACAGGATAGAATGACATACTTCAAAATATGATGACTATGTAAACAGGATGACATGATATAACTATATGATGTGTCTATTAAAGTGGTTGGCATGCCATAAATCACAAACATGCCGTCGATGGAAACATGATGGCATGATATAATTCATGGATAGAATGACATAATTTGAAATATGATGACTATGTAAACAGGATGAGATGATATAACTATATTAGGTCTTTAGAAAATGGGTTGGCATGCCATAATTTAGATACATGCTGTCTAGGTAAACATCATGGCATGACATAATTCAAATATATGATTTATATACTAAGGAAGTGAGCAGAGGGCAATCGCATATATGATGTGTCAACTAAGGAGATGGCATTCAATATTGTGTATATTATGTAAAAACTAAGCACTGCAATACAACATATGCATTATATGAGTAATATAACCCTGCCAATTTTGAGCATACACCTCAGGGGGATATAGGACTGGTCATCTGCCTCTGAATCCTCCTCTGAAGAGCTATCTGTAACCAGCAAGATATTTGCTTCAGCAGGTAGCATTGTCTGCTCTGAAGACCTTGTTTTCACTCCAGATTTGTCCATCACCAATTGAAATGGCTGATGCACAGGAAGAGCAGTTGAATATACAAACATTGTCGACAAAAGCAATGAGAAATACAAAAAAGGACGACATGATATAATTCACATATATGACGCTTGCCTAAACAGCATGGCATTGCATAATTCACATACATAGTGCCTTGCAACAAGATAACATTGCATAATTCACATATATAATGTCTTGCAACAAGATGGCATTGCATAATTCATATATATGGTAATTAGACACTAAACAGGTGGCATTCACACAAAGCATGTCTAAACTAAGCAAATGACATAGCAATGCAAGATACCATACGCACAATATGAGCAACATAACCCTGCCAAGTTAGGGCATGCACCTCGGGGGGGGGGGATATGACTGGTCATCTGTCTCTGAATCCTCCTGTGAGGAGCTATCGGTAACCAGCAAGACATGTGCTTCGTCAGATAGCATTGTCTGCTCTGAAGACCTTGTTTCCACTCCAGATTTTTCCATGACCGTGCCAAATGGCTTATGCACAGGAAGAGTAATTGAATGTACTAAAATTGTTGACAAATTTAACACGTAATAAAAAAATGATGGCATGATATAATTCACATATAAGATGACTGGCTAACGAGGGTGGCATTGCAAAATTCACATATATGATGCCTGGCTAGACAAGATGGCATTGCATGATTCACATATACGATAAAGGAACTAAACAGATGGCATTGACACAAAGCACGTCTAAACTAAGCAGATGACATCTTTAATGTATACAGTAAGGAATGCAAGGCACCATATGCATGATATTACCAACATCAGCAAGCCAAGTTAGAGCGAAGACCTCATGGGGTAAATAGGAGTGGTCTTCTCCTTCTGAATCTCCCTCAGAACAGTTATCTTCCTCTTGATCACGATCCGAAATGGGTGGAGGGGGCTGCCTTTGCGCCCACCATGGAACGACGTCTGCATGAAATTTTATTGACACGCAAGGCTCGTCTCTTTTGCTCTACATGATCAGTTCCATTGTGTACAATAATTGGCATGCATAGGAATAAAACATAGTGAGATTATGTAAGGAGTGCATGCACAAATCCAGAGTGATGGTAGCAAACTGTGGATAGACCCAAAACCAATGATAACAGGCAGATAATAGCTTTAGTTAAAAAATACAGATAATGGCTGTCGCGACCGGTTTTCCGTGGTATAATTTCCAGAAAATGGCCCTTGTGCTCACCAGCCCCAGGATTACTGTTAGCTGATGAGGCACCAACTTGATACAGAAATATCAAGCAAGAGTAAAAAATATGTAGTACAAGACCATTGTGGCCTATGAGTACATCAAATGGTTCTAGTGGTTGAGGGCGGAAGCAGTTTGTGGATCAACACGGTCTATGGGACTCCATTTCCCACAGGAACAGCTGACCAGGTTAACTCCTATCTTCGCGAGGCTGCTATCACCGTTGCTTAGGTCCCGAGGCTATCATCGCCACACTCCTTTTCAAGCAAGCAATCGGGCCAAGACAATAGCCAGGGACAAGCCAGTGAGTACTTTGAATGTACTCGCAAACATTAAGAACACAGGAAAAATATAATTGATCAACATACACTGAAATATTCTATGATCACATCGTCAGTCATAAATAAAACCTTGATGCATGCAAGCAGGTTATTTATGTGCAACCGGAATATGTAATGACAGAATAGTAATAAAATGCACCGATCGGATGTCTGAAGCGACGTCTCGAAAGGATAGTAAAAGTGAGCATGCCTCAGTCGGGCGTCTTAGCGACACCACATAAAGGGCTTATAAAGTAAATAAAATAACAAGCATGCCACAGTCAGGCGTCTGAGCGACGCCACATAAAGGGCTTATGAGAAAAAGAAATAACAAACATGCCTCAGTCGGGCGTCTGAGCGACGCCACATAAAGGGCTTATATGAAAAATGAAATAACGAACATGCCACAGTCGGGCGTCTGAGCGACGCCGCATAAAGGGCTTATATGAAAATGAAATAACAAACATGCCACAGTCGGGCGTCTGAGCGACGCTGCATAAAGGGCTTATATGAAAATGAAATAACAAACATGCCACAGTCGGGCCTCTGAGCAATGCCGCATAAAGGGCTTATAATCATAGTGAATGTCCAGGAGGTGGTACCGTCCCAGGGATATTCATTATTTCAAACAATGCAAACGGTTAGTCCATAATGATAACAACCATAACCATCATATATCACATGTCATCATCAATATTCGAGTTTAGTGGTTTCTCCTCCGAAGACCGACACTTGACCCATCCCATACTGTAATCCTTAACCATGGACACGGCTATTCGAATAGGTTTAATATCTCTGCAGAGAGTGTACTCTTTACCCATGAGTAACGGATTCCTTTAGTCCATCGGACTAATTCCGTCTACGGTCTTTTAATTGAAACACACCTGACTTGCACACACCAGCTTTTACTCGTGTCTGGAATCACCCACGACACTTGTTAAGAAAAACTCTAAGTGGGGAGGCTACAACCTCGCGTAGCATGGGATCAAATTTCTATTGCGCGCTCTAAGGGGTGCCCCCCTCTCGGTCCCAACCGGATACACCCATGCCCCCGGACCAGGTGGCATGCCTACCGGCTACAACCGATATCTTCCACCATGGCCTCTCTGTACGGTGTGTGCCAAGACAAGGGTTAACAACTTACTGAACCATACCCCACCTACGGTAGGGACCAGTGGCAGTACGAAACAAGTATGGGGGTTACCGGAACAAGACTCGATCTATGGCCGACTCAGGAGGCTTATGAGTTTCCTGCATGACATGTATATCAAATATATTTCAACCGACGAAATCACCACCCATTATACCTTACTATGCCATACCGGACATAACCATCCCGACGGGGACCGGCGACAAGCTCACTCCTACCCAAGGCAGAGGCTTTCCCGGATTCCTTTCCGGCATGCATGCAAGGCACATGAGGATGATTACCATCACAAGTATATTCATTTCCAACAGCAAGGAAATCACTAATATGCATCCATGCAAAATGATCATATCACATGAAATAACAAGTTCTCCGAAATAAGGTGGTGTTATAAACGTGTCAACTAACATACCAAAAATATTATTCCGGGGCTCAAAATGCTTGCCTTCAAGTTGTGGAGGGGTGAGGTGCTCTCCAAAACTTTTGAAAGTTTTCTTCTCTTCCAAAATCCTATTTTCAAAAATATGCAAATAACACATATTTCAAAAACAGTACAAAAAAAGTGGTGTGGAATTTTTTTTAAATAAATCTTAAAATAAACTAGACAGAATCTGAGAGATGTAGGAAAAAGAATCAATTCATTTGGAGTTATATTTAAAAAGTTATAGGCAGTCAAAGTTGTGGTCAAAAACTGTTTTTAAAAATAAAACAAAAAGAAAACGTTTCAGAAGGAAATACGCTTTCGGTGCAGGGAAAACATACTGGGGAGTTATACGCCTTCACTTAACACGCGTGGCGGTGGGGTGGGTCAGTGACAGTGGGTCCAGGGGGCCCACTGGTCAGGTTTGACTAGTCTTCCGTTCCCTCTCCTTCCTCCGCCCGAGAGGGGGCGGGACTCCGGCGATCGTCGCCGGTGATTGGCGTCTCCTTTCAGGGTCCCGAGGGCGGGGATGGATCCGCCACTCAAGGGCGGTCCTCCCGGTGGTCGTCAGGCAGGAGGGGACGGAGGGAGCTGCCGGCGGCGAGCTTCGCGGCGGACGGTGGCTGTCGGGCAAACTGATTATGGGGCTGCGGTGGCTCCCGATCAAAATTGAGCAGGGGGTTGGGTTTGTGGGAGGAAGGGGAAGTTCTTGGTGAAGAGAACGGAGAGGGGGAGGCCTTGGTGGCGCCGGAACGGCCGGGCAGTGGCGGCGGCTGGAGTTGCCGGAGACGGGGAAGAAAGCCTCCTTGGGTCGAATGCGAGCTAGGGGAGCGCTATTAGGGTGGCCTGAGGTTGCCTGCGTGCTCGGGGGAGTTCGGGGACCTCCCTTTATAGCACGTCCAAGTCGTTTTGCGGCGACCGGGGATAAGAACGGCGGCGAACCGCCTCTCTGTGCTGCAGGGCAACGTGGCGGTGGCTGGTCGGCTCCAGGAGCTACCGACGAATGCTACACTGTCCATGGAGGTGAGCTGGCGCGCTGTGGTGGTCGGGGCGGTGCCGACCATGGCAGGAGCAGGTGCGGCCGCGGGCGTGCCACCAAGAGGGCTCTGGTGGCGGCGCTGTAGGGCGCCAGGGGGCGGTCGGGGCCTTTGGCATGACGCGGCGAGAGGGAGAGGATCAGGACGAGCTCGGGGAAGTTTATCCAGGGGCGTGCTGGCTCGGGCGCGAGCACGTGCAAAACACGTGCTCTGCTCGCGCTCCGGGCGTGCACGACACTCGTTCCACGAAATGCCAGGGCGACCAAAACCGCTATACAGCTAATGCAAATCCACAGGCCTAGGTTAGAGACCGTTAGTAGGCTACTAGACAACTTGGTTAGGACAGGTGGGAAAGTTCACAACACAAACTTACAATCATGCCAAAACTGCTCATGCCCATAGGGTTTTTGACAAAATGCCAGAGGCATCTAGGTAGGTCTTGGAGTGGCCAAAAACTCCAGATGGTGGTCTCTTTAGATGAATAAGAAGGTGGTGAAGTTAGTTTGCCAAAAGCAGACACTTGTTAGTGCAAGTTTTGCAAAACTACAATTCTGGACAGGAGATAAATGGCATTATTTCATGAACCAAAAATAATCCAATGGGTGCATGCTCCTGGATTTAGGGGTTTGGTAGGGCTGTCTACAAGTAGGAGAAAGCACAAGGTCACTGGAGCAAAAATAAATAGGGTTGCAGTAGAAATCACAAGGCTGGACCAGAATGGAAAAGAGGTTGATTCACTCAAAATTTTCAAAGAACAACACTAGGTTTTTGCATAATGTTGAATCATATGTTACTATCAACATCCCATAATTTTGGTGGAGGCCAGAAAGAAATATTTAAATGGGTTGTAGTGCAAAATTGCACTCTGGACCAGAGAAGAAAAATTGATGCAGAGCTCAAAATATTACAAGAATAAAATATATTTTTGCATAAAAGTGATTTAAAAACATCACATGACATCTCCAAATTTTTGTGGGATTTTTGAATGAATTTATCAAATGGTTGTAGTTCAAATATGGCCATATAACCTTGGAAAACCATTTTTCAAGAAAATAAAGATCAAGCAAATTAATTATGTAATCAGTTCTACTAATAAAAGAAAAGTTTTTCTTGAGAGGTTAAACAAGTCCAAAACATATTTGAAAAGTTTTCACTTTGGGGAAAAACTGCATAATAACAAGGGAGAAAAAGGTTCAAAAATAAAAAGGGAGCCCAGAAAATAAAAGTTTTAATTTCCTGGCAAAATTTTAATTAATAAAACAAGGCCAAAAATTTGGGGTGTCACAATGGCTCCTTTAATGTTTGTTTGCACCCAACATAAAACTCATAGTAGACATCGGAGATTAACCAGATAGTAGACAGATAGTAGTGATTGATGCCCCAATATGTACCCCACAACCATTTAAAAACTCAAGTTTCAGCATTAGTTTGGACCTGACACGGAGTCTAATGGGTGAACACGACGATAATGTAGCATGTCATCATATTAAGCGATGCATAATGTAAGCAGACATGGAAGAGTGTGACCTCTCTTGCGGACCCGTGTAGTCCTCAAGGTCATCTGCTCAGTTGATGATGGTAATGCAGTTGCCCTGGCTGCCGGCGGCAGGGAAGAAGATCTGAGGCGGCGAAAGACAGTGTGGAGAGCGGATCCCTGCTGTGGTGAACCCTTCCGTTGTTGGAGCAGCTGAGCTGGGGTGGAACACAGTGGCGCAGGAGGAGGACAAACCACACAAGGTTTTCTTTGACACATATCTGTAACAAAAGTAATTGAGTAAGGGCTTGTTTGAATTTGAGGATTCTAACATTGCAGGGATAGGAAATAGACAGGAATAGGATAGGAATGCACGTGCAAAATAGAGAATTTAAAAACACATGATTTCTGCCAATCTGGGTGTTTGATTCACAACAATTGGAAGATCACAGGATGCAAAAAAGCATGGTGAGATTAAGTCAAACCACAAGAAAATGTACAATTATAATGCTATTATGCTACTATCTCTTAGTCTTGTGCTTGATGAATACGAATGTGAAAAGGAGGAGAAGTGGAAATTAGAATTCCTACGGGTTTTCTTTCAAGGAGATACTAAAGGAACAAATCCTACAGTTTTCCTTTGCTCCATTCCTTTGCACCAAATTCATGAAAAGTAGTACCATAGGAAACTTTCCAATTCCGCTGTTTTTCATTCACTTTTCCTTTCAAGCACTGGCGATTCTAGTAGGCAGGCTTGAGCAAGGAAAATCCTACACTAAAAATGTTTTTGTGCTACTTCTATTACTTTGGACCCAGGCCACTGCCATACTAGCTCAACTCCCAAGCCCATCAACAAATGCACAACTCAAACGCGTAGAGATAAATAATTATGGCGTTCAAGAGAGTCCATCACGGATAGCTAAGTTGCCTGGTACCTCACTGCTTGTCATATAGTAGGATAAAATAATCGTATTTCCTGTTACTACGAGTGCTCAGTGGACAATATATATAACATGTAGAGTAAAAAAGAGATGCAACAACTGTACAACCTCTTTGGTGAAGCCATGTCGATCTCACCGTGATTGGGTTGGCCGGTGAGGATGCTCCGGCTGACTTGGCTGTCGGAGGAGGGGAAGAAGATCTTAGGCGTCTGGAGATGGAGCCCGAGGTACTGCTCCGCTGTGATGGAGGGTTTCGTCATTGGAGCAGCTCCGGTAAGTTGTACGACGCCGAGGCTGAAGCAGGACAAGAGAGACAACGAACAACGTTAACCTGAGTGGAATTCTAATAGCATCTCCAATACATGACGTAAAATACATAACCATAAAGTTCTAGATCTAAAATACATCAGCCGCTCATCTCTGAACTTAACTGTCGAAACTGAATTTAACTGTCGAAACTGAACTTACCTGTCGTAACTGAACTTAACTGTCGAAACTGAATTTTGCTGTCGAAACTGAACGCACTAGCAAGGTGAGGCTACATGTCAGTCGACTGACTTTTTCATCTCTGGTCACTTGATTTTGCAGCCATTGGATATGAAATCAAGGGCTTGCGGTTCATCTTCAACCTCCATTCCCCCTGAGCCGCCAGCCGCCACCGGCCAAACAGCAGCCCCCCGCCGCCCGCGGCCGGCATTGCGCCGCCCTGCCCGCCCCGAAAACACTCCCCACCGCATGTCCGCCGCCGCCCCGGCCATCCTTCTAGGCCCCCCTATGCCGAGCTTTTTCTCCGGCGATCCCCACGCCACCGCCCCACCAACGCCCCGCCACCGCCGGCGACCACCGCCCCCATCCTGAACCCTAAGATAGATAGTGGGGTACCTCTCCGGCGAGCCCCCCTCCCCGCTGCAGCTGGTTCTTCCTTCACCCCGGCGAGCCCCCCCACCCCCTGAAAATCAACTGACCCAAAAGTCAATTCAGTCGACTGAAGTGTAGCTAAATCGGAGCAACATTGTAAGCAAGAGCAAGAGCGAGAGCAGCAGCGCGAGCAAGAGTAATAGCAAGAGTAGACCAGGCAGGGGACCGAGAGCAAGAGCAGAGCAGCAGCGCGAGTGAGAGCTAAAGCAGCAACAACTCCTACTAATGTGGACGTCACCGCTGAGGGAGCGACGCCATGGAGGAAGTGGCCGACGACGCCGCCGTGGATGGAGCCGCGCCGTGTCGGCTCGGGACCGAGCGCCGGCAGCACCATGAGATCGAATCAAGAAGAAAATGCGGCGATTAGTGTACAAGCTCTTTGGTGGTGCCGATTAGGCCGCAGCTTCATCTGAGGAAACGGTGATGATGATGCTCTTCCGATGGTGCAGGTGAAGACGGCGGTGTGTGAATTGAGGTGGCGCGAAAGATGAGGGTAACATCGGGGCAGCTCCTTAGAGGTGGAGGACGAGGTGGATGAACCGGCGAGACAATGAGATCGACGACGGATCCTCATCCGGTATGGTGGATCAGGGACGTCGAGGTGTTGCCATGGACGACGTCGTTGGGGAACAGGCTCCGGCCGGGTGGCGGATGGAGCAGGGTGTGGGGTTTCGTCGCGGGTTTTCGCGGCCTCGGTGTATGAATGGGTGGGCGGATGGGATGGCAGTGGGGAACCATGGCTTAGAGACGTGCTTGTCCGAAATGTGGGGCAAGTTACGGAAGTACCCCCACCGATTTGAGGCGGTTCTTTCGGTTCAGGGGTACCTGATGAAGCTATGTACCTAGGGTAGGGTCATAGACCTGTCCTAACTGCCCTACCCAAGGACATATCTAGAAGAAATCACCTTTCAATCGACTTGGAGGCGTTCCACTCGACAGACTCGAAGACACCTGACCAAGAAGCAATCACTCGACCAAGAAGCAATCACTCGACGGCCAGGAGGCCTAAAGTCACTTCACACTCTAACGGTCGGTCATTAAGTAGCTTTTATGGTCATCACAACACTTTATTACTAGCGTTACCAGTAACGCCCTACCTTAATGTACATTGAACCCTTCGTAACGTGGGCTGGCCGGGGTCCTGGCGCACTCTATATAAGCCACCCCCTCCTCCGAGACAAGGGTTCGCACCTCTGTAACTCATACCCACATAATCCAGTCGACCGCCTCCGGGCTCCGAGACGTAGGGCTATTACTTCCTCCGAGAAGGGCCTGAACTCGTAAACCTTGCGTCCTTACAACTTCTCCATAGCTAAGATCTTGCCTCTCCATACTTACCCCCCAAACTACTGTCAGACTTAGAACCACGACAGTTGGCGCCCACCTTGCGGCAGGTGTTTTAGCATTTTGTTGGAGGAGTTGCGATCTTTTCCGACCCGAATCATCATGGTTTTCGAAGGAGTTTTGGTGGAGGGCTGCGAGATCCGTCTCGGCGCACTCACGTTCATTGTCGACGACTCCGCCTGGCTTTAGGAGGCTCCGCTCGACGTGGACGCACTCCCTGTCCGCGGTGCAACGCACTTTAGCGCGTGCGTCCGCGGCGTTCTCCTGCGGCAACCGTCGACCCCCTACCGGTCGGCTCCTGTGTTGTCCTCCCTCCCCGTTTCCCGCCGGCGCAAGCGCTCCAGTCGGTTGAGACTTCAGCGGTGGGTGAGACACACGGTGGCCCGTCAGTCGGCCACCCCTCAAGTCGCAATGATCGAGCCCGACGAATCCCTCTACGGCCTGTTCAACCTGTCGACTGGCTCCGAAGAGACTGCATCCGAGTGCGACAGCAGCGATCCGGCGGCAGAGGTTCTGATGGTCGATGGACTGCCCAGTCCCCCCGGTTTTACCCGCACCGACGGAGGCACGGGAGGAGGCGACCCATCGCGTCCCCATGAGGAGTATCTTCCCGAGCCTCTCACGTCACTTCAGAGAGAAGAACTTCGCCGCCGGAATGTGGATGCGCTGCACACTCCTATAGTTGGAGAAACCCCCGAGGCTCGCGCCTTGGAGGACGCGCGCCTGGCAAACTTGGCCGAGTGCACTTGACTGGAGAACCTCCAGCGAGCACTCGACGAGCGTGCACGACAACGGGTTCCCAAATCCAGCCGACGTCAGCTCTTCTCGCCCCCGCAGGTATATCGGACTCCGATTCAGAATTTAGTAGATGCGGCCCGTATAGCGGAGTCGATTCAGCCTTCCCAGTCGGAGGTTGGCAGAGGCTTGCTGCAGATTAGAGTGTTACTCCGGGCAGCAGGAGATCAGAATTCCGCTGTTTCTCAGTCGCAGAACAGAATTCACAGCATATCCGTTGCTGCAGACACAGTCCAGTCGGCTCACAGCCCGAGATCGCCCCCGAGGCATGAGGGACGTGGAGACCGGCGTGACCAGTATGGGAACCATGAGCAGTATGATCACCGAGTCGATCGTGATGGTCGACGTCGAGTGCCCATGCCTCCCCCGAGGAGCGGGTCGTATGTGCCTCGCCAGCAGGATGACAGGCGCGCTCATAGTGGTGGGCGAAGGATTCTAGTCGACCCCAGAGGGCCAGGCTTTGATGCGAGATCCATCCTCGTCCAACGTCTGGTCGACAGGAACAGGGCTCACCGAGAAGGCCACGACAGAGATGCGCCTGCCAGCAGCAGAGTACATGTTTCGGGGCCAGAGTGCTTTAGAAGAGCCATCAGGGCCGCTGTGATTCCTCCCAATTTCAGGTTGGTGACTGGAGTTAGTAAGTTCACTGGCGAGTCAAAGCCCGATACTTGGCTTGAGGACTACCGAGTGGCTGTCCAGATTGGCGGCGGCAATGATGAAGTGGCCATGAAGCACCTGCCTCTCATGTTGGAGGGCTCGGCCAGAGCGTGGCTAAACCAGTTAGCGCCTAGCAGCATTTACACTTGGGAAGATCTCTCCCGAGTGTTCTTCACCACATTTGAAGGCACATGCAAGCGACCGGCAGGACTGAGGAACTGCGGTTTTGTGTGCAAAAGCCGAATGAAACTTTGAGGGATTACATCCAGAGATGGATCACGTTACATCACTCGATGGAGAATGTGCCTGACCACCAAGCAGTTTGTGCCTTCAAGGAAGGCATCAAGTATAGAGAACTGAATTTGAAATTTGCTCGAACCGGAGATATGTCCCTGAATCGGATGATGGAGATTGCCACCAAGTACGCTAATGGTGAGGATGAGGATCGACTCAGGAGTGGCAAGCTCAAGTCAATCGCCCAAGAAACCGGAGGCAATTCCAATCGGAAACAGAAGCGGAAAGCCGAGCCAGCGGCTCTCGGGGAAGCCTTAGCTTTGGCCCAAGGAAAGTCTAAAGGGAAACCTAAAGGGCCTTGGAACCCCAAAAAGGTTAAAGATCAGGAGGGAAATGATGTGTTGGACTTACCATGTCTCGTCCACACAAAGAAAGATGAAGAGGGTAATTTTATTTACCCGAAACATACCACTCGGCAGTGTCAACTCTTGATCCAGCAGTTCCAGGGCAAGCAGCCCAAGGGGAAGGAAAAGGAGTCAGACAAGGTCGAGGACAAAGAAGACAGTGACGACAGATACCCTCAAGTCAATTCCACCCTGATGATTTTTGCTGATGTTGAGAGCAAAAGTCAACTAGAAGTTATTAACTCAGAGGTGAATATGGTCGCTCTGGCGACACCTAGTTACCTGAAATGGTCTCAGACTGCCATAACATTTGACCAGTCCAATCACCCAACGCACATCGCCACCCCTAGGAGGCAAGCTTTGGTGGTCGACCCAGTTGTTGAAGGCACCCGACTGACCAAAGTCCTGATGGATGGTGGCAGTGGTTTGAACATATTATACGCTGAGACGTTGAAAGGGATGGGCATTCCGATGTCCAAACTCAGTGCCAGCAACATGAGTTTCCATGGAGTCATTCCTAGGAAGAAGGCTGAATCACTCGGCCAGATTGCTCTTGATGTGGTTTTCGGTGATTCCAAGAATTACCGCAAAGAAAAGTTGACATTTGAAGTTGTAGACTTCCAGAGTGCCTATCACGCTATTTTGGGCAGGCCGGCTTATGCACGCTTCATGGCCTGACCATGTTACGTGTATCTCAAATTGAAGATGCCTGGCCCCAAAGGTGTGATCACCATTACGGGCAATCGGAAGAAAGCGGAAGAATGTTTTTAGAAGGGTTCGAAGATCGCCGACGCACAGATGGTAGTGGTGGAGTTGCAGGAATACCAGAATACTGCAGACCCGAGTGATCTGTTACGAGCCAAGAAGCCTGCTATAGAGTCAGCTTTCCAGTCGACTGGCGACACGAAGACAGCTCACATCCACCCGACCAACCCCAGCGCCGCCCCGACTCATATCTCGACAACACTCGACTCCAAATAGGAAGAAGCGCTCATCCAGTTCCTCCGTGAGAACTGGGACATTTTCGCATGGAAGCCTTCTGACATGCCAGGTGTTCCCAGGGAGCTGGCTGAGCATCGCCTGAGAGTCGACTCAAGAGTAAAACCTGTCAAGGAACATCTCCGACGGTCCGCCGTCCAAAAGAGAAAGGCTATTGGTGAGGAGGTGGCTCAGCTCTTAGCAGCAGAGTTCATCCGAGAAATCTACCACTCCGAGTGGCTCGCCAACATTGTCATGGTCCCCAAGAAGGACAAGTCACTTCGCATGTGCATTGACTTTAAACATATCAATCGGGCCTGCCCGAAAGATCATTTTCCTCTCCCCCGCATCGACCAGATAGTCGACTCGACTGCGGGATGTGAGCGACTGTCTTTCTTAGACGCCTATTCCGGGTACCATCAGATCCGTCTGTATGGACCTGACGAGATCAAGACAGCTTTCATCACTCCATTCGGGTGCTTCTGTTATGTTACCATGCCGTTCGGCCTCAAGAATGCCGGAGCCACATTCATGAGGATGATTCAGAAGTGCTTACTCACTCAAATCAGTCGGAACGTGGAAGCATACATGGATGATATTGTGGTCAAGTCACGGAAGGGTTCCGACCTGCTGACTGACCTTGCTGAAACCTTTGCCAACCTCAGGAGGTATGATATCAAGCTTAATCCATCAAAGTGTACATTGGAGTCCCTGGCGGAAAGTTACTCAGTTTTCTCGTTTCCGAACGGGGAATCGACGCCAATCCAGAAAAAGTTGGCGCTATACTCCGAATGAAAAGCCCTGTGCTAGTGCACGACGTCTAGAAGCTTACTGGTTGCTTGGCCGCCCTAAGTCGATTCATATCTCGTCTCGGTGAAAAGGCATTACCTCTTTACCGATTGATGAAGAAGTCCGACAAGTTCGAGTGGACTCCTGAAGCTGATGCAGCGTTTGCAGAGCTCAAAGCTCTACTCTCCACCTAGCCGGTGCTTGCTGCCCCAATCAGCAAAGAGCCTTTGCTGCTTTACATTGCAGCCACATGACAAGTCGTCAGTACGGTACTTACGGTCGAGCGGGAAGAAGAAGGGAAAACCTTCAAAGTTCAGCGCCCTGTATATTATATTTCTGAAGTCTTGACCCCATCGAAGCAAAGATATCCTCACTATCAGAAGCTTGTATATGGGATTTATATGACCACCAAGAAAGTTGCTCACTACTTCTCTGATCATTCCATTATAGTCGTCAGCGACGCTCCATTATCAGAGATCCTGCATAACAGGGATGCAACTGGTCGAGTGGCAAAATGGGCGATTGAACTCCTTCCCCTAGATATCAAGTTTGAGGCAAAGAAAGCTATCAAGTCCCAAGTAATTGCCGATTTCATTGCCAAGTGGATTGAACAACAGCTGCTGACTCAGATTCACTCGGAGCATTGGACTATGTTTTTCGACGGCTCCAAGATGCTGAGTGGTTCCGGTGCCGGAGTGGTGTTGGTCTCCCCCAGAGGAGATAAACTCAGATATGTTCTTCAAATCCACTTTGATTCCTCCAATAACATGGCAGAATATGAAGTACTTTTATATGGGTTGCGCATGGCCATCTCACTCGGCGTCCGTCGCCTCATGGTCTATGGCGACTCAGATTTGGTGGTTAATCAGGTGATGAAGGAATGGGATGTCAGAAGTCCAGCTATGACTGGTTATTGCAATGCAGTGAGAAAGCTGGAGAAGAAATTCGAGGGGTTAGAGCTTTGTCACATACCCCGACTGAAAAATCAAGCAGCTGATGATTTGGCAAAAATAGGTTCCAAAAGAGAAGCCATTCCCGGCAATGTGTTTTTGGAACACATCCACACACCATCAGTCCAGGAGGATCCCTTCTCAGAAGAGGCCCCGCAGCCAAAAAGCGCCACGGATCTGACTTAAGTTGAAGTTCCAGCTGTGGTCGATCTGATCATGGAAGTGTTGGTTATCACTCCCGTCTGGACAGAACCGTACATCGTGTACATCCTAAGGAAAGAACTCCCAGAAGACGAAGAAGAGGCTCGACAGATCGTCCGTCGATCCAAGGCCTTTACAGTCATAAAGGGACAGTTATATAGAGAAAGCACGACTGGGGTTGGCCAGAAGTGTATCACACCAGAAGAAGGTCAGATGATCCTTAACGATATCCACTCGGGGACTTGTGGTCATCATGCGTCCTCTCGGACCATTGTGGCTAAAGCATACCGAGCGGGGTTCTACTGGCCAAGGGCCAATGAGATGGCAAAGGAGATAGTCGACAAATGTGAAGGATGTCAGTATTACTCCAATATGCCGCACAAGCCCGCGTCAGCCCTGAAAACCATTCCACTTGTTTGGCCCTTCGCTGTTTGGGGGCTGGACATGGTTGGGCCACTGAGAACAGGCAGGACCGGCTTCACTCATGTCCTGGTAGCAGTGGACAAGTTCACCAAATGGATTGAAGCCAAGCCTATCAAGAATCTCGATGCTTGCACCGCTATCAGTTTCATCAGAGAGTTGATATTCAGATATGGAGTTCCGCACAGTATCATCACGGACAATGGGTCAAACTTCGATTCCGACAAGTTCAGGGCCTTTTGCGCCTCTCAGGGCACTCGGGTCGACTATGCTTCGGTCGCTCACCCCCAGTCGAATGGGCAAGCAGAAAGGGCAAATGGCCTAATTCTCAAAGGACTGAAACCCCGACTGATGCGCGATCTCAAGCATGCAGCAGGTGCATGGGTCGACGAGCTCCCATCAGTCCTTTGGGGATTGAGGACAACCCCAAATCGATCGACTGGAAGAACCCCATTCTTTCTAGTCTACGGAGCCGAGGCAGTCTTACCGAGTGACCTGCTTCACAACGCTCCTAGAGTCGAGCTCTACTCAGAAGATGAAGCAGAACAAGCCCGGCAGGACGCAGTCGACCTCCTAGAAGAAGTAAGAGAAATGGCCCTGATCCGATCGACCATCTATCAGCAAGACTTGCGTCGATTCCATGCTAGAAACGTGAAGAGCCGAGCCTTCCAAGAAGGAGACTTAGTCCTTCGAGTGGATCAGCAGAAACCACACAAGCTTGCTCCTACTTGGGAAGGCCCCTTCGTAGTCACAAGAGTCCTCCACAATGGAGAATACCCCCTCTACAATGTCGATCGCCAGATTGATGAGCCACGAGCCTGGAATGCGGAGCTACTCCGCCCCTTTTATACTTGAATTCTCACTCGGATGAGATGTAATAAGAAAAACTCCTGTAGTTTATTTATCAAATACAAGAGCGTTATAATTTTCCCAGTGATTATTATTGTTTTTGTTTGCGTAAGAAATCCCCCAGTGGGTGGCTTAGCTGCGAATCCGCTTCGCCTAAGTTTGTAAAAACAGTTTCCTACCGAGTGGCGAGTCAGCCTCCCACTCGGGGGCTTAGCTGCGAATCCGTTTTGCCTAAGTTTGAAAATCCTAGCGAGTGGAGAGCTATCCTCCCACTTGGGGGCTTAGCTGCAGTCCAGTACTCACCTAAGTTCTCCCACTTAGAGACTTAGCTACAGTCAGGCACTCGCCTAAGTTTGAAAAATCCTACCGAGTGGAGAGCTATCCTCCCACTCGGGGGCTTAGCTGCAGTCCAGTACTCGCCTAAGTTCTCCCACTTAGAGACTTAGCTGCAGTCAGGCACTCGCCTAAGTTTGAAAAATCCTACCGAGTGGAGAGCTATCCTCCCACTCGGGGGCTTAGCTGCAGTCCAGCACTCGCCTAAGTTCTCCCACTTAGAGACTTAGCTGCAGTCAGGCACTCGCCTAAGTTTGAAAAATCCTACCGAGTGAAGAGCAACCCTCCCACTCGGGGGCTTAGCTGCAGTCCAGTACTCGCCTAAGTTCTCTCACTAGAAGACTTAGCAGCAGTCCGGCACTCGCCTAAGTTTGAAAAAATCTTACCGAGTGGAGAGCAATGCTCCCACTCGGGGGCTTAGCTGTAGTCCAGTACTCGCCTAAGTTCTCTCACTTAGAGACTTAGCTGCAGTCAGGCACTCGCCTAAGTTTGAAAAATCCTACCGAGTGAAGAGCAACCCTCCCACTCGGGGGCTTAGCTGCAGTCCAGTACTCGCCTAAGTTCTCTCACTTAGAGACTTAGCTGCAGTCAGGCACTCGCCTAAGTTTGAAAAATCCTACCGAGTGGAGAGCTATCCTCCCACTCGGGGGCTTAGCTGCAGTCCAGCACTCGCCTAAGTTCTCCCACTTAGAGACTTAGCTGCAGTCAGGCACTCGCCTAAGTTTTAAAAATCCTACCGAGTGAAGAGCAACCCTCCCACTCGGGGGCTTAGCTGCAGTCCAGTACTCGCCTAAGTTCTCTCATTAGAAGACTTAGCAGCAGTCCGACACTCGCCTAAGTTTGAAAAAATCTTACCGAGTGGAGAGCAATCCTCCCACTCAGGGGCTTAGCTACAGTCCAGTACTCGCCTAAGTTCTCTCACTTAGAGACTTAGCTGCAGTCAGGCACTCGCCTAAGTTTGAAAAATCCTACCGAGTGAAGAGCAACCCTCCCACTTGGGGGCTTAGCTGCAGTCCAGCACTTGCCTAAGTTCTCCCAATTAGAGACTTAGCTGCAGTCAGGCACTCGCCTAAGTTTGAAAAACCCTACCGAGTGAAGAGCAACCCTCCCATTCGGGGGCTTAGCTGCAGTCCAGTACTCGCCTAAGTTCTCTCACTAGAAGACTTAGCAGCAGTCCGGCACTCGCCTAAGTTTGAAAAAATCTTACCAAGTGGAGAGCAATCCTCCCACTCGGGGGCTTAGCTGCAGTCCAGTACTCGCCTAAGTTCTCTCACTAGAAGACTTTGCTACAGTCTGGCACTCGCCTAAGTTTGAAAAAATCCTACCGAGTGTAGAGCAATCCTCCCACTCGGGAGCTTAGCTGCAGTCCAGTACTCGCCTAAGTATGAAACACATCTCAATCCTCAAGAAGGACGAGGAGCAGGTCGACTGCCACCTTCTCCTAGAGAGCTTCGCCACAAATACAATGTGCGCTCCGTCCCACTCTGCAGTAACAGGGTGTGGGTCGACTGCCGCCTTCCCCTGGAGAGCTTCACCACAAATACAAGACATGGGTCGTCTGCTTCCCTCTCCTTCGGGGCTGCGCTGCAAATACAGAAAGTTGTCTCGAATGAAGAATGGTTTCACTCAGCAGGAGATTCCTAAAGATATTCAACGGTAAACCAAGTTCAGATAAAATTCTAAAGGTTCTGGATCACAGATCGAGGTACTCGGGCATGCAGCCTGAAAAAGTTTAATGGTTACAAAAACCACTCGACATTCCGAGGCAAATTTAAGGTAGGACATAAGAGTTTGTTCACTCCGCGGGAGGAGGGCTGGCAGGCTCGACGAACTCATCCAGGTCGACGCCATCGGCAATCCGAGTGGCGGCAGCTATGAAGGTCTCCATAAAAGTTCGGAAGTCGTGCTTCTGGGTGTTTGCGACCTTGATTGCGGCCAGCTTGTCTTGTCGCACCTCCTTGCAGTGGACACGAACCAAGGATAGAGCCACATCAGTGCCACAATGAGTAGAAGACTTCTTCCACTCCTGCACTCGGTCAGGGATTCTGTTAAGTCGAGCCATCAGAGACTCAAGATCGTTTTGGAGTGTAGCCTCTGGCCAGAGTGCCGGGTCGATCTGTGACATAGCGACCTTCAGTCGAGCCAAGTAGTCCACGGCATCGTCGATGCGAGATTCCAATCGGAGCAGATTCATGGCAGTTTCATATTTCACGGGGGAGTTGATTGGATCCAAACCTGGTTCTATCCTCCCAGTCTCTTCTTCAAAGTTCTGGCAAAACTCTGCATTCACGATCCAAGGATAAGTCAATCTTCATACACTGAGTCGACACAAAAAAATCAGTCGGAACTAAATGTGCACCTTCAAGCTTGATATACAACTTCTTGGCAAGGCTCCTCAGGTAGCTCTCCAGATCGTCCCTTCTGCGAGCGATGCCTTCCATCTTTTCGCTCACGTTGAGGTTTTCCTTCTTCCAGCGTGTGCACTCCCGGTTGGCTTCATTCAGAGCAGTCTTCAGCCTGGTATTCTCTTCTTCCAACTGGCTGACTGAAGCCAGCTTCTGTTCGGCCAGAGCGGTCCTATCGTCAGCCTCCTTCTGGGCAGCAGCCAAATCCTGATCCTTTTTCGCCAAAGCTTCCCTTAGTTTTTCTGCAAAGAAATGATGATTGATTCAGAAATAGCAGAAGGATGCTCGAGCCGAAAACTGACCAGTCGACAAACTTGTCTTACCAGCGGCGCCGTCTCTGACCGTGTGCAGTTCTGTCCTGGCCAGCTCCAAGTCAAGTTTCAGTTGAATCTGCTGCCTCTCCAAATCAGTGAAACGAGCTCCAAGATCACAAGATTTCTGAAATCAAAGGGGAGAAATTATTCCATAGCAAAAAACTTCAAAGACATTAAGTGCTAAGACTACAGTCGACTGCCCGCAGTCCACCATAGTCTTGGGGACTACACCCAGTGGGTGCACTTTGCGTGCCCCCACCGGTTCTGATTCCACTCGGCCGGTCCACCGGAGCCGAGTTCAAAAAAAAGAGAGACAAAGTAGAACTCAGACCACAGTCGACTGCCACCAGTCGACCGCGGTCTCGGGGACTACACCCAGTGGGTGCACTTTGCGCGCCCCCCACCGGTTCTGATTCCACTCGACCGGATCGAGCGGAAGAAACAAACTACCAGTTCGGTTTTTACTCAACAAAATACAAAGACTACAGTCGACTGCCAGCAGTCCACCATAGCCTCAGGGACTACACCCAGTGGGTGCACTCAGCGTGCCCCCACCAGGCCAAAACTTCAATCGACGCACCCAGTGGGTGTACAGATGCAAAGATTTTTGAACAGAATCTTCAGATAGCCGACTAACCTGAACGTTGCTCTGGAGAGCCGAGCTGGCATCATAGGCGGCTTGGCTGGCGTCCCGCACTGTCTTCATCTTCTCCATCATAATGTCCGCCTGGCGTATGGCTTCCCTAGCAGCATTCACCTCGTCCTCTGGGACATGATGGGTTGCAAAAACTGAAGGCAGGTCGACAGGAGCCTAAGCAGCCGACGAAGAAGGCAAGACACTTGACAGGGGCTCGACGAAGGTAACAGAACCCCGATTGACGTCACCAGTGTCCTGAACGACTGGTTCCACCCTCGGCATCGACTATGGCGCCTCGCTTGCAGGAGCTCGCCTATTCTTCCTCGTCAAAGGCCTCTCGGGTTCTTCATCATCATCAGGGAGGTCAATAATGTTGGGAGCTGTGCAAAGTTCAATTGCCAAAATCACGTCACCCAATGGTGCACATTGCAGTTGAATCGACTGAACAAAGACAGTATGGCAGAAGTCATACCCGGATTAGAAGTGACCGCATCCTCCATCACATCATCATCATCCATGTAAGCTGAGGTCCCGGAAGTGGCAGCACTGACAATTCCAAAGTTCGTCCAGATAAAATAAGAAAAACAAACAGCACGGAGCGTTGAGTGAATACAAGGAGAGACACTCACGTGGAGGCGATAGGGATATCGATCTTGATCTTCGGCAGTGCTTTCCGAGTCTTCGGTTCTGCAACTTTGGGGTGCTTTGGCGCCTTCTCAGTCATGGTTGGTGAAGAGATCCGAGGACGCTTCAAAGACTGACCAGCCTGAGCAGTCGCCTTGTCGCGGGCACTCGGTCGATCCTGGTCAAGCTTGGATCATCTCTCTATGCGGGGAGGCGACTCGACTTCTTCCCCATCACTTGAGTCATCGCTTCCTCCATCCCCTTCACCATCGGAAGTCCACTCGCGTCTTTCGCCACCGCTCGCCTCACCTTCCAGAGCTTGCTCTTGCGCCCCGTTGGGCATCGAATACATTTCAATAATGGCCTGAAAGAAAGCAGGGAGGACAAAGTCAGTCGACGCAATACAGACAGCTGCGCGAGTGAATTCAGATTACAAGCAAAAACTCAGAATCAGACCTGCTCTGGTGCACGCGACTGGTCGAATGGGGGAACTCTCATGGCTCCTCTGGGATTGTCCTTGTTCCCGGTAATACTCGACAGCCACTTCTCCAGTGTGTCGTCGTCGACCTCCTCCGGGTGGATCCGAGTGGAGTCTTCTAGACCCGAATACATCCACATCGGATGGTCTCGGGCTTGGAGAGGCTGGATGCGCCGCTGAAGGAAGACCTCCAAGAGATCCATACCAGTGACCCCGTCACGAATGAGCTGGACCACTTGGTTGACCAAGACCTTCACTTTGCCTTCTCCTCAGGGAGCACCTTCAAAGGGGAGGATTTTTCCACTCGGTCCATGGTAAAGGGAGGGAGGCCAGTCGATTGCCCTGGGGTCGACTGGTCTTTACAGTAGAACCAAGTCGACTGCCATCCACGAACTGAGTCGGGAAGAATCATGGCCGGAAAGGAGCTTTTTCCCCTCGTCTGGATGCCAAGACCCCCACACATCTGGATCACTTGGGTCCTCTCGTCACTCGGATTAGCCTTTTTCACTGTCTGGGAGCGACAAGTGAAAATATGCTTGAAAAGACCCCAGTGAGGTCGACAACCCAAGAAGTTCTCACACAAGGAAATGAACGCGGCAAGATAAACGATTGAGTTGGGGGTAAAATGGTGGAGTTGAGCCCCAAAGAAGTTCAGAAACCCTCAGAAGAAAGGATGAGGAGGCAAGGAAAACCCACGGTTGACGTGGGTGGCAAGAAGAATGCGCTCACCCTCCCGGGGTTGCGGCTCGGATTCCTTCCCCGGAAGCCGTGCCAAGTCGTAGGGGATCAGCCCTCCCTCAGCCAGGTCGTCGAGGTCTTCTTGGGAGATCCTCGAGTGGATCCAGTCGCCCTGAATCCAACCCTTCGGCAGGCCAGTCCGCGAGGAAGATCCGCCCCGGCTCGTCTCCTTCCCCTTCGACCTTGGCGTCGCCTTCTTTGCCCGCTCCAGAGCCGCTGTCTTCTCCTTCACCATTGTCGCCGGCGAGACGCGTGCGGTGCGGTGGCGCTGGAGCGAGAGCGAGCGCAGCGGAGAGGTGTGAGGAGGAGAAGAGGTAATGGGGCGCATTGTTCAGGAGACTCCGGTCCAACGCCTTATATGAGGCCGATTCCAAGTGGCTGACAGGTAGGCCCAGATGGCTCTATCAAATCTCGTAATGACCACACGAGCGATACATGGCGAAAAAGGTGGCGTGGGGATCGAGGTGGCTCCGCTCTATCCCATCCGATTACTGCGGCCTCCCCCGTCCCGCGCGCTTCCCAAAATTCGGATCCCACGAAATCCGCGGGCAGCAAACAACTTGTCAGACCAAAGATCTCCTCCGCACCATCACTCGGAGCCTTACAAGTAAAGAAACTCACTCGACGAAGAATTAAGAATGGATCAAGGCGACTGAAAAGGAAGTTGCTGTCATCACTCAGGTCCGTTGATCCGAAACAAGATATGCTCATGGCATGAAAAATGATTCGGAGAAATTCTCAACTCCTTCCCCACTCAAACCTTGATCCATTCGGGGGCTAATGATGAAGCTATGTACCTAGGGTAGGGTCATGGACCTATCCTAACTGCCCTACCCAAGGACATCTCTAGAAGAAATCACCTTTCAATCGACTTGGAGGCGTTCCACTCGACAGACTCGAAGACACCCGACCAAGAAGCAATCACTCGACCAAGAAGCAATCACTCGATTGCCAGGAGGCCTAAAGTCACTCCGCACTCGAACGGTCGGTCATTAATTAGCTTTTATGGTCATCAAAACACTTTATTACTAGCGTTACCAGTAACGCCCTGCCTTAATGTACATTGAACCCTTCGTAACATGGGCTGGCCGGGGTCCTGGCGCACTCTATATAAGACACCCCCCTCCTCCGAGACAAGGGTTCGCACCTTTGTAACTCATACCCACATAATCCAGTCGACCGCCTCCGGGCTCCGAGACATAGGGTTATTACTTCCTTCGAGAAGGGCCTGAACTCTTAAACCTTGCGTCCTTACAACTTCTCCATAGCTAAGATCTTGCCTCTCCATACTTACCCCCCTACACTACTGTCAGACTTAGAACCACGACAGTACCACGGGCATTTCGCATGTCGGGATTTCACAGGAGGTGGGAGTTTTCGCGCGCGTTGTAATTTCGGAAGAGCAAGGCGTGGGTTGAGATGGAGGGAGTTGTCGGAGCACAACAAGACAAAGATATATCTTAAATATTTCGGGCTAACAAGGCGTAGGTTGAAGAGGCGGGAGTTTCGCAGCATGATAGACAGAGACGCTATAGCTTGAATTTTCGGCATAACAAGGCGCGGCTTGAAATTTCGGAAGAACAAGCTTAACGTGTACCCAAAAAAAGACAATTTGCACCTCAACACGCACAACACACACACAAACACCATTTAGACTAGAGTAAGGTACACATGCATTGCACACATGAGATTTGGCAACCAAATTACGAATAAATGCCACATTATAGCATGCAAGCTTTGAGTCATATATGCATGATGTAGATGTTCGTTTCATTCTTATAGTTCATTTCATTCAAAATCATCTAGTTTTTATAAGAAATCTAATCTATTTTAAGATTCATGGAATTGTGCGTCGTAAGACATAAAGTAAAAACAAATAATGGCAAATCATGTAGAAAAACATTTGGGCAATTCCGATACGGAAGATTCTAGAACAAATAAGAAGTGCTTGTGTTTTGATTTTTGTGCATTATGCTTAAGTTCAACCATGGAGTCTTCTAGATTATACATGTGGTGAAATCTGGTGGAATCTAGACGATATCCAACAGCTAGTAGTGCTGAAATTTGCCATCTTTGGACCATCGGATTCGCCTCATCCAACGACCATCTTTCAAAGTTAAAGTTACCCACACACAATATAAAAAAATATAAAAAATAATATATATATATATATAGGGGAATAGATATAGATATGTCATGCGAAAGCCGCCCATCATCTCCAATTAGAATAGTGTGTCCATGCACGGATGCGACGTGGAAAAATGATGTCTACCATCGGTATCTCAAATTCAAATCAGTCTGACCTTGTTCAATGTGTATACATTACATCATGCTCGTTTCCAAACCACACCGCGCAAATTTCTGTTATATTCATGCATGCATGGTTTTCAAACATCAGGATCTCTTATTCAAATATTTGAATTCAACTTTACATTGATTATGACCTCACATATTCTTTTACACCCACACAGTAGTCTTCTCTTTAAAATGGTACCACTAACTTTCTCTCGTGCATGCATGCACACACACTACCACTCGGTATTATCCATCGCACACATGCAATCTTTTCTTCAGGTCCTTCTCCCATGAAGGCATACACCGACACACATCCCCCTCTCCATCATATCAGGCATTCTTTATCTCTCACGCGTGCATGCACAACGATCGATGTTCCTCTATGTATGTGTGTATATAGCTAGGTCTTTCATAGTTTTCCACACAAACCGATCAATCGATATATCCAGTGAGGTCTCACCCTCTTTCCCACGTCCACATCGATCAATCTATACCTCTCTATATAGGATTAACATATATAGCTAATACACCCACATTAATTATATATCCAACGTCCCCCTCTCATCATCCATGCCTTTCGCTTCATCTCTCAGACGCGTGCACAATGGCGAAGACAAGGGGCAGTAAGGGCCCTGCCCCCTCCCCCTAACATCACTATATATCGAGGCTAATATGAATGTGATCATTAGACAATTGCTGCTAAAAATGGTTTAAGTTCATTAATTGACCCTCCTCGTAAAGGATTAGCAATGCTTGGCCCCCTAGCTCATTTATTTTTCATGGCTCCGCCGCTGCGCGCAATAGCGCACGTGTTCGCCCCCTCTCTCTAAATATCGATCTCGCACTTGTGCATTCCTTCATAGTCTCCCTCCAGTTGGCCCCTCGCACCATCTTCTAGCCCCCACCAGATTTTGCCACATGTAAATCTAGCAGACTCCATGGTTGAACTTAAGCATAATGCACAAACCTCAAAACAACAGTGGTTCTCTTTTGTTCGAGAATCTTCCGTATCATAACTGCCCAAACTTTTTTTCTAGTTGAATTTGCCATTATTTGTTTTTACTTTATGCTTTACAACGCACAATTCCATGAATCATAAAATAGATTAAGGGCTTCTTTGATTCAAAGGGTTCTCAAAGGAATTTTGGAGGATTCTAATCATTAGGAATTTTCCCTATCTTGGTTGTTTGATTCGTAGGATCGTAAACCATAGGAATTGTTCCATATGATTCATTTGCACTAGATTTCATAGAAAACATCCCATCCACTCAAACCTCTTTGAAAGAATTCTGCGTTTTTTCTATGCACAATCAAACACTCGTACAATCCTGTAGGATTCAAGACGACATTGCACTATAATCCCATATTTTTTCTATTCCCGCGTTCTTAGCTTTTTTATAAAAACTAATTGATTTTGAATGAGATGAAATATAAGAATTAAATGAAGGGCTACATCAGGCATATATGACTCAGAGCTTACATGCTATAGTGTGGTATTTATTCATAATTTGGTTGCAAAATATGATGCGTGTAATGCACGTGTACCTTACTAGTACTTCGAGTATGTGCAAAACACGTAAATTAGAATACCAATGGCACGCTACATAGTGTCTCTCTTACAGTTCATGAAGCCACGTGGCACATGTGGAGGCGTTGTCGCGACCTCCTTACATGGGTTGATCACAGTGACATGCTGCTGGTTCCAGAAGAATGTACTCGTCCTCCCTGAGCCATACTGGTTGTACATGCACGAAGCGAAGATGTGCGCGCACGCCACGCACGCACTCATTCCCTCGCACGCACACGCGGGTACATGGGCGGACACAATTTTGTACCAAGATCCACCCCATGTGATAATTTGACGTGTGTAAAGTCGTTCACTTCATTGATGGTCAATTAATACAACACATGCAAATTGAGTGGACGTCAAGGCGGAAGAAAGACATTATTACTCCACTGCGCGCATGCGGGTAGTTAAATCGTGGGTTGCTAGTAGTACTTCCATTGGTCTCCTTCGTATTTTGTGCCAATTTTTGACAGTAACATAATATTTACGCATTTGAGCAGTGTAGTACTTGAAATTTATGTTCCGCTAAACTCATCGGGAGTCGTTTCGGGCCTCAAAACCAAAACCATCAATTAATCTTTACCTTGTTCCCATCACATTCGAAAGCCTGCACACACCTACTAGTACGTACCAAACCTAAACGTGTTCCCACTATGCAGGTATTAGTACTAGTGCTAGTACTTAGGTTATAAAAAGGGGAACTACCTAACCGAAAATTACTCTACCTTTCCTCCTCATAAGTGCTTCTTCTTCCTCCGTCATTGCCATGGCCACTGAGCAGAGCTCTAGGTCGAGAACTACTCATAACAAGGGAGCGGCAACCAAGGTCGCGGAAAAAAAGAGAGGGCTCGCCGCCACGCAGAGACCTCGAAAGATCTATCACGGACAGGCGATGGCTCCCAGGAGCGCCCTAGCCGCGGAGGTGAACATGCCGAGCCGGCGGAGCTGGAGTCGTTATCCCTCGATGACATGCCCGATCAGCTCAATAAGCACCTCAATAAGCAGAAGGAGTTCATCCAAGGCTTGATGGAGTTGCTGAAGGAGAGCCTCGACGACATGCCCGCTGAGCTCAATCAGCATGGGGAGTTGACCGCCAGCTTGGTGATGCTGCTGAAGAAGAGCATTGCCTCAGAGAAGAAGGCGACCGGCGAAATCCTGCGACTTCAGGAGCACAAGGCGAAGCTCTACCACGAGATCGACCTGTTGAAGGAGAAGAACGCTGGCTGGAAGAATCTGCATGAGAATAGTAGTTCCTCCATGAAGATGATGCAGGCCCTCGTCTTGGAACAGAAGGAGGAGTTGGCGAAGCTCCGCATCGAGCACCCGGATGCTGTCAATGTACGTAATGCGGCCGTGGAACAGATGATGAAGGCTCGCGTCGAGAAATCCCGCGTCATGGACAGAATGAAGAAGATGGCGGAGGAGACGCGCAAGGAGATGGAGGTCGTGGAGGAGATGAAGAAGCAGTTACGACTCCGCGGTGAATTAGATCATTTAGGTGATAATATTCCTTCTTCTTTTGCTCCTGTGTTTCATCTTTTGCTTCGGGTGTTTCGCCGCACGTGTCACGTTCTCTGCAAGGCATGAATAGAACAATGGTGTTTTTAGGGAATGAATAGAACAATGCTAACAAGGAGATGACTAGCAAATTAGATCATTTTTTATCGCCATATGGCACTGGGCTGCCGTGTTTCATGCTCCTCCGCCGCAGTACTACTAAAGTGGAAAACTTGAGTATACCGCATGGTTCTTTGCTCCTCCTCGATCAGGTCGTTGGCGCATTTATACGAGAAGTCAAATCACAAGGACCCGCCTTCTAGCAGTAATGAGCCGTCAAATCACAAAGGCCCTCGCCTCTCGTGAAACCGACCAAGCTAGACTGCCCAGCCCTCTAGCCTTTTAAAAATGTATACTTTTGTACAGCAGTAGTATCGATGGGTTGCGCCATGGAGCAAAACATGAAATTAAAAAAAAGGTGGTACATATAGAGAGCGCTCGTCGCCAAATTATGCATATAGTACTATTAAAAAGGCTAGTCACAATAATGGTGTCCAGCACAACCCACCCCTCAAATAAAACTAAGAGGGTGCTTGGATACGATTTAGTCCCATGACTAAAAGTAGTGGGACAAAAACATGCTAGCCTCACCCATTCCTGGATCCAAATACTAAAAAGGCTAAAATCATGTTAATGAGCATTTATTATCCTCCAAACCCTCCAATCCAGAACTCGCCTGTGTTAAAGGAGAGGAGTTAAATGAGTATAGAGAGGACTAATCCACATTTTAGTAGGGGTACCCCTGACTAAAAATTTTTAGTCTCAAGACTAGTTTTAGCCCCTCTTTAGTCAGGGGTGCTTGGAACTTTAGCCTCTTAAAGAGACTATTTTTAGTCAGACTAAAATAAGTCCCTTGGATCCAAGCACCCTCTAAGCATCCTGGAATTCTTTGAAAAAACTAAGCACCCTAAAATTCTTCGACAACTAAACTGTTGGCTATATGATGTTGGCCATATATATTGTACGTATATAATGTGAAGAAACGAGTGGTAGTACTATACCAACTAAAAGATGAAATGTAAGAAATACTAGTATGTACGTACTGAAGAGTTAAAGTAACAAGAAGAAACATAACATAGTTCTGCTGGGGGCTCAGCACAACACACCCCTCAAATTAAATTAAGCACACCTAAAATTAAACTTTTCAACTATTCCGGTAGACACTGCATTAGAACCACCATGAGCAACGACACTGCCACCTTACTCGGAGTCCTCGTCCACGTCCTCGACTTCGTCCTTGTCCCTCTTCCTCTTGGTCGATACTTCTTTCCTTGAACCGCACACTTGGCTGTTGCTCTTCATCCAACCCTTGTAGATATTGAAGCAAAGGTAGCCATCCATTGCAGCGTAGTGGATGTGGTCTATATCTAGTACATTCCGCTGCCATGCATGACGATGAAACATGTATGGAGGTTTCTCCAGTTTACCGTACAAAGGATGAACCATGGCTCCTGCCAGGGTCAGCATTGAAGGCTGACGAGAGGACACCAGCCGATTCTTATGGAAGTCGAAGGGGTTGCCTACAACGAGACCTATCCGACGCAGGACATCCCTGTCGTTCTTAAAGTCTACAGTAACGAATTTGACTAGGTTGCTCTCGAGGAAGTCCTTAAAATCCTGGCACTCAACGTCGGCATGGCATATGTGGTAGACCAAGCATAAGTCATGCACGCAAACCTGGATCACGATGGGCTTCTTCCTCTCTTCGTCCTTTAGATCCTTCTCTGGTCCCAGGACTATGGTGTACTCAACATCTAGCCCAGCGACCCACTCATCATCTGAGTTTTCGAACATGCGTTTGAAGCGAGAAAGGCATCCTTTCACCATCGTGGAAGAACGGGTGTAGATGACATCGAGCTCATCGCCGGTGATGGTTCTAACCTTGTACTCACCGCCTATCGTGGAGATTTGGGACACCATGGATTTGGGAGGAGGGTTAGGATTAGTGGAACTGCCGTAATGTGAATGGACAGGACGACTAGAAGCGAAATGCCATAGTATTGAAGGACGTGCGGGGACGAGTAGGAGCGAACTGCCAGCGTGCGAACAGCAGGGTAGTGGCTTTCCATTCTCCCATGATACGGGCTTCCGAGAGCCCTTGGATCTGAGGTCGAACGGTTGCATGGCGTGATTCTGGACCTATGGGTGAATATCCTATCCTGGGGGGTTATTCTGCAAATTTTCAGCAACTTAGCATGCAACCGTTTGATCTTAGATCCAGGGGCTGCCAGCAGCCCGTATCATGGACGCGCCTACCACGACCGTCGCGTCGCTCGCGCGGTCGCGCCCTTGGAGATTTAACACGGTGCGTTAGGCTATCTGATGTTGGCTTGTCATACATAGTCATCACTTAGTCACTCATACTACAACAAGGTTGGCTATAAGGTTGCCTATAAGTATATTTTTTTACTCCTCTCTATCTCTTTCTTCGTACTCCCTCCGTCCCATAATATAAGAATGTTTTTGACACTAGTGTAGTGCCAAAAATGTTCTTATATTATGGGACACAGGGAGTACTGGTATTTATTGCATTTGCCAAGGAGTGACCTCTTCCAATGAAATGGTGTTGCTAAGTTTTCTTCATTTAATTAGCTATAGACTCAAAATTGTCTTTTCACCTAGGTACACGCGCTTAGCACCGTTTCTTCCTTGGGTCACCAAACTAGTCTCTCTCTTCTTGATTAACTTGCCACATCAGACTTTATGCCTATGTGGCAAGCTTAAGCACCTGTAGGAGCAAGTAAAAGTAAGTACAATAGTGCGCTTTACATGGCATTTTTGCATATGTGGAGGAAAGAGACGCAAGGAAAGAGTGGAGAAGTGGGCTCTCATGCAAGAGCCAGCCTCTACTACATGGTGGAGCATTGGGAGAGGCACCTGTATGGAGGTGGTCAGGAATCGGGAGACTCACGTCGGTCGTAGCGCCGCAGTTAAAATGATAATGGCAAGTCAAATCACGGGGCCCCCATCTGTCTAGCAGTAACTCGCTGTGAAATCACACAGCCCTACGTTTGCAATAGCCTATTCCCTCGTCTTCTAGCGTCTCTGTCGAACCGACTAGGCGGAACTGCCCCGCCACCTACCATGCAGGAAAAGCCCCGCCCTCGACTTTTAAATAGTATATAGTATAATAATTTTGTATCCATGGATTGCGCCCGCGCCATGGAGCAAAGCGTCTAGAAAACGGAGGAGGGATGGTGGTCTTGCAATAGAGAAGAGGGAGAGGCGAGATGGTGGTTTTGGAATGGAGATGATGGAGAGGATAGGAGGTGGTTTTGCAATGGAGAAGATTAGAAGAGGGAGAGGCGAGATGGTGGTTTTGTAATGGAGATGATGGAGAGGAGAGGAGGTGGTTTTGCAACGGAGAAGAGGGAGAGGAGCGTGTGGCAGTGATTTAGGATTGGCCGAGAGGGCTGGCGCGCTATGACTGGATCAAAATCAAAATCAATTTACCCTTCAATTAAGAAAGCTACCCCACATTAACTAGTCTCCCTTTCATTCTGGGTCATAATTAACCATGATTTTCGCACATAAAATATATGTTATACGTTGCAAAAATAATAAAATTTGAAAGTACATTCAGATACGAACCAAACGATACAATTTTTGGTGACATGCATTCACATTTTTCTTGTCAAATACAGTACGTGGTCATACTTTGACCCAAACTACGCAAAACAAAAAAATACTTCCAAGACCAGCGCCGCTCCTCCGCTCTTCTCCTCTTAAACCACCGCCGCTCCTCTCCTGTTCCAATCTAAATGCAGCGCCACTTCTCTCCTCTTCCATTTCAAAACCACCGCCCCTCCTCTCCTGTTCCAGTCCAAAACAACCGTCGCTCCTCTCCCGTTCTAATCCAAAACTAGCGCTGCTCCTCTCGTCTTCCATTCAAAAACCACCGCTGGCGAGTGAAGGTGTTGTGGAGAAGTAGATCGATGGAGGAGTACAACTGATACGTGAGGATCACAGACGATGACCCTATGAAGCTAGCTAGGATGTTGGAGATACAGTCTTGGTTTGACAACAAGGACCAACTAGCGGCGACAGCGACATCCATGGCCAAATATCTGCAATAGAGTGAAAAGGCGGCGATACTCCCGGAGGGAGTCGCGTCAGAGTACATAGAGCTGCTCCTCTTGGCCATAGAGCAAATAGATTCACCAAATCTGATCGTGAGGGAGCGGTGGTGGGAGTATCGATCCCAGATGGAGCATCCACCAGAGATTGAAGGATCGAGCATCTACAGGGTGCCGTTTGTGAGGGTGTCCTGCCAGAGCGAGCCGGTGGAGTCTTCATCAACCAAACCCAACTGCAAGAGGAGAAAAGCAGTTGGCCCGATGACACTTCCCCGCCATCGTCTCCCTCGCTGTTCACATTGTCTCATGGGGCGGCTGTCTGTCGCCGAGGAATAGGAGGGGGCTGCCCCCCCCCCCCAGCCCAATAGTCGGGCAGGTTGTGAATTGTCAGGAGGAGCTTAGGGTTGTGAGTATTTGCAGGTTGTGAATTGTGTTTTGTGTTGTGTATTTTGAGAGTACTTTCAGATATGAATGTCTTTTGAATTTCAGATTTGCAGTATTGAGCATATGAAGTATTTTATAAATTCTAGATATCTATTTTTAGCACTTAAAAGGTAGTTTCATAGGAGTATAAAAGTGCAGACAATGTGATTCTCAGAGAAGAAACTGCAAGTTTCAGTTTCAGATAAGAAACTGCAAGTTCAGTTTCAGATTAGAAGCTGCAACTTTCAGAGGCAGAGCATTTATATTAACACGGCCTTTTCAAACAGGGTTAACATCATGTTGGAAGTTTTATTCATGGTCGAAAATGGAACTACCAGCCAGTTAACATCATGCTGATCAACATTCATGCATAGCACATCTTCATATGATGGACAGTCAAAATGCCCATACAATGTCGAGTGCGCGAAACACAGAGAAAACGAGGGACGAAGTTTTGGCAAGTGTTGGACGTGGTTTTGGGCTGCCCCGTCTAGGCTTTCATTTTTAACATGCGCAACCCACGACCTCGGATGGCAGGTCCAGAGGCCTGTCGATACATGACGGCCTTAGGGCCGTCATGTATCGACCGGCCTATGGACCTCCCATCCGAGGTTTTATTTTTGGCAGCCCAATTTATGTATTTTTTTGAAGAAAACGTAGAGGTCTGTTCTATTTTTCTATATAAGAATAGGAACGCTAGGTCCAACTTATGTTTGCCTTCTAACTATATTATATATATTCAAATTATTTTATATGTTGACTATTTAGTTCACATAATTGGCAAATAGATGACCGCTCTCGTGGTCCCCTTCTCCCCCGCCACCACCTCCACCCTCGCTGCCGCCCCCGCCACTACCTCCACCATCGCCGCCGCCACCCCCTGCCTCCTGACTTTGGGCATGCCTGCCCCCCTCAGCAAGTCCGCTCGCGTGCCCCATGGAGTCGCCGGCAATATCCACGGGGGAATGGCTGGAAGACAGGCAGATGTACAAGATGCATTTCCCACATGTCTACAAAGCCTTCCCGCGGATGCTCCAGTCGCTCAACTCCGTCGCGTCGGCGGTGCTGCGAGAGACTCGAGGGAGGAGATGGAGGGAGCGGGCGATGCGGATCCGCGACGATGCTCTCTCCTGGACCCAGTGCACGCGCGAATGGAGGGAAGCAGAGGAGGAAGCTGTGAGGGAGGAAGCCGAGGAGGGACCGAATCCGTTCTCTCACTCGCGCAGGTATGCTCGGATGTGCAAGGATCATGTGGATTGGGAGCTGCTGAATCTAGTCCTGCGGATCTACTTCGAAGGAGATTTCTCGGAGAAGCACAGGATGCCCCACCCCAGGGAGCCGCCGATTGCGTTCGTTCGATGGGCGAAAGGAGAAGCGAATTCAGGAGATCCACGCCGTGCTGTGAGATGGGAATGCTTGATTGGACTCATGCCCACCAGCACGCCACCGGAGCTGGAGTATGTGGATCCCCTACCTTACCTCTCCCCCAAACCTGCAGAAGATTGAAATTAGGCTTGCAATCTGCTTCAATTGAGCTGTCTGATGGTTATTTCTGCTTCCTGAGAGACAACATCTGGCTGGAGGATGAGAAAGAACCAGGAACTCCGATGAATTTCCCCTATCACAATGGGGGGAGCGCCGGTTGGGCAGTGGTACGGCCCACCTCCACCCCAAATGGGGGCACAATCTGGGCAGGCTCTTGTAATTGCCCAAGATCAATCTGCTGGTGGTTCTGACTCTTAGATCAGTGGGAAATCTCAAGGCAAGAATCAGCAAAAGAAGAGACAGGACATCCATAAAACTGCTCCTGCCCCTGCTTCGGGCCTTATGGCATACTCTGTGTGATCTGCTATAGCTGTGGGGAACCAGGGCATCACTTGGATAAATGTGTCAAGCCCAAGAGTTGTTTTATCTACAAAATGGTTACCCATAAAGTTGAGAATTGCCCTATCAGAAGGAAAAACCACAGTTCTGCTAGATATGTTGGAAGTGCTGCTCCAGGATTAGGGTTCTACCACATAGACCCACCTGATGAAAATGCTCAGTATCAGGGCTCCCTGAAGAATGTGGGGATTGTTCTGGTAGAAGCCGGTGAAGTGACCAAGCAGGAACTTGCCACTGAGTTTGTAGACATTTACAAAACCAACTGGCCCTGGCCAATCAATGCCCTAGATGAGTGGACATTCTTAGTCAAACTCCCTCCTGAAATAGATGTAGTTCAAGTTGCTGGATACCCCTGTTTAGGTCTCAAAAAAGACAATGTTGGAGTCAATGTTGAAGTCTAGAAAGGCAGGATTGAGGCTGAAGAGGACCTCCAGGAAACTTGGATCAAGATCAGGAAATTGAACCCCCAAGTGGTGTGACTGGACTATGCTGGATCAAATCACTTCCACTCTGGGGGTCTTACTGGATGTGGATTGGCAGCATAATTTCAAGTCATTCTATGAAACTGTTAGGGTCAAAATCTTATGGAAAGATCTATCCAAAATCCCTGCTGAAAGGCTTTTTGGAGTTGGGAACAAAATCTACAAGCTACTCATTGAGGTGGAGTCCTTAACCCCCACTAAAACTGGCACCTCCACCAACCTCTCTGCTGGTACATATGTCTCTGCAGCTGAAACTGGTACCAATCTTACTGAAGATGCTGAATCCAACAGGAGCTCTAGATCTGAATCATGATAAACGGCCTGCTGCCAATTCTCGGGCCCCTAACATCAGAGGACAGTCTTTTGGCCACAATCAGATGCTTGGAGAAACTACACCCACTTCAATCCTCAAGACACACCTCCCTGATTCTCCATACACTCCTCAACTCAGCATCCAGGAAAAGATCTTGAATTCTGTGCTTGATGAAACTGATGGATTCAACCTCCTCAGGGAAATGGAGCTCCTGGAAGATGATGATCTGATGGAATTAGAAGGTTCTGTAGATCTACAAGAGGATCAAGAGGCACTTGTTGAAACAACTGAACTCCCAGACAATTTGGACTCAAAATATAACTCTGACTTCCCTGCCCTTCCTAAGGAGAAGCACCTTCCAAAATGGGGTCCTGTTCAAGTCACCAGAACCAGTGCCAGGGTAGCTGGTGACAAGAGAACCATTATTGAAAAGGCTCAACAGCTCAAAGAGGTTCAGAACCTGGAAGTGCAAAAATCCCAGGGTATGAAACACACTTCCTTCTCCAACTTTAATGATCCTTCCTTCTCTTAATGATGGCATTGAATGCTCTTCCTTTATTTACCCTCACTAAAACAGATCTGAAGGCTCTGTTTGTGAGAGTTTTTCTCTAGATGGTAGTTCTAGTTTAGACTGCCTTCGATAAAGTTGACCTTGATTTCCTTATGAAACTCCTGGAGCTTAGAGGTTTTGGGGGTAAATGGACTAGTTGGATCCATCAACTTACTCATGGGGGGTCTGTTGGGGTCAAGTTAAATAACTGTGAAAGTGATTTTTTTCCTTGCTGGTAAAGGCCTTAGGCAAAGTGACCCCATCTCCCCGCTTTTGTTTAATTTAGTAGTGGTCATTCTTACTAAAATGCTGAGCAAAGCTGCTGATCATAGTCTGATTGCAGGGCTCTGTCCTGAGGTCTGCCCTGGTGGCATCATCTGCCTTCAATATGCAGATGATACCATCCTTTTCTTAGACAATTACTCCACACATGCTAGCAATCTAAAAACTGTTCTAACCTATTTTGAACAAGTCTCAGGCATGAGAATCAACTACTCTAAAAGTGAACTCATCCCTATCAACATGGATGATCAGGAGTTAGCTGACTTCCTCTCTATTCTAGTCTGTAATAAAGGTAACTTCCCCATTAAGTATCTAGGTATCCCTCTCCACTATGATAAACTGAGGAGAGAGGATATCCAACCCCTTCTGGATAAAATCATTAAAAGGATTGCTGGGTGTAGGGGCAAACTTCTCTCTTACAGAGGTAGATTGATCCTCATACAAGCTTGTTTGGCTAGCATTCCAGTGTATCTCCTCTCCTTCTTCAAGTTCCCTAAATGGGCAGTGAACCTCATCAATTCTCAGATGTCTCATTGCTTGTGGAATGATTTTGAGGGCAATAGGAAGCTACACCTTGCTAATTGGGCCCTAGTCTCTATGAAAAAAGATTTTGGAGGCCTAGGCATACCTAACCTCCAAGAAATTAACATTTGTCTTCTAGGGTCTTGGATTAAAAGATTATATGAGGAAGACCTGAAACCCTGGAAGCTTATTATTGCCCATAAATACCTAGGAAATAAATCTAATATTTTTGTCCCTTCCTCCAACCCTAAGACCTCTAGATTCTAGAAAGGATTAAAATCTATTATGCATGCTGTGAAATTTGGATACAGATGGAACATAGGGGATGGGAGCAGAACCAGGTTCTGGGAAGATACTTGGTTTGGCACATCCCCCCTAGCAGTCCAATTTTGGCCTATTTACTCTGTCTGCAATGAGCTTAACAAAAGTTCAATGATGTTTGGGACGGTCAATGCCTAAAACTCTCTTTTAGAAGGAACTTTAGTGATAGTCTCATGGAACAATGGTTCCAGTTGGAGGAAATTGCCAAAAGCATTACCTTTACTGCTGAGCCGGATGCCCTGATTTGGCAGCTGGACAATAAGGGGAAGCATTCCTCCAGCTCCCTCTATCATGTTATCAACTTTAGAGGGGTTCAACCCGTGTTTATCCTAGCTGTCTGGAAATTGAGAGTTCCCCCTAAAATTCATGTATTTCTCCGGCTTCTCTCCAAAAATAAATTGATGACTAGGGATAACCTTTGGAAGAGACACATCATCAAACCCCTTGATTGTGTTTACTGCTTGGAACAAGAGTCCTGTTCTGACCTATTTTTTGAATGTATAGTTGCTAAACATCTCTGGGCCCACATTGAGGAATATTTCTCTAGTCAGATTGGCTCATCCTTCGAATCTTTCACTAGATTCTGGATTGCTACCAAAAAGTGCTCAGTTTTAAATACTGTTAGCTCAGCTGTCCTTTGCCTCTGGAAATATAGAAATGCTATGATTTTTAGTAACACCTCCTGGATTTCCATTTCGCAGGTCTTGAGGTTGATCGGGAACATGGTGAGGAACTGGGCGATTCTCTCCTCCGGATCGGACAAGGACAAGTTGATGGCTTCGTGGAAACCCTAACAAGATCCCTCCAGAAACCATTGGCGGTCACTTGTGGCTGAACAAGGCTCGGCCTGCTC
Source organism: Triticum monococcum (assembly GCA_034509565.1). Lineage (NCBI taxonomy): Eukaryota > Viridiplantae > Streptophyta > Magnoliopsida > Poales > Poaceae > Triticum > Triticum monococcum. The sequence goes on along the minus strand of CM067845.1, from coordinate 391,576,581 downwards.
TGGGGCTGGACCCGTGGGCTCGTCTCAAGATCTCCGATGAAGATGATGGGCACCTGGCGCCGAAAAAGAGGGACATCCACCATGTTACGCCTTCCAGCCCGGTGTCTCCGCTTGCTTACTGGTCGCCGCAGGCTGACGCGGCCCCTCGGCTGAAGACCATGAAGGCTTCGCTGGACCCTCCTTGTGTCATTTGAGTGCTCTATCCGCTCTGCCTTTGGCACCACTCGGGTGATTTGTGTTATTCAGAGAACTTGTTCATCCACCCCCTAGTTTGTAGCTTTTCTACCTTTGCTTTCGAACTGCTCTTTGAGCTGCTGTATCAAAATATGTTGTGGTTTCATTCTCAGCAATGGAACCGGGGAGGTGCTCCCTGTTTTTGTAAAAAAATATTTTATATGTTATTATATATTATTTTTATTGTCATCATATATTTAACAGATACTTACATATGTAAGAAAACAATATCCCACATCTTATTACCTTATAAAAATAATTTCTTAACAAATAAAATCTTGGATTGTTTTGGCACGAAAATCCTAGTGATTGTGTACAAAAGCTTGGTAAATTTAAGGACGAATGTAATAATATCACTTATTATTTAAATATATTTATAACAAAAAGCTCAGCCCCTTTTTATTTTTTGATAACATTGCTGGCCCAACCCAACATTATAATTAGAATCAGCCCAGCAAAATCGTGTATTTCGAGAAAGTGCAAATGGCCTATAATTTTTTAGGAAATAAAATAAATGGGCCGCATGGACGCTACATTATTTGTTCACCCAGCCCAGCTAATGGCTGTAAGTCAAAAAAAGAGATAAATTGACTGTAAATTCTACCGCGCAAAAAAAGACTATAAATTCTGAAAAAATGGGTTGAATACGTGCCACATTTTTGGAGTCTCAAATGTGGGCCAATAGGTCGAAGCCAGCGCAAGTCATTGTCAATTTAGTCAACAAATGATTCTGACATGTTAGCCGTTGATTTACATCCAACGACCGGCATCCATCTTCAACCTCTCATCTTCTTCCTCCAGCGCCGCCGGGACCACCTCCCGCCTCCTGTTGCTAGGAGCTTTGCTTAGCATGCTTCGCTATGAAGTGCTACTCCACCGTTGGCCAGGCCATCCCTCCACCCCTTCACACCTCCTGTTCTTCTCCACCGACTGCCGAACCACACCGCACTAGAACCAGTTAACCCTCGTACACCTCTCCGTCTGCGACTCTACTCCCGCGTCTTCCCATCTCCAGCTCGTTACTATCCGGGGCCTCGCCGTTGTCCACCACCTTGGATGCACTCGGCGTGGCGTGGTCAACGTGGTCAACGAACGACACCATCAGAAGTAGACTGTGCGTGGAGAGGCTGACAGCTGGGTCCACGGCCGCACACAAGGAAATGCCTCCTTATTACACGCAAAATAATGATTCCTCCACCTGACATCTGGGACCCACCAGAAGGGCCTTTGTATTTCGCGAAAATAACGTGCCCCCCGCTGACATGTCGGACCCACTAGCTATCTTCGCATGCAAGGAATTGCCTCCTTATTACACAAAAAAATGAATATTCCCCCTGCCAGCTGGAACCCAGCATAGTGGGAGGCTGACTTGTGGGCCTACCAAGTTGACGGGGACGGAGGGCTTTGTCAACTTAGTCAATATGAATGATTCTAGCTCCTATTACCATACTATGTTCATCCAACGGCCGTAGTGCTTCTTCAACCTCTGGTCTTCTTGCTCCAGCCGCCCAAACCAGCGTCGGTCGTGTCGCGTGCTCCTGCCTCCCGTGGCCGGCTGTGATGCCGCGGAGGCCTCACCGCCCCCTACTACTCCGACCAGTGGCCAGGCCATCCCTCTACTCACCCACACCCCTGTTATTCTGTGGCGACAGCAGCCTCACACCGCAGCTGAACCGGTGAACCCTCGTACTCCTCTTCGCGTGGGCATCCACTGCTGCGTCTTCCCCGGCTCCGAGTCGTCCCCTTCCTAGTCCTCGCCGTCGTCCACTGCCGTGGTGCTCTCGGCGCGGCATGGTCAAGGAACGACTTCCATCGGACGTGGACTGTACGTGGAGAGGCTGACAGCTGGGTCCACGGCCGCAGCAAGGAAGTGCCTCCTTATTACACGCAAAATAATGATTCCTCCACCTGACAGCAGGGACCCACCGGACGGGCCACCGTATTTTGCAAAAAAAAACGTTTCCCCCTGACTGCTGGGACCCACCAGCTACATCTTCGCACGCAAGGAAGTGTGTCTGAGCAAAAAAACGATTCGCCCCCTGACTGCTGGGACCCAGCAGCTACATCTTCGCACGCAAGGAAGTGCGTCCGGGCAAAAAAAATGACTCGCCCCCCTGACTGCTGGGACCCACCAGCTACATCTTTGCATGGAAGGAAGTGCCTGACAGTTGGGACCCACCTGGTCGAAGCGTACGTAGTGTTGTCATTCTGGTCACGAACGTGTACGTACATATATACTGGTGGATGTAGAGGCGCGCATGTGTCGTAGTAGAGGCGTGTGCGTGTCGTAGTAGAGGCGCGCACGTAGCATGTACACGTACGTATAGCGGCCAGGGTGCAAGAAAGAAAATACGGCCACATACGTGTACATACGGGCGGGGTCTCGAACGCCTACTCGCGCATACGTATGGCCAGGGCTCGTGTACATGGCTAGGTCGGAACGGAGAAACAACGTCGTCGTGTTCATGGGGAGGCAACGGAATGCGTCGTGTTCATGGGGATGCAACGGAATGTGTCGTGTTCATCGGGAGGCAACGGAACGCGTGGGAGCCAACCGGCTGGGTCGGAATGGAATGTGTGGTCGTGTTCATCGGGAGGGCTTGGACGGAACAGGCGATGGAAACGTGGCCTGGCGTACTGCAAAACGGAGGAAACGGCCTTGTGTTCGACCGGCCACGTTCGAAACGGGATCTTGTTCATCAGGAGGGGTCTGGCGTACCGCAAAATGGAGGAACCGGACCTCCTATGGTCGAAACGGGGGTCCTGTTGATCGGGAGGGGTGTGGCGTACCGCAAAACGGACGAAACAGACCTCCTACGGTCTAAACGAGGGTCCTGTTCATCAGGAGGGGTGTGGCGTACCACAAAACGGGACTCCACAGGATACTGTTCATCTCCACCGCCGACCTCCTCCAGCCTCCACGGGCTCCTGTTCATCCAGCCTCCACCGCGCGCTACTCCACCGGCTACTGTTCAACCACCCTCCACCGTCTACTGTTCATCTAGCCCTCCACACCACGTGGTCATGTTCAACCACCCCTCCACGGGCACCCCTCCACCGTCTACTGTTCATCCAGCCCTCCACCACACCATGGGGTCATGTTCTTCTAGAGGCAACGCAACCGCTCACTGTTCATCCACCCCCCCCCCCCCCGCAACGCTCACTGTTCATCCCAGAGGCAGCATCGATCGGCTATTGGTTATTGACTGGAGATATGTCTTGGTCATGTCTACATAGTTCTTGAACCCGTAGGGTCCACACGCTTAACGTTCGATGACGATTTGTATTATGAGTTTCGTGTTTTGATGAACCAAAGTTTGTTCGGAGTCCCGGATGAGATCACGGACATGACGAGGAGTCTCGAAATGGTCAAGACATAAAGATTCATATATTGGAAAGTTGCATTTGGACATCGGAATGGTTCCGAGTGATTCAGGCATTTTTTTCTGGAGTACCGGGAGGTTACCGGAACCTCCAGGAGAAGTATTGGGCCTAGTGGGCCTTATTGGAGGAGAGGATAAAGGGCCACAAGAGAGGGGCGCGCCCTCCCCTTGCCGAAACCGAATTGGACTAGGGGAGGGGGGCGGCCCCCCTCTTTCCCTCCCCTCTCTCTCCCTTCTGTTTCCCTCTGGTGGAAGAAAGGAAGGGGGCGAATCCTACTTGGACTAGGAGTCCAAGTAGGACTCCCCCCTTGGCGCGCCCAACCTGGCCGGCCTCCTCTCTCCCTCTCTCCTTTATATACGTGGCCAGGGGCACCCCAATAGCACAACAGACAATCTCTTAGCCATGTGCGGTGCCCCCCTCCATAGTTACACACCTCGGTCATATCATCGTAGTGCTTAGGCGAAGCCCTGCGCCGGTAACTTCATCATCATGTTACCACACCGTCATGCTGATGGAACTCTCCCTCAGCCTTAACTGGATCAAGAGTTAGAGGGACGTCACCGAGCTGAACATGTGCTGATCGTGGAGGTGTCGTACATTCGGTACTTGGATCGGTTGGATCACGAAGATGTTCGACTACATCAACCGCGTTACTAAACTCTCCCGCTTTCGGTCTATGAGGGTACATAGACACACTCTCCCCTCTTGTTGCTATGCATCTCCTAGATAGATCTTGCGTGATTGTAGGTAAATTTTTTGACATACTGCGTTCCCCAACAGTGGTATCCGAACCAGGTCTATGCGTAGATGTTATATGCACGAGTAGAACACAAAGAGTTGTGGGCGATAATAGTCATACTGCTTACCAACAACGTCTTACTTTGTTTCAGCAGTATTTTTGGATGAAGCATCCTGGACCGACATTACATGACCGCGTTCATGAGACTGGTTCTACCAACGTGCTTCGCACGCATGTGGATGGCGGGTGTCTGTTTCTCCAACTTTAGTTGAATCGAGTTTGACTACACCCGGTCCTTGTTGAAGGCTAAAACAACACACTTGACGAAAAATCATTGTGGTTTTGATGCGTAGGTAAGAATGGTTCTTGCTAGAAGCCCGTAGCAGCCATGTGAAACTTGCAATGACAAAGTAGAGGACGTCTAACTTGTTTTTGGAGGGCATTGTGATGTGATATGGTCAAGACGTGATGATATATAAATTGTTGTATGAGATGATCATGTTTTGTAATACTTATCGGCAACTGGCAGGAGCCATATGGTTGTCGCTTTATTGTATGAAATGCAATCACCATGTAATTGCTTTTCTTCATCACTAAGCGGTAGCGACAGTCGTAGAAGCAATAATTGGCGAGACGACAACGATGCTATGATGGAGATCAAGGTGTCAAGCCGGTGAAGATGGTGATCATGACGGTGCTTTGGAGATGGAGATCAAAGGCACAAGATGATGATGGCCATATCATATCACTTATTTTGATTGCATGTGATGTTTATCCTTTATGCATCTTATTTTGCTTAGTATGACGGTAGCCTTATAAGATGATCCACTACAAAAGAAGACACACCCGTGACATTTTGGGCCGAACGAAATTTTTTTCTGTCATACTTATGACACTTCTTTGACGATAATTGTGACAAAACCCGGTATCATCATATATGTGGTGGGGTCCTACTTATATGACAAAAAATCATGACAGGAAATGGGCTTTTCGTCCTGGGCGGGCCGGAGACGCAGCTGCATGACATTGTTTGGGTCGTCCATGACGGAAAAAACCGTGGTAGAAGCGAGGGCGAGGAAAATATCGGGGAGTTCCTGGTTACGATGGGTGGTTGGGGGCCGAGCGATGCGCGTTTCTCTCATTCGTACGCGCATGTGTGAGTGGCCTTGGGCTCTAACTGAACTCGAGCGAGGTGTCGGGCTCTAACTGAACCCGAGCGATTGCACTGCATGCTACGCGTTACTGAACCCGAGCGATCGATCGATGGCTGTTAACTGAACCAGATCGAGCGATTCCTTCGCTACTGCTGCTAACTGAAGTCGATCGATGCTGCCTCTGGATGAACAGTGAGCGTTGTTGGGGGGTTTGGATGAACAGTTCCCGGTGGGGGTTGGATGAACAGGAACCCGTGGTAGTAGAGGCCATTACCGATGGATGAATAGTACCCTGATCTATCGAGCCGGTGGATGAACAAGACCCCGGGTTGGACTGGATGAATAGGACCCCGGGGAGGGCTGGTTGAATAGTAGCCAATGGAGGGCTAGTTGAATAGTATCTGGTGGAGGGCTGGATGAACAGTGGCTCGTGGAGGGGTGGTATAACAGGACCCCGTGGAGAGGGCTGGTTGAACAGTAGCCGGTGGAGGCTGGATGAATAGGAGCCCGTGGATGAACAGTCGCAGGTGGAGGCTGGAGGAGGTCGACGGTGGATGGACAGTAGCCCATGGAGGCTGGAGGAGGTCAACGGTGGAGATGAACAGTATCCCATGGAGTCCCGTTTTGCGGTACACCACACCCCTCCCGATGAACAGGACCCCCATTTCGATCGTAGTGCTCCAACACAAGTCTGTTTCCTCTATTTTGCGGTACGCCACACCCCTCCCGATCAACAGGACCCCATTTTGACCGTACGAGGTCCAAGAGAAGTTTGTTTCCTATGTTTTGCGGTACGCCAGACCCCTCCCGATGAACAGGATCCCGTTTCCACCGTGGCCGGTCGAACACAAGGCCGTTTCCTCCGTTCTGCGGTACGCCAGGCCTCGTTTCCATCGCCTATTCCGTCCAAGCCGGTTGGCTCCCGATGAACAGCACGCGTTCTGTTGCCTCTCGATGAACACGACGCGTTCCGTTGCCTCCCCATGAACACGAAGACGACGCAGTTTCTCCTTTCCGACCCAGCCATGTACACGAGCCCTGGCCGTACGTATGCGCAAGTAGGCGTTCGAGACCCCACCCGTATGTACGTACATGGCCGTATTTACTTTCTTGCACCCTAGCCGTTGTACGTACGTGTACATGCTACGTGCGCGCCTCTACTACGACACGTGCGCGCCTCTACTACGACACGTGCATGCCTCTACTACAACACGTGCCCTTCCTTGCACGACCACGGTTCATCGCTGCAGCCTGCAGACAGACCGATCGTATGTACGTACGCGTTCGTGACCAAAATAACAACGCTATGTACGCTTCAACCGGGTGGGTCCCGACTGTTAGGCACTTCCTTGCATGCGAATATGTAGCTGGTATGTCCGAGAAGTCAGGGGGAAATTTTTTTTTGTGAAATATGGTGGCCCGTCCAGTGGGTCCCTCCTGTCAGGTGGAGGAATCATTATTTTGCGCATAATAAGGAGGCACTTCCTTGCTGCGGCCGTGGCCCCAGCTGTTAGCCTCTCCACGTATAGTACTCTTCTGATGGAAGTCGTTCGTTGAACACATTGACCATGCCGCGCCGAGAGCACCAAGGCGGTGGACGACGGCGGGGCCTAGGAAGGGGATGACGCGGAGCCGGGGAAGACACGGCAGTGGATGCCCACGCGGAGAGGAGTACGAGGGTTCACTGGTTTGGCTGCAGTGTGAGGCTGCTGTCACCGCAGGGCCTGGCTAGCGGTGGGAGTAGTAGGGGCGGTGAGGCCTCCGCGGCAGCACAGCCGGCCACGGGAGGCAGGAGCAGGCGGCACGACGGCGCTACTTTGGGCGGCTGGTGCAAGAAGACCAGAGGTTAAAGAAGCACTACGGTCGTTGGATGGACATTGTACGGTCACTGGAGCTAGAATCGTACATATTGACTAAGTTGAGAAAGCCCTCCATCCCGGTCAACTTAGTAGGCCCACATGTCAGCCTCCCACTATGCTGGGTCCTAGCTAGCAGGGGGAGTACTTATTTTTTGTGCGTAATAAGGAGGCACTTCCTTGCGTGCGAAGATATAGCTGGTGGGTCCGACCTGTCAGCGGAGGGAACGATTTTTTCATGAAATACAGAGGCTCTTCCGGTGGGGCCCAGATGTCAGGTGGAGGAATCATTATTTTGCGCGTAATAAGGAGGCATTTCCTTGTGTGCGTCCATGGACCCAGCTATCAGCCTCTCCACGTACAGTCCACGTCCGGTGGATGTCGTTCGTTGACCATGGTGCACCGAGAGCACCAGGGCGGTGGACGATGGCGAGGCCTAGGAAGGGAACGACACGGAGCCGAGGAAGGCTCGACAGTGGTTGCCGACGCGGTGGGGAGTACGAGGGTTTACTGGTCCGGCTGCCGTCGCCGGAAAATAACAGGAGGTGTGGGTGAGTAGAGGAATGGTCTGGCCAGCAATGGAGTAGGGTGGGGCGGTGCGGCCTGTGTGGCAGCACAGCCGGCCATAGGAGGCGGGAGCAGGCAGTCCCACCGGCGCTGGTTTGGGCGGCTGGAGCAAGAAGATCAGATATTGAAGAAGCAGCACATCCATTGGTTTAACATCCAATGGTCACTACTGCTAGAATCGTTTGTGGACTAAGTTGACAAAGCCTTTCATTCACGTCAACCTAGTAGACCCACAAGTCAGCCTCCAAATCTGTCCCAAACAGCATACAACCCGACATTTCTAGCCAGATTCAAATTAATTTAAAAAATTAACATACCTTAATTTCAATCCAATGAAATTTTACCCACACAAAAACAATGAAATTTAAAATATCAAAATCCGAAAGAAAAAAGTATTTTGGAACTAATTGCCTGTTTGCTATATTTTTTCATTTTACAGCCCATTTAATATTACTTATAGCCCATTTAATATTAATTATAGCCCATTTTTTATTACTTATAGCCCATTTTCTGGGCAAAATGCATCCCTCCTCGTCTTGAAAGATTTCCGGCCCAGCAGGGCGTAGAAAAAAAGTAGGCCTACGTTGGTTATTCTGCAAAAAAACAAAATAGCTGCGCTAGCCATTTTCAGAAAGGAAAAAACAAACAGGGCTGGTCATGTGCTAGACGGGCCATAGCTCCTGTCGGGACCCCGATCCTAGGTCACACCGATCTAGCATGTAACACATCATATCACTTTGTGGCCTCACGCACGGTATTTCCACGGGTGCCACCTTACCTGGCCCGGGACCGTTTGCACCTTTTGGCTCACGTATATGATAGTGTCGCTAGCATCCATATGACAAAGAACCCGGGCCGACATGGCTAGTCGTGAACCCAAAGCGGCACTAACCCATGGGGACAGGCATACATGAATCAACCTCGAGCATGTCGGTCAACAGCGTGTGAATCCGGGCTGTAGCACTGGGCTAACAGGACTCCGGTAACCCGGGCTGTAGCAGGCTAGGCAGGACTCCGGATGTCACCGCGTGACATTTCCCCGAAGGGACAGACATAGGAACGAAGTGAAACACATGCCGGCCAGCCAAGTGTCCTGAGCAGTAGTGCTGGGCTAGCAGGACTTCGGTGATCCGGGCTGTATCGGACTACTATCGCTCAGAAGCACTAGACTACATTTCCCCATATGATAGGCTGCCAAGGATAAACAACTAGATAGTCGGATCCCACACATACCAAGCATTTCAATCATACACAGAATATGCTCGATATGTGTGAATACAACATGGCATCACAACATAACTCTACAACTCAAGTATTAATTCATTAGGCTCCGAGGAGCGAGATATTACAAGCATGGGTCTCATGACCCAACAATCATAACATACAATGCAAAGCACATGCGGAAGCTTAACATGTCTGAGTACAGACATCTATAAATGAAAAAGGCTAAGAAGCCTGACTATCTACCCGATCCTGCCGAGGGCACAAGATCGTAGCTGAGGTATCAAGCTAAACGTCGAAGTCCACGCGGAACTACTAGCGAGACTGAAGTCTCTCTGCAAAACATAAATTAAGCAAACGTGAGTACAAAGGTACTCAGCAAGACTTACATCAGAACTAACTACATATGCATCGGTATCAACAAGGGGGGGGTGGTGGAGTTTAACTGCAGCAAGCCAGCTTTGACTCAGTGGCTAACTTAAACTACGATTGCGAGCAACCCTTTTGAGGTGGCGCACACGAGTCCACATATTCACCAATCAATACACCACTATGGATCCGCTCTCGTCTCCCTACGAGAAGGCCATCCATAGTACTCACACTTATCTTGCGAGTTTTAGAGTATCCACTTTCACTTGTCTATGAACTATGCAAGGGGTCCAAGTTTCCATATCCGAGGAATCCGGCTATTCGAATAGATAATGATAACCCTGCAGGGGTGTACTTCTTCACACACGCTCTCACCACTTATAGCCCTGTACACGTCATGTACCTCGGCAACCTTCAAGCGGAAGCCGGGCGAGGGTGTCGGCCACGGCCTACCTAAACACTTAAGTCTCTAGTCCAGGTTTATCGCCTATTCGGGTTCCATCCGCGAGGAGATCCGGCCGGAGTTTCGCTCACAGCCCCAAACGATGTGTGCAGGGTTCCCGAGACACCAAACGGGCGCCCGGTACACCGTGCCACAGTGTATCTACCGCAACATAGCCCACCCCTAGGGTCAGCGCTACGCACGGCCGCCAACACATATCCTACAAACACCAGAAACTAGTTGCAACTCCTGGACAGAGTACTAGGGTGATTAAGAAGCCGAGAGGGTCCATTGGTTTCGGGCCCAATGCGCGGTAGTAACTGTTCATGGATCACAGACAAAGAACTCAGTTCCTGAGGACGGCTGCAATGAGACAACCCACCATGTACTCCTACATGGCCTCTCACCGCTACCTTTACCAAATCGTGTTCACACACTTAGCTCACACACAGTAGGACATGTTTACACACCTCCGATCCATCCCCGATGAATCAGACCTGACTCAACTCTAAGCAGTAGCAGGCATGACAAACAAGCATGAATGAGTAGGCACATCAGGGCTCAAACAATTCCTACTCATGCTAGTGGGTTTCATCTATTTACTGTGGCAATGACAGGTCATGCAGAGGATAAGGGGTTCAACTACCGCGGCAAGTAACAGATAAATCGTTGTTGTCCTAATGCAGTAAAAGAGAGCAGGAGCGAGAGAGGGGGATTGTACCGGAATGAACAAGGGGGTTTTGCTTGCCTGGCACTTCTGAAGATATCATTGGGTCTTCATCAGTGTCAACGATCACATCATCGGTACAACGTCTATCGAGAGGGGACAAATACCGGCAACAGGAGAAAGAAACACAATCAATGCAATGCACAATATGATGCATGATCATGACATGTCAATATGCTGTGGTTTGAGCTAATGCAACTAGCTATGATTTAAATGAAGTTGGTTTGAGTACAAGATTCAAATTCCAACCCCATATATGATTATTTAAATGCCCTTTATTTGTTTTGTCCAAAACAGAGGACAAACATTGTTCAAACATGCATGAAAATGGTACAGATGGATTCCTTGAATTTTTCTGATAATTTTACATATATAATTTATCTTATTTGGAGTTACGGTTGAATTTCTATGACTTTTAGAAGTTTTGGGTATTTTCTGAATTAAATTAAACCCAGAAAATAGTTTATTGCGCCAGCACTGCGTCACTATGACGTCAGTGGTCAACGGGCGCGGTCCAGGTCAACCCTGACCAGTGGGGTCCACTAGTCAGTGGCTGGGACTGGTTTGTGTCGCTGACATGTGGGCCCAGTCAACAGCCACGTCAGCTTGGTCAAAGCTGACGTGTGGGTCCCGTTGGATTATAACTAATCTAAGCAGAGATAAAACTGGAGTTAATTAGGGCATGGGACCCATCTGTCATTGGCTCAGGGGGTTGTTTAGTGGGGTAATTAGCGCTAAATAACCGGCGCCACGTCAGCAGGTGACGCCGGCGACCACAGCAGCGACGGAATCTCGCCGGAGTTTGTCGGGCTCGCACTACAGGCGGCGGTTTGCGGCAGGGTTTGGCTCCACGCGAAGAGCACGCTCACGCGCTTCCAACGCAGCAAGCAGCGGTGGCTGGGGTGCACGGAAACGATGCCGACGGCGAGAAGCGCGGCGGCCGGAGTTCGGCAACAACGGTGTGGGCGGTGCGGGGCACGGGAGGAGCCGTGGACGGTCGTGTTCAACTCGCGGGAGTGCGGTGAGTGCAACGGTGAGCTCGAACCCGAGCTTGCGTGGCCCTAGCTACGATGGCGACATGGCCGGCGGCGAGGTGTGCTCGGGCTCGAAGGGGGCGGTGGCTACGAGGCGTAATCGAGCACGGGAAGTAGGGGCTAGGTAGAGGAGCTCACGGCGGATCCAGAGAGCTGGTCGGCGGCCTTGGGGAAGCACGGACGGTGGCGAACGACGGTGGCGATCTCCGGTGTCCGAGGTTGAAGAAGAAGACGCCAAGGACGAGGCAGGGCTTCCCGGCTCGCTTGGCTCGGTGCAGAAGGCGTAGGCGACAGTGGCGGAGCTTCCACGCAACACGGAAAGGAGAGAGGGGGTTGGGGAGCGCGGTGGTTCACGGCGGCGCTTCCTTGGCCGCGTCGGCCGTCGTGGGAGAGAGCGAGGGAGAGGAGGGGAGAGTGAGCTGTGAGAGAGGGGAAGGACCAGGGGGGCTCGGGCGTTTCCAAACGCGACGGATCGGAGTGGGAGGAAGCAGGAGGTGGAAGCAGGAGGTGGCTTCGCCTCCTGTGCGTGCGCCACGCCGTCGTCCTCCTGGCAAAGGAAGGAGACGACTGGCGCCTGGCTCTGGTGGGCTGGGCCGTGCTGGGCCAAGTGGGGCTTTGCCAGGTGAGCACTCTCTCTCTCTCTCTCTAATTTATTCTGTTTTCTATTTTTTTTGATCTGTTTTGAATTAGTAAAAATACTAACTCATTTTGTAAAATCCTGACAAAAAATTGTGGGCACTATTTGAATTATTTCCAAAAGCCCCCAATTGTTTTCAGAAGTATTAGAGCATTTAAAATATTTATAGAATTTAAATGCCCCAATTCAAATACAATATGAGTTTATTCAAAAATCCATAAATGGCTAAGAAATATGCTCATCATTTTTGGCAGAGGTTTTTACCTTTATAAAAAATCATGAACATTTCCAAAGGCATTTTGGGTTCATTGACGATTATTTTAAGTTGAACCTATTTGATTTGATCTGGTGATAGGGTTTGAACAATCCCCATTTCAAGTTTAGAAGAAATTTAGACATGATGCAGCAACCAAGCTAGACCAAGGCCAAAGTAGGGCTAGGGATGTGACAGCTCACCCCCACTAAACAAGAATCTCGGCCCGAGATTCAAGACATGAGGTAAGAAGGAAGGGGGGGTTCACAAGACTATCGCAGTCTTCTCGATCCAACTGCCCTTCCCGAGGATGTTGATTCATTTCTTCATCTTGATCTTGAGGTCTTTGCTTTCGGGATCTTCATCCAGCATGATGATGGCAGAAGGAAATTCTACAGAAATCGATCTCGTCGGAGATCGAGCACTCAAGATCAACTCATGGAGTGAGATATAAAACATCTCTTGAGCTGAGACACGAAACACATAACAGGGGTGATGGGAAGAAGCGGATGATAAAGGTTCAATTTGGTACGCAACAAACCCACGTTGGAGTAGGATGATGCATGGTTTCAAGGTAGCGAGGAGATAATTGCCATGATACCATAATGAGACATCTTAAGTAAAGTGACTCACAGAAATATTCCCTTAAGTGGCAAAAAGAATTACTTTTGATTCGGAGATCATAGAAACTCTTTATATCAGCCTAAGGCAATCACAAACGATCAGTGGAAGGAGTTCGAAAGAATGACATACTCGGACTTGGATGGATGATGTGGACTACCATGTTGAAGACAACGCAATGGATGATTTTTGCTTATCATCGGAAATGGATGGGACCCATGGTAAGTCCACTTTTGAAGATGATCCTGAACAACAGCTACCGAGGTGCAAGCTGGGAACAAAATGCAAATGTTGGGAATGATTCTAGTAACTGGGGAGAAGGTTCACCGGCAAAGGTGATTCCACCAATCGAATGGCTATCAACAACTGCGAGGACGGAGGCACATTCCAGTTAATGACAACGTCAGAACCTAGTGCCTGAGCATGCTCTCAAGAACTTGAGCATTTCCGTATTCATCAAGGTTCTGCCAATATCCGTGTCAAGGATCCTGGCAACACAACATGCTACCATGATGAATGGTGATGGATAATGCAGATGCAAAGGAAGATAACACTTTCCCAGATTTCACCTTAGCGAAGCCAAGGAAACAAAATCTGGATGATCGACCGAGAGACATTTAGCACTCTGCTTCTAAAGTTCTCCTTGATGCGCTAGGATAGCTCATTTATTGATATGGTTTGGTATCTAGGACATCAAGTAAGAGGTCGGACTTCGGGAGCACAAGAATCCGTAAGGATTAACTACGGAGGTAAATCCTACGGAATCCTCATGGGAAGGTGGCCAACTTTCTTCAATCGAGATACTACAATAATAGGTCTTCCGGCTGGATGTGTTGGCCACGACATCCACTTTACCGGTTATCGAGAGACCAGTATTATAGTTCTTGGAAAATGTTCCAACCATCATATCTGCCTGAGATTCAGATCTGGTTGGTGACAGGCTATTCCAGACTCATCGAGTCTAGAAAGGAAAATGAAGGTTTGCAACACAAATCGACGAGACGACGTTGCGAGATCCTCAGGGGAATGAACTACGGTAGTAAGCTCCAAAACATGAGCCGGTTCTGCTACAAGCATGTGAACACGTTGTCCTAGACAAGCATGGTCACCTGGTAGTCTTAAAATGAAACACTACCGAGTTCAGGGGGAACCATCAACGAGGATATCGAAGTCCTTGCGTAGGTCTAACCCTTAAGAAGAAACTTCTTCTCCTTGAACAAATCAATCAGTGGCTTGGTGTGCTAGGGATACGTATAGAATGTAGATGATCAGTCTATCAGACCATAGAATACTTCGGACATGCATGACTGACTTGGGATGATTCCAGAGGAAGCAAAAACAAAGTTTCTCGAATTCACGGCGGCAACTTACATCAGATGCACATGAATTAGAGGAAGTCACATCTTTCAACCGGACATATGCTTCATGATCGGGACATGAGGGCAATGCTTATAAAGTTTCCAACACTAGCTGGATGTTCAATATAATCATGGAGGAGACAAGATGCCGCTGATGGGCTCAACAGCAACTCATCGGAATTTCCATATCACTGGACTTCCACCACTATGTGAACAATGTGATAGTATTGGTCAGACCAAAGATATAATGGTGTATGCTCGAGGGACAACCGTAAGTAAGACAACATTACGAGCATCGTTGGTTCTGATTTGATTTGACGATAACCCACACTCAAATCAAGGTTTGGACAAGATAATAGATACAACAACTGATCACGGGGACCAATTGGTGAAGGTATCATCTTTCTTCAACACACACACACACAAGGATATCCCTTAGGGATGAGCTAAGTCGGATAAGTTTTCATCTTCCAACTCTCCAAGTTGTTGTTAAGCTTAACCAACTAGCTCAGGGGTATCCAACACAGGTTCTTGGGGAAAAGTGGTTTATTGAAAAACCATCTTGATCACGAACTCAACATAACGGTCAGGTGACAACCTGGTAACACTTCCGAGAAGATATTCGGAAAATCACGAACCACCGGTATGTTATTAAGCTCGAGAACAATCTTGCTTTTCAGGGCAAGACGATATGATCAAAGAGTGAGGGATTGGCACAATCCTAACCCATTGATCGAAGTGTGCACCAGAAATATGGACTAGATAGCACGATCAGTCTTAGAATGATGATTTGATAACCAACACGCTAAGAATGAGAATAGTGTCCATTAATTACCAAGCAACAGAGTTGCTAGGAGTATTGATTTCACACATCACGGTTCACTTGTCGGCTTTCCGGTTGCGACAACACGGAACCGAGGAATGAAGAATGATGGTAAGAAGTATCACTGCGTCAAGAATTCATGAGAGATGTGCAATTCTCACGACGCTCTTGACATAAAGTGGGTAATACTTCAGGGTAGAACAGAATCAAAAGCTGGATTGGCATTTTGATCTGCGGAATACAACCACTTTGACCCGATCCGAGAAATGGATGAGGTACTGGAGTTTGTTTCTCCTAGTCATTCTAAAATAGAACGGCTCGACGGACCACAAGAATAAAAGGCACCAATGAACACAAATGCACAACTATTCCTGACTATCAATTGATAGACGAAGGTCAGAAAACAACTAAAGAGGAACAACTCAAGGAACATATAATTTTCTGAGCTGTGGAGGCATAGATTAGTATGTCGAGCAAAGCTCAACATATTTCTTCCAGATAACCCATGCAGAAAGGTAGAACTGGCAGAGCCACAATATAGAATGGAGAACTCATCAAGAGCACTCTGGTTGTGATCCTTTGGTTCAAGAACTTCTGCCATAAGTGGTTCATGATAATTGGAAGAAGGATGTACCACGAACCTCGAGGACTATCGCAAAGGTTACTAATATCCTAAAGGAACGAGCAAACACTATCAACATGAAGTAAGTAGGGTGAATCTCGGGTTCAAAACCCAGGAATAGAATGCCTACTAACTAAACGGCATCACGGGATGCTTTCGAGAATGATGGCCAGACTCATCACACTGGGAACACAAAACATGGACAAATTACTAGATGGTTTCATAAGACACCTAGGGTCATAATAGTAGCTCCAACATATACGTCGAGGCAATAGAGTACCTCAACTGACAAGTAGTGTGATTAATCTGGCCCAAATGGACATCAGGAACAGGGGAAAGGATTTGCAAATGCATCAGACTATTTAGAAACCTGGGATGACTCGGACAGCATAACGGCTGTAATTGCTCAAAAAGATTTGAGACAATATGCAAAAATGGTGGCATAACCACTTAACAACATCATGCCATGGTTTTGGTGCTAGCTATGAACATACAGAAGTAATAGAAATTGAACTGAGACTTGAATCCAACAATCCTACAAGTCTATGGATTAGTAACACGTCATCCTGATAGATAGATAAGAAGGCCTAGTTCTTAATCCCCGTAGAAAGGAAGAGGATGACTCAGATCAGAAGGGCATGAGGTATAAGGAGTAAAAAGAGCCTTACGTTCCCTTCCACAATCAATTCCCTTACATAACTAAAGCATTTCTAGACTCAACTTCGACCAGTTTGGCTTGGTAATCCTATAGGCAGTCAGGCTCTGATACCAACGCTGTCGGGACCCCGATCCTAGGTCACACCGATCTAGCATGTAACACATCATATCACTTTGTGGCCTCACGCACGGTATTTCCACGGGTGCCACCTTACCTGGCCCGGGACCGTTTGCGCCTTTTGGCTCACGTATATGATAGTGTCGCTAGCATCCATATGACAAAGAACCCGGGCCGACATGGCTAGTCGTGAACCCAAAGCGGCACTAACCCATGGGGACAGGCATACATGAATCAACCTCGAGCATGTCGGTCAACAGCGTGTGAATCCGGGCTGTAGCATTGGGCTAACAGGACTCCGGTAACCCGGGCTGTAGCAGGCTAGGCAGGACTCCGGATGTCACCGCGTGACATTTCCTCGAAGGGACAGAGATAGGAACGAAGTGAAACACATGCCGGCCAGCCAAGTGTCCTGAGCAGTAGTGCTGGGCTAGCAGGACTCCAGTGATCCAGGCTGTATCGGACTACTATCGCTCAGAAGCACTAGACTACATTTCCCCATATGATAGGCTGCCAAGGATAAACAACTAGATAGTCGGATCCCACACATACCAAGCATTTCAATCATACACACAATATGCTCGATATGTGTGAATACAACATGGCATCACAACATAACTCTACAACTCAAGTATTAATTCATTAGGCTCCGAGGAGCGAGATATTACAAGCATGGGTCTCATGACCCAACAATCATAACATACAATGCAAAGCACATGCGGAAGCTTAACATGTCTGAGTACAGACATCTATAAATGAAAAAGGCTAAGAAGCCTGACTATCTACCCGATCCTGCCGAGGGCACAAGATCGTAGCTGAGGTATCAAGCTAAACGTCGAAGTCCACGTGGAACTACTAGCGAGACTGAAGTCTCTCTGCAAAACATAAATTAAGCAAACATGAGTACAAAGGTACTCAGCAAGACTTACATCAGAACTAACTACATATGCATCGGTATCAACAAGGGGGGGGGGGGGGTGGTGGAGTTTAACTGCAGCAAGCCAGCTTTGACTCAGTGGCTAACCTAAACTACGATTGCGAGCAACTCTTTTGAGGTGGCGCACACGAGTCCACATATTCACCAATCAATACACCACTATGGATCCGCTCTCGTCTCCCTACGAGAAGGCCATCCATAGTACTCACACTTATCTTGCGAGTTTTAGAGTATCCACTTTCACTTGTCTATGAACTATGCAAGGGGTCCAAGTTTCCATATCCGAGGAATCCGGCTATTCGAATAGATAATGATAACCCTGCAGGGGTGTACTTCTTCACACACGCTCTCACCACTTATAGCCCTGTACACATCATGTACCTCGGCAACCTTCAAGCGGAAGCCGGGCGAGGGTGTCGGCCACGGCCTACCTAAACACTTAAGTCTCTAGTCCAGGTTTATCGCCTATTCGGGTTCCATCCGCAAGGAGATCCGGCCGGAGTTTCGCTCACAGCCCCAAACGATGTGTGCAGGGTTCCCGAGACACCAAACGGGCGCCCGGTACACCGTGCCACAGTGTATCTACCGCAACATAGCCCACCCCTAGGGTCAGCGCTACGCACGGCCGCCAACACATATCCTACAAACACCAGAAACTAGTTGCAACTCCTGGACAGAGTACTAGGGTGATTAAGAAGCCGAGAGGGTCCATTGGTTTCGGGCCCAATGCGCGGTAGTAACTGTTCATGGATCACAGACAAAGAACTCAGTTCCTGAGGACGGCTGCAATGAGACAACCCACCATGTACTCCTACATGGCCTCTCACCGCTACCTTTACCAAATCGTGTTCACACACTTAGCTCACACACAGTAGGACGTGTTTACACACCTCCGATCCATCCCCGATGAATCAGACCTGACTCAACTCTAAGCAGTAGCAGGCATGACAAACAAGCATGAATGAGTAGGCACATCAGGGCTCAAACAATTCCTACTCATGCTAGTGGGTTTCATCTATTTACTGTGGCAATGACAGGTCATGCAGAGGATAAGGGGTTCAACTACCGCGGCAAGTAACAGATAAATCGTTGTTGTCCTAATGCAGTAAAAGAGAGCAGGAGCAAGAGAGGGGGATTGTATCGGAATGAACAAGGGGGTTTTGCTTACCTGGCACTTCTGAAGATATCATTGGGTCTTCATCAGTGCCAACGATCACATCATCGGTACAACGTCTATCGAGAGGGGACAAATACCGGCAACAGGAGAAAGAAACATAATCAATGCAATGAACAATATGATGCATGATCATGACATGTCAATATGCTGTGGTTTGAGCTAATGCAACTAGCTATGATTTAAATGAAGTTGGTTTGAGTACAAGATTCAAATTCCAACCCCATATATGATTATTTAAATGCCCTTTATTTGTTTTGTCCAAAACAGAGGACAAACATTGCTCAAACATGCATGAAAATGGTACAGATGGATTCCTTGAATTTTTCTGATAATTTTACATATATAATTTATCTTATTTGGAGTTACGGTTGAATTTCTATGATTTTTAGAAGTTTTGGGTATTTTCTGAATTAAATTAAACCCAGAAAATAGTTTATTGCGTCAGCACTGCGTCACTATGACGTCAGCGGTCAACGGGCGCGGTCCAGGTCAACCCTGACCAGTGGGGTCCACTAGTCAGTGGCTGGGACTGGTTTGTGTCGCTGACATGTGGGCCCAGTCAACAGCCACGTCAGCTTGGTCAAAGCTGACGTGTGGGTCCCGTTGGATTATAACTAATCTAAGCAGAGATAAAACTGGAGTTAATTAGGGCGTGGGACCCATCTGTCATTGGCTCAGGGGGTTGTTTAGTGGGGTAATTAGCGCTAAATAACCGGCGCCACGTTAGCAGGTGACGCCGGCGACCACAGCAGCGACGGAATCTCGCCGGAGTTGGTCGGGCTCGCACTACAGGCGGCGGTTTGCGGCAGGGTTTGGCTCCACGCGAAGAGCACGCTCACGCGCTTCCAACGCAGCAAGCAGCGGTGGCTGGGGTGCACGGAAATGATGCCGACGGCGAGAAGCGCGGCGGCCGGAGTTCGGTAACAGCGGTGTGGGCGGTGCGGGGCACGGGAGGAGCCGTGGACGGTCGTGTTCAACTCGCGGGAGTGCGGTGAGTGCAACGGTGAGCTCGAACCCGAGCTTGCGTGGCCCTAGCTACGATGGCGACATGGCCGGCGGCGAGGAGTGCTCAGGCTCGAAGGGGGCGGTGGCTACGAGGCGTAATCGAGCACGGGAAGTAGGGGCTAGGTAGAGGAGCTCACGGCGGATCCAGAGAGCTGGTCGGCGGCCTTGGGGAAGCACGGACGGTGGCGAACGACGGTGGCGATCTCCGGTGTCCGAGGTTGAAGAAGAAGACGCCGAGGACGAGGCAGGGCTTCCCGGCTCGCTTGGCTCGGTGCAGAAGGCGTAGGCGACAGTGGCGGAGCTTCCACGCAACACGGAAAGGCGAGAGGGGGTCGGGGAGCGCGGTGGTTCACGGCGGCGCTTCCTTGGCCGCGTCGGCCGTCGTGGGAGAGAGAGAGGGAGAGGAGGGGATAGTGAGCTGTGAGAGAGGGGAAGGACCAGGGGGGCTCGGGCATTTCCAAACGCGACGGATCGGAGTGGGAGGAAGCAGGAGGTGGCTTCGCCTCCTGTGCGTGCGCCACGCCGTCGTCCTCCTGGCAAAGGAAGGAGACGACTGGCGCCTGGCTCTGGTGGGCTGGGCCGTGCTGGGCCAAGTGGGGCTTTGCCAGGTGAGCACTCTCTCTCTCTCTCTCTAATTTATTCTGTTTTCTATTTTTTTGATCTGTTTTGAATTAGTAAAAATACTAACTCATTTTGTAAAATCCTGACAAAAAATTGTGGGCACTATTTGAATTATTTCCAAAAGCCCCCAATTGTTTTCAGAAGTATTAGAGCATTTAAAATATTTATAGAATTTAAATGCCCCAATTCAAATACAATATGAGTTTATTCAAAAATCCATAAATGGCTAAGAAATATGCTCATCATTTTTGGCAGAGGTTTTTACCTTTATCAAAAATCATGAACATTTCCAAAGGCATTTTGGGTTCATTGACGATTATTTTAAGTTGAACCTATTTGATTTGATCTGGTGATAGGGTTTGAACAATCCCCATTTCAAGTTTAGAAGAAATTTAGACATGATGCAGCAACCAAGCTAGACCAAGGCCAAAGTAGGGCTAGGGATGTGACAGCTCCCGAACAACCCAGTTGATACCCTTCTCTGTCCCGAAAAAACAAAATTACTGCGCGCGCTGCTGGGTCTCTACTGTCATCCTCACCATGTACAGTCATCTCCTTATTCCTCTCAGTTGTTGACCCTATTGACAACACCGAAGGACGGCGCCGCAGTGAGCGAACGAAGGTGGAGGACGATGGTGAGGCCTCGGACAGGAATGAACAAGACCTGGGGAAGATGCACAAAGTTTTACGATGCGATGCGGCCATGATGCGTGCGCGGCAGCATAGCCAGACGTGGGAGGCGGGAGCAGGCGGTCCCGCCGGCGCTGATTTGGCTTTGGCGGCTGGAGGAAGAGGAGATTGAAGAAACACGACAGACGTTGAATGTCAATCCAACGATCAAGGTTGGCACAATCGTTTGTTGACTAAGCTGACACCAAGTAGCATACTTTTTTATATATAGGAAGAAAAGAAAATCTAGGCTCGTTCGCTTGATAACATTCCCGAAACTGTGACCGTTCAATCTTGCATCGCACCTAAAACTGCAAGGAAAATGTGTTCGCTTGCCGTCCTCCTCCCAGGGAATGTTCGCCACATAAGTGACTAGCACCCTTGGTTTTCAACCGAGAAGTTTGGGTTCGAGTCCCAGGAAATCTCAATTTTGTCCTCCTTCCTTCCTCACAAAAAAGAAAGAAAATCGAAGACTTGAGAAGGCGTACAGAACAAGCTAGTGTACCAGTAAAGAGACGTTGCTGAGTTTTAGAAAAAAGAGAGACGTGCTCCTGTAGCTGGCTCAAATCCAAACCTAGAGTATGACTATATATGGTCCTATGGTACTCTGCAAGTAATGAAACTGACATATCCAACATTCACTTCTCCTCTTCTCTACTTACTCTGCCTAGCATCAGAAGCTCTGGCCGCAGCAACCATGTATGCTGGCTGCTCGTCCACCTACTCTTCAGCAGGCAACAACCAGATATGCGCCAAGTCGCCACCCGTACCATCGCCTGTGGGTCTCATCACACCCCCGCCGGCACACGCACCGCAGCCGGTTGCTCATCGCAACCCGCTGCCGTTGGTGTGGTGCCACTGCTACAAATCACGTAGAGTCATCTGTCGCCTCTCAACCACAATCCTCAACCCTGGACGAGTCTTCTACAAATGCCCGAATCATGGGGTAATAATATATGTAAGTGTTGTTCTGCTGCTTTCAGTTGCTGATATTTTTAATAGTTTGGTTGATGATCTTCCAGTTTGATTCGTGCAGAAAAGGGGAGATTCATGTGATTTGTATTTATGGGAAGTTGCTGATGTGGGGGAACGCAACTACGCTGATTATTTGGTTAGCCGAGGAATCCCAATACCAGAAGGTTGGGGTGTTGGACAAGTAACTGAAGGAACGACAGAAGAGGAAGATGCAGAGCAGAAGGTTAAAGATGTAGTTCCTCTGATCATGGCCAAGCAACAGCTACTGAAAGGCCTTGACAACAATGACGAAATGAAAGAGCTTGTGAAATAATGGGCAAAATCGATGTGCTCTGTAGGATGATTGTCTCTTTATTTGAAGTGTATGTAGCACTCGTGATGTATTCAGTGGCTATGACATGAGCACTTTGCTGAAACTAGTAATGAATGAAACTTGTGTAGCAGGCTAGGCGTAGTGTTGTGGACATCTAATGATTTCTATTAACAGAAATCCGGGGTATCCCCTTTTTCTCATAAATAAATAGCATAGACCCTTTTGGTAATAAATAAATAAATTAGCTGAGGCCCTATCGGGTCAGCTTTGTTCCCATTCGAAGACGTCGAGCAAATTACAGTCCAACAGCAAATTATGTCATCAAATTCAAGTTTCATAGCCAAATATGAGTACAACTAAACAACAGCGTCATCATGTTTTAGTCGTCATACAATAACCAAACACAAATGAACATACATAACAAGTGATGTTCTCACAGCAAAATACTAAACAACACGTTCATCAGGTTTTAGTTGTCATAGCAAACACAATTTCATATAGTAGATAAAAAAATGTCTTCTGACAGGCAAATACGACAAAGGCAATCCGTAACATCCCAAATTTTCAATTTGGAATGTCATACATAGATCATCCATGCATATCATGATTTATTGCATTTCCGTTCCGCAATCCTCGAAATCCTAAGCAACTCAAGGACCCACGGAGAGAGTTGGGGATTTTCCGGTTTTCATATTTGATTTTTATCAAATAATGAAACGAGGATTTTGATTTTAATAATTTTTCTCTCCGAGAAATATTTCATATTAAATCAAATGAGTGGAGATAATATGACTTCTCCAAAATAATTGAAATATTGGAGGAAAAATATTAAAATCATTTATTGGATTTTATTTGGTTTTATTCGGATTTTATTTGCATTAGAAAAATTGCACGTTTTCAAATTTTCATTTTAGGGCCAAGAAAATGTTCAACTCGTCCTAAATATTTTATTTAGACGGTGAAAATTTGTTTTGGAATTTTTAGGTTTTTATTTATTTTTTCTAGGATTTTATTTCGGTCGGCGAAGTTTTTTTTTTAAAAAAAGGGTTCCCGCGCCGACTGGACCTAAGGCCCAGCCACGCCAGGCCGCCGCCACCTCCTGCGCGCGCGCGCCGCCGCCGCCGCCACTCGGACGGAGTCCGAGTTGGACTCCGCCTCCGCCGCGCCTTGCCCCCTCCTCCAAGTCGCTGCCCCACCCCCCTTTATATACGCCGCCACCCCGCCCCCAACACCACACCACCACCGCCGCTGCCGCGCCACGCCAAGCCGCCGCCGCTTGCCGTCGTCGTCGCCGCCTGCCGCCCCCACCGCTGCAGCTCGCACCGCCGCCCCGCAAGCCGCCGCCCGCCGCTGCCTCGCCTCGCCGGACCTCTCGCCAGAGGTAGCCGCCACGCCCCGCCGCCGGTTTTTTTATAAAGACCATTCGGTTTTTTTAGAAACCCTAGATCTGTTTTTTCCGAATTCGCTAGTTTTTTCTTGGTTCTTCTAGTTAGCGGACGTTCATCCAAACGTTCATTTTAACGAATGGTTCCTTGTTCGTTAGTTACAACTAACGAACGCTCTTTCGTTAGTCTGTTCGTGAGTTTTCTTTTATCGGATTTATTCTGCGATTTTCTCTGATCGCGATTTCTGATCCGATCTTAGATTCTGTTTATCTTTTCGCTCGTTTATCGGAATCAGGCGATTCAAGCGCCTGGAGTTTCGTCTCAAAACCCTCTTTCCGATTAATCAACTCAAACAAGTTTTTGCTACTGTAAAATTTGACCTAGTTTCAGATTAGTAAACGAAGCTTCTTTCTTTTATCGTTTGACTTTCGTTGCTTCGTTTGATTTGATTCTTTTTGCGTACCGGAGTTCTTAAGTTGAACTTTCTGGCAACCTCTCTTATTTGAATTTTGCTTGTGCATCATTGTTTGTTACTTATGTATGTATTGTTTGCTTGCGATAGAATTCCCGGAGTGCGAAGCGTGTTACTACGAGTCTCTAGGATTCACGGATCGTCAGCAAGGCAAGTAACACTTTGATCATACCCCATTATTACCCAGTTTTAATGCATTAGTTCCAATCCTCAAACATTGCATGATTAGGAGGTCATTAACTTGTGGGTTGGGAAATAGTTGCTGAGGTAGACCCTATTGCCCTGTTATATTCAAACCCTTGGGAGTTACTTCTACGTATTGCTTATATTGCTATGCTATGCTCGTAGACGTGGTTTGGGTTTGAGTGAAATTCATGTCAGATGTGAGATTGTTAATTAATGGTTCAACTTAAGGTGGCAACTTAATCAAACAACTGGGTGGATTGAGGCACCTGGGGAACCCAGTGTTGTCTGTTTTTTTGGAAATCCCGGGGTACCCGTGTGATCTTCCTATGGACCGCCACCCAGGCTCATAGGGAACTGAGATGATTCATGCTAGAAACTTCCGTGTGCAACCACAAGCTATTATGGGCTCTAGCATAGTTGAGTAAGTTACGTGAAGCTCTTGAAGAGGTAGATCAGCAGGTAGTGGGTTTTGTAGGTTTGGTATGGTCTACCCGGAGTAGAGAGTTAACGTTTCTGAAAGACTGTGTCTCGGTCATCCGTTTCTCAAACACCATGTAGTGCGAGAAATCCAATGAAGGCGATCGAGTCTTGTGGGGAAAAGTGTGCAAACCACTGCAGAGTGTACAATCTAATCATGGTTAGCCATGTCCCAGGTTATGGCTTTCCACCAGCCATATATGCATATAGTGATAGCATTATTTTGTTCTGGCTCTACTGTGTTACTTTTCCAGCATATTCCATGTGCTGACCCGTTTTCGGGCTGTAACGTATTATGTTGCAGAATTTTCAGACGAGGAGTAAGGTTCGTTAGGTCGTTGCCGTGCAGCTCAGCTATGCCGTTGGAGTTGATGGACTCACCTTATCTTCCAAGCCTTCCGTTGTTATCGCCTTAGATGGCCTTAAGCCATATTATTGTAATAAGTTCTCTTTGGAGACATTCGATGTAATAAGTGTGTGATTGCTACTCTGTTATAAATCCTTCGAGTACTGTGTGTGTCAGCATTACCGATCCAGGGATGACACTGAAGCATAGAGACTTGACCATCTGAGGTCGGGTCGCTATAAGATGGTATCAGAGCACACGCTGAGTGTAGGGCACGACCACTAAGATAAACCCTTGGTCACACTTCTCTTCTCATTTCTGACTCCTCTCCATTTTCTACTCTTTAGGATGGCGGAGATGAAGAACAAGTTTGCACAACCGGATGAAGACACACCTTTTTGACGCCACTTGAAGGAAGTCACTAGGTACTTGAACATTGGAATACCAAGCTTCACCGGGACGTACAACGCCACTTTACCAGAAGAAGAGCGTTGGATGATTCAAGTACAAGTTCCAGGAAGGACGTTCTCGCCAACCTCTAAACCCATAGAATTTTCCTTCGACGCACCAACCTGGAGTTTAGGAAAGAGTATGGCAGCTCACATCACCATGGGATGCATTGGAGAAGTTTACAACAGGGAGCTTAAGGACACTATCTACCAAATATGTGGGCGCCGAGACGAGCAATGGGAAGTGATCAGCACCAAGAAGGATAAATCCATTGCACCTTTCATCCAGGAGTTAAACCAGCACATTCGACGTCAGGAGAACCAGATGTGCGCGGACATGATGGACTTGAAGAAGGCGAAGACTAGGATCATTGAGCTGGAGGAAGAACTCAAGTTTACCCGCGATGGATATGAGGAGGAAATCAAGACCCTACTGGAGAAGAATGACGACCTAGTCAAGAAGATCGGAGTATTCATGGGAGGACCAGCACTGGGAGTAGAAGACGACGATTCCACTTGCCCGGACAACTACATCATCATCGACGACACCGACTCCGACCCTAGTGATGATGACTTTGAAGACGAAGCTGGAGCAGACATCACGGAGTCTTCCACCAATCAAAATTTCTAGATGACCACCAACTATTAGTAGTATTTCCCCCATGTATGTAGTAGTAGTGAGCACTTTTGTGATAGTTCTAGACCGTTTGTATGCCCTTGCTTGGTTGATTGACTGAAATGATTGTGTTTGTCTCATGTGCATATGGGTAGTGCTTTCTCATTAGACCCCCTTTTCTATTCTAATCTCTTCCATCTAAACCCATCAGATGCCTCGGAGACGTGACACCGGTTTTGCCTTCCCGCCAGAGCTCACCCAGTTGATCCAGTAGCAGAATGCCTTGATGCAAGTGCTAGTTCAGAACTAGGGCAACAAGAACAACAACCCACCGCCAGTGGACAACCTAGCCCGTTTTCTAAGGTTACAGCCGCCGGTGTTTTCCAGTAGCACCGAGCCTATAGTTGCTGATGATTGGCTACGCCGTATTGGAAGGGAGTTGAACACCGCAGGTTGCACAGATGCTGAGAGGGTGCGCTTTGCCACACATCAATTAGATGGACCAGCAGCCTCATGGTGGGAGAATTACACAGCCACTTTTCCTGTAGACAACCTCACTTGGGACCAGTTTCAGCAAGCTTTCCGCACCGCCCATGTCTCAACTAGACCTATGCAGATGTAGAAGCGGGAGTTCCGCAACCTACGCCAGGGGAACCATACTGTGGCTCAGTACGTGGATGAGTTTAGCAAGTTATCACACTATGCCCCTGATGATGTGGCCACTGATGCCGTGAAGCAGGAGAAGTTTATGGAAGGGCTGAATGATGAGATGAGCATGCAGTTGATGGTAGAAACCTTCAACAACTACCAGGAGTTGGTAGATAAGGCTCTTATGATTGAAGGGAAACAACAGCAGATTGAGAGCCGCAAGAGAAAGTATGGACAAGGGAAGTATAACTCAGTAGCTCAGCAGAAGCCCCGCCTAACCCCGAACTCGGGAGGACTTGTTCATAACCATGGAGGTCACAACCACACTGGAGGAGGATCACATAACCACAGTGGTGCTAAGAATGGGAATGGGAACGGAGCTAACAACAATCAGAACCGCTCCAACCCGTCCACTCCCGCCAAAAGAGACTTAAGTCAGGTTACCTGTTTTAAGTGCGGGAAGACAGGGCACTATGCCAATGATTGCCCCGAAGGAAGGAATGGAAACGGAAATGGAAGCACTGGGAAGAAGCCCAATCCATTCAACAAAGGACAAGTAAACCACATTAATGTGGAGGAGGTTGAAGAGCAGCCGAACGCGGTAATAGGTAAGTTTTTGGTTAAGTCATTTACCGCTCTTGTTCTTTTTGATACTGGTGCAACGCATTCATACATATCAAGGGGATTCGTGGATAAGTTTAAACTACCAACCCAAACCCTTAGGACCCCTCTTTTAGTGAGTTCACCCGAAGCAGAATATATGGCTAGCCGATGGTGTGACCAGATACCCTTAACCATAAGCACACATGTGTTTCCGTCCGACCTAATTATCTCGGAGTCACAAGGATTGGATGTGATATTGGGTATGGACTAGATGTCAAAGTATGGAGGAAGCATTGACTGTGCGAGTAAGTCGATTTATCTCACCACCCGGAGGGAAAAAGGATTAAGTATGTGTCTCGGCATGTCCCAAAAAGGAGCCAATTGAATGCCCTTACGGGAGTTGTTCAAGAGGAAGTGCCGGTAGTAAAGGATTACCCGGATGTTTTCCTAGAGGAGTTACCAGGCATGCCACTAGACAGAGACATTGAGTTTTTGATAGAGCTATTGCCAGGTACGGGACCAATATCCAAGAGACCCTATCGGATGCCCGCAAATGATCTGGAAGAAATTAAGAAACAGATCAAGGAGTTATTGGAGAAAGGATACATCCGAAGAAGTTCATCACCTTGGGGAGCCCCAGTATTTTGGTTGAGAAGAAGGATAAATCCCTAAGGATGGTTGTTGATTATCGAGCCTTGAATGAAGTGACGATAAAGAACAAGTACCCACTACCGATGATCAACGATCTGTTTGATCAGTTGCGAGGAGCTAAAGTGTTCTCAAAGATCAATTGACGATCAGGGTATCATCAGTTGAAGATACGAGAGAAGGACATACCAAAGACGGCGTTCACAACGCGATATGGATTATACAAGTACACGGTCATGTCGTTTGGACTGACTAACGCCCCTGCCTATTTCATGAGCATGATGAACAAGGTGTTCATGGAGTATTTGGACAAGTTCGTTGTGGTGTTTATTGATGATATCATGGTATACTCGAAGAACGAGGAGGAGCACAAAGAGCATTTGCGTTTAGTTCTCGAGAAGCTCAGGGAACACCAGTTGTATGCTAAGTTTAGCAAATGCAAGTTTTGGCTGAAGGAAGTCGGATTCCTTGGACATGTTATATCAGGAGAAGGTATAGCAGTAGACCCCAGCAAGGTTCAGTCAGTCACTGAATGGTTGGCACCCACCTCAGTTAGCGAGATCTGCAGTTTTCTTGGACTCGCAGGATACTACCAGGGATTCATTGAGATTTTTTCCAAGATTGCAAAACCAATGACTGAACTGTTGAAGAAGGATACCAAGTTTATATGGACAAAAGATTGTGAAGCAAGTTTTCAGGAGTTGAAGAAACATTTGACTACAGCCCCAGTGCTAGTACTGCCAGATATACATAAGGAGTACCAAGTGTATTGCGACACCTCTCGCTTAGGACTTGGATGTGTGCTTATGCAGGACGAAGGAGTTGTTTTGTATGCCTCACGACAACTAAAACCTCATGAGTTGAATTATGCTACGCATGATTTGGAGCTAGCAGCCGTAGTGCATGCGTTGAAGACTTGGAGACATTACCTTATTGGAAACCATTGTGATGTGTACACGGATCACAAGAGTTTGAAGTACATCTTCACCCAGAAGGAGCTGAACCTTAGGCAGAGGAGATGGTTGGAGCTTATACAGGATTATGACATAAAGCTACACTATCATCCGGGAAAGGCCAATGTCGTAGCAGACGCATTGAGTTGGAAGAGTTATGCTAATATCCTTGAAAGTAAAGGACTGCCGAAGGAATTAGCAAAGGACATCATGGAACTTCGATTAGAGATTGTACCTAGAAGGTTCATTGCCACAATGGAGGTTCCGTCGACATTACTGGACAAGATTCGGGAAGCTCAGAAAGATGATAAAGAGATTGTTGAGATAAAGGAGAAGATGGGCAAAGGAAAGGCCAAAGGTTTTCGTGAAGATGAGCATGATACCCTATGGTTTGAGGACCGAGTTTATGTGCCCAATAACCAGGAGATCAGGAAGTTAATACTTCAAGAGGCCCATGACTCACCATACTCGATACACCCCGGAAACACCAAGATGTAATTGGATTTGAAGGAACGTTTCTGGTGGACTGGTATGAAGAAGGATATTGCCGAGTATGTAGCTGTATGTGATGTATGTCAGAGAGTTAAGGCAGAACATCAGAAGCCAGCAGGACTGTTACAGCCTATGCCGATACCCGAATGGAAGTGGGATAAACTTGGCATGGACTTTATCACCGGATTACCCAGGACTAAAGCAGGATATGATTCCATATGGGTAGTAGTTGACCGTTTGACCAAAGTAGCTCACTTCATCCTAGTGAAAACCACCTATACAAGTGCAAAGTTGGCCAAGATCTATATGTCCAGGATCGTATGTCTGCATGGAGTTCCGAGGGCCATCGTATCGGATCGAGGAACATAGTTTACTTCAAAGTTTTGGCATCAGTTACACCAGACTTTGGGAACGAGATTGGAGTTCGGTACAGCGTTTCACCCGCAGACAGATGGACAGATTGAGAGAGTCAATCAAATTTTGGAGGACATGTTGAGAGCCTGTGCGCTAGATTATGGATCTAGTTGGGGTGACAATTTGCCGTATGCAGAGTTCTCATACAACAATAGCTACCAAGCCAGTTTGAAGATGGCACCGTTTGAAGCCCTGTATGGACGCAGGTGCAGAACACCGTTGGTGTGGGATGAGGTAGGAGACCGACAGTTGTTTGGACCAGACTTGATTACAGAATCTGAGGAGAAGGTAAAATTGATCCGAGACCGACTGAAGATTGCTCAGTCCAGGCAGAAGAGTTATGCAGACTGAAAACGAAAGGAGGTAACCTACGAAATTGTAGACAGAGCATATCTGCGAGTATCGCCCTTGCGAGGAGTGAAACGTTTTGGAGTTAAAGGAAAGTTAGCCCCAAGATTTGTAGGACCGTATCGCATTTTGGAACGAATGGGAGAAATTGCCTACAAGTTGGAGTTACCTGAGGGATTGTCAGGAGTCCACGATGTCTTCCATGTTTCACAGCTGAAGAAGTGTCATGCTGAGATGGCTGATATACCATTAAGAGATACAGTACCCTTGGAGGCGATTCAGTTGGACAGTGATTTGACTTACGAGGAGAAGCCAGTTAAGATTCTTGAGTTTGCCAGCAGAGTCATCCGCAGTAAGGTTATCAAGTTTTGCAAAGTTTAGTGGAGCCACCATACCGAGGATGAAGCCACCTGGGAACGAGAGGATGATCTCCGCAAGGACCACCCATACCTATTTTCTAGCCAACCCGAATCTCGAGGGCGAGATTCATCTTAAGGGGGGTAGGTTTGTAACATCCCAAATTTTCAATTTGGAATGTTATACATAGATCATCCATGCATATCATGATTTATTGCATTTCCGTTCCGCAATCCTCGAAATCCTAAGCAACTCATGGACCCATGGAGAGAGTTGGGGATTTTCCGGTTTTCATATTTGATTTTTATCAAATAATGAAACAAGGATTTTGATTTTAATAATTTTTCTCTCCGAGAAATATTTCATATTAAATCAAATGAGTGGAGATAATATGACTTCTCCAAAATAATTGAAATATTGGAGGAAAAATATTAAAATCATTTATTGGATTTTATTTGTTTTATTCGGATTTTATTTGCATTAGAAAAATTGCACGTTTTCAAAATTTCATTTTAGGGCCAAGAAAATGTTCAACTCGTCCTAAATATTTTATTTAGATGGTGAAAATTTATTTTGGCATTTTTAGGTTTTTATTTATTTATTTTCTAGGATTATATTTCGGTCGGCGAAGTTTTTTTTTTAAAAAGGGTTCCCGCGCCGACTGGGCCTAAGGCCCAGCCGCGCCAGGCCGCCGCCGCCGCCTCCTGTGCGCGCGCGCCGCCGCCGCCACTCGGACCGGAGTCCGAGTTGGACGCCTCCGCCGCGCCTTGCCCCCTCCTCCAAGTCGCTGCCCCACCCCCCTTTATATACGCCGCCACCCCGCCCCCAACACCACACCACCACCGCCGCCGCCCGCGCCACGCCAAGCCGCCGCCGCCGCTTGCCGTCGCCGCCTGTCGCCGCCACCGCCGCAGCTCGCGCCGCCGCCGAGCGCTGCCGCCCCGCAAGCCGCCGCTGCCTCGCCTCGTCAGACCTCTCGCCGGAGGTAGCTGCCGCGCCCCGCTGCCGGTTTTTTATAAAGACCGTTCGGTTTTTTTTAGAAACCCTAGATCCATTTTTTTGGATTCGCCGGTTTTTTTCTCGGTTCTTCTAGTTAGCGGACGTTCATCCGAACGTTCGTTTTAACGAACGGTTCCTCGCCCGTTAGTTACAACTAACGAACGCTCGTTCGTTAGTCTGTTCGTGAGTTTTCTTTTATCGGATTTATTCTGCGATTTTCTGTGATCGTGATTTCTAATCTGATCTTAGATTCTGTTTATCTTTTTGCTCGTTTATCAGAATCAGGCGATTCAAGCGCCTGGAGTTTCGTCTCGAAACCCTCTTTCTGGTTAATCAACTCAAACAAGTTTTTGCTATTGTAAAATTTGACCTAGATTTAGATTAGTAAACGAAGCTTCTTTTTTTGCCGTTTGACTTTCGTTGCTTTGTTTGATTTGATTTTTTTTGTGTACCGGAGTTCTTAAGTTTAACTTTCTGGTCAACCTGTATTATTTGAGTTTTGCGTGTGGATCGTTGTTTGTTACTTATGTATGTTATTGTTTGCTTGCGATAGAATTCCCAGAGTGCGATTACTATGAGTCTCTATGATTCGCGGATCGTCGGCAAGGCAAGTAACACTTTGATCATATCCCATTATTACCCAGTTTTTACGCATTAGTTCCAATCCTCAAACATTGCATGATTAGGATGTCATTAACTTGTGGGTTGGGAAGTAGTTGCTGAGGTAGACCCTATTGCCCTGTTATATTCAAACCCTTGGGAGTTACTTCTACGTATTGCTTATATTGCTATGCTATGCTCGTAGACGTGGTTTGGGTTTGAGTGAAATTCATGTCAGATGTGAGATTGTTAATTAATGGTTTAACTTAAGGTGGCAACTTAATCAAACAACTGGGTGGATTGAGGCACCTGGGGAACCTAGTGTTGTCTATTTTTTTGGAAATCCCGGGGTACCCGTGTGATCTTCCTATGGACCGCCACCCAGGCTCAAAGGGAACTGAGATGATTCATGCTAGAAACTTTCGTGTGCAGCCACAAGCTATTATGGGATCTAGCATAGTTGAGTAAGTTACGTGAAGCTCTTGAAGAGGTAGATCAGCAGGTAGTGGGTTTTGTAGGTTTGGTATGGTCTACCCGGAGTAGAGAGTTAACATTTCTGAAAGACTATGTCTCGGTAATCTGTTTCTCAAACACCATGTAGTGCGAGAAATCCAACGGAGGCGATCGAGTCTTGTGGGGAAAAGTGGGCAAACCTCTGCAGAGTGTACAATCTAATCATGGTTAGCCATGTCCCCGGTTATGGACAATTCTTGAGTATCTAGTACTTGGGTTATCACATGTATCTCACCATGTTTAATTTATACTGTTGGCTTGTTAATCACTTTAATTGGGATTGAGTTGGGGTTACCTTCTCAATGATGTTTCAACCACCATGATAGTTAAATTAAAATCTATTCCTTTGTTGTAGGGAAAAATTGGCTTTTTGCAAAACTATAACCATAGAGCTTTCCACCAGCCATATATGCATATAGTGATAGCATTATTTTGTTCTGGCTCTATTGTGTTACTTTGCCAGCATATTCCATGTGCTGACCCATTTTTGGGCTGCAACGTATTATGTTGCAGACTTTTCAGACAAGGAGTAAGGTTTGTTAGGTCATTGCCGTGCAGCTCAGCTATGTCGTTGGAGTTGATGAACTCACCTTATCTTCCAAGCCTTCCGTTGTTATCGCATTAGATGGCCTTAAGCCATATTATTGTAATAAGTTCTCTTTGGAGACATTCGATGTAATAAGTGTGTGATTGCTACTCTGTTATAAATCCTTCGAGTACTGTGTGTGTCACCATTACCGATCCAGGGATGACACTGAAGCATAGAGACTTGACCATCTGAGGTCGGGTCGCTACACAATCTAATCATCATCCGCAGCAGCAGCGTCAACATCTTCGCCCTGTGTATCAGTCTGAATCGTAATTCCCCAGAGTGTTATCTTCTTCTTCATCCTCAATGTCCTCGGACGTTGGCTTCTTCTTGATCAACTCTTGTATGTCCACATCATGATAGGCAATATTTTCGCCAGCGTCATTGACGTGATGGTTCTCAAAGATATTAGGAACATCTGTGGAATCTTGTACATCAGGAGCAGTGTAAGCATCATCTTGTTGTGCAACTTCATTAAACGAATTCCTCTGCTCAAACCTTTGCAATATTCTCCAGTCATCACTACGTGTAAATGTGTCTTCCAAGAAAAATATCTATGTTGCTTGATTTACCAGAATAAAAGGCTCGTTGGTCTGGTACGGTGCCTTGACATTGATTGATTTTAAATAATCATCAGCTTTGGGTTTTGCGATCCTGGAAAACAGGTTATACCAACGACAGCACAATAGAACCACACACCGATGATTATCGAAACTCGAGATATATTGCAACTGAACAATGTCTGTTATGTTAGCATACACTTTAGTTGTCTCTATGCCGTACTTATCCGTGCTCATGATGGCACTGTTTTGTGTCTTCATGCCTTCGTCGCATGGAAGGGTGTTGTAGCACACATCTCCAACAACGCAAGATTCATAATGTCTTACCCGAGTATCAGAACCCATTGCTAGTGCGTAAAGGGCATCATCAACTGCCTTCCCATCCTCCTACATCTTCTTAACCTATGGTTAGAAAATAGACAAGATGATCATCTTATGTACTCAATATATTAAAAGAACTGACGGTGCAATTCAAAAGCGTACATGGCTCTTGAACCATTTCGCAAATCCTGCCATAACCAGTTTGTCAATGTTTCTTGGATTTTGTGGAAGTAAGTCCTTTTTGTAGATGCCGCACAACATAGTGATCACGTCAAACATCTAAATATATAAGAATGTGCTGCAAGTTTAGTAGATTACGATGTATAAGCTGCAGTACTTAGCACTTACTTGATATAAGGTAGTATCTTAGGACAGTTATACAACACATACCAAACCATTTTGTCCATATCTTTAGGTTTGTCCTCTTGTCGACTCTTCCCTGTAACTCGAACAGAATAATCAAAAACATTGAGCCCAGGATTGTCTTCACCCACCTCTTTGATAAGCTGATTAGCTGTTTCAATGTATTTTGAGCAGAATGTCAACGCTTCTGTAGCAATGTAGGCCTCTGCAATGGAACCCTCAGGGCTAGCTTTGTTCCTAAGATAGCCCTTGAAAGTGTTGAGCCGCCTTTCAATAGGGTACATCCAGCCATACTGTACTGGACCTCTAAGTAGTGCCTCATCAGGTAGATGAACAGCCAAATACACCATCACATCAAAGAAGGTTGGAGGATATATCTTCTCAGGGTCGCATAGGATAGTTGGTATCTTGTCTCTAAGATGCTCCAAAGCTTCTACCCTGATATTTCTACTGCAGAGTTCCGTGAAGAATTATCCCAACTCTGCAACTGCTTCGTATAAGTCAGGGCGGCCCAATCCTCTAAGGATAACAGGTAAAACCCTTTGAAGTAGGACGTGGCAGTCATGAGTTTTCAACCCTTTTACCTTGTCTCCATATGCACTGACTCTCCTTTCAGGGTTGGAAGCAAATCCATGTGGGAATCTCACACATGACAGGACCTCACAGAATTCTTTTCTTTTTGCCTTCTCCAAGACGTACACAGTTGGTGCCAAATCCCGTGGTTTACCTTCATCTTACACCTGCAAATCCTTTCTGATACCCAGGTGTGTAAAATCAATCCTAGGTTTTAAGGTATCTTTCGTCTTGCCTTCAATATTAAGAAGTGTGCCGATAATGCCGTCACATATATTTTTCTCGATGTGCATCACATCAAGATTATGCCATAGATCCATATCTTTCCAATACTCCGAGTCCCACAAAATGGACCTGCGGGTAAACAATAATCTCTCTTCTGCCCTCCCACGCTTCCTTTTCCCGCTACCATTATCAGGATGGTTTCATGGTGTAATACGCCTGACCTTCTCTAATTCCACTTGCAACTCATCGGCGGTGAGCCTCTTTGGTGCATCACGGTTTTCATGCTTTGCATTGAACACATGTTTTCGGTATTTTGTAGGATGCGGCTTGTCCTTGGCAAGGAAACGGCGGTGTCCAATGTAACAGATCTTGCTAAGTATTGCGTATGACAGCGGATTCCTGTCATAGTGAACCCATGCATTGTAACCATGTGTCGTTCGCCTGACATAGTGCCCAAAGCCGGATAATCATGGATGCACCAAATTATAATAAGACGCAGAAAGAAGTCATCTGGTGGGCTGCTATATAGGTCTCGAGTGAGAACACCCCTCCATAGCTATTGAAGTTCCTCCACAAGAGGCTCCATGAATAAATCAAAATCCTTTCCAGGACTTTTTGGACCTGGGATGAGCAAGGCCATCATGTAGTTTAATTCTTTGGTGCAGACATTTGGATGCATGTTTTAAGGGATAACAAGTACTGGCCACATGCTATATATGGTCACTACCATGCGATGGATGGATCATTTGAAAGGATCGAGAAGAGGTGTCTAGAGGGGGGTGATTAGACACTAGGTGCTAAAAGTTGCAGTTTTTAAATTCTTTAGGTTGAAGTGGATTTTTGGCACAAGTTTAACAAACACAATACATGTCAAGCTAGCATGCAAAGAATATATGAGCAGCGGAAAGTAAAGCATGCAACTTGCAAGAGTGTAAAGGGAAGGGTTTGGATGATTCAAACACAATTGGAGACACATATGTTTTTGTCGTGGTTCCAATAGGTGGTGCTATCGTACATCCACGTTGATGGAGACTTCAACCCACAAAGGGTAACGGTTGCGCGAGTCCACGGAGGGCTCCACCCACGAAGGGTCCACGAAGAAGCAACCTTGTCTATCCCACCATGGCCATCGCCCACGAAGGACTTGCCTCACTAGCGGTAGATCTTCACGAAGTAGGTGATCCCCTTGCCCTTACAAATTCCTTGGTTCAACTCCACAATCTTGTCGGAGGCTCCAAAGTGACACCTAGCCAATCTAGGAGACACCACTCTCCAAGAAGTAACAAATGGTGTGTTGATGATGAACTCCTTGCTCTTGTGCTTCAAATGATAGTCTCCCCAACACTCAACTCTCTCTCACAGGATATGGATTTGGTGGAAAGAAGATTTGAGTGGAAAGCAACTTGGCGAAGGCTAGAGATCAAGATTCATATGTTAGGAATGGTATATCTTGCTCTCAACACAAGTGTAGGTGGTTCTCTCTCAGAAAATATAGGTTGGAAGTGTAGGTTTGTTCTGATGGCTCTCTCCATGAATGAAGAGGAGGTGGAGGGGTATATATAGCCTCCACACAAAATCTAACCGTTACACATAACTTTCCAAACTCGGTGGGACCGAATGACTAAACTCGGTCGGACCAATTCAGCAAAGCTAGTGACCGTTAGGGTTTTTGGTGGGACCGACATGCAACTCAGTAGGACCGATATGGTTAGGGTTAGGGCATAACGTAATCTCGGTGAGACCGATTACACAAACTCGGTGAAACCGATTTTGGTAATGAGCTAACCAGAGAGTTGGTCAGGTAAACTCGGTGGGACCGATCGCTCATTTCGGTGAGACTGAAATGTTACAAAAGGGAACCAGAGAGTTTACATTGCAGTTTCGGTGGGACCGATCCCAAGTTTCGGTAAGACCGAAAGTATTGCAATAGGCAACAGAGAGTTAGCAATCCCTATCGGTGAGACCGATTTGCCTAGGGTTTGTGGCAGTGGCTATGACATTTCAAACTCAGTGGCGCCGGATAGAAAGAATTGGTGGGGTCGAGTTTGACTTTTGGTTTAGGTCATATGTGGATGTGATAAAGTAGTTGAGGGTTTTGGAGCATATCACTAAGCATTTTGAGCAAGAACCTCATTAAGCAACACCTCATCCCTCCTTGATAGTATTGGCTTTTTCCTATAGACTCAATGTGATCTTGGATCACTAAGATACAAAATGTAGAGTCTTGAGCTTTGAGCTTGAGCCAATCCTTTATCCTTAGCATCTTGAAGGTGTTTCACATCCTCTAGTCCATGCCACTTCACTGTTGAACTTATCTGAAACATACGAGATAAAAATGTTAGTCCAACAAGAGATGTGTTGACATTAATTACCAAAACCACCTACGGAGCACTTGTGCTTTCATCATTACATTCTGATCTCTGTACTCTTGGTTCCTAGAATGCCACAATACATCCTCTCTTGTTTCAACATCATGAAACAACCTCTGTGATCTTGGTGTAATTAGAAAATGTCTCAGAACATTATGAGGAATCCTCTTCACAGCATCGCCATCTTTCCATCTTGATGATTTGCATTTCGGGCATCACTTGAGTTGGCATAATCCTTCCGGAACAGAACACAATTATTATTACAAACATGGATCATATCATATCCAATTCCAACTGCATGAAGGAAATTCTTCATTTTACTGTAGATGTGTGGCAGCTCAGATGCATTTGGGAAAGCTTTGCAAAAAGCAGACAACATCGCATCGAATGATTCGTTGGTCATCCGCTCAGATGTGTTCACCTAAAGAAAGGTGACCATAGCTGAGGATACTGACAGCTTATTTCCTGGGGTGACAGCCACATTGCATTGTTCCAACATGCGGGCCCACCATTTTTCTTCTGCATGTGAAAGTTCACGAAATGCACGCGCATTTCGTAGCATTGTTTTAATGTTGGTCAAACTCACTGGCTCCGCCACCACCACCTCCTCCTCCTCTTCCACTTGAGCATCAGGCAGATCAAGATGGTGATCTGCTGCTTCCACGTAGTCAGTAAAGTTGACGTTCACAGCTTCACCATGATGAACCCACCTAGTATATGTGACCAACATCCCATACAAGTGTAGATGATTTTGCACAGTTGACTGGGGTCTTGTAACTGAATTCATACAACTGCTACACGGGCAGAGCACATCTTATTTTGGACCACCGTACTCAGCTCTGATAAAGTTCATAAAGTTTTCAACCCCCTCGACATATGCAACGGAGAATCTTCGAGCAGAAGTTATCCAAGTCATTTCCATCTATAAGAGATA
The DNA here is from genome assembly GCA_034509565.1 of Triticum monococcum. NCBI lineage: Eukaryota > Viridiplantae > Streptophyta > Magnoliopsida > Poales > Poaceae > Triticum > Triticum monococcum. Next base: position 391,537,628 of record CM067845.1, on the reverse strand, counting down.
CAAATTAGTTCTTCTACTATATATTACATGAAAAACATATACGCTTTTTTATGAAGTCCAGAAAAAATACCTAGGTCGATGTCTAAAGCTATGGCAAGATATTGGGACGAGCAGATCTAAGTAACGAAATATATTTAAAGCTAATTCAGCAAACAGATTTGAGTGCTAAATTATGGCAAGCTGTTTCAGCAGTCAATGAGGCTGAGCACACAGCCATCAAACTATCGAAGGCCATCGCAGCAACAAAGATCGAGTATAAAACGGTGTAGAGCTAGTTCACCTAACAGATTGGCTACTAGACCATGGCAATCTACATCACAATAAATATATGGCAGGATATTTTAGCAACTAATCGGGCTTGGCATGCCATCTCAGCTAAGAAGATTGAGTGCAGAACAGGGCAAGGAAGCTTCTTAAGCAGAGCATATTGACTGTAAGCTACTTCAACAAACAGTGAGATTAACAGCGTCTATCAGCTAACATTAAGCGCTACACCGACATGCACGGGGCCTCAGTCTAGAATGCGCGTACCGTGGGAGAAGCTGACCGCCGTGCATCTCCACACAAACGTCTCCAGTGGTGGTGGCGCTGACCGCTGTGCGCCTCCACAAGAACGTCGCCAGCGGTGGCGGCGCGGCTCGAGGACGGCATTCTACGAGAGCGTACTGTGGGAGCGAGAGGATCGCTGTGCGTCCCCTCGACGAACAGCGACACTGACGTATCAGCGCGGCGGGGAGGGCGGCTTTGGCAGAGCGAATGGAGTGGAGGGGGACGGGGGGAGGGGGGTTTGGGGAATATTATTGGCTAGTTGGCCGAAGGGCGGTTGAATTTGGAATTTGGGGGAAAAATTGAGGGGGGGGGGGTTCGCGCGGTGGGCGGGGGGAGTTTAGCGCGTGGTCAGTTCCTCCAAGTGCAGTCCCACGTGTCAGTGAAGAGGCAAGCCGAAGCGCGTTCCGTTTGCGTGAGCCGTGTGCATGACCGAACGTGTGTGGGGTGCAATGCAGCCGTGACAGGGTGTTGTGAGTGAACCCCCTTTTCCTTTTTAAACTAGGTGCTTCACCCCCTCAAAAAAATCTTGGTGCTTCACGCGATCCATCGATACTACTACTAGTAATCATGTAATCCCGACTAAAATGGCGCAGCCAGGTCATTTCCCGCGCGATATGCTGGGAGGTTGGCTTAGTTGGTTTTTTTGGATGAGTAATGCTACACCTGCGTAATCCCAGTTACGTAATTAACGTAATCTGAAACGTGTGAGCTGTTGATCGTAGATTGGGGGAGGGAGGGGCCCACCACCATGAAAATCAGGGAGGAGAGAGAGAGAGGCAATTTATGTTAACCCTTTCGTAGGTTTCCGTAGTTGTAGAAAGATGTGAAATGCGTGAATGTGTAGTGTATGTACTATTGGAGTGCCAAAGATAAATTGTGTATGTAGACCTATGTGTTTATTTACTTCTCATGTTAGCTTTGTCTCGGTTCAATAAAAAGCAGAGTTGGTGATGATGGTGTGCCTGCCATCCTGCAATATAGGCCGTCCGATCTATATCTAACGGATAGGAAGGATACTATGACAATTTACCCGCACTCCTCTCCACATTTGCAGATAAGGCCTTCCCTCGTTCATCCTTTTCTCCCACAAGATCTTGATGTTCCGTGCAACGCACAGGCATCTTGCTAGTACTCCTACAATATACTATATTATTGTGAAAGTTCATATACACCGGCCGAGATTAGTGCAAACACGGCAGATTTTCATTACATTTCGAACTTTTATAGGACAGAAAAATAAAAGAAACCCGACCCTAAACATATTCTATGGCGGCGACCGACGTCCTCCATCTACGATCTCCATGTACGGGGGCAGGGTTCAAGACGAAGGTGCGGTCTCTGACGAGGAAGAGTAAAACACGGGAGACGGATCGGCCAGTTGGCACACCATGCCCTGCCGCCTCTGATGCCCTACTCATCCTCGGAGGAGTCCCCGACCTCGGCGGTGCCGGAAGTTGGATATCGGCAAGTAGGACGCGTGGCTGATGGTGCTCCCGTCGTCGGCCACCATCGTGGCCACTGCTTGTGCGGTCGCGTCCGCGTCTGGCTATGACGCTATTGCGTCGCGAGCGGCGACTTGAGAGAGGGCGGCGACCTCGAGCTTCATCCCCAAAGACAAAGCTCTCCCGCAGAGCGTTCGTGCTCGCGGTCATGGCAGATGTGGTGCCAGGTAGCAGGACGATGCGGTATGGTGTGGAGGTTAGCTAGGCACTGCCACTTTAAGTAGCGCATTCCGATGAGGCCAAAGCGTCTAGGCGCGTCATTAAGTCGCCGGAGTTTGTTCGTCGGGCACCGAGCCTCTTAACGACAGCATACGGACGGACGTCATGAATGCGGGCAGGTGGCCCCGGCTGTGAACGCAACGCGCGACGACGCGAGGGACGAGGGTTTTATGTGTGCCGGGGTAGTCAGCTGCGGTCGTGGCAACATTGGAGATGCCCTTTGCTCACATGCGACCCCACATATCATTGAAAAATCAAGACAACCCGGCATGGTCTCAGGTCCTGGGGATGCAGTTGGCCGTGCTACACCACTCCGCGGACGCGTCGCGGTGCGCGTGCACTTCGGCGCCCCGTGCATCCTTGACGAGCTGGGTGTTGATCTACTGGTTGTGCCATGGTGCTAAAGCCACCCTCGGCACACTGAAACCGACCATGTCCAGCGACGATGAGCGTGGTTCTCACCGTGGTCGCCCTGTCCAGAGGCGGTGCTAGAGCCGCGCCACGTTGCTGCCCCCACGACCCACATGAACGGTTGCCGGTGGCGAGGAGGTCGTGGGCCAGCTCCTCCATTGGACTAGTCTACGCCACATCGTCCCGACAGGTGTGCCCCACATGTTGGTTTCCCTGTTTTCCCAGCCATATTCAAGCGTCAGTCCTCCGCGTTGCGCATTAGGCGCAGAACAGGTGGTTTTTGTGCCCTGGTTCAAATGTGGTACAGTACCAAGTTGTTACCCTAGCCCCAAGTGTGGTGGTTTTGGGTACGGTGCCACCCTTTTGCTTTTCAAGTAGTGAAGCGTAACACTTGATTAAGTAGCCAGATGGTGTGCTAAATGTAGGTGTCTGACTATTTGAAAGAATAATGGAGGTTTGTCGGTCTGTGCCTGCATTTAGGGGTCCAACTTACCATGTTCCGGCAGTAGTAACTATACTACATACTCCCTCTGTTTTTATTTACTCCGCATTTTAGCTTTGCTCAAAGCCAAACTTTGTAAACTTTGACAAAGTTCATAGATAGAAATAATAACATATACAGTAACAAATCAATACCATTAGATTCATTATTGGATATACTTTCACATCATATATATTTGCTATTGTAAACGTTCATATTTCTACTCTTACTAGCAAGATGCCCGTGCGTTGCACGTAACATCAAGATGCATTTGTATGACTAGTTTATCTTGTGAGAGAGAAGGATGAATGAGGGGAAGCCTTATTTGCAATTGTGGAGAGGTGTGTGGGTACCTTTTTGCAAAATTGCCATAGTTTCCTTCCTATCAGTCAGATATAAATTGGACGGCTTATATTGCAGAATGGCAGGCACACCATCATCACCAACTCTGTTTTTTATAAGAGTCCATCCGATTTATATCTGGCGAATAGGAAGGAAACTATGGCAATTTTGCAAAAAGATACCCACACCCCTCTCGACATTTGCAAATAAGGCCTTCCCTCATTCATCCTTTTCTCCCACAAGATAAACTAGTCATACAAATGCATCTTGATGTTTCGTGCAATGCATGGGCATCTTGCTAGTGTACATAAAAAGTGGAGTTTTGGTGATGATGGTGTGCCTGCCATCGTGCAATATAGGCAGTCCGATCTATATCTAACGGATAGGATGGAAACTATGACACTTTACCCGCACTCCTCTCCACATTTGCAGATAAGGACTTCCCTCGTTCATCCTTTTCTGCCATAAGATCTTGATGTTCCGTGCAAGGCACGGGCATCTTGCTAGTTTTCTATAAACTTGGTCAAATTTTATGAATTTGACTTCAGTCAAACCTAATATGCAGAGTAAATAAAAATAGAGAGAGTATCTTACTCCATGACCAAGACGGAAGGGAAAACGAGACAACTTATTGTTTATTTGAGCCATTCAAGAATAATCATGCGGCATTGCTTATTTCTCATTCCTCTCCAACCCTCTTCTCCATCGATCATGCCGCCCTTCGGTCGAGTCCATCCTCCCACATGTGTTATTTGAACATTCCGCCGAGTATCATTCGCTTGTATTTCCAATGTTGTAATTTGTACGACATGCATACAAACAAACGGTTCGTTTAAAGTTTCACTTTGCCTCCACTACGTGTCGCTTCCCATCTTAGTTTTGACATCCCATTCGGTTCATGCCCCGACACATCTTGACGAGATCGATTGATGTTTGAGAGATCAATTGTGTGTCGTGCAAGGAGATAAAGGTTTGGTCTGTTTCTATTATAGAATGATAGAAATGACCCGTGGGGGGGGGGGTCTGTGGGGATCAAGGGGAGTATATTGTATGTTCATAAGCGAAACGAACGTATTGTACCCACCCTAGTCCTCTTTCAATCGATCTCCGTACCCCAAGATGAAATCAAGAGAAAATGAGTGGGTGCATGTGTGATACCTAAGGCGGATTCAAAATTTGGAACCGATGATCATAGCATCCGCAAATCATATATAAATGGTATTCAATGTTCGTTTCGCTTTTGAACGTACAATATACTCCCTCCGATCCTTTCTAGTTTACATATAAGTTTTATGTGTAGTCAAAGTATCTCTACTTTGATCAAACTTACATAAAAAAGTATCAACATTCAACAACGCCCAATCAATATTGTTAGATTCGTACGTACTCCTAGATTTGTATTCCAACAGAGATGGTTTCCAATTTGTTTTCAACCACGTGAATGTGCTTGTTCTCGCGCATGCTCTTCCTACTAGTATTTCGCATGTATAGCCAGTCCAATAGTAACTTTTTTAAGCTCCTTGTCCAATAGTACTAGTGGAGTATTGACAAAACCTGAAGTAGAGTATGCAGTGCTCATAGTACTCCCTCCTTCCATTTATATAGGGCCTAAGAGCAAGTCTAATAAGGCCTAGTCAGCAGGCTATAAGACTTGTCATGTCATTAAAATCCTACTTGGAGGAGTGAGAAGAGAGGAGAGAAAGTGAAGCGGGTTCTATATTCTACAGCCTGGCCATAACACATAGATCAAGAAAAAAAGTATGCATGCAACTCTCTTCCAATAATATACCTTGCTCATGCAAATATTAAATGCTTAGAGCCAACCTAATAGCCATTAAGAGCCAACTTACATGGCATTTTTGCCGATGTGAAGGAGAGAGATGTGAAAAGGTAAGGGGAGTGAGCTCTCATGCAAGAGCCTAGCTATATACACATTCCTAGGTAAATATGGTAAATATGAAGAAAGAGATAGTAGAGAGGAGATGGGAAAAAGTACTAATACAATAGCCAACCTTTTATATTATTTTCTGCGGGAAATAGCCAACCTTATAGCCCACACTATTGTATGAGTGCATATATATGATGGCTATAGATGACATGGCAGTTCCTTATAGCCATCGGCTGGCTATATTATTAACCATGCTCTAATGTGTTTTTCAAAACCACCTTTGACTATTGACAAGATTAATAGTACATGAGATGTATAATGTGAAAATTATATCATTGGAAGCTCCTTTCACATATGAATTTGACCATATGCTTTGTGTAAGTTGCATGTCATATATTATTACTCTAACATTTGGTCAAAGTTAGCCTTGAAAAATGCATTAGGCCCTATAGATGGAAGGAGGGAGTAGTAGTGGAAGTGGATCCTATGATGTAGGATCCCTGCCTTACCCTCCCTTTCGGTCACTTACTCGGGGGCCCATGCTTGCCAGGCCCCGCATGTCAGTTACTCAATGGGTTTGGCCACGTCAGGGGATCCTCATCCATAGTATACTCCCTCTGTTTTTATTTACTCTACATAAAATAGAGGGAGTGGTAGTATAAATGACGCGGGCGGGGGAGGGGGAGGGACGTCGCTTTGCTCTCAACTGCGGTCCCACAAGCGAGCAAAAATGCAAGACGAAGCGCGTTCCATTTGGTGAACGATGTGGAGGGTCCAGCGTGCCGGGGTGCAACGGGAATACGACAAGAGCAATGTACAGTCAAAACTGATTGACCGGTCGTCATCGGAACCACTATTCACACCAGAACCATCGCTGCTCGGCCTACGCCAGCGCGCATTCCCCCACCTTTTGACCCCCTAGCCCGCATCAAGCGTCCCCTAGTTCACCAGAAAGCCATGGTGCGCCACAAGATCACGTACTACAAGATGCTGACGCCGGAGCGCCGCGCAGAAATCGCGGCGGCGGTCGGCGCCACAGACCTCCGTTCCTAAGTTCGCTTTGCGGCGGGCCAATCCCCGAGTTCTATGGAGCCAAGCTACAAGGACGAGGAAGCCGATCCAATGTTCATGGCGGAGGTTGCGGTGCAGAAGTCCCCCGATGGTTATGAGACGATGGACGTCGACTTCGTGTCGGCGTCCTGGTCCCCCATGGTTCAGGCGGACCAACAGTTCAACCTGGCGATACTAAAGGAGGACCGGGAGGCAGAGGCTCAACTCGATGCGGAGCGTGCGCATGCCGCTGCCATCGAGGCTCTCCTGCATACGGAACCGGATGTCGTGGATGTGAACCGGGAGGCGGAGGCTCAACCCGACGCGGAGCGCGCGGATGCCGCTGCCATTGAGGCTCTCCTGCAGGCGGAACCGGACATCCTGGACTTCAACCGGGCAGCGGAGGCTCAACTCGACGCGGAGCGCGCGGATGCCGCTGCCATCGAGGCCCTCCTACAGGCGGAACCGGACATCTTCGACTTGAACTAGGTGGCGAAGGCTCAACTCGATGCAGAGCGCGCGGATGGCGCTGCCATCGAGGCCCTCCTGCAGGCGGAACCGGAGATCCTCGACTTGAACCGGGCGGTGCTCTCGTCCGTGCAGAGCGCCCGCACGCCCTGTGTGAACGAGTAGCTGGAGGCCGAGGACAACCACGGTGTGGAGACACACGTCGGCAGCTACGGCTGGTTCGCGCCGATAGCCAAAGATGACGAGGCCGTCTCGTTCCGCAAGCAGTGATAATTTTTCTTTATGTTGTTGTTTTTAGGGATCTTTTGCTGTGTAAAAACATATATTGGTATGCAAGTCGTCTGACTTTCATCATTTGGGTCAGTCTACCATTCCAGGCGGTTGGATGAATATCCTACATCTCCTAACCCTTCTTCCTCACCTCTTCTTGTTCCCCAACAGACCACCGCACTGGCCGTACAGATCCACCCTAACATGCGGTTGGATGAACATAATGTATGAATGAAAATTATCTTTCAGGGGTAGCACGTGTCAGTGAGGGTGTGTTCCCTTGGTTGGGTTTGCGGCGTGCAGGAGCGACTTTGTGAGGGTGCGGTGCGACCGCAACATGCAGGAGCGACCGTGTGAGGGTGCGGTTCGATACAAATCATCGTTGACATGTCAATTAATGCGTATTTTTTCTCCAAAGCCCAAAGAGCTAACCATCTCACTCCTCATCGCTTGATTAATGCAGCGCCATGCAAACAAACCTTCTCACCTCCGCATGCATGCAAGCGTATATTAATGTCCTTGGTTGCTAGTATGAGGCAAACCCCATCAATTTCGCCTCGATTAGTGTTAGTGGACTTTTGCAAATTGTAATTTTGATATACTGCCTGGTGTACAAAAAAATGGAGGTAGTAACTATTTGACTTCCTTCCCCATTGCGGTGATGTCGACGATATCTCGAACGTTGTGGTTTGGCGAAGTGCGTTCGACGGAGAACACCATTGAGGGAGACCACGGTAATTCGTTTGTAAGTGCCGCCTTCAAGCCGAGACAACCGCCTTATTTGCATCCAGGAAGTCTGTTGAACCAAAGGACGCGTAAATGTACTAGTACTACTAGTACACAATAGCGTCGTCCGTCGAGCTTAGTGCGGTGAGGTGGTTTCTCGAAGAAGACGATGGAGAAGCGGAGTCAGCAAAGAGTGAAATGATGGTTGCTTCGTCCGTGCTTTGTGATTTGATGCCTCACTGCTTTGTGATTTGTGATAGAAGGGACAGGGGAGTAGACTCTGTGCTCTATAGTGTACATGCATCCAAGCACGGGAGAAAGAGGAGAGATGTTGCATTTTTCTATTCCTTCAATCAATCAATCAATCAGGGAGCTTTGTTTCCATCTTTTTGGCTTTGCTAGCACCGTCCACAAATGGTTCCCATCGATGACAAAAGCTATTTTCACATTTGGCTACACATTGTGGATGCCCTTAACCGTACCACTTGGTTTTGCTCCAGTGTGCTATCTATACAAATCTCAATTATATTGATCTAAAAAATTATAGAATCAAGATTAGTAAAAAGGAGGTGATTTTGCCGCGCAGATGGCGGGGGAGGTTTCTTATTTTTAGAGGACGTTGGCCTGGCGGTTTGCTAACATGCGGTCCCACATGTCAGTGCTTTACCAAGCCGATCCGCGTCCCACATGAGGTAGAACAACGGCAGAAGCAACATGTGGTTAACTTCAAGAAGATGAGGGAGAAGCGGATTCAGCAATGAGTGAAATCATGGTTGCTTCGTCCCTCCAACTTCTTTTTTCTAGCATTATTATTACTTCGCCCCTCCAACTTAATTGCCGGAAAGGTGCAGCTTTCTGATTTGACGCCTTATTGCTCATTACTACACCGGCGCCATGACTGGGGTGCTTCACCCCTGCTGCTCTGCACTGTATTTCGGTATGGCACGTGGACCCGGTAGCTTGATGTCCCACATGTCGGCGAACGGGACTAGAACATTTATGAAAGCGAGCGCTCCACTCTTACGACGGAGGAGTACACGACACGGCGGCCCAGTGAACTGTCACTTGTATTGTATACTAGTACTATAGTTTTGCTGTTTCACACGATCCATCGATACAAACCCAATTAAATAGGAAAGGGCGGGATTTTTCCCGCGCGGTAGATGATACTGACCATACATTTCAAAGGCAATTTTAATGTATGCAAACTGAATAATTAAGTAACAATATGATATCTAGTAAAACTAAAAACACATATGATTTAGGGGCTGTTTGGATTGTGACTATCTTTGCCATATATTGCCACATGATTTTTGCCACACTTGCCTTAGTTGAGTTGCTCAAATTGTTAGCCACACTTTGGCTTGCCTAAGGGAATCTTGCCACACTTTTTATGTCTATGACATGTGGGGTTTGCTGCTCATAAAAAATCCTTGCCTTAGGTGTGGCTAGAACCAAACACCTACCTAACTTGGTCAAACTTGCCTAAGGTTAGGTGTGGCTGGGAACCAAACAGCCCCTTATTGTGTTAGAGTGTAGTAGTAGTGTTGTATTACGTAGTTGTTAGATGTAACATGCGAGACCATGTAGAGATGTAGTTTTGGAGGGCCTATAGAGAGAAAGCATAATACAGTCACCGAACTTCAGAATATGCTCATTACGCTCACTATATACGTTTTGCGGTGATTATACGGTCACTTGCTCACCGTTCAGCATCGGATTGCACTCCGTTGACTGGCCAAATAGTCTGCGTGGCACCATGTTGACTAGTTAAGGACCTGTTTGGTTGAGGACTTGATTTGCCACGCCTAAGCTAGCCACACGCCCACACCTGTGGCTAGCCATAGAAACTGTGGCGCTCAAAACAAACGACGCACCTTAGGCACAAATTTCTACTACGGATGCTCCTATGGGCTGTGGCGAGCCAAACATTACTACAGAAGCAAACACATGCCAAGGAAGCTGTGGCACGCCACACTATGGTGTGGCAAGCTAAGGTGGCAACCAAACAGCCCCTAAATTGACCATGTTCCTTGTGGGTCCCACCTGTCAGTTCACATAGGAAAAAGGTCAGATAAACACAAATTTACGCAAGCGCGACAAGACTCCAACCCGTGCGCGGGAATCACCTGGTTGTGTATGTGTCTGTCAGGGCTTGATGTGTGCACATGCACGTGTAGGTTGAGCACTTGAGCGTGAGAGTGTGTGTTGGTCGTGTGCTGTGTGCATGCATCCGTGCGTGTGTGCGTGTGAGTGTTGCGTGCGTGCGTGGCTGCATGTGTTCGTGTGAGTGTTGCGTGCGTGCAGTTCGTGTGCATGCGTGCGTGGGTGTATAATCACCACACCAGCTCTTGCGTGTTAAAACAGACGGCTCAGCATACCAATACAAGGCCACCTTGTCCGTTGTGCCCGCGGTCATGACTTCGAACCACCGTCCACTATTTTTTTGTCATTTGTTTTCATTCTTACTAGCAAGATGCTCGTGCGTTGCACGTAACATCAAGATGCATTTGTATGACTAGTTTATCTTGTGAGAGAAAAGGATGAACGAGGGAAGGCCTTATTTGCAAATGTGCAGAGGTGTGTGGGTACCTTTTTGCAAAATTGCCATAGTTTCCTTCCTATCCGTCAGATATAAATCGGACAGGCTATATTCCAGGATGGCAGGCACACCATCATCACCAACTTTGTTTTTTATAAGAGTGTAGAAGAGCAGATACAAGCCGACAGGTGGGCCTAATGGTAGTGAGATAATGCGATGCAACACTAGAGGTGCCACGTGGAGCGTTTAACTGGTCAACTAGTCATGTCTTGAGCAAATACAGAGCTGTAAGGTGAGCCCGTGACTGTATAATAACCACAAAATGTAAATGGTGACCGTAATGAGTGGATTCTGAAGTCCAATGTATGTATCATGCTTTCTCTCCAAATACAATGATCATCACTGCATATATCGTGAGAGAAAGATGAAACATGCGTGAATGTGCTGGGGGCTCAATTTTAGAGGACCTGGAGATAGTTTGTGTGCATACGTGAAAGGGGCGTAGAGGGGGTGTATGTGATGGGGAGAGAGATACTCTTCGTTTCTCTTTATAATGACTTACTTTATATATAGTATAAAAATATAAAAATTTATAGTGCGGAATAAATATCATTGTGGGCACCATGCAACAAATTAACGTTCATACTCCTCCATATAACTTTGTAATGTTGTATATATGTAGAAATTCTAAAATATTTTTTTGGCCACACTTTATTCAAAAGGAATGTTGTATGCGAAATAAATGTGAAGAGAGGGCTTTTTAGATCAATGGGGTACGTGATGTCACATGTGTGAATGTGTAGTTGATGTATTTGGCAGGGCCTAGAGAGGTATGTGTGTGTATTACATATTCGAGAGAGGCATGGATAGAGTGGCCGGCGGGGGAAGGGGCGTGGGAGAGATAGCACGTGAACTGAGAGAGGTCTAGAGAGAGAGACTAATATGATGTCACGGCGAGATATTCCCTTAAGTGTGTATATGCAAGGGGAGGGGATAGAGGCACGCGGAGATTTTTTTGTGTGGTGTTTGTGTTGGTCTGTGTGGGTGTGAGAAGATAACGAGACTTGGGGGCAGAGGATGTGTCACCGTGTGAGGTCTGGTGGGTCGAGGTGAGGCCCTTGGTTTGGTTCCTGCGCCACATTGGTCGGCCCGTGACGCATTTAGGGATACCCATGGATGACTTGTCATACAAGACAACGATAGCAAAATTGTGAAGGACTCTCTGTCCACTGACAAAGCCGACTAGGATTTGTAACCCTGGGTTCTCGGACTAAGGTAACCCCTTATCTCTGATATTACTATTCATCCAACCTAACTTTAAGGGGCATCCTACAGAATGCTCTGCTAGAATCATATTCGTCGATTAGGAAGAGAGGTGTGAGACAATGCGTGAGATATAGACCTAAAGATAATGTGTGTACAGGAGACATGTAGGAAGGTCTATGTATATAGAAAGGATCGATGGGGATTGTGCGTGTCTATGCTTGTGAGAGGAAGAGTGCTTGTGATAAAGGTTAGTGAAAACAGTCATAAATGGTTACGAGAGGTAGGGAGGATTATATCGAGAGCATGTATGCGAGAAAGACACCTCGGGAGAGAGTGTGTGAGCATGTGTGAGAGACCACCAATGGAGAGTGAAACTACACGTAAAAGACTGATGTACACATTGATTAAAGATATAAATTGTATCCAAATATTAGGATGGGATCATGATATTTGCAATTCGCGTAAGGAACGGTCATTGATCCATCAAACATCTAGATTCTATCAAATTTGAGCATGTATATGTTATTATTCGACATAATTGATCCACATAGTTAGTATTTTGAACTCCAGACAATGCATCCTTTAGCAATCGAATATAAACGTGAGTATAGTTCATGTTGTGTGTGTAAAGCACATTATACATACGAAAGTTACACAATGAACATTATAAATAGCTAGCTATGAACTAGTATACATTTGAATTCAACTTAAGGTGGTTTTAAAAAATCCAATTCAACATGAAGTCCATTCAATTATTTGAATTCGATATCATGGCATTTGTAAATCATACCCAAATTATGGGGGCACCAATCTTTGCTCTGATTTGTACATAATAGCATATATAGCCGTGTACAAAATAGATTCAAATTTAGCTCCTCCATTCCAAAATAATCGTAGTTATAGGATTTTCAATTGTCAAAATCTCAAAAAGAAGCGGATAATTTAATGAGGTTTTCAAACATACAAGGTCAAATTTAACATTGTCTATTTAGGTCAATCCTCAAAGTTCAAGAGTACTCTAAACGTGAATGCTTCTGTTTCAAAATTTCGAACGAAGCGCCAAAAGAGCTTCTACTCGCCTGAAACCGCGTGAGGCCAATGTTTGGTAGTAGAAGGAAATTACTTTTCTAACTCCGACGCATGAAACCTACTGGCCCGACGTCCAAAGGTCTAAATCGGGGTAGGTTTGTAGCCTCATCTAGACGCCACACAACCACCTCCGAAAAACGTTCATACACAATGGCCACCTAAGCACACATGTGCGCGGCCGAAATCGCTCCTGCCCACTATTTGGGACACCTGGGATTACCATCCTACCCCCGACCCGCAGTAGGTCAGAAATTTAAGAGGGTGGCAAAGTTTGTACTTTCCCCAAATTTCAAACAAGCGTGTGCCATCTGTTCAAAAAAGCCAAAAACAAGCGCGTCTCATACCGGAACATGGATCTCCCTTAGCTCCCCCCGCCCCCGGCCCCCATTTGATTCCCCATTCGTACTCTGTGGGCGCCAAAACTACCTCTCCACCAGCCGTGAAACCCCGGCGTCCTCCGTCCGCCACCCCATCCCACCCATCAACCGCCGCCCTCCTCCATCATGCCGGAGCAAATACCCCGGCTTCATCATCCACCACAACCTCAACTGCAATGCCCTCTAAGGCTAGTAGTTGAAGCCGAGGCTGAGTCATGCGTACCCGAGCCAGTTCAACCACGCCGTCCTGTGCCTCACCACTGCCGCTCCAACTTCGCCACCGTCCACCCCACCAGAGATGTTCCTGCTACGTCATCCTTCGTCACCTCAGATCTTCTTCCCCTCCGCCGACATACGGCCACAGCAACACAGTCAACAATTTGTCCATGGGTTCGTCCAAGCCTGCACCCTCCTCCAAAACATCAGTTTCCCCAAAAAAAATAAGAAGATCAGCGCGACATGTGGAGGCGACCACACTGGCAACCGGAAATGGTACTCCTCTTCCCATATTCGTGCACATCTTACGTGTCTGCTTGCACGGTATTCATCCCACGAAAGACACTAGTTGACCGCTTCTTCTTGATACTAGATGTTCCTAGTTACTCGCGATGCACAAGCTTTCTCCTCATATACTATTTGACCTTAGCTAGAGGTCCGTCGCCCCCTGGATTTCAATTCCTGGTCAGTTGATTCTGTCGATGTTCTGGGAACGGGGGTCCCCAGACTTGCCTGCCTGCGGCCCACGGCATGGCTCTGCGAGTGTGCCCGTACGGCCCATCTTCATCAACAAGGCACTCAAGACCCTTGCGAGGGGCCAAGCCTCGCAAGGCGAACGACACAAGACCTCCTCAGGAGCGGCCTCACCTGGCTGGCTCGCAAGGGGTGGAGAGTTCAAGGCCAGGCAAACCTCGCGAGGTTCTAGTGACGTGAGCCATGATGACCAAAGACAGGCGGGTGCCAGCGCGCACAGTGTGCTTGTTTCCTCTTTGGTGCTAAGGAGGCAGGCGCAGGCGCGGAGTACCAAGGCTTCAAGCAAAGGTTTCCATATTGGTGCAACGAGACCAAGACCAGCAGGACGGAAGGACGGAGGTCACCATGGAGCCCAAGACGGTGTCACCACCAGAGCCTTTGGCAGGCGAAGACCGCTTTTGTCAGGATAGCTTGTACTAGTTGTCCCCCTTCAAGTTGGCCATTGTGGGACCCCTTCCCGCTCAATATTTGGGAAGAGGATCAAGGCCACTATAAATAGGACTAGCCACCACCGTAGCTAGGGGCGACCTCATCTTAGACTAGAACTAGTTCATCCTCACAACCACATCCACCAGGCATAAGAACACCTCTCCTCAGGAGGCTGTTCTTCCGCCTGTACTATTCATCCTCAGCCCAAGAGGCAATCCACCACCACCACACTGGAGTCGGGTATTGCACCACAATGGTGGCCCGAACCAGTATAAATCTTGTGTCCTTTGTGTTGCGAGTTCGTCGAGTTAGTCCATAAGATCTTAGCCGAGCTGGGATGCAGATCGGTAGGGGGGAGATCTTTGTGTGCACCCTAGTGTTCGAACCTTGAGGGTTTTGCCGAAATTCGTGATCCGACAGATTCCCAATTAACGGAAGCATTCCCGGCAGAACAGGCGCTAGTCCACCTATTACATCGGGGAAGCAGTGCCTCGGTGTTTATCTTAGGGGCGTGTGCGGCCAAGAGCTGCTGGCGCCCGATTTGGAGGTCGACCAGGATTAAAGGGATGGCCTGGGGGCGCTGCCAAGCACGGCGGTGGTGTGAGGTCGAGGGGAGGGCGGGGCGGCGGAGGCAGGGGTCTAGGCCGATGGTTGCTGATGGTTCGAGAAAGATCGTCAACAGTGACTCACGGGAGGTAGACGAAGGCCATCTTCCCGTTCCTCATAGATTGGACGGTTCATAAAAAATCGACTGTCCTATTTATTTTTAGTCGACTGTTATCTTGATAGGACCACATGTGGTGGTGTGCTGGAGGAGTACTTGCATTTCCTGTGCTCATATATTACAAAATCATACAGAGTAGAATCTAATTTTGTTTGCCATGCAATGTTGTAGAGCTATCATATGTCTCCTGTCATTTATTTTTTAGCCACCTGCTATCTGCTACTTTTGTAGTGCACTAGTTCTGCACACACTTCACCCATACTCTCACTATTGTGTTTTTATGCAAGGATATTTCAGACTCTGCTGCCTTCACAGAAGCAGAAAATAAAAGAGAGAAGTTGCTCTAGCATGGTACGCGGCTAGGCCAGACACGTTTCGGCCATTTAAAGGTTGTAGTGTCAACAAATGGAGATGGTAAACGTAGCTCTGGAGTTGATGACCTCGCTCCCAATGAACCACCATCATAGGTGTCTTCTTTAACTTCGCGGTGTCATATGTGGTTGCATGTTGCATATGGTGTCTAGCTTGTATTTGAAAGGCCGAAGTCGGTCTTTATTAAGGTAAGGAAAGATATTTTTTACATGAACCACCATCCCGGGAGCACCAAAAGTCAAATGGCTAGTCAGGGCACTGGCCGAGCCAGTGACAAGCCCAGCACAGACAGGCATCACCTGGAAGCCAACTAAAAAGCCACGATAGTGGCGAAGCAGCCGGCCTCCCACTAGGCTCTCAGGTCCTAGATGATCATGCTCACCACTCCAGCCGGATGTCTAGCATGTATTGCTTCCAATTTGGTTAAATTGCATCTTCTTAGCTTACACACTATACCTTTGAATATGACATACCTTCCTGTTTTTGGTACATACTAGTACATCCGTCTATTAACCATGTTCTTACATCAAACTAATGTTCTTGTGTATCCCTCATTAATCACTTATGATGATGCAGCCAGGCAAGTGGACTATTGTGAGAAAATATCCTCATTTAAAGAATGCAGCATCAGCCTCCCCACATGATTCTCAAGAAACAGCAAGGCTAGATGAAGATAGTGAATGTAGCTCTATAGTTGATTACCGCATTTCCCCTACACTGGCATCGCAGGTGCTTGCTCTAACTTGGAAGCGTGATATGTGGTTGCATGTTGCATATGGTGTCTAGATTGTAATTCTTCCAATCTGGTTAAATTGCATGTGCTATTCTGCTTAGTTTATACATTATACCTGTTAATGTGACATGCCTTCCTGTTTTTAGTACATAGTAAATCTGTCTATTAAGCATGTCCTTACATAAAACTATTTTTTTGTATCCCACATAAATCAATATGACGAGACACCTCTAGTATATCCAGTGTGATATCAGTTGCATCTTTCATATGATTTATAGCATGCACTGCTTCTAATTTGTTGAAATGCCATTAATGATGGGACGCTTTTAACTTGGCAGAGTCATATTGGTTGCATCTTTCATGTGGTGTCTAGCTTGCATTGCTTCTTATTTGTTGAAATGGTTTCTGCTTAGTTTACACAAACAGTTGTCAATATGCCATGCTGTCCTGTTTTTCATATTATTCCATCCTGGAATCATGTGTTCACCTTACATTAAAGTAGTGATTGTCAGTATCATGTACGAATGAGTTCCGAAAAGTGAATTTTATTGGATTTTCTTGTCGGTTTTACTTGACAATTCAAAATCAATAAAGCATAAGGAAGTTAGCAAGGCAGCGGATGATGGTGCTCCTTCCAAACAGAGGGCCTCTACGGATTCTACTCCTCCATCCCCACAAGATGATTTCCAAGACAACACATGCATAGACACTCAACGTAGCTGTGTTGATGATGAGCACGTCTCCCCTAGTGCACCATCATAGGTGCTCCCTCTAACTTGGCACTGTTATATGTGGTTGCATGTTATGTATGATGTCTAGCTTGTATTGCTTCTAATTTTGTTGAATTTCATCTGCTTACTTTGCACATTATACTTGTGAATAAGACACGTGTTCTTGTTTCTAGAACATACAATATCTGTCTATCACACCATGTTCTTACATCAAAGTACTACTGTTGTGTAACCTGCAACAGTCACTTATCATAAGACATGTTTGACTTGGGAGTGTGATATAGGTTACATCTCGCATTCTTTTCTAGCTTGTACTACTTATAATTTGTTGAAATGGCACTTATGACGAGACAGTTATAACTTGGTAGAGTGATATTCGTTGCATCTTTCATATGGTGCCTGGCTTTCATTGCTTCTAATTTGTTGAAATGCCTTCTGCTTAGTTTACACATCATAAGCTGTGAATATGCAATGTTATGAATATGCAATGGCACTAATGACGAGAGACCTTTAACTTCGTAGTGTGATGTTGTTTGCATCTTGCATATGATTTGTTTCTTGTACTGCTTCACATTTGTTTAAACGGCATTTATGATGAGACACTGTTAACTTGGCAGAGCGATATTTGTAGCATCTTTCATATGGTGTCTACCTTCCATTGCATTGCTTCTAATTTAGTGAAATGTCTTCTGCTTAGTTTACACATCATAGTTCTGGTTATCTCATGTCGTCCTGTTTTCGTACATATTACATCCTCCTATCTTATGGTTGTATAACATCAAAGTTCAGTTCGTCTATATCACACATCATTTTTTCTAAAGAACTAAATTGTTATTCGTTTTTCTTGTCGGCTTGACTTAACATGGATAAGAGAAAGAGGAAGCAAGACATAACGACGGGGAAAGGGAAGCGGAAGAATCCTGCAGATTCTGTTGGTACTGATGGTGCAATAGAAGGTCAAAGTCCAGCAGAAAATTGTACCGACAGGGTATCCCGTGCTACACGAGCTGCGGAACAAGCCAAACAGAAACAAATAGCTGCCACCAAACAAGCAGAGACAACCCTAGTTGTTGCAACACCTTCCACAGTACCACCAGCTGCACGATTTACTCATTGGTCAACTCAGATACCAGCACGTTCCCAAGCTCCCTTGCCACTACTTTTGAAGCACTCTTGACACAAGATGAGTTGGAAAGATCAGATGAACTTTGTGAGCTTCAATAGCAAGAAGGTAGTTGCTGGAGCCAAGTTACAATTGCATGCTTCTCTATATGAAGTCTCACAGTTTGATGTACACTAACACTTCCTATGTTTGTTGTTGGAATAGCACCTAGGCGCAAGAGGAAACAAACATCAGGGATAATGCTTGATAGGTTAACTAAATCTAGAGGAGGAAGAATGGAGATCCGTTTGAGGCAGGTTTAGAAAGGCCACGTGATGCTACATAGTCAGCCAAGTTAGTATCAAAGGCAGCGGTTGCTGTTAGGTGTCATGTACGTATCCTCCCAACATTGATTCAGTACAGGAATGACAAAGACGAAACCTAGTTCAACACCTTCCTCGGCCATTTATCTGTAAGTATGGTTATGTATGGAAACTAGTAATATCGTCTTGCTCTGTCCAATGCTTTCTAGGTTGCTGATAATGAGACTCCCATAATTTTCAATAGATGAGGTTCAAGTTGGATAGCCAATATGATGCAACCAGACAAGCTTGCACCCATGTTTTCAAGTCTTCTCTGTGACAGTATCGGTATAACTTCAGGAAAACTCACTTTGAAGGCAAGGCTAACATTGAACTTGGCCAAACATCTCCGGTGGAAAATATTTCGGACGAAGACTGGAGAGGCCTCGTTAAACACTAGTCCGATCCGAAGTATCAGGTACATTATATATATGTGTGATTAGATCACATGTTGAAGTCCTATTTACACACGTGCCACACAAATCTATCTTCTTGTAGGTGAACTATTCAAAGAACAAGGCCAACCGTATGAAAGTGAAATTCTAATAGACGACAGGATCTCGTAGCTATATTGCACACTACGAGGCTCTTGTAATTAGCTGTTGTTTCACTCTTTTTGCTGTACCATATTATCAGATCTATATTGACTTGTTCGAAATGCAGAGGAAAGCCGACAAGGACCAAAAAGTACCTGAACCAAATGCTGTGGAAATCTTCAAGGACTGTCACACCAGCAAGACGAAGGGCATGACTACACCAGTCAAAGCCGCTATTGTAAGTCCTTAATCCTCATGCCTTTTAACTACTACTTACTCTGACTAGTGCCTTGGATTGCATGGTTTGCAGCCAATTTCTATTACTCTTTTCAATTTTATACACAATTGTCTTAGTGTATGATTGCACCTTACAAGGTTTAAAATAGGGGAGTGATGTTCCTTTGATCTTGACCTATAATCTAGTTCCGTGCTGGACTTGCCCACACAATGTTACCATTGCCTATTTGTCTGTTCTCGGTTGTTTTCTGATATGAATGATGTCATATTATGCTTACCGTATTATAAACTTTGTCTCTTTATCCTTTGTTGTCAATACAATGTGAAGAAATAGACAATACATTAGCCATGGTACATGGTCATATGTTTGGAACCTGATTTTATTATGTACTTTGCAGTAAAATACAACTAATATTTTACATGGGTTCACCAGAATAAGTTCTGTATATAGACCAAAGCTATTTTGTTTGGTTTTGCTGCCTCCTTAATATCTTCTATTCTGGTACTAATGTAAAAAAACTCAACTTTTCAGCAAGCTATGGAAAAAATGGTGGAACCGCCACCTTCTGAAGGTGGCGAGGCAACTATAACCACAATGTCAGCTCTTGCCGCAGTGGGTCAGTAGTTGTCCACTAATAGTGCCAAAAGCACGTTCCTGCGTAATACTGGGTTGGTTGTTAAGGCAATCTTGTCCAAACTGCCTCATGATCAAGATATGCAAGCTCAAAACAATGTTATATCTGCGCTCCAAACACAAGTCCGTTCCCTAACAGAGACCCTTTCTGAAACAAGGACAGACATTGTTCGATGTTGTTAAGATATGCATGGTTTTGAAACCAGACTATCAGGCATTTTCTATGTTGTTCAGGAGACTAGGAGAAATGAAGGCGAAGGTTATGGTGCTCCATCGGACAATACAACATGAAAACGTAACAGTCAGGTCAAATGAACTGAGCTTCTGAACTTATGGTGGTGCATTTATCTGCCAGACTGTTAACTTTTATGCCAACCTTCCTTTTGTTTTGTGGTTATAATTTGTTTTGTTGTGATACAAAATTTGTTCTTAATGTGCAGCCACCGGCTGAAGAAAATAGCAAGCCTTTTTGTATACTGCAGGGTGTTCCCTATATTTGCACTGGTGGCGATCTTTGATGCCCAGTGGATGTAATCTATGCAATCGCCTTAATAGCCTAGCAATAGTTTCAGGCTTATTTATTTCCTAGTGTTCATTTTCCCTGGTTTGCAAGTGGCCGCAACAACCATGGGCCGTATATGGACCGTGGTAACCATGACCCTGCTATGGGCCGTAGGATCCATGGGCCTCGTATGGGCTATCTTTAAATGGGCCTCCAACATGGCCGTAGAATTGGCGGACCTCAAGCCGTCGGATAAATGGGTCTACATGGGCCGTAAATGGGCATAATTGGTATCAACCCAGCATGGTAATGGGCCGTTAACAGGCCGGAGGACAGCAAAGGCTTAATTCTGTCACTGGCATAATAGGTCGTTAATGGGCCAGAATATAGGACGGGCTAGAAATGGCGCAATGGGTTAACAAGCCAGGAACAGGCCGACTCTTGCCACGGGCCGAATTTGGCCCATTAGGGGAACAGGCCAGTAATGGGCCGGAAGTAATCGAGGGCCGAAAAGGAGCCCAAGAACGTATGGGCCATCAGTAGGCTAAAAGCTAACACGGGCTGGAAACGGCCCATGTGAATCATGGGCCGTTAATGGGTACAAATAAATTTACTGTTCATTCTGGGCTAGAGTCACCGTGGGCCTTTAAAGGGCCTAAAGATACGAAGGCCCCATATGGGCTGAAAGACGTCGTCGGCCATACATGAGCCAAAAGTGAAATGGGATGGTGTTATATTTGATGGCCCACATGACATTGTTGGGCCGATTTCGGGTAGGCCCTAACAGGCCATGAGTTACCAGGCCGTAAAATGGGCTATTTGTGAAGAGACTGTTAGCAGGCTTTTCATGGGCTAGCCCGCTAACTTTTGACCAAGTCAAACGGGCCGGCCTTTGGAAGCTAAATGGGCTGGTGATGGGCCGTCGCACATGTCGACATATCATAGGCGCCTATCTGACCCACTGATGAGTTGAAATGTGTTTCCTCCGGCCAATCAAAATTTTACATGTGGAAATTTCCCATTGGTCCGGGCTGTTAACGGGTTACCGGATCCAAAACCGGACCCGATAGCTTGACGGCGACCCGTTACAGTGGATGCCACGTGTCGGTCACCCTTGACGAAAGCACTTCTGATGCGCAATTTATCGTCATGGAAGTGGACACTTCTGTGATGTTAATTTTGGTAATGTCATCGAACACTTCTACGACATCACATGTGTCGGTGTCAAAACCGGCGGATCTCGGGTAGGGGGTCCCGAACTGTGCGTCTAAGGCGGGTGGTAACAGGAGGCAGGGGACACAATGTTTTACCCAGGTTCGGGCCCTCTTGATGGAGGTAAAACCATACGTCCTGCTCGATTAATATTGATGATATGGGTCGTACAAGAGTAGATCTACCACGAGATCAGAGAGGCTAAACCCTAGAAGCTAGCCTATGGTATGATTGTATGTTGTAGTTGTTGTGTCCTATGGACTAAAACCCTCCGGTTTATATAGACACCGGAGAGGGTTAGGGTTACACAAGGTTAGTTACAAAGGAGGAGATACACATATCCGTATTGCCTAGCTTGCCTTCCACACCAAGTAGAGTCCCATCTGGACACGAGACGAAGTCTTCAGTCCTGTATCTTCATAGTCTAACAGTCCGGCCAATGGAGATAGTCCGGCTGTCCGAAGACCCCCTAATCCAGGACTCCCACAGTAGCCCCTGAACCAGGCTTTCAATGACGATGAGTCCGGCGCGCAGTATTGTCTTCGACATTGCAAGGCGGGTTCCTCCTCCGAATATACCATGGAAGAATTTGAATATAAGGATAGTGTCCGACCCTGCAAAATAAGTTCCACATACCACCGTAGAGAGAATAATATTTCCGCAAATCCAATTTGTTGACTTGTTTTGGCAACACAACATTATGTCATGGCCCGGTGATTATTCGAACCGTTTCCTTTAACTAGCCCCACACATAACGCGAGGCAGTTTTTTGACACATCTTGTCAAAGCAAAGATCGTGTCCCCTTATCACGGGATTCTCATCAATACGGGCATGGGTAACCCAACCGCGCCATCGATTATGGCGCTTGGGGGATAAGTGAGTTTT
Organism: Triticum monococcum; assembly: GCA_034509565.1. Classification (NCBI taxonomy): domain Eukaryota; kingdom Viridiplantae; phylum Streptophyta; class Magnoliopsida; order Poales; family Poaceae; genus Triticum; species Triticum monococcum. The sequence goes on along the minus strand of CM067845.1, from coordinate 391,515,238 downwards.
ACTAGGCTAGTGGGGACGCTTAGTTTCGTCCGCCCATATAAAGGGATAAGGATTCACCTTTTCATCCACGCCTTCTTCCTCCTTTGCTCATCCGTTTTCGCACACTCGAGCTCTAGCGCCCAAGTCCGCACTTCCCACCTCAACCTTCTCCAACCATGTCCGGAGCAGGAGGCAGGTGGATGGTCTCCTCCGTCACAGAGGGAAACATCAAGAAGCTGAGGAGAGCCGGATACCTGCCTGACGACATCGCGCACCGGCTCACAGATGAGAGGCAGCTCATCCCCACCCCCAGGCCCCATGAGAGGGTAGTGTTTCTTACCCATTTCCTCCGCGGACTGGGATTCCCTCTCCACCCATTCATCCGGGGGCTCATGTTCTACTACGGCCTGGATTTCCATGATCTGGCCCCGAACTTCATCCTCAACATCTCGGCGTTTATCGTCTTGTGCGAGGCGTTCCTCCGCATCAAGCCCCACTTCGGCTTATGGCTGAAGACCTTCAATGTCAAGCTGAAGGTAGTGGGCGGCCGCCAGGCGGAGTGCGGAGGCACCATGGTGGGCAAGATGCCAAACGTTACATGCCTCGAGGGCTCCTTTATGGAAACCATAAAAGGGTGGCAATCGGGGTAGTTCTACATCACCGAGCCGCGTGACCCTTCATGGGCAGCGGCCCCTGAGTTCCGATCTGGTATCCCCATGCGGCTCACCTCCTGGAAAGAGAAGGGCCTGTCCTGGGGTAGTTCGGGAGAGCTGACCGGACTCCAAACATGTATTCAAAACATGGTGAACAAGAAGCTCAAACTCGTCAACGTAGTATAGGTCATGCTCATCCGCCGGATCCTCCCGTGTCAACAACGGTCCTTCAACTTGTGGGAGTTCGACCCGGCGCAGCACCAAACTCTAAACAGGATCTTCGATACAACACACGAGGATGCCTGGAAGGTGCTATTCAAGGGTGTCGAGGTTCCTCCTCCTACTACCGAGGATCGCGGATTCTGCGCGAAGTGCCAAGCCAGCGCGGTAAGCTGTTTTACCTCTTACAAGATACTTGTTTTACATAGTTTGACTCTATGCGGGATCTAAGCTCCCGTTCCTTTGACAGGACTGGCAGGAAATGGCCGGACAGATTGACTGTCTGCCTCCTTTGCCCGAAGGCCCAGCAAACGCTCTCCTGACGGAGATGCTGACTCCGGCTCCTTACAAGGTGCCAGAGAAGACCAAGAAGGCCAAGGGAACCCGAAAGAGTTCCCGGCGCCAGGTGTTATCGGACTCATCATCCGATGACTCTGCGGCACACTCCTCCCCCGAAGGCGAGGAGGAAGAAGATGCTCCCCTTCCAGGCGGGGGATACAATAAAAGGAAGGTCATCCCAACTGGGGGGCCGAAGGGTCCAAGAAGGGAAGGAGTCTCCTTCCAGACAGTTCCACCGCCGTCGATGCAGGCGAAGACGAGTGGTTGCCCAGGGCCAAGCCCCTGGGGAGATCGTAAGTATTCGGATACCAGAGTAACTCATAGTATTCCTTTGTCGCACCGCTTTCCCTAACGCCGAACATGATTATGCAGGCCGCCACAAGCCAGTATCGATGTATCATCGGACGGCTCCCTGGGCTCGTCGGACATGGATAGCGATCCCGTCCCGACCGCCACCTCCCCTCATCCTGCGGGCGACGCTGAGGTGCTGTCTCACGAGGCACCGGGTCGAGGGGAGACAGTCCCGGAGGCGCCTCAAGGTGGCCTCGCGGACTCCGGGAGCCGAGGGGACAAGGCCCCTGAGAGCTCCGAGTTCGGCCCTCAGCCAAACACCGCACCGGAACCTCCAGTGGTTTCGGGCTCGGGCAGGCGGCCTCCATCTAAGAGGGGCGTGACACCTGTACCGGTGACCTCTGTCCATCAAGAGGCGCCGGACAATCTGCTGGAAGCGCTTCGCAGCGCTTCCATCGACGGGGAGCACCGTAGTGTTATGAGTGCGGTGGTGCAGAAGGTTCAGTCTACCAAGAGCGGATTGACTGAAGCCTGTGCCAGCCTTCTAACAGGCTCTGAAGTAAGTGTTTGAAACATAGGAAAATATTACCGCATAGACAGTAGCCCCTGATGCTCTGTTCGGTGTTCACAAAGAAAAGCTGAACAGAGGATCAAACAATGTCGCAGGAGTCTAATATGAGTATGTCAATATGCGTATGCAGGCTTCGCTGCTGGCGTCCGCCGCACTGACTGCGGAGGTCGCCGTACTGAAGCAGGACCTCGAGGGGTCCAAGAAAGAGCTCAGCCTTGCCAAGAGGCAGCTCGAGGAGAACAAGGGTAAGTAATACCCTATATATAGATATGTATATATAAAATAGGATGCAATTGCAAAAATGACAGGATCATTGTATATTTGCCAGGGGCCACGACCAAAGTGGCGACCCTAAAGCAAGCGCTGTCCAAGGCCAAAGAGAAAGCGGCCAAGGAGCGTATTGAGTGAGAAAAGCAAGAGACTCGGGTGGGCGAGGTGCAGCAAGAGCTCCAGGCTCTCGTGACGAAGCACGAGGCGTCGGAGCTTGACTCGAAGACGCGAGAGTCTGAGCTTGCCGCGGCCCTTGAGAGCGCAAAAAGTGCCAAGGCCGAAGCCCAAAAGGCCCTCCAGGAAATCGACGCAATGAAGAAGATAGCGGCGGGTAAGGCATTCTATATGCAGAGCAGGCATGTAAAAGTAAATTACTGATTACTTACCCGAATTCGGAGCTCTCCAGGAGCATTCGCAGATTTGCCCTGCAGCGTGTCGGATGCCGCATAGTTTTACCAAGCCGAAGAGGGAAGTTCAACGGAGAAGCTGTTCTGGTCTCAGTATACTGAGACCGAACACCCGATGCCTCTGAGCGACCAGCTAAAGCAGCTGGTCGAGCTGCACAAGGCGGCCGAACAGGCCATGAAGGGCCTTATAGTCCAGCTGTGGCCTAGCGACGCCCTTCCGAACAGCTACTTCGGCCTGGTGAGACGGCTTGTGGATGCCTGCCCACGGCTGGAGATCGTCAAGCGGTCCGTCTACATCGAAGGTGCACACCGGGCTTTCGCCCGTGTGAAGGTGCAGTGGGCCAAGCTAGACATTGTGAAGATGATCAAGGAAGGGCCGCCGCAGGGCAAGGAGCATCGCACCCCTGAGATTTATTATGAGGGTGTCCTGAAGGGTGCCTGTCTTGTAGCGGATGAATGTTCAAAGGATGTAATATTTGGGTAAACTTACTCGTGTGATCCTGTATGGTGAAAACTTGTTTCATATGCGCTATGCAACGCTTGTGTGAATTTAAAGTATTACCTTCTGTTTGGCTGTTTATCCAATCTGAGAGATGGCTAGTCCTCGGCTTCTGCCCCCATGCCACGAGTGTTGGGGTGTTCGGGATAAACCTGAGCACTCTTGTTCCCATGTTTGCGTCCTTCGAGGGAGGTGCTCAGCACAACGAACATGGCAACCGGACTAATAAAGCTTTATCACTCTCACTTAGCCATAGAATTCTATAATTTTAAATTTCGGCGAAGCCCCTGGTATTCAGAAGGCCGAATTCGGGGCGCGATACACGCCTTTAAGCTGGACAGGGCCGGCCCCTCGCTCTAAGCGGCATAAGTCTTTAGGGACTCGAAAACCTCGCTGAACAACGACCAGTCTCTTGCCTTATCATGACAGTCAGTTTAAGATTTCTCTACTGAGGTGCTAAGCCCAGCAGAACCGGGGCACAATCGCAGTAGTTCTCCTAGCGCTACCTTAGCCGATAGAGCGGAACGTAAGGTACCAAAACATAGGAGCCGGGCAAACCCAACATTTGACCAAAGACATGATTCGGAGCTGATGCATATAATGCTATAAGTTCGGGGTGCCGCACTTGTGAAAGTGTTCGGACTTTTCACACCATATTGTGGGGTACGTAAGCCCCTGGTGTATTGGACGTACCAAAGTGTACGGTTGCAAGGCGTCGTTAATGAACACACACATATATAAATATATATGTATGTATATATATATATATATATAACAAGAATGCAATAATAGTCGTGATGTTATGCATTGTTTATTCAAAAAGGTGCGTTAAAGCAGAATGATATAGACAGTGCGATAAGCAAAGAGTAGGACTATGTCCCTTTCAAGGGCAAGCTGAGGAATAGTATTAAATCAAATATTTCACTCGTTATTGTAATCCACCTGGGAATTCCGTGGTGTGACGTAGCTTTCTGCCTCCTTGGTTGTTGCATCATGTGTTCGGCAATAGTGCTGCCGCACAGTGTTTCCAGAGATTAAGGTCCTGAAAAAGAGAAAAATAACCAAACGGGAAGCCCCTAGTGCGGTTTAAGCCACGTCTTGGGGCGTGCCGCAGTTGTGCCCCCCTCCCCACCTATTCCCATGGTATTTTTAATGCGTAATTATGTATGCGTGGCACGAGTTTCGCCGTTTGGCTAGGACTGGGGTGGGGGCCGCATTGCTACGCGAGCTTAGATCGTGCCAGGCAGTCTAGTTGCCAATTGCTCCGAGCGCGCTTGAAGGTGTTCGGGTCTTGAAACGCTGAACCGGTGGATTGCCTTGAGAGGCTGCTTTGCGCTTCTGCTACGAGGGCCGCGGTGTGCTCCTCCGTTCGGAGAGAGCGCTCTGTGTTTCCATTTACTGTAATAACCCCGCGAGGTCCTGGCATCTTGAGCTTGAGGTATGCATAATGTGGTACCGCATTGAATGTCGCAAATGCGGTTCGCCCGAGTAGTGCATGATAACCACTATGGAACGGGACTATATTGAAGATTAACTCTTCGCTTCGTAAGTTATCCGGGGATCCGAAGACCACTTCCAGTGTAATTGAGCCTGTGCAATGGGCCTCTACGCCTGGAATGACGCCCTTAAAGGTCATTTTTGTGGGTTTGATCCTTGAGGGATCTATACCCATTTTGCACATTGTGTCCTGATAAAGCAGGTTCAGGCTGCTGCCGCCATCCATAAGGACTCGAGTGAGGTGAAATCCGTCAATGATTGGGTCCAGAACAAGTGCGGCGAATCAGCCATGATGGATACTAGTGGGATGGTCCCTGCGATCGAAAGTGATCGGATAGGAGAACCATGGGTTGACCTTTGGGGCGACTGGCTCCAACGCATATACGTCCCTGAGCGCACGCTTCCGCTCCCTCTTGGGGATGTGGGTTGCGTATATCATGTTCACCGTCCGCACTTGTGGGGGAACCTCTTCTGTCCTCTGGTGTGTGGGTGCCGGGGCTCCTCCTCGTCATCGCTATGTGACCCCTTGTCCTTGTTTTCGGCAATTAACTTGCCGGCCTGCTTGAACACCGAACAATCCCTGTTGGTGTGATTGGCTGGCTTTTCTAGGGTGCCGTGTATTTGACACGAGCGATCGAGTATACGGTCCAAGCTGGACGGGCCCGGCGTACTTTGTTTGAATGGCTTTTTCCGCTGACCGGGTTTAGAGCCTTTGAATCCGGCATTGACTGTCGTATCCTTGGTATTATCGTTGTTAATGCGGCGCTTATGTTTGTTGCGACGTGACCTTCTATTGCCGTCCTTGATATCTGAAGTACCATGGTTCTTTGATATGTTATTACTGCGAGTCAGCCAACTGTCTTCTCCCGCACAAAAGCGGGTCATGTGTGTCGTGAGGGCTGCCATAGATTTTGGCTTTTCCTGACCAAGGTGCCGGGCTAGCCATTCGTCACGGATGTTTTGTTTGAAAGCCACTAGGGCCTCTGCATCTGGAGAGTCGACAATTTGATTTTTCTTTGTTAGGAACCGAGTCCAGAATTGCCTAGTCGATTCTTCTGGCTGCTAAATTATGTGGATCAAGTCATCGGCGTCTGGTGGCCACACATAAGTGCCCTAAAAGTTGTCGAGGAATGCGGCTTCCAGATCTTCCCAACAGCTGATGGACTCTGCTGGCAAGCTGTTAAGCCAATGCCGTGTTGGTCCCTTGAGCTTTGGTGGGAGGTATTTGATGGCGTGTAGGTCATCACCGCGGGCCATGTGGATGTGGAGGAGGAAATCCTCGATCCATACTGCGGGATCTGTTGTGCTGTCGTATGATTCAATATTTACAGGTTTGAAACCTTCTGGGATTTGATGATCCATTACTTCGTCTGTGAAGCATAAGGGGTGTGTGGCGCCTCTGTATTGGGCTATATCGCAACGCAGCTCGAATGGGTCTTGCCCGCTGTGTTCGGCCCGGCCGGATTTACTTTTACTGTATTCGGCGTGACGTTTATCGTCTCGCATAGTGGCGCGCTCTCATGATATGTAGATCGATCTTGCATGCTTTGCTTTGTCCTCCAATATGTCTCGCAGGTCTGGCATATCTCCCCATGCCTTTTTATTTGAATGGCGTCGGGGTGCGGGCTGAGTTTTTGGCTGGAATGCCTCTCTATCACGGCCACGAGGTGGCCGATCAGCCGCGTCATATGCTTCTTCCTCCAGTCGGGGTAGCAACCTGCATTTTTGGGTAACTCTTGGAGGGGCGCTCGAGTTTATATTCCTCGGCCGCGAGGACTTCAGTCCATCTGTCTGCTAGCAAATCTTGATCAGCTTGAAGCTGCTGCTGCTTTTTCTTAAGGCTATTTGTCGTGGCTATAAGCCGGCGTTTGAAGCGCTCTTGTTCGACGGGATCCTCTGGCACGGCGAATTCGTCGTCGCCGAGGCTTGCCTCTTCTTCGGAGGGGGGCATGTAATTATCATCCTCTGCCTCTCCGTCTGCCGCTCTCTCAGGAGGGCTGGCTCCTCCATCCTCATGCTCTAAATCTTGCTGGAGGGGATTGTTGTTGTCTTTGGCACTATCCGGAGTGTTATTATCTCATGGCTGGTATCACCACTTTTGCTTTGGCGGGACTTAGAGCGGCGCCGCTGACATCGGCGCTTGGGTTGCTTCTTAGAGGGGTCATCCTCCGCTATCTCATCGCCATTGCCTTCTTTGGGTGTATCCACCATGTAAATATTGTATGATGAGGTGGCTGTCCAGTGCCCTGTGGGCAGTGGTTCCTCTTCGTCTCCCGCATCGTCGTCCATACCGTTGATGTCTTCGGAGTCGAAGTCGAGCATGTCGGTTAAGTCATCGACAGTGGTTACTAAGTGGGTGGTGGGTGGGCCGCAAAAATCTTCGTCGTCCGCATCCCAGTCCTGCCGGACATAGTTCGGCCAGGATCCTCCTGACAAGGAGAGAGACCTTAATGAGTTCAATATGTCACCAAAGGGCGAGTGCTGAAAATTATCCGCGGAGGTAAACTCCATGATCGGCACCCAATCGGATTCGATAGGAACGGGCGCGGGCGGTTCGGAGTCCGTGGCTAGAGAGGGATCTGGCAGTTTATCAACACTGCTCTCATGCAAGGTAAGGTCGATGTTTGGCTCGATCGTCGCTAAGGGTAAGGCCTCCGTGGCGGAGTCCATCCACCCGTCCACGGACGGCGCAACTGGCTCCGAATTGGGGTTCGGAGCGGCTGCCTGTGCGATCTCCTGAACACTATCCGATGGTAGAGCTAAATCGTACACATCATGACCGCGTGACGCACAAGGCAGAGCCTCGAATCCGTCGAAGATCAAGTCTCCACGGATATCGGCCGCGTAGTTTAAGCTTCCAAACCTGACCTGGTGGCCATGTGCGTAACTTTCGATCTGCTCTAGATGGCCAAGCGGATTGGCCCGCAGTGCAAAGCCGCCGAACACGAAGATCTGTCGGGGGAGAAAAGTCTCACCCTGGACTGCATCGCTATCGATGATAGTAGGAGCCATCAAGCCTAACGACGACGACACAGAGGAACTCTCAATGAAATCACCAATGTCGGTGTCAAAACTGGCGGATCTCGGGTAGGGGGTCCCGAACTATGCGTCTAAGGCGGATGGTAATAGGAGGCAGGGGACACAATGTTTTACCCAGGTTCGGGCCCTCTTGATGGAGGTAAAACCCTACATCCTGCTCGATTAATATTGATGATATGGGTAGTACAGGAGTAGATCTACCACAAGATCAGAGAGGCTAAACCCTAGAAGCTAGCCTATGGTATGATTGTATGTTCTAGTTGTTGTGTCCTACGGACTAAAACCCTCCGGTTTATATAGACACCGGAGAGGGTTGGGGTTACACAAGGTCAGTTACAAAGGAGGAGATACACATATCCGTATTGCCTAGCTTGCCTTCCACGCCAAGTAGTGTCCCATCTAGACACAAGACGAAGTCTTCAATCCTGTATCTTCATAGTCTAACAGTCCGGCCAATGGAGATAGTCTGGCCAATGGAGACCCCCTAATCCAGGACTCCCACAACAGGTATGACTATCTTGATTCTGTCATAAAATTGTCATGGATGTGCATGCATGACAGAAAACGTGACCTACTGTGACAAACACATATCATCACGAAAGTGTCTTTTTTTGTAGTGATCCCTCACTAAATTTCAAGGTACAAGTGTTCTCCCTGAGTATGCACCATTGCTATAGTTCGTCGTGTCGAGACACCACATGATGATCAGGTGTGATAAGCTCTACATTCACATACAATGGGTGCAAGCCAGTTTTGCACACACAGAATACTCGGGTTAAACTTGACGAGCCTAGCATATGCAGATATGGCCTCGGAACACTGAGACTAAAAGGTCGAACGTGAATCATATAGTAGATATGATCAACATAGTGATGCCATTGAAAACTACTCCATCTCACGTGATGATCGGACATGGTTTAGCTGATATGGATCACGTGATCATTTAGATGACTAGAGGGATGAATATCTAAGTGGGAGTTCTTAAGTAATATGATTAATTGAACTTTAATTTATCATGAACTTAGTCCTGACAGTATTTGCATATCTATGTTATAGACCAATAGCTTGCGATGTAGCTCCTCGTTTATTTTTTGATATGTTCCTATAGAAATATAAGTTGAAAGATCATAGTAGCAATGATGCGGACTGGATCCATGATCTGAGGACTATCCTCATTGCTGCACAGAAGAATTATGTCCTTGATGCACCGCTAGGTGACGGACTGATTGCAGGAGCACATGCAGACGTTATGAACGTTTAGCAAGCTCGGTATGATGACTACTTGATATTTTAGTGCACCATGCTTTACGGCTTAGAACCGAGACTTCAAAAAATGTTTTGAACGCCATGGAGCATATAAGATGTTCCAAGAGTTGAAATTAGTATTTCATACTCATGCCCATGTCGAGAGGTATGAGACCTCTGGCAGTACTTTGCCTACAAGATGGAGGAGAATAGCTCAACCAGTGAGCATGTGCTCAGATTGTCTGGGTACTACAATTTCTTGAATCAAATGGGAGTTAATCTTCTAGATAAAATAGTGATTGACAAAGTTCTCTAGTCACTATCACCAAATTACTAGAACTTCGTGATGAACTATAATATGAAAGGGATGAACAAGACAATTCCCAAGCTCTTCGCAATGCTAAAGGCTACTGTCGGTGTCAAAACCAGCGGATCTTGGGTAGGGGGTTCCGAACTGTGCATCTAGGCCGGATGGTAACAGGAGGCAAGGGACACGAAGTTTTACCCAGGTTCGGGCCCTCTTGATGGAGGTAAAACCCTAGAAGCTATCCTACGGTATGATTGATTAATATTGAAGATATGGGTGTTACAAGAGTAGATCCACCACGAAATCAGAGGGCTAAACCCTAGAAGCTATCCTACGGTATGATTGTATGTTGTGATTCTTGTCCTACGGACTAAAACCCTTCGGTTTATATAGACACCGAAGAAGGTTAGGGTTACACAAAGTCGGTTACAAAGGAGGAGATATCCATATACGTATTTCCTAGCTTGCCTTCCACGCCAAGTAGAGTCCCATCCAGACACGAGACGAAGTCTTCAATCTTGTATCTTCATAGTCTAACAGTCCGGCCAATGGAGATAGTTCGCCCGTCCGGAGACCCCCTAATCCAGGACTCCCTCAGTAGCCCATGAACCAGGCTACAATGATGATGAGTCCAGTGCGTGGTTGTCTTCGGCATTGCATGGCAGGTTCCTTCTCTGAATACATCACAAAAGAATTTGAATACGAGGATAGTGTCTGACCCTGCAAAATAAGTTCCACATTCCACCGTAGAGAGAATAATGTTTTCGCAGATCTAATCCGCTAGCTTGTTTTGGCAACATGACGTTACGTCATGGCCCGGTGATTATTCTAACCGTTTCTTCTAACCAGCCCCGCACATAACGCGAGACGGTTTTTTGACACGTCTTGTCAAAGCAGAGATCGTGTCCCCTTATCACGGGATTCTCATCAATACGGGCGTGGGCAACCCAACCGCGCCATCAATTGCGGCGCTTGGGGGATAAACGAGTTTTTACCAGGCAAGTGGGGACGTTTAATTTTGTCTGCCCATATAAAGGGATAAGGATTCACCTTTCTATCCACGCCGTCTTCCTCCTCTGCTCATCCGCTCCCGCACACTCAAGCTCTAGTGCCCAAGTCCTCACTTCCATCTCAACCTTCTCCAACCATGTCTGGAGCGGGAGGCAAGTGGATGGTCTCCTCCGTCACAGAGGGAGATGTCAAGAAACTGAGGAGAGCCGGATACCTGCCTAACGATATTGCGCACCGGCTCCCAGATGAGGGACAACTCATCCCCACCCCCGAGCCCCATGAGAGGGTGGTATTCCTCACCCATTTCCTCCGCGGACTGGGATTCCCTCTCCATCCCTTCGTCCGGGGGATCATGTTTTATTACGGCCTGCATTTCCATGACCTGGCCCCGAACTTCATCCTCAAAATCTCGGCATTCATCGTCGTGTGCGAGGCCTTCCTCCGCATCAAGCCCCACTTCGGCTTATGGCTGAAGACCTTCAATGTCAAGCCGAAGGTAGTGAGCGGCCGCCAGGCGGAGTGCGGAGGCGCCATGGTGGGCAAGATGCCCAACATCACATGGCTCGAGGGCACCTTCGTGGATACCATAAAGGGGTGGCAATCGGGGTGGTTCTATATCAACAAGTCGCGCGACCCCGCATGGGTAGCAGCCCCCGAGTTCCGATCTGGCAACCCCATGCGGCTCACCTCCTGGAAAGAGAAGGGCCTGTCCTGGGGTAATTCAAAAGAGCTGACCGGACTCTAGTCATGTGTTCAGAACATGGTGGATAAGAAGCTCAAGCTTGTCAACATAGTCCAGGTTATGATCGTCCATTGGATACTCCCGTGCCAACAACGGGAGTTTACGTTGTGCGAGTTCAATCCAGCGCAGGAGCTAACTCTGAACAGGCTCTTCAACACGACTCATGAAGATGCATGGAGGGTGCTGTTCAAGGGCGCTGCGGTCCCTCCCCCCATTACTGAGGATTGCGGATTTAGCGCGAAGTGCCACGCCAGTGCGGTAAGTTGTCTTACCTTTCACAGGATACTTGTTTTCTATATAGATTGATTCTATGTGGGATCTAAACTCCCTTGCCATTAACAGGACTGGCAGAAGATGGCCGGACAAATCGACTATCCGGCTCCCTTGCCCGAAGGCCCTGCAGACGCCCTTCTGGCGAAGATGTTGACTCCGGCCCCTTATAAGGTGCCGGAGAAGACCCAGAAGGCCAAGGGCACTCAAAAGAGTTCCCGACGCCAGGCGTCGTCGGACTCACCGTCCGATGAGTCTGTGGCGCACTCTTCCCCCGAAGACGAGGAAGAGGAAGAAGAGGCTCCCCCACCGACTGGGGGAGACAAGACAAGGAAGGCCGCCCCAACTGGGGAGACCAGAGGGTCCAAGAAGGGAAGGACGCTCCTTCCGGATAGCTCTACCGCCGCCGACGAAAGTGAAGACGAGTGGTTGCCCAGGGCCAAGCCCCAGGGAAGATCGTAAGTATTCGGATACCAAAGTAACCCATAGGATTCCTTTGTCACATCCTAAAGCCGAACTCAATTGTGCAGGCCGCCCCGAGCCAATATCGAGGTATGCTCGGACGACTCCCTGGGCGCGTCGGACATGGATAGCGATCCAGTCCCGACCGCCACCTCCCCTCATCCAGCTGATGACACCGAGGTGCTGTCTCAAGAGGCATCGGATCAAGGGGGGACAGTCCCGGAGGCGCCTTGAGGCGACCTTCTGGATTCCGGGAGCCGAGGGGACGGGGTCCCCGAGAGCTCCGAGTTCGGCCCTCAGCCGAACACCGCGCCGGACCCTCCAACGGCTCCGAGCTCGGGTAGGCGGTCCCCTTCTAAGGGGGGTGAGACGCCTATGCCGGTGACCTCTGTCCATCTAGAGGCGCCGAACACTATGTTGGAAGCGCTTCGCAGCGCTTCCATCAAGGAGGAGCACCGCACTATCATGAGTGCGGTGATCCAGAAGGTTCAGTCCGCCAAGAGCGGATTGACTGAAGCATGTAATAGCCTTCTAACAGGCTTCGAGGTAAGTGTTTTAAAATGTAGTAGAAATATTACCGCATAGACAGTAGCCCCTGATGCTTTGTTCGGTGTTCACAAAGAAAAGCCGAACAGAGGATCAAATAATATCGCAAGAGTCTAGTATAAGTATGTCAATATGCATATGCAGGCTTCGCTGCTGGCGTCCGCCGCACTAACTGCGGAGGTTGCCGTACTGAAGGAGGCCCTCGAGGGGTCTCAGAAAGAGTTTGGCCTTGCTAAGAGGCAGCTCGAGGAGAACAAGGGTAAGTAATACCCCCTCTATAGATGAGAAAAAGGACGTGATTGCTAAATGACAGGATCATTGTATGTTTGCCAAGGGCCACGACCGAGGTGGCAACCCTGAAGCAAGCATTGTCCCAGGCCAAAGAGAAGGCGGCCCAGGAGCGCACCGAGCGAGAGAGGCATGAGGCTCGGGTGGGAGAGGTGCAGCAAGAGCTCCAGGCTCTCGTGACGAAGCACGAGGCGTTGGAGCTTGACTTGAAGATGCGAGAGTCTGAGGTTGCCGCGGCCCATGAGAGTGCGAAGAGTGCCAAGGCCAATGCCTAGAAGGCCCTTTAGGAGATCGACACGATAAAGAAGATAGCAGCTGGTAAGGCTTTCTATATGCAAAGCAAGCATGTAAAAGTAAATTATCGATTACTTACCCGGATCCGGAGCTCTTCAGGAGCATTCGCAGATTTGCCCCGCAGTGTGTCCGATGCCACAAAATTTTACCAGGCCGAGGACGGTAGCTCAACGGAGAAGCTGTTCTGGTCTCGGTATGCTGAGGCCGAACATCCGGTTGCCGATGAGTGACCAACTGAAGCAGATGGCCGAGCTACATAAGGCGGCCGATCACGCCATGAAGGGCTTCATAGCCCGGTTGTGGCCTGGCGATGCCCTTTCGAACAGCTTCTTCAGCCTGGTGAGGCGGCTTGTGGATGCCTGCCCACGGCTGGAGGTCGTCAAGCGATCCGTCTGCATTGAAGGTGCACGCCGGGCCTTCGCCCGTGTAAAAACGCAGTGGGTCAATCTAGACGCCGTGAAGCTGATCAAAGAGGGGCCGCCGGAGGGCAAGGAGCACCGCCACCCCGAGATGTACTACGAGGGTGTTATGCCGGGCGCCCGTCTTATCACGGATGAGTGTTCACAAAATGTAATATTTGAATGAGACTTGCTCGTTTTTATCCTGTGTGATGAAAACTTGTTTCACGTGCGCTATGCAACGCTTGTGTGAATTTAAAATATTACCTTCTGTTTGGCTGTTTATCCAATCTGAGAGATGGCTAGTCCTCGGCTTCTGCCCCCATACCACGAGTGCTGGGGTGTTCGGGATAAACCTGAGCACTCTTGTTCCCATGTTTGGATCCATCGAGGGAGGTGCTCAGCACAACGAACAAGGCAACCGGACTAATAATGCTTTATCACTCTCACTTAGCCATAGAATTCTATAATTTTAAATTTCGGCGAAGCCCCTGGTATTCTGAAGGCCGAATTCGGGGCGCGATACACGCCTGTAAGCCGGACGGAGCCGGCCCCTCGCCCTAAGCGGCATAAGTCTTTAAGGACTCGAAAAAACCTCGCCGAACAGCGACCAGTCTCTCGCCTTATCATGACAGTCAGTTTTAGCTTTCTCTACTGAGGTGCTCGGCCCGGCAGAACCGGGGCACAATCGCAGTAGTTCTCCTAGCGCTACCTTAGCTGATACAGCGGAACGTAAGGTACCAAAACATAGGAGCCGGGAAAACCCAACATTTGACCAAAGACATGATTTGGAGTTGATGCATATAATGCTATAAGTTCGGGGTGCCGCAATTGTGAAAGTGTTCGGACTTTTCACACCATATTGTGGGTACGTAAGCCCCTGGTGCATTGGCCGTACCAGAGTGTACGGTTGCTAGGCGTCATTAATGAACACATAGATATGCATACATATAACAAAAATGCGATAATAGTCGTAATGTCATGCATTGTATATTAAAAAATTGCATTAAAGCATAGTGATACAGATAGTGTAATAGGCAAAAGAGTAGGACTATGTCCCTTCCAAGGGCGAGCTGAGGAATTATACGAAATCTGTAATCCACCTGGGAATTCCGTAGTTGTCGGCCTCCTTGGTTGTTGTATCATGTGTTCGGCAATAGAGCTGTCGGATAGTGTTTCCAGAGATTGAAGTCCTGAAAGAAAAAAATAACGAAACAGGAAGCCCCTGGTGCGGTTTAGGCCGCGTTTTGGGGCGTGCCGTAGTTGTGCCCCCCCTTCCAACCTGTGCCCATGGTATTTTTAATGTGTAATTATGTACGCGCGGCACGAACAACACCGTTGGGCTGGGATTGGGGTGGCTGTCGTATTGCTATGCAAGCTCAGATCGCACCAGGCGGTATGTTTGCCAATTGCCCCGAGCGCGCTTGAAGGTGTCTGGGCTTTGAAATGCCAAACTGGTAGATTGCCTTGAGGGGCTGCTTTGCGCTTCTGCTGCAAGGGCCGCGGTGTGCTCCTCTGTTCGGAGAGAGCGCTCTGTGTTTCCGTTGACTGTAATAACTCCGCGAGGTCCTGGCATTTTGAGCTTGAGGTATGCATAATGTGGCACCACATCGAATCTAGCGAATGCGGTTCGTCCGAGCAGCGCGTGATAACCACTGCAGAACGGGACTATATCAAAGATTAACTCTTTGCTTCGGAAGTTATCCGGGGATCCGAAGACCACTTCCAGTGTAATTGAGCCTATGCAGTGGGCCTCTACACCTGGAATGATGCCTTTAAAGGTTGTCTTTGTGGGTTTCATCCTTGAGGGGTCTATACCCATTTTGCGCACTGTGTCCTGATAAAGCAGGTTCAGGCTACTGCCACCGTCCATAAGGACTCGAGTGAGGTGAAATCCGTCGATGATTGGGTCTAGGACCAGTGTGGCGAATCCGTCGTGACAGATACTAGTGGGGTGGTCCCTGTGATCAAAGGTGATCGGACAGGAGGACCAAGGGTTGAACTTTGGGGCGACTGGCTCCAACACATATACGTCCCTAAGTGCACGCTTCCGCTCCCTCTTGGGGATGTGGGTTGCATATATCATGTTCACCGTCCGCACTTGCGGGGGAAACCTCTTATGTCCTCCAGTGTGTGGCTGCCGGGGTTCTTCCTTGTCATCGCTATGCGGCACCTTGTCCTTGTTTTCGGCGATTAACTTGCCAGCCTGCTTGAACACCCAACAATCCCTGTTGGTGTGATTGGCTGGCTTGTTTGGGGTGCCGTGTATTTGACGCGAGTGATCGAGTATACGGTACAAGCTGGACGGACCCGGCGTACTTTGTTCGAATGGCTTTTTCCGCTGACCGGGTTTAGAGCCTTTGAATCCGGCATTGACTGTTGTATCCTCAATACTCTCGCCATTAATGTGGCGCTTATGCTTGTTGCGATGTGACCTGATGTTGCCGTCCTTGGTATCTGAGGTACCATGGTTCTTTGATATGTTGTTACTGGGAGCCAACCAGCTGTCTTCTCCCGCACAAAAGCGGGTCATGAGCGTCGTGAGGGCTGCCATAGATTTTGGCTTTTCCTGATCAAGGTGTCAGGCTAGCCACTCGTCTCGGATGTTGTGCTTGAAAGCCGCTAAGGCCTCCCCATCCAGATAGTCGACAATTTGATTTTTTTGTAAGGAACCGAGTCCAGAATTGCCTGGCCGACTCTTCTGGCTGCTGAATTATGTGGCTCAAGTCATCGGCGTCTGGTGGTCGCACATAAGTGCCCTGAAAGTTGTCGAGGAATGCGGCTTCCAGATCTTCCCACCAGCTAATGGAGTCCGCTGGCAAGCTATTAAGCCAATGTCGCACTGGTCCTTTGAGTTTTAGTGGGAGGTATTTGATGGCATGTAAGTCATCACCGCGGGCCATGTGGATGTGGAGGAAGTCCTCATTCCATACTGCGGGATCTGTTATGCCGTCGTATGATTCAATGTTTACAGGTTTGAAACCTTCTGGGAATTGATGTTCCATTACTTCGTCTGTGAAGCATAAGGGGTGTGTGGCGCCTCTATATTGGGCTATATCGCGACGCAGCTCGTATGGGTCCTGCCCGCTGTGTTCGGCCCGGCCGAATTTGCTTTTACTGTATCCGGCATGACGTTTACCGTCTCATAGAGTGGTGCGCCCTTGTGATCCGTAGATCGATCTTGAATGCTTTGCTTTGTCCTCCAATATGTCTCGCAGGTCTAGCATATCTCCCCATGCCTTTTTATTTGGATGGTGTTGGGGTGGAGCCTGAGCTTTTGGCTGGAATGCCTCTCTATCGCGACCACAGGGTGGCCGATCAGCCGTATCATACGCTTCTTCCTCCAGTCGGGGTAGTAACCTGCACCTTGGGTAACTCCTGGAGGGACACTCGAGTTTATATTCCTCAGCTGCGAGGACTTCAGTCCATTTGTCAGCTAGCTGATCTTGATCAGCTTGAAGCTGTTGCTGCTTTTTCTTCAGGCTATTTGCCGTGGCCATAAGCCTGCGCTTGAAGCGCTCCTGTTCGACGGGATCCTCTGGTACGACGAATTCATCGTCACCGAGGCTTGCCTCGTCTTCGGAGGGGGGCATGTAATTGTTATCCTCCTCCTCTCCGCCGGCCGCTCTCTCAGGAGAGCTGGCTCCTTCATCCTCCTGATCTAACTCTTGCTGGAGGGGTTTTTTGTTGTCTTCGACGCTATCCGGAGTGTTATTATCTCCTGTGCCGGTATCACCACTTTTGCTTTGGCGGGACTTAGAGCGGCGCCGCTGACGTCGGCGCTTGGGTTGCTTCTTGGAGGGGTCATCCTCCGCTATCTTGTCGCCATTGCCTTCATTGGGTGCATCCACCATGTATATGTCATACGACGAGGTGGCTTTCCAGTGCCCTATAGGTGCGGGTTCATGTCCGTCTCCTACATCGTCGTCCATACCGTCGATGTCTTCGGAGTCGAAGTCGAGCATGTCGGTTAAATCATCGACAGTGGCTACAAAGTGGGTGGTGGGTGGCCGTCGAATTTCGTCGTCGTCCGCATCCCAGTCCTGTTGGCCATAATCCGGCCAGGGCTCTCCTGACAAAGAGAGAGACCTTAGTGAATTCAGAATGTCGCCGAAGGGCGAGTGCTGAAAGATATCTGCGGTGGTGAATTCCATGATCGGCGCCCAATCGGATTCGACTAGCAGGGGCGCGGATGGTTCGGTTTCCGGAAGAGACTCCGGCACCTTGGAGTCACGGGCTGCACGGAGATTTGTGCTGGTGTTCGGCTCGATCGCCATTGAGACTGCAGCCCCTGACATGGTGTCTAGCCACCCGTCCTCGATTGGCGCAGCTGGCTCCGAGCTAAGGGTCAGAGCTGATGCGGGCACGGCCTCTGGGGTACCGTCCGATGGCAGAGCTAGGTCATACCCATCGCGACAGTGCCGCGCGCCCGGCTGTGGCTCGAATCTGTCGAAGATCAAGTCCCCATGGATGTTGGCCATGTAATTCAAACTTCCAAATCTGACTTGATGGCCAGGGGCGTAGCTTTCAATCTGCTCCAGATGGCCAAGCGAATTAGCCCGCGGTGCAAAGCCGCCGAATACGAAGATCTGTCCGGGGAGAAAAGTCTCACCCTGGAACGCATCGCTATCAATGATAGTAGGAGCCATCAAGCCTAATGGCGATGACACAGAGGAACTCTCAATGAAAGCACCAATGTCGGTGTCAAAACCGGCGGATCTCGGGTAGGGGGTTCCAAACTGTGCGTCTAGGCCGGATGGTAACAGGAGGCAAGGGACACGAAGTTTTACCCAGGTTCGGGCCCTCTTGATGGAGGTAAAACCCTAGAAGCTATCCTACGGTATGATTGATTAATATTGAAGATATGGGTGTTACAAGAGTAGATCTACCACGAAATCAGAGGGCTAAACCCTAGAAGCTATCCTACGGTATGATTGTATGTTGTGATTCTTGTCCTACGGACTAAAACCCTTCGGTTTATATAGACACCGAAGAAGGTTAGGGTTACACAAAGTCGGTTACAAAGGAGGAGATATCCATATACGTATTTCCTAGCTTGCCTTCCACGCCAAGTAGAGTCCCATCCGGACACGAGACGAAGTCTTCAATCTGGTATCTTCATAGTCTAACAGTCCGGCCAATGGAGATAGTTCGGCTGTCCGGAGACCCCCTAATCCAGGACTCCCTCAGCTACAAAGGTAGAAATCAAGAAAGAGCATCAAGTGTTGATGGTTTATAAGACCACTAGTTTCAATTTAAAGGGCAAGGGAAAGAAAGGGAACTTCAAGAAGAATGGCAAGCAAGTTGCCACTCCCATGAAGAAGCCCAAAGCTAGACCCAAGCCTGAAACTGAGTGCTTCTACTGCAAAGGAAATGGTCACTAGAAGCGGAACTGCCCCAAATACTTGGCGGATGAGAAGGATGGCAAAGTGAACAGAAGTATATATGATATACATGTTATTGATGTGTACTTTACTAGTGAACATACAAGCCCCTGGGTATTTGATACCGGTTCAGTTGCTATGATTAGTAACTCGAAACAAGAGTTACAAAATTAACAAAGACTAGTTGAGGGCGAGGTGACGATGTGTGTTGGAAATGATTCCAAGGTTGATAAGATCACCATCGCATACTCCCTCTACCTTCGGGATTAGTATTGGAACTAAATAAATGTTATTTGGTGTTTGCGTTAAGAATAAATATGATTGGATCATGTTTATTGTGATATGGTTATTCATTTAAGTCAGAGAATAATTGTTGTTCTGTTTACATGAATAAAACCTTATATGGTCTTAGATCCAATGTAAATGGTTTCCTGAATCTCGATCACAATGATACACATAATATTGATGCCAAAAGGTGCAAAGTTAATAATGATAGTGCAACTTATTTGTGGCACTGCTGTTTAGGTCATATTGGTGTAAAGCGCATGAAGAAACTCCATGCTGGTGGCCTTTTGGAATCACTTGATTATGAATCACTTGATTCTTGCAAACCATGCCTCATGGGCAAGATGACTAAAACTCCGTTCTCCGGAACAATGGAGCAAGCCCCAGACTTATTGGAAATAATACATACTGATGTGTGCGGTCCGATGAGTGTTGAGGCTCGCGGCGGCTATCATTATTTTCTAACCTTCACAGATGATTTAAGCATATATGGGTATATCTACTTAATGAAACATAAGTCTAAAACATTTGAAAAGTTCAAAGAATTTCAGAGTGAAGTGGAAAATCATCATAACAAGCAAATAAAGTTCCTACGATCTGATCACAGAGGCAAATATTTGAGTTACGAGTTTGGTCTTCATTTGAAACAATGTGGAATAGTTTCACAACTCACGCCACCTGGAACACCAAAGCGTAATGGTGTGTCCGAACATCGTAACCGTACTTTATTAGATATGGTGTGATCTATGATGTCTCTTACCGATTTACCACTATCATTTTGGTGGTTATGCATTACAAATAGCTGCATTCACGTTAAATAGTGCACCATCTAAATCCGTTGAGATGACACTATATGAATTATGGTTTGGCAAGAAACCAAATTTGTCGTTTCTTAAAGTTTGGGGTTGCGATGCTTATGTGAAAAAGTTTCAAACAGATAAGCTCAAACCCAAATAGGAGAAGTGCATCTTCATAGGATACCCAAAACAAACTATTGGGTACACCTTCTATCACAGATCCGAAGGCAATATATTTGTTTCTAAGAATGGATCCTTTCTATAGAAGGAGTTTCTCTCGAAGGAAGTGAGTGGGAGGAAAGTAGAACTTGATGAGGTAATTGTACCTTCTCCCGAATTGGAAAGTAGTTCATCACAGAAATTAGTTCCAGTGATTCCTACACCAATTAGTGAGGAAGCTAGTGATGACGATCATGAAACTTCAGATCAAGTTACTACCGAACCTCGTAGGTCAATCAGAGTACGATCCGCACCAGAGTGGTACGGTAATCCTGTTCTGGAAGTCATGTTACTAGACCATGACGAACCTACAAACTATGAGGAAGCGATGATGAGCCTAGATTCTGTGAAATGGCTTGAGGCCATAAAATCTGAGATGAGATCCATGTTTGAGAACAAAGTATGGACTTTGATTGACTTGCCCGATGATCGGCGAGCCATTGAGAATAAATGGATCTTCAAGAGGAAGACAGACGACGATAGTAGTCTTACTATCTACAAAGCTCGAATTGTCGCAAAAGGTTTTAGACAAGTTCAAGGTGTTGACAACGATGAGATTTTCTCACTCGTATAGATGCTAAAATCTGTCTGAATCATGTTAGCAATTGCCACATTTTATGAAATGTGACAAATGGATGTCAAACTGCATTCCTTAATGGATTCAATGAAGAAGAGTTATATATGATGCAACCAGAAGGTTTTCTCAATCCTAAAGTGCTAACAAAGTGTGCGAGCTCCAGCGATCCATCTATGGACTGGTGCAAGCATCTTGGAGTTGGAATGCACGCGTTGATAATGTGATCAAAGCATATGGTTCTATACAGACTTTTGGTAAATCCTGTATTAACAAGAAAGTGAGTGGGAGCACTACAGCCTTTCTGATAAGTATATGTGAATGACATATTGTTAATCAGAAATGATGTAGAATTTTTTGGAAAGCATAAAGTAGTGTTTGAAAGGAGTTTTTCAGAGAAAGACCTCACTGAAGCTACTTACATATTGGGCATCAAGATCTATAAAGATAGATCAAAACGCTTGATAAGACTTTCAATGAGTACATACCTTGATAAGATTTTGAAGGAGTTCAAAATGGATCAGTCAAAGAAGGAGTTCTTGCCTGAGTTGTAAGGTGTGAAGTTGAGTAAAGAGTCAAAACCCGACCACGGCAGAAAATAGAAAGAGAATGAAAAGTCATTCCCTATGCCTCAGTCATAGGCTCTATAAAGTATGTTATGTTGTGTACCAGACCTATTGTGTACCTCACCATGAGTTTGGAAAGAGGGTACAATAGTGATCCAAGAGTGGATCACTGGACAACCGAAAAAATTATCCTTAGTGGAATAAGGACATGTTTCTCGGTTATGGAGGTGACAAAAAGTTCATCATAAAGGGTTACGTCGATGCAAGATTTGACACTGATCCAGATGACTCTAAGTCTCATTCTGGATACATATTGAAAGTGGGAGCAATTAGCTAGAGTAGCTCTGTGAAGAGCATTGTAGACATAGAAAATTGGCAAAATACATACGGCTCTGAATATGGTAGACCCATTGACTAAACTTCTCTCATAAGCAAAACATGATCACACCTTAGTACTCTTTGGGTGTTAATCACATAGCGATGTGAACTAGATTATTGACTCTAGTAAACCCTTTGGGTATTAGTCACATGGAGATGTGAACTAATCACATAAAGATGTGAACTATTGGTGTTAAATCACATGACGATGTGAACTAGATTATTGACTCTGGTGCACGTGGGAGACTGAAGGAAATATGCCCAAGAGGCAATAATAAAGTTTTTATTTATATTTCCTTATATCATGATAAATGTTTATTATTCATGCTAGAATTTTATTAACCGGAAACTTAGTACATGTGTGAATACATAGACAAACAGAGTATCCCTAGTATGCCTCTACTTGACTAGCTCATTAATCAAAGATGGTTCAGTTTCCTAGCCATAGACATGTGTTGTCATTTGATGAATGGGATCACAACATTAGAGAATGTGTGATGGACAAGACCCATCCGTTAACTTAGCATAATGATCGTTTAGTTTTTCTGCTATTGCTTTCTTCATGACTTATACATGTTCCTCAGACTATGAGATTATGCAACTCCCGAATACCATAGGAACACCCTGTGTGCTATCAAACGTCATAATGTAACTGGGTGATTATAAAGATGCTCTACAGATGTCTCCGATGGTGTTTGCTGGGTTGGCATAGATCAAGATTAGGATTTGTCACTCCGTGTATCGGAGAGGTATCTTTGGGCCCTCTCGGTAATGCACATCACTATGAGCCTTGCAAGCAATGTGTCTAATGAGTTAGCCACAGGATGATGCATTACAGAATGAGTAAAGAGACTTGCCGGTCACGAGATTGAACTAGGTATGATGATACCGACGATCGAATCTCGGGTAAGTAACATACCGATGAAAAAGGGAACAACGTATGTTGTTATGCGGTTTGACCGATAAAGATCTTCGTAGAATATATAGGAGCCAATATGAGCATCTAGGTTTTGCTTTTGGTTATTGACCGGAGATATGTCTCGGTCATGTCTACATAGTTCTCGAACCCGTAGGGTCCGCACGCTTAACGTTCGATGACGATTTGTATTATGAGTTTCATGTTTTGATGAACCGAAGTTTGTTAGGAGTCCCATATGAGATCACGGACATGACGAGGAGCCTCGAAATGGTTGAGACATAAAGATTCATATATTGGAAGGTTGCGTTTGGACATTGGAATGGTTTCGAGTGATTCTGGCATTTTTCCGGAGTACCGGGAGGTTACCGGAACCCCCCAGGAGAAGTATTAGGCCTGGTGGGCCTTATTGGAGGAGAGGAGAAAGGGACACAAGGGAGGGGCGCGCCCTCCCCTTGCCCAAACCGAATTGGACTAGGGGAGGGGGCTGGCCCCCCTCTTTCCTTCCCCCTCTCCCCCTTCCCTTTCCCTCCGGTGGAAGAAAGGAAAAGGGGGGGTGAATCCTACTTGGATTAGGAATCCAAGTAGGACTGCCCCCTTGGCGCGCCCAACCTGGCCGGCCTCCTCTCTCCCTCCCTCCTTCATATACGTGGCCAGGGGCACCCCAATAGCACAACAGACAATCTCTTAGCCGTGTGCGGTGCCCCCCTCCACAGTTACACGCCTCGGTCATATCGTCGTAGTGCTTAGGCGAAGCCCTGCGCCGGTAACTTCATCATCACTGTCACCACACCGTCGTGTTGACGGAACTCTCCCTCGGCCTCAACTGGATCAAGTGTTCGAGGGACGTCACCGAGCTGAACGTGTGCTGATTGCGGAGGTGCCGTACGTTCGGTACTTGGATCGGTTGGATCGCGAAGATGTTCAACTACATCAACCGCTTTACTAAACGCTTCCGCTTTCGGTCTATGAGGGTATGTAGACACACTCTCCCCTCTCATTGCTATGCATCTCCTAGATAGATCTTGCGCGATCGTAGGTAAAAATTTTGAAATACTGCATTCCCCAACAGGACCATCATGTGTTGATGGTTAACAAGACCACTAGTTTCAAGAAAAAGGACAAGGGAAAGAAGGGGAACTTCAAGAAGAATAGCAAGCAAGTTGCCACTCCTGGGAAGAAGCCCAAAGCTGGACCCAAGCCTAAAACTAAGTGCTTCTACTACAAAGGGACTGGTCACTAGAAGCGGAACTGCCCCAAGTATTTGGCGGATAAGAAGGGTGACAAAGTGAACAAAGGTATATTCGATATACGTGTTATTGATGTATCTTACTAATTCTCATAGTAGCGCCTGGGTATTTAATACTAGTTCGGTTGCTCACATTTGTAACTCGAAACGGGAGCTACGGATTAAATGAAGATTGACTAAGGATGAGGTGACAATGCTCGTCGGGAATAGTTCCACGGTCGATGTGATCGCCGTCGGCATGCTACCTCTACATCTACCTTCGGGATTAGTTTTAGACCTAAATAATTGTTATTTGGTGCCAGCGTTGAGCATGAACATTATATATGGATCTTTTTTAGTGCAAGACGATTATTCATTTAAATCAGAGAATAATGGTTGTTCTATTTATATGAGTAATATCTTTTATGGTCATGCACCCTTGAAGAGTGGTCTATTTTTGTTGAATCTCGATTGTGGTGATACACATATTCATAATATTGATGCCAAAAGATGAAAATTTGATAATGATAGTGTAACATATTTGTGGCACTGGTGTTTAGGTCATATTGGTGTAAAGCGCATGAAGAAACTCCATGCAGATGGGCTTTTGGAATCACTTGATTATGAATCATTTGATACTT
Organism: Triticum monococcum; assembly: GCA_034509565.1. NCBI lineage: Eukaryota > Viridiplantae > Streptophyta > Magnoliopsida > Poales > Poaceae > Triticum > Triticum monococcum. Next base: position 391,490,923 of record CM067845.1, on the reverse strand, counting down.
GTGACCCATGCCTCATGGGCAAGATGACTAAAACTCCGTTCTCCGTAACAATGGAGCGAGCCAATGACTTAATGGAAATAATACATACCGATGTATGCAATCCGATGAGTGTTGAGGCACGCAGCGGGTATCGTTATTTTCTGACCTTCACAGATGATTTGAGCAGATATGGGTATATCTACTTAATGAAACACAAGTCTGAAACATTTTAAAAGTTCAAATAATTTTAGAGTGAAGTGGAGAATCATCGTAACAAGAAAATAAATTTTCTACAATCTAATCATGGAGGCGAATATTTGAGTTATGAGTTTGGCCTTCATTTAAAACAATGTGGAATAGTTTAACAACTCACGCCACCTGGAAGACCACAACGTAATGGTGTGTCCGAATGTCGTAAGCATACTTTATTAGATATGGTGCGATCTATGATATCTCTTACCGATTTACCACTATCATTTTGGGGTTATGCACTAGAGACAGCTGCATTCACGTTAAATAGGGCACGGTCTAAATCCGTTGAGACGACACCGTATGAACTGTGATTTGGCAAGAAACCTAAGCTATCATTTCTTAAAGTTTGGGGTTGCCACACTTATGTCAAAAGGCTTTAGCCTGATAAGCTCAAACCCAGATCGAAGAAGTGCGTCTTCGTAGGATACCCTAAGGAAACAATTGGGTACACCTTCTACCACAGACCCGAAGGCAAGATCTTTGCTGCCAAGAATGGAACCTTTCTAGAGAAGGAGTTTCTCTCGAAAGAAGTGAGTGGGAGGAAAGTAGAACTTGATGAGGTAGTTGTACCTTCTCTCAATTTGGAAAGTAGCTCGTCATATAAATCTGTTCCCATGATGCCTACACCAACTAGAGAGGAACCTGATGATGATGATCATGAAACTTCAGATCAAGTTACTAATGAACCTCGTAGGTCAACCAGAGCACGATCCGCACCAGAGTGGTACGGCAATACTGTTCTAGAAGTTATGTTACTTGACCATGGCGAACCTACGAACTATGAAGAAGCTATGATGAGCCTAGATTCCGGTAAATGGCTTGAGGCCATGAAATCTGAGATAGGATCCATGTGTGAGAACAAAGTACGGAATTTGGTGGACTTGCCTGATGATCGGCAAGCCATAGAGAATAAATGGATCTTCAAGAAGAAGACTGGCACTGATGGTAATGTTACTGTCTACAAAGCTTGACTTGTTACGAAAGGTTTTCGACAAGTTCAAGGAGTTGACTATGATGAGACTTTCTCACTCGTAGCGATGCTTAAGTCTGTCCAAATCATGTTAGTAATTGCCACATTTCGTGATTATGAAAACTGGAAAATGGGCATCAAAACTTCATTCCTTAATGTATTTATTAAAGAAGAGTTGTATATGATGCAACCAGAAGGTTTTGTCGATCCTAAAGGTTCTAAAAAAGTGTGCAAGCTCCAGCGATCCATCTATGGACTGGTGCAAGCATCTCGGAATTGGAATATATGCTTTGAGGAGGTGATCAAAGCATATGGTTTTATACAAGCTTGCGGAGAAGCCTATATTTACAAGAAAGTGAGTGGGAGCTCTATATCATTTCTAATATTATATGTGGATGACATATTGTTGATTGGAAATGATGTAGAATTTCCAGATAACATAAAAGCATACTTAAATAAGAGTTTTTCAATGAAAGACCTCAGTGAAGCTGCTTATATATTAGGCATCAAGATTTATAGAGATAGATCAAGACGCTTAATAGGACTTTCACAAAGCACATACCTTGACAAAGTTTTGAAGAAGTTCAAAATGGATCAGTCAAAAAAATGGTTCTTGCATGTGTTGCAAGGTGTGAAATTGAGTCAGACTCAATGTTTGACCACTGCAGAAGATAGAGAGAAAATAAAAGTATTCCCTATGCCTCAGCCATAGGTTCTATCATGTATGCTATGATGTGTACCAGACCTGATGTGTGCCTCGCCATAAGCCTGGCAGGGAGCTACCAAAGTAATCCAGGAGTGGATCACTGGACAACGGTCAAGAACATCCCGAAGTACCTGAAAAGGACCAAGGATATGTTTCTCGTTTATGGAGGTGACAGAGAGCTCGTCGTAAATGGTTACGTCGATGCTAGTTTTGACACTGATCCGGATGACTCTAAGTCACAAACCGGATACATATTTATTTTGAATGGTGGAGCTGTTTGTTGCTGCAGTTCCAAGCAGAGCGTCGTGGCGGGATCTACATGTGAAGCGGAGTACATAGCTGCTTCGGAAGCAGCAAAAAAGGAGTCTGGATGAAGGAGTTCATATCCAATCTAGGTGTAATACCTAGTGCATCGGGTCCAATGAAAATATTTTGTGACAATATTGGAGCAATTGCCTTAGCGACGGAATCCGGATTTCACAACAGAACCAAACACATCAATGTTGGGGAATGTAGTAATAATTCAAAATTTTCCTACGTGTCACCAAGATCAATCTAGGAGATGCTAGCATGAAAGAGAGGGAGTTCCTACCTCTTGAGCACTGCGTTGGATTTCCCCAAAGAGGAGAGGATGATCAAGCAAAGTAGCGTAAGTAGTTCCCTCAGTTTTTCAGAACCAAGGTATCAATCTAGTAGGAGGCTACGCGCGAGTCCCTCGTACCTACACAAAAACAATAGCTCAACACAACCAACGCGCTTAGGGGTTGTCAATCCCTTCACGGTCACTTACGAAAGTGAGATCTGATAGAGATGATAAATAATATTTTTGGTATTTTTGGTATAGAGATGCAAAGTAAAAAGTAAAAGCAAAGCAATAATAAAGTGATGGAGATTGATATGATGAGAAAGAGACCCGGTGGCCATAGGTTTCACTAGTGGCTTCTCTCAAGAGCATAAGTATTCTACGGTGGGTGAACAAATTACTGTTGAGAAAATTTACAGAATTGAGCATAGTTATGAGAATATCTAGGTATGATCATGTATATAGGCATCACATCCGAGACAAGTAGACCGACTCTTGCCTGCATCTACTACTATTACTCCACTCATCGACCGCTATCCAGCATGCATCTAGAGTATTAAGTTAAAAACAGAGTAACGCCTTAAGCAAGATGACATGATGTAGAGGGGTAGTTTCATGCAATATGATAAAAAACCATCTTGTTATCCTCGATGGCAACCATACAATATGTGCCTTGCTGCCCCTTTTGTCACTGGGAAAGGACACCGCCAGATCGAACCCAAAGCTAAGAACTTCTCCCATGGCAAGAACAACCAATCTAGTAGGCCAAAGAAAACTGAGAATTCAAAGAGACTTGCAAAGATAACCAATCAGACATGAAAGAATTTAGGGAAGATTCAAATATTATTCATAGATAGACTTGATCATAAACCCACAATTCATCGATCTCAACAAACACACCGCAAAAAGAAGATTACATCGAATAGATCTCCACAAGAGAGGGGGAGAACATTGTATTGAGATCCAAAAAGAGAGAAGAAGCCATCTAGCTACTAACTATGGACCAGTAGGTCTGAAGTAAACTACTCACACTTCATCGAAGGGGCTTGGATGATGATGTAGAAGCCCTCCGTGATCGATGCCCCCTCCGGCGGAGCTCCGGAATAGGCCCCAACATGGGATCTCGTGGATACAGAAAGTTGCGGCGGTGGAATTAGGTTTTTGGCTCCGTCCCCGATCGTTTGGGGGTACGTAGGTATATATAGGAGGAAGAAGTACATCGGTGGAGCTTCGAGGGGCCCACGAGGGAGGGGGCGCGCCCTAGGGGGCGCCCTCCACCCTCATGACCGCCTCGTGGCTTTCTTGACGGAGGGTCCAAGTCTCCTGGATCTTATCTGATGAGAAAATCATGTTTCCGAAGGTTTCATTCCGTTTGGACTCCGTTGGATATTCTGTTTCTCCGAAACACTGAAACAGGCAAAAAACAGCAATTCTAGGCTGGGCCTCCGGTTAATAGGTTACTCCCAAAAATAATATAAAAGTGGAAAATAAAGCCCAATATAGTCCAAAACAGTAGATAATGTAGCATGGAGCAAGCAAAAATTATAGATACATTGGAGACATATCAAGCATCCCCAAGCTTAATTTCTGCTCGTCCTCGAGTAGGTAAATGATAAAAAGAGAATTTTTGATGCGGAGTGCTACTTGGCATAATTTTAATGTAATTCTTCTTAATTGTGGTATGAATATTCAGGTCCGAAAGATTCAAGACAAAAGTTCATATTGACATAAAAATGATAATACTTCAAGCATACTAACTAAGCAATTATGTCTTCTCAAAATAACATGGCCAAAGAAAGTTCATCCCTACAAAATCGTATAGTTTAGTCATGTTTCATTTTCGTCACACAAGAATGCTCTCATCATGCACAACCCCGATGACAAGCCAAGCAATTGTTTCATACTTTAGTAATCTCAAACCTATAAACTTTCACGCAATATATGAGCGCGGGCCATGGACATAGCACTATGGGTGGAATAGAATATAATGAGGGGGGCTATGTGGAGAAGACAAAAAAGGAGAAAGTCTCACATCAATGAGGCTAATCAATGGGCTATGGAGATGCCCACCGATTGATGTTAATGCAAGGAGTAGGGATTGCCATGCAACGGATGCACTAGAGCTATAAATGTATGAAAGCTCAACAAAAGAAACTAGTGGGTGTGCATCCAACTTGCTTGCTCACGAAGACCTAGGGCACTTGAGGAGGCCCATTGTTGGAATATACAAGCCAAGTTCTATAATGAAAAATTCCCACTAGTATATGAAAGTGATAAGATGAGAGACTCTCTATTATGAAGATCATGGTGCTACTTTCAAGCACAAGTGTGGTAAAAGGATAGTAACATTGTCCCTTCTCTCTTTTTCTCTCATTTTTTGGGCCTTCTCTTTTTTGGGGGGCCTTCTCTTTTTTTATGGCCTTTTTTATTTATTCCTCACTTGGGACAATGCTCTAATAATGATGATCATCACACTTCTATTTATTTACAACTCAATGATTACAACTCGATACTAGAACAAAGATGACTATATGAATGCCTCCGGCGGTGTACCGGGATATGCAATGAACCAAGAGTGACATGTATGAAAGAATTATGAATGGTGGCTTTGCCACAAATACTATGTCAACTACATGATCATGCTAAGCAATATGACAATGATGAATGTGTCATGATGAACGGAATGATGGAAAGTTGCATGGCAATATATCTCAGAATGGCTATGGAAATGCCATAATAGGTAGGTATGGTGGCTGTTTTGAGGAAGATATAAGGAGGTTTATGTGTGAAAGAGCGTACCATATCACGGGGTTTGGATGCACCGGCGAAGCTTGCGCCAACTCTCAATGTGAGAAAGGGCAATGCACGGCACCGAAGAGGCTAGCAAGGATGGAAGGGTGAGAGTGCGTATAATCCATGGACTTAGCATTAGTCATAAAGAACTCACATACTTATTGCAAAAATCTACAAGTCATCAAAAACCTCGGCACTATGCACATGCTCCTAGGGGGATAGATTGGTAGGAAAAGACCATCGCTCGTCCCCGACCGCCGCTCATAAGGAAGACAATCAAATAACACCTCATGTTTCAAATTTGTTGCATAACGTTTACCATACGTGCATGCTACGGGACTTGCAAACTTCAACACAAGTATTTCTCAATTTCACAACTACTCAACTAGCATGACTTTGATATTATTACCTCCATATCTCAAAACAATCATCAAGCATCAAACTTTTCTTAGTATTCAACACACTCATAAGAAAGTTTTATTAGTAATCTTGCATACCAAGCATATTAGGATTTTAAGCAAATTACCATGCTATTAAGACTCTAAAAATAATCTGAGTGAAGCATGAGAGATCAATAGTTTCTATAAAACAAATCCACCACCGTGCTCTAAAAGATATAGGTGAAGCACTAGAGCAAAACTATAAAGCTCAAAAGATATAAGTGAAGCACATAGAGTATTCTATCAAATTACAAATCATGTATGGCTCTCTCAAAAGGTGTGTACAGCAAGGATGATTGTGTTAGACTAACAAGCAAAGACTCAAATCATAAAATACGCTCCAAGCAAAACACATATCATGTGGTGAATAAAAATATAGCTCCAAGTAAAGTTACCGATAGAAGTAGACGAAAGAGGGGATGCCTTCCGGGGCATGCCCAAGATTTGGCTTTTAGGTGTCCTTAGATTATCTTGGAGGTTACATGGGCATCCCCAAGCTTAGGCTCTTGCCACTCCTTGTTCCATAATCCATCAAATCTTTACCCAAAACTTGAAAACTTCACAACACAAACTTAAAGTAGAAAATCTCGTGAGCTCTGTTAGCAAAAGAAAACAAAAGACCACTTCAAGGTACTGTAATGAACTCATTCTTTATTTATATTGGTGTTAAACCTACTGTATTCCAACTTCTCTATGGATTATAAACTATTTTACTAGCCATAGATTCATCAAAATAAGCAAACAACACACGAAAAACAGAATCTGTCAAAAACAGAACAGTCTGTAGTAATCTGTAGCTAGCGCAAGATCTGGAACCCCAAAAATTCGAAAATAATTTATGGACGTGAGTAATTTATCTATTAATCATCTGCAAAAATAATTAACTAAATAGCGCTTTCCAAATAAAAATGACAGCAGTTCTCGTGAGCACTAAAGTTTCTGTTTTTTACAGCAAGTTCAACAAGACTTTCCCCAAGTCTTCCCAACGGTTCTACTTGGCGCAAACACTAATTAAACACAAAAAAACACAACCAAAACATAGGCTAAATAATGTATTTATTACTAAACAGGAGCAAAAATCAAGGAATAAAAATAAAATTGGGTTGCCTCCCAACAAGCGCTATCGTTTAACGCCCCTAGCTAGGCATAACAAGCAAGAATAGATCTAGGTATTGCCATAATAGTAAGATAGATTATTAAAAGTCATTTCATATTCTCTACGTTTGGCAGCAAGTTTTCTTTGAGGCAAGCAAAAGTAATCAAAAGGGATAAATTTAACGGGACAAAAGTCCGCAAGATCAACCTTGGGAGGTATAGGTTCCTCCTTTGGTCCTTCATAATGCACAACCAATTCATCATTATAAGCATTCTTTTGACAGAACTTTGTGAGCCTATATTCAGGAGAATATCCTAGTTCATTATTTCGAATAGCCAAATCATCATTAAGTTCAGAAATTCTATCAACTAAAACATTGGTAGGAACCCTTTTTCTAAGATTTTCATTGAAAGCAACATAGTCTAGAGATTGAAAACGCATTATTTCTTCTTGATCAAAGAGGATAGCCTCTATGGGAGGACGGCAAGCGTCCACCCTATAATGCGCAAATATTTCTTTGGCTTATTCTATTATGAATCTAAACTCATGAGACAAAAAGATAGTAGCAGCACGCTTAACAGAAGAATGCTCAATATTAGAAAATTCCAAAAAAATCATTTGTATGGAAGGATGTATGTACATGAATTGTCTTTCATGTTCAACTACAAGCATGGCAATAGCGTCCGCAAGACTACTAGTTCTATGAAGGATAGAACTTCCCATAGAAGGTAAAGCACCGACACAAGTAAAGAAATCTTGAATAACCCCTTTTCCAATAATATTACCACTACCAACACGGAATTTTTTTGTATGAAAGATGGTAGATTCTTTAGCAGGAGCATCCGAATTTTTCATGATATTATTATTGTCCATATCGACAATAATTTCCCCAATTTCAGACATAGAGGCAGAAGGTAAAGGACTTGACATAATGACAAGCTAGCAAACTGACACACGAGCAAACAAAAGGCAAACAGGCAAAAGAGACAAATACAGAGGGAGGATAGAGAGAGAGAGAGAGAGAGAGGGCGAATAAAACGGCAAGGGTGAAGTGGGGGAGAGGAAAACCAGAGGCAAATGGCAAATAATGTAATGCGGGAGATCGGGATTGTCATGGGTACTTGGTATGTTGACTTTTGCGGAGACCTCCCCGGCAACGATGCCAGAAATTCTTCTTGCTACCTCTTGAGCACTGCGTTGGATTTCCCCGAAGAGGAGAGGATGATGTAGCAAAGTAGCGTAAGTATTTCCCTCAGTTTTTGAGAACCAGGGTATCAATCCAGTAGGAGGCTATGCGCGAGTCCCTCGTACCTACACAAAAAGAATAGCTCAACGCAACCAACGCGCTTAGGGGTTGTCAATCCCTTCACGGTCACTTATGAAAGTGAGATCTGATAGAGATGATAAATAATATTTTTGGTATTTTTTGTATAGAGATGCAAAGTAAAAAGTAAAAGAAAAGTAAAAGAAAAGCAATAATAAAGTAATGGAGATTGATATGATGAGAAAGAAACCCGGGGGCCATAGGTTTCACTAGTGGCTTCTCTCAAGAGCATAAGTATTCTACGGTGGGTGAACAAATTACTGTTGAGCAATTGACAGAATTGAGCATAGTTATGAGAATATCTAGGTATGATCATGTATATAGGCATCACGTCCGAGACAAGTAGACCGACTCCTGCCTGCATCTACTACTATTACTCCACTCATCGACCGCTATCCAGCATGCATCTACAGTATTAAATTAAAAACAGAGTAACGCCTTAAGCAAGATGACATGATGTAGAGGGATAGTTTCATGCAATATGATAAAAAACCCATCTTGTTATCCTTGATGGCAACAATACAATATGTGCCTTGCTGCCCCTTCTGTCACTGGGAAAGGACACCGCAAGATCGAACCCAAAGCTAAGCACTTCTCCCATGGCAAGAACAACCAATCTAGTAGGCCAAACGAAACTGATAATTCGAAGATTCAAATATTATTCATAGATAGACTTGATTATAAACCCACAATTCATCGGTCTCAACAAACACACCGCAAAAAGAAGATTACATCGAATAGATCTCCACAAGAGAGGGGGAGAACATTGTATTGAGATCCAAAAAGAGAGAAGAAGCCATCTAGCTACTAGCTATGGACTCGTAGGTCTGAAGTAAACTACTCACACTTCATCGGAGGGGCTTGGATGATGATGTAGAAGCCCTCCGTGATCGATGCCCCCTCCGGCGGAGCTCCAGAACAGGCCCCAACATGGGATCTCGTGGATACAGAAAGTTGCGGCGGTGGAATTAGGTTTTTGGCTCCGTCCCCGATCGTTTGGGGGTACGTAGGTATATATAGGAGGAAGAAGTACGTCGGTGGAGCTTCGAGGGGGCCACGAGGTAGGGGGCACGCCCTCCACCCTTGTGACCGCCTCATGGCTTTCTTAACGGAGGGTCCAAGTCTCCTGGATCTTATCTGATGAGAAAATCACGTTTCCGAAGGTTTCATTCTGTTTGGACTCCGTTTGATATTCTGTTTCTCTGAAACACTAAAATAGGCAAAAAAACAGCAATTCTGGGCTGGGCCTCCGGTTAATAGGTTAGTCCCGAAAATAATATAAAAGTGGAAAATAAAGCCCAATATAGTCCAAAACAGTAGATAATATAGCATGGAGAAATCAAAAATTATAGATACGTTGGAGACGTATCAGGAGTGCATCTTCATACCCTTGAAGATCGCTAAGCGGAAGCGTTACAAGAACGCGGTTGATGGAGTCGTACTCGCGGTGATTCAAATCACGGAAGATCCGATCAAGCGCCGAACGAACGGTGTCTCCGCGTTCAACACACGTACAGCCCGTGGACGCCTCCTCCTTATTGATCCAGCAAGGGGAGATGAGAAGTTGAGGGAGAACTCCAGCAGCACGACGGCGTAGTGGTGGTGGAGCTCATGGTTCTCCGGCAGAGCTTCGCTAAGCACTTTGGAGGAGGAGGTGTTGGTGTTGGGGAATGTAGTAATTTCAAAAAAAAATCCTACGCACACGCAAGATCATGGTGATGCACAGCAACGAGAGGGGACAGTATCGTCTACGTACCCTCGTAGACCATAAGCGGAAGCGTTATGAGGACGTGATTGATGTAGTCGTACGTCTTCACGATCCGACCGATCCAAGTACCGAACGCGCGGCACCTCCGAGTTCAGCACACGTTCAGCTCGATGACGTCCCACGAACTCTGATCCAGCAGAGCTTCACGGGAGAGTTCCATCAGCACGATGGCGTGATGATGGTGATGATGTTGCTACTGACACAGGGCTTCGCCTAAGCACCGCTACGATATGGTCGAGGTGGATTATGGTGGAGGGGGGCACCGCACACGGCTTGGAACAATCAACTTGTGTGTCCTAGGGTGCCCCTGCACCCGTATATAAAGGAGCAAGGGGGAGGCCGGGTGGCCCTTGCAGGGCGCGCTAGGAGGAGGAGTCCTCCTGCTACTAGGAGTAGGACTCCCCTTTCCTAGTCCTACTAGGAGGAGGAAAGGAAGGAGGAGAGGGAGAAGGAATGAGAGGGTGGAAAGGAGGAAAAGGGGGGCCGGCCCCCTAGTCCAATTCGGTTTGGGCTAGGAGGTCCGCATGCCCTGCCTCCTCTCTTCAACCACTTGGACCATGAGGCCAAATACTTCTTCCCCGTATTCACGTAACTCCCCCGTACTCCTAAAAATACCCAAATCACTCGGAACATTTCCGATGTCTGAATATAGTCATCCAATATATCGATCTTTACGTCTCGACCATTTAGAGACTCCTCGTCATGTCCCAAATCTCATCCGGGACTCCGAACTACCTTCGGTATATCAAATCACATAAACTCATAATATCGATCGTCACCGAACGTTAAGCGTGCGGACCATACGGGTTCAAGAACTATGAAGACATGACCGAGACACGTCCCCGGTCAATAACCAATAGAGGAACCTGGATGTTCATATTGGCTCCTACATATTCTACGAAGATCTTTATCGGTCAAACCGCATACCAACATACGTTGTTCCCTTTGTCATCGGTATGTTACTTGCCCGAGATTCGATCGTCGGTATCTGAATACCTAGATTAATCTCGTTACCGGCAAGTCTCTTTACTCGTCCCGTAATGCATCATACTGCAACTAACTCATTAGTTGCATTGCTTGCAATGCTTATAGTGATGTGCATTATCGAGAGGGCCTAGAGATACCTCTTCGACAATCGGAGTGACAACTCCTAATCTGGATCTATGACAACTCAACAAGTACCATCGGAGACACCTGTAGAGTACCTTTATAATCACCCAGTTACGTTGTGACATTTGGTAGCACACAAAGTGTTCCTCCGGTAATCGGGAGTTGCATAATCTCATAGTTATAGGAACATGTATAAGTCATGAAGAAAGCAATAGCAGTAAAATAAAATGATCAAGTGCTAAGCTAACAGAATGGGTCAAGTCAATCACATCATTCTCCTAATGATGTGATCCCGTTTATCAAATGACAACTCATGTCTATGGTTAGGAAACATAACCATATTTGATCAACGAGCTAGTCAAGTAGAGGCATACTAGTGACACTCTGTTTGTCTATGTATTCACACATGTATTATGTTTCCAGCTAATACAATTCTAGCATGAATAATAAACATTTATCATGAAATAAGGAAATAAATAATAACTTTATTATTGCCTCTAGGGCATATTTCCTTCAGTCTCCCACTTGGATTAGAGTCAACAATCTAGATTACACAGTAATGATTCTAACACCCATGGAGCCTTGGTGCTGGTCATGTTTTGCTCATGAGAGAGGCTTAGTCAATGGGTCTGCAATAGTCAGATCCGTATGTATCTTGCAAATCTCTATATCTCCCAACTAGACTTGATCACGGATGGAATTGAATCGTCTCTTGATGTGTTTGGTTCTCTTGTGAAATCCGGATTCCTTAGCCAAGGCAATTGCACCAGTATTGTCACAAAAGATTTTCATTGGACCTGATGCACTTGGTATGACACCTAGATCGGATATGAACTCCTTCATCCAGACTCCTTCATTTATTGCTTCCAAAGCAGCTATGTACTCTGCTTCACACGTAGATCCCGCCACGGCGCTTTGTTTAGAACTCCTCCAACTAACAGCTCCACCATTCAATATAAACACGTATCCAGTTTGCGATTTAGAATCGTCCGGATCAGTGTCAAAGCTTGCATCGACGTAACCATTTACGACGAGCTCTTTGTCACCTCCATAAATGAGAAACATATCCTTAGTCCTTTTCAGGTATTTCAGGATGTTCTTGACCGCTGTCCAGTGATCCACTCCTGGATTACTTTGGTACCTCCCTGCTAAACTAATAGCAAGGCACACATCAGGTCTGGTACACAGCATTGCATGCATGATAGAGCCTATGGCTGAAGCATAGGGAACACTTTTCATTTTCTCTCTATCTTCTGTAGTGGTCAGGCATTGAGTCTTACTCAACTTCACACCTTGTAATACATGCAAGAACCCTTTCTTAGCTTGATCCATTTTGAACTTCTTCAAAACTTTATCAAGGTATGTGCTTTACGAAAGTCCAATTAAGCGTCTTGATCTATCTCTATAGATCTTGATGCTCAATATATAAGCAGCTTCAACGAGGTCTTTCAATGAAAAACTCTTTTTCAAGTATCCTTTTATGCTACCCAGAAATTCTATATCATTTCCAATCAACAATATGTCATCCATATATAATATTAGAAATGCTACAGAGCTCCCACTCACTTTCTTGTAAATACAGGCTTCTCCAAAAGTGTGTATAAAACCATATGCTTTGATCACATTATCAAAACATTTATTCCAACTCCGAGAGGCTTGCACCAGTCCATAAATGGATCGCTAGAGCTTGCACACTTTGTTAGCACCCTTTGGATCGATAAAACCTTCAGGTTGCATCATATACAACTCTTCTTCCAAAAATCCATTCAGGAATGCAATCTTTACATCCATTTGCCAAATTTCATAATCATAAAATGCGGCAATTGCTAACAAGATTCGGACGGACTTAAGCATCGCTACGGGTGACAAGGTCTCATCGTAGTCAACTCCTTGAACTTGTTGAAAACTTTTCGCAACAAGTCAAGCTTTCTAGATAGTAATGTTACCGTCAGCGTCAGTCTTCTTCTTGAAGATCCATTTATTCTCGATGGCTTGCCGATCATCGGGCAAGTCAACCAAAGTCCACACTTTGTTTTCATACATGGATCCCATCTCAGATTTCATGGCCTCAAGCCATTTTGCGGAATCTGGGCTCATCATCACTTCCTCATAGTTCGTATGTTCATCATGGTCAAGTAACATGACCTCCAGAACAGGATTACCGTACCACTCTGGTGTGGATCTTACTCTGGTTGACCTATGAGGTTCGGTAGTAACTTGATCTGAAGTTTCATGATCATTATCATTGGCTTCCTCACTAATTGGTGTAGGTGTCACAGGAACCGGTTTCTATGATGGACTACTTTCCAATAAGGGAGGAGGTACAGTTACCTCATCAAGTTCTACTTTCCTCCCACTCACTTCTTTCGAGAGAAACTCCCTCTCTAGAAAGGATTCATTCTTAGCAACAAATGTCTTGCCTTCGGATCTGTGATAGAAGGTGTACCCAACAGTCTCCTTTGGGTATCCTATGAAGACACATCTCTACGATTTGGGTTCAAGATTATCAGGTTGAAGCTTTTTCACATAAGCATGGCAGCCCAAAACTTTAAGAAACAACAACTTTTGTTTCTTGCCAAACCATAGTTCATAAGGCGTCGTCTCAACAGATTTAGATGGTGCCCTATTTAACGTGAATGTTGCTGTCTCTAAAGCGTAAACCCAAAATGATAGCGGTAAATCAGTAAGAGACATCATAGATCGCACCATATCTAGTAAAGTATGATTACGACGTTCGGACACACCATTACGTTGTGGTGTTCCGGGTGGCGTGAGTTGCGAAACTATTCCGCATTATTTCAAATGAAGACCAAACTCGCAACTCAAATATTCTCCTCCATGATCAGATCATAGAAACTTTATTTTCTTGTTACGATGATTTTCCACTTCACTCTGAAATTCTTTGAACTTTTCAAATGTTTCAGACTTATGTTTCATCAAGTAGATATACCCATATCTGCTCAAATCATCTGTGAAGGTGAGAAAATAACGATACCCGCCGTGAGCCTCAACATTCATTGGACCACATACATCAGTATGTATGATTTCCCAACAAATCTGTTGCTCGCTCCATAGTTCCGGAGAACTGCGTTTTAGTCATCTTGCCCATGAGGCATGGTTCGCAAGTACCAAACGATTCATAATCAAGTGATTCCAAAAGTCCATCAAAATGGAGTTTCTTCATGCGCTTTACACCAATATGACCTAAATGGCGGTGCCATAAATAAGTTGCACTATCATTATCAACTCTATATCTTTTGGCTTCAACATTATGAATATGTGTATCACTACTATCGAGATTCATTAAAAATAGACCACTCTTGAAGGGTGCATGACCATAAAAGATATTACTCATATAAATAGAACAACCATTATTCTCTGATTTAAATGCATAACCGTCTTACATCAAACAAGATCCAGATATAATGTTCATGCTCAACGCTGGCACCAAATAACAATTATTCAGGTCTAAAACTAATCCCGAAGGTAGATGTATAGGTAGCATGCCGACGGCGATCACATCGACTTTGGAACCATTTCCCACACGCATCATCACCTCGTCCTTAGCCAATCTTCTCTTAATTCATAGTCCCTGTTTCGAGTTGCAAATATTAGCAACAGAACCAGTATCAAATACCCAGGTGCTACTGCGAGCTTTAGTAAGGTACACATCAATAACATGTATATCACATATACCTTTGTTCACCTTGCCATCCTTCTTATCCGCCAAATACTTGGGGTAGTTCTGCTTCCAGTGACCAGTCCCTTTGCAGTAGAAGCACTCAGTCTCAGGCTTAGGTCCAGACTTGGGTTTCTTCTCTTGAGCAGCAACTTGTTTGCCTTTCTTCTTGAAGTTCCCTTTCTTCTTTCTTTTACCCTTTTTCTTGAAACTGGTGGTCTTGTTGACCATCAACACTTGATGCTCCTTCTTGATTTCTACCTCCGCAGCTTATAGCATTGCGAAGAGCTCGGGAATCGTCTTATCCATCCCTTGCATATTATAGTTCATCATGAAGCTCTTGTAACTTGGTGGCAGTGATTGAAGAACTCTGTCAATGACACTATCAACAAGAAGATTAACTACCAGTTGAGTCAAGTGGTTATGGTACCCAGACATTCTGAGTATATGTTCACTGACAGAACTATTCTCCTCCATCTTGCAGCTGTAGAACTTATTGGAGACCTCATATCTCTCAATCCGGGCATTTGCTTGAAATATTAACTTTAACTCCTGGAACATCTCATATGCTCCATGACGTTCAAAACGTCGTTGAAGTCCCAGTTCTAAGTCGTAAAGCACTGCACACTCAACTATCGAGTAGTCATCAGCTTTGCTCTGCCAGACGTTCATAACATCTGGTGTTGCTCCAGCAGCGTGTTTAGCACCTAGCGGTGCTTCTAGGACGTAATTCTTCTGTGCAGCAATGAGGATAATCCTCAAGTTATGGACCCAGTCCGTGTAATTCCTACCATCATCTTTCAACTTTGCTTTCTCAAGGAACGCATTAAAATTTAACAGAACAACAGCACGGGCCATCTATCTACAACAACATAGACAAGAAAAATACTATCAGGTACTAAGTTCATGATAAATTAAAGTTCAATTAATCATATTTCAGAACTCCCACTTAGATAGACATTCCTCTAATCATCTAAGTGATTACGTGATCCAAATCAACTAAACCATGACCGATCATCACGTGAAATGGAGTAGTTTTCAATGGTGAACATCACTATGTTGATCATATCTACTATATGATTCACGCTCGACCTTTCGGTCTCAGAGTTCTGAGGCCATATCTGCATATGCTAGGCTCGTCAAGTTTAACCCGAGTATTTCTGCGTGTGCAAAACTGGCTTGCACCCGTTGTGTGTGAACGTAGAGCTTATCACACCCGATCATCACGTGGTGTCTCAGCACGACGAACTTTGGCAATGGTGCATACTAAGGGAGAACACTTGTACCTTGAAATTTAGTGAGAGATCATCTTATAATGCTACCGTCAATCAAGCAGAATAAGATGCATAAAGGATAAACATCACATGCAATCAATATAAGTGATATGATATGGCCATCATCATCTTGTGCCTTTGATCTCCATCTCCAAAGCACCGTCATGATCACCATCGTCACCATGTGACACATTGATCTCCATCGTAACATCGTTGTCGTCTCGCCAAATATTGCTTCTACGACTATCGCTACCATTTAGTGATAAAGTAAAGCAATTATAGGGCGATTGCATTGCATACAATAAAGCGACAACCATATGGCTCCTGCCAGTTGCCGATAATTCTGTTACAAAACATGATCATCTCATACAATAAAATATAGCATCATGCCTTGACCATATCACATCACAACATGCCCTGCAAAACCAAGTTAGACGTCCTCTACTTTGTTGTTGCAAGTTTTACGTGGCTGCTATGGGATGAGCAAGAACCGTTCTTACCTACGCATCAAAATCACAACGATATTTCGTCAAGTTAGTGTTGTTTTAACCTTCAACAAGGACTGGGCGTAGTCACACTCAGTTCAACTAAAGTTGGAGAAACTGACACCCTCCAGCCACCTGTGTGCGAAGCACGCCGGTAGAACCAGTCTCGCATAAGCATACGCGTAATGTCGGTCTGGGCCGCTTCATCCAACAATACCACGGAACCAAAGTATGACATGCTGGTAAGCAGTATGACTTGTATCGCCCACAACTAACTCGTGTTTTACTCGTGCATATAACATCTACGCATAAACTTGGCTCGGATGCCACTGTTGGGGAACGTAGTAAGTTCAAAAAAATGCATATGCACATGCAAGATCATGGTGATGCACAGCAATGAGAGGGGAGAGTATCGTCTACGTACCCTCGTAGACCGTAAGCGGAAGCGTTATGAGAACGTGGTTGATGTAGTCATACGTCTTCACGATCCGACTGATCCAAGTACCGAACGCATGACACCTCCGAGTTCAGCACGCGTTCAGTTCGATGACGTCCCACGAACTCCGATCCAGCAGAGCTTCACAGGAGAGTTCCGTCAGCACGATGACATGATGATGGTGATGATGTTGCTACCGACGCAGGGCTTCGCCTAAGCACCACTACGATATGATCGAGGTGGATTATGGTGGAGGGGGGCACCGCACACGGCTTGGAACAATCAACTTGTGTGTCCTAGGGTGCCCCCCTGCCCCCGTATATAAAGGAGCAAGGGGGGAGGCCGGCCGGCCCTTGCAGGGCGCGCCAGGAGAAGGAGGAGGAGGAGGAGTCCTAGTAGGAGTAGGACTCCCCTTTCCTACTCCTACTAGGAGGAGGAAAGGAAGGAGGAGAGGGAGAATGAAGGAGAGGGAGGAAAGGAGGAAAAGGGGGGCCGGCCCCCTAGTCCACTTCGGTTTGGGCTAGGGGGGGTGCGTGCCTTGCCTCCTCTCTTCCACCACTTGGCCCATTAGGCCCAATACTTCTTCCCCGTATTCCCGTAACTCCCCCGTACTCCAAAAAATACCCGAATCACTCGGAACCTTTCCGATGTCCGAATATAGTCGTCCAATATATTGATCTTTACGTCTCGACCATTTCGAGACTCCTCGTCATGTCCCCGATCTCATCTGGGACTCCGAACTACCTTCGGTATATCGAATCGCATAAACTCATAATACCGATCGTCACCGAACGTTAAGCGTGCGGACCCTACGGGTTCGAGAACTATGTAGACATGACCGAGACACGTCTCCGGTCAATAAATAATAGCGGAACCTGGATGTTCATATTGGCTCCTACATATTCTACGAAGATCTTTATCGGTCAAACCGCATAACAACATACATTGTTCCCTTTGTCATCGGTATGTTACTTGCCCGAGATTCGATCGTCGGTATCTCAATACCTAGCTTAATCTCGTTACCGGCAAGTCTCTTTACTCGTTTCGTAATGCATCATCCCACAACTAACTCATTAGTTGCATTGCTTACAAGGCTTATAGTGATGTGCATTACCGAGAGGGCCCAGAGATACCTCTCCGACAATTGGAGTGACAAATCCTAATCTCGATCTATGCCCACTCAACAAGTACCATAGGAAAAACCTGTAGAGCACCTTTATAATCACCCAGTTACATTGTGACGTTTGGTAGCACACAAAGTGTTCCTCCGGTAATCGGGAGTTGCATAATCTCATAGTCATAGGAACATGTATAAGTCATGAAGAAAGCAATAGCAGTAAACTAAAACGATCAAGTGCTAAGCTAATGGAATGGGTCAAGTCAATCACATCATTCTCCTAATGATGTGATCTCGTTTATCAAATGACAACTCATGTCTATGGTTAGGAAACATAACCATCTTTGATCAACGAGCTAGTCAAGTAGAGGCATACTAGTGACACTCTGTTTGTCTATGTATTCACACATGTATTATGTTTCTGGTTAATACAATTCTAGCATGAATAATAAACATTTATCATGAAATAAGGAAATAAATAATAACTTTATTATTGCCTCTAGGGCATATTTCCTTCAGTTGGAGGAGGGAGGGGCTACGCCAAGGAAGGGGTGCGGCTGCCCTCCCACCCCTCCTTTATTTATAGGGTGAAGGGGAGAGGGGCCGCCGCCCCTAGATGCATCTAGAGGGGGGCGGTGGCCAAAGGGGGGAGATTTGCCCCCCAAGCAAGGTGGGAGGCGCCCCCTCCCCTAGCACTAGTACAGTGAGGTGCTAAACAAACGGTTTTTAACCCCTTTCCGCGACGGCATTTGGAACCGTCGCCAAGTGAGTGTGGGTGATAGGGGGGTCCTTCCCACATGACCCAGAAACCGTCGGGGATATGCCCTCCTGGCACACACGCTCGGCAAAATGATGTCGTGTGCAACCGGCGAGCGCTCAAATATGGAAATACGTAAAGTAGAGCTAAAAATACAATTATATGGCAAAATTGTTTCCGGTCGCAAGTACATCCCACACAGCCAGTCCCCGCTAAACGTTTCCGTTCGTATGTACATCCCACACACTCGCTCCAAGGAAAACATTTTCGTTCACAGGTACATCACACACAACTTTTCCTGTTAAATCGTTTGTGTTATTGAATGTATCACACACAGTCCGTAGAAGAAACTATGTGGCAAAGGCTATCCATCACACACAGTTTTTATGTGGTAAACGTTTGCGCAAGGTGGCCTAACGCAAACAGTTTTCAAGAGAAAGTCGTGTGTGATTGTTCATTGATCCAACACGGTTTATTCCTAGAAACTGTGTGTGTTGCCTGAGGTCATCGCCCACGGTATTCTTTCAACAACCGTTTGCAATAGCAAAACCCAATTAGGAGGCTAATTCTCCATTAGCAGGCTAATTATCCGATTATTCATAATCCATTTATTAATCTAATTGGCATTTCATATTAAGCACACAATATATTTCATTTTCATAATTGAAATACATCAGAGTACAACATCATATAGCTTCAGCACTCAGCTACCCCATTACACAACTAAACCAGGACCAAGTTTCACATGCAAGATCTATAACCTTTCGAAATTAGCATCATAGACAGTACATAGACAGATGCATCTCATCTGGAAAAACTGCAGAAGCAGAAGGCGAATATTGAGCCTTCATTAATGTTGAAGGCCAGTGCATGTGGATGATTGACCGTCCATCCTTCGTCCTTTTAAGGAACACTTCAATATTGAACCGTGGGTGTTATATGAATACCTTCCTCGCCTCCTGAACATATAGGTAGTTTGAGAGGTAATCATCAGTATCTGCTTTGGAAAGTCCTGAAAACAAGGATGTGCATAAATATCTTCTCTATATTGGAAATGGGGCAAAGGAATAAAAAAGGCAAGGTATAATAGTTAGTACCATCCTGTATTGAACTCATGTCTTCTTCATTGTGCAGACGAAGATCTTGTTGTTTTTTGTCGCTAATTTCTTTATCCTAACAATCTTTCTGAGTTTCTTGACTTGACTGATATTCATGGACAACTCATTTTCCCATATGCAAAAAGGGTTGAACAGTGGACCAAAACCTCTGACAGCAGGACCTACATGTGCAAGACCAAATTGTTGAAAACCTAAATATTAGAATGGTTCCTGCAATTTCCCAATAATGTGCTATTAGACAATGGACCATGCACGTGCTAACCTCGATTGTAAACCTCAGTGCTTCCCATTGTTTCCCTGCAACACATATAAGGTAGTTAGTAATCAGGTTAAGTAAGGGTTCACATGCTATCAGTAAAATATATTGATGATAAATAAGCACATTGTAGACTCATCAGATTAATTCAAGCCACATGGAAAACTCATTTATCCAAACCAAGCATGATTAAGAACTAGGAAATAGAGCACTTGTATATGTTTCTCATGTATTAAGTGCAGCCACATTCGATTTATTCCTCACATGCACAACAATACAAAATTCTACCCACGACAATTGGACATTGCAGTGTAGAATTGAACCAAGCAGTTAGCTAAACACCACAACAAATGAACCAAACATTAACTGAGCACCACATTGCACAATATAACATACTCCTAATAGAAGATCAGACAGTTAACCAAACCAAGCATGCTTAAAAACTTGGAAATATAGCAATTGTATTTTTTTCGTCATGTATTTACTACAGCCAAATTCAATTTACTCACATGGTATACAATAACAGAATGCACCCACAACTATTGAACATCGCATTGCAGAACTGAACCAAACAAAACAGTTAACTAAACACCACAACAAATGAACCAAATGTTAACTGAGCACCACATTGCACAATATAACATACTCCTAATAGAAGATCAGACAATTAACCAAACCAAGCATGCTTAACAACATGGAAATATAGCAATTGTATTTCTTTCTCATTTATTTAGTACAGCCAAATTAGATTTATTTCTCACATGGTATATAATAAAAGAATGCACCCACAACAATTGAACATCGCATTGCAGAATTGAACCAAACAGCCAACCGCGTCACGTCGGCGGCGCGCGAGGCGTCGACAATGGCCTCGACGGCGAGGTGCTCCTCCAAGATCTGGGGGTCGACAGGAATGGCAGCCATCGCGACCTCATCCGCGCGTGCAGCCGCGATTTGCTTCTCCGCTGCCAAATGGTCCTTGGGATCCTGGCTATACTGCGTGCACCATGGCTTAGGGTGGCGCTTATTTGGTGGAGGGATCGGTGATTTGGGTGGAAGGTGTCGCGCCGGCAGTCAGGGCATGTGGGATGTGGAAGGAGAAGGAGGATGGGGGTTGGGTGTGGATTACCTACCTGGATAGGCGAGGCCGAGCAGCGTGGAGGAGGGTCGCCAGCGAGGAGGCGGCACTCCAAACAAGGAGTGAAGGTATCAACTTGGAAGGGAAGGCGGAAATAGGGGAAATGTGGCTTTTGGTAAGGGGGAGGGGCGGGGAGGTAGATATTTCCACAGAAGCCAAAATTTTGGAATCACTTCAGCGAAAAAACTGGCGCGCAAAGTGTCATCAAACACGGTCCCTTATTCAGAGCAGGTTGTGGACTGTAGCCGTCGCACCTTCTCGCGTAAGTCGTATGCGTACTATACTCCGACGGTGCTCCAAGATATTTTGTGCTGCATCTCACATGGTTCGTTATAATAAACTGTGTGGGATCTACTTGATTTTTCATCTTGATTTAAATTACATAATGGGGTCACAGCGGCCATGGACGGTGTTTGAATTGCTAGACCTTTTATCTGCAGAGATCATAAAAGAATTGGAATTATTCAGGGTTCGTTTGGATATTTTTATGCATTAAGTGAGTTTTCAATGCATTTATGTGCATAATTCAAATTTGAACTACATGCACATGCTCCAATGCATATAAATTGGTTGAAAAATCAAATCTTTTGTCCTTGGGTGCATGCTTAGGTCCCATGCAAGAAATGGCAATGAATGTCAAACACCCTGCCACTGTCACTCGGCCGCAAACATTGAGATACATGGTTTTTAGATTCTAGTAAATCCAAAACTCGTTTGAAATTCATGAAACTTGGCATGCTATCATGGAGCGGCATCAACATGTCGTGGTAAAATTTTTGTCCCATTTGGGGCAGGTTTGGGTATAAGCTTCTCACAACAAGCGTGATGGTTTCGGTAGGGAACGTGCCACCTTTGGGGGCGAAACGATATCCGTCGTCTCTTATTGCTTAAAAAAAAATTCGAGTGCCAACATAGAACAACAGGAGTGTTGTGTTTAATTTTGGAATTTTTCGGGGTTCGTTTGGACATTTTTATACATTAAGTGGGTTTCCGAGGCATTTTATGTGCATAATTCAAATTTGAACTACATGCACATTCTCCACTGCATATAAACGGGTTGAAAAAAATCAAATTTGTGTCCTTGGTTGCATGCTTAGGTCCCATGCAAGAAATGGGAATGAATTTCAAACACCCTGCCACCATCACTCGGCCGCAAACATTGAGATACCTCATTTTCAAATTCTAGTAAATCCAAAACTCGTCTGAAATTCATGAACTTGGCATGCTTTCATGGAGCGCCATCAACATGTCGTGGTAAAAAATTTGTCCCATTTGGGGCAGGTTTGGATATAAGCTTCTCACAAACCAGATCTTCTCACAACAAGCGTGATGGTTTTGGTAGGGAGCGTGCCACCTTTGGGGACGACACGATATCCGTTGCCTCTTATTGCTTTCAAATTTTTTTCGAGTGTCAACATAGAACAACATGAGTTTTTTGTTTAATTTTGGAATTTTTCGGGGTTCATTTGGACATTTTTATACATTAACTGGGTTTCCCAGGCATTTTATGTGCATAATTCAAATTTTAACTACATGCACATTCTCCGGTGCATATAAACTGGTTGAAAAAACAAATATGTGTCCTTGGCTGCATACTTAGGTCCCATGCGAGAAATGGGAATGAATTTAAAACACCCTACCACTGTCACTCGGCCGCAAACATTGAGATACCAGCTTTTTAAATTCTAGTAAATCTAAAACTCGTCTGAAATTTATGAAACTTGGCATGCTATCATCGAGCGGCATCAACATGCTGTGGTAAAAAAATTGTCCCATTTGGGGCAGGTTTGGGTATAAGCTTCTCACAACAAGCATGATGGTTTCGGTAGGGAACGTGCCACCTTCGGGGACGAAATGATATCCGTTGCCTCTTATTGCTTTCAAAAAATTTCAAGTGTAAACATAGAACAACAGGAGTGTTGTGTTTACTTTTGGAATTTTTTAGGGTTCGTTTGGACATCACTGGTATAGCGACGTCCTAAACAAACGGTTTTAACCCCTTTCCGCGATGGCATTTGGAACCGTTGCCAAGTGAGTGTGTGCGACAGGGTGTCCTTCCCACACGACCCAGAAATCATTGGGGATAGAACCTCCTGGGACCCAGGCTGGGGCCGTGTGCGATCGGGCGAGGCATCGAAACCCAATCATTTCTGTAGGTATGTACATCCCACACGGTAATCCAAGAAAATCATTTCCGTAGGTATGTACATCCAACACAGTGAATCCCAGAAAATCATTTCCGTAGGTATGTACATCCCACATGGTGAATCCTAGAAAAACATTTCCTTAGGTATGCATATCACACACAGTTCTTTGTGTGGAAACGTTCGTGCAAGGTGGCCTAGCGCAAACAGTTCGCTGCCGGAAGCCGTGTGTGATTGTTAGTTGATCAAACACGCCTACTTTCTAGAAACTGTGCGGGTTGTTTGAGTTCATCACCCATGGTGTTATCTGAGTAACTGTTTGCAATAGAAAACCCCAATAAGCAGGGTAATTGGCCTATTATTGATAATCCATGTACTAATCAAACTGATATTTCTTATAAAACACGCCATATATTTCATATCCGTATAAAAGCAACCAGGATTTCATAATCGAATTACATCAGATAGCTTCGGCACTCAGTTACGCCATTACACACAGCACCAGGTTTCACATGCAGCATTAAAAACCTTTGGAAAGTAGCATCATGCATGGTAAATAGACAGATGAATCTCATCTGAGAAACTGCAGAAGCAGAAGGCAAATATTGAGCCTTCAGCGATGTTGAATGTCCTTGCAACTTTAGGCCAGTGGCTATCGATAATTGCCCGCCCAACCTTTGTCCTTTTAAGCAAGACTTCAATATTGTACCGTGGGTGTTGAATGAATACCTTCCTTGCCTCTTGACCATGCAGGTGGTTTGAGAGGTAATCATCGGTGAACTGCTTTGAAAAGTAGTGAAAACATAGCTATCCATAAATCGCTGTTGTAAATTTTGAAATAGCACAAGGGGTGAAAACAAGGTAAAGGAGTTGGTATGATCCTATAGTTGACTGATGTCTTCTTCATTGTGCAAACAAAGATCTTGATGTTATTCATCGCAAGTTTCTTCATCCTAACAATCTTTCTGAGTTTCTTGACTTGACTGATATTCATGGACATCTCATTTCCCCATATGCAAAATGGGTCGAACAGTGGGTCTAAGCCTCTCACAGCAGGACCTACATGTGCAAGACCAAACTGTAAGAAACCTAAATATTAGAATGATTCCTGCAACTCCACAATAATGTGCTATTAGCCAAAGGACCCTGCTTGAACAAACCTCGATGGTAAACCGTAGTGTCTCCCATTGTTTCCCTGCAACACACATAAGGAAGATCTTGATCAGGTTAACTAAGAGTTGCCATACTATCAGTAGAATATGTATTGAGTATAGCCAAATTCGATTGGTGTCACATGCATAACAATACGAAATTGTACCCACATCAAATGTAAATCAAATTGCAGAACTGAACCAAACAGTTAAATGGACAGTAGACCAAATGAACCAAAATAGTTAACTGAGCACGACATTGCAGAATAGAAACATGTACTAGAAGATAAGACAGTTAACAAAACAAAGAATGCTTGAGAACAGTACTACGAAATGTAGCAATTGTTGGACCAAAGTGTTAACTGAACCTTACATTTTAGCGGACCAAACTGTTAACTGAACATCAGATTGCATATTAACATTACAGAGGACAAATCACTAGAAGGCACTGGAAGTGGCCTCGAGAAAACATCACGAACTGTATTTTAAAGTAGGCAACCGCGTGGAGGTGGCGGCGGTGGCCTCGAAGACGAGGTGCGCCTCCAAGATCTGGCGGTCGACATGCATGGCAGCCATAGCGACCTCGTTCGCGCATGCGGCCGCATGCTACTCAGCTCCACGTTATACTGCGTGTAAAATGGCTGTGGGCGACGCTTAATTGGAGGAGGGGGCAGTGATTTCGGTGGAAGGTGTCGCTCCGCCAGTCGGGGCATGTGGGGCAGGAAAGAAGGAGGATGGTGTGGGTGGGGTGTGGATTACCTAACCATATCGACGAGGCCACGCAGCAAGAAGAAGGGTCGGCGACGGGGAGGCCGCGCAGCAAGAAGAAGGGTCGCCGGTGAGGAGGCGGCGCTGCAAGAAGAAGGGTCACCGGCGAGGAGGCGGCGCTGCAAGAAGAAGGGTCGCCAGCGAGGAGGCGGCACTGCAAGAAGAAGGATAGCCGGCGAGGAGGCGGCGCTGCAAGAAAAAGGGTCGTCGGCGATGAGGCTGAGCGGCCAGTAAGTAGCAGCGAAGGTTTGAACTTGGAAAGCAAGTAGGAACAGTGGAAATGTGGCTTTTGGTAGGAGGGAGGGGTGGGGAGGTAGATATTTCTGCGGTGGCAAAAAAATTTCGTTCGGTACCGCGAAAAACTGGCGCGCAAGTGTGGTTCAAGCGGGGGCGGTGGATTGTAGATGGCGAAGCTTCTTGCGTAAGCTAGACAAGACGGTGCCCCAAGATATATTATATTGCATCCCACACGATTCTTTCTAGTAAACTGTTTGTGGTATACCTGATTTTTTTCATTATATTTTGAAAGACAAAATGGTGTTAGGAGGGAAAGGATGGTGTTGGATTGCTAGAACTTTACATACAGTGAACATGCAACTAGTACATGAGTGTCGTGTTTAAATTTGGAATTATTCCGGGTTCGTTTGGCATTTTTATGAATTAATTGAGTTTTTGGGCATTTAATGTGCATAATTCAAATTTGAACTACAAACACATGCTCCAATGCACCAAAGTTTGCTAAAAAATCACATGTGTGTATTTGGGTGAATTTATAGGTCCCATGCAAGAAATGGGAATAAAATTCAAACATCCGGGTGTCGTCACTCGGCCGGAATGATTGAGAAACTTGGTTTTTTAATTCCTGTATATCCAAAACACGGCTGAAAATCATGAAACTTGGCATGGTGTCATGACATGGCACCAACATGCTGCAGTAAAAAGATTGTCCGAATTAGGATAAGCTTTGGTGTAAGCTTCTTGCAAACCGGAGCTTCCCTCAAGAAGGCTCGTGGTTTCGAGAGGGAACGTGTCACCTCCATGTGCGAAATGACATACGTACACCACCTTCTCCCGCCTTAATTTTTGTACACTAGCAGATTAGACCAAATAGAAGTATCGTGCTAAATTTTGAAATTATTTCGTGTTCGTTTGGCCTTTTTTATACATTACTTGAGTTTCTGGGCATTTAATGTGCATAATTCAAATTTGAACTATAAGCACATGCTCCAGTGCACCAAAGTTGTTTGAAAGATCACATGTGTGTCCTTGGATGAATTTCTAGGTCCCATGCAAGAGATGAGAGTTAAATTCAAACATCTGGGGGTCGTGGCTCGGCCGGAAAGATTGAGAAACTTGGTTTTTTAATTCTTGTAATTCCAAAACATGCCTGAAAATCATGAAACTTGGCATGGTGTCATGACATGGGACCAACATGCTGCGTTAATTTTTTTGACCGAATTGGGACAAGCTTTGTTGTAAGCTTCTTGCAAACCGGAGCTTCCCTCAAGAAGGCTCCTGGTTCCAAGAGGGAACGTGTCACCTCCATGTGTGAAATGACATACATACACTGCCTTTTCCCGCCTTAATTTTTGTACACTGGCAGATTAGACCAAATAGAAGTATCGTGCTAAATTTTGGAATTATTCCATGTTCGTTAGGCTTTTTTATACATCAATTGAGTTTCTGCGCATTCAATGTGCATAATTCAAATTTGAACTACAAGCACATGCTCTAGTGCATCAAAGTTGTTTAAAAAATAACATGTGTGTGTGTGTCCTTGGGTGAATTTCTAGGTCCCATGCAAGATATGAGAGTGAAATTCAAACATCTTGGCGTCGTGGCTCGGCCGGAAAGATTGAGAAACTTGGTTTTTTAATTCTTATAATTCCAAAACACGCCTGAAAATCGTGAAACTTGGCATGGTGTCATGACATGGCACCAACATGTTGCGGTAATTTCTTTGGCCAAATTGGGACAAGCTTTGGTGTAAGCTTCTTGCAAACCGGAGCTTCCCTCAAGAAGGCTCGTGGTTCCGAGAGGGAACGTGTCACCTCCATGTGCGAAACGACATACGTACACTGCCTTCTCCCGCGTTAATTTTTTTTACACAGCCAGATTAGACTGATAGAAGTATTGTGCTATATTTTGGAATTATTCTGGCTTCGTTTGCCCTTTTTTATACATTAGTTGAGTTTCTGGGCATTTAGTGTGCATAATTCAAATTTGAACTACAAGCACAGGCTCCAGTGCACCAAAGTTGTTTGAAAAATTACATGTGTCTCCTTGGGTGAATTTGTAGGTCCCATGCAAGAGATGGGAGTGAAATTCAAAAACTGGGCGTCATGGCTCGGCCAAAAAGATTGAGAAACTTGGTTTTTAATTCCTGTAATTCCAAAACACGCCTGAAAATCATGAAACTTGGCATGGTGTCATGACATGGCACCAACATGCTACGGTAATTTCTTTGGCCGAATTGGGACAAGCTTCGGTGTAAGCTTCTTGCAAACTGGAGCTTCCCTCAAGAAGGCTTGTGGTTCCGAGAGGGAACGTGTCACCTCCGTGTGTGAAACGACATACGTACACTGCCTTCTCCCGCATTAATTTTTTTACACAGGCAGATTAGACCAATAGAAGTACCGTGCGAATATTTGGAATTATTCTGGTTTCATTTGGCCTTTTTTATACATTAATTGAGTTTCTACACGTTTAATGTGCATAATTCAAATTTGAACTACAAGCACATGCTCCAGTGCACCAAAATTGTTTGAAAATCACATGTGTGTCCTTGGGTGAATTTCTAGGTCCCATGCAAGAGATGGGAGTGAAATTCGAACATCTGGGCATCGTGGCTCGGCCGAAAAGATTGAGAAACTTGGTTTTTTAATTCCTGTAAATCCAAAACATGCTTGAAAATCATGAAACTTGGCATGGTGTCATGACATGGCACCAACATGCTGTGGTGATTTTTTTGGCCGAATTGGGACAGGCTTTGGTGTAAGCTTCTTGCAAACCGGAGCTTCCGTCAAGAAAGCTCGTGGTTCCGGGAGGGAACGTGTCATCTCCGTGTGCGAAATAATATACGTCCACTGCCTTCTCCCGCCTTAATTTTTTTACATAGCCAGATTAGACCAAATAGAAGGATCATGCTAAATTTTGGAATTATTCCGGGTTCGTTTGACCTTTTTTATACATTAATTGACTTTCTGGGCATTTAATGTGCATAATTCAAATTTGAACTAAAAGCACGGGCTCCAGTGCACCAAAGTTGTTTGAAAAATCACATGTGTGTCCTTGGGTGAATTTCTAGGTCCCATACAAGAGATGTGAGTGAAATTCAAACATCTGGGCGTCGTGACTCGGCTGGAAAGATTGAGACACTTGATTTTTTAATTTCTATAATTCCAAAACACGCTTGAAAATCATGAAACTTGGCATGGTCTCATGACATGGCACCAACATGTTGTGGTAATTTTTCTATCCGATTTGCGAAGGTGCACACATTAACTATCAACAAAGTCATTTTGGAACAAGTGATGTCACGTTACAAATTGTTAACAGAAGTATTATTGAAACCATGGGCGTTCGACTTACCAATTGCGTGCGGCCATGCGTCCCCTTTTCTATTGGCTAGGAGGTGTCCTGCGGGGTAGCTATTTGAGTACGAGAGGCGTGCGATCAGACCCCTGCGCGTGCTCATCGGGAGGAGAGCCCTTTGACCGCTACTTGCCGTGCACCTCCCTCCCAACCTCTCCATTAATGGCGCCCAAGCATCTGTTCGGCGTGGCTATATGTCTCACCGGACTGAGATTTAAGAGAGAAAAATGAAAATCTGAAAAGAAAGTTTTGCATGGATCTTGATGTAAGATCTGACGGACCTATATAGCATCGACTGCGACTTATAGCAAGCATGATGAATATAAGGACGATGACATTGGATAATAATTGTCTTAAATATTTAGAAACATAATTAAAAAAGCCACATGCGGCAACACCCGAAATACACAAGGGCAAAAGAAGAAGGAAGACAACGATTTGGCTCACTGATCTCTACTTTCTTGATGCGTTGTTGCAGGCCGCGGGAACTAGTCTCCGCAGCGAGCGGCGGCGAGCTCTCTCTTGTCCTCAAGATGCTGCTTGAGAGCATCCATGGATTCCTCCACCCGCCTTCTATGCTCGATGCGCAGCATGTCATTCTCGTCCATAAGTTTCTTGATGATGACGCCGGTCCTCTTCAACAAGGCAGTGGTCTGCTCCTACTGCTCCGCACTTCCAACGATCTTCGCCCTCAGCAGGTCGCGCGCGGCCTGGAGCTTCACATTTCTCTCATTTAGTTGCCGAATGACGTTGGTAGACTGTTCAAACGAGGCTTTCAGGTCATCCTGCAACCTCGCCCACCTGGAGATTTGATCCATCTGCCTAAGGAAGAGGGCACACATGCGCCTGCAAGAGTCGTCACCTGCCCGCGAGACATTTTCCCAAGCCGCCGCAGCGCGGGAGGACATCTCTACTGCATTTGCGACGCGGCGAGACATCTCTTCTTCTTCCGCGGCGTGGCCGGACTAGTCTGCTGCATCGACGGTGCGGCGGATCCTCTATGCTGCTTCGGCGGCGCGGCATGACCTCTCTGCTGCTACGGCCGTGCGGCAGGACATGTTGGCTTCTTTCGCGGCGAGGCGGGACATCTCTCATGCTTCCGCTTCCAGGCTCGCCTCTTCCTAGTGGCAATCTCTCGACCCAGAACTCACGCTGGCCATGACGGACGCAAGGGAACAATGATGAATGACTTGTTTGTTTTTTAATTTTTGTGGATGAGGAGTTGAGGAGGAATGTGCAGTAATCTTGGAGTAGTAGTATTTATAACCGCGTAGTAATACGCTCCTAGGTGGGAAACCGTTTAGGTTTTGATCGGTGTGAACAGGTTTGCAATTCGGAATGTGACGGGACGCAGCCTCCCTGTTCTTCTAAAAAAATTGTGACGGGACGCATGCTCAAAATTTACTGACGGTTATAAGTGCGACACTATTTTCAGAAGGCATAACGTGGGCACGTACGCCTTCTCGTCCGCGTATGTGGTGTTTGCACCATAGGGTGCACCGCAATAGGCAATGTCAGCACACGTCCTGTTCCAACAACCGTGCGCGCTCGTTATTACCATCGCGCATGCTTCTTTTAATTAGAATGGGTGTGCCTGTCTAGCGCACACGTGTTGATCTATCTAACTGTTTTAGTTTTTTGTGGCTAATAGCAAACAGTTCATCCATGTGAAGTGTATGCCATCAATCGCAGACACTTTGATCTAGCTTACCTGTTTTGTTGGGGAACGAGGTAATTTCAAAAAAAATCCTACGCACATGCAAGATCTATCATGGTGAGGCATAGCAACGAGAGGGGAATACTGTTCTCCACATACCCTCGTAGACCGTAAGCGGAAGCGTTATGACAACATGGTTGATGTAGTCATACGTCTTCACGATCCGACCGATCCTAGTACCGAAAGTACGGCACCTCCGCGATCTGCACACGTTCGGCTCGGTGACGTCCCACGAACTCTCGATCTAGCTGAGTGTCGAGGGAGAGCTTCGTCAGTACGAAGGCGTGATGATGGTGATGATGAAGCTACTGGCACAGGGCTTCGCCTAAGCACTACGACGATATGACCGAGATGGATTATGGTGGAGGGAGGCACCGCACATGGCTAAGAGATCAATGATAAACTTGTCTGTTCTAGGGTGCCCCCTACCCCCGTATATAAAGGAGCAAGGGGGAGGCCGGCCGGCCCTTGGGGCGCGCTAGTAGAGGAGGAGTCCTCCTCCTAGTAGGAGTAGGACTCCCCTTTTCCTAGTCCTACTAGGAGGGGGAAAGGAAGGAGGAGAGGGAGAAGGAAAGGGGGCGCCACCCCCCCTTCCCTAGTCCAATTCAGACTAGAGGGGGAGGGGGTGCGCGGCCTGCCCTAGCCAGCCCTCTCACTCTCCACTAAGGCCCATGTGGCCCATTAGTTCCCCCGGGAGGTTCCGGTAACCCTCCGGCACTCCGGTTTCTCCGAAATCACCCGGAACACTTCCGGTGTCCAAATATAGTCGTCCAATATATCATTCTTTATGTCTCGACCATTTTGAGACTCCTCGTCATGTCCGTGATCATATCCGGGACTCCGAACTACCTTCGGTACATCAAAACACATAAACTCATAATACCAATCGTCATCGAACGTTAAGCGTGTGGACCCTACAGGTTCGAGAACTATGTAGACATGACCGAGACTCATCTCCGGTAAATAACCACTAGAGGAACCTGGATCCTCATATTGGTTCCTACATATTCTATGAAGATCTTCATCGGTAAAACCGCACAACAACATACGTTGTTCCCTTTTGACATCGGTATGTTACTTGCCCGAGATTCGATCGTCGGTATCTCAATACCTAGTTCATTCTCGTTACCGGCAAGTCTCTTTACTCGTTCTGTAATGCATCATCCCGTAACTAACTCATTAGTCACATTGCTTGCAAGGCTTATAGTGATGTGCATTACCGAGAGGGCCTAGTGCATCCTGTAGATGAACCTCTTTTGTATCTTTATCAGCTCTCATGCGTGCATGGTTTAAAAAACTAATGGCTAAAATAATACTACATTGCTAACAGTTTACTCAATATTAATCAGCAAACCATTGTACATTTGCTAGTTAAGACTTCAGAGCGACATAATTAAGTTGCATATGCCACTTCTGATTTATCCAAGAACACTCTGGTTGCAACACACAAATTCTAGCACAAATCTTACAATAGGATAACATGGTCAGAGCACATGCCATCATCCAACTACAGAGCACCATCAAAGCCAAGTCTGAAGCTACTACTACAGCAACTCCATGGTACACCTAATGTGCATAGAAGGCATGAAAGGTTCCTTTGGTTTGACAAGCAAAGCGATAAATCAAAGCATCGCTATAGAACCTCATCATGTTTCATACAATAAATGGAGAGCTAACTCACATTTCATTTTTCTTTAAAACAACTCACATTTGTCATTTTCAAAGTAACACCAAGCTGTTGCCATATGAAAGCAGACATGACAGAGATCAATTCAATCACCAAGTAAAAAATCAAATCACTAGTACATGAATGCATCATTATTTCTAAATATCTGTTTGCACAACAAGATATAGTGATTCACAGTATATTCAGTAGAAAAAAAATCTAAAACATGCAAGAGGTTTGCAAATAACCAGAGTTCAACAACTAAAATATGAATGGCCATACATTGATGTGTTCAGAAGAGCGGAAAACCAACATTAATCAGATCAACACTACTGCAACATTATCACATAGATAGATTGATCAGTTTGCCAAAAGTAACAACAGATTCAGTTCTTACAAACAACTAACCAACAAAGGGTTGGCAAACACCCAGCACACGTACTACTACCACTACTTGCAGATAGGTAGACAGAGTCAAGAGTACAGATACAGAAACCAACAACACGCCATCAGTCTAGGATGAGGTGAACTTGGTGACGGCCCTGGTGCCCTTGGAGACAGCGTGCTTGGCGAGCTCGTCGGGGAAGACGAGGCGGCAGCCATGGTCGGGCGGATGGAAGAAACATAGACGACGAGGGGAAAGATGGGGAGACGAGGCGAGGTCTTACCACCAGGGAAAAGCCCAGTACGGCGGAGGAGGTACGCCGGCGTTGAGGAGTTGCTCTACGACGCGTTGAAGAGGAGTAGGGCGGCGGCATTGTGAGCAGGCAGCAGCGCGGTGTCGTTTCCTCCCCAAATCCATGCATCCCCTCGAGGCCTCTGAACCGCATGGAAGGGAGGATATAGGGGGGTTCGGAGGGGGTTGGGCCACCGAAACCCCGTGTACCAAATGGGCCCTCGAGGTTTTGCGGGGTTCCTAGGCCACGCGAGGAAACTCCCTTCAAAACCCCCTCGATCCTCTCCTACCAAACGAGGCCTAAGGGGAAAAATCAATGCAAGCTCAAGAAGTAGCAGTGGGCACAAGCACCTGGGCGTGCTAGGCAGCCCAGGCGCGCCCTGGTGGGTTGTGCCCTCCTCGGCTCACCTCTGGTGCTCATCCTCTCGTATATAAGTCATTTTGACCTAGAAAAAATAAAGGGAGGACTTTCGGGATGGAGCACCGCCGTCTCGAGGTGGAACTTGGGTAGGATCCCTTTTGCCCTCCGGCTGAGCGATTCCGCCAGGGGAACTTCCCTCCCAGAGGGGGAAATCATCGTCATCGTCACCACCAACAACCATCTCATCTTTGGGAGGGAAATGTCCATCAACATCTTCAACAACACCACCTCCTCTCAAACCCTAGTTCATCTCTTGTATTCAATCTTTGTACCGGAACCTCAGATTGGTACCTGTGGGTGACTAGTAGTGTTGATTACATCTTGTAGTTGATTACTATATGGTTTATTTGGTGGAAGATCATATGTTCAGATCCATTATGCTATTTAATACCCCTATGATCTTGAGCATAATTAACATTTGTGAGTAGTTACTTTTGTTTTTGAGGTCACGAGAGAAGTCATGTTGCAAGTAATCATGTGAACTTGATATGTGTTTGATATTTTGATGATATGTATGTTGTGATTCCCTTAGTGGGGTCATGTGAACGTCGACTACATGGAACTTCACCATATTTGGGCCTAAGGGAATGCATTGTGGATTAGTTATTATATAAGGGTTGCTAGAGTGACACAAGCTTAAACCCTAGTTTATACGCTACTTCGTAAGGGACTGATATGGATCGAAAAGTTTAATGCTATGGTTAGATTTTATCTTAATACTCTTCTCATAGTTGTGGATGCTTGCGAGGGGGTTAAACATAAGTAGGAGGTTTGTTCAAGTAAGAACATCACCTAAGCAGCGGTCCACCCACATATCAAAGTAGCGAACACGAATCAAACCAACATGATGAAAGTGACTAGATGAAATTCCTGTGTACCCTCAAGAACGCATTGCTTATTATAAGAAACAGTTTTGGCATGTCCTTTGCCACAAAAGGATTGGGCTACCTTGTTGCACTTTATTTACCGTTACCGTTACTTGCTCGTTACAAATTACCTTGCTATCAAACTACTCGTTACCGACAATTTCATTGCTTGCAGAAATTACCTTGCTGAAAACCATTTGTCATTTCCTCTTACTTACCAAAAGGACTACAATTTACCCCCTATGCTTGTGGGTCATCAAGGTCCCGCCTATAAGGGTGTGTGTCCCTATTTAAGAATAACACACCTATAGTCCCAATGCGTCGACCAGTTTCCAAGAGAAGATTCTAGAAGGTATTGCTTGTTTTTCTATTTTATTTTGTTTTTCTTTATTGGTTTTAATATTTTTTATTTTTATGCCTTTCTTATTCTTTTAATGTTTGTCCTTTAGTTTTTGTTTTATTTTAAAAAATCACATTTATTAAAAATTGAACATTTTATAAAATTCATGAAATTTTTAAAAATCCACAAATATTTTTTTAAGTTAATGAATTTTTTAAATTCTATCAACATTTGAAAATTTAACCTTTATTCAATTTCACAAATATTATTTAGACCCCATGAATATGTTTTAAATTTGGAAACATATTTTTCCAAAATTCAAGGTACTTTTTAATTCAAGAAAATCATTTTCTTTATTACTGAACATCTTTTTATTTAGAATATTTTTATAAATAACAACCCATAGTCGGGTTTTCTGAGCTAGGAGCGGAACGAGTGAAAATAAAGCTAAGAGAGCAAGCGAAGCAGGGAGCCGAGCTAAGCAGGCGAGAGCTTCATGGACCAGCCCATCTGAGCGTTGTAACATCAACTCCACGATTTTGGTGTGGAATAGAAGCTCCCAAGGGGCTCACCCGGTGTAACATCCCAAATTTTCAATTTGGAATGTTATACACTAGATCATCATGCATATCATATTTTTCTCGCATTTTGTTGATCCTAGAAATTTCACGCAACTCAAGGACCCTCGGAGAGAGTTGGAGATTTCGTTATTTTCATATTTGAGCTTTCTCAAATTTCGAAAAGAGGATCATTGGATTTGTCGGAGTTTCATTTGCCTTTTATTTGGATAGGGAAAAATGCGTGTTTTCAAAATTTGCATTTTAGGTCCGGAGAAAAGTTCATTTTGTTCGACTCATTTTCAGGAGTCGGGGAAAATTTACTTTAGAAATTTTGGAGTTCCTTTAGATGTTCTTTTATTTGTTTTTCTACGCGCGAAACCGATTTAAAAAAATTCGCAGCGCCCTGGGCCAAGGCCCAGCCAGCAGGCCGGCCGGCCAGGGCAGGCCGCCGCGCCGCGCCGCGCCAGCGCCTAGCGCGCAGGAGGCCGCCGCCCCCAAGTGGAGTCCCACTAGGACTCCGTTTCCCTCTTTCCTTTCCTCTCCTCTCTTTTTCTTGCCCCCTCCCCCAAGCAATCTCTCCCCTCACCTATATAAATACCAACACCCCCCCCCCTCTAAACCCCACATCAAACCAAGCCCCAAGCCTCCCAAGCCGTGCCCTCACCCCGCGCCCTAGTGCCGCGCCGCCGCCGCCCTTGTGCCCGCCGCCGCCGCCCTACACCACGCCGCCGCCGCCCTTACTCGCCGTCGCCGCCGCCGCCCTTGCTCGCCACCGTTCACCGGAGCCCCTCGCCGGAGGTAGCCCCGCGCCACGTCTCTCCTATCCCCTCGGTTCGGTTTTTCTTATAAACCGTTCCGATTCTTTTCTTCTCTTCCGATTCGTTTTCTAGATCGGTTTTTTGTTTCGGTTTTCTTTTCCGAAACCCTAGATCGGATTCGTTTTCTTTTCCGGTTTAGTTGCCTAGAGACCGTTCGCCGGACCGTTCGTCCTAACGAATGTGATCACCGGTTATTCCCGGTTAACGAACGTCCGTTCGTTCAACCGTTCTTCTTTTTCTTCTCGTTGGATTTATTCCGCGATCGCGATCTCAGATCCGATCTTCGATCTAGTCTATCTTCTCGCTCGTTTATCGGAATCAGGTGATTCAAGCGCCTGGAGTTTCGTTTCGAAACCGCCGTTCCGACTAATCAACTTTAACTAAGTTTTTGCTACGGTAAAATTTGACCTAGTTTCAACTTGCTAGAACCGAGTTGTTTTCTTCCGCCGTTTGTTTTCGGTTTCTTTGTTCGGTTCTTTTTCTCTTTGCAACCGGAGTTTTTAAGTTGAACTATCTGGTTCGATCTCTTGTTCGAGTTTTACCTGTGCATTAGATGAGTACTTATTGTATGCTTGTTGTTTGTCTGCGATAGATTACCCGGATTGCGCCGCCTGTTACTTAGAATCCCTAGGACTCGCGGATCATCAGCAAGGCAAGTAACACTTTGATCATACCTTTTCTACAACCCAGTTTTATTGCATTAGATCCATCCTCACACATTGCATGATTAGGATCTAATTAAACTGTGGGATGGGAAGTAGATGAGGTAGTACCTATTACCTGTTTATTATGAAACCTTTGGGAGTTACTTCTACGTTTGCTTATTACGCCATGCTATGCTAGTAGACGTGGATTGGGTGAGTGATATCCATGACAGATGTGAGATTGATAATTTTAAGGGTTTATCTAAGGTGGCAACTTAAACACACATCTGGGTGGATTGAGGCACCTGATGTCTATCAGGACTTGCCTGTTTTTCTTTGGACCGCCACCCAGGCTCAAAGGGATCATAAGATCTTTCATGCTAAATACTTACGTGTGCAGCCACAAGCCATTATGGGCTCTGGCATAGTTGACTAAGTCGTGCGAACTCTTACAGGGTAGACTAGCAGATGTAGGGGAAAGTAGGTGTACCGGTCTATCCATCATAAGGTGCTAGCGCTTCTGAAAGACTGTGTCTCGGTCATCTGTTTCTCAAATACCAGTAGTACGAGAAATCCAACGGAGGCGATCGAGTCTTGTGGGGAAAAGTGCGCAAACCTCTGGAGAGTGTAATAAACTAATCATGATTAGCCGTGTCCCCGGTTATGGACATCTTGAGCATCTAGTACTTGAATATCGTGTGAATCTCAACATGTTACTTCTAACTAATATTGTTGGGTTATTGATGACTACTTTTAATTGGGATTGAGAATGCTGTCAACCATTCTCGATGTTTAACAACCACCATGATAGTTAAATAAATTTATTCCTTTGAAGTAGGGAAAAATTGGCTTTACGCAAAACAGTAACCATAGAGCTTTCCACCAGCCAAATATGCATATAGTATAGCTGTTTCATTCCATTACTCTCTATGTGTTACTTTGCCAGCATATTCCATGTGCTGACCCGTTTCGGGCTGCAACGTTAATGTTGCAGACTTTTCAGATGACGATTAAGGTGCTTTTAGGTCGTGGTTCTATACTCAGTGATGCCGTTGGAGTTGATGGACCCATTTATCTTCCAAGTCTTCCGCTGTTATCGATATTAGATAGCCTTAAGCCATATTATTGTAATAAGTTCTCTTTTGAGACACCGATGTAATAAGTGTGTGATTGCCACTCTGCTATAAATCCTTCGAAGTACTGTGTGGTGTCAGCATTACTGATCCAGGGATGACACCGGAGCACAATAGACTTGATCCATTCGGGTCGGGTCGCTACAGAGATGGTATCAGAGCACACGCTGACTATAGGACATGGCCACTAAGTTAAAGCCATAGATCACTATTCTCTCCTCATTTTCTAACACCTCATCTTTTCTTCTCTTTAGGATGAAGGACGCGAAGATTAAGTACACTCAACCGGATGAAGGCACACCTTTTGGATTTCACTTGAAGGAAGTCACCAAGTACCTAAACATTGGATTACCAAGCTTCACGGGAACCTTCAACGCCACTCTGCCTGAAGAGGAGCGCTGGAAGATTCAAGCTCACGTTCCGGGAAGGACATTCGCGCCAATCACAAAGCCCATAGATAGTGTTTTCAATGCACCAACTTGGAGTCTAGGAAGGAGCATGGCAGCCCATATCACCATAGGACGCATTGGAGAAGTTTATCAAGAAGACCTCAAGGACACTATCTACCAGATTTGTGCACACCGAGATGAACAATGGGAGTTAGTCACCACCAAGAAGGATAGATCCATTGCAACTTTCATCCAGGAGTTAAACTAGCACATCCGACGCCACGAGAACCAGATGTGCAATGATATGATGGAGTTGAAGAATGCAAAGACAAGGATCATCGAGCTAGAAGGAGAACTGAAGGCTACACGCAAGGACTACATGGACGAGATCGTAGCTCTAGCAAGACACAACTGTGATCTTAAGCAAGAGATTGAAGACCTCAAGAGGGAGTTAGCATCCAGGAAGGAAGACATGTATGTCGCATGTCCGGACAACTACATCATCATCGACGACACCGATTCGGATCCAAGTGAACCCGAATTTGAAGACGAAGCTGGAGCGGACATCATGGAGTCTTCCACCGGTTCAAATTTCTAGATGACCACCAACTATTAGTAGTATTTCCCCCATGTATACCTTATAGTTCGAGCACTTTTGCGATAGCTAGACCGTTTGTAAGCCCTTGTTTGATTGAATGAAGTGACTTTGTGTGCATTTGCTCATGTGCATTGGGGTAGTGTTTTCTCTTTAGACCTCACTCTATTCTTATTTATCATCTTTTCTAAACCCTCAGATGCCTCTGAGGCGTGACACTGGATTTCCACCGGAGCTTACTCAATTGATCTAGCAGCAGAATCAATTGATGCAGATGTTAGTCCAGAACCAGCAGAACAACAACAACAACCCACCACCACCACCACCACCTGTTGACCACTTAGCCCGTTTCCTTAGGCTAAATCCGCCGGTGTTTTCTAGTAGCATCGAGCCGATAGTAGCAGACGATTGGCTCCACAAGATAGGAAGGGAGTTGACCACTGCAGGATGCATAGATGGTGAGAAAGTGAAGTTTGCCGCACATCAGTTAGAAGGACCCGCGGCAACATGGTGGGAGAATTTCACAGCCACTTTCCCAGTTGACACTGTCACATGGGATCAGTTTCAGCAAGCTTTCCGCACTGCACATGTTTCAGCAGGAGCTATGGCCATGAAGAAGCGTGAGTTTCGCAACTTACGCCAAGGAGGAAGGACAGTTGGCCAGTACGTTGACGACTTCAGCAAGTTAGCATGTTATGCCCCAGATGACGTTGCTACGGATGCAACCAAGCAGGAGAAGTTTCTGGAAGGACTGAATGATGAGTTGAGTATGCAGCTGATGGTAGGAAGTTTCAACAACTACCAGGAGTTGGTAGATCGTGCCATCATGACTGAAGGGAAGCAACAGCAGATTGAGAACCGCAAGAGGAAGTATGGACAGGGGAAGTATAACTCTGGAGCCCAGCAGAAGCCCCGTTTTACCCCTAAATCGGGATTTCAGTTTCAGCATACCCATGGAGGAGGTAGCTCGCACAACCACAATGGCCATAATAATGGTAATGGGAATGGAGGAAGCAACGGCCAGAACCGGACCACCCCATCAACCCCATCCAAGAGAGACCTGAGTCAAGTCACCTGTTTCAAGTGTTCCAAGACCGGACATTATGCCAATGAATGTCCTGAAGGCCAGAATGGAAATGGCAATGGAAGCTCAAGGAAGAAGCCGAACCCTTTCAATAGGGGACAGGTGAACCACGTTAACATGGAGGAGGTTGAAGATCAGCCAGATGCAGTAATCGGTAAGTTTTTGGTTAAGTCATTTACCGCACTCGTTCTTTTTGATACTGGTGCATCACATTCATACATATCAAGGGGATTTGTGGAAAAATATAGCCTGCCCACTAGGATTCTTAAAACACCTATGCTAGTAAGTTCGCCAGGAGCGGAGTACATGGCCAGACAAGGATGTTTTCAAGTGCCATTAAGCATAGGAAGGCATGTTTTCCCAACGGATTTAATCATTCTGGAATCCCAGGGTCTGGATGTAATTCTCAGTATGGATTGGCTGCCGATGTATGGAGGAAACATTGATTGCGCCAGTAAGACAATTTTGCTCACAACGCCAGAAGGAAGAAGGATCAAGTATGTATCCCGGCATGTGCCAAATAGGACACAAGTAAATTGCCTAATAGGAGTAGTGCAGGAGGAAGTACCAGTGGTAAAGGATTTTCCTGATGTATTTCCAGAAGAGTTGCCAGGCATGCCACCGGATAGAGACATTGATTTTTTGATTGAGTTATTGCCAGGTACAGGCCCAATATCAAAGAGACCATACCGGATGCCAGCAAAGGATTTGGTAGAAATTAAGAATCAGATTAAGGAGTTATTGGAGAAAGGTTATATATGCCCAAGTTCTTCGCCTTGGGGATCACCCGTACTTCTAGTGGAGAAGAAGGATGGATCATTACGGATGGTTGTTGATTACCGCGGATTGAATGAAGTAACCATCAAGAACAAGTACCCACTGCCAATGATTAATGATCTGTTTGATCATTTGCAAGGAGCTAAAGTGTTTTCCAAGATCGATTTGCGATCAGGGTACCACCAGTTGAAGCTTCGAGAGTAGGACATACCTAAGATAGCATTCACCACAAGATATGGACTGTATGAGTATACTGTTATGTCATTTGGATTGACTAATGCGCCTGCCTATTTTATGAACCTGATGAACAAAGTGTTTATGGAGTTTTTGGATAAGTTCGTCGTAGTGTTCATTGATGATATCCTGGTTTATTCGAAGAATGAAGAAGAGCATAAAGAACATTTGCGTTTGGTTTTGGAGAAACTAAGGGGACATCAGTTATATGCCAAATTTAGCAAATGTGAGTTTTGGTTGAAAGAAGTAGGATTCCTCGGACACGTTATATCCGGAGAAGGGATAGCAGTTGACCCCACAAAGGCTGAGACCGTAACCGAATGGGAAGCGCCAACGACAGTTGGAGAAATCCGGAGTTTTCTTGGACTCGCAGGATACTACCGGAGATTCATTGAGAACTTTTCAAAGATTGCAAAGCCTATGACGGAGTTGTTGAAGAAGGATACCAAGTTCAATTGGACTGAGGAGTGTGAGGCTAGTTTCCAGGAGTTGAAGAAACGATTGGTTACCTCACCAGTGTTGATTTTGCCAGATCAGACCAAGGATTATGAGGTGTATTGCGACGCTTCACATCGAGGACTTGAAGTTGTGCTTATGCAGGAAGGGAGAGTTGTTTCATATGCTTCACGACAACCGAAGCCTCATGAGTTGAATTACGCCACACATGATTTGGAGTTAGGAGCCGTAGTGCATGCATTGAAGACATGGAGACATTTCCTCATTGGAAATCATTGTGAGGTGTACACGGATCATAAGAGTTTGAAGTATATTTTCACACAGAAGGAGTTGAATCTCAGACAAAGGAGATGGTTGGAGCTCATCAAGGATTATGATATGAGATTGCATTACCATCCCGGTAAAGCTAATGTAGTAGCTGACGCATTGAGCCGTAAGAGCCATGTAAATACATAATGATGGGAGAAATACCCAAGGAGTTAGCAGAAAACCTTCGTGAACTAAGTTTAGAGATAGTTCCGAAAGGCTATGTAGCAGCATTGGAGATTCAGTCAACATTGATGGATAGAATCAGGGAAGCTTAGAAATCTGACAAGGAGATTGCTTCTATAAAGGAGAAACTAAGCAAAGGAAAAGCAAAGGGATTTCATGAGGATGAGCACGATACCCTATGGTTTGAGGACCGTGTTTATGTGCCAAATAACCCGGAGATCAGGAAGTTGATTCTACAAGAGGCACATGATTCACCATATTCGATTCACCCAGGAAATACCAAAATGTATTTGGATTTGAAGGAGACATTCTAGTGGACCGGAATGAAGAAGGATATTGCAGCATATGTAGCAGTTTGTGACGTATGTCATAGAGTAAAGGCAGAACATCAAAAGCCAGCCGGATTGTTGCAACCATTGCCGATACCCGAATGGAAGTGGGATAAGATAGGCATGGATTTTATCACAGGACTACCCAGGACGAAAGCAGGATATGACTCAATATGGGTAGTAGTTGATCGTTTGACGAAAGTAGCACATTTCATTCCAGTTAAGACCACTTACACTAGTGCTAAGCTGGCAAAGATATACATGACTAGGATCATTTGTTTGCATGGAGTTCCAAGGAGTATTGTATCAGATAGAGGAACCCAATTTACCTCAAAGTTTTGGAATCAGTTGCATGAAACTTTGGGAACCAGGCTAGAGTTCAGCACCGCTTTTCATCCGCAGACAGATGGACAGACCGAGAGAGTCAATCAGATTTTGGAAGATATGCTGAGAGCTTGTGCGCTAGACTATGGATCTAGTTGGGACGATAACCTGCCGTACGCGGAGTTTTCTTATAACAACTGCTACCAAACCGGTTTGAAGATGGCACCTTTCAAAGCTTTGTATGGAAGGAGGTGCAGGACACTGTTGTCATGGGACGAAGTTGGAGACCGTCAATTCTTTGGACCAGATTTGATTAAGGAGTCTGAACGGAAAGTTAAGTTGATTCGCGATAGGCTCAAGGTAGCCCAGTCCAGGCAGAAGAGCTACGCAGATTCTAAACGCAAGGAGACAGTTTACGAAACCGGAGACAGAGTGTATCTCCGAGTATCCCCACTACGAGGAGTTAAGCGCTTTGGAGTTAAGGGAAAATTAGCACCCCGTTTTGTTGGACCATATAAGATCTTGCAACGTATGGGAGAAGTCGCGTATAAGTTGGAATTACCAGAGGAACTGTCAGGAGTACATGATGTATTCCATGTTTCTCAGCTGAAGAAATGTCACACCGAGATGGCAGAGGTACCGCTAAGAGATACAGTGCCGCTTGAAGCGATTCAGTTGAGGGACGACTTAACATATGAAGAGAAACCAGTTAAGATTCTCGAGTTTGCCAGCAGAGTTACCCGCAGCAAGGTTATCAAGTTTTGCAAAGTTCAGTGGAACCACCACTCCGAGGATGAAGCCACCTGGGAGAGAGAAGAAGATTTGCTCAAGGACCACCCTCACCTATTTTCTAGCCAACCCGAATCTCGAGGGCGAGATTCATCTTAAACGGGGTAGGTTTGTAACATCCCAAATTTTCAATTTGGAATGTTATACACTAGATCATCATGCATATCATATTTTTCTCGCATTTTGTTGATCCTAGAAATTTCACGCAACTCAAGGACCCTCGGAGAGAGTTGGAGATTTCGTTATTTTCATATTTGAGCTTTCTCAAATTTCGAAAATAGGATCATTGGATTTGTCGGAGTTTCATTTGCCTTTTATTTGGATAGGGAAAAATGCGTGTTTTCAAAATTTGCATTTTAGGTCCGAAGAAAAGTTCATTTTGTCCGACTCATTTTTAGGAGTCGGGGAAAATTTACTTTAGAAATTTTGGAGTTCGTTTAGATGTTCTTTTATTTGTTTTTCTGCGCGCGAAACCGATTAAAAAAATTCGCAGCGCCCTGGGCCAAGGCCCAGCCAGCAGGCCGGCCGGCCAGGCCAGGCCGCCGCGCCGCGCCAGCGCCTAGCGCGCAGGAGGCCGCCGCCCCCAAGTGGAGTCCCACTAGGACTCCGTTTCCCTCTTTCCTTTCCTCTCCTCTCTTTTTCTTGCCCCCTCCCCCAAGCAATCTCTCCCCTCACCTATATAAATACCAACACCCCCCCTCTAAACCCCACATCAAACCAAGCCCCAAGCCTCCCAAGCCGCGCCCTCACCCCGCGCCCTAGTGCCGCGCCGCCGCCGCCCT
This sequence comes from Triticum monococcum, assembly GCA_034509565.1. NCBI lineage: Eukaryota > Viridiplantae > Streptophyta > Magnoliopsida > Poales > Poaceae > Triticum > Triticum monococcum. Next base: position 391,446,893 of record CM067845.1, on the reverse strand, counting down.
TGTGCCCGCCGCCGCCGCCCTACACCACGCCGCCGCCGCCCTTGCTCGCCGCCGTTCGCCGGAGACCTCGCCGGAGGTAGCCCCGCGCCGCGTCTCTCCTATCCCCTCGGTTCGGTTTTTCTTATGAACCGTTCCGGTTCTTTTCTTCTCTTCCGATTCGTTTTCTAGATCGGTTTTTCGTTTCGGTTTTCTTTTCCGAAACCCTAGATCGGATTCGTTTTCTTTTCCGGTTTAGTTGCCTAGAGACCGTTCGCCGGACCGTTCGTCCTAACGAACGTGATCACCGGTTATTCCCGGTTAACGAACGTCCGTTCGTTCAACCGTTCTTCTTTTTCTTCTCGTTGGATTTATTCCGCGATCGCGATCTCAGATCCGATCTTCGTTCTAGTCTATCTTCTCGCTCGTTTATCGGAATCAGGTGATTCAAGCGCCTGGAGTTTCGTTTCGAAACCGCCGTTCCGCCTAATCAACTTTAACTAAGTTTTTGCTACGATAAAATTTGACCTAGTTCCAACTTTCTAGAACCGAGTTGTTTTCTTCCGCCGTTTGTTTTCGGTTTCTTTGTTCGGTTCTTTTTCTCTTTGCAACCGGAGTTCTTAAGTTGAACTATCTGGTTCGATCTCTTGTTCGAGTTTTACCTGTGCATTAGATGAGTACTTATTGTATGCTTGTTGTTTGTCTGCGATAGATTACCCGGATTGCGCCGCCTGTTACTTCGAATCCCTAGGACTCGCGGATCATCAGCAAGGCAAGTAACACTTTGATCATACCTTTTCTACAACCCAGTTTCATTGCATTAGATCCATCCTCACACATGCATGATTAGGATCTAATTAAACTGTGGGATGGGAAGTAGATGAGGTAGTACCTATTACCTGTTTATTATGAAACCTTTGGGAGTTACTTCTACGTTTGCTTATTACGCCATGCTATGCTAGTAGACGTGGATTGGGTGAGTGATATCCATGACAGATGTGAGGTTGATAATTTTAAGGGTTTATCTAAGGTGGCAACTTAAACACACATCTGGGTGGATTGAGGCACCTGATGTCTATCAGGACTTGCCTGTTTTTCTTTGGACCGCCACCCAGGCTCAAAGGGATCATAAGATCTTTCATGCTAAATACTTACGTGTGCAGCCACAAGCCATTATGGGCTCTGGCATAGTTGACTAAGTCGTGTGAACTCTTACAGGGTAGACTAGCAGATGTAGGGGAAAGTAGGTGTACCGGTCTATCCATCATAAGGTGCTAGCGCTTCTGAAAGACTGTGTCTCGGTCATCCGTTTCTCAAACACCAGTAGTGCGAGAAATCCAACGGAGGCGATCGAGTCTTGTGGGGAAAAGTGCGCAAACCTCTACAGAGTGTAATAAACTAATCATGATTAGCCGTGTCCCTGGTTATGGACATCTTGAGTATCTAGTACTTGAATATCGTGTGAATCTCAACATGTTACTTCTAATTAATATTGTTGGGTTATTGATGACTACTATTAATTGGGATTGAGAATGCTGTCAACCATTCTCGATGTTTAACAACCACCATGATAGTTAAATAAATTTGTTCCTTTGAAGTAGGGAAAAATTGGCTTTACGCAAAACAGTAACCATAGAGCTTTCCACCAGCCAAATATGCATATAGTATAGCTGTTTCATTCCATTACTCTCTATGTGTTACTTTGCCAGCATATTGCATGTGCTGACCCGTTTCGGGATGCAACGTTAATGTTGCAGACTTTTCAAACGATGATTAAGGTGCTTTTAGGTCGTGGTTCTATACTCAGTGATGCCGTTGGAGTTGATGGACCCATTTATCTTCCAAGTCTTCCGCTGTTATCGATATTAGATGGCCTTAAGCCATATTATTGTAATAAGTTCTCTTTTGAGACACTGATGTAATAAGTGTGTGATTGCCACTCTGCTATAAATCCTTCGAAGTACTGTGTGGTGTCAGCATTACTGATCCAGGGATGATACCGGAGCACAGTAGACTTGATCCATTCGGGCCAGGTCGCTACACACGGCCATCACACACTAAGACTGAAACATGTAAGAACTCAACCACCATGCATCGAACAACTCCACTCTTCTCTCAGAACAAACATCGTCTTTGACAGCAACCCAACTCGATATACAAATGAAAAAAGCACCGCCATACCATATATAAAACCCGAGTGAAAGTACAACTAATTCATAGGTGGTTTTGGTAATTAATAAGAACATATATTTTATTGAAGTAATGCCTATTCAAAGATCATTTCAGGAAAGTCAATGTAGGCATGGCAAGGACATGTGATTGTGGACCCCTCAAAATGCAAAGGACTGCTACTTGTGAGCTGCGTTGGGGTTTCCTCGAAGAGGAGAGGATGATGCAGTATAATAGAGATAATTATTTCCCTTAGTTAAGAACCAGAGTTATCAATCTAGTAGGAGAACCACGCAACACCTCATTAGTAGTACCTACACACAAAATAACAAATACTTGCACCCAATGAGAACAAGGGGTTGTCAATCCCTCGGTGGTTAATTACAAGGATCAAATCTTGTACTGATAGATAGATAATTAAAACACAAAATAAAATAAGTAAAAAAATTGCAGCAAGGTATTTTTGATTTTAATATATGATAAAAAGTAAATAAACATGAAAATAGCATACGATGGGTAAACAAATTACTGTTGGGTAATTGATAGAAAAGTAAATAAACATGACTATATCCAAGGCAAATCACTAGATACTTTTCTATCATTGCCTTGGATATAGTCATGTTGCTAAAACTCCACCTTTAATTGATAAAAAGTAAAGGGATGGGATTGGAGTATGCAAACGCAATTGGAGACACGGAGATTTTGGCGTGGTTCCGATAGGTGGTGCTATCGTACATCCACGTTGATGGAGACTTCAACCCACGAAGGGTAACTGTTGCGCGAGTCCACGGAGGGCTCCACCCACGAAGGGTCCACGAATAAGCAACCTTGTGTATCCCACCATGGTCATCGCCCACGAAGGACTTGCCTCACTAGGGTAGATCTTCACGAAGTAGGCGATCTCATTGCCCGTACAAACTCCTTGGTTCAACTCCACAATCTTGTCGGAGGCTCCCAAGTGACACCTAACCAATCTAGGAGACACCACTCTCCAAAAGGTAATAGATGGTGTGCTGATGATGAACTCCTTGCTCTTGTGCTTCAAATGATAGTCTCCCCAACACTCAACTCTCTCTCACAGATTTGGATTTGGTGGAAAGATGATTTGAGTGGAAAGCAACTTGGGGAAGGCTAGAGATCAAGATTCTTGTGGTTGGAATGGAATATCTTGGTCTCAACACATGAGTAGGTGGTTCTTTCTTAGAAAATGTATGTTGGAAGTGTAGGCACATTCTGATGCCTCTCTCCACTAATGGAGGATGGGTGGAGGGGTATATATAGCCTCCACACAAAATCTAGCCGTTACACACAATTTACCGAACTTAGTGGGACCGAATCATAAAAATCGGTCAGACCGATTTAGTTCAAAATGTGAATGTTAGGGTTTTTGGTGGGATCGATATGATCAACTCGGTGGGACCGATGTGCTAGGGTTAGGGTAAAACCTCAACTCGGTTTGACCGATTACACAAACTCGGTGGGACCGATTTTGGTAATAAGCAAAATAGAGAGTTGATCAAGCAAACTCGGTGGAACCGATTGCATATCTCGGTGAGACCAAAATTATTGCAATAGGTAACACAGTGTTTGCAAGCCCATCTTAGTGAGACCGAGATCCCATCGGTGAGACCGAACTGATTAGGGTTTCTGGCAGTGGCTATGTCAAATGAACTCGGTGGTGCCAGATAGATAATTTTGGTAGGGCCGAGTTTGACTTTTGGTTTGGGACATATGTGGATGTGAGAAAGTGGTTGAGGGCTTTTGGAGCATATCACTAAGCATTTTGAGCAAGCAAGTCATTAAGCAACACATCATCCCCTTTTAATAATATTGGATTTTCTTATGGACTCAATGTGATCCTGGATCACTAAAATAGAAATAAAGAGTCTTGAGCTTGAGCCAATATTTGTCCTTAGCATCTTGAAGGGCTTCCACGTCCTCTTGTCCAAGCCACTCCACTGTTGAACTTATCTGAGATATACTAGATGAAAACATTAGTCCAACAAAAGATATGTTGACATTAATTACCAAAATCACCCAGGGAGCACTTGTGCTTTCAGAAGGCAAGCTAAAAGGTCATATTTGAGAAGGTCCCAATATATTGGAAGAAAGTGGGACTGAAAACGTCAGGCCTGGGGCTGGAGATGTTGTTCATGGAGAAAACAGTTTGGCGAAGCTTGCGTAGGGTGAAAGGGCGGATGAGGTTGGCGGCTTGGGAACTATCGAGTGAGTTGTTGGCGAGAAGTTCAGAGAGGTCAAAGCTGAAGGAGCACCAATCAGGGGTTCCCTAGAGTTGGTGGAAAAACCATGAAGCATGGCAACTTTCACTTAGTGGGATGAAGTAAAAGACCCATTTGGATTTGGTTCTTCCCAAGATGAACAGAGGCACATAAGTGGAAGTAGAGGGAGTGTTCATCTCCAAGGACATAATGCTTGATTTTTGCACGTTGTCGTGAGTAGGAGGCTTTTAAGTTGACAAGGCGGCTGAGGGAGATTTTTGCCGTTGACACCGGTAACAATGGTGAAGCCACATAGAAGTTGGGTAGTCTTTTTGGAAAAATATAAATCAATAATATAAATTTATATATCTGACCACACAACCTTAAAATTGACTACATAAGATTAAAGTTTTGGTGCCACCACTCGCGAGCATGATGTTTTTTAAGTTGACAATGGGTAAACAAAGGCCTATGCTCTTCAAGGGCGTCCAGTAAGGCAGATAGACCGAGTGAGTGCAGGCCTTATGGCTCCAACACTTTGCTTCAGCCTGAACACGTTTTAGCTTTAGGCAAAGGCGGCGCAAAAGAAGGGGGGTGGGGGCCGTGTGATCGCGGAAGCTCCAACTACGTGTAGGTTTCGCAGTGGAAAACCCCAACATAACTTTTTTTTTTACGTCACTTTAGTTGCGCTGATGTTTTATGTAAGTTAGCAAAATCAGAAAATTTTATTATTGAAAAATCTTGAAACAATTATTGCACGTAGGCACCAATCCATGTGCAAACTTACCCCTGAAAATTTTGTTTCTACAAAGGCAAGCATGTTCTGGACCCGTGTATAAAATCACATGATGAATTGCTGCAGAACATCAATCAAGAAAATAAAGCTAAAAGTCAAATGGCAGCACACATTCTTCTAAGATTTACCCTAGGTGTCGATGTCAACTACTCACTACATATATGTTGCTTCCACACATAATTCTGATCTTGACGCTAGTTTATTGAAATACAAGTACAGGCACTATAACTCAATCGTGAGAGCAATTTTGTCAATGGTTAGAATCTAGACCTCAACAAAGTCTTGGGGCCTTTTTATCTGAAAAAGCAAGTTCTACAACTCAATGCTTCACATGCTAAGACGAATCTCACCACTGATTCCATTTTTGGATGCAAATCATACCACAGATATGCAACATATTTTAGGAGAATCAAGTCAAATACTACTAAACTCGACATTCAGGGCCAGGCAATCAGGGCACAGATGCAGGTAACAAGATAACACGAACACATAACAACTGAAATTCGATGATGACAGCAGGAGAAAATCCATGTCGAAACAACACAGGCAAACAGGTCAACCTGGTGCCAACTCCAGAACAAATCAAAGTCTCAAGTCTAAATTAACATACAACGAAAGATAACAATTCTTGAAGAAAAATTGTCTGCGCATTTCAGGTTCCATCCATGCAATGCCGTCGCCGATGCTGGAAAACACTCTGATGTTACCTGGCACGGGACGGTCTCACAGCAAGCTGTCCGTTTTCGCCGGTAGCCTCCTGAAGAAGTTGAGGGGAGCAGATGGAAGCCCGTGGCGGCGGAACCTGGGATGCCTCAGCACATACAACCCAGCAATGAGCACAACCATGCGAAACGGAACCAGGTACAGAACCACAGCAGCGATCAAGCAGAAGGTCACAAAGATAGCAGTGGCCCTTGGATCCCGCCAGTTGAGCAGGGACTGCAGCCTCTCACCTTGTGTTGCCAAGTCACCAACAACTGTCTGCACCCTGCCTGCAATGCTCCTGAGTCGATCATACCTCATCCGAACGACATCATGTGCACGGGATGTAGGGAAAGTATCAAACTCCTCATCAAACTCATCAGGGTTGGAGGTCTCGGCATGTGAAAGACGAGTGTCCATGTGAGGTGGCTGCCTTGGCCTCCACCGGTAGAACCAGACCCCAATCAAGAACATATACAGGGAAACGGTCGGAAGGATCAGCTCTGGAAACGTAACCAAAATGATGAACAGGAGATGAATCAACACAGTGGTCAGCGGGTTCTTCCATTCACAAATCTTATCAAACCATTGAGCAGCTCCAACAAGGGGGGTCAACACTTTCATAATCCTGAAGAAGTTTGCCTTGCTCTTCTTCATGCTCCACATGTGAGAATCCACATCCAACATGTACTCAACAACTTCTTTCCTGAGAGGTGGCTCGGCACGGCTCAATTTCGTCGAGACCATGTGAGTAGCCTGGAGCCTCAGAACATCAAGCTGCGTGACAGACAGAGGGTAAACATAGTGCATCTTCGGCAGCAGCGGCTGAGAGTACAGCTGCATCATGTTCACCAGCGAGTAGCATGTGAAGCGTACAGCAAGCTGCACTTCACCCATCTTCTTCACGCCCGTAGGAAGCAAAATGATAAGAGGGTACGAGTGCGTATAGACTCTGCCAGACTCGAGAGTGGACAGGCGGATCCGTACCTTGCCAATTCTGCTGTCCTTGTTTCCTTTGGACTTCTCCCCTTGCAAGTGGCAGTTATCGAACACACCAACTGTTATCACCGTACAAGGATCATACACGTCCCAGGTGTATTGTTCATTCCATTTTGGGCTGAAACTGTCGATGATGGTCCTTGTTCTGACCCACTTGTGCCCGTACTTCGCAACACAGTAAGAATCTGTGGTGCCATTCCCATCCTTAGTCTTCATTGCCAGTAATCCTTGAGCATTTAGGATCCCTAGCTCAAGAACCCCAATGCTAGGCTTCCACAGCTGTTTCTCAGTGGCCCTCAGATCGCTACTGTAATATGCTGACTCATCCAGAACATGATACCCACCATCCAAAGAAATCCTGAGGTGAATACGACTAGAGAACTTGACATCTTTTTTCTTCTGTTCCCCATCTCCCGCTATATGCTTCTCAAGATTACACCACCGGCTGTGCACTGGCCTGTGGTCGGGCCTCCTGTCTACATTCTGCAGTGGAATACATGCTTTCCCTAATACCTCGTCCTTGTTTGGCGCAATCCGATCCTCGACGCTAAGAATCAAGTGCTCCTCAAATGGTTCAGCTGCCACAAACATCAGATCCTCATTCCACATGGGGTTAACACTCTTGCTTGCAGATATCCTTGTCCTCAAGGACTGATTCCCAAGTGTAGCTTTCACATAAACTTCTGGATAGCGGCACTTGTCACTTGGTACCAGGTCTTGTGCCTCAATAACATTTACCCTGAGATACCAAAGCTTAGGAGTTAAATACACCTTAGACCTTATGCTTGCTAGACCATCGCTAGGCACTGTCGCAGCATCAGCATGCCAAGCTTCTGGGAAAGCTTCATCTGCCTGTGAACCCATCCAGACAGCCAACATTAGCTCTCCGACCCTTCCCTCCTTCCGACCCTCAAGACGGTACCACTCTGGTGCTAAAGGACTGTCAGGTGGGACTCTCTTTGGAACTTCATTGAGGTCAAAGATGACTCGCCCAATGATATCATCCTTGTCTTTGACAGTGATCTCAATATAGGAGGACTGGATGCATTCCTTGGGAAAGGCAAAGACTTGGTTCCACTCCGGGTTAGTATTCTTCTCAAACTGACGGGTGGTGCACCTGTAATTCCCAAGCTTGATCTCTACCGATGGGTCACAGCTCCCAGACCCACCCTTGCCATGGAGGTCTTTGGCCTTGACAGCGCGCACGTAGAGATATGGCATCTGCTCCACAAGGTCGTATGTACTTGTGCGCTTGTCCCCTGCTGCCATAAAACCCCCAAGGCGGGGTGTTGTCTCTTTCAATGAGTAGTCCTCAGGCCGCGGCTGCGGTGGCTGCATCTTGCCGGTTCACAGAAGGTCAGACTTGTGCCTGCAACAAAATACATGACAATGTATTATCAAGAAGAGCTTCACGTATGGTAAAAGTAACACAATCATAACAAACAGCAGTGTATGATTTTCTATGATAAAATGCATGTCATGTGCATAATCAAATATCATCTACTGATACTTTTCTTTTTACAATAAAAGGTGGTGGTTGTGACAGGTTGATGGATGGAGAGAGCACAAGGAGGCCTAGCAAAGGCATGACCCATTCAATGTGCCAAATGGTGTGCCCTGCTATCTTAGGAAAAACCAGAACTTGTATCCTGCTTTGGTATTCTATCCAGATTTGTGTATCTATCTGCATCTACGTGTAACAGGTAATATGGCAGTGTGTAACAGGTAATGCTACCGACATTGCAAAACAAGGAAAGTATGGCGACCAATTGCAGCCATGTGCATCCTTGTCAAGGAGAGATGAGCAGCAAACATGGTGTCCCTTTTGACCAATTCCTTCAGGTTTTCCTACTGCAGAGCAGAGGATCCCAACCCGAAACGTTTTCCTATAATAAGGGGGTACTCTAGGCATTGGTATTGTCACTGACCTAAGACAATGATCAGTCATTCACTCGTCACCGGAGTAGCCCACTAATAATAAAAACAAGACTCACTTATTATTGACTGCAATAACAAAATCACCCCTGCCCTGAGACGTGTAAAAGATCATCAGATCCCGATGATAACAGAGTAACTGCTGCTAAATCTGTTCCTCGCCTCAAATCTCGTGCTTTTGGTGTTTATGGTAAAGGAAAAACACAACAACAAAAAAGGCTACAGCGTTCATCGTTTCCTAGCAACCCAGGGACGTAAGCACCATCTCAAAAAAATAAAATAAAAACAGGGGCCGTACATAAAATTCGGAAAAATCGAAACTTTGAAGTTTCGAAACCCCTAAAATCACGCAAGCAAGAACACACCGACCAATCAACCGATGAAACCCTAGAAAATGACTGCACGGCTCCCTTAACCCCTACACGAACACACATCGCCATCCCCACGGGAGAAAAAAGTGTACCCTAAATAAACTATCAAAAAAGGACCCCAAAACCCCCACGAGAATCCTCTAAAACCCCATCCCTCCGTACTACGGGGGCGATTCGAAAAGGCACGATCCTCCCACCCCACGCGGAGGATCGCCGACGAGGAGGACCGGAGTGCAGGCAGGAAACAGATGGATTACAAGGTCAAGAACCACCGAGACGGCGGAAAAGGACGCGCACGGGCCGGCCGGGCACACGGACCTCACCAGCAGACGGCGGACGAGACGGTCGGAGAAGCCTCTAGCACCCCCCCGCGCCACGGCCGCGTGCTCGCCCAGGAGCACGCGACGCGAGGAGCAGGAATGCCGGGGGCGGGCGGGGCGGAGTCAGGGGAGGCGAGGAACGGAAGAGGTGAGAAGTGGCGAGAGAGAGGGACGGAGGGGGGCATGGAAAGGAAGGGAAAAAGGCCCTCTTTTCTCGCCGGCTTCTTTTTTCACTTCGCAGGCGGGCAGCACGGGACGGGAGGCGGAGCCAGCGGGTGAGGCTGCCGGGTGGGGCCAGAGGTGGAACTGGCCAGTGGGCGGGCGGGTCCTCTGGTGGGTCCCACCCCGGTCCGTGCAGGCTCGGGAGAACGTTGGTGGTCTGGTCCCATTTGCGTCTGGCACCCTCTGGTTCGACTGAATTCTGCAGGTGGGCCTGCTGCAAAGGAAAGAACCCAGCACTTCGCGGCCGTGTCACGTGCACTTTTTTACCTTGACCAGGCGACTTGGGTGGGTTACCCGCTACGTGCTTGTAGAATACCCTAGAAACGCCGGGGTGAAACGGTGAGTGAAGCTCTTCCATGTTTGCTGCAATGTATGGAAGAGACCTGCCAACTTTTCAAATAACCACAAATTTTTATATGTTTTCATGCAAAATTCTTAAGTTTTATGGTGGAATTTATCAAAAGAGCCCTCGTTTAAATGTCCTATCATCAATGGTGTCTTTTTTTAGATATGTGCCAATAGCTTTATGTTTACTCGAATTTGCGGTTGGTGTCTTGTTTGGACTCGGTCAGTGATAACTGACGCCAGCCCAAAGCCGTAATGGTAGTAGTAACGGATGAGCCAGTGCATAGCTGTAAAGTCGAAGGTGACGGATGTGCCAGCCCATAGCGTATTATGGACGCCAGGACGGCAGCTGGCGGTGCACTTTTAATTGTGCACATCCCTTTGCAGATATTTTGTCATTAATCGTGTATTATTTTATATGTGTGCCAGTAGAATGGTGCATGGAGATATGCTATTGTTGAAACTTGCGGTTGGAGCCTCATTCTTGAAATTCGATCATTAGTGACCGATGTGCCAGCCCACGGTTGTGATATGGACGCCAGGACGGCAGCTGGTAGTGCGCTTTTAATTGTACACAATCCTTTACAAATATTTTGCCATTAGACGTGTATTCTTTTAGATGTGTGCCAGTAGAACGGTGCATGGGGATATGCTTTTGTTGAAACTTGCGGTTGGTGCCTCATTGTTCAAACTCGGTCATTAGTGACGAATGTGCCAGCCCATAGTTGCGACATGGACACCGTTTTGGTACCTTGCGTTGTGCTTTTAATTATACACAATTCTTTGCAAATATTTTGGCATTAATCATGTATTCTTTTAGATGTGTGCCGGTAGAACGATGCATGGGGATATGCTTTTGTTGAAATTTGCGGTTGGTGCCTCATTGCTCAAACTCGGTCATTAGTGATGGATGTGCCAGCCCATAGTTTCTATATGGACGCCAAAACGATACCTGGCAGTAAGCTTTTAATTGTACACAATCCTTTGCAAATATTTTGATGTATTATTTTAGATATATGTTAGTGGAATGGTGCATGGCAATATACTTTTGTTGAAATTTGCGAGTGGTACCTCATCAATTCGAACTCGGTCGATCATAGTGACGGAAGTGCCAGCCCACGGCCATGATATGGACATCATAAGATTGGGCGATTGGTTGGTGACGGTGTCCTGGGCTAGGGGGTCCTAGCCCAGCCAGACTACCAGCCCATTAAGGAAGGAAGGCTCCGGAGGCCTTCAAAGTGTGGCGACCGAAGACTTGGCATGTACTTCAAGCATATTTGACTAGATTCGACATGTAAATCCTTAGATGGCAACTGACCATGTGTAACTCTAGATACTCCTGGTGCCTATATAAACCATGAGGTGTAAGTGCATCTAGTGCCATCCACTGATGCACATCGGTGCTATACAAACTGTTTTGGACCCCTTTCCGCGACGACATTTGGAACCGTCGCCAAGTGAGTGTGGGCGATAGGGGGGGTCCTTCCCACACGACCCAGAAAACATCGGTGATAGGGGCTTGGTGCATACAGTTATCCCTATATAACCGTTTTCGATATCTCGAATATCCCAAACGCTTCATCCTTGCTACTCGTTTGTGCTTGTATTGCCATCGCAGTCGGAGTTTTGTGGTTTTACCTAAAACCAGGAAGATTCCAGGCACGTACCAAACTGGCTCTACGTTTACAATGTCTGGCACATCACAAACATTTCATGATTATAAATCGTGTATGATAGGTAGACAATCACACATATTTAGTTTCCCCGCACCGTATGTGATAGTGTCGGACATCACACACGCTTTGCAAACGGCAACTGTGTGCATTGTGAAAGGACATGCGGTGCCCCCATGTGTGGTTTTGGTAATTGATGACATTCTCTATGGACTAATGGTTGCATTGAGTTATATTGGAAGGATTTGTCCATAGGCATTTCTTGAAGTCCATGTGTTGGTTTCAAGGAGTTTATGAGTTGACCAAGGTGAAGGAAATATGCCCTAGAGGCAATAATAAAGTTATTATTTATTTCCTTACATCATGATAAATGTTTATTATTCATGCTAGAATTGTATTAACCGGAAACATAATACATGTGTGAATACATAGACCAACAGAGTGTCACTAGTATGCCTCTACTTGACTAGCTCGTTAATCAAAGATGGTTATGTTTCCTAACCATGAACAAAGAGTTGTTATTTGATTAACGAGGTCACATCATTGGTTGAATGATCTGATTGACATGACCCATTCCATTAGCTTAGCACCCGATCGTTTAGTATGTTGCTATTGCTTTCTTCATGACTTATACATGTTTCTATAACTATGAGATTATGCAACTCCCGTTTACCGGAGGAACACTTTGGGTACTACCAAACGTCACAACGTAACTGGGTGATTATAAAGGAGTACTACAGGTGTCTCCAATGGTAGATGTTGGGTTGGCGTATTTTGAGATTAGGGTTTGTCACTCCGATTGTCGGAGAGGTATCTCTGGGCCCTCTCGGTAATGCACATCACATAAGCCTTGCAAGCACTGCAACTAATATGTTAGTTGTGAGATGATGTATTACGGAACGAGTAAAGAGACTTGCCAGTAACGAGATTGAACTAGGTATTGGATACCGACGATCGAATCTCGGGCAAGTAACATACCGATGACAAAGGGAACAACGTATGTTGTTATGCGGTCTGACCGATAAAGATCTTCGTAGAATATGTAGGAGCCAATATGGGCATCCAGGTCCCGCTATTGGTTATTGACCGGAGACGTGTCTCGGTCATGTCTACATTGTTCTCGAACCGTAGGGTCCGCACGCTTAACGTTACGATGACAGTTATTATGAGTTTATGCATTTTGATGTACCGAAGGTTGTTCGGAGTCCCGGATGAGATCACGGACATGACGAGGAGTCTCGAAATGGTCGAGACGTAAAAATTGATATATTGGAAGCCTATGTTTGGACATAGGAAGTGTTCCGGGTGAAATCGGGATTTTACCGGAATACCGGGAGGGTTACCGGAACCCCCCGGGAGACTAATGGGCCTATTGGGCCTTAGTGGAAAAAGAGAAAAGGGGCAGCCCATAAGCTGGCCGGCGCCCCCCCTTTCCCCAAGTCCTAGTAGGACTAGGAGAAGGGGCCGCCCCCCCCCCCTCTTTCTCCTTCCCCCCCGAGAGTCCTAATTGGATTAGGATTGGAGGGAGGAGTCCTACTCCCGGTGGGAGTAGGACTCCCCTGCGCCTCCCTCTCCCTGGCCGGCCGGCTACCCCTCCTCCAACCTTTATATACGGGGGCAGGGGACACCCCAAGACACACAAGTTGATCCTTGAGATCGTTCCTTAGCCGTGTGCGGTGCCCCCTGCCACCAAATTCCACCTCGATCATACCGTTGTAGTGCTTAGGCGAAGCCCTGCGTCGGTAGTACATCAAGATCGTCACCACGCCGTTGTGCTGACGGAACTCTTCCTCGACGCTTTGCTGGATCGGAGCCCGAGGATCGTCATCGAGCTGAACGTGTGCTAAGAACTCGGAGGTGCCGGAGTAACGGTGCTTGGATCGGTCGGATCGGGAAGAAGACGTACGACTACTTCCTCTACGTTGTGTGATCGCTTCCGCAGTCGGTCTGCGTTGGTACGTAGACAACACTCTCCCCTCTCGTTGCTGTGCATCACCATGATCTTGCGTGTGCGTAGGAAAATTTTCGAAATTACTACGTTCCCCAACAGTGGCATCCGAGCCTAGGTTTTATGGTTTGATGTTATTTGCACGAGTAGAACACAAGTGAGTTGTGGGCGATACAAGTCATACTGCCTACCAGCATGTCATACTTTGGTTCGGCGGTATTGTTGGGTGAGACGATCCGGACCAACCTTACGCGTACTCTTACGCGAGACCGGTTCCCTCGACGTGCTTTGCACATAGATGGCTTGCGGAAGACTGTCTCTCCAACTTTAGTTGAACCAAGTGTGACTACGCCCGGTCCTTGAGAAGGTTAAAACGGAGTCTATTTGACGAAATATCGTTGTGGTTTTGATGCGTAGGTGAGATGAGTTCTTACTTAAGCCCGTAGCAGCCACGTAAAACTTGCAACAAGAAAGTAGAGGACGTCTAACTTGTTTTTGCAGGGCATGTTGTGATGTGATATGGTCAAGGCATGATGCTGATTTTATTGTATGAGATGATCATGTTTTGTAACCGAGTTATCGGCAACTGGCAGGAGCCATATGGTTGTCGCTTTATTGTATGCAATGCAATCGCGATGTAATGCTTTACTTTATTACTAAACGGTAGTGATAGTCGTGGAAGCATAAGATTGGCGAGACGACAACGATGCTACGATGGAGATCAAGGTGTCGCGCCGGTGACGATGGTGATCATGACGGTGCTTCGGAGATGGAGATCACAAGCACAAGATGATGATGGCCATATCATATCACTTATATTGATTGCATGTGATGTTTATCCTTTTATGCATCTTATCTTGCTTTGATTGACGGTAGCATTATAAGATGATCTCTCACTAAATTATCAAGAAGTGTTCTCCCTGAGTATGCACCGTTGCCAAAGTTCATCGTGCCCAGACACCACGTGATGATCGGGTGTGATAAGTTCTACGTCCAAATACAACGGGTGCAAAACAGTTGCACACGCAGAATACTCAGGTTATACTTGACGAGCCAAGCATATACAGATATGGCCTCGGAACACGGAGACCGAAAGGTCGAGCATGAATCATATAGTAGATATGATCAACATAACGATGTTCACCATTGAAAACTACTCCATCTCACGTGATGATCGGTTATGGTTTAGTTGATTTGGATCACGTGATCACTTAGAAGATTAGAGGGATGTCTATCTAAGTGGGAGTTCCTAAGTAATTTGATTAACTGAACTTAAACTTATCATGAACTTAGTACCTGATAGTATCTTGCTTGTTTATGTTGATTGTAGATAGATGGCTCGTGCTATTGTTCCGTTGAATTTTAATGCGTTCCTTGAGAAAGCAAAGTTGAAAGATGATGGTAGCAATTACACGGACTGGGTCCGTAACCTGAGGATCATCCTCATTGCTGCACAGAAGAATTACGTCCTGGAAGCACCGCTGGGTGACAGGCCTGCTGCTGGAGCAACGCCAGATGTTATGAACGTCTGGCAGAGCAAAGATGATGACTACTCGATAGTTCAGTGTGCCATGCTTTACGGCTTAGAATCGGGACTTCAACGACGTTTTGAACGTCATGGTGCATATGAGATGTTCCAGGAGTTGAAGTTAATATTTCAAGCAAATGCCCGAATTGAGAGATATGAAGTCTCCAATAAGTTCTATAGCTGCAAGATGGAGGAGAATAGTTCTGTCAGTGAGCATATACTCAAAATGTCTGGGTATAATAATCACTTGATTCAGATGGGAGTTAATCTTCCAGATGATTGCGTCATTGACAGAATTCTCCAATCACTGCCACCAAGCTACAAGAGCTTCGTGATGAACTATAATATGCAAGGGATGAACAAGACTATTCCCGAGCTCTTCGCAATGCTGAAAGCTGCGGAGGTAGAAATCAAGAAGGAGCATCAAGTGTTGATGGTTAGCAAAACCACTAGTTTCAAGAAAAAGAGCAAAGGGAAGAAGAAGGGAAACTTCAAGAAGAACAGCAAACAAGTTGCTGCTCAGGAGAAGAAACCCAAGTCTGGACCTAAGCCTGAAACTGAGTGCTTCTACTGCAAGCAGACTGGTCACTGGAAGCGGAACTGCCCCAAGTATTTGGCGGATAAGAAGGATGGCAAAGTGAGCAAAGGTATATGTGATATACATGTTATTGATATGTACCTTACTAGAGCTCGCAGTAGCACCTGGGTATTTGATACTGGTTCTGTTGCTAATATTTGCAACTCGAAACAGGGACTACGGAATAAGCGGACACTAGCAAAGGACGAGGTGACGATGCGCGTGGGAAACGGTTCCAAAGTCGATGTGATCGCGGTCGGCACGCTACCTCTACATCTACCTTCGGGATTAATATTAGACCTAAATAATTGTTATTTGGTGCCAGCGTTGAGCATTAACATTATATCTGGATCTTGTTTAATGCGAGACGGTTATTCATTTAAATCAGAGAATAATGGTTGTTCTATTTATATGAATAATATCTTTTATGGTCATGCACCTTTGAAGAGTGGTCTATTCTTGTTGGATCTCGAAGATAGTGATACACATATTCATAATGTAGAAGCCAAAAGATGCAAAGTTAATAATGATAGTGCAACTTATTTGTGGCACTGACGTTTAGGTCATATCGGTGTAAAGCGCATGAAGAAACTCCATACTGATGGGCTTTTGGAGCCACTTGATTATGAATCACTTGGTACTTGCGAACCGTGCCTCATAGGCAAGATGACTAAAACACCGTTCTCCGGTACTATGGAGAGAGCAACAGATTTATTGGAAATCATACATACCGATGTATGTGGTCCGATGAATATTGAGGCTCGTGGCGGATATCGTTATTTTCTCACCTTCACAGATGATTTAAGCAGATATGGGTATATCTACTTAATGAAACATAAGTCTGAAACATTTGAAAAGTTCAAAGAATTTCAGAGTGAAGTTGAAAATCATCGTAACAAGAAAATAAAGTTTCTACGATCTGATCGTGGAGGAGAATATTTGAGTTACGAGTTTGGTGTACATTTGAAAAATTGTGGAATAGTTTCGCAACTCACGCCACCCGGAACACCACAGCGTAATGGTGTGTCCGAACGTCGTAATCGTACTTTACTAGATATGGTGCGATCTATGATGTCTCTTACTGATTTACCGCTATCGTTTTGGGGTTATGATTTAGAGACGGCCGCATTCACGTTAAACAGGGCACCATCAAAATCCGTTGAGACGACCCCTTATGAACTATGGTTTGGCAAGAAACCAAAGTTGTCGTTTCTTAAAGTTTGGGGCTGCGATGCTTATGTGAAAAAGCTTCAACCTGATAAGCTCGAACCCAAATCGGAGAAATGTGTCTTCATAGGATATCCAAAGGAAACTATTGGATACACCTTCTATCACAGATCCGAAGGCAAGACTTTTGTTGCTAAATTCGGAAACTTTCTAGAGAAGGAGTTTCTCTCGAAAGAAGTGAGTGGGAGGAAAGTAGAACTTGACGAGGTAACTGTACCCGCTCCCTTATTGGAAAATAGTACATCACAGAAAACTGTTTCTGCGACACCTATACCAATCAGTGAGGAAGCTAATGATGATGATCATGAAGCTTCAGAACAAGATACTACTGAACCACGTAGATCAACCAGAGTGAGATCCGCGCCAGAGTGGTACGGTAATCCAGTTCTGGAAGTCATGATGCTAGATCATGATGAACCTACGAACTATGAAGAAGCGATGGTGAGCCCAGATTCCGCAAAGTGGCTTGAGGCCATGAAATCTGAGATGGGATCCATGTATGAAAACAAAGTATGGACTTTGGTTGACTTGCCCTATGATCGGCAAGCAATTGAGAATAAATGGATCTTCAAGAAAAAGACTGACGCTGACGGTAATATTACTGTCTATAAAGCTCGACTTGTCGCGAAAGGTTTTCGAAAAGTTCAAGGAGTTGACTACGATGAGACCTTCTCACCCGTAGCGATGCTTAAGTCCGTCAGAATTATGTTAGCAATTGCCGCATTTTATGATTATGAAATATGGCAGATGGATGTCAAAACTGCATTCCTGAATGGATTTCTGGAAGAAGAGTTGTATATGATACAACCAGAAGGTTTTGTCGATCCAAAGGGAGCTAACAAAGTATGCAAACTCCAGCGATCCATTTATGGACTGGTGCAAGCATCTCGGAGTTGGAATAAACGCTTTGATAGTGTGATCAAAGCATTTGGCTTTATACAGACTTTTGGAGAAGCCTGTATTTACAAGAAAGTGAGTGGGAGCTCTGTAGCATTTCTAATATTATATGTGGATGACATATTGCTGATTGGAAATGATATAGAATTTCTGGATAGCATAAAGGGATACTTGAATAAAAGTTTTTCGATGAAAGACCTCGGGGAAGCTGCTTACATATTAGGCATAAAGATCTATAAAGATAGATCAAAACGCTTAATTGGACTTTCACAGAGCACATACCTTGACAAGATTTTGAAGAAGTTCAAAATGGATCAAGCAAAGAAAGGGTTCTTGCCTGTGTTACAAGGTATGAAGTTGAGTAAGACTCAATGCCCGACCACTGCAGAAGATAGAGAGAAAATGAAAGATGTTCCCTATGCTTCAGCCATAGGCTCTATCATGTATGCAATGCTGTGTACCAGACCTGATGTGTGCCTTGCTATAAGTTTAGCAGGGAGGTACCAAAGTAATCCAGGAATGGATCACTGGACAGCGGTCAAGAACATCCTGAAATACCTGAAAAGGACTAAGGATATGTTTCTCATATATGGAGGTGACAAAGAGCTCACCGTAAGAGGTTACGTTGATGCAAGCTTTGACACTGATCCGGACGATTCTAAATCGCAAACCGGATACGTGTTTACTTTAAATGGTGGAGCTGTCAGTTGGTGCAGTTCTAAACAAAGCGTCGTAGCGGGATCTACATGTGAAGCGGAGTACATAGCTGCTTCGGAAGCAGCAAACGAAGGAGTCTGGATGAAGGAGTTCATATCCGATCTAGGTGTCATACCTAGTGCATCGGGTCCAATGAAAATCTTCTGTGACAATACTGGTGCAATTGCCTTGGCAAAGGAATCCAGATTTCACAAGAGGACCAAACACATCAAGAGACGCTTCAACTCCATCCGGGATTTAGTCCAGGTGGGAGACATAGAGATTTGCAAGATACATACGGATCTAAACGTTGCAGACCCATTGACTAAGCCTCTTCCACGAGCAAAACATGATCAGCACCAAGGCTCCATGGGTGTTAGAATCATTACAGTGTAATCTAGATTATTGACTCTAGTGCAAGTGGGAGACTGAAGGAAATATGCCCTAGAGGCAATAATAAAGTTATTATTTATTTCCTTACATCATGATAAATGTTTATTATTCATGCTAGAATTGTATTAACCGGAAACATAATACATGTGTGAATACATAGACCAACAGAGTGTCACTAGTATGCCTCTACTTGACTAGCTCGTTAATCAAAGATGGTTATGTTTCCTAACCATGAACAAAGAGTTGTTATTTGATTAACGAGGTCACATCATTGGTTGAATGATCTGATTGACATGACCCATTCCATTAGCTTAGCACCCGATCGTTTAGTATGTTGCTATTGCTTTCTTCATGACTTATACATGTTCCTATAACTATGAGATTATGCAACTCCCGTTTACCGGAGGAACACTTTGGGTACTACCAAATGTCACAACGTAACTGGGTGATTATAAAGGAGTACTACAGGTGTCTCCAATGGTAGATGTTGGGTTGGTGTATTTCGAGATTAGGGTTTGTCACTCCGATTGTCGGAGAGGTATCTCTGGGCCCTCTCGGTAATGCACATCACATAAGCCTTGCAAGCACTGCAACTAATATGTTAGTTGTGAGATGATGTATTACAGAACGAGTAAAGAGACTTGCCAGTAACGAGATTGAACTAGGTATTGGATACCGACGATCGAATCTCGGGCAAGTAACATACCGATGACAAAGGGAACAACGTATGTTGTTATGCGGTCTGACCGATAAAGATCTTCGTAGAATATGTAGGAGCCAATATGGGCATCCAGGTCCCGCTATTGGTTATTGACCGGAGACGTGTCTCGGTCATGTCTACATTGTTCTCGAACCGTAGGGTCCGCACGCTTAATGTTACGATGATAGTTATTATGAGTTTATGCATTTTGATGTACCGAAGGTTGTTCGGAGTCCCGGATGAGATCACGGACATGACGAGGAGTCTCGAAATGGTAGAGACGTAAAAATTGATATATTGGAAGCCTATGTTTGGACATAGGAAGTGTTCCGGGTGAAATCGGGATTTTACCGGAATACCGGGAGGGTTACCGGAACCCCCCGGGAGACTAATGGGCCTATTGGGCCTTAGTGGAAAAAGAGAAAAGGGGCAGCCCATAAGCTGGCCGGCGCCCCCCCTTTCCCCAAGTCCTAGTAGGACTAGGAGAAGGGGCCGGCCCCCCCTCTTTCTCCTTTCCCCCCGAGAGTCCTAATTGGATTAGGATTGGAGGGAGGAGTCCTACTCCCGGTGGGAGTAGAACTCCCCTGCGCCTCCCTCTCCCTGGCCGGCCGGCTACCCCTCCTCCAACCTTTATATACGGGGGCAGGGGACACCCCAAGACACACAAGTTGATCCTTGAGATCGTTCCTTAGCCGTGTGCGGTGCCCCCTGCCACCAAATTCCACCTCGATCATACCGTTGTAGTGCTTAGGCGAAGCCCTGCGTCGGTAGTACATCAAGATCGTCACCACGCCGTTGTGCTGACGGAACTCTTCCTCGACGCTTTGCTGGATCAGAGCCCGAGGATCGTCATCGAGCTGAACGTGTGCTAAGAACTCGGAGGTGCCGGAGTAACGGTGCTTGGATCGGTCGGATCGGGAAGAAGACGTACGACTACTTCCTCTACGTTGTGTGATCGCTTCCGCAGTCGGTCTGCGTTGGTACGTAGACAACACTCTCCCCTCTCGTTGCTGTGCATCACCATGATCTTGCGTGTGCGTAGGAAAATTTTCGAAATTACTACGTTCCCCAACACAAGGTGCTATTAAGGAATTATCCAAAGATTGGTCATGTGAGTGTTGAGCTTATTGCAAGCATGTCTTGAAGAAGAAGATTGTGTGATCATTCATATTTACCTTCAAGACATCATCTAAATGAAGCGAGTTGGAAAGATTCAAGGTTGATCAAGACTAAGTCATGAGTGAATCAAGTTGATCAACTCACAAAGCATAGAAGAAGTACCGAGAGGGATCAAGTGATCCCATGGTATGGTAAGCATTGTCCATTGCGCTTTGTGTACTAACCCATGGTCTATGTGAGAGTTCTATATGAGGTTAGGTCAAGCTTCAAAATATCGGATATCGGGTTCATATCGATTTAGCTTTGTCATAACGGATGTCGGATATCGGGTGATATATCGGACGATATGTAGATATGTCGGAGAAACCAAGTCTAGTTTTTTCATTATTCTTGTTCAAAACATTTACTTTTAGTAAAAAAAAGTATGATCTCAATGCTTTAACATAACACCTTTAGATCCTAGTTTATTAACTTGTTGATAAAGAAACTATTAAGAAAGGATTCACAAAATCCTAATACGGTATATGTGCATTTAAAAAAACATTATGCATGGCTTTGATGATATATAATGAAGTTGTGAATGCATAATGTTATTTCACTGCATTCTAATAAAGAATTGTTGTCATCTATGTATCGTACTATATCGGTGGACATAGTGGGCTAGATATCGGCCATATCGGTCGATATTTCCTTCCATATCGTATGATATGTTAGAAAAATGATATGTTACGCTTATATCGGTAGAGCCCCAAAAGTGATATATCGGCCTATATATTGGTCGTATCGGCCTAGATTTAAAAGCTTGGGTTAGGTACATGTCCATCGGCTTGCGTCAAGAGGAAGATATCACTCACCCCATGGAGAGGATGGCATCAAGTGGTTATCGTCATCAAGATTGTCGTGTGCAAGTTCAAGTGGAGCATCATGAAAAGATCAAGTGCTTGAAGCTTGTCGTCCATTGTGGTGTCAATGGACTTGTGAAGATGTGCCGAAGAGTGGCTCACCCATAGTGGAGTATGGGGGAGCAATCAACTAATCTTCATCGAGCCAACACAATCAAGAAAGATGGTCCAACTTGAGGAAGTCAAGATCCTCATCATCTAGCTCAAGGGGACTATGTGCAAGTCAAAGGTTTTCCCTTGATAGGTTTTCTATTTTACCGGTCTCATGGTGGTAGATGGGAGACCAGGTTGTAGGATTGATTATTGTTCTATCAAGGGGGCTCTCTAGTGAGTAGCTTGATCGTATCATTCGTCGGGAGCTCAAACCATTGCATCCTTTCATCATCTTTCTTGGTTCTTTTTTGGTTCTTCTCCTTGTGAGATTTGGAGCTTGTGGTCATCTTCATGACAAGCTCGAGTTCATCGAAAGCCGATTTCATATGCATCTTCTTTTGTGTTTTTGGTGTTGGAGGTTTTACCGGTCTTATTTGAGAAAGGGTTCTCACCTTTTTATTTTGGTTTTTTTCTCAATTGCTATTTCTTGATATTTGTATCAAGATTGTGTTTTCTCTTGTCTTTAGCTTTCCAACAAACTTGATTTCATCGAATTCGGAGCTCGTATGTGAAAGTTGTGGTTGTTTTGATCTTACCTATTTTACATAGAGAGGTTGTACCGCCCCTTAGAGAGGTTGTACCGGTCAAGTGTTTGGAGTGGTTGTACCGCTCCAGAATTGGTCTGAAGGTTGTACCGGCCCTGTACCGCTCTACCATCGGCCTGGGTTCTGTTGTGGAGCAGTTCTTGGGCGGTTGTGGAGCGGTTGTATCGGTTAGTTCAGTTTAACCGGTACTACCGGTTCCCCGGGTTGTTGTACCGCTTAGGAATTTTTTCTACTGGTTGGTTTTTCCTCTACTTTGACCGGTTGTACCAGTTCGTGCACTAGTTGTACCGGTCTTACAGTTTTCTGCATATAATGGGTAGATTCGTGGGGACCTATAAAAGGGGGTCTTCTTCCCCATTGGCCCCCATCCCTTGAGTGCATGTTCTTCCCCCATTGTTGACCTTCTTCGATCTTGCTATCTCTCAATCCCTCCATGGATTCTTGCTAGTTTGGGGGGGGGGGAGGATATCTAGATCCACATTTCCACCAATCACTCTCTCCTCTATGTGAGGGGAACCCCTTGGATCTAGATCTTGGAGTTTTTGATGTTCTCCTTCTTATTCTTCCTCTCATTTTCCTTCCTAGCATTAGTTGCTTTGGAGGGATTTGGGAGAGAAGGACTTGGGCACTCCGTGTGCCCTTGCCATTGCATTTGGTGCATCGGTTTGAGTTCTCCACGGTGATACGTGGAAGTTATAAGTTGAGAAGCTTATTACTCTTGGGTGCTTGGTACCCTTGAGCTTCTTCCTCTTGGGTGCTTGGGCGCCCTAGACGGTTGGTGGTGTTCGGAGCTCAATCATTGTGGTGTAAAGCTCCGGGCAAGCATCGGGGTCTCCAATTAGGTTGTGGAGATTGTCCCGAGCAATTTGACGGGTACCGGTGACCGCCCCCAAGGGTTGCCAAAGTGTATGAGTTCGGTGACCGCCCCTAAGGGTTGCCATTTGTACGGGTTCGATGACCGCCCTCAAGGGTCCCTTAATGGAATCACGGCAGCTTGCATTGTGCGAGGGCGTGAGGAGATTACAATGGCTCTAGTGGCTTCTTGGGGAGCATTGTGCCTCCACACCGCTCCAAACGGGGATTAGCATCCGCAAGGGTGTGAACTTTGGGATACATCCTCGCCTCCACGTGCCTCGGTTATCTCTTACCCGAGCCCTTTATTTATGCACATTACTTTGTGATAGTCGTAGTGTTTCGTTATATATCTTGCTATCACATAGTTGTTTATCTTGCTTAGCATAAGTTGTTGGTGTACATAGGTGAGCCTAGTTGTTGTAGGTTTTGTGCTTGAAAATTTAACCGCTACGTTTATTCCGCATTTGTTCAAGCCTAAACCGTAATTATTTTAAATCACATATTCACCCCCCTCTAGGCGACATCCATGATCTTTTAATTGGTATCAGAGCCTCGTCTATCTTTATTAGGCTTTACCGCCTAGAGAGTAAAGATGTTGACTAGGGGATTATGATTCTCTGACACTCTTAGTTTTGATGGCACAAATTTTGATGTTTGGGTAATTCGCATGCTTAATCTATTTAGGGTCATGGACCCAAATTTAGAGCGAATTGTAGATATGGGTTTTTCTCCTCCAAAGGATCCCCAAAGATTATCTTTAGAGGATGAGAAAAACTCTTATCTCAATGCTCAAGCTTCTAATGTTCTTTTCGATGCTTTGAGCAATGTAGTTATATTTCAAATCATGCCATTCCGGGATGCTCATGAGTTGTGGACAAAGCTTCAAGATAAATATGGTGTGTCCAAGATTTGTGGGGATGATTGTTCTCCCTCCACCTCCGGCCGTGTTGCCTTCTCAACTTCTTCTACTTCACCTACATGTGGGTTGCCACAAGGTAATGTTATGGTGAGTAGTGTTGGTTATTGCAATGGTGATAGTGTGCTTATCGTTGATGACTCTTCATCACTATATTGTTGTAATGCTCCATCTTTGGACTTTAACACTTCGTGCACCTTACATGTTTCACATGCTTGTGTTGATAGTCCGTGCATATCATGTATAAATTGCTTGACTAAATCTCATAATGATATGCTTCCTATATCTTGTTGCCATGATAAAAATGCATGTATTTCCTCGAGTTGTTGTGCTAACAATGTAGATGACACCCAACACTCCATGGAACAAGATGTGGTCTCAAATGGTGCTTCAAGGGATCCTACATCATAATCTATTGCTTTATGCCTTATGGCTAAGGCTTCAAATGTATCTCCTACTTTGAACCCCAATATGTCTCTTGATGATGATGTTAATGCTAATGGTGATGAGGATAATGATGAAGAGAATGATAATGTTGCCTCCTTAAAAATTAAGGGGAAATGATTTTTAAAGCTCTTCATAAAAATAAAATTGCTCGTTCCAACTTCATGGAAATCATGTACATTGCCATTGAGGGCAAGAAATATATTAAGGAGTTAGAATCTCATCTCGAGGAGCATGAGGTCACCATTGAAAAAATGGAAGGTCGTGAGCGTGATTACGCTAATGATATTGTGGACCTCTCTCAAGCTCTTGAACTTGAACAAACCACCAAGGAATCTCTTGAGGAGATTTTTGCTCTAGAATTATCTAGAGTGGAGGAATCTCATGATAGAGCTTTTGAGGTGGCCAATGATTTTGAAACTAAAAATGAGAAGCTTGAAGTTGCGCATGCTAAACTTCTTGAGGACTTTGGGCACCTCGGAAATGGCTCAAGGGTCATTAAGAGTGAGCTCATCAAACTCACCGAGTCTCATGCACAACTTAAAGCTTCATATTCAAAAGAGCTTGCCAATTTGCCTTCTCCTCTTGCTATTATTGATGATGCTTGCTCTACTAACTCTATTAATTGTGCACCATCCATTTTGAAGGAGAATGTTGAGCTTCGGTCTCAACTTGTGTTGCTATCTAGAAATTATGGGAAATTGGAAGAAAGCCATGAAAAGCTCTCAAGCTCTCATGATGATCTTCTAGTATCCCATAATGTGCTAAAGATAGCTCATGAGACCATGATTGCTAAGGTAACATCTATTGAGCCTCATGTGGATACTAGCACTACTTTTAGTCAAAATGTTATATTGCCTTGTGCTAGTCCTCGTGATTCATCCATGCATAAACATTGGTACATCTTGTGATGAATTGCTTTTCTTGCCTTGTTGCTCTAATGATGAAGCTTATACTTCCTCTAGTGCTTGTGTTGAGACTAACCATGTAGAGGAAATAAAAGTGCTCAAGGCCCAAGTCACTTCTTTGAAGAAAGACTTGGAAAAGTTTCAGGAAGGGAAATCCACACTCAACAATATCTTGAGTGTGCAAAAATCCCCCAATGACAAAGGTGGACTTGGATTCAACTCCAATAAGAAGATGAAGTCCAAGATGAACAAGAAGAAGGGCTAAGAACAAGTCAAGAATTCGGCCAAGATTGTTTTCTTCAAGTGCAAAAATGAAGTGCATCATGTTAGATCTTGCTCATTGAAGAAGAAGACCATTAGTGACAAGCAATGATGACCCAGAAGTGTAGGGGATCTATCGTAGTCCTTTCGATAAGTAAGAGTGTCAAACCCAACGAGGAGCAGAAGGAAATGATAAGCGATTTTCAGCAAGGTATTCTCTGCAAGCACTGAAATTATCGGTAGCAGATAGTTTTGTGATAAGATAATTTGTAACGAGTAGCAAGTAATAAAAGTAAATAAGGTGCAGCAAGATGGCCCAATCCTTTTTGTAGCAAAGGAAAATTCTGGACAAACTCTTATATGAAGGAAAGCGCTCCCGAGGACACATGGGAATTATCGTCAAGCTACTTTTCACCACGTTCATATGATTCGCGTTCGGTACTTTGATAATTTGATATGTGGGTGAACCGGTGCTTGGGTGCTATCCTTACTTGGACGAGCATCCCACTTATGATTAACCCCCATTGCAAGCATCCGCAACTACAACAAAAGTATTAAGGTAAACCTAACTATAGCATGAAACGTATGGATCCAAATCAGCCCCTTACGAAGCAACGCATAAACTAGGGTTTAAGCTTCTGTCACTCTAGCAACCCATCATCTACTTACTACTTCCCAATGCCTCCCTCTAGGCCTGAACAATGGTGAAGTGTCATGTAGTCGACGTTCACATGACACCACTAGAGGGATGACAACATACATCTCATCAAAATATCGACGAATACCAAATTCACATGACTACTAATAGCAAGACTTCTCCCATGTCCTCGGGAACAAACGTAACTACTCACAAAGCATATTCATGTTCATAATCAGAGGGGTATTAATATGCATAATGGATCTGAACATATGATCTTCCACCAAGTAAACCAACTAGCATCAACTACAAGGAGTAATCAACACTACTAGCAACCCACAGGTACCAATATGAGGTTTGGATACAAAGATTGGATACAAGAGATGAACTAGGGTTTGAGATGAGATGGTGCTAGTGAATATGTTGATGGAGATTGACCCCCTCCCAATGAGAGGATCGTTTGTGACGACGATGGTGATGATTTCCCCCTCCCGGAGGGAAATTTCCCCGGCAGAACAGCTCAGCCGGAGCCCTAGATTGGTTCTACCAAGGTTCCGCCTCGTGGCGGCGGAGTTTCGTCCTGAAAGCTTGCTTATGATTTTTTTCCTTGACGAAAGACTTGATATAACAGAAGATGGGCATCGGAGGGCCAACAGGGGGCCCACGAGGCAGGGGGCGCGCCCCCACCCTCGTGGCTGGTGTGTGGCCCCCCTCTGGTACTTCTTGTGCTCAATATTTTTTTTATATATTCTGAAAAGTGCTCCCATGGAGTTTCAGGACTTTTGGAGATGTGCAGAATAGGTCTCTAATATTTGCTCCTTTTCCAGCCCAGAATTCGAGCTGCCAGCATTCCCCCTCTTCATGTAAACCTTGTAAAATAAGAGAGAATAGGCATAAGTATTGTGACATAATGTGTAATAACAGCCCATAATGTAATACATATCGATATAAAAGCATGATGCAAAATGGACGTATCAACTCCCCCAAGCTTAGACCTCGCTTGTCCTCAAGCGAAAGCCGAAATCGAAAAATATGTCCACATGTTTAGAGATAGAGGTGTCGATAAAAATAAAATACGAACATGGGGGCATCATGATCATTCTTAGAACAGCAACACACACACACACACACACACATATATATATATATACATATATATCTCTTATGCTAAAGTAACAATTCAATCACAATTTCAAGTATGGATCATAAACTTCATTGAAAACTAACAAATTCTACTCTCAGTCATTGAGGCAATTGCAATTTATCATAACATAGGAAAGAGTCAATATAAGAGCTTTTCAGCAAGTCCACATACTCAACCATCTTTTAGTCTTTCACAATTGCTAACACTCACGCAATATTTATGGGTATGGAGTTTTAATCGGACACAGAGAAAGATAGGGGCTTATAATTTTGCCTCCCATCGTTTTACCTCAAGGGTAATGTCAACAATAATAGTTCATGAAAACTCACATCCAATTAGCTATATATATCAGGATCTTTCCAACACATTGTTCTTGCCAAAGGATAAAATGTAAAAAGGTAAGGTGAACATCACCATGACTCTTTGCATGAAGTATAAGACAAGAATAAAAGATAGGCCCTTCGCAGAGGGAAGTAGAGGTTGTCATGCGCTTTTATGGTTGGATGAACGAAATCTTAATGAAAAAGAACATCACTTTATATTGCCACTTGTGATGTGGACCTTTATTATGCAGTCCGTCGCTTTTATTTCTTCCACATCACAAGATCGTATAAAGCTTATTTTCTCCACACTAATAAGTCATACATATTTAGAGAGCAATTTTTATTGCTTGCACCGATGGCAACTTACTTGAAGGATCTTACTCAATCCATAGGTAGGTATGGTGGACTCTCATGGCAAAACTGGGTTTAGGGATATTTGGAAGCACAAGTAGTATTTCTACTTAGTGCAAAGAAATTGGCTAGCATGAGAGGGAAAGGCAAGCTCAACATGTTGGATGATCCATGACAATATAATTTATCTCAGATGAAAGAAAACATAACCCATTACGTTGTCTTCCTTGTCCAACTTCAACTCTTTAGCATGTCATACTTTAATGAGTGCTCACAATCATAAAAGATGTCCAAGATAGTATATTTATATGTGAACCTCCTTTTCTTTATTACTTCCTATTAATTGCAACGATGACCAAAACTATGTTTGTCAACTCTCAACAACTTTTATTCATCATACTCTTTATATGTGAGCTCATTACTCTCCATAAGATCCATATGATCTCTTTATTTCTTTTTATTTTTATTTTATGCCCTCAAGATCATAGCAAAATAATCAAGCCCTTGACTCAACACTAATCTTTATTATATATAGCTCATGGACTCGATTGCATAAGAAGATCATAAAGCAAAACTCACAACTAGATCATACTAAAACTTTATTCTACTAGATCAAGATATTATCAAAAGGATCGAACTAAGAAAAACGGTAAAGATAAAAGTGATGGTGATATGATATCGGGGCACTCCCCCAAGCTTGGCAGT
Source organism: Triticum monococcum (assembly GCA_034509565.1). Taxonomy (NCBI): domain Eukaryota; kingdom Viridiplantae; phylum Streptophyta; class Magnoliopsida; order Poales; family Poaceae; genus Triticum; species Triticum monococcum. The sequence continues at coordinate 391,417,934 of CM067845.1, read as the reverse complement.
TGCCAAGGGGAGTGCCCATACCCATGTGTTTATGTTTCCTTCCTCGGAGGTGGTCATGAAGGAATTGTTGATGATGTAGGCTTGTCGTCCATCTTCCAAGGCGTAGGTTCACCATCATAGAAGGATGATCGAGTCTCCGGAATCCTCAAATCTGCAGCCAAACTCATCCTCTTGAATCTATATTCATACTCACAGTTTTGGTTTTGCAGGTCATAGATCCGGGCTTGGAGGCGCTCGATTTTCTCGTGAAGCTTGAAGATAGCCTCCCCAATGTCCTTGGCGTCCAACTTGTGGTTCTTGGTGAACTCCATGATCATTATGTGATTGGAGTCAAGTCCACACTCCACCATCTCCTGACACTTGAAAACTTGTTGCTCCATCGCCTCGAGCCTTGTCTCCACGCTTCCGGTCCTCCTTGGTCCCCCGACATCGTGGATGTGCAACAACCCCTCACACATCTCAATGGTTTGAGGGTGTTGCGGAATTTCCACGAGGTAGGGGTTGATGACCTTCTCGAAGAACTTGTCCTTGGGGGCACTTGAAGACGCCATGGCGATCTAGATCTGTCAGAAAAACAGCTCGAAACAAAGACAAGAGATATTTGCATGATACGGTGGTCAAAACCTTCGGGAAATTATATAATGAATTTTTACCGACTAAAAGAAGTATCGTGCAAGAAAACGGAGTCCGGAGAGCACACGAGGTGCCCACGAGGCAGGGGCACACCCTCCACCCTCGTGGAAGCCCAGTGTCCTTTTTGGTCTACTTCTTATTTTCCTATTTTTCTAAATATTCCAAAACGGAGAAAAATTGCCATTAGAACTGTTTTGGAGTCGGTTTACTTACCGTACCACATACCTATTCCTTTTCGGAGTCTGAAACGTTTCGGAAAGTGTCTCTTATGTATTCCTCCGAGGTTACAGTTTCAATAATATTAGTTTCAACATTTATGGGATTACTTGAGATATAATGTTTAATTCTTTGACCGTTCACCACCCTCGGATTTGTGCCTTCGAAGTTGTTGATTTTTATGGCACCGAAACGATAGACCTCCTCGATAACGTAAGGACCTTCCCATTTAGAGAGAAGTTTGCCTGCAAAAAATCTTAAACGAGAGTTGTATAACAATACATAATCACCTACATTGAACTCACGCTTTTGTATCCTTTTATGATGCCATCTTTTAACTTTTTCTTTAAACAGCTTGGCATTTTCATAGGCTTGGGTTCTCCATTCATCAGGTGAGCTAATGTCAAAAAGCCTCTTCTCACCGGCAAGTTTGAAATCATAATTGAGCTCTTTAATGGCCCAATATGCCTTATGTTCTAGTTCAAGAGGTAAGTGACATGCTTTACCATAAACCATTTTATATGGAGACATACCCATAGGATTTTTATATGCAGTTCTATAAGCCCATAATGCATCATCAAGTTTCTTGGACCAATTCTTTCTAAATCTATTAACAGTCTTTTGCAAAATTAATTTGAGCTCTCTGTTACCCAATTCTACTTGACCACTAGACTGCGGGTGATAAGGAGATGCAATTCTATGATTAACATCATACTTAGCAAGCATTTTACGAAAGGCACCATGAATAAAATGTGAACCACCATCAGTCATTAAATATCTAGGGACTCCAAACCTCGGAAAAATAACTTCTTTAAGCATCTTAATAGAGGTGTTATGATCAGCACTACTAGTTGGAATAGCTTCTACCCACTTAGTAGCGTAATCAACAACAGCTAAAATATGTGTATACCCATTAGAGGAAGGAAAAGGTCCCATATAATCAAAGCCCCAAACATTAAATGGTTCAATAACAAGTGAGTAATTCATAGGCATTTCTTGACGTCTGCTAATATTACCAATTCTTTGAAATTCATCACAAGACAAAACAAACTTACGGGCATCCTTGAAGAGAGTAGGCCAATAAAAACCGGATTGCAATACCTTGTGTGCAGTTCTATCTCCAGCATGGTGTCCTCCATAGGCTTCGGAGTGACACTTGCGTAGGATCTATTCCTGTTCATGCTCAGGTACACAACGTCTAATAACACCATCTAATCCTTCTTTATAAAGATGTGGGTCATCCCAAAAGTAATGTCTTAAATCATAGAAGAACTTTTTCTTTTGCTGGTATGTGAAACTAGGTGGTATAAATTTAGCAACAATGTAATTAGCATAATCAACATACCATGGAGCAGTGCTGGAAGCATTTATGACATTTAATTGTTCATCAGGAAAGCTATCATCAATAGGTAGTGGGTCATCAAGAACATTCTCTAACCCTGACAAGTTGTCTGCAACGGGGTTCTCAGCTCCCTTTCTATCAATGATATGAAAATCAAATTCTTGTAGTAGGAGAACCCATATAATAAGTCTAGGTTTAGCATCTTTCTTTTCCATAAGATATTTAATAGCAGCATGATCAGTGTGAATAGTTACTTTAGAATCAACAATATAAGGTCTGAACTTATCACATGCAAATACAATTGCTAAGAATTCCTTTTTAGTAGTAGCATAATTTCTCTGGGCATTGTCTAGAGCTTTACTAGCATATTGAATAACATTTAGTTTCTTATCAACTCTTTGCCCTAGAACAACACCTAAAACATAATCACTAGCCTCACACATAATTTCAAAAGGTAAATTCCAATCAGGTGGCTGAACAAATAGGTGCAGAAATCAAGGCTTTCTTAAGTACTTTGAATGCTTCTACACAATCATCATCAAAGACAAAAGGAATATCTTTTTGTAATAGGTTAGTCAGAGGCCAAGAAATTTTTGAGAAGTCCTTAATGAACCTCCTATAAAAACCGGCATGGCCAAGGAAACTTCTTATACATTTGATGTCCTTGGGACACAACATCTTTTCAATAGCATCAACTTTAGCTTTATCAACTTCAATACCTCTTTCGGAAATTTTATGCCCCAAGACAATACCTTCATTAACCATAAAATGGCACTTCTCCCAGTTCAAGACAAGGTTAGTTTCTTCACATCTCTGCAAAACTTGATCAAGGTTGCTCAAGCAATCATCAAAAGAGAGGATCCATAAACGGAGAAATCGTCCATGAAAACCTCACAAATCTTTTCACAAAAGTCAGAGAATATAGCCATCATGCATCTTTGAAAGGTAGCAGGTGCATTACATATACCAAAAGGCATATGCCTATAAGCAAAAGTACCGAAAGGCCAAGTAAAAGTGGTCTTTTCTTGATCATCAGCTGACACAGGTATTTGAGAGAAGACAGAGTAACCATCTAGAAAGCCAAAAATGTGTATGTTTGGATAATCTTTCTAGCATTTGATCAATGAAAGGCAAAGGGTAATGATCCCTTTTAGTAGCTTTATTTAATTTGCGGAAATCAATTACCATCCTATAACCTGTAATAATTCGTTGCGGAATCAATTCATCTTTATCATTAGGAACAACAGTAATACCTCCCTTCTTAGGGACACAATGGATAGGACTTACACACTGACTATCAGCAACATGATAAATTATACCTGCCTCAAGGAGCTTTAATATTTCCTTTCTTACCACTTCTTTCATCTTAGGATTCAGCCATCGTTGGTGATCAATAACTGGTTTGGCGTTGAGGGAGTCCTGGATTAGGGGGTCTCCGGACAGCCGGACTATATCATTTGGCCGGACTGTTGGACTATGAAGATACAAGATTGAAGACTTCGTCTCGTTTCCGTATGGGACTCTACTTGGCGTGGAAGGCAAGTTAGGCAATACAGATATGTATATCTCCTTCTTTGTAACCGACCTTGTGTAACCCTAGCCCCTCCGGTGTCTATATAAATCGGAGGGTTTTAGTCCGTAGGACAAGATACAATCATACCATAGGCTAGCTTCTAGGGTTTAGCCTCTCCGATTTCGTGGTAGATCAACTCTTGTAATACCCATATCATCGAGAATAAATCAAGCAGGACATAGGGTTTTACCTCCATCAAGAGGGCTCGAACCTGGGTAAAACTCCGTGTCCCCTACCTCCTGTTACCATCCGCCTTAGACGCACAGTTCGGGACCCCCTACCCGAGATCCGCCGGTTTTGACACCGACATTGGTGCTTTCATTGAGAGTTCCTTTGTGTCGTCGCCGTTAGGCTTGATGGCTCCTACGATCATTGATGGCGATGCAATCCAGGGTGAGACTTTTCTCCCCGGACAGATTTTTGTATTCGGCGGCTTTGCACTGCGGGCCAATTCGCTTGGCCATCTGGAGCAGATCGAAAGTTACGCCCCTAGCCGCCAGGTCAGGTTTGGAAGTTTAAACTACACGGCCGATATCCGCGGAGACTTGATCTTCGACGGATTCAAGCCCCTACCTAGTGCATCATACGGTCACGATGAGTACGATTTAGCTCTACCATCGGACAGTGTTCAGGAGATCGCACCGGCAGCCGCTCCGACCCTCGATTCGGAGCCAGTTGCGCCGTCCATGGACGGGTGGATGGACCCTGCCACGGAGGTCGTATCCTCAGCGGCGATCGAGCCGAACATCGACCTTACCCTGTACGAGAGCCGTGTTGTCAAACTGCCGGATCCTTCTCCGGCCACGGACTCCAAACCGCCTGCGCCCGTTCCTAGGGAATCCGATTGGGCGCCGATCATGGAGTTTACCTCTGCGGATATTTTTCAGAACTTGCCCTTTGGCGACATACTGAACTCATTAAGGTCTCTCTCCTTGTCTAGAGGATCCTGGCCGAACTATGTCCGACAGGATTGGGATGCGGATGACAAAGAAATTCTCTGCCCACCCACCACCCACTTAGTAGCCACTGTCGACGACTTAACCGACATGCTCGACTTCGAGTCTGAAGACATCGACGGTATGGATGACGATGCGGGAGACGAAGAGGAACCACTGCCCACAGGGCACTGGACAACCACCTCATCATACGATATATACATGGTGGACACACCCAAAGAAGGCAACGGCGATGAGACAGCGGAGGATGACCCCTCCAAGAAGCAACCCAAGCGCCGACGTCAGCGGCGCCGCTCTAAGTCCCGCCAAAGAAAAAAGTGGTGATACTGGCACAGGAGATAATAGCACTCCGGATAGTGCCGAAGATGGCAATAATCCCCTCCTGCACGATTTAGGGCAGGAGGATGGAGAGGCCAGCCCTCTTGAGAGAGCGGTAGATGAGCAGGATGATAATTACATGCCTCCCTCTGACAACGAGGCAAGCCTCGACGATGACGAATTCATCGTACCAGAGGATCCCGTCGAACAAGAACGCTTCAAGCGCCGGCTTATAGCCATGGCAAATAGCCTTAAGAAAAAGCAGTAGCAACTTCAATCTAATCAAGATCTGCTAGCGGACAGATGGACTGAAGTCCTGGCGGCCGAGGAATATAAACTTGAACGCCCCTCCAAGAGTTACCCAAAATGCAGGTTGCTACCCTGACTGGAGGAAGAAGCGTATGATGCGGCTGATCGGCCACCCCGTGGCCGTGATAGAGAGGCATTCCAGCCAAAATCTCAGCCCGCACCCTGACGCCATTCAAATATAAAGGCATGGGGAAATATGCCAGACCTGCGAGACGTATTGGAGGACAAAGCAAAACATGCAAGATCGATCTACGGATCACGAGGGCGCGCCACTACGTGAGACGATAATCGTCACGCCGGATACAGTAAAAGCAAATCCGGCCGGTCCGAGCACAACGGACAAGACTCATTGGAGCTACGTCGCGACATTGCCCAGTACAGAGGCGCCACACACCCCTTATGCTTCACAGACGAAATAATGGATCATCAACAACTTTCAGGGCATTTATGTGCGACCACCAGATGCCGATGGCTTGAGCCACATAATTCAGCAGCCAGAGGAATAGGCTAGACAATTCTGGACACGGTTCCTAACAAAGAAAAATCAAATTGTCGACTGTCCGGATGCAGAGGCCCTAGCCGCTTTCATGCACAACATCCGTGACGAGTGGCTAGCCCGGCACCTTGGTCAGGAAAATCCAAAATCTATGGCAGCCCTCACGACACTCATGACCCACTTTTGTGCGGGAGAAGACAGTTGGCTGGCTCGCAGTAATAACATATCAAAGAACCATGGTACTTCGGATACCAAGGACGGAAATAGCAGGTCACATCGCAACAAACATAAGCGCCGCATTAACAGCGATAATACCGAGGATACGACAGTCAATGCCGGATTCAGAGGCTCCAAACCCGGTCAGCGGAAAAAACCATTCAAACAAAGCACTCCGGGCCCGTCCAGTTTGGACCGTATACTCGATCGCTCATGTCAAATACACGGCACCCCCGACAAGCCAGCCAACCACACCAACAGGGATTGTCGGGTGTTCAAGCAGGCCGACAAGTTAATTGCTGAAAACAAAGATAAGGGGCCGCATAGCGATGACAAGGAGGAGCCCCGGCAGCCGAATACCGGAGGACAGAAGAGGTTCACCCCACAAGTGTGGACGGTGAACATGATATACGCAACCCACATCCCCAAGAGGGAGCGGAAGCGTGCGCTCAGGGACATATATGCGTTGGAGCCAGTCGCCCCAAAGTTCAACCCATGGTCCTCCTGTCCGATCACCTTCGATCGCAAGGACCACCCGACTAGTATCCGTAACGGCGAATTTGCCGCATTGGTCCTAGACCCAATCATTGACGGATTTCACCTCACTCGAGTCCTTATGGATGGCAGCAGCAGCCTGAACCTGCTTTACCAGGACACTGTGCGCAAAATGGGTATAGACCCCTCAAGGATCAAACCCACCAAAACGACCTTTAAAGGCGTCTTACTAGGTGTAGAGGCCCACTGCACAGGCTCAGTCACACTAGAAGTGGTCTTCGGATCTCCGGATAACTTCCGAAGCGAAGAGTTAATCTTCAACATAGTCCCATTCCGCAGTGGTTATCATGCACTGCTCGGACGAACCGCATTTGCGAGATTCAATGCGGTACTGCATTATGCATACCTCAAGCTCAAGATGCCAGGACCTCGGGGGGTCATTACAGTTAATGGAAACATAGAGCGCTCTCTCCGAATGGAGGAGCACACTGCAGCCCTCGCAGCGGAAGCGCAAAGCAGCCTCTTAAGGCAATCCACTAGTTCGACGTTTAAGGACCCAGACACCTTCAAGCACGCCCGGAGTAATCGGCAATAGGACTGCCTGGCACGTCCCGAGCTCGCATAGCAATGCGCCCCCACCCCAGCCCAAGCCACACGGCAAACTCGTGCCGCACATACATAATTACGCATTAAAAATACCATGGGCACAGGTAAGGAGGGGCACGATTACGGCATGCCCCAAGACGCGGCTTAAACCGCACTAGGGGCTTCCTGCTTTGTTATTTTTCTCTCTTTCAGGACATTAATCTCTGGAAACCCTGTCCGGCAGCATGATTGCCGAACACATGATGCAACAACCAAGGAGGCAAAAAGCTACATCACACCACGGAACTCCCAGGTGGATTATGATAACAAGTGAAATACTTGCTTTAATATTATTCCTCGGCTTGCCCTTGGAGGGGACATAGTCCTACTTTTTGCTTATCGCATTACCTGTATCATTCTGCTTTAACGCACGTTTTTGAATAAACAATGCATAGCATTAAGACTATTATTGCATTCTTCTTTATATATATATATATGTGTGTTCATTAATGACACCTTGCAACCGTACACTTTGGTACGGCCAATACACTAGGGGCTTAAGTACCCCACAATATGGTTGAGAAGTCCGAACACTTTCACAAGTGCGGCACCCCGAACTTATAGCATTATATGCATCAGCTCCGAATCATGTCTTTGGTCAATAGTTGGGTTTGCCTGGCTCCCATGTTTTGGTACCTTACGTTCCGCTATATCGGCTAAGGTAGCATTGGGAGAACTACTGCGATTGTGCCCCGGTTCTGCTGGGCTAAGCACCTCAGTAGAGAAAGCTAAAATTGACTGTCATGATAAGGCGAGAGACTGGTCACTGTTCGAGAGGTTTTCGAGTCCTAAAGACTTATGCTGCTTAGAGCGAGGAGTCGGCCCTGTCTGGCTTAAGGTGTGTATCGCGCCCCAGATTCGGCCTTCCGAATACTAGGGGCTTCACCGAAATTTAAAATTATAGAATTCTATGGCTAAGTGAGAGTGATAAAGCATTACAGTCCGATTGCCTTGTTTGTTGTGCTGAGCACCTCCCTCGAAGGACCCAAAAAATGGGAACAAGAGTGCTCAGGTTTATCCCGAACACCCCAGCACTCGTGGCATGGGGGCAAAAGCCAACGACTAGCCATCTCTCAGATTTGATAAACAGCCGAACAGAAGGTAATATTTTAAATTAAAACAAGCGTTGCATAGCGCATATGAACAAGTTTTCATAAATACAGGATTACACGAGCGACTTTACTCGAATATTGTATCTTTGGTACACTCGTCCGCTACGAGACGGGCACCCTTCAGGACACCCTCATAGTACATCTCGGGGTGACGATGCTCCTTGCCCTCCGGCGGCCCTTCCTTGATCAGCTTCACGGCGTCCAGCTTGGCCCATTGCACCTTCACACGGGCGAAAGCCCGGCGTGCACCTTCGATGCAGACGGACCGCTTGATAACTTCCAGTCGTGGGCAGGCATCCACAAGCCGCCTCACCAGGCCGAAGTAGCTGTTGGGAAGGGCGTCGCCAGGCCACATCCGGACTATCAAGCCCTTCATGGCATGTTCGGTCGCCTTGTGTAGCTCGACCAGCTGCTTTAGCTGGTCGCTCATAGGTGCTGGGTGTTCGGTCCCAGTATACTGGGCCCAGAACAACTTCTCCGTCGAGCTTCCCTCCTCGGCCCAGTAAAATTTTGTGGCATCCGACACGCTGCGGGGCAAATATGCGAATGCTCCTGGAGAGCTCCAGATTCGGGTAAGTAACAAGTAATGTAATTTCACACGATTGCTTTGCATATAGAATGCCTTGCTCGCCGCTATCTTCTTCATCGCATCAATCTCCTGGAGGGCCTTTTGGGCTTCGGCCTTGGCTTTCTTTGCGCTCTCAAGGGCTGCGGCAAGCTCGGACTCTTGAGTCTTCGAGTCAAGCTCCAGCGCCTCGTGCTTCGTCACAAGAGCTTGGAGCTCTTGCTGCACCTCGCCCACCCGCGCCTCATGCCTTTCCCGCTCGGTGCCCTCCTTGGCCGCTTTGTCTTCGGCCTCGGATAGCGCTTGCTTTAGGGTCACCACCTCGTTCGTGGCCCCTGGCAAAATTACGATAATCCTGTCATTTTGCAATCGCATTCTCTTTATACACATCCATAGACTAGGTACTACTTACCGTTGTTCTCCTCGAGCTGCCTCTTGGCAAGGCCGAGCTCTTCCTTGGACCCTTTCAGGTCCTGCTTCAGTACGGTGACCTCCGCAGTCAGTGCGGCAGAGGCTAGTAGCGAAGCCCGCATACACATATAGACATACTTATATTAGACTCCTACGATATTGTTTGATCCTCTGTTCGGCTTTTCTTTGTGAACACCGAACAGAGCATTAGGGGCTACTGTCTATGCGGTAATATTTTTCGTATATTTTAAATACTCACCTCAAAGCCTGTTAGAAGGCTGGCACAGGCTTCAGTCAGTCCGCTTTTGGCGGACTGAACCTTCTCGATCACCACACTCATAATAGTGTGGTGCTCTTCATCGATGGAAGCGCTGCGAAGCGCTCCCAGCAGATTGTTCGGTGCCTCTGGATGGACAGAGGTCACTGGCACAGGCGTCTTGCCCCTCTTGGAATGAGGCCGCCTACTCGAGTCCAGAACCACTGGAGGTTCCGGCGCGGTGTTCGGTTGATGGCCGAACTCGGAACCCTCGGGGGCTTTGCTCCCTCTGCTCCTGGAGTCCGGAAGGTCGCCTTGAGGCGCCTCCGGGACTGTCTCCCCTCGACCCTGTGCCTCTTGAGACAATACCTTGGCATTGTCCGTAGGGCCAGGGGAGGTGGCGGTCGTAAGTGGATCGCTATCCATATCCGACGAGCCCAGGGAGCCGTCCGACGATACATCGATACGGGCTCGTGGCGGTCTGCATAGTCATAATTCGGCGTTAGGAAAGGAAGTGCGACAAAGGTATGCTATGAGTTGCTCTGGCATCCGAATACTTACGACTTAGCCAGGGGCTTGTCCATGAGCAGCCACTCGTCTTCGCCTACGGCAGCGGTGGTGGAGTAGTCCGGAAGGAGAGTCCTTCCCTTCTTGGACCCTTCGGCCTCCCCAGTTGGGGCGGCCTTCCTTTTCTTGTCTCCTCCGGCTGGAGGGGGAGCATCTTCATCTTCCTCCTCGTCTTCGGGGGAGGCTGTGTCGTGGAGTTATCGGGCGATGAGTCCGATACCGCCTGGCGCCGGGACCTCTTTCGGGTTTCCTTGGCCTTGTTGGTCTTCTCCGGCACCTTGTAAGGAGCCGGAGTCAGCATCTTCGTCAGGAGAGCGTCTGCTGGGCCTTCGAGCAAAGGAGACGGACAATCGATCTGTCCGGCCGTCTCCTGCCAGTCCTGTCAAAGGTACGGGAGCTTAGATCCCGCATAGAGTCAAACTATGAAAAACAAGTATCCTGTAAGAGGTAAAATAGCTTACCGCGCTGATCCACGATCCTCGGTAGTGGGAGGGGGAACCTCGGCACCCTTGAATAGCACCTTCCAGGCATCCTCGTGTGTTGTATCGAAGAGCCTGTTCAGAGTTCGGTGCTGGGCCGGGTCGAACTCCCACAAGTTGAAAGCCCATTGTTGGCACGAGAGGATCCGGCGGATGAGCATGACCTGGACTACGTTCACGAGTTTGAGATTTTTGTTCACCATGTTTTGAATACATGTTTGGAGTCCAGTCAGCTCTCCCAAACTACCCCAGGACAGGCCCTTCTCTTGCCAGGAGGTGATCCGCGTGGGAATGCCAGATCGGAACTCGGGGCCGCTGCCCATTTAGGGTCACGCAGCTCGGTGATGTAGAACCACCCCGATTGCCACCCCTTTATGGTCTCCACGAAGGAGCCCTCGAGCCATATGACGTTGGGCATCTTACCCACCATGGTGCCTCCGCACTCCGCCTGACGGCCGCTCACTACCTTCGGCTTGACATTGAAGGTCTTCAGCCATAAGCCAAAGTGGGGCTTGATGCGGAGGAAGGCCTCGCACACGATGATAAACGCCGAGATGTTGAGGATGAAGTTCGGGGCCAGATCATGGAAATCCAGGCCGTAGTAGAACATGAGCCCCCGGATGAATGGGTGGAGAGGGAATCCCAGTCCGTGGAGGAAATGGGTAAGGAACACTACCCTCTCATGGGGCCTGGGGGTGGGGATGAGCTGCCCCTCATTTGGGAGCCGGTGTGCGATGTCGTCGGGCAGGTATCCGGCTCTCCTCAGCTTCTTGATGTGTCCCTCCGTGACGGAGGAGACCATCCACCAGCTTCCTGCTCCGAACATGGTTGGAGAAGGTTGAGGTGGGAAATGCGGACTTGGGCGCTGGAGCTCGAGTGCGCGAAAATGGATGAGCAAAGGAGGAAGAAGGCGTGGATGAAAAGGTGAATCCTTGTCCCTCTATATGGGCGGCCGAAACTATGCGCCCCCACTAGCCCGGTAAAACTCGCTTATCCCCAAGCACCGTAATCGATGGCGTGGTTGGGTTACCCGTGCCCGTATTGATGAGAATCCCGTGATAAGGGGGACACGATCTCTGCTTTGACAAGACGTGTCAAAAAACTGCCTCGCGTTATGTGCGGGACTATTTAAAGGAAATGGTTCAAATAATCACCGGGCCATGGCATAATGTCATGTTGCCAAAATAAGTCAGCAGATTAGATTTGTGGAAATATTATTCTCTCTATAGTGGAATGTGGAATTTATTTTGCAGGGTCGGACACTATCCTTGTATTCAAATTTTGTTGTGGTGTATTCGGAGGAGGAACCCACCTTGCAATGCCGAAGACAATACTGCGCGTCGGACTCATCGTCATTGAAGCCTGGTTCAGGGGCTACTGAGGGAGTCCTGTATTAGGGGGTCTCTGGACAGCCGGACTATATCATTTGGCCGGACTGTTGGACTATGAAGATACAAGATTGAAGACTTCATCTCGTGTCCGAATGGGACTCTTCTTGGCGTGGAAGGCAATCTAGGCAATACGGATATGTATATATCCTCCTTTGTAACCAACCTTGTGTAACCCTAGCCCCTCCGGTGTCTATATAAACCGGAGGGTTTTAGTCCGTCGGACAAGATACAATCATACCATAGGCTAGCTTCTAGGGTTTAGCCTCTCCGATCTCGTGGTAGATCAACTCTTGTAATACCCATATCATCAAGAATAAATCAAGCAGGACGTAGGGTTTTACCTCCATCAAGAGGGCCCGAACCTGGGTAAAACTCCGTGTCCCCTGCCTCCTGTTACCATCCGCCTTAGACGCACAGTTCGGGACCCCCTACCCGAGATCCGCTGGTTTTGACACCGACAGGCGTCTTTCTCCAAATTTGTTTTGTGTTGACATAGAGTGGGACTAATGCCCTTAAGATCATCAAGAGTATATCCAATAGCAGCATGGTGCTTCTTCAGAGTTTTCAATAATCTCTCTTCTTCATGATCTGAAAGGTTAGCACTAATAATAATAGGATATATCTTCTTTTCATCAAGATAAGCATATTTAAGAGTATCAGGCAATTGTTTAAGCTCAAACACGGGATCTCCCTTGGGTGGAGGAGGACCCCCTAGGATTTCAACATGCAAGTTGTGTTTCAAAATAGGTTCTTGTTTAAAGAATACTTCATCTATTTCCCTTCTTTCATTCATGAACATATCATTTTCATGGTCTAGCAAATGTTGTTCTAAAGGATCAGTAGGAGGCACAACAATAGAAGCAAGACCAATAATTTCATCTTTACTATGCAATTCCTCATCATGGGGTTGTCTATGAAACTTAGCAAAATTAAACTCATGAGACATATCCCCTAAACCAACAGAAACAATATCCTTATTGCAGTCTATCTTAGCATTAATAGTATTCAAGAAGGGTCTACCAAATATAATGGGACAAAAGCTATCTTGTGGGGAACCAAGAACAAGAAAGTCAGCTGGATATTTAACCTTCCCACACAAGACTTCAACATCTCTAACAATCCCAATTGGTGAAATAGTATCTCTATTGGCAAGCTTAATGGTAACATCGATATCTTCTATCTCAGCAGGTGCAATATCATGCATAATTTCTTTGTATAAGGAATGAGGTATTACACTTGCACTAGCACCCATATCACATAAGCCATGATAGCAATGATCTCCTATTTTAACAGAAATAATAGGCATGCCTACAACAAGTCTATGTTTATTTTCAGTATCAGGTATAACAATTCTAGCAGTCTCATCATAGAAGTAAATAACATGCCCATCAATATTATCGGCCAAGAGATCTTTAACCATAGCAATATTAGGTTCAACTTTAACTTGCTCAGGGGGTTTGTGTGTCCTAATATTACTTTTGTTTACTACAGTTGAAACTTTAGCATGATCCTTTATTCTAACAGAGAAAGGTGGTTTCTCAACATAAGCAGTAGGAACAACAGGATCATTATAAGTGATAGTCTTTTCTTCAACTTTAATAGGTGCAATGTGACGCCCTCGATTCAATCATACACTGCAAATGTGTACGATCAAGATCAAGGACTCACGGGGAGATATCACAACACAACTCTAGACACAGATTAAAATAAGACAAGCTTTATATTACAAGCCAGGGGCCTCGAGGGCTCGAATACATAAGCTCGAATACATGAGAGTCAGCGGAAGCAACAATATCTGAGTACAGACATGAGTTAAACAATTTTGCCTTAAGAAGGCTAGCACAAAAGCAACATCGATTGAAAAGGCAAGGCCTCCTGCCTGGGAGCCGCCTAACTACTCCTCGTCGTCGGCGGTCTTCACGTAATAGTAGGCACCCTCGGGGTAGTAGTAGTCATCAGTGGCGTCGTCTGGCTCCTGGGATCCGTCATCTGGTTGCAACAATCGGGTATGGGAGAAAAAGAGGTAGCAAATCAACCGTGAGTACTCATTCAAAGTACTCGCAAGACTTACATCAGAACTAAACTAAGTATGCATCTGTATCAAAGGAATGGGTCGTATCTGTGGACTAAACTACAGAATGCCAGAAGAGAAGGGGAAAGCCTAGCCTATCGAAGACTAGCATCTTCAAGCATCTTCAAGCATCTTGCAGCATATAGAAGAGTACAGATCAACATAATGTAAAGTAGTAGTAGTGTTATCAACCTCGTCCAGAGATCCTTTCTCAACTCCCTGCGAGAAAGCAATCCCAGAGCCATACTATCCATTTATCATCACAAGTATCCAGTTCTAATTGTGTCGATCGAGATACAACTCCAACTGTCTGTTACCGTAGGACAGGCTATCGATAGATGTTTTCTTCCCTGCAGGGGTGCACCAACTTACCCACCATGCTCGATTAACTCCGATCGGACACACTTTCTTGGGTCATGTCCGGCCTCGGCCAAACAATACGCCGCAACACGACCTAGGCTTAATAGAGAGGTCAAGCACGCCGGACTAAACCTATGCCCCTAGGGGTCTTGGGCCATCGCCCCGGGAACTCCTGCACGTTGCGTGGGCGGCCGATGAGCAGACCTAGCTACCTCCTTAAAAAGGCAGGAGCTTACCAGTCCAACCCGATGCGCGCCACTCAGTCGCTGATGTCTATTAAGCTTCGGCTAATGCATACGACACAGAACGCCCATACAATGCCCACGTGATGGTTAGTGATATCAGGCCAGAGGCCCCTCGGATCAAATATCCAAACCCTTAGTGTGTTGGTAGTGCGGTCACGAGCAGAGACTCACGAAAGATGTGACCCCGTCGCCTCGTCTTGAGTACTTGTGGCAAGGGCTAAGAATGCCCGGCCACGCCTCCTGTTCAACTCTCGGGTACCCTTCAGGTCAACCCGTATCCACATCACTCGCGGGTACCCCTCAGGGTCGACCCGCCTTTCCAAGTAACAGTTGTAAAGTCCAAGTATCCGTGTGTCCAAACATCAAGGGGAAAACCCGAGGAATCACCCTCGGTGAATTCCACCCGATGTAGTCATCAAGGTGAACGTAAGAGGATCCACCCTCGAGGTTCACACTTGAGGGGTTTCACGATAGAGCCGTATCGGAAGTGGTTAAGGAGGAAATCACCCTCGATGACCACGACCGAATAGCTACACTACAGAGGTCTCATCAAGAGTGATGTAAGAGGTTCCACCCTCGGCACTCGATGGTAACTCTATAGAGTCGTACAACTAGGGGGGGGGGGTGATGTGTGGTGTCGGGGCCTGGACGTCGATCACGTTGATCGAGTCATCAAACATAAAGCGAGGCAACTGGGACAAGGTGGGGGTCACTGATGGATCTCTAACCAACCTATACTAAGCAGTTTAGGATAAGCAGGTATGGTATGAAAGCAGGTAACAAAAACTGGCTATGCATCAGAGTAGGATCATACATAAAGCAGTAGTAGTTCTAATGCAAGCATGAGAGGGGAAGAAATGGGCGACATCGGAATGCTCAAGGGGGTTTACTTGCCTGGAAGCTCCGCTGAAAAGGAAGAGGTGTCGTCGACATAGTCGATCACAGGGGCAGCATCGGTCTCGGGGTCTACCGGAGAGAAGAGGGGGAAGAAATAGCAAATACAGAGCAAACAATGCATCACAAGGCATAACATGGCAACACGCAGTGCTAGGAGTGTTCTAACGTAGTGCTGCACAAAACAGGTGAAGGGGGAATTCAACCGGGAAGGTATTCCCGGTTCCGGACCTGTGTCAGACAAACGACCGGAGGGGGAAAGTTCCATGTTCAGATAGTTAGAGGCATCTGACAGGAAAACAGATTGCATATTCGGATTCGTCGCGTTTTTCTGAGCAACTTTCATGTAGAAAACATCTTCATCAGAGTTATGGTTTATTTTCTATGAATTTTCAAAGCTTTAAACATTTTCTGTAATTAATTAAATTAACAGAAAGGAAATATGATGTCAGCATGATGTGTTGATGACGTCAGCAGTCAACAGACCGGTTGACTGGTCAAAACTGACATGGGGGACCCACCTGTCATAGACAGTGGGTTAAACAGAGTTCAAACTAATCTAAATTTAGTTAGTAAAACTACTGGGCCCACTTGTCAGTGTCTAATTAACTAAACTAATTAGTTTTAATTATTAAAATGTTTTAATTAGAGGATTAAGCGGTGGGACCCACACGTCAGTCCCACTGGGCTGTCCAGTCAACACTTGACTGGGTCAACCCAGTCAACTGGGACCCATGGGGCCCACTGGCAGTGAGCCAGGGGTGGGGCCCGGCCAGCCACATTGGCATAGGCAGGCGTCTCACCGCCGGCGACGCTAGGACGTGGCGGAGCCGCTCGGGCCTCGCCGGAAACGTGCTAGGGGTGGCCATTTCGCGTGCGGTTGGCACCGTTCGAACACGCGCACGACGCCGTGTCGGGTGGTGGTGGTGGCTCGCTCGGGGACGGCCGGAATGACCATCGGCGGCGAGCATGGGCGGCGGCGTTCAGGGTCACGTCGGGAATGGGCTAGGGGGCATGAGAGGGCGAGAGGAAGGGCACGCCGGGCTCCTGGGAACACTAGGAGCACGACGGAGGATTCGGATAGGGGCCATGGCAGCAGTGGCCACGGCGGTGATGCAGCAGGGCGGCGGTGAGCTACGACTATGGCGGCGGGGCGTAACACGGGCAGCGGACGAAGGGGGAAACAGAGGGGAAGCGGGGGAGCTCATCGTGCGGTGCAAGACAGGCCATTGACGGGTTAGTAGCTGCAGGGGTAGCCGGAATCGAGGGATCTCGCCGGCGACAGAGGCGGAAGGGGGCGAGGTCGTGCAACGTCAGCGGTGCTTCCCAGCTCCACCTGAGAGCACCAGACGATGGAGTCGACCCTGACGGAGCTTCACGACAAGACGGCGGAGCGAGGCGGTGGCTGTGGCCGCGGTGATGACGGAGAACGGCGGTGACCGCGTCGGTCTCCTCTCCAAAACGAAGCAAAGGGAGAGGTGGATCTGGGGGAGGAGAGGTGCAAGTGGGGGGAGGGAGGAGAGGGGATCGAGGCGACAGGGAGGGAGGGGATCCTTATCCCCTCTTCGGCGAGGCGCGTGGTGATGAGTGGGTTCGACGGCGACCGCTCGCGTGGTTCGGTCAAACAGGAGAAAGGGGAAGACGACAGGGGAGGGGGAGTGGGTCGGCTGGCGTGGGCCGACGGCAAGCTGGGCCGTTTGGCCCTGTGGGCAGGGGCTTTCTCTCTCTTCCCTCAGCTTTCCTTTTTTATTTATCCCTATTTTGCAAATTGCTCAGCCACCATTAGAGTTTTGTAAAATATGTGACTTAGCTCAACAATTATAGTGCAATATTTACCACTGCAAAAAGATGGTTTGGAGACAAAATGATTTCATTTGAATTTTTAATAAATGATATGGCACTTTAAATTTCTGTCTTGATGCTGTTTCATGTTGTTTGAGTCACATAATGAATTTAGGTAATGTTGTTTTTCTAAAGATAATTAGTGATGAATTATCTGGCACATGATGAACACTTTAGTTTTCATGTTTGAGCAATTTTGAATTTCACTCAGAATTAGAAATTGAAATCAACTGGAATTTGAAATGAGAGAGAACCAAGGATGATCAATCACTTGTTTAGCAAAATGATTAACTTAACCCCAGAGGTTACTGTAGCATCATTACACCGGGGTGTTACAACTCTCCTCCTCTAAAAGAAATTTTCGTCCCGAGAATTAGGAGGTAGAAGGGAACAGGTCGGGGTATTCAACCCGGAGGTTATCTTCGCGTTCCCAAGTGGCTTCATCTTTAGTATGATTCGGCCATTGCACCTTGAGGAACTTGGTATCCTTCTGGCGGGTTCAACATTTAGCTTCTTCAAGAATGCAGATCGGATGCTCTTTGTATGTGAGATCATCTTGCACTTCAATCAGTTCCAGATCCACTTCATGTTCCGGATCCTTGAAGCATCGACGAAGTTGCGACACGTGGAAGACGTCATGGACATGAGAGAACTGAGGTGGCAACTCCAATTGATAAGCCACCAGTCCATGACGGGCGAGGATGCGGAAGGGACCAATGTAGCGCGGAGCTAGCTTGCCCTTGACTCCGAACCGATGAGTGCCTCAAAGGAGTGACATGTAAATAAGCTTGTTCACCAGGTTGATAAGTTGAACCCCATTGATTTCGGTCATAGTTGCTCTTCTAGCAGGACTGGGCCGCCTTGAGATTATCCCAGACAATGTGAACCTGCTCTTCAGCTTGTTGAATAATGTCTGCACCAATGAGCATCCATTCCCCAGTTTCTGACCAATTCAGAGGGGTTCGACACTTATGTCCATAAAGCACTTCAAAGGGTGCCATCTTCAAGCTGGCTTGATAGCTGTTGTTATAAGAGAACTCCGCATAAGGGAGAGATTCTTCCCACTTCTTACCGAAAGAAATAACACAAGCTCGAAGCATGTCTTCAAGAATTTGATTGACTCGCTCGACTTGGCCTTGGGATTGGGGATGATAAGCAGTGCTCCAGGTAATATGAGTTCCCATTGCCTCTTGGAAGCTATCCCAGAACTTTGAAGTGAATATACTGCCACGGTCTGAACTGATCTCCTTTGGAATGCCGTGGAGTGACACAATTCGGGAGATATACAAGTTTGCTAATTGACTAGCAGTGATAGTCTCCTTGACTAGCAGAAAGTGAGCAACCTTCGAGAATTGGTCGATGACGACAAATATAGCATCGTTACCTTTCTGTGACTTGGGAAGGCCAGTTACGAAGTCCATCTGAATCTTATCCCACTTCCATTCAGGAATAGGGAGAGGTTGCAGAAGTCCAGCCGGTTTCTGATGTTCTGCTTTGACGCGACGACAAACGTCACATTCTTCGATATATTGAGCAATATCTTGCTTCATCTTGGACCACCAATACTTTTGATGAATGTCTAAGTACATCTTCATACTTCCCGGATGAATAGAGAGAGGGGTGTCATGTGCTTCTTTCATCACCTTCTCTGTCATAAGCTCGAACCTAGGTACTACAGTACGATCTCTGAAGTATAAGGTTCCATCTTCACCAAGTGAGAAATCTCTGGATTTCTCTAAGGCAAGATCCTTTTTCATCAAATCAACATGAGCATCTTTGGCTTGTGCAAACTTAATTGCTTTTAGAAGAGTTGGTTCCAAGACAAGGTTATTCAGAGAACCCCATGGAACTAGTTGAAGGTTCATCTTGCATAGCTCTTCATAAAGGTGGGGTTGAGCTTTGTAGACCATGTGATTATTGCAATAAGTCTTACGGCTCAGGGCATCAGCCATTACATTAGCCTTACCAGGGGTATAGGATATACCATAGTTGTAGTCAGCAATAGCTTCCATCCATCGCTGCTGACGGAGGTTCAGATCTGGCTGAGTAAACAAATACTTCAGACTCTGATGATCAGTGAAGATCTCACAACGATTACCGAGAAGGTACTGTCACCATAGCTTCAGTGCATAGATAATCGCAGCAAGCTCGAGGTCATGAACTGGGTAGTTCTCTTCATGAGGATGTACTTGACGAGAGGCATAAGCAATCACTCTATGCTCTTGCATTAGGACACAACCTAATCCTTGACGTGAAGCGTCGCAATAGATGACAAAGTCCTTGCGAGAGTCAGGGGGAGCAAGCACTGGGGCAGATGTCAGCTTGTCTTTGAGTACCTTGAAACTTTCCTGACATTTGTCTGTCCAATCGAACTTAATGCCTTTGTGAAGCAGATTGGTCAGTGGCTTGGCGATCTTGGAGAAGTTCTCGACAAAGCGGCGACAATAACTGGCTAGATCGAGAAAGCTTCTGACTTGCTTGACAGTCTTTGGAGGGGTCCAGTCAAGAATAGCCTGCACTCGCTCTGGGTTGACGGCAATACCATCCTTGGAGATGACATGCCCAAGGTAGGTTACTTTAGGAAGCCGGAATTCACACTTGGAATACTTGGCATAAAGTTGATGTTCTCGAAGCTTCTCTAGAACAAGTCAAAGATGTTTAGCATGTTCTTCTTTGTTCTTCGAATATACCAGGATATCATCCAAATAGACTACGACGAACTTGTCGAGGTAATCCATGAATATGAAGTCCATCAGACGGGAGAATGTGGCTGGAGCATTGGTCAAGCCAAAAGACATGACGGTGTACTCGTAAGAACCATAACGAGTGACGAATGCGGTCTTTGGAATATCCTCTTCACGAACACGGATCTGGTGGTAACCCAACCTCAAGTCGAGTTTAGAGAATATCGATGAACCAGCCATGATCATACAGATCATTGATCCAAGGAAGGGGATATTTTTTCTGAATTGTAGCTTGGTTGATAGGATGATAGTCTTGGACCAAACGATTCGTTCCATCCTTCTTCTTCACAAAGAGGGAAGGTGCTCCCCAAGCTGAGGAACTTGGATGAATGAATCCACTATGAAGAGATTTATTGATTTCCTCCTTAAGTTCAAGGAGCTCATGAGGTGGCATCTTGTAGGGTCGCTTGGCGATAGGAACGGTGCCTGGTTTCAAATAGATGACGAACTTGACAGCCCGGGCAGGGGGTATTCCTGGAAGTTCTTCTGGAAAGACATCTAGGAAGTCACGAACAACTGGAATCTTTTCAATTCCCTTAAGAGGTGTTGCGTTCAACGCATTCAAAGCATAAAGTCGTGCTTCGGCATTTTTAACAATCTAAGCATGATAGCTTACTATCTCATCGGAAGGGTGTAGGAGATGAACGACTTTGGTGGCACAAACGATAGAGGCAGTATGTACTTTCAACCATTCCATTCCCAGAATGAGGTCAATGTTGGAAGACTCCAGAATAATGGTAGAAACATGAAATTCCAACCCTTCAATTCAACGGGGATGTCGCGACCAATCATGGTAGTTCGACACTGACCCGCAGAGGTGCGTACCACTATCGGAGTGTTCATGGGCTCGCATCGGATGTCATGTGCGTAAGAAAAATTTTCTGACATGAATGAATGTGATGCTCCTGAATCGAATAAAACAGAAGCCGGTACTGAATTTACGAGAAGAGTACCCATCACAGTGGTGGGCTGGTATTGGGCTTCATTCAGATCAACATGATTAGCTTGACCACGACCATAAGGCCTGGCATTGTTGTTATGGGGCTGATTGTTACGGCCAGTTGAAGGCAGAGCCAGATGGTTCCTTTTCTGATTGCACTCTTTGGCAAGGTGACCTGGACGGCCACATCTGAAGCACAAACCATCATTGGGATTGGTAGCAGGAGCTTGGGGTGGTACAGCTCGAAGAGGCTGCCTCTACGGTGGAGGAGGCGGACGAGGTGCGACATAGGACTGTCTTGGTGCAGGTGTAGTTGGACGATACATGATTTGGGGAATCCATATCCAACGCTTCTGCGCTGACGGGCCCGAAGACGAGCCAGCGCCACGGCTGCGCCTACGGGATCCTAGGTGTTCCTGAAGACCAGTCTCAACCTGAATAGCCTTGTTCACCAAGGTGGCAAAGTCGGCAAAGTCATGAATGAGCAATGCTAGCTTGATATCAGGGTGAAGTCCATCACGAAACTTCTCTTGCTTATGAGCATCAGTTGAAATGTCTTCTTCAGCATAACATGACAGATCCAGAAATTCCCGCTGATAAGCATCTATAGTCTTGTTGCCTTGGGTGAGATTGCGGAAATCTCACTTCTTCCTGTCCATGATTCCCCAAGGAATGAAGCGGGCATGGAAGGCAGCTTGGAAATCCGGCCAAGTGATGACCGTTCCAGTAGGCAGGGTATGCCTGTGGCTGTCCCACCATTGAGCAGCGGGACCCTTCAGAAAGAAAGATGCAAAGGTGACATAGCTAGCAGGGGCCACACTAGCAGACTCCACACTACAAAAAAATACACTTCCGTGATGATACGTGTTTGTCACAGTAGGTAGCATTTTCTGTAATGCATGTACATCCATGACGATTTTATGACAGAATCAAGATAGTCATACATGTGCTGTCGTAGAAGTGTTCCATGACATTACCAAAATTATCATCACGGAAGTGTCCACTTCCATGATGATAAATCCCGCGTCACAGAAGTGCTTTCGTCAAGGGTGACCGACACATGGCATCCACCGTAACGGAACGCTGTTAAGCTATCGGGTCGGGTTTTGGATCCGATAACCCGTTAACAGCCCCGACCAATGGGGATTTTCCACGTGTAAAATCATCATTGGCTGGAGGAAACACGCGACGGCTCATCGTTGGGACAGATGTCATCCACTCATTGGACAGAAGGCGCCTATGATACGTCAACACGTGGCACGGCCCAACAGAGGCCCATTCCTATGAAAAGGCCGGCCCGTTTGACTTGGTCAAAAGGTGGCGGGCCGGCCCATGTAAAGCCTGTTAATGGCCTATTCGCATATAGCCCATTTATAGCCCGCTAACCCAAGGCCCGTTATGCCCTATCCGAATTAGGCCCAGTAGCGTCATCTGGGCCACCCAATATGATTCCAGCCCATTTTCACTTCTGGCCCATGTATGGCCCATTACGTCTTTCGGCCCATATGAGGCCCCATGTAACTCTTGGCCTATTAACGACCCGTGGTGAAACTGGCGCGTAATGAACAGTGTATCACTTTACACCCATTAACGGCCCGTGGTGAAACTGGCCCGTAATGAAAAGTGTATCACTTTATACCCATTAACGGCCCGTTATTTCGTTGGGCCGTTTCCAGCCCATGTTATCTTTCGGCCTTCTCAGAGCCCATTTATTCTTGGGCTCATTTCCAGCATTAGTTTACTTACGGCTTGTTACTGTCATTTTCTGCTTGTGGGCCAAATTCAGCCCGTGGTTACAGTCGGCCCGTTTGTGGTCCGTTAATACGTTGGGCCATTTTCATAGCGTCATCAAATACGGCCTATTAACGATGGCCCGTTATGGTCGGCCCATGAACGGACGATTCCAACTCTAGCCCATTTACGGCCATAATGCGGTCTATTTGGCCCATGTTTGGCCTATCGATCATACGGCTCGTATAAGGCCCATTGATGATACGGCCCGCAGAAGGCCCATTGTTTCTACGGCCCGTAGAAGGCCCATTGTTTCTACGGCCCATAGAAGGCCCACTGTTTCTAAGGCCAGTAGGAGGCCCAGTGTCACTACAGTAAATATTAGCCCATGGTTATTGTGGCCTAGTTTAAAAAATAGGTTATTGCAGCCACTAGCTAACCGCGGAAAAAGAACTGCAATGACCACAAGCAAACAAATAAACAAGAAAACAAGGAAATAAATAAGCAAGCAACTAACGCTAGGCTATCCCGGCTATTACACATATTCTCGGGACCCCGATCCCAAGTCACACCGATCTAGCATGTAACACATCATATCACTTTGCGGCCTCACGCACGGTATTCCCACGGGTGCCACCTTACCTGGCCCGGGACCATTTGCGCCTTTTGGCTCACGTATATGATAGTGTCGCTAGCATCCATATGACAAAGAACCCGGGCCGACATGGCTAGTCGTGAATTCAAAGCGGCACTAACCCATGAGGACAGGCATACATGAACCACATCGAGCATGTCGGTCATCAACGTGTGAATTCGGGCTGTAGCACTGGGCTAACAGGACTCCGGATGGCACCGCGTGATATTTCCCTAAAGGGACAGACACAAGAATGAAGTGAAACACATGCCGGCCAGTCAAGTGTTCCGAGCAGTAGTGCTGGGCTAGCAGGACTCCGGTGAACCGGACTGTAGCGGACTACTATGGCTCAAGGAAGCACTAGACTACATTTCCTCATAAGAGAGGCTGCCAAGGACAAACAACTAGATTGTCGGATCCCACACATAGCAATACATGATACACGTACGCATAACATGCAAGTATGTGCTGTACATCATGGCATCACAACATAACTCAAACTCATATAGATAAAGGCCCAGAAGAGCCACATAGCATTCAATACAAACAGGGGTCTCATGACCCATCATTCAGAGCATACAAGCAACGGAAGCATTACATGTCTGAGTACAGACAACTACAAAAGGAAAAGACTAAGAAGCCTGACTAAACACGACCCTCCCAAGGGTACAAGATCGTAGCTGGGACACCAGCTACTCGTCGAAGTCACTAGGGTAACCAACTGCAAAACATAAATAAGAAAACATGAGTACAAAGGTACTCAGCAAGTCTTACTTCAGAACTATCTACATATGCATCATTATCAAAAAAGGGGGTGGTGGAGTTTAACAGCAGCAAGCCAGCTTTGACTCAATGGCTAATCTATACTACGAGTATCAGAAACTTCTTGAGGTGAGAAGACGCACACGAGTCCACAAATTCACCATATCAATACTCCACTATGGATCCGTTCCCGTCTCCCTACGAGAAGGCCATCCATAGTACTCACGCTTATCTTGCGGATTTTAGAGTATCCACTTCAAGTTGTCTATGTACTACATAAGTCCTCCAAGTTTCCATATCCGAGGAAAACGGCTATTCAAATAGATAATATTGACCCTGCAGGGGTGTACCTCGTCACACACGCTCTCGCCACTTATAGCCCTGTACACGCTATGTACCTCGGCAACCTTCAAGCGGAAGCCGGGCGAGGGTGTCGGCCATGACCTGACTAACCACACAAGTCTCTCGTCCAGGTTTATCGCCTATTCAGGTTCCATCCGCAAGGAGATCCGGCCGGGGTGTCGCTCGCGGCCCCAAACGATGTGTGCAGGGGTCCCAAGCCCACCATCCGGGTGTCACTTGGTACACCGTGCCATGGTGCGTAGTCTGTCCCAAGCCCGTCCCGTCGGACACCACCTGGTAGACAAGCAGCACTACCTACAAACGCCAGAAACTAGTTGCAACTCCTGGACAGAGATCAAGCGGATTAATAAGCCGAGAGGGGCCGGATAACCGGAACCCAATGTTTGGTAGTAACTGGACTTGGATAACATACACAGAACTCAGTGCTTAGGGACGGTTCCAATGAGACAACTCACCATGTACTCCTACATGGCCTCTCATCGCTACCTTTACCAAAACATGTTCACACACTTAGCCTTTATCGGTAGGACATGTTCACCACTCCGATTCATTCCAATGAATCAGACCTGACACAACTCTAAGCATAGCTGGCATAAAGAAAACAAGCATGGATGAGTAGGCACATCAAGGCTCAAGCAACTCCTACTCATGCTAGTGGGTTTCAACTATTTACTGTGGCAATGACAGGTCATGCAGAGGAATGGGTTCAGCTACCGCAGCAGAAAGTAGCAGTTTGAATCGTTGTTGTCCTAATGCAGTAAAAGGAGCAGGAGCGAGAGAGTGGGATTTATCGAGATGCTCAAGGGGGTTTGCTTGCCTGATAGATCCACGAAGAAGCACTACTCCTCAGATAGGTACTCCGGAAACCTTCCGGAGCAGAACCTATCGAGAGGGAACGGTGCCGGCAATCAATAAACAACCATATGCAACAATATGATGCATGAAGGTGACATTTTGAAGATGCTATGATTTGCCCTAATGCATCTAGCATCAATTTGGTTGAAGTCCATATGAACCAAGGGTTCATATGCAAACCACAAATTAAATATATAACATGCCATTATTACATTTTCACTTATACAGCAAGTATAAGTTGGGTTTTCATGCATGAAACTGGCATAAATGGATTCCTTGCATTTTTCTGATAATTTTTCATATATAATTTATTTCATTCTGAGCTACGGTTTAATTTCTATGATTTTTAGAAGTTTTAACTATTTTCTGAAATTTCCTGATTTAAATTAATACCAGAAAATGATATAATGCGTCAGCACATCGTCATGCTTATGTCAGCAGGTCAAAGGTGGCTGACCAGGTCAAACCTAACGTGTGGGGTCCACACGTCAGTGTCTGTGGTTAATCCTAATCTAAAAATAAACCTAAACTGGTTTAGTTAATGGGGTTGGACCCACGCGTCAGTGACCCAATTAGCTAAATAGGGTTTAATTAGTTGTTAAACTAATCCTAACTAAAACTTAACAGGGCCGGGCCCACATGTCAATGACCCAGGGGAGGTCAAAACCCTGGTCAAAGGCCCAACACGCCGGTGGCTCGTCACCGGCGACAGCACGCACGGCGGAGGCTCGGGTTTCGCCCTCAGGCGACCAAAAGGACGGCGGAGAGGCTCTGCGTGGAGCTGGGCATGCGCCGCATCCAGGGAGCACACGAGAGGGGCTGGGGTGGCCGGAGTCGTCACCGGCGTCGACCTTGGCGGTCGCCGGAGCTCAGGCGAGCTCGGGGTCGATGCTATGGTGGCTGGAGAGTGGCGTGCTTAGCTCCTATGGCACCTACGCGGTGCGGTGAGCACGTGGGTGTGCTCGGTTGGTGGCTACGACGGCTGTGGCCACGGCGGCGAGAAGCTCGGGCGGCGGCGTGGTTCGGTCTCCGGCGGAGCGACGGCTACAACATGCAAACGGAGCGCAAATGAGGGGGTTTCAGGTCAGTGGCTCACGACGAGTCGGACGAGCAGGTCGGCGAGGGCGGAGGAGCGTCGGAGCGAGCGGGGCGGCGAGGCAGATCTCCGGCGACCGGCGATGGAAATGAAGACGGTGGCGTCGATGCAGAGCGTCCCGGGTCGCCTGGCTCGTTGAGGACATAGCAGGCGGTGAGGCGGAGCTTTGGGGCACGTCGGAGAGGCGAGGGAAAGACGGTGGTCGTGGTGGCGCACGGCGGTGCTCTCCGCTGCGCTCGGGACAGAGGGGGAGAGCGAGACAGAGGAGGGGAGAGAGAGCAGCGAGTGAGGGAGAGGAGAGAGGGGCTTCGAGGCGTCTCCAGGCGCGGGATTGGCTTGATGGGGAGCACGACACGGTGAAGCAGGAGTTGGCGAGGCGCGTGGCCAGCGCGCGGCGTCGTGCCCGGCTTCTCCTCTGCCTACTGGCAAGAGGTAGAAGGCGGGGCTGCCGCTAGTGGGCTGGGCCACCAGGTGGGCTGGCCAGCTAGGCCGCCAGGTAAGGACAGGTAAGTGTTTTCCTTTCCTATTTTCTTTTCTATTTCTAACATTTGTTTTGTATCTAAAAGAAATGTTAAAACATTTCCATAAATGCTGAAAAAATTTGTGGCATCTAGATATAATATTCCAGAGGCCCTCACCAATTCCCAACATTTTTGGAGCCATTAAAAATATTTGTATAATTTAAACAGCTCCAAATCAAATATTTATGCATTGATTCAAAAATCCAAAATGTGTAGTAAAAATGTGCACCACCTCTGGTTGTTGTTCCCAACATTATCCAAAGAGCATGAACATTTTTGAATAGCATTTTGGGTTCATTGAAATTCCATTTTTAATTTGAACCTATTTGAATTGGTTTGGTGCTAGGGTTTGAAACATCCCCATTTCAATTTCATCTAAAATTTAAACATGATGCACAAAGCAAGCCAAGGACCATACCAAACTAGGGATGTGACAACTCGCCCCCACTCGAAAAAATCTTGTCCCGAGATTCAGGAGTCAGCGGAAAGAAAGCGGGGTACTCAAGTCGAAGACGATCTTCTCGCTCCCAGGTAGCTTCTCTCTCAGAATGATGGGACCATAGAACCTTGAGAAACTTGATGTTATGACGTCAAGTGACACGCTCTGCTTGATCCAGAATGCGAACAGGGTACTCTCGATAAGTGAGGTTATCTTGAAGATCAAGCATTTTGTGGTCCACTCCGCGGATGGGATCCGAGAAGCAACGCCTGAGTTGAGAGACGTGGAAGACATCATGAACTCGAGAAAGATGTGGGGGTAGTTCCAACTGGTAGGCAACCTCTCCTCGTTTAGCGAGAATGCGAAAAGGACCGATGTAACGAGGAGCCAACTTGCCCTTGATACCGAAACGATGGGTACCCTTCAAAGGAGTAACCCGAAGGTAAGCCTTGTCGCCAACTTCATAAGCCACTTCCTTATGACGATGGTCATACTGGCTCTTTTGACGAGATTGGGCTATTTTCAAATTCTCACGAATGATGCGAACTTGCTCTTCTGCCTCCTGGATCATATCCGGTCCAAAGAATTGTCTTTCACCGGTTTCTGACCAGTTCAAAGGTGTTCGACATCTTCGTCCATACAGGATCTCGAAGGGTGCTTTCTTAAGACTGGATTGGTAGCTATTGTTATAAGCAAACTCGGCAAAGGGAAGACATTTCTCCCAATCCATGCCGAATGAGATAACGCAAGCTCTAAGCATGTCTTCGAGAATTTGGTTGACCCTTTCCACCCGACCACTAGATTGAGGGTGGAAAGTGGTACTAAAGGAAAGATAGGTGCCCATGGCATTTTGGAAACTTTCCCAGAAATGAGAGGTGAAAAGACTGCCATGGTCTGAATTGATCTCTAGTGAAACACCATGGAGTGACACTATTCGGGAGATATATAAGTCAGCGAGCTGACTAGCAGTGATACTCTCTCGAACAGGTAGGAAGTGAGCCACTTTGGAGAGGCGATCAATGACTACGAAGATAGCATTGTTTCCTTTCTTGGTCTTGGGAAAACCGGTGATGAAGTCCATACCAACTTTGTCCCATTTCCAGTCGGGAATAGCTAAAGGTTGAAGGGTGCCAGCAGGTCTTAGATGCTCTGCCTTAACGCGACGACAAACGTCACAGTTGGCAATATACTGAGTGATTTCTCTCTTCATCCTAGTCCACCAGAACCTCTGGCGTAGGTCCTGATACATCTTTGTACTACCGGGATGAATCGTGAGAGGGGATTCATGGGACTCCTTAAGGATCAGTTGCTGCATCTGTTGACATTTGGGAACCACCAAACGGTTACCAAAGTAAACAACACCTCGTTCATCCATAGAGAAACAGCCAGCAACTCCCTTGGAAATATTCTTCTTGATTCGGGAAATTCCCGTATCATGCTTCTGAGCCTCTATGATCTGATCCATAAGGGTAGGTGTCGCCACCAAGGTATAAAGGGAACCATGAGGAGCTATGTGAAGGTTAAGCTTACAGAATTCCTCATGGAGGGGTGGTTGACATTGTTGCCACATGAGGTTGTTGCAATAGGATTTACGACTTAAAGCATCAGCCATGACATTGGCTTTGCCTGGGGTGTAGGTGATTCCTAAGTCGTAATCCGAGATCAACTCCAACCAACGTCTCTGTCTGAGATTTAGATCTGGTTGGGTGAAGATATACTTGAGACTCTGATGGTCAGTGTAGATTTCGCAACGGTTACCAAGAAGGTAATGTCGCCAAGTCTTAAGTGCATAGACTATGGCTGCAAGCTCCAGATCATGTGTAGGATAATTTTCCTCATGTGGATGCAACTGTCAAGATGCATAGGCAATCACATGACGATCCTGCATAAGAATGCAACCTAGTCCTTGACGCGAAGCATCGCAATAGATAACAAAGTCTTTAGTGAAATCCGGTGGCACGAGTATGGGCGCAGAAGTCAGGCGTCTTTTCAGTTCCTGAAAACTATGCTCACACTGTGGGGTCCACTCAAACCTTTTATCTTTCTTGAGAAGCTCCGTGAGGGGTTTGTCCACTTTGGAGAAGTTTTCAACGAAGCGGCGACAATAACTGGCTAGACCAAGGAAACTCCTATCTTGTTTGACCGTTTTAGGTGGAGTCCAATCGAGAATGGCTTTAACTCTCTCAGGATTGACAGCAATGCCCTTACCAGAGATCACGTGGCCCAGATAGGTCACTTCTGGCAACCAAAATTCACACTTGGAGAACTTGGCATAAAGGCGATGCTCTCTGAGTTTACCTAACACAAGCCTAAGATGTTCGGCATGCTCTTCCTCATTCTTCCAGTAAATAAGAATATCATCGAGATAAACCACGACGAACTTATCTAAGTACTCCATAAAGATCGAGTTCATCAAGCGGGAGAAAGTAGCCGGAGCATTGGTTAGGCCGAAAGACATCACGGTGTACTCGTATTGACCGTAACGAGTGACAAAGGCCGTTTTGGGGATGTCCCCGTTTCTGATTTTGATTTGGTGGTAGCCTAACCTCAAATCCATCTTGGAAAAGATTGAGGATCAGCGAGCTGATCATACAGGTCGTTGATCCTGGGGAGTGGATACTTGTCCTTTATCGTGACCAAATTAACGGGACGATAATCTACAACCATTCGATCCGAACCATCCTTCTTCTTGACGAAGAGGATAGGACAAGCCCAAGGAGAAGAACTAGGACGGATGAAACCCTTTTGCAAGGACTCATCAAGTTGTTTCTTTAGCTCGGCTAACTCCAAAGGTGCCATCTTTTATGGTCTCCTAGAGATTGGAACAGTTCCTGGGATAAGTTCTATGACAAACTCTACATCTCTGTCAGGTGGGACACCTGGCAGTTCTTCTGGAAAAACATCCGGGAAGTCACGCACTACCAGAATATCTTCAAGGTCTGGAAGAGGGCTGGCATTAAGAGAATAGAGTTGACGCCTTGCAACTCTAGTGGAGACAGTGACTATTTTGCCAGATGGATGTGTAAGTTGAACAGATCTGGTGTAACAATCGATCTTGGCATGATGAGCTGTCATCCAGTCCATGCCCAAGATGATGTTAATATCTGAGGACTTGAGAGATATCACAGAAGCAAGGAAAACCAGTCTGTCAACAAGGATTTCATTACCATGGCTTACCTTGGAGGTTTGCCATTTGGAACCAGGAGTCTGGATTATTAGTGGAGTTGGCATATCACAAAATGACATGTCGTGCAACCGAGCATAACCTTCAGATATGAAGGAGTGGGATGCTCTAGTATCGAACAGAACTGAAGCTGGGTGACAATTGACAAGAAGCGTACCCAGTACGACGTCGGGATCATCTTGAGCTTCTGTAGCTGAGACATGGTGCACACATGCTTGTTCATTGGAGGTTGGCTTGGTACTGATCATCTTGCCTGATGGCTTTTCATGGCCAACAGACCTCTCAGACTGGGGTGGAGTATAACTGGACTGAGGGCAGTCACGTGCGTAGTGTCCTGGTTCTCCGCAGGTGAAGCAAGTTCCTGAGGTAGGACGTGGACCTACATTGGCAAGTGGTCCACTAATAGGCCTGGGTGGAGCATGTTGCTGAGTTGGGTGAGGCGCCACATCGGATGGCCTCGGTGCATACCCAGGTGGAAGAGCTGAGTTCGGAATCCAAATCCATCACTTCTGAGAGCCAGAGCGGGAGGAAGAACCCAGATCACGGTTGTGCTTACGAGACTCCTCATAAGTGAGTTGAGCTGTCTCTGCATTAATGGCCTTGTTCATAAGAGCCTGGAAAGTATCACAATGATGCAGGTGGAGATCACGACGCAACTTAGGGTTGAGACCCTTCCGGAACCTAGCCTGCTTCTTAGCGTCCGCGGACACTTCTTCTGTAGCATAGCGGGCGAGGTTTCCAAACTCCCTACTGTAAGCATCAACAGGCAGCTTACCCTGGGTAAAACTACAGAACTCTTCCCTCTTGTGGTCAATGAGAGCCTGAGGAATGTGGTGCTCACGAAAAGCCTCGGTGAAATCCCTCCAGGTAGGAATCTGACCAGCTGGAAGCATAGCCTCATAGCTCTGCCACCAAATACTAGCAGGACCTTCCAGGTGATAGGTAGCATAGGTGACCTTGTCACCTTCAGCTACGTTCGTGGAAAACATCTTGTGAGTGATGCTCCGGAGCCAATCATCCGCATCGAGTGGCTCAATGGAATGATGGAAGGTGGGTGGTTTCAGACCAATGAAGTCGGTGACGGAAACCAACTTCTTACGCTGATGTGCGGTGTTCTGCTCAATCTGTTCCAGCAAGTGGTTAGTCTCACGCTTGTTCCTCTCGGATGCTAACAAGAACTCGGCCATCAAAGGCTGGTCAGGAGGATCCTCATCCCTACCATCTCCGTGATTCTTACTATGAGCATCTGAACCTCGGTTAGCAGACGACATCCTGGCACAGAAACCAAGGAAACAAGGATGGAATTAGCATCGACATAGGGATCCGGAATGTAATGCAAAAGCATTGGAAATTCGTGAAATCCTAGGACAATTTCGGTAGCATAACGGCTGTAAATGCTCCAAAGGAATTTTGAGACATTCATCGAAGGAATAGCATAATCAATCAGCATCATAATATCAAGGTTCTGGGTCAAACTGAGGACACACAGAAGTAGTAGAATTGTATTGAGACACAGCCCAACAATCCTAAGACTTTACGGTTTAGTAACACGTCATCTTGAGAGATAGAGGAGAAGCCTAGGCCTTAACCCTCGTAGAAAAGAAGAGGCTGACTCAGAAAGAATGACATGAGGTAAAGGAGTAAAAAGAGCCTTACGTTCCCTTCCACAATCAATTCCCTTATATAACTAAAGCATCTCTAGACTCAACTTCGACCAGTTTGGCTTGGTAATCCTACAGTCAGTCAGGCTCTAATACCAACGCTGTCGGGACCCCGATCCCAAGTCACACCGATCTAGCATGTAACACATCATATCACTTTGCGGCCTCACGCACGGTATTCCCACGGGTGCCACCTTACCTGGCCCGGGACCGTTTGCACCTTTTGGCTCACGTATATGATAGTGTCGCTAGCATCCATATGACAAAGAACCCGGGCCGACATGGCTAGTCGTGAATTCAAAGCGGTACTAACCCATGAGGACAGGCATACATGAACCACATCGAGCATGTCGGTCATCAACGTGTGAATTCGGGCTGTAGCACTGGGCTAACAGGACTCCGGATGGCATCGCGTGACATTCCCCGAAGGGACAGACACAGGAACGAAGTGAAACACATGCCGGCCAGTCAAGTGTTCCGAGCAGTAGTGCTAGGCTAGCAGGACTCCGGTGAACCGGGCTGTAGCGGACTACTATGGCTCAAGGAAGCACTAGACTACATTTCCTCATAAGAGAGGCTGCCAAGGACAAACAACTAGATTGTCGGATCCCACACATAGTAATACACGATACACGTACGCATAACATGCAAGTATGTGTTGTACATCATGGCATCACAACATAACTCAAACTCATATACATAAAGGCCCAGAAGAGCCACATAGCATTCAATACAAACAGGGGTCTCATGACCCATCATTCAGAGCATACAAGCAACGGAAGCATTACATGTCTGAGTACAGACAACTACAAAAGGAAAAGACTAAGAAGCCTGACTAAACACGACCCTCCCAAGGGTACAAGATCGTAGCTGGGACACCAGCTACTCATCGAAGTCACTAGGGTAACCAACTGCAATACATAAATAAGCAAACGTGAGTACAAAGGTACTCAGGAAGTCTTACTTCAGAACTATCTACATATGCATCATTATGAACAAAGGGGGTGGTGGAGTTTAACAGCAGCAAGCCAGCTTTGACTCAATGGCTAATCTATACTACGAGTATCAGAAACTTCTTGAGGTGAGAAGACACACACGAGTCCACAAATTCACCATATCAATACTCCACTATGGATCCGTTCCTGTCTCCCTACGAGAAGGCCATCCATAGTACTCACGCTTATCTTGCGGATTTTAGAGTATCCACTTCAAGTTGTCTATGTACTACATAAGTCCTCCAAGTTTCCATATCCGACGAAAACGGCTATTCGAATAGATAATATTGACCCTGTAGGGGTGTACCTCGTCACACACGCTCTCGCCACTTATAGCCCTGTACACGTTATGTACCTCGGCAACCTTCAAGCGGAAGTCGGGCGAGGGTGTCGGCCACGACCTGACTAACCACACAAGTCTCTCGTCCATGTTTATCGCCTATTCAGGTTCCATCCGCAAGGAGATCCGGCCGGGGTGTCGCTCGCGGCCCCAAACGATGTGTGCAGGGTTCCCAAGCCCACCATCCGGGTGCCACTTGGTACACCGTGCCACGGTGCGTAGTCTGTCCCAAGCCCGTCCCGTCGGACACAACCTGGTAGACAAGTAGCACTACCTACAAATGCCAGAAACTAGTTGCAACTCCTGGACAGAGATCAAGCGGATTAATAAGCCGAGAGGGGCCGGATAACCGGAACCCAATGTGTGGTAGTAACTGGACTTGGATAACATACACAGAACTCAGTGCTTAGGGACGGTTCCAATGAGACAACCCACCATGTACTCCTACATGGCCTCTCATCGCTACCTTTACCAAAACGTGTTCACACACTTAGCCTTTATCGGTAGGACATGTTCACCACTCCGATTCATTCCGATGAATCAGACCTAACACAACTCTAAGCATAGCTGGCATAAAGAAAAAAAGCATGGATGAGTAGGCACATCAAGGCTCAAGCAACTCCTACTCATGCTAGTGGGTTTCAACTATTTACTGTTGCAATGACAGGTCATGCAGAGGAATGGGTTCAGCTACCACAGCAGAAAGTAGCAGTTTGAATCATTGTTGTCCTAATGCAGTAAAAGGAGCAGGAGCGAGAGAGTGGGATTTATTGAGATGCTCAAGGGGGTTTGCTTGCCTGATAGATCCACGAAGAAGCACTACTCCTAAGACAGGTACTCGTGACACCTTCCGGAGCAGAACCTATCGAGAGGGAACGGTGCCGGCAATCAATAAACAACCATATGCAACAATATGATGCATGAAGGTGACATTTCGAAGATGCTATGATTTGCCCTGATGCATCTAGCATCAATTTGGTTGAAGTCCATATGAACCAAGGGTTCATATGCAAACCCCAAATTAAATATATAACATGCCATTATTACATTTTCACTTATACAGCAAGTATAAGTTGGTTTTTCATGCATGAAACTGGCATAAATGGATTCCTTGCATTTTTCTGATATAAT
This sequence comes from Triticum monococcum, assembly GCA_034509565.1. Lineage (NCBI taxonomy): Eukaryota > Viridiplantae > Streptophyta > Magnoliopsida > Poales > Poaceae > Triticum > Triticum monococcum. The sequence goes on along the minus strand of CM067845.1, from coordinate 391,383,146 downwards.
TTATTTCATTCTGACCTACGGTTTAATTTCTATGATTTTTAGAAGTTTTAACTATTTTCTGAAATTTCCTAATTTAAATTAATACCAAAAAATGATATAATGCGTCAGCACAGCGTCATGCTTATGTCAGCAGGTCAAAGGCGGCTGACCAGGTCAAACCTGACGTGTGGGGTCCACACGTCAGTGTCTGTGGTTAATCCTAATCTAAAAATAAACCTAGACTGGTTTAGTTAATGGGGTTGGACCCACGCGTCAGTGACCCAATTAGCTAAACAGGGTTTAATTAGTTGTTAAACTAATCCTAACTAAAACTTAACAGGGCCGGGCCCACATGTCAATGACCCAGGGGAGGTCAAACCCCTGGTCGAAGGCCCAACACGCCGGTGGCTCGTCGCCGGCGATAGCAGGCACGGCGGAGGCTCGGGTTTCGCCCTCAGGCGACCAAAAGGACGGCGGAGAGGCTCTGGGTGGAGCTGGGCGTGCGCCGCATCCAGGGGAGCACACGAGAGGGGCTGGGGTGGCCGGAGTCATCACCAGCGTCGACCTTGGCGGTCGCCGGAGCTCGGGCGAGCTCGGGGTCGACGCTACGGTGGCTAGGGAGTGGCGTGCTTAGCTCCTACGGCACCTACACGGTGCGGTGAGCACGTGGGTGTGCTCGGTTGGAGGCTACGACGGCTGTGGCCACAGCGGCGAGAAGCTCGGGCGGCGGCGTGGTTCGGTCTCCGGTGGAGCGACGGCTACAACGTGTAAACGGAGCGCAAAGGAGGGGGTTTCAGGTCAGTGGCTCACGGCGAGTCGGACGAGCAGGTCGGTGAGGTCGGAGGAGCGTCGGAGCGAGCGGGGCGGCGAGGCGGATCTCTGGCGACCGGCGATGGAAACAAAGACGGTGGCATCGATGCAGAGCGTCCTGGGTCGCCTGGTTCACTGAGGACGTAGCAGGCGGCGAGGCGGAGCTTTGGCGCATGTCAGAGAGGTGAGGGAAAGACGGTGGTCGCGGTGGCGCACGGCGGTGCTCTCCGCTGCGCTCGGGACAGAGGGGGAGAGCGAGACAAAGGAGGGGAGAGAGAGCAGCGAGTGAGGGAGAGGAGAGAGGGGCTTCGAGGCGTCTCCAGGCGCGGGATTGGCTTGACGGGGAGCACGACATGGCGAAGCAGGAGCTGGCGAGGCGTGTGGCCAGCGCGCGGCGTCGTGCCCGGCTTCTCCTCTGCCTACTGGCAAGAGGTAGAAGACGGGGCTGCCCCTAGTGGGCTGGGCCGCCATGTGGGCTGGCCAGTTGGGCCGCCAGGTAAGGACAGGTAAGTGTTTTCCTTTCCTGTTTTCTTTTTCTATTTCTAACACTTGTTTTGTATCTAAAAGAAATGTTAAAACATTTCCATAAATGCTGAAAAAAATTTGTGGCATCTAGATATAATATTCTAGAGGCCCTCACCAATTCCCAACATTTTTGGAGCCATTAAAAATATTTATATAATTTAAACAGCTCCAAATCAAATATTTATGCATTGATTAAAAAATCCAAAATGTGTAGTAAAAATGTGCACCACCTCTGGTTGTTGTTCCCAACATTATCCAAAGAGCATGAACATTTTTGAATAGCATTTTGAGTTCATTGAAATTCCATTTTTATTTTGAACCTATTTGAATTGCTTTGGTGCTAGGGTTTGAAACATCCCCATTTCAATTTCATTTGAAATTTAAACATGATGCACAAAGCAAGCCAAGGACCATACCAAACTAGGGATGTGACACATATCACATCCACTGGGCATCAAAGTTCGCCACCAGTGCAAATATAGGGAACAAAGCAGCATATCATATACACTGGTTGTCAAAGTTGGCGACCAGCGCAAATAAACGCTGCAACAAAAAAAATCCAGAACTGAAACCACTTCAGAAGATCTCAAGAAACAATATCCTGGGTACCCATAATGCTAGCAAGATGCTTAGCAACCTTATTAACTTTCTCTTGTTTGGCGCTTAAATCCTCCAGCGCTTGCTGTTGCACCAGAAAATATGCATCTGAATTCTGCAGGGACTTCCTCAGTCCTTCAGCTTCCTGTCGCAACACATCTGATCAATGTCTTTCAACTTGAAGTTGAGACTCTAGAAGACGAACTGATTCAGGTAGCGAGTTCGAAGAGCTTGTGCCAGCAGTAGTGGCCAGTAACTCGAACACTACATCAAGACAAGACTTTTGGGTTCCCTCACTATCGTCAAGATAGTTTTTATCAGCTTTCTTGGAGACCAACAAGGATGTCTCACTATCTTGAACCTTATCTGCATTACTTCCTTTACCATTGGATAACGCGGTACTGTTCTCCAATATTTTGTCCGCATTCTAAAAGAGAAACAAGCAGACACATCACATGTTTACCATGTTGTATATGAAACCCATTTTGGTAAATGAGTTTAGTAGTAAAGTGGACAGGATAACAGCATGAAACAAACATATATCTATGTACCATGGTCACTTTATGGTCTATATAATTCTAGTTTTTGTTGCCAAATCAAGATAGAGACACAGTTCAAATAATATTTGTTCAAGACAAAGCAGAATAGACAGAATATAAGTGTGGGTAACTATAGAGCAATAACAACACTTGGTATGTGCATGACATGAGAACATAACTATTTATTCAATTGAAACTGAAATCAACATAGAGCAGGTTACAACAGCAAACCAGTTAAAGAAACAGGTTTAAAACATACCTGTTGCGCCATTGGAGTTTCAATTCCATCCTTCAAATTTGAAAATAGTTGGTATGAGTAAATACAGTAATGCAAGAGCAAAGGAGTATGAACCATAGCTATAGAACCTGACCTGAGAACAAATCTTCTTCTCCTTTAAGCGTTGAGTTGGGATTCGGAGTGGTGGTCCTCGTGCTTTGGGCACTGCAGTTCCCTTACTAACTGCTCGTGTTTGGGTGCTCTGTGGTGGAGACGGTGCTGTGTCAACTGGAACTGGGTTACTATCTGCCGGGGTTGGGGTTAGAAGGGGTGTAGCTAGTTCTCTGTCCAACTGGGTAGGGGTACAATCTGCGAGAGTCTGGGTTCTGTGTGGTGGATCTGGTCCTTGGGCAAGTACAACCGTGGTTCTATCTACATCAACTGGTAGCACTATCTTTTCTGAAGACCGTGTTGTTACTCCCTTAGATAGTGCCATCACGCTCTCCAATTCAAATGGCTGATAAACAAGAAAAGTAATTGAAAGTATAGACATTGTATGATAGACAGATGCAATGGATAGTGGGGAATAAAAGAGGGCATGAAATAATTCATATTTATGTTGTCTAACCAAACAGGATAGCATGACACAATTTCACATATATGATGGCTAACTAAACAGGATAGCATGACACAATTTCACATTATGATGGCTAACTAAAAAAGATGGAAAGACATAGTTCAAAATATGAGACTATGTAAACAGGATGACATGACATAACTATATAATGTGTTTATTAAATAGGTTGGCATGCCATAATTCACATACATTCACGGATAGAATGCCATAATTCAAAATATGATGACTGTAAACACTAAATAGGATGAGATGATATAACTATATGATGTCTTTATTAAATGGGTTGCCATGCCATAATTCAGATAGATGATGTGTATGTACTATGTAAACATGATGGCACGATAATTCAAATATATGATTTATATAGTAAGCAAGTAAGTAGATGGCAATCCATATATGATGTAAAAACTAAGCAATGCAGGACAACATGCATGACATGGGTAATATAACCCTGCCAAGTTTGAGCATAGACCTCATGGGGGAAATAGGACTGGACATCAGTCTCTGAATCCTCCTCTGAGGAGCTCTCTGTAACCAGCAAGATGTCTGCTTCAGCAGGTAGCATTGTCTGCTCTGAATACCTTATTTTCACTCCAGATACTTCCATCATCGCTTCAAATGGCTGATGCACAAGAAGAGTAGTTGAATATACAAATGTTGTCGACAAATGGAACACGTAATACAAAAAAAATGATAGCATGATATAATTCACATACATGATGATTGGCTAAACAGCATGGCATTGCATAATTCACATATATAATGCTTTTGCAACAAGATAGCATTGTATAATTCACATATATAATGTCTTGCAACAAGATGGCAATGCATAATTCACATATATGGTAATTAGACACTGAACAGGTGGCATTCACACAAAGCATGTCTAAACTAATCAAATGACATAGCAATGTGAGACACCATACGCATGATATGAGTAACATAACCTTGCCAAGTTAGAGCATACACCTCGGGGGGGGGGGATAGGACTGGTCATCTGTCTCTGAATCCTCCTCTGAGGAGCTATCCATAACCAGTGATATATGTGCTTCCTCAGATAGCATATATGCTCTGAAGACCTTGTTTTCACTCTAGAATTTGCCATCACTGTGTCAAATGGCTAATGCACACGAAGAGTAGTTGAATGTACTAACATTGTTGACAAATGTAATATGTAACGAAAAAAGGATGGCCTGATATAATTTACATATAAGATGACTGGCTAAGCAGGATGGCATTGCAAAATTCACATATATGGTGCCTGGCTAAACAGGATGGCGTTGCATAATTCACATAAACGATGAATAAACTAAATAGATGGCATTCGCAAAAGGATGTGTAAACTAAGCAGATGACATATTTGATGTATAATGTAAACAATGCAAGACACCATATGCATGATATAACCAACATCAGCATGCCAAGTTAGAGCGAAGACCTCAGGGGGTAAATAGGAGTTGTCTTCTCCTTCTGAATCCCCCTCAGAACAGATATCTTCCTCTCGATTACAATCTGAAATGCGTGGAGGGGGGGGGGGCTGCCTTTGCGCCTACCATGGAGCGACGTCTGCATGAAATTTTACTGCCACGCAAGGCTCGTCTCTTTTGCTCTACATGTTTAGTTCCATTGTTTACAATAACTATCATGCATAGGAATAAAACATAGTGAGATTATGTAAGGAGTGCATGCAGAAATCCAGAGTGATGGTAGCAACCTGTGGATAGACCCAAAACCAATAATAGCAGGCAGATAATGGCTTCAATTAAAAAATACAAATAATGGCTTCTTTACTGTTTGTTTCCCACCCAACATGAAACTCATAGTAGACACCAGAGATTAACCAGATAGTAGATAGATACTATTGATAGCGGCCTTGATATGTACCCCACAACCATTTAAAAACTCAAGTTTGACCATTAGTTTGGAGATGACTCAGAGTCTAATCGGTGAACGGGGCGATAAAGTAGCATGTAATATTAAGCGATGCATAATGTAAGCAGACACGAAAGAGTGCGACCTCTCTTGCGAACCCGTGTAGTCCTCGAGGTCATCTACTCGGTTGATGATGGTAATGCAGTTTTCATGGCTGCCAGCGGTGGGGAAGAAGATCTGAGGCGGCGAAAGACAGTCTGGAGGCCGGATCCCTGCTGTGCTGGACCCTTCTGTCGTTGGAGCAGCTGAGCTGGGGTGGACGACGGCGCAGCAGGAGCGGGACAAACCACGCAAGGTTTTCTTTGACAACTATCTGTAAGAGAAGTAATTCTGTAAGGGCTCGTTTGAATCGGAGGATTCCAACAATGCAGGGATAGGAAATAGACATGAATAGGATAGGAATGCATGTGCAAAACAGAGAATTTAAAAACACAGGATTTCTGCCAATCTCGGTATTTGATTCACAACAATTGGAAGATCACATGATGCAAAGAAGCATGGTGAGATTAAGTCAAACCACAAGAAAATGTACGGTTATAATGCTATTATGCTACTATCTCTTAGTCTTCTGCTTCATGAATAGGAATTTGAAAAGGAGGACAAGTGAAAATTAAAATTCCTATGTTTTTTCTTTCAAGGAGACACTAAAGGAACAAATCCGTGTGCTCAGTGGACAATATATATAACATGTAGAGTAAAAAAGAGATGCAACAAGTGTACAACCTCTTTGGCGAAGCCATGTCGATCTCAGTGTGTTTGGGTTGGCCGGTGAGGATGCTCCGGCTGACTTTGCTGTCGGAGGAGGGGAAGAAGATCTTAGGCGTCTGGAGATGGAGCCCGAGGTACTGCTCCGCTGTGATGGAGGGTTTCGTCGTTGGAGCAGCTCCGGTGAGTTGTACGACGCCGAGGCCGAAGCAGGACAAGAGACACAACAAACAACGTTAACCTGAGTGGAATTCTAATAGCGTCTCCAATACATGACGTAAAATACATAACCACAAAGTGCTAGATGTAAAATACATCAGCCGCTCATCTCTGAACTTAACTGTCGAAACTAAACTTAACTCTCGAAACTGAACTTAACTGTCGAAACTGAATTTTGCTGTCGAAACTGAACGCACTAGCAAGGTGAGGCTACACGTCGGTTGACTGAATTTATCATCTCTGGTCAGTCGATTTTGCGGCCGTTGGATACGAAATCAAGGGCCAGCGGTTCATCTTCAACCTCGACCCCCCTGAGCCGCCAGCCACCACCGGCCAAACAGCAGCCCCCCGCCGCCCGCGGCCAGCGGTGCGTCGCCCCGCTCACCCTGAAAACACTCCCCACCGCCGGTCCGCCGCCGCCCCGGCCATCCCTCTAGGCCCCCCCGTGCCGAGCTTTTTCTCTGGCGATCCCCACGCCACCGCCCCGCCAACGCCCCGCCACCACCGGCGACCACCGCCCCCATCCTGAACCCTAACATAGATACTGGGGTACCTCTCCCGCGAGCCCCCCTCCCCGCTGTGGCTGGTTCTTCCTTCACCCCGGTGAGCCCCCCACCCCCTGAAAATCAACTGACCCAAAATTCGATTCAGTCGACTGAAGTGTAGCTAAATCGGAGCAGCATCGCAAGCAAGAGCAAGAACGAGAGCAGCAACGTGAGCAAGAGCAATAGCAAGAGCAGACCAGGTAGGGGACCGAGAGCAAGAGCAGAGCAGCACCGGGAGCGAGAGCTAAAGCAGCAGCAGCACCTACTGATGTGGACGTCACCGCCGAGGGAGCGACGCCGTGGAGGAAGTGGCCGGCGACGCCGCCGTGGATGGAGTCGCGCCGTGTCGGCTCGGGACCGAGCGCCGGCAGCACCGTGAGATCGAATCAAGAAGAAAATGCGGCGATTACTGTACAACCTCTTTGGTGGCGCCGATTAGGCCGCAACTTCATCCGAGGAAATGGTGATGATGATGCTCTTCCGGTGGTGCAGGTGAAGACGGTGGTGTGGGAATGGAGGTGGCGCGAAAGACGAGGGGAGCGTCGGGGCAGCTCCCTGGAGGTGGAGGACGGGGTGGCTGAACCGGCGGGACGATGATATCAACGATGGATCCTCATCCGATACGGTGGATGAGGGACGTCAAGGTGTTGCTGTGGACGATGTCGTCAGGGAAGAGGCTCTGGCTGGGTGGCGGACGGAGCAGGGTGTGGGGTTTCGTGGCGGGTTTTCGCGTCCTCGGAGTACGAATGGGTGGGCGGATGGGATGGCTGTGGGGAACCATGGCTTAGAGACGCGCTTGTCCGAAATATGGGGTAAGTTACGAAAGTACCCCCACCGATTTGAGGCGGTTGTTTCGGTTCAGGGGTACCACGGGCATTTCGTGTGTCGGGATTTCACAGGAGGTGGGAGTTTTCGCGCGCGTTGTAATTTTGGAATAGCAAGCCGCAGGTTGAGATGGAGGGAGTTGTCGGAGCACAACAAGACAAAGATATATCTTAAATATTTCGGGCTAACAAGGCAGGGGTTGAAATTTCCAGACAAGCCTAACATGTACTGTACCAAATCAATGCGCACTACAAATGTCATTCAAAACTTTGAATTCATGTTATGTTCAATTAAAATATTTCGCTACGATTATAATTCATGCAACCTACTACTCAAATGGACGTTTTAGTGCATTCCAAACGTATATACTACCGCTTCAATATGAACTAAATTTGAATTCGTTTCTCTATTTGAATAAGATCTACAGTAATGATTTTTGTGAAGTCAAAGCATTTGAATTCGTTTCTCTGTTTTAATAAGATCTACAATCATCATTATTGTCAAGTTAAACCATTGTTTGTGTATTATCTTCACAACACACCACATGATTAGTCTCGATTTACATATGAACTATGTGTACTATATGAACTCGAACTAGATTTTTTGAATCCACTTTATTTTGATTTCAAATCACATTACATTTCTAGCTCTAGCTAGATCTTCATAATCTAAACCATGTCTCATATGTATAATGTGTTTATCACATTATGTATGGTGCCCTGCCCCCTACACCTACAAGTATTTAGATATGAGTTGCAAACACCGCACATTACCACAAATTCAAATAAAATGTGAGAATTTTCGATATATAGTATTGTTTAGATTGTTTGATATTTAGTTGTAAGCTGCAAACGCCACACATTATCACAAATTCAAATAAAATGTGAGATTGTTTGATGTATAGTATGGTTTAGATTGTTCGACATTTAGCTGTGAGTTGCAAACGCCATGCATTATCACATTATGGTATAACATGTGCACATCACGTGTATCACCGCTATATTCATGCATGCAATGTTTAAAACACTATGATCTCCTATTCAAATATATGAATCCGCTTTCATATCAAATTATGATCTTTGTTAATCTCCCACACCCACACAATCCTCTAACCTTTGTAGCTACCACTAACTTTCTCTCGTGCATGCACACTCCCTCCTCGTCCTCCCCCTCCCTCGCCATTCTATACACCAGGCACATTCATTTTTTTCTTTAGGTCGTTCTCCCAGAGTCTCCACAACTCCTTTCCGACACACCGATTGATAAACCTCTCCAGCGATGCCTGCCTACAACATACACACACACCTTCAATCTCCTCCTTTATGTGTCCTTGCCTCGTGTCTCTCATACGGTCAGACACACGTGTAAACTCTCGCCCCTCTTTTCATCGATCTCACAACCGCACACTCCCCCCTATCTAGCTAGTAGTTGGGCCTCTCGCACCACCTCCTAGCTCCATTCTCTCCGTCTATCCATCTCGCTGGGCCTTATTTGCCTCTAACAAATGGACGTACACCGACCGATCTCTCGCTATACATATAGCCAGCTAGGCCCTTATAACTTGTTTTTACGCACATGTCAATCGATCTACCTCATTAGTTGTGTCTCTCCCTTCCTCCGACAAACAACAATTGATCTACCGATCTAGTTAGGTTTGCTTACCAAACACATGGTTCCCCTTCATCATCCATGGATGCGTCCCGACAGATCTATCACGCATAGGCACACACAGAAACACATCCCCACTCTTATTGATAACATTGCAGTTCCACCCTCAGTTTGTCTAGTAGGCCTCTCCCACCATCTTCGAGAAGCAACTCCATCACCCATCCAGCACTCCACCCCTCTCCCCCCTCTCCCTCTCCCTCCCTCTCTCTCTATCCTCTCTCTCTCTCTCTGTCCCATCATATTTCCCGTCCTTCAGTTATGTATGGATGTTGACCAATCTCCCTCAAGACATAGCTGGGTCTCTCCTTCTCAACACATATACGAGTCATTCTACCTCTATAGTTAGGCCTCTGCCTACCCCTCCCCCACCCCTCCCCCCACACACCGGTACATCGAGCGCTCTAGTCATGTCTCCCCGCCACACACAAACTTGACATGTGCCCTCCAACGTTCCGGTAGGCCAGTCGCCCTATATCTTTGACTTGAACACACACACACAATTTTGATGGCTCTCTTCATCGATCTCACATCCACCCACTTGATCCTCTCTTCGACTCTATCAATAGAAATGGCCCCTCCCTCTCTTCTCATGGATTGCCCGACCCTCTATGTATGATATGGATAGGCCTCCATTTCACACACATTGCATGCAAAATTTTGTTTGAGATGTCATCGACACATATTCCCACAAATAATTCACGAAATCAACCCCCCACCCCACCCCCACCCAAAACAAAAAACACCCACGAACGCGGTTTGTATCTCTCACACACACCCACATAGGTGGGGGACGTGCACGAAGAAAAGAGGTGCATGCACGGCGCACGTACTCCCGTCTCTTTCCCAAACACACCCGAGCAGGTACACGGTGGAGCTCATTTTTGTACGAAAAAGGCAGCCCACGTGGTAATTTGGCACATGTACTGGTTGTCCACTTGGTGGAGGGAGGATCGTCTACCACGGGTGAACAAACAAATGGCGACTTGATGTGTTATGTTAAAAAAGAGGCAAACCATGTGGGGCCAACCTTAGAGACAAGGCTCTATACACTGGAGTACTTTTGATGTGTCCCATCAACTCGCAGAACGAGGAGAAGCTTGCTTAGTACGCCGTTTCCCCCGTTCCTAAATATAAGTCTTTGTAGAGATTTCACCATGAACCACATGCAGATGTATACAGATGCATTTTAAGTGTAGATTCATTCATTTTGTTCCGTATGTAGTGGAATCTCTACAAAGACTTATCTACTAGTAATAGCTAGCCCCCACTACTAGGAATTCTCTATCCTCTCCTTGAGCCACATCATCAAAATTGATGTAGCCGTTAGATGAAGTAAATCAGTCCATAATAGCCGTCTGATCTAGACGTTGAGAGGCTCCGCACTAAGCCACATGCAAGCATGCAGAAATACCGTGGCACATGCATGTGAGTGGGTTTTAAATCACATCAACATGTCTACATGCAAGCATGCACCGGTAGCATGCATGTAAGTGAGCTTTTAAGTCCCATTAACATGTCAAAAAGAAAAAATAATCCCATTATGCAGTAGGAGTTGGTTGATCTTTTTTCCTTACGTGGGATGATCTAAATGATGATGGGAGTTTATTTAGTTTGTCTACCACATTTGTCATGCAGTTAGGTGTCACACGGTGATAGTGTGAGGTGGGCCATGTAATCACTGAGCCTGCGTGTTTTCACTGCTCTTGCACGCCTCCACTGTAAGAATGGAGAAAATTGTAATCTAGTAGTAGTACCTCCTTTCGCCGAAAGCGTGGGACATCCAGTAGTCCTACCACCTCAGTAATAAAGACCAATGAGCCATCAAATCACATAGACCCAGCAGTAAGTTGGACAGACGAAGCAACCATCACTCTCGCGCCAGTGAGAGGTCGCATCCGCTCTGCCCGGGCATGAATGCGGCACCGATTCTTTGGAGCAGCACTAACCGTTTCGGGTGGGAAGCGCGCGGGGGCGATGGAGGGGCTTTGGGTGGGCCAGGTTGGTCAGGAGCGGGCGTGGCAGCTGTCCGCATGTCCCTACCGGACACGCCCGGAAACGAGAGGATGCATCGACTCTCGTGGCTAAAATCGTACACTACACAACATCTCTCTGTAGGAGTAGGTCAATCTGTCGCTCTCTCTAACACACACATGTTGTTAAACACACACACACACACGCACACGCACGCATCTTGGTCCCGTTGCACCTTCTAACGTGACTTATTACACCTAAACGGAGGGAGTAGTAAGTATACGAGGTACGGTGGCACAATGACTTAATTCGAATACAACTGCCCAAAATTTGTGTGCATGTTATAATAAGGATTCACTTAAAATAGTACGTGAGCGAATAGAGGGATCAATTGGATAGTGTTCCCGAGCAGTAGCGAGATGTGTGAGGTACGAAACACCGCTGGCGCTTTTAATTTTTCTTATTAATTTGTTTGTTTCACCCTCTAACTGGTGGGACCCAACGTACTACGTGGAGGGAGGTAAGGTGACTAAGGCTGCATTATTTCTGCACCACTGTGGATAGTCTTACCACCAAAGCCACATGACACGATTATGATTGAAATCCCAATGACTCCCACACACACACACACAAAACACGGCATGGTTGTCACACGAATGCAGGAATGTATAAAAGGTTATTTCCCTCTCGTTGAACATAACGGGAGGGTAGTGTAGCTGGTTAGCCTGTTCGCTCATCAAACTTGAGGTCTCGGGTTCGATAACTACACTTGAGCATAATTTGTGCCAGGAGGATTCTTTGACTGGTCAAAATGTTTTCTAGGGTTTGCATGCTTCACACACTCTCTCCAGTATATATATACACGCTGGAGCCTCAGCGCTTGTAGTTGCTCTCTTCACACTCTCTCGCACTCTCTCGCTGGAGCCTCAGCGCTTGTAGTTGCTCTCTTCACACTCCCTCGCCCTCTCCAGATCAAAACAAGACTTCATTGGCCTCTCTCTCCCTTCACTGCTGCTCAAAGAGCCGGCAGGATCCGTCCGCCGGGAAGGGAAGGAGGCTTAACGTTGTCGCCGTCGGCGAGGGACTACCGGCGCATGTCACACCCTGATTTTCATGCCACAACACTTAAGCTAATAAATCATGATAAAATGTGGTTTGACAAAAACTTTTGAGTGTTTTGGACCTTGCCTTGTTTGGATTTTGTCTGTTGTTTGCAAGTGCTCTAAAAATCAAATAAATCCTCCAACTCCTATACTTCATCTCCTTGATCCAAATTCTTGAACCAATGATCATGCCATGTGTATAGAGAAATATAGTATTTTCTTACAAAAATAATTTGGCCAAAAAGTATTTTCAAAAATTAGTTTTCCAAAAACCCCTGAATTAAGATTTGTACTGCAAGTACTTAATTCAGGGCAGTAAAAATCTTTCCAAAAATATGTTTGACTCCTATTAGATATAGGATACCCAGAAACCACAAAAATGTAATTTTAAAAGTTATTTTCCTATTTGATTTAAAGGCTTTTTCTTAAGGACAGAAATGCTCTTTAATAGGTTAAAATTATTTTAAAGCTTTAAAATTATTTGAGAAAAATTAGCGTGACTCAATGGACATATATTTTCCATATATATGAGTTTCAACACATGGTCATGATCAAAATATTGGACAAAACCTCCCAAAACCATTTCTGCTCATTTCAAGGATTTGAAATATTTCTACAGGAAATATTTTCATAAAAATCCCAGAAAATTCTAGCATGTCACATATGACATGTTTGATGATCTTGCCAAGTATCATGTCATGGAGAATAGTATAACCCCATGAAATCCCCTCAAAACCATTTCTGTCCATTTTGAAGTTTGAGCAACTTTACATTGCCAAACATGTCCAAATGTTCTGAAACCTTGTGAACATGCTCAAATGGTCTAATAATTCATCTAGACCAAATGGCACAAGTTGGATAGAATGTTATCTTGCTCAAAGTACCCCCAAACCCTTTCTGTCCAGAACAAAATTTGAACAACTCTACATTGCCATGTGTGTCCTTTTGATCTGAACTTTTGTGGACAAGTTCAGAGCCTCAAATGATGACACTACACTAAGTGGTGCATCAAGGAGAATAGATTTGCATGACTAAATCTTGAAAAGTCCATTTCTGCTAATTTCTAGGGTTTACAAAAGTTGCATTGGCAACTTTGTCCAAATAAGCTCAAAATTGGTGGAAGGCACTAATTATATGTGTCATTCCACCCTGTGGAGTCTCATGGCAAATGGAAACCATCTAGTTGCCCAAACCAGCATCAAACACCTTCTGCCACTTTACCAAAATTCCATTTTGACCTCTTCCACTAATCTCCATGGGCTCAACTTTTTACCATAGCCCCTCCTAGACCTCTTCTACCTCCAGTAGCAATGGCTGCATCTCAGATCAATTATTTGGGGGTGAAACCCTCACTTTCTCTCTCTGGACAACCTCTTTCTCACTCTCCCTCAACCTCCCTCCTCATTCCAGTGGCCCTCCATGGCATCCAATGCTTCCTCCCCTTTGTTTACTCACCCCACAAAGCCCCAGACACTAGTGGACACGCCCCTGGCACATAAACAATGCCATGGCATGCAGAGCTCGCGCTCTGGAGCACGCTACAGTGCTCTCTGGCACTGTAGCACGCCAATTCCAAGGCCTCCCGTCGACCTTGGGCTCCGGAATCGTGTCCCCCGAGGCCGTCTCGGCGTCCACGACACGCAACACTCTCGGCCCCTTCCTCCCTCGCCCTCCTCTCCTCCCCATTAAGCATGCCCGAGAGCTCCGAAGTGGGCAAGAGCTCCACCTCGTCGCCCTCCTACATACACCCCTCCCCAGGCCTCTCTCTGGCCTCCATCCACACTCACTCCCTCCTAGCTACCTCCTGGACCAAGCCTCTCCCCCCCTCGTGCCCTCTGTCCACCTCCATGGACGGAGCACTGCCGCCGGCCTCCGCCTAGATTCAGCCGCCTCAGCTCCTCTTTCTCACCCCTAGCCCCTCCAGCGCCCTGCTATAACCACCTCCGACCCACCCCGGGATCCCTTCCTTCCCATTCTCACCGTGTCGTCGTGCCCATCTCCACCGTCGCCGGTCTCCACCATGGCCGATGCTCCGCCCGACTTTGCCGCTCCCCTCGTCCAGCACGACCATCTTTGGGCGTGGAGTGGAGCGGGGCATTCTCCCAGACCACCGGCCTGGCCCCGGGTGCAGGGGAGCGGCCGAAACCATCACCGGCAAGCGCGGCGTCCGCCCCTACCTCTGCCCGTCTGGAGGAAGAAGGAGGAGGCGGGAAGAGAGAGAGAGATGGCGTGGGACCCGCGTGTCGGCGACCCTGTGGACTGGGCCCGCAAGTTTAAGTGGAAACGGTTTCACAGGAAGCCGCCTTCCCGCGGCGAAGACGTACTACCTGAGTACGCCTTCGGCGTCACCTCCTCCCTCGCGCAGCCGAGCCACTGGGCCGAGCCCAGTAGGCGCTGTTTAGGTGGGCTTCGTCCAGTGCGCTTTATAAGGTTGAGTCCCTTTCTTCCTTTTTCTTTTCATAAATATTGTAAAATTCCTAAATAATTCAAATAGACTCCAAATTTGATGATTCTAATTTCTGTAAGTTCATAAATTCCGGATCTATCACATCGTGCAATTTGCACATTTTTCCATAAAGATTTTCTTCACAAACATTTATGAAATCCTATTTTTTCCATTTATTTGATAAACTTTAGAAAATCATAGAGAGCTCAAAATGATCCAAATGCCATGATTCAAATTCCTAGATTCTTCGAAGTTCATAACTTAGTTTATGAACATTTTTCTTAATACTTTCTGTACCCCCACAAAATAATGAGCCATTTCTTCATATTTATCAACCTTGTAAATTCATAGGAAAATCATTTGAACTCCAAATCCAGTGAAACCAACTCCTAGATGCTTCTAAAATCATGATTTGTTAAATGGGTGCCTTTGCTCATGTTTCAAAAATATATTTCTGTACACTTCTTGCAAATCCATAAACCCCTTGATTCCATCATATCAAAATGTTTAGAAATCTCCACTGACCCAATTCCAATGAAACCACTCTGGTTAATTTTCATATAACCAGAGATGTCCTAGAAAAGTCAAATCAATATTTTTGGAGCACTTTTATTTTCTACCTTGTTGTGTTGCTTATTGTGGTTGCTTTCGATGATAGTTGATGAAGTAGACGAAATGCTCGGAGTTGGACCAGAGATATTTGAAGACCTCGAAGACTTTGTTAAAACAGGCAAGCAGCCCTTTGACCATGTCTACGAAACCCTTTTTGTGCATTTCATATAGCACTTTAATATTGTTGCATCGGAATCATGATGAGAGGGTAGCCACTTTGGTGGGTTTCCTTCATTTCCTCCTTGTTGATACTTGCATTGTGCATGACCCTACCTCCTTATGAGGGTTATGCCGGTGGGAATAGATAGGATGCTAAAGTAGTGCTACGCAAAAAGGGACGGGTATGTGCATGGTGATGGAGACAAAGTATCTTGAAAGGACTTTTCGAAAAGCCCAGTGGGTGCCACTAATGCCCCTGGGAGATGATGATGAACTAGGTCACTACTTGGTGGAGAGGTAGTGTACCGAGGCTCGATAAAAGTGTTGCTTACAAAGACGGATTGGATTTAAGATTTGTCGACTGTCCCAACCTTACATGCGCAACCACTCTACCCTTGTATGGGAAAGGGCATTATTGATTACCTAGGCCGATACTAGCTTGGGGCCCGCATTACTAGTGACGGGGGGGGAGTTGGTGCTCTCTCTCGGGACGGGGTCGTGCCAGGTAGGGCGGCCAAGAACATTTTTATGGGGCACCGGACACACCGTTGGTACCCCGTGCCAGTGGTATGTGATGAATATGGGAGCGAGGCTCCACAATTTTAAGTTGTGAAATGTTGGGCACGGGGGTTACTACCAATCGAGTGGACTCCATGTTAGTATCGTCTAGGGAAAGATAGTGATCGGGTGCTTACCCCGGGTACTTAAGGTACCGCGGGTCGTGGATGACACGGAAGTTCCCCGGATCTTGTGGGTAAAGTGTGCAACCTCTGCAGAGTGTGAAACTATTCGAATAGCCGTGTCCACGGTCAAGGACAGTTGGGTGGTGCTGCTTAGACTACGTCCATATGTTTCTGACAAACAACACGGTTTGGTAAATTTGTTGACGTGATTCGTGAGGAAGTCACGATGAGCTTGAGTATGAGTTGTTCACAACTCTATCCCGATGTTGATGTCCGTAACCTCCTGATACTTGTTGCAGACGCATTCATATCCTTGATAAATGTTGATCATACTTGCATGAGAAAAACTAGCTTTCCGCAAAAATGCCAAAATTAGTAGTAGTGCCTTGCATAATTATTCTGTCATCACCCTTGGGTTGCTTGCGAGTACATTCAAAGTACTCATTGGCTTGCCACTGGTTATTTTATTGGCCAGGCATGAAAGAACATGATATGAAGAAGAATACTTCAGTGACGAACATGCGAGCTAGGACGCTTCCCAGTCAGAATGCCTGTAGGGTTAAGGCAGATGGCATGGGTCCAAGTTATCGACGAAGATTTCCGCTGCGAAGTTCCACTCAAGACTAGACCATAATGGTCCTACTTGTGTAATACGGTATGTATGGATGTAAGACTCTTGTTATTCAGCTTCTGTGTGTTCAGTGAGCATTGATCTCTGGGATCACTGTACACGTGCATTCGGTGATCTCGACTTATGAGTCGGGGTCGCCACAGAGCTGGTATCAGAGCCATCCTGACTGTAGGAAGCCTTAGTTAGCATGGTCATTAGATAGGGTAAAATTATTTCTAAAACTATTAATAGTTTTCAAAACTATCTATACTTCTCTTCCCTTCCCAGTTTTTCAAAAACTAAGGTATACTTTCCCCATCGATCTCTTCCCTTCAAAACTATTGCAAACGGTCGCTAGCACCCTCAAGCCCCTGACCACGGGATTGCTTGTAATCCTCGTGGGTAGCCTAGAAGGATTACATCTTGCCAGAACACTCACCCACCTCTTCTGAACACAAGATTGGCAACACCACAGCAAGACGATGCCAACAGAAGATACGCCTTTGAAGAATGAGGACATGAAGACCCAGAGGACGGTGACACCTTTGAATTTGCCCAGGATGATGCAACGTTAGCCTATGATGATCATGGCATAGGATATGCAAGATCATGATATACATCGCTAATAGAGTAACCCCATCACTACTGTTGTTGTATCGGCAACCACCGGTGGATGAGAACCTCGCCATTTGGTCCGCCTCACTATAGTGAGCAAGAAAACGGTTCTCTTCATCCCCCGCTCTTGGTGTCGATGTTGTCATCAACGTAACCGACATGTCGGATCTCTACTATGCCTTGTTAATGTCACAAAGGATTACCTACCTGGTACCATCGACGCCTTAGAAGACAAAACGGGATCGTCATGATTAAGAAGACAACAGAAGACCGAGTCAATGCCTGCTACGAGGAGCCACCTTCACCCCATCACTTCAAAAGGCGAGAAGTTGTTGATGACTCTTCAAGCTCAACCCAGATTGTTTCATCGAACAACTACAAGAGACGTAGCAACACCTGAGGAAAACTCAGAAGACTGCACGAGGCACAAGGCACGACTACTGAGTCCGAGAACCCCTAGGGTAGGATGAGTCGTGTACCCCCTAGTCGAGTCCGTATGATGGTTAGAATAGAACCATGATTGTGTGTTGCTTGTTTTTTTATTGTGTTTTGATATCAGCCACCCTTTTGCCCTAGGAAACTAGTATGCGGCTATATCACCTGCCTTATTTTATTGTTTGTGTTTGGCCCTATCAGCCCTTGTTTGTTTGCACTTGCACTATAGAATCCCCTTTAGGCATTCCCCTCCTCTATGCTACTTTTCCCTCTCATCTCTCTCCTCAACTGAAGACCAGCAAGACAAGCTACACCAAGGATTCTACCTCGGCAACCAACTAGCAATGAAGACTTCTGCTACAATCTCCACGACCAAGTGCAACCCCGTAGAATTATGTTTAACCCTCCAGACTAGAAATCCATTCCTAGACCCTTCGAGATTTCACAAGATACCCCATATCAAATCTTTAACCATGTGCTTGACCCACAGAATTGCAAGAGAACCAGTTAAGCCTCCGTAACCTGGCTTATCACTAGGCTCATTATGGAACTAGTGGACGTAGTGAGAAAGCACATTGTTACCCTAATATAGCACAAGAACTGACGATGCCATAAGGAAGAACAATTTGAGGATATAGGAATAGAGGACAAATGACTTCATGAGTTTGTGTCAGTGACCCTAAGGAATTATCTGAGACTTTGGTAAATTATGAGTGATGATTGGATTTGGCCTATACGAGATGATGCTTTTGATGGTATAAGGTTATTTGTTTGAAGGACTAGATAGACTATTGGCATCTCAAAAACCGTGCTTAAGGATAAGGTGACAAACGTTCGCTCGCACACTAGATCCTTGAAACCCTTAAGCCCTACTAAGCCACAACATGGTCGGGTCATTACCACAGGTCTTGACTCTAAATCGAGAACACCTCGGACCATACTCAACCGTGACCACTACCAATACCCCCAGCCTACTTTACGTACCTCGTGAACAAAGTTTTCATGGAGTGCTTAGACAAGATAGTTGTCATCTTTATTTTGGTAACATACTTGTCTACCCGAAGACGGAAGAAGAATCACTGAGCTGGTGAAGAAACATTTGAAGACTGCCATGCCAAGGAGAAAGAACTATACCAACCACCATCGTCAAGGAGTGAAATTTCTCATCAAAGACCAGGTGTATCTGCAAGCCACTTCTCTCCAAGGAATCAAGCATTTCCATGTCAAAGGGAAGCTCACACCAAGATTTATCACCCTCTCCAAGATCACTTCAAGACGAAGGATAGACAACGACCAGCTAGAGTTACCACCTGAGTCACCCACTATGCACAATGTTTTTCCGCACGACACCACTCCAAAAACGTTTCCAACTTCCTAACTAGCCCGATCCCTACAAGGACATCGACCACGAGCCATCGACCTCCAGCCCAATATGACCTACGCGAGAGACCCCAATTGCAATCTGGATCAAGCAGGACGACAAACACGAAGCCACACCATCGAGTACTTCAGGGTTCAGTGGAGCACCAAACGGAAGCAGAAGCAGTATGAGGACGTGAAGACTACCCCAAATCCAAGTTTCCGTATTCCTTTCCGCACCTAGTCTGGGAATCTCGAGGACGAGATTCTTGTAAGGGGGGTAGGTCTGTCACACCCTGATTTTCATGCCACAACACATAAGCTAATAAATCATGATAAAATGTGGTTTGACAAAAACTTTTGAGTGTTTTGGACCTTGCCTTGTTTGGATTTTGTCTGTTGTTTGCAAGTGCTGTAAAAATCAAATAAATCCTCCAACTCCTATACTTCATCTCCTTGCTCCAAACTCTTGAACCAATGATCATGCCATGTGTATAGAGCAATATAGTATTTTCTTACAAAAATAATTTGGCCAAAAAGTATTTTCAAAAATTAGTTTTCCAAAAACCCCTGAATTAAGATTTGTACTGCAAGTACTTAATTCAGGGCAGTAAAATCTTTCCAAAAATATGTTTGACTCCTATTAGATATAGGATACCCAGAAACCACAAAAATATAATTTTAAAAGTTATTTTCCTATTTGATTTAAAGGCTTTTTCTTAAGGCCAGAAATGGTCTTTAATAGGTTAAAATTATTTTAAAGCTTTAAAAATATTTGAGAAAAATTAGGGAGACTCAATGGACATATATTTTCCATATATATGAGTTTCAACACATGGTCATGATCAAAATATTGGACAAAACCTCCCAAAACTATTTCTGCTCATTTCAAGGATTTGAAATATTTCTACAGGAAATATTTTCATAAAAATCCAAGAAAGTTCTAGCATGTCACATATGACATATTTGATGATCTTGCAAAGTATCATGTCATGGAGAATAGTATAACCCCATGAAATCCCCTCAAAACCATTTTTGTCCATTTTGAAGTTTGAGCAACTTTACATTACCAAACATGTCCAAATGTTCTCAAACCTTGTGAACATGCTCAAATGGTCTAATAATTCATCTAGACCAAATGGCACAAGTTGGAGAGAATGTTATCTTGCTCAAAGTACCCCAAAACCCTTTCTGTCCAGAACCAAATTTGAACAACTCTACATTGCCAAGTGTGTCCTTTTGATCTGAAATTTTGTGGACATGTTCAGAGCCTCAAATGATGACACTACACTAAGTGGTGCATCAAGGAGAATAGATTTGCATGGCTAAATCTTGAAAAGCCATTTCTGCTAATTTCTAGGGTTTACAAAAGTTGCATTGGCAACTTTGTCCAAATAAGCTCAAAATTGGTGGAAGGCCCTAATTATATGTGTCATTCCACCCTGTGGAGTCTCATGGCAAATGGAAACCATCTAGTTGCCCAAACCAGCATCAAACACCTTCTGCCACTTTACCAAAATTCCATTTTTACCTCTTCCACTAATCTCCATGGGCTCAACTTTTTACCACAGCCCCTCCTAGACCTCTTCTACCTCCAGTAGCAATGGCTGCATCTCAGATCAATTATTTGGGGGTGAAACCCTCACTTTCTCTCTCCGGACAGCCTCTTTCTCACTCTCCCTCAACCTCCCTCCTCATTCCAGTGGCCCTCCATGGCATCCAATGCTCCCTCCCCTTTGTTTACTCACCCCACAAAGCCCCAGACACTAGTGGACACGCCCCTGGCACATAAACAATGCCATGGCGTGCAGAGCTCGCTACAGTGCTCTCCGACACTGTAGCACGCCCATTCCAAGGCCTCCCGTCGACCTTGGGCTCCGGAATCGTGTCCCCCGAGGCCGTCTCGGCGTCCACGAAACGCAACACTCTCGGCCCCTTCCTCCCTCGCCCTCCTCTCCTCCCCATTAAGCATGCCCGAGAGCTCCGAAGTGGGCAAGAGCTCCACCTCGTCGCCCTCCTACATACACCCCTCCCCAGGCCTCTCTCTGGCCTCCATCCACACTCACTCCCTCCTAGCTACCTCCTGGACCAAGCCTCTCCCCCCCTCGTGCCCTCTGTCCACCTCCATGGACGGAGCACTGCCGCCGGCCTCCGCCTAGATTCGGCCGCCTCAGCTCCTCTTTCTCACCCCTAGCCCCTCCAGCGCCCTGCTATAACCACCTCCGACCCACCCCGGGATCCCTTCCTTCCCATTCTCGCCGTGTCATCGTGCCCATCTCCACCGTCGCCGGTCTCCACCATGGCCGATGCTCCGCCCGACTTTGCCGCTCCCCTCGTCCAGCGCGACCATCTTTGGGCGTGGAGTGGAGTGGGGCATTCTCCCAGACCACCGGCCTGGCCCCGGGTGCAGGGGAGCGGCCGAAACCATCACCGGCAAGCGCGGCGTCCGCCCCTACCTCTGCCCGTCTGGAGGAAGAAGGAGGAGGCGGGAAGAGAGAGAGAGATGGCGTGGGACCCGCGTGTCGGCGACCCTGTGGACTGGGCCCGCAAGTTTAAGTGGAAACGGTTTCATAGGAAGCCGCCTTCCCACGGCGAAGACGTACTACCTGAGTACGCCTTCGGCGTCACCTCCTCCCTCGCGCAGCCGAGCCACTGGGCCGAGCCCAGTAGGCGCTGTTTAGGTGGGCTTCGTCCAGTGCGCTTTATAAGGTTGAGTCCCTTTCTTCCTTTTTCTTTTCATAAATATTGTAAAATTCCTAAATAATTCAAATAGACTCCAAATTTGATGATTCTAATTTCTGTAAGTTCATAAATTCCGGATCTATCACATGGTGCAATTTGCACATTTTTCCATAAAGATTTTCTTCACAAACATTTATGAAATCCTATTTTTTCCATTTATTTGATAAACTTTAGAAAATCATAGAGAGCTCAAAATGATCCAAATGCCATGATTCAAATTCCTAGATTCTTCGAAGTTCATAACTTAGTTTATGAACATTTTTCTTAATACTTTCTGTACCCCCACAAAATAATGAGCCATTTCTTCATATTTATCAACCTTGTAAATTCATAGGAAAATCATTTGAACTCCAAATCCAGTGAAACCAACTCCTAGATGCTTCTAAAATCATGATTTGTTAAATGGGTGCCTTTGCTCATTTTTCAAAAATATATTTCTGTACACTTCTTGCAAATCCATAAACCCCTTGATTCCATCATATCAAAATGTTTAGAAATCTCCACTGACCCAATTCCAATGAAACCACTATGGTTAATTTTCATATAACCAGAGATGTCCTAGAGAAGTCAAATCAATATTTTTGGAGCACTTTTATTTTCTACCTTGTTGTGTTGCTTATTGTGGTTGCTTTCGATGATAGTTGACGAAGTAGACGAAATGCTCGGAGTTGGACCAGAGATATTTGAAGACCTCGAAGACTTTGTTAAAACAGGCAAGCAGCCCTTTGACCATGTCTACGAAACCCTTTTTATGCATTTCATATAGCACTTTAATATTGTTGCATCGGAATCATGATGAGAGGGTAGCCACTTTGGTGGGTTTCCTTCATTTCTTCCTTGTTGATACTTGCATTGTGCATGACCCTACCTCCTTATGAGGGTTATGCCGGTGGGAATAGATAGGATGCTAAAGTAGTGCTACGCAAAAAGGGACGGGTATGTGCATGGTGATGGAGACAAAGTATCTTGAAAGGACTTTTCGAAAAGCCCAGTGGGTGCCACTAATGCCCCTGGGAGATGATGATGAACTAGGTCACTACTTGGTGGAGAGGTAGTGTATCGAGGCTCGATAAAAGTGTTGCTTACAAAGACGGATTGGATTTAAGATTTGTCGACTGTCCCAACCTTACATGCGCAACCACTCTACCCTTGTATGGGAAAGGGCATTATTGATTACCTAGGCCGATACTAGCTTGGGGCCCGCATTACTAGTGACGGGGGGGAGTTGGTGCTCTCTCTCGGGACGGGGTCGTGCCAGGTAGGGCGGCCAAGAACATTTTTATGGGGCACCGAACACACCGTTGGTACCCCGTGCCAGTGGTATGTGATGAATATGGGAGCGAGGCTCCACAATTTTAAGTTGTGAAATGTTGGGCATGGGGGTTACTACCAATCGAGTGGACCCCATGTTAGTATCGTCTAGGGAAAGATAGTGATCGGGTGCTTAGCCCAGGTACTTGAGGTACCGCGGGTCGTGGATGACACGGAAGTTCCCCGGAATTTTTGGGTAAAGTGTCCAACCTCTGCAGAGTGTAAAACTATTCGAATAGCCGTGTCCACGGTCAAGGACAGTTGGGTGGTGCTGCTTAGACTACGTCCATATGTTTTTGACAAACGACACGGTTTGGTAAATCTGTTGACGTGATTCGTGAGGAAGTCACGATGAGCTTGAGTATGAGTTGTTCACAACTCTATCCCGATGTTGATGTCTGTAACCTCCTGATACTTGTTGCAGACGCATTCATATCCTTCATAAATGTTGATTATACTTGCATGAGAAAAACTAGCTTTCCGCAAAAATGCCAAAATTAGCAGTAGTGCCTTGCATAATTATTCTGTCATCACCCTTGGGTTGCTTGCGAGTACATTCAAAGTACGGCTTGCCACTGGTTATTTTATGGGCCAGGCATGAAAGAACATGATATGAAGAAGAATACTTCGGTGACGAACATGCGAGCTAGGACGCTTCCCAGTCAGAATGCCTGTAGGGTTAAGGCAGATGGCATGGGTCCATGTTATCGACGAAGATTTCCGCTGCGAAGTTATACTCAAGACTAGACCATAATGGTCCTACTTGTGTAATAAGGTATGTATGGATGTAAGACTCTTGTTATTCAGCTTCTGTGTGTTCAGTGAGCATTGATCTCTGGGATCACTGTACATGTGCATTCGGTGATCTCGACTTATGGGTCGGGGTCGCCACAGCGCAGTTGTTCACTTTGCACCCAGCGGCGGCGCGGGAGGGCCTCCGACCCCTTCTTCTTCGCCGCCGTCCCGTCGCCCACCAAACCACGCCCCAAGAACCTTAAGGTATAATTTACTTACTCAACATGCATCGCTCTAGCTGCATGTACACCATGAATCTAGGACGTGGTTCTAAGAGGAAAGGAGTGGGAAAAGTTGTATATAGCATGAATCTAGGACGTGGTTCAAAGAGGAAATGAAGGGGGAAAGTTGTATAGCATGAATCTAGGACGTGGTTCAAAGAGGAAAGGAATGGGGGAAAGTAGTGGGGAAAGTTGTATCACATAAATCTAGGACGTGGTTCAAAGAGGAAAGGAAGGGGCGAAAGTACTAGTTCAAAAAGGAAAGGAAGGGACAAGGCTATAGAGTTTGAGCAGGACTAGATTTGCTGCGCTCACATAGGGAAAGGTGTCTAAAGATAACAAAACTGGGACCAACACAAATATGCTCCTGCTACCTCTTGAGCACTGCATTAGATTTCCTTGAAGAGGAGAGGATGATGCAGCAAAGTAGCATAAGTATTTCCCTCAGTTTTTGAGAACCAAGGTATCAATCCAATAGGAGGCTACGCACAAGTCCCTCGTACCAACACAAAAATAATAGCTCAACGCAACCAACGCGCTTAGGGGTTGTCAATCCCTTCACGGTCACTTACGAAAGTGAGATCTGATATAGATGATAAATAATATGTTTTTTGATATTTTTGGTACAGAGATGCAAAGTAAAAAGTAAAAGCAAAGCAATAATAAAGTGATGGAGATTAATATGATGAGAAAGAGACCCCGGGGCCATAGGTTTCACTAGTGGCTTCTCTCAAGAGCATAAGTATTCTACGGTGGGTGAACAAATTACTGTTGAGCAGTTGACAGAATTGAGCATAGTTATGAGAATATCTAGGTATGATCATTTATATAGGCATCACGTCCGAGATAAGTAGACCGAAACGATTCTGCATCTACTACTATTACTCCACTCATCGACCGCTATCCAGCATGCATCTAGAGTATTAAGTTAAAAACAGAGTAACGCCTTAAGCAAGATGACATGATGTAGAGGGATAGTTTCATGCAATATGATAAAAACCCCATCTTGTTATCCTCAATGGCAACGATACAATACGTGCCTTGCTGCCCCTTCTGTCACTGGGAAAGGACACCGCAAGATCGAACCCAAAGCTAAGCACTTCTCCCATGGCAAGAACAGCCAATCTAGTAGGCCAAACCAAACTCATAATTCGAAGAGACTTGCAAAGATAACCAATCATACATAAAAGAATTCAGAGAAGATTCAAATATTATTCATAGATAAACTTGATCATAAACCCACAATTCATCGGTCTCAACAAACACACCGCAAAAAGAAGATTACATCGAATAGATCTCCACGAGAGAGGGGGAGAACATTGTATTGAGATCCAAAAAGAGAGAAGAATCCATCTAGCTACTAGCTATGGACCCGTAGGTCTGAAGTAAACTAATCACACTTCATCGCAGAGGCTTGGATGATGATGTAGAAGCCCTCCGTGATCGATGCCCCCTCCGGCGGAGCTCTGGAACAAGCCCCAAGATGGGATATCGTGGATACAGAAAGTTGCGGCGGTGGAATTAGGTTTTTGGCTCCGTCTCTGATCGTTTGGGGGTATGTGGATATATATAGGAGGAAGAAGTACGTCGGTGGAGCTTCGAGGGGCCCACGAGGCAGGGGGCGCGCCCTCCACCCTCGTGGCCGCCTCGTGGCTTTCTTGACGTAGGGTCCAAGTCTCTTGGATCTTATCTGATGAGAAAATCACGTTTCCGAAGGTTTCATTCCGTTTGGACTCCGTTTGATATTACTTTTCTTCGAAACCCTAAAACAGGCAAAAAACAACAATTCTGGGCTGGGCCTCTGGTCAATAGGTTAGTCCCAAAAATAATATAAAAGTGGATAATAAAGCCCAATAATGTCCAAAACAGTAGATAATATAGCATGGAGCAATCAAAAATTATAGATACGTTGGAGACGTATCAAGCATCCCCAAGCTTAATTCCTGCTCGTCCTCGAGTAGGTAAATGATAAAAACAGAATTTTTGATGCGGAGTGCTACTTGGCATAATTTCAATGTAAATCTTCTTAATTGTGGTATGAATATTCAGATTCAAAAGATTCAAGACAAAAGTTCATGTTGACATAAAAATAATAATACTTCAAGCATACTAACAAAGCAATTATGTCTTCTAAAAATAACATGGCCAAAGAAAGTTATCCCTACAAAATCATATAGTCTGGCTATGCTCTATCTTTACCACACAAAGTATTTAAATCATGCACAACTCCGATGACAAGCCAAGCAATTGTTTCATACTTTTGACATTTTCAAAACTTTTTTGATCTTCACGCAATACATGAGCGTGAGCCATGGATATAACACTATATGTGGAATAGAATGGTGGTTGTGGAGAAGACAAAAAAGGGAGATGAAATTCTCACATCAACTAGGTGTATCAACGGGCTATGGAGATGCCCATCAATAGATATCAATGTGAGTGAGTAGGGATTGCCATGCAACGGATGCACTAGAGCTATAAGTATATGAAAGCTCAAAAGAAACTAAGTGGGTGTGCATCCAACTCGCTTGCTCACGAAGACCTAGGGCATTTTGAGGAAGGCCATCATTGGAATATACAAGCCAAGTTTATAATGAAAAATTCCCACTAGTATATGAAAGTGACATAATGAGAGACTCTCTATCATGAAGATCATGGTGCTACTTTGAAGGACAAGTGTGGTAAAAGGATAGTAACATTGTCCCTTCTATCTTTTTATCTCATCTTTTTTTGTTTGGGCCTTCTCTTTTTTTATGGCATATTTTTTATTTTATTTTTCGTCCGGAGTCTCATCCCGACTTGTGGGGGAATCATAGTCTCCATCATCCTTTCCTCACTTGGGACAATGCTCTAAAAATGATGATCATCACACTTTTATTTTTCTTACAACTCAACAATTACAACTCGATACTTAGAACAAAATATGACTCTATATGAATGCCTCCGGCGGTGTACCGGGATATGCAATGAATCAAGAGTGACATGTATGAGAGAATTATGAACGGTGGCTTTGCCACAAATACGATGTCAACTACATGATCATGCTAGCAATATGACAATGATGGAGCGTGTCATAATGAACGGAATGGTGGAAAGTTGCATGGCAATATATCTCGGAATGGCAATGGAAATGCCATGATAGGTCGGTATGGTGACTGTTTTGAGGAAGGTATTTGGTGGGTGTATGATACCGGTGAAAAGTGCGCGGTATTAGAGAGGTTAGCAATGGTGGAAGGAAGGAAAGTGCGTATAATCCATGGACTCAACATTAGTCATAAAGAACTCATATACTTATGGCAAAAATCTAGAAGTTATCAAAGCAAAGTATTATGCGCATGCTCCTAGGGGGATAGATTGGTAGGAAAAGACCATCGCTCGTCCCTGACTGCCACTCATAAGGAAGACAATCAATAAATAAATCTTGCTCCGACTTCATCACATAACGGTTCACCATACATGCATGCTACAGGAATCACAAACTTTAACACAATCATTTCTCAAATTCACAACTACTCAACTAGCATGACTCTAATATCACTATCCTCATATCTCAAAACAATTATCAAGCATCAATTTTTTCTTAGTATTCAACGCACTCAAAAGAAAGTTCTACAAATCTTGAATACCAAGCATATTATTATTAAGCAAATTACCATGCTATTAAGACTCTCAAAATAATATTAGTGAAGAATGAGAGATCAATAGTTTCTATAAAACAAATCCACCACCGTGTTCTAAAAGATATAAGTGAAGCACTAGAGCAAAATTATATAACTCAAAAGATATAAGTGAAGCATATAGAGTATTCAATAAAATTTCAAATTATGTATGTGTCACACCCTAGCTAGATTATGCATTAGAGTGTGCATCATTTTTACCTTCATCAAAAAATTGAAATGGGGAAAGTAGAACCCCCAGCACCCCCCCTGAAATCAACTAGGGTTTACTAAAAATAAATTCAATGAACCTGAAATGCCCTTCAAAAATGTTCACCCTCTTTGCCTTGGGTTAGAACCCTTGGGAAAAATGGTGCACATAATTTTAGGTCAACAAAAGGGGCATTGATTTAATTCATAAATATTTGAATTTGGGCATTTAAATGCTATTAAATAATTCAAATGCTCAAATAATGTTGGAACTATTTTTTGGGCCACTGAAATATTTCAGTAAGTGTCCATAAATATTTTCAGGATTTTATAAAATGATTTAGTATTTAAACTAAATCAAAACAGAATAACAGAAATAGAAAAACACAAAAAAATAAAAAGGGAAAGGCCACTGGGCCACTTACCTGGCCCATCTCCAGCTGGCGGCTCAGCCCACCCCGCTGCCTCCTGTCGTCCCCCTCCTCGGACAGAAGGACGCGGGCGTGTGCCCGACGCTCGCCGGCACGCGCGCGCGCCACCTCCCCCCCCTGCGCGCCACCTCCTGCTTCCCGGACTCCCTCCCAATGCCACGGAGACGGCCACGCACCCCCTGGCCCTCTCATTCCTCCTCCCCCGAGCTCTTCCCCTCCTCTGGCTCTCCCCCTCACTTCCACAGAACGCGGCCGTCGCCGCCGACGAGAACCACCACGGCCACAGCCACCCCCTCGCCCCTCGGTTGTGCCCACGAGCTCCGCAACGTCGTCCTCGACCCCCTCACCGAACCACGCCCCGCCGGAAGCCCTGCAGCGTCGACTTCGAGCTCTTCTTCAACCTCCGGCCGCCGGCGACCTCGTCCTCGATTCGCGCCGTCTAGGTCGTCCCCAGGCCCGCTGAGCTGCGCTTCCACCTCCTCGTGAGCTCCTCCGTCGTTTCCCCCTAACCCCACGGCCTAGCGCTCGTTGTAGCACCACTTCCCATGACGCCCGAAGCACATCGCCGCACCAGCTCGTCGCCGACAAGGCTCCGGTGGCCAATCGGCCCCGTGCATATGCCTGTTAGCTTTGCGGGAGACTCCAGAACGGGTAGGTGCTACCCGTTGCTCCTCCTGTGCACGGTGGCGCCGTTTCCATCGGCGCCCGAACTCCGGCGACCGCCAAAGTCGTCGTCGGCGACGTCTCCGGCCACCCCGAGCTCAACCCTCACCACCAAGAGCTGCGGCTCGTTTCCAGGAGCCCGTAGATGCTCTCCGCCTTCTGTTTGGTGGCCGGAACGTGCAAATGCACTTCCTCCACCGCGTCTGGCCTCGCCGGCGGCTAGACGCCGGCGAGTGTTGACCCTGACCATTGACTGGGTGGGCCCAGTTGACTCCCCTGAGTCAATGACAAGCTGGCCCCCCTGCTAATTAAACCTGTTTAGTGCTAATCTAAATTAATTAGTTAATTAACTAAATGAGCCACTGACACACGGGTCCCACAGGTCAGGTTTGACCTGTATCGGGCCTGTTGACTTGCTAACGTCATGCTGACGCAATAACTCTTTTCTGAATTTAATTTTATATAGAAAATTCCAGAAAATTGCCTAAACTTCAAAAATTCATAGAAATTCAACCATAACTCCAAATGAGACAAATTATATATGAAAAATTATCAGAAAAATCCAAGCTATCCATTGGTACTGGTTTCATGCATGTCAGAACAAGTTAAACCTGCTGTTTATGCAATATTAGGTGATGCACTAATATGATCAAGTTAAATGAGCTAACACTTGAACCTTTGGTTCAAATAAGCAACTACCCTTCTGTTTTAGCTTGCATTAGGCCAAGACACATCCATATTGCCATGTCATAGCATGCATCATATTGTTGCATATCGTCATGTGTTGATTGTGCTCGGTTGTGTTCTTCGTGGTAGGTTCTGCCTCCGAGGATATTCACGAGTATCCAACTGAAGGGCAGTATCCCGTTACCACTCCATCAGGCAAGCAACCATTGATCATTCCGATACAACCCATGATCTCGCTCCTGCTCTTGTTTACTGCATTAAGACAACACGATTCAAACTGCTGTGTGCTACGGTAGTTGAACCCTTATCCTCTGCATGACCTGTCATTGCCACAGTAACTAGATGAAACCCACTAGCATGTGTAGGAGTTGATTGAGCCATGTTTTGTGATTCCTACCTTGCTATGCCTGCTATGCTTAGAGTTGTGTCAGGTCTGGTTCATCTGGGTGATGGGCTAGAGTGAAATGCTTGTGCCAGTAATATGTGGGATGTGTTGAACATGTTTTGGTAAAGGTATCGATGAGAGGCCATGTAGGAGTACATGGTGGGTTGTTTCATTGAGGCCGTCCATAAGAACTGAGATCTGTATGAGTGATTTAAGATGCAGTTACTACCATACATTGGGCCCGAAACAAATGGACCCTCTCGGCTTCTTAGCCACCCTAGTACTCTGTCCAGGAGTTGCAAATAGTTTCTGGTGTTTGTAGGATATGTGTTGGCGGCCGTGCGTAGCGCTGACCCTAGGGGTGGGCTATGTTGCGGTAGATACACCGTGGCACGGTGTACCGAGTCACCCGTTTGGTGTCTCGGGAACCCTGTTCACATCGTTCGGGGCTGTATGTGGAAACCTCGGCCGGACTCCCTGCGGATGGAACCTGGATAGGCGATAACCTGGACTAGGGGCTTAGGTGTTTAGGTAGGCCGTGGCCGACACCCTCGCTGGGCTTCCGCTTGAAGGTTGCCGAGTACATGTTGTGTAGATGGCGGTAAGCGTTGAAAGCGTGTATGACGAAGTACACCCCTGCAGGGTATAAAACTATTCAAATAGCCGCGTCCGCGGTAAAGGACTACTTGATTGCATATACAGTTCATAGACAAGTTAATGGATACTACTAAAAGACTCAAGATAAGTGTGAGTACCGAGGATGGCCCTCTCGCATGATACGAGGGAGGATCCACGGTGGAGTATTGTGATGGTGAGTAGTGGACTCGTGTGTGAAAACTATTTTGCTAAAAGGTTCCGTAGGATAGCTTAGCCAAGAGTCAAAGCTGGCTTGCTGCATAAACCCCACCACCTTCTTGAGAATGAGCATGTATAGTAGGTTCTGATGTAAGACTTGCTGAGTTCCTTTGTACTCATGTTTGCTTATTTATTGTTTTCAGACGACAACACTGCCCCCTCCGATGGGTTTTACGTAGACCTTGACGTCGACGAGTGACTAGCCACCCAGGTGGTGATCCAGGCCATGGAGGGCCCTATGTAGATAGACAGGCTTCGAGAAGCCTTCTTTCTTTCTAGAGTCTGTACTCAGACTAGTTGCTTCCGCATGTGCTTGTATGACTGTATGACTTGAGTGTCGGGTCATGTGACCCCTACCTGTATGAATATGTTATGTATGGCTCCCTGGAGCCTTTAAATAAAGTACTTGAGTTGTAGAGTTTTGTTGTGATGCCATGTTGTATGTACTCATATCGGGCATATTGTGTGTATGATTGAAATGCTTGGTATGAGTGGGATCCGACAATCTAGTTGTTTGTCCTTCGCAGCCTTTCTTATGGGGAAATGTAGTCTAGTGCTCCTTGAGCCATAGTAGTCCGCTACAGCCCGGTTCACCGGAGTCCTGCTAGCCCAACACTACTGTTCAGGACACTTGACTGGCCGGCATGTGTTTCACTTCGTCCCTATGTCTGTCCCTTCGGGGAAATGTCACACGGTGATCTCCGGAGTCCTGTCTAGCCTGCTACAGCCCGGGATCCCCGGAGTCCTGTTAGCCCAGTGCTACAGCCCGGAATCACTCGTTGATGACCGACATGTTCGATGTGATTCATGTATGCCTGTCTCCATAGGTCTGTGCCGCTTTGGGTTCACGACTAGCCATGTCGGCCCGGGTTCTCGGTCATATGGATGCTAGCGACATTGTCATATACGCGAGCCAAAAGGCGCAAACGGTCCCGGGCCATGGTAAGGCGACACCCGTGGGATACCGTGCGTGAGGCCGCAAAGTGATATGAGGTGTTACCGGCTAGATCGATGTGGCTTAGAATCGGGGTCCTGATAGTATGGCTCTCTCAAAAGGTGTGTACAGCAAGGATGATTGTGGTAAACTAATAAGCAAAGACTCAAATCATAAAAGATGCTCCAAGCAATACACATATCATGTGGTGAATAAAAATATAGCTCCAAGTAAAGTTACCGATAGAAGTAGACGAAAGAGGGGATGCCTTCTGGGGCATCCCCAAGATTTGGCTTTTAGGTGTCCTTAGATTATCTTGCGGGTGCCATGGGAATCCCCTAGATTAGGCTCTTGCCGCTCCTTGTTCCATAGTCCATCAAATCTTTACGCAAAACTTGAAAACTTCACAACACAAAACTTAAAGTAGAAAACTCATGAGCTCCGTTAGCGAAAGATAACAAAAGACCACTTCAAGGTACTGTAATGAACCCATTATTTATTTATATTGGTGTTATACCTACTGTATTCCAACTTCTCTATGGATTATAAACTATTTTACTAGCCATAGATTCATCAAAATAAGCAAACAACACACGAAAAACAGAATCTGTCAAAAACAGAACAGTCTGTAGTAATCTGTAGCTAGAGCAAGATCTGGAACCCTAAAAATTCTAAAATAAATTGCTGGACGTGAGGAAGTTATCTATCAATCATCTGCAAAAATAATTAACTAAATATCACTCTCCAAATAAAAATTACAGCAGTTCTCGTGAGCACTAAGGTTTCTGTTTTTTACAGCAAGTTCAACAAGACTTTCCCCAAGTCTTCCCAACGGTTCTACTAGGCACAAACACTAATTAAACACAAAAAACACAACCAAAACAGAGGCTAGATAATTTAATTATTACTAAACAGGAGCAAAAATCAAGGAATAAAAATAAAATTGGGTTTCCTCCCAACAAGCGCTATCGTTTAACGCCCCTAGCTAGGCATAACAAGCAAGAATAGATCTAGGTATTGACATCTTTGGTAGGCAATCCATAAGTGGCTCTCATGATAGATTCATATGGTAATTTTATTTTCTTTCTAGAGAAGTGTTCCATGCCCTTTTTTAATGGAAACTGAAATCT
The DNA here is from genome assembly GCA_034509565.1 of Triticum monococcum. NCBI lineage: Eukaryota > Viridiplantae > Streptophyta > Magnoliopsida > Poales > Poaceae > Triticum > Triticum monococcum. The sequence goes on along the minus strand of CM067845.1, from coordinate 391,349,935 downwards.
AATATTCCCTTCCTTCATATCAAAAATTTCACCAACCGTTCTAAGGAAAGGTCTACCGAGAATAATAGGGAAAGAAGGATTGCAATCTATATCAAGAACGATAAAATATACGGGCACATAATTCCTATTTGCAACAATAAGAATATCATTAATTCTTCCCATTGGTTTCTTAATAGTGGAATCCGCAAGATGCAAGTTTAGAGAGCAATCATCAAAATCACGGAAATCTAGTAAATCACACAAAGTTTTGGGAATAGTAGAGACACTAGCACCCAAATCACACAAAGCATAAAACTCATAATTTTTAATTTTAATTTTAATAGTAGGTTCCCATTCTTCATAAAGTTTTCTAGGGATAGAAACTTCCAATTCAAGTTTTTCTTCATAAGATTGCATCAAGGCATCAACGATATGTTTAGTAAACGCTTTATTTTGACTATAAGCGTGAGGAGATTTTAACACGGATTGCAACAAGGAAATACAATCAATCAAAGAGCAATTTTCATAGTTAAATTCCTTGAAATCCATAATAGTGGGTTTAGCAACATCTAGGGTTTTAATTTCTTCAATCCCACTTTTATCAAATTTAGCATCAAGATCAACAAATTCCGAATTCTTAGAACACCTTCTAGGTAAAGGTGGATCATATTCAGTCCCATCATTATCAAGATTCATATTGCAAAACAAATATTTAATAGGGGACACATCAATAACTTTTATATCTTCATCATTATTCTCATAGGAAGTAGAAGAACACGCTTTTATAAAGGCATCTTTCTTAGCACGCATCCTAGCGGTTCTTTCTTTGCACTCGTCAATGGAAATTCTCATGGCTTTGAGAGACTCATTGATATCATGCTTAGGAGGAATAGATATAAGTTTCAAAGAATCAACATCAAGATCAATTCTATCAACATTCCTAGCCAATTCAGCAATCTTAAGCAATTTTTCTTCAATCATAGCATTAAAATTCTTTTGCGAAGAAATAAATTCTTTAATATTAGATTCAAAATCAGAGGGCATCTTATTATAATTTCCGTAAGAATTGTTGTAGGAATTACCATAATTATTAGATGGATTACTAGGATAAGGCCTAGGAATGAAATTTCCTCTATACGCGTTGTTACCAAAATTGTTCCTAACAACAAAATTCACATCCATAGATTCATTATTATTCTCAATCAAAGTAGACAAGGGCACATCATTAGGATCAGAAGAAACACTCTTATTAGTAAATAATTTCATAAGTTCATCCATCTTTCCACTCAAAACATTAATTTCTTCTATCACATGCATCTTTTTAGTTGATCTTTCAGTATGCCATTGAGAATAATTAACCATAATATTATCTAGGAGTTTAGTAGCTTCTCCTAAAGTGATTTCCATAAAAGTGCCTCCCGCGGCCGAATCTAAAAGATTTCTAGAAGCAAAATTCAATCCGGCATAAAAATTTTGTATAATCATCCACAAAGTCAAACCATGAGTAGGGCAATTACATATCATTAGTTTCATTCTCTCCCAAGCTTGTGCAACATGTTCATGATCAAGTTGCTTAAAATTCATAATATCGTTTCTAAGAGAGGTGATCTTAGCGGGAGGAAAATACTTAGAGATAAAAGCATCTTTGCACTTGTTCCATGAATCAATACTATTTTTAGGCAAAGACGAAAACCAAGCTTTAGCACGATCTCTAAGCGAAAAAGGAAATAGCTTCAATTTAACGATATCATTATCGACATCTTTCTTCTTTTGCATGTCACACAAATCAACGAAGCTATTAAAATGGGTAGCGGTATCTTCACAAGGAAGGCCGGAGAACGGATCTTTCATGACAAGATTCAGCAAAGCAGTATTAATTTCACAAGATTCAGCATCGGGAAGAGGAGCAATCGGAGTGCTAAGGAAATCATTGTTGTTGGTATTGGTGAAGTCACACAATTTAGTATTATCTTGAGCCATCGCGACAAACAAGCAAACTAACACACAAGCAAACAAACAGCAAACGGGCAAAAGAGGCAAATAGAGAGGGAGAGGGAGGATAGAGAGAGAGGGCGAATAAAACGGCAAGGGTGAATTGAGGGGAGAGGAAAACGAGAGGCAAATGGCAAATAATGTAATGCAGGAGATAGGGATTGTGATGGGTACTTGGTATGTCGACTTTTGCGCAGACTCCCCGTCAACGGCGCCAGAAATTCTTCTTGCTACCTCTTGAGCACTGCGTTGGATTTCCTCGAAGAGGAGAGGATGATGTAGCAAAGTAGCGTAAGTATTTCCCTCAGTTTTTGAGAACCAAGGTATCAATCCAGTAGGAGGCTACGCACAAGTCCCTCGTACCTACACAAAAACAATAGATCAACGCAACCAACGCGCTTAGGGGTTGTCAATCCCTTCACGGTCACTTACGAAAGTGAGATCTGATAGAGATGATAAATAATATTTTTTTTTGATATTTTTGGTATAGAGATGCAAAGTAAAAATTAAAAAGCAAAGTAAAATCAAAGCAATAATAAAGTGATGGAGATTAATATGTTGAGAAAGAGATCCGGGGGACATAGGTTTCACTAGTGGCTTCTCTCAAGAGCATAAGTATTCTATGGTGGGTGAACAAATTACTGTTGAGCAATTGACAGAATTGAGCATAGTTATGAGAATATCTAGGTATGATCATGTATATAGGCATCACGTCCGAGACAAGTAGACCAAAACGATTCTGCATCTACTGCTATTACTCCACTCATCGACCACTATCCAGCATGCATCTAGAGTATTAAGTTAAAAACAGAGTAACGCCTTAAGCAAGATGACATGATGTAGAGGGATAGTTTCATGCAATATGATAAAAACCCCATCTTGTTATCCTCGATGGCAACGATACAATACGTGCCTTTCTACCCCTTCTATCACTGGGAGAGGACACCGCAAGATCGAACCCAAAGCTGAGCACTTCTCCCATGGCAAGAACAACCAATCTAGTAGGCCAAACCAAACTGATAATTCGAAGAGACTTGCAAAGATAACCAATCATACATAAATAATTCATAGAAGATTCAAATATTATTCATAGATTGACTTGATCATAAACCCACAATTCATCGGTCTCAACAAACACACCGCGAAGAGAAGATTACATCGAATAGATCTCCACGAGAGAGGGGGAGAACATTGTATTGAGATCCAAAAAGAGAGAAGAAGCCATCTAGCTACTAGCTATGGACCCGTAGGTCTGAAGTAAACTACTCACACTTCATCGGAGAGGCTTGGATGATGATGTAGAAGCCCTCCATGATCGATGCCCCCTCCGGTGGAGCTCTGGAATAGGCCCCAAAGATGGGATCTCGTGGATACAAAAAGTTGCAGTGGTGGAATTAGGTTTTTGGCTCCGTCTCTGATCGTTTGGGGGTACGTGGATATATATAGGAGGAAGAAGTACGTCGGTGGAGCTTCGAGGGGCCCACGAGGCAAGGGGGCGCGCCCTAGGGGGCGCCCTCCACCCTCGTGACCGCCTCGTGGCTTTCTTGACGGAGGGTCCAAGTCTCCTGGATCTTATCCGATGAGAAAATCACGTTTCCGAAGGTTTCATTCCGTTTGGACTCCGTATGATATTCCTTTTCTTCGAAACCCGAAAATAGGCAAAAACAGCAATTCTGGGCTGGGCCTCCAGTTAATAGGTTAGTCTCAAAAATAATATAAAAGTGGATAATAAAGCCCAATAATGTCCAAAATAGTAGATAATATAGCATGGAGCAATCATAAATTATAGATACGTTGGAGACGTATCAGCTCCTTGGTTGTTTGTTCTTTGTTGCAACAGACTGTGCATGAGCACAATACATCGGTAGATGGACATGGTGCTGGTGCGTCCACTGTCCCGTGCAACTCATTAGTTGTTGTTAATCTAAGGCCCTATTTGGTTAAAAACTCCCTAGTCCCTACCTGCTTGTTTCCAGGGACTAAACATGGACTAGAGGTTATTAAATGACATGCTAAAAGACCATGTTACCCCTAGTAATGAACTAATAGAGACAAGGTGTGAAGCGTGGCAGGGGTCTTCTTTCTTTAGTCCCAAATGCACACTTTTAGTCCCTAAAAGTCCCTCCTGTTTGGTTTAGATGGGACTGACACAGAGTTTTTTTAGTCCCTACACCAAAATGTCCCTGTAAACAAACACCCTCTAATAATGCCGCTGGAAAATTGATGCAATGCCACAGTTAAAAGCAAATTACATGTTTAACGAATTTTATTGTTAATATAATCTCTATGTTAATATTAATCACTGCCACCGTTTGAGAAATGCTGCTGTCTTGCTTTTTCCCATTTAGATAATGTAGATGCTTCTTTTTGTTGGCTTCTGTGTCATCCACCGTTATTGACCACTAATTGTTTCCTTTGCACCTCTATGTAAACAGGGTTATCTACTTCACCTCGTTGCCATTGTGACCTTTTGTTGCACTGCACAAAACACTTTTGTTTTAAGAGTGTTTTGTGCAGTTCAACCAAAATGTCACACCGACAATGTTGCTTGATTGCTTGATCTTAGTGGAACTGCACAAGAGGAGATCTTACTTCCTATCCGTTAAGGAGAATTTGGTTCAGATCTTCTTCTTGTGAGTTGTTTGAATTCCGCATCTTGAGAGGTCAGTACTAGCCTTCTTTCACATGATTCTGCAGTGTGCTTTCATATGTTGTGCTACTTGTACGATAATGTTGCTTGATTTTAGTGAACTGCACAAATGGAGACAAGACTTCCAATCTATATGTGCACCGTAATATCCCATTGAGGTAAGATAAGGATATTTCACAACTGCTGGCCTGTATTTTGCCACTTTCATCAGAAAATTAAGTTTAGTACTATACTTGTGCTCCCTAATTGACATGCCAAATCTTACATTGAAGGCGAAGCTTGTCTGTTATTGAACCAAGTGATGAAGGGGAAGAACAAGCGGAAGAAAAACAAAAATCAACTCCCGGTGCTGTAATGAAGCACTAGAACTGTGATGACACAAGTAATGATATAGTTTTGCATCTTAATTTATTGCTATGGCTGGAACGAGCAATTGTTTTGCCATTGATTTGATGCCACTCTTAATGTAATATGTAATTATCTCTACTTGTGCAAACAGGGATCTTCTTTGAAGATACCATATATTTTAGTGGAACTGCACAAGAAGATGTTGGAAACATTAAACTAATCGAGGAGTATATAGTAAGCATGGCCACCACCGTAGATAGCAACAGATGGTTCCGGAGAAGTGCTTCATCTGTATGCTCTACACAATAAGCCTCCTGACAAAGGTTGGTACTCACCCACTGATTTCATCCATATGATTGAGCTTTGTCATCTCTATTGGTGTTGTGCTACTGTTTAGATACTGTCATGAAAAAGTGGTATTGTCCTTGAGAAGTGCTTCATCTGTGCTATTTTAAATATTTCCTTTCCTTTTTTCGAGCAAATAGGGATGCTAGCATTTAGTAGTCCTCTTGTCTTTGCACAACAGGATAATCTTCCTCTGAAGACGAATATGGAATACGTGAAGTGACTAGTTCCGATTATGCCAGGATGAAGAAGCCCTGTCTATCTTCTCATCAGAAGGAGCAGTTGAAGGATGCTTACATTACTCCCCACAAGACCAAACTAACTTCAGCTCAGAAGGACTGACAAATCTCCATTTTTTGCTGTGATGCGCGAGTACAATGTTGTTCTAGGATTCTTTCTGGTGAGTTCCATTTTTCTAAAAGTGTGCTCTACATGGACCATGTATGTGCCTGTTGAAACTGTCAATTCATAGTACAGTTTGCTTTATACTAATCACTTTTTTGTATTTGTGCAAACAGGGGTGCTCAGCTTGATTTCAATGGGAACTGCACAAAATGTTCATGAATACATCGAATCATTCATTTCCACCACAATAAAGGAGGTGCCGATAAGTTCAAGGCGTTGCAACATATAAGGGCGAAATCATACAAGCTACACGCGAATTTGGTTGATTTTGGTGGAACTGCACAAAAAGAACAGCTGGTTTAGTTAGCACGAGGTGCCATGTCAATGTTCGAACTGATGGCAAACCCTACCCATTCCACAATCGTAGGCATTTGATATTTTGGAATGGGACAACCTTGTCAAATTTTGCTCATTTATTTTAGCAAGACATGCGTTTGATATTTTCGAATGGGACGCCCTTTGCTGTCAGCACCGTCGATCAATTTTTTCTTTATTCTTTAGTTGTGAAGTAAATATTGCCTCGGACATGTGAGTCACTGAGATGCATAATCATTGATTGTTTTGAATGTTCTCTATGAATTGCCAGGCCTGTGTGTTTGATTGCAATGTACAGAAATGCTAAAAAGCTGCTCAAACTCTTTGTACTCCTTCTGTTCCTTTTTACTTCGCACATTGTGAAAGTGCATACTTTTTTGTATAAGATTGGTCAAAGTAGAGATACTTTGACTGCAGACAAAACTTGTATGCAGACTAGAAAGGACCGGAGGGAGTACATGTGAAACTGCTGCAAACGAGGTGATCACCCTAGGAATAATGCTAGTACGTATTGTTTTGCATGTTCATCCAATGCCAGTGATACAGGAATTCGAACTAATCGAAATAAATTCATTCATACACGGTCGGATTCATATAAACATGCCGAATTTCATTACATTTCATACATTCTTCAACTAAAAAGGGATGCGCTGGAGGTATAATTAATTACCCGAAGCTACCCACCTATGTCCCGCTGAGCCGAACAGAAGCTTCAGTGACTTAACTGCAGGTGCAGTTGCGTAACTGACATGTGGCCTATTGGGCCCACGTGTCAGTCAGCCAACTGCACCAGCAGTTAAGTAGAAGCAGTGTTCTTCTCCAGCGCAGCTCTCCGACTCCACGTCGCCGTCAAGAAGCTAACCGGCCGTCAATGGTCAACCCGCGTAGCTTAGCTTCAACCGGAGGGTAGCAGCGGTGGCCTTACTTGGACCCGAGCGGCGGCGACCTACCGTGTTCTACTCTTCGTCGTTTTCTGTGTGGCGCGGCCTCGTTGGCAGCGGGGCGGGGCCTTGGCGGAGCCGGCAATGTCCTCTATCTCGTTGCCAGCAGGGTGGGGCCTCGGCTGAGCCGGCGATGTCCTCTGTCTCGTTGTTGGTGGGGCGGGGCCTCAGTGGAGCCGGCGGTGCCCTCTGCCTCGTTGTTGGCGCCGCGAGGCCTCGGCGGAGCAGGGACTCATCGGAGCCGGCATTGTCCTCTGCCTCGTCCTCGGTCTCGCCAAACAGCGCCTCACCCGCTTCATCGCCCTCTTTGCTAGCCTCTTTGTAGGCGGCCGCAGCCTCCGCCACCTGCATGCGGTACCGCCAGCGCTCGAGGTGGCCCTTGCGGGCGGAGCGGTACGAGTCGAGCAACGCCTCCTGCTCCGCCCGCTCCACGGTGTTCTGCTCCTCCGCCTGCAGGTGCTCCTGGAGGAGATGGTGGTTGTAGGTGGCGTCAGCATGCGCCTCCCGAAACTTCTCCTCATGCATCTGCCTCACCCTGTCCATATATTGGGCACAGGCCTCACCGATGGTCATGGTGCAATGCACCGGCGAGGATGGCGCGGAGGAGGGGGTTGGCGCCGGATCATCGACTACCATGTTCTCCATTGGGACGTCGTCGTCCTCTGGCTGCCTGCCGGCCAGCCGGTCGGCAGCAATGGCTGCCATCTCCTTGTGGTCCGTCCTTCTCCCGTCCCGAAGAGCGATGGAGCTCGAGGAAGCCATGGTGGGCAGTAGTGGTGTGTATAGGAGAAAGGGAACGAATGCGGATGACTGTGGCTATGGTCGGCGCAACAGTTTATATAGCAATGGTGGGCGGGCGGAGGGACGGACGTGTGGCGCCGGAGTAGCCGCCTCGGCAACCGCATATCATTAATGTGGGCGGCAGATGGACGGATGGACGACACTTGTGTCGTTTGAAGTCGGAGCAATCGCCTGCACCGGGAAGCGGGTCAGGCGGCGCTGACTGTTTCGGGCGGAAAGCGCGCGCGGGCGAAGAGATGACTTTACTTGGGGAGGATGACAATGGGGACCCACCAGGTCCATAGCTTCATGTACGCAAGTGCCTCCTTATTATATATATATATATATATATATATATATAACTATAATTTATTTTGCTTCCTCCTGGTTTCCTGACATCACGGTCACACACCATTGTCAACCTATGTAGTACTCTCTCCTTTCCGGTTTATAGGGCCTCTCTCAAAATTTTAGTTTTTCCATTTTATAAGGCTCAATTTGATTGTTCCCCATCACATGTTCAGACTTCAAGGTGCATTAAATCATTGCATGCAAGTATTAAGAGAAAACTGACCAATGCATGCACTTTATGCATGCATGCATTGCAATTAATGCATTCGTAAACATAATTTTTTGAGGAAAACAAGAGCATTAATTGGGTGCTTTTGCAAACTACAAAAAATATTCCACCACTCATCATCTACCTTGGTTGGTGAGATTTTTGAATTGAGCCTTATAAACCGGAAAGGAGGGAATAGTCAATAAACGAGAGAATTGCACAAGAAGCGGCCGACAGCTGGGACCAAGTAGCTCAAACAGTATTTGTGTTTTTGAGGTGTGAGCACTGCAGAGTTTTTTGATGTTTAGCCCAGATATTAATTTTTCTCCTCTGAACAACAACGAAAACATCGCTGCAGGTATTAACTGGGCAGGCTGTGGCCGGTCTAGCCCAGGCCAGATATCCAGCCCAGATATTAATTTTTTTCAAGCCGAAAATGGCTAGCCCAGCTATACTTTTTTTAGGAATACCTAGGTAAGGTCAAGTTGTTATTCTCCGCCCCGCTGGGCTGCAAATCTTTCCTAGGAGGGATGCATTAGGATTAACAAGAAAATGGGCTTTAAGAAATATTAAATGGGATGTAATTATAAAAAACTGGGCAGTAACTATAAAAAAATGCACCAAACATGTGATTACTTTATAAAATATTATTTTTGGATATTGAAAATTTTAATTTCATTAATTGTTGCGAGCGTAATGTTTTGTTGGATTTTTACGTAATATAAATTTATATTGAAATTGTATTTAATATGACTAGAAATTTTGGGATAAAAATATTTCGGATCCCATCAAAATGTGGGAAATTTTATTGAATTCTGTTTTGAACGGTTGGTTGAAATGGGCTGTACTTTTAACAAACTGTAAATGGGATGTAGTAAATTCCATTAGAATTCAAAAATGGGCTACACATTCTTACAAATCTCAAATGGGCTATAAGTTCTCTGCCACACACTTCTGGCCATACTAAGTTGATGCATCCCCTAGAAAAAATAGAGTTGACGCATATGCAAGGCTTTGTCAACTTATAGTCAACACACGGTTCTAGCAGCAGTGGCCGTTGGATGTCCATCCAACGGATGCCGTGCTTCTTCTTCAATCTCGGATATTCTAGCTTCACCTACCCAAAAAATGATTCCTCCCCCTAACATCTAGGGCGCACCGTTTCGGAAGCTGACCTGTGGGCCTACTAAGTTGACGTACCAAGGGCTTTGTCAACTTAGTCAATATAAACGATTCTAGCTGCAGTGACTGTACGATGTCCATCCAACGGCCGTCGTGCTTCTTCAACCTTTGGTCTTCTTGCTCCAGCCGCCCAAAGCAGCACCGGTCGTGCCGCCTGCTCCTGCCTCCCGTGGCCGGCTGTGCTGCCGCGAAGGCCTCACCGCCTCCTACTACTCCCACCATTGGCCAAGCCATCCCTCCACTCACCCACACCCCCTGTTATTCTACGGCGACAGCAGCGCAGCCGAAGCAGTGAACCCTCGTACTCCTCTCCGCGTGTGCATCCACTACCGCGTCTTCCCCTGCTCCGCGTCATCCCCTTCCTAGGCCTCGCTGTCGTCCACCGCCTTGGTGCTCTCGATGCGGCGTGGTCAACCTGGTCAAGGAACGACTTCCATCGGACGTGGACTGTACATGGAGAGGCTGACAGCTGGGTCCACGGCAGCCGCAAGGAAGTGCCTCCTTATTACGTGCAAAATAATTATTCCTCCATCTGACAGCGGTGACCCACCGGACGGGCCACCGTATTTCGTGAAAAAATGATTCGCCCCCTGACTGCTGGGACCCACAAGCTACATCTTTGCACGCAAGGAAGTGCGTCCAAAAAAACGATTCGCCCCCTGACTGCTAGGACCCACCAGCTACATCTTCGCACGCAAGGAAGTGCGTCCGAAAAAAAACGATTTGCCCCCCGACTGCTGGGACCCACCAGCTACACCTTCGCACGCAAGGAAGTGCGTACGGGCAAAAAAAACGATTCGCCCCCTGACTGCTGGGTCCGAGCAGCTACACCTTCGCACGCAAGGAAGTGCGTCCGGGCAAAAAAAACAAAACGATTCGCCCCCCTGACTGCTGGGACCCACCAGCTACATCTTCGCAGGCAAGGAAGTGCCTGACAGTCGGGACCCACCTGGTCGAAGCGTACGTAGCATTGTCATTCTGCTCGCGAATGTGTACGTACATACTAGTCGATGTAGAGGCGCGCACATGTCGTAGTAGAGGCATGCACGTAGCATGTACACGTACGTACATCGGCTAGGGTACAAGAAAGAAAATATGGCCACGTATGTGTACATACGGGCAGGGTCTCGAAGGTCGCACACGTACGGCCAGGGCTCGTGTACATGGCTGGGTCGGAACGAAGAAACATCGTCATCGTCGTGTTCATGGGGAGGCAACGGAATGCGTCGTGTTCATGGGGAGGCAACGGAATGCGTCGTGTTCATGGGGAGGCAACGGAATGCGTCATGTTCATCGGGAGGCAACGAAACGTGTGGGAGCCAACCGGCTGGGTCGGAACGGAATGCGTGGTCGTGTTCATCGGGAGGGCTTGGATGGAATAGGCAACGGAAACGAGGCCTGGCGTACCGCAGAACAGAGGAAACGGACCTCCTACGGTCGAAACGGGGGTCCTGTTGATCGGGAGGGGTGTGGCGTACCGCAAAACGGAGGAAACGGACCTCCTACGGTCGAAAGGGGTCCTGTTGATCGGTAGGGGTGTGGCGTACCGCAAAACGGACGAAACGGACCTCCTACAGTTGAAACGGGGGTCCTGTTCATCGGGAGGGGTGTGGCGTACCGCAAAACGGGACTCCACGGGATACCGTTCATATCCACCGTCGACCTCCTCCAGCCTCCACGGGCTCATGTTCATCCAGCCTCCACCGCGTGCTACTCCACCGGCTACTGTTCAACCACCCCTCCACCGTCTACTATTCATCCAGCCCTCCACACCACGGGGTCCTGTTCAACCACCCCTCCACGGGCACCCCTCCACCGTCTACTGTTCATCCAGCCCTCCACCACACCACGGGGTCATGTTCATCCAGAGGCAACGCCACCGCTCACTGTTCATCCACCCCCCGGCAACACTCACTGTGCATCCAATCGATCGGCTTCAGTTAGCAGGAGTACCGAAGGAATCGTTCGATCGGGTTCAGTTAACAGCCATCGATCGATCGCTCGGGTTTAGTAACGCGTAGCCTGCAGTGCAATCGCTCGGGTTCAGTTAGAGCCCAACGCCTCGCTCGGGTTCAGTTAGAGCCAACGCCTCGCACACATGCGCGTACGTGTACGAGAGAAACGCGCATCGCTCGGCCCCTGACCTCCCACCGTAACCGGAGAACTCCCCGAAATTTTCCTCGCCCTCGCTTCTACCACGGTTTTTTCCGTCATGGACGACCCAAAGAATGTCATGCAGCTGCGTCTCCGGCCCGCCGAGGACGAAAAGCCCATTTTCTATCATGATTTTTTGTCATAGAAGTAGGAGCCCACCACATCTATGATAATACCGCATTTTGGCACAATTATCGTCATAGAAGTGTCATATGTATGATAGAATTTTTTTCGTTCGGCCCAAAATGTCACGGATGTGTCTTTTTTTGTAGTGCCATTTCATATGTGATGTCGCGGAGCCAGTCATCAGCATCAAGGGGTTGAGTTGAGCTGCGGTAAATAGTTGGGTTGAGACGCATGAAGTCCTGCATAGTTACAGAGTTACTGGGGTTGGCTGTTGATTCATGTTCGGACGAGGAAACTGAGCCATCATTCCTTCCACGAACTGGTGGTTCAGCTCAAATTGTTGCATCATTCCAGTGAAGAATTCGGGCGGTGTGGAGCGTTGACACCACGGCCACGACCAGCGGGCCTAACCATCCTGCTAACATGTAAGAGGGGGTAGTTCAGCATTGAGCATTTGCAAGGACAAGGATGAAACATGCATAATGAAAGAGGTACGATGGATATCACTTCGTAGTCAACAAGACAGTGTGTGTACTATTCAGAATACCATTCTAAGAACTATGGCTTATCCAACTTTGGGCTGATTGTGATCACGGGATCCTAATGTTAGAGTTAGTAAATTCGTTTAACCCGAATGGAAGAGAGATCAGAATCCCAGAGTATAGACGAGGAATAAAAGATCCTAATACCACCCATATGGCGACATGGGCCCATAAGACACACAACCATGTTAGTAAAAGTTTTATATTACAAGCCAGGGGCCTCGATTCAATCGTACACTAAGCATACACACAAATGTGTATGATCAAGATCAAGGACTCACGGGAATATATCACAACACAACTCTAGACACAAATTAAAATAATACAAGCTTTATATTACAAGCCAGGGGCCTCGTGGGCTCGAATACATAAGATCAAATACACAAGAGTCAGCGGAAGCAACAATATCCGAGTACAGACATGAGTTAAAGAAGTTTGCCTTAAGAAGGCTAGCACAAAAGCAACATCAATCGAAAAGGCAAGGCCTTCTGCCTGGGAGCCGCCTAACTACTCCTGGTCATCGGCGGTCTTCACTTAGTAGTAGGCACCCTTGAGGTAGTAGTAGTCATCAGTGGCGTCGTCTGGCTCCTGGGATATGTCATCTGGTCGCAACAATCGGGTATGGGAGAAAAAGAGGTAGAAAAGCAACCGTGTGTACACATCCAAAGTACTCGCAAGACTTACATCAGAACTAAACTAAGTATGCATCTGTATCAAAGGAATGGGTCGTATCTGTGGACTAAACTACAGAATGCCAGAAGAGAACGCTAAAGCCTAGCCTATCGAAGACTAGCATCTTCAAGCATCTTGCAGCATATAGAAGAGTACAGATCAACATAATGTAAAGTAGTAGTAGTGTTATCAACCTCGTCCAGAGATCCTTTCTCAACTCCCTACGAGAAAGCAATCCCAGAGCCATACTATCCATTTCTCATCACAATCCATATCTCATCACAAGTATCCAGTTCTAGTTGTATTGATCGGGATACAACTCCAAGTGTTCGTTACCATAGGACAGGCTATCAATAGATGTTTTCTTCCCTGCAGGGGTGCACCAACTTACCCACCACGCTCGATTAACTCCGACCGGACACACTTTCCTGGGTCATGTCCGGCCTCGGCCAAACAATATGCTGCAACCCGACCTAGGCTTAATAGAGAGGTCAAGCATGCCGGACTAAACCTATGCCCCCAGGGGTCTTGGGCCATTGCCCCGGGAACTCCTACATGTTGCGTGGGCAGCCAGTGAGCAGGCCTAGCTACCTCCTTAAAAAGGCAGGAGCTTACCAGTCCAACCCGATGCGCGCCGCTCATTCGCTAATGTCTATTAAGCTTCAGCTGATGCATACGACGCAGAACGCCCATACAATGCCCACGTGATGGTTAGTGCTATCAGGCCAGAGGCCCCTCGGATCAAATATCCAAACCGTTAGTGTGTTGGTAGTGCGGTCATGGGCAAAGACTCACGAAAGATGTGACCCCGTCGCCCCGTCTTGAGTACTTGCGGCAAGGGCTAAGAATGCCCGACCACGCCTCGTGTTCAACTCTCGGGTACCCTCCAAGTCAACCCATCTCCACATCACTCGCGGGTACCCCTCAGGGTCGACCCGCCTTTCCAAGTAACAGTTGTAAAGTCCAAGTATCCGTGTGTCCAAACATCAAGGGGAAAACCCAAGGAATCACCCCAGGTGAATTCCACTCAATGTAATCATCAAGGTGAACGTAAGAGGATCCACCCTTGAGGTTCACACTTGAGGGGTTTCACGACAGAGCCGTATCAGAAGTGGTTAAGGAGGAAATCACCCTCGATGACCATGACCGAATAGCTACACTACAGAGGTCTCATCAAGAGTGATGTAAGAGGTTCCACCCTCGACACTCGATGGTAACTATGCAGAGTCATACAACTAGGGGGGTGATGTGCGGTGTCGGGGCCTGGACGTTGATCATGTTGATCGATTCATCGAACATAAAGCGAGACAACTGGGACAAGGTGGGGGTCATTGATGGATCTCTAACCAACCTATACTAAGCAGTTTAGGACAAGCAGGTAAGGTATGAAAGCAGGTAACAAAAACAGGCTATGCATCAGAGTAGGATCATACATAAAGTAGTAGCAATTCTAATGCAAGCATGAGAGGGAAAGAAATGGGCGATATCGGAATGCTCAAGGGGGTTTGCTTGCCTAGAAGCTCTGCTGAAAAGGAAGAGGTGTCATCGACGTAGTCGATCACAGGGGCAGCATCGGTCTCGGGGTCTACCGGAGAGAAGAGGGGGGAGAAACAGTAAATACAGAGCAAACAGTGCATCACAAGGCTTAACATGGTGTCGGCGTTCTGGGAACGGGTGTCCCCAGACTTGCCTGCCTGCGGCCCGCGGCGTCGCTCAAGTGGGGGCCCAGCGCGGCCCAACTTCATCAACACGAGGCTCAAGACCCTCGCGAGGGGCCAAGCCTCGCGAGGCGGACGACACGGCGCATCCTCAGGCACAGCCTCGTCTGGCTAGCTCGCGAGGAGGCGGAGAGTTCAAGGCGGGGTACCTCGCGAGGTGCCCACGACGCAAGCCATGACGACACGGGGCACCAGGCGGGTGCCAGCGCGCAGTGTCCCTCTTTCCTCTTTGTGCAAAGGGGGCAAGCGTATCCGTAGAGTACCGAGGCATCAGGCAAAGGTTGCCACTTCGGTGCAACGAGACCAAGACCAGGAGGACTACGAGACGGAGGTCACCATGGAGCCCAGCGCGGCGTCATCACCAGAGCCTTTGGCAGGCGAAGACTGCTTTTGTCAGGATAGATGTACTCGCTGTCCCCCTTCAAATTAGCCCGCCATTGTTGGATCCCTTCCCGCTCAATATTTGGGGAGAGGACCAGGGCCTCTATAAATAGGACTAGCCACCCACATAGCGAGGGGTTCGGTTCGATTCCTGGTTGTTCGGCCTGGGATCTGAGAGAGAAAGAGAGAGAAAGGTGACTGAACTCTTCATAGCAGTTCATCACCACAGCCAAGAACAGACCCTCGCGAGGTTGTTCTTCCTTGTATTGTTCATCCACACCAGCCCCAGGAGGCAATCCATCCACCACACACTGGAGTAGGGTATTACACCACATCGGTGGCCCGAACCAGTATAAATCTTGTGTCTTTCACACAGCTCTTTTAGTAGTTTAGATCCCATCGAGACGGAGAGGTTGAAGGCGAGATTTCCGCGCGCACCCCAGTGTTCAAACCTTAAGGGTCTGCCGGAACCCGAAATCCGACATTTGGCGCGCCATGTAGGGGTGCGCTGGAATTCGTCCTCCACCACTCCGTGCCCCGTCGCGTCTTCATCGCCATGCCCGGCGACCAGGAGGTCAACCCCGACTCGTGGGCTGCATGGCCCAAACGCGCGGAACCGCTCGCCTCGGGCGACCCCGCGCCCCAGGCAGCTCGCGGTCCGCAGGGTGCTGTGGGCCGCGGGCGACGCGGACAGACTTCGGCAACTCTTACGCCGCGGCAGGCTCGGTCGGCAGCAAGGGCCTCCAATCACGCTGCGACAACGACACCATACACCCGCCGGGAGCAGGCGAATTCGAGGGCCGCGCTCACGGTGGCCCGAGAGCTGCTGCGGTGCAAGTTGCTGGAGGGCGGCCATGACGTGCTGCTAGAGCGAGTGGCGGAGCTCCTGGGCTTCGCCGCCTCGGGGGCTCACCCCTTCTCCACCCAGCTCCCATCTCAAGCCCAGAGCGACCCGCACGGTAGCTCCGCGCGTGCCCGCGGGCTTCAAGGCTACTCTGATGCCAGCGAAGTTGTCAGCACCAGACCGGTGGCGGCGCTGCCCCTGCCCCCGGCCCGCGAAGGAGAAGGACTTGACGCGGCCCGCGGCCCCGGGGGGCGGCCGCATTTCCGCCCAGTTGCAGGCATGACAGGTGGGGCCGCATGGCATGCGGGGCGCCACGGCATGGCGTACGGGATGAAGGCGACGGAAGAGTACGTGCCCCGCATGATGGACCAAGGACACCCTCACGAGGACGGGCAGGGCTCACTCCTCGGCCCCAGCTGGGGGGACGAGGTGATGGAGGCTGAGCCCTTCTAGGCGCCCCAGGACGAGCCCGCTGGCCACGCTGGAGGCAGCGATCACCGGGCGCCGCTAACTCTTCAGGGGCAGGTATATGCTAACCGTGGATTGCAGGAGGTGCAGGTCGCCACGGCGAGTGGCTGCCCCGCTCCTACAGTCCCTCACCCCTCGGGAGGAGGGTGCAGGGGGCTGCAGGGGAGGGGCCGGGATCCGACATCACCACCGCGGCATTCGGAGCAAGGCGTTCTCAGGATGTAGGCCCTCTGTTGGGGAGGTGCCTCAGGGCCTGCCCCTGGCAGAGGACCCGTGGTCGTCGGGGGAACTGCTGGCGACCGCTCTACCCCATCGGGCGGCGTCCTGGGTTCCGGTCGTTGCTGATGGCACTAGAGTGTGGCACAAGGCGGGGCCCTCGTCTGGCAATATGAAGCAAGGCCAGTACCTGTGAAGAAGGCCCAGTGCCTGTGAAGCTCGCCGCCCCGTGACACCCTCACGTAATAATGAGTGGGGCTGTACACGCCCTGGAGTCTCAGGGGTGCCGGCCTCAGGCCCTGGGGCTCCCTCCCACGCCCAGTGGACAGCACTTAGCTCCGCGCTGGTGAGAAGACGTCCAAGACTAGATTAGGTGCCGGACGCGGCCTTTTGTCTGCCTTTTGTTGCCCTTCCCTTTGGTTGTAGCTTTTCTCTCGCTGGATATAAGTTGGATTCGAATTTGAGATTTGCGTGTGTTTGGGGGAGGGGTGCTTGTTCTCGCTCGAGCTGTTCTCGCGTTCTGGTTGCCGCTTCGTCACAGCTGCCTCCCCTCGCGAGCCGAGTCAGGCCAAGCTAGTGCGCAGCCCAGGTTGCCGCTATTGCTCCCTCTCGGGAGGATTTTTGGGTGCCTGCGGAGGTTGTCCTATCCAGAAAAGGCCCAGAGCCTGTGAAGCAAGGCGAGTGCCTGTGAAGCTCTCGCGCTCGAGGAAAAGGCCCAGAGCCTGTGAAGCAAGGCGAGTGCGTGTGAAGCTCTCGTGCTCGAGGAAAAGGCCCAGAGCCTGTGAAGCAAGGCGAGTGCCTGTGAAGCTCTCGCGCTCGAGGAAAAGGCCCAGAGCCTGTGAAGCAAGGCGAGTGCCTGTGAAGCTCTCGCGCTCGAGGAAAAGGCCCAGAGCCTGTGAAGCAAGGCGAGTGACTGTGAAGCTCTCGCACTCGAGGAAAAGGCCCAGAGCCCGTGAAGCAAGGCGAGTGCCTGTGAAGCTCTCCCGCTCGAGGGAAAGGCCCGGAGCCTGCGAAGCAAGGCGAGTGCTTGTGAAGTCATCGCATTCGGGAGAAGGCCCAGGGCCCGTGGAGAAGGCCAACGCATGAGGAGTTTCTCATCAGCGACAACCTCACATCCTGAGGACCCAGCTAGAAAGCGCCCAAGGCGTCGCGCCCTCCTTCAGGCCGCCTCGGAACCAGCGTGGGACAAAGGTAAACCAGCCCACCGTCAGGCGCGAGCGCAATTTGGTTACTACTGATATGATAGACACAGGTTTTTACATGAGGGGCTTCCCCTCCCAAAATGCTCTCACACACCACCCGGTCAAAAGCCTGAGTTCTATTCATGCAGAGTGAAAAAGACAGGAGCGATACGCTCTTAGTCGGACCAATCTCCCAATGCATCCCCGGAAGCACCTCCTGAGCCCTCGCCGGAGTCGCCGAGCTCGCCATCGACGCCTGCGTTGCTGCCGGCGGCGTCAGGGCCGCTCGCCGCGCCATCCTCATCAGCACCCACGACCACGTCGCTGTCGTCCGAAGTGAAGGCCCTGACGAGGGCGTCCACGTTATCCTCCACCCAGCGTGACAGGTCGTCCCGGACGGCCTGGGGGACTGGGGCGATGACGGCGTCGAAGTCAAAGCGGGGATTCATGTTCTGAAGATGGCTGAAGACACGAGAGAAGGCGCGCTTGAGCAAGGCGTGGCTCCTCTCCTCCACCAACCTGTCGGCCCTAACTGACCGCGCCTCCAGCTGCGCCACCACGGCGGTGAAGAACTGCAGGTTACCAGCGTAGTTGATCGTGTGTGGCTCACCGACGGATGCCTCACAGATGTTGCCCAAGGCCAAGTTGGTCCTCTCCCTGAGCGTGGTGAACATTGGGCCATGCGCATGCTCCGGGAGCCGCCGCTGGCGTATTTCATCGGTGTTCTGGCGCTCGACGGCCTCGGCCTCTTCCACCCGTTGGCGAAGGCGGAGCACCTCAGCTTGAGAGGCGGCCAGCTCTTTCTGCGCTGCCTCAAGGGCGGCTCGGGAAACATCGGCCAGCCGCATCGCCTCGTCCCGTTGGGTCCTCAGGGCTGCGGTTCTGCCTTCGGCTTCGACCCGGATCATCCCCAGCTTCCCCTCGAACTCACGCTCGAGGCCTTGCCGCGCCATCGCCACCCGACGACAAACCTCCTCCAGGACACGCGCTTCCCGCGCAGCGACGTCGTCCTCCGCCTGTGTCACTAGGTGCTCCCTCGTCTCCAGCCTCTCGTACTCACGGGAGCGTTCGGCGGCCTCCAGCACCAACGCTTCCTCGCGCTTCTGAAGTTCAGCTGGATCACCGGAGGCCACCTCCATCGACACGAGGGCTGCCTCGCGCAGCTCTGCTTGCTCCTCCAACGAGTGGCATCGGGCCAGGAGCTCGTGAGCTCGCTCCTCCACCGCCTCTCGCCACCCGTCAGCCCTCCGGGCCTCCTCGATGGCCTGGGAGCGGGCCACTCGGGAGGCCTCCAGCGATGCCTTCGCTTCTTCATCATCAAGGTTGTGTTGGTGGCGCGCAAGGGCGACGGCAGCCTCCAGCTCGCGCCTCCCTGCAGCTAGGTGCAGGCCCTCGGCCTCCAGGCGAGCATCTTCAGCGGCAAGCTCTTCCCCAAGCAGGTCCACCGCGTCGGCCGCTCGTCGAAGGAACCCTTGGCGGCGAGAGCGGCGCTCCCGAGCGCGCTCGAGCACATCTTCCACGTCATCATCCGCCCAAGCAGGCGCCCGGGGCTGCGGGTCATCGTTCCCCCTCCGGCAGGGGGCTGGGGGCTGGCGACCTCGCAATGGCCGGACGTGCCACATCAGAAGCCCGACCAAGGGCCAGCTCGCCTCCAGACAAGGGGCGTAGGTGGCGCCTCAACCAGTCGCAACCCAAGGCCAGACGGGAGGTGCCCGACGGACTGGCTATCCCCTGAGAAGGCCCGCGAAGGAGAAGCGCGGGGAATGAAGGGCCGCGGCGCACCTCGGGATGATCCGCCCCATCAGGCTCCCTCACCACGAGGGCAGAGCTGCTCGGAGCACTTGAGGATGGCGGAGGAGGCGAAGCCGAGGGAGGTGGTGCCTCGGCGACTCCCGCGATCTCAGTTGGAAGGGGCCTGCGGAGCAAGAATCAGCGAAAGCAACAAGAGGATCGGGACTCAAAGAGGAAAAAGACTTACTCGTTAGTGGCGAAGTACTTCCTGCGCTTCAGCACGCGACAAGGGGAGTCAACACCCAGAGCCTCCCTCTTCCTCCGGAGGGCCTCGCAGTCCACGCGGAAGTGGCCCAAGAGAAGAGCGCAAGGATCAACCTGCCGCGAGGACGAGGCACCAGGACGGCCCGCATCGGGAGCGCCCGCCTGGCGCGTGCCACCAATCACCTCCTCAGAAGACGGGACCAGGGCCTCCAAGGACCCAGCCCCGGGCGCTGGGAGCGGCTGCCTACCACCTTCAGCCACAGCGGTACGAGCCTCAGGAGCTGCCCCCGCGCGAGTAGCCTCGGGCGCTGCACCCTCCTTCGGAGCCATCCCCTCACGGGCGGCGCACAACGCTGCCCCCTCCTCCGGAGCCTCCTCGGCCTTAGGCGCCTCCTGCCTCCCTTCTCCGCCGCTTGACGAGGAGTCGCCTTGGCCGATTGGGAGGGAGTCACCACTAAAGGGTTCTCGCGAGGCCCTTGGAGACCGGCGGGGCGCAGCCCCCACTCATCGAAGGCGGGCATCTGCTTCATGAAGTCAGCCTTGCTCTGACAGAGATATAGCAAGGCCCGCCTTGCCAGATGTTGCCAGGATTGGGGTCCCCGGCCAAAGTCAGGAGCGTCGACTTCAGCGCCGCGGGAGCCAGGTCTTCTTCCTGGAGCCTCATGTCGTCCTCGCGCCCCCGGAAGGCCCACATTCGGCGAGAGTGCCGCTGCAGGGGAGCAACACGGCACAACAGAAACTCCTTCACCACTTTGGGCGCTGTCACACCGAGTTTCCTCAGGAGCGCGAAGCGGGGCAAGACGAAGACAAGCCGAGGGCTCTTCAGCGTCTCCTAGCCCCAACCCGAATTGGGGACGGTAGGCGAGGTCGGCTCCGATAGCAGGGGGCTGGGCACCCCTGCGTCCACGTACAACCACCGCTCGCAGAACCCGGCCGCGGGCTGGGGGAGTTGGAAGTCAATTCCAGATGCCTCGAACACAGGCTCGGCTGCAAAGCTCGCGCATGCCCAGCGCTGGGAGGGATCGACAAGACGCAGCGAGAAGAAGTGGCGCAGCAGGGCGACCGAAGGAGGGATGCCCACCATGGCTTCGCAAACGAAGGCAAAGACCGAAAGGAGGGTGATGGACTCGGGACTTAGATTCATTAAGTGGATCTGATAATGCGAAAGCACGACATTGAAGAAAACGGAGAAAGGGGGAACCAGACCCGCCCACAAGGCATCGGTAAAACATGGGACCTCAGTGGCTGTCCTGTCAATGGAGAAGTGGGACGCGGGCCAGGCAGTCGTCCTTCCGCACTCGTTGAAGACGGTGGCCAAGGCCAAGCTGTCCCTGCCCAGGCACTCTTGGTTGAGCACAGTCGACCGGCCGACGAGGGGGGCCACCATTGGCGGCGCACAAGACGAAGGCATGGGTTTCTCTGCTCTCTCCTTCCCCGTCGGAGCCATGGCGATGGGAAGGAGGGAGGGGGAGGGGATTCAAGATTGGATTGAAGGCAGGGGGAGGCGCTCGAAAGAAGGAAGATCAGAAGACACCCGAGCAACAGGAAAGGGGACGGCTGTGTACAACTACCAGTCCGCCTAGCAGGGCGCACAATAAGGAAGCGTGGGGGAATGGTGCCGCCCACGTCCAATCAACCGCCACGCGGCGTCCAAGGCCGCAGGCTGTCAGGGCCCGCGGCGCTTCGCCTCTCGGCACGGCCAGGTCCATACGCGCCTTGGGCCCGGGGGCTACTGTCGGTGTTCTGGGAACGGGGGTCCCCAGACTTGCTTGCCTGCGGCCTGCGGTGTGGCTCAAGTGGGGGCCCAGCGCGGCCCAACTTCATCAACATGAGGCTCAAGACCCTCGCGAGGGGCCAAGCCTCGCGAGGCGGACGACACGGCGCATCCTCAGGCACAGCCTCGTCAGGCTGGCTCACGAGGAGGCGGAGAGTTCAAGGCGGGGTACCTCGCGAGGTGCCCATGACGCAAGCCATGACGACACGGGGCACCAGGCGGGTGCCAGCGCGTGTAGCGTCCCTCTTTCCTCTTTGGTGCAAAGGGGGCAAGCGTCTCCGCGGAGTACAGAGGCATCAGGCAAAGGTTGCCACTTCGGTGCAACGAGACCAAGACCAGGAGGACTACGAGACGGAGGTCACCATGGAGCCCAGCGCGGCGTCATCACCAGAGCCTTTGGGAGGCGAAGACTGCTTTTGTCAGGATAGATGTACTCGCTGTCCCCCTTCAAATTAGCCCGCCATTGTTGGATCCCTTCCCGCTCAATATTTGGGGAGAGGACCAGGGCCTCTATAAATAGGACTAGCCACCCACATAGCGAGGGGTTCGGTTCGATTCCTGGTTGTTCGGCCCGGGATCTGAGAGAGAAAGAGAGAGAAAGGTGACTGAACTCTTCATAGAAGTTCATCACCACAGCCAAGAACAGACCTTCACGAGGCTGTTCTTCCTTGTATTGTTCATCCACACCAGCCCCAGGAGGCAATCCATCCACCACACACTAGAGTAGGATATTACACCACATCGGTGGCCCGAACCAGTATAAATCTTGTGTCTTTCACAGAGCTCTTTTAGTAGTTTAGATCCCATCGAGGCGGAGAGGTTGAAGGCGAGATTTCCGCGCGCACCCCAGTGTTCAAACCTTTAGGGTCTACCGGAACCCGAAATCCGACACATGGCAACACACAGCGCTAGGAGTGTTCTAACGTAATGCTGCACAAAACAGGTGAAGGGGGAATTCAACTGGGAAGGTATTCCCGGTTCCGAACCTATGTCAGACAGACGACCGGAGGGGGAAAGTTCCATGTTCAGATAGTTAGAGGCATCTGACAGGAAAACGGATGACATATTCGGATTCGTCACATTTTTCTGAGCAACTTTCATGTAGAAAACATTTTCATCGGAGTTACGGTTTATTTTCTATGAATTTTCAAAGTTTTAAAAATTTTCTGTAATTAATTAAATTAACAGAAAGGAAATATGACATCAGCATGACGTGTTAATGACATCAGCAGTCAACAGTCTGGTTGACTGGTCAAAACTGACATGGGGGACCCACCTGTCATAGACAGTGGGTTAAACAGAGTTCAAACTAATCTAAATTTAGTTAGTAAAAGTACTAGGCCCACCTGTCAGTGTCTAATTAACTAAACTAATTAGTTTTAATTATTAAAATGTTTTAATTAGAGGATTAAGCGGTGGGACCCGCACGCCAGTCGCATTGGGTTGTCTAGTCAGCAGTTGACTGGGTCAACCCAGATAACTGGGGCCCGTGGGGCTCACTGGCAGTGAGCCAGGGGTGGGACCCGGCCAGCCACATCGGCGGAGGCAGGCGTCTCGCCGCCGGCGATGCTAGGACGCGGCGGAGCCGCTCGGGCCTCGTCGGAAACGTGCTAGGGGCGGCCGTTTCGCGTGCGGTTGGCACCGTTTGAACACGCGCACGACACCGTGTCGGGTGGTGGTGGTGGCTCGCCCGGGGACGGTCGGAATAACCATCAGCGACGAGCATGGGCGGTGGCGGCGTTTGGGGTCATGTTGGGAATGGGCTAGGGGGCACGAGAGGGTGACAGGAAGGGCTTGCCGGGGTCCTGGGAACACCAGGAGCACGACGGAGGGCTCGGACGGGAGCATGGCAGCGGTGGCCACGGCGGTGACGCAACAGGGCGGAGGTGAGCTACGACTACGGCGGCGGGGTGTAACACGGGCAGCGAACGAAGGGGGAAACAGAGGGGAAGCGGGGGAGCTCACCGTGCGGTGCAAGACAGGCCGTTGACGGGTTAGTAGCTGCAGGGGTAGCCGGAATCGAGGGATCTCGCCGGCGACAGAGGCGGAAGGGGGCGAGGTCGTGTGACATCAGCGGTGCTTCCCAGCGCCACCTGATGAACATTTTAGTTTTCATGTTTGAGAAATTTTGGCACATGATGAACATTTTAGTTTTCATGTTTGAGAAATTTTGAATTTTACTCAGAATTAGAAATTGAAATCAACTGGAATTTGAAATGAGAGAGAACCAAGGATGATCAATCACTTGTTTAACAAAATGATTAACTTAACCCCAGAGGTTACTGTAGCATCATTACACCGGGGTGTTACATGCAACTACTTTTACTTCCATGGGAGGATTATATTTAAACCACTTCTCCTTAGGGAGATCAACATGAGTAGCAAATGATTCGCAGAAAGAAGCTACTATCTCAGAGTCAAGTCCATATTTAGTGCTAAATTCACGGAAAGCATCGGTATCCATAAAAGACTTGACAAAATCAAACTTAGGTGTTATACCTGACTCCTTACCTTCGTCGAGGTCCCAATCTTCAGAGTTGCGTTTAATTCTTTCCAATAAATCCCATTTGAATTCAATAGTCTTCATCATAAAAGATCCAATACATAAAGTATCAAGCATGGAGCAATTACTGAAAGAAAGCCGAGAATAAATTTTTTGAATAATCATTTCTCTTGAGAGCTCATGATTGAGGCATGAATATAACATTGAATTAAGCCCCCCCCCCAAGCTTGAGCAATGCTTTCTCCTTCGCGAGGCCAAAAATTATATATATAATTACGATCACGATGAACAAGATGCATAGGATAAAATTTCTGGTGAAATTCCAATTTCAATCGCTTATAGTCCCATGATCCCATATCATCACATAACCTATACCATGTCAATGCCTCTCCCTTCAAATATAAAGGGAAGACCTTCTTCCTGATAACATCATCGGGCATACCTGCAAGCTTAAATAATCCACAAACTTCATCCACATAGATTAAGTGTAAATCGGGATGCAATGTTCCATCTCCTGCGAAAGGATTAGCTAGCAGTTTCTCTATCATACCCGAAGGAATTTCAAAGTAAACATTTTCAGTAGGTTGAGGAGCAACTCTTTGCTCTACTGGTCGGGGTGAAGATACCCCGAACAAGCCCCTCAAAGTATTATGTTCCATAGTACCAAGTGACAGTAAATTTCAGCGCACTATATAAATTTTTCCTTACCAAATTCCACCTACCAAAGGCGCTTCACTCCCCTTCAACGGCGCCAGAAAAGAGTCTTGATGACCCACAAGTGTAGGGGATCTGTCGTAGTCCTTTCTATAAGTAAGAGTGTCGAACCCAACGAGGAGCAGAAGGAAATGATAAGCGATTTTGAGCAAGGTATTCTCTGCAAGCACTGAAATTATCGGTAACAGATAGTTTTGTGATAAGATAATTTGTAACGAGTAGCAAGTAATAAAAGTAAATAAGGTGCAGCAAGATGGCCCAATCCTTTTTGTAGCAAAGGACAAGCCTGGAAAAATTCGTATATGAAGGAAAGCGCTCCCGAGGACACATGGGAATTATCGTCAAGCTAGTTTTCATCACGTTCATATGATTCGCGTTCGATACTTTGATAATTTGATATGTGAGTGGACCAGTGCTTGGGTGCTGTCCTTACTTGGACAAGCATCCCACTTATGATTAACCCCCATTGCAAGCATCCGCAACTGCAACAGAAGTATTAAGGTAAACCTAACCATAGCATGAAACATATGGATCCAAATCAGCCCCTTACGAAGCAACACATAAACTAGGGTTTAAGCTTCTGTCACTCTAGCAACCCATCATCTACTTATTACTTCCCAATGCCTCCCTCTAGGCCCAAACAATGGTGAAGTGTCATGTAGTCAACGTTCACATGACACCACTAGAGGGATGACAACATACATCTCATCAAAATATCGAACGAATACCAAATTCACATGACTACTAATAGCAAGACTTGTCCCATGTCCTCAGGAACAAATGTAACTACTCACAAAGCATATTCATGTTCATAATCAGAGGGGTATTAATATGCATAATGGATCTGAACATATGATCTTCCACCAAGTAAACCAACTAGCATCAACTACAAGGAGTAATCAACACTACTAGCAACCCACTGGTACCAATCTGAGGTTTGGATACAAAGATTGGATATAAGAGATGCACTAGGGTTTGAGATGAGATGGTGCTGGTGAAGATGTTGATGGAGATTGACCCCCTCCCAATGAGAGGATCGTTGGTGATGACGATGGTGATGATTTCCCCCTCCCGGAGGGATGTTTTCCCGGCATAATAGCTCCGTTGGGGCCCTAGATTGGTTCCACGTCGTGGCGGCAGAGTTTCGTCCCGAAAGCTTGCTTATGATTTTTTCCTTGGCGAAAGACTTGATATAGCAGAAGATGGGCATCGAAGGGCCACCAGGGGGCCCACGAGGCAGGGGGCGCGCCCAGGGGGTAGGGCACGCTCCCCACCCTCGTGGCTGGTGTGTGGCCCCCCTCTGGTACTTCTTGTGCTCAATATTTTTTGTATATTCTGAAAAGAGCTCCCATGGAGTTTCAGGACTTTTGGAGATGTGCAGAATAGGTCTCTAATATTTGCTACTTTTCCAACCCAGAATTCCAGCTGCCGGCATTCCTCCTCTTCATGTAAACCTTGTAAAATAAGAGAGAATAGGATTAAGTATTGTGACATAATGTAAAATAACAACCCATAATGCAATAAATATCAATATAAAATCATGATGCAAAATGGACGTATCAAGCAACAAGGGAAGCGGCCACAAGTTCAATCTCATGCTCAACCACAAGTTGAAGAAAGGCCTCTTCCCAAGAACACTCAAGCTAATGCTTCTCAAGTTGAGAAATCAAGTGAGAATAAAGTGAAGAGTAGACGTTGCTACTTATGTCATGAGAAAGGTCACCTCGCTTCTTCATGCACTAGTGATAACTCATCCAATCCAAGTATTATTGATGATATCTATTCTCTTGGGAAGGATAAGGTTGGCAATGTGTTTGCCTAGTTTGTTGGTAATTAAAGTGGTGTCAAGCAGAGAACCATTTGGGTAGCCAAGCCTATTGTGACTAACCTCTTAGGACCCAACTTGTTTTGGGACCAACTAGCTCAAACTTGATCAATAGGTGTCTATGGAGGGCATTGGAGACTTGGCTACATTATGAAGAATTAAGGGGATTTTTATTATTCATATTGTCTCAAGCCAAGTCATTCGGATTATCAAGTTTTTATCTTATATCCAATGTTCCTCCTTGTGGTAACTCGTGCTTAAATTGTTTACATTGAAAGTTACTTGCCCCTTTACTTGTTTGGTTTTGTTCCTTGCATGTGTTTGTATATGTTGTGCTTCCAACTTGATTATCTTAAGCAATCAAGTATGTGTTTGTTGGTTTGCACATCATGTACGTGTGTGTCATGCACTGAGCCTTTATGCTTCTTGTTTGTATCCTAGTTGGCTCGTGTGAGAGATTAATGGAACATCCCATTTTGGGGGAGTGATGTGCTTTGTGCACCTGACAATCCTATAAATGTGTGTACATGAGGAAGACCATCTAGGATTGATATTAGAAGATTGTCTAGTCACTAGGTGGTATATCTCTCATGATAAATTCAAATTCTAAAAAGTCCATTGATTATCTCTTATTGGATCCTCTTATTGCCTCTTGTTAAGTTTTCTTGGTATCACATTATGGGGGAGTAATATGCTATGTGCATATTACAAGCCTAGAAAATGTGTACATTTGAGATATTGTCACTTAGAGTTGATAGTATTAATTATCTTGTTCCTAGGTGACACGTTAGCTCTACAAGTTGCAATTTGCTTGTGTTTGTTGTGAAGATGATGTTGGATATCCTTGTTATCTACCACCGGGAATTATTTCCAAATACTTCTTGTCTTTTGACAATTGATACTCATGTGTGGTAAAATTTATTGATCATCTTTACATTGGCTTTTGCTTTTATTTGCCTTATCTCTTGCCAAGATTGTGTCAACTCCCATTGCCTTACATGCCTCTTGTGGATCTTGTTGTTTTCTTGATCTTATCTAGTATTTTATAGATATAGTGAAAGTGGTGATCCCACCTTGTGCATTTTGTATTCAAATGCAAATTCTCTAATGCACAACTCTTGGGGGAGCAATCCTATTTTCTATAGAACACTCATCTTGTGATCCATATCAAGTGTGTGTCGGTGGAAGGCAAGCCAGTTCTTTTTCGTACTTTGTGCCATCATGAAACTTCGTAGAGGGCTTGGTTTGTTTGGAACCATACTCTCTTTTGGGAGTTTGATATCTTTCTTTGTTATGTGTACCAATGGATATCTCACTCCTTGATATATCTTTGATATCTTCCAAGTGATGATTTCTCAATTTGGTATCCTTTTCACTTGGTATTCCTTTTTCATTTGGTGTTGGTTCTTGAAAGTCTTTAGCATGCATATTTACTTCATGTATTTTCTTTGGCATGCTTTATTTCTTTGACCCAATATATAGGGGAAACTCCACCATGTGTCAAATTGGATGAGATATGCATGATATTTATTTTCATATCTTTGTGCACATATTTATGTGGAGTTTGTCCTATGTTCTGGTGTTTCTAACTCTTTGGTCCCAATGAGTTTGGGTACCATTTTGTTTGTGTTGTTGTTCTAGGAACAATTGGAGATGCATTGGATGCTCGGCTCACTCACAAGGAAAGTGATGTCACCATGTGCTTATTGGAGTCAAGCTAGGATGTTCAATGAACTACTATATAATACCTTCAATTGGTATCTTCTACATCCTTCCAATGCTATCTCGGTAACAAGTATCTATTCATGCATTTCTTGCATCAACCTCGTGTAGGTTGCATCATGGCATGTAATTCGTTCTTTCTTTTGATACATGTTTCCTTTCTCAAAGCATCCCAACAATGATCTCTTGTTGCTAGTTGTGATGTATTTGATGTTCATGTGTGGAATTCTTTGATATACAATAAGACAATATTTAGCCTTGTGCTATGCTTTTCAACCAAAGATCTTATCAGTATATTTTATGACTTCTGTTTGGGTATCCTGTTCTTCCCTTGAGTAACCATTTCTTGTGTGCATCCTTCTTTGTGGATTGATATCATTTCATCTACCTAGAATATTATACACTTGAGAGAAGTTACACCTTTAGTGGATATCCTTATTCTTTCACGTCCACCATTCTTTCCTTTATATTTCCTAGGTGGCTCCATGAAAGGATTTGTCTTGAGTGCGGATCTTATATCTTTGCATCTTGTTGCACTCTTGTGTGGTGAAGATTACTTTCCTCATGCTTGTCTTTACGAGGCTTTTGCCATCTTAATTGGTATCCCTCATCTTGATGAGGCTTTCATCTTCTATCTTCACCATGGGTTGTCGCAAGCCTTGTTGTTAATTCATGTTTTAGTGAGCTTGTGAACCCATTTGCTTGTTGGGTGTGTGGGGAGGACATGTCATGCATCATGTATCTCATTTATACAAGACTATGTTGATGCTTTATGCTCATCCTTATATTAGTCTTCTCAAGTGCTTTTTCATGACTCGCACACATCATTTTGGTTGAGCCTATTCTTAAGTTGCCTTTTTTACATGTTGCTCAACCATTTGTTTGTTGCAAGTGCTAGGCTTTGTTTCCTATATGCTCACTTGCACTTGTTGTGATTTTCTATTGATTTTGGGGCAGCTATGATCCTATTTTGTGTAATGTGTATCCAAATACACAAATTCTTATGTGTGCACAAATCATGGAGAGCTTCTCTAGTTTCTTTAGAACACTCCTTTGCTCATATCATAATATCCTTTATTCTTGTGGCTCATAGGATCTTTGGTCTAGTTGGTTCAATTGATATCCTTTGATTTGCTTCAATTGATATCTTTTGATTGCATGATTGCTTGTTTCACTCTTTGCTATGTCTTTGTGGCATATCATAGCTTTGCAATCTTTGGGCCTCAATATAGTCTGTCTTCCTCCAAGTATTTACCGTTGAATATGTGTATTGCATTCCACTCTCTTGTTGAGAAATACACAATTTATGGAGGAACACTTTTTATATTGACCTTCTAAGCTTTTTGCTCATTTTGGCAATCGATGCCAATGGGGGAGAAGTTTCGGAGAGTTTTGTGGATAAGTTTAGAGAGTTATTTCTCATTGTTTTGGATTTGTTCCTAAGCATTTACATCTCATACGCATGCATTATTGGTTGTTGCATTGCATGGTGATGCATAATTCCTTATATAAACTCTCTTTAAAATGATTGTCATCAATTACCAAAATGGGGGAGATTGAAAGGACATGCGGTGCCCCCATGTGTGGTTTTGGTAATTGATGACATTCTCTATGGCCTAATGGTTGCATTGAGTTATATTGGAAGGATTTTTCCATAGGCATTTCTTGAAGTCCATGTGTTGGTTTCAAGGAGTTTATGAGTTGACCAAGGTGCTATTAAGGAATTATCCAAAGATTGGTCATGTGAGTGTTGAGCTTATTGCAAGCATGTCTTGAAGAAGAAGATTGTATGATCATTCATGTTTACGTTAAAGACATCATCCAAATGAAGCGAGTTGGAAAGATTCAAGGTTGATCAAGACTAAGTCAAGAGTGAGTCAAGTTGATCAACTCACAAAGCGTAGAAGAAGTACCAAGAGGGATCAAGTGATCCCATGGTATGGTAAGCATTGTCCATTGCGCTTTGTGTACTAACCCATGGTCTGTGTGAGAGTTATATGTGGGCTTAGGTATGTGTCCACGGGCTTGCGTCAAGAGAATGATATCACTCACCCCACAGAGAGGATGACATCAAGTGGTGATCGTCATCAAGATTGTCATGTGCAAGTTCAAGTGGAGCATCACGAAGAGATCAAATGATTAAAGCTTTCCATCCATTGTGGTGTCAATAGACTTGTGAAGATGTGTCGAAGAGTGTCTCACCCATAGTGGAGTATGGGGGAGCAATCAACTAGTCTTCATCGAGCCAACACAATCAAGAAAGATGGTCCAACTTGAGGAAGTCAAGATCCTCATCATCTAGATCAAGTGGACTATGTGCAAGGCAAAGGTTTTCCCTTGATAGGTTTTCTATTTTACCGGTCTCATGGTGGTAGATGGGAGACCGAGTTGTAGGATCGATTGCCGTTCTATCAAGGGGGGCTCTCTAGTGAGTAGCTTGATCGTATCGCTTGTCGAGAGCTAAAACCATTGCATACTTTCATCATCTTTCTTGGCTCTTGTTTGGTTCTTCTCCTTGTGAGATTTGGAGCTTATGGTCATCTTCATGACAAGCTCGAGTTCATCGAAAGCCGATTTCATATGCATCTTCTTTTGTGTTTTCGGTGTTGGAGTTTTTATCGGTCTTATTTGAGAAAGGGTTCTCACCTTTTTATTTTGGGTTTTTTCTCAATTGATATTTCTTTATATTTCTATCAAGATTGTGTTTGCTCTTGTCTTTAGCTTTCCAACAAACTTGATTTCGTCGAATTCGGAGCTCGTATGTGAAAGTTGTGCTGTTTTGATCTTACCTGTTTTACATAGAGAGGTTGTACCGCCCCTTAGAGAGGTTGTACCGATTGACCGGTACAACCAGTGTTTGGAGCGGTTGTACCGCTCCAGAATTGGTCCGAAGGTTGTACCGGCCCTGTACCGCTCTACCACCGGTCTGGGTTCTGTTGTGGAGCGGTTCTTGGGCGGTTGTGGAGCGGTTGTATCAGTTAGTTCAGTTTAACCGGTACTACCGGTTCCCCGGGCAGTTGTACCACTTAGGGCTTTTTCCTACATGTTGTTTTTTCCTCTGCTTTGACCGGTTGTACCGGTTCGTGCACCGATTGTATCGGTCCTACAGTTTTCTACACATAACGGGCAAATTCGTGGGGACCTATAAAAGGTGGTCTTCTTCCCCATTGGACCCCATCCCTTGAGCATGTGTTCTTCCCCCATTGTTGACCTTCTTCGAGCTTGCTATCTCTCAATCCCTCCATGGATTCTTGCTAGTTTGGGGGGAGAGAGGAGATCTAGATCCACATTTCCACCAATCACTCTCTCCTCTATGTGAGGGCAACCTCTTGGATCTAGATCTTGGAGTTCTTGGTGTTCTCCTTATTCTTCCTCTCATTTTCCTCCCTAGTATTAGTTGCTTTGGAGGGATTTGGGAGAGAAGGACGTGGGCACTCCGTGTGCCCTTGCCATTGCATTTGTTGCATCGGTTTAAGTTCTCCACGGTGATACGTGGAAGTTATAAGTTGAGAAGCTTATTACTCTTGGGTGCTTGGTACCCTTGAGATTCTTCCTCTTGGGTGCTTGGGAGCCCTAGACGGTTGGTGGTGTTCGGAGCTCAATCATTATGGTGTAAAGCTCCGGGCAAGCGTCGGGGTCTCCAATTAGGTTGTGGAGATTGCCCCGAGCAATTTGACGGGTACTGGTGACCGCCCCCAAGGGTTGCCAAAGTGTACGGGTTCGGTGACCGCCCCCAACGGTTGCCATTTGTACGGGTTCAGTGACCGCCCTCAAGGGTCCCTTAGTGGAATCATGGCATCTTGCATTGTGCGAGGGCGTGAGGAGATTACGGTGGCCCTAGTGGCTTCTTGGGGAGCATTGTGCCTCCACACCACTCCAAACGGAGATTAGCATCCGCAAGGGTGTGAACTTCGGGATACATCCTCATCTCCACGTGCCTCGATTATCTCTTACCCGAGCCCTTTACTTATGCACTTTACTTTGTGATAGCCATAGTGTTTCATTATATACCTTGCTATGACATAGTTATTTATCTTGCTTAGCATAAGTTGTTGGTGCACATAGGTGAGCCTAGTTGTTGTAGGTTTTGTGCTTGACAAATTAACCGCTAGGTTTATTCCACATTTGTTCAAGCCTAAACCGTAATTATTTTAAATCACCTATTCACCCCCTCTAGGAAACATCCACGATCTTTCACATTGTTACACACGTTTCCTCTCCGTGAACCGTGTCAGATTATGATGTATATCGCACACGCTGTGCTTTATTAACCTTGTGCATCGTAATGACCTGCACACCGTAATTTTGCCCTAATTTAATTGTTGCTATTTAAAATTGTACCTAATTTAAACTTGAAAGTAGGCTATAGCTTTATTCATATCCATCAGGTTCAAACAACCAATGCATTATTCAATTCACATGTACATATGTTTAAGAATTACATAAGCACCAAATAAAGAATGATGAACCTGGGTTCTATACTTTTACTATTATAGATGGTAAAGAAAGAGGCGACAGACATTCTGGTTGCTGAACAAGGTGAAGCGGAATGGCCCTATTGTGCTCTCCTGGATGCAGAAGGCACGCACGACTCTAGTCCAACCCCTTGTGATGGTCGGCCGCCAATCATGTAGTTTGAGAGGTAATCTTGAGTAAACTGCTTCAGAATCCACTACAAAGGAAAAAAGATTCAGACATTGTCATCTAACACAACTCATTACGGGAAGTAAAAAGAAGGCTACAGGGTTCTTACTTACCATCCTGCAGTTCATTGTTGTCTTGCATAAAGTGTAAACAAATAGTTCGATTGACATCTTTTGACCCATTTTAATAACACTCTTTATCAGTTTCCTCTCTTGATGCTGGTTCATGAATATCTCATTGTCCCCATTACAAAAAAAAGACACATCCGTAACATTTTGGGACGAACGAATTTTTTTCTATCATGCTTATGACACTTCTATGACGATAATTGTGACAAAACCCGGTATCATCATAGATGTGGTGGGCTCCTACTTCTCTGATAAAAAATCATGAAAGAAAATGGGCTTTTCGTCCTGGCGGACCGGAGACGCAGCTACATGACATTCTTTGGGCCGTCCATGATGGAAAAAACCATGGTACAAGCGAGGGCGAGGAAAATATCGGGGAGTTCCCGGTTACTGTGGGTGGTCGGGGCCGAGTGATGCACGGAGGTTTGCACGTTTCTCTCATACACGTACGTGCGTGTGTGCGAGGCGTTGCGCTCTAACTGAACCTGAGTGAGGCGTTGGGCTCTAACTGAACCTGAGTGATTGCACTAGCTATGTTACTGAACCCCGATCGATCCCTTGATGTTAATTGAACCCGAGTGATTCCTTTGCTACTGATGCTAACTGAAGCCGATCGTGCTGCCTTTGGATGAACAGTGAGCGTTGTTTGGGGGTGGATGAACAGTTCCCGTTGGGGGGTTGGATGAACAGGACCCCATGGTAGTAGAGGTCGTTGCCTCTGGATGAACAGGACCCTGATCGAGCCGGTTGGGGGTGGATGAACAGGGCCTCGTGGAGGGCTGGATGAACAGGACCCCGTGGAGGGCTTGTTGAACAGTAGCCGGTGGAGGGCTGGATGAACAGTATCCCATGGAGGGGTGGTTGAATAGGACCCCGTGGAGAGAGCTGGTTGAACAGTAGCCGGTGGAGGAGCGATGGAGGCTGGATGAATAGGAGCTCGTGGATGAATAGTCGCAGGTGGATACTGGAGGAGGTCGATGGTGGATGAACAATAGCCCGTGGAGGCAGTTGACGGTGGAGATGAACAGTATCTCGTGGAGTCCTGTTTTGCGGTACGCCACACCCCTCCTAATGAATAGGACCCCCGCTTCGATTATACACCGGTACATCGACGTGCCATGCAAACGGTTTTTAACCCCTTTTCGCGACGGCATTTGGAACCATCGCCAAGTGA
Organism: Triticum monococcum; assembly: GCA_034509565.1. Lineage (NCBI taxonomy): Eukaryota > Viridiplantae > Streptophyta > Magnoliopsida > Poales > Poaceae > Triticum > Triticum monococcum. Next base: position 391,315,658 of record CM067845.1, on the reverse strand, counting down.
GTGTGGGCGATAGGGGGGTCCTTCCCACATGACCCAGAAATCATCGGGAATAGGCCCTCCTGGGACACAGGCTGGGGCCGTGTGCAATCGGGCGAGGCATCCCAATCATTTCCATAGGTATGTACATCCCACACAATAACCCGAGAAAAACATTTCCGTAGGTATGTACATCCCACACGGTGAATCCCAGAAAATCATTTTCGTAGGTATGTACACCCACACGGTGAATCCTAGAAAAACATTTCCGTAGGTATGTATATCTCACACAGTTCTTTGTGTGGAAATGTTTGTGAAAGGTGGCCTAATGCAAACAGTTTGCTGCCAGAAGCCGTGTGTGATTGTTAGTTGATCGAACACGCCTACTTTCTAGAAACCGTGCGGGTTGTTTGAGTTCATCGCTCATAGTGCTGTCTGAGTAACCGTCTGCAATAGAAAACCCAATAAGCAGGGTAATTAGCCTATTATTGATAATCATGTACTAATCAAACTGATATTTCTTATAAAACACGCTAGATATTTCATATCCGTATAAAATCTACCAGGATTTCATAATCGAATCACATCAGATAGCTTCGGCACTCAGTTACGCCATTACACAACAGCACCAAGTTTCACATGTAGCATAAAAAACCGTTGGAAAGTAGCATCATACATGGTAAATAGATAGATGAATCTCATCTAGGAAACTGCAGAAGCAGAAGGCAAATATTGAGCCTTCAGTGATGTTGAATGTCCTTGCAACTTTAGGCCAGTGGCTATGGATAATTGCCCGCCCAACCTTCGTCCTCTTCAGCAAGACTTCAATATTGTACCATGGGTGTTGAATGAATACCTTCCTCGCCTCCCATGCAGGTGATTTGTGAGGTAATCATTGGTGAACTGATTTGAAAAGTACTGAAAACAAAGCTATGCATAAATCGTTGTTGTAAATTTTGAAATGGTGCAAGGGGTAAAAACAAGGTAAAAGAGTTGGTACCATCCTATAGTTGACTGATGCCTTCTTCATTGTGCAAACAAAGATCTTATTGTTATTCATCACAAGTTTCTTCATCCTAACAATCTTTCTGAGTTTCTTGACTTGACTGATATTCATGGACATCTCATTTCCCCATATGCAAAATGGGTCGAACAGTGGGTCTAAGCCTCTGACAGCAGGACCTACATGTGCAAGACCAAATTGTAAGAAACCTAAATATTAGAATGATTCCTGCAACTGCACAATAATGTGCTATTAGCCAAAGGACCCTGCTTGAACAAACCTCGATGGTAAACCATAGTGTCTCCCATTGTTTCCCTACAACACACATAAGGAAGATCTTGATTAGGTTAACTGAGAGTTGCCATACTATCAGTAGAATATGTGTTGAATACAGCCAAATTCGATTGGTGTCACATGCATAACAATACAAAATTGTACCCACAGCAAATGAAAATGAAATTGCAGAACTAAACTAAACAGTTAAATGGACAGCAGACCAAATGAACCAAAATAGTTAACTGAGCACGGCATTGCAGAATAGGAACATGTACTAGAAGATAAGACAGTTAACAAAACAAAGAATGCTTGAGAACAGTACTAGGAAATGTAGCAATTGTTGGTCCAAAATGTAACATGTACTAGAAGAAGAATGCATTAGAATGTTTGGCACTAAATATTTGAATGATGAGCATGATTGCAATGTTGTTAGTATGAATTCCTTGAATATCCATGGTACTGATGATTGCACTAGTCATTATGAAAATGTCTCTAATAAGCATGTCAACTTTTGTGGAATACATAGAGCTTGCAAGCACACACCAAATAGGGAAGATAGATTTTGCAAGAGGCATAAGTATTTGGAAACTAAATGGTTGCAAGAAAGGCTAGATGATTATGCTGAAAGATTCAATATTTATCGCCATCCTTGTGAACTTTGCAATGAACATGGTCATTTAAAGCTCCAATGCTATTTGTTTCATGATCAAATCTTGTCCAAAAATTGTGATAACTTGATTACCCTTGAGTGTCATAAAGAGCTTAGTCTTCTTTTGGGGTATGATGAAATGAAACGTATAACTGAGGGTATTCCAAAATTTAATCTTGATAGATTTCTTGATTTTGATCTAGAATAAATTTTTATGTATTGTGCGGTGAACTACATTGAAAATCCTTATATTGCCAATTACATAATGATAAGAAAACAAATAAAAGATGAAGATAATACTAATGAAAGGGAAGAGACTTCCCAATATTCTCCTATTATTTCTTATGATGAATCAGGTAACGAGGAGGAGCCTCCTATTCAACCAATCTCATTAATAAGGAGCTCCGAAAAGAGGATAAAACCCACACATGATGTGAAGAAGAAAAAGAAAATACGGAGAAGCAAAGGTAAAAATGTATCCCTCCCAAATGACATTGCTCCTATTACTCATTGTGATGATGATAATTCTTATACTATTGGTGCTATCCATACTATTAATGATGAGAGTGATTATGCTTATGATATGAAAAGGCCCAGGCTTGGGGATTCTATGTTTGATGAGAATGACATGTTTGAAAATGTATTTGCTGCAATTAATGTTTGTCCCAAGATTGGGGATGCTATTATTAATGAAGATGATATTTTTAGTCTCCCAAGTTTTGATGAGAAAATTTATTATGATGATAGCATGCCTCCTATTCATGATGATTATATTGATGAAAGTGGGTTCAAAAGAGTGTGAACTTTAGGAAGTAATGATCCCACTTTTTTTTGAGGATGTTGAATCTTATTGTGATAATTATAAAAGTGGATTTGGAGAGGTCATGACTTTATTTAGTAATGATTCCACTATCTTGGAAGAGGTTTCAATTGATTATGTTGAGAACAAAGTTGCTACTTATGATGATTATTGTGATGACACGTATGCTATAAAAAGTAGTGATGATTATATGAAAACTTGTCATGATTATGATTACCATTTTCCTGAATATTACTCTTTTAATGTGGAAACAATTTATAGTATTCGAGTTTCTTATGATACTCCCACTATTCCGATTGATAAGAATCTTGGTTATGTGGAGAGTTGTAAATTTTCTATGCTTGTAGATCATGAAAAGAATGCTTTATGTGATAGTTATATTGTTGAATTCATTCATGATGCTACTGAAAATTATTATGAGGGAGGAATATATGCTTGTAGGAATTGCAATAATATCAAGCTTACTCTCTACATGTTGAAAATCTTGAAGTTATCCTTGTTTTACCTTCCTATGCAAGTTGATTCTTGTTCCCACAAGTTGTTTGCTCTCAAAATCCCCATGCATAGGAAGTGGGTTAGACTTAAATGTGCTAGTCATATTCTTCATGATGCTCTCTTTATATTTCAATTCTTATAATTTATGTGAGCATCATTGAAATCATCAAGCCTAGCTAGGGGTGTTAAACGGTAGCGCTTGTTGGGAGGCAACCCAACTTTATTTTTGTTCCTTGCTTTTTGTTCCTATTTAGTAATAAATAATTCATATAGCATATGTTATGATTGAGTTTTTATGCTTTTAATTATTGTTTGTGCCAAGTAGAACCTTTGGGAATACTTGGGGAAAGTCTTTGCGATCATGCTATAAAAAATAGAAACTTTAGCGCTCACGAGATTTGCTGCCATTTTCTATTGAAGAGTGCTATTTAGTAAATTATTTTTTCAGACAATTAATAGATAAATTCCTCACGTCCAGAAATTTATTTTAGAATTTTTGGAGTTCCATAAATATATGTTTGATCCAGATTACTACAGACTGTTCTGTTTTTGACAGATTCTGTTTTCTATGTGTTGTTTGCTTATTTTGATGAATCTATGAGAAGTATCGGAGGGTATGAACCATAGAGAAGTTGGAATACAGTATATATTACACAAATATGAATTTAGAATTAGTTCACAACAGTACCTAAGTGTTGATTTATTTTCTTATACCAACAGAGCTTACAAGTTTTCTGTTAAGTTTTGTGTTGTGAAGTTTTCAAATTTTGGGTAAAGATTCGATGGACTATGGAATAAGGAGTGGCAAGAGCCTAAGCTTGGAGATGGCCAAGGCACCCCAAGGTAATATTCAAGGACGAACAAGAGCCTAAGCTTGGGGATGCCCCGGATGGCATCCCCTCTTTCGTCTTTGTCTATTGGTAACTTTACTTGGAGCTATATTTTTATTCACCACATGATATGTGTTTTGCTTGGAGCGTCATTTTTTTTGCTTGCTGTTTGAATAATTTACCAAAATCTAAAATTCTTAAATGTTAGAGAGTCTTCACATAGTTGCATAATTGTTCAACTACTCACTGATCTTCACTTATATCTTTTGGAGTAGTTTGTCATTTGCTCTAGTGCTTCGGTTATATCCTTTTAGAGCACGTCGGTGGTTTTATTTTGGAGAAATAGATGAACTCTCGTGCTTCACTTATATTATTTTGGGAGTCTTTAGAACAGCATGGTAATTTTCTTTGGTTATGAATTTAGTCCTAATATGATGGGCATCCAAGAGGGATATAATAAAAACTTTCATATAAGTGCATTGAATATTATGAGAAGTTTGATACTTGATAATTGTTTTGAGATATGAAGATGGTAATATTAGAGTCATGCTAGTTGAGTAATTGTGAATTTTATAAATACTTGTGTCGAGGTTTGTAAGTCTCGTAGCATGCATGTATGGTAACCGTTATGTGACAAATTTGAAGCATGAGGTGTTTCTTTGATTGCCTTCCTTATGAGTGGCGGTTGGGGACGAGCGATGGTCTTTTCCTACCAATCTATCCCCCTAGGAGCATGCGCGTAGTGCTTGGTTTTTGATGACTTGTAGATTTTTGCAATAAGTATGTGAGTTCTTTATGACTAATGTTGAGTCCATGGATTATACACACTCTCACCTTTCCATCATTGCTAGCCTCTTCGGTACCGTGCATTGCCCTTTCTCACCTTGAGAGTTGGTGCAAACCTCGCCGGTGCATCCAAACCCCGTGATACGATACGCTCTATCACACATACACCTCCTTATATCTTCCTCAAAACAGCCACCATACCTACCTGTTATGACATTTCCATAGCCATTCCGAAATATATTGCCATGCAACTTTCCACCATTCTGTTTATTATGACACGCATCATCATTGTCATATTGCCTTGCATGATCATGTAGTTGACATCATATTTGTGGCAAAGCCACCGTTCATAATTCCTTCATACATGTCACTCATGAGTCATCCCAATACACCGCCGGAGGCATTCATATAGAGTCATATCTTGTTCTAGTATTGAGTTGTAATCATTGAGTTGTAAATAAATATAAGTGTGATGATCATCATTAATAGAGCATTGTCCCATAAAAAAGAGAAATGCCAAAAAAAGAAGGCCCAAAAAAGGGGTAATGCTACTATCCTTTTTCCACACTTGTGCTTCAAAGTAGCACCATGATCTTTATGATAGAGAGTCTCTTGTTTTGTCACTTTCATATACTAGTGGGAATTTTTCATTATAGAACTTGGCTTGTATATTCCAACAATGGGCCTCCTCAAGTGCCCTAGGTCTTCGTGAGCAAGCAAGTTGGATGCACACCGACTTAGTTTCTTTTGTTGAGCTTTCATACATTTATAGCTCTAGTGCATCCGTTGCATGGAAATCCCTACTCCTTGCATGGACATCAATTGATGGGCATCTCCCTAGCCCATTGATTAGCCGCGTCAATGTGAGACTTTCTCCTTTTTGTCTTCTCCACATAACCCCCTTCATTATATTCTATTTCACCCATAGTGCTATGTCCATGGCTCAGGCTCATGTATTGCGTGAAAGTTGAATTTTTTTGAGATTACTAAAGTATGAAACAATTGCTTGGCTTGTCATCAGGGTTGTGCATGATGAGAGCATTTTTGTGTGACGAAAATGAAGCATAGCCAAACTATATGATTTTGTAGGGATAAGCTTTCTTGGCCATGTTATTTTGAGAAGACATAATTGCTTAGTTAGTATGCTTGACGTATTATAATTTTTATGCCAATATTAAACTTTTATCTTGAATCTTTCTGATCTGAATATTCTTGCCACAATAAAGAGAATTACATTGATAAATATAGTTACGTAGCATTCCACATCAAAAATTCTGTTTTTATCATTTACCTACTCCAGGACGAGCAGGAATTAAGCTTGGGGATGCTGATACGTCTCCAATGCATCTATAATTTTTGATTGTTCCATGCTATTATATTATCTGTTTTGGATGTTTATGGGCTTTATTATACAGTTTTATATTACTTTTGGGACTAACCTATTAACCGGAGGCCCAGCCCAAATTTCTGTTTTCTTGCCTATTTCAATGTTTCGAAGAAAAGGAATATCAAACGGAGTCCAAACGGAATGAAACCTTCGGGAGAGTTATTTTTGGAACAGAAGCAATCCAGGAGACTTGTAGTAGACGTCAGGGAAGCTTCGAGGTGGCCATGAGGCAGGGAGGCGCGCCTGCCCCCTAGGTGCGCCCCCACCCTCGTGGGCCCCTCGTGGCTCCCCTGACCGACTTCTTTAGCCTATATATGTCCATATACCCTAAAAACATAGAGGGACAGAATAGATCAGGAGTTCTGCCGTCGTAAGCCTCTGTAGCCACCGAAAACCAATCTAGACCCATTTCGGCACACTGCCGGAGGGGGGAATCCCTCTCTGGTAGCCATCTTCATCATCCCGGTGCTCTCCGTGACGAGGAGGGAGTATTTCTCCCTCAGGGCTGGGGGTATGTACCAGTAGCTATGTGTTTGATCTCTCTCTCTCTCTCGTGTTCTTGATTCGTCACGATCTTGATGTATCGCGAGCTTTGCTATTATAGTTGGATCTTATGATGTTTCTCCCCCTCTACTCTCTTGTAATGGACTGAGTTTTCCCTTTGAAGTTATCTTATCGGATTGAGTCTTTAAGGATTTGAGAACACTTGATGTATGTCTTGCATGTGCTTATCTGTGGTGACAATGGGATATCACGTGATCCACTTGATGTATGTTCTGGTGATCAACTTGCGAGTTCCGTGACCTCGTGAACTTATGCATAGGGGTTGGCACACGTTTTCGTCTTGACTCTCCGGTAGAAACTTTGGGGCACTCTTTGAAGTTTTTTGTGTTGGTTGAATAGATGAATATGAGATTGTGTGATGCATATCATATAATCATAACCACGGATACTTGAGGTGACATTGGAGTATCTAGGTGACATTAGGGTTTTGGTTGATTTGTGTCTTAAGGTGTTATTCTAGTATGAACTCTAGGATAGATTGAACGGAAAGAATAGCTTCATGTTATTTTACTACGGACTCTTGAATAGATCGACCAAAAAGGATAACTTTGAGGTGGTTTCGTACCCTACAATAATATCTTCGCTTGTTCTCCGCTATTAGTGACTTTGGAGTGACTCTTTGTTTCATGTTGAGGGATAGTTATATGATCCAATTATGTTATTATTGTTGAGAGAACTTGCACTAGTGAAAGTATGAACCCTAGGCCTTGTTTCCTAGCATTGCAATACCGTTTTCGCTCACTTTTATCATTAGTTACCTTGCTGTTTTTATATTTGCAGATTACAAAAACCTATATCTACCATCCATATTGCACTTGTATCACCATCTCTTCGCCAAACTAGTGCACCTATACAATTTACCATTGTATTGAGTGTGTTGGGGACACAAGAGACTCTTTGTTATTTGGTTGCGGGGTTGTTTGAGAGAGACCATCTTCATCCTACGCCTCCCACGGATTGATAAACCTTAGGTCATCCACTTGAGGGAAATTTGCTACTGTCCTAAAAACCTCTGTACTTGGAGACCAACAACGTCTACAAGAAGAAGGTTGTGTAGTAGACATCAAGGTCTTTTCTGGCGCCATTGCCAGGGAGGTTAGCGCTTGAAGGTATATCTTTAGATCTTGCAATCGAATCTTTTTGTTTCTTGTTTTATCACTAGTTTAGTTTATAAAAGAAAACTACAAACATGAAATTAAGGGTACCTCATATGCTTCATCTTTTTAATATCTTTCATGAAAATAAGGTCTATGTTTATTTTTAGTATCAGGTCTAGCAATTCTAGCAGATTCATTACAGAAGTAAATAACGTGCCCATCAGTATTATCGGCCAAGAGATCTTTAACCTTAGCAACACTAGGTTCAACTTTAATTTGCTCAGAGGGAGTAGGTGTTCTAGTATTACTCTTACGAACCACAGTTGAAGCTTTAGCATGATCCTTTATTCTAACAGGGAAAGGTGGTTTCTCAATATAAGCAGTAGGAACAACATGATCATTATAAGTGATAGTCTTTTCTTCAACTTTAATAGGTGCAACTACTTTTACTTCAATGGAAGGATTATATTTAAACCACTTCTCCTGAGGGGCATCAACATGATTAGCAAAGGATTCACAGAAAGAAGCTACTATCTCAGAGTCAAGTCCATATTTAGTGCTAAATTCACGGAAAGCATCGGTATCCATAAAAGATTTAACACAATCAAACTTAGGTATTATACCCGACTCATTACCTTCCTCGAGATCCCAATCTTCAAAGTTGTGTTTAATTTTTTCCAATAAATCCCACTTGAATTCAATAGTCTTCATCATAAAAGAACCCGTATAAGAAGTATCGAGCATGGAGCGATTACTGAGAGAAATTCGAGCATAAATTTTTTGAATAATCATTTCTTTTGAGAGCTCATGATTGGGGCATGAATATAACATTGACTTAAGCCTCCCCCAAGCTTGAGAGATGCTTTCTCCTTCGCGAGGCCAAAAATTGTATATATAATTACGATCATGATGAACAAGATGCATAGGATAAAACTTCTGATGAAATTCCAATTTCAATCAGTTGTAGTTCCATGATCCCATATCATCACATAGCCTAAACCATGTCAATGCCTCTCCCTTCAAAGATAAAGGGAAGAACTTCTTCTTGATAACATCCTCGGGCATACCTGCAAGCTTAAATAATCCACAAACTTCATCCATATATATTAGGTGCAAATCGGGATGTAATGTTCCATCACCTGTGAAAGGATTAGCTAGCAGTTTCTCTATCATACCCGAAGGAATTTAAAAGTAAACATTTTTAGTAGGTTCAGTAGGTTTAGGAGCAACTCTTTGCTCTACTGGTCGAGGTGAAGATACCCCGAACAAGCCCCTCAAAGGATTATGTTCCATAGTGACAAGTTACAGTAAATTTCAGCACACTATATAAAATTTTCCTTACCAAATTCCACCTACCCAAGGCGCTTCACTCCCCGGCAACGGCACTAGAAAAGAGTCTTGATGACCCACAAGTGTAGGGGATCTATCGTAGCCTTTTTGATAAGTAAGAGTGTCAAACCCAACGAGGAGCAGAAGGAAATGATAAGCGGTTTTTAGCAAGGTATTTTCTGCAAGCATTGAAATTATTGGTAACAGATAGTTTTGTGATAAGGTAATTGGTAACGGGTAACAAATAGTAAAAATAAATAAGGTGCAGCAAGATGGCCCAATCCTTTTTGTATCAAAGGACAAGCCTGGACAAATTCTTATATAAGGGAAAGCGCTCCCGAGGACACATGGGAATTATCGTCAAGCTAGTTTTCATCACATTCATATGATTCACGTTCGGTACTTTGATAATTTGATATGTGGGTGGACCGGTGCTTGGGTGATGTCCTTACTTGGAAAAGCATCCCACTTATGATTAACCCCCATTGCAAGCATCCGCAACTACAACAGAAGTATTAAGGTAAACCTAACCATAGCATGAAACATATGGATCAAAATCAGCCCCTTACGAAGCTATGCATAAACTAGGGTTTAAGCTTCTGTCACTCTAGCGACCCATCATCTACTTATTACTTCCCAATACCCCCCCCCCCTAGGCCCAAACAATGGTGAAGTGTCATGTAGTCGACATTCACATGACACCACTAGAGGAAACACAACATACATCTCATCAAAATATTGAACGAATACCAAATTCACATGACTACTTATAGCAAGACTCCTCCCATGTCCTAAGGAACAAATGTAACTACTCACAAATCATATTCATGTTCATAATCAGAGGGGTATTAATATGCATAATGGATCTGAACATATGATCTTCCATCAGATAAACCAACTAGCATCAACTATAAGGAGTAATCAACACTACTAGCAACCCACAGGTACCAATCCGAGGTTTGGATACAAAGATTGGATACAAGAGATGAACTAGGGTTTGAGATGAGATGGTTTTGGTAAAGATGTTGATGGAGATTGACCCCCACCCGATGAGAGGATCATTGGTGATGACGATGGTGATGATTTCCCCCTCCCGGAGGGAAGTTTCCCGGGCAGATCAGCTCCGCCGGAGCCCTAGATTGGTACTGCCAATGTTCCGTATCGTGGCGGCGAAGTTTCTTCCCAAAAGCTTGCTTATGATTTTTTTCCTCGATGAAAGACTCCATATAGCCAAAGATGGGCATCAGAGGGCTGCCAAGGGGCCCACAAGGCAGGGGCGCGCCTAGGGGGTAGGGCGCACCCCCACCCTCGTGGATGGTGGGTGGCCCCCCTCTGGTACTTGTTTCGCCCAATATTTTATATATATTCTGAAACCTGCTCCCGTGAAGTTTCGGGACTTTTGGAGTTATGCAGATTAGGTCTCTAATATTTGCTCCTTTTTCAGCCCAGAATTCCTCCTGCCGGCATTCCCCCTCTTCATGTAAACCTTGTAAAATAAGAGAGAATAGGCATAAGTATTGTGGCACAATGTGTAATAACAACCCATAATGCAATAAATATAGATATAAAAGCATGATAGAAAATTGACGTATCAGTGAGGAGGCAGCAGTGCAAGAAGGGTCCCCAGCAAGGAGGCGGCGCTGCAAGAAGAAGGGTAGCAGGCGAGGAGGCGGCGCTGCAAGAAGAAGGGTCCCCAGCGAGGAGGTTGAGCTGCCAGTAAGAAGCAGTGAAGGTTTGAACTTGGAAAGCAAGGAGGAAGAGTGGAAGTGTGGCTTTTGGTAGGAGGGAGGGGTGGGGAGATAGATATTTCTGCGGTGGCAAAAACAATTCACTCGGTGCCGTGAGAAACTGGCGTGCAAGTGTGGTTCAAGCGGGGGCGATGGACTGTAGACAAAAAAGCTTCCTGCGTAAGCCAGACAAGACGGTGCGCCAAGATATTTTATATCGCATCCCACATGATTCTTTCTAGTAAACTATTTGTGGTAAAGCTGATTTTTTTTCATTATGTTTTGAAAGACAAAATGGTGTTACGGAGGGAAAGGATGGTGTTTGAATTGCTAGAACATTTACGTATAGTGAACATGCAACTAGTACATGAGTGTCGTGTTTAAATTTGGAATTATTCTGGGTTCGTTTGGCATTTTTATGCATTAATTGAATTTGTGGGTATTTAATGTGTATAATTCAAATTTGAACTACAAGCACACGCTCCAATGCACCAAAGTTTGTTGAAAAATCACATGTGCGTCTTTGGGTCAATTTATAGGTCCCATGCAAGAAATGGGAATGAAATTCAAACATCTGGGCGTCGTGGCTCGGCCGGAAATATTGAGAAACTTGGTTTTTAAGTTCCTGTAAATCCAAAACACGCCTGAAAATCATGAAACTGGGCATGGTGTCATGACATAGCACCAACATGCCGCGGTAAATTTTTTGGCCGCATTGGGACAAGCTTTGGTGTAAGCTTCTTGCAAACCGGAGCTTCCCTCAAAAAGGCTCGTGGTTCCGAGAGGGAACGTGTCACCTTCGTGTGCGAAACGAGATACTTACACTGCCTTCTCCCGCCTTAACTTTTTTACACAGGCAGATTAGAACAAATAGAAGTATCATGCTAAATTTTGGAATTATTCTGGGTTCGTTTGGCCTTTTTATACATTAATTGAGTTTCTGTGCATTTAATGTGCATAATTAAAATTTGAACTGCAAGCACATGCTCCAGTGCACCAAAGTTGGTTGAAAAATCACATGTGTGTCCTTGGGTGTATTAATAGGTCCCATGCAAGAAATGGGAATGAAATTCAAACATCTTGGCATCTTGGCTCGGCCGGAAAGATTGAGAAACTTGTTTTTTTAATTCCTGTAAATCCAAAACACGCCTAAAAATCATGAAACTTGGCATGGTGTCATGACATGGCACCAACATGCCGCGGTAATTTTTTTGGCCGAATTGGGACAAGCTTTGGTGTAAGCTTCTTGCAAACCAGAGCTTCCCTCAAGAAGGCTCGTGGTTCCGAGAGGGAACATGTCACCTCCGTGTGCGAAATGAGATACGTACACTGCCTTCTCCCGCCTTAATTTTTTTTACACAGGCAGATTAGACCAAATAGAAGTATTATGCTAAATTTTGGAATTATTCAGGTTTCGTTTGGCCTTTTTTATACATTAATTGAGTTTATGCGCATTTAATGTGCAGAATTAAAATTTGAACTACAAGCACATGCTCCAGTGCACCAAAGTTGGTTGAAAAATCACATGTGTGTCCTTGGGTGTATTTATAGGTCCCATGCAAGAAATGTGAATGAAATTCAAACATCTGGGCGTCGTGGCTCGGCTGGAAAGATTGTGAAACTTGGTTTTTAAATTTCTGTAAATCCAAAACATGCCTGAAAATCATGAAACTTGGCATGGTGTCATGATATGGCACCAACATGATGCGGTAAATTTTTTGGCCGAATTGGGACAAACTTTGGTGTAAGCTTCTTGCAAACTAGAGCTTCCCTCAAGAAGGCTTGTGGTTCTGAGAGGGAACGTGTCACCTCCGTGTGCGAAACAAGATACGTACACTGCCTTCTCTCGCCTTAATTTTTTTACACAGGCAGATTAGACCAAATAGAAGTATCACGCTAAATTTTGGAATTATTCCGGGTTCGTTTGGCCGTTTTATACATGAGAAGCGGCCAGCTAGAGAGCAACAATGGCCATGAACATGCATTATGCATAATTAACATTGGACACTAGCATGAGTAGGATATGAACACCATGAACATAAATATCATAGAGGCTATGTTGGTTTTGATTCAACTACATGCATGATTATGTGCCAAGTCAAGCCACTCGAACATTCAGAGGAGGATACCATATCATCATACTACATCACAATCATTTTAACACAATGTTGATATCCAAGATAAATCATTATCCACTCCCAGCTACTTATGCATGGCATGAGAAACTATAATCTCTAATTGTCATTGCAAACATGTTTAATCATAATGGGTTGAATCATGGATACTAGGTTAAACATATTTACACAAACAGAACAAGTCGAGTTCATACCCGTTTCTCTCTACCACGACCAGTTCATCAAGTATCGTCATTATTGCCTTTCACTTGCACGACCGAACGATATGAAAATAATAATAGTGCAAGAGTGTCGTGGACTAAGCTAGAATCTACAAACATTTTATTCAACAGGAGAAGACAAGGTAAAATGGGCTCTTTATTAGATCCATAGTTATTCATATGAGAGACCCTCAACATTTTCATTGTGGTCTTCTCCTCAGTATGACTCAAATAAAAAGAAAAGAAATTCAAAGAAACACATCAAAATATTTTTGGAGCTTTTCGTTTTCTTGAACAAGCAAATAAAAGGGAAAAGCAAAAACAAAAAAACTATTTACACGGGAAAACTCCCAACAAGCAAAAGAAGAACAAGGAAATCTTTTTGGGTTTTCTTTTCAATGCTACAACTAAGCATGCATATAAAGTAAACTAACTATGACTAATTTTTTGGTTTTTCTAAGGTTTTTCAAACACACAAGAAGAAAGCGAGAAAATAAAATAAGCATGGATGATACAATGAAAAAAGTGTGGACATTGACAAATGAAATAAGTGAACATGAATGTAATATCGGTGGGAAACATGTACTCCCCCAAGCTTAGGCTTTTGGCCTAACTTGGTAATCAATCAGAAGCCTGGGTAGTAGTTGGGGTACTGAGGAGCGGGCATCCACTGATCCCACTGCTGAGGCTCTTCCTCCTCCTCTACAGCCTAGTCATGCCAGTAGGTGATGATGTCCACATGCATAATCCTATATCCGCCATGGCAGCAGGATCAAACAAAGCAGGAGCAGGCAATGGAATAATATCACGAGTTTGAATGCTGAAAACCAAGTTATAAGGAATACAGATGTTAGGGTAATCCCGTGCAATAAAATGGTGGTGTTCCATGGCTGCGCGGTCTAGGTAAACCATGGTCAAAGGGTAATCATGAAGGTGTATCTCAACATTGAAGTGAGCCGCCAAACGAGTAGCGAAAATCCCACCATGTATTTTACCCTTGGACTTATTAATGTGGAGGCGATGTGCCACAATATCTCCCAAGCTATAAGTGTTGTCGCCCCCAAGTGCACGACGTAAAATAGCAAGGTCTGGTGAACTGAGTGCACCCACCTTCTCTCTAGCAAGCAAGCATTTTGTGATGAAAAGAGCAAAGTAATGAACAGCAGGAAAATGCAAGCTAGCGGCAGTGATAGCTGACACCCCTCTCTCATATCCCACTGTTAAGGTGCGATAAAAGGCCTCAAACTCTATCGGCCTAGGCTCAACTAAGCTCCCGTCAGAAGGGATCATGCATATGTTACAAAATTCAGTAAGTGGTATCTCACGGGTTTCGGCTTATAAACTAAATTGCACCTCAGGGGGATTATTCCTTGGAAGGAAAGTAAAACTTCGAACAAAGATATTTTTGAGGAGATGATACTATTCACATCCAGCTGCGATGAAGTCAGTGAGGCTGGCATTAGCAGCATATTGTGTGAACTCCTGAAGGATTCCAGCCACTTCCATGAACTGGGTGTGCGGCCATTCGCACGGCCATACTTCCACCAACCTCTGAGGATGGAGATCACTGTCAGAGGACTCCCCAATAACCCCCTTGGAGTTGTTCTTAGAAGCAAACTTCCTAAAGATATTCATCATTTTCCAAGGAAGAATCCCCCGAAGTAGTTTCGGGAGTGGAGCTTCGAGCAAGGAGATCAAAATTCGTGGGTTTGAAAGTGTGACGCCCCCGATTTGACCGTACACTAATCATACACGCAAACGTGTACGATCAAGATCAAGGACTCACGGGAAGATATCACAACACAACTCTACAAATAAAATAAGTCATACAAGCATCATATTACAAGCCAGGGGCCTCGAGGGCTCGAATACAAGAGCTCGATCATAGACGAGTCAGCGGAAGCAACAATATCTGAGTACAGACATAAGTTAAACAAGTTGCCATAAGATGGCTAGCACAAACTAGGATACAGATCGAAAGAGGCGCAAGCCTCCTGCCTGGGATCCTCCTAAACTACTCCAGGTCATCGTCAGCGGGCTGCACGTAGTAGTAGGCACCTCCCGAGTAGTAGTAGTCATCGTCGACTGTGGCGTCTGGCTCCTGGGCTCCAACGTCTGGTTGCAACAATCGAGTATAGAAAGGGGGGAAAGGGGGAGCAAAGCAACCGTGAGTACTCATCCAAAGTACTCGCAAGCAATTAGCTACACTACATAAGTATGCATTGGTATCAAATGGATTAAGGGTATCATATGAGGACTGAACTGCAGAATGCCGGAATAAGAGGGGGATAGCTAATCCTATCGAAGACTACGCTTCTGGTAACCTCCATCTTGCAGCAGGAGAAGAGAGTAGATGGTAAGTTCACCAAGTAGCATCGCATAGCATAATCCTAACCGATGATCCTCCCCTCATGGCCCTGTGAGAGAGCGATCACCGGTTGTATCTGGCACTTGGAAGGGTGTGTTTTATTAAGTATCCTGTTCTAGTTGTCATAAGGTCAAGGTACAACTCCAAGTCGTCCTGTTACCGAAGATCACAGTTATTCGAATAGATTAACTTCCCTGCAGGGGTGCACCACATAACCCAACACGCTCGATCCCATTTGGCCGGACACACTTTTCTGGGTCATGCCCGGCCTCGGCAGGTCAACACGTCGCAGCCCTACCTAGGCACAACAGAGAGGTCAGCACACCCGTCTAAATCCTATGGCGCAGGGGTCTGGGCCCATCACCCATTGCACACCTGCACGTTGCGTACGCGGCCGGTGAGCAGACCTAGCCTCCCTTATACAAGAGTAGGTGTTCCAGTCCAACCCGGCACGCGCCGCTCAGTCGCTGACGTCATGAAGGCTTCGGCTGATACCACGACATCGAGTGCCCATAACTGTCCCCGCGTAGATGGTTAGTGCGTATAGGCCAGTAGCTAGACTCAGATCAAATACCAAGATCTCGTTAAACATGTTATTTTGAAATAACTGCGAGCGCCGACCAGGGCCAGGCCCACCTCTCTCCTAGGTGGTCTAAACCTGCCCTGTCGCTCCGCCACAAAGATCCACTCAGAGGGCCGTCGGGACAAACGTCCTTTTAGACCCAATCCGTGAATCACTCGCGGGTACTCCTACAAGCCGACCCGTCTTTAGTCACCACAAGTATCGTATATTATGTATATGTATATACCCGTGATCAACTCTCGAGTGATCACGGCCCGATAGTATAGCATGGCAGACAGACAAGAATGTAGGGCCACTGATGGTAAACTAGCATCCTATACTAAGCATTTAGGATTGCAGGTAAGGTATCAATAGCTGGAGCAACAATGACAGGCTATGCATTAGAATAGGATTAACGGAAAGCAGTAACATGCTACACTACACTAATGCAAGCAGTATAGAGGAGAGTAGGCGATATCTGGTGATCAGGGGGGGGGGCTTGCCTGGTTGCTCTGGCAAGAGAGAGGGGTCGTCAACACCGTAGTCGTACTGGGTAGCAGCGGCGTCAGTCTCGGTGTCTAGCGAGAGAAGAGGGGGAAGAAACAATAAATATAATGCAAAGAAATGCATGACGATGCATGACATGACAAAGCGTAAAGCTAGGTGTGCCCTAACACGGTACGAGGTGGTACTGGTGAAGGGGGGAAACATCCGGGAAATTATCCCCGGTGTTTCACGTTTTCGGACAGAGGAGCTGGAGGGGGAAAGTTGCGAGTTTGATATGTTAGGGGTGTGTGGCGGACGAACGGGCTGCGTATCCAGATTCGTCTCGTCATTCTGAGCAACTTTCATGTACAAAGTATTTTCATCCGAGCTACGGATTATTTTATATTAATTTTTAAAGATTTAATTCATTTCTAGAATTAACAGAATTAATTTAATTAGAAAATGCAATTATGACGTCAGCATGATGTCAGGGTGATGTTAGCAGTCAACTAGTCAGTTGGCCTAGTCAAACTGACATGTGGGTCCCACTGTCATTGTCTGAGACTAATTAAGCAGGTTTAATTAGTTTAGTTAATTGATTAGGTTAATTAAACTCATTTAATTAAGTTAATTAATATAGTTAATTAATTAATTAATTAATTATTATTATTATTATTTTTAATTCTCTGTTTTATCCTTTTTTATAAACGTTTTGGGGGTGGGACCCCAAGGTCAGTGGCTCAGGGGGAGCCTAGCGGGCGACGGCTAACGGGCCACAGGCGCCAACCCGTCTGGGCGCTGGCGGGGGCGCCCGTCGGGGTAGAATCGAGCGATGACCGCGGCCACGACGGGGCGCTGGCGGGATCAGGCAAGAGGAGCTGCGGCGGCCGGAGCGGGTGAGGCTGGGCGCGTGTGCGAGTGGCGGGGGCGTCAATCGCCGGAAGCTAGCACGGGAGGAGCTTCTGGCGCGGCAGCGGCAATGAAGCAGCAGGTCGGGCACAGGACGGCAGCGAGCGGGTGCAGCGGCTCGCAGGCGTGTGCAGTGCGAGCCGTGGCGCGGGTGCGCACGACGCAGTGGGGGGGAACATGGCGGTGGCGCGGTGCGTGCGTGGGTGGCCGCAACGGGCGCGCGCGCATGAGCGCTGGAGGCGCGGTCGTGGCCCCGTGCGTGTGAGCGCGCGTGGGTGCCCGGGCGGCAGGAGGACTAGCACAGCAGGGGCGCGCAGTGCGCGGAACGGGGCTCGCGGTGCGCGGCGGGAGCGAGGCAGACGAGAAGGAGGGGAAGCTCACGGGAGGGATGTAGGGCACGGGGCAGTGGGTGTCGGGGAGGACGTCGGGGACGACCGTGATGAAGAGGAGGCAGGCCAGGGAGGCAGCAGGCCGGCGACGGTGTCTTGGCGCGGCAGCGGTGGCCGTGGCGTCTGCGGCCTTCGGGCGCGATCTTGAGCTGGGGGAAAGGTGAGGGAGAGACGACGAGACGGCGTCGACAGGGTCCGGCGAGCGCTTGGCGATGGGGACGGCGGGGTTGGCATCGAAGGGGCTCGGGACTGCTCCCTCGATCCAGATTGGATCGAGAAGGGGGAACAACGTGGGGAGTGGGGGGAAACGAGTGGGAGGTGTGGGTGGTTGGCTAGGGTTGCGGGGGTGAGGGGTTAAGGGAGGCGGGGTGGGCCTCCTGGTGGCCTGGGTGTGTGGCCGAATGGGCCGGCCTACTGGGCCGAGGCACAGGGGCATGGGGGTTTCTCCTCTTTTTTGTTGTTTTGTCTTTTCTTTTTATTTATTTTCTTTTCTGTTTTAAAATCATTTTAAATCATTTAGGCATTTTATAAAAATATGTTTGCTTTATTATAATTACCCTTGTAATATTCGGCACCCACCGAACATTTTTGTTTCAACTTACGGAAACTTTTATTGTTGACATTAATTTAAATTTGAATTGGATGCGGTTTGAACTAACGGAAGTTTAGAAACAGTAATCGAGGTGACGTGGCATGATTAGCGTGGAATTACTATAGCAAGATTATCCGGGCGTTACAAATCTCCTCCACTACAAGATATCTCGTCCCGAGATTTAGGAGGTAGAAGGAAATAGTGTGGGGTATTCATCACGCAGGCGGTCCTCGCATTCCCAAGTGGCTTCGTCTTCAGAGTGATTCGACCACTAGACTTTGAGGAACTTGATCGCCTTCTGACATGTGCGGCGTTCAGCTTGGTCAAGAATGCGGACCGGATGCTCTTTATAGGAGAGGTCCTATTGCAATTCGAGCACTTCATGATCCACTGCTCGGATCGGATCCTTGAAGCAACGGCGGAGTTGTGACACATGGAACACATCGTGAACCTGAGAAAGGTTTGGCAGAAGCTCCGGTTGATATGCCACTTTTCCATGCCTTTCGAGAATAGTGAATGGGCCAATATAGCGAGGAACTAGCTTGCCCTTGATCCCGAAGCGGTGAGCACCCTTCATTGGTGTAACTCGAAGATAGGCCTTTTCGCCAGGTTGATAGATCATGTCTTTATGATGACGGTCATAATTACTCTTTTGACGTGACTGAGTAGTCTTGAGATTCTTGCAAATAATGCGAACTTGTTCTTCGGCCTGTTGGATAATATCCGGATCGAAGAGTGGACGTTCCCCAGTTTCTGACCAGTTCAGAGGGGTTCGACACTTTCGTCCATATAGCACTTCGAAGGGGGACATCTTCAGACTAGCTTGATAGCTATTATTATAAGAGAACTCGGCATATGGAAGAGATTCCTCCCATTTCTTACCGAAGGAAATTACACAAGCTCAAAGCATGTCTTCGAGAACTTGGTTGACATGTTCAACATGTCCTTGCGACTGAGGATGAAACGTCGTACTGAACGACATATGAGTTCCCATAGCTTCTTGGAAACTTGCCCAAAATCTTGAAGTGAATAAGCTGCCATGGTCTGAACTGATAACCAGTGGAATACCGTGAAGTGAAACAATTCTGGACATGTAGAGAGTAGCAAGCTGACTAGAAGTGATTATCTCTTTGACCGCCAGAAAATGCGCAACTTTAGAAAGCCAGTCAATGACGACAAGAATAGCATCATTACCTTTCTGCGATTTGGGAAATCCAGTGACGAAGTCCATTTCAACATGGTCCCATTTCCATTCAGGAATAGAGATAGGTTGCAGAGTTCCAGCAGGCCTTTGATGCTCTGCTTTGATACGGCGGCAAACGTCACTCTCAGCAACATAACGAGCAATGTCCTGCTTCATATTAGACCACCAGAATCTTTGGTGGATGTCTTGGTACATCTTTGTACTACCAGGATGAATAGACAAAGGCGTATCATGAGCTTCTTCATAACCTCTTTAGTCTGATCCAGGTTTTTCTTCAAACATGGTACCACTAGGCGGCCTGTGAAGTACAAGGCGCCATCATCGGTGATAGAGAGGAAGGAGGGCTTTCCTTCTGTTAGATGGTGTTTAATCTTATGGACTTCAGACTCATAACCTTGAATAGTCTTTATACCAGCTACGAGATCTGGTACGACAGCCAGGGTATTTAGAGAACCCTTAGTAACAACACGAAGATTCATCTTCTGAAACTCTGGGGGAGGGGGGGCGAGTGCTCCAGGAGGAACAATATGAAGGTTCAGCTTTCTAAATTCTTCGACAAGCGAGGGCTGAACTTTGTGAACCTGGAGGTGATTGCAGTAAGACTTGCGGCTCAAGGCATCAGCCATTACATTAGCCTTGCCAGGGGTATAGGATATACCCACGTCAAAGTCTGCAACAGTCTCCATCCATCTCTGCTGACGGAGGTTCAGATCTGGCTGAGTAAATAGATACTTC
This sequence comes from Triticum monococcum, assembly GCA_034509565.1. Taxonomy (NCBI): domain Eukaryota; kingdom Viridiplantae; phylum Streptophyta; class Magnoliopsida; order Poales; family Poaceae; genus Triticum; species Triticum monococcum. Next base: position 391,295,139 of record CM067845.1, on the reverse strand, counting down.
AGACTTTGGTGGTCGGTGAAGATTTCGCAATGATTACCGAGAAGCTAATGTCGCCACTGCTTCAGTGCATGAATAACAGCAGCAAGCTCGAGGTCGTGAACTGGGTAGTTTTCTTCGTGAGGGCGCAGTTGACGAGTGGCATAAGCAATCACTCCGCGCTCTTGCATTAGGACACAGCCTAATCCTTGACGGGAAGCGTCGCAGTAAATGACGAAGTCCTTCTTAGTATCAGGGGGAGCAAGCACGGGAGCAGAAGTCAACTTGTCTTTGAGCGCCTGGAAACTTTCCTGGCACTTGTCTGTCCAGTCAAACTTGACACCCTTATGCAACAGATTAGTCAGAGGCCTGGCAATCTTGGAGAAGTTCTCGACGAATCAACGACAATAGCTGGCGAGACCGAGAAAACTTCGGACTTGCTTGACATTCTTCGGAGGAGTCCAATCGAGAATAGCCTGAACTCGTTCAGGGTTGACGGCAATACCATCCTTGGATATGACATGCCCAAGATAGGTTACTTCGGGGAGCCAGAATTCACACTTGGAATACTTAGCATACAGTTGATGCTCTCGAAGCTTTTCCAGCAGAAGACGAAGATGTTCAGCATGTTCTTCCTCGTTCTTGGAAAATACTAGGATATCGTCCAGATAAACCACGACGAACTTGTCAAGGTAATCCATGAATATATAGTTGATCAGACAAGAGAAGGTGGTGGGAGCATTCGTTAACCCGAATGACATGACGGTGTACTCGTATGATCCATACCGAGTCACGAAGGCGGTTTTTGGGATATCCTCCTCACGAACACGGATCTGGTGGTAACCCAACCTCAAGTCGAGTTTGGAGAACACTGATGAGCCAGCCAGTTGATCATAAAGGTCATTGATCCGAGGCAGAGGATATTTATTCTGAATGGTAGCTTGCTTTATAGGATGGTAGTCTTGGACTAATCGGTTTGTCCCATCCTTCTTCTTAACAAAGAGAGAAGGTGCTCCCCAAGGAGAGCAACTTGGGAGAATGAAACCTTTGATAAGAGATTTGTCGATTTCCTCCTTAAGCTCAATGAGTTCATGTGGCGACATCTTGTAGGGTCGTTTATCTATAGGGGTGGTGTCGGGTTTCAAGTCGATGATGAATTCGACAGCTCTAGCAGGGGGAATCCCTGGAAGTTCTTCTGGGAAGACATCTTGGAATTCACGAACGACGGGAATGTTTTCAATGCCCTCGAGTGGTGCAGCGTTCAACGCATTCAAGGCATAAAACCGTGCCTCGGCGTCTGAACTAGATGAGCTTGGTAAGCTATTATTTCATCAGAAGGGTGTAGCAGATGGACGACCTTAGTGGCGTAAACTATAGAAGCAGTATGCGCTTTCAACCAATCCATTCCCAGAATGAGGTCGATGTTAGACGACTTCAGGATAATGGGAGAGGCATAGAATTCCAGCCCTTCGATTTCCACGGGGACATCGATGCCAACCAGTGAGGTTTGACATTGTCCCATGGGGCGTTTTTACCCATACCGAAGTGTTCATCTCCTCACATTTAACGTAATGCTTGTATGCAAAATCTTCTGACATGAATGAATGTGATGCTCCTGAATTGAATAAAACAGATGCAGGTACTGAATTTACGAGGAATGTACCCATCACGGTAGCAGGCTGGTCTAGAACTTCATTGAGATCAACGTGGTTGGCATGAACACGACCATAAGACCTGGCATTGTTGTTGCGAGGTTGGTTGTTGCCACGGCCAGCTGCAGGGAGGGCCAGTTGATTCTGGTTCTGGTTGCATTCCCTAGCACGGTGTCCTGGTTGACCACACCTGAAGCACAGACCATTATTGGGAGTGGGAACAGGAGCTTGTGGTGGTGGAGCTGGAAGCCTTGGCTGCCTAGTTGGAGGAGCAGGCAGACGAGGTGCGGCATAGGACTGCCTTGGGGCAGGTGCAGTTGGCTGGTACATACTGTTGGGAATCCATATCTTATGCTTCTGTGAAGACGGGCCCGAAGATGAGCCCGTGTCACGGTTGCGCCTGTGAGAGCTCTGGTATTCCTGCAGACCAGTTTCGACATTGATGGCCTTGTTCACCAGGGTGGCGAAATCAGCAAAGTCATGCACTAGAAGTGCGATCTTGATATTAGCTTGAAGGCCATCACGGAACTTCTCCTGTCTACGTGCATCAGTTTCAATGTCTTCTTCAGCATAGCGGGACAGATCTAGGAACTCCCGCTGATAAGCTTCCAAAGTTTTGTTGCCTCGATTGAGGCTGCGGAACTCGCGCTTCTTATGGTCCATGACTCCCTAAGGAATGAAGCGAGCACGAAAGGCAGCTTGGAAGTCTGGCCAGGTGATGATTGTTCCAGCTGGCAGAGTACGCCTGTGGCTGTCCCACCATTGAGCTGCGGGTCCTTTCAAGAAAAAAGAAGCAAAGGTGACGTAGCTAGCAGGGGCAACATCAGCAGACTCCATCTCATAGGTGATGTCATGGAGCCAGTCATCAGCATCCAGAGGCTGAGTTGAGCTGCGGTACATAGTTGGGTTCAGGCGCATGAAATCCTGCAGAGTTACTGGGGTTGGCTGCTGGTTCATATTGGGGCGAGGAAACTGAGCCATCATATTCTCCATGAACTGGCGATTCATCTCAAGCTGTTGGATCATACCAGTCATGTACTCAGGCGGTGGCGGGGCGTTGCCACCACGACCACGACCACCTGGTCTAACCATCCTGCTAATATATAACAGGGGTAGTTCATTATTGAGAAATTTGCAAAGACAAGAATCATTCATGATGAAACATGCACAACGAAAGCAGCACGATAGATCCTACATAGTAGTCGGCATATCTTACAAAAGAGATCATGCATAGAGTTCGGTACACAGAGTTCAGTACATAGTCTAAGACATCATAGGCGGCATGCAGGCTCGCGGTGAATGCATCTAACACTAACAAGCAAGTCAACATCAGTCCCATGCGGTACTGCAGAGGTAGCTGTAGCCTGAAAGTTGGTAGTGTGGCATCGGGAACTCCATGTCGGCAACCTGGGAGCCGCGGGTACTCTGGTGCAGAACCCGATGCTCAAGTGGCAGAAGAGGACCAAGTGCGGGAGAGTAGCCTCCCACATCTGGCCAACCGACGCCCTGGGGCATCACGGTCCTGGCTGGGTAGATCGCAGAACGCGGTACCTCTCTGGATCCGACAAAGGGGTGCAACATCGTCAGAGCACGGTAAAGGTGTTGACGAGTGGTGTACAACTCGTGGCGAAGAGCTCGGTTAGCTCGATCCAGCTCATCAGCATGCAGAACCAAGTTCTGATGGTAGAAGGGCTCTCGGGTGACAGTGGAGTAGGCAGTAGTGTAGTAACCCTCCGCACCAACATCGGATGCGATAGCAATGTGCCTGAAGGGGGAGGTGTCCAACTCCTGATACTCTCCACCAAGACATGTCAGAGCAGCATAAGCAGCATCATGGACCGCCATATCGATAGTCACTCCAACACCATGAGCAGTGTGTAGCACGGTAGTGGAGTCATACTCCCGAGAGTAGAGGTGGACGATGGCACGATACTGCTCCTATTTGAAGTCCTAATACTCCTCATAGACGGTGTACTCAGGGTGCCAGCGATAACCCAGATAGGTCATCATCTCAACCAACACAGCAGGTGATCCTGAGGCACCAATGGCCATCGTGTGGCGCACGACCTGCCTTGTGGGTTCCATCTGAAAACAAAGATGTTTTCATAGGAGTCAAATGACAATGTGGATAATGTTCAAATACTACTCTAAAGAATAGCTAGGGCTTATCCAACTTTGGGGTGAACATGGTCACGGGATCCTAGTGTTATGGTTAGTAAAATTGTTTAACCCGAGTAGGACAGAGTTCAGAGTCCCAGAGTAAGGATCGAGGAGTAAAAGATCCTAATACCACCCAGAAGGCGACGTGGGCCTGTAAGGCACATAGCCATGTTAGTAAAAGTTTTTTGTAATGTCTAGACTCAACTTCGGCCAAGGAGTGTGGAAGGAGGATTCCGACAGGCAGTCGGCTCTCATACCAACTTGTGACGCCCCCAATTTGATTGTACACTAATCATACACGCAAACATGTACGATCAAGATCAAGGACTCACGAGAAGATATCACAACACAACTCTACAAAAAAATAAGTCATACAAGCATCATATTACAAGCCAGGGGCCTCGAGGGCTCGAATACAAGAGCTTGATCATAGACGAGTCAGCGGAAGCAACAATATCTGAGTACAGACATAAGTTAAACAAGTTTCCATAAGATGGCTAGCACAAACTGGGATACAGATCGAAAGAGGCGCAGGCCTCCTGCCTGGGATCCTCCTAAACTACTCCAGGTCGTCGTCAGCGGGCTGCACGTAGTAGTAGGCACCTCCCGAGTAGTAGTAGTCGTCGTCGACGGTGGCGTCTGGCTCCTGGGCTCCAACGTCTAATTGCAACAATCGAGTATAGAAAGGGGGAAAAGGGGGGGCAAAGCAACCGTGAGTACTCATCCAAAGTACTCGCAAGCAAGGAGCTACACCACATATGTATGCATTGGTATCAAATGGATTAAGGATATCATATGAGGACTGAACTGCAGAATGCCAGAATAAGAGGGGGATAGCTAATCCTATCGAAGACTACGCTTCTGGTAACCTCCATCTTGCAACAGGAGAAGAGAGTAGATGGTAAGTTCACCGAGTAGCATCGCATAGCATAATCCTAACCGATGATCCTCCCCTCGTTGCCCTATGAGAGAGCGATCACTGGTTGTATCTAGCACTTGGAAGGGTGTGTTTTATTAAGTATCATGTTCTAGTTGTCATAAGGTCAAGGTACAACTCCAAGTCGTCCTGTTACCGAAGATCACGGTTATTCGAATAGATTAACTTCCCTGCAGGGGTGCACCACATAACCCAACACGCTCGATCCCATTTGGCCGGACACACTTTTCAGGGTCATGCCCGGCATCGGAAGATCAACACGTCGCAGCCCTACCTAGGCACAATAGAGAGGTCAGCACGCCGGCCTAAATCCTATGGCGCAGCGGTCTGGGCCCATCGCCCATTGCACACCTGCACGTTGCGTACACGGCCGGTGAGCAGACCTAGCCTCCCTTATACAAGAGCAGGCGTTCCAGTCCAACCCGGCGCGCGCCGCTCAGTCGCTGACGTCACGAAGGCTTCGGCTGATACCACGACGTCGAGTGCCCATAACTGTCCCCGCGTAGATGGTTAGTGCGTATAGGCCAGTAGCCAGACTCAGATCAAATACCAAGATCTCGTTAAACGTGTTATTTTGAAATAACCGCGAACACCGACCAGGGCCAGGCCCACCTCTCTCCTAGGTGGTCTCAACCTGCCCTGTCGCTCCGCCACAAAGATCCACTCAGAGGGCCGTTGGGACAAACGTCCTTTCAGACCCAATCCGCGAATCACTCGCGGGTACTCCTATGAGTCGACCCGTCTTTAGTCACCACAAGTATCATATATTATGTATATGTATATACCCGTGTTCAACTCCCGAGTGATCACGGCTCGATAGTATAGCATGGCAGACAGACAAGAATGTAGGGCCACTGATGGTAAACTAGCATCCTATACTAAGCATTTAGGATTGCAGGTAAGGTATCAACAGCTGGAGCAACAATGACAGACTAAGCATTAACGGAAAGCAGTAGCATGCTACACTATTCTAATGCAAGCAGTATAGAGGAGAGTAGGCGATATCTGGTGATCAAGGGAGGGGGGCTTGCCTGGTTGCTCTGGCAAGAGAGAGGGGTCGTCAACACCGTAGTCGTACTGGGTAGCAGCGGCATCGGTCTCGGTGTCTAGCGAGATAAGAGGGGGAAGAAACAATAAATATAATGCAAACAAATGCATGACGATGCATGACATGACAAAGCATAAAGCTAGGTGTACCCTAACGCGGTACGAGGTGGTACCGGTGAAGGGGGGAAACATCTGGGAAATTATCCCCGGTGTTTCGCGTTTTCGGACAGAGGAGACGGAGGGGGAAAGTTGTGAGTTTGATACGTTAGGGGTGTGTGGCGGACGAACGGGCTGCGTATCCGGATTTGTCTCGTCGTTCTGAGCAACTTTCATGTACAAAGTATTTTCATCCGAGCTACGGATTATTTTATATTAATTTTTAAAGATTTAAATCATTTTTAGAATTAACGGAATTAATTTAATTAGAAAATGCAATTATGACATCAGCATGATGTCAGGGTGATGTCAGCAGTCAACTAGTCAGTTGACCTTGTCAAACTGACATGTAGGTCCCACTGTCATTGTCTAAGACTAATTAAGCAGGTTTAATTAGTTTAGTTAATTGATTAGGTTAATTAAACTCATTTAAATAAGTTAATGAATTTATTTAATTAATTAATTAATATTATTATTATTTTTAATTCTCTGTTTTTTTATCCTTTTTTATAAACGTTTCAGGGGTGGGACCCCAAGGTTAGTGGCTCAGGGGGAGCCTAGCGGGCGACGGCTAATGGGCCACAGGCGCCAGCCCGTCTGGGCGCTGGCGGGGGCGCCCGTCGGGGTAGAATCGAGCGATGACCGCGGCCACGGCGGGGCGCTGGCGGGCGCAGGCGAGAGGAGCTGCGGCAGCCGGAGCGGGTGAGGCTGGGCGTGTGCACGAGTGGCGGGGGCGTCGACCGCCGGAAGCTAGCACGGGAGGAGCTTCTGGCGCGGCAGCGGCAGCGAAGCAGCAGGTCGGGCACGGGACGGTAGCGAGCGGGTGCAGCGGCTCGCAGGCGCAGACGCGCGCGCATGAGCGCTGGAGGCGCGGGCGCGGCCCCGCGCGGGTGAGCGCGCGTGGGTGCGCGGGCGGCAGGAGGACTAGCACAGCAGGGGCGCGCAGTGCGTGGAACGGGGCTCGCGGTGCGCGGCGGGAGCGAGGAAGACAAGAAGGAGGGGAAGCTCACGGGGGGGGATGTAGGGCACGGAGCAGTGGGTGTCGGGGAGGACGTCGGGGATGACCGTGACGAAGAGGGGGCAGGCCAGGGAGGCGGCAGGCCGGCAACGGTGTCCTGGCGCAGCGGCGATGGCCGTGGCGTCTGCGGCCTTCGGGCGCGATCTTGAGCAAGGGGAAAGGTGAGGGAGAGATGACAGGACAGCGCCGACGGGTCCGGCGAGCGCTTGGCGACGGGGACGGCGGGGTTGGCGTCGAAGGGGCTCGGGACTGCTCCCTCGATCCAGATCGGATCGAGAAGGGGGGAGCGACGTGGGGAGTGGGGTGGAACGAGTGGGAGGTGTGGGTGGTTGGCTAGGGTTGCGGGGGTGAGGGGTTAAGGGAGGCGGGGTGGGCCTCCTGGTGGCCTGGGTGTGTGGCCGAATGGGCCGGCCTGCTGGGCCGAGGCCCAGGGGGCAAGGGGGTTTCTCTTTTTTTGTCTTTTCTTTTTATTTATTTTCTTTTCTGTTTTAAAATAATTTTAAATCATTTAGGCATTTTATAAAAATGTGTTTGCTTTATTATAATTACCCTTGTAATATTCGGCACCCACTGAACATTTTTGTTTCAACTTACGAAAACTTTTATTGTTGACATTAATTTAAATTTGAATTTGACGTGCTTTGAACTAACGGAAGTTTAGCAACAGTAATCGAGGTGACGTGGCATGATTAGCGTGGAATTACTGTAGCAAGATTATTCGGGCGTTACAGAGAGCAAGAACACGGGAGAGAGAGCAATGGAGAATATTTTCTGGAGGTAAGTGATGATGTGGTGTGAAGGGATAAGTGAGGGGGGCCATGTGGGGACCGCAACCCACCAGGGGGCGCTTGGGTGTCCCGGCGCGCCCAGGTGGGTTGTTCCCATCTAGTGCACCTCCCTCTGATGTTATTTGCACCAAAAATTCTTAAATAATCAGAAAAAAACGTATTAAATTTTCAGAGCATTCTGAGAACTTTTATTTTTGGGTCATTTTTTTATTGCACTGGAAATTCAGAAAACAGACAAAACATGGCATTTTATTTTATTTAACTAATAAAAACAGAAAACAAAAGGTAGGGACAGAAGGTAGTGCTTACTAAATTCATCAACTTCATACCTCTCAAAAATGATCCATTAATAAGGTTGATCAAGTCTTATTAACAACCACTTTCGATTAGCCTGAAACCGAAGAACTTTCGTAAATCACTAAGTTACCTCAATTGGGATATGAATGTCCCCAACAATAAGCATTTCATATTTCTTTTTGACAGTAAGTAGAGGTATTTGAAAACTTCCAATAGTGATTGTCGGAGATTTTTCAATAAAAAATACCATTCACTTGGAGTTGTTTCTTCGGAAAATACACCATATGCTCATTACCATTGATGTGAAAAGTGACCTTGCTTTTATTGCAATCAATAACAGCCCCTGTTGTATTCAAGAAGGGTCTACCAAGGATAATTGACATGTTGTCGTCCTCGGGCATCTCAAGTATAACAAAGTTAGTCAAAATAGTAACATTGGCAACAACAACGGGCACATCCTCACAAATACCGTAGGTATGGCAGTTGATTTATCAGCCATTTGCAAATATATTTCAGTAGGTGTGAGTTTATTCAAATCAAGTCTTTTATATAAAGAGAAAGGCATAACACTAACACCAGCTCCTAAATCACATAAAGCAGTTTTCACATAATTATTTTTGATAGAGCAAGGTATAGTTGGTATTCCCGGAACTCCAAGTTTTTTAGGTACTCCATCTTTAAAAGTATAATTAGCAAGCATGGTGGAGATTTTAGCTTCTGATATTTTTCTCTTATTAGTGATGATGTCTTTCATATACTTTGCATAAGGAGGCATTTTAAGGATATCAGTCAAGCTAGTATGCAAAAAGACTGGCCTCAGCATTTCAGCAAAGTGTTCAAATTCTTCGTCATCTTTCTTTTTAGTTGACTTAGGTGGAAAGGGCATAGGTTTTTGAACCCATAGTTCTCTTTCTTTACCGTATTTTCTAGCCACAAATTCACTTTTATCATACCTCTTATTCTTAGGTTGTGGGTTATCAAGATCAACTGATGGTTCTATCTCAACATCATTGTCTGGTTCTTTATTATTTGTTTGGGTATTTTCATGAACCTCATCATTATCTTTTTCATTATCATAAGGTGAGTGTTCATTACCAGACTGAGTTTCAGCATCAGAGATAGAAGTTTCATTATCATTATCAGGAGGTTTTTCTATTTCAGGTTCACTAGAAGCGTGCAAAGTCCTATCATTTTTCTTCTTCTTTTTCTTCCTAGAAGGACTAGGTGCACCAGTGTTAACTATTTGTGAATCTTGTTAAATTCTTTTTGGGTGTCCCTCAGGACATAGTGGTTCCTGAGTCATTTTACCTCCTCTAGTTGCAACTCTAACAGCAAAGTCATGTATATTATTATTCATTTCATCTAGCAACTCTCTTTGAGATTTAGCAACTTGTTCTAACTGGGTTTTAATAACCATAGAAGCATGATTTCCAACACCTCTAACATAATTTGAGATTCTAAATAACAAGTCACTCGAGTGAGCAATCATATCATAATTGTATTTCAATTGTTTCATAACATTTGCATTGCAGTGATCTTATTTTCTAATATAGTTTTCAAACTCATAAAGGCATTGGCTAGGGTGCATATTGTGAGTATTGTCATTTTCATTGAATTTCATAAGCGAATTTACCTCTACCACCTTAGGAGGTGGTGGTGTATTAAGCCCATGTATTTCTTCAATAGGAGGTAAATTTTTGACATCCTCACCTTTAATACCTTTTTCCTTCATGGATTTATTTGCCTCTTGCATATCTTCGGGACTGACATATAATATACACCTCTTCTTCGAAGTGGGCTTAGGCGGTGGTTTAGGAAGAGTCCAATCATCATAATTTTTCAATATGTTATTCAATAATTCTTTAGCTTGACCAACAGTTCATTACCTGAAAACACAACCAACACAACTATCTAGGAAATCCCTAGAAGCATCGGTTAGACCATTATAGAAGATATCAAGTATTTCATTTTTCTTAAGAGGATGATCAGGCAAAGCATTAAGTAACTGGCAGAGCCTCCCCCAAGCTTGTGGGAGACTCTCTTCTTTAATTTGCACAAAGTTAAGTATTTCCTGTAATGTAGCTTATCTTATGAGTAGGGAAATATTTTTCAGAGAAGTAATAAATCATATCATGGGGACTACGCACACAACCAGGAAGAAGAGTATTGTCCCAAGCTTTAGCATCACCCTTTGATGAGAACGGAAATAATTTGAGAATAAAGTAATACGAGTCTTCTCGTCATGAGTAAAAAGGGTGGCTATGTCATTCAACTTAGTAAGATGTGCCACAACAGTTTTAGTTTCATAACCATGGAAAGGATCAGATTCAACCAAAGCAATTAACTCTGGGTCGGTAGAGAATTCATAATCCTTATCATAAATAAAGATAGGTGAAGTAGCAAACTTAGGATCGTATTGCATTCTAGCATTCAAAGCCTTTTCTTTATACTTGCATAGTAATTTCTCTAGATCATCTCTATCCTTACAAGCAAGAATATATCCCTTCCAGTACCTTAGGCAATTCATATCTAGGAAGGCTAGTTCTAGCAGGATTTTCAGGAGTTTCAGTTTCAAGCTCATCATCAGATTCAACAACATCATGTTGTATTACTCTAGCAATTTGTTTATCAAGAAATTCACCAAGTGGCACATCATCATTATCAAGCAGGGTACTAGCATCATCATAAGCATTATCCATAGCACAAGTAGAATCATCAATACTTGCGACATATCAGAATTAATAGCATGTGGTGGTGTTGCAAGTTTACTTATAATAGAAGGTGAATCTAAAGAAGAACTGGATGGCAGTTCCTTACCTCCCCTCGTCTTAGAGGGATAAATCTTAGTCTTAGCATCCTTCAGATTCTTCATAGTAATAATATGATAATAATCCCAAGTGACGCAAAAAATATAGCTATGCTCCCAGTCAATGGCGCCAGAAAAAGGTCTTGATAACCCACAAGTATAGGGGATCGCAACAGTTTTTGAGGGTAGAGTATTCAACCCAAATTTATAGATTCGACACAAGGGGAGCCAAAGAATATTTGAAGGTATTAGCAACTGAGTTGTCAATTCAACCACACCTGGAGATTACTTATCTGCAGCAACGCAATCAGTAGCAAAGTAATATGATAGTTTGATAGTAATGATAGTAGCAATGGTAATAGTAACAGTGATAGGAATAGTTTTGTAGAAAGTGCAATAGTAATGATAGCAATGGTAACTTAGCAAGAACAATATAAGATAATTTCGTAGGCATTGGATCGGAGACTTGTTAGATGATATTCATCATGAGACAGTTATAACCTAGGGCGATACTGCACTAGCTCCAGTTCATCAATATAATGTAGGCATGTATTCCGTAAATAGTCATACGTGCTTATGGAAAGAATTTGCATGACATCTTTTGTCCTACCCTCCCATGGAAGCGGGGTCCTATTGGAAACTAAGGGATATTAAGGCCGCCTTTTATTAGAGAACTGGAACAAAGCATTGACACACCGTGAATACATGAACTCCTCAAACTACGGTCATCACCGGGAGTGGTCCCGACTATTGTCACTCCGGGGTTGCCGGATCATAACACGTAGTAGGTGACTATAACTTGCAAGATCGGATCTAGAACATGGATATAATGGTGATAACATAAACGGTTCAGATCTGAAATCATGGCACCCGGGCCCAAAGTGACAAGCATTAAGCATGGCAAAGTCATAACAACATCAATCTTAGAACATAGTGGATACTAGGGATCAGGCCCTAACAAAACTAACTCGATTACATGATGAATCTCATCCAACTCCTCACCAACCAGCGAGCCTACGAAGGAATTACTCACTCCCAGTGGGGAGCATCATGGTATTGGCGATGGAGAAGGGTTGGTGATGATGAAGAACGAAGATCCCCCTCTCCGGATCCCCAAACGGACTCCATATCTGGCCTCCCGATCAAGAACAGGAGGTGATCGCGGCTTTGTCTCGTGGATCACAATAATTCTTTCTCCCTGATTTTTTCAAGAAAAATAGGAGTTAATAGCGTCGATTTCAGGGTCTGCAAGGCCACCAGGTGGGGACAACCCACCTGGGCGCGCCAGGAGGGCACACCCTGGTGGGTTGTGCCCACCCAGGTGCCCCCTCCAATGGACCTTGGCTCCAGAAATTCTTATTTATTGTATAAAAAATCCTCGCAAAGTTTCATTCCATTCCGAGAACTTTTATTTCTACACAAAAACAACACCATGGTAGTTCTGCTGAAAACAGCGTCAGTCTGGGGTTAGTTTCATTCAAATCATGCAAATTAGAGTCGAAAACAAGAGGAAAAGCATTAGGAAAAGTAGATATGTTGGAGACGTATCACTTGCTCAAGTGTAACTTGGCTAAGAGAATCATTAGTGGAATCAAGAGAATTACTAGAAGCAACAATATTGGATTTAGCATGATTACTGTTACTACTAGAAGAAGAATCTTTCTTATTCTTGTTGATAGATTTTACTTGTGGCATGTTGATACGTCTCTAACGTATCTATAATTTTTTATTATTCCATGATGTTATATTATCATTCTTGAATGTTTTACAATCATTTTATAGCAATTTTATATCATTTTTTGGGACTAACCTATTAACATAGTGCCCAGCGCTAGTTGTTGTTTTTTGCTTGTTTTTTTACTTCGCAGAAAATCAATACCAAATGGAGTCCAAATGCAGTGAAACTTTTTGGAGATTTTTTCTGGACCAGAAGACACATGTTGGGCCAAAGAAGTATCAGAGGGGGGCCCCGAGGGGAGCACAACCCACCTGGGCGCGCCAGGTGGGTTTTGCCCACCTCGGTGGCCTCCCGTACCACCTCTTTGCTCTATAAATACCCCAATATTCCAGAAACCCCAGGGGAGTCGGCGAAAAACCATTCCAGCTGCCACAAGTTCTAGAAACCACAGATCCAATCTAGACACCATCATGGAGGGGTTCATCATCCTCATTGGTGCCTCTCCAATGATGCGTGAGTAGTTCATTGTAGACCTACGGGTCCATAGCTATTAGCTAGATGGCTTCTTCTCTCTCTCTCTCTCTCTCTCTCTCTCTCTCTCTTGATTCTCAATACAATGGTCTCTTGGAGATCTATTTGATGCAACTCTTTTCGCGGTGTGTTTGTTGGGATCCGATGATTTGAGTTTATGATCAAATTTATGTTTTTATCCATGAAAGTTATTTGAGTCTTTTGATCCCTTATATGCATGATTACTTATAGCCTCTTATTTCTTCTTCGAATCTTTGGTTTTAGTTAGACCGATTAGATCAATTTTTCTTGCCATGGGAAGAGGTGCTTTGTGATGGGTTCGATCTTACGGTGCTCGATCCCAGTGACAGAAGGGGAAATGACACATATGTATCATTGCTATTAAGGATCAAAATATGGGGTCTATTCCTATATGAGTAGATCTTGTCTACATCATGTCATCGTTCTTATTGCGTTACTCCATTTCTCCATGAACTTAATACACTAGATGCATGCTGGATAGCGGTCAATGTGTGGAGTAATAGTAGTAGATGCAGGCAGGAGTCGGTCTACTAATCTTGGATGTGATGCCTATATAATGATCATTGCGTGGATATCGTCATGATTATTTGAAGTTATATCAATTGCCCAATAGTAATTTGTTTACCCACCGTATGCTATTTTTCTCGAGAGAAGCCACTAGTGAAATCTACGGCCCCCGGGTCTCTTCTTTATCATATTTGCCTTCGATATCTATTTTTGTTTGCTTTTCTTTTCAGATCTATTAATCCAAAAACCCAAAAACACCTTGCTGCAATTTTTATTTATTTATTTTATCTCACGTTCCTGCGGGGACTATTTATCCAATCTACTACAAAGTTTACCTATCTTTTACCCGGGAGGGATTGACAACCCCTCTTTTACGTCGGGTTGCAAGTATTTGTTCTTTGTGCACAGGTGCCGTTCACGTAGTGTTGCATGGTTCTCCTACTGGTTCAATAACCTTGGTCTCATCACTGAGGGAAATACCTATTGTGGTTGTGCTGCATCATCCCTTCCCCTTTGGGGAAATACCGATGTAGTTCAAGCCGCATCACATGTAAGTAGACAAGAGTAAACGCTTGGCAATGTAACAAGAACTCTTCTTTAAAAGATCATCATTGATTGCTTTTAGGAACTCATGCTCTAGCTCTAAATTTAGCTTCTTGAAGCGTAGCTTCTCATGAGTTCTTAGAAGCTCTCGATGATCCTCTAGAGTTGTTTCATGAGCTAACTTAAGAGTGTTTACTTCTTTAGTTAGACACTCAATCTCCTTCTTATCATTGTCATTTGTTTCATCTTTATTAGCATGATTAATAGCAATTTCATCATTATTTTCATCACTAGTGTTGTCAACAAGTAAATCATCATCACCTAGCAAATCATGTTCATCACTATTGAAATCAACATACTTGGGGTGTGATACCTTAGGGCCTTTAGCCATGAAGCATCTTCCAATTCCTTCATTTGGTGAGTCAAATATGTCGTAGGAGTTGGATGACACAAGTGCAAGACTGGCTACACCTTCATCATGAGTATATTCGGAGTCGGAGTGATAACTTCTCTCGGAGTAGTTTCGGAGTCAGAACCGGATACCCATTCACCAACATGAGCTTGATGTCTTCATCTTGTTAGCTCTTTGATGACTTGTCCTTACTTTCCAAATCCTTGCTTCTCCTAGAGGGTCTTTTACTTCTCCTTTTTGGTGATTTTTCTCTTCTTTTGTAGGGAGTCGTACACTCATTGGAGTAGTGTCTGATACTTCCACAATTGTAGCAATTACGATCACGACTAGAAGATCTTTTGTCATTGTAGGACCTTAACTTGGAACTTCTCTCTTTGCTTCTACTCTTGTAGAACTTGTTGAAATTCTTCACCATTAAGCTCAATTCTTCATTGAAGACTTGTTTCTCACTTTATGTTGTAGGAGCATCACATGAAGCTTTATAAGCACCACTTGACTTGTTGTGCAACTCTTCCTTATCCTTGAGTGACATCTCATGAGCAACAATTCTACCAATGACTTCCGTTGGCTTGAGATCTTTGTAATTGGGCATCATTTGGATCAAGGTGCACATGGTATCATATTTTCCATCCAAGGCTCTTAGGACCTTCTTGATGATGAATTTGTCGGTCATGTCTTTGCTTCCTAAGTCGGCAATCTCATTTGTGATGAGAGCAAGCCTAGAGTACAGCGCAGCGACTCCTTCACCATCCTTCATTTTGAACTTGTCAAGTTGACTTTGAAGCGCATCCAATTTGGATTCCTTGACGGACTCGGTACCTTCGTGCATATCAACCAAAGTATCCCAAATTTCCTTTGCATTCTCAAGGCGGCTGATTTTGTTAAATTCTTCGGGGCACAATCCATTGAAGAGAATATCGCAAGCTTGAGCATTGTAATGCAACATCTTAAATTCTTTCGCAGATGCTTCACGATCCGGTTCTCTTCCATCCTCGAAGTATTCACCTTGTAAGCCAATACGCATAATAGCCCAAACGGCGAGGTTATGGCCAAGAATATGCATTTTCATCTTATGCTTCCAACTAGCAAAATTAGTACCATCAAAGTAAGGACCTCTACGGTGGTAATTTCTCTCACTAGACGCCATATTCTCCTAGGTTGTCAAACCAAGGCTATGATCACCAAAGCTATGGAAATCAAGGCAAATGGAGGCCAAAGCTCTGATACCACTTGTAGGATCGAAAGTAGATCTAGAGGGGGTGATTAGCACTACAAAAAATACACTTCCGTGATGATACGTGTTTGTCACAGTAGGTCGCGTTTTCTGTCATGCATGTACATCCATGACGATTTTATGACAGAATGAAGATAGTCATACCTGTGCTGTCGTAGAAGTGTTCCATGACATTACAAAAATTATCATCACGGAAGTGTCCACTTCCATGACGATAAATCGCGCGTCACAGAAGTGCTTTTGTCAAGGGTGACCGACACGTGGCATCCACCGTAACGGAACGCCGTTAAGCTATCGGGTCGGGTTTTGGATCCGATAACCCATTAACAGCCCCGACCAATGGGGATTTTCCATGTGTAAAATCATCATTGGCTAGAGGAAACACGTGTCGGCTCATCGCTGGGACAGATGTCATCCACTCATTGGACAGAAGGCGCCTATGATACATCGACATGTGGCATGGCCCAACAGAGGCCCATTCCTGTGAAAAGGCCGGCCCGTTTGACTTGGTCAAAAGGTGGCGGGCTGGCCCATGGAAAGCCTGTTAACGGCATGTTCGCATATAGCCCATTTACAGCCCGCTAACCCAAGGCCCGTTACGCCCTACTCGAATTAGGCCCAGTAGCGTCATCTGGGCCATCCAATATGATTCCAGCCCATTTTCACTTCTGGCCCATCTATGGCCCATGACGTCTTTCGGCCCATATGAGGCCCTATGTAACTCTTGGCCTATTAACGGCCCGTGGTGAAACTAGCCCATAATGAACAGTGTATCACTTTACACGCATTAACGGCCTGTGGTGAAACTGGCCCGTAAAGAACAGTGTATCACTTTATACCCATTAACGGCCCGTTATTCCGTTGGGCCGTTTCCAGCCCATGTTATCTTTGGGCCCTCTTAGAGCCCATTTATTCTTGGGCTATTTTCCAGCATTCTTTTACTTACGGCCCGTTACTGTCATTTTCTGCTTGTGGGCCAAATTCAGCCCGTGGTTACAGTCGGCCCGTTTGTGGTCCGTTAATATGTTGGGCCGTTTTCATAGCATCATCAAATACGGCCTATTAACGATGGCCCGTTATGGTCGGCCCATGAACGGACAATTCCAACTCTAGCCCGTTTACGGCCAGAATGTGGTCTGTTTGGCCCATGTTTGGCCAATCGATCATACGGCCCGTATAAGGCCCATTGATGATACGACCCGTAGAAGGCCCATTGTTTCTACGGCCCGTAGAAGGCCCATTGGTTCTACGGCCCGTAGAAGGCCCATTGTTTCTACGGCCCGTAGAAGGCCCACTGTTTCTACGGCTCGTAGGAGGCCCAGTGTCACTACAGTAAATATTAGCCCATGGTTATTGTGGCCTAGTTTTAAAAAATAGGTTATTGCATCCACTAGCAAACCGCAGAAAAAGAACTGCACTGACTACAAGCAAACAAATAAACAAGACAACAAGGAAATAAATAAGCAAGCAACTTACACTAGGCTATCACGGCTATTACACATATTACATCCACTAGGCATCAAAGTTCGCCACCAGTGCAAATATAGGGAACACAGCAGCATATAAATGCCGCAGCAAAACAAGTTTAGAACTGAAACCACTTCAGAAGAGCTCAAGAAACAATATCCTGGGTACCCATAATGCTGGCAAGATGCTTAGCAAGCTTATTAACTTTCTCTTGTTTGGCGCTTAAGTCCTCCAGTGCTTGCTGTTGCACCAGAAAGTATGCATCTGAATTCTGCAGGGACTTCCTCAGTTCTTCGGCTTCCTGTCGCATAACATCTGATTGATGTCTTTCAACTTGAAGTTGATACTCCAGAAGCCGAACTGATTCAGGCAACGAGTTCGAAGAGCTGGTGCCAGCAGTGGTAGCGAGTAACTCGAACACTACATCAAGACAGGACTTTGGGGTTGTCTCAGTGTCTTCAATATAGTTTTTATCAGCTTTCTTGGAGACCAACAGGGATGTCTCACTATCTTGAACCTTATCGGCATTACTTCCTTTACCATTGTATAACAAGTTACTCTTCTCCAATATTTTATCCGCGTTCTAAAAGAGAAACAAACAAACACATCTTAGGTTTACAATGTAGTATATGAAACTCATTTTGGTAAACCAGTTCAATAGTAAGGTGGACAGGATAACAGCATGAAACAAACATATATCTATGTAGTATGCTCACTGTATGGTCTATATCATTCTAGTTTATGTTGCCAAATCAAGATAGATACAGTTAGAATCATATCTATTTAAGACAAAGCAGCATAGACAGAATATAAGTGTGGGAAACTACACAGCAATAACAACACTTGTAATATGCATGTCATGAGAACATAATTGTTTATTCAATTGAAACTGAAATCAACATAGAGCACGTTACAATAGCAAACAGCCAAACACGTTGAAGAAACAGGTTTAAAACATACCTATTGCGTCATTGGAGTTTCAATTGCATCCTTCAAATTTGAAATTAGTTGGTATCAGTAAATACAGTGATGCAAGAGCAAAGTAGTATGAACCATAGCTACGGAACCTGACCTGAGAACAATTCTTCTTCTTCTTTAAGCATTGACTTCGGGTTCGGAGTGGTGGTCCTTGTGATTTGGGCACTACAGTTGCCTTACTAACTGCTCGTGTGTCAACGAGAACTGGGTGTCTATCTGCTGGGCAAGGTTGTCAGAATCGCGATTTTGAATCGGATCGGAGCTCCGATGGTAAGATCGCAAATCGTAGAATCTTCACTATCAGGATCATAGAAACGTAGATTCTATGAACTAAAATCGTAGAATCATAGGGGTTAGTTTGGATCGTAAAGTCGTAGAATCGTATAACAGAATCGCGATTCAGACAACCTTGCTGCTGGGGTTGGGGTTAGAAGGGTGTGGCTAGTTCTCTGTCCAACTGGGTAGGGGTACAATCTACATGAGTGTGGGTTATGTGTTGTGCGCTGGTTCTTGGGCAAGTACAACTGTGGTTCTATCTGCATCGACAGGTAGCAAGATCTTTTCTGAAGACCGTGTTTTTACTCCCACAGATACTGCCATCACTCCCTCCAATTGAAATGGCTGATAAACAAGAAAAGTAATTGAATGTACAGACATTGTAAGATAGACAGGTGCAATGGATAGTAGGGAAGAAAACAGGGCATGAAATAATTCACATTTATGTTGTCTAAGCAAACAGAATAGCAGGACATAATTTCACATATATGATGGCTAATTAAACATGATAGCATGACACAATTTCACATGTATGATGGCTAACTAAACAGGATAGAATGACATACTTCAAAATATGATGACTATGTAAACATGATGACATGATATAACTATACGACGTGTCTATTAAAGTGGTTGGCATGTCATAAATTACAAACATGTCGTCGATGGAAACATGATGACATGATATAATTCACGGATAGAATGACATAATTTAAAATATGATGACTATGTAAACAGGATGAGATGATATAACTATATTATTTCTTTAGAAAATGGGTTGGCATGCCATAATTCAGATACATGCTGTCTATGTAAACATCATGGCACACTACACCACAACACTACATCCCCAACAGACAAGTCGGTAGGGAAAACAACGTCTACCAATAGACAATCGGTTGGGAAAGATTATTACCGGCCGATCTTTTCTGTTGGGGAAAGTCCAGACGGGAAAGCCTTTTCCCGACCGACTGTTTGACAGCTATCTAAAGCATTGCCGACCGAATTTCTGTTGGCCCTGCTATGAACCTTTCCCGACCGATTGTCTGATGATAAACTTTCCCGACCGACAGTCTGACAGTAGTACATTTGCCGACCGACTATCTCTCGGCCCTACCAAAACTTTTCCCGACCAATAGTAGGACGTTGTTATCTTTTGCCGACCAACAGTTCGGTAGCATTTTGTTTAGCTGAGCAAGATATATTTAATACCCAGCCATTAATTATTTGGCTTGTGCCTTGCCAAACAATATCAATCAAGTTGATTATCTCACATGTACTCTGAAAATATTAAACCAGAACCAAAGAAGAATATTCTTATAGGTAAAAGTAATTAACTGAAAGGAGGAAACATTTATGTTTCAATCACCAAGACACCTGATTAGTTTACAAAATGATAGATGCATGTCCGACGATTCATTGTTTGGTCCATTACGCAAAATACCTAGTTGACAAGACACCATATAGGTTTGCAAAATGATAACTAAAAGACACATTGTTTTTGCTCCATTACACAAAATGTCTAGCTAACAGAAACTGCTATCTTCATGGCTCCTTCCTGGTCCTCTTTTATGTCATTCCTACAAAGGATATAAGGGCCACCGGTGAATTTCATGCATTCATATAGATAATGTCAAAAATAATAATTGTATAAAGCATCACTGAGAAAAACAAACTGGGATTTTAGTATTATAAAAACAGGGCATGTTCTAATTAGAATATGTGATGTGTTAGACATAATAAAGCATCAATGCCACAACGACCCACCATATAGCCTATATCAATCTCCTCAAGCTGCAGACGAGGAAGTATATTAAATGGAAAAGGAGCATATGCATCATCTGGCCACAAGGCAGCATTTTAGCATGTCCAGACACACAATTAATGGGAGCAACACATCCACCAACGGACACATGAAAGTCATTTTTGAAGAAAAGACTACACTAGTTTTCTTTGTTTTCTTCTCTGGGGTGGAAAAGACCACACTTTGCTGCACTAGACGGCAATACATTAGGCAAAATGATTACTATCTAATACGCAGCTAGGAGTTTCAATGATGAGTGTAGCATGGCCTGGGAAAGGCATTCTCAAAAACCCATGTACATCAGGAGGTTATACATACTTTCCCTATGTCAGAAATGAATTTCAAGGAGAAGAATCTATTCACAATCATTTCTAAATGGAGTATTAAGCACATGAGGACCTGCAAAATACAAAACAAAAGCATCTGAACTTACACTGCACCTGACTATTATATTCATAAAGCATCAGAGAAAAGCATCTGTACTTCAGTGCCACAAATTAGATTAAATTGATGACCATCCTCTGATCTCACGACACTAAGTTGTGGCAATTGCGGGACAAATGCGGGCGAATTAACAATGACCTTTTTAGAACTAACTTGCTTATGCCATATGCATGGTAGGATCACCATTAAGCACCTGGCTTGCTACTACTCAGGATTCAGAAACGGAGAAGGTTTCTCCTATACATTACACAAATACTGATAGGATTGAGTGGGTATGCACATAAATTAATTTTCAAATAGATATCAGCGGTTTAAATGGAATATCATGAAGCTTTCCTTCCCCACTAAAAAACTGAGCGAAATTTATCTCCAGAATCTTCACTTATGATAACCAAGAGAAACTATCTGTGCATAGAAGTGTTTTAGACGCAACAATATAGTAGTGGCAAGCCAGGATATAGGTTCCATTCTTTTCATCCATCACTATACATTTAAATTTCCATGGATTGACAGTAGTGACCACAATTCACATGCAATACACTATGTGAAAACTGCAAATACACTGGGAATCCTACTTGATTGAATCTTGATGCATAGCAAATGGAGTACTAACAAATTAAAGCCCTTAGCTACACCGCTGGTCCTTTGCTTTTTGAAAAAAACTAGAAAGCATTTCATATGTGAGTGCAGTCCTTTTTTTGTTCGGTGAACCACATGCTGCTAGAAATAATAGAAGCCCTTAGCTAGCTTTATGCCATATCTTAAAATGCATCTAAGCTACACCAATATAAGTTGCTCTGCAACGTACAGATAAACAGTAAGAGATGTATTCGGAAATAAGTGACAGAACTACTGAAGCAAATTTATAGTGAAAATAAAACTATAAAATCTTTAGAAGCGTGACTGTAAAAATACAAATGGCTAGATATATATGTATTTTATCTTGATTTCAGAACAACTGTACTAAGTATTACAAGTATTACAGAACTAATGTTGCAAAATTATGGAGAAAATAAGTTTTAAGTTAATACAAGCCTAAGTGTAAAAGCACTTAAGAATTGAAATAATCTACAAGCTTTACAGACTAATTTTGCAAAAATACAGAAATACAATAGTAAATCTATACGACCATGAGTGATGCTATGTCTTCCTACCGAAAATCCTTAATTGATGCTATGCTTTCCTACCGAAAATCCTTCTGCTAGAATTGGAGCATTGAGACTAACAATTTAACAAACACTTGCAGTGTGTTGCCCTATAGCAAGAAATAAGCAGGAGGGATAGAAACGGGGAAGGATTGGATGTGGGGAGAGAAAAAGTAAACGATACCTTGTTGTTGGCCGGAAAGAGTAGCAAAGCTCCAGCCTCTAGGTCAATATCATCCTCGTAGAAGTCATCGACGAAGAGGTCTAGTTCCGCCCACTTGCAGAGCATGTGTATGGTGTGTCTCCACTCTTACCTGGTTCAGAGGATGAAGATTAAATATACACCTATGTTTGCAAGAATTCTACAATGCTTAACTAAAAATCTGAAACATTAGCATGATTATTTGGACTTTTTATGGAACCTGAAGCTAGTTCTCAGGGTTGTCCCTCGTCTCAAAGCACAGATATGTGGATACATTTAATATAGCCTTGTATTGACCTTCAAGCATCCTATGAAATCACAAATTATAACTCACAAGCTCTAAAGTTCGCAAATCAATCACAACCAGTTCATAAAAAAGTAGCCAATTAAGGTTTGCTGAAACAGTACTGAAAGGAATACCTGTAGTACATTTTTTTTGCAATCATAGCATCAAGCTTGTTCTTCTCAAGTTCTCATCCTCTCATATCTAGAAATCACATGAGCGGTAGCCAGCGGCATTGCCGGCTACCCCATTAGCAGATAGAGCCCCTGTTTTTTACATTCTACTTGAGCTCGAGCTCCCAGCCCAAGCGCTTCTTGCTAGATAGAAGTATTATCCCGAGTCATGGTTGATCTGAACGGAAAAGGGAAAAACAACCAAATCAATGAACGGAAGCACCGATTGGGGAGGGGTGGAGAGGGAGAGGAGACTGAGAAGAACACTCACTGTCGGGGGAGGGGAAGCACCAGGAGTCAACGACCAGATCCTTCTTCAAACGAACCGGCGGGCGCAGATCGGAGGAGGCCCATGGCGTGGCGTGGCGGTAGCGGCGCATGGGTGACGAGCGAAGGTGCGAGTGCTCTCTCTCGCAGGTGACCCGCCTCCCTGCCCCCCTTTCTCTCTCTCAGCCCCGGATCTGAGAGGGACGGCGGCGTCTGCCACCGCGCCTTGGCCTCTCCCTGAACTCCAGTGCACAAGCTAGGGTTAGAAGTGTTTGGGGGCTAAGCAATGGGGCTGCGGGAGGATGAAGGAAATAGGGCAGCGACCTTGCTACCGCGGTGACGTCGTGCTGGAGACGGCGGGCGGGCGGGCGGCGTGCGGGCTGCCAGATATCGAGCGGTCGGCGGCGGAGGGAGTGCGTGAGATGATTTAGATTTGGGGATTTTGGATTTAGTTGTCGCACGATGGTTGAATGAAAAAAATAGGAGGGAGGCTTGGCGCTTGGTTTTTGGCCCGCACGCACAAAGATGGGCCAGCCCAATTGGCAACCAACGGTCGATCGGTATTAATCGCCGACCAACAGTCTGACGAAGGCACAATCTTCCCCGACCGACAGTCCAACGTGAAATATCCAAGTATTGCCGACCGACAATTGGACACGATATGTAAGTATTGCCGACCAACAGTTTGTTAGAAGTTTTCCCAACCAACAGTCTGTTGGCGAAATTGACTTTTCCCAACACATCGGTAGGGAAATCTAGTGCATGGTGTAGTGGCATGACATAATTCAAATATATTATTTATATATTAAGGAAGTGAGCAGAGGGCAATCGCATATATGATGTCTCAACTAAGGAGATGACATTCAATATTTTGTATATGATGTAAAAACTAAGAATTGCAATACAACATATGCATTATATGAGTAATATAACCCCGCCAAGTTTGAGCATACACCTCAGGGGGATAATAGGACTGGTCATTTGCCTCTGAATCCTCCTCTGAAGAGCTATCTGTAAGCAGCAAGATATCTGCTTCAGCATGTAGCATTGTCTGCTCTGAAGACCTTGTTTTCACTTCAGATTTCTCCATCACCAATTCAAATGGCTGATGCACAGGAAGAGCAGTTGAATATACAACATTGTCGACAAAAGCAATGAGAAATACAAAAAAGGACGGCATGATATAATTCACATATATGACGCTTGCCTAAACAACATGGCATTGCATAATTCACATACATAATGCCTTGCAACAAGATAACATTGCATAATTCACATATATAATGTCTTGCAACAACATGGCATTGCATAATTCACATATATGGTAATTAGACACTAAACATGTGGCATTCACACAAAGCATGTCTAAACTAAGCAAATGACATAGCAATGCAAGATACCACACGCACGATATGAGCAACATAACCCTACCAAGTTAGGGTATGCACCTCGGGGGGGGGGGGATATGACTGGTCATCTATCTCTGAATCCTCCTTTGAGGAGCTATCGGTAACCAGCAAGACATGCGCTTCGTCGGATAGCATTGTCTGCTCTGAAGACCTTGTTTCCACTCCAGATTTTTCCATGACCGTGCCGAATGGCTGATGCACAGGAACAATAATTGAATGTACTAAAATTGTTGACAAATTTAACACATAATAAAAAAATGATGGCATGATATAATTCACATATAAGATGACTGGCTAACCAGGGTGGCATTGCAAAATTCACATATATGATGCCTGGCTAGACAAGATGGCATTGCATAATTCACATATACGATAAAGAAACTAAACAGATGGCATTGACACAAAGCATGTCTAAACTAAGCAGATGACATCTTTAATGTATACAGTAAGCAATGCACGGCACCATATGCATGATATTACCAACATCAGCATGCCAAGTTAGAGCGAAGACCTCATGGGGTAAATAGGAGTGGTCTTCTCCTTCTGAATCCCCCTCAAAACAGTTATCTTCCTCTTGATTACGATCTGAAATGGGTGGAGGGGGGCTGCCTTTGCTGAAGGAAATATGCCCTAGAGGCAATAATAAAAGTTATTATTTATTTCCTTAAATCATGATAAATGTTTATTATTCATGCTAGAATTGTATTAACCGGAAACATAATACATGTGTGAATACATAGACCAACAGAGTGTCACTAGTATGCCTCTACTAGACTAGCTCGTTAATCAAAGATGGTTATGTTTCCTAACCATGAACAAAGAGTTGTTATTTGATTAACGAGGTCACATCATTAGTTGAATGATCTGATTGACATGACCCATTCCATTAGCTTAGCACCCGATCGTTTAGTATGTTGCTATTGCTTTCTTCATGACTTATACATGTTCCTATAACTATGAGATTATGCAACTCCCGTTTACCGGAGGAACACTTTGGGTACTACCAAACGTCACAACGTAACTGGGTGATTATAAAGGAGTACTACAGGTGTCTCCAATGGTAGATGTTGGGTTGGCGTATTTCGAGATTAGGTTTTGTCACTCTGATTGTCGGAGAGGTATCTCTGGGCCCTCTCGGTAATACACATCACATAAGCCTTGCAAGCATAATAACTAAGATGTTAGTTATGAGATGATGTATTACGGAACGAGTAAAGAGACTTGCCGGTAACGAGATTGAACTAGGTATTGGATACCGACGATTGAATCTCGGGCAAGTAACATACCGATGACAAAGGGAACAACGTATGTTGTTATGCGGTCTGACCGATAAAGATCTTCGTAGAATATGTAGGAGCCAATATGGGCATCCAGGTCCCGCTATTGGTTATTGACTGGAGACGTGTCTCGGTCATGTCTACATTGTTCTCGAACCGTAGGGTCCGCACGCTTAACGTTACGATGACAGTTATTATGAGTTTATGCATTTTGATGTACCGAAGGTTGTTCGGAGTCCCGGATGAGATCACGGACATGACGAGGAGTCTCGAAAAGGTCGAGACGTAAAGATTGATATATTGGAAGCCTATGTTTGGGCACCGGAAGCGTTCCGGGTGAAATCGGGATTTTTCCGGATTACCGGGAGGGTTACCGGAACCCCCCCGGGAGGTAAATGGGCCTATTGGGCCTTAGTGGAAAAGAGAGAAGAGGCAGCCCACACCTGGCCGGCGCCCCCCACCTTTCCCAAGTCCTAATAGGACTAGGAGAGGTGGGCCGGCCCCCTCTTTCTCCTTCTTCCCCAAGAATCCTAGTTGGAATAGGATTGGGGGGAAGGAGTCCTACTCCCGGTGGGAGTAGGACTCCTCCCTGCGCCTCCCTCCTAGCCGGCCGAACCCCCTGCCCCTGGCCTTTATATACGGGGGCAGGGGGCACCACAAGACACACAAGTTAATCGTTCCTTAGCCGTGTGCGGTGCCCCCTGCCACCAAATTCCACCTCGATCATACCGTTACAATGCTTAGGCGAAGCCCTGCGTCGGTAGTACATCAAGATCGTCACCACGCCGTCGTGCTGAGGGAACTCTTCCTCGACGCTTTGCTGGATCGGAGCCCGAGGAACGTCATCGAGCTGAACGTGTGCTAAGAACTCGGAGGTGCCGGAGTAACGGTGCTTGGATCGGTTGGATCGGGAAGAAGACGTACGACTACTTCCTCTACGTTGTGTGATCGCTTCCGCAGTCGGTCTGCGTTGGTACGTAGACAACACTCTCCCCTCTCGTTGCTGTGCATCACCATGATCTTGCGTGTGCGTAGGAAATTTTTTGAAATTACTGCGTTCCCCAACAGTGGTATCAGAGCCTAGGTTTTTATGGTTTGATGTTATTTGCACGAGTAGAACACAAGTGAGTTGTGGGCGATACAAGTCATACTGCCTACCAGCATGTCATACTTTGGTTCGGCGGTATTGTTGGACGAGACGATCCGGACCAACCTTACGCGTACTCTTACGCGAGACCGGTTCCCTCGACGTGCTATGCACACAGATGGCTAGCGGAAGACTGTCTCTCCAACTTTAGTTGAACCAAGTGTGACTACGCCCGGTCCTTGAGAAGGTTAAAACGGAGTCTATTTGACAAACTATCGTTGTGGTTTTGATGCGTAGGTGAGATGAGTTCTTACTTAAGCCCGTAGCAGCCACGTAAAACTTGCAACAACAAAGTAGAGGACGTCTAACTTGTTTTTGCAGGGCATGTTGTGATGTGATATGGTCAAGGCATGATGCTGATTTTATTGTATGAGATGATCATGTTTTGTAACCGAGTTATCGGCAACTGGCAGGAGCCATATGGTTGTCGCTTTATTGTATGCAATGCAATCGCGATGTAATGCTTTACTAGATTACTAAACGGTAGTAATAGTCTTGGAAGCATAAGATTGGCGAGACGACAACGTTGCTACGATGGAGATCAAGGTGGCGCGCCGGTGACGATGGTGATCATGACGATGCTTCGGAGATGGAGATCACAAAGCACAAGATGATGATGGCCATATCATATCACTTATATTGATTGCATGTGATGTTTATCCTTTTATGCATCTTATCTTGCTTTGATTGAGGGTAGCATTATAAGATGATCTCTCACTAAATTATCAAGAAGTGTTCTCCCTGAGTATGCACCGTTGCAAAAGTTCTTCGTGCTGAGACACCACGTGATGATCGGGTGTGATAGGCTCTACGTTTAAATACAATGGGTGCAAAACAGTTGCACACGCGGAATACTCAGGTTATACTTGACGAGCCAAGCATATACAGATATGGCCTCGGAACACGGAGACCGAAAGGTCGAGCGTGAATCATATAGTAGATATGATCAACATATTGATGTTCACCATTGAAAACTACTCCATCTCACGTGATGATCGGTTATGGTTTAGTTGATTTGGATCACGTGATCACTTAGAAGATTAGAGGGATGTCTATCTAAGTGGGAGTTCTTAAGTAAAATTAACTGAACTTAAAAATTATCATGAACTTAGTACCTGATAGTATCTTGCTTGTTTATGTTGATTGTAGATAGATGGCTCGTGTTGTTGTTCCGTTGAATTTTAATGCGTTCCTTGAGAAAGCTAAGTTGAAAGATGATGGTAGCAATTACACGGACTGGGTCCGTAACCTGAGGATTATCCTCATTGCTGCACAGAAGAATTACGTCCTGGAAGCACCGCTGAGTGCCAGGCCTGCTGCAAGAGCAACACCAGAAGTTATGAACGTCTGGCAGAGCAAAGCTGATGACTACTCAATAGTTCAGTGTGCCATGCTTTACGGCTTAGAACCGGGACTTCAACGACATTTTGAACGTCATGGAGCATATGAGATGTTCCAGGAGTTGAAGTTAATATTTCAAGCAAATGCCCGGATTGAGAGATATGAAGTCTCCAATAAGTTCTATAGCTGCAAGATGGAGGAGAACAGTTCTGTCAGTGAGCATATACTCAAAATGTCTGGGTATAATAATCACTTGATTCAATTGGGAGTTACACTTCCGGATGATTGCGTCATTGACAGAATTCTCCAATCACTGCCACCAAGCTACAAGAGCTTTGTGATGAACTATAATATGCAAGGGATGAACAAGACTATTCCCGAGCTCTTCGCTATGCTGAAAGCTGCGGAGGTAGAAATCAAGAAGGAGCATCAAGTGTTGATGGTTAACAAAACCACTAGTTTCAAGAAAAAGGGCAAAGGGAAGAAGAAAGGGAACTTCAAGAAGAACGGCAAGCAAGTTGCTGCTCAAGAGAAGAAACCCAAGTCTGGACCTAAGCCTGAAACTGAGTGCTTCTACTGCAAGCAGACTGGTCACTGGAAGCGGAACTGCCCCAAGTATTTGGCGGATAAGAAGGATGGCAAGGTGAACAAAGGTATATGTGATATACATGTTATTGATATGTACCTTACTAATGCTCGCAGTAGCACCTGGGTATTTGATACTGGTTCTGTTGCTAATATTTGCAACTCGAAACAGGGACTACAGAATAAGCGGACACTAGCAAAGGACGAGGTGACGATGCGCGTGGGAAACGGTTCCAAAGTCGATGTGATCGCAGTCGGCACGCTACCTCTACATCTACCTTCGGGATTAATATTAGACCTAAATAATTGTTATTTGGTGCCAGCGTTGAGCATGAACATTATATCTGGATCTTGTTTGATGCGAGACGGTTATTCATTTAAATCAGAGAATAATGGTTGTTCTATTTATATGAGTAATATCTTTTATGGTCATGCACCCTTGAAAAGTGGTCTATTCTTATTGAATCTCGATAGTAGTAATACACATATTCATAATGTTGAAGCCAAAAGATGCAGAGTTGATAATGATAGTGCAACTTATTTGTGGCACTGCCGTTTAGGTCATATCGGTGTAAAGCGCATGAAGAAACTCCATGCTGATGGGCTTTTGGAACCACTTGATTATGAATCACTTGGTACTTGCGAACCGTGCCTCATGGGCAAGATGACTAAAACACCGTTCTCCGGTACTATGGAGAGAGCAACAGATTTACTGGAAATCATACATACCGATGTATGTGGTCCGATGAATATTGAGGCTCGTGGCGGATATCGTTATTTTCTCACCTTCACAGATGATTTAAGCAGATATGGGTATATCTACTTAATGAAACATAAGTCTGAAACATTTGAAAAGTTCAAAGAATTTCAGAGTGAAGTTGAAAATCATCGTAACAAGAAAATAAAGTTTCTACGATCTGATCGTGGAGGAGAATATTTGAGTTACGAGTTTGGTGTACATTTGAAAAATTGTGGAATAGTTTCGCAACTCACGCCACCCGGAACACCACAGCGTAATGGTGTGTCCGAACGTCGTAATCGTACTTTACTAGATATGGTGCGATCTATGATGTCTCTTACTGATTTACCGCTATCGTTTTGGGGTTATGATTTAGAGACGGCCGCATTCACGTTAAACAGGGCACCATCAAAATCCGTTGAGACGACCCCTTATGAACTATGGTTTGGCAAGAAACCAAAGTTGTCGTTTCTTAAAGTTTGGGGCTGCGATGCTTATGTGAAAAAGCTTCAACCTGATAAGCTCGAACCCAAATCGGAGAAATGTGTCTTCATAGGATATCCAAAGGAAACTATTGGATACACCTTCTATCACAGATCCGAAGGCAAGATTTTTGTTGCTAAATTCGGAAACTTTCTTGAGAAGGAGTTTCTCTCGAAAGAAGTGAGTGGGAGGAAAGTAGAACTTGACGAGGTAACTGTACCTACTCCGTTATTGGGAAATAGTACATCACAGAAAACTGTTTCTGTGAGACCTACACCAATAAGAGAGGAAGTTAATGATGATGATCATGAAACTTTAGATCAAGATTCTACTGTACCTCGTAGATCAACAAGAGTAAGATCCGCACCAGAGTGGTACGGTAATCCTGTTCTGGAAGTCATGCTACTAGATCATGATGAACCTACGAACTATGAAGAAGCGATGGTGAGCCCAGATTCCGCAAAGTGGCTTGAAGCCATGAAATCTGAGATGGGATCCATGTATGAGAACAAAGTATGGACTTTGGTTGACTTGCCCGATGATCGGCAAGCAATTGAGAATAAATGGATCTTTAAGAAAAAGACTGACGCTGATGGTAATGTTACTGTCTACAAAGCTCGACTTGTCGCAAAAGGTTTTCGACAAGTTCAAGGAGTTGACTACGATGAGACTTTCTCACCCGTAGCGATGCTTAAGTCTGTCAGAATCATGTTAGCAATTGCCGCATTTTATGATTATGAAATTTGGCAAATGGATGTAAAAACCGCATTCCTGAATGGATTTCTGGAAGAAGAGTTGTATATGATGCAACCAGAAGGTTTTGTCGATCCAAAGGGAGCTAACAAAGTGTGCAAACTCCAGCGATCCATCTATGGACTGGTGCAAGCATCTTGGAGTTGGAATAAACGATTTGATAGTGTGATCAAAGCATTTGGGTTTATACAGACTTTTGGAGAAGCCTGTATTTACAAGAAAGTGAGTGGGAGCTCTGTAGCATTTCTGATATTATATGTGGACGACATATTACTCATTGGAAATGATATAGAATTTCTGGATAGCATAAAGGGATACTTGAATAAAAGTTTTTCGATGAAAGACCTTGGGGAAGCTGCTTACATATTAGGCATAAAGATCTATAGAGATAGATCAAAACGCTTAATTGGACTTTCACAAAGCACATACCTTGACAAGATTTTGAAGAAGTTCAAAATGGATCAAGCAAAGAAAGGGTTCTTGCCTATATTGCAAGGTGTGAAGTTGAGTCAGACTCAATGCCCGACCACTGCAGAAGATAGAGAGAAAATGAAAGATGTTCCCTATGCTTCAGCCATAGGCTCTATCATGTATGCAATGCTGTGTACCAGACCTGATGTGTGCCTTGCTATAAGTTTAGCAGGGAGGTACCAAAGTAATCCAGGGGTGGATCACTGGACAGCGGTCAAGAACATCCTGAAATACCTGAAAAGGACTAAGGATATGTTTCTCGTATATGGAGGTGACACAGAGCTCACCGTAAGAGGTTACGTTGATGCAAGCTTTGACACTGATCCGGACGATTCTAAATCGCAAACCGGATACGTGTTTACTTTAAACGGTGGAGCTGTCAGTTGGTGCAGTTCTAAACAAAGCGTCGTAGCGGGATCTACATGTGAAGCGGAGTACATAGCTGCTTCGGAAGCAGCGAACGAAGGAGTCTGGATGAAGGAGTTCATATCCGATCTAGGTGTCATACCTAGTGCATCGGGTCCAATGAAAATCTTCTGTGACAATACTGGTGCAATTGCCTTGGCAAAGGAATCCAGATTTCACAAAAGAACCAAACACATCAAGAGACGCTTCAACTCCATCCGGGATTTAGTCCAGGTGGGAGACATAGAGATTTGCAAGATACATACGGATCTGAATGTTGCAGACCCGTTGACTAAGCCTCTTCCACGAGCAAAACATGATCAGCACCAAGACTCCATGGGTGTAAGAATCATTACTGTGTAATCTAGATTATTGACTCTAGTGCAAGTGGGAGACTGAAGGAAATATTCCCTAGAGGCAATAATAAAAGTTATTATTTATTTCCTTAAATCATGATAAATGTTTATTATTCATGCTAGAATTGTATTAACCGGAAACATAATACATGTGTGAATACATAGACCAACAGAGTGTCACTAGTATGCCTCTACTAGACTAGCTCGTTAATCAAAGATGGTTATGTTTCCTAACCATGAACAAAGAGTTGTTATTTGATTAACGAGGTCACATCATTAGTTGAATGATCTGATTGACATGACCCATTCCATTAGCTTAGCACCCGATCGTTTAGTATGTTGCTATTGCTTTCTTCATGACTTATACATGTTCCTATAACTATGAGATTATGCAACTCCCGTTTACCGGAGGAACACTTTGGGTACTACCAAACGTCACAACGTAACTGGGTGATTATAAAGGAGTACTACAGGTGTCTCCAATGGTAGATGTTGGGTTGGCGTATTTCGAGATTAGGTTTTGTCACTCTGATTGTCGGAGAGGTATCTCTGGGCCCTCTCGGTAATACACATCACATAAGCCTTGCAAGCATAATAACTAAGATGTTAGTTATGAGATGATGTATTACGGAACGAGTAAAGAGACTTGCCGGTAACGAGATTGAACTAGGTATTGGATACCGACGATCGAATCTCGGGCAAGTAACATACCGATGACAAAGGGAACAACGTATGTTGTTATGCGGTCTGACCGATAAAGATCTTCGTAGAATATGTAGGAGCCAATATGGGCATCCAGGTCCCGCTATTGGTTATTGACTGGAGACGTGTCTCGGTCATGTCTACATTGTTCTCGAACCGTAGGGTCCGCACGCTTAACGTTACGATGACAGTTATTATGAGTTTATGCATTTTGATGTACCGAAGGTTGTTCGGAGTCCCGGATGAGATCACGGACATGACGAGGAGTCTCGAAAAGGTCGAGACGTAAAGATTGATATATTGGAAGCCTATGTTTGGGCACCGGAAGCGTTCCGGGTGAAATCGGGATTTTTCCGGATTACCGGGAGGGTTACCGGAACCCCCCCGGGAGGTAAATGGGCCTATTGGGCCTTAGTGGAAAAGAGAGAAGAGGCAGCCCACACCTGGCCGGCGCCCCCCACCTTTCCCAAGTCCTAATAGGACTAGGAGAGGTGGGCCGGCCCCCTCTTTCTCCTTCTTCCCCAAGAATCCTAGTTGGAATAGGATTGGGGGGAAGGAGTCCTACTCCCGGTGGGAGTAGGACTCCTCCCTGCGCCTCCCTCCTAGCCGGCCAAACCCCCTGCCCCTGGCCTTTATATACGGGGGCAGGGGGCACCACAAGACACACAAGTTAATCGTTCCTTAGCCGTGTGCGGTGCCCCCTGCCACCAAATTCCACCTCGATCATACCGTTACAGTGCTTAGGCGAAGCCCTGCGTCGGTAGTACATCAAGATCGTCACCACGCCGTCGTGCTGACGAAACTCTTCCTCGACGCTTTGCTGGATCGGAGCCCGAGGAACGTCATCGAGCTGAATGTGTGCTAAGAACTCGGAGGTGCCGGAGTAACGGTGCTTGGATCGGTTGGATCGGGAAGAAGACGTACGACTACTTCCTCTACGTTGTGTGATCGCTTCCGCAGTCGGTCTGCGTTGGTACGTAGACAACACTCTCCCCTCTTGTTGCTGTGCATCACCATGATCTTGCGTGTGCGTAGGAAATTTTTTGAAATTACTGCGTTCCCCAACATTTGCGCCCACCATGGAACGACGTCTGCATGAAATTTTATTGCCATGCAAGGCTCATCTATTTTGCTCTACATGATCAGTTCTATTGTGTACAATAACTGACATGCATAGGAATAAAACATAGTGAGATTATGTAAGGAGTGCATGCACAAATCCAGAGTGATGGTAGCAAACTGTGGATAGACCCAAAACCAATGATAGCAGGCAGATAATAGCTTTAGTTAAAAAATACGGATAATGGCTCCTTTAATGTTTGTTTGCACCCAACATGAAACTCATAGTAGACACCGGAGATTAACTAGATAGTAGACAGATAGTATTGATTGCTGCCCCAATATGTACCCCACAATCATTTAAAAACTCAAGTTCAGCATTAGTTTGGACCCGACTCGGAGTCTAATAGGTGAACACGACAATAATGTAGCATGTCATCATATTAAGCGACGCATAACGTAAGCAGACACGGAAGAGTGCGACCTCTCCTGCGGACCCGTGTAGTCCTCAAGGTCATCTGCTTAGTTGATGATGGTAATGCAGTTGTCGTGGCTGCCGGCGGCGGGGAAGAAGATCTGAGGCGGTGAAAGACAGTCTGGAGAGCGGATCCCTGCTGTGGTGAACCCTTCCATCGTTGGAGCAGCGGAGCCAGGGTGGAACACAGCGCCGCAGGAGCAGGACAAACCACACAAGGTTTTCTTTGACACATATCTGTAACAAAAGTAATTGAGTAAGGGCTTGTTTGAATTTGAGGATTCTAACAATGCAGGGATAGGAAATAGACAGGAATAGGATAGGAATGCACGTGCAAAACAGAGAATTTAAAAACACAGGATTTCTGCCAATCTGGGTGTTTGATTCACAACAATTGGAAGATCACAGGATGCAAAAAAGCATGGTGAGATTAAGTCAAACCACAAGAAAATGTATGGTTATAATGCTATTATGCTACTATCTCTTAGTCTTGTGCTTGATGAATAGGAATATGAAAAGGAGGAGAAGTGGAAATTAGAATTCCTACGGTTTTTTCTTTCGAGGAGGCACTAAAGGAACAAATCCTACAGTTTTCCTTTGCTCCATTCCTTTGCACCAAATTCATGAAAAGTAGTACCATAGGAAACTTTCCAATTCCAATGTTTTTCATTCACTTTTCCTTTGAAGCACTGGCAATTCTAGTAGGCAGGCTTGAGCAAGGAAAATCCTACACTGAAAAAAATGTTTTTGTGCTACTTATATTACTTTGAACCCAGGCCACTACCATACTAGCTCAACTCCTAGGCCCAGCGACAAATGCACAGCTCAAACGCGCAGAGATAAATAATGATGTCGTTCAAGAGAGTCCATCACGGATAGCTAAGTTGCCTGGTACCACACTGCTTGTCATATAGTAGGATAATCATATTTCCCGTTACTAGGAGTGCTCAGTGGACAATATATATAACGTGTAGAGTAAAAAAGAGATGCAACAAGTGTACAACCTCTTTGGCGAAGCCATGTCGATCTCAGCGTGATTGGGTTGGCCGGTGAGGATGCTCCGGCTGACTTGGCTGTCAGAGGAGGGGAAGAAGATTTTAGGCGTCTGGAGATGGAGCCCGAGGTACTGCTCCGCTGTGATGGAGGGTTTCGTCATTGGAGCAGCTCCGGTGAGTTGTACGATGCCGAGGCTGAAGCAGGACAAGAGAGACAACGAACAACGTTAACCTGAGTGGAATTCTAACAGCATCTCCAATACATGACGTAAAATACATAACCAAAAAGTGCTAGATGTAAAATACATCAGCCGCTCATCTCTGAACTTAACTGTCGAAACTGAATTTAACTGTCGAAACTGAACTTAACTATCGAAACTGAACTTAACTGTCAAAACTGAATTTTGCTGTCAGAACTGAATTTTGCTGTCGGAACTGAACGCACTAGCAAGGTGAGGCTACACGTCGGTCGACTGACTTTTTCATCTCTAGTCAGTCGATTTTGCAGCCGTTGGATACGAAATCAAGGGCATGTGGTTCATCTTCAACCTCCACCCCCCTGAGCCGCCAGCCACCACCGGCCAAACAACAGCCCCCCGCCGCCCGCGGTCGGCGGTGCGCCGCCCCGCCCACCCCGAAAACACTCCCCACCGCAGGTCTGCCGCCGCCCCGGCCATCCCTCTAGGCCCCCCTATGCCGAGCTTTTTCTCCGGCGATCCCCACGCCACCGCCCCGCCAACGCCCCGCCACCGCCGGCGACCACCGCCCCCATCCTGAACCCTAAGATAGATAGTGGGATACCTCTCTGGCGAGCCCCCCTCCCCTCTGCGCCTGGTTCTTCCTTCACCTCGATGAGCCCCCCCCACCCCCTGAAGATTGACTGACCCAAAAGTCGATTCAGTCGAATGAAGTGTAGCTAAATTGGAGCAGCATCGCAAGCAAGACCAAGAGCGAGAGCAGCAAGCACGAGCGACAGCAATAGCAAGAGTAGACCAGGCAGGGGACCAAGAGCAACAGCAGAGCAGCAGCGCGAGTGAGAGCTAAAGCAGCAGCAGCTCCTACTGACGTGGACGTCGCCGCCGAGGGAGCGACGCCGTGGAGGAAGTGGCCGGCAACGCTGCCGTGGATGGAGCCGCACCGTGTCGGCTCGGGACCGAGCGCCGGCAGCACCGTGAGATCGAATCAAGAAGAAAATGTGGCGATTAGTGTACAACCTCTTTGGTGGCGCCGATTAGGCCGCAGCTTCATCCGAGGAAACAGTGATGATGATGCTCTTCCGGTGGTGCAGGTGAAGACGATGGTGTGGGAATGGAGGTGGCGCGAAAGACGAGGGGAACGTCGGGGCAGCTCCTTGGAGGTGGAGGACAGGGTGGCTGAACCGGCGGGACGATGAGATCGATGACGGATCCTCATCCGGTACGATGGATGAGGGACGTCGAGGTGTTGCTGTGGACGACGTCGTCAGGGAAGAGGCTCTGGCTGGGTGGTGGACGGAGCAGGGTGTGGGGTTTCATCGCGGGTTTTCGCGGCCTGGGTGTACGAATGGGTGGGCGGATGGGATGGCAGTGGGGAACCATGGCTTAGAGACGCACTTGTCTGAAATGTGGGGTAAGTTACGAAAGTACCCCCACCAATTTGAGGCGGTTCTTTCGGTTCAGGGGTGCCACGGGCATTTCGCGTGTGAGGATTTCACAGGAGGTGGGAGTTGTTGCGCGCGTTGTAATTTCGAAATAGCAAGGCGCGGGTTGAGATGGAGGGAGTTGTCGGTGCACAACGAGACAAAGATATATCTTAAATATTTCGGGCTAACAAGGCGCGGGTTGAAGAGGCGGGAGTTTCGCATCACGATAGACAGAGACACTAGCTTGAATTTTCGGCATAACAAGGCGCGGCTTGAAATTTCGGAAGAAAAAGCTTAACGTGTACCCAAAAAAAGACAATTTGCACCTCAACACGCACATCACACACACAAATACCATTTAGACTAGAGTAAGGTACACGTGCATTGCACGCATGAGATTTGGCAACCAAATTATGAATAAATACCACATTATAGCATGCAAGCTTTGAGTCATATATGCATGATGTAGATGTTAGTTTAATTCTTATAGTTCATTTCATTCAAAATCATCTAGTTTTTATTAAAAAGCTAATCTATTTTAAGATTCATGGAGTTGTGCGTCGTAAGACATAAAGTAAAAACAAATAATGGCAAATCATGTAAAAAAACATTTGGGCAATTCTGATATGGAAGATTCTAGAACAAATAAGAAGTGTTTGTGTTTTGATGTTTGTGCATTATGCTTAAGTTCAACCATGGAGTCTTCTAGATTATATATGTGGTGAAATCTGGT
The DNA here is from genome assembly GCA_034509565.1 of Triticum monococcum. Taxonomy (NCBI): domain Eukaryota; kingdom Viridiplantae; phylum Streptophyta; class Magnoliopsida; order Poales; family Poaceae; genus Triticum; species Triticum monococcum. Next base: position 391,257,786 of record CM067845.1, on the reverse strand, counting down.
GGAATCTAGATGATATCAACGGCCAATAGTGCTCAAATTTGCCATCTTTGGACCATCGGATTCGCCTCATCCAACGACCATCTTTCAAAGTTAAAGTTACCCGCACACAATATAAAAAAATATAATATATAATATATATAGGGGTATAGATATAGATATGAGATGCGAAAGCCACCCATCATCTCCAATTAGAATAGTGTGTCCATGCACGGATGCGACGTGGCCAAATGATGTCTGTCCTCGGTATCTCAAATTCAAATCAGTCTGACCTTCTTCAATGTGTATACATTACAACATGCTCGTTTCCAAACCACACCGCGCAGATCTCCGTTATATTCATGCATGCATGGGTTTCAAACATCATGATCTCTTATTCAAATATTTGAATTCAACTTTACATTGATTATGACCTCACCTATTCTTTTACACCCACACAGTAGTCTTCTCTTTATAATTGTACCACTAACTTTCTCTCGTGCATGCATGCACACACACTACCAGTCGGCATTATCCATCGCACACATGCAATCTTTTTCTTCAGGTCGATCTCCCATGAAGGCACACACCCACACACATCCCCCTCTCCATCATATCAGGCATTCTTTATCTCTCAGGCGTGCATGCGCAACGATCGATGTTCCTCTATGTACGCGTGTATATAGCTAGGTCTTTCATAGTTTTCCACACAAACCGATCAATCGATATATCCAGTGAGGTCTCACCCTCTTTCCCACGTCCACATCGATCAATCTATATCTCTCTATATAGGATTAACATATATAGCTAATGCACCCACATTAATTATATATCCAATGTCCCCCTCTCATCATCAATGCCTTTCGCTTCATCTCTCAGACGCGTGCACAATGGCGAAGACAGGGGGCAGTAAGGGCCCTGCCCCTCCCCCCTAACATCACTATATATCGAGGCTAATATGAATGTGATCATTAGATAATTGCTGCTAAAATGGTTTAAGTTCATGAATTGACCCTCCTCGTAAAGGATTAGCAATGCTTGGCCCCCTAGCTCATTTATTTTTCATGGCTCCACCACTGCGCGCAACAGCACACGTGTTCGCCCCCTCTCTCTAAATATCGATCTCGCACTTGTGCATTCCTTCATAGTCGCCCTCCACTCGGCCCCTCGCACCATATTCTAGCCCCCCACCGGATTTTGCCACATGTACAATGTAGCAGACTCCATGGTTGAACTTAAGCATAATGCACAAACCTCAAAACAATAGTGGTTCTCTTTTGTTCTAGAATCTTCCGTATCATAACTGCCCAAACTTTTTTCTAGTTAAATTGCCATTTTTTTACTTTATGCTTTACAATGCACAATTCCATGAATCATAAAATAGATTAAGGGCTTCTTTGATTCAAAGGATTCTCAAAGGAATTTTGGAGGATTCTAATCATTAGGAATTTTTCTGATCTTGGTTGTTTGATTCGTAGAATTGTAAACCATAGGAACTTTTCCATATGATTCATTTGCACTAGATTTCATAGGAAACATCCCATCCACTCAAACCTCTTTGAAAGAATTCTGCATTTTTTCTATGCACAATCAAACACTCGTACAATCCTGTAGGATTCAAGACGACATTCCACTATAATCCCATGTTTTTCCTATTCCCGGGTTCTTAGCTTTTTTATAAAAACTAATTGATTTTGAATGAGATGAACTATAAGAATTAAACGAAGGGCTACATCAGGCATATATGCCTCAAAGCTTACATGCTATAGTGTGGTATTTATTCATCATTTCGTTGCCAAATCTGATGCATGCAATGCACGTGTACCTTACTAGTACTTCGAGTATGTGCAAAACACGTACATTAGAATACCAATGGCACACTACACAGTGTCTCTCTTACAGTTCATGAAGCCACGTGGCACATGTGGAGGCGTTGTCGCGACCTCCTTGCGTGGATTGATCATAGTGACGTGCTGCTGGTTCCAGAAGAATGTACTCGTCCTCCCTGAGCCATACTGGAGGTACATGCACGAAGCGAAGATGTGCACGCACGCCACGCACGCACTCATTCCCTCGCACGCACACGCGGGTACACGGGCGGACGCAATTTTGTACCAAGATCCACCCCATGTGATAGTTTGACGCGTGTAAAGTCGTTCACTTCATTGATGGTCAATTAATACAGCACATGCAAATTGAGTGGATGTGAGGGCGGAAGAAAGACATTATTACTCCACTGCGCGCATGCGAGTAGTTAAATCGTGGGTTGCTAGTAGTACTTCCATTGGTCTCCTTCGTATTTTGTGCCAATTTTTTTGCAGTAACATAATATTTACGCATTTGAGCAATATAGTACTTGAAATTTATGTTCCGCTAAACTCATCGGGAGCTGTTTCGGGCCTCGAAACCAAAACCATCAATTAATCTTTACCTTGTTCCCATCACATTCGAAAGCCTGCTCACACCTACTAGTACGTACCAAACCTGAACGTGTTCCTACTATGCAGCTATTAGTACTAGTGCTAGTACTTAGGTTATAAAACGGGAACTACCTAACCGAATATTACTCTACCTTTCCTCCTCATAAGTGCTTCTTCTTCGTCCGTCGTTGCCATGGCCGGTGAGCAGAGCTCTAGGTCGAGAACTACTTGTAACAAGGGAGCGGCAGCCAAGGCTGCGGGAAAAAAGAGAGGGCTCGCCGCCACACAGAGACCTCGAAAGATCTCTCACAGGCAGGCGATGGCTCCCAGGAGCGCCCTAGCCGCGGAGACGAACATGCCGAGCCGGTGGAGCTGGAGTCGTTATCGCTCGACGGCATGCCCGATCAGCTCAATAAGCACCTCAATAAGCAGAAGGAGTTCATCCAAGGCTTGATGGAGTTGCTTAAGGAGAGCCTCGACGACATGGCCGCTGAGCTCAATCAGTAGGGGGAGTTGACCGCCGGCTTGGTGATGCTGCTGAAGAAGAGCATTGCCTCGGAGAAGAAGGTGACCGACGAAATCCTGCGACTTCAGGAGGACAAGGCGAAGCTCTGCCACGAGATCGACCTGTTCAAGGAGAAGAACACCGGCTGGAAGAAGCTGCATGAGAATAGTAGTTCCTCGATGAAGATGCTGCAAGACCTCGTCACGAAACAGAAGGAGGAGTTGGCGAAGCTCCGCATCATGCACCCGGCTGCTACCAAGGTACGTAATGCGGCCGTGGAATAGATGATGAAGGCTCGCATCGAGAAATCTTGCATCATGGACAGAATGAAGAAGATGGCGGAGGAGACGCGCAAGGAGATGGAGGTCGTGGAGGAGATGAAGAAGCAGTTACGGCTCCGCGGCAAATTAGATCATTTGGGGTGATAATCTTCCTTATTCTTTTGCTCCTGTGTTTCATCTTTTGCTTCAGGTGTTTCGTCGCACGTGTCACGTTCTCTGCGAGGCATGAATAGAACAATGTTTTTTTTTGAGGGAATGAATAGAACAATGCTAAAAATGAGATGACTAGAAAATTAGATCATTTTTATCGCCATATGGCACTGGGCTGCCGTGTTTTGTGCTCCTCCGTCGCAGTACTACTCCAGTGGAAAACTTGAGTATACCACATGGTTCTTTGCTCCTCCTCGATCAGGTCGTCGGTGCATTTATACGAGCAGTCAAATCACAAGGCCCCGCATTCCAGCAGTAATGAGCCGTCAAATCACAAAGGCCCTCGCCTCTCGTGAAATCGACCAAGCTAGACTGCCCTGCCCTCTAGCCTTTTAAAAAATGTATACTTTTGTACAGCAGTAACATCGATGGATTGCGCCATGGAGCAAAACTTGAAATTAAAAAAATGTGGTACATATAGAGAGCGCTCGTCGCCAAATTATGCATATAGTACTATTAAAAAGGCTAGTCACAATAATGGTGTCCAGCACAACCCACCCCTCAAATAAAACTAAGAGGGTGCTTGGATACGTTTTAGTCCCATGACTAAAAGTAGTGGGACTAAAACATGCTAGCCTCACCCATGCTTGGATCCAAATACTAAAAAGGCTAAAATCAAGTTAATGAGCATTTATTATCCTCCAAACCCTCCAATCCAGAACTCGCCTGTATTAAAGGAGAGGAGTTAAATGAGTAGAGAGAGGACTAATCCACATTTTAGTAGGGGTACCCCTGAATAAAAAAATTTAGTCTCAAGACTAGTTTTAGCCCCTCTTTAGTCAGGGGTGCTTGGAACTTTAGCCTCTTAAAGAGACTATTTTTAGTCAGACAAAAAAAGTCCCTTGGATCCAAGCACCCTCTAAGCATCCTGGAATTCTTTGACAAAACTAAGCACCCTGAAATTCTTGGGCAACTAAACTGCTGGCTATATGATGTTGGCCATATATATTGTACGTATATAATGTGAAGAAACGAGTGGTAGTACTATACCAACTAAAACATGAAATGTAAGAAATTCTAGTATGTATGTACTGAAGAGTTAAAGTAACGAGAAGAAACATAACATAGTTCTGCTTGGGGCTCAGCACAACACACCCCTCAAATTAAATTAAGCGCACCTGAAATTAAACTTTGCAACTATTCCGGTAGACACTGCATTAGAACCACCATGAGCAACGACACTGCCACCTTACTCAGAGTCCTCGTCCACGTCCTCGACTTCGTCCTTGTCCCTCTAACTCTTGGCCGATACTTCTTTGCTTGAACCGCACACTTGGCTGTTGCTCTTCATCCAACCCTTGTAGATATTGAAGCAAAGGTAGCCATCCATTGCAGCGTAGTGGATGTGGTCTATATCTAGTACATTCCGCTGCCATGCATGACGATGAAACATGTATGGATGTTTCTCCAATTTACCGTATGAAGGATGAACCATGGCTCCTGCTAGGCGATACGTCTCCAACGTATCTATAATTTTTGATTGCTCCATGCTATATTATCTACTGTTTTGGGCAATATTGGGCTTTATTATCCACTTTTATATTACTTTCGGGACTAACCTATTAACCGGAGGCCTAGCCCAGATTTGTTGTTTTTTGCCTATTTCAGTGTTTTGAAGAAAAGGAATATCAAACGGAGTCGAAAAGGAACGAAATCAACTGGAGAAGTTATTTTTGGAAGGAAACCTACCGGATAGACTTGGACCCTACGTCAGAAGATGAAGGAGGAGCTCACGAGGGTAGGGGGCGCGCCCACCCCCTTGGGGCACGCACCCTGCCTCGTGGCCCCCCTTCGGTCCACCGACGTACCTCCTGCACCCATTTATACCTACATAACCTAAAACTTCCAGAACAGAGATTAGATCGGGAGTTCCGCTGTCGCAAGCCTCTGTAGCCACCAAAAGTCAATCGGGACCCTGTTCCGGCACCCTGCCGGAGGGGGGGGGGATCCCTCACCGGTGGCCATCTTCATCATCCGGGTGCTCTCCATGACGAGGAGGGAGTAGTTCTCCCTCAGGGCTGAGGGTATGTGTCAGTAGCTATGTGTTTGATCTCTCTCTCGTGTTCTTGAGGTGATACGATCTTGATGTATCGCGAGCTTTGCTATTATAGTTGGATCTTATGTTTCTCCTCCCCCTCTTCTCTCTTGTAATGAATTGAGTTTCCCCTTTGAAGTAATCTTATCGGATTGAGTCTTTAAAGATTTGAGAACACTTGATGTATGTCTTGCGTGGCATACCTGTGGTGACAATGGGGTATTCTATGATCCACTTGATGTATGTTTTGGTGATCAACTTGCGGGTTCCGTGACCTTGGGAACCTATGCATAGGGGTTGGCACACGTTTTCGTTGTGATTCTCCGGTAGAAACTTTGGGGCACTCTTTGAGGTCCTTTGTGTTGGTTGAATAGATGAATCTGAGATTGTGTGACGCATATCGTATGATCATACCCACGGATACTTGAGGTGACATTGGAGTATCTAGGTGACATTAGGGTTTTGGTTGATTTGTGTCTTAAGGTGTTATTCTAGTACGAACTCTAGGGCTGTTTGTGACACTTATAGGAATAGCCCAACGGATTGATTGGAAAGAATAACTTTGAGGTGGTTTCGTACCCTACCATAATCTCTTCGTTCGTTCTCCGCTATTAGTGACTTTGGGGTGACTCTTTGTTGCATGTTGAGGGATAGTTATGTGATCCAATTATGTTAGTATCATTGAGGGAACTTACACTAGTGAAAGTATGAACCCTAGGCCTTGTTTCAACACATCGCAATACCATTTACGCTCACTTTTATCACTTGCTACCTTGCTGTTTTTATTATTTCAGATTACAAATACCTTTATCTACTATCCATATACCACTTGTTTCACCATCTCTTCGCCGAACTAGTGCACCTATACAATTTACCATTGTATTGGGTGTGTTGGGGACATGAGAGACTCTTTGTTATTTGGTTGCAGGGTTGCTTGAGAGAGACCATCTTCATCCTACGCCTCCTACGGATTGATAAACCTTAGGTCATCCACTTGAGGGAAATTTGCTACTGTCCTACAAACCTCTGCACTTGGAGGCCCAACAATGTCTACAAGAAGAAGGTTGTGTAGTAGACATCACCAGGGTCAGCATTGAAGGCTGATGAGAGGACACCAGCCGATTCTTCTGGAGGTCAAAGGGGTTGCCTACAAGGAGACCTATCCGACGCAGGACATCCATGTCGTTCTTAAAGTCTACAGTAACGAATTTCACTGTTTTGTCCTTAAGGAAGTTCTTAAAATCCTGGCACTCAATGTCGGCATGGCATATGTGGTAGACCAAGCAAACGTTATGTACGCAAACCTGGATCACGGCGGGCTTCTTCCTTTCTTCGTCCTTTAGATCCTTCTCTGGTCCAAGGACTGTGGTGTACTCAACATCTAGCCCAATGACCCACTCATCATCTGAGTTTTCGAACATGCGTCTGAAGCGAGAAAGGCATCTGATGAAGCTATGTACCTAGGGTAGGGTCATGAATCTGTCCAACATACCCTCCCTGAGGGAGTCCTGGATTAGGGGGTGTTCGGGTAGCCAGACTATACCTTCAGCCGGACTCCTGGACTATGAAGATAAAAGATTGAAGATTTCGTCCCGTGTCCGGATGGGACTTTCCTTGGCGTGGAAGGCAAGCTTGGTGATACGGATATTCAAGATCTCCTACCATTGTAACCGACTCTATGTAACCCTAACCCTATCCGGTGTCTATATAAACCGAAGGGTTCTAGTCCGTAGGACAACATCATCATACAACAATCATACCATAGGCTAGCTTCTACGGTTTAGCCTCATCGATCTCGTGGTAGAACTACTCTTGTACTACCCATATCATCAATATTAATCAAGCAGGACGTAGGGTTTTACCTCCATCGAGAGGGCCTGGACCTGGGTAAAACATCATGTTCCCTGCCTCCTGTTACCATCTAGCCTAGACGCACAGTTCAGGACCCCCTACCTGAGATCCGCCGGTTTTGACACCGACATTGGTGCTTTCATTGAGAGTTCCTCTGTGTTGTTGCCTTTAGGCCCGATGGCTCCTTTGATCATTAACAACGATGCGGTCTAGGGTGAGACTTTTCTCCCCGGACAGATCTTCGTCTTCGACGGCTTCGCTCTGCGGGCCAATTTTCTTGGCCACTTGGAGCAGATCGAAAGCTATGCCCCTGGCCATCAAGTCAGTTTTGGAAGCTTAAACTACACGGCTGACATCCGCGGAGACTTGATCTCCGACGGGTTCGAGCCACGGCCAAGCGCGCCGCACTATCTCGAGGGGCGTGATCTAGCTCTGCCTCCGGGTAGTGTCCTGGAGGCCGCACACGCATCGGTTCCGACCTCTAACTCAGAGCCTATTGCGCCAACCGAGGACGAGCGGTTGGACGCCACCTCGGGGGCTGCGATCTTAAAGGCGATCGAGCCGAACGCTAGCCCCGCACTCTGCATGATCCGTGACTCCGAGGATCCAGACTCCTCCCCGGACTCCGAACCCCCCGCGCCCCTGCCAATCGAATCCGATTGGGCGCCGATAATGGAGTTCACCGCCACAGACATCTTTCAGCACTCGCCTTTTGGCGTCATCCTGAATTCTCTTAAGTCTCTCTCTTTATCAGGAGAGCCCTGGCCGGATTACGATCAGCGAGGATGGGATACAGACGACGAAGAAATTCAAAGCCCACCCACCACCCACTTTGTAGCCACTGTCGACGATTTAACCAACATGCTTGACTTCGGCTCCGAAGACATCGACGGTATGGACGACGATGAAGGAGACGAACAGGAACCAGCACCTGTAGGGCGCTGGAAGGCCACCTCGTCATATGACATATATATGGTGGATACTCTGAAAGATGGAGATGGCGATGGAACAGTGGGGGAGGACACCCCCAAGAAACAGCCGAAGCGCCGGCGTCAGCGGCGCTGCTCTAAATCCCGCCAAAGCAAAAATGGTGATTCCGGCACGGGAGATAATACTACCCCGGACAGCGCCAAAGAACACCCACCTCAGCAAGATTCGGCATAGGAAGATGGAGAAGCCAGCCCGCATGACAGAGCGGCAGACGAGGAGGTTGAGGATGATAACTATATGCCTCCCTCCGAAGATGAGGCAAGCCTCGATGATGACGAATTCGTCATACCATCAGACCCCGCCGAGCAAGAGCGTTTTAAACGCAGGCGTTTAGCCACGGCAAGCAGCAACAGCTTAGAGCTGTCCAAGATTTGCTAGCTGACAGATGGACTGAAGTCATTGCGGCCCAAGAGTATGAACTCGAACGCCCTCCCAATAGTTACCCAAAGCGCAGGCCGCTACCCCGATCAAAGGAGGAAGCACCTACATCACCAGCGGACGACATGGCAGACCGACCACCTCGCAGCCACGACAGAGAGGCCTCTCGGCCCTCCACCCGCGCCATGCCCCGACGCCGCTCAACTAAGGCACGGGAAAATGCACCAGACCTGCGAGACGTACTGGAGGACAAGGCAAGACAAACAAGATCGACCTACGGATTGCACAGGCGCCCTACGGCACGTGACGATGATCTTCACTCCAGATACAACAAATCCGACCGGGCCGAACACAACAGACATAGCTCCTCTGAGCTGCGTCGTGATATAGCCCAGTACAAAGGCGCCGCACACCTGCTATGCTTCACGAATGAAGTAATGGAGCATAAAATCCCAGAGGGTTTCAAACCCGTAAACATCGAATCATACGATGGCACAACAGATCCGGCGGTATGGATCGAGGATTATCTCCTTCACATCCACATGGCATGCGGCGATGATCTACACGCCATCAAATACCTCCCGCTCAAACTTAAAGGACCGGCCCGGCATTGGCTTAACAGCTTGCCAGCAGACTCAATCGGTTCTTGGGAGGACCTGGAAGCCGCATTCCTCGACAACTTCCAGGGCACTTACGTGCGACCACCAGATGCCGACGACTTAAGCCACATAATTCAGCAGCCAGAGGAATCGGCCAGACAATTCTGGACACGGTTCCTAACAAAGAAAAACCAGATAGTCGACTATCCGGACGCAGAGGCCCTAGCAGCCTTCAAGCATAACATCCGCGACGAGTGGCTTGCTCGGCACCTGGGACAGGAAAAGCCGAAATCTATGGCAGCCCTCACGACACTCATGACCCGCTTTTGCGCGGGAGAAGACAGCTGGCTAGCTCGCAGTAACAACTTATCAAAGAACCCTGGTAACTCGGATACCAAGGACAAAAGTGGCAGGACACATCGGCATAAGCAAAAATGCCGCGTTAGCAGCGATAGCAATGAAGACACGACAGTCAATGCCGGATTCAAAGGCTATAAATCTGGTCAGCGGGAAAAAGGCATTCAAAAAGAATACTCAGGGCCCGTCCAGTTTGGACCGAATACTCGATCGCTTGTGCCAGATACATGGCACCCCCGAAAGGCCAGCTAATCACACTAACAGGGATTGCTGGGTGTTCAAGCAGGCAGGCAAGTTAAGAGCTGAAAACAAAGACAAGGGGCTGCACAGCAATGACGAGGAGGAGCCCAAGCCGCCGAACAACAATGGACAGAAGGGCTTTCCCCCACAAGTGTGGACGGTGAACATGATATACGCAACCCACATTCCCAAGAGGGAGCGGAAGCATGCGCTACGGGACGTATACGCGATGGAGCCAGTCACCCTAAAGTTCAACCCATGGTCCTCCTGCCCGATCACTTTTGATCGAAGGGACCATCACACTAGCATCCATCATGGCGGCTTCGCCGCATTGGTTCTCGACCCAATGATCGACGGATTTCATCTCACAAGAGTCCTCATGGACGGCGGCAGTAGCCTGAACCTGCTTTATCAGGATACAGTGCGGAAAATGGGCATAGATCCCTCAAGGATTAAGCCCACAAAAACGACCTTTAAAGGCATTATACCAGGTGTAGAGGCCAACTGTACAGGCTCAGTAACACTTGACGTGGTCTTCGGATCCCTGGACAATTTCCGAAGCGAAGAGTTAATCTTCGATATAGTCCCGTTTCGCAGTGGCTATCACGCCCTGCTCGGACGAACCGCATTCCCAAAGTTCAATGCGGTGCCGCACTACGCATATCTCAAGCTCAAGATGCTAGGCCCTCGAGGAGTAATCACGGTCAGCGGAAACATCGAACGCTCCCTCCGTACGGAGGAGCACACGGCGGCTCTCGCAGCGGAAGTACAAAGTAGCCTTCTTAGGCAATTCTCCAGTCCGGCCGTTAAAAAGCCAGACATTGCCAAGCGCGCCCGGAGTAACCCACAGCAGCACCGCCTGGCACACTATGAGCAAGCGTAGCAATGCGGCCCCAACCCCAGCTCTCGCGACATAGCGAAACCAGTACCTCGCGTACATAACTACGCCCTTGAGATACCATGGGCACAGGGGAAGGGGCACAATAACGGCATGCCCAAAGTACAGCTTAAAACGTACTAGGGGCTGCCGGATTCTTTTTTCAACTTTTTCTTACTTTCAGGACTCCATACTTCGGACGACCTGTTCGGCAATTCGACTGCCGCACAAACGATGCAAGATCCAGGAGGCAGACAAACCATGCCGCATTATGGAACTCCCAGGTGGTCTCTGTTACGAGGGGTATACCTGTTTTAAATACAACTCCGCGGCCTGCCCCTGATCAGGACATACTAAATAGTCCAATATCTTTTCGCTTATCGCACCACTTGTATCGTTCGGCTTTGATAAATAGCCTCTTTATAAACAATGCATAGCCTTCTGTCTATTTTTTGCATTATCATCTTTTCATATATATGTTTATGACATGTTGCACCCGTACACTGTGGTACGGCAAAATACGCCAGGGGCTTTAGTACCCATTAATATGGCGTGAGAAGTCCGTACACTTTCACAAGTGCGGCACCCCGAACTTATAGCACTATATGCATCGGCTCCGAATCATGATATGGGTCAATAGTTGGGTTTGCCCGGCTCCTATGTTTTGGTGCCTTACGTTCCGCTATATCGGCTAAGGTAGCACTAGGAGAACCACTGCGATTGTGCCCCGGTTGAGCTGGGCTAAGCACCTTAGTGGAGAAAGCTAAAACTGACTGTCATGATGTGGCGAGAGACCGGTTGCTGTTCGAGAGGTTTTTCGAGTCCCTAAAGGCTTATGCCGCTTCAAGCGAGGAGCTGGCTTTGTCCTACCAAGGCGTGGATGGCGCCCCGAACTCGGTCTTCCGAACTAGGGGCTTCGCCGAAATTTAAAATTATAGAGTTCTATGTTTAAGTGAGAGTGTTCAAGCATTATAGTCCGCTTGCCTGGTTCGTTGTGCTGAGCGCCTCCCTCGAAGGACCCGACTATGGGAAAAAGAGTGCTCCGGTTTACCCCGAACACCCCAGCACTAGTGGCACGGGGGCAGAAGCCGATGACTGGCCATCTCTCAATTTTTGATAAACGGCCGCACAGAAAGTAATATTTTAAATTCAATCAGCATTGCTTAGTGCATATGAACAAGTTTTCAACGCACAGGATAAACACGAGCGAGTTCATTCAAAAATTACATCCTTGGTACATTCATCCGCCACTAGGTGGGCACCCGCAAGAACATCCTTATAGTAGTTCTCGGGCTTGTGATGCTCCTTCCCCGGCGGCGGCCCGTCCCTCACAAGCTTCTCACCGTCCAGCTTACCCCAGTGCACCTTTGCACGGGCAAGGGCCCTACGGGCACCTTCGATGCACACGGAGCGTTTGATGACCTCGAGCCTTGGACAGGCCTCCACCAGTCGCCGCACCAGTCCGAAGTAGCTCCCAGGCAGGGCCTCTTCGGGCCACAGCCGAACTATGAAGCCCTTCATGGCCTGTTCGGCCGCCTTGTGGAGCTCGACCAGCTGTTTCAGTTGGTCGCTCAAGGGCACAGGGTGTCCGGCCTCAGCATACTGAGACCAGAACACCTTCTCCGTCGAGCTGCCCTCTTCGGCTCGGTAGAATGCGGCGGCGTCGGATACGCTGTGGGGAAGATCTGCGAATGCCCCTGGAGAGCTCCGGATTCGGGTAAGTAACAAGTACTTTACTTTTATACTTCTGCTTTGCATAAAGAATGCCTTACCCGCCGCTATCTTCTTCATCTCCTCCAACTCTTGGAGGGCCCTTTGGGCTTCGGCCTTGGCGGACTTGGCAGTCTCAAGGGCCGCCGCAAGCTCGGACGCTTGCGTCTTGGACTCAAGCTCCAAACCCTCATGTTTTTTCATGAGAACCTGAAGCTCCTGCTGCACCTCGCTGACCTGGGCCTCAAGTTTCTCTCGCTCGGTGCACTCCGCGGCTGTTTTCTTTTCGGCCTCGGACAGCGCCTGCTTGAGGGTCGCCACCTCAGTCGTGGCCCCTACAATAAGCAGTACAATCCTGTTATTTTTTGGCAATCACGTCTTTTTATAGGCACTTTTTCTGTAAGGCATTTCTTACCTTCTTTCTCCTCGAGCTGCCGTTTGGCAAGGCCGAGCTCTTACTCGGTCCGCTCGAGGCCCGGTTTTAGGGCACCCACCTCCGCAGTCAGTGCGGCGGTGGCTAGCAGCGAAGCCTGCATACGCATATTGACTCTTTATTGTTAGACTCCTGCGAAATTTAATAGATCCTCTATTCGGCTTTTCTTTTCGAACGCCAAACAGAGCATCAGGGGCTACTGTCTATGCGGTTATATTTTTACATATTTTTACTTACCTCGAAGCCTGTCAGAAGGCTAGCGCAAGCTTCAGTCAGTCCGCTCTTGGCGGACTGAACCTTTTGGATCACCGTACTCATAATAGTACGGTGCTCCTCGTCGATGGAGGCACCGTCAAGCACCTCCAGCAGATTGTCCGGCACCTCCGGTTGGACGGAGGCTGCCGGCTCAGAAGGCTTACCCCTCTTGGAAGGAGTTCGCCTACCGCAGCCCGGCACTGTTGTAGATTCCGGTGCGGTGTCCGGCTCATAGCCGGACTTGGATCCCTGGGGGGTCTTGTCCCCTTCACTCCTAGAGTCCGGTAGGTTGCCTCGCAGCTCCTCCGGGACCACCTCCTCCTGCCCCGGAGCTTGTCGTGACGCCACTTCGGCGTCGTCCGCAGTGCGGGGGGAGGCAGCGGGCAGAACTGAGTTCACGTCCGATGAGTCCAGGGAGCCCCCGACGATTCGTCGAGTCCGGTCCGGGGCGGGCTGCATAATTATATTCGACATTAGGGAAAGCTGTGCAACAAAGGAACGTCGTGAGTTACTCTGATATCCGAACTTACGATTTTGCCAGACGCTTGGCCTGTCTGGCCACTCCTCTTCGTCCTCTTCGGCGTCGGGGGAGTAGTCCGGCGGAGGGGTCTTCCACTTCCCGGACCCTTCGGCCTCCCCCGTTGGGGCGGCCTTCCTCTTCTTTCCTTCCCCCGCTGGAGGGGGAGAGGTTTCTTCTTCATCCTCCTCGTTTTCATGGGAGGAGTGCGTCTCGGACTGTCGGATGACGAGTCCGACACCACCATATTACGGGAACTCTTTCGAGTCCCCGTGGCCTTCTTCTTCTTGGCCTTCTTCTCCGGCACCACATAAGGCGCCGGGACCAGCAGCTTCACTAGTAGAGCTGGGGCCGGGCCTTCGGGCAGCGGAGCCAGATAGTTAATCGGTCCGGATATAGCCCACCAAGCCTGTCAAAGGTAAGGGAGTTTAGATCCCGCATAGAGTCAAACTATGGAAAAAGCTTAACATCCTGTAAAAGGTGTAGATGGCTTACCTCGTTAGTGTGACGCTGCGAGCTGTATCCGTGGTCCTCGGAAGCGGATGCAGGAGCCTCAGCGCCCTTGAATAGCATCCTCCAAGCGTCTTCGTATGTCGTGTCGAAGAGCCTGCTGAGGGTTTGATGCTGCGCCGGGTTGAACTCCCACAGATTAAAATCCCGTTGTTGGCACGGGAGGATCCGGCGGACGAGCATAACCTGGATTACATTAACAAGCCGGACTGGCTTGTTCACCAGGGACTGGATGCATGTTTGCAATCCGGTCACTTCTTTTTTGTCACCCCACGACAGGCCCGTCTCTTTCCAGGACATAAGCCACGTGGGGGGTCCAGATCGGAACTCGGGGGCTGCGATCCATTTCGGATCGCGCGGCTCAGTGATATAAAACCACCCGACTTGCCATCCCTTTAGGGTCTCCACAAAAGAGCCCTCGAACCATAGGACGTTGGCCATCTTGCCCGCTATGGCGCCTCCGCACTCCGCCTGGCTGCCGCGCACCACCTTAGGCTTGACGTTGAAGGTCTCGAGCCAGAAGCCAAAATGGGGGCGGACGCGGAGAAAAGCCTCGCACACGACGATAAATGCTGAGATGTTGAGGATGAAGTTCGGGGCCAGATTGTGGAAATCCAGGCCGTAGTAGAATATGAGCCCCCGGACAAATGGGTGGAGTGGAAAGCCCAGTCCGCGGAGGGAGTGGGGAAGGAATACTGTCGGATTTCGGGTTCCGGCAGACCCTTAAGGTTCGAACACTGGGGTGCGCGCGGAAATCACGCCCTCAACCTCTCCGCCTCGCAAGGATCTAAACTACTAAAGGAATCACACGAGACACAAGATTTATACTGGTTCGGGCCACCATTGTGGTGTAATACCCTACTCCAGTGTGTGGTGGATGGATTGCCTCCTGGGGCTGGTGATGGTGAACAATACAAGGAAGAACAGCCTCGCGAGGGCCTGTTCTTGGCTGGGGCGACGAACTACTAGGAGGAGTTCTGCCACCTCTCTCTCTCTCTCTCTCTCTCTGTTTATCTACTTGCTGGCCGGATCCGTGCGCTGGACCGAACTCCCCGAACCCTTTGCTATGTGGGTGGCTGGTCCTATTTATAGGGGCCCTGGTCCTCTTCCCAAATATTGAGCGGGAAGGGAGCCAACAATGGCGGGCTAATTTGAAGGGGGGCAGCAAGTACATCTATCCTGACAAAAGGTGGTCTTCGCCTGCGAAAGACTCCGCGGTGACGCCGTGCTGGGCTCCATGGTGACCTCCATCTCGTAGTCCGCTTGGTCCTGGTCTTGTTGCACCGAAACGGCAACCTTTGCCTGATGCCTCAGTACTCCGCGGCTGCGCTTGCCCCCTTTGCACCAAAGAGGAAAGAAGGACGTTGCGTGCGCTGGCGCCCGCCTGGCGCCCTCGATCGTCATGGCTTGCGTCATGGGCGCCTCGCGAGGCACCCCGCCTTGATATCTCCGTCTCCTCGCGAGCCAGCCTGAGGAGGCTGCGCCTGAGGATGCACCATGTCGTCCGCCTCGCGAGGCTTGGCCCCTCGCGAGGGTCTTGAGTCTTGTGCTTGATGAAGATGGGCCATGTTGGGCCCCCACTTGAGCCACGCCGCAGGCCGCAGGTAGGCAAGTCTGGGGACCCCCGTTCCGAGAACGCCGACAGTAGCCCCCGGGCCCAAGGTGCGCACGGACTTGGCCGTGCCGAGAGGCGAAAGGGCAAGGGCGAAGCGCCGCGGGCCCTAACAGCCTGCGGCCTTGGGCGCCGCGTGGCGGTTGATTGGACGTGGGCGACTCCACTTCCCCACGACGCCTTGGTGATCATGCGAGTTGGACAAGTCCCTGCATGCAGATCGTGTTATGATTACCTGCGATCATGGAGGCCGGTGGTTGGCCTTCGCCAGCTATAAGTACGGCACTGCGCGTGCCCTTCTAATCCATCTCTTCTTGCTCTCCCATTCGCTTCAGTTCTCGCTCTGTCTTGGTGCGATGGCCCCATCGAGGAGGTACTCGGCTGCAGAGAAGGGGAAGGCCCTCTAGGTTGGTCCTGCCTCTCCCCCACCCAAGCGCGGTCGTGGGCGCCTTCGGAAGCACCCGGTGGCCGCCCCGGCCGCGTTCAGTGGCCATGGGGGCGGCTCCCAGCGCGGCGGCGGGCGAGCCGCCGCAGTCGAGGGACGCGCCTGGGTCGCGCGTTCTCCCAGGCCGCGCTTTCGCGCTGTGCAGGCGCTTCGGGAGTTCGTCGTCTGGTCGACGGAGCCGACTCGCGCCCGGCTCCCGCTCCCTCGCTTCCTCCTTGGTGAACTCCCGGCCGGCGCTCCTGGCGGCCTCTGGCTCCAGGCAGAGGGCTGCTGCAGTAGGTCCTCATGGATCGCGCTGGAGGTCTCCGCCAGCGGGGGCTTGGCCTTCACTCGTGGCTGGCAGGCATTTGCCCGCGCTCGCGGCCTGGAGCGTCGGTGCACTCTGCACTTCAGGTTCGATGGCGACGCCACCCTCTATGTGAGGGTGTTTGGGGAAGATGGTCGCCGCGCGGGGTGCTGCCCTAAGGACGACGACCACGTCCGCGGGCCCCGCTCCGATGGCGATGGAGGAGATAGCGCCCTCGCGGATGGCGGCGTCCGCGACTCCCCAAGCTTCGGCAGCTCTTCCTCAAGCGACTCCTCCAGCAGTGGCAGCGGTCCTGCCCCGCGCCGCCGAGCTTGCTTGGGAGGCGGCAGTTCGTCCGCCCGCCGTCGTGCCCCGGTGAAGCGCAAGAGGGAGTCCGCCTGAGGCCCTGAGGCAGCCCGCATCGCCTCCGCGGGCCAATGTGAGGGGGGCTGCACCGGGCTCGTCTTTTTCCATTCTCTTTTGTTCCCTGCGTAAGACAGAACAGCTGTATGGAGCCCCCTTGGGGCGTGTTGGGAAACATTGCCGACTTAGCTATTACCTTGACCTCATTTTTTGCACCTCTTGATTTCTTGCCTGTGCATAGATAGTTTTCGACCCCTACCGGGGGGTGGGGCGACCGACCCAGGCCCTGTGTGCGCGTCGCGGTGCCCGAGGGGCACGGACTAGAAGGGGTGCTCCTGTAATGCGCCAGGGTCGTGAAAGCCTTCCTGCGGCTAGGGCAGAAACCCTCGCGAGGACATCTGTGCACCGTCCCTCGCGAGGTTGTTTACGAGAGAAACCAAAGCGAGGAGCGAAAATCGACGAACCACAAATCAGCAACAGCGACAACTTCAATAAGACTCCAAATGCAAACAAACACGTCAACTACGGAAAGCAAATGAAAAAGCCGCGTCCGCCACCTAATCTAGTCTTCGACGTCTTCTCACCAGCGCGGAGCTAAGTGCTGCCACTGGGCATGGGAGGGAGCCCCAGGGCCTGAGGCCGGCGCTCCTGAGATTCCGGGGCGTGTACAGCCCCACTCATTATTACGTGAGAGTGTCACGGGGCGGCGAGCTTCACAGGCTCCGGGCCTTTTCCAAAGCGATAGCTTCACAGGCGCTCGCCTTGCTTCACAGGCTCTGGGCCTTTTCCAAAGCGATAGCTTCACAGGCGCTCGCCTTGCTTCACAGGCTCTGGGCCTTTTTCCAAAGCGATGATCTTCACAGGCACTCGCCTTGCTTCACAGGCTCCGGGCCTTTTTCCAAAGCGATGATCTTCACAGGCACTCGCCTTGCTTCACAGGCTCTGGGCCTTTTTCGAAAGCGATGATCTTCACAGGCACTCGCCTTGCTTCACAGGCTCCGGGCCTTTTTCCAAAGCGATGATCTTCACGGGCACTCGCCTTGCTTCACAGGCTCTGGGCCTTTTTCCAAAGCGATGATCTTCACAGGCACTCGCCTTGCTTCACAGGCTTCGGGCCTTTCCAAAAAGAGATGGTCTTCACAGGCACTCGCCTTGCTTCATAGGCTCTGGGCCTTTTCAGGGGTAGAACCTCCGGAGGTGCTGGATGTTCCACCCATTCTGGATCGGCACTCCCTCCTAAGTCTCCAAGCGCGCGGAGCCGGGCCTGGAAACATGAACAACCTTGAACGGGCCCTCCCACATGGGAGAGAGCTTGTCCAACCCCTCCCTGGAGAGGACCCGCCTGAGCACGAGGTCTCCTACCTCAAGGGTCCCGGGGCGGATGTTGCGGCAGTGGTACCGCCGCAGCGCTTGCTGATACCTCGCCGCTCGCAGCGCGGCCTCCCGGCGATGTTCCTCCCCCAACACGAGGTCCGTCCCCCGCATGGCGTCCTGATGCGCTTCGTCAAACGCTAGGACCCGCACGGAGCGACGTCTGACCTTGTGAGGGAGGACTGCCTCCGCTCCGTAGACCAGGAAGAATGGGGTTTCTCCAGTCGGTTTGGACGCGGTGGTGCGGATGGACCACAGCACGGACTGAAGCTCGTCGTACCAGCCTCGGCCACAGGCCTCCAGCTTCTTCTTGAACGTCCTGGTCTTGAGGCCCCTTAGGACCTCCGCGTTGGCTCGCTCGGCCTGGCCATTGCTTCGGGGGTGCGCCACTGAAGCGTAGCATATCTGCGTTCCAAGGTTAGAACAGTATGTTTTGAAGAGGTTACTGGTGAACTGCGAACCGTTGTCTGTGATGATGCGCTTCGGCACCCCGAACCGGCTCAAGATGCCCCTGAGGAACTTGACCGCGGAGCCCGCGGGGATGGTGCGGACGGCCTCCACTTCAGCCCACTTGGTGAACTTGTCCACGGCGACGTAGAGGTAGCGATAGCCCCCTGGCGCCCGAGGAAATGGGCCCAGGACGTCCAGCCCCCAGACCATGAATGGCCATGAAAGGGGGATGGTCTGCAAGCCTCCTGCTGGCTGATGGATCTGCTTGGCGTGGAACTGGCAGGCTTCGCAAGCCTTTACCAATTCGATTGCGTCGTTGAGCGCGGTGGGCCAATAGAAACCGCTGCGGAACGCCTTGCCGACGAGGGTCCGTGATGATGAGTGGTGCCCGCAGTCCCCGCCGTGTATGTCGTCCAGTAGTTCCTTTCCTTGCTCCCTGGAGATGCAGCGCAGGGATACATCGTTTGGTCGCTTCCGGTAGAGCTCTCCATCCTTGATGCAGTACGCCGTGGCCTGCCGTGCCACACGCTCCGCTTCCTCCTCCTTCTCCGGCAAGGTCCCTTGTGTTAAGTAACTCCGGAGCTCCGTGATCCAGCACCCCTCCTGAGGTTCCATCATCAGGAGCAGGCGTGCTCCTGAGGCCAGGCCACAGACCGGGGCTCCTGAGGCAGGTGGCTAGGGGAGCTCCTCCCGAGGCTGAGCCGTGTTTGACAATGATGGCAGGGCTGAGGGCTTGAAGAGCCACTCCTCGAAGACACTAGGCTCCTGAGGTAACCGCTTGGACGCCCGTTTGGCGATGTTGTCGGCCTCCTGATTGGTGCCACGGGGCACATGCTGCAACTCCAACCCCCAGAACTGCTTCTCCATCCGGCGGACCTCCGCAAGGTAGGCTTCCATGTGCTCATCTTTCGGCTCGTACACCTTGTTGGAGAAATTAACAATGAGCTGCGAATCGCCCTTAATGGTGAGGCGTTTCACCCCCAGGGCTGCCACGGCCTTCAAGCCCGCTATCAAACCTTCATACTCTGCTATGTTGTTGGAGACCTTTTCACCTTGCTGGAAACAGAGCTGTACGGCATAGTAGAGCTTGTCCTGAGTGGGCGATATAAGCATCGCCCCAGCCCCAGCACCATGTCTGGAGAACACCCCATCGAAGTGCATGACCCAGCCTTCTGGCGCCTCGCTCCCCGAGGAGAGGGACCGATCCTCATCGGCCTTGAGGCCAGGTGCCTCTGTCCATTCTGCCACAAAATCGGCCAACGCCGCTCCTTTGATGACCCTGGTTGTGCTGAACTCGAGCTGAAACGCCTGCAGCTCTATGTTCCACTCAGCGACCCTTCCGGCTGAGTTAGGGCTCCTGAGCACTCTCTCCAGGGGGTATGACGAGATGACTTTGATGGGATGAGCCTGGAAGTAGTGACGCAGCTTGCGCGAGGCTAACAGTAGCGCGAGGAGGAGCTTCTGAGGCATTGGGTACCGTGCCCTTGCGTCCCGTAGCACCATGCTAACAAAGTAAACTGGGTGCTCGACAAGGCTGGGAGCATCTGGGGTTGCCGCGCCCCCGGGAGGTAAGGGCGCCTCACGGGGCGTCGTGGCCTCTGGAGGTGGACCATCTGGTCGGGCGGCCTCCCCTGCCCCCGGTGCATTCCTCGGCAGCTGACCCTCCTCAGCTGCGGTTGTGGCTTCTGCAGGCTTTCCTTGTTCCCGTTTTGCCCTGCCTCGGGCTGCCGCTGCGGCCTTGACTTGGCGCTCCTCCCTAACCGCCACCAGGGCTGCGCTGGCGGAGTAAGGTGTGGTGGCGAGGTACAGCAGCAGGGGCTCCTGAGGGCGCGGAGCCACCATGACTGGGGGACTGGTCAGGTACCTCTTGAGATCTTGAAATGCCTTATCTGCCTCTTCAGTCCATTCAAAGGGCCCCTTTTTCTTCATCAGCTGGAAGAAAGGCAGCGCTCGCTCCCCCAGTTTGGAGATGAAGCGCCCTAGCGCGGCCACGCGCCTAGTGAGCTTCTGCATTTCTCTGAGGGTCTTTGGTGGACTCATGTCTTCGACCGCCTTGACCTTCTCGGGGTTGGCCTCGATGCCGCGATGGGACACGAGGAATCCCAAGAGCTTGCCCGAGGGGACGCCAAACACACATTTCTCCGGGTTGAGCCGCAGGTTTACTGCATCGAGGCTCGCGAAGGTCTCCTCCAGGTCTTGTATCAGGGTCTTGGCCTCCCGAGATTTTACTACAATGTCATCAACGTAGGCTTCGACATTCTTTCCGAGCTGCTGGCCCAAGGTGATGTGCATCAGTCGCTGAAAGGTTGCCCCTGCATTACGCAGCCCGAACGGCATGCATGTATAGCAATATACCCCGCACGGGGTCAAGAAGGCGGTCTTCTCAACGTCTTCCACGGGCATCTTGATCTGGTGATACCCGGAGAAGGCGTCTAGGAAGCATAGCAGGTCGCATTCCGCAGCGGAATCGACAATCTGGTCGATGCGGGGGAGCGGGAACGGATCTTGCGGGCATGCCTTGTTGAGGTTGGTGAAGTCGACACACATGCGTTCTTCCCCCCCCCCTTCTTGGGCACAACGACAGGGTTGGCCAACCAATCCGGGTATCGAACCTCGCGAATGACCCCGGCGGCTTCTAGTTTGCGGGCCTCTTGGGCGATGAAAGCCTGCTTCTCCGTGGACTCCCGCCTGGCCTTCTGCTTCACGGGGCGCACATTTGGGCACACGTTGAGGTGATGCTCGATGACACTTCTGGGGATCCCCGCCAGCTGATCTGGCTCCCAAGCAAATACCTTCTTATTCGAGCGCAGGAACTTGACCAAGGCCTCCTCCTGCTCAGGCTCAAGGTTGGCGCCTATGGTGAAAGTGGCACTGGAGGACCCATCCTCGTCGACGGGTATCTGCTTGGTCTCTGCTTTGTCTTGGGTGAATAACTGCTTCTTCTTGGCGGGCGCAGCCCCCTTGGGCTCAGGGGCCTCCGCGTTGGCGGGCCGTGCCAACGCCGTTGTCTTGAAGGCGAGCTCGAGTACTCGCAGGGCGTCCCCGGTGTCCCCGCGCACGGTGAGGGTACCATTGCTCCCGGGCATCTTCATGAGGTTGTACGCCGGGTGCGTGGTGGCCATGAACTGGGCCAGTGCCGGGTAGCCAAGGATGGCGTTGTAAGGAAGGCCAATGGGGGCGATGTCAAAGTCGACCGTCTCCGTGCGGAAGTTGTCGTAGGTGTCGAAGGTCACCGGGAGCCGGATCTGTCCCAGGGAGTCAGATGATCCGCCCCCGACGCCCGAGAAGGATCGGCTGGGTCGCAGCCGCTCCCGGGGTATGCAGAAGAGGTCGAAAGTTTCGACCGAAAGCACGTTGAGGCCCGCGCCGCCGTCGACGAGGGTTCGAGTGACGGCCACCTGGCAGATGGTGGGGGTGCACAACAAGGGGAGCGTGCCTGAGCTGACTGGGTTGGTGGGGTGGTCCTCCGAGCTGAAGGTCAGATCGACCTCGCTCGCCGCCCGGTCCGGGGGAGCCCCCTGCCGGCAGCAGCGGAGCTAACCCGGTAGGCAAAAGGCTTGACGTGGCGACTTGTGGGCGGTGCCGGCGAGCCGCCCAGGAGAGCCGCAACGACGAAAGGCGTCGGTGCCGCGGTGCAGTTGCTCTGTCGCGTAGGCGGATGATGGGGTGGTGCTTGCAGCTCGTTTCCCGCCGAGCCGGTGGCGGTGTTGACGGCGGGCGGCGGGGAACAACGAGGACGCCCACCGATGGGGCCCGTCTAGGAGACACGAGAAGCGATGGCGGCCCGGCGCTCGGCGCGGGCCCGACGAGCGTCAGACATGGATGCAACAGTCGGAGGAGAACAGAGTGGTGGAAGACAGATTCCGGCGCACCCCTACCTGGCGCGCCAAATGTTGGATTTCGGGTTCCGGCAGACCCTTAAGGTTCGAACACTAGGATGCGCGCGGAAATCACGCCCTCAACCTCTCCGCCTCGCAAGGATCTAAACTACTAAAGGAATCACACGAGAGACACAAGATTTATACTGGTTCGGGCCACCATTGTGGTGTAATACCCTACTCCAGTGTGTGGTGGATGGATTGCCTCCTGGGGCTGGTGATGGTGAACAATACAAGGAAGAACAGCCTCGCGAGGGCCTGTTCTTGGCTGGGGCGACGAACTACTAGGAGGAGTTCTGCCACCTCTCTCTCTCTCTCTCTTTCTCTACTTGCTGGTCGGATCCGTGCGCCGGACCGAACTCCCTGAACCCTTTGCTATGTGGGTGGCTGGTCCTATTTATAGGGGCCCTGGTCCTCTTCCCAAATATTGAGCAGGAAGGGAGCCAACAATGGCGGGCTAATTTGAAGGGGGACAGCAAGTACATCTATCCTGACAAAAGGTGGTCTTCGCCTGCGAAAGACTCTGCGGTGACGCCGTGCTGGGCTCCATGGTGACCTCCGTCTCGTAGTCCGCTTGGTTCTGGTCTTGTTGCACCGAAACGGCAACCTTTGCCTGATGCCTCGGTACTCTGCGGCTGCGCTTGCCCCCTTTGCACCAAAGAGGAAAGAAGGACGCTGCGCGCGCTGGCGCCCGCCTGGCGCCCTCGATCGTCATGGCTTGCGTCACGGGCGCCTCGCGAGGCACCCCGCCTTAATATCTCCGTCTCCTCGCGAGCCAGCCTGAGGAGGCTGCGCCTGAGGATGCGCCGTGTCATCCGCCTCACGAGGCTTGGCCCCTCGCAAGGGTCTTGAGTCTTGTGCTTGATGAAGATGGGCCATGTTGGGCCCCCACATGAGCCACGCCGTAGGCAGGCAAGTCTGGGGACCCCCGTTCCCAGAACGCCGACAAATTCTACCCTCTCATGGGGCCTTGGGGTGGGGAGAAGCTGCCCCTCCTCGGGAAGCCGGTGCGCGATGTCCTTGGACAAGTGTCCGGCCTTCCTTAGCTTTTTGACTTGGCCCTCCGTGACGGTGGAGACCATCCACTTGCCTCCCGCTCCGGACATTGTTGGAGGAGGTTGAGGTGGGAAGTGCGGGCTTGGGCGCTGGAGCTCGAGTGCGCGGGAGATGGATAGGCAGAGGAGGAGGAAGGCGTTGGTAAAAAGGTGGATCCTTATCCCCTTATATGGGTGGATGCGGTTGTGCGTCCCCACCTGCCTAGTAAAACTCACTTGCCTCCCAAGCGCCGTGATAAGTGGCGCGGTTGGATTACCCATGTCCGTATTGATGAGAATCCCGTAAAAAGGGGTACACGATCTCTGCTTCGACAAGACGTGCCAAGGAAACCGCCTCGCAAAACGTGCTGAGGTGGAAAAGTAAAAACAATTCGGGTAAAGGACTTGGCCGCAGTGTGATAACGCACTGCGGAATACATCAGCAGATTTGATTTGTGTTAATATTATTCTCTCTATGGCAATATGTGGAAACTTATTTTACAAAGTCGGACACTACTCTTGGTGTTTACAATCTTCTATGAAGGACTTGGAGGTGGAACCCGCCTTGCAATGCCAAAGACAATTTGCGCGCCGGACTCGTCGTCATTGAAGCCTGGTTCAGGGGCTACTGAGGGAGTCCTGGATTAGGGGGTGTTCCGGTAGCCAGACTATACCTTCAGCCGGACTCCTGGACTATGAAGATACAAGATTGAAGATTTCGTCCCGTGTCCAGATGGGACTTTCCTTGGCATGGAAGGCAAGCTTGGCGATACGGATATTCAAGATCTCCTACCATTGTAACCGACTCTATGTAACCCTAACCCTATCCAGTGTCTATATAAACCGAAGGGTTCTAGTCCGTAGGACAACATCATCATACAACAATCATACCATAGGCTAGCTTCTACGGTTTAGCCTCATCGATCTCGTGGTAGAACTACTCTTGTACTACCCATATCATCAATATTAATCAAGCAGGACGTAGGGTTTTACCTCCATCGAGAGGGCCCGAACCTGGGTAAAACATCGTGTTCCCTGCCTCCTGTTACCATCCGGCCTAGACGCACAGTTCGGGACCCCCTACCCGAGATCCGCTGGTTTTGACACCGACACTCCCCAAGGACATCTCTACAAAGAATCAGAAGCAGTCGAAGAGAAACCATCATCCACTCGACCACAAAGATGTGCTCACTCGACCACCTTGAAGACACTCGATCACCAGGAGATGAGAAACCTTTCACTCTGCAACGGTCAGGGTTTGAACCATAGCTTTATGAGCATTTACAGCACTTTACTTCAGACGTTACCTGTAACGTTCCCCCTTTATGGGCATTGAACCCTGACTAATAGAGGGGAGCTGGGGTCCTGGCGCACTCTATATAAGCCACCACCCTCCTCTGGGATAGGGGTTCGCACTTTCTGTAATTCACACACAAATATTCAGTCGACCGCCTCTGGGCTCCGAGACGTAGGGTTATAACTCCCTCCGAGAAGGGCCTGAACTCACAAACTCGTGTGTACAACTCATCTATAGCTAGGATCTTGCCTCTACATTCCTACCCCCCTATTCTACTGTCAGTCTTAGAACCACGACAGTTGGTGCCCACCTTGGGGTAGGTGTCTTAGCGACTTGTTGGAGAAGTTGCAATTTTTCTGATCCCCTTCATCATGGTTCCAGGTGGAGATTTGGCTGAGGGCCGCGAGATCCATTTCGGGGCGCTCGTGTTTGTCGCCGACGACTCCTCTTGGCTTCAGGAGGCACCACTCGACGCCGACGCACTCCCCGCCCACAGGGCGATGCACTTTCACGCATGCGTTCGCGGCGTCCTCCTGCGGCAACCGTCGACCCAGTACTAGTCGACTCCAGCAGCTTTCCCCCTCCGTGCGACCCGCTAGAGCAAATGCACCGGTCGGTCGAGGCTTCTGCGATGGGTGAAGCATGCGGTGGCCCGCCAATTGGCCACCCCTCAAGTCGCGGCGATTGAGCCCGACGAATCTCTCTACGGCATGTTCGGTCTGTCGACTGGCTCCATAGAGACCGCATCCGAGTGTGACAGCAGCGACCCAGCGGCGGAAGTCCTGATGGTTAATGGATCAGGCAGTCCTCCTGGCTTCAGTCGTGAAGATGGAGGCGACGGGAACGGCGATCCGTCGCGCGTTCACGAGGAGTACTGCCCCGAACCCCTCTCCTCGCAGCAGAGGGAGGAACTTCGTCGCCGGAACATGGATGCCCTGCATACTCCTATAGTTGGAGAGACCCCTGAGGCCCAGGCCTTGGAGCAGGCGCGCTTGGCCAACCTGGTTGAGCGCACACGACTGGAGAACCTCCAGCGTGCACTCGACGATCACGCTCGACAACGTGCTCCTGAGTCCAGTCGACGCCAACTTTTTCCACCCACGACTCAGGTATATCGAACCCCCATCCAGAATCTAACAGCTGCTGCCCGGATAGCAGAGTCGATCCAACCTTCCCAATCAGAAGCTGGCCGAGGTCTGGTGCAGATCAGAGCCTTGCTTCGGGCAGCGGGGGAGCAGAATACGGTCGTATCTCAGTCGCGAAATAGGATCCATAGCAGATCCGTGGTTGTAGACACAGTTCAGTCTGCCCATAGCCCAAGATCTCCCCCGAGACATGAGGGACATGGAGATCGACGTGATCAGTACAGGAACCGAGAGCAGTATGGTCACCGAGCCGATCGCGACGATCGCCGTCGAGTGCCTACGCCTCCTCCAAGGAGTGGGTCATACGTGCCTCGGCAACATGAAGACAAACGCCCTCACAGTATCGGACGAGGTATTCCAGTCGACCCCAGGGAGCCAGGCTTTGACGCGAGATCTATTCTCGTTCAAGGCTTGGTCGACAGAAACAGAGCTCACCGAGAGGGCCATGACAGAGATCCGCAAACCAGCAGCAGGGCGCATGTCTCAGGTCCTGAGTGCTTCAACAGAGCTATCAGAGCTGTGGTGAATCCCCCCAACTTCAGGTTGGCAACTGGGGTCAGTAAGTTCACCAAAGAGTCCAAGCCTGACACTTGGCTTGAAGACTACTGAGTGGCTGTCCAGATTGGTGGCGGCAATGATGAAGTGGCCATGAAACACCTTCCTCTGATGTTGGAGGGTCGGCTAGAGCATGGCTGAATCAGTTGGTGCCTGGCAGCATCTATACTTGGGAAGATCTCGCC
Source organism: Triticum monococcum (assembly GCA_034509565.1). Lineage (NCBI taxonomy): Eukaryota > Viridiplantae > Streptophyta > Magnoliopsida > Poales > Poaceae > Triticum > Triticum monococcum. Next base: position 391,231,021 of record CM067845.1, on the reverse strand, counting down.
CGAGTGTTTGTCAGAACATTCGAGGGTACTTGCAAATGGCTAGTAGGTTTGACAGAATTATAGTGTTGTGTCCAGAAACCGAATGAAACTTTAAGGGATTATATCCAGAGATGGATCACCCTACACCACACGGTAGAAGATGTGTCTGATCATTAGGCAATTTGTGCTTTCAAGGAAGGTGTCAGGTATCGGGAGTTGAATTTGAAATTCGGTCGGACAGGAAACATGACTCTGAATCGGATGATGGAAATTGCCACCAAGTATGCCAATGGTGAAGAAGAAGAGCGACTCCGGAGTGGCAAGCACAAAGCAGTCGCCCATGAAGCCGGAGGAGGAAAATCCGGTCGGAAACAGAAGCGCGAGGCCGAGCCAGCTGCTCCTGGTGAAGCCTTGGCTGTGGTTCAAGGAAAGTTCAAGGGGAAGCCCAAGGGGCCATGGAACCCCAAGAAAGTAAAAGATCAAGATGGAAATGACGTGTTGGATCTGCCGTGCCATATCCACACCAAAAAAGATGAAGAAGGTAATTTCATTTACCCGAAGCACACCACTCGGCAGTGTCGGCTCCTAATCCAGCAGTTCCGAGAGAAACAGCCCAAGGAAAAGGAGAAGGAGGCAGACAAGGTTGAGAATGAGAGAGAGGATGATGGTGGTTATCCCCATGTGAATTCCACTCTGATGATTTTTGCTGACATTGAGAGCAAAAGTCGATTGAAAGTCATCAATAGGGAAGTGAACATGGTCGCTCCGGTGACACCCAATTACTTGAAGTGGTCGCAGACTGCCATTACATTCGACCAGTCTGATCATCCAGCGCACATCGCCACCCCTGGGAGGCAAGCACTGGTGGTCGACCCGGTGGTCGAAGGCACTCGACTGACAAAGGTCCTGATGGACGGTGGTAGTGGCCTGAACATATGTATGCAGAAACGTTGAAAGGAATGGGCATTCCGATGTCCAGACTCAGCGAAAGCCATATGAGTTTCCATGGGGTCATTCTAGGCAAGAAAGCTGCATCCCTCGGTCAGATTGCACTCGACATGGTTTTCGGTGATTCCAAAAATTACCGCAAAGAAAAGTTGATGTTTGAAGTTGTGGATTTCCAGAGTGCTTATCATGCAATTCTAGGAAGGCCAGCTTATGCACGATTTATGGCTCGACCATGTTACGTGTACCTCAAACTGAAGATGCCTGGTCCCAGAGGAGTGATCACTATCTCTGGTAACCGGAAGAAGGCAGAAGAATGCTTCCAGAAGGGCTCAAAGATCACCGACGCCCAGATGGCCGTGGTAGAATTGCAAGAATACCAGAAAAATGTGGATCCGAGTGACTTGCTGCGAGCCAAGAAGGCAGCCACAGATTCAGCATTCCAGTCGTCTGGTGAAACAAAGTCGATTCATATTCACCCGACGGATCCCAATGCAGCTCCGACTCACATCTCAACCACACTCGACTCCAAATAGGAAGAAGCGATCATCCAGTTCCTCCGTGAGAACTGGGACATCTTTGCATGGAAGCCTTCTAACATGCCAGGTGTTCCCAGGGGACTGGCTGAGCATCGTTTGCGAGTCGACCCGAAGGTGAAACCAGTCAAAGGGCATCTTCGATGGTCCGCCGTCCAGAAAAGAAAGGCAATAGGTGAAGAGGTGGCTCGGCTTTTGGCAGCAGAGTTTATTCGAGAGATTTATCACTCCGAGTGGTTAGCCAATGTTGTCATGGTCCCAAAGAAAGACGACTCACTTCGCATGTGTATTGATTTCAAGCATATCAATCGGGCCTACCCGAAAGATCACTTCCCTCTCCCTCGCATCGACCAAATAGTCGACTCGACTGCAGGGTGCTTCTGTTATGTCACAATGCCATTCGGTTTGAAGAATGCTGGAGCCACATTCATGCGGATGATTCAGAAGTGCCTGCTCACTCAGATCAGTCGGAATGTGGAAGCATACATGGATGACATCGTGGTCAAGTCACGTAAAGGTTCCGACCTACTGACTGACCTCGCTGAAACCTTTGCCAACCTCAGAAGGTATGATATGAAGCTCAATCCATCAAAGTGCATGTTTGGAGTTCCGGGCGGAAAGTTACTCGGTTTCCTTGTTTCCAGACGAGGAATCGATGCTAACCCAGAGAAAGTGGGCGCTATACTCCGAATGAAAGCGTTGTGCGTGTGCATGATGTCCAGAAGCTTACTGGTTGCTTGGTCGCCCTAAGTCGATTCATTTCTTGCCTCGGTGAAAAGGCGCCGCCTCTTTACCGACTGATGAAGAAATTGGATAAGTTCGAGTGGACCCCAGAAGCTGATACAGCATTTGCAGAGCTAAAAGCCCTGCTTTTCCACCCAGCCGGTGCTTGCTGCTCCAATCAGCAAAGAGCCTCTACTGCTTTATATAGCAGCCACTGGACAAGTCGTCAGTATAGTACTTATGGTCGAGCAGGAAAAAGAAGGAAAAGCTTATAAGGTTCAACGCCCAGTTTATTATATTTCTGAAGTCCTGACCCCGTCAAAGCAGAGATATCCTCACTATCAGAAGCTTGTCTATGGGATTTACATGACCACGAAGAAGGTTGCACACTATTTCTCAGATCACTCTGTTACAATCATTAGTGACGCTCCATTGTCAGAGATTCTGCACAATAGGGATGCAACTGGTCGAGTGGCAAAATGGGCGATTGAACTCCTTCCCTTGGATATCAAGTTTGAGGCAAAGAAAGCTATCAAGTCCCAAGCAATAGCAGATTTCCTCGCCGAGTGGATCGAACAGCAACTGCCGACTCAAGTTCACTCGGAGCACTGGAACATGTTCTTTGACGGATCCGAGATGCTGAATGGGTCTGGTGCTGGGGTAGTTCTGGTATCCCCCCGAGGAGATAGGCTCAGATATGTCCTCCAGATTCACTTTGATTCCTCCAACAATGAAGCAAAATATGAGCACTCCTGTATGGGTTGCGCAGGGCCATCTCACTCGGCGTCCGTCGCCTCATGGTCTACGGCGACTCAGATTTGGTAGTTAATCAAGTGATGAAGGAGTGGGACGTCAGAAGCCCATCCATGACTGGTTACTCCAACGCAGTGAGGAAGCTTGAGAAGAAGTTTGAGGGGTTAGAGCTCCACCACATCCCCCGATTGAAAAATCAAGCAGCCGATGACTTGGCAAAGATAGGTTCCAAGAGAGAAGCCATTCCCGGCAATGTGTTTTTGGAGCATATTCACACGTCGACGGTTCAGGAAGATCCTTTTACTGAAGAACCCCTGCAACCTAAGAGCGCCACCGATCCAACTGAAGTCGAGGTCCCGGCCGTGGTTGACCTGATCATGGAGGTTCTAGCCATTACTCCCGACTGGACAGTGCCCTACATTGCGTACATCCTCGGGAAAGAACTCCCAGAGGATGAGGAAGAGGCTCGACAGATCGTCCGTCGATCCAAGGCCTTTACTGTAATAAGAGGACAACTGTTCAGGGAAAACGTGACTGGAGTCGACCAGAAATGCATAACACCAGAAGAAGGTCGAATGATCCTCAATGACATCCACTCGGGGACCTGTGGTCACCATGCGTCCTCCCGGGCCATCGTGGCTAAAGCATACCGAGCTGGATTCTATTGGCCACAAGCAAATGAAATGGCGAAAGATATAGTCGACAGATGCAAAGGCTGCCAGTTTTACTCCGACATGTCTCACAAGCCAGCGTCAGCTCTGAAGACCATCCCCCTCATCTGGCCATTTGCTGTTTGGGGACTGGATATGGTTGGACCACTGAGAACTAGCAAGAGCGGCTTCACTCATGTGCTCGTTGTAGTCGACAAGTTTACCAAATGGATCGAAGCTAAACCTATCAAGAACCTTGATGCTAGCACCGCTGTTAGTTTTATCAGAGAATTGACATTCAGATATGGAGTTGCACACAACATCATCACGGACAACGGGTCGAACTTCGATTTCGATGAGTTCAGAGCTTTCTGCGCTTCTCAAGGCACTCGAGTCGATTATGCTTCGGTAACTCACCCGCAGTCGAACGGACAAGCAGAAAGAGCCAATGGCTTAATTCTCAAAGGACTGAAACCCCGACTGATGCGTGATCTCAAACACGCAGCAGGCGCTTGGGTTGATGAACTTCCATCGGTTCTGTGGGGCTTGAGGACAACCCCTAATCGGTCAACTGGACGAACTCCTTTCTTCTTGGTTTACGGAGCCGAAGCTGTTCTGCCAAGTGACCTGCTCCACAACGCACCCCGAGTCGAGATCTTCTCCGAAGAGGAAGCAGAGCAGGCCCGGCAAGATTCAGTCGATCTCTTAGAGGAGGAAAGAGAGATGGCCTTGATCCGGTCGACCATTTATCAGCAAGACTTGCATCGCTTCCACGCCAGAAATGTGAAGGGTCAAGCCTTTCAAGAAGGAGATCTGGTTCTTCGAGTAGACCAACAGAAACCACACAAGCTCGCCCCGACTTGGGAAGGCCCCTTCATCATCACCAAAGTTCTTCACAATGGAGCATACCATCTTTACAGCATTGAGCATTAGAAAGACAAGCCACGGGCTTGGAACATGGAGCTGCTCCACCCCTTTTATACTTAAGCACTCGTTCAAATAAAATGTAATAAGAAACACCTTTGTAATTTGTTTACCAAAGACAAGAGCTTATGGTCCTATCATTCGATTGTTGTGTTCTTATTTAATTCTGAAATCCCCCAATGGGTGGGCTTAGTCACGAATCCGTTTCGCCTAAGTTCGAAAGAAATTCCTACCGAGTGGAGAGCAATCCTCCCACTCGGGGGCTTAGCCGCAGTCCAGTACTCGCCTAAGTTCGAAAAAATACTACCGAGTGGAGAGTAATCCTCCCACTCGGGGGCTTAGCTGTAGTCCAGTACTCGCCTAAGTTCTCTCGCTAGGAGACTTAGCTGCAGTCCAGTCCTCGCCTAAGTTTGAAAAAATCCTACCGAGTGGAGAGCAATCCTCCCACTCGGGGGCTTAGCTGCAGTCCAGTACTTGCCTAAGTTCTCTCACTAGGAGACTTAGCTGCAGTCCAGTACTCACCTCAGTTTGAAAAAATCCTACCGAGTGGAGAGAAATCCTCCCACTCAGGGGCTTAGTTGTAGTCCAGTACTCGCCTAAGTTCTCTCACTAGGAGACTTAGCTGCAGTCCAGTACTCGCCTAAGTTTTAAAAAATCCTATCGAGTGGAGAGAAATCCTCCCACTCGGGGGCTTAGCTGCAGTCCAGTACTCACCTAAGTTCACTCACTAGGAGACTTAGCTGCAGTCCAATACTCGCCTAAGTTTGAAAAAATCCTACCGAGTGGAGAGCAATCCTCCCACTCGGGGGCTTAGCTGCAGTCCAGTACTCGCCTAAGTTTGAAAAAATCCTACCGAGTGGAGAGCAATCCTCCCACTCAAGAGCTTAGCTGCAGTCCAGTACTCGCCTAAGTTCTCTCACTAGGAGACTTAGCTGCAGTCCAGTACTCGCCTAAGTTTGGAAAAATCCTACCGAGTGGAGAGCAACCCTCCCACTCGGGGGCTTAGTTGCAGTCCAGTACTTGCCTAAGTTCAAAAAAATCCTATCGAGTGGAGAGCAATCCTCCCACTCGGGGGCTTAGCTACAGTCCAGTACTCGCCCAAGTCCGAAACATACTCCTATCCGCAAGGACGACGAGGTGCAGGTCGACTGCAACCTTCTACTTCGGAGCTACGGCACAAGTACAACGTCCGCTCCATCCCTATCCGCGAGGACGACGAGGTACAGGTCGACTGCAACCATCTCCTTCGGAGCTACGACACAAGTACAACGTCCACTCCATCCCTATCCGCAAGGACGACGAGGTGCAGGTCGACTGCAACCTTCTCCTTCGGAGCTACGACACAAGTACAACGTCCGCTCCATCCCTATCCGCAAGGACGACGAAGCGCAGGTCGACTGGAGCCGCCACCTCAGAGCTGCGTCTCGAGCGCAAGGACTATTCCAAGCAGTGAGCAAAGTCCATTCGAAGGCAAATGCAAGCACATTCGGAAATAAACCAAATTCAGGTAAATCCTAAAAATTCCAAGCAACAAATCAAAAGTACTCGGGCATCAAGCCCGGAGGAGTTCAATGGTTACAGCAATCACTCGGCATTCCGAGGCAAATTTAAAGCAGATTCAAGTTTCATAAGTTTGTTCACTCGGCCGGAGGAGGGCTGGCAGGCTCCACGAATGATTCCAGGTCGATCCCATCAGCGACCGAGTGACGGGGGCAATGAAAGTCTCCATGAAGGACTGGAAGTCATGCCTTTTCATGTTAGCGACTTTGATCGCAGCCAGCTTGTCTTCAGGAGCCTCCTTGCAATGGACTCACACCAAGGACAGCGCCACATCAGCACCACAGCGGGCGGAGGATTTCTTCCATTCTTGCACTCGTTCAGGGATCTCATTCAGTCGAGTCATCAGGGATTCCAGGTCATTCTGAAGCGTCGCCCCCGGCCAAAGCGATGAGTCGATTTGAGAGACTACCTCCTTCAGGCGCATGAGGTAGCTTGTGGCGCTGGCGATACGGGACTCTAGTCGGAGCACGTTCATCGCAGTTTCGTCATAGACTGGAGAAGCGATAGGGTCCAGACCCGTCTCGACCCTTCTAGTTTCCTCATCAAAGTCTTGGCAGAATTCTGCAGCCAAAAATTAGTCAATCGACCGAGCAAGATCCGATCGCAAGCATTAACACAGTCGGATTAAAAGAAATACCTTCCAGCGTGAGATAAAGTTTCTTGGCAAGAGACCTCAGATAAGCTTCCGTGTCATTCCTCTTGCGGATCGCAGACTCCAACCTTTCATTCAGGACGACCTTGTCCTTCTTGAGACTGGTCACTTCGCGGTTAGCTTCATTAAGACAAGATTTCAGTTTGTTCACCTCTCCTTCCAGTGTTCTGATTGAAGCAAGCTTCTGGTCTGCGAGAGTAGTTTTATCTTGGGCTGCTTTTTGCGTGGCGGCGAGGTCCGAGTCCTTCTTCTCTAGAGCCAACTTCATTTTCTCTGCAAAAGAAACAATCGAATCAAAGAAGAGATCAAAGAAATATATTGAAAGTCAGTCGACAGTCAGTTACCTTCCATACCAGCGGCTTTGTCTTGAGCTTTCTTCAGGTTCTGCTGGGCTAATTCCAAGTCGAGGTTGAGTTGCCTCTGCTTCTCCTCAAGTTCAGCAAACTTAGAAATAAGAGTACAAGACTTCGGCAGAAGGCAAAAGACGGATCAGTCGATCAGATCAAAGGTTGTTTACTTCCGAGTGAATAAAACCTAAAGAAATTCGCTTAGACCCTAGCCGACTGCACATAGTCGACTGCGGTCTCAGGGGCTACACCCAGCGGGTGCACTTGGCGTGCCCCCGCTGACACAAAAAAAAGCTGTTTAGACCCCAGTCGACTACTAGCAGTCGACTGCGGTCTCGGGGACTACACCCAGTGGGTGCACTTGGCGTGCCCCCACCGGTTCGGATCCTACTCGACCGGCCCGCCGGAGTCGAGTGTAAGGAGTAAAAAAGAAAAAGAAAGAAGAACCTAGACCCCAGCCGACTGCCAGCAGTCGACCGCGATCTCGGAGACTACACCCAGTGGGTGCACTTGGCGTGCCCCCACCGGTTCGGATCCTACTCGACCGGCCCGTCGGAGTCGAGTGTAAGGAGTAAAAAAGAAAAAGAAAGAAGAACTCAGACCCCAGTCGACTGCCAGCAGTCGACCGTGGTCTCGGGGACTACATCCAGTGGGTGCACTTGGCGTGCCCCCACCGGTTCGGATCCTACTCGACCGGCCAGCCGGAGTCGAGTGTAAGGAGTAAAAAAGAAAAAGAAAGAAGAACTCAGACCCTAGTCGACTGCCAGCAGTCGACCGCGGTCTCGGGGACTACACCCAGTGGGTGCACTTAGCGTGCCCCCACCGGTTCAGATCCCACTCGCCTAGACCGAGTGGAAGATCGAAATTACCGAAAACAACAAAACACCTAGTGGGTGCTCTAATTAAATGCGAACAACAGGAGATTGTGTAGAAGAAGATTTTTCGGGTAACATATCCCCATAGAGCAAAAGCAGTCGGAAAGTCTACTCACCTGGACATTGGCCCGAAGAGCAGCGCTGGCGTCGTAGGCAGCCTGGTTGTTCTCATGCACTGTCTTCACCCGCTCCATCATCATGTCAGCTTGTCGGATGGCTTCCATAGCCGCTTCCGACTGGTTGTCCGGGACGGGGTAGCTGGTGAAAAAGTGAGCAGACAACCCAGGTGCGGCGGCTTGGAGCTTCGTGGCGTGGAGTTCGACGGCTGAAGGAATCATAGGTGCAGTCGACGGTGCGGGACGCTCACTCGACAAGGGTGCAGCGAAGGTCATAGAAGCCCTGCCTGCATCTTTAGGTTGACAGACGGGAGGTGTTGTAGTTGGTTCTTGCCGAGACATCCTGCCAGCTGCTACCTTCTTGCTCTTCCTGGGCTTAAGAGCCACATCTTCATTGTCATCTGGAAGATCGATGACGTTGGGTGGAGCTGCAAGGCAGATCGTTCGACCCCAAGTGAACCACTAGAACGCAATCGACCAAGGAATCAAGAACAAAATCACAAGAGTTTATACCTCGGTTGGAGGTAACTGCATCTTCCATCTCCTCGACCCGGTACTGGAGAGAAGAGGTTCCTGACGTAGCCGCACTGCAAAGACCCGCATTCAGTCGGTTACGTCCGGTTAATCGAGTCGACGAAAAAGACAAGTCAGATGATTACCTGGAGATAGTGGGGACGGTCACTTTGATCCTGGGCAAAGCCTTTGGCAGTTTGGAGGAGGTAGCTTTCGGTGCTTTCGGCGTTGGAGGCGGCACAACTTTGGACTACTTGGGAGCCTTCTCAGTCGGTGTTGGAGAAGACTTCCTGGGACGCTTTGAAGACTGTCAAACCGGTGCGGCCACCAGGTCTGGAGCGCTCGCCGGGTCGTGAGCATGTTTGGATCTCCTCTCCCTGCGAGGGGGCGAGTCGACTTCCTCGTCATCAGTCGATTCGTCGCCCCCCTCGTCCTCCCCGGCATCCGAGTGCCCTTCGCCGCTCTCGCCCCCGCTCGCTTCTTCCTCGACGTCTTGCTCCTGCACTCCGTTGGGCGTTGAGTACATGTCGATGAGGGCCTGAAAAGACAACGATCAAAGGAAATTCAGTCGACCATAAAAAAGATGTCACACCGTGAATCGGAAAGATACTTGGTAAAATAGAATCACACCTGCTCCGGCTGATGTGAGTTGTCAAATGGAATCACCCTCCGAGACCCCCGAGGGTTGTCTTTGTTGCTGGTGATCCCCACCAACCACTTCTCCAAGGTGTCCTCACTGACATCCTCTGGGTGGATCCGAGTGGAGTCCTCGAGCCCGGAGTACATCCACATCGGATGATCACGCGCCTGAAGCGGTTGGATGCGTCGACCGAGAAAGACCTCCAGCAGGTCCATCCCGGTCACCCCATCACAGACGAGTTGGACGACCCGCTCGACCAGCACCTTGACCTATGCCTTCTCTTCTGAAACCACCTTCAGGGGAGCAGGCTTCTCCACTCGAGCTAAGGAAAAGGGAGGAAGTCCAATCGACTGACCCGGGGTCGGCTGATCCTTACAGTAGAACCAAGTCGACTGCCAACCCCGGACCCAGTCGGGAAGGATCATGGCTGGGAAAGTAATCTTGCTCCTCATCTGGATCCCCAGACCCCCGCACATTTGGATCACTTGTGTCTTCTCGTCACTCGGATTGGCCTTTTTGACCGACTGGGAGCAGTAGGTGAAGATGTGTTTGAAAATCCCCCAGTGCGGTCGACAGCCCAAGAAGTTTTCACACATCGACACGAAAGCAGCCAGATAGACTATGGTGTTTGGAGTGAAATGGTGGAGCTGAGCCCCAAAGAAGTTCAAAAAACCCAGAAGAAAGGATGGGGAGGCAGTGAGAATCCGCGATCTATATGGGTGGCGAGGAGAACACACTCACCCTCCCTTGGCTGCGGCTCGGTCTCGTTCCTCGGGAGCCGTGCCGACTTGTGGGGGATCAGTCCCCCCTCCACCAGGTCGTCTAGGTCATCCTGGGTGATTGTCGAGCAGATCCAGTCGCCCTAGATCCAGCCCACCGGCAGGCCGGATCTCGACGAGGATCCGCCCTGGCTGGTCCGCTTGCCCTTCGCCTTCGCGGTCGCCTTCTTCGCATGTTCCAGTGCCACCGTCTTCTCCTTCCCCATGGAGACGGGTCGAGCTCGGGCAAAGGTCCGGCGACGAGGGTGCAAGCGAGCGTGGCGGAGAGATCGGGGGAAGAAGAAGAGAGAATGAGAGCGCACGGGGCACAGGCCTAGTCCGGTGCCTTTTATAAGGTCGTTCCCCGAGTGACTGACTGGTGGACCCAGACGATCTAAACAAATCCCGCAACAGTCGCGCGCAGTACGTGGCGAAAAAGGTGGCGCAGAGATCGAGGAGACTTGCCTAATCTATCCCGATAACCACGGTTCCGCCCACCTGGCGCACTTCCCAAAATTCGAATCCCGTGGAATCCGCAAAGGGCAGAGCAACTTACCAGACTGAAGACAAACGTCCTCTACATTATCATTCAGAATTCTATCATGAAAATTCACTCGACAAAAACCAATAATGGACCAAGGCGACTAAGAAAGGAGTTGACGTCGTCCCCTCAACTCATTGTTCTAGAACAAGATATACTCATAGCACAAAGAATGGGTCAAAAGTGTTCCCAACTCCTTCCTCACTCAAACCCTGATCCATTCGGGGGCTAATGATGAAGCTATGTACCTAGGGTAGGGTCATGAATCTATCCAACATACCCTCCCCAAGGACATCTCTACAAAGAATCAGAAGCAGTCGAAGAGAAACCATCATCCACTCGACCATGAAGATGTGCTCACTCGACCACCTTGAAGACACTCGACCACCAGGAGATGAGAAACCTTTCACTCTGCAATGGTCAGGGTTTAAACCATAGCTTTATGAGCATTTACAGCACTTTACTTCAGACATTACCTGTAACGTTCACCCTTTATGGGCATTGAACCCTAAGTAACGGAGGGGAGTTGGGGTCCTGGCGCACTCTATATAAGCCACCCCCCTCCTCTGGGACAGGGGTTCGCACTTTCTGTAGTTCACACACAAATATTCAGTCGACCACCTCTGGGCTCCGAGACATAGGGCTGTTACTTCCTCCGAGAAGGGCTTGAACTCGTAAACTCGTGTGTAAAACTCCTCCATAGCTAGGATCTTGCCTCTACATTCCTACCCCCCTATTCTACTGTCAGTCTTAGAACCACGACAACATCCTTTCACCGTCGCGGAAGAATGGGTGTAGATGACATCGAACTCATCGCCGGTGATGGTTCTAACCTTGTACTCACCGCCGATTGTGGAGATTTGGGACGCCATGGATTTGGGAGGAGGGTTAGGATTAGTGGAACTACTGTAATGTGAATGGATGAGACGACTAGGAGCGAACCGCCGTAGTATTGAAGGACGTGCGGGGACGAGTAGGAGCGAACTGCCAGAGTGCAAACGGCAGGATAGTGGCTTTCCATTCTCCCATGATACGGGCTTCCGAGAGCCCTTGGATCTGAGATCGAACGGTTGCATGGCGTGATTCTAGACCTATGGGTGAATATCCTATCCTGGAGGGTTATTCTGCAAATTTTCAGCAACTTAGCATGCGACCGTTTGATCTCAGATCCAAGGGCTGCCAGCAGCCCATATCATGGTCATGCCTACCACGACCGTCGCGTCGCTCCCGCGGTCGCACCCTTGGAGATTTAACACGGTGCGTTAGGCTATCTGATGTTGGCATGTCATACATAGTCATCACTTAGTCACTCATACTACAACAAGGTTGGCTATAAGGTTGGCTATAAGTGTATTTTTTACTCCTCTCTATCTCTTTCTTCGTACTCCCTCCGTCCCATTATATAAGAATGTTTTTAACACTAGTGTAGTGCCAAAAACATACTTATATTATGGGACACAGGGAGTCCTAGTATTTATTGCATTTGCCAAGGAGTGACCTCTTCCAATGAAATGGTGTTGCTAAGTTTGCTTCATTTAATTAGCTATAGACTCAAAATTGTCTTTTCACCTAGGTACACGCGCTTAGCACTGTTTCTTCCTTGGGTCACCAAACTAGTCTCTCTCTTCTTGATTAACTTGCCACATCAGACTTTATGCCTATGTGGCAAGCTTAAGCACCTGTAGGAGCAAGTAAAAGTAAGTACAATAGTGCGCTTTACATGGCATTTTTGCATATGTGGAGGAAAGAGAGGCAAGGAAAAAGTGGAGAAGTGGGCTCTCATGCAAGAGCCAGCCTCTACTACATGGTGGAGCATTGGGAGAGGCACCTGTATGGAGGTGGTCAGGAATCGGGAGACTCAAACCGGTCGTAGCGCCGTAGTTAAAATGATAATGGCAAGTCAAATCACGGGGCCCCACCTGTCCAGCAGTAACTCATTGTCAAATCACATAGCCCTATGTTTGCAGCAGCCTACTCCCTTGTCTTCTCGCGTCTCTGTTGAACCGACTAGGCAGAACTGCCCCGCCGCCTACCGCGCAGGAAAAGCCCCGCCCTCGACTTTTAAATAGTATATAGTATACTAATTTTGTATCCATGGATTGCGCTCGCGCCATGGAGCAAAACATCTAGAAAACAGAGGAGAGACGGTGGTCTTGCAATAGAGAAGAGGGAGAGGCGAGACGGTGGTTTTGGAATGGAGATGATGGAGAGGAGAGGAGGTGGTTTTGCAATGGAGAAGATCAGAAGAGGAAGAGGTGAGACGGTGGTTTTGGAATGGAGATGATGGACAGGAGAGGAGGTGGTTTTGCAATGGAGAAGAGGGAGAGGAGCGTGTGGCAGCGATTTAGGATTGGACGAGAGGGTCGGCGCGCTGTGACTGGATCAAAATCAAAATAAATTTACCCTTCATTTAAGAAAGCGACCCCACATTAACTAGTCTCCCTTTTATTCTGGGTCATAATTGACCATGATTTTCGCACATAAAATATATGTTATACGTTGCAAAGATAATATAATTTGAAAGTACATTCAGATACGAACCAAACGATACAATTTTTTGGTGACATGCATTCACATTTTGCTTGTCAAATACAGTACGTGGTCAAACTTTCACCCAAAATACACAAAACAACAAAAAATACTTCCAAGACTAGCGCCGCTCCTCTCCTGTTCCAATCTAAATGCAATGCCACTCCTCTCCTCTTCCATTTCAAAACCACCACCCCTTCTCTCCTGTTCCAGTCCAAAACCAGTGTCGCTCCTCTCCCGTTCTAATCCAAAACCAGCGCTGCTCCTCTCCTCTTCCATTCAAAAACCACCACCGGCGAGTGAAGGTGCTGTGGAGAAGTAGATCGCTGGAGGAGTACAACCGATACGTGAGGGTCACAGACGGCGACCCTGTGAAGCTAGCTAGGATGTTGGAGATATAGTCTTGGTTTGACAACAAGGACCAACTAGCGGCGACGGCGACATCCATGGCCAAATATCTGCAACAGAGCGAAATGGCGGCGATACTCCCGGAGGGAGTCGCGCCGGAGTACATAGAGCTGCTCCTCTGGGCCATGGAGCAAACAGATTCACCGAATCCGATCGTGAGGGAGCGGTGGTGGGAGTATCGATCCCAGATGGAGCATCCACCAGAGATTGAAGGATCGAGCATCTATAGGGTGCCGTTTGTGAGGGTGTCCTGCCAGAGCGAGCCGATGGAGTATTCGTCGACCGAACCCAACTACAAGAGGAGAAAAGCAGTTGGCCCGATGACGCTTCCCCGCCATCGTCTTCCTCGTCATTCACATCGTCTCACGGGGCGGCTGTCTGCCACCAAGGAATAGGAGGGGGTTGCCCCCCCCCCCCCAGCCCAATAGTCGGGCAGGTTGTGAATTGTCAGGAGGAGCTTAGGGTTGTCAGTATTTGCAGGTTGTGAATTGTGTTTTGTGTTGTGTATTTTGAGAGTACTTTCAGATATGAATGTCTTTTGAATTTTAGATTTGCAGTATTGAGCATATGAAGTATTTTATGAATTCTAGAGATCTATTTTTAGCACTTAAAAAATGTAGTTTCATAGGAGTATAAAAGTGCACACAATGTGATTCTCAGAGAAGAAACTGCAAGTTTTAGTTTCAGATAAGAAACTGCAAGTTCAGTTTCAGATAAGAAACTGCAACTTTCAGAGGCAGAGCATTTATATTAACACGGCCTTTTCAAATAGGGTTAACATCATGTTGGAAGTTTTATTCATGGTCGAAAATGGAACTACCAGCCAGTTAACATCATGCTGATCAACATTCATGCATAGCACATCTTCATATGATGCACAGTCAAAATGCCCACACAATGTCGAGTGTGTGAAACACAGAGAAAACAAGGGACGAAGTTTTGGCAAGTGTTGGACGTGGTTTTGGGCTGCCCCGTCTAGGCTTTCATTTTTAACATGCGCAGCCCACAACCTCGGATGGGAGGTCCATATGCCTGTTTGTATTTTCTTAGGGCCGTCATGTATCGACCGGCCTATGAACCTCCCATCCGAGGTTTTATTTTTGGCAGCCCAATTTATGTTTTTTTTGAATAAAACGCAGAGGTCTATTCTATTTTTCTATATAAGAATAGGAACGCCAGGTCCAACTTATGTTTCCCTTCTAACTATATTATATATATTTAAATTATTTTATATGTTGACTGTTTAGTTCACATAATTGGCAAATAGATGACCGCTCTCGCGATCCCCTTCGCCCCCACCACCACCTCCACCCTCGCCGCCGCCATAAATCTCGCCGCCACCCCCCGCCTCCTGACTCCGGGCGCGCCTGCCGCCCTCAGCAAGTCCGCTCCCGCGCCACATGGAGTCGCCGGCCAAATCCACGGGGAAATGGCTGGAAGAAAAGAAAATGTACAAGATGCATCTCCCACATGTCTACAAAGCCTTCCCGTGGATGCTCCAGCCGCTCAACTCCGTCGCGTCGGCGGTGCTGCGGGAGACTCGAGGGAGGAGATGGAGGGACCGGGCGATGCGGATCCGCGACGACGCTCTCTCCTGGACCCAGTGCACGCGTGAATGGAGGGAAGCAGAGGAGGAAGCTGCGAGGGAGGAAGCCGAGGAGGGACCGAATTCGTTCTCTCACTCGCACAGGTATGCTCGGATGTGCAAGGATCATGTGGATTGGGAGCTGCTGAATCTAGCCCTGCGGATCTACTTCGAAGGAGATTTCTCGGAGAAGCACAGGATGCCCCACCCCAGGGAGCCGCCGATTGCATTCGTTCGATGGGCGAAAGGAGAAGTGAACTCAGGAGATCCACACCGTGCGGCGAGATGGGAATGCTTGACTGGACTCATGCCCACCAGCATGCCACTGGAGCCGGAGCAGGTGGATCCCCTACCTTACCTCTCCCCCAAACCTGCAGAAGATTGAAATTAGGCTTGCAATCTGCTTCAATTGAGCTGTCTGGTGGTTATTTCCGCTTCCTGAGAGACAACATCTGGCTGGAGGATGAGAAGGAACCAGGAACTCCGATGAATTTCCCCTATCACAATGGGGGGAGCACCGGTTGGGCAGTGGTACGTCCCACCTCCGCCCCAAATGGGGGCACAATCTTGGAAGGCTCCTGTAATTGCCCAAGATCAATCTGCTGGTGATTCTGACTCTCAGATCAGTGGGAAATCTCAAGGCAAGAATCAGCAAAAGAAGAGACAGGACATCCAGAAAACTGCTCTTGCCCCTGCTTCGGGCCTTATGGCATACTCTGAGGTGGTCTGCTACAACTGTGGGGAACCAGGGCATCATTTGGATAAATGTGTCAAGCCCAAGAGTTGTTTTATCTGCAAAATGGTTACCCATAAAGTTGAGAATTGCCCTGTTAGAAGGAAAACCCACAGTTCTGCTAGATATGTTGGAAGTGCTGCTCTAGGATTATGGTTCTACCACATAGACCCACCTGATGAAAATGCTCAGTATCATGGCTCCCTGAAGAATGTGGAGATTGTTCTGGTAGAAGCTGGTGAAGTGACCAAGTAGGAACTTGCCATTGAGTTTGCAGACATTTACAAAACCAACTGGCCCTGGCCAATCAATGCCCTAGATGAGTGGACATTCTTGGTCAAATTCCCTCCTGAAATAGATGTAGTTCAAGTTGTTGGATACCCCTGTTTTGATCTGAAAAAAGACAATGTTGAAGTCTGGAAAGGCAGGATTGAGGCTGAAGAGGACCTCCAGGAAACTTGGATCAAGATCAGGAAATTGAACCCCCAAGTGGTGTGACTGGACTATGCTGGATCAAATCACTTCCACTCTGGGGGTCTTACTGGATGTGGATTGGCAGCATAATTTCAAGTCATTCTATGAAATTGTTAGGGTCAAAATCTTATGTAAAGATCCCTCCAAAATCCCTGCTGAATGGCTTTTTGGAGTTGGGAACAAAATCTACAGGCTACTCATTGAGGTGGAGTCCTTAACCCCCACTGAAACTGGCACCTCCACCAACCTCTCTGCTCGTACATATGTCTCTGCAACTGAAACTGGTACCAATCTTACTGAAGATGCTGATTCCAATAGGAGCTCTAGATCTGAATCAGATAAAGGGCCTGCTACCAATTCTAGGGCCCCTAACATCAGAGGATAGTCTTTTGGCCACAATCAGATGCTTGGAGAAACTACACCCACTTCAGTCCTCAAGACACACCTCCCTGATTCTCCATACACTCCTCAACTTAGCATCCAAGAAAAGATCTTGAATTCTGTGCTTGATGAAACTGATGGATTCAACCTCCTCAGGGAAAATGGAGCTCCTGGAAGATGATGATCTGATGGAATTAGAAGGTTCTGTAGATCTACAAGAGGATCAAGAGGCACTTGTTGAAACAACTGAACTCCTAGACAATTTGGACTCAAAATACAACTCTGACTTCCCTGCCCTTCCTAAGGAGAAGCACCTTCCCAAATGGGGTCCTGTTCTAGCCACCAGAACCTGTGCCAGGGTAGCTGGTGACAAAAGAACCATTATTGAAAAGGCTCAACAGCTCAAAGAGGTTCAGAACCTGGAAGTGCAAAAACCCCAGGGTATGAAACACACTTCCTTCTCCAACTTTAATGATCCTTCCTTCAATGCCATTGCTGCTAAGATTGGTGTAGATGTTACTTCTCTTAATGATGGCATTGAATGCTCTTCCTTTATTTACGCTCACCAAAACAGATCTGAAGGCTCTGTTTGTGAGAATTTTTCTCTAGATGGTAGTTCTAGTTTAGACTGCGTTGACCCCCCTACTGAGCCAAGTGAGGGTCTCTTGTCTCTTATTTGTAGACATAAACGGGGCAAGCACCCTAGGAACAATATTTCTCCATGAATGCTCTGTTCTGGAATATTAGAGGTATTGCTGCTCCTGGTAGGAAATCCCTTATTATTGACACCATTAACAAAACCCATGGTACCATCCTTGGGTTCCAGGAAACTAAGAAAGAGGATTTTTCCTCTTCTTTTCTCAAATCTCTCATTAGCAACAGAGATTTTGACTGGCATGTTCTTCCATCCAAAGGATCTACTGGAGGCATCCTGATGGGAATAGATTTAAGCATTTTTGAGGCTGTTGCTTGGTCACACCTAGACTTTTCTATTAGTTGTTTAGTTAATTTGAAAACTACTGGTCAAACCTTTAGGATTATCACTCTTTATGGCTCTCCTTATGAGGAAGGCAAAGAAGCTTTTATTTTTGAACTTCATACCTTATTTCTAGATACTCACATTCCCACCCTGATTGGAGGGGATTTTAATTTAGTTAGGAATGCTGCAAATAAAAGCAATGGTTCCATTAATCATAAATGGAGTGACTGCTTCAATGCCTGGATTGAGATCTGGAGATTGCTTGAAATTAAACTTTCTTCTAGGAAATTTACCTGGGCCAATAATCAAGTAGACTTGATTATGTCCACCATTGACAGAATTTTCTATGACACAAAATTAGATAGTTTCTTTCCCCTTTCTAGTTGTAGAGCTCTTCCCAGATGTGGTAGTGACCACTCTCCTTTGCTCTGGGACTCTGGTCTTAACCAAACTCCAAAGAGCAATAGTTTTAAATTTGAAAAGTGGTGGTTGCTTAGAGAAGATTTTACTGAGCTAGTCAGGAAAATATGGAATGAACCTATTGGGAGCAGCCGCCCCCTAAAAAATTGGCAGATCAAAATCAGGAGATTTAGAAGAACTACCAAAGGGTGGAACTCCAATGACGAAGCTAATCTTAGAAGATACAAAAGGCTTCTCCTCCTTGAGTTTGATTCTCTAGATATTAAGGCAGAAACCACTGACCTCTCTGAGGTTGAGACTAATAGATTAAACTTTGTCCATGGAGAGCTCAAGAAAATTTGGCTTCAAGAAGAAATCAAAGCCAAACAAAGGTCTAGAGATAGAAACATTAAGGAGGGTGATAGAAATACTGCTTACTTCCATGCAGTAGCTAACCAGAGGAGGAGGAAAACCCTCATTCACTCCCCTGATGGCTCTAATGGCCCTGATACTAAGGTAGATGAGATGCTGAAAGTGGCTAGTGACTTCTATAAACACCTGTTTAAGAAAGAAAACCCTTCTGGGTTCTCTCTACAAAACAATTTTTTCTCTTCTTCTGAAAAAGTATCTCCTGCTGAAAATGAGCTGCTAGAAGCCCCCTTTTCAGAGACAGAGGTGAAGGAAGCCATTTTTAGCTCTTTCATGATGGGCTCCTGGTCCTAATGGGATTCCCTTCTTGTTTTACTAGCATTTTTAGGACTTGATGAAAAATGATCTCTTAGATCTTTTCCAAGCCTTTCATAGAGGAGAGTTGGACATATACAGGCTCAACTTTACTATGCTCTCTCTTATTCCTAAAGACCCTGAGGCCACATCTATGAAGAAATTCAGGCCTATCAGCCTGATTAACTTTAGTTTTAAGATTTTCTCTAAAGTCCTCACCACTAGGCTCTCTAAAGTCCTGCAGAGGTTGATTGCTAGCAATCATTCTGCATTTCTGAAAGGGAGATATATTTTAGAGAGTGTTGTTACTGCTCATGAAGTTCTTCATTCAGTCCACTCAGGAGGCGATAAAGGACTTGTCCTTAAATTGGATTATGAGAAAACCTTAGATAAAGTTGACCTTGATTTCCTTATGAAACTCCTGGAGCTTAGAGGTTTGGGGGGTAAATGGACTAGTTGGATCTAGCAACTTACTCATGGGGGATCTGTTGGGGTCAAGTTAAATAACTGTGAAAGTGATTTTTTTTCCTTGCTGGTAAAGGCCTTAGGCAAGGTGACCCTATCTCCCCACTTTTGTTTAACTTAGTACTGGGCGTTCTTACTAAAATGCTGAGAAAAGCTGCTGATCATAGTCTGATTGCAGGGCTCTGTCCTGAGGTCTGCCCTGGTGGCATCATCTGCCTTCAATATGCAGATGATACCATCATTTTCTTAGACAATGACTCCACACATGCTAGCAATCTGAAAACTGTTCTAACATATTTTGAACAAGTCTCAGGCATGAGAATCAACTACTCTAAAAGTGAACTCATCCCTATCAATAAGGATGATCAGGAGTTAGCTGACTTCCTCTCTATTCTAGTCTGTAATAAAGGTAACTTCCCCATTAAGTACCTAGGTATCCCTCTCCACTTTGATAAACTGAGGAGAGAGGATATCCAACCCCTTATGGATAACATCATTAAAAGGATTGCTGGGTGGAGGGGCAAACTTCTCTCTTACAGAGGTAGATTGATCCTCATACAAGCTTGTTTGGCTAGCATTCCAGTGTATCTCCTCTCCTTCTTCAAGTTCCCTAAATGGGCAGTGAACCTCATAAGATCTCAGATGTCTCATTGCTTGTGGAATGATTTTGAGGGAAATAGGAAGCTACACCTTGATAATTGGGCCCTAGTCTCTATGAAAAAAGATTTTGGAGGCCTAGGCATACCTAACCTCCAAGAAATTAACATTTGTCTTCTAGGGTCTTGCATTAAAAGATTCTATGAGGAAGACCTGAAACCCTGGAAGCTTCTTATTGCCCATAAATACCTAGGAAATAAACCTAATATTTTTGTCCCTTCCTCCAACCCTAAGACCTCTAGATTCTGGAAAGGATTAAAATCTATCATGCATGCTGTGAAATTAAGCTATAGATGGAACATAGGGGATGAGAGCAGAATCAGGTTCTGGGAAGATACTTGGTTTGGCACATCCCCCCTAGCAGTCCAATTTTGGCCTATTTATTCTGTCTGCAATGAGCTTAACAAAAGTGTCAGTGAAGTTTGGGACGGTTAATGCCTAAAACTCTCTTTTAGAAGGAACTTTAGTGATAGTCTCACGGAACAATGGTTCCAGTTGGAGGAAATTGCCAAAAGCATTACCTTTACTGCCGAGTCGGATGCCCTGATTTGGCAGCTGGACAATAAGGGGAAGTATTCCTCCAGCTCCCTCTATCATGTTATCAACTTTAGAGGGGTTCAACCCATGTTTATCCCTGCTATATGGAAATTGAGAGTTCCCCCCTAAAATTCATGTATTTCTCTGGCTTCTCTCCAAAAACAAATTGATGACTAGGGATAACCTTAGGAAGAGACACATCATCAAACCCCTTGATTGTGTTTACTGCTTGGAACAAGAGTCTTGTTCTCACCTATTTTTTGAATGTATAGTTGCTAAACATCTCTGGGCCCACATTGAGGAATATTTCTCTAGTCAGATTGGCTCATCCTTCGAATCTGTCGCCAGATTCTGGATTGCTACCAAAAAGTGCTCAGTTTTAAATACTGTTAGCTCAGCTGTCCTTTGGTGCCTCTGGAAATATAGAAATGCTATGATTTACAGTAACGCCTCCTAGATTTCCATTCCGCGGGTCTTGAGGTTGATCAGGAACATGGTGAGGAACTGGGCGATTCTCTCCTCCGGATTGGACAAGGACAAGTTGATGAGCTTCATGGAAACCCTAACAAGATCCCTCCAGAAACCGTTGGCGATCACTTGTGGCTGAACAAGGCTCGACTTGCTCTGGGGCTGGACCCGTGGGCTCGTCTCAAGATCTCTGATGAAGATGATGGGCACCTGGAGTCGAAAAAGAGGAACATCCACCATGCTACGCCTTCCAGCCCAGTGTCTCCGCTTGCTTACTGGTTGCCGCAGGCTGACACGGCCCCTCGGCTGAAGACCATGAAGGCTTCGCTGGACCCTCCTTGTGTCATTTGAGTGCTCTATGCGCTCTGCCTTTGGCACCGCTCAGGTGATTTTTGTTATTCAGATAACTTGTTCATCCACCCCCTAGTTTGTAGCTTTTCTACCTTTGCTTTCGAACTACTCTTTGAGCTGTTGTATCAGAATATGTTGTGGTTTCGTTCTCAGCAATGGAACCGGGGAGATGCTCCCTGTTTTTCTAAAAAAATATTTTATATGTTATTAAATATTATTTTTATTGTCATCATATATTTAACAGATACTTACATATGTAAGAAAACAATATCCCACATCTTATTAACTTATAAAAATAATTTCTTAACAAATAAAATCCTAGATTGTTTTGGCACGAAAATCCTAGTGATTGTGTACAAAAGCTTGGTAAGATTTAAGGACGAATGTAATAATATCGCTTATTATTTAAATATATTTATAATAAAATGCTCAGCCCCTTTTTATTTTTTGATAACATTGCTGGCCCAACCCAACATTATAATTAGAATCAGCCCAGCAAAATTGTGTATTTCGAGAAAGTGCAAATGGCCTGTAATTTTTTAGGAAATAAAATAAATGGGCCGCATGGACACTAAATTATTTGTTCACCCAGCCCAACTAATGGCTGTAATTCAAAAAAAGAAGATCAAATTGACTATAAATTCTACCGCACAAAAAAAGACTGTAAATTCTGGAAAAAAATGGTTTGAATACGTGCCACATTTTTGGAGGCTGAAATGTGGGCCAATAGGTCGAAGCCAACGCAAGTCGTTGTCAATTTAGTCAACAAATGATTCTGACATATTAGTCGTTGGATTTACATCCAACGACCGGCATCCATCTTCAATCTCTCATCTTCTTCCTCCAGCACCGCCGGGACCACCTCCCGCCTCCTGCTGCTAGCAGCTCTGCTTAGCACGCTTCGCTATGAAGCGCTACTCCACCGTTGGCCAGGCCATCCCTTCACCCCTATACACCTCCTGTTCTTCTCCACCGACTGCCGAACTACACCGCACTAGAACCAGTTAACCCTTGTACACCTCTCCGTCTACGACTCTACTCCCGCATCTTCCCATCTCTGGCTCGTTGCTGTCCGGGGCCTCGCCGTCGTCCACCACCTTGGATGCGCTCGGCGCGGCATGGTCAACATGGTCAACGAACGACACCATCGGAAGTAGACTGTGCGTGGAGAGGCTGACAGCTGGGTCCACGGCCGCACACAAGGAAATGCCTCCTTATTACACGCAAAATAATGATTCCTCCAGCTGACATCTGGGACCCACCGGAAGGGCCTCTGTATTTCGCGAAAATAACGTGCCCCCCGCTGACATGTTGGACCCACCAGCTATCTTCGCATGCAAGGAAGTGCCTCCTTATTACGCACACAAAAATGAATATTCCCCCTACCAGCTGGAACCCAGCATAGTGGGAGGCTGACTTGTGGGCCTACCAAGTTGACGGGGACGGAGGGCTTTGTCAACTTAGTCAATATGAACGATTCTAGCTCCTGTTACCGTACGATGTTCATCCAACGGCCATAGTGCCTCTTCAACCTCTGGTCTTCTTGCTCCAGCCGCCCAAACCAGCGCCGGTCGTGCCGCGTGCTCCTGCCTCCCGTGGCCGGCTGTGATGCCGTGGAGGCCTCACCGCCCCCTACTACTCCCACCACTGGCCAGGCCATCCCTCTAATCACCCACACCCCCTGTTATTCTGCGGCGACAGCAGCCTCACATCGCAGCCGAACCAGTGAACCCTCGTACTCCTCTTCGTGTGGGCATCCACTGATGCGTCTTCCCCGACTCCGAGTCGTCCCCTTCCTAGTCCTCCCGTCGTCCACTGCCGTGGTGCTCTTGGCGCGGCGTGGTCAATGTGGTCAAGGAATGACTTCCATCGGACGTGGACTGTACGTGGAGAGGCTGACAACTGGGTCCACGGTCGCAGCAAGGAAGTGCCTCATTATTACGCGTAAAATAATGATTCCTCCACCTGACAGCGGGGACCCATTGGATGGGCCACCATATTTCGCGAAAAAAACATTTCCCCCTGACTGCTGGGACCCACCAGCTACATCTTCGCACGCAAGGAAGTGCGTCCAGGCAAAAAAACGATTCGCCCCCCTGACTGCCGGGACCCACCAGCTACATCTTCGCACGCAAGGAAGTGTGTCCGGGCAAAAAATACGATTTGCCCCCCTGACTGCTAGGACCCACCAGCTACATCTTCGCATGCAAGGAAGTGCCTGACAGTCGGGACCCACCTACTCGAAGCGTACGTAGCGTTGTCATTCTGGTCGCGAACGTGTACGTACATATATACTGGTGGATGTAGAGGCACACACGTGTCGTAGTAGAGGCGCGTATGTGTCGTAGTAGAGGCGCGTATGTGTCGTAGTAGAGGCGTGCACGTAGCATGTACACGTACGTATAGCGGCCAGGGTGCAAGAAAGAAAATATGGCCACGTATGTGTACATACAGGCGGGGTCTCAAACGCCTACTCGCGCATACGTACTGCCAGGGATCGTGTACATGGCTGGGTCGGAACAGAGAAACAGCGTCGTCGTCATGTTCATGGGGAGGCAGGAATGCGTTGTGTTCATGGGGAGGCAACGGAATGCGTCGTGTTCATCGGGAGGCAATGGAACGCGTGGGAGCCAACCGGCTGGGTCGGAACGGAATGTGTGGTCGTGTTCATCGGGAGGGCTTGTACAGAACAGGCGATGGAAACGAGGCCTGGCATACCACACAACGGAGGAAATGAACCTCCTACGTTCGGAACGTGGTCCTGTTGATCGGGAGGGGTCTGGCGTACTGCAAAACGGAGGAAACGGACCTCCTACAGTCGAAACGGGGTCCTGTTGATCGGGAGGGGTGTGGCGTACCGCAAAACGGACGAAACGGACCTCCTACGGTCAAAATGGGGGTCCTGTTGATCGGGAGGGGTGTGGCGTACCGCAAAACGGACGAAATGGACCTCCTACGGTCGAAACGGGGGTCCTGTTCATCGGGAGGGGTGTGGCGTACCGCAAAACGGGACTCCACGGGATACTCTTCATCTCCACCGTCGACCTCCTCCAGCCTCCATGGGCTCTTGCTCATCCAGCCTCCACCGCGCGCTACTCCACCGGCTACTGTTCAACCACCCCTCCACGGGCACCCCTCCACCATCTACTGTTCATCCAGCCCTCCACACCACGGGGTCCTGTTCAACCACCCCTCCACGGGCACCCCTCCACCGTCTACTGTTCATCCAGCCCTCCACCACACCACGGGGTCCTATTCATCCAGAGGCAACGCCACCGCTCACTGTTCATCCACCACCCCCCCCCCCGCAACGCTCACTGTTCATCCCAGAGGCAGCATCGATCGGCTTCAGTTAGCAGCAGTAGCGAAGGAATCGCTCGATCGGGTTCAGTTAACAGCCATCGATCGATCGCTCGGGTTCAATAACGCGTAGCCTGCGGTGCAATCGCTCGGGTTCAGTTAGAGCCCAACGCCTCTCTCGGGTTCAGTTAGAGCCAATGCCTCGTGCACACGCACGTACGTGTACGAGAGAAACGCGCATCGCTCGGCCCCCGACCTCCCACCATAACCGGGAACTCCCCGAAATTTTCCTCGCCCTCGCTTTTACCATAGTTTTTTCCGTCATGGATGGCCCAAAGAATGTCATGCAGTTGCGTCTCCGGCCTGCCCAGGATGAAAAGCCCATTTTCTGTCATGATTTTTTGTCATAGAAGTAGGAGCCCACCACATCTATGATGATACTGGGTTTTGTCACAATTATCGTCATTGAAGTGTCATATGTATGACAGAAAAAAAATTCGTTCGGCCCAAAATGTCACGGATGTGTCTTTTTTTGTAGTGTAGACTACTTGACCAAATAAAATCTAACATTTTCCCAATTTTAAGAGTTGGCAGATTTTAGCAACTAGTACAAGTCAAGCAATCAACCTACACATGCAATTCTAAGAGTGTAGCAGCCGAAAGTAAAAACATTGCAGATGAAGGTAAAGGGAAGGGTTTGGATAAGGAAAACACAATGTAGACACTGAGATTTTTAGCGTAGTTTCGGTAGGTGGTGCTATCGTACGTCCACGTTGATGGGGACTTCAGCCCACGAAGGGTAACGGTTGTGTGAGTCCACGGAGGGCTCCACCCATGAAGAAGAAACCTTGTCTATCCCACCATGGCCATCGTCCACGGAGGACTTGCCTCACTCGGGTAGATCTTCACGAAGTAGGCGATCTCCTTGCCCTTACAAACTTCTTGGTTCAACTCCACAATCTTGTCAGAGGCTCCCAAGCGACACCTAACCAATCTAGGAGACACCACTCTCCAAAAGGTAATAGATGGTGTGTTGATGATGAACTCCTTGCTCTTGTGCTTCAAATGATAGTCTCCCCAACATTCAACTCTCTCACACATATTTGGCTATGGTGGAAAGATGATTTGAGTGGAAAGCAACTTAGGGAAGGCTAGAAATCAAGAATCTTGTGGTAGGATTGGAATATCTTGATCTCAACACATGAGTAGGTGGTTCTCTCTTAGAAAATGTATGCTAAAAGTGTAGGCACGTTCTGATGGCTCTCTCTCAAATGGAGAAGGGTGTGGAGGGGTATATATAGCTGATACGTCTCTAACGTATCTATAATTTTTATTATTCCAAGCTATTATATTATCTGTTTTGGATGTTTTATATGCATTAATAAGCTATTTTATATTATTTTTGGGACTAACCTATTAACCTAGAGCCCAGTGCCAATTTCTATTTTTTCCTTGTTTTTGAGTTTTGCAGAAAAGGAATATCAAACGGAGTCCAAACGGAATCAAACTTTTGCGATGATTTTTCTTGGACCAGAAGACACACATGGGACTTTGAGTCCAAGTCAGAAGACCCTCGAGGAGACAACAAGCCAGGGGCGTGCCCTAGGGGGCGCCCCTAGGGCTTGTGGCCCCCTCAAAGACCCCCTGGCCTCCTTTCTTGGCCTATAAATTCAGATATATTCCCAAACCCTCACAAGCATCCACGAAAATACTTTTCCATTAATATTCAAAAAAAACTTTTCCGTCACCGCAACCTTCTGTTCCCATGAGAACCCATCTTAGGGCCTTTTCCGGTGATCTGCCGGAGGGGGATTCGATCACGAAGGGCATCTACATCAACCCTATTGCCCTTCCGATGAAGCGCGAGTAGTTTACCTTAGACCTACGGGTCCATAGCTAGTAGCCAGATGGATTCTTATCTCTCTATGTTCTTAAATACCATGGTCTCCTCGCTTTTCTTGGAGTTCTATCCGATGTGGTATTCTTTTGCGGTGTGTTTGTCGAGATCCGATGAATTGTGGATTTATGATCAGATTATCTATGAATATTATTTGAATCTTCTATGAATTCTTATATGCATGATTTGATATCTTTGTATTTCTCTTCGAATTATCGGTTTGGTTTGGCCAACTAGATTGATATTTCTTGCAATGGGAGAGGTGCGTAGTTTTGGGTTCAATCTTGCGGTGTCCTCACCCAGTGACAAAGTAGGGGTAGCGAGGCATGTATTGTATTGTTGCCATCAAGGATAAAAAGATGGGGTTTTCATCATATTGCTTGAGTTTATCCATCTACATCATGTCATCTTACTTAAGGCGTTATTCAGTTCTTTATGAACTTAATACTCTAGATGTATGTTGGATAGCGGTCAATGTCTGGAGAAATAGTAGTAGATGCAGGCAGGAGTCGGTCTACTTGACCCGGACGTGATGCCTATATGCATAATCATCTTGGATATCGTCATAACAATGCGCTTTTCTATCAATTGCTCGAGAGTAATTTGTTCGCCCACCGTATTATTTGCCATCAAGAGAGAAGCCTCTAGTGAAACCTATGGCCCGGGGCCTATTTTCTATCATATATTTTCAGATCTATAAACCAAAAATACCAAAAATATCTTGTTGCAATTTATTTACTTTTATTTTGTTTTACGTTTTAGCAATCTTTTGTACATATCTCTATCAGATCTCACCTTTGCAATTGACCATGCAGGGATTGAAAATCCCTTTTATCGCGTTGGGTGCAAGTGTTTGATTGTTTGTGCAGGTGCATAGATTGGAGACTTGCTTGTACCTTCTACTGGATTGATACCTTTGTTCTCTAACTGAGGGAAATACTTATCTCTCCTTTGCTGCATCACCATTTCCTCTTAAAGGGAAAAACCAACGCAAGCTCAAGAAATAGCAGAAAGAATTTCTGGCGCCGTTGTCGAGGAGGTCTACATCAAGCCTACCAAGTACCAATCATAAACTCTCATCTCTTGCATTATATTATTCACCATTTGCCTCTCATTTTCCTCTCCCCCACTTCTAAAACGATTTTCAGAAGAAGAAAAACACGAAAAGATTTGCCTTTTTATTCGCCTTCTTTCTGTATGCCTTTTTGCTCGTTTGCTATCTTTGCTTGTGATGCCATGTGCCTTCTATTTGCTTGCATGTTTGCTTGCTAAAAATCTATTGATATGGATCCACTTAAAGTTTTCTACTTGGATCATCTTCGATCCATATGTGCTCGTGCTGAAACTCCAACTAGTTTAGTTGAGGGAAAATCTTTAGATGAGCATGCTCATTTTGTGCATCACCGTTTGTGTGAAAAAGGAGGCTCTTATGGAATCAAATAAATTGTTTGCTATGTTGTGCTTGGAAACTTTGTGAACTTTGTGATTTTACTTGTTGCTCTAAGAACCCTAAAAAGCACCTTCCCTACCTATGTGAGTTTAATGATAATGAAATATTATCTTCTTATGAAAAGGGTGTTTATAGTTACTATGATATCGAACAGATTGAAGAATTTGTTGCTTTAAGGGTGCTTATGAAGTTGCTTCTTTGATTGAAAAGTATGATATTACTCTCTACAAATCGGAAAATTTTGACATACTTAGATATTGCTATGAAAACTATGCTCATAATGCCTATGTTAAGGAATTTATTGAGGGAATGACCGTTGCTTTGGAAGAAAATAATGATATGCATGAATCTATAGATATTTATGATTCTGTTGATTTGATTGAAATATCCCTTGATGAATATGATGCTTGCTATTCTTGTTTCCATGGTGTCAATATTTATGGAGATGAATTTGCTATAGTTCCCTATGTTAAACATGAGATTATTGCTATTGCACCCATACTTGATAGTTCCTTGAATCAAAAGCATGATTGCAATGATGTTATTATAAATTCTATTAATGTCAATTGTGCTAATAATATGCAAAAACCCAATCTTGGGGATGCTAGTTTTGCTATGTCCGCTACGTATTGCAATGATCATGATTAGGGTGATAATGCTTCTTATGATCTTGAAAAATTATTTAAGCCTCGTGATGAATATGTTTGCTATAATATTGCAAGTGGGTTTGAAAGAGTGTCAACTTTAGGAAATAATTATCCCACTACTTTGGAGATTGACAAGCCTTATGAAATTTTTGATAAAGGTGGGTTTGGAGAGGTCATGACTTTATTTGATGATTATCCCACTATTTTGGAAGAGTGCCAACTTTGCATGCATGTGGATCATGTTGAGAATATTTTATGTGATAGCTATATTGGTTAATTTGATTATGATCCCACATGTAATTATTGTGAGAGATGAAAATATGGTTGTAGAAATTTTCATGTTAATAAATTACCTCTAGTTATGTTAAGATTGTGATTGTTCCTTTCTTCTTCCTTGCATATGCTAGTTTTTGCTTGCCTTGATAATTTGTTTGCTTATAAGATGCCTATGCATAGGAAGTATATTAGACTTAGATGTGTTTTTTACATGCTACATGATGCTCTCTTCGTGTTTCAATTGATATCTTTCATGTGAGTATCATTAAAATAATCAATGCCTAGCTAGGGGTGTTAAACAATAGCGCTTGTTGGCAGGCAATCCAATTTTATTTTCATTTTTGCTTTTTTGGTTCTGTTTTTCAATATTTGTTTCATCTTGCCTCTCGTTAGATGTGTTTTCATGTTTTAATTAGTGTTTGTGCCAAGTAAGACCTTTGGGATGGCTTATGGTGATAGTTGATATGATCTTGCTGAAAAACAGAAACTTTTGTGCCCAGTAAAATAATTTCATTTTTAATAGAAGCACGATAAAATACTGATTATTTAGGCATAAGATTGATATACAAATTTCCTCTGTTGTCCTGATTTTTCATAATTTTTGGAGTTACAGAAGTATTTGAGGTTTATAGATTACTACAGACTGTTCTGTTTTTGACAGATTATATTTTCAATGTGTTGTTTGCTTATTTTGATGAATCTATGGGTAGTATCGGGGGTATGAACCATGGAGAAGTTGGAATACAGTAGATATTACACCAATATAAATAAAGAATGAGTTCACAACAGTACCAAAAGTAGTGATTTTATTTCCTTATACTAACTAATCTCATGAGTTTTCTGTTGAGTTTTCTGTTGTGAAGTTTTCATGTTTTGGGTAAAGATTTGATGGACTATGGAATAAGGAGTGGAAAGAGCCTAATCTTGGGGATTCCCAAGGCACCCCAAGGTAATATTCAAGGACAACCAAGAGCCTAAGCTTGGGGATGCCCCGGAAGGCATCCCCTCTTTCGCCTTCAATCCATCGGTAGTTTACTTGAGGCTATATTTTTATTCACCACATGATATGTGTTTTGCTTGGAGCGTCTTGTATGATATGATTCTTTGATTTTTAGTTTGCCACAATCATCCTTGTTGTACACACCTTTTAAGAGGGATACGCATGAATCGTGATTTATTAGAATAATCTATGTGCTTCACTTATATCATTTGAGCTAGGCATTTTTGCTCTAGTGCTTCACTTATATCGTTTTAGATCACGGTAGTGGCTTTATTTTATAGAAATTGTTGAAATCTCTTGCTTCACTTATATTATTTTGAGAGTCTTGATATGTGTGCAATGTATCTAATTTTTCTCATGCTTTTCCTCTTGTTTTGGACTCTAATTTGCATGATTTGAATGAAACTAACCCCGGACTGACGTTGTTTTCAGCAGAAATACCATGATGTTGTTTTTGTGCAGAAATAAAAGTTCTCAGAATGGAACGAAACTTTTTGAGGATTTTTTTATACCAATAATAAGAATTTCTGGAGCCAAGACCCACCGGAGAGGGGGCCCTGGGTGGGCACAACCCACCAGGGCGCGCCCTCCTCTCCTGGCACGCCCAGGTGGGTTGTACCCACCTGGTGGCCCCGCAGATGACCCCCTGATACTATAAATTCACATTATTCCAGAAAAAATTAGGGAGAAAGAATTATCATGATCCATGAGACGGAGCCGCCGCCAAGCCCTGTTCTTCCTCAGGAGGGCCGATCTGGAGTCCGTTTGGGGCTCCGGAGAGGGGGATCTTCGTTCTTCGTCATCACCAACCCTTCTCCATCGCCAATTCCATGATGCTCCCCACCGGGAGTGAGTAATTCCTATGTAGGCTCGCTGGTCGGTGAGAAGTTGGATGAGATTCATCATGTAATCGAGTTAGTTTTGTTAGGGCCTGATCCCTAGTATCCACTATGTTCTTAGATTGATGTTGCTATGACTTTGCTATGCTTAATGCTTGTCACTTTGGGCCCGGGTGCCATGATTTCAGATCTGAACCGTTTATGAATTCATCATTATATCCAAGTTTTAGATCCGATCTTGCAAGTTATAGTCACCTACTACGGTTATGATCCGGCAACCCCAGAGTGACAACAACCGGGCCCACTCCCGGTGACGACCGTAGTTTGAGGAGTTCATGTATTCACTATGTGTTAATGCTTTGTTCTGGTTCCCTATTAAAAGGAGGCCTTAATATCCCTTAGTTTCCAATATGGACCCCGCTGCCACGGGAGGGTAGGACAAAAGATGTCATGCAAGTTCTTTTAATAAAGAATGTATGACTATTTATGGAATACATGCCTACATTATAATTGTCACATGATGAATATCATCCAACAAGTCACCGATCCAATGCCTATGAATTTATCATTATTGTTTCTGCTAAGTTACTACTGCTATCATCAATGTTACACTTGATACAAACTACTACTATCACTGTTACTGTTACCGTTGCTACTGTCGTACTATCAAAACTATCAAACTACTTTGCTACTGATCATATTGCTCCAGATAATTAATCTCCAGGTGTGGTTGAATTGACAACTCAGCTGCTAATACCTTAAAATATTCCATGGCTCCCCTTGTGTCGAATCTATAATTTTGGGTTGAATACTCTACCCTTGAAAACTATTGTGATCCCCTATACTTGTGGGTTATCAAGACCTTTTTCTGGCGCCGTTGCCGGGGAGCATAGCTATATTTGTTGAGTCACTTGGGATTATTATCATATTATCACTACGAACAATCTGAAGGATCCAAATACTAAGATTTATCCCTCTAAGACGAGGGGAGGTAAGGAACTGCCATCCAGTTCTGCTTTAGATTCACCTTCGGTTATGAGTAAGCTTGCAACACCACCACATGCTATCAATTCTGGTCTGTCGCAAGTTATTGTTGATGCTACTTCTACTATGAATGATGCTTATGATGATGCTAGTACCTTGTTTGATAATGATGATGTGCCACTTGGTGGATTTCTTGATAAACAAATTGCTAGAGTTATACAACATGATGTTGTTGAATCTGATGATGATCTTGAAACAGAATCTCCTGGAACACCTGCTAGAACTAGCCTTCCTAGATATGAATTGCCTAAGATACCGGAAGGTTATGTTGTGAGTGAAGAAGCAACTAGAGATATTCTTGCTTGTAATGATAGAGATGATCTAGATAAATTACTACAAAGTATAAAGAAAAATCTCTGAATGCTAGAATGAAATGTGATCCTAAGTTTGCTACTTCACCAATCTGTATTGATGATAAGGATTATGAATTCTTTGTCGATCCAGAGTTAATTACTTTGGTTGAATCTAATCCTTTCCATGGTTATGAAACTGAAATTGTGGTGGCACATCTTACTAAGTTGAATGATATAGCCATCCTTTTTACTCATGATGAGAAAACTCGTTATTACTTTATTCTCAAATTATTTCCTTTCTCATTAAAGGGTGACGCTAAAGCTTGGTACACGATACGTCTCCAATGTATCTATATTTTTTTATTGTTCCATGCTATTATATATTCTGTTTTGGATGTTTAATGGGCTTTATTATACACTTTTATATTATTTTTGGGACTAACCTATTAACCCAAGGCCCAGTGCAAATTGTTGTTTTTCCCTATTTCAGTGTTTCACAGAAAAAGAATATCAAACGGAGTCCAAATGGAATGAAACCTTCAGGAACGTGATTTTTTGGAACAAACGTGATCCAGAGGACTTGGAGTGGACGTCAAGAAACAGCCGAGGAGGCCACGAGGCAGGGGGCACGCCTACCCCCTGGGCGCGCCCTCCCCCCTCGTGGCTCAACCAACCTACTTCTTCCTCCTATATATACTCAAATACCCTGAAAACAACCAGGAGCACCACGAAACCCTATTTCCACCGCCGCAACCTTCTGTACCCAAGAGATCACATCGTGGGGCCTTTTTCGGAGCTCTGCCAGAGGGGGCATCGATCATGAAGGGCCTCTACATCAACTCCATGGCCGCTCGGATTATGTGTGAGTAGTTTACTTCAGATCTTCGGGTCCATAGTTATTAGCTAGATGGCGTCTTCTCTCTCTTTGGATCTCAATACAAAGTTCTCCTCGATCTTCTTGGAGATCTATTCGATGTAACTCTTTTTGCGGTGTGTTTGTCGAGATCCGATGAATTGTGGGTTTATGATCAAGTCTATCTATGAACAATATTTGATACTTCTCTGAAATCTTTTATGTATAATTGGTTATCTTTGCAAGTCTCTTCAATTATCAGTTTGGTTTGGCCTACTAGATTGATCTTTCTTGCAATGGGAGAAGTGCTTAGCTTTGGGTTCAATCTTGCGGTGTCCTTTCCCAGTGACAGCAGGGGCAGCAAGGAACATATTGTATTGTTGCCATCGAGGATAAAAAGATGTGGTTTATATCATATTGCTTGAGTTTGTCCCTCTACATCATGTCATCTTGCCTAATGGGTTACTCTGTTCTTATGAACTTAATAGTCTAGATGCATGCTGGATAGCGGTCAATGTGTGGAGTAATAGTAGTAGATGCAGGCAGGAGTCAGTCTACTTGTCACAGACGTGATGCCTGTATACATGATCGTGCCTAGATATTCTCATAATTATTCGCTTTTCTATCAATTGCTCGGCAGTAATTTGTTCACCCACCGTAATACTTATGCTATCTTAAGAGAAGCCACTAGTGAAACCTATGGCCCACGGGTCTATTCTCCATTATATTCATCTTCCGTCAACAAGCTATTTCTATTACCTTTTATTTTGCAATCTTTACTTTTAATCTTTATCATAAAAATACCAAAAATATTATCTTATCATCTCTATCTGATCTCACTGTCGTAAGTGACCGTGAAGGGATTGACAACCCCTTTATCGCGTTGGTTGCGAGGTTCTTATTTGTTTGTGTAGGTACGAGGGACTTGCGTGTGGCCTCCTACTGGATTGATACCTTGGTTCATAAAAACTGAGGGAAATACTTACGCTACTTTGCTGCATCACCCTTTCCTCTTCAAGGGAAAACCAACGCAGTGCTCAAGAGGTAGCAAGAAGGATTTCTGCCACCGTTGCCGGGGAGTCTATGCAGAAGTCAAGACATACCAAGTACCCATCAAAAACTCTTATCCCTCGCATTACATTATTTTCCATTTGCCTCTTGTTTTCCTCTCCCCCACTTCACCCTTGCCGTTTTATTCGCCCTCTTTTTCCGTTCCCCTTCTCTTTTCTAGTTCATCTCTTTTTGCTTGTGTGTTGGATTGCTTGCTTGACACGATGGCTCAAGACAATACTAAATTGTGTGATTTTTACAATACCAACAATAATGATTTTATTACCACTCCAATTGCTCCTCTTACCGATGCTGAATCTTGTGAAATTAATGCTGCTTTGCTAAATCTTGTCATGAAAGATCCGTTTTCTGGCCTTCCTGGTGAAGATGCCGCTACCCATCTAAACAACTTTGTTGATTTGTGTGATATGCAAAAGAAGAAAGATGTGGATAATGATATTGTTAAACTGAAGCTATTTCCGTTTTCTCTTAGAGATCATGCTAAAACTTGGTTTCCGTCTTTGCCTAAAAATAGTATCGATTCATGAAATAAGTGCAAAGATGCTTTTATCTCTAAGTATTTTCCTCCTGCTAAGATCATCACTCTTAGAAACGATATTATGAATTTTAAGCAACTTGATCATGAACATGTTGCACAAGCTTGGGAGAGGATGAAATTAATGATACGTAATTGCCCTACACATGGTTTGAATCTTTGGATAATTATACAAAAAAATTATGCCGGATTGAACTTTGCTTCTAGAAATCTTTTAGATTCGGCCGCGAGAGGCACTTTTATGGAAATCACTTTAGGAGAAGCTACTAAACTCCTAGATAATATTATGGTTAATTATTCTCAATGGCATACTGAAAGATCTACTAATAAAAAGGTGCATCCTATAGAAGAAATCAATGTTTTGAGTGGAAAGATGGATGAACTTATGAAATTGTTTGCCAATAAGAGAGTTTCTTTTGATCGTAATGATATGCCTTTGTCTACCTTGATTGAGAATAATAATGAATCTATGGATGTGAATTTTGTTGGTAGGACAATTTTGGTAATGACGCGTATAGAGGTAATTTTAATCCTAGGTCATTTCCTAGTAATTCCTCTAATAATTATGGCAATTCCTACAACAATTCTTATGGAAATTTTAATAAGATGCCCTCTGATTTTGAATCTAATATTAAAGAATTTATTAGTTCACAGAAGAGTTCCAATGCTTTGATTGAAGAAAAATTGTCTAAGATTGATGAGTTGGCTAGGAACGTGAATAGAATTTCTGTTGATGTTGATTCTTTGAATCTTAGATCTATTCCACCTAAGCATGATATCAATGAGTCTCTCAAATCTATGAGAATTTCCATTGATGAGTGTAAAGAAAGAACCGCTAGGATGCGTGCTAAAAAAGATTGGTTTGTGAAAGCATGTTCTTCTAGTTTCCATGATAATAATGATGATCTAAAAGTTATTGATGTGTCCCCTATTAAATCTTTGTTTTTCATTATGAATCTTGATAATGATGGGACTGGAGATGAGTCAACTTTAGTTAGAAGGCGTACCAATGATTCGAAGTTTTTAGATCTTGATGCAAAAATTGATAAAAGTGGGATGAGAGAGGTCAAAAGTTTAAATAGCAATGGACCCACTATCTTGGATTTCAAGGAATTTAATTATGATAATTGTTATTTAATAGATTGTATTTCCTTGTTGCAATTTGTGCTAAATTCTCTACATGCTTATAGTCAAAACAAAGCTTTTACTAAACATATCGTTGATGCTTTAATGCAATCTTATGAGGAAAAGCTTGAACTGGAAGTTTCTATCCCTAGAAAACTTCATGATGAGTGGGAACCTACTATTACAATTAAGATTAAATATCATGAATGCTATGCTTTATGTGATTTGGGTACTAGTGTTTCCACGATTCCTAAAACTTTGTGTGATTTGGGTACTAGTGTTTCCACGATTCCTAAAACTTTGTGTGATTTGCTAGGTTTCCGTGAATTTGATGATTGTTCTTTAAATTTGCATCTTGCGGATTCCACCATTAAGAATCCTATGGGAAGAATTAATGATGTTCTTATTGTTGCAAATAGGAATTATGTGCCTGTAGATTTCATTATCCTTGATATAGATTACAATCCTTCATGTCCTATTATTCTTGGTAGACCTTTCCTTAGAACGATTGGTGCAATTATTGATGTGGAAGAAGGGAATATTAGATTCCAATTGCCATTAAGGAAGGGCATGGAACACTTTCCTAGAAAGAAAATTAAATTACCTTATTAATCTATTATGAGAGTCACTTATGGATTGCATACCAAAGATGATAATACCTAGATCTATCCTTGCTTTTATGCCTAGCTAGGGGCGTTAAACGATAGCGCTTGTTGGGAGGCAACCCAATTTTATTTTTGTTTATTGATTTTTGATTCTGTTTAGTAATAAATAATTCATCTAGACTCTGTTTATATGTGGTTTTATGCTTTTAATTAGTGTTTGTGCCAAGTAGAACCTTTGGGAAGACTTGGGGAAAGTCTTTGCGATCTTGCTGTAAAAAACAGAAACTTTAGCGCTCACGAGATTTGCTGCCATTTTTTTACTGGAGTGATATTTAGTTAATTCTTTTTGAATATGATTAATAGATAAATTCATAACTTCCAGCAATTTATTTTAGAATGTTTGGGGTTCCAGAAGTATTCGAAACCTACAGATTACTACAGACTGTTCAGTTTTTGACAGATTCTATTTTTTGTGTGTTGTTTGCTTATTTTGTTGAATCTATGGCTAGTAATAGAGTTTATGAACCATAGAAAAGTTGGAGTACAGTAGGTTTAACACCAATATAAGCAAATTAAGAGTTCATTACAGTACCTTGAAGTGGTGGTTTGTTTTCTTTTACTAATGGAGCTCACGAGATTTTCTTTTAAGTTTTGTGTTGTGAAGTTTTCAAGTTTTGGGTAAAGATTTGATGGATTATGGAACAAGGAGAGGCAAGAGCCTAAGCTTGGGGATGCCCAATTCACCCCAAGGTAAAATCAAAGGACAACCAAAATCCTAAGCTTGGGGATGCCCCGTAAGGCATCCCCTCTTTCGTCTTCGTCCACCGGTAACTTTACTTGGAGCTATATTTTTATTCACCACATGATATGTGTTTTGCTTGAAGCGTCTTGTATGATTTGATTCTTTGATTTTTAGTTTACCACAATCATCCTTGCTGTACACACCTTTTGGGAGAGACACGCATGAATTGGAATTTATTAGAATACTCTATGTGCTTCACTTATATCTTTTGAGCGAGATAATTTTGCTCTAGTGCTTCGCTTATATATTTTAGAGCACGGAAGTGGTTCTATTTTATAGAAATAATTGATCTCTCATGCTTCACTTATATTATTTTGAGAGTCCTTTAGAATATCATGGTAATTTGCTTTGGTTATAAATTTTAAATACTAAGAGAAGTTGGATGCTTGATAGTTTTTTGAGATATAAAGGCGGTAATATTAGAGGTGTGCTCGTTGAGTAATTGTGAAATTGAGAAATACTTGTGTTGAAGTTTGCAAGTCCCGTAGCATGCACATATGGTAAACGTTGTGTGAAAAATTTGAAGCATGAGTTGTTCTTTGATTTCTTTCCTTATGAGTGGCGGTCAGGGACGAGCGATGGTCTTTTCCTACCAATCTATCCCCCTAGGAGCGTGCGTGTAGTGCTTGGTTTTGATGACTTGTAGATTTTTGCAATAAGTATGTGAGTTCTTTATGACTAATGTTGAGTCCGTGGATTATACGCACTCTCACCCTTCCATCATTGCTAGCCTCTTCAGTACCGTGCATTGCCCTTTCTCACCTTGAGAGTTGGTGCAAACTTTACCGGTGCATCCAAACCCCGTGATATGATACACTCTATCACACATAAGCCTCCTTATATCTTCCTCAAAACAGCCACCATACCTATCTATTATGGCATTTCCATAGCCATTCCGAGATATATTGCCATGCAACTATCCACCGTTCCATTTATTATGACACGCATCATCATTGTCATATTGCCTTGCATGATCATGTAGTTGACATTGTATTTGTGGCAAAGCCACCATGCTTAATTTTTCATACATGTCACTCTTGATTCATCGCAATCCCGGTACACCGCCGGAGGCATTCACATAGAGTCATATTTTGTTCTAAGTATTGAGTTGTAATTCTTGAGTTGTAACTAAATAAAAGTGTGATGATCATCATTAGAGCATTGTCCCATGTGAGGAAAGGATGATGGAGGCTATGATTGCCCCACAAGTCGGGATGAGACTCCGGACAAAAAAAGAGGCCATAAAAAAGAGAAAGGAAGGCCCAAATATAAAAAAATGAGAGAAAAAGAGAGAAGGGACAATGTTACTATCCTTTTTCCACACTTGTGCTTCAAAGTAGCACCATGATCCTCATGATAGAGAGTCTCTTATTTTGTCACTTTCATATACTAGTGGGAATTTTTCATTATAGAACTTGGCTTGTATATTCCAATGATGGGCTTCCTCAATTTCCCTAGGTCTTCATGAGCAAGAAAGTTGGATGCACACCCACTTAGTTTCTTTGATGAGCTTTCATATATTTGTAGCTCTAGTGCATCTATTGCATGGCAATCCCTACTCCTTGCATTGACATCAATCGGTGGGCACCACCATAGGCCATTGATTAGCCGCGTCAATGTGAGACTTTCTCCCTTTTTGTCTTCTCACACAACCTCAATCATTATATTCTATTCCACACATAGTGCTATGTCCATGGCTCACGCTCATATATTGCGTTAAAGTTGGAAGAATTTGAAAAGGCTAAGTATGAAACAATTGCTTGGCTTGTCATCGGGGTTGTGCATGATGAGAGCATTTTGTGTGACGAAAATGAAGCGTGGCCAAACT
The DNA here is from genome assembly GCA_034509565.1 of Triticum monococcum. Taxonomy (NCBI): domain Eukaryota; kingdom Viridiplantae; phylum Streptophyta; class Magnoliopsida; order Poales; family Poaceae; genus Triticum; species Triticum monococcum. The sequence continues at coordinate 391,192,255 of CM067845.1, read as the reverse complement.
ATATGATTTTGTAGGGATAAGCTCTCTTTGCCTATGTTATTTTGATAAGACATAATTGCTTGGTTAGCATACTTGGAGTATTATTATTTTTATGTCAACATTAAACTTTTATCTTGAATCTTTCAGATCTGAACATTCATGCCACAATAGAGAAAATTACATTGAAGAATATGCTAGAAAGCATTCCACATCAAAAATTCTGTTTTTATCATTTACCTACTCGAGGACGAGCAGGAATTAAGCTTGGGGATGCTTGATACGTCTCCAACGTATCTATAATTTTTTATTGTTCCATGCTATTATATATTTTGTTTTGGATGTTTAATGGGCTTTATTATACACTTTTATATTATTTTTGGGACTAACCTATTAACCCAAGGCCCAGTGCAAATTGCTATTTTTTGCCTATTTCAGTGTTTCGCAGAAAAGGAATATCAAATGGAGTCCAAACGGAATGAAACCTTCGGGAACGTGATTTTTGGAACAAACATGATCCAGAGGACTTGGAGTGGATGTCAAGAAACAAACAAGGAGGCCACGAGGCAAGGGGTGCGCCCTCCCCCCTCGTGGGCCCCTCGTGGCTCAACCGACCTACTTCTTCCTCCTATATATATACTCATATATCCTGAAAACAACCAGGAGTGCCACAAAACCCTATTTCCACCGCCACAACCTTCTGTACCCAAGAGATCCCATCTTGGGGCCTTTTTCGGAGCTCCGCCGGAGGGGGCATCGATCACGGAGGGCCTCTAGATCAATTCCATGGCCCCTCCGATGAGGTGTGAGTAGTTTACTTCAGACCTTCGGATCCATAATTATTAGCTAGATGGCTTCTTTTCTCTCTATGGATCTCAATACAAAGTTCTCCTCGATCTTCTTGGAGATCTATTGATGTAACTCTTTTTGCGGTGTGTTTGTCGAGATCCGATGAATTGTGGATTTATGATCAAATCTATCTATGAACAATATTTGATTCTTCTCCGAAATCTTTTATGTATGATTGGTTATCTTTGCAAGTCTCTTCGAATTATCAGTTTGGTTTGGCCTACTAGATTGATCTTTCTTGCAATGGGAGAAGTGCTTAGCTTTGGGTTCAATCTTGCGGTGCTCGATCCCAGTGACAGAAAGGGAAACGACACGTATTGTATTGTTTCCATTGAGGATAAAAAGATGGGGTTTATATCATATTGCTTGAGTTTATCCCTCTACATCATGTCATCTTACCTAATGCGTTACTCTGTTCTTATGAACATAATACTCTAGATGCATGCTGGATAGCGGTCGATGTGTGGAGTAATAGTAGTAGATGCAGGCAGGAGTCGGTCTACTTGTCACAGATGTGATGCCTGTATACATGATCATTCCTAGATATTCTCATAATATTCTCTTTTCTATCAATTGCTCGACAATAATTTGTTCACCCACCGTAATACTTATGCTATCTTGAGGGAAGCCACTAGTGAAACCTATGGCCCCCGGGTCTATTCTCCATTATATTCATCTTCCGTCAACATGCTATTTCTATTGCCTTCTATTTTGCAATCTTTAATTTTAATTTTAATCTTTATCATACAAATACCAAAAATATTATCTTATCATCTCTATCAGATCTTACTCTCGTAAGTGACAGTGAAGGGATTGACAACCCCTTTATCCCGTTGGTTGCGAGGTTCTTATTTGTTTGTGTAGGTACGAGGGACTTTTGTGTGGCCTCCTACTGGATTGATACCTTGGTTCCCAAAAACTGAGGGAATACTTACGCTACTTTGCTGCATCACCCTTTCCTCTTCAAGGGAAAACCAACGCAGTGCTCAAGAGGTAGCAGTACAATACTCTTGCTCCTGGCTATGTGCGTAGTCCCCAGGATATGACTTATTACTTCTCTGGAAAATATTTTCCTGCTCATATGAAACAAGCTACCTTACAGGAAATATTTAACTTTGTGCAAACTAAAGAAGAGAGTCTCCCACAAGCTTGGGGGAGGCTTTGCCAGTTACTTAATGCTTTGTGTGATCATCCTCTTAAGAAAAATGAAATACTTGATATCTTCTGTAATGGACTAACCGATGCTTCTAGGGACATCTTTGATAGTTGTGCTGGTTGTGTTTTCAGGGAACGATCTATTGCTCAAGATGAAGAATTATTGAATAACATATTGAACATTTATGATGATTGGACTATTCCTGAGCCACCGCCTGAACCCACTCCGAAGAAGTGGGGTATATTATATCTCAGTCCCGAAGATATGCAAGAGGCAAACAAATCTATGAAGGAAAAAGGTATTAAAGATGAGGATGTTAAAAATTTACCTCCTATTGAAGAAATACATGGGCTTAATACACCACCAATGCCTAAGGTGGTAGAGGTAAATTCTCTTATGAAGTTCAATGATAATGACAATCCTCACAATATGCATCCTAGTCAATGCCTTTATGAGTTTGAAAACTACATTAGAAAACAAGATCACTTCAATGCAAATGTTATGAAACAATTGACATATAATTCTGATATGATTGGTCGCTTGAGTGACTTGTTATTTAGAATATCAAATGATGTTAGAGGTGTTGGAAAACATGCTTCTATGGTTAAAACTCAACTAGAACAAGTTGCTAAATCTCAAAGAGAATTGCTTGATGAAATGAATCATAATATGCATGACTTTGTTGTTAGAGTTGCAACTAGAGGAGGTAAATGACTCAGGAACCACTTTATCCTAAGGGACACCCTAAAAGAATTGAACAAGATTCACAAAGAGCTAACACTAGTGCACCTAGTCCTTCTAGAAAGAAAATGAAAAGAAAAAATGATAGGACTTCACATGCTTCTAGTGAACCTGAAATAGAGAAACCTCCTGATAATGAAAATGACACTTCTATCTCGGATGCTGAAACTCAATCTGGTAATGAACACTCACCTAATGAAAAATATAATGATGAGGTTCATGAAGACTCTCCACCAACCAATGATAAAGAACCAGATAATGATGTTGAGATAGAACCACCTGTTGATCTTGATAACCCACAACCTAAGAATAAAACATATGATAAAAGAGACTTTGTGGCTAGGAAACATGGTAAAGAAAGAGAATCGTGGGTTCAAAAACATATGCCTTTTCCACCCAAGTCCACTAAAAAGAATGATGATGAAGAATTTGAACGCTTTGTTGAAATGTTGAGGCCAGTCTTTTTGCGTACTCGCTTGACTGATATCCTTAAAATGCCTCCTTATGCAAAGTATATGAAAGCATCATCACAAATAAGAGAAAAATACCGGAAGCTCAAATCTCCACTATGCTTGCTAATTATACTTTTAAAGATGGAGTACCTAAAAACCTGGAGATCCGGGAATACCAACTATACCTTGCTCTATCAAAAAGAATTATGTGAAAACTGATTTGTGTGATTTAGGAGCTGGTGTTAGTGTTATGCCTTTCTCTTTATATAAAAGACTTGACTTGAATAAACTTACACCTACTGAAATATCTTTGCAAATGGCTAACAAGTCAACTGCCATACCTATCTGTATCTATGAGGATGTGCCCGTTGTTGTTGCTAATGTTACTATTTTGACTGACTTTGTTATACTTGAGATGCCCGAGGACGACAACATGTCGATTATCCTTGGTAGTGAAGGAAATATGCCCTAGAGGCAATAATAAAGTTATTATTTATTTTCTTATTTCATGATAAATGTTTATTGTTCATGCTAGAATTGTATTAACCGGAAACTTAGTACATGTGTGAATACATAGACAAACAGAGTGTCACTAGTATGCCTCTACTTGACTAGCTCGTTGAATCAAAGATGGTTAAGTTTCCTAACCATAGACATGAGTTGTCATTTGATTAACGGGATCACATCATTAGAGAATGATGTGATTGACTTGACCCATTCTATTAGCTTAGCATTTGATCATTTAGTATATTGCTATTGCTTTCTTCATGACTTATACATGTTCCTATGACTATGAGAGTATGCAACTCCCGGATACCGGGGGAACACTTTGTGTGCTACCAAACGTCACAACGTAACTGGCTGATTATAAAGGTGCTCTATAGGTGTCTCCGATGGTACTTGTTGAGTTGGCATAGATCAAAATAAGGATTTCTCACTCCGATTGTCGGAGAGGTATCTCTAGGCCCTCTCAGTAATGCACATCACTATAAGGCTTGCAAGCAATGTGACTAATGAGTTAGTTGTGGGATGATGCATTACTAAACGAGTAAAGAGACTTCTCGGTAACGAGATTGAACTAGGTATTGAGATACCGACGATCGAATCTCGGGCAAGTAACATGCCAATGACAAAGGGAACAATGTATGTTGTTATGCGATTTGACCGATAAAGATCTTCATAGAATATGTAGGAGCCAATATGAGCATCCAGGTTCCGCTATTGGTTATTGACCGGAGACATGTCTCGGTCATGTCTACATAGTTCTCGAACCCATAGGGTCCGCATGCTTAACGTTCGGTGACGATTTGTATTATGAGTTTATGTGATTTGATGACCGAAGGTAGTTCAGAGTACCAGATGCGATCGGGGACATGACGAGGAGTCTCGGAATGGTCGAGACGTAAAGATCGATATATTGGACGACTATATTCGGATATCGGAAAGGTTCCGAGTGATTCGGATATTTTCCGGAGTACCGGAGAGTTACGGGAATTCGTATTAGGCCTTAATGGGCCATACGGGAACGGAAAGAAAGGCCTCAAAGGGTGGCCGCACCCCTCCCCATGGACTGGTCTGAATTGGACTAGGGAGGGGGGTGCCCCCTTCCTTCCTTCTCCTTTTCCCTTCCCTTTTTCCTATTCCATGTGGGATGTGGAATTCTACTAGGACTAGGGAGTCCTATTAGGACTCCACACTTGGGCGCGCCCAATGAGGGTCAGCCTCCTCCTCCCTCCATCCTTTATATACGTGGCCAGGGGCACCCCATAGACACAACAAGTTGATCATTGATCCCTTAGCCGTGTCCGGTGCCCCCCTCCACCATAATCCACCTCGATCATATCGTAGCGGTGCTTAGGCGAAGCCCTGCGTCGTTAGCAACATCATCACCGTCAACACGCCGTTGTGCTGACGAAACTCTCCCGTGAAGCTCTGTTGGATCGGAGTTCATGGGACGTCATCGAGCTGAACGTGTGCTGAACTCGGAGGTGCCATGCGTTCGGTACTTGGATCGGTCGGATCGTGAAGACGTACGACTACATCAACCGCGTTGTGCTAACACTTTCGCTTTCGGTCTACGAGGGTACGTGGACAACACTCTCCCCTCTCGTTGTTATGCATCACCATGATCTTGTGTGTGCGTAGGAAAATTTTGAAATTACTACGTTCCCCAACAGTGGCATCCGAGCCTGGTTTTATGCATAGATGTTATATGCATGAGTAGAACACAAGTGAGTTGTGGGCGATACAAGTCATACTGCTTACCAGCATGTCATACTTTGGTTCGGCGGTATTGTTGGATGAAGCGGCCCGGACCGACATTACGCGTACGCTTACGCGAGACTGGTTCTACCGGCGTGCTTTGCACATAGGTGGCTGGCGGGTGTCAGTTTCTCCAACTTTACTTGAACCGAGTGTGACTACGCCCAGTCCTTAAGAAGGTTAAAACGGCACTAACTTGACGAACTATCGTTGTGGTTTTGATGCGTAGGTAAGAACGGTTCTTGCTCAGCCCGTAGCAGCCACGTAAAACTTGCAACAACAAAGTAGAGGACGTCTAACTTGTTTTTGCAGGGCATGTTGTGATGTGATATGGTCAAGACGTGATGAGATATAAGTTGTTGTATGAGATGATCATGTTTTAAGTTATCGGCAACTGGCAGAAGCCTTATGCTTGTCTCTTTATTGCATTAGATGCAAGCGCCAAATAATTGCTTTACTTTATCACTATGCGATAGCAATGGTTGCAAGAGCAATAGTTGGCGAGACGACCATGTGACGACAAATTGATATAGATTAAGATGATGGAGATCATTGTGTCATGCCAGTGACGATGGAGATCATGATGGTACTTTGGAGATGGATACCAAAGGCGCAAGATGATCATGGCCATATCATGTCACATATTTTGATTGCATGTGATGTTTATCTTTTATACATCTTATTTTGCTTAGTTCGGCGGTAGCTTTATAAGATGATCCCTTACTAAAATTTCAAGGTATAAGTGTTCTCCCTGAGTATGCACCGTTGCGACAGTTCTTCGTGCTGAGACACCACGTGATGATCGGGTGTGATAACCTCTATGTTCACATACAACGGGTGTAAGCCAGTTTTGCACACGCAGAATACTCGACTTAAACTTGACGAGCCTAGCATATGCAGAGATGGCCTCAGAACACTGGAGACCGAAAGGTCGAGCGTCAATCATATAGTAGATATGATCAACATAGTGATGTTCACCATTGAAAACTACTCCATCTCACGTGATGATCGGACATGGTTTAGTTGATTTGGATCACGTGATCACTTAGATGATTAGAGGGATGTCTATCTAAGTGGGAGTTCTTAAGTAATATGATTAATTGAACTTTAATTTATCATGAACTTAGTCCTGATAGTATTTGCATAACTATGTTGTAGATCAATAGCTCGCGATGTAGCTCCCTGTTTATTTTGATATGTTCCTAGAGAAAAACTAAGTTGAAAGATGTTAGTAGCAATGATGCGGATTGGATCCGTGATCTGAGGATTATCCTCACTGCTGCATAGAAGAATTATGTCCTTGATGCACCGCTTGGTGACGGACCTATTGCAGCAGCAGATGCAGATGTTATGAACGTTTGGCAAAGCTCGGTATGATGGCTACTTGATAGTTTAGTGCACCATGTGAGGGAGTCCTGGATTAGGGGGTGTTCGGGTAGCCGGACTATGCCTTCAGCCGGACTCCTGGACTATGAAGATACAAGATTGAAGACTTCGTCCCGTGTCCGGATGGGACTTTCCTTGGCGTGGAAGGCAAGCTTGGCGATGCGGATATTCAAGATCTCCTACCATTGTAACCGACTCTATGTAACCCTAACCCTATCCGGTGTCTATATAAACCGGAGGGTTCTAGTCCGTAGGACATCATCATCATACAACAATCATACCATAGGCTAGCTTCTAGGGTTTAGCCTCCTCGATCTCGTGGTAGATCTACTCTTGTACTACCCATATCATCAATATTAATCAAGCAGGACGTAGGGTTTTACCTCCATCGAGAGGGCCCGAACCTGGTAAAACATCGTGTTCCCTGCCTCCTGCTACCATCCGGCCTAGACGCACAGTTCGGGACCCCCTACCCGAGATCCGCCGGTTTTGACACCGACATTGGTGCTTTCATTGAGAGTTCCTCTGTGTCGTCGCCATTAGGCCCGATGGCTCCTTTGATCATCAACAACGATGCGGTGCAGGGTGATACTTTTCTCCCCGGACAGATCTTCGTCTTCGGCGGCTTCGCTCTGCGGGCCAATTCTCTTGGCCACTTGGAGTAGATCGAAAGCTACGCCCCTGGCCATCAAATCAGGTTTGGAAGCTTAAACTACACGGCTGACATCTGCGGAGACTTGATCTTCGACAGGTTCGAGCCACGGCCAAGCGCGCCGCACTATCTCAAGGGGCATGATCTAGCTCTGCCTCCGGGTAGTGTCCTGGAAGCCGTACACGCATCGGTTCCGACCTCTAACTCAGAGCCTATTGCGGCATAGAGGACGAGCGGTTGGACGCCACCTTGGGGGCTGCGATCTTAAAGGCGATCGAGCCGAACGCTAGCCCCGCACTCTGCATGATCCGTGACTCTGAGGATCCGGACTCCTCCCCGGACTCCGAACCCCCCGCGCCCCTGCCAATCGAATCCGATTGGGCGCCGATAATGGAGTTCACCGCCGCAAACATCTTTCAGCACTCGCCTTTTGGCGTCATCCTGAATTCTCTTAAGTCTCTCTCTTTATCAGGAGAGCCCTGGCCGGATTACGGTCAGCGAGGATGGGATACGGACAACGAAGAAATTCAAAGCCCACCCACCACCCACTTTGTAGCCACTGTCGACGATTTAACTGACATGCTTGACTTCGGCTCCGAAGACATTGACGGTATGGACGACGATGTAGGAGACAAACAGGAACCAGCACCTGTAGGGCACTGGAAGGCCACCTCGTCATATGACATATATATGGTGGATACTCTGAAAGATGGAGATGGTGATGGAACAGTGGGGGAGGACACCCCCAAGAAACAGCCAAAGCGCCGGCATCAGCGGCGCCACTCTAAATCCCGCCAAAGCAAAAACGGTGATTCCGGCACGGGAGATAATACTACCCGGACAGCGCCGAAGAACACCCACCTCAGCAAGATTCGGCACAGGATGGAGAAGCCAGCCCTCATGAGAGAGCAGCATACGAGGAAGTTGAGGATGATAACTATATGCCTCCCTCCGAAGACGAGGCAAGCCTCGATGACGACGAATTCGTCATACCATCAGACCCCGCCGAGCAAGAGCGTTTCAAACGTAGGCTTTTAGCCATGGCAAGCAGCCTCAAGAAAAAGCGGCAACAACTTAGAGCTGCCCAAGATTTGCTAGCTGACAGATGGACTGAAGTCCTTGCGGCCAAAGAGTATGAACTCGAACGCCCTCCCAAGAGTTACCCAAAGCGCAGGCCGCTACCCCAATCAGAGGAGGAAGCACCTACATCACCAGCGCACGACATGGTAGACCGGCCACCTCGCGGCCGCGATAGAGAGGCCTCTCAGCCCTCCACCCAAGCCATGCCCCGACGCCGCTCAACTAAGGCACGGGAAAATGCGCCAGACCTGCGAGACGTACTAGAGGACAAGGCAAGACAAACAAGATCGATCTACAGAACGCGCAGGCGCCCTACGGCACGTGACAATGATCTTCACTCCGGATACAACAAATCCGGCCGGGGCCGAACACAATAGACATAGCTCTTCCGAGCTGCGTCGTGATATAGCCCAGTATAGAGGCGTCGCACACCCGCTATGCTTCACAAATGAAGTAATGGAGCATAAAATCCCAGAGGGTTTCAAACCCGTAAACATCGAATCATACGATGGCACAATAGATCCGGCGGTATGGATCGAGGATTATCTCCTTCACATCCACATGGCACATGGCGATGATCTACACGCCATCAAATGCCTCCCGCTCAAACTTAAAGGACCGGCCCGGCATTGGCTTAACAGCTTGCCAGCCGACTCAATCGGTTCTTGGGAGGACCTGGAAGCCGCATTCCTCGACAACTTCCAGGGCACTTACGTGCGACCACCGGATGCCGACGACTTAAGCCACATAATTCGGCAGCCAGAGGAATCGGCCAGAAAATTCTGGACACGGTTCCTAACAAAGAAAAACCAGATAGTCGACTGTCCGGACGCAGAGGCCCTAGCAGCCTTCAAGCATAACATCCGCGACGAGTGGCTTGCCCGGCACCTCGGATAGGAAAAGCCGAAATCTATGGCAGCCCTCACGACACTCATGACCCGCTTTTGCGCGGGAGAAGACAGCCGGCTAGCTCGCAGTAACAACTTATCAAAGAACCCTGGTAACTCGGATACCAAGGACAAAAGTGGCAGGACACGTCGGCATAAGCAAAAACGCCACGTTAGCAGCAATAGCAATGAAGACACAGCAGTCAATGCCGGATTCAAAGGCTATAAATCCGGTCAGCGGAAAAAGCCATTCAAAAAGAATACTCAGGGCCCGTCCAGTTTGGACCGAATACTCGATCGCTTGTGCCAGATACATGGGACCCCCGAAAGGCCAGCTAATCACACTAACAGGGATTGTTGGGTGTTCAAGCAGGCGGGCAAGTTAAGAGCCGAAAACAAAGATAAGGGGCTGCACAGCAACGACGAGGAGGAGCCCAAGCCGCCGAACAACAATGGACAGAAGGGCTTTCCCCCACAAGTGCGGACGGTGAACATGATATGCGCAACCCACATTCCCAAGAGGAGCGGAAGCGTGTGCTACGGGACGTATACGCGATGGAGCCAGTCGCCCCAAAGTTCAACCCATGGTCCTCCTGCCCGATCACTTTTGATCGAAGGGACCATCACACTAGCATCCGTCATGGCGGCTTCGCCGCATTGGTTCTCGACCCAATCATCGACGGATTTCATCTCACAAGAGTCCTCATGGACGGCGGCAGTAGCGTAAACCTGCTTTATCAGGATACAGTGCGGAAAATTGGCATAGATCCCTCAAGGATTAAGCCCACAAAAACGACCTTTAAAGGCATTATACCAGGTAAAGAGGCCAACTGTACAGGCTCAGTAACACTTGACGTGGTCTTCGGATCCCCGGACAATTTCCGAAGCGAAGAGTTAATATTCGATATAGTCCCGTTTCGCAGTGGCTATCACGCCCTGCTCGGACGAACCGTATTCGCAAAGTTCAATGCGGTGCCGCACTACGCATATCTCAAGCTCAAGATGCCAGGCCCTCGAGGAGTAATCACGGTCAACGGAAACACCGAACGCTCCCTCCGTACGGAGGAGCACACGGCGGCTCTTGCAGCGGAAGTACAAAGTAGCCTTCTTAGGCAATTCTCCAGTCCGGCCGTTAAAAAGCCAGACACTGCCAAGCGCGCCCGGAGTAACCCACAGCAGCACCGCCTGGCACACTATGAGAAAGCGTAGCAATGCGGCCCCAACCCCAGCTCTCGCGACATAGCGAAACCAGTACCTCGCGTACATAACTACGCCCTTGAGATACCATGGGCACAGGGGAAGGGGCACAATAACGGCATGCCCAAAATACGGCTTAAAATGTACTAGGGGCTGCCGGATTCTTTTTTCAACGTTTTCTTACTTTCAGGACTCCATACTTCGGACGACCTGTTCGGCAATTCGACTGCTGCACAAACGATGCAAGATCTAGGAGGCAGACAAGCCATGCCGCATTACGGAACTCCCAGGTGGTCTCTGTTATGAGCGGTATACCTGTTTTAAATACAACTCCGCAGCCTGCCCCTGGTCAGGACATACTAAATAGTCCAATATCTTTTTGCTTATCGCACCACTTGTATCGTTCGGCTTTGATAAATAGCCTCTTTATAAACAATGCATAGCTTTCTGTCTATTTTTTGCATTATCAGCTTTTCATATATATATGTTTATGACATGTTACACCCGTACACTGTGGTACGGCAAAATACGCCAAGGGCTTTAGTACCCATTAATATGGCGTGAGAAGTCCGTACACTTTCACAAGTGCGGCACCCCGAACTTATAGCACCATATGCATCGGCTCCGAATCATGATTTGGGTCAATAGTTGGGTTTGCCCGGCTCCTATGTTTTGGTGCCTTACGTTCCGCTATATCGGCTAAGGTAGCACTAGGAGAACCACTGCGATTGTGCCCCGGTTGAGCTGGGCTAAGCACCTCAGTGGAGAAAGCTAAAACTGACTGTCATGATGTGGCGAGAGACCGGTCGCAGTTCGAGAGGTTTTTCAAGTCCCTAAAGGCTTATGCCGCTTCGAGCGAGGAGCTGGCTTTGTCCGGCCAAGGCGTGGATAGCGCCCCGAACTCGGTCTTCCGAACTAGGGGCTTCGCCGAAATTTAAAATTATAGAGTGCTATGGCTAAGTGAGAGTGTTCAAGCATTATAGTCCGATTGCCTGGTTCGTTGTGCTGAGCGCCTCCCTCGAAGGACCCAACTATGGGAAAAAGAGCGCTCAGGTTTATCCCGAACACCCCAGCACTAGTGGCATGGGGGCAGAAGGCGACGACTGGCCATCTCTCAATTTTTGATAAACGGCCGCACAGAAAGTAATATTTTAAATTCAATAAGCATTGCTTAGCGCATATGAACAAGTTTTCAGCGCATGGGATAAACACGAGCGAGTTCATTCAAAAATTACATCCTTGGTACATTCATCCGCCACTAGGCGGGCACCCGCAAGAACATCCTTATAGTAGTTCTCGGGCTGGTGATGCTCCTTCCCGGCGGCGGCCCGTCCCTCACAAGCTTCTCACCGTCCAGCTTACCCCAGTGCACCTTTGCACGGGCAAGGGCCCTACGGGCACCTTCGATGCAGGCGGAGTGCTTGATGACCTCGAGCCTTGGACAGGCCTCCACCAGCCGCCGCACCAGTCCGAAGTAGCTCCCAGGCAGGGCCTCTCCGGGCCACAGCCGAACTATGAAGCCCTTCATGGCCTGTTCGGCCGCCTTGTGGAGCTCGACCAGCTGTTTCAGCTGGTCGCTCAAGGGCACAGGGTGTCCAGCCTCAGCATACTGAGACTAGAACACCTTCTCCGTCGAGCTGCCCTCTTCGGCTCGGTAGAATGCGGCGGCGTCGGATACGCTGTGGGGAAGATCTGCGAATGCCCCTGGAGAGCTCCGGATTCGGGTAAGTAACAAGTACTTTACTTTTATACTTCTGCTTTGCATAAAGAATGCCTTACCCGCGCTATCTTCTTCATCTCCTCCAACTCTTGGAGGGCCCTTTGGGCTTCGGCCTTGGCAGACTTGGCAGTCTCAAGGGCCGCAGCGAGCTCGGATGCTTGCGTCTTGGACTCAAGCTCCAAACCCTCATGTCTTTTCATGAGAACCTGAAGCTCCTGCTGCACCTCGCCGACCTGGGCCTCAAGTTTCTCTCGCTCGGTGCACTCCGCGGCCGCTTTCTTTTCGGCCTCGGACAGCGCCTGCTTGAGGGTCGCCACCTCAGTCGTGGCCCCTACAATAAGCAATACAATCTTGTTATTTTTTGCAATCCCGTCTTTTTATAGGCACTTTTTATAAGGTATTTCTTACCTTCTTTCTCCTCGAGCTGCCATTTGGCAAGGCCGAGCTCTTGCTCGGTCCGCTCGAGGCCCTGTTTCAGGGCACTCACCTCTGCAGTCAGTGCGGCGGTGGCTAGCAGCGAAGCCTGCATACGCATATTGACTCTTTGTTGTTAGACTCCTGCAATATTTAATAGATCCTCTATTCGGCTTTTCTTTCCGAACGCCAAACAGAGCATCAGGGGCTACTGTCTATGCGGTTATATTTTTACATATTTTTACTTACCTCGAAGCCTGTCAGAAGGCTAGTGCAAGCTTCAGTCAGTCCACTCTTGGCGGACTGAACCTTCTGGATCACCGTACTCATAATAGTATGGTGCTCCTCGTCGATGGAGGCGCTGTCAAGCACCTCCAGCAGATTGTCCGGCACCTCCGGTTGGACGGAGGCTGCCGGCTCAGAAGGCTTACCCCTCTTGGAAGGAGTTCGCCTACCGTGGCCCGGAACTGTTGTAGATTCCGGCACGGTGTCCGGCTCAAAGCCGGACTTGGAGCCCTGGGGGGGTCTTGTCCCCTTCACTCCTGGAGTCCGGGAGGTTGCCTTGCACCTCCTCTTGCCCCGGAGCTTGTTGCGACGCCACTTCGGTGTCGTCTGCAGTGCGGGGGGAGGCAGCGGGCGGAACTAAGTTCACGTCCGATGAGTCCAGGGATCCGCCCGACGATTCGTCGAGTCTGGTCCGGGGCAGGCTGCATAATTATATTCGACATTAGGGAAAGCTGTGCAACAAAGGAACGTCATGAGTTACTCTGATATCCGAACTTACGATTTCGCCGGACGCTTGGCCCTGTCTGGCCACTCCTCTTTGTCCTCTTCGGCATCGGGGGAGTAGTCCGGCGGAGGGGTCTTCCTCTTCGTGGACCCTTCGGCCTCCCCCGTTGGGGCGGCCTTCCTCTTCTTTCCTTCCCCCGCTAGAGGGGGAGAGGTTTCTTCTTCCTCCTCCTCGTTTTCATGGGAGGAGTGCGTCTCGGACTCGTTGGATGACGAGTCCGACACCACCATATTACGGGAACTCTTTCGAGTCCCCGTGGCCTTCTTCTTCTTGGCCTTCTTCTCCGGCACCACATAAGGCGTCGGGACCAGCAGCTTCACTAGTAGAGCTGGGGCTGGGTCTTCGGGCAGCGGAGCCGGACAGTTAATCGGTCAGGATATCGCCCGCCAAGCCTGTCAAAGGTAAGGGAGTTTAGATCCCGCATAGAGTCAAACTATGGAAAAAGCTTAACATCCTGTAAAAGGTGTAGCTGGCTTACCTCGTTAGCGTGACGCTGCGAGCTGTATCCGCGGTCCTCGGAAGCGGATGCAGGAGCCTCGGCGCCCTTGAATAGCATCCTCCAAGCGTCTTCGTATGTCGTGTCGAAGAGCCTGCTGAGGGTTTGATGCCGCGCCGGGTTGAACTCCCACAGATTAAAATCCCGTTGTTGGCACGGGAGGATCCGGCGGACGAGCATAACCTGGATTACATTAACAAGCCGGACTGGCTTGTTCACCAGGGACTGGATGCATGTTTGCAATCCGGTCACCTCTTTTTCGTCACCCCACGACAGGCCCGTCACTTTCCAGGACATAAGCCGCGTGGGGGGGTCCGGATCGGAACTCGGGGGCTGCGGTCCATTTCGGATCGCGCGGCTCGGTGATATAAAACCACCCGGCTTGCCATCCCTTTAGGGTCTCCACAAAAGAGCCCTCGAACCATAGGACGTTGGCCATCTTGCCCGCCATGGCACCTCCGCACTCCGCCTGGCTGCCGCGCACCACCTTAGGCTTGACGTTGAAGGTCTTGAGCCAGAGGCCGAAATGGGGGCAGACGCGGAGAAAAGCCTCGCACACGACGATAAACGCCGAGATGTTGAGGATAAAGTTTGGGGCTAGATCGTGGAAATCCAGGCCGTAGTAGAAAATGAGCCCCCGGATAAATGGGTGGAGTGGAAAGCCCAGTCCGCGGAGGAAGTGGGGAAGGAATACTACCCTCTCATGGGGCCTTGGGGTGGGGAGAAGCTGCCCCTCCTCGGGAAGCCGGTGCGCGATGTCCTTGGACAAGTATCCGGCCTTCCTTAGCTTTTTGACTTGGCCCTCCGTGATGGTGGAGACCATCCACTTGCCTCCCGCTCCGGACATTGCTGGAGGAGGTTGAGGTGGGAAGTGCGGGCTTGGGTGCTGGAGCTCGAGTGCGCAGGAGATGGATAGGCAGAGGAGGAAGAAGGCTTAGGTAAAAAGGTGGATCCTTATCCCCTTATATGGGCGGATGCGGTTGTGCGTCCCCACCTGCCTAGTAAAACTCACTTGCCTCCCAAACGCCGTGATAAGTGGCGCGGTTGGATTACCCACGCCCGTATTGATGAGAATCCCGTAAAAAGGGGGTACACGATCTCTGCTTTGACAAGACGTGCCAAGGAAACCGCCTCGCAAAACGTGCTGAGGTGGAAAAGTAAAAACAATTCGGGTAAAGGACTTGGCCATAGTATGATAACGCACTGCGGAATACGTCAGCAAATTTGATTTGTGTTAATATTATTCTCTCTATGGCAATATGTGGAAACTTATTTTGCAGAGCCGGACACTACTCTTGGTGTTTACAATCTTCTATGAAGGACTTGGAGGAGGAACCCGCCTTGCAATGCCGAAGACAATTTGTGCACCGGACTCATCGTCATTGAAGCCTGGTTCAGTGGCTACTGAGGGAGTCCTGGATTAGGGGGTGTTCGGGTAGCCGGACTATGCCTTCACTCGGACTCCTGGACTATGAAGATACAAGATTGAAGACTTCGTCCCATGTCCGGATGGGACTTTCCTTGGCGTGGAAGGCAAGCTTGGCGATGTGGATATTCAAGATCTCCTACCATTGTAACCGACTCTATGTAACCCTAACCCTATCTGGTGTCTATATAAACCGGAGGGTTCTAGTCCGTAGGACATCATCATCATACAACAATCATACCATAGGCTAGCTTCTCGGGTTTCGCCTCCTTGATCTCGTGGTAGATCTACTCTTGTACTACCCATATCACCAATATTAATCAAGCAGGACATAGGGTTTTACCTCCATCGAGAGGGCCCGAACCTGGGTAAAACATCGTGTTCCCTGCCTCCTATTACCATCCGGCCTAGACGCACAGTTCGGGACCCCCTACCCGAGATTCGCCGGTTTTGACACCGACACCATGCTTTACGGCTTAGAACTGGGACTTCAAAAACACCACGGAACATATAAGATGTTCCAAGAGTTGAAACTAGTATTTCAGACTCATGCCCGTGTTGAGAGGTATGAGACCTATGACAGTACTTTGCCTACAAGATGGAGGACAATAGCTCAACTAATGAGCATGTGCTCAGAATGTCTAAGTACTACAATCACTTGAATCAAGTGGTAGTTAATCTTCCAGATAAGATAGTGATTGACAGAATTCTCTAGTCACTATCACCAAGTTACTCAAACTTCGTGATGAACTATAATATGAAGGGATAACGGAAAAGATTCCCAAGCTCTTCATGATGCTGAAATTGACAAAGGTAGAAATCAAGAAAAGCATCAAGTGTTGATGGTTGAAAAGACCACTAGTTTCAAGAAAAGGGAAAAGGGAAGAAGGGGGACTTCAAGAAGAACGGCAAGCAAGTTGCTGCTCAAGTGAAGAAGCCCAAGTCTAGACCTAAGCATGAGACTAAGTGCTTCTACTGCAAAGGGACTAGTCACTGGAAGCAGAACTGTCCCAAGTATTTGGCGGATAAGAAGGATGGCAAAGTGAACGAAGGTATATTTGATATACATGTTATTGATGTGTACTTTACTAGTGTTTATAGAAACCCCTCAGTATTTGATACTAGTTCAGTTGTTGAGATTAGTAACTCGAAATGAGAGTTGCAGAATGAACAGAGACTAGTTAAGGGTGAAGTGACGATGTGTGTTGGAAGTGGTTCCAAAATTGATATGATCATCATCGCACACTCCCTTTACCTCCGGGATTAGTGTTGAACCTAAAATAAATGTTATTTGGTGTTTGCGTAAAGCATAATATGATTCGGTCATGTTTATTGCAATATGGTTATTCATTTAAGTCAAGGATAACTGTTATTCTGTTTACATGAATAAAACCTTCTGTGGTCATACACCCAAGGTGAATGGTTTATTGAATCTCGATCATAGTGATACACATATTCATAATATTGAAGCCAAAAGATGCAAATTTAATAATGATAGTGCAACCTATTTGTGGCATTGCCATTTAGGTCATATTGGTGTAAAGCGCATGAAGAAACTCCATGCTGATGGGCTTTTGGAATCACTTGATTATGAATCACTGGATGCTTGCGAACCATGCCTCATGGGCAAGATGACTAAGACTCCATTCTCCGGAACAATGGAGCGAGCAACTGACTTATTGGAAATAATACATACTGATGTATGTGGTCCAATGAGTGTTGAGGCTCGCGGCGGGTATCGTTATTTTCTGACCTTCACAGATGATTTGAGCAGATATGGGTATATCTACTTGATGAAACATAAGTCTGAAACATTTGAAAAGTTCAAAGAATTTCAGAGTGAAGTGGAAAATCATCGTAACAAGAAAATAAAGTTTCTACGATCTGGTCATGGGGGAGAATATTTGAGTTACGAGTTTGGTCTTCATTTGAAACAATGTGGAATAGTTTCGCAACTCATGCCACCTGGAACACCACAGCATAATGGTGTGTCCGAACGTCATAACCATACTTCATTAGATATGGTGCGATCTATGATGTCTCTTACCGATTTATCACTATCATGTTGGGGTTATGCATTAGAGACAGCCGCATTTACGTTAAATAGGGCACCATCTAAATCCGTTGAGACGACACCATATGAACTGTGGTTTGGCTAGAAACCTAAGCTGTCGTTTCTTAAAGTTTGGGGCTGCGATTCTTATGTGAAAAAGTTTCACCTAATAAGCTTGAACCCAAATCAGAGAAATGTGTATTCATAGAATACCCAAAGGAAACTATTGGGTATACCTTCTATCACAGATCCAAAGGCAAGATCTTTGTTGCTAAAACTAGATCCTTTCTAGAGAAGGAGTTTCTCTCGAAAGAAGTGAGTGGGAGGAATGTTGAACTTGATGAGGTAATTATACCTTCTCCCGAATTGGAAAAGTAGTTCATCACAAAAATTAGTTCTAGTGATCTCTACACCAATTAGTGAGGAAGCTAATGATGATGATCATGAAACTTCAGATCAAGTTACTACCGAACCTCGTAGGACAACCAGAGTATGGTCCGCACCAGATTGGTACGGTAATCCTTTCTGAAAGTCATGTTACTAGACCATGACGAACCTACGAACTATGAGGAAGCGACGATGAGCCCAGATTCCGCGAAATGGCTTGAGGCCATGAAATCTGTGATGGGATCCATGTATGAGAACAAAGTGTGGACTTTGGTTGACTTGCCTGATGATCGGCAAGCCATAGAAAATAAATGGACCTTCAAGAGGAAGATGGACGATGATAGTAGTGTTATTATCTACAAAGCTCAAATTGTCGGAAAATGTTTTCGACAAGTTCAAGGTGTTGACTATGATGAGATTTTCTCACTCATATCGATGCTTAAAAGTCTGTCCGAATCATGTTAGCAGTTGCCGCATTTTATGAAATCTGGCAAATGGATGTAAAAACTATATTCCTTCATGGATTTCTTAAAGAAGAGTTGTATATGATGCAACCAGAAGGTTTTGTCAATCCTAAAGGTGCTAACAAAGTGAGCAAGCTCCAGCGATCCATCTATGGACTGGTGCAAGCATCTCGGAGTTGGAATATATGCTTTGATAAAGTGATCAAAGCATATGGTTTTATACAGACTTGCGGAGAAGCCTGTATTTACAAGAAAGTGAGTGGGAGCACTACAGCATTTCTGATAAGTATATGTTAATGACATATTGTTGATTGGAAATAACGTAGAATTTTCTGGAAAGCATAAAGGAGTGTTTGAAAAGAGTTTTTCAAAGAAAGACCTCGATGAAGCTGCTTACACATTGAGCATCAAGATCAATAGAGATAGATCAAGGCGCTTGATAAGTTTTTCAATGAGTACATACCTTGACAAGATTTTTGACGTAGTTCAAAATGGAACAGTCAAAGAAGGAGTTCTTGCCTGTGTTGCAAGGTGTGAAGTTGAGTAAAGACTCAAAACCCGACCATAGCAGAAAATAGAAAGAGAATGAAAAGTCATTCCCTATGCCTCAGTCATAGGTTCTATAAAGTATGCTATGTTGTTTACCAGTCCTATTGTATACCTTAGCATCATTCTGGCAAGGGAGTACAATAGTAATCTAGGAGTAGATCACTGGACAGCGGTCAAATTATCCTTAGAAGACTAAGGAAATATTTTCTCGGTTATGGAGGTGACAAAGAGTTCATCGTAAAGAATTACATCGATGCAAGCTTTGACACTGATCTGGATGACTCTAAGTCTCGATCTAGATACATATTGAAAGTGGGAGCTATTAGCTAGAGTAGCTCCGTACAGAGCATTGTAGACATAGAAATTTGCAAAATACTTACGGATCTGAATGTGACAGACCTGCTGACTAAAATTATCTCATAAGCAAAACATGATCACACCTTAGTACTCTTTGGGTGTTAATCAGTGATGTGAACTAGATTGCTGAATCTAGTAAACCCTTTGGGTGTTGGTCACATGTCGATGTGAACTATGGGTGTTATCCACATAAAGATGTGAACTATTGATGTTAAATCACATGGTGATGTGAACTAGATTATTGACTCTAGTGCAAGTGGGAGACTGGAGGAAATATGCCCTAGAGGCAATAATAAAGTTATTATTTATTTTCTTATTTCATGATAAATGTTTATTATTGATACGTCTCCAACGTATCTATAATTTTTGATTGCTCCATGCTATATTATCTACTATTTTGGACATTATTGGGCTTTATTATCCACTTTTATATTATTTTTGGAACTAACCTATTAACCGGAGGCCCAGCCCAGAATTGTTGTTTTTTGCCTGTTTTAGGGTTTTGAAGAAAAGGAATATCAAACGGAGTCCAAACGGAATGAAACCTTCGGAAACGTGATTTTCTCATCAGATAAGATCCAGGAGACTTGGACCCTCCATCAAGAAAGCCATGAGGCTGTCACGAGGGTGGAGAGCACCCCCCTAGGGCGCGCCCCCTGCCTCGTGGGCCCCTCGAAGCTCCACCAATGTACTTCTGCCTCCTATATATATCCACATACCCCAAACGATCAGAGACAGAGCCAAAAACCTAATTCCAACGTCGCAACTTTCTGTATCCACGAGATCCCATCTTGGGGCCTGTTCCGGAGCTCCGCTGGAGGGGGCATCGATCATGGAGCGCTTCTACATCATCATCCAAGCCTCTCCGATGAAGTGTGAGTAGTTTACTTCAGACCTACGGGTCCATGATGTCTACTACACAACCTTCTTCTTGTAGACGTTGTTGGGCCTCCAAGTGCAGAGGTTTGTAGGACAGTAGCAAATTCCCCTCAAGTGGATGACCTAAGGTTTATCAATCCGTGGGAGGCGTAGGATGAAGATGGTCTCTCTCAAGCAACCCTGCAACCAAATAACAAAGAGTCTCTTGTGTCCCCAACACACCCAATACAATGGTAAATTGTATAGGTGCACTAGTTCGGCGAAGAGATGGTGATACAAGTGGTATATGGATGGTAGATAAAGGTATTTGTAATCTGAAATTATAAAAACAGCAAGGTAACTAATGATAAAAGTGAGCGTAAACGGTATTGCAATGATAGGAAATAAGGCCTAGGGTTCATACTTTCACTAGTGTAAGTTCCCTCAACAATACTAACATAATTGGATCATAAAACTATCCCTCAACATGCAACAAAGAGTCACTCCAAAGTCACTAATAGCGGAGAACGAACGAAGAGATTATGGTAGGGTACGAAACCACCTCAAAGTTATTCTTTCCAATCAATCCGTTGGGTTATTCCTATAAGTGTCACAAACAGCCATAGAGTTCGTACTAGAATAACACCTTAAGACACAAATCAACCAAAACCCTAATGTCACCTAGATACTCCAATGTCACCTCAAGTATCTGT
This sequence comes from Triticum monococcum, assembly GCA_034509565.1. Lineage (NCBI taxonomy): Eukaryota > Viridiplantae > Streptophyta > Magnoliopsida > Poales > Poaceae > Triticum > Triticum monococcum. The sequence goes on along the minus strand of CM067845.1, from coordinate 391,171,390 downwards.
GGGTATGATTATACAATATGCATCACACAATCTCAGATTCATCTATTCAACCAACACAAAGGACCTCAAAGAGTGCCCCAAAGTTCTACCGGAGAATCACGACGAAAACATGTGCCAACCCCTATGCATAGGTTCCCAATGCACGAAACCCGCAAGTTGATCACCAAGACATACATCAAGTGGCACATGGTATCCATTGTCATCACAGATATCCACAGCAAGACATACATCAAGTGTTCTCAAGTCTTTAAAGACTCAATCCGATAAGATTACTTCAAAGGGGAAACTCGATTCATTACAAGAGAGAAGAGGGGGGAAGAAACATCATAGGATCCAAATATAATAGCAAAGCTCGCGATACATCAAGATCGTATCATCTCAAGAACACGAGAGAGAGAGAGAGAGAGAGATCAAACACATAGCTACCGGTACATACCCTCAGCCCCGAGGGAGAACTACTCCCTCCTCGTCATGGAGAGCGCCGGGATGATGAAGATGGCCACCGGGGAGGATCCCCCCCCCCTCCGGCAGGGTGCCGGAACAGGGTCCCGATTGACTTTTGGTGGCAACGGAGGCTTCTGGCGGCGGAACTCTCGATCTAATCTCTGTTCTGGAAGTTTTAGGTCACATAGGTATATATGGGTGCAGGAGGTACATCAGGGGAGCCACGGGGGTCCCACGAGACAGGGGGCGCACCCTAGGGGGGGCACCCTCGTGAGCACCTCGTTCCTTCCTTGACGTGGGGTCCAAGTCCATCGGGTGTGTTTCCTTCCAAAAATAACTTCTCTAGTTGATTTCGTTCCGTTTCGACTCCGTCTGATATTCCTTTTCTTCAAAACACTGAATAGGCATAAAATAGCAAATCTGGGTTGGGCCTCCGGTTAATAGGTTAGTCCCAAAAATAATATGAAAGTGGATAATAAAGCCCAATATTGCCCAAAACAGTAGATAATATAGCATGGAGCAATCAAAAATTATAGATACGTTGGAGACGTATCAAGCATCCCTGAGCTTAATTCCTGCTCGTCCTCGAGTAGGTAAATGATAAAAAAGATAATTTTTGATGTGGAATGCTAGTTGGCATAATTTCAATGTAATTCTTCTTACTTATGATATGAATATTCAGATCCGAAAGATTCAAGACAAAAGTTCATATTGACATAAAAATGATAATACTTCAAGCATACTAATAAAGCAATTATGTCTTCTCAAAATAACATGGCCAAAGAAAGTTATCCCTACAAAATCATATAGTCTGGCTATGCTCCATCTTCACCACACAACATATTTAAATCATGCACAACCCCGATGACAAGCCAAGCAATTGTTTCATACTTTTGACATTCTCAAAACTTTTTCAATCTTCACGCAATACATGAGCGTGAGCCATGGACATAGCACTATAGGTGGAATAGAATGGTGGTTGTGGAGAAGACAAAAAGGGAGAAGATAGTCTCACATCAACTAGGCGTATCAACGGGCTATGGAGATGCCCGTTAATAGATATCAATGTGAGTGAGTAGGGATTGCAATGCAATAGATGCACTAGAGCTATAAGTATATGGAAGCTCAACAAGAAACTAAGTGGGTGTGCATCCAACTCGCTTGCTCACGAAGACCTAGGGCATTTTGAGGAAGTCCATCATTGGAATATACAAGACAAGTTCTATAATGAAAGATTCCCACTTGTATATGAAAGTGACAACATAGGAGACTCTCTATCATGAAGATCATGGTGCTACTTTGAAGCACAAGTGTGGTAAAAGGATAGTAGCATTGTCACTTCTCTCTTTTTCTCTCATTTTTTTATTTTTTTATTTGGGCCTTTCTCTTTTTTTATGGCCTCTTTTATTTATTTATTTTCGTCCGGAGTCTCATCCCGACTTGTGGGGGAATCGTAGTCTCCATCATCCTTTCCTCACTGGGACAATGCTCTAATAATGATGATCATCACACTTTTATTTACTTACAACTCGATACTTAGAACAAGATATGACTCTATATGAATGCCTCCGGCGGTGTACCGGGATGTGCAATGATTCATGAGTGACATGTATGAAAGAATTATGAACGGTGGCTTTGCCACAAATACGATGTCAACTACATGATCATGCTAAGCAATATGACAATGATGGAGCGTGTCATAGGAACGGTGGAAAGTTGCATGGCAATATATCTCGGAATGGCTATGGAAATGCCATAATAGGTAGGTATGGTGGGTGTATGATACCGGCAAAAGGTGCGCGGTATTAGAGAGGCTAGAAAAGGTGGAAGGGTGAGAGTGCGTATAATCCATGGACTCAACATTAGTCATAAAGAACTCATATACTTATTGCAAAAATCTAGAAGTTATCAAAGAAAAGTATTACGCGCATGCTCCTAGGGGGATAGATTGGTAGGAAAAGACCATCGCTCGTCCCCGACCGCCACTCATAAGGAAGGCAATCAATAAACACCTCATGCTCTGACTTCGTTACATAATGGTTCACCATACGTGCATGGTACGGGAATCACAAACTTAAACACAAGTATCTCTCAAATTCACAACTACTCAACTAGCATGACTCTAATATCACCATCTCCATATCTCAAAACAATCATCAAGTATCAAACTTCTCATGGTATTCAACACACTCATAACAGAATTTTATTATTAATCTTGTATACCTAGCATATTAGGATTTTAAGAAAATTACCATGCTATTTAAGACTCTAAAATAATATAAGTGAAGCATGAGAGTTCATCTATTTCTTCAAAATAAAACTACCACCATGCTCTAAAAGGTATAAGTGAAGCACTAGAGCAAATGACAAACTACTCTAAAAGATATAAGTGAAGATCAATGAGTAGTCGAATAATTATGCAACTATGTGAAGACTCTCTAACATTTAATAATTTAAGATCTTGGTATTTTATTTAAACAGCAAGCAAACCAAAATAAAATGAAATCTAATAATAACAAACATCATGCGAAGAAGCGAAAACTTAGGATCAACCGATACTAACCGATAGTTGTTGAAGAAGAAAGGTGGGATGCCAACCGGGACATCCCCAAGCTTAGATGCTTGAGAATTCTTGAAATATTATCTTGGAGTGCCTTGGGCATCCTCAAGCTTGATCTTTTGTGTCTCCTTAATTCCTCTCATATCACGGTCTCCCTAAATCTCAAAAGCTTCATCCACACAAAACTCAACAAGGACTCGTGAGATAAGTTAGTATAAACCATTGCAAGAACCTTATCATACTCTACTGTAGAAAATCACTAAAATTATTATTCAACATTGCATACTAAATGCCTCTGCATATTTAATAGTCCTGTCCTCAAATAGAATCATTAAAGAAGCAAACATATGCAAACAATGCAAACATAACAGCAATCTGCCTAAACAGGATAGTCTGTAAAGAATACTGCAACATCCATACTTCCCTAGCTCCAAAAATTATGAAATAAAATTACCAATGTAGTAAATTTATCAGAGCTTAATATTCAAAAGGTTTCAACATTTTATCACATTCTGACTTTTCTAGGGAATTATTGCAACAGCGGTAAACTTTCTGTTTTCAAACAGCAACATGAAGACTTGTAACATAGGCATAGTAAAGACTATCAATGCCACTTTATTGAAATAAAAGATGCAAAACATTTTTATAAATAACAGCAAGCAAATCCTAACAAAATAAATTGATGCTCCAAGCAAAACACATATCATGTGGTGAATAAAAATATAGCTCCAAGTAAAGTTACCGATGAACGAAGACGAAAGAGGGGATGCCTTCCGGGGCATCCCCAAGCTTAGGCTTTTTGTTGTCCTTGAATATTACCTTGGGGTGCCTTGGGAATCCCCAAGATTAGGCTCTTACCACTCCTTATTCCATAGTCCATCGAATCCTTACCCAAAACTTGAAAACTTCACAACACAAAACTTAAAGTAGAAAACTCGTGAGCTCCGTTAGCGAAAGAAAACAAAAGACCACTTCAAGGTACTGTAATGAACTCATTATTTATTTATATTGGTATTAAACCTACTTTATTCCAACTTCTCTATGGTTTATAAACTATTTTACTAGCCATAGATTCATTAAAATAAGTAAACAACACATGAAAAACAGAATCTGTCAAAAACAGAACAGTCTGTAGTAATCTGAATCAAACGTATACTTCTGGAACTCATAAAATTCTCAAATAAATTGCTGGACCTGAGGAATTTATCTATTAATCATCTGCAAAAATAATTAACTAAATAGAACTCCCCAAATAAAAATTGCAGCAATTCTCGTGAGCGCTAAAGTTTCTGTTTTTACAGCATGATCAACAAGACTTTCCCCAAGTCTTCCCAAAGGTTTTACTTGGCAAAAACACTAATTAAAAGCATAAAACCACATCTAAACAGAGGCTAGATGAATTATTTATTACTAAACAGGAGAAAAAATCAAGGAACAAAAATAAAATTGGGTTGCCTCCCAACAAGCGCTATCGTTTAACGCCCCTAGCTAGGCATGCTGATTTCAATGATTCTCACATAAAAGATAAGAATTGTAACATGAAGAGAGCATCATGAAGAATATTACTAGCACATTTAAGTCTAACCCACTTCCTATGCATAGGAATTTTGTGAGCAAACAACTTGTGGGAACAATAATCAACTAGCATAGGAGGGTAAAACAAGCATAACTTCAAAATTTTAAGCACATAGAGAGGAAACTTGATATTATTGCAAGTCCTACAAGCATATGTTCCTCCCTCATAATAATTTTCAGTAGCATCATGAATGAATTCAACAATATAACCAGCACCTAAAGCATTCTTTTCATAATCTACAAGCATAGAATTTTTATTACTCTCCACATAAGCAAAATTCTTCTCATGAATAATAGTGGGAGCAAACTCAACAAAATAACTATCATGTGATTGAAAATTAAGATCAAGATGACCAGTTTCATGGTTATCATTATTCTTTAAAGCATACGTGTCATCACAATAATCATCATAGATAGGAGGCATGCTTTCAACATAATAAATTTGCTCATCAAAACTTGGGGGACAAAAAATATCATCTTCATCAAACATAGCTTCCCCAAGCTTGTGGCTTTGCATATCATTAGCATCATGGATATTCAAGGAATTCATACTAACAACATTGCAATCATGCTCATCATTCCAATATTTAGTGCCAAACATTTTATAGATTTCTTCTTCTAGCACTTGAGCACAATTATCCTTTCCATCATACTCACGAAAGATATTAAAAAGGTGAAGCGTATGAGACAAACTTAATTCCATTTTTTGTGTAATTTTCTTTTATAGACTAAACTAGTGATAAAACAAGAAACTAAAAGACTCGATTGCAAGATCTAAAGATATACCTTCAAGCACTCACCTCCCAGGCAACGGTGCCAGAAAATAGCTTGATGTCTACTACACAACCTTCTTCTTGTAGACGTTGTTGGGCCTCCAAGTGCAGAGGTTTGTAGGACAGTAGCAAATTTCCCTCAAGTGGATGACCTAAGGTTTATCAATCCGTGGGAGGCGTAGGATGAAGATGGTCTCTCTCAAGCAACCCTGCAACCAAATAACAAAGAGTCTCTTGTGTCCCCAACACACCCAATACAATGGTAAATTGTATAGGTGCACTAGTTCGGCAAAGAGATGGTGATACAAGTGGTATATGGATGGTAGATAAAGGTATTTGTAATCTGAAATTATAAAAACAGCAAGGTAACTAATGATAAAAGTGAGCATAAACAGTATTGCAATGATAGGAAATAAGGCCTAGGGTTCATACTTTCACTAGTGTAAGTTCCCTCAACAATACTAACATAATTGGATCATAAAACTATCCCTCAACATGCAACAAAGAGTCACTCCAAAGTCACTAATAGCGGAGAACGAACGAAGAGATTATGGTAGGGTACGAAACCACCTCAAAGTTATTTTTTCCAATCAATCCGTTGGGCTATTCCTATAAGTGTCACAAACAGCCATAGAGTTCATACTAGAATAACACCTTAAGACACAAATCAACCAAAACCCTAATGTCACCTAGATACTCCAATGTCACCTCAAGTATCCGTGGGTATGATTATACGATATGCATCACACAAACTCAGATTCATCTATTCAACCAACACAAAGGACCTCAAAGAGTGCCCCAAAGTTCTACCGGAGAGTCACGACGAAAACATGTGCCAACCCTTATGCATAGGTTCCCAATGCACGAAACCCGCAAGTTGATCACCAAGACATACATCAAGTGGCACGCAGTATCCCATTGTCACCATAGATATCCACGGCAAGACATACATCAAGTGTTCTCAAGTCTTTAAAGACTCAATCCGATAAGATTACTTCAAAGGGGAAACTCGATTCATTACAAGAGAGAAGAGGGGGGAAGAAACATCATAGGATCCAAATATAATAGCAAAGCTCGCGATACATCAAGATCATATCATCTCAAGAACACGAGAGAGAGAGAGAGATCAAACACATAGCTACCGGTACATGTCCTCAGCCCCGAGGGAGAACTACTCCCTCCTCATCATGGAGAGCGCCGGGATAATCAAGATGGCCACCGGGGAGGATCCCCCCTCTGGCAGGGTGCCAGAACAGGGTCCCGATTGACTTTTGGTGGCTACGGAGGCTTCTGGCGGCGGAACTCTCGATCTAATCTCTGTTCTGGAAGTTTTAGGTCACATAGGTATATATGGGTGCAGGAGGTATGTCAGGGGAGCCACGGGGGTCCCACGAGATAGGGGGCGCACCCAAGTGGGGGGGGGCCCACCCTCGTGAGCACCTCGTTCCTTCCTTGACGTGGGGTCCAAGTCCATCGGGTGTGTTTCCTTCCAAAAATAACTTCTCCAGTTGATTTCGTTCCATTTCGACTCCGTCTGATATTCCTTTTCTTCAAAACACTGAATAGGCATAAACAAGCAAATCTGGGCTGGGCCTCCGGTTAATAGGTTAGTCCCAAAATTAATATAAAAGTGGATAATAAAGCCCAATATTGCCCAAAACAGTAGATAATATAGCATGGAGCAATCAAAAATTATAGATACGTTGGAGACGTATCAAGCATCCCTGAGCTTAATTCCTGCTCGTCCTCGAGTAGGTAAATGATAAAAAAGATAATTTTTGATATGGAATGCTAGTTGGCATAATTTCAATGTAATTCTTCTTACTTATGATATGAATATTCAGATCCGAAAGATTCAAGACAAAAGTTCATATTGACATAAAAATGATAATACTTCAAGCATACTAATAAAGCAATTATGTCTTCTCAAAATAACATGGCCAAAGAAAGTTATCCCTACAAAATCATATAGTCTGGCTATGCTCCATCTTCACCACACAACATATTTAAATCATGCACAACCCTGATAACAAGCCAAGCAATTGTTTCATACTTTTGACATTCTCAAAACTTTTTCAATCTTCACGCAATACATGAGCGTGAGCCATGGACATAGCACTATAGGTGGAATAGAATGGTGGTTGTGGAGAAGACAAAAAGGGAGAAGATAGTCTCACATCAACTAGGCATGTCAATAGGCTATGGAGATGCCCGTTAATAGATATCAATGTGAGTGAGTAGGGATTGCCATGCAACAGATGCACTAGAGCTATAAGTACATGAAAGCTCAACAAGGAACTAAGTGGGTGTGCATCCAACTCGCTTGCTCACGAAGACCTAGGGCATTTTGAGGAAGTCCATCATTGGAATATACAAGCCAAGTTCTATAATGAAAGATTCCCACTTGTATATGAAAGTGACAACATAGGAGACTTTCTATCATGAAGATCATGGTGCTACTTTGAAGCACAAGTGTGGTAAAAGGATAGTAGCATTGTCCCTTCTCTCTTTTTCTCTCATTTTTTATTTTTTTATTTGGGCCTTTCTCTTTTTTTATGGCCTCTTTTATTTATTTATTTTCGTCCGAAGTCTCATCCCGACTTGTGGGGGAATCATAGTCTCCATCATCCTTTCTTCACTGGGACAATGCTCTAATAATGATGATCATCACACTTTTATTTACTTACAACTCAAGAATTACAACTCGATACTTAGAACAAGATATGACTCTATATGAATGCCTCCGGCGGTGTACCGGGATGTGCAATGATTCATGAGTGACATGTATGAAAGAATTATGAACGGTGGCTTTGCCACAAATACGATGTCAACTACATGATCATGCTAAGCAATATGACAATGATGGAGCGTGTCATGGGAACAGTGGAAAGTTGCATGGCAATATATCTCGGAATGGCTATGGAAATGCCATAATAGGTAGGTATGGTGGGTGTATGATACCGGCAAAAGGTGCGCGGTATTAGAGAGGCTAGCAAAGGTGGAAGGGTGAGAGTGCGTATAATCCATGTACTCAACATTAGTCATAAAGAACTCATATACTTATTGCAAAAATCTAGAAGTTATCAAAGCAAAGTATTATGCGCATGCTCCTAGGGGGATGGATTGGTAGGAAAAGACCATCGCTCGTTCCCGACCGCCACTCATAAGGAAGGCAATCAATAAACACCACATGCTCTGACTTCGTTACTTAACGGTTCACCATACGTGCATGGTACGGGAATCACAAACTTCAACACAAGTATCTCTCAAATTCACAACCACTCAACTAGCATGCCTCTAATATCACCATCTCCATATCTCAAAACAATCATCAAGTATCAAACTTCTCATAGTATTCAGCACACTCATAAGAGAATTTTATTATTAATCTTGTATACCTAGCATATTAGGATTTTAAGCAAATTACCATGCTATTTAAGACTCTCAAAATAATATAAGTGAAGCATGAGAGTTCATCTATTTCTTCAAAATAAAACTACCACCATGCCCTAAAAGGTATAAGTGAAGCACTAGAGCAAATGACAAACTACTCCAAAAGATATAAGTGAAGATCAATGAGTAGTCGAATAATTATGCAACTATGTGAAGACTCTCTAACATTTAATAATTTAAGATCTTGGTATTTTATTTAAACAGCAAGCAAACCAAAATAAAATGAAATCTAATAATAGCAAACATCATGCGAAGAAGCGAAAACTTAGGATCAACCGATACTAACCGATAGTTGTTGAAGAAGAAAGGTGGGATACCAACCGGGACATCCCCAAGCTTAGATGCTTGAGACTTCTTGAAATATTATCTTGGAGTGCCTTGGGAATCCCCAAGCTTCATCTTTTGTTTCTCCTTAATTCCTCTCATATCACGGTCTCCCTAAATCTCAAAAGCTTCATCCACATAAAACTCAACAAGGACTCGTGAGATAAATTAGTATAAACCATTGCAAGAACCTTATCATACTCTACTGTAGAAAATCAATAAAATTATTATTCAACATTGCATACTAAATGCCTCTGCATATTTAATAGTCCTATCCTCAAATAGAATCATTAAAGAAGCAAACATATGCAAACAATGCAAACATAACAGCAATCTTCCTAAACAGGATAGTCTGTAAAGAATGCTGCAACATCCATACTTCCCTAGCGCCAAAAATTATGAAATAAAATTACCAATGTAGTAAATTTATCAGATCTTAATATTCAAAAGGTTTCAACATTTTATCACATTCTGACTTTTCTAGGGAATTATTGCAACAGCGGTAAACTTTCTGTTTTCAAACAGCAACATGAAGACTTGTAACATAGGCATAGTAAAGACTATCAATGCCACTTTTATTGAAATAAAAGATGCAAAACATTTTTATAAATAACCGAAAGAAAATCCTAACAAAATAAATTTATGCTCCAAGCAAAACACATATCATGTGGTGAATAAAAATATAGCTCCAAGTAAAGTTACCGATGAACGAAGACGAAAGAGGGGATGCCTTCTGGGGCATCCCCAAGCTTAGGCTTTTTGTTGTCCTTGAATATTACCTTGGGGTGCCTTGGGCATCCCCAATCTTAGGCTCTTACCACTCCTTATTCCATAGTCCATCGAATCCTTACCCAAAACTTGAAAACTTCACAACACAAAACTTAAAGTAGAAAACTCGTGAGCTCCGTTAGCGAAAGAAAACAAAAGACCACTTCAAGGTACTGTAATGAACTCATTATTTATTTATATTGGTATTAAACCTACTTTATTCCAACTTCTCTATGGTTTATAAACTATTTTACTAGCCATAGATTCATCAAAATAAGTAAACAACACATGAAAAACAGAATCTATCAAAAACAGAACAGTCTGTAGTAATCTGAATCAAACGTATACTTATGGAACTCATAAAATTCTCAAATAAATTTCTGGACCTGAGGAATTTATGTATTAATCATCTGCAAAACTAATTAACTAAATATAACTCTCCAAATAAAAATGGCAGCAATTCTCGTGAGTGCTAAAGTTTCTATTTTTACAGTATGATCAACAAGACTTTCCCCAAGTCTTCCCAAAGGTTCTACTTGGCAAAAACACTAATTAAAAGCATAAAAGCACATCTAAACAGAGGCTAGATGAATTATTTATTACTAAACAGGAGCAAAAAGCAAGGAACAAAAATAAAATTGGGTTGCCTCCCAACAAGCGCTATCGTTTAAGGCCCCTAGCTAGGCATGCTGATTTCAATGATGCTCACATAAAAGATAAGAATTGTAACATGAAGAGAGCATCATGAAGAATATTACTAGCACATTTAAGTATAACCCACTTCCAATGCATAGGTATTTTGTGAGCAAACAACTTGTGGGAACAATAATCAACTAGCATAGGAGGGTAAAACAAGCATAACTTCAAAATTTTAAGCACATAGGGAGGAAACTTGATATTATTGCAAGTCCTACAAGCATATGTTCCTCCCTCATAATAATTTTCAGTAGCATCATGAATGAATTCAAAAATATAACCAGCACCTAAAGCATTCTTTTCATGATCTACAAGCATAGAATTTTTATTACTCTCCACATAAGCAAAATTCTTCTCATGAATAATAGTGGGAGCAAACTCAACAAAATAACTATCATGTGATTGAAAATTAAGATCAAGATGACAAGTTTCATGGTTATCATTATTATTTAAAGCATACGTGTCATCACAATAATCATCATAGATAGGAGGCATGCTTTCAACATAATAAATTTGCTCACCAAAACTTGGGGGACAAAAAATATCATCTTCATCAAACATAGCTTCCCCAAGCTTGTGGCTTTGCATATCATTAGCATCATGGATATTCAAGGAATTCATACTAACAACATTGAAATCATGCTCATCATTCAAATATTTAGTGCCAAACATTTTATAGATTTCTTCTTCTAGCACTTGAGCACAATTATCCTTTCCATCATACTCACGAAAGATATTAAAAAGGTGAAGCGTATGAGACAAACTTAATTCCATTTTTTGTGTAATTTTCTTTTATAGACTAAACTAGTGATAAAACAAGAAACTAAAAGACTCGGTTGCAAGATCTAAAGATATACCTTCAAGCACTCACCTCCCCGGCAACGGCGCCAGAAAAGAGCTTGATGTCTACTACACAACCTTCTTCTTGTAGACGTTGTTGGGCCTCCAAGTGCAGAGGTTTGTAGGACAGTAGCAAATTTCCCTCAAGTGGATGACCTAAGGTTTATCAATTCGTGGGAGGCGTAGGATGAAGATGGTCTCTCTCAAGCAACCCTGCAACCAAATAACAAAGAGTCTCTTGTGTCCCAAACACACCCAGTACAATGGTAAATTGTATAGGTGCACTAGTTCGGCGAAGAGATGGTGATACAAGTGGTATATGGATGGTAGATAAAGGTATTTGTATTCTGAAATTATAAAAACAGCAAGGTAACTAATGATAAAAGTGAGCGTAAACGGTATTGCAATGATAGGAAATAAGGCCTAGGGTTCATACTTTCACTAGTGTAAGTTCCCTCAACAATACTAACATAATTGCATCATAAAACTATCCCTCAACATGCAACAAAGAGTCACTCCAAAGTCACTAATAGAGGAGAACGAACGAAGAGATTATGGTAGGGTACGAAACCACCTCAAAGTTATTCTTTCCAATCAATCCGTTGGGCTATTCCTATAAGTGTCACAAACAGCCATAGAGTTCGTACTAGAATAACACCTTAAGACACAAATCAAACCAAACCCTAATGTCACCTAGATACTCCAATGTCACCTCAAGTATCCGTGGGTATGTTATACGATATGCATCACACAATCTCAGATTCATCTACTCAACCAACACAAAGGATCTCAAAGAGTGCCCCAAAGTTCTACCGGAGAATCACGACGAAAACATGTGCCAACCCCTATGCATAGGTTCCCAATGAACGAAACCCGCAAGTTGATCACCAAGACATACATCAAGTGGCACGTGGTATCCCATTGTCACCACAGATATCCACGGCAAGACATACATCAAGTGTTCTCAAGTCTTTAAAGACTCAATCCGATAGGATTACTTCAAAGGGGAAACTCGATTCATTACAAGAGAGAAGAGGGGGGAAGAAACATCATAGGATCCAAATATAATAGCAAAGCTCGCGATACATCAAGATCGTATCATCTCAAGAACACGAGAGAGAGAGAGAGAGAGATCAAACACATAGCTACCGGTACATACCCTCAGCCCCGAGGGAGAACTACTCCCTCCTCATCATGGAGAGCACTGGGATGATGAAGATGGCCACCGGGGAGGATCCCCCCTCCGGCAGGGTGCCGGAACAGGGTCCCGATTGACTTTTGGTGGCTACGGAGGCTTCTGGCAGCGGAACTCTCGATCTAATCTCTGTTCTGGAAGTTTTAGGTCACGTAGGTATATATGGGTGCAGGAGGTACGTCAGGGGAGCCACGGGGGTCCCACGAGACAGGGGGCGCACCCTAGGGGGGGCCCACCCTCGTGAGCACCTCGTTCCTTCCTTGACGTGGGGTCCAAGTCCATCGGGTGTGTTTCCTTCCAAAAATAACTTCTCCAGTTGATTTCGTTCCGTTTCGACTCCGTCTGATATTCCTTTTCTTCAAAACACTGAATAGGCATAAAACAGCAAATCTGGGCTGGGCCTCCGGTTAATAGGTTAGTCCCAAAAATAATATAAAAGTGGATAATAAAGCCCAATATTGCCCTAAACAGTAGATAATATAGCATGGAGCAATTAAAAATTATAGATACGTTGGAGACGTATCAAGCATCCCCGAGCTTAATTCCTGCTCGTCCTCGAGTAGGTAAATGATAAAAAAGATAATTTTTGATGTGGAATGCTAGTTGGCATAATTTCAATGTAATTCTTCTTACTTATGATATGAATATTCAGATCCGAAAGATTCAAGACAAAAGTTCATATTGACATAAAAATGATAATACTTCAAGCATAGTAATAAAGCAATTATGTCTTCTCAAAATAACATGGCCAAAGAAAGTTATCCCTACAAAATCATATAGTCTGGCTATGCTCCATCTTCACCACACAACATATTTAAATCATGCACAATCCCGATGACAAGCCAAGCAATTGTTTCATACTTTTGACATTCTCAAAACTTTTTCAATCTTCACGCAATACATGAGCATGAGCCATGGACATAGCACTATAGGTGGAATAGAATGGTGGTTGTGGAGAAGACAAAAAGGGAGAAGATAGTCTCACATCAACTAGGCGTATCAACGGGCTATGGAGATGCCCGTTAATAGATATCAATGTGAGTGAGTAGGGATTGCCATGCAACAGATGCACTTGAGCTATAAGTATATGAAAGCTCAACAAGAAACTAAGTGGGTGTGCATCCAACTCGCTTGCTCACGAAGACCTAGGGCATTTTGAGGAAGTCCATCATTGGAATATACAAGCCAAGTTCTATAATGAAAGATTCCCACTTGTATATGAAAGTGACAACATAGGAGACTCTCTATCATGAAGATCATGGTGCTACTTTGAAGCACAAGTGTGGTAAAATGATAGTAGCATTGTCCCTTCTCTCTTTTTCTCTCATTTTTTTTATTTTTTTATTTGGGCCTTTCTCTTTTTTTATGACCTCTTTTATTTATTTATTTTCGTCTGGAGTCTCATCCCGACTTGTGGGGGAATCATAGTATCCATCATCCTTTCTTCACTGGGACAATGCTCTAATAATGATGATCATCACACTTTTATTTACTTACAACTCAAGAATTACAACTCGATACTTAGAACAAGATATGACTCTATATGAATGCCTCCAGCGGTGTACCGGGATGTGAAATGATTCATGAGTGACATGTATGAAAGAATTATGAACGGTGGCTTTGCCACAAATACGATGTCAACTACATGATCATGCTAAGCAATATGACAATGATGGAGCGTGTCATAGGAACAGTGGAAAGTTGCATGGCAATATATCTCGGAATGGCTATGGAAATGCCATAATAGGTAGGTATGGTGGGTGTATGATACCGGCAAAAGGTGCGCGGTATTAGAGAGGCTAGCAAAGGTGGAAGGGTGAGAGTGCGTATAATCCATGTACTCAACATTAGTCATAAAGAACTCATATACTTATTGCAAAAATCTAGAAGTTATCAAAGCAAAGTATTATGCGCATGCTCCTAGGGGGATAGATTGGTAGGAAAAGACCATCGCTCGTCCCCGACCGCCACTCATAAGGAAGGCAATCAATAAACACCACATGCTCTGACTTCGTTACATAACGGTTCACCATACGTGCATGGTACGGGAATCACAAACTTCAACACAAGTATCTCTCAAATTCACAACCACTCAACTAGCATGCCTCTAATATCACCATCTCCATATCTCAAAACAATCATCAAGTATCAAACTTCTCATAGTATTCACCACACTCATAAGAGAATTTTATTATTAATCTTGTATACCTAGCATATTAGGATTTTAAGCAAATTACCATGCTATTTAAGACGCTCAAAATAATATAAGTGAAGCATGAGAGTTCATCTATTTCTTCAAAATAAAACTACCACCATGCTCTAAAAGGTATAAGTGAAGCACTAGAGCAAATGACTTAATTCAATTTTTTGTGTAATTTTCTTTTATAGACTAAACTAGTGATAAAACAAGAAACTAAAAGACTCGATTGCAAGATCTAAAGATATACCTTCAAGCACTCACCTCCCCGGCAACGGCGCCAGAAAAGAGCTTGATGTCTACTACACAACCTTCTTCTTGTAGACGTTGTTGGGCCTCCAAGTGCAGAGGTTTGTAGGACAGTGTCTTCTTGTAGACATTGCAAATTTCCCTCAAGTGGATGACCTAAGGTTTATCAATCCGTGGGAGGCGTAGGATGAAGATGCTCTCTCTCAAGCAACCCTGCAACCAAATAACTAAGAGTCTCTTGTGTCCCCAACACACCCAATACAATGGTAAATTGTATAGGTGCACTAGTTCGGCGAAGAGATGGTGATACAAGTGGTATATGGATGGTAGATAAAGGTATTTGTAATCTGAAATTATAAAAACATCAAGGTAACTAATAATAAAAGTGAGCGTAAACGGTATTGCAATGATAGGAAATAAGGCCTAGGGTTCATACTTTCACTAGTGTAAGTTCCCCCAACAATACTAACGTAATTGGATCATAAAACTATCCCTCAACATGCAACAAAGAGTCACTCCAAAGTCACTAATAGCGGAGAACGAACGAAGAGATTATGGTAGGGTACGAAACCACCTCAAAGTTATTCTTTCCAATCAATCCGTTGGGCTATTCCTATAAGTGTCACAAACAGCCCTAGAGTTCGTACTAGAATAACACCTTAAGACACAAATCAACCAAAACCCTAATGTCACCAAGATACTCCAATGTCACCTCAAGTATCCGTGGGTATGATTATACGATATGCATCACACAATCTCAGATTCATCTATTCAACTAACACAAAGGACCTCAAAGAGTGCCCCAAAGTTCTACCAGAGAATCACGACGAAAACGTCTGCCAACCCCTATGCATAGGTTCCCAATGTCACGAAACCCGCAAGTTGATCACCAAGACATACATCAAGTGGCACGTGGTATCCCATTGTCACCACAGATATCCACGGCAAGACATACATCAAGTGTTCTCAAGTCTTTAAAGACTCAATCCGATAAGATTACTTCAAAGGGGAAACTCGATTCATTACAAGAGAGAAGAGGGGGGAAGAAACATCATAGGATCGAAATATAATAGCAAAGCTCGTGATACATCAAGATCGTATCATCTCAAGAACATGAGAGAGAGAGAGAGATCAAACACATAGCTACTGGTACATACCCTCAGCCCCGAGGGAGAACTACTCCCTCCTCTTCATGGAGAGCGCCGGGATGATGAAGATGGCCACCGGGGAGGGATCCCCCCTCCGGCAGGGTGCCGGATTAGGGTCCTGATTGACTTTTGGTGGCTACGGAGGCTTCTGGCGGCGGAACTCTCGATCTAATCTCCGTTCTGGAAGTTTTAGGTCACGTAGGTATATATGGGTGCAGGAGGTACGTCAGGGGAGCCACGGGGGTCCCACGAGACAGGGGGCGCGCCCCCACCCTCATGAGCACCTCGTTCCTTCTTTGACGTGGGGTCCAAGTCCATCAGGTGTGTTTCCTTCCAAAAATAACTTCTCCAGTTGATTTCATTCCGTTTCGACTCCGTCTGATATTCCTTTTCTTCAAAACACTGAAATAGGCATAAAACAGCAAATCTGGGCTGGGCCTCCGGTTAACAGGTTAGTCCCAAAAATAATATAAAAGTGGATAATAAAGCCCAATATTGCCCAAAACTGTAGATAATATAGCATGGAGCAATCAAAAATTATAGATACATTGGAGACGTATCTGTAACACCCTCGATGCGGCTATATCTCCCATGTGTCGAAGCACGACTTAGAGGCATAACCGCATTGAAAGCAATGTCGCAAGTGAGGTAATCTTCACACAACCCATGTAATACAATAGGAAAAAGATACATAGTTGGCTTACAATCGCCACTTCACACAATTACATGAATAAAGCATTACATCATCCAAATACAATCAAGGTCCGACTACGGAACCAAAATAAAAGAAGAACCCCAACTGCGACACGGTCCCCGATCAACCCCAACTGGGCTCCACTACTAATCAATTAGAACGATACAACACAAATGACAAGATCTTCATCGAGCTCCTCCCGAGCTTGGTTGCGTCATCTGCACAGACTCATCGGCACCTGCAAGCTGGTATTGGTAGTATCTATGAGCCACGGGGACTCAGCAATCTTGCACCCTCGCGATCAAGACTATTTAAGCTTATGGGTAAGGTAAAGGTATGAGGTGGAGCTGCAGCAAGCGACTAGCATATATGGTGGCTAACATATGCAAATGAGAGCGAGAAGACAAGGCAAAGCACGGTCGATAAAAGTATGACCAAGAAGTGATCCTAGAGCAACCTACATCAAGCATAACTCCAACACCGTGTTCACTTCCCGGACTCCGCCGGAAAGAGACCATCACGGTTACACACGCGGTTGATGCATTTTAATTAAGGTCAACTTCAGGTTTTCTACAATCGGACATTAACAAATTCCCATCTGCCCATAACCGCGGGCATGGCTTTCGAAAGTTCAAATCCCTGCACGGGTGTCCCAACTTAGCCCATGACAAGCTCTCACGGTCAACGAAGGAATAGACCTTCTCCCGAGACATTCCGATCAGACTCGGTATCCCGGTTCTACAAGACACTTCGACAAGTTAAAACCAATCCAGCAACACCGCCTGAATGTGCCGACAAATCCCGATAGGAGCTGCACATATCTCGTTCTCAGGGCACACTCAGATAGGTCAAGCTACGAGTAAAACCAGCCCTCGAGTTTCCCCGAGGTGGCCCCGCAGGCTGCCCATTTCAGACAAACACTCAGAGGAGCACTGGCCCGGGGGGGTTAAAATAAAGATGACCCTTGAGTCTGCAGAACCCAAGGGAAAGAAAAGGGCTAGGTGGAGAATGGTAAAACCAATGTTGGGCATTGCTGGAAGAGTTTTATTCAAGGCGAACTATCAAGGGGTTCCCATTATTACCCAACCGCGTAAGGAACGCAAAATCCGGGAACATAACACCGATATGACGGAAACTAGGGCGGCAAGAGTGGAACAAAACACCAGGCATAAGGTCGAGCCTTCCATCCTTTACCAAGTATATAGATGCATTAATTAAATTAGATATATTGTGATATCCCAACAAGTAAAACATGTTCCAACAAGGAACAACATCTCCTTGTTCCAACAAGGAACAAACTTCAATCTTCACCTGCAACTAACAACGCTATAAGAGGGGCTGAGCAAAGCGGTAACATAGCCAATCAACGGTTTGCTAGGACAAGGTGGGTTAGAGGCTTGGTTCAACAATATAGGAGGCATGATAAGCAAATGGTAGGTATCGCAGCATAGGCATAGCAAAAGAGCGAGCATCTAGCAAGCAAAGATAGAAGTGATTTCAAGGGTATGGTCATCTTGCCTGAAATCCCGCAAGGAAGAAGAATGAGTCCACGAAGAAGACAAACGGACGTAGACGAACGGGTCCTCACAAACGCGACGTTACCGGAACCAACCGAAGAAACAACACCGGAAAGAAGCAAACAACATAGTAAACAACCAACACATAACCAAGGCACGATGCACAATCAAGTATGATGCATGTCCGGTTTAATGAGGCATGGCATGGCAAAATGCACAAAACAATCCTACAAATTAAGTGGAGCTCAATATGCAACGGGATGCATATTGACGGAACACCACATTCGAGTTACTTAGTTCGATCTCGTTTATGTACCCAACAATATTAAATGTTGTTAAACATGGCAAGAGGGTGAAGCAAAGCAAAACTACCTATCTAGTCAAGTTTAAATGAGGCCGGGAACAACAAACAACAAATCCGGAAACTCCTCATGAGCATATTTTGGTTATGGTACTGTTCTGCCCTAAATCAAATTTTATAGTTGTTAAACATGCAAAGTGATGCCACCATGATAATCTAGGCATTTTTCTACCCCATTTACATATAAATATAATTTAAAACCGAGCTACGATTATTTAGTTATGAAATAAATCATTTTAACATGGCAATTAAGCAAAACTTAAACAAACAACATTTTAAAAAATTTAAATATCGATGAAAAAGACATATTATGAAACTACACAAAATTCTAAGTAACTTTCTTATATAACTTATTTTAATCCAATGCACGGTTTGTGAGTTGTTATATGCATGAAGTTAGAGGGTTTTTTTTGCAAATCTGTAATTCTCTGGATAATTGGAAAAATTCGCAGGACCCGAAAAAAACATATCGGGCCGAATTAGAGCTACAGGCCGAAATAGGACATGGGCGTTGGGGGTTTCTCACCATGGGCCATGGCCCAGTTGGAAGCAGAGGGAGGCCAGCGGATCTGGTGAAGAGGAGCTGGGCCTTGGCGCGGAGGAGGCCGACCCGCGGGTGCTCAGGTGTCGTGGATCGACGGTCAACGCAATTGGGACGAGCGGGCGTCCTCTGTTCGACAGGGAAGCGGAGCAGCGACGATAGGGACTTGGCGCCGGCGAGCAGGGGCGTGAGTGAGGCTGGCGAGGCGGCAGCGGGAGGACTGGATCCGCAGAAGACGATCGAGAGGGCAGCGGGCGACGAGGGTTCATGAGCAGAAGAGAGAGATGGTTAGAGGAGAAGGAGAACCAGGGGAAAAGGAAAGGGGCAAGGGGCAAGTGGACCTGCTGGTCCGACGACGGGGTCCTCGGTGCTCGGGAGACGGATCTGGGCGGCGGGACATGGGGCGCCAGTGACGCTTGGCGCGATGCAGGGCACCGGCGGCGCGGTCAACGGGCAGGAGAGGCGGGGTCGACCGGCTGCTGTGGTGATGTTCACGGCGGCTCCTACGGGCAACACACATCGAGAAAGAGAGAGAGAGAGGGATCAGGGAACGGAAGGAGAAGTGAGCCAGGGAGGAAGGGAAAGAAAATGGCACGCGACGGGGCTGGCCTGGAGATGGCTCTGCAGCTGCTGCTCGCCGGTGGCTCGGTATCAAAGCTGACAGGAACGAGGTGCTCGGGGAGCCCCTCAGGCGCGAGAGGAGGCTGGAGTCTCGGGGTCGAGCTCCTCTCGAGCGGAGCAAGGATACTGCGATTGATTTGGGAAGGGATCGGGAGGAGGCTCACTGGTTGGGTGGAGAGATCGGGAGGGATCGATGGATTGGATTGATGGGGAAAACGAGGAAGGTAGCGGCGGCATGGGGATTGATGGATGGGACAGCTCCCCTAGGTTTTAGGGCTTGGTCTTTAAATAACAAGTGAATTTTGGGTAGGGGTATTTGATCCCTCCGATTAAATCGGACGGTCCTAGATAAATAGGCTAGGGAGACCAAACAAAGAAAACGGAGATATTTTGTAGATGTTTGGGGATGATCCGGACACAACGATGACGACTGTTCGGGTCGGGTCCGGGAAAACTTCTCGGACGCGCGCGCGAGGAGAGCGCGTGCTGACGGGAGAGGTTAGGCTGGGCCTAGCGGTGAGACGTAGTGCAGAAGGCAATGGACTGAGAAGAGAGACAAGAGAGAGACCCGATGACTGTTTCCGGAGACCGAAAACTTCCGATGTTAGACCGGCTATAATGCCGCTATAGTTTAACGGTTGGCTATCAAACGAACTCCGAATGTGATGAAACTTGGCAGGCGGCCTACCTACACTATAATAAGGCCACACGCCAACTTTCAACCCTATCCGAGAACATTTTCTGGCCACTTATAAAATAATATTTCGGACATGCCGCGGGCGTGTGCAAGGGTGTCTGGACTCAGAACAGACAACGGAAGGAACGAGGAGACAGGGACGGATGCAAGTTTTAAAACATGATGATGCAATGCACATGAAGACATGACAAGATGCAACGCGCAAGAAAATGACATGGCAACAGTAGCGAATAACTGGAGGACACCTGGCACATCGGTCTCGGGGCGTTACAGTATCAATCCATAGCAAGTAGCTAGATGGCTTCTTCTCTCTTTTTGGGTCTCGATACAATGTTCTCCCCCTCTCTCGTGGAGATCTATTCGATGTAATCTTCTTTTTGCGGTGTGTTTGTGGAGACCGATGAATTGTGGGTTTATGATCAAGTCTATCTATGAATAATATTTGAATCTTCTCTGGATTCTTTTATGTATGATTGGTTATCTTTGCAAGTCTCTTCGAATTATCAGTTTGGTTTGGCCTACTAGATTGGTTGTTCTTGTCATGGGAGAAGTGCTTAGCTTTGGGTTCGATCTTGTGGTGTCCTTTCCCAGTGACAGAAGGGGCAGCAAGGCACGTATTGTATCGTTGCCATCGAGGATAACAAGATGGGGTTTTTATCATATTGCATGAAACTATCCCTCTACATCATGTCATCTTGCTTAAGGCGTTACTCTGTTTTTAACTTAATACTCTAGATGCATGCTGGATAGCGGTCGATGAGTGGAGTAATAGTAGTAGATGCAGAATCGTTTCGGTCTACTTGTCTCGGATGTGATGTCTATATACGTGATCATACCTAGATATTCTCATAACTATGCTTAATTCTGTCAATTGCTCAACAGTAATTTGTTCACCCACCGTAGAATACTTATGCTCTTGAGAGAAGCCACTAGTGAAACCTATGGCCCCCGGGTCTCTTTCTCATCATATTAATCCCCATCACTTTATTATTGCTTTGCTTTTACTTTGCTTTTACTTTTTACTTTGCATCTCTATACCAAAAATACCAAAAAATATTATTTATCATCTCTATCAGATCTCACTTTCGTAAGTGACCATGAAGGGATTCACAACCCCTAAGTGTGTTGGTTGCGTTGAGCTATTGTTTTTGTGTAGGTACGAGGGACTTGTGCGTAGCCTCCTACTAGAATGATACCTTGGTTCTCAAAAACTGAGGGAAATACTTACACTACTTTGCTGCATCATCCCTTCCTCTTCGGGGAAATCCAATGCAGTGCTCAAGAGGTAGCAATTATTCATGCTAGAATTGTATTAACCGGAAACTTAGTACATGTGTGAATACATAGACAAACAGAGTGTCACTAGTATGCCTCTACTTGACTAGATCGTTGAATCAAAGATGGTTAAGTTTCCTAACCATTGACATGAGTTGTCATTTGATTAACGGGATCACATCATTAGAGAATGATGTGATTGACTTGACCCATTCCGTTAGCTTAGCATTTGATCGTTTAGTATATTGCTATTGCTTTCTTCATGACTTATACATGTTCCTATGACTATGAGATTATGCAACTCCCGAATACCGGAGGAACAATTTGTGTGCTACCAAACGTCACAACGTAATTGGGTGATTATAAAGGTGCTCTATAGGTGTCTCCGATGGTACTTGTTGAGTTGGCATAGATCAAGATTAGGATTTGTCACTCCGATTGTCGGAGAGGTATCTCTGGACCCTCTCGGTAATGCACATCACTATAAGGCTTGCAAGCAATGTGACTAATGAGTTAGTTGCGGGATGATGCTTTACTAAACGAGTAAAGAGACTTGTCGGTAACGAGATTGAACTAGGTATTGAGATACCGACGATCGAATCTTGGGAAAGTAACATACTGATGACAAAGGGAACAACGTATGTTCTTATGTAGTTTGACCAATAAAGATCTTCGTAGAATATGTAGGAGCCAATATGAGCATCCAGGTTCCGCTATTGGTTATTGACCGGAGACGTGTCTCGGTCATGTCTACATAGTTCTCGAACCCATAGGGTCCGCACGCTTAACGTTCGGTGACGATTTGTATTATGAATTTATGTGATTTGATGACCGAAGGTAGTTCGGAGTACCGGATGAGATCGGGGACATGACGAGGAGTCTCAGAATGGTCGAGATGTAAAGATCGATATATTGGACGACTATATTCGGACATCGGAAAGGTTCCGAGTGATTCGGGTATTTTTCGGAGTACCGGAGAGTTACGGGAATTCGTATTAGGCCTTAATGGGCCATACGGGAAAGGAAAGAAAGGCCTCAAAGGGTGGCCGCACCCCTCCCCATGGACTGGTCCGAATTGGACTAGGGAGGGGGGCGCCCCCTTCCTTCCTTCTCCTTTTCCCTTCCCTTTTTCCTATTCCATGTGGGATGTGGAATCCTACTAGGACTAGGGAGTCCTAGTAGGACTCCACACTTGGGCGCACCCTATGAGGGCTGGCCTCCTCCTCCCTCCATCCTTTATATACGTGGCCAGGGGGCACCCCATAGACACAACAAGTTGATCATTGATCCCTTAGCCGTGTGTAGTGCCCCCCTCCACCATAATCCACCTCGATCATATCGTAGTGGTGCTTAGGCGAAGCCCTGCGTCGGTAGCAACATCATCACCGTCAAAACGCCGTCGTGCTGACAGAACTCTCTCGTGAAGCTCTGTTGGATCGGAGTTCGTGGGACGTCATCGAGCTGAATGTGTGCTGAACTCAGAGGTGCCGTGCGTTCGGTACTTGGATCGGTCGGATCGTGAAGACGTACGACTACATCAACCACGTTGTTCTAACGCTTCCGCTTTCGGTCTACGAGGGTACGTGGACAACACTCTCCCCTCTCGTTGCTATGCATCACCATGATCTTGCGTGTGCGTAGGAAAATTTTGAAATTACTACATTCCCCAACAGGTAGACCCTTCTTGAACACTGCAGGGGCTGTTATTGATTGCAATAAAAGCAAGGTCACTTTTCATATCAATGGTAATGAGCATAGGGTGCACTTTCCGAAGAAACAATTCCAAGTGAATGGTATTAATGTTATTGAAAACTCTCCGACAATCACTGTTGGAAGTTTCCAAATATCTCAACCTACTATCAAAAAGAAATATAAATGCTTATTGTTGGGGAAATGCATATCCCCATTGAGGTAACATAGTGATTTACAAAAGTTCTTCGGTTTCATACTAATCGAAAGTGGTTGTTAATAAGACTTGATCAACCTTATTAATTAATCATTTTTGAACGGTATGAAGTTGATGAATTTAGTAAGCATTACTTTCTGTCCCTACTTTTTATTCTCTGTTTTAATTACTTAAATAAAATAAAATGCCATATTTTTTTTGTTTTCTGAATTTCCCGTGCAATAAAAAATGACCCAAATATAAAAGTTCCCAGCATGCCGTGAAAATTTTATATTATTTTTTCTTGAATATTTAAGAATTTTTGGTGCAAAAATAACCAGAGGGGGGTGCACCAGGTGGGCACAACCCACCTGGGCGCGCCCTGGGGGTTGTGGTCCCCACGTGGGCCCTCTCACTTATCTCTTTAGCCCATATTGTCACCTACCTCTAGAAAAAAATCACTCTTGCTCTCTCTCTCTCTCTCTCCTGTGTTCTTGCTCATTTTGCTGCCATTTTCGATCTCTTTGCTCGAAGCTCCATTTCCGAAACTGTTTCGGGAGATTGTTGCTTGGTATGTGACTCCACCATTTGTCCAATTAATTTTTGTTTTAATGGTTTATACTTTGAATAATTAGCTACTCTTGGTGCTGCTGTAGATGTGCTCGCATGTTCAATTCGTAGTGTTCTAAGTAGTTTGAATGCTTGCTATGGCCTCTATGTATCCCTATGAGTAGTTGCTATTAGTTTTGTGAAGTTTTGTTGGAAAATTTTTGTGAACTAAAAATTCGGAATTTTGTTCATAGGAAAAATTGTATGCGGACATGAATATCTTCAGGAAATATGGCTCAAGGAAGAACTCCAAGGGTGTTATTGGGGAGTCTTCTGACAATGATCTCCACCCTCGGAGGTTAGCGGAGGTACGGCCGTGCGAATGGCCGCACATCCCATTCCTGCAAGAAGCTAGAATTCATGAGGAGTTCATGCAATTCATTGCTAATGCCAGTCTCACCGACTTAATCACAGATGAGTGTGACCAGCACCAAATCCTCACAAATATGTTTGTTCAAAGCTTTACTTTCCTGCCTAGAAATAATCCTCCTGAAGTGAGTTTTAATTTATATGTTGAAAACCATCAGATACCACTTATTGAGTTTTGTGACATATGCATGATCCCTTCTAACTGGGGCTTGGCCGAGCCTAGGCCGGCTGAGTTTGAGGATTTTTATCGCACTCTGACAGTGGGTGATGAGAGGACAGTGTCAGCCATCACTGTCGGTGGTTTACATTTTCCTGCTATTCGTTACTTTGCATATTTCATTACCAAATGCTTGCTTGCTAGGGAGAAGGTGGGTGCACTTAGTTCACCAGACCTTGTTATTTTACATCACGCAATTGAGGGCAACAACACGTATAGCTTGGGAGCTATCGTGGCTCATCGCCTACACCTTAATAAATCCCAGGGTAAAATACATGGTGGGATTTTTGCTACTCGTTTGGTGGCTCACTTCGAGGTTGAGATACGCCCTCATGATTTCTCTCTTACCACAGTTTACCTAGACCGTGCAGCCATGGATCACCATCACTTTCTTGCACATGATCGTCCTGACATTGTCATTCCTTATAACTTGGTCTATAACATTGACACTCGTGATGTTATCCCCTTTCCTGCACCTGCTTTGTCTGTTGCCAGGGGCGGGTACCGGATTATGCCTGCAGACATCCTCGCCTACTGGAACGATCACGCTGCTGCAGAGGCTGCACAGGCACCTCCACAGTGGGATCAGTGGATGCCCGCTCCTCAGTAGTGGGATGAGTGGATGCCTACTCCTCAGGATCCATACTACCCTCCAGGCTACTGATTCACTACCAAGTTAGGCCAAAACCTAAGCTTGGGGGAGTACATGTTATCACCAGCATTATATTCATGTTCACACATCATTCCATTTGTCGGTGTTCACACTTTTTAATTGTATCATCCATGCTTAGATTTATTTTTTGCTTTCTTCTTGTGTGTTTGAAAAACTTTAGAAAAAACAAAAAAATAGTTGTAGTAATTTACTTTCTATGCATGCTTAGTAATAGTACTAAAAAGAAAATCCAAAAAACATTTCCTTGTTCTTCTTTTGCTTGTTGGGAGCTTTCCCGTGTAAATAGTTTTTCTCGTTTTTGCTTTTCCCTTATTTGCTTACTAAAGAAAACCAAAAACTCCAAAAATATTTCAGTGTGTTTCTCTGAATTTCTTTTCTTTTATTCGAGTTGTACCGAGAAGAAGACCACGATGAAAATGTTGAGTGGCTCTCATATGAATAACTGTTGAACTAATAAGAGCCCATTTTACCTTGTCTTCTCCTGTTGAATAAAATGTTTTGCAGATTCCAGCTTAGTCCATGGCACTCTTGCATTATTATTATTTTCATATCATTCAGTCGTGCAAGTGAAAGGCAATAATGACGATATTCGATGAGCTGGTCGTGGCAAGGAGAAACTGGTATGAACTCGACTTGTTCTGCCTGTGTAAATATGTTTAACCTAGTATCCATGCTTCAGCCCATTATGATTAAACATGTTTGCAATGCAAATTAGAGATTATAGTTTCTCATGCCATGCATAAGTAGCTGGGAGTTAATAATGATTTGTCTTGGATATCAACATAGCGTTAAAATGATTGTGATGTAGTATGATGATATGGTATCCTCCTCTGAATGTTTGAGTGGCTTGACTTGGTACATGTTCATGCATGTAGTTGAATCAAAACCAACATAGCCTCTATAATATTTATGTTCATGGTGTTCATATCCTACTCATGCTAGTGTCCAGTGTTACTTATGCATAATGCCTGGTTATGATCGTTGTTGCTCTCTAGCTGGCCGCTTCCCAATCTTAAATTGCTAGCCTTCGCCACTAAGTGGGAATTATGCTTGTACATCAAAAATCTTGAACCCAAAGTCATTCCAGATGAGTCCACTATACCTACCTATATACGGTATTACCCTGCCGTCCTAAGTAAATTTGCATGTGCCACCTCTAAAAACTTCTAAAAAAATTATCCGTTTTGTGTGCCTGGATCATTCATGGAACGACAGGAGGTGGTCGATATCTTCCGTGCTAAGCATGTTATCCTCAGGTCGAGTGGTTATTCACTCGCCATCTCACGAGGAAATGGGCGGTAATAGGGATTCCCAGTCCCGAACTCAAAAATGCAAATAATTAAACAAAACTCCCCCGGGACTGATGTTGGTATCGACGGCACCCGTTGTTTCGGACAAACCGTGAGTGTGATTGATGGTGGAGGGGAGTAAACCTTTACTTTTATCGCTTGGGAACCGCCGGCCACTAGCGTGCTTAGCATGGAAGATGTTGATAACTAATGGTCGTGAAGTGAATGAGAAGGGTGCATGTCTCAAAATTTCATTTATCTCTGTTTTAAAAATTGAGCTCTGTCACCTTTGCAAATCACTGCTTCCCTCTGCGAAGGGACTATCTATTTACTTTTATGTTGTGTCATCACCTTCTATAAACAAGCACCAGAAACTGAGTAGAGCACAGCGGCCCTGCATTGCGTATAGCTAATGTTGGTTGCATCATGACTAGATCTTTTCTACCATGAATTACAATGTTTAGTCGTTGCTTGAACTTTGGAGGTGCTCTGGATTTATGTTTTGCGGTCTTAGAAAGGGCTAGCGAGATACCATTATTGTCATATTATATCATGGTTGTTTTGACAACATGTTGTTGTTTGAGATATCTTATTATTGCTCGCTAGCTGATTGTGTCATTGATATGTGAAAGTGCGTTAAGTCGACTAGAGGGGGTGAATAGGCGATTTTTATAAATTCTTCACTAAGGAATTTCAGGGTGAGGAAATTCCTGAGCGAAGAACTACTTGCAGCGGAATAAGTACTCAGATGCATACATGACATAACATACACATGGATATCATGATGAAATGAAAACAGACACAGAGTACAGAAAGCGTAAGCACATGATAAAACAGGATGAAGACAAACATACTGAAGAAATTGAACTGAGGAAATTAAGAAAGTCTTCAGTCAAAGTCTTCAAATAGATATGAACAAGCACATAAACAGTAATGAAGAAATGGAAGGGTTGAGGAAATAGAACCAGTTAGCTCCGTGAGGAAAATGATTTGGTAGACCAGTTCCAACTGTTGTGACAGTTGTACGTCTGGTTGGAGCGGCTAGGTATTTAAACCTGAGGACACACAGTCTCGGACACACAGTCCTCGTCGTATTCACCTTGAACTAAGGTCACACAGATCTCATCCAATCACTCGTGGTAAGTCTTCAGGTGACTTCCAAACCTTCACACACTCGGTCACTCGACGATCCACAATTCCTCTTGGATGCTCTAGACCATGATGCCTAACCGTCTGGAGGATGCACAGTCCTCAAAGGTAACAAGCATCGGTTTCACACAGGAACAATATCTTCAGTGATGCTCAATAACTTTGGTTTGTAGGTGTTAGGTTTTGGGTTTTTCCTCACTTGATGATTTTCGCTCAAAGTCCTCAGAGGATGGGATGCTCTCAATGACAATTGTTAGTTTCTCGCGGAGAAGCCAACCAACTAGTGGTTGTAGGGGCGGCTATTTATAGCCTAGGGAGCAGCCCGACATGATAAGACATAAATGCCCTTCAATGATATGACTGTTAGGTGGGTAGATTTTTTTGGGACAGTTAGCGCATAGCTCAGCAACGGTCGGAAATTTGACTATCAAATTCCTCAGGCCTATCATGTTCCTCACTTGTAGGCAATCCGCACTGGCGAATTCCTAACTCCTCAATCAGAACAAATTCCTCAGAGACTAGAAGAACTTCGTCTTTATCACTGAAGAAATTGACTGGACTGTATGAGATTTCCAATGGCTTCACTCGAAGGGATTGGTAGGTGTAGGATTTTGAGTTGAGCATCACTTGGAAACTTTTCCTTAGTTTTACCTCAACACCCTTTAACAGTTTACGGTGTTTCCTATGACTCAAGAAAGAGAAAAAGAAACTACAAAAACAAAAGTCTTCACGCTTCATGTTCCTCATATGAATAACAAGTCTTCATGGTCACACCAATTTCTTCACTTTCAAAGTCTTCAGTCGAAGACATTCATTTTTAGGAGTCGACTTTCTCTGTAAATATCAAACTCCTCATAGACTTATAGACCTATGTACACTCACAAACGCATTAGTCCCTTAACCTATAAGTCTTCAATACACCAAAATCACTAAGCGGCACTAGATGCACTTACAATCTCCCCCTTTTTGGTGATTGATGACAATATAGGTTAAGTTTTCAACGGGGATAAACATATGAAGTGTAAATACTGATATTGAGGAATTTGATTGCAAGATATAGAAGAACTCCCCTTGTAGATGTGCATAGTGAGGAATTTTCTTTTGAAGCAATGCACATTTGAAGAGTAGAATCATGGAGATCTCCCCCTATATCTTATAATTCATACACGCATTTAACATAAGAAATGAAGAATTTGAAATGCATGATGAAATGTGGTGACTGATGTGATACACGTAGAAGAACATAGCAAAAGTATCAGACCACCATCGGGTTTAAGTTTACAACTCGATCCAATAAAACTTCAGAAGAATGACAGTTGTAACTTAGAAAAAAACGCCCATATAAAGAGACCCTCTTGAAGACTAACTCAAATTTCTCCCCCTTTGTCATCGAATGACCAAAAGGGACAAAAAGTGAGGACTAACATCCCTGAAGAATATCATCACTGAGTCGATGAAGGAGTGCCAGCATTGTTGGGGTCAGTTGTTGAGGTAGGGCCTGCCACAGTGTCGTCCAAATCTACATGCTCATCAGTCGCGCGCGATGAAGAATATGAGCTGGCTACCAAGGAAGGAACTTTGGTCTTCTTGAATTTCTTCATTGGTGGTTGTGACCATTCAAAGTCCTGCTTGAAACCCATTTGCTTCAGATCTTCTTTGCCATAGAGATGAGACAGAACAGGCCAGGTACGATTGAATAATTCATGGAGGTAGAAGTGGTTCTTCTTCACTGCATTATGTGTAGTAGTCATGTTGTGAAGAATAGAACCAAACTGACGCTTAACCCATTTGTGGTTGTGATTGACCTTCTGGTGAAGACTGAGGAGAAGCTCATGATCATTCATCACCCTTGGAGCTGTGCCTTGAGGATTTTGCTTTCAGGCATTAGCGGCAGAGTTATGAGTGGCAGAGTCATCATTGGTGGAATATGATGCTTCTTTGTGGAACTGACCATCCAATGGACGAATTCCTTCATCAATTATAGCAGTAGCCTTGCCCTCTTCATCATATGAGGAAAATGTCCGCTTGAGGACTTCTATTGGGGGCAAGTAACTGACATGGTTCTGCAAATCAGCCTTGTAGTTGATTGAAGACCTTGATCTGAGGAATCTCATAATCCAGGGAGCGTAAGGCTTCAATTCAAAGGGAGACAATGCAACGTTAGCCAGATTCCTCATGAAGAAATCATGGTAGTTGACAGGGATGCCATGAATGATGTTGAATAGCAGATTCTTCATGATACCAACGACCTCTTCTTCATTAGAGTTGTGGCCCTTGATAGGACTCAGAGTCTTGGACAAGATGCGATATATAGTCCGTGGTACATACAGCAATTCCTTCACGAGGAATTTTGTCCTTGAGGCTTGACCGGGCTTCAGCGGCTTCATCAACATTTGCATATAATGGTCAGTAAGTTCAGGTTCATGATATATACAATGTGCACCTTCAAGGGGAGGACTGACAGGCAGTGTATGAAGCAATTTAGAGGCTAGTGCTTTGAAGTGAGTATTCTCTGTCATCCAGTCCAATACCCAAGAGTTCACATCTTCAGCATTTCCTGTGATGTGTAGCGTTGCATAGAACTTAAGAGTTCGTTCTTCATTCCAATCACATATATCAGTGCAGAAGTTGAGAAGTCCAACATCGTGAAGAACACTGAGGACTGGCGCGAAGCAAGGTAGTGATTCCATGTTCACATGAGGAATATTTGCATGGTCAAAAACTTTGTCCTTATTGAAAAGCAGTGAAGAATAGAAGTTGGCTTGGCTGGCAGTCCAGAAACGCTTCCTTCTAAGACGAGCAGCGTCATACAGGTTGTAATCTGTGAAGAATACATGCTCATGGAACAAGTTAGTAGCCTTGAATTTTTGCTTCTTGGAGAAGGGATTCTTCGGCTTGAGCTGAGGAGTGTCAGTCAAAGTCATCACAGCCTCAGGAATCACGTTCTCAGGAACCACATGCTGAGGAATTTCAGTTTCAGTTTCAGTTGCAGCATAGTTCTTCTTTTCTTCAGCAGCTTTTTCATCAGCACTAGTGGTTGGAATTTCTTCAGTAGCATTTTCATCAGCGCTAGTGGCTGGAATTGCTTCAGCAGCATTTTCATCAGCGCTAGTGGCTGGAAATTCTTCAGGAATACGAGGTTCTTCAAAGCCCGTAATAACTTCAGTGCGCACAGGGGACTGGGGGATTTGTTGGAGTGGGGTGAAGAGTGGAGAGTTAGGGTGCTGACTATCCCAATAGTCATCATTTAGCACTGGAGTGAAGCACCCAATATCCATGTCTTCATCTTCTTCATTTAATTCTTCAATGCCTGCCTCTTCAGCTGTGAACTGAGGCATAGGCGATGAGATAATTGGAGTTGAAGGGATATCATCCGCTTCAATTTCTTCGTCCAACTGCTCTGAAGAAGCAGCAGAAGGAACGTCTTCATCCGATCCACTTGGGATCTCATAATCTTCACCAAAAGGAACGAGTTCCTTTGATGGCATGCTCGAAACTGGAATAGCATCAATCTAATTTTCAAATGAGCTTGTCAATTTCTTCATCTTCTTTGGTGCTGAAGACTGAGATGAAGTAGATGCTTTCCTTTTATTCACTGCTGCTCGCTCCGCAGCTTTCATTTTCTTCGCTTCTAATGCAGAAGGAAGAACTGAGCTTGTTGTTGGTGCAGGAGGAGCAGAGGAAATAGGTTCATTTTCCTCAGATGCAACTGATGCAGTTGCCCTGGTTGGTTCAGATTCTTCAGGCTTGGCGGTTGATGTCTCAGCTGGCCTGGCTTGTTCTTCAGGCGCAACAGTAGTGGTTGCCCTAGCAATGTCATCAGTGGCTGGAATGTAGTCATCAACCCTGGTACTCTCATTTTCTTCAGCAGCCTGATTTTCATCAGTGGTGCTGGCATGTTCTTCAGTCAGCTGAGCGGATGCTTCAGCTTGAGGAATTCCAATGTGTGTTTGAGTAGCAACATTGGGGGTGAATGTCTTTGCCAATTTCACAAATCTGAATTTGGCTCTCTTCCAATCAGCATGGTAGGCATCAAATTCATCACTGAGGTTTTTGATCTCAGCTTGAATAGCCACAAGTTCATCAGTTGTCATCTTTACAACGTTCTTCTTCAGATAGTGCTCTTTCTTGTACTGCGCTTGCTTCAGCTGCCTAGCCTTCTCAAATTTCCATTTTTCTTCGCCTATGAAGGCGGTCAGCATGTGACTTTGGCCAGGTGTCAGCTTAAAGTCTGGCATAGGAGTGTTGGGGTCCTTGTGCCAGAGGTCAATGAAATCGAGGATCAACTTCAGATCCAAAAGTAGAGGCACGTTTGTGCCTTTGGCTCTAGCGGCCCTTTCTTGCCTGTCTCTGATGATTTCGGCAAGTTTCTCACCATCAGCTTCGTCTTCAGAGGATGGTACTTGGAAGGCAACCTGTTTCTTTTGAGGACTTGGTCTAGTGCCTCCTCCAGCAGTGGCCTTGGTCTTCAGCAATGTGGGGCCTGTTGAGGAATTCAAAAGAGCTGAAGAACTTGCAGACGCCCCTGAGGCAATTGATTTGCCAGTGGTCCTTTGACACGAGACAATATGCACAGGTGTTGAGGGCTTTACCGGAAGAGCTGAGGGTTTTGGAACTTGAGGAACTAGGGAAGCTTGAGGAATTGGCCGTGAGGGCTTAGGAGAAGAAGAAGCACTGGACTTGTGTGCGGGCTTCTTTGGCATAGCCTTCTTAGGCTTGCTAGCAGAGGCCTCAGCAGTGGCAGCAGCAGAGTCTTCATTGAATTTCCTTACTGCTTCTTTAGCCATTTTGGCTAGTTTTGCTTGGCGCTTGGCCCATTCATCAGGATAGTCCTCATCGCGCTTGAGGCTAGTGGGATCATCTTCTTGGCCAGGTGCCAGTGGAGGTCTTGGGCAAGGAGGGTGAAGAGCAAATTTCTTCATGTAGTTTGGACTTACATACTTGTACTCCCTCCATTCCCGTTCCCATCTCCTCTCTATCCTTTGTCTGCGCACATTGCGCTCATTTTTGTCCTCCTTTCCATGTTTGGCCTCATGAGGATGTGAAATATTCCTTATAAATGTCATCAGAGATCTCAAAAGCTGTGTTGACTTCCAGCTTCTTTCCTCCCTTCTGAGGTTTCTTTCCATCAGCCATTTTCTTCGGCTGAGGATTTTGAACGGTTGAACTCTCTATGCAGTTTTTCTTCGAGGAACGCTGCAAATGAGTTAAGTTGATGAGAACCTAGTGATTTAGTAGCAGACATGTGTACCTATGAACAGAGCATAGGTGTGAAGAATTTTGAGAGTTCATATGTGTTCTCAGAAGTTTCTGCAAAAAGAACAAGTTTGAGGAATTTGACCAGTTGTGTCTTGAGGAATTTCACTAGGCGTTCTCTTACTTAGGTTCCAGAGTTGTGTAGATTGAGAATCCACACAATTGAGGAATCTTGAAGAAAAACATGGCTTAGGGAAACAGATCAAGAGCAGATGTTTGTGTGAGGTGTTTAGAGTGTGAAGATTGAAGAATAAACACCTTTTGAAGATTTTGACAAAATCACTGGAATCAATAAGGGCAGTAAAAGTAACTTTTAATTACCCTTGATGAAGAACACAACAAACTGGGAATGTAGATTCGAAGTTCGTCAGTCCAGATCTTCCACGCCCTAACTCGGCAGAGGAAGACAGCTACGGCGGTGGCGAAGTGAAGAATTCCACGGTCGGCGTGAGTACGATGGCGACGAGGTCGAGGCAGCGAAGCTCTTCCGCACTGGCAACGATGAAGTAGCGACGACGCTAGGTTTTGAGAGCTCGAGCGAGGGAGTGAGATCGAGCGGAGTAAAAACAGACTGAGGAAGGGAAGGGGTATATATAGCCATGGTGAAAAACTACTCATCCGAGGAAAATGGACGAACGTGCCCCTGACCTTTCTCATCTGTGCGACATGTATCACCCACGTACTGTGAGGTGGAGATCATGTGAGATCATGGGTGAATAGATAAGTGTTATCGTGGAATGTGGAACGGTTTGAGCGGCAAAAGCCGAAAATTCAGATATGAAATTTTTTAATGTTTCGTTCGCAAATTCTTCAGCTGACAACGACATAGTGAAGATTTTGAACGGGTTTCAAATAGAATGCACATGAAGAATTTGTGAACAGAATGGGTTGAGTTTAGCATAGAGGGGGAAGGGTCCGATCACATTCACTTAGCAGAAAAAGCAACTTGAAGAAATAGCAACAAGTGAATGTTGTAGAGGACATAGACTCATATATGTATATATATAGCCAATGAAGAAAAATGACGGAAACAGTGAAGACATTGCAAAGTTGAAGAATTTGAACAATAGAGGAATTTCAACAATGAAAAAAAACTCAGATTGAAGATTTTCAACTTTTGTTGGTGGCGTGACCCACCGTATAAGAATGATGATTTCAGACACCGCGTACAATTATCATAGGGCTCTGAGAATCAAATTCTTCGTTAATTTCTTCACACTTAGAGGATTAGTCTTCATTGATTGAAGAAAAACGTTACTTCGTGTGTTGCACATCTAAGTCATGAATTTTGCATAAGTGTTAGGATGTGTGTCCTTTTCAAAGGACATTTGAAGATTCTAAGATATTTAGCTCACACCGCAACTTGCTAAATCTCTTCTCATCCAAGGGCTTTGTGAAGATATCGGCTAGCTGTTCTTCAGTCTTCACATGCTCGATGGAGATGTCGCCTTTCAACACATGATCGCGAAGAAAATGATGGCGGATCTGAATGTGCTTTGTCTTGGAGTGCTGAACTAGGTTATGAGCAATCTTGATGGCACTCTCATTGTCACAATAGAGTGGCACACTCTTCACATTGATGTCGTAGTCCCTGAGGGTTTGCTTCATCCATAGCAATTGAGCACAACAAGATCCAGCAGCAATGTACTCAGCTTCAGCAGTAGAGAGTGATATGTAGTTCTGTTTCTTCGAAGACCAGCAGACCAAGGATCATCCAAGGAAATGGCATGTGCCTGATGTTGACTTGTGGTCCACACGATCACCAGCATAGTCAGAGTCTGAATATCCAATGAGATCAAAAGCCGAGCCCTTGGGATACCATAATCCAAGTGTTGGAGTGTGAGCTAGATATCGAAGAATATGCTTCACAGCCTTATGGTGTGATTCCTTCGGTGTAGCTTGAAAACGGGCACACATGCAAACACTAAGCATAATATCTGGCCTAGATGCACATAAATACAATAAAGAAACAATTATGGAGCGGTATACCTTTTGAACGAAGTCAATACCGTTTCATCAGTGCATAGATGGCCATTTGTGGGCATAGGGATTTTGACGCCTTTGCAATCTTGCATGCCGAATTTTTGCAATACATCCTTGAGGTATTTCTCCTGAGATATGAATATGCCATTGCACTGTTGACGAATCTGAATACCTAAGAAGAATTTCAATTCTCCCATCATAGGCATTTGATATTCTTCACTCATCATGTAGGCAAATTCATCACTGTAATGTTGGTCAGTACATCCAAAGATGATATCATCAACATATATTTGGCACACGAATAATTCATCATCATAAGCTTTGGTGAAAAGAGTTGGGTCAAGTGAACTAGGTTTGAAGCCTTTCTTCATGAGGAATTCCTTCAAAGTATCATACCACGCCCGAGGGGCCTGCTTGAGGCCATAGAGGGCCTTATTGAGTCTGAAGACTTTGTTAGGATGCTTTCGATCTTCAAAACCTGGGGGTTGAGCAACATATACTTCTTCCTCAAGCTTACCATTGAGGAATGCACTTTTCACATCCATTTGATATAAGATGATATTATGATGGTTAGCATAAGCAAGTAATATGCAAATAGCCTCAAGTCTAGCAACAGGTGCAAAAGTTTCATAAAAATCAATTTCTTCAACCTGTGTGTAGCCTTGAGCTACAAGTCGTCCGTTATTCCTCACCACAAGGCCATTTTCATCTTGCTTGTTGAGGTAGATCCACTTTGTGCCGACGATATTGTGCTTGCGAGGGTCTGGTCGCTTGACAAGTTCCCAGGCATTGTTGAGCTCGAACTGATGTAATTCCTCTTGCATAGCTTGAATACAATCGGGCTCCAAAAATGCTTCATCTACCTTAGTGGGCCCTGTGATAGAGACGAAAGCAAAGTGCCCATAAAAGTTAGATAAATGTGAAGCTTTTGAGCGTCTGAGAGGACCTGGTGCATTGATATCGTTGATGATTCTCTCAATATGCACTTCATTAGCGATGCGAGGATGAGCTGGTTGACCATGAGGAATTTTCTCAGCATTATCTTTAGAGCCGTTTTCTTCAAAAATGCCAGCTTGATGTTCTTCACATTCTGGAATGACTTCTTTAGCAGATTCTTCGGTAGGAATGACATCCTCAGTAGCCTTGAACTTAATAGATTCCTCGGGAGGTATTTCATATATCACAGGAGGTAGGTGCTCTCTTTGCGAGCCATTAGTCTCATCGAACCGCACATCTACAGTTTCAACAGCCTTGTGGTGATAGGTGTTGAAGACTCTGTAGGTGTGCGAGTCCTTACCATAACCAAGCATAAAACCTTCATGTGCTTTCGGTGCAAATTTAGAACTATGATGAGGATCTCTAATTCAGCATTTAGCACCGAAGGCTTTGAAATAACTCACATTGGGTTTCTTGTCAGTGAGGAGTTCATATGCAGTCTTCTTGAAGAATTTGTGAAGATATACCCTGTCGATGATGTGGTATGCAGTATAAATTGCCTCAGGCCAGAAGCAAGGAGTCGTCTTGTACTCATCAAGCATAGTGCAGGCCATCTCAACAAGAGTCCTGTTCTTGCGCTCCACGACGCCATTCTGCTGAGGAGTATAGGGAGTAGATAACTCATGAGTAATACCAAGTTCATCAAGATAGTCATCGAGACCGGTGTTCTTGAACTCAGTTCCATTGTCACTTCTGATGTGCTTGATCTTCACACCA
This sequence comes from Triticum monococcum, assembly GCA_034509565.1. NCBI lineage: Eukaryota > Viridiplantae > Streptophyta > Magnoliopsida > Poales > Poaceae > Triticum > Triticum monococcum. The sequence continues at coordinate 391,134,319 of CM067845.1, read as the reverse complement.
AAGTTGGTTGAAGCCCTCGAGGAAAATCGTTTGAAGACTTCCTGCACTTCAGTTTTGTAAGTGATGATATGTACCCATGTATAACGAGAATAATCATCAACAATGACAAAGCCATATAAAGATGTAGCATTAGTAAATGTGGCATAGTGAGTAGGGCCAAAGAGATCCATGTGAAGCAATTCAAATGGACGAGTGGTAGTCATGATGGTCTTTGAGGGATGCTTGGCCTTGGTCATCTTTCCAGCTTCACAAGCTCCACATAAATGGTCCTTGAGGAATTTGACACCCTCGATGCCAATGACATGCTTTCTCTTCGCGAGGGTGTGCAAGTTCCTCATCCTAGCATGGCCAAGTCGTCGATGTCATAGCCAGTCTTCTGAAGCTTTTGCAAGTAGACATGTAGCATCTTGTGATCCTGTAGAGAAATCAACAATATACAAATATCCTCTCCTAAAGCCTTTGAAGACTTTGGAATTATCATCTTCCATGATCACAACACAATGATACTTGCCAAAGACAACAACCATATCAAGATCACAAAGCATTGAGACAGACATGAGGTTGAACCCTAAGGACTCAACAAGCATGACTTTGTCCATGTGTCGATCCTTTGAGATTGCAACCTTACCTAGACCCAATACCTTGCTTTTACCTTTATCAGCATAGGTGCTATGCTTCAGATGTGATGGAGATAAGGGAGCGTCCATTAATACATTCTTGTCACCAGTCATGTGATTTGTACATCCACTATCGAGGACCCACTCAGTGGCTTTGGGTTGATCATCCTGCAGATGAATTAGTGCAGCTTACGAACTCATATACTTCATTAGTGAAGAATATGACATCAAATTCATCAGATCAATTTCATCAATAAATAGAGCAGATATAGCAATATGAGGATGTGAGAAATGAAAAATTCATTTCTTCATGATTAGCTTGCATCCTTTCAAGCATATTCAGGTCTCCAGCAAATTCTTTAGACGTTTAAGTACGTCTGGAGACCTGACCCTGCATAAGAGATTAGTTCTTTTTATTCACCACCCACATCTGAAGGGGTGGCAAAGAGTTCATCATTCTGCGGGCTCCATAAGAAAACGGTGGCATAGAAGCCAGTCCACTTCGTTTCACATAAGAGAGGTTAGGGTAAGCATATGAATAAGCAGAGAAATTCTTCGAAGATATATGAACATAATGATTTGAAGAATAATGCACATATCCATAATCCTTGGCCTTTCCCTGCGAAATAGAGGTGTTAGCACGATGCTGGTCATGTGAGGATTTTGATCCTTTTGAGGAATTTGATCCACGTGAGGAATTTGGTCTGTATGAGGACTTGAATCCATATGAAGAATTTGGTCCATATGAAGAGTTTGATCTGGGGTTCCTATTCTTCACAGGTGGTGTCATGATGAAATTCGCCTGAAGACTTTTATGGCACCTTTTGGGAACCCAGATTTTCTTCATAGGAGGACCGTTCCTGCAGTTAGTGCCAACATATCTAGCAAATACTTCACCATTCTAATTTTTGAATAGCTTATAGTTGGAGTCAAATGACTCATCAGAAGAATGTGAAGATTCACATGTAAAGCCAGATAAAGTAGATGGATCTACTGGAGGTCCCTTTGCAGCAACCCATGAGGTTTTGGGATACTGCTCAGGCTTCTAGTATGTCCCATCGGCATTGAGTTTCCTCTCAAACGCAATACCCTCTTTTCTAGGGTTTCTATTCAGGATCTGCCTTTTAAGCACATCACAAAGAGCCTGGTGCCCTTTGAGGCTTTTATACATGCCTGTCACATACAATTCCTTCAGCCCTGCATGGTCAGTGATACTCGCAGCATCCTCAAATGAGGAATTAGTGATAGCAGAGACAGTTGAAGAATTTGCAGCAATGGAAGAATTTGAACATTCAGGTGAAGAATTAGCGGATTCACGTTCAATGCATTCCAAACATGGAGGAATAAATTCTTCCTGAGTAGCACTGATTTTTTGAGCAAGTAATGAATCACGCTCCTTCTGAAGATCTTAATAACTCACTCTTAACTGCTCAAGATCTTGCTTTCTTTGAAGAAACTCATAAGAAAGCTTCTTATGATCAGATAAGAGAGTGTTATGATGACTCTGAAGATTGTCAAACTTGGACTGAAGTCTCTGAAGATTTTCAGTCAAAATTTTCATGTGATCCATTTCTTCACCCAACATATCATCGCTTTTATCTAGCATGTTTTGAACTTTTTCAAGAGCCTTTTGCAGTTTCATAGCAATCTTAGCAAGTTTAGAATAGCTAGGTTTGAGGTTTTCATCAGATTCATCCTCACTTGATTCAGAGGGTGGATATTTGAGTATCTTTGAACCTTTTGCCATGAAGCAATAGGTGGGAGCGTAGTCATCCTCATCATCGTCAGCAGTGTTGGGGAGGTCATTTTCGTGGTGAAGATGGACTTGCTGATGAACGCAGTAGCGAGGGCTAAGCGCACCACACCAGAGTCTGACTCCTCAGATGCCTCCTCTTCCTCATTTTCCTCAGATTCAGCCTCAGAGTCCATTTCCTTGCCAATGAATGCCCGAGCCTTCTTGGAACTGCTCTTCTTGTGAGATGAAGACTTTGAGGATTTTGATGATGAAGACTTTGAAGATTTCTTCTTCTTCTTTGAGTCATCAATACTGTAATCCTTGTATTTCTTATTCTTTGATTCCTTTTCCCATTGAGGACAGTCTTGAATGTAGTGACCAGGTTTCTTGCACTTGTGGCACAATCTCTTCTTGTAGTCACGGGATGAGGAATCATCACTTCTTGAGGATTTTCTAAAGCGACCACATCTTGAGAACTTCTGGAATTTCTCACGAGCATCGCTAGCTCCTGGCTCAGTTCTTCAGGATCACCAAGTCTGCTACCAGAATCTTCACCTTCAGATTCAGACTCTGCCTTGGCCTTCAGAGCACGTGATCTGCCATAGCTCGATCCATAGAGATCTCTCATCTCAGCAAGCTGAAACTCATGAGTGTTTAGCCTCTCGAGGATATCAGCGGGATCAAGTGACTTATAGTCTCCACTTTCTTCTATCATCAATGCCAGAGTGTCAAATGAGGAATCAAGTGATCTCAGCAATTTCTTCACCACCTCATGGTCGATGATGTTAGTGGCACCAAGTGCTTGAAGCTCATTTGAGATGTCAGTGAGGCGATCGAAGGTTTGCTGAACATTTTCATTGTTGAGTCTTTTGAAGTGATTGAAGAGATTGCGAAGAACGTCAAATCAAGAGTCACGTTGTGTAGAGACTCCTTCATTGACCTTGGACAGCCTATCCCGGATAAGCTTAGCTGTTTCCAAAGCACTCACTCTCCCATACTGCCCTTTGCTCAAATGGCCACATATGATATTCTTCACTTGAGAGTCGAGTTGCTTGAATCTCTTCACGTCAGCAGTGTCGATGGTGGGAGTGACAGAGGGGACACCATTTTCCACAACATACAAGAGATCGTTATCAATTGCCTCAAGATGCATTCGCATCTTATTCTTCCGGTAGGGGTAGTCCGTCCCATCGAAGGTAGGACACCCAGCAAAGACCTTGATCATACCTGCGGTCGACATAACTAAAACTCCAGGCGGTTAACCAAAATCACACAGAACAAGGGAGTACCTTGCTCTGATACCAATTGAAAGTGCGTTAAGTCGACTAGAGGGGGTGAATAGGTGAATTTTATGAGTTCTTCATTGAGGAATTTCAGGGTGAGGCAATTCCTGAGCGAAGACTACTTGTAGCAGAATAAGTACCCAGATGCATACATGACATAACATAAACATGGATATCATGATGAAATGAAAACACACACAGAGTACAGAAAGTGTAAGCATAAGATAAAATAGGATGAAGACAAACAGACTAAAGAGATTGAACTGAGGAAATTGAGAAAGTCTTCAGTCAAAGTCTTCAAACAGATATGAACAAGCACATAACACAGTAATGAAGAAATGGAAGGGTTGAGGAAATAGAACCAGTTAGCTCGGTGAAGACAATGATTTGGTAGACCAGTTCCAACTGATGTGACAGTTGTACGTCTGGTTGGAGCGGCTAGGTATTTAAACCTGTGGACACACAGTCCTCATCGTATTCTCCTTGAACTAAGGTCACACAGACCTCATCCAATCACTCGTGGTAAGTCTTCAGGTGACTTCCAAACCTTCACAGACTCGGTCACTCGGCGATCCACAATTCCTCTTGGATGCTCTAGACCATGACGCCTAACTGTCTGGAGGATGCACAGTCCTCAAAGGTAACAAGCATCGGTTCCACACAGGAACAATCTCTTCAATGATGCTCAATCACTTTGGTTTGTAGGTGTTTGGTTTGGGGTTTTGGGTTTTTCCTCACTTGATGATTTTCGCTCAAAGTCCTCAAAGGATGGGATGCTCTCAATGACAAGTGTCGGTTTCTCGTGGAGCAGCCAACCAGCTAGTGGTTGTAGGGGGGCGGCTATTTATATCCTATGGAGCATACCGACATGATAGGACATAAATACTCTTCAATGATATGACCGTTAGGTGGGTAGATATTTTTGGGACAGCTGGCACATAGCACAGCAACGGTCGGAAATTTGACTATCAAATTCCTCAGGGCTATCATGTTCCTCACTTGTAGGCAATCCGCGCTGGCGAATTCCTAACTCCTCAGTCAGAATAAATTCCTCAGAGACCAGAAGAACTTTATCTCTGTCACTGAAGAAATTGATTGAACTGTATGAGATTTCCAATGGCTTCACTCGAAGGGATTGGTAGGTGTAGGATTTTGAGTTGAGCATCACTTGGAAACTTTTCCTTAGTTTTACCTCGACCCCTTTTAACAGTACAATGTTTCCTATGACTCAAGAAAGAGAAAATGAAACTACAAAAACAAAAGTCTTCGCACCTCATGTTCCTCATATGAATAACAAGTCTCCATGGTCACACCAATTTCTTCACTTTCAAAGTCTTCAGAAATCCAAAGTCTTCAATCGAAGACATTCATTTTTAGGGGTCGACTTTCTCTGTAAATATCAAACTCCTCATAGACTTATAGACCTGTGTACACTCACAAACGCATTAGTCCCTTAACCTATAAGTCTTCAATACACCAAAATCACTAAGGGGCACTAGATGCACTTACAATATGAATCATTATAATCTTTAAGAGTTATTGTTGACATGGTTAGTTATAATGTTGTCTGAAAACCTGGGTGTTGTTTAAGCTTATTTATGCAAAAAAGAGAAAAAGAGTTCGTAAAAGTTTTTGTTTCTCACTTTCAGTTTATCAACTGGATTGCTTGAGGACAAGCAAAGGTTTAAGCTTGGGGAGTTGATATGTCTCCAACGTATCTACTTTTTCTCACGCTTTTCCTCTTGTTTTGGACTCTAATTTGCATTATTTGAATGAAACTAACCCCGGACTGACGCTGTTTTCAACAAAACTACCATGGTGTTATTTTTGTGCAGAAATAAAAGTTCTCGGAATGGAACGAAACTTTTTGAGGATTTTTATACCAATAATAAGAATTTCTGGAGCCAAGACCCACCGGAGAGGGGGCCCTAGGTGGGCACAACCCACCAGGGCGCGCCCCCTCTCCTGGCGCGCCCAGGTGGGTTGTACCCACCTGGTGGCCCCGCTGATGACCCCCCGATACTATAAATTCACATTATTCTAGAAAAAATCAGGGAGAAAGAATTCTTGCGATCCACGAGATGGAGCCACCGCCAAGCCCTGTTCTTCCTCGGGAGGGCAGATTTGGAGTCCGTTTGGGGCTCCGGAGAGGGAGATCTTTGTTCTTCATCATGACCAACCCTTCTCCATCGCCAATTCCATGGTGCTCCCCACCGGGAGTGAGTAATTCCTTCATAGGCTTGCTGGTCGGTGAGGAGTTGGATGAGATTCATCATGTAATCGAGTTAGTTTTGTTAGGGCCTGATCCCTAGTATCCACTATGTTCTTAGATTGATGTTGCTATGACTTTGCTATGCTTAATGCTTGTCACTTTGGGCCCGGGTGCCATGATTTCAGATCTGGACCGTTTATGAATTCATCATTATATCCATGTTTTAGATCCGATCTTGCAAGTTATAGTCACTTACTATGGTTATGATCCGGCAACCCCGGAGTGACAACAACCGGGCCCACTCCCGGTGATGACCGTAGTTTGAGGAGTTCATGTATTCTATGTGTTAATGCTTTGTTCCGGTTCTCTATTAAAAGGAGGCCTTAATATCCCTTAGTTTCCAATATGGACCCCGCTTCCACGGGAGGGTGGGACAAAAGATGTCATGCAAGTTCTTTTAATAAAGCATGTATGACTATTTACAGAATACATGCCTACATTATATCGATGAACTGGAGCTAGTGTTGTATAGCCCTAGGTTATAACTGTCACATGATGAATATCATCCAACAAGTCACCGATCCAATGCCTACGAATTTATCCTTATTGTTTCTGCTAAGTTACTACTGCTATCATCACTGTTTCACTTGCTACAAACCACTGCTATCACTGTTACTATTACCATTGCTACTGTCACTACTATCAAAACTATCAAACTACTTTGCTACTGATCATATTGCTGTAGATAATTAATCTCCAGGTGTGGTTGAATTGACAACTCGGCTGCTAATACCTTCAAATATTCTTTAGCTCCCCTTGTGTCGAATCTATAAATTTGGGTTGAATACTCTACCCTCAAAAACTGTTGCGATCCCCTATACTTGTGGGTTATCAAGTCTCTCTAAACAGCATGGTAATTTGCTTTGGTTATGAATTTAGTCCTAATATGATTGGCATCCAACAGGGATATAATAAAAACTTTCATATAAAGTGCATTGAACACTATGAAAAGTTTGATTCCTTATGATTGTTTTGAGATATAAAGATGGTAATATTAGAGTCATGCTAGTGAGTAATTGTGGATTGGTAGAAATAATTGTGTTAAAGTTTGTGATTCCCGTATCATGCAGGTATGGTGAATTGTTATGTGATGAAGTCGGAGCATGATTTATTTATTGATTGTCTTCCTTATGAGTGGCGGTCGGAGACGAGCGATGGTCTTTTCCTACCAATCTATCCCCCTAGGAGCATTGGTCTATTACTTTGTTTCGATAACTAATAAATTTGTGCAATAAGTATGTGATTTCTTTATGACTAATGTTGAGTCCATGGATTATACGCACTCTCACCCTTCCACCATTGCTAGCCTCTCTAGTACCGCGCAACTTTCGCCGGTGCCTTAAACCCACCATTTACCTTCCTCAAAACAGCCACCATACCTACCTATTATGGCATTTCCATTGCCATTCCGAGATATATTTCCATGCAACTTCCATCGTTCCGTTTATTATGACACGCTTCATCATTGTCATATTGCTTTGCATGATCATGTAGTTGAAATCGTATTTGTGGCAAAGACACCATTCATATTTTTTATACATGTCACTCTTGAGTCATTGCACATCCCGGTATACCGCCGGGGGCATTCATATAGAGTCATATATTTGTTCTAGTATCGAGTTGTAATTCTTGAGTTGTAAGTAAATAAAAGTGTGATGATCATCATTATTAGAGCAATGTCCCATGTGAGGAAAGGATGATGGAAGCTATGATTCCATCACAAGTTGGGATGAGTCTTCGGAATTTACAAAAAAATAGAAGAGGCCAAAGAAGCCCACCAAAAAATGAGAGAAAAGAGAGAAGGGACAATGCTACTATCCTTTTTCCACATGTATGATTCAAAGTAGCACCATGATCTTCATGATAGGGAGTCTCTTATCTTATCACTTTCATATACTAGTGGGAAATTTTCATTATAGAACTTGGCTTGTATATTCAAATGACGGGCTTCCTCAAATTGCCCTAGGTCTTCATGAGCAAGCGAGTTGGATGCACACCCACTTAGTTTCTTTTTGAGCTTTCATACACTTATAGCTCTAGTGCATCCGTTGCATGGCAATCCCTACTCACTCACATTGATTTCTATTGATGGGCATCTCCATAGCTCATTGATACGCCTAGTTGATGTGAGGCTATCTCCTTCTTTTTTGTCTTCTCCACAACCACCATATTCTATTCCACCTATAGTGCTATATCCATGGCTCACGCTCATGTATTGTGTGAAAGTTAAAAAAGTTTGAGAACATCAAAAGTATGAAACAATTGCTTGGCTTGACATTGGGGTTGTGCATGATTTAATACTTTGTGTGATGAAGATGGAGCATAGCCTGACTATATGATTTTGTAGGGATAACTTTCTTTGGCCATGTTATTTTGAGAAGACATGATTGCTTTGTTAGTATGCTTGAAGAATTATTGTTTTTATGTCAATATTAAACTTTTGTTTTGAATCTTATGGATCTGAATATTCATGCCACAATAAAGAAAATTAAATGGGTAAATATGTTAGGTAGCATTCCACATAAAAAATTATGTTTTTATCATTTACCTACTCGAGGACGAGCAGGAATTAAGCTTGGGGATGCTTGACATGTCTCCAATGTATCTATAATTTTTTATTGTTCCATGCTATTATATTATCTATTTTTTGATGTTTTATATGCATTAATATGCTATTTCATATTAGTTTTGGGACTAACCTATTAACCTAGAGCGCAGTGCCAGTTTCTGTTTTTTCCTGGGTTTTGAGTTTCGTAGAAAAGGAATATCAAACGAAGTCCAAATAGAATAAAACTTTTGCGATGATTTTTCTTGGACCAGAAGACACACGTGGGATTTGGAGTCCAAGTCAGAAGACCCTCGAGGAGACGACAAGCCAGGGGCGCGCCCCTAGGGCTTGTGGCCCCCTCGGAGACCCCCTGACCTCCTTCCTTGGCCTATAAATTCAGATATATTCCCAAACCCTCAGAAGCATCCACAAAAATACTTTTCCACCGCCGCAACCTTCTGTTCCCATGAGATCCCATCTTGGGGCCTTTTCTGGCGATCTGCAGGAGGGGGATTCGATCACGGAGCGCATCTACATCAACCCTATTGCCCTTCCGATGAAGCGTGAGTAGTTTACCTTAGACCTACGGGTCCATAGCTAGTAGCTAGATGGCTTCTTCTCTCTCTATGTTCTTCAATACCATGTTCTCCTCGATGTTCTTGGAGTTCTATCCGATGTAGTATTCTTTTGTAGTGTGTTTGTCGAGATCCGATAAATTGTGGATTTATGATCAGATTATCTATGAATATTATTTGAATCTTCTCTGAACTCTTATATGCATGATTTGATATCTTTGTATTTCTCTTCGAACTATTGGTTCGGTTTGGCCAACTAGATTGGTATTTTCTTGCAATGGGAGAGCTGCGTAGTTTTGGGTTCAATCTTGCGGTGTCCTCACCCAGTGACAAAGTAGGGGTAGCGAGGCACGTATTGTATTGTTGCCATCAAGGATAAAAAGATGGGTTTTTCATCATATTGCTTGAGTTTATCCCTCTACATCATGTCATCTTACTTAAGGCGTTACTCCGTTCTTTATGAACTTAATACTCTAGATGCATGTTGGATAGCGGTCGATGTGTGGAGTAATAGTAGTAGATGCAGGCAGGAGACAGTCTACTTGACACGGACGTGATGCCTATATGCATAATCATTGCCTTGGATATCGTCATAACTTTGCGCTTTTCTATCAATTGCTCGAGAGTAATTTGTTCACCCACCGTATTATTTGCCTTCAAGAGAGAAGCCTCTTGTGAAACCTATGGCCCTCGAGTCTGTTTTATATCATATATTTTTAGATCTATAAACCAAAAATATCTTGCTGCAATTTATTTACTTTTATTTTGTTTTACATTTTAGCAATCTTTTATACCTATCTCTATCAGATCTCACCTTTGCAATTGACCATGAAGGGATTGACAACCCCTTTATCGTTGGGTGCAAGTGTTTGATTGTTTGTGCAGGTGCATAGATTGGAGACTTGCTTGTACCTCCTAATATATTGATACCTTGGTTCTCTAACTGAGGGAAATACTTATCTCTACTTTGTTGCATCACCCTTTCCTCTTCAAGGGAAAACCAACGCAAGCTCAAGAAGTAGCAATAGCCTCCACACAAAATCCAACCATTACACGCATTTGACCCAACTCGGTCAGACCAAATAGAAAACTCGGTGAGACCGATTTAGTTCAAAATGTGAACGTTAGGAATCTCGATGGGACCGATTGGAACAACTCGATGGGACCGATGTGCTAGGGCTTAGGGAAAACATCAACTCGGTGGCACCGATTGCATCAACTCCGTTAGACCAAAGTGAAGCAATAAGGCAACAGAGAGGATGTCAAACAAACTCGGTGGGACCGATTGCATATTTCGGTGAGACGGAAATAATTGCAATAGGTAATAGAGAGTTTGCAGGGCCATCTCGATGAGACCGAGATATGTATCAGTGTGACCGAATTGTCTAGGGTTTCTGGCAGTGGCTAGGTCAACTGAATTCGGTGGCGCCGGATAGGTCATTTCGGTGGGGTCAAGTTTGACTTTGAGTTTTGGACATATTTGGAAGAGAAAGTGGCTGAGGGTTTTGGAGCAATATCACTAAGCACTTTGAGCAAGTAGACCATTAAGCAACACCTCATCCCCTTTTAATAGTATTAGCTTTCCTACGGACTCAATGTGATCTTGGATCACTAAAATATAAATGAAGAGTCTTGAGATTTTGCCAATCTTTGTCCTTAGCATTTTGAGGGGTTCACATCTTTAGTCCATGTCGTGCCAATCATTGAACTTTTTGAATTATTTAACTTGAATGGATATTAGTTCAATGAGCTATATGTTGTTATGAATTACCAAAACCACCCAGGGATTAGTTGCACTTTCACTATTGAGATCACTTGATAGCTCATTTGACACTCTAGCCTTGATGATCCAAGAACGCCCTGACTTCAAAGATCTCAATCCGTCTGACATACTTGAGAGGCTCAACACACATGAATTACAGCTATCTGTGAAGAGAAATATCTATGGTCCCAACTATGGTCGATCTCGTGCCTTGAAGGCAAAAGTTGTATCCTCATCTGAGGAATCTGACTGCAGTTATGATGATCCTGAAAACATTGGCAAAGAGCTAGCAATGCTCATGAGAAAGTTCCAAAAGTTCTCCAAGAAGAAATGCTTTGGAAAGTCTTGAAGATCAAGCTCCAAGAATGATGAGGCTTCCACTCATGACTACAAAAAGAGAACTTGCCACAAATGCAAGAAGCCAGGTCACTGCATATCTGAATGTCCTCAATGGGAAAAGGAATCCAAGAAAAAGAAGAAGAGCAAGGAATATGACTCCGGCGAGAAGAAGAAGAAGAAGAAGAAGAAGAAGAAGAAGAAGAAGAAGAAGAAGAAGAAGAAGAAGAAGAAGAAGAAGAAGAAGAAGAAGAAGAAGAAGAAGAAGAAGAAGAAGAAGAAGAAGAAGAAGAAGAAGAAGAAGAATAAGAAGAAGAAGAAGAAGAAGAAGAAGAAGAAGAAGAAGAAGAAGAAGAAGAAGAAGAAGAAGAAGAAGAAGAAGAAGAAGAAGGCAAGGCTCGTGCTTTCATTGGGAAGGAAATAGATTTAGAGGAGGAGTCTGCTTCTGAGGAGGTAGAGGAGGCATCAGAGGAGGAGTCTGACTCTGGCATTGCGAGTTTGGCTCTAGCTTCGGCATTCATTGCCAAGTCCATCTTCAACACTGAAGACAATGGTCACATCGTTGACGCTGAAGCAAATGACGACGACTCTGCTACTACCTACTGCTTCATGGCAAGAGGTGCTAAGGTAAACTCGCACGATGCTTACTTTCATACCTCCAGTGAAGATGACTCTGAATGTGAATCCAAACCTAGCTATAGAACTCTTGCTAAAATTGCAACTGAGCAACAAACTGCTATGGAAAAGATTCAAAAATTGCTAGATAAAAGCGATGGCCTGTTGGACGAGGAAATGAATCGAACTCAGTCCTTAATCAAAGACATTAAAAATCTTCATGTTAAGTACGCGGAGCTTGAAAGTCATCATAAAACCCTCTTAGCTACTCATGAGAAGCTTTCCTATGATTATCTTCACAGGAAGCAAGATCTAGAGAAACTGAGAGCATCTCATGAAGATCTTCAAAAGGAAAACGATTCACTACTCGCTCAAAAGATCAGTTCCGCTCAGGAAGATTTTGTGCCACCTTGCTTAAAATGCCTTGAGCATAATAATGCTATCTCTGTTGCTGAATGTTCTACTGCTTCTGAACTTGCAATATCTTCAACTGTTGATGTGGTAACTAACCCCTCTTCTGAGGATACCACTAATATTGCCGATGAGAATGCCAGGTTGAAGACAATGCTTGAAACAGGCATGTACAAAAGCCTCAAGGGGCATCAAACACTATGTGATGTCCTCAAGAAATAGATTCTGAACCGAAACCCTAGGAAAGAGGGTGTTGGTTTCAAGAGGAAAATGAATGTTGATGGTTCTTACTGGAAGCTTGAGCAGTAGCCCAAAACCACATGGGTTGCTGCAAAGGGCCCTTCAGTGGATCCATCTATCTTATCTGGCTTCACTTTTGCTAACCCCATTGTCATTGATGAGTCATTTTACTCAAACTATAAACTATTCAAGAATCAGAACGGTGAAGTGTTTGCCAGGTTTATTGGAACTACCTGCAGGAATAGGTCTCCTATGAAGAAGATCCGAGTTCCTAAAAGCCGTCTTGAGAAGCTTCCCGTGAATGTCATCATGTGTAACGCCCTCGATGCGGCTATATCTCCCACATGTCGAGGCACGACTTAGAGGCATAACCGCATTGAAAGCAATGTCGCAAGTTAGGCAATCTTCACAACATCCCATGTAATAAATAATATAAAAGGGGAGGTACAATAGTTGGCTTACACTCGCCACGTCACATCAAAGTACATAAATAACATACATCATCCAAACACTCATGGCCCGACTACGGCGCCAAAATAAAAGATAACCCAACAAGCGACATAGGTCCCGATCACCCCAACTGGGCACCACTACTGATCATCGGGAAAAGACACATAGTAATGCTGAGAATCCTCGTCGTACTCCCACTTGAGCTCAAGCGCGCCATCTGGAGCTGTATCATCTGTCCCTGCATCTGGTGTGATAGTAATCTGTGAGCCACAGGGACTCAGCAATCTCGCACCCTCGCGATCAAGACTATTTAAGCTTAATAGGTAGGATGGGGGTAAATGTAAGTGGAGCTGCAGCAAGCGACTAGCATATATGGTGGCTAACTTATTCGCAAAAGAGAGCGAGAAGAGGAGGCAAAGCACGAGCGAGAAACTAGAGAGCAACCTGCGCAAGCATAACTCCAACACCGTGTCCACTTCCCGGACTCCGCCGAGAAGAGGCCATCACGGTAACACACTCAGTTGATTCATTTTAATTAATTAAGGTTCAAGTTGTCTACAACCAGACATTAACAAATTCCCATCTGCCCATAACCGCAGGCACGGCTTTCGAAAGATCAATCCCTGCAGGAGGGTCCCAACTTAGCCCATAACAAGCTCTCACGGTCAACGAAGGAATAGACCTCCACCCAAGACACACCGATCAGACTCGGTATCTCGGTACAACAAGACGATTCGACAGGTTAAAACAAGTCCAGCAACACCGCCCGAATGTGCCGACAAATCCCGATAGGGGCTGCACATATCTCGTTCTCAGGGCACACTCAGATGAGCAGTCCGTACAACTAAAACCAGCCCTCGAGTTTCCCCAAGGTGGCGCTGCAAGGGGCTCTGGTTCGTACCAACACTCAGAGGAGCACTGGCCCGTGGGGGGCTAAAATAAAGATGACCCTCGGGCTCCGGAAACCCAAGGGAAAAAGAGGCTAGGTGGCAAATGGTAAAACCAATGTTGGGCATTGCTGGAAAAGCTTTAATCAAGGCGAACTATCAAGGGGTTCCCATTATAGCCCAACCGCGTAAGGGACGCAACAATTCGGGAACATAACACCGATATGACGGAAACTAGGGCGGCAAGAGTGGAACAAAACACTAGGCAAGAGGCCGAGCCTTCCACCCTTTACCAAGTATATAGATGCATTAAGATAACATGGCAATATAATGATATCCCAACAAGTAAATAAATGTTCCAACAAGGAACGGCTCCAATCTTCACCTGCAACTAACAACACTATAAGAAGGGGCTGAGCAAAGTGGTAACATAGCCAATCAACGGTTTGCTAGGACAATGGTGGGTTAGAGGTTCAACATGGCAATTGGGAGGCTGACAATCAAGTGGTAGGCATCGCAGCATTGGCATAGCAAAAGAGCGAGCAAACTAGCATAGCAAAGATAGTAGTGATTTCGAGGGTATGATCATCTTGCCTGCACAGTTGTCAGAGTTGACTGGATCCTCAAAAGCAAACTCAACGGGCTCCTCGTTAGCGAACTCGTCTCCCGGCTCTACCCAACAACACAAACAAGCAACAAGGATACAAGCAACCGCGTGCAAACTCAAGCCATAAGATGAAATGATGGTATGCTATGCGGGATGCGATGCGGGATGCAAAATGCAAGATGTGACAGGAAATGCAAGAACCTGGCCTCAACTTGGAAAACCAAGTGTGCCACTGGATAGAGGGGATGAAATCGCTTGAAAACGATATAAAGATCATAGGAATCGGAGTTACGGTTTGGAAATGGCAAGCGTTTTACGAAATGAACCGGTCTGCGATTTACAGCAAGTAGGCACCTAAATGCAACGAAATGAACATGCTACAGCCACCAAACATGACAAGAAAAGACATGGCAGGGATGTACACAAGATGCTTAACCAAACACTAGCACTGAGCCACGGCCAAATTCATCCATTATGAGGTTCAAACAAGCATGGCAAAAACGCAAACGCAAAACAGATTTCAGACTTAGTGAAATTAACATTAGTCTGAAATTTCAGATCACGAAGCTCTCTTCGGAGCAGCAAAACAACATGATACATGACCTGATTATGAAAAGTAAGAACATGGCATGGATCTACTCAACAAGCTTATCAAAAGTCCCAAAGTGACCTGGGGCCAAAAGGGATCACAAAATATACTAACAAGCACACGAACATAGCTCACGCACAATCAGTTTTCAGACTTAGTGAAAACCGAGACATGTTGGAATTTAACTCACGAAGGCATGTAAACGAGCTCGATGCACTCACTACGGTGCAAGTCATGGCAAGGCAAGCATATATCCATAAAGAAGGCACAAAATGCTAGCTAGACATGGCAAGAACAATGGCATAGCCTGCACGGATCAAAACAATAGCATCAGCAAAATCGCAAACAAGTTGACGATCTGCCCAGATTTACCACGAAGCAAAAGTAGAGCTCGATTGACTCAAGCTGGAGTACTCCACATGTGCAAACAAAGACATGGATGGATAGAGCATAACATGATTAACAAAACTCCCTTACTGATCATCCTCAAAAGAGGCACGGATCACTAGGAAACATGCTGAACATATGGCATCATGAACTAAAATATCCCAGACTTAGTGAAATCCACTAAGTCCCTGAAAACATATCTACCAAGTGCATCACTTTGCAAGCTTGCACAAGTTACAACACACATCCTAAAAATGCATGGGTGGCACCTCTGGAAAGAAGACAAAATGCTTAACAATTCATCCCAAAGACTCACAGGCATATCATGCACACAATAATCATGGCAACAATGACAAAAGTCTATGATGAACTAACGGATCTGACAATTATCTCACGAAGCCTCCTTCTAGCAGCATTTCGGGCATCAAGATGAACCAAATGCAAATGACGCAATGGAATGAAACGATGTACTCGTCGAGACGAAGATTTTGATATATTATATGTCCAAATCGGAGCTACGGATGCGGAGATACGGGTCCCCGAACAGAGGCATATGGATCAAGAATTCTGGGACTTAGCAAAAAATTAACCTCTCCTAGGGTTTACTATAGCTCCGATCCAGATCGGATCCAGATCGAGCGCGCGCAACGAGGATCGCCGGGGATGGCCGCGGTGACGGCCGGACTTGCCGAGGAGCTCGCCAGCCGGAGGGGAACTTGCCGGAGTTGAGGAGGCCGGTCGCCGGACTTGGCATGGAGAGGCGGCGCGGGACTTGGGGAGGCGCGAGGCGGCGGGGCGCCGGCGGCCGTCGGCGGCCGGAGCGGGCGCAGGCCGGCGCGGTGGCTCGGCCGCCGGAGTTGGAGGCGAGGGCGGCGAGGTGGCGGCGGTTGACGCGAGGAGTCGCGGGGCGGCGATGGGCCTCGGGGCCGGCCATGGGCCTCCCGGGCCTGGCGGCGAGGATGTGGGCGCACGCCCACGTGGCAGGCGGCGATTGGACGGGCTGCGGCGGCGGACGTGTCCGGCCTGATCCGAACGCTTCCGGCGGCGGGAGGAGGAAGAAGCTAGGGTTAGGGGTGTTTGACCCGGAATTTTCGAGGGAGGGGGTATTTATAGGCATAAGTGGAGCTAGGAGAGTCCAAATGAGGTGCGGTTTTCGGCCACGCGATCGTGATCGAACGCTCTAGGACATGGAGAAGAGTTTGGTGGGTTTTGGGACAAATTGAAGGGGTGTTGGGCTGCAACACACACGAGGCCTTTTCGGTCCCTCGATTAACCGTTGGAGTATCAAACGAAGACCAAATGGTACGAAACTTGACAGGCGGTCTACCGGTAGTAAACCAAGGCCACATGACAAGTCTCGGTCCAATACGGAAATGTTTAATCCCCACACACGAAAGAAAGCTAGAATTGACCACCGGAGGAGAACGAAGCGCCGGAATGCAAAACGGACAACGGGGAAAATGCTCGAATGCATGAGATGAACACGTAGGCAAATGCAATGCACATGATGACATGATATGAGATGCATGAAAACGAAAACAACACACAGAGACAAAGACCCGAACCCGAGAAATAAATATAACTTAACGCCGGAAACGGCAAGAGTTGGAGTACAAATTGGGAAAGTTATATCTGGGGCGTTACAATACTCCACCACTACGAAAAGATCTCGTCCCGAGATCTAGGACTGAAAGAACTCCGGGTATTCAGAACGGAGGTGATCCTCGCGTTCCCAGGTAGCTTCACGGTCGGAATGGTGTGACCACTTGACTTTGAGAAATTTGATTGACTTGTTGCGGGTCCTGCGTTCAGTCTCTTCAAGGATTGCAACTGGGTGCTCACATAGGAGAGATCTTCTTGGAGCTCAATGTCCTCGAAGTTGACGGTGTGTTCAGGCGTCTTGAAGCACTTTCCGAGTTGGGAGACATGGAACACATCATGAACATTTGCAAAGTTTGACGGAAGCTCGAGTTGATAGGTGAGGTCGCCTCTCTTGCTGACAATCTTGAAAGGTCCCACGTATCTAGGGGCAAGCTTCCCTTTGATACCGAAGCGACGAGTCCCTTTCATAGGAGAGACGCGGAGGTAAACATGATCTCCGATCTCGAAAGCCAAATCACGGTGCTTACTATCATAGTAGCTCTTCTGGCGGGATTGGGCTGCTTTGAGGTTATCACGAATGACCTTGCACATTTCTTCTGCCTCTGTGATTACGTCATTACCCAGCAGCTGACGTTCACCGGTTTCAGACCAGTTGAGAGGGGTACGGCACTTCCTACCATACAGAATTTCAAATGGGGCCTTGCCCGAACTTGCTTGAAAACTATTGTTGTATGAGAATTCAGCATAAGGAAGACAATCCTCCCACTTCATGCCGAAGGAGATAACACAAGCCCTGAGCATATCTTCAAGAATCTGGTTGACACGCTCGACTTGACCGCTTGTTTGAGGATGGAAAGCAGTGCTGAAGCGGATGTTGGTGCCCATGGCCTTCTGAAAAGAATCCCAAAACTTGGAGGTAAAGAAGCTGCCACGGTCTGAAGATATCACTTGAGGAATACCGTGCAGAGAGACAATTCGAGAGGTATAGAGTTCCGCCAATTGAGCTGCAGTGATTGACTCTTTGATAGGCAGAAAGTGAGCCACTTTGGTGAGCTTGTCGATGACAATGAATATAGCATCATTGCCATGCTTGGACTTTGGAAACCCAGTCACGAAGTCCATTTCAATGTGGTCAAACTTCCATTCTGGAATGGCAAGAGGTTGGAGGAGACCTGCTGGCCTTTGGTGTTCTGCCTTCACTCTTCTGCAGACAACACATTCATTCACGAATTGAGCGATCTCGCGCTTCATTCGAGTCCACCAATAAGTTTGCTTGAGATCCTGATACATCTTCGTGCTCCCAGGGTGGATGGAGAGGAGAGAATTGTGAGCCTCGTTCATGATCACTTTACGGAGGTCACCTTTGGGTACCACAATTCGATCCTCGAAGAAGAGAGAGTCCTTGTCATCAAGGCAGTAGCACTTGTACTTGGACTGACTCTTTGCGATACCAATCTTCACCTTTTTCACCATAGCATCAAGAAGCTGGGCTTGGCGAATTTGGTCTTCCAAGGTAGGAGAAACTTGAAGGTTGGCGAGGAAACCTTGAGGAACAATTTGCAGATTAAGTTTGCGGAAAGCTTCACAAAGCTCGGGTTGATAAGGCTTCAGAATCAGACTGTTGCAATATGCTTTCCTGCTCAAAGCGTCAGCAATCACATTGGCATTGCCTGGAGTATACTCGATACTCGGATTGTACTCTTGAATCATTTCGACCCATCGAGTTTGCCTGAGGTTGAGATTAGGCTGGGTGAAGATGTACTTGAGACTCTTGTGATCCGTGAAAATGTCCACTTTTCTTCCCAATAGAAGATGTCTCCAAGTCAACAAAGCATGCACAACTGCCGCCAACTCGAAATCATGAGTGGGGTAGTTCTTCTCATTAGGCTTCAACTGGTGAGAGGTATAAGCAACAACTTTCTTCTCTTGCATCAGTACAGCACCGAGACCTTGGAGAGAGGCATCACAAAAGACCTCGTATGGCTTGGTTTCATCAGGCGGAGTCAGAACTGGAGCAGTGATCAACTTCTCTTTCAAAGTGTTGAAAGCAATATCACACTCCGGAGACCAAACATACTTGACGTGCTTCTGGAGAAGATTTGAGAGAGGCTTCGCATTCTTAGAAAAGTTTTCAACGAATCTTCGGCAATAGCTTGCGAGACCGAGGAAGCTACGGAGTTAATTCACGTTCTGAGGAGGTTCCCAATTAACAATTGCAGACACCTTCTCAGGATTCACGGCAATGCCCTTGGTAGAGATGATATGACCAAGATAAAGCACCTCATCGAGCCAAAATTCACACTTGGAGAACTTGGCGTAGAACTGATGTTCCCTGAGCTTGTCAAGAACCAAACGCAAGTGCTTGGCATGATCTTCTTTGTTCTTGGAGAAAACCAGAATGTCATCGAGATAGACCAACACAAAGTCATTGGTGTAGGGGTTGAAGATGAAGTTCATTATGCGAGAGAACGTCGGAGGAGCGTTGGCGAGGCCAAAAGACATGACAGTGTATTCATATGACCCATAGCTTGTCCTGAAGGCCGTCTTGGGAATATCTTGCTCACGGATTCGAATCTGATGATAACCCATACGGAGATCAAGCTTGGAGAATACTTGGGCACCCTTGAGTTGTTCGAACAGCTCATTGATGTTGGGAAGTGGGTATTTGTTCTTGATGGTCTTCTTGTTCAATGGACGATAATCAACACAAAGTCGGTCCGTTCCATCCTTCTCCTTCACAAAAAGAACACCACAACCCCGCGGAGAAGAACTAGGCCGAATGAGACCCATTCTTTCCTGAATATCGAGTTATTTCTTCAGCTCCTTCAACTCTTCAGGTCCTAGCTTGTAAGGACATTTGCACACAGGTTCCGTACCGGGCTCAAGTTCAATAACAAATTCACCGGGCCGGTGCGGAGGCATTCCTGGGAGCTCTTCTGGGAAGACGTCTTGATACTCACAAACGACTGGGATCTGCGAAATAGCATCCAATTCACCCTTCTCATTGAGAGAAAACAACCGGATTGTATCATCACAAGCGGCAAAGACAATGACATCCTCAGACGAATGAGTCAGTTGAATCTGCCTGGCTGCACAATCGAGCTGAGCCTTGTGCTTAGAGAGCCAGTCCATCCCGAGAATAAGATCGATATCTGAATCACCAAGAACATTTGGAGAAGCCAAGAACTTATAATCGCCCAAAGTGATTGTAACATCCGGAACACATACTCGAGATGTCATTTGACGGGTCGGAGAAACAATAGCCAACGGTTTCGACAACACTTGAGTACGAAAGTCATGCTTAGATGCAAAAGGTCTCGACATGAAACAATGCGATGCACCAGTGTCAAAAAGAACTCTTGCAGGAATATCGTTAACAGGAAGGTTACCCATGATGACATCCGAAGAATCCTCTGCCTGAGCTGCATTCACCATATTGACCTTGGCGTACTTGGGTTTATGCTTGACCACAGCTGTACTTGCCGATCTGACAGGAGGAGGAGGAGGAAGACGCCTCTGGTTGAAACACTTGTTGGTGTAGTGACCCTTCTGTTGGCACTTGTTGCACGTGACCTCTGAAAGCGGACGGTGGAACGGAGCACTTGATCTTGGAGCTTGAGACGAAGTCTTGTTCTGAAAGCCTGGGTTGGGTAGGTGGGAAGAACCACTGCCACCTTTGCTCTTCTCCTGATACGGCTGACGGAACGGAGGAGGAGGAAGCCAATACTTCTGCTGCTTGGCCACTTGAGTAGAGGAAGAAGGCGTAGTGTCTCTGACTTGCATCCTGGAAGCATCACACCTCAACTGAGCAGCCTCTTGCTTTAGTGCCATGTTGTAGAACTCATCGTACCTCAACGGCTCAAAGAGGACAAGAGCGAGCTGAATTTCTTCACGGAGACCACCCCTGAACTGGTAGATCATGCTCTTCTCATCAGGAACGTCCTGCTTGGCAAAGTGGGCGAGCTTCTGGAACAACTTGTTGTAGTCATAGACAGACAAAGAGCCTTGCTTCAGATTGCGGAACTCCTCACATTTGCTTTCAGTCACACTTTGAGGGATGTGATGAGCTTGGAAATCTCGACGGAAATCATCCCAAGTGATCAAACGTCCACCTCTGGAATCCTTATACTGCTGGAACCACTCTGCAGCCTGATCTTTGAGCTGGAAAGAAGTGAACTTGACGAAATCTTCAGGCCTGACGTTGCTGCATTCAAAATGCTTGCCCAGATCCACTAGCCAATCGTCAGCATCGGTTGCTTCAACACAATTGCTGAACGTCTTCGGCCCATTAGCGAGGAACTGGTTCAGAGTAGCGAAATGGTTCTGATTGTTGCCTTGATTCCCTTGACTGCCTTGATTGCGCTCTTGGAGGATTTGCATGATCAACTGTGTGTTTGCATTGGTTGCGGCCATCACAGCTTGCCAAGCCTCCGGAGGTGGTGGCGGATCAGGATTCGGAGTCGTGCGCGTTGGAGGAGCCATCCTGAAGAGGTTGACCACCATTAGCACATAAATAGACAAATATTGAAGCTGAATCCAACGGAATGAAAATTGCAACATAAAGTCTTCACATCCTAACAAAATGAACGAATGCACTTCTCTTGAAGTGGTCACATATTCCTAAATTGCGAAGCCACATAGAATTAGGTAGAAGAGGTAAATCAACAAGGGATGGAATCAACATAAGACTTCGAAGCAATTCGAATACCACAACTCAAAATAAAACCAAGGATTGGCTTGCGAAATAAGCCGGAACAAACATATGATAGAGATTTCGTCCGAAGTTTTCGTGGTGGGACCTACACGGGCTCAATCGTACAGCACCATCATGTACAAGGCAGTGCACATGACATACGAAGTGTCCCCGAGTCAGCATAACCAAGGACTCTTTAAGATGCAACAAGACCACTGTAAAATCGACCGTGAATAGGCGAACCACTAGACGTCGAACCCCAATTTCATATCATACATCTGTCGGAAGGATATCCTAAGAGCTACTTGAATTCCCACCTATGAAACTCCCGAAACTTTCCGGTTATGCAATAGGGTGTTGGGGATACAGGGGAAGCATAATATCTCACCCAAACTAGCAAATCCTACATCCAGCTGTATCCATCCTTCAACACATAACCAAGAAACCTTCGGAAACCATCTACATCAACCTTCGAAAAGCATCCGTTATACAAGTTATGGCGATACTCCCGAACTCCCGCCCCAGTACTGGGTGGCGTCGAGGTTATCTCACCAACGAACTGCATAAAAGAGATTTTCGATGTCGGCGAACATATCTCAAGTATTCCAGAATTGCAACGATAAAATTATGATGACAACACCTCAGAGCTCAACTCCCCGGGACACTTCCACTAAACCCCTGACAGGAGGCACCAAGACAGTATTCTCATCATAAGTCATCGGAACAAATCCAAGATACTCGCGTGATCCTAAAAAAAATTTAGTGAAATTTGAGAAGAGAAGAGTCAAAACTCTACGTTAGGATGCCTTACCAGAGCGATGAGGAGACTGGGAAGTAAAAAGAATTCCTAAGCTCTCCGATATATAATTCCTAAATGACTCAAAACATTTTTCTAGACACAACTCGGCTGCTAAAAACGATCAAGCAATGGGGCTCCTAAGGTCGGGGAAGGCTCTGATTACCAACTTTTAACGTCGTCGATGCGGCTATATCTTCCACGTGTCGAGGCACGACTTAGAGGCATAACCGCATTGAAAGCAATGTCGCAAGTTAGGCAATCTTCACAACATCCCATGTAATAAATAATATAAAAGGGGAGGTACAATAGTTGGCTTACACTCGCCACGTCACATCAAAGTACATAAATAACATACATCATCCAAACACTCATGGCCCGACTACGGCGCCAAAATAAAAGACAACCCAACAAGCGACATAGGTCCCGATCACCCCAACTGGGCACCACTACTGATCATCAGGAAAAGACACATAGTAACGCTGAGAATCCTTGTCGTACTCCCACTTGAGCTCAAGCGTGCCATCTGGAGCTGTATCATCTGTCCCCGCATCTGGTGTAATAGTAATCTGTGAGCCACAGGGACTCAGAAATCTCGCACCCTCGCGATCAAGACTATTTAAGCTTAATAGGTAGGATGGGGGTAAATGTAAGTGGAGCTGCAGCAAGCGACTAGCATATATGGTGGCTAACTTATTCGCAAAAGAGAGCGAGAAGAGGAGGCAAAGCACGAGCGAGAAACTAGAGAGCAACCTGCTCAAGCATAACTCCAACACCGTGTCCACTTCCCGGACTCCGCCGAGAAGAGGCCACCACGGTAACACACTCAGTTGATTCATTTTAATTAATTAAGGTTCAAGTTGTCTACAACCGGACATTAACAAATTCCCATCTGCCCATAACCGCGGGCACGGCTTTCGAAAGATCAATCCCTGCAGGGGGGTCCCAACTTAGCCCATAACAAGCTCTCACGGTCAATGAAGGAATAGACCTCCACCCAAGACACACCGATCAGACTCGGTATGTCGGTACAACAAGATGATTCGACAGGTTAAAACAAGTCCAGCAACACCGCCCGAATGTGCCGACAAATCCCAATAGGAGCTGCACATATCTCGTTCTCAGGGCACACTCAGATGAGCAGTCCGTACAACTAAAACCAGCCCTCGAGTTTCCCCAAGGTGGCGCTGCAAGGGGCTCTGGTTCGGACCAACACTCAGAGGAGCACTGGCCCATGGGGGGCTAAAATAAAGATGACCCTCGGGCTCCGGAAACCCAAGGGAAAAAGAGGCTAGGTGGCAAATGGTAAAACCAATGTTGGGCATTGCTGGAAAAGCTTTAATCAAGGCGAACTATTAAGGGGTTCCCATTATAGCCCAACCGTGTAAGGGACGCAACAATCCGGGAACATAACACCGATATGACGGAAACTAGGGCGGCAAGAGTGGAACAAAACACTAGGCGAGAGGCCGAGCCTTCCACCCTTTACCAAGTATATAGATGCATTAAGATAACATGGCAATATAATGATATCCCAACAAGTAAATGAATGTTCCAACAAGGAACGGCTCCAATCTTCACCTGCAACTAACAACGCTATAAGAAGGGGCTGAGCAAAGCGGTAACATAGCCAATCAACGGTTTGCTAGGACAATGGTGGGTTAGAGGTTCAACATGGCAATTGGGAGGCTGACAATCAAGTGGTAGGCATCGCAGCATTGGCATAGCAAAAGAGCGAGCAAACTAGCATAGCAAAGATAGTAGTGATTTCGAGGGTATGATCATCTTGCCTGCACAGTTGTCAGAGTTGACTGGATCCTCAAAAGCAAACTCAACGGGCTCCTCGTTAGCAAACTCGTCTCCCGGCTCTACCCAACAACACAAACAAGCAACATGGATACAATCAACCGCGTGCAAACTCAAGCCATAAGATGAAATGATGGTATGATATGCGGGATGCGATGCGGGATGCAAAATGCAAGACGTGACAGGAAATGCAAGAACCTGGCCTCAACTTGGAAAACCAAGTGTGCCACTGGATAGAGGGGATGAAATCGCTTGAAAACGATATAAAGATCATAGGAATCGGAGTTACGGTTTGGAAATGGCAAGCGTTTTACGAAATGAACCGGTCTGCGATTTACAGCAAGTAGGCACCTAAATGCAACGAAATGAACATGCTACGGCCACCAAACATGACAACAAAAGACATGGCAGGGATGTACACAAGATGCTTAACAAAACACTAGCACTGAGCCACGGCCAAATTCATCCATTATGAGGTTCAAACAAGCATGGCAAAAACGCAAACGCAAAACAGATTTCAGACTTAGTGAAATTAACACTAGTCTGAAATTTCAGATCACGAAGCTCTCTTCGGAGCAGCAAAACAACATGATACATGACCTGATTATGAAAAGTAAGAACATGGCATGGAGCTACTCAACAAGCTTATCAAAAGTCCCAAAGTGACCTGGGGCCAAAAGGGATCACAAAATATACTAACAAGCACACGAACATGGCTCACGCACAATCAGTTTTCAGACTTAGTGAAAACTGAGACATGCTGGAATTTAACTCACGAAGGCATCTAAACGAGCTCGATGCACTCACTATGGTGCAAGTCATGGCAAGGCAAGCATATATCCATAAAGAAGGCACAAAATGCTAGCTAGACATGGCAAGAACAATGGCATAGCATGCACGGATCAATAACAATAGCATCGGCAAAATCGCAAACAAGTTGACGATCTGCTCAGATTTACCACGAAGCAAAAGTAGAGCTCGATTGACTCAAGCTGGAGTACTCCACATGTGCAAACAAAGACATGGATGGATAGAGCATAACATGATTAACAAAACTCCCTTACTGATCATCCTCAAAAGAGGCACGGATCACTAGGAAACATGCTGAACATATGGCATCATGAACTAAAATATGCCAGACTTAGTGAAATCCACTAAGTCCCTGAAAACAGATCTACCAAGTGCCTCACTTTGCAAGCTTGCACAAGTTACCACAGACATCCTAAAAATGTATGGGTGGCACCTCTGGAAAGAAGACAAAATGCTTAACAATTCATCCCAAAGACTCACAGGCATATCATGCACACAATAATCATGGCAACAATGACAAAAGTCTATGATGAACTAACGGATCTGACAATTATCTCATGAAGCCTCCTTCTAGCAGCATTTCGGGCATCAAGATGAACTCAAATGCAAATGATGCAATGGAATGAAATGATGTACTCGTCGAGACGAAGATTTTGATATATTATATGTCCAAATCGGAGCTACAGATGCGGAGATACGGGTCCCCGAACAGAGGCATATGGATCAAGAATTCTGGGACTTGGCAAAAAATTAACCTCTCCTAGGGTTTACTGTAGCTCCGATCCAGATCGGATCCAGATCGAGCGCGCGCAACGAGGATCGCCGGGGATGGCCGCGGTGACGGCCGGACTTGCCGACGAGCTCGCCAGCCGGAGGGGAACTTACCGGAGTTGAGGAGGCCGGTCGCCGGACTTGGCGTGGAGAGGCGGCGCGGGACTTGGGGAGGCACGAGGCGGCGGGGCGCCGGCGGTCGTCGGCGGCCGGAGCGGGCGGAGGCCGGCGCGGTGGCTCGGCCGCCGGAGTTGGAGGCGAGGGCAACGAGGTGGCGGCGGTTGACGCGGGGAGTCGCGGGGCGGTGATGGGCCTCGGGGGCCGGCCACGGGCCTCCCGGGCCTGGCGGCGGGGATGTGGGCGCACGCCCATGTGGCAGGCGGCGATTGGACGGGCTGCGGCGGCGGACGTGTCCGGCCTGATCCGGACGCGTCCGGCAGCGGGAGGAGGAAGAAGCTAGGGTTAGGGGTGTTTGACCCGGAATTTTCGAGGGAGGGGGTATTTATAGGCATAAGTGGAGCTAGGAGAGTCCAAATGAGGTGCGGTTTTCGGCCACACGATCGTGATCGAACGCTCTAGGACATGGAGAAGAGTTTGGTGGGTTTTGGGCCAAATTGAAGGGGTGTTGGGCTGCAACACACACGAGGCCTTTTCGGTCCCTCGGTTAACCGTTGGAGTATCAAACGAAGACCAAATGGTATGAAACTTGACAGGCGGTCTACGGGTAGTAAACCAAGGCCGCATGACAAGTCTCGGTCCAATCCGGAAATGTTTAATCCCCACACACGAAAGAAAGCTAGAATTGACCACCGGAGGAGAACGAAGCGCCGGAATGCAAAACGGACAACGGGGAAAATGCTCGAATGCATGAGATGAACACGTATGCAAATGCAATGCACATGATGACATGATATGAGATGCATGAAAACGAAAACAACACACGGAGACAAAGACCCGAACCCGAGAAATAAATATAACTTAACGCCGGAAACGGCAAGAGTTGGAGTACAAATTGGGAAAGTTATATCTGAGGCGTTACAACACTCCACCACTACGAAAAGATCTCGTCCCGAGATCTAGGACTGAAGGAACTCCGGGTATTCAGAACGGAGGTGATCCTCGCATTCCCAGGTAGCTTCACGGTCGGAATGGTGTGACCACTTGACTTTGAGAAATTTGATTGACTTGTTGCGGGTCCTGCGTTCAGTCTCTTCAAGGATTGCAACTGGGTGCTCACATAGGAGAGATCTTCTTGGAGCTCAATGTCCTCGAAGTTGACGGTGCGTTCAGGCGTCTTGAAGCACTTTCAGAGTTGGGAGACATGGAACACATCATGAACATTTACAAAGTTTGACGGAAGCTCGAGTTGATAGGCGAGGTCGCCTCTCTTGCTGACAATCTTGAAAGGTCCCACATATCTAGGGGCAAGCTTCCCTTTGGTACCGAAGCGACAAGTCCCTTTCATAGGAGAGACGCGGAGGTAAACATGATCTCCGATCTCGAAAGCCAAATCACGGTGCTTACTATCATAGTAGCTCTTCTGGCGGGATTGGGCTGCTTTGAGGTTATCACGAATGACCTTGCACATTTCTTCTGCCTCTGTGATTAAATCATTACCCAGCAGCTGATGTTCACCGGTTTCAGACCAGTTGAGAGGGGTACGGCACTTCCTACCATACAGAATTTCAAATGGGGCCTTGCCCAAACTTGCTTGAAAACTGTTGTTGTATGAGAATTCAGCATAAGGAAGACAATCCTTCCACTTCATGCCGAAGGAGATAACACAAGCCCTGAGCATATCTTCAAGAATCTGGTTGACACGCTCGACTTGACCGCTTGTTTGAGGATGGAAAGCAGTGCTGAAGCGGATGTTGGTGCCCATGGCCTTCTGAAAAGAATCCCAAAACTTGGAGGTAAAGATGCTGCCACGGTCTGAAGATATCACTTGAGGAATACCGTGCAGAGAGACAATTCGAGAGGTATAGAGTTCTGCCAATTGAGCTGCAGTGATTGACTCTTTGATAGGCAGAAAGTGAGCCACTTTGGTGAGCTTGTCGATGACAACGAATATAGCATCATTGCCATGCTTGGACTTTGGAAACCCAGTCACGAAGTCCATTTCAATGTGGTCAAACTTCCATTCTGGAATGGCAAGAGGTTGGAGGAGACCTGCTGGCCTTTGGTGTTCTGCCTTCACTCTTCTGCAGACAACACATTCATTCACGAATTGAGCGATCTCGCGCTTCATTCGAGTCCACCAATAAGTTTGCTTGAGATCCTGATACATCTTCGTGCTCCCAGGGTGGATGGAGAGGAGAGAATTGTGAGCCTCGTTCATGATCACTTTACGGAGGTCACCTTTGGGTACCACAATTCGATCCTCGAAGAAGAGAGTGTCCTTGTCATCAAGGCAGTAGCACTTGTACTTGGACTGACTCTTTGCGATACCAATCTTCACCTTTTTCACCATAGCATCAAGAAGCTGGGCTTGGCGAATATGGTCTTCCAAGGTAGGATAAACTTGAAGGTTGGCGAGGAAACCTTGAGGAACAATTTGCAGATTAAGTTTGCGGAAAGCTTCATAAAGCTCGGGTTGATAAGGCTTCAGAATCAGACTGTTGCAATATGCTTTCCTGCTCAAAGCGTCAGCAATCACATTGGCCTTGCCTGGAGTATACTCGATACTCGGATTGTACTCTTGAATCATTTCGACCCATCGAGTTTGCCTGAGGTTGAGATTAGGCTGGGTGAAGATGTACTTGAGACTCTTGTGATCCGTGAAAATGTCCACTTTTCTTCCCAATAGAAGATGTCTCCAAGTCAACAAAGCATGCACAACTGCCGCCAACTCGAGATCATGAGTGGGGTAGGTCTTCTCATTAGGCTTCAACTGGCGAGAGGTATAAGCAACAACTTTCTTCTCTTGCATCAGTACAGCACCGAGACCTTGGAGAGAGGCATCACAAAAGACCTCGTACGGCTTGGTTTCATCAGGCGGAGTCAGAACTGGAGCAGTGATCAACTTCTCTTTCAAAGTGTTGAAAGCAATATCACACTCCGGAGACCAAACGTACTTGACGTGCTTCTGGAGAAGATCTGAGAGAGGCTTCACGTTCTTAGAAAAGTTTTCAACGAATCTTCGGCAATAGCTTGCGAGACCGAGGAAGCTACGGAGTTGCTTCACGTTCTGAGGAGGTTCCCAATTAACAATTGCAGACACCTTCTCAGGATTCACGGCAATGCCCTTGGTAGAGATGATATGACCAAGATAAAGCACCTCATCGAGCCAAAATTCACACTTGGAGAACTTGGCGTAGAACTGATGTTCCCTGAGCTTGTCAAGAACCAAACGCAAGTGCTTGGCATGATCTTCTTTGTTCTTGGAGAAAACCAGAATGTCATCGAGATAGACCAACACAAAGTCATTGGTGTAGGGGTTGAAGATGAAGTTCATTATGCGAGAGAACGTCGGAGGAGCGTTGGCGAGGCCAAAAGACATGACAGTGTATTCATATGACCCATAGCTTGTCCTGAAGGCCGTCTTGGGAATATCTTGCTCACGGATTCGAATCTGATGATAACCCATACGGAGATCAAGCTTGGAGAATACTTGGGCACCCTTGAGTTGTTCGAACAGCTCATTGATGTTGGGAAGTGGGTATTTGTTCTTGATGGTCTTCTTGTTCAATGGACGATAATCAACACAAAGTCGGTCCGTTCCATCCTTCTCCTTCACAAAAAGAACACCACAACCCCGCGGAGAAGAACTAGGCCGAATGAGACCCATTCTTTCCTGAATATCGAGTTATTTCTTCAGCTCCTTCAACTCTTCAGGTCCTAGCTTGTAAGGACATTTGCACACAGGTTCCGTACCGGGCTCAAGTTCAATAACAAATTCAACGGGCCGGTGCGGAGGCATTCCTGGGAGCTCTTCTGGGAAGACGTCTTGATACTCACAAACGACTGGGATCTGCGAAATAGCATCCAATTCACCCTTCTCATTGAGGAAAACAACCGGATTGTATCATCACAAGCGGCAAAGACAATGACATCCTCAGACGAATGAGTCAGTTGAATCTGCCTGGCTGCACAATCGAGCTGAGCCTTGTGCTTAGAGAGCCAGTCCATCCCGAGAATAAGATCGATATCTGAATCACCAAGAACATTTGGAGAAGCCAAGAACTTATAATCGCCCAAAGTGATTGTAACATCCGGAACACATACTCGAGATGTCATTTGACGGGTCGGAGAAACAATAGCCAACGGTTTCGACAACACTTGAGTACGAAAGTCATGCTTAGATGCAAAAGGTCTCGACATGAAACAATGCGATGCACCAGTGTCAAAAAGAACTCTTGCAGGAATATCGTTAACAGGAAGGTTACCCATGATGACATCCGAAGAATCCTCTGCCTGAGCTGCATTCACCATATTGACCTTGGCGTACTTGGGGTTATGCTTGACCACAGCTGTACTTGCCGATCTGACAGGAGGAGGAGGAGGAAGACGCCTCTGGTTGAAACACTTGTTGGCGTAGTGACCCTTCTGTTGGCACTTGTTGCACGTGACCTCTGAAAGCGGACGGTGGAACGGAGCACTTGATCTTGGAGCTTGAGACGAAGTCTTGTTCTGAAAGCCTGGCTTGGGTGGGTGGGAAGAACCACTGCCACCTTTTCTCTTCTGCTGATACGGCTGACGGAACGGAGGAGGAGGAAGCCAATACTTCTGCTGCTTGGCCACTTGAGTAGAGGAAGAAGGCATAGTGTCTCTGACTCGCTTCCTGGAAGCATCACACCTCAACTGAGCAGTCTCTTGCTTTAGTGCCATGTTGTAGAACTCATCGTACCTCAACGGCTCAAAGAGGACAAGAGCGAGCTGAATTTCTTCATGGAGACCACCCCTGAACTGGTAGATCATGCTCTTCTCATCAGGAACGTCCTGCTTGGCAAAGCGGGCGAGCTTCTGGAACAACTTGTTGTAGTCATAGACAGACAAAGAGCCTTGCTTCAGATTGTGGAACTCCTCACGTTTGCTTTCAGTCACACTCTGAGGGATGTGATGAGCTCGGAAATCTCGACGGAAATCATCCCAAGTGATCAAACGTCCACCTCTGGAATCCTTGTACTGCTGGAACCACTCTACAGCCTGAGCTTTGAGCTGGAAAGAAGTGAACTTGACGAAATCTTCAGGCCTGACGTTGCTGCATTCAAAATGCTTGCCCAGATCCACTAGCCAATCGTCAGCATCGGTTGCTTCAACACAATTGCTGAACGTCTTCGGCCCATTAGCGAGGAACTGGTTCAGAGTAGCGAAATGGTTCTGATTGTTGCCTTGATTCCCTTGACTGCCTTGATTGCGCTCTTGGAGGATTTGCATGATCAACTGTGTGTTTGCATTGGTTGCGGCCATCACAGCTTGCCAAGCCTCCGGAGGTGGTGGCGGATCAGGATTCGGAGTCGTGCGCGTTGGAGGAGCCATCCTGAAGAGGTTGACCACCATTAGCACATAAATAGACAAATATTGAAGCTGAATCCAACGGAATGAAAATTGCAACATAAAGTCTTCACATCCTAACAAAATGAACGAATGCACTTCTCTTGAAGTGGTCACATATTCCTAAATTGCGAAGCCACGTAGAATTAGGTAGAAGAGGTAAATCAACAAGGGATGGAATCAACATAAGACTTCGAAGCAATTCGAATACCACAACTCAAAATAAAACCAAGGATTGGCTTGCGAAATAAGCTTGAACAAACATATGATAGAGATTTTGTCCGAAGTTTTCGTGGTGGGACCTACACGGGCTCGATCGTATAGCACCATCATGTACAAGGCAGTGCACATGACATACGAAGCGTCCCCGGGTCAGCATAGCCAAGGACTCTTTAAGATGCAGCAAGACCACTGTAAAATCGACCGTGAATAGGCGAACCACTAGACGTCGAACCCCAATTTCATATCATACATCTATCGGAAGGATATCCTAAGAGCTACTTGAATTCTCACCTATGAAACTCCCGAAACTTACCGGTTATGCAATCGGGTGTTGGGGATACAGGGGAAGCATAATATCTCACCCAAACTAGCAAATCCTACATCCAGCTGTATCCATCCTTCAACACATAACCAAGAAACCTTCGGAAACCATCTACCTCAACCTTCGAAAAGCATCCGTTATACAAGTTATGGCGATACTCCCGAACTCCCGCCCCAGTACTTCCCGGGACACTTCCACTAAACCCCTGACAGGAGGCACCAAGACAGTATTCTCATCATAAGTCATCGGAACAAATCCAAGATACTCGCATGATCCTAAAAAAAAATTTAGTGAAATTTGAGAAGAGAAGAGTCAAAACTCTACGTTAGGATGCCTTACCAGAGCGATGAGGAGACTGGGAAGTAAAAAGAATTCCTAAGCTCTCCGATATATAATTCCTAAATGACTCAAAACATTTTTCTAGACACAACTCGGCTGCTAAAAACGATCAAGCAATGGGGCTCCTAAGGTCGGGGAAGGCTCTGATTACCAACTTTTAACGCCGTCGATGCGGCTATATCTCCCACGTGTCTAGGCACGACTTAGAGGCATAACCACATTGAAAGCAATGTCGCAAGTTAGGCAATCTTCACAACATCCCATGTAATAAATAATATAAAAGGGAAGGTACAATAGTTGGCTTACACTCGCCACGTCACATCAAAGTACATAAATAACATACATCATCCAAACACTCATGGCCCGACTACAGCGCCAAAATAAAAGACAACCCAACAAGCGACATAGGTCCCGATCACCCCAACTGGGCACCACTACTGATCATCAGGAAAAGACACATAGTAACGCTGAGAATCCTCGTCGTACTCCCACTTGAGCTCAAGCGCGCCATCTGGAGCTGTATCATCTGTCCCTGCATTTGGTGTAATAGTAATCTGTGAGCCACAGGGACTCAGCAATCTCGCACCCTCGCGATCAAGACTATTTAAGCTTAATAGGTAGGATGGGGTAAATGTAAGTGGAGCTGCAGCAAGCGACTAGCATATATGGTGGCTAACTTATTCGCAAAAGAGAGCGAGAAGAGGAGGCAAAGCAAGAGCGAGAAACTAGAGAGCAACCTGCGCAAGCATAACTCCAACACCGTGTCCACTTCCCGGACTCCGCCGAGAAGAGGCCATCACGGTAACACACTAAGTTGATTCATTTTAATTAATTAAGGTTCAAGTTGTCTACAACCGGACATTAACAAATTCCCATCTGCCCATAACCGCGGGCATGGCTTTCGAAAGATCAATCCCTACAGGGGGGTCCCAACTTAGCCCATAACAAGCTCTCACGGTCAACGAAGGAATAGACCTCCACCCAAGACACACCGATCAGACTCGGTATCTCGGTACAACAAGGCGATTCGACGGGTTAAAACAAGTCCTGCAACACTGCCCGAATGTGCCGACAAATCCCAATAGGAGCTGCACATATCTCGTTCTCAGGGCACACTCAGATGAGCAGTCCGTACAACTAAAACCAGCCCTCGAGTTTCCCCAAGGTGGCGCTGCAAGGGGCTCTGGTTCGGACCAACACTCAGAGGAGCACTGGCCCGTGGGGGGCTAAAATAAAGATGACCCTCGGGCTCCGGAAACCCAAGGGAAAAAGAAGCTAGGTGGCAAATGGTAAAACTAATGTTGGGCATTGCTGGAAAAGCTTTAATCAAGGCGAACTATTAAGGGGTTCCCATTATAGCCCAACCGTGTAAGGGACGCAACAATCCGGGAATATAACACCGATATGACGGAAACTAGGGCGGCAAGAGTGGAACAAAACACTAGGCGAGAGGCCGAGCCTTCCACCCTTTACCAAGTATATAGATGCATTAAGATAACATGGCAATATAATGATATCCCAACAAGTAAATAAATGTTCCAACAAGGAACGGCTCCCATCTTCACCTGCAACTAACAACGCTATAAGAAGGGGCTGAGCAAAGCGGTAACATAGCCAATCAACGGTTTGCTAGGACAATGGTGGGTTAGAGGTTCAACATGGCAATTGGGAGGCTGACAATCAAGTGGTAGGCATCGCAGCATTGGCATAGCAAAAGAGCGAGCAAACTAGCATAGCAAAGATAGTAGTGATTGCAAGGGTATGATCATCTTGCCTGCACAGTTGTCAGAGTTGACTGGATCCTTAAAAGCAAACTCAACGGGCTCCTCGTTAGCGAACTCGTCTCCCGGCTCTACCCAAGAACACAAACAAGCAACAAGGATACAATCAACCGCGTGCAAACTCAAGCCATAAGATGAAATGATGGTATGATATGCGGGATGCGATGCGGGATGCAAAATGCAAGACGTGACAGGAAATGCAAGAACCTGGCCTCAACTTGGAAAACCAAGTGTGCCACTGGATAGAGGGGATGAAATCGCTTGAAAACGATATAAAGATCATAGGAATCGGAGTTACGGTTTGGAAATGGCAAGCGTTTTACGAAATGAACCAGTCTGCGATTTACAGCAAGTAGGCACCTAAATGCAACGAAATGAACATGCTACAGCCACCAAACATGACAACAAAAGACATGGCAGGGATGTACACAAGATGCTTAACAAAACACTAGCACTGAGCCACGGCCAAATTCATCCATTATGAGGTTCAAACAAGCATGGCAAAAACGCAAACGCAAAACAGATTTCAGACTTAGTGAAATTAACACTAGTCTTAAATTTCAGATCACGAAGCTCTCTTCGGAGCAGCAAAAAAACATTATACATGACCTGATTATGAAAAGTAAGAACATGGCATGGAGCTACTCAACAAGCTTATCAAAAGTCCCAAAGTGACCTGGGGCCAAAAGGGATCACAAAATATACTAACAAGCACACGAACATAGCTCACGCACAATTAGTTTTCAGACTTAGTGAAAACCGAGACATGTTGGAATTTAACTCACGAAGGCATGTAAACGAGCTCGATGCACTCACTACGGTGCAAGTCATGGCAAGGCAAGCATATATCCATAAAGAAGGCACAAAATGCTAGCTAGACATGGCAAGAACAATGGCATAGCCTGCACGGATCAAAACAATAGCATCGGCAAAATCGCAAACAAGTTGACGATCTGCCCAGATTTACCACGAAGCAAAAGTAGAGCTCGATTGACTCAAGCTGGAGTACTCCACATATGCAAACAAAGACATGGATGGATAGAGCATAACATGATTAACAAAACTCCCTTACTGATCATCCTCAAAAGAGGCACGGATCACTAGGAAACATGCTGAACATATGGCATCATGAACTAAAATATCCCAGACTTAGTGAAATCCACTAAGTCCCTGAAAACAGATCTACCAAGTGCCTCACTTTGCAAGCTTGCACAAGTCACCACACACATCCTAAAAATGCATGGGTGGCACCTCTGGAAATAAGACAAAATGCTTAGCAATTCATCCCAAAGACTCACAGGCATATCATGCACACAATAATCTTGGCAACAATGACAAAATCTATGATGAACTAACGGATCTGACAATTATCTCACGAAGCCTCCTTCTAGCAGCATTTCGGGCATCACGATGAACTCAAATGCAAATGATGCAATCGAATGAAATGATGTACTCGTTGAGGCGAAGATTTTGATATATATTATGTCCAAATCGGAGCTACGGATGCGGAGATACGGGTCCCCGAACAGAGGCATATGGATCAAGAATTCTGGGACTTAGCAAAAATTAACCTCTCCTAGGGTTTACTGTAGCTCCGATCCAGATCGGGCGCGCGCAACGAGGATCGCCGGGGATGGCCGCGGTGACGGCTGGACTTGCCGAGGAGCTCGCCGGCCGGAGGGGAACTTGCCGGAGTTGAGGAGGCCGGTCGCCGGACTTGGCGTGGAGAGGCGGCGTGGGACTTGGGGAGGCGCGAGGCGGCGGGGCGCCGGCGGCCGTCGGCGGCCGGAGCGGGCGGAGGCCGGTGCGGTGACTCGGCCGCCGGAGTTGGAGGCGAGGGCGGCGAGGTGGCGGCGGTTGACGCGGGGAGTCGCGGGGCGGCGATGGGCCACGGGCCTCCCGGGCCTGGCGGCAGGGATGTGGGCGCACGCCCACGTGGCAGGCGACGATTGGACGGGCTGCGGCGGCGGACGTGTCCGGCCTGATCCGGACGCGTCCGGCGGCGGGAGGAGGAAGAAGCTAGGGTTAGGGGTGTTTGACCCGGAATTTTCGAGGGAGGGGGTATTTATAGGCATAAGTGGAGCTAGGAGAGTCCAAATGAGGTGCGGTTTTCGGCCACGCGATCGTGATCGAACTCTCTAGGACATGGAGCGGAGTTTGGTGGGTTTTGGGCCAAATTGAAGGGGTGTTGGGCTGCAACACACACGAGGCCTTTTCGGTCCCTCGGTTAACCGTTGGAGTATCAAACGAAGTCCAAATGGTACGAAACTTGACAGGCGGTCTACCGGTAGTAAACCAAGGCCGCATGACAAGTATCGGTCCAATCCGGAAATGTTTAATCTCCACACATGAAAGAAAGCTAGAATTGACCACCGGAGGAGAACGAAGCGCCGGAATGCAAAACGGACAACGGGGAAAATGCTCGAATGCATGAGATGAACACGTATGCAAATGCAATGCACATGATGAGATGATATGAGATGCATGAAAACGAAAACAACACACGGAGACAAAGACCCGAACCCGAGAAATAAATATAACTTAACGCCGGAAACAGCAAGAGTTGGAGTACAAATTGGGAAAGTTATATCTGGGGCGTTACATCATGACACCACCAGAGAAGAAGACAAACCCTAGATCAAAGGCTTCATATGGCCCAATGGCTTCATACACGCAGAGGACCTCACAAGGTGACCCCAACGCCAATGTTTTGTAGGGAAACTATCGTCAGACTCATGAATATGAGCGCGTTTCTTCAAACCGCTATGTTCACAAATCAAAGAATTTTTTAGCATATTCTTTTAAGTACTATTCACCTCCTGCAAAACTATTTTCTAGGGGTCCAAAGCCAAAATTCTTAGATGCTGCACTTAGACTCATTGCTTCTAAGCCACCCCTTAAGATGTGGGTGGTTAAGAAGAATTAACTTCTCTTGCAGGGTTGGGTCTCCATCCAAAAATCATTTAATTCTGAAGACAATGATGGGGACCTAAAACATCATGTGGGACGCAAGATAAAATGCCAAAATGGTCTTACCATTTACTTCATCCCTAGATTTCTTGATGAACATCCTATCTTACCATCTAAGAATCATAACTTTGATAGTATGCTTGTACGTCAAATGTTTGTGCTTCACAGTACTCTTGGTGAAGCCTATCCAACTAATTGCAATGTAGGGTACAACTCTGAAAGCTACTGAATGGATCATGGATAGTGGATGCACTAACCACATGACTGGTGATCGAAGTCTTCTCATGGACTCTACTCTTCGACCATCTACCAAAAGCCATATCACATTTGCTGACACTGGTAAAAGCAAGGTATTGGGCCTAGGTAGAGTTGCTATCTCAAAGGATCAACACATGGATAAAGTGATGCTTGTTGAATCCCTTGGATACAACTTAATTTCTATCTCAATGCTTTGTGATCTTGACATGATTGTGATATTTGGAAAATATCGTTGCCTTGTGCTTATGGCTTCTAACAAATCTCTAGTCTTCGAAGGTTATCGAAAAGGTGATCTGTATATGGTATATTTCTCCGCAGGACCACACCTTGTCGTATGTATTCTAGCAAAAGCTTCAGAGTGTTGACTTTGGCATCGAAGGCTAGGACATGCAGGCATGAGGAACTTGCACACTCTCATGAAGAAGAAGCACATCATTGGCATCAAGGGCGTCAAGTTCAAGAAGGATCATCTATGTGGTGCTTGCAAATCCGGGAGGATGACTAGGGAAAAACATCCCTCAAAGACAATCATGACGACTTCACATCCCTTCGAGCTGTTACACATGGACTTATCTACTCTACTCTTACCACTACTGCATGCTTATATGGCTTCGCAATTGTTGATGATTACTCTAGATACACTTGGGTGCATATAATTCTCTACAATACTGAAGTGCAGGATGTCTTCAGAAGATTCGCCAATTGCTCCATGACCAACTATGGCATCAAGATCAAGGACATCAGAAGTGACAATGGCACGGAATTCAAGAACACAGGCCTCGACACTTATCTTGATACACTGGGCATCACTCATGAGCTCTTTGCTCTATACACACCTCAGCAGCATGGTGTCATGGAGCGCAAGAATAGGACCCTTATAGAGATGGCTCGTACGATGCTTGATGAGTACAAGACTCCAAGAAAGTTCTGGCCTGAAGCCATTGATACTGCATGCCATATAATCAACAGAGTCTAACTTCATAAATTCTTCAAGAAGACATCCTATGAACTACTCACTGGTAAGAAGCCAAACATAAGCTATTTCAAAGTCTTCGGTGCTAGCTGTTGGATCAAGGATCCACGCCACACTTCCAAATTTGCACCGAAAGCACATGAAGGTTTTATGCTTGGTTATGAAAAGGATTCGCACACCTATAGGGTCTTCAACCTCTTTCACTATAAAGTGGTTGAAACTGTAGATGTGCGGTTCGATGAGACTAACGGCTCGCAAAGAGAGCACCTACCAAATGTGCTAGATGAAGCTTCTCCTAGTGAATCTATCAAGCTAATGGGTACTGGAGAAATCATACCCACCGAGGAACAGGCAGAAGAGGAAATTATCATTCCAGATCCTACACAACACGAAGACAATGCTGAGCCTGAAGACAATGTTGAAGATTAAGGCAATGATCAGCAACAGCAAAATCTTCGCCATGTTCATCCTCGGGTCGCAAATGAAGTTCATATTGAGAGGATTCTTGATAGCATCAATGCACCTGGTCCTCTTACTCGATCAAAAGCTATGCAAGTGGCAAACTTCTGTGGGAACTTTGCATTCGTCTCCATATTTGAACCCAAGAAAGTTGAAGAAGCCTTTATGGAACCAGAATGGATTCAAGCTATGCAAGAGGAGCTTCAACAATTTGAGCTCAATAATGTCTGGAAGCTAGTCAAACGTCCTGATCCACGCAAGCACAATATTGGCACCAAATGGATCTATCGCAACAAGCAAGATGAGCATGGTCAAGTTGTCAGAAACAAAGCTCGTCTCGTTGCTCAAGGTTACACACACTATTTGTAGTCCTACTAGGACTCTACATGTAAGCCACCCCTTCAACTCATATAAGGAGGGGCAGGGCCTCACGCAATGACCTCCAGACACCAGCTTTGACCCTCCGAATTAGGAATCACCCAAAACAACAGTTAAGTAAAACTCTAAGGGAAGGCCTCGCGCAACGACCTCCAATAGCACGAAAATTCACGTCCTTTTTATCATTCTGAGGTACTTGGTAATTTTTTATTAGCTGCACAGTGAGCCATCTCAGGATCACTGTTACTACCACTTAGTACATAAGGAACATTCGTCTTTGTACTTATAATGGATCTTATGATGGGTTCAATTGTTGAGGTATTTTGAACTCCAATCATCTACATATGATCATCAATTGTCTAGGAACATTGATTTTGTTAAGTGTTACACCATGTGACGATCGGGAGAAAATCTTTTATCATTCTCCATTTCAAACTTCTTTGAAACCTTCACATACTTCGGTTTTGGCACAATTGGATATCTTGATCTATATCTACATAGAATTTGATGTCCAATAAGCTATTTTACCTGAGTCTTTCATTAAAATACTTTTTTTATGAAACCTTTTATTGCGCTAAGAAACTGTATGGTATTTCCAATAATATGTCATCCACATACTAATTTTAGAAATGTCACCTTGCTCCCACTAAACTTCTTGAATACGCAAATGTCATCATTCTAATGAAGTTAAACTATTTCATAAAAATGTTGATTCCAGCTCCTTTGATACTTGTTTTTATCATAATCCATTTAGTCTTTATTATTGCTTCTGGTGAGATAGATTCATAATCGACTCACACAATCTGCAAAATTATCTTGCAACTATCCTTGCTTTATAGACAGTATGATTACCATCAGTGTCTGTTTTTCCCGGGTATCAATCAAGTTCTAAACTCGATGAAATTCTTTTGGATTATATATCTTTAAGTCATCCTTTATGACCTGGGTGCCGCCATCGCTTTCCTATAGTGCGTAGGTTTATCTTCTTCTAAGATGAACTCTTTCTGACCTACACGGCTTTAGGCCTCGTTTGGTTCGAAGAAAAAGTGAAGGAAACACATGGAATAGGATATTTTCCTATGTGTCACTATTCACGCATTTGGTTTAAAGGAATGTAGCAAAGAAAAAATAGAAAAAAATCTATATTGTCAATTTCAAAGGAAACCCAAGAATTTTACAATTCACTTGGACCTCTTTTTCACATTCCTACGCATGGAAAATGAGATTGAGATCCTTAGTGGCATAATAGCATGCTTAATCACACCTTTTCATGTGGTTTGGCTTCAATTTGACTCTGTTTATTAGGATTCTTGTATTACACATGCAAGTCACCGAGTTCTCGGAACCTTCTTGAAGGTTCCTGGCCAATTTTGGGAACATTCTAGAAGGTTCCTGAACATGTTTACTTTTTCTGTTGTTTTTTACTGGGTTTTGGATTCCTTTTTAAAAAAATATTTTTCTTTTTTATATTTCTTTTTTTAACTCGCGAATTCCAAAAAGATCGTGATTTTATAAAAAAATCTCAAATTTCAAAAAGAAAATGAATTTTCAAATTTTATTCAGAATTTTAAAATTGTTCGGTTTTTCCAACAAATGTTCGGAATTTAAAAAATTGCATGCTCTTCTTAAATTGTTCATATTTTTTAAATAAATATGTTTGAAATTTCAAAAATTGGGCATAATTTTTCATAAAATGATTCTCTTTTCAAATGATGTTTGTAATTTAAAATTAATTTTGTTTCTCAAAAGAGTTCAAAATTTCAAAAGATATTCTCTTGTTAAAAAATGTGATAGAAACCTTTTTTTGTCCATTTGGGACTCCATATATGACGCTCTGTGTGTCAAGATGCTAGCCTTTCGCATAGGGGCGTCACCAAGTGGGCTGGCTCATCAGCACGAGACTGTATCAAAGTCGCTTACTGTAGCAAACGCCACGGTTGTTAAGAGCTCTGTCGAGAGGCTTTATCTCTCGCAGAGGATCTTATGCTTCAAGGATATAGAGAAAGCAAGCCACAGAGTATATGGGAACATCATTAGTGAGATTAATAGGAGGTCTCAAATGTCTAATTGTACTTTTTCCTTTGAAGGTCGAGCTGCTAATAGCGACGCCGATAGGTTAGCCAAGTTCTCGCATCCTCTCAATTAGGGGCACACTTCTGGTTGGTTCAACCTCATGATCCCTTTTGTATCCCACACCATTGGATTTTGAGTAATAAAACTTAGTGATACCCCTAAAAAAAAGTTAACAACTCCATTGTGGCGATTGATAGTTTTTTTAGTTTTTCTTCGGTTGATTTGTAATTAAAGCGCAAACATTTTTTGAAAAGGAGAATAATTTCTAAAATTTACAAACAAAATTTTAATTTCTAAACATTTTCTAAGTTCTGAACAAATGATATTTCAGATCATTTTTTAATTTTCTGAACATTCCCTAATTCTTAAAAAAATGAAATTTCCCAACTTTTTTGAAATTTTCAAACATTTGAAAAAAAATCTAGAAAAACATAAAAGGAAACCGGGTTGATACCTTTTTTGGAAGTTGCTAGAACCAGATAGGAACCTTCCAGAAAGTTCTTAGAACCCAAATTTCTGTTGTACTGTAGCTACCTAATGGTCCGCTCCATCAGAACGGCATATAGGATTTGTTGGTTAATATGTCATCTCTCTCGAAAAGAGCATATGGAGGATGGGCTCCTTGGAGCCTTTTTCTTAAATACCATATGTACGCATCTCAAGAGCCCATCCTCTACAACTTCGCACGCATCCCCCCCCCCCCCCCCCCCCCCCATCTCCGCCAAATACCTTATGTTGTTTAATTACTGACATGAATTCAAAATGTCATTTTAACTAGTTTAGCATTGAGCACCAAACTGTCTACTGCCATATCACGTACGTAGCATTGATGCTAGTCGATTTGTCTCACCTCTAGCGACAAAGAATGCAAATGCTATAACAACATTTGTCTCACCTCTAGTGAGAAAGAATGCAAATGCTATAACAACGTTTGAAGAGTGGTTTTGTTGGCATGACACAGTGACACGCGTACGGTTTTGGCAACGTGGCATTTGCTAGATGACTATATGTAAACCAATAATAATAGTAATCAAAACAATAGCGCAGTAAAAAAATATTAAAACAATATAAATTCTTAAATACTCAAAACAATATTAGATTTTGTGGAAATTAGAAAAGCTGGAAGAAGAAAAATCAAACTTTTACCCGCAAAAAAAAATCAAACTTCGGAAGAAAAATAGAGTCTGCCTTTATTCTGGTCTGGTTTTCCAAAATCCCAACATGCACCCTAATATCCTACTCCTTAAAGTAAATGTTATATCAGTTCTAAATATCTTAAGTTTTTCATCAAAAAAATTCAATTTTCAGAATCTTGTTCAGTGTTTTTCTAAGCTCAGTGTGAAATTATACAAGAAATCCAATAATTATGTGCCACCCACATCGCATGCCACATCAGGAAAACAACTCTCCAAACTGTCATATTGACCCACTTTCCCAAGTTGAGGGTCTCAGCCACCTGTATATGCAGCTGGAATGGAAAACAACAAGCAAGAGTACATTTTTTCCTCAACATAAAATGCAAGAAATAGTATACAAGATCAGTAACAAGAGTATACGTGATAGATAGTACAGTAGTATATGGTAAATAAATCTGTAGCAGCTGTCGTATAGATCTGTGTGAAAGAATGATGGTTCCAGGGAACAGCCCGACTTGCAGCATCCTATCCTATAGCATCAATTGCATAATAATCATAAAATGGTGTTCTTTTTGTCGCCGATGCTACAAATTTTCACGTCCTACCGGACCGATCATTCTAGCAGAAGAATATTCATGTTCCTTCATTTGCTAATTGAGATTTGTTAGAATTTCTTTACTTGCACCATGGCTCCTTGCTTCGCGCTAGATTCAAGCATGGCTTCCAAAACAGCAACATCACGAGCACCTTCGACATAAGAACTGCGGGGTTCAGCCTTGTGATCCCCATCCTGCATGAGTGGCAACTTAAAGAGAGTATGATGAAATCCTGGGATGCTTTTAAGCATTCTGTGGAATATAGGCAAATGTTCTTTGGTTTATGGCAAATTCTGACATCATCAGAACCCACGATCTATGCGAGAAAAGAAAAACAGAGATTGATCAAGACTAACAACATACTTTGCTAGCCTGCACCATGTCATGGACAAATGCTTTCAGTTCTTCATGCACACCACAGAATGGGTAAAAAGTCTTCTGGCACTCCCCACTTTCGTTTGAGAAAAGCACCTGTAAATGCATGACATAGTTCATAAGTATAATGT
The DNA here is from genome assembly GCA_034509565.1 of Triticum monococcum. NCBI lineage: Eukaryota > Viridiplantae > Streptophyta > Magnoliopsida > Poales > Poaceae > Triticum > Triticum monococcum. The sequence continues at coordinate 391,091,021 of CM067845.1, read as the reverse complement.
TGATTTACACTGTTTCAATCATGTGGGCAGTTAGAAGACAAGGAAAGTCTGCATCCTTCCGAACAAGATACCAGATGTCGCTGCAGTGCAGGAGGACGCAAGGTCTGGGGAAAAGCAGAAGAGGACCATCTGCGCGCGCTAATCGGCTAAGTCTCTATGATCCAAGGTTGCGTCCATGTATTGCCGATGCTACTGTGCTGGTAAATGACCGAGATAGGGTTCTTGGTTTTTTGGCTAGCCAAGTCCACAACTTAGTGTTGTAACAGTCAAACTATATTATCTTCCTTAAATGTAATGATGCATAAATCTTTTGTGTATTCTCAAGAAAAAGATACACTGCTTCAGTAACATCCTGCCTGAACATGACTTCAGTGTTATGCGGAGACCCATGTCCGACATAAAAAGAATCGAACGCCCGAATCCAAGACAGTTTCCAACACAAGTGTGCATATCCGAGTAGCATTTTCAAATCCAAAGTCCTTTTTCCGAATCAGAGATAGACTCCGCACCTTTGTCCGAGTGACACTATTATTTGTAGCAATGCACTGTGATCATGATGTAATGAATAAAACATTACCAAACTCGTGGAACAAATAACAAGTGGGGGAAGCCAATGGGGTGGATAGTGTGTGACTGGCAGGCCGGATAAACAGTGAGAAGCTAGCTGAAAGTTCATTTGGCACTTGCAGAGAAAGTGGTTTTTACCTGGTAACCATGCTTCCCACCATCAACTCCACGTTCAATTTGTACTGTTCCCTTTGTTCCATCAACCCGCCACAATATCTAAATATCATATGTCTAGCAATATCAGCAAAAAATGGAAGAAAAGAAAGAATGTGGTGAATGATACATAACATAATATGCCTAAAGAATATATATGTGCCACACATCTTTTGCAACAAAATAAATCTTAACCTTTGGCGACCTCGAATTAACTGCAAATACTAAGACCCCAGCACATCCATTTTCCAGTTGGCTGCACCAACACATCAAGGGTCTGTAAGATTTAAAAATGTAAAATTTACAAAATTCACTTTGTATCTTTCATAACTTACAAAAGAGAACAAATGTTATCAGGTGGTGGTAAATCCGTGTCCACATGACGAGAGATAGACGATACAGTTGCTACTTCCGAACCAACAAGCTGTTACAAATGAGCTCATATGTTAACAGAGTAAGGAGAAGTAAAAAAATAATAACCTTCGTGATAATCTTAAATACCACATTAATTGGCACGCACAAGCCTTGTCAATTCACTTGCATTATGCTGTGCATAAGTGGGCAACTGGAAAATCAAACTTAACTACAATATGTTCATAGTAGCAGTTGTGTACTTGTGATGTGTATTTTAACGACCATGTCTGTGTAGTGAGCATCAAATCCATCTAATGGATAATATTTCTTATGTCTGCGTAGTGAGTATCAAATCCTTCAAATGGATTACGATGACTCCTCACATGACTTATATTTACAAAAGCCAGAAGCTGGTCAACACCTTCGCAAAAAAACAAGATGGGAAATACCATTCTTAGTCCTGCAATGAAATGCACGCCCATGTCCAGTATGAAACCACCCTGCAAATTATTGTTTCATAGTAAGGACCGAGGATAGACATATCAACTCATTAGGATAAAATACTTGTCATGTCAAAAAAAGTAAATAGTATGTGGTGATTCTTTCTTTGCAGAACTCAAGAGAGAAAAACCACAGAAATGTAGTTGATGCAAAGAATGACTGCAAGCATTTGAATACTTCACAGCCGAAGAAGCTGAATGACCTAGCTATTGCAGACTCGCAGACATACGAATTCCACTTCAATGCCAACAGAAATATCCCACTAGATTAGAATCCAAAAAATTGACGTAACTAGAGAATTAATGAGGCCAAATATGTGCCACCAGCACCTTCATGGATTTCGAGTATGTACGCACAAAAATTAGACAAACTTGCATAGATAAGCAAACAGAGTTATATGACACTTTGATTAGCTAGTTGAAATGACACTGGTCAAAAGAAAAAACATGCAATTTATTCAAACATTACATTGACTTTGCTATGGTATAAAAGTATTGGTTGGCAAGATGTGCATACGAAATCATCCTTTGACACAACATATAAGTGCCTTATGTTTAGTGAACGTGCAGCTAAGCACAAACCAATCAAGTATACATTACTCAAATGTGTTAGGTAAGCTGAAATGTTTAGCTTGGAAAGTGGGGTTATATGTATGGTAAGGAGAACTGCAGATAAAGCACATTGCACTGAAAGAAAAAAGACGCTGTGGCGACTTGATTCCTTACCACAAAATTTCGTCTCCAGGAGCTATTGAAATATGGGTTTGAACTGTTCATTGATCCTTCAACAATAACTTGGATGTTCATCATATCACCAATATCGTTCATCAACTTGCTTGACTGTTGATAGAAGTCCAGAGATTACAGAAGTAAACTAACAATAAAAAATTACGGTTGCAAATGTTTACCTCCACAAATGCAGGTTCAAATCTGTAGTTCTCTCCAAGAGCCCAAATTGGCTTATAGGGGAACTTGTTTGGGAATGAGTTGTAGACTGATAGCGCAGTTTCTGCTTCGGTTGTCGCTGAAGTTTTTGGACAAAGCTGATCACATACGTTGTATCCATTATGATGCTCATGAAAGAAGCACTGAAAAGCTACATGTACTTACATCCAGAGGCCGGTTTCTCTTCAGAGCATCAGGAAATACACCATGCAAACCGCGAGAAACCAATTAGGATATTTAACAAGGTAATGAGATAGTAATAACCAAGAGAAAGAATTATTTACTGTCGCTGCCGGTCATATAGCTCAAATCAGACAGTTAAGATTAGTTTCATACTTTCATATGTTTTCCCACTTACCTTGGATCACATGCTTTCCTGCCTTGAGCATCTTCAAGGAAAGCTCAACCTGCACATTTGTACAACAGTGAGTGGAACACTTGGCTGGGTTTTGGACTACTTTTGCAGTCCAGCATTGTACCAACTGCTCTTTACACAAGTGGACACTGAAGTAAATTCTCAGAGCATCAATCATTCTGAAACAAAAGGAATTCTCCGTGAACCATACTATATAGTACATACCTGGACTTGGCCTGCAAGAACGACGGCGACGCCCAGGATGGAAGGGTCTCCCATGATCTCCTCCAGCCCCGCGTCGCCCCATTTACACTCGATGTCAGGCGCAAAATCGCGGGCGAGCTCCGCGGCAGCCTCTGCGGATTCCTGGAGGATGGTGCCACGTGAAACGACAGTCAGATTACGCACGAGGAGCGGAAGCAGCTAAGCTTAGAGTCGCGGTATGGGAAAGGAGTGAGAGGGGACAGGGGAGGGGGGGACACCTGACCTGGGTGCGGCTCCAGATGGCCTTGAGGACGACGAGGTGGGAGATCTCGCGGAGCCTCGGGATGTACTGCGTGCGCGCGAAGATGCCCGCGCCGACCACCGCGATCCGGGGAAGAAGCTCGCCGTCCCCCGCCATTCTTTGGAGTATGGTTTGCTTCACGACTGAAGTGAAGGGAAGGCAGCTACTGAATCAGATCTGACGATGAGGCCTCCTCGCGTTTTTTTTTTTTTTATCATAGCGTGTTCGGCAATATTTGGAAAAGGGAATAGGAGTTTAGAGCAGGAAGTTGTATCGAGATTAGACATGAGATGGTTTGTTTTATTCTTAATTATCTGTTTGGCACATGATAGAAAGTATGTGTAAGAATTTGAAAAGAAATTGTATTTCTTGTTTCTTTTTTTCTTTGATCAAAAGGATCATATCTATTATAAAGATTCATCGAAAATACAAAGCATCTCATACATAATTGTCGCCAAAATGAGCCGTCGACATGTCGTTGTCGCCGCTCCCATACCGGAGCCGGCCTGACCTTGTCGATGGCAGCCGGGAAGTCTTTCTGCACGTGCCCTTAAGAACCAACGCCTTGGAGTTGCAGTCATCGTCGTTGAATCCTTAAATCGATCTGAAGAACCTAACGCGAAATATCGTCATTGTGTACGCACGGCGAGAAACCTAATCTTGACGTCCCAACGAGCTGGCAGGAATCTACGCTGGAGCTCCGTCTAAACCGTCTGAACGAACTTGAGAAGGATCGAAGCCTGCAAGATTGACTCGAAGAAGGAATGCCGCCATCTATCCAAATGTCGCCCCTGCGAGGACTAAAACCTTATCTATCTACTAGCGAGGTGGGTGGAAGATTCTATTCCCCTGTTTCGTTTGTGGGAAATGACGATGGACTGAGCGAGGAAAGTTAATGTAAGTTATCGTGAAGGGGTAAAATTGACTCATTAAAACAATTTCCTTCCGACTACAATTTATGGCCGAGGCACTGGCCTTACGGTTTGGTTTTAATTTGGTAACTACAGTCAGGTGTAACCGCATAGAGGTGAACTCTGACAACGTTAAGGTGACAGAGACAATAAAGAATGGATGCCGCTCTTTTGGTCTATCGGCGGCAGTTTTTGATGATATATATCACCTTGCATGTGATTTCCTCCATATTTATTTTTTAGTATGCTTCTAAAAAGACTAATTATGTTGCCATGATTTAGTCAAACTAACTAGAAACAAGGTATGTGTGGGGTGGATGAAAGATTAACATAAGTTACGATGAATAGTTAAAATTAACTCATTAAAACAATTCCCTTTCAACTCCTGCCCCTCCTCTTTAATAGAACTATGGGAATTGAAGTCTCAAGTCTCATGACTATTCTCTTATGAATTTCCAATCTCCCTAACTAAACAATACTTTCTCCATCCGGAAATACTTGTCATCAAAATGGATGAAAATGAATGTATCTAAAACTAAAATACATCTATATACATCCATTCTAATGACAAGAATTTTTGGACGGAGGAAGTACTAGTTTTCAAGTCTCGTATTCCTTCAATTCTCAGTCGCTAGCTCTAATTACCCCCAACCAAAATTGCTCGATTAATTATGATGGCTGCTAAACTAGCTGATTTCTGCAGGCTCCCGAGCAGTCGGATCCTTCCTGTGTAGCCGTTCGATCTGTCATCACAATGCCACGTCGTCCTCCTTCAATCGCACCAACAACCCCTGCTCGGTTTTCCTCTGGCCATAGCAACGCAACAGCACGCGTTGCCGCCAGAAAGCATCGCCGCCCGACTCGCAGCAGCCGTTTCACAGCAAGAGCCGCGCACCCATCGGAAGAGTCGGTCGCTCGCAACACCTGCCAATCCCCGGTTTCCAGTTGCAGCAGTCCACACAACATCGTCGCCATCCATGCAGCATCACCAAAAGTCGCCACAGCGACGCCAGCTTGCAGCGTCTAGAGTGCTGCATCGCAGCGCCAGTAGCGTCAACGAGTGACGCATCACAGGACCAGCGAGGTGTCCGTTTTGATGGACAGCGTCGGAGATGCCCTAACATGCCAACTGGGCTAGTAAGGGGCTAATGGTTTCCTGAGACCTCCTGGGTAACTTTAGATGAGATCAACGGTCCCCTAGCAATTTGGGATCGCAAGAATATAGTAATCATTAGGATGAATTCAGCAGGTGCCCATCAAATCACTTCAGAATCTTTCCAATATACTTTTACATACTAATCACTTCAGAATCTTTCCAATGTACTTTTACATGCTTGTTCCTCGACAAATGCAACATACAATTACAATCCAGAATGTTTTCACACACAAAAAAAAAAAGTTACACCCTCAATTACAGCGGCTTCCATAAACCACTTGCGATGTTTATGCTGTCTACACTCAGCTGCGAGCTCGAACAGCCTAACAAATCATCCCGGTAACAATGGGGAAAATTTAAACACAATTGTGTACGGCGCCGTTCCATGGGAACACATTATTGTCGACCAACCTGAGAACGGAAGGGGGCGTGTCGATTGCGCCCTCACGGGATGAACCTAAACACGAAAGCGGGGCTCTGGAAGTCGACGAACTTGTAAGATCCTTCAAGCGAGTTCAGATAGATTGCTTCGCGGGGCTCTTCGCTCACGCCACTCTGCATGGCATACTCCAGCGCCATTTCATAGTCAACCTGGTGGTTTGATGTTGGGGCAAACAAGATCAATCTTACGATAACAAATCGAAACCGGTGGAAGGTAGTACAACATTTTTTAGTCTATGCCGGGATTCAGGACTAGATGTACCTTTGCACCAAGAAAGGCATTAAGATGTTATAATGTAATTTCATAAAGATATACTCCCTCCGTCCCGAATGACTTGTCTTAGATTTGTCTAGATACGGATATATCTAGACATTTTAGTGTTAGATACATCCATATCTAGACAAATCTAAGACAAGTAATTTGGGAAGGAGGTAATAGATTTGTGTAAACCAGATATGACTTTTATGTGGCAGTAGTGTAGTCACAGAAAGATGCAAAACTATGGGCTGTATAGAGCACGGGACGAAAAAATATATAATGCATATTGCTTTCATGCTTTGGTTTATGCTAGAGTGTTAGGTTTGCCCTTACCTGTTCAACATGCTGCGTCAAGCAATCTCTAAAAGTCATTTCTGTCACTTCCTCCGAATTTATTTTTTCGAGGAGTTCCTCGTCTTCCTTGTCAAACCGTGGCCTCTTGGGGGGAGACTCGTCTGCAAGTTCTCCCAGAGTCTCCATAATTGTTCTCGCCACATCAGGAATGTATCTGTGAATAAGAAATCACTGGAGTAAGATAAGACCTTGTCTAATTCTGGATTATCTGGTATCAGCGTCACAAAGCATGTTTATAAATCAATCTTTGAATATCAGCCCAAACCTGTTCTTTCACACAAATGTTGCTTAAAATTAAGGAGACTGCCCTAAGTTTCCAAAGTGAGCCTAAATCTCGCAATGCATCGTTATTAACCAACATCAACATTCAACAAGCACTATCAAATGCATGATTGAGCAAATGCCCTGATTCAAAACATAGCCATAGGAAAAATACAAACAGCCTGACATCTACGCTCAAACTAGACATCACCAAATCCCCAAAGAACATTCAATAAAAACTTTTTGGCAGAGGAGTTACTTGTTCAGGTTCCTTTTCCTGTCCTGCTGTTCACGAGCCTGAAGTTTCTTCACTATCTTTGACTTCAGTTGGACACAGCACTGCTTAAGGGCTGACTGAAGGTGCAAGCAGATTGATATCAGATGAGTAGATGACCATACAATGACAGTAAATAAGGAAAGTTTGAATATACCTTAACAGCATCTGCTATCTCGGTTATATCATCCCCAATATACTCTTTTCCAGTTCCTTTAAAAGGTATCTTTGTACTGACAATGCTCACGAAGACACCAATCTTGTCCTGCTGCTGATTAATTTTGTAGATGCTCCAACTAAAAGGAAGAGGAAGATGAGAGTAATGGAAGAGACAAACATCTGAAGTACAACAGAAGTACTAACAGGAAAAACTTACTTGATCCTTTTTAGGGCAGTTCTTGTGATGACATCAGCACCTTGTTCAAAAAGAAGTGGTATGCGGTTTGCAAACCTAAAAATATTTAGACCCTGAAAAAAAATAGAATTGCTATCATCAGAAGGAAATTGTTTTAGCATGAATATTCTCGGCAAGGACAATATTAACAATGGAAAGGTAGTTCCCTAGTATATTAAACTGGAGCTCGGGGTGTGGTATTAACACAAATAATAGGTTTAGCCGTGTGATCAAATGTTTATCCACTAAATCAGTAAATGGAGTGATTCAAGGGTATCTTAAAAATGCAGGTAGCTTTTTTTTAATACCACATGGGCCACACGTTTTGTGGTCCGCTAGTTGCAAATTCATAAGGGTGTACATTATATATATATACATGTCCTATTTGTTGTACAACAGTCCTTTGTATGAGTTTGACTATATATAATGTATGCCAATGCACTTGAGAAAAAAAAACAGATAGAAAGAGCATCAGCAGAAATCTAACAGACACTTCATGTGAAATATGAAATGATTGAATAAACTACTACTCCCTCCGTCTCACAATATAGAACGTTTTTGCAAGCTATGTTAGCTTGCAAAAACGCCTTATATTATGGGACGAAGGAAGTATCAATTTTGACATTCACAATATCTGCCATCACACACTGCAAGCAGCTACGAGAAAACAAAGGTGTTCAATGCTGGGGGTGTAGGGACATAGGAGGAGAGGGTATAGACTTGACTGGGGAAGAAAATACAGGACAGGGAGGATAAGATATAGACTGGGATAGGGCACTAGATTGTTTCTTGCTTGAACCGAAATAGATTGGCATCCCCCTTTTGTGGAGAGGGCCCCTAACAAAATAAACTATCCAATCCACCTATATCACTGACTGCTAGTGATAGTAAATTTCCAAAACCATGTCATCTTATGGGAGCCGACTACATCACAAAAACTAGTTCTCGGCTTCTCTATTCAAAAGGAAAACTGGAACAGAACCCATTGAAATAAAACTAACTCATCCTGAACTTTGTGGCTGCTGCTCAGGTATGTGGTTCCTCCTTTATCCAGACCACAACAAAAGGAGCAAGACAGAACATGTTTTCAGGATATTTTAAGATGACAGACAGAAAATACTCCTTGTGAAATACAAAACAAACAGTTTCTTACTTGTTTAACATCTTTTCCACCAATGCTTACTCCGGCTTCAACAATAAATGGATGCCCTTCAAAAACCTGAGGGCTAAACAGAGGGGTAGCCTTATGACATTAGGATAATTGAACTGAAAATAAGATAGAAACAACATCTGGGACATTCTCTGATTAAATGCTATACCTGCTTGCATGTGTTGCAACCAAATCAGGGTGCAGCTCTTTTATGATACCTAGACGTAAATTGTATTCACCTGCAGGACTAAGACACTATAGAATTGGTTGATTTCTATACTGTGATTGCTAATTGCACATTTGTGAAAGATAGACTAGTCAATAAGCAGCTGATAAGTGATTAACAAATCAAGGTGGAAAGGGATGCATACATTGCCACTGGGATCATCAAACTTAGCCTGCCGAAACAACTGATGTATCCGTACTAACTGTTGTGATGTAAGGCTGTTGACTGTCGTTTTTGCACTAAAATCGGGCCCCATTTCCCCTGTCAAATTGAATATTTGTGATATGCAAAATAAATTTGGTAAAGGTATCAACCATAGGTAGATTAACAAAGTATGTAATGACAGTACCACTATATATATTTAACTCAACAGACAGGCTTCACAAAGAAATGATTTGACTGGAAGTATAGTATATTGCAAATAGCAACACATGAACTCAAAACCATGTATAAAGCAAGACCATATGTAATTACTAAAGGTATTGTTACTCCAAATATCAAAATATATCACTTTAGAAATATGAACCATAGAAATACATGGTCATCAAAGTAGATAGTGACTAAGTTATTTGATTTTCAACTTGACAACCCCACTACCACAGCCACCACGAAAACCCCAGCACACTGCATATCACACAACTAAGTAAGTAACTCACCAATTAAACGGTCAGCATGTGCTTTGCTTATATTCACAAATTCATGTTGCAGAAACTGCAAAAGATTTGGCTTTGTAGTGTCTGTAATTAAGCGCTTTATCAGCAGCAAATCAACAGCAGATGGGTGATGCTTTGTCAGAAGTGGGACAGGAGGCATAACATCTGTCCTTCGCGCAAATTTTATCGTCAAATTTTTTCTGCAAGAACCAGAGTCATTATGCAAAGAATTAGAAGATTATTAATTTAGCAGGACACAAAGTACCAGAGAAGAAAAATCATACTCTGCTGCATCTGAGAGAAATCTAAATAGGAATTGAGCATATGGAGTAATGACAGCCATCTGTCGCATGTAATGTAGTATCCTTGACTGCAGAAAATAAATTATAAATCTGCTTAGTAGTGATAGTTTACTATTTCAGTTTTTAAAAAGAAATGGAGATCCTACTCACACGATGAGTTGTCCAATTTCCCTCAATAATAACTTGAATTTCTGCCCCATGCCAGTGATCATTGTTCTCACGTTTCTCATGTAAATGAATGTGAGGGACATTTCTGAGTAGTAGGATTTACCATTATTAGTCAAGGTAAACTAATCAACTTACATGAAGATAAACAGTAATGACCAGTCATTCACTGTATTTCACAGAGCATTGACCAAGAAGCAGCACTTACTTATGAATATCTATGTCAAGTCGACAGAACGTGATATAATCTTGGCCTTTCATCGATGACTTAATATCAATAGGAAGGCCCGTACTCATCTTTGACCAAATAAGTGCCTGTTTAATACACGTTAAACTAACTGGAATTTGTGCAGTACAATTCAATTAGACAGAACAGGCAACAAAGAGTCTTAACTCCTAACTGCAAACATGTTCATAACTACAGAGTAACAGAATAAGATAATCATCCATCAGAATATCCATAAAAGGTCCAATGTTCAAAGTCTGCTTACCGCAGCTAGTTACTCTTACTCAACTGAGGCAAAATGTCACACACATTCTGTATGCATGGGACAGCTTAACCATCAGAACACAAAGTTTAAAACATAACTGTACATGTCTCCCTATTGAAGATTAAACACAAATTTAGTGAGAAAATAGGACAACCGTTCTAACTAAAATGTTGATTTTCTTTTTACAACTGTAGTTCAAACTTTTGTTTCTTCTTATAATCATATCTCTAACATGGCTATACAGGAACACAATGAAAAGGATCGTGAAAAGCAGCACAAGACGATCAATGTCTCCAAGCTACCAACAATACTGCATGGCTGCACATTTTCATTATCCAATATAAACAAGAAAATAGTCAGCTATGAACCAAAAGAAAGAAACAAGTCCTAAACTTTGTTATGAGAAGGGCAAAATTCAGCCAAATGTTTGGATCCCATTGTTTCTTTCAAAAGGAATGGATGCTATGCATTCTTATGAGAGGATCGTTCGTGACAAACAAAAAGGTTTCCTACTTAATTGTGTGAAGAAATTTTACCATTTTAGCACCAAGCCCAAATTTTCCACGCGTCTGCCTCAAACCATATTTTGTTCCCGATAACACTGCATTAAAATATCAATAATACCAGTGATGTTGCACAGCATGCCATTATACCTTCTTCAGTGTTTTAATCTAAAATAAATCTGACAGAAAATATCATATTGAAAGCTTGCTTACCTCTCCCAAACATATTTGGGATATCTTCATGCGGCATACCTCGGCCATTATCCTAGACACACAAAACATTCAAGATTGTTCACAAGATACTAAGATAGATTCTCATCATACAAGTTAAGTCATTATGGACAATACCTTGCAAGTCACTCTAAAAAATGAAGCCTCACCCCGACCTTTTCCGCGAGCAGCTGGAGTGTCCTTAACTTTCTTCCCAAGAGCAGCATTTTTGGCTTGTGTTTCTTGGAAACGTGCTTCTTTAGCTAGGCGTTTCTAAGTATCGAGGTGTTTTACAGTAGTATCAGAAAGGAGGATAATCCAGAGAGATAAATGGGTGTCAATAACATATTTATATGGAAAGTATATCATCAGTATGCAAACCTTGTTTAACTAATAATGACCGAACTACTAATTTTTTTGCAAGTGGTAGTATTACCTCACGAGCCTTAGATGATTCAAAATCATCATAGAGTGCTTCATCAACGCGCTCTCGATCAACTAGCCCTATCATTGTGTTGAATTTGCTCTTAGTGATCTCTTCTCTGGCAAGACATGCGAAGGAATCCACAGAGTGTTCTTTAACATTGCCAAGCGAAAAAGAACCCGATAATAGAAATGCTGTTGAAGAGCACTTACATAGTAATTTCTATATCAGGGAGCTCGGAGATGGACTCGGCTGAATCAAGAGCATTCTCAACTAGCTCCCGCATTGTGGTGTACAAAGATTTTCCAGGCTGCCAAGTATTATAAGTCACTGAAATGAGTTTGCTGACACCTAACAGAAATTAGCTTCAAAACTATATTACTGTTCATCCATCATTTTTTTAATTGACCGTTTCATTCTTATTTAGCCCAGCTCTGCGCAGTATGTTCCATGTCAATTTTAAACAAGACTGCGCTTAATCCAGGGGCAAATAGATGGGATGGCATCTATCTAAGCCTCAAAGGCAGTGATGTCGACCACTACGCCAGAGTAAACACAAACAGCGAGTTACACAAGCTCACATTGTCAAAACCAGCGATGTTCTTGTTTTCCGCGAAGAACTCTGCGGGCGATTCTGCAATACAGAAGTCCCAAAAGGGCCCGATTCAGCCGATAGAACCGATGCAAGGACGGAATTCTAGAAGAAAACGAAAGAACAAGGGGGGTTTCGAGGAGCTGACTCTGCTTGAGGAGGCTGCTCTCCTTGGCCTTGGGCGCCGCCTTGGAGGTGGCCTTCCCTTTTCCCGTCGCCTTCCCCTTGGCGGCCGCCGCAGAAGGCTTCTTCTTAGTGCCGCCGGCGGTGGCTCCGCCGTCGCTGGAGTCGTCCATGGCGAGGTGGGTTCTTGGGATCGGGATGGTAAGCTAGGGTTTGGGTTCAAGGGGCGGGGAGAATTGGGGAGGGAGGGGAGGTTCAACTGCGGGGATGCTACTGGCAATGAAAGTAAGTCGATCCTGCTGGTCCATGGAAGAATGGACGGCGCAGATAAATCTCAGTACAAAGTTGAGCAAACTAGTATTTTTTAGGGCGCAAAATACAAAACTTGAGTTCAATTATGGGAAAACTTATGGGAACCTTGCCTAATCTTAGGTTCCATGACTTTTTCGGGTTCTCACTGCCCAAAACTCTTTTTTAAGGGGGGATTGATGCTTTACTTAATTATGTCTTCGTGGATTTTCTGACCAACGTAATACAGTATTTTTTTATAAAAAAGACTAACAACTAAGTTACACACTTGTCTTTGGGAAAATCAACACCACCTTCCTTCTACATTCATCGGCGATGTGTCGTGAGCAAAGTTGATGCCTCCTCTCGACCTCCAAAACACCGTTGAAGGTAGAATAAAGTTGTTAAGCAACGGCTAGAAAGTCACCGGTCGGAGCTAGAAGATGTCGGTGACAACGACCTAGGAAACATGCCACCGTCCAAAGAAGAAGGTGATGAAAAGGGTTGGACGACCACCATAGATCCGGGGAGACATAACCTCACAAGCTCCCGACGGCGTCAACTCTTTCGTTGGTCGAATAAGGAGCTAGAGGACCAACACACGAAGCGGCGTCCTATGTCGAAAGATCCTTTGCGGATTTCTACCGAGTGATTATGCCTTATTTCTTACTCTTGAGGGTGTTCGTCTCCTAAACAGTACACCCTCAATAGCTTTCGTCGATGATATTATGAAGGACTCGAGATTGTAAAGTGAAAGTGCGTTATATCGACTAGAGGGGGGGTGAATAGGCGATTTTTATGAAAGTCTTCAAAACGTGGAAGTTATGAAGACAAACAGAGTGAACAGGCCTATCACTATGCAGCGGAAGGTAGATTACACAACGCAAGCCATAGTCAAATATACAATACAGTGAAAGCACAGAGACAAATAGCTTCAGTGTAATGAGGATCAGGTTGGAAGAAGTTATGAAGCCAAACAGATCATACAGTCAGGTTGTGAAGACAGAAGATAAAGCAAGCATGCAATAGCTTCACAATGTGTACTGGTAAGTAAAGGGAGGTGAAGATGAAACCAGTGACACGTTGAAGACAATGATATGTTGGACCAGTTCCAGTTGCTGTGACAACTGTACGTCTGGTTGGAGCGGCTAGGTATTTAAATCAAAGGACACACAGTCCCGGACACCCAGTCCTGAACACGCAGCTCAGGACACCCAGTCCTCACCGTTTTCTCCTTGAGCTAAGGTCACACAGACCCCGCCCAATCACTCTGGTAAGTCTTCAAGGTAGACTCCCAAACCTTCACAGACTTCGTTCACCGGCAATCCACAATTCCTCTTGGATGCTCAGAACACGACGCCTAACCGTCTGGAGGATGCACAGTCCTCAAGTGTAATAAGTCTTCAGATCACTCAGACAAGAAGACTTAAGTGATGCCCAATTACTCTGGCTCTGGGTGGTTAGGGCTTTTCTCCTCACTAAGGATTTTCTCTCAAAGGCTTCGAGGTGGGTTGCTCTCAAACGACAAAAGCCGTGCACTGAAATCTGAGCAGCCAACCGTTTATGGTTGTAGGGGTGGACTATTTATAGCCGCTTGGCAACCCTGACCTGATTTGTCCGAAATGACCCTGGGTCACTAAGGAACTGACACGTGTACTAACGGTCGGATTTTGAACTCTCACGGCAACTTTACTTGGGCTGCAAGTAAAGCTGACTTGTCTGACTCTGGACAAGATTTTCTCTCATTGTCTTCACTCGAAGACATAGGATTTGAATTAGGCAGCACTTCAGTCATCCTGACTGGTTCTCTTGGACCCCACTTAACAGTATGGTGGTTCCTATGACACAACATGAATAAAGTAAAACTACGAAGGATCTAAGTCTTCGAGTTCCAAAGGCTTCATGGGGAGTCTTCATATGTCATTGTCTTCGACATGAATGTCTTCATGAACCACCATTGTCTTCAATGTCTTCGTACATTTTTGGGGGTCATCTCTGGTAGCTAAACCGAATCAATGAGGGACTTCTACCTGTGTTATCCTGCAATTCTCACAAACACATTAGTCCCTCAACTAGGTTTGTCGTCAATACTCCAAAACCAACTAGGGGTGGCACTAGATGCACTTACAATCTCCCCCTTTTTGGTGATTGATGACAAACTAGTTGAAGTTTTCAACGGGGAATATAATTTGTGAAATTGTAAAGGAATTGTCTTCATAAGCTGCAAGGGCTCCCCCTGAAGATGTGCATATAAGTGATTTGCTTCTGGAATGCAAATGCACATAGCAGGTTGTATTTGTGGGAATCCACTTCAACTTATGATGACAATCCATCATGCACGTAAAGATATATGAAGATAATGATATGCATAATGAAAAATGGACGTCTGCGAAATGATAAGAGTGCGGAAATTATCGTCGTACATGCGGAATTTATCTTCGCAAAAACACAGTGGCAAACATAGTAGCAGACGACCATCAAGTTTAAGTGTTACAACTCAAAGAACCAAATGTAGCAAAACGAGAGTTGTAAGCACGAAGCAAACTATAATAAAGCACCCGCCCTTTTTATTGACCCGCTTGAAGACTATGAACATCATATGCTTCTCCCCCTTTTGTCAGTGATGACCAAAAAGGTTTGAAGACATAGAGTTTTCTATGCGTTCCCAGGCGCAGCAGGGTCGGTGGAGGCGTTTGGTGGTGCAGGCGAGCTTGGTGCAGTGACGACGCGCGCTGAAGACATTGGTGGTGATGTAGCGTCGTCTTCTTCCTCAATGATTTTTCCCGTCACGGTGGCAGCAGAGGAAGAGAACTCGGATTCTTCAAGAGACGGAGTCCCACGCAACACAGCTCTCCTGGGGGGTGTGGAGTCAAACTTGAATCTCTCTTTGAAGCCATCCTCTTGCAGTTCGGCTTCAGTGCACATCATTGTGAGGCCTTTCCAGGTGCGGCGACAGGTTTCATGTGCGACTAAGGCGTTCTTGGTGGCCAGATTCCTGATGCGATTGACGTCTTGCATGATACTGCGCATCTGCCTCTTGAGCCAGTCGTGATGCCTATCTTGCTTTTGGTGCAGAGCCACAAGAAGTTCACGATCAGTGAGTGTACGAGCGCGTTTCTTGGGTCTCTGTGTAGCTTCGCTGTCAGTGGCTTCAGTGGATGCAGGGGCACGTGTGGTGCCAGCCATTGGATAGACTCTGGAATTGGCTTCAACACCTTCATCATGTTGAGTGAAGCTTTGGTGTTCTGCATTCTGAAGACTTAGTGGCTGTTTGGCAGGCTCAGGATAAATCGCTTCAGCAGAGGTGTCCACATCAGGTAAGAAGATTCTGTGGTTGCGGGCTGAGGGTTGATATGATATTGCAGAGTGGAGCTTGATTAGCCTCATAACCCATGGAGCATAAATCTTCAGACCAAAGAGATCTGAGCCAGACGCAGCAAGTTGACGTATGAAGAGATCCTGGGCATTGAAGCATTTGCCGTGCAGGATGCAGAAGATGAGAGTCTTCATGGCACCTTCAACCTTGGCATATCGAGAGTGCCCCTTAATGGGCCATAGAGTCCGCCTGATGATGTGATAGATAGTTCTAGGCAGGTACTCTAAGTCTTCAACGAAGAACTCCATCGGGTAAGGTGCGTCAGAAGGCAATGGCTTCATCATTGAGAGCATCTGACTCATATTTGGCTCAGGTCGCTGAAATATGCTCTCAACTGCTTCAGCATGGAGTTGGCAGCCTTCTTCGAAGAGTTCGCCTGGAGTGGGTAGGCCGGTGAGCTCAATGATATCAAATGCATTGGCTTCATGATGGACGTTGCCGGTCATCCACTCCAGGACCCAAGTCTTCGGATCTCTGTTGTAGCCCTTGATGTGCAATGTGGCATAGAACTGAAGCAGAAGCTCTTCGTTCCAGTGCTCTTCATCCGTGACAAACGGCAGCAGGCCAACTTGCTTGAAGCAGTCCAGGGCTTCTTCCAGACCAGGCAGACCAGCAAAAGCTTCAACTTCAAGGCGCTGATGTGGAAAGATACGGCTCTGGTTGTAGAGGACGCAGGAGTAGTAGCTGCGCTGTGGGTAGCTCCAGAACCTATCTGACACAATCTTTTCCCTTGAGTAAGGGTTCTTGGAGCGGTTGAAGAAGGTGTTATCTGCCCTGAAGCTATTGACATTGAAGGAGCCAGGAGCAGTGACTGAACCTGGGAACCTTGGCAGTCGTGGGATTGGCTTCTGGACCTGGGGCCTGTGCGCAACATGATAGTTGAACTGTGGACCGGCAGCAGACTCAGGCACAGAAGGGTCAGAGGCAGTAGCTTCAGTATCTCTTGAAGCTGTTGGTTGGTTGGGCTCCATAAATGCTTCAGTATTATGTGTGGCAGCCGCAGTGGTGTCAGCCTCCTTGAGAACTTCTTCTTGCTGGTGTGGGAAAGATGGAGCTTGAGGTTCTTCATGCTCTTCTACATGTTCTTCGGCTGATGCAGCCGGAATGTCGTCAGCAGTCTGAGCCCTTGGTCCTTTGCGAAGCCTACGGAATGCAGGCGACGCCGGTGGAGTTGCAGTGGGCTGGGGCTCATCCTCTTCCTCCTGTGGGCGATCTGCCCACGATGCATCTTGTGTGATTGGCGTCAGGGGACGACCAATGCTGAGCAGTTCACTCGTTTCGAGCTGAGGAATGACTGCATCATCTTGTACATTGTCTTGGAGACCAATGTCTTCAGCAGTGGTGGGGTCGGCTGCTGGAATGTCTTCAGCATGCAGAGCCTCTGTGAGAGCAGGCTCATGCACGGTCATCTGACGATCTTCTTGAGGAAAGCGAACGGAAAGGGGTTCGACTATCAAGGGCTCTGTGGGAGCAGCCCGAGACTTCTTGGTCTTGCGCTTCTTGATGGTGGGGTCTGAAGGAGAGGCTTCAGGGTGTTTCCTCTTCCTTGCTTTAGCTTCGGCTATCCTTGTCTTCTTAAGCTCTGAAGCGGTTGAGCGCTTTGGCTTCGAGCTAGGCTTGGCAGTGGGGAAGACAATCGGAACAGCTTCTTGGCGTGGGGCCTCTTCTTCAGCCACAGTGGGCGTCTTCTTTTTCTTAGCGGCCATCCTGGGGTCGATGCCGGGACGCCCAAGTGCCTTTCGCTTCTCGGCCTCATTGTAGGCATGCACACAGAGATCAGCCAAATTCTTCATGCGCTCGCGTGAACCCTGAGCCTCTGCACGTTTTTGCATAAAGTTTTCCTTCAACTCATGCAGCATGACTTTGAAGTCTTTGACTTCTTGGACACTGAGCGTGGCCATGTTCTGCTTGAACTGAGCCTTTTCAAAATCTATCTTTTGCTTCAGTTCCACGATGCGCTGGGCAATTGCGAGTTCTGAAGCAATAGCTCCTTGGAAGGCTACGCTGAGGCCAATGGGCAGCTGCAGATCATCAAAGCTGATGTTGGGTGTGTCAAACCACTCATCTATGAAGTTGTGGATGATTGTTGCATCGAACAGAGGCAGATTGTTGAAGATTTCAGCCTCCTCCTTGCTCTTGATTAGCTGCTCAAGAGCGTCATCGGCAAGATCGTCGTCACTCGACAGATCAATGGCCTCGCAGCGAAGAACGGCAGCGGCAGTGAGCTCTTTGCTGGTGTGTGGATGTGGTTTCTTTGCTTCTTGAGGCTTGGAGACTCTTGATAAGTCTTCAGACTGCACACTAGCTTCAGGAGGTGCAGTGGCCAATGGCTTCGCTCTGGAGATCTTGGGAGAAGCGGCTGGCTTGGAAGCTTTTGGCTTCTTCTTCATCTGCTTCGGCTCCGGGGCAGTAGGAGCATCATCAGACTCAGTGTCTGCTGGAGGGTCGTTCACGGCAGTCCCTTGGACTATAATGTGAGTGATGAGGCCTTCGAGATTGGCAAATGGCCCGATGACATTGGGATTAGCGTCGCGTGTGCCATCTGCCCTTGGTTTGGAGGGACCAGGGTTGAAGTCCAACCCAAACTCCTTCTTGTTTTGCTTCGCAGAGTTCTGGGCAAATTGAAAGTTGCGCTTGAACAGAGTGTCATCATGACACCAGAGAAGGAATGATGGATGTGCATCAGTTGGCTGTTGTCCCCTGACCATGCATGGAAAGAAGCCTTGAGCAATGGCTTCGTCTCTGGTTCGGGGTACGAGATTCTTGTACAAGGCATCTCCCCATGGCCTCTTGAGGGCGTACTTCTCTGCATATTCCTTGGTGACGAAGCGATAGTGGAACCACTGCTCTGCCCAATATCTTCGAATCCATTGGATTCGTGTCTTGCGCTGACCATAGCTTTCTTCAGGATCTGTTTGGTACATTTCTGCCAAATCTTCAGGCAGATCTTTAGATGTGTCACCCCGCCTCTGTCTGCCTCCCTTCCTAGATTGTTTTCCGGTTGCCATGAAACTTAACTTGACAGGCTTCAAGAGATTCAAAGTCTTCAAAGGATTCAAAGGCTTCAAAGGCTTCCTTTTGCTTGACCAACAGGAACTTGCTTCGGGTGAATTGATGTGACGCTGTAGGAACTCTGCAAATGAATGCAGACTATGAGAACCAAAAGATTCTCCCACGGACATGTACCTGTGACAGCATTAAGGTGCGAGGGAAGGGGAAGAGGTCATATGCATTCTCAGAAGATTTTGAAGATAAATCAGTTTAGAAGATATTGACCTCATCATGCGAAGACATTCACTTTATAGAAAAGAAGTTGGTTCCAGATTTGTACGAACCCATAGATCAGTACAAGTGAGGAATCTAACTACTTCATGAAGAACAAGTGAATATACTAGGCAAGTTATGAGATTCAGACAAGAGGAATGAAACTTGAGTGAATGGAAACCTCTTTTGGCAGAAGGTGATGGAGCAATAGGATCAAAAGAGGCTGTAAAAAGGCTTGTTATTTACCAGACTTGGAACTGCTAGACGAGATGAGAGGTGAGGCCGAGCAGTTCGATCCTCCGTGCCCTAACTTGGCGATAGAAGACACCTAGGGCGACGGCGGAGAGACTGATGTCCGCTGTCGGCGTGAGAACGGCGTCGGAGAGGTCGCGGCAGTGAAGCACTTCGTCGCCGGCGTCGTTGAGAGTTAGCGGTGGCGCTAGGGTTTGTGCGAGGGAGGAAGAAGAGATAATGACCGTAGTGAAACGTGTATTTATAGGGATATGGGCGGCACTGCGCTATTACTCAGGTGCCCGTGGCGATTCGCATCTGATCAGTACGTGGCCAACATGCGGAATTGTGGGGGCAGTTTCACCCCACGCACGCCTGGTTTGTCGGGAGTCGTTCCTACTTCTCCGGAATTCTAGTTGATGGATAAACATTGAAAGCTGTTTTAAAGTTTGTCTCTGTGTCTTCTTCTGACAAGGATGCAGTGAAGACATTCGACAGTTTCAATAGAGTGCATATGACTTGGAGAGAGAGAGTTTGAGGTAGGAAGCATGGAGAGGTTAGGGTCCGATCACATTCACTTAGTTCAAAAGATTCAAACAAGAAGACATAGCTATAAGTGAATGCTGTAGAGGACAGAACACCAGTACATATATACTCAACACAGTGAAGACAATCATGAAGACATGTTGAGATTGAAGCCAAACCAAATGTGAAGACATAACAAATGTAATGCCATGAGTAAAACACTTCAAGCAGAAAATTTTTGGTGGTGGCGCTACCCACCATATAGGAAGTATTGGACCCAGACACGGCACACATTATCGTGGCGCTCCGAGGTCAAATTCCATGTTAATGTATTCACACTTAGAATGTATGTCTTCATTGATTGAAGATATACGTTACTTTGTGTGTTGCACATCTAAGTCATCATCATGCATAAGTGTTAGGATGTGTGCCTGATCACAGGACATTTGAGGATTCCAAGATATTTAGCTCACACCGTAGCTTGCAAAATCTCTTCTCATCCAAGGGCTTGGTGAAGATATCTGCCAATTGCTCTTCAGTGTTGACGTGCATAATATCAATATCTTCCTTTGCAACATGATCTCTGAGAAAATGATGACGAATTTCAATGTGCTTTGCCTTCGAGTGCTGAACTGGGTTGTTGGCGATCTTGATGGCGCTTTCGTTGTCGCAGTAAAGTGGCACTTGCTTCAGATGAATGCCATAATCCTTGAGGGTTTGCTTCATCCATAGAAGCTGAGCACAGCAGGATCCAGCAGCAATGTATTCAGATTCAGCAGTGGAGAGAGATACACAGTTCTGCTTCTTTGAAGACCAACAGACAAGTGATCGGCCCAGAAAGTGACATGTGCCTGATGTGGACTTCCGATCAACCTTGTCACCAGCGTAATCAGCGTCCGAAAATCCAACCAGATCAAACTCTGAGCCCTTTGGATACCATAACCCTAGAGTTGGTGTGTGAGCCAAATATCGAAGAATTCGCTTCACAGCTAAGTGATGCGACTCCTTTGGTGCCGCTTGAAATCGAGCACACATGCAAACACTAAGCATAATATCTGGCCTAGATGCACATAAATAAAGCAAAGAACCAATCATGGAGCGGTATACCTTTTGATCGAACTCTTTACCATTGTCGTCAGGACCCAGATGATGTTTGGCTGGCATTGGTGTTGTGAAGCCTTTGCAGTCTTGCATACCAAACTTCTTCAGGCAGTCTTTGAGATATTTCTCTTGAGATATGAAGATGCCATTGCGTTGTTGCCGTATCTGAAGACCGAGGAAGAATTTCAGCTCCCCCATCATAGACATCTGATATTGCTCTTGCATCATATATCCGAACTCCTCACTGTACTTCTGATTGGTGCAGCCGAAGATAATGTCATCTACGTATATTTGGCACACAAACAGTTCACCATCATATGTCTTTGTGAAGAGAGTGGGATCCAGGGAACCAGGTATGAAGCCTTTGCTCTTCAGGAAGTATTTGAGTGTATCATACCAGGCCCGAGGGGCTTGTTTGAGGCCATATAGTGCCTTTTTGAGCTTGTACACCATGTTAGGATGTTTTGGATCTTCAAACCCAGGTGGTTGTGCAACATACACTTCTTCTTCAATTTTGCCATTGAGGAAGGCACTTTTTACATCCATTTGATACAGGATTATGTTGTGATGATTTGCATAGGCCAGCAGTATACGGATGGCTTCAAGTCTGGCAACAGGAGCAAATGTTTCATCGAAGTCAATGCCTTCCACTTGAGTATATCCTTGAGCAACGAGACGAGCCTTGTTTCTGATGACTTGGCCATGCTCATCTTGCTTGTTGCGGTATATCCATTTGGTGCCTATTATGTTATGCTTCCGTGGATCAGGACGCTTAACCAACTCCCATACATTGTTCAGCTCAAATTGTTGAAGCTCTTCTTGCATAGCTTGAATCCATTCAGGTTCCATAAAGGCTTCATCAATTTTCTTGGGTTCTGTGATTGAAACAAATGCGAAGTGTCCGCAAAAGTTTGCCAGTTGAGTTGCCCTTGAACGAGTCAGTGGACCAGGTGCATTGATGCTATCAATTATTCTGTCAATTTGCACTTCATTGGCAACACGAGGATGTAGGGGTCGAAGACTTTGCTCTTGCTGATCTACGTTGTCATGGGGAGGAATGTCTTCAGGCTGAGCATTGTCTTCATGTGGATCAGGTGCTGAGATGATAAGTTCTTCTTCAGGACGAGCTTCAGAAGGTATAATTTCTCCAGTTCCCATTAGATTGATTGATTCACTGGCTGGAACTTCATCTAGTACATCTGGTAGTTGCTCTCTTTGTGACCCATTGGTCTCATCAAACCGCACATCCACTGTTTCAACCACTTTGTAGTGAAAGAGATTGAAGACTCTGTAGGAGTGCGAATCCTTTCCATATCCAAGCATGAAGCCCTCATGTGCTTTTGGAGCAAATTTTGAGGTGTGGTGAGGGTCCTTGATCCAGCATCTTGATCCAAATACTCTGAAGTAACTTACATTTGGCTTCTTGCCAGTCAGAAGTTCATAAGATGTCTTGTTCAGCAGCTTGTGAAGATATACACGGTTGATAGTATGGCATGCAGTGTCAATGGCTTCAGTCCAGAATTTTCTTGGTGTCTTGTACTCATCTAACATTGTTCTGGCCATCTCAATGAGTGTTCCGTTCTTGCGTTCGACAATGCCATTCTGTTGTGGCGTGTATGGAGCTGAGAATTCATGAGTGATGCCCAATGTATCAAGATATGTGTCAAGGCCGGTGTTCTTGAATTCTGTGCCATTGTCACTTCTGATGTGCTTTATCTTGGCGCCATAATTGTTCATTGCCCGATTTGCGAAGCGTCTGAAGACATCCTGCACTTCAGTCTTGTAAAGGATTATGTGCACCCAAGTATATCTAGAGTAATCATCAACAATGACGAAGCCATAGAGGCAAGCAGTAGTGGAGAAAGTTGAGTAGTGAGTGGGACCGAAGAGATCCATGTGAAGCAGTTCGAAGGGTTGAGTAGTGGTCATGATTGTCTTCGAAGGATGTTTTGCCCTTGTCATCTTCCCAGCTTCACAGGCACCGCATAAGTGATCTTTCTTGAACTTGACGCCCTCGATGCCTATGACATGCTTCTTCTTCGCAAGGGTGTGGAGGTTCCTCATGCCAGCATGCCCAAGTCTTCGATGCCAAAGCCAGCATTCTGAAGCCTTTGCGAGAAGACAAACTGCAAGTTGTGGCCCTGCTGAGAAATCTACCACGTACAAATCATCTTTTCGATACCCTTCAAACACTAGAGACTTGTCAGATTCCATTAGTACCAGACAACGATATTTTCCAAAGATTACAATCATGTTTAAATCGCAAAGCATTGAGACAGACATTAAGTTGAAGCCAAGGGATTCAACAAACATGACTTTATCCATGTGTTGATCCTTTGAGATTGCAACTCTACCTAGACCCAGTACCTTACTTTTACCAGTGTCAGCGAATGTGATGTGGCTCTTGTCAGATGGACGTAAGGTTGAGTCCATAAAGAGACTTCTTTTGCCAGTCATGTGATTTGTACACCCGCTATCAATAATCCATTCTGAAGACTCTGAAGTCACTGGTGTCGTACCCTACAGTGCAGTTAGGGGGATAGGCTTCATGAAGAGTGTTGTGAAGCAAAAACATTTGACGAACCAGTGGATTATGAAAACTGAGATCCAGGTTAGGACAAGCAGGGAGAGTAGCATGCGATTCAGATATGAAATACATAGTGATGCCATTCGGGCATTTGATCTTGCGCCCCACAAGTTTTTTAAGGTCCCCAGCAATAGCATCAGAAGATTTTGGTTTTGTGCTAGAGACCTTTCCCTGCAAAAGAGAGTTAAGCTTTCTTAACCACCCACATCTTCAAGGGTGGCTTAGAAGCAATAAGTCTAAGTGCAGCATCTGAGAATTTTGGCTTTGGAGCCCTAGCAAACAGTCTAGCAGGTGGGCAATAGTACTCATAAGAATAGGCAGAATAATTTTTGGTCATATGAGAATGACGGTTTGAAGAACCGCTCTCATAAGCCTGAGCATGGTTTCCCTGCAAAGCATTTGTGTTAGTGCAACTCAGATGAGCCCTCTGCCTGTATGAAGCCTTTGGACCATATGAAGCCTTTGGTCTAAGGTTTGTCTTCTTCATGTGAGGTGTCATGAGGACATTCACAGGAAGATTCTCAAGACACGTTTTTGGAACCCAGATCTTCTTCATAGGCGGTCCATTCCTGCAGTTAGTACCAATGTACCTGGCAAATACTTCACCATTCTGATTCCTAAACAATTTATAGTTTGCATCAAAGGATTCATCAATGATAATTGGATTAGCACAAGTGAAGCCAGATAGATTGGATGGATCTGATGAGGATTCCTTTGCAGCAACCCATGTGGTTTTGGGGTACTGCTCAGGTTTCCAGTAAGAGCCATCTGCATTACTTTTCCTCACGAACCCAACACCCTCTTTGCTAGGGTTTCGGTTCAGAATCTGCTTCTTGAGGACATCACATAGTGTCTGATGTCCTTTGAGACTTTTGTACATCCCTGTTTCAAGCAATGTCTTCAACCTAGCATTTTCATCAGCAATAGCAGTGGTATCCTCAGCAGAGGGGTTAGTTACCACTTCAACAGTTGAAGATATTGCAACAGCAGTGGCCGTAGAACATTCAGCAACAGAAATAGCATTATCATGCTCAATGCATTTAAGGCATGGTGGTTCAAATCCTTCCTGAGCAGAACTGATCTGTTCGGCTCGAAGTGACTCGTTTTCCTTTTGAAGATCTTCATGATCCGCTCTCAACTTCTCAAGATCTTGCTTCTTCTGAAGATAATCATAGGAAAGCTTTTCATGAGTAGTTGAGAGAGTCTCAAGACGATCTTCGAGTTCCTGATACTTAACATGAAGATTTTTTATGTCTTCAATTATGGATTCAGAACGAGTCATTTCAGCACCCAACAGATCATCGCTTCTGTCTAACAGTTTTTGAATATGTTCCATGGCCTTTTGTTGTTCAGTTGCAATTTTAGCAAGTGTTTTGTAACTGGGTTTTGAATCACAATCAGAGTCATCGTCACTAGATGTTCGATAGTGAGTAGTGCGTGTGTTTACCTTGGCACCACGTGCCATGAAGCAGTAGGTGGGAGTAGAGTCGTCCTTGTCATTTGCATCGGTGATGGTGATGGAGTCATTGTCTTCAGTGTTGAAGATGGACTTGGCGACATAGGCTGTAGCCAAACTTGCAATGCCTGAATCAGACTCCTCCTCAGACTCCACCTCTGCCTCCTCAGAAGCGGACTCCTCCTCTGAATCCATTTCCTTGCCAACAAACGCACGAGCCTTGCCAGATGAACTCTTCTTGTGTAATGAAGACTTTGAGGAAGACTTGGACGAAGACTTTGAGTATTTCTTCATCTTCTTATCGTCAGAGTCATATTCCTTGCTCTTCTTCTTCTTTCTGTTCTCATTGTCCCACTGTGGGCATTCAGAGATGAAGTGTCCAGTTTTCTTGCATTTGTGACAAGTTTTCCTCTTGTAGTCATGCGCAGAAGCTTCATCATTCCTTGAGCTTGATCGTGAAGACTTTCTGAAGCCTTTCTTCTTGGTGAATTTCTGGAACTTCTTCACTAGCATTGCAAGTTCCCTTCCAATGTCTTCAGGATCATCAGAACTGCTGTCAGATTCCTCTTCAGATGATGACACAGCTTTTGCCTTCAAGGCACGAGTTCGCCCATAGTTTGGACCGTAGATATCTCTTTTCTCAGAAAGCTGAAACTCATGTGTGTTGAGCCTCTCAAGTATGTCAGACGGATCGAGTGTCTTGAAGTCTGGACGTTCTTGAATCATCAGGGCTAGGATGTCAAATGAACTGTCAAGTGATCTTAGCAGCGTCTTGACGATTTCATGTTTGGTGATCTCAGTGGCGCCGAGGGCTTGAAGCTCATTTGTGATGTCAGTGAGCCGGTCAAATGTGTGCTGGACATTCTCATTGTCATTTCGCTTGAAGCGGTTGAAGAGATTGCGAAGAACACTGATTCTCTGATCTCTCTGGGTTGAGATGCCTTCATTGACCTTGGAGAGCCAGTCCCAGACCAGCTTGGATGTCTTCAAGGCACTCACACGGCCGTACTGTCCCTTGGTCAGATGACCACAGATAATATTCTTGGCAGTGGAGTCCAGTTGAGTGAACTTCTTGACATCAGCCGCAGTGACACCTTCTCCAGCCTTGGGAACGCCGTTTTCGACGACATATCATAGGTCGACGTCAATGGCTTCAAGATGCATGCGCATCTTATTCTTCCAGTAGGGATATTCAGTTCCATCGAAGACGGGGCACGCAGCGGAGACTTTAATTATCCCTGCAGTCGACATAGCTAAAACTCCAGGTGGTTAAACCGAATCACACAGAACAAAGGAGCACCTTGCTCTGATACCAATTGAAAGTGCGTTATATCGACTAGAGGGGGGGTGAATAGGCGATTTTTATGAAAGTCTTCAAAACGTGGAAGTTATGAAGACAAACAGAGTGAACAGGCCTATCACTATGCAGCGGAAGGTAGATTACACAACGCAAGCCATAGTCAAATATACAATACAGTGAAAGCACAGAGACAAATAGCTTCAGTGTAATGAGGATCAGGTTGGAAGAAGTTATGATGCCAAACAGATCATACAGTCAGGTTGTGAAGACAGAAGATAAAGCAAGCATGCAATAGCTTCACAATGTGTACTGGTAAGTAAAGGGAGGTGAAGATGAAACCAGTGACACGTTGAAGACAATGATATGTTGGACCAGTTCCAGTTGCTGTGACAACTGTACGTCTGGTTGGAGCGGCTAGGTATTTAAACCAAAGGACACACAGTCCCGGACACCCAGTCCTGAACACGCAGCTCAGGACACCCAGTCCTCACCGTTTTCTCCTTGAGCTAAGGTCACACAGACCCCGCCCAATCACTCTGGTAAGTCTTCAAGGTAGACTCCCAAACCTTCACAGACTTCGTTCACTGGCAATCCACAATTCCTCTTGGATGCCCAGAACGCGACGCCTAACCGTCTGGAGGATGCACAGTCCTCAAGTGTAATAAGTCTTCAGATCACTCAGACAAGAAGACTTAAGTGATGCCCAATTACTCTGGCTCTGGGTGGTTAGGGCTTTTCTCCTCACTAAGGATTTTCTCTCAAAGGCTTCGAGGTGGGTTGCTCTCAAACGACAAAAGCCGTGCACTGAAATCTGAGCAGCCAACCGTTTATGGTTGTAGGGGTGGACTATTTATAGCCGCTTGGCAACCCTGACCTGATTTGTCCGAAATGACCCTGGGTCACTAAGGAACTGACACGTGTACTAACGGTCGGATTTTGAACTCTCACGGCAACTTTACTTGGGCTGCAAGTAAAGCTGACTTGTCTGACTCTGGACAAGATTTTCTCTCATTGTCTTCACTCGAAGACATAGGATTTGAATTAGGCAGCACTTCAGTCATCCTGACTGGTTCTCTTGGACCCCAGTTAACAGTACGGTGGTTCCTATGACACAACATGAATAAAGTAAAACTACGAAGGATCTAAGTCTTCGAGTTCCAAAGGCTTCATGGGGAGTCTTCATATGTCATTGTCTTCGACATGAATGTCTTCATGAACCACCATTGTCTTCAATGTCTTCGTACATTTTTGGGGGTCATCTCTGGTAGCTAAACCGAATCAATGAGGGACTTCTACCTGTGTTATCCTGCAATTCTCACAAACACATTAGTCCCTCAACTAGGTTTGTCGTCAATACTCCAAAACCAACTAGGGGTGGCACTAGATGCACTTACATAAAGGCACGAAGATTGTCTACGGGGTGATATCTAGACTGGTCTCTCAAACCAACATCAGGCTTTTATGCAAAAAAAATCTCACTCGAAAGAACTCCTGAGTTAGTCGCCCATCCTCAAGTTATCGCAATATAAACTTAACGTGAAGGTTCCTTAGAGATGAGCTTTCGAAAAAATGTGCACCTTATTAATATGAGTTCTCTATCATTTCTATGAAGCCAGTATGTCACATATACACCCATTCAAGGAACTAGCATCCTTGTCGGAATCGGCAGGAACATTCCCTCTTGACACATTGTGTGTCCAATGTTAAAATGTTGACATATATGTCATGATGTGCCCATGTGTCATACGCCCGCATAACCATGAGAGTCGGTTCTGATACCATTTATAACACCCTCGAAACACCCATTGTTGGAAATATGCCCTAGAGGCAATAATAAAATGGTTATTATTGTATTTCCTTGATCATGATAATTGTCTATTGTTCATGCTATAATTGTATTAACTGGAAACCGTAATACATGTGTGAATACATAGACCGTAATATGTCCCTAGTAAGCCTCTAGTTGACTAGCTCGTTGATCAATAGATGGTCGTGGTTTCCTGACCATGGACATTGGATGTCATTGATAACGGGATCACATCATTAGAAGAACGATGTGATGGACAAGACCCAATCCTAAGCGTAGCACAAGATCGTGTAGTTCGTTTGCTAAAGCTTTTCTAATGTCAAGTATCATTTCCTTAGACCATGAGATTATGTAACTCCCGGATACCATAGGAATGCTTTGGGTGTACCAAACATCACAACGTAACTGGGTGGCTATAAAGGTGCACTACAGGTATCTCCGAAATTGTCTGTTGGGTTGGCACGAATCGAGACTAGAATTTGTCACTTCGTATGACGGAGAGGTATCTCTGAGCCCACTCGGTAATGCATCATCATAATGAGTTCAATGTGACTAAGGAGTTAGTCATGGGATCATGCGTTACGGAACGAGTAAAGAGACCTGCCGGTAACGAGATTGAACGAGGTATGGGGATACCGACGATCGAATCTTGGGCAAGTAACATACCGATAGACAAAGGGAATTGCATACGGGATTGATTGAATCCTCGACATCGTGGTTCATCCGATGAGATCATCATGGAACATGTGGGAGCCAACATGGGTATCCAGATCCCGTTGTTGGTTATTGGCCGGAGAGGTGTCTCGGTCATGTCTGCATGGTTGCCGGACTCGTAGGGTCTACACACTTAAGGTTCGATGACGTTAGAGTTGTAATGGGAAATAGTATGTGGTTACCGAAGGTTGTTCGGAGTCCCGGATGAGATCCCGGACGTGACGAGGAACTCCGAAATGGTCCAGAGGTGAAGATTGATATATTGGACGGAGGGTATTGGAGTCCGAAATTGTTCCGGGGGTACCGGGTGACGACGAGCGTGTCCGAAAGGGGTTTCGGAGGCCCCGGCAAGCGTTGGGGGCCTTATGGGCCAAGGGGAGGGGGCACATCAGCCCACTAAGGGGCTGAGCGCCCCTCCCACCTGTAAGTGCATCTAGTGCCACCCCTAGTTGGTTTTGGAGTATTGACGACAAACCTAGTTGAGGGACTAATGTGTTTGTGAGAATTGCAGAATAACACAGGTAGAAGTCCCTCTTTGATTCGGTTTAGCTACCAGAGATGACCCCCAAAAATGTATGAAGATATTGAAGACAATGGTGGTTCATGAAGACATTCATGTCGAAGACAATGACATATGAAGACTCCCCATGAAGCTTTTGGGACTCGAAGACTTAGATCCTTCGTAGCTTTACTTTATTCATGTTGTGTCATAGGAACCACCGTACTGTCAAGTGGGGTCCAAGAAAACCAGTCAGGATGACTGAAGTGATGCCTAATTCAAATCCTATGTCTTCAAGTGAAGACAATGAGAGAAAAATCTTGTCCAGAGTCAGACAAGTCAGCTTTACTTGCAGCCCAAGTAAAGTTGCCGCGAGAGTTCAAAATCCGACCGTTAGTACACGTGTCAGTTCCTTAGTGACCCAGGGTCATTTCGGACAAATCAGGTCAGGGTTGCCAAGTGGCTATATATAGCCCACCCCCACAACCATAAACGGTTGGCTGCTCAGATTTCAGTGCACGGCTTTTGTCGTTTGAGAGCAACCCACCTCGAAGCCTTTGAGAGAAAATCCCTAGCGAGGAGAAAAGCCCTAACCACCCAGAGCCAGAGTAAATTGGGCATCACTTAAGTCTTCTTGTCTGTGTGATCTGAAGACTTATTACACTTGAGGACTGTGCATCCTCCAGACGGTTAGGCGTCGCGTTTTGAGCATCCAAGAGTAATTGTGGATTGCCGGTGAACGAAGTCTGTGAAGGTTCAGGAGTCTACCTTGAAGACTTACCTGAGTGATTGGGCGAGGTCTGTGTGACCTTAGCTCAAGGAGAATACGGCGAGGACTGGGTGTCTTGGACTAAGTGTCCTTGACTGGGTGTCCGGGACTGTGTGTCCTTTGGTTTGAATACCTAGCCGCTCCAACCAGACGTACAGTTGTCACAGCAACTGGAACTGGTCCAACAAATCATTGTCTTCAACGTGTCACTGGTTTCATCTTCACTTCCCTTCAACTTACTGTTATTCATTGAGAAGCCATTGCATGCTTGCTCTATCCTTTGTCTTCACAACATAACTGTATGATCTGATTGGCTTCATAACTTCTTCCTACCTGATCCTAATTACACTGAAGCTATTGTTGCTGTGCTTTCACTCTATTGAATACTTGACCTTAGCTTGCTTGTGTAATCTAACTTCCACTGCATAATGATAGGCATATCTTCACTGTTTGTCTTCATAACTTCCACGTTTTGAAGACTTTCATAAAAATCGCCTATTCACCCCCCCTCTAGTCGATATAACGCACTTTCAATTGGTATCAGAGCAAGGTGCTCCCTTGTTCTGTGTGATTCGGTTTAACCACCTGGAGTTTTAGCTATGTCGACTGCAGGGATAATCAAAGTCTCCGCTGCGTGCCCAGTCTTCGATGGAACTGAATATCCCTACTGGAAGAATAAGATGCGCATGCATCTTGAAGCCATTGACGTCGACCTATGGTATGTCGTCGAGAACGGCGTTCCCAAGGCTGGAGAAGGTGTCACTGCTGCTGATGTCAAGAAGTTCACTCAACTGGACTCTACTGCCAAGAATATTATCTGTGGTCATCTGACCAAGGGACAGTACGGCCGTGTGAGTGCCTTGAAGACATCCAAGCTGGTCTGGGACTGGCTCTCAAAGGTCAATGAAGGCGTCTCAACCCAGAGAGATCAGAGAATCAGTGTTCTTCGCAATCTCTTCAACCGCTTCAAGCGAAATGACAATGAGAATGTCCAGCACACATTTGACCGGCTCACTGACATCACAAATGAGCTTCAAGCCCTCGGCGCCACTGAGATCACCAAACATGAAATTGTCAAGACGCTGCTGAGATCACTTGACAGTTCATTTGACATCCTAGCCCTGATGATTCAAGAACGTCCAGACTTCAAGACACTCGATCCGTCTGACATACTTGAGAGGCTCAACACACATGAGTTTCAGCTTTCTGAGAAAAGAGATATCTACGGTCCAAACTATGGGCGAACTCGTGCATTGAAGGCAAAAGCTGTGTCATCATCTGAAGAAGAATCTGACAGCAGTTCTGATGATCCTGAAGACATTGGAAGGGAACTTGCCATGCTTGTGAAGAAGTTCCAGAAATTCACCAAGAAGAAAGGCTTCAGAAAGTCTTCACGATCAAGCTCAAGGAATGATGAAGCGTCTGCGCATGACTACAAGAAGAAAACATGTCACAAGTGCAAGAAAATTGGACACTTCATCTCTGAGTGTCCACAGTGGCAAAATGAGAACAGAAAGAAGAAGAAGAGCAAGGAATATGACTCTGACGATAAGAAGACGAAGAAATACTCAAAGTCTTCGTCCAAGTCTTCCTCAAAGTCTTCATCACACAAGAAGAGGTCATCTGGCAAGGCTCGTGCATTTGTTGGCAAGGAAATGGATTCAGAGGAGGA
Organism: Triticum monococcum; assembly: GCA_034509565.1. Classification (NCBI taxonomy): domain Eukaryota; kingdom Viridiplantae; phylum Streptophyta; class Magnoliopsida; order Poales; family Poaceae; genus Triticum; species Triticum monococcum. The sequence goes on along the minus strand of CM067845.1, from coordinate 391,059,164 downwards.
GTCTGCGTCTGAGGAGGCAGAGGTGGAGTCTGAGGAGGAATCTGATTCTGGCATTGCGAGTCTGGCTACTGCCTATGTTGCCAAGTCCATCTTCAACACTGAAGACAATGACTTCATCACCAGCACCGACGCTAATGACGAGGACGACTCCACTCCCACCTACTGCTTCATGGCCCGTGGTGCCAAGGTAACCAAACGCACTACTCACTATCAAACATCCAGTGACGATGACTCTGATTGTGATTCGAAACCTAGCTACAAAACTCTTGCTAAAATTGCAACTGAACAACAAAAGGATATGGAACACATTCAAAAGCTGTTAGAAAGAAGCGATGATCTGTTGGGTGCTGAAATGACTCGTTCTGAATCCTTAATTAAAGACATAAAAAATCTTCACGTTAAGTATCAGGAACTTGAAGATCGTCTTGAGACTCTCTCAACTACTCATGAAAAGCTCTCCTATGATTATCTTCAAAGGAAGCAAGATCTTGAGAAGTTGAGAGCGGATCATGAAGATCTTCAAAAGGAAAACGAGTCACTTCGAGCCGAACAGATCAGTTCCGCTCCAGAAGGATTTGAATCACCATGCCTTAAATGCATTGAGCGTGATAATGCTGTTTCTGTTGCTGAATGTTCCACTGCTACTGCTGTTGAAATATCTTCAACTGTTGAAGTGGTAACTAACCCCTCTGCGGAGGATACCACTGCTATTGCTGACGAAAATGCTAGGTTGAAGACATTGCTTGAAACAGGGATGTACAAAAGTCTCAAAGGGCATCAGACATTATGTGATGTCCTCAAGAAGCAGATTCTGAACCGAAACCCTAGGAAGGAGGGTGTTGGGTTCACAAGGAGAATAAATGCAGATGGCTCTTACTGGAAACCTGAGCAGTACCCCAAAACCACATGGGTTGCTGCAAAGGAATCCTCAGCAGATCCATCCAATCTGTCTGGCTTCACGTGTGCCAACCCCATTATTATTGATGAATCCTTTGATGCAAACTATAAACTGTTTAAGAATCAGAATGGTGAAGTGTTTGCCAGATACATTGGTACTAACTGCAGGAATGGACCGCCTATGAAGAGGATCTGGGTTCCAAAAATGTGTCTGGAAAATCTTCCTGTGAATGTCTTCATGACACCTCACTTGAAGAAGACAAACCCTAGACCAAAGGCTTCATACGGTCCAAAGGCTTCAAATAGACAGAGGACTCACCTGAGTCACACTAACGCAAATCTTTTGCAGGGAAACCATACTCAGGCATATGAATATGAGAGTAGTTCGTCAAACCGTCATGTTCATATGACCAAGAACTATTCTGCCTATTCTTATGAGTACTATTGTCCACCTGCTAGACTGTTTGCTAGGGCTCCAAAGCTAAAATTCTCAGATGCTGCACTTAGACTTATTGCTTCTAAGCCACCCTTGAAGATGTGGGTGGTTAAGAAAGCTTAACTCTCTTTTGCAGGGAAAGGTCTCCAGCTCAAAACCAAAACCTTCTGATGCTACTGCTGGGGACCTTAAAAAACTTGTGGGGTGCAAGATCAAATGCCCAAATGGCATCACTATGTATTTTATATCTGAATCGCATGCTACTCTCCCTGCTTGTCCTAACCTGGATCTCAGTTTTCATAATCCACTGGTTCGTCAAATGTTCTTGCTTCACAACACTCTTGGTGAAGCCTATCCCCCTAACTGCACTGTAGGGTATGACACCAGTAACTTCGGAGTCTTCAGTATGGATTATTGACAGCGGGTGTACAAATCACATGACTGGCAAAAGAAGTCTCTTTATGGACTCAACCTTACGTCCATCCGACAAGAGCCACATCACATTCGCTGACACTGGTAAAAGTAAGGTACTGGGTCTAGGTAGAGTTGCAATCTCAAAGGATCAACACATGGATAAATTCATGTTTGTTGAATCCCTTGGCTTCAACTTAATGTCTGTCTCAATGCTTTGCGATTTGAACATGATTGTGATCTTTGGAAAATATTGTTGTTTGGTACTAATGGAATCTGACAAGTCTCTAGTGTTTGAAGGGTATCGAAAGGATGATTTGTACGTGGTAGATTTCTCAGCAGGGCCACAGCTTGCAGTTTGTCTTCTCGCAAAGGCTTCAGAATGCTGGCTTTGGCATCGAAGACTTGGGCATGCTGGCATGAGGAACCTCCACACCCTTGCAAAGAAGAAGCATGTCATAGGCATCGAGGGCGTCAAGTTCAAGAAAGATCACTTATGCGGTGCCTGTGAAGCTGGAAAGATGACGAGGGCAAAACATCCTTCGAAGACAATCATGACCACTACTCAACCCTTCGAACTGCTTCATATGGATCTCTTCGGTCCCACTCACTACTCAACTTTTAACACTACTGCTTGCCTCTATGGCTTCGTTATTGTTGATGATTATTCTAGATATACGTGGGTGCACATAATCCTTTACAAGACTGAAGTGCAGGATGTCTTCAGACGCTTCTCCAATCGAGCTATGAACAATTATGGCGCCAAGATAAAGCACATCAGAAGTGACAATGGCACAGAATTCAAGAACACTGGCCTTGACACATATCTTGATACATTGGGCATCACTCATGAATTCTCAGCTCCATACACGCCACAACAGAATGGCATCGTCGAACGCAAAAACAGAACACTCATTGAGATGGCCAGAACAATGTTAGATGAGTACAAGACACCAAGAAAATTCTGGACTGAAGCCATTGACACTGCATGCCATACTATCAACCGTGTATATCTTCACAAGCTACTGAACAAGACACCTTATGAACTCCTAACTGGCAGGAAGCCAAACGTCAGTTACTTCAGAGTATTTGGTGCAAGATGCTGGATCAAGGACCCACACCATACCTCTAAGTTTGCACCAAAAGCACATGAGGGCTTCATGCTTGGATATGGAAAGGATTCGCACTCCTACAGAGTCTTCAATCTTTTTCACTACAAAGTGGTTGAAACAGTGGATGTGCGGTTTGATGAAACCAATGGATCTCAAAGAGAACAACTGCCAAATGTGCTAGATGAAGTTCCAGCTAGTGAAGCAATCAAGCTAATGGGAACTGGAGAGATTATACCTTCCGAAGCTCGTCCTGAAGAAGAACTTATCATCTCAGCACCTGATCCACTTGAAGATAATGCTCAGACTGAAGACATACCTCCCCATGATAATGTAGATCAGCAAGAGCAAAGTCTTCGACCCCTACATCCTCGTGTTGCCAATGAAGTGCAAATTGACAGAATAATTGATAGCATCAATGCACCTGGTCCACTGACTCATTCAAGGGCAACACAACTGGCAAACTTCTGTGGGCACTTCGCATTTGTCTCAATCTCAGAACCCAAGAAAGTTGACGAAGCCTTTATGGAACCTGAATGGATTCAAGCTATGCAAGAAGAGCTTCAACAATTTGAGCTGAATGATGTATGGGAGTTGGTTAAGCGTCCTGATCCACGGAAGCATAACATAATAGGCACCAAATGGATATACCGCAACAAGCAAGATGAGCATGGCCAAGTCGTCAGAAACAAGGCTCGTCTCGTTGCTCAAGGATACACTCAAGTGGAAGGCATTGACTTCGATGAAACATTTGCTCCTGTAGCCAGACTTGAAGCCATCCGTATACTGCTGGCCTATGCAAATCATCACAACATAATTCTGTATCAAATGGATGTGAAAAGTGCCTTTCTCAATGGCAAGATTGAAGAAGAAGTGTATGTTGCACAACCACCAGGGTTTGAAGATCCAAAACATCCTGACATGGTATACAAGCTCAAAAAGGCACTATATGGCCTCAAACAAGCCCCTCGGGCCTGGTATGACACACTCAAATACTTCCTGAAGAGCAAAGGCTTCATACCTGGTTCCCTGGATCCCACTCTCTTCACGAAGACATATGATGGTGAACTGTTTGTGTGCCAAATATATGTGGATGACATTATCTTCGGCTGCACAAATCAGAAGTACAGTGAAGAGTTTGGCTATATGATGCAAGAGCAATATCAGATGTCCATGATGGGGGAGCTGAAGTTCTTCCTCGGTCTTCAGATAAGGCAACAACGCAATGGCATCTTCATATCTCAAGAGAAATACCTCAAAGACTGCCTGAAGAAGTTCGGTATGCAAGATTGCAAAGGCTTCACAACTCCAATGCCAGCCAAACATCATCTGGGTCCTGACGACAATGGTAAAGAGTTCGATCAAAAGGTATACCGCTCCATGATTGGTTCTCTGCTTTATTTATGTGCATCTAGGCCAGATATTATGCTTAGTGTTTGCATGTGTGCTCGATTCCAAGCGACACCAAAGGAGTCGCATCACTTAGCTGTGAAGCGAATTCTTCGATATTTGGCTCACACACCAACTCTGGGATTGTGGTATCCAAAGGGCTCAGAGTTTGATCTGGTTGGATTCTCGGATGCTGATTATGCTGGTGACAAGGTTGATCGGAAGTCCACATCAGGCACATGTCACTTTCTGGGCCGATCTCTTGTCTGTTGGTCTTCAAAGAAGCAGAACTGTGTATCTCTCTCCACTGCTGAATCTGAATACATTGCTGCTGGATCCTGCTGCGCTCGGCTTCTATGGATGAAGCAAACCCTCAAGGATTATGGCATTCATCTAAAACAAGTGCCACTTTACTGCGACAACGAAAGCGCCATCAAGATCGCCAACAACCCAGTTCAGCACTCGAAGACAAAGCACATTGAAATTCGTCATCATTTTCTCAGAGATCATGTGGCAAAGGAAGATATTGATATCATACACGTCAACACTGAAGATCAATTGGCAGATATCTTCACCAAGCCTTTGGATGAGAAGAGGTTTTGCAAGTTACGGTGTGAGCTAAATATCTTGGAATCCTCAAATGTCCTGTGATCAGGCACACATCCTAACACTTATGCATATTGACGACTTAGGTGTGCAACACACAAAGTAACGTATATCTTCAATCAATGAAGACATACACTCTAAGTGTGAATACATTAATGCGGAAATAGACTTCGGAGCGCCACGATAATTGTGCGCCGTGTCTGGGTCTAATACTTCCTATACGGTGGGTAACGCCACCACCAACCATTCTATTTGAAGTGTTTCATTCATGGCGTTACCTCGCAATGTCTTCACATTTAGTTTGGCTTCAATCCCAACATGTCTTCATGATTATCTTCACTATGTTGATTACATATGCACTGGTGTTCTGTCCTCTACAGCATTCACTTATAGCTATGTCTTCTTGTTTGAATCTTTTGAACTAAGTGAATGTGATCGGACCCTAACCTCTCCATGCTTCCTACCTCAAACTCTATCTCTCCAAGTCGTATGCATTCTATTGAAACTGTCGAATGTCTTCACTGCACCCTAGTCAGTTGAAGACAAAGAGACAAACTTTAAAACCGTTTTCAATGCTCCGGAGAAGTAGGAACGACCGCCCGACAGTCCAGGCGAACGTGGGATGTGGAACTGCCCCCGAGATTCCGCATGATGGCCACGTGCTGTTCAGATGCGAACCGCCCGGGGCACCTAAGTAATAGCGCAATGCCGCCTCTGTTCCTATAAGTACACGATTCACAGCGGTCACTATTTCTTCTTCCACCCTCGCTCACACGAACCCTAGCGCCACCGCTAGCCCTAGACGACGCCGGCGACGAAGCGCTTCACTGCCGCAACCTCTCCGACGCCGTTTTCACGCCGACCGCGGACCTCAAACTCTCCACCGTCGCCGTAGGTGTCTTCCGTCGCCAAGTTAGTGCACGGAGGATCGAACTGCTCGGCCTCAAATCCCACTTCGTCTAGCAGTTCCAAGTGTGGTAATTAAAACCCCTTTTTACTGCCTCTTTTGATCCTATAGCTCAGTCATTCTCTTCCGTAAGAAGTTTACTGCTATCACAAGTAACATCTCTCTCAGTCTGCATCTCATAAACTGCCTAGAATCTTCACTTGTGCATCCTGAAGTAGTTAGATTCCTCACTTGTACTTATCTATGGGTTCGTACAAATCTGGAACCAACTTCTTTTCTCTAAGTGAATGTCTTCGTATAATGAGGTCAATGTCTTCTAAACGAATTTATCTTCAAAATCTTCTGAGAATGCATATGACCTCTTCCCCTTCCCTCGCACCTCAATGCTGTCACAGGTACATGTCCATGGGAGAATCTTTTGGTTCTCATAGTCTGCATTCATTTGCAGAGTTCCTACAGCGTCACATCAATTCACCCGAAGCAAGTTCCTGTTGGTCAAGCAAAAGGAAGCCTTCGAAGCCTTTGAATCCTTTGAATCTTTTAAAGTCTTCCAAGTTAAGCTTCATGGCTTCCCAGAAACAATCAAGGAAGGGAGGCAGACAAAGACGAGGTGACACATCAAAGGATCTGCCTGAAGACTTGGCAGAAACGTATCAAACAGATCCTGAAGAAACCTATGCTCAGCGCAAGACACGAATCCAATGGATTCGCAGGTACTGGGCGGAGCAGTGGTTCCTATACCGCTTCGTCACCAAAGAATATGCAGAGAAGTGCGCCATCAAGCAGCCATGGGGAGATGTCTTGTACAAGAATCTTGTACCCCGAACCAGAGATGAAGCCATAGCTCAAGGTTTCTTTCCATGCATGGTTAGGGGACAACAGCCAGCTGATGCACATCCATCGTCCCTTCTCTGGTGTCGCGATGACACTCTTTTCAAGCGCAACTTCCAATTTGCCCAGAACTCTGCGAAGCAAAACAAGAAGGAGTTTGGATGGGACTTCAACCCTGGTCCCTCCAAACCGAGGGCAGATGGCACACGCGACGCTAATCCCAATGTCATCGGGCCATTTGCCAATCTCGACGGCCTCATCACTCACATTATAGTCCAAGGGACTACCGTGAACGACCCTCCAGCAGACACTGAGTCTGATGATGCTCCTGCTGCCCCAGAGCCAAAGCAGATGAAGAAGAAGCCAAAAGCTTCCAAGCCAGTCGCCTCCCCCAAGATATCCAAAGCGAAGCCATTGGCCACTGCACCTCCTGAAGCCAGTGTGCAGTCTGAAGGCTTATCAAGAGTCTCCAAGCCTCAAGATGCAAAGAAACCACAGCCACACACCAGCAAAGAGCTAACTATCGCTGCCGTTCTTCGCTGCGAAGACATTGATCTGTCCAGTGACGAAGATCTTGGTGATGACGCTCTGGAGCAGCTCATCAAGAGCAAGGAGGAGGCTGAAATCTTCAACAATCTGCCTCTGTTCGATGCAAAGATCATCCACAGCTTCATAGATGAGTGGTTTGACACGCCCAACATCAGCTTTGACGATCTGCAGCTGCCCATTGGCCTCAGCGTGGCCTTCCAAGGAGCTATCGCTTCAGAACTCGCTATTGCCCAGCGCATCGTGGAACTGAAGCAAAAGATAGATTTTGAGAAGGCTCAGTTTAAGCAGAACATGGCCACGCTCAGCGTCCAGGAGATCAAAGACTTCAAGGTCATGCTGCATGAACTGAAGGAAAACTTCATGCAGAAACGTGCAGAGGCTCAGGGATCCCGCGAGCGCATGAAGCATTTGGCTGATCTCTGCGTACAGGCCTACAACGAGGCCGAGAAGCGAAAGGCACTTGGGCGTCCCGGCATCGACCCCAGGATGGCCGCCAAGAAAAAGAAGACGCCCACCGTGGCTGAAGAAGAGGCCCCACGCCAAGAAGCTATTCCAACTGTCTTCCCCACCGACAAGCCTAGCTCGAAGCCAAAGCGGTCACCCGCTTCAGAGCTTAAGAAGACAAGGATAGCCGAAGCCAAAGCAAGGAAGAGGAAACACTCTGAAGCCTCTCCTTCAGACCCCACCACCAAGAAGCACAAGTCCAAGAAGTCTCGGGCTGCTCCCACAGAGCCCTTGATAGTTGAACCCCTTTCCGTTCGCCGTCCTAATGAAGATCGTCAGCTGACCGTCCATGAGCCTGCTCTCACCGAGGCTCAGCGTGATGAAGACATTCCAGCAGCCGACCCCATCGCTGCTGAAGACATTGGTCTCGAAGACAATGTACAAGATGATGCAGTCCTTCCTCAGCTCGAATCAAGTGAATTGCTCAGCATTGGTCGTCCCTTGACGCCAATCACACAAGATGCATCGTGGGCAGATTGCCCACAGGAGGAAGAGGATGAGCCCCAGACCACTGCAACTCCACCAACATCGCCTGCATTCCGTAGGCTTCGCAGAGGACCAAGGGCTCAAGCTGCTGACGACATTCCGGCTGCACCAGCCGAAGACAGTGAGAAAGCACCACAGGAACCCCAAGCTCCAACTCCACCACCCCAACAAGAGGCCGTTCTCCAGGAGAACGTGCCTGAGTTCGTTCCTCTCACTGCACGTGCTGAGGATGAAAACATTGAGGCTGCCACACACAATGCTGAAGCCAATGTGGAGTCCTCTCCGACAATAGCTTCAGAACATACTGAAACTGCTGACCCTGAACCTTCTGCACCAGAGTCTGCTGCCGGCCCGCAATTCAATTATCACATTGCGCACAGGCCCCAGGTACAGAAGCCAATTCCACGACTGCCAAGGTTCCCAGGACCGGTCACTGCTCCTGGCTCCTTCAATGTCAATAGCTTCAGGGCAGACAACACTTTCTTCAACAGCTCCAAGAACCCTTACTCAAGGGAAAAGATTGTGTCAGATAGGTTCTGGAGCTACCCACAGCGCAGCTACTACTCCTGCGTCCTCTACAACCAGAACCGTATCTTTCCACATCAGCGCCTTGAAGTTGAAGCTTTTGCTGGTCTGCCTGGTCTGGAAGAAGCCCTGGACTGCTTCAAGCAAGTTGGCCTGCTGCCATTTGTCACGGACGAAGAGCACTGGAACGAAGAGCTTCTGCTTCAGTTCTATGCCACATTGCACATCAAGGGATACAACAGAGATCCGAAGACTTGGGTCCTGGAGTGGATGACCGGCAATGTCCATCATGAAGCCAATGCATTTGATATCATTGAGCTCACCGGCCTACCCACTCCAGGCGAACACTTCGAAGAAGGCTGCCAACTCCACACTGAAGCAGTTGAGAGCATATTTCAGCGACCTAAGCCGAATATGAGTCAGATGCTCTCGATGATGAAGCCATTGCCTTCTGACGCACCTTACCCAGCGGAGTTCTTCGTTGAAGACTTAGAGTACCTGCCGAGAACTATCTATCACATCATCAGGCGGACTCTATGGCCCATTAAGGGGCACTCTCGATATGCCAAGGTTGAAGGTGCCATGAAGACTCTCATCTTCTGCATCCTACACGGCAAATGCTTCAATGCCCAGGATCTCTTCATCCGTCAACTTGCTGCGTCTGGCTCAGATCTCTTTGGTCTGAAGATTTATGCTCCATGGGTTATGAGGCTAATCAAGCTCCACTCTGCGATATCATATCAACCCTCAGCCCGCAACCACAGAATCTTCTTACCCGATGTGGACACCTTTGCTGAAGCCATTTATCCTGAGCCTGCCAAACAGCCACTAAGTCTTCAGAATGCAGAACACCAAAGCTTCACTCCACATGATGAAGGTGTTGAAGCCATTTCAAGAGTCTATCCAATGGCTGGCACCACACGTGCCCCTGCATCCACTGAAGCCACTGACAGCGAAGCTGGGCAGAGACCCAAGAAACGAGCTCGTACACTCACTGATCGTGAACTTCTTGTGGCTCTGCATCAAAAGCAAGATAGGCATCACGACTGGCTCAAGAGGCAGATGCACAGTCTCATGCAAGACGTCAATCGCATCAGGAATCTGGCCACCAAGAACGCCTTCGTCGCACACGAAACCTGTCGCCGCACTTGGAAAGGCCTCACTATGATGTGCACTGAAGCTGAATTGCAAGAGGATGGCTTCAAGGAGCGTTTCAAGTTTGACTCCACACCCCCCAGAAGAGCTGTGTTGCGTGGGACTCCTTCACTTGAAGAATCCGAGTTCTCTTCCTCTGCTGCCACTGTGACGGGAAAAATCATTGACGAAGAAGACGACGCCACATCACCACCAATGACTTCACCGCGCGTCGTCACTGCCCCAAGCTCGCCTGCACCACCAAACGTCTCCACCGACCCTGCTGCGCCTGGGAACGCATAAAAAACTCTATGTCTTCAAACCTTTTTGGTCATCACTGACAAAAGGGGGAGAAGCATATGATGTTTATAGTCTTCAAGCGGGTCAATAATATGGGCGGGTGCTTTATATTTTGCATTTTGCTTCGTGCTTACAACTCTCGTTTTGCTACATTTGGTTCTTTGAGTTGTAACACTTAGACTTGATGGTCGTCTGCTACTATGTTTGCCAATGTGTTCATGCGACGACAATTTCCGCACTCTTATCATTTCGCAGACGTCCATTTTTCATTATGCATATCATTATCTTCATATATCTTTACGTGCATGATGGATTGTCATCATAAGTTGAAGCAGATTCCCACAAATACAACCTGCTGTGTGCATTTACATTCCAGAAGCAAATCACTTAACATGCACATCTTCAGGGGGAGCCCTTGCAGCCTATGAAGACAATTCCTTTACAATTTCACAAATTATATTCCCCGTTGAAAACTTCAACTAGTTTGTCATCAATCACCAAAAAGGGGGAGATTGTAAGTGCATCTAGTGCCACCCCTAGTTGGTTTTGGAGTATTGACGACAAACCTAGTTGAGGGACTAATGTGTTTGTGAGAATTGCAGAATAACACAGGTAGAAGTCCCTCTTTGATTCGGTTTAGCTACCAGAGATGACCCCCAAAAATGTATGAAGATATTGAAGACAATGGTGGTTCATGAAGACATTCATGTCGAAGACAATGACATATGAAGACTCCCCATGAAGCTTTTGGGACTCGAAGACTTAGATCCTTCGTAGCTTTACTTTATTCATGTTGTGTCATAGGAACCACCGTACTGTCAAGTGGGGTCCAAGAAAACCAGTCAGGATGACTGAAGTGATGCCTAATTCAAATCCTATGTCTTCAAGTGAAGACAATGAGAGAAAAATCTTGTCCAGAGTCAGACAAGTCAGCTTTACTTGCAGCCCAAGTAAAGTTGCCGCGAGAGTTCAAAATCCGACCGTTAGTACACGTGTCAGTTCCTTAGTGACCCAGGGTCATTTCGGACAAATCAGGTCAGGGTTGCCAAGTGGCTATATATAGCCCACCCCCACAACCATAAACGGTTGGCTGCTCAGATTTCAGTGCACGGCTTTTGTCGTTTGAGAGCAACCCACCTCGAAGCCTTTGAGAGAAAATCCCTAGCGAGGAGAAAAGCCCTAACCACCCAGAGCCAGAGTAAATTGGGCATCACTTAAGTCTTCTTGTCTGTGTGATCTGAAGACTTATTACACTTGAGGACTGTGCATCCTCCAGACGGTTAGGCGTCGCGTTCTGAGCATCCAAGAGTAATTGTGGATTGCCGGTGAACGAAGTCTGTGAAGGTTCGGGAGTCTACCTTGAAGACTTACCTGAGTGATTGGGCGAGGTCTGTGTGACCTTAGCTCAAGGAGAATACGGCGAGGACTGGGTGTCTTGGACTAAGTGTCCTTGACTGGGTGTCCGGGACTGTGTGTCCTTTGGTTTGAATACCTAGCCGCTCCAACCAGACGTACAGTTGTCACAGCAACTGGAACTGGTCCAACAAATCATTGTCTTCAACGTGTCACTGGTTTCATCTTCACTTCCCTTCAACTTACTGTTATTCATTGAGAAGCCATTGCATGCTTGCTCTATCCTTTGTCTTCACAACATAACTGTATGATCTGATTGGCTTCATAACTTCTTCCTACCTGATCCTAATTACACTGAAGCTATTGTTGCTGTGCTTTCACTCTATTGAATACTTGACCTTAGCTTGCTTGTGTAATCTAACTTCCGCTGCATAATGATAGGCATATCTTCACTGTTTGTCTTCATAACTTCCACGTTTTGAAGACTTTCATAAAAATCGCCTATTCACCCCCCCTCTAGTCGATATAACGCACTTTCACCACCCCATCTCACGTAACCTGGAGAGGTGGGGGCACCTACCCTAGGGCAGCCACCCCTCTTGGCTTAGGGGGCAAGTTTCCTAGGGGTGGGGGCGCCCAAACCCATCTAGGGTTTCCCCTGTGGCCGCCGCCCCTCCCCTAGGGAACCCTAGGGCGCCTCCTCCACCCCCTTCCCCCTATATATAGTGAGGGAGGGAGAGGACAGCCGCCCCCCATCCCCTGGTGCAGCTCTCTCCTCCTCCAACTCCTTCCGTAGTAGTAGTGCTTAGCGAAGCTCTGCTGGAGAACCACGAGCTCCATCGCCACCACGTCGTCGTGCTGCTGGAGTTCTCCCTCAACTTCTCCTCTCCCCTTGCTGGATCAAGAAGGAGGAGATGTCCTCGGGCTGTACGTGTGTTGAACGCGGAGGCGCCGTTGTTAGGCGCTTAGATCGGAATCGACTGCGATCTGAATCGCTACGTATACGACTCCACCAACCGCGTTCTTGCAACGCTTCCTCTTAGCGATCTTCAAGGGTATGAAGATGCACTCCTCTCTCTCGTTGCTAGTATCTCCTAGATTGATCTTGGTGACACGTAGTAAATTTTTGAATTATTGCTACGTTCCCCAACAGTGGTATCAGAGCTAGATCTATGCGTAGATTCTATGCACGAGTAGAACACAAAGTAGTTATGGGCAATGATTTGTTCAATTTTCTTACCATTACTAGTCTTATCTTGATCCGACGGCATTGTGGGATGAAGCGGCCTGGACCGACCTTACACGTACGCTTACGTGAGACTGGTTCCACCGACTGACATGCACTTGATGAAGGAAATATGCCCTAGAGGCAATAATAAAATTATTATTTATTTCCTTATATCATTATAAAGGTTTATTATTCATGCTAGAATTGTATTAACCGGAAACATAATACATGTGTGAATACATAGACAAACAGAGTGTCACTAGTATGCCTCTACTTGACTAGCTCGCTAATCAAAGATGGTTATGTTTCCTAACCATGGACAAAGAGTTGTCATTTGATTAATGGGATCACATCATTAGTTGAATGATCTGATTGACATGACCCATTCCATTAGCTTAGCACCCGATCGTTTAGTATGTTGCTATTGCTTTCTTCATGACTTATACATGTTCCTATAACTATGAGATTATGTAACTCCCGTGTGCCGGAGTGTAACGCCCTCGATGCGGCTATGTCTCCCACGTGTCGAGGCACGACTTAGAGACATAGGCGCATTGAAAGAAATGTCGCAAGTCGGGAATCATTACACAACCCATGTACATATATAATATAAAGGGGAATAATATCATAGTTGGCTTACACTCGCCACGTCACATCAAAGTACATAAATAACATCCATCATACAATCACTCATGGCCCGACTACGGTGCCAAAATATAAAAGACCCCCAACAAGCGACTAAACCCTGAATCGAACCCCGAATAGGCACCACTACTGATCATCAGGAAAAGACACATAGTATCGCTGAGAGTCCTCGTCGTACTCCCACTTCAGCTCGAGCACGCCATCCGGAGAAGTATCATCGGTCCCTGCATCTGGTGTAATAGTAATCTGTGAGCCACAAAGGACTCAGCAATCTCGCACCCTCGCGATCAAGACTATTTAAGCTTAATAGGTAGGAAAGGGGTAATGTAAGTGGAGCTGCAGCAAGCGACTAGCATATATGGTGGCTAACTTATTCGCAAAGTAGAGCGAGAAGAGGAGGCAAAGCACGAGCGGAAAACTATATAGAACAACCTACGCAAACATAACTCCAACGCCGTGTCCACTTCCCGGACTCCGCCGAGAAGAGGCCATCACGGCAACACACTCGGTTGATTCATTTTAATTATTTAAGGTTCAAGTTGTCTACAACCGGACATTAACAAATTCCCATCTGCCCATAACCGCGGGCACGGCTTTCGAAAGATCAATCCCTGCAGGGGGGTCCCAACTTAGCCCATAACAAGCTCTCACGGTCAACGAAGGAATAGACCTCCACCCAGGACCCACCGATCAGACTCGGTATCCCGGTACAACAAGATGATTCGACAGGTCAAAACTAGTCCAGCAACACCGCCCGAATGTGCCGACAAATCCCGATAGGAGCTGCACATATCTCTTTCTCAGGGCACACTCAGATGAGCCAGACGTCGGGTAGGCCAGCCCAGGGTTGCCCCTGGTAGCCCCGGACATCGCTCGGTGGGACCAACACTCAGAGGAGCACTGGCCCGTGGGGGCTAAAATAAAGATGACCCTCGGGCTCCGGAAACCCAAGGGAAAGAAAAGGGGTAGGTGGCAAATGGTAAAACCAATGTTGGGCATTGCTGGAAAAGCTTTAATCAAGGCGAACTATCAAGGGGTTCCCATTATAGCCCAACCGCGTAAGGGACGCAACAATCCGGGAACATAACACCGATATGACGGAAACTAGGGCGGCAAGAGTGGAACAAAACACTAGGCGAGAGGCCGAGCCTTCCACCCTTTACCAAGTATATAGGTGAGTAAAGATAACATAGCAATATAATTATATCCCAACAAGTAAATAAATGTTCCAACAAGGAACGGCTCCAATCTTCACCTGCAACTAGCAACGCTATAAGAAGGGGCTTGAGCAAAGCGGTAACATAGCCAATCAATGGTTTGCTAGGACAAAGGTGGGTTAGAGGCTCAATCATGGCAATTGGGAGGCTGACAAGCAAGTGGTAGGCATCGTAGCATTGGCAAAGCAAAAGAGCGAGCAAACTAGCATAGCAAAGATAGTAGTGATTTCAAGGGTGTGATCATCTTGCCTGCACAGTTGTCAGAATTGACTGGATCCTCAAAAGCAAACTCAATGGGCTCCTCGTTAGCGAACTCGTCTCCCGGCTCTACCCAAGAACACAAACAAGCAACAAGGATACAATCAACCACGTGCAAGGGCAACCAATAAGATGCAAAGATGATATGCTATGCGGGGTGCGATGCGGGATGCAAAATGCAAGATGTAACAGGAAATGCATGAATCTGGCCTCAACTTGGAAATCCAAGTGTGCCACTGGATAGAGGGGAAGAAATCCCCTGAAAATGATATAAAGATCATGGCAATCGGAGCTACGGTTTGGAAATGGCAAGCGATTTACTAAACGAACCGATCTGCGATTTACAGCAAGTAGGCTCCTAAATGCAACAAAATGAACATGCTACAGCCACCCAACATGAAAACAAATTGCATGGCAGTGATGTACTCAAGAAGCTTAACAAATCACCAGGACTGAGGCATAGGCAAATTCATCCATTAAGGGCTTCAAACAAGCATGGCAAAACTGAATAAGCAAAACAGATTTCAGACTTAGCGAAATTAACGCTAGTCTGGAATTTCAGACCACGATGCTCTCTTCGGAGCAGCAAAACAACATGAAGCAAAACCTGAACATCGAAAGTAAGAGCATGGCATGGAGCTACTCAACAAGCTTAACAAAACACCCAAAATGACCTAGGGCCAAAAGGGTTCACAAAATACTCTACCGAGCACATGAACATCGATGAAACACAATCAGTTTTCAGACTTAGTGAAAACTGGGACATGCTGAAATAATAGCTCACGAAGGCATGTAAACGAGCTCGATGCACTCACTACGGTGCAAGTCATGGCAAGGCAAGCATATATCCATTAAGAAGGCACAAAATGCTAGCTAGACATGGCAAGAACAATGGCATAGCATGCATGGATCACTAGCAATAACTCCGGCAAAATCGCAAAAGAGTTCACGATCTGCCCAAAACAACAACTATCCAAAAGTTGAGCTCGATTGAGTCAACCTAGGGTGCTCCAACATAACAAGTAAAGATATGGATGGATTAAACACAACAAGCATAACAAATCACTCTTACTGATCATCCTCAAAAGAGGCACGGATCACTAGGAAACAAGCTGGACATATAGCATCATGAACTAAAACATCCCAGACTTAGTGATTTTCACCAAGTCCCTGAAATCAGTAAACTCAGGTAGCCTACTTCGCAAGCTTGCACAAGACAACATACACATCCTAAAAATGCATGGGAGGCACCCCTGGAAAGAAGACAACATGCTTAACAATTCATCCCAAAGGGGCACAGGCATATCATGCACGGATTAAACATGGCAAAAATGACAAAAGTGCATGATGAACTAACGGATCTGCAATTTAACTCATGATGCCTCCTTCCAACAGCATTTTGGGCACCAAGATGACCTCAAATGCAAATGATGCAATGGAATGAAATGATGTACTCGTCGAGACGAAGATTTTGACATATCATATGCCCAAAACGGAGCCACGGATGCAAAGATATGGCAGGTCAAACGTAGCATAAAATTCTGGAAAACAGGGGAGAAAGTCAACCTATGGATCTAGGGTTTTACTGTTCATCGGCGCGCGCGCACTGTACATCCGAGCCGATCCGGCGGTGGCGGCGGCCGGCTCCGGCTCCGGCGAGCCCGGCCGGTGGCGAGGGGAGGCGGGGCACCCCCGGGGCGGCGCGGCGACGAGGGAGGCGAGCCCCGGCGAGCCTCGGGCGGGGTCGGCCGGCGAAGTTCCGGCGGGTGGCGACAATGGTGCGGCGGCGGCGCGGGCCACCGGAGATCGGAGAGGCGACGGGGTCGGGCGGTGCAGCTCCCCGGGCGGCGGCGCGGGCGTCGTGGGCCGGGAGGGCCCGCCCTGGGCCGAGCGGGCCGGCAGCAGCGGCGATGTGGTCCTGCCACGTGTCGGCTCCGGACTGGTGCGGTGGGGCGGACGGACATGTCCGGCCATCCGGTTTTTGTCCGGTGGCGCGGAGGACGAAAGAGGCTAGGCTTTGGGGGAGGAGAGACCCGGGATTTTGAGGGGGGGGGGTCTATTTATAGACCTAGAGGGAGCTAGGAGAGTCCAAATGAGGTGCGGTTTTCGCCCACACGATCGTGATCGAACGATCGAGACAATGGAGCAGAGTTTGGTGGGTTTTGGGCCAACATGGAGGGGTGTTGGGCTGCACACACACGAGGCCTTTTCGGTCCCTTGGTTAACCGTTGGAGTATCAGACGAAGTCCAAATGACCCGAAACTTGACAGGCGGTCTACCGGTAGTAAACCAAGGCCGCATGGCAAGTCTCGGTCCAATCCGGAAATGTTTAATCCCCACACACGAAAGAAAGCTAGAAATGGCCACCAGAGGAGAACGAAGCGCCGGAATGCAAAACGGACAACGGGGAAAAATGCTCGAATGCATGAGATAAACATGTATGCAAATGCAATGCACGTGATGACATGATATGAGATGCACGAAAAACAAAACAACACACGGAGGCAAAGACCCGAACCCGAGAATTAAATATAACTTAATGCCGGAAACGGCAAGAGTTGGAGTACAATTCGGGAAGGTTACATATGGGGCGTTACACGGAGGAACACTTTGTGTGCTACCAAACGTCACAACGTAACTGGGTGATTATAAAGGTGCTCTACATGTGTCTCCAAAGGTACATGTTGGGTTGACGTATTTCAACATTAGGATTTGTCACTCCGATTGTCGGAGAGGTATCTCTGGGCCCTCTCGGTAATGCACATCACTTAAGCCTTGCAAGCAATGCAACTAATAAGTTAGTTGCGAGATGATGTATTACGGAACGAGTAAAGAGACTTGCCGGTAACGAGATTGAACTAGGTATTGGATACCGACGATCAAATCTCGGGCAAGTAACATACCGATGACAAAGGGAACAACGTATGTTGTTATGCGGTCTGACCAATAAAGATCTTCGTAGAATATGTAGGAGCCAATATGGGCATCCAGGTCCCGCTATTGGTTATTGACCGGAGACGTGTCTCGGTCATGTCTACATTGTTCTCGAACCCGTAGGGTCCGCACACTTAAGGTTTCGATGACAGTTATATTATGAGTTTATACGTTTTGATGTACCGAAGGTTGTTCAGAGTCCCGGATGTGATCATGGACATGACGAGGAGTCTCGAAATGGTCGAGACATAAAGATTGATATATTGGAAGCCTATGTTTGGATATCGGAAGTGTTCCGGGTGAAATCGGGATTTTACCGGAGTACTGGGAGGTTACCGAAACCCCCCCGGGAGCTATATGGGCCTTAGTGGGCCTTAGTGGAAAAGAGAAGGGGCAGCCCAAGATGGGCCACGCGCCCCTCCCCTCCCTTGGTCCGAATAGGACAAGGAGAGGGGGTCGGCCCCCCTCCGCGAATCCTATTCCAACTAGGATTGGGGAGGGGGGGGGAATCCTACTCCCAGAGGGAGTAGGACTCCTCCTGGCGCGCCTCTCCTAGGCCGGCCGCAACCCCCCCCCCCCCCTTGATCCTTTATATACGGAGGCAGGGGAACCCCAGAGGGACACAAGTTGATCCACGTGATCTTATTCTTAGCCGTGTGCGGCGCCCCCTGCCACCATAGTCCTCGATAATATTGTAGCGGTGCTTAGGCGAAGCCCTGCGACAGTAGTACATCAAGATCGTCACCACGCCATCGTGCTGACGAAACTCTTCCCTGACATTTTGCTGGATCAGAGTCCGGGGATCATCATCGAGCTGAACATGTGCTAAAACTCGGAGGTGCCGTAGTTTCGGTGCTTGATCGGTCGGGCCGTAAAGACGTACGACTACATCAACCAAACGCTTCCATTGTCGATCTACTAGGGTACGTAGATCACACTCTCCCCTTGTTGCTATGCATCACCATGATCTTGCGTGTGCGTAGGAATTTTTTTGAAATTACTACGTTCCCCAACACTTGATGCATAAGGTGGCTGGCGGGTGTCTGTCTCTCCCACTTTAGTCGGATCAGATTCGATGCAACAACAATTAGAGGACGTCTAGATTGTGTTTGGCAGGGTATGCTATGTGATGTGATATGACCAAAAGGATGTGATGAATGATATATGTGATGTATGAGATTGATCATGTTCTTGTAATAGGAATCACGACTTGCATGTCGATAAGTATGACAACCGGCAGGAGCCATAGGAGTTGTCTTAATTTATTTATGACATGCATGTCAATGAAAACGCCATGTAATTACTTTACTTTATTGCTAACCGTTAGCCATAGTAGTAGAAGTAATAGTTGGCGAGGCAACTTCATGAAGACACGATGATGGAGATCATGATGATGGAGATCATGGTGTCATGCCAGTGACAAAGGTGATCATGCCGCTCCTCGAATATGGAGATCAAAGGTGCAAGATGATATTGGCCATATCATGTCACTTTATGATTTGCATGTAGTATTTGTCATGATTACATCATATTTGCTTAGAACGATGGTAGCATAAATAAGATGATCCCTCACTAAAATTTCAAGAAAGTGTTCCCCCTAACTGTGCACCGTTGCGAAGGCTCGTTGTTTCGAAGCACCACGTGATGATCGGGTGTGATAGATTCTAACATTCATACAATGGGTGTAAGCCAGATTTACACATGCGAAACACTTAGGTTGACTTGACGAGCCTAGCATGTACAGACATGGCCTCGGAACACAAGAGACCGAAAGGTCAAACATGAGTCGTATAGTAGATACGATCAACATGAAGATGTTCACCGAGGATGACTAGTCTGTCTCACGTGATGATCGGACACGGCCTAGTTGACTCGGATCATGTATCACTTAGATGACTAGAGGGATGTCTATCTAAGTGGGAGTTCATTAAATAATTGGATGAACTTAATTATCATGAACATAGTCAAAAGGTCTTTGCAAATTATGTCGTAGCTTACGCTTTAGTTCTACTGTTTAAGATATGTTCCTAGAGAAAATTTAGTTGAAAGTTGATAGTAGAAATTGTGCGGACAGGGTCCACAAACTGAGGATTGTCCTCATTGCTGCGCAGAAGGCTTATGTCCTCAATGCACCGCTCGGTGTGCCGAACCTCGAGCGTCATCTATAGATGTTGCGAAACATCCGACATACACGTTTTGATGACTACGTGATAGTTCAGTGCGTAATGCTAACGGTTTAGAATTGTGGCAGCAAAGACTGTTTTGAAACGTCGCAGAACATATGAGATGTTCCAAAGACTGAAATTGGGATTTCAGACTAGTGCCCACGTCAAGAGGTATGAGACCTCTGACAAGTTTCTTAAGCCTGCAAACTAAGGGAGAAAAACTTAATCGTTGAGCATGTGTTCAGATTGTCTGAGTACTACAATCGCTTGAATCGAGTTGGAGTTAATCTTCCAGATAAGATAGTGATGGTTCTCCATAGTCACTGCCACCAAGCTATTAGAGCTTCGTGATGAACTATAACATATTAGGGATAGACATGATGATCCTTGAGCAACCCGCGATGTTTAACACCGCAAAAGTAGAAATCAAGTAGGAGCATCAATTGTTGATGGTTAGTAAAACCACTAGTTTCAAGAAGGGCAAGGGAAAGAAGGGATACTTCATGAAACGGCAAATCTGTTGCTGCTCTAGTGAAGAAACCCAAGGATGAACCCAAACCCGAGACTAAGTGCTTCTGTAATGAGGGTGTGACACCCCCGATTCAATCGTACACTAATCATACACGCAAATGTGTACGATCAAGATCAGGGACTCACGGGAAGATATCACAACACAACTCTACAAATAAAATAAGGCATACAAGCATCATATTACAAGCCAGGGGCCTCGAAGGCTTGAATACAAGAGCTCGATCATAGATGAGTCAGTGGAAGCAACAATATTTGAGTACAGACATAAGTTAAACAAGTTTGCCTTAAGAAGGCTAGCACAAACTGGGATACAGATCGAAAGAGGCGCATGCCTCCTGCCTAGGATCCTCCTAAACTACTCCTGGTCGTCGTCAGCGGGCTGCACGTAGTAGTAGGCACCTATCGAGTAGTACTCGTCATCGTCGACGGTGGCGTCTGGCTCCTGGGCTCCAACGTCTGGTCGCAACAATCGGGTATAGAAAAGGGGAAAAGAGGGGGCAAAGTAACCGTGAGTACTCATCCAAAGTACTCCCAAGCAAGGAGCTACACTACATATGTATGCAATGGTATCAAATGGAAAAGGCTATCATAAGTGGATTGAACTGCAGAATGCCGGAATAGGCGGGGGATAGCTAGTCCTATCGAAGACTACACTTCTGGTAACCTCCATCTTGCAGCAGGAGAAGAGAGTAGATGGTAAGTTCACCAAGTATCATCGCATAGCATAATCCTAACCGATGATCCTCCCCTCGTCGCCCTGTGAGAGAGCGACCACCGGTTGTATCTGGCACTTGGAAGGGTGCGTTTTATTAAGTATCCGGTTCTGGTTGTCATAAGGTCAAGGTACAACTCCAAGTCGTCCTGTTACCGAAGATCACGGCTATTCGAATAGATTAACTTCCCTGCAGGGGTGCACCACATAACCCAACACGCTCGATCCCATTTGGCCGGACACACTTTCCTGGGTCATGCCTGGCCTCGGAAGATCAACACGTCGCAGCCCTACCTAGGCACAACAGAGAGGTCAGCACGCCGGTCTAAATCCTATGGCGCAGGGGTCTGGGCCCATCGCCCTTTGCACACCTGCACGTTGCGAACGCGGCCGGAAGCAGACCTAGCCTAGCAGGCGTTCTAGTCCAATCCGACGCGCGCCACTTAGTCGCTGACGTCACGAAGGCTTCGGCTGATACCATGACGTCGAGTGCCCATAACTGTCCCCGCGTAGATGGTTAATGCGTATAGGCGAGTGGCCAGACTCAGATCAAATACCAAGATCTCGTTAAACATGTTATCTTGAAATAACCACGAACGCCGACTAGGGCCAGGCCCACCTCTCTCCTAGGTGGTATCAACCTGCCCTGTCGCTTCGCCACAAAGATCCACATAGAGGGCTGTCGGGAAAGTATGTCCTTCCAGCCCCCAATTCGTGAATCAACCGCGGGTACTCCTCGAGCCAACCCGACTTTAGTCATCACATTATCATGTATAAAGTATATAGTATATACCCGTGATCACCTCCCGAGTGATCACGGCCCGATAGTATAGCATGGCAGACGGACAAGAATGTAGGGCCATTGATGATAAACTAGCATCCTATAGTAAGCATTTAGGATTGCAGGTAAGGTATCAACAGTTGTAGCAACAATGACAGGCTATGCATCAGAATAGGATTAACGGAAAGCAGTAACATGCTACACTACTCTAATGCAAGCAGTATAGAGGAGGGTAGGCGATATCTGGTGATCAAGGGGGGGCTTGCCTGGTTGCTCTGGCAAGAGAGAGGGGTCGTCAACAGCGTAGTCGAACTGGGGTCGCCGGCAGTCTCGGGGTCTACTGGAAAGAAGTAACGGAGGGGGAACACAATAAATAACAAAGCAATCAAAGCAACACAGGGCATAACATAGCAATACGCGGTGCTAGGTGTGCCCTAACGCAGTACTAGGTGATACCGGGAAAGGGGGGAAACATCCGGGAAAGGATTCCCGGTGTTTCGTGTTTTCGGACGGACAAACCGGAGGGGCAAAGTTGCGTGTTCGCTATGCTAGGGATGCGTGGCGGACGAACGGGTTGCGTATCCGGATTCGTCTCGTCATTCTGAGCAACTTTCATGTATAAATTTTTTCCATCCGAGCTACGGTTTATTTTATATTAATTTAAAAATGATTTAATCATTTTCAGGAATTAACAGATTTAATTTAATCCAAAAATAGGTTTACTACACCAGCATGACGTCAGCGGTCAACTATGACCATTGACCGGTCAAACTGATCGGTGGGGCCCGCACGTCATTGTCTACTAACTAATTAACCTAGTTAATTAGTTTAATTAACACATTAGTTAGGTGAGTTACTTAATTAGGTT